>CM028131.1:1432280000-1437280000 GCA_016271365.2 Neoceratodus forsteri | reverse complement strand
TTCCCTGTGCATGTACATTAGACCTGGGGCATTTCCTGAATGCAGCAAAAGTATCCCGGTGCATCTCCACATATGCACCATGCAAGATAAGTGGCATGACAAGCATAGCGCAACCAAACCAGTGTGTCTCACCACGGGAATGTGTATGGTGGCACATCCAGATCCACATGCATGATTGGTGCTGTGATGCATGTCTTGTTGTGTGCGTGTATTGTGCACCAGTGTGACATGGCTGCAATGCATACCTGCAGTGCACAGCACAACACTGGCAGTGTGCATGGCACAAGTACACTGTGGGTGGCATTGTATTCCACTCACAATATGGTGGATACTTGCGGACCATGCATGCATGACCCGGTCATGATCCCTGACCCTTGTCTCTCACCCATGTGATGCACAGTGCGCATGCGCAGTGATGCGCAATAAGCGGCAATTGCGCATTGCCATGCCACACTACCATGTTGCATGGTGCTGTGCATGATGGCCAATTGCACGTCTGGTGTGACTAGGCCATTGCACACCAGCAGCCTGATCTGTGTACACCTGCCCAGAAGAAACAGTGTGGACAGATGCCACGTGTTCAGGCAGCAGGGCCCAGGGCCATGAACTGGGGGGAGGTTGAGCTTGTCAACCTTGTGGCACTGGTGCTGAAGGTGGAGGGACAGCTGTTTGGCTGTAATGACCTCAGAGAGCCACGCTCAACAGTGTGGGCAAGAGTTGCTGAGAGCCTGGTGTGCAGGACCAGGGTGGAGCACATAGGTGAGCAATGCAGGCATCTGTATGGGGATCTGCAGCACTGGGACCTGAACAGGTTCAGGATCCTCCAAGATCATGCATGCAGGAGTGCAGTGCTATGCCCAGGTAAGTCACATCACCATACAGATACACAGGCAGGCTGGGGGTTTGTGTCAGGGGGGGCTGCCATACTGCCCACCACCAGACACACACACACCACACACACACACCCATGTGGCATGCCATGCACCTTCAGCATGTGACATGTGGGTCGTACCTATAAAAGGGCTTAATGTCCAGTTGTGCTTACCCATTAAACAAATAAAGAAAGAAAGTCATGGCCATTGTGAGTAGCCGTGTTCATCATGATGCACATTGGGGGGGTGCAAGGCCACTGTGGTGGACGTAATGTGTGATACAGGAGGTGGCTTGGCACACGTCCAGCTGCACACACACATGTTGGGCACAGGCTGGGGTGCTGTGTGTTGCTGTACTCTGACTGGGGTGCCTTCATTGGGGCACTGTGGGGGAGGTTCCATCACTGCATGCTGGCACCAGTGTTGTTGCTGTGGGATGGGGGGAAGTCACACCTACCATCACTTCATGGTGCTCTATGCTTGTGTTCTCCTTACAGGGCCAGCAGACAGGCGGAGGGCCACGGCGGACTTGGAGGCCAGGCATGCTAGGGGCAGTGTTGGAGACCAGGGACAAGGTTAATAATAATAATAATAATTTTATTCTTAAAGCGCCTTTCAATATATCAAGGTGCTGAACATATCAAAACCACAACATACAATACCAATTAAAAAAAAACATATCAATAAAATGATTTCATAACAACATCACATATTAAAATCAAACTATAAAAATCCCATAAAATCAAAACACAGTATTTACATTCAAATTACATTAGTCCTCCAGGAATGCCATTTGCCACAGGTAGGTTTTTAAATTTTTCTTGAATACCTCCCTTAACCGTCATGGTAGAGAATTCCAAAGAGTGGGTGCAGCATAAGAAAATGCTCTACTGCCGGAAGATTTTAAACTCACTTTTGGAATCTCTAACAACCCCTCGTTAGCCGATCGGAGCGAGGTTGTTCAGGTGAGTGTCCGTCTCGTGCATCCTCTGTGTGCTTGGGGGTGGGGTGATGCCCTCTGCAAGTTGTCGGCATTCCCTTTTGCATGTCTGTGTGATCATGTTGTGCACATGCATGGGGTGCGGCCGTGGTGGTGCATGCATGGGCTACAGTGCACATGATCTCTGTGTGTCTGTCCATCTTGTGCACATCTGCTGTGGAACATGGGCACATTGTGGTGCTCATGTGGTATTCAGATGGGGCCTGCACACCTGTGCAGCCTGCTGGCATCTACACATGCTGTGTGGGACATGGCTGCATGCCCCTCCATGCCTACCTCTACATGCACATGTGGGCCTTGTGCTGTCTGAGTACCATTTCACAGTCACAGTGTGGCACTGTGTGCCAGCCTGTTTCTGGCATGCGGTGTGCCGGGTGGGCTGTCTGCCATTGTTGTGGTGGATGCCTCCTGCACACTCGTGTGGTGGGTGGGGGGAGGCCAGTGTGGAACATGGCACTTAGTACCTGTTGTCTGTGTCTCCAACTGTAGGTCCATGGAGAGTCCAGCCAGGTGTGCCAGGGCATTGATGGAGATAGGGTGTTGTGCAGCTTGCAGGGATGCAGGTCCAGAGGGCACTGTGGAGGACCATACAACCACTGTACAGGCGGCAGTGACAGCTCCTGCAGGCACTCACTATACTGATCCAGTTGATGAGTACCAGAGGACGTAGGGGTGGCCACCATGCTGCTGTCCATCTGGTATGTTAGGGCCATGGACATCTGTATATAGCCTCTTTATTGTTCTGACCCTACACACCTTGCCCATCCCCATTGTCTGTAGCTGTCCCCTGTTCCCCCACCTCAATACCATCACCCTCCTTTGTACTGTTATTATTGTTCCTGTATAGATTCTCACACCACACCTTCCCTGTTCCTAGTGCTGGTTGTTTTTGTACATAGTTATTGCTGTTTCATTCATTTTTTACTAAACTGCTTTCTACTGCTATTGGTGTCTGTGGTCATTTACTGTACCTTGTGCATGTGCTGTGTTCTGCTTGCTGGTTTCCACCGTACCTTTGTTCTCATTCATATGTGTGCACCTGTGGTACTGCGCACACATGCATCCTGTCCCCCTTCCATGCCCGCCTCAGTGTGCACCCTCCTTGTTGCCTCTGGCATGTTGGTGGGCATTGCATCATGCTGCCTTTCACAGTGCCCCTCTTCTGTGTGTGTTACATGATCTGCATCTGTTGTGCTGGTCTCCTGTTGTTATGCCACTCTTATTGTGGTCCACATTGCATGTGGGCATGTTTCACCTGTGCAGGGCATGGCCTTTGGACTGTCTGCCATTGTGTCTGTTCGCCTGTGTGCACCTGTGTGGCATCTGCCTTGTCCACACCACTGGGTTCCTGTGCACCAGGCCACATACAGCACCCTCTGCTGTGCCATTCAGTGCACCTCTGCTGCTGTGGACAACCTTGCCAGGCATCCCTGTGCATGGCATCTGTGCCTGTTGGGCCCCTGTGTGGGGTGTGTGCCTGGTGCTTCCAGGTGTTTCCATGTGTGGTATGTCTGTGCACCTTGTCTGCTGTGGCCTCTCTCCTGCCCTTTGGCACTCTGGCCAGTCCCTGCTGGTGTGTTCCTCTGCATCCTTTGTGCCACTGCAGTCTCCACCTGTTGCTCCTGTGCCCTTGCTTACTTGCTCCACATTCAGTGTTGTGCTGTCCAGGGTGCTTCTGCGCATCCCTGTTGTGCTGGGGCATCTTGGGTTGCGCCATGGCGCTTCAGTACGATTCACAGTGGGGATGTGCACAGTGCATCTTGCGGCACATTCTTCTGTGAATTCCACTGTTTGGAAACAGTGCATCTCATTTGCACCATTGCATCTCATACAGTATGCACCCAGCGCATCTGCTTTGTGAATCCTGCCCTACTGTATGTTTATAACCATTTTTTCTTACTGTTTTTCTATTTCAGATATTATCACTAGGGTGATGAAATCATGTTGCTGCATAGGTCCAACCTGTATCTTTTTTTGGAATTTAGCAATGTTTCCCATCATAGAAGGTAAGTATTTTTTGGGATTTTTGTTTTAATTCAGAAAAGTTTTGTAGATGTCCACTGACTGTTTTCTGTTACTGTTGCTCTAATTTCAGGTAATCTTCAGCAAATGTCTTTTGCAATGTTGTCTAGGCAGAGCAGATGGTGATGGCTTGTTGCTGGAGCAGGAGACAGCAGCACAGGAGACCAGTGAAGACGAGAACATTTTTAGTCTGTACTCAAGTACCCACTGTGGTGGTGGCAGCACAGTATATCCATTGTTGACTTCCCATCTTACTATACCTGGCACCTGTGAAGAAAAATAAGAGATATTATTTAGCTTCGCTCAGCCACTGTGGTGGCCACACAGTATAGCCATTGCTGACTTCCCATCTTACTATACCTGTCACCTGTGGAGAAAAAAGAGAAATTATTTAGCCTCACTTGACCACTGTGGTGGCCATACCATATAACCATTGTTGACTCGTCATCTTACTATACCCGTTACCTGTGAAGAAAAAAGAGAAATTATTTAGCCTCACTTGGCCACTGTGGTGGCCATACAGTATAGCTGTTGTTGACTCCCTGTCACTATACCTATCACCTCTGATACAGCCATTGTTGACTCCCTGTCTTAGTATTCCTATCACCTGTGAAGAAAAAAGAGAAATAATTTAGGCTTACTCAGCCACTGTGGTGGCCACACAGTATAGCAGTTGTTGACTCCCTGTCTTACTTTATCTGTCACCAGTGGAAAAAAACAGAAATTATTTAGCCTCGCTCAGTCACTGTGGTGGCTGTATAGTATAGCCATTGTTGACTCCCCCTCTTACTATACCTGTCACCTGTGAAGAAAAAAGAGAAATTATTTTGCCTCCCTTTGGCAACCATGGCACACTATGTACCTGCGAAAAAGGAGAACAAAAATTAAAAAATAAAATCATGATACTTACCATTACATTATTGCTGTGGTCCATGCTGTTTACTGGCTGGTGCTTGGCTCTGAGATGGTGTAGGAAGATATCACATAACTCTTGTTTCTAGCTTTGTGACTGCCTTTGGCAGTTATCCCTGTGAATGATGAAACCTGTGGGAAAACAAAAGGAAAGAAAGAAAAACATTTTAAAGTCTTTCTGAGTAAGGTATCAGGTCTTTCATCCTCTGCGAGGTTAAGGACTGGAGTCACCCAACACCAGTGAAGATAAGAACTGTATAACAGAACAGGGATTAAAATAGCTGGGGTATGAGGTAATTTACTATTCAGTATAACAAAAAGTGACCAAACACCATCATTTTAAGAAAAACAGAAGTAAAAAATTCCCTAAAACTGCTACAGAAAGACACTGATAAAATACTTTTCTTAAACACATCAAACTAAACCACGGAAATAAAAATGAGAAATTTCTTACTACAGATCAAAAATGATCAATAACAAAAACTGAGAACTCCAAAATATAATGGAAATCTCCTGCTTACACAAAAAGGCTCCAGATCTTTCTGACCTGCCTTGCCTTATACAGTACACCTATCCTTTCCGACCTCACTGCTTCACAGACTGACAAAACAGACAAAACTGAAACTACTACTTGAAAGTAAAAAATCACCCCAAAAAATAAACAAACAAAACAAAAACACACAGATCTAGCAGTACAAGGCCCACTAGAACAACTAGTGAGAAATTTGGATTGAAAAAGCTTGTTTTTTAGATATATTTCAAAGTTGTTTTCCTTAGACAAGCACACACAGACTTCTATCTTTCTCTGGCTTCAGAACACTGCACTGAAGACAGGCTCCTCATGCAATACAACTTGTTTCAGCCACATGTGACCTCCAATCCCATAGTACATTGCAAACTTTGCCTCTGCATCGAACTTCACCGGTGAAGTTACCAACTTCACACATTGCAAAGTTCGCTTCTGTAACAAATTCAGCCAGCAAAGTTGTTAACTTTGTGTTTTGTGAAGTTATCAGTTTTCCATGAATTTAGACTTTGCACAGAGGATTAACTCCATGAAATGAGGCAAATTAATGTATGAATCCACAGAGCAAAGTTTTCCAACTTTGCACATCACTACCCCGACACACCCTCTAAGATAGTAAAGTTTGCCACTCCTCCTCCATTTTCAGATTTCCATATATTGGCAGAGAAACAGGTATGATCCAAGGCGAAAGTTAATTAAAAAGCGTGGAATGTATCTTTGTTTGTTTTCTTAAATGACAATTTATTTAATTTGCTAATGGTTACTTTTTAACAGAAACCATCAGTCTGAAAACAGAGCAGGTGCACTAGAGTTTTGATTCTTGTCATCTTGACATTTTCTGAAATCTAGGCTTCAGCCTTTGTCAAACAACATATTACATGCCCTTGCTAGGATATTGTAATTGCATGCACAGCTGGACTAAAAAGCTATAAAATGTCTGGTGAATTCATTAGTTTGCTTTCATGCAACATTAATCCCTGATGAGGTGTGAGATGCATAAACAAACAGAAGTGTGGAAATCATAAGCAATATTAATTTCAAGGGAGATCCTGTTCCTCAAAATGGTGCACACAGTTTAATTATTCCTTTATCTCGAGTAGTGTAATGTAAGACAGAGCCATTATATTTTAAACAACATTTGTAGAAAACAATAAAAAAGGGATGAAAAAGAAACAGCATCTGTCACCAAATCAATGTGCCTCCTGCCTGTCTACGGTGGCTGTCAAAGTGGAAATTAAAGGTCCTATGGTTCCCTTAAAAAGAAGAGGCCAGCATTTCCTTCTCATAATCGCAGATTTAAATGTGTTGGTTATGTGCTCAAATTAATTTGTTTGGACAGTAGATCAATTTGCATATTGATAACATTCAAGATTTTGTGCTTCCAGTCATATAACAATTATAAAATAATAGCTAGTAATAGGACGTTCTGATTGGTTGACATCATTCTTAAAGAGTTAGTATGACAGCTGGGAAACCTCATGCACAACAGACCAATAAGAATTTTAAATATAAAAACATTATTTTTTAACATAAAAACATTTGAGTTTATTAATAGCATTACGACACTCTGGGCTTTGGGGTTAATTTAGTTGACATAACCCACAGAGTATAAGGCCCCCAGCTGTGCCTTGTGCCTCATCACCCCCCCCGGGTTCATTAACTGACAGTAAGCCAACCTCTAGTGGTGCCATAATGCTTATGTGCAAGGGTAATCAATTTGCTTTATGCATAGAAAATTAATTGATATGAAGAGTATAACAGAACATAAAATTAAACTGTGACTCTGCCATGACTTGAGTTTACTGTTTTAATAGTATATATAGAAAGTGAATACCATTAGTAAGAATGAAGTAAAAATAGAGACAACCGGGTGTGTGGCTTGTGCTTCCCCAAGATGGCTGCTTAGTCTCCACTCTCAGCCTCCCTAGAAACTACACTCTCAGTAATCTGCCAGTTCCCTGCCCAAATGCTCAATGTTTCAATGGTGTCAGTAAGTAGAATGTAGCAGCGATAGCTTGCAGTGTTTTTTTTTTTTTTAATCCAGCTCACTGCACGGTTACGGCATGTCGACAAGGTTTCGATCTCCAGTGGTCTATTCTATCCACCTGATAGCATTATGGTGGCAGTACTCACAGTTGATTGCATTGAAAATATGTTCCAGCAGAAGTTAAAAGGGATTACAGAAATAAAAGAGGCAACTAGCATAAACAGTAAAGTAATTGCTGAGCTGATATCTGCTTAACCACCACACACCAGTGCAGTAAGAACTCTGAAGTATCTTGTCACACTCTGCAAGCCCTGCTACAGGAACAGTTCCAACTCATCCACATGTTACATGAGAAACTGGATGACTTGGTGAACAGAGGCTGGTATAATAATCTATGCTTCATCGGCTTCTCTGAAAAAGCTGAATTAAACAGTTCCATTGATTTCCTGTGCCATGTGTTACCACCAATGTTGAAGAGCCCTGTGGACTCATGATTTGAGATAGAGGGGTTCACTGGTCTCTAGCTCCCCATCCAAGAAGGGGAGAGACCACATCCCATCTTAGCCCACTTTTTCTGCAACCAGGTCAGTGTGGCAGGGACATGCAAAAATGATCTCCCAAGACTTTTTGAGAGAGCTTACCATCCGCCATCTGGTCTACTTGGAGGTGAGGCAAAAATTGTACCAGCTGGTTATCCCACTCACATTGTGATATCCAGCATTACTAATGTTAGTGTGCAATGGAGTACCGGTTGTATTCAACACTCCAGAAGTGGCTCTCAGCTTTATTTCTGCTGCCCTGCAGAAACAAGAGGTTCATCCCACCAAAACCCAGCAATGACCCTGGTGCAGATTTCAGTTCCTATGGACACTACCCTGATAGATCGAAACATGCCTTCCTTCTCAATACTGCATGGCCCAGAGGAATATTCCTGGATTCAACCACCTGTCATTGAAGAACAAATCAGGAAGCATAGGCAAACTAGGAGAAGTCATAAAATTCAGAAGTAACATTTTACTGTTATCAATAACAACATAAAATAAATTGTGCAAGATAGCTTGTATACTGGCAGTTCAAACAAAACAAAGTCCTTCATCTGAGGGTATCTCTAAATCTAAATCTTAATCTCTCTCTCTCTAACCCTCAAAACAAACATTGCTTTCTTTTTATAAGATGTTTTCACCTGTCAATTAAATTCTTCATCCTGTTCTCATTAAGTTGTGTCTCCTATTTTCATGCCATGTACCAAACTTTGTCAATTTCTTTCCTGTGACCAGTACATTGTCTCTTCAACAGGTGCAGCCATTTAAGACATGTTCTAGCGTGCCTTAGACATTACTGGACTACACAGGGACAATGGCACTCAGGTAGTTGTATACTCCACTCTCAAAAGCTGCACTCTAGCAAAGGCCTCCTACTATCCAAGAACTGCATGTCAGTTCCTCCTCAAATGTGTGCACTCTTCTAGATTGAATCTCCAAGACGGCTGCTGAAAACACACGGTGGCTCACTGCATATCCTATTCACTGGTTTACTGAGTCTTTCTAATGTTGTTTCTGAATCTAGTTTGGAATTATTGTGCCATACTTGGTGTAGCAGTGTTAGTTGTGAAGTGGGAACCTGGAAAATGGGCTTCTCTAGTTACATACTAAGTTTTGAGTACCCACCCGCTACCACCTGCAATTACCCACCTTGGCCCTCTGCTAATGCGCATCTACTGTCTGAATTTTAACCATACTCCTCTCTGATGTCACTTGCTAGTCTATGAGTTGAGCTGGACTACCTTAGGAATTCACACAGTCCATAAATAAACAGTAGAATGGGCTACAATGCTCATCGTAATAGTACACCTTTGTGTGCCCCACCCTAAACAGGACAAGGAAATATGCTGATCCTGCAACTGTACACTCAGACTTGCGACCCTTTAGCCACCATACTAAGCACAATGCTTCTGGGACACATACCAGGTTAAATACCACCTCCTGCTCCCCCACACCTCCAGCCTTCAACCTGCTGCTGTGGGAGTGGAGGAGTCAGAATGGAGGATAAGGGGGCATAGCCAAGTAACATGTCTTAAAACCAACATGTTGAGGACATATTTTTGCACTCTAGATCACCTGCATTGAACAGGAAAAAGACATCACCCTTTCCATTGCCCCCAGGGAAGCCTGGATAGGGATGGCGAAGTGGTCAAAATTCGCTTTGCGAAGTAATCCATGAAATTCTGCCCATTTCATGGAGCAAAATGCAAAATTTTGCCTGGCAGAGTGGTGAAATTTCACCCAGCGTAACAGCAAAATTTCACCTTCCATGGCGAAATTTTGCCTTCCGCAGTGAAATTCTGCCTTCCGCAGTGAAATTCCACCTTCTATGGTGAAATTTTGCCCTCAAAAGGTGAAATTTCACCCGTGGAAGGTGGAATTTCACCTGGGCAAAATTCAGACTTAGGTGGAAAAAGTCCGGAAATTACTCCACCAGGTGAATTTGGCCACTTCACCAGCACTTCGCCGGTGGAATTTAAATTCGCTGCATCCCTAAGCCTGGGTGACCTTGAATGTGCACTCCCCTTGGAAAATGTCTCCTCTAGCAAAGATCTTATAGGCAAGAAACATTTTGGTTATCCCAGGACAAAGCGGGCTGGGGACATGGCTTGAGTCAGGCAAGTATCACCATGAGCTAGCCAAATGAAAGGTATCTGCCAAGGGTGAAAGTATAAGAAGCACAAAGCAGGGGCTGCTCTCTGTTACACAACCCAGAATGGTCCAACCCTCCTGAGGACATCCTAGTTAAAGCAGTTCAAAGCTCCCCGTGACAAACAACTGGCCACATCCCCAGATTACCACATCCAAGACTCCCCACCATAGTATACTGAGGACACCCTTCCCTCTCTAGACTAGAAGACACCTAGCAGGAAAAACACATTCCTAAACAGGGTCATAAGGGGATGAGGAGCACTAACCTTGACTGCACTGTGGGTAGAAAACCCAGTCTTACAGCTCCCATTTCTAGAGAGCAGACAGAGGTACACCAGCCTACTCTGCTGCACTTTCAACATACTCATGCCAATGAGAGCTTGTAGGAGTACCTGGGGGAACATTCTGGTGTCTGCCCCCATGCCTGCTCCCTCAGTCAGTCTTGTCTTTGTATGTAATTCTGCAGTTCTTTGTGCTGTTTTATTTGTACAACTGGTTTTAAATGTGCTTTCTGACTCATCTGCCATATCTGTATGATACTTCTTGGTGCTCCATGCTGGTGTCTATACCCCTGCTGACTAGGCCCCCATATATAGGTGTAGACAGTTTGCTGGAGACCCCCCCCACACTATAGGTGTATCCCTGCTTCTTGCTTTGCAAGGCAGCCATCACCCTACATGCTCCACTGCAGACCTTCCATGATAGCAGATTTAGGATGCCATAGTTGGAATGCACAGTGGATGAATTACCTGGCAAAGAGGAAGCAGGTACTAATGCACCTCAGATCGCTACTGTCCCAGGTTGTCTCCTACAAAAAACAAAACTCCTCTACCTAGAAGCTGAAATACTCTACAGAGACTGGATAGGGCAATAAATGCATAGTTAAGCACAGTTAAAAAATGAAAAGAGACATTCTGATTCTCCACTACAAGTCTCTGCATTGGAAATTGCAACAAGTAGCTGCTGATCCAGATGAGAGATGGATCCTGGCCCATTTTGACACCAGCTCTGGTCCGTAAGTCATAAGCAACCTGTAGGAATCTGACTACTGCCCCTTATATTTTCATCACTTTGCAGACCGTCTTTCACAGTTTAATGAAATAAATGCTCCAGTCCTAGTAGGGGGGGAATTACAACCTCACCCTCAATCATTTTGTAGACCACAGCCAGGGGACATTGGAACCCCATCCTAAGACAACAAAAGCGATGAAACTATGGGTACAGAATCAGACTCTTACAGATGTTTGCAGCTGCAAAACCCAGGAATAAGGGACTACACTTGCTATTCTGTGGCGCACAAATCAGCCAGCTGGATATGTGGCGGGCCTCACACACATATCCCAATGGTGACTGCAGCAATTGTGACCCCATTACTCATTTCTGACCATGCATCAGCACAATTGGACCTTCTCTGTGGTCCTGTTAAAAAACATTTCCCATCCTGGTAATTAGACCTACTTCTACTGAATGAATCACAGTTCAAGACCTGGATTCAGAAGGAAACCGAATCCTTCTTCTGTATTAATGATACGGAGGACATGACCATAAGCACCCTCTGGGAGGGGTGTCCCATGATAAGAGCGAGTGCATAATGGCAAAGTACAAAGACAGTGAGGACAAAACAGTACTTACCATTTTGGCAACTGATGGATTTCCCCTGTCCTCGAATTGCCCCCACCAGAGTTGGTTATAAAAGTAAGGGGATCCAGCCCGTCGGTGCAGTGGTTGGATTTCCACTTGCAACTACAGCAACCCAGGTTCGGGAGTGAGCTCGGGTCACTGGAGAGCCAGCCGGGGAGGCAGCTTGAGCATCTCACGACTGCTTGCTGTCTTCAGGAGGGAAGGGCTGCAACCTGGTGTTGAGCGACCACTGGTGGAGGCCAGGGGTAGGGCAACATGTCGGGATCATATACTGGGTGGTGCGTGACAGATGTCAGCTCTTGCCTTGACGTCCGGACATCACGCACCTCAAGGAAAAACCAGGAAATCGCTCGCTGGCTGCCGGATGATCGCTCTCTGTTCCCTGAGGGCCTCCAGTGCCTTCCCAGGGCCTCCTGTTCCTCGGCAGCATCCCCAGGCCCTAGGAGTATGTGCTGGGGTCATCCCTCTTCCCCCGGTGCCTTCCTCCTCGGAGGAGGGGGGCCCGCCCGGCGAAGGGATATGCTGGGATATCCCAGGGGTCGGCTACAACATGAGGATCAGAGAAGGGCTGGATAAGGACAGTGGGGGCTGGGGGGGGAACTTGTACAGCCTAAAGGAGTGGAGGACCAGCGAGCATGGGGCAGAAAAATAGAATAAACAAAAAAAAATAAAATAAAAGTAAAGGGGTTATGGGGGATGAAGCCCACCCACAAAGGGAGGTGCTGAGGCAAGGCCCCCCCCAAAACACTGCCCTCGCTGTTTCTGCCTTCACCATTTTGTCCTTACCATTTTGTCTTCACTGTTATGCAGTCACTCTTATCACATGGAACTGTGGGAGGCCATGAAAGTAAAAACCCGGGGCCTGATATTAGGGTATGCTGCACATAGATGGAAAGAGAGGGAAAAACAATTGACAGAACTTCAAGTGAAACATGCAGCAAAGTTGGATGAGTTTAATTAAAGTGCAGCCAGGTTGCAGTCCTAGTTCCTTACTGCATAAAGATATAATAAAGCTTCATCTGGACAAACACCCCCCTCCTAATCCACAAAGCTGAACTAGTTATGTGCAACATCCATACAAATATTGGGAGGACAGGGAGAAAAATGTTCTATCCTACCACCTCAAAAAGCAACAGGCAGAATGGCATATAGTGGGCTAAGAAACCTACAAGGTGACTTATGCACTCAAGAGGAATAGATATGTGAGGTGATATAAGATTTTTAAAGACTGCTGTACAGCTGGTCCTCATCCCTGCCTACCACCAGATAGAGCCTTCTTGGAACCCCTTAATCTCCCCACAATATCCCCAAAACAGGCACAGGCACTGAAGGCCCCACATACAGTCTCATAAATGGAGACTGCCCTGAAAACCCACAGTCATCATAAAGCCATAACAGGAGACAGTTTTCTGACTGCACTCATGCAAATTCTATGAGTGACTGTCTGTCCAATCCTATAGCATCTCTATAGTGAGGCTGTAACTGCAGGATTCTTTCCCCAGTCCATTCACATAACCACCATAACAATACTTGCTAAGAAGAGGAAAGTCCTCACTCAACCAGCTAGGTAGCATTCCTTCTGCCTTATAATGGTAGACAGTAAAGTGTTTGCAACATGCAACAAGGCTGCCGGGCTGGGCACGTCATTTGGCTGCTCTGTAGTTTTTTTGTTTTAGTTATTTTAATTGTTTTAGTCATTTTTCATTTTAGTTGATTTAGTTGTTTTTTATTATGGTCTTAATGGACACATTTGCACAAGTGGTGCTGTGGACTTGTTTGATTTCCTGGCTATTTGCTTCCAAAGTCTCTGAACTTCTATTTCTATATTGAGGTCCTGTTTATCCGAGCCGGAACGAATTGTAGCAGTGGAGTGTGCGTAGTGTGGGAGCCGTTTCGGGTGATTTTGTTGCTTTCGCCTGTTGCCGCTTTGCTTGCTATTGCACACTGCTTTTGCTGCACGGTTAAATTACTGTGCTGCTGCTCTATTCCTCCCACTTAGCTACCCTTGTGATTTTAAGGAGTTTGCTATAATTGACTGGTTTTGTGCTTGTGTGGACTTTCGGGAGTGGATTTACTGCTGTTGCCCTGGGCAGCTGAGATAGCTGACAAAGATTTTGGGAAGAGACCTTGGATTAATTGACAGGAGTTGAGTTGTTGGAAATCTCTGATGAGTGTACCAAGTCCAGGATTTTACCAGGATTACTGGATATATGGAGACCTGCCTGACTTAGAGTGGGAGTTGGTGCCCTGATCCCGTGGGTGGGCCGACTACGGTCTGTGGCTGAGCAGGGGGACCTGGTTCTGTTTTGCAAGGTAGCTGGTGATTTAGACTGGTGCTCCTTAGGTTTCCCATGAGGTCAGCTAATAAGTGGACCTTGGCAGGGGCCTGTAGTGTTGGCTACGGACTTGTGTTTGGCCTCCCAGCAGGATTTATTGGGGCCCGCTCTGACCTCTGAGTAATTAAGATCTGTGGCAGACTACCTGGGACCTGTCTTCTGCACACACAGTCAGACTATTTATATTTTTCATTTACAATCTGGTAGAAGGCAGTGAGAATGCCTTCCTTCTTTTTGTTTCTGGGACAGTGAGAGTGTACTGTATTAACAAAAGTACTTGGACATAGTCTCAGTAATCCCTCCTCCAGTAGTGAGAGTACTTTGGGGGTTAGGGAAATTACTGTGATTTTCCTTTCATTTTTTTCCAGCATCCCTTGGTGGTGTGAGGACCATAGGGGGCTGGAAATTTTTGAGCTTATGTGCTATTTGACTGGTTCCAGAGCATTGGGGAGGAGAGGTTTACCTGGGCCCCCTGAATCCGCTGCTGTGCTGGAGATCTTCTGAACTATGCCCTGTACGCTGCACGTCCATTATTTGGATTAATGTTTGATATCTATTGGCAGCTGGGAATTATTCTTTTTTAAATGGATATTTGTGGGATTTATTCGTTTACTCTGATATTTTGATTTTGGGTTTTTATTATCTTTTTTTGGACTTTAAAAATTTTTAAGTGATTATTGATTTATGTTTATATGGTTTCAAGTCTTATAAGTAAAAGTTATTGTATTGTTAATTGGGGGTTTTAGTTAAGTTGATATGGGGTTATTTTTTTCTTAGTCGCATCAGTCTGTAGGTCAGTTTAAGAGCTGAGATGGACTGGAGGCCTACCCCTATGGTTGTGCACTATTCATCCTCTGCCCTTCATGCCCTCTGCCCTTTTTTTCCTCCCCCATTGCATTTTACAACTTACTAGCGCTGTCAGGCGCTAGGTATTGCTCATAGGGGGAGGTGAAGGATGGGGAGTGGTGAACAGTGGAGGGTGAATGAGCAGGGCCACCACATCAGGGCATAAGATCCAGGAGACACTTTGGGGTGAAATGGAATACAGAACGTGGTTCACCTTGTCTGGTTTCCATACCCAAGGGCACCACCAATATTGGTGGGCAGGTGGCCTGGACTGCCCTGGATGTTAGTCCAACTCGGGCGGCGTTATGCAATGCCAGATCCTTCAGAAACAAGACTGCAATTATTGCAGATCTTGTAGAAAGAGTGGATCTGGCTTGCATTACCAAGACCTGGCTGGATGAAAATTCTGTCTCCACTTTGGGAACTTTGACTCCAGCTGGGTACTCAGTGTTTCATTGCCCGAGATTGGATCATGGGGGGGGGGGTTGCAATCTGTTTTAAGACTGAACTTAACCTCACAAGTGTACCAGTTCAGGAAGCTGAGTCATTTGAGTGTATTGTGGTAGTAGATGTAGGCTGTAGGATCATCCTTATCTACCATCCACCCAGAGATGAGAAGAGATTCCTTTAGAAAGTGGCGGATTTTGTCATCGACATGGCATTTGAATCACCAAGACTGATGGTTCTCGGTGATTTTAATGCCTGGATCGATGACGAACTCTTGCATTTTGGACAGCACTTCCTCCAGTTGATGTCCTCTCTGGGCCTTACACAGATAGTTACCGCTGCTACCCATAAATACAGTCACTCCCTTGACTTAGTTTTTCTCCTGGGGATCGAGGCCTCTGATTTGTGGGTGGAATTCATTGGATGATCTGACCTCTACACCGTGGGGTTTAGTTTTAGTGCCCCCCTTTGTAGGCCTATCCCTGTGGAAATCTTCAGGTATCGCCTTTTATGAGATGTTAGCTCTGAAGGCCCGGTAGCGGTACTTGACCTATCGTCCTTTCCAGTGGCAAACAATGATGCAGATGCCCTCATGGTGGCCTATAATAGGGCCATCTCAACTGCTCTGGATCTCATTACTCCAGTCCCTGTTTGCCCTCTCTCCCTCTGCCCTCGGTCCCCATGGTTTGATGGGTCCTTGAGGGAGATGCGGCGACTAGGTCGAAGGTTAGAGTGTTGCTGGTAGAGATCCTCCCTTGATGCTGACCACTTTAGATTGATGGAGCATTATCAAGCCTATCAATCTGCAATCACCCGTAAGAAGGAAGAGTTCCTGTCCAAGGAGATTGCAGCTGCTCAGAATCGACCAGCTCAGCTTTTTCGCACCGTGGATAGGTTGTGCAACCCAGTTTGTCTACAGGTCCGAAGGGCTTTTACACAAAAGGAGTGCAATGAACTTGCTCGATTCTTTGCTACTAAGGTGGCTGACATCAGGGAGGCACTCCAACCGACACACTCTAAGGGTGTTTTTGTGGATCAGCGTGAGGCTGCCACCCCTCGGTTTTCCTGGAGTGCCTACGACCGACCAGAATTCATGGATATCATGCGTATTGTCCGGGGTGCATGCCCTACGTGCTGTAGATTGGTTCCAGGGCCAACTTCCCAGATTTTGGGTTGTATCGACTCTATTGGTCCAGTCCTAGCACAGATAGTCTGGTGCTTCCTTGAAACAGGTGAGTTTCTGAGCTCCCTTAAGGAGGCTGTGGTAACACCACTCCTGAAGAATGCTTCTTTGGACCCAGACTGCCATGCAAACTACAGACCAATCTCTATTCTTCCCTTTTTAGAGAAGGTGATTGAGAAGGTAGTGGCTGTACAACTGGAGAACTATTTGACCATCTATGATATCTATGAACCCCTCCAGTCTGGTTTTCAAAAAAAGCATAGTACTGAGACAGCGCTGGTTCAGGTGCTCAATGATCTGCTGATGGCTAGGGATCAGAGGAATGGTTCCATTCTGGTCCTCCTTGGTCTCTTATCAGCTTTTGACACTTTGGACCATGGGGTTCTGCTTGAGCATCTGAGGTTCATCTATGAACTATCGGATGTAGTCCTCAGGTGGTTTACTTCTTACCTCACTGGAAGAACTCAGAGAGTGGTGTCCGGGGTTAATTCCTCCAACCCAGTTTCTCTGTCTTGTGGGGTTCCTCAGGGCTTGGTATTGTCCCCAGTGTTGTTCACAGTGTATATGCTGCCCCTTGGAGACATTGTAAGAAGGTATGGGCTGAGGTTTCACTGCTTTGTTGATGATACCCAGCTCCACCTTTCTTTTGCACCCGATCACGATGGAGCTCTCTTAGTCTTTAATAACTGCCTTACTGAAATCCAGGACTGGATGGATTTGAGTTGGTTGAAGTTGAACTCGGAAAAGACAGAGGTGTTGGTAGTGGACTCAGTGCACCAGATAGAGGGGTCGGGAGCTGGTTCACCCTCAGGATTTTATCTTGGGGGTGTATTACTCCCTACCTCTGAATGGGTGCGTACCCTGGGGTAATACTTGATGAGGGTTTGACTATGCATTTGCAGGTGTCTGCTGTTGTCAAGTGCGCATTTTACCATCTCAGGAATATCTCCAGGATTAGGCACCTTGTTCCATCTGGCAATCTTCCTACGCTGGTCTATGCCTTTGTGTCCTCGCGTCTGGACTACTGCAACTCCATTTACCTAGGGCTTCCTGGGGTTGAAATCCACCGTCTACAGCTAGTGCAGAATGCAGTGGCCTAGCTTTTGGCTGGTACTTCTCAGTCCAGCCATATTTTGCCGGTGTTGCGCGGACTGCACTGGCTGCCACTACAGTGGTGGATAATCTTTAAAGTCAGTCTTCTGACTTACAAATACATGGACTTGGCCCTGACTACCTGAAAGAGCTCCTGGTTCTTTATTGTCCTGGGTGATCACTCCTCTCAGCTGGTGAGGGGTTGCTAGGGATCCAGAGGGTGTCCTTGAAATCCTCTGGGACCCATACATTTATATACATGGCCCTGACCCTCTGGAATTCTCTACTCCAGCAGATAAGGGAGTGTGCGACTGTTGAGGGGTTTAAAAAGGCCTTAAAAACATATTTATGGACCCAAGTATTTGGAGTCTGATTGCATTCATTTGATTAATTGTTTTTATTGTAATGATTGGAGTTTTATCTATGTATTTTGAACGGTGCCTTGATTTTTTGAAAGGCACCTTAAAAATAAAGTTTTATTATTTTTATTTTTATTATTTGCAAAGGCCATCAGACTGGAATCACTCTTGCTGTCACTGATGCACTCATTTCAGGTGGGATTTGTCCAAGGGTAGTTAAGCTCCAATCATCTGAGGTCACTAATTAATCTGCTCCAACTGGCTTGTCATGTCCCAACTCCAACTGCGGCAATCACTGTTGATTTTGAGAAACGTTTGATTCAGTGGTGTGGGGTATCTTTACAAAGCACTGTACATATGGGCTTTGACCCCAAATTCTTGGCAAACATCAAGACTCTCTATTAAAAAACAACTGCAGGGGGCATGGTAGTGGCAAGATGCCAGCCTAACTCTAGAGTTCTGAACTACCCTGATCACCATTCTGAGTCATACTGCACGTAGCCAACATGAACCTCAGTCTAAACCACATATCCTGCCAACCACTAACCTGGTGATCCTGACAGTTCACTCCCAGTTCATCTCAGTGCCAGATTCACACAGTTTTCACCACCAGAAAACTTGTCTGTGTAGCTTCTAAATTTACTCAGGAAATAGCTCAGCCATGCTGACTACTCCAGCATGAGTCTCTTTCATGAACCTGAAATAAATCAAAAACATATTTCCACTTCTCATGGCACAAATGAGCAAGCTTGAAATAGCAGCCCAAAGGATATCAGCAGACATTATGGAGCTCTCTCAATGCATCAGTGTATCACTGACATGGAAGACAGGATTGACCATCTCCTGCATGTGGAGGGGTTGTGGGATAACAGATGGACCAGACTCCAAACTTCAGGTTCAACACACAGTCTCTGTGGGCTGTTTATTTAAAATACAAGAAACAACCTTTTTCAATGGTATATTTCTTCTGCAGTACATCAGTTTGCAGCAACAGACTATGTATGTCCTTTCTCTGCACTTGGCCAGCACCTACTGACACTGATCTCTGCTCCAATTCACTGGTTGAGATGTAGCGACCACCCCTATGCAAGCCCTATTTGTTTACGTAGTGGGGGCTCAAAAAGAAAAAAAAAAAAAAAACAATCTATGAACAAAGAACCTCAATGCAGAATCACTGAAAGAAGGGGTACCCCAAAGGGCATTGGCAACAAATCCCGTTTCAAAGAAATACAACATCATACATACGTCCATAATGCAATGCATCATGGGATATATGCAAATAATCATGGCATTTCTTACTTAAGTTTACAACAACATACATGCATTTTAAATAGCACAACTAGCTTAATTTCTATACTAGTCACCTAGTACTTTTTACATAATCAAAAACACCTAGTGCTATTGTATTTTCAACATTACAGGTTTCAAAAACATAAGGTATATTATGACATAGTGTAATTACATACTATATCCAACAACGATTAACACAACCTGTTTTACAAACATCTGGAGGTCACAACAATAACCTCCCTGCATGAGGACTTGAGAGGGAAAAGGAAAACCAAAGAGGACACTATAACATAGTCAAGGGAGGGAGAAGGGGGTGCCCACAGGTGGCCAACCTTATGGACTAGAAATAGTAAAGGATAGATTAGGCTTAGAAATAGAAGTATAATTGCAACAGATTTAAGAAAAGGTCAGTCCTCAAGAGTGGCAGGAGCTCCTGGTCACACTGCAGTACATCTGAGAGCAGGAATGCACAATGAGGTTATTATAGGACTGGATAGAAGACCTACAGAACCACAGCAGATGGAACAATGTCCACTGCATAAGGGTCCTGGAGGAGTGCAAGGGGCCCAGCACTACAAAACTTCTACAGACAATGCTTCCCAATCTACTTGGCTGCAAACATTCGTTTCGGGATCGTTATGGGAGGTTCCATGAGGGCTAAGGGACTTCCCCGTGATACCAGAAACATTCGCTGGGATCGCTGCTGTGAGGGGTCCATGAGGGCTAAGGACACCCTCCCCCGCATACCAGAAGCATTCTATTTCGGGGATCGCTGCTGTGAGGGTCCGTGAGGGCTAAGGACGCCTCCCACCCCCGCATACCAGGTACAAAGACTGAACTGAACTTGCTTGCTCACTGTGCAAATGGACCAGACTCTACTGTTGGCGCCTTTTTTTAAACCTTAAAGTGCAGTACCCTTTAAATGTATTTTTAACCTTTAATGTGCAGTACCTCCAAATGTTTTATTTTATGACCCTGCACAAATGAAGACTGTTTTTCCCCCATGTAATTTCTCTGTTTTCTGTGTTAGCAGCCTGTTACATAGCTAAAAGATGTTTATACTACTACTGAAAAGAGCCAGTGTAAAATGTTGCCTTGCAATTTCTGACCCCACCGCCCTAACCACCACCCTTGGTCGGCTGTTGAATTTATAGGCAGGGTTAGTCAGGTGACCTTGCGAAATAACCTATCAGCCCACTTTTCCAGCTGCAGGTTATATAATTCTATCACTAGCGGCCGCTGTAACCTTCCCCTCACTTAATTCCCACACAATGTATTCCATACTTATAACAACACTACTTACTTCCAGGATCATACTACTTGCTCTTCAACCCCCCCAGTGGCTCCCATACCACACCTTCATACCTATTACCCTAACCTTTCAGCTATCACTGTTAACTACTGGCCTTGTCCCTCTAACTTCTCCCACTCTTTCCAAACTGATCCCAAAGACCTTTACTCACACACACCCACATTAACGCGCACACTCACACAGGGTTGGCACTATACCTCTGCGCGCCCCCACCTCAGACCTCAGCCCCCTACCACCCACGTTAACCCGACATTTGTCACCCGCACTTCCCTCTCCGTTCTACCCAGTGTTATCACTGGTCTCCCAGTCCCCTTCTACAGCAAAAAAAGCCCATCACCCTACCGTTACCAACGTTTGTCACCCAAACTCTGCAGACTTGCCCTCCTGGGGCACACCCTTCTTCTTCTGCTTCTATTGGGCAATAGCCACCCCAATCCAGGACCTCACAGCACAAAGACCTCACCAAAAAATCCTCAGGGGAGACTGCTGCTAGCCTCCCTTAATATTTGTAGTCTACCCAAAAAGCACACCCCTCTGCAAGGCTGGATCGCCCAACATGCACCAGACATACTAGCCCTCTCTGAGACCTGGCTCTCTGAAACCATCCCCAATAATGCTGTCTCCCTTAGTAATTATACCATCTTTAGGGTAGACAGGACCAGCAAGAGAGGTGGTGGCTGTGCAATTTTTATTAAATCCTCCCTCAGTGCCATAGAAGTACATACCCCCGCCCCACAACATGGAGCCCAGACACTAACTGTCAAACTAAACCTGGGTTCCAAAATACTACACATTATCGTGGCCTATATCCCCCCCGAGAAACCAAAAACTGGCATTTGAGTCAATCCTTCACACTATCTCCCACCTACCTAATACTAGTAAAATTATATTAATGGGTGATTTCAACATCGACTGGCTATCCCCAGCCACATCCTGCTGCAAAGACATGGCCCTGACATTTGATCTAACCCAACTTGTCACCTCCCCGACCAGGCGGGACTTTAGAACCGGGACCTCCACCCTCCTAAACCTTATTTTCACCAACAGGCCATGTAACCTCTCCCAAACGACTGTGCTCCCTGACTCCATCAGTGACCACTCCCCGGTTACTTGCTGGTGGTCGGGTAAACTGCCCTCTGCCCCACCAAAAATCTCCTGGCAGCGGAGGCTTAAAAGAGGAGGCCTAGAGAACCTCAAAAACTATCTATCCAATAGCTACTGGCTCCCCATATACACCACGCAGTCAGTTGACACTGCCCTCACCCACTTTATTACCACCTTTAATAAAGCCTGTGACATATTCGCTCCCCTCACTAAGCATGTTGTGAAAACCAGAACCACCCCCTGGATCACACCCTCTCTCCTCAACCTTATGCAACAAAGGGACAACCTTTGGCACAAAGCCATTGACTCCCAGTGCACCCAGGATAGACAGCTTTACAGGGAGGCTCGTAATAAATGTACATGGGCTGCGTGTCAGACAAAAGCCAATTATTACCAACAAACACTTACCGCCTCCTGGGGAGATGGGGAAAAAATTCTGGAGCAACATAAAATAACTCAGTGGTAAATCCTGCTCCCCCACCACTACTCAACTCAATCTAAATGGGCACGTCACACAAGATACCGCCACTATAGCAGAAGCCTTTAACTCCGCCTTCTCTGACCTCTCCCATATTCTCCCCTCTAATTTCTTCCACCCTACCACTACCCCCCTACCCCCCCTCACCCTGATTAATGTCAACTCGCCCATTCTGTAGCTTCGTAGTCATCCTCTCAGTGAGGCAAACGCTATATTTCCAAAGCTATCGCCACTACCCGTTATAGCAATGACACCCTAGATCTCAAACTCCTAAGGCTTACCCGCGATGTCACACTAGCTCACCTTACAAAAATTCTCAACCTTTCACTTAGCCTTGGCCAGTTCTCCTCAACCTGGAAGAAAGCCATAGTCACACCCATTCTGAAGAATGGTGACCCCACTAACACCAGCGACTATAGACTAATCTCTATTCTTCTTCCGCTCTCCAAAGCATTGGAAAAAATTGTTTCGGACCACCTAACAGAACATCTAACTAAATACAACCTTCTCAGCCAGGAACAGCATGGCTTCCAGATGGGCCATAGTACTGTCACTGCACTTACTGAACTCACCACGTTCATCCAGGAGGCCCTTGACCAAGGCTCAATTGCAGGGGCTATCTTTGTGGACCTGACCAATGCATTTGACACGGTCAGTCACGAACTACTGCTTTGTGTCCTTCCTCAACTAAATGTGGTTCCTGAGGCCACTGCCTGGTTCAAGAATTACCTCTCAGGATGATCACAGTGTGTCAGGATAAATACCACTATCTCCACCTCCAAAACAGTTTATTCTGGGGTCCCGCAGGGGTCTATACTTGGCCCTTTACTCTTCACCCTCTTCTTAAACTCTCTCCCTAAAGCTTGTAGCAGTCATTTACTACTCTATGCTTATGACGCAATCCTGTACTGGAAACACCCTCATCCAAATGCCCTCCAACAAGCCCTTCAGGGCTTTCTCTGGGAGCTAGAGAACTGGTTCAGTGATCACCGCCTGAACATCAACTATAACAAAACTAAGTCCATGATCTTTGTGCATCGCCAGAGCCCTCATAGTCAGACAGCACTCCTAATTTCGAACTCACTAGACACCCAACTGGAACATGTTACAAACTTTAAATACCTGGGTATCACCCTTGATACCTCCCTCTTCTACCATAGCCACGCCCATCTTCTCTCCTCCGCTATCAACGCTAGAGTGGGCATCCTCTACAGACTCAAGCACTGCCTACCTGCACAGGCCATGTAACTTGCAGTCACCTCCTCCATCCTCTCCCTAGTTGACTATGGGATAGTTATATATGGCTCAGCAGAACCCACCACGCTGAGCAGTATAAACACTGCACTGAATAAAGCCTGCCGCCTAGTTACAGGCAGTGACAGACTAACCCATACCTGCAATCTTTATACACTGACTGGTTGGCTAAACTTCCAACAAAGACTAAAATACCACACCTGCATTCTCGCAAAAAAGATTCACCTTCAGCTTGCCCCCGTCAGACTACTCCCCATTATCAGTGCAGCCCCCATCAGGCGCAATACAAGATTCACAGCACACCCATCTTTTCTAGTTCCCCTCTGTAGAACAGCACTAGGGCAAAGATCCTTCTGGTACCATGCTCCTCTCTGGCTCAACTCACTACCCTCCCCTCTCTCCCAGTCCCATAGCATCTCTCTATTCAAATCAGGCCTTAAAACCCAACTAAAGGAGAGTGCTAAATGTGATTGTGGCTAAATCTGCCCACTCTCCTAACTCCCTAATCCTCCACTTCTCTGACTCAGGGTCTACCTAGACCCTACGTGATCAGCATCCTGCAAACCCCTGCCTAGGGACCCCAGGAATGCTACGAACTACCTCTCCTGCTGATTAAGGTTCATGCCTAATTACCTCACCTGCTAAATAAGTTTCTAGCCTGGACTGCTCTATCAGTACTGTAACTTTTAATACTGCCTGTCAATGTTAGTCCTTACTGTACTCTGTTTTACCCTCCATCCCCTGTAACTGACGTGGAGACTCTGCAAACATTGCTGTGTCAGTACTGAAACTGTAAATACTGCCTGTTCATGTACATCTTTTCTGTATTTGTCTACCCTCCACCCCCTGTAACCTGACATGGAGCCTTTGCAAAAGAGTCTATGACTCAAAGGATTGTAATTCCGATCTTACTAAATAAATAAAATAAATAAATAAAAATGGCCCACAGCACTGAAGGTTGATCACTAGCATTGGTTCTTGATGCCAAAATCTCCCACAGTGGTGAGACCTTGACTGATGCTCACACAGTTCCTCAGAATCCCTATTAAAGAGGAAATCATGCAAGCAACAAGGGAAAAGAAGCTCCTAATGTGGCAGGGGCATGCAATCCAAATTTTTATGGACTTCACCCACCCATTCAAAGAACTGGTGGGCCTTTACCTCAGTACAATGGGCCTGCACAGATCTCAGCCTTCAGTACTCTCTACACTACCCTGCCACCTTGCACATTATGTCCAGTGGAGTCCAAAGCTCTTTTGAGACTCCTGAGGAGGCAGATATTTCCTCATCAAACTTGCTCCACAGATAAACTGGGGCAAATACTGGCCACAGAGCAGGCAGAATGAGGACTGGGCAGGACATGGACACTACCTCAGTCCAGGCTCATGTCCAGACCTTGAGATGGCAATATGCACTTCCTCTCCCATCCCCACCCAGAGATGAAGACCCCTGGCTTCCCCCACCAAAACAAAGGAGGCAGAACAAGCTAAAAAAGAAAATCAGGAAGTGGGAGGAGACGAGAGCAATCTCAGTGGGTAAGATCCTGAAGCCACAGACACAGGAATGATTCAAAATCCTCCTCAGGTTCCATCTAGGCAGGGCTGGAAAAAATTACTTTGCACCACTTCAGCACCTACCTAATGATGACCAACTGAACCACACCAGTGAAGCACTACCTGTCCAACTAGACTCTCCCAATACAGGGACCTCAGATCCTGAGCAGCAGCCCAAACAAAGCCTACATCCAGTGGCTCCACTAATGCAAAAGGGGCCCAAGGAACCTATATATGCAGCAAGGCACCTGAAGTACTGTCCCACTGACATTCAGACCTTCATCTGGACATGATCATCTGAAATGTGAGGGTTCATTTAAATCCTAGGATTTCATCGCTAACCCCCCTCTAATGCTCTGTGGACACCATTAACTGTTTGCCCAATCCAGACATCCATGCAGATAAGCTCCATGACACATTAAAGCAGCAGGTGTGAATAGAGGGAGATTGACGGGGCTCAATGCACGTCCATACAGCCATGGTGCTTTTAAATCTCACTATTATGACTTTCCCCATTTTTTCCTCCAACATAGGTGGTGCTGAGGGGGGGCTCAGGTAGCCAGACTACTATAGAGTTGCAGGGTTGAATGGCTCTGCATTTTTTATTGACCCATCTTTCCTTACTACCTACTGTAGCTGGTGGCTTTTGGGACCCCATACTCCCCACTTAGCCACTTATCCCTTTGAAGGGAGTGACACCATTGAGCAGCCATATCCATACCTCTCATCAAACCAGTCTGTACACTGTGCTGCAATGGTAAGCCACTGCAAATGGATTGCAACTTGGACTAAGGTTTATAATGGTAAAATTACTATTAACTGCCTTGAATGATGTACCTTCATGCCTGCTTCATGGTGTGGAGGTATGTGGAGAGGGGACCCATTTTAACTTCATGATCATCCTATCCTTTGGCTATTTTTTATGTTTGTGTTTATAGGTCACAAGAGCTTGAAACTACAGCTAGCATGGTACCAGGATTCAATGCACACAGGCTAATATGGGGGGGGACACATTATGGCCTTACCCAGTGACCTATGGCATGGACTCCGATCACATCCATTGCCAGTTGGATACTACTGTTATGTGGGAAGCCTTTTGGGGATGAAAAGTATAAGTCACATGAGATGTAGATGTGCCCTTCCATAACACACCCTGGCCACAACAGTGGTAGACAGTTGTGGCTATGTAGGCATTGGGGTGTCAGGGGCTCTAACACCAGGTTAGTCAGTCCTGGTTAGTTGCTCTGATGCTGGATTACCCTGGAAGGGGAGTCCTACTGTGGAAACCAATGAACTGCTACCCCAAGCAGTGGTTGTGAGCACCTTGGCCAGAAATTGACCGGTGCCATCAATGACTATACAGCTGAAATGAATGGAGAGGAGGGAGAGTGGGAGTATGGGCAGTAGGAGTTACTGCGTTTAATGTTTCATATACTGTTTATCTCTGATTTACCCATTACCATTATTAGGGCTAGTCAGAATGTATGCAAAAGTTTGGATGAGGGAACCTCTCAGTTATGGTGCCCATTTAAAAAATTGGATTGTAACACCCTTGAAAAAGTGCAGAGAAGATATACTAAAGAAATATCAAGTTTACAGTCCACATCCTATGAATACAGGTTAGATTCTTTAGAACTAATGTCTCTTACTGTTAAACGCTTGTGAGGTGACCTTCTATTTTTATATGATGTTGTTTATGACCCTTATGTTTTGTCCGAGTTAGGTATATCTTTTAGGTGAGTTGTTCATGACGCTAGAGGACACCCACTTCAATTGACTGGCAAAACATTTAAACACAATAATTGCAAGTTTTTCTTTACTTTAAGAACTATTGGTCCTTGGAATAGACTCCCATCATTTTTAGTTATGAGTAAAACTAAAGATTTGTTTAAACATCATCTAGACAAGTTGATAATGTCAGGATATAATTTGTCAACTACTTTTTGGCCTAGTATAAGAGCACTATGGGCCTCTTCCTACTAGCTCTTTTTCTCCACCATAGTATGAACCATAGTATAGTATGAAAGAAGGGAGGCAGCCATGACTGTACATGACAGAACAGCCATTGAGAGACAGTTTTGTCACTCATGGAAATTAAGTGTACCAGCTGAAATGTTAGAGGGTTAAATTCTTCCATTAAGAGGAACAAAGCCTTAATGTATCTGACAAAGCTCAAGCTGCATGTTGCATTTCTCTAAGAGACAAGACTGACTGCCACAAAGGCCATCAAACTAAAGAGGGAATGAGTAGGGGACAAAGTCCGTAGTGTACCCCAACAAGAAAAGGGGGTTATTGATTTTGATACTCAA
Organism: Neoceratodus forsteri; assembly: GCA_016271365.2. Classification (NCBI taxonomy): domain Eukaryota; kingdom Metazoa; phylum Chordata; order Ceratodontiformes; family Ceratodontidae; genus Neoceratodus; species Neoceratodus forsteri. The sequence continues at coordinate 1,437,252,784 of CM028131.1, read as the reverse complement.
AGGATTGAGATGGAAACTGGCTAAAACCAAATCAGACAAGGAAGAGAGATGGGTTCTGGCCACTGTAGGGACCGCAGAGGAACCCCTCATACTGGTCAATATTTATTAGCTCAATTCAGATGATCCAGTCTTTTTTCACTTACTAAGTCAAGAACTGTTTGAATTTAACAAATCTCACTGGACTATGCTACTGTAGAGAGATTTTAACCTGACTAAGAATGATGCCCTAGATGGAAGTGGAAGAAGTACAGAACCTCACACTGATGAGATCAAAGCAGTGGAGCAAATGTTACTGGACCACCAGCTAATGGATGCATGGAGGATGCAACATCCTAGAGTCCATGATTATACTTGCTTCTTCGCCCTGAATGGGACATCCAGCAGGATTGACCTGTGGCTACTATCTCATTCCCTAGTCCCACAGGCTACAGAGTTCTCAATCCTTCCTATTGTTATATCCAACCAGGCTCCAGTGGCAGACCAGCTCTTATGGGGCCCAACACAGAAAAGATATCTGCCATGGAGACTTGGCCCCCTACTTTTTGAGGATAAGGAATTCTTTCCTTGTTTAAAATAGGAAATTTGACTGTACTGGGAGACAAATGACACAGGCAATGTGTCAGATTCCACCTCATTGGAGGCCTTTAAAGCTACCCTACAATGCAGCATAATGACAAGAGCTGTGCACAGATGTAGAGCCGGGGAACTTGAACTGGCAATGCTTGAAACAGAGTTAAGGACCTGGAGAGGCAGTACAAGGAGGAACCCCCTCCCCACTTACTAAATTAACAGCCTACCTTACCTGTACCCACACCAATCTAAACAAATTGTTAACCAGGAAGGCTGAGCTAGCTGTCAGAAGGCTTCACCATTCCTGCTGGGAAGAGGGCAAATGTTCAGCAAGCTGCTGGTCTAAAGGCTGAAATGAAGGCATGTGGCTAAAACTATAGGAGGACTGCAGGACACATCGGACACCCTTCATAGAAACCTTGAAGACATACACTCCACTGTGAGGCAATTTTATGAAACCTTATATGCCTCACCTAATCCACCAAGTATCGCCTCCATCACCAGATTTTTGGAGACCATTCCAATTCTCCCTATATCACCATCTCCAGGGGCAGACCTGGAGGCTCCAGCAACTCAAAACAAAATTTGTAACGTGATTAAATCCATGAACCTGCACAGGGCCCCAGGGGCTAACAGATTCCCAATAGACTTGTACCAAGCCATTTGTGAGGTCATTGCCCCATACCTGCAACAGGTCTTCTTGGCCACCCAGCAGCAGTGTATTATGTCTCTCTCCATGAGGGAAGCAGTGATTACTGTTCTTCCCAAAAAAGGAAAGGTTCTCACCATAACAGGCAGCTATTGCCCCATCTCTCTCATTAATGCTGATGCTGAATTTGTGGCCAAGATATTGGTAATCAGAGTAGAGAATGTCCTGCCTCGCCTAATTCATCCATCTCAGGTTAGATTTATTATAGGGCGATTTAGTTCAGACCACCTCAGAACTCTGAAATCTCTGATACAAGCAGTCTGTGACAGCCACAGCCCTACAGCTGCTCTGACAGTGAACTTTGAAAAGGCTTTTGAGTGAGTCAACTGGCCCTACCCATAAACTACCATAGTGAAAATGGGCTTCAGGCCAGTCATCAAGGAGTGTGTTAGTCTGCTTTATTCCTCCTTCTCAGCAGTCCTCATAAATGGTCTGAAATCTGTCCCTTCCCCTTGCAGAAGGGGACTTGGCAGGGTTGTCCTGTTTCCTTATTTGTGATGACTATTGCACCTCTGGCCATAGTCATCAGGAAAAAGGCAACATAAATGAGATCCAAGTGGTGATAGAAGAATATAAGACCTTTTTGTACATAAGCAGATGACCTGCTGTTTACTCTGTCCAATACAGATCATTCAGTACAGCAGGTATTCTCTGTTCTACACCAATTCTCAACCATTTCATAGATAAAAATATAAAGCAGTCCAAAACAGAAGTCTTCCCTCTAAGCTTTAAAAGCTCTCCTACAATATTCACTTCCATGGGACTGAAGTGGGCCCAGAAGGGATTACATATCTGGGTATCAAACTGAATCAGAATCTGCCTCAGATGATCCCTCTAAACCTACATCCCTTAACAGCCACCACTAAACTTGAACTGGACAGGAGGAAAAAACTCCACCTATCACTGGCAGGCAAGATACAGTAGTTGCTATTAAATTATGTATGGCACCTACGTTCTTGCATCTGCTGTTACACCTCCCAATACATATCCCTCCTAAGTGGTTCCATAAGTTGGATACCAATGTAGAACCATTTCTATAGGAACGCAGACCCCCAAGGTACAGTCAGGCCAAGCTGAGGAGCTATTGGAGCACAGGAACTGGAGCCTGCCCTGGTTTTTAAGGTATCATATGACCTTTATTTCAGCCCAAATGGTTAAGTGATTCTTGGCTCCAGACTCACACACACTTGTGTGGATCAAGGTAGATTCCTCCTTAATGGAGTGCAGCTCTCCATGATTGTCACTTTACACACAAGGTAGGGGCAGTAACCTTCCTTCCCCTATGACTGACATCTCAGCATGATACTGTGACCAACTGCACAAATTAATCTCCTCTCACCAGACCCTGACCCCTTATCTACCATCGTAGGGGAATCCACTAGTGCAGCTTGGAGGGAAGATGGTCTACTGGAAAAGTGGGAGGCACAAGGCATGAGAAGAGTTAGAGACTTATATCTGTTTGGCACCACCATTGTGGAATCTTCTTCCTGATAACTTGATTCCAGATCCCACAGAAGGATTTTTGGAAAAATCTGCAGATCAGATATGTGATCCAGCAACTCCACACACAGTCCCTCAATACACAGGATATCATCCCTCACAGGATCTACAGATAGGGGATACAGCTAAAATGTGCATGTATAAAATGTTAAGGATAGAAAATGTGTTTACCATAGTTGTTTACATAATCCAGCTGCTGAGGTTTTTTGTTTTGAAATGCAAAATATACCCTTGTCATGGCAGGGGTGTTCCAGAACCATAATGGACAGGCAAATCTTGAGGAAAACTTAGTAGGCATGCATTTATTTGAAGAAACAAGCAAAATAACATACACAGTGAATGGAGCATCACAGCAACCTTAATCAAATTCTGGCATTATGAAACCATTCTGAGATACTGGGTGGCAAGTGTGAAGTCTCCGTGAAGCAATCTGGGCCAACATGGTCTCTCTCAGTCACAAGAGTCATAGTTCCCTCCTTCGATGCCTCCAGCAAGTAATCTTTCCTCTGCAGAAGCTAGACAGCAACCAACCCAAGTCCCAGTCAGCAGGGATTCTTTCAAAGGAAAAACTTCACCTCCCAATTCCCATAGGCTCCATAGAACATCAATCCTCACAGAAAGTACTAGAATGTAAGCAAGTTATATGGCATTGAGCATAACAATAATGCATTTAGTACAATCCGTGTTATTCAATATCAAAACTGTGCCTTATTATTATAAATTTATAAGAAATAGTCAAACACATAAGAAACATTTGTTAACTAGAAGTGTGGTACATGATGTCTGGATCAGTTGTCATAAAAGTTCAAGAATATATCAGTAATTCTGCTGTAATGTTGCTGCACTGTTTTCCTTTCACCACAAGATGGAACTATATACCTAGTTACTGCTTCTCTGTTTCTTCATACATTATATCATGTCCTCCTTCTTTTTATTCCCCACCTGATGACTTTCTGCATCTGGGTATCCTATTTCTTTTTGCTTCTGTACAGAGCTGCAATGCTGTTTGAACACTGATACAGTACTAGGAAAATTACCCAACTAATGAGGGAAGGGAGTATGTTCTGGGCAACAGAGGGAAAACAGCGGGGATAAGACAGAAAAGATGTGCAAGAGACCTTGTCTGGCCAGACCAGGGGTGAAGCAAAGGACACAGGATAGAAAAAAGGACTCTACTCCTCGAAATAGGGGAAAGGGGCTCAACTTCTTTCTTTCTTTCCTTTCTGTGTTTCTAATATCTTAAACAGAGATAGGAGACTTCAGGCCTTATCAGAAACCTCCCCCCTTAAACAAACCAATGAGGGTTTTGAACCTGGGTTTTGAAATACTCTCCAGTAATAGTTGCAGGTAAAGGGATTATTTCCCACCCTCACCAGGAATCCCATTCCCTAGGACCCTATCAAAGTGCAGAGATAAACCTCATTAATATACATCAAATGTAACACAGAAGCATACAGTATATGTATCAGAACACAAATGCACAAATAAATGCAATCCCTAGGAACATCCCAATTCTTGTTCAGAGTAATGTTACCTATACTCTGGTAAAACCATTAAAACTTACTTGATAGGTCATCAGATATGAACTCATACAGTTACATCATACAGTTATATTTCAGCACACAGTTACATTATCCAGTTTCTACATTTCCACTTACACATTTGCCCTGTATGTTGATAAAAAGTCTAAATGTTTGTGTATTATCCTTGGTTTATCTTCCACTTTAAATTTATAAGGCCAGAGTCAGGTACTATGTAGTAGCCCTTGCATTTTTATCCTTCCTTTCTTGAAGTCATTTTAAAGGATTGTGGTCTGTTATCAATGTGAATTCAGCTTCGGTCAGATAAATATGTAATGACTCAGATGCCCATTTTACGGCCAAACACTCCTTCTCAATAGCTGAATAATTTTTCTCCCTATTGTGGAGCTTACAGCTGGCATAGATAATGGGCTGTTTTCCCTCATTACTTTTCTGGCTCAACACAGGCTCAGCCCAACCTTTGTGGCATCTGTTTGATGCAAGAAAGGTTTGGAAAAATTAAGACTTTTCAAAACTGGTGAAGGGCATAAACAGGCATTTATAGCATTAAAAGTTTGATTACACTCTGAAGTCCATTTCACTTTATTGTGTTTGTTCTTCTTGATCAGATCTGTCAGTGGTGCAGTTGGCTCTGAGAAACCTTTAAGAAAACATCAATAATAGCCTGCTGAACTCAAAAATGATCTTACATGCTTCTTGTCTTTTGGGTATAGGTCTGACAGTGACTGCCTCTGCTTTGGATGTTTCTGGTTTAACTTTGCTATCTCCCAAAACATATCCCAGATATCTGGTCTCCACTATGACTAGTGCAGATTTTTCAGGATTTATGGTGAGACCAGCTGTTGCAATGTCAGATATCACTGCTTTGATGTGAGGCAAATGGCTCTCCCACGTGGGTCTAAATATCATCACATCATCCAAATAGATAGAACTATATCGGTGTTTTGGGGCCATAATCTTGTCTATCAAACATTAGAATGTGGCAGGCACCCCATGGAGACAAAATGGCATTATAGTGAACTGGAACAATCTCATAGGGGTAGCAAAACCCATTTTTTCATTTGACTTGTTCTCTAGCAGAATCTGCCAGTGCCCTTTATTTAAGTCTAGCATTGTTATGTATTTGCCATATCGCAGTTTGTAGACAAAATCATCCACCCAGAGCACTGGGTAGCTGTCAAATCAAGAAATATTCTTTATTTTCCTAAAATCAGTACAAAGATGGATGCTGCCTTCTTTCTTAGGCACTATGACAATAGGTGAGCACCAAAACCTGCTTGAAAGCTAAAAGATCCCCACCGACTTCATTTTTAAAATCCATACAAAGACGGATGTTCCTTTCCTTCCCTTCTTAGACACTATAGGCTCTATGCATCAAGCCTATGCACTGCATATATGTGGCAAGTAGGCAACCCTATGGCATTCATTATAGGTGCACCAGCCAGATGAGCACCAGATCCCTCTGCTGCATGGGCAGCTATGCACCACGCATGGGCCAGGGGTATGTCAGGAGTGTGCAAGCACTCTGCGTGATTCACAAAGGGGTGGAATCACATGAAGTGCAATGCACTGGGGTGCAAGAGTTATGGCAGAGGGGACCCTGCTGTAATTGTGTTACACAGCCACCCACACACGCACAAGGCATAGTCCTAGAAAATAGTGCAGTTGTGTGTATTGGCAGGCAGCATCCCCCCCAAAACAGGTGTTAGCATGGTGAACTTGGCAGTGGTTGTGCTGGCAGCAATGTCTCAGGCTTCAGATGGTTGGGGGCAACTCAGAGTGGAGTAGTACTGTGATGCTGATGGGTACCAGGCAGCCGTGGGTGGGATCTGTCCAAACTATGAAGTGAACAGATACAGATTGACATAACACTGTATCATCATTGGGAAAAGGTCCATCATGACAGTCCTGTAGGGCAGGGCAGGGGTAGACAGATACAAGGACCTAAGGGACAGGCAAAACATGCTCAAGTGCTGCCAGACCAGTGCCACTTCCCTGGAGGATGAAAGGGTGCAGGTGGTTGACAGGAGGGATGTGCCATCATTAGCGCATGACTCAGTAGCAGCTTGGGCTCTGAGGACTGGGAAAGGACAGTTGGTCCGGAAAAAGAGGAATTGGACTAAGAGAGTTGGGCCGGAGCAGACTGTACCAGTGGTGTGGTCTGCCTGTGAAGAATAGCAGCAACAGTTAACTATGGTGTGTGAGCAGGTAAAGCGGTATGCTAAATAAACTGTAGTGTTTTCTGGTGCTCCTGCACGTATACCCAGTGGTCAGTGCTTTATGCTGGGGGGATGGGTTTGGCTTGGCCTCAGTCTGTACCCCCCAGGCTATCTTTAGTTCAGAGGTTTGTGTGGGTGTGCCCATCCCTAGACAGTATTCATGAATGGGAGAACATTTTAACAGGAAAACATTCTAGAGGGGCACCATATGCATGGTTACCTAGTGCTACCACTAGCTTAAGGCCAAGCTGCAGCTGCCCTTCGCACCATCTGTCAGTGCACCTAATGGGTGCTGCTGGTGTTCCTTTAATTCCATGAGTCTCTGTGCCTTCCCAAGTGCCTTCGCATGCCTGCGTAAGGGATCCACTCTGGGACCCAGAACAAACATCCTATTGGAAGCTTGCCTGGGTCCTGCACTCCACCCCCACTCCGCACAGCCCTACTCCAGCTACACACAGCTGCATAGCTGCATGCTGGAGGGGGTTGAGGCTGTGGATGGGTGGCTGGTAATAGTGAATACCACACATGTCCATGGGTGCAGAGCTGCATGGTAGGGGTACGTGCCTTCGGCATGTACTTTACGCCCTTTGATTCATAGAGCCCAATGACAATAGAAGATCACCAAGGGCTGCTTGAAAGCAAAGTGATCCCTAGTGACTTCATTTTTTCCAGCTTCTCAATTACAGCCTGTTTTTGTTTTTTCTGTATGGCCTCTGCTGTACAGGTGAAGCTGACCATGTATCAATAATGTGCTTAACCTGACAAACTTTTCCTGGGAGTCATGGTGAACACTGTCTTAACTTCCTGTAATATTCCCTTTATATCAGCTAGCTGACTAGGTTCCAGGTTGTGATTAATCTTTACTTGTGAAATGCCACTACCAGAGCTGCTTTTGTCCAGCCTCTGATAGATTTGCTCTAATTCTCTATGTTCCTGTTCAGGGAGTACAGTGAACACATTATTGGGACAGGCCTATATTTTACTCTCTCTCTCCTTACAGAGCTTCAGCAAATTGGCATGATAAATACAAGACCTATGCTTGCCTGGGATCTGTATTTGATAGTCCATATGTCCAGTCTTATGCACCATTGTGAAGGGCCCTTGCCATTTTGCCCACAATTTGCTTTCATGTGACTGTAGTAATAACAAGACCTTATCCCCAGGTTTCAAAGGTTTGTCTTTCACCTCCACATCCTAGTATCTTTCTGCTTTTCCTGAGCTTGCAGGGAATGCTCAGGAGCACTCAGAATGTATTTCCCAACCACTGGTGTAAGACAGTGATGTACTGCACCAAATTCTGTTTCTGATTAATTTTACCCTCCCACTGCTTCTTTACTACATGAAGTGGTCCTCAATGTGTCCTTCCATAAAGAAGATCAAAAGGGGAGAGGTCTGCAGATGCCTGGGGCACCTCTCTGTAGGTGAACACCAAGTAAGGGAGATGAAGGTAGCAGTATTTCCATTATTCAGACACATATTTCCTTAACATTTTTTTAAGTGTGTAATAGAAGCACTCTACTAGCCCATCCATTAGGAGGTGGTAAGGTGAAGTCCTAACAGCTGATATTGATACCACCTGATACAATTCCCAGGATTTCCCACAATATCTGAGAGGTGAAATTTATCCTCTGATCTGTTAGAAAAACTTAAGGGATACCCACCTGACTAAACCTTTGGATATATCCTCAGCTGTCCTAGAAGTAGTAACAGATAGCGACCACTTCTGAGTATCTTGTAGCATGGTCACTGAGAACTAGAATGAATCTTTTGCCTTTTCTACTCCATTCCAGGGGTTCAACTATATCCATATTGACCTACTGGAAATGTACATCAACCACTGGTATGGGCATTAGGGGCACCTTTTCTTTTTTGCTCACAGTATCCACTTTTTGGCACTCTTCACACATTTGACAATAATCTGCTACCTGCTATTGTATGGCTGGCCAATAAAACCTATGGAGCAGCTTACTTAAAGTACACTGACACCCCAGATGACCCACCAGAGGGATGTCATCTGCCAGTTTCATCAACTCCTACCTATATTTTGAAGGGATCACCAATTGTTTACATACCTCCTTAATTCAAGAATTGATACTGTCTCTGCACAAGACCTCATTTTTCAACACCAATGTATGTGTTTCCCCATTTACTATCCCCACTTTAGCAAACAATGGTTTCAGTGTGTCATCATTTTTTTGACCACTTGTGAAGTCCTTCATGTCCCAAGGTGACTTATTCTGTGTTTCTTCTGCAATGTCCCTCCTTCTGGAGGCTTTGGCCATTCCGATCTCCTCCTGGTCTTTTTAAGGTATACCCTATATTTGAATTTGTTACAGTCCTCAAAGGGGAATATATAAACCAGCAGTTGCTTCCATTGGGCTTTGTCTTGCACTCTAGTTGTCACTGAAGTCATATCAGAGGAAGGATTCAAATCCTTTTGCAGAAGAGAGTGAAATCCCATCAGGTCATGACCAAATATGACAGGTAGTAGAAGAATAGTAACCACACTTATGTTCACTTTAACCTCTTCTCCACTAATGCAGAGAGGTAACAATGACAATCCCAATGAACACATATCACCCTTTTCCAAGGACATTTAATATACCTCCAATTGAGGACATCCTCACAAATCAGAATCTGTCTGCTTCCAGTGCCCACCAACCACTGGACATTTTTTAGAACAACTCCAAATCCCATCAATTAAGATCCCCTAACAGATACAGCACGATTGACAGGTGATGTTTTCTTAGTGTGGCACCTCCACTCGATATGTCCCTTTTCTTCACATTGATGATACACAATATCAGGTCTTTGTTTGGAGGATGGGACTTTATTGCCTTTTTTATCAGTGAGTGTGGTGTGGGATAGAGGGTGAAGCTTTGGGAGTTTAAAAAGGTCTTACCAGTTTCTGATCCCTCTGCTCTTTTCTCAGGGTGGTTGGTGTAGTTTGACGAGCAAGCTGGAAGTCGTCTGCAAGCTTGATGGTCTGTTTGCCTCTTTCTGGCCTATGCTCTTTTACCCAAATTGCAGGTCCTCTGATAGGCCCTGGGTGAACTGTTCCAGTACCAATCCCTCAATGATTTGTTGTGCTGTGTGCCTTCCTTTTTGAAACCATTTGCACCATAGCTCCTTCAGCCTCATGAAGTAGTCTTGTAGATGGTCACCTGCTCAATACTGCAAAGCTCAAACCTCTGTCTATACAACTTGCTGCTGATGTCATATTGCATTAGGATGATGGCTTTGACTCTGTCATAACTGGAAGCCATGGTGGTGTCTGTATAACTGTAGGGAAGTTGTGCATGGCCAGTAAAATAAGGTATAAGATGGATTTCTCTCCGATCTTTGGGCCATCAGTATGCTATGGCCATGCTCTCAGAAGTCATGAGATAGGCCTCGATGTCATTATCCAGATGAAGTTTTATCAGATTCACTTCTCTCAACATACTGCTGATATCCCCTTCAGTGCATTCAGATGAGCTGTTTGTGCAGTCGTTTGTAGAGTCGCTAGCAATTTATTAATATTTTTCATTTCATTTCATGTACTCACTCCTGACTTGCCTATTTCTGTCTCAGAGTCACCCATTTGAGAAGTTCAGTAAGTTCCTCAGGAGGGGCCTCATTTCCACTATATGTCTTTTCTTCTTTCTTTTCCTCTTCTTCTCCTGTTTCCTCCTCAGTTGCTGTTACATCCATCAGCCTCAATGGGTCCTTAGGACAAACCACTGGCTCTTCCTCAAATTTTGCAGCCATGTATCTGGTCACCACACTCAGAGGAACGTATGGAGCCCTTCTTCCTGTACCATGTCCTCGCAGCATCCACAATGTGATTTCCTTGATGCTTGGCTTGGCACTTTAGCCATCCAGTGACTAGTAAATCCAACTTATGACACCAAATTGTCACAGCATGGGTGTTCAGGAAGCACATGGACAGGCAAATTTAGGGAAAATGCAGTAACAAAATAAAATAACAAATAAAATATTGGAATATGACAGCAAACGTAATAAAATTCTGAGACTATGGAACCTTTCTGGGATTCTGAGTGGCAAGTCTGAAGTCTCTGTGAAGCAATCTGTGACAGCAAGGTGTCTCCTAGAAACAAGGTTCAGTACAAAGAGTCACAGTTCCCTCCTTCGGTGTCATCAGCAAGTAGTCTTTCCAGTGCAGTGACCAGACACCAACCAACCCAAGTCCCAATCAACAGTGACAGGGATTCCTTTAGAGGAAAGGCTCCACCTCCCAGTTCCCATAAGCTCCATAGAACATCAGTCCTCAAAGAAAGTACAAGAATGTACGTACACACAGCAATATGGTATTGCGCATAACAAACAAATCATTCATTTAGTACAATCAGCAATATTCAATATCAAAACTGTGCCTTAGTACTACAAATTCTAGAATATACCAGTAATTCTTCTGTAATTCTGCTGCACTGTTCTTCTTTCATGACTGGGTGGCACTATACATCTAGTTACTGCTTCACTGTTTCTGCATACGTTACATCACTTCATCTTTCTTTTTATCAACTTTCCCACCAGATGGCTTTTTGTATCTGGGTATCCTTTAATTTTTTTATTGTTTTGGTTTTTGCTTCTGTATGGAGTTGCAATCCTGTTGAGTACTGGTACCAAGAAAAGTGCCCAGATAATTAGGGAAGGTAGTATTTTCTGGGCAACAGAGGGAAAACAGAGGGGATAGGACAAGAAAGATGTGCAAGAAATCTTGTGTTTGATTTTCAAAGCCCAAAAAATGATGGAAGGTGCCTGTGTCAAACATAAATGATGCAAGTGATACCTTGCATCAAAAGACATGGCATCCCAATTTTCAAATGTGGTCTGCATCCAAGAGTGGAGTCTCTGCACCAAAGTGGCACTGTGCCAACCTAGCGACCCCGATTGCCAGGTTGCAAGGAGGATTGCACCTAGAGTCAGCTTCAGTAGGGCAAGCAACCGAAGAGACTGAATGGTACATAGTAGGCTGCGTCCTGAAACAGAAGGTAATTTACAAATGCACTGGCTTACCAAGCAACCAAAAGGGATACACCAATGTAAAAAATGCAATATATGTGAACATCATGTAATTGAGAAACATTTCACACAACCTAATGACCTCAAATTAGGAATCTAAATCAGAGATTTTATAATCTGTGACACCCCCTTCACCATTTATGTTATCTGGGACTCCTGTAATTCCCTATATATATGTAGAGCTTATAGTTCAGTGTTTAAAATCTTGCATCCTGGATCATATAAGATCAATCATAAACAAACACACTGATAAGCCAGTGGGTCTATACTATCTAAATCACCATGACTCAGACCCCCAGTGCCTTAAATTTATGGGCATCGATCACGTACCTGCTTAGAGGTTTGGAGGTGATGGTACGAATATATCTTTGCAAAAAGAAAGCCTATGGATTTTCAGAATGAGTAGTGTGAAACCTCGTTGGTTAAATGATGAATGGGATCTGAAACCATTCCTTAAAAAGAAATGTTAAAAAGAAATGATAATAAGTATAATGGACATCTATGTTTAAGCAGTTTTGGCAATTAATGCAAAACAAGAGTTGATTAAGAAATTCCGGAATTTCAGTATATTCAAACTATTGTCTAATATTCTTGTTTTGATTTAACTAAGAGATATATTTTTTCTGTCTTGTTATTGTTTTTTATGCTTTGTTTTCTTTCTTCTTTCGCAGGCTCTCTCTGCAAGTCTTCATGTTTAATGCGGATGTGGATCCCGGAGAAGTTAAGGACATATGGCATAGCCTGGGTGATCATAGATGGTGGTTTCTCTTGTCTTCTTCCTTACACAATTCCTTGTACTAGGGCACATGATATTGGAGTAGGAAATTAGAAGTTAAAATTATGATTGAAGTAAATTATAGAAACATAGAAGCATAGAGTTTAACGGAAGATAAGGACCACTTGGCCCACATAGTCTGCCTATTTCCCTACCTATTGGATAAGCTGCAGATCCTAGTTAACCAACAGCCTATTTCTTCCTACCCCCTTCCACAAGAATTGCCTTATGTCTGTTCCATGCATTCTTGAATTCCCCCACTTTTTTTTTATTGTATGAGGTTTTATTGTGTTTTAAGAAATAAGGAGCACATCACTGAGTACTACAAAAGACACAATAATACAGACAGCAAATACAAGTCAGACCATATCTAACAGAGACTAGGTTATGCATCCATGAGCAACATTAAGACAACTATACAGAGCAATAAGGCGTGTCCGCAAATATTATAGAAACAAACAGGTTGGATACTTACACTCTCTGCTATAGGAACAACTGCATTCAGGAGAACTAGAGCAAATGTCTGCACTATTACGGTAGTACCGGGGGGTTTACAGGTGGTGTAGGAAGTTTACATAGATCAAACTGCAGGTATGCCCCCCCATTTAGACTGATAATGACACATGTTGCCCCACTGTGCAAAGGATAGCTGTTCAAGGATAGGTAAACAGGCTATGGCTGCCTGCCAGACTTTCCGAGTGGGTGGTGCCACTTGGTGCCAATGCATAAGGAGCAAACACTTTCCTTCTAGAAGGCAAGCAATATCCAGTCTTGGTGAGGTTTGGGTAGGTCAGCCAGTGACGATGTATCACCTACAAACAACTTAGGGTCCATCAGGGTGATTGGGAGGCTTAACACCTTAGATAGGTCAGAGGCTACCGAGATCCAGAAGGGACAAGTCGTGGGCAGGACATAAGTATGTGTAGCAGATGGGTGTCGGGTTGAGAGCAGCACTAGCAGTTGATATGACTTAACAGAGCATGGGCATGAAGAGCTGTTGGTGTACGGTGCCACAGTAGTACAATATTTATTAGTGTTCCTGTAGACCAGGCAGATATCCTTCAGGTAATGGTCCCACTGTACCTCACAGATATCAAGACCGAAGTGTGAGGACCATTTTAATCTACAGGGTGTCATCAAATTTGGCTGAGCATCCCTCCATGTCATATTAAATTAATCAAGGACACCCTTGGAGGTGGGGAGCTTATGCAGAGAATGTAGCCAGTGCCATTGAGCTCTTGCCTGGTGGCAAGCGGTGAAAGTGTGTATGGCATTGTGGATTTGAAGACACCTCCAAAAGTCCTGATGTGGTAGAGAGAATTTGGCCTGAAGTTGACACTGTGTCAAGAAGACAGAGATCTTGCACAATATGAATTTCACGGGCCAGCCAAGAGGGCCAATGTAGCGAGGTTCCATCTAGCTGTAGGTTGTTATTATGCCATAGTGGAGATAAGCAAATTGAAGGGGACGAGGCCTGTGTAGGTGTATGTGACTTTGACATAAGTAGTCTCCAGGTGTGAATGGTGTCAGTTATAGTTGGGGGAAGAGGATGAAGCCACCAAGGATGCCGCGTAAGGAGGTCGTAGAAAGTAGCCCCATGTGCCAGGTCAATTTCCAACTGGACCCAGAGTGGAGATCCTGAGGAGTTAGGTACAAACCATTTGGCTGTAGGAACTGCCTTACAAGTGAGATGGTAGCCCAGGAACCAAGGGACATTCAGACCACCCTGAGTCCCATGCGCCCTCAGCTTATGTTTGCTTCACCTGGGAGGTTTATTATCCCACAAAAAATGGAAAACCAAGTTTTCCAAGGTTGTGAACAGTTTAGGGGACAGGGATAGAGGTAAGTTATTAAATAAGTACAGGACCCTGGGCAGGAGAAGCATTTGAACCACTGCTACTCTGCCGGGCAGAGAGAGTTGCAGTTTGTGCCACCATTCCACCTGCATGGAGAGCTGTGCAAGTACAGGGGAGAAACTGGCCTACCCAAGGTCAGACCATTTGGTGGGAAGCTGAACACCGAAGTAGGTGAAACCTTGAGTGGCCCAGAATAAGTTTGTGCCTTGAAGACAGGCGCTGGTACAGCCATCATTGAGAGGAGCCAAAAGGATCTTTTTCTGGTTGACTTGCAGACCAGATAAGGCAGTAAAATTTTGGAGGACACTGAGCATCTCTGGGAGAGATTGGTGGGGATGGGACAGGTAGAAGGAGATGATTGGCATATGCCGCAGCTAGATAGGAGTGACCAGCAACTTCTATGCCTTGGATCTGTGGAGAAGTGGTGAGGACTAGAAGCAATGGGTCCAGTGCCACTAAAAATAAAAGGGGAGAAAGGGGGCATCCCTGTCTGGTGCCTCTATGGAGGGGGAAGGGGGAAATATCACTATTAGTGAGGATAGAGGCCATAGGAGAACAATATAGCATATGAATCCATTGCCTAAAGTACCTATCAAAGCCATAGAGGTGTAGTATCTCATGCAAGTAGTCCCATTTGATAGAATCTAATGCTTTGGAGAAATCAATTGCAAGAGCAGCCACGAGGAGGGGTGATTTGGAAGCAAACCATTTAAGGTTAAGAAAAAGTCTAGTGTTATCTACCCTAGTCTTACCTTGCATGAAGCCTGCCTGCGTTGGATGAATGATCGAAGGGAGGACAGACATCATTCTGGTGGCAAAGGCCTTGGTTAATATCTTCATGTCTACTGACAACAGATATATAGGCCAGAAGTTAGCACAGTCTAGTGGGTCAGAGGATTTTTAAGGGAGTAGCATGATAAGGGCTTCCCTCATAGTAAGAAGGAGAGAACCTGCTTCGTAGAAGGCTTGTACAGCAGGCTGAAGAGGTCATAGAATGTTGGGCCTCTAAGGCTTGCTATAGTTCCACCAGCATACCATCAGGACCAGGGGCCTTCCCTATGGCCATGGTCAACAAGGCCAGGTGAAGCTCTTCACAAGTAACAGGGGAGTCAATGTATGCCACTTGGTCAAGGGTAAGGAAGGGTGTGGCAGCAGGTTGACAAAAAGACATGACTTTCTGCAAAAGTTGTGGCCCAGTATGAGAGGAATAAGACTGATACAGTAACTCATGAAATTGTGCCATAGTACAATTAATGTCACTTGGTCTAGAGGCTATAGCACCCACTCTGGTACAAAGTGCATGAATCTGGGTCTCAGCCCATTGTTTCCGAAATCGAGAGCCTAAAAGTCTTCAGCTCTTCTCCCCCCCATCCCAGTAGGCATGCTTTGATCTGAGCAGAAACCATTCAGCCTTCTGGTGCAAAATGACATTAATCTGGTATTTTAGCCCTACAATCTGCCGATGTAGGGAACTATCACTGGAGGTGTGGGGTGTGGCTTTAAAGCAGTGTTCTAGTGTGACAAGCTCAGCTTGAAGCTCGGCTAAGGCTGCTCTGCGAGCCCTGTCCCGGGCAGTGGAGAAAGCAATGATGCGACCACATAGAACCACTTTAAAAGCTTCCCAGACCATGCCATGTGAAACTCCACAGTCAGAGTTGAGAGAAAAATAGTCATTTGTGGCTTGAGCCAACATAGTTTGGAAGTCTGGGTCTTTGAGGAGGAGGAGGGACAATTACCGGGTGGGGTATTGGTATCCTGGATGGGAGCATGATTGGAAATCAATATTGAGTCTATGGTATTGTCTGACATCCCCAGGCTACCATATCATTGGCAAGCCAGAAATCAATGTGGCTATGTGAACAGTGTCCAGATGAGAAATATGTGCATTCATGGACCATGGGGTGGTTTCTTCACTAGGTATCAGTCAGGCCCCACTCCTCAATAATATCCTGAAGGGATTGTCTGCCTTTGGGCATGCGAATGGGGTGGGATTTATCAAGAAAAATATCTCCAACTGTATTAAAGTCACCCCCTGAGCACAAGTGGGATGGGCCATCCGGGTGGAGTGAGGATAGGGCCTGGCTGACCGCAGGGAAGAAGTCAATGTGCTGTTACACAAGGTCCCTGCACCCTAATTGGTACCCTCAGAGGTGCACCGTAGACAGCTAGTGCTTAAGCATGTGTTATACTAACATATAGGGCTAAGGGCATCTACCATACAAGAGTAGATGTCAGGATATGTATGCATATTGTTGTAATACACTTTGCTTGCTGACACATATATTCTTCTATGTAGTTTCTGTGTATTTGTTACTTGTAAGATGCCAAGGCATCTGTGCCCTTGGAATAATTATGATATGTAAGTCGGCATTGCCACCTTTTGGTGATTTGTACTACTACACTGAGTTATTTAAGACTCTGTATAAGAACTCTTTGTTCACAACCTGATGATTACTACAAAATTGTATAATGTTATCTTGGACCGTGGAGCCACCTCTAATTTAGCCAATAGGGCTCACCTCTGTAACTAGAAATGTTTCTATCTTACAGTAACCATAGTAATTATCATAGGGTATAATGTGATACACTAGTCTTGTACCTCGGAGATCCCAAGAGACACAGAGAAACCTCGAGGAATAGGGAACGCTTAGCACTGGGTCCCGGTTCGTATTGGTAAGAACTGCTTAGGGCAACTGTGATTTTATACTTTTTGATGGTAATAAACAAGTTTATTACTCTTATGTAACGTGTCTGTGATTACTTGCATTCCCAATATTGCCAAGAACCTGAAAGTGAGGTTTAGACCTCCTGACAATTGGCGAGCGTGTGCAGGTGATATTTGGTGTTTGTAAGTCTTCACTTGTTTCTATAACTTTTTCCTTTCCCACGGGGACAGAAGGTGTACATTCCCGTATAACCTCTACCATTTTAAAACCAGTTTGTAGTCACTTACAAAGTCTGGCTGTCTTCCTTTCGAGTGTGGTCGATGCCTACTCGACTCACTCCATTACAGCTTTGAATTGTAAGCCTACAACTTCTGCAGTAGCCTGGCTGTGTATAAAGTGTTCCTACTGTGAAATGATATATAGCACGACACCTTTTTCACAGTCTGATTTTTCATTCCCTCCCACACAATGGCCACTTTATCAAATATCTGTGCAGAACTAAGACTCGACGTCTCAAACTCCCTTACCTCCCATGAGGATGGGCTGACTTCGTGGGGGACGCAAGTCAATCCGAAAACGCTATACTGGGGATTTCAACCCAGTACACGGAGACGAGACAATCAACCAATAAGCGTCAGGCTAAAGGCTTGATGGTCGTGGCTCTCTACGCTGCTCTGGAAGCCTCCAAAGTGAGATTTCAAACCCTTGATCTGTAAAATTCATCTCTTAGGCAACAGATGGGTTTGCGGAAACAGAATGTGTTAGACTGCAGCAGAACTTGGAGTCTGAACTCCAAACTCTTCGGAATGAAAAGGATTCACTTTTGCATCATTCGGTTCAAGCTGGAGAACAGGAACTTTGTATGTTGAAGCAGGAGTGTGAAAGTTTGAGACAGGATAAGGGACAGGCATTGCATATGAATGATTTGCTAAGTGCTGCAAATGCTCAGTTGCATGAGGAGATGGGAGAGCTTTAGGATGAGACGAACCAGGTACTTAATGACTTAGAAGTGGCTACTAGGGACAATCATGAACTGAACGCCACGTATAGTGTTGTAGAAGCAAATGCAAGATGAGGTTGATATGGATGTTGCAACTGTGAGTCATGCTGAATGTAAAACCAAGATGGTGAAACTGTGCCATCAGCGGGAGGTTCTGGCTTGACAAGTTAAGGCGATGGGAGGCGTAGCCCCTGCCTTACACACGTCATCTGAAGGAGAGGTATCAGATGACAACATCTCTCCGTACAACACCCAGTCACACCCCTACTATGGCCCAGAAACCCCACCCAGCCATCCACTACATGGTGGGTCCCCACTCCACCCACACCATGTCATACATCATCGACGTCATGACGCCCATCATGGGAGGTGCCAACATGGTGGCCCCCATGATGGGGGGAGATCAGGCCCAGGCCTGGTCCCGACGGCACCACTGATAGCTGTTATTAATGCAGAAGGTAGACAAGAGATAGAAATGATGATTGAAACTGCAATAGGCAATGTACCTCTTCCTGAGAGAAGTAAATGGGCCATTAAAACCCAGATTAGGCAGCTTCTGCAGGAGGCTGACACTCAGGATGGTATTGTTCATACTGCGGCTGAGGCTTCAGCTCGGGCTGCCCTAGACGGCGCCTGAGACAATCTACCTCTGCCTGATTGATCCAGCAATCCCTTACAAATGGTCTACTCTGTTCAGCAAATAGCTGACAGTATCGATCGGATGAATCCGTCCGACAACCTCAGCTGTCACTTAGAAAAGGTGTGTTCTAAATGCAAGATGCTTAGCCTCGCTGCAGAATACCAGGTCCAAATACTACGCCAGACCATCAATCCTAGTTTGTGGGCCAAACTCCCCAATGCCATCCGCCAGGATGGGAACGTCACCTTTGATGAGATTGTAGCTGAGCTCATTTCTGCTCACAGCCCAGGTGTAGTAGGAGTGATGCTTGCATACCCTGTAAAACAGAATGCAAAGGAAAGTCCAGCGACTTACCACCAGAGACTTTGGATGGCCTACTGAGCAGGAAAGCACCTGGCACAAGAAGCTGCAGATGTAGATCTTATTGAGTATAAGACCCTGTTCCTTAGGAACATGATTCCTGCAGTACAAGAAAAGGTAAAGCCAACCACCTACCCCAATATGGATAGGTTTGCAGACATCCTTCGGAAAACCAAGAGAGTTTATCAACTCTATATCCATGATCTGGGCTCCAGTTCCAAGAAGGTAGCCACCATGGAGCCTGCTTCAGAGGCCACGATGCACTACACTGTGGAAGGGCAGGTCCAACACCAACAGGCCCAACATCAACAGGCCCCTCCAGCTGATAACCAACACCCACAACAGATCCAAGATCAACAACAACCGCAACAGCAACAACAATGGGGTGGGAACCGGAATTGGCATAAGAATAAGAAGCATAAGGGTAAAGGTAAACCACAACAACAAAGAACAGGCTCTTCATATAGGGAGATAGCCGAAGAGAATCAGAAATTATGAGAGCTCCTGGGACAATTGCATTCTGTAGCGGACGCTGTTCCCACACAGGCCCTTGCTGCAGTACAACAGGTGACCCAGACCCCAACAGGTCATGGGGTTACTGGAAGTGCAGGCCTTCTGGCCCATACAGGCAAAAAACCCAGAAGCTCCTCCCTATATAGTATCGGTGCAGCATGGTGAAGTGGTTCACAGGAGTCAGGCCCAACCTCTCCATGCTTCCAGTAGTACAGATTGACAATTACAGGCCCCAGACCGGATTGTAAACAAGCTGATCTTGGATACAAACGGAAGGCCCTGTACCAAGGCCAAGGTCGGGGGTCACCTACTTGTAGTCTTGCTGGATACAGGTGCAGCTGTATCTGTATTACATGATGAACATCCAGACACATCCCCTTGGTCCACCGGATGGAGGACCAACATGTCAGGAGTTGATGGTACTAGGCTACCCGCATACCGTTCTCTACCCCTACTAGTAGAGCTAGGCCACCTAAAGACCTCACACTTTCCAACTGGCAGTAATGCATGATCATCCTAGTGTCATAGGAACTGAGTTCCTTGCACCACACAGCTGATCTAGCTAACATGCCACTGATACAGATTCAGGGTCAATACCATACCATTTTGATCCCTGATTCACACGTCGTGGTGACGATCTCTGCCAATGACAAGGAGTATGATGTCATAGATTTGTTCAAAGGCCATGAGCTTTTCCCAAAGCTTCTCCCCATTTTGCAATGACATCTGGAGGCGTTTGCAATTAACAAACATGACTGTGGCAGAATGCACACTGTCATCGAAGTGCCAGGTCCAGCATATGAGAGGCAAAGGCAGTACCGTTTTCCAACTGAGGCTTTGCCTTCTCTTAGAGAAAAATCAAGTCACTCCTCAAGCAAGGAGCAATCAGAACTTGAGTTTCTACTGCTAACTCCCCAGTGTAGCCCGTGAAAAAGCCTACAGGTACCTGAAGACTTACTATTGACTACAGGAAACTGAATCAGGTCACCCCCAGTTGTTCCCCAACTTTGGCTTCAGCACCTGATGTGCTATGGCTCTTGAGCCCTGACCTGAAAAGATTCAGTGCCCTGGACATTTCCAATGTTTTTTGTTCATTACCATTTGCCCTTAAGAGTCAATATAAGTTTGCCTTCACCTTTGAAGGAAGACAGTACACATGGACTTGCTTGCCTCAAGGATTCCATAATAGCCCGTCCATATTCCATCTGCACATGATGGACACCCTCGAGAGTTTCTCTACTCCCCAATGTCTCTTGCAATACATGGATGACCTGTTGCTGTCAACAGCCACACAGGAACAACATCTGGATCTCTTGGACGAACTACTGACTCTCATCCAGAGAGCAGGCTTGAAATGCAATCCAGCAAAAGCACAACTATGTCAGAAAGAAGTACTCTTTCTGGGTCTGAAAATAACTGACCAAGGTTGGAGCCCTGCCTTGAAGAAGATACAGGGATTACAAGACTTGCCATTGCCTACCAACGTGGCAACTCTTTGAAGGTTTCTAGGTATGGTGAATTATTCGAGAGATTTTATTTGTTATTTTGCTCAGAAAGCTGCTCCTCTGTATGAGCTACTCAAAAAGGACATCCCATGGACTTGGGGCCCTATACACACCCAGGCTGTGACATCACTGAAGCAGGCCTTGGCCTCCACCCCAGCTCTGGTCAACCCCAATCCAGCACTACCATTCCGTCTGGAATGTGCCACCTCTGACATTGCCATGTCAGCAGTGTTGGCCCAGAAGGTTCATGGCACCCTGAGACCCATTGCATATGCATCACAGCTCTTGACCCCAGTGGAACAGAAGTACAGCCTTTGTGAAAGGAACATTCTGGCTACCTACTAGGCTATCAAGCACTTCCTGTATATCATTGGGTACTCTCCACTGATCATCAACATCAACCATACCCCAACTACCTTTCTGCTCTCAGACAGAGTGAAGGATGGGTCAGTCTCCAACACCAGACTGACATGCTGGTCATTTCTTCTCCAGGATAGTGACATACAGGTACACCCAACAAAAATTCCATCTATGCTGGCTCATGGACTCCTTTTCCAAGGAGGAACCCTATGACTGTACACTACAGTCACCTGATCTTCCAGATCCAGGTCCTTTCCTCCCTGCCACGCCACAAATACTTGACAACACCACTTTGTGTTGCATCTTTACTGATGGTTCAGCATCCTACTATCAGGGAGAACAAATCACAGGGATGGGCATTCTAGTGATTTACCCTTACGGGAACACTGTTAAAATATCTAAGCGCTGCAGTGTAACATCATCACAGTATGCAGAGATGGCAGCGGTGGCCTGTGCCCTCGAGTTCATTCAGCATGGGACTGAGGATACTATCATTTTTACAGACTATAACTGGGTTTGTTGTTCCCTTACAGAATTTCTTCCTTTCTGGCAGAAGAACTCCTTCCTCTCCTCTGATGGCAGCCCAGTGAAGTACAAGGAATTGGTAATATACATACATTCACTGGCACAAAATTTTACACACAAACTCTATGTACATAAAGTCAAAGCTCATTCTCTCCATGACCCCTACCATGCCTTCAATGACACAGCAGACACCCTTGCCAAGGAAGGGGCCCGAGGGGGGACACCTGGATGATGGACCATCCAGAGGCCAATGCGGCAGTACAAATTACAGCACTCAGGAAGAAACCTGAACCCTTTTCCCCCCTGGACCTCTCAGCAGCCCAACATGTTGATACTGAACTCAAAGAAGTGTTCAGATTCCTTGACAAGAGTACTGAAGAGAAACTTCCCTCACACAACCCCTATTGGAGGCATGAAGATAAGTTACACTTGTCACCAGATGACATGCTCATCTGGTACCAACCAGATGATTCTACCACCAAGTTGTGGGTGGTCCCCAGACACCTCAGGTCTGAATTCTTGCATCAAGTGCATGACACACCCACTGGTGGACACCAGGGAGTCAAAAACACCCTTCAAAGGCTTATGACCACCACCTGGTGGCCTGGTGTCACCAAAGATGTTAAACAGTACATAGACAACTGTCTTGTTTGTGCGCAAAATAATCCCATCCCTACCAAACAAAATGCCAAACTCTTACCACGATGATACTCTGACCCTTGGCAAGCCATACAGATTGATTTTATTGACCCTCTGACCAACACTAGGAGAAATAACAAGTATGCTCTTGTGGTAACTGTTCTCTTCTCTAAGTGGGTTGAAGCTTTCCCCGCTAAGAGATGCACTGCTAAGACCACTGCCAAAATCCTGGTGGAACAGATTTTCTCCAGTTGGGGGCTGCCTCTCAAGGTAGACTCTGACAAAGGAACCAGTTTTACAGGTAACTTGATGAAAGAATCCCTTGAACGCCTTGGACTTCAGGAGAAGTTCCACATACCTTACCACCCCCAATCCTCAGGTCAAGTAGAAAGAGCCAACAGACGGATTAAACAAATGCTTTCCAAATTCATTGAGGACAATCCCAAAACCTGGGATTCCCTACTGCCATTACTCCTTATGGCAATTAGGGGTACACCCTCAGCCACTACCCAGCTCACACCCTTTGAGGTGATGACTGGAAGACAGATGAGATTACCTGAACACCTGTTGTTTGACCTGCTTACCCCCACTGCAGACTGTGTGTCTGCAGATCAATATGTGGAAAAACTCAGAAAAGACCTCATACACACACACTTGTATGCTGCCAACTGCATGGGCAAGGCCCAGCAACAATTCAAAATACAGTTTGACAAACATGCACAAGAAGTGGATTGGCAGGTTGGAGATCAGGTCATGGTACACTGATTTGCACATCCCACCCATTCCTTCTCCAATAAGTGGGAGGGCCCATACCCTATTGTCAACTAGCTCAGTCTGGCAGTCTATCAGGTTAGACTCCTGCATAACAATAAGTTGACTGACAAATGGTTACATGCAAACCAGCTGAAACTGTATAAAGGAGCTTAATTACTTTTCCTCACCCCATTGGGTGGAATAGTACTAACTTACTAATGTTTGATTTTGCTTTTCAGATACACTGACAAGATGGTTATCTCGTTCCATTATCTCCTCATCTTAGGAGTTATCCCCTGCATCCAAGGCATGGTACCTAACCTCCTACCACACCTTGATCATCCAACATCTCCTTCAGATGGAGTCTCCATCAATATACCTTATAGTCTGATTACTGTCCAGGAAGGTTCCGATGCTTACCTCACTGCCTCGGTTGTTGCTCCTGATTAATCTACCCTACAAATTGAGTGGCACACCACATCGCAAGGACAAATTCTCCTTGTAGCCAAACTCTCCAAAGGAACTTTCCAGGGTTGGACCAATGCTAAATTATCCCCAAATGGCTCCCTGTCCTTGTTACAAACTGCAATAAGACATTCTGGTTTGTACAACATTACTGCCTTAATTGATCCTTCGTATTGTAATTCTTTGCCTAAGGATTCTACTCAAAAATTTTGTGCTGTACACCACATGGCTTCTGCAGCCATGTATCTCTCTGTGTTACCCCCCACTGATAGAGGCAGCTTTTGGAATGCCCAAAGCACACCCCTGGTCCCCGTAGTGGTCTAACAGCCACTGCCCTCCCAGGTTCATTAATTAATAACTTACAGTTTATGCATATACCTGTTTTATTTAATCTTACCTACTGGAATATGAAAGAATTTGGTATGTGTTACAATACTAATACATCAGCATTTTATAGTTCATTATTGCTTGATAGTTTAGCTGCATTTCAGATTCGTACTCAAGACCCTATTGCCGGGGTCCATTCTACTGAACATAGAGGCAACTTCAGGAGAAAACCCACTCCTGATGATCAAAGTCATAAACGTAAGACACGTGAAGTTGACAGTTCTGATGTCACAGGTGCAACAGGTACTGTCACAGGCCTTTTTGGTACAGCTATGTCTATTTGGAATAAAGCAGACATTGCTGCTATCAAATCTCATTCTGCCAAATTTTCCACTGGCCTGGTTAACAGTATTCTACCCCCATTATTGCATAGTGTGGATGGCCTTAGTCAGGAAGAAAGATACACAGTATACAACATGCACGACATTGCTAAGGCATTTACAGATTTGAAAGATAAGATTAATGCACTCATACAACAAAACAACAAAGAAGCAGATAAACAATATATTGCTAGAGAAATCCTCTGCTCTGCCTATGGCTCATACATTATCACTACCATCAACAATCTCTTCCGTGATCTAGAATCTGAAGAATCCCTGATATCATACATGACAGACGCATTTCCAAATAGTATTGTCCACAATGTAAAACCCCTAGCTGTATTGCTATGTGTATGCAACAAACTCTAACCATTCCTCTCTCCACAGCTAGGAACCTGGGGTTTGTGATCAGACACCCTAACACTGGTTCTTGCTTCACTACTAAGAAATGTTCCATAAGAGATACTATGTTTGTTTCTTTTACTGTTTCTTACCACGTTTTGATCCCATTACAGCCTTGTTCGACAAGCTTGCACTAGTACACTCCATTGAGCATTTGGATGAAGACATCTACAGAGAACGCCTGGATCTACCACCTCTACTGGTTTTCCATACTTTCCTGGACACCTGGGTGGCTCCACACATGGACTGCTGTGCAAAGAAGCAGTACATTTACTTCTGCCGATGTGATGTATTTGATGTTATTCAACCTGTTTGTGGCTATTCTCCAGATAGCACTGACTGGACTTTTACCATGGATGATGACATCACCAAGAATGGCATGGATTTCTTGGATTCGACTTTGGCTCCGGATAAGTTCTACCAATCATATCGTGAGGAGGTTCATCACCTGTCAACATGGATTTCGAACATGGCCTACACCTGCCCGGTCCAGTTGCAAAAGTGGAGACTCCCTACCGTTCGGTCTCAGTATAATTCTGATGGGGAGTATTGTGTGGGAACTAACTTTAAAAGCTATACTTGTGGATCTGTGACAACCCCAATTTTTGTTTTATCCCCCACCAACAGACTATGATTGGACATAACGTCATAACTCCTGTCCCCCTCATGGATGCAGACATCATTGATGGTAACCCTGATTATCTGCTCACACTTTCTGAATACTTACCATAGTTTAATGTACACATAGACCCACTGACACTTACATTAAAATCACTTTTAGACAAGAAAGACAGACACCTCATCCACATCAGCAATAATAAGACCAAGGCCAATGAAGCTATCCTCTCATTGACTGATGATGGTGACATGAATGATGCATTGACTAAGACCTGGTTGGAAATCACTTTTAAAGGTTTTGTTATTATACAAGCATTTTTGATCTTTATTTTAATTATTATGCTCTGCTGCTGATGGCGCATGCTGCACCAACACCATGAGCAGCTCGAGTTCCTTTACAAAGCTCATGCATCGGGTTTGTAAACGACCACTGCTCTCTGGCCTTTCCCTGGATTTCCCTGTGTTGCCCTTGGAGGCAACAAGGGGGGGAATGTTACACACGGTCCCTGCACCCTTACTGGTACCCTCAGAGGTACACTGTAGACAGCTAGTGCTTAAGCATATGTTATACTAACATATAGGGCTAAGGGCATCTACCATATAAGAGTAGATGTCAGGACATCTACGCATATTGTTGTAATACACTTTGCTTGCTAATACATATATTCTTCTATGTATTTTCTGTGTATTTCTTACTTGTAAGATGCCAAGGCACCTGTGTCCTTGGAATAATTATGATATGTAAGTTGGCATTGCCACCTTTTGGTGATTTGTACTACTACACTGAGTTATGTAAGACTCTGTATAAGAACTCTTTGTTCACAACCTGATGACTACTACAAAATTGTATAATGTTATCTTGGACCATGGAGCCACCTCTAATTTAGCCAATAGGGCTCATCTCTGTAACTAGAAATGTTTCTATCTTACAGTAACCATAATAATTATCATAGGTATATAATGTGATACACTAGTCTTGTACCTCGGAGATCCCAAGAGACACAGAGAAACCTCAAGGTATAGGGAACGCTTAGCACTGACTCCTGGTTCGTATTGGTAAGAACTGCTTAGGGCAACTGTGATTTTATCCTTTTTGATAGTAATAAACAAGTTTATTACTCTTGTGCAACGTGTCTGTGATTACTTGTATTCCCAATATTGCCAAGAACCTGAAAGTGAAGTTTAGACCTCCTGACAGTGCTCATCATTAGGAGTATATAAATTACCTAGCAGCATAGACCCCGCTGGGGAGAAAAATTTGGCCACCACCCATCTACCTTGGGTATCCTTCCTGACATCTTCCACCCTCCAGGGGAGGTGGGATGAAGAAGGATACCCACACCTTTAGTCTTAGTGGGGGAGGAACTGGCCAAGATTTCTCCCACCCAAGATTTCTTCAGCCAAGAGGTTGCCAGAGACAGGAGGTGGGTTTCCTGTAAAAGTGCAACATTGGCATGTAGAGATCTCAAGTGTTGAAGAACTTTTGTCCACTTAATAGGGTGATTGAGCCTCTTAACATTCCAAGAAATAAACTGGTAACCTCGAGTGTTGTGTGTGTATTCAATGCCATGGCCCCGCCTAACCAAAAAGAAAGAGTACTAACTGCGGTCCAGGAAGGTGGAGGGAGTACATCAGGAGAGAGAGATCAGGGGAAGGGAGGCACCTTAAATACACCAACACTGCAAGTCCATAGCCCAGGAGCAGAGAGAGTGTGAGCATAACTGAGCACCAGAGATGAGATGTCCTTATATTTGAAGAACTATAAAGGATCAAAGGTAAAAATTAGAATACAGGTATTGACAGTAATATAAGGCAAAATAGCCTAAGAGTCAACAAGCTAGTATCAATAAGTACACAACAGCGTAAAAATGCTATGAGTTAGGAAGTCAAAGCAGACGAGGGTAGGAAATCTGCCCTACAGCTATGCTAACTCCAAAACTCAGAACCGGGGGTCAAGTGAGTGAATCCAAACAAATTAAGTCATCCTGAACCGAGGACAAACTCAGGGTCGGGCGTCCTGAACACTGGGAGGGTGTACTGGGTTGGTCAGGGGTGGAGGGTAAGGGCAGAATATGGAAGAAAAGGGAGGTGGGCGAGCCCTCCTACCACTCCAACTCGGTATCATTAAGGCAGCTAACCCCTAGGCCGAAGTAAGGAGCTGAGTAAGCTCAAGCTACAACAGCAAAAAAGAACATAGCTAACAATGTAAAACACTAAGGAGAAAAACGGAAATACACAGGCCACAATTACAGCAGTCTGCGAAAAAGGGCATCGAGATGAGAGATCAGCCCATATTACAAAGGTCAATATTCAAGCACTGAAGTAGAGACCAATCAGAGACTGAGGCAGTGATGAGGGAGAGGGGAGAGCTTGCCACCTGCCTTCGTGTCCCTTAAGTGTACAGCAGTGGGGGGGGGGGTAAATGCACAAGAGGCATTTTCCAGGCAGTGCCCTAACAGAAACCTGAGATCACCACATACAGAAATCACTAAACACAACAAATATAACCAGCTCAGAAATTCAGTCCTTCGGCCTGCCTGGGAGAGATCCGAGGGGCTTCCCCAGAGTCCACAGAAGTATTTGCCACTGCTACAGCATAGCTAATCAGACCAGGTCACACAGGGAATACATTGTCCACTGCTTCAATAAGGGAGGATTCAGGAAAATCAGCCCAATCCACTGCTTGTGCTGCATCCATCTCTTGGGAGCCTGGCACCTCCATATTCGCTAGGTCAATGATAGGGAAGGGATCTTCTCTGTATATTTTAGCTGGTGGGGAATTTGAGTGCGTGCTGAGTGAATGCAAGGGTGCACTCTGTGCTCGCTGCCTGGATTTAGTGAAGGATCCAGTCAATCACTGAGGGAGAGAGGATGTATGAGGTAAGGGCTTCAAAGCTGTAGGTTTAGGCAGAGCAAGAGAGGCTGAAGAGGAATCAACAGCCGATTGGGGACCAGGGTGAGAGAGGACTGGTCTGGCTGGTAATTGTCCCTCGGAACCCCAGGATGAGAAGAACAGTTTCGGCTAGAGGGCATTGTCTGATTAGGTTCCCAGAGCCTTCTGGGATTTGTAGTGGGAACATGCAGGGCCAGCCAAAATTTGGCGATACAACACTCAAGCTCTACCGGATGGTCAGCAGTCAGTTCTCTTCCATCCATAGACACACAGAGCCTGGTAAGGTTTTTAAACTTCAATCAAAAGTCATGCTGATAGAAGAAATATTTAAGGGGTCCAAAAGCTCTCCTTTTTGCTGCAGTCTCTTGGGCAAAATCCCAAAATAAGGAAATCTGGGCCCCTTGCCAGTGCACTTCCCCAAGGTCCCTGGCAGCATGGAGGATTCGTTCTTTAGTGGAGTACCTGAGCAAATAAGTTACCACTGGCCTGGGCACATAGGTAGACTTACTGTGGTAAGAAGAAACCCGGTGTGCCCTCTCCACTTCTACAGGGCCTCACCAGTGGTCCCCCAACATAAGGGGGAGATTGTCATTAAGAAATCTTTCCATCGACTGGCCTTCTGCCCCCTATGGGAGCCCAATAATTCACAGATTGTTGCTGCAACCCTATTCTCCTGATTCTCAGCTCTTTCCCAGAGAGCCACTAGCCGCTCCTCATGCTGTTGCAAGCGCTGCCATATCTGCATTTATTAGAGCTCACATGCCTTAGTACGTTGCTCTGAAACATTCATCTGATCTTGAAGCTGCCGGACTTTGGTAACTGTGCCTGACAGGAAGAGACTAATATTATCCACCCGAATCAACAGTGCTTCTAGCATTTTAGAGATGTGTTGAAGGGATTCCCCCACTGAAACCTGCTGCATGGGGGGAACGCTGCTCGAGGTTGGTGGAAGAGCTGAGACTTGGGGGCCCAAAGTTACTGTTAGTGGACCACAGGGGGTGAGTAGAGAAGTCTCTGGGGTCCTGAACTGATCTTGTATCCATGAGGCAAATGCTGGTAGCCACGTTTGGTTTGTAGGCGCACAAGCTAGTACGGGGCCCACCCGGCCTAGCTCGTCCAAGAACACCATGGACAATGGCGCTGCAAAAGGTCACAAATTACGTCGAAATCCATTCAAGAGGCACACTGCCTGGTAGGTAGAAATTTCACCTGTGCATTAGCTGGTAGTGGGGGGTTTCAGTTCCACAGGATCGCGGTGTCCAAGCTCAGATGGTCCTCGGTCAGGGGAGAGCTCACAAATTAAGCAGCCATCATGTCGGCGGCTAAACCATGCCACTCTTCCCCCACTGTTTTTGACCCCACAACCTCCTCAGGAAGGCCGTTCCATGCATCCACCACCCTCTCTGTTAAAAGATACTTCATCACATTGCCTCTGAGCCATCCCCCTTCTGTCTTAAAATTGTGTTTCCTTGTTCTTACAGATCTCTTTTCCTGAAAGATGCTACCCTCTTGGACTTTGTTGATTCCCTTAAGGTACTTTGTATCATGTCCTCCCTCTTCCTCCT
The DNA here is from genome assembly GCA_016271365.2 of Neoceratodus forsteri. Classification (NCBI taxonomy): domain Eukaryota; kingdom Metazoa; phylum Chordata; order Ceratodontiformes; family Ceratodontidae; genus Neoceratodus; species Neoceratodus forsteri. The sequence continues at coordinate 1,437,222,978 of CM028131.1, read as the reverse complement.
TTCCTCAAGGGTATACATATTAAGCTCCTTTAGTCTCTGTTTGTGTGGCTTCTGTTGCAGACCCTGTACCATTTCAGTTGCCCTCCTCTGGACTACCTCCATCCTGTCTATGTCCTTGTGGAGACAGGGTCTCCAGAACTGTACACAGTACTCCAGATGGGGTCTCACCAACTGTCTGTACAGAGGTATAACAACTTCCTGTTTTCTACTGGTGATGCCTCTCCCTATACATCCCAGTATCCCCCCAACCATCCCTACTGCCTTTTCACATTGCTTGCTTACCTTTAGTTCATCTGATATGACTACCCCCAGGTTTCTTTCCATTTCTGTTGTTGTTACTACCCCCCCATTGTATACTCTTCCCCTGGGTTTTTGTTTCCCAGGTGCATTACTTTGTACTTCTTTGCATTGAATCTAAGCTGCCATACTTTTGACCATTCCTCTAACCTTGCTAACAGTGCACATTTGATGTAGAATGAGCCAGTATGCGTTAAGATTAATTACAAAAGGAAAAAGGCAATTTGCTAGCAAGAATGTTGGCATTTTGTGTTTGAAATTCATTTTGACTATGGAGAAAAATGTTGTTTTTAAACATGATTTTTGTCACTTTGTTATTTTCATAGATTGTAAGTAAATCTTTTTCACCTGTGGATAAATTGATTGAGGGGAGCATATAAGTGATGTTGTAATGTTTCTAGCCACACTTTCTGAGGAAGGCAGTTCACCAAAGCACTGGGGGTAGTGGTCGTTTATTGCTGTGCACCACATTAAATCCTATTTTGGTACTGTATATTTTGAATTGAGTGGTGTGTTCTTTGCATAGGAGTGCTGTATATTTGGAGAACTTGCACCATAGTGGAGCTGCAACATCCCCTTTTTTAAGATTTTGTGAGCCCTGCCATGGATGCAGCAAGGGTCACCACTTAGACCAGCCAGGAGGTGGTCTAAATGGTGTGTGCCAGTGGGAGTAGGTCTGACACTGGGCTGCTGGGGGAAGAAGGGGCATGTGAGGTAGCAGAGGGGGAGTAGAGAAACAACTGGTCATTAATGGGAGTGCTGTGACACCCAGTGGGGTGTGTTTGCTATTGTTCGTATTTTCAAATTGTCTATTAACACCCATTAGAATACAACAAAGTACTGTACCTAGGTTCAGCCATGCTGCAGCAACAAACACATTGCAGATCACTGTGCAGGCAACATGCCACCTGGCATTACAGCACCAGGCATTACACCCCCCCCGAGAGTTACAGTGCCAAAGTGCCTTCCCAGGAAGCAGTTGGCATATGTACCATGGAGGGGCTGCAAGGAGGCAAACTCTGGGTACATCAGGGATCCTGCACCCAATTTTATAACAATAGGGGTCCCTGAGCCAAAAACCCAGGAGTTTCTGCACCTGCAGGCAAGCGCCCCCCCCCAGCACCACTCAAAACTAAATATAACCTCCTCCAGGGTGGGCATGCCCTGGAGGGTGCAGAAATTCTGAGGGCAGAAAGGGCGAAATGAGTGAGGGGCAATCTAAAATCAAGATCGCCCCTGTCTCTGTCACCCTTGTTGTGGTGCCCTAATTGTGGTGCCAAAATGGAGTTGGCAACTTGACAGGATATGCTGTACCTATGAATTATACTGTATGAGTGGGTCCAGGGTCAGCATGTGCAGCTGTCAGGGAAGTGCCCACCTGGTGCCTTGTCACGTTCTGTCCCTGGACCCCTTGCACAGTATGATGCACAGGCACAGTACTCTATGGTACTCTAATAGGTATCAATGGACAATACATAAATAAATACAAATGCAAACGCACTCCGTCAGGTGCCACTTCACTCCCTTTGACGTCCAGCTGTCTCTGTGACTCTTCCTCTTCCACCTCCAATGCCCCTTCTGCTGCCAGCTCCCTCCTGTCCAGCACAGTCCCCACACCCCCACACCCATCTCGGCCCCTCTAGTGTTGCTCCAGGTGTGGGGGGTGGATCTCTGCGTCAATTCCTGTGAGTGAGCCAAGTGTTTTGCACTTGCCTGCGAGTACGGCAAATCCTAGGTTTTTGACTCAGTAACCCCTCTTTTTAGAAAAGTGGATGCAGGATCCCTGACACACCCGGAGTTTGCACCAGCCCTACATCACAGGACATTGTGGTGATCTGAGGGCTCTTTGAAACTGAGCCCCATTTCTGGCTAGGCCAGGGGTGAAACAAACGGCACAATATAGAATAAGGACTCAACTCCCTGAAACAGGACAGGGGGCCCAATCTCAGTCTTTCTCTCCTTTCTGTATTTCTAATTGCTTAAACAGTGATATGACACATCAGGCCTATCATGCCCCTCATGAATATTATTCTCTCTTAGCTCTTTTTCAACAATATCGGAAAATCCTATGATTCACTTTTGATATTCAGAAATTTGTAGCCCAATAAAATTCTCAGAGAGTGCCTGTATTTTGTAACAGAGTGTGATTTACCATAGTTGACAATAATATGTTTTGCTAATTACTGTCTGTGGTATGACCAAAGTTAAGCAGGACTAAATCCTTGCATGCTGTACTCTGCCATTCTTTGCTTATTTAAAAGTGAGAGGTCATGAACAGCAGGTTGCGATGGGGACATTAAACAAACAAACACAACACATATGGTACCAAGCCATGATGTCCGATTTAAGCGGCATATAGTTTTACAATTTTGTAGGTTACAGAACTTTAAAAAAATGCAGTGGAAAAAAGCCGTTATAATCAGAGAAACATGTTTCATTTTCAGTATGTGCTAAAACAAAGTGCTCTCTGGGGAGACAGGACTTAGTGCAAAAAATTTATATTCTGTTAATTAATAGGGTTGATCTGGGCTGGCACTGTTGCTCAGCATAACAGCTGAAACCCAATGCTCATGAATTGAAATTTCATTTGGGACTTGGGGATTTAAACTCATGTATCAATGTGAAATGTTGCTGTATCCCTTTTGCACCAGGTGGGATGGTTGAGTTGTTTTTCTTGGTATTGAGAAGGGTTTGGATACTGCTATGTTAGCTGGAAATACAACTTACAGAAGATGCTAGACATCTGTATTATAGATGATTTTACACAGGATAACAAGACAATTCAGTACTTTAAATATAAGCTGTGACAACCAGAAGAATACCATCATCATATATATTTTTAAACAAAAATGGACAGTGGATAAGGAAGAAAAATATTGAACTACTGCACAAGATATTCTCACACATGAGACATCTGTGTGGTGGCAAACACAGAGGAAAGTTCAACTGCAAACAGTCTATTGTAATCCAGTGCATTCGTTTATTTTGGGGTGCATTCATATGGGACCAAGCATGTCAAAGCTTTAAGTCTATGTTTTCACACATTCAGGCCTGATCTACATTGGGGTCTGCATACACATATTCATACTCAAGTAAACGAGAAGGCAGACAGTTTAGAAAGCTGAGTGAAGGACTTGAGGAGGGCCACTTCCCCCTGCCATGTGGCAAACTGATACTTTTTTCTTTAGTTGTTTGTTTATAACTTGAGCTGACTTCTAATATTTTGTAATGGTCAGTCTTGACTTAGCTCACATTTGCTAGAGACAGAACATCACAAGTTGACTTGTGTGATGGACTCTGAACTGGTAGACCTCGGGGTTCTTCACTCAGAGCGGTGAAGGGAACTGTCTCGCTACCAGCAGTGCCAGCGACACCCTCAGCAGGTGGGATGGCTAGGGGCCGCTTAAGGTCCGAATGGGGTTGGGCTGGTGAAATCACCCGAAAAGGAGAGGCAGGAGTCATACACAGAGATTGGATGAAGCAAAGACATTTATTAGACAGGAGGGGATGGACGACATGGTCGTACAGAAACATACCAACCACAAAAACAGTATGGAGTATGGACAGCATTATGAATAGCTAAACAGTTAAACTAAACTCTAAAATGTCTAAACTCTATGTTATTCTTCTCTATGGGCACACCACGGCCTATTGCCACTATTATTCTATAATTCAATAAGCTTAGGTGAAGATCAGACAACATACACTACTCAGAACAGTATTTGGTTAAACTATCACTACACACTTCTACCAAAGTCCAGATGTTACATGAGTCCAGAGGTCTGGCATCTTCGTGTACACCGTCGGTCTGTAATGGTAGCTACGAAGGGGAAGCAAATGGAACAATAGATGCTAACGTAATTCTCAGCAGGGACCTTGTCAAGGCCACTGTGTGGTGAGAGGTTTGTTAAACAGACCATGTGTTTCTTCAGCAAAACCCACTCTCTCCAAGGCTGCCAGAATAAAGAACCAGAGTAACTGGTTCCTGAAATAACCCACTAATGGGTTGCCTTATTCCAACTGAAAACAAAGGGTTCCTCGGCCAACACCCACTTCCAGGGTTGCCAAGGATGAAGAGAAATCAGGATCTGCGTGGTGAAGAATCCAATCGAGGACTACCACGACCTGACTGATGCTGCAGCACTCCAAGGGCCAGCTAAACTTTGAAGGATCTCCGACAGGACCTGGAACCAGAAGAATCTGTAGAGATGATGGTTGATTCTGCAATCTTATAATCAGAAACTAGAACAAAAAACAAAGAAACGGGGGATGCGTCCTGTACTGGGCTTCGACGGACTCGACTTCTGGCGAATGACCAGGGACACAGACCAGGTTCTCCAGGATGAGCACACTCTTCTGAGGAGGGCAACCAACTTTGGGACATCTGGAGCAGGAACCATATGAAATGACACTGGCACGGCTGTCGTGATGCGCTTCGGCGGACTTACCTTCGAGCTGTGAAAACAAGAAACGGCGGATACGACTGGCGACGGACTCTACTTCGGCAGACGACACAGTCAGAGGAGATGAGATGATGAACAATCCCACTTGAGTGAAGAATGCTGAGTAGACGTCTCTGCTGGGTAGAGACTGATTCTGAGTACAGAGGAGTACAGACCACACTATGGGACTGCAGTGTGGTAGAAGATTGAGACTGTCCCCGTACACTAGTAACAATATAGCTGAAAGATGCACCTTACTGCAATGCCAAGGGGACTGCGGAATGTTCTGATGATTTGCCAAGGAAAGGCAAATTATAAATTTCTGGGTAATTGCTACAGGTGGGGCAATTGTTCATGTGCTTAGATCAATAGTTCGGATGCTTGGATCAATAGTTCGGGTACTTAGAGCAATAGTTCGGATGCTTGGATCAATGGTTCAGATAACCAGGGCAATAGTTCAGATAACCAGGGGTAAATAACTACAATCCATATACAATACAATCTTGGTGCTTCTTAGCAAGTTCACAATATTTCAAGTACTTCAGCAATCACAGTTATATGCACAATACAGTCGTTACAGTAGCTTCACAGTATTTGTGAACTGAGCACCCTTGGATGGACCCCTTTTCCTAAATGTAGGGTCTTCCTGAATAGGATCTGGCTAGCCCTGAACATTTTGCTAAGGATGCCCTAATCACTATACCGAGTGTACCACTTGCCCTAGGTTGATTGCCGGGAACACCAAAGGCCTAAATGCCTTATTTACTATGGGGCCTATATGCCTCACTTACTGCCACTAGGCTGGATTGCCCTAATCCGATAGGCCGGGGCTGCCCTTATTACTACTAGGCTGGCTTGCCCTAATACACTAGGCTGGGGCTGCTCTTAGTAGCACTAGGTGGCTTGCCCTAATCTGCTAGGCCGGGGTTACCCTTAGTACCACTAGGCTGGTTTGCCCTAATCCGCTAGGCTGGGGTTAGCCTTAGTACCACTAGGCTGGGTTGCCCTACTACACTAGGCCCGGGACTGCCCTGGAACCCTGCTTTACATCGGGCCTAATGCTCTACATTTACCTCAGGCCTGATGCCCTACAATTACCTCGGGCCTGGTGCCCACTTCACTTTGGGCCTGGTGCCCTATTTACTGTGGGCCTACTAGCCCTTCTAGCTGTGGGCCTGATGCCTTAAATACAGTGGGCCTGGTGCCCTTCGAAATGTAGGGCCTGGTGTCCTGCTTTACAATGGGCCTGGTGCCCTCTTTACTGTGGGCCTAACTTGCCCCACTCTATTCTGGGCCTGGTAGCCACCTTACTTTGGGCCTGAAAGCCCTATTCACTTTGTTTTGGGCCTAACTTGCCCTTTTAACTGTGTGGCCCCTTTAAATCTGTTGGCTCATAAAGAGCCTAATGCCACTCAGGCCTGAGTTGCCGCCCTAGTCCTGCCCCTCTTATTAATATTCATTAGGCCTCCTATTCGGCCTTAAAGGGACGCCCCTTCCATGGGCATCACTACACCTGCCCCCTTTTAAATATTCATTCAGGGTCCTAGCAACCCGATGCCCCTACGGCACTTGGCCACCTTTCTTTGCACCTCCTGCGCTCTTCCAAAATAAAAACCCAAACAACAGGCACTTCCTCACAGGCGGTCAGCATGTTTCAGTGTGCTGCCGCCGACTCACCACTCTGACGAGCTGGAAGGAGGTTGCTGCAGTCTCTGGGAGGCGGGAGGTGCACTGGCAGTGAGAAGGAGTTCAGCAGGCAATGTGGCGGGTGACTGGGGGCCTCAGACAGCTGACAGGAAAGCGGTCGAGATGCGGCTCTTCTATGCCACCAACGGGGGACCAGATTTAACTTTAAAACACAAGGGGGGTTAAAACAATAAACCGACGGGGCTACACAGCCCAAACTGCATCAAATGGGCGGTTACTTTCTTCTGGTGCCTCGATGGCACCACGGACCGAAATGGAGAGTCATGGAGTCTTCACCGACTGGAGCCCAGAACAGGCACACCGCCAAACCCTCAGGGAAACGGCTTCACCACAGGTAAGCCCTCAACAGGTTTCAACTTGGTTTGTGGTGCCCTCTTTCCTCCACAGCCTGGCAGGAACTACTGAAAAACTGTTAAACTTTTTAAAACAAAAACTTCTAATTCTAGAGTGTTTTGAACTGGAATGCTGTGCATGAGCAGCTCAGCACAGCATTCCATCCAAGCCATTGTGACAAGTGCTGCAATTAATTCTGCTTTTTGACCAGGTTTTTAGTGCACAAGGCACTTTTCTATATTATTTTACAGTTTCCCCACTATAGGGAGGGAAAATTCACTTAAGAGGGGTCCCTTTATCAAGTATCCTGCTGCCTACACCTACAGCAGGTACCCTGGGCATCTGTAAATCCCTAATCTTTTTATTTAAGTTAATTTTCTGGGATGCTCCAACTTTGGGGCATTACACTTGAAAGAAAATTGTGGCTCAGTGTGGGGACTGAGCACAAAATCCATTCTCTAGCTATCACTCCAACCCAGCATGGTTCACTTCCCCCTGCACACAGCCTTATATACCTCATTACCACCTGATCAACATAAAGACAGAAGTAGCTGATCAGGTGTGGTTGTGGTGATATGTGTGGCATAAGCCCAGTGATTTCTCTGTCTCTGTCACACTCAGTCCCCAACCTCAACCCCCAACTTGAGTTGCATGGCATCAACCCAGGCATGCCATCATGGAAATCGCAAAGCAGGAAGCAAATACACTGTTATGTCTGTCACACGTGAGTCCTGACTCCAGAATAATTCAGCAGCAGGGAAGGATGAGGTTTTCAACAAGCATCAGCAGCAGCACAGATAAAGTAAGTTTACTTACCGTTATTAATTTGCAGCCCGGTAACTGGTTCTGGTGGAGGGAGGTTAGGGTTGTTGGAGTTAAGTGAAGTAGTGAGAGTGACTGGGGGCAGAGCATATTTTAAAAGGACACTTGCAGCCAGCTGCCACTAGAACTGCAACTGATATGTAATTGTAAGTGAATGGCTTGTCTTACATGTAAGACAACCAACAGACACGTCATTCATCAGTACAGTCAGATACACTTGCTATTGCTTGCTGGTGTCACTTACTGCTGCACATTCCCCCATCATATGAGAGAGAGAGAGAGAGAGAGAATGAAAGAAAGAGAGAGAGAGAGAGAGATACATAAAGGTGCTCTGTGACTTTGTTACATCAGTACAGACTGAGACCTGTGTTGCCTGGACTGTCTCACACTGTCTTCTTTTCTTTGACTAAAACAGCCCCAGGATGGAATCAGCAATAGCACCACCTGACGAACCCAGACTCGGTACAATTGGACAATAGGTCCTTATTGTTCTAGGTCTGCCAGGCCCTGTTAAATCCAGGGGGTTTGATTTTTGGTGGGTCAGTCCACCCAACCCTACCAGAAAGTTGATGCTTTGTAACAAAACAGTAGATGTTTGAGCACTAAATCAAAACAAATTATAAAACAATCAACTACTGCTATAAATTAATTCATTAATTTAATTTATTTATTTATTTATTTAAATTTAGGACTGATACCTTTGAGCCAAGGGCTCATTCACAAAGGTTCCAAGTTAGTTAATACAATATAATACAAGACATAGCATAACATAACATGACCGCTTAACAGAGGTTACACAGTACACACAGGTGATGTTGTAACAGCAAATAGAGAAATATTTACAGCATGGAAGAGTTAACAGTGTCATCACTCTTTGAATAAGGTACAGTGCATTGAGCTTGCCATGCAGGATCACTACTGAGGGGTAGTGAAATGAGCAGCCAGAGTAGGCTTTGTCAGGGGTTGATCTGTAGAGGGGAGGAGAGTGAAGTAAGCAACCAGAGTAGACTTTGTCAGGGGTGGATTTAAGGAGAGGAGAGGCAGGCAGTGAGAAGAGCACAGAAACGGGGAAGTGAGAAGGGGCTTGGGCTGCTGGGAAGTGGTAGGAGCAGCAAGGGTAGGCTTTGTTAAGAGTGCTGGGAGGAAGGGAGGAGTGTGTTGAGTAGGGACTGGGGAGAGGGGGAGAAAGGGGTACAAAGGGATGTGGATGGGGGGCTGGACAGGAGTGGAGGGAGAGAGGGTCAGGTTGAGGAAGGTGGGTCAGCATTAGGAGAAACAGGCACAGACATTTTTGATGTCCAGGTGGGAGTCGAGCCCGGCTTTGAACTGGTAGAACTTATTACACTCAGTTAGGGTGGTCAGTAGTTAATTGATCCATTTGGGTCCCCGGAAGGATAGAGATTACTGAGCTAGAGTTGTACTCCTGAAAGGCACCTGCAGGCACCCCTTAGTCGTACTTCTAGTGTTGATGGCAGGTTGTGTATTTTTGAAGAGCCTAGAGGTTGAGTTCAGCGTGAGTCCCAACATCTACTTTTTTCCTAGTAGGTAAGTCTGGAATTGTGTCCTGAGGTGAAGGGGGAGCCATCCAGTCCCACTGTAGAGGACACATGTATGGGTCAGAAGGTTGGCTCATAAGACCAAGCAGCAGGCCTTATTGAGGAGTGTTTTCACCATTTTTAGGGCTGTTATGGAGCCAGCTCCAATCAGGCAACAAAACCGAAAAACCCGTAACACGTTTTAAGGCATCTGGGGTTATGGAGTGCCTGTGTCAGTAAAGAACACCCAGTTATGTATTTGCCATTTTGATGACTTGGTTGTTGTGCGATGAGAAAGTGAAGGTGTCATCCAGGAGTACCCCCAAAGTATTTAAAGGTGCTGACTTGCTCCAAGATACTCCTTTGTGGATCTTTATTAGCAGCGGTCCATATTTCTTCTTGCTCTGTGGAACTGAGAAGAGCATGCTTTTCATCTTGTAGTTGAGCAATAGTTTATTAAGTGTGAACCATGATTCCAGCAGGGAGAAGTTTGCTTGCAGTTCTGAGGTGATAGAGGACTGATTGCTGCCAGGTACTGGGAAAACAGCATCGTCAGCATAGAGCACAATGTGTGCCGGGCAGGCAGAGGTTAGGGAGTTAATGAAGAGGCTGAACAGGAGTGGCCCCAGAATTGATCCTTGGGGGACACCAAGATTCACCTCCATAGGTTCCTGGTAATGCAATATCCATATAATAAACTACAGTGGAGGCCAATGTCAGGTTTATTTATGATACTAGCTGCACCTTTGACGGTTCTATTTATTTTTAATTTTTAATTTATTTTTATTTATTTATTTTGTTTTTGTTGAACGGGAAAGGAGATCTAAATAATTCTGCCTGTATTCAGCCTCATCACAAGGGAGGGGGATGTACCAATAATAACCAACTGAAATTGATCCAGATTAAACTGTTGGCCACTAACACTGACACTGATTTAACAACTTACTGGAAACAGGAGTGGTTCTGGAGGACTGGACAAGGGTGGATGTAGTCCCACTTTGCAAAAATGGTAGCAGGGAGGAGGATGGCAATAATAGGCCAGTCAGCCTGACATACATGGTGGGAAAATTAATGGAATCACTGCTGAAGCAAAGGATTGTGAAGTGTCTTGAATCCAGTGGGTTATAAGACCTGAGGCTGCATGGTTTCACAGGGGTAGATTTTGTCAAACAAATCTGATAGAGTTGTTTGGCTGACAAAGGATTTAGATCAGGGTAGAGCAGTGGATGTGACACATCTAGATTTCAGTAAGGCTTATGACACTTTTCCACAAAGGAGACTAGAAAGCAAGCTTGGTAGCTTAGGGGTGGGTACAAAAGTGGTAAACTAGATAAGAAATTGCTTAGGGGACTAGCGACAGAGAGTGGTGGTAAACAGAGTCTACTCTGAGGGAGGGAGAGTATCAAACGTGCTGCATCAGGGATCAGTACTGTGACATGTCCTCTTTAAAGTCTTTATAAGTGACATTGAAGAGGAGCTGGACGGGAAGGTCTGCCTCTTTGTGGATGACACTAACATCTGCAATAAGGTGGGCATTCCACTAGCAAAGATGAGAAGAGACCTGAGAAACTAAAGGAGTGGGCAAGGGTATCGCAGCTGGGCTTCAATGCAAAAAAGTGCAAAATAATGCAAATAGAGCACGGAAACCCAGGGGCATAGTACAAAATGGGTGGAGTGGAACTGATGACCACCAAGCAGGGTAGAGACCTGGGGGTAACCATTTTGGATGATCTAAAGGTGGCTAGACAGTATGGCAAGGCAGTAGGGAGGGCTAGTGGGATGCAGGGGTGCACAGGTATGGTTGACACCAGCAGAAAGATGGAGGTGGTGTTACCTCTGTAGAGATTGCTGGTAAGACCCCACCTAGAGTACTATGTCCAGTTCTGGAGATCATGGGTTCAATTTTCATAGAGCCCTTAGATCGCCACAGTTTGTGGTGATCTAGGGCTGCAGCAAGCTCTGGGTACATCAGGGACCATATGCCCACTATTGTAAAAAAGAAAAGAGATGCCTGTGCCAAAGACCTGGGATTTGACACAGCTGCAGAGTTTCTTCAAATATGTGGTGCACCTACAAGGTTTGACAGAAGGATCTGTCACCCAGCTGGTGGAACTCTAGCTAATCCATGGAGTCTGTGGGAGTTGCAATGCCCGGAAGGTGAGGACTGGGCCAATGGAGCCCTGGTGGTGCCATGGAGGCAAGAGGGGAATGGTGGCCATGGGAGGGATGTATGGAGGCACTCAGAGGAGATGTCATGCACTGTGCTGCACAACCAATCAGGCTGGGTGGGGGGCCATAGCTGACCAGCATTTTCCAGACCCTCATGGACAGTAGCCCTGGCACCTGCCCCATAGGACCCTAAAGGTGAGAAGTAGCAGTGGATGCAGGTTTCAGGATGCATTTGGTGGCCGGGGAGGTGCCCCAGGCACCACAACATTACCCATGTACTGAGCCCCATGTGTGGTGGTTGGAGTATGCCTGATGACAATGCCAGTGCCTTTTGGTCCTGTGGGGCAGGCGCTAGAGCTGCTTTCCACAGGGGTCCAGAACATGATGGTCTGGCCATGACCCCCTACTCAGCCTGATAGAATGTGTAGCATGGTGCACGGCATCTCCCCCAGTGCCTCCACACATTCCATTGACTGCCATTTGCCCCTCTCACCCCCAATGGCACCAACAGGGCTCCATCAGCCCCTGGTCCCCTCCTTCCAGGTCCCCCCCAATCACCGCCCTACCAGTCTTTGGCACAGAGCCCTTAGACCACCTTCTGACTGGTCTAAAGGCAGATGTCTCTTGCAGCAATGGTGGGGCTTTTAGAATAGCAAACAAGGAGATGGTGCAGCCCCGTCATGGTGCAGCCACCCTTGTGACCTAGTGCATGGGCATTTTTGTCACAAGGGTGGTGCAACGTGGCTTTGCCACACAGCATCCTGATTTTGCCACAGCCAGCATTTGAAAACCAGGATTGCCACAAACTCTGATGCAAGGTGCCAATTGCATTATACTTGTTTGGTGCAGGCATTTGTGTCATAGTTTTTCATTTGAAAATTGAGCCCCACATCTCTGGAAGGATATAGAGTGGAGGCAGTTCAGTGGAAGGCAACTAAAATGGCGCAGGGTCTGCATCAAAAGCCCTATGAGGAGAGACTAAAGGACCTCACTATGTATACCCTGGAGCAGATCAGGAAGAGGGGGAATATGATAGAGACCTTTAAATACCTCATGTGGGTAAATAAGTTACAGGAGGGAAGTATTTTTCTGAACAAAAGGTGTAAGAGGGGGCATGCTGTGAAGCTGGATGGGGGGTAGATTCAATAGAGATGTGAGGAATTACATCTTCACAAAAAGAGTGGTGGATTTCTGGATCAGCCTTCCAGGGGAGGTGGTGGGGGTGAAAACAGTGGCAAGGTTCAAGAAGGCATAGGATAAGACCAAGGGAATCATAGTGGAAAGAAAGGAAAGGGGAAGGGGGAAGGGAGAAGGAGCTGTAGATCAGGCACGGTCTGTGGTAATAGTATAGATTGAGAGAAATGGGCAGACTGGATGGGCCAAGAGGTCTTTATCTGCTGTCAAATTCTGTTTCTATGTTTTTATCTATGACTAAAGATATCCTGATACTACTATAACAACGTCCTCAGTAGCAACTACAGTATTGTAATGCTTGATCTCAATTGCAATGTCTGTTTTTAAATGCTAGAAATATAATTTGTCATCTATAGGGCTGTTAAGGAGTCAGAAGGTTGCATTTTACAGAAACAGTGTTATGCATAAATGTGCCTATGCAAATTCTATAGCCTTTGAGATCAAGTAGTCAGCTGGCAAATTGCAAGAAGACAGGCAAGTGCGAAGTGATGGCTATTCTGGACAGTTCCTCACAGAAGACATTGATAAACAACACTAAACATGAGGGAACCTGATGTTTGGTGCTACTATATACTGGACAAGGTTTTTCATGCCTCAGGCAAACCATCAAGGGGGTCACTGTGTGGCTATTTCTTGTTGGCAAACGTTCTACAAACTGTATCCTAAGAACACTGTTGGAATGGAAGCACCTTACAGTATCAACAGTGCCTGTTCATATTAATGCAGTATGAAAATACTGCTTATAAAATGGGCAAATAAAATCTTAAATGCTGATTGGCTGGAAGCCCTTTCCAGTCATGTTCTTATCAGGCCATAATGTTACAATGAGCACTACTTGTGCCAACGGCGATGCAGTACATGGGAAAATCAATCCATGGCATTGATGTCCCGCTGCAGCTCCTCAACTAACAACCAACTGGCAACACAGCAACTGCAGCTGGAAATGTATGGGAGAAGCCCAAAACTGTTCAGTACTACAACTGCCCAATATGAAACCCCCCACTCCCTTGAGAGACACACACACAGTCTGTATTTCTACCACACAAGATACTACCCGTATATCATTTAAAAATTAAAGTAACCTGTAGCTCAGGGGGAAACATGATCGCGATCTTCAAACCTCTTCAGAGAACTGCTCCTCCATTACATTATCTCTGTAGGCACCCCCAGCCTGCCCATGAAGCAACAGACCTAAAACCAATAAATAAATCTAAAAAAAATCTCAAATAGGACCGCAAGTCAGGAAATGGCTCCATACGGTGGCCAGTGTAACCAGTAACCTGTGAATCCTGCACCACGCCACTAGGCCACACACCTGTCCTTGGCCTGGCAGTGGAGAGCCCTCACTATTTCAAGCATACATGCTCCTCACCTCCCTCGGTTACCATATAGTTGCACTGGACTATGAATGCATTGTGTTATGTATAAGACAAGGCCTCCCTGTGGTGGCTTACTACCAACTCATATCATGCATTGCTTTAGCTACCAATTGTATGGGTCTTAACTGCTCATTAGGTAAATATGTTGATAGCTCTGCCCTGTTTTACCTACCAAATATATAGGCATTAACCAGTGCTCATTGTACTTATACTCTGTATGATTGTTCACCCATATTTATTCTATGTATGTACTGTATGAATGTCTATGTTTAATTCTGATGTGGAGCCTTTGGAAACGAATCTATGACTCAAAGGGTTGTAATTCTGATTTCCTAAATAAATAAATAAAAATAAATAAAATTAAACAAACTAGCCAAACTGAAAGAAATCTTCAGGAGAGGGGGGAGACTTGGCAGCTAGTCACTTGTCTCACACACACATATAAACAAAGTAAAATCTTTGGTGGGGTGGGGGAGACGGAAGAAACTTGACACAAACCCGAAGTCAGAAATGCTCACTATAAGTAAAACTGAGTTGGCAGCCAGTCACTCATCACACACAAAGACAAAGTAATACATGTGAGGAAAAAAAAGAAAAAACATTTTTAAATGTATAGGGCTTGTGTATGGGGGGGGGGTTACATGCACTGCATGGTATTATTCTACTTTCTACTTCAGCAATGCATAAGAAAACCTCTGCTGGCAATAAACAGTTTCTTAATAGGGGGACTATTTATTTACTATTTGACCTATTAAACCTCCATTTATATATTTCTGACTGTTTTATTCTCTTTTTTTTCCCATTTTATAAGTGCAATATGACACAAATATGTATGTAGCCAGAAATGAAGAACATGAATGTAGACTGCAGACAGGGACAACAGGACTGGTTACAAAGGGAAAGGCAGGGGTAGAAAGGCAGCATAAAAAGGAAAAGGGGGTTGGGGGAAAGAAGCAGGAGGGCAAACACAAGATTAGAGGGGGGGCAGGCAGCAAAACATGGAAAGCCATGGTTTCAAATGTCCGCAGCCTGGAAAATGAAATCCCAGACCTGGTGGCCTTGATAGTAGTGACAGACCTGGACATAATGGCAACAACAGAGACCTGGTACACCACAAATCATGACTGGGATGCAATTGTTCTGGGTTATGCTCTATTCAGGAGGGATAGGGGTTGTAAAATGAGGGGAGGAGTGGCCTTGTACATAAGAGAAGGTATTAAAGCAACAGAGGTGCAGGGGGAGACCGAGGCACTGTGGGTCATCTTTGAACCAGACAATGGCACAACAATCTACACAGGGGTGATCTACAGACCTCCAGCGTAGGTGGAGGAGGTGGATAGGGATCTAGTGGATCAGATTCAGGAGGTGGCAACAAAGGGTGAAGTATTACTGCTGGGGGATTTCAATATCCCAGACATTGATTGGACCATCCCAGTGGCTGCTTCAATCAAGAGCCGAGACATCCTGGATTCCCTATAGGGGCAGGCCTCAGACAGCTGGTGATCGATCCCACCAGAGACTGGGTGATTCTGGACCTAGTACTGATCAATGGGGACAAAATCACGGATGTCCAGGTGGAAGGTCAGCTGGGATCCAGCAACCACCACATAGTGTGGTTTAGCGTGAGGAGAGAGAGACACAGTCTATTTACACTAAGGCAAAAGTCTTATATTTTAGTAGGGCAGATTTTCCTAAAATGGGGAAGTGCATCAGGGAGGCCCTGGTGGAGAGGGAGCTAGGAGGGGGAGTTGAAGAACGACGGGAGCACCTGAAGTGAGCCATAGAGGAGGTGACAAACCAATGTGTCAAAATGGTAAAGCAAAGTAAGAGGAGAAGGAAACCACTATGGTTTTCGAGAGTGATGGCAGACAAGGTAAGGGTCAAAAGGGTGGGTTTCAGGAAATATAAGGAAACTCAAAGGGAGGAAGACATGGAGGTGTACCTACAGAATCTGAGGGAAGTGGGGAAAGCTGCAAAAAGTGCAAAGGTGCAGACTGAAGAAAAATTTGCACAGACAGCGAAGAAAGGAGACAAGACATTCTTTATGTATATATCAAAAGAAGGAAAACCAGAGGGTGGAATGTAAGGCTCAGAGGGGATACAGGGGAGAGTAAAGAGGTCGACATGGAAAAGGCAGATATACTGAACAAATACTTCTGTTCAGTATTCAGTGAAGAGAGGGAGGGTCAGGGACCACCGCTGGGTAACAGACATGGGGAGGGGTAAACACAAGTCCATTCTCAGAGAAGAGAGTCCTGGAGGAGCTCACAAAACTATAGGTTGACAAAGCAATGAGGTCTGATGGCATACATCTGAAGATATTAAGGGAGCTGTGAAGTGAGCTAGCTGAACCTCTGGCAGCCATGTTCACTAAATCACTCAGCACAGGAGTGGTTCCGGAGGACTGGAAGAGGGCACATGTAGACCCTTTACACAAAAGTGGTGGTAGTAGAGAAGCGGCAAGGAACTATGGGCCAATCAGCCTCACCTCAGTAGTGGGCAAGATCATGGAGGCGCTACTTAAAGAAAGAATAGTGGCACACTTGGAATCCATCAGTGCCCAGGATTTGAGACAGCATGGATTCACAGCAGGAAGGACATGTCAGACGAATCTGATAGATTTGTTTGACTGGGTAATGAAGGAAGTAAATTGGTGGGGGGGGGAACAGTGGACATCGCCTATCTCAATTTCAGCAAGGCCTTTGACACTGTCCCACATAGAAGGATGGTTAACAAGATGGGTAGCTGGGACATGGGGCACAAGGTGGAAAACTGGGTTAGAAACTGGCTAATGGACAGGAGGCTGAGGGTGGTGGTAAATAGGATCCAATCTGGGAAGAGGGGGATGACCAGTGGGGTACCTCAGAGGTTGGTCCTCTGGCCAGTCCTGTTTATAGTCTTCATTAGTGCAACTGCAGAAGAGCTGGAGGGAAAATTCTGCCTGTTTGTAGATGACAAGAAGATCTGAAACAGGGTGTATACATCAGACAGGGTTGACGAAATGAGAAGGGACCTGGGGAAGCTTAAAAAATAGTCTAAGGTGTGGCAACTGAGGTCCAATTCAAATAAATGCAAAATAATGTACCTGGGACAAAGGAACCTTGGAGAAAGCTACTGGATGGGGGGTGTTGACAATCACCAAGGAAGAAAGAGACCTGGGGGTTATCAATTCAGATGACCTAAAGGTGTGTAAATAGAGTACAAGGGTAGCAGGGTTGGCCAGTGGCATTCTGGGGTGCATAAGCAGAGGTATCACTAGCAGAAGGTGGGAGGCGGTGATGCTATTGTATAAAACACCGGTGAGGCCTCACCTGAAGTGCTGTGTGCAGTTCTGGAGGCCACACCTTCATAAGGACATCGGCAGGGTGGAGGCGGTCCAGAAAAGGGAGACAAAGATGGTACAGGGCTTACACCAGAAAACACGAGGAGAGATTAAAGGACTTCAATATGAACTCGCTGGAGGAGGAGAGAAGGGATCAAGGTGACATGATAAAAACATTCAAGTACCTGAAGGGCATAAACAAGGTGCAGGGGGGAGACATCTTCCATTATAGCAGTACAAGAACAAGGGGGCATGATATGAAACTGGAAGGTGGCAGGGTGAGGGGAAATGCAAGTAGGTTTTTCTTCACAGAGAGGGTGGTGGACACATGGAACAGCCTGCTACAGGAGGTGGTGGGAGCAAGGATAGTGGAGGTATTTAAACATGCCTGGGACAGGCATAGGGGAACCTTAGAGTTGGGAAGGAGTGGTAAAAAGCCATTGATCAGGTAGGGTCAGAGGCCACATATATGTGTAGGGCTATGGGCAGACTGGATGGGCCTGGCGGTCCTTATATGCCGAAAATTCCAATTAAAAGAAAAAGTAGTGTTAAAAACATCGGGCAAATAGTTATCCCATTGCCTTACCACCCATATCTGCAATAAAGAAAAGTTAGTCAGCATCAGTATGTGGAAAGATTCCCCCCATTACTGTCTTAATGCAAATAAGACAGTCAGATGTTAGTGGGTACAAATGTGGTTTTCACCCACTAACATGTTGGGTGCACCCATTAACAGCTGTAACATGGCATAATGCCAGTTGTGTGACTTTATGCCATGTTACACCCGGATGACCCTGCAAATAGACATTGATTCCACTGATTGTTCCCACAGGCTCAGGCGAAGCGTGGCGCTGATAAAGGAATAATCCTTCCCTCCCACTTCACCACCCACACACCCTGGGGGGGTGTCCAATTAATTCTATCTTCCTGCTCCTGTGACCTTTTCCTCAAAAGTGTTCAACCTGACAAAGCTACTAATTAGTCACTTAGTCAGACATGACCCCACCAGCTCCCATTGTAAGCCTGCCTCTCCTGCCTAGTTGAGGTTAACCCGCAACCTTGCAAAGTCTACAAAGTCTGCAAAGTCTGGTTCTGCATTTCACCTGGCTTGTATTATCCTGACCTATCCTTGCTCTTTTGAGGCTCTAATGTGTAACTTTGTTTGTGCAGATTTCCTTCCTCATCTCACACACCTAGTCATAATTGGTATATTCAGATGCATTCCTTGTACCTGATAACACTACTATTTTCAGATCTCGCCCCCTTCTATTTAAATAAGCTAAATCCATCTCCTCTCTATGGGTCTTTCCCTCACCTTCCAATTAAATAAGCAAAATTCATCTCCCCTCCATGGGTCTCTCCCTCCAATTTTTCTCCACCCTGCTTTATCCTCCAGGTATCCCACCACCACATCCCCTCTCACCATGTCTATATCCACCTTTCTTTCAGTCTGCCTTCTTCCTTATTTCCTCTTATATTCCATCCTGCCAGATCATACTGCTACCCCCTCTCTCCACCTGTACCCCCTGCAGCTCACCCTCTCTTCCCCCTACCCTACTCTCCCATGCTAACTGCCTCCCCCTTTCCTTCTATCCTTTTCACTTGTGCCTACCACTCAGCTCCCCCCTCACCTCCACACATTCCCTGCTCTAGTCAGTTCCCCACCATCCAGCAAATGCCCCCTTCATCCACTCTGCATTGCTTCCTTCCCCCCCCACACTCCTTACCTCCTCTACCTCAACCTTCCCTGTCCCTCCCCTGACTCCTTCACCCTCTCTCATGCCTAAGGGCCTTTGCATATTTCACCTAAATGCTAGGAGTTTCCTCCCTAAAGTTAACGTTCTTAAAGTGTGGATAACACAGCACCCCCCCAGACATTCTCTGTATCACTGAAACCTATCTATCTGCCAAAATTCCTGACTCTTCTATCTCAATCCCTGACTTCAACCTCATCCACCAGGATTGCAGCAACTGAGGAGGCAGTGTAGCCTTGTACATTAGACAGTCCCTCTCTTGCTCCATCTCTTTAAAGGAGTTTTGCCCCTTCCTACCATGAACTCATTATTGCCCTTCTATTCCTCCCTGCCTCTACTCCTCTCTACATTGGTGCACTCTACACCCCACCCAAAACCTCACCTGACTCCCTCATCAACACCATCTCCTCCATCTCTTCACATGCAGTAAATGGTGAACTCTTGCTCCTAGGTGACTTTAACCTAGACTGGCTCTCCCCCTCCTCAAAGCCCACCCTCATCTGGATCAAGTTCCTTAATCTCACTCAGTTGACCTTCAAACCTGCCCAATTAAACCCTCATTACCAAAACCACTCCCTACTTGATTGGGTACTCTCCTCTCACCCCCACTGGATCACTACAGCAGGTGCATTTCCTGATGCTCTCAGTGATCACTGCATCATGTTTTGTGTTAGAAAAATACACTTTCCCCATGCTCTCCCCAAATATAATTGGACTTGTCATCTTCATGCGCTGGACACAGTGGTCCTCCTCAGAATCTCACCCACGCGGACTGGCTACCCGTATTCTCAGCCCAGAATGTTGATGCTGCCATATCCCTATTGAGTAGCACACTTACGCATATCTGGAACTCCCACGATTCCTTAAAAAAAGTTAGAGTAAAACACCACAATCACTCATGGATAACTGCAGACCTTATCACCAAATGCAGGTCCAGGGACAAAGCTTGATCACAGTACAAAGCTTCCTTATTTCAGGCAGAGCTACAAGCCTATGAAGCTCTCAGAAACATCTGTACCAAAGCCATCCAACTCTCTAAGTCTAAATACTTCAAATCCCACTTACAACAAGATAGAATCGCACCTGCATCTTTCTGGAAAGTGATTCAATTGCTTTCTATTCTGCTGCTTAACAGTTCTCCCCTGTCCTCAAAACTGATGGCTTCCCAGTCTCTGACCCCACTGCAGTAGCTGAGATATTCAACAAATTCTTCACCACATGTATGCTCCCTGATAACCCTTCCCCTATCCCTCCTGACCCACTCCCTACCCCTACCAACTTCTAATTCCAATTGACCCCCCCGCAAAGTCTACTCAGCTCTTATTGCCCTAAACCCTGCCAAAACAGGCCCTGATGGTCTTTACCCCATGCTCCTTTATTTATTTATTTATTGAAATGTTTCACCAGGAGGGAACACTGAACAATAAGTTGCTTGTTTCACGGTGTGACCTGGGGGGGAGGGGGTTACATAGGGTTGTGAAGGATGATCGGTTACAATAGTATGTGGGTAGTACAAACAATACAACACTGTAAGATTATGCAAAGTTGGAACACAAGGTATTGTACAATAAACAGTAGTGGAACATTGGGTAAATTACAATACATGTCCAAAATCGTACAAAAGAACATATAAATGTACAAAAAAATAATAATGCAACAGAACCATTATATTGCATGTGTGTACCAGCAGCAGGCTTGAGGTAGTATGCAAGTGCTGTTGGAGTGAAAAGGATGGGGTAGGTTGTGTACATGGGTGACCCAGAAGGGCAGGTGGAGAAGAGAGAGGGAGAGGAGTAGGGGTAGCCATTTCCTGATTCCCCCTTCAGGATGTTGAGAACCCTGCTTGGGAGGAGGGTCAGGGTAGGAAGGCAGAAACTGGGGATAGGTATTAAGGAGTGTTAAAACAGGAACAGCTGAGGGAGAGGTAAATGTGTATGGCAGAGGTAAGGGAGTATTTGGAGGAGGAGGAGTGTCATATTTCAGGGGGGAGGGAATTCCAGATTTTAGGGGCACGATGGGTGAAACCAGTCTGATCAATGAGGGTGGAGTGGCAAGGGACCGTCAAGGTGTGGGCATCATTAGATCTGAGAGAGTGGGTGGGGGGAGGTGGAGTGGAGAAAGAAGATGAGAGATAGGAGGGAAACACTCCGAACCAGAATTTGGAGGTTAGTTTGTCACAGTGTGAGATGCGTCTGTGAGATAGTGGAAGGAAGGTTAGAGAGCGATAGAGTTCACAGTGGTGGGAGTGGGAAGGGGAGTCGAGAGCAAAGCATCAGAAGGAGTTAAAGAGAGTGTCAAAACTGGTCAGGAAAGATTTGGGAGCAGCACCATAGACTATGTCACAGTAGTCAAAGATGGGGAGTATCATCTTCTGGACAATTTCACGCCTCACAGTCAGTGGGATGCAACTACAATTCCTATATAAAGTACCAAGCTTGGAGCACAGTTTCTTCAGGATAGCATTGATATGCACAGAGAAGAAGAGGTGCTGGTCCAGCCAACCCCCCAGATATCTAAATGAGGAGGTGTCCTCCAGGATGGTCCTGTCAAGGGCGTGAAAGGTGGGCAGGGCCAGGTTACCTAAAGAATCTCTGCCTGGTGCCAAAGGTCATTGAGACTGTCTTCTTGGCATTTAGAAAAAGCTGGTGAGAAGCAAACCAGAGCTAAACTTGGTTGAAGTCATGTTGTAAGCTGGTTTCCACAGCATCAGGTTTTTTGCTGGAACTGTATAAAACAGTATCGTCAGCATACATGTGGATAGACAAGGATGAGCAGGCTGTGGGAAGATCATTAAGGAAAATGGAAAAAAGTAGGGGACCAAGCACTGAGCCCTGAGGGGCACCAGTGTTGATGGGGAGTGGAGGAGAGATGGAATCAGGGATTCTCACTGATTGGGTCCTGCCAGTGAGGTAGGATTTAAACCAGTTAGTGGCTGATGGATCAAGGCCAGCTGAGGAGAGGGAATCAAGAAGCAGGGGATGGGAAACAGTGTTGAAAGCTTTGGCTAGGTCAACAAAGATGGCCGAGGTGATCTGGCCATTGCCCATCCCTGAAAGGATACAGTCAGTAACCCTGAGGAGGGTGGTGGTTATTGAGCAATTCTTCTGAAAACCAGATTGGAAGAGGATGAAGAAGGAGGAATCAGAGAGGAAGGGTGATAGTTGAGAGAGAACTAAATGTTATTGAAGTTTGGCAAGGGTAGGAAGGAGGGAAATGGGGCGTTAGTTGCCAGGAGTGGATGTGTCATCACCCTTGGGGAGAGGAAGGACTACAGCATGTTTCCAGGATGAGGGCACTTGAGCAGAAATAAAGGAGAGGTTAAGGATTAGGGAGATAGGATAAGCAATTGCAGGAGCAGAAAGGTAGAGAAGCTTAGGATCAAGCTCATCTGGCGAGGAGCCTTTAGAAGGGTTGAGGGATAGGAGGGCACTAAGAGCTTTGTCAGAGGAGATAGTAGAAAAGGAAAAAGGGGGAGGGGTAAGCCCCGGCTGAGGCAAATGGCTGAAGTTAGTAGGTGGCAAGGGGGAGAAGGAATTTAGAAGAGACATGGAGCATGAGGTGTAGTAGACATTAAATTCATTAGCCATGGAGCCAGGGTCAGAAACTAAGGAGTTATTTATTTTGAGAACTGGAGGGGGAGAGGGGGGAGAGAATAATGCATGAACTAACCTCCAGAATTTAGATGGACAGTTAATGTTTTCAGGAATGAGGAGTTGAAATAATTGAACTTAGCCAGTCTAGTAGCTTTAGTACATTAATTGCACAGCATTCTATACTTGGCATAGTCATTTGGATGTTTAGTAGATTTGTGTTTTCTCCAGGCCCGTCATGCTCCTTGAAACAGGTCAGTACTTCAGGGATGACCCTGGGGAGGTGAAGCCCATGAACTCTGGTCCTTCTGAAAGGAGCAAAGGCATTTCAGGTGGAAATTAATTTATTCTTAAAATAGTCAAGGGCTTGGTCAACAGAAATGGCAGTGGAGAGGGGGGCCCAGTCGGTGGAAGCAAGTGCAGAGCTGAGTGGGGTAGCTGAGTGGGGTAAGGTCTAAGGATTTAAAGGACCAGAGCTGTGTGATTTTAGGGGGAGGTTTGGGGTGATGGACCTTATAAACAATGAAAATGGGGTAGTGATCACTAAGGGCATCAGTGAGGAGACCAGATTTAATGATGAGGTGCAGGTGGGTTGTGAGTCCCCAGTCAAGCAGGGTGTGGTTTTGTGTTTTGTGACTAGGGCGTGTGGGCTCAAGTATAAGCTGAGTGAGGTTCAGATCAGTGACATCATTGCATAGCTTGTTTAACTTTGGAGTCAACCAATTTAGATTTACATCACCCATTATGAACAGTTCATCAGATTGCGAGAGGGAGGTGATATTGGCTAAGAGTTCAGTCATGACCGAGGGTTGAATGGTTGGGCGGCAATAGATGCCAGCCACAAAGACTGGGATTGAGAAAGGAAAGGTAATGCGGGTGACAAGGGCTTCATAGGAAGCTGGGATGGAGGTAGGCAGGGTGGTAGTAAACTGCAGTGAGGACAGGATATACATGGCCACTCTCCCTCCGTGACCCGATCGATCTTGCCTGGAGAGGAAATACCCAGGGATAGCAATATCATTGTCAGGGATGCTTTTTTTGAGCCATGTCTTGGTAATAATTAGGATGTCAGGGGTGTGTGAAATCATGAGTTTGCAGGAGGTCAAGTTTAGGTAGCAGGCTGCAGATGTTCAGGTGGAGGAGCTTCAACCCATTAGGAAGGGTTGTAGAGGAAGTGGGGTTTGAAGACATGCTGTTTGGGTAAGGAGCAAGGGTAGGAGAAGAAATAGGGCCAGGGTTGGGGTGGATGTTCCTGATGAAAGAAGGAGGAGGGCAAGGATGAAATAGTGGTGTTTAAGACTTTTGTAATTAGAGTAGGAAATAAGTGAGGGAGGGAAGAGGGAGGGAGGGAGGGGTGAGAGAGGAGATAAGAAAACAAAGAAAGGCAAATTTATTAGGAAGGGAAAACAGAGAGGCTGGAAGGTAGTAGGGAAAGTGGGGTCTGTTTACAAGAGGAGCTGTGGGTGTGATTCGTATCTCTGCCCCCGCCATAGCTTTCCCCCAGCCCACATCCTAAACCTTTCCATCTCAACCTTCACAATCCCAAAAGCCTGGAAATTTACAATGGTGCTACCTCTGCACAAGGATGGCGACCCTTCCACCTCTGGGAATTACCCTCCCATATCACTCCTCCCATCTCTTGCCACACACCTGGAGTCACTCATCCACTCCAGGCTTTCTGATTACCTTTCCTCCAACAACATCTTCTCACCCTTACAGTCTGGCTTCAAAAAACAGCACTCAACCATCTCCTCCTTGATACGAATCACATAACCTATTTACTCAGCTATGGACCAGAGTCATATTATGGCAGCTATATTCATAGACCTAGCAAAGGCTTTTGATTCAGTTTCCAACTCCCTCCTGCTTCATAAAGTAAAATCTGCTGGTTTAGCAGCTCCAACTGTTAACTGGTTCCACTCTTATCTACACGACAGGCAGTAATCAGTTCACATAGGTGACACTCTTTCCTCCCCTCTTCCCATCCTAACTGGTATACCTCAAGGCTGTATACTCGGCCCCATCCTTTTGCCCCTATTTATTAATTACCTCTTCTCCCTCTGCACCTCCTCCCATATGCACACGTACGCTGACAATACCATCATCTTTACCTCCAGTCCCTCAACCGTCAATGCATAAGACCCTCTCCAACTTGACTTCAACGAGTGAAAACTTGGTTTCAGGCAAATCAACTTAAACTAAATACAAAAAAAAAATGTTACCATGACATTCGGAACTAGACAAACTGTCTACTCTCCAGTCTACCCCAGTTTTTTCTTCATTGGAAAGCTCCCCCCATGAGATTATCCCAGATTTTAAATATCTAGGGGTCTGGCTAGACAATCATTTAGATTTCTCTATCCACATTGATGCCATCTGTTCTAAACTCCACCCAAAGCTTGCATCCTTTTACTGCCACAAAGACAATCTTCCTCTCCCCACCTGGCAGGAGATAGTAATAAAAATGATTCTGCCTGTCCTTGATTATGCTATTATGGTCTATGGCACAGCCTCCACCTCTTCCCTTTCTGGACGGGACACTCTCCTTAATTTTTTCTGCTGTTTTGCAACCTCTGCCCTTCCCCTCACTCACCTCTGCCTTCTTTACTTTGCTCTTTCCCTAGCCCATCTATCCCACAGAAGAATGGTTCACTGTGCCTCCCTCATTGCCAAGTTCTGGTTTGGGATACTCCCACCCTACGTCTCCTCCAGCCTCCCTCAAACAAACTTATCAACATACTCCCTTTACCACAGGGACTCACGTACTTTCACTATTCCTCACCCCCATTCTGCTGCTGGCCAGTCTGCTTTCTCTTATAATCACCACCTTTTCTGGATCAAGCTCCACTCTGACCTCCAGTTATCCACCTGAATATCTTCTTTTAAAAGACAGCTCAGATGTCTATCCATCTCTCAGTGTTCACAGTATTCACCAATCCTTCCCACTAGCTGAGCTGCCCCCCCTCACGTTACCATAATTTTCACTTTGACTCCTCTTCCTATCCCTCTCTTGCCCTGGTGCTGGTTAGTGTTACTCTCCCATAATGGGTTAGAGTTTACCAATATATTCCTAGTGT
This sequence comes from Neoceratodus forsteri, assembly GCA_016271365.2. Lineage (NCBI taxonomy): Eukaryota > Metazoa > Chordata > Ceratodontiformes > Ceratodontidae > Neoceratodus > Neoceratodus forsteri. The sequence goes on along the minus strand of CM028131.1, from coordinate 1,437,197,357 downwards.
TCTGTTTTCTTTTCTTGTTTTGGTCCTACTTGTGCAAATATTCATGTATTGTTTTTTACTGTTCCTAAGTCCTGTGATAATTTATTTATTTATTGTCACATCGGAATTACAACCCAGTCAGGGACTCATTTCCAAAGGCTCCACGTCAGGTTACAGAGAAGTCAAGTTAATACAAGTTATAGTTGCAGACAGAGCACAAAGATCTAAATATACTAAGACAGTAGGGTGCAACCAGATATTTTAGACAGAGCAACAGCAATTATACACAGGTGAAGCTGTGACCCTATACAGTGAGGTAGCTAAAGCAAGTAATCACATATAACTGAACTGTGTGCTAATAAGACTAGGAAAATGAAGTCTAGATATGAGATTTTGTCACTGGAGAAGACCTAGGCACAGTGGGTGGCGCTGCAGGGCCCGTGCCTCACCACTGAGGACACTTACAACAGCGAGTGGAGAAAATGTGATTCCTGAGAGCTTCATTAAATGGACCAATCTTAGGTAGGCTGATAACTGTGGAGGGGAGAGGGTTGAACCGGTCTAGGGCCCTGTAAAAGAAGATCCTTTGGGCTAGGGAGGTCCTAACCCTCGGGATCATGAGTGAGGACTTGGAGGCGCTGTGAGTGGAGACAGAGGGGGCTGCAGGGTGAAGAGATGAAGCAACCCTTGGGGGGTTGCATTTACATACTGTGTATGTTCTTTCAATAATTGTACAAATGCATTATTTTTTCCCAATTTCATAGATTTATTTACTGTTTATTTGTTATCTCATATTTTGTAAAAGTGTTTTGCCTTGTGATTTCCCTTTCCCTGGGTTGCATCTGGAAATGAGCCTTGGCTCAATGTGCCTTTCCCAGTTACCAAATTTGAAATAAAGAAAAATAAAATAAAAATGTGTAACAAGTGGTGCTGTCTGAAATGTGTCCTCCTACCCACCTGCCCCATAGCATCTTCTAAACATAGGGCATGTTGATACTCAATTTCTTTTTCCTATTTATCATCTCCCTGTTAGTCCTGTGCATCCACCTAGACTCCATGATGTACTGTAGGTGTACTTCCTGGCATGCAGTGGGACCTCTCTCCTTAGCCCTGCTTCCACAGTTCTATAGTTCAATATGTGCATCCTTTTTCAATCTGTTTCTTGATATTGTGGTTCCAGTCATAGCATTTACACAACCTCCACTGCCAGAGGAGGATATAAAAAATATATTTTTTACATAAAAAGAAAGGGTAAAGATCCCAACACGACAGTTTCTGTAACACCATGTGGTGGGAATTGGCAGAATTTGTCAAGGCATGGCACAGCACCATTAGAAAAACATTAGCCAAACAATGGTTTGCAATGTTTGGACATTGTATTTGCTACCAGAGCAAAGTCCCAGCAGTGACTGAAAGTGTGTGCAGCTGAACGATGCAATGGGACATACCACCTGTCTGCATTGTAGGACTGTGGAATACATCACTAGAGGCAGTGCTAGAGGCATTTTTACATGACCTGATATGCCCATTGCGTGCAATGTAGATGAGTTGCAGTGGTGCAGATGAGGTCATGCAAACACCTACCAGTGTGTTGTAGGTTGCTGTGCTGTGGCATGGAGCGAATTATGTTTTTGTGGGATTGTCTGCCACTGCAGGTGTTTTTGACTAGTGTGTAAACATGCTGCTCCACATGTACTGGTGCAGCACCATGGTACCCCACACGTGTCCTGCTTCATTGTGATGCCTCTCCAGGGTACTGCAAAAGTACTCACTTGGTTCCTAAGTCTTGATGCAAACATTCTGCATAAAGCAGCCTCAAATTCAGAATCTGGAATTGTTAGCATGTCGATCAAATTAATCTGTGGCCACCCAGTCACGTACTTGATTTTTTATGAAATCAAAGGGTGTTAAATGGCTACTGGGCTGCAGAAGGACATCTGCAAAATTGAGGACTGAAGCTGTTCCATGGTTGTTTACCTTGAACAAATAATGGTACTTTGACACTGTAATAGTTTGCATGTCTTTAAAATGGGACTTTACAGAAGCACTATGGGAGTTCGGGAATGACAGATGATAGGAGAGCAACTTGGCAGAAATCCTGTACAAAGCACAGAAAGTTCACTGACTGACCCTGCAAAGGTGTACAATGATTGTTGTGTAAATGGTGACTGGTAGTGGTGTGGGGTGGAGCAGCAGGTGAGCAGTGGAAATGGGCATGCATCAACAAGGTTAGTGTAATCTGTCCTTATGAGTTAGTCTGCCTCCAGTACCCAATGTCACTTTTTGGTTGGTTTTATACTATGTAGCAGATTAAATCCATGTCTGTTATACAATATTTAGCACGTTCAACCTGCTATACACATTCCTGTCTAAGAGTTAATGTGTCAGACACATTCAAAAATATGGCATTAGTACGACACTCCACTGACAGTCAGATATCACTTTCTCACTCATGTCAGCAATCGGCTGACAATTAGTTGTCTGTCAACTGCAATTTACTGCAATTACATTAATCCCTTCCTAGGCCTGATAAATCTGTAGCACCTGAGTGTTACCTTCATTATACACAGAAACACAGAAACCTAAAATTTGAAAGGCAGATAAGGTCCATTTGGCACACCCAGTCTGCCCATCTTTCCCTATCTACGACATTACCCAGGCCCTACTTGATCTCCTGCACTTTCACCAACCCCTCATTCCTTTCCAGTATGATTTTCTTATGCCTATCTCAAGCTTTCTTGAACCCTTCCACTATTTTCACCCAAACCACCTTCACTGGTAAGCTGTTCTAGGAATCCACCACTCTTTCTGTGAAGAAGTACTTTCTCATAACTCTCCTGAATTTACCCCCTCTCCTGCTTCATATCATGTCCTCTTATTCTTGAGCACATTTTTTTCTAAAAAATACTCTGCTCTTGTACTTTATTTACTTCCTTTAGGTATTTATAGGTCTATAAATAATGGCTTTCCCTTTTTTCCATAGGGAAACTATGGTGTAATTTGTCGTTATAAAGGAGTGTTCATAATGGCACACATGCACCTGGTTTCCCTTGCTTTGTGCATGTGCCCACTGCATGTCGTCCAATCCTCATTGCTTGCAACTTGCCTTCTTGCCCAAAACTCAACCGCGAGTGGGACTCAGCAGTAATTCATTTAAAACAAATTTCACACTTTTCCAAATGTTGGACTGCACTAAGCAAACATTTTAAAACTTGTAAAAATCTTGTACAATGAAAATGTGCAGATCTGGCTAAAATGAAACTGGAGCACAGCCGCACCGGAACATCTGCAATTTTATATAATTGCTGTGGCAAAAAAGGGAAACTCAGCAATTATACAAAATAAAATATGGGGAAGTGTATTTGAACTTGGAGCTTACACACACCCTTGGTGTCAGATGCTTTCACAAACCCCTTGAGCTTTGCTCTTGGGGTTTATGTAGCATCTAGCACCTCAGGTGTGTGTAAACTTCTTGTTACACAAACTGCTCCATACTTTATTCTGTATCTATCACATCCCCCCTCTCCCTCCTCTCTTCCAAGGTGTAAATATTGAGTTCCCTTAGTCTATCCTCGCAGGGCTCTTGATGTAGACCCCACACTCTTTTTGTTGCCTTCCTGTAGAACACCTCCAGTCTGTGTATAGCTTTCTGAAGATGTGGTCTCCATAACTGTATTCAGTATTCCAGATGAGGTCTTACCAGCCATCTATACAGAGGCAACACCACATCCCTCCTTCTGCAGGTGATCTCAATCCCTATGCTGCCCAACATCCCACTAGACTCCAAAACTGCCTTATCATACTGCCTAGCTACCTTTAGGTCATCCGAGATGATTTCACCTGTGTTTAACAGGCTGCTTATGCACATTCTGCAATGTTTTTCAATCCAGCCAGTACAGTCCCAGGCACTGCACAGCCTCCTACCCACCCACCTCAACCAGCCAGCCAGCATCATCAGTACTCAAAAAACAGAATCTCATATTAGGATGCACATTTTTTTCTTTTAACTGAAATCAGACAGTTCACCCAAAATATAGTGTATAGCTTAGGTGTCAAATGTTATAGCACACAGTCAGGCAGTCAGTCCATGCTATTTCTTCTCACTCCAGTCCCCCTCATGACATGCCATCAGAATTAAAATAGACAAAATCATGTTGCACACAAGAAAATTGTCAATTTCTCATTTCTTTTCTTTTTTAAAACTTCTTTTTATTGAATGGTTGTCATATTAAACTTAAAGGGATCACAATATCACATTACATAGACAGAACATTACAGCACGAACATTCTCAGTTGGCCAGGTTCACTATATACAGTACATGCCAAAGGAAACCCATAACAAGAGTACTATGCCTGTAATGTCCTTCATTCCTCTAGACTACTTACAAATGAAAGGGGAAATTGTATAATCAAGAAAGGCACACTAAGTCGAAGCTTGTTTCCAGGTGCAACCTGGGAGCACAAGGAAATTATGTGACTTGCTCATAGTCACACGGTATGCAAGTGGGGGCTGTGGGATTCAAACCCAGGTCTCCAGGTTTGCAGCTCAGTGCACTTAACCACTGTGCTATACTCCCTCCTAAACGTACAACACAAAAGCATAAAACAAATGACAATAACCTCACATGAGCATCATAAACTAGACACATAGACATGTTCTTCCATTAAATACAATTCATAAAACCGTGTTGCTTTTGAATTAATCTTCTACCCCTGTGTGTAACAAAGCATTTTTCATTAAGTATAGGTTGGACTGTTACTAACCCTAACTAGTTCTCAAGGAACCATCCTTTCATTTCTTTTCTTTTCTTTTCTTTTCTTTTCTTTTCTTTTCTTAAACTGTTAACTGTGCATACGTGAAACTGTACAGTATTGAACAGCTATACTCGTGGCTCTCCTCCAAAACTGACACTCTCACTAAACTGTGATGCCATCTTTCTCCAAAAATTTCAGCTCCACAATACTCTTAAGAAATCAGCGCACACACTGTAACATCACCACATCATCAGGGTGGTGCATCCAAGTAACCATGATTCCCAACAGCAGCCAGGCACACATAAACAAAAGAACCTCTAAATTATATATATTTTAATAAAAATAAAATTAAAAACACAACCCAGGCTTAAAGTTCCAACACATTGCTTGACATATGACTATGAATAGCAGAAACACTGTTTACTGAAATGCACCACATGCCACATGTTTAAAGCTGCTATAATGTATGGTAGAACGCTGTTAACTTCAGGAAATCATCATTTCCTAAGGTTGTTAACCTATCGATGTGACGTAGACATGTTGTTAACCTATCGATGCTACGTCACATTGATAGGTTAACAACAGTGACTGGTCTGAGCATGTGCACGCTTTTTTTTTCAGCGGGGAACCGACGGATGAATAGCAGCGGTTAGGAAGGACTGAACGGCCGCGGAGGTGACTAGTTAGCAAAAAGTAAGCAGCCTTTTTACGTGGGACCATACACTATAAAAAATAATGTATGGTCCCTCTTTCGGCAACCGGTCAATGTTAACCATCTCGAGGTTGCCATGGTGACGTAAACCTCTCAAGCTTCGCTCTCGAGGTTTACACGGTCACCCTGGCAACCTCTCAACAGTTAACTGACTGGTTACCGATAGAGGACCATACATTATCCTCTATGTAGTGCCCCTTATTCTTTCATGATCTGTTTATTTTTGCTCAAAAAACAAAATAGATAATATAACAAAAATAAACAGATCGCGATAAACTTGCTATACTGTACATTGCTGCAATATATTTATTATAACTATTTATGCTTTCAAAATGTATTTATAACTATTCTTATGAATGTTACTTATGTAACACACCTGAGCCCCTGGGAATGGGTACTTAACAAATAAAAGTACAACTACTAAATGTACACTGTGTTAAGAGTTACAAGGCTGGGACTTCTGGTGTGACTTCCATCTTAATGGCAGCATAGTTCTTTTGCTTCGCATAACCCCACCACTACAAAACATAAAATAGCCATTACTTCGGACAGTCGCTAATTAGGAATTAAAGATAAACATAATGGCTACCAATAAAAACAAGGGAGGAGGCAATAGATTTAAATTGCTAGCCCCAGAACATGACAAATTAGACCCCAAGCTCTCCAACTTGGACAATTCTATACAATCTCAACATGCGGCATGCTCCTCTTCAACTAATTCACCAAAGAGCAAATCTGGAAAATCCAACAAGACAAACATGAAGCTGGATAAAATATTATCAGAACTCCATGATTTTAAAGCAGACTTTCACTCCTTTAAACAAACACAGGAATCTCTTCAGCAAAACCTAGCGGACACACGAATGAGAGACCTGACTCTGGAGCAAGCTTTACAGGCCCAAACTGAGACAACCAAACAAATGAAGGCAACAATGACACAAATCATTCAATTATGCCACCTCACCATAGAAAGGCAAGAAGATGCAGAAAAAAGGCACTGCTGCTGCAACTTACGTATATATTGTATCCCTGAAAACAGTGAGGGGACAGACATCCAGGGCTCTACAGAAAATATGCTACATACATCTTTAACACTCAATCAGGACTTTCCTTTCTAAACTAAATGAGTTCATTGCGCACTTGGCCCCAAACCCACATGGCCCACAGCCAGACCTCAATCAATAATAATTTGCTTTCTAAAATATCAAACCAATGAACTACTGCTTAAGAAAGCTTGTGCTCAGGGAAAGAAGTTGCATGGGAGTACCAGAATATTCATCAAAAATGACTATGCCCCTACTACAATGCAGAGGTGCTGGGCATATATCCCACTTTTCCCCATCCTGAGGCAAGAAAAATTAAAATTCAGAATGCATTACCCTAGTAGACTGGTGGTGTAGTTTCCATCGGAACAGAAAACATATGAATCTGCATCCAAAGTGAACCAGGATCTGAAAGCAAGGGGACTCTCGCTACCCCCAGAAGGTTTAGGCATGCAATAAAAAACAGAACTTCTGGCTGGAACAGAATGTGGCCTTTCAAGGACAACAAAATCAACAGAAGACTCTGGACTCAATAAAGCTCCTTCTGGCTCAGTTTGCAAGACAAGATGCCTGAGTGAATTACTTCACTAATATTGAGGTATGGTGAGTGCCCCCGGGGTTTGGCTCTCGGGCCTGGCTCCATGTGGTCTTTGGCTGGGGGGGATGCTAGCAATCCCCGATGTTTGTCACAGACTGTTCTCCTGGTTCGGGGAGGGGCGGGAATGTCTCCACATTGACCACAAGCTTTAAGATGGTGGTCTGGGCCTCTGGCCAGTGGGTGGGCGGGGCCTTCCCTGTCTCCCTCGTGGGGGCGATGTGGCTTAACCGAGTGTGCATGAAACTGGAAGAAGTGGCACAAATTCTGACAGGCACTAACAGGATATGGCAACCCACTGTTAATTCTGACCTGTTTCCTTCTAAATAGGGATTGCAGCAGGAGTAAAATTAATTTAATTCCAATGCCTAGTGTGGGAAAGTGTCTTTATGTCTGTATTGAGGGATTGGGGCATTGACCCATGGTCAATAAACCCACTAAATAGGGTAAAATATGAGTGGACTCGCCACCTTGTGGGGGCTCAGAGAAGAATTGCTCTTGATGTTATGTAGCAAGATACTGAGTGCTCCACTAAAATAATGACAAAGCCAAACAACCCCGTTAAATATGGGAGAGCTTACTGCTTATTGCTCCTGCCTAAATACGTGCATCCAGTGGGCCTAATGTTGCACCCTGCCGGGGGGGACCTGGCTTGCCGTGCGGACTGGGGTCTCGGAGGATGTGATTGGGGTGTCCTCCTTGCCTCCTTTCGTCAAGTCTTGGGGGTTGGTCAGTGACCGGGCATGTGAGCGGCAACAAGAACATTTTCTTGTATAGTCTTAAATTAATGATCTTGCTTGGGCTGGAGTTTCTCACCCCCTCACCCCACCCTTGGGGATGGGGGGGATGGGCCAGGGGACATCTAGTTGACATGTCTAGAATGTCCACCTACAGACTCTGGAAGAGACTCATTATCTGCAGTATAAACATCTGCTAACTTCGTAATATCCACATCTTACTTGGGTCTTGATAATCTCTCCTATGGACTGGGACAGGGCAAATTTGCTGAAGGATGATCTACGGAAGGGAAACTTACTGACCCTCACTCATTCAGGCTAGAAACTAATTCAAACTGTGGTTATCCTGGAACTCAGGTCCCATAAGGAGAACATCTAAGCTTTTTCCCTTTTTTCATTCAGGACTAAGAGCATACTAGATAGATAACTCTTGGTTAATTTCACCACAGAGTTCATAACTGTTCAACTAATGGGGCATTTTACTTTGTAACTAGATTGGTTAATCTGTGCTGCCCTCCCCTGTTTTTCTTCCATTTTAATTCAAGGATGGGGGAACGAGTGGAAGAGTGGGCAGTCAAATGGAAGGGAAAGAGCACCTTTTTTCTCCACACCCCCATATTTACTTTTATTTTTTCAAATTGTTCTTACCCACTTCATTTGTACTTCTTTTATACTTAGTCTCCCTCCCCACTACTGATTTTGGGGCCAGAGTTACCCCAAGGGTATTTCTGCCTGATTTAGGGGATGAATCCCTACTTGGCAGTTTTTTCCACTGCCCACACCAGAGCATCTAGTGAGGTACCTGGCTATGGAAGTCAATACTTAACCCAATTAATTTCATGGTTGATATTAGATAAGAGTAGGCCCAGTTGGCAAAAGTTACATAGTTCACCGGCACTGTTTGCCCAGATTTATTCCCCTTCCCCCATTTCACAACTTACCAGACACCGAAAGGGAAGACTGTCTTTATTATTACAATGTGAGAGATATCTTAACTATTCAGGATATGAATAATTTGCTCAGTATCATAGATATGCTTTGTAAAAGAGGGAGGATAGTTTCTGAAAGGAAAAGAAAGCCAATATCATGAGCATCCCTTTCAAGATATCTTCACATAACATGTGAACATGCTGAGTGGACCTATTAAAGGATATTGAACAATTCAGGCCCTAAAAAAACTTTAACCTGATCTGCTGTTTTTACAGGAGATCCATCTGTCATTGGCAGAACATCAAAAATGGTTAAAATTTGGATTCTCACACTTTTTAGAATCAACCTATCAAATGGGAAGGAAACGGGGTGCAGCAATATTAATCCCTAAATCCTCTCAATTTCAGCTCATAGACCAATATGCAGACAAGGAGGGTAGACTAGCTTTAGTCTCAGGTACGCTACATGGCCAAACCCTGATTGTGTGTAGTGTTTATATCCCCCCACGCACAGTGATGCGTCTTCTATACAACAATTAATGGATAATATCCTTACTCATAAGAAAGGAATATTAATCATTGGAGGAGATTTTAACGGTTTATTGAATCCCTCCTTTGATACCTCAGTGACCCACCCCCCCAACACAAACCACTGGGCAAAAACACCTCTGCCGCTTGATCAGAGATCTGGGCCTAGTGGATACATGGCATCTTTCACATTCCTCTCAGAGAAAATTCTCGAATTACTCATACGCCCATAGGCATTACTCAAGACTGGATTACCTCTTCATCAGTGAAGAACATAAGGAGCTCATCCACTGAGTAGAGACCATGAATATATACATTTCAGATCATGGCTCTATCTCCCTCGAACTAGGGATCACTTGAGAAAGAAAAAACACCTTTTAGTGCTTTAACCCCTCCTTGTTTAGAGATCCTGAGTTTCAAGATTTATTAAAAAAACAAATCCCCAAGATTTTGCTAAACAACACTTCCCCCCAAACCTCCCCACAATTACTATGGGGCACACATAAAGTTGTCCTTCACAGCCATATTATTTCATACGCAGCAAGGAAAAAGAACCAAAAGGAAATTAGATTGAAGGAACTACAGGAGCAGCTCAAAAACCTCCAAGAGAAACATATGGAGGGAGATCTAGCTGTAGCTGACCAACTGACACAAACTCAGCAGGCAATCCATAAGCTCTTAACAACCCGCACAGAATAGGCCCTGACCTGGCTATGTCAAAGATTCTCAAAGGAGGCGCTCGTGACTCTAGAATACTTCCACATAGACTACAGAGACAGACCCAGCGGGTCGCCATTACTAAAATCAAAGACCCAATTACTGGACATTTCAATATTCTACATGCTAAATCTTAGAAACTTTTAAGGAATACTATCCAAAATTGTTTTCAGCACCAAACCCCCCTATTCAACAGCAAACAGAGGATTTCCTACCTCATCTAAAATTACCAACCCTAAACCCCACCCAAAAGGAAAAAAATATCTCCCCCATCACGCTTGAAGAATTACAAGGAACAATCCAGAATTTAAAAAATGGAAACAGCCCTGGCCCAGATGGTTATGGAGTGGAATTCTACAAGGGAACCTGGGACTTATTTAAATCTTCCCTATTAAAGACATTACAAAGTAGCCATTCCTTCTCCACATTTCCAATATCTTGGAATCAAGCAACCATTTTGGTCTTCTTGAAGCCACAGAAATCCCCACACTTGTGTGATTCTTTTTGCCCTGTATCAGTAGTCAGGATTATAATATTCATACAAGCATCATAGTACACAGATTAGATGACATTTTACCCACTCTAATCCACCTTGATCAGTCAGGATTTATTAAAACATGCCAAACTATGGATAATATCAAATGGACCCTCTACCTTATGAACCATGTAAAAATAAATCATAACCCCCTCCTAATACTGAGCCTAGATGCCCAAAAAGCATTTGACCAGGTGTCTTGGGACTTTTTACATTCCTCCCTAACCAAATTTGCTTTCCCACAGCAGTTCTTGGATCTTATAGAAGGGATTTATCAATGTCTGTAGGCAGTGGTTAAAATAAATGGCCCATATTCTTCCCGCTTTCAGTTATATAGAAGCACACACCAAGGCTGCCCTTTGCCCCATACCTCTTCACCTTATATGTAGAGCCAATAGCACAATTTTTGAGACAAAATAATCAAATGACTGGCTACACAATTAATCAAATTCAACATAAACTGGCTTATTATGCAGATGACCTCCTTTTATATAACTAACCCTGAGACATCAATAACCTCCTTGAACACAATCCTATCCAAAATAGAACAGTTAATGGGATATAAAATTAACCAGGACAAATCAGAGGTGTTACTAATGCACTACTCCCCTTCCCAAGCCCTACTAGATAAATATCATTATAAATGGAACCATCCACATGTTACGTATTTAGGAGTTAAGTTATTCCCTACCCTATCTAATATCCGGTCACTAAATTATGACCTACTTTTCATCGAGGTAAAATCTGATCTAAACAATGGACTTATTTACCAGTCTTACTTATACAAAGAGTACACTCTATTCAAATGAATATCTTGCCAAAATTACATATTTAATATAATGCATACCTCTTCCCTTCCCAAAACATGAAACAACAAAATGGAATAAGGTTATTAGTGAGTATATGTGGGGTGGGGGAACCTTGTGTTTCTTTAAACAAATTGCAATTACCCAAAGAGAGATGAGGACTTGCCTTACCTGATTTTTACAAATACTCAGTGGCAACAGTTATCATAAACATAGCAAAATGATTACTCCCCTCGAGCCAAGTGCCACCATGGCTTTCCACAAAACTACCACTATCTACTCTACCGTTAAACAAAAATCTGGTGTTCCAGCCACAATCTTCCATCTGAATAAAGCAAAGTTCCTGTTTTATAAAGGCACTGCTTATGGAGTGGAAGAGATTTCTTAAATTTCCTGAAAATCATTACCTGGCCAAATGGATGGGAATTCCAGCACAGGACCTGACTTTTATACCATCCAGGACTGATTCAGCATTCCAAAGATGGAACTCACAGGGACTGACACACGCATATCAATTTTACAATGGAGGAATCTTTAAAACCTTTACTCAGCTACAAACCAAATTCTCTCTCCCCCAGACAGACTTTTCTCACTACTTACAAATAAGACATTTCTTGGGGACAGCCCTAAGAACTGATGTTCCTGATTATCCCCGTTAGGCATATTACTGACACAACTACATAGTGTCTTCAAACATCACCACCTTCTCTCAAGATTATACAAAGTGCTGGCTAATAACTCCCCCTATGATATGAATAATATAATAATTAATTGGGAAACAGAATTAATGTTAAATCTAACACCAAAAGATTGGACTCTTATATGGTGTAGTCAACAAAAAACTACTAATTCTTATACATGGAGAGAATTTTCCTGGAAGATACCAGTGAGGTACTTCTGAACCCCACAAATTACAGCAAAATACTCCACCCTCAGGTGATTACTCCTGCTGGAGAAGTTGTGGAGAAGAGCTAGCAATGTACTTCCATATATTATGGCTGTGTCAATTAAATCAAATCAAATCAAATCAAACTTTATTTATAAAAAGCGCCTTTCTGAAACCAATGCGCTTGTACATAACATAATAAAATAAATCAATAAATAAAACAGTTTTAAAATGATAAAATAAAATTCATGACAGCGACATTAAAAGTCATTATATTCTAGGCCAAAATCAAATGTTTTTAATTTAGTGTCCAGTCCTATGACTTTTTTGGTGAGAAGTAGACAGATAACTGCAAGCCCTCTTCCGCACTCTAGGACCCTTAACCCCGGAGATGGCTCTCCTGTTACATTTTCCGAGACATTTCAGAAATGCTCATCAAATATACCTACTCAATATACTCCTAGGAACAGCTAAGAAAGTATTAACTAGATTATGGTTAAGAGTAGAAGCCCCCAATATAACTGACTGGGAGACTATGGTATGTGAAATATACAAAATAGAAAGTCTAACAGCTAAGTAAAAAAACACATTGGTGGTGCTGAGGAACAGATGGACTCCTTGATTTAGTCATATATCCCTTCACTGCCCAGACATTATTCCCATAGCAAATAAAAATTTCTTATATCCAGGACACTCTAAGAATTATTAATAGACAACCCCCATGAAAATATTACCACTTAGCCCTTCCGTGGAACTTTTCCCTCCAGGAGGATGCCACTTTACTTACCTAATGACTTCTGTTCCTGGTGGGAAAATATATTTTAACTTAGAAATAAAAATTGAAGGGCCCCCACAAGTATTCTGAATTAGTAACAAATATATTGTGGAGCACTGTTCTATTAATTATACATTGACTCTCAATGTAGTAAATACGCTCTATTATCATTATTGTCAATACTGTTCTCTGATGAAGATTCAAATATATATAAGAAAATGCACTGTCTTACCTGTGTCACCCAAAATGCAATAAAATATAAATTAGAGAAAGGGAATTACAAGGCTAGTAGAACTCTGCAAAATTCTTAATTTTCTTCTTCCAGAACTCTATTAATTGGTCTAATTCCATGGCATCACATCAGAGTTGGCATTCCAAAATTTCAAAGTAAAATGTTATCTATGAAACATAGTCTGCAGTTTATGTAAATTGAGGGTTTATGTTCATGCAAACCATAATCCATCCATAAGCCAGATAATATTATAGTGTGGTTTGCATAGAAATGCTTTTCGGAATTCTGCAATTTTCAGAATTCTGCAGAATTACATAAAGAAATTCTGAAAAGCATTTCAGAAGCAGAATTGCCATTCTGCTAAGAATTTCTCTGGTGGAATTCAACATTTTGCTGAGCTCTAAAGACTTGACATAATAGAGACCATAAAGGTAAAGGAACTTCAGGTGACTGCTGTAATAATGTAAATCTGCAGCATGATCTTACAATACTTCTTCTTAATATGCCTGTGTACTGTGCCTCAGGCCAAGATGAAGTGCCATTTGTACTTATATCAATACCCTAGCTACTACATATATAGGTCAACAGCCACCCTGGCTATTATATGTAAATACACTTTGTTTAAACTGTGATGTCTCACTACTGTACTGTCTCACTGTATGTATGATTATGTTTGAAGCAGAGCCTTTGTAAATGAGTCTACATCTCAAAGGGTTGTAATTCCTATGATATGTTAAATAAATAAAATAAATAAATAAATTAATATTAGTTTCCACCGGTGGTACTGTATCTTACAGGATCCTGAAGGAACACAATGCAATTCAATGGCTGTTAATCTAATTTGCTACACAAGAAACTCTGCCATCCTTGTCACAGAGTGCTTCATTCTGGCTGTCTGGACATTGCATCTATAGTATGTACCTGTGTTCTATGTACTGGGCAGACTTACCAAGAGTCATTTGCTCTCAAATGAGGATGGAGAGAGGATCTCTGATCTTGAAGTGGGTAACCGTCTGGGAACAAGCGACCACCAAACAGTGTGGTTCACGACAAACTTAGCTGTAGAGTCAAGCTACACAAAAGTGAAGGTACTGGACTTCAGGAAGGCTGCTTTTGTCAAAATGGGAGAGTGCCTCGGGAAAGCACTAGCAAACAGGCAAGAAGGTGGGGTGGATCAACAATGGGGAAACATCAAAACCGCCATCACAGAGGCAACAAGCCTTTGTGTGAAGCAAATAAACAAATCAAAATGAAAGAAAAAAACACTATGGTGCTCAAAAGAAGTGATGGGGAAGGTAACGGAGAAAAAGATAGCATTCTGGAAGTATTTGTTTCTTGCACTGTTTTGTCCTCACTGTGACGAGGTACCTTTGTAAATGAGCCTCTGGCTCAAAGGTTGTTAAACTGATGTTCTAATAAATAAATAAAATAAATAAATAAATAAATAAACACAGAAGGAGCAGGACAGAGAACTGTACCAGTTAAAACAGAAGGAAGCGGGTAAGGCAGTCAGAATAGCAAAGGCCCAAACTGAGGAAAAGATAGCCAACTTAGTTAAGAAGGGGGATAAAACCTTTTATAGGTACATTAGGGATCAAAGAAAGACTAAGGCGGGGATACTGAGGCTGAACAAAGAGGAAGGTGGTTGAGCATAGAGTGACAGTGAAAAGCAGGGATACTGAACGAATATTTCTGCTCAGTATTCACAATGGAAAAGCAGGGGGAAATACCTAATCCAGTCAATTAAAGCACTCTGGATAGGGGGGTTGATATTAGTCCTTTCACAGAAGAAAGGGTTCTGAAAGAACTCTTAAAACTGAAGGTGTATAAAGCAATGGGGCCTGATGGGCTTTACCCCAGAATTCTAAAAGAGCTATGGGAAGAACTAGTAACACCACTGACTACCCTTTTTAATAAATCATGGGAGGACGGCGTGGTACCTGAGGACTGGAGGAGGGTGGATGTGATTCCCCTTCAAAAAGTTGGAGCAAGACAGAGGCAGAAAACTATTGACCTGTCAGTTTGACCTCAGTGGTAGGGAAATGATGGAATCACTTCTGAAGGAAAGAATTGTTGAGTACCTAGAGGCCAGTGGAACACAGGACCCAAGGCAGCATGGATTCACAGTGGGAAGGTCATGTCAGACAAATCTAATTGATTTCTTTGACTGGGTGACCAAAGCAGTAGGCCAGGAAGGGGCTGTGGACCATGGCCTATCTAAACTTTAGCAAGGCATTTGACACGGTCCCTCACAAAAGATTAATAAACAAATTAGCCAGCCTGGTAGTAGGTCCCAGGGTGGTAGCCTAGGTAAAACACTGGTTGGACTACAGGACATAGCGGGTAATATTAAATGGAGTCCACAGTGAAGAAAAGAGGGTTAATAGTGGGGTACCGCAGGGTTCAGTACTGGGGCCGGTCCTTTTTAATGTCTTTATAAGTGACATTGCAGAGGAACTGGAAGGGAAAGCATGTCTCTTTGCAGATGACACAAAGATCTGCAACAGGGTTGATACACAAGGTGGGGTGGAAAGGATGAAAAGGGACTTGGCAAGGTTGGAGGAATGGTCAGATGTATGGCAGCTTAGATTCATTGCAAAGAAGTGCAAAGTAATGCACCTGGGAAACAAAAACCCCAGGGGAAGAGTACACAATGGGGAGTGAGATACTGGCAACAACAAAAAATGGAAAAGGACCTAGGGGTAGTCATATCAGATGACCTAAAGGTGGGCCAACAAAGTGAGAAGGCAGTAAGGAGGGCTGGAGAGATACTGGGATGCATAGCGAGAGGCATCACCAGTAGAAAACAGGAAGTTGTTGGCCCTCTGTACAGACAGTTGGTAAGACCACATCTGGAGTACTGTGTATAGTTCTGGAGACCCCATCTCTGCAAAGACACAGACAGGGTGGAGACTGTCCAGAGGAGGGCAACCAAAATGATGCAGGGTCTGCATCAGAAGACATATGAAGAAAGACTAAAGGAACTAAAGATGTATAGCCTCGAGGAAAGGAAGGAGAGAGGGGACATGATAGAAACTTTCAAATACCTCAAGGAATCAACAAAGTCCAAGAGGGTAGCATCTTTCAGAAAAAGAGATGTGCAAAAACAAGGGGGCATAATTTGAAGATAGAGGGGATGGCTCAGAGGTAATGTGAGGAAGTATTTCTTCACAGAGAGGGTTGTGGATACATAGAACAACCTTCCTGAGGAGGTCGTAGAGTCAAAAACAGTGGGGTAATTCAAGAATGCATGGGACAGACATAAGGCAATTCTAGTGGGTGGGAAGGAGGAAGTAGGCTGTTGGTTAACTAGGATCTGCAGCTTATCCGTTAGGTAGGGAAATGGGCAGACTGGGTGGGCCAAGTGGTCCTTATCTGCCGTCAAATTCTATGTTTCTTTAATATGAATCAAACCATGGACCTTGAACTCCAAAAGCAGCAGTTCTAAACCTTAGCATTACACAGTATGCATAGTTAGAAAAGAACAACTTATGAGCAGTCACCTGCCATTCTGCTCCCTGTAGGTAATGAGTTTTAACATTTCTCCTAATTTGTAGTGCACGATTAATACCAGTAGGAATGAGAGACATTTTTTGTCCAGCTATTTTATAACAATTTAGTTCAAACAGTGCTGTTTGGTGACACAGCAATATTTTCATCTCCTCCCATGGTGATGTATTTCTACAAGTTGACTACATTATTTGTATGTGCAACTGAATGACTCAAACAGAGATTTGTAAATCTGGAGGTGAAATCATCCCTTTCCATTACCATCCTTAATACCTAGAAGAAATATTTTAAGCAAGGCAAAAGAAAAAGAAAAAATAGGAATGAGCATCTGTTTCATTTTTAATTTGCACTTTGCATCTTTACTTCTGGGCAGACCTGATGTATCCTTCCACAGCTCCTATTCTCCACATAGAAATTTAGACTCTGATGGTAGAAAATGACTGATGGTCCCTCCAGTCTGCCCATGGTCCCTATCTAACCCCAGGATGTATAGTCTATTCAGGGTTCTAGTTCACCCCATCCACCACCTATTCCCCTCCCTGTTACTGTCGCCCCGACTAACCACTATGCCCTTCAATCTGCCCCAGCTGTGCTTGAAACCATTAATGGTTTCAGTGCCCACCACCTCAGCTGGCAGACTTTTCCATGGTTCCACCACCCTTTCAGTAAAATAATACATCCTCTTATCCCTCCAGAAACTCCCTCCTTCCTGTCAGTTTCTACTCATCCCTTGTAGACCTCAAACTATTATGCTAAATGATTCCCCACAATTCACCTTGTTCATTACTGAAGGACAATGAGGATCTCTATCATGTTCTCCCATCTGGTCTCCAGTGAGTACATGTTCAGTGCCTTGAGGTGCTCCTCACAAGACCTGCCCTGTTGGCACTTTCTCATCCTTTTCACCCTTTGATGCACTGTCTCCACCTGTCCTTATCTTTCCTGAGTTGATGACTCCAGAACTGGACACTGTACTCCAGGTGAGACCTCACTGAAGATCAATAAAGGTGTAGTATTACCTCTTTTCATCTGCTGTCAAGACCTCCCCATACATCCCAGCATTCTATTAGCCTAACCTTAGGCCTTGGTGCACTGGCTTGACTGTGTGAGGGTGTCACTGATAATAACTCCTACATCCAATTCCTCAGCTGTAGTGCTAAATCTTACACCAACAATCCACTACTTTGACCTGGAGTTCTTATTGCCTAGGCGCATCACTTTGCACATTTTGGCATTGAAATTTAAAGGCTAAACTTTAAACCATCTCTCCAGCCTTTGTAGATCATTCTGGATTTCCCTGATACCCCTGTTGCTATCCACCTTTCCCCTATGCTTAGTGTCATCTGTGGAGAGTCACAGTCTGCCCTGGACTCCTTTTCCAATGTCACTTAATGAACATATTGATGAGGATCATGCCCAGAACAAACCCCTGAGTTACCCCACTTGTGACCTCCCTCTTCCAATCTGACCCTGATAACTACAACCCTCTGCTGCCTCTTTTTTAGTCAGTTACATACCCATCTTACTATGCCTCTGGCCACTCCTAGATCCTTCAACTTCTTCAGCAATCATCTCTGTGGCACATAGTTGAATACTTTGCTGAAGATGAAGTAGAGTAAATGTATGGTATGGCCCTTATCCACTGCATTAATTACCCAGTTGAAGAAAACTATCGGATTAGTCTGAAAAGACCTCTCTACCACAAACCCATGTTGTTTACTATCCTGGAAACCATTGCTCTCCAGGTAGTTCATGAGATCATCTTGACCAGTGGCTTTATCAGCTTCCCTACAAAAGAAGTTAGACTGACAGGTCTGCAATTCCCTTTATGCTTCTTGCCCCCCCCCCCCGAGCAGAATTATGTCTGCCAGCCTGCAGTCCTTCAGGACTACCCATGTCTGTAATGAGCTATGAAATAGTCCTACTAGGGGTTCAGCCATTTCTCTGCCAGTTACCTGTGCACCCTTGGATGCACTGCATCTGGTCATGTGGCCTTATCTATCTTTAGGGCTGTAAGCCCATTCCATGCCCTTTTCATAGTAAATACTAGCTGCATAATTTCCAGGACCTCCTTTGTGGCCACTTTGATGCCATTATGTTACAAGGGGCTGCTGCCATCCTTAGTGAAGACAAAACAAAAGTACTCATTAAAGATGGCAGCCTTTTGCACATCCTCCTGTATCACCATATACTTGCTCAGATAATCTAACAATCCCCTTTCTTCCTATACCAGAAAATTATTTTTCTGCTCATAACCCCTTCTGCAATATGTAGCTCTGTGTCAGTTTTTGCCTCCCTAACCACCCTGTTTGCCTCCTTATTTCTCAGGTGTTAGCTGTTGTCAAATCCTCTTTTTACCATGTGAGGAATATCGCCCGGGTGAAACATCTGATTCCCCCAGAGGACCTTCCAACATTGTCCCACGTCTTTGTCACTACTCGTCTGGACTACTGCAACTCCCTCTACCTAGGGCAACCAGGGGTTGATATCCGCCACCTCCAGCTGGTGCAGAACGCGGCAGCCAGGCTTTTGACTGGGACTTCTAGAACCAGTCACACACGCCCAGTGCCCGCGCGAACTGCACTGGCTGCCTGTTTGGTGGCGGATCACCTTTAAGGTTGGTTTACTAACCTTTAAAGCTCTGCATGATCAGGGACCCGGTTACCTGAAAGATCTCCTGATTCCTTACTGCCCGCTCCATCTTCTTCGTTCTGCCAGCGAGGGATTGCTGGAGATTCCCAGGGTTCGATTAAAATCATCAGGATCTCGTGCCTTTGCCTTTTCAGCACCAACCCTGTGGAATTCTCTACCTCGTTGGTTGAGAGAATGTCCAACCATCGATAATTTTAAGGTTGCCTTAAAAACATATCTTTTTGATTTAGCATACTCGTGGTAGTTGTGGCTGACTTTTAAATGTTTTAAATGTTTGGATTTTATTAATTTTAATGTTTTTGTACAGCGCCTTGGTCTTGAAAGGTGCTATGTAAATAACATTGAATTGAATTGAATTGAATTATTCCTCAATATGTATTCTCCCCATTCGTCCTCCCCCTACTTTTCTTTGTATCTAAAGGAAGCCTTTTTCTTGGCCCTCACTGCTTCTTTGACACTTGCTGAGAACCATAATGGTCACTTAAACTTGTTATGTTTTCTTACCATTCTCAGGCATACCTTGAGAATGTTAACCCCATTATTGCCCACCCCTCTCTTTCACACCTCTTATGTTATCTACACCAACTAACTTGTTCTGGACCAACTCCCTCAGCCTGTTGTTTTCTGCCTTCTGAATGCAAGAACCTCAGCTCTTGACTGGGGTTTTACTGTTCCAAGTGCCAGCTTGAACCAAATGGAGTTGTGCTTGTTGTTCCCTAGTTGATCTCCCACCACCACATCGCCTACCATATCTGAGTTGGTGAGCATCACATTGAGAATGGCCTCCTGTCTGGTGGGTTCCTTAACTAGCTGCACCAATAGACATTCCTGGAGTGTATCCAACAAGGTCTGACTTCTGGTGCTTCTGGCCACTTGGACATCCAGTTGATGTCCGGTAGGTTCAGATCACTCACAACCACCACTTCCACCTTTGTCATTCCCCTTACTAGTTCTTCCTCAAGCTCTCTGTCCCTATCTTCCCTCTGCCCTAGTGGTCTGTAGATAATCCCCAAGCATAGTTTCTTGCCTGATACTGTTGTGAGTTGCACCCACAGTGACTCTGTCTCCCCATTACTTTCCCTGATTCACCCATGTCTCACAACCTTAATACCATCCTTAACATCAGGGGCTATGTCTCCCCCCTAGAATTTCCTCTATCCCTCCTGAAAAATGAATACCCAGGGACTGTCAAGTTTAAGTATTTTTTTTTCTGAGATTCACCTTTCTGTGATGGCCACAAAGTCCATCTCAGTGTCTGCCATCATTGACTGGAGCGTGCTGGTTTTATTATCCAAACTCCTGGCATTAAGGTAAAACCCCTTCCAGCTAACTCCAGAACCCTTTTTGATAATTTCTTGTCTATCCTCTTATTCTTCCTCAGCCATCTTTGTTTCTTGTTTTTCACTGTGTTTGCATACTTTGTGTTCCCCCTATCTACAGTCCCTACCCTAGTCCACTTTGGATCTCAACTGTACTTTTATCCGCTGCACTGCTAAGCTCCCCCAGATATGGGGGAGTACTAGCTAAGTTCCCCTTCCTCTCTCCTAACAATTAGGTTCCTCTAATCCAAGAGTCCCTCACTGTCAGTTTAACAGTTCAATATAGATGTTATATTATGCCCCAGTGCACTGACTCACTCAATCACTTCTCAGGTGGAGACTTCACCATTGAAGAGCCTCCTGTCCCAGAAGTCCCACTCAGTCTCCACAAAGTTGTACCCCTTCTCCTGACAGCAACCCTTAAGCCACCTAGTAAAGTCTTCTATATCATCCTTCTTTACTTTATCACTCCTCCCCCTGTCCCACATAGGGAGGATGTTGGACAATGCCAAGATATGTCATCAATCTGTCCCCTAGTCTGTGAAGGTTTCACTTCAGCATCTCTACTGACTGGTTCACCAGATCATTGAACCCCCAGCACTTCCAACTCCCTCTCCACAATCCTCCCTATCCTGTCCAAATCCAGGATGGCTGATGCACCAGGAAGGCACCTGTCCATCCTCCTGTGTTCCTACCCCCTACCACCCTCTCTGCACACCTAATCATTGAGTGCCTGATCACTAAGACTCTCCTAGTAGACTTGCTCCTACTCACCCAGTTGGGTGACAACAAGTTGTCCTGCCCTTTTCCTCTAACTAACTCAGAGTCCCCCCCCCGTCCACCATCACCAGAATCAAGTACCTGAGCCTCCCCTAGGGGTGCAAAGTGGTTCATTGTTTGGATGGCATTGGGCTGGCAACCTTTCTGTGGCTAACCCTGCTT
The DNA here is from genome assembly GCA_016271365.2 of Neoceratodus forsteri. Lineage (NCBI taxonomy): Eukaryota > Metazoa > Chordata > Ceratodontiformes > Ceratodontidae > Neoceratodus > Neoceratodus forsteri. The sequence continues at coordinate 1,437,175,705 of CM028131.1, read as the reverse complement.
TCTTCCCCCTCCCCGCTACTCTTCATCCCCCTGGACCAGCTGTCCTCTGGGAAGAGTGAGGGTGTGGGGATGGGGCTCCAGCTGAGCTGATGATGCAGCTAAGATATTTAATCTTTTGCTGCCACCAGCTGAGCATGGAGGTCTGCCAGGGTCCTGCTAATGGAATAGCACCCCTTGCTCCATAGCATATCCCTAGAGAAGAGCACCCCACAGGCACTGCAATTGAATGTCTCCCCTCTGTACCACATCCCTATACTGAATCTGTAACTAAGGGTATCTGATCAGGATATGCAAGTATGAATTCCCTAGTTTACCACAAAAGACAGTCAGCCTGGCCTATAATGTTTAAATTGAGAGCAAAAAGGAGCGCCCTACCAGATGGGGTGCAGCAGAATGTGTAAACTTTAACACAAAATAGTTGACTGAATCCAGACAGTAGTGCTCACACAGAGAGGGTGTAGCAAAAATTAACAACCTTAGTGCACAACAGATGACTTAATACTATTAGCAGTGCTCACCCAGATGGAGTATAACAGAAACAGGTGACTTCAAACTACTGGTAATGCTCACCTGGATGACATGCAGCAGAAAGTAATAAACTTATCACAAATCAGATGGCTTAATTGTTTATAGTTCACAACATACTTCCTTCACCTGAACAAATGATACAGACAACATGCTTGGAGGACATGGCTTTAGTCATATATTTATTAAATAGTTAGAATTCGAATTGGTAAACTCATGAGGTGTGTATCTGTATCAATTAGTCTGGCATGACGTGTGCAGTAAGGTAGTTACAGCTAATCATTGACTATATATATATATATATATATATATAGTATTATGCTCTTCCCCCCTTTTGCACACAGGACTCGCCTCTTCTTCAGGTCACTAGGACCCCTTGTGATCCCCTTGTAACCCCTCAGAGCTTCTTACCTCACATGGCAGCCTACGTTGGGGTAGCCCGGCATATCCCTTTGCCAGGTGGGTCCCTCTTTTCTGAGGGGGAAGGCACCAGCCAGCCAATCAGGCACACTCTTTCTTTCTTGCCCTGATGTTGCTGAGGTGGAATTGCTCTGTTAGGGGTCCTTTGGGGGCATTGCTGAGGCCTGCCACCATCATCCGGCGAATTGCGGTGCAGTTTTCTGCTTTTCTGTTGTTTCCAGTATTGCCATCCCTCTTGCAGTGCTCCCAGTTTCCACCAGGTGCCACTTCAGAGCAACATGGTGCCCTAACCCACCCCAGTAGAGGAGAGCAGTCCAGCGGACGCTCAATCCTCTCCTCCTCTGCTGACCCCTGGTGTCCCGAGTCCATTCCCGAACCCGGGTCACTGGCGTGGGTTGAGGTAAGCTATATATATTTTAAAATACTTATGGTCTTGTTATTCTTAATTTGAAACCTTTGTATATTGTTGGGGACCTCATTGAAAATGAGTTTTACTCAATCGAGTTAATCCCTTATTCATACGATTTTCAATGAATAAAAATATTGTACGACTACTGCTACCAATATGCAAGACTACTATGCTACCGTCACGCCTGTATGACTGTGACAATCTGCCTATCTTATCAGTTACTATTAGCACACAACCAGAGAAGGAGGAAAGTCAGAAACTCTGACGGAGAAAAAAATGGTAAAATTACTTCCCAGCCCCTAAGGTGATCCTCCATAGTCGGACAGCGGGTTCCCTACCTCACACCTCCATAACCCTGCATCCCTGCTATTTTGAGCGTAAGGATTGGGAGGGTATCTGCTGGGGAGGGAGAAGCTGGAAAGATGGCAAAGCTTTCAATACACCAGCTTAAATTAACAATGCTCCACCCCTGTAGCAGGTAGTAGTTTCCATCTCCTGGGAACCGGGACTACCTACTTGCCCCTGCCCCTAATGATTGGAAGCTTCCCCCCATCTGCTCAGGTCATCTGGGGTTGTGCCCACAGACAGACCTTGTATGCTGCTATTCATTGCATAATCTTCCAATCTCTTATAGGTCACAACCAACTTCCTTACCCTGAACAAATCAGGTAGACAATTTGCTTGGAGGAAATGGCCATAGCCATATATTTATAGTGTATGGTGGAACATTGTTAAGGATGGAAATCCATCCTTAGAATATCCTTGTTGTGCTACAATAGCTATGTCATTTTGTTGTTGTGCTGCATTAGATACATAGCTACTGCAGCAAAACTGCGTGCATCCTCGAGTGGCCACCTCGAGGAAGCTGCAGCTCTGATCCCCGCACTGATCACTGCTTCCAATGAATGTAAATGGCATCAGTGATCATGAAATCATTTTTTTTCTGCTCAGACAGAAGTTTATGTTTTTCAAAACTACACTGAATCGCAGCCCTACTACTACTAATAGTAAGACCCGAACCCAGAAGTGGAAAGTGCCTAATTTGATCCCAGCAACTCCGAACTATAACCCTGACTGAATAAGGTAACCCCCCCCATCTAACAAAACAAAACTGAACTAAATATGAGTGACCATACACTATAAAAGATTGTATATGATCACCCATACACAGAGAAGCCTGTGTGTGTATATCTTGAAGTTGCTGCTGTGCTCTCAAGGTCTTTGGTTGCCACGGCAACCTCTCTCTCTCGATATATATATTTATATATATATATATATACACACACACACACACACACACAGTCTTGTTGTGTATGGGTGACCATACATAATTCTCTATATTAAAGAGCCAATCAGAATTTGAATCGGTAAACTGATGAGGTATATATCTGTGTCAATTAGAAAGGATGCATTGGGGTGGTGAACACAGAAGTATACAGTATATAGAAGTGAAACAGATGTCAACACCTTATTGTTGGCATCCAGCTGTCACCCATGCTACACTGTTACCAATATCCCTATGAGGTAGTTCCTGCACTTAAAAAGGCATTGCTTTGAGCAAGATAGATTTGAAACAAGCACAGATGATCTGAGCAATAGATTCCTGGGAAGGGACTACTCATAGGATATTACTGAAAAGGCAAGATATAACGCTGGGAGATAGGATAGACACAGGTTGCTGTTGGAGGAGAGAAATAGGCAGAGGGAGGAGAGAGAAGAGGAGAAAATAAGTTTCATTTTCTGACTGACTATTCAGCATATGGTGGTTATTTTGTAAAAATATTGTAAAAACACATTGGCATATTTCATTGGGAGCCCTGACTTAACAGAAATTACCTCCAACCCACCGGGTATGTCATTTAGACATGCCACCAGACTGAAGGAAACTTTAGTCCATAGTTGCCATAATAGAAAAGCAGTGATGACATGGCTTGAAAGAAGGATATCAGACTGTTACCCTTGTGAGAGATGCAATGTTTGTAAGCATACTGCTCATGGGGACACTTTCAGAACTCCTAATATAGGTAACATTTTCATGATCAAACATCTTTTGATGTGTGATATGGTTGGAGTCATCTAACTGGACCAGTGTAACTGCCATGCCTTCTACATAGGGAAAAGGATAAAGAGTTAGTTAAGAGTGGGAGAGCACTGCAGGAACATTGCAAATGGAAATTGTGCCTATACAACTGTACAGCATTTCAAGGAAGCCAAGCAGCCAGAAAATCATAGGTTTACATTTTGAGCCACTGATAAAGTTTATCAAATGTTGGGGGGTGGGACTTTAACAATAAAGTGTTAAAAAGAGAGGTTATCTGGATTTTCAGTGTAAAAGCAATAAATTATCCAGGTCTGAATCACCCACATGACTTGGCACCTTCTCTAAAGTGATACTGTAACCAGAAAGTAATGGGCTTTGCCCTTTGTGTTGGATTAACCTGTTTATTAACCTTTTGCTAATGTTTCTCTTTTCCCCCATTCATAGAAGCCTGGAAAGAGAACACTGTTTGTAACTGGAATTTTCAACTGTTTGTACCTGATATTGTAATTTCGAGTCCCAAAACTCATGTCTAACACATCACACACAAAGCCTTGCAACTCTGAATAATATATTTTCTCCATGAATTCTCTACAGAAATAAGATATTACATCTACCTTTTGTGAAGTTGCTGTGCCCTTTATGTTAAGAAACTATGCTTCTTTGCACTTTCCAGTGCTAAACCTATACTACATATTCAGCACTTTGGGGTATTAAATATTTATGCCTTCAATAAAAAATGTGTTGTGTATAAAAAATGATTTGCAAGAAACTTTGTTAATGCACCAGTTAGGGTAACTTAACGTCACAAAAGTAAGGAAATGTTGTATTATGGTTTCCAACCCTAACCCTCCCCCCCCCACCAGGCAGCAAGAGGGAAAAACTTTAGGGTTATGGGTCTCCGGAGTCTTGGCAAATTAGTGGCGGAGTCTTCTTGGGGTTGTCAACCCTAATACCCACCACTTTCCATGAGCAAACAATGTCACCCATGATCCGCTTTCTTGATGCAGGGCACACAGAGAACATGACAGAGGGAGGTCCTAACTCTCCAGGTCCTACGGGGTCATTATGCTTTCTTCTGTGAAACTCCTCATCATATTCTAGCCAGCCTCATACCCCTTTGTTAGCATGCATTGCCATGATGCAACTATAATAGCTCCACAACCTATAAGCTTTCTGCAGGTGCAACTCCATTAAGAAGCCCGCATAAATGGCAAAGGCCGCTGTCCAATTTTCTCATGTGCATCATATGACCACCGTCTTCCGATGCTCTTCCCCATCTTCCTTCTCCTTTCAGTCTCCTTTTACTTATCTACCTTGGGCTCCTTGGGCCTGTTGATCAACTTGAACATATCAGTAAATTCACTACTAGCAATTTGTTGTCACACCTTCTCAGACAGATGCGACCCAATGGGAGCCCTGATGGTCACAAATGACCCATGCACTAGCTATGTTGCTAGCTGCTGTGCTGATCCCCTGCCTATCAACTGCTATACTCTCTGCCCTGTACTACCCCTTGGTGCCACTAGCTGCTGCTTCTCTTGCTCCACCAACAGGTCCAGTACTATGTCCAACTTTTCCTCCAAGCTCAAAGGGGGAGCAGCAGGACCCACTAGCTGAGGAAACAAACCCTGTACCCGTGACTGTGGAAAGTATCCAGGCTGTTTTGCAGGGGGGTGGGTGTTGACCCAGTAGTGGTGCCAACAGGGCTAAGGTTGGTAGGGGATGAGCCAGCATCATGCTCAGTGGACTTGGAGGTGGTTCCAGAGCCGGCAGTGGTATCAGCTGTAGACATGGTAGCGGGAGGAGGGGAGTGAGTAGTGGAGCCAGTAGACACAGCAGTGGGTGGTGGGAGACTGGCAGTGGACCCAGTGGGTAGGACACTGGGACCAGCATGGGCAAAGGCCCCAGCTGTGGACCTGGCAGTGTTCTGAAAGGAGCTGGGAGCAGCGGGTGCAGCCCTGACAGTAGGGTCAATGGGATACTAGCCAGACCCAGTGAGGGAAAAGGAGCCAGACTAGGAGTCAGAGGTGCCTGTGGCATTGGCTGCAGCACTCATCCAGGGCCTGTCATCTGAAGCATCCTCTTACAAGGCTTCCTTGGCTCCTTGGACAGTGACTCCCTGGCTGGGCATGGAAACCAGAAACGTTTTCCTCAACAACTCCCATAGCTAATCATCAGACATATTAACAAAATCAGGCCTATGTGGTTGTAGCAGTGCAGGAGTCAGAGGATCCTCTCTGATCATCTGTGATCCCCTCTTTCCTGTCCATTTACATTGGTGCTGACAACAGTTCCTGAGGATCTGCTGGCACTGGGATTACTGACTTGTATTATGGCACTGGTACTCCTGTCTGTCCTGCCAAATCAGATCCCATGGGTTGCTTTATACTGCACCCCAGCAAGCTAATTGTTTTGCTACGCCAGGGCCACTGACTGCTGTTCATACTCCATGTTTGTGCTGGTCCTCAATTCTGCCATCATAAGGTCTCAAACTGTCACTATAGGAAAGGCTTGCCCATCACACACCAAATCTTGGCTGCTGTCATGGCCTCCACAGCAACTGCATGAGATAAACTATGAGAAAGCTCAAACTAGTATAGGCAGCCCTGCCATGGTTTAGTGCTCTTCCCACTGTTCTTGAGAACCCTATAGCAATATTATGGCACGTGCCACTGCGTACTTCTCAAGATCCAGAATTGTGACTATTTTGCCAGGCATTGTAGTCGGATTATGTATTTTAGTTGGTCACAACTATTTTATGAATGTTTACATTCTTACTAAAATTTGCTGCCAGTCTGCATCCCCTATGACAAACACCCACCTTTGCTGGTGCATGCGAGCTGCTACCTGGGGGACATGCTCAGCACCATTTTGCAACCGCATTGGACTGCAAGCTACATGGGAAAGCCAGCTAGTCCAACAAAAACAGCTGTGATCACTCTTTCACTTCCCTATACTCTTCAAAGGGGGCCCACACTCACACAATTTAATCATTGCTTGAAAGAATCTCACTTTTGGCTTGTCTCACTGATGGAGAGTGGATATAAGTTGTTCCATACTACCATATGCTACTAACTTACTGTGCCTGTCTTCTGCAATCTCATGGCACTGCTAAATACAAGCACTTTATATAACAGCTGATAACAAACAGGTGGCCAGTGACCGTTCAATGTTGAGCCACTGTGGGGGTTCGCGTCATGTGTCTGCCTTGGCTGATAAGCTGCAGTTAATTCTGTACCATGAGAATTCGTCTTGAAAGCCTATCTAAATGGACCTAAGCCCAAATTAAGCTACTGTTGCAGCTGTATGCTGCAAGCCCATGCAAAGCTTTCTGGTAACTGGGTGCTACACAACTAAACAAATAAAACAAAAAGGTGGCCTTCTGCTGAAAAAGCCACAGTTAACTTAAAAGCTCCCATTCTGTCCATCTCAGTGTTAGCCATCATTGCCTGGAGTGCACTGATTTTATTACCCAAACTCCTGACATTAAGTCCCTTTCAGCTAACTCCTGAACCCTTTTTGCTAATTTTCTGTCTATCCCCCTTAATTTTCCTTGGCCTTTTTGGTTTTTTGTTCTTCGTTGTATTTGCACACTTTGTGTTCCCACTCTCTGTTGTCCCCTCCTCTAGCCCACTTTGCACCTTAACTGTATTTTTACTCACTATGCTGTTACAAACCCCCAGATATGGAAGTATTAGTTAGGTTCCCCTTCCTCTCTCTCTCCTATCACTGAGGTTCTGTGGTTCCAGACCCTATGCAGTCAATTTAACTGTCCGATACAGATGTCAAACTTTTGCTCCAGCTCACTGGCTACCTTTCTTGTCAGATGGAGTCCATCACCCTTGAAGAGGCTCCTATCCCAAAAGTCCACCTAGTCACCCACAAAGTGATACTCCTTCTGATACCAACCATTAAGCCACCTATTAAACTCCTCTTCCTCATCCCTCCTTACTCTATCCATTCTTCCCCTCCACCCCACACAGGGAGGACCTCAGAGAAGGCCAAGGAGGCTGAGTTTGCCATCAATCTGTCCACCAGTCTGCAAGTTTCACTTCAACATCTCTACCAACCGATTCACCAGATCTTTGGTACCCAGGTGTACCAGCACCCCCAGCACCCCACGCTCCCTCTCTGCCATCCTCCCTATCCAGTACAAATTCAGGATGGCTGATGCACCAGGAAGGCACCTGACTTTCCTCTCTCATCTACTCCACACCTACCACCATCTACATCCCTAATCATTGAATCCCTACCACTAAGGCTATCCTAGTAGACTTGCTCCCACTCACCCAACTGGATGCCAACAAGTTGTCCTGCCCTTTTCCTCTGACTGACTTAGAGTCCCCATCAGTGGAGTCAGGTACTGAGCCTCCTCTAGGGGTGTGAAGTGATTCACCATCTGGATGATGTTGAGCTTGACAATCTCTCTGTGGCTAACCTTGACTCTCCCCCCCACCCACTCCCTGCCATTCTCCACCCTCTGGGTCAGTTGATCTGGGGAGAGTCTGAGATGATGACACACTTGAGATATTTCATCTCTTGAAGCCATCAGTTGAGTGGGGAGCTCCACCAAAGTCCTACAGTTGGGGCAGTGCCCCTTCCCCCAGAGTATATCATGAGAGAAGAGCACCTCACTGACACCACAACTGATTGTCTTCTCACTATACCCCATCCCTATGCTGAACATGTGACTAAGGGTATACCAAGCTGATCAGTATATGCAAATATAAATTTCCAAGTTTACCACAAAAGAGAGTCAACCTGGCCTATAATATTTAAATTGAGAGCACAAAGGTGTGCTCACCCAGATAGGCTATAGCACTAAATGCAAACTTTAACACAAAATGGATTACTGAATTCAACTAGGAGTACTCCCTCGGACAGGGTACAGTGAAAATTAACAACCTTAGTACACAACAGATGATTTATTACTACTAGCAGTGCTCACCAGATATGGTGTAGCAGAAACAGATGACTTCTTACTAGTAGTACTCACCCAGATAGAGTGTAGTAGAAGCCACTTTATAAAATGGTTAGAGAAAATCATGTGTCCTGATTGGTTCTTAGCCATGCGTTAATCAATCAATCAATCGTTATTTTACCAGGCAAAACACCTTTGAGAAAAACTCATTTACAAAGTGGACCTGGGTAAGGTACAAGTAACAAATGACATTGCGTTCATACATTAAATACAGCACATAGGAACACATTTTATACATTTTATATATATGGATCTAAGCAAGGTAACAATTGAATTGAGTTCATACATTTGAATTTAGTTCATACATTATATACAGATCATAAAAACATGTTAGACAATATATATATATATATATATCAGCGAATGTACAGTCAGACAACATTGAGCTAGTAATATTGCACACAGGGTTGTTACAAGTCATCAGGAAGAGAGAAATATGATTAGCAATATTAGGTACAATATTCGTATGACAATTGGCAATATTAATTACAATAATCACATAAGTGGATTACTAAAGGATCAGCCTACCTTTGTAATTAGGGAGATGACAAAAAGAAGGAATGGATAGAAGACAGAAGGGGTGGTACATAGGATAAAAGGGATTAACTTGAATGGGGTGAGCATGACAGACATAAACAAATCATCAACGACTGCACTTGCAGGTCTCAGTAAAGGACTGATGAAATAAGGTCTTGAAGGTTGACAATTTTACAGGGATAGCCAGTTACAGGACTTTTTAAGTTTATTCCATAGGGAGGGCAGAGCATAGCCTATGAACTAGCTACCAAACCTGTAACTGATTTGGGGAATAAGAAGAGTAATATAGGAAAGACTTCTCAGTATGTACTTGCCCGGTATGCAGGTGGACAAGCAGTCCGAAATATATTGGGGAAGCCTATGAGTAATAGCTTTGGATGTCTAACGCACAGCTAAAAATAAGGGCTGGCCAGCAGAACACAGGAAAGGGACAGAAATCAATTAGCCACAGGAATTAAAAAAAACAAAAAACTAACAGCTGCCATTTTCCCACTTGCTCAGCTCAGGTATATAAAATAGACTTTTTAGTACATATTGGAAAACCAGTACCAATGAATTTTATTTACATTAACTAAATAAGCTGGAATACAAGTCACATATAACGTTTTTTTATACAAATTGCAGTACAATCTGCTCTAATGTCTTAAGCATGATCATTCTACAATACCATAGCTGTAGTGCACCCCTCCCCTCACACTTTCTCATGACAAGTCCGTCTTCAGTAGATTCATACAAAAAATAAAAGCCCTCACACTAGCCCTAGTTATTCTTTCTTGACCCAGTTGCAACACCAACCACTGTTCACCCATTCCCATTCTTTAACTCCTGAAGCTGTGAATGTCTCCTCCTCTGGTTAGTCCTTGTCTGTGTTAGCACTTTACTGACATCTCTGTAACTTAACTGGTGCTTCCCATTAATTCACTGTCACACACTACCATTTTAAAATGCTCCTCAGTTTCATGAATGTGAAGGACCTTTTTCCATTAAAAATATAACCACTTTCGGCTCACCTTTACCGCCACGCTTTCCCCATGCCCAGACGGCTTGCTCACCTGCTCAACTACCACTCTTCTGCTCACCCGGTCTGAATTCTGTTTACCAAAGCAACTTCCTCTGACTTGCACCAAGTTCACACTGAGGCAGTTTGTGTGTGAGTGGGTTGGGTGGCAGACTGACCACTATGCTTCCAGGATATGGGGGGGGGGGGCAGCAGTCACAACAACAAATTTGGGAGACTGCCTTCACCAAAACAAATATTAAAATAACTGCAAAATCAAAACAAAAACAAAAACAAAAAACAACTGTGTGGGGATCCCTAGCAATCCACTCTGTCATTAAGGAAACACACTACAGCTACAGTGGCCATAGTATGACAAAAGTCAAAATGTAAAACAAAATTGTAGTCCTCAGTTGTAGGGGGATGAACTATTTTATAACAGAAAACATTGCAGTTTCAAGCTTTATTCTATGTAAACATAAACATTTTCTTTTTTAAATGCATGTAAATTACAGAAGCCATTTTTTATACATGCAATAAGCCACTCTGGGGTGTGTGTTAGACAGTTCCAGTGCATGGCTAGAGGTCTGGATGCACTCGGCCTGCAGCCCCATGCCTCACTACATCCTCTAGCTGTGCATTAGAACTGTCAAACACACACTCCATCATGGCTTATTGCTTAGATAATAAACATCACAAATCAGATGTCTTAATTCTGCTAGAAGTGCTCACCCAGATGGTACCATATCATAATGGTGATCGCAGAATGGCGATGGCCATTTGGGCGAATGTACATTGCTGAAAATCAATTTTGGTGATATACACTCCCAACAAACTTCAAGAGAGCTCCAGAGACTTAGATTTTTTTTTACACCCCCCACAAGGGCCTTCACCCCCCACCCCCTACTAAAGGATTCTCAACTCCAGGGGATGCATGCCGGGCGGGTGCCAAAGAAAAAAAATCCCAGACCGGCACAAAAAATGAACACACCCAGAACTGAACCCGGCACCCTCCCAACTCTAGCCTGCCACAGGGCCAGTTCGGCAGCCCACCACCACACTACACCCCAAAAACCTTCCCTCCCCTTCCACCTGTCACATGACGTGGTCCCTCCCCCCCACACACATGTATATATAGCTACATCCTGTCACTGTATTCACTGAACCCCATATCCGGTCATCCTCCCTGCCCAGTAGCCCTGTGCACAGGCACCGTGATTGAGTCACCCTTTTTTGAAGGTGCCTAATCATGGTTGCCATCATCACGGGCTACCACCCAGATAGAGTGTAGCAGAATGTAGCACCCTTAACTCAAAACAGCAACACAATATGCACAGAACACTTACTGACTTCATTCTGTTTGTAGTATTCGGTCAGATATGGTATACTGACTAATTCTGAATTTAATGCTCACCCAGATGACAGGTAGCAGAAAATAGCACTCTTAGCTTGAAACAGTAACACCCTTAGCACAAAACAGTAACAATCTTGGCATAGTAGAGATGACTTAGTGCTCACACAGGCAGGGAGCTGCTAGGAACAGTTTACCTGATGTTAAAATGGAGGAAGTTACTGGCTGCTGGCTGCTTTTTCTGGCTGACTCCAATTTTGGCAGACTTCCACTATGATGTCCTTTGCACCATGGCTCTTAGTGCTACAGACTGCAGTGTGAAGGACTGCTTGACAGAAGACTAATTTCAGAAGGTCTGTAGCTGCTACTAACAGGTACCCAACTGGCTGCTGCTACTCTCCATCCTCAGTCTCAGTTTCAGGCTCAGGAATCAGATCTGGCAGGTGATCAGTGAATGGGGAGGGTGGCTGTGGACACAATCTGACCCTCACTGCCTCTGGCAACCTTCCTAAGTTTGGCAGCAAGATCTTACCAACTGCTCCCTGACTGCTTGAACCCCACCAAACTGATGTTTCTCCCCAATCCCTACAGCTTAGCTCCTGCAACAGGGCCAGACCATGGTCCCACACACTGGTCAAATGATCAAATCATTTCAGGAAGAGGTGTCATTGGTAAACACAAAGATAGATGTTCATAAAATTAAGACATGGGAGAAGTGCTGGACTTTATTCACCCATACCAGGGTCCCCTGTTTTTTTTTTTAACTTGGTTTATTTGCCTCCCACAGTGCCACTGAGTAGTCCTGCTAAACACCCCACTACATTGTGCAGGTTCCCCAGCAGCATGCAGTCCCCATTTGTCCGGCCTCAATTTGACATCTCCAGACCCCTGGGCCACCAGGAGGCAGTCACAGCATGGGTTATACTTTCCTCCCTCCCTCCCTAGGGAGAGCAATCTATCAACAACTGTTTGATTCTCCTTTACTGCTCTGCTCCTGAAATCCTGGACTAGTATGGTAACCAGACTAACCAATATGTCAGGTGGTTGCATGCTACCTGGTGCCAGGTTCCATTCTATAAGAAAGTTGAAATGGCATGTTCTAGTTTATCAATTAGATTTCACTTTCTGGAATAAATTGCCATAATTCTCCCCAACATTATTTATTTTTAGGTGTTGTACATTTGTGCTGTACTAGTAACTAACATGAGTTAAAATGAATTAAACTTGTTATGAGTTTTGATTAGGATCATTTTGTTCATAACTATGGCTAAATATGGCACTTAATTCAGCACTTGAGGCTGTTTAGTTATAAATAGAGATACAGAGAACATGAATTAAATATTTCCAACCTGGTTTGTTAGAGTGTTGATTGCCTTTGGCTTTGCCTCCGGTCTTCATGTAACAAACTGATTATTCACTGTTAGTAACAGATTGGTTACTGTGGGAATTTTTTATTTATTTAATTAGATCAGGTCAACCTCAAACCAATAAAAGCATAAGCTCCTTCTAACTGGTTCCCTGAATGAACAATATATTAAGTCTATAATCCTGATTTGCACCACTTAATGTACTAGCTACTGTATAACAGTTGTTTATTTCTTTGCTTTTCCCTCCAGTTTTGTGTATTTCAGAATTTAAAAGAACCAATTTTGGGATGGAGTCTTGTGAAGAGTCTCCACAGGGAACATGGGTACTGGATATGGGTGGATTTAGGTCTCAAATGGAGAAAACAGGTCATTATGAACATACAAGTATAAAACAGAGCCAGCAGAAAGATAGCCTTGTAGTCTATCATGTCTGCTTGAGTTTGCAGACCCTAAAGTATCTACTAAAGGATCTGCCCTCCTCCCAATTATCCACTCTTCCCTCCCTGCTGATGTCCCTTCTCCCCCAGTGCCACCACTACATTTCACTTTCCCTTTACTCTGTCCCAACCTCTCTTGAAGCTGTTCACAGTCTTCAGGGAGACTACCTACTCTGCTAACTCATTAAACTTAGCCCTCTCTCTTCTATCTTCTAGAAACTATACGTTGGGAATTTCTGAGTCTCTATTCATATGTTATGCCTTGCTATCCCTTGGTCATCTTAGTTTCCCTTCTCTGGACTGTTTACAGCAGGTTCATGTCTTTTCATAGGTAAGGGCACCAACACTACACACTGAACCCAAGATGTGGCCGAACAAGGGATCTGTGCAGTGGCAGAATGACTTCACTTTCCTGCTGGTTATATCCCTGCCTGTAATGCCCAGCACCCAATTTACTTTGGCTGCTGCTTTCCTGCAGTGTGCTGAGTGCTTCAGATCACTTGTGATGATCACTTCTACAGTAAGTCCTTTTCCTTTTCTGACTTGGTAACCTGAACATCTGCCAGCCATTATTTTGTCTCCAGGTTCTTTACCTCCAAGTCCATTACCTTGCCCCTCTTTGGTATTGAATCCCAGTTGCCAAATATCTGATAATTTTTCTACCTTAACCTGGTCTTCCCTGAAGTCCTGCCTCCCCTGTTCCATGTCTGCCCTCCCACAGAGTTTAGTGGCATCTGCAGACAGGCATATTTTACCTTTTAGCCTATCTGTAATGTAGCTGATGAAGATGTTGCATAATAACAGATAGAGCACTGAGCTCTGTGGGACTCCAAGTGGCTGGCCTAGCCTTCTGGAACTCCCATTCTAACCACCACCCTCTGACTTCTGTCTTGCAGCCAGTTTCTAACCCACATAGCTTGTTTTTCCCCTCCCCTCAGCTTCCAGATTAATTTCTTGTGGGGAACAGAGTCAAAGGCCTTTCTGAAATCCAGATACAGAATGCCACTGCTTGGCCATTGTCCACTGTCCTGGCTACCCAGTCAAAGATATCAATCAGGTTAGCCTGGTAGGACTACCCTGATATGAACCCATGCTGTCTTTTGTCCTGGAGCTCATTTTCTTCCAGAAAGCTAGCAAGTCTTTCCTTCAATATGCTTTCCATGAGTTTCCCCAATATCGAGGTCAGACTGACTAGCCACTAATTACCATGGTCATCCCTCAACTTTTGTGTAGTAGCCCTACCAGCACTGTCCTTCAGCCCAGGGATACTTTCTCTGTCTCCAGTGAATAGGTCAGTCAGTGGACCTGCTAGCACACCGGCTAACTTCCTCAACACCTTTGGATGTATGCTATCTGGTCCTTGGGGCTCGTCTATGTTCAGGACATTCAGTACTCCAGTCAATCAGATCACAGAAAATTCATTTTGAAAATGATTACTCATCTTGACCTTATTTGGTGCTGGAAGAAAAAATCAAAAGACTGAGGTCCAGATATTCAAATCAGTTGTGCATGGCGCAAGTGCAGACTTGCCCCAAGGAGTGATATTCAGTGGCAGCTAGTGCACAGCGCAAATTGCATTGCACCAATATGCAACTATAATGAATGCAGGCGTAAGTGCAGGGGGCGTGCCCATGAATATCCAGCGCAATGCGATATTCAACCGTGAAACCATGGTGCAAGTGCAGAGCAAATCAGAGATACGCCGAGCAGACTTGTTCCTATAAACATAGGGCACAAGCACACAGAAAACACTTGCACCAGGTGAAAGGGAGTGAGAGAGAGAGAGACAAACAGACCGACTGAGGCAGACACAGAGGGAGAGGGACAGAGGTGGCAGTGAAGAGGGAGACGGGGCAGAGAGAGTGTGAGAGACAGGCTGACACACTGCCGGGTAGTGCACCAGGGTAGCACACAACCAGCCCAGGGGGATATTGGACATCAAGGGCCATGGATAGTGTGCCCTTCATGATGGAGGCCATAATAAGGGGTGTGAGGGGGCAGGAGGAACAGCAATATGGCCAAGGAAGGCCCCGTCAGTGGTATGCCCAACACAGGTGGTACTGTGCCCACATCACCTTCGAGAACTACAGTGACACAGAGATTGTGGGCCAGTACCACCTGAAAAGGGCCATTCTGAGGCAGCTCTGTGCACTGTGCAGTGAGGAGATGCAGACACCCACCAGATGGAGCCATGCCATGTCCATGGAGATAAAGGTGACAGCCGTCATGTGCCTGCTCACCATGGGCACCTTCCAGAGACCAACAGGGGACACCACAGGCATAATCCAGTCAACCACATCTTGCTTCCTCACACAGTTCCGCAATGCTCTGCTGCCACATGCTTCAGAATACATCCATTTCCTCAGCACACAGGCAGGCCATGTGTATGCAGGACTTCCCCACAGAATTGCACGCATGCGTGGCATGATTGGGGCGATTGACTGCACCCACGTGCCCATCCGCATGCCACCTGGTCCTGAGGGTGTGGCATACATCAACAGGAAGAGTAGCCCAAGCATCAACTGCCAGGTGGTGTGCAATGCCACAGGAGGCATCTCCAATGTCTGCGCAACACACCCTGGGAGTGCACATTTTGTGTTCATCTGGCACAGCTCTGCACTGTGCCACAGGTTTAAACATGGGAACATTCCCACGGGCCACCTAGTGGGTGAGTATGGCATGGGTAAGGGGTGATGGGCAGAGCAGGCCATGGTATGGGGAGGTCAGGATGGGCATGATGGCATGGGTGCCAGGGACAGGCAAGGGGCACAGCATAGGATGGCAGAGGGCTAACCATGTCATTATCCACACAGGAGACAGTGCCTATCCACTGAGGCCCTGGCTGCTCACCCCCTACCGGTGCCCATCATCCCCAGCAGAGGAATGCTACAGTGGGGCACACACCAGCATGCGCAACATCATTGAGTGTGAATTTGGCATGCTGAAGGCATGGTTCCATTACCTAGACAGGTCTGGCGGTGCCCTACAGTACAGCCCCTCGAAAGCCTGTGGCTTGTTCCTGGCCTGCTGCATACTGCGCAACATGGCCATTGACTGTGGGATAGCTGGTGAGGCTGATGAGGGTGACAGTAGTGGGGATGATGGAGGCAATGGGCCAGAGGGTGGTGGACAGCCACCCCTTGGGTGGAGGGATCCCAAGCTGCAACGGTAGGTGTGCCAACACTGGGACACCATCGCACAAGAGCACTATGGTGCATGCAGGTAGGTGGTGCAATACACATGCATATGCCACACACACAGGTACAACACACATGCAGGGGCATGCATGACAATGGGCATGCATACACAGAGGTGTGGTGCAGGGGTAGGGGAGTCAGTGGCACACAACCACACACAATCACACACAGCAACACACACATGCACCCACACACCCAGGCGTTGGCATGTGGCATGGATCAGATGCATTGCACCGGTGCACAGGTGCAACCAGTGCTGAACTGTCCATATCACACCCATGCCACATGATCCAGCAGCCAGGCAAGCATGCTCACAGGCGTAGCGACACACAGGTGCCACACCAGTGGTATGCACACACAACGCCCATGCATGCACAGGGCAGCAGCTATGGACTGCAGTCAGGGCGGCACACATATCAGGTCTGTTTCACAGAATCATGGCCACTGCAGCCACGGGGCAGCCATGCCCGGGCTGATTGGTAGCCACAGGCTGTACATCAGCCACAGCGGTTGAACTGTGGGACTGTGACCAGGTCCATGCGGGGGTGAGTAGGCACCCAAACAGGCCAGCCCCGGGTGTGCCTGGGATGCCAACATCGGAGCCCTGCATTGAAAGTGTGGGTGTCATCCAATGCCGGGTTCGTGGGGTGGACATTGCACTGTGTGGGGTCAGGGGTGCCCGCCTATGCTCGGTGGCAGCCAGCATCACAAAGCCATCCATGATTGCACTGGCAATGCAATCCAGGGATGCAGTCATGGCCTCCTGCATGCAGTGCATCCCTGCCGGAAGCTGTGCAGTGCCCCTCTTGCACTGCTCTTGCACTGCTCAGCCAACTGGTGCACCTCCATGTGCAGTGCACACACCCCAGTGGCAAGTAGCACCTGTTGCCATTCGGAGGCCCACAACAAATGGATGTGCTCAGCCAGTGGATCGGCATCCTGGGGAACCCGGGCAGAACGCAGATCCCCCTGTGGTGACTGACCATGCTATGCAACCCCCCCCTCTGGTGGACACTGCACAGTGGGGTCCTCATGGGGAATGTCCATAGCTGGCATCCCAGTGGGGGACCCAGCATCCAGCTGCCCTGTGGCACCCACAGCCTGCTGCCATTGCCCTTCCGGCTACTGAACATTGCCCAGCGCCTGCGCGGCCACACCACCACCATAGGGCACAGCCATGGCAGTGCGAATGGCTATACCTGTAGTGGTGGCAGACAGTTGTTCCCCCACTGGCAGGGTGCTGCGTGTACTGCCTGTGTTCGTGGCTGGCATGGGCATCTCCCCCACAACATCACCCATGCTGTCCAGGATGATGGTGATGTTGTCATCGGCATCGGACCCTGCCCTGATCTGTCTCCATGCAGAGGACAACAACACTGGTATCCTGCAGGAACACATCCGGGGCCCTCATCTGACCCCGGCTCCAGGACATCCATCTCAACTGTGGTGGTGTGCTGTAGCCTATCAGGCCCCCAGATGCCAGTGGAGGTGGAAGGTTGGTCCTCCAGGGCTGGTCCTACATCCACGGCCGCTGCCAGCACCCCATCCTCCACTCGCAGGTGTGCTGGTGCTGAAAGAGAAGAAAGGTGTGTCAGTGATGCAATGCCCACATGTGGCCCCCCAAATTGCCACTGCATGTGTCCGGCAGCATGGCATGCACGTTGGTGTGCACACATGCACAGGACATGCATGCTGGCGTGCCCATGTATGCACCCTCTGTGCCACCAGCTGCGTGTGGCTGACATACTTACCATGCAGTGATGGCTGCCACCCATCTGGAATCCTTCTTCAGGCACACCCTCCACCATGCTGTGGTGCATGGTGGCTGTCATCAACTCCTCCTGCGCTGTGAGCAGTGGTGCATCAGGAGGCCCCCTCCAGTGGCATTCCAGGAGGCATGGATGGCTGCCACCTTCTCCTTTATGCACCTCCTGTCTGTGCCCACCATTTTACGGCACTCCTGCACCAACTGCTGGTGGATGCCATGCTGGTTCATGCAGCCTTCCACCTCCTCCTAGGCCCTAGCCCTGGCCTGTAGTGTGCCTGTGGCACCACTCAACAGTGGCTCCCTGTCAAGGTAGGCGTCTAACAGGGTCTCTGTTTCATCCTTTGTGAAATTGGGCCTGTACTTGGGAGCAGGCCCAGGCTCCTCATGCTCCTCACCCTCTTCACATCTGGACATGTCGCTTCCTGTGGACATAGACAGCACAGTTTGTTAGTGACAGCATCCCCCTGTAGCATCCTACCCTGCTGTGCCACCTGCTCCCAGGGAGCTGCAGTGGCATGCACAACCCACCTCAAAGGACGCAATACAGGTCCATGGCCTGAGCTGTTCCATGGCTCTTATATGGCGCATCACATACAGATGAGTTTTGGGACAATGGTAATGATATGCTAATTCCCCCAGTGCGCCATGCATTGACTGATGAGCTCATCTGCATGTGGCATCTGAATATCGTGATTTTGTTTCATGCACAATGCGATTTCTCTGCAGCAAGTCACAGTTCAATGTGCATGCATGCGCAGTGTGCAGACCCACAGTGTGCATGTGCAGAATGTTTTCATCTGTCAGTCATACACCGTGTGCCAACTACGCGATGGGGGCCAGGGTGCAAAGTGCGCCAGGCCAGCTATCACTCACGTGAGCACTGCATGGAGGTGGGTGACCCCTGACCCCTACTGTGACCTCTGCCCCTGGATGACCCCCACAACCGTGACCTTGCCTAGCCATGCCCATGCCGTGCATCTCCAAGACTGCGTGATGGGCAGACACAGTGCATGTTCCCTCGGATCGTGCATCTGGCACATGCCATGGCCATGTGCACCTACTGCCGCCATTTTGCTCACTGGCTTCATAGCATAGCATGGCACAGTGCACCCCATGCACAGAACTGGACATAGGTGGAGTTGGTGAACCTGGTCACCTGTGTCCAGTGCCACACACCCCAACTGTTTAGCCTGGTGCCCCTGCAGCAGCCCAGGGTGGTAGTGTGGCAGGGGACTACTGCCTCACTGCAGCGGTGTACCGGGGTGGCCACGATGGTGGATCAGTGCTGTCACAGATATGGTGACCTCATCAGGAGGGACCCAGAGTGCCTGAGGAGGCTGGAGGTGTGAGTTAGGCAAAGGGGCTGTGCCACAGCCCGGTGAGTAGGCACATATTGCATGTGTGCCCTGCTGCTGTACTGTGGTGTTGGCTGGGCTGCCTGGCATGCCCTGCAGAGCAGTGTACTGCCACTGTGAGCATTGCGGGGTGGCATTGTCAGCCACTGCTTGCATTGCAATGCAGTTGTGTGGGGCATGTCGGGCAGGGGCTCACCCTGTGAACATGGGTGGGGGTGGTGGGCAGCTGCTGTGGATGTTTACTGATGTGTACCTGTCTATGTTCTATTCCCAGGGTCTGAAAATCACAAGAGGGCAGCAGCAATGGCAGCGGCAGGATGGCAACCTGCAGTGGGCCAGAGAGGTGGCGCAGTAGTGGCTCTGGCACCAGCGGGGCCACAAAGAGCAGGTAGGCACTGTCATGGTACTTTGCACTGTACATGGGGGTGGCAGTGGTGTGGGTGTGGGAATGGCCACCTGTGCCATGTGCCATGGCAGCTGTGTGTGTTGCACTGTGTGTGGTGCTTGCAACTGAGGCACATCCATTGGACATGTGTGCCAGCTGTTGGTGGGGTGGGTGTGGTGCTCGGCTGCCACTGATGTTGTTGTGGTGCTGCCAGTGCACTGTGCCATGTGACTGCCATTGCACGGTTGGGAGGCCACTGTGCTGTAGGGACCACTGCTGTGCACTGTCGTGGTGTGCCGTGTTGCGGGCAGGTGTTGGCCCACCCCTTGGGGGTGGCCAGTATGGGACCTCCAGAGGGGTGTATTCCTGTTGCCCATTGTGCGCTGTGGGTGAGCATGGTTCCTTGAGACCTTGCACTGATCACCTGTTCTGTGCCTTGTCATAGGTGTCTGGTGGAGGAGACAGAGGCCCATGTACTGCCGGCTGCTCCAGCAGCTGATTCTGATCTGCTCCACCACAGAGGCTGTGCTGCAGGCATGCCACATGCTCCTCAGTGATCAGAGGTGGAGAGGGTGCCAAGGGGCGGCAGGCCATGGCCACTGATGGATGGACCCCAGCATTCCCCTGTGTTCCCTGCTGTACCTCCCCCTACAGTCCCTTATCCCACTGTGCAGTCCCTGTTCCCTGTCCCCTTCCCTCACTATCTTACCCTTTCCCACCCCCCTTGTTACTGTAGATGGTTGTTTTGAATATATCTCTATTTTGACTTACTATCTGTGTCAGAGTATGCTTTGCAGATGGCGTGAGGAGCCATGCTGCAGTGGCCCAGTGCCTGTCCATGTGGTATGCGTGTGTCGGGTGCATGTTGTGCTTCTGTGGTTGCCTGCTGTGTGCTGTGGTGTGTCCCACTGTGGCAGTGTCCCTCCACGTGGTCATTGGCTGTGCCTTGGGGTGCCCATGGGGAGGCTGTCAGGGGTGTGTGGCGGGTGTGTGAGTGGTGATGGCACACAGCCATGGTCTTTGGTTGGGTACTGGCCACATGCTGTGTTGGGGCCCCTGCTTGGTGTTGTGTGGTCTGTCCCATGTGGTCTGCTGTGCTACATAGCTCCAGGCATGTTCTGTGCCTCCTCTGTGGGCAGCCTGTTTGCCTCTGTGGTGCGTGTATGTGTGTGTGCTTGACTGCATGGTCCTGGTTGTGGCCTGCTCTGGTCTGGATGTGGGGGGCATGGTCTGCAGCCTGAGGGGGCTCCTTTGGTGGCCCTCCATTGGCTATTGGCACCTTCTGTTGCCTATCTGTGCCACTGTTGTGTTTGGAGGGGTCTGGGTGCCTCTGTGCACTCTAGTGTGCCCTGCTGGTGGTGGCCTCCTGTGCCCTGTCACTGTGCTTCCCCTGGCTCTGTCCCTGGGTCTCTTCTCTGTGCCATGCCCCCCTCTGTTGCTCTGGAGCTCTGCTCCCACAGTTGCGCTAGGGCATCTCTTTCTGCACCATGGCACAACTCAGTTTGCACCATGGCGCATCTCTGGTTGCACCATGGCACATTCCTAGTTGTGACATAGCGCAACTGTGCCATATTCAGCCGAGTTACACTTGCACAGTGCGGCAAGTGCAGCCTCTGAATATGGCTCCTGTTGCGCCATAGCGCATTGGATTTGAGCTGCACTGGACTTGCACTGGCCTTCGGTGCATTTCTGAATATCTGGGCCTGAAAGTTCTTTTGTCTAATGCCTCTTGAGGAAGATAGTTATATTAGAATGCTTGACAAGTGGTGTAAAAGCAGCAGTAATTTAAAATCTAATCTTTTATGTAATACATGAAGACAGTGTAGCATAAAACTAGTAGAAAAGCAACTTATTAGTCTGGAACTCCAGATGTCTTGCCTTGTGCTTTGAGTTAACAAATCTCTTCATTCCACCTGCATTTTAATTCATGATCTCCTCTTAATTTTCAGATTGGCTATCCATCTGGTAACAAACTAGTTTCATTTTATAATGTCTTAATATGAAACTATCAAGAACTGCAAAATATTTCTGCTTATAAGTATTAGATTATGCTAACAATTCATGTTCAGTTACACCTTATTGCTTAGTTAACTCATTGATTTATGCAGAGTGCTGTGTAATAAAGGTTTGCTTTCCTTGCTGTACTATCATGTGACTGCTACAGGGACCATCCAAGTTATACTGTGTATCTTTGATTAATTGCCACTAGTGATGTGCAGAATTCAAAATTTTGCCTGTAGAATTAGCACAGAATGACCATTTTGCCAGTGGAATTTCCACTGGAATTTTAGTGGTCCTTCTGTGGAATTCCATCTGCTGTGTACCATGGAATTATATTCTGCAGAACAGCATTTTTTCACAGAAAATCATTCCACAACCAATTCTGTGGAAAATATAGAGATCCATGGAATTTAATTCTGAGAAATGTAGTGAAAACCCCATTCCACATTACTCCACCATGGAGTTCCGCCATGCAGTTTCTGGCAAAAATTCAGCAGAATTTCTGCAGAATTTTGCAGATTCTGTGATATTCCGTTCCACTGGAATTTGAAAATTCTGCACACCATTAACTGTCACACTTGAATAGTAGCTGTCCTCAATTACAATCCACATCACCAAACAAAAGTATCTAATAAAAGCCACCCTTGAGTAGTAGCAATGGCTATTAATCAATCAATCAATAAATCAATCAATCAATCAAAATCTTTATTTATCCAGGCGGACACCATTGAGCAAGCTCATTTGCAAGGTGTACATGCATTACATAAGGTCAAATAACTATACAAATTATATACAATTATTATAACAGAAAATGAAAGTATACAACAGTGCAGAAGAACCTGCATCACATATCTATCATGTAATGAATAATACTGAATTCAGGTAATATATACATGGGTAGTATGCATGAAGAGGAAAAGGCATGTTTTAGACAAAAGTAGAAGAGGCTAAGGGGAGTGCTGCAGAAGAAAGGTAATACATTGGCAGTTTCCAAAACATATATATTACGACAAAGGCAGGCAGTGTAAGGTGGTGGCTGATGAGGAGAAGGGGTTTGAGGTTAGGATAATTGACCGGGGGGTTTAGGTTGACAGGCTAGGGCAATAGTTCTCAGACTTTGACACAGTGAGCCTCCCCAAATCCATGGAAAAGATTTTGAGCCTCCCCAAAAAACAAATAATCTTGGGCCTCCCCCAAGAAAAACAACATACTGTACTTTGCACAGTACACCATGAATAAATTGAAACCCCTTTGAATACTGGCTCACATTCAGTTCTTTGTCTTATACTGACTTGGAACCTTTGAAAAAGAGCTCATGTGCTTAAAGGTGTTAACTGAATAACAAATAAATAAAATAAATATTATTATTCAGATTATTGTAACCCCCTCCCCTTCAATAGGCCAGCCTACTTGCTGTGCTATTTTCATTCTTGAACCATTGTTACCCCTTGTTGCAGTACCTTCATGGGTCAGACTACTTTCTCTTTTCCTCTCAATATGAAATAACCTTCCTACTTACTTTGCCTCCCCTCCTTCCCTGCTCTAAGCAACTTCTCTGGGATTACTTTGATTCTTCCTGCTGTTGCTCTTAGCACTTCTGTGCTCAACCCTAGAATTTGGGCTGTTCTGCCATCAGTCTACAAATTGATCAATTACCACCACTCATTATTAGTTTATTGTTCATATTTGTTTACACTGTTGTTCATTGTGTATTTCTTCATTGTTTTGCAGTTACCTTTTGAAATGTATTCACTCCTACCCTTCCCAAGGTACACCTGAAATGAGCCTTGGCTCATTCACCTTCCCTGTCACCTATTAGTAAATAAATACATAAAATTCACCTACTATTATCCTCCTTCAGTTTGCTTCATCTCTTCACACAAAATATATAAAACTCAAAATTTAAATACAGTACTTTTTCAGAGTTGCTTGAGCCTCCCCTGGAACAGGTTGGGGCCTCCCAAGGGAGGCTGGCCTCACCATATGAGAACCCCTGGGCTAGGGGATAAGCAGGTGTACAGGTGTTTAAGGGAGGTCTGAGGATGTTAGGTTAGTAAGAGAAGCAGGAGCAAGTTGCTTGAAGTGAAGAGTGGAATGGGGGGTATGAGAGAAGTAGGCATGAGTGAACTATGGTCGTTTGAAGCAATTACAGGCTTCTGTGATATAGTTTGAGTACAAAGTCTTGAATACTGCAAGACTGACAGGAGACTTTAATTTCAGAGATTTCTGAAGCTCATTCCATAACGATGGCAGTACAAAACCTATGGCGGTTCTCCCAAAGCGCTTTGCAGCCCTGGGCACTTTTAGAGAGAGCAGGGAACAACTTCTTACAGCATAAATTCCAGGCACACTGGGAGGCAGACAATAAGCAATATACTGCAGAAGTTTACCAATAATAGCACTGTATGTCCACTAGGCCATATTCCTGTTGTGTCTATACTGTAAGGAGGTCCATCCCACAGCTGCATATAAGAGGCAGTGGTGGGTGAAGAAGGGGAGACCAGTAATGAAGTGCAGGGCTCTGTGACAGAGTATGTCCAGTTTACCAAGGTAAGAGGAAGCATACTGACTGTAGATAAAGTCAGCATAATCAATTAAGGAGAGGAACGTGGACTGGACAAGCTGCTTCTTAGCCTCTGTAGTTAGTAGGCGTTTAATCCTGAAAAAAGACCAAGTCTCTGCCTCAGTTTCTTTAACAGATCCTCCAGATGATCCACACAGGAAAGTTTGTGATCTAGCCAGACCCCAGATATTTGAATTTCAGTACAAATTCCAAATTTTCCCCTAAAAGAGTGGAAATGGGAGGGATGGTACCAACAACAGCAGGGTATGGCACATTATTAACAGGAGAAAAAAGGCATTGTTTTCGTTTTTTTGGCATTAAGCAATATCTTTTCTTCTATTAGCTGGTGTTGCAGTACGTTGAAGTTGGCCTGTAGGTCTCTGCAGGCAGTTTCAGGCATTGTGCGGCTCAGGTAAATCACCGTGTCATCAGCGAACATATGAATTTTTGCCTCTTTGGTGGTAGTGTCTATATTGTTTACAGTATATAGATAGTAAACAGAAGTGGCCCCAGAATGGAGCCCTGCAGGACACCTCGTTTTAATGGATTGGAAATAGAAAGTTCACCTTCAGCCTTGACCTGCTGGTGTCTGTTCGTGAGGTAGTCATCAAACCGATGCAGGGAGGTAGGATCGAGGCCAATTTCTTTTAGTGAGGATAGGAGTAGGCTGTGATTGACAGTGTCGAATGCCTTGCTTAGGTCTAAAAAATGGCAAAGACAAATTTTTTGTTCTCTAGATCATGTTGCCAGTCATTTATCACCTTGGCCAAGGCCGTGATCGTACTATGTTTAGATCTGAAGCCAGACTGCATGGGGTTTAGCAGATTTGTATTATCTAGGAAAGATCTCAATTGGGCATTCACAATGCTTTCCAATAGTTTCATAAAATGGGGAGGAGGGAGATCGGTCTATAATTATTTAGATCAGAGGGGTCCCCAGATTTGAATAACAGAATAACATGTGCGGTTTTCCACATGTGAGGAATGGTCCCTTGTGAAAGAGATAGATTGAAAAGATGCGTAATATGTGCAGCCAAGACATGGTAGGCTATCTTTAGGTAGTATGGATCAAAGGTGTCAGTGCCTGCACTTTTTCTGGAATCCAGCTGGAGTAGAAGATCTTCAACCTCTTTTAGGGACGCAGGGGAGAAGGAAAAGACTGCTTTAGTGGAATTAAATACCGGACGTTGCATAGTAGACTGAGAACGGAGGCTACATGCAGGAAAATTATGAAATGCTATACCAGCAGTGGCAAAATGATTGTTGAAGGCTTGTAATATCTCTTTTTTGTTGTTGATAGTTACATTGTCCAAGATCATTTTTGTGGGGAGCGTGTTACCTGTAGTATGACCAGATAATTCTTTTATCATGGACCAAAACTTGGTAGGGCAATTAGAGGCAGAGTCGAGTTCAGCACGATAGAAATTGGCCTTGGCCTCTCTGATCAGCTTAGTGCAGGAGTTTCTGGTTGATCTGAAGAGACACCAGTTTTCTGTTTTATTGGATTTGCGAGCTATTTTCCAGAGCTTGTCCCTTTTTAAAAGTGCTGTCTTGAGCTCAGAAGTGAACCAACGGTACTTCCTGGCCTTGATGCGGGTTTTTACCAGGGGTGCATGGGTGTTGAGGGCACTGGATACAATTTCATGGAAAATGGCATATGCTGATTCTACTGATTTGGCTAAATAGAAGCCCTGCCAAAGCAGGGAGGCTTTCAGTTCACTGACATATGCAAGCAGGTCAAAGTTCCGTTTTGATCTTTTGGTGGAGAACCTGGATGAAGATGGCAGTTTAGGGGCTGCCCTTATGGCAGCGATAATACAACGGTCACTAACATCGGTCGAGAAAATCCCAGCATGGGAGAAGGAATGAGATTTACTTACTAGAGGAACGTCTAGTAATGTGCTTTTCATAGGGTTTTTCTTATTGATGTGTATTGGCTCACTAATAAGTAAGGTAAGCCCATGGGAGTCGCAGAAGGATTTGAGTGGAAGTGAGGCATTGGACAGCCAGTCATAGTTAAGGTCCCCTATTATAATAGTTTCCAAGGTATCAGTTACCATAGTAGATGAAAGATGGGACAGGAGCTGCGACCTTGAGGATGGAGGTCTGTAGCATCCTATGACACAGACAGCCAATGATGGAGCTATTTAAATTTTAATAGACAGACATTCAAAACCATTGGCGATTGAGGTGGATTCGATAGTAGTGACCATGAACTTATCCTTAACATAAATGGCTAAGCCACCACCTCTAGTATATCTATCAGCTCTGAATAACAGGTAGTTTGGAATGTTGAC
Source organism: Neoceratodus forsteri (assembly GCA_016271365.2). Lineage (NCBI taxonomy): Eukaryota > Metazoa > Chordata > Ceratodontiformes > Ceratodontidae > Neoceratodus > Neoceratodus forsteri. The sequence goes on along the minus strand of CM028131.1, from coordinate 1,437,149,075 downwards.
CTCTTTGTCCAGCATGGATGGATGAAGCCAGGATTCCGAGATCACAAGTACATCAGGTTCCGTGTGGCTAACCCAAGCCTGTATTAAGGTGAATTTTTTTAAGAGGCTATACGCATTAACATGCACAAAGCTGATACCTTTAAGCATTGTGATTTCTGAAGGTGAGAAAATTGCTTTGGTTGGACCAGGTTTATGTTTAACATTGTCTGAGCATAGCAATAGGAGGAGCACAACTTTTCTTAACACTACAAATGGTAGTTTGGAAGTTCTAATCCATCTTCGGCTGGATAGGGCATCGGAGTACGAATGCAGAGACATGTTTTTCGTACTGTACTGTGCTAATGATGCATATAATAGAACCCTCACCATATAACACCAAGAGATGCAAGTACTGATCGAGGAAGGTAACGTTCCTTTCACAGGTAATAAGGTACTGGTGACGCTCTGAAGGAAGAATTCAAGTGAGTGTGAGCACAAGAGCTTAGGGGTACAGCACAAATTATATAAAGATTTAATAAATAAACATTCTTGTGGTAGAGGATATGCCACCTCCTGGGGGTAATGCCCACCGGGCATGTACCCAATTAAGGGTAGGGTGCATAAGGAAGTGTAAAGATAAAGCCAGCACACAAAAGCCATACTTAAAGTATAAGCGGTCGGAGGAAGAACAGTTATGGTATTCCAAGGCAATACTGCAACAGAGAGGAGTCAGTAGGACTAGAAGGTAGAGAGGGAGCTGCGTGATCATGTAATAGAATCTGATATTTACCAGAAGCAGGACTTAGGTAGCAAACACAGTAGACTGCTGGTTCTAGGACTGCCCACAGTTATGTGCCACGCCTCTTTATCACCAGAGGCCAGTCAGATAAGGTATAGGGTGGAGCAAAGGAGTATTTAATAGATGGAGGAGGTGGAGCATGGGAGGGTGGGTGAAAAATTTCAGCTTGAAGAAGCACAGCTAACAAACACCAGGTAAATTCAAGCAGCTCCCTCAAAATAGCAATGCAATTTAATTGTTCAAAAGTTCAAAAGTGCTCTCAGGGCTCCTCCATGTCCGTACCTGAGAGGCAAATTTCTGGCAACTCGCTGTCCTAGGTTGGGCTGTGGAGGGATGCAGAAGCAAACCCTGGAAGGGAAAGGAGACAGAGGGGTTAACCTATTAAATAGGGAAGGAAAATCAAAGATTAGACAGAAACAAAGAGAGAGAGAGTCTAGGGGGCTTGAATAGGGGGAGGAGCTGCACTACAGAGCAAATTCTGAGGGGGAGGGAAAGTTCTAGTGGCAGGGAGATTGCATTTGGAACAAGGAAGGGAAAGCACAACCATACAATTAAACAATTTCAGAAAAATTAATTTGCAGGATAAATCAGATTACAATGCAGTCCTGAAAATTTCAGCTTGAAGAGAAGCACAGCTAACAAACACCAGGTAAATGCAAGCCTTTAATAAAGTATGGCTGCTTTTAAGGTGACAATTAATGTTGCACATTATTATTAGATTAACCATACATTAAACAGCAATGCTTATACATTTTGAATCAATATACTGATAGTATTAATATTAGTATTATTATAATAAGTGTTTACAGTATAACACCTTGTTTTGTATGCTTTTGCCATTGGCGTGGCAGCATGCCGTGGCATCGGACAAGGTGTATTAAAACTTAAATGATTATATAAAATGCTAGTTTAGAGATACTTGGGGTACCCGGATAGTTCTCTTTTGTATTTTTTTCTGATTTTCTTGTTTTACCACAGGTTTTGTAGTTTATTCTAGTTCCCCTTTAGTTCTCTGTTGCTCCTAATTGTTCTTTGTGGTGTGTTTCTGTACATACATGTGACAGTGTTTGATTGTTGCAAGCATATGCATGCATTACGATAGTTACCAGACTACCAGTGGGTTTGAAAATTACTTTAATTGCACTTATTTACACTGTTAAAAACAAGAGCAAAGAATAACAAAGATGTCATAAAATTTCAGCTGAATGCTACAGTTTGCTTCTCATTCAATTTGGTCTTCTAAATCAAATTCCTCATCTGAGCAGCTCTTGGGTTCCTGACTTTCAGGGTAGTTACTTGCTGAGTGTCTCTTCTGCTATCGGCTTTATGGATCAGATTTATGAAGCGGCTCATCTCTTGCTTCCTCTATGATTCCTCTCACCTTCTTGCAGGTAATAGTGCCTGGATCACTGCTGATTATAGCACAGACCTGATGGGAAAAAATGACGATTCATTTTAGTTGTGTTACTGGTCAGAGGCACAGATAACAGATTAAAGTAGGGTACCTCAATGGTCTTCACTATCTTTTCTTTAGTGACAGCTTGACAAGCTGTCTTAATCCACGCTAACATTTTGGTTATTTCTGGTGTTCAAGGGTTATTGCCTTTGTTAACAACTTGTTCTTCTTTAGCCATCCATTGGTCAAAACATTCACAGTAAGCAGACTTGAACAAGACATTCCAGCTAACATCTGCTGGTCACAGTACTTTCATGCAGCCCTCAGGGATTACAGATACAACTTTTTTGTGGCATCTGCTTTAACTTCCATTGAGATATGGCAGCAAAATGTGTCCCAGATCAACATGCTCTGGGTGAAAGTTATCATTCCCCACATTTTGGTGAGCCACTCAATTGTCAGATCCTCAGATATCTACCTCACTTTTCCTTCAGTACAACAAAAGTGGGAAGCTTGCACCCACCTCACATAGCTGCCACATATTGGCCAGGCACACAGTGGTTCATTGTTTCTCATGCCTGGTTGTTGGTAAAGGCATGGACCTGGACCCAATGTGATCAATGGTTCAGTCCCTTCTCATGTCTACCCATATAGCGGTTTTGTCCATATTGCCTATAATGAACAGTTTCAGGTCATATTTTTTGTATTTACTTGTTGTAGAAACATGCAAAGTCCAAGATGTTTGGTATGAAGTCTTTTGGGAGCCCCTGCCCTATGGTTGTACTCTGGCACATAGTAAACCACAAGAGAGGAATTTGCCAACCCAGCCATGGTTAGCAGAAAAGCTGAGATCTTGTACCAGTGACATTGCTTTTGGAGCTATTGATTTGCATATAACACTATAGTGTTATTCATGCTGATTGGTAATCCAGTTTTCCAGTTCTGATTCACATTTTGGGTATTTGGCATGGCAGACACCCATCTGCATCAATAAATCACAATTTTTATTTGACCCCATAGACCCGACTTGGCTGATTTTTCCTTCAAGAGTGGAGAGTTTTTATCTTCACTCACAGAGCTGCTTTTCATCAACATGTAGTGTAACAGCTACCAGTCGATCACCTTACTTTTTGGTGTGACATGCAGTTGCAATTTGAATTCAAGATTGAAAGACTTTCACTTAGACATTTTTTTATTCTTGTTTTGTTTGTTTTCTGCTCTCTTTATCTCCTCACTTTCAACAACTGACACCAACTTTCCTCAAAGCAAACTCACACTAGCTGTCTTTAATAACAGTGACAGCTGTCAATTACAGTTGACTTTGTAATCTAACTAAAGCCACCCTGATTTAAAGCAGCCTTTGATTAAAAGTCACAGCTGCAGACTGAAACATGAAATAGGAGCCATGACATTTAATGGAAGCTATACAGTGTATTAATTTATAAAATGGCAATAAACAACCTTGAAACTTCATTGGCCAAATCCATCACCTGACAGTGGTTAAACACATGATATATGCACTGTAAAAACCTCACTACCTGCTCCCTGTGATAGAAATCAATATACTGTACTTACACACATCAGTTTTTAACCAAACTGCCTGCCCAATGTAGTACAGCTCACCCCCAACCACAGATGTCTTTTAGATTTCTTTCAGCTTGTCATCAGGAGCAGTTCCACTACACATACACATTAGCTTGCTTTTAAATCCTAAAATCCTCCCCAGTTCTCTGGGGTACCCCAACCCTTATACTTTGGGCTTGAATGTTCTATCTATGAGCATACACATATTTGGGGGAATATATGCACTAGTTTATACACTGCATTATGGATGACACAGTAACTATGCTAGAGGGGAATGTAGGACTCAGATGCATCAAATGTCTAATATATGCCTTTATATCTGGTCCTCTCTCAATACAGAGTTACATTTGTATTCAATGTATTGAGAATTCTGACATGCTGAATACTACCTCGCTGTTCAGTTCAAGGTTAGGCTCTTTAGAACAGAGCCAGAAAGATATGGCTGCGAGGCTTTCTGCCCTTGGCTCAACCCCTAGTTCCTCCTCAGTATCAGTTACTATTCACAGGGAGATGGTTAATTCAACACAATCCTCACCAACAGTTGACCACTGTAAAACTATTGCTCCTCATAATACTTGTGTATCCTTTGAACCTAGTACTAGAAAAAGCCCAAGGGAGGAGGACTTTTGTGACAATTCCAAGGCTACTGCTTTCACTATCCCTACCTGAAATAAATTTGACCCTCTTCTAAATGCACAGTGTGATGGTTCTGATAATTAGCCATCTATCTTATCATTAGGCACATTCAATACACCCACCAATAGTGGTAAAACCACTGCCAGTAATACCAACAAGGCTAGCGTCCCTGTCTGTAATGCTCTGATCCCTTTGTACTGATTGGACAGTACCACGTTCTCTGCCAACATCTCCCCATCAGTACTTATGCAATCTGAGGATCCCTCTCCCATATTAGTCCTTGACACCCAGGGTACACCTAATGATCTCCACCCTATTCCCATGAAAAAAAATCAAAACTTTCCTAGGCCCTTGGCAACTTATCAAAGACAAATCTATGTCTTATGGGATTTCATTATTAAGCATTTAGACAGAGCAATCTGTGATACAGACAAAGCTAATTGTACATGCTCTAGTTTCCATGGTGCTAAAATAGCTGATATTACTGCTATGACTAATAATATTCTTAACAACTGTGGCACCAACCCTCTGGTAATGCTACACATGGAGCCAATAACATCATGCACAAAGATTTATTGGAGATCAAAAAAGATATAGTGGCCTTATCTAATAGATTAGTTGATCTTGGCTGTGAGATTGGTTTCTCAGAAATACTACCTATTCCGAAAGCATCTTTAAAAATAAATCAGAAAATTGAGGTCTTTAATGAACTGCTTAGAAAGTGGTGCTTAAAACAAAACAATTTTTTCATCACCCACTGGGAAGAATTCTCTAATAGATATGAGTTATATTGTCATGATGGATTATATCTGAGCCAATGTGGATGCACTTTACTAGGCAAACACATCATGTCTCATATCAATCAAAATTTAAACTGATGAAATGGGGGAGAGGCAGGCTAGATCTACTGCTCTGAACACTCTTAGCACAGTTCAAACAAACTGCATTAATAATAACTTAAACTTACTATATTTCAATGCTAGGTGCCTACAAAATAAAATGGATGAAGTTAAGATAAGAGTGCTCACTGATGATATTGACATCATGGTGGTCACTGAAACCTGGGGTGATGATAAAGTCTCTTGGGATAACAGTTTTCTAGGATACTCTTCTTACAAATTTAATAGAGTTGACAGAAGAGGAAGTGAGGTTGCCATTTATGCTAAAAATAACTTACAAACAATGGACATTTCAAACAAAATAAAAATCTCCAATTGTTCCACTGATTCGTTATAGATAAAACCAGTTTTAAATTACTCCAATTGAATTATTATTTGGAATTGCTATCACCAGCCCAATTCTACTACTGAAATGTTTGATATTATTCTTCAAGAAATTGAACAAGCTAGTGAGTTGGGGGAGATCATATTAATCAGAGATTTTAATCTAGGTGATACCTCTTGGAAAGATCAGACTGCCTCCTTGAAGTTGGGAAATAAATTAATATCAACTTGACAACAAAGCAGTTTAATTCAAAGCATTCATCATCCCACGAGGGCAGAGTGAATACTGGACTTAGTAATACTGTACATAATGAGAACATGGAGGTTTCAAGCATAAACATAAGTTCACCAATCGGAAATAGCAACCATAACGTCATTCAATTTACAATTGAAAAAAACTTTTCCTATGTTAGTTGTAATACAAAAATCTTTATTTATGAAAAAGCTGATTTACCAAAAATGAAATCAGCATTGAACAATAATAATTGGGATTACATTCTTTGAAACTTACCTATGAAAATAAGCTGGGATACATTTCAAAACACTTTAACACATCTTAGAGATAACTGTATCCCATTCAAACTTAAAAATAATACTCATAAACATAATCCCAAATGGCTGGATAAATCCTTAATTAAACTTATTAAGCAAAAAAACAAAAGATATTCAATCTATTTAAAAACACAAACTCAAAATAATTGGGCCATTTACTTGAAAATTAAAAAAAAATGTAAACATTGAATCAAAAAAGGAAAGGCAAAATGGGAATTTAATTTTGCCAACACCACTCATAGGAATAGCAGTAAGTCCTTTTATTCATATATTAATTCCCTCAAAAAACAGTTTGTCAAGTTGGGCCATTACTAATTAATAACAATCTTATACATGAACCCATTAAAGACCTTATTATGAAAAAATTAACTGCACTTAAGGGCAAAACTTGTACAGGTCCACATGGTGTAGCTGGACAACTTCTGTTTATGTTGGCAGATTGCCTCGTCCATCCACTAAGTATACTATTTGAAAAATGCCTATTAACCAACGTTCTCTCCAATGTTTGGAAATCAGCATATGTAATTCCCATACATAAAAAGGGACTGCATGATAACTGGGAGAATTATAGGCCAATTAGCCTGACATCTCCTATGTGCAAATTATTAGAAAGCATCATTAAGGATTTTATCACCCCTGCATTAGATACCATTGACTCGGAACAACACAGATTTAGAAAAGGTCGAAGTTGAGTTTCCAATCTCATATGTTTTGATGAGGAAGTTAGTTTCTAACTTGATCATAAGACACTGTACGATGTAGTCTTTATTGATTTTAGCAAGGCTTTTGATGCTATGCCACACTGGGCTTTACTATCTAAACTTCATAACACTACTATCAATAAAAATATAATAAACTGAATTTCTAATTGGTTAAATAACAGGTCACAGAGAGTTATGATTAATGGTCAGCTATCCAATGAGGGTAGAGTTACAAGCGGAGTACCACAGGGCTCTGTCTTGGGCCTCTGCCTGTTACAAGCATTCATTGCTGATTTAACAAAAAAAAATTGATTCCTTAGCTGTAAAGTATGCAGATGATGTCAAGATAGGAAGCCTCTGTGCAAACCCGGATCAAACTATTACAATCCAAAAAGATCTTGAAAAAATAAGTCAATGGGTACTACACTGGGGGATGAAACTAAACATAGATAAGTGTAAGATAATGCATTTGGGTCCTATTAACCCTTTAACATCATATATATTAGGAGGTACAACATTAAAAATTTCCTCCAGTGAAAAGGATCTGGGGGTCATTATCTCAGACAATTTCCATCAGTCTGCACAACTTAATGAGTCTATCAATAAAACAAATAGAGTCATCTGGTCAATTGAAAGAAATATAAAATCCAGGGACAGAAAGGTGATGATGCCACAATATAGGGCTTATGTAAGACCACATCTTGAATATGTCTCTCAACTTTGGAGCCTGTTTAGACAGTCAGAAATTCACCTTTTGGAAAGGATTCAAAGAAAATGCATGAAACATATTACTGGTTTACAAAATGAGTCATATGACGAAATAATTGAATTATTAAAACTCATGCCACTAACAACAAGGCATATTAGAGGTGATCTCCTCTTTATGTATGATATTATTCAGGACCCATATCTGATATCTGTTCTGGGATTTGAATTTAAAAACAACATATATAACACTAGAAGTCACCCTGTGCAGTTATATAGTTAAATATGTAATTATATTAGTTGAAAATATTTTTTCACACTATGTATTGTGAACCCCTGGAATAGACTTCCCCTTGAGGTTATTTTCAGTAAAATTAAATCTGTATTTAAGCGATGACTTGATAAACTCATTATTTCTGGTTATAACATTAGCTATTAATTCAAAAGGAACAATCATGGGCCTTCACTCCTTATTGCTCCTTTAACACCTTAGTATGAATCTTAGTATGAAAAAGGACCACAGTGAACTATTTAATCACTTCTAACACCAGAAAATATAAATCCACTGTTCAAATGCATTCATACAACAGTGTTTGCCAATTAATTAACTATTTTATTTACACAGGTTGGATGTGGACCATTCTGGATATTTTATAAGCGTAATAAACCACTTCAGATTGTGGTTTAAAGCTTTTGAGATGGACCGACCAGCACTGAAAGAACGCAGCCTTTGGCTTCATATCCTTCCAACCTAGGGATGTGAATCTCAAGCCTTTAAGCCGTTCTCTGGAGAGTTTGTTTTTACTTATAATAGTTAGACATGGAATTTCCTTTGGCAAAGAAGTATTGTGCATTCAAAAGAGTTTCAACACACAAAACTTCAGGTACCAATTGCATTACAAGACCAAGCGACATATGGTATGTACAGTATAGAAAATATAGCTAATGATCACTAGTGGTGTTAAAATGACATTTTATGAATAGTCAGGAATGGGGGAGTGGAATGGTGGTAATCCTAGGGGGCTCCATAATTAAGGGTATTCACCAGGGAAACAAGGGGCCCCAAATATAGGTAGGAAGGTGGTTTGCATGCCAGGGATGACAGCAGAGAAGAGGTACCCAAAATTGTGAGTTGGTGAGGTGAGCTGGAGGGAACCACTCATAGTTATACACCAAGGTGCCAATGACCTAGCCAGGGAGGAGGTGGGGGTAATACAAGAAAGGTTCAGGGTGGTAAGGAGGACCAGCAGACAGATATTCAGATTGCTTGCATTCTCAGAGATATTGCCTGTACCAAGAACCAGCATGGTCAGAAAGAAAAGTATAGAGGAGTTCAATGACTGGCAGAGGGAGTGGTACAAGGAGGAAGGATATGACTGTATGGGGGCTGGGGGGAGACCTGGTCAGATGAAACACTTTTTGCACCTGCCAGACTGCACTTCAGCAGTGGTGGGGTTAAGGAACCTTCGGGACAAGCTGAGAGGGTACATAAGCAATAAACTTAAATTATACTACTGGGTTGGGAGGGCAAGTAGGCCTGCAGAACTCAAGTCTCCGGGGGGGGAGGATGAGGTCAGCAGACCTCCTCCCATACCAGTAGGAGGGGGTGGAGGTGGAGGGGGACCAAGAGGGTTAGCAGTGGGGGTGTAATTTAATGTCACAAGATACAACTATTGGAAAAACTGAAGTTTTAACAAGTGGGCATGTTTTGTTCCACTTTCTTGATACCATTTTAATGAACTACCATTGCTTTATTATATTTTGTAACAATTTGTAGGACCTAAATCAGAGGTTCAAATTCAACCATAGTGAACACGTCAGTCTAATGTAAATGGTCAAACAGAACTGGTTATGACCATGACGTGTTGGTATTTAGAGGCTGGGATGCTGCCTGAAGCCAGCCTCTGATGAAAACTATTGTCAAAGCACTGGGGGACTGGTGCTCTAAGCCAAATTAGTGCTCCAACACCACATTCTGTATTGGCACTTTTATACTGGAATTCAATAAAGTTTAAGGGAATTTCACTGTATAGACATGGTTGATCATTTTCTGAGTGCAGCAGCTACTTGCATTTCATTGATATGAACTGAGTCTGACTAACCAACTACTGCAAGTCATCCTCTGAACCACCTGAGCGCAAACCTCCTTTCCTTGTTTTTGGAAAGAGACAGAGAACTGAACTCACATATTGACTGCTGCAGGGAAGTGAGAGGTGGTAGTGGTGGCTGACTTCAAGCTGCCAAGATGGATTGGAGGGTACCGGCTATGACCTATGCCAGGAGTCAGGTGATCCTAAATGCACTGCAAAGTGGTTTCCTGTCACAGTGCATCACTGAACCAACCAGGGTGGGGCAATTTTGATCTAGTGCTGATGAACAGGGACCACATCCAGGATATAAAGGTTGAGAAACCCCTGAGTGGGAATGACCATTGCACAGTGTGGTTCTGGTTTGACATGGGCAGGGGAAAGGTCCCCACTAAGACTAAAATCCTGGATTTTAGACAGATGCACTTTAGAAAGATGGGCAAGCTGATAAGGAGTCATCTGACAAGCATCTCAGTGGACATAGGGGTGGACCAAATGAGGAGAGAATAATGGTTGCCACAAGGGAGTGTGTTAGGCTCAATGGGAAGAACTGGTTCCATGTTATGATAGCGATTGAAAAACAGCAATCGCTATCATAGGGAATGTATATCGTCGAAAAGCATTTTGTCCATATACAAACAAAAGTGACCCAACTTCCAGCAAATGACAAGTGTTTATGTGGGGGGGCTGTGCCCCCTTCCCCCACACCTCCCCTTGCAGGGGGACTTTGCCTCCCACACTCCCCTTACTTATGATTGTTAACTCCAGGGGGCTGCATGTCAAGATGGGGGTGAAACATGGACAGCAAAACAAAAATACAGAGCACTGCAACCAGTGGCAAAAATATTACCCCCAGTAGGTCCTGAACCCAGCTCCTGCTGCATCATAGCCAGTCACCCTCACCACCACACCACAGGGCTCGCTCGGCTGCAGCAGGATCCCCGACCCACACAAATCATCCCTCCTATCACTCCACCCTCCCCTCCACCTCCCTATCCCTCCCCTTCCAGTCGCTCTAGTCCTACAGCATTGCTATCCTAGTAGGGTAGCTGTTCATGATAACAATATAAATGAGTCATTGTTTCTACAGTAGCTCATGTAATATCACTAGCAACACTGGCTACCAGAAGAACTTGAGGACCAAAGCATGCAGTTGGTTTAACACTGAGTTCGTCCAAGCAGTAAGGGATAAGAGATCAGCCTACAAGAAATTCAGGAGGATCCTGGGGGATGAAAACAGGGAGGACTACCTGAAGATAGCTAGTGTAGCAGGTAAGGTAGTCCAGTAGGCTAAAGCTCAGAAGGAACTGCAGCTAGCTGATTGAATTAAAATGGGGAAGGGCTTTTTTCTATATTAGAAAGAAAAGGGACAAGAAAGATGGGATTTTGAGGCTTAGGAAAGGGGAAAGGTTGGTGGAGGAGAATAAGGGCATAGCAGAGGTTCTGAATGAGTACTTCTGTTCTATCTTCACCAGGGAGAGAACGAGATGGACCAGTGCCATCAGGGGAAGTGGAGGAAAAAGGAGGTGAAGGCACACAGATGTTTTGATAGAGGTGGCTAGAGAGAGAACAGGGTCCCTTGGCTGACCTATTTAATGGTCCGTTGCAGTCAGGCATGGTACCACAGGACTGGAGAACTGCACATATAGTGTCCCTCTATAAGACCAGTTCCAAGGATGACCTAGGGAACTACAGACAGGTCAGTCTTGCCTCAATCATGTGAAAGCTCATGGAGATCATACTTAGGGAATGTTTAGTAGAGTATCTGAATAAGAATGGTCTCCAGGATGAGTGGCAACATGGGTTTATGGGAGGGAGGGAGATCATGTCAAACAAATCTGTATTGACTTATTTGACTGGGTCACTAAAGCAGTGGACAGTGGCCAAGCAGTGGACATACTTTACCTGGACGTCAGCAAGGCCTTTGACTCTGTACCTCCCAAGAGGTTGATCAGGTTGGTAAAAAGTTGACCAGGTGGGTGAGAAACTGGCTGAGGGGCAGGGAGAAAGGGTATGGTGGTGAAAGATGAGCTCTTCAGCACCAGGGAGGTCACCAGTATGGTGCCACAGGGTTTGGTGCTTGGATCCATGCTGCTTAATGTCTTCATCAGCAATATTTGGGATGGCATTAGGGGCAAATGTTGTCTATTCATGGATGACACCAAGCTCTGTGGGAGGGTGGACACAGCAGAAGGCATACGAGATCTAAGGGAAGATCTGGAAACTGTCAATCTGATATTTTGCTTCAATGCAAAGAAATGCAAGGTTGTGCACAGTGGAGCCAATACCCTGAGGACTGAGTACAGCCTGTGAGGGATCTCGGTATCTGCATCAGAGGAGGAAAAGACCTGGGAATGATAATCACTAGTGACCTGAAACACTCCACAGAATAAAGGAAAGCAGCAGCAAAGGCAAATAAAATATTGAGCTGCATCACCAGAGGGATCCGCAGCAGATGGGAGGAGGTAACATTGCTCTTGTACAAGTCATTACTGAGGCTGCACCTGGAGTACAGTGTACAGTACTAGTGCCATACCTTAAAAAGGACATGATCCTGCTGGAGACTGTCCAAAGGAGGGTAACTAAGATCGTCATGGGCTAACAGGATAAGACAGACTTGGAGAGGTTGGAGGCCCTGAATATCTACTTCCTGGAGGAGAGGAGAGAAAGGGGGGATATGATTGAAACCTTCAACTATTTGAAAGGAATAAATAGGGTGGACAAGGAGGGAATCTTCAAGCTTACTGGGAACCAAAACAAGGGCACACAGTCTCAAGTTGGATGGGGGAGATTTAGGAGAGAGGCTAGGAGACACTTCTTCTTGGAAATAGTGGTGATTGGTTGGAATGGGCTTCCTGAGGAGGTAGTTTCATTGAAAACAGTAGGCAGCTTCAAAAGAGGCTGGGATAGAGTAATGAAAAAATAAGGATAAAGAGATGGGTGGATGGACTTACTGGGTGAATATGTCACTGGGATTAGACTGCATGAAAATCCACATTAGAAAAATCGATTCTGACATGATGGCTACAAGAATAGCATAGCGCAAGTAAGTTGACTCTATCCCTATCATCACATTAGAGGAAGAGGAGAAGTGACAACCTGCTTGGCATCTGCTGAGCTGCTCCCATGGTGCAGGGGGACAAAGCCTTGAGCAGCTAGGGTGGTGGGGTATCCCGGAGACCAGTTTTCTGTTTCTGGTCTCTCATCTGTTGTGCTTTTCTTCACCCCGCCCAAGTTTTAGTTTTATAAGTTCTCCCCCACACTTCACTGTTGCCCGTTACTCTCACAGATATAATCCCCCCAAGTTCCTCCCCATCCCAGAGTTGCACCCCCTGTGGAATTATTTATTTTTAGGTCTGGGGGTACTTGTTTTTTGTTAGCCATGGTAGTGGTCGGTGTGTTTCTTGACTGCTACCATTGGTTTTGTTGTTGCGGTCTGTGTTTTTGTGGAGTGCTACATTTTATAGCACTGTGTTTCGTATGTGGTTTTTGACCGCAGTGTTTTTGTTTTCAAGTTCTTAACCTAGTGTCATGGATGGAGGGGAAGGACAGATAGGGTGGAGGGGCAGGGTCAGTAACTGATGCTGATGTACCTGCAATTTGAGCAGACTTGATAGACCAAATGACCTTATTCAGATGGCTTCCTCATATGTTCATAGTCAGTACTTTTTGGTTCTTGTCTCCTCTTAATCCTTTCTTCTAGCCATAGCATTTGGGAACCAGATCTAGACCCATTCTGGGGTGCACTATAACTTTACTGGTTGTGGTCAGAATAGTGGTGCCCTCTGTGATTATTATCCCCACTTCTATATCCTCTACCATAGTTACATTCTCCATAAGATAAATCGTGGTTTTGGCATTGTGGAGGGTTTTGGTGCTGCTGCTGATTTGTGATGAGCCACAACTGAATCTTGTGATTTTGGCAGCTCCATAGGTTTTTCCTGTGAAGTTTTGTTATCCTGCTTCTTCCCCTTTTTCTTTGAGTTTTTAGAAGAAGGCAACTGATTTTTTTGCCATATATTCTTATTTACTTATTAGTGTGTATTGTATAGGAATAATACAATGTATTTTATATACAAATCCAAGGTTGCCTCATGCACATTCATTAGGTATCTGAACCTTTATATGCAGTAAGTTGTAAAAAGGAAAATTTTTGCCAGTTTTCTATTGTTTTGGATGATCTGTGGAAGTGAGGTCTGAGGTAGAGCCAAGTGCCATAATAAGTAATTTATATTTTAGCCTATTGTCCCAACATATTTGAGGGCTCGTCTGGGATAATTTGTTTGGTGAATGAACAGTGTATAAGCCCTGGATGTGTATTAGAATAAAAGTAATTTTAAGGTAGTTTAAGTTTCAAGTTTTAAACCTTAAAATAATTGTGCTTGTTTTTGTTTTTCAGTGAGAGTCTAAATTTAACTAAGCAAAGAGTGAGAAGCTGAAAAAGATAGTTTCTGACTGCCAGTTTTCACTGCAAGCAAGGATAAGACTTCTGATGCATCCTTTTGAATGCATATTAAGTTTAAATTGAATTGTTGTTTACGGTGTATTGTTATTGAATTGTTGTTGCTTGATGTTTATGATTGTTAAGATGTGACAGCCTTCACTATACATGCAGAGGTTGTTAAATCAAAGGCAATGGTGCATTCTCCAGTATTTTCATCGACATTTATTAAAAACAATGATGAAATGATAAAAGAACTAGAAAGAGTTACCCAAAAGCACTCATTGCTGATTGACATATTGAATGATGATAAACAAGGTTAAGTGATAAAATAAGCAAGCTGGAAAAACTGTTCAAAGATAAATCTTTTGAATGTGGCAGACTTACCGATCAAGTTGAACACTTGGAAGAACAATTAGCAAAAAGTGGAAAAGACCTATCTGATAAAGATGGTGTCATGGTTGATCTAAAGACTAACGATGCTGTTTTACAAAATAAACTGTTATGGTCTAAGCAGTGGAAAATATATTTTATTGAACTTGAACAAGAAATAGTTTAATTGGCAAATGCTTTTAACATGTTAACAAGGATTTGGCTGAATTAAGCAAAAAGTATTAAAGTCTAAAGAGTAAAAGTAAAGTTAAGGAAAAATTGAAAACATTTAAAGGATAAGACATTGTTCAATTGTGCTTATGCAACTGGATGAGATGTATGCTTGTGTGACTTCGATACATTGTGGCTATTCACCTCTCTATCTGCGGGATATACCACCCTGTGGGGTACGACACAAGGAACCCTAGAGGAAGGCTCCCCCTAAAGATGCCATGGGAATAATTCCCTTAGCTAAAGGTAGCTTAGGAAGAAGCCCAAAAAGAATACCCGAAAGGGTGTTGAGCATCGAAGAGGCGAAAAAGCAGAAGATATCTAGACCAGAAATAGATGTAACAGACATACATAGGAAATACAGAAGAATGGGAGGAGGAGAGGACAAAGAATGAAAGGATTTTTGACAAGTTGCAGAAGGGCAGACTTCCTAAGGAGAGAAGGAACAGCCGATGCCACCATCCAACTCCATCCAACAGTGGAATCTAACTAAGGAACCTATGAAAGCACTAAACATGACTAATATTATGACCATCAGCATGGAGAAGAAGGATAAAACCCTTTTGAGGAGGAAACCTCTGGGGATCCAAGGCCTAGGTTGCCTTCCCTACAGGCTGAAGGACATTTTGAAAAGGAATGGCTCTGCTACAGCAATTTAATGTCGAGATCGAAGAAGGAGGAAAAGTCCAATTGTAGAGGAATCTCTCACTCTGTCCTTCTAAATGGACAGCTGTCAAGGATAAGGCCATTTGGTCTCTGCAAGTAGACATTCAAAAGCAAGAGAGGAAGTACAATGATGGAAAGAAGTCTTGAAAGCCTGAATGGTTTAAGGTGAGGTATGAAATGAACAATGTACAATGATGGAGAAAAGCCTGCCAACCCTGAGCAAAGGAGCAATAGATGCAAAGACATGTCTCCAAGTGGAGAGCAGGTTGAGTTGAGGTAGCATGGTCCCTAGAGGGTTCTGCTCAAGTAGTCTATGTGAATGAGTAGACCTGCATAAAGGTCAGATGAGTGAGGGATACCCAGAGAAGACTCATGGTAATGAGAGCAACAAGAGTGCAGTGGTTTGATGAGGTAGCATAAGACCCATTGAGAGGTATGCTCAATTAATTGATGTGAGTAGGCAGACCCTGAGGACAGACTCAGCAAAGGATAACCAGACTCAGGCACCTGGACACCAGATGGACCAGGGTAAGATGAGGATATGAATAGAGAAGGTGATGGCAGGATAGGTAAAACCCCAAAAGAAAGTAAAGGTCAGAGAAGGGCTCTCCCTAAAATTGAATCCAGAGTAGACCCAAGTTGTAGTAATGCAACTAGAAGGAAGGCTGCCATTCAGTACCGTGGAGTGACATGACTGAACAGGAAGATTCATGCAGTAAATCCCACCATGAGCAGGCATCACATGAGAGGGGGAACAGAGCCCAAAAAGAAAACACAGGAGTGGGGTGGAGGTGATCCTCAGAGCAGGGCCCACGTCTTGATGCAGAGAAATGAGAAAAGTAGATAGCATAGTGAGTGAGGAGGCAGAAGGAGCAATACTGCCTAAAGGAAACAATGAATTGCCGAAAACAGTGGGCCCCAGATAGTGAATGATAAGGAAGGGCCAATCCAATGATAGATGTGACAGGAAAGTCCCCTGCAAATTCAGGGACAGGAGAGTACCCGAGGCAGGTGTAGGTGAGCAAGAAACACTGCAAAACCAGGGTAGGGCAAGACCAGACAAGGAGCAAACAGTCAGATGACAGAACAGGGGAACAATGCCACCAGGAGAAAAAGCCGAGCAGCACAATGCAAAGAATAGATGAAAAATAGCAGCAGGTCACCATAGAGACCATACCTGTGGTCAGTGTGAGAGGAGAGAACTATGACACATAGCCCCAGGCTGATATACACAAAACCAGTCAGTGTATCCCTAGAGAAATGAGAGCAGTGAAGGACGAGAGGAACCTAAATCCTGATTGAGGAAGAGCAGGTATGGGAAGAAAGAACACTGGATGTTGATCTGCCCCAAGCAGCGACAAGCAGAAACTGAAAGGAGTGAAGCAAGTATAGAGAGGTAACCACACAGGGGACAAGGATGGACTGAAAGACAGGAGCCACAGCATCAAAGGAGCCTAGAGGAAAGGGGAGTCTGGTAGGGAGCCAGAAAGATGGACAGCTGCATCCAACCATGAGGAACAAGGAAAAACGGCAGGTCGGCAAAGCAGAGGAAGCAGAAATGACAAGCAAGGCAGGTACCCCATCTGGGGCTGAACAGTGGGCAGAGGAAAGCAGCAGGCTGACAGCCATTGGTGGAGATGGGTTGCCAGGGCAGTGGGAAGTAGAAGAAGAATGGGCCTAATGGTGTGGAAAGGCAGTATCCCAGGTCAGTAGGATGCCGAGAGGTGGGGTCAGAGCAAGAAAGCCAAAAGTGGCATGCGCAGGAGCAAGGGACCCCATGCAGGAGAAAGAGGCCTAACTCAGTGAGCAAAATGAAAATGGGTGGAATAGTGAGGAGGGGAAAAAAGCGGGGGCCAGGAGGTGGGTTGAAAGACACAAACGGGAGAGCAAGCGATGGAGGAGAATGAGAGGACACAAGGGAAAAACAGAAAGATGATGGGGCAAGAGAGGAAGCCAGGCAAAATGAGGAGAGAGAGAAAGGGAAGGAGGAAAACAAGACAAGAGGAGCAAGGGGGAAAACCAGTCACACCAGCAGCCTTAGGAGATGAAAGCAGAGAAGCACAAATGGAGAGGGATCGAGGTGCATTTGGAGAAAAGGAGCACGAATGAAGAAACGGGGCTGGCAGCACAGAGGACCAAGCCTCTGGCTGCAATGAAGAGATGAATCCTGGAACAGTCCAGGAGGAGTGGCCTTTTAAGGCCTGGTGGGGGAGTGACATAGTTGCTCCACCCATTGAACCTCAGGCTTAAAGCCTTCCCAATGCTGATTCCGGAATTTCTTGTATTTCCTGATGCCGGAAACCCCCTTGCACCATGCTAGAGGGGTTTTCTGGCATAGCCAGTGGCATAGCTCACCTTTGGTGCAGGCAACCTGTGCCATGCAGCAGGCCATCTTTTAGAATAGCGGGCAGTGTAATGCATGTTGCATGGTGTGACTTGCACCGTTGGTTTTGGAGCAAGTCACATTGTGACATGCGTAACCCATTCTGGAATCGTGCCCATTGTTGTCAGGCAAATGTCTTTAAAATAAAATAATCAGCTTACTTCTCATGCCTTGAGCTTCAAAATGAAATACCTTTCATTCAAATCCATCTTCAGGAAATCCTTGAAAGGCACAAAATTCCTTTTGAGAACGTTTGTTCTTTGTTTCAGTTCATCCAGGCATGACTGACGGTGTATTTACCACGTTTGTTCTTCTAAAACCTCAAAGTAGCATAACTCAGTCTTGCAGTCACTCAAATATTTTAAAGTTATATTTTTGGATGTTTAACGAGTTGAGCTTCCAGAAAAATACAAACAAGAAATGATTATCTCCAAAACTCTTTGCACAGGACATATTTGTAAATAACTTGTTTATCTCATCAGTTGCATTCCTGAATTTCAGTTCTTCAGTACTTCAAACACTAGCTATTATTGTAGATTCTGTTGTTTGTACTCCAGCAGTATTATGTATTGCCTTGCAGTAAACAAAAGTTTCTGTTCAATAATAAAGATGCATTGAAGTTTTTTTTCTTCTTCTACACTAGACAATGGTGCCTGGTGGTACCACAGTAGATGTTACCGGCATGTCAGTTGCCATGGCCCCCTTATTAAAAAGGTGGTCTCTTCAGGCTGAGACACCTAATACTGAAACTTGAGAGGGTCCCACTTTAGGAAACAGTACTTTTTAAAATGCAAGTTTGAAATCCCATTTCTTTTCTCAAGTTCATCTAGAGGCAGATGTTTGCCAAAGCTACCCTTTGAAGGCTTTGAACCAATTGTCTCAGTATTATATACCTCCTCAAATAACCACACACTATAACTAAATATTTTAACTAAATATTATAAAATATTTTTGTAAATTAGTTTTGTTAGTACAACATTCCCTCATTGAATCAGTTGTCCCAGATTAATCATTATCACACGATACAGAAAACATCATAGGACAAAGAAGAGCAATAAACTAACATGGAGATCCCCAGAGTCCACAAAACTGGTAGGCAAATTTAGAAAAAAAAACTCTTAATAGCAAACCAAGGGAAGGACACACTAGGACTAAACACACAAATCAAAACACTCTGCTCAGCATACGTGTTTGCAGATTTGGAGTGCAGTATTCCTTTAACCAGTGGATGTATATCCTTTGATAATAGGGGAAATTGAGGTAGTATCGATTTAAAAAAACATGATTCAGTAATGGTGCTTACTGAACAAATTAAAATAAGTGGAGTGCTCAATATCTTAAGCAAGCAATAATATCTGACAGAGTTGGCAGTATTGGGCAATGCTAGACCTCCCAGGGGTGTCATGAAGCCCAAACCCACAGGTGGTGGGCCTTATGACCCCTGAATGGTCTGATATATATAACTCATGCTTCCCACTATGAAAGGGTATTTTTACACTTAGAAAATGGGTCTTCATTAAATTTTATATATATATATATATATATATATATATATATATATACACACAATAAAATCCCTTAAAATTATGTAAAATTGAATACAAACTCAGTTTGTTGTAAAGTAATCCCTCTGCTGGTACACATGCCAATAATGGGCATTGCTAATTGTGAGACAACTCTCACTTTCACTATCCTTACCCTCCCCATTACATGGCACCTTCTCCCCCCTTCCAGTTGCCCATCAGTGAGAAACAACTAAGCACAGTTGTGAGAATGGGTAGTAGAGCTAGGGCTGGCCGGGGAAGAGCAAGCAGGAGACTATAGTGCTGATAAGGAGACCAGCGGTACTTTGTCGGTTTCATCTCCCACAGATAAAGACACACTGCCAGCTTGCAGCAGTAAAGAAAGCTGGCTGGGAGCTGGTGCAGGGGTGCGAGTAGTGGTTAGAGGTAAGAGTGCTCTGTTCTAGCACTTGAACATTTAGTTTAAAAAAAGAAAATGTTTTGTTTGTGGTATTTAAAATGAATAACTTTGTGGCAGCTACACTGCAGTAGAGGTGCAACTTGCTCAAGCATCTCACTTAGCCAAAGGAAAAAAATGGTGGCTTTTGAGATTTGAATCCAAAGTGGGCACAGTGGTGCTCTATGGTATGGAGGAAGGTTGGCACTGTAATTTTTATTTCCTGGTCTCTGCTTGTAGCTAATGTACCACCTTGGCAGAGGTCTTACCAGAGACCAAGAAATTTCTAACCAATTTTCTAATATGAGTTACTTATACCATGGGCTTGATTTTCCATGGGTGCTTAGTTCAATGCAAGCTGTGGTAAATGGCAGCTTGATTCGAAACCTGGTGTACCAGCTACCCTGTACCCAATTTTCTAAGAATTCCAGTCACAGAGCCTAAGATCCCCAACCTACTACATTCAGACCCATACGCCAAACAAATGATGCATGAAAAGGGATTGGCAGATACTGCTAGCAGACCCTGGTGGTAACTCTCCACATGCCGCACCTGCTGCTGCATTCCCAGACTGCTTTGCACCAACAACTGTGGCTCATCCTGGGTCCCAAGTGGCAAGTACGGGCACCTGCACAGCCATGGTCTTCCCCAGGGAAGGTCAAGTGGTGACAGCAGGGCAGCATAGTGTAGCAGACCCATAGCACTGGGTCTGCACCATGACCCTGGCTGTTACTGCTGCTCAACATGCTCACTGCCACAGTACTACACTGCACTGTGCACTCCACAGCAGGACCGGCAATTCTATGGAGGTAGCCAACCAAGTGGGACCCAAAGCCTGTCCTCCCATTCCAGACTGAGTACACAGGGCACTGGTCTTCAGGTACTCAACAGATGTCATCCCAGTCTTACAGTTGTACCACAACATGGGCCACCAACATGTGGGCCAGCTTCCACTGACAGCAAAGACACCCCATAGAGCACTGGGCTGAGCCTACAGCCTCCACACTGTTCCATGTAGCTACAGGATGGTCCTACACAGACTGTCCAAGGCACCACAAAGGGGGTGTCCACCACCTCTGCCCATCAGATATACCATCGCACCTGCACAGCCTGACCATGCCCCAGTACACCTGTTGGACAGCCAGACACTAGTCAGACAGTTCCCAGTTGTCCCCAGAATAGAGGGTGTGGGTTCATGAGCCAAGATTGCCTGGCATGTTGGGGTTACCTGCTTGTCTATGCCCATGGATATGGAGCTCAGGGCATTGAACATGCACATGTGTGCTGCCTCAGGCTCACAGCCATATGAACCCCATGACTCACGGCATGTGGGGGGGGCTTCCTCACCATTCAAGCTGTGTCCTGCATGCACTGGAAACCTATACAAGTCATATGTGTTGTGTGCTGTCAGAGCCACAACCAGGGCATTGGGCTGTTATACCAATTCCATCCGGTCTAACCACAGCAAAGGCTTGTGGTGAGTGTGAGGATTTGAGAATCCTGCTGTTGGGGATATGGCAGTTGCATTGTGACACAAGCCCCTTCCATGCCTTGGTAAAGCCTGTAGCTCATTGTAAGCCCAGAGCAAGGCTGTCAGGTGCAAGGGGTCCTGCTAGTGTAGCAAGAACTGTCTTAAAATTGGGAATGACTCAAAGTGCAGCACAATGTGCCTCTTGTGTCATGTCTGTTTGATGCAAGCACCTTGTGTCACTCCCAACCCTTTGAAAATTGAGCTCCATGTTTTTTGTTTTATTCCTGATCTCTTAGGTGGATTAAATGAATGTATGTAATTACTGTTCCTTGTTTTTTCCCATAGGAAAACACGGTTGTAATTTCACTGTTATAACCAGCAGGTTATAATGGCAAACACGTGCCAGGTTTCCCATGTTCTGCATACACCAGCTTTCTTCTTTCTTCTTCTTTGCCAGCTGAAATATCTCACCGCTGACCCATTCACCGCCACTTAGAGTTGGCAGTAAGTACATGTAAACAAAAAATGACTGGGCCAAAAAAAACAGCTTTTTTTAGTTTTAAACTGGGCTTCTGCTTAAAGAAGAAAGGTTTCTTTCATGAGCCCCTTCCAACAATAGACCATGCTGAAACATGATCAGTCCTTAGATTCACAGGGATACTGTTTATTTTATATAATTGCTGTGGCGAAAAAATGATCCCCAGCAATTATTTAAAAAAAAGGCTGGGTAGGTGGTGTAAAACTCTAATTATACACAACCCCTTGGTGTTGGATGCCTTTTTATGAATCCCTCGAGCTTTGCTCTTGGGGTTTATGTGGCATCCCACACCTTGGGGTATGAAAAATTCTCATTATAACCCCCTACCCAGCCATTATTCTCTATATAATTCCTGTGTGTATTTCATTTTTTGACTGGAACTTTCCTGTCTGTAGTGGGACCTGAACCATGATACTTATGCAAAGTGAAAGCCATGAAGAAGCACAGTTGCTTCTAGTAATGGGGGAACTGTCTCTGGTGCAGTTCTGAACCCCCTGGACTGGGTCAACTCAGCAATAACTGGGAAAACAAAGCCTTTTGTGGCTCAACCCAAATTGCCGAGTTGGCCCAATTCAGAAGTGTGGTCTGGTCCAGAATAATACTCTCATCACCAGTATAGAGATGCAGCAAAGTAAAATTCGACCCACAAAGTGGCTGCGAAGTGGGTACTTCGCGTTACTACTCCACAATGCAAAGTGCCAATTTTAAAGCCCCACTTTGCATTGTAATTATAACTTTGCGTTGTCCACTCTGCCTTAATTCGCTTTAAGGCAGAGTGAGAAGTCTATTAGCAGCCCACAAACATCACATGGCTTACACTAGTGTAAGTCACATACTTTAGCCAGGCAGCCACTGCCAGTCTAAACCAGAAAGCCAGCACTCCAGACCAAAAAATGCAAAGAAATAATGTTCACAGTCAGCTACTGCAAATGTATTGATGGCAAAACAAAGCACAGAAATGACCCTTGTGTTTTGGTGGTTAGTCCTCCTTTTGGTGGCCCCATAATGAAGGCCTAAGCGCTGAAGCACAGGGGTCATTTTTGTTTGTCATGTTTTTCCATCAAGAAATTTGCAGCAGTGAATATTTCTTTTTTGCATTTATTCATCTGGTTTCAAAGTTTAGTGTGGTAGTGGCAGTTTTGCAGCTAGCTGCTCTCCACCAGCACCTGAACCAGCCCCAGTGTTAGCACAGCATGCTAGTGGACTGGACCTGTTATATTCCGATTTAATAATGTCTGTTTATCATGAAATATTTTTGGTGCCTCAACAATATTTCATTTCTGTTGGGTAGGGTTTGTTATAAAGCAGGAGTGAGCAGTGCTATGATCTGTTAAACTGCATGTGTGCACTGTGAGGTGCACACTGCCCACTGAGCCTTCTGAAATCATATTCTATGACTTGGTCCACTGGTGATGATGGTACAAATAAAATATATGTTATATATTCTTATCTTTAGTCTTTATATCATAAACAGTGGAACAAATCATCATATATGCTTGCAAGGAGCTGGACAGTGTGTGCATATGACAGTGCACTGCACACACATGCTGTTTAGCACAGTATTTATTTCACTGCTCAGTCCTGCTTTTCCACACACACACCCCCACACACAGAGCAAGACAATAATAAAACATTACTGAGACCGCTAAAATAATTTATTTTTGGAAAGAGACATTATTAACTTGGAATATAACAAGGAAGGGAATTAATTAATGTTGCACTCAGTCATGCATGCAGTGCTACCACACAGTCCCCAGAATTAATGTGCATCCCCAAAATGCTGCTGTCTCATACCCAGAAAATTCACCACTCCAGACGAAGAGAAATGAGAGCCGAACATGGAATGAAAAGTCTCCATGAATTAATGGTGCACTCAGTCATGCATGCAGTGCTGCCAAACAGTCCCCAGAATAAATGTGCATCCCCAAAATGCTGCTGTCTTGTGTCCAGAAAATTCCCCACTCCAGACGAAGAGAAATGAGAGCATAACATGAAATGAAATGTCTCCATAAATTAATGGCATACTCAGTCATGCATTCACACACTGCCTACTATAAGAACTAAGGTCCCGATTCCAAGTCAAATTATTTATGGCACAAGGTGATTTAACGCCAAACCCCATGGTGCACATATCGCACGTTGCACCATGAGTTACGCAAGTTGCTATTACAAGTTACGGCTTGTGCCATGCTGTATACAGGTTGCACCAAAGGTGGGCTACACCACCCACTACACCCGCAACCCGCTACGGCATGGCAAACAGGTGGGTTATGGCAGCACCTGTTCCCTTTTCTGAAAGGATGGCTGCCATAACCCACTTACACAATTACAAGACCCGCAATGGTGCTGTGGGTTAGACCAGCATGGAGGTGGTGTAAGGGGCATCTGTCCTGGCAAAACAATGGATGCCCCCCCTGCAGTGCCGTGGAATGCTGATTGACATGCTCCATGTACCCCCCTGCACATTGCTGCCTCCTACCTCCCCAATTTTGGGGTGTCACCTGGGTTGGTACTGTGTTGTGCCCCCCATGTGCCTGTGCCACCTGGACAGCCCCCCCCCAAGGCTCCTAGGGGATTGCAAGAGTGTTCCAGGATGGGGAGGTTCAGGGAGGCAGTTGTATGCGGGCTTTGACTTGCAGCACCCAGGTCTGTTGCATCATTCCCATTGTGCAGGCCTGCAGCTGCTGCAAGTTATGGGTTGTAGGTGCCAGGGACCTTGCCTGTCTTGGAATAGGGTGCAGGGTCCCCGGCATAGCACCGCATGGCGTAACTCATATACACCCATGAGTTGAGCCATGTGACTTGGAATCAGACCCCAAGTGTCCTGCTGCTGCTGTTGGAATTTCATGTAATGCTGCTGTTGACCTGACTGGGCTGATGCACAGTGTCTTGCCAAACGGTGTGCTAGAAGGATTACCCAACCATTGACTTAAATGTTCAAGATGATGTGACTGATAACGCAGTTGTTTGCCCAAAGTGTGCAGCACTGACCATAACAGGAAGGATGCCCTTGTGTGTACAGTAATAGTACCCTTGGTAAGTTAATTAATGTACCTGCCTGGCACCATCATTGTTTTCCACAGAACCTGACCTTAAATGTTTTATGTGTGTGTGTATATATCTATCTATATATATATATATATGTATTTTCCATATATATATACAGTATATTATGGTAGCACGGTAGTGCTACCATAGTTAGGGTTCAGGAGCCATTTCCATGTTAAACCCAAAGTTTTGCACCTTAGTAACTTTGCAACTGTTTGATGGATTTGCCTGAAATTTGGAATGTATAATCAAAACCCATAGGCCTTGGGATCTGCCAAGTTTCGTACTGATCGGATGTACGGTTGCGGAGTTATTAAGCATGATCTGTGCGCATGTTTACGCTTTTCTGGAATTCTATGGTCGCGTGTACAGGTCGTACAGTTTGCGTGACCGGCCCAAAATCTTTAGGGAACGTGCAGGCAGGGTCCCTGATGTGCCTTTCAAAGATTTGGTAAAAAAATATTAAACGGTTCAAAAGTTATTCAAAAAACAGTTTCCCATTATAAGTCAATGGGAAAAAGTTAAGAAAAAGTTCGACAGTGTCGCAAATGCATTTTTACTTTCGCAAATGGGCCTGTTACTTTATCAAATCCACCATTTTGTTTTCAGTTGGTGATCAGAAAAATGGTTGGCATTTAAATTTGAGACCCTCTAGCAACGTAATTCTTTTTGTATTTAGCTATTCGGGCCCTGAGGATGCTTGCCATGTCTTTATTTTGTGGTAAAACACCCCAGAAATATGTTCTCAAATTTCTGGAAAAAGTACTTTCACAAATTACTTTCATGCTCACGAAAGTGTCGAACTTTTTGGCGAAAGCTTTCGCAAATTGCGACACTAATTTTATAGTCTGTGGGAAAATGACAGCAATTCTTTGGCACTGCACTGCAAAATAACCGTTGGGAGTTTTGGGCTGAAATTTGAGGAGCGCAGCCGACATCTCACAGATGTGCCTTTCAGTGTTGCATTGAAAAAATATTACATGGTGACAAAGTTATGGCACTCCAAAGTTGACAGTTTTTCCCATAGGATAACATTACGGCGCCCAAGCATTACAGGAATCCTTTGGCACCCTGCTGCAAAATAACGGTTTGGTCTTTTTTCCTGAAATTTGGAGGAAGACAGCCAACAGTACACAGATGTGCCTTTCAGTAGTTTGGTGAAAAAATATCACATGGCGGCAAAGTTACGGCACTCCAAAATTGACGGTTTTTCCCATAGGCTAACATTACGGCGCCCGACACTTAACAGAAATCATTTGGAGCCCTGCTGCAAAATAACGGTTTGGTCTTTTTTCCTGAAATTTGGAAGGAAGACAGCCAACAGCCCACAGATGTGCCTTTCAGTAGTTTGGTGAAAAAATATTACAGGGAGGCAAAGTTATGGTGCTCTGAACTTTTCTTTTTCCCATAGGATAACATTCACAGTGCTTTGGCGCCTTTTCAGGGCCCGTATCTAGGAAGCGATGCGAGATACGGACTTTTCACAAAATTTTGTTAGCCCCTCATGGCCTAAGATTCAAATTAGCCAGGACAGTTGTAAATAATATGACTTTTACATTTTTTTTCTACGTCATACGGTTCCTGAGATATAATGTATTTAGTATTCCAAGATCTCATTTTCTGCGCCGATACTCATTATTTTGCATACATTATTTGTACTCACTGTCTTTCTCAATGCAGGTTTTGGGGAAAACCAGCCTTTCCGCTTACATTACTGTTACTGTTGCCCTTTCTGCTTGCGGATCCGTACCGGTTTCACTTACCATTGACGTCTGCGCCACCATGTGCGTTATCCTTTGCATTTTCATTTGCGCTACGTTTCTGTTATTTTTGCCATTTCTGTCTACAGTACTGTTTATCTTACTGTTTCACTTTACATCACCATGCCCATTGACATTTCTGTTTGCAGGCACCATGTTACTATGTGACAACACATCACGTGGCAGACCATTCCGTCTATAGCCACCATGTGCGTTACCCTTTCTGTTCTCATTCGGTAGCTTGTGTTACCATATAGCCACTATTAGCATTTCTGTTTGTGTTTGCTGTCCCTGTTAGTATGCCACAACACATCATGTAAGCGAGGCCTTGAGCCAGCTCCCTTAGCGCATGATATGCAGCGGGAGGCAGGGGCCAGAGACCCAGCATCCCTTTCCCTTCTGTCATTCACTATTTCTCATTATCATTCTCAAAAGAAGGGAAATTAGAGCGAAAAACTCCGTTTAATGCATTAGTTGGGGTTGTTCCACAGCGACAAAAGTGAGGAAATTGCTGTTAGGGTTGAAAACCCCTTGGACCCCACCACCCCCAACCGACATTGGGGTGTGCATTGGGATCGTGGGTCCTAACTCTCACCCATTCTCCTATACTTCTGCTGCTTTACACATGTCATGGGGTGAGAGTTAGGGCTAGCGATAATCACCTGTCTCAACATATCTTGTAATTGTTTGCATTTTCTTTTTGTTTGCGTTTCTGTTACTTTTTAGCCATTTGTGTACATGTACTGTTTTGCTTTCTGTTTCACTTTGTCACCATGCCCATTGACATAACATTTACAGGCACTACATTACTTTGTGACAAGGCATCATGTGGCATGGCGTTCCTGTATGCCACTGCATGCATTAGCATTCTGTTCTAATTCATGGTTGTGGGGCGTGCTGCATTACATTTACAATTTTTTATCTTTCTTAAAGAAGGAAATTAAGGGCAAAACAGTCTGTTTAATGCATTAGTTAGGGTTGTTCCTGCGACAAAAGTGAGCAAATTACGCTGTTAGGGTGAACACCCTTGTGCCCCTGTGCCCACTCCCCAAGTCACACTTTTAGCATTAATGTTTGCAGTGCTGTCAGTTTTATTGTGCCATAACACATCATGTGGCGGTAGCACATGGACTATACTACCCTGCCCACCCCCCCAACGCATTGGGGTGTGCATTGGGATCGTGGGTCCTAACTCTCACCCCATTCTCCTATACTTCTGCTGCTTTACACATGTCATGGGGTGAGACTTAGGGCTGACGATCCCGTCTATGCCACCATGTGTGTTACCTTTTGTGTTGCTGTGTTACTGACTGTATGTCATAGGTACCAAACAAATAGATGGAGGTATAGTTGTAGCAGTATTAGTAAACATTTATTTGTATACTTAAGTCATAGACACTTATTTTTATGTCATAATGGTATTTAAAGTAAGGAGACGACACAGGTGGTTATGGTTTTAAAAAATGTATTGCCAATTTGCCAAATGGAGAAAAGGTCCAATCAAGAGTCAAATTAAGTTAACAGAAGCAGTCTCACAATACAATCTTTGTATGTGTGCAATCATTACCTTAAATTTGTAAATGTGTAAGAATAATAATAAGTGTATCATGTGGATTGGACTAAGTGTGTGATATTATATGAAACTAATCAGATGTGTGTTTTAGTTGTGGTTCAGTACTCACTTCTGTTTATATGTGTGAAGTATTTTCTGGCATTTGAATTTTAATTTTAATAGTCAGGCTGAAGCTATTGCTATTGAATGTGAATGTAGTTTGTAAAAAATGTAACTTTTTTTAAAATGGTTGTATGTTGTAACTATGTGTAGTGCATTACTTGTCTGCTATGTTAATAAGGGAATGTCAGTTGGTAGTGAAGTGTGATTAGACACAAGATAGACAAGTGTTTTGTTGTAATTGTGTGACTGCTAATGTGGATGTTCCTGGGGTGGGCGAAAAACCATATGCTGATTGTCTAAGTAGTACAGTTAATGTAATTGTAAGTTTAGTGACATTTGATTCTTACTATTAAATAATATGTCACTGACTAGGTGCAAATGGAAAATTCCCGCCCGACCCCTCAATTGAGGCGATCATAAATATTGTCAGGAACAGGTATGCAGTTTGTTGTGATCAGCAACAGTGCCTGATTTACAATTGTCAATATTTTGTACAAATGGTACAGTTAGTAATGTGACAAGTACAAAAAAAATGAATGTTTTACATGAACACAAAATGTTATCAATTCTTACATTGGCTTCTATGTAAATTCTTAACTTGTAAATACTAAAACTGTAATGGAATGCATTTTTCACAAACTTATGCTTAGTTACATGTTGTTAGTATACTGCAAGTAATATGTAAGACATTCACTTGTACTGTAGTGATACACACTATTTGTAGTTCAATTATTAAACAAGTTATTAACAATGTACACTTGAACACAAATGTTTCTAATATGTACAAGTAGTTTTAAACAGTTTAAGAGTCACTAAATTAGATTAAGTAATTGGTTATTAGTAACAGTTGTGTAAGTTAGGTTCTTGCATTATAAATAGCAGTAGTTGTTTTACATATGTACAAATACTAGTACTACATCTGAAAGCGTGATAGTTCTACACTGTTGCATGGTGATCTAATGATGTTCTCTATATGTGAAGAGTCACTAGAAGTGTAAAAAGACTACTTCTGAGACTGTGGAATGTTTGTTAAATGTTATAAGGTAGAATCTTTCACAGACATGTAATCATGGTTTCTCTTGTGACTGTAAATATTGTTGGGCGCGATTGAAGCCACTACAACAGTGTCATGCAGTCACTGATCTACAAAGATGTAACATGTCACAGTCTATGTAATGTCTGTGTTGAATTCCATTTTTGTTGAAATTGTATTGTTTATTAACAGTTGTAAATTGTACAACATAGTAACGAGTTATGACATTTTGGGACAAAAGTACTCATGTTAAAATGGTACATGTTTTGTCCTGTTCTTCTGAAATATGAAGGTTGTCATCATTCCTCAATATTAGAATACATGCATTTTCAGGTGATCTGGGGTGTCTATTTAAAAGTAGTTGTAGAGTAGTCATACTCTAACCATACAGCTGTGCAGCTTAGTATGTTTTAGATGCATTATCTTGCAAAGACATGTCATCATGGTTTCTCTAGTGACTGTAAATATTATTGGATTCAGCCACTACAACAATTTCCATGTAGTCACTGATCTACAAGATGTAACATGTCATAGTCTATGTAATATCTGTATTTGAATTCAGTTTCGTTGAAATTGTATTGTTTATTTACAGTAGTAAATTGTACAACATTGTAATGAGTTATGACATTTTTGGGGACAAAGTACTCATGTTAAAATGGTACATGTTTTGTCCTATTCTTCTGAAATATGAAGGTTGTCATAATTCTTCAATATTAGAAGATATGCATTTTCAGGTGACGTGAGGATCTCTGTTTAAAAGTAGTTGTAGAGTCATCACCTCTAACCATCCAACTGTGCACCTTAGTAGCAGGTGTAATGTCCAGGAGTGCATGGATTGACCATGATGATAGATAATGCTGTGAGTGTCAAACAGTGTTTGGTTGAAGACTATTCTACTAGCTGTGTAGTCTGTGATAGGAGTATCAACTCTGAGCCATTAGTTGTCAAATCTGTGCAACATAAGCAACAGATATTGAGATGAAGTCCTGAGCCGTATGGACTGGAGTGCATCTGCCTCTGCACCTTACACAGGCATGACTACATTCAGCATTAGTGAACAGCTGTCGAAATTTGACACTTTTGGCTTTAGGAACAAAGAGAGTTATCCACAGCATGTCTTGTGTGGTTTCACGCTGTGAATTGCCACATGAAACACATACATATTTTGTTACGTATGTTACTGTGAAGTACTGGAGGATTGGGGTGCCGTCTTCATCAAGGTTGTTTATGACAGCCATCATAAACTCAGTACTGTCTTGCTGTATGTCTGCAGCAAATGTACTGCATCCAGCATATGTAGATAACACCTGTCGTAGTGGTGTTAGTGGTGTACATTATTAGACTGGTCGAAGTCATGTTGATAATCTGCTTCAGGCGTTTGATAGGGAGTTGTGTTGTGAAGCAGATATTGCTTGCACAAAAGTGTAGCATATGTAGAAAAACTTGCATAGCTGAGTTAGCATAGCAGTTGGCTCTATTGCTGTTGTCAAACAATGGTACAGGAGCTACACCAACTGATTTCTGATGAATTGTTGGTTGTGGATGTTTACTTGAGGTTGTGGCCTTTTCTGAAGTGTTTTTGTGTGAATCACTTAGTGAAGCTTGCTGCTGTTTGTTGCTTCGTCTACCTGTGACTGAATTGTGTGAGACAGACAGATATGTAGGCAGTGGTATTAAAGACATTTGTGGCTGATGTAGAGTATGTAATCTGTTGTACTCAGAATACATTGCTTGTCATTACGCATGTTTAGGTGCTATACAAATGATGTACAATCCAGAAAGGCTTAAGTACCGTGAAAGTGCAACATAACTCATACCATCTTTGAATATGTCTGTACCTATATCTATCATTGCTGAATCAAACTTAATCCCTGAGATTTGTGAATGAAGACAGCGTATGCAACACATAATAGGAACTGTTTCCTGTTTACATAGATATCCTTGAAAACCTGGAATTTTATGCAGGTTTGATCTATGTGTACAAGTGTTGCATGTTGTCAAACTGCACTACAAGTGTCTGAATAAATGTCTTCTGTACATTATGGATAAAGTCAGTGATGTTTCCATGGCACCGTTACCTGCCTTGATGGACATCTAGATTACGTCGTGGCGCATCGTGCATTCTTACAAAGTGTGAGAACTTCTAGGCCAGCTGTTCATTGAAACATCGACTTCAGTTCATGTGGTTCAGTCATCTTTGCTACTAGCTTTCGACTAAGAATAACGCCATCAACTGTATCAATTGCATGGAGTAACAATCTCTTGGTTCTCTCTTTGTAGCATTAGATTGTTGAATTCAGTGCATTTCTTTAGTAGTGGCATAGATACCACTATCTGTCTGGCAGTAGAGTATATGTCGCTGAAGACATTACATACTGTTTCTATGCATGAGTATCTACTGTGATGTTTCGATCATTTAACATACAAACATGTTCTGGTGATAGAGAACCTGTGCGAGCTTCATCTAAAAGTGATTTGTAAGCTCGTCACCACTTTGCGCATGTTCTCAGACAACTCAACATAGAGTGAATAATTCCCATATGTTATAGCCTGCAATGCATCCGAGGATATTCTTAGCTTGCTTGGCAGTTAGAGTTGTGAATACATGCTCTGCATTGACTGGTGCAAGTTGTAAAGGTCTCCCAAGACAAGTATACTTTTGCCACCAAATGGCACTGCATCGTCAGTACCTAAGATCCGCTGTGGCGTAGATGAATACAGGCTAGCATGACATTGGAGACCATGCTGATTTCATCAACGATGAGTAGCTGCATCTTTGTGAACATGGAACGAAGCTGAGATGCAACCTCGAATGACAGTTCTGATACTCTCAGTTCTCCCATGTTCGACTGGCAACATAAAGAGCGCGGTGTAATGTTACTCCACCAATGTTGTATGCTGCTAGTCCAGTGGGGCAGTCACAACAACAGACATTGAAGAGCCTGTCACCTCCGTATTTCTGAAGTAATAGCTTCAATCAGGAAACTCTTTCCTGTGCCAGCTGAACCACTGACAAACATTAGTAGTGGTTTGTGCTGAGTGCAGTCACACTTTTTGTTTCATGTGTATCCCATGTTGGACAACTTCAACCACTTTGGGTGTACTGTATGCTGCAGCTGATTTAGTCTTTCTCTTATGTCATCTGGGTTGACCATAGAGTGTGTGCCATGTTGCATGGCTGTCTCAATTTCTGAGATTAACAGTTCTGGGGCATTTAATGGCAGAGGGTCACCTAGAACACCTTGTCCTTCTGGATCAAGGCTGTCTTGTGAACTAACTGGAGTGTCTTGCTGAAGTTGCTTCTCTGCCTGCTTGAGCTGTTCTTTCTCAGCTTTTAGTCTTTCTATGTATGTTTGTGAGTAGTCGGTTTGGAAATTCTCATAAGTGAGATTGAACTGTTCTTCGAATGTGTCAGAGTCACCTTTTAATTCAGACTCACTCCTCCAGGGTCTAAATAGAATAGGAGAGCAAAAGTAGTATGCTGCTGTGCTCTCTGATGTGCCTAGATACGGTTGCAGTGATCAATGAGCCATGGCTTGTTCCTCTTCACAAGACAGCCATCTAGTCATTGACCTTGTAAATGTGCAGTGTTGAGTCATGTGCTGCACCTATCTTGTAGTCATACCACTTAGCCACCTCAAACAGACACATATCATTCATCTCGTTGTGTCTCGTGGGTGGTATGTGTCTATCAGGTTATTCTTCAAGATATGTTTTGAAGAGGTGTATTGACAACAAGCTGCTCAATTTCGGCATGAGGAATCAGTACTGCCTTCCGTTTCTCTTTGTAGTTACACTGAGAAAGCGTACAGCGTCAGAACTCCGATACAGATGTGTACCCATTAATGCGGTCACTGACCCGTAAGCTCCACATTCTCTGTGTGAAAGAGTCTTCAAACCCAATGACCACAGCTGAGATCATCGAGCTTTGCTGGAACTGGCAATATCTTCCCAAAAGATCTTGCAAGCTAGTCTGTTCATGTTTGGTTATGTACAAAGTTACATAGCGAACCAGGGCTAGTGAGTTGTCAGCCACAAACTGAACATCTATGTTTGCTTTGCCACAATAGGAGAAGAGTTGGGTTGTAGTCATTGATATACACCTCTTTCATCTCTGGGTAACTCGTATACCCTCTTGGTTGATTTTGCCTTCAAGTGGTGTCACATTGCTGAGAAAAGGTCATTCATGCCACCATTCTGACAAACTCTTCTAGGAAATCCAAAAAGCGACATCAGCGTGTGCAATTAGATTTGTTCTTTACTGCTGCGTGGCAATATTATTTGCGCTAAATATGTCGCTGGAACTTTCCAGACCAACTTCCATAGTGTGGGACTGTCATACTTGTCTGGAATGTGACAAGTGATATATTTTGATGAATGATAGCACTTGTAGCTGCATCATATTCACCGATTAGGTAGCGCATCCTTGATCCATAATAACATATGGATATGAGGGCACCTCGTATGATATTCTGTCCTCAAAGTAGTGTTCTACAATGCCTAGGAGGATTGTCCTTTGATAAGATGAAATTGAGAATGTCATGGAAGCGCTTGTGAAAGTGTCTTGTGACAGACACAGGATCAAGTGAACACATTTCTCCGATAGTCATTGATGAGATGCCTTTGACATCAGATTTGCCCACTTCAACAGTTCAATGAGTTTGTCCCAGGCATATTCTGCACAACTAAGTGTGACAAACCATGTGGCTGTGCCATACTCTCATAAGCATTGTCATCACTTCTGAGTGTTCAGATACCAATATTCTTTAGTGCCCATGGTAGCGAAGTATGGAAGACAGATTCACTTGCACACTTTCATCTTTCTGTTTCAATTTCTCAGCAGAAAGTGAGCAGCTGTAATTCCATCTGAGTGGAGTTGTTAGCCGAATGGTATGTACTATAGATGCAGACAGAATGTTAAGCTCACTTTCCCAGAGCAGATGGAACAGGTACTGAATATTACGTCTGAATTTGCCATCTTTGCTCAGGATCACGGCTGATGCGGTACTCAGCACCCTGTACCGTACTTCTCTTTCATCTAGGCATCCGCCTGACCTTTGAAATATGGTCTGGGAAGCAAGCGTGCTTTAATGTTGCATCCCAAATGCTGACAGGCTCACCTTCCACCTAACTCATTTGATAGAGATCAATGTTGTCTCTAATGGATCTACACATGAGTGGTGAATGGTGTACTGTTCATACACATTGTCACTTGTCTGTGTAGTGACTTTCTCGATGATTGGCTACTTGTTTCTAATAGATCATGTTGCACAGAGAGGCTGGCCATTTGATCTATGTCAAGGTCTATATAGAAGAATTGTTGCTCTTTAAGTAGAGCAAGCTTTGCCTTTTACCCAGGTTGACCTTTATCTTGCTCAGATGACCTTGGCCTGTAGGCTTTCATTTAGAATGACCAAGCTATTTTCTGTTGAGATGGCAGACATTTCCTGTAGGAAGTAGGTAGATACATCTGGGAACCCTTTAGAGATCTAATAGCTCTTTCTGTGAAATCTGCGTGTCTTTGTGTTCGGCGTAGGAAGTAGATTTGGAATGGTTTCATTGTCTGAATTAGAATATGCCAAACATATTCAATGTTGAAATCTCAGTTGGTGTGACATCTGTTTCCATGTTGTTTAGCACTGACCTTGCTGGCAGTGTTGTACTTCAGTTTTTGAAAACAGTGTTTGCATAGTACAATGGTATGTTGTGGATGAAGAGTCAGATTCAGAACAAAGAATGCTGTAGCATAACACATGTCATTATATGATGACCAGGTTTCCTGAAGTTTACTGTGACAGTTTGTTTTGCGTGTAGCATAACGGTCGCATGACACCTGTCACAGAATCAAACTTCTGATACTTTTGCTAACCTCTCAAACTTAGCAATTTCCTTTCCATACTGTTTCAGAATGTTGTTTCCAACACTGAAACAAGTTTTTCGATAGTGTACACTCAAACTCCCAGTTTCTGGCTCAGAAGGAATGTTTCACTTTTCATGAGTGATGGCACCGTGCATCTTGACTGAGAAGTCATTAAACAGTGTACTGATGCAGCTCGCTGTACTTCATATACTCTGTAGACAAGTTCGCATGCCTGTGTGGCCTTTTCTGACCATCATGTTGTGAAAAAAACTATCACAAACACCACTATCGAGACATGCAAGTGGTGACCCGGTATCACCCTAATCGGAAGGTATGTCTATTCCTATAATGTATTCGAATCAGACAATCATTACAATATTTTCTCCGGGGCAGACCTTTCAGTTCCAAAATGGTCTGCAGTGCCTCAATTGTTACCTCTAATCCTGTTGCTCGCGGCCTTTGTGTTTTGCTGGGTTCCCATAAATTAATGAGGCCTCACCCAGTGTCAATTAAATCTAATACTTTTGGGGTGAGCCACTTTTCAATTAATTTCAATTCTACGAGGTCTAATCCTCTAGCCACACCCTGCACAGAGCTGGCCTTCATTCAGTCATATTTAAGTTTTCAGTTGCACAACTCCCAACTGGGTACAAATCACTAGGATACAGATCTGCATATTCCTGCTCGGTCAGGGTGACTCAATGGACCAGGTGGAGCCCCCCCACCGGACATCTATCATCAAACTCTACCGAGAACAGTTGAACACAGACTCCCTGAAGGACATATACATCTGTTTAACTGAATTGATCTGTATTTACTCGCTGCTTAGTGTTCAATCCCCTCTTTTGACATTTCCACATATCAAGTCTGATCCATCAATGCCACCTGCCACCCATCCTTTAAGAGAGCCAGAACATATGTCTCCTAGAAACTCGACCCTCAGGATTGGACCGCTGTTTATCCTGTCCTGAAGAATCATATAAACTAGACCCCTTTGGGCCCCAATCTCCAATTCCCTAACTAACGTATTGCCTCTGTACTACACCTACTGTTTTCCCAATCTGATTAATCAACAAATCCTCATTACTGCCTTATATGCCAGGTGTTTTGATTTGATAATCTTATTACGTACAGACACTGGCACAACAACACTCATTAAATCATGTAGTATTACTGTGGAGACACGCCAACTCATCATTTATTTTAATGTTTGTATACAGTCCTTTAAGGTAAACCATGGTTTACTATCCTCCCACAGTCCTCACCGTCAGATACTTGTGTTTGCAAACCATACACCATGTCCAGCATCGTGTAGCCTGCCCCTGTATTCGGTCCAACACCTCATACCACAGGGTCACTGGCTTAGTGACGAAACCTAGGGCATCAGTTTCATCTAAGCTTGCCTCAACCGCCCCTGTGTCACATACAACTCACCAGCCATCTCCTTAAACTCTCCCCGGGTGTATACTCCCAGGTCTGATACCTCTGTAGAGCATCCTCCACCATCACCAGTTCCTGCAGTTCCCTGATCCAACACACCAGTACATCTTTGAACTGGCTGTGCATAATAATGGGACACACGTCCTCAGCCTTTTCTTCTTTATCTGAGCTGACCTTTCCTCATCTATAAAAACAAATATCTCATCCATGTTCCAGGATCCAGTAGGCTCCTGCCTAGCTATTACTAGACTTACCTTTCTAACTCTACCCTCCTCTTTTATCCTTGTACGGCACCATGGACATGCATTTCACAACTGTCGATAGGTATCAATTTATCCTCAGCAAATGATTTTGTTGTAACATCACAACCCAAATCCACACCTTTCGTTCAACTCTGCCTTTCACTAAGAGTCACTACTTTTCATGCATCTTCCTATAGGCGAACAATAAAATCCCACCACCCCCAAAGCAGCACATTCTCCCCTTTGCCCAGCACTCTTTTCATACATGTAACAACTCACAGGCTCAAATCTTTAACAGTTCCCAGTGTTCCTCACCCTGCAAACACCCACCACTCAGTGCAAACAGCATAGTTGGTTTTCCCAACCAGAATTTCCACTTGCCATGCAACATTAGACTCTTTTCTTTTAAACATTTTGCATACCTTGGTGTATGCGTCCTTTATGAATCACCGACTAAAAAGTGTCTTACCTAATGAAGAGTCACAATAATCACACAGCATTCACATCAGCACAATTTATTGAAAAAAGAAGTACACTTCATTTAGCAGCAATGTCACTATCAGCATTAATGATTACGCTTTAGCATTCATTCATTAGCAATATTACTATCGCTTAATATATGCTTCAATTAAGCAAAACAGCGATACATCACCCGATTCTATACTACATCCAGCCCAACACAGTAGCTGGGGCCCCCTTGTCAATGGCTGGAGTCTTGAACTGGGAAAGGTTCCCTGGCGGTAATCCACCTGCAGATGAGGCTTCAACCAGGCATTAAAGCTACATTATCTTATTCTATGCTAAAAAATAACCGCCCACCTTCATAGTGTTGTTTGCCACATTCACAAACTAGCTGAACTCCCAGATGTGCAAATTCACACCATAGGACTGCTCAAATTCCTACACTGCTAGGTCACTGTGCTCAAACACGGCGGGTGCCTAGAACGAACGACCAAGCAGAAGTTTAAACAAAACTACAAAACAGGTTGCACTGATAATATCGACTAAGTCAGCAATACACTGTCTGAAGCAAAACATAATGAGGCTATCAAAGAAAACATAATTACGTGAATCAGCATAAAAGCAGGTCACAATACAAAATGGAACAAAATGACATACATTACATGAAATAGCATAAAAAGGGTAACAATAATAAACATATTATACTATCACTCCCCTGAGTCCAGTATATGGACATATTTCCATAGGAATTTCAGTAAATAACATATCTCTCTTTTGATCTATTATGATAGGGTTAACAAGCATTCTACTTTTTGAAATAGTGATTGCCTATGGTTGCAGGTAGCATCACATGACTATATGAGCAGTGCCGTTTATTCAAGACTATGGTTGGACCACAGTCCCGTCAGTATCTAATTGATTGTCAGAGATACAGGGATTTATGGTTGTACTCCTCGATATTGAATGTCTGTTGTTTCGTAAAGGTCATGATAGACTCTTCCGAAACACTTCGATGCTGTGTGAGCATCCTGGCCAGAATAGCGAGTTGTCAACAATCAAACAGGATACTGAAGCCTTTTGATACTATATACAAGTTTCTGAATTGTTCAAGGACATGAGACATCTTACACCACAATCTTTGTGTTACAAACAGTGCTCTGTTGACAAATCTTTGTACTTCAGATGTAAATTCATCAGAGAGGTGACTCTTGATGTTTGCGAACATGCGTAGCACAGCAGTAATAGTCTTCGATCTAGCACTGCATTGATCGAAAATGCTCTTTTCTAAGTTATAGTCACAATTTTCATTTACATTGTTGAGCGGCTCTGCGGAGTTACCTCAAGATAGTTATGTTCGTCTTACAGATCGACAACTTTGTGCTATTACATTTCTGTTTCTTTTTATGGATTTTGCTTCTTTGCAGTGACTTGATGTGAGTCACTATTGCATTCATTCTCTCGATTCTCATTTTTTGGGTAACTACTTTTAGTTTTGTTGCCCTACAAAAATAATGTACTATTATGCTCTCGGTTTGAGATACACCTAATCTGTGTTGGTTGGCAACTGCAGGCACTCTAGTTGACAATCACAGTAACAATCTTACAAATCAGGCACCTGTATGAAAAAGAAAAAAAAAAAGTTTTAGAATATGCTTCAGTACATTTCTTATATTAATATTACTAGAATATCATGTTAGAATATTAACAATTTGGTGAAAAGAAGCAAATAAAAGCTGTATGGATACATTGCAGCTGCTATATAACATCAAAATTTAACATTCTCAATATTTCTGTGGAAGTTGCATGTTTTCTTCACATGTTCTTATGATTATGATGGATGGTATTTTTATCTGTGTGCTAATATGTGTTTAATGCTGTGTGGCGTGTTAATGATAGTCAGGTTGATGATGATATATGGTGGAGCAGAAATTCAGGTGACAGTGCATTATTAAATGTCACAATTAGTATATTTACAATAATGTGGAGATATGCCTCTGTACTGTATGTGACTGTGTGTGTGTGTGTGTGGGGGTGGGAATGGGGCATGCGATATTTCAATGTTGATGCGTGGTAACATAGTGTTTCTTGTGCTGGTATGTATTGTTATTCAGCTGTGATTTTCACAACATACCAAAGAATGTTTCTCTATATGTACTGACAATGATGAGATTTCTTGCAGAAATAACTATGTGGAAGACAGTGTGAAATTAGTGTGGATACGTTTCTGAACAGATAAATTCAATATGTTCAAAAATGTGTGTGAAAATTCGTATTTCTGATTTACAAGCTTGTGCATTACAGTTCCAGGTACACTACAACATGTTTGTCATGTTTCAGTTCAGGTTAACTATTTTGATTTTAATGGATTAAAATCTAGCCTTCTGATTGACTATATACCAATCTCAGTGGTTGGTATTTCTGAATAGATAAAAAAAAAGTTAGTATTGGTGCTGCATTACTTGTGTATTTGTAGCCAACCAGTCTTCAACACCACCTGCCATCATGCCACTTGCTAAACAAATGAATGAACGGACATATATACCCCCACACACACACACAGACAAAAAACCCAACAGAGCACAATACTCATTCAAAACCTCTAAGCCAGCATCTACCAGCAAATAGCTAGAAAAATGCCATATATCATAGTCTGTCAAAGACTAGGCAATCATTACATGGCGAAACAGCGGCTGTCTCCATTCTGCTCTGTAAGTTCAAAGTGCTGTGACTGTTGCCTGGCCCTATTCAGAGAAATCTATTAAAAAGCACAGTCCCTCTGTTATTTAATCTGCATGTGTCCCAAACCACAGCAGGCAAAAGTACCTTACAAAAAAAACATCTTCAATGAATGGTTACCCAGTAACTAGAGCCCTCCAGTGGTAGCTTTGGTCACAAGTGCATGCCAACAAAGTCCTGGCACATAATAGGTCCCAATAGTTTATATATCTAAACAACCAGAGGATTACTTATTATAAAAAGTTGTATCAAGCTCATTTGTATTTTATATATATTTTAAAATACTTTTTGCTCATTTTTCCTTTAGTGCACATTTCTAAGTGCAATAATACCTCCAGAATGGCTGATATGAAATACTGTACCTTAGATCTTATAAGCCCTTCCTCCTGTGTTGTGGGTCTCATTACGCCTCTGGTTGGTTTAGTTTTCCAACTATCCAGTCTGGAGGGTGTTAATGTTAACTTCAACAACACTGTTCTGAAAAGTGTAGATTTAATTTGTCGCTTCTGTTGATGATGCTGTGTTTTGTTTATTGCTGCGTTTCGTGGTCGATGTGAGAAATAATCTGTGAAATTTAACATATAAGAACAATGTTATGAGCAGAGGTTGTGCAATGGTTATATGAAGCTTGAGTGTAAATACAACAAATAAGTGTTTTACGATGTCACTGTACAATTTATAGATACGCGTATCATTGTAAATCTTAAATATCTGCACTGCGTTTGTGCAGGCGCAGGTTGGGGGTGCGTCAGACAACTCTGCACAGCCCAGCTGAATATCGGGCTTGCATTTATGCATGGTTCCTCCCTCCAGTTGAGCATGCATTCATTTGCATTGCGCTGTTGCTCAGCCTGTTTTCAGTGGCGCAACTGCCTCCTGCTGAATATCGCAGAATGGTGCAATTTCAGACTTGCGCATGTGCAACCCTTTTGAATATCTGGCCCCTTATGTTTAAAGTGTGACTGTTCCATCCTGTCATATACGCTGAGTAACAGATAGCAAGCTGTCTCACTAAGCCACCTGAAGACCAAATCATCACAAATCACAACCTAAAATTTAGTACCTGTGACCCATCACTGTCTCTATGTCTCAACTAAAGTTACATTGTAAAACACATTGGGCCAGATATTTAAACTGTGCTCAAAATGTGCGCAACAGCAGGAGCAAGCACAAATCAATTGCGCATATGCACAACAGACGCGATATTCAAACATGGAGCAGAACAAATTGCGCAAGCAGCCAACGTCTGAATATCACACAAACTGCGCCATAGCGCAACCAGGAAGGGGAAGCTGAGCAGTAAGGTTGCGCCATAACGCAACAAGGGCAGCCCAGCTGAGCAGTCCAGAGGTGCCATAGCAGAAGCACAGTGCCCCCCCAGCAGAGCAATGGAACTGCACAACCAGGGAGGCAGGCTGAGGCCCACCGCCAGCCATGCCACACATGGGCACAGGAACACACTGCAGAACCAACAAGACACCTGCACACCCCAAGCACAACATCACTGGGGGTGGGAAGGATGATCTACTGGCCCATGGGGACAAGCCAACAAAGCACAGCAGAGCCATGACGCCCCAGCACAACCACTGGCAGGCTGAGACTGCCACACACAGGGGGTTGACAACCACAGTGCACATCAGCCCCCGTACGCACAGCACACCCTGCACCGTGACCCCAAGACACCACCCATGTGCAGTGACTGGCACTGCAGGAAACACCATGCATCCCCCCCCGGCACACATCAACTCCGTGCAGCAGAGAAGCATACAAGCCAGACCCACCCTGTGCACCCAGCAGTGGGTGGCAGCAGATGGCAAGACCAACAGAAAGTCCTGCCATGCTGGAGATACCTCCCCATGCACACACACATGCACACACACACACACAAACACTCACACACACACACACACACACACACACACACACCCAGGACCATACCACCGCAGATGGCATGCACATCACTGCAACTGAGCAACCATAGCCAGCTGCAAATCAGAGACCAACACAGTATTCATATCAAAATATAAATGTATTATAAAACTGTAAATTACAAAACCAACAACACCATAACTATTTACAAGGGGGGGTAGGGGTACAAGGTAGGGGTGGGCAAGGGGTAGGGATGAACAACTTGGAGAGGGAAGGCAGGGTGGGAGGGATGGGTGAAGTGGGAAGGGGAATCTGGCCTAAGGCCCAACAGGCTGGTCCTCCTCTGCCCGGTGCCGCTGTGCCTGGCCATGCCTCCTCCGCAGGCCATGGCACTGGATGTTGCTGAGGATAGCTCGGTTGTCCAAGGACACTTGTGTGAGCTGATGCAGTTCCCGTTGTATCCTCCGGAGAACACTGAGGCCTAGGAAAATGAGAACACAGTCAATGGCTGTGACTGACCACAACCCTGAACACCACCCAACCTGCAAGCCATATAGCCCAATGTCCCACACCTGAGATGGTATGCACTCACCCATAGTGAACATGCACATGGCCTTCACAAACAGGCGGCACCACTGCACACACACACTGCCCATGTCCATCACAGCACAAACAAGGCTGTCAAGTGACGTGGCAATGTGGTGTGATGCCAGTGACACAGCCATGTGCCCAGTGCATGCATGGACCACCAGTGACGCACACACAGACGTGCAGTGACACTGGACAGTGATGAATGTCACCTGTGTCATGCATGGTTGTGTTGTGCATGGCTGGTGGTCATGCCCACCCCCTCCAGCATGCAATAGCATCCGTGATGTAATGATACTCACATTCCGCAAGAAGCTGTGTCTGCTGCTGCTGCTGCTGCTGTTGTGGCCCACCTCCTGCTGCACCACCGACTGGCACCGGGGCCCTGTCATGGCCCTCCTCACCACGTGCCTGCATCCTCGCCAGCCCGGCCTGGGAGAAAAATGTTGAGAAAACATCAGTGTGACTCCAAAGCAGACTGCCCCTGCCACAGTGAGAGTGCCTGCCCACACAGCCAGCCCCATGCATCTCACACCTGCACACACTGACACAGCCAACCATGTCAGAGCCATCACCTATGCACAGCCACCAAAACACACTCACACCCTACAGAGAATACAGGTGCATAGACGGTACACCCACCTGGCCTAGGCACCATGCCCTTCTGGCACGTGACCGTAGGCCGCCATGCAGGTCAGGCTCCTCCCGCGGAGGTCACTGTATCTGTGCCGCACTGCTCAGCAGACCGGGCTGCCCAGTGACCCCACCAGGTCATTGGCCACTTGCAGCCAGACCTGTGTCCCAGCCATGGTGAGGGGCACCTCACATCACAGTGCCCCATAGTGGGCTCCATCAGGGCCACCAGGTTGGCCACCTCCACAGGGCTCCATTGCACTGCCCTCCTGCATGCCATGCTTCCAAGTTTACAGCAGGCAATATGGCGCCCTGCTGCGCGGCAACCTCACGTGGAAATGTTGTGCAATAGACCACCATAGGTTCCAATCGCGCTGTTCGCACAGTGCCGTTAGTCCACATAGCGCTGTCACCAGACAGCGCAATAGGGCCATACACATGGCAGCCGAACAGTGCCGGGGGCAAAGGTCGGACACCAGGTCAGGGGTCTATGACGCAAGGCCACGCACAGTGCCATCTGACGTCTACGCATCCTGCGTGACTGACCACCTGCGTGACAGTGCCACAGTGGACTATTGCGCAGTAGTGCCACAGCGCCATATAGTGCCCAGTGCTGTAGCGCCACTGGCACAATGGTGGCCATGGCCTGAATTGCCGATCACGCACAGCATGTCATCAGCATGGCAGATGCCTGCGTAAGCTACCTGGGCATGCGCAATGCAGTGTACCGCACAGTCACAGATCTGCGCTATTGGCTCAGCCGGATCAACCGTCTTGCAAAAAGCGCAATGGCGCGATATTCAGCCGACACATGCAAATCATCTGATCAGCCATTCAAAGGCGCAGTGGCGCGATTTGCATCTAATTACAGTTGCTCCTCTCCTAATTTGCATGCATTGTGCTATAAAAGTGCGACAGTGGACTGTGCTGGACAGAGTCGGTTACTGCAGGTGAGAGGTGAGTTGCATGCTGTGGGATGTTCTGGACAATGGGCATGGGATAATGCCAGACTGCACAGTGACAG
This sequence comes from Neoceratodus forsteri, assembly GCA_016271365.2. Classification (NCBI taxonomy): domain Eukaryota; kingdom Metazoa; phylum Chordata; order Ceratodontiformes; family Ceratodontidae; genus Neoceratodus; species Neoceratodus forsteri. The sequence goes on along the minus strand of CM028131.1, from coordinate 1,437,104,982 downwards.
GCGCCCACTTACACCCATACAGATCGTGCCGAGCAGAGACAAGGTGAGGGTGAGGATGGTGGGCGAAGGAGGAGGCCCAACTTCACCACGGCAGAGACTAAGGCTCTTCCAGACCTACCTGGAGGATGAGGCACTACTGGCAGCTTGTGCAGGCACCCTCAGGCCCGTGCGGCTGCATGGGAGGGGGTAGCCCAAGCAGTGAACCTGCACGGAAGCCACCAGAGCTCCGTGCAGGAATGCAAGAAGAAGATTGGGACAGACCACAGGAGGGTGAAGGAGAAGGTGGCAGCCCTCAGGGTGGCACGCACTGACACTGGCGGGGGCCAGCCAGCGATGGTGGAGCTGACCCCGGCTGAGGACCTACTGGCTGCAACTATGCAGCGCAGTGCTATTGAGGGTGTACCAGGAGGTGTATTCCAGACAGGTGGAAGCCCATCACTGCACGGTATGACATGGTGGGGTTGTTGGGGGGGAGGAAGGTTGTTCACATGCACTCACATGTCCTCTCTTTCTGTTGCAGATCCTGTTCATCTTCAGGAGATGGTGGTGGTGGGACCAGGCAGTGAGGATGACCTGCTGGACATGGAGGAGGGTCCATCCACCTCTGTCACCAGCCAGCATGCACTGCACCAGCATGCACGCTGGCTGCCAACTCTGGTGTCGGTGATCTGGTGTGGGGGTGCACAGCCTGTGTTCAGCAGTCTGGCATGCAAGCATGCCAGCACGCTCTGACTGTGGCTGTAGCACATACCTGCACCATTGATGATGCAAGGACTGCAATGGGCAGTGACATGTGTGTGTCCCATGACGGACACACAGCAGGCAGTCACGTGCCCCTGGGCCTTGCTGGTTCCAACTTGTGCGCCAGCATGTCAGCACAGTCCCAGGCTGTGCCTGTCAGCACCGGTGGGGCAGCACCAGTGGCTGTGCAGGTGTCTGGCACTGTTGCAGCCACAGCGGTGGAATGAGTGGACTCTGGGGCACAGTGGTTGGAGGGGCAGCAGCAGCAGTCACCCACCAGGTATGGGGGTACAGTGTCCAGCAGTGGCACATGCCCACTGCCCTGTGATATGCCCATTCCTGGTCCTGGTGAACAGTGCCCACCCTCAAGGGGTGTTGTGCATCAGGACCTTCAACACCCTGGTGGACAGGCTGCCGTTCTGGCAGAGTACCCATTGGACAAGCACACCCACCTGCTGTGGGAATCAGTACAGCAGCAGAGGCGGGTTGCAATGTCCGTGGAGGCACTGTGTGTGGCTGTGGAGTGGCACAGCAGGGAGTGTGCTCTGGACCGTGCAGAGATGGTCCATATGCGGATGGATGTGACCGCCGCCATTGACAGGCTGACCCAGGCAGTGGTCTCTGTCGTGGATGCATTGGGCACACAGTCAGGTGACCCTGTACTGCACACCCCACACAGTTCACGCTCCACTCCCCATTCCCGGCATCATGCGACACCAGGCCTGTCGATGCCGGGTTCTGCTGTGGGCATCCCAAGCACCCCTGGTGCAGGTGTGTTTGGCATGCTGCAGACCCCTGTGGGCAAGGTCGCTCACGCAGTGGGACCCCTGGTGGTCCAACAGTGCCACCCTATGTGGCCCCTGCTCAGCCTGCCAGTGCTGTTGGGTCATGGTGGGGCCGCCCACGCATCTGCAGTGGCCGTGGGACAGTGCTACATGACTGACCTGTCTCCCAGTGCGGGCTCTGTCTGGTGCTGCCCTGTGTGCAAAGTGTGTCATGGTGGGTAGTGCACTGCTGGGTGCTCTGCTCAACACGCGCCGACACACGGACCTACTGCACCCTCCCAACTGTTGCCCACAGGTGCGCAGTATGATGATGCCTGCATTGTACTGTACACCAAGGTGCAAGGGTGCCCAGCATCTGACACACGTACTTGGACAGTACAGGTGGGGGGTGGTCGGTGGTGCTGTGTGTTAGCAATGTTGGTTCTGCTGTGCTGTGCATCTGCCCATGTACGCTCTGCCTGGTGTGTGTGTGTGTCCATATGAGTGTTCACCCTCCCTGATGGTGTGTTTGTATGCCTGGACCCTTCCACTCCCTGGCCGCCATGCACCCTGGTGTGTTACCCTGTGTGCCTGTGGTTTGTGCCTGATAGTGTTGGTTGCACATGTCCCCTTGACTTACCTGTGTTGTGCATAGTGCTCCTCTGTGATGGTGTCCCGGTGCAGCTGGGCCTGCCGGATCAGTCGGGGGTCCCGCCATCCTAGGGGGGGCTGCTCATCAACATCAACACCGGCGCCACTGGCATCCCCATCGCTGTCCCCCTCTTCCACCTGTATGGCTATCCCACAGTCCTTAGCCATGTTGTGCAGGATGCAACAGGCCAGGAGTATCCCACAGGCCTTTGGGGGGCTGTACTGTAGAGCACCGCCAGAGGTGTCTAGGCATCGGAAACATGCCTTGAGAATCCCAAACACCCACTCTATGATGTTGCGTGCGACAGCATGTGCCTCATTATAGCGTTGCTGCGATGGGGTCATGGGGTGCCGGTACGGTGTGAGCAGCCAGGGACGGAGTGGGTACCCACTGTCACCTGTGTGGAGATAGTGGAGATCAGTGTCATGTTCAGGTCCATTTTGCCCATATCCCTGTGTGCCACTACCATGGCACCTGTGGCATTCCCACCCTTGCCCCAAGTTTGCATTCCATACATGCGTACTCACCCACTAGATGTCCTGTGGGGATGTCCCCACTCTCAAATCGATGGCACAGTGCGGACTGATGCCATATGAAGGCATCATGTGCTCCGCCAGGGGTGTGTGGCACAGACATTGATTATTCGCCCAGTGGCATCACACACCACCTGGCAGTTGACACTGGAGTATCCCTTTCGGTTCCTATACACTGCCCCATCGGGGCCAGGTGGCATGCGAATGGCCACATGGGTGCAGTCTATGGCCCCTTAGCATGCCAGGCATACGTGCTACCCTGTGGAACTCCTGCATGTTTGCTGTACGCTCTGCTGCAGTGCTGGGGAACTGGATGTGCTCCGCAGCATGTGGCAGCAGTGTGCTGAGGAATTGGGTGAGGATGCGTGACGTGGCCGACTGTGTGATGCCTGTGGTGTCCCCTGTCAGCCTCTGGAAGGTGCCCGTGGTGAGCAGGCACATGCAGGCTGTCACCTTGGTCTCCACTGACAGAGCGTGACTCCGTCATGAGGGTGCCTGCATCACATCACTGCACAGCTCACAACAGCCTCGAGTATTGCCCTGTTCAGGCGTGCACGCCCACAATCTCTACATCTGTATACAGCTCATAGCTGATGCGGCACGGTACTGCGTTGTTGGGGCGCATCACCGACGGGCCCTTCCACGGCCTCGTCCCCTGCAGCTTGCATTCTCACCCCTCATTACAGCTTCCATGTGGAAGCTGGCACTGTCCATCTCCTGGCTTGCCCCCAGCTGGTGTTGCTGTGTTACCCCGCTGTCCTGACTGCTACTTCTACTGCACCGGTACCCTCGCTGGCCTCTGCAGCCTATGGCCCACAATGCTTGCCTTGCCTGCCCTAGCCTGTCACTGTCTGTCTGTCTGTCTCTCTCTCTACCCCACTTGGCATCCTTGTAGCGTTCTTGCGCTGCTTCCTTGAGCCTTTTTATTTTGGCTCATTTCCGCTAGTGCACAATTTCCGGCAGTTCGGCTCTTGCGCAATGCGCAAGTCTTTGAATTTTGCATTGAGCTCTTTATGCATGGATCCACCCCCCGTCGGTTGTGCATGCCTTCCTTTGCATTGCGCTGTTGCTCAGCATGTTTTCGGTGGTGCAACTGCCTCCTGCTGAATATCGCAGAATGGCGCACTTTTGGTATTGCGCAGGTGCAACCCTATTGCGCGTGGCACAACCCTTTTGAATATCCCACCCTTTTTGTCAAATCATGACCTGGCTCAAACTTTGTTCAACACTTGCATGGCTACTGCAGCAATACAGTGTGTGATGTGCATGAGGGACAAGTATATTATGTGACATGCATGTCACCTGCTTATTTGATTTGTACTCTTCTGAAAAAGAACTGATGAAATAAAACTTACATACTTACCAGAAATGGATATCCTGTAGGTGATTGTAGACAGTACTGCAGTACCATAGTCCTCCAGCGAAGGACAATGTTTGAAACTGTTAACCTGTAAAAAAAGAAAATGAGTTGACTGTATGTGTTTCACCACTGCATCTCAGAAAAGCAACAGGAAACATAACAGATCTCAAGGAAGTTCCTAGTATGAAACAGTACACATACTCACTTTAAAGTATTGATAGTAAGAAGCCTTGTGGCTGTGGCTGATGGATGTGGTCTAATGTCTGACTCAGTCTGCCATGGCATGTGCAGGATACAGGATGGAAAACCTCGGCATACTGGTGGTGGTCATTGGCACATGATGTTGACATTCCCTTTCAGTAGCTGGTGGCTTTGGATAATAGCAGTTTTCTGGTGGTGGTCATGGGGGTACATGATGACATTCCCTCTCAGTATCTGGTGGCTTTGGATAACAGCGGTTTTCTGGTGGTGGTCATGGGGGCACATGATGATATTCACTCACACTATCTGGTGGCTTTGGCTAGCAGCGGTTTTCTGGTGGTGCTCATGGGGGGGCACATGATGACATTCCCTCTCACTATCTGGTGGCTTTGGCTAACAGTGGTTTTCTGGTGGTGGTCATGGGAACAGCTGTAGCCTGCAACAAATTGACTGTTAGTGTCAGACACACACGGGTGGGTGGTGGGTGGGATATAGTGTGCACTGTGTTACAATATGACATGGAATTTGAGTCATTCTGAGTCGGACCCTGATTTAACTTTATGAAAGACAAAACATGTACCATAGGAAAAATGTGACAGTCTTTTAACCACTTCACTTAAAACCTACCAACATCAACCTCATAAGCATCATCATGCAGAAAGCTGCCCTCACAGTCTTCAGTGTCTGAATTGTGCTCACCAGGGAATTCTTTCTCCATCATGTCATCATCTACCTCACTGGTCAGCCGTTTCATGCTGCCAGTGCCACCAGGATGGTCCGTTTCTCCAACATCGGCACAAGTATGGCCATGCCAGGGTATGATGAATACAGAGTTCGCAGTTCAAGCTGATATGTGCCCCTGATTCATTTTTATGAATGCCAGCAAGTTGACATTGGAAGGAGAGAGGTTTGTATGACAATCCTGAACTATTGCACCCACTGAACTGAATACCCTCTCGACACTTACACTGGAGGGTGGGCATGCCAGGTACTTCAGTGCCACTGAGGTCAGCTCTGGCCATTCACTGACCTTTCCACTCCAGTATAAAAGAGGATCATCAGTTACTGACAGATGCCTGTTTTCAGCCAAATATGAGTCAACCATTCGCTGTGCTGCACAAAGTCCAGTGGTTGACGCATCATCATGTTCTCCGGATTCATTTATGTCACAAATCCCGACTTGGGACAAAGCACCCCAAAGTGGGTTAATGACAACCGCTTTTGATGACAGACCACCTGGAACTGTAGCTGCCTTACAGGATGTGCTTGATACTACTCTAAATTGACCTTCAGCCTGGTTATGTTGCTGAGGTTTGCTGACCTTGGCACATGACTTCTGTGCCCCATGAAACAAGTGCACCAATTGCCCACTGACATTTTTTACCTATTCAGGTCCTCCCTCCAGTACTGAGGCAATTCTACTTTTGAATCGTGGGTCCAGCATTGTTGGTATTGCAAAGTCATCACTCTGCTGAATGCTCAAGATGTACCAATTGCAGTCGAATAGTGCCAGCATGTGTTTCAGCAAAACACTGCTAGCACAGTCTCAGGAACCATCAAGGCTATGGTGTAGATTCAGCAGTGACTGCCTCAACACCTGCAGCAGTGGAATTGATTGACTAATGGAGGCAGACTTGCCACTCACTGCATGTGTGGTGTGTTCAAAAGGCCTCAAATTGTTATTACAGAGTCCATGAGACACCACTGTTCAGTCATGAGAGACATGGAGACCCTGGAAGTGTCACGGCTGGTGCATGATGAAATATTCAGAGATGGCTTTGTATTGTTCATACAACCTCTCTGCCATGTATAAAGCAGAGTTCCACCAGGTGACAACTTCCAGCTTGAGGTGGCACTGCAGGAGACTGTTTTGGATCTGCCACTGCCAAAGCTGGTCATGGGCCTTTGCAGAGCATGAAAAGTGAGAACAGATGGGGCATACAACTGTAACATTTCCTTTATATCAGGATGCTGCAGAAACTCCGGCACCACAAAATTTTAACAGTGGGACATGCATGGAACCCAAACAAAGCCACCATTCAGGATGCATTTAACCACATTTGACCCATTGTCACTTGCAAGAAACCCAGCTCTGAGGTACAGAGGGTTAAGCCACTCATCAATTTTGGTCAGTAGCAAGTCCAGCATGTGTGAACAGGTCACAATGTGCATAGCAAGCTTTGCATGCTGTTGAATTCCTGGAAGATTGCTACCATGACAGTCTGCCTTACTACACTGATTATTCACACTACCATGAGCTCAAACAACCCCTGGCACCTGCACCCAATTTGCAGTTATACACAAATATGAACTCACCGCTATTTTGCCACTTGTCCACATATCCATACTTAAATGGATGAATGGAGTGGAATACTGTTGAAGGGCATGTCTTACGGAGTTGGCCACAGTACAGTATAACTCAGGGACAGCACAGCTGGAAAAGTATGTCCTGGATAGGACTTTCCATTTTGGACAGGCACATACAGCAAACCACCAGAATCTGGAATTCTCCATGAAGGAGAAGGCCAGAAGATCAATTGCCAGCATTTCAGCTACAGCAACATTAAGTTCACGTGACACTGCATGGTTGAGTGGATACTTCAGCTTACGGGCAAAAACAGTCTCCAACGTGGGCTGACTTACACGTTTTGCACAGGGTGTGACAAATGGCTGTGCTCTGCAAATGGCCAGGGGTTGGGTGTGGATGTGTGATGATGAAGAGGGCTGCATAGGTGACAAATCCACAAATTAAGTTATTCCCCCCGATTTACATACAGGGGTTGATATGCCACTTGCACTAGATGTACTGCATTGACCACCACCACCAGTTCCACTCTTATGACCACTTGACAAGATTTCAAAATCATTATCCTCCACCTCATCATGCCTGTAGTAATCCTCTGGTGTTATTTCATTGCTACTGCAGACATTCCTACTTGGTCTTACACTCATGGAAGGGGATAACATGCTCATTGAGGTTGATGATGAGGGCGAATGCCCCACTATGGCATTAGCTGCCATCTTGTTCCGGGTCCACAGTGCCGTGTGTCTGTTCTTAAGATGTATATGCAGGCCACCCATGCCAAGATGACTCCCCTTTTTACCTCGACTCACATGCTCATGACAAAGCTGGCAGATTGAAACTGACTCATCATTAGCATCTTGCACAAACAAGGGATTGTGATCCCCTACTTTTAACATGTCCCTGGTTCTGCTTATTGGACTCTGTTTTTTTAACTCCTGAAATGGGGGGGGGGTGCTACATGATTTTTCAGGCTGGACACACTTGGTCTCCAACTGATCACAACTACCTATGATTATTACTGGATCATCATCATCATCAACATCAACTGGAACCGCTAAATCACAACTTTTTTGAGGAGGGGGGAATTTAGCGCCAACAGACCCAGACACAGCCACCTTGACTTTCTTTTTCTCCTGTTCCCAACATGGCTCACTGACATCACCATCACATTCATCAACATCATCCACATCCACATTTTCTGCTTGGATGCTGTCATGTGGTCTATATGTTGCAACCACAGCAACATCATCATCATCACTCAATATTTTTGCACCACACCATGAATCATTGGATGGCAAAGGCATCAAATCAATAACAGTGGAAGAAATGTGACATTGTGAGTTACTGTCGCCATGATCAGAATCATGTTCAACTACTATGGGGATGTTACTGAGGAGTATGACATCATCTACACTGTCAATCACACCTTAAGACTTAACTATATTTTTTGTAACGGTTAACTGGTCAGAAGTGGAACTTGAGGCAGCAATACTCATGCAAGCAGAAACTGCACAAACACAACCAGCTGCAACAACATCATCTCCTCCAACTATGAGTGATGCTACAGATTGCGCTGTAAGAAACATTGATGGAGAAATTCCTTTACTTACATCAGCTATGCACTTCTGCATATTACCACACCCACACACAATATTGCCACTCGCAACAGTGCCACTGCCAGTAATAGCTTTGCTTGCATGTCTCTTTGCAGGTATTTTGGAGGATCACATAGAAAATTGTAAACAAATTGAGATTTCAGAACATTCAGTCTGGCCCACTGGATGTGAAACCCAGAAAACAACAACTATGGCTTGCAGATGGAGATTGTGCTCTAAACAGAGGCAAAGGCACAGACAGATTAGATTGCACTGCACAATCAAGAAAAGATGCAGAAGCAAAGTCACAACAACACCTTAACCACTGCTGCTCAAAAGTCACAATCTAATATGGAAAAGAATACCTTTTGCCAGTTTGGGGGTGGGGTGGAAGTGCACTGCAGTAACAGTCCAAAACCAAGATACCACTATCCACAACACAGTACAAAAACACGCAGCTGTGGTGGATAGCAGATTCACACTGCTGCAATTACTCTGTGGCACAATAAAAGGTGTCTGTGGTTTGATGACATGCATCACACTGCACACACACTGGCAAACATGCTACAAGTAAAGCCTGGCAAACAGAAAACTTCAATAATATAACCAAATCTTTTCAACAAACTGAAATTATGCACTACTGCACCACAAAAATCAGCAAACAAATGTCAAAAATTACTGAAAATATCACTGTGTGTACATTAACACAGTTATACAACAAAAATATAACCAAAATACAAAGGCTGCCTTTTTCTCCCAGTTAATCTATATACACCACACAGATACACCCCTTCCCAAAGCACACTTCAAGTGTCTGTCAGTACACAGACTGAATGTTCTAAATTAACATTCAAAATCCACACACAAACAATAAATACTCAATGATATGAGCACAGAAGGGTTTCCTACACTCGATATATGATGTTTTGAGACATACAATGGCTCAAAAAGGCTTTTTTAACAGCTTTTACAGGGTTTTAACTGCAGAGCTCTGAGAGCAAACTGTCTCCAGCTACCACTACATATACACTACACAGAACTTAGGCTGTGCAGAACAATCTAGAGCCCATGTGACCTGCAATCCCATGAATCACTGCAAAATGTGCCTTGGAGCACAATAACAAGGCAAAGTGATGCGAAGTACATTGATTTCAATGCACTTCACCTTAAAAATTGGCACAGAAGTGATTGGGGGAAGATGGAGTAATGCAAAGTGCATTGAAATCAATGACTCCATGATCCTCATTATGACACAAAGTACTCCACTTGCATTGTGGAGTACTTCACGGATTCAGTACTACTCCGTGAATTGCTTCATGTAGCAAATTTTGGCCACTTCACCCACCTCTACACCAGTACTACATGGAAAAGGCAGGGCAGGGTGCAGAAAGGTACAGAAATTAAAAAAAAAGCATTTTCCCCCAAGCTCTGATGAATACTCCTGAGTCCCTGGAGCGTCACATGATCAACAAAGGCAAACATTTGGGATCCTGGGGCACTGAAGGAAGCCAACCAATGAGGGTCTCTGTTCTGTGATTGGCCCATGTTCTAGTCAATCCTCTCTGTCAGCCACCACAGGACATCCCTGGGAAACAGTGTATTGAGTGCATTTGGGGCTTTGCATTTAACCAAGACAGTGTTTTGTGTGTGTGTGTGTGTTTCATTTTTTTAGAGAGGGAGAGGGAGTAGGAGAGGGAGAGAGAGGAAGAGTAGAGACTGAGAGACCAACGAATTCAATAGCAGACAACAAGCAGAACAGTGCAGACATTGCAGCAGACTGCAGAGTATTCTGTAAACCAAACAAAAACAAATGTTTTTCATTAGAAAGAGGGAGAGAGAAACCAATAAATTAAACAGCAGAGTGCAGAGTAGACAGCAGCAGAGTGCAGACATTGTAGACTCCACAGTAAAACATGAAAAAAAAATGTTTTTTTTTAGTCAGAGAGAGAGAGACAGACAGATGAATTGAACAGCAGACAACAGCAGCATGCAGAAAATAAAAAATTAAAAAAGAGGACTGGTAGATATGGCCTACCTGGATTTCAGTAAGGGCTTTAACACCATTCCTCATAGAAGACTGGTGAGCAAGCTGGGCAATCTAGGAATAGGTCCAAAAGTAGCAAAAGGAGTAAAATGTTGGATAAGCAATGGGAATCAGAGGGTGGTGGTAAATGGGGTTCACACTCGAGAAGGCAAGGCAACAAGTGGGGTGCCACAGAGGTCAGTTCTAGGCCTGGTCCTCTTCAAAGTCTTTATTAGTGACATTGCTGAAGGGCTGGAGGGGAAGTATGCCTATTCGTGGACAACACAAAAATCTGCAACATATTGGATACACCAGGGGTGTGTGTGGAAAGAATGAGGGACGATCTGAATAAGCTGGAAGATTTGTCCAGGGAATGGCAGCTGGGTTTCAATCCAAAAAAATGCAAAATCATACACTTGGGGCACGGAAACCTAGGGGCAAAATATCAATTGAGCGGGGTGGTATTAGTAACCCCAAAACAGGAATGGGACCTAAGGGTAATAATTTCTGATGACCTGATAGTAGCTAAGCAGTGTGATAAGGCAGTGGGGAAGGCTAACAGGATGCTCAGGTGCATAGGGAAGGGCATCACCAGCAGAAGGAAGGAGGTAGTATTACCTCTGTATAAATCATTGGTAAGGCCCCACCTCGAGTACTGTGTCCAGTTCTGGAGGCCCCACCACTGGAAGGACATAGATATGGTGGAGGCAGTACAATGGAGGACTACCAAAATGGTGCAGGGCCTGCATCAAAAGCCCTATGAGGAAAGACTCAAGGAACTAAATATGTACTCTCTAGAGGAAAGGAGGGAAAGGGAGGATGTGATAGAAAAATTAAAATACATCACAGGTATTAATAAGGTACTGGAAGATGAAATTTTCCACAGAAAAAGATGATCCTGGACAAGGGGTCATGCTATGAAGCTGGAGGGGGGAGGCTCAGAGGAGATGTGAGGAAATACTTTTTCATGAAGAGGGTGGTGGACACCTGGAACAGCCTCCCATCAGAGGAGGTGGATGCTAAAATGGTAACAGGATTCAAGCAAGTATGGGACAGACACAGTGGGACCTTTGACATAAGGCAAGGGTGGGGGGGAGGAGATCGAGTAGAGTCTGCTGTTGCTCAGTAGGTAGGGAATATAGGGCAGACTAAGTGGGCCAAGAGGTCCTTATCTGCTGACAACTTCTATGTTTCTATGTTCAAAAAAAAATTAAGGGGAGCGGAATCAGTCAGGAGTGGAGGACTCTGTTTAAAGGCTATAGTGCCTCAGTAATTTTTTTGTGATTAATATTTTATTAAATTTCATCTTCTACAATACACAATACAAGTAATACAATACATAATACAAACCCTACTACTAACACTGTAAAGTCGTAATTTCCCAACTTAAGTAGTACAATTGTTTTGTTACAATATGTGAGCTTTGTGACCCGGCACCCTAATAGTACAATGATATATGTCTTAGTTTATTTTTGCAGGTCAACAATCTACACTAAACAATAAACATTCTAGACTACTTCTATTTACTACTTAGTATCAATCCAAACCCTATATTACTATATCTCCTAGAGAGAACTATATTTCCTCCCATCAAAATATGCCACCCTTTATCATGGTTTTATGCACTGTGAATTACCTAAAGCAGGTAACATATTCCAAAGATGTACAGTAGTTCAGTTTACCTGTAGATAAATTACTTTGCATCATAATGAGGATCACAAAGTCATTACATCAGAACCACTGTTTTCCATTCGTGGCTGTACCCCTTGCACTTGCACTTGCAGTGGTCTAAAGGGAAATAGTACAAACTCACACAATCATGCTTACCAGGGCAGTATTTTTATTATGTGCCTTCCGGAATGCCAGTCAATGCATCTATTTAACCAAATTTCCTTAGGAACACTTTGTTAGCGTGTCTCAGGGCATGTGCAAATTTTTCTACTTTTATAGTTTCTAGAGTATTGTATAGCTATTCTTGATATGTTGGACTGCGTTTGTCAAGCCAGGTCTTTAAAGTTTGCTTTTTGGCAGTGCTGGCGATCAAATAGACACCATGACATTTGCTTGCCTCTACTTCTGTGTCAAAAAGTTGGCTAGAATGTAAATCTCAAGACTAAATAGCTTTTGATAACCTGGTAAGGGGTGAAGCTTACTTTTGATCTAATTCCAAAAGGGTTTTTATCAAGGGGCAGTCCCATAATACATGCTTTAATGTTCCTGGCTCTTTTTCCCATTCTGAACAGTTTGGGGAGGAGATGGTCCCCATTTTATGAAGGTTTTGGGGAGTATAATAAAGATTGTGCAGAATTTTGAATTGTTGTATTTTCAGTTTAACTATGGAGAAAGCCTTTTTTGCAAAATTCCTAATTTCTTTCCACTTCCGGTTTGATGTGTTTCGACCTAATAATTTGCCCCACCATTTGCTATTTCTTCAACTGAGTCATGGGTTTTGTTTATAAGGTTATTGTACCATGTTAATACTTTAATATCCACCAATAGATTATTTCTCAGTTTGGTTATCCATGATTAATTGTTGTGTGTTAGTTCCCTTCTACCTCAGTGCTGCCTTACAGTGTGTTGTATCTGCAGAAGGAAAAAGGAGTCACTCGGTCCTAGGTCATGCCTCTGCTGTAGGACATTGAATTTGATGAATTTGCCCTCAGTTATAATATTATCACCTGTGCACACCCCCTTGTTGACCCAGTGTTCATTTGACAGTATCTTATTATTTACTTTGAAGTTGTTGTTTACCCATATTTTTTGATCTAAGCAGTATCACAGCTTCTGTCGCTTTTGTGAGCTGCAACCAGACCTCATGAGAATAGGACAGAGGCCATTCTTTTAAGATTGTGGGCAGTTTACTGTATATTAGTGTAGAAAGATCTATTTTACTTTGTTCACAGATTTTTTTTTGAGTTGCACCCACATTATTATGTAATTTCCAGGATTTTTTGTTCCTGTTTTTGTCGGCCATTGGCTTATGTATCTCATTTGGGTTGCCCATCCATATAATTTAATATCGGGTACTTTCAGGCCACCCTGGTCAGTTGCTCTTCCCAATTTTTTTAGGGAACACCTGGCTTTTTTTACAGCCCATATAAAATTAACGATTACCCTTTGTAATTGGGTGATCCATTTGCAAGGAATTCTCCCATGTAGCATGCTTAGGAAGAACAACAACCTAGGCAGAAAAAAACATTTTGATTCACTGAATTCTCTGGTCCATTGAGATTGGCAGTTTATTCTACCTTTCAGTATCTACTTTTAATTGCTGAAATAGCTTCTTTGTGTTGAGGTTAATGGTGTCTGCTTCAGAAGTGCATGGATCGATAAGGAGTTATGAAATATACTTAGTCTTCCATTGGAGGCCTAGACCCTCCAGCTGCATCTTTTTACAAAGGTAATTTAGTGGGAGAATGTCTGATTTGTTAATGTTGAGTTTGTATCCCAAGAAAGAGCTGAATTGAAATATGGTTTTGAGCAGGATAGGTATGGAGATTGTGGGTTGTAAGGGATATTATCAAATCATCCACATATACAGAGACTTTGTGCTGCATGCCATTGTATTCTCTGGCCCAGATATTCAAACTGCACCAGGCTGTGGTGCAAGCTTGGGCGCAGCTCAACTTGACTGCACAGGGGTGTGGACTGGGCGATATTCAACGGAGCTGTGCCATGGCACAGGAGCATTGAATATCGCACCCTGGCCACCTCCAGTGTGCATGGCACAGTGGCACTGCACCAGCACAAGTGGTCAGAGTGGAGCATGGGGATGCGCTAGCGCAAGTTCCATTGCGCTATGCACAGCAACCGCGATATTCAAAACTTGACATGCAAATGGGGCCATAATGTATGCAAGGTGCAAATGGGGCCATTTGCATGTCATTATGGCCCCATTTGCATGCAGGTGCACCTATCCCCGACGACTTGCGCCTGGCACCCTGCCAGGCAGCGGCCATTGGGGACCGAAGCCGGCAATGTGCTCCACAGCCTGATCGTGGGCATTTGTATAAATAAGAAAGAAATATGTCCTATATCCCTGGTGGTTCAGTGGACAGCTATCTGCCTGATCTCAGGCATTTGTCATAAAAAGGAAGAATTCCTCCACTATCCCTAGTGGTCCAGTGGACTGCTGGCTGCCTGATCACGGGCATTTGTAATAAAAAAAATGAATTCCTCCAATATCCCTGGTGGTCCAGTGGACCGCTGCCTCCCTGATCGTGGGCATTAGTAAGAGAAAGATATTCCATCCAATATACCTGGTGGTCCAGTGGACTGCTATCTGCCCAATCACTGGCATTTGTAATTAGAAATTGAAATATGTCCTATATCCCTGGTGGTCTAAGGGTATCCCCCCTCCCCACCCACCCACTGGCCCCACCATCCCGCTCCCCGGTCAACGGCGGGTGGCAGCACCACCACCGCCTGCACGCCGCCGACTGACACCATCGGGTAGTGCTGTCGCCCATTTGTTCACAGCATGAGCCAATGGGCATGAAGCCTATAAATAGTACTACATCTCCAGATAGTGTGAATGATTCATTCACATATTTGAATGTGTAGTACGGGTATGGTTGCATGCCCATTGGCTCACGCCAGGAACCAATGGGCGATAGCCCCACCGATGGTGTTAGTCAGTGTGCGGGGGGCAGGCGGTGGCATGCTGCGCCGCTGGCTGACCACAGTGGGAGGGACAGTGGGCCCAGTGGGTGGGTGGGGAGGGGCACCCCAGACCATGAGGGATATGGGACATATTTTCTATTTTAATTACAAATGCCTGCGATCGGGTGGATAGCAGTCCACTGGACCACCAGGGATATTGGACGGAATATCGTTGTCTTACTAATGCCCATGATCAGGCAGGCAGCAGTCCACTGGACCACCAGGGATATTGGGGGAATTATTTTTTTTTTATTACAAATGCCCACGATCGGGTAGCCAGCAGTCTACTGGACCACCAGGGATAGTGGAGGAATTCTTCCTTTTTATGACAAATGCCCATGATCGAGCATGGGGGGTCTCCTCCAGGTGCAGTCAGAGCTTGGGTGGCCACCGTGTTGCACCCTGCAATGTGGCAGCTCACCTGTGGGAGGCCATCCCTTGTTCCTCTTTTTTTAGGATCAACTTTATGCTGGTGCAGGTAGGGGTTGCACATGCATGGCTCTGCACATCCCGGGCTGCATATCGGGCTGTGCAGGGTATGCATGGGCACACCCCCCCTGCATTACTGATGCACTCTGGTGCATCAGGATTTGCGCCGTGCACTTTTCCCTTTTGAATATCATGCTGGGGTGCATCAGTGGGTTGCACATGGTACAACACTGTTGTGCCATGCGCAATCGTTTTGAATATCTGGGCCTATATCTTTAATTTGCTCCTCTTTCTGTATTTTTAGAAGAAGCGGTTCCAGACTAAGGTTGAATAGTGGGGGGACAACCCATACAGAAATAATGATATGAAATGTTTTCATGCTGCACACAAAAAACAACTCAAGTGATATGCATGTTGCAAGTATGATTTAAATGTTAAATTGGAACTAATTGCATGCATATGGCATGCATGCAACAAGTAAGTGTGGAAACCATGATTTTTATGTCAAATTGGGAAAGAATGCATGCATGCAAAAAGCAAGTGGTCATTGATAACAAAAAAGTTAAGTGACTTGCTCAGGATCACACCTTACACAAGTGGGGATTGATGAGATTCAAGCCCAGGTCTTCATGCCTCCAAGTCTCCTAACTTGCAGTTCAGTGCCTTTAACCACTAAGACATACTGTCTGCACACATATGACTTGCTTGTGCATCAATACATAATGCATCTGACTACATCTGCATGCATGTGGCATGTGTGTAGCAACTGTTATGCTTTTCAGTTTTCTTCTCTTGCTCATCTCAGTTTCACATTTGAAGTGTAGCACACATACCAATGGAAACACATGTGTTTTTCCTACCCCCCATACACAAACTTACCCACAAAACCACTTAACTACTTCTGTCTGGCCTGTACTCCTACTGTTTTCTCTTCATAGTTTTGAATGCTTCCATGCAGACTTTAAGGTGCAAACACAAAAGAGGCAATAACTTGACACCCCCCACCCACATGGCCAGTCCCTCCCATGTACACACACACTATAGCAGATATGGCCATGCTGCTACAGACAACCCACCAAGTATAGATATAAGTAAACAGTATCTTTCTTGAGTACTAGGGAGCCAGAGGTAGGAATCATTAAGAGATGATGTCCATGGGTCAGAGTGCTGGGGTGTATCCCCTTGAAATGAATGGAGTTATTTTTTGTTACTATTTTATACGTTATGATAGTGAGCTGGAGAATAATAAAGGCCACTGTTCTACTAACAAAACCCTTGTTAGTCGAGCGGTGGCCTTCATTAATCTCCAACTCTCCATCAATAATATATAAAATAGTAATAAAAAAAATACCCCCATTCATTTCAATGGTGCAACCCCTGCAATCCCCTTTGCCCTTTGTCATAATGTGCCTGACAGTGGGGATGTGGAGGTCAGCTTCACAAGGGGGAGGGGCATAAGCCTTACAATAGTGGATATCCAATAGTCTGTGCATACCATACTGCTCAACTGTCTGTGAATGCAAAGGACAGCTCTAGAATGTCTGTAACATTTCTAAAAGGTACAGCTTATTTGGTTTGACTGAAACATGTTGATATGCAAATTAGGAACATTTCAAATAAATAAGATTCATCTGTTTATACCCTGGAGCAATGCATCAGATTTGGGCTTAATTCCACCCAGTTACTAACCAATTTTTTTTGCTGGCTGAAGTTTTGCCCCCCCACCAAAAGAACTTTGTCCCAATTTTTCTCCCCGACTCCATTCCATTCAGTACCCATCCCCTATGGGTCATGAAGCCACCCAAAGGTAAAGAAACATGAAAAACACATCAATATTTCAGTCCTTCCTCCTTCCCCAATCCCCCTGTAAAAAATTATTTACTTTTACTTACCCGACCATATGGACAGAACCTGCAGCCTGGCACAGTGTGCCACCAGCCCAGTTTTCAATCTGCTCCCCCTCTCTCCTTCTGCCACAAGCTAGATGATAAAATCAACCATCACAGGTCCCCAACATGGTCCGTGACCATGTCACCTCACCAACTGAATCCATGCAATCTGGGTTGCATGCTTCTTGCTTGGTTGCTGCGATGGGTGCTGCTGCACTGCACTGATCAAGGCCTATGAAGGCCACCCACACTGTTGTCACCACTGCTGTTAAGCCTAGCTTTCTGCTGTAGGGGTCTGTGCTGTTTTTTTTTTACAATGCGAACCTAGTTGAGTAAGTAGGTAGCCTAATCTTGAGTTAGCTTCTAGCTCACCCTCTGCCCCTTCAGCCACCAGGGGACACAGGGACTCACTAACAGTAGACCAGCAAAAATATGCTGCCTAAACACTGTTATTGAGTGTTCAGTACTCACCGACTCCTTCAAGCTGTAGTGTGCAGTCTGTCTACTCTGTGGTGGGAAAGACAGTGTCACACTTGAAAGACTCAAGCGCTCTTTTTTGACTGGAGCTCATCCACATCACATGTGATTGTGCCACCGCTGATAGGTGGAGAGAGTGGACAACACAATTTAGACACAGTCGAGTCTGGAGAGTACCTGAAGCGTGAGCACTCACAGGCCAGGTGGGCACTTATTGTGCAAAAGATTAAATCCAAATTTAATGCCATTATTGCCACACCATAAGAACAACCTAGGCACAAATATGTGGGGGGGGGCAACTGCCCCCCTCTGCCCTACCTAAATGGCATCCCTGCTTAATGGTAGAAATTCATTCTCAGGTGCTAATGCAATGGTTTCCACTGTGTTCTGAGGTACTATATCTCCATGTTTCATGATGTGTCCTGATCATCATGTTGGTTAGTGTCCCTCATTGTTCCCTCATTCTGACTGTCCACGTCTCTCATTTTAGTGACAAAATGTGAGGTATGGTGCATGCTTCCAAGATCCAAATCCATCTATGGCTCTTGTGGCTGCGTGGACCTGTAACCAAATCTATGAATCTATGAATCTACTCAGCAAAAAGAGTGCTGAGAATGGCCATAGTGTATATGCTCAATATAGAATGACAAAGGGAAAGTAAAGGAGATGAAACAGTCATGGAGAAACACATTTGTAGCACTAAATATGCATAAGGGATTTGCATGGTCCAAAACAAAAAGGATAGGCTTCACAACACAGAGGCCCCTCTTCGTACATCTGCAATGGGGGATGTTGACTGGCTAAATCCTAGGCACATAATGCAGTAAACAAACAATACTTTAGAAATTAATGGTGATTTAATGACAAAAATCAAAAGCCATTAAGCAACTTGCAAAAAGATTAAAATTAATGAGTTTACCTAATTTTTGTGGGAATTGAAATAGAAATGTATTTTAATGACTCTAATTGCTAGCAGTAGTATAAGAAATAAAAACTCATTGTTCTTTTTAGATGAGATTTGTACTAGCTTAGCTGCTGCACACATAGCAAGCATGCAGCATGTGAACCTGATGTGATGTTTAAATGATGTTCACACTAGCTTAACTGCTACACTCATGTCGAGCATGCAACACACGAATCTGATGTAATTTTTAGAAGATGCTCCCACCAGCTCACCTGCTGTGCACATGTCAAGGTTAAAGCATGTGAATCTGATTTGTTTTTTAGACCTGGTTCGCATAAGTTCACTTTGTGTATGTGAACTGCATGCAAACATTGCACAATTAAGTATGTGGCATGCATTCTGCATGTACACAGCACACCTACATTTCTGTAAGGGAAGGAGCAGCACTGTCTAGTGCCCCTCGTTAAGCTGTTGATTTTAAGCCAGTAGTTAAGACTGATGTGAGAGGTACTTGACATAGTAGTTTGACCATTTTTATGAAGTCCAAGGGAATGTCATATATGTTCATAACATAGAACAGGTATGGCTATTTCACCAGGTTGAATGCTTTTTCAGCATCTAATGTGATAAGCATGGTGAGGGACTTCGATTTCTGTGCTAATTTGCAAAGATATGTTATTTTCCTGGTATTGTCTGAAATGTGATGGCCATTCATGAAGCTAGTTTGGTTGGGACCTATTATGTAGGGCAATATTTTCTGCAATCTGGTGGTTAGAAGTTTGGCAAAGATTTTTGCATTGATATTAAGAAGAGTGATTGGTCGTTAGCGTTCACATTTTACTTCATTCTTGCTTGGTTTCAATAGTAATGTGATAGTCTCATTGGCTCAATGGCCTCAGCCAGGACTTCTTGTAGGACTTCAGATAGCTCTTCAATAAAGCAATGATAGAAGTCCTGCATGAAGCCATCCTTTCCTGGGTCCTTGCCTTTTGATAGGGACTTGATTGCGACTGCTATTTCCCCTTCAGTTACCCCTACCTTTAACATTTCTTGTTGCTCTTCAGGGAGCCTCAGAATATGTATATTATCTAAGAATTTAGAGGCTACTTTCTGTGAAAAGACACACTCCTTGGTGTACAGAAGGCTATAGAAGTCTTTGAAACATTGGTTAATTTTAACAGGGTCTGTGATGATTTCTTTTGTTTTCTGACGTTCAGTGTTCGAGATGATTGATTTGGTTCTTTCTTGTTTGAAACACAGGGCAAGTATTTTTGTTGCTTTGGGGTTGTTGGAGATGTAGTTCGTTTTGGTTTTCCGGTAGGTTACTTCTGTTGCGTGGCATAAGTTCTCTCTATGTTCTTGCCGGGCAGTTGCCCACTTATTCTATGCTTCATTTGTTGGATTTGAGGAAACCATCACTTACAGAAATATAGGTGTGCTGTGTACATGCAGAATGCATGCCACATGCTTAATTGTGCAATGTTTGCATGCGGTGCGCATACACTAAGTGAACATATGCAAACCAGGTCTAAAAGGCAAATCAGGTTTGCATGCTGCAAGCTTGATGTGGGTGCAGCAGGTAAGCTGGTATAAACATCTTCTAAAAATTACATCAGGTTTGTGTGTTGCATGCTTGACATGAGTGCAGCAGTTAATCTTGTGTGAATATCATTTAAACATAACATCAGGTTCACATGCCGCATGCTTGCCATTTGTGCAGCAGCTAAGCTGGTACAAATCTCATCTAAAAAAATACATCAGTTTTTATTTCTTATACTACTGCTAGCAATTAGTCATTAAAATACATTTTTATTGAATTCCCATAAAGATTAAGTAAACTCATTAATTCTGATCCTTTTGCAAGTTGTTTAATGGCTTTTGACTTTTGTCATTAAATTGCCATTAATCTGTAAAGTATTGTTTGCTTATTGCTTTAAACACCTAAGATATAGCCAGTCAACATTCCCCATTCCAGATCTATGAAAAAAGGCCTCTGTGTTGTGAAGCCTATCCTTGTTTTTAGACCATGCAAATCCCTTATGCATATTTAGTGCTACAAATGTGTTTCTCCATGACTGTTTTATCTCACTAACTTTCCATTTCTCATTCTATACTGAGCATATACACTATGGCCATGCTCAGCACTCTTTGTGCTGAGTAGGGTCTTGGAAGCATGCACTATACCTCACATTTTGTCACTGAAATGAGGGACATGGACACTCAAAATGAGGGACACTGATCCACATGATGATCAGGACACATGATGAAACATGGAGATATGGTACCTCAGAACACAATGGAAATTACTGTATTTGCACCTGAGAATGAATTTCTACCATTAAGCAGGGGTGCCATTTAGGTAGGGCAGAGCGGCACAGTCCCCCCCCCATATTTGTGCCTAGGTTGTTCTTATGGTGTGGCAGTAATGGCTTTAAATTTGGATTTAATCTTTTGCACAAGTGCCCACTGGCCTGTGTGTGCTCATGCTGCAGGTACTTTCAAGACCTGACTGTGTCTGTATTGTGTTGTCCACTCTCTCCACCTATTAGCGGTGGCACAATCACATATGATGTGGATGAACTCCAGTCAAGAAAGAGCACATGAGTCTTGCAAGTGCAACACTGTCTGTTCAACCACAGAGTAGACAGGCTGAACACTGTATCTTGGAGGAGTCAGTGAGCACTGAACTCTCTATAGCAGTGTTGTGCAGCATTTTTTTTGTTGTTCTACTCTTAGTGAGTCTTCATCTCCCCTGGTGGCTAAAGAGGCAGAGGGTGAGCTAGAAGGTAACTCAATATTAGGCTACCTACTTACTCTACTAGGCTTACCTTAGAAAAACAGCACAGACCCCCACAGCAGCAATCTAGGCTTAGCAGCAGTGGTGACAGTGGTGTGGGTGGCCTTCATAGGGCTTGATTAGTGCAGTGTGGCAGCAGCCACAGCAGCAACCAAGCAAGAAGGAAGAAACCCAGCTGGGTGGATTTGTATGGTGAGGTGACTTGGCTGCATACCATGTTGGGGACCAGTGATGGTTGGTTCTAGCATCTAGCTTCTGGTGAAGGAGAGAGGGGGAGTGGACTAAAAACTGGGCTGGTGGCACACTATGCCAGGCTACAAGTTCTGGCTATATGGAAGGTTAAATTAAAGTAAATATATATTTTTTTTAACAAAGGGGTTGAGGAAGGAGTAACGACTGAAATATTGATATGCTTTTCACATTTCTTCACCTTTGGGTGGCTTCATGACTCATAGGGGATGGGTATTGAATGAATGGAGTCAGGAAGAAAAATTGGGAGAAAGTTATTTTTTTAGAGGGGGTGCTGAACTTCAGCCAGGAAAAAAATTGTTTAGTAACTGGGTGGGTTTAAGCCCAAATCTGATGCACTGCTCTGGTGTATATGCAGACGAATCTTATACATTTGAATTTTTCCTGATTTGCATATCACGTTTCAGTCAAACCAAATAAGATGTACCTTTTAAAGATGCTACAGACATTCTAGAGCTGTCCCTTGCATTCACGGACAGTTATGCAGTATGGCATGCACAGACTATTGAAGCTCCACTATAGTCAGGCTTATGCCCCCCCATGAAGATGGCCACCACATCCCCACACATTATGACAAAGGGCAAAGGAGAATGCAGGGGTGTTCACCATTGAAATGAACAAGGGTATTTTTATGTTGCTTGTGTGCATGCACAAGAAACATGTTGCGGCAGCTTGCTGCAGAAGCAGGTTGTGGAGGTGTGGCACTGTTGTGGCCAATGTCCCCACTGCCTTTTGAGGCTTGGCCCACTTTTCCCAATGGGGTTGCATGCTGCTGCTGACACTAGTTCAGCCAGCATGCCACCACCTTGAAACATTTTAGCCACTGCAATCAGGGGCTGCCTTGTCATTGCAGCATCAGCCATTCCACTGCAATGAGGGAGTGACCCATCATTGCAGGGCAGTACCTTGCATGCCCCCGACCCAGTTTGGAGATGGGGAGCCCAGTCCTCATCAGCATAATGTCCCAACATCCAGGTTTCTGCTGTATGCCAAGGGGTGCCAAATTCCCCTCGACATCATGCCCCCTGCTTTCTTTGCCGAAGGGGAGCCCAATCCACATCAGCTTCAGTCCTCTCTTCTCAGTTGAATTTACCAATGGGGGAGCCCACTCCCCATCAGCATAATTTATCCCCCCCAATTTGTTGTCTGCCGATAGGGGTGCCCAATCCCCCATCAATTACAGCCACCCCAAAACACTCAGGTGGCATGCTAGGAGCCCACCCCAGTGTGCCAAAGTCCCTGAAAAAAAAAACAGTCCCGCAATGCTTTTTTTAACACCTGTAAAATAAGAAAATGGTCCCTCATAGAGTTTGGTGGCCCCTCCTCCAACCCGCTCCCACTGTCTGTGCAACCCACCTCACCACACTCCCCTCACCCCATACTTACCTCCTTAGCCCAGCGCGATGATCTTCGGTGGACCAGGAACACGTCTGCACTCTTCAAAGCCAACTGCGAACTGAAGAAATGCCGGTAAGCTGTATAATGGCATAAATAGTTTTTTTTTTTAACTTTGGTGCATATCTCGGGCATTTTGGGGAATTTTGGCACCAAATTTTCAATAAGGGGTTCTTGGGACCCCCCTCATGAATTCAGTCACTGTCATTGCATTATTCAGTCCCAAAAGGTGATTTCACAGTCATTGCGTGGAATCACCTTTCGGGACCAATTAATGAAACAACAGTGCCACTGTTCATGAAGTGAGATCTCAAAAGGTCTATGTTGCAAATTTGGTGAAAAAAATAAAAAAAATTACTGTTTTACGATCGTGCGTTGCGTAGTTTCCACGCACGTTCGTCACTTTGTGAATTTGTAATATTTTCACACCAGATTTTCAAAACTGCCATTTTTTCACACTTCCTTATGAACAGTACAGCTGTCATTTTTCACATCCTGGCCAAAATTTGGTTTTGCATGTCCGGCGCAGAATAGCATGGTCACTGAGGGAAATCAGTGTTCGGGACAGATTAAGAAAATGACAGTGACACTGTTCATAAGCAGAGGTCCTAAAATGCCTATGTTGAAAATTTGGTGATGAAAGTCCTTAAAATTACTGTGTTACAAATGTGCATTGCTCAGTTTCCACGTACCATTGTAACTTTGCAAATTTGTAATATTTTCACGCCAGATTTTCAACACTGGCATTTTTTCACACCTCCTTATGAACAGTACAGCTGTCATTTTTCACATGCTGGCCAAAATATGCTTTTGCATTTTGGGAAATCAGTGTTTGGAACAGATTAAGATCGAGCGAATGAAAGAGGGGGAGTGAATGAGCTCAATGGAGATCTGTCAGGACTGCTGCAGATTTCTTTGTGGGCAGAAAAAGGCACCAATGCAGGCAGGAGCCCAGTACAAAAGGGCAGCCTGCAGCACTGGGAGAAACAGAACGAGTGAGTGAGAGAGGGGGAGTAAGTGAGTTAAATGGAGCTCTGTCGGGACTGTTGCAGATTTCTTTGTGGGCAGAAAAAGGCATGAATGCAGGCAGGAGCCCAGTATGAAAGGGCAGCCTGCAGCACTGGGAGAAACAGAATGAGCGAGTGAGGGAGGGGGAGTGAGAAAGCTCAGCGGAGCTCTGTCGGGACTCCTGTGGATTTCTTTGTGGGCAGAAAAAGGTGCCAACACAGGCAGGAGCCCAGTACAAAAGGGCAGCCTGCAGCACTGGGAGAAACAGAATGTGCGAGTGAGAGAGGGGGATTGCGCAAGCTCAACAGAGCTCTGTTGGAACTGCTGCAGATTTCTTTGTGGGTACAAAAAGGTGCCAATGAAAGCAGGAGCCCAGTACAAAAAAGGCAGCCTGCAGCATTGGGAGAAATAGAATGAGCGAGTGAAAGATGGGGTGTGAGCGAGCTCAATGGAGCTCTACCAGGACTTTAGAGTTGCCCACCCTCCAGCTCAGGGTCCTCTGTGGTCCTATATTACAGCAGGGTCTCTGGAGTGGAGACAAAGCAATGATTGGATACTTTTAGGATTGCTGTTATAATACAGATTTAGTTGTTCTGTTTATTTGTCTAACTGAGCTAAGTACTGAGCTATACTGTTATGATTCCTGTAATAATACATATTTATTTGTTCTGTTTATTTCTCTAACTGAGCTGCGTAATACTTGAAGTGCAATAGGATTTCTAACTGGGCTAAGTGAAACTATGTGAGAGCTGAGAACAAAACGTATGGTAGCTGGGGGTTAAAAATGGACAAGGAGGCTTTAGGATTGCTACAGTATCTAATGGATGAGATTTGAGACTGAATTAACCTGGTCAACAAGGGGGCAGTAGGGGGACTAGTGTGGGGGGAACAGGAATTTGAGTAAATAGGGGCCTAACAGTTGTAATAGGGTACAGAACCTGGGAGTAAGAGCCCGTAACATAAGATGGGGACCAAAATGGGGCAGCTTCCACATGTAAATAGGGTGGGCATCTTTGGAAGGGTAGTGGGCTGTACAGGGTGTGGGTCCGCTATGATCCTGGACTGGGCTTGGAGGATGGGGGGGTGTATGGTCTGTAGATGACTGGCTAGTTTGAGGGAGGAACTGTGGGGGTTAGGAAGGAGTCTAAGTGGCAGGGCAGATGACCATGGTAGGCATCCATGGGGTGAATAGGGGATGGCAAAGGGGAACACAGGAAGAACAACTAGAGAGTGAAACTGACCCCAGCATAAGAGGCACTAACAGAAAAGACAGGAGAGGGGAAGGGGTGCCCGAGGCAAGTGTGGCCTCCTGATGGAGGAGGAAGAGACCACAAAGAGTACCAGGGGAGAGAGCAGATGACTGTTGATAGGGAGGGACCAGGGGTGGCACAGAGGGGAACAAGTAGGAGGGGGAACCAATAGGGGAAGAGATGTAGGAGGGGTATCGAGTAGGAATAGATTCAAACCTCTGCTATGGGAGAGAGAAGGGGAGCAGGAACATACTTAATGGGGGAGGACAAGCGGGGCATGACAGTTATGGCAACAGGTAGGAAAGAGATAGCGAGGTCAAAAGGGTAGAATAGGGGGCTAGTAAGGAATGAGGGGGTGCTGACAGGAGGAGAGAAGGCTATGGGAAGGGGGAAGGATGGGATGGGCAACACTATCGGGGTAGAAGGGAATGGGGTTTCTAAATCGACAACAGTGGGGATAGGAGAGGGGTTGGAAATCAGCAGGGGAGGAGGAGAGGTCAACATGGGAAGCCCAGTAGGAAGTAATCAGGCAGGGAAGGGGTTCCAAGGGGAATGGGAGGAATAAGGCGGGGAAAAGGGGTGAGGTGGAGTAGGGGGTACAGATAAAGAAGTCACAGAGGGTGCAGCTGGCACGCCACAAAGGGGAGAAAAGTGGAAAATGGGCTACGGTCAGGCAGCATGAGCTTCCAACCCCCACTGACAGTTCTTAGGCATGGTACTTTTACTTCCAAGTACCTAAACAGCACATATAAGCAAGAAACATTTGGCATTGACAAAAGCTTGTTTATTACTATTTTATTCATCTTTGATGGAGAGTTGGAGATTAATGAAGGCCACTGCTCAACTAACAAGGGCGTTGTTAGTAGAACAGTGGCCTTCATTATTCTCCAACTCACCTTCATAACATATAAAATAGTAATAGAAAATAACTCCATTCATTTCAAGGGGGTACACCCCAGCACGCTGACCCATGGACATCATCTCTTAAAGACTCCTGCCTCTGGCTCCCTAGTACTCAAGTAAGAGACTTTTTACTTATATCTGTACTTGGTGGGTTATCTGTAGCAGCAGCCCTGAGCATGGCCATACTTGCTACAGTGTGAGTGCATGGGGTGGGGGAACTGGCCATGTAGGTGGGGGGGTGTGTCAAGTTATTGCTGTGTTTATGTTTTTGCACCTTAAAGTCTGTTTGCATGTAAGCATTCAAAACTATGGAGAAAAAAAGGAAGAATACAGGCCAGACAGAAGTAAATAAGTGGTTTTGTGGGTAAGTTTGTGTGTTGGGGGTGGGAAAAACATGTGTTTCCATTGGTATGTGTGCTACAGTTCAACTGAGAAAATGAGATGAGGGAGAGAAGAAAACTGAAAAGCATGCACTGGCTGCAAGTATGCAGCATGCATGCAGATGTATTCAGATACAATATGTATTGAAGTACAAGTGAGCCATATTTGTGCAGACAGTATAGCTTAGTGGTTAAAGGCACTGAACTGTAAGCCAGAAGACTTGGAGGCATAAAGACCTTGGTTTGAATCTCATCTGCTCCCACTTATGTATGGTGTGATCCTGAGCAAGTCATTTAACTTTTATGTGTGTAGTTATCAGTGACCACTTGCTTTTTTGCATGCATGCCACATGCATGCAGTCTTTCGCAACTTAACATAAAAATCATGGTTTATACACTTGCTTGCTGCACGCATGCCATATGCATGCAATCAGTTCCAGCTTAACATTTAAATCATACTTGCTACATGCATATCACTTGGGTAGTATTATGTGTGCAGCATGAAAACATTTAATAGATTTCATAGATTTTCATTGATTTCATAGATCAGTCAAGCTTTAATAGACTTTCGTCCTTTATGCTTGCCAAATAAATACTATCTCCCATATTTCATTTCAACACTCATCTCATTATCCAGTCTAGTTTTAAAGATGTTTAAGTCTTTGCTGTCTATTACCTCTATTGAGAGGTTATTCCATAGAGTAAATACCCTTTGACTGTTCCAGTGTTTTCTGGATAACGTATTCCATATATCAAGTTGGAGTTGCTTTGAATGTCTCCTACCACTAACTCTGTCCTGGTTCAATCTTAAACCAATATCTGCCATGAGGGCATTATCATCGATTGCCCTGTGTAGCATACACAGGTATCCCCATTTCCTTCTGTATTGCAATGTGTATAGATTGAGTATTCTCAGTCTTTGTTCATACGGTGTCTGATTCAGACCTGCAATAAGTCTTGTAAATCTACTTTGGACTGCTTCAACCTTTTTGATGTCCTCCTTCCTATATGGCAATCATATTTGTATACAATACTCCAAGTGGGGCCTGACCAGTGCTATATAAAGGGGGAGTAGCACTTCCTTGGTTCTGTTGGATATGTAGCCGGGATAAAAAACTGGCTGAACAACAGGATGCAAAAGGTAATAGTAAACGGAGTCCACAGTGAAGAAAGGAGGGTAACTAGCGGGGTACCGCTGGGTTCGGTACTGGGACCGGTCCTCTTTAATATCTTTATAAGTGACATTGTAGAGCACCTGGAAGGAAAGGTATGCCTCCTTGCAGATGACACAAAGATCTGCAACAGGGTTGATACACAAGTTGGGGTTGAAAGAATGAAAAGGGACTTGGCAAAGCAGGAGGAATGGTCAAATACGTGGCAGCTCAGATTCAATGCAAAGAAGTGCAAGGTAATGCATCTGGGAAACAAAAACCCAGGGGAAGAGTACACAATGGGGGGTGAATTAATAACAACAACAAAAATCGAAAGAGACCTAGGAGTAATTATATCAGATGACCTAAAGGTGGGCAAGCAAAGTGAGAAGCCAGTAAGGAGGGCTGGGGGGTACTGGGATGCATAGGGAGAGGCATCAACAGTAGAAAACAAGAAGTTGTTATCCCTCTTTACAGACAGTTAGTGAGACCCCATCTGGAGTACTGTGTGCAATTCTGGAGGCCCCATCTCTGCAAAGACATAGACAGAGTGGAGGCTGTTCAGAGGAGGGCAACCAAAATGGTGCAAGGTCTGCACCAGAAGACATACGAGGAGAGACTAAAGCAGCTTAATATGTATCATCTTGAGGAAAGGAGAGAGAGGGGGAACATGATAGAAACTTTCAAGTATCTCAAGGGAATTAACAAGGTACAAGAAGGTAGCATCTTTCAGAAGAAGAGATGTGCAAGAACAAGGGGGCACAATTTGAAGATAGAGGGGGGATGGCTTAGAGGTAATGTTAGAAAGTATTTTTTCACAGAGAGAGTTGTGGATGCATGGAACAGCCTTCCTGAAGAGATTGTGGAGTCAGGAACAGTGGGAGAATTCAAGAATGCATGGGACAGACATAAGGCAATTCTAGTGGAGGGCAGGAGGAAGTAAGCTGTTGATTAACTAGAATCTGCAGCTTATCCGTCAGGTAGGGAAATGAGCAGACTGGGTGGGCCAAGCTGTCCTTATCTGCCATTGAATTCTATGTTTCTATGTGTCTAATGATACAGTTCAGCATCTGAATGTTTTTTTTTTTCACCTGGTCTCTGCAATGAGTATTAAATTTAAAATTGTGGCTTATAATAACTCCTAGATCCCTTTATCATGTTGTTACAGTTAGGAGATTATTATTAAGGGTATAGTTACAATGTCTATTTTTAGTACCCTAGTGCTTTACTTTACATTTACTAATATTTAATTCTAATTTATTGTGTTTTGTCCAGGAGAAAATATGGTTCAGTGCATCCTGCAGTGTGGTGTTATTTTCTGAAGTGTTAACCACTGTTGCCAATCTGCAGTCATCTGCAAATTTAGACAACCAAATGTTTGGTAAATCTATTTTTAATGAAAAAATATAGATATTAAATAAAATAGGACTCAGGACTGACCCTTGAGGAACACCACTCGTGCCCCAGCCCAATCAGAGAAAACACCATTCACCACCACCCTCTGTTGTCTCCCCACCAACCGATTTGCAATCCAGTGTGTAATGTTTGCACACAAATTTAGGTTCCTTAGTGATCTGACCAATTCCAAGTGTGGCAGTTTATTGAATGATTTTGCAAAGTCCAAAAATATAATATCAACGGGGTTTTTCATATCAATCTCTTTATTTACGTTTTCATAGACGCATAACAGATTTGTTAAACAAGATCTGTTTTTAATAAATCCATGCTGATATGGGATATAGCTCCTAAGGTTAATAGATGTTGTTGGATATAGTCCTTGATTATCCCTTCTAGTATTTTGCCCAGTAGGGAAGTCAATCTTATTGGTCTAAAGTTTTCTGGTTTAGAAGTAGGTCCTTGTTTTAGGAGGGGTACAACAGGAGCTACTCTCCAACCTAAGAGAATAACACCGGAGTCCAGGGAGTACTGGAACACATTAGTCAGTGGTGCCTAAATATAATCCACAAGCTCTTTCAGTACTCTGGGATGGAGATCATCTGGGCCTGGAGATTTGTTGACATCTAATGTTTTAAACCTCTCAAGAATGTCAGCTGGTTTAATAACTACTTGTCCTGGTATAGATACTAGTTTATCCTCTAAAGTAGTAAGAGTAGGTTTATTAAACACTGAAGAAAAATATCTGTTCTGTATGTCAGTCATTTCCTTATTACTAGTAGAAGATCCTGTATTATTGGTAAATGGGCCCACTGAGTTTGTAGATCCTCTTAGTTTATTAATATGAGAAAAAAAGAGTTTTTTATTATCTTTAACTTTTGCAGCCAAGAATATTTTGTGTTGTGTTTTTGCTTGTTTAATCTTGTATTTAATATTTTTAATCAATACTTGGTATGCCAGTACTAAATGCTAGTTACTGTTTCTGATGCTCTTAAACATTCTACTCATTTTATTTATAAGTTTTTTAATAGAAGGCTTCATCCAACTTGGAGGTATTCTTCTAACAGGATATATTTTTAAGGTTGGTATGTGCTTATTAACCTCACTCGTTATCTTTGAGGTCAGTTGGTCCCATTTCCACTCAACTGAATGCTCTTTAAAATCTTTTTCCCAGTCCCATTTAACCATTTTTTCTTTCATGGAAGTAAAATTGGCCTTCCTAAAGTTAAGTTTTTCAGCAATCCCCATTCCAGGTTTTCTGGTTTGACCCAGAACTTTAAAGTTTACACACATATGATCACTGTTACCCAGAGGCATCATAGTAAAGACATTGACTATACTGTTACCCATATTGGTTAATATAATGTCAAGTGTCTTGTCATTCCTAGTTGCACAAGTTACTATATGATCAAGCCCTATCTGTGCAAAGGTATCAAGGTATGAATGTTCAGTTTTACTATTCCCACTTTATGAAATCCAGTTAATGTAGGGCAAGTTAAAATCTCCCATGATAATTAAGTTATCGAATGAATTCAATTTGCTAATGTGCTCCAAAAACTTATCATTTTCAAAGGGTCTAGAAGGTGGTCTGTATAATAAGCCTAATTTTATTGAGGCTTCATTCTGGGGATATATCTTAACCCATAATGCTTTAATACCCTCCACATCTTCAGGCATCTCCTCACATTTTATTGTGTGTTGAATGTATATGGCCAATCCTCCACCTTTTCTATACTTCCTATTTTTAGTAAAGACATCATAACCCGATATATTTCTATCCCAGGTATCATTGTCATTGCCCCAGGTTTCCGTAACTAAAGCCAGATGGATATCATGGTCATATAGCTTGAGCTTGAATTCATCGAATTTATTAGCCAGACTTCTGGCATTAGTTAATAGTCCATTCCATGCTGGGTTTGGAGGGCTAAAGGAATTTTTATTAGGGTAGGTATCACTATGACAAAGCAGATTCACCCCCTTGGTTATTGGGAGGGTGGATGATATCATAACCTACTATTCTCCCACCCACCCCATTTTCCAGTTTAAATGGAATGCTAAGACTTTGTTGACTTTTTTTGCCCAAAACTCTAGT
This sequence comes from Neoceratodus forsteri, assembly GCA_016271365.2. Lineage (NCBI taxonomy): Eukaryota > Metazoa > Chordata > Ceratodontiformes > Ceratodontidae > Neoceratodus > Neoceratodus forsteri. The sequence goes on along the minus strand of CM028131.1, from coordinate 1,437,073,827 downwards.
TCCAAAGTGATTTAAATGTAATCAATCGTGTTTGAAACAGGCTTTGTTAGAGAAAGTGGTAAAGTTATCCATAAACCCTATTCCTTTTTCACGGCACAGTTGACGTAGCCATGTATTTAGAGCTATAATTGATTTGTTTTTGTAGATATTCCTCCCCATAGTAGGTAACACTCCAGAAATTATCTCCCCTTTTTTATTGATCACCCTATTAATGATGTCTATGTACTCAGATTGTACATGAGACAGATTGTTGGTAGGTAAATCATTAATACCTACATGCAAAAGTACCACTGGTTCAGCTGTATTTTCTAAAAGCCCATCCAGGAGTCTTGAGATGTATTTTACACAAGCGCCTGGAAGTGTGCTTATTATTGTGTGGGCTTTTCTCCCATGACAAACTGCTGAATCAACCCCCCTTGAAATTGAATCTCCAATTATCACTATGTCCCTATTCATAAAAGATGTATTTGTAGGAGAAATAGTAAAAGACGGGGTACCAGATGAATCAGTAGTCTGGGATTCCATAACATTGTTTGGTGACTCAGTCAAATTAGGGTACTGTTGATCTTCATTATTATTAATTAAGACATCAAAGCTGTTATGCAATGGTAAATATGTTATAAACTTTTCAGAAACAGTATCATTTGAGGGTATAACTGCCTCAATGTCATTGTTTGTGTCAGTACCCATTATATTGGACCTAGGATATCCAGAAGTGGTTATTTGAAGGGTGTTTATACTTAACAAGGCCTCATCAATAAAGTTCTCATATAGGTTAATTTCCTTTTGTGTTTCCGGTCTTTGCTTTAATATTTCTAATTCCCCTTGCAATATAACAAATAAACTACATTTCTCACAGATACACTCGGGCAGGGTAACTCATTTGCGTACATGTTACACTGAGTACATAACCTTTTTTTGGCAACTTTGCCCCTTTTAGCTTTACTTTGTGACATGATAGCAAAGATAATAAGACTTGAGTTACTCAAGGGGCACAGTGAAACTTTTTTTTTCCTATTGAGAGATTGTAATGTAATAGTGATTCGGTTCTTCCAGCCCCAGCGGACACAGCAGACACAGCAGACACACGCAGACATGCATGTCTCTGCATGACAGTGTGCGCCCCTACCCGTGCTTACCCTGCTTGCAACAGGTCGAGTTAAATGCCTGTAAGTACCCCGGAATTGGAATAAGGGTCACAATTATTTCTGTAAGGGATATATTCATTTTTTTAAATCTATTTCAATAACTCTACCCTGATTGCCATGTTTTTTTTCTTTTTATTAGTGCAGATCATTATGTACTTCCCTCTGACTGTACATTTTAGTGCGCCCCCCACCGATGGTGGTCCAACTGATGTCTTCGGGACTGCTTAACATGAGATATTCCTTAATGACTTCTCTCAGTTCTGTTTTAAGCATCTTGTTTTGCAGTATGTAGTTATTGAACATCCAGCCTGTTGTTTTTGGTCTGCTTACACTTACATTTATGCTTAATTTTACCGGGCTATGATCTGAGATGGTGGTAGGAAGAATAGTGGCATCTGCGATAGTGAGCTGATTGTATTTGGGGACTAACCAGTGGTCTATTCCTGAAGCTGTATTATGCATTGGGGATCTAAATGTATATTCTCTGAGGTCTGGATGCAGGACCCTCTATGTATCAAATAGATTACTTTCTTCTAGGAGGGCAGAATGGCTTTTTGTACTCCTAGTTAGTACTCTTCTGTGGTTTGTGCTGTCTAACACTGGGTCAAAGACTGGATTTATGTCCCCTCCATAGTTACTTTATACTCTGCCAGCTGTGTCAAGTGCTATATCAAGGGATGGAAAATATCAGGATCATCCTGATTAGGACCATTTATGTTTACTGGGGCCAGCTTCATATTGTTGCCTCTGCCACAATTAGTATTCTACCTTCTGAATGCCTCCACACATCAAAGTTTAGGTTTTTATGGAACAGAATGTGCATGCCCCCTCTCCGTCTGCTGTCTTAAGACCCAAATACCTTCCCTACCCAATTCCACCTCATCATGTTTGTAACAAAATTGTAACAAAAATTAAAGATAAAGGTTGTGACATTATCTTATCTGGGGTTCTGCCCATTACTGGGAATCAGGCATACAAAAATTGTCAGGTCCAAAAATATAATTATTGGCTCAGACAATTCTGTTTGTCTGAAAACATTGGGTACATGGATAATACTCAAACATTTAAAAATTCTATTTGTTATAAAAGGGATGGTCTGCACCTTAACCATCTTGGTAGAAGGATCATGGGTAAAAAAATTAACACCATTTTTAATTTCCGTTCAGATTGGACTCAGGGGAGGAGCACTGCTTCACTACCTATTTAAATACCTCTACTAATAATCACCCTTTTAAAACCAAGAATTATGGATGGAATGGGGCATTAATCAATGCTAGAAGTTTAACAAACAACTTTGATTAATTTAAACTTCTCCTTAGCAATAATAATGTTCACATTGTCCTCATCACAGAGACTTGGTGGGATGTAAATGACTCCTGAGATGAAAACATTCAAGGTTACAATCTTTACTTCAAAAATAGAGAGCACAGAAAAGGAGGCAGGGTGGCTATTATATTCACCAAACAATAGTAAGTGAGGAAATTTCAGACATCACCAATTTAGAAACCCTTTGGGTTAAATTAACCCCTCATATGGGTCCCCATTTACTCTAGGGTTAGTATACAGAACTCCTTCTATGTCTCCTGATAATGATGTGAAATTGATAAATTATCTGAGGAATCACGATCCATCAAATGATATCTTGATTATGGGTGACTTTAATTTATCTAGTACAGATTGGGCCCTGGCAACTGCAACTATTACAATTGATAGTCTTTATTGAGACTTATTCAATGAAATCGGGCTAGAGCAATTGGTCCAACATGCTACAAGGAACAACAAAATTTTATATCTTATATTAACTAATTCTGCCCATTGCTTATCTACTATCAAAATAAATGCACCACTAGGTAACAATGATCATAACACAGTTTATTTTTCAGTCTCAGATGGTAAATCCAACCTGCTACCGGTGACACTGAAGTACTGAATTTCTATAAAGCCAACTTTAACAACATGAAAAACTGCTTAGTTTGTTGGGATTGGCCAGTATTATTTAACAACCTTTCTGTAGAATCTAAATGACATATTTTTGTTAATAAATTAAAATATTTAATTAAAACCAATATCCTCCCAAAAAATAAATAGAGCACAAAATATAATATAACACCTGGTTGGATGACCCCTAAAAGAAATGCCTTAATTAAAACAAAAAACAAATTATTTAAGCAAATAAAAAAGGGGTTCTTTCATCTTAACATTAAATACAGGGAGTTATTAAAAACTATCAAAACTATGATTAGAAAAGCAAAATCTAATTTTGAGATGCAGTTGGCATCAAGGGTCAAAGATAACAAAAAGCCTTTTTTTCTTACATTAATAAAGCTAAGGTAAATTCAAATAGTATTGGACCATTTACCACAAATTCAGAGTGTTTACAGAATAAATATTTTTCCTCAGTCTTTAATACAAATCTAGTAGGTAAAATGAGCAAGTTTGAGACTTTAGTGCCTGGTCAGTTTATTATCGAACACAAAGATGTTCTAGATAAACTAAAAAAGTTAATATTAACAAATCCTCTGGTCTAGATGATATCCATCCAAGGGTATTAAAAGAACTTACAGAGTATATTTATCTACCCGCTAACTAACATCTTTCAGCACTCACAATATTCTGGGGAAGTTCCCTATGACTTGAAAGTGGCATCAGTGGTTCCCATCCACAAAAAAGGACCAAAAAAATAAACCTGAAAATTACAGGCCTATCAGCCTTACCTCACTTATTGGGAAAATCTTGGAAAATGTTATCAAAGACTTTATCCTGGAACATATTAATAAAAGAGAACTAACTGATGACCTTCAACATGGATTTACTAAATCTAGATTGTGCCTAACTAATTTGCTAACCTTTTATAACTAGGTCATATGTGCAATAGATGAGGGAAATTCAGTGGATCTAATATTTATAGACTTCGCTAAAGCCTTCGATAAGATACCTCATTTTGAGTTCATCAAAACATTAAGGGCATCCAAACTAAATAATAATATCATAAATTGGACTATTACTTGGCTAAAGGGTAGCACCCACACACAACCTCCTCCTCAGCAGTGGCTGTAACATTATAGCTGTAACAAGAAAAAGTTGTCAGTTGCTGTTTCACTATGTTCATACCACTTTGGAAGAAGCCAGCTTTAAGATCATATGTGACTATACATATTACTAGCTCAGGGAGACGTTTCATTAAATAGGATAGCCTACAATTGCCAAACTGCATAGACTTACCACATTGTACCACTTCCCTAAACAATGATTGTAGCATGGCTGCTTGGTAATCAACTCAGTACATTCCATAAGGTGCCAGAGATCTGATTTATAACCCCCTCACTATTTTAAGCACCAGTTTAATACAATGTGTTGTAATGAAGTCAAGGAGAGAACAGCTTCTACTTAGGCTGCTAAAGGCACAGTGACAGTAAGATTTTATGCATCATATCTATTACATTCCCATTATATGACCTTACCCCACACGAAGACATTACCCATGTTGTCAGCATTTACTCTACTGTTACATAATCAGTTCTGATAAGAGCTGTGCACTTCTCAAACAACTACAAAAACAACACTGGGGGGAACTCCTTAATGTAGTGTAGATTCAGTATGATAGATAGTTATTAATGCCACTTTACACCAATCTGTCTCAATCCTTGGGGAAGGTGGGACCCCTCAGATATTAAGCCGTAGGTTGTGCGGCAGTCACTGGACTCCACAGTTCATTAAAAGCATCTAATCAGTTTCTGACTTTCACTCTGTGGCAGATAAAATTTACTGGAACATTACCTCTGAGTCTCTGGCTAAAACTGATGTAGCAAATCAAAAAATCCTGGCACCATCCACCATTCTCATGAATAAGCAGACACAAGATCCAAATATCAGACTTAAATAAAGTGCTTTTTTATTATTTTATAAAGTGCTAGTACATCATACCTCTCACTAGGACACCAGCAGGAGCCCTGCACAACCACCTCTAACCAGTTTCGCTCAATGCATTATGGGGGAGTACCTCAAATGATGTGTGATCCTTATTTTAAGTAAGGCTCTGAAATGGCCATATACATAATTTTTCAATGTAAGTTTTCAAAAATATTGCAATACAAAGTGAAGAAAAATACACACATACACCTATTAAAGACTCTGAACACCTAAAAATAAAGTGGATTAAAATTAATATGTAGATATTCATGTGTACATCAATTCATGGCAAATACAACATTTGCCATCATTTTGTGCATGCATATTATAATATTGTTATGTACATAAATATTGTAAATGTTGTTATTTAATGATTTCAAATCCCAGTATTCATATTATCACAAAAAACTCTAAGTTTAAAACCCAGTTCACAATTTCAGTTGTTATGATTCTCACCATTTTAAACATTTTAAATATTCAGGTTACCCACTATTCAGTAAGGGGAGAAGCATGGTTGGGGGAAGGAAGAAGGGAGGAGGGAAAAAGGGTAGAAGAAATAAGACACGCATAGGTTTGTTTTGTATTGTACAATTTCAAAGGTTGGAAATATAAATATTCCCCTTTGTAATTCAGTTTGTTTTTAATAACAACCTACTCATTCATTATCCCAATACCATCTACCCTCTATGTTTTTAATGAGGGATGTCATTTTATTTACTTTTACCTCATAATGAAACATCAAAACCATCATTCAGACAAGGTTAGCGCAATCCCTCTAGTTTATATACCCATAATGCTTCCCTTTTACATAGAATAAAGTCCAAATTCCCTACCATTGGACCCAGTGTTACTTTCTCTATTCCCTGAAATTTGAATCTATGTGTCTGGTTATCACTATTGTCCTGCAGATATAATGAGAGGGTATTATGTTGGTCCCATAATCTAACACAACTTAAATGTTCACCAATCCTGGTTTAAAAATGACATTTAGTTTTGCCTACATAAAAAGATAAACAGCTGCAGATCACAAGATATACCACCCCACTTGTATTACAGTTAATTCATTTTATGATTTAAAATACTTTATTATTATTATTAATTGTACTAAAGTATTGTGTTTTAATGATATGGGGACAATAGACACATGTACCACAGGAAAAACACTCTATGGGTTTAGATGTAGCCATGAATAGTGTTTTAGTAAATTCACTGGCAAAAAACTACATACTAGCATGTCTCTAATATGTTTCACTCTTTTGTAGAAGGCAGGCCACATTTGTAGCATGGATCAAGCATGGTAGAATTTATTTATTTATTTATTGAATTTTATTGACCCGGTAAACCCACTGGGCCTAGAAGTCCTTTTTTCAGGGGTGACTGGGGGGAGGGGGGATACAGATGGTGACCAACTGAAACTGAACCAGATAAAGCTTTTGGTGTTATTTTTAGTGAATGGGGAAAATTTGGCCAGGACACCAGGGAAATTCTCCAACTCTGCCAGCAGGGGGGCTTGACCTCCTGGAAGCAGAATGGACTATGGAGGGGCTCAGTTGGAAGCTGGACAGAGGAGGAAGAAGAAATGCTGATGTGGCAGGGGAGATGGCCTCCTTCCCTGGCCTCATATTGCAAACAGCTGCCTTTACTGGAAATAAACCATGAATTAGTTAAAAATAAACAAGAAAAGATATTTTTCTTGACTGAGGACTTGAGTAGTATCGATGGAAATAAGGACTGTGAGAGAACTCCAATGGGAGGAATTAAGGGTAAAAGTAAAGAAGAACTTCTGCAGGAACTAGAGAAAGCCAAGGGGAAATATGTGGCTTTTATGGCAAGAAAACAAGCTGAATTAAAGTCGCTAGAGCACAGCAAAGAAATTGACAAAGGGTGCGGCCAGGCTAATGGCTCCAAATATGACGCATCAACATCAAAGGATGAGGAAGGAGCAAACCGTCAGGCACTCCTGCAGGTAAATCTTCACCGTATTTTTTCAACCACTGATGCAAATATGAATAGATCTGGCAGGTAAACTGAGGGATTCAGGTGCCTAGAGCCCCAAGGGGTGAATTTTACAAATAACCTACGGGAGGTAGATGGCGGTGATATTAAGGCAGAAGTTCCTACTGCAACTAGCTCTAAAACTAAAAAAAGGAGGGAGAAGGGGAACAAAGGTTTAAAAACTGTTATACAAGGTAAAGAAATGCCTAATGTAGTTTCAGGACTAGGAAATAATCCTAACTCTGGTAATACAGCCCCTGGTGCAACACAGAGATTCAAAAAGGCCAAAATACAGAGGAAAAGAAAACTGGGGAAGTCATTTTCCAAAATAACCCCTTTGAACAGACTGATGCTACCATCTTTCCTTTCTCAGCACGATCTGCTAAACCAGGGTCTAAGGAAGTGAAAAACAGAAGGGAGGCTATTATGTTAGCAAAACGCAATCTGGATGTGCCTAATACTCATAAATGGCCTGTAGAACACAAGGGATAAAATATATCTATGCAATCCTGTCCAACAACAACAATGACAGAGGCAATTGGCAAAGCACTTTCCATTCAAACTAATCTAAATCAGGGACTTGAACCATTCTGCAGTTGGTCACCGGAAAAAGCCCTACAGGAGGCAGGATGGAAAAAATTGCCTTCAGGCCAGTGGTTGCCAGACCCACTGTGGCCTTCAAACACCCCAGAATGGTGTCCCAGGGGTTTGCCTCAAATCTCTGTTGGGGAAAAGGGGAGTACAAATCCAGATACTGCCCAAGATATGGGGGATGGAAATATGGGAAAGGAGACTATAACTGAAGTGATTATACTGGAAAAAGTGCCTTTAAAGAAAAACATATGGGAACCCCGGGGGGATCTGGCACAGGACGGGAAGAATGAAATAACCTTTGCAGGGACCCCTGATCCCAGAAGAGGAGTGGCACCTGAGGGTGAAGAAAAACAAACTGCCCCCCAGCACCCACTATTGTCAGAGCTCTTTGCTAAATCAAAAAAGAGGCTATTCCTAGAAGGAATGCAGTTAGGATTCGGTACAAAGGTGGTCTGCAAATCAGGCCAGATCAGCAATATGTGGGGAGGAAGTTCCTGAAGGACTCACTACACTTTTCACTAAACGATGTTTAAGCTTTTATAAACATCTCAGGAGAGGACAACTATGACATTAGTTTCAGATCCACATACACCCTGGATTTGTTCTGGCAATGCTTCAATCAAGTTAAATTTTCACCTCTGTGGTCCCCCTTTATGGTGATCCCCTTGACAAAACCCCTTATTAAATATGTGACAATGATGTATCGGAATGAAGGGGTACATGTTGATGACACTACATACTGGCTTCAACAAAAATGTAAAGTATTGAGTGCACCAGAAGTGCAGCTGGATTCTGAGATGTTTCGGACTGGGAGATGGAAATATAAAGTTAAACTGAGGCAACTGGAGAGTGACATAGAGCATATATCAAACTCCTTCATGCTAGGCAGAGATAGAGAAGTGTGTTTTTATTCAGGGCAGCCATGAGCATGCTCCAAGTATGGGGCTAGAACCCACCTCTCTAGCATATGTGATCACCCCACTGTGACAACTGTGGGAAGGTGGGGCACATAACTATGCAATGCACAAACCTGACATGATGCGAGTTATGTAAGGATACAGGTTACACATTTCTGGAGTGTCCATGGGCTGAAAGAAATAAGGCAACAGTCATTAGCTCTGAGCTTCTTACCCAACAAGCTCAGGACAAAGCAGTCAAAAAGGTGATAGAGGCTGAAGCCCCTCCTGTGGAACACAACCCAACAGATAAGGCTCCAGACCCTATTCCAGGCAGAAAGGAGGAAGCTGAGACTGAGGAGATAAGAACAGATGAGGAGAATCATCCACTCTGTCCCAATCCTGATAAGCCCATCCAGTGGGAGGACCTACTACCGGTTTGCTACACAGATAAGCAATCCACTGATGTGCAGGTGATCCCTCATTCACTCCCCCCAAAAACCAAAAAACCCTCCCTCCAAGAAGGACAACTAGGAAGACAAAACCAAACCTGCCCCCCACCCCTACAAGTGAGCAAGCAGGCCTAGCGGGACCTAATCCCTTTGAGGTTTTAGCTCCTACTGAGGTAAAATCAGGCATGAAACAGATGGATGTAGCTCTTACACCCACGCAAGCTGAAGGAGGGAAAGGTGATATGATTGAGTACAAAAGGAAGAAAAAGAAAAAGAGGAAGAAAGGGCCTTGAACTCTTAAATTGAATGGTTAGGTTATCCCTGGGGTCATGTATCTGTCATAGCCTCTTACATTTCCTTAGGAGAATGGCATTGTTTCACCTATTGAGAGATCTAAACCTGGAAATCTGTTTTTGCAAGAAACATGGATGCTCACATCAGACCAACTTAGGCTGTTCCAGGCCAAATGGAGATGGGGGCCATCCTATTGGTCCTTTGGGCCAGACGGGACCGATGGAATAGGTATTGTATGTAGTACCTTTTCCTTCCAAATGACGAAGATGGTGGATTTGATTCCAGGGAGGCTGTTCATCCTAGATGGATATTGGAATAAGGTCCCATATAGATTAATAAATATATACAGCCCACAAACAAGAGCGGATAGAGTGGCTCTAATTTCCAAACTTCAACCTTATTTACATACGTCCACTTATGTAAACCTGGGGGGGGGGCATTTTAATTATGACTTACCCAAAGGGGGGCATGGGGAGGAAGGGGAAAACATACTGTGATTCAACTGCCTTGCAAAAATGCGTCGATATTGGTGAGCTGAACAATTTTGCGCACTACCAATCCCAAGGGCCCCAATATACATACAGAAGGGGACACCTGACATCAAATATAGACCATATTGTTGTTTCTAGGACTCTCCCTGACCCAAATTTTTATACTATCCCTGTAAAATTTTCAGACCACCTTCTCTTACAAATAACGTTTCAAACAGCCCCCCCAAATAAAAATAAGAAGGAGGAAAAGATGGAGAGTAAATTTTTCAATGCTCACAGACCCTTTTGTCAAAGAGAAAATCTTGTCACTACTCTGGGTTAGGACCTCAGTGAGTGATCTCTATGAAGATTTGGGGGGATGGTGGATGGACACAAAAAAGAGATAGCAATATGGTTCCAAAACTACGGCAAGTATAGGGCACAAAACAATTTTTTCAGTGATTTAAAACAAAGAACAAAACTTCAGAACATGCTTTCACATTCTGCTATGTCTAGACAAGATTATGGTCCTCAAATTGAACAGCTCCAGGATGAAATGAGGACATTTTAATATGACTCAGCAAAAACTTTAAATACAGAATTGCAATTTGAAACACAAAAAAAAACAAACAATTGGAGATCCCTTTGAAGCCTGTAAAAAGAAGAAAGAGGCTTTAGATAAATTTCAGTTAGTAGATGATAGAGGAAACATAGTGGAAGATGAGATGGGGATCCATGAAATAATCTGTGGGCTTTTGGCATCACATGAGAGTTCCCCTCCTCCTTCTTCAAATCTGATTCATTCATATTTGGAGAAAACCCAGGTAACCTTGGCCCGGGAGGATCAGGAATTTTTAACCTCTCCTTTGAAATTACAGGAAATAGAAGATATGATTATGAAACTAAAAAATGGATCTTCACCTGGACCTGACGGACTGCCTTATGAGTTTTACAGATCATTTCCCAAATTAATGGTGAGGTGTTTAGTAGAACTGTTTTCAGTATTTTTTGCCAAAGGGGTGGTTACCCCCTCAGTTCACAGCAGGTCTCTTAATTTTTATATATAAGGGAAGGGAAAAGGTAGACATCTCAAATTGGAGACCTATAACTCTCCTGAATGCTGATTTTAAAATATTGTCACAGGTTCTGAACAATAGTCTAAGGCAAATAGCTCCTTTATCAATGCATCTGGACCAGTTTTGTGGGATCCCTGAAAGGAAGCTGCAACATGCTCTAATGATTATCTGAGATGTAATAGAGATGTGCAGTACTGCACAAACATCCGGTTGTATCATTACTTTATGTCAAAACAAGGCTTTTGATAGAGTATGCCTGCCTTTCCTCTTTCAGACCTTATTACATTATGATATTCCTAAGGAATTTGTGCATAAAATCCAACTTCCATATTCTAGAGTCCATGTGCAATCTATTATTAGAGGGTTGGTAATGAAAGGCACCACCATAAATACAGTGGTTCAACAGGGCTGCCCCCTCAGCCCACTGCTTTATAACTTTTCCCTGGACCCTCTGATTAGAGTTCTGAGTGATACTCAGGAATGGGAAGGTTTGGGGGAACTGAACATCCAAGTCTATGTGGATGATATATACCTGTTTATAGCAAATCTGGGACAATTATTAACAGTAATAAAACAACTGCAGGAATACTCTAGAGTATCTAATGCCACCCTCATTCTGAATAAATGTAAAGGGTTTTACTTAGGAAATACAGAGAAGGCACCAGTAACCGTAAACCATAGTTATTTCTCCTCAGAGCCACAAAAAATCTTGGGAATAACATTTGGAAAACATAATCTCCTGCTTGAGAACTGGGAAAGGGCTCTTCAGGGGGTTGAAAATAAAGTTCAGAGATGGAAATCATTGAGGTTATCTAAAATAAAAAGAGTACACACAATTAAAAGGTTCATTATACCCACTTTGTTGTATACAGCCATGATTTTCCCACCCTCAGTGAGCTTAGAAACCAGGTTATATGAGTGCTTTTTTTCAGATGGTTTGGGGATCCAGACTGAACCCAATAAAAAGGTGTTTTATATACTTGTCTAAACAACAAGGGGGTCTGGGTATGATGGACCCTATAATCTTTTTCCATATCTTTTTCCTGTCTCACAATCTTAAAATTGGGCTAGGGGAACCAACTGGTGTGACATACCATTTGTTTTGTAAAACTTGTAGTGCATCCCTATAAATTTGGACTGGAAACCTTTCCCCACAATTGGTCAACCATATCAAAATACCAGAATACATTAAACCTGTGCTCAAAAAGCTTCACAAATGGGAGATCACTAAAGGGGATATCTCCAGACTCTCAGGATGACAATTGTACTCACACATAGTGAGTCAAATCCATCTGGAACAACCTGAATTTAAAAATTGCCCCCCCAGATCTAAAAGGAGGGGAGTTAAAACAATTAAATAACAACAAAATTCCAATGTACATGTGGGAGGTATTATGGCTTTCAGCTTATGGGAGACTGAATGTAAGCAGCAATGTAAAACACAAGGCCCAAGAGGAAAGGAATTGTCCATATAATGGTTGTATAACTACTGAAGAGACAATGGAGCATTTCATTTTTACCTGTTCCTATGCAAAAGCCCTATGGGGATATTTAAAGACAGAATGGAATCTAAAGTGGTTAGACAGTTTAACCTATGAGTCTTTGGTCCTTGGGCATTGTCCCAACCTCAGGATGATGTATGATTATGATACTTTAATGGTGCTGTTTTGCTGTTTAAAGTTTTACCTTTGGAAGACTCGCTGTCAATGGACACTCCAACAGAGATTGATGTCATATACCACCTAAAAGACACAGGTAGAACAAGCTATGGGGGCATTGTTTAAGAAAGATCTGTAGGCTAATCCTAAGAGCTATGTTTTAAGGAAATGGAAAGGGTTATTTGGATTTATCAAATACAAGTAAGGAGGTAGACTAAAAACCTATTTCTAAATAAGGCGTGTTTAAAGTAATACTGATTTTTGCCTTAATAGTTTATTGGTTACTCAGTAGTTGGAAAATTATTTTTGAACAATCACTTAACCAGAGTACGAATTAAATACTTGTTTATTTGGGATTAAAAGTGTATTCTTTTGTGTGACTTAACACATTCAGAAGTAATTAGGTTTGACAGCTACAACTAGAAAAATGCCCCTGCCACAATGGTATGGGGAAAGATAATAAGAAGGAGGTGAGAAGGTTTCTTTGGGGTTAAGGAGGGATTATTGTATGGTCTTTAACATACTGCATCAAGTGTATGAAGTGAATACCTGTTATTCTTTCTTTCTGCATGTTGTTTATTTTTTCTTTCCTCTTTATTTTTTGCACAATGTATTATGATTTGTGAGGATGTGATATCAATAAAAAATTCCCCTACTGACCTGTAGGGGGATATGCTGTATGATCCTGTGTCAGTCTCTGTCAGAGCTCTGATGGAGAAGGACGTGGAAGTGCCTGGAGAGAAGATTGCTCTCCTACAAACAGAATATGGAGACACAGAAACCTTCTATGATGCAGAGGTGCGTTTGGATGACAATTTGACCTGTACTGAGGGAGTGGAGATTCGAACATCAAGATCAACAGAGATGGTTCTTAAATTGGGAAAGGAAAAAGCACACCAAACTGTGGAGGTATTGTCAGCAATATTAATAAAATACTGACAGAAAGTATTCAAGTCAAAAGGAAGAATTGTGTAAAGAGATAGAGATTGTACAAACTGGAACTGTGGTCCCAAGTAGTCAGTGCGACCAAGCGGCAACTGGTGGGAGTTGTCAAGTGACAGCCCAGAATATGCAGCCTATGGGTGATCATAACAACCAGCCGAGTATACCGACCTTAAAGGAACCTATGGTTTTTCAAACTGACAAAAGCAACCAAGAAGCGGTCACGGTATTTTCTTTTTTGGCAAAAACACAAGAAAAAGCTATAAAATAGACTTCTGTGACAGCAAAGGCTTGAGATGATTCAGAAATGGATCTAAATGAGCCCTGGATGGTAAAGAATTTTCTGAAGGCAGTGGGCTGGGTGTGGTCACCCACTACTAATCAATGGACATCTGGGTTTGCTCCCTTAAGAATACCTGGAGTGCCACTATCTGATGAGAATAATTTGAAAGGGAAGAAAGGTACTCCAGACTTGTGGAATAATGTGGAGAACTTAAAAGAATGTACTGAAACTGACCTTATTATTGAGACTAATTTGGAATTGACACAAAATCCGAAGTTAAACTTTAAACAAATTACTCTTCTAAATAAAGCAAGTAATGGAAAGAAGGGGTCTGAAAAAAAAATAGTAAAATGAATACTGAGCTCAAAGATGTCAGTGATGTGGACAGCCAGCAAGAAGATAACACAGAAACAGGCTGGCTTGGGGGGCTGGGGGGAGAGAACATCAGACACGGACATATGCCTTCTTTTTTCAAAAAAAAGTTTTTCCTGCTAAGCGGCATAATGCTGTGCATATTGTGTATAAAGGGGGACTGGAATTTTTTCCAGACAGGGTTCATGTGGGTAGAGTGTTACTTAAAGAAAGCCTAAACTTTAATGCAGTAGAACTATATGCATTGATCCATATGTCCAGAGAAAACTTGTTTGATGTCAGCTTTAAATTATAGAGTGGATTAGAGAATTTTTGGATCAAGTATAATAAAGTTAAAAACACGCCACAGTTGTCCCCCTTTGAAGTAATCTCATTAACCAAGCCTGCCCAGAAAACTGTAACTGTATTTTTTAGGAATGAAGGGGTTAGTGTGATGGATTTAGTTTTTTGGGTTAAAACAGAGATGCACAGTTATGGGCCACCCTGAAGCTATATTCGATACTGAAAACATCTGGAAAGGGGGTTGGAGGGTAAGAGTAATTCTGAAAACCATAAATGGTCATTTACAACATTTACCTAACTCCTTTTTCCTGGGAGGGGATAGAGGAGTATTATTCTATCCTCAGCAACCTAACAGTTGCTACAATTATGGAGCCCCAGGGCATATAAGCAATGTCTGTGACAAAGTTAAATGCTCCTTATGTGGTAGGATGGGTCACATGAACATTCAATGTTTGAATGAAATGTGTTGTATTTTATGTGGAAAATCTGGACATTCTTGCATGAATTGTGACCAGGCTGCACATTCCAAATCAGGGACAGGGGACCTGGATGAACAGATATTACTAGTAGATATGGCCCAAAGGGAGAATGTAAAATTTTTCAGAGATAGGCTGAAGGAGGTAGATATCCAGGAATCTCAGGTAGACCCTCAACCAGTCACGCCCACAATAGACCCCCTTCCCTCCCCAGTGATAGTAATAGCAGAAGAAGGGGATGAAATGGAATAAGCTATGCAAGTAGGTGAGGTGGGTGAACAACAAAGTAGAGAGTTGGAACAAACAGTGCAGCAGATGGTTGTGAGAGAGGATATGCTGCCTCCTCCTCTGCCTGTCCCCAACACAGAAATGGAAAAAAGAGTAACTAGGCGTAGAAGTTGGAGGCAACTGGCCTCTAAAGTGCATAAGATTTCAGAAACTAAAACATAAAATAGGTTTCAACCCCTATTCAAAGACAAGGACACCCCAGGGAATAAGTCAGGAAATTCATCAGAAGATATAAATCAAATTGAAATAATCTAGGACTCGGAATCCAGTGAAATAAGGGAAGAAAAAAAAAACAGCTGGACAAAAAACCAAAAAAGAATAGAGGAAAGAAGAAAATTGAAGGTGTAGAAAAAAAAGACAGTATAAACCACTGTGATTCTTAAATGCACATGCAGCAATGGCTGAATTTATTAACTGTTAATACAAACAGTATTAAGAACAAAAGGAAAAGGGAGGAGTTTTTTCACATTTACTATCCAATGGTGTGGACATTATCTTTTTACAGGACACACGATTACATACGACTAGAGAAAAACAGTTGGTACAAAAAGAGTGGTATATGGGAATATCTTATTGGTCAATAGGTTTAGGGGCAAGTACATGGGTGGGGATTTTATTTTTAATAAAAGTACAACTCTTAAAAAGACTAGATTTAATACCTGGGAGAGTGTTATTATTAGACATAAAATATAAAGAGACCTATTGTAGGTTAATTAATATATATGTGCCACAGACTAAATCAGAGAGAATATAGGTATTTCAGCAAATATGGCCATTTCTAGTTTCGGTCCAAATGTGGTCAGGGGGATTTTAACTGTGGATTTAATTATCAGGATAGGGGAAAAAGACAACTACAATGAAAATCTATAGTGATATGACCTATTTAAATAACACACTTCAAATGGCTAACTTGATAGACGCCTACAAAACTATACATAATAGGGTTAAACCAACATTTCAAAGGGGTAATTATGCGACCTGAATAGACTTTTTCTTTCTAAGCAAAGGGATTTTAGTGCAGGAAGCAGGAGTAAAATCTGTAGAATACTAAGATCACAAAGAGCTTTCTGTGTTAATAGGGAAATTGGAACAAATTAATGGCCCTGGGCTATGGAAATTTAATACAACATTACTCCAAATAGAATCCATTAAGTAACAAATTGTGTATTTAATTAGCAGGAAGAAGACTTTAATTGATATTTTTTGATAACCCTTTATTATGATGGGAGAGTCTTAAAACATATTTGAATGTCTTATTATTGAAAATAAGTAAACAATGTAATGATTCATGGAAAATAAAATATCAGCAATATAGGAAATGACTACAACACTTAATGAGCTTAGCTCAGACTACACAACATGATTATGGAGGGCAAATAGGGGCCGTACAACAAAAAAATGAGGGAATTCAATAACAAACAAATGACATCACTAACTATGCAACAACAGTTCGGTACTCAAGGGAAATTAGAAATATTTGTCCTTTTCTTAGCTGCAAGGAAAGAATAAAAGAATGACAGCTGTTTGGGATGAGAAACAAACAGGCAGAATACAACAACAATAAATATTAAAGACGGTTTCACAATACACAAGAGTCCAATATGAGAGACAGGATACTAATAAAGATGCCTTTTTTCATCTATTTAATTTAATAAACATACTGGAATATCCTCAGGAAGATTTAGTTTCCATAAACAAAGACATTACTTCAGAAGATATAATAGAAGTGGTGACATCACTCTCCAAAGGGAAAGTACCAGGGATTGATGGTATTCCAACTGAAATATATAAATTAATAGTTCCTATAATTTCAATAGAACTAGCTAGTACACATATATGTTGGAAACAGGGAATTTCCCTTTGGAAATGATAATGGGTAGTGTGACACTTTTACACAAAAAAGGTGAAAGAAAAAATTTAAACAATTGGAGGCCCATTTGTTTATTAAATGTCAGTTTTAAAATATTGATGAAAATACTAAACAACAGACTTTCAAAAATAGCGCAGTACATTATCTCCAAGGCACAGTCATGTGAGCTTCTGGGTAAGGCAATAATGGATCAATTAATATTGTTAAGGGAATTATTTGAGTCAGGAAAGTTTCAAGGAGTAAATAGGTATGTAGTAATGCTGGATCAAAGGAAAGCATTTGATTCAGTAGATCATGATTTTTTATGGTATATTTTAGAATATTACGGCATTCCAGCAAAGTTTATAAAGTGGCTAAAAACAATTTATAGAACAGCTGTGGTAAAACCATTAGTCAACAGATTTTTGGGGTCTATGATACTGATAAAAATGGGAGTACAGCAGGGCTGCCCTTTAAGCCCTTTGCTCTTCTTATTTAGTATAGATCCCCTGATAAGAATTTTAAATGATGTAAGATCCTTTTCACCTTCATTAGTTTCAGGACAAAGAATACCACTGGCGGCTGCAGCATATGCAGACAATGTTTGTCTAATAGTAAAATATGAAAATGATGTAGGGAAAGCTATTGATTTCTGTAACCTATATGGAGAAACATCAGGGGTTCATTTACATATGAATAAAAGCATGATAAAACGGATTGGTGGGGGTAGTGCTGACTGCACAAGCATAGCAGGAATTACTGTTGGGGAAGGGCCAATACAGATTCAGGGTATAGAATATGATAAAGGTAGGCAGGATCTGATCAACTGGGATAAAAAGATTCAACAAGGGAGAACACTGGAAGAAAACTGGAATAAATGTACAATGGTGAAGCTGAAATGAGTGCATTTAGTGAAATCATATTTACTTCCAATGTTTCTATATCTTAGCGTAGTTTTTCCCCCTCCAAAAGAAAGAGAAACAACAATTTTTGGTTTATTTTCCCAGGCAATTTGGGGAAGCTGATTGAATCCCTTAAAAAGGAATATCTTATATCTGAGGGTAATTAAAGGCAGATTGAATATGGTAAATCTCATTTTATTTCTATTTATTGATTTCACATATGCAAGCATATGACGTGTATGCCAATAGGCTAATAATTGGTGGACACGATTGCTAAAGGATAAAGTAACGGCATGGTATGTGGGATGGGAGTCTGGTACTCAAAAAATGTTTAAAACTGTTTGGTTCTCCCTACCATATTATAGAGAGATTTTTGTTAGACTGAAAAAATTGGGAGTCACCTATAGAGACATTATAAATAAAAACAAAAAAACAGTTATATAATCAAGTGCTAGAAAGGCACTTCACGGAAGAATGTACCTTTCCGCAGTGCCCAAAAGAACAGATGCCAAGTTTAATGAAGTTAATTGCAAATAACAGAATACCAATTAAGTTTTGGGATATTCTTTGGCTTTGTTGTCATGAGAAATTAAATGTAAAGGCAAATCAGAAGCATAAAGCAATGACGGAAAAGATGTGTGCGAGGCCAAATTGTATAGTTCAGTTAGAAATGATGCATCATTTATTTTTATCGTGCGAGTTTATAAAGCCATTTTGGAATCATATTGCAACTTGTTGGAATATGTTGATAACTGGCCAAATTAAATATGAAAACTTAATTAATGGGTATATGGAAAGGAATGGGACAAATGGGGAAAAGGCACATTGAATGTAATTTTTCTGTGGTGAAATGGTACGTATGGAATGTTAGATGCTTATTCACGTTGCAACAAAAGCAGGTTACATATGAAGAATTGATAAATTGCATTTCTAAAGAAATTCATTGTATGTATTATAAAGAGAAAACTGTGCAAAATGAAATGTATATGAGAAATGTGTGGAGAAACCTTACATGGGTTACACATTCAGATATACCGTTTACTTAAAGAAAAAGTTAATTTTGTTTAGAAAATGTTAAGATAATGAAGTTACAGTAAGAGATTGTATATTGTGAATTGTTTTGAATATCTAATAAAACAAAATTCCCCTACTCTTTTTGATAAGTGCCATGGGATCTTTAACATCCACCTGAACTACCATCAATCCAGGCAGCAGGGTTGGGTAAATTACTTTTGCTATTACTTTCAGAAACTTGTTTCAGAAAGCACTGTGCAGTCACTAGCAAGGATTGAGAAGTACTGGAAGATGTAATACACCTTACAGGTACAGTTACTTATGTCTTTTTATACAAAAGAAATACATAACTGTAACTGATTACATTTATTTGAAAGTAACTAGTAACTAACCTATTACTTTCAAAAAATGTGATTTGTTATAGTTATTTATTATTTTTTTATTGTTTTTGTATTAAACAAATAAGTAACTATAATTGTAAGGTGTATTACTTTTTCTAGTACTTCTCTATCCTTGCTAGCAACTGCACAGAGCTACCTGGAACAAGTTTCCAAATGTAATAGAAAGTAATAGAAAAAGTAACTTACCCAACACTGCCAGGCAGATGGGACCCCGGTTTAATGCCTCATCCAAAAGATGGTGCAGTTGACAAATTCATCCAATTGTAGAATGCCAGAAATATGGGTATTGCTGTCCAGCACATGGAGCTTGTGATCCATTAGATCACAACTACTATGATCCACACTTGCTTCTATCTGGTGTCAGACATCAACCAGTGCCTGCCTCATCACATGTATAAGGGGTATTGATTGACTTATACAGGAAGTGTACCCACTCACTGCCTGTGTTGCATGCTCAAATGGCTGGAGAATGCGTATTAGCCCATCCAGCTGTTGCCACAGCTCTGTTGTTAGAGCAATAGATACTCCAGCACTGTCCCGGGTGGTGTACACCAGCAGAAATTCTGAAACAGCCTTATACTGTTCATACAGTTGGTCAGTCATGTACAGCATGGAGTTCCACCTGGTCACAACATTAAGCTTCATACGGTGCTGAGGCAGATGGTTATTGCACTGCAGCTCACATAGATGGTCACTTGTCTTTGCAGAATGGGCAAAATGCACACAGATGTGACGGGAGACACTCACAGTTTCCTTAATGTCTGCATGGTTTAGAAACTGCTGCACAATGAGATTAAGGCAGTGTGCCAGGCAGGGCGCCCTGAAAAAAAATACCATCGCTAATGCACTTCACTACATTGGAGCCATTATCATTTGCGATAAATTCTGCTGTAAGAGACTGTGTGTGCAGCCACCCATCAATCTCGTCCAGCAGAACATTAAGCATTTTCTCACCTGTGTGAGAACCAGTAACACTTCGCATACTCAGGGTTGCATACTGACAAATTCCAGGGGTGTCACTACCACCACAATTTTGCTTCAAGCAGGTTTTGCCAGGCCCAGCATCAACTATCACCCCAGGTACCTGTGCCCGGTGTGCCATTATGCATAGATACGAGCTTGCTGCTGTTTGTCCACTGGTTCACATATCCATGCTAAGATGTATATATTCTGACTCAGAAGGCTTCATTGCATGTCTTATGGAATCAGCAGATCTACTGTACATCTCTGACAAGGCACGCTAAGAGAAGTAGGTTTACGATGGAACCTGCCATTTGGGACAGGCACGGGTCTTCAATATGTGGAACCCAGGATTCTCCACAAACCAAAATGGCAACAGATTGATGGTCAACATTTCAGCAGTGGAAGCATTTAACTCACATACAGAAGCATAATTGGGGGGTACTCTGAGTGCCGCTCAAGGATGGTCTTCAGTGTAGGCTGCATCTTTGGGGCTGTTTGACCAGAATGCATTAATTGAGGCACCAGTGGTGTTCTTTTAGGGGTAACAGTTGATTCTTGGGGATGTGCTGATCACATGAAACCAGTTATTTTGATTGATTTTTGGTGTGGTGGTGTATTTGTCTGAGTCAAGGGACTGGGAGTGGTGCCTCCACTGCTATGCCCACTACTCAAGACAGCAAAGTATTGCTCATCCTCCTCCTCCACTGACCTACTCTGTCCTCCCTCCTCCTGCTGTACTGAACTGCACTCAGTTACATTTAACTTGCTGAGGGACATCGCACCAACTGCTCTGGCATCCTTTTGGTGTTGCTGCCAATGCAGCAGGTGCTTGTATTTCAGGTGGGCATGTTGGCCACTGGTGCCTATGTAGCCTCCCTTTCTTCCCTGACTAACACGTGCTTGACACAGTTGACATATCGCTGTGGTCTCAGCAACAGGATCAAGCATGTAAAAGCCCCAAACTAGGGAATTTTGACCTCTGGACTTAACATGCTGCTGGGACTGGGAGAACTGAGAAACAGGTGTTGAAGTTTGTGCTTTTTGGGTTGCTTTCATTACTTCCCTAAGACTATTTGTTTTGGTGGAGGGGTGACTTGACTGCTTGGAGGATTGTTGATAGGCTTGGTGACAGCCTGACCCACAAAGCTGTGCATGTAAATGGCCTACATCACCCTTAACCTTTTTAAACTGTGGCTCCCATGGGGGACCAACCCAGTTGTTATCAACATCAGCACCAATGCTGATGATGTCCTTGTCCTCCTTCCTATCACTGTCTTCTTGCACAGCACCATTTTCTTTCTCTCCAACCATCTCCTCAGGGGGCTGACTACCCATATCTCCAGGATTATGAGTCTCCAGCTGAACATTATCACCACCACCAACTCTAGCAGGAACAGAGACACTCACACTGACAGACTTATCACCCTCCTTCTGGACCACTGTTTCTGTGCTGGTGTCAGTGTCTCCCTTCTTCTCACTATCACCCCACCAGTATGGATGCAACAGTTCTGGCCATAAAAAACTGAGACACAGGTATACCAGTACTTCAAACAACTCCTTTGCTGGTACCTGCCATGCCACCAGAGCCCACAGTGGCAGAAGACACTGATTCAGACATACTTGTGCTTTGGAGAAGAGAAACTGATGTTGTACTCTCCTCAACAGACTTTTTAGTTGCCTCATCCCCCTGGCATGTTTTCCTGTACTAGACCATCTCTTAACAGGCATTTTTATATGCTTCTTCAAAGCTTTGCCTTTCTCTGGGAGTATATCAACAAAGGATATATTACTGAGTGACTTTGTGAAAAACACCTCATACCTTCAGTTAAGTACTGGCTTCCAAGTCCAAACACAAACATAAGGACAGGTAGCGGCACTCTGTACAACTAATACCAACTGTATATGGTAGCCTATTCTAGTAAAAACAAAAATGTAACTTTTTTTTTCTTTCACCAAACAGGAATTAAGTAACACAGTGAAAAAGGGCACAGGTAACCTACTTTAAATACAGATCAGCTGAGTCTGGACAACTGAAGAACTTACTACTGCAATTTTTGGGTTATATAAAAGGACAGGGGAAACAATATAAAATTAACAAACAAAGGCACCTGTGACAATCTGGACAGGCCCAGCAATCTCTTGACAACTACTATTTATTTATTTAGTTTTTGATAACTGGTTAGGTGCACTAGACACAAAAGTGACTATTTTCAGGCACGACCCAGGAGGTCACAACATAGAGAGAGAGATACAGGTACAAAGCTAAGAGTGAACAACACTTCACATGTAGGCGGTACAGTAGGAGAGTATATCAGTTTAAAAACAAATGTCGCACCAAGGCACACTAAGTATGTTATACATATAGTTGGTAAGTGACCGTGATTACATTCATAATAAATCCCATTCAAAGTGCAGCAGTGCCAAAGAGTAACATTTGAGCATAAATATAACACACAATCAGCCATCTAGGTACAAATTTGCTGCAAAAGGTAGGGAAATTGAAATTCAGGAATAGGGCATGGAGAGAGAGGTAGAGAGAGAGAGAGGGGATGTATAGGAGGGGGGTAAGGTAGACAAGTGGGGGGAAGAAATTAGTAACAAGGTGTTAGTTTACACAAGAGAAAGCATGAGGGAACTACAAAGCAGCATAGCACAGGGAGCCAATTGCCTAAGGTAGGTTGAAACAGGTACACTGGACACATCCAGCAAGGAGGGAGCGATGCCTCTTCTTAAAAGTGGCATGACTTGGGGCCAAGAGTACATCAATGGGAAGTGATTTCCAATAGTTGGGGGCTACATGTGAGAGTCCTGATTTCCCTTTGGTTGTTTTACATTAAGGAATGCTTAGCAAGGAAAGGCCAGTGGATCAGAGGCCGTAAGAGGTGGGCTGAGGGGTTAGCACAGAGGCAAGGGAGGTGGGCATGTTGGACTGCAGTACACTGTCCAGAAGATTTCCAAGAGAGAGGAGGTGGAGGACCATGGGAGAGGGCCATTTTAGGTCTGCATATAGCAGGCAGTGATGTTTCATCCTAGAGGATGCAGAGGCATACTGGTATATATTATTGTAGGTTGTGTCCCCCCTGTGAAGGGAAGCCTTTATCACACTGCTGTATATTATGGCTTCATATGTGAATGACGGGAATAGAATTCCTTTGGCAATGGCCAATCATGCCAAAGGAGTTAGAATATAGCTCATTTTTAGGCTAATCCCAGTTTAGCATTTACAGCCTTGCACGTGGAAGATACATGGGTGCCTTAAGTTCATCAAGCAGGACACCCGGGTATTTAAAGGAAGTTACCACCTCCAACGGGGTACCATCAGCACAGAAGACTCTGAAAAGATCACGACTATGTTTTAGTTTAGCAGGTGAACCAAAGAGCATAGTCTGGGTTTTGCCAGTATTGACAGCAAACCTATTTCTGGTGACCCAGGACTGAATATTTAGTAAGTCCATAGAGAGCTTTTGGTTGATAGCTTGAACATTTTCAGAACTAGTGTACAGAATGAGATCATTAGCATATAGCAACGATGAATAGGAGGATGTGTTCTGTATTATGTTATTTATAAAGATTGAGAAGAGAAGAAGTTCAAGGATAGATCCCTGTGGTACACCAACATCAGTGATTGTTTTTTCTGAGGTGGCTGAATTGAATTTTACTACTTCAGTCCTATTAGACAGATAGCCATGAAACCAGTTTACAACTTTAGATGAGAAACCCAAGGCTGGGAGACTGGCTAGCAGAAGGCTGTGATTAACAAGCTCAAAAGCCTTCGTTAGATTAAGAAATACTGCACCAGTTAGATAGCCCTGATCCATGGCATGAATCATGTCATTGCTTAGCTGTAGCAGAGCAGTTTGGGTACTATAGCCTTTTCTGAAACCATCTTGGTTTGTGGAGAGGAGATTGTACTTGGAGAGGTGTTCTGTAACCAGAGTTGTGATGAGTTTCTCAAGGACTTTATTTAATATGGACAGTATTGCTATTGGCCTATAGTTTGTTATATCCTTCTTGTCTCCTTTTTTAAAAACTGGCATGATTCTGGCCAGTTTCCATATATCGAGCACAATGCCTTCACCAAGGGACATATTGAATATTCTGGATGATGGTCCTTTAACGAATGGGGCAGCCAGCTTTAAAAGTTTCAGTTCCAGGCAGTCAGACCCAACTGAAGTACTGTCTGATATGGTATTGAGATGTTTGAGGACATCCATCTTCAAGATAGCTTTGAAGTAGAATGGCGGCCCTATTTGCATAATCCTCAGAGTGGGGGATTCAGAAGTTGGGTTCTCGGGTGGGAAAGCAGTGGTATTTTTGGAGAGGTTCGAGAAGTGAGTATTAAATGCGTTGGCAATTGTGCATGAGTCATTACAGTGTACTCCTTTCAGTATCATGTCACTTTCAGAGTGTGTCTGCTTAGAGCCAAGGAAAGATTTTATATGTGGTCAAAATTTCCTATGGTCAACAGCTGCATCTACCAGGAGGCTTTTGCAGTATTGGCTTTTTGCATGCCTAATTAGTTTTCTGCACTTTGTTCACTGTTCCCTGTAGGTGTCAAAGTCAGCTTTGAGTTCAGAGGTTTTGTACTTTTTCAGCATTTGTACCTAACCTTAAGGGATGTGAGGAGGTCTTTATGTAACCATCTGGTTTGCTTGCCACTAACTCGCTGAGTGATATGAGGAGTATGTTTTTCTTGAAGTGACACAAATTTACTCAGGAAAGCATGGAGGGCAACATCCATATTCTGTGATAGGTAGAAAGGAGTCCAGTCAGTGTAGGATACATAATATAGAAAATGGGCCCAGTTCATGCTGGCGTAGTTCCTGAAGGATACGCAGCATTGAGGAGATGTGGAGATTGTGGATGGACTCCATATACAGAAAACCGGGGAATTATCACTAATGGTGTCTGGCAGAGTTCCTGCTGCCGCAATCCTGTCCACATGATTTGTTAGGACCCAGTCAATGAAGATGCTGGAACTAGCCGTTGCTGACACTATTGTGGGGTCAGTAATGATTTGATGTAAGTTGTAGCTTTGCACCAGGGACTGTAAAGAATCTTGGAATTTGCTTAGCCAATTTACATTCATATCCCCGAGGATGATGAGTTCATTATTTACCCCGTTAGCAGCCGTGTGGTCTATCATCTCCACTAAACCATTTTGCCCACATTTGGGGGGATTATAGACACAGATAATGTGGAGCTTCTTTGCTCCTAGAGTGAGTATAGCATGGATGTACTTATACGAGGAGTTACGTTTGCTAGTTTTCATGATTAGGGTAAGATTATAATATGTAGTTTTTTATATTGCACAGGACAGGTAGTAAACAATGCTGTAACAGGAAAATGGTAAGCAAATTAAACTAAGATAGGAACACCACAATGCAGAAGCAAGCTCCAACAATAAAATACAGGGGAGCAATTCACTAAAGGAGTGAAACTGTATATGGACAAGTTGAAGTGGTCAACTAAAAGTACTTTCAAAGAAAAATATGGAACTGTTGATTTTCACACTTTACATGACACATGTTAACAGCAAACATAACTGACCACAAACCCCCCCAAAATAATGGATCAGCACTGTGTGTTCAAAACTTTGGAATTCACCACTAAAAGCAGAAGAATGGTATATAACACAGGGTAAGAGGAGCAGGAAGTCTCAGAAGGAGTAACTTTTCTGAGAAAGTGAAAAATGCTTGTCAAGATAAAAGAAAAATAGTACAAATAAGTAGAATACAAACAAAAATACAAAGGCTTAAAAGAAATAACAGTACATCACTCAAAATAAGCCTGCACTGCTTTTACACACCTACCCTCCCCCACTCAACTCATTCATAGACACAGACAGAACTCAAAATCAATTAAACTACTTATCATGCAAAAATGCACAAAATTAGAAAATGTTCCTTGGCAGCACTAGGAACAAGCTGTATATTTAGGAGCGATTAGCTCTAAAAAGCTAGTTTTACTGTGATGCACCACAACAGACTGTTCTCTGACCCAACAGGCAATAGACTGTGCTGGAAACAGCCTGCAGATGATTTTTGACCTGTATACAAACAATGAATTGCAATGTTCACCTTTGGAGCATAATTTCACTAGCAAAATCAAAAGTTACACTGGTGACATTTTTTATACTAGGTGAAATTTACACATGGATGGGCGAAATTGCTCTCTGAAACCATATTACATGATATTTCATAATTACACGAAATCAAAAACCAAGGAGAAATCAAATTTCATTGGAGCGAAAAATTTCACGAAATTGAAAAATTATGCAAAATATTTCACGGAGCAAAATGTTCACATTTCACACAACAATAATCACGTGGTATCTTAGCCAATCTCGAGAAAAACACAGCTTGACAACATAGCAACTAAAACAAGATGTTCTGACAAGAAGGAACTCAACATTTTACATGTGTGAGAGAGACTTCTCACACAAAAGAAGGCAGTCCATGAATATATCATGGAACACAATGTAGCAGATGATACTGTGCTGAACTCATTCCAGTGGGGCCTCATGGAGCATCTTACACTGCTCTTGACTCCCTTTGAGACAGCAACTCAACAGATTAGCAAAGAGAATTATGCTCTAAGCCAGGTTATTACCATCATAAATTTATTAAACAAGGAACTCAGGAGGTTGTGTAGAGATTTTGTTGAAAAAGGAGACACATCTGGTGTATCCCTTGGACCAACTGATACAGCAGTTCCAAAATTGCAGAAGACTCCACAAAAGGCTGGCAGTATAGCCTAGATGTTAGAGTAATGAGCTGTGAACGAGCTTAGTACATCCAACAGACCTGACCTTGGTTTAATTTCTCACAACCTCCACTTGCATACTGTGTGACTCTAAGCAAGTCACTTAACTGCCCAGTGCGCCCAGGTCACCCCTGAAAACAGGCACTTGTGCCTAGTGGGCCTTACCTGGTTACCAAAGACTAAAATAAAAAATAGGATGTACAAAGATTTTCTTCTTTCCACTCTTCTTAACCCTCAGTTTAAGTTGCAAGAGCTGCCTCCTTTAGATCTTGGTAACACTTATCTTGAATACAAAAACATGCTGATCTCAGTAATTGCACAGGAAAAGGATGGGATTGTATTTGACACAAGGGAATCATGTGATGTGGATGCTGCATCTCATGATGCAATATCTATTGGTGGTGATAGCAATAATTTCCTCATAGTGCCACCATGTACTTCTTCATCAACATCAGCTAGTCCAGCACAAAGTCCTCTTTTACAGCCCTTAAAAAAGGAATGTCCTTCTGAAAAACACAGAGATGACTCTCACATTTTTTGGTCAAAAGTCATAGAAACTGATAATTCAGATGTGTCTGTCGTGGAGCCACCTTCTTTGTCTTTGTCTGATATCACTTCTTGCCATCCTCTGATCGGGTTCCTCAACTTGATTGGAGAACTGTTCTGGTGGTTCAGGAAGCCAGCCACCTGCCTGCCCATCCCTGAAACCACTAAGGCTTCTTGTCAGCCACTAATAGGGCTTCTTGACTTGATTGGAGAACCACTCTGGTGGTTCAGAGAGCCAGCCACCTGCCCATCCTCGAAGCCACTGAGGCTTC
The DNA here is from genome assembly GCA_016271365.2 of Neoceratodus forsteri. Taxonomy (NCBI): domain Eukaryota; kingdom Metazoa; phylum Chordata; order Ceratodontiformes; family Ceratodontidae; genus Neoceratodus; species Neoceratodus forsteri. Next base: position 1,437,045,980 of record CM028131.1, on the reverse strand, counting down.
TGCCAGCCCCTGATTGGGCTCCTCGACTTGACTAGAGAACCACTCTGGAAGCTCAGAGTCAGCCACCAGCCTGCCTGCCAATCCCTGAAGACACTGAGGTATGCAGATGATCGTGATCGACAGAGTCCTACTAAATTTTAAATCTGGGGCCTTTTTGCAGTCTGTGTAATGTTTGCTGCTTCTGACCCCTTTTTTTTTCTACTTCTCTCACTATCCCTCTAATGTAGCAGGGTTGGAATTTGAAATGTATTTTTTGCTTTTTCAAATTGTGAGTTTTGCAGCTAGTCATGTATTTTAATGTTATTAATTGCTGCTTTCCTCAGCCTTATTTTGACCTGCTAATATTCTGCTCCATCCACCTCCTGAAAACCCTCCCCCCAATTTCAAATCATATCCCTGTTTGGTTATTTTTTACTTAAATTCATCCTTCTTCTTACTCCCCAGGCTTCTTGCCAGTCCCTCATCAGGCTCCTCGACTTGACTGAAGAACCGCTCTGGTAGTTCGGAAAGCCAGCCGCCCACCCATCCCCAAAACCACTGAGGTATGCAGACGACTGCAACCAACAGAGTCCTGTTGAATTTTAAATCTGTCACCTTTTTGCAGTCTGTGTAGTGCTCGCTACTTCTGACCCCCTTCTTTTGCTGCTTCTCTCACTATTCTGCTGGAGCTGTATGCTGGCTCCCCACCCACACCCCTCTCATCTGCCCTATGTGGTGCATTACTTTTATAACTGCAGTACATTGGGTCACATGACAGCAGCTAATATATTTTTTAAAGTGTCCATTTTCCCATTTGCTCGTTCTACTATCAGTCCACCAGGAGCATCACAGCTTCCCTATGATCTCAGGTCACATGACAGTAGCTACTTCATTTTTAGCTACTTCATTTTTTAAAGTGTCCATTTTCCCATTTGCTCATTCTACTATTAGTCCACCAGGGGCATCACAACTTACCCTATGATCCATTAATGTTTTGACTACTTTAATTCACTCATTCTACATCTCTTGAGGGTATCTTGCTGTTATGGGTTTCATGGCTGAGTGTGTTTGATATGCATTAGCCTGTTTTCAATGCGTACAGTCTACTGTGGGACAAGAAAGTAATCTGTCCCATGGCTTGAGGCTGTGAGAGTGCTATTAGCTCCTCAAGTGCTCTCTAAAGCAATTTAGAGCTAATTTGCTGAGTCCCAAATTGACTTTTCTTCTGTTTCTGTCCACATTAAGCTTGTCTTAGTTTTCTTTTTCTCACCCTACTATCCTGTTCCTGCCCATCCCCTTTCTCCCCCATCATGTTTCTACCCATCTACTCTATTTTATTTAACCTGTCCTTGCTCTTCTGTCCTAATCCTATGCTTTCTCACCCTGACTCTTCTCTCCTTCGGCCCTCCTCCCCCCAGCAGGAACCCCTCTGCCTCCCTAACAATACATCTCCTCCCCCTTCCCACTGTATTCAGTCTTTTCCCTCTTTTCTGTTCCTCTGCTCACTCTTGCTTGCCTTCCTACCCAGTCTCCCACCCCTTCCCTTCTCCTCTCATACACCCTGGGCTACTCCCTTCATGTCTTCTAAATCTCAAGGCCCTGTTTCGCTACACCTACCCCCTCTCCCCTCATAACTCCAGGAGGTATTTGGGGATGGAATTTGCTTATAATTTAAATTGGCAAAAGCATATTTGCTCAGTATTTAATAGGATCAACAGACTTGCCTCAGTAATAGAGAAGGTTTCATTTAAATATGGGGGACAATCTGTTTTGGGCACAATGAGGGTAATTAATGCAAAGATTAGAAATCAAATTATTTATGGGATGGAAATATGGGGGCAGGGAATATTAAACTATTTAGAGTCAGTAATGAATAAAATATATACAAAATTACTGGGGCTTCCAAAGAGTGCCGCTTTAGGCTTGGCAAGACTGTAATTAGGTCAAACCACAATAAAGTGTAATGTTGATTCCAGACAAGCCACATATTGGATTAAAATTTACAATATGCCAGATAAGAGACTCCCAAGAATATGTCTTAAATAAACATTGTTATATTTTGGGGCTGGTTTTCTCTTCCCAAGTTTGCACATTACAGAACACACTATTAAACCATGTGGGTTACTGGAATGTTTATTGGAAATATATATTAATCCATTATTGGAAATATATAATAAGATTAAAGTTAGAGTTAAAGATGTCCACATACAAAAATAAATCAGTGAATAGTTATAAACTGAGTACTTGGCTTGTTAAAAATTCTAAACGATATTATGGAATGGAAAAATATCTAAATAAAATAAAAAACCCAGTACATAGAAAATCTTATACACGATTCAGATTTGGATATATAGACAGTCAATATCTAAGACTAAAGTATGATACTTCCAATACTGGAATGTGTGCTTGCTATCTGGAGGAGTATAATCCAGCCCATTTACTTCTCTTTTGTACCAGATATAATTATGAGAGAAATCATCTCTTGGGGGATATTCTTAAGTCCCTGGATATGAAGCCTCAATATCAATTAAATTATTTAATTAAAACATCTAATACACAACGTCTTGAGGCAATAGCACACTTTTGTAACATAATAATTAGAACTAAAAAGCATATTCAAAGCATAGCTGCTATAGTATCAAGGTTAATATTAAAAAGGTATTACAGAATAATTAAACTGATGTACAACTTGATGATGTATAATGACTTCAAATCTCTGTTAAGGAATATTATGAAATTATTTGAACCATATGCTAGTGGATATTTTATAGTGGAATTTTAATTTGATTATATAATGTATGGATATTTTATTTTGATGTATACTTGTTTTTAGCTTATGTGCATATATGAAATTCTAAAAGTACTGAATTTTATTAAGGCTTTGTAAAGGCTTATTTTTAAGCAGAACAATAAACTTGAAACTTGAAAAACTTGAACTCCAGGAGGTACAGGTACCCTCTTCACCTCTCCCATTTCCTTCTTCTTCTTCTTCTACTTCTTTCTGGTGATGTCCATCCCAGCCTCGGTCCTCTCACAACCCCCTCAACCATGACTCAAACCTACTCATGCCCCACTCTAAACTACTGTTCTTTGCCAAAGAGTCTTTGCACCTTTCACTTAAATGCTCACAGTCTCCTCCCCAGAATGGATGCTCTTAATGCTTGGATCGCCCAATACTCACCTGCCATTCTTTGTATTACAGAAACATGGCTATTATCCAGAATCCCTGACTCCACCTTCTCTATCCCAGGGTTCAACTTATTTCATCAAGACTGAGGCAAGCATGGTGGTAGCATTGCCCTGTATATCAAACAATCTCTCTCTCCTGCACAATCACCTTCAAAGAATCCTGTACTTCCTCCCATGAAGTAATATTAGCACTATTATCCCTCCCTTCCTCTGCCCCACTCTATACAGGGGCACTTTATGCTCTACTTAAAATGACAACTGGTGCCCTAGTCTCCATTATCTCTTCTATCTCATCCCACTTGGCAAATGGTGAGTTGTTGCTTCTAGGTGATTTCAACCTAGACTGGCTCTCCTTCTTCTCCAAGTCTACCCTCCTTAAAATAGAAGCTCTAAACCTTACTCAATTGATCCACAAATCCACTGCATAAACCCCTACTTTCATAACCATTCACTTATTGACTGGGTGTTATCCTCCCACCCTCACCATATCATTGCACTAGGGACACTACCAGATGCCTTAAGTGATCACTGCATTACATTCAGCATAAGAAAGATTCACCTTCCCCATGCTGTCCCTGAATACATATGGTCCTGCCCCCTCCACAAGCTTGATGTCACTGCCCTACAGCAAGATTTCTCAGAGGTTGACTGGCAACCCATCTGCCTTATCTCTCTTCTCCAGCATTCTCTTCTGCATTTCAAATCACCATGCTCCCCTAAAGAAAATACAGCATCACCCATGGATAACTGCAGACCTGCTAGCCAAATGCAGAGCCAGGGACAAAGTATGGTACCACAATAAAGAGTTTTTCTCTCAAGCAGACCTCCAAGCTTACAAAGCCATTAGGAATAATTGTACAAAGGCCATCCACCTCTCCAAGGCTAAATACTTTAGGCACCACCTCCAGCCAGACCAATACACTCCCACCTCATTTTGGAAAGTATTTATTTATTTATTTATTGAAATGTTTCACCAGAAAGGCGCACTGAGCAACAAGTTGCTCATCTCCTGGTGTGACCAGGGGTATGGGAGAACATGAGGATAGTTTACAGAGATTTGGTACACAATATAAATTTACAGTAGATTACATTCAACTCATTTGAGCAGACTGTAAAGGAGTAATGACATAGTGGGATGCTAACAGTTTTGAACTAGATACATACTATGCCAACACTTTTGGACTAGATAGATACAACAACACAAAATAAAATTTAGGCACACACTAAATGACACATAACTGTGTAAGTAGAAAATGCCTGAATAGAATTGTTGTAGTTTGATCTAGGGAAGTTAGTGAGGAGTAAACACAGGCAGAACAGGTTGGTTAAGGTATAACAGAAGTGCAAGTTAACTACAAGTGCAATACAGATTAGGGGTCAGCCATAGCTAGGGCTATGTAAGGGGGAGAAGGGAAGGTGAGAGAGTGGTAGGTATGTTGGTAGGTAGAGAAATGGGGGTGGAAGGGGCTGGAATGAGGAGGCAAAGGAAGAGGTAGGAGGAGAAAGGTCTGCTGGGGCCTGACCCTTCCAGTATGCTGAGGACCCTGCCTGCACAAGGGAGGGGTCAAACATGACAGGAAGGAAGCAGGTTGTGGCAGCGAGAGACAGTTCAATGAGGAAGATTATAGGCGCAGCTAGAATAGGCTTTGAAGAATAGAAAGAAAGTGATGTGCAAGAGAAGAGAGGCCGAATCCCAGCCCTTCAGGATGTGGGGAAGTGAAGGGAAGAGTTGGGTTAATGGTATAAGGATAGGTTAGGGACTGGCCCTTGGTACAACTTTGGATAATAAAGAAATCACAGTAAGAGAATAATGGAAGGTCTGAAGGGAATGAATTGGAGGAAGGGAAGGAATGCTGTTTTTTAGGTGGGTTGGGGTGGAGCTGCAGCAGTGGCATTGCATGGGTACTGAGAGGCATAGGGTTTGTCAGGGGCTTAGAGTTGGGAGTTAGGGATGGTTGTAGCAGGAACAGCTTGGTGCATGGAAGTTTTTAAGGGCAGAGCTGATGGAGTAATAGGAGGATGAGTGATGAATTTGAGGGGGGAGGGAATTCCTCATTTTTGGGAGGCGGTGAGAGTAACTGGATTGGCCAATGAGAGTGGCTTTGTGGGGCACTGCCAGAGTATGGGAGTCGGAAGATGTAAGGGAGTAAGATGGAGTGCTGGGTGTTATAAATGAGGGGGGAGGTAGGAGAATTCCACAGGCAGTGCTTGAGTGGTGGTGCAGTGGACATTGCCTGTTTGTAAGAGTAGGGAAGGATAGGGTATGACAGAGATCACAGTGGTGGGTGCGAGATGGAGCATCAAGGGCAAAACAGCAAAGGTGAATTGAAGAGGGTATCTAATCTAGCCAGGAAGGACTTGGGAGCAGCACCGTAGCTACATCACAATAGTTGAAGATGGGTAGGATCATCCTCTGAACAAGTTCACACCTAACCATAGAGAGGATACAACTATGATTTCTGAACAGGGCACCAAGCTTGGTGTGCAATTTTTTTGGGATGGTGTCAATATGCCTGGAGAAGTTTAGGTGTTGATCCAGCCAAACTCCTGGGTACCTGAAGGATGATGTGTCCTCAAGTAAAACCCCACCAAGGGTGTGGAAAGTGGGCTGGGAAGGAAGCCTAGAGAGTCTCTGCCTTGTGCCAAAGATCACGGAGACAGTCTTTTTGGCATTGAGAAAAAGTAAATGGTTAGCAAACCAGAGCTGAACCTTGTCAAAGTCTTGCTGCAAGTTGGATGTAACCACAGCTTGGCAAGATGCATACTGGATGGTATCATTGGCATGCATGTGTACAGCGGTGACAGAAGAGCAGACAGGTGGATGGTCATTTAGGAAGATGGAGAATAATAGGAGCCCTAGCACCTAACCCTGAGGGACTCCAGTATTAATTGGGAGGGGATGGGAAATGACATCAGAGATCCTGACTGTTAGGGTTCTACCAGTGAGGTAGGCCTTGAACCAGCCAGTAGCTGAAGGAGATAGGCCAGTTGTTGAGAGGGAGTCAAGGAGGAGGGAGTGGGAAACAGTATTGAAAGTCTAGGTGAGGTTAGCAAAGATGGTTGAGGTGATTTGGCCATTGTCCATCCCAGTAAGGATAGAGTCAGTGAAATGAAATATGGAGGTAGAGGTGGAGTGATTTTTCCTGAAGCCAGATTGGAAATGGGTGAAGTAGGTGGTGTCCATTAGAAATGAGTTAAGCTGGGAGAGGACAAGGTATTCTTGTAATTTAGCCAGTGTAGAGAAGAGAGATAAGGTGGTGATTTCCAGGGGAAGATGGGTCACTGCCTTTGGGAAGAGGGAGGACCACAGCATGTTTCCGTGGGGCAGGGACTGAGGCAGTAGAAAATCAGAGGTTAAGAATTAGAGAAAGAAGATAGGCAATGGCCAAGGCAGAGAGAGAGAGAGAGAGAGAGGAGAGATAGAGAGAGAGGAGTTTGAGGTCTAGGCCATCTGGGGAGGAGCCTTTTGAGGGGTTGATAGTGAGGAGGGCTTGTAGTGTATCATTTGGGGATACTGTATCAAAGGAGAAGAGGGGTGGAGGAGGGGGGGGAGGGTACCATTGGAGACAGGAAAGGAGTGAGGGTAGGAAGGGAGGGATTTCAGTAGCTCAGTGGCACAGGTGGTAGGAGTTAAATTCAGCAGCAACAGCACCCGGGTCAGCCACAAGGGTGTTATTTATTTTAAGCACGGGGGGTGGGTGGGACATGGGAGAAAAGAGGGCATGAACCACCTTCCAGAACTTGGAAGGTGAATTTATGTTTGTGAGGAAGGCGGTGTTAAAATATTCAAACTTTGCTAGCTTTGTGGCCCTGGTACAGGCATTTTGAAGCTTGCAGTAAGTCATGAGATCACTAGGAAGCTGGATTGCTTTATGATGTTTCCAGGTGCAATCTCTAGCTCTGAGACAGGCAAATCATTCTGGAGTAATCCAAGGTAAGTGGTTTCCCCTAACCCTAGTTTGTTTGAATGGGGCAAAGGTACTTCAATTACTCTCTCTACTCTCTACTTGACCGACCTGCCTAAAAATCCCCCGTCCTCAAAGTTAGTGGCTCCCCAGTCTCTGACCCAGAATCAGTCACAGAGTTTCAACAATTCGTTGCCACTTGTGCTGTGCCTAACAACCACCTCCATTCCCCCGAACCCCATCAGTCCTTTTGATGCTCCAGGTCATCCTACCATATTCCAGTTCCCCTCTCTTCCTTGAAGTCTGTACAGCCCTCCTTGCCCTTAACCCTACCAAGTCAGTCCTGATGGTCTCCACCCCAGGCTGCTCCCACATCTCTGCCTCTGCTATAGCCACCCTGTTGACTCATATTCTTAACGCTGTCTCTCCACCTCCTCTATTCCAAAGGCCTGGAAGTCTGCCAAGGTCTTACTCCTGCACAAGGGAGGTGACCCTTCTGCTCCCAGAAACTATAGGCCTATTTCCCTCCTCCTCCCACCAAACTTCAAGAATACCTTATTCACTCTAGGCTCTCTGAATTTCTAGCCACTACAAATACTCTCTCACCAGTGCAATGTGGTTTTAAGAAACAACACTCAACCATCTCCTCAGTTCTATGAGTTACAGATTCAGTTATTTCAGCTGTGTACCAGAACCATATTACTGCTGCCATTTTCATAGAACTGGCAAAGGTTTTTGATTCAGTCTCCAATCCCCTCCTGCTACAGAATCTTAGATCAGCTGGCCTTGCTGAACCTACTGTCAACTGGTTCCACTCTTACTTCATGACAGGTAGCGATCAGTACACATAGGTGATGCTCTCCCCCCCACTCCCTATACTCTCCAGAGTCCCCCAAGGATCTGTCCTCAGCCCCATCCTTTTCTCCCTATTTATAAACAATCTCCCCTCAGTTTGCAAATCTTCTAAAATGCATATGTATGCTGATGGTATTGTTATTTTAATCTCTGGGCCCTCTACCATCAGTGTACAGACTCCTCCCTAGGAAGACTTCAATGAGTTCAGTCCTGGTTCCATGGCAACCAACTCCAGGCTCAATGAAAAAAAAAGTGGGCATGACTTTTAGGTCCAGACAAAACTGACCTCCCTCAGTCTTCTCCATCTTCACTACCTTGGATGGCTCTCCCTTGAGAATGTTCTAGCTTTCAAATTCTTAGGGTGTGCTTAGATTGCCACCTGGACTTTTACACCCCATCGATGCCATCCTCACTGAACTGTCATAAACTGGCTGCCTCTATCATCATAAAAGCAGCCTCCCCCTTCCTACTCACCATGAATTCGTATCCAAATTGATCCTACCCATCTTTGATTATGCTGACGTAGTGTATGGCACAGCCTCTCAAACATCTCTTGCCAGACTGGACACTTTTCTGAACTCCTTCTGCTGCTTTACTACTTCCCCCCAACCCACCACTGTCTCCTTTACTCTGCCCCCTTCCTGGCACTTTTATCTCACAGGAGAATGGTTCACTGTGCCTCCTTTGTTGCAAAGTTCTGGTTTGGAACCCTCCCTACCTACCTCTCCTCTTGCCTCTCCCAAGCTGCCATCTCAAACTTCTCCCTTCACCACAGACATCCACGCACCTTTTCTATCCCTTGCCCCCACTCTGCTTCTGGTCAATCTGCCTTCTCTTTTCATTTCCCATCTCTCTGGAATAATCTCCCCTCTGATCTCTGACTGTCCTCCTCCTCCTTCTTCTCTGTCAAAAGGCTCCTCAGACTGCTACCCCATCCACAGTGCTCCCAACTCCCACCTCCTTAATTAAATGGAGTCTCCTCCCCCTAGTTGTTTTCACCTCTTAACCCGCTCTCCCCTCTTTTCAGAAGGGATCCCATTGTTGAACTGTCTTCCTTGCTCCTACGACTAGTGGTCTGGAAACTAATTTATTTTGTGATTTTGTGATACTGCAGATCCTGCTTTTGTACTAGTTTTGTAACTGTGGTTCTAATTACATCTCTATTTGTACTCCGGAACTGGCTGTTACCCACTGCTTTGGGTCTTATAACCATGACCCATGATTTGATTACTTGTAATTTTGTTTTTATTGTCAGTTATCCCTAAGTAACCCCTTTCCCCAGGTCACACCCGGAAACGAGCCTCTGCTCAATGGTGCCTTTCATGGTTATCAACTTTTAAATAAATAAATATTGTGGATGTCTATTGACAAGAATCAGTCACTAATATTACTGATGACCCTTTTGACTACTGGATGGAAAAGAAGACTTCCTAGCCTACACTATCTGCCTTTGCTATTAAGCTTCTTAGTTGCCATCCCACTAGTGTTTACTGTGAGTGTATATTTAGCACAGATGGAAATGTTGTCTCTGATGGATGCACAAGGCTTACTCCTGAAAATGTACTGTGCCTTACCTTCCTAAAAGTTAAATCAACAAATTCTCTTATCAGTTCAGTGAACAGTGGTAGGAACATAAAAGTGATGATGATGATGAACAGCTGCAACACGTCTCCTAATGAGGGTACTTCCTTGGTGGTGTTTGAAGACGATGGTGATGATGTTATTTAATTTAATTATTTATCTCTTTGAATTTAGAGAACAAATGTCAGCAACCATAACAGAAAGATTAAGTAAAAAACATTTATTCTTGTGCAATCATGCTGTATATTACATCATTTGTATTGCTGTATGTGTTTTTCAAGTTGGGAATCCAGGAGGAGTGTACCATACGGATTCCTGCCAGCTTGATGATGGGGGGGGGGCAGGGACAGGGCTAGGGACAGGCATGTAGGCTTCATGGCAGGAGTAGGTGGCGGTTGGGGCCAAACAGCTCTATAAAAAAAATTGCAGTGCTGGGGTGGGGCAAGGTCAATCAGACAAAAGAAAAGTAAATTAGAAAACACAATTGACAAAAACTAATTGGCCAATCAGGCAGAAGTGTGTGGGATGGTTTGGGACCAATGATGCTTGCTATAACATCAAGTAGGCAAGCAAAATAATTACAAATAAAAATCAGAACATCTCAAATCAAAAGGGTGGGAGGGGTGGCCAAGGCACCATCACATATCCTGATCATGCTGCCTGTCTCCCACCAAAAAGCATGCCAGACTCAGTAAAGATCTATCTGCACTTTGCTGTTATCTTTCTGCTGTTTAATTCATTGGTTTCTCTCTCTCTCTCTCTCACTTTCTAACTAATGTTTGACACACTGCCTCCTTCCACTGCAAAGCCTCAGATTCACAAAGGTTTTTGGGACTAAGTCTTACACTTCAGCTACAGTTGTGGACCAAAATCTCCACAGCTGCATAGATTGATATTCACATTCACAGCAGCTCAAGTTGAAGATGTTATGTCTGGTCTCACTGGCCGTAACATTTTTCTACAGCTGCAGGGATTTTCACAACAGCACCACCCACAAGCTGCCATAAATCGTGGAGCCAGTCATAAACCAGCTCCAGGTTTTAGAATACTATAGCTGCAAGAGAAATTGTGATTCCACAAGTTGCAACCCACTTGCGTCAAGTTTTTCCCACAGCTGCAGGATTTTCAAGAGTTTTGTGAATCCAGACCACTGTTTTTTATGAATGTCATGTGGTGGCTGATACACAGAATTGGCAAGAATAACAGTCAATTTTTTTTACTGCTGTTGGCTGCTTGCTGACCTTGAAAAATGACACAAAAATACAGACACAACATTTTTTTTAAAAAAAAGGTTATTATTTTAAGAGAGAGATCTAAAAGAATAATACTAATGCATCATATTCAAATAGACTAAAATAGGTCTTCAGTTCATTAGAGTAAATCAGAATAAATCTGAACCTTTTGGAAAAAAATCAGAGTTGGAATCAGAATCAGGTCACAGCTGACCCGCCCATCCCTAGTTGTTTCCTATATGAATTTTCTCTACCAGTTGAGGGCTTTCTGTATCCCTGATGTGATCGGTGGACTGCTATGAGTCTTTTTCTGAAAGAAAGACACAAAAATAAATATATGTTCAGTTGGTTGAGGAGTCCCACATGAATATAAACTTAATCATCCAGGGATAGAACCAAACTGCGTTTTTACTGTAACTCTTCTGAGAGTGGGTTTAGTATAGTTGAATTATCTAATGAAAGTTAATATTGTAATGTAAATGTAATGTTTTATATCACTGTTGTCAGCAGTGTCATTTTAAACTGTCAATTGCCCTGTCAATTGCTCAGCCTTAAACGACAATGTTCTGTCTGGAGTAACATGAAAGAACAATGCAGTCTCATCTGTGTGGAACATGTCCCTGGGCTTAAACTGTGAGTGCAGGTTTGGGAGCACAGTATGGATCCAGTCATTGGTGGCATGTTGGTCAGCCTCCGCTTGCTCGCCATGCACTCTATGGTAACTTATAGAGTGCCTTTCCTTCCACTGGGATAGCCACCCTAAGATAGGTTCAAAGTAAGATCCATGCTCACAGACAGACTTTTTGCCTTCTCCAGGAGGATATGTCCTGAAAGCGGTATTCTGCAGTCCAGAGCAGCAGAAAACCACCACAGCAGGGCATCCTCCACTCTGACATCCTTTCCATCCCATTTACGCTTTCTGACTTTGGGGCACCCACTGCACCAGTCACTTAAAACAACTTCCTGATTCATTATTATGCACCCAACACATGAGATATCAAGTCCAAATTTCAAAACCAGATTTTTCTGGCTTGAAGTTTCAGCTCTCTTGAGCAACTTCACCTTCTTCTCCAAGGACAAGGCATTTCTTTTGAGCCTGTCCATTGCTGTTACAGTGCAAACAAGCAACACAGCACATCGACAAACAAAGCAGGTAGTGGCACACTCTGTAAATGCACTCATATGAAGTGCAATGCCCAGCTGTTATCACCTACTCGAACTGCATCAAAGCAATTAGTGGCTTAATCAAAGTACAGAGTGCTGTGGTTATAAATTGCACCTCTGAATAGGTGTCAGTTACAATCAATTACCTTGCTGACATGTCAAGGTGCTCACAAAAAAAGTCACACAAGCAAAAAATCTTTGTGCACACAGCTGAATTTTTTAATATTGAAAACACAGGAAAGGAATCAGGACCTGGAGGATATGTGCACATAACCGAAATATGCACATGTCTGAAAGGCACACAAGTGGAATAGACTAATCTTAAACCAGTCATTAATATCACCACAGATGGAGCAACAGTAGAAACTACAGTACTGTTTCCAATTAAAGATGTCTTTTCACAGCTAGAAAAAATTGCCCTGAAAGCCAGGCAGTTGTACTGGAAATGGACCATGACAGAAGCCTCTGAGCATCAGTTGAGTTCCAAGCAGCTTGCAAATTTTAAAACAGCAGGCCTTTAGTAGAAACTAGGAATCCATTATGCCATTATTACAAAAAAGCTCTGCTACAGGTAAGAGCTCTTTTGATTACTGGCTGACTCAGGGTTGGACACAATTTCATTTACAGAAGACAGAGTCTGCCAGGTTTGGAAGCACTAAAGCAAAACAAGCCGATGGGGCCCGATGAGATCCACCCAAGGGTACTAAAGAAATTGAACGTGGAACTAGCTGATCCTCTGGCAATGCTATTTAACAACTCAGAGTCAGGGATGATTCCAAAAGAGTGGAGGAGGTCCCTCTGCACAAGAGCAGCAGCAGGGAGGAGGCCAGCAATTAAGGACCAGTTAGTCTCACATCAGTTGTGGGGAAGTTAATGAAGTCCCTGCTAAAGAGAGACTGATGGAGTACCTGGAGACATATGGGCTTCAGGATGACTACAAGAACAGCTTCTGAGCAGGGAGATCATGTCAAGCAAATCTCATAGATTTCTTTGAATGAGTAACTAGACAGGTGGATCAGGGGAGTGCGGTGGATGTGGCCTATCTGGACTTCAGTAAAGCCTTTGACACTGTACCACACAGGTGTCTGATAAAGAAACTTAGCAGGCTGGGAGTGGGAGAGAAGGTGAGGAGCTGAATATCTAAGTGGTTGAAAGACAGGATGCAGAGGGTGGTGGTAAATGGTACTCACTTGGAGGATAGAGAGTGACTGGCAGAGTACCACAGGAATCGGTACTGGACTATGCCATCTTTATTGCCTTCATAAGTGACCTTGTTGAGGAACTGAAGGGAACAGTGTGTCTGTTTGCAGATGAGAAAAAATCTGCAACAGAGTGAACACCCAGAAAAGGATGAAGTGAATGCAAAGGGGTCTGGGGAAGCAAAAATGAGTGGTCTAGAGAGTGGCAGCTGGGTTTCAAAGCCAAAATGTGCAATGTTTTCATCTGGGGCATGGTATTCGGGGGTTGTGAATAAGATGGGGGGGAGTTACTTACAGTTGCCAACCAAGAGAGTGACCTTGGGGTGATAGTATGTGATGACCTCAAGGAGGCAGGGCAGTGTGACAAGACAGTAGGCAAGGCAAGCCAGATGCTGGGATGCATTGGGAGGGGGATCTCTAGCAGGAGAAGGGAGGTGGCATTACCTCTGTATTGCTCACTTGTGAGACCCCACCTGGAGTATCACTTCCAGTTCAGGAAGCCGCACCTCTGCAAGGACATCAAGGTGGAAGCAGTCCAGAGGCGGGCTGCTAAAATTATGCAGGGGGTTGCACAAAAAGCCATTGTAGGAGAAACTGCAGAATCTCAATGTATGCTCCCTAGAGGTGAGACGAGTGAGAGCAGACATGATTAAGACCTATAACTACCTCTCAGGGGTGAACAAAGTGCAGGAGGGGAATCACTTTCACAGGAAGAGGTGCAACAGAATACAGGGGCGTGCTATGAAGCTGGAGGGGAGTTTAAGATGGATGTGAGGAAATACTTCTTCACAGAAAGGGTGGTGGATGTCCAGAACAGCCAGTCTGAAGAGGCGGTAGGGGGAATTACAGTGGGAAGCTTCTAACATGCATAGGATAGGCACATGGATATAATAAGTAGAGGTAAGGGAGGAGGGAGGGACATCTGTGACCAAGTATGGTCCAGAGATTAGTGTTAGGCAGGGAAAATAGTGCAGATTAGATTGGCCTACCATCCTTTTCTGCTGCCACATTCTATATTTCCATGTTTTGAAAAAAAACGTAGGTCTGTGTTAAACTGGAGGAAAATGACAGAGCAGCTAGCACATTCTGAGAGTCTATGTACTGTAATAAGTTTATGGACAATTTAAAGTATACACTGGAAAAGAAAGATGTAAAAGTGAGGACAGTAAAACAAAACAAAAACTTTTTGGAAGACCAAAGGGACTAAGAGAACAACAGAATATTTAATTGGTATATAAAAAAAGGACAAGACTGGTTTACCAAAACTGGTTCTTAAAAATGTTGCTTTAAACAATGCTAACAATTCTGTTGAATGTGACCAGGACAGTACAGGATCTACTTTTTTTTAGAGCACTCCCCAGTGCAACAACAGGGACCGACAAGAAGCCTGAGGATAGGTTTTCAGCATCTGGAAAGAGGAATTGAGAGAGATGCGGTAGGTGGGGACAGAGAACCATACTACAAAAAATAAGAAGCGATCATGGTACAAGCAGAGACCACAGCAGAAGGAGCAGCTGGGAGGACTGTGGAACAACCAGTGGAACAGGAATGATATCAATAATGGACACTAGCACTATTGTGGTAAATATATATAGCCACATTAACAAATATTGAGATTGCAGACTTACATAAAGGTTTTTTGTTTGTCTTAACCTCAGCGGATCATTTTTATGTGATACGTGACTTGCTTAAATTTTCAAGGAAGTTGAATTAAAAAAATTATTTTGAAAAAAAATAAGGGATTTGGTAAATATACAGGAATGGGAAGGAGATGTAAACAAAGATGTTTTTAAAGCAAAGTCTACTTTCTGTCTGCCTACCTCTTTTATTTTATTTATTTAGTTTTTGTTAACCGGGTAGGTGCATGAGCCATAAAATGACTATTTTCAGGCACGACCCGGGAGAGTACAACAAAAGAAGAACAGTTGAACAACAGCAACGTGGGTACAATAATACAAATAGAGGAACAGTACAGCAGTGCTACAAAAATACAATAGGTAGAAACAACAAAAAATAATGGCAAGCATTATACACATAATTGCAGTAAGATATATAAGTGCAGAAACCATGGACCCGACCTGTGGAGTGAAAGGGTTAATAAGATAGTAAGGTTATATAGAGAGAGAAATGTGAGGAATGTTCAAACATAACAAGAAAGACTGACAGAAGGAAGGTCATGGGTGGTAATTGGCAAAACAACAGTGGATGGTCAGCAACAAGGTTCGAGAAGGAAGAGAGCTAGTAGTCAAGAAGTTATTTACAAAGAGAAAGAAAAATATGAGGAGGGGAAGAGGAGACAGTCTTGGAGCTGGATTAGAGCAGGGGTGACATTACTGGTAAGTCTCAGGAGCTTCAGGTTGGGTCAAAGCATGTACAAGCATCAGCTAAGGATAGATAACGATGATATTCACTTTTAAATCCTTCAGCTTCAGGTTGGGTCAAAGCATGTACAAGCATCAGCTAAGGATAGATAACGATGATATTCACTTTTAAATCCAAAGTGAGACTGAGACAGCTGGAGGTTGAGTGGAAGAGCATTCCATAGCCTGGGAGCGGAGAATTGGAAGGCCCCTGTGCCTTTAGTCGTCCGACATCTCGGAACATAGAGCAAGGATTTGTCAGCTGATTGCAGGCCATGGGAGGATGGTTGAGGGACCAGCAACGCCACCAGCTGGCATGGAAAGAATATAAAAGCACCTTTTTCCTTTTAGCTAGCTTGTCAGATCCTCATGCATTTTCTCCCTTTAGGCAGCTGTATCTTAAGGACCTTCAGGGGATTGCCCCTTGGATCCACAAAACTTGCAGTCCCTCTCACTTGCCCTGGAGCGAAACTACAGAGTCCTGCAGGTGAACAGTTTCCACTACCTCACTGGCAAGCTGATGAATTTTACCAAACTAAGATGAGAAATACTAGGGCCCCATTGACAGAGACCCACTGGCAGACCTCCTGTCACTCTGACTGCCACACTCAGACTAACTGCTGAACATTCCAAGCTCCCCCTGAGCAGCCTACTCCAAAATGGTATGATGCTGCAAGAATTCTAAAGGGACATAATCATCCTTAGCTCAGTCTAGCTGAGTAAACAATGATGTCATTATGTAGAAAGCCCCTAATGAGCTCTCCAACAGCTGCCTTTTACTACCCACCTCAGACTAGCACTGATGGGATTCTAGTAACCCAAAGGGACTGACTGGTTATACACACTGCCAACCAGATGCCCTTGATGTCTATAGAAAGGTTATGGTCTGGAACACTGACCATCCATCCTCTGGGCACCCTATGGAATGAGGTAGCCAGGCTCAACCCTACCCATGCCGAAGCACAGACAGGTTGCACAAGAGAAACTAAGGCCTGTTGAAGAGACTTCAGCCCCTACCCTACAACTATCTATGGATTTTCAGTGGCTCTAAGAGATTGCCTGAAGCATGCTCTAATAGATCAGCACTGAAGGCTAGTACTCAAGTTAGGACCTCCAGCCTGTCTATCACCCTGCCCTCTAGGGAAAGCTATCTGACCTATGCTATCTACCGGGTGCCCATAGCCAAAATGATTTTGCACCTTTTAGAACTGTAGCTCACTTTAGAAACATGTACTTGGCACTACATTTTCTAAATCTAAGAACTAAAAACTCTACACCTGCAAAGCAGGAAAATGATTAGACATCGTACTACAGAGTTAGACAAAGCCAAGCAACTTTAAAAAGGAGGACCCCAAAGAGCCCTACAAATCATCTTCTTGTCTTCTTTTCTTCTTTCAGGAACACCTGCAAAAGAAAACATTGAAAACATGCCCTGCAAACACAAAAACTGCAACCTACAAAACTCCCACTGCAGATATTACACAATCCTAAAATATATTAAAAAAAAAGGTTTTCTACAAAACATTATAAAAATAAAACACATTTACAATACATTTTGGAGGAGGGGAAGTCCCTACAATGTTTGTATTCTAAGGGAAAGAATGTGCAGAGTGCACGTGGCATTATAAACAAGAAGAGTCTCTCCTATGCTGAAGCTTGTCGAAAATTGTTCTTGCACAGACACAAGGCCTGCACAACTGTAGTCCAGATCCAGAAGTGTATCTATTAGGACCACCCATTCCTTGGACATCTTCACTAGGGTGTCACAGTTAATAAACATAAAAGCAAAGAGGAAAAAATACTCCTTACCAGACTCTAGGAGCAGGCTGAATTTCTGGATGCCTCTCTGGATCTGGACCAAATTCTTCCTCCCTCTGGGCTGATGAAATGTTCAGATCAGTCTCTTCCATGCCTCCTACTGGACCTGGACTGGGAAATGTTTTCTCTCTGCTGGGCTAATGAAATCTTTGGATCAGACTCCTCTACACCTTCTGCTGGACCTGGACTGGAAAATCTTCTCCCTGTGCTGGGCTGATGAGCCTGGATGATGTTGGAATTGAACCTGAATCATCAGTGGACCTGCACCCTCTTCAGTTGCTGCCACTTTGGTTGTTGGTTGCTGCACTGGCACTGCTGTCTTCACTTGGTATTACTGGCATAGTTGTTGCTTAATGACACTTTTATGGATAGTACCACTCAGGATGTGGAGCAAGAACTGTTTCTCCTCCCAGATGAATCATTCTGACATTGTAAATTGTCTCTTGGCCAGTTTTGTCCACTATTCTTACAGAGTCAATAAACAAAGTTCTGCCAGTCTTCCAAAACTGTGGTCTCTCATGACATACTTTAATTCTCACAAACTTATTTATATTAAGATGAAGGTTGGCACTAGGGTATTCCCACAACCAGGTACACCTATTTCTTTCACTCTCTTCCCAAATTCATCTTGGAAAGAATGGATAAGTCTGTCCATATTTAGCCTCAGCCCTACATCTGATCAAATGTTCTTTGCTGCTTTTTGACAGGGTTCATTCAGTGGCACAGCTTGTGATGGCCAGTCATGGTTAAGCCAGCTTTGCAAACACAGTGCAGAGAAAAATCAGTCCATCTCTGTACTTGGTTGCATGTTGCTAGAGCCCTCCTCTGTCTCTAAAGGCTCCACTGAAGCCAAGGCGAATGGCATCTCTTGGTGACCACCAACTGCTTCTCTAGCTTCTTCCATTTTCTCTTGTTCTACAAGCTCTGCCCAGGAGCTGACAATTGCTTCAGCTCCCAAAACTGTCCATTCTTCACTTTGCATGGAGGGAGCTGCCTCCCAACACAGCTTCATCTACTTCATCCTTTCCCATGAGGCTTGGACTTGGGCCTTCTACCCATGTATCTATAAATTCAGTTTCTACAGTGTCTACTTCCACCTTTTTTAGTGTGGAAAAGATAATTTCTTCCTGTCTTTGCAGGGTATCCTCAAAGAATCTCTTGAAAAACTCTGACAAATTCAGCAGAATATCCCAGGTTGCACCCCGCCTTTTGCTGCTCTGAACTAACATGTTCCCCTGCCAGTGTCCACATATGGTCTATGCAAATGGTTCTGGCTTTTGTATTTACTGTGCCACCTGCTTTACACATCCCATACTGCCTTCTGCAGTTCTTACAGTGTGAGATTAACAGAACATCCCTTCCTGGCTTTAAACATACAATGCACACATTTACTGGGAAATTTGGTAGGGTTACATCAGTGAGTGCTGCTTCACAGTTATATAGCTTCTCAAAATGGCTTAGTTCTTTCTCTTGCTGAGAAATCCATGCCATAGCATGGAGGGGGTACCTAGGTGTATTGGACGCCATTTTCTGCAAATAGACACACAGGTCCCATATCACTGTTCTGTTCTCAGGGCTGGGTTTGGCATTGAAACACACTGAGCAATTTTGTTTGCTTTTACTATGCTGTTGAAACATGCTGCCTGACTTGCATTTTTGTTTTGCAACTTTAGCACATTTATATTACACTTTGCTGCTTCTGAGTCACTTGCTTTGCATGGTGCCTGCTGCTTTGTTTACATTGCTGACTACACCCCATAATGGCTGCTGTAACTTATCTGCGACATACACACACTTTACCTACTGGAAATTCACTTTCTGAGCTTTCATTTTACTATTTTACACCGTGCACAATAACAGTCTCCCTTTTGACTCAAATTCAGCACATTTATACTCTTTTGCAGCTTGTTTGAACTTTTAATCAGTACTGCCCTGGAATTTGCTACCATCACTGTCACTGCACTGCAGAATGTTTTTAAATCACACAGTCTCTCTTTTCTCAAACTTTACTGCATTTGCTTGAATTTTTAGTATTGTACAGTTCATTTGTACTTTGGTTTTATACTCATTCAGACAGTAGCTGGTTCGCTCCATGGATGGTACACTGCCTGCTGCCAGTTTGGATGGGCCTTTTCGGTTGGTCGGGTTGGCAGACCCATGGGTCGATTGTGCACTCACTGCAATCACTACTCAGATGGTCAGAAAATGAGTTGAGCCCGACTTTATACTTCAAAGTCCAGAAAGTAAAGTTTTGAAGCATTCTTTATTACTCAATGATTTCTCCTGCTGCTGTGCTACTTGCATGCAGCTTGCTGTCCCCCTCAAACACTCCCCTGGTACAGAGACTCGGAGCAAAGGGCAGGACTTGGATGGTTGGACCAATCACAGGACACCATGCAAATGAGCTCTCTCTCTCTCTGTCGAATGCGCTCCTTCATGATGATTGTTGAGTAGGCAAATTTAAACTGCAAACTGTCACTTTTTTTGGCTAGCAATTTCAGTGGGGCAAAGCACATTTGGGCATTTCAATACAGTTTTTTTGCACATTTCCTTTAATGACTCCTCCAATGTTTATTGTAAGCACTTGAAACTTTCTGGACACTTAGAAATTACTGTTTCTAAAGTCCACAAACATGTTTTGCTTGAAACTTGCAACTTTTAACAGTTCTTTAAGCACTTTTTGCACAGCAAGGGCACACATTGCTCAGTTCAACAGTCCGTTTTATAGCACAGTTTGAGCACACAAGCAACACATTTTTCCCACTTTCTCTCACAGGAAACACAGGCAACATATACTTTTTGGATGGTATTTTCCTTGCTACAGACTTTACTTTCTGGCAACACTTTCTGTTATGGTGCACTGCCACCAGAAAGAAAGATCATAAACATACCCTCAGCATTTTCCTCTCACCCAAATTCCCAGATGAGCTCCCACATTTGTGTAACCCCCATGCCACTTTTCTCAGCTGGTACCCCCCAAAAAGAACCAGTATCCAATTAATGGCATGCAATTTGCTCTTGGCAGAATTACACAAATGGTACCACCCCTGACATTGGAGTGTATACCAGGCTCACTATCTAGAGGATGGGGGGTTGGAGTACATAGTAAAATGAACCCTTGTATTTAAAACCAGGTCCAGGGGAGAGGTTGCTAGGCATCTGTTAGACCTAACTTCTGAGGGGACCCCAATAACCACTGACATCAGAAGCAATAATTTAAATGTCCACAACAATAACTGGGATCATGCAGTATGGCTTTATTCACAGATGTTACTTAAAGCAAGGGTGGTCTCCCAAAGGTTTGTCACTGCAACACAGGTACACTCTATTTTACAGAAACACTTTGCTAGGCAGTACTGCTTTCCACAGAAACATATCATTTCCCTCTAAGTGTATTCTTGTGGGATGTACCACACACTTTAAACATTTCCAAGCACGTTTCCATTTCCAAAGTGTATATCTGTGGGATGTGCCACACACTTAAATAATCCTCCTGGCGCTTAACCTGCCCAAGGAAACCTGGTGCCCATCCATGAACCAGTTAGCTGTGCTTGAAACTCAAGAAGGGGGTTCGTCCACCCTTTGCCTCAACCAGCCTCTGCCGTTCATTCAGGGTTACACCAAATGAGCCTCCAATCCCCAATGAATTGCTAAAGACTCCCAACTTTAAATTCAAATTCAGCACAGTTGTGGTGAAAGGGGCCCTGACCTGTGTGATCTAGCCACGTCTTTGGACACAGACACCTCAGACAGCTCCCCAAGAGAACAGTCTATTGTCTCTGTACTCCCAGATTTGTTGGTCCTTCTTCCCAGGCATGGAAAGAATAGAAAGGCACATTTTTTTTCCTTTTGGTAGCATGTCAGATCCTCACACATTCTCCTCCCTTTAGACAGCTGTATCTTCAGGACCTTCAGGGGATTGCTCCTTGGATCCACAAAACGTGCAGTCCCTCTCACTTCCCTTGAGCAAAACTATGGAGTCCTGCAGGCAAACAGTTTTCACCATTTATCTGGCAAGCTGATGCATTTTACCAAACTAAGATGAGAAATACCTGGCCCCCTTTGGCAGAAGTCCACTGGCAGACCTCCTGCCACTCTGACTGCCACACTCAGACTAACTGCTGAACATTCCAAGCTCCGCCTAAGCAGCCTACTCCAAAATGTTATGCTGCTGTGAGAATTCTAAAGGACATAATCATCCTTAGCTCAGTCTAGCTGAGTAAACAATGATGTCATTATGTAGAAAGCCCCTAGTGAGCTCTCCACCATCTGCCTTTTACTGCCTACCTCAGACTAGTACTGATGGGATTCTAGTAACCCCAAGGGACTGGCTGGTTACATGTACACCAAACTTGATCACATTTCCTATAAATTCCTACAATCTTTTTTAAAATTTATACTTTCTTGCCCCCATCTTGTCACTCCATAATTTTCAAAAGGTGTTTCTTAGTTTTCAGATGCCAGTTGATATTTAAAATGAGTCCATTCACTGATGGCAAGGTGAAACCCATGGTGGGGAAACTACTCTAACATTCAAAATTACTGCATAGACATTTGAAGTTGAGTCCTCTCTATGTGAGATTCTTCTTGAGCTTCCCTATGTTCACTTCTGTATATAGAGATGATACCTTGTGGTTGATGGGTCATGTGTCAGGAGCTTCCTAACAGAGAAGGCCACACCTCTCCCATGTGAAAATCTCATCAGAGGTTTAACAAGCTCTACCCTTGCTCATTCACCAAACTTAATCACATTTCCTATAAATTCTTGCATTTTCTATGGGTGTGCTACTGGTTTACGGCCTATATCAAAACAATCATCAGTGCCCAGTGCACCCCCCCCAGCTGCTCAAAGAGCCTGCAATTTAATTTCATACTGTCTTACATCTTGTCACGCCATAATTTTCAAAACAGGTTTCCTAGTTTTCAGAAGTCTGCTGATATTTGAATTGAGCCCATCCACTGATGACAAGGTGAAACCCATGGATGGGAAACAACTCTAACATTTTACATTATAACTCACTTATCTGAGCTGGAGTCCTCACTGTTTCTCTTTATGTGAGACTCCTCTTGCGCTTCCCTGTGTTTACTTCTGTAAAGAGATCAGATACCTTGAAACTTATTGTTGGTGTTTGTGTGGAGCTTCCTAATGGAGAGGGCCACACTGCTTCTAATTAATAATCACATTGGGGGTTATCAGGTTCTACCCCATCTCAGTCACCAAATTTAATCACATTTCTTATAAATTCCTGTATTTTCAAGGCATGTGCTACTGTAAACAAGCAAAATCCACTATAGAAAAGGAAGGCATTTTCCAACACCCAACAAATCTTGTGAAAAAAAGAATTAAAACAAATCTAGTATACCCTGCAAGACTGAGGACTTTTCTAAACAACCAAGTTCTGCTATATGAAGCAAATGTGAACAGAGTGAAAAGAGCAATGAAGAGCTTACATCAAGCCCCCTGTCAAACCCATTTTTGGCACAGTTGCACTAAAGACCCCTGCTGCAACTGTGCCCAATTTTAGTACATTGGGAGAATTTACAGAACAGGTTTCCCACTTTACTGCAGCCTGCACCAAATATTTAGGGCAAGTGTTGTGAAAAGTGTACCTGGGATTGACACAAGCTAGACTAGCAAAAAACTGGTTTAACTTGAAGCAATTGCTGCAAAGGATAGAAAATCTTGATCTCTGGCCAGAAGAATGCACCAAGCTCCATGCAACATATGTTTGGCACACCCAGAGCTTACAGCATTCATAAGCATTTGAAAATCCAGCCCTTTACATTGAGACTTCCAACATTATTAAGGAATAACTGATTGGTCCATAACTGTGGTTGTTTAGATTAATTGTATTTTTCAGGATGAGTAAAATTACAGTTGATATGCAGAAGATGCTCGGGGGGGGGAGAGCAAAGCTGACTGGTATTGATTTGAAGGGTTGCTGTTGGTATATAGCTAGGCAAGGAGACAGTGTATAAGTGTGATGCAGAATAGCACACAAAATGAAAAGTGTACCAAATATAAAAGGGATAGCACACAGGGGATCCCCACACTTTGCATGGGAGGTCTAGAAAGGCAAGATTGGACACTTGGTGAGCGGAAGAAAAAAGAAAAGAGTGTTAATGTTGAGAATAGCAAAAATATTATGTATGCATTGTGAGGAGTATTTGCTTCTTTCAATGACTATGAAACAGGAAATTACTAATGGGGTTGTGGATTAGAGGTATTACTCTAAATATTAATGGAACCTCTCTATCCATCAAATGAGCAAGATTGTTTCAACATGTTAGAGATTACAACATACAAATAACATTTTTTACAAGAACAAATACACCAGAAACTCAGAAGTTAAAGAAATCCTGAATTAAACAAGTATTCTGTTCCCCTGCAGACAAAAAAAAAAAAAAAGTAAAGATAAGCTCATACTTGTTAACCAAAAGTTTGAAAGGAAGTTATAGGAGGTAAGAACAGACATGGAAAGCAGAATCTTATTACTAAAAATAGACATAAGAAGAGTTCCACTAATACTGTGATCACTTTACACACCATTTAAAAATTTATTAAATTGTTTTGCAGAAATAAATAAATTATTGTTGGACTGGAATACAGAAAATATAATTTCTGGAGGAGACGTGAACCATCTAGAAGTGGCTAAGTAAGATAAGTCTTCTAAAATTAAGGTATGGGACAAATACAAAACAAGGGTATTCAATAATTTGTTTAGATTCTGATTTATTAGTAGATTTATGGTTGGTACAACATAGTAAAAGTATAATATACACTCATCAATCTAGGAGGCACAAATCATCCACCAGATTACATTACATATTAGTTTTGAATCCCCTAGTGATAGAGAGTTCATGTATGTCCCCCTCAGTACAAATGGTCCTGCAATCTGATCATAAGCATGTGCACTTACAAATGAATATAAATACTAGGACAAACAAGCAAAACTTTATGGAAATTCAGTAGTGAGTGGTTAAGAGACAAACCTTTTTGTGATAAAATAAGTCAGTCAAATTTAGCATTTTGTAAAAACAACCGTGATAAAAAATATACTGTATGATATTGGTATGCATTTAAAATAACATTAAAACAACATTAAGGTACGAAATCAAATGCTTTGCATCTTGGAAGAATAAAGAAAGTAAATTAAGAACAAAAGATTTAGAAATCCAACTTAAAACATTAGAGCAAGAGGAGAGATTGGGAGATGTTAATGCACAGGAAGAATGAAAAGTTAAAGAAAACAACCATCAATAGTCAAATTTTCCAAATATCAGACTGAAGGCATTCAAAAATATTTTGGCATCTATGAAGCGAGATCCAAGGAACATTATTAAACAAAAAAGAATAAAATTGGAGGAGGAAAAAAAGAGCTATTACCTAAATATTTGATGAAAATGGAAATATTTGCATGATACCAAAATAATGGAAGTTTTTCAAGTACTGTAATCAGTTGGACAGTTGGGTGGAGGAACTTGGGGTTGCTAACAGAGGGGGTGGTTTTAGGGTGATGTGGTTCATAAGGCATCCCGGGGCAAAACGAAAGGTAGAAAGGGGTCTGTCCTGGCTGGTTCCCATACCCAGGGCTTCCACTAGACTGTGTGGGCAGACAGTGAAGAGGCCAGCATCAGACACTCATTCCACCTGGGTAGTGCTATGTAATGCCAGGTCAGTGAGAAATATGACCACAGTTATGGTGGACTTGATTTCATCAGTCGACTTGGCTTGCATCATGGACACCTACTTGAATAATGGCACTGGGCCAATACTGGAGGCATAATTTCTGGAAGGGTTCACCATTGTGCATTGACTGAGGAGGGACCACAGGGATGGGGAAGTGGCTATCTGTTATAGAACCAACCTGAATTTCTCTGTGCTCCCAATGAAGTCTACTTCATCATTTGACTGTGTGGCCATTTGAGGGGATCCAGATACAGACTGAAGAGTCCTTATGGTGTATTGGCACTCAGGGCATGACAGGGAGTTTCTGCAAGAAGTGGCAGATTCTATCACTGACTGGCTGTTTGAGTTACCCAAATGATTGATTTTGGGTGATTTCAATGCCAGGGTTGATGGCAAACTCCCACAATTTGGTTATGCTTCCTCTAGACTATAGAATTGCTGGGTCTGTCATGAGTCGTTAATTATGTGGCCCATACTCATGGGCACACCTTGGTATTCTCACTGGGACTCAAAATTAATGACTTTGAGACTGATCCAGTTGTTTGTTCGGATTATTTCACAGTGAAATTCTTGTTTGGGGCACCCCCAAGAGCCCTCCCCCTGTGGAGATGTTCCACCTGTGCCCTTTAAAGGTGGTGATTCCAGCAGAACTGATGGCAGAGCTGGATCTGTCCAGTGTGCTGGCTGTTTATGAGACAGGAGCAGGGGAGGCTGTGATTGCCTGTGATAGAACCATTACCACAACCTTGATTCTGTAGCACCAATCCTAGTAAAATCCAGACTTTCTTAATTGAGGTTCCCATGGTTCAATGGGGAACTCAGGAAGTTGAAGACCATGGGTCAGAGGTTAGAACACTGCTGACAGAGGTCTTGTACTGATGGAGAAAAATTAGCTTTGAAAACTCATTATGCTGAGGTTCGAAGGGCAATTTCCCATAAGAAGGCAACCTTCCTGTCCAGGGAGATTGCTGCAGCCAAGAACAGAACAGCTCAGCTCTTCCATGTGTTTGACAGGCTTATCCATCCTTCCTGTCTCCAGCCACTGGCAGCATTGTCTGCTGCTAAGTGTGATGAGTTTGCTGTTTTTTGATGACAACATATCTTCCACCAGGGTGAGTTTTTCCCCAGGGGTCTCATTGGGTGTGCGGTGTTGTATCTGGGGTCAGTAGAAGCAATTTTCATATCTGATATGAGTTAACTTAGTGGGAGTGGAAGAGGACACAGAGATAATCTCAAATCTGTGGCATACATGTTTGTGGCCTGGACCCAGGCCCGAAATGTCTCTTAATGGGATGTGTAGAGTTCTTGGGTCCAGTGTTTGCTGAGATAATCTGTTGTTACATCTCAAAGAGGGTACGCTCTATTGCTCTTAAAGAGGTATTAGTGAAATCCCTTTTGAGGAAACATCTTTGGACCCAGATTCCCTTGCAAATTATAGACCTGTCTCTAACCTCCCCTTTTTGGGTAAGGTTATTCAGACAGTGGTGGCCATTCAGCTCAAGGCACATCTAACTGCCTTGACATCTGTAAGGCACTCCAGTCTGGTTTCCAGTCCAGGAACAGTGCAAGGATGGCACTAGTCAGGGTGAGGAATAATCTCCTCAGGGCAAGAAATAGAGGCGAATGGTCAATTTCACATTTTACTCAATTTCTCTTCAGCATTTGACACCATGGATCACTGGGTATTACTGGATCACCAGAGGGAGCTCTGTGGATTCATAGGTATTGTAATCAACTGATTTGAGTCTTTTCTCACAGGAATGACATAAAAGGGGATAATGGGAAATTATTCCTCCCACCTGATGCCAATGTCCTGTGGAGTTTCCCAGGGTTTGAGCCTCTCACCCATGTTATTCGCAGTGTACATGCTAGCCCGTGATATCATTAGATGTTACAGGGTGGGTTTTCACTGCTATGCAGATGATATCCAATTGTACATGTTGTTTGTACAAGGGACACAGGGTTCAATCTCTGTCTTGAATTCCTTACTGGTTGAGATTCAGGACTGGATGTCCTCCAACTGGTTGAGGCATAATCCAGATAAGACAGAAGCATTAGTGATTGAGATTAGTAGCCTGTGGGGAGCTGAGGCAGGGAGGGGAGAGAAGACAGGACTTGTACATGGTTCTCTTTCTCTGGTTGCTTCAGGAAAGGTGAAGAATCTGAATGTTATTCTCGATAGCAAACTGACACTGGAGGCTCAGGTGTTATCCATTGTACAAAGTGGTTTCTATCATCTTAGGAATATTGCCCGGATTAAACCTCTTATCCCACCCAGTAAAATGCCCTCACTAGTACACATTTTGGTGAATCCAGACTCTTTTACTGCAATGTTCTCTACCTTGAGTTGAATGGAGGGACCCTATGCCACCTGCAGCTGCAGCAGAATGCTGTGGCCAGGTTGTTAATGGGCTTACCCAAGTCTTGTCATATAACCCCAGTCCTGCATGAGCTGCACTGGCTGCTGCTGAGGTGGCAGAGTTCTTTCAAGATTGGCTTGCTGACCTATAAAGCCCTACATGGACTGGGCTCTGATTACCTGCAGGATCTTCTGTTACCTCACCAGCCCTCCTGCCATCTCTGTTCCTCTGAGGTGGGCCTCCTTGTTTTCCCAGGGTTCAGTTAAAATCTTTGGGTGAGAGCACCTTAGATGTTGCTGGCAAGACCCTGTGGAACTCACTTTCTAGATCTCTGAGAGAGGCCCTCTCACAGAAAGCCTTTAAAAGGGGTCTGCCTATCTTTTTATGGCAGCTTTTGTTCCTTTTTAACTTACTGGATGTTTAATCTATTGTTATCTTATTGTATTTTATTTATTATATTTATCTATAGTTAGTTCACTTTCATAAATATTTGGACTGAGTTTTAATATTGATCTATACTGGTTTGCTTATGTGGTTATTCATTTTAAACTTGGGTTTTCCATGCAATGCTGTGGTTCTGTACTGTATATTGTGCAGCACTCAGAGTCCATGGGAAGGGGTACTTTATAAATAAAAGTTTATTTGCTTGCTTAATTGTTTTATTTCAGGTGCGACTGAAAAAGAGCTGTGCCCAGTTCACTTCCTGATTAAAAATAAAAAATGAAAAATGAAAATGAAATGGATGACTCACATTGCTGAGTGCAATTACTATTTAATTGTCTTTTTTTTAGCACTGGCCCTCCAGTGTAGTGTTAGTGCTACCACTTGCGACGCTGTCAACCCGGGATCAAACAATCTCAATATTCAGAGGGCCAGCTGGGGGGGAGGATTGAGGGTCCCAAAGACTGTTCTCCTCCTTTGGGGTAGGGAAGTTGTTGGCACAGTATTGACCCCTTGCTGAGGCCGGGACTCCAACCACTGGGAGGCATACCAGATGTCAGGCATGTGTGCTGATCATGTCTTTGCACACCATTCCACACTGGGGAGACAGGCTCTGATCGAGCCGATATAGCCGTGAAGAGCTTTTAGGAGTGGCAAGAGCATTGAAAAGAATATGTGGTGCTCTTGCCACACTGGAGTCAGATGTAACTGATAATGCAATGATTACAGAACTGTGCATGTGTGATACTCGTGTATGCGCAGTGTGCCCCGGAGTCAGTCGTGTGTAACATGGCAGAACTGACATGACTGCATATGCGTGATACTCACATATGCACAGTTTAAGTCAGCGCCACCATGTTGCATATGGCAGCCATCAGTATCTCAGCAAAGCTATCCTGTGTCAGTACATTGCATGTACATGTAAACATGGGTAAAAGTAAGACCCCACTAGAAATGAGATACTTCATCTCAACCAGGCTAACCTGTATCAGTACATTGTAAAATGGGCAAAATTAGGAGCCCCCTGAAAATGAGATACTGCATCTCAGCAAACCTGTCCCGTGTCATTACATTACCAAAATGGGTAAAAGTATGACACCACTGAATATGAGATACTGCATTTCAGCCAGGCTGTCCCATGTCAGTACATTGTAGTAGGGCTATAATACCATCAAGAGGTTCTGTGGACTTGTGAACCTTGAGAGCAAAGCTTGAGAGGTTCCAGCATTTCTCCAGAGCCTCTGTGATATGTTGCAGGTGAGTTGTACCATTTAAAATAAATAAGAACACATAAAACAACCTTAACATCTGTTACAGTGATTTTACTGACAGGCATAATAAAGTCAGTTATGTAAATGTATAGATTTAAGCATACAGGAAAATGCACAGGAGTCTTGTCCCAGTTTTACATGGAAAACACAGGGAAAATGAGGGTATCCTACAGGGAAATGCTCTGTTCCGTTTGGGAACACTGCAGTTGACACCGCTATGATTTCTTTGTAATCCACTATGATGCCCTTTTCAAACACAGAAAACCCCTAAAACATTAGCCGCCTAGCATTTACCCTTCCTACAAATATAGAACCATGAGAATTCCCATGCCACTAATTAGGTAGGTCCTGAAAAGATTACCATAAATCAGGTCTTCAAAGGAAATACTGTAAATCATTGCTTCACACATACACACACTGGGAGATATGATCAAGAATCTAATTTGAAACTACTCTGCAGTTAGATGCTGTATTCTCTGTTGGAAGTCAAACAAGGGTAAAAGTAAGACCTCACTGAAAATGAGATACTGCATCTTAGCCAGATTAACCTGTGTCAGTACATTGTAAAATGGGTAAAATTAGGACCCCCTGAAAATGAGATACTGCATCTCAGCAAAGCTATCCTATATCAGTATATTGCTAAAATGGATAAAAGTATGACCCCACTGAATATGAGATAGTGCATCTCAGCCAGGCTATCCTGTATCAGTACATTGTAACAAAGCCATAATACCATCAAGAGGTTCTGGAGACATGTGAACCTCGAGAGCAAAGTTTGAGAGAGTCCAACATTTTTCCAGAGCCTCTGTGATATGTTGCAGCTGAGTTTTACCATCTAAAATAAATAAGAACACATAAAACAGCCTTAACATTTGTTATAGTGATTCTACTGACAGACATAATGAAGTCAGTTGTGTACATGTATTGATTTGAGCATATAGGAAAATGTACAGGAGTTTTGTCAACAGTTTTACATGGAAATACAGGGAAAAGGAGGGCACCCTACAGAGAAATTCTTTGCTCAATCTGGGAACACTGCAGTTGACACTACTATGATTCCTTTGTAATCCCCTATGATACCCCTTGCAACCTCTGAAAACCCCCCAAACATTAGCAGCCTAGCATTTACCCTTCCTACAAATATAAAACCATGAAAGTTCCAATGCCACTAATTAGATAGGTCCTGAAAGGGTTAACATAAATCATTTCTTCAGAGGCAATATTGTAAATAATTGCTACACACATACACACATTGGGAGAGATGACCAAGAATGTCATTTGAAACTGCTCTCCAGTTAGATGCTGTATCTGTTGGAAGTCATGTCAATGACTTATTAGTCTCCAAAGACAGCAAATCACATTGCAATAATAAACAAGCTAACAAAAATAGTGTTGGAATTGATCTACACAACAGAGACAAGGGAGTATTTTATTTAACTGGCATAGTGATTTGCAGTTGGGGAAGGATACACTGAAAACTCCAAAAATGTGTGCCATGGTATCCCATTTTTCCAGTTACAGACAGCAAGATGGCTGTAGGCTCTGCCCACCAAAAAGGGGAAAACTCCCAGCCTGCAGGATGATGCCTCCTCCTTCCATGCCTTTCACCCACCTACTGAGCTATCTAGTCACATCCAAGCTAAACTCCTCCCTGGCAAGTTGGGCTCCCAAGAGGCTCGACCACAGGGGGCAAACAATGGGCCTCTGTGGACCAGTTGGGTAATTCCAAGAGATAGTGAGGTGATTGAGTCTGGAGGAGAAGCAGAAGGGAGCAGGCAAACTAAAGAAACAATAAATACAATTTCTTTTTTTTAAGTACTTGATGTTTTGTCTTTTGCAGAAACATAGCTCTAATTTGGTACTAATTAAATCTGCATTTTTAAAAATATATTTTTTTTAAATGTACATCCTGAGTGGGATATTCAGAAATGCGTCAGGCAGGGGCTCAAGCTGGGCACAGCGCAACTGGGATGCGCCAGTGCGTGGACTGGGCAATATTCAATGGTGCTGTGCCATGGCTCAGCACCACTGAAGATGGCACCATGGTCACCCGCATTGCAAAAGGTGCAGTGGCACTGAGCCAGTGCAAGTGGCGGTTGAGGAGCAGGGGCTATGCCAGCGCAAGTGCAGCTGCACTAGGCATAGCAGGAGTGATATTCAGAAGTGAATATGCAAATGAGCCATAATGCAATCAAGTCACAACTGGGGCCCTTAGCATGTCATTATGGCCCCATTTGCATGCAGGTGCACCGATCCCCGGTGAATTATGCCTGGCACCCTGCCAGACTGCATCCACAGGGGACTGACGCCCCCTGCATATTGCAGCAAAGTGCCCCAATGCCCATTCTCAGGCAGAGGTATAATACAAATATTTAAAACTATCCCTGGTGGTCCAGTGGACTGCTTCCAGCCCGATCGCAGGCATAGGTATTATAAAACTATTTGAAATTATCCCTGGTGGTCCAGTAGGCTGCTTCCAGCCCGATCACGGGCATAGGTATTATAAAACTATTTTAAATTATCCCTGGTGGTCCAGTGGACCGTATCCAGCCTGATCATGGGCTTCGTAGGTGGAAAAACCCTGGTGGTCCAGCGGTACCCCCTCCCCACCTGCCCACTCAGACCCACCACCCCGCTCCCCCGGTTAGCGGCGGGCAGGAGCTCCCCACCTGCAAGCTGCCCGGCCTCCCACTGACTGACTGCATATAGAACGGCTATATGCCCATTGGTCCACAACCCAATGGCCGTGCACACCATACCATACTACACAGTCCCGATATGTGAATGGATCCATTCACATATCTGGACTATGTAGTACGGCATGGTACAGTCTGCACGTCCATTGGCCCATGCTGTGGACCAATGGGTGTACAGCTGTACTGTATGCAGTCGGTCGGGCGGGCGGCCGGGCAGCTTATGGTGGGAGCTGCCTCCCTGCTGACCGAGGGGAGGGCGGCTGGTCTGAGTGGGCAGGTGGGGAGGGGGTACCGCTGACCACCAGGGTTTTTCCACATACAAAGCCCGTGATCAAGTTGGATACAGTCCACTGGACCACCAGGGATATATTAAAATACTTTTATTATACCTATGCCCGCGATTGGGCTGGAAGCGGTCCACTGGAACACCAGGGATATCAATTCTATTACAATGCTCATGATCGGGCATGGGGGCGTGATGCCGACAGACCCTGGCTCCGGAGCTTGGGTGGCCACCCACAGCTGGTGGCTGCTGTGTTGCGCCCTGCAATATGGCAGCTCACCTGTGGATGGCCAGCCCTTGCTCCTTTTTTTTCGGCTCAACGTTGAGCACCAGTATGCGGTGCAAGTAGGGGTTGCACCAGCATGTGGTCGGCACATCCCGGGCTGAATATCGGGATGTGCCGAGTTTGCATGGGCACACCCCCCGCACTTGCACCGCATGCATTACTGATGCACCCCGTGTATCAGGATTTGGGCAGCGCAACATCCCCCTCTGAATATCACACTGGGGCACATCAGTGGGTTTCACCTGACTCAACACTGCTGTGCCATGCGTAACCCCTTTGAATATCCCACCCTCTGTGTTCTGTGTCTCTCTTCATATATTATAAGTGAGTGTTCAGTGCTTGTTTTACCATCAATTAATGAATATGACAGTTTTTTTACAGTTAATCTTTTTATTGAGCTGTAAAGTGGTACATTTTACATACATGTATTGATTTTGTTAAAATAAGACCTTTAGCTTTGACCAGCCAGGCTGACATATGGCCAGAAAAGGAGCAATTATATACATTATAATGTTACGTTTGTAGATTCCATGGAGCATTCACATATATATAACAGTAGCATGTTTGGATTTCTGTTTACATATGCATTGGCGAGAAATAAAACCATTAGGCAGACTAAGAACAGCCATATACCAGGTACCCCCCTTGCAAGGAACCATTGTAGAAAGGTACAGTTCATAAGCCTTACTTAACAAAACTCTTTAATCTGAGATACCAACTAGACACAGGACAACCCTTCAGGGAGATTTGAGTAAGTCCTTGTTGTGTGGCACTGTTTGGGATCCAGATCTCTTTTGTGTGTATTGTAGGTAAGGCAACCACGTGTCCAGGAATTTCTGGCTGGTGTGTGCAGTGAAGTGGGGCATTCTGGTAAAGGTGGTTAATTTTTCCATGGCCATTAGCCACTCGCTAAAAGTTGGAATTACAGTGGATTGCCAATTCTTGAAGATCAGCCTTTTGACCTCAACTGAGGCCTTCAGCAGCAACAATCTCTGTGGAGATTTCATACTAGGAGTCATACTACGAATATTAGATGTACAGAAGGCTGAGGCCCATACAGGTATATTTCCAGTGAGGCTGGACTGTGTTTACACATAATTCAGTAAGTGTTTGACTAGGTGTTTTTTGAAGATATCTATATTATTTGCATCTACTATGTGTTTTGGAAGTGTATTCCGAATTGGTGTGATCCTTTGTGTGTAGAAAAAAAGTCTATTATTTTTTTAGGGTATGTTAGTGTAAGTTGGTAGTTGTGACTTCTTAGATTACATTCCCTTATGTTATAAGTCATCCCCAATTCATACATTAATTTCGGATCTCTAGATATTTTAAACATTAAGAGTATGTCACCCCTAGTCCTCCAGAGTTCTAAGGGGTAGAGTTCCAGCTCTGTTAGTCTTTCCTCATAACTTTTTGTCTGCATGTTATTTATTATTTTGGTTGCTCACCTCTGGACCCCCTCCAGTTTTGCCACATCTCTCCTTAGATGCGGGCTCCAAAGTAAGGAGCAGTAGTCCAGGTATGGATGTACGTAGGCTCTGTAGAGTGATAAAATACATCCCTTGTCTCTTGATGAGAAAGATCTTTTTATGCAACCAATTACTTTGTTACATTTTTTGACAACCTCATTACAGTGTTCAGTAAAGGATAAGTCTGATAAAATGATGATCCCAAGGCCCCTTTCAGTGGTAACTTGTTTAAGAGCTGTACCATTTAATAAATACTGTTTTTTTAGTTTGCTTCACCCAAGTACATAATTACACATTTTTCAGTGTTAAATGTCATATTATTTATTAATAACCATTCTTCTAATGTAATTAAATATTTTTCCAATGTATATATGTCTTGATCAGTATAAACTTTTGCTGCCAATGTAGTATCATTTGCAAATGTTATTGAAAAGTTGCTAACCTGATGTGTCATGTCTGAAATAAAGTCCGAAAAAAGGTCTTGTCCCAATACGGAACCCTGTCGGACTCCACTAGTAACAGATCTTACATTTGAGTAGTATCCCCTGATACCTACTGGCTGAGTTTGGTTATGTAACCATTCTTCTACCCATTGCACAAGAAACTAATTTATTCCTACATTGTGCATCTTAGTTGTTAGCACTGTGTGGGGGACTTTAGCAAAAGCCTTACAGAAGTCTAAATACATGATGTCCACTGTTTTTTTTTTTTTCATCTAGATGTTTACTAAACCTTTCATAAAAAAATAAGTTTGTAAGACAGGACCTTTCACTTTTAAATCCATGCTGTGAGGCATCCATAACGTGTTTAGATTGAATGTCTAATTCCAGTCTTTCTTTAATAAATGACTCAAATATTTTCCCTAGTAAGCTGGTAAGGCTGATTGGTCTGTAATTTGTCATGTCACCCCTATTTCCCTTTTTAAAGATTGGGGTAACCACTTCTTTCTTCCAGTCATTAGGTATTCCCCCTGTGCTTAAGGATAGATTGAATATTTTGTGCAGTGGGTCAACCAGCCAAAAATATAGCACTTTCAACAATCTTGGGTGTAATTTGTCTGGTTCAGGGGATTTGTTAATATTTAGTTCATTTAGTTTTATCAGTATGTCTTTTTTTGTAATTTCAGACATGCAATCCTGATTGTTTATGTTGCTGACGTGTGGAATTTGTCTACCAGTGTGTTTTTTGTTGAATATGGAACTAAAGTATTTGTTTAATTCTTCTGCCATTTCCTGGGGTGCTACTGTGTCTTTATTGTCCTTCTTCAGGGGACCTACAGGATTTATTTATTTTTTGTTGTTAATATACGAGTAAAAACTTTTTCTTTTCAGCTTTTATTGTTTGTCTACATTTTCTCAAGATTAATTTATATTTGTACTTATTGTAGTCATTATTATCTCTAGTTAATGCTCTGTATGCTATTCTTTTTTAACAACAGGTTTTGAAATTTTTGGTGTTAACCAGATCAATACTTTGCTCCTTTTGTTGTATGTTTTTTTGTTAGAGGAAGATTATCCAGTCACAAACCCAGTATTAACATAGCAGGGGAAAAAGAGATGTTACAGTGTAGTATCTCTGAACAGCATGCCACAATCTTTCTCCAGAGGGGATGCATGTGGTTTTACTGCCGTAAGACATAAGACATGCAGCAGGTCTGACCCTGGGGTACCACATCTCCAACAACTGTCCTGGTGCATTAGGCTCGTGATTTTAAGTTGTACAGTGGTATGGTACAAGAGGTGTTGTATTTTGTTTTGAATGAGGAAGCTGTGAAGATCACCACACACTCTGCAGGTGTACATCCAGCAGCTATGTCATTCTTCATCTGAAATGTGTGCATTGAGCATCTTTTGCCATTTCTGTATAGCAGGGAGGGAGGGAGGGGTCTGGTGCCTCAGCCCTTAACAACCTATATATTTGGCCTGCTAGCCCTTTGGGATATCTTACCCAAGAGGATATTGGCAGTTTTGCAATGTGTCCCTTCCCTCTGATTTACATATGAGACAAAGACAGTACATTTTTGACGATACCTAAAAGAGCTTTCTAAGCTGAAGGTACTTCCAAAAGTCATTTTTTGGCAGGTTATACTTTGTTTGCAGAGCTAAAAAGGATTCCATAGCTTTTCTATCAAATGTTAGTACATCCTTAATGAACTGTATATGATTTACCTGACATTCTTTCCAGTAAAAGGGTTGGTGTCCTATGCATCAATGGTGTTTATTGCAGAAACAGGTATATGTACCTGGATAAATGCAGGATTTAGTGATTTGGCCAACTTTATGCCATGTCAAGTGAAAGGCCTTCACTGTAAGCCAGACATGATATTTATTCTTTTGGGGAAGTTTAAGACCCAGGTATGCTGTGGGATATGCAGATCATAGCAAGCTGGCATCTAAATCCACCCAGGTTGGTTGTCTGGGGTTATGGTCATGGAACATTCTACATATCCCAGCTGTTAAGAAGGCTTATGCATAGAGCTGGAAGTGTGGTAGACATCATACACCTCTATTCCATGGGGCCCTAAATTTGGCTCTGCTTTATCTGGGAATAGTGTTTCCCCAAAGGAAGTTACCCATGACAGTATTCAGTTTCTGAAGACATTTTTCAGGGATCACAACTGGGAGATGGGACAATAGGTAGAAAACCCAGGGGCAAACATTGTTTTAGTTGCCTCTATTTTCCCTGCCATTGTGAGGGTTAGGTGTCTTCACCTATCTACATCTTATTGCAGGTTGGCGGGTCAGGGGGGCAAAGTTCCTGGCTACAAGACTGTGTATGTCTTGGGCAATTTTTATTCCAGATATTTGATTTCTCCTGCTGCCCAGGCCAAGCCTGAATGGTTTAGTAGGTAAGGAGTAGTTAGAAAGTTGAGGGGGAGTATTTTGGATTTATTGGCATTAATGTGGAGCCCTGAGATGTTTGCAAAGGACTCCAGTATTGCGAGGATGTGGGAAATGCTTGTGGACACATCACTTGTTAAGATAAGGCAGTCATCCACTTATAGCTTCATGTGATAATGCCTTTCTCCCACTTTTAGCCTGAGTATGCCTGGGTGAGACCTTATTGCTGCAGCCAGTGGCTAAATCACCAAGACAAACAAAAAAGGGGAGAGTAAGCAAACCCCGCTTTATGCCCCGGGTGTAGTGTGAATGGAGAAGATAGGGAACTATTAGTGAGAAGCCTTGCTATAGGGCCATTGTAAAGTGTTCTCATCTATGGTCTAAAGTCATTGTGAAAATTACAGTGCTGCAAGACCACATGCAAGTACTCCCACTCTACTTAATAAAATGTTTTTTTCAAAGTCCACTGTGACAGCAGCTGCTGGTATGGGGAGAGTTGCTGCGGTCTGCATTAAAGTAATAAGTGCCCTCAGATGATCAATGCTAGCCCTTCCCTTAACAAAGCTGACCTGAGAAGGATGTATTAAATGTGGCAAGACTTTCTCTAGCCAGGTGGCTAATGCTTTCACTAGTACTTTGGCATCAGCATTGATGAGTTAGATTGGCCTGTAGCTTGCAGGCAGGGAAGAGTCCTTATCCTCCTTGGGCAGCATGATAATTGCCTCTTTAGGTTTACTTCCCTTGTGCCTCCTGCAACATGCTAAGCAGTGGAGGTACCACCACTTCCTGAATTATTTGATAGAAGTCCACTGGGAAGGAATCACCCCCCCAGCAATTAATGTGAGGTAATATTACATAGTGCCGAGCACAGTTCTTCCATGGTGAACAGTTCCTCTAGGGTCTGTCTCTGAGAGTCAGTTAGCTGGGGGAGCTGCAAGTGAGCCAGGAAAGTGCCACATTTATATTTATCCCACAGTACAAGGGAGTTATATAGGTTTTTATAAAAGGCTACCATGTTGTGGTTTATGGCTGCAGGAGAGGTGCTTAATCTACCTGTGGAGTCTTTCAGCTGCGTGATATGTATTTTAGCTTGTTGCTTCCTGAGTCTATATGCCAGCAATTTGCCAGATTTTTCTCCATTGGCCCAATATTTGTGCTGTGTTCTCTGAAACTGCTATTCAGCTTTCCTGGAGACTAAGCAGTTGAATTTGATCCTTAGGGACACTATCTCATAAAAATAAATTTTTGTCACTAAGGTTACAGGGGTCTTTTTTATAGATCTCTTTCAGACTTAACTGCTCCTCCAACCTGGATGTCTCCTTCTCCCTTTGTTGACAGTTTTGGGATGCACAGTTTGTTATTTTACCCCAGATCATGTCCTTAAAGGCTTCCCAGATCATAGCTGGGGTCGTAGAGCCTTGCGGGTTGTCTAGGCAGAAGTTTATTGCCTCCAGATAAAGCCACCTGTTAAACTCCTCATCCTTCAGCAGGAGTGGATCTAAGCCCCACATCACTGATTTGGAAGGGGGGCCCTACCAATAAGAACATGACTAGTGGAGCGTGATCTGGTATATAGAGAGGTGTAATTCTTGACCTCCACCACCCTTGGCGTAAGTTTGGGAGAAATAAACCAGTATTTATAATCTCTGTTGACCGGGTGGAAGAGCCTCCGCACATTAGCAAGTTGGTGAAGGGACAGCAGATCCTTCAGGGTTTGCAGTGATCTGACATGAGGCTCAGGTTTAGAGTTAGACCTGTCCATGTGGTGATCTACTACTAGATTTAAGACAACCCCCAAAATATTGTCCGGGTCATTGAATGCCATGTCCATCAGCACCTGTGAAACAGAATTAAAGAACTCAGGGGTGTCATGATTTGGCATATATATGTTAGCAAAGAAGACTGGGCTTGCAGGCATAGACATCTTGATGAGTACCCATCTCCCCTCAGCAGCTGATTAATGTTCAATTGATTTCCACTTTAAATTTTTGTGGCATAAAATGGAGACCCCACACTTGGTTTTACCAGACGTGCTATGTATTTCCCAACCCCCCACATTCCCTAACTAGCTTCTGAGCATCTGTTTTGGTTAATCTAGTCTCTTATAAAAAGGCTACCTGTGTCTAAAATTGTTTCAGCCTGGTGAGAACTGTTTTCTATTTGATTGACGAGTTCATGCCCCTCACATTCTAAGAGGTGGCAATTATCTCTGTTAAGTTATCCATATTCAAAGAATGAGATGATGAACTCCTCAAAAGAAGGGCGTTCTTTGGATGACCCTCACCTTCAAAGGGCTGTGTTCCTTTTGCTGTATGTCTGCACCCATTACCCATGCCCAAGATTGCTCCTCTTCCAATTGTATCCCCATACAGGATTGTGTTCATTGTATGCTCCTTGTAACATACCCTTATAGCTTGATTATTCTGCATTGACTAAGAGGACAAGGTAAACCATAAGTGATCATTAACGTACAACCTCAAACATTCTATGCACAATATTGTATAACTGGGGTTCCATGGCTTACTGATCAATACCAGAGTTTTCAAACAAGAAAAAGAACCATTAACTGAGTGTAACACTATAAATGTACAATTTCCATATCCCACTGGTCAGGGGGTTGGATAGGGGAGAAGTTTCCCTCAAAAACCAGGCATCCTACTCCCTTTGTTGCCAGCAGTTTGGGAAAGCCCCGTCATGACGTACTACAATTTCACTGATGTGCATTCACATGAAATCATGATTTTATGCAAACATCACCCAAACAAAACAAAAATGATGGTCTGCATGCCATTATGATTAGAGGTGCAGCAAAGTTTAAATTCACTGGCAACGTTATGGCAAAGTTGGGAATTTTGCATCTGCAGAGCAATCTGCCAAATTTTGCAGATAGGCTAAAAATTTGCCTATCAGATTTCACATTTTTTGTGGCAGAATTTTGATGCAAAGTGCTGAGTTTTGCCTGCAAATGATGGACTTTTGCTTGTGAATGGCAGAATTTCACCTGCGAATGGAAAAATTGCACCATTCTTAGAAAAATTCCTAGCATTCATGGGCAAAACTCTGCTATTCTCAGGTGAAATTCTACACTTAGGTGGTGAAACCTCACAGCCTACATCTACAAAATAAGCTGCCAATTGCACGAAATTCGGAGAATATTTTGCAGAGCAAATTTTCCCCGACTTTGCACATCTCTAATTATGATAGCACATCATCACTGTTAATACTTTCTGATTGTCAAATTATATATTTCTTTATCTGGCTACCATCAGGTTAGGACTGCTAGTATTATGTGTTCATATTTGTGTGTAAAAGCACAACGAAAAATGTATCAATCAAAACATTTGCTTGTAATACTGACCCCAAAACTTTAAATCATCATGATTGCTATTTTCAAGTTTCTTTACAGTATTCACTCATTTTGCAACCATTTGTGACTAGTGAAGGGAGATGTAATTCTGTTAGCAAACAAGAAAAAAGGAAAAAAAAGTCTTTATGACATTTGCTTACTTAGGGAGTAATGAGATTTATTTCTCTTTGTACATAGAGTTTTATAATTTCATACAATATGTTACATTGAAATTAGAATGCAACAAATCAATAAATTAATTCATAGATACACTATATTGCCTGTCTGACATATTCCAGAAGATAAAACTGCAGCCTGAAGTTGGTTTGTGTGTGTTGAATTTTGCATGTGTATCCAAGGCTACAGAA
This sequence comes from Neoceratodus forsteri, assembly GCA_016271365.2. Lineage (NCBI taxonomy): Eukaryota > Metazoa > Chordata > Ceratodontiformes > Ceratodontidae > Neoceratodus > Neoceratodus forsteri. The sequence goes on along the minus strand of CM028131.1, from coordinate 1,437,005,648 downwards.
GTGGCGGATCATGGTAATGGATGTCTCTTATGTTATCTGCAGAGAGTTTTATTTATTTTTTCTTACCTGAGGATGGCTGTCTTTGGTTGCGTGTGTTGTCTTTCCCTTTTCGCTCCTTGTTGGGGGGGTGTGCAGAGTTATGATTGGAAACCCTAATTCAGCATTTCCCTACTTTTGTTGCTTTAATCTGACCCCTAACTGGTGCATTAATGGAGTTTTTTTTCAAAACATATTTCTCTCTATATGTATGACTTACTGTACTGGAGAGACTCACACCTTATGTAAAATTTTACCCTGTAATTTAAAAAAAAATATATCGTATAGCTCTTTTTCCATCTTTGTTTTGTAGTGTTCTAGCAGAAGATGTGGGCTCAATTCTCAAAGGTTGACTCAGGGCTTTCACAGGCCCTGGATCAAACCATGCACTGCCCTGAACACATTGCCACACTGTGTGCCTGATTCACCAAGGTTGTGCACATTTGCAACACTTTACCCCCTTTTCGGCTGCTTACGCCAAATATTTGGTGCAAACCCCCTTAAAAGGTCCTCAATTTTAGACCAGCAAAAACTGGTCTGACTAGTGACATGTGGTGCATGGAATCAAGCATCCTGACTGCAGCCAGGGAATGCCGCAAGCCCCATGCACTGTGTGTTTGCCACTCAAGAGGCATGCAGCATTCTAATGAATATATATTTCAGAAGGTTGGGAGGGCACCAGTGGTGCAGAATGTCCTGCAATTTTTTGTCATCCATGTACCATCAAAGACAAAGAAGACAAAGCATCATTGATTTCCATTGGTTCCAAAGCCATACCACCATTGAAGGTGCCATGGGCTGGTCCACCACAAGATGCTGCTGCAGAAGAAACAGCTAATGGATCAGGACATAAGTTACTACTTCTTCCATAGCAAAGCACAAAGACTCATAAAGAAACCAAAGAAAGCATTTCAGTGTAATTACCATGACATTAACTTTAAATGTTTGTTAAGCCTGTAGCAGAACCAGGCAGGCCCCTGTTAATACTTTTTGGTATTGCTTACTAAATGCTGCTTTCTTCTTCAAGTTCTTTCCTTTGTTGCTCGACATTTGAAATATGGAATACCTACCACAGAATACAGTGATTCAAACTTCTGCTCAGTTCCACTGGGAGAATGTTCCTCTCCTAACATACAGCACACACACACACACACCTTTTGTAGAGCCAGAGGCTCAATTATCTCACTCTCAGACCAAGTACAAGAGATTTACCTGATAAGCAGGTAATAATAAGAGGATTTGTTATTGTCAGCAAAGAAGCAAAGAATCAGTTGTTTTGAAAACTATGAACAGTACCTACGGTAAAGTTTTTAATTTCTTTATCTATGTAACAAGAGTGTGATAATTAGAGAAACACAATGCAATTGATATGTTTTCTGTATTATTTAAGGTAGTTTTATTTTTAGAGCCCAGTAAAAGGTTTTAACAGTGTAACTGTAGCACCCATGTTTGCAATGCAACACCAGTTCTGGTTGTGAGTGGACTGATTGAAGATAGTTCCAGTTCTCCTTGCAACTCATAGGTGTCAGGTCCAGTATTATACTGCTCAATGTATTCAAATGAAAAAAAAAAACACGCAAAAAAAAACACATAGTAATGGTCAGGTGCAACTTCTGGGGCACATCAAATATGGCAGGCAAAATGTGCACATCATCCTAGGAGAACTCATGTCAGATGACATGATCTGTAATAGCATTAGCAGTAGTTGTAGTACACTAGCAGAACTAAGAATGGTAACAGGGATTGGGACAACTCTGCCATGAGAAACAAAACAATCCACAGTTTTTGTATATTTCTGCACTAGGTGGGAGTGGGTGGGACCAGACCCACCAATCATGTCCATTTCCATGATCGCATAACACTAGTCCAACTATTATCACTTCCCATACTTAACATGCATAATAAATAACTGTCAGTATCAAACTGCATATAAAACCAGCAGTGTTCCTTCAAAAGAACTTTACAATTTTGCTAACTTTGCTAAACTATATGTTTTTTTTGTTCATTTGTGTTTCCAGATATCTGCACCCAACTTGTAGAATAATTGTGACACCTCACAGGTACTATGATACATGGCTTTCAAACTACCAATGACTACCTTTTGCCAATCAAAAATTAAAGAAGAAATAATTAGGCTCCTTAACCACTGTGAGGTGGTCATTGAAGCCACGCAACATGGTATCAGTGAGGTGTTATAAAGAATCTGTGAGCTGTCTGGCATCCTACAGTAGCTAAAGGACCAAGCTCTTCCCACTGCACATCCTCAGGGACCATGAACTCCTCTACAACCCTGGGACATACTACTGCAGAGTTGCTTCCACTTCACCTTACCTCCTGAAGAAGTGGCTCTACTCCAGCCCACATCATGATGTTGGGAAAGAGGCACCCCACATCAGTTCACCAAATCCCAAAAATAAGCTTTAATTTTTTTTCCTGCTCTACTTTTCATTCTTGTTTAAAAAAGTAATAAAAATAATACATCCTTTTTTTGTTTTAATTTAGAAAATGGGCTTTTTATTTGCTGGGCTCTGATTGGCTGGTACCCCTGCCAGGAGGAGTACATTAACTTTCAATAAATGCCAAGCAAATAAAAAGTTCTGGCACAAGTGCCCTCTCACCCATGAATGTATCTTTGTGCCCACTCTGCCTGCCCATTGGCTGAAAACACCTTATTCAATTTGAAAATGCCTCCATTTTTTTATACTCCCCCACACATTCACTGCCAACTGCCTGATGATACCCCACATTATCACCAACCTATTCTGTGCTCAGTTAACACTACATTTTCTTTTAGTTTCCACTGGGCACTTTGAAATTGTCACTATCTTTTTAGTTCACTTAGCTAGTTAGGGGAGCTGCCCTCCCCCCCATTCTGGAATCAAAAACTTTACATTTAAAAAACAATGACATTTGTTTTGACTTATAAAAGAAAATGTTTTTTACTCCACAAAGTTGTAGCGGTAAAAGAAAATAATGAAATCAACATTGCCAGCTGATTGCTGGCACCACTTCCAGTGTCATGCTTGCTCTCATCTTCCACTCACACACAGACTCAACTGCCACTGCCAAACCATGGCACCCCCAGCCACCACGCTGCAGTGGATCACAATTATTGTCCATGACCAAGCCCCCCCCCCAAGTCTTTCTTACTTTATGTTTAAATTAAGTAAAAAGTAGCCACATGTTAACCAAAATGAAGCCATTAGTGCAATCAGCTCCATGACAGCTCTGCACTTCGAAACCATGCTCAGCATTGGATTCAGACATAGTTGCTGGTAACCACCCCCTGCTACATCAACACTCCCAGAACATAATGGATGTTCTTCTTCACACTCCCAGTCCTCATGGAAGGCAGCGAGGACTGGGAACTTGTTTAACAACAGCAGAAAAAAAAGCAGAACTAATTTAGTCAAGCTAGTTACAGCAGGCAGCGAGAACCATGAAACTTAAAAAAATGCAGCCTGAACAACTGGTTACCAACTGCACTCATGATTTCCAATACATTCACAGCGTGATCGCCATCCCACCACCTCTGTTCCACTCCCAACTCCTAATACTTTCTGCTATAAAACTGTAGCTCTCCCCAGTAACCTAACTGAAAATGAAAGGTAAACTGAAAGGCAAACCATTAAAATGTACTTCTATATATGAGGCTTGTTTCTTTCACTTGCAGCTCACCCAACCACTACCACCGCTCCTCAGCCACATTCCCCAACCAATAAATGAATGATGGAATGACTGTAGAATAAATTAATACAAACCTGAAACAAAAGCAATGCAACTGAAGCCCTGTACATATATGTATGTGTGTGTTTGTGTATGTGCGTGTATGGAGGGGGTGGGGGGGAAGTAAGCATGACAATCAACTGCAAAAAAAAACCAAAAACATATTCCATTGCAGGAGGAGGAACTATTTTACTACAAACTAATCACACAGGTTAATGTTTTAACAATTAAAATAAAAATAATTAAAAAAAGCACTATTTAATTCAATTGCCCATTTTCTAAGCGGAATAATACCCTCCACGGTGGGTGGTGTGGGCAATACTAGTCCTTCCAGGGGCTATAAGGCTCTCTGCCTGTGATGTTGGGCCTCATTAAGCCCCTGGGCAGTTCAGTATTGCCCAATACTGCCCACACTATTGGGTATTATTGTTTGCATATTATATGTTATATAAATACAAATATTAAAAATAAAAGAAAGTAAAAATTGTCCTGATATAAATAAAAATATTTTCTTGAGTAAGAAAGCATTTTCAAGTATAAAGATCAGTCATGTTTTCATTTATTTATAATATTAAGAAAGAAAGACATGGGAGGGTCAGTGACTATGTGGGGGGTGAAGGTCAGGGGGCAGGGCTGGTGACAGGTGTTGGAGTAGGACTGCAATTCAACAGTGGCACAACACAAAAGACATGGTGGAGCTGGAAGGACAAGCATAGACATACTATAAGTATGAAAGTGCAGGGCCTGCATCCTTATTCACCTGTAGGAGCACAAGGCCGTCTGGGCCCTGCACTCACATCACTCCATAATTATATTCTTATTTGCATATGGGAGTGTAGTGACCTCTGCACCATGCCCTCCCATACATTCATAATATTCACCATACTGTAACTGTATCTTACTTTAGTTGAGGGAGCACACAGCTGTCTTGGCCCTGTACTCCAATCACTCCATAATCACATCTTATTTGTGTGCAGTACCACAGTGTCCTCTGGGCCCTACACTCCCATCCATCCATTATTGTTGAGTTAGGCCCTGCACATCCATGTCTACATAAATGACTACAGGGGGAAGGGAAAGTGGGGTTGGGAGAGGTGGACACTATTCTAAGTTGATAAAAACATCAAAGAAAATGTAGACCTGGGGAGGGGACAACATACTTGTGCCTGCAGAAGCACAGGGCCCACAGAATTATTTCCTTGTGGAAGCACAAGGTCTTCCAGACCCTGTGTTTCCATCAATCTATAATGGTATCTGTATTTGCATGTGGGAGCACAGGGCCTTCTGGGCACTGTGTTCCCATCCATCCATACTTTTTGTCATATTATAACTTTATCCTTATGTCCCTGTTGGAGGGCAGATCCATCCAGGCCCTGCGCTGCCATCAGTCCATAATTATATGTGTATTTGTGTGTGGGAGCAAGGGTCCTCCAGCCCTGTGCCCCCATCTGCCCATGCTTCTTGATATATTGTAACTATCATTATTTCACTTTGGAACCACAGCGCCCTAATGGCTCTGCACTCCCATCAGTCCATAATGGCATCCTTATTTGCATGGGGAAGTACAGGGCCCTCTTGGTCCTGAGATACCATCCATCGATAATTTTTGACATATTCAAACTGTATCCTTATTTCCATGTGGGAGTACAGGGTCCTCTGGTCCCTGTGATCCCATTAATCCTTACTGGTATCCGTAGTTGCGTGACGAAGCACAGGGCTTTCTGATCACTGCACATCCATCCATCTGTAATTTTTCAGATATTATAATTGTATTCTCTGAGCCCTGCATGTCCACAGGCAAATGAGGATTCAATTATACAGTCTATAAAAGTAAGGAAATTATCTGCAAACAACTGTGTTAACATACCAGTTAGGGTAACTTAACACCACAAATGTAGGGAAATTTGACATCAGGATTTCTCACCCTAATACCCTAATGCACTATCCACTACCACATGTAGCAAAAGGGGAAAACATTAGGGTTCTAGGTCTTCAAAGTCTTGATGATTCAGTGGCGGGGTCTTCCTTAGGGATTGTCAAAGGTAATTCCCATCACTTCTCCATGGGTCCTGTGTGAAGGAAGGAGATCATGTGTGACATTGTTTGCTCACAAAATGTGGTTGGTATTAGGGTTGACAACCCCTGAGGAAGACCTCATCACTATTCTGCTAAGACTCCAGATACTCCAAACCCTAATGTTTTCTCTTTTGCTGCTTGGAAGGTGGGGGTGCGTTAGGGTGAGAAACCCTAACAACACATTTCTCTGCTTCTGTGAAGTTAAATTACCCTAACGGGTGTGTTAACACAGTTTTTTTTTGCAAAGACTATGTCTAGATATAGAGAAAGACATAGAAATAGATAAACAGACAGACAGACAGACAGATAGCTAGATAGATGGATACTGTATATCTATACATATATTCTAGTAAACAAACTGCAGTAATGCAACATTTAGGGTTCAGCCTAAAGCAAAAAAAAGTAGGGAAATGTGGTTTTAGGGTTTCCAACCTAAAATCCCTCCTCCACCCCCAAAGCATACCAGGAATGCAGTCTTCCTTGTGGTTGTCAACCCAAACACTCACCCCATTCTACACAATCCTGAAACATACACACCAGTGTCCATAACATCTGAACTTTCATGCTACCACAATGGGGTGAGCTTTAGGGTTGACAACCCCAAAGAAGACTGCCCCTTTGGTTTACTTCAGGGGTGGAGGAGGGATTTTGGGGTTGGAAAGCCTAAAATCACATTTCCCTACTTTTGTCATTTTAGGCTGAATCCTAAATGTTGCATTAATGTTGTTGTTTTTTTTTTTTTGCAAAGAATTTCCCTACTTTTTAAGATAGTATAATCGTATCCTCATTTGCAGTGGGAATGCAGGACCCTCCAGGCTGTACAATCCCATCCCTTCATAGATGTCTACATGTATGTTGTTGGTGTGGACCCTGTGCTTAAATCTGTAGCAAAACAACAACCAAATTGTCAGCATAGCCTTCTTATTACTCCACCTCATGAACCCAGTATTGAAAATGTTCCATTTCCTGCCAAAACATTTTTCTGCACCACCACAACATTATTTCATCATGCCACCTTGAAATCACCTTTCTGGCTTGAGTTGCATAATCTCATTGCCATTAGTCACAAGCTGGGGTCCCAGTAAGGCCATGTTGAAAATTTGGGGTCAACATACTCAAAAATGAGAAAGTTATGTATCAAAGTTCAAAACCATATTGAAATACATTGAACCAGACTTATCTTAGTTTCTTATGTTGCAGTTGGTGGCACTATCAGTAAGACATGTCCTCAACTGGAGAGTGGCTCTTCAACATGTGAACTGTTCAGGTGACTGAGGGTGTGTGTGGGGGTATGGAGGGGTGTGGGGTAGTGGGTGCTGAGTGGGAGGGTGGGGGATCAGATTGGATCATCAAGGAGTGTTTTTATAGGTTTGAAAAGAAGACATTCAGGGATTATTTTCTTTATTACAGCTTACACTGAAATATGGGGATGATGATCAGAGACTGGAAGGGGCACAACTAGAAACCAGGGAAAAAGTGAAAAATATGGGGACGGTATTGAAGGTGAGCAGGTGTCACTAGGCACCAGGGAAAGATTCAAAAATATGGGGATGGAAATAGGAGGGTGGGGGTGCCACTAGATACCAGGGAATCATTAAAGAATACAAGAACAGCAATCAGAGGGTAGGGTGTGCCATTATACACCAGAGAAACATGAACAAAATGGGGATGGCAGTTGGAGGGGTGGGGGGTGCCACTAGACACCAGGGAAACATAGAAACAATATGGGGATGGCAATTGGAGGGTGGGGGGTAGGGGTGCCACTACACAAGGGAAAAAACTAAAATCATTATGGGGACTGTGATCAAAGGGTAGGGGGTGCCACTTGACACCTTGGAAAGAATCTCTATTTGCCCACTTTTCTTGGGTCTTTTTCAAACTAAGCAAAATTTTTACCAAGCACTATTCATTCTGAACATAACATTCACATAGTGTGTATTATAAGATTTCTTCTCCGTAGGGATGTTGCCCATTATTTTGTAATATATTTGGATTTTTGTTCAATTGTTGAAAAAATTACATTTCCCAGCAATAGAACATGTCAAATGTCTGAGGTAACTTGGTGCTTGAGATACATATTCTGTAAAATACTCATTCTTCATACTGTATGTTGTGTTAAATAATGACAGAAAAGTTTATTTGTAATCTGACTGTCAGAAATATTAAATATGCCTTGTATTTTGTAGAGTTGTCAGCTTTATTTAGCCTTTTACATGGGTCCAACAAAATCAACATAAATTCCAGATTTTGCTAGAAGTTTTAGAGAATCTCTGGAGCCTTCTGCAAACAGCAGACCTCCCTAGCCCATTTAAAGTGACTAAAACTAAAAAGATCCAGGATTAGCATTAATTTAGACTGAAGCCCATAAATTTGTTAAAAAACAAACTTAGTTTGGGAAATTCGGTAATAATACGGCAATACACCTTTTAACAGAATGTTCTCACCCTGGATTTCTATCCCTTAAACCTCCATAAGTACAGTGGCATGGGTTTTAAACTGTTCTAACATGTTTGTAATAAAATTACATATGAATTCAGTCACATGGGGAGTTAGGGAAGGTACATGATTTTAATAACTATATGACAACTATTAAGAATTAATATAATGACAAGTACTGTGTAACATATTAAAAGTTGGTCACTGAGATTTCCGTTTCCTTTTGGAAATGTTAGTTTTTGTTATGAAAATTAACGTTTTGCATTAATAATATTTGTAGCACAGAGAAAAAGAAAGAAAGAAAAAGAAAGAAAGAAAGAAAGAAAGAAAGAAAGAAAGAAAGAAAGAAAGAAAGAATTAACTGATTGCACTTGTATGTGTCGGTGAATGCAAACACAAACAAGAAACTTACAGTTTGATCAGGGTATCACAAAAAACAAGAGTTGGAATTGCAACTAGGTTATCTTGATTATGTACAATTTGCTTAAATTTACAGTTAATTATGATTGTTTCAGATGCAACTGCAACAGTTCCATTGGTTTAGGGGAAGGGAATGATTTCATATCTGAAAAAAAGTGCTTTTTTCACATCTATTTATTAATCCCCATATATACACATATGCATTATTTTTTATAGCCGATCGTCAGCGAGTTCTGTCCTTACCTTCAAGACTCAGTAGAATGCAACCACTTGCACTCACTAAAAACCTGAGAATGTCTATCATTTGACATTTGTTACCTGCCTGTATTATTTCATTTTAAATCATAAACTGGCACATTTCAGAAGACTTCAAACATGTATATAAATTAACCCAGTTATCTTATACAGTTTGTCTGGCTGTACCAGCAACAGATGCTGACTTGGGCATAACTTCTTGTAAAAGATGTCTAAACTAGTCCCTCTTTATTCAATATATGTAGTAAGATGATTCTGTTACATCTCTAGAACATGCTTCTGATGTCTCTCTCTCTCTCTGCCTCTCTCACACACATACACACACACACACACACACACACACACACACACACACAGAACACCATTGACAGGTGACATTTTACACCCACATACATGACAGGCTTGGGATGGAGACAGTTAATCACACACACACACACACACACACACACACACACACACCACACACGCACACACACACACACACACACTCTTTCAAGAGAACTGTGAAAATTAAAGTTACCCAAATAAATAGATGATGGTGGACTTTGAAACTGATTAATAGGCAATTGCATATATTGATAATGTATGATTTTGCAGGTTTTTGGGCAAACAAACCTCCTACAGTTATAATAAGAGCTATTTAGAAGGTTATACACCCAATACGGAGGTACAAAGAAAATACATGAACACACAATTGCAAGGTGTTGTGAATGCAGAAGTTTATTCTCAGGTTCTCAATTCATTAATCATTGCTTTTGCATAAGAAGGGATCCTTTTTCAGAAGGCTGAATTATTTTTTCATTTGGCCATATGAAAAAAGTGGAAGCGAGTTATGAAAAAGGATTTAAATTGTAAAAAAACACACATTTGGGGTAATTTTTTCACCAGATAAGTACAGAATTCACCTAACAGGGTCACAATTTGCTAGATAGATGAGTTGGTCTGCTTGCAGGATGTCATTTTTGTAGTTTTTGAAATGCATTTAAAAAAAGGGAAAACAAGATGGCAGCAAACGAAAAAGGATTTTCCCTCACAAAAAAGGATTGGCCCCATATGAAAAAGGATTAATTTTTCATTTCATACAGCTACCTTGAAGTGCTTACTGAGTATGCTCAGAACCCAAAAAGTTTAAAAATGAGTAACTCTGGAACAAATTAATGTATTATCACTAAAATAGTGAAAGGCACTACAGTGGGCCAGTCTATTTCTTCTGATAAAATTTCAGACTAAAATTCCAAACCATCTAGACACTAGGGAATGACAAAAAAAACCTGCAAAAACTCCTGGAAAATTCACTTTTTTTGATATACATTTCTCAGAATCTGCACATCCGACTAAAATAAAACTTGGAATGTCAAGAGATCTACCTCATAAGACTGTACATGCAAAAGTTTGTACATGTCCATTGAACAGTTGCAAAGTTATTAAAGTGCAAAAATTGGGGTTTAACATTAAACTACCTATTCAACTCTAAATATAGGGGGCAACCATGGCCCTATAATTACAGTGGTGTGGTGACACCACTATAGTGAGGGTCGAGTTGTCACTCTAATGTAAACCCCAATTTTTGCACTTCAATAACTTAGCAACCATTCAATGTATTGTCATGACATTTTTCTTGTGCTATCCTATATGGTAGATCTGTGGAAGTGCCATGTTTTGTTTCGGTCAGATGTGTGGCTTCCAAGATCTGGATAGTGAAAAAAGCTTTTTTTCTTGTAGTTTTCCCCATTTGTTTGAATGGGTTTCCTTTGAATTTGGCTGCAGCACAGATAGTTTGAAAATTTGGTCTGAAATTTTTAGGGTAGAAGGGGGCAGGCCTAAAGATGTGGCTTTTGCTTTTCTGGTGAAAATTCTTTGTATTTTTTTGTATACATTTTATAATCCATTCCTACTGTGTCGGCCAGCTTCCATTCCACCTGGTCCCTCCCAAGTCATGCACCACAGCATCCACCAGGACTTACCTCTTGGTATGGAGGTGCCCAGCTGGCCAGGTGTGGAGCCTGAGGAGGACTGGCATCATCCTTGCCAGCCAACACCTTTTTTCATTTTTCTCCATTCCCTGCTGCTAGAGTGCACACATTAACATGCGTGTGGGGAGGTGTATGCATGCTGCAGAAGTCCCAATGCATCCTCCCTTGTGTTAGTGCCCTACCTCCAACTGGGGCAGTCACTCAGTGGGAATGCTAATCCTCCCTCCCTTGGAGAAGAGAGTAGTCCTTCAGACCCTCAGTCCTCTCCCTCGCTGGCAGACCCCCATCGACCTGCTCACACTGCAAACAAGGGTCACTTGCATGCCAGGAGGTAAGGCATAGATGGCTCAGCTCTCCATGCCACTGGGCTGACTTGGTAAAAGAATATTAATTTGTTCCAAAGATATTTAATTTTGAAGTTCTTAAAAAATGAGTTCTGAGCATGCTGAGTAAGGACTAAAATAGCTGTACGAAACAAAAAAAATTATTTTTTATTATTAACATCATCCATATTTTCATGAGGGGAAACTATTTTCTTTTACTGCCATCTTGTTTTTCAGTTTTTCCCTAAAAAATCAGATTTGGAAAACAACAAAAGTGACATTCTGGAGAGTGACCAACACATGTAGCTTGCTTATCGGAACCCCCTTAGCTGGATTCTGCACTTAACTGTTGAAGAAATGCCCTTGAAATGTTGTTTTTTTAACATTATAAATCTTTTTTTGTCACTTGTGATATGAAAAAATATTCCTTTTTATATCACGAGTGATGAAAAAAATCCTTTATCATCAGGGAAAAATCCATTTATGGTTGCTGGCATGTTTTCCCTGGTGTCTAATGGCACCCTCAGAAATTGATGTGAATGGCTCTAACCATCCTGATTGCTGTGTGGTAGACTAAAGCAATGTAATGTTTCTGGCTACTGTTCTTAAAGATGGACATATGTAAAAAGACAAAAGGATAATTATTTACAAGTTAATAAGGGAGATTGAATCACTGTCTGTAATAACAAGTGAAATTTGACTGCTAGCAGCATTCAGTGTGGTGGGGCACTTGGGAATAGGGGGTGCAAGCAAGCTGACAGCACAAGATGCCCCCTCTTAAAGTGTTGTTACTGACTCAGCTTGCAGGTTCCAAAGTATGCGTGTGTTGTTGCCTTATTATCTGAATTTCAACCCAAATCCATTATTCCAGACTGTAACTAATTAACAGTTTTATACTTAAGCAGCTATGTTTTTGAGGAAGTTTTGTTTTTTCCCATAAGACTGTCTGACTATTAACAAATTTCAATACATACACCCTCTCCCTTTAGTGTTACCCTTACCCACTTGCCACTTGTAATTGTTCCAATTCAGCTTAGATGAAAGCTCTGTCTTCACCCTGTTTAAGAACCAAACCATGAGCTAGAGATTCAAAAGTGCGCCCTGAACATGCACAATGGGATGTGCAGCGCAATCCTGCTGAACCAAAAGTAATATTCAATGGCTGCGCCACAGAAATGCACCTGCACAAAACACACTGAATATAGCATAAATGCACCATTGCAAAAACAGACGTGCTGGAGCAACCTGAACTGTGCAGGAGTAAAAGTACATGCTAAATATAGCAGGTGGAGCAAGGTGCACCATGTACAAGAGAACACAGGCAGGCTGCACAAGGGCACAGGAGCATGGAAGGGGATGCAGGGGTGAACCACAAGGGGTCAATGGGCAGGAGGCACAGAACAAGCACAGAACCCAGTGGCCATGGACAATGCACTGAGCCCCACACAGACCCTGGAGACTAATGTGACATAACATGAAACACCCATGGAACAGACAGCCACAGGGACTGAGCACACCATGACCACAGTTCCAAAAGCCAATAGGGGACAGGCAGATGCAGCAGCCACCGTGTGAAGGCACCATGCATGTACAGTGTGCCACAGCCAAACTGCCACACAGACACCAGACAGTAGGTTGCACATGCCACACAGACACACATGGAGACAGGACACAGCACAGCACAGCATCACCGGGATGGGCAACACAGCTGGGGGGTGTACCACCATGCTCAGCAGACAATTTCACATGGCACTGTGGCACATACAGGGGAAGGTCAGAGCCCACATCCATGGAACAGTGACACACAAGGAAGTGACACACAGGCCACTGTGCACCCACAACTATCACACTGCGGGGACAGCACTGGCACAGATAAGGACCTGCCAAACCACAGCAATGAACAACACCAGCACAGTGCAGCAACAAGCATGCAAAGAAGACACAGAAACACATGAGCAAATGGTACAAAACACTTTACTACAACAGGAAACAGAATAAAGAAAACTATGTACAGAATAGCCAACATGGTAAACACAGTGAAGGGCAATGGAACATAAAACTGTGCACAGGCTATAGGGGTATCAAATGGTACGGTGGTGGGACTGTGTAGGGAGTGCAGGGGATATAACAAAACAATCCAAGTAGGATGGGGTGCATGGGAGGTAAACATGGGGAAACAAAGGTCAGCATCCAGAAGCTATCGCCTCATCCGGAGGATGGCCATACCCATCCTGTGGACCTCCAACACCAGCTCCTGTGTTGCCACCGGCTATCTCCTGCTCAGATGGATGTGTACTGCCATCCAGGAGATCATCCTCAGTGTGAGGTGCTGTAACTGCAGCAGTTCGCTACCATGAACACCGACAATCTGACATCCACTCCCTGGCCCAGGAAGCCCTATTCAAGGGAAACACAGAACAGCCACTAAGTGACAGGTCCCACACAGCAGATGGTCACCACTACCACCCACCGAGGTCTGTGTGTGCATGGGACAGCAATAGTGCCCCCCCATGGATGATGCTGCTAACAGCACATGCACAGTGGACAGCCAAAGCAGCCAAGTCAGCAGCCCACACACATACTGTGTGGCATGCCATAGAATGCCATGCACCCTTTCCTGTGAAAAAGCACCCCACATTGAGGGATCAATGCCCCCATGGGCAATACAAGATCTGGCCAGCAGCAGCATGTGTACACTATGGCACAAACACACATACCACTAGTGACAGCAACAGGATATCACCCCACAGAAGCCACATGCATTATGGGACCACCAAAGCTGCCAACCATCACAGGCAGCAGTGACAGTGTACCAACACATGCCACAGCCCTGCATGGCAGCAGTGCCCTGCTATGTGTACTAGCTCCACCCATCCCATACTCAGCAAATGATGGGTGATGCAGACTACACACACTCACCTGCCGCCCATCCCACTGGCCTAGCTGCAGCACCATTGACAGGATGCAGGTCCACCCTAGCAGCCTCTGCCTTGGCCCTCTTGTGTGCCTCTGACCCTGTGGAGGAAACACATACAGAAAGGACCATGAGTAGCATGCCATCAACAGACACCCAACCCCCTGCCCACACAGGCCAGTCGTGGTGCACAGTGCCACAGCAGCCCATGCAGTGGCCCTGACCCATGTTATTGGTATGGTGTAGAGGCCACTGGCACTGCACAGCACACTGGCACACAGAGTGCAGTGATGCCACACCACTGTAAACATACACACTACCAGGGCTGGGCCACCCTATTTGCAGGTGCAGATGCACATGCTGCACACTCAAATGCACATAAACTGGACAGAGGCAGCATGTACTATGCACGGACACATACTGTATACCTGGCTGAGGGAACAAATCACAGTGGGCATGGTTGTGCAGCCTCCTCAGCCAATCTGGGCATGGCACCAAAGGTCCCAATATCTGTGGTGGCACTGTTCCCCTGTTCTGGCAACACCAGTGCACCTCTCCAGTCTCTCAGCCACATGGGCCCACACCTGGGATGGTGCCTCATGCAATTCCCCTGCCTCAAACAGTTGGTCCTCCAGAAGGGCCACCAATGCCTCCAGGTTGGCCATCTCCACCTCTGACCAGTTCCTGGCCCATCTCGTAAGTCCACCAGCCTATGCCATGCTTGCTGCACAGTCAGCCATTATTGCTGTGCAATGTGGCATCTACTGGTATCACATGTAGCACTGCTGCACCAGTTGCATGGCAGGAACACACAGCACACCACTGTGCAGCACATATTTGCATGATTGACATGCACAACCATGGTCTATCACACAACACCGCACATGCACAATGCAGGAAGTGTAGGCTGGAGTTTGGGATCATGTCCGTGAACTGCCGATGTGTAGGCATGCATAGATGCCATGCTGTGAAGGGCATGCATCACCATGCATGCCACATGGCAATAGCGCCATGACCACACAAGTGTGGACAATGGCATTGCACAGCAGGGCCAGGTGTGCGGTACGCTACAACAGTGCATCTGTGTTGCATGCACAACATATGCCCATGGATGCATGTGTGAAAGAACTGGCATGCACAGTGCAATTGGATGCATGATATGCATCAAAGGATGGTGCCCAACCACCTGTACGCATGCAGTAATGCACATTGCGCATGTGCTGGAAGTGCACCGGTAGATTGCTCCAGCACAATCATGTTGAGTATGACACTGTCAGTTGCACATGGAGCAAATCTGCAATATTTAGCCAGTTTATGCAAATAGCCTCATGAGTCAATGCCAGGTGTGGTTGCTCACATTAACATCTCATTACTGGCTGCTCATAGCCTCATTTGCATGAGTTGAGCCATAAAAGCAACACCAAACAGCACTGGTCACTGACAGGCATTGCAGCCTTTAAGGGAAGACTGTCCACAAAGTGATGGGTCACTGTTGCTGCACTGCTGTGGTCCAGTGCTGCAATGTGACATGGACTGCTACCATGTTGATCATCAGTGCACCATTACTGTTCACAGGACACAGCATGTTGGAATCAGTGGGAGCTGAGGAGCAGGTGCCTGCCAGGAAGCACAGGCTGAACTTCAGTAAAGATGAGAAGCAGGCCCTTTTTGAGGCCTACCTGAAGAGGGAGGACCTACTGAGTGGGGACACAGGGACCATGCAGGACCAGTCCACTGGGTGGGATGAGGTGGCAACATACGTAAATGCCAATGGCTGCCACAACTGCAGTGCACAGGAGTGGAAGAAAAAGATGGGCACAGACAGGAGCACATCAAGGATAAAATAGCTGCCATCAGGGCATCCTACAATAGGACGGGTGGCAGACTGTCAACTGCACCCATCCTGTCAGCGGGGGAGGAGTGTGTAGCAGCCACCATCAGCCAGGCAGCCATTGAGGGTGTTCTGGGGGGAGGTTTCTAGACAGATGGCATCCTGTCACAGCACTGTGAGTATGACAGCGGGTGTTGTGGGCGGGAAGCATGTGCATGCCACCGGTGTGCCTGATACACTGGAGGTGTGCAGCTAACCTGTACCCATTGTGACATGTTGTGGTGCATGATGTGCTTGGCCACACCGTGCATGGGCCTGGACCATTGTTTGCCTGATTTTTTTTTATTTTTTTATTTTAGTCTTTGGTAACCGGGTAAGGCTCACTAGGCACAAGTGCCTGTTT
Organism: Neoceratodus forsteri; assembly: GCA_016271365.2. Classification (NCBI taxonomy): domain Eukaryota; kingdom Metazoa; phylum Chordata; order Ceratodontiformes; family Ceratodontidae; genus Neoceratodus; species Neoceratodus forsteri. The sequence continues at coordinate 1,436,989,255 of CM028131.1, read as the reverse complement.
TCAGGGGTGACCTGGGAGCACTGGGTGGTTAAGTGACTTGCTCAGAGTCAGACAGTATGCAAGTGAAGGTTGTAAGAATCAAACTCAGGTCTGGTCTACTGGATGTATCAAGCTTATTCACACTGCGTTCCTCTAACCTCTAGGCTATACTGCCAGCTGTGTATCAGCTGCATGGGGCATGTGATGGTAGGGTGGTGCAGGGTCCAGGGGGTACATGTTACCCTACATGCCCTACAGCTGTATGGGCACTGCAGTGTGTGCCAGTGCATGCACAGCCACAGTGATCACATTCAGTGCCACAACACACTGCACAGGGCATGACCATGGGGGGAGTGTATGGGGGGCATGCCTGCCAGATGTGTGCAGGTGCAACACATTGCTGTATGTTTGCACATGTGGGTCGACATGTCCTGTGCCACGCATGTGGCATGGTTAAGAGGTTGTGCAGTGCTGCAACATCAGACACTGGCGTGGCCTGGTATGCCTGTGTTGCGAAAGCGGACTTTGCACAGTACACATCACTACATGCACTGCAACAACGTCACTGTTAACACCACACATTATGTCTTCCAGCTCCATCATGCCCTCAGGGGTGCAATGTGGGATGAGACCATCAACATGGCACATGATGATGCTGTGCCAGCCACTTCAACCAGCATGGTGGCCATGGACAGTGGGCACCATACCGGTATGGGACTGGTGGAGTTCCTTGACCTGGGGGATGATGACCCACTGGCTGACCTCCTTCTCACAGAAGACCTATCGGTGCTTGTGCCTGCAACACAGGAGCAAGATGCATCTGACAGTGATGATGACCTCCCCCTGATCCTGAGCAGCACCGGATTAGTCACACCGCCCCGGGGACAGGTGTTGGCACAGGCAGCAGCAGGCAGCCCAGGCAGCCCAGAGAACATGCAGGCCCCCAAACCATGGCTGCACAGTGGCATTTGGTGCTCCTGCTGGTGCTGGCCATGGATGGGGAGCTGGTGTGGTCACTGGTGCCACAGGGCAGGTCCAGCAGGCTGCTAGCATGCTGCAGGGGCCCACAGGGGTCACTGTGCAGCACTCCCCAGAGGCCACCATCAGAGCACCTAGTCAGGTTCCACCACCTGCATGGACCCCTGTACGGTGTTCCCAGTTGAGGAATGTTGCATGGCATGCTGCCACCCCTCCAGCATGTCTGTGGCAGCACCATGATATACCCAGCACTTACAGGCAGATGAGCACACCAGGCTGCTGCAGGATTCTGCGGGCAACCAGGCAATGCTCGGAGCAGAGATATATGTGCTGCGGGCTAAGGTGCATCAACTGGCTGAGTGTGGGGACATTGGATGTGCTCAGCTGATTGGGGAGATCCAGCAATTGTGGGAGGCCATGAACGCATCACTGGACCGCATAACTGGGACCATAATTGCCAGATTTGCATCACTGGTATCTAATGGGCACAGCAGGTTGCCCAGGACTCCCCGTAGTGCTACATCTACACCATGGTCACAGCGTCTGGTGATCCCAGTGAGGCTGCCATGCCCCTTCTTGACACACCCAGCAATAGGTGTTTTGCTGGTCTGTGCACACCCATGAGGACCCAGTCACGTTCTCAGGCCTCTACCCCAATGAATGTGTTGATGACACCACCTGTGGCTGTTGAGCAGGGTGTGGCTGCCAACATGGCCGTGGTTATGCATGGTAGTCCTAATGGGTGTGCTGCCCCATCCTATTTCCTGCTGTTTTTGCCAGCTGCACACATATCTGGGCATGGTCTTATTTGTGTGTTGTTGCATACGTGTGGCTTGGAACATGTCTAGCATGTGTGCGGGCAGTTCTGCTGGACCATGTGGCGTGGGCATGATGAGTGCAGCACTGTGTTGGTATTGCCTGTGTGCCAGTGCATAACCTCTGATCCATGCCACAGCATGCTGTATTGCTGTGTGTGTCTTCTCCTACCTGATTGCACCTGTCTGTGTGTCCCACCTGATCCCCTGCACCCTGCTGTGCACCCTGTGGTGGTACTGCTGTGTGTACCTGCCTCTGTACAGCCACATGTGTATTCAGCACATGGCACATGGGTGGTTGCGTCTGTCTGTGCTGCTCTAATGGGGTGTGGGCATGGGTGTGCAAGCCTGTGTGTCCACCAGTGTATGTGCCTGTGTCCCTGCGTGCATCTCTGTGTGTTTATATGTGTGTGTGTGTGTGTGTGTGTGTGTGTGTGTGTGTGTGTGTGCGCGCATGTGTGTGTGGTGCTGTACATGCACAGCTGCCCTGTGTGGTCCTCACCTGCATTTCCTGAAGTACTCATTGACAATGGTGTCTCTGTGCCTCGTAGCATGGGCTACCAGCCTCGGGTCCCTCTGCTCCATGGGAGGCTGCACACCCTCTTCCAGCTGGTTCTCCTCATCATCTTTGGTGCTGTTGCCCTCACGCACCTGGACAGCTATTCCACGGTCAATGGCTATGTTGTGCAGCATACAATAGGCCAGGAATAGGTCACCGGCTTTCACAAGGCTGTACTGTAGTGCATCACTGGATCTACATAGGCAATGGAATCACATCTTGAGCATGCCAAAGACATGCTCTATGATATTGCATGTGGTGATGTGTGCCTCATTGTAATATTCGTTTGCACTATTGGTTGTTTGCTGGATGGGATTGAGCAGCCAGGGTTGGAGGGGGTATGCACTGTCATCTGTGGGGAGAACACATGTGCTGGTTAATGCCTGTCATTGCCTGTATCCATCAACATTCCCTACGGTTCACACTGCCACCAATTGCCACCCTGTGTGCCCTAGCCATGGCCTCCCCTGCATGGCTGCTGTGCCACCATTCACATCTCTCCCATCTGTGTTCTTCATGCCTGGGCACCTCTGTCCATGCTGCCCTGCACTGTTCCCATTCACATTTCTTGTCCTGTCCCTTCACCTTTCGCTGTTCACATACCCCATCTCCCAACCTGCAGCTGTGTGGTGTCCTGCAAAGCCACTGTTTCACCTCTTCCAAGGCCCTACTCACCTACTAGGTGACCTGTGGGGATCACCCCACTCTCAAAACACTGGCAAAAGATGGACTGGTGCTATATAAATGCATCATAAGTACTCCCAGGGCATGTGGTGCACACATTGGTGATGCACCCAGTGGCATTGCACACCACCTGGCAGTTGACCAAGGGGTAGCCCTGTCTGTTGATATATACTGCCCCTTCTGGACCAGGTACTGCATTTATGGCCACATGGGTGCAGTTAATGGCCCCTATCATGCCGGGCATGTGTGCCACCCTTTGGAATTCCTGCATGTTTACTGTACACTCTGACTGTGTGCTTGGGAATCTAATGTACTCTGAAGCATGTGGCAGCAGGGCGTTGAGTACCTGGGTGAGGATGCAGGATGTGGCTGACCATGATATATCAGTGGTTGCGCCAACTGGTTTCTGGAAGGTGCCCGGGGTGAGCAGGCACATTACCACTGTCACCTTGGTCTCCACTCTCATTTCATGACTCCTTCTGTTGGGGTCCTGCAGCTTGTCTTGGCACAGCTGACATAGCTGCCTCCGAATTGCCCTGTTCAGACAGTACCAGCCCCCTAACTCGGAGTCCGCATAGTCCTCGAATTTGAGCCGGGCACGGTACTGTCTATGTTGGGCATACCGTCGATGGGCCCTTCCTCAGCCACATTGCTGTTCCACCCTCCTCCTCACCCCCCTCATCACCTGCTCCATTATAAATGGTCCTGCATCCATGGCTTATGCTCCCCTGGATTGAGCCTTTGCTGTGTGTGTGGTTGAGCCTCCTTTATATGTGCTCAACTTTGTGTGGCAGATTCTGTACATTGCTCCACAGTTGCGCCATGTTTTTTGTCTGAATATGCCCCTGCACAGCATATTCATGGGCACACCCCACTGTACTTGTGCAGCATACATTACGGTTGCGCAGCAGCACAATAGACATTGTGCTGCACATTCATGCTGTTTGAATATGGCTCAGGGGTGCATTTCAGCATTTGTGCTTGTGCATTTCGGCTGTGCAATGCACAACTCCTCTGAATATCTAGCCACATATGTACACAGTGGAGCTCAGAATACAAAAGGGTGCTGTCTGATACATTTTCATAGTGATCATACTAATGAACAAACCCAAAAGTATGAATGAATGACTTCATCAGGTTCTTGGAATGAAAAATCTGATAAGACATTTATTCCAAGGCTCACTGCTGCAGTGCTGATTGAATCTAGCTCAAAATAAAAATCAAGAAATAAACAATGACACTGATTTTCAACTGTTAACTCTTATCAACTCCTCACCCTGACACATTTGGGGCACACAATTTCTGACCATAACACTGTTTTAAAAAGGAAATAATTGAAGCCAATACACAAGTAGTAACTGGCCATTTTGTTTAAATATCTCGGTAACAAACACTAAGAAAAGATGATGCATATAGGCTGTCAAGGAGTTTCAGTAGAGAAGCTTTAGTTGAGTCAAGACAGATGGTAGCAGAAGGACACTGACAGGTTTTATATTGATTTATCATTCTTTTAGTTGTTGTATTTACGTTGGCATGCTTTTAAGTTTAGTTCAAAGCCTAGGCTTTCCTTTTCTTTTTTCTTGATTTATTTTTTATTTATTTTTGTAACCTTTAGTGAATGTATTTGTATTTGGTTATATCTGGAGAGAGGTTTTGAGAAGGTGTGATAGGGGACAGAGTGTGCTCTGTGGGGTAGGGATGGCATGGGGGGATTAACCCCACTGGAGTAATTCTCTCCCACTCCCAATTTTTACATGCTCAGTCTTCTCCCTTACTTTTTATTTTTATTATTGTCTCTTTTTGTCTCTATTGCTGTGGTTTTCCATCATGGCATCTTTATGTTCCCAAATTAAGGATGTTATTTAATTACATTTCTTGTGTCTGTAAGGCTTATAATCATACAGAAGCACATAGGAACAGTAGATATTAAATAAATAAATGCTAAGTAAATAAATAACTAACTAAATTAATAAGTACGCAGAGCATAATATATATTGATTCATTTCATATATAATTCCTTTGACTGCTCTTATGCATGTGTCAAAGTTATTTTACAAGTTATTTTATATTTTATTTAGAGCTGAAGTCATAGACTTCATCTCTTTCAAGCTCTAGAGTGTTTTAAAATGTAATAATACTTTTTAAAATGGTGCAATTCATTTGATGAATCAGGGTCACTGTTTTATTAGTATAAATTGATTCTGAGTTAAATAAGTTAAAATCTAGGGAAACAGTTAAAAATTGCCATTTCACAAATTCATGTGAACATTTTTAAGATTAGTCCAATTAGATTCTAATTTTATAATGGTACTTCAACTATTTAAAGGTTATCTTGATTACGACTAAGAATTCTGTGATTAACCAAAGCCCTTTTCAATTAAATATTGATTGAAACACCCATTTGATTGGATAGTTTAAACTGACCTTCAGTTAATTAGGTCAATTTCATAAGCATGTGCAACACGAGGATAGTTAGCCACCTTAATTTACTTGATATTGCAAATCTCCACAACAGTGAGCAACAGGTTATTTAATGCCCAGACAAGACAGCATGGTGTGAGTGTTGGAGCCCTCATAACTGTGATGGTCATCTTTTGTATTGTACATGAACTGACCTGTGTTCTTGGGGGTAGCACAAAGTGCAACATTTTACACTAAGCTTGGTGCAGCTTATTGGATTTGTTTAGAAACATGTGCTAGTTGATGCTGTGTACTCCTGTGCAATTAGCTGAGATCATTTGGAAGCTGAAGTTAAGCGCTCCTTACACCTGGAAGCTGCAAAGATTTTGAAACTCCCTTTATAACTAATGTGTTTGATGCTGTGGAGAAGCTTTGAAGCTTGGTGATTCACCTACAGTTGTTAAATTGTAACATTTCCTGCTGCACTCTGTGTTTATGAATTTAATAAAAGTATGAAAGGAAATATAAATAAATATTATTTATATTTGTGCCTTGTGAAATTGCTATGTTTATCTAGCTATACCTTAAGTATTTCAGATAAAAATGTAGGATAATTCAATTAGAATAACTTATTATTCACTACATTGACAAAGGATCAAAGGAAATAATAAAAAGTGTAAGCAAAATATATGTTTTATGAATATTAGATTTTTCTGATTGGAAGGATAAACTTGGATTAAATTATTTATTTGGAAACCAGGTAAGGCCCACTAGGCTTGACTACCTGCTTTAAGGGGTGACCCAGGAACGCTGGAGAGGTTAAGTGACTTGCTCAGAGTCGCATGGCCCAGAAATTCAGAAATGCACCAACAGCACAAATCTGATGCACTATGGCACAACAGAAGCCATATTCAGAGGTTGCGCTGGCCAAACTGCACCAGCACAACCCTGCTGAATATGGCACAGTTGTGTCATGGTGCAACCAGAGTTGTGCCATGGTGCAAACAAAGTTGTGTCATGATACACAGAAAGAGATGCTCCAGCAGAACTGTGGGAGCAGAGCAGCAGGGCAACAGAGGGGGGCATGGCACAGACAAGAGACCCAGGGACAGAGCCAGGGAAGCACAGTGACAGGCCACAGGAGGCTTCCACCAGTAGGGCACAGCAGGGTGCACCCAGACACTCCACTCCAGAACACAACAGTGGTACAGAGAGCAGGCAAAAGGAGGTGTCAATGGCCAATGGAGGGCCACCAAGGGACCACCCCCAAAGGCTGCAGGCCATGCCCCCCCACCCAACCAGACCAAAGCATGCCACACTCAGGACCAAGCAGCCAAGCACACACACATGCCACAAAGGCACACAGGCGGTCCACACAGTAGGCACTGAATGTTCCAGGAGGCATGTAGCATGGCAGACCACATGGGACAGGCCGCACAACAACAAGCAGGGGCCCCAACACAGTGTGTGGCCAGTACCCAACCAAAGATCATAGTCGTGTGCCACCACCATGCACACACATGCTACACACCCCTGACAGCCACCCCATGGGCACCCCAAGGCACAGCAACCGACTGAGGGGAGTGACACCACTACAACAGGACAAACCATAGTACACAGCAGTGAACCACAGAAGCACAACACGTGTCCTGACATATGCACACCACACGGACAGACACTGGGCCACTGCAGCATGGTGCCTCACACCACCTGCAAAGCAGACACTGACACAGGCAGGTAAGTCAAAAAATATAAAACTCCAAAGCAAATTATTTACAACAACAAGGGGGTGGGAAGGATAGGAAAGCAAGGGAAGGGGACAGGGAACAGGGACTAAACAGTGGGATGGGGGACTGGAGGGGGAGGTACAGCAGGGGAAACAGGAATGCTGGGGCCAAACTACCATCAGCCATGACCTGCCACCCCTTGCTGTCCTCACTGCTTCCAGTCCTCCAGCAGTAGGTGGTGAACCTGAAGGACTGCCTCCATGGTGGTGGACATGATCAGTATTAGCTGCCAGAGCAGCCTGCAGTATACAGGTCTCTGAGGCCTCCACTGGACACTGATGACAAGGGACAGGACAGGTGATCAGTGCAATGTCCCAAGGAACCATGCCTACCCACAGTGCACAATGGGCAGTGGGAACACACAACCCAGGAGGGCCTGTGCCAACCACCCACAGAGGGGTGGGCCAATACCTGCCAGCAACATGGCACACCTCGACAGTGCACAGAGGTGGTCCCTGCCACACAATGGCCACCTGATTGCGCAATGGCAATCACATTGCACAGTGCACCAGCAGCACCACAGCAACATCAGTGGCAGCCGGGCACACACCCACCCCTCCAACAGCTGACACACATGACTAATGGATGCACCACAGTGGCATGCACCACACACAGTGAGACACACACAGCTGCTATGGCACATGGCACAGGTGGCCATACCCAGCCCCACACCCCCCTATGTATAGTACAAAGGACCATGACAGTGCCTACCTACCCTCTGCAGCCACACTGGTGCTGGTCCTGCTCCTGCTGTTCCCCTGTGGCCCACTGTGGCCTGCTGTCCTGCTGTTGCTGCTGCCAACTGCACCCGTTGGCAATTCTGAGGCTTTGGGAATGGAACAAAGATAGGTACACATCAGAAAACATGCACAGCAGCTGCCAACCACCCCACCCCTGTGCACAGGGTGAGCCCCTGCCCGACACATCCCACACAGCTGCATCGCAATGCAAGTAGTGGCTGGCAATGCCACTCTGTGATATGCACAATGAAAGTGCACCACTCTGCAGGGCATGCCAAGCAGCCTAGCCAACATCACAGTGCAGCACCAGGGCACTCATGCAATATGGGCTGACTTACCTGGCTGGCACTCTGGGTCCTGCCTGACAAGGTCACCATACCGGTGGCAGCATTGCTCCCCTATCCTGACCACCCCAGTCCTTTGCTGCAGTGTGGCAGCACTCCCCTGCCACACTGCAACCCTTGGCTGCTGCAGGGGCAGCTGGCCAAATATTTGGGGTGTGTGGCTGGACACAGGCTACCAGGTTGATGAGTTCAACCTGTGTCCGGATCTGGGCTCTAGGGCCATGTCTCAGCACCATGCTATACAGCAAACTCAATGACCAAAATGGCAGCAGTAAGTGCACATGTCCCCGACATGTGCCAGATGCATGATGTGAGGGAACATGCACTGTTTCTGCCCATTGTGCAGTCCCAGAGATGCATGGCATGGGCATGGCTAGGTGGGGTCACCAGATGAGGTGAGTGACCCAGGGGTCAGGAGTCACAGCAGGGGTCAGGGGTCAACCATCTCTGTGCAGTGCATATGTGCACAATAGCAGGTCTGACGCATCATGCGTTATGCCCCGGCATCGCGCTGTCAGTGCACAGTGCATGATTGACAACATGATACCATTCAGCACATGCACACTGCGGGCCTTTGCACCATCTTGCTGTGGAGCAATCTCATTAAGCACAGAGCAAAATCTTGATATTCAGACACCACATGCAAATTAGCTCATCAGCCAATGCATGGCACAATGGGTGTATCAGCATGTCATTACCGTTGCGTCAAACCTAATTTGCATGTGTTGCACCATATAAGTGCCACAGAACAGCACAGGCCATGGACCGGCATTGCATCCTTTCGAGGTAAGTTGCAATGCCGCTGCAGCTCACTGGGGGCAGACAGCACAGCAGGGTGGTACAGAACAGGGTGATGTTGCCACTGACACACTGTGCTGTCCATGTCCACAGGAAGTGAAATGTCAGAACGTGAGGAGGGTGAGGAGCATGGGCCTGCTTGTAAGCACAGGCACAGTTTCACAAAAGTGGAGACAGAGGCCCTGTTCGATGCATACCTCAACAGGGAGCCCTGTTGAGTGGTGCCACGGGCACACCACAGGCAAGGTGTGGGGCCTGGGAGGAGGTGGCAGTATACATCAACCAGCATGGCAGCCAACAGTGGTCAGCACAGGAGTGCCGGAAGAAGGTGGGCACAGACAAGAGGCAAATCAAGGAGAAGGTGGCAGCCATCCATGCATCCCAGAATGCCACCGGATGGGGGCCTGTGGATGTGCTACCACTCACGGTGCAGGAGGAGTTGGTGGCAGCCACCATGTGCCACAGCACAATGAAAGGTGTGCCTGGTGGCAGTTTCCAGATGGGTAGCAGCCCATCAATGCATGGTAAGTATGTCAGTCATACACAGCTGGTGGCATGGAAGCTGCGTACATGGGCATGCTGGCTGTCATGTGCATGTGTGCACACCCACGCACATGCCATGCCACAGGACACATGCAGTGTGGGGGGGCACGTGTGGGAAATGCATCGCTGACATATTTCTCTTTCTCTTGCAGCACCAGCATGCTTCCATGCAGATGATGGTGCACCGGTGATGGCAGCAGCCATGAAGGCTGGAATGGCCCCAGAGGACCAGCTGTCCACCTCCACTGGCATCCGGGGGGCCTGACAGGATGCAGCTCACCACCACTGTGTGGGTGGATATCCTGGACCTGTGGTCAGATGAGGCTCTGGATGTCTTCCTGCAGGATACCATCCTTGGTGTCCTCTGTGCAGAGACACAGATCAGGGTGGGGTCTGACACCAGTGACAATGTCACGATTATCCTGAACAACATGGACAACATTGTGGGTGAGACACCCATGCTGGCCACCAACACAGACAGCACACCCAGTGCTCTGCCAGTGGTGGAACATCTGCCTGCCACTTCTTTGGGTGCAGCGGTGTGCTCTGCCCTGGCTGTGCCCTGCGGTGGTGGTGGTGTGGCTGTGCAGGTGCTGGGTGGTGTGCAGTGGCCAGATGGGTGACAATCAGCAGGCTGCGGGTGCCATCAGGCAGCTGGACACAAGGTCCACCACCAGGGCACCTGCTGGGCTCATTCCCCCTGCAGACCTCACTGTGCAGTGTCCACCAGAAAGGGGGGCTGTGCAGCATGACTGGTCAGTACATGAGGATCGGCGTCTGCCCTGGGAGCCCCAGGATGCTGACCCACTGGCTGAGCACACCCATTTGCTGTAAGCATCCATTCAGCAACAGGTGCTTCTTGCCACTGGGGTGCATGCACTGCGTGCAGAGGTGTGCCAGTTAGCTAAGCAGCAGGAGAGAGGCACTGTGCAGATCCTGGTGGAGATACAGCACATGCAGGAGGCCATGACTGCATCCCTGGATTGCATTGCCACTGTACTTTCAGATGGCTTTATGCTGCTGGCTGCCACAGGGCAAAGCCAGGCACAGATGACCCCCCACAGTGCACTGTCCACCCTGTGAGCCCAGTGTTGGCCAACCCCAGTGTAGTCAATGCTGGGCTCTGATGTTGGCATCCCAGGCATGCCCGGGGCTGGGCTGTTTGGGTGCCTTGACACCCTCATGCAGACATGGTCATGGTCCATGGTTCAACCCCGGGGGGCTGTTGCACACACCCCCATGGCTGATGTGCAGCCTGTGGCTGCCAATCAGCCCAGGCACAGCCAATCCTGTGGCCGTGGAGGCCATGGTTCTGTGAAGCAGACCTGATGTGTGGGCCACTCTGCATGCGGTCTGCAGCTGCTGCCCAGTGCAGACATGGACGGTGTGTGCGCCTACCACTGGTGTGGCACTTGTATGTGATGCCACACGCTGCCTGTGTGAGTGCTTGCCCAGCCACTGGGCTGTGTGACATGGGCATGATGATGGCAGTCTTACACCGGTTGTGTCTGTTGTGCCTGTGCATGGTGTGAAGCATCTGATCCATGCCACATACCAGCTCCTGTGTGTGTGGGTGGATGCATGTGTGTGTGTGGGGGAGGGATGTTGTGTGTGGTGCTGTGTGTGGTTGTGTGTCCCTGTCTCCCCTACCCCTGCTTCACACATCTGTGTGTATGTGTCCATTGCCATGCATGCCCCTGCATGTGTGCTGTACCTGTTTGTGTGGCCCATACATTTGTATCGCACCACCTACCTGTGTGCACTATAGTGCTTCTGTGTGATGGTGTCCCGGTGTCATCATGCCTACTGTTGCAGCCAGGATCCCTCTGCCCAGGGGGTGGCTGTCCACCTCCCTCCAGCCCATTGCCTCCATCGTTCCCACTACTGTCACCCTCATCAGCCTTGACAGTTATCCAACGGTCAATGGCCATGTTGTGCAGTATGCAGCAGGCCAGGTGTATGTCACAGGTTTTTGAGGGGCTGTACTGTAGGGCACTGCCTGACCTGTCTAGGCAATAGAACTGTGCTTTCAGCATGCCAAAGACACACTTAATGATGCTGCACATGCTGGCATGTGCCTCATTGTAGTGTTCCTCTGTTGGGGATGACGGGTGCTGGTAGGGGGTGAGCAGCCAGGGCCACAGTGGATAGGCACTGTCCGCTATGTGGATAATGACATGGTTAGCCCTCTGCTGTACTATGCTGTGCCCCTTGTCTGTCCCTGGGCCCACGTCAACATGCACCTTCTGCCCTCCCCCATTCCACAGTATGCTCTGCCCATTACCGCTTGCCCATACCATACTCACCCACTAGGTGGCCCTTGGGGATGTTTCCACATTCAAACCTGTGGCACAGCACAGAGCTGTGCCAGATGAATGCATCATGTACACTCCCAGGGTGTGTGGTGCAGACATTGGTACTGCCCCCCATGACATCGTACACCATCTGGCAGTTGACACTTGGGCTCCCCTTCCTGTTTATGTATGCCACACCCTCAGGGCCAGGTGGCATGCAGATGCCCACATGGGTGCAGTCAATGGCCCCAATCATGCCAGGCATACATGCTACCCTGTGGAAGTCTTGCATGGTTGCTGTACGCTCCACCTGTGTGCTGGCAAAATGGATGTATTCTGATGCATGTGGCAGCAGAGCATTGAGGAACTGTATGAGGAGGGGGGATGTGGCCAACTGGGTTATGCCTGTGGTGTCCCCTGTTGGTCTCTGGAAGGTGCTCATGGTGAGCAGACACATGATGGCTGTCACCTTCATCTCCACGGACAAGGCGTGGCTATGTCTGGTGGGTGCCTGCATCTCCTCACTGTACAGCTCACAGAGATGCCTCAGAGTGGTCCTGTTCAGGCAGTAGCAGCCCACAATCTCCATGTCACTGTACTGCTTGAAGGTGATGCAGGTGCGGTACCACCTGTGTTGGGCATACCACTGACGGGACCTTCCTTGGCCACGTTGCTGTTTCTCTTGCCCCCTCACACCTCTCATTATGGCCTCCATCATGAAGGATGCACTATCCATGCCCTTGCTGTCCAATATCCCCCTGGGTAGTTGGCTGCTGCTGGCTGTGTGCCACCCTGGTGCACTGCCTGGCAGTGTGTCTGTCTGTCTCTCTCCCTCTCTCTGTCCTTCTCTGCCTCTTTAACACCACCTCTGTCCCTCTCCCTCTGTGTCTTTCTTTCTTTCTTTCTTTCTTTCTTTTCTTTCTTTCTTTCTTTCTCTCTCTCTTTCTCTCTCCCTCTCACCTGGTGCAAGTGCTGTCTGTGTGCTTGTGCCCTGTATTTATAGGAACAAGTCTGCTCAGCGCATCTTTGTTTTGATCCGCACTTGCACCATGGTTTCACGGTTGAATATACCACTGCGCTGGATATTCATGGGAATGCCCCCTGCACTTGCACCTACATTCATTATAGTTGCGCATTGGTGCAATGAGATTTACACTGCAGAATGGCTCCCACTGAATATGGCTTCTTGGCACAAGTCCGCACTTGTACCGGCACAACTCAGTTTCGCCTTGTGCAACTGCTTTGAATATCTGGGGCACAGTCTGCAAATGGAGGTTGTGGGAATCAAATCCAGCTCTGCCTGTTGAATATATCAAGCTCCTTCACAGCTTATTACTCAAACCTCTAGGCTATACTGCCAGTCTAATCATTTAATTTATTATATTTCATTTTAGTGGAGACCATTTTTGTTTATGGCAATGTCGCAGGAGGCTACTTTAGACTGGGTTATGGAATAGTACAAGAGAACACTAGTAACTACAAGTGGGCCATATGGAGAAACAGAAACAGGAAAAGGAATCACTTGAGCTGAACTAAACACATACTTTTTGTATAGTTTTGTGTTCTCTCTTGAATCCACATGAGACTTTAACGTTTTAAGAACTAATCTATTTATCCACTACCATTGACTATTTCCTATTTAAGAATTTGTTTCTGGATTTATATAGTCATACAATATTTTTAGGTTGTGGAGTCAGGAGAAGTGTCTGATATTGTAAGAATCTGTTTAAGATAAAGGTACAAAATGAAAACTAGATGTACTAGATCTGAGGATCCCACCCTTATTCAAGAAGAGCCCAAGTCTAGTGTTAAAAATTAATAATAATAAACAAAGGAGAACAAACTCCAAAATACTCTTACAAAGGATAAAAAAAAGGAAAAAGATAAAATAAAAGATACAGATAGTAATCAAGTGAAAAATAAATACATTTATGGATAGATTGGCATCTCCCCCAGTAGTAGATTATATTGGTGGAAAATGCTTATATCCTCCAATGTCAAATAAGGTGCCTATAGTACTGGATACTCCAAAAGAAATAGACTCAAACAGGTTGACCAGACACTGTCTGGTGCATCCCCCCTCCCAATGAAGAAATGGTATTCGAGGTAACGAAAGAGTGGTCACTAATTTTAGAGCATGCAACAAGTGTAGATAGGACAGCTTTTATTCAGCATGAAAATAGTAAAAAATGTAGTGTTAGTAATCAGCCACAAACAGTAACTTATGAGAAGTTGCTAATGATCAAGGCCCCTGGAATTCTGCAATTCTGCAATTGCGGAATTTTCTGCAGAATTTACATCATGCCACAGAATGTATATAGTGCTGCAAAATTCACTGTTTTTGATGATTTTTCATTAAAATATACTGTTTTTCCATAGTATCAGGCTTTCTTTCCCATCTTGTTTATCCTGATGCCCCTCCTTTATTTTCAGCATATGATGTTATTGATGACACCACATCATATTTGACCAATAGCGTTACTGTGTTCTGCCACAGAAATGAATAAATCATGCCACAGAAATCAGAAAATGCTGCCACAGCAACCAAGGAGCCCTGCCGCAGAAATCAGAAAATTCTGCCGCAGAGCACTAGGGGCCCTGCTAATGACCTAGGAGTTGCCATAAGTGGCTGAAAAGACCTATTGAAGGAAGGAAGAAAAGTAATTAAAAACAGGTTAAATAAATCATGAACCTAAAGTTGACTCATAATTAGGATTATTGTGCTCTCCAGAATTATGATATGTGTCTTTTCTAAAATTTATTTGAGAACAGTACCAGGTTTATGAGGTGGGGTAATAAGAATGCTATTGTGACAGTTTGGTTGTGGTTTTTGGAAAACTGGAAGCCCTGCACTTCCATAGCAACATATACGTATGCATCTAAGGAGAGATGGGAGCTCAGGACCCAGAGGACCCTGAGCTCCCACAGACTAATGAGGATACAGATATGCTATCTCAAAAAGTAAGGAAAGTCTTCACAAAAACATTCCTAATGCACTATTTAAGTTTGAAGTGACAAAAGTGGGAAATGTGGCATGACGGTTTGAACCGTAACACTCCACCCCCACCCTGCAGGCAGCAACAGGAAAAAACATTACAGTTTCACTCTCCTGCATCTTTGTTGAGGAGGCATGGGGTGTGCCTTTGGGTTGTCAGCCCTAATGGTCACCCCATTCTCATGTACTCCACACATCTCAGCTTCTTTCATGATCGAATGGGGTGAGGGTTAGGACTGACAACCCAAAGACACACCTAGGTTCAGCCCCCAAGCCAAATTCTGTTGTCCAAGGAATTCCCTTCTCATCTGAGTGAATTAAAATGTTAAGGGAATTGTCAAAACTTTAAATGATTCAGGTTATCAAGCAATTCCTTATACCCCATTTTTTATATGTAGCTATGATTTTTCCTCCACTTATTAACCTTGAAACTCAAATTTTCATTTGTTTTTTTTTCAAATGTTATGGCACTGCAGACTTAATCACATTAAGAGAACTTTTATTTACCTACCTAGATCCAAGGGTGGGCTTGGAATGATAGACTGCATCTTGTTTTTCCACTCCTTGTTCATAGCTCAAACACTGAAAATAGGTCTTACATTTGCCCATAACCCACTATGTTGGTAGATTAAAAACAATTTGAAGCATTACCTAGCTGCTTGGCAAACTAGTGCTCCTAAACCTATTCTGAGTACCAAATTACCCACCTATTTTAAACCTGCAGCCCTTAAAATGTTCAAATGGGAATTAACTAAATTACATATTTCACAATCTACAACTCCAAGATGATATGTCAGTGGCTCAGTAGGTAGCACACTCACCTCTGAGGCTGGGAGATCAGAGGGCTGTGGGTTCAGTTCCCCCATCTAGCACTTGGGTTAATATCCCAATACTGACACTGTAGTGTAGCATGAGGGGGGTGCTGCACTTCTGATGTGCCATCTTTTGGATGAGATGTTAAACCAAGATCCCATCTGCCTGGATTGGTGGTAGTTCAGGTGGATGCTAAAGATCCCATGGCACTTACTAAAAAAGAGTAGGTGGATATTTTATTAACAGAAATACTATAAGCATAATCAACAAAGCAACAGTAAGGAATAACAAAAATGAAAAAAATACATTCAAGAGATCACAATTCATGTTACAGGGAAATCTGAGTCAGTTATCCATGGCATGCATTTCCATAATTCTAGCAGAGTTCTAGTGGGAGTAGACTGTAAGTCTGAAACATAAATGGATTTCAAATCAGAAACAACTTTTTGTAGTTTGGCATTGTGAGTTAAATCCAGTTGTTGCAAAGAAAAGAGACAGCAGGCAGTCCAAATAAGCCATTTGAGAACAGTAAAGACAACATTTAAAGAATCTATGTTCCACTTTTTCCATGTCTGAGAAAAAGAACCATACATCAAAACTTCATAAGACACAAATGAGAATATAGGTTCTTTCCATTGGGTGGCCAGATAAGACCAAAAATCCTTAATGTAAGAACAGGAGAAAAACAAATGTTGGATAGTTTCCTCTTGTTGTATACAGAATTGTCTTGAACAATAGCGTTCAGTTAATTGTTTGTGTTTCTGGTTCGCTTTCATGTTTATACGTTCATGACAGCTTAACCAATGTAAGTCTCACATCCTCCGAGGGATCCTGGCATTACACAAAAGTGTCTGAAGGTCATTCAGGGAATTATCTGGGCATTTAGGGAAGGAAACTGGAACAGTACACACATGGGTAAATAAATGCTAATACAAAGCCTTTCTATTCAAGGTCATAATTGTAGAGCTCAACACTCGCCATTATTTCAAGCGCAGAAAAGATCCCCTAACTTAACATGATTTCAGTGGGATTTGTTTTAGCACTTTGAGAGAGTTTTTTTTCCCCAAAGGCCAAACCACAGGTTACAGGTGTCAACAAAATATGATTCCCACCCCTTTTCACAATTTATCAAAAGAGGTTTAAAGTTGGTCATGAAAAAAATACTATTATGAAAAAATAAGGGATTGACCATATCAAGACCACCCTCTGAAAGTGGCAAATATGTTATATTACACTGAATAGGGTTGAGGCAGCTGCTCCATAGTGCTTGAAAAAAGTGCTTAACAATCTGGTCTCAAAGCTTCACGGAGGAGGAAAAACATATGCCAAAAAAAGAAATACAGGAATCAAATAAGTTTTAATCATATACACCCTTTTCTTCTTCCCCATTTTCCACCTATTCCATAAAGTAACCTTAGACTGTGCCAAATCAAGTTTAGGACCCCAATTAATAACATACAAAGAACCATTCCCCCCAAAAATACCCAAAATTTTAATAGGGTCCGAGGTTATTCTAATGTCCGAAATGGACGTGTGTCTCAAACCACAAGTGCCCAATTGTCTACCCACACATTTACTCAAATTCAGGGCAGCTCCAGAAAGGGACCCAAAAGCCCAACAATGCTGGACAGCTGCAGTAATTGAAAAGGAGTCTGCTACAACTAAACTCATATCATCCGCATATGCCATTACATAGTGCGGAATAGAATGTGATGGAATAGAAAGCAGAACAATAGATTGGGATGTATTAATAGAGTGAAGTAAAGGGTCTAAAAAAATATGCGTAAAATAGGGCTAAGTGGACAGCCTTGTCTAACCCCCCTTTCTGTGGTATTATAGGACCTTTCCAACCCTTCACCATAGGGACTGTTGTGGCTGTTTGATATAATAACTGTATCCAAGAAATTGTTCTAGCAGGAATTTTATAATAACGTAGGGTATGCTATAAAAAGTCATGATTGACCAAATCAAAAGCCTGCTTTTGGTCCAAGGAGATCAGGAAGCCATTCAGCAGGTCATGATTGCCATGTTCAGCTATTTCTTGTAATAAAATGATACGATCAGAAATACTCCTCCCCAGAATATTACTAAATTGAGCCTTAGAGATTACAAGGGGAGCAATTCTCAACAGACGGAATGAAATAATTTTCGCCAAAATTTTATAGTCAGTGTTTAAAAGGGTAAGGGGCCTCCAATTGTGTAACAACTGCCTATCCCCCTTTTTGTAAATATAAAAGAGGCTAACCATATTTAAATCCAATGGTAGAAAATCCTGTCTTAAAACATAATTAAACATTGCTGTCAATTCACCTTGTAGGTCATCATCCAATAACTTATACAGTTCATTGGAGAGATCATCTAAGCCAGGAGTCACCCCCAGTCTCAAAGCATGAATCACATCTTCCACCTCTTGAATCTGTATATTACTAGATACAGAATCAAGAATTGTTTGCAAAACATCTGGGATGTCCAAGTGAGAGAGATAGGTAAGAGTTCCTTCTTCCTGTGAGGCAATGGGGCCAAATAATATTCTGGTATATTCAGCCACATTTCTTTGAATATCTAAAGGATCAGTCAGTTCTATCATATTCCATCAAAGAGAGACCCAAAAACTTTACTATCCACCCATTTAGAACAGCCGTCAAATGGGCAGACAGCATGATAGGAACCTGCT
This sequence comes from Neoceratodus forsteri, assembly GCA_016271365.2. NCBI lineage: Eukaryota > Metazoa > Chordata > Ceratodontiformes > Ceratodontidae > Neoceratodus > Neoceratodus forsteri. The sequence goes on along the minus strand of CM028131.1, from coordinate 1,436,970,852 downwards.
AGCCCAAATTGTTGCTGTTGTTGTAATAATGAAAATTGTTTGGAGTGATACATATTAAGTTCCGGTTTAAGCTGAGTTATTTGAGCAATAAAATTATGACCAGTAGTATAAGATAATGTAAGGAGTTTTTGCAATTGACAGCATTTTCTCTGGTAGTCAAAATATTGATCATTGTAAGATTGTCGACAAAAATGTCTCAACAAATGCCGCAAGTCTGATTTAGTATCAGACCACCAGCCCCAGAGGTCATCCTAGAGCATGAAAACTGATTTCCTAACTTGAAAAAATATTTTAAGCCTTGTTAACAACTGTGAATCCCTTAATAATGCAGAATTCAGTTTCCATGAGCCTAGACCAAAATGCTTTGTATGTGCATCACCAAGGGTAACTGTTAAAAGACTAAGATCTGAAAAGGCCATAACCTGAACAGTAACAGTAGACAGTGGCAAGTGACAGGATACAAAAACAAATCAATACAGGTAGCCAGAGGGCCTTTATGAAAGGTGGGGCATGTGTATTAGTTATCTGAAGATATGCATCTTTTATTTTTGCAGACTGCAACATTTGTTTCAGAAAATTAGTATCACAAAACAATTTATTCGTTTTAGAGGAGTGTGATTTATCTTTAAGGGACAGGCCACAATTGAAGTCTCCTCCAAAAACAACATACTGGAAGGTATACAGATAAGGGCGAACAAGCTTCAATAACTCAATCCTAAGTGATTTCGTTTGTGGTGCATAGATATTAACAATCCTGTATAAAACTCCAGAAATACTGACATCCAAAAGTAACAGCCTAACTGGGTATAAATCAGGTACGTTAAGAACAGAAACATCAGGTAAATTAAACAAAATCCCCACACCAGAGCACCTTTCCTGACCAAAGGACCAATAGGATAGGCCAGAAAACCAGGCCCCTTGTGCTGTAGATACTTCAGAAAGTGAATGAAACCTCACATCCTGTAACAATATCACCCCAACAGTAAGGCAAGATAAAAGGGAGAAAACCGAACCCCTCTTAGGCTGTCGTTTAATACTGTTGACATTCTCAGTATGTATGGAAAATGAGGGAGCCATAATAGTTGGGTAAAACAAGAAAGCAGCTAGAAGGTAACAAAAAAGAAACTTCACCTAGGTTTACCCCTCCTGGGCACACTGTCCTTATGTTTAACCTTGGCCTTCGCTTTCCGTTTTTGTGACCCCGGATTATCAAGGGGGACCTCTGTATCTGTAGTCAATTTGGTGTGGGATGAAAGTACAGAGGAAGAGTCAGAATCCATGTTTTCTGAGAGGTCACGTAATAAGTCAAACTTATTGGCTAAAGGGATACCATCCATCTTCAATGCTTTAGGAAAAGAAGACCCCAACTTCCAAGAGGCCCTCGTAACTCTAGTATGAGGGACAAAGGATTCTGGGGGGGGGGTGACAGGTTCATAGTACCTGTAAGATGAGACAGGGAGACAGCAGTACAAAGAGGAACCTAGCCAGAACAACTAGGCAAACCAGGGGGAGAAGGAGGGGGGTCCAGATCAAGGACAACCATAGTAGTGTGCAGGACAGTAGGAGATACTGGCACATCAGCAGGAGGGGCAGCTGGAAGAGGGAAATGCTTGGGAAGGCTGTACATTCTGGGGAACAGAGGAAAATCCATGAATCTTGGAATGTGTAGTGCCACAGTGATAAGTAGTCTCTGTTCCTCCCCATCAGCCAGCGTTGGAGTGTCATGTGCTGCCCAAGTGCATTGTTGAAAAGTGTGACCAGTTTCTTCACAAAGAACACACCTAGGCTCTTCCACACATTGTGAACCAGCATGGCCAAGCTCACCACACACAGAGCATTTTACTACATTGCAAATACTACTAATGTGGCTAACAGAACCACATTTCTAGCATGCCTTCGGCTGACCAGTATAGAAGAGAACTCCCTATCTCTGCCTAGCATAAACTGTTGGGAAATGTTGCACCCCTACATCATTCTATTCTAAGCAGCACTCTTACTTCCAACCCCTGTCCACAAATTTTCAGAATCAAAATAGCCTCTGGATCAGAAAGCATAGTAATGTTGTTTTAACCATACCAGAATGTCATTTAAACTAACCCTCATTATGAAACAAGATTAGACATTTTATGAGCAGGCTTAGTTAAAGGTACTACACTAAACAGAGCTCATAAGGGTAAAGATTTCAGTTCATGAACTTTTTTCCAAAACTTCTCTAATCCTGACATAGTTTTAAAACTGACATCAAAGTGTCTTTCAGAGGATACATGAAGCAAAGCATGAATCTCGTGAGCAGCAAAGCCCATCGAGTCCTTTAGAAGAGTTCTACCCACAAAGATCTGATTGGGTAGTTCAGGCATACCACCCATGTACTGCAGTCAGACCACATTATGTCATTTAGCCTGATGAGTAGGCACTGTAAAACAAGAGGCATAAGTCCTAGAAGTAGAAGGGCATGCTAAAGAAGTTAGTCTAGCAGGCGGTAGGTGCAACACAGGGTCCTGGGTTCTCAAACCGGGAGAAGACGAGGTCTGCAACTGGGAGGGCTCTTCCAGTGGTGCAAAGACCAGGATATTCAAAACCGGGTGGTGTGAGTTGCAGTTCAGGAGGGAGAGAGGGTTCTGGGGGTTGCGGTGAGGCAGGCGACCGCAGGTCAGGTGAAAAAACAGTCTCAGAAAGGTCCATAGAAGTCTGTATCGGCGAGGGACCAGATCGCCAAGTCCCAGCAACAGGATCCCTTTCCCAGCTCACTGCACTGAGGGCTGAATCTACTGACCAATCCGGAGTCAAAGGGGCTCATCATAGACCCAGCTCAGAGACAGCTGGTAACGCCATTCCGGGCGAACCCCCACCTTCAGCAGAGACAAATTTGACAGCACAGGCCTAGCAGAAAAGGAAATGAGAAGTGTCAAACACTGTCAGAAGTATCAGCGAAAGGAAAACTCTAGTTTTTACATTGTGAGTCAGCAGGAGCTCCTCAAATGGCACAGTAGCAGTATGTTTCAAGCAAGCAATTCAGCTTTTTTTAAAATAATGTTGTTCTTCCAATACAAGCAAAGCAAGTACATCAGCCACATCAGTAGATAGCAGAAACAGGCAGAGCCACAGGAGTAATCTCAGAAGAAGGGTTTGCAGCGGCTTGGCTCTAGTAGAAATCATGGTGTTACTCTTGCAGGCGAGATTCACAGGAGAACAAGAAGTTTTTTCCACATCCAACGGCAAGTTGAGCAAATTCTCAGTAGTAGCAGGAAAGTCCTTAGGCACTGCGTCTCTGGCAATGCAGAGACAGGAGAGGAGACTGACTCCCCTGCCTCCATCACCTTCATGTCCTCCATGGCTCCTCCATGGATATACCCATCTGGCAGAATGCCAGGATGTATGGGAACCTCTCCTCAGAGTAGGGGAATTTTATTATAATAATATCAAAAAATTAATGACAAACTATTAAACATAACAGCAAATACAAAACATAATAGAAAGGAATCAAATAAGTATAGTTTTACATATCCTCAAATAAATAAGAAATAACAAAGCACAACCCCATAATCCCTGTAAATCCCTCCTCTTTCCAGGAAGCATGGAACAGTTTGTCACATTCAGTTAAATTACAACTCATTACAAACCCCTCCTATATTATCTTACTACACCGTAGAAAGAAACAAAATATTTTCTTATATACTGTAGCATACCACCCAACTCCATCCCATCCTGATATCATCCTCTTATTCATTCCTAGGACCTTGTGACAGATTATCCCATATATACTACCCTTAACTTATTTATATTTAATAAACTTAGTAAACCCTTTCCACCAATCCATCACCTGTCTAGTGGTTGCAAATCCTAAATCACGTGAATACACCTGCTTCAGGGCTCTGCATTCATAACCTTACTGTATCATAAGGCATCATTTTCTGTACAATACCATTGGCATCGTGCCCGCCATAAACAATATATCAAAGCCTCAAAAATTTGTAGTGTCCCTACATGATACCTTCTCCTAATTGAGGAAGTTACCCAACACCAGTTATCATAATCCAAATACTATAATCCTCCTATTTCCATTTAAAAGCTAGGAATTTCAAAGAGATTTGGCATATATACAAAAAGAGAAAAATGCTCCACTGTTTCTCCTGATCCACACATCTCTAAAAAGAGGCTATTTTTTCATTCCTGCCTTATATTTGTGCATTGCCTGACTCTGATCTACCATATACCGTAGAAACCATATAATCTCCTAAGTACATGTATTCCGGCAGTCTGGGATTATTTAACCTCTGATGCATTTTATTTGTGTGACCTGAAGGGCAGTTTTAAAGACAGGTTCACTTGGGTATAGGAGAGTTGCAGTTAGTGTCCCTGTATTATCCCTGCCACTTGAGCCCATAACCCCTCATTTAAATAATTTCTTGCTATTGGTAAACAGTAATCAGGGATAACCAGCATGGGAATAGTTTTGAGGACGGTAAGTCAAACTGAATACCGGTTAATACTTGTTTTATCATTATCCTTCATTTGAGGAAGATGTCTCCCACCTCACCTTAATATTTGATGCAATAATAATGTGGTAAAAATAACCAGGTCCACCTATTCCCAGACCCCATTCCTTTTAGCCAAATATGTATAATGGCGCTTAATAGGGCTGAGTCTATTTCCCCACACCATCTGAAAAATAAACTGTGCAGCCTTGTCTCAAATTTTATTGGTACTGGAAATATCTTTGCGTATATAATAAGCTTCTGATGACAAATTGTTTAGTAACTTGTACCGCTGAGTTTAGATGATTCTAATGTTTCCAAATGTTTACTTTCCTCATTGAGTGTAATGCCTTTCCTAATTTAACCTTGGCAGATTCTGGGCTCCATACCAGATCTAAAATGTTTATAGGTTCAGAAGAAACACGCAGTCCTTGCACCCAATAGTAGCAGGGAAGTTCACCCCTAACAAACAAGCCTTGACTTTTGGCTTTATTAAGTTGAGAACTGGAAAGCCTTGTATAGTCCATAAACTCCAAAACTGTCTCACTTGGTGATGTTCTACAAAGAACATACACAAATCATCTGCATATGCCTGACATGTCATTCCTCCAATGGGTACTACAGACCCCTATCCCATAGTGGATATTGTGATAAATATTGAATCAAATTGTCTATAGTGAAAGTTATAATAAAGGGCTCAATGGCATTCTTGACACAACCCCGCCGGAAAATGAAACTCTCCCTATCTCTTGTTTGAGCTATGGATGAGTAATAGTGGTCTCATAAATGGACTTAATCCAATTTGAAAAACTGTCAGTACTCCATAATGAGATAACACCAAAATAAAAATGGGTGATAAACTCGATCGATGGCCTTCCTTTGTCCACAGACACAATGCACCCAGAAAGTTTATTGAAATTAGCATACTCTATCCAGTCTTGAATAATCATATGTGCTTGAGAAATTTTTACTGGGCAACTCACTAAAATTAATGGGAGCAAAGACAGGCACCAACTGCTCCATACCTTGTATTCAAAATGGCTTGCAATAACTTATAATCTGAATTTAAAGCGTAATTAGTTCCACTTCTCCAGGAGGTATCTATCCTGATTTATATAAATCAATCAGTCCTTCAGAGAACCATACTGAAACTTCTACTGAGGCCAGAAAGTTAAACCCTCTCCTGCTCATCTGAGATAATTCTCTGGGAAATTTTTGATACTCCTGCAGTCAGTCCTTAATCCCTGGTGATGTCCCTGATTTTTGAGCTTTTATAGTTACTAACTATTTCTGCCCGAGAATGGGGGAAATGAGGACTTATGATAGGTCCTTGTGGTCAGGTAATTTTATTGTCTGTAAAACTGCTTATAGTGCACATACTAGATGGTATCTGTGGCTAATGAGCGAAAAAAAGGTTTTTATTACTCGTTTGAAGGTGTTTGACTTGTCTTTCAGGTGTCCATCCTGAGTTCCTAAAGGGCTTCCAAGGATGTGTTATGTTTATATTTTTTAAAGGCCTCTATAAGCATCCCCAGAAGGCTGTTTTTACCCCATATTTAAAAAGAGTTTAAGTGTACTCGCCCTATTATACTGAACCTCCTGAAGTTGTTGTTTCATCTGTAGAGATCTGAGCTAAAAAATCAGTCTTTGATGTATTTGCTATTGCGATTAAATAATATAAATGTTGCTGCACTTTAGGTACTGGAGAAATTTCATTTTCTTGATCTTCCTTGATTTTTAGTAATCTACAAAAATCATCTTTGGAATCTTCCACCATTGCCCCCAAATTGTCATATAAAGGTCACGGAAAGTTTTCCAATAGTAAGGCTTTAATCTTCCCACCATCTCAGGGACATTTTAACAAAAGTGCATTTTATTTCCATCGCGGTTCGCTGCTCAGTGGGGCTGAATAAGGGCAAAAGTTAGCATCTAAGGAGCATGGATCTGAGAAGGAAACTGGATAAGTGTGAAATGTAAAGGAAATATTTCGAAATAAAAATATAATCTATTGTAGATGTATAAAGGTGCGTCTCTGATAAGTGAATTTAACCTTCCTTGTTGATGGTTGCTGCCATTAACTAGGCCGGATGATTTATCAATGCCATACGCTTGAATTGCAATCAATTTTTCAACCGAGCCTTGACTACCCACCGCTTATTTCACAATTGAAATTCCACAATTGAAATCCTCAAAGGATATTCTGGAGAGGTTAATAAAAGGTTTATCAGATGCAGGAGTGGCACCATTCTGTTTAACTTGAGAACTATATATTAATAAAGTGGTATTCAGATCTCTATACATCCAGAATCATTAACCACCTGAACTAAGTCTAAGTTTAATTAAAGAAAAATCATAAGAATTAAGAAGAACCACGACATCCACTGTTTGTTGTCCAAGACCAATAGGTTGGCCTCAACACCACTCTTTGGAAAAGCTGGCCTGTTTCAGGAATATCCATGTTTTTGTAGTAGATATCCAGTATGATTATGTACATATTCATAAACTTCCTTAAGTTTAATAGACGTGCACATTCACAGAACCGTTTAAATGCAGCCAGTTAGAGTATGTCAACCATCTTTTTCCTCCTTTTTTCTTTTTCCTTTATCTTCTTTGTTCTTGTGGGGGAAGGAGGACTATCTTGCATGGCTGAGAATATGGTTTCATGGCAATCCATTTCGAATCACCCCATGGAACTGCTAAGACGAAAAGGGTTACTGGTTTCCACCTACTGAGCTGGAGACTATGGGGGTTTGTGTCTCAGAGGACCTTCACTGAATTACCAGAGGTCTGGGACTTTGAACTCCTACCTGCTTTTGTGCTGTATAACACCAGAGAAGGAGGGGACTCTGGCCTAGTGCTTCAGAACACTTTCCCTGCACCGTCCTTGGTGTGGGTGTCCACTGGGGCCTGCCTTCCTCCCTCCTGACCTGGAACTGTTGGGTCCACACCCATACCAAGTCCTGGGTTGTATCAACAAGTCAGCTACTACTAGAGGCCTTATTTTGGCTGCCACACACTAGAACATATGTCCTGTTTCTTGCGTCACATTTAGTGAAGTGTTGTAATAATGAAATTTGTTTGAGGATATATATAAGTTCCGTTTAAGCTGGAGTTATTTGGGAGCAATAAATTATGACCAGTAGTATAAGATAATGTAAGGAGTTTTGCAATTGACAGTATTTTCTCTGGTAGTCAAAATATTGATCATTGTAAGATTGTACAAAATGTCTCAACAATGCCTAAGTCTGATTTAGTATCAGACCACCAGCCCCAGAGGTCATCCTAGAGCATGAAAACTGATTTCCTAACTTGAAAAATATTTTAAGCCTTGTTAACAACTGTGAATCCCTTATCATGCAGAATTCAGTTTATGAGCCTAGACCAAAATGCTGTATGTGCATCACCAAGGGTAACTGTTAAAGACTAAGATCTGAAAAGGCTATAACTCTGAACAGTTAACAGTAGACAGTGGTAAGTGCGATGCAGGATACAAAAACAAATCAATACAGGTAGCCAGAGGCCTTTATGAAAGGTGGGCATGTGTATTAGTTATCTGAAGATATGCATCTTTTATTTTGCAGACTGCAAGATTTGTTTCAGAAAATTAGTATCACAAAAACAATTCCTGAGTCTGTTTTAGAGGAGTGTGATTTATCTTAGGGACAGGCCAGTAATTGAAGTCTCCTCCAAAACAACTATACTGGAAGGTATACAGATAAGGGCGAATCAAGCTTCAATAACTCAATCCTAAGTGATTTCGTTTGTGGTGCATAGATATTAACAATCCTGTATAAACTCAGAAATACTGACATCCAAAAGTAACAGCCTAACTGGGTATAAATCAGGTACTGCTAAGAACAGAAACATCAGGTAAATTAAACAAAATCCCACACCAGAGCACCTTTCCTGACCAAAGGACCAATAGGATAGGCCAGAAAACCAGGCCCTTTGTGCTGTAGATATCTAGAAAGTGAATGAAACCTCACATCCTGTAACAATATCACCCCAACAGTAAGGCAAGATAAAGGGAGAAACCTAACCTCTTGAAGGCTGTCGCTATCAATGTTGACATTCACAGTATGTATGGAAAATGAGGAGCCATAATAGTTGGGCAAACAAGAAAGAAAGCTGAAGGGTAACAAGAAACTTCACTAGGTTTACCCTCCTGGGCACACTGTCCTTATGTTTAACCTTGGCCTTCTTCCGCTTTTGTGACCCGGATTATCAAGGGGGACCTCTGTATCTGTAAGTCAATTTGCGTGGGATGAAAGTACAGAGGAAGAGTCAGAATCCATGTTTTCTGAGAGGTCACGTAATAAGTCAAACTTATTGGCTAAAGGGATACCATCCATCTTCAATGCTTTAGGAAAAGAAGACCCCAACTTCCAAGAGGCCCTCGTAACTCTAGTATGAGGGACAAAGGATTCTGGGGGGGGGGTGACAGGTTCATAGCACTGTAAGATGAGACAGGAGACAGCAGTACAAAGAGGAACCTAGCCAGAACAACTAGGCAAACCAGGGGAGAAGGAGGGGTCCAGATCAAGCGACAACCATAGTAGTGTGGGACAGTAGGAGATACTGGCACATCAGCAGGAGGGGCATGGAAGAGGGAAATGCTTGGGAAGGCTGTACATTCTGGGGAACAGAGGAAAATCCATTAATCTTGGAATGTGCCACAGTGATAAGTAGTCCTGTTCCTCTCATCAGCCAGCTTGAGTGTCATGTGCTGCTCCAAGTATTGTTGAAAAGTGTGACCAGTTTCTTCACAAAGAACACACCTAGGCTCTTCCACACATTGTGAACCAGCATGGCCAAGCTCACCACACACAGAGCATTTTACTACATTGCAAATACTACTAATGTGGCTAACAGAACCACATCTGTAGCATGCCTTCGGCTGACCAGTATAGAAGAGAACTCCCCTATCTCTGCCTAGCATAAAACTGTTGGGTAAATGTTGCACCCCTACATCATTCATTCTAAGCAGCACTCTTACTTTCCAACCCCCTGTCCACAAATTTTCAGAATCAAAAATAGCCTCTGGATCAGAAAGCATAGTACAGCGTTGTTTTAACCATACCGTAATGTCATTTAAACTAACCCCCTCATTATGAAACAAGATTGTGACATTTTTATGAGCAGGCTTAGTTAAAGGTACTACACTAAACAGAGCTCATAAGGGTAAAGATTTCAGTTCATGAACTTTTTTCCAAAACTTCTCTAATCCTGACATAGTTTTAAAACTGACATCAAAGTGTCTTTCAGAGGATACATGAAGCAAAGCATGAATCTCGTGAGCAGCAAAGCCCATCGAGTCCTTTAGAAGAGTTCTACCCACAAAGATCTGATTGGGTAGTTCAGGCATACCACCCATGTACTGCAGTCAGACCACATTATGTCATTTAGCCTGATGAGTAGGCACTGTAAAACAAGAGGCATAAGTCCTAGAAGTAGAAGGGCATGCTAAAGAAGTTAGTCTAGCAGGCGGTAGGTGCAACACAGGGTCCTGGGTTCTCAAACCGGGAGAAGACGAGGTCTGCAACTGGGAGGGCTCTTCCAGTGGTGCAAAGACCAGGATATTCAAAACCGGGTGGTGTGAGTTGCAGTTCAGGAGGGAGAGAGGGTTCTGGGGGTTGCGGTGAGGCAGGCGACCGCAGGTCAGGTGAAAAAACAGTCTCAGAAAGGTCCATAGAAGTCTGTATCGGCGAGGGACAGATCGCCAAGTCCCAGCAACAGGATCCCTTTCCAGCTCACTGCACTGAGGGCTGAATCTACTTATGACCAATCCGAGATTCAAGGAATCCATCATAGACCCAGCTCAGGAGACAGCTAGTAGCCTATTCGGCTGACCCCACCTTCAGCAGAGACAAATTTTGACAGCACAGGCCTAGCAGAAAAGGAATGAGGAAGTGTCAAAACACTGTCAGAAGCATCAGCGGGAAAGGAAACTTCAGTTTTACATTGTGAGTCAGCAGGAAAGTCTTCAAATGGTACAGTAGCAGTATGTTTCAAGCAAGCAATTCAGCTTTTTTTGCTAAATAATGTTGTTCTTCCAATACAAGCAAAGCAAGTACATCAGCCACATCAGTAGATACAGAAACAGGCAGAGCCACAGGAGTAATCTCAGAAGAAGGGTTTGCAGCATTAGCAGCTCTAGTAGAAATCATGGTGTTACCTTGCAAGGCGAGATTCACAGGAGAACAAGAAGTTTTTTCCACATCCAACGGCAAGTTGAGCAAATTCTCAGTAGTAGCAGGAAAGTCCTTAGGCACTGCGGTCTCTGGCAATGCAGAGACAGGAGAGGAGACTGACTCCCCTGCCTCCATCACCTTCATGTCCTCCACAGCTCCTCCATGGATAGCCATCTTGGCAGAATGCCAGGATGCAGGGAACCCTCCCACAGAGTAGGGGAATTTTTTATTATAATAACATCAAAAAATTAATGACAAACTATTAAATCATACAAAGTAAATACAAAACATAATAGAAAGGAATCAAATAAGTATAGTTTTCATACATCCTCAAAATAAATAAGAAAATAACAAAGCACAACCCCATAATCCCTGTAAATCCCTCCTCTTTCCAGGAAGCATGGAACAGTTTGTCACATTCAGTTAAATTACAACTCATTACAAACCCTCCTATATATCTTACTACACCGGTAGAAAGAAACAAAATATTTTCTTATATACTGTAGCATACCACCCAACTCCATCCCAATTCCTGATATCATCCTCTTATTCATTCCTAGGGGACCTAGGACAGATTATCCCAATACTATATACTACCCTTAACTTATTTATATTTAATAAACTTAGTAAACCCTTTCCACCAATCCATCACCTGTCTAGTGGTTGCAAATCCTAAATCACGTAAATACACCTGCTTCAGGGCTCCCTGAATTAATAACCTTACTGTATCATAAGGCATCATTTTCTGGTACAATACCCATTGGCATCGGGCCTGCCATAAACAATATATCAAAGCCCCCAAAAAAATTTGCAGAGTCCCTACATGATACCTCTTCCCTAATTGAGGGAAGTTACCCAACACCAGTGTATCATAATCCAAATACCATAACCTCCTCATTTTCCATTTAAAAGCCAGGAATTTCCAAAGAGATTTGGCATATATACAAAAAAAGAAAAAAATGCTCCACTGTTTCCTCCTGATCCACACATTCTAAAAAGAGGCTATTTCTTTCATTCCTGGCCTTATATTTGGCATTGCCTCGCACCCCGATCCTACCATATACCGTAAACCATATAATCTCCCACATGTATTCCGGCAGTCTGGGATTATTTAACCTCTGAAGCACTTTATTTGTGTGACCTGAAGGGCAGTTTTTAAAGACAGGTTCACTTGGGTATAGGAGTTGCAGTTGTGTCCCTGTATTATCCCTTGCCACTTGAGCCCATAACCCCCATTTAAATAATTTCTTAGCTATTGGTAAACAGTAACCAGGGATAACCAGCATGGGAATAGGTTTTGGAGGACGTGTAAGTCAAACTGAATAATACCGGGTTAATACCTGTTTTATCAATATCCCTTCATTTGAGGAAGATGTCTCCCACCTCACCCTAATATTTGATGCAATAAATAATGTGGCGAAAAAAATAACCAGGTCCACCATCCCCAGACCCCCATTCCCTTTAGCCAAATATGTATAATGGCGTTTAATAGGGTTGAGTCTATTTCCCCACACCATCTGAAAAAATAAACTGTACAGCCTTGCCTCAAATTTTATTGGTACTGGAAATATCTTTGCCGTATATAATAAGCTTCTTATGACAAATTGTTTAATAACTTGTACTCACTTGAGTTTAGATAATTTCCAATGTTTCCAAATGTTTACTTTCCCCTCTATTGAGTGTAATGCCTTTTCCCAATTTAACTCAGGCAGATTCTGGGCTCCATACCATAGATCTAAAATGTTTATAGGTTCAGAAGAAACACGCAGTCCTTGCACCCAAATAGTAGCAGGGAAGTCTACCCCAATAAACAAGCCTTGACTTTTGGCTTTATTAAGTTGAGAACTGGAAAGCCTTGCATAGTAGTCCATAAACTCCAAAAACTGTTCCACTTGGTGATGTTTCACAAAGAACATACACAAATCATCTGCATATGCCCGGACATGTAATTCCTCCAATGGGGGGACCACAGACCCCATCCCATAGTGGATATTGTGATAAATATTGAATCAAATTGTCTATAGTGAAAGCATATAATAAAGGGCTCAATGGGCATCCTTGACACAACCCCGTCGGAAAATGAAACTCCTCCCCAATTTCTGTTTGAGCTATGGGATGAGTAATAGTGGTCTCATAAATGGACTTAATCCAATTTGAAAAACAGTCAGGCACTCCATAATGAGATAACACCAAAAATAAAAATGGGTGATAAACTCGATCGATGGCCTTCCTTTTGTCCACAGACACAATGCACCCAGAAAGTTTATTGAAATTAGCATACTCTATCCAGTCTTGAATAATCATATGTGCTTGAGAAATTTTTTTACTGGGCAACCCACAAAATTAATGGGGAGAAAGAACAGTGGCCACCAACTGCTCCAGCCTTGTATTCAAAATGCTTGCCAATAACTTATAATCTGAATTTAAAAGCGTAATTGGTCTCCAATTCTCCAGGAGGTATCTATCCCCTGATTTATATAAAAAAAATCAACAGTCCTTCAGAGAACCATACCGGAAACTCTACTGAGGCCAGAAAAAAGTTAAAAACCGTCTCCAAGCATTCAGATAATTCCTCTGGGAAATTTTGGTATAATTCTGCAGTCAGTCCATCAATCCCTGGTGATGTCCCTGATTTTTGAGCTTTAATAGCACTAACTATTTCTGCCCAGGAAATGGGGGAAATGAGGAACTATGTAGGTCCTTGTGATCCAGGTAATTTTATTGTTTCCAAAAACTGCTTCATAGTGCACATACTAGATGGTATCTCTGGGCTATGAGCAGAAAAAAAGGTTTTTATTACTGTTTGAAGGTGTTTTGACTCTCTTACTAGGTGTCCATCCTGATTCCTAAGGGCTTCCAAGGATGTGTTATGTTTATATTTTTTTAAAGGCCTCATAAGAATCCCCAGAAGGCTGTTTTTTTAACCCATATTTAAAAAGAGTTTGAAGTGTACTGGCCCTATTATACTGAACCTCCTGAAGTTGTTGTTTCATCTGTAAGATCTGAGCTAAAAAATCAGTCTTTGATGTATTTGCTATTGCGATTAAATAATATAAATGTTGCCGTAATTTAAGGTACTGGAGAAATTTCTCATTTTCTCTTGATCTTCCTTGATTTTTTAGTAATCTACAAAAATCATCTTTGGAATCTTTCCACCATTGCCCCAAATTGTCATATAAAAAGGCCACGGAAAGTTTTGCCAACAGTAAGGCTTTAATCTTCCCCACCATCTCAGGACATTTTAACAAAAGTGCATTTTATTTCCATCGTGCCCGCTGTTTCAGTGGGGCTGAATAAGGGCAAAAAGTACATCGAAGGAGCATGTGATCTGAGAAGGAAACTGGATAAGTGTGAAATGTAAAGGGAAATATTTCTGAAATAAAAATATAATCTATTGTAGATGTATAAAGGTGTCTCTGATAAGTGAATTTTAACCCTCCTTGTTGATGGCTGCTGCCATTAACTAGGCCGGATGATTTTATCAAATGCCATAATGCGTTGGAATTGCAATAAATTTTCTCAACCTGAGCCTTGACTACCCACCGCCTTCATTTCACAATTGAAATCCCCACACAATTGAAATCCCCACACAAAAATATCTCAGAAGAGGTTAATAAAAAAGGTTTTATCAGATGAAAGAGTGCCACCCATTCTGCTTTAACTTGAGAACTATATACATTAATAAAGTGGCATGTCAGGGATCTCCATACGCCATCCAGAATCATTAACCACCCTGGAACTAAGTCCATTAGTTTAATTAAAGAAAAATCATAAGAATTAAGAAGAAATCCAATGACATCCACCGTTTGTTGTCCAAGGGACCAATAGGCTGGCCCCCAACACCACTCTTTTTGGAAAAGCCTGGCCTGGTCTAAGGAATACATCCATGTTTCTTGTAGGAGGCAGATATCCAAAGCATGATTATGCACATATTCATAAATCACTCTCCTCCTTTTTAAGTTTAATAGACTGTGCACATTCACAGAACCAAGTTTAAATGCAGCCAGTTAGAAAAATACATGTCAACCATCTTTTTTCCTCCTTTTTTTCTTTTTCCCTTTATACCCTTCTTGCTCCTGAAAGGGGGAAGGAGGACTATCTTGCATGGGCTGAGAATATGGTTCATGGCAATCCATTTCTGAATCACCCCATGGAACTGCCAAGACTGAAAAGGGTTTACTGGTTTCCACCTCTACTGAGCTGGAGACTATAGGGGGTTTCAGGTTCCGAGAGGACCTTCTCACTGGAATTACTACCAGAGGTCTTGGGATCTCATGAACTCCTACCTGCTTTTGTGCTGTATAACACACCAGAGAAGGAATAGGGGATCTCTGGCCTAGTGCTTCAGAACACTTTCCCTGCACCGTGGCCGTGGCAGGGTGTCCCACTGGGACACTGCCTTCCTCCCTCTCCTGACTCCGGAACTGTTAGGTCCACACCTATTACCAAGTCCTGGGCTTTCTGTATCAACAAGTCAGGGCTACCACTAGAGGCCTTATTTTTGGCTGCCCACACACACTTAGAAAACACATGTCCTGTTTCCTTGCAAAGGTCACATTTAGTGAAGTTAGCACATTGAAATTCTATATGATCCACTTCCCCACAGTTATCACAGCGAGGCTTATCACAGAAACTAGATAAATGTGTTCTGGCCCCACATTTATAACAAGCCCGGGGCTGCCCTACATAAAAGAAGACTCCTCTATCTCTCCCCAACAAAAATGAGTTTGGAATGTGTTCAATTCCTTTTTCAGTTTGCCATAACTTAACTTTAAATCGCCATCCCCCAGTCCAAAATTGCTCTGAGTCTAATATAGCCTCTGGTGAACTCAATATGTCACATTTTTCAGACAACCAGTATGAAATATCATCCACATGAACACCCTTATTCTGAAACATGATGGTAACATATTTTATTAATGGTTTTGTTAAGGGAATGACCAAGAAGGGTGTCCATATGGGCGAAAATTTCATCTGGTTGTATCGTTCCCCAAAAAGATCAAGAGCATAGGCAGAACGAAAACTCACATCAAAATTGTCCTCTCCAGTTATATTTATAAATGCAAATACTTCCCTGGGTGAAAAATGCAAGGATTCCTTTAACAAACTTTTCCCCAAATACAACCTATCAGGTCTAACATCCAGACCCCCTTTATAATGTAAATGAACTGCATTTCTGCGAGGTGCAGCTTCTTTTTTAATTTTAGCAAACAAGTCAGACATCAGGGGTTTCTCAGAGACAGGAGTCCCCTGCCCCATCTTCCCCTGTTGCTCTGCTCCTAAACCAGGAGTAACAACTGGAGTCTCAGCCTGCAAGGCTATCTCAGAAGGCCTGCCCTCCCCTAGCCCCCCTTCAGGAGCCGTAATCGGTACCTGGGGAACAGGTAACTGTGGTTGCCATGCAGGTT
This sequence comes from Neoceratodus forsteri, assembly GCA_016271365.2. Taxonomy (NCBI): domain Eukaryota; kingdom Metazoa; phylum Chordata; order Ceratodontiformes; family Ceratodontidae; genus Neoceratodus; species Neoceratodus forsteri. The sequence continues at coordinate 1,436,954,778 of CM028131.1, read as the reverse complement.
CAGTTTGTGAAAAATTAAGTTTAGGGTCCCATTCAGGTGTCATGCACAAGGACCCTTTATCCAATGTCCAACCTGCCTCACTTAGTGCTTTTTGAGGGGACCATGTTTCCTTGATTAGGGGCTGACCCAAAGGAACAGCATCCGAGGCTGTCTGATCCCTCTTTGCCACAGTAAACTCCTCTGCCCTTTTTTCATCAGGTACCCTCAAGTTCCGTTTAGCAAATAGTACTGCTGTTCTCTTTTCTTTCCCCTCCTCTCCCAATTTCTCCTGACCATGTACTGGTCGCTTTAGGAAGGAAAAATCCGAAACCCCTTCTTGATGCCGAGGGTCTGTTTGAAATACACAGTTCTCATCTGCCAACAATAGGGGGAAGTGGGATTCTTTAATGTTCTCCAAAACACAAACCCCACAGATTTGGTTAATGGAGCACCACTTTCCAAGTACCCGGAGCCTCTGTGCTCCGTTTGGGCCACATCTGGGACCTGCAAAGACTCCTTAGCAACTGGAGAGACACCTCCAGATGCCGACGGTGCTTCCAACTCTCCTGAAGGCTTTTGGCACTGAATCTGCCTCGATTCTTCCCTACCAGCCTTCTCAATAACCCCAACAGTTTTTACGAGCTGCTCCCCACAGTCTCTGTATTGCACTCACCCACCTGCTCTCCTCCTGGAGTTAGCAGCACCATCTCCTCCCGACTGACAGCTGTCTTACAGGTAATGACAGCCTGCTCCTTTGCACCGAGTGCCGATATTTTTTTTAAAACTCTTTCTTGATCCAGCTGTAATTCAATTAGTTGTTTCTGCAGTTGCACCTCAGTAGTCAGGAGTGTTGCCTGCTTCTTAGTGAGCTCGGGTTTCAAATTACCAGATAAATCCTCCATGGATACAAATACTTTTCCTTCCATATTGTTAACTGGAGCCGACTGCTCTTCAAGTGCAATATCCTCCTGTGCTTGCAAGGGGGAATCTCCGCACTCGTCCTCTCCTGCCGCGTCCATCCTCCACTGAGTCTGACCACCGAGTGATCCAACTCACCACCACAACGGCCTCCTACTGCCAGCAATGCAGTAGGGGAATGTCCCCGGTGTCCTGGCCAAATTTCTCCCATTCACTAAAAATACCACCAACAGCTTAATCTGGTTCAGTTTCAGTTGCTTACCATCTGTATCCTCCCTCCCTCCCCCTGGTCGCCCCTGAAAAAGGGACTTCTAGGTCCAGTGGGCTTACCAGGTCAACAAAATTAAATAAATGAATAAATAAATAAATATGACATGGTTGTACGCAGAACACATGCCCCTGAAGCTGAATTCAAAAACTGCGCCCCCCCTTCACACACACACAGAAAAGTCCTGGCTCAGCTTAATAACCCAAGAATGCCTCGCATATGTGGGAAATTTTGTGGCTGTCTTCCTACAGGAGGCTTAACGTAAGTGGGAACAGTAAACATAAACCCCAGGAAGAGAGATATTGTCCCTATCCCACTTGCTGGGCTATTGAGGAAACAATGGAGCACTTTTTTCATCATTGTGCACATATTAAAACTCTATGGGATTACATGACTAGAAAATGGAATTTATTTGGGTTTACTTCTTTATTTTATAACATTATCATTTTAGGTGATTATTCTTCCCTTCCTAAAAAGTACCATGAAGGAACCTTGGAGATTTTCTTTTGTTGTTTAAAGTTTTTCCTCTGGCAAGCTCGTTGCCAGTGGGTACTTAGACAGAAAATGATGGTCCATGAATCCTTTTGTATTCAATGTCAAAATGCAGTGTTGACTGCCTACCAGAAAGATGTATCTCTGCATCCCCAGAGGAGGGCACCCAAATGATGCAGGGTCTGCATCAGAAGACATATGAAGAAAGACTAAAGGAACTAAAGATGTATAGCCTCGAGGAAAGGGGGGGGGCATGATAGAAACTTTCAAATACCTCAAGGGAATCAACAAAGTCCAAGAGGGTTGCATCTTTCAGAAAAAGAGATGTGCACAAACAAGGGGGCACAATTTGAAGATAGAGGGGGGACGGCTCAGAGGTAATGTGAGGAAGTATTTCTTCACAGAGAGGGTTGTGGATACATTGAACAGCCTTTCTGAGGAGGTCATAGAGTCAAAAACAGTGAGGGAATTCAAGAGTGCATGGGACAGACATAAGGCAATTCTAGTGAGGGGGTAGGGGGAAGTAGGGTCTTGGTTAACTAGGATCTGCAGCTTATCTGTTAGGTAGGGAAATGGGCAGACTAGGTGGGCCAAGAGGTCCTTATCTGCCATCAAATTCTATGTTTCTATGTTTCTATCCCCAGGAGAAAGTTCCCAAATAGGGGGAAAGGATTTGTCTTTTTTATTAAGCATAAATGAAATTAGTTTTTGAAAATCAGTGCACTAATTATGTCATAAATAGGCTTTGAGTATTCACCACCTTACAGAGTGTCCCCCCCCCCCTTTTTATGATTTAAAACTGTTACATTTGTGTTCTCCTCTTTAATTTTGAATTCTGATTAAGGTATTTCTTTTCAAATGCCTTGTTGATCTGTACTTTGCTTTGGTGTTTTTCAATAAAATATTCCCTTACTCTTTTCGAGAAGTGCCATGGGATCTTTAACATCCACCTGAACTACTACCAGAACAGGCATATGGGACCTTGGTTTCATGTTTGATCTGAAAGACAGCACCTCAGGAGTGCAGCACCCCCCTCATGCTGCACTACAGTGTCAATATTAGAATTTAACCCAAGTACCTGGAGTGGGGGATAGAACCCACAGGCTTCTGATCTTCTGGCCTCAAGCGAGTGTGCAACCTGCTGAGCGATTGACACTGATTTAAGCACTGCAGACACCTGGTAGCAGGTGACCGGGTTGCTGTTGCCATGTATAAACACATTGCCCCCACCAGAGGCAGTATCGCCTTATATGCCTCCATAGCACTTAGTACACACATTGCGTCTGCTTCCTTCCTGTGGAAGATCACCTTCAGCCTCTGTCCTGTTTGATCTGTTTTAGATGTGCTGAGTTTAACCTCCATGCTCCCACTCCCCCCCCATGATGTCACCACACTGCAACCCCACATCCCTGTCTGTCCTATTTTTTGCCACCACCTCGCTTACCCTGAATGCCTCCCTCTGCAGCATCAGGAAAGCTGCTGTGAACAAGCACACCTCATATGCTGAGGAACAGACATGTTTCAGGCTGTCCACTAGCCTCCCCTTGAGCTCCCATGCTCTTGGCCTCCGTTGTTCTGTTACTCTCCCCTGCAACCTCTGCCACACGTGCCATTCTATGGACCAATGGGCTCCTGTTTGGGTCCTCCCAACCTTGGAGATTACATACAAGTCCTATCCCTGATAGGTGCAAACCGATGGTGAAATGCACCATCCCTTCTTCCTATTTTTGCACTATGTACCTCATACTTTGAGCCTCAGTCACTGGCTCACTTACCTCCATCCCCATCTGCCGCCGAAATTCCTGGAACACCTTCCAAGCCCCTTCATATGTCCTCAAGGTGTTGGGCACCCAGGACCCCAAAACAGCATCTGGGCTCTTTCCAGCAATTTCTCAAAATTCTGGTGGGACCTTTGTTCTTTCTGGAGCAGCATCGGGTGCCAATGACCTGAACCTGTCCAACTGCAGATGGGAATGGCTGTCAGCCATCTTGTTGTTTACTTTATCGATATGTCTGGCTTTAAAAGACATATTCAGTTGTAGGCCCTCCATCACCAACTGCCTAACCACCCTAGTTACCAACTCTGCAGAACCCCTTTGTTTGTTCAAAACTTGCACTACCACCTGGTTATCTCACCAGAATATTACTTTTTGATTCAATAGTTTCTTACCCCAAATTCTTACTGCTACCCAAATGGGAAATATCTCCAGGAACTTGATGTCCCTCAGTAGCCCTCTGTCTATCCATCCTGTTGGACATCTCTCTGAAACCCACTCTCCCCTAAAACATGCTCACATCCCCAGAGACCCTGCTACATCAGTGTAAAGTTCTAGATCTGTGTTAAATAAGCAATCTTTCTGCCACAACGTGATACCATTAAACTGCTGCAGGAAGATTTCCCAAACCTTCAAATCCAGCCTCACCCCTTTATGAACATGTGAACATACAAAATTTGCCAGCAGATAAAGGCCTAGAGGTCTACTGAGTATGCTCGAATGTGCAGCTAGCACCCCTTATTCTGCAGCTGCCCTTCCCTTCCACCCTTCCCCTCCATTGACCCTCCCCCTTGTCCTGTCCCATCCCCTTTTGAAGCAGTCCACTGTTCTACTGGATACCACTTCTGCAGGTAACACATTCCACCCAGCTACCACCCTCTCTGTAAAAAAGTGTCTCCTCATCTCCCTCCTGAACCTTCCTCCCTCCAGTCTCATGTCATGGCCCCTGGTGTCCCTCCCCTCCCTTATTTTGAACAGCCACTCTCTACCTGTCTTGTTTATTCTTTTCATGTACTTAAAGGTTTCAATCATGTCCCCCTGTCCCTCCTCTTCTCCAGTGAGTACATGTTCAACTCCTCTCGTATGATAAGTCCCCCAGCCCCTTGATCATCTTTGTCGCCCTCGCCTGTCTTGGGGCCGTCCACCCAATGGTGCAGAAGCTGCACTCCGCTGTGGCCTTTGCCAACCTGAGGATAAAAGCACGCCCTGGCGCCACTGCTCTAGAAGCAGAATTTAAATGGATGAGCAGCTGCTGCACCATTTTCAGCTGCACCCTTTGCTGCACCTTTACCCTTCCAATCAACTTTTTAAGGGCTCCACCTTTGTGAATGGTAACCTAAAGAGCCCTCTGTGGTGTACATTTCTATACCCAGGAACTCCAATCTCTGTGCTGGGCCTTCGGTTTTGTCTGGGGTCAGCAGTATCCCATGACCCTGCACATATCCTGGAAATCCCGTAGCATTTGCTGTGCACTGCCCTGGCTGTGTCCCACCAACAAGAAATAGTCAAGGTAGTGTACCATCTTCCTGTGTCCATATTTCTCCCAGAAGGCCCATTGTAGCTAAGTGCTGAATGCCTCAAAATAAGTGCAAGCCACTGAACAGCCCATCGGCATTGCATTGTCAAATTAATACCCTTCCTTAAACTGGAAACCAAGCAAGTCCAAATCCTCAGCCCACACCAGGAGTAAACAAAAAGCTGCCTTGATGTTGGTTTTTGCCAACCAAGCCCCATCCTCTGTTCGGATCAGTGCCACCACCTGCTCCAGCATGGCATAGGATACCACCCACTGTTCCTCTGCTATGGCATTGTTCACTGACTTCCCCAAGGAATATGGCAGGTTATGGATCAGGTTATGGATCAACCTGTATTTCCCCAGTTGCTTCTTGGGAAACAATCCCAGGGATGAATTCCATAGATCCAGGAAAGGATGGTCCTGGAAAGGCCCCTCCACCCTTCTGCTGCCACCTCCTTCTCTGTCTTGCATTGTGCTACTTCTTCCTTCCCCTTGACTAATCCCAAATTTCTGACTTGCATGGGTTTTGTGACCCCTGAATAATTCAGGTTAAACCCATCTAACAAACCCTCTCAAAGTATCTGCTTGGCTGTCTCATTCGGTTATCCTTCCATCCATTCCCATACCACCACTCCTTAACTGGCATTATGGCCATCTTGAAACCTCTCCTGATCTCCTGGCCTCCCATATACCATCACTGCAGTGACTCCCCAATGGGAATACTAGCACAGCGCCAGACATTGAGCAAAACCTGCCCATTGCTGTGCTGGTCTTTGCAGCGATCGGGACTGCATCACTGGGTGATTGCCCCCCCCCCGGTCCAACTCTGAGTTGGAGTTAGAATCCTAGAGACCACCTGAATGTGTACACCAACATCCCCATGGCTACAATTCTGACAGTCGGCATTGTAGCTGTCGCTGTAGGGGATGTCAGCGCTAGTGCTGTCGAAGCGCTATGGGTAAACCCTGGCTTCCCCCTCTCATCTTACCTGCCCCTGGACCCTTCTTCAAAATTCCCCCATCTCTTTAAATCCCTCTTTCTGAAGCTGGGCCCCATGTCTTGTCCCCTGACCGCTCCAACCCCCCCCCGAAAGGGCTGCCCAGATTGGTGTGTGCCCCCCTTCACCATGAGCTCTGTACTGCAAAACCAGGTGAAAGCTCCTACATCTGAAACATATACAGTATATCTGAAGTTACAATTGGTCAAGTTGCAAGTGGCCTTGTTATATCCCCAACAGGCCTTAACTCCTGGACCCAAGCTACCCCTCACTGATTCAGAACCTCCCCCCCACTCTGCCCTGACATGGCTCTCAACCAGAAATCTGCATGTGTGAAATCCCACTGAACATCCTTGTGATTGGCCATCCTTTGCTGAAACATCTCATCATAGTGGAGCCATTCCCTATCCCCTTTCATTTTATACACCTTCCTGATTATGGCTGAATAAGTCAGCAATGGTATGGACAGTTCTGGTTATTTTTATAACTTAATAGCACTGAAATGGATAAAACCCACCATCCATGCATCGAAGGACTTGTACTGATAAGTGGCTTCCTCCACTGTTTTCCCTACTATGACCAGTGCTACCGCCATCTCCAACTTATCTACTGTCTCCTTCTGCTCATACCTCTTTGCTGCTTCGTTGTCAACCAAGCCAAGCATGTCCACGTATTGCCCCTTCCATATCTTTTCTTATATGTATTGAAGTACGTGGTCTCCCAGTGTCATACCTGGAACCCCCCACTTCCCCCAGCTCCCCCCCGTGGACCCATCCTTCCCTGCACCTTCCCTTTTTTTACCCTTCCACTCTAGCAGTGCTTCCTCAAGCTCTCCCCACTCTATATCACCTTCCTCCATTATCATTCCTGCCAGATAACCCTTAAGACTTCTGTCTACTGTTAAATGTACAGCCAGCACCTTACCCTTGTTTTGTTGGTCCTCAAGTTCCTTAGCAGGAGTGGCCCCCCTGCCTCTCTTTCCCCCTTTTCTCCTCTGTTTTCTGGGCTTTTCATTTTCCATCCATCTTTTCTATGTCTGTTACCTTCTGGGCCTCATCCATCAACTCCTGTACCTTCCTCATCAGGTCCATCACTTGCTTGGCTAACTTTTCCCCAGCAGACATGTTTTTGGCTACTGCCTTCTTTGGTGCCATCCTGTCAAACTTAATTATAGCAGGCCCGGTGGCGCTGAGGGTTGAGGTGCTGGACACCACACTTGCTCCATGCCGGCGAGCCGGGTTCCGGAACGCGCAGGTTTAGGCGTCGGTGTTGGCCAGGGGGAGAAGGATTGAGCACCCAACGGCTTGCTGTCCTTCTCCGGATGGGGTCCTGCAGCTTTCTCCGCTGCAATACCGCCACTTCCCAGTGAACTGGGGGCATGTTGGTGCACAGGGGAAAGCGCAGCATCATAGTGGATCAATGCTGGCAGGGGACTGGGGTGGATGCATGTCTCTGCATGCGCCTGACCCCTTGCTCCCTATTGCACGCCGGCGTCAGGGATGGAGGAAAATCCTTCACCTCTCCTAGGTGACAATCTCCCCAGCAAGCAAGCAGGTCAACACCGATGAAGATTCAGAGCAGACTCCGCTGTGCCAAGGCCCTCTCCCTGTGGAACCTTTGGGGATAAGGTAAGGGGGAACTTGTCCTCACTCCACCCGGGGGGGTAATGCGGACTCTTCAGGTAGTAGGGGAGTCGAGCTGAGGTGCTGTGGGGCAGACCCTGAAAGTTGGGTAGGTGGTGACACTTGCAGCATGGGGAATTCAGATTGAGTGGAGAAGCTGAGGTGGAAAAAGAGGCATTGGGGGATAAAAATAGAGTAAAAAAAAAATTAATTATACAAGGATGTAGGATACAAATTTGTCCTGCCCCGGATTTTCCATGTGTCCTTGCCTCCATTACGTGGATACCATCTGCACATAAACACCAAACCTTGATAATAAAAATATTTTTTTGTGTATGTTGTCCCCCTCCCTTCAGAATCCATGCTGCCCCCACCTTGTTTGAAAGTGGGTGGGGTGGCCCAACAAACCCCCACCTCTGTCAAGACCCACATGGTATTTCATAACTCCTCTCCCTCTCCCTTGTGGCCTGCCCGTACCCCTATCAGAGCTGTTCCCCTTCCCATCATCCCCACCTCCATCTGGCAATTCCATGTTCCCCATCTAAAGTGACTGTGGTAATCCCTTGGTCCAAAATTGTCTCATTGATCCTTGTGCACCCATTTCATGTCTTGACCCTTCTTTATATCTTTCCTTAGTTTTTTTTTGCATGTGTCATCAATAATTATATTAGTCCATGGCTTATAATTCTAGAAACCACCCCATTTTGTTCCCTTGTTCGCACACCCAAAACTGATTGTCAGGCATACCTATGTCCTTACTCCTTCCCACTGTTTAGCCAATGTCTGATCCATGAGCCAAAAAGGGTCCCCATGCCCTCCTCTTTCAATTCTTTGAGGATTGTCCTTACAGTTGTAGAAATATACTGCCAAATTATCAGTCCATCGACCCCTCTAGCCTTGCCTTGCTTATCTTTAAACTGTAAGTGGCCAGCTTGTGTCTGCACTGCTCTTGTATCTTTGTGCCAAAAACAGAGCATGCTAGACTGCCTGTATGACTTTCTAGGCTGTGGTGGCCCTGCCTGCCATTTTGTCCCCTGACTGAATGGCCACCCTAAAATAACAGCCGGTTGGTTTGGCACTTGGGCCCCTGTCCCCATTCACATTTTCCGGGTTCTCCCTTGATTGCACTCTAACTCCCACCCCATCCCCTTTCTTCCTTTCAGTGCTGCCTCTCATCCATTCTGCCCCGTTGTCTTCTGTCCTAGGTAAACCCCCTGTTTCCTGCTTCAGTTTCCTTTTATTTTTTTTTTATATTTCCTCAAACCCACAGGGAAAAACTCCCTTCTAGTGTTCTCTTCATAATTGCAGCCCCCTCACTAGCCCATGTTGTAAATTTGACCCTCCTTGTAGGCGTGCCTCCCGGCCGCCACCCTCCATGCTGGATGATGTCATCCCAGCAAACTTTCTTGGCCTACCTAGGCCTGCGGCCTTCCTCATGGCAATCCCTGCATGCATTGTTTTCCCAAAACTATTGAAAATCTTGCCCACAGCAGTTTCCATCCTTTCTTCTCCTGCAACCCCGCCCACCCTCCCAGTCCCAAGTCAAGAAGTTACCCCTTAGCTCCGTGGGCTGACCAGGCTGTTCCCGATGCCACATGGTGGCCTTGTCCTCATATGTTTCCACCTCCATGGCTGCCCTGCATGCTGGGTTCCATTCTAGCCCACTATTTCCTTACTGAGCTGCACTCCCTTGCTGTGTTGCACCTTTCTCCAATGCTATAGCTTCCCACATGGCCTGGATGCTGTAACCCTCTCTTTTGTGGATCCCCTTGTTTCATTTCTTTAATGGCATCTCCACTGAGCAAATGAGCAGAAATACCTGATCCAGGAACAAACTCCATTCACAGCTCTGGGAGCCCCCCGCTCATCTTAGATAACAGAAAGCTATAACACACACATAACAAAAATAGCAAGCTTGGTGGCTCCTGGTCTACCTGTACAAGGAAAAAAGTCAAATGTTATACACAATCCTTACTGTAATGCCCTGCCACGGTGTACTATGCATCATTGACTCTTTACTCTCTTGCATTCTGTTCATTCTTTTTTTTTATTTTAGACCCTGCTTACCACCAGTTTCCTCCCATCCTTCTCCCTTATCTTACCTCCACAAAAGTTTCCATAAGAGCTGGCCCATCAGCGTAATGGTTAAATTTCTGCTTGCGATGCCACCGACTCAGGAACGGACCCAGGATGCTGCAGGGCTGGCTGGGGAGAGAAGGTTTGAACATCTGAGGACTGCTTGCTTTCTCTCAGGGGGAGGAGGAGGAGGAAGACAACCCAGTGCTTGCTGACTCCTGGCAGAGGCCGGGGTTACAGCAATGCTCTGGGGCACTGCTAAATACAGGGGCATGGTGAACATCGGTGTACGCTTCGATGTTAGTGGCATGCCATGCACTGGGGGAGAAAATGGGAAAAAGGGCTCCATGGTTGACCAGATGATGGTTTCTGGCTTCCACTGCTGCAGAACCCTGGGCTGTCCAATGGCCACCTCAGCAGCACCCAGACCAAACAGAGAGAGCACTTCCCCACCCCTCCAGTGCCTTCTCTCTCAGAGGAGGGGGACCCATCCAGTGAAGGGTTACACCGGGTTACCCGGAAGGCTGCAAATATGAGGTGGTGGCAGTTGCTTCAGGGCAGGGTGGCAGTGAGGGGCATAGGTAGCCCAGAGGAGAGGCTGGTCAGGAGCTGGGGGGAGCAAAAACAAAAAATGTTTCCACAAAAAAAAACAGAAGCAAAACCTTGATCCAATTGACTGTGCTGAACTTCTTTAAAAAATATCAGAAATACAGCAAAATAAGGACTTCATCCAGGTTACATAGCCTTAAGTAACCATTGCCAAGCCCTGCCTCTGGCCAGCCCTCAGTCAATTTTCATCCACTAACCTCACTTCTTACCCACAATGCCCCTGTACTCTCCCCCCTCCCTCTTGTGATGTCACCAGCCCTGCTTGCCCCCCTCCCTCTTCTACCCTGGCCATTCCCCAGGGAAACCCCTGACAACCTGGTCTGCCTGTTTATCAGGCAGACCCCTTTATCAATATATGAGAACTGTATCATTATGATCTATTCATGTGTATCAGAATCTAGGCTTACTTTAACAAAACTGAAGTTTCTAAGCCAAACAGTTAAAAAGTTTAATGCGTTGAAATATAATCTGAAGCATTTTAAAATACTATAAACATTTTTTAAAATAGTTAGAAGATAGTGGTCATTAAATTTAAGAATAGACACATTAATTGCTAGTTCAGTAATTGGGAATCATTATTTCTAAGCCTGTCTTAAATTAAAGCCTGCCCTGAACCCCTACCTATATTTTGCACTGATGGCTTCTCACTAACCATTGTACAATCATTCAAATATCTTGGAGTTACTCTGGATCATCAACTGGACATCTCCCTACATATCCTTAATGTGTGTCAGACAGTAAACAATAAACTTGGGATTGCTTACAGAGTCAAGCCCATCCTTATGTCAGATACCCCATTTGTCCTAGCCTGAGGAGTATACCTCCTGAGCCTAAATTAAGGACTTATTCCCTTGAACAACACTGCAAAATCTAATATGGCTAAATGGGATGTAGCCTACAAAAATATCTGTAGCTTTGTCTTATGTATGTCCCACCTCAATCATCACTGTGAGCTTTATAATAAGCTAGGTTGGCTGTCCCCAGTTAATAGTCACTTATTTGACCTGTTTTTTTTTTTTTTGTACTATTAAGTTCATTAGATCTGCAACCCCTTCCACCCTAGCTAGGCTACTAAAGTGCTATAACTAAGTGTACTCTCTTAGATCTAATGAGAGATCTCTGCGTGCAGTGACATAAACCTATAGCACAATTGTGAACAGGTCTGTGCTATACAGTATATATGCTAGGCTCAGGAATTCATTGCCATTTCTTGCTCACAGCTCCTCCCACTCATTGTCCTGGATTCCCCCCTTTTTCCTCACAAAAAGACAGAGACCATTGCTTGTTGCTGTGCTCAGATTGGCAATTAATTTATTTATACATCATAATTCCATATTCCATTTTCCATTTTCTTATTATCATATTCCAAAATTTCATTTACTTTCATCCATATATCAATCTCTGATTATCTCTCTTTCTTCCTCTTTTCTCTCCCCAGGTGAAAACCTGGGTGCCTTCTTCTTCTTCTCCTTCTCCTTTTCCGTTAGGTAACGGTGAAAACCGAGACTATGCTCTCCTTCATCTTCTTCCTCTTCTTGTGTTATTCCTTTCCTCCCCCCGCCCCCTTCCCCCTTTTCTCCTGCCATCCACCTTTGGCAGTCCATACCCATATTATCTTCTGCCATCCACCTTTGGCAGTCCAAAACTGTCCAACCGACTCTTCTGTCATCCACCTTGACAGACCCACCATACAGTCCCATCTTGACTGTCTTCCCCTTGTTCGGCCTTGTAGGGTGGTGGGTGGAGGATCAAAACTCCAGCAAAAGTGGCTGAGGCCCCTGTGCTGTCCATTATGTACCTCCACTCTGCCCCTCCCTTCCTGTTACCTGCCCATTGTTCTGACCCTTAGCCCTCCCTTCCTCTTCTCTCCCTCCTGAGCACAACCATCCTAATGAAGGAGGGAAGGTGCACCAGGACAACCTGGTCTGTCCCTTAAAGGGCAAACTCCATTGTCCCGGATTCCCCCCTTTTCCCTCACAAAAAGACAGAGACCGTTGTTTGTTGTTGTGCTCAGATTGGCAATTAATTTATTTATACATCATAATTCCATATTCCATTTTCCATTTTCTTATTATCATATTCCAAAATTTCATTTATTTTCATCCATATATCAATCTCTGATTATCCCTCTTTCTTCCTCTTTTCTCCGCCCAGGTGAAAACCTGGGTGCCTTCTCCTTGTTCTCCTTTTCCGTTAGGTAACGGTGAAAACCGAGACCGCTTTCTCCTTCATCTTCTTCCTCTTCTTGTGTTATTCCTTTTCCTTCCCCCCTTCCCTCCTCCCCAATTTTTTCCCCACTAGCCAGTCTCCAGGTTGTGTTGGATGACTGGCTTTCACCACCTTAGGGTATTACTCTCCCTTACCTCAGGGAAGATCCTGTACTCCTTCACTTCTTTTTTTTTTTTATATCCTGTTTTTTGCATGTTTAATCCATGCTTCTATAAAGCCCATTGTTTCTGTATTGAACATGTCTATGGCTAGGTCTGACAGGTGCACGCCATCCAACCTGTAGAAGTCTTCTACCCATTCTTCTGCCCCTCCGTAGTATCACCTGTCCTCCCATCTGTCTTACTAATGACCCAACCCTTCTATTCATCTTTCTCCTGGCCCTCTCCACTGCTCTATGGCTGTACTCCTGCCTCCACACCCTCCTTGGTATCATGTCCTACCAAGCGAGGCATACCTGAGGCCACCACTGTCGTATTGCTCCTAAATCCTATTTTATCTGCAAGTATGTGTCTACCCGTGGTTTGCCTGGAAGGTTGTTGCCCCCAGATGTATAATGATTAGGTCTGGACTGGAGCACCGTCCCTTGAGTTCCTTCAAGGTGGGAAGTAGTTGTGCCCATCTCATCCCCCATATGCCGTGCCAGACCAACCTACACCATTTCACATCCTGGTACAGCTGCTTCCCCCCAGCCTTCTTCTCTGCTCTCTTTCCAGCCCAATAAATATAGGAATGGTCACAGATCCAGACTTCCGTGATCCTCCCTCTTCCTATGGGGTTCAAGCAAAATTAATTATTTTACACATGCTCTCAGTGTCATCACTGTAGTATCCCCTTCCCTGCCTCCCCCCTTACCATTTCCTGCCCCCCCCAGATCTGTAGCTAAAAACAGGAGCAATACTTTCCATTTCTTACTTCAGTGCTTGAATGTATCTCTTATAACTGGCGGACTGCCAGCGTCCCTTTTCCAAAATATCATTCACCGTTTCTCCCGCCGCTGCCCACCCTGAGGCAGCCCCAATCCGCAAGGAATGGGATGAATAATTAGCTGGGTCCTGCCCCATGAATTGCATGCCCTTTTTGAGCAATGCTGTGACTTGGTAGCCGGTGACCCTTTTTCCATCACATGTACAAATAGTTTTCCCGTCCTGGTCCCATGCTCTGCGGCGAAAGCCCACAGAGCCTGTACTGGGCATACTTCAACTTCTACCTGGCCCTTCAGCATCACTATGCAACCTTGTCCTCTTTGATCCATTTTTGACCTCCTGATCTTGATCCGTATCTCTTTCACCCCCCAGCTTATATCTTACCAGTCTAACCCCCCCTTGTCTTCTTTCCCATGGCCTACCACCTCACTCACTCACTCTCATGGCCCCTGCAAACATTACTACATAAATTGTGTGAAATAGCTGGGGCTCAGACTTTGATCTGCATATTGCCTGGAGCACGTCCTTTAGCTTTACCAGCCACTGCTCCCCTATTGGCCTTCTATTATCTACTGGCCCTTGTTTCAATCTGCCCCATGCCTGCATCATTCTTCTGATGAATAATGATTTTGTCAGGTCCTTCCACCCCTTTTAGGCTGCAGATAACACTAATCCCTGCCAAACAGACTCCCATTGTGGTGTGGGCTGTCCCTTTTTGCCAGTGCTCCATGGTGAACATTCCCAACTGTTCCTCTTTGAGTGGCCTACTTACCTCCATCTGGTGCTCTGTCCTGAATGTTTGAAACACACGGCAAGCCCCATCGTAGACCCTCAGAGTCTGAGGCGCCCATGATCTGTGAAACAACAGTTCTGTTCCTTCTTGACAACATCCCAGTTGTTCGCTGGTATGGGCATTTTTAGTTCTTTTGCTGCTGGTGCCAGCCTCTGGAAATGGTCCAGCTGCAGACGGGAAAGGCTGTCAGCCAGGGTGTTGTGTACCTCTTCTATGTGTTTTGCTCTGAATGACATGTTCAGCTGCAAAGCCCTTAACACTAAATGTTGCAATACTTGCATGACTGTTTCTGACCTGGCTTCCCTGTTGTTTAGGACCTCTACCACTGCTCTATTGTCACACCAAAATGTCACTTTCTGATCCCCTAATTACTCCCCCCAGACCAGGGTGCATGCCCATATGGGCATAATCTCCAGCAATGTTATGTCTCTCACTTTGCCGTCCCTTACTCAGCTGGCAGGCCAGGGTTCTGCAAACCACCTGCCCCTCAGGTTCCCCCCTATGCCTAGCCCCCCAGCAGCATCTGTGAAGAGTTCGAGGACTGTGTTGTACACCCACTCCTCTTGCCAGAAAGAGCACCCATTATACTTCCTAAGGAATTCTTCCCATATTTTAAAATCCTCCCTGACACCTTGTGTCAGGTCCACCCAGTGATGTGGTCTGGTGACCCCTGCTGTAGTCCTAGCTAACATCTTTGTAAATGATCTTCCTGGTCCAATGGCCCTGAATGCGAAATTCAGGTGCCCCAGTACCTGTTGCACTAGTTTTAGTTGTACTCTTCTCCTGTTGGTGTCTACTTGGATCAGTTCCTTCAATTTACTTACTTTTTTGTCCGGTAGCCTAAATATTTCATTCAGGGAATCTATCTCAATCCCCAGGAACTCCATCACCCTACTGGGCCCTTCTGTTGTGCCAGTGGATCCCCTAGTTCCCTGCATAACTCCTGAAACTTACCCAGCATATTCTGTGTCTCTCTTTTTCCCCTCCCAATGAAAAGAAAATCATCCAGATAATGAATGACCATCCTAGAACCATTTTTTTTCCTGGAATATCCACTGCAAGCATGCTGAATGCCTCAATGCTATGCTATGGAACATCCCATTGGCATGGCTTTGTCGAAATAATACTGCCCCCCAAATTTTAAAACCCAATAGATCCCAGTCTTCTCTCCTAACTGGCAGCAGTCTGAAAGCAGATTCAATGTCTATTTTTGCCATCCATGCGTCCTCCGTGGCCCGGATTATCTGGACTGCATCCTCTAGTGTCTCATACGTTACCTTACTATGTTCCTCACTGATGAAATCATTCACCGAGTCCCCTTCTGGATAGGACAGGTGGTGTATCACCCTGTACTCCCCTTCTTGTTTCTTGGGTACCAAGCCCAATGGCGAAATCCGCATGTTCCGCAATGGGGGGGGTGTTAAATGGGCCCTCTACCCTCCCTGCTACCTTTTCTTTCTCTATCTTCTGTCTTAACATTTCTTCCTTTCCTTTTACCGACCCCAGGTTGCTCGCCTCTCTCGCTTGTCTGGGCCCCCCACACTGCAGTGAAAACCCTGTGTTAAAACCTCTTATAATCATATCTCGCACACTTTTGTTCGGATATCTGTCCAAACAGGCTGTCCATGCCTTTAAGTTGATGGGGGTTCTGGCCACCCCAAACTGCTCCCTGTCATGCCCCTCACTCCTCCTGGCCCCTCCCTCTTACTTTGTTCCAAGTTTTCCTGTCAGTGATTCTGCCCCATTCTGTGTTCCCCCTACCCCTCCCTTCCCTGCTCCATGCCTGCCCTTTAAACCCCTGCTCTTCTCGAAAAAACCGCTGCCCTGACACTTGACCCTCATGCCCCTGTGTCTCTTTGGCACATGTCGTTCTACATCTGCTTGTAGGGTGCCCTCCCCGGCATTTTGAACAAGTGTGCTGAAAGTGACATTGAGGCCACGAGCAAAAAGCCCTGTTGTAAGCCCAGCAGCATCTCTGGGGCGTAGTCTTCTTTTTTCCCCATTCCCTTCAGGTGTGGACTGATCTGTTATGTAATCGGTCCATAAGTCTAGCTGCTTGGTGTCCCATCTCACATCCCCGAGTGTTGCCATTCTCTGCTGAAAAAATTCATCATAGTATAACCACCCCACCCCCCCTTTGTTTTTGCCCTCCATATTATCAAGGAATAAGTGATGAGCAGGATGCCCAGCTCCAGCCTCTTTTCCAGGATGATGGCTGAGAAAGTGGCAAAACCTACGAGCCACCCATCCCAAGTCTTCCCTTTAGTGAACTTGTCATCCTCCCTCTTCCCTAAAAGCACTATTGCCACTGCCATTTCACTCTTACCTATGTTCTCAGCTTCCTCATACTTGGCTGCTGCTTCCCGGCTCACCAAAGCGAATATATCCACATACTCCCCTTTCCATATTGTTTCCTCTGTGGCCAGTGGCACATGCTCGCATATCCTCATCCCAGGCGCACCTATCTCCCTTGTACCTTTACCTTCTTTCTCTGTACCCCCTTCATTTCTGCCTGGCACCTCTTTTTCCATCCTAATTTCTGCCAAAGCCGATTCCATCTGACCTAGACCTCCTGTTCCCAGCGCTGACACAATTTGACCTATATATTCTTTTATACTATCCCCCACTGTGCTGGGTGTGTTACCTGTAACCTTGTCCAGGCTGTGCTGCCTGGAGTCTTCCAAGTGTCCCCTTGTTTCTCCCTGCAGTTGAGGAGGAGGGTGAACTACTGGGGTTTGTGGAGGGAATACAACATTCTGGGGATCTGGTCTGGGTTCACCAAGGGAGGTCCCACCTTGATCGGTGGAAGGTACTGGCGTCACCGAGTCTATAGGCTGCAGGGGTACTGGATCAGCCGCCTTGGTGGGTCCCACTGCTAGCAGTGGCACCCTAGCAGGACTGCATGGCCCTTCGGCTGGCCATTTCCCTCTGCCCCTTTTCCCGGGCCTGCTTTCCTCTTCTCCCTGGGTCTCCCTAGTTCCTCCCCCTCCACCAGTTCCCACATCCTGTTGGCTTTTTCCGCTAACTCAATTATAGCTCTGTAAGGGTCTTCCTTGGATGGCCTGCTCTTCTTTGGTGCCATGTCCTTCCTTTCCTTTTCACTGTGAAGATAACTACAGGAAGAGAAACACGATTAATTATATGCATACACATACTTTGTAATGCCTTCCCTCTGACCTCGTGCCACACACCCGCATGTCCGGTTGGGCCCGCAGTGAAAACCTCCATCATGCTCGATTGGCAACCAGGTCCCATTGGCTGCTCCCTGCCATGTCCTTTGCATGTGGCACATGCCATGTGAGCCACCCACCCCCCAGGCCTATCCCTTGGCCCCTTTAAGGCTTCCCTTGATCCCTCTTAATTATTACTATTAATTAAGGGAAAATGCCCTTTGAGGGGCTTGTTTCCCCATGATATACCGCAGCGGAGGCAGCCTAGTTTTCCTTTCATTTTTTTTTTTGTTTTTTTTGGGGCGGGGTGTCCTGTTTCTCCACCCGTGACCCGCCAGCGTGTGTGCGTGTTTGCGCTCCCATTTTCCCCACGAGCCAGACTCCCCTTGTGGCCCGTACTCGCCTCCTCGCCCTTTTTTGTTTTTGCCCTCTCCTGTCCCCCCCCACTGTTCCTCTATTCAGATTCCATCCCCTATCCTCGCACCCCTTGTGCAGCGTGTGACGTCACACCTCGTGGTCGCAGTGTGCTTCCGCTCCCCCTTGTTACAGGGCCTCTTCCTGCGGGCCTCTACCTCAAAAGTCCAATTGTACCTCCCTTGGAATCCACCAAAATGTTTATACCACTGGCAATGCAACCTCCCCTTGAGCTACCAACCATGCTGCTGTCCCTCAATCGTCGAGCCGGGCTGGCCTCCACAGGAGCTTCCTCCCCAGGGATGATACCACCTCACAAACAGGCACTGTGTTAGCCAACACACAGGCCCACACAGTAAACTGCACAACCAGAGGGAAAAGGCTTCTATCCCGACCACTGACGTGGCATGTGACGTCACGCCACGTGGTCGCTGCATCGTGCTCTCACTCCTAGTGCTTCAGGGCCTCTTCCAGGCCTACCAATTTTTCCAGCAAACAGAAAAATGGGCCAAAAATGCCACAAGCTGCACAAAACAAAGGGAAAAGCTTTCAGCAACCACCACGTGGCGTGTGACGTCACGCCACGTGTTCCCAGATCGTGCTCTCGCCCCCTTTTGCCTCAGGGCTTCTACCAGGCCTACTATTTACCCCAGCAACAGAAACAGGCCCCCAAAATGCAGCATGCAGCACAAAACAAGGGGAAAAGGCTTGTCTCACACACACCACGTGGCGTGCAGGATGCCACCACGGGTCTCGGATCGGCACCTCGCTAACTTTGCCTCAGGGCCTCTTCCAAGCCTACCAATTTTGCCAGAAAACAAAAACAGGCCCTAAAGGTGGCAAGCAGCACAAAACAAAGGGTAAAAGCCTTCCTTGCAAACACCACATGGCATGTGACGTCACGCCACATGGTCTCGGATCGTGCTCTCACTCCCTTTTCTTCGAGGCCCCTTCTAAGCCTGCAAATCTCACCAGCAACCACAAAACCTTCGACCTTGTCCCAGCTTCCATCAACTGGCCACCACTGCTAATACAGCCCTCCTCTGGTGTAAGCCCCTCATACCTCCTAGCATGCCTGCCCTGATAAACACGCTAGCCTTGCTTTTTAGCTGTACAGTGCCTCCCAATTCTAACAACGGCTCTCCTTTTCAAGCAACTGTACAGAGATAATTGTAACTCCCAACCTGCCTGCCCTGACCAACACTTCTATCATCAAAGTTAACACACCAAATGAAATTGGACCTTCTAAACAGCCATAAAAAACCCACAAGCTCTTCTTTGTCCTTTTCCTTTCTTTTTTTTTACAGCCTATTGTTTATCAAACCCCTGCTTCACCCTGTCTTCTAATATATCACTTTTATGCGCTATTCTGTCCAAAACCATATTTCTTCAACTAAACACTGCAAAGATTTTTTTGTTTTAACAACTTCACATATCCTCACAACTCAATTGTTTGTTTCCTTACCTTTCTCTCCTGGTGAACAAACCTCATATAGAATAGTGGATGGGCGACCATCCACAACAAGGCTGTGTTTCCATCGAGGGTGTTGATGACATCACAGAGACCTCAAGAGCAAAGCTTGAGAGGTCTCCATGATGTCATCAACTCCAAAGATGTGAAACACTGCTTTAGTCGTGGATGGTCGCCCATCCACTATTTTATATAATATATGGATCCCCAATGTGTAAAAAACATTCACTTCACAAGGTTTCATACCTTGTGTATTCACAGCTCTGCTTTATCCCGGTCCTCGCTACAGACACACACTACAGACGCACTCCTATCCCGACATGACCCTGAGCTGAAGATCCCAGTCCTTGCTGATGTTCCCTCTTTTCACAATCCCAACCATGAAGGTAAACACCAGATTTATTTATTTATTGAATTTTGATGACCGGGTAGGCCCAGTGGGCCCCGGAGGTCACTTTTTCAGGGGCGACCCGGGAATAACAGTACATGAAATAATAGACAGTGATACATATATAGGTCATGGGTATACAGTATTCGGCAGTTTACACATAACAGTCTTTTCAATGGGTTTTGTATATCTAGTTAATAAGATGTTATTCATCTGATCCTGCGTCAGTCATGCAAAGAAGAGAGACAGTACTATAGATTCCTTAGGTAACATATTTCTAAGAGCCATAGGATAGGTTCTGTGAGGGGGAGGAAGGAGTTAGTGCTACTTGTTCAGGGGTTGGAGATGTTAGTTAGGTAAGTGTGCTGACCCAGGGTCATTGTTGTAGTGTCAGGTACTGTAGCACTGGCATTTGCTCGTTGACAGCAGATGGGTCTTAAGTCTTGTGCGGAAGCATGGTACCGATGGGGTTTCATGCACCTCCAAAGGGAGGTTGTTCCACAGGGAAGGGGCAGCATATGAGAAGGATTTGTAGCCTGCCTTAGTCCTGACCTTAGGGACCTCTAGTAGAGTTAGGCCTGAGGACCTGAGGTTGCACAGGTTTCTTTTTTCTGTTAGGAGTCCATTGAGACTCGGGGGAAGCGTGGGGCTAATTAACTTTTTTGCCAGGCAGAGTACAGGGTACCTGAGGCGAGCTTCAAAAGATGGCCAGTTAAGCCTCACTAACGCCTCGCAGTGGTGGTTCCTAGAGTGGGATAAGGAGGCAAAATGAACTGCTTTGTTGTATAAAGTCTGTAATTTACCATACTCCAGCTTTGCGATACCCTGAAGGACCGGAGCAGCATATATTAGTTTTGGGAGTAGGGCACTAGATGCGATTGCATGCCTAGCTTCAGGGGTCAGTTGTTCCTTGAGCCGATACAGTAATCTGAGTTTTATATGGATTACTTTTGTGACTTGGTCTACATGTTGTTTGAAAGTAAGACCCTGGTCGAGGGTAAGGCCAAGGTATTTTGTCGAGGAGACTACTTCCAGTTTTTTGCCCTCCAGGGATGTAAGTTGGAGTAGTTGTGATCTGTCTTGTCCAAGGGCTCTAGGTCCGAACAACATGGCTTTGGTTTTCTTGGTATTAAGGACCATTTTGTTCCTGATGAGCCATTCCTCCATGATGCAGATATCCTTTTGGAGGTATGTGCCAAGATCATCCAAGTTGTCCGAGGTTTTATAAATAACAGCATCATCCACATATTGGATAGCATTGCTGCTCCCACAGTGGTTGTGCAGTTCATTTACGAACAGTGAGAACAATAGGGGCCCAAGTATCGACCCTTGGGGTACTCTCTCCTTTAGGGACTGTGGTTTGGAGAGTTTATCCTGCCACCTAACCCTCTGTGTGTGACCAGAGAGGTAGCTTTCCACCCATTTGAGGGCATGGGTGTCGAGGCCTATGTGGAGGAGTTTATGAAGTAGTAGTCTATGATCCACCAGGTCGAAGGCCTTGGAAAGGTCTATGAAAACCATGCCTGTGTTGGATCCAGAGTCAAGTTATCTAAGTATATCTGTAGAGAGTTTAGTTAAGGCAGTATCAGTCCCATGTTTGGCTCTAAAGCCATTTTGCGACGGGGACAACAGCATGTGTGTCTCCAGGTATTCCCTAAGTTGGCATAGGCAAGTTTCTCCTGTATTTTTGCCAGGCTACACAGCAAGGAGATAGGCCTGTAGTCTCAATTGGTTCCACAGGCCCACCCTTGTGAATTGGGACCACATGTGCCTGCTTTCACAGCTCTGGGACAGATCCTTCTAGTAAGGACCTGTTGATCGGCCAGATGAGTGGCCGTGCAAGTGCCGAGGCAATCTAGCATTGATTCCATCCGGGCCCCCTGAACCTCTTGTTTTCAGGGGTTTTAGGATGGCCAGGACCTCTTTTAACTTTGCCAGCCGCATGTGAAAGAATGGGCAGTCAAGAATTGGGGGATCCTGAGGAGCAGACTGATTGTTGGGCACAGATGACCCTGCCTTATGTTTGTCTGGGTTTGTGAAGAATGTATTGAGGGTTTCAGCAATTAGTGCCTCATCAAGCAGTACCTGCCCATTAGCTGTGATTGGGCTGGTAGCTGTCTTTTTATTTCCCTTTATCAGTTCATTGATGTGGTACCAGAAAGTCCTAGGGTTGCCGAGGTTTGCTTTCTGGAGGTGGTTGAGGTACTCCTTTTTCGCTAGCTTGATGGCCTGTTTACACTGGTTTCAGAGTGCTCTGTAATTTGCCCAGTCTGCGTGGAGTGATGTGCCCTTAGACTTTTTCCAGGCTTTGTCACAGCTAGTCATTAGAGCCTTTGGGGGGGTAATTCACTTATAACAATAGCCTTTTACCAGATTGGTCTTATTAGGGACCAGGAGGTCAGCGGCCCACATGATAGATCTGTTAAAGAAGTCAACTGCCCCTTCCAGGGTAGGGAGACTTCTTAGTGGACTCCAATCTAAGTTGCCCAGGAGGATATTGTATTGCTCCAGAGAGAGCTTAGAGTAGTCCCTGGTGGTGAGTATTCTGGGTTGGACCGTTTCCGCCCTGTTCTTCCAAACACAAAAAATGGGCGAGTGGTCACTGAGAGCATCGGCCATGGTGCCAACAGATTGAACGTTTTTTGGGTTTGATACCAGTGCCCAGTCAATGGTTGAGTGACTTCCCGTTTTATAGTTCAACCTTGTGGGTAGGGTGATAATCTGGGAAAGGTTTGCCTCATGAAGCATACCATTTATAGAGGACCTGACCTCTTTGACCCAGTTCAGGTTGAAGTCTCCAAGGATGATGAGTTCCGATGCAAACTCAACTGTTAGGTTTTTAGTGAGTGTCTCAAGAGATTGGAGAGCATCCTTATGGGGACTATATACAAACCCTATATTTAGGTGTTTGGCACCACCAAGGGTGATCCGAATAAAGATAACTTCAATTTCAGGGGGCAATGTTACTTGCGGGTGGACATGAGCAGAGATCAGGGTAGCCTTCACGTAGATAAGTACCCCACCCCCCCTTTTCTGGATTCTGTCCTTGCGGTAGCAGACATATCCTGGGGCAGCAAATTAAATAAAAAAAAAATGACAAACTGAAAACATGAATACACGGTGTAGACTATGGCAATCCGTGTACAGACTTACTTTGAACCGCTCACTGGACCGCTCGCTATGTGGCACCGCCATTGTAGTTTGAAATTTTTTGCGAGGAGTGAGTTTTAACCCATCTGGTGGCAGCTCAAGGGAAAAAAAGTTGTTGTACTATCGATGTAACATCAGAACGATAGTACAACAACTTTTTTGACCTTTGAACTGTCCTACAACAGGATTTTGAAAGCCATCATTTTCTATTAACAATAACTCCTACCCATATACTATAAAAGAATATGCCAATCCGACATGCTGCAGTTGATGTAGGATCAAAAACTCCAGCAAAAAGTGGCTGAAGCCCCCCTGTGCTGTCCATTATGTACCTCCACTTGCCCTCCCCTTCCAGTTGCCTGCCCATTGTTCTAACTCTTAGCCCCTCCCCTTCCTCTTCCCTCCCCTCCTGAGCACAACCATCCTAATGAAGGAGAGAAGGGGTGCACCAGGACAACCTGGTCTGCCCCTTAAAGGGCAAACTCCATTGTTCATAAGATCCCTCTGGAGCTACTTGAAGGCAGATTCTGACTTTAATTACAATTAACCAAACTCTGTTTTTTTTTAATTCTCCTGGTTATGGTTACCTTGTTTGATATGATTACTCAGATTCAAATGTAATCCTTACGGTGAACAACCTTTGGATACATATTTTGTGCCTATTTTGTTACTATCTCCTTTTAGTTATGATCATTTGATTGGCATTCACCTTATATTACAGTTCTCTGTGATCTAGTTTACTGAATTTTGGATACTAATATTGTATGACACTTGCCTTACTTTCTCTGCTTTGTAATCTCCTGGGGTCATACCTGAAGAATAGGCATCTATTGTACTTACTGTTCTTTGAGTGTTTTTCTGGTCAATAAAAACAGAATAAACAAAACATATTTCTCTGTTTTGCCTGCATTTCTAACCTGTTCTATGTTCGCTAGCAAAACTAAAAATGATCAAGCAGATAAATAAGCCAATGATAATAATGGGTATAAAGACAGTGCACTGTTTTCAGGTCCTGTGTAAATTATATGCCAAAGGCAGTTCAGTGACCTTTCGCTATGTTATATCAGGAAGTAGTTGAAATGCACTGATCTCATGGCCTTTGGCCAACAAGCCTGTTTAGTATCATGGCAATGATGGATGAATCAGTGGTGCCCAGATGTTTTGATCTGACATACATGGCTGCTAATGGCTTCTGGATGTAGACATCACATACACATATTTATTGTAGGGTACTGTTTATCCTAGTCAGTAGTAGATGTCAATCCTTTACACATTTGTGAATTTAATACTTACACTGCAACTACATACTTTGTAGGGAAACACTCTGTGAGTGTGTATGTTCATGTGTTGCACACCTAGGACAGGATGATGGTGTGACTGATTGAGGTGAACAGGAGAGGGAATGGGCACAGGGGTGGTATTGCCCCTGTTTTCCCAAATGGAACACCGTTGCTTCCCACATTGATGTATCTACAGATTGACTCTGTAGTATACAGGGATCTGCTAGGGAGGAGGGGGTGCATGCTGGAACATGATGTGTGTATATTCAGTCTTTTAACATTATGTACATAACTATATAGTTTGCCTAGTAATTTACACTAGTTATATATGGCTTATGCCACTTGTGTCATCTAGATGGACAGCAATGGATGTCTCTTATGGTCTTTAACCCATAACTGGTATCTCCTGTGACCTGCATGTGGTCTCCAGCTGCCTCCACCTTGCCATTTCATCATCCAGCACTGTCTACCAAACCCTGCTCAATAAACATTTGGTTATTATATTATGTTATGTCAGCTGTAATGCCTTTGTCCCTGCATTGTTCGGTGTGTACTGTTATGCTGCTGTCTATGTATGTCTATGCACAGAAAGTCTAATTGCCCTAATTGGCATCTAGCTGCTACTCTTGATTTTGTGTACTTGCCCTGTAAATAGCTGCTCTCTTCAATGAAAACTGGTCATTGCCAATGTAACCCTGTAACCTTTTGTCCTATACTGTATTGCTTGTATATTTAATTGTACTACCTGCCCTAAGTCTAACAGCTGCCACTGTTGTCATGTTGTATGTCACCACCCTCTCCAATGATTATAGTACAATGTCATTGTATTCCTGTACACAGTGTCCTACTCTGTATTCTTTGATTATACTTGCACAGCCCTATGTAACTAACTCCGGGTCACCCTGAAAAAGGGACCTTTGGGTCCCAGTGGGCTTATCTGGCTAGCAAAATGTAATAAATAAAATGTATGATACCCACTTGGTTGGTATTGTGTGGCACAGCTTGTGTGTAAACCCCCAATCTGAACACTGACTTTCTGCTTTTATTTTCTTTTATTCTTCAGGTGAAGCTACCTCTGGCTGGAAGCTGCAACAGTGAACTTAGGATTTGCAAGAAAGCGAGTTGTGCTCACAACAGAGGGAGGTGAACCTTACAATTTACAATTGTCTTTGGTTTGAAGCAGATTCCTTAGGAAAGTTAATATTCTTCAGGTGGAGGATACTTCTAACTGAAGGGTGAAATAAGGAACTTAGAATTATCAGAAAATGCAGTCTTTCAATCAACAGAGGGAGGTGAACCTTGCTTTACTTTTGTTACAATTGTTAAGATTTTCAGTGAAGGAAGAGTTTAAACCCACAGCGACTAAATACTGTTTACTGTGTCCTTGTGCACAGCTGACTTGATTGTAGTTAGTTATTGACTGTTTGCATTGCAATATTTGTAATACTGCGAGTTATTCACTGGCCTAAGAATTTGTCATAAGTCCTGAATTGAGAGCAAGTTACAGGCTGTGTATTTGAGCCGGACAGTGCCTAGGGGGTGGAAACTGTTTTTTCTTTTGTTTATCTCTGTGTGCCTTAAAAGGCCAGGCCAGACTGTGTCAGGAAGTGCTTACATCACAGCTACTTATCAGCCAATAGCTTTGGAAGAATCTTACGGACCTGATAGTACTAATTTTAGCAGGCTCATTAGATAACCTAATATTCTTCAGGTGAAGCTACCTCTGGCTGGAAGCTGCAACAGTGGACTTAGGATTTGCAAGAAAGTGAGTTGTGCTCACAACAGAGGGAGGTGAACCTTACAATTTACAATTGTCTTTGGTTTGAAGCAGATTCCTTAATAAAGTTAATATTCTTCAGGTGGAGGATACTTCTAACTGAAGGGTAAAATAAGGAACTTAGAATTATCAGAAAAGGCAGTCTTTCAATCAACAGAGGGAGGTGGACCTTGCTTTACTTTTGTTACAGTTGTTAAGATTTTCAGTGCAGGAAAAGTTTAAACTCACAGTGACTGAATACTGTTTACTGTGTCTGTCCTTATGCACAGCTGATGTGTTTTGGGGCTGACTGCTTTCAGAGCACAAGTCACCAGGCTGTTTTGGGGCTGGGGAGGCTTACCTGTGTCTGACTTGGATGTCTGTATTTTTCTGTTTGATTAGCAGAGTGTTTTCTCTGTCAGATTGTCATGTAGGGCATCTTGCTGACAGGAAGGCACTCATCACAGCGGTAGGTCAGAGCTTTTAGTTGATTGTTTCATGAGGGCACAGTTTAGCCCAAACCCTTCCCACCCCTCACCCACCCACCTTGCAAATAGTTCCTTATACCTGGGGTTCTGACATCATTTCCTCAAGAGGGCAAGGTGCATATCACTGTCATATCGTCTCTCTAGCACCTGCACTGACAACATAAGCATACACATTATATAATATATATTTATATATAACAAGCCAATCGCGCGCGCGCACACACACACACACACACACACTCACAAAAACTAAACAAGGTAGACAGACATGTGGGGAGTAGTGCAATGTAATATCTGTGGGGCAGCAGTCTTCCAGGAGTCTTTCTGGAGGCTGAGATTCTGCCCTGTTTGCAGACAACTCTCTGCCCTGAGGGAGGAAGTTGCCCATCTTCAGGCCGCACTGGACAGTAGTAAGGGAACCTTCCCCATCCAGGGAGCACCACAGCCACCACCACTACCTCAAGAGGTTGTGAAGAAAGTACAGCAGTTGGATCACAGTGGGCTCAGAGAGGGTGGGTAGGTAGGAACAGAGGCACACCAGTCAGTTGTTCCACTCACAATCCATACACCATTCTGGGGAGCATAGTTCTCTATGGATGCACCTGCAGAGGAGACTAAAGAGGTTGCAGACAACTGTCACAAGGGAGGCCCTCAGGAAAGAGGCAGAGGGCACCACATGGAAAGGAAGCAACTCCTGGTGGGGGACTCAATTATTAGGGGGATAGAACTGGAGGGAGCAGGGAAAACTGAATTAAGGTGCCTGCCTGGTGCCATGGCATGGAGGGACAGGAAACGTATCCTTAGGATCACGAGAACAGTTGCACAGGAGTCTGAGCTGCACATCATTGTCCACCTAGGGACAAATGACTTGGCTCATCATGAGATTAGAGCAGTGCAGAAGAACTTTGTAGAGTTGGGAAGGGGCCTAAGACAAGTAGCACACACAGTATCCTTCTCAGAGGTGCTGCCTGTTAGTGGCATGGGTGAGGCGAGGGTTCGTTGCACCATGCAGTTTAATGAATGGTTGAAAAAATGGTGTGGAGCACAGGGGTTTGGCTTCATTGGGGACTGGGGTTCCACCTGGAGGGACACCAGCCTATTCTGGCAGGATGGTCTGCATCTGTCCAGGAAGGGAACAAGTCTTTTGGGCAATCAGTTTAAATGCTTCCTTGGCAAGCTTTTAAACTAGTCAAGGGGGGGAGGCACTGGTAAGCAGCAGGAAAATTCCAGCCTCCCCCTAGAAAACAGGGTACTAAATGAGAAAAAGACTGAGGTAGAAAGGTCAGTGGGAGATGCTGCTGCAGAAGGTAAAGCCATCAAAAAATGGAGAGCAATGAGTACCAATGCCCATAGTCTGTGTTACAAGCTTCCTGAATTAGTGGCCTTGAGGGAGGAGGAACATCTGGATATCGTGGCAGTCAAAGAAACACGGTACACACAGAACCATGACTGGGATGTAAACATACCAGGATACACTATCTACAGGAGGGACAGGGAGGGTAAAAGAGGAGGAGAAGTAGCTCTCACATAAGGGAAGGAATCAAAGCAACAGAACAAAAGGGTAAACAGGGAGGAGAAGAAGCACTGTGGGTCAATTTGGAGGCAGGCAATGGCAACACAATCTGCACAGGCTGTATACAGACCTCTCTCAGGGGAGGAAATGGGCAAGGAAATGATAGAAAGTATACTTAGAATGGCAGATAAAGGGAGATACTGCTATGGGTGATCTGAATATGCCAGATGTTAACTGGAGTGCAGTTGTAGCAGCCACTTCTAAGAGTGGGGTTATTCTAGATGCCCTACAGGGGCATGCCTTAGACAACTAGTATTGGAACCCACCTGAGAGGAGCAATCTTAGACCTGGTTCTCTCAAATGGAGATGGAGAGAGGATCACAGATGTAGAAGTGGTAGCCATCTGGGAACTAGCGACCATCGAACAGTATGGTTCACAATAAACACAGCAATAGAGCCATGTCACAAAGGCAACGGTACTGGACTTCAGGAGGGCTGACTTTGCTAAAATGGGTGAGTGCCTAGGAATGCACTAACAAATGGGCAGGAAGGAGGGGTGAAGAACAATGGGAATAATAAAACTGCCATCACAGAGGTAACAAGCCTTTGTGTGAAGCAAATAAACAAACAAACGATGTAAGAAACCACTGTGGTTCTCAAAGGAGGTGGCAGAAGGTTCAAGAGAAAAAGAAAGCATTCAGAAAGTAGAAGGAATCACAGAAGGAGCAGGACAGAGAATTGTATCAGTTAAAGCAAAAGGAAGCTGGGAAGGCAGTCAGAACAGCAAAGGCCCGAACCGAGGAAAAGATAGCCAACTCAGTAAGAAGGTATAAACCTTTTTAGGTACATCAGGGAGCGAAGGAAGACTAAGGGAGGGATAGTGAGGCTTAATAAAGGGGAGGGGGTGGACAGAGGGTGACGGTGACAGGCAGAGATACTAAACAAATATTTTTGCCCAGTATTTACAAATGAAGAGGGAGAGGTACCTAAAACAAACAATAGAAACACTCTGGATACAGAAGTTGATACCAGCTCATTTACAGAAGAAAGGGTTCTGAAAGAACTCTTAAAACTGAAGGTGGACAAAGCAATGGGGCCTGATGAGATTCATCCCAGAATTCTAAAAGAACTAAGGGTAGAACTAGTGACACCACTGACTACCGTCTTTAACAAATCATGGGAGGATGGGGTGGTACCTGAGTGGAGGAGGGCAGATGTGATTCCCCTTCACAAAAGTGGGAGTAGGGCAGAAGCAGGAAACTACAGACCTGTTAGTTTAACCTCAGTGATAGGGAAAATGATGGAATCACTTCTGAAGGAAAGAATTGTCGAGTACCTAGAGGCCAGAGGGGCAGAGGACCCAAGGCAGCATGGATTCACAGTGGAAGGTCATGCCAGATGAATCTAATAGATTTCTTTGACTGGGTGACCAAAGTAGTAGATCAGGGAGGGGCTGTGGACATGGTCTACCTAGACTTTAGAAGGCATTTGACCCAGTCCCACACAAAGATTAATATACAGTTAGCCAGCCTGGGAGGGGTCCCAAGATGATAGCCTGGATAAAGAATTGGCAGGAGAATAGGACACAGAGGGTAATAGTAAATGGAGTCCACTCTGAAGAAAGGGGGGTTACTAGTGGGGTACCACAGGGTTCAGTATTAGGACTGGTCCTCTTCAATGTCTTTATAAGTGACATTGCAGCGGGACTGGAAGGAAAAGCATGTCTCCTTGCAGATGACACAAAGATCTGCAAAAGAGTTAATGCACAAGGTGGGGTGGAAAGGATGAGAAGGGGCTTGGCAAGGTTAGAGGAATGGTCAAATGTATGGCACCTTAGATTCAATGCTAAGAAGTGCAAGGTAATGCACCTGGGAAACAAAACCCAGGGAAGAGTACACAATGGGGGTGAGATACTAACAACAACAAAAATGGAAAGGGACCTGGGGTAGTCATATCAGATGACTTAAAGTGGGCAAGCAATGTGAGAGGGCAGTAAGGAGGGCTGGGGATACTGGGATGCATAGGAGAGGCATCACCAATAGAAAACAGGAAGTTGTTATCCTCTGTACAGACAGCTGGTGAGACCCCATCTGGAGTACTGTGTGCAGTTCTGGAGACCCAGTCTCCGCAGGACATAGACAAGATGGAAGCTGTCCAGAGGAGGGCAACTAAAAATGGTGCAGGGTCTGCAGAAGACATATGAAGAGAGACTAAAGGAGCTTAATATGTATAGCCTAGAGGAAAGGAGGAGAGGGGGACGTGATAGAAACTTTCAAGTACCTCAAGGGAATCAACAAAGTCCAAGAGGTAGCATCTTTTAAAAAAGAGTGTACAGAACAAGGGACACAATTTGAAGATGGGGGTGGCTCAGAGGTAATGTGAGAGTTGTTTTTCACAGAGAGGTTGTGGATGCATGGAACGGCCTTCCGGAGGAGGTTGTGGAGTCAAAAACAGTGGTTGAATTCAAGCATGCATGGGACGGTGATAAGGCAATTCTAGGGGGTTGGGGTAGAAAGAAGTAGGCTGCTGGTTAACTAGGATCTGCAGCTTATCCATTAGGTAGGTAAGGAAATGGGCAGACTGGGTGGGCCAAGCGGTCCTTATCTGCCATCAAATTCTATGTTTCTATGCTTACATACAGGCTGTTATCTGATAATAGCAACATTTTTAGTAAAGCCTTAACTGTAAATATTTTCATGGGAAAATATCTATCAAAGGGAAACAGCACTGCTTATATGCTGTTTAGTTACTGTATCTGGAAACACCCTGACAACTGTCAGTTACCTGATAGTCAAACCTGCATGTAGCATAGTGAGATACTGTGGATCAGATAATAAGCTAAAACAGCATGAACTGTGCATGTACATATACTTTTCACTTCTATTTTCTTTTATTCTTAATTTTATAATATGTTGTCACTAAAATTTCACTAATCTGCAAGTTACCACCTCCCTCAAGAACAGATAAGTACTAAGTTTTAAATTCAGCCTAAAATTGATATTTTATTTTTTGAATGTGAGATATCAACAGAAGAATTTAACACATGGCAAAGCATACAACATTGCAATGTGTAAAGGATTTGAACACGCCCCCTGTCCCTAATTAGAAGATACAGTTAACAGTGCAGAACATCCTTTAGATGTGTTGCATAGGCTGTAATCCCCCTCACATCACCATTCTCACCTCACCTAACTAATAATAAAGAGCAATCAATGCTGTGTCAACACATAAAGACCTATTCACCAGTAACTTCTTTAAATGTATGTTTATTGACAGTTGATTGCCAGCAACCACTGTAACAGTCTTGCCCATATGACTGCTGAATCACATGCCTGAAAGTGAAGAGCAGTGTGTGGTGTAGTTTTCATTCCCTTAGATACCAGAGGAGGTAGTGTTAGCATTCTGGTGAGGGATTCGGTGGTGGTTTGTGTAGATCCCACCACCTGAAATGGCTGCAGGAGGTCTGAAAGCAGCTCATATGCCTGCCACATGTGGATAGTGTGCCTGCTAAGGTGGAAGAGGATGTTGAATCCCTGCTGCCAAAGATCACTCTGGGACCACCAACCATCATGGGATCAGCAAATATTTGTCATGGGATGATTGCAGACATTAAGGGAGCAGTGCATTAGGTTTTTGGTCCTCCTCCCCAGATCCTTGTACTGCCAGTTCAGTCACTCAAAGAACTACAGGTATGGCCTGTTATTTCACACAGTGAGGAAAAGACAGAGTACAAGCACTCCACCCATCCCTCATCTGCCTGCAGCTTTTAGTGTTCCCAATCCAGCAACTGCATGGCTGAAAGACAGAAAAGGAAACAAAGACACTTTGAATTATAACTTTCATATTCCACCAACAGCTTAATCAGATTCAAGGTCAGTTGGCATTCATCTGTATCCCCCTCCCCCGGGTCATGCCTGAAAATAGGCAGAAAGTAGGCAGAATTTGTCTAGTGCACTCACCCGGCCAACAAAAACTAACTAACTAAATAAATAAATATAGTAGCAGTCAGGACAGCACCAGACATTGCAAGAGAGTTGATAGTGGGCTACATGAAAAGCAACTGGGCAACTTAAATGACCATCTGGATCCAAGTCTGAGCCATCCAGGTCAGCTATTAAGAATGCAGAGGAAAATGTAACAAATAAAACAAACTGTGCAGTGAACTGTTTGGCCTTACAGAGATACTCTTAAGGGGTAGACTGTACAGGCCCTTCACTTACCTGATAAGTTCTGTGCCTGGGTATTATAGTGTAAACTGCTCCTGGTATAGTAGCATTGTCCTGCAAGATTCTCTATATGCATGGTTGGCAGCATTGCAACCAGAAGTCTTAAGTTACTTCCTCAGGAATGGAGCTGGAAGTCAGTTTACAGTTATCAAAGTTTGGAAATATAAATAGCAACAAGTAAAGAGTTCAGTATGGCTGTGAGAAGGGATCCATCCACTCACCTAATGTGCAGGTGCATGTCAGTGTGGCTGCATGGGTACATGGAAGAGAAAACGAGTAAGTGCTCCAGATACCTTAACAGAGGACCCTGCATGTGCTGCCCCCTGCTGGAGGTCAAGGTAGAACTCCTTTTGTTGCTATACATATGTGCTCCACATGCCAGGCAAAATTGTGGTGTGAGATACCATGGCTGTCCCTTCTGCTTATAGTTCAGCAGTCACCCTAGGCCAAATCCAGTAGCAGTGGTTGTGCCAGGTACTATATGTCCCCCTCCTGCTTGCAGTCCACCTGATTGTCACCCTGTTCTGGGGCTAGTACTGACCACCCCAGTTATGTCACAACAGGTAGAAGATCCACATGCCACAGGAGTGCCCACCATCAAGAATAAAACAATGGCAAGGCTTGGTCAAAGTTGAATTATAGAAAATGCATTGGAACCAGTGATTATGGTGTGGAAGTCTAGGGCTCCAGTCACTTATGGGTTATAACAGGACTTTCTATCTACTGGCCTTCTGGGACTTAAGCCTGTGTCTGCTGTCCCTTCATAGGTGGCCTCAGAGGTGAGAGAGGGGTTGATAGTATTGGGAAGTGTGGTGAGCTCATGGTCAATGTGGGTCTCTCCCTGTCACCTAAATGGAAGCATGTGAGGTTTGTAGGGGTACTGTCCTCAGAGGACACACATGACCAAGGCACTGCTATCCAGTTGTTCACTTCTTAACTTCCTGTTGCATCCTCCCCATGAGAGATGACAATAACTATGGAGGGCCCCATAGTAGACATCCAGGAACAACTGGAAGTTAAGGCAATGGTTAGGATTGAGTTGCTCTCATAGCCTGCTGAGGCCACTACTGATTCATCTAGTCCATTGGGGGAGAGGGCTGTGCTCTTTTGTTTAGCTCCAACTGAGGCTGACTATTGATATCAATCGACAAAGACACCTTTGGGGACAAGCATCCCTATGGATCTTAATCACATTCTCTAACATTCCTTCAGGAATAGCAATATCTTCCCTTGTAGTTTCTATGTCATTATGAATTATGAATACAGTAGCTGTTCCATTATCATTATCGTTAAATTTGCAATGTACTGGTGTTTCATTAATCCTATTATTTCCTCATTAAGATAACAGGGAAAATACTGTTGAGATAATGCATTCTGTCTTGTATCAATATACAACCTTTCACTATCTGTCACAGGTGAAGTGCACAATTTAGGTCCTGTGACCCCAGAAACTGGTGGACTCACCCAATGGCTATTTTCAAATTATTTTAAAATCTATATTGTATGTTGCAAATCTTGCATAACCTTAGTTGTCTTGTTTTTTTTTGAAACTAGAATACTATTGTCCTGTGTAGACAGTAATAAGTTATCTAGTGTAACTTAAGCAATTTCAGTGCCTAGGAGTGGTAAAAAGTTGCTTTCTGGCAGATTCTCTGAACCAATTATATTTTGGGAATAACTTCAGCGTTATCTTTTTCCCCTAAAGTTCATGGGGTATCTAAATGAATTAGTAGATTAGGTGACTTTTCCAGAAAATTTGGTCTATGTAAATTAACTAAATTAGAAGAAGGAAGTAGCAATGCACTTGTTTTCAGGTTTGCTTCCACCTTTGTCTTAGGGGGGATGTTCTGCCACTACTGTTCTTCAAAACAACGGATTGTAGACTTGTACCAATAATGAAATGTTCAATCATTTTGGACAGATTGTTCCCTACAGTTTTCCCTAAAATATTGGTTTCTCTTTATTTCTTTGACAGTTTGCCTTTCACTTCTGGAAAAGCAGAGAAAGCAATAGGTGAATCCTTGCTTTTTTTTTTCTAGTACTAGCCATGAGATAATGGTGACTAAGCTTAATGGAAGATTTGTGGCCAGGTGCTACTATTAATTGACAGTATATGTTACAGTTCACAGATCAAAGCAGTGTGAGAAAAACACATTGTAGGTCTAAAATGCAAGAGAGGTTTTAATTTCACCAAAGTCCATAAAATTATTTTCAGCCTTAAACTTTGTGCTAGAAGCCACCCAGGCAGTCAACTGGCCACTGAAAATAAATAAAATGATTCCAAACCGAGTCAGTACTGGGGTGCACAAAGCATCTGTTTTCAGAAATAACACATTAAAAGGATCTTGGGTAAAATAAGTTCAAAGTTACTGCCTTTCTCCTAATACTTAAATCAGTGACATGCAAGGAAAGTACCTCTGCATGAACTTGTTTGTATTCAACCAGAGCACAGGTCTCATAAAGTTTTAAAATCTACACCATATTAACTCCAAATTGCTGGCCTCTCTCCCCCCTCTGTTGACTTGTTTTGATCCTACCTGTCTGGTCACACCTAATGTGTCCAAGCCAGGGATACCCGCTACCCTGCCTCCCAATTCCAATTGGCATTCCCCAAGGCTTTATTTTAGGTCCCATCCTCTTCTCCATCTTCCTTAATGACCTTCCTTCTTTCTGCTCCTCCTCCCAAATACACCTTTTTTTGGATGACACCACTCTCTACACTTCAGGCCTGTCTGCCTCCATGGTGACTGTTTAGCTGCAGAGCAACTTCTCCTGCATTCTGAAGTGGTTCCAAACTAAACAACTAAAAGTCAATATAAAGAAAACTGTATCCATGACTATTGGCACCCCCTTAAAGTCTCTCCAAGCTCTCCTTCCCTCCTTCACCACCCACAATGGCACCGCCCTGGATAATGTCTCTGCCTACAAATACCTAGGTGTGTGGCTAGACAACCAACTTGACAACTCAACTTACATCAACCACATTCACGCTACACTCTACCCAAAACTAGGTGCCATGTTTAGTAATGGAAACACCCTCTCTCTCCCTGTCCACCGAGAACTGCCCAACAAAACTATCCTATTTTTCACTACACTGACATAGTCTATAGGTCAGCCTCCTCCACCACTCTCTCCCAATTGAACTCTCTTTTCAACACCTGTTGCCACTTTGCCAACAATGCTCCCATCCAAACTTACCATTGTACCCTTTACTCTTCCCTCTCTCTCTCCCTCTCTCTCCCTTCCCTCTCTTCCCTCCATCAGCTCCACACTTCCACATTTTTAGCCAAATACTGGTTTGCATCACTCACCCCCCTACCTTTCCACCCTCCTTTCCTTCACCTCCCACTTCCTACCACCTGCACTCCAGAGACCATCACACTTTCACTCTACCCCATCCATCCTGTAACTCTGGCCAGGTGACCTTCTCTTACCACCTTCCCCTCATTTGGAACTCCCTTCCTCCTCTCTTCATATGGCACCTCTATACTCCTTCAAATGTTCCTCTCCCACTCCCCCACCCCTGTACTTGTTACCCATCTGTCTAATCCCTCACCTTCTCTTCCTGCTGCTGATCTGCCAGTTTTGCTTAGCTTTATGCACAATTGTGTGCCCTTGTTGCATACTGTTATCCATCTCATTGTACCACCCAAGCTTACTAGTACACACTCACTTAGTAATTATTTGCACTACTTGTCTTGTTGACTGCTTTATTCATTGCGTTGTATCACTCAAGCTTGTTTGCACACGTTCGTTATGTATCACTTGTACTATCTGCCTTTTACTTTTTGCATTATTTGAAATTTTTGTTTTTATTTTAGTTATTGTATATTGTATTCCTTGCCTATGCCTAGGCTATTCTGTACCTTGTTTGTCGAGTGTAATTTTACCTCTCTTTCACACTGCCCATGGTTGCACCTTGAAACGAGCCTTGGCTCAATGTGTCTCTCCCAGCCACCAAACTTTAATACATAAATAAATAAAGGTAGCACATCAAATGAGCTTAGTAATTTGGGTAAAGGCAAATGGGTGACTTTATTTGAGCAACTCCAGAATGGGCAACTGTACACATATGGGGACTGATACATTTGAGTGACCAGTCATTGCGGTGAACATTGGTATAGCCTACCCTCTGTGTCAAGGTGTAGCATGGTGCTGGAATCTAAGAAATGGGGAGATTCAGGGGCACAGACCCCCATGGGGGAGGAAGGTGTGGAGCCCCCCTGCATAACATGGATGCACCTATGGGT
This sequence comes from Neoceratodus forsteri, assembly GCA_016271365.2. NCBI lineage: Eukaryota > Metazoa > Chordata > Ceratodontiformes > Ceratodontidae > Neoceratodus > Neoceratodus forsteri. Next base: position 1,436,918,475 of record CM028131.1, on the reverse strand, counting down.
GATGGGGGATAAAGGTGGGTGACTGTGGTGGGTGCTGTGTACATTTGGGTCCCATTAGGCTAGTGGGTGGGTGGGTGAGTGGCAGCCCTGGAGGCTTTGGCTGCAGAAAGGTTTGCTCATGGGGAGGGAGGGTGTCTGAGGAGGAAAGAAAGACACAGTGCAAATTAGATAGCAGGTGGGAGGGTGTCTGAGGACACTATACCATTTGGTTATAGATGTAATTTCAGTCACTGAAAGGTGCCGCACTGTAGTTTGCAGTCACCTAATTGACAGTCACTGAAAAAGATTAGCTGAAATTGCTTTCTCACATTAATAGTCGCCAAATTGACATGGAACCATATCTAAATAGTAAGAAACTGCAGAATGAATAACTATGCTTTCTTTTTTAACAAAACAAAGTAAAACAGAACACGTTCTAAAATATTGGACTACTACAGTTTATTTAATAGAAGTGTGCTTACTTCATTTTCTTGGTAACCAGTGTCTTGGGCAAAAAAAAAAATGAAAGGCACAGGTTGGGACCATGAACAGCAAGAACTTAAAGGCTAGTGCTGTACTGAAAATTAAAAAGAAGAAAAAAGGTAAAACAACTAATGATTCACATAATTGCCAGATAAATAATAAAAAAAGAAACAAATTGGCAGCAGTACTTACTTATCTTTGATGAAAACAGGAAGCTTGGAGAAAGAAAGGTCACAGACTGCCCAAGTAATGATCAGCAGCGGCATGAATGGACAAGTATGGAATGCCAGCTAGCTGCTTTTATCCTCTGAGGCCAGAAGGGACATGAATGTAAACACTTGACCTGACTGGCATGAAAGCTAAAAATTAAAATATGTGCCTTTAACAAAAAAAGAAAAAAGAATACAGATATAGATGCAGATATAGATATTCTTAGATATAGACATATATACAGTAGATATTCATTGCAAAAAACTTCATTAATGCATGAGTTAGGGTTAAAGTGACAAAGGTAGGGAAATGTGCCATTAGGGTGTCCCACCCTTCCACCCCACCCCCATCCTGCAAGTAACAACAGGTGTGGGGTATGCCTTGTGGTTATCAGCCCTAATGCTCACCCCATTCCATGAGTAAATAAGCTGAGATGAGTACAGTATATGAGAATGGTGGGAGCGTTAGGGTTGATAACCCCAAGGCACACCCCACGTCTGTTGTTGCCTGCAGGGTGGGGTGGGGTGTTTGGGTTGGAAACTCTAACTCCACACATCTCTACTTTTGTGACTTTAACCCTAACTAGTGCTTTAACAAAGTTTTTTTCTATGAATTTTGCTACTTTTTGAGATAGTATAATTTTATTCTTATATGCCTGTGGTAGTGCAGGGCCCTCCATAGATGCCTATATATATGTTGTTGTGGAAGCACAGGCTCTCTGGGCCCTGCACTTAAAATTTTAGCAAAATCACAATACATTGTTACCACAGCCTTCTCATGAACCCGATACTAAAAATTGCCAAATCCCCACTAAAACATCATTCTGTGCCACTGCAACATCATTCCATGCCACAGGTACAAAAACACAGTTTGGCCAGGATTCGAAAAATGACAGCTGTCATGTTCATGAGGTGGTGTAAAAATATGGCTATCTTGAAAATTTGGGGTCAAAATATTTAAAATTACCAGAATTATATGTAAACATTCCAACATTTCTATAGATGTGCATAAGATTGGCATTTTTACATATTTCAACCCCAAATTAAAAAAAATACCCATCTTATGACCTCCCACCTCATGAACAAAGGTGGTAAAAAAGTTCAAATCCCACCTGAAAGATGATTTCTCCAAGTGGCCACAAAATTGACTTTCCAGTGGGATTTGCATAATTTCACTGACATTGTTCATGAGGTGGGGTTCTAGAAAAACCCATGTTGAAACTTTTGGGTTAACATATGTAAAAATGGCTAAGTTATGCATCAAAATTGAAAACCACACTGAAATACATTGAACCACACTTACCTTAGTTTCTTATATTGCAGTCAGTGGTTCCAGCAGCAAGACGTGTCTTGTGGAGAAAATTCTAGCACAGTTCTAAATATGCCCCATTAGGTATACTGATGGTCTTTTAAGAACAATGCATCCTAGTTACAAAAGTATTACTCAAGGATCATAAGTTTGTAGGTCTGTAAAATTAGATCCACTACATATTTTTCCAACTTGATGATCAAAGCAGTGAGATACTTTTTGATTTAGTCTTTTAGAAACCTTTTCCCCTTTTCCACTGTATCAGGACTTCATGCATCCATTCCAATCTTCATTGCACTCTTCTAACATAAAGGAGGTGGATCCCCTTCATCGGATAAGACATCTGTGATAATGTGAGGACTACACAGAATGAAAGAGAAAGGGGAACATGCAGTAAATAACTAAACAGAGTGCCAAATGCTAGCAATACAGGCTGACCTCACTAACCTTGCTCATATATGGACCACATATATGTATCACCTGAGCCTCCATTAAATGTCAAAGTCAATTTTATAAAAATTATTTTAAACTTAAAGTCCAAATACTTAGACCCTGTTAAGCATAAAGCCTAAAAACAAAAAAAAAACAACAAACAAACAAAAAACCAAACAAACAAATAAAACATAAGCTCAGGTTCCAACTATTCCCACTGAATTCTTGCTGGAAACTTACATTGTCCTTGTGTATGCCAGGCTGGCAGCAAATGAAGAATCTAACTCAAAATGCCAGCACATGCACTTGAAAGGAGTGGTCTTGTAGGCATGATGGTGTAAAAGTACAAAAAGAAATAACATTACCAAATACTACAAAATATTATGATATTAAAAAGATGCAAAAACAGTGTTAAAAATACTCAGAACTACACATAAAAACATACTCCTGAAAGATGCAAGGAGCTGTGTGCAGAATGCAAGCTGTGTTTTCACCAGAGGCAAAATATCGCTATGACAGCTGTCACTGAAACCCCCTGATAAAGTAATATAAACTATTTTAAACAGTAGGTTAAAATTTTGTCATCAAATTCCGCAACTCCACAGCTAAGCTGGGTGTCTCTATGCTAAACACTCTTTCTATGGCAGGGAAAAGAAGGGAGAGACAATCAGAGAGGTGAGAGAGCAAGAAATAGACAAACAGAAATTACACCCTTAATTTATGAAAACAGCTGTGAGGAGCCAAAGCTCGCATCCAAACATTATTTGTTGAAAGCCTTTCTGGTGTTATAATGTTGTGAAGGATAAAACCATGGAGAGCAGTGGAAAGCTGTGAAAAGCAAAATGAAACAAACAGATACGTTATACAAATATTCTCAATACTCTCCTGTTAAAAATTCACTTCATAATCCTGTCAATTGGCTGATGCTTAGGCACTCCACTCTCCATTCCTCTGAGTTTGCCTTTAAAATGCTAGTTTTCTTCTGACTTGACTTAAAAATTGTAACTTTGGTCATCCTCAGTTGTCCTCTTCCAGGTATCAGCTTTCTAACTATCAGCTAACCAGCCCAATAGGATGGGTGTCAAGTAGCGGGTGCCTTCCCTGTCTTCCTCCACAGGGCTCAGTGCTCTTCCAAACATAGGGGCAGGCTTCTAGTGCTGGAAGATAGTAAAAGGTGAGAGGGCTAAAGCTCAGAAGGGCATGTATTATGATGCAAAAAGACTTTCTAAATCAATTTTTGCTATACAGAAATACAATACATGCACATTTATGATGAATACAGTAATGTTAAGAATTCATTTATACCAAACGGAAGTATCTGTTTTTACATTTTTATGAGATGATTGATTCTCCAGTGTTACACATCCCTTCAAGGAAAGAAGTTGCTTCCAAAAAGGAGAAAGTAGTCTCAAAACATTAATCCCATGTAGATAAGAACACATAAAATCATCACACAGCTAGAACTGAAACTTTTTCCACCACGTTTATCGGTTTAATGGGGTGAGATTAGATTGAGCAACCATCTTCAAAGCACAAGCTGAGAAAAAACTCTGTGGTGTGAACTCACGACAGAATGACCTCAAGCTTCTCCTGACACAGTAAACTTACATTTCTATAACTTAAGCAGGGAGCCTTTAAAAACAGGAATTTTGATTGGCAGATACTCCCTTCTTAATAAATTTGCACACATTTTTTCTAAAAAGGAACACTTCCCCTTGTTACATTGTATGCTGCACAAACTCATTTCAGCCAAAGCCCCATCTTGAATAAAAGAAAAACACAGTGTGCTCCACTCTGTGAAGACTAGGTAAGCAATAAAGGGAAATTGCACATATAATATTGGAGACAAATGTAACTCTCTTACTAACCAACAGCTTTATTAGAGATAGGAAAGGGCCCCAGTGTAATGTGAAAAAACACAGTTGATTATGATGCAGCTCACAAAACTTGAAACATCACATCAATTGTTTGTAAGAAGTGCCCATACAAGGTCCTAGAATTTCAGATGTAACTGCACTACACCCAAAAAAAACAGCTTTATTAGCTTGCTTCAGATCAAATCAAACACTTCAAATAAAAAATAAATAAAAAAGATTGTAGCCTGCATATCATTCATGCCAATGGACCAGCATTTAACACAACCACAAACTGCTTCCCTGCAGAGGGGGTGGGGGCCAAAATGGTAGAGGAATTCAAGAATGCATGGGATAGACATAAGAGTAGTCTTGCAGTAGGGAAGACAGGGTAAACTTCAGATCAAATAGGGTCTGTGGTATTGCATTAGGTAGGGAAAAGGGGATGATTAGGTGGGCCACACAGTCTTATCTGCCTTCACCTTCTATGTTTCTATATTTCTATGTTTCTGCATTTAACAGAACACTTCTCCACGCAAACCTCTTTAAGTGAGCCCCCTTAGCACATTGGGTTGTTTTTGTGCAGTGAGTTATGTTTGGTGACTCCAATATTACAGTATCTGTGTAGTTTTCTTTAGTGCTGACCTAGTCTCCACAGAGTATAGCACACTGTGCTTTTTTGTGTGTTTTTACTCCAGGGTATGTGCACTAAAGCAGCATAGAGCAATACCAAGTTTGTGTTCTGTTCCCATCTCCAATCCTTTCATTCAGAACAATTGGTACATAGTCTCATAAAAGTATTGAGTAGAAAAATGCTAACATGCTAACCTCACATGGAGAATGTTTTCCTTTTTCTGTCCTCAGTATCTATGTTTCCATAGTAAATGGTTGCAAATGTGCTTGGGACAGAATGGGGTGGTCTCTTGAATGCTATACCCTAGACAAGCTATCCTAGCATTCCAATTGCACTTACGGTTCAAACAAAGAAAAGCTCCACAATGATAGAAAGTGTTTTAAAACTATTTCCCTTCACAGTGTTTTCATTACAAGAAACTGTTTTCAAACAATTATGTACAGTGTTGATAATTATTCACAAGATGTTTCAAGTATATAACAGTGGCGCTTCTGGGTTTTGCGAGTTGAGTCAGAGGTGCTGCCTAGTCTTTAGAAGTAGCACTTGTGTTTCCTACTATACAGCACACTGCCAACACAGCACTTCAAATATCATGCTGTATATCTTGGACCCATGAGAAAATTAGATAGCATATGTCCTGGGGCCATCCAGCATTAGAATTATACTTTATGAACTTTGGGAGTTGGGGGGGCAATGAGGCCCCTAAATTTAAACTGAGCCCCCATTCCCAATATAAGTTGATGGCAGTGATTTGTGTGCTACCTGGGCTTATTTCAGAAGTGGGGGGCCATGCCCTGGCAAGCACCCCTGTAATTCCAACACTGGGGCCACCACCTGCTGTACCACATGACCCTGTGAGAACCAAATGCAGTATGTCATGGAGTCATCACCTGCCACACCAAGGGACTCCCATGAAAACCAGATGTGTCTCATGGGGACATCCTCTGCAGCACCTAGGGTTAAAACCTGATGCTGTATCTCATGGGGCCATCCTTTGCTGCCATGGGACCCTCACAAAATCCAGGTGCTGTAGCACATGATACCATCCCCTGCCACACCAAGTAACCTCCATGGAAATGAGATGCTGCAGCTCATGGGGACATCCACTGACACCCCAAGGGACCCTCCCATAAACTAGATGCTGTATCTCATGAGGTTACTTCCTGCCTTACCTTATCATAATCGTTGTGGTACTGAAAGTGTCTGGTATGATTTTTGCATGCAGGCATGCACATGTGTGTGTGTGTGAACATTCAGGAATAATTAATAATTATAAACCAGGGATTTTGTGATTAAGCAATTAGTTCATGGCATCAACAGACTGCATCTGACAACAAAACTTGCAGATTTAAAAGGGAAGTTTCTTGATGTCTTCATCTGCTGAATCAGATCTCCCCCATCCTATCAGCTCATGATGCCAAACTGATCTAGATTTCACTTTTTGATATGGGAGAGGAAAAACTGATAAATGCAGTAATTCTATTGGAGGGGCAGCATCATCTGCTGATCTCTTTACAAATACATTTAAGCTCTTACACTGTTGAATATCTAGTGCAAGCGTCATCTAGCAATAAAACCTGTTGTAACAAGGTTGCTGCTGAATTACATGCATCTATAAAGACACATACATCAGTTTTTTTCATTGCCTTTATTGACATAACCTAATTGAAATGCTCTATTTACCTTTTCCTTCATGGAATCACTCAAATACAGACAAAGAGGAGTCTATTTTGATGGCATTGTGAACACTCCAGCATTCCTGTTAATATGGCACTTTAAAGAAAAGAAAGTGAGCTAGAACAGTCCCCCATCAGGGCACCAAAGGATCAACAAGTCCAGTTGTACTGTACCTGCCTGCCAGGAAGTGCAGTCACCACTACTGCACACTGCACTTCCAATCCCTGGCCTTGGCTTTGGTGTGCATATAAGCTGCCTCACCTTGCTGCCAATCTCCATGATGTGGCCCATCACTGTTGCAATGTGCTACTAGCCTGCCACTCTCTAAAACATAGACACATTGAATAATGACGGCAGATAAGGGACGCTTAGTCCACCTATCTATACTCATATTTCCATTATCCACACCTACATAATATTCCAGGGCCACAGTAACAAACCCATGGCAAAATCTGGCCAAGATTGAATGCCGACTGGTTCTCAGGAGGCATATTTTGCTTTTGTCCTTAGTTTGGATCATCCTCTGACCTCCACCTGACACCACATCCCCCAAAAAAGCAACTGTAGCTGTTAACTATGAGCTGAAGCTATTACAGCTCAGCTAAACTCAAAACAGTTTAGACAATGATGGCATCTCTTTTAGAGATAAACGAGCACTTTTCAAGCTCTCTTCTATGGCCATCCTGCAGCCCAGTGTGCAGTCACCTTTCTCTCTCTCTCTCTCTCCCTCCTCTTTCTAGGGCACCACAGGATGGAAAGCCATCCAGTATAAGTTATGGGTTATGTCTCTGTTACATTTCAGAATTGAACACTTTCCTTCTGGAGAATATGGGACTTAATTTTGCAATTCCTTTTAAATTAAAGTGGCTGCAGACTCATGTTAAACTTCAAGTAAATTGCCTTTGCAATATCACTGAGCCACTGGGCTTCAATACTTGGTTAAGTACCTTGTCCTCATATAATTGGTAGTCCATCTGAGTGCTTAAATTCATTGCTTGTATTTGCTATTTTTATAAATACCTACAGATTTTATATGATGCCCCGTGTTTGTACTGACTTAACAATAGCAGTTGATTTATTGCTTAACTATTTTTATTTTATCACAGAGCTCCTGGATACTTTGTGTGATAAGGTTTTCTTTGAAAATGTCTATCTGAATTCTGAAATTTAGCACTTTTGTTTGTTGTTTTTAGAAATACTTACAGATTTCAAATGAAGCTCCATGTTTATACTGAGTTTAGAATAGCAGTTGAACAAAGGAAAAATGATTTTCTCCTCACAAAAATAGATAAAAGAAAGAAAAATGACATTGTGGATAGTGACCAACACATATATCTTGCTTACCGGGATCCCATTAGCTGGATTCTGCACTTAAGTAATGGAGAACTGCCCTAGAAATTTTTTTTTTCAAGATTCTAAATATTTTTTCATGACTCATACTATGAAAAAGAATCTTTTTTTTATACCACGAGTTACAAAAAAAGTAAAACTTTAGGCAAAACTGATGAGCGTAGAGTGTGGTACACAGCTCTTGGGTCTTTTCCAGAGCTACAGGCTGGTAAAAAGCTTGCAAGTGATGAATAAGGTGTACTGATTTTTGGGCTTCATCGATCCCCATGGAGGTCTAGTGAAGCAGACTGCACTATGTTCTTTCCTGGTGTCTGGTTTTCAGCATTTGGGGCTGCCAGGAACTGACTAACTGGCCTTTTTAAAGGCAGGTAATGTGTACAGTTTAAACCAAACTTCAGGAGGTATTTGTGGTGTCTCCTTGGAGATGGGTGACATCATAGGCTGTGTGCCCATATATTGCTCTGCTCTAGTGAGCGGAGCTGATCGCAGAGCGGAGGTGATGCAGGCAGAGGCCAACGGCATCAGCAGGCATCAGCAGGGGAAGTAGGGGAAAGGAGGAAGAAATTCTACCCGTAAGAAAACCACTGACTAGTGAAATAATTACAACAGTAGTAAAAAGGTGATTAATACATGCGCTAATACTGTAGTAAATAAGCTGGTTATAAATTTAGAAAATAAAAATAAAAACCTTAGCTTACAGCACGTAGATTGTATATCACTCGAGGTGCACATAAAGGGGACTGGATAATATCATTGTTAAATTTAGGTGTTGGTCCTGGTTCTGTTTTTAAGGTGAGAAGCAAAGAGTTATTGTCTGAAATCAAATGACCTTGGTAAATAGGGGTTGCATTATTGGCAGATCATAAAAGACGCAAAGGTTTTTAGGATAATGAAGGTAGAAATGAATAGCAAAATAAATTGATAATTGAACTTAAACTCTGCACATAAGATGGAGATACCAATGACTCTGTGGAAATATGGTTAATTCTTTATTGACAACAAATGGGGACTTGCTTATCAGGTGTGAAGAGTGCAGTATGTATATTATGGTAGATGAGAGGTCTAACTATGAGGATTATACATGTGATAAATGTACTTCAAAAAAGGATATGCAAAGTAATTTAAATAAGGTTCTGGAAAGACTGGAATGGTTAGAACAAAGTCAGTTAAATGCAACATTAAGGCTAAAAACACTGTCTAGTCTAAATAAAAATGATACATTAAGAGAGGAGAGTAAGAAATTAATTGGTGAGGGAAAGAAGAAAGAGGAAAGAAAATGGAAATGATGATGATATAATGGGGAACAATGAATGGAGTGAAGTATCATATGCCAAAAAGAAACATCGAGGGAGAAACCCTTTAGAAAAAGTGCCTGAAGATATCTTAAAGTCAGCAGGTGTTGTCAGTAGTGAAGATCCTAAGGAACTCACACTAAACGTAGCAATACAAAATGAAAGGGTAGATTGCTTTAGTGTACCTGTGGCAAACAGTTCTGGTGTGTTACAGGACCTTCAGGATGGGCAGAATAAGGACATGGAAGGGGGAAATGATACTGCACCTCAGGAAATCAGTGTAGCTAAAAATCATAGACAGGTAGTAGTAATTGGGGATTCCATTATTAAATATACAGATCAATATATATGTAAGAAAGACAAAGCAAACAATATGGTGAGTAGCTTTTCTGGGGCAGGGGTATCGGATCTATACAATATGGTCAACAATATATTTAAAGGAGCAGGTGAAAACCCATTAGCAGTGATACACATTGGTGTAAATGATTTAATGAAGAAGAAACTACCAGAGATACAAAAGGATTTCTCTAAATTAGTGGAGAAATTAAGGACTGGGGTTGTGATATTATGATTCTGGAAATCTTACCAGTGCCCAGAGCAACAGCATATATATCTAAAAGGATAGCATTAGCAAATGGATGGTTAAAAAAATGGACAAAGGAAAATTATTTGATGTTTGCACAACATTGGGGGACTTTTAATAATAAATGGGAATTATATAGTGGAGATGGGCTCCATCTGAATTATAGGGGTAGTAGAGTTTTGGGGACAAGGCTGCATCAAGAAATAGAGAAAAGTTTAAACTAATTAAGCAGGGGACGAAGATAACACTAAAAGATACAGGGTCATGTAATAGAAATAAAGGAAATAAGAAAAACAAATTAGTTAAGGTTTTCTTTTGTAATGCACGTAGTCTAATGAAAGATAAAATGGCAGAACTGGAAGTGAAAATTAAGAGCGAAGACTTAGATATTATTGGTGTAGTAGAGACCTGGTGGAATGAAAATGATGACTGGAATCAGAAAATATCTGGCTTCAGTCTAATACATAAGAATAGAGTCAATAAAAGGGGAGGTGGGGTAGCATTATATATAAAGGAAGGGATAGAATATAAAATAATGATGTGGGTGATATGGGAAGTATAGACATTGTCAGTGTTGATCTAATAGGACTTAAAGGAAAAAAACTAAAGATGTTGACTTTCTATAGACTACCAGAAACAAGCATGGAGGACACATCAAGCTTTATGGAAAGGGTGATGAGTTAGTCTGAGAACTGTGATGTGTTGGTTATGGGAGATTTAAACATGCCACAATTAGATTGAAATAATGGTAGAATTAGTAATACTTTTGGTAATAGTTTGGTCGGGGACTTGCTGGCAGCAGGGCTAGTTCAGCATGTTCAAGAGGCTACAATGGGTAGTAATATTTTAGACATTGTAATACCAAACATCCCAGAGGAAATAAAACAGTTAACAATTGGACCACCCATAAACACAAGTGATCATGATTCTATTATTTTTTTATATCAATAAAAATAAAACGGTGATTAAGGATGTTACTACTCAGTTTCTTTATAATAAAGGGGACTATATGGCTATTAAAGATTGGGAGAATATGATGAATGATTTACAGCAAATACCCAAGGGGCCTGGGAAATGCTTGTTAACATAATAAATAATTTAGTTGACAACTTTATTCCAAAGAAAAAGGTATACAATAGCAGGGGGAAAAAAGCCTATTTGGTTAACTAAGACAATTCTAAGGGTTGGCATAAGAAAGATAGCCCTATTAAAAAAAAAATAAAACATTCAATACAGTTGCTAATATTAAAAAGTATAAACAAATAGTAAGACAGATGAAAAGAGAGATATGTAAAGCAAAAAAAAAAAGCAGAATTTAGATTGGCCATGAGTAAAAATGACCTAAAAGGCTTTTTCACATATGTAACTAAAAACAAGGGACAGAGCAGATCTGTGGGATCCTTAGTAGTAAAGGGAGACTTAAGTAATGACCCAAAATACTTTCAGAGGTATTTAGTGAGTGTTTTAGCAATACATTCACTAAAGGAAATCATAATACGAGGATGGCAAAAGACGGTATGGATAAATCATATCTTGAAGTGGTAATAACTGTGGATAAGGTAGCTGGGAAGATAAGATCCTTAAGGGTAGATAAAGCAGCAAGCCTGGAGGGAATTCATCCCAGGTTCATAAAGGAACTCGAAGTAGAATTGGAACCAGTTATTTCAATGATTGGTCAGAAATCATTAACTGAGGGATATGTGCTGGGGATTGGAGAGTGGCCCATGTGGTGCCGATTTATAAAAAGGGAGATAGGAATATTGCATCAAATTACAGACCACTGAGTTTAACCTTGGTGATTAGTAAATTGATTGAGGGGATATTGAGTGATGAAATTAAGAACTTTATGGAACAGAAAGGAGTAACAGATTATAGTCAGCATGGTTTTGTCAAAAATAGATCATGTGAAACTAACATGGTCAGTTTTTATGACTGGGTTACTAGGAACTTGGATCAGGGGAGGAATATTGATGTGGTAATGCTGGATTTCAGCGGGGCCTTTGATAAGGTTCTGCATAGGTTGCTGATATTAAAGTTATTGCATATGGGAGTGAATGAGGAACGGGTGAGCTGGATTGAGCATTGGTTGGTGGATAGGATACAGAGGGTGAGAGCTGGTGGGTGCTTGTCAGAGGCAGTGATGGTGGAGAGTGGAGTGCCACAGGGTTCAGTGATGGAGCCATTGTTTGGTATTTTTATGAATGATCTGAGATTAAATAGTAAAAATAAGTTTGTCAAATTTGCGGACGATGTTAAAGTAGGGGGGTAGTTGATACCTTTGAAGATAGACTAAGGTTTGGACAGGATTTATTAGACATTGAAGAGTGGGCTCAAAAGAACTTTGAGTTTTAATGTCAATAAAAGTGTAATGCTGAATATGGGAAAGGATAATATAAAACAAGATTATAACATTCAGGGTAGTAAAATAAAATCTTCCATATGTGAGAAGGATCTTGGTATATATATACATATATCGAACATGATATGAAAAATGGAACCCATTGTACAGTAACAGCAAATAGATCAATGCATTTGGTAAATTGTATTAGAAGAAGTTTTCATACAAGAAATGCTGAGGTGCTCACTAAAGTGTATAAATCTTATGTCCGACCAACTTTGGACTACTGTTCCTCACTCTGGAGTCCTTATTTAAAGAAGGATAGGGTTCTGTTGAAATGTCCTCAAAGATATCTAACTAAAATGGTATCTGGTCTCAGCAATCTACCATATGAAACCAGATTAAAATCAATGAGACTATGGTCCTTGTCTAGTAGGAGAACGAGGGGGGATTTGTTATTCCTTTATAAAGTTTTGCATCAGGAAACTTTGAGAATTGAATTGGGCTTACAATATAGACAAAAGATCTTCAACTGGAGAAAACATGATTTACAGTTAGGGAGTGAAAAGTGAAAAACTAATTTAAGGAAATATGGTTTTGTATGTAGGGCAATAGAACTGTGGAATAAGTTACCAGCATATGTTGTGCAAGCAGATTCTATTAATACCTTTAAGACTAGGTTTGACAAGTATTTGACAGTTGGTGACTTTTATTACCTCCACTGAATTGTGGGGACAGCCTCTTGATGGGCTTTTTAGCCCCCCTGGCTGTCTTATGAACCTTAGTATAATCTTAAAAAAAAGAAAATTTCAAGGGCATTTCTCCAACAGTTACTCCAAACTCCCATCATCCTCAGCTCTCCAGTCTCTAGAGCTCAGTCAGTGGTTGTTACTGAAAAGTTGACAGTACCGCAGTAATTCCTGCGGTACAGTGGCTAAAATTACCACGATATACCATGGTACAGTGGTAAAAATTCCGTTGAATAACATTGGGGTGTTTACTGTGGTACCAAAGTAAATCACGGTAATTTGTACCACGGTAGGTGGAATTACCATGGTACCGTCAACTTTGTAAGTGCAGAATCCAGCTACAGGGGTCCAAATAAATAAATAGACTACATGTGTTGGTCACTCTCTAAAATGTCATTTTTTTGGTTTTCTAAATTTGAGTTTTTAAGGAAAACAAAAAACAAGATGGCAGCAAATGAAAAAAATATTATTGTCCTCATGAAAAAGATTCCCCATATGAAAACTTTATACAGCTATTTTTTATGCTGACGGAGCATGGAATAGATTCATATTTTTTTACCGAACCAGTAAAGAAAATCCTTCTAAGGCAAGCCCTTTCTACCTTAAACATGTCAGACTCAAATTCCAAACTGTCTCGGCACTGCACAGTGAAAACAAAACAGCAAAAACAGCAATTGTTTAACTTTTTTTGCTATCTGCATCTCAGAATTCACACACCCGATTGAAACAAAACTTGGCATGTCATGTGATCTACTCCACAAGACTACAGTGAAGTCCACCAGGATGAAGCACAGCACTGCAGAATTCTGCAGTAGAGTTACTACAGCAAACAATGCAGTTTCAAAGGGAGTTAATCCTTTTTGTCATACAGTAAACCTGTGACACTGCACTATATCCTGGCAGGCTTCATTGTATGCATGTAAAATTTTGTGAGAATCCATTGAATGGTTGCAAAGTTATTAAAGTGCAAAAATTGGGGTTTAACCTAGAACACCCTGCTCAGCCCTAATTATAGTAGTGATACCACTCCACTATAATATAATAAATAATGGATAAGAGTGGTATACAAAGATGTATACCCATCTAGGGGGATAATTAGGGCTATAAACCCATGAGCCCAGAGGACAAGTGGCTTTATTTCTCTAATTAGCCACCAAGATGGGTATACCTCCAAATGTTCCACCGTTACCCATTGTTTGTTGAATGTAATACATTAGGATGGTTATTGTTATGGATAATGCACTAGCTATCATGTTATGGCACCTGAAGGTCTCTTGCAGCAAGGAGGGAGTGGTGCGCAGGTAAAAGCTTTGGGGATTTGGCAGAAGACACCAGGAGAAAGGACTGCTGTGTGACTGAACTTCTCTGCTGGGACTAAAGTAGAAGAACTTTTGTATTTGACCTTTAATTTAGGGTAAAAAAACTAACATACAAAAAAAAAGTGTGTGTTTGGGTGAACTGAACTGAATGGGTGTCTGAAGAGTTATCTAGGTGTAAATCTCAGGTGACTGAAAGGACTTAACTGCTGTGAGGTTTAAATTACTTGTAGAAAGATTTGGTAAGTAGGGGAGGGCTTAGCTAGAAGGAAGCTACATTTAAAGACTGCCTTAGAAAGTTTCTGCTAATAGCTTGGCAGAAGACACCAGGAGAAAGGACTGCTGTGTGACTGAACTTCTCTGCTGGGACTATATTGCCTCCTTCCTCCACCCCCACCCAAAGCTAGTTCTATTTTAAAGGCACAGAATTTGACTGACAACAGGAACTTCCTGTTTAGGCAGGAAGTGAGTGATCACAGAACCACCAAGGACCCACCATCCTTGAAGGGCAAGAGTAGCTCTCCGCCCCTCTAGTTGCTGGAGGTCTGCCTCTGAGCAAGTAAGCAGTCTACTCGTAAATATAGGATATTCTTGTCTCAGAACAGGACAATCAGGAGCTTAAAGGGCACACAGGCAGAAAGTAAGGAGAGAGAGAAAAAACAGAGGAAAGAGTAAGGATTGCAAACAGTTAAGGGCCAGAAATAAGACATGATTGGAGGGTGCAGTGCAGTGGCTGTGGAGCAGCAGTCTTCCGGGAGATGTTCTGGAGGATGCGGTGTTGTCCCATCTGCAGGCACCTCTGGGCTGAGGGAGGAGGTTGCTCATCTCCAGGCTGAGTTGGCCAGGATTTGTGGGACCTCCTCTTCCATCCAGGGACCACCAGTGCCACTGCCATTGCCTCAGAGGTTGCCAAGAAAGAGGAGGTTGGACCACAGTGGGCTCAGGGAGGTGAGGGTGGTGGAACAGAGCAGATACTCCCATTGTACCTCTCACATACCCTATGCCATTCTGGCAAAGTGTGGTTCCTCTATGGAGGCACCCACAGTGGAGACCAAGGAGGATGCTGGGAACCTCCACAAAGGAGACCCACGGGAGGGTGGCAGGGACCCCGCAGGGAAGGAAACAACCCTGTGGGGAATCCATTGTTAGGAAGGTAGAACTGGGGAGGAAGGAGAGGGAGGTAGGTGCCTGCCTGACATGGCTTGCAGGGACAGGAAGCGAATCCTCAGGATTGCTGGAGCAGCTGCACAGGGGAAGGAGCTGGATGTCATTGTCCACCTAGGGACAAATGACCTGGCTAAGAAAGGGATTAGAGAAGTGCAGGAAGAGTTTGTGGAATTGGGGAGGGGCCTTAGTCAAGTAGCATGCACGGTAACCTTCTCGGAGGTGCTACCCATCTATGGCATAGGAGAGGCTAGGGAGTTCCACACCATGGGATTCAATCAGTGGTTGAAAAACTGGTGTGGAGCTCAGGGATTTGGCTTCATTGGGGACTGGGGGTCCACCTGGAGTGATTTAAACCTATACTGGCATGATGGGCTGCATCTGTCTGGGAGGGGTACCAGGATCCTAGGTGATAGGTTTAAATGCTTCATTGGCAAGCTTTTAAACTAGCCAAGGGGGGAGGCACTGGAAAGGAGCAGGAAAATCCTAGCCCCCCCCAAATAATCATGGTAGTAAGTGCGGCCAACACCAACATAGAGGTGTCACTAGGGAGAAGGGCAGGGGTAAATGGAGAAAGTGACAAAGGCAAGAAGGACAGGGATGGGGCCAAAGGGAGTAAGGCCATCAGGAAATGGAGGGTAATGAGTACCAATGCCCATAGTCTGGGCAACAAGCTCCTGAGCTGATGGCCTTAATGGAAGAGGGATGCCTGGATATCGTAGCAGTCACAGAAACATGGTACACAGAGAACCATGACTGGGATGTTAACATACCAGGGTACATAACCTACAGGAGAGACAGGAGGGAGAAGAGGGAGGAGTAGCTCTCATGTAAAGGAAGGGATAAAGCAACTGAACAAAAGAGTAAACAGGGAGGAGAGGAGGCACTGTGGGTCACCTTGAAGACTGGAAAGGGCACCACAATCTACACAGGGTTAGTACAGACCCCATGTCAGGGGAAGGAATGGACAAGGATTTGATAGAAGGCATTCTTAGAATGGCAGAGAAAGGGAGATACTGTTGATGGGAGACCTGAATATGCCAGATGTTAACTGAGCATTTGCTGCAGCCACATCCAAGCGCAGGCCATTCTTGATGCCCTACAGGTGGCAGGCATTAGACAGCTAGTTTTGGAACCCACTCGTGAGGGAGCAATCTTGACCTCGTCCTTCTCAAACGGGGCAGTGAGAGGATCTCAGATCTAGAAGTGGGTTGCCATCTGGGGACAAGTGACC
This sequence comes from Neoceratodus forsteri, assembly GCA_016271365.2. Classification (NCBI taxonomy): domain Eukaryota; kingdom Metazoa; phylum Chordata; order Ceratodontiformes; family Ceratodontidae; genus Neoceratodus; species Neoceratodus forsteri. The sequence continues at coordinate 1,436,901,873 of CM028131.1, read as the reverse complement.
ATCAAACAGTGTGGTTCACATTAAACTCAGCTACAGAGTCAAGACATACAAAAGTGAGGGTACTGGACTTTAGGAGGCTGACTTTGGCAAGATGGAGAGTGCCTCAGAAAGCACTAGCAAACAGGCTAGAAGGAGGTGTGGAGCAACAATGGGGAATTATCAAAACTGCCATCACAGAAGCAACAAGCCTTTGTGTGAAGCAAATGAACAAATCAAATGAAAGAAAAAGCCACTATGGTTCTCAAAAAGGTGGCTGTGAAAGTCAGGAAGAAAAAGATAGCATTCCGGAAGTATAAGGAAACACAGAAGGAGCAGAACAGAGAGCTGTACCAGTTAAGGCAGAAGGAAGCAGGGAGGGAAGTCAGAATAGCAAAGGCCCAAACTGAGGAAAAGATAGCCAACTCAGTAAAGAAGGGGGATAAAACCTTTTATAGGTACATCAGCGAGCGTAGAAAGATAGTGAGGCTGAATAGAATGAACAGTGGGTGGGCAGAGGGAGACAGTGAAAAAGCAGGAATACTGAACGAATATTTCTGCTCAGTATTCACAAAAGAGGAGGGGGAAGTGCCTAATCCAATTAACAGAAGCACTCTTGATAGGGGGGTCGATCCCAGTCCTTTCACAGAAGAAAGGATTCTGCAAGAACTCCTAAAACTGAAGGTGGACAAAGCAATGGGTCCTGATGGAATTCACCCCAGAATTCTTAAAGAATTAAGGAGGAACTAGTGAAACCACTGGCTACTCTTTTAATAAATCATGGGAGGATGGTGGGTACCCGAGAGACTGGAGGAAGGCGGATGTGATTCCCTTCACAAAAGTGGGTCCAAGACAGAGGCAGGAAACTACAGACCTGTCAGTCTGACCTCTGTGGTAGGGAAAGTGATGGAGTCACTTCTGAAGGAAAGAATAGTCAAGTACCTAGAGGCCAGTGGAGCACAGGACCCAAGGCAGCATGGGTTCACAGTGGAAAGGTCATGTCAGACGAATCTAATAGATTCTTTGACTGGGTGACCAAAGTAGTAGACCAGGGAGGGGCTGTGGACATGGCCTACCTAGACTTTAGCAAGGCATTTGACACAGTCCCACACAAAAGATTAATAGTCAAATTAACCAGCCTGGGAGTGGGACCCAGGGTGGTAGCCTGCGTAAAACATTAGCTGGACAACAGGACACAGAAGGTAATTGTAAATGGAGCCCATTCTGAAGAAAGGGGGGTTACTAGTGGGGTACCACAGGGTTCAGTATTGGGTCCAGTTCTTTTTATTGTCTTCATCAGTGACATTGCAGAGGGACTGGAAGGAAAAGTATGCCTTTTTGCAGATGACACAAAAATCTACAACAGGGTTGATACACAAGGAGGCGTGGAAAGGATGAAAAGGGACTTGGCAAGGTTGGAGGAATGGTCAGAAGTATGGCAGCTAGGATTCAATGCAAAGAAGTGCAAAATAATGCACCTGGGAAATAGGAACCCAGGGAAGAATACACAATGGGTGGTAGTAACAACAACAAAAAAGGAAAGGGACCTGGGGGTAATCATATCAGATGACCTTAAGGTTAGCAAGCAATGTGAGAAGGCAGTAGGGAGGGCTGGGGGTATACTGGGATGTATAGGGAGAGGCATCAGCAGCAGAAAACAGGAAGTTGTTATCCCTCTGTACAGACAGTTGGTGAGACCCCATCTGGAGTACTGTGTCCAGTCTGGAGACCCCATCTCCGCAAGGACATAGACAGAATAGAGGTAGTCCAGAGGAGGGCAACTAAAATGGTGCAGGGTCTGCAAGAGAAGCCGTATGAGGAGAGACTAAAGGAGCATTATACCCTTGAGGAAAGAAGGGAGAGGGGGACATGATAGAAACTTTAAGTACCTCAGTGGAATCAACAAAGTCCAAGAGGTAGCATTTTCAGAAAAAGAGACTTGCAAGAACAAGGGACACAATTTAAAGATAGAAGGAGGGCGGTTCAGGGGCAATGTGAGGAAGTATTTTTCACAGAGAGGGTAGTGGATGCATGGAACAGCCTTCCTGAGGAGGTTGTGGGGTCTAAAACTGTGGGTGAATTCAAGAATGCATGGGACAGACATAAGGCAATTCTTGTGGGGGGTAGGAAGAAATAGGCTGTTGGTTAACTAGAATCTGCGGCCTATCCTGTAGGTAGGGAAATGGACAGACTAGATGGGCCTAGCGGTCCTTATCTGCCGTCAAAGTCTATGTTTCTATGTTTCTATGTTTCTATTTCTGGTTTTGAGTGGGTTTTGTTTAAGTGTGTGTTTGTTTCATGTTCTTTTTCAGTTTGTTAACTGGTTTGGCTAATTTCCTAATGATGTTTTAAGTGTGTTATTAGTGGTGCTCCAAAGAGTTTAATATAGTGCATATGTATACTTTTTATTAGTGCAGGTATATACTTTAATTGTTTGATTAGTGTAGGTATATAGCTTTAATTAGTGTAGGTGCATAGCTGTATTCATTTAATTAGTGTAGGTATATATACTTTTGATTGATATATTAGTCACAGGTGTACTTTTAATTGATAGATTAATCTAAGGTATACAGGGAAATAAATGATGGTCATTTCTATGGGGAAAAGTTCCCATCCATGTAATGTATTATTTGCAAACAAAATGCATTAATGAAACATTTAGGGTTCAGGCTAAAGTGTCAAAAGTAGGGGTGTGTGGATTTAGGGTTTCCAACCCTAATACCCCAACCCTAAAAAAATCAGGGGTTCTGTCTTCCTTGGGGTTCTCAACCCTAAAGCTCATTGCATTCTATATACTCCAGAAACATACACTCCTAATGGAGTGAGATTTAGGGTTGAGAACCCCAAGGAATATGGCACCTCTGATTTTTTTTTTCTTTGTAGTGAGGTGTTTTTTTTGTTGTTTGGAAACCTGTCAGACACAATTCCCTATTTGTGATGCTTTAGCCTGAACCCTAAATGTTGCATTAATGCAGTTTTTTTTCAAAGAATGTCCTTACTTTTTTAGATACTATAATGATATCCTTATTTACCTCTGTTCTCTCATCCATCCATGCTTTCTGAGATAGTGTAATTGTATCCTCATTTGTCTGTGGGAGCACTGGGCCCTCCGAGCTCTGTGCTCCCATCCCTTCATAGATGTGTTTAGTGTATGTTGCTGTGTAAATGCAGGGCTCTCTGGGCCCTGCACTTCCAGCTGTAGGACAAGAGCAAGCAAACTGTGAGCATAGCCTTTTATTACCCCACCTTATGAACCAGGTCGTAAAAATTGTGAACTCCGTGCTGAAATGTCATTCTGCGCCACTGCAGCCTAATTGCACACTAGAGGCATGAAAACACATTTAGGTACAGATTTTAAAAATGACAGCTGTCATGTTCATGAGGTGGTGTAAAGAAATGGGTATGTCAAAACTTGGTGGGAAAATGTTTAAAATTATGGTAGTTACAAGGCAGTGTATGCGAATTTCAATGTATGCACATAACTTTGCAATTTTTGCATATTTTGACCTCACATTTTCAACACACCCTTCTTATGACCCCTCCTAATGAACAAGTGTGGTGAGAATTTTTAAATTCTGCTTGAACATTTTTTTTTGCCAATTGACAATGAAATTGCCTTTCAGGCAAGATTTGTGAAATTTCACCAACATTATTCATGAGATTGGGTCTCAAAAAGGGTATGTTGAAAATGTGGTCTCAAAATATGCAAAAATGCCTGAGTTAGGCACCAAAGTTGAAACTCCCATTGAAATACATTAAACCACACTTACCTTACTTTGTCATATTGCAGTCCACGGTTCCAGCAGCAAGATGTGTCTCCCGTAGCAGACTAGATCTTCACCCTAGGACTTGTTCAGGTGAGTTAGGGTGTGTGTGTGGGGGTCTGGTTGTATGTGGGGTGATGGGTGCTGAATGGGATGTCCAGGTGGGGGGTGCATTCAGCAATGGACTTTGTTTTATTTACAAAAAAGAAAAACATTGAAAGACCATTTTCTTCATTTCAGGCATCATATAGGATCAGGAGAGCCATAAGACAGAAGAAAAACTAATAGAAACAACAGAGAGCACAATCAGACATTGGGGGTGCCACTAGACATCAGGGACAAATAAAAAAAGAAAATGGAACAGAGGATCCAAGGGTTGGCGGGGTACCACTAGACACCAGAAAAGGAATCAACATTATGGGAATGTGATCAGAGGGAGGGGGTGCCACTAGATACCATGTATAAATGAAATATTTACAGGACATGGCTAGAGGGTGGGGGTGCCAGTAGACACCAGGGAATGCTCAGTGTTTTGCTACTGTTTTCTGCCATTGGCTTTTGGCCAAATGGTTTGGAATTTTTGTCTGAAATGTTCAGGGTAGAAACGGCTTGGCCCACAGAAGACTCTTTTGGCAGTTTGATGACAAAATATTAAACCATTCTAAAGTTATTTAGCTTTAAAATATTGGGATCTGAGCATGCTCACAGAATATGAAACACTCATAAGCAAGTCATGAAAAATGATTTAAAAACTAAAACCCAACATTGCAAAACTAAATAACTTTAGAATGGATGAATTGTTCTTCATCAAACCAGCAAAGGAAACATCTGTTGGACATACCCTTTCAAGCTTGCAAATTTCAGACCAACATTCCAAACTGTCCAGCTGCAAGGTGTTAGCAAAAAAACAGCAACAGAACAGTGTTTAGCAGACATTTTTCATATTACAGAATACAAAAAACCTGCAACTGAGTCATGAAAAAGGATTTGAAAAAAAGGAAAAAAAACTTTTGGGATCTTTTTTCCAGCTGTTAACTGCAGCATCCACCTAACAAGTTCCAAGAAACAACATATATGTGCTGGTCTCCCTCATGATACCATTTTTGTGTGTTTCAGTTTTATTTTATGAAAACAAAAAACAAGATGGAAGCATATAAAAAAAAACTCACTAAAAGGATTCCCCATACGACAGCTTCATATAGCTATTTTTAAAGGGTGACTGAGCATGCTCAGAATCTGAAATTTTAAAATGTAATAACTTTGGAATAGATTAATATTTTTCACCAAACTAGTAAAAGAAATCCTTCTGAGACAATCACTTTTGAACCTGAAAATTTCAGACCAAAATTCCAAACCGTCTGGGTGCTGCATGATGGCAAAAAAACCCCTGCTAAAAACAGTATTTTGTTTCACATTTTTTTCACTGTCCACATCTCAGGGTCTGCACACCCAATCAGAACAAACCTTGGCATATCAAGAGATCTGCCACACGAGACTGTACATGTAAATCTTCGTACAAATCTATTGAACAGCTGAGAAGATATTAAAGTGCAAAAATTCAGGTTTAACATAGAAAGGCCTGCTCAAACCAAAAATAGTGGCGCTACCGTGCTACTATAATCTATCTGTCTGTCTGTCTATCTATCTATCTATCTTAATGTTAAACACCAATGTTTTTACTTTAATAACTTCACAACTGTTCAAATGGATTTGCATGAAATTTTGCATGCACTGCCTCATGGGGTAGATATCTTGAAGTGCCAAGTTTTGTTCCGATCAGATGTGCAGATTCCAAGATGCAGATAGCAAATAAAAGTTAAAAATTGCTATTTTTTGCTGCCTTTGTTGCTATCATGTAGCACTTAGATGGTTTGAAATTCTGGTCTGAAATTTTCAGGGTAAAATGGACTTGGCTCAGAAGGATTTCCATTGCTGGTTTGGTGACAAAATAGTAATCCATTCCAAAGATAGTAAATTTAAAAATGTTGGGTTCAGAGCATGCTCAGTCAGCCTTTCAAAATAGCTATATGAAGTTTTCTTATGGGGAATCCATTTCCATAAGGGCAATAATCTTTTTTCATTTGCCACCATCTTGTTTTCTGTTTTTCCCTAACAATTCAAATTGGGAAAACCACAAAAATAACATTCTGGAGAGTGATCAGCAGATGTAATTTGCTTATTGGTACCCCCTTAGCTTGATTCTGCACTTAACTGTTAGAGAAATCCCATCAAATATATATTTTTAAGATTTTAAATATTGTTTTGTAATTTGTGATTTGAAACAGATTCTTTTTTTTTCCACAAAAAAAGATCCCTTTTTATGAGGGAAAAATCCTTTCCCCTTTACCGGCATCTTTTCCCTGTTGTCTAGTGTCACCCCCCCTCACTGTCTGATAGCTGTCCCCATAATAAAGTATATTTTCTTGGCGTCTAGTTGCTGCCTCCCCCCCCGATTGTCCTTCACATAATTTTTTTTAATATTATATATTTGATATTTCTCTTTGGTGTCTAGTGGCACCCCCAAAATATCCACTTTATCTCTGGTGCCTAGTGGCACCACCTCACCCTCCTATGGCCATCCTCTTTAATGTCTTTGCTAGCCCTCATGGCTAGTGGCACACCCAATGCTCCGATGTCTGCCAGACACAAAAAAGAAAATGGTCCCTCAATATCTTTATTTTAAATCTGTAAAAAAAAATGTTCTATCGGTGATGTGAGCCCCCCCACCTCAATGTCCCACTGAGCACCCATAACTCTACACCACCCCAGATCCCTCCACACCCTCAGTCACCTGAACTGGTCCCAGTGTGAAGATCCACTGTTTGATAGAAGACACGTCTTGCTGCTGGAATCAGTTACTGCAAATATGAGAAATAAGGTAAGCATGGTTGAGTGTATTTCAATGGGGTTTTCAACTTTGGTGCATAACTTGGCCAATTTTGTATATTTTGACACCAATTTTTCAACATGTCTTTTTTGAGACCCCACCTCATGAACAATGTCAATGGAATTATGCAAATCCAGCTTAAAAGGTGAAATTTTGCTCACATGGCAACATTTCTGGCTATATTTTAACATTTTCACCACTCTTTTTCATGAGGTGGGGTTACAAGAAGGGTATGTTCAAAATTTGGGGTAAAATATGTTACGATGGTGAAGTTGCCCACTTGTAAGGTTCATAATTTTCAATATTTTAACCAGAACTTTTCAACATTGCTATTTCTTTAGACCAACTGATGAAAGAGACAGCTGTCATGTTTCAAATCTTCACCAAAATATGTTTTCACACCTCTGACTTGGAATAATGTTGCAATGCTATGGAATCATGTTTAGGCAAGGATTTGAAATGTTTTAGTACCAGGTTAATGAGGCGGGGTAATAAGAAGGCTATGGTGACAATTTGGTTGCTATTGTGATACTAATGAAAAAGCAGGGCCTGGAGGGCCATGTGTTTCCACAGCAACATAGACATGCACAGCTAAGGAAGGATGGATGGAAGTGCAGATCCCACAGGGGCCTGCACTCCTACAGGCAACTAAGGATACAACTACACTATCTAAAAATTATGTATGGATGGGGGTGAGGGCCTTGCACTTCCACACCCAAATAACAATATGATTATAGTGTCTCAAAAATTAAGGAAATTCATTGCAAAAAACTTTGTTAAAGCACTAGTTAAGATTAAAGTGACAAAAGTAGGTAAATGTAGTGGTATGGTTTCTGGCCCAAACACAACATCCCCACCCTGCAGGCAGCAACAGGGAAAAATATTATGGGTTCACTCTCTTGCGTCTTCGCATCCCTAACGCTCATCCCATTGTCATATACTGAATCCATCTCAGTCTTTTTCATGATGAAATGGGATGAGCATTATGGTTGACAACCCAAAGGCACACCCCATACATGTTTTGCGAAGAGGAAAGAGAGGAGAAACCATAATGTTTTTTCCAGTTGCTGCCTGTAGAGCAGGGGTGAGATGCTAGGGTTGGAACCCCTGATGCCACATTTGCCTACCTTTGTTTCTTTAACCCTAATTAGTGTATTAATGAAGTTTTTTAAAATTATATATATATGTATATATATATATATATATATATATATGTATATGTGTGTGTATATATATATAAAAAACACAACAGTTGGGCACACATCACCTCTAATTTAAAAGCGAACACTTGCCTCCATAAATTAGAAATCCAGGGTTCTTTATTAAAAGGTACAAACGTATAACAACATTATGCACGTCTAATGAGTTTTGAACAGAAAATGTCCTTTATCAAAGGCTAGTGTAGAGACAAACAAAGACACAATAAATACATACAGGTGAGTGAAGTGTAGCTATGACATCTGAATTAATTCTTTAAATTCATCAGTTAAAATAAAAGCAACATGAAATTTATACTAGCCATAACGCACACAAAGTCATTTAGAACTGAATAACCGGTAACTTATTCAAAAATATATTTTTTCAAAAACACACAAAATTAAAACCTGATCATAATACAAACAGTGGTAAATTGTAAGTTCAAATGTGCAAAAATGTATAAACACAGTGGCATTTCACTGTTACATAGAAACAATAAAAGGGGAAGGGGCAACAGGGGCTGGAGAGAACAAGGTAGGAGGAAAGGCATAAATGCAAAAATACATAACAAACTTGCAATTTTTTCAAAAAGGGCTTGAGAACAAATTTTGTATTAAGCTCAGGAAACTTAGTTTGTATTTCTGTTTATATTATGGTCCAGTTTTTATTTTGTGTGTTTTGTAAAAATATATATATTTAAAAAAAAAGTTACCAGTTAACTGTTCAATTCTAAATATCTTTGGGTGCCTTATGGCTAGCATGATTTTTTTTGGTTTAACCAATGAATTTAAAGAATTAAATCTGATGTCATAGCTACAAGTCACACACCTGCATGTATTTACTGTGTCTTTGTATGTCTCTGCACTAGCCTTTGATAAAGGATATTTTTTGTCCGAAGAGTATTTAGCATGCATAATGCTGCTATACATTTCTACCTTTTCAAAAAGTACCCTGGATTTCTAATTTATGGAGCCAAGTGTTTGCTTTTAAGTTAGAGGTGATATGTGCCCGACTGTTGTGTTTCGTATTCTTATTCTTGTCCTGGAGCACCACTAGCCTTGTGTAACCTTTTTCTCATTCACACACACACATATATATATATATATATATATATATATATATATATATAGTATGTATTCATGGCAAAAAAACTTCATTTAATGCATCAGTTAGGGTTGTTCCACAATAATAAAAGTGAGGAAATTCTATGTTAATGTTGAAAGCCCCACCTTGTACCCCCCCATCCTGCCCCCCAACCAGCATTGGGGTGTGCCTTGGGGTCATCTGCCCTAGCTCTTGGTTAGGGCTGACGACCCCAATGTTGGAGCTGATTGCACAGCCCCCCATGTGGGAGGTTAGGGGGGCACAGCGCACTGAAGAAAACATGTCCCCATAAGAGGAATTGCATGCTGAACACAAACTGCAGTCGACATGGCAGTTTTTCTGTCTGGTCATTCAACAAGATTTTTGTCAATGACCAGTCATAGATCCAAACTGAAATTGACATTTTACTGTCCAGGGGATCATATGGCTGGTAGCAGAGCTCCGTCAAATAGATGAAACTCAATGCATTTCTTTGAGGAACCAAATGCCTGTGGCATATGTTTGATGGCATAGGAATGTATTTCTCTGTGGTCTTTATCCCCCATTTGCGTAGTCATTATTTGCGATTCTCCAACACTCATGATCAAGAGACCAGTACCACTTCACATCTCACCACTTGTGCCCGCAATGTGAGCCACACTAATGTAGATTTCCCAAACAAAAAAACACATAAAAGCTGCTTAAATAAAATAGATATTGCCTGCATTTGCTGGATGTAATGCAGCCATTATCTGTTCACTCCCTTTCCATGGTGCCCTCCACCCCCCTACAGTTTGTCCTGTATATGTGTATGATTCTTGACTCACTATAAGTATCTAACGTGAAATATGGAGCCGTGAATGTGTACTTATTGATACAGCAGCAAATATAGGCAATCTGTATGTCAGTCAAATAGAACTAGTTTTTTTTTTTGGGGGGGTCTTCCTTAGCATGGCACACATGGGTGGAACATGTGGTAAAACATGAAGCGGTACTGGTCTCAATCATGAGAGTGCTGGGGAATCATAAAGAGTGACTAGTACACAAACATGGGCTAAAATACACAGAGAAATACATTTTGTACTATATATAAATAATGCCTATGCCATCAACATATGCCACCAGCATTTGGTCCCTCAAAGAAAGTCACTGAGTTTAACCTATGTTATGGTGCTCTGCTACAAGCCACACCACCCTCCGCCCCCCACCCCCCACCCGAGGACAGTAAAATGTCAGTTTCAATATAATACACATGTCAAAATATATTTCATTAGATTTTGATGCTTCAAAAGGAAATCTGACTCATAATTTCACTTCACCCTAGTAATTATAATGTTATTAGTAGTTAAAAATTGCTTTAGTGTGGGCTGAGTGTGTGCAGTTTTGAACAGTGCTACCACAGAACAGCACTACCAATTTTTTATTCAAAAAATAAAATTAGCTATTTAGCAATACCAACTGATATCATACATAAGTGATGAGGAAAAGTGTTGTCTGCATGCCAGCTTGTCCTCTAGTAGAGCACCTTGTTAGTCCATGCTGATGAAATGGTGGATCAAACTGTCCAAATATGAGTACCAAACATTCAGAAGCTAGACATGACATGACAGTAAGTGGCACAGCCTCTCATGAGGTGTCAAAGTTGGAGGTAACTTATTTGTAAACCAAGGAGGTCAGGGACACACATTTCATGAGAATTTATAGAGTACCTGACACTGTTGCAACATAAGTGTCGTCAGCAGTTAGCATCAATAGTTTTGTTCTGGAAAGAGGGTAGGAGGCTGAAGTTCATCTAATTGGCAGCTCCTGCCAAAATCCACTATGACACTTTGACAGATTGCCTGTACATTTATTTTATGTGACTATACATAGGTTTCAACCTCAGATACTGACTGCTAATCCTGGCCAAGATAACCATGAGATCTAATAACACCACCACCGAGACATCAGTTTTAGCTGTTGTTTTTTACTCCCTCTGCATTTCATTTTACACCACTGTATGTTACTATTTTTCTTTTTTATTTTAATTCTTTGTTAACCAGGTAAGGCCCACTAGGCACAAGTGCCTGTTTTCAGGGGTGACCCCAAAGTTGGAGCTGATTGGGGGGGTGCAAGACCCCTGGAAAGGCACGTGCCAAGTTCCAGCACTGACACTACAATGACGTGGCACTGTAGTCACTGTAGAGTCAGTTGCTATCGAGGTTTTGCGTCGGGGTTGTATACCTTTCAATTTAATACACATCAGAATATATTTTGTTAGATTTTGATGCTCCAAAATGAAATCTGACTCATAATTTCACCACAAGCTGTTACTTGTCATAAATAAACACTGCCTGAGTATTGCCAGTGAGAGTGTTTTCATGCTGTGCAACAGAAACTATGGCTTCTACACCGAACTCAAACACTATCCTGAAAAAGGTACAGCCACAGGTCTCCCCCAATATGTGATTTCTAGTACAAATCACAACAAATGGCCCAGCACATCTTTCTGAACTTCCTTCAAAATCAAAAACCTGCAAAACATGGCAAGTAGGCAAAATTAATGCATCTCTCAGTTGCCAATCAACAAGAATTCCATCAGATAAAGTAATCCATATACATTGAACATGCTACTAACTCAACAAATCCACTAACTCTTTAATTTATGTACATTAATCATTTATACTGAGTTGAGATGAGATAACTGGGATAGCCTCTCATTTCTTCTTCTGTTCAGTCCTGTTGTTGCACTGTTATAGTTCACATGACCAGTTCCATGTCAAACTAGCAAACACATTACAATGATCGCTATTATGGTGAGTGTATATCACCGAAAAGCAATTCAGCGATATACACTTGCAGGTGACCAGGTCTAAACAATGGACTCCAGAAGGGTGCATGTTGGGGAAGGGGCACAGCCTAGTTTAAAAAAAAATGTAAGTACCACAACCATGGAAACAAAAAAACTCTTCCTGGCCCCCATCCCCAAATCCAGGACCTGCTCTGTTGGAGCCAGCCTCCCTACCCACCACACCTCAAGGTTGGCTCAGCAGAGCAGGCACACTAGAGGGTAATAACCCTCTTCCCTATCTCTCCCCTTCCCCTTGCTATTTTCCTTTTTATTTTTTATTTTTTATTTTATTTAAACAGCAGTTTGGAAAACCTTTGAGCCATAGGCTCATTTACAAAGGTACCTTGTCACAGTAAGACAAACCAAAATACACAGTATAGTAGTACAACACATAAGTATAACAGTAAATTAAGACATAGATACAAACAAGCTGGTACAGGTAGGATGGATGCAAACAATACCAGAGTTATGTTGTCCTTAGCAGCTTAGTAATAAGCTTTGTCATAAGTATTGATGCAGCTTTGACTAGTGGCAGTTACAGCATCGGGTGTTAATAAGGTGGTTACGTAAGGAAGTTTTGAAGCACGATATAGTTGGAGCTTTGGAGATGGAGGGGGGCAGTGTGTTGAACCAGGAGGGGGCCCTAAAGCTGAAGGCTCTTTGGCCGTGAGAGGTCCTAGCTCTAGGGATAACAAGAGAGGTTTTCCCAGAGGTCCGAGTATGAACTAGTGGGACAGAGCGGCATATGGTGGTGGTCAATCCTGGTGGGGAAAGCCCAAGGAGGGTCTTTTTTGTAAGGGTACAGGTAAGATATTTGAGGCGCTGGTCGAGATCAAGTACCAGCACTTTAGCATACAGTAGACAGGTGTGTGTCATCCTAGGTGCTCCAGTAATTAACCTGCAGGCCTTATTCAGAGTAGTGCGAATTTTATGGAGTGCGGTCTGATCAGCAGCACCATACACCGGCAGTCCATAGTCCACTAGGGACAGGATAGAGGAGGTGACTGCGAGTCGAAGAGCCTCCGGGGGGAGGCAGTGTTTATACCGATGTAAGATGCCCAATCGGATATTAGTGGCAGTGGCTAGGGCAGCGATGTGTCCATGGAAGGAAAGGGAGGGGTCAAAATGGATCCCTAGGTATTTAGAGCAAACTTGTTCGAGTGGGAATGAGGACCCAGAGTTAATGAGGAGTTTGAAGTTGCAGGACTTGTTTTGGGATGAGTGAAGAATGGTTTTTGTTTTTTAAGATTTATCACCAATCTATGTTCCTTGAACCAGCCTCGAGCTTCAGTGAGAGGACTTCTACCGTGAGTCCTGGAGGGCAGTAGGGTTACGATTTAAGGCAAAGATGACTGCATCATCAGCGTACTAATAGAATGTTCCCGAGCAAGAGCGTGGAAGGGTGTTAAGGTAAAGGGAGAATAGTAAGGGGCCCAGAATGGAGCCCTGGGAACCAGAAAGATGGGACAGATGTCTGAGTAGGTCCCATTAATTTTACATGCTGTGAGCGGTCAGACAGATAACTGGTGCACCAGGAGATAGGCCCAACAGCAAAACCAGAGAGACTAAGGGCATCAAGAAGGAGGGGTGGGAGACAGTGTGCAAGCTTTAGAGGTCAATGAAGAAAGCACCAGCCAGAGAACCAGTGTCTAAGGAGGAGTGAAGAAAGTTGGAGAACTCTAGAGAGGCGGTGTTGGTACTGTGGCCCACTCGGAAGCCATGCTGCTCAGGACAAAGGACATTGTAGGTGGAGAGGTAGTCAGAGATTTGAGAGGCCACCACTTTTTCCAAGGCCTTGAGAGAGGAGAGAGAATGGAGATCGGTCGATAGTTTCCAGCCACAGTCCTATCACCACCTTTAAAGATAGGGGTGACAGTGGTGACTTTCCAAGCAGTTGGAACCTTCCCCAGGCAAAGAGAGTGGTTGATGAGGCATGTGATCGGGGTAAGGAATGTGTCTAAGACCAGCCGTAGGATACACGGATCCAGGGTGTCACTGCCTGTACTATTACTCTTGAGGGCAGACAAGGTCGGCCTAAGTTCTTGGGCAGAAACATGGTGGACAAGAAAATAAGAGGCGAGAAGATTCTGACAGGTGCTGGGGAGGAGGGTCAAAAAATTTGTAGGGAGGATAGGGCTAAGGTCAGTGAATGAGGTGTTGAGGTGGTTGGCTATGAGGGCTGGGTCTGGGAGATCACACCATTAATGTTGATCTGGGTGGGTGGGGAGTGTGCACTCCCATTTAACTGTTTAATGTTATCCCAGAAGGTTCTGGGATTCCCCATGAGGCAGTGAGTGAGGACCGATAGTGCTCAGACTTGGCCTTTCTGATGGCCCCAGTGCACTTGTTTGGCGCAGCATATAACCCGCCTGTCATTGGGCGGCCAGTCTCAATGGCACGGTGCCATAGGTTGTCCCTATGTTTGAGCTGGTGGATCAAAGCTGGGGTAACCCAGGGGGCATTCTTCCTTTTAGAACGGCGGGTCAACACTGGGGCAAAGATATCACAGGCATTATTAAAAGTTTGGGTAAAGAAGGAGAGAGCTGTGTCGATGTCAGGAGTTGCCTGTATAGGAGACCAGTCAATTTGGGACAGAAGTTCCATAAGTTTTATCAGTCCACCAGGTATTAGATGCCGCCGGCATGTGGACTGTGCTATGGGTTTGAGAACTGAGGTTGGCCAGTGGAATAGAATGGGGGAGTGATCGCTGAGAGAGTCTGGGAGGACTTGTACATTGGGGATCCGATTAGGCGGTTGGTGAGTACCACATCAAGCAGGGTACTGGAGCCTCTCTTGGGGTTAGCCCTGGTAGGGTGGGTAACTAGTTGCGTTAGGTCTATTGCAGAAAAGGAGTCTCGGGTAGAGGAGGAGGAGGGGCTGAGCCAGTTGACATTTAAGTCACCCACCAGAATTTGATCAGTGGAAGGAGGTAGAGTGAGGTATTCTGTAAGAGGCAATGGCCTGCATTTGGTCCCGGGGCACGTATGCAGTAGTCAGATAAAGGGTCCCTTTAAAGGGTCAGGGGTTAGTTTCAGCGTAAGTGCCTGGGCCCTGGAGTCAAGGATGGGAGTGGGCAGGGCTAGTACGTAGAGATCTTTGACATAAATAGCGAGTCATTACCGCCTCCCAACACGGTCGACCGGAAAAGGGTGAAACCAGGAAGGAGACTAGGAGTCAGGGGAGAATTTCGACAGCCAAGTCTCAACCAGGTGATGACATCAGGTTAATTGATGTGACCAGGCATTGTAGTGAGTCAAACTTTTTTAGGAGGCTACAGATATTCATGGAGACCATGCATAGGCCTGTGGTGCGAGTTGGGGAGCTCCTGGGAACCGGGCCAGGGTTTGGATGAATGTTCCCTGATAGGAGTAGTAGCATGACTAACACCCTGGCTGGGAGATGGTGAGAGGTTTTCCTACATTGACATGAGAGGGAGGGGAGGCTAAGGGAGCAGGGGTGGGCAGGGAGGTACAGGAGGAAAGCAAGAATAAGAAGACACCCAGATGTGCCTGAGGTGAAGAGAAAGCTAGGGAGAGGCAGGGGGACGGGCACACAGAGGTCCCAAGGGGCAGGAGAGGAGGTTCAGGAGCAAGGGGAGGGAGGGGTGCCAGGGCACAGTGTGGACTAGCAGATGGGTAAGTGGGTAAGTGCACTGCTAGTGGGGATAGGCAAAGGCAGAGCGTGAGACAGGGCCAATACATTGTGGTGAACAAGATCCCAGGGAAGTAGTGCTGTACAGGTAGGAGTAGGAAGTAGTGAGGGAGCAAGTAGTGAGGGATCATTCCACTCACCCTTCCCTCCCTCCCCTCCCCTCCATTCGTAGTCACAGTCTTCGCTACCCTGTCAGGTCACCCATGATAAGAGTGCCATAATATGGGGTCGCAGTTTTGACGGTTGCCCATATATGGTCACTATTATCACTGGATACCCACTTGACCATACTTATTTTCATGCTTCTTGTTGGCATTGTGTATAGGCTGTCTTGTTATTACATTCTATATACTGTAAATATCGCAGGGTGCATTGAGTAAGAAGAGACAGCACCTTGCCTGGGGGTTATCTTCTTATTTAATTATAATTACTTATTTAATTATATTACTCTGATTTATCCACCCCCCCGACTACCATACAGTACATGGTTTTAAGGTTGAAAAGCAATGAAGGTAGCAAACGTAATTTACTGAATCTACCCCTGGATGAAATAACGAGCAGAGCTCAATAATATCTGCAGTATTTGCATTTTCACTCTTCCTGCCATTTTCTTGCTGCCTTTTATTCATTTTTGTTTTAATGTTAAATGGTGCATTATGTGATCTGCTGAATTTGTGTATTCTGTTCATTCAGTGCAACCCTAGAACTGATTAATATTACATTAGTGGTTTGCCTCATTTAAAAATGTATTCATTCATCAAGCCAAAGTCTCTACTCAGTCCAGATACCACTCCGTTTGACTTGTGTTCATCCTTTGTTTAAGCAAATATCCTTCTTTATGTCTATTATTTGATTTTCAACTGATCTTTTACCTGAATTTATCTGATTTTATCTAACATTGATCAACCTGTTTCAATACTAATTTTGTACTTTTTGTTATTTTACTTAAAAAGGACTGAACTGAATAGTATTTTAATATTTTATAACTTTGCACTTTTAAGGACCGAACAGTTTGTGTGTGTGTGTGTGTGTGTGTGGTTGTGTATGTGTGTGTGTGTGTGTGCATGTGTGTTGGTCTTATTTTAATTGTAACCCCCAACCCCAAAATTGGGGGATTACCTTAAGTATCTCCCTGGACTCCAGTAATGCCCACTGCCAGGCAGACATCCTGCAGAGATGATACATCCATGGTTGTAGTGTCCTCTTATTTCCTCTTATTGATCTGCGTGAGAGTGCCATCATGTGTCTCCACGAGTGTCTCTTTAAGTGCTACAGCCAGTGTATATACTGCAAATGGCCTGGGCTGGGTCCGAGTGTTTCAGGGCTCATGACCAGCCAGGCATTACCCCAATCTGCTCCACTCTGCTGTTGCTAACAAAGCAGAAAAAGCCTTACATAGTACTGCAGTTATTTACTTTTACATCATTACTGTTTTTGAGATAGGGACTATTGTTAAACCTGCCTTTATTGCAGCATGCATTTCTCAATGGGAACTGCCATGTTTTTTGACCGGGACTTTCCAGCTTGGACCAATTGGGGCACAGGGACCTCAAGGGGTCTTTAGCTCAGGTGCCTTATGGGAGAAATTGTGAGCTCTAGTTTTTTGGCACCTAAAAAAACCAATAGGAGCATAAGACAGTGACTGCCCGCTCCTTCAGCCAATCAAAATGTAGCAAAAACAAACTGGTCCATGAACTGTTTTAAACAGTGGAGCATACCTCTCAACTGTCCCTGATTTTCAGGGACGTCCCTAATTTTGCCTCAAAATTGTACTCTGTGCCCCCTAAAAATTGTGTTTCCATGACCAAACAGCGGGGGTTATAAGCACAAACTAATGTCAAACATTAAAGTTACAGACTTGTTCTTCTTTAGAAAATGCATTTTATACTAAGCCCTTTATTCTACCAGCTTCCTGAGTGTATATCTCCAATTTTGAAGAAGTGTCCCTGATTTTGGTCTTTTGTCCCTGGCTTTTTTAAGCTTTGTCCCTGATTCATGAGGCAGGAGGTTGAGAGGTATGCAGTGGAGAGTGCAACTCGAGCTCTTGAACTGAGAGGAGCTTCTGTGTGGTAGTTCATCCCAGGACTCTGTGGAAAAAGGAGCTTGTATGCTCTGCAGGGATCTGGCCTAAGAGAGGCCTTGTTTCTTTTGCTGTACATCCTGCGGTCCCACCAGGGGAATTGGTCACCAGGATAGCCTATTTGCAAATCAAGAGGTTTGCTCAGCAAAGTGGCTGACATTTTGAACTGGGCTGGAGCCAAAGAAGAATTTGGAGAGTTGAATGTTTCTAAAAATAAATGTGCTGAACTCATGTTGAGGGTCAAGGCCTACTGTCCAGGGGACTCCTAATTGCCAGAGAGAAGCCTGCCTTTACCAGTGCCTGAACTGTTTCTCAGCTGTAGGAGTCACCAGCAGATAAACTGAACTTTGCCAGTTAAGTGTGGGCCCATGTCCATCCTGGCCCATGCCGTCTGTTCGTGTGCCAACTACAGTTTTAATGGTGAAAGACCAACTTTGGGGATCCAGCCCCTGTGCAATGAGTCATTGCAGGTTGTGGCCACCTACAGGGAAAGGCCTTGAAGTGGAGGTGAGTTGGAATGGCCCAGTTTCTCCATACACAGCAGTTTCCAGACTCAGGTCTTCATTTTGTCAAGCCATCCTAAATCATCTGGTACAGTACAGTGAGAAAATTCAGGGTAGCTCCCCTGCAACAGTCATCTTTTCTAATGGTACTATCTAATTGTTCTAAACTTAATGTTAAGAGTTTCAAATTGACTAGGCCAGCTGGCCAAGGATACAAATAATTTGTTTTGCTTTGCATGCGTTAATGTGATTAATTATTTTCCTCAAGGGCCCCAACAACAGCTGCAACCCCGGGAAATGATACTGGCCAGCCAGCATAGATCCTGGGTACCCAGTAGCTAAGGGACTGTTTATGAAAGGGACTACATTAATTGTGTTTATTAACCTGGTTTTCCAGAACATAAATCGTTTGTTTTCATTGGCTCCCCTTCCTTGTTTATGTCTCCTTTAATAAACCTGATTTATTGTGTTACTTTGAACCTAGCTTGTAAGTATATTATTATCTGATCTAAAGTGATTGAAAGTGCATGCTGTATTTCAAGCCTGTCTTTACAGGGAGGTTTACAGGGTGCATACCAAGACTAGAGACCCTGCTGGTAAGTGGGACAATTGTGAGCATATTGTTGAAGTTTATTGTGAACTGTCTAGTGAATACTGCTAATGGTCATTGTCAATATCTAGATAATTGGTCACTAGGTGGGACTGTGGGTGGTGATGGCTTCCCAGATGGCTGTACCAGTATAGATAGATACCCATGCAAACCGTACTGTGGGTGGAGGCACCAAACTATTCTGTTTACTGGGTACCCCCGATACTTGCTAATTTGGAACTCAGACCCCTCAACCTGTTATTAGGAAGATAAGCAGGGGTAGTAGCCCTTGGAATAGTGCCACCTAGGGGTTGCATCTTGGAGGTACAGCTGGGATTAGCGCCCTCTAATGGCCATGATACAAAATTGTACTTGTTTGCTAATTTAGCACCAAACTCAGAACGGAGAGCCTTGGTAAGGTTAAACTTGAAATTCCTCCTCACAAAATTTCTGTGCACTACCTGTTGGGGTGGAGTGAGGTGGAAGAGGTTGATCCTCACCATGCTTTAATGTTATTGGACATGCCAATTAGGACTACCAAAGTGGCTGTAGAGGAAGGAGTGAGTCAAGTTAAGTGTCTGGGTAAAATCACAATACGGGGTGAAATGCTGATTTATTTTCTCAGACTATAGTTGTTCTTATTTTGTGTAGTGTCCCCATAGACCCCAAAACTGTGCCCCCATTATTATGTCTGCGGGATCCCAGGTGGGATGGAGAATTGTCACTATGCACAGTGGAGCATCTTCCTCTGGGGGGGGTCACCTAAAGTGGAAGGGTTAAAAGAAATGCTGGGAAAATTGCTAGCAGCTGAGGGCCTGACTTTTGAGGATTTTAAAAGGGCCATAGAAAGTCCTGAGGTCTACCCCAGTAAATTCTTCTCCAGCCCCTATGCCACTGCCTATGCTGACTCCCTTGGCAATGTTCCCCATAGTGGTACCCTCTGTAAGTTTGGACTCTTATCGCAGGCTCAGGCTATTTTCAGGCACTTTTCCCCACCCCTGTGGGGAAAGATGACTCAGAGACTTGGATGGACTATGCATCCCGTTTGGTCAAAGTGTGGCAATGCTCAGAAAGCGAGAAGTGAAAAAGACTCATGGAGAGTTTAAGGGGCCCTGCACTTGAAGCCATCTGATTTCTGAGGTTCACTAACCCAGATGCTTCAGCTAATGAGAATTTATCTGCATTTGAAGGTATGTTATGCAGTACTGAATCAGAAAAGGATCTGATGTGGAAGTTCAGGTCCACCAAACAGTGGAAAAATGAATGTTTGTCTGCATATGTGACTCGAGTAGAGGGGGATCTTCAGAGAGCACACCACAAGGGTGGCATATTGGCTGGTGATCTGAACTGTGTGAGACTAGAACACATTCTCAAGTCAGCCTGTTATTCTAGTGTGCTTATATTAAAGCTAAAGTTACAGGATCACAAAGATAATCCCCCTACATATTGCTGGTTAATGAAAGAAATTAGGGCAGCAGAGACAGAGGATGACTGTTGGGACCCGTACACAGGCATTGCCAGGGCTGTCCCTGCCTCTGAGAAACCCAGTGAAAAATACAATGCCCTTGATTCCCAGCAAATCATTGACCTGTTAAAAGAATTAAAAGAGTTGTGAGCTAGTGCACAGACCACTGCAGATATGGTAAAAAGCCACATCACTAGTGTGTCCAATACTGAGGTTACCCATGACATCCAGCCTGCTGTAAAAGGGGCCAGTGCCCAAGTTTGTGAGAGATTAGTGGACTCTAACATAAGGGAAGAAATGAGAATGCTGTGAGCTATAGTAAGAGATCTCATTCACTCATCCCAACAGCCCATGCCCTGGAGAAACTATGGCAGAGCTGAGTCTGAGTTTAAGCCCAAGGAAGAGTACTGGCCTGCAGCTACTGACAACTGTAAACCTTGAGAAGACTGTGGTCAACCTCCTGATCTTCAGCCTCAAATTTTCAGTTATCATTATAGGGAAGATGGACACACTAAGAAAACTTGTCGTTCTCCTGAAGATTTGCACAGAGTAACTGCCAAGCTGCTTAACCAGGTCAGGCAAAGTAGCATAAAGCCTTAATCTGGGCCTCCTCACAAGTCTTTTGCATCTAAGGCAACCACCCAGTGACCCACAAATACTACATCTCCTGACTGGTCTGAGATAGTAGGTCCTTCAATGGAAATGATGGTGCATATTGACAGTATCCTGGCCCGAGCTGTATTGGACAGCAGATCTCAGGTCACTGTAATATTTAAAGACTGGTATGACTAACATTTGTCGAACCACCCCCTACAACCCCCAGATGGACTACACATGTGGGGTTTAAGCAATACATCTTACCTGTACCTTGGTTACTTAAGAGTATCGCTGTCTTTCCCATCCACTGTAGCAGGCATGGATGAACCTGTAGAGACATTGGCCTTGGTTTGCCCTCCAACTGGATTTTAAGATGTCATTCCTTTGTTAATCAACACTAATGCACATATGAGTGGCTGTCTAGTGAAGATGTGTCAAGAGAGGCAAGCCCAAAAAAAGGACCAGCTTTACGCATTTATGCAATGGTGCAGAAAGCTTATGACATGCAGATGCAGAGCAAAGAAAATGATAAGAATGTGCCAGAGGCATATGTCTGGAAGAAGGACCCATAACCTCTTGTTTTGCCACCTAATGCACAGTGTCATGTCAGTGGAGAGGTGCATATCAAAAAGATTGTAACCAACAATATTCACATGATGGATTCCCCGGAAGAGGGAAGGCTACCTGATGGGCTCCTGGTTAAACCAAATGTGCTGCCAGTTCATGCTCATGCCTACACTAAAAGAGCTGTGGTGCAGCTTTGCAATGTAACTGCCAGAGACATTAAAGATACTCAAGGTTTGGCCAAAGTATACTGCATGGATACTGCGGTGTTGCCAATCAAGTGCCACAGAGAAGAAGATGGCGATGTGTCCCCAACTATGTTCAGCTGTGGAGAGTCTCCCCTCCCCAGTGAGTGGAAGGACAACATCAGCTGCAAGCTGGCACAGTGCAGCTAAGTATTTTCATTAAAAGAATGGGATGTTGGATGCATTACTGCTGCTGAACACCACATTAGACTCCATGATGAGAGACCATTCTGGGAGAGATCACACCAATTAGAATCTGCAGAAATTGATGATGTCAGGCACAATCTCCAAGAAATGTTACCATTTGGAATCATCCAGGAATCATGCAGCCCTTATGCATCCCCAGTTGTGGTGGTCCAGAAAAAGAATGGCTCAGTGAGAATGTATGTCGATTATAGGAATCTTAATAGCAAAACCATACCTGATCAATACACTATGCCTCGCATTCAGGATGCCCTAGACTGCCTCAATGGAAGTCAGTGGTTTTCCATTCTAGACCTCAGAAGTGGGTATTATCAGATTCTGATGGCACCAGAGGATAGAGAAAAAATGGCATTTATCTGTCCTATGGGCTTCTACAAATTTTTGCGTATGCCCCAAGGCATATCTGGAGTGTCTGCAACCTTTCAGAGACTAATGGATTGTGCAGTAGGAGACATGAACCTCCTTGAATGCCTTGTGTACTTGGATGATGTCATCGTGTTTGGCAAAACACTCAAGGAGCATGAGGCTTGGCTGTTTAAAGTTCTGGATGGACTGGATGTATTCGGGTTAAAATTATCTGTTGACAAGTGCCAGTTTTTCCAAAAAGCCATAAAGTATGTAAGTCGTATTGTGTCCTCTGAAGGCATCCAGATGGACCCAAGTAAAGTAGAAGCTTTAACCACTTTGCTGAGGCCCAAGAACCTCAAAGATCTTCAAAGATTTCTAGGCTTCTGTGGATATTATCGCCACTTTGTAAAGGACTACACAAAGGTAATTCAGCAAATGTTAAATCTGACACAAGAATACCCTCCTGCTAACCAAAAGTTCAAAAAAGGGCACTGTGAAGGAAGGAGACAAGGTCTGTTTTAAGCCTAATGAATCCTTTGGGTTGAGCCGGACGTCAGATTGTGATACAGCATTCCAATAAATTATCTACCAGCTGACACATTCACCCATACTTGCATATGTTGACCCAACTAAGCCATATGCACTGCACACAGATGCCAGTCTAAGTAGTCTTGGGGTTGTACTTTATCAAGAGTATGAGGAAGGACTCTGCCCTGTGGCATTTGCAAGTAGAAGCTTGGCCACATCTGAAAAAAAATATCCGGTGCACAAGTTAGAATTCCTCACTTTAAAATAGGCCATTGTTGACCAAATTTCATGAATATTTATATGGTGCCAAAATTCTGGTCAAAACAGACAACATCCCTCTCACATATGTCCAAACCTCAGCCAAGTTAGATGCAATGGGACACAGGTGGCTGTGTGCTCTATTGACATATGATGATTCAGTGGAGTACCATCCAGGCCTAAACCATATTAATTCTGATGCCTTCTCTAGAAGACCTAAAGGAGCTTAATATGTATACCCTTGAGGTAAGGATGGAGAGGGGGGACATGATAGAAACTTTTAAGTACCTCAGTGGAATCAACAAAGTCCAAGAGGGTAGCATCTTTCAGAAAAAGAGGTGTGTAAGAACAAGGGGACACAATTTGAAGATAGAGGGGGGGTGGTTCTGGGGCAATGTGAGGAAGTATTTTTTCATAGAGAGGGTGGTGGATGCATGGAATAGCCTTCCTTAGGAGGTTGTGGGGTCTAAAACTGTGGGAGAATTCAATAATACATGGGACAGACATAGCGCAGTTTTGGGGGGGTAGGAAGAAATAGGCTTTTGGTTAACTAGGATGTGCAGCTTATCCTGTATGGTAGGGAAATGGCAGACTAGGTGGGTCAAGCGGTCCTTATCTGCCATCAAAGTCTATGTTTCTATGTAACCTGTATATAGCAGAAATTGTTATTAAGACTATTATTTAAAGCATAGACTTGATGTAGATACCAAGTTTCCTAGGCAGGGAGAGTGTAACTCCCCCCCCCCCGATTGGGGGCATACCTTAAGTATCTCCCTGGGCTCCAGTAATGCCCACTGCCAGGCAGACATCCTGCAGAGATGATAAATCTATGGTAGTGGTGTCTTCCTCTTGATCTGTGTGAGACTGCCATAATGTGTCTCCACACCTGTCTCTTTAAGTGCCATAGCCAGTGTACTGTATATATTACAAATGGCCTGGGCTGGGTCTGAGAATTTTAGAGCATGTGACCAGCCAGGAATTACCCCAATCTGCCCCAGTCTGCTGTCACTAACAAAGCAGAAAAAGCCTTACATAGTACTGCAGTAATTTACTTTTAAGTTGTTACTGTTTTTGAGATAGGGGCTGTTGTTTAACCTGCCTTTATTGCAGCATGTATATCACAATGGGATTCACCATGTTTTTGGGCATGGACTTTCCAGTTTCAACCAGTTGGGACACAGGGGCCCTCGAGGGGTCTTTATCTCAGGTACCTTGTGGGAGAAACTGTGAGCTG
Source organism: Neoceratodus forsteri (assembly GCA_016271365.2). Taxonomy (NCBI): domain Eukaryota; kingdom Metazoa; phylum Chordata; order Ceratodontiformes; family Ceratodontidae; genus Neoceratodus; species Neoceratodus forsteri. Next base: position 1,436,877,870 of record CM028131.1, on the reverse strand, counting down.
TAGTTTTTTGGCTCCTAAAGAAAACAATTGGATCATAACATGGTAACTGCCAGCTCCTTCAGCCAATCAAAATGTAGCAAAAACTGACTGGTCTGAGAACTGTTTTAAACAGTGGTGAGTACAGTCCAAGCTCTTAAACTGAGATGGGCTTCTGTGTGGCAATTCATCCCAGGACTCTGTGGAGAAAGGAGCTTGTATGCTCTGCAGGGATATGGCCTAAGAAAGGCCTAGTTTCTTTTGGTGTACATCCTGCGGTCCCACCAGGGGGTTCAGTCACCAGGACAGCCTGTCTGCAAATCAAGAGGTTTGCTCAGCAAAGCGGCTGACATTGCAAACTGGGCCAGAGGAGCTAAAGGAGAATTTGGAGAGTTAGATGCTTCAAAAAATAAATGTGCTGAACGCATGTTGTGGATCAAGGCCTACCGTCCAGGGACTCCTAGATTGCCAGACAGGAATCTGCCTTTACCAGTGCTTGAAGTGTCTACCATCTGGAGGGGTCACCAGCAGATAAACTGGACTTTTCCAGAGACTCTCTGTTAAGTTTGGTCCCATGTCCATCCAGGCCCATGCTGTTTGATTTTATGCCAATTCAGTTTTACCAGCGAGAGACCAACTTTGGGGATCCAGCCCCTGTGCAACGAGTCATCACAGGTTATGGCCACCTATAGGGAAAGGCCATGATATGGAGATGAGTCATGGTGGCACAGTTTCCCCATACACAGCAGCTTCCAGCCTCAGGTCTTCATTTTGCCAAGCCATTCTAAATCATCTGGTATAGTGAGTAAATTCAGGGCAGCTCCCTGCAACATTTATCTTAATTTTCTAATGGTTCCGTCTAATTGTTCTCAGCTTAATGTTAAGAGTTTCTAATAGACTAGGCCAGCAGGCCACTGATACAAATAATTTGTTTTGCTTTGCACAAGTTAATGTGATTAATTATTTTCAAGGGCCCCAACAACAGTTGCAACCCTGGGCAACAATACTGGCCAGTCAGCATAGACCTTGGGTATCCAGTAGCTAAGGGACTGTTTATCAAGGGGACTAAATTAATTTTGTTTGTTAACCTGGTTTTCCAGAACAGAAATCATTTGTTTTAATTGGCTCCCCCTCCTTGTTAATGTCCCCTTTAATAAACCTGATTTACTGTGTTAATTTTAATCTAGATTGTAAGCATATTATTATCTGATCTAAAGTGATTGAAAGTATATGCTGTATTTCAAGCATGTCTTTACAGGGAGGTTTGAAGGGTGCATAACAGGACTAGAGTCCCTGCTGGTAAGTGGGACAATTGTGAGCATATTGTTGAAGTTTATTGCAAACTGTCTAGTGAATACTGCTAATGGTCATTGCCAATATCTAGGTAATTAGTCATTAGGTGGGTATGTGGATGGTGATGGCTTCCCAGAAGGCTGTACCAGTGTAGATAGATACCCATGCAAACTGTACTGTGAGTGGAGGCACCAGACTACTGTGTTTACTGAGGGTAGGGGTACCCCAGTAGTTGCTAATTTGGAACACAAGCCCCTCAACCTGTTGTTAGGAAGACAAGCAGGGGTATTAGGCCTTGGAATAGTGCCACCTAGGGTTTACATAATATGGAGTGAACTGAACAGGGTATTAGTATTTCATAACTTTGCACTATAAGGACTGAGTAGGGCTTTTTCTTGTATTGAACTTACCAAGTATTACACATTAATTCCACGAATAACTAAATAATTTTTACTTTCTCTACTAAATTTATTTGGAAAAACTCAATGAATTATTAATGAAAAGATCACTTACAAATCTCACAGATCACATTTTTGATCACCCTCCAAGACTCTAGAAATGGTTATTGAATTATTAACCATTTTTTGCTTAAAATGGTGACTACAAGAAGTCAAGAAAAGTCCATTGACTTAGGGCTATCTATTCCCTCAGAACTTATTAATGTTCATGAACAAAATATAAATAAGGTGGAGGGGGCGCTGTTGAGCCCAAGCATGATGGATATCTAAAACTGTAGTTCTCTTAAAATAATTTAACTGCTAAACAAATATACATTTTTTTCGGTGGATTTAGAACTTGAAATTTAGTTTTCTGAAGATCGGAACTTCTGCAGCACAGCGATGGGTAACCCAAAGAAAGATAAGGGGAATCAGGATGCTACTAGAATCAAACTTACCCCTGGTCTTCCAGCCAGGAGGTCTACACAAGCCCACTTCACGTTGGATGAAAATTCAAGCAGCGAGGAAACTTTACAAACTTTGGGGCACAAGATAAATAGACTTATCACAACAGTGTCTTGTGTGGCTGAACAATTTGATTCTTTGACCAACTGAGTAACCTCAGTGGAATCGGAGGTTAATAATCTCAAAATGGTATCCCTAGAATCACGCAAAAGTGCAGAAGCTGCCCTGGGCATGACAGCCCTATTGGTTAAAGAGAACTCCCATTTGAGATCCTGGCTCAAGTCTCTTGAGAATCAGGCTCGCATAGCAAATCTTCACATAATAGGGATGCCAGAACGAAGTGAGGGAGATAATTTGGTCCTTTTTGTCTGACTGGATGGCACAACAACTCGGGCAGGCCTTTAAGGACAAACAAGTAGCAATGCAAAAGGCTTATCGGGTCTCGTATAGGGGACCACCAAATAATCCGGAGGCACCCAGGGCAATTGTGGCCATCTTAGTTGGTATCAGCTCCAGGGACTTTATTTTGGCTCTGGCCCACCAGAAGAGGGTACTACTACATGAGGGGGCATGAATCCAAATGTACCCCAACCTGAGTTATGCTACATGGCAGCGCAAGAAGAGATATGATGGGGTCCAGGCTCTCCTTCATGAAGCGCAGATCACCCACAACATGTTATTTCCTGCTCGATTCAGAATCATCCATGAAGGAAGGATATATATTTCCTCTGACCCAGTGGAAGCCCTGAAATGTGCTCTATGCCAAGCTCCACCACAAAGAAGAAGAGATTTATCAGAAGAATCAGATCCAGAATATGCAGATGAGGAGGAGACCTGGATTATGTAAGGTCGATTGATGGTCTTCCTACTATTGACTTTTACTCCTTCTTTTCAATAGATCCGATCTAAGGACTGAGGAATTAAGGGACATGTTTAGTAGTTTTGTCTTAGGTTGGAGCATATCTGGGTTAAAGTTATTCTCATTTTGGGTAGTTTCTTAAGAGGGAGTTGTTTTTTAATCCTGTTGTGATTGGTGCTACGGATATTTTAGTTTTCACAAAGTTTATTTTATAACAGGAAATAATAATGTCACAGTGCTATTAACTTCCCCCTGTAGAGGGATTTAGGCTGCTTAAGTTGACTTAAAAGGGGAAGTTCATACGATATTTTCACCGGACCTAAAATATTTGGGGCCGGATATTCAAACTGCACCCAAAAAGTGGACAACAGCAGGAACAAGCACAAGTCAATTGCGCACATGCACAATAGACACGATATTCAAACATAGAGCAAGCCAAATTGCGCAACAAGCCAGTGTCTGAATATCGCACAACCTGCACTATAGCGCAACCAGGAAGGGGAAGCTGAGCAGAGATGATGCGCTATGGCGCAACAAGGGCTGCCCAGCTGAGCAGCCCAGAGGTGCCATAGCGCAAGCAGGAGCCCCAGCAGCAGAGCAATGGAACTGCACAACCAGGGAGGTAGGCAGGGGCCACCACCTTGCCACAGATGGGCACAGGGACACACTGCAGAACCAACAATGTACCCCCACACCCCAAGCACAGCATAACTGGGGGAGGGATGGAACAGCCACAGGACCATGGGGACAAGGAAACAAAGCACAGCTGGGCCATGATGCCCCAGCACACACACCGGCAAGCTGAGACTGCCACACAAGGAGGGCGGACCACCCCATGGCCAGCAGCCCCCCCGTGCACAGCACACCCTGCATGTGACCCCAAGACACCCCCCATTAGCAGTGACCACCACTACGGGAATCCCCATGCATACCACCACCCCCCCACTGCCACACTGCAACCTCGTGTACCACAGAACCATACAAGTCAGACCCACCATGAGCCACAGCAGCCAGCACAGACACCCACAGTGGTGTGTGGAAGCATGCAGCACACTGGATGCAACACAGTGCAGGGGGCAACACACACACCCATACCCATGGGGACACTAACACAGGGACGCAGTAGTGTGGCAACCAAGCCCCCAGTGTGGGCCCATGAAAACTGCGCACACACAGCCTGCAGTCCCTCATAGCACAGGGGTGACACCCACCCTGTGCATGAACTGTGGCCCTGTATGCCACCAGCATATGCCTGGATCACAAGTCACAGACAGTGGTGCACAGCCCTGCAATACACACAAGCCACAGCATGGAGGTGGGACAACTGGCGGAGGCCATAGTGTCACCGAGGCAAACATGCACCACACCATTGACAGGAGGCAACCCAGCATTGTGAAGGTCACAGTGGATGACCTGCAGGGACAGCCACCACTGACAAGGCAGCAGACCTCGCAGGCCACAGACGTGCAAGGGTGTCAGCTGCACAGGCCAAGGATGGGTTGACAGGGGCACAATGGACACAGAGCAGGCACCATGGACCACTGCACACAGTAATGCAATGCGCAGAGAACAACACACACACCACAAATACCGACAGATAGCCACTCCCACACCAGAGACACTTCCCCACGCGCACACACACATACCCATGACTGAACCACCCCAGATGCCATGCACACCACTGCAACTGAGCACCTATAGCCAGCTGCAAATCAGAGACCACCACAGTATTCATATCAAAATAACTGTATTCAAAAATATAACAACAACAACTATTTACAATTATGTACAAACATGGGGTGGAGGGCAGGAACAAGGTGGGAGTGGGGTAAGAGGCAGGGTGAACATATGGGAGAGGGAAGGCGGGATGTGAGGGTTGGTCAAAGGGGGGAGATTGTCTCTCTTCACTGGCGGCCAGCCTGGTCCTCTGCTGCCTGGGGCTGTTGCCTGGGTCGCCTCCTCCTTACGCCATGCTGCTGCAGATCCCGCAGGATGGCAAGGGACTCGCGCCACCCGCACAAGGTCCTGGATGGACCGCTGCATTTGCAGGAGTATCCGCACACCTAGGACAAGGGATCAGAGTCAATGAGTGTCACTGTCCATCCCCCTGCAGCCCACCCATTATGCATGGCAGACAGCCATGTGCCATGCTCCTGTGATGGTGTGCACCCACCCACAGTGACCGTGTCCACAAGACATGCCCAACCAGGCAGCAACAGCCATGTGTACCACTGCACAGACCCACCGCCCACATCCAGCACATCACAACCAAAGCCGTACAGTAACATGGCTATGCGGTGAGCAGGCAGTGCCACAGCCATGTGCCCAGTGCACGCATGGACCACCATTGACCACTCCCAGACATGCAGTGCCACTGGACAGTGCTGACTGTCACATGTCACGTGCATGGCAGTGGTGTCCATGGATGGTGACCATGCCCTGCTTCCCACCCTGTCACACAGCCTGCAATAGCAATCATGGTGTCATGGCACTCACCCTCATTGGGATGTTGCTGGCATTGGGGTTGGTCCCCGACATGCCCCCGTGCAATGTCCCCCACCCTCTGCTGCTGCTCCAAATTCCTCCTCCGCTCGGCCACGCCTGTGGGAGACAAAGGAGAGAACACATCAGTACAAACCCAAAGCATATTCCCCTGCCCCAATATGTGTGTGCCCACCCACCCAGCCAGACCACCCATCCCATACCCTGTAAACACCACCACAGCCAACCCTAGACCATCCCTCCCTATGTGCTGGACACATGAGACAGTGTTACCCATATGGACCATACAAGTGTGTAGACGTATCACCCACCTGGATGAGGCACCGCGCCCCTCCTGGCACGCGACCGCAGATGTGCCAGTAGCTCTGGCTCCCTCCGTCTCAGGTCCCCATACTGGTGCCTGCACTGTTCAGCCATTCTCCTGTGGCCAGTGGCCACCTCCAGGTCAGTAGCCACGTCTTCCCAGACCTGGGTCCTGGCCCTGTCCAGTGGCACCTCACCAAACAGTGGGCCATAGTGTGGCTCCACAGTGGCCACAAGGTTGGCCAGCTCAAGGGCATCCCACTGAGGGGCTCTCCTGCATGCCATCTCTAATGCTATAGTAGACAATATGGCGCTCTGCAGCATGGCAACCCCACGTGGAAGTGCTGCGCGGTACATCGCCGCCATTCCCTATCGCGCTGTCGGTACAGCGCTGCCATTCCCTATCGCGCTGTCACCGAACAGCGCGATAGAGCCATACACACGACAGACATACAGCGCCAGGGGGCAAAGGTCGGGCACAAGGTCAGGGGTCAGTGGCGCAAGGCCACGCATAGCGCCATCGGACGTCTACACATCCTGCGCGAACTGTCACCTGTGTGCCAGTGCCACAGTGGACTATTGCGCAGTTGTGCCACAGCGCCATTTGGTGCCCAGCGCTGTAGCGCCACTGGCACAATGGTGGCCGAGTCCTGAATTGCTGATCGTGCATAGCACGTCATCAGCGTGGCAGATGCCTGTGAAGCTACCTGGGCATGCGAATGCGTGTAATACACAGTCACGAAATGCGCCATTGGCTCAGCCGCTCAACCGTATATGCGCAGTGCTTAGTGGCACGAGCATATTCAGCCGACACATGCAAATCATCTGATCAGCCATTCAGCGGCACAGTGGGCGCGATTTGCATGTCATTAAAGTTGAGCCACTCCTAATTTGCATGCATTGTGCTATAAGTATAACATTGGGCTGCGCTGGCCAGATTAGGTTACTGCAGGTGAGGGGTGAGTTGCATGCTGTGTGATGTTCTGGCCAATGGTCATGGGATAACGCTGTAGACTGCACAGTGACAGGTGTCCACTTCCACCCATACAGACTGACATGACCGAGCAGAGCCAAGGTGAGGGTGAGGATGGTGGGCGAAGGAGGAGGCCCAACTTCACCAAGGTGGAGACAGAGGCCCTCTTCCAGGCCTACCTGGAAGAGGAGCCACTACTGAGTGGACGGCGGGGCACCCCTCAGGCCCATGCGGCTGCATGGGAGGGGGTAGCTCAGGCAGTGAACCTGCATGGAAGCCACCAGCGCTCCGTGCAGGAATGCAAAAAGAAGATGGGGACAAACCGCAGAAGGGTGAAGGAGAAGGTGGCAGCCCTCAGGGTGGCATGCGCTGGCACAGACGGGGCCAGCCAGCGGTGGCGGAGCTGACCCCGGCTGAGGACCCACTGGCTACATCAATGCAGTGGAGTGCTATAGAGGGCATACCAGGAGGTGGATTCCAGACAGGTGGAAGCCCATCACTGCATGGTATGCCATGGTGGTGGTGTTTGGGGGTTGATCACATGCACTAACCCTGTCCTCACTTTCTGTTACAGATCCCGTTCGTCTGCAGGGGACGGTGGTGGTGGGACCATGCAGTGAGGGAAGACCTGCCAGAGTTGGAGGAGGTCCATCCACCTGTCGCCAGCCAGCATGCACTGCACTGGCATGCACGCCTGGCTGCCACCTCTGTTGTCAGTGAGTCAGTGTGGGGGTGCACAGCCTGGGTCTCCAGCAGTCTGGCATGCAAGCATGCCAGCACGCTATGAGCTGTGGCTGTTACGTACCTCACCATTGGTGATGCAAGGACTGCAATGGGCAGTGACACGTGTGTGTCCCATGACGGACACACAGCAGGCCAGCACGTGCCCCTGGACCTAGCTGGTTCCAGCGTGTGTGCCAGCACGTCAGCACAGTCCCAGGCTGTGCCTGTCAGCACCGGTGGGGCAGCACCGGTGGCTGTGCGGGTCTCTGGCACTGTTGTGGCCACAGCAGTGGAATGAGTGGTCCCTGGGGCACAGCAGTTGGAGGGGCAGCAGCAGCAGTCACCCACCAGGTCTGGGGGTACAGGGTCCAGTGGTGGCACATGCACACCACCCATTGATATGCCCATACCTGGTCCTGGTGAACAGCACCCACCCTCAAGGGTGTTGAGCATCAGGACCTTCCATACCCTGGGGGACAGGATGCCGATGTGGTGCAGGACCCATTTGATGAGCACACCCACCTGCTGTGGCAATCAGTACAGCAGCAGGGGTGGGTTGCAACATCTGTGGAGGCACTGTGCATGGCTGTGGAGCGGCACAGAGGGGACATTGCTTTGATCCATGCAGAGATGGTCCAAATGCGGATGGATGTGACCGCCACCATTGACAGGCAGACCCAGGCATTGGTCGCTGTCGTGGCTGCATTGGGCACACAGTCAGGTGCCCCTGTACCGCGCACCCCACACAGTATGCTCTCCACTTCCTGTTCCTGGCATTGTGCGACACCCAGCCTGTCGACACCGGGTTCTGATGTGGCCATCCCGAGCACCGCTGGTCCAGGTATGTTTGGCATGCTGCAGACCCCTGTGCGGACAAGGTCGCGATCACGCAGTGGGACCCCTGGTGGTCCATCGGTGCCATCCCATATGGCCCATGCTCAGCCTGCCAGTGCTGTTGGGTCATGGCGGGGCCGCCCATGCATCCGAGGTGGCTGTGGCACAGTGCAACATGACTGACCTGTCCCCCAGTGCGTGCCCTGTCTGGTGCTGCCCTGTGTGCAATGTGTGTCATGGTGGGCAGTACACTGGTGGGTGCCCTTCCCAACATGCCGACACATGAACCACCTGCACACCCACCCGACTGCTGTCCACAGGTGCATGTGCATGATGATGCCTGCATTGTACTGTACACCAAGGTGCAAGGGTGCCCAGCATCTGACACACGTACTTGGACAGTACAGGTGGTGGGGTGGTCTGTGGATCTGTGTGTTTGACATGTCTGTTCCTGCTCTGCTGTGCACCTGCCCATGTACGCTTTGTGCCTGGTGTGTGTGTGTGTGTCCATATGACTGTTCACCCCTCCCTGATGGTGTGTTCATGTGCCTGGACCCTTCCACTCCCCTTGCCGTCATGCACCCCTGGTGTGTTACCCTGTGTGCCTGTGGGTTGCACCTGGACAGTGTTGGTTGCACATGGCCCCTTGACTTACCCGTGTCGTGCAAAATGCTCCTCCGTGATGGTGTCCCGGTGCAGCAGGGCCAGCCGGATCAGTCGGGGGTCCCACCGACCAAGGGGGGGCTGCTCATCACCATCATCACTGGCGTCGCTGGCGTCCCCATCGCTGTCCCCCTCCTCGACCTGTATGGCTATCCCACAGTCTTTGGCCATGTTGTGCAGGATACAACAGGCCAGGAATATCCCACAGGCCTTTGAGGGGCTGTACTGTAGGGCACTGCCGAGGTGTCTAGGCATCAGAAGCATGCCTTAAGCATCCCAAACACCCCTCGATGATGTTGGTGGTGGTGGCATGTGCCTCATTACAGCGTTGTGCGATGGGGCCATGGGCGGCCGGTACAGTGTGAGCAGCCAGGGACGGAGTGGGTATCCGCTGTCACCTGTGTGGAGATAGTGGAGATAAGTATCATGTTCAGGTCCATATTGCCCATATCCCTGTGTGCCACTACCATGGCACCCGTGGCATTCCCACCCTTGTCCCAGGTTTGCAATTCCTACATGCATACTCATCCACTAGATGGCCTGTGGGGATGTCCCCACTCTCGAATCGATGGCACAGTGTGGACTGATACCATATGAAGGCATCATGTGCTCCGCCAGGGTGTGTGGCACAGCCATTGATTATGCGCCCACTGGGATCACACACTACCTGGCAGTTGACACTGGAAAAGCCCTTCCTGTTCCTGTATGCGGCCCCATCGGGGCCAGATGGCGTACGAATAGCCACATGGGTGCAGTCTATGGCCCCTAGCACGCCAGGCATACGTGATACCCTGTGGAACTCCTGCATGTTTGCTGTACGCTCTGCCACGCGGTGCTGGGGAAATGGATGTACTCTGCAGCATGTGGCAGCAGTGCGCTGAGGAATTGGGTGAGGATGCATGACGTGGCTGACTGTGTTATGCCTGTGGTGTCCCCTGTCGGCCTCTGGAAGGTACCCGTGGTGAGCAGGCACATGCAGGCTGTTACCTTTGTCTCCACTGACAGAGCGTGACTCCGTCGTGAGGGTGCCTGCATCACATCACTGCACAGCTCACAGAGCTGCCTCAGTATTGTCCTGTTCAGGTGGTACCGTCCCACAATCTCTACGTCTGAATACAGCTCAAAGCTGATGCGGGCGCGGTACTGCCTGTTGGGGGCATACCGCCGACAGGCCCTTCCCACGGCCACCGCCCCCTGCAGCATGCTCTCACCCCTCATTACAGCCTCCATGTGGAAGCTGGCACTGTCCATGTCCCTGGCTTGTGTTCCCCTGGCTGTTCTTGCTGTGCTACCCCGCTGTCCTGCTACCTCCACTGCACCTTGTACACCTACTGGCCCTGCAGTCTGTGGCCCAACACACCCTCCCTTGTCCTCTCTCTCCTGCACTCCTGGCCTGCACTCTTTCACTGTCACACTCGGTTTCTCCTGCCTCATGTGGCTTCCTGTAGCGTTCTTGCGCCTCTTCCTTGAGCCTTTTATTTTGGCTCATTTCGGGCGCGTATGCACCTTCCAGCTCATCCGCTGTTGCGCATTGTCGCAAGTCTTTGAATATCACATTGCGCTGTTTATGCATGGGTCCACCCCTTCAGTTGCGCATTCCTTCATTTACATTGCGCTGTTGCTCAGCCTGTTTTCAGTGGTGCAACTGCCTCCTGCTGAATATCACAGAATGGCATAAGTCGGACTTCGCGCATGCGCAACCCTATTTCGCATGGCGCAACCCTTTTGAATATCCCACCCTTAGTATTTTTTTTTGAATATATAGTTTTTTCGTTTTGTTTTTAGATGTTATATCTTTACTGATGTTACCTATTAGGGAACCATAACCTGATATTTGCATGGCTATTCATCTTCTTTTGGAAGGAGCTGAAAATCAAATTATTTTGCATAACTAATCGATTTTATTTTCCATGCTGCTCATGGGTTCATTAAAGACAGCATAAGTGATATATAATTGTGATCTTCAATATTTCTATTCCTCCCAAGGATGTATCTAATAGATTCAGTATTATTTTATTTGCATGTATTAAGAGGGGTGGCACCCTTATGTGGTAATTTTTCTGTATGAATCCCTATATACTGTCTCAGGAATTTTTTCTTACTGAATGTGTATTGTATAACAATAAACATAAAGTTAAAAAATATGTATCAATACAGTGGAGCAAAAGCACACACACAAAAAAACCATGAGGGCATAAATCCAATAAAGACAAAAATTCCATCACTACTTACTTAGCTACTGATATCACTGCCTTTTTAGCTCCAAATAAGACACCTGTTTAGACAACAAAAAATCTGCAGACTTAAGTAGTTAAAGCTGCAATTATATACCTCAACTCACAAAAAACAATCTTTTTTTTTTACTGAAAATAAAACAACACATTTTTAGAACTAGGGATTGAGCAGAACTTAAATACAGAATCAGTAGATATAAACAGAATACAAACCTCCACTAGAAAATCAGAGCTGGACACAATTATGAACTACCTCTATTAGACAAACTACCTCCTTATATTACTTTCCTCCTTCATCACTCACATAGTTCATAAGAGCTAAGTAAAAATACATATATTTCCTTAGTCGTGCGGAAAACTCGTACATGTTATGGCAAGGCAGCCATTAGCTATGCACTCCCTGCAGTCTGGAATAAACTCCAATCTTTGATAAAGCTTCAAACCTTAATCCCCTTGAATGCATTTAAAACACTGATCAACAAAGCCACCGCTGACATCTGCCATTGCTTCTAATCTCATATCCCACCCTCCACTTTCTTTTTAGTCTTGATAACCATCTCCTACAATATATTAGGGGTATAAACTATTCCTGTTATGTTAATATGATTGCTCTGCCCTGTTGCTCTATCAATCACAATTCTACTGCCTGTTTTCTGTATAGAATTTACTGATACAGGTGTTGTTACTGTAAATATTGTAAATACTATTTATCCTAGAAACTATTATTCCTTTTCATTATGTTAAACTGTGTATCCTCATTAACTTATTTTGTATTTTGTACTTTGTATTTTGTTCTATGTATTATATTCTTGCCATTCTTGTACAAGGGATCTCCTTGCAAAGGAGCTTGCTCATTGGGTTTTATTCCTTCACAATAAACTTGAACTTGAACTACCTAGTCCCCTAAACATAAGTGAGGTTGATCATACAATTAAACAATCTCAAAAAGTAAGGAAACTCATTGCAAAAAACTAAAGTACTGTATGTTAATGCATCAGTTAGGGTTGCTATTAAAGTGACAAAAGTATGGAAATATGAAGTTAGGATTTTCAACCATAACTCAGCATTCCACCCCCAAGCAGTCAAAGGGGGAAAGGCAACACAAGCAATCAGAGACATCCATCATTAGGTAAGACAAACAACATACAACTCTTTCCACGTGATGCAGGAGACATCCATCATCATCATCATCGTCATCATCATCATGGTCCAGTGCTTCTGCAGCCATGGACAGATATGCAGACTAGCACACCACCTGGGAAGTGCAGTAAAACAGTTCCCATAGGATCGCATTGTGAATTGTAATTAAGGAATAAGACATGACAGGGTGTGCAATAATACTATATTACCGCACAGCCCAGGTGATGGGAGCTGGATTATATGTGGATGCTAACCCCTGGAGGAAGGACATGCAATGACATCAATGGGCACACCTAATGTCTGTCTCACCTCCAGCAATGTTCAGCTCTGGTCCCTGCAGATCCCCCAGCCTCTGATGAGGGCCGCTGATGTGCCGGACACTTCCACTCCCTCCTCTCCCCCCTGGAGAAGAAGAGCTGCCACTCGGGTGCTCAGTCCTTCTCCAATCAGTTGGCCCTCCAACTCCTGGATCCGTTCCCAAACCTAGGATATCAGTGTCACAAGCAGACATCTTGCCACAGTGCTGGTGGGCCAGCAAGTGATAACTTTCACATTTTGTGACATTCTGCAGCGCCACACCCATGCATCCAACCAGAAAGAAAATTGCCAGCTCCAGAGATCTGATACCATTCATTATTTGTCATGTGGTTTACACTGTTTTTTTGTTGGAATTTATATGTTGTTTATAATTATTTTATTTTGTGTATTTTATGTATTTTATTGTACAGGTGCCTTGGTTTTAGAAAGGCACCTTTTTTATAAATAAAATTGATTGATTGATTGATTGATACCAGACAGCATCTGCAAAATATCAGGTGAATTGGTTAGAGGGTTGTAAAGTTATTAAAGTAGAAAAGTTTGGGTTTAACAATAAAGTGAAGTCTGAACCCTAACTATAGTGGCACTACTGTGCCACTACAGTATGTAAGGGATATATGGGGGTCTGTTGTGTGATACATTATTTATCTTTACTAGTTAGCAGTAACCCCAGGTTACCTCATGAGTGCCAAAGTATAGGAGCCATGAGTGACGGTACTGCTGTCACTGATGAGTAAAGATAAATAACGTATCACACAGCTAACCCCCATGTATTCAATTTATGCAGTAGGCCACCTTGTTTTGTTGGGGGTTGCTCCTAGTATGTGGTAATGTGTTTTTAAATGGTAATTTTTTATTTTTGTTGGTAGGATTATTTGACTATGATAATGGTATTTTTATGTTATTCCGCATCATTAGGTTTTTTTTTCTTTCCTAATGGAAATGATAGTGCATCGTGTTTGGTTATGTGGCGATAGTGTGTGAATTTTGATTGGGTGAGTCTGGTGAATGGACATGTTCTGATTGGTCAAAGTAGCATGGGAAAGTGGTTGTGATTGGTAGATGGGTGTAGAGTGATGTCTGAGGAGCGTAGTTGGCATTTGTGGTGCAGTCTGATTTCAGTATGGAGTTGGTCATCGATGGATGAGGATCTTGGACAAGCGCAAGATAGTGGCATGCCAGAGGAGTGGGAAGGAGTGCCAGAGTTGCTGAGAAGCAGCTGCAGAAGATCGAGGAGCCAGAGGCAGCATCTTCATGAAGGCTGTGGCTTGGACATAATTGTGGATGGGCACCTCAGTGTGTTTGTGGTGACAGGCCAGGAGCATACAGTCTGAATTTGGGAGCAGCTGTCACTTTTTTGGGCTGGTTTTGGAGATGAATCATAGAAACATAGAATCTGATAGTAGATAAGGACCGCTTGGCCCTCCTAGTCTGCACATTTCCCTACCTAATAGATAAGCTGCAGATCCTAGTTAACCAACAGCCTACTTCCTCCTACCCCCCACTAGAATTGCCTTATGTCTGTCCCATGCATTCTTGAATTCCCCCACTGTTTTTGACTCTACGACCTCCTCAGAAAGGCTGTTCCATGCATCTACAACCCTCTTTGTGAAGGAATACTTCTTCACATTACCTCTGAGCTGTCCCCTCCTCTATCTTCAAATTGTTTCCCCTTATTCTTGCGCATCTCTTTTTCTGAAAGATGTTACCCTCTTGAACTTTGTTGATTCCCTTGAGGTATTTGAAAGTTTCTATCATGTCCTCCTTTCCTTGAGGCTATACATCTTAAGCTTTTTTAGTCTTTCTTCTTATGTCTTCTGGTGCAGATATTGCACCATTTTCATTGCTCTCCTTTGGACAGCCTCCACCCTGTTTATATCTTTGCAGAGATGGGGTCTCCAGAACTGTACACAGTACTGCAGATGTGGTCTTACCAACTGTCTGTACAGAGGGACAACAACTTCCTGTTTTCTACTGGTGATGCTTCTCCCTATGCATCCCAGTATCCCCCCAGCCCACCTTACTGCCTTCTCACATTGCTTGCCCACCTTTAGGTCATCTGATATGACTACCCCAGGTCTCTTTCCATTTTTGTTGTTATTATCTCACCCACATTGTGTACTCTTCTCCTGGGTTTTTGTTTCCCAGGTGCATTACTTTGCACTTCTTTTCACTGAATCTAAGCTGCTAAACATTTGACTATTCCTCCAACCTTGCCAAGTCCCTTTTCATCTTTTCCACCCCACCTTGCGTATCAACCTTGTTGCAGATCTTTGTGTCATCTGCAAAGAGACATACTTTTCCTTCCAGTCCTTCTGCAATGTCACTTATAAACCCATTAAAAAGGACCAGCCCCTTTACTCAACCCTGCGGTACCCCCCCAGTAACTCCCCCTTTCTTCATTGTGGACTCCAATTACTATTACCCTCTGTTTCAAATTGTCCAGCCAGTGTTTTACCCAGGCTACCACCCTGGGGCCCACTCCCAGGCTGGCTAATTTGTTTATTAATCTTTTGTGCTGGACTGTGTCAAATGCCTTGCCAAAGTCTAGGTAGGCCATGTCCACAACCCCTCCCTGGTCTACTACTTTGGTCACCCATTCAAAGAAATCAATTAGATTTGTCTGACATGACCTTCCTTCTGTGAATCCATGCTGCCCTGGGTCCTGTGCCCCACTGGCCTCTAGGTACTCAACAGTTCTTTCTTTCAAAAGTGATTCCATCATTTTCCTTACCACTGAGGTCAAACTGACAGTTCTGCAGTTTCCTGTCTCTGTCTTGCTCCCACTTTTGTGAAGGGGACTCACATCTGCCCTCCTCCACTCCTCAGGTACTACACCATCTTCCCATGATTTGTTAAAAGGGGCAGCCAGTGGTGTTACTAGTTCTTCCCTTAGTTCTTTTAGAATTCTGGGCGAATCTCATCAGGCCCCATTGCATTATCCACCTTCAGTTTTAGGAGTTCTTTCAGAACCCTTTCTTCTGTGAAAGGACTAATATCAACCCCCTATCCAGAGTGCTTCTATTGACTGGATTAGGTATCTTCCCCTGCTCTTCCTTTGTGAATACTGAGCAGAAGTATTCGTTCAGTATCCCTGCCCAACCACCTTCCTCTTTATTCAGTCTCAGTATCCCTGCCTTAGTCTTTCTTTGATCCCTAATGTACCTATAAAAGGTTTTATCCCCCTTCTTAACCAAATTGGCTATCTTTTCCTTGGTTTGGGCCTTTGCTATTCTGACTGCCTTCCCCGCTTCCTTCTGCTTTAACTGGTACAGGTCTCTGTCCTGCTCCTTCTGTGTTTCTTTATACGTGCTGAATGCTATCTTTTTCTCCCTAACCTTCCCCGAGACTTCTTTTGAGAACCATAGTGTTTTTTTCTTTCATTTTGATTTGTTTATTTGCTTCACACAAAGGCTTATTGCCTCTGTGATGGCAGTTTTGATGTTTCCCCATTGTTGCTCCACCCCACCTTCTTGCCTGTTTGCTAGTGCTTTTCTGAGGCACTCTCCAATTTTGACAAAATAAGCCCTCCTGAAGTCCAGTACCTTCACTTTTGAATGGCTTGCCTCTACAGCTAAGTTTATCATGAACCACACTGTTTGGTGGTTGCTTGTTCCCAGATGGCTGCCCACTTCTAGATCTGAGATCCTCTCTCAGTCCCCATTTAAGAGTACCAGGTCTAACATTGCTCCCTCCTGAGTGGGTTCCAAAACAAACTGTCTGAGGCATGCCCCCTCTAGGGCACTGAGAAAGGCCCTGCTCTTGGATATGCCTGCAGCAAAGGTGCTCCAGTTAACATCTGGCATATTCAGGTCCCCCATCATCAATATCTCCCCTTTCTCTTCCATCCTAAGGATGCTTTCTATCATTTCTTTGTCCATTTCCTCCCCTGAGATGGGGGTCTGTATACAACTCCTGTGTGGATTGTGATGCCATTTCCAGTCTCCAGGGTGAACCACAGTGCCTCCTGTTCTCCCTGTTTACCCTTTAGTTCTGTTGCTCTGATCTCTTCCCTTACATAGAGAGCTACTCATCCTCCTCTTGGTGCTTCTTTATATCAGCGTCAAGGAACCGTGGATTTCATGGTGATCTGATGCTCAGAAGCCCTTTGGAGTGAAGCTTGCCTGGTTCTGGATTACATCTCTCCAATGTGTTCATGAAGGATTCTCCTGTGTAAGGTGAAGCAGGCGTGGTTCTTTGGCTCTTCCTCAATCGATGATCCTGTCAGTTGTTGGATCTTATGGATTACCCCATGAAACAGTGGACATTTTATTACTGTGTAATATTTTTTTTTCTTTTTTTTAGGATGGGCACACTTTTTGGAGTATTTTAAGACTTTGGGCTTATCGTTGTGCTGGACTGTATGGATTACCACATGGAAGAGTGGACATTTTGTCACTTTGGAATATTTGTTATTGTTCTTGGGACACTTTTTGTGGAGACTTTTAGACTTTGGGCTTATAATTTGGAATAGGACTTGAAGAGTCCATTTTTCTGTGCTTTTACTTAGTGAAGTTTTGTACTTTTTACACATTTTATTATGACTTACTGTACTATTCCATACTGTTAAAAGAAAGAAGACTGTAACAAGGTAAATTCATTTCAATAATTTATTTAAAAGAGTATGCTTAAATGAATTGTTAATAGAGGGAGAAAAAAGCTAGTGCAGAGGTTTAAAGTGATGCATTTTTATTTATTGATAGTTGAGTTAAATAGAGGTGAAACAGAACATAGTAAAGATCTGAATGAAGGGGAAGGTGTAAATCAGACTCCAGGCTTCTTTCTGCTGTGTTTTACCTTGTTTTATACATCTTAGTTACAGGCATTTTTGGGCTTCATGTTTTCTCAGGTACTGCTTGTTGGTCTTCTTCTTACAGAATGCATACAAAAAAACATTGTTAGTGCCTTTGAGTGGGATATTCAGACTGTGCCAGGCAGGGGTGCAAACCTTGGCGTAGTGCAACTGGGATGAGCCAGGGCATGGTCTGCAAGATATTCAACGATACTGCACCATGGCTCAGCACCATTGAATATGGCACTGAGGATGCACGCACTGTGCATGGCGCAGTGGCACTGTTCAGCGAAGTGGCAGCAGGGGAGCAGGAGGCTGTGTCAGCTCAAGTGCAGTTGTGCTAGGCACAGCAGGAGCGATATTCAGCCCTGAGCATGCAAATGAGGCCATTATGTATGCAATATGCAAATGGACCATTTGCATGTCATTTGGCCCCATTTGCAAGTGGTGAACCGATCCCCAGTTGATTGAGCCTGGGGCCCTGCCAGGCTGCAGCCATCAGGGACTGACTCCCCGCTGCCCCTCGGTGGGCACTGCACCCATTCGCCTGCTCATGGGCATGTGTAGATAAATCCCTGGTGGTTCAGTTGACCCAATCCCCTGCCCGATCATGGGCATGTAAATAACTGATCCCTGTGGTCCAGTGGACCGCTATCCTCTGCCTGATCGTGGGCATGTCTAATACATATCCTTGGTGGTCCAAGGGACTGCTATCTCCTGCCTGATTGTGGGCATGTATTTAAATCAACCCTGGTGGTCCAGTGGACCCAATCTCCTGCCCAATCATGGGCATAATACTAATAGAACCCTGGTGGTCCAGAGTAGCCAATCCCCTGCCCAATCATGGGCATAGTAAACTTTTAACCCTGGTGGTCCAGTGGACCCAATCCCCTGCCCAATCATGGGCACATGACAATATTAACCCTGGTGGTCACGTGGTATCCCCTCCCCACCCACCCACTGAGCCCAGCTACCCTGCAACCCCGTCAGTGGTGGGTGGCAACTCCCAATCTGCAAGCTGCCCAGCCGCCCCGCCAATTGACAGCGTACAGTATGGCTGTATGCCTTTTGGTCCACTGCATGGGCCAATGGGCATGCAGATTGTACTGTACTACACAGTCCCATAATGTGAATGAACCATTCAGATTCCAGGACAGTGAAGTACAGTATGGTCTGCAGGCCCATTGGCCCACACAGTAGACCAATAGGCATACAACCGTACTGTACACTGTCAGTCGGAGGGCGGCCAGGCAGCTTGCGGGTTGGGAATTGCCACCTGCCATTGATGGAGGGGGGGTTGAAGGTTGGCTGGACTCAGTGGCCAGGTGGGGAGGTGGGGTACGCTGGACAACCAGGGTTAATATTGTCATATGCCCATGATTAGGCAGGGAATCAGGTCCACTGGACCACCAGGGTTCTATTATTATTATACCCATGATCAGGCAGGGGTTAGGGTCCACTGGACCACCAGGGATATTTATTATACATGCCTGTGATCGGGCAGAGGATAGTGGTCCACTGGACCACCAAGGATATATTTTTACTATGCCCGTGATTGGGTGGGGGGGGCATAACACCTGTGTTCCAGGAAGTTGGGTGGCCACCCACAATAGGCAGCTGCTGTGTTGCACCCAGCAATATGGCAGCCTGCCTGTGGGTGTCCCCCGACATGTTCCTGGTTTAGACGGCTGCATCTTTGCACCTCCTGTGTGGTGCAAGGCGGGTTTGCCTGCATATGCACCACACATTCGGCTGAATATCGGGATGTGCCGCGCTATGCATGGGTGCGCCCCGCGCATCGCGCGCATCACATTACTGGTGCACCGCGGCATCGGGGGTTGCACAGAGCAACCTACCCCTTTGAATATCATGCTGGGTGCATCAGTGGGTTGCGCATGGTGCAACAATGTTGTGCCATGCGCAACCCCTTTGAATATCCCACCCTTTGTGTTTAAATGAGAAAAAAATACCTGTATTTACCAAATTACTGCTTATTTTTTTTAAACTGGGAGACAAATGAGAACAAATGCAACAAAAAAAATGTTAGCATGCAATTTGACAGTTATCTGTAGAGCTGCTGATTTTGAGGCCTAGCAGAAACACACACATAAAAGAGAGAGAGAGAGAGAGAGAGACCACGTTGAAGTGATTAATGACATTTTCATGTTTGGTTTCATTTTCTGTTTTTGGGTCCTGAGAAGAAGCAAAAGCTGTTGCAGTTAACTAAGTGAAAGGTTGGCTTTGTTGCTTTTCCTATTACTGCTTTTATTGCATTTTATTTTTACTAACTAGAGGTTGGCTTTATTTAAATCTTGCACATTGTCTAGCTGTTATTGAGACACCTACCAGTTACACGTTCAGAACTTTTGGAATGGGGTGTGAAAGGGGTTGAATGCAGGGGAGGGGGAGGTGATGCTTACCTGTTACTCTGTGTCTGAATCTGTGTCCAGTACTTAGGGACGCTTTCTCTTCTTCGATTCATAGTGATGGCCTAGGTAGAGTGTGGGAAACAAGAGGCAAAGTGTTATAAAACATGCTTTCTTATTAATATTTTGTGGTAAGCCGGGATTTTATTTTGTGCATGGGGTATGGGCGTAAGTTACTTTTTGTACCTTGTACAATGTTAAAAGTTATACTCTTTGCTTTGATATTTATTTATTTAGTTAGTGTTTGTTTACCGGGTAAGTGCACTAGACAAAGATTTTGCCTATTTTCAGGCATGACCTGTGAGAGTTGCATACAGAGAAAATAGCATTTCATGAGACAATACATTACATTAATTTGTGCAAGGATAGGAAAGTAGAAGACTGTAATTAGACATTTCATTGGTGCCGTGGGAGAGCAGATATAGAAGGGAAAACAGCAAATATCGATGAAATCATTACAATACATATTTTAGTTCAAAGATTAGCTAAAATTTGACAAACTGTATCAGCCATTTCAGTGGTGCTGTTAAAGCAAGTTCCCAAGATTTCATGGATATTTTCTGAAATTGTTGTTAAGGCAGGCACTTTAGGTGGCTCCTGGTGTGAAGTGGCTGGTATTTCTCCACTGAGAATACTCAAAATCTTTTCTTGTTTGTTTTTATTCGGATTGGAATAATCATTAAGACTACCTAGTTGTTTATGCCCTATGACTTGTATTATCTTAATTGGTGTTGTACCCGAATCTGCTAATTTTTGGATCAGTTGCTTCCTTGCTGAATGGTTTGTCAGCCTTTTGTCACTATTTATGCCTGCCATTTGCACCACGGTTTTGACTATTGTT
The DNA here is from genome assembly GCA_016271365.2 of Neoceratodus forsteri. Lineage (NCBI taxonomy): Eukaryota > Metazoa > Chordata > Ceratodontiformes > Ceratodontidae > Neoceratodus > Neoceratodus forsteri. The sequence goes on along the minus strand of CM028131.1, from coordinate 1,436,857,091 downwards.
GATAATTTGTTGATGCCCACTGGCTGGTTTGTGAACCAGGCAGTGGGATAATAGTCCTTTAGGTTAGTGTTTACTGCCTGGAAACATGGTGCTTCAGGTAACACTGTTTTTTGTGGTCTTTTTTTCTTTATACAGTACAAAGTTTCTCACTGGACATCTTTCTGTTTCCCCTATATTTGGTATGCTTTTGGATTTATTTTTTGGGTGTCCTTGGGATTACTGGCTGTCCTCATCTTTGTCTGTCTTTCCTGCATGTATTGTACATATTGTTTCCCAATTTTACCCTGTTGGTGATCTATGTCCCCCCATTTAATATTGCACATTTTAGTGTTACCCGTGACTCCAAAGTAGGTAAAGATTATAAACCATGTAGTGTTAAGCAAGGAGTCAGGGGTGTGGGGACTGAGCTGATTTTTTTCATACAGTATATCTCTTATACTGTTGGTAAGCTCATCTGCAGCCTTAGGCTTACTGCCCTTTCCTTCACATTTTAGATTTTTTTGGTGTGACATTAAGACCTGCCTGCACTTTCCAAATAGAGGGCAAGGCAGACAGAGAGCAGGGATAGCTTTTGGCTCGTAGATATATCTCTAGACTCTGGAAAATTGATCTTAATGTGCAGGGCTCTTAAGCAATACAGTCCTTTTTATTGCAATTAATGAAATAGTGGCACAAGTATGTCTGCAGTTCTGGAATAGCTACAGTATATCAGTTAGGGACTGATTTATACCTAGAATTTCTGCTAAGTACCTAGCAAACATAACAATGTCTGCCTGTGTTTTCCTGCTTGTGTTGACATTTTTTACTCTGTCTATATAACTGCCTATTTCATCTAAGTCTATGGCAGGCTTTGTACTGGTAGATGTGGTTTCCAGTTTGATCTGCTCTGTATTTACAGTACTTTGACTGGTGGTTTTGGGGTCTTCTAGGGGCTCTGTATCCATCTGTATTTGGGTTAGGATTTCCTACATCTCTAGGTTAAAACTATAATTGATGGATCCTTCGGATATTGTTTTTATACCATTTTCATTGATTCCAGTAATTTTACAAAAAGGTTTTTGTATCACGGGCTGTTAACTTTTCTAGGGCTTTGAGAGTAATATACTGTCATTAACATTAACACCCGAACACAGTGAATAAAACAAGTTGTTCTCTGACAGATTTTTTTACTCTGTGTGGTGTGTAGTAATCACAGATGGATATGTGGGCACACAATTTTTTTTTTAGATTGGCAAGTAGTTCCATCATCATTCTAATGCCCAGCTGGGATGCTGCTTATATTAATGTGTCTACTGTGTTAAAAAAATGATCATGACATGTCTACTGTGTGTATAAATATGAAATCACACATTTATACACATATTAGAACATTCATAATACACTGATTTATCACACAGCATTTATCTCCAAATGTATTGCATAAATATATATATATATATATATATATATATATATATATATATATATATATCATTGCCAAAACAAAACACATTGTTAATGCATCAGTTAGGGTTCACATTAAAGTGACAAAAGTATGGAAATGTGGTGTTAGGGTTCCCAACCCTAACATCCCATCTAACTCCCCCACAACCCTACCACCCCACCCGAGTGCCACCATCCACACACCAAGTGTTAGTTGTGCCTTGGGGTTGTCGGCCCTAACACTCACCTCATTCTATTTATAAGGAAGGTAAGATAGTATGGTACAGAAGAATGTGTTGAGCATTAGGGTGAATGATCCCAAGGCACACCGCTACACCTGTTGGTGTGTGGATGGTAGAGGTGGGATAAGGTGGTAGAGTTTTGGGGGTTGAGGTGGGGTGTTAGGGTTGGGAATCCTAACAGCACATTTCCATACTTTTGTCACCTTAATATGAACCCTAAATGATGCATTAACAACATTTTTTGCAATGAATTTCCTTACTTTTTGTAAAATTATCACCATAGCTGCAGTTGTTTATGGGAGCACAGGGACCAGAAAGGGTCCTGCACCCCCATCTGTCCATAAGTGTAAAGACATTGTAATTAACCTTCATCTCCTTGTGGGAGCACAGGGCTCTTTGGGCCCTGCATTCTCATGCTCCATGATTTTTCTCAGACCCTGTACACCCATCCCTCCATACATGCGTGGTCAAATTATCACCATAGCCATCTGAGTACCCCAGGACTTGTAGCTAGCACAGAAGATTTTCAAATCTCCACTAGGACATAATTCTGTGCAACTGCAATGCCATTCCATGTCACAGGTGTGAAAACACTTTTTGAACAGGATTTGAAAGAGTACAGCTGTGACATACATGAGGTGGGGTAATAAGAAGGCTATGTTGAAAATCTGGGGTAACCATATTAAATTTTTTTGTAGTTACGAGAGAGCATACTGAAATTGCAATGAATGGTCATAACTTACCATTTTTTCATATTTTTACCCCAAATTTTCAACATAGTCTTAGTATCATACCACCTCATAAATCATGTAGGTGAACATTTTTAAATCCATGGCAAAATGCCATTCTGCGCCACGTGTGTGAAAACACATTTCAGCCAGGATGTGAAAAATGTCAGCTGTACTGTTCATGAGGCTGTGTAAAAAAATTGCAATGCTGAAAATTTGGAGTGAAAATATCAAAAATTGGCAAAGTTATGCACATGCTTAAACAAATTTCAACAACAGCATGTAACCTGGCCATTTTAGGTATTTTTCCACCAAAGTTTCAACATGGGCTTTTTGGGACCCCACCTCATGAACACTTTTGCACTGTCATTTTGTTACTCAGTCCCAAAAGGTGATTTTACACAGTGACCTCAAAATCACCTTATGGGCTTGATTAAAGAAACAACAGTGACAGTGTTCATGAGGTGGTGTCCAAAAGAGCTCATGTCAAAAATCTGGTGGAAAAATACCTAAAAATGGCTGAGATATCACCATAAGATCAAAATACCATTGATAGCCATTATACGACACTTACCTTGATTCTTCAGTTTGTGGTTCAGCTTTGAAGAGTGCAGATGTGTCCTGGTTCATAGAAGATGACAGCTGATGAACTCCGGTGGTAAGTATAGGGCACGGCATGTGTGTGGGGTGGTGGGTGCTCAGTGGGAATGTAGGGATTGGGGAGGAGGAAGGGGGAGACAATGAGGGACTGTTTTGTTCTTTTCAAAATGTAAAAAAATGTCAGGGGACTGTTTTCATTTTTTACAGGTACAGTTAAAATAATATTTCAGGACACTGGGTGTGGTCTCCACAGTGTCCCATGGTACTGGGGGATTTGTAGGACATAACTGGGGACACTAGGAGTGGGCTTTCCAGTGTCCCACACTGGTGGGGGGTTCTAGTGCCGACATGAGGATTGGGCACCCTGCTGTTGGCAAATCATGCAAATAAATATTTTGGGATGCTGGGAATGGTCTACCCAGTGTCCCACACTGGAGGGGTGGGGGCTTCTACTGCTGACACTGGGATTGAGCACTCCGATGTCAGCAAAAACTTTTTTTAATATAAAACATGCCTTGGCCACCTTAGAGGCAGTAAAAGGATAAACAATCCTTTCATTAGGGTGTTTACCTAAACGGGGGCTGAGTAATTGGATTCTGCAGTCAGTGTGACTGAAAAATGGGCAGAAAATGTTTTGGGGTTTTTGAAGGTCTGATTTTTTTTTTGTTGTAAAGTAGTGCCTCAAATTGTGGCAGCTGTCACATAATTTGTGAAAACTTTCACAAAACAGTGCTGCAATGTACAGCATTACCAAATTAGTTCCAAGCAACTGTGCTACAATTTGCAGCAGTTTCAGAAAAGTACTGTTGCAAATCTGCAACACTACCAATGCCTGATTTTAATAAACAAATTTACTGACATTATTTTTAAAAACTAAGCACAAGATCATGTTCCTAGGGCTCCAATTAGGTAAACACAACTGTTGGTGTTTACTAAGGGGCACTATTTTTTTTAATTACAGCATTTTTTCTCCATCCCTAACTGAAAACAAGATGGCAGCAGCATGACACTACTGATCCATCTGTGAAAGCAAAAAAGTGCTTTCATGAAAGCAAAAAGTGCTTTTGCATGGCACATCTAATTTTTCCCATATGATATAATAGGAAACTTCAATGTTTAATAATGTTTGCATGGATTAATATTTTTCACCAAACCATCAAAAGTCACATCTGTGACTCAGACCCCATATATCCTGACATTTTCATACCAGACCCCCAAGCCATTTGGGAGAAATGGCATGACAAAGGATTTGCACTTAAATGGTAAATATATTTTTTGACACTCTGCATCTCTGTAACCACACATCCGACTGGAAGGAAACTTGCCACATCAAGAGATCTATGGTACCCGATGGCACATGCAAAATTTCATGTGAAAAGTGCAAAACTTTATGTTTAACATAGACGTGACCATTGAACCCTAACTATACTGGCACTACTGTGCCAGTATAATATATATATATATATATATATACACACATATATATATATATATTAGAGGCAAAAAACTCAGTTTAATGCATTAGTTAGGATTGTTCCACTGCGACAAAAGCAAGGAAATTCAGTGTTAGGGTTGAAAGCCCCCCCTTTGATCCCCCTGTCCACAACCCCAACTGGCTTTGGGGTGCGTTGGTGTTGTCAGCCCTAACTCTCACCCCATCAGATGTGTGAAGAAGCAGAGGTATAGCAGAATGGGGTGAGAGTTAGGACTGATAACTCAACCGCACCCGATGCAAGAGTTGGAGTGTGGGCGAGGGGCCAAAAGAGAGGCTCAACCCCACACCAAATTTCCTCGCTTTGTCACTGTGGAACAACCCTAACTAATACATTAAATGGAGTTTTGCCCTAATTCCTTCTTTTTGAGAATGATAAAGAGAAATAGTGAATATAATGAGGCGCCGGGGGGGGCCTGTGCTCCCGCCACGTGATGTCTTGTCACATAGTAACACAGTGCCCGCAAATGCAAATGGTAATGCACATGGTGATGCAAAGCAAAACAGAAAGATAAACAGTACTGTAGACACAAATGGTTAAAATAACACAAGCAAGCGCAAATGAAAATGCAAAGGGTAATGCACATGGTGCTGTAGATGGAAACGGTAAGTGAAACAGGTACAGAACCGCAAGCGGAAGCGGTAAGGGTAACAGTTATGTAAGCGCACAGGCTGGTTTTCCCCAAAAGCTGCATAGAGAAAGACAGTAAGTACAAAGAATGTATGCATAATAATGGGCATCGGAGCAGAAAATGAGGAGTTGGAATGCTAAATTGCTTATATCTCAGGAACCGTACGATGTAGAAAAAAAATTTAAAAGTCATATGATGTATGACTTTCCTGTCTAGTTTCGTACTTAGCCTCTAGTAGGGGGCTAAGCATTTTTCTGACGAAAAGTCCGTATCTTGCACCGTTTCCGAGATACGGGCCCTGAAAGGCGCAGCGAATGCCATAATGTTATCCTATGGGGAAAAAAGAGAAGTTTGGAGTGCGATAACTTTGGCTCCCTGTAATATTTTTTCACCAAACCATGGAAAGGCACATCTGTGGGATGTTGACTTTCTTCCCACCAAATTTAAGCTCAATAGACCAAACCGTTATTTTGCAGCAGGGCGGCAAAGGATTCCTGTAATGTGGCGGACACCGTAATGTTATCCTATGGGAAAAAGCATCAATTTTGGAGTGCTGTAACTTTGCTTCCCTGCAACAGTTTTTCAGCAAAACACTGAAAGGCACATCTGTACGATGTTGGCTGCGTTCCCTTCAAATTTCAGCCTAAAAGACCAAACCGTTCTTTTGCAGCAGGGTGGCAAAGAATTGCTGTCATTTTGCCATAGCCTGGAAAAGTAGTGTCGCAATTTACAAAAGCTTTCACAAAAATTTGAGACACTTTCATGAGTGAGACACTACTTTGCGAAAGTACTTCTCCCAGAAACTTGAAAAACGTATTTCTAGGGTGTTTAACCTCAAAATAAAGACATGCCTAGCATCCTCAGGGTCCGACTAGATACAGTAAACACAAAAAGAATTGTGTTGCTAGAGGGTCCCAAATTTAAATGCCAAGCATTTTTCTGATCGCCAACTGAAAACAAAATGGTGGATTTGTGAAAGTAAAAGGGCCATCTGCGAAAGTAAAAACTGCATTTGCGAAAGTGTTGAACTTTTTGTTAACTTTTCCCATTGACTTATAATGGGAAACAGTTTTTTGAATAACTTTTGAACCGTTTAATATTTTTTCATGAAATCTTCAAAAGGCACATTGGGGACCCCGGCCGCACATTCCCGGAAGATTTCAGACTGGTCGCGCAAACCATGCGACCTGCAGAGACAACCAAAGAATTGCAAAAAAGTGTAAATGCATGCGCAGATCATGCTTAATAACTCTGCAGCCGTATATCTGAACAGTACTAAAGTTGGTAGATCCCAAGACATATGGTTCTTAATTGTGTATTCCAAATTTCAGGCAAATCTGTTGAATGGTTGCAAAGTTATTAAGGTGCAAAATTTTAGGTTTAACATGTAAATGGCTCCTCAACCCTAACTATGGTAGCATATATATATATATATATATATATATATGTAATAGATATACCACTCTGAGATGTGTGGTCGGCGCTCTGATATCATACGCAGCCTGGTGCGTGGGGCGACACGAGGCCGCAAGGCCGAGTCGTCAACGCAAGGCGTGCGTGTCAGGCGGCGACCCTCAAAGTGGTATATCTATCTTATAAAATATCAAAATTGTTTGGAGGGTAAAAGTGTAGGTGTGCGGTCGCGCTCTGATATATCGCACGGTCATGTGATGTGTTTTATACAATCAGAAGTCTGGATTTGAATATGGATATGGATGCTCATTTTATAAATATATATATATATATATATATATATATGTGTGTGTGTGTGTGTGTGTGTGTATTAGGTTTCAGTGCACACTTCTATATTAAACCCCAAATTCTGTACCTTAATAACTTTGAAACAGTTCAATGGATTGGCTTTACATTTTGCACGCATAGTCTCTTCAGCCAGGTCTCTTGACATGGCAAATGTCATGTAAATCTACTGTGTGGATTCTGAGATATAATGTGTCACAAATCCCTACATTTACATGTTTCTTACTGTTTCTTTGTCCACCTGTATCCCAGAAACTGTTTTAGGTTGTGATCTGAAATATTCAGGGTAGAAAGCCTTTGCCTCACAGATGTGCCTTTTGAAGGTTTGGTGAATCAATATTATTCTGTTCAAAAGTTATTAAATTTAGTTTCCCATTATTTCCTAGCTGAAAAGTTAGGTGTTCCAAATGAAAATATTCTTGTCTTCGAAGGAGCTGTTGTATTTTCGCAGACAGGGTCACATATTTTTGCAGGGTGCTCCTGTGTCTGCCACCTTGTTTTTCAGTTAGCAAGAGAAAGAAATAAAGAAAACACATTAAAAAATTAATGGATTTTAATAAACAAACATCAGAACCTAGCTAAATGGGACCCATTTAGCTACATTCTGATGTCTGTTTTATTTTTTTATTTTGCAAGAAACACCTTTTCTAGGCACCTGAAATCTCAGGTGCCAAGCTTACCAAGATGATAGCTTCTCCCACATTCCATGTATGAGAAAAGTGGTATTTTCTTGACTTTTGCAGTTGCAGCTGTAACTCGTGTGGCCAGATGCAGTTTCAGCTATGAGCCGCTCTGTTCCCTGGTGTTTAGTGGCACCCTTACCCGTCTATCACTTTTCATAGTGGCATCCAACCATTACTAGGATTACTAGGATTTGTAGACACCAGAAGGCTGATGCCCATGGGTAATGTCACCTACAATAATGTGGGTAAATATCAATATTAAGCTTTCCAATTTAGGTGCATTACAAGTCTCTGTTTGAACATGTCAGAATTGATGGAATCTATAATATACTGAGGAAGAGCATTCCAGAGTTTAGCTGCTCTTATTGAGAAAAAAATTCTCCCATCTATTTGTGTGAACATATGGCATGATTAACTGTTTATTATTGCTTCTCAGTGGGATATGGCGATCATGAAAATAAAGGTCACATTCTTTAGATAAAGTTGTATTCTGGAGTATTTTATAGATCTGTAGAATATCACCCCTAATTCTTCTCTTATGGAGAGTTACTAGACAAGCAGCTCTGAGTCTATCCTCATATGGTTGTTTTTTTATGTGGGAATTAATTTTGTAACTCGGTGCTGAACCTGTTCAAGTAATTTTATGTCCTGCTTGAGATGGCTCCAAAAGGGTGAACAGAAATCTAAATGTGGGCATATATATAGAGGTACAATAAAATATGCATTTTTGTTGGTCTAAGTATGTTTAACACAATTAAGTAACCAGTTTGCAGTTTGTGAGATTTTTTTACAATGTGAAGTTGTAGAAAAGGAATTGTTGATAATAACTCCCAAATCTCTTTCCTTAGTGACTGTACCTAGGGTATGACCATTGATAGAAGATGGAAAATGTGGATTATTGAATCCAAGATGTAATACAACACATTTATCTTAGTTAAGCATCATTTTATTTTCAGTCCTCCATTTAGTGATGATATTTAGATCTTTAACTAATGATAAATGTTTATTAAGTGTATTAACTTCGGCTCCAATTTTTGCGTCATTGGCGAATTTGACTATAGGATTATATATATTTATATGTAGCTCCCCTATAAATCAGTTAAATAAGGTAGGTCCCAAAATGGAACCTTGTGGGACTCAACTAGTCACATCCCCTGGTGTAGACAACTTACCACTGATTCTTACTTTTTGGATTCTGTCTGTCAGCCAGTTATGAGCCCAATAGACTAGTTGGTCTGATAGTAGTTAATCTGTTAATAAGTTTCAAATGGGGGGGGGCATGGTTTCACTATGAGCATGATGGCTGCTTGATTTAGTGAGGCTCATATTTTATACAGGAGAATCCAGCTAAAATCTTTTAAAACAGTGGATGACTTAGTAATAAAACAGTGCACCAGACAGGGCTGATGTTCACAATTCTCCACATACCTTTTGTCACTCTCGGGTCAATCTCTGCTGTTCAGGCTGCATCTTCTAACCCACAGGCAGAACACATGGCGATGTCAGGGGAGGCCCTGATGGACCCATGAGAGGTTAGGAGGATGTTCACACATCTTGTGCAGAAAATGGATGTGGTTATCCTCGCCTCTCAGCAGACAACCACAGTGATCCAACCCCTGGACAGCCACTTACAAGGAATTGAACGACAGCTAGAGATGCACAAGATGGCCATCGTGGAGGTCTGGGCAGCTCCCAGAGAACAAAACAACACAATCCAATATTTGCTGCAAAAGACGGACAACCTGGAAAACTGCAGCAGATGGAACAATCTGCATCTGCTGGGGTTTCCAGAGGGGGCTGAAAACAGAGATGCAGCACAATTTCTGCAACAAGTCCTTCCTGAAATGTTAGGCCTGATGCAAGGGGTCCACCTAGACATAGAGAGGGCTCATAGAACACTTGCCATGGCTCCAAAAAAAAAAGGAACAAACCCTGACCCATGCTGATAAAATTTATGAACTACAACATGAGGCAATTTATCCTCACCAAAGCAAGGGAAAAGGGCCGTCTCACCTGGCAAGGACACGCAGTCTCAGTTTACCAGGATTTCTCCAATGCACTTTTCTCCAGGTGGAGGGAATATACTGAGACCCAACACCGAATGCAGTCCCTGGGACTTCAATATTCACTCAGGTACCCTGCTACAATGAGGGTGCTGCATAATGGGACTCCTTGACAGTTTGACACACCAGCTGCCCTGGAGGGATTTCTTGAAAAAAATTGGCCCACAGACAAGGGGACCCTGAGGCAGGCAATGACAAAACAATTGAGCCCTTGGACATATGCCCAAGTAGTGTCACCCATGGACCAGGGCCAGGAAGACATGGATGCTGCAGAGTGGCAACAGGGAGAAACTGACTTGGCCAAGCCGTGAAGGAATAGAAAGAGAACGGACAAAATGCAGCTACAAAGAAAGGATTATCCAGCCAGGAGAACAGAACAGCGCTGTGACAACCATCACACCTGTGAAACACAAAGGGCAGAAACCACAGCACTTGTTCACTTTGTGATGGACAATAGATATGAGGTGATCCTGCCCGGTTCACCAGAGACTCAGACTTTGCAGCACATGGATGCTGCATGCAGGGAGATGAACCTGGCAGCAAAGATATCTACTGAGAGAATGGCAGGAGAGGAGTCACCAATACCAGATACCTTTCAGGCCTGTGGACTGGTGGCGCAGGCTCTGACATAGAAGGAAGACAACATCAATCTGACTCGAGAACTGAGGATTTCATACAAAGACACTGGCAATCTTTTTGGATCTAGAGGACTAGATAAGTACCCTGCTGACTTTATTTCTTGCTTTGGGAGGGTTGGGGAGGGGGTCAGGGTGTGTGGCACACTAAGGATGGGGACTAAGTTACCTCACCCTCGGCCCATCTTTACTGTCACGCTGGTGAGAGATTGTCCACAGGCCTAAGTGCGCCACACACTCCCAACTTCCTGACTGGTAAAAATGGCAGGCTAAGGGGGGTATGAGAGGAACTATAATGCTTTTGCTGTGCTTTGGGCTTCAAAGAGAGGAACAATGTACAGTGAGGTATAGCGTTCACAGTATTTGTGCAGTATGCAATGGGAGAAGGTGGCAGTGGCAGAGCTGTGATGATGTGGAAAGAGGCACAAAGGATAGAAGGGGACTACAGTGCATGTTAATTTGTATAATGTACTTAGCAGCCCCAGAACCCCACTCCTCCTCTGTGTGCTGGTGACCTACTCTCCCCACTCTATCTTAAGCTTAGACAATGTCAGAATGTGGAAGATGAGCCCTGAAGGGGGATGGGCAGTGAGAGTGGCTTGCTACTCCCACAATAGCTCTAAGATGCCTTGTGTCTGGTGGATGTAAACCAGTGATCCTTCCACCCCCTATCACCCAGATCTGTATAACTTGACCAGCACCAGTGTAACTTGGTCAGCACCTGTGCCAGTTCTAACTTATCACCATTGGCGTTACCTTCTACAGAGCCAGTTACTGTCATGAAACAGAAGGACTGGATGAGTAAGGATGGCTGGCCATCCATCATGATCCACCTTCAAAACCTCCTAAGAGGCATTGGGTGGGTCTTGAACTGTCCCTGCAGACAGCCAGCCATAGCCACCGAGTGCCCTCAACTTGGCGCTGTAGTACACATTGTATATAGTTGCTCAGGGTACATACACAGGAATATTGAGGTGACATGTGAGCCTCTCCAATGGGTCAGTTACCCTCTGTTATGCCAGTGCAGGCTATATGCCTTAACCTCCAAGGAAATGGCGAGGTATATGAGAACCACCCCTACTGGGCACTGAAATACAGGTTGTTTTTCAGGGCTAGCACCTAAGTGTGAGCCTGCTGAACCTACACCCCCTCTGTCAGAAATCCCAAGACCAGATCTGGCCAGAACCACCCCCAGGCTCCTGGGAGAGAGGATGGGCCCCCTATAAATTATAAGGAGATGTGCACCCTGTGATCTGAGCATTGCTTGAAGTATTATTTCCTTTCCTCTTGGCTTGTGCATACCTGTATCCATCATATAGCTAGTGCGTACTGTGGGGATTATGGCTGATCTTATTTGTTTCACGTGGTGTGTGAGAGGTTTAAACACTCCAGTCAAGAGGGAAAAGGTGTTGTTATAATTAAAAAAAGCAAAATGCTGAGGTGGCACTGCTGCAGGAGAACAAACTAAATAAAAGGGACCATGATCTCCTGAAGAGAGACTGGGTGGGTTAGGTAATTCATGCATCTGTCCCAACCAAAAAAAGAAGGGTGACAATACTCTTTCATAGGCAACTACAGTGGTCTTTCATCAGGATGGCAGCAGACCCACAGGGTCGGTGGACTTACACCACTTTTCAAACTCCCACTGGACATATCCTTATAGGGAATCTATATGCCCCGAATGAGGAAGATCCCAAATTTTTCCATCAGGCATCCCAATACATACTTAACTTGAGCATGGTAGGTATCCTCACCCTGGTGGGGGGTGATTTTTATCTGGTTGATAAGAACTCCAGGGTGGAGGACATTCATGAGAGGAGTTGCATCATGCTACATGCTCTGATGAGAGACCAGGGCCTCACACATGTTTGAGAGGGTGTTGCACCCCAGCGGATGGGATTACACCTTCTACTCTCCAGTACATGGGATGCATAGCCATCTAAATTTTTTGATTACCTCCACTCAGCTAATGCAGGAGGTAGTGGTGACAGAGATCCTTCCTATAGTCATCTTAGATTATGGCCCAGTAAGGTTATGTGTTTTGCAGGGCTCTTTCCCCCCAAAATCCACTTCATGGAGACTGGACCACCTGTTAATGAAAGACCCTGAGTTTGCAGACTGGGCCCAAAAGGAGGCCAGGGCTTTCTTCCAAGAGAACCCCATTGGGAACACTAAAGCAGGAAACACGTGGGAAGCCTTTAAGGCCATCATGAGGGGTGGTATTATAGGATATGCGGTAGCCAAAAGACAAAAAAGGGAGGTTCAGCTGACAGCACTGGAAGGGGAGCTGAAGTTAGCAGAGAATTAATGCAAAAAGCAGGCAAGGGCCAATTACCATACTCATCTAGGGTGGAAAATACTGGGTCTGCAGATGGAGATCAATGACTTACTATCCAGAAAGGCTGAGGTCTCCATCCTTAGACTAAAACAGAAGTACTGGGAAGGTGGAGGAAAAAGGAGGTTAAGTATTGGCATACAGGCTATGGAAGCAACAAATGGAGAGCCACATTACTGGGCTCCAGGATAATGAGAGGAGACACCTTAGGGTTGAACAAGGTTATGGAAACCTTTTACACATCCCTCTATGTCTCCTCCAGGGTGGTCCACCCCGCAGGAAATACAAGCCTTCCTACTATCAGTCCACCTCCCTACTATCTCACAACAGCAGGTGGACACTTTAGATTCACAGATGACCACTGAGGAGATACAGACAGCACTCCTTGCCCTGAAATCTGGAAAAGCCCCTGAAGGAGATGGATACCCAGTAGAATTTTGGCAGGCCCTTGCTGACACCATATCCCCAGTCCTACAACAGGTCTATCTAGAGGTTGAGGCTACGGGGATATTCCCCCTCCCCACGATGCTTGATGTGGTTATCACTGTCCTCTCCAAAAAAGTGAAAGAACCGACCTACCTGGGCAGCTACTGCCCCATATCATTGATTAACGTAGATAGCAAAATATACCAAAAAAAACAATCGCATGTAGGCTCAACCCCCTCTTACCGCAACTGATCCACCCCTCCTAAGTGGAGTTCATCCCTGGCCACTACAACGCGGATCATATTCGGACCTTAGTCAACCTGACCCATGTGGCCGAACACCTCCCTACCCTAACAGCTGCGGTAGCAATTGACTTTGAAAAGGCCTTCGATTCACGGGAATGGGATTACATCCATGCAGTCTTAAAACATCTAGGGTTCAGGTCTCAGTTTAGGATCTGGATAGAATGCCTCTACAACTCCCCAACCACCCAGGTTCTCATTAACTCCACTTTGTCATAACCCTTTCAGCTTAGGAGAGGTATGAGATAGGGTTGCCCCCTCTCTCCCCTTCTTTTTGTGCAAGCAGTGGAACCCCTTGCAGCTAAAATAAGGCAGCATATGGAGATCTCCTGTCTCGTCCATAGAGGCAGTGGAAGAATACTCTACTCTCATGTACACAGGCGACCTGCTAGTGATGGTCTCCAATCTCCCTCAGACCCTCCCCTCTCACTTGGAAACCCTGCAGGTATTCCACAGGTGTTCTGGGCTCTGACTAAACCAGGCAAAAACAGAGATTCTCCCCCTTAACTACCCATGTTCCCCCCAAGACCTGGGCACTACAGGGCTCAGATAGGTGGAGGAGGGAATTACTTACTTGGGGATCAGATTTTCTGCCTCACTCTCCAAATTATTGGAGCATAATCTCCATCCCCTCTTGGCTGAAATAAGGGAAGATCTGAACAGATGAAGCAAACTCCTCCTTACATTAGTGAGAAAGGAAGCCGCTGTAAAAGTGGTAATTGCCTCCAAGGTATTTTACAGATTGGCACACATACCCCTAGCACTCCCCCTAATTGGGTTTTAAAAATAGACAAGTTAGTGAGCAGCTACCTGTGGGGAGGCAATCCCTCTAGATACAGTCAGAATAAAATGAGGTCACATCGGAGAGTGGGGGGATGGAATCTCCCCTGGTTTGAGGGATATAAATGGGCATTCCAAATGACATGAACTCTCCAATGGTTCAGTCACAGGATGGGCCTCCCTACACCCCCCACCAGTGGGTGGCAATAGAATTAGAGGTCAGTCAAAAGATGTCACTTCCACTGCTACTATACAACACTCCCCCCAAAGCCAAATTACACTCCACCAAAAGGCCTGCCATGAAGAAGTGGACCAAGGTGCAGAAGAGGTTAGTGAAAAATCTCACCCTATTCAAATGGGCCCCTCTATGGGGGAATCAATATATCCATATAGACAAGTTCCCATTACACTGGAAAGACTGGGAATGCAAAGGCCTGGGGTGGGCTGAGGTCTTGCTAACTTCACATACCACAACAATAGACTCATATGGCAACCTGTGGGCATGTTGGGACCTCCCTACCTCAAACTTTTGGAAGTATTTGCAAATCCTGAGTGCTGTTCAGGCTTATGATAGAGCACAACCCCAGGAGCAGACCACTACTGTGCTTCCAATCTGGTTGGCCTCCCCCAAGGGTAGGGCCAGCAAGATATACTTTGCAATTAGGGACACTCTCACCAGTCAGTCTGACCACATTAGAGAGAAATGGGAAGGAGCCCTAAGGAGGGAAATCACTGACCAGCAGTGGAAAGAATGCTGGGTAGGTGCACATAAAAACTTTATGGATAGTAACAGTAGATTCATTCAAAACAAGGTCCTACACTCCTGGTACCATACCCCAGTGGTGTTACACCATTTTGGGGTCTTGATCTCCAATCTTTGTTGGAGATGTCAGGGGAGGGAAGGAAATCTCCCACACATACTTTGGGACTGTCCCAAGATACAAGGGGTATGGGATCATGTCTGCACACTGGGGGATAAGGTGCTTCACAAAACAATCCCTAGGTCTGTGCCTCTGCTTCTCCTGGGAATGAAATACATAGCCCAACACCTGACAGGGCCAGAACACAGGTGAGTGCCTCTTTTAGCCATGCAGGTGAAGCAGCTCCTCCTGTGCAGATGGAGAATCACACAGATACCATCAGCCCATGAGATCACAACTTCCTTAATACAAACTGCATCCATGGACAGACTTACTCACCTGACTGGGAATATGCTGGCAATGTATAATGCCTGCTGGGGGCCCTTCCTCTGATATGCCACTCCCAAAATGGGCATAATTTGAATATCAGTATTGGGGGTCGGAAGTGCTATGTAACTGCTATGTGACCTCAGGAGAGTGATCAATGTGATAAACCCCATACAGTAGCATGTAAACCCTGAATGTAAATAGTTGTGTTTGTTAGTACTTTGTTGCAAGAATAGTGGTTCTTTGTGTTCTCTTATTTTTAGGGTGACGGTTGCCTTGTAACTACACTAGTTCCTTATGGACGCAAAACCACATGGCTAGGAGTACTGAAGCCTTGCATCTCCAGCCTCCACTGAGAAAATAACATTTCATTTATGTAGGTGAGTGATAATCTGTATCTTTGCTATAAATCGCAAAAGAAAATGTAAGATTGTAAGTGTAATAAGCAACCCACATCTGACAAACTCTGTCTGTAATTGTATTTAAAAACTGAAACTTTTAATAAAAACTTAAACCGTAAAAAAAAAAAAAAAGTTCCAAATGGGGGACTTTATCGACAGCCTTACCAAAATCTAAGAGTATGACATTGACTGTTGCCCTATTATTTAGACTAGTACTAATCTGGTTATAGAAGGAGATTAAATTGGTAGTGCATGATCTTCCCTGTGTAAACCCATGCTTAGTTGAGTCAGTATATTGTAAAATGGCTAATTCTGTTTCAATTCTTGATTTAATCAATTGCTCTAATAGTTTACTGAGGACAGATGTAAGACGTATAGGCCGATAATTATTTACTTTGCTTTTGTCACCTTTATTAAAAAATAGGGACCACAGTAGATATTTTCCAATCCATGGGTACATGGGAGGATGAAACTGATTTATTGAATAGTATTGTAATAAGTAGGGAAAGAGTAGTTATACAACCCATAGTTATTTTAGGATGCATCCCATCATGACCTGGTGAGCCACCATCTTAAAGTTTATTTATGACTTCAGTAATATTATTCACACTAAATAATGATGGAAAGGAATCAACAACTGCTTTGGTCTTGTTTAGGGTTATAAACTGGGCAGAAATAGTTATTGAATGCTATAGCTTTTTCGTTGTTGTTATTGGTTCATGAATTATTAATTAAAATGTGCCCAGTATCATGTGCTGCATTTTTTTTTGCAGTCACCAAAAAAAAGTATGCACAAGGATTGTGGTAATCATCCAGAAAATTCATCAGTAATGGTACACAAACTGTAGCACTCACACCCACTTCAGACACAGGACACCGCTGCTCAAGTCCAAAATACTTTAATAAATATTAATTAAAATGCTACACCAGATAGTCTGATGCATTTCTGATACATATATACCAGCACCAATTACAACCACATATAATCTCATAACACATAACACACAGTTTAAAATGATTGATTGCAGACTTTATTCCTACATACACATCCTAGTCTATTGCCAGTTCAAAGTCATAGCAACTATCAACACATCAATAAATACAAAAAAACACTAAATACTTAAAGTGCCCATTCTACTTGAAAGTGCTTAAACCACTATACATATATTCCTTAACATATAGTTCATATATCTTTTTATTCACTATGGCTGTTGAATTCATTTTTCTTCTAGATAGGGTTTTAACTCCAAACCTGCATTTAAACCCATTTTTTTATTATCCCTTAATTTCAATATACAAT
This sequence comes from Neoceratodus forsteri, assembly GCA_016271365.2. NCBI lineage: Eukaryota > Metazoa > Chordata > Ceratodontiformes > Ceratodontidae > Neoceratodus > Neoceratodus forsteri. The sequence continues at coordinate 1,436,840,105 of CM028131.1, read as the reverse complement.
TATTTTGCTTCTTTAAAATTGCATTTTTTTTAAATGTTCACCTCTAGGGTTAGGATAGACCTTCTCAATACCAATAAATTCAAAATTGTGTTCCTGACCATCATTACTATTCAGAACACGAGCTGCTGTAGCATATGTTTCATCCTTCTTTCCTATGGCTCTCGCATGTTCATTCACCCTAATTCTAAATTGTCTTTCTGTTTTTCCATTGTAGAATGCTTTACATTTGCATCTAGCTAAATAAATTACTCCCTGTGTGCTACATGTTACACATTGTCTTATTTCAAACTGTCTTTTGCCATTCTCATTTGTAAAAGTTTTTACAGGTCACAATGTGTTTACATGCTATGCAATTTTTGCACTGAAAGCATCACTTGTCATTCCCTAGCCATGTTGACTTTCTTCTGACTAAAGTGACTATTCACCAGACTATCCTTAATAGTCAGTGCCCTTCTATATGACATAATGGGTGGAAGTTTTGTTATTTCTTGCAAGCATCGGTCACTCCCTAGTACATGCCAATGTGGTTTAATAATATTTTCCACTTTTTTGACATGGGCTGAGAAAGCGGTGACATAGTGAAATCTGTCATTGATTTTTTTCTTTTTCTGGTCTATCCTGTAATAATGCATCTCTATTCTGGGATGCAGCTTGTTCAAGGGCTTCATTAACAGTACTCCTTGCATAATCTCTGTCTAGCAACCTGTTGCTTAGCTCATTTGTTCTCTCATTAAATGTTTCCTCTGTGCTACAATTTCTTTTAACCTTAAGGAACTGACCCTTTGGGATATTTTATGTGGTATGATGTGGATGGCAACTGGACGCCACCAATAAAGTGTTGCCATTCACGTTCTTCCGATACTGATCAGTACTGATTTGTCCTACTCATCCTTTAAAATTCTCACATCCAAGTAATTGACCTCACTTTCCCTAACAGAATAACCAAATCTCAAATACTCACTAGAGCAGTGGAGAAAATCTATACATTTGGATACTGTTTTAACATCTGCTTTCCATACCAGCATCACATCATCTATAAAACATTTTCACATCTCCACATTATCACCATATGGATTTCTACTTCTGTTGTATACCACATTATGTTCCCATTACCCACAAACAGGTTTGCCACTGATGGGACATGTGCAGACCCCATGGCTTTTCTCTTGATGTGATGGTAAAGTGACCCATCAAATGCAAAAAAAATTTTTGTAAGTGTATGTTCCAACAATTTAAGCATAAATGAGGTGGAGGGTTCCATTTCTCCCCTTTCTTCATTGTTAAAAATAATGCTGCAGCATCTAGGGCACCCTCATATGGCACATTTGTATAAAGTGCCTCTATTTCAAGGGTGACAAGCAGAGAGTCCCCTCCCACTTCCATATTTTCCAACACATTCAGCACATCTTTCATGTCTTTTATATACAATGGAAGTTTTTTCACTAAATCACACAGATAAGAATCAACATACTGTGAAATGGGTTCTGATAGTGAACCTATGCCGCTCACTATTGGGCATCCTCGGAGTTTTCCCTGTTTTTATGTACTTTTGGAAGTACAAAAAATGTAACTTTTACCAGGGTATCTGTTTGTAGAAAAATTTTTATAGCAACGTTTATGAGTCCTTCATCATGAGCTAAGTTTATTGTTTCATCAATACCAAATTTAAAATCCCAGGTAGGATCCCCCTCCAGCTTTCTATAAAAGTTAACATCCTTTAACTGTCTCTTTACCTCTGTCTTATAATCATGGGTATTCATAATTACAATACATCACCCCTTATCTGCTTGTTTAATCACAACATTACTGAGATTTTGTAATTGATTTAGAGCTTCCTCTTCTGCATGGCATAAGTTATTATATTTTAAGTGGGGGAGACTGTCACTAAATGCCTCTAAATCTTTCATTCAAAGTTCTCTAAACACATTTACAGCAGGACATAATGGAGGATTAAATATAAAGTTCAGTCTGAAAGTCTTAATATTTGAGTCTTTTTTTTTTTGTGGGCTCCTCCGCCAGGTATCCGCCCTGGTCATGACCCTGGTCTTCCACCTGCTGTCACTTTCTGGGACCCCCAGTTGCCCCCGGCTTTCCCCCCAGAGGGTGGGGCCATGGAGTTGGGACCCCTTATCCAGCCCCCGGAGAACCAGTAACTAGTTGGAGGACCCCAGTGACAGTGGCTAATTGAAGCCCGGAGGAAGGTTTTATAGAGGTGGAGGCAGAGGTACCCTAAATTTTCCCCTCTTTAAGTCATTCCAAAGAGTCAACATGCAATGATGTCAGCTCACTGACATGCAGATGTCTACTGACTCTTCCCCCAATGTAGATGCCCGCATTCTGCCAAACACCCAGCCTCCGCTGGGTGTCAGTGCAGTGCTGCGCATAACCTTCACCGACCCCAAAGGAAGGAGAGCTCTCATAGGATGCTCGATCCTCCCTTCCCCCTGCCAGCCCCTGGTGACCTGAGTCCGTTCCCGAACCTGGGTCACCAGTGTGGCATGAGGCGTGGCTTCCAGCTCCTCAACCCTCAGCGCCACCGGGCCAGCCTGGGTCTTGTGTTTGTAATGAACTTTCTCCTTGTTTCTTTGAAAAAAAGACTCTTAGATTAAGCTTCCAACACATAAGATGTAAGTCAATAGTACTTTGTACTTTGTTCAACATTGTGGTCAGAGTAAAACCCAAACCCTTCTGCAGCAATTTGAATTCTGTTTTGGTTAGTGTATGCTCAGATAGATTTATAACTTTTATGGAGTTGAGTCTTACCTCTGGCAGCCCCTGAAGTTGCACCTGTTGTTGTTGAATGTTCTCCTGTAGCTGCCATTGCCTACCCCGAGAGTCTCCTTTCCCTCCATATTCTCCTCTGTCTGTATAACCGATTCCTTCTCTCTGATTGGTGAACCTGGGGCTCTGCCAGGGCTGCTGTAAAGGGGTTCCATTACATTCTGCCATCTGTACAAAAAAGGATCCCAATGTAGATTTTCAGATTCAGAGTCACTGCCTTCTGTACAGAAGTTAAAGGATATATGTCTAGATCTTTTTAAAATGCTTTTATGAGTATCTTTTTTCCATGAGTACAATCTGTCCAGCTCATAATCCCCCTTGTCTCTTTGGAATTTGATTTATTTAGCACTTTTTAACTCTCTGTCCAACTTGGCAATAGATTCTTGAAGTTCTTTGTTAAAAAACTCAAAGTCCTCATGTCTCAGGAATTTAAGCACTTCTGTTTCTTGCAATTTAAGTTCTTCTCTTAGCCATGTTTCATGTTCTTTACAAAATTTGATTATAAGTTCCATCAGTTTCATGATAGCTTCACTCAAGTTTTTTTTTCCATTCTCGCATGAATGTCCCATTATCAGTGCCATATGCTGGATTTTTTATAAATCTTAACCCCCTCGGTATATGTTGAACTTGTATATAGGCTTCTAAATTTGAGACATTCCAAAAAATCTTATAGAGCTGTTAGGTCAGTCTCTCCAACCCTCTAAAAGCTTCTCGCAATGGAGTTTGCCCTTTAAGGGGCAGACCATGTTGTCCTGGTGCACCCCTTCCCTCCATTAGGGAATGGTTCTGCTCAGAAGGGGAAGGGAGAAGGAAGGGGAGGGACCAAGATCCAGAAAAATGGGCAGGTAGTAGGAAGGGGAAGGGAGAAATGAGGTACATAAGGGACAGCACAAGGGGGCCTTAGCCACTTTTTGCTGGAATTTTGATTTACATCAAACTGCAGCACATCGGATTGGCAATTTCTTTGAGGTTTGTTTTATCAGGAGAGAGAGGTAAGGAAACTAGCAATTGAGTTACTGATTTGCAGGCATGCGTTTTAGGATGAGATGTGAATAAAAAAAAGAAGGGGGATGTATAAATATGTATAGATACGCAGGTTTAAGAAGAAACAGGTTGCAATTTTTGACTGAGCAAATATGGGAGTCAGGCTGTGAAGGTGAGAGAGATCCAGGGCCATGTGGGGTGACGCAAACCACGTGGGGAGTTTTTTTTGTGAGAACTTTTGATTGGTCTTGATGCTTTGCATTTGTCTTATGAGCTGTTTTGCTGTCTAAAAAAGCTGTAGGCCTGGAGGAACCCCTCGAGACAGGGGAAAGAGAGAGAGAACGTGAGCTGGGGCCACATGGCGTGACGTCACACACCGTTTGTGGCAGGGGTAACAAGGTTTTTTCCATGTTTTCTGGTTTTGTGGTGGTTTTTCACCCTTGGGGATGCCAGTGGGCAACAATAGGCTGGGAAGAGGGCAGGAAGTTGTGGGGGTTGGACTGAGCGCGAGCCAGACCACGTGATATACTCATGCCGTGTGTGGGAGGGAACAAACCCCTCTGTCCTTGTGGGTGCTTTTGAAGGGGGATAGTGGTGCACTGGATGCCTGGAAAAAGAAGGGTAGGCCTTAGGCATGGGTGGTGGTGGCATGACATCACATGAATGTGGGGTTTGTGGAGCGCACCTGCTGTGGTGTAGTGGACTGCAGTGGCTAGGTTTGTCTGTTTTGATGTTAATCCTAAGAGGGGGAGGTCTGGAAGACTCTGTGGTGCTGGGAGGAACGAGTGCAACCCAGGACCATGTGGCGTGACATCACACGTCACTCAGGGCATTGAAAATTCCCTTCTGTTTGCCTGTTTGGGGCTCTGGTGGCTGTGAAGGGCCATTTTGATTTCCTGGGATGAATGGCAACCCCTGGAGGAGACTCCGTTTGCCTGGAGTGAGAGTGTAAGTCACCCTCCATGGGGGGGTTGGGCAATTTTCTAGCAGGATGCTAGCCAGGACTAGGCCATAAGAGGCTGCCACAGCAGTACTAGAAGAACAAGGCCCAAGCTGATGTGAGTGGAAGGTTTTGGGGGTTTTGGTTTTAGCACAAAGTTTCTTTCCCATCTGGATGTAGAGCTGGCTGCTTGGTGTAGTGGCTAGAGCTGCCACCTATCAAATCAGGGGACCCAGTTTTGGGTACTGTTTTCAGGATACATTTTAGCATGAATATTAGGCCGGGGGAAGGCCTCGGACACAAGAAAGAGTGCGTGCAGGGTAGGGCCATGTGGCATGACATCACATGCCGCGTAGGAGTCATGAATAAGCTGCGCTCGGGTACTCGGACTGTTTTTGTTCAAATTCATGTTTTTGGAGGCCCTGGAGGCATACTAAGGGGAGAGCAAGGGTCCTTGTGGGGAGGCCTTGAGCAGAACGAGAGACAGGATGACCGGGGACCTCATGGGTGACCACACACCACGAGGTGACCGCACTGGAAGCTGGGCCCCCACCCAGTGGGAGCTATGGTGGGGAGGCTGGCGGTATGGCCCTTGGTCAGTCCAGACAGGATAATTTCTCCAGGAAGAAACAGGTGTTGGAGGGGGAGCACATGGCAGAAGGACTAAGGGCCTGAAGAGGAGACAGGGGGATGAATGGGCCTGGACGGTGCCGGGCATCCCCCAATGGGAATGGCTGGGAGCAGCCAGAGGACTGGGTGATCTTGCAAGTAAGACAGGGGCCTGTTAGAGGGCCCTTTTTTTTTTTTTGGGTCTCATGGGGCGTGTGGTGAGAGGGGCAGAGAGAGGGTGATAATGCAGGTATACAGATGCAATTAACCCTGTTTTTCCCTTCTTTTACAGTTGGACTGGGCTGTGTTTGGTATGACGGGGGGAGCGACGGACAGGAGAAAGACGCACGGGGTGTAAAGAGATACGAATAACCCTGTCTTTCTTTTCCTATAGCTGTTTTTCACAGAAGAAAAGACAAGATGGACATGGCACCCAAGAAGAACAGGCCATTGAAGGAAGCCACCTACAAGGCTATAATTGAACTGGCTGAAAAAGCAAACAAAATGTGGGAACTGGTGGAGGAGGAGGAACTGGGGATGTCCAGGGAGAAGAGGAAAGTGGGTACGGAAAAAGGAGGCAAGGGGAAGATGCCAGCCGAAGGGCTGCACAGTCCTGCTAGGATAACACCGGTGATAGTGGGACCCACCAAGGCAGTCGATCCAGTACCCACATGGCCTGTGGACCTGGTACCACCAGTACTCACCCCAGATCAAAGGGGAATCTCCCCGGCGGAACCCAGACAAGAAGCCCAGGACAGGAGGTCCTGCCCACAGACTCCAGTAGCTCACCCTCCACCTCCACCTCAATCACAGGCGGAAGCAAGGGGACCTTTGGAGGACTCCAGGTAGCTCGGCCAGGACAGGGTTACAGGTAACACATCCAACGCAGTGGGGGATAGTGTAAAAGAATAAATAGGGCAAATTGTGGTGGCCCTGGGGACAGGAGGGCTGGAGCAGATGGAATCTGCTCTGGTGGAAATTAGGACAGGACAAGAGGTACCAGGAGACACTGTAAAGGGAGTGGAAAGAGAGGGAAAAGGTACAAGAGAGGTAGGTGTGCCAGGGATGAGAATAGGTGAACACGTGCCATTGGTCATGAAAGAAAAAATGTGGAGAGGGGAATATGTGGATATATTTGCTTTGGTGAGACGGAAGGTGGCGGCAAAATATGAAGAAACTGAGAGCATAGCTAAGAGTGAGATGGCAGCGGCCATAGTGATCTTAGGAAAAAAAAGAGGACGACAAGTTCACGAAAGGGAAGACTTGGGACGGGTGGCTTCTAGGTTTTGCCACTTTTTCAGCCATCATTCTGGAAAAGAGGCTGGAGCTAGGCATCTCACTCATTACCTATTCATTGATAATACGGAAAGCAAAAGCAAAAGGCGGGTAGGATGGATATACTACGATGAATGTTTTCGACAGAGAATGGAAACATTTGGGGATGTAAGATGGGACACCAAGCAAATAGACTTATGGACAGATTACGTAACAGATCAGTCCACACCGAGGGAGGTGGGTGGGGCAGAAAGGGTTACGCCACAGAGAAGCTGCTGGGCATACAATAGGCTTTCTGCTCATGGCCTCAGTGTTGTTTTTGACATGCATGTTCAAAATGCGGAGGGGCCACCCGGCAAGCAAGTGCAGAACAACAGGGATACAGGAGCACAAGGGCATGGGGGCAAGGATCAAGCCAACAGTTTTTTCAGGATGGCCAGGGTTTAGGGGCAAACATGGAACAAGGGAGGGAGGGGCAGGGGGAATGGGAGTAGGGGGGGTCAGAACCACTGAAGCAAGGAAGGGTAGACAGGAGGGTAGGGGAGGGTCAGGGGGAGAGAGGTGGCACAACAAGGAGCATTTTTGTATGGCCAGAACCCTCATCAACCTAGCAGCATGTACAGTTTGCCTGGATAGATACCCAGACACGAGCATGCAGGATATGATTTTAAGTGGTTTTAACACGGGGTTTTCATTACAGTCTAGGGGACCCAGGCAAGCAAGGGAGGCAAGCAACCTGGAATCTGTAAAAGGGAAAGAGAAAATGCTAAGGCAGAAGATTGAGAAAGAGAAAGCAGCAGGCAGGATGGAGGGCTCATTTGACACCCCCCATTGGAAAACATGCAGGTATAGCCTTTGGGCTTGGTACCCAAGAAACAAGAAGGGGAATACAGGGTGATCCACCACCTATCTTATCTGGAAGGGGAGTCGGTGAATGACTTTATCAGTGAGGAACATAGTAGTGTGACATACGTGACACTAGAGGATGCAGTCTGGATAATCAGGGCCACAGGGGATGCATGGATGGCAAAAACGGACATTGAGTCTGCCTTCAGACTTCTTCCAGTCAGGAGGGAAGACTGGGATCTCTTGGGTTTTAAAAGTGAGGGACAGTATTATTTCGACAAAGCAATGCCAATGGGGTGTTCCATAGCATGTGCTACGTTTGAGGCATTCAGCACATGTTTGCAGTGGATATTCCAAGAAAAAAATGGGTTATAGGTCAGTCATCCATTACCTGGATGATTTTCTCCTCATTGGGAAGGGTGAAAGGGAGACACAGAGGATGCTGGGTAAGTTCTAGGAATTGTGCTGGGAGCTAGGAGTCCCATTGGCACCAGAAAAAACAGAAGGGCCCAGTAAGGTTATGGAATTCCTCGGGATAGAGATGGATGCCACGAGCGAAGTGTTTAGGTTACCGGACAAAAAAGTAAGGAGGTTGAAAGAACTAATCTGGGTACATGCCAGCAGGAGATGGGTACAACTAAAATTGGTCCAGCAGGTACTGGGGCACCTGAACTTCACATGCAGGGCCATAGGACCAGGAAGGGCATTCACAAGGAGGTTAGCCAGAGCTACAGCAGGGGATCACCAGACCGCATCACTGGGTTGATCTGACTCAAGGTGTCAGGGAGGATTTTAGTATATGGGAAGAATTCTTGAAGGATTACAATGGGGGTTCGTTCTGGCAGGAGGAGTGGCTGTACAACACAGACCTTGACCTCTACACAGACGCTGCTGGAGGGCTGGGCATGGGTGGTTACCTGAGGGGCAGGTGGTTTGCAGAACCATGGCTGGCCAGTTGGGTGAGGGACGGGAAGGTGAGAGATATAAAACTACTGGAGATCATGCCCACATGGGCATGCACTTTGGTTTGGGGGGAAGAATTACGTGACCAGAAGGTGACATTTTGGTGTCACAATAGAGCGGTGGTTGATGTACTAAACAACAAGGGATCCAGGTCGGATACAGTCATGCAGGTAGTACGACAGTTAGTTTTAAGGGCTTTGCAGTTGAACATGTCTTTCAGAGCAAAACACATAGAAGGGGTACACAATACCCTGGCTGACAGCCTTTCCATTCTGCAGCTGGACCGTTTCCTGAAGCTGGCACCAACAGCAGAAGAACAAAAAACGCCCATACCAACAAACATCTGGGATGTTGGCAAGAAGGAGCAGAATTGCTGTTTCGCAGCTCATGGGCGCCTCGGACTCTGAGGGCCTACGATGGGGCCTGGAGGGTTTTTCAAACATTCAGGGCAGAACACCAGATGGCGGTAAGTGGGCCGCTCTCTGAGGAACAGTTGGGAATGTTCACAGTGGAACAATGGCAGAAAGGGACTGCTCATGCCACAATGGGGGTTTATCTTGCAGGGATCAGTGTGATCTACAGCCTAAAGGGATGTAATGACCCAACAAAATCAATGCTCATCAGGAGAATGATGCAGGGATGGGGCAGATTGAAATGAGGGCCAGGGGATAATAGGAGGCCAATAGGTGAGCAGTGGCTAATAAAGCTAAAAGAGGTGCTCCCAGCAATATGCAGATCAAAGGGGGAGGCCCAGCTATTTCACACAATTTATGTGATAATGTTTGCAGGGGCTATGAGAATGAGTGAAGTGGTAGGCCATGGAAAAGATGACAAGGAAGGAGGTGTGGAATGGGAGGATGTGAGTTGGGGGATAAGAGAAATACGAATCAAGCTAAGGAGGTCAAAGGCAGACCAAAATGGGCAAGGTTGCATGATAACACTAAAAGGGTGGTCGGAGATTGTGATATGCCCAGTGCAGGCCCTATGGGTTTTCACCACAGAACAGGTGACCAGGATGGGGAAGTTATTTGTACATTGGGATGGAAAAAGAGTCACTGGCTATCAAATTACAGCAGTACTGAAAAAGGGCATGCATTTTCTGGGGGAGGACCCAGCTAATTATTCTTCCCATTCCCTACGGATTGGGGCTGCCTCACAGTGGGCAGCAACAGGTGAACCCGTGAATGGCATTTTGGAAAAAGGGCACTGGCGGTCAGCCAGTTATAAAAGATACATCAGAGCACTAAAGTAAAAAAAAAAAAGGGAGAGGGGGAAGGAGCAGTGTGGTTTTCTTTCAAAAAAAAAAAGAAGAACGGAAAACGAAGATGGAAGTATGGTGCTCCTATTGAGGAGCGCAAAAAAAAAAAGAGAAGAAGGCGGGGGGTGGATAATACAATGAGGGCACTGAGAGTATGTGTAAATTAATTAATTTTCTTTGCACCCCATAGGTAGAGGGAGGAGCACAGAAGTCTGGATCTGCAGCCATTCCTATATTTACTGAGCTGGTAAGAGAGCAGAGAAAAAAACTGGGGGAAGACAATTGTACCAGAATGTAAGACAGTGTAGGTTGGTATGGCACAGCCTACGGGGGGATGAGATGGGCACAGCTCCTGCCCACTTTGAAAGAACTCAAGGGACATCGGCCCAGTTAAGACCTAATCATTATACACCTAGGGGGCAATGACTTGGCAAGCAGACCATGGGTGCACACATATTTACAGATAAAGAGAGACCTAGTGGCAATAAGACAGTGGTGGCCTCAAGTATGCCTTGCCAGGTCAGATATGATACCACGAAGGGTATGGAGACAGGAACACAGCCACAGGGCAGTGGAGAGGGCCAGGAGAAAGATGAATAGACAGGTGGGGACATTGATAAGGCAGATGGGAGGACAAGTGATACTGCGGGGAGTAGAAAAATGGGCGGATGATTTCTACAGGTCAGATGGGGTACACTTGTCAGATATAGCAATAGACATGTTCAATGCGGAAACAATGAGTTTCATAGAGGAATGGAGGAAACAGACAAAAGCTAGTATATAAAAAAAAAAGGGGAAGGCAGTTTCATCCCTGAGGTAAGGAAGGGTGATACCCTAAGTTGGAGGAAAGCCAGTCATCCAACGCAAGCTGGAGACTGGCTAGTGAGGAAAAGGGGGGGAGGATGGGAGGGGGGAAGAAAAAAGGAATAACACAAGAGGAGGAAGAAGATGAAGGAGAAAGCGGTCTCAGTTTTCACTGTTACCTAACAGAAAAGGAGAAGAAGAAGGCACCCAGGTTTTCGCCTGGGGGATGGATAATCAGAGAGTGATATATGGATGGAAATAAATGAAAATTATGGAAATATGATAATAAAGAAATGGAAAACGAAATATGGATTTATGAATATAAATAAATTAATTGCCAATCTGAGCACAACAACAGACGATGGTCTCTGTGTATTTGTGAGGGAAAAGGGGGGAATCCGGGACAATGAGTTTGATTCTGGTGGTAAATTCTCAGTCCCATTTTCCCTCAATAAAAAAGGGTTGGCTGTGTCCATTGAATTAAGTAGATGCTCCACATACCTTAGTGAGGCTCAAGCTGAGTGTTCCCTATTGCATTAAGGTCTGGAGTAGCTTCATGTGACATATTGTATCAGTAGCTCTAATAGGTGTTCTCTTTTTTGGGCTTTTATACGTCCTTTCCTCAAATGCTTGGTTGTAACCTGTGCAAAATGCTCAGAAGTACAAACCAGTCACCAAGGAGATCATGCACAAGGATTGTGCATGATCTCCTTGGTGATCATGCACAAGGATTGTGGTGCTCAGCCAGAAAATTAATCAGTAATGGTACACACACTGTGGTACCTACACCCACTTTAGACACAGAACAATGGAGCACAAGTCCAAAATACTTTAATAAACATTAATTAAAATGCTACATCAGACAGCCTGACGTGTTTTGGATACAGTTTATCCTTTATCAAAGGCTAAAAAAACAGTTAGTCACATGGTCCATATATATCAACACCAATTACAATCACATATAATCGCATAACACACAGTTTAAAATGATTGGTTGCTGGCTTGATTCCTAGATACACATCCTAGACGGTTGCCAATTCAAAGTCATAACAACTATCAACACATCAGTAAATACAAAAAAACCCACTAAATACTCAAAGTGCCCCATTCTACTTAAAGTGCTCCAAACAAGCATGTAAACACATTGTGATCTGTAATAGTTTTCTGAATGAGAGGGACAAAAGACAGTTTGAAATAAGACAATGTGTAACATACAAAATGTAAAAACAAAACTGAGGTGATGCATCAGCATGTGGTCTGAAAGCAAAACAAAATGGTTATATTAAATGCATGCTTAAAATAGAAAATAGAGTTACAAATCTATGTTTCGACCTTAGGTCTTCTTCAGAAAATATCTAAAAGGGAAAAAAAAAAACAAAGTTAGTGTAGTGAGGAGGTAAAATAATATATATATATATATATATATATATATATATATATGTTATATATATATATATATATGTGTGTTATATATATATATTTATATATATATATATATATGTGTGTGTGTGGGGAAAAGGGGAGGCTCAGGGAGAAGAAGTGATAAACGGCAAGATTAAGAGAAACTCTGTAAAATAAAAAGGTGATGATGGGAAAGACAAAGCATAATAGTAGTGAAAGAGCTAGAGAAGTCCCCAGGTGGGAACTAATTAACAGGGCCTAGTAAGAAGGCTGAAAGGTGGTAAATGTGGGGGAAGGAGACAGAGATGGAGACATGGTGAAAATGAAGACAAAATTAAATGCGTACACATACAAACAGACTTTAGGGAAAACAGGGGTTGGCTGAACAATGTTAGTAGAAAATAAATCTATCATTTAAACTGGAGGGCTGCTTGCTGGGAGCCAAGGCAGATGATCAGCTTGGTTTCCATGTTTTTTCTATGACCAGAATCCCAGAAGCCCTGCTAAAGGACACAAACAGAAAGGTCATTGACACTGTGGTCCCTGGAGATAAAGTGGGATACAATGGGTTTAGCAGTGTCTGCATTTCTGACTGCTCTGTAATGTTCCCCCTGAAATGGTCAGCAAGGCATCTACCAGTCTCTTTGATGTAAATAGCTGTACACTTCCTGAAAAAATACAATCTACCTCATTAGTGGAGGTGCATGAGAACTCCTTGGTGATGTGAAAAACACCTGTAGGCCCCAAAATTTCAGTCACACTAGAAATAAATTTGCAGGTGTAGCATCGAGTTCTGTTGCAAGGTTTGGTACCTGGTAGGGATGAACTGTTAGGAGTAGGCAGACTGCTTTTAACCAGGAGATTCCACAGGTTGGGTGGCCAGCGATAGGAGGCAATAGGTGGTTCTATAAAAAAAACACCAATGTCGGGGTCAGTTTGCAAAATAGGAAAGTTATTGGTGACGATCCTGTGTGGAGAGAAGGTGTACTCTGATTGAAATGAAGCACTAGTGGAATTTGTTGTTTTTCTTGTGTGACAGTATCCTTCCTGCGGGGGTCAAGATTTCAGGGCATGTTACTGACCAGGGAGAGTGCTCTGTCCACTGTGCTTTTAGGGTATCCCCTGTAGATAAAAAAAAATATTCATTATTTGGGTCTGTTCAGCAAAATCATCCTCTTCACTGCATAACCTGTGAAGTCTAAGAAACTGTGAATAAGGCAGGCCATTCTTGACATGTTTCAGATGGAACGAGCTATGGAGGAGGAAACTGTGAGAGTCAGTGGATTTGTGATAAACTGTTGTCTTCAGACCAGTGTTCTGTACTGACAGTTGGATATCCAGAAAAGGCAGTGTAGAGGAGGATACTTCAACAGTGCATTGAAGGGAAGGATGGGCCTTGGTAACCTTCTCAAGGAAGACTTGGAGGGTCTCTCTGGAGCAGGATGTGGCCCCCATGCAGTCATCTATGTAGCATTTGTAGAGTTCAGGCAGAGTCCCTGTGAATGAGAGAAAAAACAGTTCATCCACCCATCCCACAAACAGATTAGTAAAGCTGGGACTCATCTTGGTACCCATGGCAACTCCACTGACCTGCTGAAAAAAACTGTTATTAAAAGAAAAGGCACTGAGTGTAAGAACAAGTTCTGCTGTATGAGTTAGTGTGTGTGTGTGTGTGTATGTGTGGGTGGCTGCTGGACTTCCTGCTTGTTAAGGAAATGCTGCAAAGCTGTCAGGCCATTATCGTGGAGGAGCACCGCGTAAAGAGATTTGATGTCCCTGTTGAAGATGAGCTGATGAAAACCATTGAATCTGGACCTGTCAAATAACTGGAGAATATGGTTAGAGTCTTTAACATAGGAGGGCAGAGACTCAACAAAGGGTCTCATGAGGCTGTCCAAAAAAGCAGAAATGTGGGACAGGAGCAGGCAGGCACAATAGGGATGATCAGGGTTAGCTGTTTTGTGGATTTTGGGAAGGAGATAAAACCTGGATGTCCAGGGATGCTGAACTATGAGTCTGTTAGCAAAAGCAGGGAGCTCTTTATTTTCAAGAGCAGAGGTGATGTGGTGGTGACCTCAGTCTGATAGTCAGCAGTGGGGTCCTGTGGAAGAGAAGAATAAAACCTGGTGTCAGAGAGTTGCTGTGTGGCTTCAGGGATGTATAGCTCCTTTTGCCAGACCACAACATGAGCTCCCTTATCAGCTGGTTTAACAACAATGTCAGTCCTACATTACCGCTATCAGAGGGCTGCAAGCTCACCAGGTGTCAGATTGGAGTGGTTGTGCTTGCAATAAAAATGCAGCACACAGGGTATAATTTATTTATCTAGATGCAAATGTGAAGTGTTCTATATTGGAAAAACAGAAAGTCAATTTAGAACTAGGGTGAATGGACATCTGAGAGCCATAGAAAAGAAGGATGAAACATATGCTACAGCAGTCCATGTTCTGAATACTAATGATGGTCAGGAACACAATTTTGAATTTATTGGTATCAAGAAGGTCTATCCTAGCTCTAGAGGTGGTAATTTTAGAAATACAAATTTAAAGAAGGAAAATGATTGGATATTGATATTAAAGGCTAATAAAAACATGGGTTTAAATGCAGGTTTGGAGTTAAAACCCTACCTAGAAGCAAAATGAATGTAACAGCCATAGTGAATAAAAAAGAGATAGGAACTATATGTTAAGGAATATATATATATATATATATATATATATATATTGGTTTACGTATTTTAAGTATTTATTATTTTTTTGTATTTATTGATGTGTTGATAGTTGCTATGACTTTGAATTGGTAATAGACTAGGATGTGTATCTAGGATTCAAGTCTGCAACCAATCATTTTATACTGTGTGTTATGTGATTATATGTGGTTGTAATTGGTGCTGGTATATATGGACCATGTGACTGTTTTTTTAGCCTTTAATAAAGGATGAACTGTATCAGAAATGCATCCGACTATCTGGTGTAGCATTTTAATTAATATTTATTAAAGTATTTTGGATTGAGCTCAGGTGTTCTGTGTCCAAAGTGGGTGTGAGTGCCACAGTTTGTGTACCATTACTGATGCATTTTCTGGAGGAGCACCACAATCCTTGTGCATATTCTCCTTTGCTGACTGGTTTGTACTTCTGAGTATTTTGCACAGGTTATGTCCAAGTATTAAAAAGGTTACAAAATCCAGCATATGGCACTGATAATGAAACATTCATGCGAGAATGGGAAAAAATCTTGAGTGAAGCTTGCATGAAACTGATGGAACTTATAATCAAATTTTGTAATGAACATGAAACACAGCTAAGAGAAGAACTTAAACAGCAAGAAACAGAAGTGCTTAAATACCAGAGACAAGAGGACTTTGAGTTTTTTAACTAAAAACTTCAAGAATCTGTTGCTATGTTGGGCAGAGAGTTAAAAAGTGCTAAACAAATCAAATTCCAAATAGACAAGGGGGATTATGAGCTCGACAGAGAGTACTCATGGAAAAAAGATACTTGTAAAAGCATTTTAAAAAGTTCTAGACATGTATCCTTTAACTTCTCTATAGAAGGCAGTGTCTTTGAACCTGAAAATCTGCATTGGGATCCTTTTTTGTACAGAGGGCGGAGCGTAATGGAGCCCTCCTTACAGAAGCAAATCCAACCCCGTCAGAGCCCCAGGTTCACCAATGAGAGAGGCGGAACCAGATACAAAGTCAGAAAACAATACAGAGGAGAAGGAGATGCTCGCACAGGCAATGGCCACTACAGGAGAGCATTCAATAACAACAGGCACAAGTTCAGGGGCAGCCAGAGGTAATACACAACTCCATACAAGTTATAAATTTATTTGAGCATACGCTAACTGAAACAGAATTGAAACTGCTGCAGAAGGGTTTGAGTTTTGCTCCAACCACTCCATTGAACAAAGTACAAAGTACTATTGACTTATATCTTATGTGTCGGAAGCTTAATCTAAGAGCCTTTTTTTGAAAGAGATAAGGAGAAAGTTCACTACAAACACAAGACTCAAATATTAAGACTTTCAGACCGAACTCTGTATTTAATCCTCCATTATGTCCTACTGTAAATGTATTTAGAGATCTTTGTGAGAATGATTTAGAGGCATTTAGTGACAATCTCCCCACTTTAAATATAATAACTTAAGTCATACAGAGAGGGAAGCTCTTAATCGATTACAAAATCTCAGTAATGTGATTAAACAAGCAGACGAGGGGGGTGTATTGTAATTATGAATACTTGTGATTATAAGACAGAGATAAAGAGACAGTTAAAGGATGTTAACTTTTATAGAAAACTGGAAGGAGATCCTACCTGGGATTTTAAATTTGGTATTGATGAAACAATAAACCTATCTCATGAAGAAGGACTCATAAATGTTGCGACAATTTTTTTTTACAAACAGATACCCTGGTGCAAGTTATGGTTTGTGTGCTTCCAAAAGTACATGAAAGTAGGCACCCCCCCGCCGGGATGCCCAATAATGAGTGGCATAGGTTTATTAATGGAACCCATTTCACAGTACGTTGATTCTTAACTGTGTGATTTAGTGAAAAAACTTCCATCCTATATAAAAGGCACAAAGGATGTGCTAAATGTGTTAGAAAATATAGAAGTGTGAGGGGACTGTCTGCTTGTCACCCTTCATATAGAGGCACTTTATACAAATGTGCCACATGAGGGTGCCCTAGATGTTGCAGCATTCTTTTTAAACAATGAAGAAAAGGGAGAAATGAAACGCCACCACCCCATTTTTGCTTAAATTGTTGGAACACGTACTTACAAAAATTTTTTTTTGCATTTAATGGGTCACTGTATCATCAAATCAAGGGAACAACCATGGGGGCTACATATACCCCATCAATGGCACACCTGTTTGTGCATAAATGGGAACATGATGCAGTATACAACAGAAGTAGAAATCCATAGTGATAATGTGGTGATGTGGAAACATTTTATAGATGATGTGATGCTGGTATGGAAAGGAGATGTCAAAAGATTATCTGAATTTATAGACTTTCTCCACAGCACCAGTGAACATCTGAGATTTAGTTATTCTGTTAGTGAAAGTGAGGTCAATTATTTGGATTTGAGAATTATAAAGGATGATTCAGGAAAAATCAATACTGATTTGTGTCGGAAGAACATGGATGGCAACACTTTATTGGTGGCGTTCAGTTGCTATCCACATCATACCATACAAAATATCCCAAAGTGTCAGTTCCTTAAGGTTAAAAGAAATTTTAGCACAGAGGAACATTTAATGAGAGAGAAAATTAGCTAATCAACAGGTTGCTAGACAGAGGTTATGCAAGGAGTACTGTTAATAAGCATTTGAACAAGCTGCATTCCAGAATAGAGATGCATTATGAAAGGATAGACCAGAAAAAGGAAAAAAATCAATGATAGATTTCACTATGTCACCACTTTCTCAGCCCATGCCAAAAAAAGTGGAAAATATTATTAAACCACATTGGCATGTACTGTGGAGTGACAGAGGCTTGCAAGAAATTATAAAATTTCCACCCATTATGTCATATAGAAGGGCACCGACTATTAGAATAGTCTGGTGAATAGTCACTTTAGTCAGGGAAAACAGAAAGGCTAGGGAATGACAAGTGATGCTTTCAGTGCAAAAACTGCATATCATGTAAACACATTGCGACCTGTAAACGTTTTACAAATGAGAGGGACAAAAGACAGTTTGAAATAAGACAGTGTGTAACATGTAGCATACAGGGTGTAACTTATTTAGCTAGATGCAAATGTAAAGGCTTCTATATTGGGAAAACAGAAAGACAATTAAGAACTAGAGTGAATGAACATGTGAGAGCCATAGAAAAGAAGGATAAAACATATGCTACAGCAGCTCATGTTCTGAATAGTAATGGTGGTCAGGAACACAATTTTGAATTTATTGGTATTGAGAAGGTCTATCCTAACCCTAGAGGTGAACATTTTAAAAAAATGCAATTTTAAAAAAGCAAAATAATTGTATATTGAAATTAAGTGATAATAAAAAAAATGGGTTTAAATGCAGGTTTGGAGTTAAAACCCTATCTAGAAGAAAAATGAATTCAACAGCCATAGTGAATAAAAAGATATATGAACTATATGTTAAGGAATATATGTATAGTGGTTTAAGCACTTTCAGGTAGAATGGGGCACTTTAAGTATTTAGTGTTTTTTTGTATTTATTGATGTGTTTACAGTTGTTATGACTTTGAATTGGCAATAGACTAGGATGTGTATCTAGGAATCAAGTCTGCAACCAATCATTTTAAACAGTGTGTTATGTATTATGTAAGCAATAAGACATGACAGGGTGTGCGTTAGACACTTTAACACATGACTAGGAGGTGTAGTGAGGGACGAGGCCACCGGCCGAGTGCGTCCAGCCTCCTAGCCATGTGTTAAAGTGTCTAACGCACATCCTGGAGTGTCTTATTGTGCTTATGAAATGGTTATCTAAAATACAGATGTATGTGTTCACTAAAATGCATAAATTTAATAGTAAAAACATGACATGTTTGTCTTAATTTTTCATAAAATAGTTCCTCCGCCTGTTTTTTTTAATTTTTTACTTAAGGACTTTAGAGCTGCAAAGGCATCGTTACTTGTATTTCTGTAGTTGCCCAGGCATTCACCCCACCCCAACTAGCAGTAGTCATCCTTCCTTTAGTTTGAACAAGAAATTCTGTTGTTTCTTTTGTTCTTTAATATTTAATTTTTGTACATTATGGTAATGCGTGGCACTAGGAAAAACAAGCTGCTTTTGTTTACAGCACAGGGGGAAAAAGCTGTTATGTGATGCGGAGGTGAATTATAGCCAAAGGGATAATCAGCGATTGGACTGCTGCAGAGAAAATCCCAAGGTAACAAAAAAAGAATAGTTTCTGTGGGAAAACAACATTGTGCACACATTGAATCTTAATAAACAACTAGGAGTTCTGGGAGTGAAGTACAGAGTGCCCGCTTGCTTGTTTAGTAACAGACCTTACAGACCGAGCGAGAGACAGAGCTTGCAGGTGGGGGAGTTGCGACAAAGCCGTTGAGCCCTATCCTGGCACTTTTTATTTTTTTTATTTTTAAATGACGAGGTCTTCAATTTCAATTACAGATATGTTTACAGATCAAAAATACAGCCTTGTAATTCACTCGTAGTTGATGAAAACAAGATGGCTGATTTTCAATTTGCCAACATTTCAGCTGGCATCTTTACTAGGATCAGTGCCCACAGAGTACTGCTGGTCCATTTTCCTGTGCATAAGAAGGAATATCACACAGGTATGGACCAATCAGGATGCCTGAATTCTGATGCCCATTTCATAAGTGATTATATGTGATTGTAATTGATGCTGGTATACAGTATATGGATAATGTGACTAACTGTTTTTTTAGCCTTTGATAAAGGATCAACTGTATCCAAAATGCATCAGGCTGTCTGATGTAGCATTTTAATTAACATTTATTCAAGAATTTTGGACTTGAGCTGCGGTGTCCTGTGTCTAAAGTGGGTGTGACTGCCACAGTTTGTGTAGCATTTTGTTTTACATTAATATAATCATAAATTGTTTTAGAGTTGTCCTTGGTGTGGATAATTTTGAATTCAGTTTTCTGCTTTTCCTTTTGGATAAGGATTTTTAGTTTCTTCTGTTCATGTTTGTCTGTATTATAATTTGTTAAATTATTACCCTTTTGTGGTTTGGAATAAACTTTCACTTTTTTTATTTGTTTTTTGACTGCTACAGTAAGTCAAGGCAGAATTTTGCCCTTGTTAGTATATTTAATTCTGGTTGGGACATGTTTATCTACTGCACCATGAATTTTATTTTTTATGAATGACCAAGATTCTTCACAGTCTGAATACTGTAGTTTGTTTTCCCAATCAATTTAATCAAAATAATTGTTAATTAAGCTGAAATTTGAGTTGTTGTAATTCTTTATATATACCTTTAATGAGCACCTAGAAGTTGGCATTGAGATGGTGCCTTCAATTATAATATGATCACTGTGCCCTAAGATCGAGTGTGTTGTTAGCTTGAGTGGGGTATTTCATCAGTTGAGTGAGACAGACAGAACATAGCTTATCTAGAAAGTGAGTTTCTATGCTGTTTGACCTGGATAGTAAATCCCAATTAATTCTGTGGTAATTAAGGTCACCAAGTATAACAACATCCTTGTTATCAGCCCAATCTGATATTTTTCTTGGAGAGATTTATTATTGTCATCTCTTGAATTAGGGGGTCTATAGCAGTTACCTATTAAAATTGTTTTATCCTTTTTTATTTTAATTCAACCCATATTGTTTCAAGTGAGGTATCCGGTAACGCAGGTGGATTAAGGATGTTTGGTTGAAGATTATTTTTTTTTTGTATGATCTATTTTTCCACCCCATGCTCTCTGGTCCTCCACTCCTTTGGGCTCTGTCAAGTTCCCTCTGACCTCTGTCCTTGCCTGGCCCTCCTCTGATTCCCCAGATCACAGCCGACCCCCAGAATATCCCGGTGTATCCCTTCACCTGACGAGTCCCTCTCCTCCGAGGGGAAAAGCACCAGGGGGATAGCCCCAGCGCACACTTCTAGGGCTCAGGGATGCTGCTGGGAAACAGGAGGTGCTGGGAAGGCACTGGAGGCCCTCAGGAACAGAAAGCCATCAATCCAGAGGCCAGTGAGTGATTTTCCTGGCTTTCTTGAGGTGAGTGATGTCCAGACGTCAAGGCGAGAGCCGACGTCTGTCACGCACCACCCCTAATGACTCCAACGTGCTGCTCTACCACCAGCATCCACCAGTGGTCACTTTAGCACAGGGTCATGTTCCCTTCCCTCCCAGGAGACAGCAAGCAGTTGTGGGACGCTCACGCTGCCTTCCCCCCGGCCGGCCCTCCAGCAGCCTGAGCTTGTTCCCGAACCCGGGTCGCTGGCAAAGATTATTTTTGGCATAGATACAGACTCCACCCTCCCTTTCCAGTTCTATTTTTATAAAATAGGGTAAATTCTGGAATTTCTCCTAGTCACTCAGTGGTGTCATCTCACCATTTTTCAGTAATACACATTCAACCTAGATTATTGTTTAGTTAAGTTGCATGTATTTCAGACATTTTTATTGCATTGAGGCTTCTGGCATTTATAGACAGCAACTTGATTACTTGGGTATTAATGTGATTTATATGTGGTCCAATGTCCCTACTAGTACTTAGTTTAAACATTTTTGGATGCGCTTTTTTACTTTTTTGCCAAGTTGATTACTCCCCTGCCTGCTCAGATGTAGGTTGTGCCAGCTAAAAAGGTTATACCTGCCATCAAATTCTTCCCAATGGGTAAGACAAGAAATGCCTTTATAAAGTGACCATTTGCGTATCCACTAATTAACAGTTTTAATTTTCTGGTTTACATAGTGGCCAGCTTTGGAGATTGGTAATATTTCAGAAATGGTTATAGTGCTCCCCCTTAGTTTTTAACATGTCACACAGATGTTCCAGATCTGATTTAATATTGTTGATTGTTGTGTTACCTATATCATTGGTATCCACATCCAGCATGTCTCCATGCACGCCGATGTGCACACTCACCTCACTTATGCTCACCCCACTCGCATTTGGTGCTTACTTTGTAGTCTCGAGGGACGGAAGTATTGGATACTCACTTCAGGTTCCTCATTCAAGTGGCAGTCAGAAATTTAACCCTGAATACCTATTAATAACGCTAGCTCATTCACTGGTCTTCTAAAATTGTTGAGAGCACTTCCCTTGCTCTCCCACCAGACAAAACAGATGAGTTAACCAGTCAGTAAGCACCAGGAACTGGTAGCACCTCCACCTTCCCACACTGCTCTACTAGACTACAGGCAGTCTAGGTGACCAGAAAGTGGCTTCCTGGTATCCAAGCAACACTTCCTGAATGCTACTTTTCACCAGAGAAGTGCAGACTAAGTCAACAAAGGTTTATTTAAAATGCAGCAATGCAGCAAATGTAAGGGAGACACTCACCTTACACTGACCTCTTATTTTTCTCTGGTGTCTAGTGGCAGCCCACACACTCTGATTCCCTTAGTTTATTTATTTGTTTATAAAATATGACATTGGGATGCCCAGCCCTAGTGTCATATGTCCCCCTCAGAGCCCCTTCTGTTAATATTTGCTGACATTGGGGGCACCCAATCCCTGTGTCAGCATTACAAGCCCCCTCCTCCCAGCAGTCCGGGACACTGGGGAGCCCACTTCCAGTATCTCCAAATATCCCACCCCTGTGTCAGATGTCCACCCCCCACAGCCCATTCTATTTATATTTGCTGACATCAGGAGGGCAATCCTCATGTCAGCATTATAAGCCCCCTACTTCAGCAGTATGGGACATTGGTGAGCCCACTCCCAGTGTCCCCAAATATGTATTTAGTTGCACCTGTAAAAAAGAAAACAGTCCCCGATGTCTTTTTGTTTAAACTTGGAAAAAAAAAAGAAAACAGTCCCTCGTTGTCCCCACTGTCCCTCTCCTCCATCCTGACACTCCCACTGAGCACCCAACACCCCACATCCCCCTTATCCTATACTTACCTCTGGAAGTCGTAGGCTGCCTTCTTATGTGGACTGAGACATGTCTGACTTTTCAAAGCCAAACCATGAACTGAGGAATCAAGGTAAGTGCCGTATAATGTATTTCAATGCAGTTTTGAACTTATGTTCATAACTTTGCCATTTTTTGGAATTTTTTTCACCATATTTTCAACATGGCTTTTTTGGGACCCCACCTCATGAACACTGCAACTGTCATTTCATTAATCATCCTGGAAGGTGATTTCAGGGTTGCTGCATGAAATCACCTTTCAGGACCAGATAACATTTCACAATCATCATTCATAAGGTGGGGTCCAAAAATGGCCATGCTGAAAATCTGGTGAAAGAATTCCTAACAATGGGTGAGCACCTCCACCTTCCCACACTGCTCTACTAGACTACAGGCAGTCTAGGTGACCAGAAAGTGGCTTCCTGGTATCCAAGCAACACTTCCTGCATTTGTTGTATTTTTTCTATGCACATGCATAACTTTGGTAATTTTCAATATTTTGATTCCAAATTTTCAACATAGCTATTTTTTCACACCACCACATGAACAGTATAGCTGCCATTTTCACATCCTCTCTGAAACATGTTTTTGCACCTGTGGCATAGAATGGCATTTTCACATGGATTTGAAAATTTTCACCTATGGGGTTTATGTGGTGGGGTCATAAGAAGACTAGGTTGAACATTTGGGGTTAAAATATGAAAAAATGATAAAGTTATGACCATTCATTGCAATTTTGCTATGCACGTTCATAACTTCAGAAATGTTAAATATTTTTACCCCAGATGTTCAACATAACCTTCTTGTTACCCCCACCTTATGTATGCCACCGCTATCATTTTTCAAATCCTGGCCAAAATGTGTTTTCACACATGTGGCACAGAATGACATTGCAGTTGCACAGAATTACGTTTTGGCAGGGATTCAAAAATGTTCTGTACCGCATACAGTACAAGTCATATTAAACTATCCCACCAATGAGTAAGTTTAGCATTGTTTTTTACAGTTGGCGATGCATTGGCAACTCATACTGCATTGTTTTCCAACACTTAGTCAGCTCAAGAGCAATTTTTTTTAAATGTTTTTGCTACTCAGTTAGCATGCCCCTGAAGCCCAATCACAATGCATTGCAAAACTGAACTGTAACTCTTACAAAACAGTTTGTGCAAGGTTTTGTACTGATTCCAGCAGCACTTATGCAACTTAATCAGAAATGCTAAAGCAACTCATTAGCAGAACAGTTTAATGTGACTTGTACTGTACATGAGGTGGGGTAATAAGATAGTTATGGTGACAATTTGTTAAGCGTTGTCCTGTAAATTGAAGCACAGGGCCCTCCACAGCTACATACAGTACATATACATGTCTATGGTGGGATGGGAGTGCAGGGCCTGGAGAGTCTGCTCTCCCACAGACAAATAAGGATATGATTATGCTATCTGAAAAAGTATGAAAATTTATTGAAAATGAACTTTGTTAATGTATCAATTAGGGTTATTTCTAAAGTGACAAAAGCAGGGAAATGTGCATTAGAGTTTCCAACCCTAACACTCCACCCACGCCCTGCATACATTGACAGGTGTTGGGGGTGTGCCTTGGGTTCATCAGCCCTAACACTCACCCATTCTCCTATACTGTACCCATCTCAGCTTATTTACTTATGGAATCAGGTTACTGTTATGGTTGATGACACTAAGACACCCCCCTGACACCAGTCAGTGTCTGCAGGGTGGGGGTGAGGTGTTAGGGTTGGATTGGGGGATATGTCAGCCTATATCTGCCACAGGTCCCCTAGCACCATGCTGCAGCCCATTGTTGGGTACATGGGCAGTGCAAGCCCCATTTGGGGCAGGCAGCCTGCAGCTGAAGCAGGTTACCATACAAAATCACTCCTGGCACATGTTTTGGTGCAGGGGGCACTTTGCGCCATCCTTTTACCGCAAGCCCCTTACACCATGCCAGGAGCTTTGAGAATCGAGCCCAGCTTCTTTAGTAGCTAACCAGAAACATCAATTTTCCTATTGGTTGCTTCCCGCTGCTGACTTATGTTGCCCATTTGTAGAATGGTCTGCTCAAATTGTTCAAATTAAAATGGTTTCATGATATATCTACTTCAGATTCATTCAGTTTGACTTTTCATCATTATTAAAATTCTGTTCCATCTGTACTGTAACAAGATAATAGAAAGAGCTACAAAAAGTATCTTTGTACCTTTAAAATGAAAGGTAACAAATTACTCCAGAAAGGAATGTGCTGAGGCCAGAATCAGAATAAGTGTTTCAAATGCACATGCACATGAGCACCAAACTCTTGGTCAGACTGCAAAATGTAATTTGAAAAATTCTTGAGTGAAACGAAATATGTCAGTAGTGTACAAGGAAACCAGAAAAAAATGTATACTAATGCCATATACTGTGTAAAATAGCACACAATGAAAAACTCACACAAAAAAAGGGAAAGTTAATTATCTATTCATAACATGAACATTTAAATTCTAATAATCTACAGATGTGGAAGATAAATGTTATATTGCTTATTTATAGAAATAACTCTACACAAAGTGATGCAAATTAGCATTGACACAGTAAAAAATGAACTCTTGTCATGTCTAAGAAACCAGCCGAGAGGAAAAAGAATCCAGGACTTGTAATTAATGTTGTAGTGTTTTGCTGGCATTACATCCTATCAGAATTACATCCCATTTCTTCCTCAGTTTCTCATGTCCTTGCTGCAATTAGTCCAAATTCGATTTGAAAATGAATGTATAAGTTAATGAGATGGTGGAAGCAATTATCTAGCAGAACTTCATCATACAGTCCATCAAATGAACCGCTGGCTAAAACAGTTTTTAGAGGGAGATTAAAATGTTTCATAGCTGTTTTGCATCTTACTGAATCTTAGAATGTGTTGGCCTTAACACAAGGATGTGCATTCTGGTTCTCAAGCAATGAAGACTACATACTACAGTATGTACACACATACACACACACACACACACAAATGCAATGGGGTGGGAGTTTAAAGTCATCTACATGCAATTTTCTATTATATACACATTTGCACATACGAGTAAATTGTCTTTACTCCCATTTTGTACAGCTGAGACATTGTTATATCCAGTTTTTAAAACACTAAGTTATGTCCAGTTTGCAAAGTTCTTGGGTAGGATTTTCAAACCAGATATGCCTACCCATATTTTCAAAGCAGACTTTTTCCTGTCTGCCCTGTTAGACCATTTAGTATGTGTTCTAGCAGCTGTGATGAAAATCCAGGAGCTTCAATCCAAAAGATGATGCCTGCATCATTTTTGTAATGCATGCACCATTTTTTTAACACATGCATATGTGTTTTTATACATGATGCTGTAAATCATATCATGACAACTCACAAAAACTCAAAACCCTTTGAAAATAGGCTTCCCAGGTTTTGGCACAATCAAGCAGATGCAGATACAAGTGGAAATCCATTTGTGTCTGCTCCTTTCAACTCTCCCTCCCCAGATACTGCTGTACTTGGATACAGTTAGTGGGCCATGTGTAAACTGATCTATCATTTACATATACTATATATGTAGCCATCTTTTATTGAAAATTGGACGTACCATAGCATAAACAACTTGAAATTGTGCAGATAAGTGCAACCTTTAAAAACAGCTTTAATAAGATACATTGTTATCTAGACAGGGCAGTTCCTGACAATAAGATAGCTGGGAGTTGTATCTATTTTATGACTTTTGGAAATCCCCAACTCCACCACCACCACCACCATTCTTTAAATCAGGGATAAAGTTATTGGCTGGATATTTGAAAAATTTGACACAGGCTGTATGGTTGTATCCAACAGCACCTTCTGCTTTCATCCCTCTTTACATTCAGTGGGTGCTATTTTTGAAACCACATGATTTATGACAACTGATTAAGGTTTCCAGTAGCTTACGTCAAACGAGAGCCTCAGCTGCTGATCAGGACTAAGCACATCTAGAAAAAAGGAAGAATGAGTTACTGTAAGTTAACTTTTTTAAGTATTTTTATTAGGGAACACTAAGTTCTTTTCTGTAAATATATGTTTTACTAAACTTGGTCCATGCATTCACTATACAGCAATAAAGGTGTTCAAGTTATGCAGTTGTGGTGTTGAGTTTTTAAATAGTATGCAAATGAGTTTTGACAATTTACTGTGCTGATTTTCAGTAGCTGGCTCTCCTCAAAAAATTCACAGCAGGTGGGGAGGGTTAAGCTACTAAATATTGAGGAGCAGTTACTTAGTTGGCTACTTGAAAAGTGAAAAGCTGACACAACCTCCAGGCAAGGGCTTTTAGAGACAGGGACCCAGAGTCAGCAACAGGCATATCAGAATAGTTAATCATATCAAACACATTGAATATAAAGGTGGGTTAAAGAAGGATGGTTCTCTACTGAAGAGATAGGAAGTTGAGATCTGTAGGGTGGTGTGGAGACATTGGGCATTACAGTACAAAGTTACCATTTTTACTCATAGCATGCGGGAGCCAGCCAGTCCATCTAGAGGAGAATAGCTCCTCTTTATCTTTAAGGGAATGTGTAATTCTTTATCTGGTATGTCTCGTCAGTCTGGTGTGAAAAATGTGTATTTTTGTCAAGTTAAAGTTCAGAATAGAAAGGTACTTCCAGATAGTTTTAGATCTAAACTATCTGTAAGTATACTTTTAAACATGAACCCTCACACCAATGCTATGAAAACTTAAAACTAATAACCAGTCACTGATGCATTCAACAGAGCAATACTGTCATCTATGTCACTAAAATGGAAAGCTTTCCCAAAAGTAATGACACACAATCAGCCTTCTCAGAGAGTCAGCTCTGCTTCCACATTTGCTGAATCTCAGCAAACTAAAATTACAAATGGAGAACTTCACAAACAAATTAAATAATTGTTAGTATAAATACAGCTGGCAAGATAAGTCATATTACAGGGATAACCCTGTATCAGATAACTTTTCCTGTCACCTTTGAAAGATCCAGGTAACTTCGAGTCTAACACCCCTTCATCATCTGCTGATTTATAACATTTCAAGTTCCTAGTGGCTAATGGCTCACCACCACCTCAATCATACTGAAGACCCCCCCATCCTTCCCACTCATTTCTCTCTACCACCTGCCCTCAGATTCCCACTTGCCCCAGTAGTTGTGGTCCCCATTTCAGGGACAGTGAATGACATAGTCCTTCTCCTCACCACCTCAGCTAGCTGCTATCTGAATGACAGGCAGCAAGCGTGTGACTACTGTAGAAACAGTTTCTGATCTTGTTTGGATAGGAGTTGCATCATTGATTGCGGAACCATTTCTTCAGTCTGACCCTCTTACTTTTTCACTGTTGTCTGCAACTTTTGAACAGAATCCTTCATCTGATTTGGAATGCTCTGAGTTCCTAAATAATGAGACCCTTTTTTTATATTTTCTTTGGGTTTGGTCTGCCATACTTAGCCATGTTCTCTTGGTCTGGTGGCATGGCTAACCTCGAGTGCAAGCCGTAACTGCCACATGCATCAAGTAGGTATATGGCTCCCTCCTGCTCCTTTGGTCGGTCTTTATTTTTATTCAGCTTCCCCATTGTCTAATAATACTACAATCAAAACATTTAGTATAACTAAAAATACCACTAACAGATTAATCTGGTTCAGTTTCAATTAGTTACCATCTGTATCCCCCTTCCCCCCCCTCCGGTCACCCCTGAAAAGAGACTTCTAGTCTCAGTGGGTCTACTGGGTTAACAAAATTCAATAAATAAACAATAAATAAATAAAATAACAAACTATATGACTTGTGATACTGATCACATTATATGCTGCATCAAATGCCCGTACAGTGTAATGTATGCTGGTAAAACTACTAGACCCCTAAAGCAGTGAATCTCAAAGTGTAATAGCTCAGTTAGAAGGGAAGATAAAATTGCACTGCTGGCAGACACATTTTATAATGGAAACATACAATAGTGGGTCATTGTTTTTTGGGGATAGAAAGATTTAAAAAACAGAAAGGACAGGGGATTGGGATAGGGTTTACATAAAAGGGAAACCTTGTGATTTATTAAACTTAAGACCACAGATAGGAAGTACAATATTTTTTTTGCAGTTGGACATGTTTCCCTTATGGCATTCAAGTCACCCTCCAGACTCTGAGTGCCCCAGCACTGCTTCCCTGCTTTTCTTCATGACTTATGTTCACCCATGAGGCAGTGTGGCCTGGGTGCTTAATGTGGGTCATGGCTCCAGGCAGTCGGGATCATTTGCAGCTCAGTCAGCCATGGATTTTTCTTGTGTACTCCGTGAAGGGCAGCATGCAATGATGCCTAGATACCTCCATGCACGTTTCAATGCATGAAGCATCAGCAACTGACACTCTCTCCTCCAATGCATGCAGTCCCAGCCTGCCTCAGCCACATTCAATGCTAGAGGACAGGCAAGTACTGGGAACTGAACACTTTCCCTCCCCAAGAGAAGATATCAGTCTTCCAGATGTTCAATCCTCTCCCTTCCCAGCCAACCCCTAGCGGCTTGAGTCTGCATCAGAACCTAGGTTGCTGGCATGGTGCAAGATGTGTTGTCCAGTGTCTCAACCCCCAATTGCACTGGGCTGGTTATAACAGATGCAGTATGGTCATAATGACAGGGTTTACTGGATGTTGTTTTGGAAATATGAGATTACAATATTTTTACTTATAATGAAACTCCTATGCTTTGATTGATTTCCAGGTCCTCACTTTTAAGCCCCTTTTTATACATATACTGGTTTATATTTTTATATTCATATCTCAAAGTTCTTTTATTTAAAATAGCAGCCTGTCTCATAGTGCTATCCCTTCATAATATGCAGCTTTCCTATGTATAATACAAAGATATGCCTCTGATTCCAATTAGATGACTTAAAAGAGGGACACTTAAAAGAGAGGCTGTGACAGAGAGACCATGACAGAGAGGGGTGGTCATGTGACCTTGAGCAAGGAGGACTGTACTGTGTGAGCAATGGCTCTGAAGGGATGCAAACCTGGAGACTCCCCAAAAGAGTGTCTTAGCTGAGCAGTGGCAGCTACCGGAGTACTGAGAAACCTAGTAACAGTGATAGAGGCTGAGTCTGGGAAGGACCAGTCTGTCACAAACTGTGAGTGAAAAACAATAGAGGTAGGAAGGTTGTAAACAGTACTTTTAAAATAACTTATCCAGTTATTTGTTGAGATAGTAACTGCCAGATTAAATTGTGATGTGCTGGTGCCCTTGGCAACCATACACCAAAAAGCTTTAGTATCCTTGTTTTTTTATGATATTAAACATCTGGGCCAGTATATTTGCCTGAAATTGTTCCCTTTCCTGACAGTATCTTCCTTATATTTTTCTCTAGCTTTATTCCTGGATGAAAGAGTTTGTATGGAAGGGTTGTTTTTTTTTTTATATACTTGGCTAGTTTTTGAAGTTCTCTTTTTGTTTCCTTGCAATTTTGGGAGAACCATGAATTGGCCCTGTGTAGACTAGTGGTTTTAGTTTTTCTAGAGCACTGTTATTAAACTTCTATACAACTTAGCTAACAGCTCTGAAGTGATCTGAGCTGAGGAGTCTATTTTTTATTTTCTAATAGCTCCAGGTTTTCAGAAAGAAACAACAGTGCATCAGAATTTTGGAATATTAAGGGATATGGGGTAATCTTTGCATTCTAATCAGTATTGATCTGTGTATTTATAATAGAATTCGCTGCTGACGTAAATATAGTTGGAACATCCAGTGTTAGTGCAACAGGTAAATGTTCACTTTCAGGCAATGGAACTATTTCGAGATTTTTGATAATATCCAAATCCATTATATGTGAAAAAGTTAAAGCAATGGTACTTTTACCAGTACCAGTTAAACAAGCATAGTCCCCCTCGGAGTTTGATTCAGTTTGGTCAATTACCACTACCAAACTATGGCATATCAGGATTGAAGTTAGTTTCTATTCATTCTCATTCAATGTTAACTCCTTATATTTCCCATGTAGCTTCATATGATTCAAAGTGTAATGAAATACTTGCAATTAAGCATTTTTATTGAATTTTGTGGTAATGCAATATTTTCAATATCATTGAAGTCGACTATACGTGCATTAAAATCTCCCATTATCAGTAGTGCTCCAGGGTTATTTTATTTATTATATAGGAATGTATACTCCTCCATGGTATCCAAATATTAGCCACAAAATATTTAGAATGAATTGGTGGTATGTATGTATATATTCAGTATGAGAATATTTAAGTCTGAATATTTAAGCCTTTGAATACAGTGTTCATTAGTTGAAAGTTAGCATTTTGTTGTATTAGCCTAACCTCTTTTAATTTAGATGACCTATAAACAAAGTCAAGCCTCCAACTTGTCTCCCCTTCTTAAGCATCTTTAAGACTGGAGAATGACAACCATTTATATTGCAGTCATTAACAGACCAAGTTTCCTGTAGACCTATGATATGAAAATTGTTTATAAACTCCGTCCAATCAGAATCTGCCAGCTTTGGGGTTAGACCTGCTATGTTCCATGGAAGCACTTCAAAATTTGTAGATGGCAAAGATACAGTTCTAACAATTTTTGTGCTGGTCTGTAGCCTGTATATCAAGTCACTTCTGAAGAAAATTGCTTATGTATTCATTGTTTGAAATAGTATGATTTACAGCACCTTCATGATCTAGACTTCTCAAATTACCAATGGGGCCTCCAGGGCAGATATGAGTACTTGATGTGTCCCTCTCATTAAAAGTCTGGTCTAAATTGATTAGATATAAACCAAATTGAACAAGTTTTTCACATCGACTAAGAATCTTCTTTGCAAGGGATTCATCACTAACCCGGATGTTGATTTGTGATCCTCCTGCCTTTCTATTTGGTTTATAAGTTTTCACTATTCCATTAGGATCAATATCAATTTCCAAGAATTTTGTAAGAAGTACAAGCACTGTCTGCTGTAGGGGTAAATCATTTTCTGAAGGTGAAGGCTCAAGGCCGAATAGCCCCAGTATTAATTATATTTAATCAAAAAACAATGTTTTTGCAGCTAGGTCCCTCCCTCCCCGAGTCAGAGATCGATTCATAAAATGACTTTGAGATTCTATGCTTTATTATTTCATACGAGCAGCAAGCTGGGCAGGCAGGGTGGTAAATGGTGATGAATTCTGAGTTTTAAATGGGGAGGAGAGGAGAATTTCTGAATCTGAACTTCAGCAGGGATGAAAGCAGAGTGAAAGGAGACTCCAGGGAGCTGTAATTAATTTGCCATATGGGTGGGCTCTTTGTAGCTCAGGTCCTGAGCTGGCTGCCCTGAATTCACTCCTGTGGAGTATGTTTTTTTTCCTATCCTCAGATCTGGCCAGTTTGGGTGGCTAAAGTGGAACAAAGGACCTCTGGCTCAGTGTTGGGTGTTGAGGATCTAAACTCTGCGAGAGCTCAAGACAGCATCCAGCACTGTGCTCACAAAGAGAAGAGCACCATAAGCTGTTAGGGTGTCAGCAAATTCATTCATGCATGTTCAATACAAAACATGTACAATTACAAGTGAAGAACTACTGAAGACCACAAGGCAGGATCCTAGGGAGCCCCAACATTTCATGTTTGGTACTCCTGGCACTTTGACAAACTAATTTGCAGACACAGTAACAGCTTGTAGTGTGACACTTTTTTGAGCTGAGTGTTGGATCTTGTCTTAAACAGTTCTGGTGGTGCCTGCTGAAGCCTAGTTCCCCCCCCCTGTCCTGCTCCTGAAGGAGTCCACTCCTTACAGTAAAATTTGCCCTCTGGGTTGTCTTTTCTCTGGGGCCTGACATGCCCCCGAGCCCTGATGGTGACTAGCTCATATGCAGACTCTTGTCTAACACATCTATGGGCATTCCTCGAGTGGTTCTGTTCCCACCTACACAGGCTGTCTCAGTATCTGTGTGTTATAATGTAGCTTTTTTCTCCAGTCATTTTTCCTACCATAAAATAGTGCAGTATAGCGTAGTACTTTATGGCTCTGAGCTACAAACCTGGAGACCTGGGTTTGAATCCCACAGCTCCCACTTGCATACTGTGTGACTGTGACCCTCACCAAGTCACTTAACTTCTCTCTACTCCCATCCCAGGTTGCACCTGGACTCAAGCTTCAGCTTAGTGTGCCTCTCCTGGTTAAGCAAGTTCCCCTTTCCCTTTCTCTCATTAAACAATATGCATGTTCCAGAATACTTACCAGTAGGTGCTCTTGGGTCAAAATTAAGTTTTGCAGCCACTAGTTAGCAGGACTAGTGACTGAAAATGCAGTAGCCCCAAGACTTTTCACCTGGCCAGCCGGTGTACTTAGTGAAATGTTACCTTCTCTACTAGAAGCCAGAAGGCTAGTTGTTAAAGGATAGTCTTACTAGCCCAATACAAAATCTATAAGCATTTGGCTAGTGGGTTGGTGCCAGCTTCTACCCCTGGCTGGACTGGTGCTTGGAGGATAGCACACATAATGTGATATATGACAGGATTTACATTTCTACAGTCAGGATTGGTAATTTACAAAGACAAACCTGCTGCCTAAAATGTAAGTGAACTGCTGTTTGACTGAATGGGGGAAGGGGTATGGAATGTGGTGGGGCAGGGGTTGCTAGGGAGGCCATGCCCATGAGGGGGCATTGACATGGTGGCAGTGATCTGTGGAGGGCAGCATCCAGCAGAGGTGCCCTCATGTCCTGTGCTCTGGTACAGAGCTGATTGGTCTAGGTGGGAGGGAGGGAGGGTTGTGTTGTCAGGGTTTGAGCATTCTGACTTGGACTCCTAGGTGACCATAGCCCTACCACCTCCCACATGGGACACCATGCTAAAGTTCTTTACTTGCTGTGGGTGACAGTGGAAGAACGCAGGTGGCTGGGTGCTTCCATTCAGTTGCAACCACTGTGGGTCTTCTTCCTTCTTAGGTTACAAATAAGGGGATGAGTAAGGGGTTACAGAGGCTAAATCCCTCTCCTGTCCATCCCCCCAGCAGTTTGGGTGCTGCTACTCTGCAATAGTCCCTGTCGGAAATGCTGCCTTAACTGTCCAGATAAATCTATCAAACCATTACTTCTGCACAAGTTTTTATCATATGAGGTTGGAGGTACAACAGCCCCATGTGTAGAGGTTCATTGGCACCTCACTGATTAATATTCCTCCACATGATGGGATGGGATGAGTGCACCCAATCCAGGTCCTGTTATGACAGTTCAGCGGTCAAAACTGGCACTAGTCTGCTAGCCAAATGCTGGTAGATTTTCTATCAGGATTGTAACATTTTCATTTAACTAGCCCTGTGAGCTTGTACTGGAGAAGGCAACACTTCAGTATGTATACCAACTGGGTAAGTAGAAATGTCTGTGGGTCCCCAGTCACTAGCCTTGCTGACTAGTGGCTGCAAAACTTCATTTCAACCCCTGCAGTTGTTTGAAACTTAACTTCCCCCGATCAAATAAACAAGTCATGTTGAGCAGTCTGTTGTAGGTTCTGTAGATTTGAGGGCTGTGGTTTCTATTACAGCACTTCTGCTACACAGAGCAGGTCCTGACTCCCAAGGAAGTTTGACCAAGCAAGCAGTGTCACCACCTGATTGCATGATTCAAGGAGGAAATGGATGGCAGTTTTCATCTTTTTTCATGGTTGCAGTCTAGAAAGGTATGTGTCTGTGCTTGATGTTTATGGTTTTTCAAAACATTGGAATATGATCAGAATATAATGAGAAAGTCAAAGCTGGTATTTTCAAAAAAAAAGAAATTCCTTTTCAATTTCATCCAGAGTAGTACATGCCCTGGT
This sequence comes from Neoceratodus forsteri, assembly GCA_016271365.2. Classification (NCBI taxonomy): domain Eukaryota; kingdom Metazoa; phylum Chordata; order Ceratodontiformes; family Ceratodontidae; genus Neoceratodus; species Neoceratodus forsteri. Next base: position 1,436,805,887 of record CM028131.1, on the reverse strand, counting down.
GGTTATATCACAATACAATACAAAAAGGATCTCAGAAATGCTGCTATCTGACTGGATGTTACTGGCTTCCAACAGTCTTTCAATAATCCATGTTACACTGCCATCAGTGTCATGCTGATGATGCTGTTATTTATAGCCTGCTCTCACCACAGCACATAGATAGTTCCTGTCAGCATTCCAGCCTCCACAGCATAGCTGAATGACTGGAATGGTGCATTCTTATTTTGAACCACAGAAGCAGCATTTTCAAAGTGTTGGTGAAAGAACTATTTCATTTCAAATCTCCATGTTAATAAGGAAGGCATTCACAAGGCCTTCTTTTAACTGTTTCTTTTGGAATACTTTTTTTGTATAGCAATAAGAAACTCCCAGGAGTTTGAGTTACAGTCAATCACCAAGTGAGGATGTGCCTCGTGAAAGATTACACCCCCCCCAAGGGTGATTAACAAACTGTTAATCAAACTCCTGCTCAGACCTTATTGTTTAAATAATCTTTGGAGAGATCAATCAATCAATCAAAATCTTTATTTAACCAGGTGATTACCTTTGATCATAACTCATTTTTGAGGTGGACCTGGGGTATACAGAATGAGACAGGTCAGAAAGATACAATGAACAATATACAGGCAGGAAAATACACAGTATAAATAAAAAAATATATATATTTATATATACAGGGTTAACATCAAAGGCATATATACAGTGATGAAGGACAGTTGGAATATGGAATAGGGAACTTAACTGATAACACAGCATACAAGTATATATGAAATTATACATGAATAGATATACAGTCGATGGGGACAGTAGGTAAGGGTGCCTGACATACACTGTAAATAAAGGTCCAGGGTAGGGGTAAGGGTTAGAAGGCTACTCTAGATGAAATTGGTAAGTAGGTAATAACAACAGAGTAAGAGTACATTCTGGGCTATGAACAAAAGGGGGTTGAGTGAAGAAAAGAAACACATATTGTTAATATATGAACCACTGCAGAAGCAAGGGATCTAGGTTCAGCCAACAAAAGGGTTCTGAGGGAGAAGGAGAGAGACTGGGGGTGTAGGACAATGACAGGTAATTAAAGAGGTGAGAGCAGGGGCAGTGGATAGGGGAAGGCAAAAAGGAGCCCCAAATTATAAATGTCAGACACAGTATAACTGTGGAGGCAGGACTCATCTGGAGCTATTACATATTCCCAGATCCTGACTACCCTCTAAGAACAGATGCCTCCCTTAGTGCATTGGTGGCAGGGGACACATCTGAATTCAGAACAATCTTCAGTGTGTATGGCATGGTGAAGTAGTAGGAGAGCTCAGGTACACACCAAGAGGGACATTTGCCCTTTTGTTGTCAGCCAGGTGTGTCATGGCAGGGCCAGCAGGTAGTATTCGGTTTGGTAAGAATGTTCTAAGAAGTTAAACATGCTGCTTGGTGATGCTGTTGGTGTGTTTTAAGATTTAACAGATTGATCCAAAAACTTTACATTGCCATTGCCAAATTTTGTACTAATGACAACATGACTTGATTACAATTTGTTTCAAATTCTGCTCAGGGTTCAGTTTACTTCTTAGTATTACTTCTTCATGTGTTCTGTTGTGTAGTTATGTTGTTTCAGTATTGTGTATGGGGGGAAGCATTCTTGATACCTCGCATTTATAGTCTAGACATACAGAATGTGCTCTACTCCCCACCCCAGTTATCTGTCAGACAGTGCAAATGTTTTTAGTGTACATACTCCATATTTTCTTTGTTCTGCATCATGCACGATGCATCTTGCATCACCCAAAATGAATTAGCCAGACACATTTTTCATTGCGAATGTAGTAGTAGTTCATATATATATATATATATATATTATGATAGTCAAGTCAGTATTACTCAAGTAGACCTACGTAGTTAAATGACCAGAGTTGTGTAGTCAGATTACTGTTCAGTATTTCCTAAAATAAAAAGAATGTAGAAATAGAGCACTGCAGCATTGCAGAACTTGTAGATAATATAAAAGCAACTAATTGAGATGTTTGTCATCTCATTTGTAGAATACAATTACAGACAGTTCTTGCATGCCAGGTCACAGTACAATTCAGCAGCAAGCAGTTAATTAGTTTCATTGCAGTTACTAACTGTGGAAGCAATTGAGTCATCATGGATAAATACATTATAAACTTAATGTGCACAAGAGCAGATCAACCTCTTCCAATGCCAATGTTGACAGCACAAGCAGTGTTAATGGTGAAGGTGAAAGCAGTGCAGAACATCATTCTTCTTTCAACGTAGAGTCAGACCAGCAGCCACAGATAGATATGACAGTCAGGGTCACAGCAGATAGCACCACCCCAGTAGATCATGTACAGATAATAACAGTAGTACAGATAAGTCCATATTAGTGGGAAGGCAGGAAGCAGCAGGCCATGCATTTCAATCACACTGGAAGAATATTTTTCCATGGATCGAGTATGATCATACACTTTAAAAAATATTCTGTACAGTTTGTCACAAGGCTGCAAATCTGGGTATACCACTTCCAAACACATCACAGGACAAGGACGCATGCAAGGCTTTCATCCTGGCAGGATTTGACAATTTAAAAAGAGCCATACAACATTTCAACAGTCATCAAAAATCCAATTTGCATGGAGCAGCTGTAACTGCATTGGGTGCTGTGAACAATGGCATTGATGTCTCCGCCTGATGCTCAGAGGGGAAAAATGAAGCAAATGAAAGATTCCAGATATGCTCATTTGAAAAATGTTTCACTGTTATATCTGGGCTGTCAAGGTCTTGCAGTATGGGAACACACTGATGAGGAGTCCGACTTGTTAAAACTTCTTCTGTTGCATGCAGATGATGATGCAGTACTCAAATCTTGGCTTGCAAGAACAGACTACAAATGGATTTCTCATGATGTTGTTAATGAGATGATGTCAATTATGTCGCATGAGGTACTACATGTATTAATGAAGGAGGTTCACGATGCTGGTTTCTACGCTGTAATCTTGGATGAAACTGCAGATATTTCTGTACAAGAACAAATCTCATTTTGTTTTCGTATAGTCAAGTAGGATCTTCAGGATGAAGAATTGTCTTTGACTTTTACTCAACAACAAGCACCACTGCAGCTGCTCTGTTATGTATATTGCAGGCTGTATTAGCAAGATTCAGCTTTAGCATATGAATGTGTCTTGGGCAGTGTTATGATGGTGCATCGAATGTTGCTGGCCGTCTTCATGGATTGCAAGATCTTGTTAAAGAAATAGAGCCACTGTGATTATATGTTCACTGCCTTGCACATAATTTAAATCTGGCAGTTCAGGATACTGCTCAGAAAATTATTGTGTGTCAAAATGTTCTTTGTTTAATTCGCAAGTTAATAGTCTTCATCAGAAATGTTCCTAAACATCTTGCCTGGTTTGAAAGCTTTCAAGAAACCTTTAAGTAAGGTTACTACAATGAGGGCACCAAAACCCAAATTTAAAATACTGTTTAGCAACACTTATAGTCTCCATTCAATCAAGAAGGATGAACTTGAATTATTACTCAAAAACAACTCCATAAACATAGCGGCAGTAACGGAGACAAAATGGGGCACTACTTCAAGTTGGAACAAAAACATTCCTGGGTATAATTTAATACACGAGGATCATATTGATTGATTGAGTGGTGGAGTAGCTCTCTATATAGAAAATTATATAAAATTTACAAAGCGTGAAGATGATATAAATAATACCAATGAAATCATATGGGTTGACCTCTATAGGCACCAGGCTAGTAATCTACTGTGTTTGCTATAGATCTCCAGATATTAGCCAGTTAGAACATACTAAATTACTGTATAATATGAAGGTCAAATTAGATAATAAAGAGACTATAATCTTAGGTGATTTTAATACTCCTGGGATAAAATAGGCAGAATATTTAGCCACTACAGCTCAGGAACATGTGCTCCTTGATCTATGTGTCTGTAACGGTCTCCATCAACTTGTATATAAACCCACTAGAGGTATCCTGGACCTCATTATTACAGATTACCCAGAGAAAATAAATAACATTAAGATACTTGAAGTCCTTATAAATAGTGATCACACCATAGTCACCTTTACCACAACAACTAATTATATCAGAGAAGAGGGTATATCCATGACTAAGGAATTAAAAAAAAAAACTTTAAATGCATCCTTAGAGACTTATACCAGTGGGATTGGAATAGGGACTATACCACTGTTGAACAACTATGGCTGAAAATTAAAAACAAAATACTTGAACAAGGTGATAAATATATACCTAATAAAAAAATTATATAATTAAAAAAAGGTAAGGTACCAGAGTAGTACACAGCTAAGGTAAAGAAAGCTATTCAAACAAAGAAAAGACTATACAGATCTCTCAGAAGAGACAGTAATGACTACAAGAAACACACATATAGAGAATCTCTGAAAAGATGCAAGAAAACCACTATGGATGAAAAGTGCAAAATTTAATTCAAATTAGCCCATATTAAAGATGGAGAGAAATCATTTTACTCATATATTGATAATAAGAAAAATACCACTAGTATCAATGGCCCATTAAAGACAAATGGTAATGTTATCCACTGACCCTAAGGCTATGGCTGTAGAGTTCAGTTATTACTTTTTCTCTGTTTTCAGTCCCAAGTTAAATGGAAACTTAGTACCAAACATTAGCAAACAAAATTACATATTTCCTGAAATAACTAGGGAAGAGATCTTCTCCAGACTAAGAAAAATTAAAATTCTTACCTCCCCTGGCACAGACCAATTGCACCAGAGATTATTAAAGGAGAAAGAATCTTGGTTGGTTGAGTCATTTTTTACATTATTCAACATGTCTCTTAGTACTGTTGAAGTACCAGGTGACTGGCGATTGGCACACATTGTTTCTATTTTTAAGAAGGGAGACCATGGCAGCCCTACAAATTATCAACCAATCAGTCTTACAAGTATACTGTATTGGGGAAGATCATGGAATCTATTGTCAAAGATAGATTTGATAAAGAAATACATGAAAAGAACATCACTGACACTTGCCAACATGGGTTTAAAAAATAGAGGCCATGTCTTACTGCCAACTTGGTATTCTATGAGACAGTGCCTTATTGGAAGAAAAAAAATCTGTGGATATAGTTTACCTTGATTTATGTAAGGCTTTTGCCAAGGTCCCTCACTTAACTTTGATAAATAAGGTGAATATAAAGGGAATTAGTGACATTCTTTCTAACTGGACCCAAGCTTGGCTAAGTGATACAGCCCAAATTGTAAGAATTAGAGGGTTTACATCAGCCAAGATCCTTATCACCAGTGGAGTACCCCAAATATCTGTATTGGGCCCTGCATTGTTTTCCTTCTTCATTTCAGATTTAAACAATAACTTAATACATTTCACAATAAAATGTGATGACGACACTAAAATTGCCACAGATGTAAGTACAGACCTTGGGAAAACAACTCTTCAAGAAGATCTTGACAAATTAGAATGTTGGGCTCTCATTAATGGTATGAATTATAATGCCAACAAATACATGGTCATGCATCTGGGCTCTAAGAACCCATGCAATTTGTATAAATTGGGTAGAAAGGTTCTAAAAGCTTCTAATTGTGAGAAAGATCTGGGAGTATTAATCACTAATGATATGAAGTTTAGTAAGCATTGCACTGAGCTAGCCCTAAAAGCTAACAGAATTATTGTTTGTGTTAAAAGAGCATTCAATCAATCAATCAATCAGTCAATCAATCAAAATCTTTATTTACCCAGGTGATCACCATTGAGCAAGCTCATTTACAAGGTGGACCTGCAGTTTGCAAGGACAAGGGTACAGAATAGAGTACAAGTAAAATATACATAAAACAACAGTAGCAAGACGTATGCAAGAAAATACATACAGTGTAGAAATAAAGGTAAATAATATATACAGAGATGCCTTTATAATCCTATCCATCAATAACATGTTCATAACCTGTAAAGGAGTCCCTGGGATATGGAAAAGTGCACGTGTAGGAGGCAGGGATGCTGGCAGAAAGATTCTGTGTTACTAAGCAGGTGGTATCAGGGCATAAGAGTGGGCAATGAAGGGTGTGTTGCAGTGAGTATGTAGTACCGGTGGGACTAGAATGGACTGAGGTGAACTGGTAGTACTGGTGGGACTAGAATGGACTGAGGGAGGGGGAGTAATCTTGGTAAGGGAACACTTACTTTCATCAATAGAAGTAGGGGATGCATTCTACTGTTATAAAGAGCTTATGTCCAGCCTCGCCTGGACTATTGCTCTCCCCTATGGAATCCTCCCTTACAAAAAGACTCCAACACATTAGAGCGTTAACTCGAATGATTAATGGGCATCAGAATAAGGATTATGACAGTAGACTAAAAGTGCTAAAACTCTCACCACTAGAACTTAGGAGAACAAGGGGTGACCTATTAGTAATGTTCAGAATAATGAAAAACAATGCCCTAACGTCAGATCTAGGTTTTACTTTTAACATAAGGAATATTTATCTAAGAAGCCATGTATACCAGCTTATGTTATCTAACCCCAGAAGTAATTCCAGGCATAGCTTTTTGACCCAAAGAATAATAACCATTTGGAATCAATTACCAAAGAAGGCTGTAGAAGTAGGCTCTTTTGCCAGTTTTAAAACTAAATTAGATCACTACTTATTCGATCAACAAGGCTGGGTATAACCCACTTCTGGGATATGTATACAAATGGACTTTCAGCCTTCTGTGCATCTTATTTTTCCTAATATGATTCCTAGTATGAAGATGGTGACAATGTTCATTTGCGACCATTTTGCCCTACCCGGTGAACATTTCATGCAGCTTCTTTGCAGTTAGTAAACTCTAAATATGATGAACTACTTGAATTCCTTGAAGAACTAGTACTGAATGACATCACTGAAGCTGGAGCCAAGTCCAATGGATTCCTAATTCAGCTCAGGAAGTTTGACACATTTTTCAACCTCAAACTACTTCACCTTATCTTCTCTCAAATAGAAACCATCAATACTGCTTTACAGAAAACAAACTTGCAGTTCCACCAAGCCTCTCATATGATAGAATCTCTGAAAGACACTATCAAACAACTTTGTGACGGATCCTCCCCAGTTTTACACAAGTACTACTGATTGTGCAGCACAGCTACATTTGAAAGAGCAATTTGTTCCAAGGCCTAGAAGAATTCAATACAGATTGGATGATGGTTCAGCAGAAAAAATTATAAAACCATACAGGTTGCTGAAATGTTTATTGGAAATACACACTACTCCTTTACTGGAGATACAGAATAAGATCAAAATTAGAATTAAAGATGTCAATATCCAAAAATAAATTAGTGGGGTGAATAATATTAAATTGAATCACTGGCTTGTAAATAATACCAAATGATATTTTGGAATGGAAAAATATCTAAGTAAATTAAAAAACCCTGCACATAGAAAATCCTATACTAAATTTAGATGTTGGATATGTAGACAGCCAATATTTAAGGTTACAATATGATTTCTAACTCTGGAATGTGCCCCTGTACGCTTGAGGAAGACAACCCAACCTATCTACTTCTTTTTTGTCCCATATATAATTTTGAAAGAAAGCAGTTCTTATGGGATATTTTAAAGACTTTAGATATGGGGCCATCATATCAATATAATTATTTATTAAAAACTTCTAATCTAAGACACCTTGAGGCAATAGCATGATTTTGTAATATTATAGTTAGGAGGAAAAAGCATATTCAATGTAATGTTGCTATTGCATTAAATGTTAGCCTCTAAAGGGGTTTTAATGAGTAATTAAAGCTGTGTATACCACAGTGACACATATTGATTTTGAATTGCTGCTAAAATGTTCTCTATAACTATTTAAACTTTATGGCAAAGGATATTTTTGTATGTATAAACTAAATCAGATTACATAATGTAAATATTTCTATTTTTATGCTTGTTTGTTTTTATTTCTGTATTTATGATACATGGAGAGGTAAATTATTGTACCTTATCCAGGTCTTGTAAAGATTTATTTTAAAGTTGAACAATAAACCTAAACTGAACTGAACTGAACTGGATGAAGGTTCTGCTCCACATATATTTGAGTCTCCAGAAGATCAATACCACTGACTTTACTTTGAGGTGATAGACAACACCACCACTGCTCTCGATGATCATTTCACATCTGTCATATCTGACTAAATGATGAAAATAGAAAAGTATGTGATGGGGAATCTAAACGATAACAGCGATCGCAGAATAGCAATCGCTGTTAGGGCAACTGGAAATTGCCAAAATAAAAATGTTGGTGATGCAGTCTCTGGTGCACAGCAAAAGAGCACCAGGGACTTAGCTTTTACATTTAAATGTGAGGTGTGTGCCCCCCACTCCCCTAAGTAAGGATTCTCAACTCCAGGGGTAGTGTTGGGGTGCAACCCCAAAACATTTTTGGTCCGGGAAACAAAGGCACCACGATAGACCCAAACCCAGCACCATTAATGTTCCAGCCTGGAACCCAACCACCATGCCACGGGAGCAGCTCGGCAGCTCACCATGGCACCAACCCTCACAATCCCTCCCTACCGTCCCACTCCATGCCCAATCACGGTTGCCAAGCTCACAGAATACCTGTGATGGGGTATGCTACTTCTGATTATATTGCAAATTTCTACAATACAGACTTCAATGCAGCACGTTTTGAACTACATTGTGACATGTTTCTTGATATTGTAAAGCAATGTAATGTTACAGTGGAATAATTTCAGAATGCCTTCAATATGCTTCACAGTGAAAATGCTCATGATTTGTGAACACTTCTTTCAGAACTGACACATTTAATACAGTTGTTTTTAACTATCCCAGTGTCATCTTGTATGTCAGAACGTTCATTTACTTTACTTCATTGAATCAAGACATACTTAAGATCAACCATGGGACAAGCTAGACTTAACCATGTTGCCTTGCTAAACTGTTACAAGCAGGAAGTTCAAAAGAGAATGTAGCCAATGAATTCATCATGCGGCACACCGTCAGATGCAATACTTTCTACATAGCAAGGGAAAAGAAGCAGTATGCAAGCAGAGTCCATATTTCCCTCAGTTTGTAGGACACCAAAGGTATCCTGGTTTCTATTGTTTCTTAATTCAGAGGTCCTACTGTTTCTTAATTCAGTTATATCACTTTTTGGAGATGTCGCAATGTTTGTGGACCAGAACTGTTAGTAAATATTCAACAGCCACATTCTTCAGTTACCTTCTTCGAGTATCCACCATTTTTTGCATTAGCGGAATGAGAAGATTGTCTGCATATGAGATGTCCTAATCATTACATCATGTGACATGTACTGTTGGCTTCAAGTTTGTTTGGCTTTCCTTCAGTGACTCAAGTTGTTCTTTACAAGGCAAGTAACTACATGATGGACTTCAAAGAGCACCATTCAAGTTTCTTTTGAAAATGTCTGCATCATCCTCCAAAATTTGAGACTCCGTGGTGGGCTGTCGATTAATTGTTTGTTTGGCTTTTCTTCAGTGGTTCAAGTTGTTCTTCACCAGGCGTTACTACATGATGGACTTGAGAGAGAACCATTCATTCTCATTTTCAAAATGTCTGCATTATTCACCAAGATTTCAGAATCTGTAGTGGTCTGTTGACTTACAGTTTGGGATTTCTTCGTGATTCAAATTGTTCTTCACCAAGCATGTTAATACAGCATGATGGACTTGAATGAGCGTCATTCATCAAAATGTCTGCATTATTGGCCAAGATTTCAGACTCCATAGTGGGCTGTCAAGTTTGTTTGGCTTTCCTTCTGTGATTAGAGTTGTTCTTCACCAAGCAAGTTACTACATGATGGACTTGAAAGAGCACCATTCATGCTTATTTTCAGAACATCTGCATTGTCCTTGAAGATTTCAGACTCCATGGTGGGCTGTCAAGTTTGTTTTGACTTTCCTTCAATGATTCAAGTTGTTCTTGTTCACCAAGCAAGTTATTACATCATGATGGGCTTGTAAAACCACCTGTGCCACAGTGCCACCAGTCATGCCCATTATCAAATATTTCACCCCCCAGCCATCAGTAGCTGATTACCTCTAAATAACTTCAAAAGTCCTCTTATTGGAAATGCTGGGACTACTTGACCCACCAGATTTGGTACTAGTCTCTGCATCACAGACACTGTTTTCCCAGCAGATGCTGACACACTTCACCACACCACATTAATGTAGTGTCCCTGCAGATACAGATCTGCTTGAACACTTTAACTAACACACTGAGACTACTGTTTCTGTAGATGCTGCTGAGACACTTCCATTCATCATACAGGTATCTAGTGTGCCAGCACAGCAGCAGATGCTGTCTGAGTTCTGATACCACAAGCACCATTATCCCAGCAGATGCAGTGCCTCAGGTAAGAGACCCTGGCATAATCTGAAACTTGGACACTAGTACCTGTGTTGAAGGGAAGTGCAACAGCATCTGGTTTAGGTGGCTGTGGGATGGTACTGTCTGTGCTAGGTAGGGTGTCACAGCAGATACAGATATGCTTGATCACTAGTACCAGAGCTAATGGAATTTTCCACCATCTGTTGGGACACTGATACCCATGGTGAAGTGATGTTGCACAGCATGACTGCAGGGTCAGTAGTGTCTCTTACAGAAGTTACAACCAAATCTGCTGGCACAGTACACTTTCTTCCTATTAATTCTTACATACTCAGAGATTGTAAACATATTTCATTGGAGGAGGTGGCCATCCATCCCTCACCTTTCCTAATCCCCAGTTTCAGCAGGCACTACTGTGGTGCTCCACAGTTTGTGCATCCATTCATGGTCACAACCTAGCAGAGCAGAGGTTTATGATGGAGCAGTAACAAACTTCCTGACTCTGGATGCAGGGATTTATTATGTACAACATTGTTACATCACACACCAGCAGCATCACGCATGTGTCAACCTGAGGAGGAGGTTGTGCACCAGTGGACTGCCTTAATGGCATACAGAAGCCCAGTGTTGGACTTCTTCCCCATGTTGATCCCCACTAGTGAGACAGTGGGGGGAGTATCAGTTAGACTTGGGCGCAAGGACACCGAAAAGGCTTGAGCTGGTGGTGACGTACTTAATGGCAAACAGGAGCCCTGAAACCTCTTCCCTTGTTGATCCCCACTGGTGACACAGTGGGGGGAGTGGTGGCTGGAGTCGGGGCACAAGGATGTTGGAAGACTGGATTTACTTGCAACCACTGAGTCCTATCACCTATATGGGGGAAAGTTTGAAATTCTACTGCTTTATCATGATAATGGTGCTTTTTTTAACCAAATATCATGATATTTTGACATTTCTGTGCTGGAGAAAGTGGTGCCTACTCTAAATGAGGGCCAGGGAGGGGAAGGGGAAAGGAACAGGCAGTATGTTCCTCCAATGAAAGTAGGATTTACAATCTCTGAGGCGATTTCAAAATTTAAATAACAGGAGTTTTGAAATCCTTTTATAGCTGCTAGGGAGTTGGGGGTGGGGTGGCGTTCAGTAAAGTACTGGAAATTGTAATCTTTATTAGCCTACAAGCAACACTACTTTGAAACAGTGACACGAATACTCAACTGCATCTGCTATGCTATGTCACCATTCGTCAAGTGGACAGAGTAATGGACACAGTCTCGACTGCATCTGTTATGCTATGTCATCATTCGTCAAGTGGACAGAGTAATGGACTTTGTCAAAACGTCAATGCTAACTACATTATCCTAAGACTGTATCATGATGAGATTGATAATATTAAGGGATCTGACAGAAATATCTTCACACTGGACAATAGATGCCATAAACCACTGATGTTTAATTGAAGTATGGAAGCTGCAGGCTCATCTTGAGAAGCTGCTACCACAGCATTAATCAACATCATATCAAGGTATGTATGCATCAACTTAGGCAACTGATGCAGTCAAGACACTACAGTTTATTGACACAATTTTAATGCTGTATCAATGCTATTATTAGGAGTAAGCTGAACCACAATAATACAGGCAAGTTTTGGTACCATTCTATAATTTCAGTGGTGGTGTTTATACTGTGTGATCTATTAAGTATAACGCTCAAAATGCACCACAGAACACCAAAAACCGCAGAGCTTCTGGGGGCCTTGGTGGCCCCCAGACCATCAGCCATTGGTTGAGCACCCCCTGGGAAAAATAAAAGTCATCCCCCAGTGCTGATGTACCTGTAAAAGGTTTTGTCCCCTTTTACCACTGAATTTGCTATGTGTTCTTCTGTTTGTGCCATTATTACTTCACTGCCTTCCCTGTCTCCCTTTATTTTTACAGACACATTTCCCTATACCTTCCACCTGTATCCTTTTGTATTGCTTAAATGCCTTTTTTTTTGCTTTAACTTTTCCTGCTACCTCTTAGAAACCATCATGGTGTCTTCCTTCTCTCCCTTGCTGATTTGTTTGTCACAGAGTTCTGTTGCCATTGCAATTCCTGATTTAATGGTCACCCACTGTTCCTCAAACCATTTCTTTACCCTTAGTTCTAACAGTGCTTCTTTTAGGCATTTTCCCATCTTCCTAAAATCAGCCCTCTTAAAGTCTAATATTTTGTCCTTATGTGGCTTGGTTCCTCCCGCTCAGTTATATGAAATCACACTGTTTGGTGGTCACTGTTCCCCAAGTACTCCCCTACTGTAACTCCTGCCACTCTGTCCCCATTGGTAAGCACCAGGTTCAGTAGTGCCTTTTCCCATATTGGTTCTGTGACCAGCTGTTTAAGGAATGATCCCTCCAGGAAGTCCATGATGTTCCTACTCCTAGTTGTTGCTGCCTCTGGAATGCTCCAATCCACATCCAGTAGATTGAAATCTCTGACCAACAGCACCTCTCACTTGTGTGTCATCTCTGGATTGCCATCATCATCTTCTTATCTACCTCCTTCTCCTGCTGAGATGGTGGTCTGTAAATTACCCTGTGCAGATGGATGGCCCCTTTCTTTCCAGAATAACCCACAGTATCTACCTTCCTCCCTCTTCACCTTGAATTTCTGTGACCTTGATGTTTTCTCTCACATAAAGAGCCACTTCCCACTTCCTGCCTGCTCTGTCCCTCCTGAATAGACTGTAACCTGGTATGGCCACTTCCCAGCTTTGTTTGTCATTACATCACGTCTCTGTGATGGCCACAATGTCCAGGCCAGATTCTGCCATGGTTGCCGCAAGGTCGCCTATCTTATTGCTCAGACTTCAGGCATTTGTACACATGGCTCTCCAAGATGTGGTGTCTGTCTCCTTCCTTGCCCTTTTTTCATCAATAATTGTGTTTATGTCCCCTCCTATCAGGATGCTGCCCATCCTTTTCTCACTTAATGTTTGGGTGAGAGCCGTGAAGAAAGTGGTGTCAGTTTGATTGGGCCCAGTATACGCAGCAAAGGGTAGTGTCCTTACCCTACTGTGAACCTGTGACAATGAGAAACCTCCCTCCTGGATCCATGTATACATACTGGAGACTCTGAAGTCTACAGCCTTGTGGATGAGGATGGCCCCCCCTCTAATTTTGATGATAAAAGCATTGCTGTATTCCTGGTCCACCCACCTCTTCTTTAGGTTACCTGCATAGGGTTACAGGAGATGTGTCTCCTAGAGGAGGAATATTCCAGTACCTAGTTTGTGAAGTGGGTCAAGCATCATACTTCTTTTGATAGGAGAATTAATGCCCTTCATGTTCCAGGATGTGAATTTGATGAGTGCATTAGCCATGTTCTTGGATTTGTAGAACATTGGGCGATTGCTATAGAGGGGGCACCAATGTGTGTTTTATTTCACCATTTCTGCTAAAGTCTATGCTTGTTCAATATTGGTGCTCTGAGGGGACGCCCATGGTCAGAGACAAGTTACTGTCAAAGGTCTGTGGGATGACCCAAAATGGTTAATAACCATTCTGACCCTGAGGGTCACAGTCATCATAACTCACAAGAGTAACTGAAACATATTTTTATTTATTTTTTTTTATTTTCATTTTTGTTGACCGGGTAAGAGCACTAGGCAAATCCTGCCTACTTTTAGGCATGACCCGGGGGAGAGGGATACAGATGAATGCCAACTGAGCTTGAACCAGATGAAACTGTTGGTGGTATTTTAAGCGAATGAGGGAAATTTGGCCAAGACACCGGGGAAATTCCCCTACTCTTTCGATATACCGTGCTGAACTATCAAGGAATGAACAGGGAATCCTTGATCCTACAAGTTAAATATTTTAGTGAACAAACATAAAACATTAAATGTAAATGCAACTAAAATGAGGAAAATACATGCATCTTTTCAGAACATCGATAGCTTTTGGGAGCAGCTTTCAATGGGGTGTGGGAGCCCTGAATCTAGCCCCTCAGAGCCTAGCACATACTAAGTCCAGAGAGTTAGGGTGATTCACCCTGCCTATTATCATCTATCAGATCATGTCCCATACCTGTGAAACAGACTCAGTCTATTGGCTGTGGCAACATGCAGCCAGGGCCCATTCATGAAATCTAAGAGATGAGTAGAGTGGGGGGTGATACCATCTACCTCCTCCAGGTTTCAGTAGATATTAAAAAAGTATTAGGTGAATCACAAGGGGAGGAGTATCAGTTTGATTGTACTGATGGAGCTGACAACATGAGACTATAAAGTACTGGCAGGTGTGTGTGGCGGGGTGCCTAGCCTTCAAAACCAGTCCCCTTCCCACAGGTGGCTGTGTGGTTCTGGGTGGCTGCCCCTAATGTGTGGTGAAGCCTAGAAGCCTCACCTATTCCTGTGGGGATTACTGCAGTTGTGGGTCCCAGTGTAAAGTGGATGGAACCTACTACTGGGTGATTAGAAGCCTGTTGTTTATTATTCAGTAAAGGGATGAGTGTAGCAAAAATATGTGTGGGAGATTACATTATCTCCACTGCAGGCTATAAGGGGAGGATGTGCTAATTGAGGACTCCAGGGTAGCTGATAGGTCCAGCTGAATCAGGTCACCAGAGGTTTTGGTGGAAGTAAGAACCCATTAGCTGCACTGGGAGTAGGTGATCATAGGGAGGAGGACTTGGTTGAGGGTGGTACTGTTGATGGAATGCTGCCTCAAGGGGTTTGGTCGAGTGATTACTTTTGCAGGTTGAGTAGGGTTGGCTGCCACCACAGCTCACTTGTGTGAGAGGTTGACACAGCCTGCCTTAGAGAGGAGCTGGCTAGAAGCACTCATAAGTTCACACATTCACAGTGTTGAGAGGTATGATTTAAGGGATGAGGAAGGTGGTGGTAAAGGTGTGGAGTGGTGGCCAATCTGCTCTCTGCAGCTGTTGATGGTCTGAAGGGATTTGACACCAAAACATAGTTGCACAGGATGCCCACTCTCAAACAGTTGTAAGATGGGGAATCCCTACTCTAACCCCTATTTGGGGAGGGGAGAAATGACTGCCAGCCACTACTCACGGCCCAATGTGCTCTGCTGCTTGAAAACTGAGTCTCATGTACCAATCTGCAGCTTCAACAATAGAGAGCAGATTAGGTCTGTCATCAGGTCACTTATGGCCCCAATTTAGTCACAAACATATTAATCCTGGCATTTATCATACCTGCCCTCCCTTCCACCCTCCATACTCTGCAGACCAAAAAAGAGGAAATCCCCAGAAAAGCTGAGTGTCAGCAATATGCTCAGCTCATGACAGACAGATTGACTGAAAGGGGTGTGTGGGAGAAAAGGGCTCTGACCTAGCTGCTACTGGAATATGGAAGAACGGGCTGCTAACATTGTTTATGTTCTCCAGTTGTAGCTGGGCTAATAGCATTGGGAGCCCCCCATGCCATAGTAGGAGCAAACTGACTGGTTTGCCCAGTATTTGTAATACCTAGAGTATAAGCAGTCGCTTTCTTTCCTCTGTCCCATCAGCCACTCTATGCGAGCCTCATCAGCTGGCTGTAAAGAATAGCTACACCATCCTTCAGTGCCAGTTTACATTTCAGTCTATGCTGGGAAGGGGGAGAGGTAGCGGTTGGCCTACTCTACACAGTCTTATGAACATAGGCAGGAAGATAGTAGAGAACAGTAGGCTGAGCACATTATTGGGTGTTGCCTGCAGCACTCAAGCCTCAACCGCCAGGTGTCATTCCCACCAGCCTCCCGCCTACAACCCCTGGTGCACAAGTTTAGAGCCACAACTGGACATTCCTCCATGTCTCTCTGGTCTCACAGATCCCTTAGTCTCATTAACTACAAACATATTTCAAAGGGAAAAAAGGAGTGTGAGGAAGAGTAGGAAAATGTGTGGAAGAGGGATAGGGAAGGAAAGCAAGCAATAATACCCAACAAGGTGGGTGGTATTGGGCAATACTGGACCACCCAGGGGTGTAATGAGGCCCAATGCTGCAGGTGGAGGGCCTTATAACTCCTGGAAGGTCCAGTATTGCCCATACCACCCACCCTGGAGGGTATTATTGTGATTAGAAAATCGACTATCAGTAACATTTTTAATAAAATTATATAACATTTTTTTAAAACATGTATAATAAATTTTAAAAAAGAGCAAAACTACATTTTATTGTAAAATAGACCCTGTACTGCCACTTGTGGCCAGTAGAGGCCATTGCTCTGAAGGGATCCATGGTTCACTGCAAGTCTTAGGTGCCCCATAGGAGTTGTAGTTTGTTTCTAAAGTGGCAGCTTAGTTTCTGGCAAAAAAGGTTTTTCTCTACTTGTACAAGTCTTTTTTACCCCTCAGAAGTTGTTTCTGATGCTGATCCACTTCACAGACATGGAAGCGCTAGTCTGTCACATTTCTATGAATGCAGCGTAAGCAGTCTGGTACTTTGCTGTCAACGGAAGTAACGACTGTAAATGAGCACAGTGTGTGTGGAGGTTGCTTTGTTTTTCTTTTGTGTAACTACTACAGGGCATTTACATTTAGAAGGGAGCAGCAATGTAAAGTTGATCTGAAGAGCTTGGGGTGAACTGAGGGATTTCCCAAGATGCGAATCCCACTGAAATAAACTGGCATAAATATTCTGGCGTGGGTTCTGTTTAGAACACCCAGATCTTCTGTTGGCATCAGTGATCTGTGTGGGGGACTGAAATGGAGTTGCTGCGGTCTCAAACACATGCAAGGAAAATGTCAATGTCTGTTTCTGAATTTATTTTAAATGTATTTATTAATGGGAATGGAGACAGATGGGGTGAGGGGGTGCATGACTAGGCAGCAAAGAAGAAATGTTCTCGCTAAGCCAAACCCAGCAAAATGGCAGCTGGAGGATGAAGGAGGGAGAGTGCTCTCATAGACATGGTACTATAAAAAAATCAGAAAGAAATGTAGCTAGAAACAAGCCCAGCTAAGGTTGTGTGCATGGTTATTTTTCAGCTGCTATGAGGAAGGGACACTGCCTCTCGCTAAGCGAAAGAATAAAATTGGTGCGATTTTGAATTGAAAGGAGGTGCTTTAGCCAATGACAGAGGCAGACAGGCATTATGATACTTAACTGGGTTGGCATGACTAGGACTTTTAACTTACAGGGCTCTCAGTGTAAGTTAATGTACCCCTGCTAGCCAATCAGATTTCTTATATTCTTAAGCCCATTTTCTAATACAGGTTAACATAATTCAGCATTGTTATTAAAAATACTCCCTGCACCACAGATTGAGAAAGAACAGGACCAAAGAACAAAATATTAAAAAGTATGAATGAAATCTTTCAGTGCTACCTCGTCTTGATGCTCGGCCACAGGCCCAATCTGGTGTAAGCAGGTTCAAATCTTGTCGGAATCACTTGGTGGGAGCTCACTGACAATGTCTGCCCAGAAGCCATGGGTTTTTCTGGTTTATCATGTGGCTGCAAGGCTGCATGCTGGTTTGGACATGGAAGTTTCACTGTGTGGAGGACAGAAGCAACATCTTAGCCAGATCTCTTGGTTGCTAACTCCTCAGTATTGTCCAAGTCATTGTGATGATGAGTCTAAGTCCCTGTTCCTAACCCTTAGGCTGCAATCTTGTGTAGTAAGGACCACGAAAGGCACTGTATTCTTTGTCAGAACAGAGTTGGAGTGGTCTGGGGAGGATCAGATGTGCAACAGAGCCAGTCCTCCCACACTCATCCCTAATTAAAATAGAAGATAAATTTCACTGATAGGCCCCATCAATCAATACCCTCACCCAGCCCCTCCTTCTGCCTCCTCCAGGACATCCCTCATCTCATTATGCACCTGACTTGTCTCCCATGGCAGGGCCACCAGGTGTGGGACCAGGCCCTTGATGGATACTGGGCAGGTATGGGATGAGTGAGTTCTGTGGTTGTGCAGTGTTGGGGCTGCAGTTAAGGACAGATGTCACCCTGCATCACTCAAGGGTGTTTTTCCATGTTTATGTTGTTAGTCTCTCCCCTAAGATCCTGAACTCTTGAAGCAAGGCACACAATGTGTGCTTGTAAACTGGATCACATTGGCATCCTTGCTCCCTACTCCTCATGTCTGCCTGCACCGCCACCTGTGGTCACGCAGGTGAAGGTACTGTAATGAACAAACAACTCCAACCCTCCCCAAGGTGGAGATTGTCACTTGTAATGTCTTTTCAGCTCCCCCTGACTGGCTTTCAAACTTATTCCCAAAAATAGGGAGTCAGTGTTGCAAGTAGTAGAACCACGACTGCGCCGGCAGGCCAGCATAGCCTGGTATTACAACCGATACTCAAGAGTTGAAAGAACTGCTTCCATCACTCCTCACCAGTAAACACAACACAAAGGATGTGATGGTCTTCTACAGAAACATTGTCTTACCCCAGTTTAGTCAACAACATTTAGAAAACCAATGACCCTCATAGATTCAGAACATGTTTTTTGATATAACACACACATACACACACACATTACTAATCAGTCAGAAGTTGACATTTAGTTGCAATGTGTAGGATAGATTGTGATAAGCCTCTGTACCACACCAAGGTAGCCAGCATTACAGAGGTCCATTCGCACCAGCACTCATGCATGCATACTCGAGTGAGTCACTCATACAATCATGACCTGTGAGATTAGTACCCACACATCTTCCAAATATCTTTCACAGAGTTACAGTACAGCTTACCAGGAAGGGGAAAACCATTCATGTACATCAGGCTCTGTTTGTGTTTGTTGCTCTGGCTTGAGTCTCATGATGACTCTACAGTTCTCAGATTTCACTGTAAATCCACATTCTATACCTGCTGATGTCCATGCTTCTCTCTGTGACAACAGCACCACCACAGGAGAATTATGAAACCTGAAACATCTCAATCAGACTGGCCCTGTACAGTCACTAGGCAGTAGTATAAACTGGGACATGGAGTCCAGGGGTCACACTGTGCTCATAAGGCTCTCAGACATCCACATCCACAATGATGCCCCCCTTTCTACAGTACTTCAAGTTGCTCAAATACACAACATTGGAACCTTCCACATTACTATTCTAGGTCATGATAGCAGTATTAGCAACAGTGTGCCTCAGGATTTTAAATAATTGATTAGCAGTTCTTTTCTTGGGACAATACTAACTGTACAGAAAGTATTTATATAGGTTTCCTAGAAGTGTTATCTTTGTTAAACACAGTGAGGCAAATGCTATGCACTTTCACAATGTTTTAGCACTTTATGAGCAAAACGCTAATGCATTTTAGAGTTAAATAAAGCCCTGTGCCTGTTTTACAATCAGAACCAATTATTGGACATTCCAGGGCAATGCTTTGGTTCTCAATTGTACTGCATGCCCTACTATCAGTGACACCTGGTGGCTCAAGTGATAGGTGGCAAATTGGCTTCACGACAGAACTAAAGTTTACCACAAAACAAAATGTGACTTGGGTGTGGGGAGGACTTGCAACTAGTGTCATCAAGTATTTGCTCAACTCATTACAATTCTTCTCATACTTTGTTTGCTCCAGATGCTGTCAGGGTGAGATTGTGGTTGCTGGTGGTTGGTGTATGTGTGTGTGTGGGGGGCGGTATGGAGATAGCCTTTTCTCTACATGTCTCACACACACACACAGTATATGAAGTAATGGAATAGGGCAACATGGCGCTTACAAACAGCTTTTAAAAATATGATGCCCTAGCTTGCCAGTAGTTTTTGCAAACGCAGGATAAATGCAGGCAGCTTGACAGAAGACTGAACCATCTTCCCTCAGATGAACTGTACTATATCACAGTCTTGCTTTTTTTTTGTGGTTAATAAGTTTTATTGATTTGTCTTATTAAGACGATACAAACATTAAAACAGTTGGATACATTGCAAAGATCTTACAGACTGTTACATATGTCTGTAGAAGCAGAGAATGGAACATGCTGGCCAAATAGTAACGAACTGAATATACTAGCCCAGTAAGCAGTAGGATAATACTCTGTGCCTGAATGTGCAACACCTATCCAGCTGGAGATTAACTTTGAAAGTATTAGCAGTCGGTGCATTGCATTATGGCTAACTCATACAAACATATCTTACCTGGCCCCATCCTGCTAGTTTCTGCAGTATTTGACAAAGCATCAGAAATTATGAGAGGTCCAGGGCCACTGTCCTCTACTTTAAGCATACAAAGTACAAGAGATCACACACACAAAGCAAACAGGTCTTCATTGTCAGCGAAGATGCTATCCTTTACTGATATTATACCATGTCATCCGTGAGTAGGGTCCTCTATAAATCCAGTATCAATCTCTCAGCACTTGCCCCTAAATGCACCATGAGAGGAGACCATTATAGTAGCATAGTTGTGCCTATTCAGCTGATTCCCTCCCTAGGTTTCAAAAACAGAAGGAAGGGAGTCCAGAGGACAGTATATTTAAAGAGGATATTGGTCACAGTATGTGATATTCTAGACAGTTAGCAGCTTGAGCCATGGAGGTAAATACCTCCCCCAGGGAAGGGATTATCTGGGACCACCATTTGCACAGTAGGAGTCTTTTAACCTGCATACTGAGTGTCAGAAGTAGTTTCAACTCAGAGAGACGAAGATGAGGGGCCAGAAGCTGGAGTCCTAATAACAGCAACTCAGGGTACTGAGGCACAGGCTTCCTAAGTATTTTGGACCCCATCTCACAGGTAGCCTGCCATAGGGGCTGGATCAGCCTGCAGCACCAAAGTATATGGAACAGGTCATCTGGGGGTTCCTAACACCTCCAACACAGGTCAGACTGAGCCAGCTTTGCCTTGGCGAGGACTACAGGAGTCCTGTACCAGGAGTGAATTATCTTGTTCTGTATTTATTGACTACTGGTGTCAGGATATGCCCCGTGAGATAGTTTTAAACAAGACTTCCACTCCAGGTTCGCAATAGGGGCATGCAGTGCTTTTTCCCATTTATGCTTGGATTCCTCTGCTTGGGATGGGATGGTGCTCCGAATGGCCGCATATACCCGCTTGACTGTCCTCTTTCTAGGGCCAACCATGACTCTACCTGGGAGATTTGTTGCTCTTGGTGCTGCTTATGCCTGTACATATTATATCCCTCTAGCCATGGAAGATCCCAGCCCCCTTTCGACCAATGAATTCTGAGCTTATTTCTGCTGTACCCAGGTTTCTTACCCTCCCACAAAAAGGATCCCAGCAGGGAGTCTAACTTAGTAAACCAATAATGAGGTATTTTCAAAGGAATGTGGGAGAGAAGATACATAATTTTTGGTGCTGTGACCATTTTAATTGCAAATATTTTACCTACAAGTGACAGTCAAAGAGATTTACATCTGTCCAGTCCTGTATGAATGGACGCAAACAGTGGTTTCATATTCAGGTCCCAGATTTTATGCAGATTAGGAGAGATAGTAATGCCCAAGTAGGTAATCCCCTCAGAGGCCCATCGGAGCCCATGCTGAGTAACCACTTGAGAGGTACACTAGATTTAGTAGGACCTCCATCTTGGCCTGGTTAATCTTGAGCCCTGAAAATGTAGAAATCTGACAAGATGGACAGTAGGGGAGGGAGGGAGGTGCGATATTGGCTATAGGGAGCAACAGGTCATCTGCATACATAAGAGTAGGGTATGCCCTTGTTTCCACCTGGACCATGGAAATTAGAGGATTTTGCCTAATAGGGCTGCCAGGGGTTCTACTTCAAATCACAGACACAGTACAACAGGAGTAAGGTAAGGATTTGAACTTTGGTAACCATACTTGAACCTGTTGGGGAAAAATAAATACTAGATATCTGATCTTTAATAAATTTGAACAGCTTTTGGAGTATTTGTTTGCATACCTGTAGTGTACCTTATCTTTGTTCTCTGCTCCTGCTTCTGTGGATGGCTTCCACTGCAAGTCCAGAGTAAGTGCAGAGCTCCTGTGTTGTTTGTGTGTGTTGGGGGGGGAGGTGGGGGGGTTAGCATGGCTCAGATATGATAAGGTATTCAAGCAGAGTAGGAAGTTTGATTCAACAGTGGTTTGAGAGAAATTGGGTATGCTAGGCCACCCTGCCATTGCAGCAGTAGGGCATTCGCTTGTGACATCAACATCTTGGGTTCAGAAATGGACCCGTGGTGTCAGAGGGCTGGCTGGGGAGAGGATAATCGGGTGTCTGATGGACTGCTGTCCTCCTCCTCTGGAGGAGGGAGGTGAGTGAGCATCTGGCACATGACTGCCCTCTGACAAAAGACAGAAGGAGCAGCTGCCAGAGCTAAAATTGTGGGGAGGCATGACAGATGTTGACATTTCAGCACCATCACATCATTGCCCACCACTCCTCCTATAAGGTCTATGCAAGCAAACATTCCAGACCTCATGCATTACACCCTGCTCCACTGGTCCCACTCTGCCTGCCTGTAGCACATGGCTGGTGACTGAGCATAGTGTTTCATCAGGTGACTCGACTCGTGTCCCCTACCTGGGGACAAGCTCAGGAGACATCCTGGGAAGGGAAACATGATTCAAAATTCCATTGGAGGATGTTCCCATTCAGTGCTCCCACCCTACGGTCAAGCCCAGGAGGATCAACAACCAGGGTAAGTCCCAGGGGTGAGTGTGGGACTGGGGGTGCAGGGGCTGAGCCTACCAGGAGGTCTGGCACAAAAAAGGAAGAAATTACATATGCTGCTGTGAGTAGTGAACCACAAAGAGACATTTCTGTGCCATCATACATATTGTAGTTTATCAGTGAGTCAGCCAGGCCAAGGGCAAGATAGAGATGATTAGCTTCCCAGGCCTTTAAGTTAAGGCTGGATGAGCATTTGTTGGTTAATAAGGCTAACTATTTGACCCGCTAGAGCAGGAGGTAGATGTCATGGGTCACTACCTTCTGTGTATTTTATAGTTCCAGTATTGAAACCAATGTAGAAGGTGCCTCAGGTAAAACAGCAACAGTGTGGCCTGTGTTTTAAATAGAGCGGAAAGGGAGCACATTGTACTGGAAAGCAGATGCAAGTAAAAGTGCTATTATGATAAACAGCACCCATTAGAAAATTGTATGGTAGTAGTAGAAGTAAAAGCATTTATTTATACAGGAGTTTTGGAAACTTTTACATCATTAGGCCTATAAATACCATGTTTACAAAGTGAACCTGTTTGTTGTTTCTCATTAGTTAAGAAGTTACATAACAGCTTAACATACAGTATACAAAACATGTTAGGCCTATATTTAAAAACAAGATAATACTCTCATTAACAAATTGATAGGCATAAAACATCTTTCATATCTAACTTACAATACAATTCAACTATTGCATACAGCTCATCTGTTACATACTGTACACATTGAAAACATAATTTTTGTTTCACTGCAGTTTTAAATACAACTACAGATGTTTCAGGCATTCTCAATTTTGGGAACAAATTTTTCCATGTTATAACATTGGCATGTAAGTTGCTGAAAGAGGATTGGATGGAATCAGACATGTGAGCATTCATTAATTACTGGTATTGTCACAGTAAGTGGATGTGGTGATAAGTCACGTAGAAGAAACTGAACTGAAGTGACCGAACTAATTATGGAAACAGTGTGTAAATAAATCATGAACGCCATGTTTATTTCCTACATAGTGATGGAACCCACCACCCAATGGACGCTGTCACTTCCAGCACAAATGCAGCAGTACGCAGCACAAAAAAGAACAAATAAGCAAAGTTACCCACCCATGTGACATCAATCTGTAGAAAAGAGAGATCATACATTGCGCTGACACGGAGAAAGCTACACAAAGCAATGTCCATGGATGTTTGCACTTGCTGCAGCAAGTTAAAATGATGCAGTGTTGTGACTTGTGTGTTATAAAATGTGTCCGAGATATTACATAGTCTTCCCACTCACTTGGCAGTCCCAGTGGAAATCCATGCTTCACAGTGAACATATTGTCAGGGGTAGAGTCGCCATCAGAGGTCCACTACTGAAAGCCACATTATTCACTCTGTTTCCTCAGGTCACCGCATTTAGATTTGCCATGCTTTATGATGAAGCTATTTTCAGGTGGCAGAGTCACTGTCACAGGTCTGGTACTGAAACTCACATTATTCAGGCCATTTGCTCTCATCAGCATGTTTGTATTTCATAGAGAAAGAGTGAGACCAGGACGTATGCTACAATTAAATTCAGCCACACTGCGACACGGAGACATGTAAATGGAAGGTGAAGCAATCTGTAATGTGTGTTTACAGTTCTTAGTGGCATAGTGTGTCTGAGTCAGTGCCACAGATGTGCTTTTCTTGAAGCATACATTAAACAGGAAACACAGCACAGCCACAGAGAGTTAGGTAACAAATAGAGAATACAGTGTCCAACAGCAGGAGAGACAGCAGTACCTGACAATGTAGTTAACACAGCGGAACAAAAAGTTATGTGCTCCTTGATACTACTATGTTAACCTGTTAACCACAAGCCTTTGTAAAAGGCACTATTTTCCTATGGCAGAACACACATGGATGTGGTACTATGGCCAAAAGTAGTGGAAGAACACTAAGTAGTCCCCACATTTTTTGTCCTGGTAATCCACAACTTTTGGTCCATTTCTCTCCATATGTGGCCCATGTCATAAGTGCAATAACCCTACTCCAGGGTGGAATTTATCGAGGATTAATCAACACCCTGGTGCGGTGAGGACACTCAGCCTGCAGCCTCGTGCCTCACAACGCACCGGGGTGTTTATTAATCCCCAATTAAACGCACACCCTGTCGTGGGTTATTGCTTACTTACAGCAGCCTTGTATTGAAATGCCATTTCCCATAGTTGTGTCTTACTTTGGGCACAACCAGTTCTCTGGCTCCTTTTTTCCTTAACTGAAGATGTGGTTAGGTTTGACCAGTTTATTCAATAATCCAGTTAGTCTGTTGTTTTTAAGGGCTCTGTATACTGATGTTGCCCTGATCCCCTTTCTTTTTTAGTTCCAGTGAGATCCAGCTTAGTTTCTGGTACTTTAAACAGTGATGTATTTTACAATAACATTTGAGGATGAATCTGGCCAATCTGTTGCAACTAATGTCTAGCTTGTTTAATGCATTTTTGTTTGCGTGACTGTACATGAGACTCCCATAA
Source organism: Neoceratodus forsteri (assembly GCA_016271365.2). NCBI lineage: Eukaryota > Metazoa > Chordata > Ceratodontiformes > Ceratodontidae > Neoceratodus > Neoceratodus forsteri. The sequence goes on along the minus strand of CM028131.1, from coordinate 1,436,780,432 downwards.
TCTATTATAGGAATGATTAATTGATTAGCCTCTTTGAATCTAGCCTTAGTAATACAATTTGATACTCTTCTTAATGAGCCTATCCTGAAAGTAACTTTTTAGTCAATTTTTAATGTGTTGTTCTAAAGAGAATTGGTTATCAATGTTTACACCCAAGTACTTATAGGTAGGAACTTGTGTTAAGGTTGACCCATTTAAAGTTTTTATTTCTAATCTATTTGCTTTTCCTGTGTTCTTCTTAGAAACCTGACTAAAGAACATGGATTGAGTTGTTTTAGTATTTACTTGTAATTTCAAAAAAATGAATCAGTCCTGCAGTATGCTAAAGTCTGCTTGTAGTTTATATTCTGCTTCCCTAATATTTTTCCCCTCTGACACCAGCACAGTATTGTCAGCATATAATTGTATACTTGTTAGGGTCATTCAGCTTGGTAATTCATTCATATAGATAAGAAACAGTAAGAGACCTAATACTGACCCCTTGTGGTACGCCCCTTGTCACTGGGGATATATTTGAATATTTCCCTCCCACTGTAACCAGCTGTAAGCAATCAATTAAGTACTGTATGATTGGAACCATCTGCAAGGTTCTTCAGCTATTCCTGTGTCTTTAATCTATCCACAAGTATTCCATGGTCTACAAGATTGAAGGCTTTAGACAGATCCATGGACATTGCACCCTTGGCTTCCACAACCTTAAGAGGAGTGGCCACTAAATTGATGAAGTCCATGAGCTTGGTGCATGGACAGTCCCTCTAAATCCTGCCAAAATGAAGCTGTGTGCTCAGGCTTAGATAAGACTGGGTGCAGAGGGAGGTTGCTAACCTCAAATGTTCCAACAAGTAAGTCAAGAGCTCTGCACTCTTATGGTGCTAAATAATTACCAGGAGAAATAAATGCCTTTCAAAGAACATAGTTAAATCCATGTTTTCTTCACAGTTTTACAAACAGCTTTTCTCCATGCTTGCCTGTTTCTCCACACTGTGTAAACTCCCAGCACTTTAACCAGTCACAGTGGTTTTCCTCAGGCAGGCATGGAGAAATACTTTTGTAAACTGTGAAGAAACATGGATTAAACTACGTTGTTAGAAAGACATTTATTCCTCTGGTAATTATTTAGCACCATAGGACTGCAGAGCTCTTTGGACTTACCCCTTCTAAATCCTGATTGCAGGCTGTTCAATTTATTACATTTTTGAAGAAGGTCAATTAGCTGGCCATGGACTAATCTATCCTTTATTTTTGAAACAATCAATAATAGTGCAATTGATCAACAGTTTGTGGGATTTGAAACATCACCACATTTACGAATTGGCAAAATTTTTGCTAATTTCCATTTATCTGGAAAGATGCCTTTCATCAGGCTCCAGTTGAAGATATCAAGTTACAGTCTGGGCAATTTCCTGAATGGAATCTTTCATGAACCTGATTTCTATGTTGTTGGGTCCACTGGCTTTATTTACTTTGAGTTTATCTGTTGCTTTAATCACCTTCTTCTTATGTATCTTTCTGAACCTAAACTTTGGTACTCTATTATGCTATCCCAAGTGTCCATAAGTGTTAGTGCTACTAATCCCCAAATCTGGTTTATATTTATTTGGGTAATCTAAATCAGAGAGTTCCATGAAATATTTATTTAATAGATCAGCTGCTCTTTCTGGTTTTAGGGGTTTTCCATTTTCCAAGAACATTACCTCAGTTGTTTTTTTCTTTCAAATTGTTAAAGACTTGACTAATGACTGATATTGTTTGGGATCTCTAAATGTATTTATATTTTGTTTGTAAAAAAAAATTGCTTTCCTCACTTCCTGAGTAATCTTATGTTTTTATGCCCTGAAAATGATCCCAAGTATTCTGACTTAATGATTTCCAGAGATAGTTTTTTTTTAAATTTAATTAACTTGTTAATGTTTTCGTTTATTCGGGGCAGATGATTTGACTTTTGAGTTTGTTTTCTCAAAGGAGCATTCCAGTTACAAATATCTATGAACATTTTGGTGAACACTTCAACTGCTAAGTTTAAGTCAGGAATCAATGAAATTCTATCTCATTTTATTTTTGATATGCGGTTTTGAAATATTTAATTGTTATAGTTTTTAAAGCTTCTTCTAAAGTTAGCAAACTCTTTAAGTGGTTCAGGAGTTTTTGTTTTAATGCTAATAGTGCAAATTGTAACATTATGGTCTCTCAGGTTAGGTAGTTTAACATTGTTTTCTAATACTAATAGTTCAGGGGATACAACTATAATGTCTAATATGTTACCTGAACTACATATTTTTCCTTTTCTAGTGGGTGTATTTATGACTTGGGAGGGCCTTGCTTTGTGTTAAAAAGTGGAGCAGCAGGTAGAAAAAGGACAGGAGAACATACTGGCATCACCCATAATGCAACATAACTGAAATGGCTGTTATGTAAGAATGAAGAGTTGGAGGTTACAGGGAGGTTGAGGAAGGGTTTTCAGGAGTGGTTCAGAATACCATATGAAGGGTAGAGTGGGGCATGGCATACAGACAATTTGAAGTCAGCCAGGGAAAGACCAGAGGTGGTCCTAAAAACATTGGAAAAGGAAATTGCAGCTTTGAGGGTGGTAGGTCATTCCCTTCCTCAACAATTTCCTGACTGCAGGTAGCAACTATAATTCTGGTGCCTTAGAAGGTGCCAGGAGAGTCCAGGTTGATTAATCATTTGTCAGACCCAGAATAAGAGCTGGAAAATTATTACATACTACCTGAGTTCGATTTGGTCCAATATACCACTTTTGACAACACAGTGGATACAGTCCACTACTGGGGTAAGCAGTCCCTGAAGGCTAAGGCAAATATCAAATTGACCTTCCTGCTGCATCCCATGCACACTGTGGACTAGGAGTTATTGAGGATGAAGTTTGAAGGGCAGTAGTAATAGAATAAATATATGCCAACAGGCTATGATATTGCATGTGGGAAACTTGGTGGAGGCCAGCACCAGCTACAAAGCACAATATAACAGCAGCAAACAAGTATCCACAGGAGTGCAGTGGAGTTTGGGAATCTGCACTTTATGGTCACTTTATGCAACAAGTGAATGTTTATCATACTTTTAATTGAAGGAATAAAAGCCATGTTTTATTGATGACCATATTATGTCTGAACTGGGATACTTGTTTGCCTGCAGTTCACTGAAATGAAAAGGAACTGTCAGTACTCTGCTAGTAAGTATTCTAAATGCACACATATAGTAATTATATTGTGCTTTGTAGTTGGTGCTGGCCACCACCAAGTTTCCTTCAGTAATTAACTTTGGGCCTGAGCACAGCAGGTCCCTGGGTATGGCTCCTCTGTTTGCTTGCCTGTATGCTATGCATGTGCCCTTTTTCAGCAATTTATCCACAATCTTGTTTCTAAATATATAGATTCAGTTTCTATGTAGTGCATGGTCCACGAGGGTAAATTCAAAGATTATGAGCACAGTTCCACAGCATTGTAGGATTACTGAATTTAGCCTGTAGGGCACTTCCCATGTATCCAAACCACAGGTGTAGAAGTGTGAACTGGGATGGTGGTGCTATGTTAATACTGAAATACTGAATGTGTGGACGGGCACTCACCAACCAACTGAAGTGGGATACCACAGCTAAAGTTGCATACAAAATAAAGTTTATTAAAATCCCATCATGGGAAATAAAGTGCAATGTACCTGATACATTTTGGACATGACTATGTCTTATATCAAAGATTAAGCTTAACCTTTGATAAAGGAAATAGCCTTGTCTGAAATGCATCACGTGTATTGCACTTTATTTCCCATGATGGGATTTTAATAAATTTATTTTGTATGCAACTTTAGCTGTGATGTCTCACTTCAGTTGGTAGAGTGCCTGTCCAGTTTCAGCACTTCCATGGACCAGGCTTTTCATCTATAGTTTAACCAGTGCCACATGGGGGTGACAAAAGTCCACCACAACATAAGGGTGTCAAGATGGGTGAAGGAGAACCACAGGCTGCAGGCAACATTTTTGGAGCACTTAAATAGTGTTTCTTTTGACAAAAAGGGAGCTGAACAATTCATGGATAGAGCTATTCTCCTGCATTTATCCGGCTTCAGAATTCTGCAGTGTCACATTGCATCGTGGTGGACTCCACTATACTAATGCTTCAGGAGGGCTTAGCCTTGGGGTGTCTTTGGTCATCTCATGGTGTTGAGCAGAATAGACAGAGTATTAGGCATTGAGGGGGTTGGCAAAGAATATCAGCATACTAGAGGTTTTTTTTACTGATACAGTAGTAGCAGTGATGGTGATCTGGTGCCAGCGAATCTGGAACAGATGAATGACATTCAAGTTCAGAAACCATGGGGGTGGTGGACATTAATAACAAGCAATCAGATTTGGCAGGCCCGTCAAGGTCCTGATGAGGGTTTTTGTGCTGTGTGCTTATTTATTTAACATAGGGTTCTGAATTGAAACTGTTCCTGGGGTCATAAATGGTATTACTGATGCTGTCTTGCTTTCAGTGGCAGTTATGCAGGACACTGGCTTGGGAGGCAGAATGCCACACCTTCTAGGTTCCACAGTGTCTAAGGAAGTTGGTGGGTAGGAAAGGTGGGCAATGATTGTCCAATTGCTGGTCGAAGTACCAAGTAGGAGTACAGGTAGGTGTTGGAATGATTTATGTCAATGATGGAAGAGGATGGTTAAGTGGAACAATAGCCAATTCCAGAAATGCAGATTTGCGTATAAATCCTACTAGCCAGGATGGGGGGAGGGGTCACACAAGTCAGTCAGGTAACACATAATGGGATTGGCTTGGATCACTAAGGCTAGTTGGAGAGTGGATTAAACCTGAATAGTCACAGCCACAAAAATCATGGAAGGGTGGGGTAAAGAAGCAGCAAGGTGACTGCAACTGCATATTAGACACCCACTGGCACTAGCTGAGATGGATGTCATAGAAGTGGCATTATACCACATCTGAGACAACTGATATGAGGTGCTGCTATTTACGGTAGTCTACATGGTAGTGTTTTGTAGTGCCCTGTGTGTCTCCATGGTGGCAGCCCAGAACTATCAAGGTAACAAGCTCAGAGGCCTACTTAGGGAGCATGTCATGCATAAGGGTGAGCAGGTGAGGATCAGGAATAGAAGGTCAAAGACTGACCAGAGGGATGTGTCAGCTGAATATGATTCATTGCCCCATAGGAGACTCAATGGGGCATGCCATGCCAAAAGAGCAAATGAGACTGAGGCCTCCACAGCAGGCAAACTCTTTTCAAGCACCAAGATGGTGCCTGCCTGACAAGATTCACATTTTTGAGCATGCTGAAAATGTCCATAGTGAGTATCAGAAAAGATCCATTGGGCTTTGACACCCACTCATTTAGGATTGGAACTGACACCTGGATGACCTCAAATGCATAATTGCAGACCCTGGGCAAGTGTCATTCCAAGACATACAAGAACAGTATTTACTCCCGATCGTTGTGAATAATACCTCTTTGTTTTCTCAGCAGGAAATATGGGTATGTGGGCATGCATATGCACACTGAGTGGCTGCCAGAGCATGGAAAGAATGGGGTAATCAACATGGGCTTCAGGCTTAAAAAGGTAAGGATCTCTTGGCTCAACTGGAGGGGCATGTGCTGGAAGGGTATAATCTCTTCACTGGCCTGGAAACTCATGAAACAGTGCCCTCCCATATGCTCATCATACTTCTTGAAGGAAATGACATGTAAACAGTGAAGATGGTGAACCTGTTGTGATGGATGAAGAAGGACTTCAAGATCATACAGCAGTGGTTGCTAGGGATGAACCTACTGTGATTATAGGTGATTCCAATGCAGATCTGGTAGGCTCTGAGAATAAAATGGCAGTGGAGAGAGTAAGATAAATGATGAACTAAGTAACTTTAAAATGAAGTGGAGGAATGGAATTAGATATAGATATGTTATATCGGGGCAATGAAGTACACCTATCCCAGAAGGAAATAGATATATTCCTTCAAATTTACAGAAGACAGTGAAGGACAGGCTGTTATGCAGGGGAGCCAGGCTCCAGGTAAGTACCCAGTCAGGCAGCGAGCTGAGTGTTCCTTTGGATAGGTTGTCTTGCAAGTGTCTGGAACAACCCAAGTTATTATATGGAAGGGAAGAGTGATATACCCAACACATCGAGGAACCCAGGCCTTGGTGGTGAAGGGAAAGGATGCTATGTCATCACACCTGGCGCAGTGGATTGTGGTACTTCTCTTTTTCATGGGTACTCTGCATTGGCTCATGGACCCCCCCTTAGGGTGGAGGATTCTGCAGAAAGTGCCTTCATGGGGAAAGCCTCTGAAAACACAGGTGACATCAACTCTGGAGGACAGTTCAGGACTTGGTGAGTTCCTTTCACGCATATTTAACAAGATAATGCTTAATAAGCATAACTGTGGCCATTTAATCCAAAAGAATGGTTTGTTTATTGTTTCTGGGGAAGTGGAATTGGACCCTAGTCTGCTGATATCCTTTCAAGGAGATATGGAACTGGAAGCGGCTTTAGCTACATGAGCCTTTCCTCCCCAGCCTCCTGGCTGATCCCTTCCTCCTCTCCAAAGGGAAAGGCACAAACAATGAAAGGGCAGAAGAAGAAGAAGAAGAATCAGTATTTATATAGCACTTTTCATACATCCAAAGCACTTTACAAGCAATGCTAGACTGATAGTGAAGTGTGGTGGCGGCCATATCCCACATCATCACCCACACACAGCCTGGATAATTGCATGAACCAGTTTATGGGAAGGGGAATGTTGGCCAGGACACTGGGAATGTTCCCTACTCTTTGCGAAGAGTGCCATGGGTTCTTTTACTTCCACCTGGACAACACCAGGATGGGTAGAAGGGACCTCGGTTTAACATCTCATCCGAAGGACAGCACACCCCAGCAGTACAGCACCCCCCAATACTGCACTCAGATGCCAGCGATTTTTAGGTGCAAGTCTAATCCCGGTGTGGGACGAGAACCCATGACCTTCTGGTCCAGAGGCGGATGTGCTACCAACTGAGCCACGCTGACACCCTGGCAGGTTAAGGAAGTGGTGGCACTGGGAAAACTGGCCTGGGAAATAGGAAATGGGGCAGACAGTTGGATTAATAGGATGCCTGAGGTGGGGGAGTGGCCAGAAAACAAGGAACTAATGCCAATAGCGAGGTCAGGGTCCCTCACAGAGGGAGGGAAAAGGAGAGCTATTCAGGCTGCTGCAAGTTTCCCTTGGCTTCTTGTATCTTTACCAGGCTCTTGGGAAAAAGATTACCATCCCACCCACCCCTGGAAGGAGGGCCCGGGCAAGTATCAGGAATGGTAGAAAGGGCACCATGAGGGGGCAAAGGGAAGGGAGTCAGTATAATGTACTCAGAATACCATTAGAGAGAATCACACCAGGGGTCATGGGAGAATTTATTTATTTATTTTTTAAAAGCTGTTTGGACCCTGTTGCCTCCTCCCACCAACTGAAGATGGGGACACATATGAATTTTTTTAGATTTTCTCCCCTGACTTCCAGGCCCTGGTACATGGCCGTGTGGAGCATATGGAGGCATGTTTTGCACCCATGTCACCATCTCAGCTCCTTCCACATGCTGTCACTTTTACCACCCCATCTCTGCCTACGCTACCCACTAGACCTCAATGAGGGACACCAACCCACCCTCACTGCCCTCAGGAGAGGAAAGCTGCCCACTGGCATGCTCAATCATGCTCTACTCTTCCCCCACCATGCTGGCACCCCGATGACCCGAGGTAATTCTTGAACCCAGGTTGCTGGTGTAGCTCAAGGTAAGGCATCCAGCGCCTCAACCCTCTGCACCACCAGGCCAGCTGTCATGGGACAATTTTAACTAGTTTTCACATAATGGAATTTTGCTTCATTTTTGGTGCTTTGAACATAGACCAGGACATCTGGGGATAGTGTGGGTAGTGAGGTAGAAACTTGACACAGCCATTTGTAAGCAAGTTTGGAGTCTCTTGGGGCAGAAACAACACTGGAACACACTGGAAAAGCTTGAGGTTGTACAGAGTAAGGTGGTCATCCTGCTATGCAATCAACAAGAAAGCTCTGCACTTGTGGAGTCTTTTACAAATCATACACACTCATGGAAAAGTAATGTGAAGTGTTTTATTCCAGCAACCATGCAGTTGAAGCACTGGGGCAAAGGGCTGTAGCTGGGATTCTTCAATGGTGCCAGAATAAAACACTTCACTTGACTTTTCCATGCATGTGCCTGATTTGTAAAATACTCCACAGGTGTAGAGCTATCTTGTTGTTTGGTGTCTCTTGGGGTTAGTCATCATACAATACGTGGGACAGTCTAAGCTGGCATTTGGAATGGAAGGATGCTATGCCTGGCATGGTGAGGACTTAATGCATGGCAGAAAAGGGAAGGGATGCTACACTGTCACATCAAACGCTATGGACTATTTCACTTTCTCCACATGGCCACTGGGATGGCTCATGTATCTCTTCTAGGATGGGGTATTCTGCAGAAGGGGCCTTCATGGGAAAGGTCTGTGGAGGCACAGGAAACGTGCACTATGGGGCTGGTTTCAGCACTAAGAGATTCCCTTCCATACATGAGGTCCACACGTGTAATGTATCAGTGTTAATAAACATATGTCAGTTGCCATTTAATGCAAAGAATGATGTGGTTATTGTCACTGGGGAAGGGGGATTGGATTCTAGGCAGCTAATGTTTTACTAAGGGTGGGCTCACAAATGTAGAGTGAAAATGAGATTTAATGTCTATATGTTATTTTGGAATCTAGGAATATATATTGTAAGCTGCAGAGTCATGAAATGCTTCACATCTCAGTCTTGTTTCCTGCAGATAGATTGCTTTTTTGAGACAGCTCTGAAACAACTTATAGTCATATTAAATTGTTCCTTTCAAATAGGCTCTTAGTTACAGATGTGAGCTGTCATCTCATCTCACTGCTTCATTTCCAGAAAACAACCTGAAAATATGCTACGTAGTTGTTTTTTTAAAACCTGATCGTTTATAATTTTATTGTTCTATTAGCTGCAACATTTGCTTATTGTGAACAACTGTATTAAAAGTCTCAACTTCAAAACTTTTTTTACTGTAATATGAACAGAAAATAATAGCTATAACTCTATTTATATTTACCATTTACGCCAATCCTTTCAATTCACATGATTACAGAAGACAGTTTTCTCTATTTTGACTAAACATAGCTTTTGTACAAACTGGGAACCATCAGTATTACAATTGAAAGTTACTTACAGGTAACTGTGTTTCTTCTAATGTTATTCAATAACACCCACACATTATGTTTTGTAATGGTGCAAGGTCAGGGGTTCTCAAAACATTCACATTCTAAGCTGCCCTCAAAGCTACTCCACTCACCTCCCACACTACTGCCAGTAACCATTAGCTCTGAGTCTGCTTAAAGAACAAGGCCAGAAACATTGCAGAAACCCCAAACCCACCAGACCCTCTGTACTAACTGGTAGGATGGGCAGGTAGTATGTGGTAGTGGATGAATACCAAAAGAAGGAAAACAGTTACTGGTAGACTAAGTAACTCTTTTTTCAAATCAGCATGGATTAATCCACAGTCACACAATATGCTGACTACTAGTAATGAACAACAGGAGGTGGGTGGTAAGTGGAGGCAACCACTCCCTGGATCTATGTGCCTTAGGTCAAAATGCAATCCATTCACAAAGAGGACCCAGTACTTAGTGCCCCAAAATAAAACAGCACTGTCCAGTAGATACTGTAAACTTATTTGACATCAAACATTGGAGCTGTGGAGGTACACAGAAAAAAACATGAATGGAAAAAAATGAAAGTGACCCAATATGGTCTTTGATATACAGAATTTCCAGTTTTGCCCTAGGAGCTCATTATATCATAATATCGAAATTTAAGATACAGTAGGGGGATAGGTTTTAAAATGATTACTTGAGAAATTATTAATTTTATTGTTTGCAAGCAATATCCCTGAGAATATACTTAAAATGAGAAATAATAACTTGCTGTGCTGTTTTTAAAGAGAATGAGAACCATTGGTGTGACTTACAAGGGACCTGATCACAGAGGCACTGTGATACCTGGTATGGTTTTGAGGAAACTTGTTTGTCACATGCACACCATGTACACTATCAGCAATGGGATTTAGGGTCTCTGTATGTTCATGCTCTCACATGTGATGAGTCATGGACATAATCAGAGTGGAAGAACTTGTTGATTATGGGTCAGCTATTGGTTATTATGGGGAAAAATGTATGACTTGCAGTGGTGTTATTGTTGATATCCATATATTACACAACGTTTTAAAAAATAATTTTGGAGTGCTAAGAGCTCCTGCCTTTTCTTGCCTAGGGCTAGATCAAGTGGTAAGGATGTTGTATAAAATCATTACTTCATTTGGGTACACATTCCCTGTATGCATTTCGTTTTACAGCATTTGCTGAGCACTGGACATAGACATACAATATGTCTTGTAGATAAATTGAAAAGATGAAATGAACTGTAACCTTACAACTACTTCAAAAGTATTCAGCAAGCTTGATCAATAGTAGTGCATTAGTTTGATACATTCAGGATCTCTGGTATAAAGCCATATCTACAGAATGCTCAAGGGATTTGGGCCATTTTCTCACTCTTAGATGTGGCTCAGTAATGGCTGAATTGATTTGCAATCTTTTCTATTTATCTGTCTGCCTTTTCTTTCCTTCTGTGCACTCTGAGTGCCTCCTGATACTATATCAGACAGAAGCCATTAGTACTGTCATTTTAGTGTTTCAGCCCTTCAGTCCCCTTAACATTTTTTTTTCCATATGCATTTTCTTCTCCTGCTCCGGAGCTGGCAGGCAGCTCCAGACCCTCCCTCAGAGGGGACTCATCTCTCCAGTGAGCTTTTCCCCACCACAACCGGCCAACCACCACAGGTTACCCCCCCAATGACAGGGCCAGTGGTGAGGGGTGCCAGCATCCCCCACCCATGGAAGCCAACATCTAGATTGCTGGGGGAAGGCGCGGGCACAGCCCACCACCACAGAGCCTGCTAGCTCTGAACCATTTTCCATTTTCTTCCCAGACCTATGCATGTGCAATGGGTGGGGCAACTTTCTCTACCTCTGTGGAGGCAGTCTTATGCCCTGTATGTGGGTCCACCCCTTTCTAGCATCATGCCTGTGCTGACACTCAGCTTTCGCTGGGTGTCAGTCTATAGTGCAGTGCTGCATCCCCCCAACCCCGAGGAAGGAGAGCTGTCAGCAGATGCTCAATCCTTCTTCACCACGGCTGACCCCCGAGTGACCCGAGTCCATTCCCAAGCCCGGGTCAGCAGCGTAATGTGAGGTAAGGCATCTGGCACCTCAGCCCTCTGTGCCACTGGGCTTTCTTCCCTTAACATTTTTGACTGTGGATTCACCTGGATCACCTGTGTCTTATCTTCTTGCATTTTTGTGGAGAATTCTTTCTGTATCCTGAAACTAGATTCAGTGGCCTGTTAAGCAACACAGCTTGCAAACACAAAACAAACATTCTTTGTTGGACATTGTACAATTATAAACATGGCTGCAGTTTTATTGAACCATATGTGAAGGATTGTACCCATCTAAAAGTTACAGCTACCATTAGAGCACAACAAGGTGTAATTTCTATCACTATAGCACTATATACAATATATCTTTAAATAACTTGATTACTTATGCCTTCTAGCTTCTCCCCCTCCCTCCCTGCTACCCGCAGTTCACATCCTCTCTCCTCCATCTATTTCATTCTATTTCCTCACTCCAACAGCTGCAGTAAAGGCCTATCTGGCCCTAGATGTTTCCAAAGGGCACAACTCTGATTGGCTAAATCCCCAAGGTCCTCTCTCTGTCTGCACCTGTTGTGGCTTTCCCTGTCTCTGACTTCCTAAATGTCTCCTGCATTTTAGGCACAGTTCCTGACACATGAAAGGAGGGCTGCAGTTATCCACTTCCCTAATTGGTATGACCATTTGGTCCCATCAAAACTACCACACTATATCCCTACTGCCAGCCTTGGCCAGTCTGTATGATCACTCAGTTCTCTCCCCATTCCCTACATTTCTAGACTACTCCTCCTTCCTTACTCTTTTCCAGTCTGACTTCAGAAAGTCGTATCTGTTTTCTCCCCTTTTCAGACTCACTGATTTTTATCTTGATGGGAACAGAGCCTGATTGCCTTTTCTATTTTTGTTAACCTGGCCAAACTCTTTAACACTGTCATTCACCCCAGGCACCTGGACAAGCCTATGTGTGCTGCAATATATGACTTGTTGGTTAAATGATTTAGCTCGTACCTGAAGAATAGATCACAAGTAGTCCTCATAGGATAATCCCTCTCCCCTGCTCCCTATCAGATCAGGTGTTCCCCAAGGCTCTGTCCTAGTCCCATCCTGTTCTTGAGTTTCCTTAATGATCTCTCCAAACCATATGTTTCTTGCAACATACACATGTACATGGATGACACTATGCTTTTTTACTTCAGACCTTTCTGCCTCTGATCAGGCTGTTTGTCTCCAGCAGGATTTAACTAACATTCTGCACTGGTTCAACTCTAATCAGCTTACTCTAAATGCCACAAAATGATCTCAGTGACCTTTGCACCAGGCAATGACTGGCCAAAATCAAGTCCTTAGTGTTCTTCTTGACTCTGGAGGGCACCGTACTAGAGGAAGTCACTTTTTTCAAGTATCTCAAGATCTGGCTGGACTGACAGCTTGATTATTTCTGTAATGTTAATGCCATCCATGTGATACTGATGCATGGCAGACATCTACTACAGTAGCTCCTTGCGGAACTAAGGAGATGAGCAGTGGTGCCCACACACCTACTTGCATGGTAATGGTCAGTCCATTGACATTTGTACCAGGGCCCTTAGGTGAGCGTGTTCCATTACACTGTGGGAGTTTTTTATTAACTGATCTCCAGGAAGAGGGAGACATATTTATTTAAAGTACATAGCATGGTTCTTCCACCTAGAGATATTTTGGATACTGCCATAGGATGATTAGGCACTGTGCCCACTAAGATAGGAGGAAATAACTCCTTTGATGGTGATGGGGCTGACATCAATGGATTCCTGAGGAAAACTGGTGATGGTAACATGGACGTAGCTCAGGGTGCTTCCTTACTTGCACAGGTGCCTCTTACTCCAAATGGTTCTGACAGCAGCAATTTGTATAAAAATAATCTTTTCCTTCTTCCTTCCAACCAATGAATCCAGAACACATAGCATTTTGTTTACACTGCATCATACACAGAAACTGGTTAGATGAGGTCTCCCTCAAATGGATCCCTGTTTTGATACCTTCTCTAAGGAGCTCAAATTATTGACATGTAAATATTCCATACCCATAAGCAGTGGAATAAAAATGTGTAAAAATGTATCAAATACACACATTCTGTATAGTACAGGTCCCTCCCATAGAAGCTGCAAGGGAACTGAGATTTACCAGAGTATTTACAGTACCTGCCACCCAGTGATGGCTCCGCATCAGGTTCAGATATATACAGGCAATGAACACATCTTATCACACTACTGAGGGATGTTATCCTCCTACACTATACAAGTATCAATGGTACTCAGTTTTGGACACAAATGAGTAGATATAGTAATCACTGGATCTTGACATCTACACAGGCCTTGATGTCTTAGTTATGCCTATGCTTCTAAGACTATCAGTCTCTGCACACTCCCTGCAAGCACTGCTTTTGCACTGTTAAAACCCTCCCTTCTTTTCTTGCATACATCAGGATCTGCTGTTGATCACCATCGCACAGCCATCTTTGAGTGGGAACTACTATGAGGCCCTTACCATCCTGCTCTTCAGATTTCAGCTACGATCTAGTGTCAAGAGACTCAGTCTGGAGGAAGCAAGTGCCAGCATGAATTTGGAACCCTGAAACCATTCTGAATCCAGCAAGCCCCTTCTGGCTAGTCAGAGTGAGGGCATGTGTCACACTTTCACACTATGCTGGAATGCACACTCTTGGTCCCCTTGCTCTGGAGAAAGGGACTGGGACCCTGTATTTATTAATTTGGGAGTGGACAATTCAGAAAGCCCAGGAAATGCAGGAGCTAAACAAACACAGCATGTACACATGAAATGAAGCTCTCCAGCTCAGGAGCTCCAGTAAGCAGGAACAACTTAGGTATGCTTTTAACAGATGAAATAAACTTTTCTTAAACTTCTTTTTATTGAAACATGTGTGCACCATATACTAACTGTTAATACATTACCATAAAACAGAAACTGATTTAGCACATAGCACAACTAGGATGATGGTATGATTTGCTTAGTTACATGAGTTCTCTAAAAGCTATTTTTTGTTGGCCCAGTCACATGTATAGCAATGGCCAACATTTCCTTTATGGAATAATGAGTGTCCAATTGCCAGACCTCATCCTGCATTTACAAGTCCCATGGATCTTGAAAAGTGGGGATGGTGTAACACCCCACAAAAAAAAGGCTCACGGTTTAAACATGTCCAACTCAGTGTTAACCTGTAACACTGGCTTTTAAGTAAACATAATCAGTGTCAGTAAATAGTAGCCAAGAAAATAAGTATCAGTACATCATAATATAATGACAAAAAATATTACGTTGTGCAAGTGTCTTTTGGTTTTGTTCCGTTTCACCTTTTCATGTCCCACCCTCTCCACCTTTCATTCCCTTGGCAGGTTAGAGGTTCAACCTTACAAAAGCTGCTCAAATGGCATCACTCCAGCTGTTTCCTCATTGTATTCAAAAAAGAGAAGCCATCACAAGTTGAATTTGCCTTTGCTAACTCATAATAGGCAGTGATTGCTTCCATTTCCCCGATCTGCTCACAAACTTGTAATCATTCAGACCTGTCTGGAAGTTTGTACTACTGTCCATTTTCCGGTGATAGCTTTGAGGGTATCTGCTGTTAAAATAAGGAAGAGACACTTCTTGCCTCCTCTGTCTGCTCCTGTTTGTGGTAGGCCCAGGACCAATTTCTGGAATGAAGGGTAGTCTGGGATCCCCATCATGTCTCATATCACTTTATGCACTTCTGCCCAGAAAGGTGCTATCAACAGGAAGCTCAAAAAGATATGGAATGAGGACCTCCTTCCACAGAATAAATGCCAACAATTGTCTGAACCAGATCTCAAGAAGTGTTTGGACGTTATTGAAGAGAAGAGAATGTGGCCACTGTTTTCCACTTAAATTCTCACCAAGAGGTGAGTTCTGTAGTTTTGTGGACCCCTACCCAAATGGTCTCCCTTGCTTAGATTGCAGGGTGATGTTGCCTTCTTGCCCCTATTTGCTTTGGATTGTGCTTATGGTGGCACCCCCTGGTCTTCTGTCATTAATTAACCCCTCCCCTTGAGAAACAACTGCAAGCTTCATGAGTACAATGTCCCACACTGATTATGATGCATTGTTTCTGAAGCTGTGTCATATCAAACTGTAATCCCCTAATTTTGTCTGATTTACACAAAAAGAGTTGAAAAAATTAACCCCTGGTCCTCAGCTCTATAAACCTGGTCTTTATACCCTCTAACTATGTTGGTATTAAGCATTTCCCAACAGTCTGCCAAATCATTTGTTGCATTGGCGCTTCCGCTGTAAAAAGAAAACAACATTGAAATGAGTCTCTCCGAGAGATTAGAGATATGCCAGAATGAAACATTATCTTTTGTTCAGCCGGTTGCTGTTGAGCAGCCCTGTGGATCTTGACAGTCCTGTTCAGGTCCCTTTTGCATCTTCCATATGAATCCCATCAAGTCTCCTGCAAAATATTGGTGGAGATTACCTTCAGCATGACCCAAGGATGAGAGAAATCAACAAACTCTGGTTTTTCAGAATTTTCATCATGCATATTGTTTGGAAGAGGCCCTTAAAAGAGTGCCAAGTTTCATAACATTTATATGAGGGGAGGGGAGGTTGTACGGGTTCAAAGTTTGGCAATGTATTAGTCTTCTGAAAATGTAAGAAAATATTTCTGCTTCCGGTGATGTCACCAGGCAATGTGGTATCAGGAAGAAAGAGATCTAGAGACCCAAACAGTTAAATCTCCTTTTTCACCCACCAAAACCACAAAATGCTCAAATCCAGATCGATTGGAGGAGGTGGCAATGGCAAGCTAACAGACAGAAAAAGCATTTGGAGCCAAAAATGGCAAGGTGAAGGTGGCATCTGCATCTCCACTTAACCAGAGAAGAAGCTGTTTTTTGTCCAGTTGGCCCCACTCACCAGACAAGCCACAAGACAGCAAGTTGGATGGGGGCAATGTGGAACAGTTTACTATCACCTCCAGGCACTTATATTCAGAGCTGAGGCACCTGGGGACAATATGGACAGAATCCATTCAGAGGTGGCTGATAATTGAGCAAAACTAAAGCTACAAGAAGCAAAAACCACCTCCTTAGTATCCCATGTAGCAGCCCTAGAAGAATCCTCCAAGCTGCACAATGGAACCATCTTGCAGCTACATAATCAGGAGCAGCTACTCTGACAAAAGCTGGAGGACCTTGAAAATCGCTTCTGGCACACTAACCTTCAGATCCATGGCATCCTGAGAAGATGGAGAGTAGGAACATGGTAACTATTATTGAGGGTTTTTGAAAGAAATTTTAATCTTGGCTCCAGATTAAGTCCTAAATGTCATTCGGGTACATCGTGCCCTGTCTGCCCCCTCCCCCCCACTTGACAGTGAGGCCTCGCTCCATAATAGTGGCCTTCCTAGACTATCGAATTAAAGAGCTAGTACTAAAAAAAGCTTGGGAGTAGAAGAAAATTATCTTTCGGGACTAAACCTATTTTTTTTCAAACAGAATTATGCTCCTCTCACCATGGACCAAAGGAAACAGTTGTTTCCCATACTTTAAGAACTGAGGGCCAAGGGTCAGAAGGTCAAGGCAGAGTGTCCTGCAAAACTGATAATCACCTCGGACTCAGGCTCAAAAGTATTTGACACCCTGCAGGATGCCAAACCATACCTAAAGTTCCTTAGTATCTCATCTGCTGGGCTCTGCTTGGGCATGCTGCTCAAGGAAAAGCAGAAGAGGTGTTGGTGGTCCGGAGTTCCAGACAAATCCACTCCATAGCAAGCAGAACACAACATGTGGGAGAAGATGGCGCAGGGACACCACAACTGATTTGCAGTGATTCAGACCCCCTCAACCAGCCTGAAGAGGAACCAGGCCCTGAACCTGAGATCAGAAGCTGCAGTGAGGGGATCCCCTGGGAAATCCAACAGTTGAACAGTGACTGTTGTAAGCTCTTGCTGCTTCATTTTTTCTTTACTCTGCTGCACTTAAAACTGTGTTTGGACCTTAAAGTGCACTAATTTACAGTAGGCTTCTACTCTTACTCTCTCATGGAGATTGATGAGGTGGGGGTGGGAGCCATTCTGGACCAGACAGCAGTGGTTCAGCATTGCCATGGTGAAGATGGGAAAATATAATTAAAACAAAAAGGAAATGAAAGGGAAGAAAACAAAAAAAAGTGTTATGAGCAGTCTCAATGGGAAAATGAATAAATATACATGTGGGTGATTGGATTAAGAATGATGATGGTGGGGTGCTTGGGATTCCTGGTTTGGTTGACCCCTTCTTGGTCCTGTTCTGCTCTGGGGGGATTAAGAACAGTGCTTACAGAGAGTTATCATAAGTAATCTGCGATGATGATTGTCTAAATGGAAAGAGGGGGGACACAGAGCAGCACAGGAGAGGACTCTCTCTGAATGATGTGATTATTTGTTGTACTTGGGCAACTTGGGGTAAAACAGAATTTTACAGTACCACCATCCAAGGTTATAACAAAGAGTTTTTAAAAAGTGTTGATTGAAATGGTAGTGCAGCCAGATGGCCTGTATATTCTTGGGGGGGGGGAGGTTTAACACAATTATCTTGGGGACCTGAGATAGCAAGGGAGGGGGGATCAGAAGAGAGGGCAGGGCAGGCCAGCTGATCAAGAGACTGGCCACAGAACTAGGAATTTTAGATATATGGACACATTTAAATGAAGACACTAAAGACTTTACACACTACTCCGAAAGACATGATAGTTATGCCCATATTGACATGTTTTTTCTGGCTGCTGAATGGGCATCTGTGGTGAAAGATTGTGTAATAATGCCACGCACACGATCAGATTATTTACCTGTCCTATTGACCATGTACATTTCCCCCTGACTCTGGAACTCTAACTGGAAACTTAATGTGGGACTTCTAAATGAACCCGAGTTTAAAACCCAGATCAAAGACACCATAAAAACATACCTTCAGGAGAATCAAGAAGGGGTAACTTCTCATGCCATCAGGTAGGATGCCATGAAGGCAGTTTTGAGGGGGTCATAATTGGGTATGCCTCCCAACAGAACAAGCTTAGAGAACAAAAGCAGAGGGATTTGGAGACAGCTATAGCTGACCTGCAATTTCAGCACAAAATTTCCGTTAACCTACAAACTAAAGAATCCCTGCAATTGAAAATGGATGTGTTAACTGCACTGCTGACCAGCAAAATTGAAGGAAGTTACAAATGAACACAGCAATTGTATTATGAAGGAGGGCAGAGGGCAGGGCAACTACTAGTCTACGCTCTCAGGCAGCAACAAAGCAGCAGGGCAGTGTTGCAACTTAGAAACCCTCATGATCACGAGGCGCCCTCCATTGACCCGGGGGAAGTAACTAACATTTTTGCTTCATACTATCAGAATTTGTATACTCAGGAAGGAGTAGACAATTTTGATAAACAGATAGAAACTTTTTTTGCTAAATTTGCACTCCTTACCCTTAAGTAAGCAGAGACTGATGGGCTGGAGGAGGTGTTAGGGACCCAAGAGATACAGTCTAACATTTCATGTTTGAAGGGTGGGAAGTCCATAGACCTGGATGGCCTGCCGGCAGAATTTTACAAAACTTTTGCAGATCAGCTGGCCCCCCTTTTGACACAGGTATATGGGGAAATTCTGGGAGGCTACCCCATCCCAGAATCTTGGAGATCAGCTCAAATCTCTGTTCTCCTAAAACAAGACAAAGATTCCGAATGCCCAGGCTCGTATAGACCCATTTATCTTTTAAACATGGACCTTAAGGTGTTTACAGGGATCCTGGCAGACAGATAACAAACACTAATACAAAGGGTGATTCACCCAGACCAGAAGGGATTTATTAAGGGGAAAGCCCTCTTGCATTTATTGAGGGGTTAGCCCTCTTGTATCTGATATCATTAGCTAACAATTATATATTGTAGTGCACTCTCTTGAATATGTCATGTATTTGTCACATTACTGTGTCACCTACCTGCTTGTTATTTCATAAACCTGTGGTTGTATCTGTCTGTATCATAATCCTGTGGATCCTTGGACGCTGTATATCAATTTTTCCATTGTAACTGTCATTGTTATGTTAAAGCACCGTACTATATACATACTGCACTTCTGGGTCACCCCTAAAAAAGGGACTGTAATTCTCTCAGTGGACTTACCCGGTTACCAAAACTCAGATAAATAAAAAAATACTTGCAGGACAACATCAGATGAGACTTTTTTTTTTTTACTTTCTTTTTAATCCCTCTCTCTGTTCTATGCCCGTTCCCTGTCTTGAAATCCCCAAACACCACTCGCCACATTGAGGACCAGGTGATCTGTTCCTTAGGGTGGGTTGCTCCATTCTTATCTCTAGAGCCCCAGTAACCTTCGGGCACGGTGGGGGAGGACCCCAATCTCCCCTGAATCTTGATCCTGGAGTGTGCATAGTGGAATCTGCCCCCAGTTCCTCTTGTGGTTGTGATGCCATGGGTTTGTTGCCTGGAGCGGGCACAGAGGAGTTTCCTTGTGCTATTGTCCATCCCCTCAATGTCAGCATGCAATGTTGACCAGTGAGGTAGATATATGCTGAGACGTGCATCCGCTCCTGTTCTCTGCTGATGTCAACCCTCCCTGTTACTTCCCTGTCTGCTCCAGCACCATCCGAGGTCACCCAGGTGGTAGCAATATAGCGGTGGGACAAGCTTCCCATCCCCCCCTTAGAGAAGGAGAGCAAGCAGTCAGGTGCCCAATCCTTCTCCCCCCCCAGTCG
Organism: Neoceratodus forsteri; assembly: GCA_016271365.2. Lineage (NCBI taxonomy): Eukaryota > Metazoa > Chordata > Ceratodontiformes > Ceratodontidae > Neoceratodus > Neoceratodus forsteri. The sequence continues at coordinate 1,436,760,372 of CM028131.1, read as the reverse complement.
ACCCCCAGTGGCCCGAGTCTGTTCCTGAACCTGGGTCACTGGTGTGGTGCGAGGTGTAGCATCCAGCACCTCAACCCTCAGTGCCACCGGGCCAGCCAGAAGAGTCTTAAACATCCTGGACAAGAAAATAGATACACACCATTTCTGTGAGACCACTTAATGCAGCATGCCACCTAGCAGCTCCATTGCAACATTCCAGCCACCTGACTCCTTCTAATCCAACTTTTTCTGGGTAAAATGGGACTTTTAATTATTTGCCTTATCCTGCTTAAAAGAACTAAGGACCTTAAACAGATTGGATCAACTTACCCTCTTCATGAATGCTGAGATGAGGAAGGCATCGCCAAAACATAGTCTGCCTGTAATGCTGGAGAAGGCCTCTAATAAGCCTCAGGCCTCCAGCTCAGCAGACAAATTACCCATACAGAGCTCATCAGTGGATCAAGAATCTCTTATGCTCCATAGATTTCTCAAAGAATTTAAACCATTCTGAGAGGATTTTAAGCCATATCACAACAGAGCTGAAGTCACTTACTCAGGCACTGGAGGATGTTTCTCAGCATGCCTCGAACAATGCTTCATGGATCAGCTCTCTTGAGAAACAGGCTGACAGATTAGATCCTGAACTCATGGCCACCAGGCAGAGAGTGTCCCGACTGGAATCTAAAGTGGAAGACCTAGAGGGATGGATCCACAGAAATAACATGGTCCTCATAGGTCTTCCAGAAGGAGAAGAAGGCCAAGATACAGTGCTTTTTGTACAGCATATAGTAGAAAAAATTGCTGGCCCCTCACCCTTTGGATCCATATATATCATTGAGCGGGCACATCGGCTGTTCGCCCGAAACCACCACCAGGGGCTCAGCCACATCCTCTGATTTTCCACTTTTTAAAATTCCTTGAGTGCCAGCACTTTCTACTGAAAATAAAAGAATTACAAGAAGTGTGATGGTAGGGCAACAAGGTCCAATTCGAACAAGATCTTCCCACTACAGTACGTCAAAGGCGGACGACTTTTCACCCCCTGGTATCAAAAATAATAGCTTCTGGGATAAAATTCAAAATGGTATACCCTTCAAAATTGCAGGTACTAGTGGCTGGTAACTGGGTAAGCTATGAAGACCCAGAAGTGGCAGCAGCTCGACCCAGAACTGCTCTTCCTGATCTTTTTCAGGCCCTTTCATCGGGTGACACTGGTTAGGGAGTAACAGCTCAATTCAACCATAAATAACAGAACTGTTTCTTTGTTATCCCTTAACATTTCTAAAGTCTAAAGACTTTGATTGATTGATTGATTGATTTATTGAAACTTTAGAAGGTGCAATATTGCTTTCCATCTGGTGGTAAGGAAGTTCTATGATTTTGATCTCTGTGCCTATCCAGGAGTCTGTGTCAGTGTATAGGACAAGGACTGTTAAGAACAGTAACTAACTTCAGACTTCTTGGTATTCTATAGCTTGAAGGACTCTCCTTTTTTTAGCTACTGGGACTCTCACCAAGCATTTCAGTCTTTCGTGACAGTGCGCACGACCAATAACGCTCTCTGCATTTGACTTCCCTACAGCAACTTCTACTTACCACCACTAGATGGAGTGGGACACTTATTTTGATGGCGAATGATGGGCCAACTATTTCAAGTTTCACCCTATTGGCTGGAATTCAATACTGGAGACCAGGACAGACTATGTCTTTTGAAACCGACTGCTGGAAACCTGACTGAGGTTAAGTACAGTGTTTCTTACAAGTAAAAACACTTGAATACTGGGACTGGGCTCAAATATGGGTCATAGGTTGGGACCGTTCCTGGACTAGCTTAACATATCATATTTAAGCAATAAGGCATGACAGGGTGTGTGTTATCATGTAATAACGTCACTCCTGGGATGGGTTGAAGTACTAGGTGAAGCCGAGTGCTTCCACCACCCAGGAGTGACGTTATTACCTAACTTTACCTGCAAATATATTCTTCTATTACTCTAATGGTTCAATGTTATACAAAATTAAAAAAATTAAAAATTTTTAGCAGATTTTTAGTGAGTTTCTTAGAGAAGAGGAAAAAAGGCTGTATGAATACAGCCAGCAAAGCTAATGCTAATCAATGACAGTGATGTTATACTGTAATATCATCACTGTCTCAGGCACACACTGACCAATCAGAATCCAGGATTCTTTCTCACCATTGTGTAATACAAAACATCTAAGGGACCAGTCTTGGATTTGGGCAATAGCTACTCTTTATTTTAGACAGTTGGATGAGGATTTAAAGTTTGGGTGCAAAGATGATTTATTTTGGACTATTCTTGCCAAAGACAATCACCAATGTGCCAATGAGGTTTCTTTCTTGACAGTGTTTTGGTCCTCGGAGTGTGCAGGTGACCACATGATCCTTGCTTTGATAGATTACCCCAGGACATTTGTGGGACAGTGTTAACTGAAGAATTGCCAAATTAAGGGAGACAAATTTTGTTTCTTAACTGCTACTTTTCCTTTTGTTTCAGGGTCAAGGCTGCATAAATGTTCATTAGCTAAATACAGAGTTATAGTATGCTAGGCTATTGTTAGCTTTAGTTGATCTGATAGTGCCTGCTGAACCTGAAGGCTAGAGGGTCATTTTCATTCAGCCCTCTTCATTTTCCCTTAACATTTCTAATTTTGGTTTGCAGCTTTATCTTTGTGCCCCAGAAAAACACCTTGTTTAGTACTGCTGCCTGTAGTCTTAGGACTATAGTTTCAACTTCATTGATTATTCTCTCCTAAAAATCATTGGTTTAGTGTTCCAAATGTGTTTAACAGTTTAACAATGATTGTGTTTGTAAAGGGGGAAAAGGGTTAAACATATTATTCTTGCATGTAAATTCTGGCAAAAAAGAGCACTGGAATGTAACTGGTTGCAAATAGGGGGAGTTAACTGGGTGGCTGGAGGGGGGAACAGTAATGTGGGGTCCTGCTGAATGCAGTTCAAAACAGTTAGGGGGGTTGGGAGGGCAGGGATTGTTTTACATTTTGTCACCAGGATTATGGGGATAGAAAACATGTTGGGTTGTTTGGGCTTGTCAGGCTGGGGGGTTGGGGGACGGAGAGGGAGGGTAGCACAGAGACAACACAGATTGAAACCCAGGCATATCTCAAGCATGTTACTTGGAAAGAGGGATTACTATTTGCCATAATAGGGATATATGGCTAGAGATTTAATAATTGTGACATGGAATGTTAAAGGGGCCAGGCAAAAGCTTAAACAGAACAAAGTTTTAAAGCACTTGAATCTTCTGAAAACTGATATTGTGTTTATACATGAATTGCACTTGCTTATCTCAGAGGCTCTCCAGCTGAGGAGACAACAAATAGGACAGGTCTTCTCCACAGGGGGAAGTACCCAGAGCTGTGGAGTTACGATTCTAGTGCACAGGTCGGTTCCATTTTCCCCACTCCAAACCATCAGTGACCCCCAGGGTAGATTCCTACCAGTTAAAGGCAGACTCCATATATCAGAAATTCTTCTAGGCAGTGCATATGGTCCAAATATTGATTCTCCTGGATTTTTAATGCAGTTAATTTCAGTGTTGATCCCTTCATGTCTATCTCGATATTCATTGGAGGTGACCTGAGCTTACCCTTTGACCCAGGAATAGATTGAACGGGGGACTCTCAGAGAGGCCTCTCACCTGCTTAATATGCTTTCTGAGATTTGGTGGATCAAGTGGGCCTTTGTGACATTTGCGAATCTTTCACCCCAATGTTAGACAGTACACGTTTACATCTCATGTGCATGGGACTTCTTCTCAAATTGACTATCTACCTATTTCGAAAATACTTATTCCTGGGGTGCTGGACTTGTTCATTCATCCTGGACACCTCTCTGATCATTCCCTGGTCACCTGCCCGATACATAGATACATAGACAGTGTCGGCAGATAAGGGCCTATGGCCCACCTAGTCTGCCCATTTGAGCTTGTAAGTTCAGTTTGTTTTCCTAGAAGTCTATTTCCCCTTACCCCTGACCTCTAGAATTCCTTTATGTCTATCCCATGCATTCTTAAATCCCGTGATTGTTTCAGCCCCCACCACTTCCTCTGGCAGGGTGTTCCACTTGTCCACCACCCGTTCTGTGAAGAATTCTTTCTCATGTTTCCTCTGAATCGTCCTCCTCAACTTCATCCATGCCCTCTAGTCCTGAAACATCTTTTTAGCTTAAAATAGTGTTTTCCTGCACCCTGTTCCTCCCTGTAAGATACTTGTATGTCTCTATCATATCCCCTCTCTCCCTCCTCTCCTCCAGGGAGTACATGTTCAGTTCCTTCAACCTGTCTTCATAGGACTTGTGATGCAACCCATGCACCATCTTTGTTGCCCTCCTCTGAACCTTCTCTACCCTGTCTATGTCCTTATGTAGGTATGGTCTCCAGAACTGTACACTGTACTCCAGGTGGGGCCTCACTAGTGTCTTGTATAGCGGAATTATGACCTCCTTTTCCTGCTGGTGATGCCCTGCCTATACATCCCAGCATCCTATTTGCTTTACCTGATGCCTTGTCACTGTTTCCCTACCTTGAGGTCATCAGAGATGACCACCCCAAGATCCCTTTCCTGCTTGGTGCATGTTATATCCTCACCCCCCAACTATATATATTGTGCCGGGGTTTTGTGTACCCATATGCATTATCTTGCACTTCTTTGCATTGAATTTCAACTGCCAAACCCTTGACCATTCTTCAAGTTTCTGCAGGTCCTTCTCATTCTGTCTACACCCTCTGGTGTGTCTACTCTGTTACAGAGCTTTGTGTCATCAGCGAACAGTGAAATTCTGCCTTCTATATCCTGTGCAATGTCACTGATGAAGATGTTGAATAGGACCGGTCCCAGCACTGATCCCTGTGGTACCCACTGGTCACTCTTCCCTCTGTGGAGTGACAGCCATTTACCACCACCCTCTGTGTCCTGCCACCCAGCCAGTTACCTACCCACCACACTACTGTCCTGCCCACACCCATATTCCCCAGTTTGTGTAATAGTCTTCTATGTGGCACAGTGTCAAAGGCCTTGCTGAAGTCCAGATATGCCATGTCCACTGCCCTCCCGATCCACCTCCCTAGTCGCCCAGTCAAAAATTCAATGAGGTTGGTCTGACGGCCTCCCTGGTGAAACCATGCTGCCTTGGGTCCTGTAGTCCATTGACAACCAGATGTTCCACCAATCTCTCCTTCAGTAGTGCTTCATGATCTTTCCCACTACCGAGGTGAGGCTGACTGGTCTGTAGTTCCCTGCTTCCTCTTTGTTCCCACTTTTGTATAAGGGACTACATCTGCTGTCCTCAGTCTTTGGGTACCTCCCTGTTTCCAGTGATTGGCTGAACAGGATAGCCAGAGGTTCAGCCACCACCTCTCTTAGTTCTTTAAGGACCCTGGGGTGCACCCCATCTGGCCCCATTGCTTTATCAGCTCTTATTACTTCCAGTTCCTTCAGGACCCTTTCTCATGTAAAGGGACTTGTGTCCATTCTGCACCATTCTCACCCTTGTACTCCCTTCAGACCCATTACCCCTCTTCCTTAGTAAAGACTGAGCAGAAATACCTGTTCAATATGTCAGCTTTACTGTTGTCATCCTCCACGCCTGGCTCCCATCCTCCCCTTCAGTCTCACTATCCCTCCCTTTGTCCTTCTTTTTCCTTATGTACCTGTAAAGGTTTTGTCCCCTTTAACCACTGATTTTGCAATGTGTTCTTCTGTCTGAGCTTTGGCTTCCTTACTGACTTCCCTGCCTCCTTTGTTTCTCCTGGCACTTCTCCTATCCCCTTCTGCCTGTGTCTTTTTGTATTGCCTGAATGCAATCTTTTTTGGCTTTCACTTTCTTTGCTACCTCTTTGGAGAAACCATAATGGTCTCCTCTTTCTTTTCCTCTTGCTAACCTGCTTAATGCATAATTCTGTTGTTCTTATAATCCCCATTTTAAATACTCCCTACTGTTCCTCAATCCCTGATTCCTGTCCCATTCCCCTTAATGCCTCTTTCAAGCATCTCCCCATTTTCCCAAAGTCTGCCCCCCTAAAATCCAGGATACGTGTTTTTGTGTGGTTTGGTTCTGCTCTTTCTGTGATTTCAAACCACAATGACTGGTGGTCACTGTTACCCAGGTGCTCCCCCACTGTTACCCCACTGTTACGATCTCATTTACATTTCTTCCTAAACCAGGAGAACATTGAAAACTCAACAATCAACTCCTAAAAGACACAGGACTAGTCAAATATATTTAGGACCAAATTGCATATTTTATCTCTATAAATCGCAATTCGACAGGTAAACCAGATGTGGAATGGTGTGCTTTAAAAGCTTACATGAGAGGATTACTGATCGGTCTGGCCTCCAAATGAAATAAAAAGAATGAGGGTCCATTATTGTCACTCCTTTCACAAACTAGAGAAATGGCAACCAAGCTTACCCCTCATTCTACAGAACAGTTTAGACAGGATCTGGTGAGACTGATGGACTCCTACTTACAGCTTCTGAGAGACAGGGCAGAATTGGCAATCCTTAAGGTTAAAGCCTCTTACACAGACCAAGGAGAAAAAGCTGGTCGATTACTTGCCTTAAGGCTTAAACAGCAAGAATCCTCCAGATTAGTTGCTGCAATTTGCTCCTTGTTGACTTCCCCAGAGGACATAGTTAAGGAATTTAGGAGTTACTATCAGCAGCTATATAGTCCCATGGCTCATTCCCCTACAGAGCAGTATTTAGATACATACCTAGCAGAGTCCAATTTGCCCTTTCTCTTTGAACCTCAGCAGCTTTCCCTGATGGCAACCATTTCGCAGGCAGAACTAATTGGATTAATTAAGGATCTCCCCATGGATAAAACACCCTGGCTGGATGGATTCTCTCCAAATTTTTATAAAGTATTTGCTAAACAGCTAATTCCTGCCCTCTTACCCCATTATCAGCATATTCATTCCGGAGCCAAGGCTGACAAATCCATATTTGAAGCCTTGCTTGTGCTGATAGCCAAACCCAATAAGAGCCCAGAGGCAGTGACAAGTTATAGACCTATATCACTCCTCAATCAAGACATCAAAATCATGTCTAAACTTTTAGCTGACCATATTAGTAAAATTCTCCTGGATCTCATTGTATCAGAACAAGAGGGCTTTATGAAAGGAAAGTCCTTTGTGGATCATTTGTACACCCTTGCCCATGTCTTCTTGGTCTCCAGGGATGCCAATTTTCCAGCTTCATTGGTCTCCCTGTATGCCGAGAAGGTATTTGACAGGGTCAATTAGAACTATTTGCTACGTACCCTGAATGCATTTCACTTTCCCCTGGAGTTCCAGAAATGGATAAGTGCTCTGTATAAGTCTCCAACAGCTCGAGTATCTAGTAAAGGGGTAATTTCAGATTTGTTCCCTTTACAATCGGGTACAAGGCAAGGCTGACCCCTGTCCCCACTTCTCTTTAATATTTATCTTGAACCCCTTATCCGCAGACTGACTGTCAGAGGGTCCAAGGCATAACTATTCAGGGTCACACAGTTAAAGTCTCAGCTTATGCAGATGACTTCTCCTTCAAATTTCTCATCTGGCTACATCCATCCCTCCCATGATGGATATCATTGAAGATTTTAGCAAAATTTCCAACTATAAATTAAACATCGAAAAGACGGTAGTGTTCTCCCTTAACCATAAAGTTAAAAGGCACACAATCACTGTCTTAGGGCTCTCCTGGAAATCGGACTCCTTGAGATACCTCAGAATAGAACTCACAAGGGGCATGTCTTGGCTGGAAAAGCTGAACCTTGATTCTCTTATTCATAGGATTAGCCAGGATTTGAAGAGATGATCAATTCTCCCAATATCCCTCTGGTGTAAAATTAGCCTGATTAAAATGAATGTTTTTCCTCATATTTTTTATCCCCTTAATCTTTTAACTACCTGACCTCCCCTTTCATGGTTTTAAAATGTTCATGGGCTCATTATAGATTTTATTTGTGCCGGTAAAAGACCACGGCTGGTCTGTCATAAGCTAGCCACTCCCAAAGTGAAAGGTGGGTTATGTTTGCCACATCTAGGTCTCTATTATTGGGTCAGCTATGCAAACAAATATCTCCGGTGGTTATCTGCTGGTGATTCTCAGTCCCCTCTCCCATTCCTACCCATCTGGCTCAAGATTGAGTTTACCCAAATAAAAGCCTATGGTCTTTCTCCATCTGCACTTCTATGCACAAAGTTGAGCTTTCTCCTTTCTCTATGGAAGGGATCTTCCATTGAGACCTCCATTAGAATTCATGCTCAGCTTTGTTCCTTTTTGAAATATAACTACACTTTGGATTTGGGTCAGCCCTTCGGGGGTAATCTGAATATCATGATAGATGGCAAAACTCTTTCTACTGGATGGCTATCTCAGTTAGGGGATTGCCCACTCACATACTTTGTCGGAGAAGAAGGGGAGTGGCTTTCTTACCTGGAAATTGTGAACAAAGCTGTCATTACAAAGTCCAACATTTTTAAGGTTTACTGGCTGCATCACCTTTTGATAAAGACCTTTGGAGCTGCCCTCCACTGTCTTCACACCTATCTTTTCAAGTGGTACTGAGACACATGGTGGGCTTCCTGCAAGCAGTATCCAAAATGTATGGAGTGCTATATGATTGGATTTGTCCAGATAGTTTTGGCTCTACTGCTTATTGGTATTCCCTTTTCCCAGACACGACCATAAATTGGACTGTTCTACAGAATAATTGTCATAATTTTGTCACCCAAGACAAGCTCAGACTTATGCAGTTCCAAATATTGCATAATATTTATTATTCCCCACAAAGATTGGCCAAATTTGGTATTGAAAGTTCTCCCACCTGTACTCTGTGAAACCACGGAGAGGGTAACTTGCTTCACATTTTCTGGTAATGTCCAAAAATGGCCTCCTTATGGTCACTTATTTAACAGAGAGTAGACCCCTTTTTAGGCCTAGCTGACTCTTTTTCTCCTGAAGTCTGCCTGTTAGGAGATTTCTCATCAATTTCAGTCCTTATCAGAAAGTACCACTTGGTCTTAATCTCGATGTCCGTTAAAAAACTGGACCTGAGACATTGGAAGGATACTAATGAACTTACATATACAGAGTGTCTCCAAGTACTCCTGGTGAACCTTAGAACAGGAAAAAAAAACATAGTAAGCCTTTAAATAGATTCAAAAAGTTTAACCGAATATGGGCCCCCCTACAATCCCTTCACTCTCTAAACCCTGTTGACAATGATACATCTACTCCACTGTGTTGATATATAGAAATGTAGCTCTGTGCTGGGCTATTGAGGTGTAGGGAAGGGGGAGGAGGGGGAGGAGGGGGTAGGATAGATCTCCTATTATTGTCATACAAATACTGTATACTTCATGTAAACTGCGGCTCTGTTCTCTGTATTGTATTGCAAGATCTCTAATAAACTGAATTAAAAAAAAGATACACACCATTTTAAATAGTCATTTCAATGGATGCTGAAAATGCATTTGACAGGGTAAATTGGTCATTCATGTTAAAATGTTGGAGAAAATGAAATGTGGCCTTAAATTACTGAGCACAATAAAGTCCCTGTACACATCCCCCAAAGGCCCTTCTCTATTTTAGCCTTTCCTGGGGCACAAGACAGGGCTACCCACTATCCCTGCTCCTCTTCACTATCTATATGGAACCCCAGGCCATTCAAATCATGCAGGATAGGAAATTGGAAGGTATCATAGTAGGAGGGGAGGAACAGAAGATTCCGCTATATGCTGATGACACCATTTTCTTCCTCTCTAACCCTGGACTATCAGTCCCATAGCTGGTTGACCACCTCTCCTCCTTTGGTCTGCTCTCACGATACAAAATGAACTTTGCTAAATCAGAGGCTCTGGTGGTGGCAGGCACAAGGTCCCCAGGCTATACCACCAACTTCCCTTTCACCTGGGCTCCTAAGGGTGAGATACGGTACTAGGGAATTCACATATCAAACAACCTAAAGAAACTTCTCCTGATGAATTATGGCAGACTCTGGAGTAAGGTAGAAGTGAATTTGGCAAGATGGAATCTTTTACTGTTCTCCCTCATAGGTAGGGTGAATACTTTAAAAATGAATGTCCTGCCCAGATTCATCTTCCTTTTTCAGTCCCTCCCAATCCAGATCCTGCAGGCATTATGTACCAAGATAAATACAGCCATGTTAAGGTTAATTTGGAGTGGGGAACACCCTTGCATAGCCAGAATGGTTCTGCAGCTCTCCAGGGAGCGGGGGGTGCTTGGCCTACCTGACTTCCAAATGTGCTACCTGGTAGTCCAGCTTACAGTGGTCTGCTCTTGGGCCAGACAGAGAACCACCTCAGGGTGGTATGACATAGAGAATACTGGGGTGGCTGGACAGTCCCTCTTCACTCCAGCTCTGACCATCATCCCCCTGATATAATATACATTGTCAGAAACAGATGGGTAATTCATAGCTTGAAGATGCTCCAAAAAGTTTGAAGGCTTACCCATGCACCCTTGGAATTGGGTACTATGGCTCTAATCAGATATGAAGACAGTTTTGCTCCTCCAAGACTAGATATAGCCTATGCCAAATAGCAGAAAAAAGGGATTACCAGATTCTCACAATTTATAGAAAATGGGCATTTCATTACTTACAGTATGGCTAGGGAGACATTCGGGTGGGAGAACTCTGAATTTTTAAGATACATGCAATCTAGCACTTTATTAACTCCCCAGGGTAACTGCAGAACCTCACTAGGGCACTCTCAGAGTGGGAATAATACATTTACTGGGTAGTAAAAATGAGGAATAATCAGAGACACATAGCAGGAATCTACAACTGCCTACAGAAGGTTCAGTATAACACAATAACAAACATAAAGGAAGCATGGGAGCAGGAGGCTGGGATAGTAATCCCTGACAATGATTGGAACAAAAGATTGGTCAAGAGCTGGAAGGTCACTGCCTCCCCCAATGGAGAGAATTTTATTAGAAGGTTCTGATTAGGTTCTTTAGAACTCCTACTATTACTAAACACTACCAACCTTCCAACACTGACAGATGTTGGAGACAGTGTGGGGCCCATACTACACATTCACACATCTTTTGGCAGTGCCCACTGCTGTCCCCATTCTGGAGGACAATCCAAAAACTAACACAAGAAGCCATGGGGATAGACATCCCCCTAGAGCTAGGTCAGTGAATTTGGGTCTGCCAGGAACACCCAGGTAAAACTCAGATATCAGGAAAATGGTTTTGGTGTGCATGGTGGCTACCCTAAAATGCATAACCTCCCACTGGCTTACTGTGCAAGTTCCAACACAAGAAGAGTGGGAATCAAGAATGACAAAAAAAAATACAAGAAATGAAGCTGCTAACTGCTCGGTTCTGTCTCCAGCTGGACAAGCATGTGGATTGTTGGAGGGGCTGGGAGAGTTGGCTGACTTGACAGATGATCTAAAGGCCTCATAGTGACATAGACGGCTAATAATAGCCAGGATCCCACATACCACTCCTGCTGAATACAAACTCTTGGTTTTTACCTGTCTATCTATTCATTTTCTCTAGGTACTTGCGAACAAGTCCCTTTAGATGTGTTGACCTCCTTCTCCAGAGGCTGCCTTGAGACTCTCTGGAGAAGTGAACCAGGAACCCAGTTGTCTGAGGCTTTTCCCCTGGATGGACCCAGCTGGATTGTGGTTTGGTTTGTCTTTTCCTTCCCTTCCCTGGCCCTTCTGGCCACCCCAGGTAACCTCTTTCCTTCTTCCTCTGTGAAATAAACACAATGAAAGACAAGGTAAGAAAGAACCCCTAGGTTAGAAAGCTAGACATGAATTCTGGCTGAATCCCTGAGGAATAAATTTAACACACATTTATATGTAAGGAAGATGGTTATAGTTTATTAGAGTCAGTATCCAAGCTTAAGGTTTATTAGATAACAGATATAAGATGTTGAATGTGGATGTATAGATAAGTCACATGTCACTGACAAAAAACAACAGTTGATTGTGGTCTTGTATTAAAAGTATTGTTGCCAGATGTTGTGACTGAGGATATGTACTTCAAGCTTGTGACATTTCAATGTGTCTTGAATAAAGCTGAGCTTAAAAAAAAGAAAATATTCCTATGCTTACAACTTAGCCACGTTTGGAGCTAGATAATTGAATATTTTTGTGTATACTTTCACGGAAGAGTCATAGAAACTACTAAATAGAGAGGTAATTGGTTATGTAAATTGTAAGTTGCAGGCATACAAAATTTCACAATTCATTTGTTAAATTGTGTGAAAATTTAAAAACAGCTGGGTGTTGAAGATCTGCCATTTGTACCTTTTATAAGCTGATAGAGTAAGTATAAAAAAACAATTGGGTGTTTATAGCTTCACTGCCATAGCTGGTTTACACTCAAGATTTGGCATGCATACCAAAGTAAATATATCCTTGCATCTAATTAAGCTGGATAAATGTGGTTTGGTACATGAATATATATTGTTGACAATTCAGACATTACTAATTGGAACAATTTGCTCAAAAATTCATGGATGCATAATAGGTAATGCCACTAGAATTCACCTTGTGAAATTTAACTTTCACAAATCACTTATCACCACTGAATCACCTTACCTGCACTAGCACCATGGCCCTGCAATACCACTCCAACACTCCTGTGACAGTGTCAAGTCAAGTCAAGTCAACTTTATTTAAAAAGACGCCCAATCCCAAAGGCTCTGGGCGCCGTACAAAAATCTTTACAGTCTATCATACTGTATACATTCAAGTAAAATCACAAACATATGACTTAAAACCCAAAAGCCTGCACAAATAAAAAGGTCTTTAGACCTCTCTTAAAAGCCTCTACAGTGGTGGCCTCTCTCACTTCAAGCGGCAACGAGTTCCAGAGAACTGGAGCAGCAACTCCAAAGGCGATCCCTGCTGATTTCAACCTAGATCTCGGAACTGTGAGGAGGCCACCACCAGAGGAGCGAAGATCCCGGACAGAGGTGGACGGTACCAGTAGATCAGTAAGGTAACCAGGGCCCTGTCCTTGTAGGGTCTTATAGGTGAGAAACCCCACCTTGAACAAAACTCTCCACCTGACAGGCAGCCAGTGTAAATCGCGCAATACCGGAGTTATATGACAAAACTTACTTTGTCGGTCAAAAGCCTGGCAGCAGCATTTTGCACCAGCTGCAGTCTGCAAGAGAAGTTCCAGAGACCCGAGATAGAGCGCATTACAGTAGTCAAGTCTCGGCGTGACCAAGGCATGTACCAAAGTAGGGAGGTCCAGAGCCGAACAAGCGGCTTAATCTGGCGATATTCTAAGATGAAAAAACAGGAACGTACCACGGAGGATATTTGAGCCTCCATGGACAAGCTCCTGTCAAAGATCACACCAAGATTACGCACTTGGGGATGCCATCAATGATACAGCTCAGCTTAATGCCAGTCGCTGAATCAAAGGCCATCCCATCACGAGCTCTGTTCGACTCCACCACCAGTACCTCAGTCTTATTAGGGTTAAGTCGCAGCCAACTGGAAGACATCCAGTCATTTATCTCAGCCAGACAGATATTCATCACATCCACTGCATTCGATGTTCCCGGTGCAAAGGATAGGTATAGCTGAGTATCATCGGCATAGCAATGACAGCTCAAACCATACCTCCTAATGATCTCCCCCAAGGGCAGCATGTACACTGCGAACAGCATTGGGGCCAATACCGAACCCTGAGGACTCCACATGAAAGGAGGCAGGTCGTAGATGAAAATTACCCATCACAACCCGCTGCCTCCTGTTGGTAGAAATGACTCAAACCATTTGATGACAACACGGTGAGTCCACACAACTCCCTCAGGCGGAGAAGCAACACACAATGGTCCACAGTGTCAAATGCTGAAGAGAGATCAAGGAGGACAAGAATTGTCTTTTCCCCCCGATCTCTAGCCCTAAGGAGATCATTCTGCACCCGAACTAATGCAGTTTCAGTGCTATGCCTGGCCCGAAAAGCTGACTGGAAGGGATCGTATAACCCAGCATCATACTCCATCATGACTAAAAATATCAAGACACGTGTCCCAACAGCCTGTCACAACTAGTTGTAAGGCTTGTTGTCCCTTGGTGCCACTATTTTCAAATAGTGAAAATATACATACTTGTCTACATGGTTGTTAAAGTGTCAGCAAGTGGTATTGTACAGAAATAGTGTTGCATCTGCAAATGCTTCCACAAGTCATAATGTCAGTGAGCTATAGCAGTTATCTGACATATTGTAAGAATTCAGGTTAGAGCACAGTGATGTTCATGACTATTCTTCATGGTTCATCACTCAAGATAGTGACCTGACACTTGATCCAAACACACTTTTACTATTGAGCCTCCTATGAATGCTACCTTATTGCTACTTTATCCAACCTTTACCTTCCTCTACAATGGCAACTCAAGTGTATGACCCAACAACATGTGTGTACATGGCTTCAAGAAAAGTATCACAACATTCTACAATTTCACAAAAACTCATGAAATTCAGCTATGATTACTGATGTCATTTGGAATATTTGGCTGCTTATAACTTGGTCAGCCTTTAAGCAAGAGATTTGAGAGCTAACAGTACTAGACTTTTTTCCATATTGGTTCTTCTTTGATTCAGCAGCTTGTCTCTTAGGGATATATCCTGTTCAGGCTGAACAGAGCCATCATTCAGTTGTCTACCAGGTTTTTCTCTAACATTTTTTCAATCTCATCTCCCCTGGTGGTGGCGGTGTTTCTGTCAACCTTGCACAGCCACAGCATTCCATGTGGCAAAAGAAAGCTCCGTGGCACAGCCACAGGGGTCACTGTGTTAGTGGAACCCACTGCCAACCCTCTGCAATTGAGATGCACTGCCTACCAGCAGCTGTTTTAGCCATGGCCTCACTCCTGATGTGACTTCCTGTGCCCTCATCTAAACCCAGTAACCAACTTGGCAGCATGACACCCAGCTGAGCGGTTGGATTTCCGCTTGCGACGCCGGCGACCCGGGTTCGGAAACGGACTCAGGTCATCGGAGGGCTGGCCGGGGGGAGAAGGATCAAGTGTCCCATGGACTGCTCTCCTTCTCCGGGGAGGGCTGGGGTAGCAGTCGGCGCAAAGGGGACCCCTAGCGAGGCTAGGGATCACCCACGCGGCCGTGCTTACGTCAGGGGGGAGGGGAGTGAGGCAGGGCAGACGCTCAGTGTCATTGCACGTCCCTGCCTCCCTCAAGGGAGTGGGCTAATGGGGTTAAAACCACGCCCAGCGTCTATATGACGCTTTACTCCGGGACGCCCTGATTGGTCACCGGAGCCGTTCCCTGACCAGTTACTAGTTCCGCGGTCCGATACCAGGGGTCGGAACCGCGGCCCCACTCTCTGGGAGGAAGCCAGGGATGACTGGGGAGTTGGCAATGTCCGGTGACCAGGGATCCCGGAGTCCGTGACCAGGCTGAGGACAGACGTGGGGCGTGAAATAAAGAGCAAATTTAAAAAAAAAAAAAAAAATGACACCCAGCTGAGCCATGGGGCTACCCTGAAAAAATAATACTTAGGGTCATTGAACTTAACAAAATTGCTGATATTCCATTCCGTACTTTTAAAGTTATATGGGTTTAAAATTCTGCAGTTTACATAATTGTAAAATATAATTTAAAAATTTATGAAAGGTTGGAGGCAAATAACTTAGTTTCCTTTAAAGCTACAGGTCTGAATCTTGGTACACGTATTTAAGGGTCATTATAAAATCAGCATCCTAAGTGGGGTGAGATGTGGATTGATATGTTTTAAATTAGATGGAAATAACTGAAATCACAATTTTGGCCAAGTTTGACAAAATGTTTGTGGAAATTTTGCATAATTTCATGGAAGTGAAATCAGCAATTTGCCAGAATTTCACTGGAATAAGATAAATTTCTCAGAGAACTAACTTGAGGTCTTTTCTTTCCAACAGCCACTCTCCAGGAAATCTGAAGAAGGCAATCATCCAGGCTCTCCATCTCCTGGATGGAGCAGAGAAGCCTCATTTTTTTCAGTCCTGAGAGGGCTTCTAGCAAGGAAAAGTGAATCTTATCCTGAGATTCATAGTGGATTTTTATTCTGGCTGGCTATAAAAGCTGAGTTCTGATGTGCTGTTCCTTCAAGGCCTTTATTATGTGTCTCACTGCTTGTACTTTTGCTTATTAGGCCAAGGAAAAGTCTTGGTCAAAGCATATTCTTTTGTTCTAGAATTTACAGCTTTGCCAGACCAGGCTACTGAATGGATGGCTTCTTTGGTAGTGTAGAGCAGCATTTATATGGTCAGTGTTCTGGCTCTAAGTGTTGGGTCATATGGTTTCGGTATGAGAGATCTGTGAGATCTTTCTATGGTGAGGGGAAATCAGGAGGAATTGTAAAAGAAGTTTTAAGTAAGTGGAGAATAAAATTATTTACTGTGGCAAACTCTTCTTCCACTCCCTCACACACCCCATGAATTCTGAAGTTATTCTTTTGAGATCTGTTCTGAACATCCTCTAAGCGCTCCTGCACTGCCCACTCTCTACCAAGGCCCAATACAGACTAGATGGCTTAAAACAGCTTAAGGTGCTTAAACTATTTTTAGTCTGTCTAACATGGCTCACATCAGCACTACAAGCAGTTTAAACATGGATTTAAAAACCATGGTAAAGCCTTGATAGGATCTAGACTTTATCATGCTTCTTGAAACAGACTGTAATTAAGAACTGTGTTACCTGCAAGTGTGAAAATGAAGGCATGATTCCATCTCTGCTTTAGTCCACAGAAAGCATATTTGGCAATCACCTCTATGCACAAATGGAGCAACAAGTGTGGAATCTGCAGCACAGATGTTTTATTAATGCTAAAACACCACTGAACTCATCTGGGATGCAGCAACATGGTAAGTGATAAAATGTTTTAGAAAATGTTATAACTTACTATGTTGTAGTTTGGACAGGGCCTAACAAGGTGAAGAAGGAGCCTCATATGAGCACCTGCATTCTAAGTAAAGTCTTCCACTTTTTTGCCAGACACCAATAGTTTCTTGCTAACTGCTTTGAGATTCATTTTCACATCTACAAATGCAACTCTACTTTGTGTACAGTGAACAGTATTTTGGGGTGGCTTATTCTGATGGTGTAAGGAGACCATCATCATCTGTCTCCAAGTTTACAGATGATACTGAAGCTTGTGAGCAGGTTGGGGAGAGTCCACATGCTGAGGCCTCCTTGTCGCTCACTCCACTGACCATGGAGTGGTGTTTTGCTGCAAGCACTGCAGTTTTTGGTTTAATTATATGGACTGTCATCTCAGACATTAGTGATTGCCTTTGTACAGTGAGCCTCTCAAATCTGAACTGGATTACTGCTGATTTTTAGATAGGGAAGTGGAAGCTGTTCTTTCGATCTTCAACCATGCTTGTGATATCCAGACTAAATAAATATAATCATTTGAGGCAATGGGGAAGAATGAGACTGGAGTAGACCTTGTTACGGGAGTAAACACCCAGGAATGCCATAGAGGGGTTGCACACAAGATACCCCACCCTAAACTGTATGCAATTTTACCTGAACAAATCATGTATCTCACTCCCTGCTGATTGAAAGATCATTGTTAGAAGAATCCTTCTAGTTTTTAATTATGGGGAGGATCTGAATAGTGCTGCACCTAAATCCACCATCGCTACACTGGACACCCTTTTTCTCTCATGCTGTTGTTTTGTTCTTGATTGCCCCTACCCCCCCCCCACACACACACACACACATACCACTGCTCTCTAAATACCTCACACTCACTGCTTTATCTTAATAGTAGACACCTCACCAATTCCATTTCATTTATCTCAAAGTTCTGGAAGAGAAACTTTGACTTCAAATTCTCTGGGCTCTGTCCCATTTTTCCCCCTGTCATTTACTCTGATTTCTCCCATTCTACCCTGAAATCTTTCTCCATGACCATATAGCTCAGGTTTGCAACTGATCATAACCCCTCTTCAACATTTGTGCATTATTATACAATGGCAAGGACATTTCCTGCCCTTTGATTGGTCAGTGGGTGCCTGGAACAGTGATGTTATTTCACAATAACATCACTGTATGAAGTCCAGGCACACAAATGACCAGATGAGAGCCTGACAAATTATGCCACCACTCCATAACTTACTGCCACTCAGAATGTACTCACTTTGACGTGCATCAGGATGCAGCCTACAGTGCCATCTCACAGTCCCCCCCCCACCACCACACACGTACTCACTCCCTCTGTCCTCATTCTTTTTTACACAGACACTGTCATTCTGTTTTAAATACAGGAATTTTCTTTCTGTTTAAAGTAGCACTACAGCTTTTCTAAAGAAGCGACCAAGCCAGCGGCTGTTGAAAGTGACAGCGTGTAGCTGTCCGTTTACTCTAAAAATCATTGTTGCTCCTAAGAAAGTACCATTTGTTTTCATTCACTGTCTGTAAAAGCTTTCTGGAAAAAAGGAGGCTTGGCTGCGACCATCTCTTCACTTAGTGAAAGAGCAGAACTTGAAAAGGGGAGCACATACCAGTTCCTTTCAGTTACCGCTCCTGCTCAGTCACGCTTCCCTGTAGCAGTTTGCAAAACCATGTCACTGGCTTCTCAGCAGAGGGACAAGGAAACAATGTAAAAGTAGAAATGTTTCCTGCAGAAACAGAGTATCGGGTAGAAAAACAGGAGAAGCCCTCTTTCAATGAAGAAAGCAGACAGAATGCAATGCCAGCCCCACCTACAGGCAGAAACAGAAACTGTGGACTTTTTCCTTTTAAAAGGTACACCTGCACTTGTTGAAAAAAGAAAACAAGTATTTAAACATTTTTTTACATCTTTTTTCTAAACATAAATGAGCCATTGTATATTAGCAATTAGGCACTCCAGGGTGTGTGTTATTGTGTAGTAACATAACTCCTGGGGTGGTGGAAGCACTTGACTATCCCTCGTGCTTCAACCCACCCCAGGAGTGATGTTTTTACACAATAACACACACCCTGTCATGTCTTATTGCTTAATTATTATTAGAGATGTGTGAAATCATGGAAATCACTTTGTGAATACTTTATGAAGTTCACCCAGTTTCTCTTCACTGGAGGGACACTGCACATACATTTATTTATTTATTTATGTATTTATTTATCTCAAAGTTCAGAAATACACTTTTGAGCAGAAATGCTCATTTACAAAGGTTCCCCATCAGAATAACAATTTGTTTACAGCATGTCAAGGACACCCTTAAAAACTGATTAACAAAGGCTGGGTAATATTGATTCAGTGACATAACAAAACAGAATGAGTAACATAAGTACCATTTTGCCAATACAGAGTAAACAAAACTTAACATTCAACAGGCCAAATAATACAAAGCATAATATAAGCACTAGGAGCTATACAAAGGTAGAAGCCCATCCGGGCATTGTCAGAGGTTGTCTGTGCACTTTTATGGCACATTGGAATGGAGAAAAGGCTCATGCGTGAGGAGGCCGTGTGGTGGGTAAAGTGCTGGCATCATGTGCATGTATAAGAGGGGACCTTAAGGGGCAGAAGCACCATGATCAGATGGTGCAAGGGTTGGGTTGGGTAGGGGTGCAGTTGACAAGTGACAGTGCATGGGATGGGGTTTCTTTAGGAGAAGCAGCAACATTTGAAGCCAGGTAGGAGTAAATTTAGAAGTTCCCATTTGAAATGACCCAGCATAGTTGATGTATTTTGTATTACCTGAAGTTCATTAAACCAGCTTGGTGCCCTGGTTACAAAGGAGTGTTTGGCTAGAGCTATTTGGTTGAATGGAATAGTCAATGTACCAATTGTCAAGCCTCTGGCTGGGTAAGGATTTGGGGTAGGTTGCAGGAGACCTTGCAGCCCTGGGGGGTCAGGCCCATGACAGCTTTCATGCCTAGCAGGCAGGTTTGATATTTTATTTTGTCCTGCTGGGGAAGCCAGTTTATGAGAGAGTAAAGAGTGCAGGTGTGTGTGAGTTTGTCAACCCCAGTTACAAAGTGGCAGGCTTTGTTCAGGACTAACTGGAACCTGTTTAACACAGTCTCTGTGGCACTCCCATAGACTGTTAGGCCACATTCAACTACGGGAAGGATGGAACTTGTAACTGCCACTTTTTTTGGCTTCCAACATAAGGTTGTACCTATGTCTATGAAGTGCCCACCTTCACCCAAAAAAAACATACACAGTGGCACATCACCAGAAAAAGTATAAGGGAAGTACTGCTACTGAGCTTGTAGATTTTGCACACAGAAAGTAACACTTCACTGATGAAATCTATTCAAACTGTTTTGTTTTCACAAAAAGCCTTTTTTCCATTATGAGTACAGGAGACTCCGCATACCCCACTCCTGCAGATGAATCCAGTGCCTAGGTCTATTGAAATCAGTTATGTTCAAAAAAGGTTTTTGATTGTAAAAGAAGACCATCTCAACTGAGAAAGAAGCACTCTAGAGAAAAAAAAACTCTCACACAAATCTCTTTTCTTTAAAAAGCAGCCAAGAAGGCTCAGATTTTTACTGATAATTTGCAAGGTTGCTGTTTACAATATAACCATTAGAGATATACCATAAACCACTGTTATTCAGAAATGTTTTCATATAACATGTACAGTATGTAGGATGTCTGGCTCTTTAAAGCTCAGTAACTCTATAGTCCACAGAATAAGTGGTGGCAAAAATGAGGTGTCTGTCTCTTTAAATCTGGAAAGGTGTTTGATCCACTTGATGGAACATATCCACTCAAAATATGCAGTTTAAGAAAACATTGGCCACAAAACTTTGTCCAGTGCAGGTAAAATAATTGTCCCTTTGGAATATAGTATATGTTACTCATTTCATAAAACTGCATTTGTGCTGAAAAGTGCAGAAGATAAAGTGCAGTCAGTTCTTTTCAAACCTCATAAAGTGCAAAGTGCTATGTAGTTGTATAAACATTTCATTTCCATGTTGAGTATGTTGCAGGTTGTGACCTTTTGAATTATCAGTAAAAATCTGAGCCTTCTTGGCTGCTTTTGAAAGAAAACGGATTTGTGTGAGTTTTTTTCTCTAGCGTGCTGCTTTCTCAGTTTGAGATGTTCCCATTTTTTACAGTCAAAAACATTTCTGAACATATCTGATATCAACAGACCTACAGTAGGTGCTGTATTTGCCTGCAGGAGTGGGGGGCTTGGAGTCTCCTGTTTTGCCTCTTTTGATTTTCCCATTCGGAATCTGTGCACTGGTTCTGTTTTTACTTGGAGCTGAGACACCTGTTCCTTTTCTTTTTTCCATTATATCTGTCACCCCAATCTACTACGTACATGCCTCCCACCCCCTTAAATACCCCAACCTTTACAAATTTGTTCCACAACCCAGCCATCCTCTAACACCCTCCTCACTCCCCTCACAATCACAATGAAATTTCTATAACGCAATAGTAGAATATAGGTAGTATAATTAAATCTCTACCCCAACCCTTGATAAATCACTAATTTTAACCAACTTCCCCATCTTGCTAATATTCTATTAATACATTAGTGAACCCACCAACCCACTTGCTAGCACCTGACCTCCCTCCTACTCCACCCCCAAGCTCTCAGAGTATAAGGACATTCTTTAAAAACACTTTTATTAATATATTGCAGTGGAACAATCATGCTCCCTTTTTCAGTGTCCTGCATACAATAAATAATAGAATGTCCTCCTATAGATTTGTTGATGAGCAATCAATCAGCTGCTACTAATAAAAAAATACATAATTTAATCATTCTGTGCAAGACACTGAAGATGTGAACATGGTCATCCCACTGTGGCATGATTTTCTATTTTTATAGATTTTTAAAAGAGTATCCTTGTATTTTAGGGGTTCGAGGAAGGAGAGAGGTTGGGTGCAAGAGTTTGAGTAGGTGGGGGTTTCACTCATGCATTCAGGGATATTGACAGGGTGGTGGAAGTGGGCATTTAAATTATTTGATTTGGCACAGGTGTTTGAAGGGAATTTATTTTACCACCTATATACTACTACTGCATATAGAAACTTTGCCTTGACTCTTTATTTCTTTAAAAGTTGATAACTAGAATAGGCACACTGAGCCAGGGCTCAGTTTTAGATGTGGCCTGGAAGAGGGGATACAACAATGGGTGAAATAGCAATAACAAAGTGACAACAATTGGTACATGAACATGTACAAAGAATTACATCACAGAAATACAAAACAATGTGAAAATAATACATGTACATTGGTTATGGAGTAGCCTGGTTGACAGCTAAAGGACTGTGCCACCAATGTCAGGCACTACATTTATAGAGAACCAGCGAGGTCTAAAATTCAGATTATGGAGTATATTGGGTTGCAAGCAATACAACTGAGTAGTCAAACATGATAACACGGGTAAGATAGCAAAATGGGTGGATAGATCATGGGTTGTTGTAACGTGCAGAGAGGAGAAAGAAATTTATCTGCAGGTGCATTCTTAAATGAAGTGTGTCAGTATAGAAGTTTTTGAGAGAGTGGAGGAAGAAATAGAGATTAATGGGGAGAGGGAAGCTTTTCTAAAGAGAAAGCAGACTGGCCTGCTACAGATTTACTGTGAGAGACATGAAAGGAACAAGCAGCAGATGAATGGAGAGAGTAGGAGAAAGGGATGGCTGGGCTATGGAGAAAGGAGAGGTAAGTGGGAATAGTAGAAATCTAGAATTTCATCATAAAGGAGGAATAATGTGAGAGACACTAGGCTTCAAGAGAGAGGAAAGAGAGATTAGCATATAGAGAACAGTGCTATGTGAGAAATGGAGCACAAAGAGCAAAATGGCAGAAAAAAGTAAAAAAGGGTCAAACCTGGCAGAGTAGGAGGTGTGGCCCGGCTATTGAACATGGTGATCACTTGTTAGTTGGGCTCCCTAGGGCATGGGCATTCACAACAGAAATACTAGCATTAAATGATGCATTAATTGAAATATTGACTAATAAAAAGAAAGATCAGCAAAATTTCAACACAAAAATCAACAAAAAAACAATCTATGCAGCAGTTTGGACTGATAGAACAATTGATGGTTGATATCCCTGAGGGCTGCACTAC
This sequence comes from Neoceratodus forsteri, assembly GCA_016271365.2. NCBI lineage: Eukaryota > Metazoa > Chordata > Ceratodontiformes > Ceratodontidae > Neoceratodus > Neoceratodus forsteri. Next base: position 1,436,737,317 of record CM028131.1, on the reverse strand, counting down.
ATTTTAAGCCACGCCAACTGAGGGTGGCACTGGTAAAAGCACTCAAGAGCCTGCTATTGTGGCACTTCCCAGATTTATTACCAATCTTCAACAGGAGGTAAAAGATGGCTTTACAAACATTATGTCTCAGATTGCCCATTTGCAGACTGTGGTTACTGGACTGGATGAAAGATCTGCCACTCACACTACTTGGCTTGAAGAACAGGAGTGGAGTGTGCGTGACTTAAAGGATGTGTTTTCTGCCCTGGCATGAGGAAAAAAAAAATATTGCAAGACCAAGTGGAAAAGTTAATGGCCAGAGCTGAGGATCAGTAGAACCGTACCCAGAGATCTCATATCAGGATCATCGGGCTTCCTTAAGGACTTGAGGGCAAATATGCAAGTAAAGCAGTGCTGTGGCTTATGGAATAACTTGGGCTTGAAGCAGCAGTGGCTAGTTATGAGATTCAAGGGGTGCATTCAACAGGACTGAACCCTAAGCCCGGTGACAAGCAAAGACATTATTTAATTAAATACCTCTGATTCCCTGAGAAGGAGCAAATTCTGCAAGCTGCTTAGATGCATGGTCCTATACAGGCAGAGGGAGGGTTGAGTCTCGATATTCCAGGATTACTCCTGGGATTTACAAATTCAGAGGCAAAAATTTGCAGGAGTAAAATCCATCTTATAACACAGAGGATGGGACTTTGCCTTGTGTCTGGCTAAACTGAAAATTGTTAAACTGGGCTGTTCTCCAAAATATTTCATCAAGATACAAGATGATGAGTTGTACGTCAATCATGAGGAAGCAGGTGTGGAGGGCAGATCTCATCCCTTATCCACTGCCCCAACCAATAAATGATGGACTGTGACCTGCTGAGCTTATTTACTCAACTGACAGATCTAAAGTAATATGTGAAATACAGTAATAGAGATCTCCGATGATTGTGCTACAATGGGCTGTATTAGAGACAGCTAGACTTTAAATACATCCTTTGCAAACTGTGTGAGAGGCCTTTCAGCACTATGCATTTCTGCTTAAAGTTGAACCAGCATAATATTCTGTGGTGATTTGCATATGCAGCCCATGATGATTTGCATTGTGGGGGCATGGGTGATTTTGTATTTCTTTGAAACTTGGCTTCGTGGCCAAATGCCCTTTGGGGTAACCATTGCCTCAGTGCTTGTGCACAGAGGTTCTTTGTCTTTTAAATATTTTTTTGTTTTAATTGGGTTCACCACAACATAACCCAGATAGACCATCTTAGGGTAGCCGGTTCATTCCACTGAGGTGTCAAACAGACGATGCATACTGATGAGTCCTGGTTGGATGAAACCCACGTCTATGTCTTCTGTTGGCACCTTTTGCAAACTGTGTGAGAGGCCTTTCAGGCCTTTTCTGCTTAAAGTTGAACCAGCATAATATTCTGTGGTGATTTGCATATGCAGCCAATGATGCTTTGTATTGTGGGAGCATGTGTGATTTTGTATTTCCTTGTAGACTTTTAACACTGTGTCTCATTTCTTACATGCTTTTTAAATCTATCACCCTATGGAAAACTTTCTTGAGTTGAGGAGTGTTTTGTTTTTTATTTCCAAGGGGATATGATGGCTGTGGAGTATAAATTATTGGGCTAAAATGTGGACAGCTTCTGAACAGTGTTTTGTGGGCAGAGTAACTTAGTACGTTTTTGGCAGCTTTTGGAAACTGACAGGTGCTGAAATAAACTAATTGTTGGCTGACCAATCAGAGCATAGAACTGTCATCTGGAGGTGTCTTCTCAAACTGCTCCTTTAATATTGGATCTTGGTCACCACAGTTAAGTTGTTTGGGCTTTCTGCTTAACCACAGTCCATTGCCTATGTGCTTGTTAAACTTATCACCCTGCTGAAGCCTTTTTTGAGCTGAGAAGTGTGTTGGTTTTTCCTTCAAGGGAATAAGAAGACTGTGGGGTGAAATTTCTTGAGCTAAAATATGAACAGATTATGAACAGAACTTCATGGTTGGAGTAATCCAGTCCAATTTGGAGGCATTTTGAAACTGACAGGCTCTGAATCAAATTAATTGATAGCCAACCAGTCAGAGCCTAGGCCTGTCATCTGGATGGTTTTCACCCACATTGCTCCTTGAATATGTGATCTTAGTGGCATAGGTATGAAATCTGAGCTGTCTGCTTTCTTCGTAAGAGACACAAGAAATTGGAGCAGCATAGTAAAGACTGCACAAGCTGTATAGTTGAGATCAGGTCTGAAATCCCTAAGGTGCACTGTTGTGGCCTCTTATCTCTTTTGATCACTTTCTCTCTATGCTACTGAACAAGTATGGAAGTGACTTAGCAGCTTTGCTACTGCCACTCCCTTCATCCTGTGCTCTTCCTTCTCCCCCTGCATGTGCCTATCCAGGAACTGATATGCAGGTTTGCATCCTGCCATCGAATTTCCTCTCAATCATAACTGGGGTTGTGGGTACCAGCAAAAGTGGAGCTGTTATTTTTTTACGCCATTGGTAAAAATTTGGAGGACTCGATGAGAAAGCAGTCTAACATATTGCACCCTGACTTTGTTGCATGTGGTTTTTGTAATAATAACCAACTAAAATGTGGGGATGTGGGGATGTTGGGAGGGGGGATAGATCATCTACAGAGGGAGAATGTACAGATGTGATAAGTATAATGATATTACACAGATTTGATAACAATGAGAGATGCAGTCTTGTGCTAGTCTCAATTGTTGTGTTATTATCGTGTTTATGTAAATGAAATGCTGCCAGATTGGGAATATAGTGCTAACAGTGTCTTAATCCTATTGTATGCTGAAGGGTCACACTCCCTCCCATCTGATAGGTTGGGTAAAAGTGTGTCTATAGAAATAGATGCTGGCAGAGAAATAACTATCAGAATGTTAAATGAGCCAAAACAATCAGATGTGCACCCCATGAAGGTATCAATATACTTTCTTTTCTGCTAATTACAGGTGCTGTAAAGCATTACAAGTGTTATAAAGGTGCCTTCTAGATAATGATCACCTCACAATGTGTGGGATTATGCACAGATGTTGTGCAAGTGATAGGGGAGAACCAGGGGTATTATGGTTCACATCTGTGACTGGATATGTTGGGGAAGGGACAAGTTGGAAGGGTGTTATTTCTATTTTTAAATGTGTTTGGAAAGTTGTATGTTACAAAGGGTTGTAGGAGTTTGGGGAGTTTATCCTCACAAGCTTACAAGAGGCAATTTCTGATGCTGAAGGGAAACGCCCATGTAAAAACAGACCCCACCTCAGTGTGAGGCAGGGTCCAATTAGAAGTTTCAGAAAAAGTAAATTTTTTTAATCTCCGACATTGTTATATTGTTATATATTAGTAATTTATGTGATGGATCCTGCCTCCCTTGATGCTGGAAATTCACAATTCAGCGCCACTAGTGGCACACCTACAACCACCCTCGGATGTCCTGAGAATGACGTGCCATGTGGGGAGCAGCAGTGGGTCTGTCCTATAGATCTATGTATGCCCGTAATTTGTAATAGCTCTGGTTTGGATTGTACATGTCTCAGTACTGTACTGAAACCAGGTATAGACTGACAGTCCAGTTTATACCTGGTCTCAGTATAGTACTGAGACATGTACGCTCCATGCCAAGCTATTAGAAACTGCAGGCATACATAGATCTATAGGACAGATCTGTGGATGCTCCTCTCATGACATGTTATTCTTTGGACAGCCATGGGTGGTTGTGGTTTCCCCACTCACTGTGATGGATTGTGAAATGCCAGCACCGAGGGAGGCAGGATTAATCAGATAATTTACTAATATATAACAACGTCAGTGGTTAAAAAAAGTACTTTTTCTGAAACTTCTAATCAGGCCCTGCCTCACACTGAAGTGGGGTCAATTTTTATGTGGATATTTCCCTTTAAATGTGAAAGTTAACAAATTCTGGCTTCTAAACTCTCTGCTTCAACTTGTTGATAAGGGTGACCAACAAAGTTCATTTATTGGCTTTTTTGATGAACTACATAATGGCTAATGCTTTGAAAATATTTTCTTGGAACATTAATGGTCTTCAAACACATGCTAAAAGGAAAAAAGTATTGGGTAGGAAAAAAACTATGCCAGCTGATATTGTATGTCAATTGCAAGAGACCCATACCACAAACAATGAAGGGGATTATATGTCTAAGAATTGGGGAAGGGAATGATATGGATTATATTTTACATCCCAAGTCAGAGGTGCTGCAATCTGACTGAGGCCTAGATTTCCAGGGACTGTTGCACAAGTTAATAGGGATGCGGAGGTAGGGTTGTCTTGTTGAAAATCTAACTTGACACATAACAGAATATAGTGATTGGATCTGTGTAAGCTCCCAAAATAGATAACTTAGAATTTTTTAGTAATTTGTCCCTGGAAATGGCTAGTTTTGTAGGCCTTTGGCTGCTTAATGGGGATTTCAACTCTGTTTTATGTAATATTCTAGACCGATCTTCGAGTATGGGGGAACACAGGGGGAAGGGAGGTGAACACTAGTCCCTTCACAAAAGAAAGGGTCCTACAAGAGCTCGATAAGCTCAGGCTGGACAAGGCAATGGGACCTGATGGCATACATCCGAGGGTACTAAAGGAGCTAAGGGTGGAATTAGCAGAGCCATTATCAGAACTGTTTAGTGAGTCTCTGAGCACAGGAGAGGTCCTAGAAGACTGGAGAAGGGCTTATGTGATCCCGCTCCACAAGAGTAGTAGCAGGGAGGAGGCAGGAAACTACAGACCAGTCAGTCTTACCTCAGTAGTGGACAAGATTATGGAGGCACTCCTTAAGGAAAGGATAGTGCAACATCTGGAATCCATAGGAGCACAGGATCCAAGACAGCATGGGTTTACAAAGGAAGGTCCTGTCAAACTGATCTCATAGATTTCTTTTGACTGGTAACCAGAGTGGTGGACCATGGGGAAGCAGTTGATGTTGCCTACCTTGACTTCAGCAAAGCTTTCAATACTGTTCCACACAGAAGTGTAGAGAGGTGGCCACTACTCTCAACAAGTGTGGCCACCTCTCTACACTGTACCACCTTGCAGTCCATATGGGACACCGCTGGAACTTTGCAACTTCTACTCCAGGAAACAACAATCAAAACTATCTCTCAAAGAGCTGTGACTCTGCTCCTTAAAACTCCTACTCCTCCTCCTCCTTCTCATCTCAGGCAGCGTCCATCCCAATCCTGGCCCTAGAAGCTCAGGCCACACACAAACTCCAGGTGCCCTTATCCTTGCAACCATTAATTTCTGCAGCCTACTACCAAAGCTGGATGCACTCCAAGCCTTCATATGCCAACACAACCCTGACATCCTTGCAGTGGTGGCAACTTGGTTGACACCTAAAGTTCCTGACTCAGCAGTAACAATACAGGGCTACAATGTCCACAGGCTGGACCGGATATCCAAAAAAGGTGGTGGTTGCGCAATCTATATCAAAGACTTCCTGTCTTGGCACCCTGCAGCAACTCCATCACTTCCTGCCTCAGCCCAGATTCTGCCAATAAAAATTGTCCTAGGTCCCAACCATAAAGCCCTGACTATTGTCTCCGTATACATCCCGCCCAGGGACCCTAAACATGGATTCAACGACGTCCTAAACTTTATTAACTCTCATCCTCCCGAAGCTGAACTTATTCTACTAGGGGATTTCAACATAAACTGGTTAGCATTGAGTGCCAGTGCCTATAAGGACTCCATCTCAGCTGCTAACCTCACACAAATGGTAAACTCCCTTACTAGGATTAACTACAAGACTGGCACCAGTACCCTCTTGGATTGGGTCCTCACCACTCACCCCACCAAAGTTCTCCATACAACCCATTCTCCCAGACTCACTCAGTGACCCTCTGATCATGTGTGCATGGTCTAACAAATTCCTTAAGCCCCTCCCAAAATTATCGCTAGTAGAGTCCTTCCTCATGGAAAACTTCACATCTCAAACAACACCTGCTTCTACAAGACTGGCTACCCATCTATGAAGCAACAGATGTTAACTTGGCTCTTGATCACTTCATCTCAATTTTCAACAAAACCTGCGACCTCTTTGCCCCTGCTAAAAGGCCACAAAACAAAATCTATCTCAACCCATAGGTCACCGGCTCTTCTCTCACGAAGAAACTAAGGGATCACCTCTGGGCAGTTGCCAGGGCCACTGGCAAACAACTGGACATCAAAATTACAAACAAGCATGAAATGCCTGCACAAAAAGCCATACATTAATGAAATCCACCTATTACAAGGCGCTCTCACCAATACATGGGGGAAATGGTAAATGCTTTCTTGGGACAATATCAAGGATGTCACAAGAAAGCAGCCGAAAACCTCTCCTGCATGTTAATGGTTGATGGATCTCAACCTTGACCCCAAGGTGATCGTGAAACATCTTTAACATGGCTTTTCAGACCTTAGTGCTGTTCTACCCATGACTTTTTCAAAAACAGGGCCTACTCCCCAAATACCTCAGCCCCTCAGTCTAACCATCCCTCTTCTACTTCAGGAAGGTAAGGCTGAATAAGCTCACCGCTATATTACTGCAGCTATCTCTAAATCTAGATCTAGTAGCGACACCCTGGACCTTAGCTTCTGTTGCTCACCTCGATGAGGTAATTCATCCATTAACAAAATCCTAAACTCTCTCTCAGCTGTGGAAAATTCCGGACCTATGGAAAACAGCCAGCGTGACACCATCCATAAAAGTGGGGACAAGGCGATTCACTCAAATTATGCCCTATCTCCATACTGCCCCACTCTCTAAGGCACTTGAGCGCATCGAGGCTGATCAACTTACCGACCACTTGGATAAATACAATATACCTTTTCCACAACAACACAGCTTCTGGAAAAGTCACAGCACCACCACAGCCCTTCTTGGGTTCACTGGAGCTTTGCACAAATCCCTTGACAACGGCCTTCTCACAGGGGCCATTTTCGTCGACCTCTCCAAGGCCTTTGATACAGTACATCATGGACTACTAATTCACCAACTACTGAATGCTAGGCTATCACCTGACTCTTCTCTCTGGATTAAAAGCTACTTTGAAAACCGGTCACAGAGAGTAAAAATTACGGACGCTTTTTCTAACACCCTGCTTGTTCGCTTGGGTGTCCCACAGGGATCCATACTGGGACCCCTCCTTTTTAGCCTTTTCTTAAACTCCCTTCCTTACCACTGCTCTGAGCAGATCATACTATATGCCGATGATGCTGTTGTATTCTTCACCACAAAGATCCTGCAACTCTTCAACATAACCTTCAACTTGGTTTCAGTTCTGTAGAGACATGGTTTCTTAATCATAAACTGGTCCTCAATGACAAGAAAACCAAATCTATGCTCTTCTGCAGCTCTCATAACCCACACAAGCTACACCACTTGGCTATCTCACCACTCAGGGGAACACTCTAGATCAGGTGGTGTCCTTCAAATACTTAGGGATACAGCTTGACCCTAATCTCTCCTATGGACTTCATGTAGATAATGTAGCTAGAGCTGCTAATACACGGCGTGGTCTCCTCTACAAACACAGACCACACCTCATGCCAGAAGCTTTGAAGGTTGCAGTCCTGAGCTCTGTGATCTCTGTAATAGACTATGGTCTCATCACTTATGGCTCAGCCACAACCACAACCCTTAGATTCCTCTCGACTGCCTTAAATAAAGCATGTCGGCTCATCACTGGTGCTCACCGTCTCACCCACACATGTGACCTGTACACTCAGACTGGCTGGCTCCAACTATCAAACCGCATAAAGTTTCTCACCTGCTCCATGGTGAAAAAATCTACCTTGGCCTTGCACCTTCTGGGGTCTCAACTCTGTTACAACACTGAATTAACAAATGGTGCCTTAGGAGATCCACGCTACAGCTACTGAAAGTCCCCCACTGTCACACTTCACAGGGACAATGCTCTTTTGCTTATCGAGCACCACTCTGGTTCAATGGCCTCAGCCCAACCATCTCCTCTGCCCCAACTATTGGTATGTTTAAAACTAGGCTCCAGGACTATCTCACTACCAACAGCTCCTGTGACTGCCCAACTTAACCTTGTTTCTCCACTTCCCTTTCTGCTCTAGTTGTCCCCTCCCTCCCTCCTCACTGGATTCTACCCTCACATCTTGGTATACCCAATGCTGCACTTTTCACCCTCTCGCCACCCTTCCTACATTCCTTCTCCCCCTCTACCCTCTTCCCTCTCCCTATGATTCTGGCACTTCTTATCTGTTGTCTATTTTCTCTGACAAATGCCGCTGGCTGCCTTGTTACAATGCTACCCTTGAACTGTATTAATCTGTACTCTGTTTGCAATGTCCACATTGTTGTATTGCCTGTCTTGATGTTCCCCATAATTTGTATTTCTCTGACGTGGAACCTTTGTAAAAGAGCCATAGCTCAAAGGTATTTATAATCCTAGACTTGATAAATAAATAATAAGCTGGGTAGGCTTGGGGTAAGTCAGGAGTTGGTCAACTGGGTGGCAAACTGGTTGTCGGGCAGAAAACAGAGAGTGTTGGTAAATGGTATACAGTCAGAAGAGATGCAAGTCACAAGTGGGGTACCTCAGGGATCAATCCTGGGGCCTGTCCTCTTCAATATCTTCATCAGTGACATTGCAGATGGACTGGAGGGTAAGGTGTGTCTGTTTGCAGATGACATCAGGATCTGCAACAGAGTAGATGATCCAGATGGGGTGGGCAGAATGAGAAGAGATCTGGATAAACTAGTAAAATGGTCTGAAGAGTGGCAACTGTGGTTTAATGCAAAGAAGTGCAAGATCATGCACATAGGGAAGAGAAACAATGAAGTCACCTGTAGGCTGGGAGGGGAGTTGCTGGCAGTCACAAGAGAAGAAAGAGACTTGGGCATCATCATCACCGATAACTTGAAATTATCCAAGCAGACCTCTAAAGCAGTAGGTAAGGCTAAGGGGATGTTAGGATGTATTAGTAAGGGTATCACAAGTCAGAAGAGGGAGGTAATAATCCCTCTTTACAAGACACTGGTTAGACCCCATCTGGAGTACTGCGTGCAGTACTGGAGGCTACACCTTCACAAAGACATTAACCAAATTGAGGCAGTCCAGAGAAGGGCAACCAAAATGGTGCAGGGACTGCATCAGAAAGCATATGAGGACAGATTAATGGAGCTCAATATGTATACCCTAGAGCAAAGGAGGGAGAGAGGTGATATCATCAAAACATTCAAACACCTTAAGGGCATTAACAAGGTGAAAGAGTCTAATATGTTTCAATATAAGAAAAATAGCAGGACAGGAGGACACAGCATGAGATTAGAGGGAGGCTGATTAAGGGGTAATGTGGAAGTTCTTTTTCACAGAAAGGGTGGAGGATGTATGGAATGACCTACCTCAGGAAGTGGTGAATATGAATACAGTGCAGGGCTTCAAACTTACTACCCCAGTACCCTGTATTATGTACCAATACTGTACTGTTTTTGTATTTTCAGCTATTCTAATTATTGTTGGCACCGGCTGTAATTCCCCGTGATGCCTGGTAGTCTCTGTATCCTGCACTGACTGTAATCCCTGTGATACCTGTTATTTTCTGTGTGATGCATTGTCTCCTTCACTGTACCTGTACTCACTTCACCTGTAACCATCCCGGGTCGCACCTGAAAATAGGCACTTGGCTGTCTAGTGTGCTTACCCAGTTAACAAAAGCAAATAAATAAATAAACAGGCATGGGATAGGCATAAGGGAGCAATACAGATGAGTATGATTAGATAGGCCATTGACAGAGCAAATGCCGATGGCACATTTATAAGGTAGACAAGGAAATGGGAAGACTGGATGGGCCTTGCGGTCCTTATCTGACATCAACTTCTATGTTATGTTTCTATGTAACCAATATCTGAAAGCACTAGGGTGTTGAGGGATCTGATGAAAGACCACAGGTTAGTAGATTCTTTGAGACGTCATATCCCCAGGGCAAGGGAGTACACCTACTACTTTCATTTGGCCAAAGCATATGATCAATTAGATATTGCCATGGTAACACAGGATCTGTTACAGGTGGTCCATTCTGTTATACAGGAATGATATAATTCTTATATCTGATCATTCCTTTATACAAGTATCATTATTTGGGATAGCCTCACCTTTTTCCAGCCAAACATGGAGATTAGACCCTACATTGCTGAAGAAAATGGAATTTTAGCATTATACGAGACATAAAATTTCAGACTTCCTATCCAACAATCCCCTAGGTCTCGCATCTGCTGCTGTAAGATGGGATGCTTTCAAAGCAGTCTTATGCAGGGCTATTATCTCCTATGAAACACACAAAAAAGGGTAGATGACCAGGTTTTCTCTGGGTTGGGGGAGAAAATTCAAAGAGAAGAAAAAGCACATAGGGAATGCCCCATCTCAGACAGTTGCCACACCTTGCAGATAGAAAGGCACTACTGCTTTTGCAAGCAGGTATCTATTTTGTTGGTAACTCGGGGAGGGGGGGAGTGGTTGGCCTGGCAATTACATAATAGAGAAGAGGTAAAAAATACAATCCAGGTTCAGATTAGTGGGGGTAATTTGCAACATGGGGTGGCAGAAACTGTGGAATGTTTTCATTCTTGTTAAGAAACATTGTGCACATCCGGAGTTTCCCTCTCAGAGGCTCAGCTCAATAGCTTCTTTGCCAATGCACAACTGCAAACAAAAAATGAACAAGATAGAAAAAAGTTAGAAGAAACAGTGTAGTGGGAAGGCATTAAGAGGGTGATCAACCATCTTAAGGGGGGAAGGCACCAGGGCTAGATGGCTAGCCAGTTCACATCTTTAAAATTAGTCTTCATTGCCTCCAGGCCCCACTACAGGACATGATTTAGGAATCCTTATCTCAGGGTGTTATACCTCCCACCATGCAATCTACCACCATCACAATACTTCTGCAGCAGGATAAAGACCCCCAATATTGCTCCTCATACCAACCAATATCTCTCCTGACTGTTGACTGCAACATTTTGGCCCAAATATTGGTTAGCAGGATTGAAAAAGTGCATCCTTTCATAATTCATGAAACCCAAACTGCTTTTATGAAAGGCAGACGGGGAAATGAAATGTGAGGCACGCGCTCACCGTAGTATGGAGATGGCCAGGGAGAAGAATTCTGGGAGACCCAGGGATACTAGCATCAGGTTCCAAAAAGTCATTCGATCATGTCTAGTGGAGGTATTCATTTGAAACCCTGTGGAGACTTGGGACTGGTGAAAATATGATACGATGGATAGGGGCATTATGTAAGCAGCCCACGGCTCAAATACACATGAATGGTATATTCACAAAACCCTTCCAGTTAACTGTCATGGCATGTGGGTGTAGGGATGGACACTGGACGCAGATGAACGATGATGGCAAGGCAGTTACCGAGCCACTAGTTTATTCAGTTTCTTCAAAAAATAATTGCAACGCAAATAACAAAATTACAGTGAACTGATAAACAACCAAAATAAAACAAAAACATTCCTTAATGTTGAACTCCTGCTGTATAGAGGCTTAAACATCAATAATCACCTCTCCAGCACATGGATCCTAGGTCTGTATAGGCGCAAACCTCCACTAAGGGGTCAGTAACTAGCTGATTCCAGACTGAATCTGAAGGGGTTACCACAATGAGCTCCCTTTTACACATGGGAACCATTAGGTGACCACCTTTAGCTCCGCCCCTTAAACACCTTGCATAAGCAAAACCTTTACAACACACATTTATTTACTTTTACATATATGGAAAGTCTATATATCTTTACTCAAGTACATACATTTCCCTGAAATGCAATAATTCCCAATATTAACACAAAAACAGCTTATTACCTGAGTTAGCCCCTCCCCTTACCTGTCTATAGTATTTCTAGGGTGAACAGTGGGCTGGCTACCTTCTAATGACATAGCTGGAGCAGCAGGAATACTGAGTACCACACAGCACTTTCCAGAACGGAGAACAGTTAAGGTAAACATTTGGCCTTTACAACATTCCTGGCTTTCTATTGTAACTGAGACACAGGAATACTGAAAAGAAATGAAACACTGTATGGAACTGGTAGAAATTCTAAAACTGTGTACACTTTGTCTAGCAGTTCCTCATGAGTTTTATTTCAGTATTTCCTGCTTTGCAACCTTTCTGCTCAGTGCTCAGCATAGCAAGCCATCGTGTAGCACAGATGTACTTGAACAAACAAGCTACTGAAATTCTTCTGTGCTACGCCTAGGGACACTAAGCCTTTTTATAAACCATAAAACAAATATAACTGTTAGTCAAACACAATAACTGGGTGTGTTTGTAGGTCTTAGTCCCTAAATAAGATGGTCCAGGATTGGGCCACAGTTTTCATAGTATTTACTCTTTTTGCTACATTTTGGCAATACCAGAAAACTGCTTAAACAGCATTGCATGTTTGTAAAAATGCACTGCAAGGGTTTTCTACCTCTCGCTAGTGCACTTCTGATGCCCCTGCCTTTACAAACCTATTCAAGTACAAAGGCAGACTCAAGCCTAACAGAGATTCTAGCTTCTCTGTTCCAGCTTACAAACAGTATCCTCTTTGGGGTGGGGGGTGGGGTCCGAGTACTGGATTACAGGGTGCCTGCCCAAGGTATGGAAATAACAATAAAGCGATAGTGGAGGCCTACTTCTCAGGTGGCCTGCCTGGAAAAAGGGGAAATGAAAGTATGGAGAAAGGAAAGGATAGAAATGAGAGAAAAAAGGTGTTACTGCAGTAGGCTTAATACACTAGAAATAGGTGGGATTTTGGAGGAAGGGTACACAGCACTCTTTCACACTTCTCCCCGCCTAAGAGGAAACTATCAGGGTAACCTCATCTTGTCTATCTACTATAGTTTCCTAACATCCAAGCAGAAAGGCAACATGCACATTTGTCAGATCTCTCATTCTCAAAGGAGGGAGAAATGGAGCTTAAGCTCACCCACTCCCAAAGCTCCACCTCAGGGACCCTTTGTATAACTCAAAACAAAACAATTAAGAAAGGTTATTACTACCTTTCCTGTCATGTGTACCTTGATCTGCCCCATAATGAGACATAAAATCCACATTTTTATTAGCTGTCCCAGGTCTATGGTGTACTGTAAACTGCTAGGGCTTCAGGAATAGATACCACAACATAATCCTAGGATTTGTATCTTTCATTACATTCATCCAACATAATGGATTATGATTGGTTTCAAACTCATTACCCCACAAATAATATCTAAGGGCTTCAATGGCCCATTTGACTGCAAGGCACTCTTTTTCTATAGCAGAGTACCGGGTCTCCCTTTCATGGAGTTTACAACTCAAATATATGATGGGGTGTTCCTCCCCCTCTAATGTTTGGGACAGAACAGCCCGTAACCCCCAATTTGAAGCATCAGTCTGAACAGTAAATGGTAAGGTGAAATCTGAACTCTGCAGCACTGGAGCAGCACAAATGTGTGCTTTTATAGCCCAGGAGGCTTTTTCACAGTCTGGAGACCATTTGATCTTGTTAGACTTATGTTTTTTTGTAAGACCAGTTAATGGTGTTGCTAAAGTGGCAAAGTGAGGCACAAATCTACGATAGTATCTGGCGAGACCTAAAAACAAGCGTTCATGCTTTTTAGTTAAAGGTCTTGGGCACTTAGCTACTGCATCTATTTTATTTATTTCTGGTTTAATTTGTCCATTTCCAATTATGAATCCCAAATATTTTGTTTCTTGCATAGCCACACAGCACTTTGTGGGGTTTATAGTAAGGCCTGCTCTAGTCAAAGTATCTAATATAGCCCTTAAGTGTTGTAAATGATCTTCCCAGGTTGTGCTATAGATGATCACGTTGTCTAGATATGCAGCACTATATGCTTGATTATTTTGTAAGGTTTGATCCATCAAATGCTGAAACTTGGCAGGAGCACTGTGTAAGCCAAAAGGCATGGTAAGGAAATGAAAAAGGCCTACTGGGGTGCTTAAAGCTGTTTTCTCCTTAGACGCTTCATCTAAAGGAATCTGCCAAAATCCCTTTGTCAAATCAAACGTAGAGATGTACTTTGCATTGCCCAACCTGTCTATAATGTCATCTATCATGGGCATAGAATAGGCATCAAATTTGGAAAGAATGTTTAACCACTGAAAATCAAGGCAGAGGCATATTCCGCCTTCTTTCTTTTCTACTACCACAATAGGGAATGCCCATTCACTAGTAGAAGGCTCTATCATCCCCAAATTGTGCATCTTGCTTACCTCCTTAACCACTTCATCTCTAACCTTTTCAGGTAGTCAATATGGTTTTTGTTGAATAGGGGTAGGGGTAGTTACTTCTATGTGATGTTGTATGCCATGAACTCTACCAGGAATGGAAGTAAATGTTTGCTTAAATTCCTTCAGCAGTCCATCTAATTTCTTTCTCTGTTGAGAGATTAGTGAGGGGTTGATAGTGAGGTCACTGAGTTCTCCTAATTTGTCCAATTGATCATAAGCCACCTTAAGCTCACTTTTACCTTCATCAGGATGGACAAAACAACTAGGGACTGGCCTCTCTGTCCATCTTTTTAGAAGGTTAACATGGTAGGCTTTCTGCTTTTGATGTCTATCTGGAAGTTCCACTTCATATGTTGCTGGACCAGTTTGCCTCAGGATGTTATAGGACCCCTGCCATTTCATGAGTAATTTATTGGCAGTAGAGGGGAGTAATAATAGTACCCTATCACCCACCTGAAAGGATTTCTGTCCCATCCCTTGATCATAGTATGTCTTCTGTACTCCCTGTTTGATTAAATTCTGTTGATGTGCCAACTGAGTGTACTTCAGTAATTGTTTATGTAACGCTATGATGTAATCAAGGGTGGTACTTGTAGTTTCTCCCTTTTTGTCCTCCCATTCTTCCTGCGCTATATTGAGAGGTCCCCTGGGGTGTCATCTGTACAGTGATTCAAATGGGGTGAACCCAGCTGAGGCCTATGGTACCTTTCGATATGCAAATAACAGAAGAGGAAAAAACACATCCCAAACCTTACCTTCGTCCTCAACATATTTTTAAAGCGTACGCTTTAGGGTCTGGTTGAATCCTTTAACCAGTCCATCAGTTTGTGGGTGATAGAGAGTGATATGAATGGTTTCTACCCCCAAAGTTGTGTATAAACTGGTCTACATCCTAGAACAGAAATTGCTGCCCCAGTCTGTTAATATTTCTCTTGGTATCCCTACCCTGCTGAACATTTTTATAAGTTCATCTGCCACTTTTTCAGCTGTGACAGTTCTGAGTGGAATAGCCTCTGGATATTTTGTGCAATAATGGCATATAACAAGGATGAAATGGTTTCCCTTTGCACTTTTTGGCAACGGTCCTATTATGTCCATAGCAATACGTCTGAATGGGGTAGTAATTAAAGGCAAAGGCTGAAGGGGAACCGTTTCTTTCTTGTTAGTAGCGGTAACCTTTTGATAATCTAAACAGCTCAGGCAAAAAAAGGTCCGTCTCCCCATATGACACACAGGGGAAATGCCAAACCTCACCCAACAACTAACACACCGAAGTCTGGCTAATGGAAAATCATGTACACAAATGCTCACAGCATGGGAAATAAGATCTCAGACCTGCAGGCAATAATGTCAGAGGCTAAACTGGACATAGTAGCAATTAGTGAGACGTGGTTTACCAGTAACCACACTTGGGAGACTTCAGTACCTGGCTATGTACTGTTCAGAAGAGACCGAGGTGCAAAAAGGGGAGGGGTGGAGTGGCCATGTATGTCAATGAATATATCAAAGCTATAGAAATTCAGAATACACATAAGGAGCCAAAAGAACTGTGGGTCACCCTGGAAACAGGAAATGGGACAGCTGTAAGAACTGGGGTTGTCTACAGGCCCTCAGACCAGGGGGAAGACATAGACACATTACTGTTAGAAGATATACAAAACATGACAGCTAAAGGGGAGGTTCTGATAATGGGAGACTTCAACATGCCGGATACAGATTGGTCAATACCAGCAGGAACATCTGCCAGAACTAGACACATGGTGGATTCCCTGCAGGGGGAAGGCCTCAAACAACTGGTACAATAGCCCACAAGAGACAGGGCTATCTTAAATCTAGTACTAACTAACATGGAAGGGATCACAGATCTCCATGTAGAAGGTCACCTGGGGGCCAGTGACCATCACATGGTATGGTTCAATTTGACCATTACATCTAAATCATCCCATTCCAAGGCAAAAATATGGGACTTCAGAGGAGCTGACTTTGATAAGATGGCCAACAGAGTTAAACTAGCCCTGGCAAAAAGAAACACAGGTGAGGGGGTACAGGCAAAGTGGGTAAGCATTAAGGATGCAGTACTTGAAGCAACATCCCATTGTGTTAGACAGACAAGGAAGTGCAAAAGAAGAAAGGAACCACTTTGGTTCTCAAATACAGTAGCAGAAAAGGTCAGAGCCAAAAGGCTGGCCTTCAGGAAATATAAGGGAACACAGTGGGATGAAGATAGGGAGGCGTATCAAACTGCCCTAAGGGAAGCAGGGAAGGCAGTAAGGCAGAAAAACTCCCAAACTGAGGAAACACTTGCACAAACAGTAAAAGAAGGTGACAAGACTTTCTATAGATACATTAGTGAAAGGAGAAAGTCCAGAGGGGGTATCGCTAAGATCAAAGGAGAAAAGGGTGTGTGTGAGGAGGAGGACCCTGCAATAGCATCTATCCTAAATAGATACTTTTGCTCAGTATTTACTGAAGATAAGGTAGGGCAGGGCCCACAGCTCAGGACCATGGACACAGGGGGGAGGGAGGAGAGCACTACACCCTTCACAAAAGAAAGGGTCCTACAAGAGCTCGCTAAGCTCAGGGTAGACAAGGCAATGGGACTTGATGGTATGCATCCCAGGGTACTTAAAGAGCTAAGGGTGGAACTAGCAGAGCATTTATCAGAACTGTTTAATGAGTCTCTGAGCACAGGAGACATCCTAGAAGACTAGAGAAGGGCTCATGTGATCCCGCTCCACAAGACTGGTAGCAGGGAGGAGGCAGGGAACTACAGACCAGTCAGTCTTACCTCAGTAGTGGACAAGATTATGGAGGCACTCCTTAAGGAAAGGATAGTGCAACATCTGGAATCCATAGGAGCACAGGATCCAAGACAGCATGGGTTTACAAAAGGAAGGTCCTGTCAAACTAATCTCATAGACTTCTTTGACTGGGTAATCAGAGTGGTGGACCAAGGGGAAGCAGTTGATGTCACCTACCTTGACTTCAGCAAAGCTTTCAACACTGTTCCACGTAGGAGATTGATAAATAAGCTGGGTAGGCTCAGGGTGGGTCAGAAGTTGGTCAACTAGGTGGCAAACTGGTTAACAGGCAGAAAACAGAGAGTGGTGGTAAATGGTATACAATCAGAAGAGATGCAAGTCACAAGTGGGTACCTCAGGGATCAGTTCTGGGGCCAGTCCTCTTCAATATCTTCATTAGTAACATTGCAGATGGACTAGAGGGTAAGGCTTGTCTGTTTGCAGATGACACCAAGATCTGCAACTGAGTAGATGATTCAGATGGGGTGGGCAGAATGAAAAGAAATCTGGATAAACTAGCAAAATGGTCAGAACAGTGGCAACTGGGATTTAATGCAAAGAAGTGCAAGATCATGCACATAGGGAAGAGAAACAATGAAGCCACCTGTAGGCTGGGAGGGGAGTTGCTGACAGTCACAAAGGAAGAAAGAGACTTGGGCATCATCATCACCGATGACCTGAAATCATCCAATCAGACCTCTAAAGCAGTAGGTAAGGCTAGGGGATGTTGGGATGTATTAGTAGGAGTATCTGCAAGTCGTAAGAGGGTAATAATCCTCTTTACAAGACACTGAGTTAGGCCCCATCTGGAGTACTGCATGCAGTACTGAGCCCACCGTTAAAGGGCATTAACAAATTGAAGCAGTCAGAGAAGGCAACCAAAATGGTGCAGGGACTGCATCCAGGAGACATATGAGGACAGATTAATGGAGCTCAATATATATACCCTTGAGCAAAGGAGGAGAGAGGTGATACGATCGAAACATTCAAACACCTTAAGGGCATTAACAAAGGTGAAAGAGTCTAACATGTTTAAATATAAGATAAATAGCAGGACAAGAGGACACAGCATGATATTAGAGGGAAGCTGATTAAGGGGGAATGTGAAGAAATTCTTTTTCACAGAAAGGATGGTGGATGCATGGAATGGTATACCTCAGGAAGTGGTGGTTGTGAATACAGTGCAGGGCTTCAAACAGGCATGGGATAGGCATAAGGGAGCAATACAGATGAGTAAGACTAGATAGGCCACTGACAGAGCAAATGCCGATGGCACATTTATAAGGTCGAAAAAGAAATGGGCAGACTGGATGGGCCTTGCGGTCCTTATCTGCCATCAACTTCTATGTTTCTATTAAAAGTCAGCTACCTGCGTGTGGATACCTGTCCAGTAGAACCTGGGGAGCAAATGCTGTAGGGTGCAATCTCGGCCCAAATGTTGTGCTAACGGGATATCATGAGCCAACTGTATTAACCTTTCCCTGTATTTAGTGGGTACTAGCAGTTGCTCAATCTGTTTACCAGTGGAGGGGTGAGCGCATCTCCTATACCATAACCCCTCTTTTCTAATACTAGTAGGCCCTTTCTCATCTCCTTGGTTTGTTAATAGAAAAAATGGTTGAAGTGTTACATCATCCTGTTGTTTCTTGCTAAACCCTTCAGCCATCCTCATGTTGAAAATACTATCTTTTGAGGTGTCCTCAATCACATCAACAGTATTTTTAACATTTATAATAGCATTGTCAGGACCATCATTACAATGTTTATTAATCCATTGTTTCTTTTCTTCCCTTCTTTCCCTCTTTGTTTTAGGGGTCTTTCCAGGTACCCCATATGCATCATCATCAAAAGGGAACAACTGGGTCCACTGCTCATTTTGTTTGGAACTAGCACGAGTAGTCATGGCCATGGCACAAAGATCGTTATGGGTGGTAATCAGGGTGTGAATGTCTGGCTAGCCCTGACCAATGATGACAGGGATGGGCAGATGAGGAACTAAAC
The DNA here is from genome assembly GCA_016271365.2 of Neoceratodus forsteri. Taxonomy (NCBI): domain Eukaryota; kingdom Metazoa; phylum Chordata; order Ceratodontiformes; family Ceratodontidae; genus Neoceratodus; species Neoceratodus forsteri. Next base: position 1,436,718,268 of record CM028131.1, on the reverse strand, counting down.
CCACAGTCATTGGGTGTCCGTTCCCTTCTATTTGCATGTCCAAAGTAGTCACTGGATATTTATGTACATCCCCATGAATACACATGGCAGAGGTGTCCGCCCCTTGTTTCAGGTTGTGGTGAATCAGATCAGTTCGCACAAGGGTCTGTCTACTACCCAAGTCTAACAGGCCTGTGACCTCTGTATCCCCAATCAGTACTGGTATTATAAAACATCCCATATTTGCTAAGGCTAGTTGGACAGGGGCCACCCCCTTTCTCTTAGGACAGTACCTAGCAATATGTCCCCTTCCTTGACAGTCCCAACATATGGTATTGGGATTAGAGGGTCTAGAGGCTGGGAAAGTCTTAGAGTTCCCAGTATTTTCTGATGAGGTAGTTGCAGTAGGGGATAAAGTAGAGGAAGTAGAAGAAGAAGACCTTACTGTGGGTGGGGTTGCACCATTGTGTCCTCTTTGGTGATTCAGTCTCGCAGTAAGGTAGTCCTCCTGCAATGTAATTGCCTTTTCCACTGTATCTGGCTGGTGCTCCCTTACCCACATCTGGATGTTGGAGGGCAAGACATGTATAAACTGTTCCAAGATCACCATTTCTACTATTTGTTCTGCAGATTTCACCCTAGGCTGTAGCCACTTATGACAAAGGTCTTTCAGCCTGGCAAAGGCCTCACGAGGAGTATCCACTGTGTGAAATCTAAATGTCCTGAATCTCTTGGTGGTATGTCTCAGGGCTGATGTCATAGCATTGCAGGATGGCATGTTTCACCGCATCATAGTCGTCAGCTTGTGCACTGTCCATATGGCTATATGCAAATTGTGCTTTTCCTGATAAGTAGGGAACAAGAAGGATAACCCAGTGTGTTTGAGGCCAACCACAAGCCTGGACAACCCTTTCAAATGTCATCATATAGGCCTCAATATCATCAGTTGCCCCCAACTTAGTGAGCTTAATGTCCTTAGGAGTATCAACTGGTGGAGGGCTGGGCACCCCTATGTCTCTAATGGCCTGTAAAGTGTCATTCCAATGTGCTTCTGTCCACTGGAGGTCCCGTTCCCCTCTGCTGGTCCATGGCCAGCTGCTTCACACATAGCCAGCGCAATAACTCATGGATGTCTTCGAGTGGTTCTGTGGATACCTTGTCAGCAGCAGCAGTAGCCCCACCTTCCTCCTCCAACTCCTCCAGTTTTTCATTTTTGTGGCAGTCTTCCTCCAGACATCAGGTCCCAAACCAGGCAATGGGACCTCTCCATGCTTCTCGGCCATCCTACGAGGTAAGACATCACTAGGCTGATTCAGCTTCAGCTCCGCTGTAGTGTTCTGCATCCAGTAGCCTTCTTCTGGAAGGAATCAGTATCGCCAGTACACCCCACTTCTGACACCAGTGTCGTGGTGAGTGGGTGTACGAATGGGCACTGGACACAGATTAATGATGATGTCAAGGCCACTACCAATCCACTAGTTTATTCAGTTTCTTCAAAAAATAATTGCAAAGCGAATAACAAAATTACAGCGAACTGATAAATGACCAAAATAAAAAAAAACTTTCCTTAATGTTGAACTCCTGCTGTATAGAGGCTTAAACATCAATAATCACCTCTCCAGCACATGAAGCCTAGGTCTGTATAGGTGCAGACCTCCACTGAGGGGTCAGTAACTAGCTGATCTCAGACTGAATCTGAAGGGTTTACCACAATGAGCTCCCTTTTATACCTGGGAACCACTAGGTGACCACCTTTAGCTCCACCCCTTAAACACCTTGCATAAGCAAAACCTTTACAACACACATTTATTTACTTTTACATATAAGAAAAGTCTATATATCTTTATTTAAGTACATACATATCCCGGAAATGCAATAATTCCCAATATTAACACAAAAACAGTTTATTACCTAAGTTAGCCCCTCCCCTTACCTGTCTATAGTATTTCTAGGGTGAACAGTGGGCCAGCTGCCTCCTAATGACATAGCTGGAGCAGCAGGAACACTGAGCACTACAGAGAACTTTCCAGAATGGAGAACAGTTAAGGTAAACCTTTGGCCTTTACAACATTCCTTGCTTTCTATTGTAACTGAGACACAGGAATACCGAAAAGAAATGAAACACTGGTAGAAATTCTAACATTGTGTACACTTTGTCTAGCAATTCCTCATGAGTTTCATTTCAGTATTTCCTGCTTTGCAACTTTTCTGCACAATGGTCAGCATAGCAAGCCATTGTGTAGCACAGATGTACTTGAACAAACAAGCTACTGAAATTCTTCTGTGCAACACTTAGGGACACTAAGCCTTTTTATAAACCATAAAACAAATATAACTGTTAGTCAAACACAATAACTGGGTGTGTTTGCAGGTCTTAGTCCCTAAATAAGATGGTCCAGGATTGGGCCACAGTTTTCATAGTGTATACTTTTTTTCCTACATTTTGGCAATACCTGAAAACTGCTTAAACAGCATTGCATGTTTGTTAAAATGCATGGCAAGGGTTTTCTACCACTCGCTAGTGCACTTCTGATGCCCCTGCCTTTACAAACCTATTCAAGCGCAAAGGTAGACTCAAGCTAACAGCTATTCTAGCTTCTCTGTTCCAGCTGACAAACAGAATCCTCTTTGGGGAGGGTCCGAGTACTGGATTACCGGGTGCAGCCCAAGGTATGGAAATAATAATAAAGGGATAGCAGAGGCCTATTTCCCAGGTGGCCTGCCTGGAAAATGGGAATTGAAAGTATGGAGAAAGGAAAGGATAGAAATGAGAGACAAAAGGTGCTACTGCAGTAGGCTTAATACACTAGAAATAGGCAGGATTTTGGAGGGGGGTACACAGCACTCTTTCACATTGACCCAGTAAACTAGACAGGGTTGCCCTCTCTCTCCTCTCTTCTACATGATACCTCTGGAACCCCTTTCAGCTGTTATCAGAAAAGGTGAGAGAATTCATGGCTTAGTGGCTGGAGGCAAGCACCAGAAGATAGCCCTTTGTGTGGACGACTTACTAGTTTACCTCCAAGACCCACAAAGTAGCAATCCAGTCCTACATAATATTATCTTAGAATATGGTGCCCTAGCAGGCTATAAGATCAACTGGTCGTAAAGCAAGGTGATGTTGCTGGGTCAGGGTGACTCTAGCTTTTTGTCAGTGACCCCACTAAATTTGAAAATTCTCTGGTCCCTGAAATACTTGTGTATTATGACACCTATGAAAATATCTCATTTATATAAAGAAAAGTATGACAGCCTAATAAACTGCATAAGGAAGGATTTTGAGAGATGGGCGGGTCTCCCTATAAGATTGACTGGTCAGGTCAACATAATTAAAATGAATCTATTACCCAAATGTCTATACCTATATCAGAATATACCTATTAGAGTCCCAGAATACTTCTTCTGACAACTGAACAGTATATTGAATAAGTTCTTGTGGTGCAATAAAGTGCAAGGATAAAAAGGACTATACTGCAGTTGCCACTGTGCAGCGGAGGACTAGCCCTCCCTAATTTCAAATACTGTTACTGGACAGCCCAACTCACCTTTTTAGAGAATCCTATGGTCAACTCAGCACCTGCTTGGAGAATAATAGAAGAAGAATTCATTGTGGGTGGCTTGCTTCAGGGTGTTTATTTACCCTCTTTATTTTATACATACCTTCCATGATGTAAAACTGCACTTGTTAGGCTTTAGAGAGGAGCACATAAGCATACTGAGCACCAAAAGGGGTTATCACCAAATACTGCAATACATTGTGTGTGGGAAATTAAGACTATGCCAGGTTGTGGCGCAAGCCTGGATACAGTGCAACTGGGATGTGCCAGGGCGCTGACAGTGTGATATTCAATGGTGCTGCACCATGGCTCAGCACAGTTGAATGTCGCTCCGTGGCCACCCGCATAGCACATGGCACAGTGGCACTGCACCAGCGCAAGTGGCCAGAGGGGGGCGGGGGATGCGCTAGCACAAGTGCCATTGCGCTCGGTGCATCTACCATGACATTCAGTGGTGGACATTCAAATGTGGCCATAATGCATGCAAGGTGCAAATGGGGCCATTTGCATGTCATTATGGCCCCATTTGCATGCAGGAGCGCTGATCCCTGGAGACTTGCACCTGGCACCCTGCCAGGCTGCAGCCATTGATCGATGCCCCCTGCACAAATGACAAAGTGCCCCAATGCCCGATCGCAGGCATACATATTGAAATATAATAGTCCATTATCCCTGGTGGTCCAGTGGACTGCTTCCAGCCCAATCGTGGGCATAAGTATGAAAATATAATATTCCAAACCATCCATGGTGGTCCAGCGGTACCCACCTCCCCACCCGCCCACTGAGTCCCACCACCCTACTCTCCCCCAGTCAGTTGCGGGTGGCAGCTCCCCACCCGTGAGCCACCCGGCCTCCCACCGACTGACTGTGTACAGTGTATGTGCTCTCCATTGGCCCACAGTGTGGGGCCAATGGGCATGCAAATTCATGCAGTACTACAGTCAGACAGATATGGAATGAATCCATCTACATATCTGGACTGTGTAGTACTGATCCGTTCTGCATGCCCATTGGCCCACACTGTGGACCATTGGGCATACAGCCATACTGTATGCAGTCAGTTGGCGGGTGGGTGGGCAGCTTGCAGGTGGGTAGCTGCTGCCCACCACTGACCGGGGGAGCGGGGTGGTGAGGCTCAGTAGGCGGGTGGGGAGGGGGGTACTGCTGAACCACCGGGGATGGTTTGGAATATTATATTTTCATACTTATGCCCATGATCGGGCTGGGAGTGGTCCACTGGACCACCAGGGATATTGGACTGTTTATTATAATACTTATGCCCGTGATTGGGCATGGGGGGGCACTACCATGATGGATGGTGCTGCCGGAGCTCGGGTGGCCACCCACAGCTGGCAGCTGCTGTGTTGTGCCCTGCAATACGGCAGCTCATCTGTGGGTTGCCAGCTGTTGCTCCTTCTTTTTCTAGCTCAGCTGTGTGCGGCGCAAGTAGGGGATGTACCTGCATGGGCTCAGCACATCCAGGGCTGAATATCGGGATGTGCGGAGTATGCATGGGCACGCCCCCCCCACTTGCACTGCATACATTACTGATGCACTCCAGCACATCGGGATTTGTGCCACTCACTTTCTCCTTTTGAATATCATGCCAGGGTGCATCAGTGGGTTGCACATGGTGCAACTGTGTTGCGCAATGCGCAACCCTTCTGAATATACCACTCCTAGTCTTTACTGACCAAAAAGAATATAGTGCTTTTCTCCACCAACCATTCTTGTATTGGATTTGTTATCCTAGATGATTTGTTCTATTGGGGAATGATAAAGTCTTTCACAGAGCTAAGAAAACAATGCAGTATTCAGGCCAGGGATTTTTTCTTATTTGTGAGTTAGGTAGTATATATCAGCTATCAGTCTCCTGCTGTCTCCCATTGAGGGAGCCTTACATAAACTTAAATCTAACACTCCTACCTTGTCCATTCTTTATAATATTTTTTTGAGATCTGCTCCCCAACAAAATATTAAATCTAGAACTGCTTGGGAAACTGACTTAGACATTACAATTTTATTTATTTCATCATTCGGACATAACCTTTGAACAAAATGCTCTTTTTCAAAAGTTTCATGTCTTGACAGGAGGACAACACAGAAAGGTAGTTACAGAGTATGGGTGCAAAAGTACAGAGACAAAAATTACAAGAAATAACAGCAATTGGTCTGACTATTTACAATTGCAAGCTATCTCATATAGAGGTACAGCATATTGCAGTTAGTACAGCCCAAGGTACATAGTTAGTGCTATGGGTTTAAGAAACTAATTTAGCAGGAGGTAAGGCAGCTGGGGAGGCATTGTTGTTATTTCATATAAAGTCGGGGGGGAGAGACTCAACATAGGCTTTCACACCCTGTATGTTACTGCAGCCAAGAGGAGGCTTTGTCGTTAATTCTAGTCAAGTGTGTGTGTGTGTGTGGGGAAGTAATTTTCTGTGCAGGACTGACATAGTAGGAACATACTAAAGAGCAATGTGAGGGAGGACTGTACACAGTATAAGCTGGGGGGAAGACAGGTGCTTTGAGACAATCACATTTGTGCAGGGCCAATGGCAGGGGAAGGACTTAAGACAGAGTGCTGAGTTAAGGACAGTAGATAGAAGGCTCATCGTCAGGCTGTGGCTATGGAAGGCTCAAGTTCAAGGGCTGGCAAGTAATAGGAGGAAGTAAGAGTTTAAACTCAGGGTTACTGGACAGCAGGGTTATGAATCAGAGAATGCAGCCCAGGAGCAGGCTGATTTCAAGCTACCGGGTAAGAGTGCTACAGGTTACCTGTAGTTACAGACCTCAGCCTTGGCCAGGTGATATCTTAGTTCCACCTTGAAGACAGGGAGGCTATTAATGAGTAAAAGGCTTGCTGGGATCTCATTTAGCCAAGAAAGAGCCCTGTATGCAAAGGACCATTGGCCAAGTGTTTTTTTTTTCTGAAGGGGATGGCAAGTGGGCAGCAAGTCTACCCTCTAGTGCAGTACCCGGATCTACCTCACTGGAGCAGTACTTTGAAGCCCAATGGAGCTTTACCTAGGAGAGATTTCATGACAAGCAGGCACATTTGGTATTTGATTCTGCTGGCAAGACTGAGCTAGTTAATGCACTCATAGAGGGAGCAGGTGTGTAGGAGATTATCAGCCCCTAGAGCCAACCTGCAGGCCTTTTTGAGGGCTTTGCTTACTCATTTTAACACAGTGTCAGATGCCGACTCATAGACCATGAGTCCATAGTCAATAACAGACAAGATGGAAGAGGAGACTACCAACCTGAGTGCCTCAGAAGTTAGGTGCTGTCTATGCCTGTAGAAAACTCCAAGTTTGGTGTTCACTGTTTTGATGACCTGATCAATGTGCTGCACATAAGAGAGGGTGTCATCAATGATCACACCAAAGTAGTTCAAAGAGTTGACCTGCTCTAGTGGAGCAGCCTTGTTGTTAGTAATAGTAAGGGACAGAAGAGATCTCTTGTGCTGGTGAGTGGTTATCAATATCATCTTCATCTTCTTGTAATTGAGAAGCAATTTCTGAGAGCTGAACCAGTCCTCCAAGCTATGAAATGAGTACTGCAAATCATCCTGTAGGTGCTGAACCTGGACACTACTACTAAGGATGACAGCATCATCTGCATACAGAATAATCTTGCTATTGCAGGCCTTTGGAAGCCTGTTGATGAACAGGCTAAAGAGGAGGGGGCCCAGTATAGACCCTTGTGAGACACCCAGTACTATATCCCTAAACAAGGAGATAGCTGTCCCAATTTTTACACTCTGTGCTCTGCTGGATAGGTAATCCTAGAACCAGAGGATGGCTTCAGAGGCTAGCCGAAGGTGCTGAAGCTGGTCAAGCAAGATGTGATGGCTGACCATATCAAAGGCTGTGGTGAGGTCTATTTTTTTTATCATAGAATAATTTTTATTGTTTACAAGAACATCACATATCATATTCCAAAACAGAAAAACTCCTGCTACATTAAGGCATTACAGAGTTGCTTACACATGCCAGTATACATCACACAAGAAAATATATCTTAGGTTCAGAACTACTCCATATAACTGATAACAACGTCTTCTCCTATCTATCTTAATACACCTTGTCTCACCTATAACTCATAATCACGCCTAGGTCACATAAGTGCCTCATCCTCGATGTTCAGTTTTCCAGCTACATGCACAGGCCATCCATATAGCTATGATCAAGCCTACCAAAAGAGAATATAGCAAGATAGAATAAGTCAAACCTCAGTGTAGCAGCAGCCAAGATCTCATCTGAATGTGTACTTAGAAATCATCTCCGTGTATTTATATTTTGAATTACATGAGCAGGGTCTATCCCACTAACAGTGGACAGGGGAGTTGGCTTCCCAGGACATGGGGAAGGGACGACCCGGCACAATGCTGAGTAAAGATAGGCCTCCCATCGAAAAGTACATTGACAGCTGCCCTCTAGCAGCATAAGTAAGCTTTTCAAAAATAGCTAGTCTAGCGATAGCTGAGTGCCATAGCGAAATGGGCAGAAGTAGAGGTTGCTGTCAATGTCTTAAAAGAAGCTACTTAGCCTCCAACAGAACAATCAGTATCCAATTCTGATGCTGTGGTCTTAGGTGTCCAAGTGGAACCCGATCCCCCAACAGCAGCATAGGATGTGAAAGGTCTATGGGCTGTCCCAGCACCCCAGAGCAGTCCATTGCTTCTGCTGACCAGAAAGGGACTAAGGCTTGGCATTTCCATAGGAGATGCAAAGTGTCAGCAAGGACTGTGTTCACATCTCCAGCATCGTGCATGTGGGAGACCCCCCCACTTGAATAAAACAGCAGGCGTTATATATCATCTGAGGATTATCTTAAGCTGAATTAACTGGCTTCTAGCATCTTTATAGGTGGAGTGCACCAAATGCAGGCAGCAGAACCAGGTCTCTGGAACAATATGACACCCTATATCCATGCTCCATGCCATTCTGCACGTCTCCGTATGATCCAATTGTGCCTCGTGCCATGTACTATAGAACCTGCCCACTAGTCCATGAAAGGAAGGCTTTTGATGAAGTAAGGACATCCAGAGCCATCTAGGCTCCCCTTTAGCAGTCCAGTCAATGGCCTGGACTGCGCTACGGAGTTGCAGGAACTTCCAGAAGTCTTGTGACTTAAACGAAAAGCGTGCTCGAAGTTGTTCAAAGGACATAAGTGTACTAGTATTTGGTAGATAGAGGTCCTGCACAATACAAATCCCTTTCCCTTCCCACGAGGCCCAAGTCAGGGGTTTGTTGTCTACCCTAATAATTTGGTTGTGCCAGAGGTCTAAATACCTAAAGGGTAGCATAGCACATTGTTTCAGTGTCTTGGCCGCCGTCATAAGATGGAACCAGGCTTTCCTAGTAGCTTTCATGACTGGGGTGAGTTTGTCTGGGGATATGGCGGTGTTAGTTAAGTGTAGGCTGAGAGAAGTGGGCTGACAGATTTGCTTTTCTAATTGTATCCATGGTGGTAAAGTAAAAGGAGCTGGAACAAACCATTTGACTGCTGTGGTGAGGTCTATGAAGAGAAATCCCACGAGGCTGCCCCCATCCAAGGCCTTGTAAATGTAGTCTGTGAATTCAACTAAGGCCGTAGATGTGCTATGGCACTGATGGAATCCATGCTGTTGTGGGCACAGTAGACTGTACATCTGAAGGTACTCCGTGACCTGGTCAGCCATGATCCTTTCAAGTGCCTTTGGGGGGGAGAGGATAGATATTGGTCTATAGTTAGCAGTGCAAGACTGGTCCCCAGTTTTTAGGACGGGGTGAGTAGAGTTACCTTCCAGGCCACAAGGAATTTTGCCAGGGAGAAAGACTTGTTAAAGATCTTGGTGATGGGAACCACTGACTCGTCCAAAGCAACTTCCACAAGTTTCAAGTCAAGTGAGTCACTACCAAGTCTGGTTTTACCCAGCACCTTAGTAATGTAGGTCCTGGCTTCCTGGTTGTGACGTGCTTGAAGTAAAAATTTGGATGGGTCAAATTATCTCAGACTTTGGGCGGGTGTTGTGGGAGGGTCAAGGTAGCTGGGTGGGAGGACAGAACTGAGGTTGGAGAAGGCCCCATTGAAGGCTTCTGCAATTGTGTGTAGATCTAGGGTGGGGGTACCATTTAAGTTGAGCATGGAAGGGTGCCTTCTGCCTTCTGTCTTCCTTGCCCAGCAGCTCCTTAATGTTATCCCAGAATTGCTGCTCATTGCCCCAGTTATGTTCCAGTTGCTCCTTGTAGTAAGCTGCCTTGGCTTGCCTGGCAAGAGCAGTATACTTGTTCCTGGCTGCCCGATACTTTAGGAATTCAGATTGATTGCCCGTGCCTCTGGCAAGTTCCCAGAGGTTGTCCTGCTCTTTCAGCAGATAAAGGAGGTCCCTGGAAATCCATCCATTGGAAGCTGACCTTATCTTTCTTTTTCTCAGGGGGGCATAGGTATGACAAATACCATTGACTGTGGACACAAAGAATTGTAAAACCTGGTCGATGTCTTGGAGACTATCAAGAGGAGACCAGTCAATGTTGTCCAAAGCTGTCTAAAAGCTGTCTTAAAGGTTGACATAGACTGGCAAGCGAGCATAACACATGTGCCTAGTTGTTCTGTCCCTAATAAACTATGTAGAGAACAATTAAACTTTCTGTATCAAACATATCTGCCACCATGTAAATGACATACAGTGGTTGTTATTGAAAAGCTGAATGGTACCTGGGTATGATATGGTGTGTGTGGTAGTGGCAGCAGTATGTGGCAGGTGGTAGGTGGTATGCAGTAGAAGACATGCAGACTGGGGTATGTTGTAATCTGACTTGATTGCAATTTTTGTCCCGAATACTGAAATGTACCAGGTGGCACTGTTTCTGTAACAATTTCACTGCAAAATTTAGCACTGCATGCAGGTGTCTCCCTAGTTTGTTAATTATCTCTGTCCCACCCTCCATTGTCATGGAACGCTTTATTGAGAAGAGACAGGTGTCATCTGTCTGTGATTACCAGAAACATACCTCTCAGACCAAATGAGTTTCCATTTCCATATGCCTGAATTGTGTCTGCCTTTCCCGTGTGTGCAATGTGCAAGCTTTTTTAAATTCCTTCTGTGATACATGTTAAATGTACTAACAACATTACAGCCTCCTAATTTCAACCTATGCACCAAAGCTGTTAAAACAAGATGAACAGAAGTGAAAATACTTCATGTAACTTTACCAAACCAGACAGATGGGAATAATGCTAATGGGGAGGTGGGGGCAGTAGGAAAAATGAAAGATATAAACAACAAAAATGTCAAAATTAATACAAAGTATTCAGAGGATATCAAGCCCCATGGCAAAATCCTAGAATTAAACCTGCACCAGACCAAAAGTAATTCAGTTGGTAGCAATTCTGTACAACCTTTGGATGGGAATAAAATATTACAAACTGGAAATGAAACTGTATATATCTATTATGCTATAGTCCTCTCAGAATCCTGCCTGATATCCACATATTATTTTATTTGGGGTTATCCTTTTCTGTAAACATATTGAAATAACATTAGGAAAGATTTTGGCCATAGAATCAATTATGAAAATTGGCTTATTGATCTTAGGACCACCCCTTTTTCCCTTGTTATGGACTGAAAGTATATATAGTAGTTCCCTTTCCATGATGGTGGGATAAAGTTCTGACCAAAACATATATTTAAAACAAATGGTTAGAACCATCACTTCACCAGTTAATCTAAACTGTAAAAATTCTTAGCAGGCATTCCATCAGGACCAGAAACTTTGTTTTAAAAAGTATTTGTGGCTAGACAGACTTTCACAATCTGCATTTTCTTTTTTTTTTTTTGGTTTATCTTCCCTTGAGAAATTAAAAAATGTATTTGTTGCAATTATTTAATAAAAACATGTAATAAAACAAAACTTCCTGTCACAGCATACCAGTAACAGGAGACACACACACACACACACACACACACACATATGGGATTTCCATTTCTAACCGTCCTACACCACAAGGCAAAGGCCAGCATTCACATACTAACCTGGCAGATGTTCGGTACCGTGGTACCACTGTTTACTGACAGCTGCCCTGGAAAAAAATATTAATTCTAACAGTTTCTGTGACACCTTATTCACACTGTCCAATTCACCCTATCAAGAGAGTACAGGAAAGGATAGGTCCTAATTATTTTTGGACTGCTGTTTAACAGGGAAGGCTTGCATTAGAATGATCTGCATTTGTAAGTGCTTACTGCCTTACTCTGACAGTAATTTATGGTGTTGCAGAAACTGCAAGCCGGATTCTCAAAAGGTTGCGTATGGCACAGAGTTACTTGTACCCCCCAAAATGGTGCAAGTAGCATGTTACACCATGAGTTGTAACTTTTGGGATTCTGCAAAGCAGCCAGCAACATGTCACAGGCTGCTTGCCCCAAAGTGAACTTACACCAACATTTATGCTATAACCACCTGCAACATGGTGCAAGGGGGTTTATGGCAGCAGTTGCACCCTATTTTGGAAGGGCAGCTAGCAAACAAACCCCGGAGGACATCTGTGAAATTACATTTACACCAGTTATCAGCTGGTGTAAGTGTACTTTGCATCCACCAGGGGTTGCAACAATGTGCCTGCCAGCAAATCCCCATGACATGTAGCCCTCCCACTGCCCTGATCCACTGATATATGTCAAAAAAGCCCTGCAGGGCTAGAGTACCCCCCCACTGTCTTGATCCCCAATATATATGTCAGAAATGCCTCACAGGGCTAACAGACCCCCCACTGACCCAACCCCTGATATATGTAAAAAACACAGGGCTAGAGGACCCCCCACTGCCCTGATCCCTCAATATATGTCAAAAAAGCACAGCAGGGCTAGTAGACCCGCCAATGCCTTGATCCCCCAATATATGTCAAAAAATACAGCAGGGCTAGAGGATCTCCCACTGCCCTGATCTCCTGATATATGTCAAAAAAGCCCCACAGGGCTAGTAGACCCTCCAATGCCTCAATCCTTTGATATATGTCAAAAAAAAATCAGCAGGGCTAGAGGACTCCCCCATTGCCCTGATCTCTTGATATATGTCAAAAAAGCCCCACAGGGCTAGCAGACACCCCAGTGCCTTGATCCCCCAACATTCAGTAAAAAAAGCGCCGCAGGGCTAGAGGACCCCCTGCACCAGTCCCAATATCCCAAGTCTGAGTGGTAATGCAACCTGTAGAACAAAATTTCCCTGTTATTCCTGGTAGTCTAGTGGCCCCCCACTCAGCAGTGCCAGACCACCCCTCACCTCCAGACCCATACCCAGCTAGCGACTGGCACAGTGCACCTCTCACCACCACAGCCAGCCACCAAATGAGTGCCGAAAAAGTGTGTACTACTGTAAATTGTATGCACTCAATGAATGAGCTGTCATTCATTGAGCGTGTATTATTTACAGTAGTACATTCTGTTATGGAGCTCAGTCAGTCACTAGCCATGGTGGTGGGGGTGGGCTCAGTCCTGGCTGAAGTCAGGGATGTGGGGTGGTCTGCACTGCCAGGTGGGGGCCACTAGACTATCAGGGCTCTATGGGCACTATGGATTTTTTTTTATCACTTAGACCTGCCTTACTACACCAGTGAGGACTGGGTTCTGGGGTCGCCGAGAGCCCTGTGGGACTTTCACACTTTTTGGGGATCAGAGCTTGTGTGAGTGGGGGATCAGATAGCCCTTGGGGATTTGGACACATGTGAATAGGATCTGGGCATTTGGGGTGGCAGATAGGCCCTTGTGGGCTTTATACACTTTTTGGGGATTGGGGCTTGTGGGGGGGTCAGATAGTCCTGCAGGGCATTGGCAGATTGGGAAGGGCACTTGTGCCCTTCCTGTAACCATGCCACTGGCTTGTGGCAAACTGTTACAGTATGCCCTCTGTTTGCCCTACCGGTATGGTTGGCACATTACAAAACTTAGACATGGGGACCCTGCCCTATACAGAATCAGGTGCAGGGTCCATGGCACAATAGCATATGGTGCAAGTCACCTTGGTGTGACTTGTTCCATTCCTTCTAGAATCAGCCTCTACAAGTTTAGTGACACATCCCATCAATTATTATTTCCTTTCAATGCCTTTTATATTACATGAGCCAGATTCAAAGTTGTCCATTTTCAACCCTTATAGTCTTTTTATATTACATCTCCACCTTATATCACATTTAGAAGACATTTTCTTTTTATTTTTACTGTTTTTTAAACCTTTAAATAGTACAAAAAGGGTACTCCTTAGTCAAGGTCTCATCTGTAGGTCCCTCACATTTTTTTTCATTACCAATGAAGTAAATAAGCAGATGTTTCTTTATGTACTTACCAAATTAAAAAAAAAAATCGTAGTAAGTAATCATGAGTCACCAGTGTCTGTAATAATCATCCTGCTGATGCTGCTGCTATGAAGGTGGGCTGGGTTGGTTCATAAACTAACCATGCTGGTGCATCTTCCCAAATCATGCACATCCTCTCAAGACTTACTGTACAGTATATAAACTTACAAAATGCATGATACTTCAGGCTCTGAAGTCCCCAGACAATCGGAACCCCATGGATTGTGCATACTGTATTATCAGATTGCTCTTTATATTACATACACACACACATTATCCCTCTCTTTCCAAAAGCTGCACTGTACTGTCTTGATATAACTACTATAACAAGACATACAGTATAGTCTCTGCTTTGTCCCCATTCTCCTATTCACCTACACCTTTTTCTAATCCCTGTCCTGTGGCAACAAGTCACCTTTTAATGCAATACAACCTTTAAATGTCAATCCATTATGGGAACCTGGATTAGATTCATATACCCCTCGCCTCACCCAGCCATGGTCACAATCCCCTCACTTGGAACTCAATAATGAGGGCTACTCCCACTATAGGGCAGTAAATAGGTGCAGTCACACCCTCCAAGTTTAATGGTTAACTTCCCCTGTCAAACACTTTCACTAGCACCAATCTCCCTACAACCCATTTCCTCACAGAAACACCTGAAATAAGGCTATCCTGTTCTGGACTGAAGACAGCCCTGTGGTGGAGCACCTTGGTCTTCTTTGGTCACAAAGGATATGAATGAAATAATGCTGTGATCCTATTTTATTTATTTTTTTATTTATTGAATTGTTTCACCAGAAAGAATACACTGAGCAACTCAATGCTTGTCTCATGGTACGTCCTGGGGGAAAAGGGGAGAAGGATGTACAGAGTGTGAATTCATAGATACATGCAATTACAGAGGGTGAATACAAACATACAATATCAAAACAGATCAAGGCATTGGATACATGGTAGGCAAATGCAACAGTTACATTACAGGCAGTTCACAGGAGATGCCTACATACATACATGCAAAATCAGTACAGGGTCAAAAACATTGGATTCAAGGTAGACAAATGCATACAGTTACACTACAGGTGGTTCACAGTTGATGCAGAAGCTACAAGGGTGAAAACATAAGAAACAATGACACCTTTTTAAGAGCTAGGCTATATAGGGCAGTATAAGTGCAGATGGGTGGGGGATAGAGAAAGGAGAGAGCTAGAGAGAGAGAGAAAGAGAGGCAGGTGGACAAGAATGGTGTCAGAACAAAGGCTTACAATATCACTTTTTATAAGAATGCACTTGGATTTACCTGAGGCCTTACCCAAAAATGATTTAATAAATTACCAAAAATAATAAATAATTATGTGATATTATTCTATGCTCTCCAGATTCAAAAATGATAGGGAAAACACTGTTACCACACTTTGGATTATATAAGAGATAAATATAGTTTATTCACATATGTACAAGTCCTAAATATTCATAACTAGCATAACTATCAAGCATAATAACAATTATGTAAACATAAACTGTAATGTAAACAGATTTTAGAAAATCAAGTAAATCATATAAAACAAATAAAACAAGTTTCAGCAATAAGCAATGTAAATAAACAAGCAATATTCAGCATAATAAATTACAGATTATATTATTTCTTTAGCATACTTATAAATAGCATGACCTTTTCTTATTACTATGAGAACTTGCAACTCATTACACTAGTGTTTCAGATTATCTTGGTATGATACTTGTTTAAACTTTATAGCATGAAAATGGTATTTTCTTTAGATTTAAATTCTAGCTTAACCATAAACCCAAGGTTTGGAGCTAAAATGCACTAACTTATCACCCCAGATAGCCAAATAAGTACTAAAAATAGGATAAAGGAATACTTATGTTTTAGTTATCTGTAGATGTGGTCTTGTGCTTTTAAGCTTTCAAAGTCTTGGTGAGAACTTTTGGTTTTGGATGACAAATGTTCTTGGTGGTGAGTTTGGCTTTAGTCTGCTGTATTTTTCCCTTGAACCTGGAACTGTATAGTCTTTTGATGTCAATGAGACAATGCAGGCTGGATCCTTCTTGCTTGATGTCACAAATCATCAAAAGTCACTTCAGGATTTAGTAGGAAAAGTCAGACAAGATTTTAGCAGTTCAGCGCAGTCTGTAGAAAGATCTCTCCCTGTGGACAGAAATGTTGTTTTGGATAACTGGACTCTGTGACTCTTTCATGTTTCAGTTCATTTCTGCTTTTGAACCTGCAACTCTGGACTCACTGCTATTTAACAGCACTGCAAGCTTGCTGGCTGGTAAATTCCAAAGTCAGTCTCTTGTTCAGGCTTTCTCTTGTTCAGGCTTTTAACAGAAATTACAAAACAATACTTTTAGTCCAAATACTTAGCATGCAAAACATAGGCCTTGCTTCATCCAATACTGAAAGAAAGTTCTTTCTGTAACAGTCAGTTGCAGCATCTGATTTTGCACCCCCTTGAGGTGGCAATGTCAAAGCCAAAATAATGTTCTAAGCAGGTGTGGCTTCAGGCTTTTGGAGTAGTACAAGTCCAAGCTCATCCAAAATTGTCAGGACAGCCAACACAAGTCTTCACACACCAAAGAATTAAGCAGTTCTGTCCAGCTTTGCCACCATCCCATTTATGTCCCACTTACTGGGCGACATCACCATCAAGTTATGATTGGTCTGAGCACTCTTTAAGGGTGTTACTGTTAGCCCCTCCTAAGCCATTTATTTTTTCAATATGACCTCATCCAGGAAAACTACTTTTGATATAAAACAACTTTTCTTTCTTGCATCTATATGCACTTCTATACATATATAAAATTCACATTTTTAGATGCAACTTTAAGAGAGCATTAATTTGAGACCAAACATGATGGTGTCAATCCTAATATAACATCTATAATTTAAAAAAGCATTATAAAACGTGTTCTTTTATAAGTATCTAAAAAGTATTTACAGATTTCAGATGTACATTTTTTCTGTTTAAAATGGTTAGTTTGGCACACCTACTATCATTAGAACTGTATAAATTTAATAAAACTTCTTTAAGACAGGGATCTTTTTTGTTTAAAATAAATGAACCATGACCTCATGTTGCTATCCAGAGGCTTATAATCCACACAACTAGTTGTTTCTATTAGATAAACACTTCAACTCTCATTTAATTGAAAAGGTGGCAAGGTCAGCTTACTATAGACCCCAAACTTGTCAATATATTTTTAACAGTTTTGAGGCTACAGATTGTTGTAAATAGCTCACAATACTCTTTGTTGATGGGTTTAAAACATATTCACTGCACAGGTAAATGCATTTCCAATACCCTGTATAATTTTGAAATGCATCAGAGTTTTTATATATTTTCTATAAATAAAAGTCTTAATTTCTTAAAGCCAGTCTAAATCTATGTTAACCTCTGAGATGTGCTCTGGCTGGTACTGAAAAACAAGGCTGTAAATTATGTCAAGTTTCAAGCTCTTCTGCTACTAATTGGAAGAGGCCATTCAATTTAAACAGACTATCTTAGAAACACTTTTTTTTTCTGAAGTTGACCATATATGCTGTATTCCCTTTTCATGGCATCGTTATTCTATTTTAGTATTCAAGCCTTAAGCAGCATTGCCCTTGTTTTAAAGATTTATTTAGATATTAATTTGATCAGAAACATTTATAGGACTTAGACATTAATCAATATAAAGATAAAGAATAACAATTAAGAATATAATAATATTATAATACAATATTTAACTCTAATTAGTTCTATTCCTAAATTTCCCCCTTTTGAATCAAAATGCACCTTAAAATGCATTTTGTAATTTAAAACGATAATTTTACTATATATGGATATATAGTTTTAAGCATTGCAGGGAAAATGAAACATAAACAACAAAGTTACATCATCCTGTGGTACCTTTTTACATCAGCACATATGACATCATAGGATGTGACATCACTAGATGACATCATTGGAGATGTACTATTTTGCATAGATAGGTGTAAAGTACTACATGAACTAACATGCTTAAACATGATAACTATGTGCACTTTTAAAATAACATTTTTTACATTGTTGAATATTTTAAAACAGCAAATTCTGTTTGTTCATTAACTTTAAAAAAATCAGCATTACAACTGACATTTCTGATCACCACTCATGGATTTATTTAGAACATTTTCCCATGTTTTATTACGTTTACAATATTGCCTCAACTGATTAAAATGAACTCATTTAGGTACTACCTCACCAGTGTGTTTATGCTTTAGTTTAATTTGGTAGGCTACAGGTGAGATTTTGTCAGTGATTATAAAGGGTCCTTGCCAACTTGGAAGAAACTTTTTGACCTTGGCTTTATTTCTACTGTAGTTAAAGTAAAACCTTTTATCACCAATCTGATACTCTTTTGGACTAGTTTTCCTGTCATAATATGACTTAGAAGCTTTAGCACTTTTTTTTAAGTTCCTTTGAGCAAATGCCAAAGTTTTTTGCAAATGCTGTTTTAAATGGGTTACATATTCATGTGCTGTAGTGGCACGTGCTGAATTTACATTTCCTGTGGTATACAGGAGATGAAAGGGTAACACCATCTGTCTTTCTGTCATTATTTCAAAAGGAGGAACACCTGTAGACTTATTAGGATTAGCCCATATGGCCATTAATACCAGTGGAAACTTTACATCCCAATCTTTTCCTGAAGAACTGATATATTTCTCCAGTATATACACAATTGTTCGATTAGTGCATTCCACCTGTCCAGATGACTGTGGATGGTAGGACACATCTAGTTTTCTTTGTACTCCTAGAATTTTTCACACATTTTCTATTACCTCTCCTGTGAAATGAGGATCTCTATCAGACTTTACTTTTAATGGCAATCCTCATTGACTAAACACATAGTTTATTAGTAAGAAAGCAGTGGTTTAGGCAGTGTTATTTGGAGCAAGTATACACTTGACCCATTTTGTGAACAGACAAGTAACTGTTAAAAGGTATTGGTTACCCCTTGAAGATCTAGTAACAGGACAAATCCAGTCAATTTGGATGTCTGACCAAGGCATAGCAATGCCCTTTGACTATAGTGGTGCTCTATGTCTGAGAGTGGCTGGTTGGAACTTGCAACAGGTTATACACCCTTGTACATGCACTGCAACATCATTATACATGTAAGGCAAGTAGGCTATCTCTTTTAAGGTTTCTTAAGTTCTTCTATCCCTCTATGTGCTCCTGATGGTTTATCATGGGCATGTTGTAACATAATTTCCAGTTGCCTAAATGAACCACCCATTGGACCTCATGTGGGTTTTTACCAGTCCTTACCAAGAGATCATTCTTTAATTGGAATTTATCCTTTTGGTTATACATGGCTCTCAGGTCCTGGCTATCCTGTAGGTCATTGTCAGAAATCATGCTTTTAGTGGGATCCTTACTGAAACGATAACATTTTTCTACCACTTTATCCTCTTGTTGCATTTTTACTACATCAAAGTCAGGTTTTTCACTATACAAGTGTAGAACCTTATTTTTTTGTTCCTGCTGCTTTTGTTTGTGGGTAACCACATCCACCTTAGCCTGGACAGGAGAGACAAAGTTTCATTCTTCTCCACTTAAAGCACCCTCCCTAGCCAGAGCATTTGCTAGGTCATTTTTTTATTTTGCCTGGTCCCTGAACTTTGGAGTGTCCTTTTACCTTTTTCAATAAACAACCAACTTATGTTCCTGAACCAACTGATCTATGGCTCAGATAAGGTCTGCATGCATCACTTTACTGCCTCTTGAATTGATTATACCATTCACCTTTCACCCTGGTAAATGTTTAAGGAAGTTCTGCCTAACATAATCAGAGTCAGTACAAATTACAAAGTCTTGTAACTTATGTTGTACTGCAGTCTGTACTGCTATATGGGTGGCTGCCAATTTTGCATATTGGTTAGACTTAGGACCGAGCTTGTACTTGATAGGAGTACATGGTACATTATCCTGCCATACCACTCCTAAACCAGAACATCGGTCTTCACCTTGCCAGAATGAACAACCATCAACATAGGCTCTAGGCAAATTTTCACACCCATTTTCATCATAGTGGTGGTGCCTGTTATGTTAGTACAACATATCCAACTAAGAAGATAGGTCAGGGTCTTGTACTGGAAGTTCATCTACAGTATAATTATACGTCTTTAGGTCTGCTAACCCTTGAGCTACTGTATTATTTTTGTTCTTTGCATACCTAACCTCTAGGGGTAGGCCCTGGAGTGCTAAGGTCCAGGCCACAATTCTGCTGCTAGACACATTACCATCCTTAAGCTTCTGGCTCCCCAGAAAGGTAAGAGGTTGGAGACCAGTCTCTACAACAACTTTTTTTACCACAAATGTAAGTTTTGAACCATTGCACTGACCATACAGTGGAAAACAATGCCGTTTTACAATCTGAAAACTTTTTTTTAACATTACTTAAGGTCTTACTCGCATAAGCAATAACATGTTTGTCTGAATTATGTTTTTGATATAACACTGCACTGATGCTGCTACTAGCATGTCCTACCTCTAGATAAAAATCCTTATTTATTTGTGGGTAAGCAAGACATGGTGCTTGACCCAGACTATCTTTTAGAGCTTGCATGGCTGTCTCTTGCTCCCCCCCCACACCCAGGGTTCTGACTTTTTCAGCAGCCTGGTGAGAGGATAGGCAATTTTTGCATAATTGTGGATAAACTGTCTTGAGTAGTTACAGATTCCTAGAAAACTGTAAATTTTTTAAAGTTTTGGGTGGACCAATTTTTTGGATGGCCTCAACTTTGGTATGCTGAGGACAAAGCCCATCAGGACCAACTTTATGCCCAAGATAGTTTACCCTATCTCTGAACCATTGCCCCTTTGGTAAGGACAACTTGGCACCAGCAGCTTTTAGCTGGTTTAACACATAGGTGACCTCAGCTAGGTGTTCCTCAAAAGTGTTGCTTTTGATTTGTACATCATCCACATAAACCAGATTTCCTCTGCTTTCTGCATCAGGCATGGCCTTGTGCAGAAAGATATTAAAATCTGCTGGTGAATTTAAGTACCCAAAAGGACACCTATTCCATGTGTACTGTCTCCTTCCAAAGGTAAAAGCCAGTTTGTATTGATCTTTTGGGTCTACTTTTAATGTCTAGAATCCAGTTGCTATATTTAGGGTAGTGAAATATTTGGCACCTTGAACTTTGGCCAAACTTTGGTCCAAATATGTCATGGGCCAGTGAGATAAAGGCACCTGTTGATATAACTTTTTATAGTTAATAGTGATTCTCCACTTTCCTGTGGGTTTTAGTACAGGCCAAATGGGGGAATTATAAATAGAGGTTACCTGTCTTATAATTCCTCACTCCATTAAGGTATCTAATATTTTTTGTATATGTTTATAAGATGCTAGTGGTATTCTGTACTGGCTTACATAAATTGGACCTTTACTAGGGTCGGTAGGTACCCTGATAACATGGTGGTCAGTTACCCCACAATTATGAGCATCTTTTGCAAACATGTCCTTAAACTGAAGGAACATTTTAAGAACTTTTTTTCTACTTCAGTTTTACGATTACAATTTTGTATAGCTTGCTCAATTTGTTTTTTAAATTTGGGAAAGGTAGATTTTTACCTATTTTTACCTCATCTTTTATTATCTCAGAAACATTTTTAGCATCAATCACATGAACCACTTTAAATTGTTTTGTTTTATTAACCATAGTGGACAGTGCAAGGTAATCATTTTCAACTTTAAATGCCTGAATTTTTTCCTTATCTACTGGGCAAATCTCTTGTAAAGCAATTAAACAATTTGGTATGGACCTTATTTTTTTATCTGTGTTATCCTGAACAATGTCTTCTGGTAACTCCCCAATAACTAGAACAGTTAACTTTAAATCATAAAAGGATTTCCCTGTCACTACCTCTAACTCACAGTTAGCTGCTATAGTGATAGGCTGTATGACTGGGTTATGTACCAAGAGGTGCATTACTCTGCTGCTCATGTCCAAGCAAGTTATGGAGCGGATTTTTAAACCCATTTCACTAAGTTGCTTGTCAAGCACAAAGAGTGCAGTCTTGTCAGGCATTTCTTGGCCTTTTTTACATGGACCCTAAGAAAGAAATCCTTGACATTACTTGGAATTATTGTTGTGAACTCATTTGCCACCTGGCACACCTAAGGAATAGTTTATCCAGACCTTAAGGCCTGTGGTATCACTTTTATTGGGTAAGGGTCTCCCTTGATTTGTGACCAAAGAACATCATTGGCTAGGTTAACATACACACCCAGTCATACAAGGATGTCTAACCCCAGATACATGGGAGATTTTAGGCCTTATACTACCTTTACAGGGTGTTGTATTTTCTTTTGCCCTATTTGGAGGTTCAAAGCACAGATACCTATGCTTTTTACACTAGTGGTCTGATATGGGATATTTTGCAACCACCCCTGTTTTTTTACACATGTTAAACTAGTCCTCTGCCTCTTTAACATTTTGTAAAACAGTTTACTAATTAGACAGTGCTCATAACCTAAGCATAACACTGAATTTACTATCTGCACATTTTCTGCTTTGATGGGCACCTTTAACCTGCCTTTCTCTGACATTATCTTGCAGAGTAAGGGCTCATGACTTAGTGGCAGTGTTTTATTTCCACCATCCCCAGAGGGTGTTGGGTACTCTGAATTTAATGTCTCTGTATCAACTGCAGGGCATACTTCTGAGACAGCAGGGTCCACTTTCTTGGTGAAGAAAGTGAGGTCTCTTCCATTAATTTCAGACTTTACCACATCATGCCTTGAGAGACAAACCACGTGAGCTTTGCTTTTCCATGAAGCCAAATTTCTAGGATCACCTAGTACAGACACGTTAGGTACATCAGAACATACAAAATTTAATTTAATCATTGCATTCCTTTCTTCAAGATAACGTGATTCTGATTGTTTAGCAACCTTAAAGCTCTTTCCAAATGGAATGGGCTGATTAACCTGTGCCTACATATTTCCATGGAAATAGTCAATGGTTGGCTGAAATATTTTTAGGAGGTCATTTCCAATCAAGAAATCATCCCCAGTTCTATCAGTGATATACACCAGGTGGTTGACTTCCATCTTGCCAAACCTCAATTTTAGCCACACCTTTTTTAAGGTCTGTTGAGCCCCCCATAACCTACTACTTGAAAGCCATCAGAGAGGGTTCTTAACACCTCTGAGTCACCTACTACATCAACCAGTTTGTCATAAAAGCTTCTGGACTTTAAGGTAACTACAACTCTAGAGTCAACTAAAGCTTAATGACTTAGGCTGTTTTTAATGTTGATGTCAAAGTAAAACCTATCTGCCCCCCCTTTTAGGGATTAAGTTGCCCAGGTAGAATTTGCTTTTCTTTACTCCTGGCAACATGGCAGGTTTACTGTGACATTCTACACTGCCTGCAGCAGTAACTCGTGATACCCCTAGGGTAAGGTTAGGTTTTGCATTAACACTCTCATTTTCTAGTTTCATAGCAGTTTTATTAACTTTGTCAGCATTTGCAATTTCGTTAACCTGGGCAGCATTAGGAAGGACAGAAGGCCCTAGTCACTGGCCATTATTACTGGTTTCACTGTTGCTTGAGGTTGCAGATGGGTTCTGCACCGGTGTAGGAAACCCATAAGGCAGAGGAGGAGGGAGGACCAAATGCTGGATCGGCAATTTTAAGTCTCCCATCTCCTCCTTTATTCCCTGTATCCTCCATGACTGGGGAACCAGGTCACAGTCTGTCTTGGAAACTGTAATCATCTTGCTCATTGCTATAGTTTTGTCACCCTCTATAGGCACCTTTACCACCCCTATAGTCATTGTTGTATCCTCTGTAGTATCTTCTCCCATACCCTTGGCCACGTCCTCTACCAGAATCATAACCTCGACAGGAGGGTCCTTTGTTTTGGTATGGCTGAGGTTGTGGGAATTGCTGAGGGGTTTGATAGAACTGTGACTCAGGGCCAGGTGGTGAAACCATCACTGGGGAAGCTTGGGCAGGGTTGGTAGGTTGGATTACTACTGCAGGGTCAGGCACAGCCTTAGGCTGCTCTACAGCTTTTCCTGGTTGAGTGTTGTTACCTCTTTTCTTTCTTTGTCTCCTGTTTTTGGAGGTGGATAGCTCACCACCTTCCACAGCCAAAGTATCCGAGGTAGTTACTTCAGACACTTGGACCTTGGGATTGGGGCCCCCCTCCCTTTTTCTGTGGAGGAGAGTCATCACCTCTTCCAGAGTCCCAGATTTATTCTGCCTGTCAGGCAATCCAGTGGATGTCCCTGGACCTCCTGTTAAGCTCAAGTGCCAATTGTGTCTTGATAGAAGGGGGGTAAACCTTGGTAATATGCATCTCAGAAGTCATATGAATCACTGTCTGAGTGATCTTTTGCTCCAAAGTACATGTCCTTTAGCCTGCAATAATATTTCCTAGGACTTTGATCAGCCCCACACCACATTTGGTAGGCTGCACGTCTGGCTGCCCCCTTAGTGTGATATTTACCAAACTCCTTTTTTAGGAATTTATACAGTTTGTCAGGCTTGTTCCTACTTTCTCTAGACATTTTTGACCACTCTGCTTGAGGATCATCAACAGACCACTTAATCACAAAACTCTGTTCTCCTTCATCAGTTATGCACACAGATTTAAAACACTCTTTTAGTTTTCGAATATGCTGCTCAATGCCTCCTTTCACAGATTTAGAATTATATCTCTCACCTACCAGTTTCAAAGCTTGAGTAATAGTTTTTTGATTTTAAATACCCCTGTTTCTTTTCAGAAATCTTTTTATTTTTTCCGGACCCATTAGATAAGTCACCTTTAGAATCAGAGCTTTCTCTTTGCCTAATTTTATATCTCTTTTTATGCTTATCACATTGTTCCTCTTATAAACAGGAATATTCCTTTTCAGGGGAAGGGTCACATTAGCCAGATTCCTCAGATGTGTTTATTCTTACATGATTTTTACTTTTGCTTTGGGTATCACCATTTTGGGCCTGTAAATCTCTGACTTCTTTTCCTAGTTTATAGAGATGTTGCTCCAAAAGGGTAAACCACTCTATTGGCTATCCTCCTTTTCTGTTTGTGCACTGATCTTTCTGTCTTTATGTATTTTATCTTTTGCCCTATTTTTTGTTTTAAGTCTTTTTCAACACTAGAATGAACAGGTGAGTGTGTTTGGCAAGGGACTGTTTCATTTGTGGGTCCTGCACCACGGAAATCCCAAGAAGGACAAGTCTCTTGTCCTTTACCCTGTGGTAGGTACACTAGGGGTGAACAGCTTATGCATCTTTCTTCTAAGGTTTTCTCTTTCCATTTGGCTAAGAGGTGTTTTTCCCTGTCTTCCCACTGTTTCTTATCCCTTTCATGTTGCTCCCTTACATCATTATACATTTGTACTATTTTATTTAGCTCATTGGTAACCTGTTCATTAGCATGCTCTAATTTTGCCTTTTCCCTTTCCAAAGCTGTGCCCCACTCTTTGAGCTTTTAATTAGTCTTTAATATTTTGGCCTTCTCTGCCTCAGCAGCTGAGCACTGCTCTTTTACCTGTTCAAGGCAGCAATGTCAGTCTTTAAATTGATTAGAACACAGTCTCCATCAGATATTTTCAGATTACTTACATCTAACTGTGTTTTGAGCAATTGCATCTGGCCTGAAAGTCTACTACAATTGTAATATCGCTCTTCTAGTTGTTGGTTTAACTGTTTTACATCATTACGTAACCTTAATTTGTCAATACACAGCTTCTCAATCATATGAAAATACTTTTTATTCTGTTCATTTAATTCTTTAATTTCTTCTTCTGGCCTACAACTTGAATGCAGAGGTATCAATGGCTCCTCCTTGATGATAGGTATTGGCAACTCTAAAAGTGTTGCCCCTGCATCTGCATGAACCATACCTACAGTTGCAATAGCAGCTGCCATGTCTCAAGTTCTTGTTACTAAACTTTAACAGCAATTACCATGAAATGTCAATATCCTTTTATCTAATACAATTTAAACAAATAACCAAATCTTTCCTTGAGATGCTTCAAAGGTCCTTTTCCTTGCAGCTTTACTGCCAGATAATGACTTCTTTTGGTCTTTTTCTCGCTGTCTAGGGGTAATTCTATCTTTAAATCCTTGAGAAACAAGAACAGAAAAATATTACTTATTCCATTTAGTAACTTGAAAACAATAACAGTAATAATATTTACTTCTCATACAACCTAAGTGTGGGCTGTTATTCATTAACAATCATCCTGGATGAGCCCCCAAAGATGTCAGAACAAAGGCTTATAATATCACTTGTTATAAGAATACACTTGGATTCACCTTGGGCCATGCACAGAAATTATTTAATAAATTACAAAAAATAATAAATATTCATATGTGATATTATCCTATGCTCTCCAGATTCAAAAATGACAGCGAAAAACACTGTTGCTACACTTCGGATTATATAAGAGATAAATATATTTTATTCACATATGTACAAGTCCTAAATATTCATAACAAACATAACTATAAAGCATAATAAAAATTATGTAAACATAAACTGTAATGTAAACAAAACAGATTTTAGAAAATCAAGTAAATCATATAAAACAAATAAAACAAATTTCAGCAATAAGCAGTATATAAATAAGCAAGCAATATTCAGCATAATCAATTATAGATTATACTGTTTCTTTAGCATACTTATAAATAGCATGATCTTTTCTTTTTACTATGAGAACTTGCAACTCATTACACTAGTGTTTCAGATTATCTAGGTATGATACATGTTTAAACTTTATAGTATGAAAAGGGTATTTTCTTTAGATTTAAATTCTAGCTTAACCATAAACCCAAAGTTTGGAGCTAAAATGCACTAAATTATCACCCCAGATAGCCAAATAAATACTGAAAATAGGTTAAAGGAATACTTATGTTTTTATGTTTTAGTTATCTGTAAATGTGGTCTACTTTTTAGCTTTCAAAGTCTTGGTGAGAACTTTTGGTTTTGGATGAAAAATGTCCTTGGTGGTGAGTTTGGCTTTTGTCTGCTGTATTTTTCCCTTGAACCTAGAACTGTTGAGTCTTTTGGCATCAATGAGGCAATGTAGGCTGGATCCTTCTTGCTTGAAGTCACTAATCATCAAAATTCATTTCAGGATTTAATGGGAAAAATCAGACAAGATTTTAGCAGTTCAGCACAGTCTGTAGAAGGATCTCTCCCTGTGGACAGAAATGTTGTTTTGGGTAACTGGACTCTGTGACTGTTTTGTGTTTCTGTTCATTTCTGCTTTTGAACCTGCAACTCTGGACTCACTGCTATTTAACAGCACTGCAAGCTTGCTGGTTGGTAAATTCCAAAGTCAGTCTCTTGTTCAGGCTTTTAACAGAAATTCCAAAACATTAATTTTAGTCCAAATTCTTAGTATGCGAAACTTAGGCATTGCTTAATTCAATACTGAAAGAAAATCCTTTCTGTGACAGTCCGTTGCAGCAGCTGGTTTAGTACCCCCTTGCGGTGGCAATGTCAAAGCCAAAATAATGTTCTAAGCAGGTGTGGCTTCAGGCTTTTGGAGTAGTACAAGTCCAAGCTCATCCAAAATTATCAGGACAGCCAACACAGGTTTTCTCACACCAAAAAATTAAGCAGTTCTGGCCTGGCTTTGCCACCATCCCATTTATGTCCCACTTACTGGGTGACATCACCATCAAGTTATGATTGGTCTGAGCACTCTTTGAGGGTGTTACTGTTAGCCCCTCCTAAGCCATTTTTTATCAATATGACCTCATCCAAAAAAAAATTACTTTTGATATAAACCAACTTTTCTTTCTTGCATCTACATGCACTTCTGTACATATATAAAATTCACATTTGTGGATGCAACGTAAAAAAAGGATTAATTTGAGACCAAACATGATGGTGTCAC
Source organism: Neoceratodus forsteri (assembly GCA_016271365.2). NCBI lineage: Eukaryota > Metazoa > Chordata > Ceratodontiformes > Ceratodontidae > Neoceratodus > Neoceratodus forsteri. Next base: position 1,436,690,474 of record CM028131.1, on the reverse strand, counting down.
TCCTAATATAAAATATATAATTTATAAAAGCATTATAAAACGTTTTCCTTTATAAATATCTAAAAAGTATTTACAGATTTCAGAAGTACATTTTTTCTGTTTAAAATAATGTTAGTTTGGCACACCTACTATCATTAAAACTGTATCAGTTTAGTAACAATTCTTTAAAACAGGGATCTTCTTTATTTAAAATAAATAAACCATAACCTCATGTTGCTATCCAAAGGCTTATAATCCACCTAACTAGTTGTTTCTATTAGATAAATATTTCAACTCTCATTTCATTAAAAAGGGGGTACGGTCAGCTTACTGTAGACCCCAAACTTGTCAATATATTTTAAACAGTTTTAAGGCTACAGATTTTTGTAAATAGCATACAATACTCTTTGTTGATGGGTTTAAAACTTACTCACTGGACAGGTAAATGCATTTCCAATACCCTGTATAATTTTAAAATGTATCAGAGTTTTTGTATATTTTCTATAAATAGAAGTCTTAATTTCTTAAAGCCAGTCTAAATCTGTGTTAACCTCTGAGATGTGCTCTGGCTGGTACTGAAAAACAAGGCTGTAAATTATGTCAAGTTTCAAGCTCCTCTGCTACTAATTGAAAAAGGCCATTCAGTTTAAACAAACTATCCTAAAAACACTTTTTTTTCTGAAGTTGACCATATATGCTGTATTCCCTTTTCATGGCATCATTATTCTATTTTAGTATTCAAGCCTTAAGCAGCACTGCCCTTGTTTTAAAGATTCATTTAGACATTAATTTAATCAAAAACACTTATAGGACTTAATAATTAAGCCAATATAAGGATATAGAATAACAATTAATAATATAATAATATTATAATTAAACATTTAACTCAACTTAGTTCTGTTCCTACAAGGGGGTCAGGAGCAGGTGCAGCTAGGTGTAAGGTAATTATGCAGAGCAGAGGTAAGAGAATAAAGGAAGGAGGAGTAGCGGATTTGTGGAGGAAGTGCATTCCACATTTTAGGCAGGTGGTAAGAGAAGGCTTTTTGGCCAGAGGATGTTGCTCTGCAGGGGACTGAGAGGGTATGTGTCTCAGCATGGGATCTCAGGGAGTAAAGGGAGGAGTAGGGGTGCCAAGAGAGGAGGAGATATAGGAGGGGAGAGGTTCAAGCTGGAATTTAGAGATGAACTTAGCACCATGTAGTGCACCCTGGGAGTGGAGTGGAAGGAAGTTAAGGGAGCAGTAGAGATCACAATGATGGGTGCAGTGAGGGGCATCAAGAGTAAAACAACAGAAGGAACTGAAGAGAGAGTCCAGTCTAGATAGGTAGGACTGTGGGGCAGTACCATAGACTATGTCGCAGTAGTCAAAAATGGGCATGATCATCTTCTGTACCAGCTCACGCCTGACAGTGACACCAAAGTGGATAACAAACAGCCAATTGGGTTTCACTATAGGAGAACTTTATTATTTCATCCATCTAGCAGCTCGGCACCACTGGAGAAATGACAGCAATGTACAGGCAATGTACAGTAAAACTATGAACAGGAAGAGTGCCAGTATAAAAGGGCTACTCCCTTCAAACATGCCAGGCAGGATCAGGGACAGCAGATGCAACCTGCGAACCACAGGCACACACTTCTCATTTACCAATGACAAAAAATGATTGCAATTAAGAAAAATGTTAGAAGTAGTTAAAAGGGCTGTAAAAGGTTTGGAACTGACATAAAGGGACACCTACATGTTCATGGACTGTAGGGGCTTTATTAACCATTTAAGAACTAAATTTCATTGCCTTTTGATGATAAGTTTATTTTGCTACACACACTCTACCCCAGCACTCAACATCAGAGTCTTCTGCTGTGACGTTTAGACAGTGCACCTTCTGTAGTAAGTCATTTATTTCCATATGTAACAGTGTTATGCTTATTAATGCCACTCCTGTGTTAGAAAATCTCAGTCACCAACAGCAGTGCTACTGAAGCACAGGCAGCAACAGTAAAAGTTGTTCCATTCACATGTCACCATACAGGTTGAAGAAACACTGTTTAATGAACAATAATTCATGCCTCCATTGTTTTATCCAGTTGTGTCTGTGGAAAGATATTGGATACATGCTGCTAAGAAAAGTCTAGCATACAGTGACAGAAACTGCATCTGTTTTTTACTCTGCACACATTATCATTGCTCTGTTGATGTAGTTTCCATCACCATTTTCACAGTAAAGCTGTCAGTTACTGTAATAAAACTGACATCAGTACTGCAGCTATTATCTGTGAAAATGTTACTTACCAGCTGCAGTAGTGCCAACCACTGAAACTTTGGCCATGTAATTATCCATCAATCAAAACCCCTATTTGCTATATCTAGCATGAGCTTGTGTGTGAGCAGTCCTTAGGATCACCATTTACACTACATTGGGGCAGTAAATTAACAGCTACTCCATTCACTACTTTATGCATGCTGGAGAAACCCCTAGTTATTGAAAACATACATTTCATTAGGCAAGGCAACTTTTATTTCTTTGGCACCCAATCCCAGAGGCTCTGGGCACCATACAAATACACACATTAAAGTGGGACAGTGCATGCATAAATATATAAATAGGAGTTTACAAAAATACAAATAAAAACAGCAAACTTAAAATAGGAATATATTAACAATTACTCATGGAAATGCTGATGTTCCTAAGGATCAATGTCTGGAAATGCCAGGGCAAATAAGTGGGTTTTGAGATGGGTCTTAAAAACCTCAATTGAAGGGGCCTTCCTCACAGATGTTGGTAGTGAATTCCACAGGATGGGGCTGGTGACGCTAAAAGCCCTGTCGCCGGCAGTTTTCAACCTCATCCTAGGAATAGCGAGGCAGCCCATAGAGGAGGAATAGAGGGAGCAGACACTAGTGGCAGGTGTTAGAAGGTCAGACAGGTAGCCATGTCCAGGTCCATGTAGGGCCTTAAAGTTGAGCAAGCTCACCTTGAATAGTACCCTTCACCTAACCAGCAGCCAATGCAGTTCACGCAACACTGGGGTAACATGACAGAACCTGGATAGTCCTGTCAGCAACCTGGTGGCAGCATTCTGCACCAGCTGCAGTTGGTGAAGGGTACATTCTCCCAAAGTAGAGAGCATTACAGTAATCAAGCCTGTAAGTCACAAAAGTATGCATCAAGGTGAGGAGATCCCTGTGCGGAACTATGGTCTTGATCCTGGTGATATTCCTCAGATGGTAGGAACTACTTTGGATAACAGATGACACCTGAGGTTCAAATGTCAGTTCATCATCAAGGAAAATGCCTAGATTGTGCACCCTAGAGGATGCCTTCAATGATGCAGGCCCCAAGGTTAAACGTGTTGCCACACCAGAGGTTGTCCTATCGTGTCTTAGGTTCAACTCCACCACCAATGCCTCCATCTTATCGGGGTTCAGTCACAACCAGCTGAAGGACATCCAGTCATTGATCTCAGTGAGGCAACTAGTTAGCACATCCATGATGTCTGATGTGCAAAGGAAAGATACAACTGGGTATCATCTGCATAGCAGTGAAAACCCACATTGTACTTTCTAATGAACTCATCCGGGGCAGCATGTACACGGCAAACAGCATGGGAGATAGAACCAAACCCTGAGATACTCCACAGGATAGGGGGCTAGGAGGAGGAGAAATATCCCATCACCGCCTATTGCCTCCTATCCATGAGATAGGACTCAAACCAGCAGGTGACAGTGCCGGCAAGTCCATAGTACTCTCTGAGACAGTCAAGTAACACCACATGGTCCACCATATCAAATGCTGAGAGATCAAGGAAAATGAGAATTGACCCCTCTTCTCTATCTCTTGCACTGAGGAGGTCATTGTGCACCTGAACAAACACTGTTTCAGTGCTATGCTTTCCATGAAATCCAGACTGTAGTGGCTAATAGATATCAAAGGCCTTGAGGTGCTCCTCAAGCTGTTGCACCACAATCTTCTCTACAACCTTACCTAAAAAAAGAAAGGTTGGAGATAGGTCGATAGTTCACCAGTATGTCATTACAGCAGCTGATAAGCAACATTTCCACAGAGAATAGCTGCAGTAACTGATGACACCTTTATTGTGAAAGTGATGACAGAAATGGCATCAATGAAGACTATGTGCAGAGTAAACACAGATTCCATTTCTGTTGCTGTCAGTTATACTTCATTCTTCATTCAAACTGGTTGCCTGGGATACTGAATGGTAAAGCTGTAAAGCACTGAACTGTCAGGCATGTGTCATGTTGGTGTTGTTTCCCCTTGAAAGCATTTTTATGCCTGAACTACTTTACTGGTGTTGTCCAAAAAATGTGGACATGAAAAAAGACTCAGAAAGGGGAGAGCACTGGCTATAGTACCAAAACTGTACTAGCAGCTGCATGTCTGTGGCCCTTACCACCATCACCAAAACATCCCACATACCCACTCTCAAGTCACCAAACCAGAAAGTTCACATCTGCAAACTGAGATTTCTTTTATGTAGACCACCAACACAGCTGATGTGCAAAGAATCAAATTGCTAACTGTATTAATACACTGATGAGTCACTTGGGAAAGCAGGAAGCTGTGCCACATGGAACTGACTGGAACAGTCAGTTTTGGGTGGCTCACATATGATACATTCTATGTCATTACATGAGCACTTGAGAGATATGCATTGGCATACAGTATGTGTGCATGTGTGGGAAAAAATGGTAGACATTGTGAGATTTCCAGTGAAACATAACTTCATGGAAACCTAAAATTAAAGGTCCTTAGTACAATGATTTATTCATATGAGGAAGATGTTAAAGCATGTAGGGAAAGTTCAAAGCACAAAAGGTAAGCTGATCCCAACAGAGGTAGCAGGATGACCACTTTTAAGTAGCCATGTAGTGAACAGAATAGATCTGTGATGCAGAGCAACCATTTTTGCCACATTTGATTGTTAATTAGAAATATACAACACTTAGTACATTTAGACTGTTTTTTTTTTGCAACTCAGAGAATTACTGTGTACTCCTGACTAACAAGGAAACCTGGAAATGGAGCATGAAGAATCTGCGCAAGTGATATAATTGGCTTCAGGAACAAAAGAACTAAAGGAATTAACCTTCTATTCATGTTTTTCTGCCAAGAGACAACTGATGTAAAATTCTTTGATTTTGTTGTGGCTTAAAAGCCTGTCATCTGCCATCTGTCAGCATCATAGACTATGGTCTTACCATATATGGGTCTGCAACTACCACTGCTCTCAAATGTATCGCGACCTCCCTGAATAAGGCCTGTCATCTCATCACTGGCTCACATTGCCATACCCACACTTGTGACCTTTATTCCCAGTCTGGATGGCTTCAACTGGACAAACGCATAAAATACCAAACCTGCATCACGGCCAAGAAAATCATAATGAGACTTGCCCCACCTGGTGTCTGTGCCCTCCTTAAGCCTAGACATAGGAATGTCACTACAAGGAGATCCAATTCCCATCTACTACATATCCTATGATGTCGCACAACCCAAGGACAAAGATCATTTGCCTATCGGGCATCCAACTGGCTCAACTCTCTTGGCAGCAACATAGTGACCGCTCCAACACTCGGCCTTTTCAAGTCCAAGCTGCGCCTCTCACTGCTTGTATCCTGCGATTGGCCATCTTAACATTTCCACTGTTCCAGCTGCACATGCCCCGACACCTAGCACTTACAATCAGTCTTTGCACCCCTAACACCTTACCTGGCATATTCCCTTGACAAGGCCCCCTGGCTGCACTGTCTCCCACCCTCGCCCACCTCCCCCCGTGTCTCCATTCCTGCCCATGCCCCCACCCACCTCCCGTACGCCTCCTTACCCCCTGCACCTCCTACCCCTCAATCTCCTACCCTCACTTCTCCCCATCAACCCCTCCTCCTTGTCTTGCTCTATAGCTCAAGTCTTTGTACTGGTTATTACATGTCTGTAAGTCAGTGACATTATGTTTGTAACTAAAATGATGACTGTTGCACACGCTGATGTGGAACCTTTGTAAAAGAGCCTCAGCTCTAAGGTATTGTAATCCTAGATTGAAATAAAAAAAAGCAGTTGGTACTTTATATAGCACAGTACTACTCTACAGACAAATTTTTCAGCTCAAAATAAGTGAAATCTGTGTCATGAGTTATGATGTTTTCATCCTGCCATCACTTTATTGCTTATCATTTTCATACAAGTTGCCTCTGAACATCTTTTCAAAATACTTTTTAAATCAAATTATATTAGTCTATATTACAGTGAAACATGGACAGTCAAGCCATGTGTTTTCTTTGAGAAGTGATAAAACTCTTTAGCTGAAAATATAAATGTGAATTATATTCCCTTTTGGGCTTTCTATTCCCCTGACTGAATAGGGTAGTAAAATCTATCTGAGATGCTGTTTCACCCCATGCAAACTATAAACTTTATTTTTACACCTTCCCAGTATATCTGAAAGCTTTCTGTAATACCCTAACTCAACAGCAGTTACTGTGTCTTTAAAATGTTGACTTGGCTCTTGATTACTGTATACCTGGGATGTGCCACTGCTGACAGTTTCCTCGAATTTCATGTTTTATTGCAGTGAGATAAATGACTCTTACTGTCAATTTTTTTCCAGTAGCAAGTGTTCTGTTTGTATTTGTATTATTATGGCAATATTTGGTTGAAGAAGATAAATAATTAAATGATAATAAAACAGTAATACAAATGCAAACAGAACACAGGTAGCACACTTGCTTTGAGGCCGGGAGATCAGAAAGCTGTGGGTTCTAGCCCCACACCAAGCACTTGGGTTAATATTCCAATACTGACACTGCAGTGCAGCACGGGGGTGCTGCACTCCTGAGGTGCCATCTTTCAGATGAGGCTTTAAATCGAGGTCCCATCTGCCTGTTCTGGTGGTAGTTCAGGTAGATGTTAAAGATCCCATGGCACTTCTCGAAAAGAGTAGGGGAATTCTTTATTGCAGGAAACAAAAAACATCATTACAAGCATCTCCAATTGAATAAAAAAAAAATTCCAAAGCGAAACAACCCCCGGCAAAAAAGAAAGCATCTCTTTAAGCTAAAAAATAAGGAAAAAAAGAAAACAATACAGCTTAAATTCCCATCACAGAAAGTCTCTACGAAGGTTAAATCCAGTAGACATGTTTCCAATATTCATGAAACTTATGAGCTGGTGAATGTCCTGATTCGAAAGACTTCTGAGTCAACAAAGCAGATTCAATGTGTTGCAACACAACTGAAGGCAAGGTATAAGTGTGTTGCAGAGAGAACAAACATTGTGTCTGTCACATATAAAACTTAATGCAGGAAAAAATAAGATTCAAAGTGCTAGGGTGATAACGTGAAAAAAAAAAAACAGAATAATCCCCAAGCATTAAGCACTCATATGAAACATGACAAGATACCCCCCATCCCCACTTAGTGAGCAAGACTGACCAGAAGAGCTTAGCATAATGACAGGAAAGAAAAAAGTGTTCCATAGTTTCCTCCAATCCATTTGCATTCAGTACAGATACATTGCCTATCAGACATAGCTTTATGTTTTAAATTGCCCTTGACTCCCAGTCTCCCATGAAAACTGAGCCAAGTGATATCCCACATTTTCACGGGAATTTGTCTGTCATTTAATACTCATAAAGCCAAAAATGTTTTGGAAGGGAAACATTTTGGAAAATCAACTGTTACTAAGGAGGGACCCTTACTGATCGGTGGGTCTGGGGAGAGAGGGAGGCATCACTGGCAGGAGGGGGGGAGATCTAAGCAGGGAGAAGAGGTACTGGAAGTGGAAATCACAGCAGAGAGAGAGTGAGGGGAGCCCTCAGCTCCCTTAAGACGGAGAAAGCACCGGGGCCGGATAAATGACATCCCAGAGTGCTGAAGGAACTTATGGATGTCCTGGCTAAACCCTGGTGGAGCTTTTCACTATCTCTCTGAGGACAGCGTGGGTGCCCAGGACTGGAAGGTGGCGCAGTAGTGCCTATCCACAAGGGGGGATCAAGGGAGGTGGTAGAGAACCACAGGCCTGTCAGTCTGACATCGGTGGTGGGCAAGGTGATGGAGGGCATTGTCAAGGAGAGGCTGGGGGGGACCTGGAAAAGTCAGGGTGCCTGGACGATAGAAAGCATGGATTCATCTCGGGGAAATTGTGTCAGACAAACCTTGTGGAGTTCTATGACTGGGTGACGAGTGCCTTGGACCTTGGTAGACCAGTGGACGTCCTCTTTCTAGACTTCAGCAAGGCATTTGGCTCTGTTCCTCACATGGGCCTGTTGGATAAGCTGGCAGAAATGGGGGTGGGGAACCAGATGATCAGATAGATAGGCAATTGGCTCCAGGACCGGACACAGAGGGTCATAGTTGGCGGGATAGTCTCATCCCCAAAGAAGGTCATTAGTGGGGTCCCACAGGGATCAGTCCTTGGGCCCCTCCAGTTCAATGCCTACGTCTCTGACATAAGGACAAGAATCAGGAGTGAGATGAGTCTCTTTGTGGATGACTCAAAACTGGGGGCGGTGGTGGATGGGGAGGAGGGGAGGGTGGCCCTACAGGGGGACCTGGAGGCTCTGGAAAGATGTTCTAGAAAGTGGAAGCTGAGGTTCAATGCAGGGAAATGCAAGGTACTGCACCTGGGGGCCAGAAACCTGGGCCAAGTGTACACCCTGGGGGAATGCTACAAGTCTCGATGGCTGAGAGGGACCTGGGGATGGTGGTGGATGTCAAAATGAACAACTCAGAGACTTGTAGGAGGGCAGCAGCCAAGCCCAACAGGATGCTGGGATGCATCGCTAGGGGGATCACCTCCAGAAGGAGGGAAGTGATGCTCCCTCTGTATAACTGCTTGGTGAGGCCACACCTTGAGTACTGCATGCAGTTTTGGAGGCCACACTTAAAGAGGGACATTAAACTCCTGGAGAGGGTCCAGAGGAGGGCAACCAAAATGATTTGGGGCTTGGGGGACAGGACCTATGAGGAGAGGCTCGAAGAGCTAAATATGTACACATTGGAAGAGAGAAAGGACTGGGGGACATGATAGAGGTCTTCAGGTACATGAAGAGGGTAAATAGGGGAGGAACAGTCAGGGTGCTTTGAAGGAAGGAGGAGGGGCCACTAGAGGGCATGGGTGGAAGCTGGAGGGGAAGATTCAGGGAGAAAGGAGGAGGTGCTACTTCACTGAGAGGGTGGTGGAGCCATGGAATGCACTGCCTAGGGGCTGGTGGAGGGTTCAAGAGGGCTGGGACAGGTACAGGGAAGGGTTCTGGAAGCAAAATCCAATACAGCAAGAATATCCGAACTGGGAAGGAGAAGCCAGAGAAGGCGAGGGGGGCAGCAAGGTCAGCACCCGGGGTGGGGGCTGACCAATCGAGCAAACTCGAAAGACCATTAGGCCTATTCTGCTGGCATTTTAGTATGTTAGTATGTTAGTAGTATGTTAGTATGTTAGTACTAAAAAATTTCTAGTCATTATATCAATGTACAAAGCTTTAAGTGAAAGTCAGTGCACCTCTGGCTGAGCGAGTTTCCACATCCGTAACTTAGTTGCAACCAAATAAATAAATGAAGGAGCACCTGAGGAACATTTAATGATAGGGGACTCAGTAGACCACCTAGTCAAAAAATCATGCATTAAAAAAAAGTCCAATAATCCCATGGGTGTGATGTATATTGCACAGGTTCCTTAAAATTAGATTTAATGAAAAAGGAAAAATCACGCTTAACAGGGTTTAGCCGACTTCCCCATAACATTTGAAAAAAAAATACTATATAAACGAGTGTCATATTGTTTAGGCAAGGGAAAAACTGAACTAAAATATAAAAACATAGGAAGAAGAAACTTCTTAATAATCATAATTCATCTTTGCTTCGAAAATGACCAAGATTTCCATAATTAAACTTTGCCTTCCCCCAGTTCAATGCGGGGTTTCCAAATGAGGTCGGCAAGATCCCCATTACCAAAGAAACACCCCAGAATTTTAATCGGGCCAGGGGTAATCTATATCCGTCCTATGGAGGAATCAAAAAGCCCCTGCCCTAAGAAAATACCTGCACTCTTCTCATAATTTACCATGGTGCCTGCAAGAGAGCCAAACTGAGCCAAGATATCTAAAGCAAGCAAACCAGAAGCCTTATCACGAAGCAAAAGACACATGTCATCAGCATAAACTGCCAGTAACTGTGCGGGGACTTCTACAGATGGGGTAAGCCCTGAAATATTTTGATGGTGAATGAGCTCCCTAATCAAGGGATCCAAGACAAAGGTATACAACAAAGGGCTCACTGGGCACCCCTGACGAACTCCCGTGCAAAATTTTATGCCATCCCCCATTATACGATTAACCAAAGGAAAATTTCTGGCTTTGTTATATAAAAGATGTACCCAAGTGTGAATTGCAATGATAATCCATAGCGATGTAAGACTTAAAATAGAAAATCCTGTGATACGCTGTGGAAAGCTTTAGCTTGGTCTAGGGACAACAAATACCCCGAGGGCTGCCGCAACCGACTGCATTCACATACATTCCTTAGTAAAGTTAAATTTAGCTGAATGTTGTGGCCAGGGATAGAACAGGTCTGCACAGGATTAATAAGAGTCGTGGCAACTTTTTGAAGCCTGTGACACAAAATAGCAGCAAAAATGTTATAGTCCAAATTCAATAGACTGATTGGCTGCCAATTACTAATGTCGTGTCTGTCCCCCTTTTTAAATAAGAAAATGGTCAGAGTGTCAGAAAAGCCTGAGGGCAAAGTATTACAGACTAATATTTCATTGTAAACATGGGTCAGTATGAAGCTAAAATCATCCAAAAAAAACTTACAGAAGTCATTTATGAAGCCACCCGGGCTGAAACACCTGTCTTCAAGCGGGTAATTTCTAACCTGACCTCGTCCTGAGATATAGGTAAATCTAATTCCTTAGACTGATGAGGAGTCAAGATCGGGGGAGAAAAATCAGAAAGCCTATCCCAAGAACTTATTGGTTGAAAAGCTCGCCCACGTTGGTCCTGTAGAATTTCCTGTACTATATGTAGCATTTCAACATTGGTGGATTTTAAAACCCTATGAGAATTATATAGGCCATCCATGAGCTTCCTTTCTAATGCCTGTTTGCAGACCGAGAAAGAGTCTGAGACAGTGGTGGTCTTTAGACCGTAGGATAAGTCATCATGTATTTGACATGCCTTCCCATAATGGAATTGTCTCATCCTAGATTTAAGTGAGGCAATTTGTTCCTGGATACGAACGTCCGAGGAAGTAGAGAGTGACAACAATTTATAGAACTGGGCCCTATGACCCAAATAAGTGGTGTAATCCTCTATCTGGGACGTTTTATGAAAAGTCTTAGAAAAACACTGAAATTCAAGTTTGGTGGCTACCCACCAATCTCCCCAGGAATCATATAGCCCAGCTACTGATTGTTGTCATGCAAAAACATTTGCAAGAGCAGTCTGGAACCGAGTCTGAACCAGAAAGGCTGGATTCAGCTTCCATCTAATAGGCATGGCAGGGAAATGGGGAGGAATTTGGGAAAGGGTGAGACAAACCTTCAATAACATATGGTCGGAAAATTTGCACGGGAACAAATAAAAAGTTGTAGGTAACAAATAATGGGAAGTGAAAATAAAGTCGATTCTAGTTGCGAAACTACTTCGTCTATAGGTAGGTCCAAGGCCATGATGGAGGTACCTATATGTGTCCACTGAAGAAGCTTTCACCAAGATTTTGTGAAGGGCATGAGAGTCACAGTACGCTTTCTGTTGTACCTGGTTCTTGAATTTCAAATCTAGGCCGCTGTTAAAATCACCCCCCCCCCAGATAATGTGTTGAGGTGTAAATAGATATTGTTCAATATTTTGGAATAAATCAATTCTGGCTGACTTAACTTGTGGAGCATAGGTATTAATAAGGTGAAGGGAGTACCCCTTACATAAACAGTCCAGGAGCAGTACCCTGCCTGGAACAATATCCACCAACCGAATAACCTGGACATGAGTATGGTAAAAGAGTATCCCAACTCTGTCTGCAGCATCGGGGCCGAAGGACCAAAAAGAAGGCCCTTGAACCCATAATTTTTTGGTGTAAGTAACATCAAATAAGGAGGAAAATCGGGTCTCTTGCAAAAACAGAATATCTGCAACGTATGATTTACAAAATTGCAAAAGCCCTAAACGCTTCCTCTAATTTTTTATGCTGCAGGTGTTGAGTGAAATAATGGTCAAAGAAGCCAGAGAAACGTATTATATTTTGTATTTTTTGCATTTATGCCCTGATTTTTTCTTAGATTCTAATAAATTGGGACCTCCTTCATCATCACAATCCATGCCAGATGTGGCCCCTGATTTGACTGATACATCAGACTCTGAGTCACCCTCCTGGTCTTGCAAAGCCTGAAAAGCATTGTGCATAAGGAGAGTAGTCAGAGCTTTTTGTTTTGCATAAGACCTCATAACTCTTTTAGGATGAGGTTTCTGAAACTCAGCATCAGAGGAGGGGGGCACCCCAGAAGCGTGGGAGTGGGAATGTGTCGAAGCCTCACTAGGCTGTTGATTGGCCAGTGTTTCAGGGCTGGGATCTGAAGTAGAGGGCTGGGGTTCAGCAGTCCCTGAAGGGTCTGCAGTGGGAGGGTCTGTCTCAAAGGCTGCAGTCTCCTCAGAACTAGGCCTGAATCTATCCTGAGCTTCAGAAATCAAGGTTTCCTTATCAAGACCCCCTTGATTATTTTGCCCAGCATAAGGGCACTGATGATATGCATGGCCTAGTGCATCACATAAGTTACAATGAAATACATTACAGCAAGTTCTGCTGTCATGTTCTGGCTCCCCGCAGAGAGCACATTTAACTTTATCGCATGCACTACTCAAATGCCTAGCACTGCGACACCTGTAGCAGGCCTTCGGTTGACCAGGATAGAAACATACCCCCCATCCTTCCCCAGAAAAAAACTGTTCAGAATATGCTGGACATTATCCCTGACCATGTGTAACTTTATTTTAAATTTCCAGCTTCCAGTCCAAATCCCTTCCCCTTCAATGATTGGTTCAGGAGGGCCAAGCACAGTACATTTACTCTTTAATCAATACAAAATGTCTCCCACATTGACACCTTCATTATAAAATATGATATTAATTGTCTTAAATAATGGCGTGGTGATGGGGATCGCCCAAAATGGAGTCCATATGGGAGTAGTCTTCAATGATTCAAATTTTTGCCAAAACTTATCAAGCCCTGTAAATGATCAGAAACTGACATTGAATGTGTCCTGCCCTCTAATGTTGATGAGGGCATATATATCAGCTGCTCGGAAGGTCATTGAATTTTTAAGTAAGCTCCTTGCCATGTAGAAATGATCAGGATGATACTGAAGCCCCCCCCATACAGTAAACGAATGGCATTTCTCCTGGGGGCCACATCAAGTCTATTATTGCGAAATAGATCTGAAAAATGGGGACCAGGATGAAATTGACCACGTCATGGGGAAGGAGGGGGGAAGCATGGGGCTGCTCTGACCCAGTCTTGTCTTCTAACATTGAAGCAGGAAAAAGAGAAGAATTTAAACAGTCACCTGAAGTGCTTGGAGACGGAGCCGACGCTGCTTGTGGAAGAACCGTACTTTCAGAAGGTCGAGGTGTACTGGGTGTAAAAGATAGCCAGTTTGAATTCAGTACCCAGCGCCCGTCTTGCAATGTCAAACCTGCATCCACCAAGGCTGAATCCTTATTCCAATTAGCCGAGGGAAAGGAGCCATCAGCCGCACTCGACTTCCCCATTCCAGCACAGGAGGCATCCTGCCGGTGAGTCATTGCAGAGACAGCAGCTGAGCTTTGAGGCTGGTGAGTAGCTGTCACAATTGTAGGTACCGGTGAAGAATTGCATTCTTCTCCTTGTGGCTTGTTCAAGGGAATAGCCTATACTGGAAAATCCTCTGAAATTTGTCCTCCAGATGGCAGGTCTGAACAGGACTGCATGTCAGAAACTCCCCCTGGGGCCGGCCTGCCAGCGCAGTGGTAGGGTTACTGCTCGTGGCGCCAGTGACCCGGGTTTGGCAACGGACTCAGGCAGCTGGAAGATCAGCCGGGGGAAGGAGGATCGAGCACCCAGAGGCTGCTCTCCTCCTCCGGGTGGGGTGAGATGTGGGTCCCGCCGCAATACCGCCACCTGGGTGACCACGGGTGGTGGTGCAGTGAGGACCGCATGTAGCAGGGTGGGAGGATGTCTGCCGGGAACCGGAGCATTAGCTTGTTGTGACGTGCTTCGCTCCTAGGCTCTCCCTGTGTGCAGACGTCCTACGGGGATGGGCGAAAAAGGAAGAATACCCTCTGGTGCGCCCTGTAGACAGAGCTTCAGACCCTATCCCAGGGCTCCTGCCAGGCGGGTGACAGATCCCCGATGAAATCAGCCCGGCGGAGTAGGGAACTTGCCTTGTACCCACCTGGGGCCAAACCTAAGGCAGCGTGGGGGATGACTGCACCATGCCGACAGACGAGCAGGGGACGACAAGGCCATAGGAGACTCCTGAAGGCGAGGAAGTACCGGGGTGAGAAGGGGCCATAAAAAGAAAATATAAAAAAAAAAAAAGAAACTCCTCCTGCATGGGTAATACTGTGCAAATCTCCAACTGGCTCCACAGGCAGCGCTGTTTCAATCATGTTCTCTTGAGGCAAAGCCGACTCCCGCTGTACACTAGTAAGCTCCTCACCTGCTTCAATCATGATGTCCTCTCCATGAAGTGTTGAACGCAGTCTGCCATTCTGCAGACTAGCACCAGCAGCTCAACCTACCACCAGCAATGCAGTAGGGGAATTTCCCTGGTGCATTGGCCAAATTTCCCCCCATCCACTAAAATACCACCAACAGCTTAATCTGGTTCAAAGTCAGTTGGCATTCATCTGTATCCCCTTCCCCCGGATCATGCCTGAAAATAGGCAGAATTTGTCTAGTGCAGGGAGCACTGTTGAGAAGCCAACTGGCAAGATGCATTGGACATCAGCTCTACACATGTTGAGATTTCAAAACGTTACAAAACTACTCCGAAGACAAGAACTTGTAAAAACAATAACAGTAAAAGAAAGTTTAAACCTTACGGTGTCAGGAGATATCAGAAGTTATGATGGGCTGCAACCACAAAGCAGGTGGGAGTGCAGGGAAAAGTACTCCAGTGAATACGCAGCAGGCTGTTGCAACTCCAGCGACAATGACTGGATCGGAGCCCCCCTTGAGAGCTCTGCAAGCCTCCATGCTGGCCATCCACCTGAAGGTCGAATCTATTCTCCAGTGCTTTGTGGAATACAGCACAAAGCTGGAATCCATTGCCCAGACTGCAGGCTTGGCTGAAAAAGCAGCCATTCAAGCATTAGCTGTTACATTTAAGCTAACTCAAGAGAATTCTCAATTAAGGTACAGGCTCGAGGCATTAGAAAACTCGCACCAGGCCTCGCATGTTCGTGTCTCTGGGCTACTGGAAGGGAGTGAAGATGCAGACCCATGAGGTTTCTTACAGTCCTGGCTTCCAGAAGTGCTACACCTATCTAAAGCGCTCATCCCAGGTCAACTAACTAAAGCCTTCCAATTTACCCCTTGAGCAGCAGGACCACGAGGGGAGGCTCCTAGGGTGGTGCTGCTTATCACTACTAGCCCCAGCATAAGGGACATCCTATTACAGGCTGTGAGATCTGCGGAGGGTCTCTCGTACAACAGAGCAATAGTTCATCTTTTTCCAGACTTGTCTTTTGCTACGCAAGCTAGAAGGAAAAAATTTGATGTGGTGCGTGCTAGGCTCAGGGGCCTGGGGGTTACACACTCCTTGCTGATGCTGGCGCAACTCTTTATCTGCTATAGAGCCCATACTTTTCAATACAACGATCCTGTGGAAGCAGGGAAAAAAGTTGAGGCCATAACTCGAGAGTTCCAGACGTCTGAGATGCAGCCAGCTTCAGAATCAGATGAAGAAACCTGAACTTTGGAAGTTCTACTATTGGGACTTTCCTTAAAGTTTGGCTCTAAGTATTTCATTTATTTCTGGGTTCAATAACCATACAAGGGGCCTGTATGGAGGGAGAGGATATTTTATGGGAGGTTCTTACATGGTTCATTACTATGTCGAATGTTCTTGTTTGGAAATGAATATACAGGGTACAGAGAGTATGTACCAGTGCTCATTATGTTTGGATTATTTTTATTATTTGGATTAGGGGACACTTCAGCACTGGATGCTGAGTTATAACTTCTCCTTTATTTTCATAGAACATTTTGGACTTGTCCTCCTAAAGCCTTAGTTGACTGCAGCTAATTGAGTTTACCCATATCGAAATGATAACTTTTTTATGTTTTTTTAACCCACTAGCTATCACAAGTCTGTTTAGGCTAACTATTCTGATTACATTGGATGTATATGTAAATGTAGTTATGATGCCTTTCAGGAGAATGTACTATATGTCATTGCTTTTTTCAAAATGCAATAAACATAAAGTTCAAAAAAAGAATTTGTCTAGTGCACTTACCCGGTCAACAAAAACTAACTAAACTAAATTTGAGTTGTCACAACCCTTCAATAAGACCAGCATGCTTAAGAAGATGTATGGAGACTGCTATTAGTAACAAACAAAAAAAGCTACTCAAGAATGTGATATTGTACTGTGTCTACAGATATGTTTATTCAGCAATGTTCTTTCATTCACACAGAGTTTGTTACATGTCTGACAAAACAGCAGTGCTGGAATAGTTTTACAGTACAGAATAAGATGGAAATTAATTTTTAAATACCCACCCCCCCCAATGGTCATGGCAAGAAACATGATGAGATAGATTGAAGCATAAATGTAAGGGACAAAGGAGCATGGCAGTAGCATAATATAGTGGCACTATTCAATTTACAAATGATTGGGAATCAGTGGATGAGAATATTAATAACCCTTTTTGCATTTTTGAAAAGCAAAGCACCCTTTGTGTAATACATCAAGGCCTTGGGTAGCAAACAACTGACCCAGACTTGTGTGGCAAAAAAAAAAGTCAGACTGTCAAGGACTTATTTTTTTGTAGATGAAAAGTTATTGACTGTCCTTGCACCCAGTTAGTGCTTTTACCCTCCCGACCTGTAGGTATGCTCCTTGACATTATTCAACAGCAAAAAAAAATGCTGTTTAAAATCAGTGACAGTGAGCAGACTGCACTTTTCTTCATTCTGGAACATATGAATGAAAACATGTCCTCCTATAGTAGTAACACCTGATTGGCTGACTGTTGGCCATTCAAGTGTTACTACCATAGGAGGACATCTTTTAATTCATACTTAACAGAATGAAGAAAAGGAAGCCACTCCGCCATGGAGGGGCAACAAAATATGACAAGGGAGGCTGTTGGGGTGGGTGGGTGGTTGATACTAGACACAATGGATATTAACTTATGAAAAGGGTGGTGAGTGTCACATGATGTGCTCTGCCTGAACAGCAGTAAAACCTCAGAGCTCTGTGGTCCCAATCTTTAAAATGCGGCTATTTCAAACTGTATCAGCTGCAAACACATTGCTAAAACAAATTTCATTTGTGTTACAATCTACTGAATTGAATTCTGCAATGAGATTTTGGAATGGATACACAAGGACAACAGCAAATGGAAATATCCATGAACCCCTCTGCATAGCTTAGCAGTCAGCCGTCCAAGAGAGAGAAGCAGGAATCTCCAATAGATTCACTGTCTTCCACCTCAGCTCCAGCTGTTCTCACTGAAAAGCTGGACCTCTTCTTTGCAGAACTGGCAGCAATGAAATTGTCTATGACCAACATCACCACTGAATACAGGACATTTAGGTAACCCGTGAAGTGAGCGCATGAGGAAGGGTGCCATCCAGTACGGTGACACCTTCCTCATGCAATCCACTCACGGCGACTAAGGGGTAGGGCGACTGGATGAGGGGGTGGGCGAACTAATAGACATGATGTCGCTATATGTACACGCACTTGGGGGTGAGTGGAAGTGATCATGGTGAGAGCGGGCTTGGGGGTGGAGAGGCTGTTGGGGGTGGTGCTGCAGTCATCGGTTGAGCTGCGGTGTGGCGTCGGGGATTGGGCAATGGCTGGGTGTCTGAGGTACTGTGTTCGGGTCTGGGCACTGATGCGATTTTTATTGCACCTGGCCCAAACCTTTTTATTTTTACTATATTCACCCCCCAGACATGCACCCCCTGGAGTTGAGAATCCTTAAGTAGGGGGTGCGGGGGGAGAAACCCCAGCAGGGGTGGGGCACAGCTCCCCCACAGAAAGTAGTAAAAATATGTATATGTCCTGGTGCCATTGTGCTGGTGCGCCAGGGTTGTCAGAGTGCGGAAAATGTGTTCTGCACTCTGACTGAGCGATAACGGCGATCGCCTTTAGGTGTTCGCTGTTATCACATAGACCCAGACATTTAAACCTGCTATGGCAGAACTTAACTATTCTTGCTGAGTATAGATGAACAGGAGGCATGAGCCCATATAGTTCATCTCCTGCACTAGCAGGTCATCTCATCCATTTCAGATGTAGAGACCTGCATCAGTTCAGTGGAAGACTACCAACTCAGAGATAGCAAAGAATTGGCAGAACACAAAAAAACTTGTTAAACTTGAGGACTGCCTGGAGGAGCCGGAAAGTAAACTGAGGAGCAACACCGTGGTCATTGTCGGGGTCTCTAAGAGAGCAGAAGGGTACCAGTCTCCTCACCTTTGCACAGAAATTACTTGTGGAAGTAGCTGGTCCTCCCGACTCTGGCCCGAACTACCCACTGGATTTCACCCACAGATCACTATGCTCACCCACACAGAACAGAGGAAAACCTTGGGTGATTATAATATGCTGCCAAAGTCTACAGGACAAATCTTTCATCCAGGCACAAGCCAGAAAGAAGGGTGCCCTGCACTGGAATGGGTATTGGGTACGCATCAACAGCCACATGACCCCCACAATAAGAGACAGGCAAAAAGAATACAGACATCAGAAAAGTGCTGCAGCAAGCACGAATCCCATACAGAATATTACACCCCACTCAACTGATTGTAACAACAGCTTTGGGTGACAAAGAATACCACAATGTGGGCATTGCCTGTAAAGAGTTTGAAAAACTAATGCCCAACATCTTTCCAGTGCCACTCCATCAACTGGGAGAAACAGTGGGCAGATCATAGGGGTTATGGGGATCTGGGACATGGGTGAGTACCATAATCCTTTTGGACATTCTACTAATCCTTTCATTCTTCTATTATGCCGGTACTCATGGTAGCCCCCGACCTTGCCCCTACCATACTAACTATATGAGCATTGCCAGACGTCCACTGATGAATACAAAAACAACCCCTAGATGCCCACCTCTTTTGCATGTATTACTTGAAATAGAAGTGCACAAATTTCAACTTGGGAAGTTGGGCAATTACTCTGAAGGGCCAAAGAGTCTCCCTTCCTCTATCTCCTTTACCTCCACCAAGCAAAGAATGGTGGCCAGGTGGGTCTGCTACATTTTATAGCCTTTCTTCATCATCTGGTAAGTCCAATCTCCCACCACTGCAGCCCATGCCTTTGTCTCGACAGGGGCTGTAAATCAAACACAGACTGACAGAACCACCGGAAAGTCTGACGGCTTGCTTCCACTCAGAGTCATTGTTGTCTGATGCCTGTCACAACAGACACTCCCATAACTCCTAGCTACAGCCTTCACAGCCTAGTCCTGAGATGATTGCAAGCAACAGGTAACCATGGCAACAGAACTGAGGTCTCAGCTTCCTGGGAGGAACGCTCAATGGACCTGAGACGACTATCACAGCATCCTTTGTTCCGCCCCTCTGAACCGAACTCCAAACCAAGTCCAACACCTGCACAAGGATTCTCTTATAGAACATACTGTACCGCTCTGACCCCGCCACCTACTCCCCCAAAAGCAGCACCAAACTGCCCAGAACACTTACGGCACAATAGATGGATAAACAGAGAGTTACTGACCTCTCTCTCTCTCTACAGCCTCCAGAGTACACCCACAAAGTCCTACAAGCAACATTGAATCTCATCAAATCCTGACCTCAGCCTCTTTGCCTTGTCAGATCCCCGGCACAGCTCAATGACCCCACAAGGAGCCTACTGTCTCCTAGCATTAATCAACATGATGGATCTCACCTGCAGGAATGATCATCTATGCTGGAAGGGACAGGTCTTACATGCTCTTTCTCTAGTGCAAGAGGTTTTAATCTCAGATGGACTGAGCAGGAGCATGTAAGAGAAAACAGTCCCAAACTGATGTGACCATAGGTTAATGCTCATCCAAGCAGCAAAAGACGTTCAGGATGTGGCTTTCCAGACAGGTTTTTGAAAAGCATCTCTGTTTATAACTGTAGCCTATCTCTAACAGAATCACCTACCCATCCAATGGGGACTCCCCCACAATTAACAGATGTGGGCTTACTCCCTCCCCCCTGCAACTTACTATCCCCACACAAACTGAGACTGTGCTGAAGGAGATCAGTACCTACCATCCACACTAGTGGAAACATAAGGGAGAACACAGCAGAACAGGGGGGAAGTAAGGTAGTGTAGAGAGAAACAATAGATGGTCCAAGCCACCCGATCTCTGCTGCTTAACACCTCCCACTCCTAGTCTTCTCCCCCTCCTGCCCTGCCTGCCATCAGCCAGTGCTGACTGACTCCCCCCAGACTCTGCATACCTCAGACAGCAAGATTATACATGATAGTGGGCACAGCAGAGGGCATCTTTAAGCCCCTATCACATAACGGCTGACTTACCTTCAACCCCAACAAGCACACTGTAAGGCGCATCAGTTATCAGGCAGGATGGGCCAGGCAAAACACCCCAGCTATGCAGAATCTTGTTTTTACCACTGCCTGTACCAGCCTTACAACTTTATCTCAGCTGGGAGTCAGTGAATGTAATCTGCTACCGTTTGTGCCCTTCTCCACCCCATAACATTTCAACCATAAGTTGAAATACTATATGGCTACCCTGAGCAGTTGGTTAACACCATCTCCACAGGGAACCACAGACAGAGATGTGCAGTTCATGCTAGCCCCTCGTGGACCAGAAATTATGGGACCCCGCACTACCCTGCAAGCAACCCAGACCTACCAGTCTCGGTTGGCAGGCAGTGAAGGGGTACCCCCCAGACCCTACCATCCTTACCAAATGCTGACTATAATTTTTTATTGTTATTGTTGTTTTCTATATTTGTAGTTGTAGAGGATATTGATGGTTTTAACCTTACTGTTTTTACATTTGTCCAAGTGCACTGGATCTCAAAGCAGCTGTCTCACGCCCAATCAAGGGGTTGCACTGCCTCAGTGAAAACACCCCATACACATGGAGTCAGGAAATAACACACACATTGCAAGCCTCAAAGTCCTACCCCGACACCGGTGAAGGCATTACCCCATACTACCCATCCTCCAGATACCAATCTTATTGCCTACCCCCACTGTAAATGGCTGTCAATTATAAATGCACAACCTGAAACATCAAGGGGGCACAGACCAAACAAAAATGATATCAAGTCCTTAGGCATCTCAGAACCTTAGGTACATATATAGCCTTCCTACAGGAGACACATACAACCACCACCCAAGCTCTCCTTTGGAGGAGGGAATTGGTTGGGCAGGTGTTTGCACCTGGGGCTTGCAATAAATGAGCTGGAGTAGCCATCTTGATCCACCAGCATCTTCCATTCCAAGCACTAGAACAATACACTGACCCAGTGGGCAGGTACATTACACTGAGAGGTAAGTTGGATCAGATGGGACTAATCCTAGCCCCCATTTATGACCTGAACACTGAAGATCTCCACTTTTTTTACCGCCTTACTGCCCATATTGTCCACAAAACCATATCTTCCCATCCTTCTGGTTGGCGACTGGAACCTAGTTCCAGACAATGCAGTGGACAAATCCAAACCCTGAAAAATTGGCTTCTCATCCATGCAGTGATCCTTCAAGGAAATGCAAGACTCAATGGGATTAGTAGACATGTGGAGGATCTTATATCCCACCACAGGGGAGTACACCTTTTGGTCAGCCCCCCACAACACATGCTCCAGACTAGATTTCTTCTTAATAAATCAACACATATTCAAGAACACACTACAATGCAAAATCAAACCCAGAGTAATTTCTGATCATGCCCCAGTATTACTTCACTTCCTACTGCAGAAACTGACATACTGGGACAAGCTCGGGAGGCCTAATAACAATCTCACATGAAGGCAAGAAGACTACTGGCTCTTAGATTTAACAAAAAATGCACAAGACAATCCCTCCAATACACTCTATTACAGGTCAACCCCCCTCTAACTCTAAAGACATAGCAGCCACCTTCTAAATGTTTTCTGCAGACCTGTACTCAAGGGAGTCACTGATACCCCACAAGCATATCACAATTCCTCAGAAAGTCCTGGCTGCCAAAGGTTGGCCAGTCTTGCTTTGGTAGCCTAGGAGTGCCCATCACTGAAAAGGAGGTGAGACAAGCAATATCTGCACTAGCTGCAGACAAGGCCCCTGGCCTGGATGGCTTCTCCACTAACTTCTACAAAAGCCTGACCCAAAGCTTAATCGGGCCACTAACCTGCCTCTTTAATGAAGCTCATGAGAATATGGAACTTAACCACATATTGCAGGTGGCCCTTAGCACCCTAATCCCCAAGCCAACAAAGAGGTAGATCTAGTGGAAAGCTATAGGACTATTTCACTTCTCAACTCAGATGCCAAAATCCTAGCCAAAATCTGAGCCTCCAGGCTCTACATTCCATGCAAAACTCTCATTGGACCCCAACAGGTGGGATTCATGCAGGGGAGATTAGCAACTGACCACATGCACAAACTTGCACACATCCTAGCTGCCACCAAAGACTCCATCATCCCAGCAACCCTACTCTCGTTGTACATGGTTAAAGCATTTGACAGGGTGTCATGGCCGTTCCTATTCAAAACGCTCAAGGAATTTGGCTTTCCCCAGGCCTTCACCAAATGAGTCAGACTCCTGTATTCCCACCCCACAGCCAGGGTGCTCTGTAATGGTGTTCTGTCTTCCCCCATCCCACTTCACAAAGGTATGGGATAAGGCTGACCCCTATCGCCGCTACTGTTCAACCTATATCTAGAACCCCTGACAAGATGAATCCTACAGGAACACTGCATCCTGGGAATCAAGTTAGGGAAGACCAGATACAAGATTTCTGCCAAAGCAGATTATATACTCCTGCATCTAGACAACCAGACCCAGTCCATACCATCCACTCTTAATGTACTTTGTGAATTTGAAGAAGTCGCAGGCTACCAGCTCAGCCTTAGCAAAATATGCATAATGTCCCTTAACTGGTGTGCTTTCAAATCACTAACATCCCAGTGCAGTGGCACATGGTGTAGTGGCTGTCTTAAACACCTGGGTATCCATGTCTTCCAATCGAGAAACACCATGCTCACAAATAACCTACAGTAGTAGCCACAGACACGGTAGTTCCAGGTATTTCGCAACATTTCTAAAGAGTTTCTCTCTGCTGCCCCTACTGTGGAAATGCAGAAACCAGGAGATTTCTCTAGAAATATCACATAGATTTCAAGAAAAATCTGATCATGTCTTTGGTTGTGACTGTACACTCTGCACTCTCATTCAACAGAACCTTAGATGCTGGTCCTTGCTACCCCTAACCCTGTGGGCACAAATCAACATCATCAAAATGAATATCCTCCCCAGATTGCTGTAAGCCATTAGCATGACAGAGGATCTGCCTCCTAACACCTGGTTCACAAAGCTGCATTTCATACTTTCATCCTTCCTTTGGGATGGCAAACCTCCACGCAGAGCATACCACAAACTAACAGCCCACAAGGACCAGGGAGGGCTTCAGCTACCAGACTTCAAATTGTACTACATCATGGCACATGCCACCTACTTCCTCTGGTGGAGACATAAAATGGCCCCCCATCATACTTCTCACAAAGGCAAAGCATGGAACTAGAACTATGTGAGGAGGCTGGGGTGAGTATGCAGGTATTCACCTCATTTCCCTACCAAAACCTTCCTGCATCCTTGAGAAACACTCCCATATGCACACCCCTCAAAACCAACAAACAACTCCACAACCTCCTAGGCACTCATCCCAAGCATGATCCATCCCAATCACTTGCCTCAAACCCAAAATTCAAAATACACAACAAGCCTATTCCCAGTAAATGGTTGAATAATATGGGTTTGGACACTCTTGGTTCTCTCTTGGTAGACAACTCCCTTGCATCACTGCAACAACTCCAACAAAGAATGGCCCCAGCCAAAACCCTGGCCTTTCCCCTCCTCTGGCTGCAATGCTTCATTAAAACATTAGGTCTAAAACCTTGGCAAACAAATAAATTCACATTCTGGGACAAATTACACAAGTTGGCACATTAATGCCATGCCATCTCCACCCTTTACAAAAAACAAATCTCTATCAGCACACCTTCTTCTACTCCACAATGCTCATACTGGCTCTCTGAATTCCCTGATCTACACCCACACAATGCTACCTCAGCCATCTGGAGGGGAACCCACAAATATCTCAAATTTGATGGTCTAAAACTGATGCAATTTAAAATCAACTACAACCTTTATTGTATCCCGGTCAAACTCCTTAAAATGGGGAAACTCCCCAGTGACCTTTGCTCCAGATGCAAGACAGACAAGGGCACCCTCAAATGCATCCTTTGGGATTGTCCCAAAGCACAGTCCTTATGGAGGGAAGTGAAAGCCCACATAGACCCTCTGCTGGGTCTGGGGAATGCCTTCATCCCCAAAATCTGCCTTTTAGGTATAGACCTGGACACAATCCTAGGCCCAAGAAAATATCATATCTCACTCATCTCAGCCATGGTCAAAAAGCTGATTCTCAAACACTGGGTGGATGAGCTGATCCCATCATACTCAGAATGGCACAACTTGATGTTGGAGGCCCTGCATATGGAAAAGACCACCTGCCATATGTGCCAGACCCCCATGCTTTACTGCAGTAAATGGGAAATACTAGAGGCACTACTTCTGAATGCTTAACCAACCATTAGACCCCAAGGACATGAGGTAGAGACCAGACAGCTGACTTTACCCTCACCCCCTAGAATGGGACTCTAGCTAGATAACAGACATTTTTTAATGTAAATGCATTTACTATCTCAGCCTAACCGTGAATGTACTTGGGGCAGGCATTGATATGTATCACAGTGTAAATGGATACTCTTTTCAATATCCTATGTATTGATTGTTGTTTTCTCCTTTCTCTTTTCTGTGTGTTGTAGTTTCAATAAAGTTTACTATTTTAAAAAAGGGGTAGATATCTTTTGTAGATAGAACCGAGGCAAGCAGTAGAGTGGTGCCAGAAACTGATCAGTTGTTTGCATGGCTATTGAATTATATCATATTAGATTTTCTTGTGTGTGTGGTGGGGGGGTTGGGGGAACGCAAGTACACCATGATCATATCAAACATGAGCATGTCTACATGGCAAACTTCATTTTGGTGTCAGAATTGTAAATTACTATATGTAGAATAGAAACCGTGTTAGCATCCACATCAGAACTCCTTGTACTGCACCTATGCAATTATTCAACATTGATTATTAGAATCAAGATAAATAAACAAGTCCAGCAGTAGTGTGTTGTCAGAAATAAATTTGTCCTTTTTGTGACTGTTGAGTAGGATTGCAATGCTTGTTTTTATCAGATGTTCATGGGCTTGGGTGGAGGCATAAGTGCTCATGGAACATAAACTAGATATGATAAGTTAAAAAGGAACTGATAGGTGCACAACCCCCCCCCATTCATTAAATCGTATGCTCACCATCACATCCATAAGTGAGTAGTATGCTAAATTATGAAGATTACAAATGTCAGGATGGCCTGTGATCCATATCCTCCCAACTCAGCTTTTCTGTAATTCATTGCTGATAGGCTGCACTGCTCAATAAAGGTAATTAATGGAGGTGGCAGTAATTAAAACAACAGAAATTCAAATGAGAGATTTTTATACACATGCAGATAAAAACTCACAAACATGAATTGCAACTGACATGGCAGAGTAATGCAATGCTCAACCACTGTCTCAGCAGCCAATGTAGATTTTTTTTAACTTTCAGGTTGTAGTACTTTAATAAACAAGCCTGACTCAATTTAAAAAAAATTACTGGGAAGTTCAGTGTGAAACACAGTTATCAGTTATAACCCTCCCTCCAAAACATGCACACACACACACACAGTCCTTATTGATTTTGTCTTTTTTTTTTTGCCCTCTATCCCAAAAAAATCACTGACAAGGTTATAAAAATAAGGAAGGGGTTTTACTTGCAACAATTATTATAAATGGGCTAAGACCACCACCCTGCCAGTTATTATTATTGAACTGCTTTGCTTTTTCTTGCCTTTTGAGATGACTGAAAACAGGACAGTCATCTCAGACCATTTTTCTTGTGAACAATGTAGTGGCAGTATACAGGAAATCATCCTTTTTATAACTTGTCAGTGATTTTTTTGATAGAGGGCATAAATCAATAAGGACTGTTCATGTGTTGAGGGGACTGGGGTGAAGGGTTGTAGCTGATAACCATGCATCACTGTGAACTTTCTATTTTTTTTTAGTTAGGCTCATTTACTCTATTGATACAACTTGAAAGGATGGAAAAAATCTTAATTGAATTCTGAGATAGAGGGTGAGCGATAGAAGGTGAGCACTGCATAACTATGCCATGTTAGTTGCAATTCATGTTTGTGAGTATTTATCTGCAGATATATAAAAATCTCTCATTCCAATTTTTTTTTGTATTTTAACATGGTTTTATACATGTATTAGATGAAGAAGATATGTTTTCCAGCATTAAACGTTATAATATAAATAAGTTTAACAACACGATTAACACTGTTTTTACTGTGCTCCCCATTCAGTGTGTATCTGAGGGAAAAAAACAGCACAGTTGCTAGTCCATGCTTGGTTTATGAAAAGCAACACTGTATATTTTTATTTAGTTACATTGCTTTTTTGGTAAATTTGTAGTAATGTACAGTAATGTGAACATCTTCAAAGTGTTCAAAATTATTCTGTTTCTCTTTCAAAGGTAACAGTGTATCTGTTAGTGATGGCATTATTCACTGTTACAATGTTCCCAAAAGAGTAATGTTACCCCCCAAAAAGTGAGAAAATAAAAACTATCAATAATTCCTCATCAGATTATACAATTTAATGCTGTCTAGATGGTTACAGTATTTTATGATTTTGCTCCCTATTAATCATCCTAATGTTAAGAATTTCATAGGTGTGTATAATATATGAAAACAGCATTCAGGAGTCAAAGTCACCAGTCTGCATGATTTTATTTGCTAAAGTGCTAGAAAATATCTGCTCCTAAAATGCTGCAAACAGTTAATCACACTTGGTGTAATATATTACAAAACAAACATGGTAAAACACACCCACAAATAAGCACATTGAAAACACAAAGAATAGTACAAATCACACACATAACTATTATAAATAAGAAACAGCAATATAAGCACATTTTAACCGTTATCTGTACTGCTTTAGACACTTCATAGTTGGTCAAAGATCTCATCCAATAAAATGAGATTACAACATTTTTTTACATTATTATAGTCCATATGTAAAGACCACCTTGATGCTATCCATAATGCCTGCTGCTAATTAGAAGGCAGCCTGTCATCCACCACCACCCAAAAGCCCTGCACTGCAACCCCTTCCCTCTCAGCTGTGACTACAGAGACTACAGAGTATGGGGGAGGAGTTATTGTAGGAACTTCAAGTAGTTTAGCCCTTCTTTTGTTAAAATGTAGCCAACCTGGGAGGTGAAGTATGGCCATTAAGACAATTAGCAGCTACTTAACCTAATATTTTCCACTCTGCATTTTACAGCAACACTTCAGCAAAGCATGGAAAAAAGTCTGATCCTACCTTTGTAACAGTTAAATATTCAATTATTTTCCACTTTCACTTGCTGGTATACTTCTGTGAGAGGTGTCAGAAATTAAGATAAGGGAGGGAGGGAGAGGGAATAGAGGGAAGATTCAAGGGAACTCAGTTCCACCTCTGCTTATAAATTATTATGAGTTCTTGCTTTTCTATCATCTTTCTCCACTAACTACTATTAAATATTAAGAACTGTGTTGCCCTGTTGTGTTGTGTGTCTGTGTGGTTTTAGAAAAAGATCAGTATGCAGCTTTACTTTTTGAGTTTCCTACTTGCAAGGCAAAAAATGACAGCTGTTCCAATGAAAAGCTCATTGGTGACAATTATATGAGATGCTCACAAGACATATTCTTGTGAAACAATAAAACTACTGTGATTGTATGAGCTACTTTGTATCTTTTGCTTAGACATATGTTTGTACTACTGAACCCTATTCTACTCAAACAATTCAATGCTGCACTATTATATTAAGACCAGAATAATAAAACAAAATAATAATAGAGGCATTACAAAGCTAACATGAGATCTCTTATTGAATTAGATATCAAATAGTGCAGCACTGAATTTTGTGAGAAGCACAAATGCATGACTAACCAAAAGATACAAAGTTGCGTGCAATGATCGCAGTAGTTTAAGTGTCCCATAAGAACATGTCTTGTGAATCTCTCATAATAATTGCCACTAATGAGTTTTTTTTTTTTGCCATGTAAGTACAGAACTCATAAAGTAATGGAGCATGTCAATCTTTTTCTAAAACAAGATAGACACAGACTGAGGGGGGCAACAAAGTTCTTAATATTCAGTTCACTACACATTTCACTATTGCTTATGGCTCCCATTACTAGTTTTTCAAATGAATAACAGCGTGCCAGCTGGTCAGTGTTGTGCACTGGTCATTTGACTATTGTAAACAAATGTGGGCAAAATCAGTTCTGCAGCTCAGAAGAATCCAGTTCACAGTTCACAGAGTCCCCAAATTGCACCTCTCCCCCCCAAAAAAAAAACACTGCAAGGGAATAAAGCTCAGTGCCACTGTTAATAACACTTTCTGTTACTCCTGCAGCATGCTTTGTCATTGCCTTTGGTCCACAGCTGTCAGATCACAGACACATCAAGACACCAGAAATTGTTAAATATCGGATTTTATTCTTCAGAATATTCCATTTTTCATTTAAAATTTTATCTGTGAATTCTGTCTCCAAGTTCCAGAGTTCTAGTTCTTTTTTTTATTTCTGCACAGATTACTGATTACTAATTGTATAATGTATTTCTGTGAATGGTTTTGTCAACCTTTACAATCACGTTTTGTTGTAATCATAGTGTGATCACTGGATCCTAGCAGTCGGTGAATCATACAACTTTTGAGTTTCCATTCACATTAGTTACAACAAGATTTAGGATTTTGTCTCCTCTTGTTGGTCCACTGGCCATTTGTATCAATCTGAATTAATTAAAGATGTTTAATAACTTGGGATTCTAATCTGGAATTAGTTGTCACGTTATTCAAGTAAATGCTGCTGAAACTGAAGCTTCCTATATGTTCTTCCTGATGTCACATTTGTTTTTAATTTAATCAAGGAGTTCATTATTGTAGTCGCTATTGCTGTTCAGTAGCCTACAGCAAGTTCCCACAATTATAGATTTGCCGTTCCCTATAATATCACCAAATAATGTTTCCAGAATTGTTTTAACAATGTTATTAGTGATTTCCACCTTGTTGCCATATCGTTTTTAGTTTATTTAATTATTAGGCATTGTGATATAATTTGCTACCCATCCCCTTTTCCGAGGGCTCCCTGGCAACTGCTCTTGCATGAAGACTGTCAAGTGTACAGTTAATGGGATTATCTGATTCAGTTAGTCAGAAGGGGAAGGGGATTAGCAGATACCTACCAGTGAAGCAGCTCATCTAGCATTGTGTATGGGGCAGTATTACTTGAAATGGCTACATATTCCTCCTGCTGCCTCACATACTCCTGTACATACAGCATTTTCTGACTCCAAATAATATTTGTTTTTATTTCATGTTATTTAACCTTTATATTACCACATAATACTCCACTAAAGGAGAGTTCTTCTTTGTAAAGAGAGCAAATGGGTTCACATGTGTTGTACGTAAATTATTACAGTACTTACAATGCAATAAACACTATTTGCTAAGCAGAGTTAAGAAGACAAATGTTCAGAGTCAGACCTATTTTGTGAGTAGACTAGGATTCAGTAGCACAAACACAAATCCTGTGTGTATAGTTCTGCATATTTTCAAGAGAAACAATTCAAGTTTGGCCAGTATGACAAAGACATGTGGAACCACTGGACCAGAGAGACTGGTGTGGTCCAGGAGGTGCATCTCAGAAACTGATCAAATCTGTTTTCATCACCCACCCTATTCCTTTTGTATTTTTAATTTATTGGGGTGTATGAAAGCCAGATTGCCCAACTGTTAGTTTTTTATGTATTAGTATATCTTGTAAAAATTATTTTGAATATATTTATGTCCTTAAAGGGGGGATGCTTAAATAGCAGAGAAGTGCTTATTCTTATAAAATTATTTTGAATATACTTATGTCCTTAAAAGGGTGGTGGGCTGAAAGGTGCTGCTGAAAATAAAAAAGATAAACTTGCTTCCTGGAGCTGTCTTTCTTTATAACGCTGCACCATCTTTTAAAAAGCAAGTTAGCTAGCGAGGTGTGGACACTTTAAAACTAAAAAATAGCATCTTATTGCTTTGTACCTTGAAGCTGTCAACAGACTTTTGAGTGAGTTGGGGGAGTTGCAATGTTGCAGCAGCAAGCTAAGATTCATGTCTGAAACTTGGACAAATCTCAGGAATTGGGTCCATACTCCCAGCATGTTATGAATAAACTGCAAGGGTACCTGTGGGTTGAACTGACTTCTGTGCTGATACCCTGCCCAGTCTTGTATACAGTAGTACAGTGGTGGTACAACACATGTACCACTTCTAAACCCATGCAAGGGGTGACTGCGCTGGCAGAACTTGACAGCAGCATAATGTCCCAAGTCACTGTTTAGTTGTTTGGAATCATCTGCTGGCAAAATTGTTCACATGGTGGTGGTGGGGTGTGGGTGGAGGGGAGTTCTGCTACACTCAGGCAGGGATAAACTTTCATGGGATGGATTGAAATTTGAATTTTTGGCTAACACTGTTCTTGTTACTGAGCCATCATCAGATCAGATGCTATTCAAATGAGTTGTGCAGGTGTACAGTAAATGCCTCCAGTTCATCTGAACTTCATTAGCTGAAAATTCCGTGTGCCAATTTGTGTATTTCATGTATTTCAATCAATCTCTTGACAAGTTCATCCCTGCATGAGTGTAGAAGAACCCCACTACCACCGGCACAACCATGTTCACACTTATGCCAGCAGATGGGCTGACGCAACTGAGGAGCACCAGTCACAATGAAAAGGAGCAACATGGTGCCAGCAGGTAAAGACATGTAGGCAGCATGTAGCAGGGCTGGATGAAATAAAAAGGCTGCCCCCATCTGTTCTGCCCTATCATGTGGAATGGACTTTGTTTATGAGCCACTGACAGAAGCAGAAGAAAGTGTCAAAAAGAGTTTAAAAACTCTTTTGTTTTGGAATAGTAACTCCTCATAAGGAACTTAAAAAAGTTGGCGTTGGATCTAAAGTTAAAGCTTCTAAATCAATGAGTATGACCATGTGAAAGGCAGTAGCATCTCAGTTAAAACAAAAGATCATAGATGCTACACCTGATATTAACCCTGCTAGTGAGCCTTTGAACTTGAATAGAAGCCCTGCTACTGCATTGTTTCTTCTGTTTAATGCACCAAAAAAAGCAAAGCCTGGATGGCCCATCAATAGCCTGGAATAGACCAAAGCTTTGATTAGCAGCGGGTTTTCATCTGGTCAAGAAATGGAAAGGGCACAGCCCGCATTGGAAGAGCCTGTTTTGGGAAATGCACAGGGAGGAGAAAAGGCTTCCACTGCAGAATCACAGGTACAGTGCAATACAACTCAAATTGACTCTGGAGAATTTTCCTTGTTGGAAACAAGTACTATACAGCCCACTTTCTTATTATCCTTTGAAGTACCTGCAAAACAGTGTACAGTTACACAACCTACTAGTGCTACTGACTTTCCCCAGTTAGACATCTCTATTATCACCCAATCTAATCAAATCTCTAACATCAGCAATGAGGGGGTATGCTTAACACAAACAATCAATAATATGGAACTCTCAGAGGTAATAATGCAAACCCAACGACTGACTGAGGGCTCCCATCCTATGCACAACACTAATCTATGTGCAGAATAAAACTCTGACCACTCTGACTTGGAAGACACCAAATAATTTCCTTCCCCACCTCCATGGACAGGAGTCCTTTTTGATAAAATGAATGATTTGTCTGCAAAAATGGAAACAATAATAGCTCACCATAGTACACTGGATAAATATTTTAAACTAACACAGGACTTACTAACTGAAAATCACCAGATTAAATCTGATGTAGAGCAATTAAAAAACTCACTAAATAAAATATCAGATGATCTCTTTCAGTTGCCAGACAAAATTAAAAACCTAGAAATTAATAACAATTAAGGAAAAGTTGGTAGATCAAGAACCTAGAGCTGGACACAACAACATATGTATCCTGGGGATTCTGGAGGAATGGGATAGTAATAAAACCTTACATGAATCCTTTAAAATTGTTGCTGCTGCTTTTCTAGACAATGATCCCACACAGATCAACTGGGAAACTGAGCACATTACATAGGAGGCCTGAGAACAAAACCAGACTCTACAGCACCCCCTCGACCAGTAATACTCAGATCTCTGAAATCGTGAGACAAAAAACAACTTAAGGCCCAGGTATACAAGAAGAAGAGAGTAATGGTGATAGGAACCAGCATCACTATTTACAAGATCTCCCCAAAAACTAGTTACAGCTAAGAAAAAATGTGATGCTTTAAGGAATAAATTGTGGTCACATGGTCATAAGGCTACTATGCACTATCCAGCAAAGTTGAAAGTTGTTACTGCTGGGAAGCATTTATTGTATGATACAGTTGCAGCAGCAAGGGAAGATTTGCAAACTAAATTACTGAACATTTTTTGAGTGGTTAAAATCTTCCTAGGATTTTACTGATCTGATGTACGGCTATAAATCCTACTCTGGGATTAGTCTCTTGGAACATACAGACTGATGAAAAGATTTATATTTAACATGCATTTTGTTACAATAATCTATTTGCTTAATGAAAGAGAAACTACCCATACTAATTCCTCTTCCCCCATGCATACCACCAAAACTACTTGGATTTATCTCTGCTTGCAAGGTGGCTATGTGCAGGGTGGGCTAAAGTTCAATATATCCTTTTTGGTTTTTGACCATCCATGGTGTGAAATGAAATGTATGGGGTATTCTCTGAATAGTTGGGGGATGGGGAAGAGGAAAAGGGAAGATTTTAATAAGGAGGAGCAAGCTAGAGGTTCCTTGTTTTTCCTTATAATATAGACTGTATCATCACAATCTCCTTTCTAGATGGGACACAGGATATATTAAATACTTGAGGTAGCATCAAGTTTCTATTTTTGTGGTAAGCCATTCTTTGCTGCTCATTCAGTGAAAATAATAAATGGAATATATGGGTAATTTCTATTTCCTTATAGAGTAGGGTGGTGAAGGTGATGGGGATAGGTCAAGGGAAGGTTTTAATAATGACAGATGTGAAAAGAGAGTTCAGAAGCAATATACAATACCAATTTAAACTTTTTGGACTAGTGTTGGCAGTAATCTTTTTAGGGTGGGGTGTGGATGGAAGTAAGCCAGTTCCAGCACCTGTTTACAAGAACAAGGGAATGCTTTTCTTTGAAAAAAATGTAAACTTGCAAACTTTGTTTAAGCTGGGGTTTTCAATATTATGGGGTTCAATTGTGTTTTATAACTTTAAATGTATGAGAAGTGGAAATCTGACAATAATTACAAATATGTATGTACTGGGGAAGTTTAGAGATAAAGCAGACTATACAGGGGATAACAAGTGTCAGATGAATACATCTAATAGGCTTTCAATCTTGGTTTCTCCATTTTCAATACATACAATTGGAAATGAATAGCTTTAACATAAAAATAATTTCTCTCAGTGTGAATGGTATAAATTCTCCAATTAAAAGATCCCGATTACTCACATGTTTTGGAAAACAAAGGGCACATGTGATATGCATCCAGGAAACACACCTGGATGAAATACAACTCCCCTTTCCACCCACTCCCCCCTTAAATATTTTCCTTCTCCCAATACATTTCTCTCTCTCTCTCTCTCTTTTTCTCTATCCTCTCCCTCCCTCTCTCTCCTCCTCCTCTCTCTTTCTCTCTCTCTCTCTAATCTACCCTCATCCGCACTCTCCCCCCTTTCTTTCTCTCACTTAACCTTTCTGATACTCTACCTTGACAGGCCCCCCGGCGCAGCTATGCCATACATTGCTAATTGGGAATCTTCTCCAGCTGTTTAATTTCAGTTGTCTAGGTTACTCAAATGTATTATTTATCGATTTTCTGTATTACATAGCAATCTTATGTTTTGTGTTAACTGTCAAGTTTTTGTTATGTCTCTGCTGTTTTACACCCTAATGTGGAACCTTTGTGAAAGAGTGTATACTCAAAGGTTGTTTCTGAATATAAAAATAAATAAATAAATAAATAAATTAATAAATAAAGAGAACTTAAACTAAAAACAAAATGGATTTCAGCCCTTTATCACAGTATCAGGACTAGGAAGAGCAGAGAAGTGGCCAACCTAGTCAGGAAAGGTATGAATTAAACTTTTCTGGACCAGTACTCAGACAGTAATGGTAGAATCATCATGATAAAAATTAATTTGGAAGGACAGGATTTAATTATAGGTTCAATATATGTTCCTTTTGAAAATTATATTGTTTTCTTTTTTAAAATTGTGGAAGGTCTCCAGAAACTTCAGGCTGTTAATGTCATCTTAACTAGTGATTTTAATGCCTTCCTGAACCCTTTTTTAAGATAACAGACACAGGGGGCTGTTGAAAGACTGTTAATGTCATATTAACTGGTGATTTTAATGCCTTCCTGAACCCTTTCCAAGATAACAGACATGGGGCTGTTAAAAGGAGGGGGGTGAGTTCAGGGGCAGGTCTAGGGGGCTAGGCAAATGGGCAGACTAGGTGGGCCTGGAAGTCCTTTTCTGCCATCACTTTCCTATGTTCCTATAAATCTTCCCCACCTAGTCAAGACAATCTTTATATAGGTAACAAACTGGTCAACTTTCAGGACTCTGAACAATTGATATATGGAGACATAAAACCCCAACATTAAACCATATTACCATTTTGACAAAAAGAATCAAGCTTTTTCCCATATAGACTACTTCTTTATTTCAAAACATTTAATTAGATATGTTAACCAAATGGATATTGAGTCATTTTTTTTCTCTGACCATACTTTAACTTCTTTGCAAATCTGTTTGGTCAATCCCAATAGGAAACATACCAAATCTTGGTCCTTCAATAATAACCTTTTAAAGACTTGTGTATTTGTTCAAAAATTTAAAGACACCATTCAGGAATATTGGTACTATAACTATGCAGGCCAGTGCTCAATTGTATTACTGTGGGATGCTTTCAAAGCTACACTATGAGGAGTTATTATCTCTTATCAAATAGCAATCCATAAAAGTATGAATGAACAAAATCAGGAACTAGATCATAGGTTAAAACAACTTGACAGATTGATACTAACAGATTATGGTAAATATAAAGATGAGTTGTACAACCTAAAAGCCAAAAAACAAGCTATTTTATATCATGAAACTGTTAGAACTGCTTTCTTTATTAAAAAAAACATAAATAGTACCATACTAAGAAATCGGAAATTATTGGCTACATTGCTTAGACAAGAAAAGCAAAAACAATTAATAATATCTATCAAAAATAATGATGGTGACACCTTTTTTACAGATGGTGAGATTTTAAAACTCTTTTTTGATAGATACAAAGATATATATCCCAATAATTTCCAACCTGATCATCAACAAATGAAACACTTCCTAAATAAAGCTAATATACTACCACACTGAAGCTATTAAAACCTTACCAAGAGGGAAATCTCCAGGCCTAGATGGGTTAACCAATGAATGTTATCAATGTTTTGCAACAGAATTATCTCCATGGTTACACAGAATTATTGAAGAACTACTGCAAAGAATGATCTGACCTTAACCTTCCCCCATCTTTACAAATAGCTAAAATTATTCTAATTTTAAAAGAGGATAAACCCCCAGATCAAGTAGATAGCTATGGATCTATAGTTTTACTAAATTCTGATTATAAAATACTGGTCAAACTAATCAACAGTCAGATTCAACCATGTATACATATGTATGTCCATCATAACCAACATGGTTTCATAAAAGGTTGAACCCTTTATCAAGCCAACAGGAAAATACAGGGCTTTATTCACCCACGCAATTTAAATTTAGAGCATCAGAATGATAGACACTATGCTGTATCTGTGGATGCCAATAAAGCACTCGATTTGTTAAATAGGGAATATATATTAATCAAAATGGGCCTTCCACTAGAAATAATTAAATGAATTAAAAAGTTATATAAAAATACATTAGTAAGATTTCAAATTAATAGTCACCTTATGGAACAATTTTACATGTTAAATGGTGTTCATCAAGGTTGTCTCCAGTCTCCTACCTTATTTATTCTTGCACTAGAGCCTTTTCTACAACTTATTAGGAATAATACACTAATAGAGGGTATAAAGGCAGGGAAGGAACACATTAAACTAAGTGTTTTTCCTGGTGACATTTTATTAATTCTGAAGAATTTAGATGCTTTCCTTACAGCTTTTTTGTCAGATGCTCAATTATATTCCGCAATATCAGGCTATGTTATAAACAAGAATAAATCCATTATAATGAAGCTATTTAAAAACAAGTTTTCTGGAACCCAGATATTTGAAAATGAATTCAGGGTCCAGATAGTGATCAAATATCCTGTTATACAGATTACTCAAGCTCAAGCTTTAAATATTAAGCCGAACTTTAACAGAGCAAAGCAAAAAGTGGAAAACATGTTACCTAAATGGAAAAACCTTTCCTTATCTCTACGGGGAAAGATGGACACAATAAAAATGATGGCCCTTCCTTATTTTATCTATGTTATTCAAAATATTCCAAGTGCACCATCTCAAGCCTGCATTTCAGATTTCAGGAGGTTAATCACAACATTTATTTGGTGAGGAGGTAAACCAAGAATTGCATGGAACATATTAGTAGCCCCAAGAGATGGGGGTGGATTGGGCTGCCCAGACATAATGACCTATGTGCAGGCTCATATAGTCTCTATGTTCTATTCTTGGTCATTCTATCCTGATATAGATAACCACATCTTTCAAAAGAGTGTTTATTCTCTATTACTGGATACATTCTTACAAGAAATACTCCTGGACCAGGATCTCCTTAAACAAAAAACTCATATTCTTATATATTGGTTCAACTTGGTTGAAAAAAACAGATTAATCACCCTATGTTACTACAGATACCACGTCTTTTCTTGTGCATCCATGCAAGCAAACTAGTGTGGCAGCAGACTGAGCATAACTTTAAATTTCAAATACTTTATTCCAAAGGAATTTCCTATTAGAAGAATATTCTAATAGAGGGTCAAATATGGACATATTAACACATGGTTAATAAACTCAATGACAAAAGTTATAACTGCCTTTTATTTTATTTTTATTTTATTTTAGTCTTTGGTAACTGGGTAAGGCCCACTAGGCACAAGTGCTTGTTTTCAGGGGTGACCTGGGAGCACTGGGCAGTTAAATGACTTGCTCAGAGTCACAGTATGCAAGTGGAAGTTGTGAGAGTCAAACTCAGGTCTGGTCTGCTGGATGTACCAAGCTCATTCACACCTCATTCCTCTAATCTCTAGGCTATACTACACAATAAACAATAAATAAAAAAAAAATGATAACTATTTTTAATGGCAGTTCTGCCAAGCTTCCCAATATGATTACATCTCAAAATAGTGCATTTGCTAAGGGAATAAGTAAATGTTTGGCTAGATATTATAGAATTTTAATAAACAAAAGACCATCCCCATTTGTAAAAATAAACAATAAATGGAATATAGAAGCAAATTTAAACATCTCAACTAACTATTGAGAACTCATTAGAATTCATAATAATAAACTTTACCCATCAGCCAAAAATAAGTTCATTCAATGTAAAATCTTAGACAGGACTTATTTAACCCCCACTCAGATGGCCAAAATAAATATGGATTATTCTGGACTTTGTTTGCATGGATGTGGCAAAAGAGCCATGCTTGAACGTTGTTTCTGGTCATGTCCCCAAATATCAATTTGGTGGTCAAAAACACAATATATCTTCAAAAACATGATGTTACTTGATGTCTCTCTGGATATAGACACATTTTTATTTAATTACTCACTAGAACTAGATTGGAACATAGCTCATCAAAATATATTTATGTTAGCCACAATAGCTACTAAAAGGCCTCTTCTCTAGCATTGGAAAGATAATGGCCCAATGATCTTTGAACAACGTAAATGGTGGGCAGTTCTTCAGGAGACCTTAAATTTTGAGAAGCTAATTTATGAAGTAAATCCTGAATTCGATGACATATTTGGTACATCTTGAAAAGATTTGAAAAACATTATTCCTTCTATTATGAGAATCCAATGACAAGTTCCAGACAGCCTCCCCCCTTCTCTTCTTTCTTGTTTGATAAGTTCAACCTCAAAAAAATCCTCTGGTAAGGTGATCTGTATAACTGACTAAGCTGTATAAACACTGTTATACAGATTTTTCCACCTTATAGTTCAGACAACCACTTCTCTTATATCCCCTTGTGATTGTTGTGTGGGGTGAGTTAGGGAGGGTGGAGTTATTTGAATTGGTTTTTGTCCTCTCTCTTTTGATGTTACTGGATATAAACAGGTTATTTTTATTTTTTTCTTTCAAATATGTGTTATATCCTTTATTGTAGCTAATACTATGATGCTATGATTCTTGGATATGCTTAATAAAAATTATATCTGAAAAAAAACTTATGCCAGCAGATGAGTCTACATGAGTAAACTGTGACTTTTGAAATTATGACACTTTACTCCCATTCTAAAAGTGAACATCCATGTAGTGCCCCAAAAAAACACTTTCGGATGCCAGTGAGTCACAGATAGTAAATGTTGGCTTCTCAAAACATGATATTATCAATTTTTATCATCCGTTTTTCTCCCTGCTACTGCTTACTGCATAACTGCATAATGCACCTTTATGGGAGCAGCAACATCCCTGCTACTGCCTACAGAGACAGTGGTACCGCTGGTAAAGCTGACTGATGGAAAAAACAATAAGCTATGCCCACACCAATGCAGATACAGGAAAAGATCCAATACTTGCAATGTAGGCTTCCAAGTGCAGTTTTATTGAAGATGTATAGTAGTAAAGTGCTAAATTTAATGCACTTTGCACTTATTACTTTCTCAGTGTGTGCTTTATTAATTGTTGCACTTTGCTGTGTCCCTCACTCTGATGTGCTTGTATGTTTATTAGTAATAACTAGAGAAGGTTCCATCAATTGACAAAGTGCATACCATGTGAAACATTGAGACAGTGTTTCTGTGTACTTCCTGCTCTCTATCTATACTGCTGCACTTCAATACAGCTGCAAAGTGAAGCCTCCAGATGTTGCTTCAAGTTTTTGTCTCTTAGTGTTATTAGGAAACTAGCCTTGCTTTAGATGTACTGTAGCATTTTAATCTTTTCAGTATAATTAATGTCTCCAGTAATTACTTGATCATATGGCATTAAATTCCCCACCCCATGTAACAATTAATGCATGCTACCTGCTGGTGAATCTGTAAAAGCAGCTGAAAAACCACTTAACAGCTTTAATTTTATTTGTTTATGTCTTTGGTAACCGGGTAAGTGAGCTGATCCAAAGGACCATTTTCAGTCATGACCTGGACCGCTAAGTGGCAGTCAACAAGCAACAACAGAAATACAATATATGGGTATGGGGGGATGCTCATCTCAACATGAGGTCAAAATACATTTTAAGTAGTTCAGTAAGTACATACAGTAAAAACAGATACAGTGATGCAGGATATGTAGTCATAAGACCATTTGAGCAGTAATATTTGTACAGAGAGACACAATAAATCAAACTATATTACAAAAGAATACAATTGATAATTCTGTATCACAGAAAGACAAATGGTACAGTTATCAGTGGCTGCATGCTATGGCATGTTGTAGCCTAAGCTAACATAGGGTAACTAAAAGAGGAATGAAATAATCCAATCATACTTAAATGTGTCACGGTCAGCATCAGGTGGATTAAAGAGGAATTGCTTTATAACACAAACTATACCACAGCACATAATCACACTGAAGTGTGGCACCAAGTGATATAGTACCACACCAACTGGTATACCGCAGTACCGTTCAACTATTCAATAATGACCACTGTACATACACAACTTCTAGACAGATCACAAGCCCAACATGCCATGTGGCTGAAAGAGACTTCCTCCATATGCCCATGACTTCCCTTTTTTGGACTGAGGTTCATGAAATCATGTAAAAAATTCTGGGGACTGCTTTTCCTGGGACCCCCTTAGAATTTATGCTGAGTGCTGAAGCCACATTGGATCACAGGAAACAGCACAGAGTTTGGAAAGTAGAATTAGTAAATGTTAGGAAGACAGTGGCACAGCACTGGGTTAGTGAAACCTCAACTAATATAGCTCAGTGGATAAATAACCTTGCATTGTGTATATGTACAGAAAGGTGTCTGTTGCTATCCAATGGACAGGAGCTTTTCTTCAAAGAGGCATGCCAACCTTTCATTATGGCCATAGAAATAGGTATAGTGACAATATAACCTACTTGAAGATGACAACCAAGTCAGCAACCTTAAATCTGTTTTACATCATTTATTTGTCCTTTGGCTGTGCTTAAAATAGAAATCAGAGTTAACACCAAACTTAATGGACAGATCTGCAATTATGTACAGGTAAACTTGACTAGTTTCTCCACAGATACAGTCTGCAGTTTCCAGCTGAACGTTACTTATGTACATTTAACCATATTATATCTGTATGTTCATCTGGTAACTGAAATGTTACTATCAAGTTAACAATCCATTTAATAATACACACATACTGTTTGTAACCTATGTATGCACAAC
Source organism: Neoceratodus forsteri (assembly GCA_016271365.2). Lineage (NCBI taxonomy): Eukaryota > Metazoa > Chordata > Ceratodontiformes > Ceratodontidae > Neoceratodus > Neoceratodus forsteri. The sequence continues at coordinate 1,436,649,289 of CM028131.1, read as the reverse complement.
ATTTCCAAAATGTATGTGGTTGGATGACCTGCATTTCTGTATCATTGAAGCCTTCTTAATAGATTGTGTTTACAAAAAAAAACAAACTGGCAGGGTAGGCTTTGGGGCAGCACTGTGGACAGATATTTCATAGTCAAACACAAGTAATATTATCTTTGGGATGTTGTCATGGAGGATAAGGAAAGGAGGGTATGATTTGTTTTGGTTCAGCAGACCAAGGCTCGGGCAAAGTTTCTTGTGCATAGCATCAATAGGGATGGAGACACTGAGAGACTGATCCAGCCACACCCCTAACTACTTGAAATGAGGTGCTTGTTCAAGCAGGTTGCTAACTAGAGTTGAGAAGACATGTGTATGTTGGAACCTTGCTAATCTCTGTCAGCTTCAAATGTAACAGATATTTTTTTTGGCATTTAGTGAGAGCTACTTTGCATGGAACCAATTCTGGACAGTGTCAAAGTCACACTAGAGTGAGGAATCCAGCTCAGGGACCAAGACACCTGAAGCAACTAGAACTGTGTCATCTGCATACTTGTGAATAAAAGAAGAAACACAGTTGGAGGGGAGGTAATTTAAGAAGATGGAGAAGAGGCACAGGCCAAGGACAGAGCCCTGAGGGACACCAGACCTGATGGATTGGGGGGGTGGATAGGGCTTCTCCAAATTGGAATGATTGGAGCTGACCTGAGAGGTAGGAGCAGAACTGCCTTGCTGCCAGGTCAGATAGACCCACTGCACTTAACCTATCTAAGAAAAGAGGGTAGACCACAGTATCAAAGGCATTTTAAAGGTCTCTGAAAATGGCTATAATAAACTGACTCTGGTCTATGCCTTTCAGCACAAAGTCTGTGAACTGGATGGAGGAGATAGTGGAGTGGTTCATTTGGAAGACAGACTGAAAAGGGGTGAAGAAAGCAGAGAAGTCAAAGTAGGTGGATAGCTGGGAGAGAGCTAGTGTTTCCTGCACCTTAGACAAGCCGGGAAGGAGAGATATGAACCGGTAATTACCTGGGAAAGAAGGGTCACCCCTTGTCATGATAGTGAGTACTTTAGCAAGTTTCCAGGCCTAGAAACATTCACAGGTTTCAAAGAAAGATTGAAAAGAGGTCAAGAGGGGCAGCAATGGCTAGTGCAGAGAGATGAAGTTTAGTATCCAGACCATCAGGACTGTGACCCTTAGTGGAATTAAGAGGCAGTAAGGCAGCAAGTGTGATTTCTGTGGTGGAGACTGGGAAGAAGGAGAAGGAAAAGGATTTGGGGGCTGACAGTGGGGAGATAAAGGGCATTTGGGGAGAGACATGGCAGGCAGGAGGGGAAGAATGGAGGAGAGAAGGAAGAAGAGAAATAACATAGGATGTGTAGAAATTGTTAAAGGTGTTAGCAGCCTCAGTACAGGTAGAGATAGGTGAGTTTCCTAGTTTGAGGATGGGGAGGTAGACTGCATAGGGAGGTTGAACAAGGAGTGAGTAACCTTCCAAAACCTATCAGGGGATTTAAAGTTATTCTGCGGACTGTAGGCAAAGTAAATTGAATTGGCTTTCCTGGTGGCCCTTGTGCAAGTGTTAAATAGTTGTTTGTAACACAACAAATCCTGAGGCAGAATCAAAAACTCTGAGCAGGTCAATGACCTCTGTAGAGATCTATGGAAAGTGGGACCCATGAATACAAGACCTACTGAGTGGGGAATTTTTGCCCCGTGTTTATTTTTAATTTTGTTTGTTCACACAGCCTTAGCGGGGGATGTACTCTTATATCTGCCCCTTGAACCACCCTCTCAGTATCCACCCTAACTGCCTTGACTGGAAGGCCCACAGCATACCCCCTATGGTGAGGCTTCCTGAGTAATGATATCAATATCTACCTTTGTTACCAGCTGAGTCATATGTTGGGGTGTAATTTGGGAATGAGCGGGAGATTCATTCTACTGCTTCTTCTGAGGTATTTTTCTGTGTGGTTCCCCCTATGGAGATACAGACATACAAAACCCTGCAGATGTCTGATATTGTCTCCTTCCCTTGTGATGAGGTTCCGGCTGATGTGCACTCTGCCTCTGCTGGGTGGCACTCGTGCATGGAGTGCCTATGACCTCCCTCTCTAGAGGAGGAGATGTTCAAGGGATACTCATCCTACCTCTCCCAGATGGCCAGCTGATGCTCTGGGATCATTCCCAAACCTGGGTTGTCAGCATTGCAGGTGGTAGTGCTATTGTTATGTGTGGGGGGGTGTGGCCCTTGTTTGCCCCATATTGCAATGAAATTTATTTATTTATTTATTTGCTTTTGGTAACCGAGTGGGTACACTAGGCATGAGAATGCCTATTTTCAGGCATGACCCGGGAATTGAAGAGGAAAGAGGTTAATGCAACATCTATATCAGTGAATAAATTTAGTGCTGCCCAGTCAGTGGCCTAAAGATCATCTAGCAGGGATAGAAGGGCAAGAGCCTTGAGTTACCTGGACCAGATACATTTTGGTGGGAAAAAATACCACACTATGAGCAAAGAAAATTGCCACTCCAAAGTCAAGTTGCTAAACAAAATTGATAAAAGCAAATGAGGAGGTGGCTACATGAAAAACATTACCAGAGTCACCTCACAAATTGAAACAAAATGCGGGAGAAGTGGGGCAACACATGGTTTTGATGCTATAAAGATCACTTAGCTTGGTCAGAGTTAAAAGCGTATTTATTCATAAAACATAGCAGCAGCACCACTCACCAGATGCCAAACATTTTCACTTCACTCTGACACTTTCTCAAGGCATGGAAAACACAGACATACAGATCCTATTAAAGCACCTCTCTTAAAGTGCCAGTACAGGAAATATAATATAGTCCTATGTGTATACATTCAAAAGTGCATAAAGTGTAAAACAAGAACAAATAACTTATTAAGACCACAAAGTGCATAGTGAAAATGAATCAATCAGTTATTCCCAATCTCGTAAAATGTTAAAAATTATAAGCATTATGTATGTCCTGAAACGTGCAAATCCAACATATTGCATACGGAATGGACAAAAAAGTCACACTAATCTATCAAAGACTACTCAAGTCATGTAACTTACATGGGTCAAATATAAGTTAACTATTTCATAGGACTACTGAGACACACCAAATGTTCAACAAATTCAGAAAATAACTGTTTTAACTATATCATATTCAATAAGATATCTATTGCACCTAATATCTAGTGCACACATCATCATAAAATTCATACGAGATGCAATAAAATATAATACATTTGCAATTCTGTAAGTTTTTTTCAGAAAAAGTACAAGGCTAAACATGGCATTGAGGCTCATTTGTGCATGTGCCTTGAAAGTGTATTGCCACTTGCTCTCAACCTGTAATAATCTGTTATTTAAGTCCCCCCTTCCCGATATTCAGAGACACTTTTTCCAAACCTTGGAATTTGAATCTATATCCTGGACCATTTTACATAACTTGTAGAGCTAATGCAATTGTCTTGTTCTTATTCGCAATGCTTCATAGATGTTCTGATACCCAATTTTAAACATCCTTTTAGTTTTCCCTACATAGAAATGATGACTCTCACAACTTGCCACATAACATTTTGTGTCGAACAATTAATAAAATGTCTGTTTTCAAAAGTATTACCTGTGAGTGGATGCTTAAATATGGTACCTGATTTTATATGGATACAAAAAGAACAATGTCCACATTGAAAAGTTCCACATGGAAAGGACGAGTTCAGAGTGTTAGTCGGTGCAGTATACAGGCTTTTGGTAACCAAGTCCCCAATGTTTTTGCCTCTCTTGCATACCATTCTAGGTGGGTTGAGAACTTCTTGTTTCAATTTTGGTTCCAGGGAGAGCAAGTTCCAGTGTTTAGCCAGTACCTCTTTTATTTTATAAGACTGAGGAGCAAACTCTGTAACGATATTCAAAGAAAACTGGTTATTTGAATGATTAGTGCCATTTTTATCTCTCAGCAAGGTACTCTTTACATTATTAAAGTGCAGGACCAAACCGATTGGAGCCACTTTGATGGAGTGGTTTGGCTTGTTCACATTTTGGCCAAAGTTTGATAACTAAGAGCCCCTATTTAAAATATGAGAGACAGAAAAATCCTCCATTACAGACCTGTTTGGGCAGTTTTTTTTGGGGGGGGACACACTGGACTTCATTTGTTCATGTGTTCAAAACTTAGTTAACTAATTTTTTATTAACAGTTTTTTACTGTGTTTTTGTTTTTTACAGTGCCATTTTCTAAGTGCAATAATGTCCTCCAGGGTGGGTGATATTGAAAATTACAGGACCTTCCAATGGATATAATGCCTTCTGCCGTCCAGGATTCCCCAATACTGCCCACCCTGTTGGGTATTATTGCTTACTTACCAGCAGTGCAGAGTAGACCTCTCACAAGATAACAGGGACCAACATCACTCCCTGGTGATGCTTTAACAGTGAAACCGACAGGAGGTGTTGGTCCCTGTTTGTCCTGTGAGAGGTGTGCTGAGCACTACTCATAATAAAATTACATTTTGCTTTGAATTTACCTTGTGGACTGTCATTCTGTGCAGTGGTGGTGCTGGAATTGATCTATTAAACTGAGTCTCTTCACAGTTGCAGATGACATGAAGCTACACAAACCCTCCTTAGAACAGTTTACACAAGGAATGGAAGAAGTTAAGGTGCACATCAGATCACTGGAGGATACCCAGCACCGTGATGAGAAGGAGCTGCAGGATCTCAGGAGAAAGTTGGAGAAGTTAGATGACAGGATTGAGGACCAAGAAAACAGGAAATGGAGAAATGATCTGATTTTTATGGGAATCCTGGAGAAAGCCAAGGGCTACAATATGTTTCAATTTATCCAGACCCTTCTTATGGATATGGTAGGCCCTCCACCTCATGCTGACAAACATAACATTGAGAGGGCTCATCATTCTCTAAAGCCCGTCTCCCCACCAAACAGCAAGCCTTGGGCTATTATTATTATTAGATGCCTTGATTTTCTGCAAAAGGTTTATATCCAAAGTAAGGCATGAGAAAATTCAGCACTATTCTGGAACAGTCATTGGTATTACATCTTTAGTCATGTTACCGCACCTGTCCAGGATAGGCAAAATGCATATAGAGATGTCAAAAGCATGCTGCATGTGGCAAAGGTAAAATTCAGGATGCTATATCCAGGCCATCCCATTGTGTACACTTTAGAAGGCTCTGCAGAATTTCACTCAGTTTAAGCTGCTAGGCAAGGACTCCCATGGCTCATCCCCAGGATTCAGCTCCCCCCCCAAGCCTGTAGCTAATTCCACCAATCAGCCTACTTTAGCAAGAGCATAAATCTTGATGGGGCTTGTTCTTTACTGCTAATTGTTTTCCTTAACATGAGTTTGTTGTTCATTGTCTTGTTCTGGCCGGGATTTTGTTTAATAAGGGTTGGGGGTGTTTGATGAACTTGAAGGCTGGGGCTGTCTGGGTTTCATTGATTGCACAGCATCCCTGCTTGAACTTTCACATTGAGTTCCCTGTGCATCAACCACAGAAGTTACTGTTTCTGCATGGACTGGACCATATTTGAAATCCTGTAAAATCCTTGTCGTGCCTGTATATTCCTTGTAATCTCCCGGATCACACCTGAAAACAGGCATTTGTTTGTCTAGTGTGCTTACCTGGTTAACAAAAGGTAAATAAATAAATAAATATTGTTTATTCCCAGCTGAGGTTCTTCTGGCTTATTTCATTATGTTCTTGGTCAGATGTCAGCCTTTACTGGGACTCTGTTTTTTTTGTTTGTTTGTTTTTGTGCCTCACTCAACTATTGTAACAGCATTATTGTGGGATATTGGTTTTGCCTACAATTTGAAACATAGAAACATAGAAGTTGATGACAGATAAGGACCTCAAGGCCCATCCACTCTGCCCATTTTTTCTACCTTATGAATGTGTCATAGATCTTTACTCTGTCAATGGCCTATCTATTCATACTCATCTGTATTGCTCCCTTATGCCTACCCCATGCCTGTCTGAAGCCCTGCACTGTATTCATATCCACCACTTCCTGAGGTAGGCCATTCCATGCATCCACCACCCTTTCTGTGAAAAAGAATTTGGCCAGCATGGTGGTGTCCACCTAGATTACTATATTTTCCTACATCTCTTTTCATTTCTATGCCTTCTTTTATTTTGCTGGGACAACAATTTTTCCTTTAATAGTTTACTGTGTTCTGCTGCTGGCATATACCAGTCCCATCTGGATTTTGTTCTGCTTGTTTACAGCAGCCTCATTTGCTGGACAGACATACCTGTTTAATGTCCTTCTTTTATGGATGATTTTTGGATTCATATTACTGTTATTGCTGTATTTGTGTGTGGATGGATGCTCTTCTTTATTGTGGAAGTATTGGTTGTATGGCTGGTCAGTAGATTAACAGATTGGGAAGGGGATGGGATGGAACTGGGGTTGGCATTGTATTTTGTGTGTTTAGTAATTGCGGTCAGCTAGAACTACACTTTTATCTCGATCTGGATGCCTGAACCAGAGTGACAATGGTTGCATGCCTCATGGACAGGTTGCACTTGTATGGCATATTTGTGCCATTGTAGGCTTGCTGTAGGCCAGTAACTCATCTGGAGAAGAGGTCAAACTGGACAACTGGACCAAGGCTGTTAGCCAAACTCACATTGCTATTTAATATTTCTCCTGTTTTAATAAAGGGGAATCCCTCCAGTTCTTGTTAGTTCTCTTATAGTGTTATCTTTTTTGTATGGTTACTGGTTTATTAATGGTTACCTTCTCCTAAGACACATTACTGGGCATCATTATATTGGCTATTAATGGTTTATTTTCTTTCATAGTGGGACAGCAGGTACTATGTTTTTGGTAGCATTATAGTAGGATTGCATGTGCATCCTTCTCCCTTGCTAATTTTCTGGATTATTATGGTAGTTTGTTGGGCTCCTTTTGCTTTACATCACTGGAACATTCCACCTGGGCCTTTTAATGTAGAATCCCCTTCATTTGCTAGATTCATGGCATATGGGCTTTTTAATTTTTTTATTCTGTCTTCATTGTCACCCTTAGTCATAAATGTGTTACCTGGAATGTTAAAGGTGCTCAAACCCTAGAGAAGCACCACATGATTCTACGTCATTTAAAATCCTTGGTTACACATATGGCATTGCTTCAGGAGACCCATACTAAGCAACCGGACAGTAATCTGTGGAACCAGATCTGGATAGGTCAGGTTTATTCAGCTGGGCATAGCAACAGGTGCATCAGAATGGCAATTTTAGTAACTAGATAGCTTCCCTTTCCCTTGATTTTAGGGACTCAGAAGACAGGTACATTTTTTTGAAGGGTAGCCTTGGAAGCCTGCAGATAATAAGTACTTGTATATGTTGCCCAAATGTGAACAGCCCTGCCCTTTTTCACCACATTGTTAAACATTTTAACACCTTATGGGAGCACTTCATTTATTCTTGGGGGGGACTGGAACTATTTTAGGTAGGACACATCAGTTTTTCCCCTACCCAAAGGGCTGTAGAGGATCTTAAGGATTCCTTAGGGCTCATTGATCCATGGAGAGTCCTTTACCCCACACAAAAGGGTTTTATTTTTCACTATCCTGTTCATAATTCCTCTTCCAGGTTAGACGTTTTTCTGGTCTCCCAGTCATTATTGGAGTGTCAGCTATTATGAAATAGAAGCTAGGGTCATTTCAGATCATTCCTCTGTAGCTTTAATGGTGACCCCTGTCCCTTTACAAGTGTACGATAAAATCAGGGAATTAATAATAACTTGTTAAAGGACCCCGACTATTTCTGCTGCCTACAGGAATATGCTAACCTTTTTTTCAGCACAACCATGCTTCAGTGACTGCTTGCTCCACACTATGGGGGCTTAGAAAGCAGCTATCAGGGAGAGCTTATCAGATTGTCCACCATCCATAAGCAGAAGAGATTACAATATAGTATGCATCTCATGACAAACATCAGGCAGCTGGAGTGTGGCATTTGTCTCCACATCCTCCTCTTAGAAGGACTGGCAGGAACTTATCCTAGCTCCAGAACAGTACATGGAACGTCTTTGAGAGGGTGCAGAGTGTGCTGCCTTTAGAGCTAAACTGTCCTATTTCTAACAGGGTGAGAAGTCTGGTAAGCTCGTAGCTCTGCAGCTGAAACAGCAGGAAGTAAACAGGTCTATCCCAGCAATTAAGAAACTACCCCTTTACACACTCATCCTAGGGATATAGCAAACTGTTTGGCTCTTATTCATGCAGTTCTTTACATGGCAGAGCCTTTTGCCACTACAGAAGAGATTCAGGCTTTTTTTGCACCATGCTCAATTGCCCCAGCTATGACAGGAGTAAAAAGAATCACTCAGACATTCTAGCTCCATGGCAGAGATGGCTGTAGCTAAAGGCTCCCTATATAAACGATAAAGCTCCAGGCCTGAATGGGTTTTCCCCTAATTTTTACAAACCCCTGAAGGATAAGTTAACCCTAAATCTTGCCTCCTTTTTTATGAAAATGTTTAACACAAACAATTTACACCCATCTTTCCAAGAAGCCTTTGTAATTATCTTTCCAAAACCTGGCAGGGATAAAAAATTGGTAGGGAACTATAGGAATATTTCTTTACTAATCTTGGACCTCAAACTTCTGACAAAAATGCTGGCCACCTGGCTGATGAAGGACTGGTGTGATTTGATAGTCCCTGAACAAACTGAGTTTATGTCAGGCAGCCACTCTCGGGATCATTTGAGGAAGCTGGCTCACCTTATGTCAGTGTTGAGGGATTCCACAACACCTACTGCTATGGTCTCTTTTGATGCAATAAAAGCTTTTGATAAGGTCTCTTGGTCCTACCTGTTTGAGACCTTGGATATGTTTGGCTTTCCCCCAGAATTTATCAAGTGGATTAATTTATTATATTCTCACCCCCCCCCTCCAGCTTATGTCTATTATAATGGCTTCTTATCATCCTCTTTTCAGTTATGGAAAAGTACCCATCAAGGATACCCCCTTTCTCCCTTCCTTTTTAATTTATATCTTGAGCCTGTGTCCCAAAACATAATCTACAATCCTCAAATCCAGGGAATTAGTGTTGCAGAAAAAAGCATATGGGATTTTGACATATGATGATGATATTTTGCTTCACCTACAATGCCCTCATACTTCACTTTCTGTGGTTTTCACAATATTTCACCATTTTAGCCACCTCTCATGTTACAGACTGAATTTTGGCAAGTCAGTTTGTTATGCAGTTTAAGTGCTCTACACATAGAGGAGACATTATGAGATAGAGACACTTGGACTCCTGATTCCCTTAGCTGTTTTGGTATTATGGTTTGTAAAAGTGCACATGCCTTATTCAAATATAATTTATCGAAGCTAGTTGGTACCATCCAGTTGTGTCTATAGAGTTGGCTACAACTACCCCTGATGCTCTAGGCCTGTATTAATATTATAAAAATGAATCTCCTCCCATGGCTTTTATACCTTTTAACTATAACTGGTGTATTCCTTCCTAAACAGTGGTTGCTTTCTTTCCATTCAATCCTTACACATTTTTGTGGAGAGGGATCATCCTCAGAGGGCTTAGACAAAACTGATGCCCACAAAAGCCAGTAGAGGTTTAAACCTTCTGAATGTTTTCCACTATTATCTGGTGAGTCATGCTGCCCACATTTTATGGTGGAAAGCAGAGCCCTCCTTGAAAAGTACTGGTAGGAACCCTACCAGTATATGCAGCTATTGAAATAGCTGTGGATAAACATTACAATTTGACCCACCATTCATTATCTAGTTGTCAGATCAGCCAGCTTCCAGTCCCTTGGTGGGACTCTCCTATTGTTACCTCAGCCAAGGTATGGAGAAAATTACATAACTTTTTGGGCACCTTCCCAAGTCATGATTTGTCCTAGCCAATGAGGTTCAATCCTAAGTTTTGGATAGGGCACATGGTGATTGGGAATTCCTTTCTTCCAGGTATGGATTTGGGCAACCTCTCTTCTTTTATTCAAGGGGGAACCTTTATCTCTTTCATGGCATTTAAGACCCAACATGCTTTAAGTGCTGTGGCTGCTTTTCAGTTTCTGCAGTTGCAACATACAAAATACACCTCCCTTGGCCCTCGCCCTTGGCCCATACCACCTTCAGAGATTCGGTGTTTGTTGGGAGAGAATGCAACCCAAAGGCATGCAATATCCTTCCTGTATAAGAAACTGAGATATCATGCTGCTAGTAAGCTGAATTAACAGTTAGGATACTGGGGTGCTGAATTTTCAGAATTAAAGAACAAAGCTAATATGGCCTTGGTTTGGTACAATTTGCATAAATATCTGAAATTTGATTGCCTGAAACTGGCTCAATATAAATTGTTATTTAATATGTATTTCACCCTGGCCAAGCTAGCTAGATTATGACAACTGGAGATAGATACTTGTGCCAAGTGTAAGGCTGAGAGGGGACCCTTGTGTCATATCTTTTGGTACTGTGAATAAACAGAGCCACTGTGGCAGGAAATCAAACCTAGGCTAGATCCACTCCTAGGTCTGCAAGATGCTTCTGAGCTTCTCCTGTGTCTCACAGATTTAGGCTTGGAGAAACTAATTAGTCAACAGAAATATCATCTAGTTCTGATTAAAGCGGTTGCTATGAAAGCTATAGCCAGGCACTGGCTTGATGAGCAGACTCCATATTATAAGGAATGGATAGCAGCCATCCTTCAAGTGGTGTGCATGGAGCAAATGCTGGCTAGATTGAGGCATTCCCACCATACGTATAATGGCAGATGGGAAGCACTCATAGAAACATAGGAATCATGTCAGCAGATGGGGACGGCAAGATCTATCTGATCTGCCCATGTTTCTGCTCCCTCGCTACTCAGTCTGCACCCTGATGTGTCCACAATGTCTGTCCTATGTGAGTTTGAACTCACATACTGTGTTGGATTCCACCACCTCCTAAGCTAGGCTGTTCAATGGGTTTATGGCCCTTTTACAAAAGATGAAGCATGCTGTAACAGATAACATCGGGACAGTACTCAGCATGAAATCAAAAAAATTGACTGTGTCTGATCAAAGAAAACCTATATACTGCCCAATAAATGTAAAACTATCATTCACACACTCAAAAGAAGTCAATGACAGGCTTGCACTCCTGCTGCATTGAATTTTGTGGGAAATGTTGTCAAGTTGAAGTTCAGTGTGAAGCCAGCTTCAAGGCCAAAATGATGTCGATGTGCATGGACATCCTGCAGCTGGCATCTGAATACAGTGTATGAGTCATCAGGATTACACAAAGTGTCAGCGCTGCTATAAAAATAAAAAAAGGTAAACATCGAAATTTAAGAGAAATAACATTGATAACTGTCTAATACCCTTGAAATGCACCAGTAATGTATTGTTAGGTACCAAATAGAGAACTTGGCATTTGATCTTTAAGATTAATATGCACAAGTTTACAGCATCTTTATATATTATAACTATTTTCTCTACTCTGAGGGTAAATGTGTAATATGATTTTAATTACCTGCCTTCTGGAATGTTAATACGTGTTTTTTTGCATATGATGTTTGTTTAATCTTAAAATAAGTTATTTGCTACTACACTAGTCATGTTTTGTTTTGGACAGATCAGATTACATGACACTGGCTGTGTTCCATTTTTTAATCTGTTTGCCCCATCTTTCTTTTTTTTAATGGCAATATGACTTTTTTCATTTTCATGGCACTTGGCCACTTTTCTTTGTAATGGCATTTTTTAGCATGTCTCTGTTTTTAATGGCAGTTTGCCAGTTTTATTTAAACAAGGAGATTGTCAGAGTTTTGTTTAGAACAGGGGTTGAAATTGACACTCCATACTCTATTGCACTTGTCCTAGTGCCCCTAGATGTCCACCTCTTTCCCCCTCTCTGCATTTCTTTAGCATGTCCCTTACCAACTCCTGGTCCTGTTGTCCTCTTCTGCTTTGCTTTTTGGACAGTATTATGGTAACTTGTAAGTGTTGTATAATTTTATTCCTATCATACTTCTTTTTTTCTGCTTTGCTGAGTTGCCTTGCTAGATTGTTAGTTTAACTGTTTGAACCTAATACTTGAATTGTTATTCTTGATGTTTTGACTCTTGGGGAGAACAGTTTTCATTGTTCTTTATATTATCTTGATAGTATCCTTGGTTTGCTATGCATTTCAGTGCTTTGATATTGTTTAATGCATCCCCTATTGAGCCTGTATGTCTTTTTGGAGATTTTCAATAAAGTCTATTCAGTTTAAAAAACAGAATAACAAATGATTAGACCAAGAAAGGACCCAAGTCCAATGTATCATTTAGACCATCTAGGGACAGTGCACCCATGACTTTCTCTTTTAAGTAACTTATTCAACCGGTCACCCCATCTGACAATAACAGGAACATGAGCAATTCTATTACCCTAAGACATCTTAGATCCTCCTGTTGAACTGCATGCCAGTGTTGTCCAACTGGTGTATCACATTTACCTGACATAATTGATTGTGTGTGTTCCAATATTCTTTCTTTTTTTATAATTAAATTTTATTATGAAACAAATAACCAGTACAAGAGACAATTACATAATAACTCATAATTGGAGTACTAATCAAAAAGTAACAAGCAAGGAACAGAGAAATCCTTAACATGATATGTGAAAACATCGAGTCAGAAGAAGCTTTACACCTATATCCCAACTAATAGCATATATTGATGTACATAAAATGAAATGAACTGCACCCAGCTTTTAAACCCAAAGAACAAGGCTAAGTATATTAGAAAAATAAAACTATCCACATTATACTAACAAAAGGAGAAAAAAAGGCAGGATATAACCCCCAAGTGATATTAAAATAATTAATGCTACCAAAGCCAGCCTAATCAGAGGAGCCATTCATTTATGAAATTAAAGAGAACACTATGATCCATTTGAAGTTTATAAGAAACCCCTTGGGCCCCAAGTCTCCTCAAAAATATCCAATATGCTTTTTTTCTTTGGACGGACAGTTCTACCCATATATAAAAAGGGCATGTGCACCATATACATAAACAATGCATTCCATACAACATGTAATGAGTTAACAGATCTCATATGTTAATGATGTCATAGGGCTAAAAAAATGTTTTTCCTTCATCAGTGTAAGGGAAAGCAAAACAGTTGCTACATTGTTTGAATCAAAGTGGATGAGCGAGGAAACCTGGGAGAGTTTGTAAAGGTTTTTGTTCAGTTTGCATCATAAACACCTTATTAAAGGTACACCATATGGACAGTTCCATCTTCTTAGAAGTAACTGTTCTAATGAAAGCTCATTTATAACTCAGTCAGAAGACTTATTTAAGAGATTTCAGGAGCAGGGATATGATCCAAATGCTTTGAATGTGGCTAGAACTAGAGCACATAATACTCAATGAAAAGATTTACTAGTTCCAAAACCCAGGAATCCCAAACTCGATTTTGATGCACTAAATTTCATTACTGATTTTAATGCTATGGTGTCAAAATGGGGGGATTGAAAAAAAAAATTGGAATGTTCTCTCTGTCACCCTATATTAAAGGACAAAATAGATATAAAACTGAGACTAGTATATAGGAGAAACACAAATATTAAAGATCAATTCATTAGGAGTCAATTTCAAACAAAGACCTATAAAAACCATCTCTCCTGTTTCCTTGTTCACTCTTTGGGATTCTACCAATGTCGTAACTGTCTTACTTGCCCTTACACTGCAAAAGGAAAAAAAAAATAGGCCTATGAAGTCATTAACATATGATATCTGTCAACTCATTACATGTCATATGAAGTACATTGTACAGGTATATGCACTATGGTGCACATGCCCTTCCTTTTATATAGGTAGAACTGTCCATCCAGTTAAAGAAAGAATATTGAAACACATACAATCATTTATGTCAAGTAAATGTGATACTCCAGTGGGACAACATCTTCATACAGTTCACTAGGGGGATCTAAGACTTCTCAGGGTAATGGGAATTGCTTATGTTCTTGTTAGTATGAGATGGGGTGACTGGCTGAATGAATTATTAAAAGAGAAAGTAAATTGATGAATACCATGGGTGCACTATCCCCAGATGCTCTAAATGATATATGGGACTTGGGTCCTTCATTAGTCTAATCATTTTTTTTAATTTTTATTGTTTTTGCTTAATACTTGGTATATGTTATAGCTCATGTCACATCATAGTCAATATTGGTGGAGTTTTTCAAATTTTCCCCACCTTACATAACCTTTAGTGTTTGCAGATGACACAAAACTCTGAAACAGAGTAGACATGCAGGAGGCGATGAAAGATATGGAAGCAGACCTGAAAAGATTTGAGGTATGGTCCAGGGATTGGCAGTTGAAGTTTAATTCCAAGAAGCACAAGGTTATGCATATAGGAAGAAGAAGCCCAGGGATAAACTACACACTGTGAGGGCATCAGTTAGAGGAGACACAGACAGAAAGAGACCTCAGAGTAGTCTTCGTGGATGACTTAAAGGTTGGAAAACAGTGTGAAAAGGCAGCACAGATAAAGAGTGGCATCTTTGGATGCATTAGTAGGTGAATTACAAGTCGAAGCAGCAATGTTATCATTCCTCTGTACAGGTCCTTGTTGAGGCCACATTTAGAGTACTGCGGTCAGTTTTGGAGGCCCCGCCTCAAAAAAGACATAGATCACCTGGAGACAGTACAGGGAAGGGCTACAGAGGTGGTACATGGACTGCATCATGAACCATATGAGGCAAGACTCAGGGAACTAAATCTGTACACCCTTGAGCAGAGAAGAAACAGAGGGGACATGATCAAAACTTTTAAGTATGTTAAGGGAATCAACACAACATAAGTAGGAAACCACTTCCAGCAAAACAGGAACGCACATACAAGGAGGCACAACTTGTGTCTGGTGGGAGGCAGGTTCAAAAGAAACCTCAGGAAATATAGTACTTCTTTACAGAAATGGTCCTAGATCCATGGAACAGTCAACCTCAGGAGGTGGTGGAATCCAAGACAGTACACAAGTTCAGACTTGCATGGGACAGACACTGTGGACACATCAGGGTGCAGTCTACATAGATACATAGATAGATAGACAGTGTCGGCAGATAAGGACCTGTGGCCCACCCAGTCTGCCCATTTGAGCTTGTAAGTTCAGTTTGTGTTTTCCTAGAAGTCTGTTGCCCCTTACCCCTGACCTCCAGAATTCCTTTATGTTTATCCCATGCATTCTTAAATCCCATGATTGTTTCAGCCCCCGCCACTTCCTCTGGCAGGGTGTTCCACTTGTCCACCGAAATTCTTCCTCACGTTTCCTCTGAATTGCCCTCCCTCCAACTTCATCCCATGCCCTCTAGTTCTGGAACATATTTTTCGCTTAAAAATGGTGTATTCCTGCACCCTGTTTCTCCCTGTAAGATACTTGTATGTCTCTATCATATCCCCTCTCTCCCTCCCTCCTCTCCTCCAAGGAGTACATATTCAGTTCCTTCAACCTGTCCTCATAGGACTTGTGATGCAATCCATGTACCATCTTTGTTGCCCTCCTCTAAATAGGGAGGGAGCAGAAACATGGGCCAATCAAATGGATCATATGGTCCCCATCTGCCAACATGATTCCTATGTTCCTATGTTCCTTACCTTCCCTCCCCTTCCCTCTTTTCCCATTCCCATCTTCCTTTTCCCCTTTCATACTAGCATACTAACACACTAATTGCCAGCAGATTAGGCCTTATGGTGTATCAAGTCTGCTTGAAGCTCAGATCCCTAGTTGGGTACTGAGGCCTCCCCCCTTGTGTTCCAGAAACCCCTATCATCCATCCCCACCCCCCGGACCAGGCCATCATCTGATACATCCGCTTTCTGTATCTGTCCCACCATCTCTTGAAGCCCTCCACTGTGGATCTCTGAACCAGCTCTCCAGGCACCATGTTCAAAGGATCTACCACCCTCTCAGTGAAAAACCTCCTCTTCTTTCCCCCCTCACCCTTCCACCTTCCATCTTCAAACCATGCCCTCTGGTGATACCTCCCTGCTTTAGTCTAAAGATCCCCTCTGAGTTTACCCTATTTATTCCCTTGAGGTACTTGAAGACCTCAATCATGTACCCCCATCTCTCCTCTCCTCCAATGAAAACAGGCAGAGCTCCTCAAGTCTGTCCTCATACGTCAAATCCCCTAGTACTCATATCATCTTAGTTGCCCTCCTCTGTACCCTCTCCAGGAGCTGTATGTCCCGCTTCAAGTGTGGTCTCCAGTACTGTACACAGTACTCTAGGTGTGGTCTAACCAATCCATTGTACAGTGGTAGAATCACTTCCCTGCTCCTAGAGGTGATCCCCTTACTATGCATCCCAACATCCTGTTTGCTTTGCTAGCTGCTGTCCTGCACTGCTTGGAGTTATTCATACATGCATCCACCGTGACCCCTAGGTCTTTTTCCCCTGTTGAAGCCTCCAGCACCTCCCCTCCCAGGGTGTGCCTGTGTTTAGGGTTTCCCCATCCAAGATGTAACACCTTGCACTTGGTGATATTGAAATTTAATTTCAATGTGTGAGCTCACCTTTCCATGGTATTCAGGTCCCATTGCAGGGTCAACCTCCCCTCTTCCCCCTCAACTACTGCTCCCACCTTGGAGTCATCAGCAAAGAGACTCATTTCCTCTTCCCCCTTTTCTCCTTCTTCTTCCCACTTCCCTCTCCCTTTCCATTTTATTCCACCCCTTTTTTAGATCCTATTAACTTACTTTGTTATGGAAAATCATCCATTATTTGTGATCAATATGTAACCCCCCTGTTACCCGGGGTTACTAGAATCCTAGTAAGACCTAGTGGTAGGCAGGGAAGGCAGCTTGTGAAACTCCAGTTAAAAGGATTTCACACTGTCTCACTCTGATCTCAGTCTCAGCTGAGACTGAGGGATGACATCACAATAGAACTCTTGCAGTTGCATGAGCCACACTGGAGTGCTGCAGTTGGAAGTTAGGATAGAATGTTGGGGATTTTTGAACAGAGTCTCTGTGCAGTCTTGAAGAGTACAGCAGCACAACAGTCTGTGTGCAGGCTGTCAGAGCCTTAAGCTCTGTTTTAGAGCTACTGTAAGGGAGGTGTATGTTTCTACTGAAAGAGGAACACAGTAAGCTGATTGTGAAGTGGTGGAGACCGCTGTTACTGGTCCATGTGCCCCATCCCTGAGGGGATTGGGGAAGAAAGGTTTGCCTGTCTTCTGGGGCAACCCTCCTGGGTCCAGCTAAGGAAGAAGCTGCCTTATTTCAAGTTGTGCTGCGGCACCAGAAGCTGTGGGAGAGAAATTCCTGTGAGGAATCACCTGTGGAGCACCTGCAACCAAAGGGTGAGTTTGCTCTGACAGAGGGCCTATGTTTTCACCTGAACTGTTGGAACGTGGGGATTGGACTACTTAATTTGTAGGAGGTCTAGTGTAATAGACATTACCGGTTAATTCAAGTAGGTTCAAGTCAAGCACAAAGAGTGAAGTAACATGGGGATTGGACTGCTTAATTTGTAGAAGGTCTAGCGCAATAGATGTTGCTGGTTAATTCAAGTAGGTTCAAGCCCAGCACAAAGAGTAAAGTAAAGTGGGGATTGGACTGCTTAATCAGTGGGAGGCCTAGAGCAATGGGCTAAGCCAAGTAAAAGTATGTTCAAGTCCAGCACAATGGGAAAGCAAGACAAGTAGAGGAAATGTGACATACATTTAGCCTTAATCTACATTGCCAAGCTCTACAGAATGAGATGTTTAATGTCCAGAGAAATGGCCTGGTATGAATTGTGGAAGTGAGAGTTGGGAGACCCCCCATCAGTAGTAACCAAATTCACCTCTACAGATTTGCTCTGTGACACCTTTACTTTCTCTCAGGTACTTGGCCAGTGCCTGAGGAAAGTACCCAGATGTGGGATTAAAAGGAGAACTCCCTGATAGAGCTGAGGTGCTCTTAGGTGGTTTAGGAAGCCACCAGAAAAGGTTTCCATGACATATGGAAGGTATCCAAGTGGCCAGCAAGGGAGCCAAGCCAGGGAAATCCCAGATAGTGTACAAGTTTGGGCTGTGTACCCAAAGCAGCATGCAAGTCCAGGTTATGTGCCCAGTGGATTCAGAGCCTGATGGCTGGTGTGTTGAAGAAGTGTTCCTGATTCTTTTTATCTGCATTACCAGAAGTGTAGCCCCGTGAGGGTCCATCTATGCTTTGTTTGTTCTGCTTGGATGTGAATAAAAGCCACACTGTAGAATCCCATTCCTGGTATTAGACATTACAGTTATTGCTTCCTGTGTTCAGAATTACTTGGGCGCCCCTGTGCAGAGTAGCCAAACCTAGCCCTTGTGCCAAGTAACCTATTCCTTCCTGAACCCAGTCCCCACCTAGTACTGCTGTCAGATTCAAACAGCATACCACCTGTCATTTGCAAAAAGGCAGGGGGTTGGGGTTACAAAATGGAGGCACCACTTTGGATTTTAAAGTTAGGGAGGAAAGGTGCTCAGGCAAAAAGCTAGCGTTTTGGTTATCTGGCAGAGGGTAGCCCAAAAAGCTGAAGCAAGGTTAACTTGTGTGTTGCTGTGTGCTGTTGTCCATGTGCTGCTGTTAAATGCCAACTGTTTACCAAGGAGCAGTAAAGCCTGAGAGAGTATGCCCTTGTCCTGCATCAAAAATTTACAGAGTTTTGCCAGCTTTTAAAAACTGTTGTGACAAAGAAAAGTGTGGAAGGCTAGGGGTAGCAACAGGAAAATTGTGCCCTGGATGTTGGAAATGCTTTCTAGTGAATGGAGAGACTTGCTGTGTTAATGGCCATGACAAATGGTTGAAATGGGCTCCCGCCATGGAGTCAATTAAAAAAAAAAAAAAAGTGATTTTGCAGTTTAAATTTGCCTGCTCGAAGATCGCCATGAGGAGAAGAGCACTCGTGAGGGAAAGAGGCTCATTTGCATGGCGTTGTGTGATTGGTGAGACTGCAATCAGTCCCACCCCCAAGCCAGCTCTACAGCGACTGCCCAGCATTTGAGAGGGATTGTGAGTGGAGTGCATGTACTGGCTTATCAGAGGAGTGTTGCGGTGACTGAAAGCACTGTAAAAGTTAAGAACTCGGACTTTTCTATCTAAAATCAGGCTCAACCTGCATCTCGATCGACTGTACTGTGAGTGTGGTGTTCAGAGGGACAATTGGCAGGACTGCCAACCCACTTCTTTCCAGAGGCTTCCAAGACTGGCTGCAGGCCATTTTCCATCTCAACAAACAGCTACTGATAACAGTGAGTACCAACAGAAATAATTGCTCAAACAAGTGATTTTTGCCAAAAGCCAGCTGTATCTGTGTGCAGCAGTGCAATCGCGTAGCAATCAAAGACTGTGTTAAGTTTACCAGCAAAAGCAAGCCTTTTAAGCCATCGACTGTGAGCATAGTTATGGGTTCAGTGTCAGTAAAATTTCAAAGCCATGAGAGAGACTGTGAGTTGTATCAAGATATGCAGCAAGAGTTACAGGCAATCCTGTGCATGAAATACTGAGGCTTTAAGGGACTGTGAGCTAGACTAATGTCTTCAGCAAGTGAAAGGTCCATGCTAAATCATATAAATGTGCTAGGAAAAAGAACAGTGCAAGTTTGTGCAGTTTGAACAAAGTTATCAGTACAGTGTGTAAATCAGATGCACAGTGGCTTGACCCAATTTCAGAATGTTGATGCGTAGGAGTGCTGCCGCCACCATTACAGGGTGGGGTAGTAATGTAAACACAGCAGCACAGGAGCCATTTTGAAAGTGAAAGAAAGTGTTCAGTGATGTGGGACTTTCAATAACAGTGAGCGTTTGTTTGTTTTTCTCTGCAGGCATGGCCTCAGGACCAGCCCGCTACCCGGATTATGCCCAGGCTGTGGTAGCAGCAGAAGTAAACAAGTTAAGGGACATTGAGAGGTGTTACTATGGAGGACAACTGCCTCCTCATATGGTGATTCCTGGATACCCAGTGCAAGTGTGCTCAAAATGCTTAAATGCTGGAAGGCACTTCTTCATGGTACCTCACTGTTCTGGGTGCCTCAAGAAATGCAGTTTATTTAAAGCACCCAAGATTCATTTGGCTCCCACATGGACAAAAGTTCAAGAATCTGCAGTTGGCAGCACACAGCACCAGGCGGAGCCTGTTGGAGAAGGCCCCTTGGGGGAGAGTGGCACAAAGCTAGAGGGTGCAGATTTGCAGACAGAACAATATGCTGAAGTTTTGGATGCTGGATCACAGAGAGACAATTCAGGCAGAGCATCAGTAGACCCTTGGAGAGGGGGGCCTAGCCCAAGTCTCATAGGAGAAGATGAGATGAGGGAGGCCTTTGAATGGGAGGTATCGACCTCCGCGGCCAGCGAAGAATGGATAGTCTCAGGAGTGAGGATGAAGGCTCACTCCTGGGCACAGATTCTCAGTGAGGAAGAAGAATAGGGGGAACCTCTGTGGCCTTGTGAAAAAGGAATGGGTACACAGCCTCAAGCTCTTGCCTCAGAAGAATGCATGGACGAGAGTGGTAATGCCACTGCCCTGGCTGTGCAAGAAGAAGCAGCCTGGGATCCATTTTTATCTCATTGAGAATGTGTAGCTGGCAGAACCAGTACTGGCCACCCCCAAGCCAGGCCAGCAGTCTCAGGTTGACCAAAGCTAGTAAAGAGGAGAGACTGGTTCGTAGGAAGGCGAATGAAATTTATGAGATGTCCTTTCCTACCTTTCCTCGGAGAGTCTGGGAGGAGATTGAGAACAGCAGAAAGTCCTAGATTTGGGCCAAAGCAATGAAATGTGTGCAACCTGGTGCAAACAAGCATGTCACGAACAGAATGTTTCATGAAAAATACAGCCAGTGGAAAAGAGGGAGGACACTGTTAATGGACACTGTTCAAATAGTGGATGGAGAGGGACGTGAAACGTTTCACAGTGTGAATTATGTGCGCCCAGATGGGATAATAATTCAAGCTCCTGACCCATTGTACAATTGGCCTCAATGCAAAGACCTTGTGAGGTGTGGGTTTGTAAGGAGGATGCTGTTCCATAGTTGTAGATACTTAGAAGTAAAAATTTTATTGAAGTTGGACAATTACTGCGAACTTCAGATGAAAAAAATAAATAACATAATAACTTCTTCAAAATAAACATAAGTTACCAAGCAGCATCTCAGACACTAGAAGGAGCTAGTGACCATCATACTGGGGTCAGAGTACATCTGTACCCCACCAGGCTATCTATAGAACTGAATAAAACCAAGGCTTATATACCAAAAGGAGAACATGTGACTTATTTAACTCTTCCCTATGCTTTTCAAAATTATCTTTAAACAGCAAAATAAATCTATTTTCATTTCTGAGCTCAGAATAACATTTCTTTTTAAGTTGTAATGTTGTCAACATCACTTTATACAAACAACAACTGGTTAATAAAATTTTAGTTTCAAACACTGCAGGAGTAACTCCACCTCCTAGTACTGTGCCTTTAAATATGGGAGTTGACCAGCTGGCTAGCTCTATAGTACAGAATAGGAAGTGAGACTTCACACAGAGAAGCAGGTAACCTTGTATGAGAGAAACATTTGTTTGTTTTTTAAATTATTCCAATAGAATGAATTAAAGGCATTCAATCCACTTTTTAGAAGCATTTTAACTAAAGTAAAAACACAAAAAGAAACACTTTTATTTAACCTTTGTTTAACGGGGGGGGGGGGTTAAGGCCAAACAAATCACAGTGTTGTACAACTTGTTTTACAGGCCTTCTTTTGTTTTTGTAGTTTGTTTAGGTCATGAATTACTTGTTTTGTAGTTTCTACTGAATGAATTCCTTTTTGTATGCTGCAAATTGTGTAAAATGCAGGCTGTTTATTTACTCAATAGGAAGTGCTTTGTGTGTTACTGCTGCCATTTAGAATGAGTTTCAAACCAGAAAGACCCATTTTCTACAGCAAACAGGCTGAAAGGCTCTTTAAAGGGGTTTTATATGCAAACATTTTGGGGCTGCATTTACATTATTTCCGTAGAACAACTAGCCTGTAAAGCAGCTCTAGCTTATTCCATATATTTACTAGGAGGGGACAAAAGTGGGGTTACCTAACGCTATATGGGATGCAAACCAAGACCATATGAGGGTTTGCATACATAAAGGGGTCATTACAAGACCCACACCATGGATATAACTAAGCGCTTACAATTCCCATATCCAAATGAAATGAAATACTCATTTTAAACAACTATTGTGTTTCTGCATACCTCACATTAGAAAGGTTCTAAAATGGGGAGGGGGGCAACCAAAGAAAGAGCTGTGCAGAACTTCATATACCAGGGCAAGAATACATAAGGGATAGAAAGAACGTGATATAGGTGGCCTGCCTATATAACGTGGAAAGAAAGATGAGGAGTTACAGCAAGAAAGGAGGAGAGTAAAAAGGGCTGTTGCAACAGACTTAAAAAAAAAAAATTAGATTTGCCTGGTATATGGAGGTATCTGTCACATTCCTCCCCACTCAAGAAGAAACCAATGGAATCTTTCAAGAACATCATCATTGGTTTGTTTTGCAGTTTCTGAAATGAAACAGATCTCCCATTTTTGAAAGGGGAGATGGAGCTTTAGCCCTCCCTCTCCCAAAGCTCCAGTCCGGAGTCCCTTAAACAAAAATATTCTTTGAGAGATACCAAACTAACAGTATCTCTTACTCATTACTTTCATTACTTATTTTAACTCCGGAGTCTGTTATTACCAGATTATCATCTGCACCATAACGTGATAGATAATCAGCGTTGAGGTGTTTCTTTCCTGCTTGATGTTGTATTTCAAAATTGTAGGGTTGCAGGGCCAAATACCAACGCGTGATGTGAGGGTTTTTGTCCTTCATTATGTGTAGCCAACATAATCGGTTGTGATCAGTTATTACCAAATATTTTTTGCCCCATAAGTAAAATTTAAGAGGCATTTATGGCCCAATGAATAGCCAGACATTCCTTTTCTATCATGGAATAGTTAGTCTCTCTTAAATGTAATTTTCTGCTGATAAAGATGATGGGGTGTTCTTCTTCCCTATCGAGTTGGGACAAGACAGCCCCAATACCCTGATTGGACGCGTCTGTTTGTACTATGAATGGTTTCTGGAAATTTGGACTATGTAAAATGGGGTGAGAACACAATTTTGCCTTTAAAAGGGTGAATGCTTGCTCACACTATACATTCCACTGAATCTTTTCTGGTTTATTCTTTTTTGTAGGTTCCATTAATGGACTGGCTATATCTGCGAAATTGGCCACAAAACGTTGATAGTAACCAGCTAGTCCTAGAAAGGCTCTCACTTGTTTTTTTGTTTGAGGTTGGGGACTGTTGGCAATAGCATCTACTGTACCTATTTCAGGCTTTACTTTGCCATTCCCAATAATAAAGCCTAAGTATCTGGTCTCTTGCATGGCCAACGAACACTTAGTTGGATTTATAGTCAGTCTGGCCTTCTGTATAACTGATAATACAGTTTGAAGGTGTATCATATGTTCCTCCCAAGATGGACTAAAAATTATGACGCCATCCAAATAGGCTGCACTATAGTCCATGTGGGGATGTAACAGATGATCCATGCATCTCTGAAAAGTTGCCGGAGCACCATGCAAACCAAAAGGCATTTTTGTGAACTGAAATAAGCCTAAGGGGGTACTGAAAGCTGTTTTATCTTGTGAGACTGCATCTAAGGGTATTTGCCAATATCCCTTTGATAGGTCCAGAATGCTTATGTATTGAGCATTACCCAGTCTATCAATAATATCATCGATTCGTGGCATAGGATACCCATCAAATCGAGATATTCCATTTAGTTTACGAAAATCTAGGCAAACCCTTACACCTCCCTCTTTTTTCTTTACCACCACCATAGGAAAACTCCATGGACTCATTGAAGGTGTAATTACTCCCAAATGTTACATTTTTCTGATTTCTTTAATAACTTCCTCCCTCAGACTTTCAGGTCACCTATAGGGTTTATGTCTAATAGGCTTATCAGTATTTACTTCTATGTGATGTTCAACTCCTTCAACTTTCCCAGGTGTTGAAGTAAAAATAGTCCGGAATGTACTAAGGATATTCTGTAGTTCCTTTCTTTGCTCAGGACTTAATCTGTTATTAATGGTCACATCCTTCATTTCTCCTAAACCATCTAAGCGCTCATAAGCTAACTCCAATTCATTTTCATCCTTTCCCAAGTACACAAATAAAGATGTTGGCTTTCTGTCATGCCAGAGTTTTAAGAGATTAACATGATAGATCTTATATTTTTGTCTTTCGTCTGGGCCAATAATTTCATAGTTCACCGGTCCAGTTTGTCTATGGACTGTATAGGGCCCCTGCCATTACATTAATAATTTATTCTCCGTACATGGCAACAAAAGGAGTACTTTATCACCAGGCTGGAAAGTTTTAAACCCAACCCCTTTGTCATAGTACTGTTTTTGAGATATTTGATGGCCTATACTATTTTGTTGGGCCTTCCTAGCATACTTTGCTAGTTTGTGGCGCAATGAAGTAATATAATCTAGTGTAGATATGGGTATAGTATCAGACTTTGTTCCTTCCCAGCTTTTTTTTATTATGTCCAACACTCCCCTGGGATTTTTACCAAAAAGTAGCTCAAAAGAAGAATACCCTGTGGAGGCCTGGGGGACCTCACGGTAGGCAAACATTAAGAATGGTAAATACCTATCCCAGGATTTGCCTTCCTCATCTGTGAATTTTTTAGCATTTGTTTTAATGTTTTATTTAAACGTTCCACCAGTCCATCAGATTGAGGATGGTAGGGGGATGTAACAATAGAATGTACCCCCAAGGTCTGGTAAAGACGTTGTAATACTTGGGAACAGAAGTTGCTGCCCCTGTATGTCAGTATTTCTTGAGGTATACCCATTCTAGAAAATACTTTTACCAACTCCTCAGCAACCTTTTCAGCTGTAACTGTACGCATAGGTATAGCCTCTGGATATTTTGAAAAGTAGTCACAAATAACCAGAATAAAGTGGTTTCCTTTTGCGCTTTTAGGCAAAGGACCTACTATATCCATGGCTATATGGGTGAATGGGGAGTCTACAGAAGGTAAAGGCTGAAGGGGCACTTTATCTTTTTTAAGGATGGGTCTTACTTTCTGACACTGTTCACATGATCTACAATACTCAGCTACATGATCGTGTATACCTGGCCAGTAAAACCTGTACAATAACCTCTGTAATGTACGTTCCTTTCCTTGGCAGCCAGCTATAGGAATGTCATGTGCAAGCCCTAGCAGTTGATCCCTATAAACAGTAGGCACCATTAATTGTAAAACAATCTCCTCAGTTTTTGGATTAATACACTTTCTATACAAAAGTCCCTTATGAAGCACCATACTGTGTTCTGCTTCTGGATCTTTGCCCACCTGTAAAAAAAAAAGGTTTTAGTGTACTATCATTCAATTTGGCTACTCCAAAATCTGTTTGTCTCTTTAAGTCCTTCAAATCAACAGTATCTTTAGAGTCTTTATGGGACTGCTGCCACATCTGTTTGTCTTGACGTTTTTCCCTTTTTGGTTTTCTTGTCTTACCAGGAAGCCCAAATAAATCTTCTTCAAAGAGAAATGAGTGTTGCAAGATTGTGTCTCTTTTTTCTTGAGCTTGGGTAGTCATTGCTCCTATATTTGTAGTAGTGGCAAGTAATTGGGAAAAATCTGGCTGATCATGCCCATTGATAACTGGTACAGGGAGATGGGAAACCACACCAACCTCCATTTTATGGGTAACAGATTGGACTTGAATCTCTACCTATAGTATTGGGTACTGATGTGTGTCACCATGAATGCAGGTTACTTGTGTTTGTGTTTGAAAATCAGGAACTGCAGGTAACATATTAGCTCTGATCAGGGTTTGTCTGCTACCAGAATCTAATAACCCAACCATGTCCTTTCCATTTACTTTGACAGGTATAATATACTGTCCCCAATTGGCCAGCACCATATGAGTATGGCTGGTATTCTTCTTTGGGCAGAACCTTGCAATGTGCCCTTTCCCTTGACAGGAATGACATGTTATCTCAAAATTAGATGATTTGGCAACATTTACATTTTTAGCAGTTCCACTAGATATAGAAGTCGTAGCCGAGGAGGGCCTTACCGTAGGATGGATTGTACTGGTTCCAGGATACCCCTTGTTCCTATTTGGCCTTGCAGTCAAGTAGTCTTCTGCTAACTGAACTGCCTTCTTAGCTGTCTCTGGCCGGTGTTCTCGAACCCACATCTGAACGTCTTGGGGTAAGATATGAAAAAATTGTTCCAAAACAACAGCCTCCAACATTTGTTCTTTAGTATTGGTGGAAGGTTGCAACCACTTAGTACATAAGTCCTTTAATCTGGTGAAGTCCTCCTGGGAGGTATCTGAGGACTGGAATCTTAAAGTTCGAAATCTTTGCCTATATGTCTCTAAACATATGTCATAACACTTTTAAATAGCTTCCTTTACAGCATCATAGTCTTTACTCATTGCACTGTCCACATTGCCATAGGCTAATTGAGCTTTTCCAGTAAGATAAGGTGCAAGACTTATCACCCACTGTCCTCTAGGCCATTGACAGGCTCGTGCTATGCGTTCAAATGTAGTCAGATATGTTTCTATGTCATCTGTTGCACTTTAACTTAGTAAGTTTTATGTCCTTAGGATTATCACTTGGTGGGGGGGGTCTACCAACACCAATAGCTTGTATGGCTCTCAAAGTATCTGCCCACCTGGCCTCATTGCGCTGCATGTCCCTTTCCCTCTGTTTCTCCAAGGCAATTTGTTGGACGCATAGCCATTGCAGTAGATCTTGTGGATCTCCAGTAGGGGGTTCTGTCTCCAATTCCTCCTTCTCACCATCTTCCATGGGTACACCAACCACACCATTCTCTTCAGGCTTCACAGTTTTCTGTCTAACATCTGGTATGCCGGTCATCAAGGGTTGTCCCAAATTCTCTGCCATGATTCTAGTCAGCACACCCACTGGTATTTCCTCCAGGGACATCCACGTCCTCCTCCAATACTCTGAGCAGTATTACTGGAAGGATCTCACTTCTGACACCATATGTGAGGTGTGGGTTTGTAAGGAGGATGCTGTTCCACAGTTGTAGATACTTAGAAGCAAAAATTTTATTGAAGTTAGACAATTACTGCGAACTTCAGATGAAAAAAATAAATAACATAATAACTTCTTCAAAATAAACATAAGTTACCAAGCAGCATCTGAGACACTAGAATGAGCTAGTGACCATCATACTGGTGGTCAGAGTACATCTGTACCCCACCAGGCTATCTACAGAACTGAATAAAAACCAAGGCTTATATACCAAAAGGAGAACACGTGACTTATTTAACTCCTCCCTATGCTTTTCAAAATTATCTTTAAACAGCAAAATAAATCTATTTTCATTTCTGAGCTCAGAATAACATTTCCTTTTAAGTTGTAATGTTGTCAACATCACTTTATACAAACAACAACTGGTTAATAAAATTTTAGTTTCAAACACTGCAGGAGTAACTCCACCTCCTAGTACTGTGCCTCTAAATATGGGAGTAGACCAGCCTGCCAGCTCTATAGTACAGAATAGGAAGTGAGACTCCACACAGAAAAGCAGGTAACCTTTTATGAGGGAAACATTTGTTTGTTTTATAAATGATTCCAATAGAATGAATTAAAGGCATTCAGTCCACTTTTTAGAAGCATTTTAACTAAAGTAAAAACACAAAAAGAAACACTTTTATTTAACCTTTGTTTAAGGGGTTAGGCCAAACAAACCACAGTGTTGTACAACTTGTTTTACAGGCCTTCTTTGTTTTTGTAGCTTGTTTAGGTCATGAATTAGTTGTTTTGTAGTTTCTACTGAATGAATTCCTTTTTGTATGCTGCAAATTGTGTAAAATGCAGGCTGTTTATTTATTTACTCAATAGGAAGCGCTTTGTGTGTTACTGCTGCCATTTAGAATGAGTTTCAAACCAGAAAGACCCATTTTCTACAGCAAACAGGCTGAAAGGCACTTTAAAAGGGTTTTATATGCAAACATTTTGGGGCTGCATTTACATTATTTCCACAGAACAACTAGCCTGTAAAGCAGCTCTAGCTTACTCCATATATTTACAAGGAGGGGACAAGGGGGTGTACCTAACGCTATGTGGGATGTAAACCAAGACCATATGAGGGTTTGCATATATAAAGGGGTCATTACAAGACCCACACCATGGATATAACTAAGCGCTTACAATTCCCATATCCAAATGAAATGAAATACTCATTTTAAACAACTATTGTGTTTCTGCATACCTCACATTAGAAAGGTTCTGAAATGGGGAAGGGGGCAACCAAAGAAAGAGCTGTGCAGAACTTCATATACCAGGGCAAAAATACATAAGGGATAGAAAGAATGTGATATAGGTGGCCTGCCTATATAACGTGGAAAGAAAGATGAGGAGTTACAGCAAGAAAGGAGGAGAGTAAAAAGGGCTGTTGCAACAGACTTAAAAAAAAAAAATTAGATTTGCCTGGTATATGGAGGTATCTGTCACAGACCTCCCTGCAAACGTGCCCATGCCTACCAACTGGAAAGCAGAGCAATGGTAGCCAGTGCTGCCACTCCAGCCATTGCAGTGCCTTTGTTGTTCCACCAGTATGGACGTCAAGGACTCAGGTGCCCCACATTCATCAGTTCTACAGTGTACTGACTTTCCAGAATCCATCGACTGGCCCAAAAGATGACTTCAGATCCAGAAAGGACACCAGCCCAGCTGTATCCTGATCCATCGCCTGGTAATCGGATGACGTCAGACTAGCTGTTTTCCTTTTTGTTCCTATTCCAAGGTTCCATCTCCAAAGATGACATCAACTCAGCAGTTTCCAGATGTGCCCTCCTGTCATTTCCGGAAGATGTCTTCCCAGCTGTATCAGAAGAGCGCTGCCAGGGAGAGACTTTGGCTGAGGACCAGCTCGGTGTTTTGTTCGTTCTACAAAGGACTGGTACGTCCAAACTTTTCTATTCTTATGACATTGCAGTACACACCCTATACTAGCAGACTCCAGATGTGTGAACTGTGTTCAAAGACTCTCCCCTTCAGGACTTTGGCCTGCTAGAACCTGCTTCACTGGGCTTTGGCCCAGGAGAGACTCTTTAATGGACTAGCCTTCGGGCACTGTGGTCACTAGATGGGACTTTTAGGGCACTCCATCCCCCAAATGTGTATTGTAAATAATGTCATTGTTTTTCTGCTGTTTTCTAATGTTTATACTGTTTTTCTACCTTTTCTGAAAAAAAAATATATTTTTGGGATTCTCCAGTGTTTTGATGGTAGGGGTTTAGATAGACTGTGTATGCAGATAAGGAGTGTGTGTTGTCTTTCTTTTTCTTTCAGGTGTTCCTGAAGAAGATAGAAGAGAAGACAAGAAGAGGAGGAGGAGGGACTCATCAGAGTTCCTCACTAGTACTTTAGTGGGTAGTATTTACAGTACTGTTGTTGTTGTTACTGTGTAGTAACCTTTTTCTTCCACAGGTATGGTTGTGGGGGAGTGAGGGAGTAATGTAATGATATGGTATTAGCTTCTGGTGTGTGGTTGCATGGTGCCCACGGTCGGGGAGGTCCCCTGTTTGTTTGTTTGTTTTGGGGTTTGAGTTAAAGGCAGATAGGTTTTCCCAAGAGGGCTAGGGGGGATAGACAGGCTGTGGCCCTGACCTGCAGTAGGGGTTGCAGTGCTGATCTATTAGGGCTATGCTCTGGGCAGTTCTACCAGAGCCACTAGGTACCCATAGTCAGCAGGTAGAGTAGAGGCTGAGGCATCAGCCAACGGCCTCTAGGCCCTTAGTGTTGTCTGCCTGTGCTGGCACATGGTAGGGGAGAAGGTAGCGCTAACTCCCAGTAGTCAACACATGGGGCGAGATGGCCTAAGCCGGGTAAATAATGACTGCAGACAGTCATTTTCCTGGCCCAGGGTGAGTGTAACCCCCATTACTTGGGGTTACTAGAATTCCAGCAAGACCTAGTGGTAGGCAGGGAAGGCAGCTTGTGAAACTCCAGTTAAATGGATTTCACACTGTCTCACTCTGTTCTCAGTCTCAGCTGAGACTGAGGGATGACATCACCATAGAATTCTCGCCACTGCATGAGCCACACTGGAGTGTTGCAGTTGGAAGTTAGGATTGAATGTTGGGATTTTTGAACAGAGTCTGTGTGCAGTCTTGAAGAGAACAGCAGCACAGCAGTCTGTGTGCAGGCTGTCAGAGCCTTAAGCTCTGTTTTAGAGCTACTGTAAGGGAGGTGTGTGTTTCCACCAAAAGAGGAACACAGTAAGCTGATTGTGAAGTGATCGAGACCACTGTTACTGGTCCATGTGCCCCATCCCTGAGGGCATGGGGGTAGAAAGGTTTGCCTGTCTTCCAGGGGCAACCCTCCTGGTTCTGGCTAAGGAAGAAGCTGCCTTATTTCAAGTTGTGTTGTGGCACCAGAAGCTGTGGGAGAGAAATTCCTGTGAGGACTCGCCTGTGGGGCACCTGCAACCAAAGGGTGAGTTTGCTCTGACAGAGGGCCTATGTTTTCACCTGAACTGTTGGAACATGGGGATTGGACTACTTAATTTGTAGGAGGTCTAGTGTAATAGACATTGCCAGTTAATTCAAGTAGGTTCAAGTCCAGCACAAAGAGTAAAGTAAAGTGGGGGATTAGACTGCTTAATCAGTGGGAGGCCTAGAGCAATGGGCTAAGCCAAGTAAAAGTATGTTCAAGTCCAGCACAATGGGAAAGCAAGACAAGTAGAGGAAATGTGACATACATTTAGCCTTAATCTACATTGCCAAGCTTTACAGAATGAGATGTTTAATGTCCAGAGAAATGGCCTGGTATGAATTGCAGAAGCAAGAGTTAGGAGACCCCCCATCAGTAGTAACCAAATTCATCTCTACGGATTTGCTCTGTCGCACATTTACTTTCTCTCAGGTACTTGGCCAGTGCCTGAGGAAAGTACCCAGATGTGGGATTAAAAGGAGAACTCCCTGATAGAGCTGAGGTGCTCTTAGGTGGTTTAGTGAGCCACCAAAAAAAGGTTTCCATGACATATGGAAGGTATATGAGTGGCCGGCAAGGGAGCCGAGCCAGGGAAATCCCAGATAGTGTACAAGTTTGGGCTGTGTACCCAAAGCAGCATGCAAGTCTGGGCTGTGTGCCCAGTGGGTTCAGAGCCTGAGGGTTGGAGTGTTGAAGAAGTGTTCCTGATTCTTTTTATCTGCATAACCCTCCTATGCAAGGAATGAAGGGGGGGGCTGACAGGTGTGGAGAGGCAGAACAGGGGGTAAAGGGGAAGATTGGAAGTAGGATAGAAGGAATTGTGAAGGGCAGAGAGAGGAGAAATGGGTAGCACAGAAAGGGCAAAATTAAATGGGAAGGGAAGATGAAATATAGTCAGTAAACACTGGTGAGGTTTGGTGGAGGGTGCAAGTTTTAGCAGCTAGGCAACAGAGGTGGTGGAGAGCACTTGTCACATGGGTTATCAAACAGCACAGGTGGTACTTATTTAACTGTAGATTCAAGGAGCAAGTTTGGCTAACACATGAAATGAGTTACCAGAGCAGAAGTGACTGTACATTTGGCCAGAGCAAACAAGTGTAGTCAGCACCAGCTAAACAAATGATCAGAGTAAAGCAACAGAACATTTAATTACGCAAACCATAGGGGCTACCTAAGCTATAGTATAACAGTGAAAAGAAAATACAATGAAACTAAACAGGCTAAACTATTCACAAAACCAGGGCTAGAATGGGCTAAGGAGACAGATGCAGTGAAGTAGTGAACACTATTCAAAGAATAAGATTAACAAATACCAAAATGTGTAGGCAAGTGACACAGGTCCAGTAAACTAGAAACATCTTACACTGGAGATAATGAAGGGGAAATTTGCAGTCTTGGATAAAGGCTATAATAGATGTAGAGAAAGACAGCAAGAGTCTTTGCATGGAGGGCAGTTTTAATAGTGCTGTAGGGTAAATGAGTCTTGCAGGTCAGTGACAGCTGGGGAGGTGAATCCAGGTCAGAGCCTAGAGTCATGCAGGTGCAAATCTTGAAGGCAGTGATGAGCCTACCAACAATGGTACTGGTGCACATCCTGAAAGTCATTGTTTAACTGGTGTAACTTATGGGTTCAAGTGCTAAATGCAGAACAGTGTCCTACTTCAAAGCAGAGGGTCCAGCAAATCTAACTGCGTA
Source organism: Neoceratodus forsteri (assembly GCA_016271365.2). Classification (NCBI taxonomy): domain Eukaryota; kingdom Metazoa; phylum Chordata; order Ceratodontiformes; family Ceratodontidae; genus Neoceratodus; species Neoceratodus forsteri. The sequence continues at coordinate 1,436,617,081 of CM028131.1, read as the reverse complement.
AAATACCAAATTATTTCCAGCAGGAATCCCCAGCAAGCTGTAATCATTGGCTATAAATCTTCACAGACCTGGACAATTAACCAAGGTAACATCAATATAGCACTAAATAAATTATTGCCAGATGGAAAAGCATGGTTTGAAGCATGGGTCACGTCTCTGTAGGCAGTATAACAGGATACATGTACACAGTTGTCAACAAGCAGGAATTAGGTTACTGGAAACATCTCAGCAGAACACACAATAAATTGACAGCAATTAGTCCCAGGGGTAGCAGAGTGGAAATTTTTGATCCTTAAAAGATGAACATGACCATAAAACATCAGGCTGATGACAGGTTTCTGGAAGCAGACTGTTACAATGATTTGAAATTGTAGAAACTTAGAAAAATTACTTTGATGGAGTGGATTTATGAAAATCAGTTCAGGAGAAAGCACACACCCAGTGCTGGATTGTTCAGTCATACGTTTCCTGTTCCCTGATGATATGGTCAAAACTGATGTAGTTCTCAAGTCTAAAACAAAACAAAAAGACAAAAACTAACATTTAGACACAGTGAGAAGACAAAATACACAATTTAGCCTTTTCTTATTCTTATTATTATTATTATTATGGGGACTAATGATGCTAGTAGGTGACAGGGTAGCAGAGATATAGCCAGGCATTTTGAACTTGTACTTGAGAGCTGATAGAACTGTTTCCCCTCCACCATAAACACAAATCAAAATATGTGCTGTCTCACCATACAGACATTGCTCCACCACCATTTCGGTCAACAATATGTAGTAAGCCAATGATCCTAACAGATAATAAACCAATGATCCTAATAGATTCACAACATTTTATTTTGTTTAACACACACACACACACACACACACACACACACACACACACACACACACCTAGGAAGGGAAAACAGTTCTTCAGGTACAGCAGGTAAACAGAAGATGAGAGGAGGCATTGTTAGGCTGGTGGATGGGGTAGGGTAGTAGAGGAGGACAAGCAGGAGGTAGAAATTCTAATGACTATTTCTGTACCTTATACACAGTGCAGGATAGTGGGCCTCTGCTGGAAAGTAGCATAAATGCAAGGGGGATTCCAGAAATGGAACAGGTGGTAATAACAGGAGAAAAGGTTAAAAAAGAGCTTGAAACTCTGAAAATAGACAAGGCTCCAGAGCCAAATGGGATGCATACAAGGGTGCTCAGGCAACTGGTGTCAGAACTGGCTAAATCCCTGGATGGACTATTTAGTAGCTCACTACAATAAGGGGTGATTCAGAGAGACTGGAAGATAGTAATCATGGGGCTGCTTCACAAGGAGGAGGACAGGGGAACCCCGGAAATTACAGACCCATTTGTCTTACCTCCATTGTAGGTAAACTAATGGAGACACTGGTCAAAGAGGACCTAGTGGACTACCTGGAAAGAAATGGGCTCCAGGTTAGTAGGCAGCATGGGTTCATGGCAGGGAGGTCTTGTCAGACCAACCTGATAGTATTTTACTGGGTAACAATGGTGGTGAATAAGGGAAAAGCAATAGCTTTACTCTAGTTCAGCTTCAGCAAAGCATTCAACTTGATGCCACATTGAGGGTTGTTGAAGAAATTAGAGGAGCTTGGAGCAGAAAAGGACCTAGTTAAAGGGGTGGGAAGTTGGTGGTAAATTATGTCAAATCTAGCCTGATGAAAGGGAGGTCATGAGTGGTGAATTGCAGGGGTCAGTCCTGCAACCAATCCATTTCAATATGTTCATCACTGACCTAGGAGAAAGAATACAAGGCAAGATGTGTCCCTTTGCAAATGATAGTAAGTTATGTGGCAGGGTAGACAGTGAGATTGGGGTAAGAGAGTTGTAGAGGGACCTGCAAAGGTTGGAGAGGTGCTCCAGGTTCTGGCGGGTGAAATTCAGCACATAAAAATACATGGCGATGCACATAGGGGTCAAGAACCCCAGGAAGGAATTCTGGATGGGAGAGACTAAGCTGGCCACTGTTCAGAAGAAAAGGACCTGGGGGTCACCATAAGAGACTTACTAAAGCAAACTAGCCAGATAACAAATCCTACAGCATGGTAGCTTGATGGTTGGGGTATATTGTGAGGGAGTTGACAGTAAGAGGAAAGAGGTAATACTGCCTCTCTGTATAACACTGGTGAGACCCCATCTGGAGTACTGTGCCCAGTTCTGGAGTCCTCACCTGAGAAAATACAGAGACATGCTACAGACAGTGCAGCATAGAGTAACCAAAATGAATCAGGGCCAACAGAGCAGGACCACAGGTTCTATGAGGATTGCTTAAGGCACTGAACATGCACTTGCTGGAGGCCACAAGGGGGATGGGGGCATGATAGAGACCTTCAAGTTCATTAAATGAATAAATAAGGAACTACAGTATTTAGCAGAGGTGATATTTCCAAAATAAGGTGACATGAATGTAAGTTAGTGTGTGTGGTGAGGGGGGGGTGTTGGAGATTCAGAAGGGATGCTAGAAAGTTCTTCTTTACCAAGAGAGTAGTTGAGCCCTGTAACAGCTGACCAACAGGGGTGATGGGTGCAAAAACCATTAATGGGTTCAAGCAAGGCTGGGACAGTATAAAGGGCTTAATAGTTACTCTGCTGGTAGCATTAAGGCTGGGAGTAAGGGGAAAAAGAGGGCCAAAACCTCATCTGGACAATAGGTTATGGGGTAAAGTAGGGCAAAAATGGGCATACTGGATTGACAAATGGCCTTTTTTTGTTGACATTGTCTATGTTTTTATTTTTGGGAGGGGTGTTCTGTTAGAAATTACACACTCTGAATTTAATGAGTAAACAGCTACATGTAAGTTAAGTTATCAAATCCCTTCATTTAAGAGCAGTGTGGGTTTTTTTCCCTCTGAACATGCATCCTTTGAAAATGAAATAGAACACAATTGCAAGAGGTGATTTTAATCCTTACCAGCTCAGAATATTGATGGCCAGACACCGCCCTACTGAAATTGGCAACTATAAGATGATATGCTGTTTTGGGAAACAAACAAAAAAAAGGAAAAGAATGCTGTCCTAGACCTTTGTGTTTGACTCAGTCTGATCAGCCTGCTGGGAGTGCCAATCTGGGGAAATGTTCAATTACTGCCCTTCCAGCTCAGACAGAAACAAACAAATAAAAAAAAAAAAAACATTTTAACATGGTGAGCAAAGCATTCAAAACAGCCCAGGTGCTAAGGGGTGTTTGCCTGTGCTAACCAGGTTTTGTGCCCGGTTTTAGGGTGGGGTCTAAGTTTAGACAGCCCCTAGCACAGGCAAAACTCATTAGCACTCAAGAGCTAAGTTACATCTGTGTCCATGCAAATGAGAGGGTCATCTCCTCCATAGAGGTGCAGTGGCATATTCAGAAGGTTGCACAGGTGGTAACTGCCACCCCGAATGGGTGCGTTATCACCTTTACAAACTTCAACTTAATGGGGTGCAAGGCCCTGGTGGCAGGCAAAGGTACTGCAGCCTGCCACCCCCCCACCCCTGGCCCAGGCCTATCACATCCAAGTGTGCCATTGTGTCCAGCGGCAGCTCCCCTGCCCTTAGATTCCCATCCCCATACACATTTACTTATTCCCTGGTGTCTAGTGGTACCCCTACTCTCTGATCGCCCACCCCTCTACTGTGTTTAATAGTCCCTGGTGTCTAGTGGCATTCCCCACCCTCTGATCGCCTGCCATGATGTTCACAAAGCTGTCCCTGGTGTCCAGTGGCACCCCACCCTTCGATCACCTGGCCCCATATGTGAGTAGTTGACCCTGGTGTCCAGTGGTACCCCCTCACCCACCAAGTACTCATTCCAGTGAACCCCAGTGCCCCAGTGGCTAGCGGCCTCCCCCCACGATTGGCACCAAACAAACCAATCATCCACCCCCCTATATCACACTAGCAAGTGGAATGCAGATCCAATATGATAACGGGCACAGCCCTCCTCTCACCACCTTAACCAGTTGCTATATGTACTGACTGGGAGTGTATGGGCAAGCTAGTGTTGAACATACCCCTCATAAGGGACTGTAACACCTGATGAGAAAAGTAATGTCTCCCATTATGCTGGCTCTGTCTTCTCCCATACTGAAACTGAGGGGAAGCAATAGACCCCTCAGAGCGGCTAGCCTTGGTTCTTCCAGTCGCTGAGAAAGTAGAAAGCACATGTTTGGCTCATTGGGCAGGGATGTTCCAAAACTCACTGGACTCTGTGTCTTGCTGCCAAATCCCATACAAACATCCCCAGATGACAGCTGTACGCCCCCCACAAGCAGTGTCAACTCCGTCATCTCCATTTCCTAGTCTGAGGTGGAGGACAAAGGTTATTCAGTACTGCTGGCAATTATTGAATGTGATCAACAAGTAGGGGCCATAGTTTCACAATACCAGAGCAGGTAGACAAAACCACAACTGCAGCTGCAGAGGTACAAGATATTCCAAGACCAACATGTCTCTGGTTCCACACCCAGCTACCATACAGGTACTGTTCCATGTTTGCACAGTCATTGGGCACCCTTTCCAGGCTCCTTAACTATACACCTGCCCCCAGCTCACACCCTAGGTGCACATCCTGGAGGTACATGTGTGGATTCACTGATCCCGGGGGGTCAAGGCATCAGGGAAATCCCTGCAGACCTAGTCCCAGTAGCTGGGACCTCTTTTGTTTCCAAGGTACCAGACAGCACACTGCAGATGAGGGCACACAGTTCCTCGTCCAGATCTGGGTCAACTCACAAGGTCAATATCTCCACTGCTAACTCTGGACATCAAGGGGGATCTGGACGCTAGTTTCTTTTTGGTCCCATGGCTCATTTTTATACTGACAATAGTCCAGGAGTGAACATCTCCTTCCCAATTTGGCCACCAAGGGAGGCCAAATATGTACAGGGCATGGAATCCCTGTCAGTCCATATGGCCACAAGCTGAGATGGTGAGAGGTGGGCTGTGAAAGTCATGGTATCAGATCAACATGGCACTGGGCAGTGTGATTTGAGTGATGGATGGTTGGTTTGTCCAGTGTGGGTAGTTGGGGGAGGCTGCTAGGCACTGTGGTGTTGGTGGTGACCAGGACAGGTGCTCAGCAGGTGGGGGGTACTACTGGATGCCAGGAACAATTATGCATGCATGGGGCCAGATGATTGGAGGGTGGGGGCTGACATTAGACACCAGGATATAATTAATCTCTTACAGGGATGGGGATCAGAGTGCAGGGGGCATGCTGCTAGATACCAGGGTATAATTAATTTTTTATGGGGATGGGCAATCAGGGTAGGGGTCTGGTCACAGAGAGGCACAAACCTGCCATTACTTTCCATGCAAATGAGCACATGATGGCCATGCATATGGCCTCTTTGCACCTTGTATGACCAATGGGCTCATTTGCATGTTACTGACTTATTATCACACAGGGGGCTACCAGCGCCAGCAGGTCTGGGGACACAGCATTTCCATGCACATCGGTATGGGCTGCATATAGCCCAAATCCATGTTGAGCAGCACTAATTGACTTTGCACTGCCCTGACAGTTATTTATTTATTTGTTTATTTCCCTTCTATTTTTCCTCCCCTGGCCCTGGTCAGCCCCTTCCTTTCAGCCATCTGCCCAACCCTGTCCTCCGACCTTCGGGCACTCACCTTTGTACTCTCATGGCTTACCTTCCATGGCAGGGAGGTGGGCAGCCCCCAACTCTCAAATAAGGGCTGGGTGGTGGGGAGTCCTCAGTCCTCAAATAAGGGCTGCTAGCTGCACAACTGAGCAGACTTGGTAGACCATAAGGCCTTTTTCTGCTAGCAATTTTCATATGTTCATATGTAACTCGACCCACCAGGACCGGATCCAGTGTTCAGGTGATGCCCTCTCAGCGTCAGTGCCTACAGCAGACAGCCATCATGCCGCTCAAACAGACCACAATTTCCACTTTTTTCCCTGTGGAGGGGAGCATGCAATGCCGACAGTGGCTGTGCCACGCTCGCATACCCACGCAGCATGCCCGTTGGCTGCTCCATCTCCATGCCCCACTGTACAAAACCTGCTAGGTGTCAGGCAAATGCCAGTCTCTGTTCCCCACCCTCCCCAGGAAAGGAGAGCTGTCCTCCAGATGCTTGATCCTCTCCCACCTTGGCTGGCTCCCGATGACCCACTCACACCATGAATACGGGTCACCGGCATGGCAGGAGGTAAGGCATTGGTGCCTCAGCTCTCCACGCCTCTGGGCCAGCATTTATTTAAATTTTGTTGTGACTCTATATTCAGTTGGATGGTGCTGGTGTGCTATCTGACTGTACCACCCTCAGGGTCATGGGCAAGGGCAAGCAGAGAGCAAAACTTTGCACTCTGCTTTTGCCAGTTACTCAATAACTGGCCTGGCATGTTTCAAACTGGGCTGGAAGGGCAGCAGAAATCAAACATTTCTTCAAATTGGCACCCCCAGCAGGCTGATGAGACTGAACCAAAATCAGCAGGTCAGGAGCTCTGGGGCAGTGTGTTTACTCTTTTCCCCATTTCCTTTTTTAGCCTCACTTCTAGAATGTTCAGTTAATGCAGTTCTGTTTTTTATAACTTTTTTCTTCAGTAATCATGGCCTGGCTGACTGATTCCCCTGTCTTACCTCCTGATCCACAAGTCCCTACCAACTTCTGGCTCCAGTCCTGACCCTAAGTTTGAGCACCCTCCCTCCAACATGCATCCTACTCTTCCCACATTGTCTGCACTGGATGTGGATGGCACCCTCTCATCCTGCTAACCTAATCTGTTCCAGGCAGTTCCTGACTAAGAGATGAGGAGACAGTGATTGAGTCTACCTTTACGTTTGCTGGTCGGGTCTCTTTAAAGTCATCTGACTCAGTCTATGCTGGAATAAGTTCAGATTATCAATAAGGGCCATGGGTCAAAGCTGTCACTGCCAGTCAGAGGAAGGTTGCACTATATGCCGTGGATCTTGCTACGCCACCTCTGGATTTGGAATTCAATGCTGCTGCTGCTGTTGCACTTGAGTCAGTTTTCTGGGAATAGGAGTAAGGTAAGGATCCTGAGTCTGGTGATCCATTCACCAAAGCAGTGCTCTTTAATGGTGGCTTCCTGCTGCCACATTTAAACCTTCTGGTGACTAGATCCCTGGTCATAAATCAACCGAAAGGCATATAGGTGACCACCACCATTCTCAAAAGAGAAAAAACTGAATAAAACAATCATGGAAAACTCAGCCTAAACCCTGAAAGTCATACATCAGTGGACATGGGTCAGCGAAGTGCAAACTGGAGCTCCTGCACTCACTGACTGTGCTTCAGGCTCTCCCAATTTACTTGGCTAAAGTTAAAGAAATGCATGGGGCCTGACTCCTCTAATTCCAGTATGCATGATCAGTATTTTGTACATAGCCCCCACCCCCCAGAATGTGAACACTATGTAGTATTCAACTTTTCTCAGACTCCTCAAGTTACCTGGCTTCAGTGAGTCAACAAAAACAAAGGAACAAGCCACATGTGATCTGACTCATGACATGTAGCCCCCACCCAACCTCTACTCACTGTGATCACTGACAAGTTCACTTGAGTACTTTCTGGCTGCTGCACAGGCACAGGAATGGAAAAAGAAGTTTTATCATTTTGCTCTGACTCAGTCTGTATTTGTTGTCCTGGCCTGAGGCTCATGTTGCCCCTGGATTTTGAGATTTTACTGTACTCAGCAAAGTACACTGAGTATGCCTGCTGATGATTATGCAGGGTGGGGGGTAATGTCTCTAAAGGTCAGGATGTCTGAGGGGATGGCAGGCACGTGCACAGTGGGAGGGATGTGCAGTATGGGTTGGGGTGGCTTACAGTATGGAATAGGTTATTTGTTTAAAAGAAAAGAAATTCACCATGCAAAATTGGGTAAAGTCAAGATTATCTTTGCCCCGCAATGCAGAGCATAAAGTTCCTGACTTCATGCCAACATCACCGGCAGAGTAAATATTTTACAGCATTCCTGGTTATTATCAAATATGTCATATCCAAATGTTCTTATATGAACAATATATATAATAATGCACGGGGAAGTGTGGTTAACAAGGATTTTATGCACACCTGAGGTGTGCGATGCCCTATAAACCCCGAAGGTGAAACCTGAGGGGTTTATCTGGGCATCGCACACCAAGGGTGGGCATAAAATCCATGTCTACCCACTTCCTCATGTTTTATTTTTTATATTTACTGGTTATCCATTAAGGGTCAAAAGACAGCCCTTTTATAAGACAGTGTCATCGAGAAGGACACACTAAAGTCTTTGGATCCTTTACAGCAAGAACGTTTTTTCTTTCTTTTCTTCCTTTATTTAAAATTGATCAAAAGGTAGACTAGGGTTGAGACCCCCCCTCCCCCGATCATGATTAATCTGGCAGGCACATTGTGAGCACATAATACTGTCAGAAGCCTGTCATTCGTGTTGGTGGTTTTTCTGAGGAAACGCAAGTGGATGGCCAGTGTGAGGACAGAATGCTGTACAGGTGCTAGGGATGGGTGCAGAGAAAGCTATTTTTAGAAGGATGGTTAATGTAACTTCATTATTCACATGTGTGAATAATGGAGTTTTTGAGGTTGTGCCAGCTATTGATTATTGGCACTAACCAGTAAATATGTTTCAACATGTTACGTAATACCACTGCTGTCTAGTTTAATATCCTCCTGCAGTAGTAACACTGGGTTGGCTTCCATATCCCATCAGGTTGCTGAGTGATTTGGTTGTGGCAATTCTGGTGCCACAACAAGGGCAACAGTGAAAGGGGTGATCTTGATTTTAGATAGCCCCTCACTCCTATTGTCCTTTGCCTCCACACAGGTTCTACCCCCTCTGGGGCATGCTTGCCACAGAGGATGTTATATTTAGTTTTGGGGGTGCAGGGAGCGAAGCTGATCAGTTTCTGGGAGGATGCTTTGACACTGTACCTCTTGGGAGATGAAATGCCTGGCACTGTAATGCCAGTCAGCATTTTGCTTGCACCATAATCGGCTTTGGGGAAATGCTTGTTGCTGCAGCATGGGTGAGCCATTGGCTTCTGAGTGGTCAATGAGGCGCTTCTACTCTAAGAGGGCATAATTTCATTCATTCTAGGCAAGACCTTGTAATGGTGAGCATTCTCGCTCTACCACAACGTGGTTTTCTATTTCTACAAGTTAAAAAACAAATCCTTATACTTTAGGGGCTTGGTAGAGAAGGGAGATTGGGTGGTAGAGTGTGGGTAGGGTGGGAGAGTTCACATGGAGTTAAAACATACTGCATAGTTGGAAAGCAGGTCCAGATGTCAGCCACAAATACTGCAAACTGATTGGATGAACCAGGTCACCTGCTGTACTTTTACATACTCCTAAAAGCACAATGTCATTCTAAACCAAAACATGTAGTGTCAGGCAACATCATCAGTGCAGTAATTCACCCCAGTGTGCTACAGTAGAGTACTGTTCTGTATTTGGCAGATATACTTCAGGCACTCCTCCAGTATGTGCTGGAAAGCACTTTGCCTGTTGTCTAGTCACTCAGCACACATTGGAGCAGTGCCTATATTTCCCAACTCACACTGCTGTGTGTTACTACCCATGTAGTTGCCCACAAACAGCTTGTTTAGCAAAGCTCACGAAGCTACATATGCATATGGTATACTGAAAGTTACATGTTACTAGTGCTACTGTTGAACTGTTTCCACACCCTCCCTCTCCTTTCCTTTCCTTTCAGCCTGCTTCTGGTCTGAAGAGCCTATCTTCTGTCCCAGGCCTTCACTGGCCCTCCTGGTGGACTAGAGGTCCCCTTTCTAATCCCAGTCCACGTACTGTCCCTAACATCCAGCGGAACCTTTTTCTGTAGCTATGTTTCTCCATGTGCTGTGTCAGTAACTCCAGTTCCTCACAGTCTTTACCCCTGCCAGCTTTATGTATCCAGGTCACAATTTAGCAATGCCATCATAGCATTTCTAAATGTACTTTGGAGCTAGGGGTGAATCAAAACTGAAATGGACTCAAGTGGAACAGCTGAACATTGCAATTTTCTCTTTTGACAAAGCAATCTCTAATGTTTTCAGGCCATTTCTGTAAAATGAATTTAGAAAAATATCTAGCCCTCCCCAGTTGTCCAGACTTGTGGCTACCTCCTTTCCACCCTGTTTTCTGCCTTCTCCCACTCATGCTTAAAAACTTCCAGCTTTTTGTACTGTGCCAGGTGCCAGCAGCATCTTCTGGAAGATATGTTTTTCTAGGGAACTGCTATAAAGCATATGTAATTTAGGGATGGCTAGACCCAACCCCCTGCCCCCAAACCACATATTTTGCATAGTAGATCCACCGCCTGATCCCCAATCCATGATTTCAGAGGGCAACAGTCTCCATAATCTAGGCTAACTTAGTTGCCACCCACCACCATCACCACCACCACCACTACACAGCTTATTTTTTTCTAACACTCATCTGACTGCCCAAGTGTGTATGGAACTGGTAGGGAAAAAGGCTGAGCAGCCTGTGTCATTTATGCCACTAGGTAAACTAACTCAATCAGTCTGTATAGCATCATCAAAGCTGTAGACCACTTCTTCCCCTTCCTGTTTGCTTGCCCCTCTCAAGCAGTCTAATGAATACTGGAGATATAGATAAGGCATATTGAAGTGTGGTGGGGGCAGAATTAGTCTGAACTATGAAGATTATTAGTCATTCTAAATCATGGATCTGGGATTGGGTGGGGCCACAATCAAACATATGAACATATGGTCTGTGGAGGTCAAGCTATGGATGGAGAGGTATAGTATAAAAATGTACCTGGTACATTACCCAGAGCTTACACATTTGAGAAAGAAAAATTAGTTGGAGAACAGGGAGGGGGTGGAGAGGAAATGACTGGGGTGAAGAGGGTGGTATCATGTATTTCTGTTTGTTACATACAGTAATAGCATAACAATCAAAGCTCAGAAAAGACTCTAGGTCCATTATGTTCACCACCCTGCTTCACGAGCAAGGATTAAATAAGTATGCTCTGTAAATGCGTGCCAGTTTATAGAAATTTCCTTCCTACTCTACTACCCAGGTTACCCAATGATTCCTTTTGTAAGTAGAAATGTGATAAGGCTTATCTTAAAGGCCTCTGCTGCCTTCATGTCCATAGTCTCCACTGGTAGGCTGTTTCATACTGTATGTTAACCACCATCTGGGAGAAAAGGTGCCTTCTATTGTTACTCATAAATGTATCACCCCAGAGCTTCAGAGTGTGTCACTTCATCTGGCTGCAGGACACAAGATCAAAAATATCTGATTGAATGATCTGACTGTTTGATCTTGTCAATATACTTAATGATGCAAAAGACTAAGATCTTGTCCTTTCAGCTTCCTTTTCTCAAGGGAAAACATAAAAGCCTTCAGACTCTCCTCATAGCTTTTGTTCCCATACAACTGATTATTTTGGTGGCCCTGTGTTGCCCCTTGACTGCCTCAGTATCTTTTTTGTATAGAAGAGACCAAAACTGCATGCAATACTTCAGGTGGGGCCTCACCATGTCTTTGTAAAGTAGCAACATTACTTGCCCTCCCCTTGTGATGACCCCTTTTTGATGCAATCCAGTGTTATGTTTGCCCTTTTGACTGAATCTTTGTACTGCTTGTCTCCACTTAGCCCCTTGTCTATTATAACCCCCTGATCATTCTCCTTCTGAACAGCACAAAAAGGAGCCCCACACAGTGTATAGGTCCTTTGTTTGTTGCTGAGGACCAGATTAAGATTTGTCTGACTCCTGGATGCTAAGATTTCAGGTAGCCAAATGTAAGGTACTACAGTTGGGGAGGAAAAACAAAGGGCAGACCCATACACTGTCTGGGGCTCCTCTTGTTTTTACTTTACATCCAGGTTGGCAGGGACTTGTTTTAGCCTTAGGTAGTACTCTCAGCATGCCATGGCTACAAACAAGCCTTAGCCAGTCAGGATGAAGGGATTCCCTAACCCACTTTACATGTGGGAAATGGCAAGCACAGTGTCAAGTCTAATAATAAAAGGGTATGTCAAACAGAGATTCCTGATTGACTGTAAGCACTATAGCAGCCTTGTGTTAACATCATGTTAACATATGTGTTCAGTCTAGTCACATGCTAAACAATGTACACACTATTTAAAACAAATAACTTTGTATTATGCTTGGTTATGCCTCAAGCCACATTACACACTTAGATGGTGAGTAATAGACCATTATCATAACCCCTGATTATGCTTTATTGCTTTAATATTGTATCAGAAGAGACATTCAAATAAACCACATGAGGGAAAAAATAATATACATATATTTATATATATATATATATATATATATATATATATATGTATATATATGATAATCTACACTGCAGAGAGAACAGTTTTAGGCAATCTTAATGGTGAATCAATGCAATCAATGTAAAATGTATCATTGGACCACTTAAGCCCCAAAATGAATAACACTTTCTTTGAATAGCTGCTTGATACATTGTTTAAAGAAGTTTGCATGCCTATATGAAGAATGATAACACTTTGGAAACTTCAGTGTAATTCTAAAGCAGAAAAAAAGAAAAGAATTTCCATTAGACATCATCTCCTCTAGTAAGAACTAGAACTGTTACATTGACCTGAATACTTCATGGTGTAAAATACAGTGAAACACCAAAAGCTATCCTTTGACATAACTGGAAAAGGACAAACTATCATTGGTACTTAGTTTCAATTATGACTACTTGCCTCTAGCAAGATGAAAATGCCTTGCGGCAAAAGAAACTTATAGCCATACTCAGAACAGGAAGTGCCCCAGAGCTCCTTGTGACACAATTAAATTATACACTACCTCTGCCTGAATATGGATCATTACTAAACTTTTAGCCCTTAAGATCTAATAACCTCTTATTACATCATGTAACTTTTTGAATAACTACAGGGATGTTCTGTGTATATTACGAATTCCTTTAAGAATGGAGGTGTTCTCTGGGGTGTGGGATTTGAAACAATGCCAAAAGGCTCACACCTGCAGTGCTCTGAGCATCTAGCCACATTTTGCATACTCATCAGCCCATCCAGAACAGCCTATCTGAAATAAATTGGATACCTGCAACACATGATTTGGACATCAATGAGTGTGCCCTGGGGAAATCCTGGGAATAGCAGTTCTGTGATAATCCCATTGCCAGCCTGATTTTTCACAAATTATATATCTGTATTTTGTATTTTCATAGTTACAGTTAACTATGATACAAAGTCTCAAGTCTAAGAGGACCTAATGTATTATGGATGGAATAGCAGTTTCACTGGAAATTCTTTCCCCCATCTCACCCCTACCCTGGATGCAGCACAGCAACAAGGAATTGGAAAAACTCAGACTTAACTGCAACAGCCTAATTTAAAAGCCTACTTGCAGGAAAGGTTTTTTTCTGTTAAAGCCTTGCCGGCCTAATCCACACACAAGGATTTTCATACCCATGATGCTTTGTTCTGGGTATACTGCTTTAATTTATATATGTGTGTGGTTTAGAGAGATACACATAAATGAAATAATGTGTGCTTTTCTTCATTTCTTGCATACATTACACTTCCTACACACAACTCATCTTGCAACCCATATCTGCTGCATGCTATTTCTGGGTGTACTGAGTACCTGATTTCTTCTGGGACTGACCTAGTATTTGGCTAAGGCAGTGACTGTATCACAGCGAGGAACCCCAGTAGGATTGGACATGTCTATAGTACAGATGCAGCAAATTAAATCTTCTCTGGTGAAGTCTGAGGAAACTGAACCACTCTGCATTTCAAAAGCTTCACAAAGATTTGGCTACCTTGTCCAACTTCACAAAAACTTTACAAAGCTCCATGACATGGATTCAGCAGTGAATCTCACTCAGACATCACCATGGATTTATATGCATTCACTGTAAGTTGTGTACATGACATGGATGAAACTTTTCTTCTAATCTTTTTCTGGCTCTTACAATGGCATCTACACATACTCAGTCCATCCCAAGCCCTCAGACAATAGTGGGGGTGGTCCTTATTGGGAATGGCAGTGGAATATGATCTGGGTTGTGACATCAACAGCATTTGCTGATGGTGCAAGTTAGGATACCTGGTGAAGATAAGCAATCAAAACATTAACTCAATGTTCACTTGAAAAAAGAAAAGAAGCTTGTGAAAATCTGGTACATACCATATGGCTAGTACCATATGGCTACTAGAGGAGATGATGTCTAATGGCTAGTAAATGATGGCTGGCCATGGCCTTAGTAAATGGCACAACAGTACATAAGGAAGACCATGATTTCATACCAAATAGGAGGAAACACTGGTGACAGCAGGACTAGAGAAGGCAAAGGGTTGAGAAACAAAAAAATGCAACAAAAAAGCTATAATGTAACAATTTATTAAAACACCCTCATGCTACAGGTAGAGCCTCTGCACTTCAAGGTGCCCTGCCTCTTTTTCAGGAAGCTAAAGAAGAGGCAGTGCACCTTGAAGTGTAGGATTTTTTACCTGTAGCACGAGGGAGTTTCATAAAATTGTTTGTTTATATCTGTTTTTTCAGTTTGTTTTCTCATTTAAGTTCCTTTCATGTGGCAGCACTGGGTTTTTAACCTAAGTTCCCCTCAGGGTGCAGTGTGAGTGATTATTTTGGTCAAAGACTGGAGACTTGTGCAAAAAAAGTGAAAACACTAATGACACTCCAACAGAATGGCACATAAGAGATAGCGGAGTAGGAGAAAATAACAGGATCAGAGGAGCACAAGAAGCATCAACCTGAGCCCTGTCAAATATAAAAAAAAAGACTGCCTGTGTTAATTTTACTTGGTTTCCATAGTCCCAGTCTTCTCTGTCGGTATCTGCCCAGTGTAGTCAACTGGAAGCACCTGTGGCAAGAAAAGAAAGAGGGAAATTATACTTACCATCTGTCTCTAGTTTTGGCAACGGTCTAAATACAAGATACAACAGCACCCAAGAGAAAGAAAGCACCACTTAACAGCACACAGGAGATAGAAGGTGGAAGCAGAGGACTGTATAGTGGCTGAAGATTTGTGATAAAAGAGAGCAGACATGAATGGGACCCCATTTGAATGACACACAGGAAGTAGGGGAGGAAGAAATGGCAGCCACAGAAGAGTGAAGGAGGTACCATCCAATGACCTGTTAAAAAAAAAGAGAAACAACATTAATTACGCTTACCTTGTGCAGTCTGTGGGCCCAATTCTCAAAGCACCCAGCACAGTGCAAGGGGCTTGCACCAAAAGGAATGATGCAAAGTGGCCCTTGTTCCAAGTGATGCACCAGGAGCAATTCTCAAAGACAGCCTGTATCAACTGCAGGCTGCCTGCACTAAACGGGGTTTGCACCATGCTTGTACCAGAAAATGGGCTGCATCATGGTGCCAGTGACTTGCAGCAGCACACAAAGGCTGCCAAATCCCCTAAATCAGGATTCTCAAAACTCCATCAGAGGGCACATTTTTAGGTACCATTAGACCAGCCATGGCTGGTCTAAGGGTACTTAGAAATATGCCTCTGGAAGAGCTGATCTATTTGCGGCAATGTGCTGTTATCCCCCTTCCCAGTTCCAATCCCCCATTATTGTAAATAAAGATCCCTGGTGATCTAGCAGCACCCCAAGCCCTGATCCATTATTATTAAAACAATAGTATCCCTGGTGGTATAGTTAGCCCCCTCCCCAACCCTGATCCCCTATTACTAAAATAATAGGTATTCCTGGTGGTCTAGTGGACCCTCAAGCCCTGATCTCCTGTTGTTATGGCATATTAACACATCATTGGTGGTCTAGTGGATCCCCCCAGAAGGCAATGTCCCACCATCCCACTCACCCATCCCCAAACCGAACCAATGACTGGCACAGCCCACTGCACTCCACCACAGGCAGCCACTGACTGAGCTCTCAATAAGCACAGTGCAGTATTCATTACACACTCATTTATCAAAAGCAAGCAGTGATAGGGGTCAGGGCTTGGGCAGCCCACTACACCACCAGGGATATTATTAGTGCAATAATAGGGGATTGGGGCTGGGGCAGTCCACTAGACCACCAGGGACTGCTCAAGGACATTGCCGCACTGCTACTCATGGCTTGTGGCAACCTGTCCAGGTGCACCCTCTGTTTGGTGCACCACTATGGTTGCCACAAGCTATGGGACTTTGCCGCCAGGACCCTACCTGATGATAATTGGGCACAGGTTCTCTGGAGCACAGTCAATTGGTATAAGCCACTTTGGCATGGCTTGTGCTGACTTTTGAGAATCAATCCCTCAGTCTCTTCTGTCAGCATCAATCCAGCCCAGTCAAGGTACTGTACCTGTGGAAAAAAGAAAGGGGGAAAAGTTATTCTTATCATCTAGCTAGTGATGACTATGCCCTAAATATAAGGCATGACAGTCCAAAGAGGAAGAGGACTACTGCTTCACAGCACATAGGAGGAGAAGGGAGGATGGTTGTTACAAAGGACTGATGGAGGTTGTAGCAGGAAACCAGTGAATAAAAAATACAAACATAATGGGAATCCATTTTGAATGGCACACATGAAGTAAAGGAGGAGGGAGAACTGGCAGCAGCAGAGACATGGAATATGCATTGACTGGAGACCCTAGAAAAAGGAGTACCAACATTAATTATTCTTGGCTGATGTAGCCTCAGTCTCCACTGCCATCATCAGTCCATTCCTGTCAAGCACTGTACCTGTGGAAAAATGAAAGGAGGAAAAATGATGCTTAACATCTGCTAGTTCTGGCCATAATCAAAGAATGACCCTCCACACTAAAGTGAAGTACTGGCTTCAAAATCAAAAATGCTTACAATTGCATACTGTGCAAAAAAAAAAAACATTTATTAAAGGGACAGCTTCATTCCACTCCTTAACTTTTCAATCATATCGGTACAAAAAATGTCATTCACAAATCCTTTGAAAATGGATAATACTGTGGCTATACCACTGAATTGCATTAATACCATTAATACAATTATCTTGTTGAAGGAGGGAAAAAGTCCTGTTATGTAACGTTGTCCATTAGTCCAAAGTCTAATAACAAAAGTGAAGGAAAGTGCATGAATACAAATACCACTTTTAAGTGAGTCACGTCAGCCAGATTCACTCCGTCTCTCCAGCCCCAGTGCTTCATTCCTCTCAAACTTTATCAAAGAGTATGACTAAGACTTGTACTGTAGCTGTTTGAATATTGCTAGGTTACTATGTAACAGAATTTCATTCATTCATTTAAAAATGCTAATGCAGTAAGGCGAATACCACCACCATAAAACTACATACATGTTAAGTTCCACAGACAGAAGCAGTTTAGAAAAGTGCATCGTACTAACTAAGCAAACATTTCTTTAATCTCAATCTGTAGCCATTGCTAAATAACAGCCCAATCTTTTATTATTATTATTGCAGAAGGGTTGCCCTGAAGCCCAATTCTTCCAGCTTTTATTTCTTCTTCTTTGAAACAATATTGTCTCAGGGTCCATCGAATTGCCAAGTAACAGTCTGATCATATGTTCCAATTTTACACTCTATCAACCTCCAAGAAACAGAGACACAGGAATTAAATACCGAATCGGCATAACAACATGAATAGACAACAATACATATTTATATCAATATATGAAATGCAAAGCTAACAGTACAAAGCCATTTCAAGAATGCAGATATGGAGATGCAACTCAATGAAACTAAGTATTCATACCCCCTACAAAAAACACTTCAGGTCCAATGTATCATTATATCCATTAGGTTTCAAACTCCCCAGGCAAAAAATCCATTCTGCCTCTTTCTGTAGCAGGACTTTCTTTCTGTCACCTCCCCGAAAGTTGCAACTAAACATACTGATTCCCAAAGCATAAGGTACACAGAAGGATTCACAAGAGGAAGGAATAAAAGCATGAAGAATTGAACTTCAGAGTGACCTTTCTGCAATAATAATAAAATATTGGACTATGTTTAGCTATGGCTACAGTTTGAGATTAAAGAAATGTTTGCTTAGTTAGGATGCTCTTCTAAAGTGGTTCTGTCTGTTGAACTTAGTATATATGTAGTTTTATGGTGGTTGTATTTAAATTACTGCACTAGAAGATTCTGTTACCATGGTAACCTAATAATATTCAAACAGCTAAGGTACAGATCATGGTCACACCCTCTAATGAAGTTCGAGAGGAATGATGCACCGGGGCCTGGACAGGCAGTGTGAATCTGGCTGACTTGACTCACAAAAAAGTGATATTTGTATCGATGCACTTTCCTGCACTATTTTGGATTCATGCACAGCATTACATAGCGGGACTTTTTCCCTCCTTCAACAAAGACAATTGTGTTGATGGTATTAGTGCAATTCAGTGGCATAGCCACAGTATTATCCAATTTCAAAGGATCTGTATACGAGATTGTTTGCACTGATATGACTAAAAAGATAAGAGTGGAATGGGACAGTAGCTTTAATAAATTATTTATGCATAGTATTGAGTTGTAAGCATTTCTTATTTTGAAGCCAGTATTTCAGTTTAGTGTGGAGGCTCATACTTGGATTGTGATATGTGTTCTATTTTTGGACATTAGCTAGCCCCTTCCTCCAGTACTGTCCTTTTATTGACTAAGTGCTCACCATTAGCCACTTTGGGAGCAATAGTGCTGGCCATACCCTGAATAAAATACATTACCTTGGTCTCTCAGCACACAGGAGGAAGAGAAGAATGGCAGCGGCAGGAGACCTGATGAGGTAATGGCTGGAGCAGAGATCTGTGTAAACAGAAGAGGGCAAAAATGTATTCTTTACCTCTAGAGCTTTGTCTGTTTGGTCAGTCAGTCCAGTTTAGTTAATGATTCTGTTGAAAAAGAAAGGGGAGAAAAACTATTTACTATGATGATAGTGGGTAGTGATGGCAATGTCCTGAATGCATGGCACAAAAGGCTCCAAGAAGGATGAGTGCCAGCAGCATGACCATATGCTGATGTAGGTAGCTGGAGTGGTATAGGCAAGGTGGGGATCTACAATATGTACTGCATGTCATGATATACAAAAGACAAAACACACTGAATTAATGACATTAATAGAGTGCTGTTTATTGCTTTCAATCTATGTGCTGAGATCTTTTTTGTTTTCCAAAAATAGTTATTCTACAGTATATGCACTGAACATGGGTGAGAGATTAATTAAAAAATAACAATTACATTTTGTCATTAACTCACCCAAATCCTTATCCTTTAAAGGAAGACAGTCATTAATAGGGGCTCCCGCCCCCACAACGCTTACCTTCCGGTTAAGCCTTTTAAGTATGTTGAGGCATTTTTCTCCTGCCACAACATACTTTATTTTAATAAAGAAAAGTCCATGACCCAGAAGTATGGTGGGCGTGGGAGGGCTCCATTATCTGTAAGGTATGGTGCTGCACTGCTCACTTCAATACATAATGTATTGAAGCAAACAGTGGCCGCCTTTGCAGATAATGAAACCCCATCTGCCAAGATCATGACTTTCTTTATTAAATGAAAGTATGTTGTGGTGGAGAAATCACCACATGATACTTAAAAGGCTTAACCGGAGGGTAAGCCTTGCTGGAGTGGGAGCCCCAATTAATGACTGTTTTCCTTTAAATTACCCAGTTTGTTCATAGTAGACATACTCTATTGCTATGCACATTTCACAAATTTAATGTAGCACTACTGACCTTACTGTTTATGATGACTGGCTATGTGGAGGATATCTGACCTGTATGAATACTGCTGAATTTCTGTTGGTAGGGGTCTTATTCAGGTCTGTCTCTACATCCATGATGCACTTAGATGGCAGTTCTGGATCAAGTTCAGAAATTCTTTAGAAACATAACACTAACAATTATGAAACCACATGTAACACACTGTCAATGATGAGTCCACACTCTAGTCAGGAATAATCAATTGTCACTTTCTGTCATTCCAAAACATCCTAGTTGCATTTAGAGTCTTGGCAGAACATGTCAAGTCTTGTAGTGTGGGTGAATGTTATTTGGTTTTACCACAGCAGGCATTACCACACTAACTGAAGGAATACACTGCAACAAGGCAGCATTGTCAGTTTCAACACACAAATCTGTTGGGTTGGGACAATGTCTGTTTCAATAAGACTTACTGCTTGACCAAGTAACATTCGATGGTCCATGCCAGAACTCAGTCAGGAAAGGCAGAGGCAATAAATATCAGAACTTATTGTCAGCACCTTTATTAGTAGGCAGTAAGGCAGAAGGCAGGAAAAGGAGAAGCATGTGCTAGGGTACATACAGTAGAACAGTCAGAGGCAGTAACTAACAGCACTTATTGTTTGTGCCATAATAAGTAATCCAGGAGTCAGGAAAAGGAGCACAAGCCAGGATCCTGAAAGCATCAGAGTCAGAAGCAACAACTAACAGCACTCATTGCTTATGCCATTATCAGGTAGGCAAACTGATGAAGGTAGACAGCCCAGGTTGCATTCAACACTCTACAAATAAATCCCATTTTGGAGAAAGGGGCTGTGATGATGACCAAGTAGAAATCATGACATGAGTGAGACAGGTAGTTTGATTTCTAGAATATCTTGTCTAATAAGACAACTGACAAACAACACTTACTGTTTGGCTATGTTTGGGCATTTATTTTTATTTATTTTATTTAAACAGCAGTTTGGAAAACCTTTGAGCCATAGGCTCATTCACAAAGGTACCTTGTCACAGTAAGACAAACCAAAATACACAGTATAGCAGTACAACACATAAGTATAACAGTAAAATTAAGACATAGATACAAACAAGCTGGTACAGGTAAGATGGATGCAAACAATACCAAGTTATGTGTCCTTAGCAGCTTAGTAATAAGCTTTGTCATAAGTATTAGTACGGCTTTGACTAGTGGCAGTTACAGCATGGGGTGTTAATAAGGTAATTACGTAAGGAAGTTTTAAAGCACGTGATATAGTTGGAGCTTCGGAGATGGAGGGGCAGTGTGTTGAACCAGGAGGGGCCCTAAAGCTGAAGGCTCTTTGGCCATGAGAGGTCCTAGCTCTAGGGATAACAAGAGAGGTTTTCCCAGAGGTCCGAGTATGAACTAGTGGGACAGAGCGGCGTATGGTGGTGGTCAATCCTGGTGGGGAAAGCCCAAGGAGGGTCTTTTTTGTAAGGGTACAGGTAAGATATTATCATGTATCAGTGGTCTTACAAGGAGTTAAGACTCAGAATAAGGTGGGCTCAGTATGCCAGGAGAGAGAGAGGGTAGGAAGAGGTAGTTAGGAAAAAATGATTTGCCAACTAAAAAGTATTCTTCCCACAACTGAGAAACTTACTACTGGTACATACATTATCTCTTGCATTGAAACAGTCACAAATGGCACAGCCAAGCAAGACCGAGGGTAAAAAGATTTTAAATGGCTATCACTACTTATGTATTTGCCCATTGTTGTCTGCTCTCACTATTATGCAGTTGACTATCCTTAATGTTTCTTATGCTGACAGCAATCCTCCACACATGTGCTTCAGTCCCCCAGTCTGCTCTATGATCTATGTGGCCCTTATTCTTATGCATTTTTGCATTCCTTGATTCTTGCAACCATGTAAAGAACCCATGTACTGTTCTTTTCTCCAGGTAAACATTATTCTGTTGCTAGGTCACATGGGGGCCTCCCACCTATTTTCATATTGCCTCCACTGCCAGTGTATTTTGTATATGCACTTTAGTTGTTCTGTAATTGTTCTTCAGGTATGTTACTCCCTTCCTCCCTCTTCTAAGTTGCACCTGGAAATGGGCCTTGGCTCAGAGTGCAGTTCCCGGTTACCAAATTTCAAATAAATAAATGTAGGAAACCACCCTTTCCATAACCAACATTGAAGTTTTCCCTGCATGGAAATTCCATTTCCTTAAACTTATCCTCCTGCTTGACTGTTTTTGATGGGCCCAGACACTCACTTTCAGTGCACCTGAACATTGATGCTGTGCTACTTTATGGCATATGGCAGTTATTCATTTTGATGAAGGTCAACACACCAGAATTGTGAGGAGGAAAGATGGTATGCTGATCTCTAACAATTCTGTCTGCTGCACTGGAGAAATTCAGTGCTTACAGTTGATAGTAGGCATCTTAAATATTTTACTGAGATGTAAACTGGGACAAGTCATTGTTTTACTTTAGATTTACAGTACAATCAAGGTTTCTCAATCATTTCAATGTACTTATGATAAGAAATGTAGGATTTCACCATTCTCTCAGTTGCATTGAGTCCTAGATCATCGTTTTCCTTCTTATCATGCTCAGTGATAACCTGAGAACTCACTGCCATAGTGGGATGGTCTGTGATTTTTCTTTGCTCTTTCTCTTGCCTATGGTTGATGGCACTGCCTCGTTAACAGCTTACCCTTCCATGCTTCCATGGTGGTGGCACTGGTACTCATCTTTGCTGTACTGAGACTCTTGCACTGTTTTTTCACAAGCTGGACTTCATGCACTCTTTTTATTATAAGTTGTTTGAGAAGGTCCACTTCATCATGGCTCCCCTCACCAATGCATACAATGTCACATTGATACTGTAAGTATAGAATGGTGGGGATTCCAAATTCTACAGAGGAATGTATGCTTTTTAGGAGGTGGTTGCATGTGCCATGTGTAGCATGATGGTTCATCCATGTAGAGCTTGTCACACCCCACACCAACAAACAACTACTATTGAACAGTGCAGTATTACTGCCTCAATGTGTAGAGCAGTGGTATGGTCTGGATTATGTAAGCTGTGTCTTCCCTTTGTCACCACAGTACCTCTGTTGCTTGATCAAATTGTTTGAGGATCATGATCAAGCCATCCATTAGGTGTCATTGAGCCACTGTGAGCAAGATGAAGGCTCACACGCTGTTATGGCTTGTATGGAGCAACATGCTAAGATAATGCCTTGTACAGTGCATGCAGGAACTTCCACAACAACAAGGCAGAGTTCCATCTTGTCATTATCTCTTTCTTTAGCTAATAAAGAGGCAGAAGAGTTCTGACCCGCAGCTTACAAAACTGATGTTTCCTTCCAAGGCATGAAAAATGCCCACAAATTGTGCATAAGACAGTCAGCAGAGCACTAATGTCTAGTTTGGCAGGAATTCCTAGACAATAAGGTTTAGAAAGTGAGCAAGGCATGGCACCCTAAAAAACACCATCTGATCTGTACTTGATTACATGAGCACCAGTATCACTGGCTATGTTGCCATGTTTCAGTAATACTAGATGGAGCCATATATCAGTCTCACCCAGCATGGCTGACAGGATGCTCACTCCAATGTGTCTTTTCATGGTCTTCATAGCCAGTGCTACATACTACCACACTGCTTATGCACTGGTAACACCTGTGCAATTTGGTTAACAGCATTTACTGATAACTGGTTTACTGACCCAATGTAGTTGTGTCCAAAGTGTTATAATGCACAGATATGAGCTGACAGTTGTTGGCCCACTGCTCCACTTATTTGTGCTGAAAGGGATGTAGACACATGCTGAGTGTAGTATTCATGCAACGGTTCTCCAGTAACCACCTCATGAAGTTGCACACAAGGAAAAATATATATATGTGTGTGTGTGTGTGTGTGTATCTATATCTATCTATCTATCTATCTATCTATCTATCTATCTATCTATATATCGAATAAATAAGGGGTAAGGGTGGTATAGAAGGATATATACCCACTTACTCACTGAGGGGTCTAATTAGGGTTATAAGGCCTCAAGCCTGAAAGTTGAGTGGCTTTATTGCCCTAATTTGCCCTCAAGATTGGCATACTTTTGAGTGTTCCACCCTTACCCATTTTTTGTCAAATGTAATACATTAGGATGGTTATTGTTATGAAGCTCACATTTGTGATCATGTTATGGCACCTGAAGGTCTCTTGCAGCATTGAGGGAATGATATGTAGTAAGTACAAGTAGGAGTTTGGGGATCTCTGTGTTTGGGATGGCTTTGTCTGTCTTTTTTCCAGGTTCTTTTGAAGCTTGTTAATTGGTTTGGCTAGTGTCCTAATGCTGTGTTATGGTGGGATGCAAAAAAGGCCATCTTTAAAAGTTGGGGTCAAAATATGCAAAAATTATAAAGTTATACATCAAAGTTCAAAACCCCATTAAAATACATTGAACTGCACTTACCTTAGTTTCTCATATAGCAGTCAGCAGTTCCAGCAGAAAGACTTTCTTTGATAGGAAAATGGATCTTTGCCCTGGGACCTATTCAGATGAGTGAGGGTGCATGGCGGGTGCGGGGTTCTCAGTGGGAGGGATTGGGGGGTTTGATCAGAGATGGTCCATATTCGTTTTTAAAGTTGTAAAGATAAAATGAAAACAATGTAGATGGGATTGCTTTCCATATTACAGTCTAGTGAAATATGGGGATGGTGATTAGAGAGTGGGGTGCCACTGTACACCAGGAAAACATTAAAAAGTACATATACAGCAATCAGAGGAGTAGGGGTGCCACTAGACACCAGGAAAACACAGGAAATACTGGAATGTCAATGGGAAAGTAGGGGGTGCCACTAGATGCTAAGTAAATATTAAAAAGGGGGGTGGCAATCAGAGGGTTGGGGTGCCACTAGACACCAGAGAAACAGTAATGATAATGGGGACAGCAATTGGAGGAGTAGGGGTGCCACTAGACACCAGGAAACATTTGAAAATATGGGATGGTGATCGGAGGGTGGGTGGTGGGTACCACTAGACACCAGGAAGGAAGGTGGAGTTATGGATCCCATGTCATCCTATGAGAATACGAAAATGTTTTTTTATTTTTTTATCTAGCCCCTACATATTATTTTTTTGGTGGGGGTTATGTGTTATTGTAACAGCACTCATTAAAACCATTGGTTCAATATATAAATTGTCTGATAATTCAAAATTGTGAGGGATTTATGGATTCATCAAATGAAAGTCAGGGAAAAAACACTAAGTCAAAAATAATTTTTCATTTGTAGGAATCCTTTTTCATTTGAAACGAAAAAAAGATCCCTTCAATTGAAAAAAGAATTGCAAAAAAAAAACTAAGTCCAAAATCTTTTTCAGTATGAAATGATTATTTTTCATTTAAATGAAAAAGGATCCCTTCAAACAAAAAAAAGAATCAGTAAAAAACTAAGTTTAAAATCTTTTTTTTTTTATTTGAAGGGATCTTTTTTTGTATGAATGAAAGAAGCATACAAAAAAGGATCCCTTCAAGCAAAAAAAGAGTAATAATAATAATAATAATAAAAAGAGTCCAACATTTTTTTTGTTTGAAGGGATCCTTTTTTGCATGGCCGAATTCCTTTTTTGGGGGGGCCTTCAGGAAAAAAAGGAAGCGAGTCATGCAAAAGGATCCAAAATTAAAACAAATGACATTTGGAGCTAATTTCTCCATGCTGAAGTGCAGAATTTACCTAACGGGGTCCCAGTGAGCAAAATACATATGTTGGTCTTTGTAGAGGATGTCATTTTGGGGGTTTTGAAAGAATGTTATTTTTTAGAAAAAAAGAAACAAAATGAATGCAAATGAAAAATTTTTTTTTGCAAACGAAAAAGTAGTGGCCCCCCATATGAAACAGAATCCTTTTGGTATGGCCAAATTCCTTTTTCATTCCAAATATCTATCCTGAAGTGCCTACTGTGCATGCTCAGAACCAAATGTTAAAACATTTGTAACTTTGGAACTGATTAATATTTTTTCACCAAATCAATGAAAAGCACTACTGAGACCCAGGCCATTTCTTCTGTGAAAAATTCACACCAAAATCCCAAACCATATGTGAGCTAAGGGCTGACAAAAAAAAACAAAAAAACAAAACAAAAAAAACAAAAACAACCCAGAACAAAAAAATCACCTTTTGCAATTTCTGGATCTCGAAATCCACATATCTGAAAGGAAACTTGGCATATCAAGAAATATTGAGTTTTCAATGATGCCTGCAAAATGTTGTGCAAATACATTGATTGGTTGTGAAGATATTAAAGTGCAAAAATTGGGGTTTAACATTAAACAGCCTACTCAACCCCAACTACTGTGGCATTACCATGCCACTACTATATATATATATATATATATATATATATGTTTGAGTAGGGCTTTCTATGTTAAACCCAATTTATTGGACTTTAATATATTTGCAACCATTTCAACAGATTTGGATGAAATTTCACCCCAGTCTTGTTGGGTAGATCTTTTGACATGACAAGTTTCGTTCCAGTCGGATGTGCAGATTCAGAGATGCAGATAGCGAAAATAGGTAAAAAAATCACTGATTTTGTTCTTTTTTTTTGTCATCACCTTGCGCCCAGATGGGTTGGAATTTTATTCTGAAATTTTCAGGGTAGAACGGGCTTGGCTCAACAGAAGTGCATTTTGCTAATTTGGTGAAGAAATATTAATCCCTTCCAAAGTCATTACATTTAAAAAAATGCAGGTTCTGAGCATGATCGGCCAGCAATCCAAAACAGCTGTATGAATCTTTTGTATGGGAACTCTTTTTTGTATGGCTTTCCGTGTGTTTTTTTGTATGGCCACCATCTTGTTTTCCATTTTCCCCATAAAATTCAAATTTGTAAAACCTCAAAAATGACATTCTGGAGAGCGACCAACACATGTAGCTTGCTTATCGGGAACTCCTTAGCTGGATTCTGCACTTAACTGTTACAGAAATGCCCTTGAAATTTTTATTTTTTTTTAAGATTGTAAGTCTTTTTTCATAAGGAGAAAATCCTTTTTTGCTTTGCCAGTATTTTTTCCCTAGTGTCTAGTGGTACCCCCCACCCTCCGATTGCTATGCCCTTAATATATTATTTATCCCCTGGTGTCTGTTGGCACCTCACATGCTCTGAGTGTTGCCCCCATATTTTGTTTTATTAGAAATCTTTATTATCACATTTTCTCCTGGTGTCTAGTGGTGCCCCCACCCTCTGATGGTTGCCCCAGTATCTTTTTATTTTTCTTTATTATACAATTTGTCCCTGGTGTTTAGTGGTGCCCCCACACACCAATTGTTGCCCTTGTAAATATAATATGTATCCCTGGTATCTAGTGGTGCCACCCACCCTCCATTCCCAATGTCTTGTTAACCCCTGATGTCTAGTGGCACCCCCACCCTGTGATGGACATCTTCATAACAGTATGATGTATCCCTGGTGGCTCATGGCATCCCTTCCTATATTCTTCTCAGCCTGCAATAAAGAAAATTTACTTGATGGGTTTCTTTACCTGAAAAAAAAGGTCCTTCACCGATTGTACCCTCTCACCCAAACCTCCCACTCAGCACCCACCACCCTGCACCCCCAAGAATCCCCCCCACACACTCACTTACTTGAACATGTCCCAGACTGAAGACCCACTCTGATACAGGAGACATGTCTTGCTGCTGGAACCTACTGCAATCTGACAAAGTAAGGTATCTGCGGTTCAATGTTTTCAACTTGG
Organism: Neoceratodus forsteri; assembly: GCA_016271365.2. NCBI lineage: Eukaryota > Metazoa > Chordata > Ceratodontiformes > Ceratodontidae > Neoceratodus > Neoceratodus forsteri. The sequence continues at coordinate 1,436,589,673 of CM028131.1, read as the reverse complement.
GGTTCAATGTTTTCAGCTATGGGGTTTTCAACTTTGCTGCATAACTTTGTAATTTTTCAAGATTTTGACACTACATTTTCCACAAACCTTTTTGGAGATTCCACCTCATCAACAATCTTGGTGTCATTTTGCAAATCATCCCCGAAAGGAGATTTTGAGGTTGGTTGGTGAAATCACCTTTTGAGCAGGATTTCAAAATGTTCACCATACTTGTTCATGAGGTGGGGTCATAAGAAGGATTTGTTGAAAATCTGGGGTCAAAATATGTTAAAATAGAAAAGTTGTACACATCAGTTGACATTTCGCTATGTTCACTCATAACATTAGTAATTTTCCATATTTTCACCACTAATTTTCAACATATGATGTAGCCATTTGTTTGCACCACCTCATGAATGTGATAGCTGTCATTTTTCAAATGTTGGCCAAAATATCTTTTCGCACCTCTGGTGTGGAATGATGCTGCAGTGACACACAATGACATTTTGGTGGTGATTTGACAATTTTTACTGCTGGGTTCATTAGGTGGGGTAATAAGAAGGCTATGTTTAAAATTTGCTTTCTGTTGTCTTACAAATGGAAGCGCAGAGCCCATAGGGTCCTGTGCTTCAACATAAACATACATATATGCATCTATGGAGGAATGGGAGCACAGGTCCCAGAGGGCCCTAAGCTTAGTCAGATGAATACAGATACGATTACACTGTCTGAAAAAGTATGGATGGGTGGCAGCACAGGGCTCAAACAGGAAAATAAGGATACAATTATACTATCTTAAAAAATAAGCAAATTCTTTACAAAAAACTGTGTTAATGCAACATTTAGGGCTCATTCTGAAGTGAAAAAATAGGTAAATGTGTCTTTAGGGTTTCTTACCCTAAAACCCTAACCCTGCTCCTAAAACAAATCAGGGAAGAAGAGACTTTCTAGTGGCTGTCAGTCCTAAAACTCACCCTATTCTTTACACTCCAGAAATATACACACATAATGGGGTGAGCTTTAGGGTTGACAGCCCCTAGGAAGACACTGGCCCGAATTGTTTTAGGAGTAAGGTTGGGGTTTTAGGGTTGGAAAACCTAAAGCTACATTTTTCTATTTTTTTCACTTCATCCTGAACCCTAAATGTTGCATTAACACAGTTTTTTTGCAAATAATATATAAATATATACTTGTATACCACAGCAAGTAGGTGGCTTCAAGAAATGGCACTGGACTGGAGCACAAGGCAAAACAAACTACAGGAAACTTCTTCAGCTTAGCTCACAATCTCCACCCCACAAGAACACATTTGCTGTGTAAAGGATAAAGTTTATTCAGATAAAAAGCAACAGCACCCTCCAAACAGCCAAATGTTTTTGTCCAACTCAGGGCCTTTGTCCAGCGGTCTGGATCCTAGTGGTCCCTCCCGTCCCCCATTCACATATCCTCCACCCCAGGTAAAATAATATATTCTTCTGTGGTAGTCTAGTGGTCCCTTCCCACTTCAAGTTCTAGTTGACCCTCATCCCACCGGTTCTGGTAGTCACCCACCACCTGCTCTTCCCCATCCTTACTGCCAACCGGTGACCAGCATAGCCCTCCTATCACCTTCCAGGGCTGTCCACTGACTGAGCTGTGAAAGAGTGCATACTGTATACAGAACATGCTCATTCACAGGTCAGTTGACAGCCAGCGGTGGAGGTGAAAGGAGGGCTGTGCTGGTCACCAGCTGGCAGTCAGGATGGGGGGAAGGTGGTGGGTGACTGTATGAATGGGTTGGGGTGAGGGTCCACTAGAACACCGGGGATCTGATTTCCTTTCATGAGGCAGGTATCAGGGACAGGGAGGGACCAGTAGACTACCAGGGAAATAGAAATAGAATGAACAGGACAAGAATCATCCTTGGGGAGGGGGGAAGGATCACTAGGCTACCTGGGAATAAGAAATGATTTTACCTAGGCTGGAGGAACAGTGAACAGGGGAGGGGGAGGGACCACTAGACTACCAGGGGAATAATATATTCTTTAGAAGGGGACTGGGATCAGTGAATGGGGGAGGGACCACTAGACTGCCAGGGAATAATAATTTTTTTTTTTGTATGGGGACAGCGAACGGTGAATGGAGAGGGGGAGGGACAGCTAGACTACTAGGGAAATATGTTTTTTAATATGGGGATGACAATCGCACATCAAGGGAGGGGGGAAGAACCACTAGACTACCAGGCAATTATTTTTACACAACCAGATGGCAATACGAGAATGGGGGCAATGGGAGGAACCACTAGACTACCAGGGAATTGAGAAACAAAGGTAAATGCAGTTCAATGTATTTCAATGGGATTTTCAAATTTGGTGCATAACTTTGTCATTTTAATTACTTTGACACCAAATGTTCAACAGCCTTTTAGAGACACCTTCTTATGAACAATATTGGTGTAATTTCACAAATCCTGCCCAAAAGGTGATTTCATGGTTGGTTGGTGAAATCACCTCTCAGGCTGGATTTCAAAATTTTCCCAATACGTGTTCATGAAGCGGGGTTATACGAAGGGTATGTTGAAAATTTTGGGTCAAAATGATAATGTTGTGCACATCTGTTGACATTTCGCTATGCTTGCTACTAACTTCCATATTTTCAATATTTGCACCCCAAATTTTTAACATAGCCATTTCTTTACATCACCTCCTGAGCATGACAGTTGTTAGTTTTCAAATCCTGGCCAAAATGTGTTTTCTCACCTGTGGCATGCAGTGATGTTGCAGTGGTGAGGAATAACGTTTTGGTAGGGATTTGAAAATTCTCAGCCCATCCTTCATGAGGTGGGGTAATAACAAGGTTACACTGACAATGTGGTTGCTGTTTTTCCTGAAATGCTTCCATGGCAACATACATGTATGCATCTGTGGAGGGATGAGAGCACAGGGCCCAGAGGGCACTGCGCTCCTACAGCCAAATGAGGATATGATTATACTATCTGAAAAAGTAAGGAAATTCTTTGCAAAAAACTTTGTTAATGCAGCAGTGATGACACCCACACCCTGCACGCAGCAACAGGCATGGTGGGGGGGGTGCCTTGGAGTTGTCAACCCTAACTCTCATTCCATTCTCCTATACTTTACCCATCTCAGCTTATTTACTCATCGAATGGAGTATTAAGGTTGACAACCCCCCCCTTCCTCCTTTCCTCTAGAGAGTATATATTTATTTCCTTGACCCTTTCCTCTTAGGACTTTTGATGCAGGCCCTGCACAATTTTGGTAGCCCTCCCTTGTAACGCCTCCACCTTATGTCCTTCCAGAGGTCAGGCTTCCAGAACTGGACACAGTACTTGAGGTGGCATCTTACCAGTTATATGAACATATGAATTTTCCAGCAGAAATAGGCCACCTGATCGATCAAGTCTACTCGAGTGTGCAGCTAGCACCCTCACATTGCAGCTGCCTTACTCCCTCCCCTTCCCAACTACTCCCCCTCTCACCTTGTCCCATCCCCTTTTGAAACTACCCACTGTCTTACAGGCTACCACCTCCTCCGGTAGACCATTCTATTCAGCCACAACCCTCTCCGTGAAAAACTGTCTCCTCATTTCCATCAAAAATTTTCCCCCTCCAATCTAAGGCCATGCCCTCTCATGTCACTCCCCTCCTCATCCTGAGTATCCCTTCAGTGCCTGCCTTGTTTATCCCCTTTACATACTTAAAGGTCTTAGTCATATCCCCCGGTCCCTTCTCTCCTCCAAGGAGTACATGTTCAACTCTCTCAGCCTCTCCTCATATCCTTTATATTATTTATACAGGGGTAATACTACCTCCCTCTTTCTGCTGGTGATACTACTCCCTGTGCACCAGAGCATCCTGCTAGTCTTCCCCACTGCCTCATCATACTCCTTGGCTACTTTCAGGTCATCAGAAATGATTACCCCAAGGTCCCTTTCCTATGTTGTGGTTGCTAATATGTCCTCACTCAATTGGTACATTGCCCCAGGGTTTCTGTGCCCCAAATGCATGATTTTTCACTTTTTTGCATTAAAACCTAGCTGCCATTCCCTTGGCCAATCTTCCATCTTTTCAGATCATCCCTCATTATTTCCACCCACCCGATGTATCCACTCTGTTGCAGATTTTTGTGTCCTCCATGAACAGGCATACTTTCTCCTCCAGTCCTTCTGCAGTGTTGCTAATAAAGACATTGAAGAGGATTGGGCCTAGTACTGACCCCGTGGCACCTCGCTTGTCACTTTGCCTTCTCCATTGTGGACCCCATTTACCACCTGCTCTGACTCATATTTCTTAGCCAACTTCTTACCCATTTTACTACTTTTGGACCTACTACTTGGTTGCCCAGCTTGCTCACCAGTCTTCTAGGTGGGACAGTGTCGAAGGCATTTCTGAAATCCAGGTAGGCCACATCTACCGCTCCTCCCTGATTAACTTCCCTGGTCACCCAAAGAACTCGATCAGTTATGTCTGGCAAGACTTCCCCACTGTGAGCCCATGTTGCCTCAGATCCTATAATCCACTAGTTGCAAGGTATTCCCCAATCCTTTCCTTCAGTGGCAATTCCACTACTTGACCTACTACTGAAGTCAGGCTGACAGGTCTGTAATTTTCTGCCTCCTCCCTTTTTCCACTTTTGTGTAGTGGGATCACACCTGCCCTCCTCCAGTCTCCTGGAACCTCCCCTGTTTCTAGTGATAGATTGCACAGAGCTGTCAGAGATGCAGCCAGCACCTCCTTGAGCTCCCTCAATATCCTAGGTGCACCCGGTCTGGTTCCATTGCCTTGTTTACTTTTAATTGTGCTAGTTCTATGAGGACCCTCCTCTGTAAAAGGGTAAGTGCACACTTCCCTTCTTCTAATGTCCTTGTCCCTTATATTTGACCCATCACCTACCTTCCTCCATAAATACTGAACAAAGTAATTGTTCAACTACGTTCCACTTTTTTGGTCATCTTTCTCCTGACCCCCCCTTCCCTTTCAGCCTTACTATTTCTCCTTTTGTCTTTCTCTTCTAACTTAAATACGTAAGGCATGTTTTATCCCTTTTTTTTACTGATTGGGCAATATTCTCCTTTATTTGCACCTATGCACTCTTAACTGTTCTCTCTGCTATTCTTTGTTTCTTCTGGTAACTTTTCCTCTATACTCCTCCTCCTTCTGTGTCCTCTTGTACCTTCTAAATGCTAGCTTTTTTGCCCTTACCTTCTCCCTGCTACTTCTCTAGAGAACCATAGCTGTATCTTTTTTCTATTGCCCTTGTTAACCTGCCTGACACAGAGATTTGATGCTTTTTCAATACCCCCTTTACTTTTACCCATTGTTCCTCGACCCCCCCCCCCAGTTTCCTATCCCTGCTAGGGTATCCCTGAGGAATTCTCTTATTTTCTTAAAATAGGCCCTCCTGAAATCCAGGACACTCATCTTAGTGAGGTTCAGTTCTGACCAAGTTCTTATACTGAGCCATACCATAGAGTGATCACTGGTCCTCAGGTGGCCACTCACTGTGATGTCAGCAACTCTGTCCCTGTTTGTCAGTACCAGGTCCAGTATTGCCCCCCCATGAGTGGGTTCCTTAACTAGTTGCCTGAGGAATGCCTCTTGCAGGGAGTCCAGGATGTCCCTACTTCTGACTGTTGCCTCAGCTGGTAGTCTCAAATTCACATCTGGTAGACTGAAGTCCCCTACCAGCAACACCTACCCTTTGCATGCCATCATTTGGATTGCTTCCATCATATTTTTTCCACCTTTCTCCCTTTGCTGGAGGTCAGTACATGTCTCCTGTGTGAATAGCAGCCCTTCTACATGTCTCAAGGGTGACCCACAATACCTCAGTTCCTCCCTGCACTCCCTATATTTCTATAACTTTTATATTGTGCCTGACATAAAGAGACATTCCTCCACCTTTTTTACCTACCTAGTCTTTCTGAACAGTGTATACTGTACCCTGGTATGGCTACATCCTAGTCCTGGTTTTCATTGCACCAAGACTCAATAATTGCTATTATGTCCAGGCCCACATCTGCCATGGTGGCCTCTAGGTCTGCAATCTTATTGCCCAGAATTCAAGCATTTGCACACCTGGCACTCCAGATTGTCCTGGCACCACCTCTTATTTCCCGTTTACCCTTCCTCATGTCTTTCACTGTTGTTTTTACTATCTCTTTCCTTTAATCCCTTGGATTCCATTATTGTTTGGTTCCTTTTGGGATTTCACTCCCTCAGAATTCCCACTGCTCATCTCTTGAGCCTGTGGGGGAGGGAGGCAGTTTGCAACTCCCTGCCTTATTCTGCATCACCCCTCGGCTAGTTTGAATATTTGCCAAAATAGCATTTAAACCATTCACTGAGGACCATGGTTCCCCTCCTGGATAGATGCAGGCTGTCACCCCTGAATAGGCGCTTATCCTTCAAGGTGGGGCACCAGTCCCCAATGAAGCTGAAACCCTTCTCTCTGCACCAATCCTTCAACCATGCATTGAAGATCCTGGTGTGGAGGATCCTATCCCACCCCCCGTCATACAAGTAGCACCTCTGAGGGGGGCACAGATTGTGCTACTTGCCTAAGACCCCTTCCTAATTCTCTGAACTCCTCCTGAACTATTGCTGGCTCATCCATGGCCAGGTCATTTGTCCTGAGATGGACAATGACATCCAGCTTTCCCTCCCTTCCCAATGCCCCAGCAAGCCTTTGGATTCTCTTTCCATTTCTGTGAGCCGTGGTGCTGGGAAGGCACCTAACCTCCCTCTCATCATCCTTACCTTCCCCCAACATAATAAAGTATGTTTATTATTTATTTATATCACAAATTGTAGTGAGAAATAAATAATGTGATCTACTGGGAATTGAACACAGATCCCCCAGAATACCAGCCAGATGTTTAGTTAAGCCAGTGCTGTTGCACTGGGGCAGACTAATAGTTCAGGTTTTCAATTTTTTTTCTGTGTGTGTGCTTTTTTTCTCATGTGACCTTTGACAGTCTTTTGGTGCACTTTTGGCTATTGTCTTTTATGTCATGCAGTGATGCTCCATATCCCGGGGCTAGTGTTTTTATAGTTTCCAAGATTTGTGTTGAAAGAATCATCTTTTTTTCCATAGTTTATATGGAGAAGGTGATCCTGAAGTCTTTCTGATGATCAGTAGCATAGAAAATGCTATTTTATAACTTATTTTCAAACACAAAAAAGGCACTCCTTTTTCACAGAAGGGGTAATTAAACCATGGAGCACATTACTAGCTTGGATTATGTATAGCTCTAGTTTCCCCTTTTATAAGGCCAGACTGGATACTTAACCTGGTGAAAACATTTTGATCTAACCATCACAAGATGATTGGAAGGATGGGTCAAATGGGCATTCTGCTTTCTTCCATCCTAGAGTTTACAGTACTATACATTTCTAGAATTCAGAATTTGACGTTTACTTCAAAGCCTTCTACAGGGAGACTCTTGCTATGTCAATATTAAATATTCTATGGGTCTCCTGCTGTCACACTCCAGTAAAAAGTTTATTTACTCTTAAAAAGGTCTATATTTTCATGCTGATTAATACTGTAGTGCTCAGTATTTCAAAGATGGCCTTTTAAAATCTATGTAAACATCCAATTATTAATGGTATCATGTCAAGTCCATGAGAGGGAAGTCAGCATGGTCAGAAACAGTCAGACAAAGCCACAAAATTCAAAACCACTTATCCAGAATACAGTTGAAGAAGGAAAAACAAGTCTAAATTTCACTGGAGTGGTGGTCCATGGTGGCATGGTGTTGTACTAGTAAATCTTACTTTCCACCGGATGCATGGTTTTGAGTCTCGCATCTTTGTCTGCACCCTTTGTGCTGCACTGGTTTTTCATTTCGATGAGTTGATGTGGAGACATTTTTAATAGTTCTCTTGTAATGAACCTTCCTTAGCAACAAAGCTGTCACACCTATGTGAAAAAGAATTATTTACATCTATACTGCTTGAATTTTGATTATAAGCACTGTGGAGTTCTCTATCTAAATTCCTTTCCTCGTAACTATTTTATAGTGCCTGATGAAGAGGCCTATATGACTTTGAAAGCTTCTATAGTAAGTTTCTGTTAGTCAAATAAAATGTACTAGTATTTACTTCTTTCTTTTCTTATCAGTTGCACTCTAATAGAGTAGTTGAAATCCTTATTTTATTAAATACAAATGAAGCATCAACTGAGGAGGAGTCCTGCATAATAAATCAGTAACCCCTCTCCTGACTTGCATCATCCAAAAACTTACAATGTCTTCCCATCCTAGCCTTTGTCCCTAGTGTTAATAAACAACTACTACCCAAACCCCTGCATCACCACAATCTCCTTGTACCTCACATCCCTTGCCCTCCATTGTTAATAAAATGACCCCTCCCTGGCCCTCCGTGCCCCAAACCTACCCCCAACTGGATCCAGGCCTACAGTATTAAGATACAACTACTCTCCTGACACATTGCATTCTAAAGTTATCCCATTCCATGTGCCCGGTACTAGACTGAAGAAAACCCAATTTAGTGGTATTAAAAAGACTTTCAATCATTCTGTTTAAATCAACTAAATGATAACTTGCAGCAGCCATCATTTTCAATTCAGTAGAATTTATTTGAGAAAATGTCCAAACTTTAAGTGAACAGGTTAAAAAACTTCAAGGAGAACTACAAACCTAAACGTCATGCTCCAAGTAGAAATTATTTTTTAAACATTGGTTACATTTTTGCTACTGTTTAATTTATATGGGCCTATTAGTAAACTCAGTGGTTGTTTCTGATTTATACTCTGGTGCTAAGTGCCATTTTTGAACTGCGTTATGTAATTTATGTCCCTTTCACCCTCAGAGTTCTATAGTACAAAAGACATGCATTAGGCCAACAATGGAAGAACTGAGCAGTGGACATAAACTACATCATACAGTTCTAAAATGGTACTTCTTACTACATATGTGTAACTCAGAAACACCCACTAGGATATCTAAACTGGCTGTAGAGATGGAGCATCAACTCAAACCAGTAAGTTAACATCAGCTTCTACAAGGGAAGCTGACTTACATATTCAGTGCAGTTCTCCTTTAACTTAACAAATACATTTTTCAGTTTACCTTAGCACTGCCTTTCATGCCTTGACTCTCAGCCATTTATGGTAAGCTTATCTGAAGAGAATGGAAGTGTCATTATTTATCTTTATTTATGACGTCTGTGACTGGAATTTTTTTTTACTACTGATGTTTGAGTTGGAGTTCAATAACAGATGTCAGCCAATAAACTTTATTTAATCCTTAAGAACATTGTACATTTATGAAATAACTGTATGCAGGGAATTTTGATCACAGTTATGTGCTTATCCAAATAATGCTTGTCGGTGTAGAAGGTTCACCCTTTTTGTTTTGTAAATGTGGCATAGGTAACCCATGGGGGAAGCTGGGGTGAGACATGGGGGAATTATGCCTCCTGCCAGGGACTCCCACCCTTTAAAGTGGGTGAGGGAAGCCATGTGCTGGATAGAGCAATAGAGATAAGGTGGATTTCAGTTGAGCAGGTCCTGGAGGAATAGTAGAAGCAGGTCTTGGAGGAACAGTAGGAGCAAGCGGCTAGGGGGGGGGTTGGACTGTGTCCATCCTGTAGCGACTTGAGAGGATTACAGACCGAAGGTATGGGGTGAAGGGGGATGACTTGAATTCACCCAAAGGACTCATTGCCTCTGGTTGACACAAGGCCAGAGGATCGCAGGGCTTGGACCCAGATGGGGAATCATGGTCCATCCTCATCAGGTTACCCTGCAGGGACAGCGGTGCCAGTCAGAGGGTGGCATCAGGAGCCTTGGCCACATGATCTCCCCAGGAGTTGCAGTAAACATTCAGGCACACACCAGGGATGGCCCAGGGAGATAGGGCCAGTTTTGGTAACCTGAAGAAACTGTGCATCCTCCCAACTGTTCACGCTGCTTTAATAAAGTGTGTTTACAACAATAAATCCATAGCTGTGGTCATTTCCTCCAAGTCCTGTGTCTGTGTGGTTATTCCAGGGCAAAGGATAGTGGGGGGCTACCAGACAATAAAGAAGCTGCCAAGAAACTTGCAGAAACTGGCCATTTGTCAGGGGCCGTCCCTCCCTGGACGTTGGGGGAAAGGGAGGGTACCTCCTCTGGGGGTGGGCATCAGGCTCTGGCAACGCCTCAAAGGGAAATACCACTGAGGCCACCCCACTGGGTGGGGGCATCTGGGAGGGGGAGGAATAAGAGGGATTTTAGGAGCTAGAGGCCAGCAGCTCTCCCTCTTTCTTCTCCTTCCTTTGGATTCCCACCCACCTGCCCATTGTAAAAGCAGGGTAGAAGTGGCTAGGCTAGGTAGGGACCCCTCTTTGACCCAGTAAGGATGACTGCATTAGGGGTTGAGGAGTGAGTTTTCCCAGTTTTCCCTCCTAAATTGTTTTTTGGGGAGTTTTGCCTTCTCCAAAGTGTGTTTAATACTTAAGAAAAAAGATAATAAGCAAAAGTTAAGAATTAATAAAAAGGATAATAATTATAGGCAAGTTATAGAAATGCATAATGAACTGTTGCAGCCATGTGTGGTGGCTTGGGAGGATCGCAGACCGAAGGTACAGGGCAATGAAAGGGGGGGACAAGTCGAGTTCTCCCAAAGGGCTCTTTGCCTCTGGTCAGCATGAGGCCAGGGGACCACAGGGCCCGGACCTGGATGGGGGGTCTCAGTCCATCCTCATCAGGTTACCCTGTAGGGACAGCAGTGCTGGACAAAGGGTGGCTGTAGGAGCCTTGGCCACGTGACTCCCCACGAGCTACAGCAGACATTCAGGCACACACCAGGGGTGGCCTGGGAGATAGGGCTAGGTGTGGGATGCCTGAAGAAACTGCGTCTCCTCCCAGGTACACAAGCTGCTCTAATAAAATGTGTTTACAATATATGCATGGCTGCGGCCATTTCCTCCAAGTCCTGTGTCTGTGTGGTTATTCCAAGGTAATGGAAAGTAGGGGGCTACCAGACTAATATATTTATACAGGAATCAACTTTTGGCAGACAGCCTGGACTCAACACCTGTTTATAGCCATCTTTCCTTTGAGCTTTTTCCATAGTCCCTGCATCCATTGCCATACCTTTACTCTTTGGCACTTTGGTGCCATTTTTTATATATTGGTAGAGGGATATGCTTCAATCACAAAGCTACCAAACAAGGATTTTTCTCTGAGCAAAAGAGGCAGAAAAACTAAGACAAGCTGCCTAACTACATACTACAGCAAAAATAAATGTAATACAATCATAACTGTGGTGTTTGCATACTTTTTCTAAACACTGATAGAATACAAGTGAGAACACTGCACTGCTTTACAACAACACTGATTCTAATCTTTAGCATCAGTAGTTAACTGAAAAAATACAAACATATTTCCATAACCTGGGGTTGACTAAACAATGCAAGTTGACATTGAAAGGTTTCAAAATTGTAAAAATCAAATCGTACAATGTATGACAAGGATATTGGTAAAAACATTTCTATGTTTGTAACTTGTGAATTTTTTCCTACAGGTTTGCAGGACCAAAAATCTGCAAGTTGCATATTTTTAAAAGAAATGCCTGAAAAGTACCAAGTTAGGGACTTGTGGGTTTTTCGTTCATAACAGCAGACTTGCACAGTTTTGTTGGACAAATGTGACAAATTCCACAAATTGAAATGAATACATTTTTCAGTTGTTTTGTGCAACTTTGCATTGAAGAAGTTTTTATTTTTGTTGGAGTTTTACCAACAAATTCCAAAATGTAATTACATCTTCTTAATTTGCAGCACACATTGTTGACTATAACTAATTTGACACACATCTGCTTCTGTTTGTAATTTTTTCATATTTTTCATCACAGAGACACAAGAGCTGGTGATTTCTCAGGGATTCTATGGTTACAATTCTGGAAAATTGCAACCATGTCATTGCATCTGACAAGAGCATCTACTTCACTGCTACAAAAATAACCTAACAGATTTTACCTCAATGAAAGGGAACCCCTTTATAAATTATGGGAATTATGCAGAAATTTTTTCCCTTCCCCTGTGATCCTTATGTATTTACCATGAAAACACTTCACACAACACTAACTGTAAATGCAGTACTATCATTTCAGATATGTAGTCCATGATGAGTAGCAGTGAGAATTTTTTTTGTTAGCCATGACCACCTCCTGGATGGTGTGTTAGCTTATACCAGTAAATTAATGGCATGTAGGAAAAATGAATAACACATTTGATTTTACTGATCTGACTGAGAATATTTGCCATCATGGGGCCCAATATTCAAAACTTTGGGTGGGTGCTAATGGTTTTTTGCCCTGTGCTGAAGCTCCATATTCAAAAGGTGATTTTGTGTGGGCAAAGAGGGTTAGCACCCCTGCAAAACATAATATATCCGTGTGGGCAAGGGGAGGAGCATGGCCATGAATATGTGCACAACACCACATTCAGAGGTTTTGTGCTACATGAAAGGGTTGATCATGGTCCTTTTGTGCAGCGCAAATACTGTTGAACAAAACCTTGACTTATTCCAGACAGCCATAGTGGCTGCCAGAGGCAATGTAGCCACCTAGTCCATAGGCTGCTGGGGGAGCACATCAGCCCCCTTTGGTTCCTGGCACCCCCACCCACCACCAGTCGCTGGCCCATTCTTTCTAAACAAGGTATCCCTGGTGCTTGTGGTAACCTCCCTTCCTCCTATCCCATCCCCACATAGGTATAGTATCCCTGGTGCTAGTGGTAACATCCCCTCCCTCCAATCCCATTCCTGAATATGTATATTATCCCTGGTGCTAGTGGTAAATCCCCTCCCTCTGATCCCATCCCAGACATCACCAATATTACCCCTGGTTCTAGTGGTGCCCTCCTCCCCTCCAATCCCAGCTCTGACATACATACAAACCCTCCCTGGCATCAAGTGGTCCCCACCCATGGCACTGGGCCACCTGTCTCTGTATCCAAAGTGGTGGTGCCATGGGTGCATACAGTGACTTGTACAGCCTTCCTCACACCTCCTTGGCTGGCCACCATATGTACAGTCAGGGAGCATGCCTCTTATTTATAGAACAGTGTGACATGCCCTGTGCTATATATAAGAGGCATGCCCCCTGGCTGTACATCTGGTAGCCAGCCAAGGAGGTGTGAGGAGGTCTGTTCTGGTCATTGTATGCACCTTTGGCACCACTGCTTTGGATAGAGTAGGGGTGCCCAGTACCAAAGGGGGACCACTGGATAGCAGGGAGGGGATGTGTGTGCATTGGGGCTGGGATCAGAGTGGGGAGGGTACCACTAGCATGAGGGATAATATTGATGATACTGAGGATGGGATCAGAGGGAGGGGGATTACCATTAGCACCAGGGATACTATACCTATATGAGGATGGGATTAGAGGGAGGGGGGATACCACTAACACCAGGGATAATACATATATGTGGGGATGGGATCAGAGGGAGTGGGGCTACCACTAGCACCAGGGATAGTATATATATGCAGGAATGGGATCAGCAGGAGGGGGGTTACTGATAGCACAGAGGATCTCTTTTTTGCACAGAATGGGATGGCAATCGGTGGGGGTGGGCAACTAGCACCAGGGATCTGTATACCTGACTAGAACCTGGCAATTGGGGGGTGCCATGCTAACCTGCCTCACTACCCATGCAAATGAGCCCATAATGGGTATGCAAATGGACCCTTAGCACCTTGCATACCCAATGGACTCATTTGCATTGGTCCCTTTGAATTTTGGAAATTGCACTCAGCACTATCCATTCTGGCAGCATACTTTGGGAGCCCTGTTGGGGCAGTGCTAATTGGCTTATCACTTCACTGGCATGGCCCTATATTTAGTTCAAAAGTGCTGCTGCACTATTTCACTGAATGTAGCATCTTGGGTCACCCAGGTAAGCACAATGCATAGCACAAAGTTTTGCACTGCACTTTGCATTTATTGGAATTTCGGGGTCCTGATGTATACAGTAGCTTGCTTCAGGCATGAAAGTGAGGTCAGTGCTTGTAGTATCAGCATGAGTGGGAATGTTATGCATTCACTAGATGCAAGTTTTTGATTATGGCATTTATCTATATACTTTGCATACATGTTTGTTTCATGATTTGTTAGGAATCTCTCTTATTAGAGATGCTAAAGATGAAGTACTTTGAATTTCAGATTCAACATACTGTAGAATACTATTCATAGTTAAAACTCCTTGACCCAAACATAATAAATTAGATGGCTGCAATTTTAAAGAGGTCCTTAAAAGGTCATGCATCATGATTCTGATACAAGTTAGATTACCTAAATTGGAGTCTAACTTGCATCTGAAATCGACTCAACTTGAAAATGATGCATGTATCAAATAAATGACTCATAAATAATTTTTTTTGCCACCCACCATAAAATGTCATATACCTGCCCAAACCTTTCATTCAAAGGTCCATACACAGCTCGCATGATTCAGGCTACATCAGAAATTGAATGCTGTGTCTGTGTCATGCCTATAATTGATTTTCTCTCCAAGACAAACTTCTGCAAAACAATACCTTGAAAATGCATTACAAACAGTTTATCTGTGGCTCAAATGTGCATTTGGGTTAAATCCCAATACTGACAATGTAGTGCAGTATGGAGGGGGGGCTGCTGCATTCCTGAGGTGCAGTCTTTCAGATGAGACATTAAACTGAGGTCCCATTTGCTTGTTCTGGTGGTTGTTCAGGTGGATGTTAAAGATCCCTTGACACTTTTTGAAAAGAGATGGGGAAGTTTTGTTAATGTGGGAATCACACAATACTAAGGACAGTAATGTAAAAATCTTAGTACAGTCTCAGGGAAGTTAATTCATAAACAGACTTTCATTTTCTGCATGAAGAATCTTTAAAGTTTATGCTGATCTGTACAAAACCAGTTCAACCGTATAGTGTTGTCTCCATAACCTGGTGTCCCATGACATCTCTTACAGAGCCATATTTCTGCAAGTTCCTTCACACATATTTTATCCCCTTATCACGTCCAGTCTCTATTGTAGTAAGGGAATGTTTTTTTTTCTTTTTATTTTTAGTTTTCTTTTTTTCACCAGTTTTAAGTCGCCCAACCCATACAGTGCACCCATAGTTTGTCAAAAGTGTGACCAGGATTATTTGATTTTTCTCTGTTATAAATGTGCTGAACTTGTCCAAGCACGATCCACACTAATTTTTGCTGAGTGATATATTTTTGTTGCATCATCCAATGACATCTGGGTTGCCAGATATGGTATTTTAGAATACTACATAAAAGTCATAGTGTACTATACATATATTTAATCCATTTCCAGTGTATAGTCCTAAGACCAGGACCTCATAGGTCATTGTGGTAAAATTATTATCATGTATCATCTGTATCAACACAGTCCAGAAAGAGGTGACATAGGGACATTCAAAGAAAAAGTGTTCTTTCATTTCTAGAACTGTGTTGCAAAGATCTCTTGTACAATATCGTTCTTCCAGCTTCTTGTGTTTATGGTTGTTTTTAACACCGAGCTTCCCATGACTTGCAAGCCAACAAGTATCCCACAAATATTTAGGGATTCTATGGTCCTTAAGCTGTTTAATGGTGACAGGAAATTCTGCACAGTACTTTTATAGAAAATGACCTTGTCACAGAAATGTTGTTGTAGAAGATGTTCATAAACCAAGTGTCACAGAAACATAGAAACATAGAATTTGACAGCAGATAAGGACCGCTTGGCCCACCTAGTCTGCCCATTTCCCTTCCTAATGGATAAGCTGCAGATCCTAGTTAACCAACTGTCTACTTCCTCCTGTTGTGGGAGGGATTGTATGTCCTATAGCTGAACCTTCTATAGTCTAATTTATTTCATGGACGTAATAATGTAGTCTGGAAACAGATCAGCAGGCAGCTTAAAAGACCAGTTATTTTAGGACCATGATGGTAGTAACAACTTCAACCAATCATTTTCCCAGTGTAACCATGTTTTATCAAGTCTTTTTAGTAAGGGTGCTATATTAAAAAAACAAAATAATGTGTGAAAAAATAATAATGGGTTTGTCATACCCAAACCCCCTTGTGATATAGGTCTGTATGTAATGTTCCTTTTTATTAGGTTGAGTCTACTACCCCAAATGGTTCTGAAGAATATACTATACTGTCTGGTTTCTAAGGATACTGGTGGGGGAAATGCAATTCCTATAAACAATAGAATAGCGAGAAGAAAAGTTTTAGCTAAATATACTCTTTTCAACTTTGTGGTCTAAATTTTCTTCCATGCCTGTACTCTATTTTCACAGAGTGTCAATTTCTGTTGCCAGTTCACCATTCCCATGTCTTTTGGGCCAAAGTGAACCTCTAAAATATTTACCTCAGCTACAGTTTGTATGCCCCCAATCATGGCTCCTACCTTTAGATGAGTGTCTCCTATCATCAGTGCTACACTTTTCTGTAGGTGTATCTTTGCTTCTGTCACCTTGGAGTAATGTTGAAGAATAGAGAAGGCAGGGTGCATTCCTGTTCATGTCCCAGGAATAGATATAGGTCATCCATGTATGCTATTATTTTCAAACGTGGAGTAGTGGGTGAGATCAACGTGCCCTGGAAAACCATATCAATCTGTAATTTCCTAACCAGAATGTCAGTGTAAAATGTGTAAAGCAGGGGGCTGAGAGGGCACCCCTGCCTTGCCCTCCTTTTAATTGTGAGTTTTCAACCCATGGTACCATTTATGAGAGGACAAAAATGTGCCTGTGAATATAATAAACGTAATCACTTAGTAAAAGTAAGCAGGATTCCATAGGTATCTAGGATCTGAAAAACTATCTCATGGGAGATAGCACTAAAAGCTTCTTCCTGATACAAAGCTAATACATATCCCATTAATGTTTCTTTGTGCCCCTTAGTGAAGATGTCCCTTAAGCAAAATACATTGTCCCTCAGACTTCTGCCCGATATGGCACAAGTCTGTTGTGGGGATATCAATGTTTGGGTAGTCTATTCTAATCTATGGCAAAGTATCATGGACAGTAGTTTAAAGTCCACATTTAGTAATGAAATTGGCCTTCAGTTAGCTAAATTCAGTCTCTCACCCTTTTTATATAGCAATATTAGGAAAGTTGGTGCCAATGGTTCCTGTATATCCTGGTTCAATAATATATCATTAAACGGTTCCACTAATAGTGGGGTCAAAATATCCAAGAACATTTTATAAAAGGTAGGGCTCAGACCATCTGATCCAGGGGCAGTATTTCCTTTCAATTTAGGTATAGCCCTTCTAACCTCAACCTCACAGATGGGTTTGGTTAGCCCTTCTGTACCTTGCATTAATGGGGTGTTGTCGGTATGGAATAAAAAGTCATGTAAATTTCCTTCAGTTTGGATCAGAGTGCCAAAATAGGAAAATAAATGCTGCAAAATAATATCTAAAATGGTCTTGAAATCCATGTGTATAGAGCATTGTGGTCTCGTATGGCATCCCATGATTTTCTCTGTACTCTTGTGGTACAATCCTTAAAAATGTCTAGAGAAGATTTTGTACCCTGAGTGCCTGCTATTTGTTCCATTTTCATGGATCTTGCCCTATTGTATAGGGCATTCCTCATTTCCTGTTTTATGTTATTGATCTGCTCAGATCTATCCATGTGGTCAGTGTTTTGCAAAGATATTAAATGAAATAATATTCTCCTAAGGGACAGCAATTCAAAACAAGCTTTGTGTCCCTTCTGTTTACTCCATTTTTGAAACTGGAATCTGATAGAATTTTTAGAATCCACCCACCATTCTCCTACTGTCTCATACCAGGCTACAAGGGTAGCTCTGGCTTTTAAAAAGTCTGTAGTATCTTCTTGTATTTTTGCTTCCATAAGCATCTCATTATTGATGTGCCAATACCCTCAGACTATGTTATTATTCTGCAGTTTCTCCAACCCTATATGTAACTCATGGTGTTCTGAAGTAGCAGTGGGATACAGTATGTACCTACAGTAAGAATTGTCCAGTGTTTGAAAACAAGCACATAGTCAGTTCTAGTGGACAGTTCACCCCATGGTAAGTATGACCTTCCTGTGCATGCAAGTATCTGTAAAAGTCCATTAAAGTTGCTGTTTGTAATACTGATTTTAAAATAGTCATATCACAGTAGAGTTTTGTGGTTTTGCCAGTTTTGTCACCTAAGTCTATGGGGTAGTTAAAGTCCCCTCTCACAATTAGTTTTCTATGTGTGTGCAGATATGGTTGTAGAAGTCGAAATAAATTGCTTCTGAGGGTCTTGGTCTGTGGTTCATATACCACTCTAATCCTGAGATCTTGCTGCTGAAGAGAAACATCTAAAAATAGTGCTATCCCAGGTTCCAAGTCTAGCACTTTTTGAATTTTAACTGGTCCAAGAAACAGCATTCCTACTCCAGTGCATAATTCTTCCCCCAATGACCACACAGAGGGGCCCCAGGGCCAAGCTTTTTGAGCCTGATAAATGTCTGACTCAGGACATAGTTGGGTGTCCTAAATGAGGCAAATATCTGCCCTAGATTCATATAGGGCTTGTAAAGTAATGCACCTACATTTGTAATTTCTGATGCTGTTCACATTCAGGGATACAACATTCAAGGTGTCACCCGACTTGCCATATACGTAGAGAAAAAAATGGAGTTAAACAAACTCTACTTCAAGCTTTCTTCTTCTGTTTTTTCTTAACCTTCGGTTTCACTGGTTGCTCGCTTTCCACTTCAGAGATATCTGGTTGTGAAGTTACAAGGAAAGATTCAGAGTCTTTTTCCTCTTCAGCAGATTGATCGCATAATGCAGAATATTGATTTGCACTAGGCATTTCATCAATTTTTGTCATTTTGGATTTTGCAAGATTTTGTGGAAAACTGCTGTTTCACTTTAGTGGGCAAATAATCCTCCAGCGGGGGGGGGGGTGGCATGACTGGTTCAGATTGTGGCTGGGAAAGTGGTTCAGATTCTTGAAAGTGTTGCACTTCCATCAGAGTTGTGTTCTGACCGTCTGGAGAGGCATTTAATAAGGTAGTGTCAGTGTCCTCAAGGTTAGTGGTAGGAGGTACTAACTGCACCTCACTCAAAGATGGTGTCATTGAAATAGAGGCTGCAGTTTGTTTTTCCTGAGCTGTATGCACAATATCAACCTGGTCCCAAAATGAACCCTTATTATGTACAGCCCAATGACACTGGAGGAAGAGATGTCCCATTTCCTCGCAAAGATTGCATTTGGGCAGGCTTTGGCAACAATTACTCGGATGTCCTATTTGTAGGCAAAAACTGCAGACATAAGCATCACAAGTATTACTGAGGTGTGCAAAGGAGCCACACTGATGACATGTCTTAGGCTGTCCTGGATAGAACCAACAGCCATTATCCAATCCAAGGTAGAAGCAACTGGGCAAATGAACAGGCCCTTTTTCCATCATGTGTAATTTTATTCTCAGTTTTCAGCCCCCTATCCAGATGATTTCACTGTCTAAAATTGGGGTAGGCCATTCAAGAACATCTGCCCTTTGTTTAACCCAATACAATATATCCTGAATATGCACATTTTCATTCCGAAATAAAATTGTAATATTTTTAACATATGGTCTGGTTAAAGGTATGGCTATGAAAGGGGTCCATAAATTCGAATGTTGTAAATTATTGAGCTTCAACCAAAATGTCTCCAAATGTGCAGGAGTGTTAAAAGAAACAAAAAAAAACTGTTTCTCCAGAGATATGGGTGAGGGCAAAAATATCAGATGCCAGGAAATTCGTTGATTCCTTAAGCAGTTTTCTGGCAACATAAATTCTGTCGGGTGGAAATTCTAAACCACCTATATATTTTAGTCTGACTGCATCTCTTTGGGCCCTTGATTTTCCTAGATTAGAAAAAAGATCTGCCATTCTATGCCTAAGGTTGACATGTGGCCTAGCCCCACCCTGGTTTAGGGGGGTTGTCTCTGACTGACCTTGCTGTACTTACGGGGTACTTTTCTGATGCTCATCAGCAAGGCCACTGATTTACGGTGATTAAAACAATTAAATTCCGTTTTCAAGACTTAAGATTCCGGAATTTCACCGGTGATTGTTATTCTAATTTCTGGATTTTACCGGGATTCTGCTATCATTCTTTTAGTATGTGCATAAATAATCAGAATTAAAGAAGGCTTAATATACAGAGCATTAAATAAAGCAAACTGAGAATAGTACAGGAAGGAATTAAAAGAAAAACACACTTTTTTATAGATTTACTGATCTGATAGAAAATGCCAGATTCCATGAAATCTTCATTTTTACCGGTCTTCAGGCAACCCTAATTCCGGAATTTTACCGGATTTTCCAGTAAAAACCGAAAAACAGTGGCCTTGCTCATCAGCAATATCAGCCCACAGTGTAGATGCACTGGGCAGCTCCTTATTATTAGTGGCAGGATTGTCAATTAAAGCTTTACAGCTCTGATTCATGAAATCTTCATCCCTCCTTATTATTCTCTGTAACTATTGGCACGTTTTGTATAATATCAGAATGCTGTTCAACTGTACCTGTCATACTTGTAGTGATGAGGCAGTCCACCTGTATGTTGTCTAGAAGTGCAGGTTGTGTCTCCATAGTTGGTGTTTCTGTAGGTAGAGAAACAATTCCTGAGACCGGGGCACTCACTGTTTGGGGATATGCTGACTCCTTGTCACCTGCAAGTGGTAACACTTGAATGTTGAGTGCAGTAGAAGGATCTCCAGGAGCCAGCATCTGCCATCCGGTGCTAAAGTCCAACCAGCAGCCCTTAACACTTGCGAACAAAAGTCTTGTCATACCATGTCGGGCCTGTGCTCTACTAATTCTGTCTGGTCCTGATTTTTAGGTGAAAAAGTTTGTGGTTTGTCATGAATTTGCTGCTTCACCAGCAGCAGGGTACTATGCGAGGCAATGCTTACCTCCGGATCCTGTAGATTCACATCTGCCTCATCTATAAACAGAGAGTTCATAGCCTGTGGTCTTCTTACTGGGTCAGGCAAAACTATTACCACTATTGCAAAATCACGCTCTTCAGTAGTAATCTCCATTTCCATAGGAAAGACTTCCTCGACAATATTTTCTGGAATATCCATGGAACTACTAACAACTATAGTGGTTTGTGCAGTAATAGCTTCTGTTAGTCCTTCTTTACCTGCAACATCCATCCAACTGATTTCCATCTCGACCTGGAGTGACACAGCACCCCCGCCTTCGAGAAGGGAATTTCCCAAGTGTCCTAGCCAAATTTCCCCCATTCACTAAAAATACCACCAACAGCTTAATCTGGTTCAATTTTAGCTGATTACTATCTGTATTCCCCCCCCAGGTCACCCCTGAAAAAGGGACTTCTAGTCTCAGTGGGCCTACCCAGTCAACAAAATTCAATAAATAATAAATACATTTTTTCTACCAGTATTTTCTTAAGTTCAAGACTAAATTACATCCATAAGGCCAACTTTGTTTTCTGAAAATGGTAAGGCAGAGGACAGCAGCATTATAGTCTGAGGTTAAGAAACATACTTTTACATAGCAGTAGTAACAACTATGGTATAGCACTTAATTAGCACCGATGTTCTTGCTTTTATGTGCACATTCCCTGCCTTAGTACAAACAATAAAATGAGAGCACACACCAAAAGAAACCACGCAAACTCTGAAGAGACTGTGAGCACATTTCACTACTTAGTGATGTCCCCAACCATTTATGGTTTCCTTGTTACTGCTCATCCAGCAGCAGCTACAGTACTTCTCAATCAATCAAATCAATCAATCAATCAATCAATCAATCAATCAAGATCTTTATTTAACCAGGTGGTCACCGTTGAGCAAGGCTCATTCTCGAGGTGGACCTGGATGTAACAAATACAGAATAAGGTATAATACACAATAATTACAATACAATAGCATAAACCGTGTGGAGATAAACAGAGATAATAATACATGATTCAGGTTAAATGAACATGTGTCAGGTCAAGTAGAGTGCATTAATGTTGAGACACAAGGGAAACAAGGAGATACACAACATTACAATGTACTAGCAAGAAAGCAAGGGTGAGAGCAGGAGTTGATAGAAATAAGTGAACAGCCAAACAAACCGTCCAGACAATCAGTATTGCAGATGGCTTCTGCAACTAAGTTGCAAAAGTATGGGTCGTAAGGGAAAGGTGAGTTGACTGGAGCCACAGGGTCGCGTAGAAGGCTCACAAGGGGTATAGAAGGGACGGGGTGAGGGGTGCAGGGGAGGAAGGGGGAAGGGGCAGCGTTTAAGAGTAGGTGCACATTGCAGATTGTGTTATGAGGTCTTCTAGTAGTAAGAAAGATGGAGGGGCAGGGCACAAATGAAGCCAGTGCAGTGCTGGAGCAGGTCGGGGAGGAAAGAGGAGGAGAGAAGCAAAGAAGGGGAAAAAGGTGCTGTGAGAGATAGAGATAGAGAGAGAGAGAGAGAGAGCGAGAGAGGGCCAGGCTATGGCTGGACCAATTATTAGGAAAGGTTGCAGTGAGGTGGAAATGGGTCCAGAAAAAAAGGGGTACATGATCAGGAGTGGCAGACACAGGGTTCAGTGACATGATTGGAGTAAAGTGTTTTGAACGTTCCTAAGCTGACGACATAGTTTAGCTTTAGAGATTTTTGCAGTTTATTCACATTGATGACAGCACATGGCTAATGGCAGCGCAGCCAATGTGAGTACTGGCCTTACGCACCTTCAAAGAGATATAGGAGGCACTTCTCAGCGCATACTTACTGATAGTGCAAAATGGTAAGCAATCAGAAATGTAGTTTGGGAGTTTATTTAGGATGACTTTATATGTCCAGATGATGGCATTTCGTTGTCGCCTGAAGTTGAGAGAGGACCACCCTATGGCCGTGTACAATAAACAGTGGTGGGTGGAGTAGGGAAGGCCCGTTATGAACCTTAGGGCTCTGTGATAAAGAGTGTCAAGTTTAGAGAGTGCTCTGGTAGGCCCACGATTGTACAGGAAGTCAGCATAGTCTAGCAGAGAAAGACATGTAGTCTGAACTAGCCTCTTTTTGGCTTCCCAGGGGAGGAGGAGGTCTTTTATCCTCAAAAAAAGGCCAAGCCGCTGATGAAGTTTCTTTATCAGTTCCTCAATGTGAACCCAGAAGGAGAGTCTGTTGTTGAGCCATACCCCCAGATATTTGAATTTGGTCACATACTTTAGCTGATCACCAAGTATGGTAGTGACCAGGGGGAGAGTCCCAACCAAGGCTGGGTTAGGTAGGTTGGGAAAAGGTGAGAAGAACATTGCTTTTGTTTTCTTGGCATTCAAAAGTAACTTCTGGTTTATGAGCTGACGTTGTACAGATTAAATTCATTCTGGAGGACTGAGTACGTAATGTCAGGGGAGGGTCTACTGGCATAAAGCACTGTATCATCTGCAAAGAGGTGTATTTGGGCCTTTTTTATGGTGTCATCTATCCTGTTGATGTAGATTGCAAATAACAGGGGTCTCAGGATGGAACCTTGAGGTACTCCTCTCAGGAGAGGTTTTAAGGGAGAGACTTTGCCTTCTGCTTTTACCTGCTGTGATCGGCCTATGAGGTAATTCTCAAACCATCTGGTAGATATTGTGTCTAGGCCAATTTATCGAAGGGTCATGAGGAGCAGCTCCGACAAAGTTCTTGTTGTCCAACTCAGTCTGCCAGTCATTGGTCACTTTGGCTAGAGCCGATATTGTGCTGTGCTGTGATCTGAAGCCTGACTGTAGTGGATTTAGTAGTTTTGCCTATTACAGATAGTTCCTAAGTTGGGTGTTCACAACTTTTTCCAGCATCTTAGACAGGGTTGGTAGAAGGGAGATTGGCCTGTAATTGTTCAGGTTGCTGGGATCTCCAGATTTGAACAGTGGGATAACATGGGCTGTTTTCCAGATAGAAGGGAGGTCACCTTGAGAGAGGGAGAGGGAGAGGTTAAACAAGTGAGTAATGGGCACTGCCAGGGTGCGATAGCCCAGCTTTAGCAAATAAGGACCAATTTGATCGGCTCCTGCACTTTTTCTAGGATCCAACTGGAGTAAGAGATCTTCGACTTCCTTCAAAGTTGTAGGTTGAAAGGAGAAAGATAGATTTGGGGGTGGGGATCCTTGATCATTGGGTCCAAGCTGGGTGTGAAGTGTGTTAGAGGGGGAGGTATCGAATGCTAACCCTGCAGTGGCAAAATGGTTGTTGAAGGAGTCAAGGATTGAAGATTTATCGGTGTGTGTAGTAGTGCCAATCGAGATTTTTGTCGGCAGTGAGGCACGGTTGGAGAGGCCTTCAATATCCTTGACTAGATTCCAGAAATTGGAGGAGCAGTTGGATGAAAGATCCAGTTGGGAGTGATAGAAACTAGCCTTTGCTTCTCTTACCAGTTTGGTGCACTGGTTCCTAGCCCTCCTGAATAGATTCCAGTCATTCCTGGACTTTGTCTTGTGGGCCTTCTTCCACAGCAAGTCTCTATTATGCAAGGCATCCTTCAGTTCAGTAGAGAACCAAGGACAGGTTTTTTTTTCTGATCTGAGTTTTTGTTAATGGTGCAAGTTTATTGAGAGCGGCTACGATAATGTCCTGGAGGATATCATAAGTGGTAGTCACAGACTTTGCTAGATAGAAGTCTGGCCAGTGTACAGAATGTGTTAACTCGGAGATGAATGCATAGGGGTTGAAGTTGCGTAAGTACCTAGTAGTTGAGAATTTGGCTCCTGAGGAGGTGGTGCGGTTGGACCGTATACAGGCAATAAAGCAGTGATCGCTGATGTCTGAGAAGAAGACACCAGCATGGGTGAATAAGTGGGATTTTCTCACGAGGATAATGTCTAACAGGGAGCTGTTAGCAGGGTTGGTTTTTTTATGGGAGTGTTGTTTCATTGATGAGTTGGGACAGTCCAAGTGAGTCACAGAGTGATCTTAGTGGAGAAGATACGCTAGATAGCCAATCTAGGTTGAGGTCACAAAGTAGTATGGTCTCGGTGGATGCTTGTCCTAGGATAGTGCTTAGATGGTACAGCAACTGCAAACCAGCAAATGGGGGCCTATAACAACCTAGCACACAAAGTGATACACCAGGTGCAATCTCAACCAGCAGGGAGAGACTTTTGAACTCATGTGGAATTGAGGTTGAGTCTAATATGGAGACTGAGAATTTGTCCTTAACATAAATAGCCACCTCTCCACCTCTGGTCCGTCTATCAGTACGGAACAATGAATAAGAAGGGAGATTTATTTCATTGTTGCTGGTTGCTGGGAGAAGCCAAGACTCAATGACGACCAGGATATCTGGGGTAGTGTGGCAAATCCAGGCCTGGATAGGTGTGATTTTTTTTAACAGGCTGCATTAATGTGTATGAAGCTTAACCCTTTGAGATTAGGTAAGTCTGCTGGCGATCCGATGGGTGCTGTAGGGCCAGGGTTAGGTTCGATGTTACCAGAGCACAGCAGTAAAAGAAGCAGGATCTTCCTAATTGTTTCTGAGAGCACTTTCATGAGCTTAGTCCGTCTTCATCTGCAGGGGATATGATTGTGAGAGGGAGGGTCCTTGAGGCTGGTACCAAGCTGTGTTAATGTTACATAGAACAGGACCTTGCCAGCGTGGGACAATGTGAGGTGAACGAGGTGGGGAGACATATTAAAAATCTTTCTTGGGGGCACATCTAAGTTACCAGTTTGCCGTGGTGAGTAGGGGTCCAGTAGCAGATATGGAGTATTGAGGACGCGTAAGAGATATTCGAGTAATTTTAAGACATCAGCCTGGGGAGGCATATGCTTGGGACCCCATATCTCAGATGATGGCGTATCTGGTGGCATATCTGAAGCCATCTACAGTATTTTAAATCACATGGCATACATATTCAGCATGTTTAAAATTACTTAACACAGCTGATTTCACATAAAATCTACTAAAACACATTCATTTATAGATATCAAAAGAGAGATGGGAAATGGATTTCTGCTGTAAAACTCCTGTGGGAAATGAGTAAATGTAAAGTTTATTCAGAAAACTGCAGTTCAGAAAACGTTCACATACTTTAATCCAAGACTGTTCTAGCAGAAATAATCATATATTGTGTTTTTTTTAAAGGTTAACAAAGGAACAAGTATATAAATTCAGTTGGACTTATGTCAGCATCATATTGACATTCAGACGGTTATTTTCACTTACTGCTGATTTGTGTTGCAAGTACCATCTACATATGAGACAGACATCAGAACAGAGCACAATACAAAAATATATGAATGATGTAAGACATTTTCATCATGTAAATGAAAGAGGATGTAAGACAGTGCAGAGCAGCAAGAAGCAAGACAGGCCACAAATAATGGCACTGTTCTTTAGAGGCAAAAAAAGGATTTGAGAGACTATGATGGCTTTTTCAAATTAGAGAGATTACCAAAGTAGAAGATGAAATAATTTAGACAAATTCAGTAAAGCTTGATTGTATTAAAGCGGCACAATAATGCTACTATAGTTAGGGTAACCGGTACCTTCTATGTTAAACCCTGAATGTTGCTTCTAACACAGACAATCATGGACTGATCAGGATGACATTTATAGGATTTTATACTGCAGTCCACATCTTCAAACCCTGAACATTTTAATTTAATTAGTTTTGTCATTTTAAACTACTGACTTCATAAAAAATTAAAGTTCAAACTTCTGTCAAATGTTGCCATTGTGCTCAGTCACTCTAACTGAAACTACAAAACATTAAATCATGAGGTTTGCAGTCTTTTAGTCCATACCTTCCAGAGTAGGATTTTATTATTCTAAGAGTAATTTTTTTATGCAGCTTTTTACTCCTTGGGCTAGCTCTTACATGTCTGTCCCCACCTTCCCTCAGCCAGCATCCTCCTCCTCCCCCCCCAGTTTACATATCCAGATGTCTTCAGATGTCCAGATGATGGTATGAGTCTAGGGAGGTGCACAGGGCTTCATTCTGCCCTCAAATTCCCATTTTCCTTTTCTCCCAACGTTCCTGTCATGGCATGCATGGCAGGGCATGTGAGTGGAGGCCCACATGTCCTGCAGATCTGCAGCTCTGCCCTTGAGCTGCTCATTGCCTGCACTACCCTGGGCATCCACCCAGTGGCAGTCAAAATTCGATATGACTGGCCACCCCTCCTGGGGAGAGGAGAGCTGTTCCTGGATGCTTGATCCTCTCCTTCATGCTGACCCCTGGCAAACCATGCTCATTTTTGAACTCGGGTCATTCACATGGCAGGAGGTAAGAAGCATAGCGCCTCAACCCTCCATACCACTGGGCCGGTTGGGTAGTAGTTTTTTTTTAGTTATGCATAACAGTTATGTTCTGGGAATGTGCAGTACAAAATAAAATCATAAAAGTGCAGTATCAATATGTTGGTTAGTTGCATGCCCGCCTTTGAGGCTGAAAGATCATTAGGTCATGGGTTCTAGTTCCATGCCAGGAACGAGGGCTAACAACCACTATAAAACTGTAGTATGACACTAAGGAGTTACGTTAGGTGATGTCCTTCAGAGGAGACAATAATCTCTCTAATGTCTCTCTTGCCAGTCTCTGGTGACTGTTCAGGTGAAAATGAATGATCCCATGACACTTATTGTACTATTAGGGAGATTCTTATTATAAAACACTAAGTAACAATGATTATCCACAGTTCAAACTTATAATTGTGACATGCAACATCACCAGGTTGCAAAACTTCATTGTACTGCAACATGCTCAGTAGAGAAAGTCATGGAATTGGACAGAGAGCAGCTGATTTCTTTGTAACATTAGGGGAATTCTTTCATGAAAAATAAGACAAATCATAAATAAAACAACTGTCTTCCCTTGTATTTACAATAGTTACATATTTACACAGCCTCCACCCTGAACACTAAAGAAAATGTATCCCCTCTGAACATCAACTAATTCCCCTTCTACCTCACACTTTGTGTAAAATTCCTAGTGATTCTGACAGCAGACATACTGGATTTCAAAGTACAATCTTGTATTTTTTGTCTTTGTGCTCTTTGCCTTGAGGGTCTCTAAAATAGGTATTTTTTTATATCCAATTTACCGCTTCACAGAATTGTAACATTTGAAGATTCCTCCAGTGTCTTGACCAACATTTTCCGTGTTAATACAACAGGTCACTGAAAAGAAATCCTAGGGCAAACCTGTGAATGAGCTGCAATAGCTCAGTGTACCTCCCTGATCAATAATTAAATGAAAAGATTTCAAAATGATTAAACTGCATGGGCAGAACAATTCCATTTAGTGTGTATTTCACAGGGATCTAATCAACACATTCACTGAGAGAGCATCAGATAGAATCCAAAGAAAGAGACCAAAGAAATGTTGTTTAAGAAAAGTCTCCCACACCACCACTACCACCCAGCCAACACCAGTAACCAGTCCTCATTTCTAGTAATTCCAGTGGTGCTCAGTGCCAGGTTCCTTTGTGTATAGTCATGTTCTGACACCATTGTTAGAGAATACCAGGACAAGGAGCTGCTGTTGTGACTGGACTTCTCTACTGGGACTAAAGAAGCAGAACTCTTACTACTGGAACCTTCAATTTACTGGGACTTAAGAAGTAGAACTCTACTACTGGGACCTTCAATTTGGGGTAAAAAAAAGTTAGTGTGTTTGTCTGAGTTGGTTGAAGTGAATTATCTGAGCAGTTGTCTAGGTGTTAATCACAGGTGGCTGAAGGGGATTGTTATCTGTGCAATTTAACTAAGTGTAGAAAGATCTGTTAAGTAGGGGGAGTGGATTAGCGAGAAGGAAGCCTGATTAAAGCCAGATTTAAACCCTGCCTAGATAGCTTCTACCAGAGAATTGTCAGAGAACACCAGGACAAGAAGCTGCTGTTGTGACTGGACTTCTCTACTGGGATTATATTGCCCTCCTTCCCTCCCCTCCACCCCTTCCCACCCAAAGCCAGTTCTACTTTTATAGGCACAGGATTTGACTGACAACAGGAACTTCCTGTTTGAGAGCAGGAAGTGAGTGATCACAGAGCCACCACAAACTCACCATCCTAGAAGGACAAGAGTAGCTCTCCATCTCCCCCCCCCAGTTGCTGGAGGTCTGCCTCTGAGCAAGTAAGGGGACTACTGAGAAATATAGGATCTTCTGGTCTCAGAACAGGAAGATCAGGTGCTTAAAGGGCACAGAGGCAGTAACTAAGTAGGGAGAAAAAAATAAACAAATAAACAGAGGAAAGAGTAAGTATTCCAAACAACAGTGAAGGTGCCAGAAATAAGACATGATGGGAGTGGTGCAGTGCAGTGGCTATGGAACAGCAGTCTTCTGGGAGACATTCTGGAGGTTATGGTGTTGTCTTATCTGCAGGCACCTCTCTGGGCTGAGGGAGGAGGTAGCTTATCTCCAGGCTAAGTTGGCCAGGATTTGTGGAACCTCCTCTCCCATTCAGGGACCACCAGAGCCACTGCCATTGCCTCAGAGGTTGCCAAGAAAGAGGAGTGGTTGGACCACAGTGGGCTCAGGGAGAGTGAGGGTGGTGGAACAGAGGTGCATCCCTCCAGTTGTACCTTTCCATAATTCATATGCCATTCTTGCAAAGTGTGATTCCTCAATGGAGGCACCCGCAGTGGAGACCAAGGAGGATGCTGGGAACCTCCACAAAGGAGACCCACAGAAGGGTTGCATGGGACCCCACAGGGGAAGGAAACAACTCCTGGTGGGGGACTCCATTGTTAGGAAGGTAGAACTGGGGAAGGAAGGAGAGAGGGATGTAAGGTGCCTGCCTAGCACCATGAATTGGAGGGACAGGAAGCAAATCCTCAGGATTGCTGAAGCAGCTGCACAGGGGAGGGAGCTGGATGTCATTGTCCACCTAGGGACAAATGACCTGGCTAAGAAAGGGATCAGAGCAGTGCAGGAAGACTCTATGGAGTTGGGGAGGGGCCTTAGACAAGTAGCACACATGGTAACCTTCTTGGAGGTGCTGCCTGTCTATGGCGTAGGTGAGGTTAGGATGCTCCACACCATGAGATTCAATCAGTGGTTGAAAAACTGGTGCAGAGCTCAGGGAGTTGGCTTCATTTGGGACTGGGGGTCCACCTGGAGTGATGCAGTCCTATACTGGAGTGATGGTCTGCATCTCTCTCTTGGAGGGGAATCAGGATCCTAGGTGATAGGTTTAAATGCTTCATTGGCAAGCATTTAAACTAGCCAAGGGGGGAGGCACTGAAAAGGAGCAGGGAAATCCTAGCCCCCCAAAAAAGTCAGGGTAGTAAGAGAGGTAAACACCAAGTTAGAGAT
Source organism: Neoceratodus forsteri (assembly GCA_016271365.2). Classification (NCBI taxonomy): domain Eukaryota; kingdom Metazoa; phylum Chordata; order Ceratodontiformes; family Ceratodontidae; genus Neoceratodus; species Neoceratodus forsteri. Next base: position 1,436,559,454 of record CM028131.1, on the reverse strand, counting down.
GTTGATAGGGAGAAGGGCAGGGGTAAATGGAGAAAGTGACAAAGGCAATAAGGACAGGGATGGGGCAAAAAGGGGTAAGGCCAGGAAATGGAGGGTAATGAGTACCAATGCCTGTAGTCTGAGCAACAAGCTCCCTGAACTGGTGGCCTTGATGGAAGAGGGATGCCTGGATATCAAAGCAGTCACAGAAACATGGTACACAGAGAACCATGACTGGGATGTTAACATACCAGGGTACACAACCTACAGGAGAGACAGGGAGAGGAGAAGAGGGGGAGGAGTAGCTCTCTATGTAAGGGATTGGATAAAAGCAACTGAACAAAAGAGTAAACAGGGAGGAGAGGAGGCACTGTGGGTCACCTTAGAGACTGGAAATGGCACCACAATCCACACAGGGGTTGTATACAGACCCCTATGTCAGGGGGAGAGAATGGACAAAGATATGATAGAAGGCATTCTTAGGATGGCAGAAAAAGGGGAGATACTGTTGATGGGAGACCTGAATATGCCAGATGTTAACTGGAGCACATTTGCTGCAGCCACATCCAAGAGCAGGGCCATTCTCGATGCCCTACAGGTGGCACGCCTCAGACAGCTAGTTTTGGAACCCACTCATGAGGGAGCAATCTTAGACCTTGTACTCTCAAATGGGGACAGTGAGAGGGTCTCAGATCTAGAAGTGGGTAGCCATCTGGGAATAAGTGACCACTAAACAGTGTGGTGCATGATAAACTCAGCTACAGAGTCAAGCCATACAAAAGTGAGGGTACTGGACTTCAGGAGGGCTGACTTTGGCAAGATGGGAGAGTGCCTTAGAAAGGCACTAGCAAACAAGCTAGAAGGAGGGGTGGAGCAACAATTGGGAAACTTCAAAATTGCCATCACAGAGGCAACAAGCCTTTGTGTGAAGCAAATAAACAAATTAAAATAAAAGAAAAAGCCACTATGGTTCTCAAAAGAGGTGGCGGGGAAGGTCAGGGAGAAAAAGATAGCATGCAGGAAGTATAAGGAAACACAGAAGGAGCAGGACAGAGAGCTGTACCAGTTAAGGCAGAAGGAAGCAGGGAGGGAAGTCAGAATAGCAAAGGCCCAAACTGAGGAAAAGATAGCCAACTCAGTTAAGAAGGGGATAAAACTTTTTATAGGTATGTCAGGGAACATAGCAAGACAAAGGGAGGAATAATAAGGCTGAATAGAATGGACGGTGGGTGGGCAGAGAAGGACAGTGAAAAAGCATGGATACTGAATGAATATTTCTGCTCAGTATTCACAAAAGAGGAGGAGGTGGAGGTGCCTAATCCACTTAATAGAAGCACTCTGGATGGGGGGGGGTCGATCCCAGTCTTTTCATGAAGAAAGGTTCTCAAAGAACTCCAAAACTGAAGGTGGACAAAGCAATGGTGCCTGATGGAATTCACCCCATAATTCTAAAAGAATTAAGGGGAGAACTAGTGAAACCACTGACTACCCTTTTTAACAAATCATGGGAGGATGGTGTGGTACCTGAAGACTGGAGGAAGGTGGATGTGATTCCTCTTCACAAAACTGGGAGCAGGACAGAGGCAGGAAACTACAGACCTGTCACTTTGACCTCTGTGGTAGGGAAAGTGATGGCATCACTTCTGAAGGAAAGAATTGTTGAGTACCTAGAGGCCAGTGGGGCACAGGACCCAAGACAGCACGGGTTCACAGTGGGAATGTCATGTCAGATGAATCCAATTGATTTCTTTGACAGGGTGACAAAAGTAGTAGACCAGGTAGGGGCTGTGGACATGGCCTGCCTTGACTTTAGCAAGGCATTTGACACAGTCCCAGACAAAAGAGTAATAGTCAAATTAACCAGCCTGGGAGTGGGTCCTAGGGTGGTAGCCTGGGTAAAACATTGGCTGGACAACAGGACACAGAAGGTAATTGTAAATGGAGTCCACTCGGAAGAAATAGGGGTTACTAGAGAGGCACCACAGGGTTCAGTACTGGGTCCAGTCCTTTTTAATGTCTTTATAAGTGACATTGCAGAGGGACTGGAAGAAAAAGTATGCCTTTTTGCAGATGACACAAAGATCTGCAACAGGGTTGACACACAAGGAGGTGTGGAAAGGATGAGAAGGGACTTGGCAAGGTTGGAAAAATGGTCAGAAGTATGGCAGCTTGGATTCAATGCAAAGAAGTGCAAAATAATACACCTGGGAAACAAAAACCTAGAGGAAGATTACACAATGGGGGGGGGTAGTAACAACAACAAAAATGGAAATAGACCTGGGGGTAATCATATCAGATGACCTTAAGGTTAGCAAGCAATGTGAGAAGGCAGTAGGGAGCGCTGGAGGGATACTAGGATGCATAGGGAGAGGCATCACCAGCAGAAAACAAGAAGTTGTTATCCCTCTGTACAGACAGTTGGTGAGACACCATCTGGAGTACTGTGTCCAGTTCTGGAGACCCTATCTCCACAAGGTCATAGACAGGATAGAGGCAGTCCAGAAGAGGGCAACTAAAATGGTGCAGGGTCTCCAAGAGAAGCCATAACAGGACAGACTAAAGGAGATTAATATGTATACCCTTGAGGAAAGGAGGGACATGATAGAAACTTTTAAGTACCTCAGTGGAATCAACAAAGTCCAAGAGGGTAGCATCTTTCAGAAAAAAAGATGTGCAAGAACAAGGGGACACAAATTTGAAGATGGGAGGTGGTTCAGGGGCAAAGTGAGGAAGTCTTTTTTCACAGAGAGAGTGGTGGACACATGGAACAGTCTTCCTGAGGAAGCTGTGGGGTCTAAAATTGTGGGAGAATTCAAGAATGCATGGGACAGACATAAGGCAATTTTTGTGGGGTGTAGGAAGAAATAGGCTGTTAGTTAACTAGGATCTGCAGCTTATCCTGTAGGTAGGGAAATGGGCAGACAAGGTGGGCCAAGCAGTCCTTATCTGCTGTCAAAGTCTGTTTGTATGTTTCTATGTTTCTATGATACCCTGCATGATGACTAGGTGTAATGACTAGAAACACATTCTTTAGCAATTAAGCAATTAACAGCGATAGCTCTTTCCATTCTTATCAAGTCATGTCTGAAGGTGCTGTTTGACATAACTAGACAAAAAGAAACCTAGCACTGAGCAGCACTGTATGCCACTCACCACTGAACATGATGTCCTACCCCAATGCCAGAAATCACTCTCCCCTGGCTAACAGCCCCAAACAATAAGTTTGGCATGGCAAACAATCTCCAGTGCTGAGAACTTCCCCCTTAAACATCAAGTCCACAACAGGAAGATCATTCTTGATGCCAGAAGACACTACCTCTGCTCCAGTGGGAACCCATCCCTTATGCCATAATTCACATCCATATTGAAAATGCCCCCATTCCCTCTGCATCCCTGACCACACCCAACCACCCCTGCTTGAATGAATGTGTAACCCAAGCGCCATGTAACAGTGAGCTACTACCCCTGCCTGATGGGATCTGAGGGGTTCTTTTCCAAATAGAAATAAGTAATAGTGTGGTGCCTCCACCTAGAGTGAGTATAGTGGGCCAGTTGTTTGTAGGGTACAACCTCCTGGGATGCTGTACCTACCCACCTCCCTTTCGGTCACCGCACACACAGAATTCCATGTACTAACTTAATACTATATATTGCATGCAATGTAAAGCTATCTAGCATAGGCAAGTAAGATACCGGGTCAAAATAGCACTTCTGAAAGAGCGCTGCGAAAATTGCGCTGTGTAAAGTGCAAAAGGATTTAGAGCAACAGGGGTATAATAGCGGTAGATAATTACCACTGCCCCTGTTGCTCTGCACTTTTGCTGAAGAGGGATCAAGTTATCATGTGCTGGGGTGGCTGGTCGAGCCGCTCCCATGGTGGAGTGGCTAAGGCACCAGCAAATGGCAGGGTAGGAGACCTGGGACCGGGGTTCAGTTCCCCCAGGTCTCCTCATGCTGCAATTTTTTTTTAAAGAAAAAAGTAACTTTCCCCCTCCCAATTTTCTCCCCATCCTCAAATTCTGCAACCCCCGGAGTTGATTATTTTAACTCCGGGGGCATGGGGACTGAGTCCCCGCCCCACAAAAATAAAGAAGACCCATTATTTTCAATGGGCCTGTGCTGTTGTCAGGCTGGTGCTTTATCCAACATTGTTTCAGAGGGTGATGTTTTGCTTGCGGCATGTATTGGAGTGAGGTTTTTGTTTTTGGCAAAATGACCGCTTGCCAGCAAGCAACACCCTGCACTAGATACATACTTCTATCTAGGAATACAGTATCACATTTTAATATCACAGTAAAATCAAATACTAAGAGGAATGGCAAGACCCCTCACATTTTGAAAAGTTATAAAAACCTTCAAATGTTAGAAACATCTGCAGATAAAGTTAACACAGTGCAAGTACTTTGCATTACTTCTCTACTATACCCCTTTTGGAATTTTTAAACACTCTAGGGGATTAGGTTTTACAACGGCCCACTACAGTTCTAGACAGGGAAGTCTAGGCTTCAGATGTCAGTGGTTCATTTGTGAGTACACTGTCACTTGGTAATTTGCTGACCATTGCAGAAGAAAGGAGCGCTTCCACAGGCATGTTGGTCACACTTGAATTGTGGGCAGGAAAACCTTGAAACAAATTAGTAAGCTCAGGATTTGGATAATAGGCTGAAAGACTAGGACTTCCTCTTCAGAATTTATTTATTTATTTATTAAGTTTTTGTTGACTGGGTAAGTGCACTAGACAAATCCTTCCTATTTTCAAGCACAACCAGGGGGAGGGGGATACAGATGAACGCCAACTGACCTTGAACCAGATTCAGCTGTTGGTGGTATTTTTTTAGTCAATGAGGGAAATTTGGCCAGGACACTGGGGAAATTCCTCTACTCATTGCCTGCAAGGGGCATTGCTTCCTGTGAGCAGAGAGGACCCTTTTGTCTGCTGTACCAAGATGGCAGATGACAGTGTGGTTGCTGGTGGAATTGCTGGAGATATTTTGGATTCTGACCTGACTACAGCTTTACCCATGTAGTCAAGAATACCTGACATTATCTCTGAAGAAACTACAAGGCTGCAATCTGCAGAAAGAAATACTGAAGGTACCACTTTAAATGAATTGCCAGACAATCATCAAGAAGACTTGCCTCAGACACCACTTTACCCAGTTTCAGGAACTCAGAGTACTTCTAATGACACAGAAAATTATCTGCGAAGCATGTATTTTGCACACAAGGACTTTCTTATTGGTCTTATGCACTCTGATTCATAGTTTTCCTCACAGCCTTTTTTGTCAACTTACCCTGCAGCAGCCACTTCTGATATGACTCCTAGCACCAGAAATGCCACAAACTCTGCATCAGGAGCTCCTCTCTTTGCATCTACAGGACAGTCATCGCACCACAGAGGACATGAGAGCATTTGGTCTGCACGGTGGCTCATGCTGCTGGATGGCAACAACATTCAGAAGGAGCACCCTGGACCTCTCCAAGGGCTGTTTCAGCCCAGAAAATCATCTCTGAGGCTCACAATGAACTCCGATCTTCAGGAGACACACCATTACAGACGAAAACAACTCCAGAACCAGTATCTTTCCCTAGTAATGCTTCAAGCACACCTGCTATCTCCTGAACAACACCTGACATCACAGATACTGTCACGGGCCCCAACTTAGCCAGACATGAATCTACTTCATCTTCCTCGACTTCAGAACATAATTTAGCTGGTACATCTGAGCCATTTGGTCCACAGTCTGCAGGTGAGGGTGCTAACTCGACCCCATTTAAACTCAGTGATCTGTTCACAAATTTAGGTGAGCCAGCACAGCGAAGGAATGCTGTATGTATGAAGTTCATGGGGGACATTTCTACAAGCCCTGACAGAAGAACTGTATTGCATAGTATGTTGCGGGACTCTTTAGGGATACGGCAGCAGAATTATTTGCCTTCATTCATGTGCATGGGGAATCTGTGTATGACTTAAGTTTTAAAAATGTGTACACTTTGGAGAAATTCTGGGAGAAATATGAGCATGTAAAACATCTGCCACTCTGGGCTCCCTTTATGGTCATCTGCCTCATGAAACCAACAGTGAAAATTGTTACCTTACTGTTTCGTAGCGAGGGGGTGAGCATAGCGGATGTCCAGTACTGGCTCAGGCAGCTCTGCGATATACTAGAGGTCCATTGGCCTATTTTGGACGAGGACCTAGTATGGACTGGGGGATGAAAAGTAAAGGTACAACTTAAAAACATGGATAAAGGTATCTCTCATTTACCAGGCAGCTTTCACATAGGCAGGACCGTAGCTTATGTTTTTACCCTGGACAACCACTGACCTGTCATAAGGTGTGGTTTCGCACCCACCTGAGCAGCACTTGCAACAAGCCCAGATGTACTTTGTGCTTATCCTATGGACATGTGAGTTTAGGTTGTCCAAACCCTCATACTGCAATCTGTGTGATGAGCCAGGGCACTCCTATCACCAGTGCCCTTGGGTGGATCATAATAGGCTCGACCGCCCTCTCCAGGACCAGATAGCGCTTATAACGGATTCCCAGACTCAGGCCTTATGCCGCAGGGAGGCCCGGCCCCTGCCACTTCTACCCTGGCACCAGAACCTCCTCTTCTGCAAGAGCCTGAACCTACGGCCAGACAAGGGGCCATTCCCAAGTCCCCTGGCACCCTTATAGCAGCAGTTCTCCCTTCTGAATCAGTCCCTGCTAGTACCCAGGCTACCATGCCTCCCCCCCAAAGGACTCAGACCACTTTGTGGCAATCCCCCCTTCTAAATGGGGTTAAGGCAAATGAAAAGCAGAAGCTTCCACCCCCAAGAGAACAATTATCATGAGGAATAAATTTCAGGCCTTAGCCAAGAGACGACAATGGGGAGACATGGAAGGGGAAGATGGAGACTCAAATTCTTCTCTAGCCTCTTCCTCCTTTATGGACTTCTCCTCTGACTCCCAGCTTGATCCCCTCCCCCTTCAGCAGGTGGAGGTAGGACCCATGCTAACATTACCTGACATTAGCTCCTCCAGAATTGCACTGTACTTTCTGGGATGAACCACCACCAAGGACTCCGCTGCTTCACCCTAAATGCATGCAGCATTAAATCCTATAGAAAACAACTCTCTACAATGCAGTACCTTTCTGACTTACACCACGACATCTATTTTCTCCAGGACACCCATTTGAAATCTCCTCATGAGCTTTCTCAAATTAAAACTCATTGGCATCAGGGCTCTTTCTTCTGGTCATATGGAGAAGATAGGTCTGATGGCCTAGGTATTTTGTTCGCAAATTTTAATTTCCAAATTTCCTGGTTGGTAGACATAATACCAGGATGAGCCATGCTTGTAGACTGTACATACCAACAACACAAACTCAGGCTCATTAATGTATATGCCCCCCAGAGCATTGCCTCTAGAACAGACTTATTTAACAAAATACACCCATACCTGTATTCCAACCGGAAAATCTATATGGGAGACGATTTCAACTGTGGTCTTACTCTCTCATATTGGGGCGGCTCCACTCAAAAACTTTTCGTAGATTCAATTGCCTGAACAAAATTATTCAGACTGCGGCCCTCATAGATGGACATAACGCTTTACATGGTCCAGGTGCCAAAGCCTATCATAGAGGCCCATACGCTACCAGGATAGATTTTCTTTTTGTCTCACAGAATATTTCAGTCACACAGGCAAGAATCATACCCTGTGAGACTTCAGACCATCTGGGGATCTCTCTGGTTTGCTCCCCTTCAGGTAACTCCTTTCCTGGTCAACCCCACTCTAGGTGGAAATTGAATAGTTCATTGTTGACAGACCCAGCCATTTCAATGCACTGCACAGACCTTCTAAGGGCCCGGCTGTCCGTAATGGAAGCATATCATTCTCCTCTACAATGGTGGGAAGACACTAAGAGTGATATCAAGATTTTCTTCCTACATACAGGGAGGAAGAGAACACTGAGTTCATATCTTCGATACCTCACTCTCAGACAAAAACTACAACAGGCCATATCTCTCTTTCACATCCCACATGGACTACTCTCACACAATAAAGTCCATTAAGGAAGAAATGGAACAGTTCCAGTATCACCGAGCACATTCTTTACAGATGGAAGCTCAACATGGGACACAAGGCTCTGGTCCCTACTTAGATATCTATAAAAGTTGCACTGACAGGGTAAATGCAACCCACATAGAGGAACTTTTTGATTCTGCTTCCAATGCCCCCCACAATTCCTTGCTGAACATAAAGCGTATCACCAGCTCTTATCTAGCTACGATGTTTGGCATCACAACACCTGTGGATAGTATCATACCTTTCCTTTCAGGTATTTCTATTCCTCCTCCATCCCAAGATACATTGAAACATCTCCTTGAACCTATAACACCAGAAGAAACCCAGCAGACTATAAAACACCAAAAGAAGCGCACTTCCCCTGGATCCGATGGCCTTACTGCAGAATCATATATACAGTTTATGTTATTTTTTGCCCCCTTTCTGACGTTAACATATAATACCATCATAAGCACTATTTCTACTCCTAAAGGATTTTCCGATGCTATTATGATTTTATTATTCAAGAAAGGGAACAGAGCTGATATAAGGAACTGGAGACCACTAAGTCTGCTAAATGTAGACTATAAAATATTCACTTCCATCTTGCTCAATAGGATGCTCCCTGTTGCTGCTCAGATTATTTCTGAGGTGCAGACTTGTGCCCTTCCCGGCAGATCTATCCTTTCCAACCTATCCCTCATTCGAGATATTATTTCAAACAGTACTCCCTCTTCACCTGCCCTGTTACTCTCATTGGACCAAGAACAGGCTTTTGACCGGGTCAGCCATGTTTATTTGTTCCAGGTTCTTGCACACTACCATGTTCCCCAGAAATTCATCTCTTGGCTTAAACTCTTATATAGTACTGCTTGGATACAACCCCATATAAATGGTTCTCCGTGCCCCCCTTTTTTAGGCCTTAGAGGAGTGCAACAGGGCTGCCCCTTAAGTCCTCTTTTACATATTTTTCAACTGGACCCTTTATTATGAACCCTACTGCACCCATCTTTACCTAGAATCTCTTCCCCCATTGGAAGACCTCTACCTCCAGTATGTGCATATGCTGATGATTTGTGCATTTGTACTACCCCCTATCTTCAGGAGATAGTGCTTCCCCCTATTTTCAAAGCATTTGAGACAGCTTTGGGCTCCCAAATAAATATAGCAAAAAGCACAGCACTAGTGGTGCCAGCTTCAGCCAGCATAGACTTACCGATGCATATTGTATATATCTCTTTGGTAATCGCTCCAATAAAAATCCTGGTATTACATTATGGCACCTCAGATGATGCCAGCTATAACTGGAATATAGTATTAAATAGAGCAGCACACTTCCTTTCCTTTTGGAAAGGACATAGCATTGCAAAATGGAAAAGAGTGTTTTTATTGAAAACTTTAATACTTCCCCTCTTCTTACACGTGGCATCAGTGTTTCTGGTTCCTTTTTCTCTGGAGGCAAGAGTTTACAATATTTTTTTTCAAGGCTTCTGGGGCAGCTGTTTAAATCCCATAAAAAGATCACACACATACATGGATTATTGTCATGGTGGGGTAAGGATGCTGAACCCGGTAGTATTTTTCCATAGCCTATTCCTGAAAATCACGATACCCCACTTACTCCATGATCCACCCCTATTTTGGCATTTAATTCTATATTCTTTTACCATTAAGGTATGCCAGATATGGCAACAACTTCCGCATGACATCCCTAGGAACTTCAGAAAACTAGGTATCCCCAGCTTCCTCTTCCCACCTTTTCTGAAGATCCGGCAATGGAAACTCTTCCCTACACATATATTGACTAAAACCAGGAGACAGCTTTATAACTTTGTTTTAGATACCCATTTTTCTGACTTACCACAGATAGTATCTACACAAGGCTCCCTTCTGGAACTAGAAATACCCTTCTCTCAGTTAACTGACCCCAGGATCCCCCACACAATTTTGGGATATCTCCTGGCTAGCTTGTCATGGAAGACTGGGTGTCAAGAACAACCTAAACATAGATCAGTAGAGGAGCGAATATGCCCCCGAGACTCTTGCACAGCGGTACTGGAAACCATGCATCATTTTTTTATTGATTGCCCATATAGTCAAGTTGTTTGGACCCCCTTTTACATAAATGGAAAGAAAAGACACTTCAGAATGTAACATATGATATCCTGGTGTATGGGATATACCTCCCTGGATTACAGAAATATCACACAGGGACCTTACGTCTCATCTTTACATCCTGCTGCTATTATTTATGGCAGGCCAGGTGCGCCTTTCTCCTGCAACAGAAAGTGTTTTCTGCAATGCAAATAGTTGCACAGATTGTTTCTAGCCTTGTGTTAATCCAAAATATGGAAAAAAAGTTGTTAACTTCTGCTGTATACAGTTCATATTGGAACAATTGTGCATGGATTGAAACTGCAGTACCCTGAAGATGTTTTTCTTTTTTTCCTCTCTGTATTAGTAAGCATTTATTTTGCTCCATTTAAACTGAAATGTTTCTTTTGACTTCTTTTTCCTTTTTTCCCCCCTCACCCTTGTTTATTGGTTTTATTTGTTTGTTGATTTCATTTTGTCTTTCTTGCAAACCTTATTTACAGTTTCTGTAAAGTTGACATTGTCTTTTGTTTATTCAGTGTACTGCACTAATTTTTCTTTAAATAAAATATTTCCCTACTCTTTTTGAGAGAGGGTGCTGTGTGGCTGTGAGAAGGTGCCTAGTAGTGCTTGAGTGCTCAGAGGAGAAAGACATGTGGCTGGCTGAGCAGTGGGTCTCCTCTTCGGCCTCCCTTCTGATGGAGATCGACATGATATCAGACTCGGCAGTGGAGGAGACAATGGATACACTACAATGTGAGGAAAATGGTTTGCTTGCTGACTTATGAAGAGATTTGAGGTCAGGAGCCACGATGCAGCCTAGGGAATATAAAGCTGTCCTTAGGGATAAGGCCGCTGAAATACATTCAAGGCTAGATTCAGTGGAATGAATGTTCTTGGAAACACAGAAGCAGTTGCAGGAGGAGCTGAGGCTGCAGGAGGAACGAAGTGAGATACAGGAACTGGACGCTCCGGTTACGACGATGGAAATGGTTATGTTTGAAGAAATCGTGGGTGAAGCAGGGGCTCTGCCTGCAATTTTGCCTGGAATTGTATCTCCTGATTCTCCAGTAAGTGTTCCTGCAAACAATGGTGTTGGTACTGTTAAGGGGACTCAGAGTATAGAAGTGGGTAATGCCCAGAGACTTTGTGGTCCCTCATTGTGCTGAGACATCAGAACAAAATGAAAAAGAGTTGTTTTCACTCCCGATTGTAGGTAAAGAGCCAAATTCAGTACCTCCGGTGACTTTTACAATTGGCATTTCTTTGGGTGGTAGTAAAAAAAATATTAAGGAAGGGTCAGGGAAGGGTAGGAGGCAGAATTCCCACATACCTAATGTTTTATCTTGTCCTTCACAGAACAATCCTGCCACTATTCCCCAGAAGCCAGTCCCTGGTACATCTAGCTGGGTTTCCACAGCCTTACAAGCTGCAGGATGAATGAAAAATAAGGCAGGGATAGGGTAGGATGCAAATCTGCAAAACGAAGAGTTTTCTAGCTCTATCTCAAATGGTCCCCCTAGAGATTTAGTTTCTAACACTGATATAAATAATGACTCTACGCTGCAACCAGGGCAGCAATCTCCTATAGGGAAGGTATCTGCCACACAACCAGACAGGTCTCATCCCTGGCTGGAAGAAATTAAATCTCTAGAAAATACTTCCCCAGTATTACCTGAAGAGGAAGTTGTGGATGACTCTGCCCCATTGTATCAGGACTTTATTCCTGATAATCAGAAGGACTTAGATCCCCTTGTGCAAGCCCCTGCAACAGTATGGCATGAAAAGAGACCAATTATTTCCGTCTGAGTGAGGGCTTTTATCAGAACCAGCTATAAGAAGAAATGCAGTTTGTTTGAAATACAAGGTGTGATATTTCCAATGTTCCTGATAGACATTTTGTAGGGTGGGCCTTGCTTAAAGATAGCATGAAGTATTACGCATACAAAGTATATGCTCTTATACATGTACCAGAGGACTCTATATTTGACATCTGCTTCAAGCATCTAGCAGGCATTGAAAAGTTTTGGAAACAGTATCGACTTTTGAAACTTTCTCCTTTATGGAAGCCTTTCTTGGCAAGTCCCCTGACTAAACCCCTAACAAAGAAACTCACTGTTTTATTCAGGAATGAAGGGGTAAATGTAGCAGATATAACCTATTGGTTACAATAACATTGCACCGTTAAAGGCTACCCAGAACCTATTTTAGACAATGAACAGTTATGTGCTGGGGGTTGGAAGTATCAAATTGTGTTTAATTTAGAAAATGGTTTAACAAAACATTTACCTAACTGTTTTTTCTTAGGTCGAGACAGGGGGGTGATCTTTTATCCAGGTCAGCCTCAAGCTTGTTTTAAATGTGGGGATGTAAAGTGTCTGAGCAATGTATGTGATAAACAGAAATGTGGTTTATGTGGAGAGATAGGCCATGCTGAGGCTCATTGCCAACAACCATTGAGATGTAATTTATGTGATGAAAGAGGGCATTCTTTTCATACATGTTCTTGGGCCTCTCATAATAGTACAGATTTGTCTGTTCCAGCTGAGCAGGATGCATATGTTATTACTGCACAAAAAGAAAAAATGTGCATGGTAGAATTGTTAAACACTGCTCCAGATATGGGTCCCCTACCCCAGAGACTACCTAGAAGGTTTGAAAAATCCTCTACGGAGGAGAGGGGTTTGACAAAAACAGTGCCTGAGACACAACCTATAAGGGTGGAGACAGGGCCTGGTATTGAAAAAGAATCTGGGGTGGATAAGGAGATAGGTAACCCCTTTCTTCAGACTGAGAGGGTGAGCAAGGGGACAGAAGATTTGGTTGAGGCCATTCATTGTGTAGAAATGATGGAGGAGATCTCAATGCCCCCCCCCAACAGTGCAAAAAGAAGCAGTGTTTCATAGGGTGACTAGGTCAAAGGCAGGAAAACTTCTTGTAGACTCTCAGGTAATATCTAAAGAATCCAAAGGGCTTACAGTGCAGAACTCGTATGCTTTATTATTTGAACAGGGTGGTGATGAAGAAGTTTTAGATTCATATTTCTCCTCAGTTGCTTCCTCACAGGCAGATGTTGCTTCTGATATAGGACCTGTTGATAAGCCAAAGACTAGGAAGTGGAAAAAAAAAAGAAATGACTGTAATGGTATATGTTCTATGTTTAGCTATTACCTTCTCCCTTATTTACATGGAACCTCTCATGAATACAGCTATTTCTCTACTCACAATAAATGTGAACAGTATTAAGTCATTTGAAAGAAGGCAAATTACTTATACTAGTCTTAGAGAAGGGGGAGGACAGAAAATTCTATTACAAGACACTAGACTACATTCTTTACTAGAAATAAAGGTGGCACAGAAAGAGTGGAGAAGGGATGTCTCCTACTGGTCATTGGGACAGGAAACATGCTCAGGATTAGGATTTCTTTTTTCAGGAATATCTGACAAAATGTTACAGATTTTTGACATTCCGCCAGGGAGGGCTATGATAGTGGATGTAGTTTTAGGGAAGGTGGCATATAGAATTATAAATATATATGCACCTCAAGCTAAGGCAGAGAGGTCCACACTTTTTAGGAAAATTGAACCTTACCTACACACCTCCAGGTTAGTACTATGTGGAGGGGATTTTAATTGTGGGCTCTCTCACAAAGATTGGGGGAGGGCTACAACAAAAATTGATAGTGATTCGAACACTCTACTTAAGATCCTAAGGGATAATAATTTAAGTGATGCTTATAAAGTTTTGAATCAAGTACCCAATCATACATTTTACAAAAGACGCTTGTCTACAAGAATATATTTTTGGTTTGTGTCAGCTCATCTGACTTGTCAAGAGGTGGTGCTTCTTCCTTTAGAAACATCTGACCATTTAGCAGTTAGACTTTGTTTAGGTGATAAACAGAAGATTCCTATAGGGAGGGGTTATTGGAAAATGAACATTGTAGTTATGCAGGAAGCTCTAGTGCAGGCTTCAGTGACAGAGTTTTTTAAGTTGAAAACAGATATTTGTTTTTTATATGACAGCCCTATAGACTGGTGGGAAGATACTAAAATAGATTTGAAAAGCCTTTATATGAATCTCACCAGAGTAAAGGCCAAAGAAAAATATATACAATACTTAGGGCTGAGAGCAAAATGCATGCAGGTATTGAAACAAGCTGTTGATAAGACCAATAACGTGTTAATACAACTACTGTACAAACTCTTACAGAACAGATGTGTCTGTATTTAAAAGAGACTATAAAGAGGGCAGCTCAGCAACAAAAATACCAGACTAAGGGAACAAAAGAGATAGTAAACCCTTATGATTCATGTTTGCAGGGGGTTCAGAGATTGGTAATGACTGCTCTGAAAGAGAAACAGGGACATTTAGTGACGCGCAATAGTGGGCTTATGCTTATAGTCCAAAATCATATAAAGGCCACTTTTCAGAGGGAGACAGTAGGAAAACTGGAACAGTTTTTTGATAAATTAGAAATTTCACAGTTCAGTAAGGAAGAGGTAGAGCATTTGATAACACAAATTACAGAAATGGAAATAAGAGAGGCTATTTCAAAAATGACTCCTAAGACTACTCCTGGATATGATGGAATTCCAAATGATTTCTATAAATATTTTTCTGACACCCTGGCTCCTTGGTTGCAACTGGTTTATAAGGCCATTTGGGAGGAAAATAGGTTAGTGCTGAGCATGAAAGTGGGGATAATGACCTGTTTATATAAAAAAGGGGATCCTCAAGAGATTAAGAACTGGAGACCTTTGAGCTTGTTAAACTCAGACTATGAAATTCTAACCAAGATTCTAACTACTCATCTAGCTAAGATTGCATAAAAACTTATTACTCCTGTGCAGACTTGTGCAATTCCTGGAAGGAATATTGTTCAGAATCTGACATTTGTAAGAGAAATTGTAGAGCAAGGTTTAGAAATGAATCTAGATGGTTATTTGATGACTGTTGATCAGGAGACTGTGTTTGACGCAGTACGACAGGAATATATCTGGACGGTACTACAACATTATGGAATTCCTAACTCCTTTTTAGATTTATTACAGACACTATAAACTGAGGTCCAAGTTACTCCATTAGTGAACGGACATCTTGGTATTCCAGTATATTTAAAAACTGGGGTAAGACAAGGATGTCCTATGAGCCCTTTGTTATATGTATTCGGATTAGACCCTTTATTAAGGATTATTGAATCTGATACAGAGATTAGGGCAATTACAAATAAAAATGAGTTTGTTTTTCAAAAAGTATCTGCTTATGCTGATGACTGTGTGTTTACAGTAGCTGATGTGGAGTCCAGTACACAGGTTTTGAATACGTTACAGAAGGTGTATGACACAACGGGAATTAAAATTACTATGGGAAAGAGTATAGTTTTGGTTTTGGGAGCAGCGAGGAGGGTGGAAGAATTTCCAATCCCTATGACTAAAGATGAAGTTAACATTTTGGGCTGTTTTTTGGATCTATGGACTCAGAAGGAAACAACTGGAGTAAGGTGTACGATTTGGCTAAGCTTAAAGTTATGTCATGGCTATCCTGGAAGATGATCAGGAATAAATGGGTGTACTTACTTAGGACATGTATAGCTCCTACTTTTTATATATGTTTCTCATGTTTTTTCACTTTCTTATAACATGCACACAAAAGTTATGGGTCTTTTCTTTCTTTTTCAACCGCTGCCTTCAGCTAGTGCAGATTGCGGCGGCCCGGGTTTTGACGGGGACCAGTAGGTCTTGTCATATTACCCTGGTGCTGCACAAACTTCACTGGCTCCCTGTTCAGTGGTGGATCACCTTTAAAGTCTGTTTATTGACTTTCAAAGCCCTACATGACCAGGGTCCAGCCTATCTGAAAGATCTTCTAGTTTTCTACTGCCCTGGCCGATCGCTCCGCTCGGCTGACGAGGGGTTACTAGAGATTCCGAGAGTGAGTTTAAATTCTTCTGGCTGTAGAGCTTTTTCCTACGCTGCTCCCACTCTTTGGAATTCTCTACCCCGTCGGTTACGGCAGTGCACCTCTGTGGGGGAATTTGAGTGGTTTAAAAACTCATCTGTATCAAATTGCCTTTTTATAATATTCTGTATAAATTGTTGATGAAATTGTAGTTTTTATGAGTGTTTTATACTGCATTATAATGTTTGGCTTTCTTTTTATTATATGTTTTGTACAGCTCTTTAAAGCGCCTTTCAAGTTTTCAAAAATAAAATTATTATTATTATTATTTTTCTGTGGGGCAGTAGGTTGAACCCAGTTAAAAAGAGTACATACTTATAGGGCCTGGATTGAGGGGGTTTGAATATGATTCAACCATTGGTATATCTATTTGGGAATTTCTTTTATAGCTCTATCCACCCTTTAATTCTTGAAACTGAGGGGATGTAACTAGTATGTATGCAGTTGTGGGGAAGCCCCTTTCTGGTAGTATGGGGCAGAGGTAAATGGCACCCTTCAGAAAAAGTACTTCCAGGGTGTGTACAAACAACGTTAAGATATATCAGGACATGGAAAATAGAACTTACTTGGTTTCTGGGAAAAGAAAACAAACCATTTTATAAATTTGTTTTAGATAAATGGTATAAGGAGCCCATATTTCAAGTCCCTTCTGCAGTAGATACAGGGTTGCCGTTGGATAGTATGGTTGAACCACGGATTCCCCTTAAAATGCAGGATTTTATATGATTATGCGGGCAACAGAATTTGAATGTGAAGGGCAATCAAAAGGACAAGCAACTCGAGGATAGAGGATGTGGAGAGAGTCTCTGTAACGGCAAGGTGGAAACTATGCAACATTTGTTTTTTTGAGTGTATTCATGTTCAGGGATTGTGGAATCTGTTGTCCGGCTGGTGGGGAGAAAATATATTTCAAAATATGACTTATGATGTTTTGGTTTTAAGGCAAATTCCTGCATCATGGTCAAAATGGACAAAAAGCATGGTTTATGTTCTCCTAGCCTGTATAAAGTGGTCCCTATGGCAGGCGAGATGTCTCAGATCCCTGCAAGGTAAAGTGGTTACACCACAAGATGTTTTCTTTAACTTTCAAAGAGAGTTAGATAGGATTTATGAATATGAATATTGTACATTAGGGCAGGATGTGGGTTCTAGACTGTGGAGAATGTTGGGGGGTGGGTTGATGTACTGTACTAATTTCTTATTTTGTTCTTCCCAGATGGTGGCGTAACATATAGAAATCTGGACTTTTAGAAGGAAAAGGTTTTTTTTCTTTGCAATGTTTATTTTGGCAATGGTATATATTTTATGGTACCATGGAAATTTATTATGGGATTATGTTTGAATGAAATGTTATAAGAAGGATATTATGAGGTGATTGTTTTGGTGTTGCTTTGAATTTTTGTTAATTTTCTTTATGTTGTAATTCTTTCTAGTTTCTGTTTTTGAATAAAAATTTCCCCTACTCTTTCAATAAGTGCCATGGGATCTTTAACATCCACCTGAACTACCACCAATCCAGGCAGATGGGACCTCAGTTTAATGTCTCATCCGAAAGATGGCACCTCAGAAGTGCAGCACCCCTCTCATGCTGCATTACAGTGTCAGTACTGGGATATTTACCCAAGTGCCAGATGTGAGAACTGAACCCACAGCTCTTTGCTCTTCCAGCCTCAGAGGCAAGTGTGCTACCTACTGAGCCACTGACACTGAATCACAGTCAGACTTACTTTTCTCTGTATTTTCACTTTGGCTGTTAACCATAGGAATAGGTATGTCTTGTCGCTTAACAAACTCAACCTTGTAACCTTGCTGCAGCAAATTAATTGGTTTTGACACACAAATGTTCCTTTGCCCAATAGCTGCAGCTCTGTACTGTAACCAGGTTGAGGAATGGGCACTGATAAAGTGCTGCTCTGCCTGTCACTAGCGCCAAAGCATAAAGTCCCAATGTGGCAGGCATAAACACTCACAAAGCAGTCTTTGAAATTTAAAGCAATAGTACACACATTTACAATTCACCCATTCATTTACTTAACATGTTCCTATTTGGTTCTTGTTAGGTGTGTCTGAGCTGCTACACATGTGTTAGGATCATATGAGTCAGAACGCATTAGAGACAAGCCTGGTTAGCTAATACAGGAAAAATAGTGGGAGGTAAACAGTGTACCTAGTGCAAACATTGCTGTGTCACTAGGGAGCAGAGCATCAAGTATTTACTTGAAAGTTGAAATTCAACACAAAGAAGTGCAAGATAATGTGTATGGGGCACAAAAACCCTGGAACAACATATCAGTTGGGGGATGAGGATATAGCACACACCAAGCAGGAAAGCGACCTTGGGGTCATCATCTCTGATGACCCCAAGGTAGGGAAACAGTGTGACAAGGCAGCAGGTAAAGCAAATAGGATGTAGGGATGCATAGGCAGGTGCATCATCAGCAGGAAAAGGGAGGTCATAATTCCACTATACAAGACACTAGTGAGGCCCCACCTGGAGTACAGTGTACAGTTCTGGAGATCTTAACTATGTAAGGACATATACAGGGTAGAGAAGGCTCAGAGGAGGGCAACAAAGATGGTACAGAGATTGCATCACAAGTCCTATGAGGACAGGCTGAAGGACTTCAATATGTACTCCCTGGAGGAAAGAAGGGAGAAAATGGATAAGACAGAGACATACAAGTACCTTACAGGGAGGAACAGGGTGCAGGAATACTCTATTTTACAGCAAAAAAGGTGTTCCAGGACTAGAAGCAATGGGATGAAGTTGGGGGGGGCGATTCAGTGGAAATGTGAGGAAGAATTTCTTCACAGAAAGGGTGGTGGGCAAGTGGAACACCTTGCAAGAGGAAGTGGTGGGGGCTGAAACAATCATGTGATTTAACAATACATGGGATAGACATAAGGGAATTCTGGAAGTCAGGGGTAAGGGGCAACAGACTTCTAGAAAAAACATAAACAGAACTTACAAGCTCAAATGGGCAGACTGGGTGGACCATAGGCCCTTATCTGCCAACAGTGTCTATGTATCTACATATTTCCTCCATACTTTGGGGCAGACAGGCTCAACAAGCTGGCAGGAGCATCTCTAGGCACTATGGCTCCAGGGCTGGCAGGATCAGACACCAGGAGGCTGGACTAGTAAGCCCTACCTGCAACGGAGGGAGATGTGTTACAAATGCCTCTAAAATAAGAATTACTGTAAGACCCTTCCCCCTTCCTGCTGCATCACTGATCCCTTTTCATTCCCCTCTATAGATCATGGACCCAAAGCAATTTAAAAAATAAAATAAATCTCATTCCCATTCCATTGGCTCCAGATCACTACCACAACTCTAGACCAGTACAAACACAAAACAAAACCCCATTCCATTCACTCTTGTTCCCTTCCCCTCTAGTCTTTGCACTCTTCTGGATCTCAAGAATAAGTAACTAATGCCCTTCCCTTACCCACTGCATCCCCACACCTACATGATCTACATGCTCAGTACCAGAGCCTGAGTGTAAACAGGTCAGTAATTAAACAAAGTTAACTTGCTCAAACTAAACAAACACAAAAAAAAATAATTTGCAGTTTTAAATTGAAAAGGGGAGCAGCATTGGTTGGCTATTACCTTAAAGCAGCAGGACCCAGGAAACCCATATTTTACCTCTTCCTTGCTCATGGTCAGGAAGATCAAACTCAATAACTGTCAGTGGAGTGCCCTTCAAAGACAGACTGCAAACAGAGTCGAGCAGAAATAGTAGAATTACCCTTTCAAATAAAACAAGCAGTCACCAATTCTATAAAAAAATGATTCTTTACTAAAAGACCACAAGTTTTTACAACAGGATGTATTTACAGGAAAACAAAAGGGTTGCACATTTACTAAGAAGCAGAAAATAAAACAAGTTGAACAGACAGTTGGTGTACAGCAGAATTCTGAGCTATTCTTACCTAAAATCCTTCACCTGCCCTAGCTACAGAATTCCACTGTCCCTTAATTTGCTATTTTACCAGTAAGCTAGTCTTTGTTGGACAGGGCACCTGGTCTTCAGATGTTCCAAGTCCAAGACGAAGTGCTTTCTTATAGCATCTCAATTATTTCTGACTTCTGTAGGGAGAGGTCTCAACCCCTTTGAGTGACAGTCCTCCACTGCACACCCCCAAATGGGTGTGCCTGTGTGTGGGTGTGTGTGTGTGGTGTTTGTAGATGGATGACCTCATCCAGACCAGTTGGCTCACCCCACACCCAACCCTGCTCTTTCCACTTTTATGGTTCTGTTTTGAAGAATGTCCAAGGTGTGTAACCCTACACTTCTTGTCTTTTAAGCTGACTGAGGCATTCAAACTGACACTCTCCCATCTACCTTACAGAATCTGTGGCTGAATGTTCCCAAGGGAACATTCCCTTGAACAACTTTAGCCAATGATTCCCATAAGACCTGTTTGGTTATGTGACATCAGAAGCCATGTTTTGTGCCCATGTATGACAGCAACATTATTACATTAACACAATACATTAACAAAAAGAAATAACTACATTACTCAGGCCATATGTCCATCACACACACACACACACACACACACACACACACACACACCTCTATAGTTAAGGCTGAGTAGACACTTCAATGTTGAACTCAAAATGTTGCACTTTAATAAGTTTGCAACTGTTCAACGGATTTTGCACAAAATTAGGTATGCACCATCCTTAAGGGTGGATCTCATGATGTGTCTAGTCACATTCTGGTCAGATGTGTAGTTTCTGAGTTACAGAGAGGTGAAAAAACATGTTTTCACTCATTGACTTTGCTGGAAGTTTTCTTTGAACTTGCCTACAGCCCAGATGCTTTGGTTTTTTTGGTCTGAAATTTTCAGAACTGAAAGGGACTACCTCACAGATGTGCCTTTTGTTAGTCTGGTGAAAAAATAATAAGCTGTGTTTAAGTTATTCCAATGTAAAAATAAAAAAATAATTTCTGAACATGCTCAGTAAGCACTACAATATAGCTATATGAAACAAAGTAGGAATCCTGGTTTGTATGGAAAAAGTCCTTCATCATATGACCACCATCTTGTTTACAGTTTTGCCTGAAATTCAGATTTAGAAACCTCTCAAAATGATTTTCTGGAGAGTAACCAACACATGTATCTTGCTTATTGGGACCCCCTAGATGCATTCTGCACCTTACTGCTCAGAAAATGCCTTAAAATGTGTGTTATTTAACATTTAAATTCTTTGTTCATATTGGCGTCATATGAAGTAGGATCTTAGTTTGTATGATGAGATATGAACTAGTATCTTACTTCATGAGTCAAATGAAGTAGGATCTAAGTTCATATCTCATTATACAAACTAAGATCCTACTTTGTATTACTTTGATAGAAACAAAGAATTTAAATGTTGATATCTCAGTCATTTTTGGTCTTTTCTCACCAAATTTTCAACATGGGAATTTTGGGAACCCACCTCATGAACACTGGCACTGTACTTTTGGTGCTCAGTCCAGAAAGGTGATTTCATGGTCACTGCACAGAATCACATTTTGGGACTGAGTAATGAAATGACAGTGCCAGTATTCATGAGGAGGAGTCCCAAAAAACCCATGTTAAAAATCTGATGCAAAAAATACCAAAAAACACTCGAGTTACGCATGGTAATTGAAATTTTTCTATGCATCCTCTTAACTTCAGCAATTTTGTGTATTCTCACTCCAAATTTTCAACATTGCCATTTTTTCACATCATCTCATGAACAGTACAGTTGTTATTTTTCACATCCAGCCTGAAACATGTTTTCATACCTGTGGCATGCTCACTGCATGAAATCACCTTTCGGGACCAATTAATGAAATGCAATGCCAGTACTTAAGAGATGGGGTCCCAAAAAGGCCATGTTGAAAATTTGGTGAAAAAAATTCTAAAATTGCCCAAGTTACCTGCACCTGTTGAATTTATTCTATGCACACACATAACTTCAGGATCTTTTAATATTTTGCCACCAAACTTTTTTCCACACCACCTCATTAACAATACATATGTCATTTTTCATATCCTGCCCAGAATGTGTTTTTACACCTGTGATGCAAAATGGCACTGCAGTTGCGCATAATTACATTTTGCCTTTCATTTCACAATTTATCTGTACTGGGTAGATGAGGTGGGGTAATAAGATGGCTATGCTGAAATGTGGTCACTGTTGTTACCCACACCTACATACATAAGCATATCTACAGAGGGATTGGAGCGCAGGGTCTCCACAGTAAAATAAGGACACTATTATACTGCTTCAAAAAGTAAGACAATTCATTGCAAAAAATCTCTGTTGATACATTAGTTAGGTTTGATATTACAGCAACAAAAGTCAGGAAATGCAGTGTTAGGATCCCAAATCTACCACAGCACTGCAGCCCTCCACCCTCCACCCTCCACCCTCCACATACCAACAGGCATTGGGGTGTGCCTTAGGATCATCGGGCCTAACTCTCACCCCAATTGACTATACTGTACCATCTGAGCTTCCTTAAACATGGAATGGGGTGAGTGTTAGGCCTGAAAACCTCCAGGCATGCCCCAATGCCTATTCATATGTGGAGGGTCTGGGAGCTGTGGTGAGGTGGTACAGTTGGGAACCCTAACACTGAATTTCCTGACTTTTGTTGCTGTAATATAAACCCTAATTGACGCATCAATTGAGTTTTTTTTTGCAATGAATATATATTATAGTGGCACGGTAGGATTATGATGCAGAATCCTGCATTGAACTGCCATGTTATGATGCAGAATCCTGCACTGAAGTTCCATTTCAATGCAGAATTGTGCATCTTAAAATGGCACTTCAATTCAGGATTCTGCATCATAATCCTACTTTGAATAAGGATCCAATACTACTTCATGCCTGACATGTATTTTTTCCCATAGGAAATAATGGATATTGAACATTTTATATCTTTGGAACGTATTGATATTTTTCCACCAAATCTTCAAAAGGCACATCTGGGAGGCCAAGGCTTTCTACCCTGAAAATTTCAGCCAGTAAGGTTACACTGTTTTTGAGATACAGTTGAGCAAAAAAAAAACACAGCCAAAACAGCAAAACCCTCTGTTTTTTTCAACACTCTGTATCTCAAAAACTGTAAAAGGGATTGACACAACATTTGGCATGTCAAAAGACTTCCCATAACTGCAAAGCATGCCAAATTTCATTCAAATCCCTTGAACGGTTGAAAAGTTATTAAACTGCAAAGTTTAAGGTTTAACATTAAACTGCCCTGTCAAACCTAATATATATCTATCTATACTTATATATTATACTGGCACGTTAGTGCCAGTATAGTTAGGGTTGCCAGGCCATTTCTATTTTAAACCCTAAATTTTGCAAGTTAATAACTTTGCAACCGTTTGACTGATTGGACTGGGATTTGCATGCGCAGTCTTATACCACAGATCTCTGGATCTAGCAAGTTGTATTCTGAGTGGATGTGTGGTTGAGGACCTGCGGAGTGCCAAAAAACATTAAAAAAACACTTTTCAGGCAATTTCTTTGCTTGGGGCTACAGCTTAAATAGTTTGTCCATCTGGTCTGAATTTGTTGGGGAATATGTGGTATTTGTCACTGATGTGCCTTTTGAAGGTTTGGTGAAAAAATATTAATCCATTCAAAAGTTATTCAAATTTCAAGTTTCCCATTAAAGTCTATGGGAAAAAAATATATATGCTGTGCAACAGCAATTTGTACTGTCGCGAAAGCACCTTTTTCTGTCACAAATTATCTCAGTACTACCGTGCGGTGGCCATCTTGTTTTCAGTTAATGGTGGAGAAAATGTGTTTTAATTCAAAACAGCATGCCCCTTGTTAAACACCAACTGTTGTGTTTATCTAAACAGGGCCCTAGGAACATGATCCTGGCATCAGATTGTGAAAATAATGCTTAGAAATCTGATTTCTACATTTTTTCCATCTCTACTGTGCACAACACTGTTGTGATTTTTGGCTGCACTATGGTGGCATAGTGTCACAAATTGAGACAGCCTTTCACAACCACTGTCACAATTTGTGACAGTACTTGACCCAAAAACACGTAACTTTGGCACTTGACTGCAACTAAATGGTTTGGACCTTTGGGCTGAAATTTACAGGGTAGCAAGCCCCTTTCCCACAGATGTGCCTTTTCCTGGTTTGGTGTAAAACATTTCACCAGTTCCAGAGTTACAGCACTCTAAAGTTGTGAATTTTCCAATAGGATAACATTGTGGTGGACGTGGCATCTTTCAGCACCTATATCTGGAAAAGTGTTTGAGATATGGATTTTTCACTAAGCAGAGCTTAGTACACCTTTAGGTGAAGGTGGCCAGGTTATGAATACAACTGCAAAGGAATTTTTTCAAAAGTTGCTATGGTTACTGAGATATTGTCACATAAATGTTACAAGGGTTACTTGGAATGTGTCTAGGCCTGTGCTACCTGTTTGTACCTGTGGGTAGGTGGGAGTGCAGGTCCCAGAAGGCCCATGCTTCTACCTATATGTATTATTTATGCTAACCTAGGAGCACTGGTCCCTCCTATGCTATGCCTCTACTCTCATGGGTGGGTGGGAGTGCAGGGCCCAGAGGGCCCACTTTCCCACCTATGGCTATGATTATGCAAAACTAAAAGCACAGTGCCCTCCTGTGCTATGTTTCTATGCTTATAGGTAGGTGGAAGTACAGGGCCCAGAGGGCCCTGCACTCCCACCCATGGATACCATCTTGCAATACTCGGAGCACAGGGACCTGAGGCACTATGTGTCTATACTTATGGGTGGGTGGGAGTGCAGGGCCCAGTGGGCTTGAACTCCCAAATATGCATCACATTATGTAAAACCGGAAGCACAGTGCCCTCCTGTGCTATACCTCTACACTGATGAGTGGGTGGTAGCACAGGCCCTGGATGGCCTGTGCTCCCACCTATGAATTCCATATGAGTAACATTTCACTTTCTCAAAAAGAAAGGAAAGTCATTGCACAAAAACTCTGTTAATACATCAGTTAAGGTTGATTCCACACCAACAAAAGCCTGGAAATTCTATGTTAGGATTACCAGCCCTACCCCCCACACCTCCCCACCCTCCACAGACCAGCAGGTGTTGGGATGTGCCTTGGGGTCATCAGCCCTAAGTCTCACCTCATTCCATTTGTAAGGAAACTGAGATGGTACAGTATAGGAGAATGGGATGAGAGTTAGGCCTAACAACCCCATGGCACACCCCGACACCTGTTGGTCTGTGGAGGGTTAGGGTGTGTGGGGGTGGGGTTGGTAACTCTAACATTGAATTCCCAGACTTTTGCTGGTGTGGAATCAACCCTAACTGATGTATTAATGGAGATTTTTAAACAAATACATATATATGTGTGTGTATATATTATATATATATATATAATTTATATATATATATATATATATATATATATATAAATAAATAGATAGATAGATAGATAGATAGATAGATAGATAGATAGATAGATAGATACAGATATATATTGGTGCATTAACAAAGTTTTTTGCAGTGCATTTCCTTACTTTTTCAGATAATTTATTTCTATCCCTATTAAGGGATGCTGTTCATGAGGTGATATGAAAAAATGGCTTTGTTGAAAATATTAAAGATTACCAAAGTTACGCAAGTGCGTAGAAAAATTTCAACAAATGCTCATAACTTGGCCATTTTTAGGATTGTTTTCATAAACATTTCAACATGGGCTTTTTGGGACCCCACCTCATGAGTAGTGGTACTGTTATTTCATTAATCAGTCCCGAAAGGTGATTTTGCACAGCTACTGTGGCATTCTTCACCCCAGGTGTGAAAAAAACATTTTGGGCAGGATGGGAGAAATGACAGCTATACCACTGATGAGGTGGTTTTAAAAAATTGGTATGTTGAAAATATTGTAAATTACCAAAGTTATGTGCCTGTATAGAAGCTGCACAATGCATGCTCGTAATGCAGTTATTTTTAGGAATACAAAATCACACATGCCCCCACAATGCAAAGCATCATGGGCTACAGATGCAAATCACCACAGAATATTATGCTGGTTCAACTTTAAGCAGAAATGCATGGTGCCGAAAGGCCTCTCACACAGTTTGCAAAGGGTGCCAACAGAAGACATAGACACGTGTTTCGTCCTACCAGGACTCATCAGTATGCCTCCTCTGTTTGACACCCCAGTGGAATAAACCAGCTACCCTAAGATGGTCGATCTGGGTTATGTTGTGGTGAACCCAATTTTTAGGAATGTTGTCAACTAATTTTGAACATGGCCTTTTCAGGACCCCACTTCAGAAACAGTGGTACTGTCATTTTTTTTAATCAGTACTGAAAGGAGATTTCGCACCGCGACTACGCCAGTCTTTGCCATAGGTGAGAAAACACATTTTGGACAGGATGTGAGAAATGACAGCTGCACTGTTCATGAGGTGGTGTGACAAAATGGTAATGTTTAAAATCTGGAATGAAAATATGAAAAATTGGCAAAGTTACGAGAGTCCATGGAAACTTCACAATGAATGCTTGTAATGCACCACAATACTATGGCAACACTCGCTCATGCTTCTGTTTGGTCTTCTGAAGCCATGGAGTTACTCGCTGTCCTCACTGTTCATTCACTCTGCAGCTTCTCTCTGTAAAAGTTCAACAAAACTAAAGTTAAACCTCAGAGCTGACAGCAAATTTGAATGAAAGATACAGCTTGCTAACACTGCTATACCTTTCCTTGCTGGTATGCTATATT
This sequence comes from Neoceratodus forsteri, assembly GCA_016271365.2. Taxonomy (NCBI): domain Eukaryota; kingdom Metazoa; phylum Chordata; order Ceratodontiformes; family Ceratodontidae; genus Neoceratodus; species Neoceratodus forsteri. Next base: position 1,436,532,607 of record CM028131.1, on the reverse strand, counting down.
ACCAGACTGAACACTGCTCAGTCGTGCTACACTGCTATACTGAGGCAAAAAGTGAAAGTAATTTAAACAGTAAATGTATAAAAAAGGCAGGATCAACCAGATAGCTTTTTTTTATGGCTTTTTGGTACCACTTGCTATACCTTTACTGGCACATTTTAACCCGGACCAAACACCACTTAGTCAAGCTACAGTAAGACACAAAAATGAAAGTAATTTAAACATGTCTTAAAAAAGGCAGGATCAACTAGATATCTCTTTTATGACTTTTCATCAAAATTACAGCAGTATTAACCAGAGCACCTAAATAAAACTAATTTGTGCCACAGAAGTACTACGTTTTTGCACCCCCAAGATAGGTAACCCACCCTAGAGTGTGCGGTCATGCTCTGATATACGCATGCCTTGGGTGGTTGAGCACACCAAGGTGTGCATATATCAGAGCGCAACTGTATACCCTAGAGTGGGTTATCTATTACAGATACATATATATATATATATATATACACACATATACACATATATATATATATATACACACACACACACTTTAGTAATAATAAAAAAAATCCACATATCATTTTTTTCATTGTATTTCACTCCTGATTTGAGATGTTGGGTTTTGTAGTTGTTCTAAAAATAACTGCTTTCTGGCCACACCCACTATGTCAATGTCAATGTCATCTTTATTTATAAAAAGCACCTTTCAAAACCAATGCGCCTGTACAAAATTCACAAAACAATTGATAAAACTAAAATTAACATATAAAATCCCATGGCTGCAATACTAATAATTGACATATGCCATATTAAAAAGGAAAGTCTTTAATGCTGTTTTAAAACTTTGGACGGTTGGGCTATCTCGAACTTGATGAGGTAGAGAATTCCACAGGGTTGGGGCAGCAAAACTGAAAGACCTGGCTCCAGATGTCTTCAAATGAACCCTGGGAATCTTTAGCAATCCCTCATCAGTGGATCGGAGAGAGCAGGAGGGACAGTAGGGATGAAGAAGATCTTGCAGGTAACCAGGTCTCTGATCATGTAGGGCATTATAGGTCAGCAAACTGACCTTGAAGGTGATCTGCCACCATACTGGCAGCCAGTGCAGTCCATGAAGCACAGGTGTTATATGACTGGACCTAGAGGAACCAGTCAATAGCCTGGGTGCCATGTTCTGCACGAGCTATAGGTGGCAGATATCAACACCTGATAACCCAAGGCAGAGGGAGTTGCAATAGTCAAGGCGGGAGGTAACAAAGGTGTGAAACAAAGTTGGAAGATCATCGGAAGGAAGCAGGTGTTTCACCCGGGTGATATTCCTCTGATGGTAAAAGGAGGTTTTGGCAACTGCCGACACCTGCAATTTAAGTGTCAAACAGTCATCAAACATAACGCCCAGGTTCCGCACCACATCTGAGGTAGTTAACTGTACACCACCAAGCCATAAGCCTGAAGGTGATCCAGCCAACAAACCCACCTCCCGACGACCTGGGTCCACAACCAAAACCTCAGTCTTTTCTGGGTTTAACCGCAGCCAACTCCCACTCATCCATTCTTGGGTCTCAGTGAGACAGTTGATAAAGACTGAAATGGCAGCATCCTAGCTGGGCACAAAGGACATGTATAGCTGAGTATCATCTGCATAGCAGTGAAAACTCAAGCCATACCACCAAATAATCATTCCCAATGGCAGCATATACACTGCAAACAACATAGGTGCCAAAATGGAACCCTGAGGGGGAGTGATGCAGAGGAAAAGATCCTGCACACCACCCTCTGGGTCCTACCTTCGACGAAAGATCAAAACCATCTGAGGACCATACCAGACAGTCCACAGATGGACTGCAGGTGCCCTAATAGCACCTCATGGTCTATGGTGTCAAATGCAGCAGAGAGATCAAGAAGGACCAACATAGAATGGGTCCTTCGATCTCTCACTATTAGGAGGTCATTATGTACCCAAACAAGAGCTGTCTTGGTACTATATCTCTTCTTAAATCTGGACTGAAGAGAATCATAAACATTGTGGCTTGTCAAATGACCATCCATTTGCTCCACAACAACCTTCTCAATAACCTTACCCACAAAGGGTAGGTTAGAGACAGGTCTGTAGTTAGCCAGACATTCTGGGTCCAAGGAGGATTTTTTAAGTAGGGGCCAAACCATGGCCTCCTTTAGAGGATCAGGAAATATCCCCTTCTCCAAGGACATCCAGACTATTTCAGCAAGGACTGAGCTGATCTTATGCACACAGTCCACTAAGAGATGTGTGGGGCTGGGATTCAAACTACAGCTGGTCAGATGCAAAGACTGAATGATCATCACAATGTCACCGATCATGGGGAGGCTGAAGTCACACCACAAAAACTGGGCATCCGACATCTCCTGCCAACCATCACAACCCCCATTGGGGAGGGACAAGCGGATACCTGACCTGATTGCTGCAACCTTATCTGAAAAGAATCGAGCAAACTCCTCACATCATTCTTGAGAAAAAGCACTCCCAGACTGAAGACAGGTTGGATTGCACAATCTGTCCACAGTCCGGAAAAGCTGAGCAGGTCAATTCCTTGAAGCAGCAATCTCCCTGGATAGGAATGCTGCCTTCTTATGGGTAATTGCTGATTGATAGACCATGTAATGGTCCTTCAAACTAAGTCTGTCGCACTCTAGGCTGGATTTCCACCAGCACCTATCCAACATTTGTCCCACTCTCCTCAACTCCCTCAAAGCCTCATCAAACCAAAGAGATTTGGGGCAAAGAGTGAGGGGACCAACACGAACAGGAGCAATGGAATCCAGGGCCCCTACCACCACCTTATTATAGGCAAGTACCAGGTCCCCCGGATCCATGCATTCACTTGGTAAACCCGATAGGTCAAGCACCGCCATCAAGCCATCTGGTGACATGCCCCTCAAAGGGCAATACTGGACCATCTCCGTAGAGGCTGGCCTACTAGGGTGGCCTCGAAACTGAACCCAATGGAGTTATGGTCAGACCATCTGACTGGTTCCACCACCAAATCAGATATCTCCATCTCCAGGAGAAACATCAAGTCCAATGAGTGACCACCAATATGGATTGGGGAGGAAATAACCAGTGCAAAGCCCAGAGAAATCATTAGCTGGAGGAAGTCCTGACCAAACTGCAATAGTTCATCATCAACCCAGGCACTGAAATCCCCCAGAACCAACCATCTGGGGGATCCCACTCTCAGATCAACAATGAAGTCTGCCACTTCCCGTAGAAAATCATTTCCATCTCCTGGTGGATGGTAGACAAGATGTATCCTGCACCCAAGACCCTCACCCATGATACATTCAAAGGAGTTGATGGTTCCCACTGGCACTTCCACTAGGCCCAGATCAGATCTAAAACAGATGGCAACACCCCACCTCTATGATCCATCCTTGGGCAGTGTATCACCGAGTACCCAGTTGGAATTGCTGATGCCAAAACTGGACCAGCATTTTCATCCAGCCAGGTCTCAGTGATACAAGCCAAGTCCAATGATCCAACAAGAGCCACTCTTACTGCGTTCTTGTTCTTAATAGACCTGGCATTGCTTAACACCACCTGAATAGGATGAGAACCCGAGGAAGACCGAGTTACCTGCCTACTACAAGCAGAGCCCTTGGGCATGGGAACCAGGCATGAAGGACCCCTTTCCTGGACCCATTTCACCCCAGGGCATCTCCTTGTCCCCACTATTCCTATCCACCCACTCCTTTCCATCCCCCTCTCCATGCCAGGCACTTGTCTTCCTCCTTCTAATAATCCCCAAGGCTCTACACTTCTATATACCTCTGTGGATAGTGGAGGACAGGAAAAAGGACAAAGGTCTCTGAGCCTGGAGGGGAGTAACACTCTACCGTCCCAATACCTTCCCAACACATATTCAAAAATCCAACAAATCACAAACCTAATAAAATAAAATAATAATAAAATAAAATTATAAATGATAAAACATTCAATCACATTTGGTCAGGCGGTTACAAATCCAGAACTATTAAATATACCTCTGGATTAAAAGAAAACAGGTTATAATAAATCAAACCCAACCCAGTCAATTCAATTTGACACAAAAAATCTTAGTCTTAATGGCCAAGGATAATGAATCATAGGCCAGAGTAAAATCATATAACTCATATAAGCCTTTGGGATACAGTCCAGGAAATCCATGACCTAACAGTGGACTGGGCGTGCACACTAACTCTCAAGGGGGGCCTTTCCTCCAAGTGCACCAAACTCACTGGTCCCAGCACCCTGCCACTATGAATACCTTAATCATTTTGCTTTGGTGGAATGTGTTTACCATCATAAATGTATGTTAGCACCCTCCTGATAAATCCTCAGCATGAATCCAGCACCTGAAGTTACAAAGTAACCTCAAGGGGAAAGTTTTAAAACAAACAAAAAATAAAAAATAAAAACATTGCTAATGGCTGCTGTCTTAAATTACTTGAATGATTAACTTCAGTAGTAATGAAAGCTGTTTTAATAAGTCTAAGAAGAATAAAACTGTATAGATAAATAAATCTAATTATGTCACAACCATATTAATGCTAAAACAATCTGTGATGAGAGTTTTTGGCAACAACAAATGCTGCTGCTTTAAGTAGCAAGTTTGTTTCCACTGCCTAGCTAAAAAAATACCTTCTAATGGGGGCTGGTTAAACAGTTTTGAGAAGGTTTTTTGGCCTCATTAGAGGCCGCCATCAGTGGTTAATATCAGAAGTGGGCCACTCCCAAGACTTAAAACAGCACCTCATTGACCTTATATTACTGCCTAGCACAAACTAGAGCAATATTATTTATGCTACTGCCCCAATTATTACCTTATATGGATTGACTCCCTGATTTATTACAGCTGCATGGCGATGTCACCATGCTGACATAATGCTATTAGTAGGGAAAAGGACTGACAGGTTGTGAGACTGTGGTCTTCCAATGAGTAGTTTGGTCTGGACATATTACTCTGCTGTTCTTTCCATTTACTACAAGTGGTGTGCATGTCTGCACCCCTGCCTGCAGTAGAAAGCACAATTTCTAGAGCCGCTTTAATAATTGTGCCTGTTAAAAGAGCTTAAGGAAGTAATTGCTGTAATTCCCATTGAAACACATTCATCATTTTAAGGACATATACGATAAATAGCTTTGGGACAGCTAACTTCCATAAACAATGAATAGATGGTTTTCTTTCAATGTCACTTCTTTGGCTGCATCCAATGTGTAGCATTCCAGACAATGCTTCAGTTCCATTCAACATTAAATATCTTGTCTTTAAAGAGCATGCTCCTATTATGTGCTTATAATTTTTTTATTGCTGCATATTTACTTGATTTTGTGGTATATGAGTTGATTACCTGCAAAATGTGTCTTTAAAATAAGATTACATAGTAAATGAAACAGTGTGCCTTTCTAAGTGCTTTGTTTTTCATTGCTACCCCCCCCTGCTTTCAGATTACCTTGCAACACATTTGAAGCTTAACCTTTGATTATCTTGGTAGTTTATCTTCAGCCTTCTTGTGTGCTTTTAAATAGATACATAGAAGTTGGCATGTTATTTTAGTTGCCTGCTCTTTAGTATATTTCCCTGCTCAGACCCATAAAGGCATTGTGTTTTTACAGTTTTTTTAAAATTCCTCACCTCTTTCATTTTATATTGCTATCCACTGTCCATCTCCACATTTACATTTTTTATTTCTATTTGATCAAGCTTCATAGTACGTGAGGCTAGCTAGAAGGGAGGTTCACAACTGTAGCTGAAGCAGTCTGTATATTGAGGGCCCAACAATCTTCAAAATGTTTACTGCCCTTCCATGCATGCAGAAGTCCTACAAAAGCTTGTAAGGGACTCTGGGTCCATCATGTCCAACCCCTCACTGTAACATAGAAATGTAATGTTGTAAGGGAATCTAGGTCCATCATGTCCATCCCCTGATTGTATCATAGTAATTAAATGTTGTAAGGGACTCTAGGTCCATCATGTACAACCCCTCACTGTAATAGAGCAATTTAATGTTGCAAGGGACTCTAAGTCCATCATGTCCAGCCCCTCACTGTAATATAGTAATTTAATGTTGTAAGGGACTCTAGGTTCATCATGTCCAATCCCACACTGTAACATAATAATTTAATGTTGTAAGGGACTCTAGGTCCATCATGTCCATCCCCTCATTGTATCATAGTAATTAAAGGTTGTAAGAGACTCTAGGTCCATCATGTCCAACCCCTCACTGTAATATAGCAATTAAATGTTGTAAGGGACTCTAGGTCCATCATGTCCAATCCCTCATTGTAACATAGTAATTTAAGGTCATCAGGGACTCTGGGTCCATCATGTTCAATCCTTCACTGTAACATAGTACTGTAGTGTAAGGGACTCTGGACCCATCATGTCCAGACCCTCACTGTAACATAGTAATTTAATGATGCAATCGACTCAAGGTCCATCAAGTCCAACCCCTCACTGTAGTGTAGTAATTTAATTTTGTGAGGGACTCAGGGTCCATCATGTCCAACCCCTCACTGTAACATAGTAATTTAAGGTTGTCAGGACTCTTGGTCAATCATGTCCTACCCCTCAGTGTAAGATAGTAGTTTAATGTTGAAAGGGACACTAGGTCAATCATGTCCAACCCCTCACTGTAACATAGTAATTTAAACATGTAAGGGACTATAGGTCCATCATGTCCAGCACCTCACTGTGATATAGTAATTTAATGTTGTAAGGGACTCTAGGTTCATCATGTCCAATCCCACACTGTAACATAATAATTTAATGTTGTAAGGGACTCTAGGTCCATCATGTCCATCCCCTCATTGTATCATAGTAATTAAAGGTTGTAAGAGACTCTAGGTCCATAATGTCCAACCTCTCACTGTAATATAGCAATTAAATGTTGTAAGGGACTCTAGGTCCATCATGTCCAATCCCTCATTGTAACATAGTAATTTAAGGTCATCAGGGACTCTGGGTCCATCATGTTCAATCCTTCACTGTAACATAGTACTGTAGTGTAAGGGACTCTGGACCCATCATGTCCAGACCCTCACTGTAACATAGTAATTTAATGATGCAATCGACTCAAGATCCATCAAGTCCAACCCCTCACTGTAGTGTAGTAATTTAATTTTGTGAGGGACTCAGGGTCCATCATGTCCAACCCCTCACTGTAACATAGTAATTTAAGGTTGTCAGGGACTCTTGGTCAATCATGTCCTACCCCTCAGTGTAAGATAGTAGTTTAATGTTGAAAGGGACACTAGGTCAATCATGTCCAACCCCTCACTGTAACATAGTAATTTAAACACGTAAGGGACTATAGGTCCATCATGTCCAGCACCTCACTGTGATATAGTAATTTAATGTTGCAAGGGACTCTAGGTCCATCAAATGCAACTCCTTACTGTAACATATTAATTTTATGTTGTAAAGGACTCTAGGTCCATCATATTCAATCCCTCACATTTTAACAAGAGGTATTATAAGTCTCCAGAAGTATCTGCATTCCAAAAAGGACTTCTTACTTTATATTAATTAACTGAAGAAAAGTTAATCCCTTCTAATACAGGGAAGTGAGTGGATTAAAATTTTTATAAAACTAGACCCACATTTCACCTGAGGTTTGAGCAGTTTGCCTTGGCTTGATTCAGGGGACTGATGACTGGTCTTCAACTATCCAGGAGTCCTGGCCATGCCACTTTCACTGAGAGGGCTGGGTTTGGGCACAGGAAATGGTTAGAGGCAAACATAGGTGAGGGTCTGTGGCAGCAATGTGTGAGAGGCATGTTGGTTAAGGCACTGGTAGGGGATTTGTGATACAGACACAGAGCAGTTAGAGGTATGAATATTGCTTCCGTTTGAAAACCTGAAGTTGCCACTATTAATATAGCTAGGCAGTCACCAGGAGCAAAACTACAGTGCCACTTCCTCTCCCCCTCCAACACGGAGTTTTCAGTTCCAGGGTTGGATGGTAAACTAAAATGAAGAGTAAGTAGCCACTTGCTGCCCAACTCTGGTGCCACCAAACTCCTCCCATTCTGACACCAAGTGCCCAACTCTGCAGTCAGACATTAAATTAAAAAAAAGCCAAATCCCAGTGCTACCAACCCCCCATTCTGACACCAGGTGCCCAGCCCTCAGGTCCAAGAGTCAATGAAAAAAAGTAAGCAGACACTGGGAGCCTGACTCCATTGATGTTTTAGAAAGAAGCGTTAGTTATTTTTTGCACTAATTTGTTGTAGCATTGCTCCCTGCTACTCAATGTACTATTGCATTTTTGTGTACTTGCCACTCATATACCAAATAAAAAGCAGATTTATTCCATAGACAGCAGTAAAACTTTAACCAGATTCATAAAAAAGCATATGCAAATTCATAGGATGAATACTCAAAACAACAAAAGTACAGTAGCGCAATGAATAGTAGGGAACAATGTTATGCCATATTGGGGCAAAAACAACTAATGTTTCACTCCAGACATGGAGCATCATCAGAGTTATTCACTTAATGCAGAAATGCCCTTATATTATCCACCACCAATGATGTGTACAAATTCAAAATTTAAAACAATGAATGTGATACATGCTCAGGTTACGAGGAGGCACTTATACAATTACAACTGGCAATTAAGGTAATGAAAAGTATAATATCAAACCTGGTGTAAACTGCCCAGCAGGCATATTTTTGCAGTTGGTTAGTGCATGTAATTAGGAAAAAAAACATTACAAATAAACTACAATATCAAGAAATATAAATTTATATAGAAGTCCATTTTGTGGATGTTTGGGTGAAGCACTACCCTGTCTTCCTCCTCCTTCTGTGTTTCCTTGTTTTTCCTGAAAGCCATCTCTTTCATCTGTACCTTCCTGGCTACTTCTTCTGAGAACCACAGTGGTTTTCTTTTTCTCTTGCCTGTGTTTATTTGCCTAATACAAAGGTTTGTCTCCTCCATTATGGTTCATTTCAGATGGGCCCACTGCTCCTCAACTCATCCCCATCCCTCCCTGCCAGGGCATTCGTGAAACATATTCCCATCTTAGTAAAGTCTGCCATCCTGAAATTCAGGACCCTCACCTTTGTGTGGCTTTACTCTGCCACTATAAGTCATACTAAACCACATCATGCAATGATCACTGGACCCCAGGTATCCATCCATCCTGACTTTCACAATTCTGTCCCTGTTGGTGAGTAAAAGGTCCAAAGTTGCACCCTCCTGGGTGGGCTCTAGCACTAGCATCCTGAGGCTTGCCTCTTGCCTCTTGCATGGAGTACAGGATGTCCTGCTCCTGGCTGAGGCTGCAGCTGGGATGCTTCATTCTATACCTGGCAGATTGAATTCACCTACCAGCAGCACCTCCCCTTTAGCTGCCATCATGTGAATGGATTCCACTAGAACCCTGTCCACCTCCTCACCCTGAGCTGGATGTCTGTATTTCAAACCTGTGTGAATAGCTGTGCCATTGTTTGTCTCAAGGGTGACCGACAGTACCTCTGCCCCCTCCCGCATTCCCTTTATCTCAGTCACTCTAGTACCCTCCCTGATGTAAAGAGCTAATCCCCTCCCTCTTTAACCTACCTGTCTCTCCTAAACAGAGTATAACCTGCTATTGCTACATCCCAGTCATGGTTTGCAGTATACCATGTCTCAATAATAGCTACAGTACCCAGGTCAGCCTCTGTCATCAATGCCACCAGGTCTGGGGTTTTATTTCCTAGGCTGGGGGCATTAGTATACATGGCCTTCCATGTTTTTGTCATTTCTCATTTCATCATCCCCTCTTTGCCTCCTTCATTTTTCCTTCCTGTTTTTAATCCCTTTCCTTCTGTCCTTTGCTGTTACCCCTTTTATGAATTTTTAGTTACCTTTGGTGATATCATAACTTTATGGTCCTCCATGTCGACTGCACTATCCTGTGGAAGTGAGCAGTTTGATTCTCCCTGCTTCCTTCCACCACCACCCCCTGGTTAGTTTAAATGCTTGCCAATGAAGCATTTAAATCTTTCACTGAGGACAACTGTCCCCTCCCTGGATGGATGTAGGCCATTATCATTGTACAGGTCCACATTTCTCCAGTGAGGTCCCCAGTCCCCTATGAAGCTGAAACCCTTTTCTCTGCACCACTTCTCCAGCCAGCATTGAAGTCCTTTGTGTGGAACTTCTTAGCCTCCCCCTTGCCATGGACAGGCAGCACCTCTGAGAAGGTCACAGAGCTTGCTACCTGCCCAAGACCCCTCCCCAACTCCTGGAACTCCTTTTGTACTCTTTCTATCCCTGCCTCATCCCTAGGAGAGATGAGCAAATTTCTTCTTCCATTAGTGGAATTCTGGCAAAATGCTGATTTTGCTTCCACGAAATTTACTTTTACCAACATTTTGATTTTGGTTATTTCCATCTAATTTAGACAGTATTTGTCCACTTTGCACCACATTTGTAATGTTGACTTTCCCTGTTCCTATACAGAATTGTGCCACATTTCAGATCCCTATCTTTAAAAATGACCAAGTTATAAGCTTTCAAACATTCAAATTGTTTTAAAATTACAGTTAACTATGTTAATTAGAAGCATTTGTGCACATTGCACCAAATTTGGTATGGTGACAGTACCCATACCCATACATATGTGTGCCAACTTTCAGATCCCTAGCTTAAGAGGTGACTGAGGTATAAGCCTATGAACTTTCAGCAATTTTAAAATTACATTTTGCAATTACATAAATTGCAGAATTTTAAGACCCTATAAGTTTAAAGCTTGAGAACAGAATATCAGACATGTTGTTAAGTTAATTGACCCTAAATATTAGGCTTTAAGGTGACCCCCATGATACAGCATCAGAACATCATGCTTCCATGTTGATGACTCAGGTTTGGAAGCGAGCCCCTGGAAGTCATGTCAGGAGGCAGGTCATACCTAAACCTTACAATCTCTATTTTGAAGTTTCTGTGAATCTTCCAAGGAAGTGCTTATCTAAGTGTTCAATTATCTAGCTCCAAATATGCCTATGTTCTAAACATAGAAATATTTTCAGAAATGTTCACATGACTATTAAATTGCTAGACTTTGAGCCCCTATAATGTCCTCAGCCTTCATCTAAATGTCATGAAACTTGGCAAGATTTTAGGGCCTGTCCAACCCAATAGAAATGCAAAATGTCAAATGGCAGGCTTTAACATGGTCCAAGTTAGGGCCAATTAAACAATTTTGGAAAATTCCCAAAATTTTCATGAAATTTCATGAAAACTCATGGCATTTCATGAAAATTCCATGAATTCAGAACCTGCTAATTTCACCCACCTCTAGTACCTAGCGAGATCATTTGCCCCCAGATGGACAATGACATCAAGCTCCCCTTTCCTTGTTACTGCAGTAGCAATTCACTGGATTCTCTCCCCATCCCTTCGAGCTGTGCTTCCCAGTGGACACTTTACCTCCCTTTCCTCCACTGTACCTGTCCCCAAACCCACTCTGCAGTTACAGTGTAGTTACACTCTATCTACAGTCAAGTTAAGTGACTCTTGAAAAAAGGCTTAACAATATCCAATTATCCATCTTCTATATCATCAGAACTGTCACATCCATCTGTAAACCATTTTTCCTCAATTCTACCTTATGTACTTGAAGTGGTTCATGGTTCAAGTTTATTACAAAGTGCATATAACATAAATGTTTGACACACAAATATTTAAAAACCATTAAAAACAAAACAGTTTTATGTTTCACATTATTTCAACCATAGATGTTTGCTTACTTTTTCAATTTCTTATAGTTTATAGCTGCTATTACAAACCTAACAGTTCTACATAATATGCATAAATTATCAAAGTTTAATAAATATTGTCATTTCTCTTCCTGTGATCCTACATGGATATCATTTAATAAATCTCGTAACAAGTAATCTTGTATTGATTTTAAATATTCACATTCAAACAGAATGGGTACAGATGACCTGAGTAATTGGTCTTACACTCTGCCCTTGTTGGTATTGTTTTCATGACATATGCAAAGAGTTTACATTAAATCTCAGCCTAGATATTAATCTAACATATAATCCATTTTCACATTTATATATGCAGGATTCCATTCCATAGGTTTGTTTGAGTTGTGCATACAACTTAAAAGTTTTGAGTTACAGTAATCCTTTCATATCCTTTTGCTTACATGTATCAAGTATTCTAATCATAGCCTGTTTAGAGTAAATATTTACATCTGCAGGGTTCCAATTTTTATGTATTGATTCCATTCCCTTTGATCTAAGTCGAATATCAAGCTCATGGAACCATGTCCAAGATTTAATGTACTCCATAATTCCTTCTCCTAGACTAGCAATACTGTCCTGCCAACAGATATACAATATGGGATTATCCTCCTTATTTTCCATGATTTTATCAAAGTAATTAACTTGTCTCCATTCTGATGTAGCTGAAAATGAAGGTATTCCAGTCTCTACTCTAAGAAATTCTCCTAATATGTATTGTGGTAATCCTAATGTTAATCTTATAAATAAGTTTTGGATTGGTTCTAAGTGTATTACAAGATTTAGTTCATCCCATATTTCAGACCCATGTAGGATAGCAGAATGCACTTTCATCTGAAATATTTGTAATAAAGATATAGCAGAGTTATTAATAAACTGTTTAGAAAATTGTCCCAATAAAAGTTACTCTGTAATATGTATTACACCATGGATAGACTGGTTAAGATTGGATTCCTTGAAAATGTAACATATCATAAATGTAAATTAGACAGGGGAACCCTCAAGAACACCTTTTGGGACTGCGGTGGAATTAGATCTTTTTGGCAAGATATTCAGGATCGTTTAGATCAACTGTTGGGTCTACAGGACACCTTTACCCCTGTATTGTGCCTGTCTGGATTGGGTCTGGAGCATCTAATTGAGCAACAGTGATATCACATGGGCCTAATTACTGCTGTAGTTAAGTGGGTTATAGCAAGGCACTGGCTTGATGACTCTCTTCCTACATATAAAGAATGGCTAATAGCTACATTCAGTGCTCTACGTGTGGAACCCATGGGGCTGGATTCACAAAGACAGCCAAAAATCTCACAGCTGTGAGTAAAAGACCTGCAGCACTATGGAAATGCTGGTGCAGGATATTCTGAAAGAAAAATTGCTTGCCTGCAGAAATCCATAAAAAACCACTGCAGTTGCGGAAATTCATCAGCTGTGGAAATTCTGCAACTGCTGTAAATCTGCAACTGCAGATCTGCAGCTGTGGAAAAGGCTTTGGAGGCACAACTTTAGTGATCCATATTAGCTGGAGTAGCAGACTTTGGCAGTCTTGCCATAGATGTAGCTGAAGGTACCCACAGAGAGACCAGCAACCATTCCCTCAACTGAGACCCCTGCAGCACCACTGGTACCAGCAAAACCATGCACCACAGTGACTGTCTGGAACTGATGGTCTTGTCTCTCCCTGGAGTGTTTCTGTTGCCGGCTGCAGAAGCACTCACTGCAGGTTGTTCAGTCTCTACTGGCTGTGGGACTCCCCCATGGGCTGCACGGAGTCTGGTGGTTGTTGTTTGCTGTCTTTCAATGACAATGTGTGCTAGTGTTGCTGTAACAGCTGCCACTGATATACACCCACTGGTTTGCTATTACTTATGCCTGACCTCAACTATACTTGTATTTCAATTGTTGGGGCACTGTATTTTGCTCAGGGAGTGTTACACCTCACTCTCATTTGTGCAACATTTTTTCCACAACTGTGGAAGAACACTGGCTGAGAATAGCCTTTAAGGGGATGTGTCATACTTATCAATGTCTTTTTTTCCTCAGGAACTTCCACAGCTGCACCTTTGTTCCACAGTCCATAATGTATTTTTTCTGCAGCTGTGGAAGTTTTGTGTATAGTACACAGAGCAGTTTCCCCTTTTTTTCTGCAGTTACAGAACGTTTGGGGACTTAAGGAAGGTTTTGCACCTTCAGATTGTTTTGTGAATCCACCCCATGATTTCTACTATGCGAAACTCAGGTAAAACGTATCATGCCTGCTGGTGAAACTTGCATACTTTATTACTGCTACATTAAGTTCCTGCTTGCTTGTGGGTTCACCCCATCTCCCATTACTCCTTTATGTTCTTTATTCTGTACCTTTATTTGGGACTGGTTTATTTCTCAGCCTGTTTTATTGCTTAATCCCTACTGAACTTATATTCTTCCACTTCCCTTCTGCTCTTCTCACTTCTCAGTGCACTTTTTATCAAGTACTCTCTGGCTCACATTAGTGTCCTTTTTATCTTTCTACCTTTCCTGTTGTTCTTGTGTTTGTCAAGTTCTTAGTGTTCTAATATGTATGATCTTAGGCTAGTTGTTTGTTAGCTATGTACTAGATAATATGGTTAGTTTTTTTGCAGCAGTTTTGCAGTTCCATATAACTATATTATTAGGGTTAGCATTCTTTTTTCTACCTACCAAGATCAGTTCACATGGATATTGATGATGCACATCTTTGCTTTTAGTGTCTATGGTCATGTTCTCTCTTTTTATGCTGGCTAATGGTAATTTTTGTCTCTTGGTCACGTTGGTAATCATCTTCTTGATATGTCTTTAGTTTCTGAATTTCTTAATGAAGCTCACTTGGTTAAAAAACTGTTTAGAAAATGTATTGATTGCTAATTCAGCTTGTCTTTGTTGTCTTTGTTGTTTTTTATTATTTTTTTATGTGTTTCCCATATATTATTTTTGGCATTAAATGTTGTCTAATTATTCTCCTTCAATTGTCCAACTGCAATGTAAGTTTTTTGGTTTATTAATTATCATCACCTTAGATTTGTCCACGTTGATTTTTAGTTTTAATTCTTTTAATGAATTTGTCATACTATTAAATGCTTGTTGTAATCCTACAGCTGTTTTTGAGATAATTATTGCATCATCTGCATAAAAATAATATTCATTTTATTTCCTATTATACTTGAAGCATCTGTACTACATGTATTCGTTTAATGAACAACTTGGCCTATATCAATATTAAACAAAAGAGGAGCTAACAAGCAACCCTGTTTTACCCCCCCCATTTGTTTGTATTTTCTCAGTCAATCTACCATCTGTACTGTATCTAACCTGAATATTAGTATTAGTATAAAGACTTTGTATCAATAAGAGCAATCTAGAATCAAGTTTCCATTCTATCAGTATTTTCCACAATGTTTTCCTTTTGACATTATCAAAGGCTGCAGCAATATCTATAAATCACAGGTATGACACTTTTCCCTTGTGATTTTGTTTCCCTAACTGGATGATCTATAGCAAAAATACAACCAGTTGTTAAGCAATTTTTCCTAAATCCAAATTGTTTACTACTTAGGATATCATTGTTTGACACCAAAATCCTATAATTTTTGTAGTAATACTCTGGAAAATATTTTTGTTGAAATACACTGTAACATTATTGGCCTACCATTACAGAAATAGAAATGTGCTGTCTACATGCAGAATTCATGCTACATGCTTATTTTGTGCAATGTTTGCATAGGGTTTACATACACAAGTGAACCTAAGTGAACTAGATCTAAAAAGCAAATCAAGTTCTCATGCTGCAAGCTTGATATGTGTGCAGCAGGTAAGTTGGTGTGAACATCTTCTAAAAATGACATCAGATTCACATGTTGCATGCTTAACATGAGTGCAGCAGTTAAGCTGGTGTGAACATCATTTAAATATCACATTAGGTTCACATGTTGCACACTTGCCATGTGTGCAGCAACTAAGCTGGTGCAAATCTCATCTAAAAACACATCAATTTCTATTCCTTATACTACTGCTAGCAATTAGAGCCATTAAAATACATTTTTCATTGATTTCCCATTAAAATGAGGTCAACTCATTAATTTGGATCTTTTGCAAGTTATTTAATTGCTTCTGATTTTTCTCATTAAATTGTCATCAATTTGTAAAGTATTGTTTGCTTACTGCGTTATATGCCTAGTATATACTAAGCCAACATCCCCCATTCCAGATGTGCAAAGAGGGACCTCTGTGTTGTAAAGGCTAACCTTTTGTTTGGGGCCATGGCAATCCCCTTTTGTATATTTAGTGCTAGAAATGTGTTTCTCCATGACTGTCTCAGCTCAATTGCTTTCCCTTTGTCATTCTGTATGGATCATATATACTATGGAGATGCTCAGCACTCTTTGTGCTAAATAGTGTCTTGGAAGCATGTACCATACTGTACCTCACATTTTGTCACTGAAATGAGGGATAGGGACACTCAAACTGAGGGACAATGAGAGACACTAACACTCACGATGATCAGGACTCATCTTGAAACATGGAGATACAGTATCTCAGAACACAGTGGAAATCATTGTATTTACTTGTACCAATATTAGCACCTGAAAATGAAATTTTACCATGAAGCAGTGGTGCCATTTAGGTAGGGCAGAGGGGGGCAGTTGCCCCCCCCCACACACACTCATTTGTGTCTAGGCTGATCTTATGGAGTTGTAATAATGGCATTACATTTGGATTTAATCTTTTGCACAATAAGTACTCCTCTGGATTGTGTGCACTCATACTGCAGGTGCACTCCTGACTTAGAAACATAGAAACATAGAATTTGACAGCAGATAAGGACCACTTGGCCCACCCAGTCTGCCCATTTCCCTACCTAATGGATAAGATGCAGATCCTAGTTAACCAGCAGCCTACTTCTTCCTACCCCCATGCCCTAGAATTGCCTTATGACTGTCCCATGCATGCTTGAATTCCACCACTGTTTTTGACTCCACAACCTCCTCCAGAAGGCCATTCCATGCATCTACAACCCTCTCTGTGAAAAAAATACTTCCTTAAGTTACCTCTGAGCCACCCCCCCATCTTCAAATTGTGCCCCCTTGTTCTTGCATACCTCTTTTTTTGAAAGATGCTACCCTCTTGGACTTTGTTGATTCCCTTGAAGCACTTGAAAGTTTCAATCATGTCCCCCCCTCTCCCTCCTTTCCTTGAGGCTATACATATTAAGCTCTTTAAGTCTCTCTTCATATGTCTTCTGGTGCAGATGCTGCACCATTTTAGTTGCCCTCCTCTGGACAGCTTCCATCCTGTCTATGTCTTTGCGGAGACTGGGTCTCCAGAACTGCATGCAGTACTCCAGATGGGGTCTTACCAGCTGTCTGTACAGAAGCATACTAACTTCCTGTTTTCTACTGGTGATGCCTCTTCCTATGCATCCCAGTATCCCCCCAGCCTCCTTGCTGCCCTCTCACATTGCTTGCCCACCATTAGGTCATCTGATATGACTACTCCCAGGTCCCTTTCCATTTTTGTTGTTAGTATCACACCCCCCATTGTGTACTCTTCCCCTTGGTTTTTGTTTCCCAGGTGCATTACCTTGCATTTCTTAGCATTGAATCTAAGCTGCCATACATTTGACCATTCCTCTAACCTTGCCAAGTCCCTTCTTATCCTTTCCACCACCTTGTGCATCAACTCTGTTGCAGATCTTTGTGTCATCTGCAAAGAAACATACTTTTCCTTCCAGTCCCTCTGCAATGTCGCTTATAAAGACATTGAAGAGGACCGGTCCTAATACTGAACCCTGTGGTACCCCACTAGTAACCCCCCTTTCTTCAGAGTGGACTCCATTTACTATTACTCTCTGTGTCCTATTCTCCAGCCAATTCTTTACCCATGCTGTCATCTTGGGACCCACTCCCAGGCTGGCTAACTTGTATATTGATCTTTTGTGTGGGACTGTGTCAAATGCCTTACTAAAGTCTACGTAGGCCATGTCCACAGCCCCTTCCTGATCCACTACTTTGGTCACCCAGTCAAAGAAATCTATCAGATTCATCTGGCATGACCTTCCCACTGTGAATCCATGCTGCCTTGGTTCCTGTGCCCCTCTGGCCTCTAGATACTAGACAATTCTTTCCTTCAGAAGTGATTCCATCATTTTCCCTATCACTGAGGTTAAACTAACAGGTCTGTAGTTTCCTGCTTCTGCCTTGCTCCCACTTTTGTGAAGGGAATCACATCTGCTCTCCTCCAGTCCTCGGGTACCACTCCATCCTCCCATGATTTGTTAAAGAGGGTAGTTAGTGGTGTCACTAGTTCTACCCTTAGTTCTTTTAGAATTCTGGGGTGTATCCTGTCAGGCCCCATTGCTTTGTCCACCTTCAGTTTTAGGAGTTCTTTCAGGACCCTTTCTTCTGTAAATGGGCTGGTATCAACTTCAGTATCCAGAGTGTTTCTACTGTTTGTTTTAGGTACCTCCCCCTCTTCATTTGTAAATACTGAGCAAAAATATTTGTTTAGTATCTCTGCTTTTTCACAGTCTCCCTCTGCCCACCCTCCCTCCCCTTTATTAAGCCTCACTAGCCCTCCCTTGGTCTTCCTTCGCTCCCTGATGTACCTATAAAAGGTTTTATCCCCCTTCTTAACTGAGTTGGCTATCTTTTCCTCGGTTTTGGCCTTTGCTGTTCTGACTGCCTTCCCAGCTTCCTTTTGCTTTAACTGACAAGTTCTCTGTCCTGCTCCTTATGATTCCTTGTACTTCTGAATGCTTTCTTTTCTCTTGAACCTTCACTGCCACTTCCTTTGAGAACCATAGTGGTTTCTTACATTGCTTTGTTTTGTTTATTTGCTTCACACAAAGGCTTGTTACCTCTGTGATGGCAGTTTTATTATTCCCATTGTTCTTCCACCCTCCTTCCTGCCCATTTGCTAGTGCATTCCTTAGGCACTTACCCATTTTAGCAAGTCAGCCCTCCTAAAGTCCAGTACTTTTGCCTTTGTATGGCTTGACATGTATTGCTGTGTTTATTGTGAACCATACTTTTCAATGGTCACTAGTTCCCAGATGGCTACCCAGTTCTACATCTGTGATCCTCTCTCCATCTCCATTTGAGAGAACCAGGTCTATGATTGCTCCCTCTCGAGTGGGCTCCAATACTAGTTGTCTAAGGCATGCCCCCTGTAGGGCATCTAGAATAACCCCACTCTTCGAAGTGGCTGCTGCAACTGCACTCCAGTTAACATCTGGCATATTGACTGTATCTGTATTGCATTGTCCACTTTCTCCACCTATTAGTAGTGGTGCCATCACATGTGATGTGGAGGAGCTCCAGCCAAGTAACAGCACATGAGTTCTGTGAGTGCAACCTGTCTTTTCCACCACATGGTAGACAGGCTGCACACTACAGCTTGGAGGAGTCAATGAGCATTGAACTCTCAATGGCAGTATTGTGGTGGCATATTTTTGTTGGTCTGCTCTTAGTGAGTCTCTCTCTGCCCTGATGGCTGAAGGGGTAGGGGGTGATCTAGAAACTAACTCAAGACCAGGCTACCTTCTTACACTACTAGGATCACCTCACAAAAAAAGGCATGGGCCCCCAGTGGCCACAAGTTAGGCCTAGTAGCAGTGGTAACAGAGGTGTGGGTGGCCTTCATAGGCCTTGATCAGTGCAGTGTGGCAGCAGCCAAGCAAGAAGCAAGCAAGATAGGTTGGTTGGGTTCGGTCGGTGAGGTGACTTGGCCACAGACCACACTGGGGACCTGGGATGGTCGGTTCTAGCATCCAACTTCTGGCAGAAGGATGGAAGAGGAGCAGACTGAAAACTGGGCTGGTGGCACACTGGGCCAGGTTGCAGGTTCTGGTCAGATGGCCAGATAAGTAAAAGTAAATATTTTTTTTACAGGGGGATTGGGGAAGGAGGAAGGACTGAAATACCGATGTGTTTTCATGTTTCTGTGCATTTTGACTGCTTCACAACTCATATGGGATGGGGTTTGAATGGAATGGAGTCAGGGAGAGAAATTGGAACTTTTTTTGGGGGGAGGGGTGGGTCAGAACTTCAGCCAGGAAAAAAACTCTTTAGTAACTGCTGTGGGTTTAATCCCAAATCTGATGCACTGCTCCAGGGTATAGACAGATGAATCTTATACATTTGAATTTTTTCTGATATGCACATCCCTTTTCAGTGACAACAAATAAGTTGTATCTTTCAGAGATGTTCCAGACATCCCAGAGCTTGCCACCTTGGGGCTAACTAACACCTGGCCTCCACTGGTTGTTGACTCCCCCCTGCTGAAATCTGAAGTGGCACCCCTGCCATAAAGTCTAAATTTACAGGACATCCCATGTGTTAGCAGCATGTTTTCCATGAGGAATGGATGAAGGGCAGAGCAGTTTTTACGGTAAAAATGAGGGTTGTCCCTTGCATTCAGGGACAGTTCAGCGGCATGGTATGCACAGACTACTGGAGCCCCACTATAGTCAGCTTATGCCCCCCAAAGGAGCTGACCTCCACATCCCCATGCTCAGGCACATTATGACATAGAGTAAGGGAGAGTGCATGGGCATGCCCCTTTGAAATGAATGGGGATTTTTTTTTACTATTTTATACATTATGATGATGAGTTGGAGATTGATGGAGGCCACTGCTCAATGAACAAAGGTCTTGTTTGTAGAACAGTGGCCTTCATTATTCTCCAACTCACCATCTTAATGTATAAAATAGTAATAAAAATAACTCTATTCATTTCAAGGGGGTATGCCCCAGCACTTTAACCCATGAACATCATCTCTTAAAGATCCTGCCGCTTGCTCCTTATTACTCAGGTAAGAGAGTCTCGATTTATATCTATACTTGGTGAGTTTGCCTGTAGCAGCATGGCTGCACCTGCTATAGTGTGTGTGTGTGCATGTGGGGGAGACTGGCCATGTGAGTGGATGTTGAGTTATTGCTACTTTTGTGTTTGCCTCTTAAAGTCTGTTTGTGTGGAAACATTCAAAACTATGGGGAAAAACTAGTAGGAGTACAGGCCAGACAGAAGTAATTAAGTAGTTTTGTGGGTAAGTGTGTGTATTGGGGGAAGAACCACATGTGTTTGCATTGGTATGTGTGCTACAGTTAAGCTGTGCAGCTGAGATGAGGGGGGAGAAGAAAATGTAACAGTATAACAGTGTCTATAAGCATGCCCCATGCATGCAGATTTATGCAGATTTGTACTGAAGTACAAGTGAGCCATATGTGTATAGGCAGTATAGCTTAGTGGTTAAAGGCAGTGAACTGCAAACCAGGAGACCTGAAGACCTGGGTTTGAATCTCATCAACCCCTACTTGTATACGATGTGATCCTGAGCAAGTCACTTAACTTTTATGTGTGCAGTTATCAGTGACCACTTGCTTTTTGCATGCATACCACATGCATGCAGTCTGTTCCAGTTTAACATAAAAAGTATGCTTTCCACACTTGCTTGCTGCACCCATGACATATGCATGCAATCGGTTTCAATTGAACATTTAAATCATGCTTGCAGCACGTATATCAAATGGGTAGTTTTATGTGCACAGTATGAAAACATTTCATATAATTATTTCTGTAAGGGTATAGCTAGATGGCAGCTGTTTATCTCCTTTTCTCTTATAAATGGGAACAATTTCTGCTGTTAACCAGTTTGATGGAATTTTACAGGTGTTAATTATTTACTTAAAAAGTCTAGCTAATGTATCAGTCCACCAACCAATATTATGTTGAAAGAATTCAGCTGGTATTCCGTCAATTCCTACCACTTTTATTATGTTTTTGTTGTAAAATACAGTTGTTAATATTATTCTTTGATAGATATGTCAAATCATGTATTTTCCCATCCATTACATTTTTGATTACTATAGTAATTTCAGAACGATCAACATTATTATCACTGTACAGCTTTTGGAAATGTATATTTGATTTGGCTGCAGGATGTTACCATCAATGGGGCCCTATGCACTATGGTGCAGATTAGCTACATGCTGCATATCTGTGGCATGTAGCCACTCCATGCCCATTGCACCACCTGATCCATATTCAACAATTGGGGTGGGCAGTCCCTTGGCACCCCATCCCCTGGCCCATGAACAGCAATGTGCCAGGGGTGGGAGATGGGCATGTCTGGGGTGTGCCCACACTTTGCACCATTCACAGATGTGCAGAGTGCTGGGCACAGGGGGTGCACCTTACACTGGGTAACACCCAGCTGTAATGGATACATGCCCCCCAGGATGCCACCAGCAGCAAGGCAGACATGGGGGCACTGCAGCCCCCCACATGCTGCCCCAGCCCATGGATCAGCATTGGAGCACACATGATTCCCTCCATTGTTTTCCATGGCCCGTGGGTGCTAGTAATCCATTCACAGACTGGGTCTGGGCATCCCATTGTATGCACACCCGGTCTGCAGAAATGTCCTCCATGCAGCTGCATGCTGGGGGAGTGGGGCTATGGACAGGTGACAGCCAGTAGTGAGTGCCGGTCGGGGTCCACCTGTCAGCAGGTGCAGAACTCCATGGGCAGGTAATGTGCCTCTGGCATGTATTACCCACCCATATGTGGATAAGGCCAAATATTTGTTTTGTTCTTTGATTTGCTGTAGATACTAGACTCCAAAAAGTTTTGTTGCTTTATTACTTATAGCTTGTTATAACTATCCATTTTTGATTATCATAATTTTCCTTCTTTTTCTTGTTTAACATTCTATATTCATGTCTCAGTAATATCAGTGCTCTTTTATAATTTAAATCCATATTTTTGTAACAAGTGATCAACTTTATTTATTGTTCATTTCAGGCATTTGCATTCTGTATCATATCATGGAGTCTTCTGATTATGTTTGCTGTAAGCTGTTGAAATACTAGACCCTTGTTGTAGTTTATTTTTGAAGTAGGTGGTCAGGGTAACAAACTTTTGTAACATCTCTTTTTCTGGACAAGACAACAATATGTCCTTTAATTCCATCCCTTTATCACTCATCTAAATCCTATCCATCCTTTCTGGTGCTAAAGTATTCCATCTGAGTTTTATCTCAGCAAAAATAATTAGATGTTGATCTGCCTCTGTTTCTAACAGCGTATTGCTATTCTGACCCAAATCAAGAGACAGATTTTCCAGATTCATATTTATTCATATAGGAAAATGATCTGATTACATCTCCTCTAACTCTTCAACTGTATTAACATTCTGAAACAAGCCCACATCGATCACAGCCAAATCTAAAATAGATTCCCTAGCCTTGGTAGGGAAAGTCAATTCCCCCATGCGATCTTTGGCAGATCATTCATTAAGAATACATGGATTTTGATTTCCTAAAAATTCCATTAGCATTTGACCTTTTATATCCACTTTTTTATCCTTAGAGTTGCACATAGGTACATTATAGTAAATATCCCAATCCCTGATATGCTCCATATTACCCCATTCATTTAAATTTCTAACATATACATTCCAATCACCCATAAGAATGTATTACATATCCTTCTCTTACTGATTTAGTTGTTCAATATACTCTGTAAGTTCTAATATACATTTTTCAAAGTCTTCACCTGTCAGAGAGTGGAAAGTAAACATTGAAAAGTATAAAAGAACCATTCCAGTTGGTTTCGATTTCAACAGCAATCCAATGTCTATACAGCAATTTATAACAACCACCTAATAAGCAATTAAATTTAGAATTAAACAGCATCATTAGGCCACCTCTACCTCTACCTCTCAGGTTTTGTCTACTAGCTGGAATTCTGTATTTAATAAATCCTGGCATATTTATATCCTTTTCTGTACTTAGCCATGTCTCTTGAAGCAGGATTATTCCATATTATTTTATAATATTTGACCATAACCCATCATTTGCCTTATCATTTAGCCCCACTATATTCCAGCTTAGGCTATTAACACCAGAGTTCACAGCTGGCCTAATGTCCAAGTCCAGTTTTCAATCTTGTATAGATGTAGTCTCAGAATCCAGTGTTTGGGATGATACATTCAGTGAAATATTGCTCAAAACCTCATATCTATTTTCCAAATCCATCTCAGTTTCATAGTCAATGACATCATTATTTTCTAATATTTTACTATTGTTTATCCTTGACTGTCCTTGTCTTTTGCCTCTTATGATTTTTTCTGTATGTGGTGTACCCATCAGTTCATGTTCAGTCCCTATTGTTTTTTTGCCTTTTTTAATGTTAAGATTGTTTGTTGGTTACTGTCAGTTTGTTTGTCTTCTCTATGTCTCATGATTTTTTTCTGTTTTACTAATAAAGCTATGTAGTGTTGTTTTATTTCATTTATTTATTAAAGGAATTGGAATTACAACCTTTGAGTCAATGACTCCTTTACAAAGGCTCCACGTCTGATATACATACATCACAAGAAATGACAAGCTATACAATAATAAATATACAGAGAACACACCAAAATACATACATTGCATGTTGTGTCAAGTTCAGTTCCCCATCTTCTTTGTTTCTGCTGAGAGTGATAATAGTTCCTGTCACATTCTTTCATTCTTTGCTACTAAACAAACCAGAGGTAGGATTCACAAAGATTGTGCAAAGTGAGTGCAAAGGCTTGCACTGCACTCCCCAGTTGAGCTGGCAGACAACTGTGCTATTCACAAGTTGTATAGCCTGGTGGGCTAACTGACTGTGAATAGGAGACAGCAGGGGGCATTGCTAAACCAGACAAAGCAATGGAACAGGTGGTGCTGCCCCCCACAGCCAGCCATGAAAACCTCCCCACAGCCATTAGCACTCAGGTACAAAAGTGCTATTCATGAAGATTGGCATGCAAATGAGTCCATTGGGCATGCAAGGCATGAGAGGCCATTAGTTTGCCCATTATGGGCTCATTTGCATGCCATGAACATGGCATGTGATTGTGCCCCTCCCCAGCAGCCCAAGACAAATGCAGCCACAGTCCCCATTAGTCTATTACTGCCCACCCCCACCCTGGTCTCTGATCCCCATAATACACTACAACACAATCCCCGTTGGTAGTGCAGTGGTTCCTCCCTCCACCCCGGTCTCTGATCCCCATTAAATTAAAACTACATTTCTGTTTCCATAGTGTAGTGGTCCCTCCCCCCTCCCTGGTCTCTGATTCTGGCAATAATTAAATAATTCCCACCCCTGTCCCCGATCCTGGTAATAATACAAATATTCCAACCCCCTCCACAGTCCCCAGTCCTGCTAATAATACAATAAGTCCCACAACCTCCCCTGTCCTGATCTCCCACCGATAATGTACTACACATTTTTTCATAGTGCAGTTGTTCCCCCAACCCCTCACCCACTCTGGTATCACATCCCTCCCTGCACCCCCCTACCATAGCACACCCACCAGTCAGCAAGCAGCACAGCCTTCCACACACCTCTACAGGTGCCCGCCAACTGAACTGTCAATGAATGACAGCTTACAGTATTCACTACTAGCCAATTGGTTGAAGTATCAACCAATGGGCTTGCAGTGCAAACTGTAAGCTGTCACTCTATGACAGTTCAGTCAGTTGGCAGCTGTGGAGATGTGTGGAGGGCTGTACTGCTCACTGACCAGTGGGGGGGTGCTGTGGCAGGGGAAGCTGGAAGAGATGTGATACCGGAGTGGGTGGGGGGTTGGGGGAACATTGCACTACAGAAATATTTGCCGTACATTATGGGTGGGAGATCAGGACTGGAGAGGGGGGTAGAACTTTTTTTATTATTACCAGGATCATAGACTGTGGAGAGGGTCAGGAATATTTGTATTATTACCAGGATCGGGGACTGGGGACAGGGGGTGGACATTATATAATTATTGCCAGGACTGGGGACCAGGGAGGGACCACTGTACTACCAACATGGACTGTATTTTATTGTATTATGCGATCGGTGACCAGAATGTGGGAGCTCCAGTACTTCAGCAGCCCTCTAGGGTTTGCAGGGAGTACCACCAGGTTTTTTGGGGCATTAATTTGCTCCTCTGAGCAATGGGCTTTGCAAAAGGCCATTGCATGGAGCAAAAGTTTGTGATGCAGAGCTAAGTAAGTCCCCTCCCACTCATTCGCATTATGGCCCCCCTCACTGCTTTGCCTAGGTGCAAACCCAGTTTGCGGGGGAGAACTGGGCTTTGTGACTGGCAGCTATTCAGAAAGCCCAGCTTGCCCCAAGCAAACTTGCTTTGCACCTGGGCAAAGCTTTGTGAATCCTTCCACAGGACTTTATTTGGATCAGCCTTGTATCTATAAACCAAGGAAGTATTCTCCCAAGCCATTTTAGATTTCATTATTGATTTTAGTATATTGTAAACACTTATTTTCAGAACAAATGGAGTTTCTCTTCTAGTTTTTGGTATACCATTAAAGTATACCATAGGAAGTTTGCCCATATCTACTTTCTTTTTATTATGTTGTTAAGTTGTCTTTGTTCTTGCTTCAGTAATTATTTCCCCTATTTCATCTATATTTGTATTTACTATATTTGAATCTTCTTCCACCTCAGTTCTTGGTTTGATTGACATTGTTTGGGTTCCTTTATTCTTTACTTGCTTTCTATCTAGATTTTTATCCTTTGTTTGAGTTTTCTGCTTAGTCTAGTTTGTGTCCTGTATCCTATTTTTTCCATTCTGTACAACTTGCTTTCCTTTTTGTTTGTCCATTATTAGATCTCCCATAACCCGATTTGTTTTTTTATTTATTTTCTGGGATGTACTATGTTCCTTTTCTTTTTCTCCTTGAGGTTTGCCTTTTTCCTGTTTTATTTTTTTAATTTCCTCACTTTGTTCTTCAATTTTTTTTTCAGTATAGTATCCATAAGAACATGATGGCAAATCAGTACAGATTTAATTTCCTCTATCTGTTTACTAAGAAAGACATTGGCTTGTGCAGTATATTTATCCAACAGATCTTGATTTGCAATATTCATAGATGTACTATCTACCTGAGTTTCAGCAATTTCCTCTACTGGTGTATTAATCATCTGTACTGGTGTCACAGCTCTATTTTTAGTCATAATCTTAAAATAAAGTGTAACAATATCCAATTATCCATCTTCTATATCAACAGAACTGTCACATCCATCTGTAACAGATTTTCCCTAATTCAATCCTATGTACTAAAAGTGGGTCCTTTGTATATTCTGTTATATTCTAATGAAGAGTTCTGTGAAATTCGAAAGCTTAATTCTGTAAATCTGTTGTTGGACCAATAAAAGGTATCAAATCACCCACTTTGTTCACAAAATGAAAAATTATTAAAGGGAACAGAGAGAAATGTTTAAAATGGATATCAAGAATGTGACAACACTTTTAAACATATTCTTGAGGGAAACACATGTAACTTGGCTGGGGATCTGCAAACCAAAGGACACCGGGGACGATTTTGAAATGTCCCCTTAGAGCGGGGCACCATGTGCCAAACCTCCACCTGTGGCACATTTGAGTGCACCATGGACCTGGTGCTGGATCTTAGTAGAACTGGTGTTTCAGTGCCAAAGTCCTCTAGTTTGACATAAGACATCCTGTGTGCTGAAAAAATGGCACATGGGAGGAGAATGCCACAAGCTGGAGAACGGTCATGCGGCATCAATGGCTGTAGCAGAAATCTTCCAGCTGTGCATCCAGGTGACTGGCAAGGATCATGGATGGCAAGACAAGGCTGGCTGGGGGTGGTTACAAGCACAGAATGGGGACACTGCATGGCTGCCACAGTGCCAATGACTCATCCATGTGGAGGGGTGGTTGTATGACTGGTGCTGTGGGGGGAAAAGGACTTGGAGGCATCAACTGTGACTCCACTGGTGATAGAACAGGTGACTGGGAGTTGTAGGTGCAGGATTCCACTGACACCATTCACAACAGGGGGGACACGGTCCACCTCCCACTTAGCAATGGCTCCAGGGATGGCACATGGACTGTAAGGCAAGCTCTGTGCTGGTTTAAAGTAGCAGTGCTGGATAACCAGGAAGTGGTTATTGAAATTCTACTGTTGGTCTGGTGTGGTTCTGCAATAATTCCATTTCATGAATCTGCATATATTTTGGACTCAGCATTTTTATTTTCTGAATAAAAAATGAAAGTTTACCATTGTTGTAGTGCCACAGGAAAGATGGCAGCTGCTGTATTTAGCTTTGTTTTCTTTGTGTAAGTCAGCATAGATGTGCAGTGTTTACTTTCATCCATTCCCATGGTTGTGTACTCCCGTTCAGCATACCACAGCCCACTGAATGATTTTTCCTCAGAACTGGACATGACACTGTGCTTTGGTATGCTTTTTTTGTTTTCTCCGGTGGCAAGTAATCATTGTTCGGTCTGATTTTTGAAGTGTCAGTAATGATTGTTGGGCTTACTGAAAGTTGGTACAGTGCTGTGTGTCTTACTGGGGTCACGGTACTCCTAAAGATCTCCCAGAAGAGGAGGGAGCTGGATTGGCTGCACATTACCAACAATGCTGCTCCCTGCATTTGCGACAGATGCCAATGACTGGCGATCATGAAACTCAGTTAAACAAACTGGGAGTAATAAATTAAACTTTTTTTATTCAGTTGTTTGGTCCCCATCACCTCCTTCCACCAACTGGCAATGTGGACACATAGGAATTTTTTTAGAGGTTTTCTTCCCTTGCTTCCACCAAGACCCTGGCACACAGCTGTGCAAGCATGTGGAGGCATGCATGCACCCTGTGGTGCCAGCTCAGTCCCTTTCACCTCCTGTAACTTTTTGCTGCCCCCATCCACCTATGCTACCCATTGTACCTCCATCCATTAAGAGTGGAACTATGGGGAGGCACCCTCAAGAGAGGAGAGCTGCTCATTGGCATGTTTGATCCTGCTCTGCCCTCCCCCCACCAGCACCCCAATGACCCGATGTTGTTCTAGAACCCAGGTTGTCAGCATAGTGCCAGGTAAGGCTTCGAGCACCTCAACCCTCAGCACCATCGGGCTGGCAAAAAATTAAACTTGTAAGTACTAAAATGAGCATGCCAGCAAAAAAAAAAAAAAAACACAATACAGTGATTTGGTGATGGAGACCCACAACAGGAAGTCAACAACTGAGGTGCAATTTATCTTGCACTGTTGTTTTAACTGTATTAGATCATGTGACCTTTTGGGGGGTTACAATCTCCAGTTTAAGTGGATGCTGAAGCGCTGCCCTGGTGCAAGCTCCCTTCTGCAGTAGCACACCAGTGCACCCTTCGCAAGGACAGAAGAGGATCAGCTGGCACAGGTAGTCCCCCAACTGATACAGGCTGCATTAGAAAATCAGGCATTCCAATAAGAAACATGTGCAACTCAGGGAATGGGGACTGAGACCCTTTTAAAAAAACACCCAATACAAAAAATTCTAAGTGGACTATAAAATATTATTTATTTTATACCTTCATATCCACCGGGCATTTAAAAATCAGGAATGATGCAAGGTGCAGTGCAGGGAGTCCCTTCCATCATTTCTCTTTGACACAAGCACCTTGTGACATTCCCGAATGCTTTGAAAATTGGGCCCATTATATCTAAACAATTGAGACAGTATGTTTTGAGCCTAGTACACAGACAGAAACAGTAATACAGCCATACATGAATGAAAAAGACAGGGCTGACAGGAACAGAACAGAGTTACACAAGAAGGACAAGGTAGAGTAGAATATAATCAAAGTACCACTGGTACTGAGCGGCATCAGCTGTCCCAAGCAGATGCAGCACCTCACAAGAAATGAGAAGTGGGATCTGATCTAGGTATGTTTATGTAAATAAATTGCTGATAAATCCCTTCAGGGTATAGTACAGTATAAAAAATGCCCAATATATGCTATTCTACTTGTCACACACTGCAAGAGTTTGTAAGCTATCCTTCTTACAACATCATCATTTCTTCAAAAATTCTTTTCAAACTTTTTCAGTTACATTTTCTGGATTGTGGAGGGCAGAACATACACAGAACAATGTATTTAATCAGCAGTGAAAAGTAGTGCCAAGCAATCAGCTTGAGTAACTGCTACCAACAACAGAGAACAACAGCAGTATTTGATAATGTATCCTTTTGGTGTAAACCCTCCATGCTTATCAATAACAGAGTCATAACATTTGTCATGCTGTGCATTGCAAGCAAAGGCATTTGTAAAAAGGGCAGTATGTAAAATGCATAACCAATGTAAGAAGAAAGATAATTTCCACTATGTTTGTTTATCATAACTCTCTCCAGTGCATATGTGTCTATCCTTTAGTTGAGCTCTATAATAAATCTCCTTAACAGGTATTACATTCTGCTGGTCATGTCCCTACTTAGATGTCATCACATCTGACTGATACATGCTAAATGTAAAAGTAATCTTTCAAAACTACAAAGAGTACACATAGTCAACAATCATGTGCTACCATTAATTAGGGTTCAAAAGTAAGAGATGCCTAAGTTTTAGCATTTTGTATTATTTTATTTAATTTCCTAGTTTGATAGCACATACTGACTCTCAATCTGCTTGATAACTAATACAGGACAAAAGTGAGCAATCAGCTCATGTCATCATTACCATTCGCAGGAAACATAGGCAGTATTTGACAATGTATTCTCTCATAATAAACTCTTCTTACACTTTTGATAACAGAGCCATTACAGTCAGCATAACATGCAAGTGATACAAAGACAGGTTGCAAAAAAGGCAATGTGTAGAATGAGTAAACAACATCTGAAGGCAGATAATTTCCAATTTGTTTCTTTTTTGTAACTCTCTTTCAAGTATATGCATGTATGCTATATGATAAAGTGTAAAAGTATTCTGAGCATACAGATCCTTCATGGGACCTGTATAAGAAATATCTTAATGAGGCATCACATTCTGTTGGGCATGTTCCTTCTTATTTATTTATGTATTTATTTTTTTTTTTTAATTGGTGACTGGGAAAGGCACACTGAACAGAGACTCATTTCCAGGTGTGACTCCATACTCACTTCACTACAGTCAACTAACCCACACTTAACATAATGCTAATCTTTAAAATCTGCATGTACAATACACATGACAACAATCATGCATTACCATTGTACCACAAATCAAAGTTTAAAAAGTGCAGAGTGTTGTCTAATTAATTTTTCTCATTTTCCTTTTCTTGGTTTGTAGGTCTATACTTACTGGCAATCTGTTTAATCTCCAACAGAGAATAACAGTGCATAATCAGCTCATGTCAACACTGCAAATGACAAAAAAAGTTATAGCTGTATTCAACAATTTATCGTCTTGTTAAAAACTCTCCCTATGCTTTCAAATACAGATGCATTACAGTCAGCATGGCATGCATGAGATACAGAAATGATAATATGGAAAATGCATAAAGAATACCATAAAGGTGATAATTTCCAATTTGTTTAATTTTTGAAACTCTTTGCAATGCATACAGTATGTGTGTATTTTAAAAGACACAAATATTTTACAAGGCATTGTGGGTATGAAATCCTTCAGGATGAACTGTTAAGGAAATCTCATCATGAAGTACCACATTCTGATAGCCATGTCCTTACTCAAATCTCGCCATACCGGCGTGCACTCACTAAAAGTAATAACAATCATTCAAATCTGCACACAAGAGTGTGCATGATGACAATAGGCGAAAGGTACTGCTTGTTACCTAAAAGGCAAATAAAATAAGTAAATAACACAATTGTTAGATATACAGTATTCATAAACTATATATATATATAAATATATATATATATATATATATATATATATATATATATATATATATATATATATATATATATATATATATATTCATGGCAACAAAACTGTTTAATGCATAAGTTAGGGTTGTTCCACAGTGAAAAAAGCAAGGGAATTCTGTGTTAGGGTTGAAAGCACCCCTTGCACTGCCAGCCCACCCCCCCAACCGGCATCAGGGTGTGCATTGGGGTCATCGGCCCTAACTCTCACCCCATCACATGTGTAAACAAGCTGAGGTATAGGACAATGGGGTGAGAGTTAGGACCGATGACCCCAATGCACACTCTGATGCCAGTTGGGGGGCAGGCTAGGGATGCAAGGGGGGCTTTCAACTCTAACACCGAATTTCCTTGCTTTTGTTGCTGTGGAACAACCCTAACTGATGCATTAAACAAAGTTTTTTGCCATGAATATATATATATAGTTTATGAATACTGTATGTCTAATAATTGTGTTTTTTACTGATTTTATTTGCTTTTCAACCCTAACACTGAATTTCCTTGCTTTTGTCGCTGTGGAACAACCCTAACCAATGCATTAAATGGATTTTTTTGCCATGAATTTCCCTTCTTTTTGAGAATGAGGACTATAAATAGTGAATAGAATGCAGTGGTGGGAACGCGGGCCCTTTGGGCCCCGCACTCCCACCACGTGATGTGTAGTGACAAAGTAACAGTAACTGCAATGCAAATGCAAGCACTAATGGTTACACACATGGTGACATGAACATAAAAGGTAATGCAAATGTTAATAAAAACGCAAGTGCAAAGTGACCGCAAAGCGAACAGTGACACAAACAGAGACACAAAAGCGTATGTAAATGCAACTGGTAATGCTCACAGTCATGGTACCACTATTGTAAATGCAAATGTTAAGTATTACAGCAACAATAATGCCAAAGGGAACAGAAACAGAAAGGTAAACACAAGCCGCATATGGAAACACAACTGCTAACGTGCACGGTTACGGTACTGCAACTGCAAACACAAATGGTAATGGTAACAGCAAAAATAACACCAAAGGAAACAGAAACAGAAAGGCAAATGCAAGTGCATATGGAAATGCAAACTGTAACATGCACAGTCATGGTACCGCAATTGGAAATGCAAATGGCAATGGTAAAAAGTAAAATAACAACAAAGGAAACAGAAACGGAAATGGGAACACAAGCATGTACATAAACGCAAACTGTTACACGCAAGGTCATGGTACTGCAATTGTAAATGCAAATGGAAATGGTAACTAACAATAACTCCAAAGAAAACAGAAACACAAACACAATCGCAAGCATGTAAGGGAATGCAAACCATGACATGCACGGTGACGGTACAGCAATTGAAAACACAAATGGTAAGGTTAACAGCAGAAATAATGGCAAAGTAAACAGAAATGTGAATGCAAGTGCGTACGCAAATGAGAACACAAAGGGTAATGCACATGGTGGTGTACACGGGAATGGTAATGTAAACAGGTGCGGAAACACAAGTGGGAACAGTAACTGTAACAGTAACAGAAGCGCACACCCTGTATTTGCCCAACAGCTGCATAGAGAAACACAGTGTGTAGAAAGAATGTATGCATAATAATTGGCCTCAGAGCAGAAAATAAGCTGTTGGAATACTAAATTGCTGATATTTCAGGAACCGTATGACATAGAAAAAATTAAATTTCACATGATTCATGAGTTTCCGGGCTAGGTTTTCACTACGAAAATTCCGTATCTTGCACCGTTTTCGAGATACGAGTCTCAAAAGGCACGGTGTACACCACCATGTTAGTCTATGGGGACAAACATTAACTTTGGAGCACTGTAACTTGGTATCCATGTAATATTTTTTTCACCAAACCACCAAAAGGCACATCTGTGAGATGTTGGCTGCCTTCCCTCCAAATTTCAGCTCAAAAAGACCAAACTGTTCTTTTGCAGCAGGGTGGCAAAGAATACCTGTCATTTTGGCCATAGTCTGGAAAAGTAGTGTTGCAATTTCTGAAAGCTTTCACAAAAATTTGCGAAAGTGTCGCAGGTGCGACACTACTTTGCAACACTACTTTTTCCAGAAATTTGAAAAACATATTTCTGGGGTGTTTAACCCCAAAATAAAGACATGGCTAATATCCTAAGGGTCTGACTAGCTGAACACAAAAATAATTGTGTTCCTAGAGGGTCCCAATTTTAAATGCCAAGCATTTTTCTGATCGGTAACTGAAAACAAAATGGCAGATTTGCGGCAGTACTAGGGTCATTTGTGACACTAAAAAGTGCATTTGCGAAACTGTCAAACTTTTTGTCAACTTTTCCCATTGACTTATAATGGGAACTTGTTTTTTGAATAACTTTTGAACTGTTTAATATGTTTTCACGAAATCTTCATAAGGCACATCGGGGACCCCGGCCGCATGGTCCCTGAAGTTTTTGGACCAATCGCGCAAACTGTGTGACCTGTAGGCGAGAGCAAAGAATTCACAAAAAATTGTGCACACAGAAGTCGCTTATTAATTCTGCAGCCATCTATCTGACCGGTACGAAAGTTGGCAGGCCCCCTGTGCCTGCCAAATTTCAGGCAAATCCGTTGAAAAGTGGCAAAGTTATTAAGGTGCAAAGTTTCACCCTTTAACCTTAAAAGTGCTACTCAACTCTAACTATGGTAGCACTACTGTGCTACCATAATATATATATATATATATGAGAGAGAGAGAGAGAGAGAGAGAGAAGAGAGAGGATAGATATATTAGAGGCAAAAACTTGTTTAATGCATCAGTTGAGGTTGTTCCACAGCAAAAAATAGCTAGGAAATTTGGGGTTAGGGTTGAAAGCCCCTTGGACCCCCAGCCCTTCCCCAACTGGCATCGGGTGCACATTGGGGTCATTGACCTAACTCTCACCCCATCACATGTGTAAAGATGCTGAGGTATAGGAGAATGGTGTGAGAGTTAGGACCGATGACCCCAATGCACACCCCGATGCCAGTTGGGGGAAGGGCTGGGGGGTCCAAGGGGGGGGCTTTCAACCCTAACCCCAAATTTCCTAGCTTTTTTTTGCTGTGGAACAATCCTAACTGATGCATTAAACAGAGTTTTTTGACTCTAATTTCCCTTCTTTTTGAGAAAGAGAATGATAAATAATGAAAGGAATGCAGTGGCAGCAGCAGGGCCCCGTGCTTCCACCACCTGATGTCTTGTTACATAGCAACAGGAACTGCAAAGCAAATGCAAGCGACAATGGTAATGCACATGGCAAAGCAACTGTAAATGGCAAAGCAGATGTTAATAGAAACACAAGCATAAAGTGATGCTGAAGCAAACAGTTACATAAACTGAGACATCAAACAGAAGTGCATACGGAACGCAACTGGTAAAACACACATTCATGGTACCACAATTGTAAACACAAATGGTAACAGTAACATCAACAATAACACCAAAGAAAACAGAAACTCAAGCACGTACTAAAACGCAAACCATAATGCACACACTTACGGAACCACAATTGTAAATGCAAATGGTTATGGTAACAGCAACAATAAAGCCAATAAAAACAGAAGCGCAAGCGCAAATGAAAACACAAACTGTTACACGTAAGGTCATGTTACCGCAATAGTAAACATAAATGGTAACAGTAACAGCAACAGTAAAGACAACAGAAAGAGAAATGCAAGCAGATACAAAAATGCAAACCATTACGCACACGGTGGTAGACAGGAAAGGTGATTCGAATAGTAACAGAAGAGCAACTGGAAACACTAAGTGTCACAGTAACAAAAGGGCACAGCCTTCTTTTCCCCAAAAACTGTATTGAAAAAACAAATTGAAAACAAAGAATGTATGCATTATGATTGACTTCGGAGCAGAAAAGTACTACTTGGAATACTAAATTGCTTATATCTCAGGAACCGTACGACATAGGAAAAAAATTACAATTTTGTATGAATTATTACTTTCCTGGCTAGTTTTGTGCTTGGACCCCATTTGGGAGGCTAAGCATTTTATGTGACAAAAAGTCCGTGTCTCGCACGATTTCTGAGATACGGGCCCTGAAAGACGTGACGAAAACCATAATGTTATTCTGTGGGAAAAACTGTCAACTTCAGAGTGCTGTCACTTTGCCACCCTCTAATACTTTTTCTCCAAGCCACCAAAGGCACATTTGTAGGATGCTGGCTTTCTTCCCTCCAAATTTTGGCCCGAAAGACTAAACCATTATTTTCCAGCAGAGCAGTAAAGAATTCCTGTAATATGGCGGATGCCGTAATGTTATCCTAAGGGAAAAAGTGCCAACTTTGTAGTGCCGTAACTTTGCTGCCCTGTAATATTTTTGACCAATCCACTAAAAGTCACATCTGTGGGATATTGCCTTTCTTCCCTCCAAATTTCAAGTAAAAAGATCAAACTATTTCCAAGATATTCAATGTCAAAGATTGGCAAAATTTCCCTATCTATTCCATTATAAAAAAATCTGGCCATCTTGTCCCTATTTTGTGATCAAAGATCACGATGAAAGAATCTCATGATCAAAGAATTTGCAGCCTCACGATCAAAGAATTTGTAGGCTCATGAACAAAGAATAAAAAATGTTATAAATCAAAACAATTGCAGTAAACCACCACCATGGTTCAACAGAATGAAGCCCCCTGAGTAAAACACACCCTTATTTGACTTCCTAGGACACCCCTGGGCTGAGAAAATTGAATTTTAAATTGGGCCATCTTGTCCCTCGCTCGCGATGCAAGATCGCGATCAAAGAATCTCACGATCAAAAAATTTGCAGCCTCACAATCAAAGAATTTGCAGGCTCAAGAACAAAGAATAAAAAAATTTATAAATCAAAAAATTGAAGGAATTGCAGTAAACCACCACCATGGTTCGACAGAACAAAGCCCCCTGAGTAAAACCCACCCTCATTTGACTTCCTAGGGCACCCATGGGCTGAGAAAAATGATTTTGAAATTCTGCCATTTTGTCCCTCGCTCACGATGCAAGATCGCGATCAAAGAATCTCACGATCAAAGAATTTGCAGCCTCGTGATCAAAGAATTTGCAGCCTCGTGATCAAAGAATAAAACATGGTGAAACATGACTTATTCACCGATTTGAACCAAACCAATGGCATGGTTCGACAGAATGCACCCTCCTGAGCAAAACAAGCCCTCATTTGTGTCCCTAACCCACCCCTGAGCTGAGATATTAGTGTTTTAGGTCACAATGCAAGATCACGATCAAAGAATCTCACGATCAAAGAATTTGCAGGCTTGTGATCAAAGATCGTTAGTGAGCCACAAATTAAGATTTTAA
Source organism: Neoceratodus forsteri (assembly GCA_016271365.2). Taxonomy (NCBI): domain Eukaryota; kingdom Metazoa; phylum Chordata; order Ceratodontiformes; family Ceratodontidae; genus Neoceratodus; species Neoceratodus forsteri. Next base: position 1,436,495,854 of record CM028131.1, on the reverse strand, counting down.
AAGCTTGTAACTATTTTTTGCCCAATTTGGATGGAACCAAAGCCATGGCTCAATAGATCAGGGTCCCCAGAGTAAAGCCCATTGAAGTTTTACTTCAGAAATAACCCCTGAGCCGAGATATTTGTGTTTGTGTGATTGGAAAACTGAAAACAAGATGGCAGACCTCGCGGTCAAAGAATTTAGAAAATTCCTTGGGAACAAATATTCTTGAACTGTAAGACTGCAAATTCTTTGATCACCAGATGAGACCAGATGGCCAGAACCCCCATTCTTTTATCGCAAGATACACATATAAATGTTCTCATTGACTTTTAATGGGAACTTAAAAGTGCCATAACTTTTGAATGCCTGAATATATTTTCACAAAACAAAAAGCAGCATGTTCAGCCACCAAAGCCCTTTCAAACAAGCCATCTTTCAGAGCAGCACACCACACAACAGTCATGCAGGACCACATTAAGAATGCCAAAAGGTGCCTCCAAAAATGGATAATTTTGCATTTTTCATCGCTTTCGTACACAAAAACCAGCACTCTGACACAAACACAATTTGGCAAGAGATCTAGTGTGCCCCAACACGTGTACCAAATTTTCAGGCAAATCCATTGAACGGGTCCAAAGTTATTAACGTCCAAACTTTTGACTTTAGTATGTAACTTGCCGCTCAACCCTAACTATAGTGGCACAACCATGCCACTATTTTATACATTATATATATATATATATATATATATATATATATATAAAACAGACTGCTTTAAAGAACTCTACTCGTAAGAACACATTCACATTTCTAAGCAAAGTGTCAATGGTACTCAGACATGTCAAGCTGTCATAAGCAGAAGGAGGACTACACTGGAAAGGAAACGTGGCATCTCTGCTCTGCTATCCTATGTAAACAAATTGCTTGTAAAGTACATTGAGATGCAGTACATAACCAGTACTTCAGAAAAGTACATTCTATACTATTTTTCAGCCCAGGCACTGCCAGTAGTTAATCAAAGTACCAATTCTATTGAGATGTGCCAAGGATCAAGTTCTTATACAGACCACATTATAGCCAGGCCCTGCACATGAGGAGATAACATTAAAAAATTAAGCCAAATTCACACCTTCAGCTTCAAGAAAGGGGTAAAATCTAGCACTGATAAAAGCAGGCACCAACTGCATACCACATCTGGAAGCCCAGTGTCAGACTTTTATTATATATTCAAATGAGTATCAGTTTCTTGTCTTCAAAAAGTGAAGCTCATAAGGATGGACAGTTAATGTTGCTTCAGTTTCCTGTGAGTAGATACATTTGAACTCCTCTTTGTAGTGTTATAGTGGAAAATGGTGAAGGAATTTAAATGCTGATATGAAGGAAGAACAATATGTTCTGTAGGATACATACATGATACAAGAAGTCATGCACTTTCTAGTTTGTGTGGTTTCTGTAAACATACATACATACCGTACAATCAAAGGCATCAAACTTAGGATGTAACATCAAAGGTATGCAAATCCTTATGTATGTATTGGGGGACTGACTAGGAAGTAGCTGAACTTTTTTTTTTATAACAAAACCCATAAGAATAAGATGTGGAGTAGTGGAGTCAGGAGAGAGCTGCAGGTTCCTGATCTGGCTGAGTGCAGTACATTACATGAGGCAACATAGGAGTGTACCACTTTTTCCCCATCTTCAATATTAGAGATGTTGTCAGAATAAATTTAGTCAGTGAATTGCCGTGAACATTTCATGAAATTCCGCCATTCTGTGAAATATTTTGCCGGGTGCAAGTAGCAAATTTTTGCCCACAGAATGTGGAATTTCACTGTGAAATGCTCAATTTTGCCCAAAATGGCAAAATGTCACCTACATTTTGCCATTCTGTGGGTGTAATTGCACATTCCATGGGCAAACTTTTGCAATCTGCACCCACAAAATATTTTCCAAAATGGTGGAATTTCATGAAATGTTTCACGTAATGAAATTTTGCAATTTCTCACATCTCTATTCAAGAAGGGGGATAAATCTGGCAATGGTAAACCAGCCTCTAATCACTACTAACACCCACTACTCCAGTGTCAGAATCAAAATCACCCCCAAATTATTGGCAACATCTTCTTTCCACGAAATGAATCACATAGTGATGGGCGGCTATTGTTTCTTTGAACTCCTGGTTTTATTGTCATAGTTAGTGGAAAGATGTGGAGTAAATTAAATGCTGATAAGAAAAAACAACAATATGTAGGATACATAAATGATACAAGTAGGTGGATATTTTGCAGTTTTTTATTTCTTATGCACACAAAATCAAAATCCTTAAACCTAGTGAAAAGCGACAATTGTATGCACATCTGTGTGTGTTTTAGGGGGTAAACTGATGATAACATGATTCAGCTGGTGCTGCATGATGTTTGACATGTCACTACTCTGGCCCCACCACTGCCAACTTACACACTAAACATAACAATCATTTCCCAATCTGCACCAAAGAGTACACATGACAACAATAGGTGGGTGGTATTGCTTGCCACCTAAAAATGAAACTTAGCAATGACATAACATTCAATGACAGAGATATGCGAAAATGGCGAATTTTGTTACGCAAAATATTTTGCAAAAGTCGCCCATTTGGAGATTTTTTTTGTGGAAGCAAAATTCAGAATTTCACCCCCGGAATGTGAAATTTTGCTTGTGAAAGGCAAAATTTCACCAGCAAAATGGCAAAATTCACCTTTCGCCAGTGACATTTTGCTGCTCTTCCGGCAAAACTTCACATTTTGCAGGTGAAATTCTACATTTCGCACCCCATGAAATATTTTGCATAACTGGTGAATTTCATGAAATATTTCACTTGTCGAAATTGCCAATTTTGTGGGAATTTTGCCGGAGAAATATAATTTCACAACATCTCTATTCACTGATGCTGATATCAAACTGGACTCTCACATTTACTATAGATTTGCAATTTCTTTTTGCAACATACATTTGGCTTGCTTTTTTAGTGGCAAACATGGCTTGCAGGGCCACATGCAGTCATACATACTCTTTTCAGCAGATCTTAAAATTATTTTTAAGTTTAGTGTGCACAAAGTAGATGTGATGAAGTCTCAGTGCTGACATGGCCTGCATAATGTAGTGCCAGTTGAGATCCCCCCCAACACACACTTAGAATATACATATGCCTTGGATAGAAACATACAAACATAGAAACATAGAATTTGATGGCAGATAAAGAACGCTTGGCCCACCCAGTCTGCCCATTTCCCTACCTAATGGATAAGCTGCAGATCCTAGTTAACCAACAGCCTACTTCCTCCTACCCCCAATCCCTAGAATAGTCTTATGACTGTCACACGCATTCTTGAATTCAACTACTGTTTTTGACTCCATAACCTCCTCAGGAAGGCTGTTCCATGCATCTACAACCCTCTCTGTGAAAAAATACTTCCTCACATTACCTCTGAGCCATCCCCCCATCTTCAAATTGTACCCCCTTGTTCTTGCACACCTCTTTCTGAAAGATGCTACCCTCTTGGACCTTGTTGATTCCCTTGAGGTACTTGACATTTTTGATCATGTTCCCCCTCTCCCTCCTTTCCTCGAGGCTATACATATTAAGCTCCTTACAAAATCCATACACATCAGAAAGTAGCTGTCTTCTTTTATTGTTTAGGTAACCTACATACTGCTCTTCTTTCAAACTGCCTTTTTAGTGTGATGTTTCTCAGATACATTACTTCTAACCATAATGGGTGTCTCAACTGTTGGTCTGTAGAGGATGTCTATTTATAAAAAGAGCATGTCTATTGTGTGTAAAATTGCCATGGTCTTCTAGGGTCTGGCAGTGATCAAGCAAGCGTGTTGCTCTATATATCACTTTGCTTTGGCTATTGCAGAGAAAATATGTTGACAGACCCTGTAGTCCTCCAGGCCAGGAAAAGTGCCATAGTGCCAACATCATAGCAGAAATGTGACAGTGACTAAACAATATCAAAATAGCATTGAAACAACACACAAACTTTGCAAACAGCATAGTGCAGCACAAAGGGAAAATGCATACTGACACAGAAATGGCCAACATGATGTGCACAGGTGATATGTAAAGAGGCAAAACACAATAAGACAATAGCCAACATGAGTGTGGTGGGACTAGACCAAAAAGCACAAGTGTGAACACATGTGAGAGGATGCCATTCAACTAGAACTCGAACATGAATGCCAGTTTAGAAGCCAGGCAAAATGATGCAAGTAAATAATGGTAGCATGTGTGAAAGAGACAATGTGAAGATGGCCAGTACATTGCCTGGACAGCATCCAGAACTAAACATAACATGATGATGCCACACTGTACCCACCCAGGTAATGTACAAACACAGAGCATAGCAGAGGTGCAGTAAACCCACATGTCTCAGTGATGCTGAGGCAACAGTCAAGAACAGCAGAAACTGGAAAATAGTACAAACACACAAGATGAATACCCAATAACTGCAAAAACAAAACCAGCAAGGATAATAACACTTTAATTACAACGATAACAATGGTGTGCCCTGTTAACATAAAACTCTAAAATAAAATGGCCATATCTTGTCCACCCACAAATCAGAAAGTAAAACAGGAAACAAAAAAAAAAATAGAAAACGGAGGTCACTACAAGGCAAACGCCTCTCCCTTGTAAGCAAAGTCACCATCCCCAGCCTTACTTCCTACACCTGTTGTGCTGTCTACTGGCCTTGCAACAGTCCTGCAATTTCTGTAATGATACAGATGTTACAGTCCACTGCTGAAAGAAACCAGTCCATGTTGATCCAGATATTTGTTGTGTGATTCATTACAGCTATTCTCATAGACCTAAGCAGCAACACCTGGCACTACAGGGGTTGGTCCCATCCCTCAGTGGCAAGGACAGAAGATGCTGTGTCCCTGGTTGCACCCATAAAATGTAAGGAATATATGTCAGCATGCTGTGCATGCAATAAATAGTATGAACATTGCCCACGAATAATGAATCCAACAGTGAAGCCACACATGGCTTTGGTGTGCAGATCAGTCATATATCTGTATACTGGGGGCCACAAAATGAGAGTGAACACTAACAAGCAGCTTGTACAATGCTGCAGTCCCTTTACTGTGAAAAACAGCAAAAACAGTGCAAAGAACACATCAGTGGACAACAGACAATTGTTGTATGGTATGCTGTGATGGCAGCAAATGAGGAACATGAGATACATGAGAAACATTTTGTACCATAACTACTGTATGTACTGTATGGCAATACCCAATAATGTGAAGACATACTGTATAAAAACACATGTACAGAGATCCATGCTGGTGTCATGGCATCGGGGAAGTGTTCATACCATGGACAAACACCCTGGCCAGTGTTGTGACATGTAGATACAGACAAAAGAAGCCCAATGATTATACAACAAGACACAAATACAGGAATTAGCGGACAACAGCATACAGAGTAACAGAATGCTGTACGGCATTAGCCTACATACACAATTTTCTGTGCAGCAGTCAGAATCAGTCAGCAGGCATGTCTGATGATTCATGCATAAGGTATACATACACAAAATCAGAGCGATTGCTGTATAATCTTTACACATGCAGTAACTAACTACCCATGAATATATGGACTGGGAAGACATGGCATATATTACATTCTGATGGACTGTACCAGTAACAGAACACAGCCAACCTTCTGCACTAGCTCATTGTCTGCACAGCACAAACTAAGCATTCTGGCATACTATAGAGATACAGCCAGATATACTGTATAAAAACACATGTACAGAGATCAATGCTGGTGTCATGGCATCAGGGAAGTGTACATACCATGGACAAATACCCTGGCCAGTGTTGTGACTTGTAGATACAGATAAAATAAGTCCAATGATTACACAGTAAGACACAAACACAGGAATTAGCGGACAACAGCATACAGAGTAACAGAATGCTGCACAGCATTAGCCTACATACACAATTTTCTGTGCAGCAGTCAGAATCAGTCAGCAAGCATGTCTGATGATTCATGCATAAGGTGTACATACACAAAATCAGAGAGCATGCTATATAATATTTACACATGCAGAAACTAGCTACTCATGAATATATGGACTGGGAAGACAGAGTATATATTACACTCTGATGGACTGCACCAGTAACAGAACACAGCCAACCTTCTGCACTAGCTCATTGTCTACACAGCACAAACTAAGCATTCAGGCATACTACGGAGGTACAGCAACACATGGGATAAAGCCATGTACCATAAAAATTAACCACTAACAGAACACTACTAGACCCTAGATAGGTGGTGGGCACACTGTACACAGAACTATAGTGGGCATGATCTTGCACCCTTCAGTGCTCCTTATTCCGTCAGTATGCAAACAAGCATTTTATTCTTCATTTATTCATTAACAAAATGTATTCCCTTATTAGCATGTGGACATCCCATGAGCTCATATAAAGGAGCAGTCAGCACCATCTCCACACACAGACAGAAAGGTGCCCCTGCAGGCTGGGTAAGGTAATAATTTAAGGATGTTTTGCATTTTGTCTTGTCCTTGTTTTATGTGCAGCACCCTATAATGCTCAACCATGACATGTAATAATCACCCGTATTCTACTCATCTCATTCCACAGCCTAGAGGTGATGAGTAGGGATGTAAGTTTGTCATGGATGAGGTTTTAATGACTCATTGTTTGTTCATGAAATCATTAGTAAACAGTAGTAAATGTTGTGGCACTGTCATCATTGCTACATTCTGATGACACTAGTGAAAGTCATGGAAGTCCTGAATAAAGATCAAACGTCATGGAATCAATGATGTGTATGACTGCCATGACAAACTTACATCCATAGTGATGAGGCCATTGTCCATCCCTGTAAGGATGCAGTCAGTGAGCCTAAGGGAGGGAGGGAGGGAGGTGGTTGTAGAATGGTTCTTACAAAAGCCCGATTGGAATGGAGTGAAGAAAGAAGAGGATGCAAGAAAGGAGGTTAGTTGAGAGAGGACTAGGTGTTTTATATACACTCACTGAAAGGGACCTGCAAGGACTTGCATGATTGGATGGGATTGTGAGGAAGGCTATTCAACAGGCAGCAGCTGTAGAGGTGCACTCAGTACAGAAAATAGTTCTGCTCACTGATGATGTCGATGACCAGCTGAAGGACTCAGAAATGGTTGAGGATGTGCATGAGGAAATGATAAATGAGGATGAGGATGATACGATTGTTGCGGACCTCGTCCCCCGGGCCAAAATGTAGTCCAGAGCCTGAGATAGGAGCCAGTGCTGCTGTCAGGCCACAGCATCATGCCCTCCCCCTGTTATGCTTGAGTGGCAAAAAGCAACTGCCTGTGAAGAAACCCACCAATGTGGAACAGCAACATCCCATACCCCATCCAGTCCTTGCAGTAAGCAAGATGCAGCAGACAGACACCTGCTGCAGGTGGCCATCACCACCCTGGAGGAGTTTGCTCATTATTTATGATATAGTATTTGCACATATAAGTGCAGGTGCAGGATGGGTGGGCTGCCATTCACCATACGACCCACAGTGCCTCTGTCTCATCCTGCCTACCATGCTTTGTGGCATTCCCCACCCAATCACCGTTCCCCTGACATTTATTATCTCTTCATTACAGCCCACATTTCTATTTTCCCCTTTAATCATGTATTCATTTGTTTTGTAACTGTACATTGCACTGAGTTGGTCTGCACTCATTTGATAATTTGTACATAGTTCTTATTTGTTTACTGTGTTATAGTTTCTTTTATTTTCCTGTTAACTGTTGTTAATTGTATCGAAAACATAAAAAATAAACTTAATTAAAAAAAATGTTTAATCCCTGGTGTCTAGTGGCACCCCCACTCTCTGATCGCTGTTCCCTTTAGTTACAGATTAATCTCTGGTGTCTAGTGGCACCCCCCACCCCCAGTTCTCCAATTGCCACCCTGGTACTGCTGTTTGATCCACTGGTTGTCTAGTGGTCTCCCCCTATTCTTCAATCCCATCTCAGTGCTGCCCTTTGTTTCCCTGATCCCTCCTTGCCCCCATTCTCCAATCCCTGTCCTGTTACTGCCATTTGCTTCCCTGATAGTCTAGTGGTCCTTCTTCTCTTCCCCATTCTCAGATCTCTGTCCCATTGCTGCTGTTTATTATCCTGGTAATCTACTGTTCCCCCCACCACCCTTCCCCATTCTCCGATCCCTGACCTGGTGCTTCCATTTGTTCCCCTGGTTGTCTAGTGGTCACTCCCCCTCCCCCATTTTCTGACTGATGTCCCAGTTTTGTCCTTTGTTCCTGGTAGTCTAGTGGTCCCTACCCCACCCCCAGTTCTCTGATTATCATCCCGGTCATGCCATTTCTCCCTGGTGTCTAGTAGTATGCCCCTCCCTTCCATTGCATGAAGAAACTTGAAAAAAGGAAACGGTCCCTTGGTGGGTTTTTTATTACCCTGTAAATAAAAACAGTCCCTCGCCGATCAGTCCCCCCACCCCCACCTCCCACTCAGCACCCAGCAGCCCACACACCCCCAATACACCCCCACACAACCTCACTCACCAGAACAGGTCCCAGGTTCAAGTCTCACTCTCCAATTGAAGACACGTCTTGCTGCTGGAACCGGCAACTGCAATATGAGAAACTAGGGTACTGTAAATGGGGTTCTATGTATTTCAATGGGGGTTCAACTTTTATGGATAATGATGGCATTTTGGGGGATTTTGATCCCACATTTTCAACATGGCTTTTTGGAGACCCCACCTCATGAACAATAACACTGTTGTTATGCAACTTCTGCCAGAAAGACAATTTCGCAGTCAGTTGGCTAACTCACCTCTCAGGTGGGATTTGTGTAACAACAGTCATATTGTTCATGAGGTGGGGTCATAAGAAGGCTATGTTGAAAATGTGGGGTCAAAATTATAAAAGATGGCAAAGTTATGACCATTTGTTACAATTTCACTACGCACGCTCGTAACCTTGGAAATTTTAAATATTTTGACCCCAAATTTTCAACATTGCCTTCTTATTACCCCAGTTCATATATGTCACTGCTGTCATGTTTCAAATTCTGGCCAAAAAGTGTTTTTGCACCTATGGTGCAGAATGGCATTGCAATAGTGCAGAATTACGTTTTGGCAGGCATTCGAAAATTTTCTGTACCGGATATATTTGGTTTGGTAATAAGATGGCTATGCTGACATTCTGGTCACATTTGTCCTATAAATGGAAGCACAGGGCCCCCACAGCTACATACATATATGCATCTATGGAGGGTTGGGAGCACAGGGCCCAGAGGGCCCTGAGCTCCCATAGACAAATAAAGATAAGATAATACTATCTCAAAAAGTAAGGAAATACATTGCAAAAATATGGAATGGGGTTAGGGTTATGGTTGACGACACCAAGGTACACCCCTGATGCCTGTTGATGTGTGCAGTGTGGGGGTAGGGTGTTAGGGTTGGAAGCCCTAACACCACATTTTCATACTTTTGTCACTTTAACCCTAACTACAGCATTTCTCCTCTCTTTACCCCCTCTTCAATGTACAGTTCTGTTTGCATTTTCCTTTATTGGTTCTATATCAAGTCAGTGAAGGAAAAACAGCAACTGTGAAAACAGCCACGGCTTCATAGCAAATGGAAATACCACAACAGTTGTATTTGTAGGGGGAGGGCTATGCCCACCTGCATCCCCCATTGTGGGGGGCTTTGCACCCCACATCCCCATTTCCCCCTTTTTAAATATACTAACTCTGAGGTCGTAGCACCTCGGGGAAGGGGGAATACAACTGTCGTCATCTTTCTGTTCACTATGAAGCCATGACTGTTTTCACAGTGGCTGTTTTTGCTTCATGCACATCAAGGGCTATCACCTTTGTGATATTGCCTGCTCTCTTGGCCTAACTCTTTTATGGATATTCATTCCATTCCTTATCCTCCTATTGCTCTATGTCGCTTATAAATGCCTTTTTAGCCCTCTCTGCCTCCCTGACCTTTTCAGAGAACCAAATTGGTCTCTTAGACTTGTTTCTTTTGATAACTGTTCTTGTGCATGTTTTAATTGCTGTGAAAATTGTATCTTTTATGCCCCTCTCATCTTTCCTCTATTCCCATGATGCTGTCTACCTCAGTTAACCTACCCAGGACTAGTCCCCTCATTTGTTTGAAAACCACCCTTCTGAAGTCTAGCAATTCAGCCTTATATGATGGCTAGCTGGTGGACAGAGCCAGCTCAAACCAGATAGTATTGTGGCCATTGACACCACTGGTTCCCCAACCCACACTCTATCTACTTTCCCGAGTTGGTGAGTATGACACTGAGAATGAGTAATTGTCTAGTGGGTTCCCTGACTTGCTGCACCAGCATGCAGTCCCACAAAGTATCAAGCAGGACTTGGCCTCTGGCACTCCAGGTTGTTTGGATGGCCCAGTCAATGTCTGGAAGGTTGAGATCCTTTAGTACTATAACCTCCATCTTTGACACCCCAAATCTCTCCCTGCTCTGGTGGCATGTAAACCACTCCAAGTGATATCTGAGTAGGGTCCATCAAACATTTCTTTGTTGTCTTATTTTCTGGTACCAGTAGAATTAATAGTAGCTTTTTCTTGTTTTTATCTTTTAGTCATTGCCGAACTCCGACACTGTATGCTTCACAACTAAGATGCATCCATCTCCTGGGATATACACTTATTCTGCAGTTACTGCTCTCCAATTCTCCATGATTGTGGGGCAGCTCCCAAAAGAATGTAAGCTTTCCCTGCATGCCTCAATGTACATCTCCTCTTGCACTCTGGTGCTCAGATTTTTAGATATTTCCTTTGTTGGAATAGTGAGATGAAGTAGATAGCACATTATAAATATATTCTTCCAGGCAAACTCCTTACATTGGGGTGAGCTTATGTTCTGTACTTGAACATACAAGCTTAATACCATTGTTTTCTTATTATACTGTGCATATGCTAAGCTCATTCTCCTATTTTGTGTGATATACAGTATATGATGTTGTCACCACTAAACTCTCAGATAGCATTTTACATGTTAGAGATCAAGCCATGCCCCAAATGTTCTACTGGGGCTTCAATAAAAATATTTACTATCAGATTCTGTGTCTTAGTTTTTCTTCCCATTCTATATTTGTAATTAAGTAATCCATGAGTTGCAGGTACTGGATTAATGATGGACTATCTATGTCAGATTAAATTATCTTCTGAGATCATTGAAAAGACAATCATGTTCTTCCTGTAGCATCTGCCAAAAATGGATGAGATCATTGTCATTGGTTCCTGTACACTCCTTAATAGAGCATACATTGTTTATTTTGTGCTTGGGCTACCACCAGTTTCCTCAATTTTATGTTTTGTAGTGACCAAATTTCACTATATTTTACTATCTGTAGGAGTTCCTCCCAATTAACCATTGCATGGATGCCGACTGATATATCAGTCCAAAATACCTATACATTCTAATTCTGTTGGCAGCCTAAGGGTTAAAAACTGCTTGTAGCAGGTTTCCTTAGTGACCAGTTTCCATCTGGCATCATATAATGAGGAGGTCAAGTACAGCAGAGTTCCAATTTGTGCCATCTGATTGTAGCAATACAGGTTCGGCATAGCTAATCTGCCTTTATGTTTTGGGAGCTGCACCATGGGATGGAGTGCCGTGTTGAAGAGTGTGATGAGTATCTCATTCTCTGTCTTTTCCCTCCACTCCATATGTATTTTAAAACTAATTTGTTCCAATCTGAAAATGCTTGTTTTGGTAGGATCTGAAAAAATAAAGTGAATCATGGCAGAATCATCATTCTCACTGATTTAATTCTGCAACAGAGTGAGAAGGATAGTTTTATCCAATGCTGGAGGTCCAAATAGGTCTTCTGGAACAGGGGATTATAGTTCTTTGTGTATAGGTGTTTTACTTGTTTTGGTATGTATCCCGTTATATTAACAAGTAAAAAATAGCGAGTGCACATTAGCGAATCAAAGATGCTGAAACAAAATGGCGACCATCACAAAACAGCAGATGCACAGAATAGTGAATTGTGATGTCCCATAATAGTGAAGGTGTTAGAATGTTGCTGTTTGCATTGATTCTTACCCCATCTTGATTCTTACCCATCTCTCCCCCAGCATGCTGTAATATACTGATATCACCCATTGCATTGCTTCTTACCCCATACTGAAATCACCCATTGCATCGCTTCTTACAGCCATTTCACCCACCAGCCTGCCCTGGGATGCATACACAATAGTACAATAATAATTTATCTAGTTTTCAGGTAGTTGATTTGATAAGTAATAACAGTGGTCTCCGACCACATTCACAACTCCAGGAGATGTTACAGTCACAATGCACAATGCAAGTTGTTCCAGTTCTGATGAGATTGCTAACTGATTGCCAAGTTTTCTGTAGTGTTCTGTCCTGTCTGGATTGCTCTCACTGCCCCCCCCCAGCTTCTTTTCCAAATTCACATTCAAAACTCCTGGATGTAGATGTTACAGTATTAATGTACCTAACTAAAAGACAGGGGCACAAAAGAATTGAGGCTTCAAACTCAATCTGTCATCCACAACGCACAATGCGCAATGCAAGTAGCTGCTTCTTTTTTTATTTTCTGCAAGTCACTATTCTGATGCCATGATAACACCTGTAGCAAGTTAGCAGTCTCAGATTTCTGAGTTTGAAGCCTCAGTTCTTTTGTACCCCTGTCTCTTACTTAAATAAATTGTGAATGTCATTCGCGTTACTGGGACATGGGAAAAGAAGCTGAGGGGGTGAGAGTAATCTGGACAGTAGTGATAGGAGACCTAGTATCACTGCCTGCTGGTTCCACTGTTATTAATTATGAAAGCAATTACCTGCAAGATGTGCTGATAGTGATAGAATCCAAGTATTTTTTATGTCCCTGTCTCTGAGTTTGCCACTGTATTGCTGTTATTATTTATGAAAGCAACTATCTGCAAGGCACCCTGACAGTGAAAGACTTAGAAGCCTCAATATTTTTTATCCCCCGTCTCTGAGTTTGCCAATTTTTTTGCTTCTTCTATGATCCCAATCAGTGTGTCTCTGAATTATATAAAGTAAATTAATACTGTACATACAGTGAAGCCCACCAAGATGATATGCAGTGTCACAAGTTTACTTCATGACAAAAGGGATTAACTGCCATTGAAATTGCATTGTTTGCTGCAGTAACTACTGCAGAATTCTGCAGTGCTGTGCCTCATCCTGGTGGGCTTTGCTGTATGCATCCTGGAGTACAGTGAGGCACCAAGTGAGTGTGAGAAGGTGGGCAGGCTGGATGCGAAGTGGCTGTTACAGCTTTGTCTTGGCTGATGCTGAGTTTGAAAAATAAGATCACTATAGTCATACTGGGGATTTTGTGCCATCACAATAACTGGGTTCACCATATTGTGCTCACTATTATATTCGTCACAATATTATTTTCGTAATTTTAACATGGAACCATTTTGGTAGGTGTTTTCCAAGATATCTGAATTTGTCTATCCCATTTTAGGCAGAAGTTGGCTCTCAGGGGTGGTGAAGGAGGGAAATGAATTCCCATCTTTTCTGTTTTCATACTGTTGATCCAGTATCCTGAGAGTTCCCTGAATTTTTGCAGTTATTTCATTACTTATGGTAAAGACTGTTCTTAGTGATATATAGGAGGATATCATCTCGGGTATGGTGATATTCAGTGTTACTCTCCTTCCATCTTTATTTCATCTGTCTTAGGACGTTATCTTATATTCATTCCATGTGTCTAGGCATTGGGCAAATAATAACAGCAACAGTGGGCAGCTGTGTTATGTGCCTTCTTTTAGTTCAAAAGTTATGGATAAATAGCCTTTTACTTTTACAGCCACTTCTGGTCTGACATATAGTTTTCTAATTGTCTGGATAAAAAACTTAGGGAATCCAAATCTGACAAGTACACATCACTCCAATACACCCCGCAAATGCTTTGTCAGCACCAATGCTCATTAAAAGTGTTGTATGTTTGCTGTATTATTGGCCATTTAACAGGTGTAACATTTTCCTAATGTTATCTTGTGTTTGTCTGTCTATAATGAAGTCCATTCTATTGAGCCCCACTATTTCTGGTAGAATGGCTTCAAATTTTCTTGCTTTTATGGCTGCATACATTTTATAATCTGTATTTAGTAGAGATGGATTTGCATGACTCACAGTTTTCATGATCTTTGCTTTTCTTGTGTATAGGCAAAATGATTACTTTCTCCCCAGTGGAAATACTACCTTGGCCTGCATATCTTCTTTATATGTCCTGGTAAGTAGTACTATCAATGTGTCCCAGCACACTTTGTAAAACATTACTGTGTTGTCGTCAGAGTCCAGGCTTTTGTCTCCTATGAGTTTTGTGATGGCATTGTCCAGTGTCTGCATGTTCTTTTCCTATTGGTCATAGTTGTTTTATGTTCTGATGCTCAGAGATCTGGGGAGTACTTACAGCATTTAAGAAGGCATCAATGGCCTCAGTAGAATTACTACCCTGCACTGCTTACAGATTTGTGTAATACTGCTGGAAAGCTTCTGCTATCTTTTCTGTCCTGTGCGCTCTTCTTTTGTCCTGTGAAGGAATTATGTATTATCTGTTCTGTCATTAATTCATTTTTTTAGACAGAAGGCTAATAATACCCCCTAGTTATTGTGCTGTCATACTCAGTAACAGACTACCTCCTTTCATTAATTCACCTTTGTAGCCAAGCAGACATTATTATTATTATTATTATTATTATTATTATTATTATTTGGCATACAGTGTTAATGTATTTATTTTATTTTTATTGTTCCTATTGCATTATAGGGGTGTGGTAGCACCCCTGTAATTAGAGTGGCTGGTGAGTTCTATGTTAAACTTGATGTTTTGTCTTCTGCTTACAGAAAGATGGTTTTACAGATTTACATGAAACTTTCAAGATTTGTTGAACATGGCAGAATCCACAATCCCTGAAAATGTAAATTGGCTCAGTACTTTCGTTAATTTTTTACTGACTGTATTTTATGTGCTATAGTATCTCATTTCTAGCCTGTGTTGTATTGCCTGTTGTCATATTCTTGCACTGTTGTAACCACCTGGGTCATGCTTGAAAATAGGCATCTCTGTGTCTGGTGCACCTCACCTGGTTACCAAAAGCAAATCAATAAATAAATATTAAAGTGTGAAAAAGAAATATTTTTCCCATTGATTTCATTTTTTTCTGAATTTTTGCTCTTGTCTACATACAAAAACTACAAATCTTTAAAATGTGAAATTTTGTATAGTTGTGTAGGTTTGTGGGGAAAGATTTCCGAGCGAGGGGGGGATGTTTGAGAGTTTCATATTTTTTAAGATATTTGCATTTAAATAAAATGGTGTTTTTAGTGTTAAGGAATCCATCCTGGGAGTCGGGCTGGAGTTAATGTACCACATGTGCAGCACAGAGATTGAAAGTGAAAGGAGTCAAGCTGCAGTTAAAGCACCACATGCGCACAGGACTGAATGGAGATCAAGAAAGTGAAAGTCATGATCGGTAATTCAAAATCAATGGCAAATACAATATTTGATATAGTAACCTCTTTTTGCCTCATAACATTCTTAATTTGTGATTTTACAAAAACATTTTAACCGTGAACCATTGTGGGAGTCTATGTATTCGGTTTTCTATTTTTATTAGGAATTTGTGCAGTAGTTCTTTTGCTGTAATGATTTGCTCTTGTCTATGAAAAAAACCACACGAAAGTTTGAATTGTAAAACCTGGAGTAGATATGTAGATTGTTATTGAATGATTTCCTGGGAGCTTAGAAGATGATGTTTCATTTCTTTTTTAAGCTATTTAAGTTTCAAAATCAGGTTTTGTGTTTAAGTCAAGCATGAGTGTGAAAAGATCGAAGAGCAGTGAGAAAATCAAAACAAGACTGTGCTTTAAGATCTCTTGCAAATGTATTAATTTTCTTCTTTTAATGCTTGCTTTAAATCCAGTTATGTTAAAATAGGAGTTCTGATCGTAAGTAGTTATTTTGACTTAAAGTGATATTTTAACCAGTTTGCTATCCCTCGGTTTTGTATTCTGTGAGGCTGCTCTTTTTCACTCAGTTTAGAAAAAGAGGGTTGCCAATTAAAAGGGCAGACCCCACTGTCCATGGGTCCAGACCAAGGTGCTTGGGGAGGGGCGACAGCAGACTGAAAAGATGTTGTGGGATTTTGAGGACATGTGTGGGGAATTGGGGGTGCCTCTATCCCCAGACAAGATGGAAGGCCCTAGCCAGCAAATTGAGTTTCTGGGCATAGAAATAGACATGAAAAGGAAATTGTTTAGCCTGCCTGAGGCCAAGGTGCAAAAGCTGAGATTGTTACTAGGGGCAATCATGGCGAGACCATTGGTACAGCGACAGCAAGTACAACAGCTAATGGGACATTAAAATTTTGTTTGCAAGGCCATAGCTCCAGGCCGCACATTTACACGGCACCTGGCTAGGGCCACGCAAGATGCACATAGGCCACACCATTGGGTGGACATTAGCAAAGGGACCAGGGAAGATCTGAAGGTATGGGGGAGCTTTTTAAGCATGTATAATGGTAGGCTTTCAGACAGGGGGAGTGGGTTTTCAATACAGATTTGCAGCTGTACACAGACACAGCAGAGAGCATAGGCATGGGGGTGAGCATATTTTGGAGGAAAATTGTTTGCCATGGCTTGGCCCAGGAAATGGATCATAGTGAAGATGACAAAGGACATCACGTTTTTGGAAATATTTCCCATTTGGGTAACCATGGAAGTATGGGGGAGAAACTTCAGAACCGGAAGGTCACATTCTGGAGTGATAACAGAGCAGTGGTGGATGTCCTAAATAAAGGGAGGGGGCGATGTCAGAAAGGGTGATGACAGTTCTGAGGTGGTTAGTGTTGAAAGGGTTAACATTAAACCTGTCATTTAGGGCTAGACACATAGATGGTGTCAACAATGTGATAGCTGACTGCATCTCCTGTCTGCAGATGGACACGTTTCGGGCCTTTGCCCAAGGAACAGAGCCCAGACAGACAACAATCCTAGACTACGTCTGGAAGAGTGTGTTGGGGGAGCCAAACAATTGTTCTGCAACTCCTGGTCCCTCAGGACATTAAAGCTTATTTCAGGCAAATCCTGAAAACCATTCGCCAAAGTCAATACCTGAATATGTAAAATCCTCTGGTTATAATGACCTAGAGTCATCTGGTATAATGGGCAATTTGTGGCCAATTAAGAGGTAGTTTTAGTTGCAGGTACTAAGAGCCTGGTTTTTCAAGTAGCTGCAATGTGAATGAGGCAAATTAACAGCCCCATTTACAGTAGCACCTGATGGTTAAAGCACTTTAAGCTACAGAACAATTTATCACCTGCCTTGTACCTCCTTACCCCTGTTCTCAGAGTGATTCTTTCCCCTATTCTCTGAACTGAATCACACGTCTGGGAGATCACGGCATATCTGAGTTACAGACTGATTTGCGAGTGACTAAAAGTGTTCAGTGAGCCGTCCCATCTGTGTTACTGCTGTGTGGCCATTCTCTGGGGACGCCGGGCTACAGACTGTGAAGGACAGAGCTGCTCTATACCCCATCACTGGGCAGTTTCCTGCACTAGAGCTCCAATGGCAGCTGCTGACATTCCCAATCCACAACCCATCAAGGACTGCATACATGAAGTGGAAAGAAGTGATGACTGACAGAGTGTTTGAGGGATGAGAAATGGGAGCTGGTTCTACTCACAGACCCCTCAACTCACGGTGGCCCATAGTGATGGACCCCTGGATCACATATTGCATTTAAAGATGCAGTACAGTACTGTTAGGGGATTTTGCGCTTTCATATTACAGTACTGTACATATTCCTGATGTATAGGTAATGTAAGTTGGCAAGAAAAATGTAGAAAAACATGGGAATTGTTTACAGCAACCACTCTGTATAACGGGCAGATTTCTCTTACACAAATGTGGCTTTGACTTTATATGAAGGTTCTTTTAGAGTTTTTCTGGCTTTTTGCACACAAAATGGCTGCCAGGTGAATGGGGCAGTGACTGGGGACCAGGTAGCATAATACATAGTGATGGGATCAAGTAATAAGATGGCACCCACAATAATGGGGGTACACTTAGCAGTGATAGGGCAGATCTGCATGCTGAATGGGTGGGGGACCCAACAAAGACTAATTTAATAAGGTGCATGATGCAGGGCTGGCAGCAGGGAACTGATGGGAGCCAGGATAGCCTGAAGCCATTGACAGAAGGCCTGCTCAGAAAGCTGCTGGGATACTGCACCAGGTATGCCAGTCCAGTGATGAAGCAGTTTGTTCAGGGCAGTGTACACCACCATGTATGGAGAGGGCCCTCAGGGTCAGTGAGGTAGTAGGGTATGGGGGGAAGGACTTGTCCACAGGGCTGTGATGGGAAAACATGGTGTGGATGGCCAAAGGGATTTCAGTATTGGTAAGATGATCAAAGACTGACCAGGCAGGTAAGGGAGTCAGGGTATTGCTAAGGCAGCATGAAAATGTTGGCATATGTCCAGTAGGGGCCTTGCACGAGTATGCGGCAGGCTGCCCAAAGAGTACAAAACCCTTGACATTTCTGCATGGGGATGGGGGACCAGTGATGGGGTCACAAGTTGTGGCAGTGCTCAAGAAGGGTCTAGCCTTCTTGAGGAAAACCCGAAGGGATATTAATCCCGTTCATTTTGGATAGGCAGCATCTGTAATGGCAGCGCAAGGAGGTGCACCAGGGGACATCAAGCAGAAGGGGTGGTGGTCTTCGAACTGTTGTAGAAAGTATGTTCGTAATGTTACACAACCATACTAATTGTGTTTTTTTCTTTCTTCCCATTAGCAGGTCTACGGAGTAATATAAAAAAAGGGGGGCAAGGGATTAGAGTGTCACTATTTATGTCTTGTTTTACAGTTCTTTAGGACTGACAAGAAGGTTGGAGACCTGGATTTGTGGGCACTCCTTTATACACTGGATGGAAAAATGAGCAACCAGGAGGCCTGGGGTGAGGCAGCTGTACTTGGACATCAGTGAAATAAAAGTGACATGGAGAGGTATGCAAGGCATGAAGTGGGCCCAGCTGCTGCCAATGCTGAGGGACCTAAGATGGGAACATAGCTGCCCTGATTTGATAGTGATCCATTTAGGAGGGAATGATCTGGGGTCCAGACCCTGGCTGGACATATTTTACCAAATAAAGGAGGAGAGTAAAAAAATAAAGGAATGGTGGCTGGAGATTACTCTGGTCTGGTCAAACATTATCCCAAGAAGGGTGTGGAGGCAGGCAGTCAGCCACAAAGGGGCTGGATAGGGCCAGAAAATGCATGAATGCTAGAGTGGGCAGGTTGTTCAAAGGGCTGGGAGGCAAGGTGATACACAAGTGGGCAGCAGAGTGAATTGATAAATATTACAGGGATGATGGGGTTCACCTTTTGAGGCTAGGCCTGGCACTGTTTAATACAGAGATTGCCAACACCATTGAGCCTTGGGTGTGAGAGAGGAGGCATGAAGCAGAATAAAGGAGGGAAGTCCATTGTCCATCATAAGTGGGAGGTGGACTAGTGGAAAATAGGGGAGAGGGGAGGATAGGATGGGAGAAATAAAAGGGTGGGACAAAATAATAAATTGGACAAAGGAAAATCAACAGAAACAGTGTGTACACTTGTACCCTCCAAAAAGAGGAGGATGAAGAAAGATGGCCCCTCATTATGTACATCTGGGGGGAGAAGAGGATAAGAAATTTTAGGAGAAGGAGATTAAGAAGAAATTAAGAAACAAATTATTGTATTTGGAATGTGTATTGTACATGGAAATGGTATGATGTTTATCTATGTATATATATGGAAGTGTAAAATGAATACTGGAAACACAAGACTTAAGTAAATTAATTGTCAGATCTGAGCACCCACACATACTTGTCTGTCTCTTCATTGGTGGGGATCTGGGGACAAAGAGGGTTGCCCAGTTCAAAGGTCAGACCCCATTGTTCACAGTCCCAGACCAAGGTGTGTGGGTAGCTTGAGGGAGGGAATCAGCAGGAAAATGGGCTGGAAAAGGGAGAAGGGAAGGGAGGGCAGAGGAGGGAGGTGAGGTCAGCAATAGGGAGGGTCATGAGGTCAGAGCAGAAGTGAGGTGGGAAGAGGGATTGGTTGGAATAGGAGAGAGAGGGTGAGTAACCTGGATATTTAGGGCAAGTATGGACCCAGGGCTCACCATTTTGCTTTAAGAGAATTTTCTCCACCCACCCACCCCCAAAGATTAAAAAAAAAGGAGCCAATGTGGGTACTGCAGGAGGTGAAGCTGAGTACCTGGGCACTGCTGAAGGTGGATGGCAGCAAAACACCAGAAGAGAGAGAGAAAATAGGGAGAGGAGGATAGGATGTGGGAATAAAGGGGGACAAAATAATAAATAGGACAAAGGAAAATCAAAAGAAACAGGGGTAATGTACTTGTACCTCTGAACAGAGAATGAAGAAAGATGGCCCCCATGATGTATATCTTGGGGAGAGGAGGATAAGAAATTTTAGGAGAAGGAGATTAAGAAGAAATTAAGAAATTAATTGTTGTATTTGGAATATGTATTGTATATGGAAATGGTATGATGTTTATGTTTATTATATATATATATATATATATATATATATGTGTGTAAATGAATACTGGAAACAAAAGAATTAAGTAAATTAACTGCCAGATCTGAGCAGCCACACATATTTGTCTGTCTCTTCATTGGTGGGGATCTGGGGACAATAGAAACAATAGACAATGACAGCAGAAAAAAAGACTAATGGTCTATCCAGTTTGCGATGTTAATGAAACATAGAAACATAGACTTTGATGGCAGATAAGGACCGCTTGGCCCACCCAGTCCGCCCATTTCTCTACATATTAGATAAGCTGCAGAACCTAGTTAACCAACAGCCTACTTCTTCCTAACCCCTACCAGAATTGCCTTGTGTCTGTCCCATGCATTCTTGAAGGCATGACATGTTATGCTGGAGGCAGTAAGGAAAATGAAATGCCTTTTTCTACTGTCTGTCATTTGCTTTCAAAAACATTGATTCATACTGGGTATATGTTTTGTAATCTAGTTTAAAACAAGCATTTGTCAATGGCAAGCATGTGCTGATTATTAAACCTTTTTTTTTTTTTTTATTTTGACCCAGACTCCTGAAGATACTTGTTTTAGTATTTGCCTTATAGACGTGACATGTAACATTTATAGTATACTGGCTGAGATATCATTTCACACCAGAGGTGGGAAAGCAAATTTCATCCAGGATTTCATAATGACACATGTCAAGTTTATGAGGTTATGTGGAAAAATGGCTATGTTGAAAGTTTGGAGTCAGAATACTGAAAATTAGCAAGGTTATGCATGAATGTTGAATCAATGTAATGTTCAGTCATAACCTGGTCATTTTACTGTATTTTTAGACCTTCCAGCATAGCAGTCTTATTACCCTCCCTAATGAATCTGGTAGGTGAAAATGTTCAAATCCCCACCAAAACATCACAGCGCACCACTGAAACATCATTTCATGCAACAGGTACAAAAACACATTTTAGCCAAGATTTGAAAAATAACTGCTGTCACATTCATGAGGTGCTGTGAAGAAATGGCTATGTTGAAAATTTTGGGTCAAAATGCTGAAAATTACTGTAGGTATGAGCCTTCGTTTTGTTGTTTTTTAGTATTTGTAAGCCACATTTTCAACTGAGCCTTCTTATGATCCCACCGCATGAACAAGGATGGAGAAAAGGTTCAACTCCCGTGGCCACAAAATCACCTTTCAGGCCAGATTTGCCTAATTTCACTGCCATTGTTCATGAGGTGGGGTCCCAAAAATGGCATGTTGAAAATGTGGGGCCAAAATATTCAAAAAATGGTCACGATCATGCACTGAGATTGAGAGGAGAAGATGATTGCTGCTGTGTAGAAACAAGTGCCCAAACCTTTAGTTAGTGACACTCGCTGATTAATGGTAATCAAATTATGTAGGTTGCTGAAGAATAATATGAAGATGTGGGATTATGTGGATTAATGTAATATGATTAACTGAAGCCAATAGTCTCGATTTTTGGTACTAGCTAATTGAAAGTGGTTACTTACAAATGCACTGTAACTAAGCAGGTATCATATGAAGTACAGTATATGATTAGGTTGGAGATTGCTCAGTAATGCAAGCAGATGTTTGAAGCTACCCATATGAATGATAGAGGAAAAGGGAGATCTCTGAAGGAACGTTATTATTAGCTGGGTTTTAGCTCATACAGAGCTTTTGTAATAGCTGATCTTTTTTTTCAATATGTGATTCCCATATGCAAGTATTTAAATATATGTTATCTTAGTAAAGTAACATTTATGACATCCAGCATGTTGAGTATATACATCAATACTGAAGCATTCAGTGATATAAGAAACAAGTGGTAAAATGGGAGAACCAAAACAGTATAGCAAACTCCAGTTCAGCACAAGCAGTAATATGAGACCAGGGACCCCACATTTTTAAATTGTTTGGCTTTGATACATTTGATAGCAAAAGGTGCAGCACCAGACCAAGAATCTTAGTGGGTTAGACACACATGGATATATGCCGGTGTAGTCCTGTGGGTGCTAAAATTTTGAATGAGCTTGGAGTGGTAAGCCTGGTAAGAGACTATCATTTTACATTGGTAATGCAAAAAGCAGAAGTAGTCACACGTAATGACGATCATCCTTTCTCAATCTCAGCACTCATTAGAATCAAGAATACAAACTGAGGTTGAGAGAAGATGATTGCTGCAGCAGGGTTCTGTTTTCCTTTTTCCAGGTGTAGTGAGCATGTGGATCTTTTGTGGAGCATGGGAGATGGAGGATGGTGGCTGGGTGCCATTGGGTGTGTTGGGTGGGGGAGGTGTTCAATTACCAGTAGGACAAGATGAGGTGAGGGTCATATTAACATGCTTATGAAAAATATTGTTGCATTTACTGCAGAGAGAGACAGTTACATTTTATTTTTCAATAACACTGAATAATGGTACCATTACCAGTAACATTTCAATTTAGAGGGGCACCTTGGTAGGTGGAGGGAGCTGGGTGCTATGAGCAAGGATGAGTGGATAAATTGCTGCAGTTCAGTTGGTTGTGTGGGAAGGAGTGTTAATGCCATCATCTATGATATTCTGCAGCTGAGTGGGGGAGTGTCTTTTGTTATTGGATTCAGGAAAATTACTGGTACAGCTTCTTTTTTTATTTTTAACAAAACACACATATATGTCAACCAGAGCTTACCATGGCAGGCAATTAACACATGTATAGGTAGACCTTGCATATAAGTTGAGTCCCAATTCCTTAGTCCCCATTTCTGGCACTAAAAACTCCCCTTTTAAGCAAGGATATATGGGTAAGTGAAGTTTTGGGTTCTGACCATTTCTATGCTGCTTCATTGCAGATAGTGTGAGTTATAAAATGCCTGTTTTATCAGTGAAAAAAAAATGTCAATGATATTTTACAGCACTTCCGACAATGTCAGTGCTGACTGAGTTCAGAGCACAGATTGCACATGTTACCTGTTGTCAGTGCTGTGATGGGCTGTAATCTCGCTGGTGCACACTACTCAGTCTGTGCCTGGTGTTGACAGCTGATCAGCTGATCAGCTGGTTGCTGATGCTTCATGCAAATCAAAGGAGTGAGGCCCTCACTGATTGGAACGGTTTGGTTCTTTGAAGTACACAAAGTTTCCCCTCAGCAAGCAGTGAGTGGTATCACCACCACAGTGTATTTTCATTGGTCTAGACTTCCAATCCCCTTCTATTTTTGAACTGCAATGGGCTCTGCAGTGACCCCCCCCCCAATTCCCCTTTTACTTCTCACTGAACATTTGGTGCTCAAGCGCAGTAAATATAACAATGAAAGTACAATCATGTTGTGATCTTTACTA
The DNA here is from genome assembly GCA_016271365.2 of Neoceratodus forsteri. Classification (NCBI taxonomy): domain Eukaryota; kingdom Metazoa; phylum Chordata; order Ceratodontiformes; family Ceratodontidae; genus Neoceratodus; species Neoceratodus forsteri. Next base: position 1,436,471,913 of record CM028131.1, on the reverse strand, counting down.
GCAGCGCATTTGACACATCTGATCGGCTCTCTTGGAATTGGTTTTACAACTGTTCAATCTCTGTGGTTCAAACTGAGATTCTTTTTCTTTGCTCATTCACAGCTGCTAGAAATTGGTAAAGATCAAAAATCGGGTAGCAGTGAGAAAATCTATAATGCCAAACTTAAGGATCAATTGCAAATGCAATGCTTCTTTTTTGCTTCTTTAATGTTCATTACTAAAATAGTACTGTTGATAATAAAGCTACATGTCTACTGTCATGAAAAGTGCTGTTCTGTTTCACTCTGTTTGTGATGTTAATGAAGGAGTGACATCGATAAAGATTGGGTAGCAATGTGAAAGTCTAAAATACAGGCTCTAAAGATCAATTTCATATGTAATGTTTTTATTTTTATGCTTCCTTTATGTCCATGATTGAAATAGGACAGCTGACAATAGATATGCACATCTATTGCTGTTTGAAAGGAAGGAGGCAGGGAGGAAAAACAATCAAAATAATCAGAAGGGTGTAAAACTCTTTTGCAATGCAGTAATGGTAAAAGTGTTAATGTTGAAAATGTATCATGCTGAGTAGTTCACTGCTACTAATGCTCAAAGATATAGCGGATATACCACGTTTGATTTCGGAAAAGCCAGGTTCACAATCAAGCAAGCACACTCAAAACAGCACAAACCCACAAAATCAATAAGGTAAAAGATTCAGAAGCTGTTACAATGTAAGTCATACAGATCCACACAAAAAGGTTAATGCCTCTTTCCACAGAGAGACAGATATCTTTAGCCATGTTTTCAGATCGCAAGGGAGACTGTCCGCTGAATTCACTTCTCAGTGCACACAGTTGTTAGAAGGAAACACATTGCATACATGGACTTGTTCATTGTAATATCTTTGCAACTGTTTTAAATAGTGCATACTCATACAGCCGATTGTAAATCAAATTTCAAATAGTAATAAACTTGTAGTGTAACTGGCTTATGTTTCCAAAGTTTCTGAACCATCTGTTGGAAAACAGTATCCCACAAATGTTTAGAGGCTATTAACTCATACTGTGATTTCTGCCAGCAAACAAAATCAAATGATCAGCACCAGCATAGCCCAATGTGCAAAGGACAGAAAGAAGAGTATTTAAATGGTAAAAGCAGCCCAAAAGAAAATGCCAGGAAAAAGTGTTTCAAACATTTTCAAAAGAGCCGCACCTAACAGTCAGTTACTTGTAAGTGCTGCCAAAGTTTTCACAATACTTGTCTTACCACATGCTTTTGGACCAATGTTAAATAGCACACTCTACCACACAATCAATGAAACGTCATCAAACAATCTCATAGTCCAGTTTGATATGAAAATTTATAAGTACATGGTTGAAAAATCTAAACCCTGATTACAATAGTGAATCAGTAATTTGTCAAGTCTGGGCAAGCATTTGGAATGTGCACATGTTTAAAAAGTTCACTTTAATTGTAAGCATTCTACCTGACTTTAAAAACTCACTTGTGTGACACCATTATGATGTCACACATTTACAGCTAGGGCTAGGATTGCATTTATGCCAGTGAATTGTTACTCTGCATCTGTATCATAGCAGGGGTTAAGATTGCATTTCTGCATAGCAAGGGTTACTTCGAGCCTGTTTCATGATTTGGGTTATGGATTGCATTTATGCCTATGAAACCTGATAACATCTTCAAACAGTTAGATGGACTTAACCTGAATAAATCCCCAGGCCCTGATGGTTTGCACCCTAAAATTTTGAAGGAACTGGCACGTGAACTGTCCCATCCTTTGACACACATATTTCAAGCATCCTTAAATACTGGTTCTGTTCCTTATGACTGGAAGTTAGCAAATGTAGTGCCCATCCTAAAAAAAGGCCCCAGTACTCGACCAGAAAACTTTCGGCCCATAAGTTTGACATCAATACCAGGAAAGCTTATGGAGAGTATAATTAAAGACATTTTAAAAGAACACCTGGAGGCACAGGATATGTTGAATCCCGTACAGCACGGGTTTGTGAAGAATAGATCATGCCAGACCAATCTATTGTCCTTTTATGAAAAGGTCAATAGAGAACTGGACACTGGAAGCCCTGTGGATGTGGTCTTTCTCGATTTTGCTAAGGCCTTTGATAAATTGCCACATAAGGAATTACTGTTGGTGTTGGAAAATGCGAAATTTCCCGTAAATATATGCAGATGGATTTCCAATTGGTTGTGGGATAGAAGACAGAGAGTGGTTGTTAACGGGGAATACTCTGACTGGGCTGAGGTGACCAGTGGTGTACCTCAGGGGTCAGTGTTGGGGCCCCACCTTGTTTAATATATATATTTCCTCCTTAAAGATTAGGAATAATAATATATGGATGCAAAAATTTGCCCATGATTGCAGATTGGGTGTTGTTACAAATAAAGATGAGCACATAGTAGCTTTACAGTACACACTGGACTCAATATATGAATGGACGATCAGCAATAAGTTAGGCTAAATAAAACTAAGTGTAAGGTCATGCATATGGGGAAAAACAACATTGAAGCAACATATCAAATAGACAATATTATTTTAGGTGTTATAACTGAGGAAAAAGATTTGGGAATTACAGTAACAAATGACTTGAAATTCAGAGTGCACTGTAGAAACCAGCTGAGAAAGGCTAACCAGATTCTAAATTGCATATTTAAGCATATAGTGTGTAGAGAAAGGAATGTAATGATGCCTCTGTACGTTGCTTTGGTTAGGCCCCACCTGGAGTACTGTGCAAGGGTTTGGTCACCCTATAATAAGGAGGACATATCAAACATTGAGGGAGTCCAGAAAAGATTTACTAAAAAAGTAAAAGGATTAGAAAATAAAACTTATTATAATAGACTGGTCAGTCTAAATCTTTATTCATTACATTATCGTAGAACAAGAGGAGATCTATGTTTCCTATTCAAGAGTATGGATGATGACAATCTATTAAAATAATTGGGGTTCACTTACAAAATAGGGAGAACTAGTTCAAGAAACATAATAAACAATTGTACCAACAAACTTGGGAACATAACTTTCGGAAATACTGGTACAGTTTAAGAGTGGTACGATCCTGGAATAATTTACCCAAGGAAGTTGTAAATAGCACAACTATGAATGAATTTAAAAACGGGATAGATTTGTTTTTTGGAGACAGTAAATTTTTATGTCAATAATAATTGGAAGACGAGCCTTAAAGGATGGTATTTCTATCCTTGGCTTGAATAAACCTATGAAACCTCTGAAAGGTTAATTTGAGTCTGTACCATAGTTAGAGTTAAGACTGTATTAAGCCTCTGAAAGATAACTTGGTGTTTGTGTCACAGCTGGGATTAGAAATAATTTTCCACCAACACTTATGTTAAGAGAATGCTTGGGATACAAAGCCACAACACTTAAATGTCATGCTTGAATAGGACACTTCTAGACTCATAATAAGTTAAAGGGGTGCGGTTGCACCCCAGTAGTTAGGGTGGCTGGTGAGTTCAATGTTGAACTAAAGTTTTTGTTTGTTGCTTGCAGAAAGATGGTTTTACAGATTTACATGAAACTTTCAGGATTTCCTCGGTGCCTGAAAGTCTCATGTAAATTGACTTAATGGGCAGGATTCTCAAAAGGGATGCACCCAGAGCATCCGAGATGCACTGGTGCATCCCCGACATGTGCTCTGGCATGATTCTGGAAGGGGTCCAATGCGCTGGCACATGGAAATGGGGATACGGATGGTGCATCTTCTGTGAATACCACAGTTGGTGCTCAGAGTATCTCATTTGCGCCAGGGCATCTGAGATGCACCGATCACAGATCCTTTCTGAATCCTGCCCTGTATTGTTAGAGATATTAAAGTGTGAAAAAAAAAATCAATTGATTTCAATGTTTTTTTCTGAATTTTTGCTCTCCTTTAGATAAAAAAAACTATCGGTCTTTAAATTGTGAAATTTTGTATGGTTGTGTAGGTTGGTGGAGAGGATTTCCTGGGGGGAATTGATGTTTGGGAGTATTGTATTTTTTAAGATATTTACATTTGAAAAATTGTGATTTTAGCATTTGGAGTTCACTCTATCAATCGGGCTCTGAGTTTGCGCATCACATGCACAGAACAGTGTCAGGGCTGTTGAATGGTAATTGGAAAAGCTAAAGGAATTGGCCTGTACTTTAAGTATTGCATGCACAGAGGACTTGGGGGATAGGAAAGTGAATGTTAGTACAGGATCGGGGGGAGCTGGTTGGTGGGACACTACCTGCCAGGTGGGGGTTGGGGTCCACTAGACCACCAGGGAATAAGTTCTCATACTGGGGATCAGTAATAGGGAGGGGGGAGTTCACTAAACTACCAGCAAAAAACGTTTATATTACTATTCTAGGGACAGGGATAAGGATGGGGAGGTTACACTGGACACATTGGGTGTGTGATCAGGTGGGGAAGGGACCACTAGCCACCAGGGATTTTTTATTAAACATTGGGTGGGTGATTGGTGTGGGGATGGGCTACTACACACCAGGGATTTTTCTATTAAATGTCAGGCAGGAGATCGGTTGGGAGGACCGTTTGCCACCAGGAGTTTTTTTATTAAACGTCGGGTGGGTGATCGGATAGAGGGAGAGACTGCTAGCCACCTGGGGTTTTTATTTTCACATTGGGTGGGTGATTGGGGGCAGTAACCACTAGGGAATTATTATTTTATTTTGAGCAGGGCTGGGGGACTGTACACCAGGTAAAGTTTTTTTTTCCTTCCAGTGGAACAAGGCAAAATTTTGCCCAAAACATTTGGTAGTTTTCCAATCCATCACAGGTGGAAGTTCAGAAACTTCCATAAAAGTTGTCAAATTTCACAGAAGTTCCACCAAGGCAGAAATAACAACTTTCACCCATCTCTAATCACAAACATTCAAAACTAACCAGGCCATCCTTTAACATACAGTCTTGTGATAGTTCTTTAGAAATTTGATCAATGGGATGCATATGTTTTGAAGGCCCAGTTAATGAGCATTTCTATGCATGTAGTTCAGTAGTCAAATAACAGAGATTATAAGAGAATCCATGCACTACAAGTAGCACACCTACAGTTTTGTGAAGTTTTAATGTTACTATAGGGCATTTGATGTACTGTAGAATACGTGAAAACTTAATTTGTCTATTTCATGTCACACTTTAATTTTTCATTTCATTTAGTAATTTTTATATGACCCCCTCCAGTCTGGGAATGAAAGATACAGGGTTTCCCTCATGAGCCCAGGTACCATATAGTGAAGGCAGCTCTTCTCATGACATAGGATCCTGTACCTCTGCACCCATTGATGACAGAGGGCCTGTTCGTTGCCTGACAGAGTGACTGTTTGCCCTCTGCACCTGAACCTCCAGCCACATGCAAGTGCAGTGACCAGAGGGCCCTGTGGTTCTGCACCCACCAGAAAGCCCCATGAATTCTTCACATCTGTCACTGCACAGAAGTGCAGGGGCTTCAATGTCCTTCAACTTCTATAGGAAAATGGAGTCTTTCCTTGGTGCAGGGCTCAAAGGTCACGTCTATCTGCATCTGTTCACACAGGTCCTGACAGGACCTGCATAAATGAGGATATGATTCCACTATCTAAAAAAGAAAGGACATTCTTTGCAAAAACTACATTAATGCACCAGTTATGGTGCAAGTTAATGCCACAAAAGTAGGGAAATGTGGCGTTAGAGTTTTCAACTGTAACTCCACCCCCCCCCCAAGCAGCAAAAGGAAAAAAATTAGGGTTTTGTGTCTCCAGAGTCTTGGCGAATCAGTGCTGGGGTTTTCCTTGCATAAAGAAAAGACATCACATCTGTCATTGTTCAGGGAATGGGGTGGGTTAATACCCATTGACAACCCCAAGGAAGACCCCATCACTGATTCACCAAGACTCTGGAGACCCAAAATGCTAATGTTTTTTCCTTTTGCTGCTTGGGGGTGGGGGAGGGAGTTAGGGTTGGAAACCCTAATGCCACATTTCCCTTCTTTCATGATATTAACTTGCACACTAAATGGTGTATTAACAGTTTTTTGCAAAGAATTACTTTATTTTGACACAGATCCTAGAGTTCCCCCCTTACGGCCAAGCTGGCATTATTTTCAGTTGTCACCCATTATTATCTATTTACATTTCATGTACTATGTTCAGTGTATTACATACACATAGAGCTGTGTGCAATATGGAATTCCATCAGTGGAATTTGTGTGGAATGGAAATTCCACTTCTGAAAGGCTTTTTGGAATTTTTTTTTACTTCAAAGGAATTCCAAAAAGCATTTCTATGTAAACTATGGAATAACTTTCTGCCGACCATGTAAACTGTGGAAACATTTTCAGCAGACTGCAAAAAGGAATCTGAGGTTTAAGTAAACTTTAGTTTACTAATTTATCAAAACCATTTCACTTTCAAAATTTCAGAATTCTGCTACTGATATAATTATGTGGAAATAGGTAGAATTTTCAAAAATTCCTCAGAATTTTGTTCTGTAAGAATTTAAAAATTTCACACAGCGCTACATACATCTTAACACATTTTTGTCTTATTTGTGTCTTGTAGTCTTTGTCAGTTCCACAGTGCTCTGCCATAACCAGTATTCTGATGCTATGTGTCCTCCTGCCTGCATGAAGTTTCATCTGTTGAGTTGTTTCTGTATCCCCTGATGCTTTGGCATCTGCTGCAGGGTTGCTCTTTGGGAACTACAAGTATATTACACACTGTAAAGCAATTATTTATTTATTTATTGAAAATGTTTCACCAGGTAAGGCACACTGAACAAAAAGATGCTCGTCTCACAGTGCGACCTGGGGGGAGGGATTACAATGGAGGCAGGTATACAAACAAAAGTTGAATTTAGAAATAGAGCAATACAGATAATGTGCATAGTTGGATGGGATTACATTAGCACTTTTTACAATAGGAGAACAGTACAGAGCATACAGATAATGTACATAGTTGGGTGGGATTACATTAACACTTTTTCCAATAGGAGAACAGTACAGGACATGAACATCAAGGACAGGGTATACATATCATGGGAACTCATCGAGGGTAATACATGATTATTTAAGTACCAATAACAAGACTTGAGTGCCAGTAACAGGACTTGAGCTGAAGTGAGATGCACCAAGTTGACAGTAGGAGTTGGAGGAGAATATGGGGGGGTGGTATAGGTGGGGTGGGGGAAGGAGAGGGAAGCAGTAGAGTGCGTAAGGCTGAAGAGCGTGGGTTTGTTTAGGAATGAGGCGGAAGGGAAGGGAGAAATTAGGAGGAATATGAGAGGGGGAGAGAGTGTAAGTGCGTGGGGCATTGTATAAGCCAGACAAATAGGTGAAGGCCGAGCCGCTGGTCAGGCGCTAAGGGGGGATGGTGGAAAGGAAGCTATCGGGGGTGGGTCAGGGGCAGTTGCAGTTTGGGGCAAGGAAGTTAGTGAGGGCAGAGGATAGGAAGTGTTTGGATGATGAATGGCGGATCTGTGCCGGCAGGTTGTTCCAGAGTTTAGGAAAGAGGTAAGAGAAGGCTGATTGGTCTGCGGTGGTCCTTCGGTGAGGGATGACTAATAGCCTGGCATCAGAAGACCTGAGAGCGTGGGTGGGGGTAGGAGGGGAAGATAGGGAGGATGCGAGGTAATGAGGGAGGGAGCAGAGCCAGAAGTTGGAAGCGAATTTAGCACTATGAGTTAGGCGCCGGTTGCACAGGGATGGCAGGGCCAGTGAATGGTAGAGCTCGCCGTGATGTGAGCTGGGGGCATCGAGGACAAAGCGGCAGAAAGCATTAAAGAGGAGGTCAAGTCTGGTTAGGGTGGTCTTGGTGACGGAACTGTAAACGTCATTGTAGTAGTCGAAGGAGGGTAGGATCATTTTCTGGACTAATTCACGTCTGACAGGTAGCAGGAGGCTAGCACAGTTTTGATAAAGGGCACCAAGTTTTGGGCGCAGTTTTGAAATGATGGCATCCACGTGTGTGGAAAAGAAGAGGTGACGATCAAGCCAAACCCCTAGATACCTGAAAGAAAGCACTTCCTCAAGGATGGTGTTATTTAGGGTATGGAAGATCAGGGTGGAGGTGAGTTTGGATAGACGCTGTCTAGTGCCGAAGGACATAGAGACAGTTTTCTTGGTGTTTAAGGAGGGCTGGTTGGTATTGAACCAGCGTTGGGTTTGGTTGAAGTTGGTTTGAAGTTTGGAGGAGACTTCTTCGTGGGTCCAGCCGGAGGTAAAGAGGACCGTGTCGTCTGCGTACATGTGGATTGCAGTAGAAGAGCAAGAGTTAGGCAGATCATTTAGAAGGATGGAGAAGAGGATAGGGCCAAGAACTGAGCCTTGGGGAATGCCGGTGGTGATGGGGGGGAGCTGTGGTCAGCTATTTTAGTGGATTGGGTTCTATTTAGAAGGTAGGCACTGAACCCATTTGTGGCAGATACTGCTAACCCAGCCCCCGATAGGCAGGATAGTAGGAGAGGATGGGATACCATGTCGAAGGCTTTTGCTAGGTCAATGAAGATGGCGGCAGTGATTAGGCCTTTATCCGTCCCAGTGAGGATGGAGTCCGTGAGTCTTAGTAGGGAGGAGGTGGTAGAGTGGTGTTTTCAGAATCCGGACTGGAATGGAGTGAAAAAGTTAGTTTCAGAGAGAAAGTGGGAGATGTTGTGGAGGATACGGTATGCTAAGAATATCTTTCAGGCTTCATTTGAGCTGTACTGTAGGACTTTATGAGATCTGTCAAGGCATCGGAACCATATTTTGTGCATGCTTAATACATGCTTAATTATTCTGTGGGTTGCTGTGTGGGCTACATAGTAGTGATCATCAAAGGTAGATGCTAGACGGAGAACTGATATCATCCAGGGATGCAGGGGGACTGTGCTGTCCCCAGTGAATGAGTCATAACCCAATTAGTGCATTATCACACAATTCTCACTGCATTACCTTTTTGTTCCTGTACTTGCTAAAAGGTACAGTAGCCATCTAATAATTGTCCGGCCTAAAACATGTAGCACAGGATGGAATTATGCCAGATATAGGCATGGTGTGCCCCCCTGGGATACCAACCCAGGACATTGATTATGAAACTGTGGCATCACACACTGCCTACATATTTAGTGAGTGATATCCCTTGTGGTTAACATATGCATCTGCCCTTTCATCAGGTGGTGGACAGATGGTCACATATTGTAGCTGCATTCTGTGTCACCTTACACACATGATAGACATGCAAATCAAAAGATCACTGCATGATGGTAGCTATCTCTGCCTGTGTACTACAGAATGTGATATACTCACCAGTATGGCACAATCATTATTTGAGAAACTGAGAGAGCAGATGGGACCTTGTTAACTAAGTGAGGCCAGTTGTGTCACCCACAGATATTTGAAAGCTTCCTGAGGACAGGAAGCAGAGTGCTACTGTCACTTTGAGCTCTACCAACGTGGCAGCTACAGTGAGTTGCACTCACAAGGACATCATGCAGCAACTCATAGACCTGCATGAGCATCAGATGACTGAACTTATACCGACCCACAGTTTGTTCATCGGTGAGCTCCATGATTGTCAATCAGGCCTGATCCACTCTGAATGCAGCACAGTACCACCTCTGTCTATGACACTGTGCTCTGCTGGAAAGCTAGTCTCCCTCCAGCTAATCCCTCAGCAGCTGTATTAGATAGATGACATGGACAACTGTTCTTAATCCTGCCTCTGTGCTCTGCTGCTGATCTGCGTTGCCTGTGTGTTTGTGTTGGTGTATGGGCTATCTTTCATTGTCCTTATTTTTGCGGCATGCAATTCCACAATGGCACTTTGTAAACAGTTACAAATGTTGCATTTAATAATTTATACAGGTGCTTAACCCCCTATTTGCATCCCGCATCCACTGCATTTATTTTTGTGGCTATTTGGTTTGTGTTTTCATCCATCACTGTTCGAATAGTATAATCATGTCATGTGCTATTTTGTGCATTGTGTTTTATCATTTTGCACCATGCTGCCACTTTGAATATGAGGCCCAAGATCACTGAGGAAATGTAGAAGGCAAAGAGAGAAATATTTATTTGGGCTATCTCTTTAAATACTGGTAGTGTGTGGACTGCATTGATGCAGTGTTTTTTATGTGCTGTATCCCAAAGTATTTTACAAGCAGTTTAATTACACACAATAGCTAGCTGAGATGCCACATCTCAGTTTTAGTCGAGTCCTTTCTTTTGCTTGGGACAGCTTGATACCTTGATACACAATCAGTACTTTCATTTCTTTATTATTATTGAAAATGTAAAGGGAATGTGTGCATGTAAAAGAAACACATTAATGCTGGAATACTTACTGAAAAGATGCTTTCATTTCTAGCAGTTAGCTTTAAAATGTTAACTTACTAACTTCTGGTACTTATGGATACACCCATATGCATTTCATTTGCAATATGTTTGCTCAGGACAACAATACTGTGATGCACTGCCTCATTTTCAGTGGATTTGTGCTTTTGCACAGTTTTACAGTCTGGGATTGAAGAACAGGAGGGTAAAAGGACTTGCTAAAGGTCAAGCAACAGGTCATTGAATGTAGTGTGATCTGTACCTTTTTCCAGTTTCATGGTTCCCTTCTCTAACTACTGAACAAAAAATGCTTTCCAGTGTGTTTGCCAGTGCTTCATAAAAGGTGCATATGGTATTTCAAAGGAACTGTTCATGAAAAAAATAAAAAACTGCAGTGCTGGAATGCCCATAAAATGACAGAAATTGTATCACACATTTCTAGATGTTCCATAAGACAGTGGGAAACAACTAAGCAAATGAGGAGTTAAAAACAGTGTGAATAAATACTATTAACTCAAATATTTCCATATACAAGTGCACAGTGCACATATACTGTATGTAAGACTAAAGCAATGGAAAAATACAGTCATGCATAAACATTATATAAAATATCTCTCAGCCCCAGGTGGCCATTTTGAATAAGGTTAAGCATAGAACATTTTGACTCATGTATATATATTGAGCAGTTGCTACAGCTTTTTTTAACTTTGAATTTAATATAGCAAATTGAAAGACATTTCCTAAGAATCTCTCCGGTGATGTCTCAAAGGATTCCTAGTTTTTCCTTCATGTAAGGCATATAATTTGCATCCAGAGTCCCTTTGGGCATCCCTTATGACTTCAAAAAAGCCTATCAGATTTTTGAAATGATTTGTTTAGAAATGGTATTATACCTCTTATACTAACATTTCTTAGATTATACCTGTTACACAGATATTTGTTAGATATTCTATATAGGGGTAATATTCTAAAAATAGCACATGGCAAGTAAAATGTTCATAATGTACTGTAAATTGTGCATATAGAGCCATATGCATGACCATGGTCCACAAATGCATAATCCATGCATTGCCAGCCTGTGGAGGACAGTACTGGGGTGCAGCAGCACATGCCTGTCCCACTGGCAGCATGCATTAATCCTATCTGGCACAGAGCTTGACAAACTAAGCATGGGCAGCCATGGAGGTGGAGCTTGGCCAGGCACTGGGCTTACAATCAGGAGCCCAGCATGGCCACCTTGTGAATCTTCTGCTGTGCTCCTGCAGAGAATTATGCAATGTGGTTTCCTAAAGTTACCATCTGGCCCAAGTCTGCACCCCATAGTGTAAGGGATAGTTAGACATCTGATTGGGGCAGTTCAGCCCTCAGGAGGGAGTATAGAGGCACTTATGGATGATGTCACCCAGTAAAGGCAATTCATCCCCTTGCCAAACTCCAACACATGTGTGTGCCTTTGTGAATGCTGCATTTCCCAGCCACTCCCTTGTCACATCCTTATCCTGGCTGTGTGCGGAACTATGTACAACTGCCAGGTTTGGATGGGGTTGCATGCTAGTGCAATGTGGGAGGCATCATGCATGCTGCTTAAGACCCTGTTGCTCCATTACATGTGGACTGCAGTTATAGTACTGCTTACACACTGCACAAAGCAGTGCATAGTAGTGTTGCATATGGCCCATTGGCTGTACATTTTATGCAGAAACATAGAAACATAGAAGCATAGAATTTGCTGTCAGATAAGGATGGCTTGGCCATCCAATCTGCCCAATCCTCTTCACCTACATTATTACTGCGGAGTGTACCCGATCTACAGCTCTTTCTCCCTCCTCCCTTCCTTTCTACAATGATTCTGTTGTACTCATCACATGCATTCTTGAATCCCACCACTGTTTTTACCCCCACCACATCCACTGGAAGGCTGTTTCAGGAATCTACCACTTTTTCTATAAAAAAATATTTCCTCACATCTCTCCCCTCCAGCTTCATAACATGTCCCCTTGTTCTTGAGTGCCATTTCTTTAGAAAAATACTTCCCTGCTGTACATTATGTACCACCGTGTGGTATTCAAAGGTCTGTCATATCCTTCCTCTCCCTCCTCTGTTCCAGGGTGTACATATTGAGGTCCTTTGATTTCTCCTCATAGGGCTTTTGGTGTAGTCCATGCACCATTTTAGTTGCCCTCCTCTGGACTGTCTCCACTCTGTCTATGTGCTTCTGGAAATGTGATCTCCAGAACTGGGCACAATACTCTTGGTGGGATCTTACCAACGATCTATACAGAGGTAACGACACATGCCTCTTTCTGCTGGTGATACCCCTCCCTATGGACTCCAGAATCTCACTAGCTCTCACAGCAGCCTTGTCACACTGCCTGGCCACCTTTAAGTCATCTGATATGATTACTTCTGGTCATTTTGCTGTATGGTGATCATCAATACCACACCACCTAGTTTGTACTCCACGCCTTGGCTTATGTGACCCAAGTGCATTACTTTGCACTTTCTTTTGCATTGAAACCAAGTTGCCACACCCTTGACCACTCCTCTAATTTTCCCAGGCCTCTGCTCATCCTTTCTACACACACCCCAGTGTGTCTACCCTATTGCAAGGTTTGATATCATCTGCAAAGAGGGAGACCTTCCTTCCAGCTCCTCTGCAATGTAACTTATAAAGATATTAAAGAAGACCGGTCCCAGCTCTGACCTCTGAGTTACCCCACTGTTCACCCTCCCTTCTTTGGAGTGAACTCTCTGATTTTGAAATTACAGAAATAATTCCCCCTTTGTTTAAGGTGTAAAATGTTAGATTAATGCTGTGGAGAAAGGTTCTCTAAAAGGGGGGTGGATATCCATAGTCCTGTAGATTGGCTGGCTAAATTCACAGTAATGTTTAACAGGAGAATGGTAAGAAAAGATCATGTGGCATTTCACCCACTTTAGATTACAATCATATTAATAGTATCCACATGACAAATTTACACAATATGAAGACATGCCTGCAGACCCCATGAGAAATATAGGGCTGAACAATACCAAAGTGGCTCGCAAATATTCACTGTTGCAACAAAATTTAGAGCTGCAAGTTTATGTGCACCTATGTTTTGAGTAGGTCAAACATTGGCTGTTCAGGCATTATTGGAATACCACTTTAGTTTGAGCTAGGAGAACCAGTCAGATCATTCAATTTTTTATGCTTTATTTTAAATATTTTTGCACAGGAAAACTGCATTAGAGATAACAATTCTCCATTTTCAAATGTGTCCATAGTAAACAATTTTAACAATCAATAACACATATTGACATAAAAAGTACACAGGTACAAATAAGTATATAAAGCATAAAGATATGTGCATGTCACTGTGGCTCAGTTGGTAGCATATCTATCTCTGGACCAGAAGATCATGGGTTCTAGTACACCCTGGGATTGGCATCATACCATATACACTGGCAACCAAGTGCAGTACTAAAGGGATACTGTACTGTCAAGGTGTGCCATCCTTTGGAGAAGATATTAAATTGAGGTGTAGTCTACCTATTCTGTTGGTTGTTCAGGTAAACGTTATAAAAAGTGCAACATAAAATTCAACCTTGATTGGTCTATACAAATTAGCAATTATACATGTTAAATTGGGACCTTCAGCCAGGGCACAATGGCACAGTTAACAGTGTGCTAGCCTGAGTTGGGGGAAGGCAGTGAAACTTGTTCTTACAGTTAGCTGTTAGTACTTATTTCTGAGTGAACCAAGTGATCCCAGAGTGCACACAGGAAGAACATGGTCCCACAGGAAACTGTCTGGGGAAATGGACAGGCCAAGCAGGTAACAGGTAGCAGCAGGGACAGAGAGGAATACCAGATATCAGATATACAGGTAGGCATGTACAGAGAGACTAGTTAATACTAGTAGTGATAGGAACATAGTGATAAGGGGTAATACACCAGTAGGGACTATATCCTATCTGGGGTGACTACATATGGGTGAACAGAAGGGGTAGGGTAAACCACCATTGGGCAATACAGTCTATCTGGGGTAGGCCAAAGCAGGTGGCAGAGAGAAACAGAAAGATTAATAGTAAGTAAGGAAGTAGTGAGGAAGTCAGAAAGTACATGGGAGTAGACCACATCAGTCACTACACCCTATCTGAAGTAGGCCTGTTGAGGAAGGAAGGAAGGGGTGCAGCTAGTAGGAAGGATGGAGAATTGGCATAAAGGAGGGTTAGCTAACTCTATGGTCTGTGGGGCAATCATTCCCTAGGCTACACTTGGAAGGACTGATCACTGCCTGTTTTACAGGAGGTGACTCTGATCTGCTTTTCAGTTTATAATTTATTTTAATTTAGCCTAGCCATTCTTATTGCTGGAAGTTATTATAATGTTTTAAATATTTTATTTGTTGCATGTTTTATCTTGCATTTAATTTCTTGATTTACTGTCTGTGCAATATACTTTGTAAGGTGCCCAGAGCCTCTAGGATTGAGTGCCATAAAAATAAAATTTGCCTTGCCTTCAATGAGCTTCATCTGCAGTTATTTATGTATTTATTTATTAATTTATTTGTTTATTGCAGTTTAGGATTAATACCTTTGAGTCATGGGACTCGTTTACAAAGGTTCCAGGCCATACAATAAAACAATTAGTCAAACATACAGGTTGCAGAGATTACAAAAAAAGTTAGACACATCATATCGGTTGCGTACATTTGAACCATACGAGTTAGAATACATTGAAGGAACAGTTTGTTTCAGTCAAGTTACAAACAATATAGGAGGAACATGGTTTCAGGGGTATAAAGCATTTCAATGAGGGAACTTTCAAGATACAGCTCAAACAAAGGAAACAGCTTCAAAGGAAGTGCTTTAGTCTGTCAATTTAGGGTAATCAGGCTCCTGGGAGTACTGGCTATACAGATGGGGACTAGCTATACAGAGGGGGAGTGGGTGGGGAGCAGCCTAAGGAAGGAATTGTTGTTTTGTGAGCGGGTGAGCAATGGGGAGGGAGTGCTGCAGTGATGCCAGCAGTGTGTGGGGGTGCAAACTGGAGCTCAATAGGAGGCAAGTGGGGGGAACAGGCGTGGGAGAAAACTAGGGATGGGTACTGGAGTGGGGGAGACTTGTGAAAGAAGGTTGGGATATAAACAGCAAGGGAGGTAGGTGGTGTGGTAATGGAGGGAGGCTGTGCAGGAGAGGAATTGGGGTTGGAATATTAGGGGCAGGAGAGGGTGGGGAGTTGGGAGGTGGAGTGTGATGGTGGTGTAGGAGGGGATGGTGTGGGAAGAGGGGGTGGTGGTAGAGGGGGTGGGTTATTCAGGCTAAAAAGAGTCCTGTAATTGGCTAGTCGAAGCATGCACAGGCCAGTTCATGATGCAGTAGAGTCCTAAGTCCTCTTTTGAAGAGGCTAATCTTATTGCTTTCAATGAGTGATGCAGGTAGTCCATTATACCATTTTACATAGAAACATAGAAACATAGAATTTGGCGGCAGATAAGGACTGATTGGCCCACCTACTGTAGCCTGCCCATTTCCCTACCTAATGGATAAGATGTAGATCCTTGTTAACCAACAGCCTATTTCCTCCTACCCCCCCACTAGAATTGCCTTATGTCTGTCCCATGCATTCTTGAATTCCCCTACTGTTTTTGACTCCACTACCTCCTCAGGAAGGCTGTTCCATTTATCCACAACCCTCTCTGTAAAAAATACGTCCTCACATTACCTCTGAGCTGTCCCCCCTCTGTCTTCAAATTGTGCCTCCTTATTCTTGCACATCTCTTTTTCTGAAAGATGCTACTCTCTTGGACTTTGTTGATTCCCTTAAGGTACTTGAAAGTTTCTGTCATGTCCCCCTCTCCCTCCTCTCCTCAAGGGTATACATATTAAGATCCTTTAATCTCTCTTCATATGTCTTCTGGTGTAGAACCTGCACCATTTTAGTTACCCTCCTCTGGACAGCCTCCATCCTGTCTATGTCCTTGTGGAGGTGGGGTCTCCAGAACTGCATACGGAACTCCAGATGGGGTCTCACCAACTGTCTGTACAGAGGGATAACAACTTCCTGTTTTCTACTGGCGATGCCTCTCCCTGTGCATCCCAGCATCCCGACAGCCCTCCTTACTGCCTTCTCACAAAATTTGCCCACCTTAAGGTCATCTGATATGATTACCCCCAGGTCCCTTTCCATTTTTGTTGTTGCAAGTATCTCACCCCCCATTGTGTACTCTTCCCCTGAGATTTTGTTTCCCAGGTGCATTACTTTGCACTTCTTTGCATTCAATCTAAGCTGCCATATCTTTGACCATTCCTCCAACCTTGCCAAGTCCCTTTGCATCCTTTCCACCCCACCTTCTGTATCGACCCCGTAGCAGATCTTTGTGTCATCTGCAAAGAGACATACCCTTCCTAACAGTCTGTCTGCAATGTCACTTATAAAGACATTAAAGAGGACCAGTCCCAGTACCCCTCTAGTAACCTCCCTTTCCTCAGAGTGGACTCCATTTATTATTACCCTCTGCGTCCTGTTGTCCAGCCAACTTTCTACCCCAGGTTACCACCTTGGGGCCCACTCAAGGCTGGCTAACTTGTTTATTAACCTTTTGTGTGGGACTGTGTCAAATGCTATGCTAAAGTCTAGGTAGGCCATGACCACAGCTGCTCCTCAGTCTACTACGTTGGTCACCCAGTCAAAAAAATCTATTAGATTTGTGTGACAAGACCTTTGTGTTGTGAATCCATGCTGCTGTGGGTCCTGTGCCCCACTGGCCTCTAAGAACTGAACAATTCTTTCCTTCAGCAGTGATTCCATCATTTTCCCTACCACTGAGGTCAAACTAACAGGTATTTAGTTTCCTGCCTCTGTCTTGCTCCCACTTTTGTGAAGGGGAATCACATCCGCCCTCCTCCAGTCCTCAGGTACCACACCATCCTCCCACAATTTGTTAAAGAGGGTAGTCAGTGGTGTCACTAATTCTCCCCTTAGTTCTTTTAGAATTCTTGGGTGAATCCTATCAGGCCCCATTGCTTTGTCCACCTTCAGTTTTAAAAATTCTTTCAGAACCCTTTCTTCTGTGAATGGACTGGTATTGATCTCCCTATCAAGAGTGCTTCTATTCTTTAATTCAGGTACCTTCCCCTCCTCTTCCGTTGTGGATACTGAGCAGAAGAATTCATTCACTATCCCTGCTTTTCATTGTCACCCTCTGCCCACCCTCCTCCCTTCCCTTCCCTTTATTAAGCCTCACTATCCCTCCCTTGGTCTTTCTTCGCTCCCTAATGTACCTATAAAAGGTTTTATCCTCCTTCTTAACTGAGTTGGCTATCTTTTCCTCAGTTTGGGCCTTTGCTATTCTGATTGCCTCCCTACTTCCTTCTGCTTTAACTGGTACAGTTCTCTGTCCTGCTCCTTCTGTGTTTCCTTATACTTCCAGAATGCTACATTTTTCTCCTTAACTTTCCCTGCCACCTCTTTTGAGAACCATAGTGGTTTTTTCCTTTGTTTTATTTTGTTGATTTGCTTCACACAAAGGCTTGTTGCCTCTGTGATGGCTGTTTTGATTTTTCCCCGTTGTTCTTCCACCCTTCCTTCTTACCCATTTGCTAGTGCTTTTCTGAGGCACTATCCCATTTTCCCAAAGTCAGCCCTCCTAAAGTCCAGTACTCTTGCTTTTGTATGGCTGGACTCTATGAATGTGTTTACCATGAACCACACTGTTTGGTGGTCACTTGTCCCCAGATTGCTACCCACTTCTAAATCTGAGATCCTTTCTCCATCCCCATTTGACAGTACCAGGTCTAAGATTGCTCCCTCCCGAGTAGGTTCCACCACTAGCCGTCTGAGGCATGCCCCCTGTAGGGCATCAAGAATAACCCTGCTCTTGGATGTGGCTACAGCAAAGGTGCTCCAGTTAATATCTGGCATATTCTGGTCCCCCATTAACAATATGTCCCCCTTTTCTGCCATTCTAAGGATGCCTTCTATCATTTCCTTGTCCATTAACTCTCCCTGAGATGGGGGTCTGTATACAACCCCTGTGTGGATTGTGGTGCCATTGCTTGTCTCCAGGGTGACCCACAGTACCTTGCCTACTCCCTGTTTATCATTTAGTTCCATTGCTTTGATCCCTTCCCTTAAATAGACAGCTACTTCTCCTCCTCCTCTTTTACCCTCTCTGTCCCTACTGTAGCTTGTGTATCCTGGTATGTTGACATCCCAGTCATGGTTCTCTGTGTATCATGTTTCTGTAACTTCCACAATATCCAGGTGCCCCTCTTTCATCAAGGCCACTAGTTCAGGGAACTTGTTACACAGACTCTGGGCACTGGTACTCATCACCCTCCATTTTTTGATGGCCTTACCCCTTTTAGCTCCATCCTTGTCCTTACTGCATTTTTTTGGATTTACCCCTGTCCTGCTCCCCATCGACTTCTCTACCTTGATGTCTACTTCACTAACTACCCTATTTTGTGGGGGGGCTGGGTTTTCCCTGTTTCCCTTCAGTGATTCCCCCCTTGACTAGTTTAAATGCTTACCAATGAAGATTTAAACCTATCACCTAGGATCCTGGTCCCCCTCCTGGACAGATGCAGACCATCATGCCATTCTGGTCCTTGGTATGGGATAGATATCTGTGCCAGGGTGCTGAGTTTATATGGTACCGGTAGCCCGCCTTTCTCTGCACTCCTTGTTGGCTTAGATGATCTAGCCTGCTGGAAGAGTCCACATAGAGATGGAGGTGCTAGTCTTAACTGGGATTTCTTGACAAGTAGGCAGGTCTGGTACCGGGCTCTGAGATGGAGAGGAAGCCATCCAGTACCTGAGTAGAGGGCACAGATGTGGGTTGAAGAATCAGCTCCTAGGGTCAGTTGGCAAGCCTCGTTTAATAGGGTTTTTATTAGATTGAGGGCAGTTTCAGTACACGTCCCATATATTAGTAGGCCGTAGTCAATAGATGCAAGGACCAATCTGCTCGTGGCTAGTTTTAGTGCATCAGGTGTCATAGAGTGCTTGTGGTGGTATTGCACTCCAAGTTTCATATTGGCAGTTTTGACAACATGGTCAATATGACCGGAGGAATTGAGAGTGTCATCAATGTGAATGCCTAGGTATTTAAATGAGTAGACTTGCTCTAGAGCATCTCCATTAAGATTCTGTGTCAGCATAGGATGGAACTTCGTTTTGTTCTGTGGGACAGAAAGCAGCATGCTCTTAGTTTTTTTGTTGCTGTTTAGCAACAGTTTTTTGGCACTGCACCAGGATTCTAGCTTGTGGAAGCTGTTGAGGAGTTAGGAGGTGATGGTCGATTGGTCCCTGCCAGAAACAGAAATTAAGGCATCTTCTGCATTGAGTACAATGTGAGCCAGGCAGGCTGAGGGTAGGGTATTGCTATACAGACTGAAGAGGAGAGGCCCTACGATTGATCCTTGGGGGGACTGCAATGCTTATCTCTCTGGGAGGTGATAGTGAGTCTCCAATTCTGATGCACTGAGTGCGGTGAGCGAGGTAACTGCTAAACCATGCCACTGTGTCTGGGGATAGTCCTGTTGAGAGAAGGCTGTTAAGAAGAAGGTGATGGTTAATGGAGTCAGAAGCCTTCATGAGGTCTATGAATATTGACCCCACCACCATCCCTTTGTCTAAGGGATTGTATACTTGGGAGATGTATTCTACTAGGGCTGTTAGGGTAGAGTGATGTTTCTGGAACCCATGCTGTTGGGGGCACTATTTGTTGTACTTCTCCACGTACTCTGTGAGCTGGTCAGAGACCACCTTCTCTAGGGCTTTGGAGAGGGGGGGAAGACGGATATTGGCCTATAGTTGGAGGTGTTGGTTCTATCTCCAGTTTTAAGGACAGGGGTGACTAAGGCCATCTTCCAGGCATCGGGGAACACACCCAATCTGAATGATTTTTAATTGTTAAATTGCCCCCCAAAAAGCCCTGGTGGCTAGTGTAGTGGTCCCTCCCTCACCCGCCCCACATGTAAAAAATTATCCCTGGTGGCTAGTGGTCCCTCCCCTTCACCTGATAACCCACCCACTGTGAAATGTACAGTAACCTCCCCCCTGCATCCCTATCTCCACTGTCCAGTTAAAAAAAAAACCTCTGGTGGTCTAGTATTTTTTTTTTATTTAAACTGTCTCCTGATCCCCCAGTCCCAAATCCCATTCCCTGGTGATCCAGTACCTCCCACCCAGCCTCCCCAGCAGCCAGGTGTCCCACAACCCCGCTGCCACCCCCATCATAAACCCTAGCAGTGGCAGACTGGCACAGCTCTCCTCTCTCCTCCACAGCCAGCCTGTCAACTGAGCTGTCAATGAATGAGTGGTACATGGTCTGCTCATTCATGACAGATCAGTCAGTGGGACGGCTGTGGAGGAGAGAAAGGAGGGCTGTGCTGGTCCACCACTGTTGAGGTTAATGGTGTGGGTCACCTGGCTGCTGGGGAGACTGGGTGGTGGGCATTGGATCACCAGGGATGTGGGACTGGGAATTGGGAGGGGGTTTAAATTAAAAAAAAAAACACTAGACCAGCAGATATTTTATTAACAGGACAGTGGAGATAAGGGTGTGGAGGGGGTGGGGGTTACTGTACATTTTGCGGCGGGCAGATTACTGGGTGGAGGGGAGGGACCACTAGTCATCAGGGCTAATTTTTTACATGTAGGACAGGTGGGGGGGAGGGACCACTATCCACCAGGTCTTATTTTCTTCATTTTCAGGTGAAATTTTGCCTGGTATCTTTCGCAGAAGTTTTCCACTCTGCCACAGGTGGAAGTTCGGAAACTTTCACAAAAGTCCCTTACTTTCCAAAGAAGTTCTGCGGGAGCGGAAAATGGCAGTTTCACCCACCCCTAGTCGTCAAGCTAATTTAGGACAAGGGCAATCAGCTTCATATCGGCTTGGTCACCTCCCAGCCTAGTTTTTCCAAGAATGCACTTGACATACTTGATTGTCTCAGCCCTGGTGATTTGTTTAAA
Source organism: Neoceratodus forsteri (assembly GCA_016271365.2). Taxonomy (NCBI): domain Eukaryota; kingdom Metazoa; phylum Chordata; order Ceratodontiformes; family Ceratodontidae; genus Neoceratodus; species Neoceratodus forsteri. Next base: position 1,436,450,642 of record CM028131.1, on the reverse strand, counting down.
GTCGAACAGTGGAATCCATTTCTTGATGATGTTGGGTGGGCATGATTTGGTGATGAGTAGTAGTCAGATTGAGAAAATTGGCCAGTAGTACACCTGAGAGATCAGTAAAGGCTGAGTTGAACTCATTGACTACATCTACAGGTTCCTGGAGTGTCTCTCTGGAGGTTGTAATCAGGTCTGGTGGGGCTCTGGGGGCTCTTCCCGTGAGGGTTTTCATGGAGTTCCAGAAGTCCGTACCTGATCCCTAGCATTTGGTAAAAAGGTCTTTATAGTACATGACGTTAACTGATTGGATGAGCCTGGTGCAGTAGTTTCTAGCTGTTCTGTATTCAGTAATGTTGGCTTGTTTCCTAGACGACTTGGCCTTATGTCACAGATTGTCACGGTTTCACATTAGATCAACTGATGATCTGGAGAGCCATGGGTTGAAGGTTCCTTTCACTTTTTTGGTTTTGAAGGGTGCAAATATGTCACAGGCTCGATTGAAAGTCATGACTAGATAGTTCAGGGCTTGGTTACCGTCAGTGGCTCTGACAAGTGATGACCAGTCAGTCTGCATTAGGTATTGCTTGAAGGTGTTTCTAGAGACCTTGGGTGGGTGTTTAGAGAACTTATTGGCCCAGTAGAACTGGACTGGTGAGTGGTCACTAAGGCTGTCTGGCAAGACAGATACTCCAGATATGTGCGCAGAGTGAGAAGAGAGGAGCCAGTCAATGAGGGTACTGGTACCAGTTTTGTAGTTAATCCTGGTGGTATGAATGACCAGTTGGGTGAGGTACAGACTGGATATGAGGTCTCTGATCTGAGTTTTCTTCAGAGACTACCAGTTGGTGTCGAAGTCTCCAACAGTGACTTGCTCCCAATTTGTGCCCTGCTGTTGCCGATTGAGGCCAGCGTCATGTTTATTTGGTGGTATATACACAGTGGTGAACAGTAGGACCTTATTTTGTTTCCCTATGAAGAGTTTTAGATTGAGGATTTGGGCATCATTGGCATGCAGGTTGTTGTCCAGGGTCTGAAGTTTAATGTCTTCTCTAATGTAGACAAGGCAACCACCACCGTGTTTGGTTAGCCTGTCCTATCAGTAGGTCTTGTAGCCATCTATTGAGATGGAGGCATCTGAGTTTTTTGCTGAGAGACAGGTTTTGGTGAGGGCTATTATGTCTGGTTTGGTCACCTCCACCCAAGCCTGGAACTGGGGGAACTTGTGCAGGAGGCTATGGATGTTAATGGAGATGATCTTGAGGAGTGCGTTTCCTTCAGAGGTCCGGAGGGGGCGGGTTGGGATGAACATTGCCAGATAGGAGTAGTATCATGAGTATCAGTTTATAAAGGAAGCGGGACCAGGTATTCTTGATTAAGCAGCTAGGCTGAGCCTCTGGGTGCCTGTAGTCCACATTAAATGCTATGTAATGTTGCAGCATAGTAGAGTGGTGATGGTGGGTGCCCTGGGTCCCTGCTTGGTATTGTTTAGCGTGGTGGTGAGGGGTGTTAGCAACCAAGGGAGCTCAGTGGATGTACCCTTTCTGTCTGTAACCACTAACCTCAGTTCAACAGTGGGGACTGTGGGTGCCCTAGCTGATCCTTCCATTTCTTTCCTGTCATTAACCCCATGCCAGGTAAGCAGAGTGAGCAGTAGGGCTAGCTTGGTGTAAAAGCCATTTTAGGGCAAGTATGCTGTGACAGATAATTTGTGTTGCCAGATTTTCTGTAGGTGGGTTGCTAGTCAAGTCACAGGCTCAGCAGTCAGTTATAGGTGAAGCCTTTTAGCATGAGTAGGACCGAGATCTGATTGCTCCTGGGTCAGGATGCTGCAGGGATGTTCAGGGATATGTAATATAATAATATTTTCCAAGGCATCAGGAGACAAATGAAGAATAATCAAATCCACAGGAAATGGTGAACTACTGGAAACCAGTAAACTGTTGTTACTGTAGATCAAAGACCCAGAATGTGTTAAATTCCTGAAGGTGATGAACATTGGCCTGGGGCATATGCAGTATATAAAACATCCTTTATTAGTGTCTTCCCTTTGTTTTCCAAAATGTTTGTGAATAGATCTCAAAGACAAGCACAGATCCTTTAGGAACAGGTCAGATGGAAGTGTGGATTCAATGCAGCACTCCACAACTCAGAGTTTGTAGAACAGATTTGCTCAACTTACTTTTGCTTTTGATGGCTTGCAAAAAAGTTGATGTATAATGAGAATGCCGACAAGTGGTGGTGATGTTTTGTAGTTTCTTAGTCCAGGAAACTTTCATAGATGCCATGTCCAAGAACGGTCTAGTTCCTCCAAGCAGAAACACATGAACATCCACAAAACTAATCTACTGACAGAGACAAACACAAACAACCAGCCACACAGCCCAAGGAGGAGGGGCATTGTGTTGCATGAAGCACATGCAGAAATACCCATACAGCTTATCTGACAAATCTATTACCAACCTTAGAGATATTGTAAGATGATACAGACGGTTATTATGAGGAATTTTTAGTTTGGCTGTATACACAAGAACCATAGAAGGTCTGTTTGAGTTATTAACACGAAATTTAAAAACAGTTAAATAGGATCCATCTAATAGGAAGAATACATGGTTTGATAAAAGATGTATGACAATGAGAAAGTGGGTACAAAATATAGGGAGAATTACCAATAAGCATTTGAATCCTGAATTCTATAAGCATTTTTTATATGAAAAGAATATAGAGAATTGCTAAAAAGAACAAAAGGATTACAATATACAAATGTGGGGGGGGGGCAGTTGTGAAAAGCTATTCAACAGAAGAACAATAGACTGTGTTGGGCACTGGTAGCAGGAGGGACTAACAAGAAGGATAGAAATATAATGACTACAATCGATAGCAATACATAGGAGGCATTTTTTAAAGAAAAATATACAGATAAATAAACAAGAGTATAATCCTCAAAAAGCAAGATCTTTTACGAATAAAGTGAATAGCAATTTTTCGGAAGCTAATAGTAATGATGTAATATTCAGAATAACTGAGGGGGACATATTAGAGGCTATAAAAGCACAAAAAAAATAATGAAGCACTAGGTATTGATGGCATATCTGCTGAAATGTATCTGGCAGCTCCTCAATTATGGGTTAAAATCTGGAAATGGTGAAGTTCTGGAGACCAGCAAACTGTTGTTACTGTAGTTCAAAGACCTGGAAAGTGTTAAATTCCTGAAGGTGATGAACATTGGCCTTGTGCATATGCAGGATATAAAAAATCCTTTGTTAGTGTCTTCCCTTTGTTCTCCAAAATGGTTGTGAATATATCTCAAAGACAAGCACAGATCCTTTAGGAACAGGTCAGAGAGAAATGTGGATTCAATGCAGCACTCCACAACTCAGAGCTTGTAGAACAGATTTGCTCAACTTACTTTTGCTTTTGGTGGCTTGCAAAAAAAGTTGATTTATGATGAGAATGCTAATAAGTGGTGGTGATGTTTTGCAGTTTCTTAGTCCAGGACACTTTCATAGATGCCATGTCCAAGAATGGTCTAGTTCCTCCAAGCAGAAACACATGAAAATCCACAAAACTAAACTACTGACAGAAACAAACACAAACAGCCAGCCACACAGCCCAAGGAGGTGGGGCATTGTGTTGTATGCAGCACATGTAGAAATACTCATACAGATTATCTGACAAATCTATTACCAACCTTAGAGATATTGTAAGATAATACAGTTATTATGAGGAATTTAGTTTGGCTGTATACAGAAGAACCATAGAAGGTCTGTTTGAGTTATTAACAGGAAATTTAAAAACAGGTAAATAGGATCCATCTAATAGGAAGAATCCATGGTTTCATAAAGGATGTATGACAATGAGAAAGCGGGTACAAAAATATAGGGAGAATTACCAAAAAGCATTTGAATCCTGGATTCTATAAAACATTTTTTATATGAAAAGAATATAGAGAATTGCTAAAAAAGAACAAAAGGATTACAATATACAAATGTGGGGGGCAGTTGTGAGAAGCTATTCAACAGAAGAACAATAGACTGTTGGGCACTGGTAGCAGGAGGGACTAACAAGAAGGATAGAAATATAATGACTACAATCGATAGCAATACATAGGAGGCATTTTTTAAAGAAGAATATACAGATAAATAAACAGGAGTATAATCCTCAGAAAGCAAGATCTTATGAATAAAGTGAATAGCAATTTGCCTGAAGCTAATAGTAATGATGCAATATTCAGAATAACTGAGGGGGAAATATTAGAGGCTATAAAAGCACAAAAAAAATGAAGCGCCAAGTATTGATGGCATATCTGCTGAAACGTATCTGGCAGCTCCTCAATTATGGGTTAAAATCTGGAAATGGTCAACTACTGGAGACCAGTAAACTGTTGTTACTGTAGATCAAAGATCCAGAATGTGTTACAATCCTGAAAGTGATGAACATTGGGCTGGGGCATATGCAGGATATAAAAAATCCTTTGTTAGTGTCTTCCCTTTGTTCTCCAAAGTGATTGTGAATAGATCTCAAAGACAAGCATAGATCCTTTAGGGACAAGTCAGATGGAAATGTGGATTCAGTGCAGCACTCCACAACTCAGAGCTTGTACAACAGATTTGCTCAACTTTCTTTTGCTCTTGATGGCTTGCAAAAAAGTTGATTTATGATGAGAATGCCAATAAGTGGTGGTGGTGTTTTGCAGTTTCTTAGTCCAGGAAACTTTCATAGATGCCATGTCCAAGAATGGTCTAGTTCATCCAAGCAGAAACACATGAAAATCCACAAAACTAAACTACTGACAGAGACAAACAGCCAGCCACACAGCCCAAGGAGGTAGGGCATTGTGTTGCATGCAGCACATGCAGAAATACCCATACAGATTATCTGACAAATCTATTACCAACCTTTAGCTGCTTGCAAAATGGCAGCCATGCTGGGCTAGCCAAACACAGCGTTTGTAGCTGAGTTATTTTGTTTTAACTTATAGTGTTTAATGCCACTCTGTAATGCTAATTTTATTTAATTTATTGTAGTAGAGGTAGGGCTAGATAAGTGAGGGACTTTTTGTGAGGTAGACTAGCTAAATAGCGTTTTGGTCAGTTTTTACGAGGCTGAAAGCTTCAATTTGAAATTCGCACTGAAGTTCGCGCTGCTAATCCATTTTACTGATTTGCTCCAGTGACTAAGGATAGTTAACCTTGGAGCTATATGGAGCCACTCCAATGTCTATCTATTTAACTGGAGTGACTGTTTTGGATGATGCTTTACTTGACTCCCAAAGCACCGCAGTTTGTCTGTGAAGGAAGAAGCAGTACCCTGGATACTTCGGATATGCGGAAGATAGAGGTGTTCCGAGGTGCTTTGAGGAAAATAGTTTTTGCAGTTGGGAACTAGAGGATTAAGTGCACTGTTGAAGGACCATAGTACCTGGAATACTTGGATGTTACTGTTCTGCTCTGGACTATTAACATTTTGATCTCTGTATGGTAAGCCCCTAGGAAGGGGTTTTGTTTTGGAAACTGAATCTTTGGATTGGTATTGAGGCTTCCCTTTTCCCGGCATGGTGATTCCCTTGGGGTGTTGGTGATCACGCAAAGAGGTTCACCTTAGGTCTGTCAGAGGACGGACCAGAATAGAGGCCCCCCCAGATGGTCTGGCAGTCGGCCGGTGGGCTGTTTAGTCCAGGCAGTTGAAGTGTTGTCCCCCTTGCTCTGTGGGGATTACTTGGTGCTGTTGTCTATGGAGGAGCATTCTCAGCACCATTTGTACTTTTTTGGAATGTTATTGAAATCAGTTTGGTCCCTGAACTTGGAGTTGGTTATCTACCTGGAGAGGCATAGACTGTTTCTCAGGAAGTTCCATTATCACTGAAAGTTGAAACTGCTTCATTTCTTATTAATTATTACCTTTACTTCTTTACGGACATTAACTCCATTTAAATTAGTGATTATTTAATGGATATCAGGAGCTGCAAGCTACAGCTAGTTAAAAAGTGTGGGAATAATCGGAAGGTTTTCTGCCAGAAGGAGACTTTCGATTGGATTCTGTGGTGTCTAACCCTCAGATATGTGACCAGACTGTATGTTTTCTTTTTCTTTTAAATTTGTTTGGGCAGTGAGAGTGTCCGGTGTTCTGCCTTCTTGGTAGTGAGAGTGCCTGGGGGCTGAAATTTTATTAAGCTGCTGTTTATGTTTAGTTAGTTTGTATCCCTTGGTGAGAGCAGGGGTTTTCTGTTTTCTGTTTTGTGTTTTGTTTTGTTCTTATTTTATTTGTTTATTTTGATTTAAAATTTTATTTTATTTTTTGTGTTTGGAACTTTCTGAAGTGGACTGCTTTTGTACCATCTCCCTGGTAGTGAGAGTACCTGGGGGGCCAAAACTTCAGTAAGACGCTTTTATGTTTAGTTAATTTGTACCTGTTTTTTGTTTTATCTTGTTTAATTTATTTTGCTTTACATTTTATTTTATTTTTAGTATTTTGTGTTTGGAGCTTTCTGAAGGGGACTCCTTTTGTATAATCTTCCTTTTTGGATTCGCACCATCTGTATTGATGTTTTATAGTTTTAATTTAGTTTGATTTGGGGTTAATTGTGTTTATAGAGTTTTGGGTGGGTGGGGTGGTTATTTTATCAGTTTTTAGTTGGATATTGTTAGAATTTTATTATTGTAATTTTGGGGGTCTAATAAGTTGGGTGCCTGTTTAGTGTATTTTGTTATTAACTTGATTGAGCAATGTGTACATCTTACCCCCTGTTGTGTGCTATTTGTCCTCTGCTCTCCATTCCCTCTGCCCCTTCCCCCCTCCTTTGTTGTGGCCAACTTACCAGCACTGCCCTGCGCTAGGTATTGTACGTGGGGGGGGGTGTGGACACCGGAGGACGAATGAGCGCATCTCTCACATTCGGGTGGTTAGGCCTAGAAGACACCCTGGGGTGAAATGAAGTCTGGAATGGGGTTCTCCCTGTCTAGTCCCCATACCCATGGGCATTGCCTTTTGTAGCAGGCAAGTAGCCAGGGTGGCCTTGGAAGCCCATCCAACTCGAGTAGTGTCATGCAATGCCAGATCTGTCAAAAACAAGAACACAATTATTGCTGATCTTGTTGGAACAACTGATCTGGTTTGCATCACCGAGACCTGGCTTGATGAAAATGCTGGTCCCATTTTGGATGCAGCAATTCCAGCCGGGTACTCGGTGATTCACTGCCCAAGATTGGATCTTAGGGGGGTGGCGGTCTTTTTCAAGACTGAGTTGGGTCTCACAAGTGTACCAGTTGAGGAGGCTGAATCATTTGAGTGCTCAGTGGTGGCTGGTGTAGGTTGCAGGATAGCTCCCATCTACCATCCACCAGGGGACGAGATGCGTTTTCTGCAAGAAGTTGCAGACATGACATTGGAGTCACCCAAATTGATGGTGCTAGGTGATTTCAATGCCTGGATGGACGATGAACTCTCACAGTTTGGACAACACTTCCTCCAGCTCATGACATCTCTGGGCCTTACACAGGTGGTTACCTCTGCCACCCATAAACATGGTCACTCTCTTGATTTGGTCTTCCTCCTGGGGATTGAGGCCTCTGATTTGGAGGTGGAACTGGTCAGTTGGGCTGATCACTACACTGTGAGATTCAATGTTTGCACCCCCCTTAGAAGGCCTGCCCCGTGGAGATGGTCAGTAACCGCCCTTTGTGGGAAGTCAGTCCCAAAGGCCTAGTGGTGGTGATTGATCTCTCGGAGTTTCCTATGGCCAGCTCAAGTCCAGAAATTCTAGTGGAGGCTTATAATAAGGCCATTTCTGTAGTCCTGGACTTAATTGCTCCTGTCCGTGTTCGTCCTCTCCCCCTCTTTGCCCTCAGACCCCATGGTTTGATGGGTCCTTGAGGGAGTTGCAGTGACTAGGACTTAGGTTAGAGCAGCATTGGTGGAAATCTGCCTTGGGGGCCGACCATCTTAGATTGGTTGAACACTATCAGATCTACCAATCATCCATCTCCATTAAGAAGGCAGAAATTCCTGTCTGGGGAGATAGCTACTGCTCAGAACTGACCAGCTCCACTCTTCTGAACTGTGGACAGGCTGTGCAACCCAGTCTGTCTACAGTTCCAAAGACATTTTTCGCAGTTAGAGAACTTGCTTGGTTCTTTGCGGATAAGGTGGCTGACATCAGGTTGGAAATTATTTTGACCCACTCTATGGGGGTTGTGGATGTGTGGTGATTGGTCACCTCATCTCTGACCTCCTGGAGTTCCTTTGCCTTGCCCGAACCTGTGGATGTTATGCGGATTGTCCAGGGTATGCACCCTATGACCTGTAGTTTGGATCTGGGTCCAATCTCCTTAATTATGGGTTGTTGGGATTTGATTGTCCCGGTCCTGGTGCAGACAGTCAGGTGCTCCTTGGAATCTGATGAGTTTCCAAGCTCTCTGAAGGAGGCGGTGGTTATCCCCCTCCTAAAGAAAGCTTCTTTGGACCCAGATATTTCTGCCAACTACAGACCAATCTCAAACCTTCCCTTTATAGGGAAGGTGATGGAGAAAGTAGTTGCGGTATAGCTGGATGTCCACCTGACCATCCATAACATCTATGAACCTCTCCAGTCTGGTTTTCAAAAGAAACACTGTACTGAGACAGCACTGGTTCATGTGCTCAATGATCTCCTGATGGCGAGAGGTTGGAGGTGCCGTTCTATCTTGGTGCTCTTTGATCTCTCCTCAGCCTTTGACACTGTAGACCATGGGGTGCTGCTTGGACTCCTGAGGTCTGTCAGTGGATTAATGGATATAGTCCTCAGATGGTTTACATCTTTCTTCTCCGGCAGGAATCAGGGAGTGGTGTCTGGGATTTTTTTCCTCGAATCCATTCTCCCTGCCATGTGAGGTTCCTCAGGGTTCAGTGCTGTTCCCCATGTTGTTCGCAGTGTACATGCTGTCCCTCAGAGACATTGTAAGATGGTATTGGCTGAGGTTTCACTGCTGTGCTGATGATACCCAGCTCTACCTGTCTTTTGGCCCCAACCAGGATAGAGCTGTCTCTGTATTTAACTCCTGCCTCAATGAAATCCAAGACTGGATGACTTTGAGCTGGTTAAAGTTGAACTCTGTAAAGACGGAGGCGATGATAGTGGTCCCGGGTCACTGGATAGAGGGGTTCAGGGTTGGTCAGCCCTCTGGACTTGTTCTTGGGGGCTTGCAGCTCCTTTCCTCTGAATGGGTGCAAGATCTGGGAGTAGTGCTTGATGACTGGCTGACGTTATGAGCTCAGGTGTCAGCCGTCATCAAGTCTTCCTTTTAACATCTTAGAAATATCTCCAGGATTAAGCACCTTGTTCCATCCGGGGATCTATCCACCTTGGTCCATGCTTTTGTGACCTCGCACCTAGATTATTGCAACTCCCTGTACTTAGGACTGGCTGGGGTTGATATCCACCGCCTGCAGCTCGTGCAGAATGCGGCTGCATGATTGTTGACGGGGAATTCCTCGATCATCTCATATTACACCTGTGCTGCATGATCTGCACTTGCTGCTGATTAGGTGGTGAATCATTTTTAAAGTCAGTTTACTGACTTATAAAGCCTTCATGGACAGGGCCCTGACTACTTGAAAGAGCTCCTTGTTCCCTACCGCTGGGTGCAACAGCTGCGCTCGGCTGACAAGGGGTTGCTAGAGATTCCAAGGGTGTCTTTGAAATCTTCAGGGCCCCATGCATTTGCCATGTGGCCCCATCCCTCTGGAATTCTCTACCCTGCCAGCTTTGGGACTGCACGACTGTGGGGGGGGGGTTAAGCAGGCAATGAAAACATATCTGTGGTACCATGCTTTTGGTGGCACAGTTTAATCTTGGACCCTCTGACTATTTTATTATTTTACTGAGCTTTTATTTGATTCCTTATTTTTTTGTACAGCGCCTTGATAGCTGAAAGATGCTTTTGAGAAATAAAATTTATTAATATTGATACTGTAAGATAATACAGCCAGTTATTATGAGGAATTTAGTTAGGCTGTATACAAAAGAACCATAGAAGGTCTGTTTGAGTTGTTAACAGGAAATTTAAAAACAGGAAAATAGGATACATCTAATAGGAATAATACGTGGTTTGATAAAAGATGTATGACAATGAGAAAGTGGGTACAAAATATAGGGAGAATTACCAAAAAGCATTTGAATCCTGAATTCTATAAAGCATTTTTTATATGAAAAGAATATAGAGAATTGCTAAAAAAGAACAAAAGGATTACAATATACAAATGTGGGGGGCAGTTGTGAGAATCTATTCAACAGAAGAACAGTAGACTGCGTTGGGCACTGGCAGCAGGAGGGACTAACAAGAAGGATAGAAATATAATGACTACAATCGATAGCAACACATAGGAGATATTTTTTAAAGAAAAATATACAGATAAATAAACAAGAGTATAATCCTCAAAAAGCAAGATCTTTTATGAATAAAATGAAAAGCAATTTACCTGAAGCTAATAGTAATGATGTAATATTGACAATAACCGAGGGGGAAATATTAGAGGCTATAAAAGCACAAAAAAGATAATGAAGCACCAGGTATTGATGGCATATCTGCTGAAATGCATCTGGCAGCTCCTCAATTATGGATTAAAATCTGTTTCCCTATGTTTAATCATATTTTGCCTACTTTACATCTACCTGCTGGCTAATGCTGTGTGAAATGCAGAATTCTGCCTGTGAAATTAGTACGGAATGACCATTCTACTGGTAGAATTCCCACAGGAATTTCACTGGTTCTTCAGCAGAATTCCACCTACTGCAATCCACAGAAAAATATTCCATGGAACAGCATTCTTTTCATGGAAAATTATTCTGCAACAGTTACCATGTAAAATATTGAGATTGATGGAATAATATTCAACAGAACAGCATTTTCTCTATGGAAAATCATTCCACAACCATTTCTGCAGAAAATGCTGAGATTCATGAAATACAATTCCATGGAAATATTGCAAAAAATCTCATTCTACATTTTTCTGCCGTGGAATTCCACCATTGCATTTCTGGGAAAATTCAACAGAATTTCACCAGAATTTTAAAATTCTGTGAAATTGTATTCTGCCAGAATTTGAACATTCCATATAGCACCACTGCTAACTGGTACAAAGGAGTAATTGTACCCCTATATAAAAGAGGTGATCCCCAGTACCCAGAAAATTACAGGCTGATAATACTTTTATATACTGGGGAAGTCGCTTTATTCGTAAATGAGAAGTTAAAAACACTTGAAATACCTCATAAAATTAGACATAGCACCTCAACAGGAACTACAGTGTATGGGTCCATTTAACTACATCATCTGCTTCTCCTATCATAATCAGAGTCTGCTACATGCCAGCACACACCAGCTCTGAAATCAGTTCTGATATATTTTTTGAAATTGAGAAAGTTGGTGAATTAGGAGACTTACTGTTCCTGAGAGATTTAAATATTGGAGATGTGAACTAGAAGTGTAATTAAGCAATAAACCACAACAGGGTTTGGATTATGTGGAATTTACCCACACCTGGTGTGGTTCAGTCATGAGCTCACAGGCTGAGTGACCAAATCCACACCAGAAGTGGGTAAATCCCAGCATACACCACACCCTGACATGGTTTATTGTGATTATACAATGCCCCCCTTTTTTGGTGACAAAGAAAAATAAAGAAAACAGTTTTTTTGGTATTTTGCATTATTTTATGGAATTTTGTTGCTCTGCCAGAAAAAATAATTCTGTGTTGCTATGGAGACAGTGACTGTCCTAAGGGGCTGCTTTACATGAACATGGTACAATGTCTGCTGTGAGTTAGGCAAGTTACAAGTAGTGCACCACACTGTGTCTCCAAGAAGAAAAAAAACATTAAACAACTATCTCGATCTGTGTGGGAGGGCATCCCCCTTGTAACTTGTCTATCTCACACCAGACTTTGTCCCATGTTCCTGTAAAGCAACCCCTTAGGACAGGCACTGTCTCCATAGCATCATCATGTCATGAGGAGATTCCTTGTTGCAGGGAGTACCAGCCGTCCAAGAGAGTTTCTGCTTTTTTATCCATGTTTTTTTAATTTAAACTAATGGGAGACACAGAGAGTGGGACTGCATCCGAGGGACTCTGGAAAAGGAGCAGGGAGATAGCGGAAGTACACAGCAAGTGAAATCTGAGGTGTGCATACAGTACCTGATGAGTTCATAAGAAAGAAAAAAAAATGTGTTTATAAGAGGTGGAAGAGAGACAGAATGGGAGCACACCAGAGAGATAGACTGCAAAAAGGACCAGAGCAAGAGTAGGAGTGGAGCAAAGAGGAGAGCGAGTGAGAGATGGTGCAATCTGGGAGCACTTTAGCGGTGATCTAAGATGGTGATATTTCTGTTTCGAGGGCTTGTATTGATTTTTGGACAGATCTGGCTGACTGGCACTTTTGCCCATTAGTAAATCATGCCAGTCAGCCAATTAGATCCAAGGATTTTAAAAGCCAATGTATAATAATGCTCAAACAGTAGCAGGAAAACATTTGTTTGTTCATAACTGATCAACTTAGTTTGATTCAACATGTACAAAATCCTACCAGTGGCAATAACATCCTATATCTTGTTATGAACTCACATAAAATGAATATTAACTCATGTGTTGTTGGACCCCTGCCCTTCCCAAGAGACCACAAAAGCGTCATGTTTAGTTTTGATACTCAAAGTAAACAGAAAACTATAGGGTTAACTAAGATATTTTTATACTTCAAAGCAGATAAGCAAGGTATAAAAAAAATCACTAAATAAAATAGACTGGGATAGGGTATTAATAAGCAAAGATGTTAACGAGACATGGTTTGAACTTAAAAACACCTTATACCAAGTATGTAATGCACACATCCCTAAAATCAGTAAGTATACCACAAGCAGGGCATGGCCTCAATGGTTAACATTTAAAGTCGAATCCATGATTAATAAAAAGAACAGGGCATATAGTGCAGTAGTTTAAGGCTCTGAGCTGCAAATCTGGAGACCTGGGTTTGAATCCCACAGCCCCTACTTGCATACTGTGTGACCCTGAGCATGTCACTTAACTTCCCTGTGCTCCCCGGTCACACCTGTAAACAAGCTTTCAGCTTAGTGTGCTACTCCTGGTTAAACAATGGAAAAAAAAAATATATATATATAAATGTTTGAAGCATAACTCTGCCATTTCATGGGACAAATATAAGTCCTTATTAAAAAAGACCAGACATCCAATCAAAAAAGCTAAATGACATATGGAGGTTAGGTTGGCACAAGACATAAGCAAAATCAATAGTAAAGCTTTTTACAGTTACACCTCTACTTTACAGACCCAAAGACATTTCATTGGTCCAGTGCTGGTCATTGGTAATATTAACGCTGACCCTTCTGAGATGGCAAATGCCTTTAATACTAATTTATGTAACATCTTTACTGGTAACTTCAGGTCAGTATCACTAGTAGATACATCTGACTCTCCTTTAATTCTTATAGCTTCTAAAGAAATCAAAAATGATTTTGAAAAATTAAAAATTGATTCAACTCAGGGCCTGACAACATTACCACTAGAATGCTTAAATTATCTTGTGAAAGTATCATCATGCCTCATAAAATCATATTGCAGACTTCCATTAATAATGGAGAGGTCCCAGTGGATTGGAAATTGGTGAATGTGTAACATATTTATAAAAAAGGTAATAGGCCACATCTGAGCAATTACAGATCAATAAGTCTTATTTCAAAACCATATAAAATCTTAGAAAGTATAACTAAAAACTGTATTACTTCATCTGTGAACCCAGACACAGAACTAGAGGTGGGCAAAGTCAACAAACTTCACTCCGTGAAATATTTTGAGTATTGAGCTCAATACGCGAAGCGCAATAAGTGAAATTCATCAAATTCACTGAGGCCGGATCAATTGAGAAGTGTGAAATTTTGCCCCCAAAATTCCACACTTCCCAGACAAACTTTGGCCACAAGGTGTCTACTGAACCTCCCACCAGACACAGTTACAACAATCACTCTCCTGCCCCCCCCACACACACTGATTGTCAGCCAGTTGATCAAATCATGTAAAAATGTTAATATTTTTTTATTAAATTCCCCATTCTCTGGTGTCTAGTGGACCCCCCCAGCAAGACACACTTATAACAATCACCTTCCCACCCCCACACCCACCCACCAATTGTTGCCCAGTTGGCCATATCATGTAAAAATATTATTTGTTTATTAAATTCCCCATTCCCTGGTGTCTTTTGGACCCCCCCACCAGACACAGTTACAACAATCACCCTCCCTCCTCCAAACACCCCCACCTATCGTAGGCCAGTCGGCTACAGCTCACATCCCACATGTAAAAATATTTAGTTTTTTAACTAAACCCCCATTCTCTGGTGTCTAGTGGATCCCTCACCCACCCCACCCCATCCAGACCACTACCACACCACCCTGCTCCCCCCAAGTCCACCCTGAATGAGCCACTGGCACAGCACTCCAGTCACCTCCACAGCTGGCAGCCCAAGTGAGCTCTAATGAATAAGCATGTGCTTGTAGAAGCACATGCTCATTCACTGACAGCTCACTGTCTTTTGGGCAGCTTTTCGGGGGGGTCCACAATGCCATTGCCTCCCATCCCGCACCTCCCCCGCTGTTCACTAGCGTAGTCCCTTTCCATTCTCTAGCCCTCTGTAAAGCTGCCTGAAAGACCGTGAGCTGTCAATGAATGAGCACGTGCCTGTACAAGAAACATGCACTCATTCATTAGTGCTCAGTCGGTCTGCTGGCCATGGAGGTGAGTGGATAACTGTGCCAGTGGCGGGGTGGTGTGTCAGTGGTTTGGATGGGGTGGTGTGGGTAGAGGTCCACCAGACACCAGAGAATGGGGGATTGCACAATGGGGAAACACCACTGAATTGGTCAACATGTTTAAATATCTGTGTCTAGTACTTGATATAGATCTCACTTTTGAACCCCATGTTTCATTCATTACTAAAAATATCCACCAAAGACTTGGTTGTCTGTATAGAATTATACCATTTTTAACAAATGAATCAAGGAAGCTACTGGCACAGAGTTTTTTTCTTAGTGTCCTGGATTATGGTCTTACAGTTAACTCAGCTATGAACTGCAGATCTCTGGATGGACTGAGTGTTACTTATAACTCTATTTTGAGAGTCATGATTTGCACACCTGCAAGAACCCACCATTGTCTTCTTTTGAAATATTCCAATTGTTTCTCCCTCACCAATAGGATACACTTTAAAATGAGTGTTTTTTTGTTTAAAATCAAAGCTGGTTTCTTGCCTATATCAATAAGCTCATTTTTTCCCAGATATCTAAATCCCAAAGATACCAGAACTCAATCTTTGTTTATGTTTGGCTTACCATTTTTCAAGAAAGCCTTAGGCCAACATTTTTTGTTATACAGGGGGTCCATAATCTTTTAATTCTCTCCCCCAGGATGTGTCAAATTGTAATTCATTACTGTATTTTAAAACCAGACTGAAAAAGCACTTACAACTTTCTCAGGAATGCACATGTTGATTTAATATTGTATTTATTTTGTTATGTCTGCATTGTAGTTGTCATTGTGTTGTATTTTTATGTAATGCTTGTTGTCTGTGAAAATGGCACTTATGCTCATCAGACTTGCAAGGATAAAAAAATGAAATGAAATGGAATGGATTTAATTAAAAAAAATATATATTTTTACATGTGGTCTGTGGATTGTGGCCAACTGGCCAGCAATCAGTGGGGGTGTTTGGGGGTGGGAGGGTGATTGCTGTAACTCTGTCTGATGGTGGGGGGATCCACTAGACACCAGGGAATGTGGAATTTAATTAAAAAAAATATTAAAAATGGCTGTGTACAGTACTGGAGAGACTTGCATCACCTCTATAATAATGGCCTGTAACTTCTTAAATAACTAATAAAATGTTTCCATTCTAATACTCCCTAGTATTGTACTCAATAAGAACATACTGTAAATAACATCAGCCTCTGTTGTGTTGCTGTTTTGCTGTGGACCCATCCGGAGTGCCACATTTCCCCCTTAAGAAAGATGCCATTTTGTGACATTGTTCCATGTCACTCATAGAGTGCCTCATTTCAGTCTCAACATTTACATTTTAAAGAAAAAAAGTTGTATGCTAGTATCTCATAGTTAGCTCTTGTGCTTCTTAAAACTTTCTTATTTCTAAATTTATAATTTATGTAGTTTTATATGCCTTTTTTCCCCTGGTAACATACGAACCAGTGGTGTCCCCCTACAGTACTTTCATGACTTGTACAGCCCTGGTTTTCAAACAGCTTTTTTTTCTAATAACCCCCAATTTCAGTGCCTCTGACTCTCCTTAACATCATTTCTATTTTTTTTTCTTTACTTTGCAGTATTCATGATGTTTTAATTAAATATTTGGATCCTCCACCCTTGGCGTTCCCCTGTTACGTACAAGACTATGGGTCCAAAAATTCTCCATAACACCAGCAGTCCATTTGCAGAACTAAAAGCACTTGTCTGTATTGTTGCTGAACCTTTGAATGTCTTAAAAGCCCCACACCTGCCCAAGAAACTTCCTTTCTACTTCTCATCCCGGTGAGTGTTTTTCTTGGTGTCTCCATTCCTCTCACTGTTACAAACATGACTTGTTGTGGGGTCACTGTTATGTACATGACTTTTTTATGAAAAAAAAAATCTTTAAATAAATTACACCAGCTAATTAGAATAACAAGTGCTGTCTAAATTTTCAGCCAAGGTTTAAATTGCTGAGTAAGAAAAAGAGAGCTGTAAAATAAACAGATAAAGTCAGTCGGTAAACTTTGACACCTCTGGAGAAAATGCATTCAAAAGTAAATGTTTAAACATAACTATGGTTGCATTATGTACATTAACAAGAAGAAGAATCAGCATTTATATAGCGCTTTTCATACACAGTATCCCAAAGCGCTTTAAAAGCAATGCTAGACTGGTAGTAAAGTGACTGAATGTGTGGTGGTGGCCATATCGCACATCATCACCCACACACAGCCTGGATAATTGCAAGAACTGGTTTATGGGAATGGGAATGTTGGCCAGGACAATGGGAATGTTCTCTGCTCTTTGCAAAGAGTGCCCTGGGTTCTTTTACTTCCACCTGGACATCCACTAGGACAACACCAGGATGGGCAGAAGGGACCTTGGTTTAACATCTCATCCGAAGGACGGCAGACCCCAGCAGTACAGCACCCCCCAATACTGCACTCGGATGCCAATGATTTTTAGGTACAAGTCCAATCCTGGTGTGGGATGAGAACCCACAACCTTCTGGTCCAGAGGCGGATGTGCTACCAACTGAGCCATGCTGACAAAAATGTTTCTTGTTGCAGGACTATATCAGATAGTTGCACTTATATTGTTGCTTTTGTTGTTCCCCTGTTAACCACATGACTTGATGTGGTGTCACTGTTACATACATGACTTCTTATGAAAAAACCTTTTGAATAAATTGCACTGAATAATTAGGAAACTCAGTGGTGTCTAACTTATACACAAAGGTTCATATAGCTGATTAAGAAAAAAAGAACTGTAAAAACAAACAGATGCAATCAGCAGGTAAACGTTGACATGCCCAGTGAAAATGCATTCAAAAGTAAATATTTAAAGATAACTATGGTTGCTTTATGTACATTAACATAAGTATTTCTTATAGTATGACTTTGTTGGATAGTTACATTTACATTGTTGCTTTTGTTGGGTCCCTGTTAACCACATGACTTTATGTGGTGTCACTGTTACGTACAGGACTTGTTGTGGTGTCACTGTTACATACATGACTTCTTATGAAAAAACTGTTTTTGAATGAATTGTACTGAACAATTAGGAAACTCAGTGGTGTCTAACTTATCCACCAAGGTTCACATAGCAGATTAAAAAAAAGGGGACAGTAAAAACCAAAGGATACAATCAGCAGCAAAACTTTGACATGTCCTGTTTTCACAGCAGTGGTGCCCAAAGATAAATTGTGGCGTAATTACAATCAGGTAATGCTTAGAATAAAATAATGAAATGTTGCATGCTATGGTACCTAAATAGCTTCAATAACCATACTAATTTGGAAAAAACTAAAAGAAATTTAAACTGAAAATTCAACAGAAGGGACACCGTGTTACGTATGTTACCCGATTCATGTGCTAACTTAAAGACTCATTTTCTTATACTTCCAGATGATGAACTACCTTTATATTTGGTATTACATTATATCCATATGCACCCAATGTAACAATGATATAGTTATGGGATTTAAGTAAAAAAATTTGTGACATGAATGTCACACTGTTTCTCCAGTATCAAATACACACTCATTATTTTATATGATGTGGCCAACTGGCCGACAATCGGTGGGTGTGTGGGGGCGGGAGGGTGATTGTTGTACCTGTGCCAGAGGGGTCCACTAGACACCAGGGAATGGGGAATTTAATTAAAAAAATTTATATTTTTACATGATGTGGCCAACTAGCCAACAATTGGAGGGTGTGTGTGGGGGCGGGAGGGTGATTGTTGTTACTGTGTCGGGAGAGGGTCCACTAGACACCTGGGATAGAGTGGGGTGTGTGTTGGGGGAATTCCCATTTGTCACCCCTTTACTTGCTTTGGATGTTTTAAGTGGAATTTGCACTTAAAAACCACAAAATCAAGGCGAAGTCACAAATGGAGAATTTTGGGTAAATTTCAAAAATTAAGTGAAGTGCTACATGGAGCGAATTTGTCGACTTCACGGCATATTCGCCTGTGAATTAAAACTTCGCTGCATCTCTACACAGAAATACATGGTATTACCTCTGGTAAATCATGCATCACAAATATGCTAAGCTTCTATTAGAAAATCAGCAGAACATTAGATTGTGGCATTCCTTGTGACATTATAAACCTAGACTTCTTTAAAACATTTGACCTTGTGCAACATTGGGTCATAATTCATAAATTATCAGAAACAAATACCAACAAAAGAATTATTAAATGGTTTAATGACTGGCTTTAATGACTGACATCAGAGCGTTACTATTAGGGGATATGACTAGCAGTGTTCCTCTGGGATCGGTTTTGGGTCCATTACTTTTTAATACGTTCACCTCTGATTTAACTAATGATCTGTAATCATGGATAGTAAAATATGCTGACAACACAAAATTAGAGGAAAATTGCCTCACTGAAGCATACAGTGAGTTCATTCAGAAGGATCTAGATTCACTAGCAGCATGGTCTTCAAGATGGGAGATGAAATTTAATGCTAAAATGTGTAAAGTGATGCATCTAGGTTACAGGAACAGAATATCCCCATATACACTGTGTAATAATTTGTTGACACATACCCCCAATGAGAAGGATCTCAGTATTAGTATCGATGACACATTTGACCTACGTATTCAGACAAATATTGCTGTCAACTGAGCAAATAGACCACTTAATGCCAACAAGAGGCACATATGTTATATGGAAGCATCTGTGATACTTCCCTTTACAGAGCATATGTGCAGTCCATACTTGACTATGCAGCTCCAGTTTGGTGTCCATATAAGCGTAAATATATTGAACAGGTTGAAAATGTACAAAGAAAAGGTACTAAAGCAATTTTCAATATCCATGAACATTCATAAGAATCAAGATTTAAGCAACTGAATGTAATGTCCTTTGAGCAGCAACAATTACGTGGTGATCTATTAACCATTTTCATATCATGCAGGACCCATATCTGTTAATGGATTTGAATTTAGACTTTAAACAAACCACTATTAGTACTAGAGGACATCCACTCCAATTAAAGGGAGAAGTTTTTAGAACTACCAGAAGAAAGTATTTTTTTTCACAATGCGTGTTTGTTTGGAATCTGCTACCCATTAAGGTTGTATCTAGTAAATCAAAGGCAAAATTCAAAAAAGATTAGATAGGTACTTGCTAAGCCAATCAGGACTGAACTATTATAAGTCACTTGGAGCAACATGGGCACACCAGCCTTATCACTCCTTTACCACCTTAGTATGAACCTACTGGCTTAAACATTTTAACTAGAATAATCTTGGCCAAACTAGAAGATTGAGAACGTAGCCAGAAGATCTTATCAGAATATCAGTTTGGTTTTAAAAGGGATGAGGGACTGTGATTGTCTATTTATTATCACTGCCCTGTGGAGTAAATATGCATTGGTTAAAAAACAAAATGTGTCTTGTCCAGCCTTGTTGATTATTAATAACACTTTTGATAATGTGGATAGATACACCTTGTGAAAATTTTGGAGAATTTAAATATTAATCATCAGCTCTTTGAAATGATAAAGTTATTTCATGAGGAGTATATGGCATACTCCCTACTGGACCTGGTTTTCACTAACCACCCACACAAGATCACAAGCACCACCACACTCCCTAATGCCATAAGCGACCACTCCCCTGTCCTCTGCTCCTGGTCATGCAAAGCTCCTAAGAACCCCCCTAAAATTATACTGCAATGCAAACTAGGGCCAGGTAAACTTGCTCGCCTAAAATCCCACCTCCTTACATTGAACTGGTCCTTTATAACTGACACCATCATCCCTGACCGTGCCCTCAACTTCTTTATTTTTACCTTCAATGCTATCTGTGACTCCCTTGCGCCTCTTACAAAAAGGATGATCAAAGGCAATCCTGCCCCTTGGATCACCTACCGCCTTCTGACCCTGATGCACACCCGGGACTCACTCTGGTATATATCCAATGAGACTGGCCTGCCATCCGACAGACAAAGGTACAGGGAGGCCAGGAACAACTGCACGTAGGCCCTACACCAAGCAAAAGCTGAGTATTATAAATCCTCCCTTACTTCTGCCTGGGGCTCAGGGTGCAAGTTCTGGAATAATATTAAGGACATCTGTGGCAAGACACATAATCCCCCCCCCCAACCTGATTGAGGTTGACGGGTGCCTATCCTTGGACCCCACCCATATTGCCTCAGCCTTTAATCATTCCTTCACAAATCTCACCCATGTCCTCCCTCCCAACCTCTTCAACCCTCCTCCTACCCACTACACATGCCCCCTCCGACTGCCCCTCCTTTCCACATTCGATGTGTCACCACTGCATCAGCCATACCTTATCTGGAGAAAGCCCTTAGCAACTTCAACTACAGTAGTGACTCCTTGGACATGAGACTTCTTCGGCTCACACTTCACGAGGTACTCCACCCTCTCACCCATATTCTGAACCTCTTGCTCTGTCAAGGGAAAGTCCCCTTCCAGTGGAAATCTGCCTCCATTACACCCATATTTAAAAGCGGGGACCGTACTTCCACTAACAACTATCACCCCATTTCTACCCCCTCCATCGAAATCACTTGAACGTATTGTCGCCTCTCAGCTCACCGAACACCTTAACAATTATGACTTACTCTGTAAACAGCAACGTGGTTCCACAAAGAGCACAGCACCATGACTGCCCTCTTGGAGTTCACCTCTCACATCCACTCCGACTTAGACAGAGGTCACATTGCTGGCACTGTATTTGTTGACCTCTCAAAGGCATTCAACACTGTCAACCACTCCCTTTTACTTAACACCCTCTCCAACATTGGCTTTTCCCTGGATGCCCTTAGCTGGTTCACAGACTACTTGTCGGATCGATACCAGCAGGTCCAAATTGGTACCACCCTATCTAGCAGACTTCCAGTCCACTCTGGTGTGCCCCAGAGGTCCATCCTCGGTCCTCTCCTCTTCAGTCTTTTCCTTAACTCCCTCCCCCTTGACCTGATTGGGCAATCTCATACTATATGCCGATGATGCTGTCCTCTTTTCCTCCAATGCAGACCCCACCCTACTACAAATCTCCCTCCAATCCTCTTTCTCTGAAGCTGAAAAATGGTTCTCCACACAGTGCCTTACTCTAAACTACATGAAGACCAAAGTCACGTACTTTTCTCATCCCCTGAGCTCCCGGAAGACGCTCTGCCCTCATATCCTTACCACCAATCTAACCCCTCTAGAGCAAGTGGATACTTTCAAATATCTGGGTATAACCCTAGACCCAGCCCTCACCTTCCACCAGCATATCCATCACTTCTCCACCACCCTTAATGTCCGGCTCGGTCTTCTCTCTATCACTTCAAGCACTGTCTTACTCCTGAAGCCCTTTGGCTTGCTGTTTCTGCCTCGGTCCTCCCC
This sequence comes from Neoceratodus forsteri, assembly GCA_016271365.2. NCBI lineage: Eukaryota > Metazoa > Chordata > Ceratodontiformes > Ceratodontidae > Neoceratodus > Neoceratodus forsteri. The sequence continues at coordinate 1,436,428,511 of CM028131.1, read as the reverse complement.
CTCCTTGACTATGGCATTCTTATCTATGGAGCTGCAAACACTTCTTCCCTAGACCATCTCAGGCTCTCCCTGAACAAAGCCTGATGACTAGTCCTTGGCTGTGATTGTCTCACACACACATGCTGTCTATACACTGCCACAAACTGTCTGAGCCTTGACAATAGAATACGGTTCCACACATGTCTCATGGCAAAAAAGATTGCCCTGTGTTGCACACCCGCTGGCCTCACCACTATTATCCAACCAGCCCCGATGCATAGAAACACCCATAGCACTGGCAAGATGCTCCTATCGGTTCCCAGGTGTCGAACCTCCCAATTCCAAATAACTTTCAGTCACAGGGCTCCTTCCTTGTTGAACTGTCTGCCCAGTGCTCTTACTAACGAAACTAGAATTGGCCCCTTTAAAGTCACTCTCAGAGACCACCTCCAGTCCTCCACCCCATGCGACTGTCCTTGATCTACCTTACCTCCCCTGACAATGGCCTCTGGCCAGCTCTCCCCCAATGCGGCCTACTTTGGCTACTGTACAGGAACTATTTAACAAGCTTTTACTCTGTACAATAACTGATTCAGATTGTTAGCTATTTACTGTATTCACTGTAACAAGTCTGTTTGAGTACTACTTTGTAGTGTGTTCACTGTTGTATTGTTCTACTAACTGTGAAGTGAAACCTTTGTAAATGAGTCTTCGGCTCAAAGGTACTTTCTGAATTGTGAAATAAATAAAAAATAAATATGTCAGTAAGTAAGTAAGTAGTAAGTAAGTAAGTGAGTAAAAATGTATTTGTTTAAAGTGCCCTTCCCAAACTCAGGGCACTTTTACAATAATTCATACACTTTAAATACAGAACCATATAAAATCAATAAGAACAGTAACCATAAATGACACTCATTTATCAAATCCCGGATAATGCCTGGTTAAATAGGAATGTTTTCAAGTGTTTTTTAAAGCCTTCCATGGTCAGGCTATCTCGTATCTGACGAGGTAGAGAATTCCACATGATAGGTGCCATATAGGCAAAAGATCTTCCTTCAGATGTCTTTAAATATACCCTGGGCATCTCTAGCAATCCCTCATCAGAGGATCGGAGAGAGTGGGAGGGGCAATAAGGCACAAGGAGTTCTTTCAGGTAGTGAGGTCCCAAATCATGTAGGGCCTTATAGGTCAGCAATGCGACCTTGAAGGTGATCCACCACTGTATAGGCAGCCAGTGCAGTTCATGCAGCACAGGTGTTACATTGCTAGATCTAGAAATTCCCATCAACATCCTGGCTGTCGCATTCTGCACAAGCTGCAAGCGGCAGATATCCACCCCCAGCAGCCCTAGATAAAGGGTATTGCAGTAATCAAAACAACTGGTGACAAAGGTGTGGATCACGGTAGGAAGATCTTCGGGCGCAACCAAGTGTTTCACCTGGTCAGGGTTGGTATTGATGTTAAACTGTGAAAATAGTACTTAATGTTGAGAAAGGAATAACACAGTGGTGCCTTCTAGTACCATTTTTATTTAATATATACATAGATACTCTATCAAAATCATTGCAAAGTGTTGATACATTTGCTCCAGTCCTGGGAGAAATAAGTATACAAATGTTAGGCTATGTAGATGACATTGTCCTAAAATCTCAGTCACGAGCAGGGCTTAAGAAGGCCATAGCTTACATTACTGAACATATGATTCTATTGAAGCTGGAGATTAATCTGGATAAATCCAAAATAATGTATCTAGATAAATGCAAAGGGCAAGATGCAGCATGGAAAGTAGGCCAGTTTTTCTTTACCATCACCCTTGAATATAAATACTTAAGGGTGCTTACGGACAATAAAGGAAGAGGGAATAAACATTTGGAGACAATGAAGAGGAAAGCTCTGCAATCTTGTAAAGGCATTCTTTGATTTGGACACCAGTTTAGGACAATTCATATACAGTTCTACAAAGATCTTCTGAGGTAAAGATTAACAGCTAGGTTTTATTTGTTTCTGATATTTTGGGTATGCAATGTAGAAAATCTGACATTATAAAGAAGCAATACAAAATATACTTACCAGAAAAATATTAATGTTTCCCTTGGATATTCCATCTGCACTCTTACATGTGGAAACAAGCTATAATTTGAATGTAGAATCCAGGTAAGGACTAACAGAGGGTGGTGCAAAATAATGGACTCCAGCCCTAACTCTATTCTGCATAATATTTGGCTAGAAGCTATTGCATATAGAGAGTTCTTTAATTTGTTCTGCAATCTGGACTATATTGCCAAGAGAGTTGGCATGCCTATCATATGGGATAAATATAACCAGGAACATTATACAGCATATGTTTAAGATGTGGAGAGTCGACTAAAGAATAATTGCTTCCAAATCTGAGTCAAACTACCTCTGTTTCCTGACTGGAGAGGAGGGTCCTTTCTAGGTCTCTTTGGGCTACACTACTGCCTGACTTGGCAGAAACTTTCACTGTCAACATTTCAGGGATCGTCCCACACCTCCAGTTTTACCACTAATCTACTACTGCCTGCTATTATAGGCCAGGTCCCTTGTAGACTCCCATCATTGTCAACATCATTGATCCCTAAACCTTGACCAGGCATAGGTGTGACTAGCATTTAGAAGGGTCCTACAGTGGCTGTCAGTACACTGCCAGCACAATTTCATTTTCTTATTATTGATGTTAATGAAACACTACCTGTGAATTCTATAACTGGTCCTGGTTTTCCTGTGCTTCCTGATTTGTGTCTCAGTGACACTCCAATGTGAAGATGTGATACATGTGCCACTGACTGGATTCCTTTCTCCACTCATCTTTCCTGTGACACCTGTTTTCCCTCAATTTTAATGTTAGACTTGCACCACAACATTTCAAATGCCCTCATTGTGAGCTCTTGCCAGGAGCACATTCCCAAACCTGCCTAGAGTATTGAATGGTTGGAGACAGTGGGCTTGATTTTCAAATGATCGGGAATGGTGCACAGTGCTTGCACCAACAAGGAATGATGCAAAGGGCATCTTGCACCACACTGTGTTCCATTCCCAATTTTAAGTTGCCACCTGTGCTACATGAGGGACCACTTGCACTAGCTGGTCTTGTGCCACTCTTGCTGCAGATGCATGACTGTGCCCTGGTTGATGGGGACTTACACCATGGCAGCCCTGCCATATCCCCTTATGTGGGATTCTGAAACTGCCACAACAGGTGCAGTGCCCACCTGGAGTTAGATCAGCCTGGATTTGGTCTAACAGCGTGTGTGCCATCCCCTGCAATGGTACAGCATTAGGTGGTTATCTCATGCCCACTGAAGATGACACAAATCAACAACCACCATCATGCCACACCTACCATAGGGTATGGTTACAGTAGTGCATTGTTGCTGACACAGTGCTATTACAGAACATGTGCCCATGCCAACCTGTGGTTGTACTGGTCATTCCCTGGATACCATACTAGGTGCTGCTGGAGAAACATGTCATGACCATGCCAGGGCACATCAGAACCGCCACAGCTCCAAGTGTTCCTCTGCTCCCCCATGGCCATCTTCATGGTTATGCCACATGTCCATGGCACTCATGATGTCCCTGTCTGGCATGGCCTAGGGTCTGTGCTACTGCTCGACCTCACTCCTGCTGGACACCCTGTGGTTGCTGCCTGCCTGCAGGACATGCAACCAATGGGTTCTGCCACTGGTCACCATGGTGCAGAGCTGTCCTACAGCTTCTGGAATTTCTCTCCCGTGTGCCATCTGTATATCACACAGGAGTGGTTGTGTCAACCTGCGGGACTTTGGTGCCAGGACCCCAGCTGCACTAAAATCATGTGCAGGGTCTCTGGCACACTGGGCTCTGACACAACCTGTTGTTTGTCACAGCTTGTGTCAGTCTAAGGGCCCACTGAAAAATCAGGTCCAGTGTGTGCAGCTGTGGTTTTGTGCTCCACAAATCCACACTAAGAGAGATTTTTCCCAGTATGGTTTGTTCAACCTCCATCCATAGGGGCAGGTTCTCATTTTCACCATCTAACCACTGCAGAGCTTGGCTGATCATGTTTGACGTGGTATTTTTTCATGTGTAAGATTCCACCCTCCCTTCCTGGTAGGCACTCTCAGTATTTTCTTACTAAACCTAGGTCTCTGTTTTGTCCATATAAAAGCAGTCATAAATTCATCCATTTGTTTCTACATCTTGTTTGGGCTCTTCACAAGGAGATTGTTCAGACAGTATATTAATCTTGATAAGGACATCATTTTAAATGCAGCAATGTGCCCTGTGTAGGTTAGGTTAACGTTTTCCCATCTGAGCTATCTAATTTAGTTTTGCCAAGTAGCAGAGGAAGGTTCACTTTAATCAGGTCATGGCATTTAGGGGAAATTGTCATGCCCAGATAATTAGTGCCCTGTGGTGTCAGCATGGCTCAGTTGGTAGCACATCCGCCTCTGGACCAGAAGGTCATAGGTTCTCGTCCTACACCAGGATTGGACTTGAACCTAAAAAGCTGGCATCCGAGTGCAGTATTGAGGGGTGATGTACTGCTGGGGTGTGCCATCCCTCAGATGAGATGTTAAAACGAGTTCCCTTCTACCCATCCTGGTGCTGTCCTGGTGGGTGTCCAGGTGGAAGTAAAAGAACCCAGGGCACTCTTCACAAAGAGCAAGGGACATTCCAGTGTCCTGACCAACATTCCCCTTCCCATAAAACTGGTTCATGCAATTATCCAGACTGTGTGTGGGTGTTGATGTGTTATATTGCTGCCACTATACATTCAGTCACTTCACTACCAGTCTAGTATTGCTTGTAAAGCACTTTGAGATACACTGTATATGAAAAGTGCTATATAAATGCTGATTTTTCTTCCTCTTCTTCTTGGTGCCCAAATCAAATTCATTTAAGCTGTCTGCACCAACCCTAGGTCATGTCCTTTCATGAGCAGTATCTCCATCTTCCCCCAGTTAACTTTAAGTCATGATAGTGGCCCAAAGTTAAAGTGTTTAGAGTGCTGCTGGTAGGCATTTCTCTACCTCAGACAAACTGAGAAGCAGGTCATCTGCATTATTCTAGCGACACAAAGGGCATTAATGCATCAGTGGCTACAAAGGTTACATTTCCTGTGTTGTACTGTTTTCTGTTAAGCAGGATTAGTACAGTACAATGTGCATGTTATCAGCTGCTTGCCTCCCTTTCATAAAACCTGCATGGGAGATATGCACTAGAAAAGAGAGGGCCTGCTCCAGCCTGCTTGCCATCATCAAGGCTAGGATTTTTGTATCCACATTTAAATGGGAAATTGGCCTGTAACTGGTGCAATAGGCTTTGCCTTTTCCAGATTTGGGGAGTACCATGATTATCACCCCCTGCAGTATAGGTGGCAGGGTGCTACTGCTCAGGGATTCCAAGAAAACTCCCATGAGGTGAGGCATTAGTTGTTCTTCAAATGCTTGTTGGAAATCAGATCTGTAGCCATCTGTCCCTGGAGCTTTACCAGTGGCCAATTGTTAGTTTATTTATTTATTGATCTATTTATTTATTTATGTCTTTGGTAACCGGATAGGTGCACTGATCCAATAGACCATTTTCAGGCATGACCCGGGCCACAGGGTGGCAGTAACAGGAAAACAGATAATCAAACAAACAATACATACAGAGTCAGGGAAAAAGTAGTAGTGATTTCCTTCTGAGACAAATCCACCTATAGGATTCTAGTGATGTGCTCTGGGATTTGGAGGAGAGAGGGAGATGCAAAGAAAGTCTCTAGATACCCTGGGGAATATCCCTTTGCAGCGGTATATAGTTCGTTGTAATGTCCTTCAAAAATGTTATTAATTTTTGCAGGTTCCATGGCGATATCTCCGTCTCCTGTTTTTATGTGAGGATTAATACCTTCACCAGCCTTTTTAACCTGTATGACAGGAGTTTGCTGGATTTGTTCCTGTTTTCCCTGTAGTTTTTTTTTTTTTTAAAGAAGAGGACTCTTTTTGCCTGTTGGGTGGTGTATTGTGTTGAGCTGATGTTTAAACTTAATCAGATCCCAAGCCTCTCCCTCTTTGTGTGCTTATTTGTTGTAAAATTGTTCTTCTGCTTTCTTCAGCTTGGCTGTTAGTGTGTTCTCTCTCTATTTTCTTTCCTTATTCTCGTTAGAGGAAAAGGATATGATCCTGCCCCTTATATATGGCTTGAAGGCCTGCAGTGTTCTGCTATGAGATGTATCCAGGGTTTTATTAATTTGAAAAAAACAGTTCTATTTATTTATAACATTTTGTTAACCGGGTTAGCCCACTGGGCCCTGAAGGCCCCTTTTTCAGGAGTTACTCGGAATTAATTACAAAAAGCAGTGCAAATACATACAAGTGATACAGTGCAGGACATAGAGTACATTAATACAATGACAGTATACAGTTTTCATTGAGGAGAGCAGTTATATAGATAATTACACAGTTCAACAGTGGTAGCTGACAGACTTAGGGCATTAAAAATGTTTTATGGCCAAACCACAGGGGGTGAGTTGGCTAGCCTTCAGGACAGGAGCTGGGGCTATGGTTTAGGAGGTATGCCCACAGTCCCTTCTGGAATGTGGCCAAGAAGGGGTCTTACTGAGCTTATTCCATTGCACAGGGGCTATCTGGGCAAAGGATTCACTAACAGCCGCAGAGCAGGCCCCAGGCAGATCCAAGAGTTTTTTGCCTGAAGTCCTGAGTAGTCTGCTGGACCACTTTGGGGCAAGTAGCCCAGTTAGCCCTGCAGGAGGGTCGACATCGAGGAGCTTATATGTCCAGGTTAACAGGGGGTACTGTTGAGTGAGGCGAGGGCTTCACAATGGTGGGTCCTTGGATGAGTTTTTGAGGCAAATTGTACAATTTTATAGTATAAAGTTTGTAGTCTAAAGTGGTCAAGGTTTGCTATTCCCAGTAGTGTTGGGGCAGCATAGGTAAGAGTTCGGAGGAGGATACTCTGTGCAATTGCCAATCTAGTCTCAGGTATTACCATGCAGTAAACATAGATAATTGCAGAAGAAGAGGATTTATCCTCCATCTTGATGACTTAGGTACGGTCTGTTGTAGCAATACAGTTATTCTGATTGGGGTATGATCTGACTGGACTAGGGATTGGATTCAGCTATCCATTAGTTTGTGCAAATATTTAGTGTTAGTGAGAAGATAATCTAGCTTGCTATGTGAGTGCAATCTAGAAGACCTGTATGTGAAGTAATTTGCCATGGGGTGGGGCACTCTCCAGTAGATTAAATTTTAGAACCAAAAAAATACTCTCTCGAACCACAAATTTTGGGTTTGTATGGGGCATCTATCCAAAACCAATTTTTAAATTCTTATAACTCAGGAATGGTTTAATATTTTTTCAACAAACCTTCGAAAGGCACTACCTCGGCACAGACCACATGTACCCTGAAAGCTTTGTGAGACATTAATTCAGTACCATGTAGCCTGTACATGAGAGCAAAAAAAAAGTTATGTAGATGGAAAAATTTGATCTTTTTACAAAATAAGGGATATTCAGATCTCGGAAACCGCACAAGGTGTGGTCATAAAACTCTCCATGTTTTCATAACATGGAACTTCCATGGAAAGTGCAAATTTGAGGGCTATTCTGACAAACACCGCCAAAGTTATTAAACTGCAAAGTTAGGGGTTTAACACTGAGCACCTTACTCAATCATAACTATGGGACGCTACCATGCCCCTGTAATATATTGATAGATAGATAGATAGATAGATAGATAGATAGATAGATAGACAGACAGACAGACAGATATTCTATGTCCATTCCAGCACAGTGGGACCTTTTACACTGTGTCACTGGAGCAGGGCCAGAATAGGGCAATGAGGAGATCCCCTCCTTGGCCAAGGAGTTAAGGAGCAGTGCTCCATTTCTATTTCAAAGGGGTAGTCCCAGTAGTGATACAGGACCCAGGGCTGCATTGTTGGTAGAAATTGGCAAATATCTGTGCTCTCGGTACCTTCTGGGACTTCCACTATTCTTAGATTGTTATAGTCACTTCAATTTTCGAAGTCATCGACATTCTGCCACAACTTTTTCACTTGTTCAAAGAAGGTGGTCTTGTAACCCTGACCTACATGGCACACAGTTCTGTATCTGCAATGCACACCTCTGCTGCTTCAAAATCTTTCCTCTACTTTCTGTAACAATCTCTGTACTTCCAGCATGTCAGCTACATTTGTAGCATTCTTTTTATGTCTGATAGGTCAGTAACACTGATCACCATGTGGGCTAGGGCCAACACCATTTTCTCATGTCTATGATCAGAAGATTGCTGTGTGCTGTTTTAGGCTATAACATGACAACCTGAGAACTAAGTCAGACAAAAAGGGAGTCTTTGTGAAGCTCCTTCCTCAGTCTGTTTTGTGGATTATGAACTGTCTGCCTTGTAATCTTTTTACTGGTGGATGTGTAAGGATTTTATAATGACTTCTGGGGAGCTCTGAAATTAAGTGGCCATTTTGGACTATAGTTGTCTAGAGCCCCCTTGTGTTGTTTGGGGCAAGGGCACAGATCAGAGGCAGAGACAAACAGAGCACATGGGCAGTACCTGAAGTGGACAGCAAGTCAATAGCAAGGCACCAAGGAACTATTTAACAGCACCCTCCTAGGCTGTCCCACCATGCTCATGTCCCAGCATGTGAGTAGAACAGTGCAGGAGTGAAGCAGGTTGCTACTAGAGTCTTAGGCTTTTTAAGCTGCACACAGGCAACAGCAGGCATGCAAGGTGCTCTGCTGATCTGGTAAGGTAAGGTAGGGCACAGTATCTGTTACCTTGCTGTTGCCTGTGTAAAAGGTTACTAGAGGAGGGGTGAGCAGCACCTGCAGGGAAGTAAAAGTTCTTACAATCAGTTAGTGCCCATTGTTGTGAATAGGTGAAACACCTTATCTAAGGTAGTGGTATGGAAACTGGTAAGGAAAGGCAGAAAGGGGATGGTTAAGTAGAATGCAGGCACAGGTATACAAGAAGTAATATACAAAAGTGAGTAAGGAGAAAAGCAAGGAGAAAAAGGGAAAGCAATAAACACCCTATCTAGGGTAGGATGACAAGGTAAATGTGAGGGAAAGCTTAGGTGAAAAGGGACCATAGCAACAGGAATGGGGCAATAGGGAAAAAGCACAGTTTGTAATAGAAGATAGTGAAACTCAAAGTCAATTATGGGAGTTGTTCAGTGCAATTTCTGTGTAGCTACAGTTTTCAGGGTGATGTTTGGGAGGCTGAGGTGCTGCCACATCTGCACCCATCCTCTAGGATGAGGAAAGTGGTCTCTGGTCTCTGGGCTGAGCTGGCTAGGGTCCAGAAGACCTCTTCTCCCACCCAGGAGCCACCAAGTCTACCACCATTGCCCCAGAGGTTGCTGAGGAAACTGAGGGCCAAATGGACTGTGGTGGGCCTTGGGAGGGTGACTGGAAGGTCAAGGGGAAATTCCTCAGCTTGTGCCACTACAAAATTCCTTTGCCATTTTGGCAGCAGGACTGCCAGGAGGAGGCACCTATAGTAGAGGCAAGGAAGGATGCTGTGGTTCTCTGTAGAAGAGGCCCCAATGTGGGAGACAGAGAACAACAGCAGAGGAGGAAGCAGCTTCTGGTGGGAGACTATTGTTAGAGGGTAGATTTGGGAACATGAAGGGAGCAGAGAGGAAGGTATGGTGCCTATCTGGTGCCACAACTCAGAGAGATGGGCAGTACATTCTAAGGATTGCCAGGGTGCAAGAGAAAGGGACAGCTGAATGTTATTGTACACATGGTGACTAATGACCTAGCAAGGGACATGGCTGGGATTGTGCAAGCTGAGTTTAGGGAACTGGGGAGGCAATAGCACACACACTGGCTTTTGTTAAGGTGCTGCCTGTCTATGACTAGGAGGAGGACAGTGTACATTACACCAGGAGTTTCAACTTATGGTTGAAGGAATGACGCAGAGAAGAGGCATTTGGCTACATTGGGGACTGGGACCAACCTGGAGTATTATGGGCCTATACAAAGGTGATGGCCTGTATCCATCTGGGAGGGGAACTGCAGTTCTTACAGTATGGTTTAAATCCTACTTCGATGGACATTTGATCAAGCTGAGAGGGGGTAGCAGAAGGAAAAAGGGAGGCATAATCTTCTCTTTATAGACAAAAGCAGTAGGAAGGGAGAATCCAAGGGGAGGAATATCTCCCAGGGATAAGGATAAAGGGAACAGCAGTGTAAAGGATAAGGGGAACAAGAACAAAAGTGTTAAAAAGAGATGGGGACAAGGAGGTAGGGCACAAGGGGAGGAAGGGGGTTTGCAGGCTGAGTGGGAGCAAGGTGGAGGAGGGCCATGTGTTCAAATGGAAGTCATGTTGGATATAAAATTCCATACCCAGTGGCCATTATGATGGAGGCAGACCTGGATATCATGGCCTTTGCTGTGTTTTGGTGCATGGGCAACCATGACTAGGACATGGTCATACCAAACTACATTCACTTCGGGAAGGCTAGTGTAGAGAGAAAGGGAGGACAGGTTGTACTGTTTGTAAGGGAGGGTGTCAAAATGATGGAAATGCAAGGAAGTTGGGGAGGAATGGAGGAGTTACAGGTTCTGTAGGTCATCTTGGAGACAGGAGCTGGAGTCACAATATTTTTTTTAAACTTAATATGCTTGTTGAAGAAAAAAGGCATTCAATCAACAAACAAACAAACAAGAGCACAAAAGGGAATGAAATACAATTTAAGACCAGTAGAATATACTTATGTCAAGTTAGTAAGCCATACAAAAAGAAAGAAAGCATTGCAGTGAATCTTCCAATATTATATATACATAAGCATGAATCAATCTAGGTACCTGAGAGTTCCAGGCAAACAACTCTGTTTAATGCATCAGTTAGGGTTGTTCCACGGTGACAAAAGCAAGGAAATTCAGTGTTAGGGTTGAAAGCCCCCCTTGCATCCCCCAACCTGACCCCCCAACAATAGCATCAGGGTGTGCATTGGAGTCGTCAGCCCTAACTCTCACCCCATCATATGTGTAAACAAGTTGAGGTATAGTAGAATGGGGTGAGAGTTAGGACTGATGACCCCAATGCACACCCCGATGCTGGTTGGGGGGGTCAAGCTGGGGGGTGCAAGGGGGGCCTTCAACCCTAACACTGAGTTTCCTTGCTTTCTTAACTGTGGAACAACCCTAACTGATGCATTAAATGGATTTCTTTGACATTAATTTTCCTTCTTTTTAAGAATGAGGACTATAAATAGTGAATGGAATGTGGTGGTGGGAGTGTGGGGCCCTTTGGGCCCCACGCTCCCACCACGTCATGTCTTATGACATAGTAAAGGTTACTGCAATGCAAATGCAAGCACTAATGGTTACGCACATGGTGATGCAAACATAAATGGTAAAGCAAACATTAAAAGAAACACAAGTGCAAAGTGATGCCAAAGCAAACAGTGACACAAACGGAGATGCAAATGCGTATAGAAACACAACTGGTAATGCGTACGGTCACAGTACCACTATTGTAAATGCAAATGTTAACTGATACAGCAACAATAACACCAAAGAGAACAGAAACGGAAATGCAAACGCAAGCGCGTAGGGAAACACAAAGCATAACGCGCATGGTCACGGTACCGCAATTGCAAATGCTAATGGTAACTAACAGCAAAAAGAATGCCAAAGGAAAGAGAAATGGAAAGGCAAATGCAAGTGCATATGGAAATGCGCACGGTCATGGTACCGCTATTGTAAATGCAAATGATAACTGTAACAGTAACAGTAATGGGAAAGGAAACAGAAACGCAAACGCAAACACAAGCACATACAGAAACGCTAAGCGTAATGTGCACAGTAATGGTACCATAATTGTAAATGCAAATGGTAACAGTAACAGCAACAATAATGCCAAGGAAAACAGTAATGCAAACGTAAGCGCAAAGGATGACGCACACGGTGGCGTACACGGGAACGCTATCACAAAGTGGCACGGAAACGCAAGTGTAAAGCCTACATGTAACAGTAAGTGGAGCGCAGACCCTATCTTTCCCCAAAAGGTCCATTGAGAAAGACAGTGAAAACAAAGAATGTATGCATAATAATGGGCCTCGGAGCAAAAAACGAAATACTAAAATGCTAATATCTCAGTAACCGTACAATGTAGAAAAAAATGTAAATTTCACATAATTCATGACTGTACTGGCTAGGTTTTCAATCCTACACATGGTCGTGACAAAAATTCCTTATCTTGCACCATTTCCGAGATACGAGCACCGAAAGGCGCGGCGTATGCCACCATGTTAGTCTATGGGAAAAAAGTCAAATTTGGAGTACCATAACTTGGCGTCCATGCAATATTTTGTCACCAAAACACCAAATGGCACATCTGTGCGATGTTGACTGCCATCCCTCCAAATTTCAGCTCAAAAGACCAAACCGTTCTTTTGCAGCAGGGCAGCAAAGAATTCCTGTCATTTTGGCCATAGCCTGGAAAAGTGGTGTCATGATTTGCAAAAGCTTTCACAAAATTTGCAAAAGTGTCATGAGTGCGACACTACTTTTTCCAGAAATTTGAAAAACATATTTCTCGGGTGTTTAACCCCAAAATAAAGACATGGCTAACATCCTTAGAGCTCAAATAAGTAAACACAAAAATAATTATGTCCCTTGATGGTCCCAATTTTAAATGCCAAGCATTTCTGTGATCAGTAACTAAAAAAAAATGTCTGACTCACGACACTACTGGGGCCATTTGTGACACTAAAAAGTGCATTTGCGAAAATGTTGAACTTTTTGTTAACTTTTCCCATTGACTTATAATGGGAACTTTTTTTTAAATAACTTTTGAACTTTTCATATTTTTTCACAAAATCTTCAGAAGGCACATTGGGGACCCTGGCCGCATGTTCCCTGAAGTGTTTGGACTGGTCATGCAAACCATGCGACTTGTAGTAGCGAGCAAAGAATGCGCAAAGAATGGTAAATATGCACAAGGATGTTGCTTAATAACTCCGCAGCTGTATATCTGACCAATATAAAAGTTGGCAGATCCCACGATCTATGGTTACACCCCATGCCTGCCAAATTTCAGGTAAATCTGTTGAACAATGGCAAAGTTATTAAGGTGCAAAGTTTCACCCTTTAACCTTAAAAGGGCTACTCAACCATACCATGCTACCATAATATATATATATTTATAGATATATAAGAGGCCAAAAACTCCATTTAATGCATCAGTTTGAGTTGTTCCACAGTGACAAAAGTGAGGAAATTTGGTGTTAGGGTTGAAAACCCCCCTTGGACCCCCCACAGCCCACCCCCCAACCGGCATCATGGTGCGCCATGGGGTCATTGGCCCTAACTCACACCCTATCGCATGTGTAAAGAATCTGAGTTGTAGGAAAATTAGGTGAGAGTTAGGACAGATGACCCCATTGTGCACCATGATGATGGTTGGGGTGGGGGCATGGGGGCTTTTCAACCCTAACACCGAATTTCCTCACTTTTATTGCTGTGGAACAACCCTAACTGATGCATTAAATGGAGTTTGTTGCCTCTAATTTCCCTTCTTTTTAGAATGATGATGAGAAATAGTGAATGTAATGCGGCACCGGGAGTGCGGAGCCCTTCGGGGCCCACGCTCCAGCCACGTGATGTCTTGTGACATAGTAACAGGAACAGCAATGCAAACAGAAGTGCCAACAGTGGTGCACATGGTAATGCAAATGTAAATGGTAAAGTAAACATTAATAAAAACACAAGCGCAAAGTGACGCGAAGTGAACAGTGACGCAAATGAACATTGAAGCTCGTACGAAAATGCAACTGGTAACACGAACATTGATGGCAATGGTATTTAAAATGGAAATGTTAAGTGTCACAGCAAAAAGAATGTGAAGGGGAACAGAAACGGAAATGCGAACGCAAGTGCACACATAAATGCAAACCTTAACACGCACAGGCATAGTACCTGAATTGTAAATGCAAATGGTAAAGATAACAGGAAGAATAACATCAAAGGAAACAGAAACGGGAACAGAAGCACATATGGAAACGCAAACCGAAATGCGCACTGGCACAGTACCGCATTTGTAAATGCAAGTAGTAACGGTAACAGCAACAATAACACCGAGGCAAACAGAAATGCAAAAGGAAATGCAAGCGTATATGGAAACACAAACCGTAATGTGCACAGGCACAGTAAAGGAATTGCAAATACAAATGGTAACAGTAACAGCAAGAAAGATGCAAAAAGAAAGAGAAATGCAAACGCAAATGAAAGGGCTGCAGTAAACAGAAATGGCAAAGCGCACGGTGACGCAAATAAAAATGCAAAGAGAAACAGTAGTGTAAATGCAAATGGTAACAGTAACGAAAACACAAGCGCAAATGACACGCAAAGGGTAATGCACACGGTGCCGTACAAGGGAACATAAATGCAAACGGGGACAGAAACGCAAGTTGAAACAGTAACTGTAACAGTAACGGAAGTGCATACCTGTTTTTGCTGAACAGGTGCATAGAGTAACACAGTGTGTACAAAGAATGTATGCATTGTAATGGTCATCAAAGCCAAAAACGAGCATTGGAAGTACTTAATTGCTAATATCTCAGCAACTGCACAACGTAGAAAATAAATTTAAATTTCACAAAAATCATGATTTTCCTGGCTAGGATTTTGTTATTATGTAGCCCATAGGACTATGTAACTCGCAACAAAAAATTTGTATCTCTCATCATTTTCGAGATACAAGCCCCGAAAGGCGTGACGTACGCCACCATGTTAGTCTATGGGAAAAAATGCCAACTTTGGAGTATCATATCTTTGCAGCCATGCAGCATTTTTTCACCAAACCCCCAAAAGGCACATCTGTGAGATGTTGGCTGCGTTCCCTTCAAATTTCAGGCCAAAAGACCTAGCCGTTCTTTTTCAGCAAGGTGGCAAAGAACTCTTGTCATTTTGGCCATAGTGTTGCAAAATACTTTCGTGATTTGTGAAAGCTTTTGCACAGATATGCGAAAGTGTCGTGAGCACGACAGTACTTTGCGAAAGTACTTTTTCCAGAACTTTGAAAAACATATTTCTGGGGTGTTTAACCCCAAAATAAAGACATGGCTAGCACCCTCAGGCTCTGACTAGGTGAACACAAAAAGAATTGTGTCCCTAGATGGTCCCAATTTTAAATGGCAAGCATTTTTCTGATCACCAACTGAAAACAAAATGGTGGATTTGTGAAAGTACTAGGGCCATTTGCGACAGTAAAAAGTGCATTTGCGAAAGTGTCGAACTTTTTGTTAACTTTTCCCATTGACTTATAATGGGAACTTGTTTTTTGAATAACTTTTGAACTGTTCAATATTTTTTCACAAAATCTTCAAAAGGCACATTGGGCACCTAGGCCACATGTTCCCTGAAGTTTTCAGACCACTCACGCAAACCGTGCGACCTGTAAGCACAAGCAAAGAATTCACCATATAGCATAAACACGCACACAGATCATGCTTAATAACTCTGCAGCCGTATATCCGACTGGTACAAAACTTGGAAGATCCCAAGGTGTATGGTACTTGATCATGCATTCCAAATTTCAGATAAATCCACTGAATGGTAACAAAGTTATTAAGGTCTAAAGTTTGACTCTTTAACCTGAAAAGGGCTCCTCAACCCTAACTATGGTAGCACTACCGTGCTACCATCATATAGATATATGTATATATATAGAGAGAGAGATAGATAGATAGATAGATAGATAGAAAGATAGATATGCAAGCAATAACACACGACGAGGTGTGGGTTACGTGCTGATAAGAGCACGCCCAGGGGTGTACTAAGGCACAAGGCACTTGCATCGAGTGCCTTATACCCCTGGGCATGCTCTTATCAGCACGTCACCCACACCTCGGAGTGTGTTATTACGCTTATAAAATGGGTCTCCACGTTAAAGACTTTGGTCGATAAAAAATGTACATACCAGTAGGTGTAAATAAAAAACAGAAAGAAATATGAGTATATAATTTGAAAAAAAAAAGGAAAAATAGTCTCTGTTACTGCTTTGGAATGGTTTTTTTTCAATAGAAGTTATTAGAGGAGACTGGTGTTCCTCTGTGTTTCTAATGCTCCCCCTTCCCCACACACAGAAACACTGCATAGCATGTTTTTTTTGCTTTAATATTTTTTATCTTGATGATGAGTTTTATTTAAATGCAGGCAGTTGGAGTTTTACTAGTATGCAGCGATGGGGGGGGGGCGCTCCATTATGGGAAGATGTGTACACACACACACACACACTTTTGTTTTTAATTGTACTTTTTGCTGTGTTAATTTACTGTACAGTACATTGATTGCGCCATGTTCAGTGCGACCGAACGTGTCCCTCAACAGTCACCGTACACAATGACTTCCTAGTTTGTGAATCGCATGGTTCTGGTATTGTAATTGTGTGTGCCTTCACATGAGTCAAAATGAAGAGTTTTGGGGGGGCTTACTTTTTAAATAGTCGTTCAGGACCGGCACGGGTCTGGGGAGTTGTGGAGGAGTGGGTGGTAATATTTTCTTCGAAAGCTGCGTCTTGCCCGCACAAGCTTCACGAGAACCAGAGGTGAGAGAGACATTTTTAAATGAGGGAAAATACATTTAAAATGTGTTACTGTGACGTTGCTCTGTTTCTTTGCTGAAGTAATGGACGTTGAGGAGGGGGCAGGCAGACCGGCAGCTTGGACACGGAGTTGTTGTAGTGTGAGGTGTGCGAGGCAGGTTGTGTGCCACTTGTAAAACAGTTTGAAGCTCAGTTAGGTTATTGATTTATAGTTGTTAGGTTGCCCAGGGAAGAATAGTGCCAGTTGGCATAAATGTCAGCCGATAAGGACACGGCTAGTGGGTCCTTTCAGTCCAATCAGTTTGAGGCATTTTGTTGACCCATTTTATAAATATATATATAACACTCTGCTCTACTGAGATGATATCAGCCATTTACACACATAGGTCACACAAAGGTCACTGATATCATCACACTAGGCAGCTTTCCCCCAGCATACAAAAAATGCCTGTGCTGTTACTATAGACACAAATGCAGAACTACATGAGAGGTCTCACTGCTGCCTGTAGCTAACTCAGCATTACAAAACACTGTCACCTATTCCCCACACTATAACTTCCAGCTCATTACTGTGATACTCTCAGCTTGACTGCAGCCAGAACTCTAAAGAACACAGCTTCACAGAACAGTCTGTTCCTCACTGCTGCCTGCATCTATCTCAATTACCACTAGAAACACTAATCTGTTCCTCAAACTCTGCCTCTCAGCCCATTACAATTACTGTGATACTCTCAGCTTGACTGCAGCCAGACTTCTAAAGAATACAGCTTCACAAAATAGTTTGTTTCTCACTCCTGCCTAAAACTAACTCCTTTAGCATTGCAAAACCCCCTCATCTGTTTCCCAGAGTTTGTAACACTGCCAGCCCATTCAGAAAACCTCACACACAGAATGAGTAAACACATAAACAGGAACAGAACACAAGACAACATAACAATACTTCTGAAACTCCTGGCCCTATTGTATAAATTGAATACATGATGTGCAGATCGTGTGCTATGGCATATATTGTCACTCCTGCATCATGAGCTCTGGATATCTCATTTGTACCTTTGGTACTCATGAGATATCCAGAGCTCACTCTGCAGAAGTGACAATATTTGCAATTTGCCATATCACACTCATGCCCATCATGTAGCCCCCATTTATACCGTTGAGAACTTTCTCAGTAGGATATCCTGTGTTATTTCCACTGCAGTGAGACTAAATCCTGAAGACGACATTTATCCATACTCTGCTAATGTCACCAGAGTGAGAATAACTGCACTGTAGCTTTCACTCTAAAGCAAACTGCTTCAGAATTTTACCAGGAGAGAGACACACTAAGTTGAAAGCTTGTTTACAGGTGCAACCTGGGAGCACAAGAAAGTTAGGTGACTTCTCAGGATCACACTGTATGCAAGTGGGGGCTGTGGGATTCACACCCAGATCTCCAGGTTTGCAGCTCAGAGCCTTAACAGCTCAGAGCCTTAAACCACTGTGCTATACTGCCTCCTTAAGTTTTCTTTTATCTTTTTCCCACTGAAGCTGCAACTTACTCAATAACCTGAATTCTAAATGAAATTCTTTTACAAAGCACTTTCTGTTTCTCAGTGCTAACTGCAGCAATTTGTCTTTCTCGGAGGGCCTCTGACTCATTCAATTAGCTTTGAAAAACACTATCAACTGTGCTTCTCACTCCCAGTCCACTCAGAACACACACACACACATATATGCACACAGAATGAGCAGGAAATGCACAGAATCAGAAAAAATGTTCCTAAAGCTCTCATCCCTGTGGTATAAATCGCACACATGATGAGCAGATCATGGGATATCAAAAATATTCTCACTCCTGCCTCGTGAGCTGTGTATTTTCACTCGTGCCTTTGGCACTCATGAGAATACACAGCTCACTCTGCAGGAGTCAGAATATTTTCCATATCCCACTCCTGCCCATCATGTATCCCCTCTACTATCTATCGATCGATCGATAGATAGAATAGATAGATAGATAGATAGATAGATAGATAGATATAATAGTGGCACGGTCACACCACTATATTTAGGGTTGAGATGTCACTTCTATGTTAAAGTCAAAATTTTATGTGTTAATAACTTTAGACCCATTCAATGGATTTGCCTGAAATTTGGTTTGCACGGTGGGGCATGGTAGATCTCTAGAACTGCCAGATTTCATTTTGGTCAGACTTACGGTCTTTGCACACAAAGACACTGAAAAATGCAAAATTATCCAGTTTTGGAGGCAGTTTTTGGGATATTGTCCATGGTGCTGCGCAGCCGTTGTTTTGTGTACCACTCTGTGACATGGCTTGTTTGAAAGAGCTTCACTGGCCGAACATGCTGCATTTCATCTGGTGAAAAAATATTGAGGCATTCAAAAGGTATAGCACTTTTAAGTTCCCATTATAAGTCAATGGGAAAATTTATATGGTTATTTTGCGAACAAAGAATGGGGTTTTGGCCATCTGGTCCCTCCTCAGGATCAAAGAATTTGTAGGCTCACAATCAAAGATTCTTTAATCCCAAGGGAGGGACTAGATGGCCAGATTTGGAGGGACCAGATAGCCCAATTTTAACAACTTTTAAAATTAAATATCTCAGAAACGGTTCAGTCTTTTAACTTGAAATTTGGAGGGTGTTGATGGGATGTCCTGCAGATGTGAATTATGGTGCTTAGGTGTCAGAAAATACATTTGTTGTGAAGATATGGTGTGGGACAGTTTATGTTTTGCGGACAGTGTTTTGCATTGTCATAGTGGCTTGAAATTTATAGGGTAGCTAGCCTTACTGCCATGGATATACTTTTCAGTCGTCAGGTGTGTAAAATGTAAACAGGTGCGGAATTGTGTCACTCTGACCAATGGAAATCTCAAATTTTAAAATGTTATATCTCAGACACGGTTTGGTCTTTTAAATTGACATTTGCAGGGTGTTGAGGGGATGTCCTGTATATGTGAATTATGATATTTAGGTATTGGAAAATTAGGTTGCTGCAGAGATGTGCATGACACACTTTACATTTTGTGTGTAGTGTTTTGCATTGTGGTAGGCACTTTTAATGTTAAACCTCACATTTTGCATGTTAATAACTTTCCAACCATTCAACGGATTTGCACAACATTTGGAATGCACAGTTTGGTGTGGTAGATCTCTTGATTTAGCAAGTTGCATTTCAGTTGGACATATGGGTTTTGCGCAGCGAAGTGCCAAAAAATGCAATTTTCGCCACTTTTGAGCATTTTTTGTCTGTGGCGCTACGCAGACACTGTGTGGGCTATGGGTCAAAACCTTGGGACATAGAAAGAGCTTGGGCCAAGGAACATGCTGCTTTTTGTTTGGTGAAAAAATATTAATCTGTTCAAAAGTTATTACAATTTGAAATTCCCATTATATCCTATGAAAAAAATGTATATGTATTTTTGGCATGATAATGAGAAAGACCAGATGGCCCAAATTGAGATGACCATATCTCAATAACAGTCTGGTCTTTGTTCTTGAAATTTGCAGGGCATTGAGGGGATGTCATAGAGATGTAAACTATCCTGTTTAGGTGTTGGGGAAGTAATATGTTGCAGAGATATTCAATGATGTAATTGACATTTTTCCCATAGGATTACGTTGCAGTCTGTGTCATGACTTTCGGCACCGTTGTCTTGGAAATGAAGCGAGATACAGACTTTTCACTACAGGTGGCTTAAATCACCTTTAGGTGATCTAGCCACTGGAACAAGATTTGACATTGTAGAGTAAGCCTGCAGTGGAATTTTGTTTGTACGTTGCACGGTTCATGAGATATCATAAAAGTACCGTCACTAGGGTTGAAAGAGTGCCTGTCCAGTGATTTTTGGTGCCCATAGCTCAGAAATGATTTGAGATATGGGTACAGTCTTTTAATGTTGCATGAAGTACTTACTGTCATGATTAAAATGATGCTAGAATTTTTTTTTCTAGCTCTTACGGTTCCCAAGATATGTGCAAATTACTGTTACAAGGATTTGGTGCCCTATAGTGCTGCTGCATGACTCTGTAGCTTTGCATAAGTGGGAGCGTGGGATCAGATGCATATTGTTATGCAAAAATTGGCAACTTGGTGGGAACTGGGCTCTGCACTCCCACCAACATGTATTTTTTACTACTTATATTACATTTTTTCAAAAAGTAAGGAAATTCTATGCAAAAAACTGTGTTAAAGCTTCATTTAGGGTTAAAGCAAAAAAAGGCAGGAAATGAGACATTAGGGTTGAACCCCTAACTCCCCTCATACACACCAATCCTTCACAGTCTGACAGATGCCTTGATGTGTCATTGGGGTCATGAGGCCAAACTCTTCCCCCATTCTCCTTTATTCTAGCATGTCAGCATGCTCAGTCATGGAATATATTATAGGGGTGCGGTCATGCCCCTATATTTATGGTTATGAAGCCTCTTCTATGTTAAACTCAAAATTTTGCTTGTTAATAACTTTGGACCCTTTCAACAGATTTGCATGAAATTTAGTATGCATGGTGGGGCATGGTAGATCTCTTGATTTGCCAAATTTCATTTCGGTTTGACTTACTTCAATGACATTGAGGTAAATAGTCAGCTAGAGATACAGGCAAGGTTCAGGGAGCTTGCCAGGGTCTGCCATGACATAGGATGTGCGATTTCCTTCTCAGAAATCCTACCAGTGCCAAGGGCTAGTGGGGAACACAAAAGAAAGATTAGGGAGATAAACCAGTGGCTCAGGAAGTGGTGTGTGGCCAGAGGGTATGGGTTGATGGGGCATTGGAGGAGACCTGGGAGGATAAGGGCTATATGCAGAGATAGGCTCCATCTCAGTTTGGAGGGAGGAAATCCTAAAGTTGAAAATAGAGGTTCATTTGTGAAAGGTGGGTTTAAACTTGTGAAGGGGAGGATGGGAGAAAAGGCTGTCATGGGGGTCTGATGAAGGAGGAATCTGTCTCCACCCCCTGGAGAGCTGGAGGAATGCAGGAAAAGGCCGACTGGTAAGGTGCTGACTGGGGGAAGATGGAATCCCCATGGGAACTCAAGCAGGGGAAATGGAAGTATACAGAAAGGGTGGAAGGTAGTCCTGCTAAATGCCAGGAGCTTGGGCAATAAAATGCCTGAGCTCCAGGTGATGCTAACTGAGGGAGAGGTGGATGAGGCAGCGGTCACTGAGACCTGGGCCACCGCAGGGCATGACTGGGACCTGAACCTGGAGGGTTACACCATGTTCAGGAAGGATGGGGGAGGCAAGGGGAGGAGGGGTAGCAATAATAGTCAAAAACTGCATTGGCATAGGAGAAGTGGAGGAGGCACAGGAAACTGTGGAGGTGATTTGGGTCACCTTGATAACAAGGGGGGGCGAGAGAGTAAAAACAGGAGCTGTGTATAGACCGACCACGCTGGCAGAGGAGCTGGAGGAGAGTCTGGTGGCAGATGTGGGGAGAGACTGCAGTTTGGGCAGGGGGAAGGTGGTGGTGTTGGGGGACTTAAACATGCCAGGAACAGACTTGGAGACTATGACGTCCTCGGTGGCCAGGGAACAGAGGTTGTTGGATGTCTTTCAGGACACATTCCCAACTCAGCAGGTGGTGGAACTGACCAGGAAGGTGCGGATACTGGATGTGGTCCTAGCAGACAGTGACCAGATTGGGGGCCTGGAGGTAGGGGACCCATTGGCGGGGAGCCACCATGCCATGGTCTGGTTCTCCCTGGACCTAGTAGGGGTAGAAGGCTGCACAAAGATGGAGGTAACTGACTTCAGGGGGGTGGATTTCAAGGAAATGGGAAGGATCCTTAAGAAACATTTGGATGGGATTGGGCCAGACATGGATGCTGACAGTAGGTGGGAAATCATCAGGAGGGGCATGCAGGATGCTACCAGCACCTGTACAAGAGTAAAACAAAAATGCAGTAGGGCCCGTAAACCCTGCTGGTGGACCAGGGAGATTCAGGAGGTGGTGAGGGGAAAGAAGCTGGCTTATAGGCATTTCAAGCACTCAAGGAGTGAAAGTGTTCGAGGGGAGCATGAGCTGATGGCCAGAAGGGCCACTAGGGTGGTGAGGGTGGCTAAGGCAAGGAAGGAGCAGAACCTGGCCAGGGAAATTAGGAGAGGGAACAAGGGGTTCTTTAGATATATTGGGGAAAAGTGGAGGGTGAAGGGGCAGACTAGCAGGATTAAAGCAGGGGAGGGATGGGCACAAGACTCGGGGAAGCAGGCTGAGGTACTAAATTAATACTTCATCTCAGTTTTCATGAAGGAAAATGAGGGGGCGGGCATCATACATAGGAGGAGATGGTGAGACTGAGGAGGGGGGACCCTTACCGATCAGTAGGTCTGGGGAGAGGGGCCATCACTGGCAGGAGGAAGGCAAAGCAGGGGATGAAGTAGCGGAGGTGGAAATCATGGTAGAGAGAGTGAGGGAAGCCCTCAGGTCCCTTAAGACAGAGAAAGCACCGGGGCTGGATAAGTTACATCCCAGAGTGCTGAAGGAACTAGGGGATGTCCTGGCAAAACCCCTGGTGGAGATTTTCAGCATCTCTCTGAGGACAGGGTGGGTGCCCCAGGATTGGAAGGTGGCACATATAGTGCCTATCCACAAGGGGGGATCAAGGGAGGTGGCAGGGAACTACAGGCCCATCAGCCTGACATCTGTGGTGGGCAAGGTGATGGAGGGCATTGTCAAAGAGAGGCTAGGGGGACCTGGAAAAGTTGGGGTGCCTGGACAATAGGCAGCATGGATTCATCCCCAGGAAATCATGTCAGACAAACCTTGTGGAGTTCTATGACTGGGTGACAAGTGCCTTGGACCTGGGTAGACCGGTGGACATCCTGTTTCTTGACTTCAGCAAGGTGTTTGACTCTGTTCCTCATGGGGACCTGTTGGATAAGCTGGGAAAAATTGGGGTGGGGAACCAGATGATCAGATGGATAGGAAATTGGCTTCAGGACTGGACCCAGAGGGTCTAGGTTGGTGGGATAGTCTCATCCCCAAGGAGGGTCATTAGTGGGGTCCCTCAGGGATTGGTTCTTGAGCCCCTCTTGTTCAACGCCAATATCTCTGACATAAGGAAGGGAATCAGGAGTGAGATGACTCTCTTTGAGGATGACTCAAAACTGGGGGCGGTGGTGGATGGGGAGGAGGGGAGGGTGGCCCTACAGGGGGACCTGGAGGCTCTGGAAAGGTGGGCTAGAAAGTGGAAGCTGAGGTTCAATGCAGGAAAATGCAAGGTACTACACCTGGGAGCCAGAAACCAGGGCCAAGTGTACATCCTTGGGGGGAATGGTACAAGTCTCAATGGCTGAGAGGGATCTAGGGATGGTGGTGGATGTCAAGATGAACAACTCTGAGACTTGTAGGATGGCAGTGCCAAGGCCAACAGGATGCTGGGATGCATCGCTAGGGGTATCACCTCCAGAAGGAGGGAAGTGATACTCCTTCTGTATAACTGCTTGGTGGGGCCGCACCTTGAGTACTGCGTGCAGTTTTGGAGGCCACACTTGAAGAGGGACATTGAACTCCTGGAGAGGGTCCAGAGGATGGCAACCAAAATGATCTGGGGCTTTGGGGACAGGACCTATGGGGAGAGGCTCGAAGAGCTAAATATGTGCACATTGGAAGAGAGAAGGGACTGGGGGGACATGACAGAGGTCTTCAGGTACATGAAGGGAGTATATAGGGGAGGAGCAGTCAGGGTACTCCGAAAGAAGGAGGGACGCAACTAGAGGGCATGGGTGGAAGCTGGGGGGGGAGATTCAGGGGAGAAAGAAGGAGATGCTACTTCACTGAGAGGGTGGTGGAGCCATGGAATTTGCTGTCCAGGGGACTGGTGGAGGCAGAGGTGGTGGAGAGGTTCAAGAGGGGTGGGACAGGTACAGGAGAAGGATTCTGGAAGCAAAGTCCTGTGCACCGAGAATATCCGGGACTGGGAAGGGAGAAACCAGAGAGGGTGAGGGGGCAGCAAGGTCAGCTCCCAGGGTGGGGGCTGACCAAATGAGCAGACACAAAAGACTGTTAGGCCTATTCTGCTGGCATTTTAGTATGTTAGAACAGTTTTTGCACACCAAAATGCTGAAAATGCACTTTAAGCCATTTATGTGGGCAGCTTTTTTGATTTTGTCCGTGGTGCTGCGCAGCTGTCCTGTGACATGCTGCTCTGCAACTTTGCTCAGCTGAAAGATCTAGGGTCAAGGAACATGCCACTTTACATTTGGTGAAAAAAATATTAATCCATTCAAAAGTTATTAAAGTTTTAATTCCCATTATAAGTCAATGGGGAAATGTGTATGGTTATTTTGTGAAAGAAGAGTGGGGTTTTGGCCATCTAGTCCCACCTCACAATCAAAGAATTTGCAGGCTCGTGATGAAGAATCTTAGATCATGAGGAATTCTTTGATCACGACGGCCGCCATCTTGTTTTTAGTTTGAGGTCAGAAAAATTCAAATATCTCTGCCCGGGGGGACTTCTGAGGTGAAACTATGGTGGGTTTTTCTCAGGGGTCTTGCCTCTATCGAACCATGCCTGTGGTTTCTTTCAAAATGGTCAAAAAAATTGAGTTTTTAACTTTTTTATTCTTTGATCGTGGCTCGCTAATGATCTTTATTCGCAAGCCTGCAAATTCTTTGATCACGAGATTCTTTGACCGCAATCTTTGATCGCGAGGGCATGACTAGATGGCCACTTGAAAAAAAAAAGTTTTCAGGTCAGGGGTAGCTTATTAAGCCAAATGAGGGTGGGTTTTGCTCAGGAGGCTTCATTCTATTGAGGCATGGCTGTGGTTTCATGTATTTCTGCCTAAAAATTGACTTTTAAAATTTTTTATTGTTTGATTGTGGCCTGCAAATTCTTTGATTGCAAGCCTGCAAAATCTTGGATACCGAGGTTCTTTGACCGTGATCTTTGATCGCAAGGGTGTGACTAGATGGCCACTTGAAAAAATCAATTGTGAGGCCTAAATGTCACCCCATTTTTCTTTACTGTGGCTTGTGAATATGATTACAGATGGAATGGGGTGACATTTAGGCCTCGTAACTCCAATGACACACCCCATCAGCTGTCAATCTTGGGATGATGGGCGGGTCCACGAGAGGGGATGGAGCAACCCTAAAGGTCTCATTTCCTGACTTTTTGTGTTTTAACCCTAAATGATGCATTAACAAAGTTTTTGCATAGAATATATATATATGAAAGGACAAAGCCTACAAGTGCAAAAATAAAATATCAGATAGGGGAGGGGCACTCAGAGAGGGTTTGGGAAACTAAATTCAGGTGTGGTGCAGTTACTGTAAATCAGAATTCCCAAGTCTTTGCTCAGATTCCCCTTGGCAATGTATCTGTAAATATATTAAGCTACATAAGTTGCACTTAATGCAGTATAAGCTACTTACTGATCCAGACGAGACACAAAACATCTTAGTCTCTTTAAAAAAGACATTCCAGGAACATAAGGCTATACTCCTTAAAAGTTAATATACCCTTCTCATCAGTTGTAAAGGAGTGTGCAACTTTTCCCATCTCCGCTTATACCCCAGCAGAAAATTCCGGAGGCTCGCTACTGATTTTTCCTTTCTGAGAATGGTCAACATTTCTGCATGCCACTCCTTAAATAACATGGGTTGGTTATCCATCTAGTGCATCAGAATTACTGATTTGGCAAAAGTTGAAGAGAGTCCATATGGAATTTCTGTGGGCCTAACAAATGAAAATCACCCAGCCCTAGCAAACAGAATTCTGGCAAGAATGCCTCCTGCAAGCCTAGTAATGGGTCTAAGTGAGACTGTATGTGAGCAGTCCCATAATATATGATTAAGAGTACCCTCCTGCAGATTACATCTTGTGCATAGTTAGTTTGGTGATTCTCCCACCTAAACATACAATGTAGAGTATAACATACGTTATGAACTATCTTATATTGCATTAAGTGCAACTTATGTAGCTTAATATATTTACAGATATAGTGCCAAGGGGAATCTGAGCAAAGACTTGGGAATTCTGATTTCCAGTAGCTGCACCACACCTGAATTTAGTTTCTCAAACCCTCTCTGAGTGCCGCATATTCTGTATAAGTGAACCCACATGTGGCTTAGTTAACAATACCGCTAGATTATGGTTTTTCACTTTTCCTTCTAAATGCCAAGGACATAGGCCTAAAAAACTGTGTACAGCATGCTTGAGCTGTATGAAAGGGAAAATTAGGTGCTGAGGGAGGTCAAATGTTGTGTGAAAGTCTTCATATGAAGCCAGACCATTGTACCACAGTAGACAAGCAAGAGTCAGAGAATCTGCCTAAAGGAGGAATGATAGGGGAATGGGTTTGTCTGCTATTTTAAAATTGGGACTAAGACAAAGAGGTTGCTTGAGATCTCTCCATAACGAATGTCAGAGGAGATGACTGAGTTGAACATTAATTCATACTGACTACTCTATGGGGGTGGAATATAAAGCCACTGGCAACTTAGTCCAGGAAATATATGATAGGGCCTGTATGGAATTGCCTTGAGCATGACAAACATGTTCCTCGATGTTTTTCCATTATGGCCTGAGTTGATCTAGAGCTCTTCCAAAGTTTGGGAGGCTCCAAGCTAAAAATTTGCTGACTTGTGATGCAAGATAGTGCCAGAAGAAATTAGGTACATGCACCCTCCCTGATTTTTTTGATAAGGATAACTTTATAAAGGCTAAGTAAAGCCTCTTACTATTCCAAATAAAGTTATAGTTTTATGTAAATCATTGAATCATGTTTAGGGAAGGGGTACCCCTAACATGCTAAGAGGGTATAATACTCTGGGTAAAATATTCATACAAATCAAAGAGGTTACAAGTTACAAGAGGTTACAAGATGCTACAAGTCTCGATGGCTGAGAGGGACCTGGGGGTGGTGGTGGATGTCAAGATGAACAACTCTGAGACTTGTAGGAGGGCAGCAGCCATGGCCAACAGGATGCTGGGATGCATTGCTAGGGGGATCACCTCCAGAAGGAGGGAAGTGATACTCCCTCTGTATAACTGCTTGGTGAGGCTGCACCTTGAGTACTGCATGCAGTTTTGGAGGCCACACTTAAAGAGGGACATTAACCTCCTGGAGAGGGTCCAGAGGAGGGCAACCAAAATGATTTGGGGCTTGGGGGACAGGACCTATGAGGAGAGGCTTGAAGAGCTAAATATGTACACATTGGAAGAGAGAAGGGACCGGGGGGACATGATAGAGGTCTTCAGGTACATGAAGAGGGTAAATAGGGGAGGAACAGTCAGGGTGCTTCGAAGGAAGGAGGAAGGGGCCACTAGAGGGCATGGGTGGAAGCTGGAGGGGGGAAGATTCAGGGGAGAAAGGAGGAGGTGCTACTTCACTGAGAGGGTGGTGGAGTCATGGAATGCACTGCCTAGGGGGCTGGTGGAGGCAGAGACAGTGGAGGGGTTCAAGAGGGGGTGGGACAGGTACAGGGGAAGGGTTCTGGAAGCAAAATCCAATGCAGCAAGAATATCTGGAACTGGGAAGGGAGAAGCCAGAGAAGGCGAGGGGGACAGCAAGGTCAGCACCCAGGGTGGGGGCTGACCAAACGAGCAGACATGAAAGACCGTTAGGCCTATTCTGCTGGCATTTTAGTATGTTAGTATATTAGTATGATAGGTTCTCCCCCATAATGATAGAGGAAGATTCTGCCATCTGGTCACATCTGTTGTAATGATACATTTTATTGAATTCAAGTTATATTCAATCAGATGTTTGGAACTTAAAGCCAATCTATACCCAAGTAGTTAAGCTCAGAAGCTGACCTGCACTTTCTTAACTGTGGGGGCTGTGCTGTAATTAAGGGGCATTATTAGAGTTTTGCCAAGATTTAATTTATATCCAGAAAGCCATCCGAAATCTTGAAGCACGTTTAAAGCTGTGGGAAGAGAAGTACTTGGATCTATTACATGCAACAAGATATTGTCCTTGTATGTGGATAATTTAAATATATGGGCCCCAATTGCAATACCACAAATATCCAGATTTTGTATACTATGTCTAGCCAGAGGTTCAAAGTATAAATTGAATAAATATGGGGAAAGGGGGCATCTCTGCCGGGTTTCTTGTCTTAATATGAAAGGGTCTGATAGAACACCATTGCAAAATATTTTAGCAGTAGGGTTAGAGTATATTTAAATAAAATGTTTTTGTTGTTTGACATAAATAATGCTGTTACAATTTAAAATCACTTTACTTACAACATTATAAATGTTGCATAACTATTTCCATATCATATTTTTAAATTACAGTTCTTAATCAATATAAAAGTCTCTACATATAAATACATATGTTTAACAAACAGTATATCCCTCATTTACAATTATTCTTAAAATATCTTCTCACTTCTATATTCTAAATACATATTTATACAGTTCTTTCTGCTTATAAAAATTCTCTTACTTCTAATATATCTTTTAACCATATTGCTCCTTTCTCTGTAACCACAATTATTCTTAATAATATACTAGTATATCTTCTCAGTATTATATTCTCACATATCTGGGGTCTTAAAACTCCATCATTCAGTAAACTTTAAATGACATTTCTTTTTTTCTATAGCGGAGAGGAATGAGGCCTCACAATCCATTTCAGTATATTTTTCTGTTTTTAAAAGACACATTACCATATCTTTAGGTTCATTTTCTAGGTTACTCGTTATCTCTCCCAAGTACTCCTTTCTTTCTTTTCCATAGAGGGGACAAAGTATCATTATGTGTTCTAATTTATCCAAATCTAGATTGCATTTACATTTTTCCTTTTGTCTTCCCATTTTCTGTATTTTGCAATAAGCTAATTGCTTTCATACATTTTGAGTTGAAACCAGGTTATACTTTTTCTTTTTTTTTTTGGATCTTTAATTTGTATTAAATAGTTCTCCAACTTATGCTGACATTTATTTTTAGCCATCCATAAACATCTCTTATTTTGTTTGCAAAATTGTAAATCCTCTGTATTTCTATATTTTGTATTCTCGTTTTTATGTCCTCTCTCACAATTTCCATAGGTGTTTCAAAGATATCAATTAAACTATACATCAGTCCATTTGGTTTCATTATTTTTTCTACAATTCCAGTACTGGGGAACATTATTCCCTTCTTTAAGTATTCAATTGATTCTTCTATACATTTCCTTGGAAGTCTGTTTTCCTCCATCATATATGCTTTTAACTAATAATTTATATATCTTATTTTGATTGAACTTTCCACAGTATATTGACCCAGTTCTGCCCTTATCACCACTGAAGGTGTACCATTTGGAATCCCCAATAATTTTTTGTAGTGTATATTTAGACATTTATCTATTCCCTTGTTACCATCCTGTCCCCAAATTTCTGCCCCATACAGAAGCTGACTTTGTATTTTGAAATTAACCACTTTCAGTTAACCTGGTACCGAATGTCCACCATATTTTATAGGAATTTATTAATTGCTGGTAGAAATCTTTCTGTTTTAAGCACTGTTTCTTTTATATGTCCTTCCACTTGAAGTCCTGTGTTATTATCACCCCCAGATAACAAAATCCATTGACTGCTTCTAATTTATCATCAGTTTTATAAATGTACTTATTACTGCTTTTACCATAGACCATAACTTTTGTTTTGTACTAATTTATTTTCAGATTTACATTTTTTGCATTTCTCTACAAATTTTCCCAGCACTCTTTTATACTTAGGTAACTAGCTGACATCAATACATTGTAATCTGCATAGGCCAAATATGGGCAAGCTTGATTTCCTACCTTGGGTATATGAAAGTTTGTATCATACATCTTTTCTAAAATTTGGTTTAGATATAAGTTTAATAATATAGGTGACAATGTACATCTTTGTCTCACTCCTATGTTTGATTCAAATGGGTCACTTTTATTTCTTTTTGAGTCATATCTTATTTATGTGTAATTATCATAATATAATGTTTTAATTATCTCCACCAGACCTTTGTCCATTTTAAATTTTCCCAAAACTTCCCACAACTTGAATCTATTTACACTATTGAATGCTGATTTTAGATCTAAAAACACACAATACAGACTTTGTTTTTTTCACATTCTTATACTGTACTTGTGAATCAACTGTGTTATTATAAAACACTGGTCAATGGTCGAATATCTAGGTTGAAAACCAGCCTGAGCCTCATCTATTTTGCCTTCCCTGTCTATCCATTCTGTAATTATGTTATTCATAATTTTTGTAAGCACTTTTTAAGTGCAGTCTATCAAGCTTATTGGTCTATAACAGCTTGGGTTGCTCTGTTCTCCTTTTTTTAAATAATGGTACTATTATATTATACCTCCAACTCTCTGGGATTTTCCCTTTTTCCATAACCACTTGAAACAATTTCTCTAACAATAGAGTCCATATTTCTATATTTTGTTTCAACATCTCTGTTGGAACTCCATCTGACCCAGGTGCTTTATGTGATGCAAATGATTCTATTGCTATCTGTATTTCCAGTAAATCAATCTTTAAATCTAACTGTGTCCATTCCTTTTCTAATACTGTCTTCTTTAAATGTTCTTCTGTCTGGAATATGTTTTTGTAATATTCCAACCATTGGTATGGTTCTATGTTTATTTCTGGTACATTTCTATACTCACCTAAACCTTTATTTGCAATCACCCAGAATGTTTTGTTATCCTTATCTTCTACTGCTATTTCTAACTTCCACCATAACTGTCTTGTATGATTGATCTTGTTTTTGTTAACTACATATTCATATTATTTCCTTGATTTATAAAGAGTTCTCTTATTTACTATATTTCCATCTTTTTTGACTTCTCTAATCTGTCTATTGACTGCTTTTTTAGCTGTCTTACATTCTGTATTGTACATTCTGGTTATTTTTTAATTTGTATGTTTATTTCTTTTATTATTGTCATTGATACAGTCTCCATTATCTGTTGGTGTTCTTTTATCAATGCTGTTTCCATTATTTCATTTCCTATAAGTTTCTCCATTCTATCCCATATACCTTTATCCTCCAATATACAGTATGCTGAAATTCCTCTCCTTCTATCACTTTCCAACTCACACATTTTCTTTTTCTAACCTCTAGAGGAATATGATCCTTTCTAACATTCTTCATTTGTTTGATCAAAATACTTAGTTCCAATCTGGAATGTGCACTTTCTGCCTTTGGTTCTGTATTAAGATCTAAATATATTTAAAATATATTCATATTCAAACCAAACCTTATTTCTGAAACACTATTCCACAAACAAATCATAGCAGTTTACACAGGGCAATCAAACAATTTAAAAACAGAACCACATTTCTAAGAAACATGGAATTTAAGTGTCCATGTATGCCAACTTGAATAAATGAGTTTTCAAGGCAGATTTAAAAGCCTCAATGGATGGGAATTCCCTTAGCCGGTGAGGTAGAAAATTCTACAGGATTTGGAGCAGCAAAAGCAAATGATCTAGCTCCCAATGTTGTCAAACAGACCCTGGGAATCTCCAGCAATCCCTCATTGGTGGAGCAGAAAGGCCGAAGGGGTGGTATGGGCAGAGAAACTCTTGACGGTACCATGGTCCCTGTTTGTGTAGGGCCTTATAGGTCAGTAATCCAAATTTGAATGTGATCCCTCCACCACACCATCAGCCAGTGCAGAGCATGGTGCACAGGTATGACACAGTCAGATTTATGTAATCCTATCAACAATCTGGCAGCTGCATTCTGCACCAGCTGCAGGTGGTGGACATCCACACCCAGTAGCCCTAGGTATAGGCCATTGCAGTAATCAAGGTGCAAGGTCACCAAGGCATGGACCTACATTCAAAAATAATCAGGTGGTACCAGGTGCTTTATCTGGGTGACATTCCTCAGACGATAAAATGAGTACTTGACAGCAGCCGATACCTGAGTCTTAATTATCAGTCTACTTTCAAGCATGACACCCAGATTTTGCACCTGGTCAGAGGTCATCAGCTGGTTGCCCCCCCCAGCCAAAGCCCAGATGGCTACTCAGCCGATAATCCCTTCAACCAACAACCTGGGTCCACAACCAACACCTCAGTCTTATCCGGATTCTGCCTAAGCCAGCTGGAATTCATCCAGTCCTGGATCTCAGACAGACAGTTTTTAAATACTGTAACAGCATCACATTGCCTGGGCACAAAGGACAGGCACAGTTGAGTATCATCTGCATAACAGTGAAAACTCAACCCATACCATCTGATAATGTCCCCCAATGGTAGCATATACACTGCAAACAACATGGGGAAGCACAGAGCCCTGTGGCACCCCACATGGTAGGGAAAGGGGGGCAGAGGAAAATACCCTGCACTCCACCCTCTGTGTCCTGCCTGTGAGGAATGAATGGAACCATCTGAGGATTGTGTCACTCAGCTCACAGAAAAGCCACAGATGCTGTAGCAACATCCCGTGGTCCATGGTGTCAAATGCTGCAGAGAGATCAATGAGGTCCAAGATGAATTGGCTCCTCTGATCCCTCGCTATCAGGAGATCATTAAGTACCCAGACTAGCACCATTTCAGTACTATGTCTCTTCCTGAAACCAGACTGGAGAAGACAGTAGATGTTGTGGGTGGTCAGATGACCCTTGAGCTGCAAGGCGACTGCCTTCTCCATAACCTTTCCTACAAAAGGCAGGTTAGAGATAGGCCTGTACTTTGTGAGACAATCAGGGTCCAGGGAAGGTTTTTTCAGGAGGGGGGTGAACCATTGCCTCCTTCAGGGTGTCCGTAAACACCCCGGTCTCTAAAGAACACCTAATTTTCTCAGCAAGGACTGGTCCTGTTGCCTCCATGCACCCCACTAGGAGGTGCTTTGGAACTGGATCCAAACTACAGTAAGTTGGTCACAAGCCCTGGACCATCTTCACGATGTCATCAATCGCTAACTGAGCAAAGTCGAACCAGACAAACTAGGTGCTAGTGATCCCACACTGATCTCCACTCTGCCCATTTGAGTGAGCTGCACAGATCTTTGGCCTAATGGTTACAATCTTATCCATGAAAAATTGAGCAAACTCTTCACACTTCTCCTGCGAAAAGGCTCTCCAATTCTGGAGACAGGATGGATTGCACAGCCTCTCCACAATATGAAAGATCTGGCTGGTCAATTTCATGCAACTACAATCTCCCTGGACAGGAATTCTGCCTTCTTATGGGAGACCGCAGATTGATATACTTTATAATGGGATATCAATCTAAGTTTGTCATCATTCAGGCCTGATTTCTGCCAGCAATGCTCCAACCTCCTACCCACTCTCCTCAGCTCTCTCAAGGTCCCATCAAACCACAGGGACCAAGGGCGAAAGGTGAGCGGGTGAACATGAACTGGAGCAATGGCATCCAGGACTTCTCCCACCACCTTATTATAAGCTTGTAGCAGACTCTCTGGATCCCTGCTAACACTCACACTACCCAATTCATCCAGAACTGCCATCAGACCATCTGGCATTACTTCCCATCTCTGTAGGGGCAGGTCTATTTGGGTGTGCCACGAAGCTGAACCTAATAGTGTGGTGATCAGACCATCCAGTGGGTTCCACCACCATGTCTGAGATCTCCATCCCCAGCAGGAACACCAGAGCCAGTGAATGACCCTGTATGTGGGTCACAGGGGTAATCACCTGTGTGAGCCCCAA
The DNA here is from genome assembly GCA_016271365.2 of Neoceratodus forsteri. NCBI lineage: Eukaryota > Metazoa > Chordata > Ceratodontiformes > Ceratodontidae > Neoceratodus > Neoceratodus forsteri. The sequence continues at coordinate 1,436,394,336 of CM028131.1, read as the reverse complement.
TGAAATCATCAATTTGAGGAAGTCTTGTCCAAATTGCAAGAGTTCATTGTTGACCCAGGCATTGAAGTCCCCCAGTACCAACCAGCTGGGGGCCACCAGTACCATCTTGGTGATGAAGTCTGTGACCTCCTGCAGGAACTCCTTTTTGCTCCCGGGTGGATGGTAAATGAGAATCATCCAACAACCCACACCTGCTCCCATGATACATTCAAAGGATCTAGTGGCCCCGACTGGCACATCTACCAGGCCCAGCTCCATCTTGAAACAGATAGCTATCCCCCCACCCCTGTGATCCAACCTTGGGTGGTGTATCATAGAGTACCCAGCCAGAACAGCTGGCTCCAAAATGGGGCCAGCACTCTCATCTAGCATGGTCTCAGTGATGCAAGCCAGGTCAGATGACCCAACAAGATCAGCAATTACTGCTGTCTTGTTTTGAATCAACCTGGCATTGCATTACACCATCCGGGTTGGATGAGTAGTCAAGGTTGACTGAGCTACCCGACCACTGAAAGTGGAGCCCTTGGGTATGGGCACCAAGCAGGATGAACCCCTTTCCTGGGCACATCTCACCCCAGGGTGCCTTCTGAACCCCACCACCCCAATTCATCCCCCCGCTCCACTCCCCTGCCTGAACCCCCACCCCCACTCCACCGCCGCCTTCTAGCAATCCCCAAGGTGTGACAGCACCTGTAAACCTCAGCTGGTAGTGGGGGGCAATCGAAGGGGTGAAGAGCCTGGAGCTTGGCGGGAGAGTAATACCCACCCATCGAAGCCCTTTGTCAACACATCTTGCAAATCCTACACCCAACAGAAACTAAAAAACAATCACTCAGCTCGCTCAAACAATCACATCCATTCCCATACACTTAAAATAAATATCCTTAAATACCCAAACAACACCACAATCCCCCACCCTCCACTAGAATTAATACAACTTAACTACCCACGTATATATGATCTATTATCGATGAAACCTGTACCTCCCATATAGGTACAATTACCATTTGCATCTGTTTTAGTTCTTCCAATAATCAGTATTAGATTTGTATCAATCATATTTCTATAATATGTTTCTCCCTGTTTAGTCCTTTTTCTATCTGAAAGCCCTAATTGATTTTATGTTATCAGTATTTATAATCCCTAAATAATCTATTATATCTTCTGTTAGATTTGTAAGGTTACCTGTCCTATAATTGAAATCTCCTGTAATTATCAAACCCTTTTGTAAATTGCTATGTATGTATTTGTCTATAAGTACTTTGAGGTTTCTATTTATATTATCATTTTTATATCTACTTCTGTCTGGTGGATGACACACATTAATAAGTATTATTTTTCTATCCCTTTTCCTAATATTTATTGCTAAAATGTTCTCATTTTTTATTTCTAATGCCTGTGAAAGTCATTTTCCTTAACTTACACATTATTGCTAAACCCCCTGCATGGCGTCCAAATCTCCCTGTCTTATATGCATCTTTAGTATATATTCTGAATCCGTTAATATGTAACTTTCCTTTATACCAGGTTTCCTATAAATTTACCTATTCAAAATATGCCAAATATTTTATAAATTCAGCATCTCCCAAATTATTGGCAAGCCCTGACACATTCTAAGACACATATTTTATCATTTGTTCGGAGTCATTTATGTCTAGCTTTTTAACTGAAGGATCATGTGGCCTCTCTCCTCTGCTCTCTTTTATTTTGAATCATTGTATGTTTTCCTCATTTTACAATATTCCATATCTATTTAATGTTTGAACTATTGCTTCCCATTTTGTGTCCTGTTTGTTTCCTTTTTGTTTACTAACATTGGTGTCAGGATTAGACTCATCATAAACAAATATTCCTAACTCATCAAGTTTTTTACTTTTTTCCAATAATAATTCATATAATTTATCATTAGTCAACCACAATGAAATGTGGCCCTCTGCCTCACATATGACCACTCTGCTGACATGTGTTTCTGAATTTCCAATTGGAGTAACATTCCCAGGGTGTCCAAAAGTTTGTATTGTAGGTTAGTTGCTGTTTCCCTATGGAACTGTTTAAGTCCAAATATAGATACCAGTTTCTCTTCTTCTGTTAATTTCTAATATTGATATCTTTCTGGGAATAACTCTCTTAGGGTGAGTATATTTTCAACTTCCATTCCAATATCATTTAACTCTTTACTTTTTTTCTGTATTGCCTTCCAAATGTAATACTGGTCAGAGATTATTAAGATCATTTTCTCATTCTCTATTGGTCTTACCACACTGGTATAATCCAATATGTGTTTATTTCCTGTCAGCAGGGTGCTCAGTAGGTTTTTCAGCATCATATTCAGATCTTCCAACTTTTCTTGTGGTAAAATTCCTACCCCATACATTGGCAATACAAAATCAGATCCTTTAGTTTTTGGCAAGAAAGTCTGTAATATATTATTTGTTTTAGCCTCCATCTCATCTCCTTATCCTTTTTTTCCTTTTCTTTAGAATTTGCTTGATTTTCTACTCCTTTAACTGTCTTCTCTTTCACTTCAGAAGATTCATCCTTTGCCTTAACACTTTCTCCCTATTTCATGGTCTTTTTTCCTTTTCCCCTTTCCTCTCCCTGCTTTTCCCCTCCTTTTCTTTCTACCTTTTTTCCCCTATCTTTTTAGACTTTTTTCTGTTGTGTTCCCTTTACCGCAATTTTAAAGGTATCTTGCTCCTTTATTTCAACATCCTTTTCTCCCTGCATATTGCTACTTTCTTGACATTGCCTAATCTCTGTCACCTCTTGTATAGTGAACTATCCTTCTTTAGTATTTTTAGCATTTTCCTGCAACCTCTTATCTACCTTATTGTTCCTTTTCTTTTTCCTTTTTTCTTTATCTCTTACCAATCTATGTTCCATTTTTCCTAATGTACTGCTTTCCTGTTTTTCCCCTTTCTCTCATAATGTAGCAAGGGCTTTTTTTCAGTTTGTTGCTTATATTATCATCCCTTTTACTTTCCTCTGGGAGCATAATTAGTTCCCTTGACTCTGAATCCTTTACCTCTGACAACAATGGTGACCATATATTATAGTTTTTATCATTATCCTCCTCTACCAAAACTATTATATCTTCTCCTGCCTTGTGCTTCTGGGATTCTTTTTCTTTGCCCTTTCTTACCCCTTCTAGCCTCTTCCAATTTTCCAAACTTATTCCTTTCAAAAATTAGATTTCTTTTTTGATCTCAACTAATTCCTTATAAATCAATAAATTAGTCATATATGGATCCCTTAATGATAACTGAACGTCCCTTGCTATACCTTCCACATCAGGCATCTCCATTACTTCTGGGCTCATAAACTGGGTCAGCCCTATAGTTTCCTCTGATTCCTCCCAGTCCAGTTCACTAGTATCCATACAATTCAAGATTCCTGATTAGTCTATCTTAATCACCTGATTATCTGTTTCTTTATTCTTCTCAGATTTAACATTATTTTGTTTCTTGCTCTTTTAGTACTTCAATTTGATCGAAAACATTAGTTTCCCTTCCCCCTCTACTTTTCACTCTGACATACTTATTTCTTCTCTTATAGACTACCTCATGTTAGAAATATCTTTATTTAGTTCATCTATGTCCTTAAATGTATCTAAAAACTTCACTCTTGATTGCGGTGTGTCGCATGCTTTTTTATTATCTTTCGTTTTTCCCTTTGCATTACCATCTTCCTCTTTGCTGGTATCATTTGGGAAAGAGAAATTTGTTATTTTTACTGTTGGTGTTGATGTCTTATTCTTCCCCTTTTTGCTTTTTCCACCTTCACTTTTTCTGCTATATTCCATATCTATATATTTCCCTTTTAACACTTTCTTATTTGAGAAATCCTTTCTTCCCCTTTCAGCTTTTTCTAATTTCTTTAATTTATCTTGAGAATTTGAAACATCCAGGTCTCCAGAGCTGCTCTTTCTTGATATGTTCATTCTCTTCTTTTTATTTTTTAAGTGGGTGGTCTACCTTCACTAAGGTTTTCCCACTTCTTGTGGTTACAGACAAACTATATATTATATAATAGAATAAAATAGAATATGCAAAAAATATCTTAGATACCTTAAGTACCTTGATAATTATACTTAATCACACAGTTAATGAGTTAGTGAATTAATGAGCCTCATAAAGACCCACAAAGACTCACAGAATACAAAATTTCAATGCAATACTCGCTTTTCAATGTTACCATCAGTATCAATATCAATATTTACTAAAATACTGTTAAAATACAAATATTAAAGTGCCCTCAATATTTCCTATTGCTTTATAATATGTTGAGCTGCTTTATAAATTTGGCACTAATGCACTTACAGTATGTAACCTTAAAACTTTCTTCAAGATATCAGAAACAATGAAGACAGAACTGCAAATAGATTTTAGTCCCAAAGTTACTGATTGTTACCAAAGCTGCACACAGTTCTGCATTTTCCAATCTACACCTTAGTCTCTGTCTTTATCCTATTTCTGTGTTTTCCTTTGTGCTTCTTCCGCTCCTTCTTCTATCTCCTTCTGTTTCCTCTTTCTTTCCTGTCGTGCTTCCTTTGATCAATCTGCTACCACCACTGCCAACATCTATATAATCCAAATTCTTCAAGTTGTCTGCTGGTATCTGTTCTGTTTCTCTGCTCTTCAGGTTTGCAAGCTCTATGGTTAACAAGAATAAATACAGGGGTAGGGAGTGGCAGTTGTATCTGTACACCTTAAAATGAATACAGTTCTTTTACTTTATCCTCTCCCCCTTGCTATTTCTATGCTGCCCTTATTCTTTAACCCTCTCCGTTATCCTTAAATTTGATTTTTCAAAGGATATGAGTTATAGGCTAAAACTGTAGCCCATAAATTGTAATAAAATCAATTATACTCTTATTACTTTAAACCTGTGGTCCTGACCCTCAATTCTTGTTCTCTTAAAAATAATAGTTTTACTTATTTTTGCTCTTTACACTGCTTTCAAGTTTGCTCAATCCCCTGTCTGTTGCCTCTCAGGCCACCCACACCAAAATCGCAACCCAGCAAAACTTTAAAGCTGTTACTCCACCGCTTCATTGACTCACTCTGATTCACCAGCTTTGCCAGTTTTTTTTTTACAATTCTCTATGATTTGCAACCATTTTATATAAGTTGCACTAACTAAGAATTAATCCTTGATTCTTCTTATCTTACTTTAACCAATCTGACCTAGCTTTTTGGCGGTCTGGCTTTCAAGCGTTCTACTGAGCTGTCATTCTGGCATTCTGGCATTCAAGCATTCTACTGAGCTGTAAGTTTCCATGGGGGAGCAATCTCTTACTTCACTATGCTCACCTGTCTCCTTTTATAATTCCTTTATTATGCCTGCTCTCCTAGTGGTGTGATGCCTAATTCACTTACAATTATGTAACTATGTAACCTGCACAACCTGCATTGACAATCAGTAATTAATAATAAAATAATTAAGTTTAACAGTTGAATATGAATAATTATAGCAATTTAAAATATTACTAAGACACTGGGCACAATTTCAAGTCGCATGACACAACTCATTGGTGTATGGGAGTTGTGCCATGTGGCACTACGCTGGGGACCCTATGCCCTATTCCAAGACAAGCAGGGTCCCCGGCACCTATAACCCACTATGTGCTGCAACCTCAGGCATGAACCACAGGAATGGCACAATGAACCTGGGTGCTGCAGGATGTGGGCAGCAATTAATTGCCCCCCAGAGTTCCCCCACCCCATACAACTACCACAAGCCTCACAGGGCCATGGGGGGTTGGCTGGTTGGCACAGCTGCAAGGGTGGGCATGGTGCACATTGGACTCGGGAGGCACCCCAAACTCAGGGGTGGGGGGCATCACTGTGTTGGGGTGTGTGCGTGGAGCATGGGAATATGTGTACTGTGGTGCTGCGGGGGGTCATCCATCATTTTGCAAGGAAGGATGCCCCTTAGACCACCTCCATGCTGGTCTAACCCTGCTGTACCATGTCCCAACTTGGAATTGTGTTAGTGGGTTACAGCAGCTACCCTTTCAGAATAGAGCGCAGGTGCTGCCATAACCCACCCTTGTGCCATGCTGCAGTGGGACGTGGGTGTAGTGGGTGGCGTAGTCCACCTTTGGCATAACCTGCATGTGGCATGGCACAAGCCAGTTCTTGGAATTTCAAGAGCAGAACACATGGTGCAAGGTGCAATTTATGCCATAGGGTCTGGCATAAATTGCCATGCACCAGGAGTACTGTATGCTGGAATCAGGCCCACTATATTAATCTCTTAGAATCAACTTTGGATTCTACTAAACATCTAACTTCCCATGTTAATGTTACTCAATCTGGAATGTAAAAAATGGGGAAAAAGACTTTCTTCATCTAAAATGAAATGTATCCCTTTATTCTTTACTGTTTCTTGTGGTATCTAGAAGTGAAGGGTAATGCACTAAAATACTAATCCCCTGAAATTCAGGTCTAAAATGAACATCTGCCTCAATAGCTTTGGTGTTTTTACTCCTCCCTCCACTGCAGCAGCAGACTCACTGCTGGGCTTGCTGCAGTACCAGTCCACAGGAGCAGGCTCTGCCACTGCTCAGACTCCTGATTTCTGAGGCCAGCATGCAGCACCACTGCAGTAAATGAGTGTAACTTATTTGAGCAAAATAAGAAATCCTGGAAAGACTTATACTATGTCCTACTATAGGCATGCAACAATGGCATACCTGCCATAGGATTAAAAGTGCCTTGTATAGTCCTGCAAGCTGCTGACTCTCAGCACCATGAGTTGCTCTCTGCTCACTCCTCTCCACAAGTGGAAGTCCTAGGGTTAGAGTAAAATAACTTAAACCATTTGAGGAACTCCTCAGGAAAACAGAAAACCGATAGGGTCTGAAAAAGAAAGGGCCATAAAACCCTGTCAAAAGCCTTTTCAGCATCCAAGGAAACCAGCACAGAAGGAGTGGTGGTTCCCCTGGATGCCGAGATTAAGTGAAAGACTTTACGCATATGGACTGCTACTAAATGGCCCTGCATAAAATCAGTTTGCTCTTGGCCTAATAGGGGCTGCCAAAAACCAGTTATGTGTTTAGCTAGAATATGTGACAACATTTTGGTTTTGATATTTAACAGGGAAATAGGCCAAAAATTGCTTACATCCAAATGGTCTTTACCGGGTTTTGGTATAAGGGTAACGAAGGCTTCCAAACATTTTGGGGAAAAATTATTGGTCTGATAACAATTGCTAAAAAAAATCTGCTAGGTGGGGGCTAATTCTGATTTCAGTGAAAGATAAAAATTAGGAGAGAAGCTGTTCAGCCCCAGGGATTTATTTGCTGTAACAGCAGCAATGGTTTTCTCAACTTCCAATGTCGATATAGGGTTGGTTAAGAGTTGCAATAAGGTGGAGTCCAGCTGGGGAATATTAGCCTTTCTAAGAAATACAGAAGTTAACTACTCAGTATCACACTCCTCTGTATCATCCTAATATAGGTTATCATAATAGTATTTAAATTCCCTGACAATGCCTTGAGGTGTGGTAAGTATTGAGTTATCTGTTGTCTACCAAACAGACCCAACCAAACGAGATGTTTCCAGCTGTTTTACATGCATGGCTAAGAATTTACCAGCTTTTTCCCCAAACATTTCAGAATTTAAAAAATCTGAAAAAGGGCAAACTCAGCCTGTTCTTGGTTTAATTCAGCATATACTGCCCTTTCCTGATTGATTCGCAGCCAAACAGCCTCAGAGGACCTCAGACTAGAGATTTTTTCTAATTGACAGATGGACTGCAACAGGTCTTGTGCTTGTTTTTCTTTTTGTCTCTTCCTAGATGTGGCAAGCCTAATTATTTCCACTCACATGACACATTGAAAAGTGTTCCAACATGTAGCCAGAGAAGAGGCTAAAGCCTGATTAAATTCAAAATACTCTATAACAGTTTGTTTGACTTTATTCAAACACCACTCTTCTTTCAATAGATGATTATTTACCTTCCATTGCTTATCCCTGTCTGCAGAGGAGGAAAGAAACACTGAAAGGGACATGGGGGCATGATCTGAAATAACCTGACTAAGGATTTCACAGAAATGAGTTTCTTTTATAAAATTAGGGCTCACCAATGCAAAGTCAGTTCAGGAATATGACCCATGCATGTGGGGAAAAAAGGTGTAGTCTCATTCGATGGGTTGGAGGATTCTCCAAAGCTCTATTGAGCCACCTTGGTTAATGAGATCCATATGTGCCTTCTGCACAGGTGACGTACCTCTATGACTATGGCTGGACCTGTCCAGCGTGTCATCCAGTGTTATATTCCAGTCTCCCAAAATAATCTTGGGAAGGCTGTCATAGGAGGAGATGACGTTTAACAAATTAACAAAAACTGCAGGCGAATCTGTGTTTGAACTGTATATATTACCCAGAAGTAATTGCAAAAACCCTATTCAAGCATGCAAAAATGATGACAGCCCTCTGGGTCAGATAGTTCTTGCAAAACTTGAAAGGGAGGGTCTCGACTTCTGGTGATGTTACTACAATGGTGTCTGCCTAGACCCTACTGCTCCTGAACCTACCTGGCACCCAGAGACCTACCTTACAAACTCTCAGAGTAATAGAAATAGCAACTACAAATGTCCAGAAAACCTTCGCGTTCAAAAGAAAATAAAAAAAATGGCTAAGAAATCATCTTTGAAGCAACTCTACATTGACATGGGCATTGAGGGTTTCGCAGCCTGCGCTAGGACCCACTCCCCCCTCTGAATCTTCATGGGACCTGGACCTGGAGGATGAAGACCAACTTAGCAAAACTGACAGAGCCCTGGTAAAAATTCTTAAATGTCAATAAGATAGAGTCTTCTATTGCAGACCTCCGTATGGACATAAAAACAATAAGCACCAAAGTCCAGACGAATGAGAAATAAATCACAGAGGTGCTGGAATCACAGAACAACAATGACAGAATTTTAATGTACTTACTACAAAGAGATCGCCTTGTACATGCCAGGTTGGAGGACACAGAAAACAAGGCGAGAAGGAACAACTTTAGGATCCATGGCGTGCAGGAAGGGGCTGAGGAGGGCTTTGCCTCTGCAGTTGATTTCATGCTTCACCTGCTGAAATCCACTCTCTCTCTCTCTATCTTCCGATTTTCCCCTGGATATCGAGTGTGCTCATCGCTCGCTAGGCCCACGCCCTTCTGACCTGAAAGCAAAGCCATGATCCTGGATAATCAGGATGTTGCATTACCAGGCTAAGGAGCATATCTTGATGGAGGTCTGGCGACACAAACACTTGAAACATGCAGGGCAAAATATCTATTTTGACCACGACCTCTCGGCAGAACTACAAGCAAAACGTCTTCACGTAAGACAAATCATTAAAGAGCTCAAGGAGAAGAAAAATATTAGAGCCCAGTTAAATTATCCAGTAAAGCTAAAAGTATACCTGAAGGAAGGCGCTCGAGTGTTCGGTTCCCTAGCGGATGCTGCACCATTCTTAGTGGAACAAAAGATCACAGTCCCTAATCAGGAACTGGAAGCTCTAGAGCACAAGTTAGTGGCAGATGCGTGGGGTACACAAACAAGAGGGTGCAAGAGATCCTCGCCATGGCTGCTTCCACACAGAACCATCACGGATGTGTCCAAACTGATCAAGAGATCAGACCATGGAGTATCACTGAGTTCAGAGGTGAAGGAAGGAAACCAAGCCCCGAGGTGACTTTTTGTGCTGAAATCGGGACATTAGCGATTCTTTACAGTGGGGCCATCGGCTTCCCAGGGAGGGAAGAATATTGAGGGGGGAGGAACAGGCTCCCATGTACCCCTGAAGGGACACTTGAATAAGTGTTAAAAATGTTCTTTGCCCAAGAAGAGCTTCTTAATTTTAGGACAAACAGCCCGGGTGCGATTTCTTAAAACAAAGCCCTTTACTGAAGCATCTCCTTAATAACGCCTTAAAGGTGTAAAAATAAAACATAGAGGTGAAATTAGTGGCTAAGGCTGATTTGGGAGATAACCTTTCAAGTGTGTAACCAGAGAATTATTTTTCAGGGATCACTTGGTTTAAACTGCTGCTGGGTTCAGGGGGAGGGAGGTTTCTAGGTTTTGCCACCAGAATATCATCATGGAGGTGGTGATGGCATCTATGTGCATACTCCTCCTAACCATCACCTTATTGGGGGGCAGGGGGCACAACATGCCACATGAAGAGGTTTGGTTTTCAGCCTCTGAACACTCTTTGGTGAGGTTACAGAAACCTGAACATCCTCACCTAGGAAGTCAATTTAATAACATTGAAAGTGAAAGAAGGTGTTGCTATGTTAATCAGCAACACAACTTAGTTATAATACTGTATATTTCACGGTTAAATCAGTTTATTGTTATAGGTGTTCCCAGCACGTTTGGCTGGAAGTTTGTTGTTATGTTCTCAGGTAATCAAAGATATAGTCTGTCATTTTTGATGGCTAAGTCCCTCAGTATTTCTCCTGGTAGCCTAAAACAATGGATCACAATATTAACCAAGAACAAGAGGAAACAGATTGGAATCAACTTTTGTTATTATCTAATTGAATAATAGCAAGGTAATTTCCTATAACGTTAAAGGAATCCATTCACCAGTGAAGCGCTCCAGATTATTAAATGAGCTGAACAAGCTAGACTGTACAATAGCATTTTTACAAGAAACACACTTGGGGAGGCAGAAGCATCTCAAATTGAGAAGGACATGGGTGGACAAAGTAGAAGCTACTCCCTCCCCTATGGGCAGAAAGGCAGGGGTCACCATCCTCTTTAGGAAAGGATGCCCATTCCAAATAGCACACATAGAAAAGGGGTGGGAGGGGAGATTTTTGAGAATTACAGGCACTATACAAGGGGAAATATTTCATCTAGTGAACATATATGCCCCGAATACGCAGACTCATATATTCCTAAAGGATGTACTCCACAGGGTGGCCACTCTTCTGGAGGGATGGCTGATAACTGGTGGAGTTTTCAATGCAGTTGTCTCTGTCAGTTTGGACAGAACCCACCAATCCCCTTCCCATGGCAGGCAGGTTTCCAGAACCTTAAATGCTACAATGGAGGAATTGGGCCTAGCTGATCTATGGTGAATACAGCATCAGGGAGAGAGGGAGTATACCTTCTACTCAGCTGCTAACCAGTCATACTCGAGAATTGATATGTTTTTGATCCCCAAGGTGCAGACTTATAAGGTAGTTAGGTCTGATATTCATAATATAACTATATCTGACCACACACCAGTCTCGATTATATGGTCCCTGTCCAATGAACAAAAATATACTCAGTGGCAGCTAAATATTTCTCTATTGAATGATAAAGCACTAAGTAAAAAACTTTCCACATCAATAAAAGAAATATATGATATTAATATACAACAACAGTGCTCCCCCATCAGTACATGGGAAGCCCTGAAAGCGGTGGTTAGGGGAGAATTTATTAGCATAGCATCAGCTAAAAAAAAAACTCGCCCAGATCTCCAGAAGTAGAATCTTGAACACGATTAATACTCTCGAAAAAGAACATAAGCAGAGCCCTACCAACACCAGAATCCTTAAAGAGTTAATAAAGGAAAGAAAGGACCTGCAAAAACTGGATAATTATAAGGTGGAATGCCAGTTAAGATTCATAAATCAAAAATACCATGACACTGGTAGCAGAGGGTCCAAGTTACTAGCAATAAGGCTTCGAAAATCCCAAGCCGATAAGATGGTGCCAAAATTAATTAATAAATCAAAGCCCACATCCCCTTGGACCAAACCGCAAGACATAGCTGAGCAATTCCAACTTTTTTTTTATCAACAACTATATGAGGAAGAGGGTCAAAACCAGAATATTAAATTAAGCACAGAACAATTCTTGCAGAGTTTACCCATACCTTGACTACCAGAGATGGCTAGAGAGGATTTGAATCATAAAATTACAACACAAGAAATTAAAGAGATAATTAATTCGCTCCCATTAAATAAAGCACCAGGCCAGGATGGATATGACCTGGAATTCTATAAACAATTTAAGGATTCAATTGCTCCTATTTTAGCTACAGTATTTAACACATGCTTGGAAGAGAATCGTATCCTCGATTCATGGAAAGATTCCATTATTAGCGTTATTCCCAATCCTGGCAAACCAAAGGAGAGGTGTGAGGTGTATAAACCTATTTCCCTGTCAAATCAGGACTTAAAGATCTTAACCAAAGTTCTTTCAACTAGATTACAGAAATACATAGAATTTCTGGTCCAATCAGACCAAACAGGCTTTATACTGAACAGACATCTAGCAGATAATATTCGAAGGCTGTTGAATGTTATGGCTTATGGCTCTGCTACTTCCACAGCACAGCTAGCTCTCTTTTTAGATGCATAAAAAGCATTTGACTGCTTAAACTGGGAGTACCTGCAGGTGGTATTGGGGAAGATGGGATTGGGAGATAAGTTTATGCAGTGGATCTCGCTGTGTTACAGTGAACCCACTGCTAGGGTTTGGGTTAATGGGAATCTGTCAACAAGGATTAAATTGGAGAGGGGAATCAGGCAAGGCTGTCCCCTCTCACCCTTGTTATTCGCATTAAGTCTGGAGCCACTGGCAGTGGCTATACGAGAATCAAAGGATATTATGGGAATCAGGGTTGGGGAGCAAAGCTGCAAGATTTCAATGTATGCAGATGATACCTTGATCTTTGAGGACAACCCACATATCACAATCCCCCACCTATTGCACTTATTGGAAAAATATGGGAATATATCAGGTTTTAAAATAAATATTGGAAAATCTGAAGCCCTGGTGTTGAGGGGGGCGAGGTGACACCAGATATTAGGGCTAAAATACCTTTTAAATGGGTAGCGGAGAAGGTTAAATATCTGGGCATTTGGATTCTGAAACATTTATCTAACCTATACAAAATTAATTATGATCCCTTATTCACCCAGATCCTCACGGACATGGGCAGGTGGAGCTCACTGCCCAGACCCTTTCTAACAGAATAGAAACTATTAAAATGAATGTTTTACCAAGACTAATATTTTTATTCTCCACTCTTCCGGTACAGATTCCCAAAGCAAACCTTCAAAAAATACAACAAAAAATAACACACTTCATCTGGGCAGGACGAAAACCTAGAATTCGATTGTTACAAATGCAGGAAATTAAGGGAAGGGGAGGTTGGGGCCTGCCAGACCTAACTAGATACTACTGGGCAGCACAAACAGTGCCCTTAGTTAAGTTATTAAATAAAAATTCTAAAATACAGTGGTGTATTCTGGAGCAAAATGCTCATCCAGAGATCCCACTTTGGGCCTTATCCTGGATTATTCTTCCCAAAATGATTCACATGCTGGAAAACAGGTGGACTAAGCACACATTACAGGTGTGGCTCAAAGTTAGGACAGTGTGGGAGAAGCCAGACTATGTGTGGCCATAAATCCCACTGCAGAGTCTCCCGGACTTCACAACCATGAAAGGGGACAAAACTATAAACAACTGGGCCAAACAGGGTTTAAACTCATTAGGACACTTTATTGCAGGGGATACAGTAAAAGAGTTTAAAACACTACAACAAGAATATAAAGTATTATATGTTGACTTTTATAAGTACCTTCAGTTTAGGCACTATATACAAACCAGAGTGGGAACGCAAGTCCTGTTGAGACAACCAGAGGCAGGTTTGGTTCAAATAAAACAACGCAGAATCTGGCAATACAAAACATTTAATAACCCAGTTCTATAAATTGATAGACGAGGGCACACAGGTCCTGGTAACACAAAAAATACAGGGGGGTTGGGAGAGGGAACAGGGGAAGGGACTCCCAGATGGTTTTTGGAATAAAATCTGGACCAATGTCCACAAAACAACAAATTCTATGATTTGGATGGAATTTAAGTGGAAAGTGGTGGTGCGATTTTTCATCACTCCTAATATCTCACAACATTATACTAGAAGCCCAACTGACAGGTGTTGGAGAGGGTGTGGACATACTGGTTCCCACCTTCACATGTTTTGGAGCTGCCCGGACTTGAGGTTATACTGGAACCAAATTAATTTGGAAATAAAGAGAATTTTAGAGCTAACACAAGATCTAGATTTTGAACATTTGGTGTTAGGCTGTCACCCCTTGGAGATTTGGCCAAAGGGCCAAAGGTATCTGTTCCTGATACTAACAGTAGCAGCTGCCAAGGTAATAACTCAAAATTGTGTGACCCAAAAACAACCCACAATTACCCAATGGTTGGTTAATCTAGATATAATTAGACAGGTGGAGGCTATCACAGCCATGTTAAGAATACAAGTTGATAGATTTAACATCCAATGGCACCCCTTTTTTGATTATATGGAGGAGAAAAAAGGAATCCCAGTCCTAGAGCGACAATTGAAAATCTGAGAGGGGACAGCTTATACAACTAGTTTTGTTTAGGCAATCCCAGGAGGTTTTTGAATCATACAAATAACACAGACAGACTGATTGATTACTGCTAATATAATTTTAATTTTTTATTTTTATGTATGTTAAAAAAGAAAGGAATACTTGATTTAATGTTTAAGTGCACAAGTAGAGGGAAGTTAGAGTTAGATAACTAGAGTGTCTATCATAAGAAGTGCAGAACCTCTATCTGTTTCATGTCCATGGACTTTTGACAAGGACTGCTGGCCAATACCTATAAAGAAAACAGAAAAACAGTATAGGATGAAAAAAAAAGAGATTAATTTGTTTCATAATCAATTTGTATTAGTGGTACATGAAATATTACTGAAACATGTGCACCTTGAATCTGTAAATCATTTGTAATGGTATTCCCAATAAACTAAACAAGTTCAAAAAAAGAAACTTGAAAGGGAAGAGTCCTATGCACCAAGATCAGTACACCTTCTCGTCGAGAACTGGATCCTGCTCGATACGAATGATCCACACACAGTTTATAAATAAAATGGCATTATTAGGCAATATGTGGTTCTTCTGAAGCATCACCAAGTCCACTGTCAGAATGGCAAGGTGTCTTAAGACCTGGATGCGTTTCACAGGAAAGTTGCCTCCCTTAGTATTCCAGGTGATGCAGTTTAAATAAGGAACTGCCATTGGAAATATATATTTTAGAAGGAGCCCCATGTTGTAGCCATTGGAGAAGGATACCTGGAAAACTTATACACTTGTCAGCACATATTTATAACAATTTAACAGTTGCTGCACATGAGAATTGGTCAGACAATAACCAGCTATCTTTGTGCTCCATAATAAAACAAAGGGGTATGACCCCATTAAAACAAGTAAACATCTTGAATAGCATAGTAAGGAACCTTGAACTTCAACTTGCACAATGATTTTAACTGTAACATCCTCTTCTGTCTACCCCCATCACATCCGGAAGGGCAGGGTAGGGGAAACACCCAATGTACGAGCACCAGGCCCATTGCCTTATGATGGGCAGTGATGGCTTGGGGTATCTCCATACAAAAACACCCCTGCCACCATGTCCCAGCAGTAAGACAAATAATATACAGCATCATGGTAGCAGCAAAAACACACGAGAAAAGAGGGGAAGAGAGGGGGAGAGAAAGAGAAAAAAAAATAAGTGAAAAGCGCCCTGCACCCTCTTCTAATGGACCATTTCTATGGTCCCACAGAGAGAAGTCCTCTTGTCTTTGATCAAACTAAAAGTCACCATGCTGCATTGTCCGAAAACAGTGTTCCTTGTTTGTGATTATCTATGCAATGAAAGTCTCTGAACTAAGAGGTATCTCCACAAACAATTACTAAATATGTATATAAACATAAGGTAGCTGTATACACTCATCAGGTAGCAGTTTTTTAAATGGAAAACTATTGGGCTAGTATTCAGACCCTTTGAATTCACAAGACTGTAATGTCCTTATATTAAAAGACCTGCCAGTCACAAAAGAGAACCAAAGTCCAATGATACTTCAGTATGAATTCATCTTGCAGCATGGCTTCAGAAAATATTTTAAACTAAGGTTAATAGCCAGGAAAACCCATGATAGTCCAGTAATTCCATAGCAGAGGAGAAACCAAAATGAACTATGAAGGGCATTTTCACCTGTTCAGTAACCATCCATCAGTACAAAAAAAAAAGGCACCTGGCTGTATTACAGTCCTCCAACTCAGGCTGCAGATTTGTGAGCTACTATAAATGAAGACTGGGGGAACAACTTAGCCCACTCTACCTCAGCCTATTCTGCCAACTGAAATTCAAGTGTCTCTGAGGCAGTGTTGATGAACAAGTGGGCTGGGTAACACGTATAAATTTTGATCTCAGCTTTGTATAGTACTTGCTTTATGTTTTTGTAGGCATACTGATTCTCCCGAACGTGTGGAGTAGTATCTCCAAAGACATAGAACTGCCACCCATTCCATGAAAGTGAATGTTTTTCCCCGGCTTGCTGCAGGACATGAACTTTGTCTTGGTAGTTTAGAAATTTTAATATGATGGCCCGAGGTCTTCCATGTGGTGGTGGCTGTGGCCACAGAGAGCGGTGGGCTCTTTCTAATCAGTATGTGCCCCCATGAATCATTGGACCAGCAATCTCCAATAATAGTTTTTGCACAAAAGATAGGATGTCAGCTGCCTCCGCTTGTTCCTGGATGCCCAAGATCACTAGATTATTTTGGCGGCTACACGCCTCAAGGTCATCAGTTTTCAATTCAAGCTTCTGCAGTCATTTTTTCATGTCAGCAATTTCAGATGATTGATGCACCTGTGTGTCCTCCAAGGAGCTTATCCACAGCTCTGCATCTCCCAGGCAGCAGTTCATCATTTTGAGGGTCAATTTCAGTGCTTGTAAGTCATCAGCAAATTTTGCTAGAGTTATTTTGAGTCCAGCTATATTAGTAATTAATATATCTAATTTATCCAACTCTGGGTCTATGTCAGGCGAATCTGGCATTGGTCTCTTGCATGGGGCTGTGGCCTGGGGGCTTGCTGTGGAGCAGCATCCAAAATAGGCTAGTAGTCCAAGAATTTCTCCTGTTTCACCTCCATTTTAACACCATCCAGTTTGGAGAAGAAACAGAATGGTAAGTACTGACCTGCAAAAATGAAAATTTGCTGCTAAACACTGAAAAATGTGTTAAATATCTGCCAGGAATACAAAGCTGAGGGCAATGCTGCTGACTAACCCAAAAGCATCACGTGACACTGGAGTCACTATTTGTACTGGGATGATATACAGACCTCCAAAACTTGGGAGGAACTGGATGAAGCACTGGGAGAAGCCATCAGCACAATGGCAGCAAAAGGGGAAGTACTGCTGGTGTGGGACTCCAATCTGCCAGATGTACAGTAGACTAGAACCTCACAGCCATGACCTCAGCTAGAAGCAAGATTATCCTAAACCTCCTGCAGGGGGCATCTCTCAGGCAACTAGTCTTGGAGCCCACTAGTGATGGGCAATACTGGACCTGGTGCTCATAAACAGGGATAGTATTGCAGACGTCAAGGTGGGATGCCACCTGGGGACTAGCAATTACAGTACAGTGCGGTTCAACATAAGGACAGCAGTAGAAGTAAACCACACAAGGATGAGGGCTCTGGACTTATGGAGGCCAGATTTTTAAAAGAATGGACAAAAGCCTTAGAGATGACCAAGCAGGGTGGGATGGCCTGAGTGGGGTGGAGGAACAATGGTACAAATTAAGGGATAGCATAGTGAAGGCAGCACACCTCTGCACAAAAGAAGTGAGAACAAAAAAGAGACAACTTTGGTTCACAAGGAATGTGGCTGCAAAAGTTAAGGCTAAATGGGTAGCATTCAGGAAGTACCAAGAAATGCAAAGGGAAGAGGATAAGGAGGTGCACCAGGAGAAACAGAGGGAAACAGATAAAAGCAGAGAAAGTGGTGAGGGGAGCAAAGGTGCAAACAGAGGAAAGGGTAGTCAAAGGAGTAACTAAGGGAGACAAAACTATTTTTAGCTACATATGTGAAAAGAGGAAGACAACAGGAGGGATTTTGAGACTAAGAGATGGGTGGGGACTGAACAGAGGATGATCAGGAAAAGCAGATGTCCTAAACAGACATCATTTCAATCTTCACTGTGGAAGGGGAGGGTGATGGACTGCTTAAAAGCACCAGCAACACTGCGGGGGAGGGAGGCAGACACAAGTCCATTCACAGATGAGAGAATCCTGAAAGGACTTGTAAATCTAAAAGTGGACAAAACTATGGGGCCGGATGGGGTACACCCAAGGGTGCTGAAGAAGCTCAGGGAGGTACTGACTGCGCCATGGACAGCCCTGTTAAGCAACTCACTGGAAACAGGAATGGTTCAAGAGGACTGGAGGAGGGCAGATGTAGTCCCACTTCATAAAGGCTACCGCAGGTAGGTAACTGGCAACTATAGGCTGGTCAGTCTGACATCAGTGGTGAGAAAGTTAATGGCAATGCTATTGAAGGAAAAGCTTGTGGAGTAGCTTGAATCCAGTGGGTTACATGACCTGAGGAAACATGGATTCATAAGAGGGAGGTCATGTCAGATGAACCTGATCAATTTCTTCCAGTGAGGCCTTCAACAACGTACAGATAAGAAGCTCATAAGTAAACTGGGCAGTTTGGGGATGGGAACAAAGGTGGTAAACTGGGTATGGAATTGTTGGTGGATAGGAGACAGAGGGTGGTGGTAAATGGCTCTGATTCAGGGGAGTGAAGAGTGACCAGCAGCTTAACTCAAGGCTCATTATTGAGACCAGTCCTCTTTAGTGTCTCTATAAGTAATTTTACAAAAAAAGCTGGAAGGGAAGGTATGCCTCTTGGCAGAAGACACCAAAATCTGCAACAGGGTAGACACTCCAGAGGTGGTAGAGAGAATGAACAGAGACCTGAGTAAACTCAAGGAGCGGTCTAAAGTATAGCAGCTGTGTTTCAATTTGAAAAAGTGCAAAATCATGCACCTAGGGCATAGAACCTCATAGACAGATTGTAACCTGGGGAAAGAGGTTCTAACGTTCAAAAAACAGGAAGCTTGGTGTAATCATATTGGATGACCAGAAGGTGGCAAGGCAGTGGGATATGTCAGTAGGCAGGGCTAGCAAGATGCTGGGGTGCATAGGGAAGAGCATCACTAGCAGAAGGAGGAAGTTGGTGTTACCACTGTACAGACTGTTGGTGAGACCCCACCTGGAGTACTGTGTCCAGTTCTGGAGACCACATCTCAGGAAGGCAAAGGCAAGGTGGAGGCTGTCCAGAGAAGGGCAACTAAAATGGTGCAGGGGCTACATCTGAAACATAGAAACATAGAAGTTGATGGTAGATAAGGACCATGTGGCCCAACTAATCTGCTCATTTTTCCTACCTATTTCAACCACAGATCCCAGTTGATCTGCAGCTCACCCTTTCTTTCCTGACTCTAGGGTACCCTTATGTCTATCCCATGCATTCTTAATTTCCCTAACTATTTTTGCCTCCCCACCTCCTGTTCCAAGCATCCACCACCTTTTCAGTGAAAAAGAGCTTTCTTATATTGTCCCATAACCTCTCCCCAACTTCATTTCATGTCCCCTTGTTCTTGCACATCCTATATTCTGAAAGATGCTACCCTCTTGTATCTTGTTTATGCCCCTGAGGTGCTTGAATGTTTCTATTATGTTCCCCCCCCCAGTCTCCTCCAGGGAATACATATTGAGTTCCCCAAGCCTCTCCATGTAGGGCTTTTCATGCAGTCCCTGAACCATCTTTGTAGCCCTCCTCTGGACTGCCTCCAATCTGTCTATGTATTTCCCAGAGATGTGTCTCCAGAACTGCACACAGTACTCCAGCTGAGGTCTCACAACTGATCTGTACAGTGGCATAACCACATCCTTCTTTCTGCTGGTGATACCTCTCCCAATGCACCCCAGCATCCCACTGGCTTTCCCCACAGCCTTCTCACTTTGTCTGGTCATCTTCAGGCCATCCGATATGAGTACTCCCAGGTCCCATTCCTGTTCAGTGGCTACAAGTACCTCCCCCCATCTTGTACTCCTCCCTTGAATTTCTGCTGCCCAAGCGCATAACTTAGCACTTTTTTTGCATTGAAGCCCGCTGCCACACTTTTGACCACTCCTCCAACCTGCATAGGTCTTTTCTTATTCTTTCTATCTCCTCTAGAGTATCAACCCCTCAACCAAGTTCTGACCCAGTATACCACCTTGTGGCCCACTTCCTTGTCACCTAACTTGTTTGCCAACCTTCTATTTGGGACAGTATGAAAGGTAGTGAAGGTTTTGCTGAAATCTAAGTAGGCCACATCCACCACCCTTCCCTGATCTACCTCCCTGGTCACCCAGTCAAAGAAATCTATTAGATTTGTTTGACATGACATACCCACCGTGACTCCATGTTGCCTTGGATCCTGCGCTCTGCTAGATTCAAGCAATGACACAACCCTCTTCTATAACAGTGCCTCCATTACTTGTCCCACCACTGAGGTCAACCTGACTGATCTGAAGCCCTATGGCCTGAAGCCCTATGAGGAGAGACTGAGGGATCTCAATACATGCATCCTGGAAGAGAGGAGGAGAGAGAGGGACATGATAGAGACTTATACATATCTCATGTGGGTGAATAAGGTATACAACAGGACTATTCTTCAGAGAACATGTTGCACAAGAACTAAGGGTCATGCATGAAGCTAGAAGGGGGGAATTTAGGAGGTATGAGAGGAAGTACTTCTTCACTAAAAGAGTGGTGGATGCCTGGAAAAGTCTTCCAGCAGAAGTAGTGGGAGTGAAAACAGTGGTTGGATTCAAGCATGCATGGAATAGGCACAATGGAATCTTGGTAGTGAAGCATGGGGTGGGGAGGTAGTCAGAGATCAGATAGGAGCTATGTTGCCTTTATAGGCAGGAAAAAAATGGGCAGACTAGGTGGACCAAGCAGTCCTTATCTGCCTACAGAATCTAGGTTTCTAAATAATTTGAATAAGGCAGTAAAATAATCAATTCTTAGAGCAGATTGAACTGGGGCTATGAGCTGCCTGGAGTGTGAGTACTGTCATAGCTGCAACTGAATTGAACACATTTCTTCAAGCAGTTTGTATTGAACAAGGGAGAGAGTATACTGGTTTGTAGTTATTCATGTCTGGCTTGCTTCATCCTTTTGTGCAGAGTAAGAATCATGGTACATGCTGAAATGAAAGGGAAGCTCCCTAGTGTTGAAGTGAGGAACACACACTTCCAAAACTGACAGGGCAGTTATGAGAACAGCTTATTGAGAAACTTGGGATCTAGTGTATCTGCAGGTGAAGTAATTGCTTGTAACTGGCCTTAAACCGAAGAACGGGTAGTTCTAGTTCTATGGATGTTATATCAAATCCATGAGGACTTTATTGAGTTTAAGTTAATGAAGTGATTGATAAATTCATACATACATAGATCCATGACTATTTCTGATGTACCAGTAACAGTGTACTGTAATCTTGAGCAAAAGCTTATTAAAGTACTGCTCAAAAAGGTTCCTGATTTTTGACTTTTCAGTAGCTGTGATGATACTGAACTTTTGTCTTTTGTTAGTGTCTTCACTCTCATTGTTATTATTTACAGTATATAGTTTGGCATATGCAGGAAAGTCTGTTTCTGTGTTTTTGGAAGTAGTGATGCCCTGTGGCTGGAGTGTTGGGATGTGAACTTTGAGATACATGTTTGATACACATCACTAACCTTTTAATCTTGAGCATGCCCCATAACCTTATAGTAACATTTTAACATTGTAATTTCAGGTCATAAGGTAACTCTAAACTCATCATATATATTCCCCTTGCTGTTTCATAAGCAGGGTTAAGTATTTTGTGCAAGCAGGTACTCTCCTTTGTGACACTGGCAATTTTGGGATGCTTTACTACAATACTATGGAATTTCCACTCAGCAAAGGCATTTAAGATGAAACTAAAGTCTTACTTATTTAGGCAGTCTTTAAATGGCATCTAACCAGTGAGATCTCTAGGTGTGAGCTTTTTAGTTCACTTTTTCAATTATATATAGGATTATACCAATTCAGAATATAATTTGTATGTGTTTATGCCAGTTTCTATAATTGTATTTTTTTTTAATGTATTGCATCCAAAGCCTTATCTGGAAGGATGTTATATACAGTAAACAAATTTGCTTTCCTTGCTGTACTTATTTATGGGGATTTTCTACCAACTCTACTATCCAAGGTACCATGTGATTGCCTTGATAGCAAAAAATTTCTCCCAGTTTACCTTGAAGACCTATTATCTTCATACATACTGTCCTGCTATTAGGCTTTCTATAGGTTCTCTACCCTCTGGAAGAAGAAGTGTCCTCTAAAATTGCCCTTGTATTTACCTTCTCTAATCTTCAGAGCATGCCTCTGTCTGTCTGTTTTTGTTGGTACTGTTGAGAATAAGGAAGACTGAGATCATGCTCCCTCTCAGAATCCTCTTATCCAAGAACATACTAAGCCTGTTGGCCACTCCTTTTAGCTTTTGTAATCCATAACACTGATTATTTTGGTGGCCCTGAGTTTCACTATCTTGACTGCCTTAATGCCCTTTTTGTATTGAGAAACCCCGCACTGCATGCAATGCTCCATGTGTTTCCTGACCAGAGTATCTCAAAGTGGAAGGATTACTTCCTCTGCCCTGCTGGTTACTCTCCTTTTGATGTGCCCTGGCTTCTGTAGGCCCACTGTGCAGTGGCTGCACAATCGTTGCTTTACTTTAGATACTTGACTATTATGACCCATTGGTCGTTTTCCTCCTCCAATGCAACCAGCGTAGCCAACCACAGTTTGTTAGTCTTCATTCTATTTTCCCTCCTGAACTGAGAGTCTGTCCCATCACACAATATTTCCAGGTCCTCCTGAAGTTTGTCCACATCCTCAGTGGTGGCCACCCCCTGGCCTGCTTATTGTCATCAGTCAAGTTATCCTATTGGAGATCCCAGCTTCATAATCTTTAATGAAAATGTTGACAGCACTGGCCCCAGCTAGCAACAATTCCTGGGGGATCCTGCTGAGTACCTCTTTCTACTCAAAGTTGTGCTCTTCCACCACACCACTCTGCTTCCTACCCCAAGGCCAGTATTAATCCACATTGTGCATACTTTGTGTCCTTCTTCTTTGCTGCTCCCTCCATGCTCAAACTCAGTGAGCTTCTGATAATCCCCCTTAACACTTACTTCCTCACTATGTCTACCTAATGAATGCTGCCCCTTTTTGTGACAGGTAACATTTTATGATACAGTGCATATGAAAAGCTTTAAAACAATTCCATTCATTTGTTGAGGCAGTATCTGTCAATTGAGAAGAATTTAATGATCTCTTTTGCCATTCAGGGAATGGGGTTTCTCTTCACCTTGTAGTGTCTAGTACAGTAGGTGCATATTTGTCATATAAAGAATATAATTACAATGCAGATACATCGCAAATCAGTCCCTTTCAATATAAATAATAGTTCAGTCACTATAGCAGTTAGAAGAAACACAAAAAGCAGCAACCACACATCATCTGCTGACCATAAGCCAGTCTAAAAACATATGATTCTTTTTGTAGTTTTCTTTTAATTTGGGCAAAAAATACCTGGGGTTATATTGGCATTTGAGGTAACTTTTCTTTATGTACAGTAGCTGAGTACTTTAAATGCCAGATGATGATATCACCCACAACAATAGTTTTGAGACTGTGACCTACAAGGAATTTTTAAGATCTAGTTTTTTATCCCCCCTCCCATCTCTTCCAGCATCACAAGCAGCATCAGGTAATCGCCAAGGCCCAAATAAGCTAATCTCCTTCCTAGCATCCATGGTTCCCCCTGATAGTGCACCACTTATGCTGGGGGCATACCTCCTCTGCACATCCTTATCTCATGGGAAGGAAGTTCTGGATAGGGTTTAAGAGTGCCGCCACTCACTGTCATTCTGATGGTGCAGGATAAGTGGTTTTTTTCCCCATGTAATACTCATTGACATCACAGAACAGGCATCTATTGTGCCTTTAGGACCATTCCACCCACACTCCTGGGGGTGCAACAAATAGAAACACAGAAACCTAGAGTCTGATGGCAGAGAAGGACTGCTTGGCCCACCTAGTTTGCCCATGTTCCCTACCTACTTAACACCGCAGACCCTACTTGATCTCTGGCTTTATCCCCTTTTCATTACCACTAAAGTTCCCATATGCATATCTGTCACAGCCGCAACACCCCCACAGCAAAACCTGCATATCGACAAGAATCCGTTCGACACCCACAGTGCCGAACAGGTTGTTGCAATGATGTGCCAACACACACACACACACACACACACACACACACACCTGGTGTTGGCTGCTCTCACCTGACATCCACCCCCCCTCCCGGAGTTGATAATCCTTAAGTCTGAGAGGTGCACAACCTCCCTCCACATTAACATCAAACAGATGTCGGTGTGTTCAGGGTCATGGTGAGGACTTGATGATGTAAGGGTTGTCGGCAACTATTTGTCGCTGTGGGAGAGGAAGGCAAAATTTGTTTTGCTGTGGTGTGGTGGAATCTCCTATCCAACGCCTTCTTGATTCTCGTTACAGTTTTTGTCCCCACCACCTCCTCAGGGAGGCTGTTCCAGGCAACCACCACTCCTCCTGGGAAGAAGTGATTTCTTCAATCTCCCCTGAGTCTACCCCCCTCCAGCTTTATAGTATGAACCCTTGTTCTTGAGCATCTTTTTTCTCTGAAAAAGGCTTCCCTCTTGAACATTATTTATATCCATGAGGTATTTAAAAGACTCTGTCATATCCCCCTCTCCCTCCTTTACTCCAGAATATGCAAATTGAGGTCCTTTAGTCTCTCCTCATAGTGCTTTTGATGCAGATCCTGCACCATTATAGTTACCCTCCTCTACTATGTGTCCTTCCAGAGGTAAGGTCTCCAGAACTGGACACAGTACTCTAGGTGTAGAGTCTCCAGAGATTTAAACAGAGGTATCACTGTCTCCCTCATTCTGCTGGTGATACCCCTAAATAAATTAAACAGGCATGATAGTGCCTGAATATAAGGGTTGAGTAAGCATTTCTATGTTAAACTCAGATATTTGCACCTTAATAAGTTTGTCCCCTTTCAACCAATTTACAGGAAATTAGGAAAGCATAGCTTCTGTGCCAGATGTTCAGGGGAGGCAAAGTTACAGAGGTGCAAAAAACCCCAAAGGTTTCCATTTTTGAAAATGTTTAAGACTGTTTTTGCCACCTGACAACTAAAAAAAAAATAGGAGGCTTTGAAAGCAGAAACTCTCAGGTTTGATAGAGGTTGGTACCAAGTGTGTGCTTTTGTGGTTATTTTAGGTCCCTCAGCTAAGTAGTTTCTGAGCATGCACAGTTCAATAAATGAATGTTCTATTCATAACTGAATTTTTACAAAAGCAGTAGTTTGCACTATATGACACAGCTGTGTTTAACATACAACAGCTCTGTCATACATTGCAACCCCTGCTGCTGTCACCACTCGTAGGTCGAGGACTGCACTACTGTCATTGTAGCCCCACCATCCTGACTTTGTTCTTACCTTCAGCTGTATATTGTCACACTAGGGGTCCCAATCCCAGTGGCAGTGTATTTATTTATTTTGATTTATTTATTCTTCATTACAGACACCAGGATGCCCACCCCAGTGTCAGATGCTTCCCCCCTGTGCAATGCCTTGATGAATTAAAATTGCCAACAGCGTTGGGCCCAATCCCCATTTACACCCACTCCCCCCAGCAGCATGTGACACTGGGAAGCCCACCCTCAGTGTCTGAAATAGTGAAGTTACCTGAAAAGGAAAAAAACAGTCCCACCACATCTTTTTTTTTTTTTTTACCTGAGAAAAAGAAAACTATCCCTCATTGTCTGGCATGCTCTCCCTACCCACAACCAACCCTT
Source organism: Neoceratodus forsteri (assembly GCA_016271365.2). Taxonomy (NCBI): domain Eukaryota; kingdom Metazoa; phylum Chordata; order Ceratodontiformes; family Ceratodontidae; genus Neoceratodus; species Neoceratodus forsteri. Next base: position 1,436,368,513 of record CM028131.1, on the reverse strand, counting down.
CCAGTGAACACCTCCCCTTACCCTATACTTACCTATGTATGTCAGCACAGCTGACTTTAATGAATGACAGCTGTGTCATATATTGTAAGTACCATACGACACAGCTGTCTTTTATTAAAGACATCTGTGTTGTATAGTAGAAGTACTATACAACACAGCTATCTTTAAGAAATGACAACTGTGTTGTATAGTGCAAGTACTATACAACACAGCTGTCTTTAAGAAATGATAGCTGTGTTGTATAGTACTTGCACTATATGACACAGCTGTCATTTATCAAAGACAGCTGTGCTGTATAGTGCAGGCTGCTGTGGTCTTTGTTTGTACAGTGGGTCAGAGATGGGGCTACTGTCATTGTAGCCTCACCAGCCTGACTGTGGCTGAACTAAAATGTTATTTGCCAGTGGAGGATCCCAATCCCCTATGGCAGTATATGTATTTATTTTTTGTAAATGATTTTGACTGCATTGTTTTCTGACACCGGGATACCCACCCCTGGTGCCAGATGCTTAGCTCCCCCCTTTGTACCCAATGATTGAGGCACTGCCGACATCGGGGGGCCCAATCTCTGTGTTGGCATTTACCCTACCTCAGCACTGAGGGGCACTGAGGAGCCCACCCCCAGTGTCCCTAAATACTTTAGTTTCCCCTGAAAAGAAAAAAAAATCCCGCAACGTCTTTTTTTCTTGTTCGTAACCTGGAAAAAGAAAACAGTCACTCGTCGTTACTGCCATCTCCCTACCCCCACCTTACCCTCCAACTGTGCACCCACCAACCCACCCCCTTACCCTATACTTACCTCTGGAGGTCAGCCAATGCATTCGTCTGTGGAGAGGGACACATCTGCACTCTTCAAAGCCAAACCGCGAACTGAGGAATACAGGTAAATGCATTTCCAATAGTGTTTTGAACATATGTTGCTATCTCAGCCATTTTTAGGCATTTTTGCACCAAATGTTTAACATGGGATTTTTGGGACCCCACCTCATGAACACTAGCACTGTCATTTCATTACTCAGTCCCAAAAAGTGACATTGCGGTCACTATGAGGAATCATCTTTTGGGGCCAGTTAACGAAATGATAATGCCAGTGTTCATAAGGTGGGGTCCCAAAAGCCCATGTTGAAACTTTGGTGAAAAAATTCCAAAAAATGTCCGTGTTATGAGTGTGCATTGCTCGGTTTCTATGCAAGTGCATAACTTTGGTAATTTTACAATATTTTTACTCCAGATTTTCAACATACCCATTTTTGCACACCACCTCACAAACAGCACAGCAGTCATTTTTCACATCGTATTCAAAATGTGTTTTTGCACCTGTGGCATGGAATGGTGCGATCACTAAGCTGAATCACCTTTCAGGACTGATTAACAAAATGACAGTGCCAGTGTTCATGAGGTGGGGTCCAAATAACCTCATTTTGAAGATGTGACCCCCAAAAACCGTAAAATGACCACTTTATGAGCGTACATTGCACTGTTTCTATGCAGGTGCATAACTTTGGTAATTTACAATATTTTTACTCCAGATTTTCACCATACCTATTTTTTTCACACCACCTCATGAAGAGTAAAGCTGTCACTTTTCACATTCTGTCCAAAGTGTGTTCGCACCTGTGGCATGGAATGGTGTTTCAGCACTGATTTGAAAATTTTCACCTATGGGGTTTATGAAGTGGGGTCATAAGAAGAATATGTTAAATGTTTCAGGTCAAAATATTAAAAAACAAAGAATTAATGAAGTAACATTGATTGCAGGGATGTCCGTTGCACCTCTGGGGAACACACTGCCTTACCGTGCCAGTGAGCTGAGTTCATGTGTGAATTCAGTGAGCCAGTTTACTGGGGCAAGGCTGATGGGAAAGGTGCTGTAGCATGCTGCACCAGTCATAATCTGGGTAGGGAAGGAGTAGTGTTTCAGCACAGATGCCACAACCTGCGGTGGGTCAGGGAACCTTACCCACAGGGTATCAAGATGTGTGCTGGGGTATGCTAGTCCTGTGCACTGTAGCATGACTGTCTCCAATAATGTGTTTAGCTCTTTCAGGACCTGCACAAATGAGGATACATTTTCACTATCACAAAAAAAAGGGAAATGAGTTGCAAAAAACTATGTTAATGCAGAGATTAGGGTTGTAAAAGCACAACACGTATAACAACGAGAAATGAAAAAACATTAGGGATTTGGGTCTCCGTCGTATTGTTGAATCAGTGGTGGGGTCTTACTTAGGGTTGTCAACCCTAATGCCCACCCCTACCATGGATCAGATGAGGTCAAATGTGATGTCTTCACACAGTGTTTTGGACAGGAGGCTACAGGCTTGGGGGTGAGTATTAGGTTTGACAACCCTAAGCAAGACCCCAACACTGATTTGGCAATACTCCAGAGACCCAAATCCCTATTGTTTTTTCATTCCCCGTCTTTGCATGCTATGTATTTTTTCAACCCTAATCTCTGCATTAATGTATTTTATTGCAACTAATAATATTAATATATATATATATATATATATATATATATACACACACACACATACACATATACACACATATACACACATATACACACATATATATATATATATCTTATACTGGCACGGTAGCGCCAGTATAGTTAGGGTTGAGTAAGCACTTTAATGTTAAATCATTTTGCACCTTAATAACTTTGCCACCGTATGAAGGATTTGCCTGAAATTTTGCATGGACATTTTGGTACCATAGATCTCTGGATCTGGCAAGTTGCGTTGTGGTGTGATGTATGGTTGTGGAGCTACGAAACACCCAAAAACTCAAATAAACTGACTTTTTGCACATTTCTTTGCTTGCATCCACAGCCCACACGATTTGTCTGTTTGGTCCAAAATCTTCAAGGAAGATGCAGTCTGGGTCATTGATGTGCCTTTCAAAGATTTGGTGCAAAAATATTAAACCGTTCAAAAGTTATTCAAAAAACAAATCTCCCATTATAGTCAATGGGGGAAATACATGTGCATCACGAAAGTTTTGCAAATGCACTTTTACTTTCACAAATGGCCCTTTTGCTTTCATGATTTGGCCATCTTGTTTTCAGTTAGTGAGACAGAAAAATGCCTGGCATTTACATTTGGGACCCTCTAGGTAAACACTGACTGTTGGGTTTACCTAGTTGGTCTTGAGGATGCCAGCCCTATATTTTTTGGGGGGTAAACCCCCCAGAAATGCCTTTTTAAACATCAGGGAAAAAATACTTTTACAAATCACAAAAGAAATGGCCAAAATACTTTCACAAATGAGAAAGTGTTGTGCTACTTTTTGCAAAACTTTCGTGATTTGCGAAAGAATAAAAAAAAAAAAAACTGCAAATCTTTGCCATCCTCCTGCAACAAAACAGTAGGGTCATTTGGGCTGATATTTGCAGGGTGGCAAGCCCTGGTCTCCCAGAAGTACCTTTTTGTGGTTAGGTGGTAAAACATTCAGTGGATAAAAAGTTACAGTGTTCCAAAGTTGATAAATTTCCCATAGGATAACATTACGGCACCTGTGATGCATTTTGGTGCCTGTATCTCAAAACAGAAACAAGTTTGGAAATCATAGATGACCCCTGCATTGGAATTTTTTTCCTACTTGCTACAGTTAAAGAGATATTGGCAAAAACATGTTCTAAGGGTTCCAAGGGTGCCTTTGCAGTGCATTTCAGTGCCCGTATCTCAGAAATGATGCAAGATACGGATTCAGTAGATTCATATTGCATGAAGTATTCACTGTCATGATTACACCAGAACTGGAATTTTTTTTCCTAGCTGCCATGGTTGCTGAAATATTAGAAAACTAGTCTTACAAGGGTTCCTTGCCCTATAGGGCTGCTGTATGGCTCTGTAGTTATGTATAAGTGGGAGCGCAGGGTCCAGAGGGCCCATGCTCCCACTAACACACACCACTTACATTACACTTTCTCAAAAAGAAGGGAAATTCATTGCAAAAAACTCTGTTAATGCATCCATTAGGGTTAACAGTACAGTAACAAAAGTTTGGAAATGTGCTGTTAGGGTTCCAAACCCTAACTCCACATTCCCCCACCCCCAACCCTCACACACACATGCAAGACACATGTAAGACTGTAACATACTCTACCATTCCGTCACATCTGCAACCACAATAATCACAACACTGTACTTCTTTCACATAACACTATGTAATGAAAAAACAAATATAGCATCATTGACTCTATAATGCCAGCACAGTATGAGGACACGTTATTGCTGGCACATCTTCTTCATACAATGAGACTTAGTCTGTAAACCTCTTCAAAATACTTTTATGTGTCACTGTTCAACAATTGGGTTGCTGCAGGCTATCACATGGGCATGTGGTAGCAGGATAGACAGAGATGACACATACTACTTTTAAGAACCTGCTCAAGTATGAAACTAGCACCATCACATGTTGTTATACGGCTGCATTACCTGGAAATACTCATTAGCAACATGCTATTGTCAGCTTTGGATGTTACAACTGTTGCTTTCACATGTTACTTGTAAACTATACTACGAATAATTGCTTTTATTATTACTACCGTTTGTTATTAGGACTGACTCACTCAATCAGAAAAATAAATGCAAACATTCAATGACTGTTGGTAGGCTTACACTAAGTCTCATTTCCAAGAAACTATCTATGGATAACACACTGTGTGTTACATCACTTCACTATTGAATTATAGGCATCTGCTTAAATCTTGTTATTACTTTTTTGTAATACAAAAAGATTTACTGTGGGGCATCACTCATGGTTGCCCAGCATGTGTGTCTACCCCCAAGGCACTATGATGGCAGCAGAACTCATACAGTTGGTGGCCCATGATGATGGATGTGTCTTGCAGTACATTTAGAAAGTTGTATGTTACTTTTGTTACCTGATGCTGGTTGGCTCTAATTGGTTGTGTTGCCTTGGTCCTTCCCCTGCTTGCATATGTGAGTGTGGGGGGGGGGATGTGGAGTTAGGGTTTTGAACCCTAACAACACATTTACAAACTTTTGCCACTGTACTATTAACCCTAACTGATGCATTAACTGAGTTTTTTGCAATTAATATATATTTATACAATGGGGTGAGACAAATAAGTAGTGGATAAATCCATGTATCTTACACACAGTGATGTAAATCCTGGTAGAAAATCACACTGTGATTTTTTTTTACCAGAAATATTATCACAGTGTGATAATATTTTACATTTATACATACTGTGCTTATCTCACAGGCTGATATTATCACGGTGTTGCTGTCAGGCTAAAACCCTGCCTAAAATAATCACTGTCCTGATCTCTTAATTGCATCCTGACCAATCTGAAAACTCGGCTGGACTTTGCTGAAGTAGATATCATTACTCTTAGGCAGGTTTCCCTAACACAGCAATCAGGAAGGAACTACACCAAACCCTCAGTAGCCTAGGAAGCTAATCAGTATATCAGTTCCACCTGCAACCCACCTGCTAGCCCTAGAAAAGCTCATTGTGTTCCTGCAGAGAACCAAAGCAAGCTAACAGCAGTCAGTTTCATACTGACAATAAGCCAAAAAAAGAGCAAAGCCTTTCACATCCATGAATACCTCAACTACCAATGAATATAGCCTACTTCATCCCAAATAGCAAATTAGGGTTTCAGCTTGTTTTAGCAGAAGTTTCTTTTTTTGTCCTGTGTCTTCTTTGTTTATTCCACAAGATAAAGTGAACAAAAAAATTAAAAGTTCTGGAAACCCCTATTGTATAAATCAGACACATGATGTGCAGTCGTGTACAATCGAAAATATTTTCACTCCTGAATTGTGACCTCTGGATACTGTCACTCGTGCCTTCGGCACTCATGAGTATCCAGAGCTTATATATAAAATATATGATAAATAGTTCCCTGAGGACCTTGTGCTCACACAGCATGAGCAGTAAGCCTACCACTCATGAGGAGCTAACTCCTAGGCTTACAGCAAAAGGCTACTGGGCAGTGTATCTAACCTCCCCAGAATGAGATGTACTGGTTTAGGCAATGACCTTCCTTGCTCAGTTTTGAGGCTGAAATTGGGCAGATAATTTGCTGTGAATGAATTTAGTGAATATCCTCTCTGTGAAAAAATTCAAAAGTCTACAAAAAACAAAAGTTCTCTACCTATCTCCTAAGTACTTTCTCTTTTTCTCTATCTCACTAGCAAACTGCAGAAGTTCCAGTGATTGTGGAGGTCTCGAAATTGGATCACAATTCTGAACTTAAACTTGGGGTACAAAAGTCTTTATATGTGCCAAATGTTTAAATTATCGAGTGTGATCCTGACCAAGAGACTCAGTTTTACACAAATTTGGACATTTATGTCCTTTTTTGAAACTATTTCTAGTGCTGCATGAAACAGAAAGATGTAGCTGAGGCAGTTTTGGTTTTGAGTGTATATAAACACAAGCCTGTATACAAGTGTCAGCAAGCACTGCACAGATTAAACTCTGACAGAAACTTGTGACTGCCAGTGTCAGCCGAGGAAGATTGAGTTACTGGCTATCCACTACAGTTGTCACAGGCCAGAGCTTTAAAGAATAAGGGGTATGACATCTGTTAAGGAGTACAGATAAATGGTAACAGAAGTAACATAATATAGGGGCACCCTCCTCCCCTTCACCTCTACCCCCATACCACTGGGTGCCTCTCCACCCCCTACTACTTCCCTCCCTTACTGACCCAACCTCCTCCCATCACCTTCTACCTCACCTCCCCTTCCCTTATCCCCTCTCCACCACTCCCCTCCTGCTTCCATTCCCTCTTCACCTTCTTGTACGACATTCTGCAGTGATCCTGCACCACCCCCTCACCAGACACCCTCTGTTAACACTTACCCACTACTGGTACTGCCAGTATGCTTAGTAAAAGCATCCTTTCACCAGTGACAAGGCCCACCTTCTGGGCTGATTACAGTATATATTCTCTCTCTCTCTCTCTCTCTCTCTCTCTCTCTCCAGTATGTCTTCTCACTATTAGTCCTCTTTTCCTGAGCCAACTCCTCCCCTTGTTCACTCTCTCTCCCTCTCTTTTTTCCTCCTTGTGTTGGCAATTTCCATTGTATATAGTGTTTGCTTATTTCAGTCACACATGTAACCTCTTACCTAATTTGCCTTAATTGTTATTGATCCCTTACAGCCTTCTGTAAGCTGTAGTTTTATTTGTTATTGTAATGACCCTGATGTGGAACCTATGTAATGAGCCTGTACTCAAAGGTTAATCTGAGATCTTAATAAAATAAAAAAATAATAAAAACAGATTCAGATGCGGAATGGCACTAGATAATAATAAGTTGGGAAAACTGTGCACTTCATACAGCACTTATATAATAACACTATCAAATGAGGTGGATGTAAATTTCCAATATAACAAATGCAAACAATGGGCACTAGGCACGAATGTGCGGAGTGGATCCACGGCACAGATCCATGGTGCTTACCCACCCTGCACCCATTGCACCCCCGCACAGGATCCACAGAAGGGGCACACAACCCAATGCACAAAAGGGGCATGCAATCAGTACACACCCTATCCTCCCAGCTGCGCAGACAGCAATGCACCAGGGGTTGGGGGCGTATCTGCACTATGCACCATTCAAAAGGCACATAGTGTAGCTGGTAGGGGAGTGTAGGGGCAAGCAGGATACACCAGAGGGGAAACTGCCATAACTGTGATGCATGGCCAGGCCCATGCACTGATGGAGTCCCTCCCGGCTAGGCAACATGAGTGAATCACACTCCCAACACACCGAACCCCCACTCACTACCAGCATCATGGAGTCCCCAAATGGAGCCCTGGCCAAAGTCAGCAATGTGGTGACATGCCCACCCAAGCACATTGATGCCCTGACCCGGTATAGCAGAAGCACCCCCCTACCCCAGCATATGTATGCCCTGACACGGTGTAGCAGAAGCACCCCCCACCCCCAGCACATGTATGCCCCATCCCGGTAAAGCGTAGGCATAGCCCCAGCCCACACAGGTGCCCCGTACCCCAGGTGAGAGCAGGACCCTCCTCCACCCACTGCCCACATGCATACATGTGCACAAACCTCAACCCCAACCCCTGATCCCTGGCCCTCAGGTGATCATTAGAGTTCAGTGCCCCCATGGCACTAATAACACCTCCCCATAAATGCTGGTTGGTGCCATGGCTCTGGATGGCCAGCAGCACAGTCCTCCTCACACCTACTCAGCTGCTGGCCATCCAGTTGATGCTGGGAGCGTGCCACTATATATATAGGCAGCACACTCCCAGCATCCATTGGATGGTCAGAAGCTGAGGAGGTGCATGGAAGGTTGTGTCACTCTATATCCAGTGTCTGTCCCTGACTGGCAGGTACAGATGATGGGGGGTGATGTCGGTGCTGGGGGAACACTGACCACCAATGAGGGCTGGGGTTGCACCAGGATTGGGGGTCAGGGGGGTGTTCTGGTTGTTCTGTGCCTTGCTGGGCACTCACAACAGGGATCTTGTTTGGGGGGGTGACTACTTCGGGGATGGGGCACAGGGTGTGTGTGTGGGAGGGGCGTGTTTCCCCATTGGGGACGGGAAATGGAGGTCTTGGGGGTATTAATATGTGTTTATCTGTGCGGCACCCAGAGCCTCTGGGATTGGGCATCTTTTTAAATAAATTTTTCCTTGCCTTTTTTTGCCTTACTACAGTAGGGACAGGCACTGATGTGTGGTGGGGGAAGGCTTATGGGATGGGAGCAGAGTATTGCTGCTGGGGGTCCTTCTGTGCACCAGGAGGGTGCTGTGGTACATGGGTTAGCTGGGGGGGGGACATCTGGATGCCAGGGACTTGCTGCACCAGTCCATGTGCCTGTGGTAGGTATTCCCACACCTGGATCCATGCCTACATGTGCATAGGATCCTCTTCTGGACCCAGGATGGGCCTCCGATTGGATGCCTGCCTGGATCCTCAACTCTTCCCCTAGCTGGATTGTGAAGTCCTGTGTGCCGGGGGAGCGAGGCCGCGGACAGGTGGCAGCTGTTAGTGCATAATGGCTGGTGCGCACTTGTCCGTGGGTACAGAGCTATATTGCTGGGGTACGTGCTTCTGGCACATACTTTCCGACCAGTCATGCATAGCAGCCATAATGTGGTATTGTGATGTGTGGTGTTAAGTCTTAGAGCAAGGATAACAAGGTTACAGAACGTAAGGGATCTGAAATATTTCTAAATAATACAATCCCAGGAATGGAAAACAGAAGGAAGAAACATATAACAGGAAGGGGATGGAACTGAACTAGGTGGGAAGCCTATGAATCTTCAAACTAACTTTAGAATTGAAAGCAAAATGAGCCAGGTAGGAAAAGGCAAAGAAGAAGGAGGGAAGTGACAAAATTAATCAAAGCTGGATTGTTGTAGGAAATAACAGAAAATGGAAAAAGGGAGAAAGGCAAATGTCTATAGTGTCTCACTACAAAACAGATTTCAATTGTTAGAGGCAGAAGCAGTGGAGGAAGAGGGGGAGGGTGAACAGAAAATTGATAATCATATTCACAAGGCTTCAATAGATCCCACTGAAAGTTATACCCACAAAAAGGAAGGACAGCTGGTGGTGTAGGAGACTCTGCTGTAAGATTTACAGACACCACTGTGTGCATAGTGGATAAACAAATGAGGATAGTAATCCCTTTTCTGGGGACTAAGGTAGCAACATTATTGAGACAGTGGACACTACATTTAATTCAGGAGGAGAAACACCATCAGTCATTTTGAATATATGGATAAACAATGTTGGATATAGGGAGAAGAAAGACAGAAGAATTTTATAACACTGGCTAATAAAATCAAGGGACAAGGCTGCAGGCTAACAGTATCAGAAATATTGCCAGTCCCTAGAGCCTCGGCTGGGAGGAAGAGAGCAAGCCAATAAAATAAATAGATGGCTAAAGATATGGATATGGAATAAGGAGTATGGATTTCTTAGAAATTGGTGACACTTTGTGAAGGAGCATCTACCCTTCAGAGACAGACAGCGTTTGATAAGAAATGGAGCTAGAATACTGAGAAAATGTTTCCTGTTCACAATAGAGGAATAGTTAAATTAGAAAGAAAGGGAGTAGAGGGTTACCATGTACAGAAATTGGAGGAACAGAAGAGCAGTAAGAAATGACATAACAAGGGGCTAGCAGTGATCTATCTAAACACAAAGGCCCGCATTTTCAAAGGAGATGCGCGGTGGAAAGTAGAGATGCACTGCTCATCTCAAAAAATGAGCCAAAGCATGATATTCGAAAGACAGAGATGCGGCACACATCTCTGGATGCGCCATCACGCGGAAATAATGTATGTGACACAAATAAAGGGGGCATTCCTATGAATATACCGTGCAACCCTATATTCAACCAAAATGTGCCACGCATCTGCCACAAATCTCAGAAATGAGCCACCCAAAGTTAGGCATACAAAAGGGTGGCCTAAATCAGCCAGTCACTAACAGGCAGGTCGCAGAACTGCAATGAGGCCATCTGGAGACAGCCCTCAGAGGTGCACAAAAACAAGCTCCAGGCACCCACACACAGCAGTTATGCCAGGATGGATGAACCCTGAGCCACAGGTTCCATGTCACCACCGGCACCATCCAAAGAGCAACACCCCACACCACACCCTGGATGTAGACACCCAGCAGCCACATGCCAGTGCTGTCGTGTGCCCCTCTGGCACACCAGTGGGGAGGACAGCAACACTGCAGCACATGTACCAGGGGCCATGGTCACTACCCATGCGGCCTGCAGGGTGCCATCCGGTGATGGCATGCACCCAGGGTGATGTCTGTGGCAATGATGCCCAGGTTGCCTGGTGGTTCTGGTGTCTGCATGGCATGGGCCAGGGACTGACAAATGGCACACACACATGGTGGTACACCATGGGTGCACACAGATGGGACTCACCTGGGTACCTTATCACTGTCTGCACACTGCTATCCCTTTCAGTGCCTACCAGGTACCTCCCATATTGAGGTGTGTGGGGCACTGCAGGTGATTGTATGCAGCATATGGCGCTGGTGTATCACATGAATGTGGCATGAATGGCTAATGGGGAGAGATCTGTTGGAGTGGTGAGAACTAGGAGGTGCCCAGGGACAAAATGGGACCTAGGAAGAGGCCAGACGTAGCTGGTTCCCATACCCAAGGCTCCCACCGGATTGAGTGGGCAGGTAACTGAGGGGCCAGCAACCTCTGCCAATCCCCTTTGGGCAGTGCTGTGCAATGCAAGATTGATCAAAAACAAGTTCACTATTGTAGCAGACTTGATTTCTTCAGTCGATCTGGCTTGCATTACTGAGACCTGGCAGGGTGATGATGCTAGCACAGTATTAGAGGCATCTATCCTGACCAGTTTCTCTGTAGTGCACTGCTTGAGGAAGAATCACAAGGATGGGGGCATGCACATCTGCTTTAGAGCCCACCTGAACTTTTCTGTGCATCCAGTGAGTTCTACTTTGTCATTTGAATGTGTGGCCATATGAGGGGGCAAGGTGCAGGCTGCAGAAACCTTCTGGTGTACTGACCTTCGGGGCACAAGGGGGAATTTCTGCAGGAAGTCACTGACTTTGCCACTGAAAGAGTGTTGGGGTCACCCAGGTGGTTGATCCTGGGTGACTTCAATGCTTGGATCAATGATGAACTATTGCAGTTTGGACAAGACTTTCTCCAGATGTTGAATTCTCTAAGCCTCACACAAGTTGTTGCTACAGTGACGCATAGACACGGGCATGCCTTGGACCTAGTATTCTCACTGGGGTTGAGGTAAGTAATCTCAAGATTAATGCAGTCATGGGTCACATGATGCATAGCTTCTTATAGCAGTACTCATCTACTGATCCCACTCCCCTCCTTTGAAACTTCTATTTTTTATTGACTTAAGTGCATAATATCAACTTCGTTGGACAGTTAAAAACTTCTGTTCCCTCTACAGAAGTGAGTGTGGCCACTGAAATCTTGAAACATATAGGCCGAGATGAAAGCTTCTCCTCTGCACCATACCCCACTTGCAATGCAGGATAAGGCTTCCAAAAGGTCCAAGCCCCAACCCACAGCTCCCAGCTGCACTGCCACCTCACCACCTGCTCTTACTGAGGAAAAATTTCTCTAAGAATTTGGGCCATTCAAAGATTCACTACATGAGTTAGCTTTGGAAATTAAAGCTCTCCGTACCTTGTTAGATACCCTTACCCACAGAGCTGGTGACACCGGAGCTCGCACAAGCTCTGTAGAAGATTGGAGGGCTAAAGTGGACCCCAAACTGATTGGCTTGTGGCAGAAGGCCGCCTGCCTCAAAACTCACCTGAAGGACTTGGAGGGATGAAGCAGGTTAAACAATATTATTGTCCTGGGGCTACTGAAGCGAGTTGAAGGGTCACACCCTATTCTATTTGCACAGAAGCTGTGTGAATGCTTGGCTGAGTACTCTCCGAATGGGCCCACCCATGTGACTGAGCTGGCACACCACTCACTGCGACCTATGCCTTCAGAAGGGTCCCCTTCCCATCCTTTTATTTTTAAGTTTTTAATTTTCTAGACAAGCAGCATTTACTGGCTAAAGTCTGGGAGCTGTAACAGATATTGTGGGAGGGGACTCAGTTGAGGGTGGTTCAGAATCTCCAAGCCACCGTTCATCAAAAAAGATCAGCTTACCTATAGCAGCTGGGATATGCTTTAGAGTGCTCTAACTGGCTAAACTTTAAGTTCAGCATGAGGTGACATGGAAATCCTTTGACATGGCAGCTCAGGCATCCTCTGAATTGAAATCTTTGTTTCCAGACCTATTCCAAGCAGGTTGATTGCCCGTCTAGACTTCTGTCCTTCAGTCTGGCTCCCTGGGCTCTCTCAAGCAAGTGCCATGTTTATAGAGTATTTTTTTCCCTTGCCTTTTGATTTAGCCCTTCATGCTGCAGTGGGGACTTTAGACTGTGTAAGTAACTTCAAGTCAAAGTTGATGTTGTATGCGGTGGATCACTGGTTAATTCCCTATTTGTGTATGGTATTGAAGACTGAGAACTATTGGTTTTCTAGAGATAAATCAGTGACTCTCTCTCTCTCTCTCTCTCTCTGCTTACAAATCAGTCAGCATTGTGGACTCTGGCATACATCTTTTATACTTTAGTCATAGCTACAATATTATCTTCATCAGTTTTCACTCTGCAAATAAACATTGCTGCCACCGGATGATATTCATTACTTTAACTTTGCTGTGGAGCTTGGAACAGACCTGCCCAATGTGTATGCCTCCTGCTGCCACCCTGACTTTATACTGGCAGGTTTTCTGTGGACTTTAAGTGGAATGATTCCTTCTATCCTCTCTTTTTTTTTTTTTGAGCTGCGGGAGATAACAATGCTCAGTACAGATACCTATAGATTACTTAAACAGAGCAGGTACCTGTTTTTTTTTTTCTTTATTACTGTATTTCCCTATTTTATAATATGTTGGATCTGCCCTTTAGTTTTGGTCCTCCAAACAGCAGTTTGCTGTAAAACTTTATGTCATTTGGAAGATGGTACCTGCTATAGTTCTTAATTATATGTATTCATCAGTTGGGTTTTCACTATTAATACTCTCATTTTGTTCGGAATGTACTGAGATTGTTCTTTGTTGGTTATACTAGTTTGCTGTTCTACGGGAAGGGGAGGGGGATAGCATCTTGTTAATGTTTCATAGTTGCGGTCTGAGGGGGTGGAGGCAGTGGGGGTGGTGGGGTAAAGTAGTGGGTTTGCTAGGGGAGCTGTGTTTAACCCTTTCATCATGGACGGGAAGGCTACAGTGGTGCAATCGATTGGACTGGGGGTTTATTGGTTTTTCTTTACGAGTATATGGGGATTTTCAGTTTTTTTATTTTATTTGCATGGTACAAGGGGGTTTTATGTTTGTTTCCTTGAGACTCATGTGCCTTACTGTTTTTCTGATATAGGTTGTGGGTTAACTGTGTTCTGTAGGCACAGTGGTTTTTCAGCTTGTTTTTGGGGGATGGGCTATGGGTTGGGGCGGCAGAGTGCAATGGAGTGTTTGTTTTATAAGTTGTTTCTTCATTTTCTGTTTGGAAGGATCCCAGATTCATCTATCTGTTCGAGCATTACCTCTGTCAGATATTATTAAGTATGCTTCTTGGAATGGGAAAGAGGCTTGCTCCAGAGTTAAAAAATACCAGATTATCAAGCACTTGAACCTTCAACAGTGTAATATTATCTTCTTGCAAGAAACACATTTGTTTGCCTCTGAGTGAATTCTCTTTTGAAAACAGTCAGTCGGGCAGGTCTTTGCCACCGGTAACAACACCAAAAACAAGAGACAGCCATTTTAATCTCTAAAAGTGTTAAATTTCAATGTACTCAGATTCTTGAAGATCCTCAGGGCAGGTACAGTTTTGTTAAAGGTATTTTGGACCACATGGAAGTTCTGTTAGGTAGTGTTTATGGGCCTAACATAGAGACATCCTCCATTTTCATGGATTTGGCCACCCTTCTAGCCCCATTCCTTTCAATCCCTATTATTATAGGGGGGATTGGAATATTTATTTCACTCAAGATTTAGATATTACAGAAAAATTGCATACCGGATTGTCCCCTGCTCCATCCATAATATGGTTGACTCCTTGGGACTGTGTGACCTCTGGTGTGTATTATATCCAAAGGTCAAGGAATACATGTTCTATTTCTCTGCACATGGTTCTTTCTCCTGTATTGATTACATTTTAATCAGTCAGAATGTCATGAGTGGCTTGCTGTGTTGTGAGATAGCCTTGAGGGTCCTCTCAAATCATTCTCTGGTGTGGTTAAGGCTTAGCTTGGTCTCTAACATTCAGCAGGATACATCATGGAAACTAAACAACCAGCTTTTAAAGGACAATTATGTCATTAATAGATGTAGGGAGCAGATATGAGTCTCTCATAATACAGATTCCACTGACAAAGGAGACATGGAATGGAGTGCTTTTAAGTGTTTTGTTAGGGGAGAATTTATCCGTCCACTCTACTGAACTGCATTAGGGAGATGGTGAAGCATCTGAGCCCTAAGTGTTCGGAAGAATACCATAGTGAATTATTGTCTCTATGGGACAAATATGCAGAGTATTTGCATGAGAAAGCTGAATATTCTATTTTTAAAATGCATTCCACTTATGTGGATCAGGGGGAGAAGGTGGGGCATCTCTTGGCTTTATGCCTCCTGAGACAAGAAGCTTCACATATTATCACTTCTATTTAAATCTTAAATAGACAATTCTATTAAAACATCACCAAGGGAAATTGCCCATGAGTCCAACACATATTACAAGTCTCTTTATGGGCCCTGGCCTAACCTCTCTCAATCCCAGATCTCCAAACTTACTTAGCCTAAATTCCCCTTCCCACATTACTAGAATTCCAGCAAGCATGTTTGATGCAGCCTTTGACTTAACAGGAAATTTTGAATGCCATTAAAACTTTACCACCTGCATCCACTTGCAATGTCGACATCCTGGGTTTGGTGATGGATTTGGAAGTCAGAGGGCCGGCCGAGGGGGGGAAGGATCGAGCATCCCAGGGACTGCTCTTTTTCTTACAGGGGGTGGGGAGGGGAAGAGTATCCAGCTCTTTGTGGACCCCTGGTGGAGGCTGGGGATACCACTGGGGCCAGCACCATAACCTTAGGGGGAGCAGGGTGAATGTTGGATGTCATTGCACGTCCACACCCCCAGGGGTCCAGTAAATGTAAATTTGTCTATTGACGAATGACATTGGCATCAGTGCCACATCGCGGATTGGGTCCTCTCTCTTCCCAGACCTTGTGTAGCACCACTGGGAAGCTAGCAGTCCCACACCCAGGGGGTAATCTAGGGTTTGAAAAAATCCTCCTCCCCAGTACTGTTAAAAATTCACCAGAAATCTCCCACAGGGGGAAATCTGAGGTTCTCATGGGTAGGAGGCTGGGGAGATGCACTGCGAGGCTGCATGAGATGGGTGACTGTCTGATGGGGGGGCATGGGGTCATTCTGCCACAGGAAAAAACAACACGGCTAAAAAAGCCACAGCCAAACAGCGCCGAACAAAAACAGAGTCAGGAAAAACACCGACCTGTTTCAAACACTGCTCCCATTGAAAACAATGGGTCTTTATGCTTTTTTCTGGAGGGTGAAGCCCCCTGCACCCCCCGCATGAGGGCCCTTTACCCCATATCCTCAGGAACTTAAATAACTAACTGCAGGGGCTGGAGGACCTTAAGAATGGGGAGAAACTCTGGAGGGGGAGGTGTTTGTTTGTTTTTTTAGATCAATAAGAAAAATTGTAGCAGGGGAGACCGGGGCGGGGGGGAACCAAACAATGGTCCCAGGTCTCCCAACTGCACCATGTGCTGGTGCCCTAGCCACTCTTCCATGGGAGCGGCTCAACCAGACACCCAGCACATGACAACTTGTCCACTCTCCCTTTCAGCATGCAGCAACAGGGGTAACGGTATTCCCCTACTGCTGTTCTACCCCTATCACTGTAAACCCAGGCACTGTCTATACAGCACAGTTAATACTGCACTGTCTTACATGTGTGGTATTGACCTGGTACCCAATGGGAGTCAGATCAGGCAAAAAAAAAAGCCCTACCACCTGAAAAGACGCCTGAGCTGGATGGCCTTATCCCTAATTTCTATAAAGATTTTGCCAAAGAATTAATGCCTTTGTTGCACCGATTATTTCTTTCCTTATATGATTCTGGTGTCTTGGACAGTACTGTCCTTGAAGCCATGATTGTCTTGTTGCTTAAACCTTACAAACTTCCAGACAATGTTGCTAGTTATTGACCTATCTCATTTTTGAATTATGATATTAAAATTTTGGCCAAAATACTGGTTTCTAGGATAAATATGGTTTGAACAGGGTTTATAGGCCACAAGCAAGTTGGCTTTATGCCGACCTGCTCTTTGGCTGACGATTTACGTAAATTGTCCCATATTTTCTCCATGTCCAGGGACTCCAGTGTTTCTGCGAGTCTGGTCTCCCTGGACGTGGAGAAAGCTTCTGATAGGATCAATTATGCCTTTTTATTTACTACCTTAGAGACATTTGGTTTACCACTTACCTTCCTCCGATGGCTTAAGGTTTTGTATTCCTGTCTGAGAACTAGAATCTACTGTAATGGACCATTTTCCTCAACTTTTCCCTTGTTTTCAGTGACTCAGCAATGATATCCCCTCTGCCCCTTATTATTTAATTTATATTTGAAGTCCTTGATCTGGAAACTCAAGTGTAATCCCCTTTTGACTGGCCTAGAGGTGGGGCATGAAACTTACAGATTTCTGCTTATAAAGATGATATTTTATTGCATGTGATCAATCCTAATGTGTCTATTCCTGCTGCCGTATCCACTATCAGGGAATTTGGATTGTTATCCAACTATAAGCTTAATCTTGGAAAAACAATAGTCATGCCTCTAAATTCTGCCATTTTTAAATTGGAAGTTTTAGTGTTAGTATTATCTTGGGCCCCCAAACTACTCAAATACTTAGGAATTAGCCTTTCAAGAAATGTGGTGCAGCTTAAAAAACTCAGCTTGGATGATCTGTCGATTATTATACAGCAGGATCTAAAGAAATGGAAGTCTTTACCATTGACCTTATGGGATAAAATAAATATTATTAAAATGAATGTTCTTCCTTGGTTATTTTATCCACTTAATATATTAAACATTTTGCTTCCCTTCTCATTATTTAAGCAGATTCACGGTATGATTTCTGATTTTATTTAGTTGGGTATGAAGCAAAGAAGAGTGTATAACCGACTGTCGGCACCAAAGGTGGCAGGTTGTCTTTGGTTCCCACATTTGTCTGTCTATTATCTGGCCAGCCATGCCAGTGTAAGACCCACCTCATGGGTGGGCTTATTTCTCACCCTTAGGGACCCTCCCACCAACTGGTGCTTAGGGAGTTTGTGCACTCAGGGAATATATTTTCTGCTGGCCACCACTTGGAGCAAGCAGTCAAGGCTTCTATATATAGGGGAGAGGCAGAGAGAGACAGGGAAGAGACTGGCAGGTATTGCATCAGGGCATTTCAGAGGGGGTTCTTCCCTCTCCCCTTAGGCAGGTCGACAGTTTCAGTGGTGTTGCACCAGGTTGCTGGGTTTTGGGGGTCTTCAAAAGAAGGGAGCAGCAAGGCAGTTGCTGTAGTTTGGGTCCTGGGTTCCCTTGGGGCTGGATTGTGAGAGCATCCAGGGAGTTTTGGAGGGCAGGTAACATAGGACTCCTGGGGGAGGTGTTGGGCCCAGTTTGTGGAAGTGAAGTTTTGAGGCATCAGGGGCTGGTGAGGTGGTGGCAGGGCCTCATCAGTGGGGTCAGAGGATGGAGGCAGCATTCCCTCATCCAATTTCCCTGTGTTGCAGAGTGGCTCATAGGTTGGAAGATGGGAGTGGGTGGCAGCCTTGACATGATGGGGCCTGCAGTGGGCAGGTCCTGGGTCCTACAGTAGGGTAGGCCTTTAGGCCAATATAGGCAGTGGCTCAGCTCAGGCAACAGAAGCAGTAAGAAAGGGAGCCACTGTAACTGTTGGGAAGCTCAGCTCCAGGAAGAGCCGTAGGAGTAAGTCTGGGAGAGAGCACCAGGGACCAGGCCAGTCAAGAACTAAAGTGAAGAATGTTTCAAGGGTGCAGTCGCGGAAATTCAGGCTGCTAATATTTATGCTCCAAGTATGAATTAACTTGGCGGCGACAGAGGAGCACATCACTCCCCTGATGAGGAAGCAGAAAAATGTTTTTGGGAAAAAGCTCAGTTTGTAGGAGGCAGTAACAGAAAATGCACTGGTGAAGAAGCTCAGTTGAAAGGCTGTAGTAACAGCGAAAGGTGCTTACCAGTGCCAGTGGGTCAATGGGGAGCTTCATGCTTCTGGAAAATTCAAAGTTCAGTTCTCTTGTCCTGAGTAAAGTGTTTGCTGCTGGTTCTGTCATACAGAAAATCCATGCCTAAGAATGTCCTTTGCTCTCACTCTAATGGATAAGTCTTTGTAAAAAAGTTAGCCCCATGGAGCTGTAACATTTTAAAGCTGGAAGTAACTGGAACCCTGAGCTCTGAGAATCATTAAGGAGTGCAGAAGAATACATTGGTTTGTTTGGGGAGAAATTCAAGTCAAGATTGATTATTGCCACAAAGGGGTTTTAATTAATTTTAAGTCCTTTAGTTTTTAAAGGGTTTTATGCAGTTTCCCTGGGATCCTGAAGCATTTAATTCTCTGCACCCTTCTGCTCCGGGTCTGGTGGGTTGTGAGAAGCCTGAAGCAGAATCTATCAGTTTGCCTGCTTGATTGACCTGCTAGGGAGAAACATAGAAACATAGAAGTTGATGGCAGAAGGAGACAGCTAGGTCCATCTAGTCTGCCCCTTTATTTTAGACCTATTTTGACACTCTAGTTGCCCTTTGTAGTCAGGGTCCCTTGTGTCTCTCCCATGCATTCTTGAATCCCCCCACAGTGCTGGCCCCCACAACCTCTTGGCGCAGGCTGTTCCAGGTGTCCACCACTCTTTCTGTGAAGAAAAACTTCCTGGTGTTGGTACAGAACCTTCCTCCTTGCAACCTGAGGTCTTGTCAGCTGGTCCTGGAGCCCTTCTTGATGGGAAAAGTTCCTGTGCCTGTACCTTGTTAATGTCTTTTACATACTTGAATGTTTCAATCATGTTCTCCATCTCTCTCTTCTTTGCTCCAGCGAGTATATATTCAGTTCCCTAAGTTTCTCTTCATAGGACTTGTACTGCAGAGCCTGAATCATTTTTGTCACCTTTCTCAGTACTGTTTCAACCCGATCAATGTGCTTCCTGAGGTGAGGCTCCAGAACTGGACTCGGTATTCCAGGTGAGGCCTAACCAGCAATCTACATAGTGGTAGTATCACCTCCCTCCTCCCGCTCATGATTCCCCTCCCAATGCAGCCCAGCATTCTGTCAGCTATCAATGCTGACTTCTCACACTGCTTACTTACCTTCAAGTCATCTGAGATTATGTTTCCCAGATCTCGTTCCTGGTTTGAGGATGCTAACCTTTCACCTCAAAAGTAATACTCCTTCCTTGGATGTTTCTTTCCTATGTTCATGACCTTGCACTTTTTGGCGTTAAATCTCAGCTGCCACACTCCAGACCATTCTTCTAGTATCTTGAGGTCAGCTTCCATCTTGTTCACTCCTTCTGAGGTGTCCATCCTGTTACATATCTTGGTGTCATCTGTGAACAGACACACATTCTCTTCCAGTCCGTCAGCACTGTCTGCTATAAAAACATTCAAGAGCAGAGACCCCAGCACTGAGCCCTGGGGCACCCCACTGGTCACCCTGCCTTCTGTTGATTGTGTTCCATTTACCTGTACCCTCCAGGATCTGCCTTGTAACCAGTTTTGTACCCATCAAACTACTTCTGGATCAACCCCTGTGGGATCAAGCTTCTTTACCATCCTTCTCTGTGGAACTGAGTCGAAGGCCTTGCTAAGAGGTAAAACTTTGGGGCTTGGTGTCATTGGGTTTGATGACATCTTCAGGAAAGACACCTATGTTTCAGTGCTGCTGTTACCCTGAGAAGAGCTTGGTGAGATTCTGAGTCTGGGGCTCCCTTCCCTGGACCCTAGACATTGGGAGGGGGGGCTACACCAGTAAATTCCTTAGATGGTCAGTTCATAATCCAGAAGATGGTATCTTCTCTTATGTTCCTATTTGGCTTGTGTTAGAAAAAGACATGATCCAAGAGGCTGGCCTGTCTCCTTTTGCTAAGTTTTTTGTTTCTCCCACGCCTCTCTCTCTGTGCATCTTCAAGACTCTGTTATAGGTGCTGTCACAGCATGTGGCAATAAACTTCAGATGAGGCAAATTTACAGGTTTAGAACACACCTTGGTGTGATATTTATTTTTCAAAACTTCGAAAAATAATAAATGAAAGCAAAAAATTGCAAAGAAAATCACTACTTAACATCAGTAGTTTCTCCTATAATACAGTCCTGGATCCTAACACCGCTAAGACCCTTCTCATCTGCATTCAACACCTTGTCTGCAGTAGCACCTCTCTCCTTCACTCTCAAGACTGAACTCTGCTAGACTGAACTGAAGTAAACTCTGTGCAAAGGTTTTTATATCTTTTTGGAAGGATCACCTGACTGAGCCCTTACATGTCTGGACATGTTTCAAAACCAAGGGGGGAAGGGAGGGTATTGTGTCAGGGGATTTCCTGGTTCAGTTAAAGGTACAGTGGCCCAGATATTCAAACTGTGCCAGGCTGTGGCGCAAGCTTGGGTGCAGTGCAACTTGGCTGCGCAGGGGTGTGGACTGGGTGATATTCAATGGAGCTGCACCATGGCTCAGCAGCATTGAATATCACACCCTGGCCTCCTGCAGTGTGCATGGTGCAGTGGCACTGTGCCAGTGCAAGTGGCCAGAGTGAAGCATGGGGATGCGCTAGCGCAAGTTCCATTGAGCTATGCACAGCAACCGCGATATTCAGAACTTGACATGCAAATGGGGCCATAATGTATGCAAGGCACAAATGGGGCCATTTGCATGTCATTATGGCCCCATTTGCATGCAGGTGCACTGATCCCTGATGACTTGCACCTGGCGCCCTGCCAGGCAGCAGCCGTCAGGGACCAACGTCCCCTGCAGCCGGCAATGTGCTCCACAGCCTGATCGTGGCCATTTGTATACAAAATTGAACTATGTCCAATGTCTCTGGTGGTCCAGTGGACCGCTGTCTGCCCGATCACGGGTATTTGTATTAAAAAAAAGACCTATGTCCAATATCCCTGGTGGTCCAGTGGACCGCTGACTGCCCGATCGCGGGCATTTGTATTAAAAAAAGTAATAATACCAATATCCCTGGTGGACCAGTGGACCACTATCTGCCCAATCGCAGGCATTTGTGAATAAAATAAATAAATGTCTAATATCCCTGGTGGTCCAGTGGACCGCTATCTGCCCGATCGTGGGCATTTGTAAATAAAAGAAATAAATGTCCAATATCCCTGGTGGTCCAGTGGACCGCTATCTGCCCGATCGTGGGCATTTGTAAATAAAATAAATAAATGTCTAATATCCCTGGTGGTCCAGTGGACCGCTATCTGCCCGATCGTGGGCATTTGTAAATAAAAGAAATAAATGTCCAATATCCCTGGTGGTCCAGTGGACCCCTATCTGCCCGATCATGGGCATTTGTAAATAAAAGAAATAAATGTCCAATATCCCTGGTGGTCCAATGGACCGCTATCTGCCCGATCGCAGGCATTTTTAAATAAAAGAAATAAATGTCCAATATCCCTGGTGGTCTAGTGGTACCCCCCTTCCCACCTGCTCACTGAGCCCCACCACCCTGCTCCCCCCCATTCAGCTGGCGGGTGGCAGCACCCCACCTGCCTGCCGCCTACCGACTGACACCGTCGGTAGGGCTGTACGCCCATTGGTCCATTAACATATCTGGAATGTGTAGTACGGTATAGGCTGCACACCCATTGGCTCATGCTGTGGACCAATGGGTGTACAGCCCTACTGATGGTGTCAGTTGGTGAGCAGCGGGGCGGTAGGTGGGTTGGGTGCTGCCACCCGCCGGCTAACTGGGGGGAGTGGGGTGGTGGGACTTATTGGGCAGGTGGAGAGGGGGGTACCACTAGACCACCAGGGATATTGGACATTTATTTATTTTATTTACAAATGCCCGTGATCAGGCAGATAGTGGTCCACTGGACCACCAGGGATATTGGACATTTATTTATTTTATTTACAAATGCCCACGATCGGGCAGGCAGTAGTCCACTGGACCACCAGGGATATTGGACAGATTTATGTTTTTTTTTTTACAATTGTCCACGATCGGGCATGGGGGCGCCACCAGTTGCAGCCAGAGCTCAGGTGGCCACCCACAGGTGGCAGCTGCTGTGTTGCACCCTGCAATGTGGCAGCTCACCTGTGGGTGGCCATCAGTTGTTCCTTTTTTTTTGGATCAACTTTTTGCTGGCGCAGGTAAGGGTTGCGCATGCATGGGTCTGCACATCCCGGGCTGAATATCAGGCTGTTCAGGGTATGCATGGGCACGCCCTCCCTGCACCTGCATACATTACTGATGCGCTCCAGCACATCGGGATTTGTGCCGCACACTTTTCCCTTTTGAATATCGTGCCGGGGCGATTCAGTGGGTTGCACATGGCGCAACACTGTTGCGCCATGCGCAACCTTTTGAATATCTGGGCCAGTGTATATATCCACAGATATTGACTTTCTATAGTTCTGATCCACAGTGACTAAGCTCTTTTATACATAGAACCTTATAGAGTAGCAGGTTTATACTGTGAATTTGTGAAAATACCTTAAGGATTTCTTATAACTGTATTAATCATGAAATTATTTTTGTTTTATATGGCTTCTGAGTCCTATTTTCTTTAAAAAGGTTTTATTAATTGTGTTCATTCCTGCCATCTCAAATAGCCTTCATGATTTTTGTACACAAAATGCACTTATGCACTTTACACAACACCTCTCAGGGTGTTTGGCATCATTTTGGGGACTGGAAGGATGGAAATGGAAAAACAATGAAAAGAGAGAACTAGTAGGAAGTTTAGTAGGGACAGTAAAGAGCTACGGTAGGTGGCCAACCTAGGGTAGGTAGGAAAAAGAAGAAGAAACGGAAAGAGAAAAGCATTAACTGTTGCGCAATAGAAGTTCTGGTAGCTAGGAAATGATAAGGAGATATAAAGGTGGTCCATCAGTCACAGCCAAGGGTGTAGCCTAACTCTACCACACTCCTCCCTCCTTAAGAAAAAAAAAACAGTTCTCAAAACTATATTGTTTTTTCAAGAACCCCCTCTCAGTCATAAATATTCTACCAAAACAGTACAATCGGGGTTGGTTGAAACTTTCTCTCACCCAGTATGAGAGCTTCACAAGTACATTAAAAAAGAGGAAGGAATACACAGCAGTTTTATGTTCAATTCGAGCTTCCACCATACTTGTCACTTGGCATCATTTTAGCCCTGTGCACCCACTATTGTACCTTCATCAGTACATTAAAAAAGAGGAAGTAACACACGACAGTTTTATGCTGACTTCAAGCTTCCTACATACCCATCACTTGGCATTGTTTCTGCCCCGTGTACACACTTATCGTACCTTCATCAGTACATTAAATAAGAGGAAGTAATACACAGCAGTTTTATCCTACTTTGAGCTTCCTCTATACCCAACACCTGGCATTGTTTCCACTCAGGGGCCCAATCATAGGTTCCACCCCATACCTAGATCCTCCATGACCCTAGGTTCCTCATTTTATATCATACAGTATAGACATTCCTTTTTATGTTATACATTTCTTGAATTAATTTCATACATCTCATTTATCCATTTCCCTTTCATATATTTTCTGGCAGACAAGGAACCTTCTCATGCTGAACATCAACCAGCCAGTTCCTAACTCCAAAACCTTTGGGGTTTCCTTTCAACCCTTATTTTTAACATACCAGGGGTTTCCTTTCAATCCTTACACCATTCTGGTACCCTCAACTGACTGTACTCAGCTTCAGCCTTAATGCTATATTCATTTTAAACATTACCTGTTTCATACATTTCATACCACATCACATGGGGATTCAAAACATGGGAAAGTCGATTCAGCCACCATTGGGTCTTCCCTGTTGCTTATAGTCTTCACCCCACTATGCAAATGTCCTGAAACAGTCTTACCTGGGGCCTTCATCTCATTGTCCTCCAAGTAGCAGCAGCCCAGAAAAATGGACAACAATGGGATCTCGAAAGTGGCTGGCAACATAGGTTCCATCAGGGGGTCCTCATCCTCTAGAACCCATGGATAATGGTCCTCTGTCTTGGCCATGAAATTCTCTGGTTTGGAACCCTCCATCACCACCTGGCAGTGGTGCTCTGCTTCTCTCTTGTGCTGGTCTGCCTCCACATTCCATCCAGCTCCAATCTAGACAATAGCTCCTCTCCAGTTCTCCTCACCTGGACTCTGGTATGTACACAGGTAAGCCCTTCCTCCAACAGATCCTTGGCATCCATGAGATCTTGGAGGTACGCCATCCTGCTCTTTGCCATCTATGTCTGGATACCAAGGCTGGTATCTGGGTACTTGTCTCACCCTCATTTCTCTGGACAACCAGTACTATCCCACTGCTCACACCAAGTTTGTCACAGCGTGTGGAAATAAACTTCAGATGAGACAAATTTACAGGCTTAGAACACACCTTGGTGTGATATTTATTTTTCAAAAGTTCAAAAAACAATCAATGAAAAAAAAAATTGCTAAGAAAATCACTACTTAACATCAGTAGTTTCTCCCATAATACAGTCCTGGACCTTAGAGCTCCTAAGACCCTTCTCATCTGCATTCAACAGCTTGTCTGCAGTAGTACCTCTCTCATTCACTCTCAAGACTGAACTCTACTAGACTGAACTGAAGTAAACTCTGTGCAAAGATTTTTATGTCTTTTTGGTAGGGTCACCTGACTGAGGCCTTACATGTCTGGACATATTTCAGAACCAAGGGGGGAAGGGATTGTGTCAGAGGATTTCCTGGTTCACTTAAAGGTACAGTGTATATACCCACAGATATTGACTTTCTATATCTCTGATCCATAGTGACTAAGCTCTTTTATACATAGAACCTTACACAGTAACAGGTTTACAGTGTGAATTTGTGACAGTACCTTAAGGATTTCTTATGCGTGTTAATCATGAAATTATTATTGTTTTATATGGCTTCTGAGTCTTTTTTTCTTTAAAGAGGTTTATTAATTGTACTCATTCCTGCTATCTCAAAAAGCCTTCAAGCTTTTTGTACACAAAATGCACTTATACACTTTATACAACACCTGTCAGGGTGTTTGGCAACATTTCAGGGACTGGATGGATGGAAATGGAAAAACAATGAAAGAGAGAACTAGTAGGAAGTTTGGTAGGGACAGTAAAGAGCTTCAGCAAGTGGCCAACCTAGGGTAGGTGGAAAAAAGAAGGAAAAGGAAAGAGAAAAGCATTACTTGTTGTGGAATAGAAGTTCTGGTAACTAGGAAATAAGGAGATAGAAAAGTGCTCCATCAGTCACAGCCAAGGGTGTAGCCCAACTCTACCACACTCCTCCCTCCTTAAGAAAAAAAACAGTTCTCAAAACTATACTGTTTTTTCAAGAACCCCCTCTCAGTCATAAATATTCTACCAAAACAGTACAATCGGGGTTGGTTGAAATTTTCTCTCACCCACTATGAGAACTTCACCAGTACATTAAAAAAGAGGAAGGAACACACAGCAGTTTTATGCTGACTTCGAGCTTCCTCCATACTTGCCACCTAGCATCGTTTCAGCCCTGTGCACCCACTATTGTACCTTCATCAGTACATTATAAAAGAGGAAGTAATACACAGCAGTTTTATGCTGACTTCAAGCTTCCTACATACCCATCACTTGGCATTGTTTCTGCCCCATGTACACACTTGTCATACCTTCATCAGTGCGTTAAATAAGAGGAAGTAATACACAGCAGTTTTATCCTGATGTTGAGCTTCCTCCATACCCATCACCTGGCATTGTTTCCACTCAGGGGCCCAATCATAGGTTCCACCCCATACCTAGATCCTCCATAATCTTAGGTTCCTCATTTTATATCATATAGTATAGACATTCCTTTTTATGTCATACATTTCTTGTAATCATTTCATACATCTTGTTTATCCATTTCCCTTTCATATATTTTCTGGCAGACAAGGAACCTTCTCATGCTGAACATCAACCAGCCAGTTCCTAACTCCAAAACCTTTAGGGTTTCCTTTCAACCCTTATTTTTAACATACCAGGGATTTTCTTTCAATCCTTACACCATTCTGGTACCCTCAACTGACTGTACTCAGCAACAGCCTTAATGCCATATTCATTTTAAACATGACATGTTTCATACATTTCATACCATATCACATGGGGATTCAAAACATGGGAAAGTCAATTCAACCACCATTGTGTCTTCCCTGTTGCTTGTAGTCTTCACCCCAGTATGCAAATGTCCTGAAACAGTCTTACCTGGGGCCTTCATCTCATTGTCCTCCAAGTAGCAGCAGCCCAGAAAAATGGACAACAATGGGATCTCAAAAGTAGCTGGCAACAAAGGTTCCATCAGGGGGTCCTCATCCTCTAGAACCCATGGATCCTGGTCCTCTGCCTTGGCCATGAAATTCTCTGGTTTAGAACCCTCCATCACCACCTGGCAGTGGTGATCTGCTTCTCTCTTGGGCTGGTCTGCCTCCACATTCCATCCAGCTCCAATCTAGACAATAGCTCCTCTTTAGTTCTCCTCACCTAGGCTCTGGTATGCACACCGGAAAGCCGTTCCTCCAACAGATCCTTGGCATCCATGAGATCTTGGAGGTACGCTATCCTGCTCTTTGCCATCTATGTCTGGATACCAAGGCTGGTACCTGGGTGCTAGTCTCACCCTCGTTTCTCTGGACAACCAGTACTATCCCACTGCTCACACCAAGTTTGTCACAGCGTGTGGGAATGAACTTCAGATGAGACAAATTTACAGGTTTAGAACACACCTTGGTGTGATATTTATTTTTTCAAAAGTTCTAAAAATTATAAATGAAAACAAAAAAATTGCAAAGAAAACCACTACTTAACATCAGTAGTTTCTCCCATAATACAGTCCTGGATGTTAGAGCTCTCAAGACCCTTCTCAGCTGCATTGAACAGCTTGTCTGCAGTAGTACCTCTCTCCTTCACTCTCAAGACTGATCTCTACTAGACTGAACTGAAGTAAACTCTGTGCAGAGGTTTTTATATCTTTTTAGTTGGGTCACCTGACTGAGCCCTTACATGTCTGGACATATTTCAGAACCGGGGGGGGGGATTGTGTCAGGGGATTTCCTGGTTCAGTTAAAGGTAAAGTATATATACCCACAGATATTGACTTTCTGTGTCTCTGATGCACGGTGACTAAGCTCTTTTATACACAGAACCTTATCCAGTAACAGGTTTACAGTGTGAATTTGTGAAAATACCTTACGGATTTCTTATAACTGTATTAATCATGAAATTATTATTACTTTATATGGCTTCTGTGTCCTTTTTTCTTTAAAAAGGTTTTATTAATTGTATTAATTCCTGCTATCTCAAATAACCTTCAAGCTTTTTGTACACAAAATGTACTTATGCACTTTACACAACACCTCTCAGGGTGTTTGGCAACATTTCGGTGACTGGATGGCTGTAAATGGAAAAACAATGGAAAGAGAGAACTAGTAGGAAGTTTAGTAGGGACAGTAAAGAGCTACGCTAGGTAGCCAACCTAGGGTAGGTGGGCTCAAGAAGAAAAGGAAAGAGAAAAGTGTTAACTGTTGCACAGTAGAAGTTCTGGTAGCTCAGAAATGAGGAGATAGAAAGTGGTCCATCAGTCACAGCCAAGGGTGTAGCCTAACTCCACCATAGGTACTCTGTGAGGGTTCATGTACAGCTATGTATGCTCATGCATTATACATTTTTTAAAGATGTTTCTCATCCTATTTTTTACAATCCCAACTTTAAAATAGGTGGTAAGATGCTGACAGATGCTTGGTTGCCCCATCTTGCTGTAATGAGGGTTTATAACTTGCTTCATGATGGTTATTTAAAATCATGCCTGGATATTATCACCTCTTATAAATTGGACTAGTGCGTATTTAAGATATTTCAACTTCACCATGTACTATTTTAGTGGTTTTGTTCCCCGCCTTGGGATATACACTTTAGTGAGTTCCCGAAGCCAGTCACTGATATGGCATCACAAATCCATGAAGTATCACATTTATACTCCTTTTTTTATTCTAGCATATGCCTCAGTATCATGGGAGAATCCTAATATTGGAATGCAGTTGTCCCCCAACACAACTTTAGGTGGAACAGAATATGGGAAGCTCTTCATGTTTATGTTTCCCATAATAAGCTCCATCTTATTCAATGCCACATTTTGCGCAACATTTATTTCACACCTCCTAAGCTATTTAAGATGGGTAGATTAAACTCTCCCCTTTCCCCAAATGCGGGCAAGTGGATGGCATTTTACTCCATAGTTTTTCTGAGTGCCCTAAAGTGGTGCCCTTATGGTATCTGATTAAATGTAGGGCTGACTCTCTTCTTGGCAATGACATTGAAGAGGCTTTTACATTAGAAATATGTATAGTTGGGGATTATAGTGGGATTGTCATGAGGGAAAGGAGATATTACATGGTCTTGATTTCCCTTTCAGTTAAGAGAGTAGTTCTTCACCATTGGCTTGATCAAACCTTGATTACTTATCAGGAATGGTTGCAGGAACTCTTATTTAACCTTCATTTAGAAAAAAATGATTGTGAGTGTACATAATAGGCTTCCGTCTTATGATAGAAAGTGGAGTAAGCTGCATGCCTTGTACACTTTCTAGTTTGCCCTGGAGCAGCTCCGGTATGACATGTGTTTGCTTTTACCCTTTTATTTTGACTTGTAGGTTCCTTTCCTTTTTGTATATACCTATGTTATTTGAATTCTTTAGTGAGTCCTTCACTTGTGCAGGGTTTAGATTGCATTTTGGTTGGGTCATACTATTTTTCACTCTGATTTTTGGGTTGGTTGGGAGGGTGGGGTGGGGATTTGTTATTTATTTGTATGTTCTTCATTGTTTGTTTGTTGTATTATGTTTTTTCCTTTTTTCTTGGAAAATAATAAAGTATATTGAATTTCAAAAAGGAAAAAGATTAATCCGGCCATTTGGTCAGACCATTGCATGGTAAGGTTCTTGTTTGGGGCTCCCTGTTAGTCTTTCCCCTATGAAGCTGGTCCTTTATCACTCTTTAATGGGGATGACCACATTAGAACTTATGGCAGTAATGGACCTCTCGTATGTGAATGTTGCTTGTGCAAGTGCAAGTGAGGCAGTGACAGCTCATAATAAAGCTATTACCTCAGCACTTGACTCTGTCACACCGGTCCATATATGACTCAGGTCTTCTCATTTGAGATGCCATGGTTTACTAGGAGCTCAAGGTGATGAAGATCAGGGGCTGGAGGATGGAGCATTGTTGGTGGAGATCTAGATCTGAGGAGGACAGACTAGCTTTGAGAACTCACTAGGGTGAGTATCATAGAACAATCTCCAATAAAAAGGCAGCATTCCTGTCCAGGGAGATTGCTTCATGAAATAGCAGATTGGCTCATCTCTTTCGGATGGTCAACAGGTTACTCTGTCCTACCTGTCTGCAGGCAAAAAGAGAAGTTTCAGCCACTAAGTGCAAAGAGTTACCTCTGTTCTTCTCTGATAGGTTGTCCTCTATCAGGTCTGGGATTCCCCCCCCCCAAATGGGACAGTCACAGCCCCACAGTAGGAAGCAAATTTTGGTTGCAGGAAGCACTCCACTTTTCTGGAGCAAGTTTAGGCCAGTGGAGGTGGAAGAGGTTTGTGAAGTAATCTCAAAGCAGTGGCCCACTTAGTGTGAACTGGACCCAGGCCCAACGTGTTTCCTAATAGGATGTGTGGTGTCTTTGGGCCCAGTGCTCACTGAGATTGTTCAGTGCTCGCTCTTCTAAGGGCTGTTCCCTAGTGTCCTAAAAAGAAGCACTGGTGAAGACCCTCCTGAAGAAACCATCTCTTAACCTGGACTGCTTGGCAAATTAAAGACCATTTTTTTCTTCCAATCCACTGTTTCATCTCCTTGAGCAGGACAGGTTGGGACTCCCATCAGCTCTGCCCCACTGACCCCCGCCATCCTACATTGCCCCTGTATGCACTCAGAAGCCTGGTACCCCAATGGATTGCCTCCCTTGGTGGGTCAGGAGGGAGAGGACTGTCTTCCCCCCCCGAAGTCACACATCCAGTCGTCAGACTCCAGTGGTCTGTTGGTGCAGCAGGCAGGGCTCGGTAAGCAGGCATCATTTGCACCTGTCCTGCCATGATTTTCTGCATAATTTTAGGTCCCTTCCTCATGCTGGGACACACTCATTAGCATGTATTCATGGAGACATGCGCACACAGCAGAGTCCCACAGCCCTCTCTTCTTCTGCCCTCCTCAACCTTCATGCCAACTGTCCTCCACCAAGTGGCAGTCATTCAGTGGAAAATGAAGGTCCTGCCACAGGGAGAGGAGAGCAACAATTTTGCACTCAATACTCTTCCACCCTGGCCAACCCCATCAACCCAGGCCCACTGCTGAACCTGGGTCACCAGCATGGCAGGAAGTGAGGTGCTT
Source organism: Neoceratodus forsteri (assembly GCA_016271365.2). NCBI lineage: Eukaryota > Metazoa > Chordata > Ceratodontiformes > Ceratodontidae > Neoceratodus > Neoceratodus forsteri. The sequence goes on along the minus strand of CM028131.1, from coordinate 1,436,337,327 downwards.
ATGGCACCTCAGCCCTCCATACCACTAAGCCAACTCTGAGACCAGTTTCTAACCTCGAGACAGAAACAAATGTACTGTGCTAAAGAGCTGGGCAGGGTGCGGGTGAGGGCTCCAAGCCCAACAATCATATGAAAACAACAAATTTACCATGCACTCCAGAGCCAGGAGACATGTTATCTCCAGTGAGGAGGGAAACAAAATCCCAGCAGTCAATCACGATGAAAGTAAACTTTCCAATTTACTGCACCAAATTCAGTTTGACTGAAAGCAAGAAAATGTAGTTAGGCACACCAACAAAATCCGCTGCAGATTGGGGCACCTGCACGTGAATTTAGTTGGTGTGCCTAGCCCCCCTGATGAAGCACTATGTACAAAACCAGTTGGGGTTCCTGTAGGTGAACAGCCACTGTATCAACTTGGTGGTGTGTTTTAAATATGATTCAAATCTTCTTGAATAAAGCCTGGAATATTGCTGCTGATGAGTGAGGAAGTTTGATCTTTCACATTCATCAAGATCAACTGGTGGGAATTTTTGGCCTCTTTACTGGAGAGAATATGTCTCCTGGCTCTGGTGTGCATGGTGAATTTGTTGTTTTCATTTTACAGTCTCTAACCTCCCCTTTCTTGGGAAGGTTACTGAGAAAATAGTGGCTCTGCTGCTCAAATCACATCTCACGGCTTTTAACATCTACAGGCCTCTCAGGTCCAGACATAGTACTGAAACTGTGTTAGTTAGGGTGCATAATGATCCCCTCAGGGATAGAAATAGAGGGGAATGGTCAATTCTCATTGTTCTTGACCACTTTTTAGATTTTGACAGTGTGGAATCATGGTGTGTTGTTGGTTCACCTGAGGGAGCTCTTTCGATTTACCGGCATTGTCATCCACTGGTTTGAGTCAAGTTGCCAGGGCTGGCAATATAGCCTGGAGGTTAGCGTAACAACCTGTGAACAAGCTTGGTACAACCAGCAGACCAGACCTCGGTTTGATTCTCACAACCTCCACTTGCATACGGTGTGACTCTGAGCAAGTCACTTAACCACCCAGTGCTCCCAGATCGGCCCTGAAAACAGGCACCTGTGTCTAGTGGGCCTTACCTGGTTACCAAAGACTAAAATTAAAAAAATAATAATAATAAATAAATAAAGTTTTCTCTCACTGGCAGGACACACAGAGTTGTGATGGGGTGTTTCTCCTCACTCCCAAAGTTCCTGCCATGTGGAATTCCTCAAAGCTTGATTCTCTCACCCATGCTGTTCTCAGTGTACAGGCTTCCCCAGGAGAAATAATCAGACATTACAGCATGGGATTTCATTGCTATGCATATAACACCCAGCTGTATATGTCATTTGCACCTGGGATATATGGTGCGGTTGAGGTACTAAATGGATGTTTGGCTGAGATCCAGGACTGGATGTCCTCTAACTGGCTGAGGCTGAACCCAGATAAGACAGAGATTCTAGTGATTGAGCCTGGTCACCGGCAGGGTGCAGAGGCAGCAGGAGAGGTAACTGGTAGAATACTGGGCTCCAACCCTCTAACTGCCTCTGCTGATGTGAAAAATCTGGGGGACATTCTGGATGATAGACTGACATTTGAGGCTCAGGTGCTATCGGTTGTCTGGAGTGTTTTTTACCACCTCAGGAATATTGCACTGATTAAAGCCATAATCCTGCTTAAGGACCTGCCCTCAACAGTACATACCTTTGCAACCTCCAGAGTTGACTATTGTAATGTTCTTTACCACGGGGTTTGTGGAGGGGTTCTGCATCATCTGCAGTTGGTGCTGAACATAGCAGCTAGGTTGCTTATGAGTCTTTCAAGGTCTAGTCATGTGACCTTGGTCCTGCCGGATCTGCAGCAGCTGCCGATGAATCACCTTCAAGGGAGATGTCCTGAAGGGTGAGGTGTTGTCCCATCTGCAGGCACCTCTCTGGGCTGAGGGAGGAGGTTGCTCATCTCCAGACTGAGTTGTCCAGGATTTGGGAGACCTCTTCTTCCACCCAAGGACCACCAGGGCCACTGCCTCTACCTCAGAGGTTGCCAGGAAAGAGGAGTGGTTCGACCAAGGTGGGCTCAGGGAGGGAGATGGTGGTGGAACAGAGGCACATTCCTCCAGTTGTACCTGTCCACAATTCATACACTGTTCTGGTGGAGAGTGATTCTTCTATGGAGGCACCTGCACCAGAGACCAAGGAGGATGCTGGGAACCTCCACAAAGGAGACCCACAGGAGGGTAGCATGGGATCCCATGGGGAAGAAAACAACTCCTGGTGGGGGACTCAATCATTAGGGGGTAGAACTGGGGGAAGAAGGGATGGGGAAGGTATGGTGCCTGCCTGGCACCAAGGCTTGGAGGGACAGGGAACGAATCCTCAGGATCGTGGGAAGAGCTGCACGAGGGAGGGAGGGAGCTGGATGTCATTGTCCACCTAGGGACAAATGGCCTGGTTGGGAATGGGATCAGAGCAGTGCAAGAAGAGTTTGAAGAGTTGGGAAGAGGTTTTAGACAAGTAGTACATACAGTAAACTTCTTGGAGGTGCTGCCTGTCTATGACAAGGGTGATGCTAGGGTACTCCACACCATGGGATTCAATGAATGGTTGAAAAACTGGTGTAGAGCTCAGGGTTTTGGCTTCATTGGGGACTGGGTTTCCACCTGGAGGGATGTAGGCCTATGCTGGCATGATGGTCTGCATCTGTCTAGGAAGGGAACCAGGATCCTAGGTCATAGGTTTAAATGTTTCATTGGCAAGCATTTAAACTAACCAAGGAGGGAGGCACTGAAAAGGAGCAGGGAAAACCCAGCCCCCCACCCACAAAACATAGTAGTTAGAGAGGTAAACACCAAGGTAGAGAAGTCAATAGGGAGCAGGACAGGGATAAATGCAAAAAAAGACAGTAAGGACAGGGATGGTTCTAAAAGGGACAAGGTCATCAAAAAAATGGAGGGTGATGAGTACCAATGCCCATAGTCTGTGTAACAAGCTCCCTGAACTAGTGGCCTTGATGGAAGAGGGACACTTGGATATTGTGGCAGTCACAGAAACATGAAACACAGAGAACCATGACTGGGATGGCAACATACCAAGGTACACAAGATACAGGAGGGACAGTGAGGGTAAAAAGAGGAGGAGGAGGAGCTCTCTAAGTAAGGGAAGGGATCAAAGCAACAGAACTAAAGGATACACAGGGAGTAGAGGAGGCACTATGGGTCACCCTGGAGACAGAAAATGGTACCACAATTGGCACAGGGGTTGTATACAGACCCCCATCTCAGGGAGAGGCAACGGACAAGGAAATGATAGATGGCATCCTTAGAATGGCAGAAAAAGATGAGATATTGTTAATGGGGGGACCTGAACATGCCAGATGTTAACTGAAGCACCTTTGCTGCAGCCACATCTAAGAATAGTGTTATTCCTGATGCCCTACAGGGGGCATGCCTCAGACAGCTAGTGTTGGAACCCACTCAGGAGGGAGCAATCTTAGACATAGTACTGTCAAACGGGGATGGAAAAAGGATCTCAGATTCAGAAGTGGGTAGCCATCTGGGAAGAAGTGACCACCAACCAGTGTGGTTCACGATAAACACAGCCATAGAGTCAAGCCATACAAAAGCAAGAGTATTGGGCTTTAGGAGGACTGACTTTAGGAAAATGGGAGAGTTCCTCAGTAAAGCACTAGCAAATGGGCAAGAAGGAGGGGTGGAGGAACAATGGGGAAAAATCAAAACAGTCATCACAGGGGCAAGAAGCCTTTGTGTGAAGCAAATTGACAAAGCAAAATGAAGGAAAAAACAACTATGGTTCTCAAAAGAGGTGGAGGGGAAAGTTAAGGAGAAAAGGGTAGCATTCAGGAAGTATAAGGAAACACAGAAGGATTAGGACAGAGAACTGTACCAGTTAAGGCAGAAGGAAGCAGGGAAGACAGTCAGAATAGCAAAGGCCCAAACTGAGGAAAAGACAGCCAACTCTGTTAAGAAGGGGGATAAAACATTTTACAGGTACATTAGGGAGCAAAGAAAGACCAAGGGAGGGATAGTGAGGCTTAATAAAGGGAAGAGAGGGCAGCAGAGGGTGACAGTGAAAAAGCAGAGGTACTGAATGAATACTTATGCTCAGTATTCACAAAAGAAGAGGAGGGGGAGGTACCTAAATCAAAGAATAGAAGCACTCTGGATAGGGAGTTCAATACTAGTCCATTCACAGAAGAAAGGATTCTGAAAGAATTCCTAAAACTGAAGGTGGACAAAGCAATGGGGCCTGATGGGATTCACCCAAGAATTCTAAAAGAACTAAGGGTAAAACTTGTGAAACCACTGACTACCCTTTTTAACAAATTATGGGAGGATGTGGTGGTACCGGAAGACTGGAAGAGGGCAGATGTGATTCTCCTTCACAAAAGTGGGAGCAAAACCAAAGGCATGAAACTACAGACCTGTTATTTTGACCTCAGTGGTAGGGAAAATGATGGAATCATTTCTGAAGGTAAGAATTGTGGAGTTCCTAGAGGCCAGAGAGGCACAGGACCCAAGGCAGCATGGATTCACAGCAGGAAAGTAGTGTCAGACAAATCTAATAGATTTCTTTGACTGGGTGACCAAAGTAGTAGACGAGGGAGGGGCTGTGGACACGGCCTACCTAGACTTTAGCAAGGTATTTGACACAGTCCCACACAAAAGAATAATATACAAGTTAGCCAGCCTTGGAGTGGACCCCAAAGTGGTAGCCTGGGTAAAGAATTGGCTGGAAAACCGGACGCAGAGGGTAACAGTAAAAGGAGTCCACTCTGAAGAAAGGGGGATTACTAGCAGGGTACCGCAGGGTTCAGTACTGGGACCAGTCTTCTTTAATGTCTTTATAAGTGACATTGCAGATGGACTGGAAGGAAAAGTATGTCTCTTTGCAGACAACACAAAGATCTGCAACAGGGTCAATACAGAAGGTGGGGTGAAAAGGATGCGAAGGGACTTGGCAAGGTTGGAGGAATGGTCAAATGTATGGCAGCTTAGATTCAGCACAAAGAAGTGCAAAGTAATGCACCTGGGAAACAAAAACCCAGGGGAAGAGTACACAATGGGGGGTGAGATACCAACAACAACAAACATGGAAAGGGACCTGGGGGTAGTCATATCAGATTACCTTAAGGTGGGCAAGCAATGTGAGAAGACAGTAAGGAGGGCTGGTGGGATACTGGGATGCATAGGAAGAGGCATCACCAGTAGAAAACAGGAAGTTGTTATCCCTCTGTACAGATAGTTGGTGAGACCCCATCTGGAATACTATGTGCAGTTCTGAAGACCCCATCTACGCAAGGACATAGACAGAGTGGAGGCTGTCCAGAGGAGGACAACTAACATGGAGCAGAGCCTACATCAGAAGACATACAAAGAGAGATTAAAGGACCTTAATATGTATACTGTTAAGGAGATGAGGGAGAGGGGGACATGATGTAAACTTTCAAGTACCTCAAGGGAATCAACAAAGTCCAAGAGGGTAGCATCTTTCAGAAAAAGATATATGCAAAAACAAGGTGGCACAATTTGAAGATAGAGGGGGGATGACTCAGAGGTAATATGAGGAAGTATTTTTACATGGAGAGGGTTGTGGATACATGGAGGTAGTGAAGTCAAAAACAGTGGGGGAATTCAAGAATGCATGGGACAGACATAAGGCAATTCTAGTGGGGGGTAGGAAGAAATAGGCTGTTAGTTAACTAAGATCTGCAGCTTATCCATTAGGTAGGGAAATGGGCAGACTAGGTGGGCCTTGCAGTCCCTATCTGCTGTCAAATTCTATGTTTCTATGTTTCTGTGTTTCTAAGGTCAGTCTTCTGACCTATAAAGCCCTATATGGACTGGGTCTGGTTACCTGATTGACATCCTGTCCCCTTACCATACCCAGTGCTCTCTCCACTCCTTCAAGTGGGACTTCCTAGTGGTTCCCAAGGCCTTTCTTAAATCCTTGAGTGGCCATTTATTTGAAGTTGCAGTGCCATCCCTGTGTAACTCACTCCCAATATCCTTGATGGAGGTCCCCTTGTTGGAGGCCTTTAAAAAGAGCCTGAAGGCCCATGTGTTTACAGAGGCATTTGGGGACTGAAAATACTCCCCTTTTATTGTCTGCTAAGTTTAGTATTCACTTATTTTAATATATTTGATCATTTAGAATTGTCATGAACTGTGTCTTATGTTGTACTGTCTGCAGTCTGTATAGCACCCTGAGCCTCAGGGAAAGGTTCTAAACAAATAAAATCTTGCTTACTTACTATGTGTTCTGGGAAGATCCTGCACTACCTACTTGTACGTGTTTTTGTTTTTTTGAGAAAGGAAGGAGTGCCTTTAATCAGGGAGAATGTGTTGACATGATATACCTTGATTTTTCTAAGGCCTTTGATTTGATCCTCTGTGCATCCAGTAATAGCCAGTTTAACAGGTCCAAATTTCCCAATTGAAACAATAAGATATATTGATAACTAGGCTGGCCAATAGACAGCAGAAAATATAGATAAAAAAGTCAGTTGTCTCCTGGAGCACTGGCTAAGAGTGGGATCCCCCAGAAGTTGGTGATGGGTTTGATTCTGTTTGAACTTTTTATCTGTGACTTAAATAAAGTGCTTGGTAACTGGTATTCAAAATTTGCAGATAACACCATGTGGAGGGGTGTAGTGACAACAGAAGAATTGGGTAACATCTTACAGGAGGAATTAAGGTAGGGTTTGACACACTGAATGGGAAGAAATGTGAGAAAAATGTGCAGTTATGCACTTCTTGAGAAAAAAATCAGAGAGTTTCATATAATTTTTTCATTTTTAATTTGGTTACCAAGTAGGTATACTCAGTGACATGGCCCTTTTGCAGGCACTACCTGGGAAGATGAAGAATACAGTAGGTATATGCAAAACATACAGTATAACATACACTGTGCAATAAAATTGTAACAATTTAGTTAAAATAAAACTCTTAATTACGAAGTAATATAAAAGCAAAAGAAAAAACTTACATCCAACTACAACTGATACAATTATACTAGCATGAATTACATACTAGGATATGTCAATGCTGTAAAATGTTACGTAAAAAGCATATGCGATTAATAACCAACAAATATATGCTAGTAAAACATTTGGAATCAGTAATGCTGTAGAGATGGCACTTCAAATGAAATTTAAACAATCCAAGGGCCTAATGTATCTTATAAAATGGGCAAAAGAGATCCTAAATTCTGATTGGCTGAAAGCCTTTTTCAGCCATGTCTTTATCAGGACATAGCCTTTTAACTGACACTATTTGAACCAACCAAACAGCATCACACAATAAAATCTATGCATGCCACTGCTCTCCCTCTGCAGCTCCTCAGTTACCACCTCAGAGAATCACAGGAGACCGGTGACACACTACTAGAAAATGCAGCACTTGCTTCAAAATTTACATCCTTTACCCACATCAGAAACAGTACATTTAATAAAAAAGGACCCAATTACAAGGTCCACATACTTTTTACTTTTGTTAGGAAAATGTTTTGTCTTGCTGGCAATACGCAGGTGTCCCACGGCTTCTCTGCAGTCCACGGTGTCTTCCTTGCTCCATTCCTTGGCTTCTCCAGTGCCCAGTCCATTACTTGGTGCCAGCACAGCCCTCCCACCCCAGCAACCAACCCCAGAACTGTGACCAACCCTCCAGAGAAACAAATTCCTCAATCAATACATGGCCCCTCCAGACCCACTTCAAATCCTCTTCTATTCACTTTCAAAGACCTGCTCAATTGCAAAACACACTGTAAGGGGAAGACAAGTATGGAGGTTGAAGAGGGACATGCTCGCTCAATCTTGTTGTGGCAGTGGCAGTTACTGTTTTTGATTTGCAGGCATCCCATCCATAAAACAAGAAATCCCCAAAACAAGAATGAAAGTTAAAAAAACCCAATTTCCAATGGCACCATTAATTATGTTTTCAAAACCACACCGCAAACAAGGAAGAATCACTTTATGGCGGCCACAAACGGACATGCTACATTCAGAGTCAAGCAGGACTCTAAGTAAATGAAACAGCTAAAGTAAATAAAAGAGATAAAGATGAAAAAAATCAAAAAAATTATTTTTGAATGGGAGGGGGCAGACCAGAAACATCACACAGATGTGGGAAACCTTTATTCTGCTCATTGTAACTGAAACTGACTGGGCAGACTCAGATACATAGTCAAAGTAAGAAATGTAAAAAAAAATAAATAAACATTTTTTGAAACATTTCATGTATTAGTGTGTGTAGCTGGGGGGGAGGTGGGGGTGGGGAGTGGAGAGCCAGACATACACCAACCCCTAGACACCTAATTTCCAAGCCAATAACAAGGACTACTTTTTGTGTTTTTCTACTAATAGGAGCATATTTCTTCACTGTTTTTATGTATATGCTATATGCATTTGTAAATTAACTTCTTTACTGGGAGGTCCATTTTATAAGCACAATAACACACTCTGAGGTGTGGGTTATCACCTGATAAGAGAACGCCTAGGTGCATAAGGCACTCAGTGCAAGTGGCTATAGCCTCATAACACACCTCAGCATGCTTTTATCAGGAGATAACCCACACCTCGTGTGTTATTGCTTGCTTATATCTGTAGGAGGTTCACTACTGGTTTTAGGCATATTATATGCAACTGATCTCTGACTAATACTGGACTAATGTTGTGAAATTGACAAGGTAATACTATATCTCAAGTTCAAATTTACCACATTAGTGCTAACAATACCATTCAAAGTATCCCCAGTTCCCTTTCAGAAACGTTTGTGGGCATGTATATTGGCACTGTAAGTATCCTTATCTTTTACTGGCAACTAATTATGTTTCTCATACATGGGGCAATGATGTTCCAATTTTCTAGCATGTAAAGCAAACTGACAAACTGAATAACAGTATGAAGTATTTTATTTTTGTTCAAAATGTTAACTGAAGCATTTTCCCACACAAGGCTCCCATAGTCCAATATTGGTAAAAGATAATTGGAAGGCTATGCCTGTAGTTCAGTGGACAAACAGCCCGCCACTCCCCCTTCCTGTGCTATATAAGCAGTTCCTCTGAGCCTCTCTCTCAAGCACTTTTTCTTTGCAGCTGGAGGCTCTGTCAGTCTATCCTTTGCTGCTGGCTGGCTGGCTGGGGCCTACACCCCCTTGCTCTTTTGGCTTCTGCTTGTTTCTGCTGGACTTTTGTTGTCTGTTCTCCTACATTTGGTTTGTATTTTGCCTCCAGCTGTGTGCTTCTTTGTGTTGTTTGTTCCCTGTTACTCTGTATTTGTGTGTCTTTTGTTTTGCCTTCTTTTTGAGGGCTTCTGTTTCTAAACTCCTTGTCCCAGATATTCAGACTTTGCCGAGCAGTTGCACGAGCCTGGGCGCAATGCAACAGGGCTGCACCAATACATGGACCAGGCAATATTCAACGGTGCTGCACCATGGCCCAGCACCATTGAATAAGACACACAGGGTGCACACACTGTGCATACTGTACTACACAGGCCCGATATGTAAATGAAGGCATTCATTCACATATGAGAGCCTGTGTGTAAGTAGGATCTCCGCCCATTGGTCACACGAGTGACCAATAGGTACAGATCGAATGTACGCTGTCATTAGGCGCGGCCGGCGGCATGCTGGCGGGTGCTGCCACCCACCGATGATGGGGTGCTAGGTGGTGGGGCCTCTGGGTGGGTGGGGAGGGGGGTTCCACTGGACGACCAGGTAACACTTTCTTTCACAGCAGCCGCGATCGGGCAAAGGGGGTTACCGCTAGCCCACCGGATATCTCTTATTACTATAGCCCGCGATCAGGTGGGGGGGCCACTGGACCACCAGGGGGTCTGTGTGCCCAGCAACGGTGTTCTGGGTGGCTACCAGCTGCTGTGTTGTGCAATGCAATTCAGCAGCCCGCCTGTGGGTAGCTGGGACTTGTTTCTGCTTCTTCAGGGCACAACTTTGAGCCCCCCCTGTGCGGTGCAGTGCAGGGTTGCACTAGTATTTGCGTCACACTTCCCGGGCTAAATATCGGGATGTGCAGCATATGCACGGGCACACCCCCTGCATCTGCGCTGCATACATTACCAATGTACCCTGGCACATCGGGGGGTTATGTTGCGCAGCATGCCCCTTTGAATATCACACTGGGGTGCATTGGGGGGTTGTGCATAGTGCAACCCCTTTGAATGTCCAGGCCCTTGTATATTGCTAATCCAGAGCTCATGCTACTTGCTCCATTTATTCGTAATGCAACTGCAATCTTTATCTGTGTGTTTCACCTCATACCACATAGCTGCTCTCCATGCTATGCAGCGTAATTGTTTTCACCTAGTTCAGACTCACTCTGAACCCTTGCCTATGCAGCTCAGTCCTGCTTCTTCAACTCATACCACATACCTCACTGCTTTTGTTTCACTGCACTGTCTGGCAATAGCTGCTTCAGAGCATTACCTCTCTCCAATCTATGTTCATCAGATCCTACAACTCATAGTTACTCAATACAATTGCTGCTTTTTATGTTTATACATTGCTATTATACTCTGGAGGTCAGCTAAGCTACCGCTGATGCTGTAAACTAGTTTTAATATCTGCATGTGGGTCTCGGCGCCTTCCATCACTTTCTTGTTTTTCCTACAGTGGGGACTCGAAGGTGTTGGGGGAGTCATGGCCCTGTGTGGCATACTTACTTTATGTTCTAATCCTGCCTTCACTGCCAAAAATTATCAGAGTACCTGTCACCTTTCATTGGCTTCCCTGAATGTCTGGTTGGCTTGCCCCACTATTGATATTTGCTGATTCTCTGACCTATGTGCAGGTCCAATCATTGCTACTCTGCTTTACAGACCTACATGCAGGTCCAACCATTGCTACTCTGCCTTACTGACCTACATGCAGGTCCACTCATTGATTATTCAATCATTACTCAATGCTCACTACTACCATCTGACCTATGTGAGGTCCCAGCACTCAATGCCCATTCAGCTTCTCTTCAGTTTTCTGGGGCATGCCATCCATACCATTCTGGTGCAGGGCCTCCTTGCAGTCGATGGTCTCACTCTGCATTTCTAAGTCCGCATCTTGAGCATGCCTGACTTGGGGCAGGGTCCTTCTCACCTGGCCCATAGCTGGGAATGTCCTTGCTCTGGGCCTGGCTTTAGCCATTCAAGATACGATGGTAGCTCCTGGTGTAGAATTTAAGACTAGCCATGAAGGGTGGTTACAGTGATCTCCTTTGGCTCCAGTATTCTATTAGCAAGGCACCTTCACTGCATTCTCTCTATGACTGCCTCTGGTTCACCTGGTTTGTTTTTAGGATGAGTAGGTCAGGTGAGTGCCTCAGCAGTTGTTGCTGTCCTCCTCCTGCCTTGGTTGTCCCCAATGTTGCAGAGCACTCTCGCAACCTTCCACAGCATTCCTGTTAGAGGGATTGAGAGAGAGCTTTCCTCTAAGTTGAAATATTTTCCACCCCCCCCCTTTATATTGGGTTTCTAAATTGCAGCAGCAGAGCCATCACAAAAAAAAAAATCCCAAGCCTGGAGAGAAGGCGACCTAGGCCTTGGATCCCCAGATATTTCCTCCTCAAGGTTTTTTTTTTTCTCTCCTCCATGCCTCAGGTCATAGCCATTAGTTAGCCATACTTAGTGTTCTCTAGTTCCTCTAGATAGGTTCTGCTATTGGATGGAGGTGGATGGTGTCCCTACTGGCTGTTCTCTCTCTCCTTAGGTGGCCCCCTCAATCTCCAGCCAAACATCATACTCATGCCATTGCTAACCTGTGCATCTCATTACATCATCAAGCTGCCTGATGCCTTATCTACTATCATGCCTCACAGCTACTGATTGCTAACATGCTTCATACTACTACATTTTTTTGGGGATCCTTCCTAAGATACCTTTAGCCAAGGGAATCATCTCATGGCACCTCTGGGGTGGAACCCTCTTCGAGGGTTTCTTGCCTTTGGTACCCCTACAGGATGGTAATTCATCTGGACTAGAGAGTGTGGATGGCCAAAACCAAGTAACACAGTTGCACAAGCATAACATCATACTGGCTGCATAGGCCACTGAATTGGAAGGCTATGTCTGTAGTTCAGTGGACAAGCAGCCATCCACTCCCCCTTCCTGTGCTATATAAGCAGTTCCTCTCAGCCTCTCTCTCAAGCACTTTTTTTTTTTGCCCCACCATCCTCCCCATCTCCTTCAGCGGCATAGCCTCTCTCCTTGGGATCCTTCCTAAGGTACCTTTAGCCAAGGGAATTGTCCTGTGGCACCTCTAGGAATGGAATCATCTTCAAGGGTTCCTTGCTTTTGGTGCCCCTACAGGGTAGTAATTCCACTGGAATGGAAAGTGCGAACAACCAAAATCAAGTAACACAGTTGCACAAGCATAACATCATACTGGCTGCATAGGCCACTGAACTTTATGCTAAGACTTTCCTTGTATTATCAGTCAAAAGATCCTTAAGTCTGTATACAGTCCCTCTCCTTTTATGAATTTGAGACTGAATTGTTTTAACATGAGCTTCATAAGTCAAACAAGAGTCGAGAATCAATCCAAAATATTTGAAATAATTTACTGTCTCAAGGCCTTCCCTACCCTGCAGCAAAATTATTAAAACATTCAAATTACTTTTTATTTCACGTGTAGTGCCAAAAAACATTGGACCATATTTTTGAAGTGTGGCGCAGGGTTTGTGTCCAGCCCTGTGCCACTGGTCTTAGGTACTTGTGGTGTGCCAAACTTCTTCACCACAGCTGCACCCGATTTTGCAGTCTCAGACACAGTTGCGACAGTTTCCACCATTTATGGCATCTTGCGCCAGATATGTGGCGCAGGTTCTGTAAATCTTGCCCTCAGGGTTGCCACAAGCTAGACCCAAAATGTTGGTCTAGATTATGGCAATCAGTACATGGGATAGAAAATCCTGATGTTGTCCAGGAGAACGCTGTAAGCGCCATGCGCCGTATGTTCGGTGCATCTGGAGCTTGTGGAATTCTTAACATTTCAAAAATCCTGCCCATTACCTTCATATCTTTTCTGTTTAGCATTAATCTACTCAGCCCAGTTTTCAAAGGGTGATGCAGGGCTTGCATTAAGCCCCAAGTCAAGCCATTTTTTTGGTGCAGCTGCAACAAATACCTTGGCCGAAACTGCTCCTGACTTTAACAAGAAGGGCACAGTTATGACACTTTACCCAATTTTTGGCAGCTTGTTCCAAATATTTAGTGCAAGTCCCAAAAAAAAGGGTACTAGAGATTGCTGTGAGCTTGTCCAGAAAAAGCTGGTCTCACTTGTGGTAATTGTAATAGAACATCCCAATAGCTGTCAGAGAGAATGCCGCAACAGCCATGCGTCATATGTTCAGCACACTCAAGGTTTGTGGAATTCAGGGTTATCTGAAAATGTAGCCCACTCTATTGAAGCCAAGTAGTCACTTCGTATAATTCACTTTCAAGCGCTTCATTTAGTTACCTGATGTTCCTATCAATGGTTTAAATAACCATGTCATCTACATGAAATGAAATTGTTGCCTTATCACAGATGGCTGGGAGGTTGTTAATAATAAGGGAGAACAACAGGGGTCCAAATATGGACCCAGTGAAATGCAATGTGAAGTAACACTGGCATTTGATTTGATCCCATTTATTTTAACAATCTGAAATGTCCTAACACGTAACTGGAAAACCAGTTTAGTGACGATACTCCTAAGCCAGTCTGTTTTAGCTTTGTCTTCAAGAAGTAGTGGTCCACAACATGAAAGGCGTCAGTCAGGTCCATGAAGATCACACCGGTGAGCAAATCATGCTGCATATTAGTGTGCAGGTCATTTGTGAATCTGACCAAGGCCATCATGGTACTATAATCCCTCTTGAAGCCATGCTAAGCAGCCGTCAGGACATCATACTGTGACAAATAAGTGATTAATTGGTCATGGTCAGTCTTTTCCTGTAGCTTAACCAGCTGGGACAAGAGAGAGAACAGCCTATAATTTTGCAGTTGATTCATTGCTCTATCTTGTGCAGTGGTACTACATAGATCATCTTCCAAATCTTGGGTATCTGCTGGCAGCAAAAGGAAACATTGAACAATCAGACAATACAGACCTCACTAATTCTTACACAGCTAACCTCAAACACTTATAATATTTGTGTGTAATACTGATGACAGGCCAATGACATAGATGAGAATGATATAGGAGTGCATATAACTAGTGATCTATGATGTACACAGTGTGATCAACTGTAGAACAAAGCTAATAGCAGGGCAGGTTGCTTCAGAAGAAATTTAATTTAAAAAATCAAAATGTGTTGTTACCTTTATATGTGCCCTTTGTTAGACCAATATGAGACTTCTGCTTGTAATTTAATGGCCCAGTTTTAGCAAAGGACAAAAACAGGTTAGTGAAGCTCTAGAGAAGGGCAACAAACAAGTACATGTTATGCATGAAGAGACTTTAGAGGTTGAAATGGGGCCACCTAGAAATAGAAGAAAAGCAAAGATCTCCTGCTAATGTATAAAATCATGGCAGACCAGGATCTGATGGATCAACTTTTGACTTGGCACTGAAAATTAATGAACGGACCATCCTTTCTTTAAAACAACAACTACAGCTCTCTACCCAGCTGACATGCATTTGTAACCCTCCTCTGAAACTGAATAATGCAATCAGTAGTTCTTCCCATATTTGTATGATAATATTTATTTGCGTGCCCTGGCTGTTTTTTAGCAACTCATGCACTGGGCCATGTTTTTTGTATTGAATGTATTGTTTTCTATACTAATGTTGTAATGTCCCCCAATGCTGTACCCCTTCCCCTGGTCGCACCTGGAAACGTGCCTATCCCAGTTGCCAATATTTAAATAAAAAAAAAAATCAATAAGAAATAAGGAGTGTTGACTGATGGCAAAGCCTTCTGAAACCCACCAATGGCAATTATTTTTCACAGAGAATAGTCCATCTTTAGAACTCATACCTGGTAACATAAATAATAGGGAGAATTTCAATTTGTTCAGAGCAAGTTTGAATAATTACATAAAGGAGGGAGGCAAACTGGAATATGAGCACTGAATTTGTGGGAGGGTGGACTTGATATAGAATAGCCTTTTCCACTCTTAACACCTCAGTATTAACCTTAATATTAACCTCTAGCCCAAGGTATAGTTTCATGAATTCACTACTGAACCAGGGTTGCTTGCTTGGATGCATGATGAAGTTCCTCTGGCCATAAGCTTAATGATTAGGACTAGATTGGGAACCATTTCGTGGATTGGTAAATGCAAGCCACAATTGTAGAAACATTCATAGAGACATACAAGTTTTCAAAAAAAGTATTGGTGACTCATCAAGTCTGCCCAACCGTACCATTCACTACTTTGGAAAGTTTTTGTCTCAGCTACATCTGGTGAAAGGTTAGTATCTAGGCCAGTGGCCTGACATGTATTTTAACATGTTCATTAGATTATTTTTGAATGTATGATCCCAATGATGGACTGAATAAGATTACATTTACCTTTATGTATATGGTTTCAAGAAAACTTTATCTAAATACCCGGTTAAAAAAGAATAAAGAAAAAAATAGAGAGCTTTCCCAGGTAAAATGAGGTTCATTAGTACATTTTTATTTATTTATTTAAGAGATTTACCAGGAAAGCATGCTGAGCAGAGTACCGCTCGATTCCATATGTACCCTGGGGTAGAGAGATTACATTTGTACAGTAGAACTGAACAAACCCAAAACAACAGTACAACAACATTTGCAAGTATTACATTTTACGATTGGTGCAACAATGGATGAGGTAGTCATAATATTGATAGAGAAGTGCATATTCATAGTACTAAGCAATATAAGGTGCAAACCGACAGCAGGAACCAGGCTGGTGATATAGATGGGAGGTAGGAAATGTGATGGGGGTCAACTTGAACTTTGATAAACATTAGTGAATGGTTCATGAACATCCGTCAAAGTTCTTTAACTCAGTTGATGAATTGTTCATCAATACAAAGTTTATGAAGTTGCTGAACCTTTAAGGACTATGAAGAACTGATACAAAATGCAGTTTGCATAACTAACTTGCATATCTGAACACGCGCTTTCCCCAAAAGTTATAAAGCATCACAAAATCAGAACATTACCTGTTCAGGAGTGGAAAATACATGTTCTACATGGAAATTAAATATCTGAGTATCCAAAAGGATTAACATTTAAACGCGTCACATTTTAAAAGAGTTGTAGGTTCTGCTCATATAAATAGCAACTGGACTTTTTTATTTATGAAAGGAAGGTGGGCTGTTTCCATTTGACTGAGGAACAAGAGAAAAGGAGTAAGTACAAGGTAAGTTGCTAATTCTATAATGCCTTGTAAGAAAAGTCATTCATTAGAAAATGTTGAGTTTGAGTTTGGTGAAAAATTCAATTGTCATGGTAATGAGCTTATATTGACTCATAAAACAATTATGGCTTGAATGGGTTCACCTCTGGTTTGTACCATGCACAAAACATCTTTTGAGAATAGAGATAACACATGGTTGTTTGATGAATTAACCAATATTATAAAAGTGGGGTATTTCTGATCATCAAAAAAAATATTCATAGACTGCATCCATAAAGTTTAGTGGAGGAATTTGGAAGAATTCCATTAAATAGCATGGACATTTATGAACCTTTATGTTCAAGTATGTTAATGAACACAGTTCATCTGTTTGTTGTCCTTGCACAATTTAGGAACACTCATAAACAAGTTTGCTGAACTTTGATGCATGTTCATGGACTCAGATCATGAACTGTTCAGGAACAATTCATGAATGTTTAAGACCAGTTATTATACAATGGCAAGAAAGAATCTTGGACTGTGATTGGTCAGTTTGGGGCTGGACCCATGGCGTTATCACAGCATAATGCCACAGGTCTAGTCTCAACACTGTGAACCAATATGGATAAGCATTTGGATGAGGAGCTTATTCTCTTTTTTTTGCATCTCCTCTTAAGAAACAAAAAAAAAAATTCCACACTAATAAAAACATTCTTTAAAGTTATTTTGTTATTTTATATATAACAACAAGCCATTGAATAATAGGAATAATGCATTCCAGGGTGTGTGTCATGCTGGGATAATGCCATGCCTGGGGCATTGGTCGCACTTGGCCTGCAGCCTCACGCCCAACCCCCCAGGTGTGGTGTTATCCTAGCACGACACACACCCTGTCGTGCATTATTCCTTTAATGTTCACTTTAACTGGGTTCACAGAGGGACACTATTAAAAATGAAGTTTGGTTCAGTGGTTTGTACCATCTTTTATTTGATTTAAATAAATATAATTGATGACAATGAAATGTATTTGAGTTATAATGATCCATTCTGCTGCATTTGATGGCTCTATACATGTGGAATATAGACTAGCAAGCTCGTTGTCAATCACTTTAGACTAGTTTCAAGTTTCAATGGGCTACCATATGTTGTACATATAACTGGGTCCATATCTATTATTGTCCATTTTAGAAACTAAAGTCTTAGGGTCCCACATCCAAAAGTCTCAGCCTGGCTGCATCGCTGCCTGCTCTGTGCAACTGAAATGCACCAGCACAAATGAATGGTAATGTGAAATCTGCTTTGTGTGGACCAGTCTGTGCTAATTGATATTGTCTGCTGAAACTGGTGTCTGCACATGCCGAGATTGCTTAGATGGGACTTGGTGACACGCATGTTTTACATGAATGTGCGCTTCCGTGGTTTGTATGCTGCATATCACAGGAAAAGCTTTTATCTAATGGATCATCCTTTGTGACTCATGCAGTGTGCTGTGTGCTGCATAGACAGTGCGTAGTGCTGTTGAGAGGGTTTTTAGTGCTTCTGTGCTTTGTACAATAGCCTTTATTTTTCCTGGGCTTCTTCTGGTGGTGTTGGATATGTGGGGTGTGTGGGGATGTTAAGATCCAAGCCTTTATTTTTTCTGGGATTCTTCTGGTAACAGTAGTGGTGGGCAGAGGGTGTGTGTGGGGAGGTGTGGTGATTCAAAGCAAACTTAACATAACCTTCACTCATCAGTAAACCAGATCAACAGTGCCTCCTCAATTTCCCAATCCTTACCATCCGCTTATGTTTGCGGTCTGGATTTTGGTTAGTGTGGCATTGTTCAAGGATGCTGTCCACTGATGAATCAAGTCTGACACAGTTGACTTTGGGATGCCAAGCCTCTGAGCTGTCTCCCAAACATGAAGCTTTGGCAGTGTGTCAGTCTGTCGTAACAAGTCAACTTTCTTTTACAGGGGGATCCCAGGACAATGTGAGGAAGCCATGGGAGGAACATGGTGATAACTGCAAGGAATGGCAGTGTGCAGAGGGTGACCAGGTACCTAAGTGGGTGAGTCCCACCTGTGTGCACTATGGGTGTGCGCCACAGGTCAGTCCCAGACCATGCCAGGCTGCAACTTGTACCATCAGACTACCTGGGCACCACTACCCAGACATCACTCTGGGTGCATGCCACCACTGGGTGGTGTTCTGCAGGCCACATGGGTGCAGGACATGTCCCCTGGTACATGTGCTGCAGTGTGGCCATCTGCTCCACTGGTGTGCTAGGGGGGCACCCAACAGCATCTGCATGTGGCAGCTGGGTGTCTACATCCTGGGTGTGGTGTGAGGGATGGCTCTCTGGGTGGTGCCAGTGATGTGCTGGCAACTGTGGCTTTGGGTACTTCTGTTCTGGCATGACTGCTGTATATCGGTGCCTGGAGCATGTACTGGTGCACCTCCAAGAACTGTCTAAGGATGGCCTGTCTGCAGTTCTGTGGCCTTCCTGTGGGTGACTGGCTGATTTAGTCCATTCTTTTGTCTGCCTAACTTTGCATGGCATACTTCCGGGATGCACGACACATGCGCCGCACATTTTGGCTGAATATATGGCAGATTGCTAAACACTCTAAAAATATGACAGAAATCACAGTAAGTCAAGCACCATATATTTGTATGGAGGAAAACAAAAATACAAACCCACACCAATGCCTAGCAAAAGGGAGGCATACACTGATTATAACAGGTGTACCTATGTCACTGAGGATGTAAAAATGTCCAAAAAGCTAGTGGACAAGGGAAAGGGAGGGGCGTGGGGGGTAGAAATTGATAACTATTTATTTATTTTTATTTATTTTGATCTAGGATTACAAATACCTTTGAGCCAAGGCTCTTTTACAAAGGTTCCATGTCGGTTTGACTGACAGTAGAAGACATGACGATATGTAAACTATACAATTTGAAGGAACAATGCAAGTTCAAATGAGGGAGACCAAAGCAGGTTATAGTCATTTCCAGGCAAATAGGTACATACAAACATATACCATGGTATTAGGAGCAATAGGAAGAGGAAGGAATATAGAATTAGGAAGCTAGGATAGGACAACAAAAGCATTAGCAGCCGGCAGCATTAGTCAGGTAAACAAAATAGTGCTAGAAGGGATAAGGGGGGTGGATGAAAGGGGAGAGGAATATTAAAGAAGTTAGGTGGGGGGGAATAAGTGCTGGATTAAGAGGAGCCAATTAAGGTTGACAATCACAGGAGCTGGAGGCAGAGAGGAGGAGGCAGAGGTTAGATTTGAAAGAGCCTAGCTTAGGCAGTGAGGAGAGGTCATAGCTGAGGCCATTTAACAAACTGGGAGCTCTGTGAGCAAAGGATCTTTGTCCCTGGGTGGTACGGCAATGCGGGATGTGAAGGAGCTGAGATTCGGAGACCCTGGTTGGGCACTGATTCTGTGCCAAACAGAGGAGGGCTTGAACACCTATGGGGGCTAGACCCAGTGTTATGTTTTTGGCTATTAAACAGGTCTGGCACTTGATCTGGCTTGACAATTGGAGCCATCTGGTTTGGGCATATAGGTCGCAGGTGTGGGTGAGACGGCGGGATCCAGTAATCAGCCTACAGGCTTTGTTTAAGATCAAGGATATGCGCCTAAGGGCAGTGGCAGATGCCGATCCTTACATGATCAGGCCATAGTCGATTAGTGAGACCACCGAGCTCTGAACTATGATCCTTAGGGCATCTGTGGTAAGGCATTGCCTATGCCGGTAAAGAAGGCCAATGTGTGTATTTGCAGCTTTTGAGACATTGTCTATGTGGGTGGCATATGATAGATTACTGTCCATGGTGAGGCCAAGGTATTTTAATGATTGAACCTGTTCAAGGGCTGCACCCAGAAGATTAGCGATTTGGAGGGGTTGAGACCTGTGCTTGTTTTGAGAGCCACAGAAAAGCATATACTTTTTTTTTTATAGTTGAGGACTAATTTATGCTTGTAAAACCAGTTTTCAATTGCAGAGAAACCAAGCTGTAGATTGTTTTGAAGGAGGAGGGGGTCCTTGTGGGTGGTGTAAATCATGGCATCATCTGCATAGAGAAGGATATGTTGAGGAGAAGATTTCTGGAGGCTATTCAGGAAGAGGCTGAAAAGGAGTGGCCTGAGAATGGAACCTTGGGGGACTCCAGAGCAAACTGATATATCTGTGGAGTGGATGTCAAAAATCTTCACGTGTTGAGAGCGGTTTTCCAGGTAGCTCTTGAACCATGAAGAGGATTCATGGAAGAGTCCAGTGATTTGCAACTGTATGATTAATAGGTGGTGGTGGTTGGTGTCAAAAGCCTTGGACAGGTCAATGAAGACTGCCTCAGTGAGGAGACTATTATCCAGAGAGTTGTGGATGGCACCAATGAATTCAAGGAGGGCAGTTGTAGTGCTGTGACCTTTTCTGAATCCATGCTGTTGGGTGGACAAGATGTTGTATTTGTCCAGCTATTCTGAGGGTTGGTCAGCTACTATACATTCGAGGGCCTTGGAGAGAGGGGGTAGTATGGATATAGGTCAATAGTTCATGTGTACAGCCCTGTCCCCACTCTTGTGGACAGGTGTGATAGTGTCAGATTTCAAGTGGGCAGGAAACTGATCAAGGGAGTGGGAGAGGTTGAAGATCATAGTTAGAGGTGATAGGACAACATCGAGAGTAAGGGACAGTAGCTTAAGGTCCAGTGAGCCCCACTTGTCCTGGATCTGGCAATTGCCGTACTGATATAATTGTGGACTTCAGGCATCCTGACTCATTTGAAGTAGAATGGGGGGTGGTTAGCAAGAGGGAGGGTGGTGACGGAGAATGATGGTGAAGTATCATCGTCGAAGAAGTCCGGTGGGTGAACACTACTGAGGTCTGAGAACGCAGTATTGAATGTGTTGGCAATGGAGACTGGGTCGAGGGTTATGTCCCCATCTACATCCAACATGGTAGGAGAGGTTTGAGATGACTTCCCTATGACTTCTTTAAGATTGCTCCAGAAGGATTTCCCTTTAACCCAGGTGTTAGTGAGTACTTCGTTGTAATATATACTTTTCGTCTTGCAGATGGATTTTGTACATTCATTACGAGCTCGTTTGTAGTTGAGTATGTCAGCTTGGTTACCTGTTGCCCAAGCCTGATGCCAGAGATGGCCTGGGCTTTTATTTGTGCTAGGAGTTCCGCTGAGAGCCAAGGGTTACAGAGGCCTTTAACTTTGTGCTTTTTGATGGGGGCATGAGAGTCACAGGCAGCGTTGAAGGAGCTGATGAAAAAGTCCAGGGCCGAGTTAACGTCAGTTGCGCGGCAGACAGGAGATCAATCCTGTTGTCTGAGTTGAGATTTAAGGTGTTTCAGCTGACCCTGAGGAAGGACTGTGCTGCAGATTAACTTACGGGGAGGCATGCTGAAACTATTTGACCATTCTCAGATGACTGGGGAATGGGAATGGAACTAGGAGACAACATATACAGCTCTTGTCTTTGGGAAGTTAATTAATACATACTAATGATGATAATCTATAAATTACTCACATACAGGGCGCAAGGACAAAGATGGGTGGATGATGGGGGTGGACCAAGTGCAGACTTGTATAGACTGGCTTGCCAACTGCACCCTCATAAAAGCCCCATTTAAAATGCACTTTTTATGGATTGTATGGCTTAAGGACATCACTTCTCAGAAAGAAATTCTGCAGCAGAACTGATCACTGAACTGCGGTATAATTACATTTTACAGGGACACTGGTTTACTGTGACTGAGAAAGGGCAAGTTCTGTTTTGCAAATTGGAAAAAATGGTATTGTCACCAGTGTCTACTAAGCCAAAATCTGTTTTTACCAGTATTTTGTTTGTGTACTTTACGTAACAATTTTTTACTCTGCTAACATGCATTTTAGCAATTTTGACCTCCACTATTGTACATCCATCCATCGTTGTACCAATTAAAAGTTATTTTAATAGGTAAAAGATGTGACAGCTACAGCAGCACTGTGACCCCTATCCCTCAGGAGTGGTGGCAGCAGGAACAGCACTATGGCCCCCATCCCTCAGGTGCGATGGCAGCAGCAGCACTAATGCACCCATCCTTCAAGTGTGATGGCAGCATCAGCAGCAGCAGCACTACAGCCCCCATCCTTCAGGTGTGATGGCAGCAGCACTGCAACCCCCATCCCTCAGGTGGGATGGCAGCAGCAGCACTATGGCCCCCATCCCTCAGGTGTGATGGCAGCAGCAACACTGATGCACCAGTCCTTCAGGTGTGACAGCGGTAGCAGCAGCACTACAGCCCCCATCCCTCAGGTGGAATGGCAGCAGCGGCACTATGGCCCCATCCCTCAGGTGTGATGGCAGCAGAAACAGCACTGAAGGCCCTACAGCTCAGGTGTGATAGAAGCAGTGGCAGTACTGCAGCCCCCACCCCTCAGGTGTGATGGCAGCAGGTGCAGAACTGCAGCCCCCCCTTGAATATATGGATGCATGGCATATTCATGAATCCGCCTCCTTTTTTTGCACTGCAAACATTATCTCTGCGTGATTGCACATTCAGAAATCCTCAACACAGCTCTCTCTCTTTCAAATATCACGCTTCCACACATTTTCTGAGATGTGCCGCACATCTCCATTTTGGGCAGCACATCTCCTTCGAATATGTGGGCCTTAATGTCTAAATGCAGTTGTTTTTATTCTTCACATTTTTAAACATGTTCACTGTCATAATGTATAGACAATGGTGGCAGAATTAGGGCCAGTGATTCTTTCACTATCATCTCCAAGTAGCAGTAGGTTCATAAATAACAGCTTGTAAATTTTATGAGGCTGCCAAATTTTCTAAACATTGTTCTAGTAACACTCAGCTTCGAAGAGATGAGATTGTGGGCTACAGCTAGGAAGTGCATCATCATCTTAAGTAGTCTCAGAAAGAGCTAGAATTTGAACCTGTTAAGTAAGAAACTGTTATGTGATGTATCACATCATCAGTCATAAGACACTTGTGACTAAACAAGCAAGATAAAAGCTGCAAGAAGAGACTGCAGTCCTAAAACAGTCATGACATTTAAAGCACAAAGGCCAGAAATATAATTTTAATTTGAATTATTCAAAAGAAATAAGTGAATTATGGATGTGGATTGCTTGTAACATTCTATAAAACCCTTTTGGTAGGGCTACTTATGGGGCTGAATTGTAAATACAATTTTGTGTATGGGACAGATTTTGCAAAGGTTTGAGAGTTATAAAGGAAATATGTATTTATGTTATGAGCAGCAGTAGTGTATAGTAATACATTTTTAATACAAACACGGCTACTTAACAGTGACATTTGCATTTGTAAATAGTGCAGTATTTGAACTGGTTCAGAATAGCATTTGTATTGCACAGCCCCTACTGTTTAATGTTAAGAAACCTAATGATTTGCAACAACCAGTTTTTAAATCATTAGCAAACAAAGTGTCCAGCCTTCAAAACTTTCATCATGATATGGTCTGCTAAAACTATTTGCAACTGCTAATGGTCTATAAAAACATATGAAGAAGCCAGCAGAAGAAGGCCATTTGGTCTATCAAGTTTGCTTGTATTGCAGGGTCCACAGCTTGAGTTAATGTCCCTGCCCTCGCACCCCACTCCTTCCATCCTCCCAACCATGATCCTTACCTTCCCCCTATGGCTGTCCCAGTCTCTCTTAAAGCTGCCCACTGTTTTCAATGAGATGACCTCTTCCGGCAGCACATTCCAAGTGTCCACAATACTCTCTGTGAAAAAGTGTTTCCTGACCTCCCTCCTAAACCTCCCACCCTCCAGCTTAAGACTGTGCCCCCTTCTGTTATGGTTACAACTCAGCTTAAAGAGATTCTTCTTGTCAACCTTATTTATCCATTTCAAGTACTTGAAAGTCCCAATCATGTACCCTCTCTCTTTTTCCTGTCTTCCAGGGAGTACATGTTCAGTGCTCTCAGCATCTCCCCATATACCTTACCCTGCTGACCCACTATTATCTTTGTAGCCCTATTCTGTACCTTCTCCAGCAGGTTGTCCTTTTTGAGGTGTGGGCACCAGTACTGAACTGTATGTAATAGAGGTAAGCAACATTTTAAAAGCCAGCACCCTGCTGAGAAATTGCAATTGCACATTGTAGACGTTCTGTGTAATGTTCTCTATGTATTCTGTGGAATCCCACTATGCAGAATATCCAGTTGTATCCAATGAAATATGTGAAATGTATAGTTTTACTACAGTAAATGGTGGTATCAATGCTGTCCACAGGATTATGATTTTTGCATGTAAGTCACTGCCCAGGAAACACTTGGAAATTAACTCTCACATGTAAGCGTTTTCCCTGGGTCAGACCTACAATTAAATTAGTCACAACAGATACTGTAAAATTATGTATTTATTTATTTGAAAATTGGTAACTCAGAGAAGCACACTGAGCCAAGGCTCATTTGCAGGTGTGACCCAGGGGAGAGGGAATAGGAAATTCAAAAATAAAAGCATACACATTATTAATTATTGGTACAAAATAAAGTATATAGTACAATTTAACATAGTACAAGCACACACAAAAAGTAAATAAAGCTAAGTAAAGGCACAATGAATGGCTTTGACATACAAAGCCACTCATTGTTGTCTGAAACAGGAATCCAGCTGGAGCCAATTGGAAACAAAGCCAAGTCCCCTGGCTCCTTACCAGCCAATGCCTGACTCCTAGCCCACTTCCTGGTGCTGACAGAGGAGCTAGTCGGGGATTAAAAACCCCAAACAAAGCGGAGAGCGGCAATCAAGCAACCACAATCAGGGCAGTGAGGGTCTCCTGTTTTCTGCAAAGGGATCTCCCCCCCCCCCGCACTGAAATGAAGATAGCAGAGAAGAGGTCGGCAGCTGAAACAGGGCTCCAGCCAGAGCCAATCAGAAACAAAGCCAAGCCCCTGCTTCCTCAGCAGCCAATCCAAAGTGCTTAGCCCACTTCCTGGTACTTCATAAGGAGATGACCACCAAGTGGTCCCCTGCACTGTGGACCACCGCGCTATGCACCCCAGAGAGAAGGACATCACAGTGGAGTCTGCCACCAGCCTGATTGGTAAAGTCACCCTCTCATTTTGGCGGCTGGCTCAGCCACCCTCTTTCCTCCTTGGTCGGTCACCTTAAAGACCAAGTGAAAACATTTGTCTTTCAGTACAGCATTTTATTCCCTGGTGTACAATGGGCTCTCTCCCTACCCTCTTGCTCTAGTTAAACAAAATAAACTGATGTAAACCCCCCACCCATATCTGAAGCTTATCTCCTACCCCTTCCTACAGCCCAGTGTTGGCAACAACCTCCCCCTTCAGCTTACTTCTTTCATGGCTAGAGCCACCAGCATACTTTGCTCTCCTGGCCCTTTCCTGGACTGATACCAGAGCACAGTAACAGTTGGAGATGCCTTAATGCAGTTGCTTCAGTGTGACCAGTAAGGCCCCAGGAACAGTGCAGCAGTGGGGCAGGGAGTGTAATGCAGCACATAGCATCTGTCTTCTCAAGCAAAGTTACTTACAAGTCACTCAAACTTCTTGGCCCTTCCTCCCAAGAACAAGACAGCAGTGGGGCAGAAGCACACATGAAGAACCACAAACTTTTCCTCTGTGTGGATCAAGTCCATCCTGTGTGGCAAGTGAGTTGCTCTAATTCTTCACTACCCCTCCCTTCTTGAACCAGTCAAGAAGGGGGAATCTAACAAGCAGTGGTATGAACTGTAATGTTATCATCTACTAGTAAAGCTGTCCTCTGAACAGTGGAGGCTATAAATGTAATTTCTAGTTATTTATGTGAATTGTAGACATGTATTATAAAAAATCTACTAGCAGAGTGACAGCCCCCTAATCCAAGTGATAGATCAAAGAAAAAAAAAATAAAGCATGATGAAAATCACACCATTTTCACCAAGTTTGTGAGTAACACTAATACTGACTGATGCATATAAAAAAACATTTTAAATAGAAGCTAACACATATCAATCTAATTCAGCATCGGACACCAGCTGACTAACTGCCGTTCTCTTCATCATCACTATTTTGACTGATCTGGTTTATCTGTGATCTAGATAAAGGCTCTTATATATAAGGCTGTACTGTCTGCCTGGACTGGCTGCTCTCTGCCATGGAACACATACAGTACAGCTCTTCATCATCCAACTCCTGAAAAGTCCAGCTCATCACAAGATTCCCCACTTATATCCATACTAAAGGTTGGATCCATGGTGTTGTCAGTTTAAATGGTGGGATAAGGAGTTACTGATCTCAGTGCTTCTTTGGCATCACATGCTTACACAATGCCAGCTCTGCAGTTGTCACAGGTACAGTTGTAACACATAGGGATCAAAATAAATGAAACAGATGCAGAATGTGCTTAAAATCAATTTAGATTTAATTGAAAGGCTTTGCCTGTAGTTCAGTGACCAAGCAGCCAGCCACTCCCACTTCCTGAGCTATATAAGCAGTTTCTCTCAGCCTCACTGTGAAGCATTTTGTCTTTGTAGCCGGAGGCTATGTTGGTTTGTCCTCCTAACTGGCTGGGGCCTACTCCCCCCCAGCCTGCTGTTTCTGTGCATCTCTGCTGTACTTCAGTGTTTGTTTTCCTGCTTCTGGTTTGTATTTTTCCTCTGGCTGTGTGCTTTGTTTCTTATTTTTTTTGGGGGGGGGGGCTTTCCCTGTTTTCTGTTTTGTGTTTTGGTTTCGTCTTTTGGGGGGCTTTTATTTTTAAAACTCCTAGCATACTGCCACTACAGAGCTCATTTTGCTTGCTTTCAGTTACAACTCTCAATTTACTGCACTGCAACTGCAAACCTACTCAGAGCTTATGCTACTGCTTTCAGTTACCTACAACTTCAGCCACTGCTGCTGACTGTTTACTTTAATTACTATTGTACCCAATGCCTGTGTTTTAACATTGTACTCATTTAACTACTGCTGTACAGGCCCACTTGCTTCCTGCTGCTGCATTGTTTAGACCCATTCCTATTCTGCTTTGTTTACTCTGAGGTTAGCTGAAGCTCCTGCCGAGGCTATTAAACTAGCTTTTATATCTGCATGTCGTTCTTGGCCTTTCACTTATTTGTTCTATGGCGGGGACTGGGAGGTGTTTGGGGGTCGTGGCCTATGTGGTTAATTAATTTTGTTCTAAATCCTGTCTTCGCTGCTGAAAATCCTCAGGGTTTGTCACCTTGATTTGGCTATTCATGTCTAGCTGGCTTGCCCCTAACTCAGTGCTGTTTACTTGCTATACAGTTGTTATGCAGGTCCACCTATTACTACTACTACTGCTTAATGACTTATCAGGTCCCCACTTGCTTACGCAACCATTGCTCCTTGCTTACACAAACCATTGCTTTATGCCTAGTGCCATCCCCTTGGCTTCGCCTGGGATTCTACTGTTCTCAATCTGCATCGACCTTGCAAGGTCTCAGCACTCAATGCTCATTACAATCTCAGCATGCCATGCTCATTCAGATCACCAGCTTTACAGCTCTCAATCAATTCTGGGGCATGCCAGCCATTCTAATCTGGTGCAGGTTCCTGCAGCCGACGGTCTCGCTCTGCATTTAGTCCGCATCATCGAGTGTGTCAAACTTGGGGTGGGATCCTTCTCACCTGGCCCATAGCTGGGAATGTCCTCACCCTGGGCTTGGCTTTAGCTGCCTGCTATGTGACAGCAGGTTCTGGTGTAGAATTTAAGACTAGCGGTGAAGGGTGGTTACTATGCTCTCCTTTGGCACTAGTGTTCCACTATCACTGTTGGCCATTGACTTTAGTGGTTTCCCTAGCAAGGCACCTTCACTGCATTCTCCCCCACAACTGCCTCTGGTTCACCTGGTTTGATTGAGGGAGGGTAGGCCAGGTCAGTGCCTCAGCAGTTGTTGCTCTCCTCCAGCGCCTTGGATGCTCGTACTGTTGCAGAGTTCTCTCGAAACCTTCCACGACGTTCCCGCTAGAGTGTTTGAGTGAGAGCCTTCCTCCAAATTGGAATATTTCCACCTCCCTTTAATTGGGTTTTCTAAATTGCAGCTGCAGAGATGTCACTAAATACGTTTTCCCAAGCCTGGAAGAAAGGCGACCTAGGCCTTGGATCCCCAGAGATTTCCCCCTCATATGGGTTTTTTTTCTCCTCCATTGCCTCGGGTCATAACACTTAGTTAACATAGTTGTTTCCCCTAGTTTCCTTAGGTAGGTTCTGTTGGATGGAGGTGGAGGATGTCCTGCCATTCCCTCTCTCCTTAGGGGATCCCCTTCTCTCATACAAGCCATCACTATTCTTCTCTACTACTATGTTGCAGTTACTGCTTCTATGTCACTGTTACTGCTTCCTCATATGCATCATGTTGCCTCCTTTTGGGGATGATACTACATTTCTTTTGGGGATTCCTATGGTACCTTTAGACACAGGAACCATCCTGTGACACCTCTAGGGGTGGAACCCTCTCAGAGTTCCTTGCTTTCGTACCTCTACAGGGTGGTAGTTCCTCTGGAATAGAGTGCGAATGGCCACAACCAAACTAATACAGTTACATAAGCATAACACTATACTGGCTGCGTAGGTCAGTGAATTGAAAGGTTTTGCCTGTAGATCAGTGACCAAGCAGCCAGCCACTCCCACTTCCTGAGCTATATAAGCAGTTCCTCTCGGTCTCACTGTGAAGCATTTTGTCTTTGCCCCACCATCCTCCTCTCCTCCTCCAGCAGCAGTGTTCTCTCCTTAGGGGGATTCCTAAGGTACCTTTAGCCATGGGAACCATCCTGTGGCACCTCTAGGGGCAGAACCCTCTCCGAGAATTCCTTGTTTTTGTACCCCTACAGGGTGGTAATTCCGCTGAAATAGAGAGTGTGAATGGCCACAACCAAACTAATACAGTTACATAAGCAAAACACTATACTGGCTGCATAGGTCAGTGAATAAATAGAATAAAGAAGCAATACAGAAACATGTGGTTAATATTAAAAATGGCAATTTCATTTTGTATCTCCTTTAATCTATTACTGTACTAAAACCCCTTGTCATGTTCACTTTTAATATGCATCAGTTGCTAACGATCACTGCTAATGCTAAAAGACAGGGTCCAAGACCAGACAATAGAAAAAACAGAGAAGGGAAGGGTAGCGGGAAGTAAATGGAAAACATAAGATTAATGAATAATTAGGCTGCTGTGCCTTTGTAAAAGCCCTATATTATGCCATACCAATACATGATACTTGGCAGATTGCTAGAACTCTAAAACTATGACAGAAATCACAGTAAGCCAAGCACCACATATTTGGAAGGAGGAAAACAAAAATACAAACCCACACCCAATGTCTAGCAAAGGGAAGGCATACACTGATTATAACAGGTGTACCTATATTACTGAGGATGCAAAAATGTCCAAAAAGCTAGTGGACAAGGGGAAGGGAGGGTTGTGGGGGGAAGAAATTTATAACTAGGAGACAACATATATAGCTCTTGTCTTGTGGAAGTTCATTAATGCATACTAATGACGATAATCTATGAATTACTCACATACAGGGCACAAGGACAAAGATGGGGGGATGACTGGGGGGGCCAAGCGAAGACTTGTATAGACTGGCTTGCCAACTGCACCTATAAAAGCCCCTTTTTAAGACGCACTTTTTACGGATTGTATGGCTTAAGAGCATCACTTTTCAGAAAGAAATTCTGCAATGGAACTCATTATTGAACTGCAGAATAATTACATTATTTTTTATTTTACTTATTGAAATGTTTCACCAGGAAGGCACACTGAGTGACAAGTCGCTCATCTCCGGGTGTGAGCCGGGGGGAAGGGGTACATTAGGAATGAGACAGTAAACATTCAAGTTATAAGTTTAACATTAACATACAGTTGTAAGATAGACGTTACAAACAGTGTTACAACAGTGTTGCACATGATAGGTAAAAACAGTGGCTAATAATAAGTGCTGGGCTAATAAGTAACAAGTGCTTATGTGAAAGAAAAGGGGGACAGAGAGGCAGTGATGAGGTGGGTGGGGAGGGGGGAAGAGCCATGTCCCTGGAGACCACTTCAAGATGTGAGGGCCCTGCTCTGCACCGACCAGAGCGAAAGGGATAAGGAAGTGTCCCAGAGAGACCACTTCAGGATGGTGGGGGAAGGAGTAGATGAGAGCTACAAGCCCCTTTGGGGGTAGGAGAGGGACCCATGGAGACCATTCGAGGCCCCTTGTAATCTGTGAGAGATCAAGAGAGGCTGGTAAGGGGGAGCAATTTGAGGAAACGGGAGGAAAGCTAGGAATCTGGGTGGGTGTGCACAGGTAAAGTGAAGGTGACGGTAGAGGGGTTGGGTTTGTCCAGGGCTTTGAGGAGGGAGTTAGGGAGGGACATGGTAGAAGCAGCTAGGAGCAAGGTAATTATTGAGGGCAGAGCTGATGGAGTAGGCTGAGGATGAGTGCTGGATTTGAGGGGGGAGGGAATTCCAGATTTTTGGGAGGCAGTGAGAGTAACCAGATTGGCCAATTTGGGTGAATCTGCGGGGCACTACCAGGGTGCGAGAGTCGGTTGATCTAAGGGAATGAGAGGGTGGGGGGTGTTATAAAGCAGGAGGGGAGGTAAGAAGGGAGCTCACCCAACCAGAGCTTGGAGGTGAAATTAACACAGTGGGAGAGCTGCCTATTTGCAAGAGAGGGGAAGGATAGGGCATGATAAATATCGCAGTGGTGTGTGCGAGGGGGGGCATCCAAGGCAAAGCGGCAGAAGAAATTGAAAAGGGTATCCACTCTGGCCAGGGAGGATTTAGGGGCTGCACCATAGACTATATCACAGTAGTCAAAAGTGTGCAGTATCATCTTCTACTGCTAGGTGCAAACTTGTCCAGGAACGATGCAACTATGGTTCCTGAACAGGGCACTAAGCTTGGAGTGCAGTTTTTTCTGGATGGTGTCAATATGCCCAGAGAAGGTTAGTTGTTGGTCCAAACAAAAACCTAAGTACCTGAAGGAGGATGTGTCCTTAAGTAAAGCCCCATCAAGGGTGTGGAAAACGGGTAGGGAAGGAAGCCTTGAGAGTCTCTGCCTTGTGCCAAAGGTCATGGAGACTGTCTTCTTGTGTTGAGGAAAGGTTGATGGCTAGCAAACCAGAGCTGAACCTTGTCAAAGTCTTGCTGTAAGCTGATTGTAACCTTATTAGGACAGGAGCTGGATGCATACAGGTCTGTATCATCGGCATACATGTGTATAGCAGAGGATGGGAAGCAGACAGAGGGAAGGTCATTTAAGAACATGGAGAATAGGAGGAGCCCTAATACAGAGCCCTGGGGGACTACAGGGCTAATAGGGAGGAAAGGGGAAGTGGTATCCATGATCTTAACTCACTTGGTTCTGCTGATAAGGTAAGCCTTAAACCAGTTTGTGGCAGTGAGAGAAAAGCCAGCAGCCTGGAGTGAGTCAAGAAGAAGGGAGTGAGAGACAGTGTCAATGGCCTTGGCTAGGTCGACAATAATGGCAGAGGTAATGTGGCTATTGTCCATCCTCATTAGGATGGAGTCAGTGAGCTGTAGGTGAGAGGTGGTGGTTGAGTGATTTTTCCTGAAACCGGACTGGAAAGGGGTGAAAAAGGATATGTCAGATAGAAAAGAGGTGAGTTGGGAGAGGACAATGTGTTCTTGAAGCTTGGCAAGAGTAGGGAGGACAGAAATGTGAAAATAGTTGCTGGGGGATGAGGGGTCACCCCCTTTGGGTAGAGGGAGGACCACTGTATGTTTCCACGAAGAGGGGACTGAGGCAGTAAAGAATGAGAAATTTAAGATTATTGAGAGGGGGTAGGAAATGGCTGAAGCAGAGAAGGAAAGGAGTTTTGGGTCAAGGCCGTCAGGGAGGCACCTTTAGAGGGGTTGATGGTGAGGAGGGCACATAGGGCATCATTTGGGGTTACAGTAGCAAAAGAGAAGGGGAGGTGGGAGGGTGATGATGAGGACACACCAGTAGAGGGTGGGGATGGTAGGAGGGGTGGGATTTCAGTAGTTCAGTGGTGCAGAAGGTACACTGGTTTACTGTGATTGAGAAAGGGCAAATTCTGTTTTGCAAATTGGAAAAAACGATATTGTCATCAGTGTCTGCTAAGCCAAAATCTGTTTTTACCAGTGTTTTGTTTGTGTACTTTAACAATTTTTTACTCTGTTAACATGCATTTTAGCAATTTTGACCTCCACTAATGTACATCCATCCATCGCTGTACCAATTAAAAGTTATTTTAATAGGTAAAAGATGCGACGGCAGCAGCAGCACTATGGCCCCTATCCCTCAGGTGTGATGGCAGCAGTAGCACTAATGCACCCATCCTTCAGGTGTGATGGCAGCAGCAGCAGGAGCACTGCAACTCCCATCCCTCAGGAGTGATGGCAGCAGCAGCAATAATACACCAATCCTTCAGGTGTGACAGCAGCAGCACTACAGCCCCCATCCCTCAGGTAGGACAGCAGCAGCAGCACTATGGACCCCCATCCCTCAGGTGTTATGGCAGCAGTAGCAACAGCACTGAAGCCCCTACAACTCAGGTGTGACAGAAGCAGTGACAGCACTGCAGCCCCCACGCCTCATGTGTGATGGCAGCAGCAACAGCACTGAAGCCCCTACAACTCAGGTGTGACAGAAGCAGTGGCAGCACTGCAGCCCCCACGCCTCATGTGTGATGGCAGCAGCTTCAGCACTGAAGCCCCTACAACTTATGTGAGATGGCAGCAGGTGCAACGCTGCAGCCCCAACTCCTGAGGCGTGATGGCAGGAGGTGCAGAACTGCAGCCCCCACCCCTCAGGCGTGATGGCAGCAGCAGCATCACAACAGCACCCATCCCCCAGGCGTGACAGCAGCAGTGACAGAACTACGGCCCCCATCTTCAAGGTGTGAGGGCAACAGCACTACAGCTCCCATCCCCAAGGCGTAATGGCAGCAGTGACAGCACTACAGCCCCATCCCCCAGGTGTGACAGCATCAGCACTATGCCCCCCCATTCCCCAGGTGTGATGGCAGCAGCAACATTATGGCCCCAATATGTGATGGAAGCAGCAACAGCACTACTGCCCCCATCCCCCAAGTGGGATGGCAGCAATACTACAGCCCACACAACACAGGCAGCCCTTTTACCAACATCAGTCACCAACCCCAACCTACCCAAACAAAACATAGTCAACTATATCACCAGCCACCGTCCACTCCCCCCACCCCCACTACCAGCCACTGTCTGCTCCTCCCACTACCAGCCACCATCCACTCTCCACCCCCTCCACCAACTACTGTCTGCTCCCCCCACAACCATCACTGGCCACCCCTGCCCCCTCCTACCACCATACTCTCCCCACTAACCGCCATCCACCCACCACTAACCACCATCCACCCCAAAAACCACCATCTGCTCTGCCCAACCACCACCACCAGCCACCATCTGCTCCCTGACCACCAGCCACCACCTGTTTCCCCACACTACTAGCCACCATCCACTCCCACCAGCCACTGTCTGCTCCCACCAGTCACTGTCTGCCCCACCAGCCATCATCCACTCCCACCAGCCACTGTCCGCTCCCCCTCCCACCACCATTCACTCCCCCCACCAACCACCATCTAACCCTCCACCAACCCCATCAGACCCTCCCACCAACCACCATCTGTCCCCCACCACCAACCACCATCCAATCCCTGCTCACAAACCACCATCTGTTCCCCCACACAAATAAGGCCCACCTAACAGCATCAATACCCTCATGACATCCAAGACTAGTATGGCCAGTTGAGTCACCCCAAGAACAGTCAACAGCTTACACCACCAAAAAGGGAAAAAAAAATTGTTACAGTAAACAGGTAAAAGAAAAAACTTTCCAATACAAAATCTCTGTTTCTATTCAGCTGTGTTGTATGCTTGATTCAGACCGCTTGCCCGATGGACCCATGGATGTGACCTCAATCCACACTTTTACTCCCACATGTCTAAGAGGCTGAAGCTGTAAAGTCAGCCCTTAATCACTTAAATTGGGTTCGGGATCAGATCGGCTGCTTTTCTACCCATACACCTCACTGAATCAGTGACCCTTATCACCCAATTCATGTTTGGGATGGGAACTGCAATCAGTTTTATATATCCTGCACTAGAAGGTTGAGTTGCACAGAAAATAGAAAAAAAATATACAGTAGCAGCTCCAGGTATGACAGTTTTTAGAACAGACAGGATACCACGACTTGAAGTAGTACACAGCTGGCATAGCCAACAGATGCAGACCAACTCCCTGAGTGACAGTTATGGGCAAACCAACAGAGGGATCAACCACCACTGAACCTTGATCAAACAGTATTGATAATGTATCTGTTTACAGTGTAAAATTAAATACTACACTCTGGGCAGGATATTCAAACTGCGCCATTCTGTGGCGCAAGCCCTTGGGCTGCTCAAAATAGATTGCTGGGGTATGGCGGGCGATATTCAATGGAGTTGCGCTATTGGCAGCTCGCTTTGAATATCACCCCGACCACAACCACTGTGCATGGCGCAGTGGAACTTAACGCCACTGCAAGTGGTTGAAGTGGAGCATTCAAGATGCGGTGGTGCAAGTTCCATTAAGCCATGCGCCAATTTCCGATATTCAAAAGGTGACATGCAAATGGGGCCATAATTCATGCAAGGCACGGCGGGGCCATTTGCATCTATTTATGGCCCCATTTGCATGCCATTAGCATGCAGGTGCGCCAATCCCTGACGACTTGCGACTGGCACCCTGCCAGGCAGCAGCTGTCAGGACCGGCGCCTGCAGCCCGATTGGGGCAAAACCATAGTAATCCCCACCCCCGACTGGCCGATCGTGAGCATAACTGTAGTAATCCCCACCCCGACTGGCGATCGCGGTCAAAACTGTAGCAATTCCCACCCCCCGACTGGCCCGATCGCGGTCAAAACTGTAGTAACTCCCACCCCCCACTTTCACATATCACAATTCATTCACATATCTGGACTGCCTTGTACGGTATGGGCTGCATGCCCATTGGCTCTTGCTCTGAACCAATGCGTGCAGCCTACCAGCAGTCACTTTCGGCAGGCGGCGGGCGGCAGGCTGGTGGGGTGCTGCCACACCGCTGACGGGGAGGTGGTGGGCTCCATTTTGGCCACTAGATCACCAGGGTACTTGGACCTGGGGTTGACTCTAATGCCTGCGATCGGGCTTTGCGTCCACTGGACCACCAGGGATATTGTTCTTGGGGGTTGAACTCTGTTCTGCCAGCGATCGGGCTAATGGGGGTGGGCATCACTACTGCTTTGCAGCGATCGGGCTAGTGGGTGGGAATTACTACAGTTTTGCCCGTGATCAGGCCAGTCGGGGGGGGGATTACTACAGTTTTGCCCGCGATCGGGCCAGTCGGGGGGGTTACTATTATGCCAGCAATCGGGCTGCAGAGGGGCACAGGGAAGAAGTGGAGGGCCACCCACAGGTGGCAGCTGCTGTGTTGCACCCTGCAATGTGGCAGCTCACCTGTGGGTGGCCCTCGACTTGCTCCTTTTTTGCTCAAAGTCATGCAGGCACAGGTTGGGGGTTGCGCCTGTACAACTCCGCACAGCCCGGCTGAATATCGGGCTGTGCAGTTTATGCATGGTTCCTCCCACTCCGGTTGAGCATGCCTTCATTAGCATTGCGCTGTTGCTCAGCATGACTTGGGGGGGGGCGCAACTGCCTCCTGCTGAATATGGCAGAATGGCACAATTTCAGACTTGCGCAGGCGCAACCCTATTGCGCATGGCACAACGCTTTTGAATATCCAGCCCTCTAAGTATGATCATGGACAATGGATGAGTCGGATGACACACCAATACTCACATTCATCCACCCAAAAAAAACAGAAATCAGTAAACGTTACATAGAAAATAATAAATAAATTATGGGTCAGTGCATGAAAAGGGGCTACCAAATTGTGACATTTGTGACATTTTTTAAATTGCTTAACTAATATAAAATGTGTATTGTTTTTGTATGCTGTTACCTACCTAATGAATATTTATTATGTAACAGGATAAATCACTCACCATGTCCAGAGAAAAAACATTTAAAAAAATGCTCATGTAATAGGGACATAATCCTGGGAATGTGCATGTAACTGGTGACATAATACTCTGGATGCACATGTAACTGGGTACATAATACTCTGACTGTACATGTAACTGGGGATATAATACTCTGGGCATGCACAGGACAGGGCCCATTTACCTAATGTTGCAATGCAACAAAGACCCTTGAATTATCACAGCACATGCAATAAGAGACGGGAAACAGCAGCTGAAGTTCCAAAAAGTTTTTACTGTAACTTTAAATACAAAAAATACAGTTTAAAAAAATGGATGTATTATACCTAAACATCACTGATTAAAGCCAAACTCTAAACTAAAACATCAACATATTCACATATTTACATATTTACCAAAAAGTATGAAATTTAAAAAAGCATTTTTGGAAATCCATTGTCCTTGACTACAGATGGAAGTATAGTTATAAGACTTACTACAGAATACACTATGACAACACTAAAAGAGTACGCTATAGCTATGGACTACACTATCACTACAGATTACATTATGACTGTGGACTATAACTACGAATTAAACTCTAACTACGGATGTATATGGTTAAACTATTAACTATGGACTAAACTATTAACTATGGATTAAACTATTTATTACAGACTAAACTATTACAGTCTAAACTATTACTATGGACCAAACTATTACTAGGTACTTAACAATGTACATTAATTACAAATACTAATGCAGGATTTCCCCGAAGTCCACCTTATCATTATAGAATCACAACAGCATAGCAGAGATTCCTTAATTCCATCTCTTTTGCATCTTGATGAACTTTTCAGAGATCATTTTTAATAAATCTGATTTGATTGCATAGTGCCCATCTTCTCCATCAAACTTTATTGGTCCATGAAAAATTATTTTTTATGTCACACAATCACTTTACTGCCTTTGAGGCCAAGTGAAAACACTTCCATGCTTTTGCAGGAACTTCAAGGAGTACCATTTTTTCATTTCATCCACTGCAGTTACTTTCCCAATGTAAATTCTTTGGAATAGTACATTGCATAGTAACTGTTAATCTCAAGTTCTATGTTTAATGAGGTTTTTCCTTTTTAGGAGCTGTGGTGATGCCAGTTTATGATGGAGCGGGCATGTGAGACTGTGGAGCTGGGCACTGAGTTGGTGTGCAAGCATCATTTCCCATACCTGTTTCTGACAATGTTTCTGAATTTTTGGTCGTGGCAGCTGCCATTGTGTTGCTAGGTGATGAAGAAGCACTGGAAGCACTATCACCAGCACAAGGGTTGGCATGGGAAGTTGTGGAGTGTGCCCATCCTGACACAACATTCACAGCTGTGGAGTCAACAGGAGCTTCAGTGGGCACTGTGGTGCTGAGAGGATCTTCAACAGCTGGCACCAATGCAGCTGAATATAATAATCTTTTTGTTCTCCGATCCTCAACATGACTTTGGTTTTCTCAGGGCCCATCTTCCTTAATGTAGTGTATGCAGAAGCATGTCAAGTTTCTTGTGGCCACCACACCATCCACCACTTCCTATATGCTTTGTACAAGGCGTGTCCCAGGCACTGCTTTTATATCTTGTCTTGCCTCTCTTTTTATATCATTGTCACCCACTCAGAAAAATGTTTGCCTAAAGTGAGTGCACCAATCAGTTTCAGGCTGTTTTGTCAGTGCATTGCAGCAGTATTGGTAAAGTTATTTCACCTTCCTAATAACAGCTTGCAGTGACTGTACTGCCCTGC
Organism: Neoceratodus forsteri; assembly: GCA_016271365.2. Classification (NCBI taxonomy): domain Eukaryota; kingdom Metazoa; phylum Chordata; order Ceratodontiformes; family Ceratodontidae; genus Neoceratodus; species Neoceratodus forsteri. The sequence continues at coordinate 1,436,299,217 of CM028131.1, read as the reverse complement.
TTGCAACAGACTTCACCGCTGCACTTTCACCATCCGACGGTCCCTTTCCATATCGTGACCCAAAATAAGCATGCTCGACTTTGAAGTCATACTCTCTGTTGGCCAAGTAAATATCATAAAAGACCCATTTGGACGTGTACTGGGCCCCACATCCATCAGTGAAGTGCACTTACTTAATGATGTTTAACCCTCGTACATTAATGAGGTGTGAGGTTGCAATTTTCACAAAACGTCACATGGCATAGTGATCATGCTGCAGATCACTGGAGATAAACACCAGCAACTCCGTGTCAGTGGTTTCACAGTGTTCGTAACAGTAGTATATCACCACAGGATGAAGTGTTGCCTGCTCATGATGCCAGTGTACTGACAGGACCTCATCCTGTAGTTTGCAGGTGTAGTTCTCTGCAAAATCCAACACCATCACAACCCATCCCTTGGGTGTGAATTCCTTAATCGTTCTCAGCTGATGCTGCTGCCATGCTGCCACATGCAAGTGCAGGCCCAGAATTAAAAGATCTTCTTTTATTACTTGTACAAGCAGATGTACTTTGGTGCATTTATTTTTTAAACTTTCCATGACTGTTGCACTTGTATGCCATTAACAATGCACCGTACTTTGATGGTGCCTCATTCCTGCCACATTGTTTCTTCTTCTTCATGTTGCTGGAGTAGCTCCTCCACGATTTTCACAAAACTGTCTGTGCTGCATTTTTCACAAGATTTTTCTATGCACTCCAACCAGTAGAACTTTTCAAATGGTGCTTTTGGACACAGTTAATTCTACTGCTCTATAAAAATCTTGGAATTTACAGCCTGTTAATTGATGTCTGTCGGCAACATGATTTAATGCCTGAAGCTTCAATAAAGCATTTATACAGTACTCACACAAGCACTGATCAAGTTTCTGCTCCACTGCCAGTTTAATGTACCTTGGCTATAGTGTTGTAAACTTCCTTGTTCCTAGTGGTGTGTCAGGGTTCTGCTGTACAAATTCCTTGTGAAGACAATTAACTGTTTTATCCAAGTATGATCATGTTTTGCCTGTCCATTTAAGGAAAGCCTTTTTGTGTGCTAGGGGTGTGGCACAGTATTCAAAAAAGTTTTCCACTCTACTCACAGTTTCCTGTGGCAATGCAGACTTGTGACATTTGTTCATTGCGCTTTCACCATGAGATACCCTCATGAGCCTCTTCCAACTCACCCCTAATGTTGAGCATGCAGTCCTAAGCAGCTTGTATTTCATTAATACAACCACTGTTTTTAAGAATTCCTTTCTTATCTGACGGTATTGATTCTTGCTTTTGTTTCTGACCTCTACCAACTTTTCTGCGACTACAGATATAATTTTGTCTTCAAGTTTGCTTCTTTGACACACATCATGCTTGGATAAGGCAGCTTTCTTTGATGGCAAACAGTGACGCATGACTCTCTGAATTGTGACCGCAAATTTATTTGGTGATTTAGGCAATGTTTTAAGTGCACATTGAACAGCCTTTCTTAGAGAAGCGTGATATTGCACTGTTGGAGTCACGCATTGCTCTTTTTCTGGTATGACTACTGGTAAGGTGGTGGTGGTGATGGTGGTCACTGGTAAGGTAGTGGTTTCGGCAGCAGTGGCAGCTCATTTCTCATGATACTGTCTTAATTACTTCTCATTTATTCATCTTCTTTTTTGGCTACTCATGTTGGCTCATTGTTGCCTTTTTCCTCCCTCTAATACTCCATCTGTGCCTTTTTCTGTTCTTCATCCCTCCTTGTTTTTTTTTGATGGGCCACTTTCAACCGTTGACTGCTTCCTTAGTTTCTGCGATTCCCTGCACCTTCTCATGCTCTCCTTTGCCATCTTGCTGTAATGACTGTGCTGATCATCATTCATGTTCTGTCGGTATTTGTGTGCACTTGTGGCATTTTTCTCCAAATATGCTGGATAGTGTGCAGTGTCCTTCTTAAAGGAAATGTCCACCCAAAAATTGCAAAAACATATGTTGTGCAGAGTTTTTTGATTTGTATGTTAAGTTGTCGTGTGTCCTTCCCTCTGTCTGCTAAGAAGAGTTTTTCCTAAATTAGCCTGCTAGCTTTAGGGTAGTTTTACGACCCCTGGAGATCTCCATATGAAACAGCTTAATTGTATTTCTTTGTCCTACAATGCACCTTGTTTCATGTGATGGTGATGTAGCAGAGACCATAAATCCAGCAGAAAGCATTGCTTTACAATCAGTTCACAACAGTAGAGATGGCTATATTTTAAAATCTGTAGAATTCAGCTTGGTGGCCACCCTCATCATAAAGGTTTTACTGTCCTGAAAAACTTTGCTGCTGGTAATTTTTGTGCAGATTGTAAAGCTTCCAAGACAGGGGCACCGACTGCGCAGGTGCTTAGGTGCGCTAGCACCCACAAAGTCATTTTAGGCACCCACAAAAAGAACCCTCCATATAGTCACTTTAGAAAAAGGATCAAGTCACTTTAAAAAAGGCTCCTCACTCCGTTTCCACCTCTTATCGCTAGCCCCACCCAGTGGGCCGACCCTGATTGTGAAAAGCTCTATACTAGTAGGCTCTTTCTTGCTTTGTCTTCTCCTCTTGCACTCTGACCCCACCCAGCAGACTGACGATGACTCACCCTGACTGAAGCTTCGCTCGGCACTCTGTGGAGTTTGCTGTGCTCTCTCTCGCTGGACGTGCTGCAATCGCTTGGTAATCTCCTGCTCAGCCTTTCCATCATCATGCATCAGTCAGTCCTTCCCACGCATGGAATTCTGAAACAGCAGAGATACTCAGGTACCAGCTGCATAGGTATTTTTTTGTCATACAGCATTTGTTATGCTTCTCTGCTGGTCCGGACATGGTGGGGACTTGGGGGATAGTTTTGTGAGGGGGCCGGGCAGGGGGCATACCTCTCGTCTCAACTGTACCACATTGCAAATTTGTGAGGAATAATTTCTCATTTCACCTCAAGCCCTCTATTACAAATTCCAGATTGAGATTTGAGTGTGTACTGCCCAGCATTTTACCCAAAAATTTTACAACCGAAATCCACAGTGAATGTAAAACGTGTTGCTCAATACACACACAAAAAAAAATTGTGAAGTTTAATACATACATTCATTTAAACAGTATTCTCTGAGCTTTATTTTGTGATATGATGAAGTGTTCCACATAATCATTTGGCCATTTGTTCCACATTTTGAAGTGTAGTATTCGGGTTTGAAAGGTTGAGAGGTATTGGGGGAGGGGGGTTCCAGAGCTGATTAACTGGGTTAGAAAGGCCAAACTTATAAGTTATAAAAGCAGCAGAAGCAGCAGGCTGCTGCTTCTATTAAATGCCCAGGGCTTTTGCTGATTTATGGAATATGACTTTGGTGATGGATAGATGCAGGGGCTAGACAGATAAACAAACTTGCTGCTAGAAGAAAGAAACAATTTTGGGGACTGGAAGGCCACATAACTAGAAAAGAAGCAGTGTGGATCTGACAAGTTAATAGATTTGCTGTTAGCCTGACAACCTGTTACCAGTACAGAAGTTCCAAAAATAACAATAACAGCAAATATATTGGAACACAGCTTAGCAAGCTTACAGGTATTTTGCAGTGTGTGTGTGTATTGTGGGGTGTTAACTGGGCCAGGTAGCACAAAATTAAAGCATGAGGTAGCTGTTGCTAGCTGATTCAAAAAGCAAAACAAAAATAACAGTTTGCTGATTTGTGTGTTTTTTTTGAGGGGGTGCTAGCTGAGAAAGAAAACAAACATATGTGTTTGGGGGTAGTAATAAACCGTGTGGAACGGACTTCAATAATTTGCTGCTAAGGGGGGTTCCATTAACAGCAAAGGGTGGTAGCAGGTAACAACCAGTGTATTCATAATCTTGAGAGAGCAGTGTAGGGTGGGCTGTGGGAAGGAGGGGAAGGGCTACTGTCTGGACTTGAAGTGTTTGATACAGGTCAGACACCGCTGTCTTGTTGTAGTCACTTGTCCTCCTATCCACTCTATCTAAAAAAGAAACTCAGGATTAAGGGGAGTATTAGAAAAAGGAAAATCAATTTGCACTTTTGGCAGCCTTGGCTGTGTGTTGAGACTTGGACAGGCAGTGTGTGAGAAAAGGGGTTTTCTGCAGCCTAGACAACCTCTGTGAGGTTTAAGGAACAACATGGTCAGAGCTGCATTGCACAGACTCAGAGCCAGATCTTGGTACATCGAGCATGCCTGAGTTTAATTCCAGCAACCTCCACTTGCTTGCATACTGTGTGACCCTGAGACTGAGCAAGTCACTACTTAACCTCCTTGCAAATAAACATTTTAGTTGGTGGTCTGACTCTGTTGTGAAATGAGGCAGGCAGAAGCAAGCACAACATTTTTCAAAACTTGGCACCCCTCTTCAAAGATATTTAGTTTGTTTGGCATGTGTGTGCTGAATGTTGGGTCTCTCTTACATCACAGTCACATGAGACAAGATGCACTGTGGGAACAAGAAATACAATTAAGCTATTAGGGATGAAGATTCCCCAGGGGTCATAAAACTAGCATAAAGCTAGCAGGCTAATTCAGGAAAAACTCCTAATACCAGTCAGAGGGAAGGAAACACTAGAACTTCACATACAAATTAAAACACTCTGCACAACATTTATTTTTTCAAGTTTTGGGTGGACTTTTCCTTTAATGGTGTCTCGGTACAGCTGACTCTTTTCTTTTCTTTTCTTTTCTTGACAGAGGAGGAGCAGTATTGCATGGCATCTCATTGAGCAATGTCGCAGCAGACATACAGGGTCTTTTTCTTGATTCCATTCTTGAATACGTGGTTCTCAAAAACTCTTTGGGAACACAGGCTGATTTAAAAATAAATAGTTACAAGAGTGCATCTGTCACGGGACTTCCGATGACATGATGGAAAACACATGTCCTGACAGATATGATCAATGACACTACAGCCAAAACATACCCTTAAGAAGTGGTAACTGGCACTATTGTCAAGACATATGATGCACGAAGTGGTTAACTGGGTGATGGTCAAGACATGTACTTAAGAAAAAGTTAATGGCATGATGTCCAAGATATATGATGCACAAAGTGGTTAACAGCATGATGGACAAGACATCTACTTAAGAAAAGGTTAATGGTGCTATGGCCAAGACATAAATACAGCACAAGAAGTGCAAACAAAATGGAGGCACACAACCACCTGCTTGCAAACAAAATGGAGGCCTGCAATCACCCACCTGCAAACAAAATGAAGGCATGCATCCACCCACCTGCAAACAAAATGGAGGCCTGCAAACAAAATGGAGGCACACATCCAACCGCTTGCAAACAAAATGGAGGCCTGCAACCAACTGCCTGTAAGCAATCATACAAATGTGAAAAACTGTTGAGCATTTCGACTATTAAATGGGCCTTATTTGGTATTGATGTTACAAGTACTTCTTAGTTTGTTAGTTCCAAACACAGAAACAACACTATGAGGCCCCCAAAAAAGTGCTTGGTCAGATTCACATACATAAACATCAGGCCGCATGAGGTGTGCCTTTGTTTGGAAGCCTGTTGCGGTGTGCAGGCCTTGAAATCAGACCATATGGAACCCAAATGTGAATCTTTCACTTTCCAAATGGTCCAATTGAGGCAGACACCCCAAAGCAAGCTTCCAAACAAAGGCCCAGGCCGTGCAATATGCCCATCCCCCACAGTAGACATGCATCATAATTTAAAATACATCATGAGCCACAAAAATCACATAAACAGTTTGTTTATTAAATGCTCTATTTCTGTACAGAGTCAGATTCACATCCAAAACCATCAGGCCACATGATGTGTACCTTTGTTTGGAAGCCTGCTATGGAGTGTAGACCTTTCAGTTTCCAAATGGTCCGATTGAGGCTGACACCCCACAGCAAGCTTCCAAACAAAGGCCCAGGCCATGTGGTCCTCTCCTCCCAAAAGACAGGCAGCATACGTTAAAAAACATTCTGAGCCACAATCATCACAGGGAAACTTCTTTTAAATGCTTCAACAAGTACCGAGTCACATTCACATCCAAAAAACATCAGACCACATGGCATGTGCCTTTGCTTAGAAGCTTGCTGTGGTGTGCAGGCCTTGACCAGACCATTTGGAACCCAAATGTGAATCTTTAGGTTTCCAAATTGTCCGATCGAGGCCAACACACCACATCAAGTTTCCAAACAAATGACCAGGCATGTGGCACCACATCCAAACAATAAAAGAAATGCATCATAACTTAAAATACATTCTGAGCTGAGAGACAAACATATGGAAACACAAAAATATTATAACTTGTACCAAGCCAGAACCCAAAAACATCAGACCACATGGTGTGTACCTTTGTTTGGAAGCCTGCTGTGGTGTGTAGGCCTCGATCAGACCATTTGGAACCCAAAAGTGAATCTTTAGGTTTCCAAAGGGTCTGATTGAGGCCAACACACCACATCAAGCTTCCAAACAAAGGACCAGACCATGCAGCATCCTCCACAAACAACAAAAGACATTCAGCACAAAATACATTCTAAGCCACAAGAACATAATTTAAAAACATTGAAGCTGTGATCCAAACCTTGTACAGATGATGTATCCAAAAGCATCAGGCCACATGGCGTGATCCTTGGTTTGGAAACCTGCTGTGGTGTACAGGCCTCGATCAGACCATTCGGAACTCAAAAGTGAATCTTTGGTGTACAACGGTTGAGCACATCATTGTAATGTGGCAGCAATGCTTTGTCCAGCCATGCACACCATGGATTCACTTTAGGTATCCATTCTAAACTGTTCAATTGAGACCGACACACCACAGCAAGCTTCCAAACAAAGACCCAGGTCATGCGGCATCCCCCCCCCAAACAACAAAAAAAATGCATCATAATTTAAAATACATTCTGAGCTGAGACACAAATACATGGAAACACAATGTTTGCTACAACTTGTACCAAGCCAGATCACAAAAACATCAGGCCACTTGGTGTGTGACTTTGTTTGGAAGCCTGCTGTGGAGTGTAGGCCTCAATCAGCCCATTTGGAACCCAAAAGTGAATCTTTTCCAAATGACCCAATTGAGGCCAACACACCACAGCAAACTTCCAAACAAAAGACCAGCCTTCCCCACAAAAGACATTCAGCATAAAATACATTCTGAGCCACAAGAACATGATTTAAAAACATGCATCCGAAATCATCATGCCCAGAAAAGTAACACATCAAGCCCCCACAAAATTAAAATCCATCAGGCTTCCCACAAAATTAAAGCACATCAGGCCCCCCAAAAAATTAAAACACACAAGTTACTTAGCCTGCCACAGACCTGGCATCAGACAGCTATGCACTGGATCATGCCCAAAAGAAGAAAAGCATACAGAAACCAGACTTAAAAATGTAAGTAACCAAAATAGCTGGTACTGACCATGCAGCCTTGCGGTGTTAAGGGTGATGGACCTGGAGCATGTGCCTTATAAAATATTAGGTTTCCAAGGGGTCCAATCAGGGCTTTTATTTGTGCAGCAGTAAGAACCACAATCTAAATGATGCAAACAATTCAAGTCATATGCCCCAACACAAAGTTAGGCCAAACAAAAGATCATGTGGTGGGGGATGTTCAGAGACATGAACATTCACCATGTCCCCCAGGCTGAAATGGCCCGATTCACATAATTTTGTGTGTGTCATGTTACAAAATCTCAAGTAAGCACCCCCCACCCCCACCCACTCCTCACAGCAGCAACATTTGGGTGAAAAAAATCAGGCCACACAAACATCCCACAGTGCAAAATACAGGTTTCTGGCCTTTGTATATATGGATTGCCTGCTCACGACCCCCTCCCCCCAAAAAACAGCCCACACAAACTTACTTTTGCATTTCGGTATTGGCCCCCCAATAAATCAGTCCACACAAAAACAACAGCCCATAGGGAAAACAGTACAAATACAAAGTATGTTCTGCCCTAACTGATTGCTGAGCACCCCAAACATTAACACGACAGTGAGCCAAACATTTACATTTTCCCATACTGTGGCCATGGTGCAGATTTTAGAAACAAATGAGTCCTGTGGCTTACCTCGGGCTGAAGGTGATCCAGCCATGTAACCACAGCAGATGAAGGATCGCCACACAACAGGGGCCCTCGAAGGGACAAAAAATGTTCTGATGATCCTGGCTGGAAATCAAATGGGCTCGCGACCGTGGGAACACTAGTTTTAAAGCCATCACAAGTCAAGCCCACTTTTAACAGCTAGGATGGAACACTCTGGAACCAGAGGCCACTCACCCATCCCCTCTGAGACTCGTATGAATGTCCCGGGGGGGTTGGACATAATGAGGGCATCAGTGTTAAATGATGGTATTGTGAGCATGGTGTGGCAAAGGTAGGAATACTGAGGGGAGCGTGGGTTTGGGTAGAAATGTTACAAGGCTGCCATACAGAAAAATTCAATGGATAAACATATATTGTGAACTTAAAGTGTGAGAGATGAAACTACCATAGTTGGACTTAAAGAGTTATGTTCAAGTCCAAATGTTTCGGGCCAGCTGGAGGGTGGAAGTGATTGCTGCAGCACACTATAAATGATTGAAAAAAAAACAAAAACAGGAGCCCAGATTGAGTATAAAAACAGTTTATTCAGTGCCACATCACAGTTCAATGACATTACACACCATTTTTGCAACCTGCTTTCCAATGTCACGAAAATGGCCATCCTAAATGTTGGATTTTGTGGAGAAAAACTGAAGTTTCTATGGCACACTAGCTTGTATTAACATTCATTTTTTTCATTTATCACCTTTCATGGGGCATGCATAATAAAATAGCACATTGCCCACTGCATGGCAGCAATTCCTCTGGGTTTGTCATGCTTTGGGAGTTGGCCAGTCCAGTGGTAGCCCCTTTTCATGCAGTGACCCTTATACTATTTTAAAAAAAAACACACAAATAAATTAAGGAGTGTGGACTCTACTGTCTCTCATTGCGGAAGAGAGTAAAGTGCTGGGGTGGAGGTGAATAGCATGACCGGGCCAGGAATCAACAGATTTTTATTACTTTTCATTCTCATTACTTGCTGCAAGAGCTGCAGAGTTGACAAATAAATAAATGTAACTCTTAATCATGGATCTAGTAGTGTACTTGTTTACAATGGAATTAAGCAACACACTGTAATGGACGATGGATGCTGTGCAACAACACTGAGTGAGTTGCCCCCCCTGCCAACACACACACACACAAACACACACAAAGAAACAGAAATCAGTACGAGTTACAAGGAAAATAAAATTGGCAAATTTTCATTAATTAAATGCTGCAATGTTTATCCTGGAAAGTAGAGAATTGCAGCTCTTATTCAGAGAGTGAAGTGCTGGGGGGGGGGGGGCAAGTGAATAGCAGTACTGGCCAGAGATCGGCAGATTTACAATTAAATGCTGCAGAGCTGATCTTAGGAAGTAACAAAATGTAACTCTGAAATGGATATCTTACCCGAGTGATGGACTTGGTTTGGTGATAATGGATAAAGGAAAGGTCATCACAGCAGACATTACTTAATCCCAATGGCAAGAACACTTTTGGCTGTTGCAGGAAGATAGCAGTGAGTCAATACAGGAAGAGAAACAACAAAAGGGATTACCAACCGCCGCAGTGTGCCTTTTAAGGCAGTGTGATCATGGAACTGCCAATAACAAATGGTAGTTGGTTTTCATGCTGGAATTCCATCTAGGCAATCAGAATTCTGTGTCTGCTTGGGAAGTTCTGTGAGACAATCAGGATTCTATGAATCAGTTTGTTTTTCCATGAACATGGAAAATCAGTGTCCCTGTTTATTGCAAAAATAATAGACTATTAAACTGCGGAATAAAATTCCTCTGAACTGCCATTCCACAGCTCATGTGTATTATTTTGCAGTTCAGTCAAAAAATTCCACGGAACAGCGTGAACATTTACTAAACACATTTGGAAGATTCCGATCTCGCCAATGGTTGAAGTTAGGAACATTTTGCAAAATTTCGAAAATTTTGCAAAAGTTCAGCAAAAGCAGAATTTGTAACTTTCGACCAGCTCTATAAAGTAATGACTTCTGAAAAGCTTCTTCCTTTGAGTGATCAGTATCAGATATCCCTCATTTTAGGGTTGTTGGCTTGGAATCTGTGTACAACCTCACAATCCTATCTTTAGCTTTGCTGCAAAATCCCCCAAAAGTAATGGATCTCAAGCCCCCACCCAAATTATTTTATGGCTCCTACTACCCATTGTGAAAACAACAGGCATAGCTGTCAAGGTCAGAACATCAAGACTAGGTTTTATTTTCAGGAATGAGATTAAAAAATAAAATGAGACGCCCAATGAAATGCATTTTTCTGATATTTTAAGACACACTTTCCCTTACTGTTGTTATTTCCCACCTACAGGCATGTTATCCAGTATTGAATTATATTTTATATCATACTTGCTTTTACATTGTATTTCTAACTAGTTGCATATTGTACAAAATTGCTTTTACTGCTGTGCTAAGTTCATCTTCTGCCTACTGTTGTCTTCTCTGGGACTCTCACAGAAATGGGATGCTGCATCTTATCACAGTTGGAGAAATTTAAAATAAATAAGTGAATAAGAAGCATAGCAAAATGTTTGTGTTTCACTGAAATACATTGTGATTTTTTTACTATTTATTTACCCAGAACAGCCCAGTTGAGGTGCATCTCATTTCCAATAGGGTCCTGCTTTCACCCATTTCTACAGCTGGGTGGACTGGAGCACTGGGAGCTTAAATGACTTGCCAAACTCTATGCGTAATGAATATTTCACTGTAGTAGAGGTTTAAACCTGCAAACATCTGGTTTCCAAACTGGTACTCTAACCACTAGACCACACCAAATGTTTGAGTTGAGAAGTGAGATTAAAAAGAGATGAAAAATAAAGTGTGAAACACTCAAATGAAATGCATTGTTGATCTTTTAATTTTGTGAGTGAAATTTGGTTCATAATAAATGAATCTCACTCCAGGTCAGGCTTGACAACAGTGAATGGGTCAGGTTCCAGTCCCTATTGCTATTCTTTATAAAATGTTGTCACTCTGATGTGGGACAAAGAGAGAACACATGACAGACACGATCATGTCATGAAGAAAGAAGCTCAGAACTCAGTGAAAATAATAAATAAATGCTCTTGTCATAATGAAGTCTATTGCTTATTGAGCAGTATGGATTAATTTGAACGTCTGCTTTAAAATCCATATGTAAAATGTCAGCATACAGTACAATGTGGACAGTATCTTTTCCATGTTGGACAGGGAAGTTATTCTGAGAATTAAAATAAGGGATAGCTGGCCTTGTGGAACCAGGCTATCACCTGGCATGCTGGCAACCTGGGTTCACACTCAAGCCTGGGATGACAGGAGCAGAGACTGGTAGAGGGAGAACAAGAGCATCCTCTGGATGCTCTTCTCTGGGGGAGTGTCATCTATGGACCGCCCTTGGCGGCTCCTGGTGGCTGGTTTTGTCATCTCACTTTGCAGCATGGGTGACCAAACGTCACATGTGTGATTGGGCAGGATGCTGCAGCATGCATACAAGTGGGTGGGGGGAAGAAAAAATATAAAATGGCCAACTAAGCCATCCGGATAATGGTGGCCCATCCTTCCATTACTGCGACAGCCCTGGGATGCCCATGCTGTGCCTTCACCACCCCCAGTGAGGATTGAAGAAATGCCTTCAGGCATGGACAGTCTCCCCCGGTCTTGACCACAGGAGGGGTGGCCCCCCGACAAAGTGATATTTCAGGTCGGTCATGGGGCAGCAGATGGAAGGAGTGTGGTGGTAGGTTTGGCCACCTGAAGGAGTGGTTGGCTAGGCTGGAGGGGGGATTAACAAAAAACACAAAAAAATACAGGATGATGTCCCTTCTAATGTAAGTTAGTTGAGAAGCATGCATAGTGTAGTTCAGCAGGAGGAGGAGGAACTCCTCCATTGGCAAGAAATGACTTCCCCACCCACAGATCTTTGTTTGGCAGTTCATTTCCTACAGAGTTACATTTTAACCACTGCCTAGTGGCTGCATTTTACTGATATGACCAATAATTACCCTGAAAGTGATGTAAACAGTGCTGATTTTTGCTGCCAGCTTGTAAAAAGGGGGAGGTTGGCCATTAGACTTATGAAAGAAGTGATGTGCATTAGATAAAGAATAGTGTATGGGCAACCATGCACAGTAAGGTTGTGTTTCTCCTTAAAGGGTGAGGTGACATCACAGAGCTCGAAAGTGAAGTGAAGTTCTGATAGAAAATTTTCAAATGAACAACCCTTTTTTGGGGGGCTTTCCATATATCAGTTTCTGTAATCCAACAGTACAGTACGTCTCCATGCGAGAACACATTCATTTTTTTACATATTCTGTTCTGTGAGCAGTTTACACATATCATCCTATGATGCTGGATAATACCCAAATAAATTGCAACCCATGGACCAGGTGTTCTTGGGACCTGCAACCCACTCAGCTGCCAATGAAAACTCTCAGCTGAGGCTGGCTCCATATGATAGCCCTCTCTTGATGTCAACAGGAGGGCTAGGCATAGCCCAGTGATAACCTCTGTGTCTAGGGGTAAGATGATATGCTCGCCAGGGTGTTCCCCACAAATGGAAACACACTTCAGTCCTCTCTCCCAGATGATGGAGTGCACTCAGTTTAAACCTTCTGTCTGGACAGAAATAATACCACACTGCATGGTGTTTAAGCGGTTGTCACTCTTTATTGAAGATTCTCTGAATTACACTTTATGCATATGGGAACCTGCATTCCGAAATGCTCTCCATGCTGGCACTATACAGACCGGTTCGATCCTGACTCTGGACTCAAGTCAAAACCTATTGGGTCCCCTTTTATAGGCTGTACCTTATTTCATCATTCCTGGTGCCACATGACCCCTTGTATTTCTCGCAAACAGCAGTGAGTGTGTGGGAGTGGTTATACCTCAGATCAGAGCATATCTTATTCTGTATTAAATTTACCAGAACTCCCCACCTTGCTATCAGCTTTGGGTTTAACACTTTATTGCACATACACCTTGTGACATTATAGCATCTAGCATGTGCAGGAGGCCGCATTGCTGAAAGGACTTTCTCTCAGACTTCTCTGGTTGATGACTACAGGGGTGCTGGACCAGCAGGCCATTGCTTCATTCAAGCCAGTCTCCCATTAGAGCCTGAAGGCTTCACCTGCATTGGATGCCTCATGTCAACCTTACCCCTATCATCAGATGGTGTTCTGGGCATCACGTGGCAGCACATACTCTAGCCAGTCCTCTGGCAGTGGTTGGCAATCACTCCACCCTCACTAATACGGGTTTTGTTAGTTGAGCGGTGGTGTTAATTTGTGAAAAACATAGCTTTGTCACATAAAATAAAGTTTAGAAAATCTCTCCTATAGACTGCAATGGGGCACGTCCCCACAATCTCCCTGGTTAGACATCATAAAACCTCTAAGCGCTGGGTGGGGCTGATGGACAGGGAAGTGGAACGGATCGAGGGGCTGTCAGTTCAACGAGATTTACTACCCCCTTCTGTTCCTAAATGGAATAAGTTAAAATTAAACGTTTTACATGCAAGGACTAGCACAACCATAAGGTAATGGGCTATAAAGCCCAGAAGCATATAGACAAATGTTACAAATTTCTTTTAAGACAGTCAACCATTATTTAATCTGTGTCTGGAATTTTGGAGAATTTTTCTCCTTCCACTTCATCTAAATTTGTAATGATGAGGCCTAATTGTAATAATCTGCTATGTCTATCTAGGATATCTATGTTGACTGCTGGAACACCTAACAAGATAAGCAGGACTTCCTTTTTAATTATTACTCATGGCACAGACACATACTTGACTATCAATATTCAGTAGCACTGGGCCAGTTATGGCTTTCCAAAGAACAAGTGCTTTGAGACTTTTCATTCTCAAGCATAACATTGAGAAGTAAGGATCTTGCATACTACAACAATTTGACAGATCTTTTGAAGTGGGGTCCTTTTTCAAACGGAAAAGCAGAAATTTAAGAGAAGTACACAGTAAGCCCTGGATGGACCTACCCTCAACTGCAACGTGCATTTTTTTTTTATTCTTTTCCTTGAAAATTGGTCCAATTTAGCAATGAATACATAATTACACAGTGAAACTATTACAATATACAATTAATATGGACGGTAATGCTATTATATTAAAATAAATGTATCAAATTGCATTGTATTATTATATTGTTAGTTTTCAGAGGCAAATAGAATTTCACAAAATCATGCTTCATGCAACATGCTTTAGCAGAAGACATGCCAGTTCTTATTTACAGATCATACTTTTTAACCCATATCAAATAAATACTAAACTTCCAATACTGTAGGTAGTGTTTAACTTTACCCATGTGCCCTTTCCATATTAGAGTCTTGTCAGCCCACGCTACTCTGAGGGTGACCTAGCAAGCTTGGTACAGTTCTTAGACTCAGTTGTAGCGTAACACTGTATAGATCAAGTTTCCTTAATTGTCTTTTAATTTGCATTGGGAAGAAAGACACTGTTATTGAACCACTTGCATCCTTTTCTGCTAAGGCAGTCATTAACAGAAGTTTGATACATAGAAACAAAAACAATAATTAAACATGAAATGAATGTATAATCCAGTATCGGGGACACATTTCAGGCATTGTTTCTCCTCTGCCTAACTGATGAAGCTAGGAACTCTACCATCTAGGATGCGCCTTTCTGATTCTTTTTATGGCTGCACAATGAGAGCTATGCTGACATATTGCAAATGAGAAGGAGAAGAGAAGTAAGGGGGTTGACCAGATACCAAACACACCACAGCTGTTTTCTTACACCTAGTGGAGTTAAAGCACATTGTTCTGCAGACCTCTCTACATCCTCTCCATTCACTACAGCATGCTGCCTTCCTCACTCTCTCTCCCCTCCTCTGCTGCACTATTTTCTTGCTCCTGACCCTGCTGCCTGCCCTGGGGTCAGGGATCATACTATATCTCTCTTTCTCTCTTTCTCTCTCTCTCTCTCTCTCTGTTCTTTCCTTTGCGCTCTGGTCCATTAAGAGAAATGTCCTCCCACTGCCAAGTATCCCCTCACCTCCTGGTTCTTCCCTTTATGCACTTTTCCATGAACAGAAACTCTCTTCCACTGCAAGTATCCCTCCACCTCCAAGTTCTACCCTCTGTGTCCTGGTCTGGTCCCTCAAATTCCCCTGAAATAAAGAAAACTGTCCATCTGCGGTCTCCTCAAATCTCTCACCCTCACACCCACCCCCACCACTCAGCACCCACTAGCCCTCACCCCATACACCTTCACTCACCTAGATTCAGTCCAACACAGTAGATCCAGTCTCCGACTCTAAACACATCCATCTCCTGGAACTGAAACTGTGAACTGAGGAAATAAAGTAAGTTGGTTGATGTATTTTAAATTCATTTTGAACTTTTACTCATAACTTGGTCATATTTTTAATATTTTCATACCAAATGTTCAACTTGGCCTTCTTAGGACCCCACTTCATGAATTAGGTAGGTGAACATTTTGAGATCTACTCCTCAAGGTGATTTTACAGTTGCTCAGTGAAATCACATTTTGGGTGGAACTTGAAAATGTTCACCTACCAGGTTCATGAGGAGGCATCATAAGAAAGCTATGTTGAAAATTTTGGATCAAAATAATAAAAAACAAACAAAGTTAAGAACGTGCATTGAGATTGTTCAACACTTGCCGATAACTTTAGTAATTTTCAGTATTTTGACCCCAAATTGTAACAAAGCCATTTTCACACTACCTCATGTACATGACAGATGTTGTTTCTCATATCCTGGCCAGTCTTTTTGCACTTGTAGCATAAAATGTCACTTTGACCATGACTTGAACATTTTCACCTACCAAGTTCATGAGGTGTGGCCATAAGAATACTATGTTGAACATTTGGGGTCAAAATCTCAAAAAAAAAAAAAAACTTATGAAGCAATGTTGAAATTCTTCAATGTTTTCTCATAACTTTATTACTGGTATTTTTCCAGATTTAGACCCTGTATTTTCAGCATGGCCTTTTTTTAACCCACCTCGTCAACAAGGCAGGTGTAACTCTTCAAATCCCCTCTGAAACATGTTTTGGCAGTCCCTCTGTGAAATCACCTTTCAGACCGGACTTTAAAAATTCCAGTTGTGTTGATCATAAGGTGAGATCATAAAAAAAACTAGTGTGTTTGTGTGTGTGTGTGCGGCTATTTGCTACAATCTAATCTACACATTAATTTTGTATCCCTTGTCAGATTAATGCATTAGCAGACATTTTTGCTCTGACCAAAATTTTTACCAGTTTTTACAAGTCAATATCTCACTGGGGTACTTCTTTTACACATTTGTACACTGTATTTATCCAGGATTCCACAGCAGAAATGTTAAATCTCATTGCCAGTGAGGTCCAGCCTTATTTATTTAAAGATTGGTAAATGTGAAAAGCACACTGAGCCAAGGCTAATTTCCAGGTTCAACCCAGGGGATGCAGAAAAGGAGTACAATTAGAAAAACATTGCAAAACATCAAAGTGAGGTTACGTAAACAACATAGCAGGGGCAAGAGCAATATCATGATGATGAACAAGTAATTGAACAGCAGAGTGGTACATTGAAATTATGTATTTAGCAAGGATAGCCTACCTGAAATGTAATATCTTGTTTTCAGTGGGGTCCTTCTTTTACACATTTTTTCAAAGTATTTACCCAGGATATGCCTGCTGAGAAGCAATACATTTTGCTTTACATCTTTCCAGGCTAGTACAGCTGACTGGCAATATCTCATTTTCAGTGGGGTCATGCCTTTACTCATTTTACACTGGTTTAGCAGGATAGCCTAGTTGAGATGTAATATTTTGTTTTCGGTAGGGTCCAGCTTTTGGCCATTTTTGCACCGTATTTACTCAGACTAGACCAGATAATAAGATGAAATTCCTTGTTTTCAGTAAGGTCTGCTTTCACGCATTTTTGCAATATATTTACCCAGGCCAGCACAGCTGAGATGCAATATCTCATTTTCAGTGGGATCCTGTGTTTACCCATTTTTACAGTGTTTTCACCCAGGATAGCCCAGTTGAGATGTAATATCTCATTTTCAGTAGGGTCCTGCTTTTGAACATTTTTGCCATATATTTAACCAGGATAACCAAGCTTAGAAGCAATATCTAATTTTCAGTGGGGACTTGCTTGTACACATTTTTGCACTATAGGCTAGCCAAGCCCATGCACATGCTAGCCAAGCTGAGATGCAATACCTCATTTTCAATGGTGTCCTGCTGTTATCATTTTTACAATGTATTTACCCAGGATAGGCCAGCGGACAGGCAATATCTTATTGTGGTCCTGCTGTTACACATTTTTACACTGCGTTTATCCAGGCTAGCACAGCGAAGATGCTGTATGTCATTTTCAGTGGGGTCCTGCTTTTACACATTTTTACAGTGTATTTACCCAGGAGAAGCCAGCTGACAGACAATATCTTGTTGCTAGAGGGGTTCAAATGTTATTCATTTTTACGATGTATTTAGCCAGGATAGCCCAGCTGAGATGTAAAATCTTATTTTCAGGGGGGTCATGCTTTTACACAAAATTACAATGTACTGTATTTACACAGGATATGCATGCTGAATAACAATATATTTTTGCTCTATACGTCTAGCCAGGATAACAGAGCTGGTAGGCAATATCTCATTTTCAGTCCGGTCTTGCCTTTACACATTTTCACACTGTAATTGTCCAGGATAGTGCAGCAGACATGCTTCATCTTTTCAGTGGGGTCCTGCTTTTACACAGTTTTACAATGCATTTATCCAGGATATCCCAGCTGAGATGCATCAGCTTGTTTTCAGTAGGATCCTGCTTTTAGCCATTTTACACTGTATTTACACAAAATAGGTCAGATGAGAAGAAATACCTGGTTTTCAGTAAGGTCTACTGTTACCCATTTTTACAATGTATTTACCCAGGATAGTTGGGGGATGCTAATGGAGGGTAGGGCTAGAAGAGTATTTATTTATTTATTTATTTATGTTTTTGATAACCGTGTAGGTGCACTGATCCAGTGGACCATTTTCAGTCACAACCCAAGCCTCAGGGTGGCAATACAGGGAAAAACAACAGTGGATACAGTTTACATGGTAGTATACAGGCTTAGCAAAATTGTAGTTCAGTGAGAAAGTCATTTTACATGAAGTATACAGGCATGGGGTTATATTAAACATTTAACAAAAGTCAGACAAAGGAGCAGTTTCAACCCAGCAGACTGTTCTTGATATAGCCAAAGTATACAGTCCTGCCCTGTCAGGATTGCCGAGGCAGGTAGGGTGGGGGGATCCTGTATGGGTAGGCTGTGGTAGTCATCCATGATAGTCATGTAAGTTTGTTGTGCTTAGGAGTGAAAGGGGCAAGATGCCAACAGTAAACGTAAGTTTAAGGTGGCTTGCGGGCTACTGTGCTGCCTAGCATGCATTTGCAGGTGGACTCTTGCAGTAGCCAGGCCTTAAGGTTAGATTTGAAAGTTGCATGGGTTGTGGAGGTACAAATGGAAGTGGGAAGACTGTTCCAGAGTGAGGGAGCAGCTACAGAGAAAGCCTTGCTGCCCATTGCTGTGGAGACACGAGGAACTTCAAGGGTAGAAATGGAGGAGGCCCTCAGGGGTCTAGTGGCTGTTCTAGTGATGGGTAGGGGAGCGTAGGGGGATAGCTGGTTACTCCTGAGAGCACTGTCCACCAGGCAGCCAGCAGCATAGTTGAGGTGTGCCTGGAGAGGGAGCCATCCTAGGGACTGGTAGAGCATGCGGTGGTGGGTTAATGAGCGGGCTTTGAGACTAAAGCAACAGATAGCATTATATGCCATGTTTAGGTGGGAGTGTTGCTTTAGAGACCTGAGGGAGTAGATGGGGGAGCAGTAGTCCAGGAGTGGGAGAAGGTTGCCTTGCGCAATGGCTAGTCGAGCTTCAGGTGAAAGTAGGTGAATTGCACAGTATGCCACACCAAGCTTTTGATTGATCTTTTTTACGGTCAGGGTTGTGTGGTCATTAAATGTGAGAGAGGGGTCGAGGGTAACACCGAGGTATTTAAAAGAGGTGACCTGCTTGAGTGGGGGGCCTGTGGGTGTACATACGGTGAGGGTGGTGTTAGATGTGGTGGCCTTGTTTAAGAAGGGCTGGGATCCAAAAAGCATGACCTTCGTCTTTTTCCATTGACTAGGAATTTTCTGGATGTGAACCAGTTTTCCACTGCCCATAGTTCTCAGATAGATTTGAGGAGATGGGTTTCAAGGACTTATCACTGTGGTACAGGACTAGGTCATCCACCTAAAGGAGCGCATTGCAGTTTAGGCTCTCTGCTGGCAGTGCATTGATAAACATGAAGAAGAGAAGGAGGCCGAGAATTAATCCCTGAGGAACTCCAGTGCTTATAGGAAGGGAGGCTGAGGCAGCTTTGCCTATGAGCACAGATTGGGACCTGTTTGTGAGGTAGCTATGGAACCAGGCCATGGGTCCAGGGGCACAGCCAAAATCTCGAAGTGCGGATAGAAGGAGATGGTGGTCAACAAGGTCGAACGCTTTTGGCAAGTCGATGAAGACTGCACCTGTGGCCTTACCCATGTCCATGTTTTTGAGGATGTGATTAGAGAAAACTGCCAGGGTAGAGGAGGTGCTATGATGTTTCTGCAAACCGTGCTGGAGGGGACATAGGAGGCTGAACTTATTAAGGCATTCGGATAGCTGGGAATGGACAATCTTCTCTAGTAGTTTGCTAAGGTGCGGAAGCAATGAAATGGGTCTATAGTTTTCAGGGGATAGTGGGTCTCCTGCCTTAAAGATGGGGATCACATTTGCATGTTTCCAGATGTCCGGCATTGTTGACGTCTACAGTGCAAGGTTAAAAATGTGTGTTAGTGGTTTGACCAGTGCTGGGGAGATGATCCTCAGGAAAGCCAGGTAAAGCCCATCACTTCCAGGGATGCCCCTAGTAGGGATGGTTTTCAGGAGTCTAGTAATGGTAATGGCATCAATAGCTCTGAAATAGAAAGGGGGGTGGAGGCACCAGGAGTTTGGGCAGTGGGGGAGCTATCATTGTTGTTTAAGTGTGTTGGAGGGTGTGGAGGAAGTTTGCTAAGGTACTAGGTCAGGTTTGTAAACGTGGCATTAAGAAAGTCTGCATTGTCCCCTGGGTCATTGATTGTGCCTGATGGGGATGTTAGCTGCTTTATTTGCTAGTTGGTCTTTGGGTTTAGTATGGACCCAATAGATGCCCAGAATCTGCGAGGATTTCTGAGTGTGTTTTGCTGAAGATCGGTAAAGTATTTCTTTTCAAAAGACTTTATCATCCTCTTGCAGGCATTGCATAGCTGCCTGTAGGTGTCCCATAGATGGGGGGATGGATACGCTTTAGAAGCTTTCCAACTGGAATCCCGATTCTTCATTTGCCATATCAGTTCATTCGTTTTCCAGCGTGTGCAGCCACCTTTTACCCTTCTGGATTTGATGGGAAAATAATGATCCTGTAGTTTTCAAAGGGTGCTGGTGAAGAGATTGACAGCGGAAGAGATGTTTTCCATCAGATATAGGGAGGACCAGTTTATGGACACTGCATCTCTTATCACAAGGTCATGGTTGGGGTGTTGAAGTTTCTGAAGGACAGTATCTTTGGTGGAGGGCGGGCTGACTTATTGTTCACCACAATGTAGGTGGTGGTGTGGTCGCTAATCACGTCAGACATGGTCCCTGCTTGGAGGATTTGATTGGGCTGGTTTGTTAGGATCCAGTCAAGAATTGAGTGGTTGGTTGAGCATTGGTTGAATCTGGTTGAGACTGAGATTACTTGCTCCAGGTTATGTGACTTTATTAGGGTTGAGTAGTCCTGGTTTGGATTTGCAGCCCAGTTTAGGTTAAAATCCCCGAGCATGAACACATCCCTAGATGGGGTGGTGCATGCTAGACTGGAGAGAAAGCTAGACAGTCCCTGAGTAGTAGCTGGAGGGGGGTTGTAGCAACAGCTAATGTAAACATTTTTTTGCTGCACTAGTGGTTAGTTCAGTGATTAGCCATTCGTTTATGGAGTCGGTGTTAGAACGGGCAACAATGGCAGCTGATATGTGGTCCTGGACGTACAGCGCGACACTCCTTCCTCTCTTCCTTCCTGGTCTATCCAGCTGGAGGAAGGAGTAGCCATGGAGTTGGTACAAGGTAGGCTCCTGGTAAGGCTTTAGCCAGGTCTTGGATAGACCCAGCACATGGGGCTTGTAGAGGGTCACCCAGGCCTGTATCTCTGTGAGTTTGGAGAGGAGGCACCAGACGTTTAGGTGGGCGATTTTTATTCAATGGCATACTGCCCCAGAGGCATCCATGTGGTCGATGTGAGTGTTTATTGGGCCAGGGTTTATTTCTATATCACCAGCTAGGAGGGCTAAGAGCAGGAGGGATGAGAGTGGGCAGGTGGGAGGCTGGCAGTGGAGCTTGTGAGGTGTAATTTAATAAAGCAGATACCCTAGCTGTCTTAGCTCCAGGTTTGACAAGGATGCTAGCAGTGTAGATCTCAGGGAGGTGAAATTCTTAGTGGCAACCTTGTGCAGGCTTGTTTAGTATGGTGGCGGGTGAGTAGGGGTGCAGTGATAAAGGAATTTTTGTTCCATTGCTAGGATTGCTGCAGTGAGGTCAGTGGCCAACAACATTCCAGTCAAGGTGGATGTAGCCAGCAGGAAAAGACTTGTATTCCCTAGGGTCAGTGATGGGGACATGCTGTTTGAGGGAGATACAAATGCAGAGAGAGACAGAGGTGCCAAGTTCCACTGTGATTGCAGTATGTGGCTTTAAGGGATTTTGTAGTCTAGGTATTGAGAAACAGCGGCCACTGTTGGTGGTATTTGATAATCTGCAGATAGAAAACTGCACTGATTTGTTTTTGCGTTCCCGTGACACTATTATAAATGACTGAGCTGACCAAGGGTGGTGGTGGGGGCGGTGGGGCAGCCGGTACTAGCGCCGGCGGGGTTAAAAAATTCTCAGGCCCTTGGCCATTTATCACTCGCTCCTGAAGCTGTTTTCAGTGTCCCCTACCTGGTGTGCCGGCCGGTGAGCTCTGAGAATGGGGGAGGGCTCCGTTTCGCCCCTCACGACCACCGGAGAGCTGCGGTACAGCTGCTGAAGGAAAAGAGAAGGAGTTTAAATATACAGGTAGGTGGAGGAGGGGCTGAAAGCAATGGGGAAGGGGTACAGCTCTGATGTACTCGCTAGCAGAAACAGAATTAAGTAACTCGTCTGGGTTCTCAAACCAAATCAGAGCCGAATTTAAAGATTGTTGTATGATGTGCAGGCTAGTTCTGAGTGCAGCACTCGCAATTTAGGTTAAACCAGTGCACCAATTTTACTTTTAAAAATGCAAGACAATAGATAGCAATAGATTTAAACACAGCACCACTTAGGTTTAGGAACTGGCTAAAAAGGCTCCTTGAATGCTGTGCTTTAAAAGTGGACTGCTCAGGAAAATTTTTAAAGGCTCCTGTAATATTGTGCATTTATCCTACTCAACAAGGTTTCAGGAAGCATTTGCTCATACTTAATAGCACAAATACGATTACAGTTAAGGTGACTGGCTGATAGGCTCCTGAGATGCAGTGCTTTAAGAAATATTTCTGCCCAGAAAACTATTTACAGAGCTACGTCGACATGAAACGACAGTACAGGCTGATGATTTTGGGGCCAAGTCCAGATTCAAAAATTCTCAGGCCCTGTGCCATTTATTGCTCACTCCTGAAGCAGTTTTCAGTGTCCCCTACCTGGTGTGCCGGCCGGTGAGCTCTGAGAATGGGGGGGGGCCTCCGTTTCGCCCTTCACGACCACTGGAGAGCTGCGGTACAGTGGGAGTGTTTTTTTTTTGTTTTGTTTTGTTTAAATGAGTAAAAAATAAGAAAGGTATGAGTGAACACTGGAAAAATTAAAGGTTTCTTCATAGCTTCATTGGTTTTTGACATTTTGGTCCCAAACTGTCAACATGCATCACTATATTCAAATGTTTAGCATGGCATGAATCAGGTTTGTTCTGCATGGTCAGTCTGAAGCAGTGACAACAGAGCATATACTCACTATATGATGCTACAGCCCCATATTCAGACAGGTAACATGCTTTTGAGAGCACACAGTGATAATTAGAGATAGCAAAATTGCAATATTTTGTGAAATTTGTGCATTTCATGAAACTTTTCACAGGTGCAAAATGCAAAATTTTGCCTGTAAATGGTGAAATTTCGCCTGAAATGGCAAATTTTTGCCTGTAGATTGGCAATATTCACCACTCACAGGTGAAACGTCACCATTTTTGGGCAAAATTTTCAACTTCGCACCCCCAAAATATTTAGCAGAACAGCAAAATTTCGCAAACTATTTCGCATGGCGAATTTGATGATTTCATGGGGATTTTGCTGAAAAAATTTAATTTGGCCACATCTCTAATTTATTTATTTATTTATTCAATCTAGGATCACAATACCTTTGAGTCAAGGCTTTTTTACAAAGGTTCCACATCAGCGTGTGCAACAGTAATCATTTTTAGTTACAAACATATAGTCATTGACTTACAGATATGTAATAACCAAGGCCACTGATTTACGGTGGTTAAAACAATTAAATTCCATTTTCAAGACTTAAGATTCCGGAATTTCACCGGTGATTGTTACTCTAATTTCCAGATTTTACCAGGATTCTGCTATCATTCTTTTAGTATGTGAATAAATAATCAGAATTAAAGAAGGCTTAATATACAGAGCATTAAATAAAGCAAACTGAAAATAGTACAGGAAGGAATTAAAAGAAAAACACACTTTTTTATAGATTTACTGATCTGATAGAATGTGCCAGATACCATGAAATCTTCATTTTTACCGGTTTTCAGGCAGCCCTAATTCTGGAATTTTACCAGATTTTCTGGTAAAAACCGAAAAACAGTGGCCTTGGTAATAACCAGTACAAAGACTTGAGCTATGAGCAAGACAAGGGAAGAAGGAGGTGGGGGGGGGGGAATGAGGGTAGGAGATCGAGGGGAGAAGGAGGTGCAGGGGGTAAGGAGGAGTAGGGGAGGTGGTTGGGGCCGGGGCAGAAGTGAAGATACAGGGGGGAGGTGGGCAAGGGTGGGAGACAGTGCAGCCAGGGGATCTTGTCGAGGGAATATGACAGATAAGGTGCTAGGGGTGCAAAGACTGATTGTAATTGCTGGGTGCTTGGGCATGTGCAGCTGGAATGGTAGAAATGTTAAGATAGGCAATCGCAGGATACAAGCAGTGAGAGGCACATCTCTAGTCATAATATTGGTGAGAGCTGGCCATGCGCTCTGTCAGCTCAGAATGTGGGTAGCACAGTCTTTTTATGACTCCACTTTATGATCAAGACAGGTGGAATTTGTCAAATCCTATCTGAAAGCGATTTCATGCAGGGACTGTGAAAACATTTCTGAGGGTGATATGAAAAATGACACCTGTCATGTTTATCAGGTGGGATAAGAAATGGGCTATGCTGCACATTTGGAACCAAAACCTGCAATACTCACAAAGCTATTAGTAAACATTGAAAAAAATCAGTGTTTCCTTATAACTTTGTTGGGTTTTTTTTGACATTTTTATCCCAAATTATCAACATAGGACTTGATTTTCAAAACTCCAATTTTGATGCAAGGTGCCTATGTCAAACAGAAGTGATGCAAGGGGCACCTTGCATCAAAACATTCAGAGTTTGTGATCCGTGAAGGCCAGCTGTGGCAAACTGGGGACCCCCTGCGCCAGACTGACTGTGTACCAGGCCTGCATCAAGGTCGGGGGTGCCTTAGGGTGCTAGGGGGCTTGCAGCAGATGCTGGCTGCCACATACCCATAAATGGTATTCTGACAGCCATCAGGACCTGCCAGGACTTAGACCACCCAACAGGTGGTCTGTTGGCCCTTGCACAACCCCCACAGACAGTGCAGAGTGGTAGCAGGGGCTGGCCTGTTGCCTGGAGAAGTGGGAAGCTGTGCAATAAGTACTGTGAAGGACCACAATCATTTGGCTGGGTGCAGACTGCACCAGGAACGATGCCACCCACACCTCGTACATGTGCCCCATATGCCTACTGGACCTGCAGCAGGCATACCTGTTGACAGCACTGTGCAGCTCTTAGGCACGGCCCTATACCCACCCTCCACCTGTCCCTCCTCCGGCCCCACAGCCAGCATTAGCTCCTTGAGATTTTGCTTTTCTCTGTGCTGTTCAGTGGGGTTGATGATTTATGCCATCCTGTCACTCCCTCCGCCAAACTCTTCCTGTGCACCAGATGTGTGGCACATGGAATCAGCTGATGCTTTTAGTGGGTGTTTGGTGTCAGGACCCCCCCCATACATGAATCAGGTGCAGTATCCCAAGCACAGCAAGGATCAGCACAAGCTGCCATTTGCACAGCTTGCCTGATCTTTGAGGATTGAGACCGTAGTCTTTCTATGACCCCACTGTATGATCAAGACAGGAGACATTTTTCAAATCTGGTCCAAAAGTAGGATTTGTGTAGCCTTATGAATAAATATTGAAAAAAATTAAATGTTTCCTAATACCTTTGTTGCTTTCTGACATTTTGACCTCAGATTTGAACATGGCCTTTTTGCAGCCACAGCTCGTGAGTCAAGTAGGTGAAACTTTTGAAATCATGTCCGAAATGGGATTTTATAGAGTGACTATGAAAACACATTTCAGGGTATTTGAGAAATTTCTCCTACCTGGTTCATGAGGTGGGGTAAAAAAAGGGCCACGTTGAAAATCTGGGGCAAAAATAATTAAATCAAAGTGCCAATGGTACTGAGCAGCACCAAGTGTGGAACTGTCATCTATTGTATAGTAAAAGGCGCATATACTGTACATGCTAAACTACATACTGTACACACAGATGCTGCACATTACGACACGTAGATGATGTTATGGTGGAGCCAGTCACTTGGTCGGACCACCATACTGTGAGGTTCTTGTTCAAGGCCCCCCCAAATATACCCTCCCCTATGGAGATGGCCCAGTACCACCATTTAAGGGATTTGACCCCACAGGATTTTATGGCATGGCTGGGCCTATCAGGTCTGATGAGTACATGTGAGGAGCTGGGGGAATTGGTTTTGACCTATAACTGGGTTATTGCCGAGACCTTTAACTCTACTGCACCTGTCCATGTTCTACCCCTCATCTCACACCAGAGGTCCTTTTGGTTTGATGGGAATCTCAGGGAGATGAGGAGGAGGCATTGAAGGTTGGAGCAGTGCTGGCGGAAAACTGATTTGGAGGAGGACAAGCTTAGATTGATGGCCCATTATAGAGACTACCAATCAGTAATCTCCTGTAAGAAGGCAGAGTTCCTGTCCAAGGAGATTACTGCAGCAATTAACAGACTGGCTCAGCTCTTTCGCACCGTGGACAGGTTGTGTAATCCAGCCTGTCTGCGGTCCTGGGAAGCCTTTTCACAGTCAAGATGTGATGAGTTCACTCTATTTTTTGCTGATAAGATTTCCTCCATCAGATCAGAAATCCAGTTAGCACCCTCAAATGGGCATTACTGTGAAGTGCTTGAAGATGTAGAAACTCAGTCTGTCTGGTCTAACTTCAACCAGGTATTGGTAGTAGATGTTGTGACATTTATCCAGGAGTTACAGCCAATCCACTGTAGTTTGGATCTGGGACCAACACGCCTCCTTGTTGGGTATGTTGATACCATTGGCCTGGTCCTAGCCAAGATAATTTGATGTTCCCTGGTGTTGGTAATCTTTCCTGGGCCCTTGAAAGAGGAGGTTGTAAGCCCCCTCCTGGAAAAACTTTCACTAGATGCGGACTGTCTGGCAAACTACAGCCCTGTCTCTAACCTTCCCTTTGTGGAGAAGGTTATGAAGAAGGTGGTGGCCATGCAACTGGAGACCTATTTAACAACCAACAACATCTATTTGCCTCTCCAGATGGATTTCAGGAAAAGGCATAGTACTGAGACTGCCCTGGATCAGGTGCTGAATGATCTCCTAGTAGTGAGGGACCGGGGGGAGACGTTCCATCCTTGTCCTCCTTGATCTCTTGGCAGCATTCAACATCGTGGTATGATGATGGAGCATCTGAGGATTTGTTGTGGACTGGTTGGTATAGTCCTCAACTGGTTTAAATGTTTCCTCACTGGCAGGTCACAACAGGTGGTGTCTGTTATTTATTCCTCAGCACCCATGCCCCTGCCATGTGGGGTACCTCAGTGCTTTGTCTTGTCCCCCATGTTGTTCGCAGTGTATATGCTGCTAGGAGACATTACAAGGTGGCATGGGCTAACTTTTCACTGCTATGCAGATGACACTCAGCTCTACATGTCCTTTGCACCTGAACAGCAGGAGACGGTCTCAGTATTGAACACCAGCCTTGCAGAGATCCAAGACTGGATGAGGGTGAACTGATTGAGGTTGAACTCAGATAAGACTGAGGTGCTGATGCTGGAATGTGGTCATTGGGGGTGAAGGTGCAATCTGGTCAAGTCTCAGTGCTGACTCCCAGTTGTTTACCTCTGATTGATAGAGGTGTGTGAAAAAAAAATTCCACTGGCAGAATTTCTGCGAAACTCAGAATTTCGCTTCTGCAGAAGTTCAGAAATCATTTTTTCAACTTTTGTAGAATTACTGACTAATAACTGCAGATTATTTAAGGAACTGCGTATTTCGATAGGAATGTGCGGGAAAAAAGTTGCATATTCAATTGGCCAGTTTATCTTCAAAAGTGGAAAAACTGTTGCGGATTAATGTGTATATATCAGGCACCACACTCAGTATGGCGACACTTTGACTCTGCACATCAGAGAGTACTGCATATGTTATGGTAAGTACCGCAATGTTTCTCATAAACCCGCAGTTGCAGTGACATTTTTTACAAATGTCCACAGTAAAATAATTCCATCATTTCTAAACAGTATCTCAATGGGAACAGCAGAACCTTGTTCAACCACGGAAAATAAAATCCACGGACATTCCTGCAGAAATTGCACATTCAGCGGTTCCTGTTTGGCATGGATGTGCGTGGACCGGAGAGATAGCTGAGACTGAAAAACAGAGAGAAATAGACAGATTGATTACAGTGTTAGAGAGAGATTGAAGTGTATTTTGTTTTTAAGTTTTTCAGCACTTTTTTTAGTACTTATAGATCTAAAAAAAACTCTTTTTAGGTGTTTAAGTTAAGCTATCATTTCAAAAATGGCAATGACACCAGCAGCAGCGGGCAAGACTGATAGCCTGAGGATGAGGAGCAGTGGGGGCAACAAGAGCAGTACAGTGAGCTGGTGGGTCAGAAGCAGCAGGAGGGTCAGGGGTGGTGCCACCTGCACAAGCAGTGTAGCCTAATGGGAACCAGCAGGCCGGCACCTCCTCTGCCACCACCAGCTGTGGGAAGCTAGCAGCACCCCCCCTTTTCACACAAGGAGGTGGTGCTGTTGGTGAGAGAGGTCACCAGCCATGTCGCCTAATTGTATGGGTCCAAGAGACTGCCCCTCAAGGAGCAAGAGAAATTGTGGGCCTCCATCAAGGCAACAATGGACAAAGAGGGAGATGGAGTCATTCCTAGGACTGTGGGCCAATTAAAGTACAAATGGGATGACATGCAGTGCAGGGACATTGACATTTTGGAGGCACTCGGTGGTGCCATCACCACTGATGATGGATGGGGCCAGAAAAGAAGAGGAGGTAGAGACAGGAGGAGGAGAAGAAGAAGGCCCCAGGAGGATCTAGTCAATCTCCCTGTCCAGGGGAAAGGATGCAGGTGGAGGAGGACCACAGCACCAGTGAGTATACTAACTACTTGATCCTTCAAAGTTATTTTCATCAGTCAGTTTTGGAATTCCACTTCATTGTCTTTGTGATTGTGAGTTAAGGTGGCCCATAAAGGAACATTTGTTAAATATAGGCCCTCTTCCTATTACAACTATATAATGTTTTTCACTGATGTGTGATGCATGACCTTGAGGTACCAGGGGTAGGGCTACTGCTGATTTATGTGTCACTGGCACCAAGGTCTAGAAAGCAATCCACCCCTTTTAGGTCCATAATTCCAGCACTGAGTGTCATAAATATTTCTAAAACTTTATAACAGTTAACCTGATACACTGCATGTAATGTTGTCACCCACTATCAAGAAAATGTTAATAACAAGAAGTAGTTCTGTGTTTTATTACTATACCATCCCGCTGTGATGGCATGTAGGGTGGATGGCACCTGACCAGACCTGATTTGTACAATCCCACTGTGAAAGTAATTGCATGTGTGTGTGTGTGTGTGCATCACATCATGGTTGTGCTTTGTCTATGTTGGCATCCAGCTGCATGGGCATGCTGCAGCACTGCCATATTTAATAGTTCCTGGATCTGTATGGACAGGTGCATGAACTAAGAGGATATGGCATATGTTTTGGATTGCTTTCCTTCCAATTGGTTGTCATTGTTCAACCTTTTGACAATCATTTCACATTGTTAACATGTGTTAAATCACACTGCAATTGTCTGCATGGCAGCTGTCTCTATTGTGCATATCTCTCGGTTGCTGTGTATGTCACAGTGATGCCTACCATCTGCGTTCTCATCCAGATGGTTCACTGTGAGTGGACAGTGCACAGTAAAGGCCATTGCTCCATACATTTCCTGTATGGCTGCCACAACATCCTTGTAGCAGGGAGGGAGTAATTCCATCTTCCACTGTATGCACGTGCTGTATAGTGTGCATCTTGATTCCCAGTCCACTCACTTTGAGCCATCATGCCACTCTGTGGCCATTTGCATCACAGCACCACTAATTCGAATAGTAGATGAGCATTTTTCTTTTGTATACACCCTAGTGTGTATTCTCCTGTCCTCCCTTCAAGCATGGAATTATCTGTGGTAATACATGGTTAATTATTATGGCACTTGGCCTTCCCCACAGGATGTGGAATGTGTTTATTACTGGTGATATGATGTAATGTGTTCCAACTGCAAACAGTGACTTCATGTATTCCTTTCTATTTGAAATAGGTGCCACAGTCAGTGATGAAGCCACCACCACCCCTAGAACCAGCATGGGTGGAGCAGGAGGGCCGAGTGAGAGCAGTTGGGAGCCCATGTCTGGTAAGCAACCTCTAGATTATTGGGAAACATGTTTAGTGATAAGGAACTGAATGGAAAGACTGCCATCTTTGGTGTTGCACCACAATAATCCACCAGAACCTGGCCCTCGCCTCTACACCACAGTCAATAGCCAGCTGTGCAAAAAGGTTTGATCTGCTGCTTTTTAGTGAGGTCCAAGTGCTTCTAAGTAGCATCTGGCTTGACTCCCAACACCTAGCCCCATCCCATCCTGTTACTAGTAATATTCCCAAAGTGATCCTGTGTAAACCATGATGACACACTGCATTTGAAAAGACACCCCCATTGCAACCCGTGCATCATGGTGGTTGTGGCTGGGTGGTGAATCATGCCGGCGTTATTGTGTGTGAGTTGAGCTCTGTATCATTGTGACCAGGCAGGGGATGTCATCAGCTGGCCACCATGTGTATATAATCCTGTATGTAACCAATTTACAACTTGGCATAAAAGACCAGATGGCAAGTGGTAAAAACTGGTGCCTTTGCACTCTGTTGCCAATTACTTATCTGTGCCTGTTGCTCCATGGTTGATGATGGATGTGGGTAACACTTACCATGTCCAATGTCAAACCACTCTAAAGAGTGGAGTGGCAAAGCCTTGACCACCCCAGTTTCATGTAATCTTTTTTGAATTATTACTTGTTATTACTGTGTCAATGTGACTACACTGCAGCATTCCAGTAGGCAGGCACTGCTGATGTGCATTTTGATATGTCATTGCCCCCATACTGGAGTGGAGTGTGTTCTGTAATCTGCGGAATGTAGAACACTGATAGGCTACCCGGTGTGGTGGTGGGGGTGCCATAGGCTGAACACTGACTGTAGAGTCATGGCACAGTGGTCAAACTGTGACAATGAAATAGAAGGGACGTCATAGGCCATCAGGTACATATCTGCAGACTGCAACTACTCAGCAGAATCTGTTGTCAGTTGCCATGGTGAGAGAAGTAGCAATGCCAACGGCAACTTGCCATCACTGGTAGGGTGAAGTCAGAGAAGACTAATAATGATTGCAAATAATGTTTCTAACAGTATAACACTATGATTTTCTATGTTTTTTATATATTTTCAGTAGCCAATCTGGTAAGAAGGAGGGGGGTACTTTCCAGTATTGCAGTGCACACACGGGTACTTTTACACCTGTGCATGCCTTATGGGAGTGGACAGTACATTGAGGACAACTGTGTTGTTCAGTGCAGGCAGGCCACATACTGATTGCAAGTGGAGGCCAGGCAAGAATTAAACCCCGTCATGCTGGAGGCATGATGAGTAGTCAAGTCAATCATCAGCAGTGTAACCACTTGTAAACCCCTGTTCAATTTTATTATCAATCAATCTGTGTCACATACTGTAATAAAATGTTTGACAGAAGCACTTTATGCAATGCTGATATATGCATCATCATTATCAACAATGTCTGTCACAGTATTGTCAATATTCTATTATTGGTTGCCCCTAGCACAGTGGTTTAAGGCTATGAGCTTCAAACCTGAAGACCTTGGTTTGAATCCCACAGTTCCCACTTGCATACTGTCACTGTGTGACCTTGAGCAAGTCACTTAACTTCATTGTGCTCCTAATAGGTCACAACTGGAAATAGACTTTGGCTTAGTGTGTCTCTCATGGTTCAACAATCCCCTCCCCCCTCATGGTGGACCATTACTACTGGCTGGTGGCTATGTCAGTTTATTTTGCATTGTATGCCATAAACATGAGTCATGACAACCTCTGACAAGCACCTCCACATATCCTACTGACTCTGGAGTATAATACTGTGTGCAATGTCCACTTATGGGGTCCTTCAGAGGAGAGATAGACACATAGGCCATGATTCTAGAAGGGTGGAGCAAGTTGCTGCAGAACGCAATTTGCGCCACCCGCATCTTCAACATTGACCCTGCACCCTATTCTAGTTAGGGCAGGGTCATCGCAGCTAAGTCCTGCAACTTGCGACATGCGGCTGGGTATGCTGAACTGTGGGCATACCTGGCAAGCATGTCGCAAGCCACAACAGCAGGGTGGCACAGTCAACCCCCCACCCATGCCCTGACCCCTAGTAGCCAGCCGCAAATGCAGCAGATACCCAGGTAGACCTGGTAGTCTAGTGCCCCTCTGGACTGTTAAATAATAAATGTACAGTCCCATATCCCTGGTAGTCTAGCAGCCCCCAATCTGTATATAAATAATAAATTCCCTGAATCCCTGGTAGTCTAGCGGCCCCCGATCTGTATATAAATAATCCTGAAACCCTGGTAGTCTAGCGGCCCCCGATCTTTACATATTTAATATATTCCCCAAATCCCTGGTAGTCTAGCAGCCCCCGATCTACATGCAATATATACAGTTCCCCAATTCACTGGTAATTTCTGAGCATGTTTTGCAGTAGTGCTAGTACTGCACTCAGTCGGCGGCTGGCTGTGGAGGTGAGAGGTGTGCTGTGCCAGTCACCAGCTGGGGGGTGCTGGGTGGGCTGGCACAGCTGGGTGGGAGGGGCCACTGGACTACCAGGGAATTGGGGAACTGTATATATTGCATGTAGATCTGGGCCCACTAGACTACCAGGGATTTGGGGAATATGTTAAATATGTACAGATCGGGGGCCACTAGACCACCAGGGTTTTGGGGACTTTATTATTTATATACAGATCGGGGGCCGCTAGACTACCAGGGTTTTGCGGACTTTATTATTTATATACAGATCAGGGCCCGCTAGACTACCAGGGATTCTGGGAATATATTAATTATGTACAGATTGGGGGGGTGCTAGACCACCAGGGATTCAGGAAACTTTATTAATTTTATACTGTTTGGGGGGCCACTAGACTAACAGGGCAGGCTAATTGCCACATATGCAGCTGGTGACTCACGGTTCGGGGCACGGGTGGGGAGATGACAGCGCCGCCATGCTGAGCGTGTGCCGAAGGGTGGTTCTGGGGGATGGGGGTATGGGTGGCCCTGCAGGGCCCCACTGGGGTATGCTGGCTTGAGGTGGAAATGTTGGCATGTCTGCAAGCGGGTCTACAGAACCCCCGGGAGGGTGGCCGTATGTTACACCAGCCAAATGCTGGTATAACTTACATTGACGGTTCTCCTCCGGGGGTTCTTGTAGAATACCGACGTGGGGACATTGTTGCTACCCTTCTAGAATGGGTCCCAACTGCTGCCATAAAGGTTTAAGGCACAGGGATGTAATTCTGACTGTATTTATAGGGGAATTGAGAAAGCAGCCAAAATGAATAGAAGTGAACTTTTAAAACCAAGGTTAGAAACTGATGACAATCAGGGCCATATTTATTTTGTCACTGAATTTTCAAATCAAGCTGAGGAAGTTTCGAATGTGATAAGAAAGCATTGGAAAGTGTTGCAAGGGGATCCTGTTTTTAGAAATGAGATGTATAAAAGTCAAAATTACTTATAAAAGAGGTAACAACTGAAGGATCTGTTGGTGCACAGTGCACAAAAACCTGGTAAGGAAATAATACTTGGATACCTAATTTCCCAAAAGGTAATTACAAATGCGGTAATTGTGCACAATGTAACAACACATACAATAGTAAATATTTTATACATCCCCATACAAACCAAAAATTTGAAATCAATGAATTTATTAATTGTAGGAGTTCTGGTGTTATTTATATGCTGACGTGTCCATGCGGTCTAAATTATGTTGGGCAGACCAAGAGTCAACTTAGAGAAAGGATTAGTGAACATAAGTCAGCAATTAGGAATAATGTGGTCACAAATGCAATGGCACAACACTTTTCCTTGGCTGGCCATGGTTCACCAGCGAATTTAAAATTTATTGGTATTGAGAAAATCAAATTTGGAAATCGTGGTGGTGATTTGGCAAAAAAATTGAATCAACGGGAGTCCTTTTGGATCTATAGGTTAGATACTTTATATCCGAAAGGTTTAAATGAAGAATTGCTACTTCACTGTTACTTATGAATGGTTTGTGTTATCATTGACTGGGGGGCGAGTTTTTTATGAATATTTATGAATGTCACATTGGTTTTTATTGGTTGGTGGGTTTTGAATATTAATGTTATTTACTATATAATAAGTGTGATTTCTTCGACCAGTCAGCTCTGAGGAAGGCTTTTGCTGAAACGTCAGCTGATTCCCGTGCGTCACTACGCGCGTGGGCTGGTCTGTTCAGCTGCTCCGGTCGGTGATATCAACATGTCCAATATGTGGTTATAATTTTATTTTAGTTTGCTTTCCGGTACCAGTCACTGCACCCTGTCTTGTCTGCGATGTGAAAATAAAGTGAAAAATAATTTGGAAAGACACGGTAAGCTGTGTTTATTGAGACTATTCACACTTATTTCGGTCAGTGCGTTTGGTTTGGCGTCTGTGATCGACGCGTTGTTTTGGCATTTAATTCTCTGACTCCACAACTGCACCGGGTCAAACTGTTCTCATTTTTGAGTTAACTGTGAGCACCTCAAATTTTTTGGTTGTTTCTCGTTGTGAAACGCAGTTACTCAGAGGACCGCAACTCATTTAGAGGTTTGCTCTTTGACCTGTTGGGACCCTGATGACAGTATTGGGGGCTTCACTATTTGAACACGGTGACTAGTTTGGAAGGTACTTTTAAGGAAAGCCCATTTGTGCAAACAGCGTTACTGAGCTTTTCGGACACTGAAGGGGCTGAAATAATATTTGACCGGACAGCCTGTGAAATTCTTTTTGCCCCCACCCCCAGCACAAGTACAATGATTCCAAGACCTGATGGCAATGATTTGGAGGGTTTGAAAAAGAAACTCATTAGATATCAACTTCATGCATTTTCTTTGTCCCAATATTGGCATGACAAAAAAATCCCTAGGGGATTAAGAATACAAAAACCTCCTGCTTATGGTCTTGATGACAAATTGTTGATGCAAGATTGGGAAAGGATTTTAAATAAAGCTTCAATGATTTAATATTGGCCCTAATTAAGAAAGCAAGAAGGATATTGCATCAGTAGAAGAACAAATTAAAAAATGGAAAATGATTTTAAAGTTGGTTCCCACAACTAGAAATTCAGACACTATTTGAAAAAATTCATGGTAACATTTTAAAATATCAAGCTGAGTTAAAAGAATATAAATTACAAAACATGAGAGAGATGACAAGGACTATGCACGTAGCAGGTATATAACTGCAAAGTAAAGCCCGTCGTGAACCTTTTTTATAAAAGAAATCTTGGCCATTTGGGGAATGATGGTTTTGTATCTTCACCAGAAAGTAACTCTGGGAAAAGCAATATGATTCAACAGAGACAGGATTTTCGGCCCTCCATTTTTCCAGTGGATACTCTGGGATCCCGTATTCCCCTGTACAGAGAAAACACAAGACCAGAAGGGGACATGGAAAGAAGGCAAGGAGGTCGTGGGAGAGGCAGAGGGAGATGGCAATATTCGGGACCACCGAGGCAGTCGAATCGACAGAACAAATGGCAATCGTGAACCTTACTGATAAACAACTAAGTAAGGATGAAATAACAGTTTTACAGAAAGGATTATCGTTTGTACCAAGTAAGAATACAAATCCTTTTCAAACTAAGGTTGATTTATTTAAACTTTACAGACAACTTCATCTAAAATGTTTTTTTGCCAATCAAGAGTTAACAACAAATAGCGACCATGCTGGTGTGTCCCAATTGGATGGTAAAATAGTCACTCAACATTTAAAAAGAAAAGTAGTTTTTGTCCTCCCACTTCAAATCATCATGCTGTAAATACATTTTCTGCATTGGTGGATCATGATGTTGCAGAAATATTCAGGAGAAAAAAGCAAGTAAAATACAATTTGACTTATCAGGAACATTTGGCCTTGAATAAATTGAAGGATGACAACACGATCATTATAAAACCTGCTGATAAGGGTGGTGCAATTGTGATATGGGATGCAGTTGAATATGAAAAAGAGATACTTTGCCATTTGAGTAATACTGAATATTATGTAAAATTGTCTCAAGATCCTACAAATGATATCAAATTGAGGGCTGATGCCTTTATTAAAAATAATGAGTCAAATGGACGTCTGAATAAACAAGAAGCTGAATTTTTAAAAGTGGTAGCTCCAATCAAACCAGTAATTTATTTGCTACCGAAAATACATAAAAATGTTAAAAAACCTCCGGGACGTCCAATTGTTTCCAGTATTGGGTCTGTGATGGAGCCGTTTTCACAAATGGTTGATTGCTATTTGAAGCCTTTGGTGAAGTATCTTCCGTCATTTGTTCTGGATAGTGGTGACATGATCAGACATATTGACAACATAGTTGTAAATATTAGTGAATGGTTGGTGACTTTAGACATTGAGAGCCTATATTCCAATGTACCCCATGAAGGAGGTTTACAAGCGATTTAATTTTTTCTGAAAGATATTTGGATGCTATTCCCGACTTAGATTTGATTACTGAGATGGCTGATATGGTGTTGTCATCCAATTATTTTATGTATAAGGATCAAATCTACAAACAGCATAAGGGAACAGCGATGGGTACTACTTTTGCCCCCAGTATTGCCTGCTTGTATGTGGGACGATGGGAATTGTTATATTTGTATTCATGTGAACAATTTAAAAGGTTTACTCGGTGTTGGAAACATTACATTGATGACTGCTTTTTTATTTGGACATCTGATCTCACTGGCCTGCATGAGTTTATTAGGTTAATTAATACCTTTGATGTAAATCTATGCTTTACCATGCAGGCCAGTGTAACAGAAGTTCTGTTTTTGGACCTTTTAATATATAAAAATGGTCCAAAGTTGGGCACTACCTTATATAGAAAGTCGATGAGTAAAAATACAGTTTTACATTTTGATAGTAACCACCCTAGAAGTTTGAAAGAAAATACACCAGGTGGACAGATGTTACGCCTAAAACGTATTTGCAGTAGTGAGAAGTCTTTTGAACAGAATGCACAAGAAACCGCCAGGAGGTTTAAGGCACGGGGATATAATTCTGACTGTATTTATAGGGGAATTGAGAAAGCAGCCAAAATGAATAGAAGTGAACTTTTAAAACCGAGGTTAGAAACTGATGACAATCAGGGCCATATTTATTTTGTCACTGAATTTTCAAATCAAGCTGAGGAAGTTTCGAATGTGATAAGAAAGCATTGGAAAGTGTTGCAAGGGGATCCTGTTTTTAGAAATGAGATGTATAAAAGTCCGAAAATTGCTTATAAAAGAGGTAACAACTTGAAGGATCTGTTGGTGCACAGTGCACAAAAACCTGGTAAGGGAAATAATACTTGGATACCTAATTTCCCAAAAGGTAATTACAAATGCGGTAATTGTGCACAATGTAACAACACATACAATAGTAAATATTTTATACATCCCCATACAAACCAAAAATTTGAAATCAATGAATTTATTAATTGTAGGAGTTCTGGTGTTATTTATATGCTGACGTGTCCATGCGGTCTAAATTATGTTGGGCAGACCAAGCGCAACTTAGAGAAAGGATTAGTGAACATAAGTCAGCAATTAGGGAATAATGTGGTCACAAATGCAATGGCACGACACTTTTCCTTTAGGTTGGCATGGTTCACCAGCTGAATTTAAAATTTATTGGTATTGAGAAAATCAATTTGGAAATCGTGGTGGTGATTTGGCAAAAAATTGAATCAACGGGAGTCCTTTTGGATCTATAGGTTAGATACTTTATATCCGAAAGGTTTAAATGAAGAATTGCTACTTCACTGTTACTTATGAATGGTTTGTGTTATCATTGACTGGGGGGGGTGGGTTTTTTATGAATATTTATGAATGTCACATTGGTTTTTATTGGTTGGTGGGTTTTGAATATTAATGTTATTTACTATATAATGAGTGTGATTTCTTCGACCAATCAGCTCTGAGGAAGGCTTTTGCTGAAACGTCAGCTGATTCCCGTGCGTCACTACGCAGCGTGGGCTGGTCTGTTCGGCTGCTCCGGTCGGTGATATCAACATGTCCAATATGTGGTTATAATTTTATTTTAGTTTGCTTTCCGGTACCAGTCGCTGCACCCTGTCTTGTCTGCGATGTGAAAATAAAGTGAAAAATAATTTGGAAAGACACGGTAAGCTGTGTTTATTGAGACTATTCACACTTATTTCGGCCAGTGCGTTTGGTTTGGCGTCTGTGATCGACGCGTTGTTTTGGCATAAACCCCCTAGTGCCATGTTGCAGGGGGTTTATGCGGTGTAACTGCTGTTTGGCGCAAGTGGCCTGTGACATGCTGCAGGCCACTTTGTAGAATTGCGCATGTCACAACTGCTGGTGTAAGTTGCTACATGTGCCATTCTAACTTGGTGCAACTGCTGTAACACCAGGTGTATCCTTTCTAGAATCTGGCCCATACTGCATATGTTGCCTCATAAACTGTTTAGTAGCCTACATAATTAGTGGGTCCATCCAAGCACTTGGATCATGTGAGGCTCTGGTTTCTCTACTATTGAATGTGGTCAAGTGACTAGTCAGTCATCCCAGACTGGAAAAGAGCAGTCGTGCTTTGTGAGGACAGCATTCACATGTCAGACAGACAGATTCCCAATACCCATCACACAAGGATAATACACATGGTGCACTTCAGTCTGCAAAGTAAGTGACATTTTGAAGTACATATGTGAAGGTGTTAAAAAATATATATGAATGTAAGGGGGGGGCTTTCAGTGCATGGTACACTGAGTGACAGAGACAGTGGCTGGTGGTCTGATGTGATGATGGGTTCACTCAAAAAAAACATGTAGTTGTGGAACCATTGGTTAAAGCAGCAGTAGTAGTTAGCACACAAAATATGTCATCCTACTGTGTTTCAACAGTAATGTACTCCTGATAATCTTACATTCTTCATTTGCATGTTTTAAATTCAATCACGTATATTTGTAAGACCCTGTTATATACAAACTGTTCCAGTTTGCACTAGTCTACTATAAAGATAATAGCAACTGCAGCTTTCAAAAATATTCTTCTAGAGATCACACACTAACTGCACCCACTCTACTGTTTATAATACATAAACGTCAGGATGTTGCCAGCACATGTTTCTGATTGCAAACAGCACAGTGCCACTCTGTTCTGCTTACATCTTTGATGGTGGGCATGGCAAATCAACAGTAACTATTAAGAACTTCAGATTCCTCTGTCTTGCATCTGGAATAAAATAAAACAAAAACAAACTCTGATATATTGATAGTTTTGCTTGATCAAACTGTCAACAAACTTATGTAAATGTTTGTTAACTAGTACTACTGCCTTAAACATCAGATTTACATACTCATGGTCCATACTTCTCAAATGGTCCTATCCTGCATGGGATGTTTTAGGGGTTGTTACACACAGGGACCAATGAAACTAGCCTAGGTGAGTGATGCAGATGTGTCCATCTGCATAATTTCAGGCAGGGTACAGTAAGGTTACAGTAGACGAATACTGTACTGCAATTGCTTAAGATATGTATTTTGACAATTACTTGCACAGTTCAGTCTTCTGAAACTCCATATTTCTTTACATCTGACAGAAACAACTGACACAGTGCCAGAACCAACACCACATCCACAACCACGGAGATGCAGCAGCAGCAGCAGCAGTTGAAAAACAAAATACCTGTGCCATGCATGGCCTTGAAAAACTGCAGGGGGAGCTGAAGAAAATGGCACATCAGGGAACTCCTAAGCAGCAGCCACCCCAGAGAGACATCGCAGGACCAGCAGCAGTAACCCCTGTAGCTGCAGTGCAAGCTGCAGAACAAGGTGGCAGCACCCCACCAACAGCCTCTTTGGCCATCCAGTGCATCCATGATGATGATGATGATGACATCTGTGACAACCCACCTCTCCCTTTGTTCTGAAACAGCTTTTAGAGAGGTGCCTGTCCTCGGGTATTGGCTGCCACCAGCTGGATCCATCCAGTGCCAACCTTCAAGTTCACAAACTTGAATAATCAAACGTGCAATTGCACAAGTTAAAGTCTGGTAGTGTGTCTCTCTCAGGTGGCGGATGCTACACAGAGTTTACCTCAGCCAGTGGAAACCAAATATTACCTTAGAAAAATGACATCACAGTCACAACTGTTGAGCAAATAAATAGCTTTTTACTTAACAGAAAGTGCATTGAGCATTTACAGGATATATATTTCCGACACAAGAGAATAACACTCTTATAGGAAAAGTAAACAAATGTTTTTAAATAACAGATGGCAAAAGAAGAAGGCTATTACTGAAACATGCTATCACTAAACGTACCCTTCCCTGTCCTTACAAGAGACACTGGACCCTGTTCTAACTGCCAGCTCCCATGGACATAGCTACAAGACAGGCTCCAAACTTATGTTTCCCCTTCCAGCTTCCCCAAAGCAAGAGAGAGCCTTCTCTGTCTTTCAGAAGGTTATATATTCTCTGGAGAATAGGTCATTCCTATTCTCCCTTTGAATGCACCAACCAACTAACATGTATGTATTTAATTGTCCCAATCAGAGTGAACACCTATCAGTGACCAATTATATTCTCTTTTCACCTTAAGTTTATATTTGAATGATCCAATCTATTCAAACTGCCCTGTGTACATGTCTACAGGTCTGTGTGTGTATGGAGATGTCCACTCAAGATTTATGACCCAGCTCTTATCTAGCAGCTAGGAATTCCACAAGCTGGATGCATCTGGACAGAGGATTTTAGCCTGAGTGTATTTTTTTTCAAACTGCTAAAAAAATAAGGCACCTACAGAATCCAAACCATTAACTCTTTCCTTCCCATTTCTGTCACAATATCCATTCCAGGTGAATGGATATCCAAAAACTAAAGAAAAAGGTGGCCTCACTGGAGGCCAAGATGGATGCAGGTTTTGAATGCCTGTATCAGTTCTTTAAGAGAGCAATTGCCACCAGTGGAGGTTGCAGCTCAGGCCAGCTGCTTCCAGCAGTGACGCCATGTCAGCAGACACTGAGTGATTTTTGGACTTTTGGAATTAAAAAAATATATATAGTTGCCTTTTTGGCCAACTGTATGTAAATAGTTATTTGTTCTAGAGTTCAGTTTTTTATTGTTGTCGTTGTTGACTTGTTGTTGTAATTGCAGTTTCTTTTCTGCCTTCTATCACAAATCCTGTTTTGCTTTATTCTATTTATTCTTCACTTCATATAAACATTTACTTGTTTCACACAACAGTGTCTCATCATTTCTTCCTTTACAGACTGTGAAGGCTTGCAAAAGTTCAATGATAATGTCTGAGTGCAGGTCAGGGTTCAACCTTAACCTTTTTGGCAGTATCCAGTAAGAGAACATGATTCGCCCCCTTCCCTCCCCAAATAAATGGAGATGTGATGTGTCAAAGTAAATATTATGACAGTCAGAGTACTGGGTTCATAGCAGTAACTACTCTGCTCCTTTTATTTTGATGCTGCACTTGATATAAACAAATCTGCCACAGTAGATAAGTAAGACTGGCACGTCTTCTCTTCCATTCATGTAGCAGAAATATGTAATAAACTCAACAATCACAGTAATGCTGTGTGGAATTTTCAAATTCCAGCAGAACAGAATAAATTCTGCCAAATTTCAACCAAATTTCACTAGAAATGGAATGGCAGATTTCTGTGGAATTTTATTCCATGGATCTCAATATTTTCCACAGAAATGACTGCAGAATGATTTTCTGTAGAATAGATGATATTCCGCGGAATATTATTCCACGGATCTCAATATTTTCTGCAGAAATAATTGCAGAATGATTTTCCACTGAAAAAATGCTGTTCCACAGAATAATATTCCGTGGATCACAGCTGCAGAATTCCACAGAAGAACTAGTGAAATTCTGGTGGAAACTATGCCCGCGGAATGGTCATTTCGCACCAATTCTGCCGGGCAGAATTCTGCATTCCACACAGCACTAAATCACAGTACTCAGGACATGCCATGCACACAGTCATGCAGCGTCCAGATATGCTCACATCATCTTGTGAGGTTACACTGACAGTCTTTTCAGTGTGATGGTGTAGCTCCTCCTGTTGTTGCTCTTCCACAGAACTTGGATTTACTTTTCATTTGATTTTGCAGTCAAAAAATCAAGTAATGCTAGCAGTTCCACATGTGAATGTCTCTGCTAACAACACTCTGTGTAGCAGCATACATAACTATTGTGGTGAGGTTGTTTCACTGAGAGGTACACCAACACTTGCATACAACACACATAGCCCCCATGTGGCTGTGACTCTGTTATGCCAACTTTCTGGAAGGTACAAGTCAGCTTGTTTATGGCTTTATGGTTGTTGCTTGAATAAGGGTACATTTGTCACTCCAAGTGACGTGACTGACACAATATTGATTAATTATGCAGACAGTGCAGGACGCAGTTCATGTTCTTATCTCATAGCTGAGTCTTGTTGGTATGAAATGTGGAA
Organism: Neoceratodus forsteri; assembly: GCA_016271365.2. Taxonomy (NCBI): domain Eukaryota; kingdom Metazoa; phylum Chordata; order Ceratodontiformes; family Ceratodontidae; genus Neoceratodus; species Neoceratodus forsteri. The sequence goes on along the minus strand of CM028131.1, from coordinate 1,436,256,684 downwards.
AGGGACATGGAGGTGGTATGATACTGTATGAGAGATGCGACAGGTGACTTTGTGGGTATTGTTTAACATGGTGGTGTCTTGATCTTCATTCTTGTAACAGGGATAGCCATGTAGGTTGATGCTTTTACTCCCAAGTCCCAACAGAAGCCAGTTTGCAGTCATCATCATTGTCAGTATATGGTCTGACTGTTTTCTTTAGGGGAGTTTTCCCTGAGCAGCGACCAACTTGTAAACTTGTAAACACTCAACATTTCAGGACGAGAACAATGACAGTAGCAATTGTTTTGTTTTTTCTATTTTTTTGGGGGTGGGGCTGAACAGTGACCAACTGTGAAACTTGTAAACACTCAACATTTCAGGACAAGAACAATGTCAGCAACAATTGTTTTGTTTTTTTCTATTGGGGGGTGCTAAGCAGCGGCCAACTGGGAAACTTGAAAACATTCAACATTTCGGACAAGAACAATGTCCACAGCATTTTTTTTATTTTTCTATTTTTTTGAGGGGGGGGGGCCCTTTACAGTGGCCAACGGGGAAACTTGTAAACACTCAACATTTCAGAACAAGAACAATGTCTGAAGCAACTGTTTTGTTTTTTCTACTTTTTTGGGGGTTGGGGCATGGGGCTGAACAGTGGCCAACTGGGAAACTTGTAAATACTCAACATTTCAGGACAAGAACAATGTCTGAAGCAATTGTTTTGGTTTTTCTATTTCTATTTTTTTTGGGAGGGTGCCTGAACAGCGGCCAACTGGGAAACTTGTTTACCTGCATTTTTGTAGTTATAAAACTGCAGTGTTATCTCAGTGGGAATTTTCAGCATTAACCATGATGTAGTAATCATTTACTTGTCATCAACTTTTTTTGTAACACAACAGTTGATGATTTATGCAATGCACAAACTGACTCCAAGTGCCCTGCTTCTTTTTCTGATAATGCAGTCAGCCAGCTCTACTCCAACAGAGTCTGCAGCCACTTCAAAATGCCCCCTTACATTGACCAGTGCCTGGTGGAGTACATGCAGCAATGATATCTCCTGGCTCAAACATGCATTTTCTGTGTTCTCAACCTGTGTCGCATGTTCAAGTGGATGGAGGACTTGGATAACACTGTCCATCAAAAATCATTGGGATGGACTCAGCAACATGGCTGCCTGTGCTTCCTGATCACACATTGCATTATATACTCATTGAGTGCCATGTACTGTTCATACAGTCTCTCAAGCATATACAGTTTGGAATTCCATCCGGTCAGCACATCAAGCTTCAAGCGGTGCTGTGGTACATTACTGGCCTTCTGTAGAGACCTGAGCTCTGCTGTAGCCAATGCAGAGCAACTGAAATGGCTGCAGATTTTGTGGCTGGCAGCCAACATGGTACTCACTGCTTTGTGCTCCAGAAAGGACATCATGATGAGATTCGACACATGAGCAAAGCAGGGGACATGATAAAAGCAGCCATCAGAGACTGCTTTGATGGCATTCTGAGCATTGTCACTGGCAATAAACACAGCCTAGAATCCATGTGGCTTTAACCACTGTCTAATGGCCTCATTAATGTGGGTGAGAATTCTCTCAGATGTATGTGATCCATACATACATACTCTGCATACTCAAAGTGGCATGCTGTTGACCACCACTAATATTGCTGCCAGTAGTCAGGGGACAAGCAGATGAGGAACTGGGGGACAAGGCATATAACTGAGGAAAATAGGCCCAGTGTGCAGTAATGCACATATAATAACTGACTTTGTCTTTTTCCCATAGGGAAACCATGGCAAAATTTGTTGTTATACAGGAGAGTTTATAACGACAAACACATTCAGTTTCCCTCGCTCTATGCATGTGCCTGCCGCAGCTCTTCCCTTCGCATCGCTGGCCACATTGTCTTTTCCCTGGAGACAGAACCACCACTCGGATTCAGCAGTAAGTGAATTTTAAACACAAAATCTACTACTGTACCAGGGAAAAAAACTTATTTCAACTGCCAACAGAAAGAAAGAAAATGTTGTTAAAATAAATCAAAAACAGCAACCGCGGACCACACACTGAAACCGAACCAGGCCACAACAACCTACATTTATTTTATATAATTGCTGTGGCACAAAAAGGCAAACCCAACAATTATATAACATAAAATATGGGGTTGTGTGTATAAATTTCAGGTTTACACACACCCTTGGTGTTAGATGCTTGCACAAACTCCTCATGCTTCGCTCTCTGGGCTTATGTAGCATCTAACACCTCAGGTGTGTGTAAACTTCTCATTACACACACAGCCCCATACTTCATTCTATATATTATTAACACCAAATGATGGGCCACTGGTTCAGATGTCGGTGGTGAGGTGAATGCTGGCTACTGCAGAGTGGGACAAAGCATGTGACACCATGCATGCAAGGTCATTATACATTGCTGGAAGAGTCTTAGTGCTGAAATAAGTTTGACTGGGCACTTTATATTTAGGCACAGCCTTCTCCATAAATTCTCTAAAACCCTAATTCTCGACAAATAAGAATGGCAAAAGGTCTGTTGCCAGCATCTTGGCAACAGCCGTGTTCAGCTCTTCTGTCACTGGGTGTTTCTGATGATATTTGGTGTGCTGATTTGATATCTGGCTGCTTAAACCTCACAATGTGCTGAACTGTGGGGGGTGTTTTGGCTTTGCCAGTTATGGTTTTACGGCTTTGGCTGACTTGTCCACTAGCAGGGACATGCTGGAAAAAGCTCTTTATCCATGCAGTGGACGAATCAGCTTGACTACCTCCACTTGTATCTGCACATGTAGGAGTGGAACACAATAAGGGGTCAAATGTTTCCACATCATCACCAGACTGGGGACCCTCTCTTTCAGAGTGTGCAGAACTATCAGAACTGGGCATGGATGCCAACCGCTTATGCTGTGTCCACTTAATGGGGTGCTTACTTTGCATATGACTGTGCATACCAGTTGTCTCATAGTGTGAACCTTGCTTACCACTGCTAATTTTGGAATGACAGGTGTTGCACACAGCCACACTGTCACCAGAGCCATCGATGACAAAAAAGTCCCACACAAGTGAGTGTCCATTGACATGCCAGATTTTCTTGGGCCGGGCAGATGGGGACAGGGATGGAGGGATGGGTGAAATTGTTTTCTTAGGATGCTCCTGCTGCTGCTGCTTATCCCCATATCCCATTTTTGGCAATTGCTGCCCCTTTACCCTGACAGGTTGCTGCTTGTGGAGAGATGTAAAAGGGATTTCTTGCTGTTTACCACTGACAGGTGTGGTTGTTGATTGTGGAAGGGGTGGCTGCCAATTAGGGTCTAATACTGTGTCATCATCACCCCTGCCCTCAACACCCTCACCATTAGTACCCTCACTGCTTACTGAAATGTCAGTCTGTGAGAGTAAGGGCTGACTGTACCCAACCTCCTCTTCCTCAGTAGTCTTCTCTGCCAGATGAACACTGACACTAATATGATGTTCACTCTGAGGAGGTTCTTGCTCCTCAGACACCCTCTGAAGCTGTCTGTGCTGTTGCTCCTTCTCTACCCCGCCCCCACAGTAACTGGTCCTGCACCACCCTTACTGCCATCATCTCTGATGATGCCTGCCACTTGACCTAAACCCTCCTCACTCTCAGTCCTTAGCAGTTCCTGAGTTAACTCCTGGGTCTCTTGTGACTGAGACCGTTCACTATGTTTTTGCTCCTCCTGAGACCCTAGGGACTCACACAGTAATGCAGCAACATCCATGGCGGTTATTGTTACACCTGTTTGAATGATGAGCAAGAGAAGGTTTGATTCCCACTGTAGCTGACACTGGCACTGTATGTGGCATGGCTGACATTGCACTGCCACCAGAACTTGCATTACCAGAATCAGTGCTGCTCCTACTACCACCTTTCCTAGCACCCTGTCCACTGCCTCATGACACCCTTTTGTGTGATCCAGTACCAATGGCACTTTTTCCATGACCTCCATGCTTCCTTTGCCTTTGAATGACATGTACTTTATGTGCTTCACTAAAGCCTTAAATACCAGCAAGTAGTCCAAAACAATCAGGGTCGGACTGGGTAGCAAAGGGCCCACCTAGAAATGGGGCCATGAGGGCCCTTGTAGCGACCACAGTACGCCATATTGTACAAACTGAGCCTGATTATGCCCTGGCATACTGTAATGTAAAATTTCAACCATAAAATAGAAGCATGTATTCCATTTGGAGGGAGGCTATTGCATTACTGGTATTAGAGTTGTAATATCTGACCATTTTGGAGACTTCAGGCCCATGGATTTATGGTGAGCTCTCAGCTACCCTGCAAAAATGCTGCGAGATATGAACTCACCTCCCCTGCTCTACAACAATTTGATGGCAAAGTGTGGTCCTGCACTAGCAAAATGCAAAGTAATATTTTTTTTTAATTCACTTACTTAATAGTCTTATTTTTTAAATAGTTGATCCTTTCACCCCTGCCACCACAAATATTAAATTGTGTTTTGCTAAATCAGAACCACACAGTCCCGCAGCATAGCTGCAGGGGAGCTGAGAGTTTCTCTTTAAAAAAAAATTAAGTGGTTAAGCTGAATGTCTCAGCAAGGCCCCTCCAGAGGTTGAAACCTATGCTTTCCCTTTCTGAAAACAGTTATTGTGAGATAACAGAATGGAAACATAAAAAGATGAATACTTTCAGGAAAAATAGTTTGCACTGAAATGTGCGCTATGCCTAGAGTTTTCAAAAAGGTCTGTGTAGCCCCAGCACAATATGGTTACAGTGTCCTCCTCCAGTCCTCTGGAGCCACTCAAGTTTCCATTGATCTGTTGACACAAAGTGAGTCATAGTTTAAAGAGCTAGTGTAGTGCTTAAAACTAATATTAGATTTTAAAAGCAGCCAACCATTACCTTTTATATCTGAGGTACCCCCCCCTTCTTTAACTAGAAGATTGTTTATCTGATATTAGTAGGTGTGATGTGTGGAACAGCACTTTGTCTGGCAGCTGACATATCTTGTTCTAGTGCCCACCACTACATCATTAGCATTGTAACCTCACTAACTGTGACATCACTGCTGGTTAGGGAACAGCAGTAATTGCCAGGTCATACACCTGTGAGGTCGCTTGTCGGTGAGATTACAATGCTTATGATGTAGTGTGGGACAGTAGAGCTAGATACGTCAGTTGCCAGGCTAAGAGTTGTTCCACACATCCAGCACAATATTTTCACATAGAGGATTTTCTGATGAGCAAAAGGAAAGAGAAAAATACCTCAGAAATAAAAAGTTGCAACTGACTACTTCTTAAAATTTGCATTATTTTCCTGTCTGTCTGTTTTGGCTCCACTAGGTCTTTAAAATACATTAATTTGCACTGAGTGAACCCCTAACTTTTGTGTCCTACAAACAGCGGCCAAATCATTTTGATCTGGACACCTCCCACTTTGTTTACCTACGACAGAGACTTTGTTTGCTGCAAACAACCCCCCCAAACCCTCCTTGAAAACCACCCCATTAATAAAAGTAAAAATTCAGGCTAACCAAATTGTCACCAGGAAGGGGGGAGGCTGTTTCAACAACCAGTTTCTCCAAGAGTGTGTGTGTGTGGGGAGGGGGGCATTTGGAGCAGACAGTGTGGTAACAAAATAAGTAAGTTAGCCTCTGCTGATGGTGGTTGAGCAAACAAAGTACTTAGCTGGCTGGGTTAGATGTTAAGGATAAGCTTAAAAAAAGTAAAGTTAAGTAAGCTAGCTAGTAGAGTTAAACAAGCAAAGCAACACAGTCCTCTGGGCACTGGGCTGGGGGTTGAGTTATGGAAACTGTTGGCAGTTGGCAGGGGGTTTATTGGAGCAAACAGCTGGGGCTAGATCTGTTGGAGGTGGGAGGGGAACACTATAAAATGCTGAACCAGTGACAAGGTAGTAGTTTAAATTACTTAGTGTCTTTTTTTCCAAGATAGCCAGGTGGCAATGGCAACTTTTACTCAAGTAGCTGGGACTCTGGGAGCAGCATGGAGATGCAAAAAGAGATACATACAGCAAAGCAAACATTGAATGAAAAGAAAAAAAAACTCTCTGGAATCTGTCCTCTCAAGAAATCAACTGCTCCCCTATACTACACAGGACTCAGCTACTACTCATACACATGCACAAGTCATGTATCTACATGTATCATAGATCCATCAGATTTACTACTGACCTTCCCTCCAGCACCCATCATTGCTCTCTTTACATGGCAGTAAATTGGACATCACTACAACACAGACGAAATAGGAATGCTGCAGTCTGGATCTTCAAAGCTTTGTCAGGCAAACTCCCCTCCTATATCACAGACTGTTTTACCCGAATTACTTCTAGGCCATACACCTTAAGGATCAGTAAACTCATCATGTTAAAGAGTTCTCAATGCCTGCACCCGTTTGGGAGGGCTATCAGCTACTCCCTAGCAGTTACTTGAACTCACTCCAAAATCTATGAATCTAAATACCCTCTTACCCTTATCATCCTTCAAAAGATTATTCTCCACCCTATTTCCAGAGTTCTGCAATTGCTTCCATAAGACCCTAATCTCACCAACCTACATCCCCCCTTCCGTATTCCATTCTGTTTAGTTCTCCTTCTATTATCCAGTCAGCTGCTATATTCTTATAAAAGCCATAAAGGCCATATTATTTGTACACTATGCCTGCTATATCTATTCTCTCCTTTTTTTACAGGTTAAGTGATTTTTACTGTGCCTTGTATATATGTAAATTTTTGTATACTCTCATTTTATGTCATTGTACTATTGTTTATGTTATTTTCTTGTCCATGTAAAAATACTTGTACTCTTATTTGTATGACCACTCAGGTCCATCTTGTAAATGAGCTACGCTCAATGATGTTCGCCTGACTAAATAAAGATTTTGATTGATTTTTTTTTTTGATTGACAAGTCAATCTCATCAGAGTCAAGACATACAAACTTATAAAGCAGTCCCAAACTCGAGAAGTGCAACAATGCAACCCACTCTGCACTGACATTTTTTGTAAGAGTCCCTGATTTATGATATTCAGCATATATTTTGAAAGACATTAAGTTGATAGATGTGGACACCAGAGTTCTTTATCTTCCTAATGAAAACAAACAAAAAGGCTACAGAGAAGAGTTCATACCACTTCTGCTCCCCATGTCTAATCACTCAACTTCATACATCACTTACATGCAGAACAATTTTAACATGATACAAATAAATAAGAAAAGGCTTGCTTTAAATAAGAAAGTGATAAAAGAAGCACTAATCATAATTACATTTAGCATCAAGAAAGATGATGATGCACAGCGCTGCCATGAGTTTCATCTGTATCAGCTGGTACCCCTGCTGCTCCCATAAGATAAAAGTGATCTCACCTCCCAGACTGCAACGATGATTTCCAATCTTTCATGATTGTCACCCACAGCTCCCATAACCAGCTTGAAACTGAAATGGTATATTTCCTCAGCTAAGCAAGCTCCCACACTGAAAACTAGTAGCTCTTTTCTGTTTACAACCACCATATTTATTTATTTAATTTTATTTATTTGTACAAGTCAGATTCACAATCTTTGAGTCAGAGACTCATTTACAAAGGCATCTTGTCTCAGGGAGGGCAGACAATATGACATAGTGCAGGTTACAACAGTGGACAACATTACAGGTGCAAGAGAAAAAAATAAACATCTAACATATATACACTTAGGTTACATATTGTTACATATTGCAGGTTACAATCATGGACTTACCAAGTCCTTAGAAGTTACAGAGGGATGCATCCCTGTATAAACCTTGTAAGGGTAGGAGAGGTGGCTGCAGGGAGAGGGATTGGCTGTCCAGAGGATGTTGTCAAGTCAGTCATATGTTCCCAGCTGCTTCTTTCCTCTGGTTGTAAAACCTGAAGTCCTTTCTCAATGGATTTCTTTAACCCTCTCCTTGCCAGAAAACTTGCTTCCCCAGTACAGCTGCGCACGCGCGCGCACACACACACACACACACACAGATCACACTGACTGTGTAAACCCTGTAGCAAGGTAAAACACAGAAACTGGAAGCAAGACATTGTAAAATGCCTCAGCTGTACTTAGCAGCCTCCTGTATGATGTGACAGCGTCCCTGGGGTCACATTTAAACAGAATAAGAAAATTAACTTACCAGTTGGTGTTTGACTGGAAATAGCATTCTTTTACTCAGTCGGTCGTGTGTGAGATTAGTTTCATCTCTGAGAGATCCTTCTCTCTCAGCATACCACTGCAGCTCCTTTGTTCTCACTGACCACACTACCAGGCTTGATCCAGTGGAAGAGACGAACAGCAAATAAATCATGCTTACCAGCAGCAAGAGTCTCACTCAGAGTATAAGCGCAAAGAGATCGAGCCCTGCTGTTGGGCCATGTTTTGAACTGCCCGCCACCTACCTGCATCACAGACTGACAGGTGATGACACGCCTACCCTGTAACTTAACCAATAGAAGCCTCTGACTCTCCTTGACTGGTAGCCAGCCTCCCTCCACATAACCTGAAGCCAGCCTGCTGCAAAACAACTTGGCTCCTCCATTCCAACTTGATGACTTCTTTTCAACTCCAGGTCTCTTTGTTTTCCCCCCACATAATGAATGCTCCCTCACCAGCAGGAGGCCCATACATAAATGGTAGAAGACAAAGAAGCCCTGCCCACACAGACACTGGTGCTGGCAGCATGCTGTTAAGAACAGACAACTTTCCAATTGGCATGCTGTCACAAAACCCTGCCTTCTCATCTGCCAAATGGGGTGTGTGTGTATGGGGGGATGGAGACAGTGTGATATATGAGACAGAAAACACTGAGAGAGAGAGAGAGAGACAGTGTGTGTGTGTGTAGAGCTCATTGAAGGCAATGTGAGTGGCAAGCGAGGTTAAAGGCAGTAAACTCTAATTTAGCTGTTTGCTGCCTTTCCCATGCACAAGAGTATACACATTTGAGTACACATTAAGGGGGTCCACCCAGAAATTTCAGGGTATCCAGCCAGGCCAGTCTGACCCTGAAGACAACGCAGCACTACTACAGACTGCAGAACACAGACTAACACAAGATATGATATAATCAAAAGGAGCAACAAAACTGCTGAAATATCTTTGCCTCAGCACTCCAAGTACAGATACCAGAACTGTATTTCTTCTTCTGACCAAAAAAAAGTGGCATATTGTCACTCAGCAAGCCTGTTCTGTGGACCAGAACAAACAGAGCTCTTCCCTCTTCAGAAAACTCTTCAGAAGTGAACAGCTACACAGTGTTAGCTACACAGAGTTGATATCTTGGAGGTAGAAGACTTGGTTTGCTGGCCAAGGCACCTAGCTTCACCTGAGCTTTTTCCTTCTAAGACTGCTTGAAAGGCAGAGTAGAGAAACTTACCAGAGCAAGGGAGAAGGATTAAGATTTAGTCTGGCTAAGCAGATTTACTGTGTGGTGGTGTTTTTAATTTTTACTCACAGGGATTGCTACTGTTTGTTGCTAACATTTAATTGCTTTATTTTTCTCTGATTCAAATTGTTGTTGCTGGTATACCATCTTCTGCATTATTACAAGGTGTGCCTACAGGTGTGTGCTAACAGATTACTCCTGTAATCTTCTGATTCAAATTGTCTTTTGCAAGGTATATCTTCTGTTACTGCTTTATTTTTCTCTGGAGCAAAGTGTTTCTTACAGCGTATATCTTCTCTGAAATTATTACAGGTGGTGCTTTACAGGTTTTACAATTTTATCTAACATTAGGATAAGCTTTCAAGGTTACTGCATTTGTTATTGACTGATTGTTTCTGCTCTTACCTCCTTGTTCTTGCGTCCGTGGTTCTTTTTTTTAGGCAGGGGAAGGGCCCAGCCACCCACCCCCATCCCCAACCACCCCACACTACACTCCTTTTATAGGGTACCACAGTTGTGACATTTCCTGTGGCAGAGCAGGAAGGGGCGGATCAGTGGAGCCTCCACAAGGTGATCTCATTTAAAGGGGCACTAGTAATTTAACTTGTTATAACAAGTTAAACAAACCACAATTAAACCATTACTTGCATTTTTTTTCCTTTTTTTTCCTTCTGATTACTCTGAATAGGTTACAAACCCAGCAACTTATTTGGAATGGATTTCATTAACTGCAGGTACTGTGGAACAATTTTCAGAAGGACAGTCTTACAGGATTTAGGACACTGTCCTACATGCTTGGCCTTTGGAGATCTTAGGGCTCAGCTCCGGGCAGCATGGGCAGAGATTGCACACTCAAATTTCATATTGAAGAGGAAATACATTATAAGAACCACCTGCCATTTCCCCAGCATCCAACAGAAAACCTCGACCGCAGAGGGTAGTTGGTCCAGGAGGTTGGCAGGTGGTTAGGAAGAACAAATCAGGTGCCCCATCACTCTGCTCTCCAACACATTACCTCCAAAACCATATAAACACTACAAACAGGTATCTGCCTCTATCTCTGAAAGCAAATAAAGAGGCAGAAGACACTGCAGAGCAGAACACTGCGGACAGGAGCTAGCACAACAAAACTCACCCAAATCAGGAACCAAAACTAAACAAGCACAAGAAATCAAAAACTTCTGATCATAGGAGACTCCATGATTCGGGAGTTGATACCCATCTCCAGCCAGGGGTGATGGTCAGATTCCCAGGTACATCAACATTGAGAGACACTGACCACATTGCAAAGTGTTCACAAAGCAGGAGAAAACATTGATGTCCTAGTACACATAGGGACTAATGATCTTGCCAACCGGTCAGTTGTGGAGACCAAGGAACACCTGACTAGGCTGGGTGACAACTATCATCTATTTCAGTCTGGCATCCTCCTTCTCTGAGATCCTGCCAGTCTGGGAGGGGAGCAGATGGACGGAAGGTCAGAGAAGGGGAGATAGGGAGCTAAACATGTGGCTCAAGGACTGGTGCCAGGAAAAGGACACAGATTTGTAGGGAACTGGCAACAGTTCTGGGGCGAAAGTTCTTTAAATTTGATGGACTGCATCTGACTAAAGAGGAGTCAGTGCATTGGGGCAGAAGTTTGGCGTCTTTGCAGAATATTTAAACTAGCAAATGGGAGAGGGTGCAGCACCCCATCGTCGAATGGAAGAACACCCCTCCCCTCAGCTAGTGGTCAAACAGGAATTCAGCATGTTTGCCGTTCATTTTGCATCACCAGGTAAGAAAAAGGTTTGTCTCTCCATCGATGCACAGAGTAATGCCAAACTTCACCCAACAACTAACACAAAATCTGGCCAATGGAAATTCATGTACACAAATGCTCACAGCCTGGGAAATAAGATCCCAGACCTGCAGGCAATAATGTCAGAGCTAAACTGGACATAGTAGCAATTAGTGAGGACGTGGTTAACCAGTAACCACACTTGGGAGACTTCAGTACCTGGCTATGTATTGTTCAGAAGAGACCGAGGTGCAAAAGGGGAGGAGTGGCCCTGTATGTTAATGAAAATATCAAAGCTACAGAAATTCAGAATACACATAAGGAGCCAGAAGAACTGTGGGTCACCCTGAAACAGGAAATGGGACAGCCATAAGAACTGGGGTTGTCTACAGGCCCCCAGACCAGAGGAGGACATAGACACATTACTGTTAGAGGATATACAAAACATGACAGCTAAAGGGAGGTTCTGATAATGGGAGACTTCAACATGCCAGATACAGATTGGTCAATACCAGCAGGAACATCTGCCAGAACTAGACTCTTAGTGGATTCCCTGCAGGGAGGGCCTCAAACAACTGGTACAGCAACCCACAAGAGACAGGGCTATCCTAGATCTAGTACTGACTAACAAAGAAGGGATCACAGATCTCCAGGTAGAAGGTCACCTGGGGCCAGTGACCATCACATGGTATGGTTCAATTTGGCTACTACATCTAAATCATCCCATTCCAAGGCAAAAATATGGGACTTCAGAGAGCTGACTTTGATAAGATGGCCAACAGAGTTAAGCTAGCCCTGGCAAAAAGAACACAGGTGAGGGGTACAGGCAAAGTGGGCAAGCATTAAGGATGCAATACTTGAAGCAACATCCCATTGTGTTAGACAGAAAAGGAAGTGCAAAAGAAGAAGGAAACCACTTTGGTTCTCAAATACAGTAGCAGAAAAGGTCAGAGCCAAAAGGCTGGCCTTCAGGAAATATAAGGGAACACAGCGGGATGAAGATAGGGAGGCATACCAAACTGCCCTAAGGGAAGCAGGTAAGGCAGTAAGGCAGGCAAAGTCCCAAACTGAGGAAACACTAGCACGAACAGTAAAAGAAGGTGACAAGACTTTCTATAGATACATTAGTGAAAGGAGAAAGTCCAGAGGGGGTATTGCTAAGCTTAATGGAAGAAAGGAGCATGTGAGGAGGAGGACCTGTAAAGGCATCTATCCTAAATAGATACTTTTGCTCAGTATTTACTGAAGAGAAGGTGGGCAGGCCCACAGCTCAGCATCATGGACACAGGGGAGGGAGGTGAGCACTACTCCTTCACAAAAGAAAGGGTCCTACAAGAGCTTGCTAAGCTCAGGGTGGATAAGGCAATGGGACCTGATGGCATACATCCCAGGGTACTAAGGAGCTAAAGGAGGAACTAGCAGAGCCATTAGCAGAATTGTTTAGTGAGTCTCTGAGCACAGAAGAGGTCCCAGAAGACTGGAGAAGGGCTCATGTGATCCCGCTCCACAAGAGTGGTAGCAGGGAGGCGAGGGAACTACAGACGGTCAGTCTTACCTCAGTAGTGGGCAAGATTATGGAGGCACTCCTTAAGGAAAGGATAGTGCAACACCTGGAATCCATAGGGGCACAGGATCCAAGACAGCATGGGTTTACAAAAGGAAGGTCCTGTCAGACTAATCTCATAGATTTCTTTGACTGGGTAACCAGAGTGGTGGACCAAGGGGGAGCAGTTGATGTCGCCTACCTTGACTTCAGCAAAGCTTTTGACACTGTTCCACATAGAAGATTGATAAATAAGCTGGGTAGGCTCGGGGTGGGTCAGAAGTTGGTCAACTGGGTGGCAAACTGGTTGACGGGCAGAAAACAGAGAGTGGTGGTAAATGGTATACAGTCAGAAGAGATGCAAGTCACAAGTGGGGTACCTCAGGGGATCAGTCCTGGGGCCAGTCCTCTTCAACATCTTCATTAGTGACCTTGCAGATGGACTGAGAGGTAAGGCTTGTCTGTTTGCAGATGACACCAAGTTCTGCAACAGAGTAGATGATCCAGATGGGTGGGCAGAATGAGAAGAGATCTGGATAAACTAGCAGAATGGTCAGAAGAGTGGCAACTGGGATTTAATGCAAAAGTGCAAAATCATGCATATAGGGAAGAGAAACCCTGAAGCCACTATAGGCTGGGAGGGGAGTTGCTATGCATCACAAGGAAGAAAGAGACTTGGGCATCATCATCACTGATGACCTAAAATCATCCAAGCAGACCTCTAAAGCAGTAAGTAAGACTAGGGGGGTGTTAGGGTGTATTAGTAGGGGTATCACAAATCGTAAGAGGGAGGTAATAATCCCTCTGTACAAGACACTGGTTAGGCCCCATCTGGAGTACTGCGTGCAGTATTGGAGGCCACACCTTCACAAGGACATTAACCAAATTGAGGCAGTCCAGAGAAGGGTAAACAAAATGGTGCAGGGACTGCATCAGAAGACATATGAGGACAGATTAACGGAGCTCAATATGTATACCCTTGAGCAAAGGAGGGAGAGAGGTGATATGATCGAGGCATTCAAACACCTTAAGGGTATAAACAAAGTGAAAGAGTCTAACGTTTAAATATAAGAAAAATAGCAGGACAAGAGGACACAGCATGAGATTAGAGGGAGGCCGATTAAGCGGGAATGTGAGGAAATTCTTTTTCACAGAAAGGGTGGTGGATGCATGGAATGGATCACCACAAGAAGTGGTGGCTATGAATACAGTGCAGGGCTTCAAACAGGCATGGGATAGGCATAAGGGAGCAATACAAATGACTATGAATAGATAGGCCACTGACAGAGCAAAGGCCAATGGCACATTTATAAGGTAGAAAAAGAAATGGGCAGACTGGATGGGCCTTGCGGTCCTTATCTGCTGTCAACTTCTATGTTTCTATGTTTCAGTGAGAGATGTGTGCTATCACCTGATGCCTCCCTCTGCACTCCATGTGACTGTAGAGCTGCAAAGCATGTGATTACAGCTACATGCGGTATAATTTGACCTTTCTGCAGAATTTCTGTGCTGAACCATGGAATCGTTCGTATACTGTGGAATTAAAAAGAGCGTAATTGTTGTGTTCTGCAGAATTCAAAAAAATGAAACGCAAAATAAAACCAGGAAAGGAGGGAAAAATCAAGCAATTAACACAGAACAGGTTAATTGCTGACATCGCACTTAAGGTGCTCGTCAGCTTGGGTGGTTATATTCAGTATGTGAACTTAAGATTTACGAAAGCACGTGTAGAAAATCAAATATAGTCATACATAGCTGGCATAAAAAATCCATAGAATTACATTGAAAACCACTGATAATTACATGATACAGTGGCATAAGTGACAAGACAGTGAAGACACTTTATTTCCGCATTTCATAAGTAAAATTCCGCAGTTACCCTATACATAATGCAGTACAATGCTTCCCTCTACACCCCACGTGACTGCAGAGCTGCAAAGCATATGATTACAGCTACATGCTGTGAAAATGGACCTTTTCATGGAATTTCTGTTCTAAACTGCATCATTTTTCATATACCATGAAATTAAATAGAATGTAGTTCTTGGGTTCAGTGGAATTCAAAAGAAAGAAATGTGAAATAAAACAGGAAAGGAGGAAAAAAGAAGCAATTATAAAATACAGAATGGGTTCATTGCTGACATCATACTTAAGGTTCTCGGCAGGCTGAGTGCTTAAATTCAGTATGTGACCTTAAAATTTGCAATACTGCCTGTAGAAAAAGAAATATGTGTTATGTATGTGAAATGGTAATGCATTGTGTTACTCTGCCACTTGAGGGCAGCATTCCGATATGTGTAAGCTAGAAAGAGAGCAGACAGAGAGTGTCGTTGTTGAGACCAGAGAGGCACCTGAATAAAAATGAAAGCTGCTGTACTCCTGTTGCGGTGTGAGTTTGTTGAACAATACCAGAATAAATGTTAGAACATAACATAATTGGCCACGCGATGTTTAATTACTCTCCGGTACCTTACCAGAACAAACTACAACTGTGAGGGTCTTCCTGAGACGTAACTTTTGGACCCACGAGTGAACCCGTGAGGAGACACATAAAGATGGCTGCGGCTATAGGACATATTGATGCCTTTGATGAAAATGTGGAACAATGGACAACTTATATTGAGAGATTTGGACATTTTGTCACAGCAAATGATATAAGTGATAAAAAAACAAGTGGCTGTGTTACTAAGTGTTATGGGCAGCTCAACGTACAGTTTGCTGAGAAGTCTAATAGCGCCAGAAAAGCCCGGGGAGAAAACTTTTGCCAGTATTGTGGAAGTCTTACAGACACATTTCTCTCCTAAGCCTCTGGTGATTGCTGAAAGATTTCGCTTTCACAAACGAAATCAAGCAGAGGGTGAGTCTGTTGCGCAGAATGTGGCTATTCTAAAGAAATTAGCTGAGCATTGCGAGTTTGACACCCATTGAGATGATGCCCTCTGGGACAGATTTGTGTGCGGTTTGAAAAGTGAAGCAACACAGAAGCGTCTTTTAATGGAGGCGGGACTTGACATACAAGAAAGTGATCAAGATCACTGTATCAATGGAAACAGCTGCACGGGAGGCTCAGCACTTAAGTGATTCCCTGAAAGTAAATGCTTTATCCTTCTCTTCTCCCAGGAAGCCTAATAAATGTGGTCGCTGTGGGAAGGCTAATCACAGTGATAAGGATTGCTGGTTTAAAGAACAGACATGTCATAACTGTGGGAAGAAAGGCCACACTGGGCGAGTGTGCAGAGGCAAAAAGAAAGGAGGGGAAGTCAATGGAAGCAAATGGAAGCAATTTGCGAAATGTAGAAAGAGAAAAGTACATCATGTGGAAACACAGGGAACGTGCAGTGATGACACTGATACTGAATTAGCATTGCATGTGCTGACTCTTAAAGGGGAAATGTCAACCATCTGTGTAACACCTGAAATTGAAGGGAAACCACTGAAAATGGAATTGGACACAGGGGCTGCAGTTTCATTGATTTCTACAGACAAGTATGAAACTATGTTGAGACATCTACCCCTGCAAACGACTGACGTTGTACTGAGGACATGCACTGGCGAGGCAATTTCACCTAAAGGTGTCATCAAGGCGCAGGTGAAAATAAATGGGCAGATGGAACTACTGCCTCTGTACGTGGTTAAAGGTAACTACCCTTCACTGTTAGGCCGAGAATGGCTGAAGAAAATACGCCTCAACTGGCAGGAGATAAGGACTGTTAATATGGGTGACCACAACACTCTAGAAGCAGTGTTGCAAAAACATGCTCCTTTATTCAAAAGGGAGCTAGGCACAATGAAGGGCATCGAGGCAAGAGTGTTTTTGAAGCCACAGCACAAACGAAAGTTTTATCAATCTCGCCTAGTACCTTATGCACTCAGACCGAAATTGGAGGCCGAATTAACTCACCTAACCAAAGCTGGAGTCTTGTCACCTGTACAGTGTAGTGACTGGGCAACGCCAGTAGTGCCAGTGTTAAAGAAAGACGGTTCCGTGCGAATATGTGGAGACTTTAAAGTAACCATAAATCCAGTTCTGTGTGTGGAACAGTATCCGATTCCAAGCATCGAAGACTTGTTTGCATCGCTGGCACAGGGCCAACGCTTCAGTAAGCTGGATCTGTCACATGCTTATCTGCAAATGAGAGTAGATGAAAACTCAAGGAAATATCTCACAATAACCACCCAAAAGGGTCTCTTCTGCTATAATCGCCTACCTTTTGGCATTGCATCAGCTCCAGCCATATTTCAGTGAGCTATGGACCAGGTTTCTGAGGTCTTCAAATGTTCACTGTTACCTGGATGATATACTGGTGACGGAAGGAATGGCAGAGCACCTGAAGAACCTGGATGCAGTTCTGCAGCGATTGGAAGATTTTGCTTGCGTGTCCAGAAGGAGAAGTGTGAATTTTTCAAGACTTCATTGGAGTACTTGGGCCATACCATAGATGCAGCGGGCTTACACAAATCGCCTGAGAAAGAGAAAGTGATTGTGGACGCCCCAGCACCGGAAAATGTGAGCCAGTTACGGTCATTCTTGGGCCTGTTAAATTATTATGGCAGGTTTATTCCCAATCTGGCTACGATTCTCAACCCACTAAATGGCTTGCTGTGCAAGGGGAAGTCCTGGTGTTGGACAAAGGACTGTGAGGGTGCGTTTAAGAAGGCTAAAAAGCAGCTTGTTTCTCAAGATGTGCTCATTCACTATAATCCACAGCTGAGCATCAGACTGGCATGTGATGCCTCACCTTATGGGGTGGGAGCAGTTCTTTCTCATGTTCTACCGAATGGGGATGAAAAGCCAATTGCCTTTGCATCCTGAACTCTCAGCTAAGCTGATCAAAACTATGCCCAAATTGAGAGAGAAGCTTTGGCAATAGTGTTCGGAGTTCGCAAATTCCACCAATACCTCTATGGTCGGGAATTCACACTTCTCACTGATCACCATCCCCTCACGACCATTTTCAGCCCCCACAAAGGTATTCCTTCCATGGCAGCAGCCAGAATGCAACGTTGGGCTCTCTTGTTATCAGCTCACAACTACCGCATTGAATACAAGAAGGCGGCTCTTCATGGCAATGCTGATGGGCTCTCAAGATTGCCTCTGCAGGTAGCCCACAGTGACAAAGTGGACACTGTCAATGTCTTCTACATCAGTCAGCTTGAGAAATTACCTATCACAAGTTCTGAAATTAAAAAGGAGACAAAAGTTGATCCTGTGTTGTCTCAAGTCTTGGACTTAGTAACAAAAGGGACTTTTACTGTGAACCAGGACATTCACGGTGAGTTATCACCATTCTACATCAGATGTAATGAGCTTTCAGTACAGCAAGGTTGCTTGATGTGGGGTGTCTGGGTGATTGTCGCTTCAAAACTACGTATTCGTGTTCTGGATGAGCTACATGTGGGACACCCGGGTGTAGTGAGAATGAAGGCTTTAGCTAGAAGCTATATTTGGTGGCTAGGGATTGATTGGCAAATTGAGCAACAAGCAAAAACATGCACTACCTGTCAGCATGTTCAGAAAATGTAGTGTCCCTCACCTCTACATCCCTGAATGTGGCCAGGTGCACAGTGGCAGCGCATTCTTTTAGATTTTGCTGGGCCGTGGGAGGGACACATGTACTTAATTGCTGTAGATGCCCACTCAAAGTGGCCCAAAATTCAAGTCATGGACACCACTACTACCCGTAAGACCATTCAAGTGCTGCGAGGACTATTTAGCCATTACGGGGATTCCTGAAAAGCTAGTCAGTGACAATGGACCACAATTTATTTCTAGTGACTTTGCAGCATTTCTGAAGTCCAATGGTGTGAGGCATATTTGTAGTGCCCCATATCACCCCTCGACTAATGGTCTAGTGGAGTGTTTTGTGCAAACCATGAAGAATGCTCTGAAATCGGTGGGGGGTCTTTGACCTTACAACACAAGTTGAATAACTTCCTGCTGGCATACCGAAATACACCCCATGCTACAACAAAGAAATCTCCAGCAATGTTGTTTTTTTCAACGTAAGCTTCACTCCTGTCTTGATTTGCTTAAGCCAGATGTGGCATCAGAGGTTTTGAAGAACCAAGAATCTCAAATACTGCACTGACAAGCTTGTTCAAAGGACAGGCAGTTCATTGTTGGTCAAGAGGTGCTTGTTCGAGATTACCGGAAGGGGGAGAAATGGACCTCTGGTGTGGTGACATCTCAGAAGGGTCCAGTGTTGTATACAGTTGATGTTGAATCTGGAGGAAAATGGAAATGTCATGCTGAACAGCTCCTAGATCTTCAGCAGTGCACAGATGGGGACACTTCTAGGGAAGAAAACCCACTGGAAATGTGGATTCCATCTGCCGTAGCTTACAGAAGCCCCACTACGGAAGTCTCAACACCTTCTGAAGATGCTAAGGAGGAGGTGGAGAGGAGCAATGGTGAGGCTGTACAACCACCAACCGAGGATCGGAGGGAGGTACCAGACAGGGCAGCCATGCCAAGGGTTGCTCTCGAGAAACATTATCCTTCCCGAATTTCAAAACCTCCAGATCGTTTGAACCTGTGAGACATTTAAAAGGAACAAAATGTTTTGTGTAGTTAGAGAGTCAGATCAAATTATTGGGGCAGAATAATCCCCTTGACTGGTTCGAGGCCTGGGGCAGTCTACCCCCTACCTCTAGCATAGAATGCACCATCTTAATAATAGCGAATAATGCTAATACTTGTTCATTTGGTAACAATATAATTTAGTGGGGAGGAAATGTTATGTATGTGAAATGGTAATGCATTGCGTTACTCTGCCACTTGAGGGCAGCATTCCGATATGTGTAAGCTAGAAAGAGAGCAGACAGACAGTGTCGTTGTTGAGACCAGAGAGGCACCTGAATAAAAATGAAAGCTGCTCTACTCCTGTTGCGGTGTGAGTTTGTTGAACAATACCAGAATAAATGTTAGAACATAACAATATGGACACACATTGCTGTCGGAGGGAAAAAAAACATAGAATCATATTGAAAACTGTGAATAATTACATGATATAATGAAATAGTTAACAAGACACTCCATTTCTGCATTTCATAAAAAAACATCAGCAGTTCACAAAAAATATTGCAATACTATGTGGAAATCCACCCTAAAATGCCGAAAGTTCAGAATTCTGACACAGGTGGAAGAGTGAAAAATTCTGCAAATGTTTCAAAATTTCGTGGAACTTCCACCCATCACTATTGATTGGATGAGGAACCTTGTCGTTGTTTTGGACTGTGGCCTGACGCTTAAACCACAGGTGTCAACCATGGTCAAGACTTCTTTTTTCCATCTGAGAAACATTGACAGGGTTAAGCATCTGATATCCCCAGTTGATCTGCCAGCACTGGTCCATGCCTTTGTGACCTCACACCTGGATTACTGCAATGCTCTGTATCTGAGGCTAGAAGGGGTAGATCTGTGCCACCTGCAGCTTGTGCAGAAAGCAGCAGCCAGGTTGCTGACCAGTCTTCCCAGGTCATGCAGTGTTACACCTGTGCTGCTCACTCTCCACTGGCTGTCGATTAGGTGGTGGATTTCCTTCAAGGTTGGCTTGCTGACCTATAAGGTCCTACATGGCCAGGGTCCCGGGTATCTGCAAGACCTCCTGTGTCCTTCCTGGCCCACTTGCTCCCTTTGCTACGCTGGTGAGGGATTGCTGGAAGTTCTCAGTATGTATCTATCTGAAGACATCAGGGGCTCATGCCTTTTCCTTTACAGCCCCAATCCTGTGGAACTCCCTCCCTCGCCAGATCCAAGATAGTCCTATGATATAAATATTTAAATGGCAACTAAAGACCTTTTATTGAGACAGACTTTTTTGGGACGTTAGTAAAGTTTTAACCAACAATTAATGTGTTTCTTTATTTATGAGTTTTCTTTCTGTCTGTATTTATAGTGTATTTTAAATTGTTTTCAATTTATGATTGTGAAGTGCATTGAGTCTCAATGAGTAATGTTCTATATTAAATAAAAGTTTGATTGATTGAAGTATACACATACACCTCAAAAATAAACAAGCATGGCCCACACAATACACAAACTCAGAACTTTTAACCTTATCAATTCCTGCACTAGGACATCTGGAGTTGGCATGATCTTTTCTCCCAGTTTCAAAAAAAAAACATGATTCCAAGTTGCATTCAGACCTCATAGTCTCAGCTGGGACTTTTCAAGTCATCAACTATACTGAACTGCAAACCTTGCTGAAGCCCTATTGCTAAGATCAGCAATAACATCTAACATGTTCTCTCATACTAAAGAAATTGTTGTGAGAATGAAAGAAGCATCCTACACTAGGGATCAAACCCAAGCCTCCTAGCCCCTACTGCTTGGTAGCCTGTAGCTCTAGAAATTTGAAGTAATGTTTCCCAGTTGCATTAAAACCTGGACATCTCTACTGGAACTGTTCAAACTGTCAGCAATATAGAACTTCAAACTTTGCTAAAACACTATCACTAACATTGGCAAGGGCATCTAACAATTTCTCTCATACTACAAAAACTGTAGTGAGAACAAATAAAAAGTCCCATACTGATATACAAACCTAGGCCCCCTTCCCACTACTGCTTGGTAATGTATAGGTTTAACACTGTACAAAGGCTCTGTGACAGGAAATGTGTGCTGTGGCAAAGGTCATTCAGCAGTGAGTGCAGACTCCCCCCCCCCCGCGACACAACCAGCTGCAGTGGGTTTAGTAATGAACCAGTCAATCAGTCATGTTCCCAAGTAAGTTGCATTCATATCTCAAAGTCTCCGATGGAAATGTTCAAGTCATCAGCAATATAGAACTTCACATCTTGCTGAAACTCTATCACTAACAACAATGACACCAAACAATTTATCTCACACTGCAGAAACTACAGTAGGTGAGAAAGAAACAAATCCCACACTGGGGATCAAACCCAGACTCCCTATCCACTGTGCTTAGTAGTCTGTAGTTCTACTGCTGTACTAAAGCACATTGACAGGAAATGCATGCTGTGGCAAATGACATCAAGTATTGAGTGCATCCCCCCCCCCAAAAAAAACAAAAAAAACAACGGCTGCATTGGATTCAATAATGCACCATCTGGCAATTTCAAGTAATGTTTCCAAGCTGCATTCAAACCTGAACATCTCAGCTGGAACTTTTCAAGTTATCAGCAATATAGAACTTCAAGCTTTGCTAAAATGTTATCACTAAAATCAGCATGGGATTCTAACAATTAAATGTCCCCCACTGAGGATCAAACCCTGCCCCCCCCAACTACTGCTTGGTAGTTTGTCAGTTTACTACTGTAGAAAGGCTCTTTGACAGGAAATGTATGCTGTGGCAAAGAAAATTCAGCACTGGGTATGGACCCCCCCCACATAAACATACAGCTGCAGTGGATGTAGTAGTGAACCTATCAGTTTGAAGTAATAGTTACAAATTGCATACAAGCCTTCAAGTCTCAACTAGAAATGTTCCAAGTTATTAGCAATATAGATAGAAACATATAAGTTGCCAGCAGATAAGGACCTCCTGGCCCACCCAATTTGCCCTATTTTGCCTACCTATACTGACACCACATACCCTCCTCAGTATTAGGTCTTCACCCCCTCCCATTTCTAAGATCCTTTGTGTCTGACCCATGTATTCTTTAATACAGTAACCATTCCAGCCCCTACCATCTCTGCTGGGAGGCTGTTCCATGTGTCCACCATCCTCTTCACGAAGATGTACTTCCTCACATTTCTTCTGATCCTCCTCCTACCTTTATAGTGTGAATCCTAGTCTTCAAGCCTTGTCACATCTTGCTGAAACTCTATCACTAACATCAGCAACAATTTAAAGCAGTTTCTCTCATATCACAGAAAGTGAGAAAGAAAGAAAAAAATGTTGCACACTGAGGATGAACCCACAACTACTTGATAGTCTGTTGCTTTACCACTGTACTAAATCTCATTGACAGGTGATGCATGCAGTGGCAAAGGACATTGAATGCAGACACCCCCCCAGCTGCACTGGATTTAGTAATGCACTAGTCTGTCAATCTGAAGTATTGTTTCCCAAGTTAAATTCAAACCTGGAAAACTCAGCTGGAACATTTCAAGTTATCAGCAATATAGACCTTCAGACTTTGCTGAAATGCAATCACTAACATCAGCATGGGCATCTAACAATTTCTCTAATGCTACAGAAATAGTAGTGAGATGGAAAAAAATAGTCTACACTGGGGATCAAACCCAGACTTATGTAGATCTGAATTCCTACACCAGGACTTGAAAACCCTGTCATTGACATTGTTAATGACATCATGCCACCAAATCACTAACACTGAAGGTACCTTTCAACTTGGCTAAATACAAAAAAGACTACCATACACAAAACAACAATAGGTGCTTGCAGCTACACTGTTGGTGACTAAAAATGAAAAAGTTATGAGTAAAAGTTGAAAACGCATTATAAAGTGATTAACCAAATGTATATTTTTTTAGTCAATTTGTGGTCAGTGTTGGAAGGAGCAGGATGTTCCAGTCATCAGAGGAGCTCATCAGATAGGTAAGTGATGGGTACTTGGGGGTGTGGGGTGATGGGTGCTGGGAGTGAGGTCAGGTGGAGGGTGGGGGCCAGAGGGTGTGGGTGGCCAGAAAATGTTGAGGGACCTGTTCTACAGGTGTTTTGGAGGAACTGGGTCAGAAAGCGGGGTTAGAAGACCATGCAGAAGGAGAAAGTGGGAGGGATTTGCTCTGTTTTGGGGGTTGGGGTTAGATGGTGGGGGCAGGAGATCACACTAAGGGAGATAATGGGAGGAATTTGGTTTGGGGCACATGGTTAGATGGTGAGGGTGGAAGACCATGCAGAGGGGAGAGGGGGAGAGATTTGGTCTGTTTTGGGGGATGGGGTTAGACAGTGGGGGTATAAGATCACACAGAAAAAGAGAGCAGGAGAAATGTGTACAGCTACATACTTCCCTGACCCCAGTGTGGAGAAGAGTCAGAGCTTCCATTACTTGCTCCCTGACCTGAAGGCAGGCAGCAGGTTTGGGTGCAAGAGGCGGCTCTCGTGAAGCTTTAAAGAGGAAAACAAATAGTGTGGGGATTGAGAGAGAGAGAGAGAGAGAGAGAGACAGAGAAAGATGAAGTGCACCAATTCTGGGATTCCGGGATAACATCAAAAGCATCCTTGGAAAGGAGGACAAGAAGCACCCTCAGCTGCTCAGTATCAGTAACATCCCCACTACAGACCCTCTAGCTATTGCAGAAGCCTTCAATAACGCCTTCACCAATCTTACCCCAGTGCTACCACCTGCCTATTTTCAACCTGGTTTGAACCACTCCAAAAACGCACCTACCGAGTGTTCTCACCCGACCTACTTTAAAAGGGTGACGGTGAAGGAGGCCCTAACTATGGTCAAGAAAGTATTAGGTAAGACCATACTGGACAGTGATGGGATAGACATGAAAATTCTATCCCTCACCCTGGACGTTCTTATAGTGCCCATTACCACGCTGTACAATGAGTCTCTGGCCCTTGCCCAATTCCTGGTGGTTTGGAAGCAGGCCGTAGTTACACCAGTGCATAAAAGAGGTGAAAAGTCTCTGGTAGCCAACTACGGACCCATCTCAATCCTCCCCCCTGTCCAAGGCACTGGAAAAGATTGTCATGGGTCAACTCATTGACTACCTCAATAAGTATAATCTACTATGCCACAACCAGCATGGCTTCAGACAAAATCACAGTACCACCACTGCCCTGCTGGACTACATGAACAATACACATAAGGCCCTAGATGAAGGCAAACTGGTGGGGTCTGTCTTTGTTGACCTCACCAAAGCCTTCGATACAGTCAACCACCCACTGTTACTGACCCAACTGCAAAACATAGGTGTGGCATCCAATGCCCTTTGCTGGTTCCAAGACTACATGATACAGAGAAATCAGTGTGTCAAAATTGGGCAAACAGTATCCAGTGCAAGAGAGGCATCATTAGGGGTACTCCAGGGATCAATACTGGGATCCCTACTCTTCAGCCTCTTCTTAAATGACCTTCCCACACTTCCCACAGCCTGTGACACCAAACTCATACTGTATGCAGACGATGCTGTGCTCCTGAGCAGCAGCACATCTCAGGCTGCCCTACAATCTGAGCTGCAGATCTACTTCTCCAAACTCAAGGACTGTTTCTGTAGTCATAAGCTGCTACTAAACTACAAGAAGACCAAGGCCATGCTTATGTCCAGCCCCCACAACAAAAATAAACACCACCCCCTCATCATCTCCAACTCATGCAGTGAGCCGCTGGAATAAGTCCACGTGTTCAAGTATCTGGGGGTCATAATAGATGATACCCTCTGTTTGTACACCATATTGACTCTCTGGTCAAGACAGTCAATACCACGATTGGTGTCCTGTTCAGGCAGATGCAATACCTCTTTCCGGGGGCCCTCTGCTTCTCAGTCTACAGTTCCATTATATCTACTATTGACTATTGACTATGGACTAGTGGTCTATGGGGTGACAACGGATACAGCACTCAAGAGGGTTCAGACTGCACTCAACAAAGCCTGCAGACTCACCTTGGATACTGAGCATGGCACTCACACCTGTACTCTGTATGAACATGCAAACTGATTGTCATTAAGAAACAGGGTCAAATTCCAGACTTGCATCCTAGGGAAGAAGGCTCTATTGGGTAAAACACCACCTTGTGTAGGCAATTTGATCAAGGCAGCCAACTCATTACAGGTCACCAGAGGGAGGACTAGAGGGGCCTTGGCTATCCTCTTTCGTCGCATCTCACTTGGGCAATGTGCATTTGCCTACCGGGCTCCCCTGTGGATGAATGAACTCCCCGGGCACCTCTTGGCCACCAACTGTCTGGCCCAATTCAAAACTGACCTCAAACAGCACCTAATAACACTCTCTAAGTGCACTTGCCCCTAAGTCCAGCCACACCTGCTCTCTCTGGCCCCCAACAAACACTAGGCAGGCTTCAGGTACCCCCTGCCTCTGTCCCTGCTCATGACTTGCCTCAGCAATCAGTTTGCATCATGCTCCTTTGGCATCTGCCACCCCACCTTCCCCCCAACTCCCAGTCCTGTGAGTTTCCCTAACAGTCACTACTAATGCAGGCTGCCTGACCATGCCCCCTCACACCCCACCATTTACTGTAGCATGTCTTCTCTGCTCAGCCTCCCCTCACCCCCATTTCTCCCTATATCTTATCGCCCTTCTTCCACCATCCTTCACCTCCACTGCAGTACCTATCTCTCTCTCTCGTACCTCCTTTCTTCATCCCACTGCCAGCTATCCCTGTCCCTCTGAACTACTGACAAGGCACTTTGTGGCTGCTTATTCCCCCCCTCCACCCTCATAAAGTGTTTTTCTTGTTATTTTAACTTGTACCTATGTTTTGAGTTATTCTGTAAGTTCTGAATCCAAGCTGTATCACTCATTGTGATGTACCTTTGCTTTCTTCTATTGTATTTTGTTTTGCCATCTATGACATGGAACCTTTATAAAAGAGCTTGCACTCAAAGGTCTTTTCCGAATCATTAAATAAATAAATAACTAAAATAACTTATGCATACTCATTATGTGCTTGAACTCCACTGTGCAGAGTAAACATTATGTGATGCGTTCACTATCTGGTTATGCCCTTCCAGACCCCCTATTTTCTCTCCTCCTCCATTCACAATACATTAGTGTAGCTCTTGCTATACAGCTGCAAAAAGAGGCTGTTATAGTTCTCTAAGGGAGCAGCTATGATGGTGAAGGAAAAAAGGTGGCATTCGTAAGTTGTAAGGAAACACAGAGGAAGGAGGACAGGGAAGTATACTATGCAAAACAGAGGGAAGCAGGAAAAGTGGTGAGTGGACCAATGATGCATATTGAGGAAAGGATAACCAAAGGGTCCCTAAAGAGGATGGATATTCTTCAGATACATAAGTGAGAAGAAGAAAGCAAGAGGAGGGATAGTGATGATTAAAAGTTCAGAAGGGGAGACTGCACTTAAGATAACCAAAAAAAGACTGCATTCCTCAAGAGGTACTTCTTCTCAGTCTCCACATTAGAGGGAAAAGGACAGATTACCGTGGACAAGCAGGAACAGATGGGTGAAATTGGACAGAAGTCTATTTTCAGATGAAAGAGTCCTGATGGGACTTGTAGCTCTGAAGTTGGACGAGTCAATAGGACCAGGTGGGGTACACCCAAGGGTACCAAAAAAAACTTAGGAAGATGCTACCTGCCCCACTGGCAGCCTTATTCAACAGTTCACTGGAAACAGACATGGTTCCAGAGGACTGGGAGAAGAGCTTTTGTGGTCCCTCTGCATAAGAATGCTAGCAGGAAGGAGGCTAACAACTGTAGGCCAGTCAGTCTTACTTCAATGGTGGGGAAACAAATGGAAAAACTGCCAAATGAAAGACTGGTAGAACATCTTGAATTCAGTGGGCCACAAGACCACAGGCAGCATGGCTTCACAATGGGGAGGTCATGCCAAGTTAACCTGATAATGTTCTTTGACTAGATAACCAGGTAAATAGATCAGTGGAGGGCAGTGGAAGTGGCCTATCTGGACTTTAGCAAAGCCTTTGACACTGTCCGACACAGGAGGCTGATAAAGAAATTGAGCAGACTAGGGAGTGGGGTTCCAAAGTGGTGAACTAAATTAGAACCATGTTAACAGATAGAAGACAGAGAGTGCTGGTTAATGGCAATCAATCTAATGCAGTTGGTGGGGCTAGTGAGATACTGGGATACATAGAGAGGGGGGTATCTCCAGGAGGATGAGGGAGGTAGTGCTGCCATCATAGCCCTCACTGGTGAGACCCCACCGGCAGGTTTTGGAGGTTGAATCTCAGAAAGGACATAGACAGGGTGAAGACAGTCCAGAGGAGGGCAACCAAAATGATGCAGGGGTTGTACGAGAAGCCCATATAAGGAGAGGCTGAATGATCTCAACATGTACAATCTGAAAGAGAGCAGAGAAAGATATCTCACAGGGGCAAACAAGATATAGGAGGGGAGCCTCTTCAAATGAGAAAGAGCACCAGAACCAAAGGGCACACAGTGAAGCTGGAGGGAGGAGTTCAAGAGAGATGTGAGGAAACACTTTTTTATTGATAGAGTAGTGGATGATGACATCCAGTGATATCACTGGAGTGATGGTTGCTTAGTGCTTCAGTTTTGCAAAGGCTTGCAGTAAAATCCTCCTCCATCCATATCTAAGATCAGTCAAACTACTGAAGAAACAAACAATCGAGGACTTTCTGATGGTCACTAGACAGAGACTGAATGATGCTCTGGCCAAACCATAAATTCAGACTGAAACAGAAAGGGGAAGGAGCAGAAGCCATTCCTAATTTCGAATGGCCACGTTATCCCCACCGGACAGTGATCATGAGGATGGAGAGGAGTCTTACATGAACACATGAAAAAGACTATGTGCTGAACTAAGTATTGGGGCAGCACTCCTGAAATTGGAATCGACCATACAGATGGATGTAGGGATCTTTGAATCATAGAGAACTTAATGTCTTTAGTGGAGGCCTGCCTCTCAGAATATGCAACGATCTCAGACATTCAGACAGAAGCCCTGCACAGCCTGCATGGGTGAGAACTAGAGCTAGGGTATAAGGTGGAGGACCTAGAGAAATGTCATTTCCAGAATAACATACTGATCCATGGTATCCCAGAAAAGACTGAGACGGGGAATCGACTAAGCACATGGAAGACCTCCTGAAGGAGCTGCTAGGTCTAGGTGCCACATTAGACCTTAACATCATTCAAGCACAGCATACCTTGGCCGTCCCGCCAAAAGACCCCAAAGCTCATGTTCAAACCCTTATAATCACTTTCGTGGACTACAGAACAAAGATACATATTTAACATCAGGCATGGGGTTAAAAAGAAGTAATTTTTAGGGACTCAGAACTGTACTTTGAACATGAGTTCACCAAGGTGATTATGCAGAAAAGAAGGATAGTCTTAGCCATACAGAAAAAAGAAGGGGTAAAGCCAGATTAGAACACTCAGCCCTCCTTCGCATATACATTAAAACAGGCTACAAGGTCTTTGAACTGCTTGCTGATGCAACCCCTCTAATTCTCAAATACGGCATCCATGTGGAAAAAGTGACCTAGTATTTGAGAACCCGAGACCTGGAGAACCAGCAATTGCACAGAGCATGAAGCAGCATGCCATCCCTTTCACCAAGCACCAAATCAACTTGGGCTAAAATGAAACCATGCCCCCAAAGAACCAAAGTTGACCAGCATCAGAAACATGCAAAAGGTTCATTGCCGTGACTTCAAATACACCCACAGGGCTTGAATATTTTTCAAAGACTTACATACAGATTTTCATCTTGTTTTATGCCTACTATGTACACAGTTTGGTAGATATGTCTCTTTTTGCTGTCCGACAAAGTGAATTGCTTAAACTGTACTTGGGGGTTGGAATGAGGGAAGGGATGAACAAAAAGGGAATGTGCACCTGCATGTTTTAAAATGTAACTACATAGCTGAGGCAACCTTGTATCCATTAACTAAAGTTACTTCAAATAGCATATTGTTGGTAATGGGTTTCCTTGGGGGAGGTAGGGGTGCCCCATTTAGGCTTGCAGCCTCTGCTCAAGGTGGGGTCTTGGCTCACTGGTCCAACGACTCGTTGTCTAATGAATGGCTGCCTTGGAACAGGCAATGATTGCTGTCTAGAATAACAATGCCGAACAACAGAGTTCTTGCCTTTTGGGGACTGAGTCACTGAATATGAAATCACATTGCGGTAATGATGGACAGGCAGCTGTTCCACTGGCTCTTCCTTCCATTCCAGCTCATTGAAAAACAAATATCTGAGACCGGGAACCAACAAATATGCCTCAAAATTAAAAACAGAAAGGAGGCAGAGGAATTTAGACCCAGAGAGAAATTTTTGACTTAGAGGCACGGCAACAGATTACACTCCATGATGGGATTAAAAAACAGCTGGAGAAGAAAAGGGCCACATTAAACAAAACATTAAATGACTTAGAAGAAAAGAACCTTCACTTCACCAGACAGCGATATTATGAACATAGAAATAGGGCTGGAAGGCAATGGACTTGCAGCTTCAAAAACAGGAGGCAAATTAGGTGTGGGTGAATCAGTTTAGTGAAAATCCAACCCCGAGCCGGCAACCTAAGTGACAATCGAGCCATTTCCGAATAGTTTATCTGGTTTGGATCACACTGTGATGTGTGATCTTGGCTGGCTGTGGGAGGGACTGATCTTGAGTGGCAAACACATCACTGGGAGTGAGCAAGGAGGAGAAGCAGAGGTAAGAGCATAGCACCATGTGTCACTCATGTCACACAGTGTTGGGGGGGGTTGAAGGGGAGCAATTGGAGGAAGGAAGCAGAAAGAGAGATTGTCAAAGTGAGAGAATAACTGTCATTGATTGGAGGAATCTGTACAGTCCATTAGGGTGCACTGGTTGGTTTGGGTGCTTGTGAACCCGTGTGGTTCTTTGCTGCTTTCTTCTTCAATGAGTGGAAAACATCATAAAAAGAAAGCAGTCAAGCAGCTTAAGCAGCAGCTCGATCCAGCTAGTGGAACTCACTAAAAATGTGCCTCTTTGAATTCTCCAGACTCAACTCTTTTTTCAGCTAAAGTCTCTCTCTCTCTCTCTCTCTCTCCCCTCTGTCTCTCTCTCTCTCTCTCTCTCTCCCTCTGTCTCTCTCTCTCTCTCTCTCTCTCTCTCTCTCCTCCTCTCCTCTCCTCTCCATAAAAGGATCTTCCAGGCCATGGGGAAATTGAAAAGAAAAACATAAGCAAAAATCAAGGGTGGGGGAAAGGAAAGTGAGTTTGGTGCATGGGCAGCAGGCATTTTGAGTGCAGACAGTGCTAAATAACCTGTGCTCTGCAGATGCTGCAGTATATTATTTTGTTCTCTCTATCATCATCAAGCCAGTCACTGAGTGAGATATAAACCTTACCAAATTATATTAAGCAGCATTAGCTGGTGCTAATGGTGTGCCTGCAGACCAGAGCAGATGGAGTCAGACATTGTTTCTTGCTGCTAAGTAAATGTCACTAGTCTTCAGGTGCTGCAGTTTATTAGTCAAGCCCCCTACAGAGAGAAAAACCAAGCAACTTAACTAATCAGAATCAGACCTGACTTATAGCTTAGTAGTTAGAGCACCAGTGTGACCGGAATAATATTTAGCAGACCCGTCTGTGAATTAAAACATCCGACAGCCTCCCACCACTTTCATACTGTCTGTGTGCCCCTGAACAAGTCCCTTAAGTACCTCACAGATCCTCTTGGGGCACACCTATGATCTTCAGCTCAGAGGGCCTTTTCTGGATGATTAAAGAAAATTAAGTTCTTGCTTTGGAAGGACTCATAGAGGCCAGTTTGGTGATCTTGGAGACTCGGGATTTAAATCTGAACTCTAGCATTAGCAGTGGGTGGCATCAGCCCATATAACTTTGTGGTTAACGCAGCAGTGTGAACCAGAATAATATATAGCACACCAGCAAGTGAATTAAACTCCCACATCCAACTGCCACTTGCATACTGTCTATGTGACCTTGAACAAGTCCTTTAAGTATCTCTTTGTGCTCCTGGGGCACACCACCAATAATCTTAGGCTCAGTGGGCCTTTTGGTGCTGATGACAAAAAATTGCTCCTACTTTGCAAGGACTCTTAAGCCCTGTTTACATGGTAGTTTTTGTAGTGGATTAAGACATACAATTGTGTTGTGGTGCCACAAGACCCCCATGTGGACACTTACCCCATCGTCACAAGCCGATTACTGCTGCACTCCCACAGCTGCTGCCAAGTTGAGACCACACAGTGTATTAGGGTGTTGCACCCACTGTGTGGACTGAATATTCTGTCGCAAGGCAGATGCTCTCACCATGCCGCCCACAACCAAAGAGCTGCCCCTCATGCTCATGGAGCCCTAAAAGCACAGCTTGCGATAGAGCATCGGCCACAGTGTGAATGAGAGAGGACACTTCAGTTAAGATACAGACCTTGTTGCATCGGCTGATTTTTGCAACGGATCAGCTGTGTAAACAGGGCTTTAGAGGCTGGTTGGGCTAGTTTGGTCACCCCTGATTTAAATTTGAAGTCTAGCACTGACAGTGTGTAGCATACGCCTTATAGCTTAGTGGTCAGAGCACTATTGTGAGCCATTCTTATTATCTGCAGAATAATATACTGTATAGCAGACCTGTGTGTGAATTAAACTGACAGCCACCCACCCAATATTTGCATACTGTTTGTGTGACCCTGAACAAATCCCTTGAGTAACTCGCTATGCTGCTGGGGCACACCACCAATACTTTTTGAACATTTAAAAAAAAATTCTTGCTTTGGAAGAACTCATAGAGGCTGGTTAGGCCAACTGAGTGATCCAGGATTTAAACTTGAACTCTAGTGTTGGCAATGGGTGGCACCAGCCCTTATAGTTTTGTGGTTAGTGCAACAGTGAGCACCAGAATTATATATAAAGCAGACCTGTGTACGAATTAAAAGCCAACAGTCATCTACCACTTGCATACTGTCTGAATGACCCTGAACAAGTCCCTTAAGTAGTAAGTACCTCACTGTGCTCCTGGGGCACTCCACCAATAATCTTCTGCTCAGTGGACATTTATTTGATTGATGATTAAAAAAAAATAGTCCTGCTTCGGAAGGACTTGTAGAGACTAGAGAGGGTTAAGCCGTCTAGGTGACCCATTATTTGAATGTTTTGTGGGTGATTAAAACAAAATCTGTGCTTTGGAAGAACACAGACAGGGTTAGAGCAAACCTCTGATTTTTTCTGAACCCTAGTATTGGCACCAGCATTTACAACATAGTGGTTAGACACATTTCACACAATGGACCATTGTGTGTTTCTCGACCACCTGAGGAAATTCTGCAAACTCGCTGTCACTGTCATCTGCTGATTTGAGTCTTTTCTCACCAACAGGAGGCAAAGGGTAGTGATGGGGACTTTCTCCTCCTCCCCTAGCCTCCTGTTGTGTGGAGTACCCCAGGGTTAAGTCTTGTTGCTGATGTTGTTCGCCGTGTATATGCTGCCCCTTGGAAAGCTCATTAGGAAGTACAGCTTGGGTTTTCATTGCTATGCTGATGATACCCAGCTGTGCCTCTCCTTTGCCCCTGGGACATCCAACACAGTGGACGTGTTAAACAACTGTCTTGCTGAGATCAATGACTGGATGGCCTCCAGCTGGCTGTGACTGAACCCCAACAAGACAGAGGAACTGGTGGTGGAGCCAAACAGAGGGTGTAATAGAATAGACTGTGGTGCAGAAACATGGCTCATTCTTGGATCTGTACCATTGAAGGCTTGCTGTAAGGTGCGTGATCTTGGCATTATTCTAGACAGTGGACTGACACTTGAATCTCAGGTATCGTCCATTGTCCATACCAGTTTTTACCATCTGAGGAATATCATCAGGATAAAGCCACTAGTTCCACCTCTGGACTGCCCCACCTTGGTACATGCCTTTGTGACATCAAGGCTTGATTACTGTAATGCACTCTACCTTGAGGTCTCTGGATGTACCCTCCGCTGGCTGCTGCTGGTACAGAATACAGCTGCCAGGCTGCTGACAGGGCAGTCTAAGTATTGCCACACCACCCCAGTGCTGCATGAACTGCACTGGCTGCCGATCAAGTGGAGGGTCTTCTTTAAGGTGGGCTTGCTAACCTTTAAGGCCCTACATGGCTTGGACCCTGGTTACTTGGCAGACCTTCTTACACTCGCTGTCTTGGTCTGCTCCCTCCGCTCCTCCTCTAGATGCCTCCTTACAATTCCCAGGATGAGGTTAAATATGGCCAGTGATAGAGCTTTCACTGTCGCTGGCCCTGTCCTATGGAATTTGCTACCTCCAGCTGTAAGGGAGGCCTCTTCAGTAGAGGTATTCAAAGCCCACCTCAATGCCTTCCTGTACAATCAAGCTTTCCCGGACTTTGTCTTATAATTTTTGTCCTGGCCTGACTTCTGTTATCCAGCTTTGTCCCTGGTCATTTATGTAGTTATTTATTTAGTTATTTTCTTCTGACTCATCTATTTTAAATGTTAGAATTGTGTGATTTAATCTACTCTTATTTATTACAGTGTTTATTGTATTGTTGTTTTCATTAAATTGTTATTGATTTTGATTTATGTGCGGTGCCCAGAGCCTCCAGGATTGGGCATCTTTTTTAAATAAAATTTGCCTTGCCTTGCCTGGATCACCGACCTGTGTGTCAATTAAACTCCGACAGTCACCCACCACTTTCATACTGTCTGTATGACTGTGACCCTGAAAAAGTCCCTCAAGAAAGAATGGCAATGTGAGTACTCAAAAACACTGTAAAACAAAAGTCACTGGCAAACAAGTTAATAAACATAAACATTTATTCAATAGTCCAGAATAGAGTATTCCACCATCAAAAACTAACACTTAAACACCAACATATGTTGAAGGTACTGATAATGGCACTACTATAAAGGTGTTACCAACTAACTCTCAAAATACTGAGCCCTCAACTGGGGATGGACTAGCTGTGGTAGCAGGAATCAGTACTGCAGAGGCAAAAAAAAGTTTCAAAAGACTCTCCACTGCATCAAAACATGTATTGTTATCTCGGGTCACCCCTGAAAAAGGGACCTTTGGGGCCCAGTGGGCCTACCCGGTCACCAAAATTTAATAAATAAATAAATAAAATAAATAAGACTCCTCCTTATTCTCCAAGGCTCCTAACAGAAAGTCATCTGACAGAGTTGCAAAAACAAAGAGTATTCCTATAAAACAAAAAGTTAAAGCACTTACAGGTGCAGTTCACAATGGAGTTGCTTGGTTTGAAACACATACCTTTGAATAAACCAATCTCCAAGTAACAGATTAGCTCTAGTGATGATGACCATGGTCATGGTGATAATGATGAGATGGAAATTGTAAGTCTGACTTTACCTATTTCTGACAGTGACAGTGTGGAGGACATTGGGGAGAGTACTGCTGCACCATCAAACATGAGAGGGAAAATGTGTAATACACCAGCCATATAAAGTCTGACAGTAGTGATGAGGACACTGTTGCCGATGCACAGGATTCTATAATCATTTCTCCTGATAAGCCTGCATCCTCCACCAACTTGTCTTCCCCAGTTAAATCCAACCAATTGACCCCTACTGAACTCATTGCTACAAAGAGACTGTCCTCCTCTACTGTTTGGAATCCTTCTCACATAAACCTCAAGGATGCTTGCCCAGCAATATGTGTGTACTCGAACACTCATGTTAGTCTGGGGAAAAAAGATCATCTTGGAAAGACAACAGTGATGTAACATCTTATCTAGTAGGGCTCTCCATGAGCAGGAACATTCTTCTGAAACAGTAGGAGATGGTAGTCACTAGCTAAGGTCCAAAACTCCACTTTTATCTCAAAAGAATTCTACTGTAAGGTCCTCTGTTTTACCAGTCAGGGCATGTAGTACACAAACTAAGACTGACATTACCCCTGCTAAGAGGTAATTAAAGTTATAAGAGGTTTTAGAAAGAAAGTCTAAATATTTGCAAAACCATCCAATAACAGTGACAATCAATCATAAAAATAACGGAAATGAATGTACTTGACATGTAGCCATACCTTGTTGTAGAAGATGTGGGTTTCTGGAGGTTTATAGAATGCTTAGATCCATGATATTTAATACCAATTAGAAAATACTTTCCATTTACTGTTGTGCCCAGAATGTATGATAGTCTAATACTTCAAGTGAAGCATGCTGCCTGAGAGGCAGACAGCAAGGTAGTTCACTTTACTACTGGCATGTGGACCAGCACCCACATTATTACCTATAATTTTGTGAGGAATTCATCATCCTTTCACATCATTCCAACTACCACTATTCCAACTGCTACTACCGCTACTCTTTCTCTCACAAAAAAAAAACCTCCATGTTTCAGAAAATAGCAGTACTCCATGTACTGTATCTCACTTTCAACACACACACACACACACACACACACACACACACACACACACACACACACACACAGCTCAGCTAATTTGACAAGAACTCGAAAGACTAGTTAGTGCTTGGGCCACATCACAGGTTAGAAACTTGGCTTTTTTGTTGCCGACAATGGTTCAAATATAAGGAAAACACTTTGTGATGGCAGTTTTGTACGTGTACATTGTATCGCACATTGTCTTACTAGTCTGAAGTTTCCTTGATAATGACCAGCAAGTATCAACCACTGTAGGCACAGTTCACAAAGTGCGTGACCACTTCAACTATTCTGTGAAAACCTGTGACATCTTTGCTGATATCCAGATGAATAAAGATCTTCCTCAGTACCAACTTGTTCAGGATATACAAAAAAGGTGGAATTCAACTTACTTTATGACTGAGTGCATCCTTGAATAAAAGGTAGCTATCTTTGAGTATATTATGTACAATGATATTTGGGTTGGGATTTTACTACCTTCTATGCAATGGTCTTTGACAGAAGAGTTGTTTCACATTCTGAAACCATTTATGAGTGCTACAAAAGAGGCTGATGTAGAAAAAGGATCTGTAGACCTGAATGCCTTAGTAACCCTCATGGAGCCAGCCTTCAGTTCACAGTATAAGGGAAAACAGTATTATGATATAGTATTTTATTTGTGGTCTTGGCATGACACCTACTGACATTAGTTAATATGCAAAGTTTAGCATAGCCTACTGAAAAGTTCTGTTGTTACCCAAAGGTACTACTAGTCAGCAATATTACTTATCTATGCGTATGTGATAAAAGTTATAGTTCTGGATGCCAAAAGCCCACCTAATCCACCAATGAGAGCCATGCACTGCTCGACAGATGAGTTGTTACCCAGGCAATGGACTTTCTTTTCTATAGTATATAATATTATGCAAGCTCTTTGTTCACTGAATTTTCTGCATGATCACACAGGTGTTCAGAGAGGTACCAAACTCCCAGCTGTTTAGGTGAGCTGTTTCATGTGTGTACCGGAGAATAAACCTCATAGTCTGCAACACCTGTCTCTGTGTAGTGTTTTGCCATCAGGTCAGAGTATTCTGCCAGAACCAGCTAACAAAGTGGTGACCGTGGCAGGACCTGATTGGACAGAACCGAACCATAAAAATTTAAAGGTGCTCAGGAGAATGGGCAAGGGATAACAGAGGTGACAGAACCTGCGCACTTTCGTTCAAACATTATACAGAATGACATTCAGGCACTTCCACACCTTAATGGACCTGGGATTGTAGAAGGTGAGTGAGCCTATGCCTCCTCATCCTACAGTGGAAAAGGGTTTGAGGGACTCTCTATACTGGTTGCATGACTACCTGACTATGATACATAAAGTGGATCAATACGCTCTGTGTTCTGGGTTAGTGCAGGTAAAACAAACCTCTCATCCAAAAATGGACATCAGCACAGAGCCGAAACTTGATGCCTCCTATTTCCTAACTTCTCACTGAGGCTGGAGTGATTTTGCACTGGACACAAAATTGCATGGGTATCCCATACAGTATGTGTGCACCCTGTATTTGGAAACCTGATCCATAGCTAAAAAGCATGATCAGAAGGGTCTAATGGTAGCCACCCTTTTCACTGCTTTACAAGCAGTGGAAATTGATGTCTTAGCTTTGAGAAAGGAGCTGGGAACAAAAACCCATGAAATGGGCCAACTGCAGACCAGTCTGGAACAAAAAATCCAGAGGGTCTGAAATGAGGCTCAGGGTGAATTGCATTGTACTGTACAGGAGTACGAAAAGATTTTGCAGGATAAAAAGCATGTGTTACAAATGAATGATTTTTTGACTGGAATCAATGATACATTGTGGAGTGAGAATGAGGAGTTGTATGATGAGCTGGGAAAGTGTCAGGAAGCATTGAACAGGGAGATCAGGGAAAATCCGATGTGTGCATCGCGTACAGAGTTTTGCAACAACATGCAGCTAAGGGGCAGTACAAACGCAGGGTAAATCACTCACAATGTCGAGCCAAGATGTGAAAGTTATGCTGAGAAGTTTGGGATCCTGAATTGTCATGATCTAGCTATGCTATACCCTCTGCCCATTGACCAGATGTCATCGAAGAATGACAGCAGCGATGACGGGGAAATCTAAGATGGCGATCCTTGGGACTCCAGTGAATAGAAGCAGCCTCCGTCTGTTGCTGCTTTAAACAAGCAAGACAAGAAAGACATAGAAACAATGATTGATTTAGTGATCACAAAGGCCGGGGCCTCCGAGGCACAGTCTGCGGCGGTCTGACAGGCCATGACTGACATGCTTAAAATGGAGGTGGAAAAATACACCCTCATTCAGGGTGTGGCCACAGTCATGGCTGAAACTGTCATCAAAACCATGACAACTGAGTAGGAGGGGCATTCCCTGAATGCTCTGCAGTCTGCACAAGACATCCAAACAACAGCAGACAAAGTGGTCCACATGGGCCCTAATGACAATTTGAGCAGTCATTTGGAAAAAGTGAAAAGCTCCTGTGAAATGCTTAGCCTTCCACCGGAGCACAGAGTTCAGGTCCTGAGTCAAACTGTCGACCCAACACTTTGGTGCCAAACTGTCCGAAACAATCCAGTAGGAACAAAGAAGCCAAATTTGAAACTGTTGCTACTCCCCTCCTGGCTATGAACACCCCCAACCTCATTGACATAATGCTTGCCCAACCAATCAAACAGTACACCAAAGAAATGACAGCCGCTTCTGGCTGGCCTACCAAACCAGCAAAACCATGTCTGGGGAGGACTCAGATCGAGACTCCATTGAGTACAAAAGTTTATTTTTGAAAAATCAGCATCTCTGCCTCCATGAAAAAGTGGAAGCAATGGTATACCCAGTGAGGGACTGCTTTCACAATATTCTGGAAAGGGTGGAAAGGGCCTTCCAAATGTATGTCAGGGATCCGATGTCTAAGGACAAAGTGGCTGCGGTGCAGCCCAGCACTGAGCCTTCCACTCACTATGCAGTGGAAGGAAAATTCAAGGCGTTCCAACAGGACAAGGTATCCAACCAGAAGAGGGGTGGGCAAAACAAAAACAACAACAAAAAGGATAGGCCCAAATCAAACCAGCAGGACCAGAAGGGATATAAAGGGCAGAGGCCCAGCCCTTCTTATAAGGAGCTAGCCAAAGAGAACAATTGGTACTGGGAATTCATGGCAACAATTCGTTTGGTAGCAATGAACCTACCGATGCTATCATCCCGGACTGTAGCCGCAATTCAATCCACCCCTCCAGTGGAGGAAATGCCAGAGGAGACAGAAAGGCCCCAAAAGTAAAAGTCTCCCTATGTGAAGGTCCAACAAACGCTCAATGAGATGAGCCCCATGGGTGATCAAAGCCAGGATGGTTTGGACTGATGTGTCAGGCCCTGGTCCAGATAGTCACTAAAACAGTGACTGATGACTCTGGACATCCTTGTGTAGAAGTGCTGGTTGGGGGCTGCCAGCTTGAATTACTTCTAGACACGGGTGCTGCAGTTTCTGTGTTGTATCAAGATGATCCACAACTGTCTCCCTGATCGACAGGGAAATCCACATCTGCCCAAACATTTGAGGGGACTGTAATAACTACTTACAGGTCCAAGCCAATACCAATGGTTATAGGCACCTTTGAAGCACCATTTTGATCTAATGGTGTTACACCATCACCAGAGCATCTTAGAAGTGGACTTCCTGGCACACTATGGGTGCATGGTAGACCTAGCCAACCAGCTGTTGCTCCAAATGCCAGGCCAGTGTTCAGTGCTATTCATCTCTGATTCACACATTTTGTCTGCAGTGAAACCTAACGATGCTGACAATGATGTCATAGTTATGCTGCAAAACCATGAATTGTTTCCCAAGCTCAAATCAATTTTGGAAAGGCATCAAACAGCCTTTGAAAAACACAGACATGATTGTGGGAGAATGAATACTCTCATCCAAGTGGCTGATGCTGAGCCACCCAGACAAAGACAATATCCATTTCCTGCAGAGGCAATACCCTCCCTGAGGGCAACCATTGACTGTCTTCTGAAACAAGGGATCCTTAGGCCCTGTGTGTCCAGAGTCAACTGCCCCATTTGGCCAGTGAAAAAGCCCAACAACAGCTGGAGGCTCACCATCAACTACAGGAGACTTAGCCAAGTCACCCCTAGTTGTGCACCCTCTGTGGCATCTTTCCCATACATGCTCAAACTTCTGAAACCTGAACACAGGTGGTTCAGTGCTTTGAATATCTACAATGGTTTCTGGTCTCTTCTACTGGCCTCTGAGAGCCAATACAAGTTTGCCTTCACCTTTGAGTGGAGACAGTACATGTGGAATTGCTTCTCACAAGGATTCCACAACTCACTCTCCCTCTTTCACATCCACATGAGGGAGGCCATTCGAAACTTCTCAACACCACAATGCCTCTTGCAGTATGTGGATGATCTCTTACTGGAAACCAAGACTTTGGAGAACCATCAGAATTTCCTGGATGAGCTTCTAGGCCTACTGCAGAAGGCAGACGTCAAATGCTATCCTACAAAAGTACAGCTATGCCAGACAGAAGTTTCCTTTATGGATTTGCGCATAACCACTGAGGGCAGAAGCACTGCCCTGGACAAGGTTCAAGGCCTCCAAGATTTGTCACTTTCAACCAGTGTGGCTACCCTGAGACATTTCCTGGTTATGGTCAACTACTCAAGGGACTTCATCTGCAGTTTTGCACAAAAGGCCATACCTCTGTGTGAGCTACTGAAAAAGGATGTTCCCTGGCATTAGGGACCTAAGCACACCACTGCTGCCACTTCACTGAAAAAGGCATTGGCCTCAGCCCCAGCTTTGGTAAATATAAATACAGACTGTCCATTCCATTTGGAAACTGCCACCTCCAAGGTAGGAATGTCAACAGTCTTGGCACAAAAGGCAAATGGGACCCTTAGGCCCATTGCCTATACCTTCAGATGCTATCCCCTGTGGAACAGAAGTACTGTCTTTGCAAAAGAAACCTTCTGGCAACCTTCTAGGTTGTCAAGCACTTCACCTACATTATAGGGTTTTCCCCTATTGTGTTACACATCAACCTACTTCCTGCTAAATGACAGAATCAAAGGTGGAAATGTGTCTAACACTAGACTCGCTCATTGGTTACTGCTACTGCAAGACCATGACATTACTGTCCTTCCTGCCAAAATGCCATCCATTTTGGCACATGGCCTCCTGTACTCAGGAGAACCACATGAGTGTGGCCTACAGCCACAAACGCTACCAGACCAAGGCCCATTTCTGCTAGCTACAGAAGGAATCTTAACAGATCCAGCATTTTGCTGCATCTTCACAGATGAGTCTTCCTCATACTTTGAGGGAGAACAAATTGCAGGTTTGGGGGTCCTGTTACTGACTACAGCAGGAGACACCATTGAAATATCCAGAATGTCTACCATTCGGTCTTCACAGTATGCAGAACTTGCTGCGGTGGCATTTGCCCTGGAAGTGGTTCAACAGGGAAAAGAAGATACTATACCAACATCTTTTCTGATTCCTCATGGGTGTGTAACTCTTTGATGGAGTTTCTTCCATTTTGGAGGACACGATTTTGCCTCATCAGAGGGTACTCCTGTAAAACACAGGGATCTGTTGATCTACATTATCAGCCTTGCTAAGCAATTCCTTTTCAGACTGTACATTCACAAGGTAAAAGCCCATTCTCAGGCTGAACTGTTTCATGATCAAAATGACAAAGCAGACACCTTGGCTAAGAATGGAGCTCGAGGGGGGGAGGTATGGACAATGCCCCTTCCCACTGAGGAGCACATAGTAACTGCCAACAAAAAGACCAACGTAGTCCCTTTGGACCTCAATGAAATACAGAAGATCCAGAGATCAAAGATGTATCTGATTACCTCTTCAAAGACACAGAGAAGGAGATGTCTATGAACAATCTCTTCAAAACACATGCTGATAACCTTCACCTCTCTGCAGACCAACAGCTGGTATTTTACCAATCTGAAAAATCTGACAAACAAAATCTTTGGGTCATACCCAAAATACTCATACCTGAGTTCATACATTAGGTCCACAATACCCCAACAGGTGGACACCAAGGGGTAGACAAGACCTGCAGAGACTGATAACTGCTGGTCGGTGGCCAGGGATGACAGTGAACATCTAACATTACATGGAAAACTGCATACCTTGTGCACAGAACAATCCAATTCCTGGCAAGAAAAATGCCAGACTATTGCCCCAGATACAATCAGGTCCCTGGAATGTGATACAAATTGATTTCATTGGACCCTTGCCTCTCACCAGCAGAAACAACAAGCATGAACTTGTGATCACTGACCTCTTCTCCAAATGGATAGAGGCCTTCCCGTGTTGAGCAAACATTGCCAAAGCTTCTGCCAACATCCTGGTAGATCAAGTGTTTATCAGGTGGGGTCTACCGCTCAAGGTAGACTCCGACAAAGGAACCAGTGTCACAGCTGTTACAAGAATGTCTGAACCTATTAGGTGTTTATCAGAAGTTTCACATCGCATACCATCCCCAATCCTCAGGACAGGTAGAGAGAGCAAATAGATCAAGCTCATGTTATGTAAATTTGCAAATAAAACCCCCAAAGGTTGGGATACCATGTTGCCCTTACTCCTGCATGCTTCTTCCTTGCAGTAGTACACATGCATACCACAGTCAGCAGCTGGCCATGGTGGTGACAGGAGGGCTGAGCTGGTCACTGGCTCCATACAGCTGCAATTTCTGGGTTTGTGGGAGTCGCACTGCTGGGTGGATGGGGGGGCCACTAGACCACCAGGATAAATGTTGTGTGGATGGGGTTGGGGGGCATCTAGAACACCTTGGGGTTTATGGCTTTGTCGCGGCAACCGGGGCGGGGATCATGATGGGGGGTGGGGGGACCAGGACTACCAAGTCTCAAAGTATGTTGTCATAGCCAGATGTTGCACACTACACTGAAAGCTTGTTAAAAAGTGCAATCTGTGATCACAGGGAGGTTAAGAGACTTGCTCAGGGTCACACAGTATGCAAGTAGGGGCTGTGGGATTCAAACTCAGGTCTCCAGATTTGCAGCGCAGAGCCTTCAACCACTGCAGCATCCTGCCTCCCTTATATGGTAGCAGCTACTGGGGAATGGGGATCATGGCGGGGGGGGGCTAGTCTACCAGAGACTGTATCCCCCATATGGGAACAGTGGTCTTGACAGCCAAGACAGGCTGCATGTCCCACACAGTGTCCCCAGTTCACTGTCGCATGGGGGTGCTGTGGAACCTAGTGGGCCTACAGCATATGTCCACCCCCCCTTGCCTCATGCATGTCCCATGCATTCTAGTGTCACCACACTGTTACTGCACCCACAAGAGCTGTGGGGTGACAATGTTGGTGTGGGGGGCTGTCCTCCAGGGCGTATTTGGACTCAGGCAGTATGTATACATATGTGTGTGTATATATATATATATATATATATATATATATTTTGTGACTATATTGTTCTGTAGTCCATTCCAAC
The DNA here is from genome assembly GCA_016271365.2 of Neoceratodus forsteri. Lineage (NCBI taxonomy): Eukaryota > Metazoa > Chordata > Ceratodontiformes > Ceratodontidae > Neoceratodus > Neoceratodus forsteri. The sequence goes on along the minus strand of CM028131.1, from coordinate 1,436,213,504 downwards.
CAACAAGGGTTGCTGTGAGCATGCCTTTTTCTGCAGCATCCAGCCTGTACTGCCATTCCAACCAAAAGGTGGAGCTGTGTTCTCCTTGCAGTAGCACCGGGCAAACTGCTTGGTAATGTTTGCTAAGCAGCACATAATGAGATGCAAATGTGGCTGTTTGCCCACAGATTACCTAAGTAGGCTCATTTGGATGGGGGCTTTGAATATAGCTCACGTTTGCCCCAGGCTAACCAGTTTGCACTGGGCTATTGTGTTAGCACTGTGCAATCGGGTTAGCCCCAGGCAAACCACACTTCAGCATTGCAGTTCTACAGTGTGTGGCTTGCACTGTTGTTTGCTGTAGCTGTGACACAGCTCTGTGCAGTCACACACAATGTTCTCCACCTGCAACACTGGCTTGCTCAAGTGTCTTCTGAGCTGCAGTTGCAGTGTGCACTTCCCTATTGCTATATTCAGTGCTGTCCTATTCCTGGGCTATTTTTGCCCTGCACTCCCAGCCCAGTTTGCCCAGCTTCCTTAGCATGCTGGAGTCAGCAGGTTTAGCACCGTGCTATTCCTTTTGAATATGGCGGGCTATTTGGTCCGGGCAATGTTTGCACACCGGGCAGTGCTACTTTAGCCCCAGGGCAAAGCTTTGAATATCTATGCCTATGTTACTATCTAAAAACCTACTAGGCTAAAAAACAAGTAAATTTTTGGTGCAGGAAACTTTTCATTTCCTTTTTGAAGACATCAGTTGATTGTATGGTTCTCAATTCGTTAGGCAATGAATTCCATGACCTAGCCAAATTCATCTGCAAGGTAGCCTCCCCATCCGATTACATGCCCTTTAAGTTGGGATGTTCAAACTATTTTATCTTAAATTATGTTTAATGGCATTTAATGATTTTAACATCACCATTTTTCTTAGGGGATAGTTGTCAGGTGAACTAACTAACTTATGACACCAGGTTAACTATTAAAATTTTCTTTGTGCAGGTTGTAGCAAATTTAACATCGCATAGGTTTTACAATGGTGCACCTCGTGTTAGCTTTTTGTAGCAAATTTAGACAACCTGTAATACATCTGGTCAATCTTTTTTAAATCACCCGTCGGGGAATTCATGTAAAGATACAATCCATACTCCAAACTTGGCAACAACAGGTGACCCACCAACTGACCCTTTACCTCAGTGGACAAACTTGCTGAGACTCTGCTTAAAACCCATAGTTTTTGATTATTTTTTTAAAATTTGTAAACTTACATGTTCAGAATAAGTAAGTCTATTGTTGACTTGCACCCCTAGGTATTTGTATGATTTGACATTAACTATATCAGTCCCATCCATCAAAGAAATTTTTAGTCCTGGAGCCTGCCTGGTCTGAGAACCTAGGGTAAATAACATACTTTGTGTCTTTTTTGCATTTAATAATAATTGTGAGTCTTTAAATCATTTTCCATGGAATGAATATCTTCCTGGATAGCTTTTTCTGAAAAAAGGTTGATTCTCTGTCAAAGCTACTAAGACTGTGTTGTCAGCATATAGTCTTACATTACTATGTATAATGTTTCTTGCCAGGTCATTAACATATACATTATACATTAGGGGTTCCAGTACTGAGCCCTGGGGATCCTCCCTCCTAACCTCCCCAAGGCAAGACACTGAACCCCACATGATACACACTGCCCAGGGCTCCCTCCCCTTCCCCTTCTTCTGTGAATACTGAACAAAAATACTTGTTCAGGCTTTCTACTTTTTCTTGGTCCCCCTCTGCACACTTCCATTCTTCCCTTTTTTAGTCACACAATCCCACTCGTAGTCGTTTTTTCTTTCACTAACATACCTGAAAAAATTCTTGTCCCCTTTTGTTATTGCCTGGGCTATTTTTTCTTCAGTTTGCACCTTTGCACACCTGACTGCTTTCCCTGCCTCCCTCTGCTTTTCCAGGTGCAGTTCCCTGTCTTCTTCTCTCTGTGTTTCCTTGTGCCTCCTGAATGCCACCCTTTTCACCCTTACCTTCTCGGCCACTTCTTTTGAGAACCATAGTAATTTTTTCTTTCTCTCTGTTTTGCTTTCTTGTCTAATGCAATGGCTCATTGCCTCTGCTATGACTCCCTTAAGATTCTCCCATTGTTCCTTCATCCTTCCTCTTTTCTCTTTCTCTGACAGTGATTTTCTAAACATTTCCCCATCTTTGCAAAGTTGGCCCATCTGAAATCCATGACCCTTGCTTTCATGTGGTTTGACTCTTCTGCCGTCCTCACATTGAACCACACTGTACTATGATCCCTTGATCCCATATGGCTCTGCACTTTTATGGCTGAAATTCTGTCCCCGTTGGTGAGTACCAGGTCCAAAGTCCTTCTGAGTGGACTCTGTCACTAGCTGTCTTAGGCACACCCCCTGCAGGGCTTCCAGGATGTCTTTCTTCCTGACTAAGGCTGCAGCCTGGTTGCTTCAATCCACATCCAGCAGATTGAAGTCTCCTACCAACAGCACTTCCCCTTTAGCTGTCATTTTGAGGATGGCTTCTACAAGTACTCTGTCCAGCTCTTCCCCTTGTGTGGGAGGTCTGTATATCACACCAGTGTAAATGTTAGTGCCATTTCCTGTCTCCAGGGTGATCCACAGTGCCTCTGCCTCTCCCTGCATTCCCGGTACCTCAGTTACCTTAATTCCTTCCCAGACATAGACAGCCACTCCTTCTCCCTTTTTGCCCACCCCGTTCCTCCTGAATTGAGTATAATCTAGTACTGTCATATTCCAGTCATGGTTCCCTGTGAACCATGTCTCGGTAACTGTAACAATGTCCAGGTCCACCTCAGCCATCAGGGTCACTAGGTCTGAGATTTTGTTTCCAAGACTGCGTGCATTTGTGCACATGGCCTTCCAATTTTTACTGTCTCCTTTCCTGATAACTCCTCTGCTATCCTCATGTCTTTCCTCCATATCCTTCTTGTTCTTACTCCCATTCAGCCTTTTCTCTGCATTTGTACTTATTTTGGTTTTAGTTATATCTGGTGATTTTTCAACCTTAGGGTCCCTGCCATCTATATAATGTTGTGTGTGTGTGTTTTGGGTGGGGTTGTTTTCTTCACCCAACTTGTTTCCACCACCCCCCTTGGCAAGTTTAAATGCTTGTTGATTAAACATTTAAACCTTGCACTGAGGAACTTAGCCCCCTCCTTGGATAGATGCAGGCCATCGCCTCTGTACAGGACTGCATCCCTCCAGGTGGAACCTCAGTCCTCAGTGAAGCCAAATCCCTCTGCTCCACATGAGTCCTTCAGCCATGCGTTGAATCTCTTGATGCAGAGTACCCTGTTTTCCCCCTTGCCATTGATGGGTAACACCTCTGAAAAGGTTACAAAGCATGCCACCAGCCTAAAACCCCTCCCCAACTCCCTGAACTGCTCCTGCACTACCTTATCCTCACTACTTGCCAGATCATTCATCCCCAGGTGGACAATGATGTCTAGCTCACCCTCCTGTCATCCTGCCCCAGTGATCCTTAGGATGTGCTTTCCATCCCTCCAAGCTGTGGCACCACGTATGCACTTGACCTTCATCAATCTCTCCCCTCCTGGTCCCAAGTCTACTCCCTGATGACAGAGTCCCCCACCAAGAGTTGCTTTCTCCTCCTCCTCCAGGGTCCTCTGCCTCCCCCTTCCCCGGGTCTCTGCCATGTAGAACCCCCACGTCTTCCTTGGTTACCACTGTGTGTGCCTCTCTAAGATAGTCCAACTCTGACACTGCAGCGTGGGAGTTATGGAGTGGAACCATAGGAGGGATGTGTCTCTTCCCCACCGCCCTCACTCTTCCTGAGCCCACCATTGTCCAGTGTTCTTCTTCCTTGGCAATTGTTGAGGCAGTGGGGGTGGACTTGGTGGTCCCTGGATGGGGGAGGAGGTCCTCTGAATCCTGGCCAACTTGGCCGGGGGATGAGCAACTTCCACCCTCAGCCCACAGAGGTGCCTGCAGATTTGATAGCACTGCAGCCTCCAGAAAGTCTGTCTGAAGACTGCTGCCCCACAACCACTGCACTACATCACTCCCATCATGTCTATAAGTTTCCTTCCTGCTTTAGGATATTTCTCTCTCTCTCTCTCTCCCCTCTCTCTTTTCCTCTTTCTCTCCTCCCTTCTCTACTTTCCTTCAGTAGAGAAACATGATGGCTTAGTTGCCTTTGTGCCCTATAGCTGTTTCTATGAGTTCTGGTGAACCCTCCCTTGCTGCTTCCACATGAAGTATTTATCTATTGTCAATCACCCCCTAGAGCCTATAAAAGTGAAGATAACCCTGGGTGGGTGGGTGAATAGGTGGGAGGGAAGGAAGTAGTGTGTGTGTGTGTGTCTGTATGTGTGTATGTGTTTGTTTCATCCCTTTGCTGCTGCTAGCAATACACCCTGTAGTAATTAATTTTAGAAGGAACTAAGCCTCTCTCAGCTCCACCCCCAAATAAACACCTGATTCACAAGGCTTCCTAAATCTACTCATCCCAAGATTAAGTTCCTGACCTACTTTCCTCTACACCACCTGTTACAATTTAAAACCCAAGTTTCAAGGTAACCCAGTCACTGCCTACCAAGTTTCAAAGTGCCCCAACCACTACTTACAGATCTTTTCTCCCCACTTACCCTGCTACTTGCAAAAGGAAGTGACATATAAATAAATATTAATATACCTTTAAGGTAAAGCTAGGTGCTGTCACTCCTCTCTTTCAGCAACTCTGGTCTTCTCCCCTGGAACTTGACTGCCTCAAATCAAATCATTATACTGGGAATGCCGTGGTGGGAAGTTCAGCAGGTGCAATAGAATACTGGTACTTCCAGTAAGAACATCCACAGTTTCATTCATTCATTTCACTAGTCATGCTGTTTAGTACTATTAAACAGTGGTTAAATTCCTTTTTTTGTTCTACAGATATGTGGTTTAAAAGCTGTTTAAAATTATTTTTAGCATACTGGTACCATACTATAGAAAGGTTCTAAAAGGTTCATGTAAGCATACAAATAAGCATCCAAACCTTTTATTTCTTATCAGAAACTTTTAGATTCTCATTACTTTTTGAGGATCTCCCACCTTACTGCAAATAGGGCAGCATTATGGATTAAACCTGTAGAGGGGAGAGACGGGTTTTCTGGGAATCCAAAGATTATAATAGAGAAATTAGAAAATTTCTATAATACACTTCATACACCAGAGGAGGGGGTTCCAGCTCCCTTCTTCCACCATTTGACAGTACTCAAACTTTCTCAAGAAGCCAACAATTAGATATAGTACATAATCCCATTTTGTGGGCAGAGATTCAAGAAAAATCAAAAACAAGAGTACAAAATCTCCAGGCTGTCTTGGCCTGCCCTCAGAGTAGTGTACACATCACTTATCATTATTAGTACAACACCACTCAACAGTTTTCAGTGAGGTGCTTGAGGGAGTGGGTTATGCCTTCATGGTGATGGGTGCAGATTGCAGTTTTGAAGAAAGCTGGGAAGGATCCCACAGAGTGTGGATTTTACCACTCCACTTCTTTCCTCTGCAGTGACATAAAACTGTTGACAGGGATACTGGTCAACAGACTGAAAAATCACATTCAAACCATTATACATCCAGATCAAACTGGATTTATTAAAGGTCACTTCATACAGGACAACATCAGGTGGCTTCTGAATATTTTTTCCTCACAAGGCAAAAGCAGGGTCACTCAACTTGCTATATCAATGGACACATAGAAAATGTCTGAGAGTTAATTGGCAATTTCTAAATTATTCTCTATGAGCCTTTAAATTTGGACCTAAATTCCTAGACATGGTAGAAGCCCCATATAACACACCAGATGCCACACTTAAGGTAAACAGCAACAACTAAGACAGGTTTACCCTGGGGAGAGGGGAAAGACACAGCTGTCCTTTATTTCCTCTAGTATTTGTGAAATGTCTTGAACCTTTGGTCATTGCAGTCAAAATCCTAGAATAGAGGGCATACAAGTAGGTCAGGACGTGCATAAAGTATCACTCTATGCAAATTATTCCACCTTTTTTCTGTCAGAGAAAGATACTTTGGTACCTGAATTGTTGTACAGTTTGGCTGTTTTAAGGAAATTATCAGGGTAAAAACTAAACTACCTGAAATCAGAGGCCATCCTGCTCAGTGGGAGATGTACCCCAGAATTTAGAATGACTTTCCCCTTTACTGGGCCAAAAACAACCACATCTGCTATTTAGGGGTACAAGTCACACCGCAAATTTTGAAGCTATTCACCATCAATTACAGAACCCTCTACACTACTGTGCAATCAGATGTGGCCTGCAGGAAATGTTTACCCCTATGTCTTTCAGGATGCATCAGCATCTTCAAGATTAATCTATTGCCACATGTTTTATTTTTATTTCAGACATTACCAGTGGGCATCCCAGTGTCATTCTGGTCTAAGGCCATGAAAGACTTTTCAAGCTTAGTTTGGGAAAGTCACAGGTCATGGGTCAAGTGAACAGTACTGACAACACCTAGGGAGAAGTGGGGTCTCGCTATGCCAGATTTAAAGCTGCATTATCTGGCAGTACAAGCAATTTCTCTGGTCACCTGGGCAAAAGACAGACACTAGTCCAAATGGTATAACATGGAGAGTAGGTCACGTATTTCAATCCAATTACTCTACCACTGGTTAATGTCCCCCAGGCAATTAGAGGGGAAATTCTTGAGGTCTGTGGGTGGAGCACTCTCTTAAAATTCTATACAAGGTTAGGAAGCATTTGAAAGTGAATAAGGACATTGGCCCACTGTTTTTTTATCAGGTATACAGGCACCTTTCTATCCCCAGCTCATGATCAAAGATATGGCCATTGGGAAAGACAAGGCATAGCCAGATTTGCACAATGTATTAGTGGGGAACAGATCAGAAGCATCCACAATCTATATCACAACTGTTTAGTTTCCCCAATATGTAATTCTTTAACTTTGTTAAAATTAGGCATTTCAACCAGGCAGACAAAAATCTGTAGAAACTTATTAGAGGAAAATACATCATTAGAAGACTTATTTTATTGGGGGTTACACTACAAATCAGATTCAGGTATATCTTAGACCTTTATTCCATCTTGTAAAAGGTCATGATAGTTCCACTAGAGGCAATAAGACAAAGGTTGGAAGTGGAGGGTGGAGCAATGATAGCAACCAATTCATGGGAGACATTTCCCTAGGCAGGATGGAGGACCACCTCCTCTCTATCCTGAAGAGAATTTCAGAGAAGGTTGAAGCCTGGTACTTTAATGCTCCACCAGTTACAAAACATATTGTGTCTACTAATACAGACCTCAAATAGAGGCATTGTGGAGGCAGAGGATCCAACTACCATATATTTTGGGAGTGTCCAAGACTATGGCAGTATTGATCAGTGATACTTAAAATTGTCCAATTAATTATTCAAAAACCAATTCCATTTGGCTTACAAAACCAAGTTTTAGGCATACCTCCAAACCCAATCTGTAACAAGCACCTTAGGACACTCTTACATATGCTGCTGTTGGCTGCTTTAAAGTGTATTCTGTTTCGAGTTTCCAGTTTTCGGTTTTAACCGATAAAATCCGATAAAACACTACCGACGTGTCTTTCATTATTTCAGTTAAGACTGAAAAACACACAAAAACATCCCCTCATCTCAGTCTCATCATACACCACTCATCTTAACGTAACAGCACTCAGTTACAGCTACACATTAAATAAAACAAGCTAATGTAGCTTCAATCAAGTACAACTGCTAACCCAGTCTGCCCATTATGTTAATTCTTTTAACCTGCATCTGCAAGCTTCAGTTTCATTACAGCACCTCTCAGTTACTGCTACACATTGAAGAAAATGAGCTAATGTAGCTGCAATCAAGTACAGCTGCTACTGCACCTCCCATACTTAAATTTTTTAAATGCTGTCCCTTCATTCTCATACAGACGAATCAATTAGATTCTATCAGATTAATAGAAGTACACATAGTCAGTACTTGATCGACCGTTATTTGGTTCAGTTGTGCAGTTAGCCACACACACTGACTACCCTCTGGTGCTTGCGATCTTTTTCTGAAGGGCTGTGCTTTTCATTTGTTTTCATTTATGGGTGGACCACTATTTGTCAGTTTCATTTGTTCTTGCCGGGTCACGCCAGATTCAAAGTAAAAATGCCTCGATGATCAAAGATGGCAGAGCAGTATGCCGTTGAACATAAAAACTTCATGGTCGATCTTCTCCATGGCAAGTGAACACTAATCTGTAAGTTCTGCAGAGTTATGGTGCCACTTGTCCACAGTAAAACAGTGAGACGGCTTGCTGAGCGTGTGCTTTCTAAGACTCACATCAAGCAGAAGCAGCCCCTTGAGAATGAAGAGCACGGTTTAAGCTGGATCTCACTTACTGAAACCATTACTAGGTTCAAGCACAAAAGTGGGGATGAGCGGGACATTGCTCATGAGTTTGCCAGAGCAATGATACAGTTGGGTGTCAGCCTACATCAAACTAACGGTCCTCTGGGAGATCTTTAGAAAACGGGCACCTGCTGCATGAACTATGCCTAAATCTGGCCAAATGTATGAAAAATATCTACCTGAGGTCTTCAATTCCGACATGGAGCACATTATTGATTTGTTCAATGGCACACAGATTTCAGTGACAATTGACAAAACACCTGAGATGCACAGCGACCCAGCAGTGGCTGTTCTGTTTACTTTTGCTGAAAGATTAAAGAGTTGGGATCGGCGTACCATTATGGCAGACCTCAAGGTAATTGAGTGTTGTAATGCAGTGCCAATTGCAGCACTAACACAAAAGGTTCTGGATATCTATGGGAAGAACTGGGAGGATGTTGCATGCATATGCAGTGACAGTGCCAGCTATATGAAAAAATTGTTTGATGAGAGAAAATGTCAAAACAAGCACTGACAATGCATTGCATGATTTATTACAACAAATTTAGCATTTAAAGTTTATGGTGCAATATCAATGTTAATCTGGATTCTATGGTGCTATTAATATGAGTAGTATGTTTTGATGCTAATAATAGAGGATATGGTGCTAATAATGGGGTTATGTGCAATTCTAGTTATTTTTGCTATTTCTTGAACTTGAACATCAATGTACACTGTGCTTTTTTTAAAGAAAAAAATTATTACAATAAACACAGAAAACTACTGAAATTGTATAATGATTTATTGATTTACACCAGAAAACACAGAATTTTACTACTTGAAAAGGGAGCGAGAAAAGCTAAACACCTTTTTTTATTGAACAATAAACACCTAAAACCAGAAACCCTAATTATGTTGCAGTGGTTGTTAGATGTTGTCCCACAGGTGTCCACTTGGACTAAAAAGGTGGAGGAAATATGCAACATGGAACAGCTCACATTTGATCTGCAGCTCAAGAGAGAAACTTTTCTGACTATATGACACCCTTGGGATACATTGGCCTCGGCAAGGACAACAGAAGAAGAGTAAGGATCAGTCTGCTAATTCCCCACCTTCATTGCTGAAGCCAGTACATTTCAAGGTCAATACCTTCAGAACCTGTGAGGACTGATTCATACAGTTGAAAAGAGACATAGTAAGTTACATTGCTATTCATTGAGCACCTCAAAAGTAGTGACAGATTATGCATATTTGGACATTAACTTGTCGAGGGCACAACAGTGCTGTACTGTTCTGTTAATACAGATTTTGGGCCCTGTTAGTCCATGGACTTTTCATGGACTTTTACTATAACATTTGAATGGAGCAATGTACTTTATACAGTACTTATTATAACACTGTAGTCCCATCATCAGGTATCAAGACTTTGAATTTAAAGGTGAATGGACTAAACTGGCTAATGACAGTAATGTTGGATATGTCAAACTAATTTTTAAGTTTGATGTTAACAAACTTGAAAGCCTTATGGAGGAGCCGAATGAAGTCAAAGAATCCACCGTCGCCTTTAAAGACACTCCTAAGTACATTGAACTTGATAACATGTTACAGAAAAAACCTTGCGGATACAAGGTGGAAATTATTGAAAGAAAGCACAAAAAATTACTACGTGATGCAGAGGATTACAAAAAGGGGAAAACTGTAAGCTTGGTATGAAGCACCAGTCAAACCAGAGGAAGGAGTCGGAGACATAAATCTAACAATAAAGTACATTTTACCAAATCAAATCAACAGTATTCTAGAAACAATGACACTGCTACTAATACAAATGCTGATGCTGAGAAAAATGAAAATGAAAAAGACAGAGTGGGACCATCCAACAAAATGGAAAGGGTTATTTTAGGCAAAAAGACACCTCAACAAAAAGGAAAACAAACAGGAAAACAAGGAGGGGCAAATGAGTCTGCAAAAGGTAATGGAAAATCTCAGAGGACCCTTATGAAGAACAACTGCAAGTCATGAACATTTCTGGACATATATTGCATCAGATTGAGAGTCAGGTATTAAAAAGAGGTCTCAGCTTTAACCCAAGTAGAAAGGTAAACATATTTGAGCTTTTTGTAGACTTACACAAGTTTAAATTTGAAATTTATGTACCGTGCCTCCAATGAAAAATGACAATTTTTGGACCTAGAATGTTTTTCTTCTCTGGGTAATCCAGTACAAACAAAATGTTTTAGAAAAACCGCCTCCACTAATTCTGTCTTAAGGGTATATAGTGCCCACCCACAGAAGCTAAAAGACTCAGTACCTTATAGTCTAATGGTTAGACTTAGACAGAAGTGTTCTAAAGATGATGACTTTATACAACAAGCCACAGAATTAACTAACAGATTTTTAGCTAGGGGTTACAATGAGAAATTGTTGGAAGATTCTAAAAACAGAGCCTTTACACTAAAAAGAGAAGATCATTTGAACAAAAAAGGCATTCATGCAGGCACTATGCTTAACACTAACAGTCAGGTTACATTTGTGATTGAATATAATGGGGTTGCTGGCAGAACTGACAACATTATTTTTAAAAACTGGCATATGTTACAAAGCGATCAGGCAATGAGTACAGCAATTGGGGCCAATCCCATGGGGCCAGATATTCAAAACTTTGTGCTGGGCACAGGCCACTTGCATTTGATATGCCCTGGGTTTGCTTGGGTCTGCTATATTCAGAAGGCCAAATAATGTGGGTAAACTGCATTAGCACCCTGCAAAAGTTTAATGTATGCAAGAGGCAAAAAGAGGGGGCATGTACATGAATACAGGTGCAGTGCTATAGTCAGTGCATTACTGATGTGCAGAGTGTTTTTGTGTGACTTAACACAACACTTTGTGCAGTTCAAATTATCACCCAGGAAAAGGTAGCCTTAACCCTAGGTAAAACAGCAATGCACAACATTGTGGCTTTGTACAGCTTTGCATGACTTTGCGTGACATAGAACCATGGTTTATGGAACTCTGTGATTCAAAAGTGAAAATTTTGGAATTTGTGAGGGTCTGCCAGTGGTGGTTTATTGACCCTAACCAGTAAATATTAAGCATAGAAAGAAACCATAGAAGAAACATGCTGCACACAGATGGCACCTCCTATGTTGCCATCATCTGCCACCAGTCCCAGCCATGCCAGGCATTAAGTGGTGACCCAGCACCCAGTGGACACCATGGCAGTGTGTCCATACAGCACATACCTGCAGATCACCCTTCAGTGAACACCAACAGAATCCAGCACAGACATGCAGCACTGGGGGCATGGAGGGTGTTGAGCTGAGGGTGTACAGGTGGCCAGTATGTACTACATACTCGGTGCTACCACAAGGCTGGGACTATCCACGCAGTGCAAATGGTCCAGTGTTTGGATTATCCCAACACCAGTGTGACTGTCTGATGGCATGTGCCCCCCCAGCCACATACTGCACATATGTACAGACACCACAGCACACACAGCCTGCCATGTATATGTCACTGTGAGTATCCCATGCCAGTGGTGCAACATTTGTAGGTCACACAACAGCATAACAGTAATGTCCACTGTCAATACACACCTGCAAGATGGGCCTGTCGCTGTGCAAAGTGCAGTAGTCATTGATGCCCTACACACCATAGGCTTTGCTGTGTCCCTCACACTACTGGCCCCCTTATTACTGTAGTGTCTGATGTGCACTGCAGCAGGGGCTGCAGTGTGACTATTGCATGCAGCACCATCACTTGTGCCTGTGCTGTGTAGCCCCCTGGGGCACAATATTCTATGCAGTTCTATGCAAATTCAGCCTGCAGCTATAATCATGCACTTCCAGATCAATCTACAGGTGGAGCTGTGGGCAGACCCAGCCAGCCCCTGTACTTCCAGACTGACCTACAGGTGGAGCTGTGTGACCCTGCAATAGCGCTGGGCAAACCACATGCAAATCAGGACATAATGAGATGCTAATCTGGATGTTTGCCCACAGACTGCCTAAGTAGGCTCATTTGCATGTCACATTTGAATATACCTAAATTTTGCCATGGCAAACATGATACTGCCGGGCAAACGTCTTAGCTCCTCACAAAACCTGCGCAAATGTGTCTGCGCTGTGCAAGCGCTTCAGAAACATGATACATTTCTACAGAATTTCACATGCACTGGTGCTTGCAGCTTTACTGGATCCACTCCTTTGCTAGCACACACTTTGGCCACATAGTTTACCTTTACCTTCCTTCATGTCACTGTGCACTGGATTGTTGTTATGCTTTGCACTTCCCTGGGTGCTATATTCAGAGCTGTCTTTTCCCTGGGCTGTTTTTGCACTGAACTCCCAGACCAGTTTGCCTGGCTTTCTTAGCATGCCATATTCAGCGGGTTTAGTACTGGGGCTATCCCTTTTGAATATAGCTGGCTATTGGTTCCAGGCTAATTTAGCACACCAGGCAGTGCTAATTTAGCCCTGAGGCAATGTTTTCAGTATCTGGCCCCTGGTCTCTTTTAAGAGGGTTAGAAACTTGAAAGACATTCTGGTACATAGTAGGCTACCAGATTTAAAAATGGAACCACAAGCCACTTGGTTACCCACCCCCCAAGACCAAAAGGCTTCCATAAGTGCCTACACTGCAACATTTCTAAATATGCTCAAACTAGTGACAGATTTGCACTCTTTGGAGATGACACAAAAGGGGTAGATGTATTACAATGTTTGGCATGTGACACCAACTTTGTAGTCAATGGCCCAGATATTCAAAGCTGTACCGGTCCAAGTGCAGACTTGGGCCAAGAAGCGATATTCAGCGGAAGCCAGTGCGTAGCACAAATCTCATTGCATCAGTGCACAACTATAATGAATGCAGGTGCAAGTGCAGGGGGCATGCCCATCAATAACTAGTGCAGTGCGATATTCAACCGTGAAACCATGGCGCAAGGGCGGAGCAAATCAGAGATGCTTCAAGCAGACTTGTTCTCATAAATACAGGGTGCAAGCACACAGAAAACACTTGTGCCAGGTGAGAGGGAGTGAGAGAGAAAAAAAGAAAGAAAGAAAGAAAGAAAGAAAGAAAGAAAGTAAGAGAGAGAGAGAGAAAGTGAGAGACAGACAGACAAAGGCAGACAGAAAGGGAGAGGGACAGAGGTGGCAGTGGAGAGGGAGACGGGGCAGAGAGAGTGTGACAGACAGCAAGACACACTGCCAGGCAATGCACCAGGGTGGCACACAGCCCACAGCAGCCAACCACCCAGGGGGATATAGGACAGCAAGGGTCATGGATAGTGTGCCCTTAATGATGGTGGCCATAATAAGGGGTGTGAGGGGGCAGCAGAAACAGCAATGTGGCCATGGAAGGGCCCATCAGTGGTATGCCTGACACAGGTGGCACCATGCCTGCATCACCTTTGAGCAGTACAGTGACACTGAGATCATGGGCCGGTACCACCTGAACAGGGTCATTGTGAGGCAGCTCTGTGAGCTGTGCAGTGAGGAGATGCAGGCACCCACCAGACAGAGCCATGCCATGTCCGTGGAGATGATGGTGACAGCTGTCATGTGGCTGGTCACCACGGGTACCTTTCAGAGACCAACAGGGGATACCACAGGCATAACCCAGTCAGCTACATCCTGCATCCACACGCAGTTCCTCAATGCTCTGCTGCCACGTGCATCAGAATACATTCATTTCCCCAGCACACAGGCAGAGCGTACAGCAATCATGCAGGACTTCCACAGGGTAGCACATATGCCTGGCATGATTGGGGCCATTGGCTGCATCCATGTGGGCATCTGCATGCCACCTGGCCCCGAGGTTGTGGTGTACATCAATAGGAAGGGGAGCCTGAGTGTCAACTACCAGATGGTGTGCGATGCCACAGGGTGCATAACCAATGTCTGCACCACACACCCTGGGAGTGCACATGATGCATTCATCTGGCACAGCTCTGCACTGTGCCACAGGTTTGAATATGGGGATATATCCACGGGCCACCTAGTGGGTGAGTATGGCATGGACAAGGGGCGATGGGCAGAGCATACCAAGGGATAGGGGAGGGCATAGTGTACATGTTGGCGTGGGTGCCAGAGACAGGCAAGGGGTGCATCCTAGCATAGCAGAGGGCTAACCATGTCATTATCCACACAGGGCACAGAGCCTATCCACTGCATCCCTGGCTGCTCATCCCCTACCGGTGCGCATTGTCCCCAGTAGAGGAATGCTACAACGAGGCACACGCCAGCATGCACATCATCGAGCAAGTATTTGCCATGCTGAAAGTACCATTCCGTTGCCTAGACAGGTCAGGCGGTGCCCACATTACAGCCCTTCAAAAGCCTGTGGCCTATTCCTGGCCTGCTGCATACTGCACAATATGGCCATTGACCATGGGATAGCTGTTGAGGCCGATGAGGGTGACAGTAGTGGGGACGATGGAGGCAATGGGCCAGAGGGAGGTGGGCAGCCAACCCCTGGGTGGAGGGATCCCCGGCTGATCCAGTAGGCAAGATGGCACAGGGAGACCATAGCATGGGAGCGCTATGGTGCACACAGGTAAGTGGTGCGAAACACTAGGCCACACAAACAGGTATAGCACATATGCAGGGGTGTGCATGGCAGTGGGCATGCACACTGAGCGAGGCTTGGGCAGGGTAATGGTGACGGGGCACACCCACACACAACCACACACAGCACCCCTCACAGCCCCCCCACACACACACGCACTCACACACGCACCCACACACACAGGCATGGGTTTGTGGTGCAGATCACATGCATTGCACCAGTGCACAGGTGCAACTGATGCAGGACTGCTGTCATCACGCCCACGACACAAGGCCCAGCAGCCAGGCAAGCACGCACACAGGCAGCTTGTGGTACAACACACAGGTGCCACACCTTCAGCAGGCACATACACACCACCCATGTGCACATTGGGCGGCAGCTGCAGACTGCAGGCAAGGTGGGCTGCACATCAGGTCTGCTGCACAGAACCTTGGCCACCATGGCCATGGGGAGGCTGTGCCTGGGCCAATCAGCAGCCACAGGATGTGCATCAGCCATGGAGGGATGTGCAACAGCTCCCCAGGGGTGGAACCGCAGGACTGCGACCATGTCTGCGCGGCTGTGTCAAGGCACCCAAACAGCCTAGCCTGGGTGTGCCTGGGATGCTGACATCTGAGCCTGGCATCAACTGTGCAGGGGTCACCTGATACCGGGTAAGTGGGATGGATAGTGCACTGTGGGGGGTCATCTGTGCCCAGCCATGCCCTGTGGCAGCCAGCAGCACAACACCATCCGAGATTGTGGTGGCAATGTGATCCAGGGATGCAGTCATGGCCTCCTGCATGTGCTGCATCCCTGCCAGGATCTGCGCAGTGCCCCTCTCCTGCTGCTCGGCTAACTGGTGCACCTCCGCGTGCAGTGCCTGCACCCCAGTTGTGAGCAGCACCTGTTGTTGAACAGACTCCAGCAGCAAATGGGTGTGCTCAGCCAGCGGGTCGGTGTCCTGGGGCTCCCGGGATGGATGCTGATCTCCATGTGGTGACTGGTCATGATGCACAGCCCTCCCTCTGGTGGATGCTGCACAGAGGGGCCTGCAGGGGGATTGGGTATGGCAGGCACACCGACAGTGGACCCTGTGTCCGGCTGTCTGGTGGCACCCACAGCCCCTTGCTGTTGCCCATCTGGCCACTGCACACCACCCAGCACCTGCTTGGCAGTATCATCTCCACCGCAGGGCACAACCTGGGCAGCACACACTGCTGCACCCACAGTGGTGGTGGGCAGCTGTTCTGCCGCCGGCAGGCACTGGGCATGCTACCTGTGTCAGTGGTCAGTAGGGGTGTCTCCTCCACAATGGTGGCCATGCTGTCCAGGATGAGCGTTGCGTTGTCATCGGTGTCAGACCTCACCCCAATCTGTGTCTCTGCACGCAGGACCCCAAGGCTGGCATCCCTTCAGGAACACATTCAGAGTCTTGTCCGACCCCAGGTCCAGGACATCCACCTGCACAGCGGTGGTGAGCTGCAGCCTGTCAGGCCCCCGGATGCCCGTGGAGGTGGAAGGCTGGTCCTCCGGGGCTGGTCCAGAGGCTATGACTGCTGCCACCACTGGCACCCCATCATCTGCATGGAGGCATGCTGGTGCTGCAAGAGAAAGAGAGGTGTGTTAATGATGCATTGCCCACATGTGCACCCCCCACTGCCATTGCCTGTGCCCTGCAGCATGGCATGCACGTGGGTGTGCACACATGCACATGGCAGACACGACGCATGCACGCATGCCAGCACGGCCATTTCTGCACTCTCCACACCCCCGGCTGTACATGGCTGACATACTTAACATGCAGTAATGGGCTGCCACCCATCTGGAATCCACCACCAGGCACAACCTCCACCGTGCTACGGCACATGGTGGCTGCCACCAACTCCACCTGCAGTATGAGCAGTGGCGCAGCTGCAGGCTCCCCTCTGGTGGCATTCCGGGAGGCATGGATGGCCACCACCTTCTCCTTGATGTGCCTCTTGTCCATGCCCACCTTCTTCCTGCACTCCTGCACTGAGCACTCGTGGCTGCCCTGCTGGTTCTCACATGCTGCCACCTCCATCCAGGCCCCAGCCCTGGCCTGTGGTATGCCCTTGGTGCCACTCAACAGGGGCTCCCTGTCAAAGGTAGGCCTTGAACAGGACCTCTGTCTCCACCTTTGTGAAACTGGGTTTGTGCTTGCAAGCAGACCCACGCTCCTCACCTTCCTCATGTTCCAACATGTTGCTTCCTGTGGGCATGGACAGCACAGTGTGTCAATGGCAGCAGCACCCTGTTCCATCCCCTCTTCTGTGCTGGCTGCTCTCAGTAAGCTGCAGCAGCATGCACAACCTACCTTGAAAGGATGCAATACCAGTCCATGGCCTGTGCTGATCCATGGCACTTTTATAGAGCATCACATGCAAATGAACTTTGGCACAACGGTAATGACATGCTAATTCCCCCAGTGTGCAATGCATTGGCCGATGAGCGCATTTGCATGCGGCACCTGAATATCACGATTTTGATCCATGCGTAATGAGATTGCTCCAGTGCAAGTCATGGTGCAATGCGCACACATGCATGGTGTGAAGGACCACAGTACACATGCACTAAACGGTATCATGTCATCAATCTACTGTGCACCAACCGTGTGATGGGGCCATGGTGTGCCAGTCCTGCTATTGTGCACGAGCACACTGTGCGGTGGCCAAACCCTGACCCCTGCTGTGACTTCTGTCCCTGGGTGATCCCCACCCCGTGACCCTGCCCAGCCATGCCCATGTTGCGCATCTCCAAGACTGCTTGATGGGCAGACACAGTGCATGTCCCCTTGGATCGTGCATCTGGCACATGCTGTGGTCACGTGCTCTTACCGCTGCCATTTTGCTCACCGGCTACAACTCGCAGCATGATGCAACAAAGGGCACCAAGGGCAGCTAATTGGACAGAGGTGGAACTAGTTAACCTGGTCACCTGTGTCCAGCCCCACACACCCCAACTCTTCGGTCAGGCACCCCTGCAGCAGTCCTGGGTAGTTCTGTAGCAGGGCAATGCTGCAACACAACAGCAGCACACAGGGGTGGCCAGGACAGGGGAGCAGTGTCACCACCTCTGTGGAGACCTGGTGAGGAGAGACCCAGAGTGCCTCAGGAGGCTGGAGGCCTGAGTCAGGCATGGCGCTGTGCCACAGCCAGGTGTGTAGGCCCATAGTGCATAAGTGCCCTAGTGCTGTACTGTGGTGTTGACTAGGCTGCCCGGCATGCCCTGCAGAGTGGTGCACAGCCATCGTGCACATCCCGGGGAGATCCCTTATAAAAATACCAAACAATATGGGGGCCAGGTTCTGTCCTATACTGATCCTGAACAGCTGCACCTTCCCCTACAGTCCCCTTCCCACTGTACAGTACCTGTTCCCTATCCCCTTCCATCATTTTCCTACCCTCTCCCACACCCTTATTTTGTACATAGTTCTGTTCTTTAATATATCTGTCTTTTGACATACCTGCCTGTGTCTGTGTCTGCTTTGCAGGTGGCATGAGGAGCCATGCTGCAGTGGCCCAGTGCCTGTCCGTGTGGTGTGCATGTGTTGGGCACGTGTTGTGCTTCTGTGGTTCACTGCTGTGTGCTGTGGTGTGTCCCACTGTGGTGCTGTCCCTTCCCTCGGTCAGTGGCTGTGTCTTGGGGTGCCCATGGGGTGGCTGTCAGGGGTGTGTGGTGGGTGTTTGTGCTTGGCTGCATGGTCCTGGGTGTGGCTGGCACTGGTCTGGGTGTGTAGGGGGTACGGCCTGAAGCCTGTGGGAGGGCCCCATGGTTGCCCTCCATTGGCCATTGGCACCTCCTGTTGCCTATTATCTGTGTCACTGTTGTGTTCTGGGGTGGGGGTCTGGATGCCTGTGTGCGCCCTGCTATGCCCAGCTGGTGGTGACCTCATGTGGTCTGTCACTGTACTTCCCTGGCTCTATCCCTGGGTCACTTCTCTGTGCCATGCCCCCCCTTTTTACTCTGCTGCTCTGCTCCCATGGTTGTGCTGGGGCATCTCTTTCTGTGCCTTGCTGCTGAGCGGTACGTGTCGGGCAGGGGCTCTCCCTGTGCACAGGAATGGGGGTGGTGGGCAGTTGCTTTGGATGGTTACTGATGTGTACCTGTCTATGTTCCATTCCCAGGGTCGGAAAACAGGAGGAGAGCAGCAGCAGCGGTGGCAGTGGCAGGACAGCAGGCTACAGTGGGCCAGGGTGGCAGTGCAGGAGCAGTTTCAGCACCAGTGTGGCCACAGAGGGCAGGTAGGCACTGTCATGGTCCCTTGCACTGTACATGGGGGGGTGGCAGGTGTGTGGGTGTGGGCATCGCCACCTGTGCCATGGCAGTTGTGCGTGTTGCGCTCTGTGTGGTGCCTGCCACTGTGGCGAATCCATTGGAAATGTGTGCCAGCTGTTGGTTGGGTGGGTGTGTGCCCATCTGCCACTAACATTGCTGTGGTGCTGCCATTGCACTCTGCCATGTGACTGCCATTGCACAGTCGGGTGGCCACTGTGTGATGGGGACCACCGCTGTGCATTGTTGTGGAGTGCTGCGTTGCTGGCAGGCGTTGGCCCACCCCCCTGCAGGTGGTCAGTACAGGCCCTCAGGGGGTGTGATCCCACTGACCATTGTGTGCTGTGGATGGGCAAAGTTCCTTGAGACATTGCACTGATCACCTGTCCTGTCCCTTGTCCTAGGTGTCCGGTGGAGGCAGAGAATGTCCCTTTACTGCCAGCTGATCTGGCAGCTAATATTGATTGCCTCGACCACCATGGAGGCAGTGTTGCAGGTGCGCAGGATGCTGCTGGTTGACCGAAGGTAGCGAAAATGGCAAGGGGTGGCAGGGCATGGCTGCCGCTAGTTGGGACTCTGCATTCTCCTGTTTCCACAGCTGCACCTCCCCCTAAATTCCCCCTTCCCACTGTACAGTCCCTGTTCCCTATCCCCTTCCATCATTTTCCTACCCTCTCCCACACCCTTATGTTGTACATAGTTCTGTTCTTTAATATATCTATCTTTTGACATACCTGCCTGTGATGTGTCTGCTTTGCAGGTGGCATTAGGAGCCATGCTGCAGTGGCCCAGTGCCTGTCCATGTGGTGTGCATGTGTTGGGCACATGTTGTGCTTCTGTGGTTCACTGCTGTGTGCTGTGGTGTGTCCTACTGTGGTGGTGTCCCTCCCCTCGGTCAGTGGCTGTGTCTTGGGGTGCCCATGGGGTGGCTGTCAGGGATGTATGTTGGGTGTATGTGCTTGGCTGCATGGTCCTGGGTGTGGCCTGCACTGGTCTGGGTGTGTAAGGGGGCACTGCCTGCAGCCTGTGGGGGCCCCCATGGTGGCCCTCCATTGGCCATTGGCACCTCCTGTTGCCTATTATTTGTACCACTGTTGTGTTCTGGGGTGAGGGTCTGGATGCCTGTGTGTGCCCTGCTATGCCCAGCTGGTGGTGACCTCCTGTGGCCTGTCACTGTGCTTCCCTGGCTCTATCCCTGGGTCACTTCTCTGTGCCATGCCCCCCTCTTTTACTCTGCTGCTCTGCTCCCACAGTTGTGCTGGGGCATCTCTTTCTGTGCCATGGTGCAACTGTGTTTACACCATGGGGCACCTCTGGTTGTGCCATGGCACAACTGTGCAATATTCAGCCAGGTTGCACTGGTGCACTGCAGCATGTGCAACCTCTGAATATCTCTCCTGTTGCACCAGGGTGCATTGGATTTGTGCTGTGCTGGACTTGCGCCTGCCTTTGGCGCATTTCTGAATATCTGGGCCTCTGTGTTATGGTGCCTATGTAAGTTAATATATATTGGCAAAACTATTTGGCCATTGAAACAAAGAATTCAGGATCATGCTTATTCCATATACAATCAAAGGACTGACACACCAATTGGATGGCACTTTGCATTAACACACAGTTCTATCCCTGATTCTCTTAGATTTATGGGTCTTCAGCATGTTGGACTTCTTAAGAGATGTGACAATAGAGAAAATCATGCTACTGAAAAGGGAAACATTTTGGATTTTTACTATGAAAAGTGTAAAACCTCTAGATTTAAATGAGAGATGGGACCTAAAACCACATCTTGAATGAATTATATCTTAGACATTAGTAGCGTCTTACTAAATAATCATCTTTTATTTATTTATTTGAACTCTAGGATTACAAATACCTTTGAGCAGGAACTGATCATTTACAAAGGTTCCTCATCAGAGAATGGAGGGTAAGCATACATACAAAGGTTGATAATGATTGACAGACTTTAAGCATGGCAATGGCTAGGCTAAGGCTACATTCCTACTTGGGGAGAGACAACAACAACAACAACAAGATAAAAGCAGGTTACCAAGCTAAAATAACACATGAGCAATAGAGTTAGTGAGGGTAGGATAAGCAGAGTAGAGAAAAGAGCAGACTGGCTGCGGGGCCATTGTCTAAGGGGAGGGGAGGGTAGTAGAGATGTGTGCCTGATAGTAGTAGGAGGGGACCCATGTCCAAGAAGTGCCAAAGGAAGAGGCGAGGAGAGTGGATATGGAGGGGAGGCACAGGGAGAGAGGGAGGGATGTAAGAGGAGGAAGCAGGAGCCAGAGCATTGCATTGCAACCCTAGGGAGGTTACAGGACAGCTATGGCCAGCAGGGGAGGAGAGGTGATCCTCTTAGTGGACACAATCACACTGACTGGTCAAAGTGAGGTGTTGTCAGAGTTGCCTCTTGAAGGTGCCAAGCATAGCCGTAGTAAGTGTGTCTTTGTTTAGCATGTTATACCACAGTGGGGCTCTGTAGGCAAAAGACATCTGACCCATAGTGGTCCGGCATCTGGGGACCTGGTAGATTTGGTGTTGCATATTTCTGGTATGCTGGGTGCTGTTGTATACAGTAAGAAGCTTTTCAACACCTGGCGGCAAGGGCCTGAGGAGAACCTTGTTGGTTACCAGGCAGGTCTGGTATTGAATCCTGCTGAGGAGTTGTAGCCACCCAGCCTGGGCATACAGATCGCAGGTGTGTGTTAGATGGGCAGCGCCCGTTAGGAGTCGGCAAGATTTGTTAAGTGCCATCGATATCCTGTGAAGGGCATTAGGGGAAGCTGAGCCGTAGATGGCTAGGCCATAGTCAATGACAGAAGTGACAGATCTGTATATCACCAGTCTAAGCGCATCAATGGTCATGCAGTGTTTGTGCTTGGGGAGAAGGCCTATTCATAAATTTGTAGCCTTTGCGACATTGTCAATGTGCCGTGCAAAGGAGAGGGATCTGTCCAGGGTGATGCCAAAGTACTTAAATTCTGGAACTGGTACGAGTGCAGTCTGTGCTCGGTTCATGATAGTAACAGGTCAAGAGTTGTGCTTGCTTTGAGCATTGCAGAAAGACATTACTTTTGTTTTGCTATAGTTCAGGACAAGTTTGTGTGAGGTGAACCAGTCTTCAACACGCTTGAATTCACACTGTAGCTGCCCCTCCAGGAGCTTAGTGTCATGGTGATTTGTGTATATTACAGTGTCATCTGCATAGAGCAGTATGTTCTGGTGGCAGACACTAGGAAGGCTGTTCAGGAAGAGACAGAAGAGCAGTGGTCCCAGAATGGACCCCTTGGGGACTCCTGAGAGGACCTGACTTTCATTGGAGGTGACACTGGTGATCCTAACACATTGGACCCTATCTCCGAGGTAACTTGCAAACCAGGGCAATGCATCTTTGGAGAGTCCGATATTAGATAGCTGACTAAGTAGGAGTGGATGATTTACTGTGTAAAAGGCTTTAGTTAGGTCAATGAACACAGCCCCCACACAGTTTCCTGGGTCCAGAGTGGCATGGATGAATCCCATAAATTCCAAAAGTGCAGTGGTGGTGCTGTGTCCTTTTCTAAAGCCATGTTGTTCAGGGCGTTGGATTTCATATTTTTAAAATGAATTGAAAATGGAATTTTTAGAGAAAGTGATTGGTACCATAAATCTGTAAATATAAGGTCTCTTATCTGCTGTTTGTTTTCTTCCTTTGCAGGTCCTCATTCTTTTTCCTTCTCTGCCTGGGAGTTTGGACATTACTGACCCATGCTTATTTTTGTTTGCCCTTTCACCCAAAGAACCCCCTCTCCCCAATTTCCCTTCCCCAGTCCTTTTTGTGTCTGTGTTACATGTACAGCTCCTGAGCAATTTGACTAAAGATATTGGATTCAATATCATTATAGTAATTCCATAAAAATAATTAAAATCATCTACATTTTGAAAAATTAATTTTGGAACTTGAATCGTTTTTTTCTTATACCTTTTTCCTTTACTTCAATTGTGCCTACTAGTTGTTTGCCCATTTTTATAAATATACAGCCTTGGAGAATATTATAGATTGTACTGAGAAGCAACTTATCTTACATGTACCAAATACGCAGTAAGCTTAATTGCAATAGGATCCCAGCACTGGTTAGGCATGTTGTTTACGCTTGCTTTCTTTTTCCATGTTTATAACTCATTTGATTTTGTTTAACTTCAACTAAATGTATGTTTTGTATAAAAAAAAATGGCACCACTAGTACATTCATTAATATTAATAAGTATTGGTATAAATAGTGGACATAGGTTTCAGTATGCCATTCCCCCTGACAAAGAGATTAGGTCTCGCAGCGTCATGGCAAAAGGGTAACCAGCATTCTGGTCTTGTTCTTCACTATGATGAATCTCTCAAAAATAAAGCTGAAGTGATTTAAAAAGCTTACTTGGTGAAGTTTGTTTCATTTTCTGTGATTGTGGCATCTATTGTTTCACTATTTCATTATATGTATGATGCTTGCCATATCAGTTGTTCAATAAACCTGAGTTACTTAAAAAAAAAAGGTGATAGATGCCTGGAATAGAGTGCCAAAGGAAGTGGTGAAAGTGAAAACAGTGGAAGGCTTCATGCAAGTGTGGGATGGGCACAGGGATAACGTAGGTAGGGAGGAGGGAGCGTCACTGGGGACCAGTTAGGGTGCAAAGACAGAAACATAGAATTTGCTGGCAGAAAAGAACTTCATAGCCCACCCAATCTGCCCAGATTAGGCAGGAAATATCTGCACAGAGTGGGTGGACCGAGAGGTCCTTTTCTGCTGATAATTTCTATGTTTCTGTGCTTCTATGTTTCTTCTATAACGTACACTTTCAACAATACACATTTCAGACTTAAATTTCAACACTTGTTTGTTTTGGATGCTTTGAGTTTTCTCTTTGTTTGCCTACTTTTGTCACCAACAATGCCATCTACAATTTTCTCTTTTATGACTAAGTGTCATGAAACTGAATGTTGTATCTCATGAAAGTGGACTTGCAAGTCACAAAGCAGGTACCTAAATCACAAAACAGGGCCTGTTTTCATGACATGCAACAAACTAAATTCATTAATATTTTAAAAATTTAATATTTACCAAAAACACTTGAAGAATCAACTTTACAACCTTCACTGTTGACCACACAAGTTTCTGATTTAACTTCCAACACATTCGCTTGCTTTTAATGTGTAAAGGTTACTCTTGTTTTCCCTACTTTTGCAACTGATAAGATTCTCGAACCCTGAGTTATATCTCAAAAAAGTATGACCTCAGTAACAAAAGTGATGTACATCAGTTTCACCAAAATCCAGTCAGAAAAAATGTATGAAATAAAAACTGAACTGCGCATGCATGAAAATGGCTGGCAGTATAGCCTAGAGGTTAGAGGAATGAGGTGTGAATGAGTTTGGTACATCCAGCAGACTAGACCTGAGTTTATTCTAGGAATTATACTAGGAATTTATAGAACAGTAGAAGGCTCAAGCCCATATAAGCTGTGCCCACTATAAAGTGAAGGCATTCAAGATGCCAACTGAGTAAAATCTATCCAAATTTACATTAAACGTATTGAAACTTTCTGCCTCTACCACATCCTGTGGCAATTTATAGTTCTGATCTTAAAACTGTTCTTTTTTTGTTCTGTCCTATACTTATCCTGAACAAATTGGAACGCATGTCCCCTAAGATTATATATTTGCAGCCTATATTTCAAATTTAATTCTTCTCTAAGTTCCTCATTTTGCAGTATCTTATAAAATAACAATAGATCTCCTCTCCTTCTTCTAAGTTCCGTAGGCCATAATTTAAGATTCAACAGTCTTTCCTCATAAGGTGTATTTTTTATGTCTGGAATTAATTTAGTAAGGGCTCATTGTGGCCTTTCTACCAGAGTCTTATCTTTCTTTAGAAATGGACTCCAACTTGTTGAACAATAGTCCACAATAGGTCTTACATATGTTTTATATTTTGGCAATAATATACTTTTGTCATGAGAAAACAAACTCATTTGAATGCAATGTACCAAATGCATTGCTTTCTTTGCAACAACCTGACAATGCATCTCACTCGATAAGTCATTGGAAACATAAACTCCTAAGTTCTTTTCCCCATTTGACTCTATTACTCTTGTTCCCTGCAAATAATAATCCTGATGGATATTATTTCTTCCCATATGTAATATTCTACATTTTTCCATACTCAGTGTCATTCCATTCCTAACAGCCCAATTTCCAATGGTTAACAAATCTTGATCAAAAGCAAGCCTCTCCTCAAAAGTACCACCACCCCTCCAATCTTAACATCATCCACAAATTTACTAATTGTATTTGCACTACTGATATTTAGATCCCTTACAAAAATACCAAACAATATGGGGGCCAGAACGGACTCTTGCGGCACCCCACTTGTCTCTTTCCGCTCCTCAGACAGATGACTATTCACTCTCACCACCTGCATTCGATCTGACAGCCACCTCTCTATCCATTTCACTATGATGTTATTGACACCTGATTCAATCAACTTAGTTATTATCATTTTATGGGCGACCCTATCGAATGCCCTGGTGAAATCCAGCAGTGCCACATCCACTGCCCTACCATCGTCCAGGTTTCCTATCACATAGTTGTAAAAAGTGACTAAATTAGTATTACTTGATCTGTTTTTACAAATCTGTGCTGCATTTTGTCATATAATTTATGTTGTTACAAATAATTGCTTATTTCATCCACTATTATTCCTTCTATTATTTTTCCCACCACCGATGTCACACTAACTGGTCTATAATTTGTTACATCCATCCTTGATCCCTTTTTTAAAAATAGGCACCACAATTGCTGCTTTCCAATCTCTTGGCATGTACCCTTCAGAAAAAAATCTTCTACCTATATCAGTTATTATCGGGGCAATTTCCTCTGCCCCCTCCTGTATAAATCCTGGGTGTAGTCCATCGTACCCCACTGATTTGTCCACTTTAAGTTTTTTTAAGTCTAATCAAAACTTTTTCAGTAGTGATTAACCCAACTTGGTCACTTATAACATGTGGTACTTCATTTTACTGACATAACTGCTCTACATTAAACATACTGTAGTGCCAAAAAAAAAATTTTAAATTCCCTAACTAGGGTTTGAAATAAGCTCCCCTCTTGTCTCAATTGGTCCTACTTGTCTATTATTATTTCTTTTATTATTGACATAGGCAAAAAATCCTTTTGTATTGGGTTTGGAGTTAGCTAAATTAAGCTCTATTTGAATCTTTGCTTTTCTAATTTCTTTTTTAAGTGATGTACAATTTTCCTATCCTTCCCCCAATTTTCTTTTGTTTGTTGCTTCTTCATTTTCTTGAACTACTTCTTTTTCTTTCTGATCAAACCTACTATAGTCCTATTCAGCCAAATTGTTTTTTCCCCTCTGTTATTATAAACTTTTCTTTTTGAAACATGTCTTTCCACCAAACTATTGTTTATTTGTATAGATTCTCTACTGATAGTCCTTTTGTTAGATTTGCCCAGTCAATACTCTTAAATTTCTGCCTCATTTTTATATACTTAGCCTTATTGTAAAGTACTTGGACTGTATTTCCTCATGTTTTCTTTTTTTGACTGTCCAACTTAAATGTGATCATATCATGGTCACTTGATCCTAGTAGAGGAATTGTATCAATATTATTAATATTGTCACTTATATTTGATAACATGACATCCAGTATATTACTCCCTCTGGTTGCCATACGGATACACTGTTTCACTCCTACTACTGTTAACTCACTATATATTTTATGTGTCTCTTATTAACTTTTTTCCCCTCCCAATTGATCTCTGGAATATTTAAATCTCCCATAGCTATAATATCCTCTCTATGTGCCCTATTTATTATGTATTCTATAAAAAGATCTGTATTAATATTATCGGTATCCGGTGGTCTATAAAACGTTATTAATTTGATCTTTTTCGCAGATATTCCAATAATGTCTACTTCTATAATTTCTGTATTACCATAATCATTATCAACCTTTATCTGATGATGTTCAATATCTTCTTTTATATATACGGCCACTCCTCTCCCTTTCCTCTCCAGCCTATCTTTATGTAACAGTTGATACCCATCAATTTGTTTATTCCAACTAATATCCTTATTCCACTATGTCTCAACCACACCCATTATATCATACTGTCCCATGCTCCTTAGAATTTCCAGGTCTCCCATTTTTTTCCCT
Source organism: Neoceratodus forsteri (assembly GCA_016271365.2). NCBI lineage: Eukaryota > Metazoa > Chordata > Ceratodontiformes > Ceratodontidae > Neoceratodus > Neoceratodus forsteri. The sequence continues at coordinate 1,436,186,087 of CM028131.1, read as the reverse complement.
GTTGAGACTTCTGGCATTAAGAAAAACTATATCTACCTTATCCTTTTTTAACAGATATTTAGTCTTTTTGCTTTCCTTGAAAGTAGTTTGACAATCGATTCGTTGACAATCTATGAAATCCTTCATTGTCCCCTCCTTATTTAGTTTAAAAATTTCTGAATTTCAGCTTTAATTAAATTTCCCAATATTCTACTACCTCGAAAAGTTAAATGTAGACCACCTCTACTATAAAGGTTATTTTTGCCATCAAATGCATCCCAGTGCTGTAAGAAATGCTAACCATTGTTTTGGGTCCATTTTTTAAGCCATGCTTTTGTTAGTAGTATATTTTTCCATTTATATATTGATATCCTAGGTTCAGGGAGTATCTCAGAAAAAAATCACTTCCTCATCCTTCTCTTTCAACTTATTCCCTAATTCAATAAATTGTTGTCATATTTCTGGTAATTGTTTCCTACATAAATCATTTATTCCTACATGCACTACTGCTATTGGTCTCACACCTGCATCCTGAAAAATATTATCCACCATCTTACATAAATCTTGTACCCCTGCCCCTGAAAAACTGCTCACCATTGTATTTTCCTTATTGTGTCCACATATATATCAGTGTATTTAATGACTGAATCCCATATTACTATTGTTTGCCTGCTATTACTCCTTACTTCTAGGGGTGGGGGAGTGAGGTCTCATCCATGCTAACAGGGGGTGAGGGGTTGGAGGTTTCTTCACTTTGGGGTACTTCCCTCTCAAAATCCATGCTAACAAGGGGTTGGGGGTTGGAGGTTTCTTCACTTTGGGTTACTTCCCTCTCAAAATCAGTATGTTCTGTTAGTGCATAAAACTTATTTGTTAACTGAGTGTGTCCTTGTCTAGGAGACATACTCTTTAAAGGTGTTCTTCCACATTTTTTTTTCTTTTTACCACTGTTACTTTACACCATTCATTGTCATCCCCTTCATAATCTGTATCTGTTCTACGTCTTGCTGTATTTTCCACTTTGCCCCATACTGTTCCCCCTCTGCCACTCTCTCTATGGTTACACTCTTATTTAAACTTGATAAAACTCTTAACTTCCCACTCATTTCATTCTGACTACTTTCTAATTTTTCTAATCTAAACATTAATTCATGAATATACCTTTGAAGCTCATTATTCTGGAGACATTTAGTGCATTCAAATATCACACAGTCTGTGTTTTCCTCTACCAGTTGATACATGCCACATACAAGACATTTCACTCCCAAATCCCCATTTACTGTCAAAATGGAGTCTGCCATACTTGTCTTCTCTCAATACTAACTCAACGCTTTGTGGGGATGAGGGGCCGCTCACCTATACCAACAGAGATATTTTTCATTGTCTATATCCCACTACCGTTCCCCATTCACCCATGAACATGCAAACACCAAAACACTAAAATAAATAAATAAAATAAAATGGTATTTTATTTTCTTCAGAATTTACAAATTTTTCAGTAAAGTCACCTATGAATTAGTCGTTCTTGGAAAAAACTCTAATAAGATTGAAAGTTGCATGTTTCAGCTCACAAGTAACATTGAAACATTGGCAGTGATGGCAGAAAAAGACCTATTGTCCATTCAGTATACATAGGTTCCCTATTTAGCCCTGGGAAACCTACTGTCCATCCAGGATCCTAGCCCTCCCAAACACCCTCCCAGCTTATTCCACCCAGAGCAAGCACCATACCCTTCATTCTGTGCCAACCATTCGTGAAACTGCCAATGATTTTTTCACTTACCACTTCGGCTAGTAGACTGTTCCATGGCTCCATCCCACTTTCTCTAACATAATACTTCCTCATGCCCATCCTACAGCTCCTTCCTGTTAGTTTCCATTCATGTCCATGTGACTGTGAGGTAGCATTCAAGCTAAATAGTTCCCTGCAGTTCATTTTGTTAATTCCTTTAATTTTAGGAACTTGTAGGTCTCTATCATATCTCCCCTCTTTTCTTCTGCTCTCCAGCAAGTATATATTCAGTGCCTTGAGGCACTTCTCATAGGACCTGCTTGTTTGCCATGAATAATTTCAATCACTCTGTGCTGCACTGTCTCCAGACTATCCCTATCTTTCCTGAAGTGATGACTCCAGAACTGGGTCAGTACTCCAGGTGCGGTCTTACTAGGGGTCTATACAGGGGGAAGTATTACCTCTTCCCTTCTGCTATCAATACCCCATCTGATACAACCCAGCATCCTACTCACTTTGCTATATGCCTTGTTGCATTGACTCAGTTGTTTTAGGGAGTCACTGCTGATAACTCCAAGGTCCCATTCCTTAGCAGTAGTGTTAAGTCTCATCCCAGTCATCCAGTGCTATGTCCTGGGATTCTTGTTCCTTAGGTGTATTACATTGCACTTCTTAGTGTTGCATCTCAACTGCCAGACCTTAAACCTTTTTACTTTTGTAAGTCCCTATGCATTTGCTTGGTTCCCTCATCACTATCCATCTTCCCATAGAGCTGTTTTTGTGCTATCAGTGAGCAAGTAAAAAAGATATCAAAAACCTTATTTGTAGAGTATGCAAGCAATAATACCCAACCCAGTGGGTGGTATTGGGCTATACTGGACCAGCCAGGGGCGTAATGAGTCCCGATGCCACAGGTGGAGGGCCTTATAGCTCCTGGAAGGTCCGGTATAGCCCATACCACCCACCCTGAAGGGTATTATTGCACTTAGAAAATGGGCCACTGTATTATGTACAGTATGTTTGAAAAAATAATTAGGTTTGCATGTAAAAACTCTTATTTTGTAATAAAATAGTTCCTCCGCCTGTACAGTCTAAACTGTCTGCATCTCCCTCCACGGAGATGTCCTTATTAATGATTGAGAGGGAAGGTCAAACTTGGCAAACTAAGACATTTTTTACGCCCCCACTCCCCAACTCTATCCCACAGTAGCTGTCCTTTGTTTTGGGTTTTTTTTTTTGAGAGAGAGAGCGCGAAAGAGAGAGAGAGAGAGAGATGGCAGAGAGCTGCATCAGTGCTGAACAGGAGAGCGCTAATGAATTTAGTGGGACAGCTGGGTCGCACAAGGAGAGACAGAGTAGTAGACTCTAGTATTTCTTTTTTAACTTAAATAATGAGCATGATCGTGATTGTTAAACACACTCACACTCTCTGTCTGTCTCTCATTGTGATAGAAATGGAACATTCAGCATCATGGCTGAGATGAGAGGAATCGGAGTGGTAGCAGTTTAAGGTTAAAGTACTGTGAATGTTTTTTTTACCCTATTGCTGAGGTATTTATCTACACAGCAGTGTCCGTGGATAGTGAAAACAGAGACTGGGCAAGGGAATTCTCTAGTGACAGACACCGTAATGATCAATAACAGCAGTTTCCTATTAATGACAGAGGAGTTCAAGTTTATCTGACTTGCTAACAGCCTGGCACATCGGCTCATCTGCTAACCTGCCCGTCTCTCTCTCTCTCTCTCACTCCGTGTCTTGCCACGCGTGCATACGCATAAGTTTAAACTGCTGTTCAGTCCTTGGAAATCATTATTGGAACAGAATAAAAACAACACAGTAGATGTGTTGACTGGACTGCCAAGTGCTAGAGGTTAAAAGCAGCTTTATTATTGGGAGCGACTGGGGCCGACTAGAGAAGGGAGAAGTGAGAGCTTGTGGTCTGCTCTCGAAGAGTCGGGTTATCACAGTAGGCAGCAGCGCTAACTACCAACTATGTGCATTAGAGTACTGTAAGTAAAATTAAAAAAAATACAAAAATGTGGTGAGGAATTAGACCATCGAAGGGCAATGAGTATTTCGTTGCTATCTGACACTAAACTACTGACTGCTCTTAGGTTACCAGAATCTCTTGCCAAGCGATGGAATAAAAATGGTGGTAATTTCAAATTCCCTGAGTTGCTTTGGGCCAATGAGGCATCAGGGTTAGCACAAGGAAAACTGAATGGGTCAAGTGGCACTTTTGGCTGTCACTTCTTATTTACCGGGCATCTATTGCCTGATAGATGCCCACCTTGCCGGGGCTATCAGCCAATCAGAGCCCAGGGAATTTTTTCACCATTTTGTAAGTATTTTTAATCCTCAAGAATGTTCAATATGCCCAATGCACTGTTATCACAATTACATGATCCAGAGATGTTGGCACTGACTATGTTCATGCTGAAATTAAATTTTAGGCTATTCCATTCATGGATGGCAGCAGTAGTACAGTGAAAAAAATCAGAGTTAACATAGAAATGTATTTGTAACTTTAACTATGGGGACACTGCCACACTATTAAAATGTGTAAACTGTAAAATAAATAGAAAAATAGAGTTTATGGATTCCAAAATATTGTGGAAGGCAATAAAATGCCATAAATGCAGTTTGGTTTCATTTGTTTTGTATGTTTCTTGATGCATTCTATTTTTTGCTTTTTGTTTGAGTGGGTATTATTACAGAATGTCATTTGAGAATGTATGGGGTCAGGGAGACTGTGATAACTGGCATGGAGGTAATGCAAATACTACTATACAAGGGGTATAACCCTTGAGGTCAGCAATGAGTATTAATTATTACTGTATTCCACCACTGGGACACATTGGTCTTAGTAGGTGCCAACTCTGTCACAGTCCTATACACATAACAATCCATAACACTGTTGTGCTGACATCACTTGTCTCAAGGAAACTAGAACAGAAAATATTAATTGCTGACCTGACGACTTTTACTGTGTTTCCACTATATTAATAGCCTACTTTATCCTATGCCAGTTATTGCACTGAGATCAGAATCAGTTTGGCCAAATTACTGAAGCCAAAACAAATTTATGGGGTCTAAACTGAAGCAGAACTGAATTTGTCAACAGCTGACTTCTCATACCCGTACTACCCACTGCATAATGTAGGAATATGGAACGTGAAGATGTTTTCATTTCTCTTTTTATTTAACAGTAATAGGTCATTGAGCCAAGGCTCATGTACAATGATGTGCTACTAGAAAGAAGTAGCAAGTTCAGCACAGAGGCATGCCATATACAGTAGCCCATTGTAATATCCCCCTACTGCTCAGTAGTGGATTTCTGTAAAGCGAAGTGCTATCATGTATGCCCCTGTCAGAAATTTACTTTTGAAGAGTTGTGTCTCCAGGTCAATGATCAACTTCAGCAGGTTATTTCATGCACTCACCACTGCCTTTCGAGACTGCTTCCTTCACTACCCATGAACTTTGTACAGTACAATTGAATTGTTTGCAGTGAACCCTAGTGGCTTTGCTCCCTAAATTCAGGCCCACCATCAGTTTACTATCCACAGTCATTTTATGCATCTTAATTATTTCCAGTTGATGTTCATCTCCAGATGGAATGCTCAGAGTGTTGCATGACCATTATTTACTTTTCTCTGCTCATAATTCTTTATTCACATTCCCCAAACCTTCCTGGTTGTTATTCTCTGTGCTGTACCTTCTCTATAGCATTTCTATCCTTACTATAGTGTCAAAATTGAAGCAATACACCAGGTGTGGCCATGCCAGTGACCTGTACATAAGTATAATTATCTGTTTGTTTTCAAATAAATTTTTATTTAATGCACTGCAGTATTTGATCCCCCTTTCTTGTTAGGTGTACACAATTTGCTCCTCGTTTAAAATAGAACATCTGTATGCCCCAGAAGAGACCGGTAATGATATTTAAAAAATGTAATGGAAATCAGAACTTTTGGAATGATTGGAGGTTAGTGGGAATGCAAAGAGTAAACATGGATGTGGGAGGAATGTGTGTGTGTGTGCAGGGACCTAGGGTTCTGTGAAAGTAGAAATTTCCAAATGTGTAGAATTCAGTGAAATTCTATGGAGATCTGTGGATTTATAATGTCACAGAATTTTTGAAGTGTGTTTATTTGATCATGGCTCAATTGTCTATTAGGCTTCAGGTCTTAAATCTGGCACAATGACTTGCTCATAGGTCTCCTAATGACATGGCAAATATGAAACTTGGTTGAGTGGTTTCAAACATCAGGGGGCCTAATATTCAAAACTCAGCCCAGGGGATAAAATTAGCACTGACTGGCATGTAAAAGTAGCCGGAACCATTTGCATGCTATATTCAGAGGAATAGCCCAGGGGCTAAATCAGTTGAATATAGCATGCAAACAAAGGAGTGCAACCAGAGCTGAGAGTGCAGTGCAAAAAATAACCCATCAAATAAGACAGCTCTGAATGTAGCAAGAGGTCAGTGCAAACTGCAACAGCAGCCCAGTGCACATGGAGGTGGAGTAAGGCAGAGTTGTAGTAGGTGGCCAATGTAGGTGATAGCAATGAAGTGTTGCACAACAACTGCAAAAACAGAGCAGGCCAAACATAGTGGTACTGTGCTATGGAAAATACCTGCCCGGGGCTAACATGTCTGCCTGGTGCTAATACGTTAGCCCAGTGCAAACACTTTAGCACAGGACAAAATATTGCTATATTCAAAGCTCCTATGCAAATGAGCCTACTTAGGCAATCCGTAGGCAAACAGCCACATTAGCATCTCATTATGGCCTGCTTTGCATGCATTACCATGTAGCTTGCACACCACTATTGCAAGATGCAACAGCTCCACCTGTATGTCAGACTAGAACTACAGATTGGTAGCTGTAGGCTGGGTTGTGCACACAGCTCCACCTGTATGACAGACCAGAGCAAATGTTTGGTAGCAGCAAGCTATGTTTGTACACAGCAGCAGAATGTAATGTGCCCCAGGGGACCAGCACCACAGGTACAGGTGGTGGTGCTGCATGCCATAGGCATATTGTCATGGCTATGGCATGTAACAGATGCAACAGTAACACAGTGGCTGGTAGTGTGATGGGCACAACAATGCCTATGGTGTGTCAGGTGTCAATGGCAGCTGCCAGCCACACAGTGACAGGCCCAGCTGGAAGGTGTGATCTGACAGTAGACACCACTGTCATGCTGTCCTGTGCCCCTATATGCTACACCAGTGGCATGGTAGTCTCACAGTAGCATGCACATGGCAGGCCATGTGTGCCATGCTGTCTGTACAGGTGTGCTGCATGTGTCCCGGGGGGGGGCAGAATTATACCATCAGACAGGCAAACTGATGGCAGGGGCACTTATGGCACTAGAACACGTGCAATGTGTGGATGGCCCCAGATGTGTGGCAGCACCCACTGTATGATGCAGGCTGGCCACCTGGACACCCTCCCCTTGACACCTTTCATGCCCCCAGTGCTGCATGTGTGTGCTGGGTTGTGTTGGTGAACCCCACTGGGGGTCTGGAGGTGTGTGCTGCATGGACACACCACCATGGTGCCCACTGGGTGCTGGGGCACCCACAAATGCCTGACGGGGTTGCGTCTGGTGCCAAATGACAGGGACATGTGTGGTGACCTCTGTGTGCAGCATGACATGTCCATGGCATATGGGGTGGCCTAGGGTGGCCACCTTCCCCCTCTGCCCCCACAGTGGCTGCAGTCATAGGGCTCTAGTCACAACACCCTGAGAAAGATGCAAGGTGCCAGTGACATAACTAAATGGTGCATGTGGCACCTTGTATCAACAACTGCCCCCTGAACTATTCACAAAAGCAGCCTGTGTCAACCGTAGGCTGCCTGCCCCAACCAGGGTTTGTGCCACCTGTGTGCCCAGCAATGGGCTGCAGCATGGTGCAAGAGGGCATATGGCAGATGCAGACTGCCACATCCCCAAATATTGGAAGCACAAACCCCACCCAGAGGAAGAATAGCTAAGTACCCTTAGACCAGCCAGGGCTGGTCTAATGATACATAGAGATATCCTTTCAGGAGGGTTTGGCACAGTATGCCAATGTGTGGCAGTAGGTGTACCCCCAATCTCTGATGTCACACTACACATATATAGTAATATAACCTGGTGGTCTAGTGGCCCTCCCCAATCCCTGATGTTCCACTGAGCATATATACAGTAATATGACCTGGTGGTCTAGTGGCCCTCCCCGATCTCCAGTGTTACACTAAGCATATATACATCAGTATGTCCTGGTGGTCTAGTGACCCTCCACAATCCCCAATGTTCCACTGAGCATATATACAGTAATATGACCATGGTCTAGTGGCCCTCCCCAATCCCCGATGCTCCACTGAGCATATATACAGTAATATGACCTGGTGGTCTAGTGGCCCTCCAGGATCCCCAATTCTTGACACATGTTGTCATTACCAAATTATATTTTCCCTGATAGCCTAGTGCCCCCTCAGCCCTGATTCCTGATCTCTGACACAGTTTGTAATCAACAAATTACATTTTCCCTGGTAATCTAGTGGATCCCCCAGCCTCGATCCCCAACACAATTTGTAATTAGCAAATACATCATCCCTAGTAGTCTCATTGCCCCCCCCAGCCCCAATCCCCAATTCAAGTTGTGATTAACAAACCTATTTTCCTGGTAGATTAGTGCCCACCCCTGCACCGATCTCCCATAATAAATTTTGAGTTAACCCTGGTGATTCAGTGGAGCACACCAGCTCCAATTCCCCATATATTGCAACTCCTAAATACTTGGTGGTCTACTGGATCCCCCCCACAGTGCCTACCACCCCACTCCCCCATCTCATAACCAAGCCAGTAACTGGCTCAGCCCACCACTCACTTCCGCTGCCAGCCACTGACTGAGCTATGAATGAGCACGTACTTCTACAGTATGCACTCATTCAGAGCTCAGTTGGCAGCTGGCCATGGAGGTAAGCTGTGGGCTGAGCCAGTCGCCGGCTCGGCTATGGGATGGGGGGATCAGGATGGTAGGCAGTATGGGGGTGGCTCCACAAGATCACCAGGTATTTAGGAATTGCAATATATAGGGGATCGGAGGTGGTGCAGTTCATTGGATCACGAGGGATAATTCTAAATTTATTATGGGAGATTGGGGCAGGAGGAACACTAGGCTATGATGGAAAATGGGTTTGTTAATCACAAAATATTTTGGGGATCGGGGCTGGGGGGCACTAGACCACCAGGGCCAGTGTATTTGTTAATTACAAACTATGTCAGGGATTGGGGCTGCAGGGGGCACTAGACTACAAGGGAAAATGTACTTTGTCGATCACAAAATGTGTTGGGGATCAGGAATAGGGGCTGGGTGGGCCACTAGACTACCAGGGAAAATGTATTTTTTTTAATTTCTTTTTATTGTGTGCAGGTGACAGATATACATGTAGTTAACAAAGCCATTGGCATACAGTAAAAACAACACAGTATTGCATTTAAAAGCTTCATGTCTAAGTAATTAGGTATTGGTAAATAATTCTGGTTTTCTCTCCAAAGAAGTGATTGTTCTACAGGTGGCTGAGATTAAAGTGTACTGATATATATAACTCCCAAATGCTCATATGAAGAGAAATTCTCCTAGTATCTAAGAACATTTCATGGTTGAAGGGCCTACATCTCTTGACCGTACAGGGCCTTTTCCCTCACCAGAAACCTGGAGATTGTGACTCGGAGATGCTCAGGGTACAAAGTCTGGATCGTGCCCAGAAAGATACATCACCCAAGACCTCCATAGCAGCTCAAACATGTGTTGTCTGTTATGGAATGTGGCCATTAGGGATTCCATATAATAAATTTTGGTCACTAGCTCCCTCCATTCTTTGACTGTAGGAATGGTGGGCGATCGCTAATGTCCTGTTATGGTCTTTTTAGCTGCCAGAATATAAATAGGTAGCAGGGTTTTGGACCAGGATGGGTTATGAGATGGGAATATAGACAACAATACCATCTCGACCATGAGGTCGAGCATCTCTCCCAGGCAATCTGAAATTTCTTGTTGTGAAGAGCACCAAAATGGCATTAATTGGGGACATGACCAAAAAATATGGCTGTGGTCAGCAAGGTCACATTGGCATCTCCGCTAACATTTCCCGAATGATGATGGGAGATATTTAGTTAATATGGCTGGGGAGCAAAAAAAGCGACTTCTATATTTCCATGCAAATTCATGCCACTTAGTAGCATGTGTAACTCTGCATGCCTGGGGGGACGCCCGGACCCACTCCTGTTCTGAGATATCTAGTTCAAGATCCCTACACCAGCTATTCATTATTGAGATTGATGAGTCGCCCATCCCCTCTCTTAGAATTTTATAAAGGTAACCTATCTGATGGGGCCATAACTGATCTTTAATATTATCCTCCAAATATTTCCACGTCATAGGTATTGGGTCCGGTAATTTAAAAATGATATGTTTTTGCTGCAGAAGGTAATTTCTAACTTGAGTATATCTAAAAAGGTAATTATTGGTGTGGGCATAGGTAGTTTTTAAAGTTTCAAATGGGATGATACTGGCAGGGGAGAGAAATTGTTTGAAAAATTGAAGTCCAAGCCTTCTCCATCTTGAAAATGTGTGGTCCAGGGAAGCCAGAAGGAAGCGGTCATCCTCTGGGATGTGTGTATAGAAATAGAAAAGGTCTCTAAAGCTCTTATGTTTTTTTAACTTATATCTATTATAAAATTTGAGCTATAAAAGGGGTGAAATCCAGCAAGGGGGGTAGCCTAACTGCCAAAGCTAAGGTACCCTTGATGATATCATAGAGATCATTTATGGCGGATTCCAGGTCCTTCCAGGATGCCTGATAAGCTGGTGATATCCATAAGGACAGTATTTTAAAAAAAGGCTGCTAAATCATAGAATTTAAAATTTGGGAAATTAGTTCCCCCCCCCCAGAAGAGCGGTAACTGCAAGAGAGACTTTCTAAGTCTCAGCCTCTGCCCATTCCAAAGGAAGTTCAATATGAGCTTATCCCAGGATTTAAAGTAAAAACTAGAGGGGAAGGTAGAGACATTCTGGAATAAATATAATAATTTTGAGAGAACTATCATATGAATAGTCTCAATTCTCTGAAAAAAGTTCAAAGGCAACTTAGACCAAGAGGACAAATCTGTTAACACCTGATGACAAGGCTACTTGGGGCTACATCATTCCCTGCCTCTATAACTGTGCTCCTATTTCTCTCTGCTCCAGCTTGTATTCCACAATGCTTTTGTACATATGCTGTCAGAGTGTTGTTTCTACTTTGTTTCACATGTTGTTTTGTACATGTCTTGCCACTGATGTAGAACCTTTGTAAAAGAGCTTGGGCTCAAAAGTATCTTCCGAATCAATAAAATTGAAATTGAAATTGTTTGGATCTGGGTAGACAAGGGTTCAAAATTTAGCAGTTCTAGATTATCTAGATCTCTTGGAATATAGATTCCCAAGTATTTTTATTTGGTTTTATACCATTTTATTGGATATTTATTTTTGAGTGCGTGGGAAGGAGTAAAATATAATGATAGCAAATCTGTTTTAGCCACATTTAGCTGGAATCCCGAGACTCTTCTGAAGTCCTCCAGCAGTTCCCATAGAGCAGGAAAAGAAGTATCAGGGAAGAGAGCGGTTACCAGAATGTCATCAGCAAACAAAGCCACCTTATGCTCTCTTTGACCTATTGGGACTCCCTCTATCTGATTACTCCTCCTAATTGTCTCTGCCAAAGGCTCAATGTACAAGGCAAACAATAATGGGGATAGAGGGCATCCTTGTCTTGTGCCCCTTTGTATGTGTATTGGTTGGGATAGGGAACCATTAACCAAAATATAAGCCCTTGTGAGAGTATATATCTTTTAGGCAGGTAATGAAGAAATTTGGAAAGGAGAACTTAGACAGGCAGCCCATAAATATTCCCAGCTCACCCTGTCAAACGCTTTATCGGCATCTAAACTAATAACAGCAGATGGGATCTTTCTTGCATGGATATGCTCTACAAGTAGTAAAAGGTGATGTATATTATCCGAGGTGCTCCTAAGTTTAATAAATTCAGATTGGTCTTGATGGACCAACTGTATGACAATCGGCTCCAAACATTTGGCCCCTATGGCCGCAAATATTTTATAGTCTACGTTCAAAATTGAGATTGGGTGATATGAGGATGGGAGTGTGGGGTCCTTTTCAGGTTTTAGTAAAGGGGAGAGGACTGCATAGTGCCAAGATGGAGGAGGAGTCTCTCCCTCTGCTATTGCATGGGATGCTAATAAGAAACTGGGAAGCAACTGAGGTATAAAAGTTTTGTATCATTATGGGCCGAAACCATCTGGGCCTGGGCATTTCAAGGGTTTTAAGTTCTTTACCTGACAGAGTATCTCCTCAGGACTAATGACACATTCCAATTGTTCCTTTTGGGACTCAGACAATTTGGATAGATGAAGTTTTTTTTTTAATTTAGATATTGCCTCTTCCTGGTCCTGCAGGGTGTGGGGGGCAGTGTATAGGGCTTCATAAAATTTAGTAAAAGCTTAACTGATTTGCTCTTCCTTGTAAGTGGATATGCCTGTGGTGTGAGATTTTATTTTCAAGATGGTAGAGGCCCGTTTATTAGCTCTTAATTTCCGTGTTAAAACCTCTAGCTCCTCCTTCATAATTATAATGTCGTAAGTAGTTCAGGCTCTGGCAGGTTCTGTAATCTTTAATTTTTTGTATATCTTGCTTTATAGACCTTATGCATCGCTGAAGGGCTTTATCACCCTCACGAAATAACATTTGGTATGAAGCCAGAAGATCTGTTAAACAATTAAGCCTTGCATTCGCTTCCTTTTGTTTGCGGGAGGATTATTCCAAAATCTCTCCACACAATACCGCCTTTAAGGCATCCCATTGAATAGGGCAGGACACCTCCGGAGAGGAATTGTCTTGTATTGCCTGTGGAATGCGTTGCCTGAAATGATCCAAGAATTTTTGATCCCAGAAGAGGGAATTATTGAACCTCCAGTGCCAGAATTTCTTTTGTTTTCCCAAGTTAATCTTAAGAGTTAGTGGGTTGTGATCAGACAGGACCCTTGGTACAATTAAAATATCTTGTACCAGGGTGAGATGTTCCCCTGTCACAAAAAAATGATCTAAATGTGAGTACGTGTTATGCCTCCCAGAAAAAAAAGTATAACATGGGGTTGATGAGAACATTCTTCTCCAGATGTCCTCTATACCCAAAGAGGACAAATTCCCCTTTAAATATTTGGCAGCTTTAGATAGCCTGGTTTGGGACTTGAAGAATCCAGGTGGGGTTGGAAGGAGATATTAAAGTATCCACCCATCAACAGAATGCCCCTGAGTCTCTCCATCACTCTTTGCAGAAAAGTCCTTATTATGGGGAGCGAGGTCCATGGAGGGGAGGTATGTATTAACTAGCGTAACTGTCTGGGAGTATAGTGTCCCTGTAAGGATCACGTATCGACCCTGTGGGTCCACAAAAATATCTTGAATTTCGAATGGGATAGATGCTGGGATTAATATCACCATGCCCCTCTTACTACTTTTTGGATTAGAGGATGCCACAACCTGATAGCGACCACCCCAATGTAACTTTGAATGCTCAAGAGATGAGAGGTGAGTCTCTTGTAGGAAATATAAATTGGCCTTCTGTTTTCCTAAATCTTGCATGATTTTGAAACGTTTAACGGGGAATGCAGACCATTCACATTCTGTGAAAAATTCTCACTGGTACATTAACCATGATCCCAGGAAATGGGTACCCATAATGTATACCTGGTGGAGCTACTGGAGCTAAAAGGGGACAAGTAAGCATACTGAATTATGTTCCCGACATCCCACGTCATGTCCGGGGTCCAATCGGACCAATTCCAGCTTACCCGGACTGAGTGGTGTATTTACACTCTACCACCCCTCAGCTACCTGTGCATCCAGCCAATAAGAGAGCTACATGTCTCTTCGCAAGCATTGTGTCACCATCATTTTTTTCCATTTACAAAAAAGACAAACATTAACAGTCTAAACCATAATCTAGAATAACTATTCGTAACTTGCCTCTTATAGGAGAAAACTATATACAATCATGCTTCCAGCAGTGGGGGAGATTTTTCCCATCTCCAACCTGAAACCCAGGATAAAGGGAATCCCTTCTTCCTAGGTAAGTGGGGGATGACCCATCCAAGGGTGGGTCTAAGCCCACTTGAGAGGGAACACCCTCTCTAGGAACAAACCCACTCTAGGGACTGCTTCTGTAGTGGTGAGACATAGACTTAATTTGGTGTTCAAACCATAAATTAACACATGCAGTCTAAGGGGAAGAACACCTCCACCACCGGTAAGTGAGTGTTAGTCTAATCTCTCTCAGGGGTGTTGGGGTAAAAGAACCTGGATTACAGGGCAAGAGTGAAAACCATCCCTTTATTTTGGACAGAGGACCTATAATAGTTGAGAAAGGGTCCCAATGAGCCTCATGTCCTATATCTCCTTTCTTCTACCTCACCCCAGCTCCCAGTTGACCTCCGTGGGGAAGTATCCCCCCTTTTACCTCATGGGGATTAACATCAAAAGCCTTCAGGGTTTAGAGATAAAATCCATCTCTAGAAATATGACTTCCTGGGAAGCTCATCACTTGAGGATCCAAACCCTGTTAACTGAGGCCCACCTCGGGAACCCTCCCCATGAACTTAAGAGGGGGCTCCAAGATGTGTAAGGAGAGACTTCTCCCTCCACGAGTGAAGATCAAATGTAGCTGAAAGGACACCACTGATACCCCATTAAGAGCCAAAAAGAACAAAAAGCTATAGAGGGGGAAAAAACTGTAGAGATCCAGCTCCAAAGTCCAGGTCCTTTTCGCCCTCCCTCCCCCAAAAGCTAATCTGACACAATTGTTGTCTCTTTCTGGATCACAACAGGGCAGCCTTAGATAGAGCACAGTCCCAAGCCATTGTCTCTCCAAACCTGTTTAGGCCATCTTTTACAAAAGAGATTGTGTTCAGAACTTTTATTTCGGTGAATTGGTATCTGTTTATAGTCCAGTGTTAGTCTGAATGAACACCCACTCTGAGTGAAGCTCTGTCTGGCTCGATGAAAATGGGGGAGAGAGTACGCAAGGCTGTGAGCCCATAGACTCAGAGGAAGGGGGAGGGAGAGACAAACAGGCCGTGCCACAGCGAGTAAGGGGAGAGAAGGACACTCCGCAGGTGACACCCAAGGGCCAAATCTATAATAAAGGCCTTGTGTACTTTTAGTCTAAAAATGTGGCCTTTGCTGGAGCAATAGATCACTCTCAACCCTCCCTTTCATGTATGTGTGCGACCCTCACAACCCCCCTCAACCCAACACAGCCAGTACCTCTATTATAGGTTTGCCTTCTCTGTTTGGTTGCAGGGTTGGATTCCTTAAAAAAATGCACTCTGCCCAGTAATCCCTGCAGTTTTGGGTCGCTGATTTCAGGTCGGGAAGTTGCCTGAGAAGCTGGCCTTGAAGGCATCGCCCAGTCCCTCACCGCCAGTTTAGGATCATAATTGGATATTATCCCTCGCTGAAGCACGTATGCCTTAGCCTCTGTTGCAGTGCTGTAGGTAATGGGGCCAGTAGGGAACTGAACAGTTAACTTTGCCAGATAGGGAGTCCGAAATTTTAAGTTTTTAGGTTGGAGGGGGGAAAATAAGGGGGAGTACTCCCTTTTCAACTGCTGGGTAGCCAGGGCATAGTCGTTATTGAATATAATTCGGCATTCACCCAACATCACTTTCTGTTTGTGCCATGCCTTTGCCAGTAGTTGGTCTTTTTTAAAAAAGCTGGTAAATCGCATAATGAATGATCTGGGTCTGGCATCTGGTTTTGTAGGATGGGGGCCGTTGCCCGATGAGCCTTTTCAATGTCTATCTGGTAGTCTGGGTCTAAGTCCAGGGCCAAACGTAATAGGTAATCTGTGAATGCGATAGGGTCATTCGCCTCCCCTCCCTCCGGAATCCCATATATTCTTATATTTTTATGTCGACCCCGATTCTCCATATCCTTTTGTCGTTTTGCGAAATGTAATTGCTCCTTGGCCAAAGTGTGAAACGCTTATTCTAAAATAGCCATTTTGTTGGAATGTTCAGAGATCTAGGCATCCACCTCTGCTACTCACGATTGCAAGTCTCTACCAGGGACACTGTAATTTGGTACTCACAACATGTGTCAGGGATCAGGGAGGGCCACTAGGCCACCAGGTTGTTTCTTGATAAAATTATTGTGACTTTGGGGCTCGGAGAGCAGGAAGCGCCATTAGACAATATTTGCCCACAGTTAAGATCACCTTTTCACAGGCAGTATTTCATACTGCGTTACATGAAGCAATAACACCCATTGTGTGCTGCTATATTTTTGAAAATAGCAGTGTGCCTGCATGCATAACCCCGCTCCTCATTTGATCTCATGCATACATTACCTTTTTGCGCTGATGCTAACATGTTGCACTGGCACTATTTAGTCCTTTGAATATAGCAGCTGGGCACAAATGCGGTGCAGTTCTGGCTCAAATGATTTGCACCTGGTGCAAGGTTTGAATATCTGGCCCCAAGTGGCTTAAAAATTTGTTATATTATTTTTTGAGGACTATCTAGGGAAAAAAATTAACCTGCTTATAACTTGACTACTTTTGGGTTATGTATGTGTCAATATGGGTTCCATGTCGCCGCAGCGATAGGAAATTCTCTGACCATCACTACAGCAATGGCACAATGTTACCAATTGGCATTGTGCCATTGCTGTACAAAAGTGTGTTTTTGGGGGGCTTCGCCCCAGTATCCCCCATGCAAGGGGCTCTGCCCCCCCCCACACCCACCACACTTTAGATCACCAGTTCTGAGTCAGAGTTGATTCGGTGGAGGGGAAAAACACCCAAGAGACAGCAATATTAGGAAACCAGCAGACCATCACAGCAAACTGTCGATTTTGTCACTGTGATGGTCTTCGCTGTGTTCCCATCACTTGTTTTTCCCTCCAGTTGCTGTTCCACCGAGACTCCCTTGGACAACCTGGCTTTCTCCTGTCTGCTTGGGAGCCCCTCATCCTGAGACTCCCCACGGTACTCCAGACCCTCACACTTACCTTGCAGTGAACCCTCTGGCATGTACCCCCCCCAAGGTGGGGCCACCACTCCCACTTTGGTGCTCCTTGAAAATCCAATTAGCTGTAGGCAACGAGAGGAGAGAATCAGGAGACCAGGTGGGCAAGATCTGGCGGCGGTCATGGAGGTTGAGCATCATCATCTACTCAGCGGTGCAGGGAGTTTCCATGTTCATGAGTGTGAGTCCCCCACCTGGAGACATGGATGTGCAATGACATCCAGCACAAGGCAGGTGTGCTCCTGCACCCACCCACAGAATGTCCACCATCACCTCCACCTATCTTGACATGGTCTCCAGGCTGCAGCGCACACAGCTTCTGCTGGACGTCACTGACACCAGGGATCCACAAACCACCCACCCCCCAGGAGAGGAGAGCTGTCCTCTGAATGCTCAATCCTCTCCTCCACATCTGACCCCTGGCACCCCATGCTCACTTCTGAATCCAGGTCACTAGCATGGTGTGAGGTGTGGCATCCAGCGCCTCAACCTCAGTACCACCGGACCAGCCATAGCCTTTTTTTAAAGGATCATGTAATCTACTAACTATGGAGAGATGTGATTAATAAATGTTTATGTAGCCAACCCGATGACATAGAGGGCTGAGGCTTTGAATGCCATACCTCTCGCCATGCTGGCAACTCATGTTTGGGAATCAGCACAGTCCATCACAGGTTGGAACGGGGGAGAGGGTGCAGTGAAATACTGAGCTGCCGTTAGGCAGCTCTCCTCTCTGGGAAGGGATCTGAGCTTTCCTCACCTCTTGGCTGCCTCAGGGTGGAGGTCAGGGAGTAGCACAAGCCAAGGGAGCTAGGGTGCTAGTCCAGTAGGGTGGGAGGAAGGGGCCATTACCAGAGAAAGAGGGCGCATGCACACCTCCACACACATGGGCCTCTCTATCTTGGGGCCCTGGTTTAACAGGGAGAATAAACTGGAGAAAAAAGTTGGGGGCTGTGGCAGGATGAAGCCTCCAGGCCAGCTCCGGGAGTCCGCTGGGACATGCATAGCATCTGAAGATCCCGAACGACTCCAGAGTCCATAGGGTTGGCTGACAACAATACTGCAGACCATCGCAGGAGAGATAAATACCTTGATGGAAAAAAAAAGAAATGTTTATGCCATGAGAGTTTATAGTTTCAGTTTATAGTTCATTGTGATTTTTTTGGTGAAAACATTTTAAAAATGTGGATATTTGTAATTTCTCTGCTGTTGAAGATAAAGACCTGCAGTTTGTCATTCATATCCAAAGTCAATATATCCTGATATCAATCAGAACTGTAATCATTTGATTGAGTAGTTTTTAATTTACAGTGGAAATACCAAAGCTTTTATTGGCAATATATTCTCAAATCAGTAGTGTAGCAAATTCTCAGAGGGCCTGGGTGCAACGCGATGTTACAGAGCCCCTCCCCAGCTTTGAATAAACATCAAAATTATGATTTGGGCCCATCAAACCTCATGGGCCCAGGTGCCACTGCACCCCTTGCACCCTTGTAGCTACACCCCGTCTCAAATATTAATGGTGGCATATTAGTAAATGCCTCCACAATTCCACTTGTGAAATTCAGCGTTTGCAAAGTATTTATTAGCACTGTGTTTGATAAACTAAGCTGACATATTTGCAGTCCAGTAGTTCCTTCCTGACTGAGTTTTTTGTTCCTCTCCAGTGTTTTCACTCTTAGCTCAACCATATAGTCTCTGTGGAGCTGGATCTCTCCCTAATATCCCCTTTGTTCTGTATAGTGACACATACTTTGTCTCTTTTCCTGTCAGATAACAGCCATAATTCCTCCTTCTTGGTTCAACAAGAAGAACAAAATGGGTGGTTTGAAATCTTTTATTGGATCAACAAATAATTTGAACAAAATGTTTAAGCTTTCAGATTCACAGACTCCTTCATCAGAAACATGGCAGTTAAGGAAAGATAACACTTTAAATACTCAGAACAGAATTAGTAAAAACCTTCACATATGGAATGGACATCTTAGTGTGAAAGATTCAGTGTGGGTACAGATGGACACATCGGCAATGTCAGGTTCCAACAAATTAATCTTCTTTTTAATTTTACAGAACAAAATTAAGCGGACTGGTTTCGACAAAATAATAAAAAAAAAAAAGAAAATAAACAACTACAGAAAGCTTAACTGCAGCATCATAATAATTTTCCAGAAGGAATAACAAAAAAATCACTTTGATTAGAAAGCACTAGTCCCACTGAGTGTTGTCCCTCTCAACACTCCAACTGAATCTGATCTGACTGGGTTTGGACCTTTACATATATAGCCTGTCAGAGGCTAAGATTGGCTCATAATACCTGTCAATCAGAGGGTGTTACATAACACACACTGTTTACTTTGTTTATCTAGAGGATAATTTTATAAAATAAATTGAATCACAACACATTTAATGATACTAAGTACAATATGTGAACAGAACCTGTTTTATTTCTAGGATAACAAAGGTCACTAAGGAAGCTGTCTGTTTGTCCCTCCCACAGTTAGGTTCAGCATAAATATGGGAAAGTCTGGGCCGGCCGGCTCTTAGAGTGCTAGCTGAAGCAGGACAACACAGAAACTCCCAGAGCTCTTATTTGTTCAGGTACATTTTGTACTTTAGCTAAAATAAACCTAGTGTTAATCCCTAGTCCTTTCTAGGACTTCCAGTCAGTCAGGAAGACTTAAGAGTGCTCCTTTATGTATTTGCCCAACTTTGTTTACAACAAAATGCAGAGAGAGAGGGCACCTAATTTTGTCTGCATTCACACTGCAAGAAATTACATGTTTAAAAGAAGGGTTGCTAAAATGAATGCAGATAATCTGCCATTTCAAACATAATTTTACCATAGTATCTTGTCTTACTATTGAATGGGGAATCTTATGCTTGTTTTAAGCCCCATATATACCCTATAAGCTCAGGGTTGTTTTTACATTGTCTTTTATTTTAACACAGCTCTGCCGGGGGGGTGGGGATACAAGCCAAATAAACAAGACAGACTGACATAAAACATGGGTGGCCAATCCTTGTATAATGTCAATTTTAACAATAAAAGACATACATTTAGGAGAGATACATAAAGGAAACCCCAACTAGGTAGAACTACAAAAGCTTGGGGGGGTCCTCCTTCACTTAGTTGATGATACATTTTAAGACATAGGCTGAAACCAGCCAATGTATGAAGCAACAGGCTTCCCTGGTGTTAGTGTTCCCCAATCCCCCACTGAACACTGGCCTGTAGTATGAAAAAAACAGGCCTGCCTGGTGCTACAGGTGCCCCTGCCGATCACCAGCCTAAGGTATGAAAAAACAGCCCTCCCTGGTACTAGTGGTCCCTGTTTCCCCACAAATTGCTGGCCTGAGGTATGAGAAAACAGCCCTCCCCGGTGCTAGTGGTCCCCCCTGCCAATCACAGGCATGATGTTTCAAATAATGGTTTCCCTGGTGCTAGTGGTCCTCCCCCCCACCAATCGCTGACCCAATGTGTCAAACCTTCCATGGTGCTAGTAGTCCCCCTACTGATCGCTGGCCCAATGTATCAAATTAAGGTTTCTCTCATGGCTAGTGGTCATTCCCCCAACCCACACACATAGCCACTGTGGTAATATGTTTCCTAATTGGCTAACAATCCCTCCCCATCCAAGTCTTACCCGACGACACATACACAATTTCCCTGGTGTTCAGAGTATCCCTGCCCCATCCCAACCCCCTGTATATGAAAAAAATATATAAACCATTCCCTGGGGTCTAGCAGGCCCCTATCCTCCCACTCCAGCAGGTAGCACCCCACCACCACTCTCCCTCCCATCCCGACTCCAAGCTGGTGACCAGCACAGCCCTCTTGACAATGGCTGTCCACTGACTGAGTTGTCAGTGAGTGTGTACTGTACAGTACAAGCTCATTGACAGCTCAGTCAGTGGCCAGCCATAGTGGAGAGTAAACAGCTGTGCTAGTCGCCAGCTCTGGGTTGGGATGGGGGAGAGAGATGGTGGGGTACTACCTTCAGGGGTGAGGTGGTCCACTAGACACCAAGAATTGGGCTACTTTTTTAAAATACAGGGGGGGCAGAATGGGTGTAGGGATACTCTGACACCGGGGAAACTGTGTCTGTGTGTTGGGCAGGTGATCAGGTAGGGGGAGGGACTGTTAGCCACCAGGGAAACCTTTGACACATTGGGCCTGCGCTCGGTGAGGAAGACCACTAGCACCAGAGAAGCCTTTGTTTGACACATCAGGCCCATGAACAGTGGGCGGGATCACTAGCATAAGGGAAACTTTTATTTGACACATTGGGCTGGCGATCAATGAGGGGAGGACACAGTATCCTGTTATATGAGCGAAGCAAATGGAGTGACTCAGTTTGTGCACTTGATGGAGTAGCAAGTGTGCAGGTATAGAAAGGGGATGGAATAGCAAGTGTGAAGTGAGGGAATATTGAGGGTGAATGATGGTGGGACTCATAGAGTGATGTTGGCTGGATGGAGGAATGAAGCCTGCTGTTGCCGAGCTGGCCACCTGGCATGGCAGATACGGTCACCACCTAGAATCGTGATGGTCCTGGGTTCAGGACTGCCTATAGGCAATTTTTTTTTTTTGTATGTTTTGTCTGTTAATTTCTTTTTATTTCCTTTTGTGTCCTGAGGTTCCCCTGACTGATGTTGCCCCAGCTGCGGTATCCTCCCTGCATACTGTGGCCCTCCTCCCTTCCCCTTTTCCCCAGTGTCTGCCCCCCCAGAGCTGATTATGTTAATATGGGGGGTGCGGGGGTCTTCCCCCCACAAAGGTGGGTGTTGGGTGCATAGTCCCCCATTTAAATGTTAGTACAACTTTTCCCACTCTTTCACTGTATAGTGCCCTCTCTGTCTTGGCATTTGCTGCAGTGGCTGTATAGCCTATTTTGTTTTTGGCAAAATGTGCTCACTCTTGTATGAGTCACCTTTAAATATTCACTATTATGACATAGAACCAGGGACCACTAACACCAGAGAAACCTATATTTGACACATCAGGCCAGCAATTTGTGTGGGGGGGCACTAGCAGCAGGGAAGGCTGTTTTCTCATACCTTGGGTCGGAGATCAGTGGGGAGGGGATCTCTAGCACCAGAGAAGCTTGTATTTAACACATCAGGTCAGTGATTGGCAGGTGGGGACCACTAGCACCACAAGAGGCTGTTTTTCCATACCTCAGGCTGCCGATCAGTGGGGGGACCAACAGCACCAGGGAAACCTTTATGTGACACATCGGCCTGGTGATCAGCGAGGAAACCATTAGCATCAAGGAAGGCTGTTTTTTCTTACATCATGCCAGTGATCAGCAGTGGGGGCATCACTAGATGCCCGGGACTACTGTGTTGGGGGTTCAGGAGCCACTGCACTTTCTCTGCCAATGACTAGGGTTGTGTGGGAGTAAGTAGAGGTTTTGATCAGCGGTATGTGCACTGGGCAATGGGACTTACTAAATGGCCTTACACGGCACACATATTCTGAATATTGAACTGCACCAGTATTCAGGTCCCCACCCCTTCATGTACATTGCACCCCCCCAAAAAAAATATTGCCTGGTCACAAAACCTGTTTGCCCATGCTAACCAGGCTTTTCAATATTGCACATCCATGCAAAACCCATTTGTATGGGCAAACTCAGCTTTGTTCCTGGGCAATCTTTTGAATATCGGGCCCAGACATCTATAAATTATCAAATCCTAATTACCTAAAAAGAACAACAGAGTGTGTGTGTGTGTGTGTGTGTGTGTAAGTGCACATGTGTGTACAGCTGTGCATGTGTGGTCAGCACAGCAGTTTGTCTGTGTATATGAAGCTGAGACAGGAAAACAGTAGTTGGAGTACAGATTCTGTAGTGGATCATAAAATCATGGTCCATATTCATACCACAGTTAAACGTATTAAGAAGATAAATAAATTTGACCTCATATGCTCACCTCTCATGTGCATTCCTGAAATTCCCCTTGAAAACCAGGACAGAGATGTCAGCAATGGAGAGAACAGATTGAGAGAAATGCTGCCCACTGGTTTTACAGTATTTTTCATTTTAATGTCATGTGTATGTGAGTTTATTCGGGTTCGATAGCATTGTCAGGTATTAAACCACCCATTTTGTTCATCTTTTTGTACAATGACCAATACAGCAACTAACATTTTTCGTACAACTTGGTTCAATAGTCATTTTCATCACCACTGCATCTCTTTAAGTGCATACAAGTCCTAGATTTGTAGGTATGTCAGGCTTTCAGGCTAGTACATTGTGCTAGATATTATTCATATATGACTTGCAGCCAAGTTGGATTTGCTGTCCTTCTAGGTTTCCTTGCTCAAATTTGGGTCTACTATTCTTGTGCTACCCAGCTCATCTGTTCATTTCTTAGTGGACCCTTGCATCTACCCCTTGCCACTGGTGACTTCCTGCACTAGCTGCCTCCTCAACTCTCTGTTAATTTGAATCCACTAGACTTCACAGTTGCTTGACATGACCAGTACTCCTTTCTTTTGGTTCAACTGCAGCACATCCAAAGAATGCGGTCATTCTTTGCACCCCCCACATGCTGTCTAGCTTGCCAAAAGAAAACCCTCCATCTTTCAACAGAATATTAGTAGAAATTAACTTGTTTCATTTATATACCTGTCATTCCGCATGGGCCCCAGAACCATGAGGGCCTTGGAGAATATCGACCATTACATATCTCTCCTTTGGAAAAGCTTTAATTCAATAAATGAACTCCTCATATCCTCAGAAAGTGTACTTCTTATCACAGTGTACACAACAGTCTGCTACTTCCCCACTGAATTCCTAAGATGGCAGTGGCTAGTCAGACATGCTAAAACACTCTGCTCTTGCTTAGCCTATGGGTCCCAAACAGGGTTATGAAGAGGAGAGTCTTTTACTCTCAATGGTCTATGCCTCAGCAAATTAAGCAATTTCTATCTAAAGATTACCATAAGAGGAAAAATGACTCTTTCTCATCAGAAGTAGATACTCCACTTCGCAAGGGTCCATTGGATCGCTATGTTGCTGGATTTTCAGGATCCTGAGAAAGGTCGAAATCATCTGATTTAACTGACTCAACTGCCGCAGATGCTGACTTGGATACAGGAAACTCAGAAGGCCCTGACCAGAAGAAAAATTTACATACTATAGTTTCGAGCTCGAACACAGAGCCCTAAGCCGAATTCCAGCTTATCAGATGCAGGTCTGTTTCAAATTCCTTCAAATAAAAACTTATCTACATTTTTGGTGACTTCTGGCAACACTGCTGACAACATTGCTGACGTGAGGGTAGGAGAATCGACTAAGTTGAATGTTCCACAACAAAAGTATATACTTACATCAAATATTCAGTCCTCTCCTACCTGCCTAGCATGTCTACTGGAAATTTCCCATTACCAGCCAAAGTTTAATTTATATTCCTTTAGGAGGCATCTACTTCATTCACAAATTTATTTACGTTCCTCTTCTCATTTGACAAAAAGCTTGACCTGTTAATCAAAAGATCAGAAGTTCTAGAGGGGGAAGTAATAACAATCAAACTGGAGGTAGAGAAAGTTAGACTTATGCAAAAAAAACATTCAAGAGGAAGTTGCAGCCATCCAACAAAAAACCTCAACAAATACAGCGCTTGGAACTACTAATCTCGGTACTGTAATCGCATTACAAAGAAAAACTAAAAACATGAAAAATTTGTTACGTTATAAGAACTTGCATCTGGTGGGTGTTCCCAATTCATATGATAAGACCTATGAGTCCTTGAGAGATCTTCTAAAAGATTTGTTTATTACTGTCTTAAAGCTTCCTGAAAAAAATTGCCTTTTGTGACTAAGGCCTTTCGTGTGCTGACTCGTCAGTCAAAATTCACTTAAACCCCCAGACAAATCTGGGTAAACAGGATACTAGTTTTAGTTTACTTTCACTGGAATCTGCTGCACTCCTCGGTCAAGCACAATCTTCAGCTAATATTTGTAATAATGTGGCAGGACCCAAAAGTACGATCATATTTGCATTGGCTTTCAACACCAATTGGGATCTCTTACTAAATACCGCAAGGAAAACGGGGGCTTTAAAATATAAACAATCTGTATGTCATATCTTTCCTGACATGGCTCCTGAAACTCTTAAAAGATGTAAGCAATTTATGCAATTTAAAGTGGACCTTATTGACCTCAGTGCATCATTTAAAGTCTGATACCCTGCTAAATGTGTATTGACATGTGGAAAGGGAAAGGGAATATTGTTTAACCAGGAGTAGCACACTAAGCCGAAGCTTGTTTCCAGATGCGACCTGGGAGCACAAGGAAGTAAAGTGACTTGCTCAGGATCACACAGTATGCACTTAGGCGGCTGTGGGAATCAAACCTAGGTCTCCAGATCTGCAGCTCAGAGGCTTAACCCACTGTGCTATATACTGCCTTGTAGAGAGGAGAAGCATTTGTGTTTTGACCCAGAGCAACTTCGAGAATATATTATCCTGAAAAAGGCTCAAGAACTGAACAAAATTTTGATGCTGACCAGGATGTGAAGGAAGAGATGCCTTCCCTTGAGGGAGAAGAAACTTAATTATTGAACTATTGAATAGTTAACTTGTCTTTAGAAACAACTGTCTTTAAACTTCATTGTTGGATAAGATTTATATATCTTTCTGACCAGCAGGGAATGGATCATGTAAAAGAGTTTATTTTGGGGCATTACTGTGTTTAGAGGACAATGAAATTATTGATTAATATTTCTGGTGAAATTCTGTAGGCTTGTGACTGATAACTGCCTTATCATCATTATATATTATTATTCTTTTTCCATTTGTCTAGTGGACTTCGTCTAATTTTTGGGGATGTCTAATCTTCTAAATGGTTACTTGAATATCATAAAACATTTTTTTATGAATGGACAACTCCAAATATGTTGCATGTATTATACAATATAATGAAAAAAATAAAAATAAAACCAGTCTGCTCCTCCCTCTACCTACAGTAATTGGCTATAGATCACATTCATTTGGACTGCACTGCAGGCAGGCAAATCACTTAGTTGCTTTAATATTAAGGTTCTGTACTGCTCTCCCACTCTTCCTCTATTTAACAACACAGAAAAATATTTTTGTTGCTGTATTGCTCCTTGTAACAAAAGATCAAGAAAAACAAATAATTTGATACCTTTCAGTGGACCAGGTGCTTAAGATTTTGGATTACACACAATCCTACATCAGAAGCTAATGAATTCTGATAAATGATTGTGTGTAATCCAAAATCTTAAGACCTGTTTACTTTTCTAATATCTATGTTGGTCCAATAAGAGGTATCAAATCATCTTTTTTTCTTGATCTGTTTAACAATGAATCCACATGAATCCAACCTTATTTCTAGGCTCACCATCCTATGCCTTTCTCCTCTGTGGGAGGGTAGTTCTATCTGTGGGCAAAATACATTCACAAAATCATCATGAAATTGCATAACTTTCAAATAATTCATGAAATTCAATTTTAAATACATTACTGATGTCATTTTTGCAATATTTGACAGCTCATAACACAGGCATCCTTTAAGAACTTTCTTTCAAACACTTCTGAAAGTGTGGCTACTTATAATTCAATCCGGTTTAAAACTAGAAACTTGAAATAATGAACACATCTATCTGGAGTAACAGGTATAATGTTTCAAATGTGGCAAAATTTGGGTATGTTGTTTTGAAATTAAATGGACATATCTGAAAATTAAACATTGACAAAATGTTTGGCTGCTTATAACTCAGCACCCTTTAAGGACTGAGACCTAAAATGTTGACGTACACCCTCATTTTAGAGTTTTTTTAATCTTCCAAATGTGCAGAAATTTGGATCAGAAATTTTAAAATAGATGAAAATAACTGAAAATTAAAGTTTGTTGAAATGTTTGGCCATCTAGAACTTAGCCACTGTTAAATCTAGGAATCTGCAGCTAGGTATAGAGCTTGCACATATGAGCCCTATGCACTATGCAGGCAGGGGTATGCAAAAACCACACATAACCTGCCTGCATAGTTGCGCATGCGTGGACAGGTGCGCACCGGCTGGTATTCACTACCAGCTGCCACCTGTCCACAGTCTCACCCCCTGGTGTACAGGACTCCACAGGGCAGCCAGGAGTGGAGTTGTAGACCTGGCCAGCCATCCAGTCGGATGACTGGACCGGGACCCATAGTGGATCCCATACACAGTGAGGCATGCTCTGCGGATGTCCAAGGGCTGGTGGCTGTGGTGGTGTGTGGAGGGCAATGTTGCTGGCCCTCCGATGGCACCTGACAGTGCACAGGGACTGGGTGGGGGTATGGCAGTCAGCAGTGTGGGGGGAAGGCACTGTACCCCACCATAAGTGGGGTGGTGGTGCCATTTGGGGGGTCAGGGCAGCTTTTATGTCCAGTGCCCCTGTGTGAGGGTGTCTGGGGTGAGTCCAATGTGTGCGGGGGTGAGTGGGAGATACCAGGCATCCATCTGCAGTGGCCCCAGTGTGTGGGTGGGCTACTCGTCCTGTTGTTGGCTGACTCATGCTGTGTTCATGGGGGGTGTGTAGGGGGCTTATGGCAGGGTTCTCCCTGGTGTAACCTGCACCCCTGAGCACCCCCGCAGTCAGCACTATGCACCTTGGTGCATGGTGCATAGTGCTGGCACACCGCTTGTCTGCCCCGATGTATTCCTCTTCACATGGCTGGGGAATCAGCCCCCTTGGTGCATCCCCTGTGGGGGACGCGTAGGGTGCAAAGTGGCTACGTCCCCAGATACACATGTGTAGCCACTCCAGCCCAACTGTTCATAGGGCCCAGTGTAAGGAACTATTGTACACTTGCTAAATATGGTAACAAATGGTTGGGTGGTTTAAAATTAGATGGAAATAACTAAATTGTAATTGTTGGCAGAATTATGCAGAATATTTGTGGAAATTCCACAAAATTTCACGTTACTGGAATAGCAATTCCACATAACTTCTGCTGACAAAATATTGCGTTATTCACAGCTCTACTGGGAGCCCCAAACAGAAACAGCTAAATACAAATCAACATATTCCAAACTGATAGGAACATGGGACAGCATCCAAATCTAATTATCTGCAGAAACAAAGTGGGTTCACATGGGTGCAGTCACTTGGACCAAGCAGTGTTTCCACTGCTGAAATTACTTTTTTGAAAGACAATAGAATTCAATTTGCATGTCGACTCCTATCTGTGAAATGCCAGTCTGAGCTGCAGAATATTAGAGGGAATTCCACAACATTTCATATCACTGGAATGGTAATTCCAGTTGACTTCTGCTGGCAAAATTTTGCATTATTCACAGCACTAGTTGGACTCCCAAACAGAAACTGCTAAATACAAATCAACATATTCCAAGTTGTTAAGAACATGACATGAGTCAGAATCCAAATCTCATAATCTACAGAGACAAAGTGTGTTTACATGAGTGTAGTCACTTGGACCAAGCTGTGTTTCCACTACTGTAATTGCTTTTTCAGCAAACAAAAGAATCCAGTTTTCATATCCACTACTGTCCATGAAATGTTAGCATGAGTTGTAGAATATCTGTGGAAATTCCACTAATTTCACCTGACTTTTGCTGGCCAAGTTTTGCATTATTAGCAGCTCTAGTGCGACCCCCAAACAGAAACAGCTAAACACAAATCAACATATTCCAAATTGTTAGGACCATGAGTCAGAATCCAGATCTAATAATTTGCAGAGACGAAGTGGGTTTACATGGGTGTAGTTACTTGAACCAAGCAGTGTTTCCAGTACTGTAATTGTTTTTTTGGCAAACAACAGAATCCAGTTTGCATGTCCACTCCTGTCTGTGAAATAGCAGCCTGAGTTATAATAAAAGTTTTACTTGGTCAGGAGGGCATTTTGTTTTTATTGCTTGCTAACGGTGTAAGATTTTCTGGGCACATAGCCTATTCATAGGGAAAAAACAAGGAGAACAGGGGGCCAAGTGACTTTAATGGTCACACATTATGCAAGTGGAGATTGGGGGAATCAGAAGCCAGGTACGCTGGATGTATAGTGTCAAGTTTGTTTACAGCTCATTTCTCTAACATCAAGGCTATACTGCTAGCCCATGACATTTAATCCATCTCATATGAGCTTGGAAACTGGAATGAGCCATGTGGGTGGATCTGCCCTTGAAGTAATTTCATTTGAGACTGGAAACAAAAAAGTGTGCAGTCAGGTAGGTTGAATTTTTTTACTTTTAAGTACATTGAATCATGAAAATATGTTTGCTTACTTGGGAAGCCCAAAGTTAATGTTAATGTCAATTCAGAAAATAAATATATTGTATTCTTACTTGGGAATATTGAAGTTCATTTTCATGTTATTTAGAAATCCAAATTATTCTGTTTGCCAGTTGAAGCTTTAGTCTCAAGTCAAACAATTTTACTGAGGTGGGCTGAAGTTTACTTTCATATGAATTCAACCACCATGAAGGTCCTACTCAGGTGGATTATGGTGTATTCCCATGACATGCCCTAGTTTAAATAGTTTCTATGCATGCAGGATGAAGGTTACTCTCATTTGACTTAAAAAAAAAATTACTTGGGTAGGCTGAGGTTTATGCTCATGTCAAGTCTGAAACAATTTTCCCTCTGGTGCACTAAGGTATATTCTTGCATCTGTTAAGAAATGTAGTTTTGCTCAGATGGAGCAACTTGTATTCTCACATCAGATCAAAAACCTAAAAGGCTTCAACTCATGCAGACTGTGTTTGCATTTGAATTCAGGGGTGGACAGAGGTTTATTCCCATGTCAGTCCCAAAACCAAGTAAAAAAAACAATTTCCTCTCCTGGCTGAGCACAGTATTTAGTTGTGTCAGTTCAGAAACTAAAAAAAGGCTTTATTATAGTGAGTTGATGTTTATTCTCATGCCATGTCAGAAACTTTAAATGTTTCCATTTAGGTAAACTGAAGTACATTCTAAAGTTGCCTTGAAATAATAATATAGTAACATAGAAGTTAGGTTCAGAAGGGTTCGGGAGGGATTCAAGGTCCCCCATGCTACATAAGCGGTAATGAAATAAGTATGCTGTGCAAACACATACTAATGTATAGCTATATAAATAAAAAAAATATTCTTATTAAGTGTGAAAAGGTTAATTCACATGTCTGTTCTGAATCTACAGAAGTTATTTCTTGAGCTGGATAAGGTTTATGCTGCTTATGTTCATTTGAAAACTGAAATAGGTTTTGCTTTGACAGGCTAAGGCTTATTCTCATTTGAGTTATTGGTGCAGATTCCATTGGAGGTAATATGCATAGATAATATGCACAGGCTTCAATGAGGCCATTGGCATGCTGCATAAATAGGAGCTTAATGCAGAACTAAAAATTACAATGAGTAAGGACAGATACATTAAATGGATAAAGAACTAGCTGACAAATAGGAGACTGCAGAGTGGGGAATATTATTTTTTTAAAATAGGCATTGGAAAGAGTACTGATGGAGAACATGCACACAAGAAAACAGACAAAGGGAACCAAGGTGGCTCTCCCCCAAGCCACACAGAGCATAAGAAAAAAGGATAACCAGACAGGGGAAAATGCAGAAATATATTACTTTCAAAATTCGGCAAGGATGGAAAGTCTAGATGAGAGAGAATGGGTAAGTGGAAAGTAATGTATAAGGAAAAGGGAAAGGAGAAATTGTTTAACCAGGAAAGGCACACTAAGATGGAGCTTGTTTCCAGGTATACCCTGGGAGCACAAGGAAGTTAAGTGACTTGCTCAGTGTCACAGAGTATGCAAGTGGAGGCTTATAGGATTCAAACCCAGGTCTCCAGGTTTGCATCTCAGTGCCCTTAACCACTATGCTATACTATTTTATTTATTTATTTATTGAAATTGTTTCACCAGGATGGCACACTGAGCAAAAAGATGCTCATCTCCCCATGTGGCCCTGGGGGTGAGGGTACAGTGGGAGATAACTCGCAGGTAATCAAGAGTTACATATACGAGGAAAACAGTAGAATATAGCTGAGCACAATTACAGCAATACAGTAGACTGAGATTCAGTTGAACAGTTTACAGAGAAAGTTTCAGTTATACAGTTGCAGGATACAATTGTGTGATGAAAAAGGGACAAGACAATCAGTACAGTTCAACAACAACACTTGGCAGGCATAGATTATATTACAGACTTAACCAGCGAAATGTGCTGGATAATTTATAACTCGTGGGATAGAATTGGATAGCTGAGGTGTGACACTGGGAGTGGAGAATATGTGAGGATCAGGCAGTATCAAGTAGGATTTAGGACAGGCAAAGCCTATGTACCAAGAAGTGCTGAAGTTGGTATAGATAAGCCAGCTTCCATAGCGTATCTAGAGGACGTGGGAAAAAAGTGGGCGGCAATAATAGGGGTGATAATAGAAAATGCCTAAGAGCGCATCAACTGTGTTAGTAAAACAAAAAAGTAAAAGAAGGCAAGAAGCCTAGGGAATAAAATGAATGAACTGTACACAACAGTGAATGCAGAACATTTGAATACAGTAGCAATAACTTACAATCTCAGGCTAATCATGACACGAGCTGGAATCTAAATGTCCCTGGCTATATTCAATTGAGGTAGGACAGGGTGAATGCTATGGTGCAGAGCATGGCATTTTATGGTATAGAGACCACAGAGTTTCAGATGGCCTACCAGTCTCTGGGGGAGGGTGTGAAGTTATTATGGCTCCATATGAGAGATAATGGGGGGGGTGAGGGGTGATGAACAGGAATAATCTATATGCTGTGAAACCAGGGTCAGACAATTGAGGAAATGGAAAAGGTAATTATTAATGGACCACATCAGAGTAGTCCTCCTAGACTCCTTAAGTGATCATTCCCCTATCTTGTGTATCTGGACCAACAAATACACCAAACTCCCCCCCAAAATTATTAACAGGAGAATGCTGACCCCCGGTCATCTTGAGTCACTTAAAACACTCTTTCGTGAGCATGACTGGTCACCAGTTGATACAGGCCCCGATGTAGACACAGCACTTGAATACTTTATCACCTGTTTCAACTCAGCCTGCGATGTTCATGCTCTGTTCAAGAAGCGTAAGATCAAGGGTGTCAATAACCCATGGATGACACTAGGCCTCCTTACACAAATGAAATCTCGAGACCAGCTCTGGTATCGTGCTAAGGCTACTGGCACCCAGACTGATATCCAGGCCTACATAACAGCAAGGAATGCATGTACCAGAGCAATCCGCTGTGAGAAGGCTAACTATTACAGGAACACCTTAGCCAGCACCTGGAATGACGGGAGTAAATTCTGGTGTAACCTTGCTGAAGTGACTGGAAAGGATCCCAAAACAATACCCACAATGTTGAACATAGATGGTACCATCACTTGACCATGTAATCATTGCCAACACATTTAACACTACTTTTGCTGACCTTAGTCATGTGCTACCCCCTAACTTTTTTGATCCCACCACAGTCAACCCAGCTCCTGTTAGTTCAGGTTTGCCACCGGGGCACCCTCCTTTCCATTTCAAAGCAATCCCGGAAAGCCTAGTTAGAAAACACATTCTTAAAGTGCTCGGAAAGTCTAGGGTCAGTGGCGATTCACTGGATATGAAACTTCTCGCCCTCACCATTGACAAAGTCCTGATCCCACTATCCAAAATCCTCAACCATTACCTCATGCTCTCCCAGTTCCCCCAAAAGTGGAAACTAGCAGTGGTGACTCCAGTCCATAAAAGTGGTGACAAGACTCTCACGAACAACTACAGGCCTATATCCATCCTGCCTCCTCTATCCAAAGCATTGGAACGGATAGTGGCTGATCAGCTCATGGAGTTCCTTGTAAAGTACAGCCTGCAATGTTCCCAGCAGCATGGCTTCTGCAAAGGGCACAGCACTACCACGGCACTCCTTGAATTCACCACACATATCCATCATGCACTTGATCGGGGCCAGTTGGTTGGCGCCTCTTTTATTGACCTGACTACGGCATTTGACACTGTCAATCACTCCATTCTCCTCAAACAATTATCCCTCCTTGGTCTTTCAAGTGAAACTTCCCTCTGGTTTCAAAGCTACCTCAGTAACTGGACCCAAACAGTCAGGATTGGTGAATTCCTCCCGTTATCCCTACCAATCCGGTCTGGAATACCCCAAGGTTCTATCCTGGGTCCCTTGTTATTCAGCATATTCCTGAACAATCTCCCTGCCTCCTGCCATGACAGAATGTTACTGTATGCAGATGATGCAGTAATCTTCACTTGCCACACCGACCCCACCTCCCTTCAGTCTCAACTACAGAAAAGTTTCACAGAAGTGGAAGACTGGTTTTGCTCACATAAACTCATCCTTAACCACAAAAAAACTAAAACAATGTTGTTCCATGGAACCCACAACAGGTACAAGGACCATGAGCTCATAATTAACAACCACAAAGGCGTTGCTCTTGAGCAGGTGGATATGTTTAAATATCTGGGCCTGACCCTTGACTGCTCCCTCTCGTATACCAAACACATTGACAATATCGCTAAAACTGTGAACTCCCGTATAGGTCTACTATACAAGCATAAACATTGCCTAACGGCTGAAGCCTTGAACCTTGCTATCCAGAGCTCTGTTATCTCAAATATTGACTATGGGCTTGTTATCTATGGATCCACTTCTGATACTACACTCCGGCGCATAGCTGTAGTCCTTAATAAGGCATGTAGACTCCTTATTTCAGCTGCCTGCCTTTCTCACATGTGTGACATTTACAAGCAGGCTAACTGGCTCCAGCTAACCAGCAGGCTAAAGTACCAGACCTGCATTCTAGCTAAGAAGACATCACTGGGCCTTACGCCCCTTGGAATCCAATCAACATTGACCCCGCAGCGTGTCCGACGCCTAACTAGAAGATCGGACAGTCTAACCTTTACAATACCTCACTGTCGGACCTCTCAAGCTCAGCATTCTTACCATGTCAGAGCCTCCACCTGGTTCAACTTGCTACCTACAGAAATCTCCAACATTGCCACGATTGGTGCTTTTAAGTGTAAACTACATCAACACCTTGTGGCTAGTGCCTTCTGTGATTGCTTCTTATAATCCCCTCCAGGCATACTACCCTCAAGCATCCCTCCTCACTGCCTCAGCTCCTCCTCCTCCTCTCCTACCCCCCATTACTAGGTATAGGTTGAATCTGTCTCCTTTTCCTTTTCGTCACCCCCCTTCCTCCTCCCTTGCTGTTTCCCATCTACCACATACCCAATGCAATGCCATCCCCATTTCTCCTCTCCTCCCTCTCTCTCGCTCCCATACCACCCCCTCACCACCACTCTTCTTTCTCTTTTCCCACTAACCCACTCCTAACAAAGCTTCACTAAGCCGCCTATGACTTGTACTGTATAATTAACTAGCAACACAATTCCTTGACAATGCCTTTAGCTGCTATTATTGTAACCTTATTTGCCTTTTTTTTTGTAAGTTCCAGTGTAATGATCATGTTATGTTTTGTACCTTATTGTCCTTATTGCCTTGATGTGGAACCTTTGTAAAAGAGCCCATCGGCTCAAAGGTGTCATCCGAAATACAAATAAATAAAATAAATAAATAAAATAAAATAAATAATGGGAGACGTCAACCTCCCAAACATAGAATAGGACAGTTCACAGCAATGATTGCAGAAAAAAAAAACAAGAAAAAAAACAGAAGTTTATAAAACTAGCATAGGACTGCAATCTCACTCTGTGTGTTTAGGAGCCAACTGTGGGAGGTGGAGAAATGATGGGCCTAATGATTTCCAGGATGCTTTTCTGGATATCCTGATTAAATACTCAGTTGGACAGAGCAAACCCACAACTGTTAATTCAACATTTTGCTGGAATATCAGCATCTGAAACAAGCACTGCAATGCAGTGGTTACCAGCATCTGGTTTCATCGTAAGTAAAGATATCCAGATACAGCTGTCACAATGTCCACAGTTGCAGCTAGTTGTAATGCTTGGCATCACTTGGTGTCACTGTTTTTAAATGCTAACTATATACTGTATATGTGGGGATAGATAGATAGATAGATATATAGATAGATAGATAGGCAGGCAGGAAGACAGACAGACAGACAGACAGACAGATAGATAGATAGTGACATCCCTTACAGAAATATAGGTGTGCTGTGTACATGCAGAATGCATGCCACATGCTTAATTGTGCAATGTATGCATGCAGTTGGCATACACAAAGTGAACCTATGTGAACCAGGTCTAAAAAGCAAATCAGGTTTGCATGCTGCAAACTTGACATGTGTGCAGTAAGTAAGCTAGTGTGAACATCTTCTAAAAATTACATCAGGTTTGTGTGTTGCACACTTGGCATGAGTACAGCAGTTAAGCTGGTGTGAACATCATTTAAACATCACATCAGGTTCACATGCTGCACGCATGCCATGTGTGCAGCAGCTAAGCTGGTACAAATCTCATCTAAAAAACATATCAGTTTCTATTTCTTATACTACTGCTACCAATTAGCATCATTAAAATACATTTTTATTTGAATTCCCATAAAAATTAGCTAAACTCACTCATTTTGATCCTTTTGCACGTTGTTTAATGGTCTTTGATTTTTGTCATTGAGTCGACATTAATTTGTAAAGTATTGTTTACTTACTGCATTAAATGCCTAGGATATAGCCAGTCAACATCTCCCATTCCAGATGTCTGAAGAGGGGCCTCTGTGTTGTGAACCTATCCTTTTTGTTTTGGACCATGCAAATCCCTTAAGCATAGTCAGTGTTACAAATGTGTTTCTCTATGACTGTTTCATTTCACTTACTTTCCCTTTGCCATTCTGTATTGAGCATATACACTATGGCCATGCTCAGCACTTTTTGTGCTAAGTAGGGTCTTGGAAGCACGTACCATACCTTACATTTTGTCACTGAATTGAGGGACATGGACTCTCAAAATGAGGGACAATGAGGAACACAAACCCACATGATGATCAGGACACATCATTAGGCATGGAGATACAGCACTTCAGAACACAGTGGAAACCATTGCAATAGCACCTGAAAATGCATTTCTAACATTAAGCAGGGGTGCCATTTAGGTAGGGCAGTGAGGGGAAATTGCCCCACCCCCACATATTTGCACCTAGGTTGTTCTTTTGGTGTGGCAATAATGGCTTTGAATTTGGATTTAATCTTTTGCACAATAAGTGCCTACCTGGCCTGTGTGTGTGTGCTCACCCTGCAGGTACTCTCCAGACTCGACTGTGTCTGTATTGTGTTGTCCACTCTCTCCACCTATTAGAGGTGGCACAATCACATTTGATGTGGATGAGCTCCAGCCAAGAAAGAGCATATGAGCCTTGCAAGTGTGACACTGTCTTTCCCACCACAGAGTAGATAGGCTGCACGCTACAGCTTGGAGGAGTCAGTGAGCACTGAACTCTCAATAGCAGTGTTGTGGTAGAATATTTTTGTTGGTCTACTCTTATTGAGTCTCCATCTCCCCTGGTGGCTGAAGGGGCAGAGGGTGAGCTAGAAGCTAACTCAAGACTAGGCTACCTACTTACTCTACTAGGTTGGCCTTGCAAAAAAAAAAACAGCACAGACCCCCACAGCAGTGACAGCAGTGTGGCTGGCCTTCATAGGCCTTGCTCAGTGCAGTGAAGCAACAGGCACAGCAGCAACCAATCAAGAAGCAAGCAGCCAAAGTTGGGTGGGTTCGGATGGCGAGGTGACTTGGTCATGGTCCATGGTAGGGACCTGTGATGGTCGGTATTAGCATCCAGCTTCTGGCAGAAGGAAAGAGGCGAGTGGACTAAAAACTGGGCTGGTGGCACACTATGCCAGGCTACAGCTTCTCACCATGTGGACAGGTAAATAAAAGTAAATCATTTTTTTACAGGGGGATTGGGGAAGGAGGAAGGACTGAAATATTGATGTGTTTTTCACATTTCTTCACCTTTGGGTGGCTTCATGACCCATAGGAGATGGGTATTTAATGGAATGGAATCAGGGAGAAAAATTTGAACAAAGTTCTTTGGGAGGGGCACAACTTCAGTCAGGAAAACATTAGTTAGTAACTGGGTGGGTTAAGACCAAATCTGATACACTGCTCTTGGGTATGCACAAATAAATCTTATATGTTTGAATGTTTCCTGATTTGCATATCACTTTTCAGTCAAACCAAATAAGCTGTACCTTTTAGAGATGTTACAGACGTTCCACAGCTGTCCTTTGCATTCATGGACAGTTGAGAGGTATGGTATGCACAGACTATTGGAGCCCCACTATAGTCAGTCATATGCCCCCCCCCCCCCCCCCCCCAGTGAAGCTGACCTCCACATCCCCACACTCAGACACATTATGACAAAGGGCAAAGGAGACTGCAGGGGTGTGCACCATTGAAATGAATATGGGTATTTTTTAATTATTATTTTATACATTATTGATGGAGAGTTGGAGATTAAATTCCAACAATGAAAAGTGATGCATATTGGTAGCAAAACTCTGCAGAAGGAATAATACATCAAATGGATCAAGATGGGGCTTTGGAGGGAGGACAGAAACCTGTGTTCATAGAAACATAGAAACATAGAAGCAGTCAGCAGGTAAGGACCTCTTGAGCCACCTAGTCTGCTGAGTTTTCCCTGCCTAGTGTGCCACCGCAGACCCTACTCGATTTCCGGTCGGCTCATCCCCTTGCCT
Source organism: Neoceratodus forsteri (assembly GCA_016271365.2). NCBI lineage: Eukaryota > Metazoa > Chordata > Ceratodontiformes > Ceratodontidae > Neoceratodus > Neoceratodus forsteri. The sequence continues at coordinate 1,436,148,563 of CM028131.1, read as the reverse complement.
TACTACCCAGGGTCCTCTTGTATCTATCCCATGCATGCTTGAATCTTGTCACCATTTTGGCAACCACCACCTCCGCTGGAAGGCTGTTACAGGTGTCCACCACACTCTCTGTGAAGGAGTATTTCCTCACATTTCCTCTGAGCCTCCCCCCTCCAACTTCATAGCATGACCCCTTGTCCTTGAGCTTCTTTTTCTATGGAAAACGCTACTTTCCTGTACCTTATTAACACCTGTTAGGTATTTGAATGTTTCTCATATCCTATCCCCCCTTTCCCTCCTCTCCTCTGAAGAATACATATTAAGTTCCTTGAGTCTCCTCGTAGGACTATTGATGCAGGCCCTGCACCATTTTGGTAGCCCATTTTTGAACCGCCTCCACTTTTTCAATGTCCTTCTGGAGGTGGGGCCTCCAGAACTGGACACAGTACTCGAGGAGGTGGTTTACTAGTGATTTGTGCAGGGGTAATATTACCTCATTCTTCCTACTGATGATACCCCTCCCTATGCACCCAAGCATCATGCTAGCCTTCCCCACTGCCTCATCACTCTGCTTGGCTACCTTCAGGTCATCAGAAATGATACCCACAGGTACCTTTCCTGTATGGTGGTTGCCAGTACTTCCCTTCCCAGTTGGTACCTAGCCTCCAGGTTTCTGTGCCCCAAGTACATGATTTTGCACTTTTCCACATTGAAACCCAGTTGCCAAACCCTTGACCATTCTCATAGTTGTTATTTCATTACTATGATCATGGTCACAATAAAGAATTGTCTGACAACCTCTTCTCAATTAAATATGGCATACAGGATGGCAAACATGATGATATGGGCTATCAGGATGGGTTTTGCAAGTCACAGGAGGTAGGTGATACAGCTGATGCACATGATATTGGTTCAGCCATACCTGGAGTACTATGTACAGTTTTGGAGCTTGCATCTGAAACATGGCAGGGAGAGGTTACAGATTATCCAGTGGATGGCTATTAAAGTGTTCCAGGAACAGCAGTTTAGGTCATGTGAGGAGAGACTGGACAGCCTTAATATATACTGTCTGGAAGACACGAGGGAAAAAGGGAAAATGATAAATACACGCACACACATACAGTGGTGCTCAGTGTTACACTACTTCTTGTCTAGTCATGTTGTGATACTATTGTCATGATGCCCTAAGTGATATCTATGTATAACGATTGGAAATGCATAACAATTAAGCAATTAGCAATGATGGTGCTCAGTTCTTGCCAGTTTATGTCAGAAGGTGCTGATTGATATGACTAGACAAGATGGAACATGACATGGAGCCACACCATATGGGGATATATTATTATAGAGTGGACTTCACAGACTTTTTCAGATTGAGATACAACTACTGTAGTAAGGGGCACAACCTCAATCTGGAAGGGAGAAAACTCAAAAAGAATTTCAGAACTTTTTCACAAAGCAGGTGATATCCGAGTAGTAAAGTCTACCCTGCAATGTGATCATTGCTGAGACTATATCAGGGTTCAAGCACCAGTTGAATACAATGAAGAGGCAGTGCACAGAAAGGTCGATTTTCTATCATTTTTTTATTGTTCCTGGTCCGCCAAATTCAAGCAGTTATCAGGGCACTAACTGGGTTAGCCCCATGGTAACCATGATTAGAAAATGGGCTTGAAAAGTAAAGCATGCTGATTGGCTGAAAGCCAATGTAAAGGCATGCATTTAGTTTTCATTAGAGCCCAGTGAAAAACAAGTGCCAATTTGGGGTCACCCATTACTTAGGGTATCTTTGGGCACCCTGAATTTTCATAGTTGATCTGGCGAAATTTGTTTTGTTTCACTAAGTGAGCGAGTTGGCAGTCGAGCAATACCCCCCCATCTTGCTCAGTTTAACTTCAGTACCATAACATGTGGAAAGAAAAACACTGTCTTTGTGGTTAGGAAGAGAGACAACTGATAATTTCTCCCAGCTGCGCTCACTTCCATCATCAGCACTCTCTCAATTGCAGTCTTGATCTCACTTCCCCAGAAGCTGGTCCATTGTGTTTTCAGCAACGCCCCCACCAACAACTCGGTTTTCTCAACCAACAAGTTGATTTTTAACCATTTCCAATGTGAAAATATATCTGCACTTCAAATACAGCCCCTTACCTATTCACACTCTCTCGGTCCAACTGCAATTGTTAATGAGTTCTTCCTTCAGCACAGAACCCCTAGACGTACAGCACAACAGAAATAATTTAACCCACTTAAAACTAAATAGGGAAGCTACATATCACCAGTTTGTTGTGTGGGGAACTTATCTGGGGGGGGTGATGAACAAAAACAAAATCAAACTAAACAAAAAGAAAACAAGGGAAACAAAGGTGCTGCATAATAAGGTGGGGGATCAAATCAACAAACAAAATGGACTACTTGAGGGGGCTGTAAGTACATACAGCCACCTTAAACTACAGAATCTCCAACAGGATAAAAGTCCATAGCTAAAAAAAAAAAATCATTCAAATCGTAGCAGAAGAACTAATTTACTGCAAAACTTATAATAAACTAATTCTTTATTAACAATTGTTCATTGATTTTTTTTTTTACAGGGACATTTTCTGAGCGCAACAATACCCTCCAGGGTGGGCAGCATTGGGGAATACCAGACCTTCCAGGGGCTATAATATTACGCACTCTGTCGGGTATTATTGCTTACATAACACCATTGCTATGGGTAAGGTCATATTGAGAGGCCACTGGAGCACTGTGCTAACCTGGCAGTGTAATCATAAAATATACCACTGCAGCTATAAAAACAAGCATTTGTCACTGCTGAGTGTTGCTTGCTTATATGTGCTATTTAGGTATTTGGAAGTGATAGTACCATGCCTAAGAACTGTCATGTGCCCCCCCCAGACATCCACTGTGTATTTCTGGTCAGTATTCACAGAAGAGGGGGAAGGGCAAGGGCCACAGTAGTACAACAGTTGCAAAGGCATGAAGAGGTGGACAATAGTCCATTCACAGGCAAAAGAATTCTGCAGGAGGTGACTAAATTGAAGGTGGACAAAGTGATGGGACCAGATGGCATACACCCAAAGATATTAAGAGAACTGTGAAGGGAGATAGCAGTACCTCTGGCAGCCATGTTCACTGAGTCATTAAACACAGGGATGGTACCAGAGAATTGGAGGACAGCACATGTGGTCCCTCTACACAAATCCAGCAGTAGGGAGGAGGTGGGGAACTATAGGCTGGTCAGCTTCACCTCAGTAGTGGTGAAGATCATGGAGCCATTGCTTTAAGAAAGGCTAGTGGGGCATCTAGAAGCCATCAGAGCCCAGGACCATAGGAAACATGGATTCACAGTGGGGAGGTCATGTCAGATAAATCTGGTTGATCTCTTTGACTGGGTGACAAAGTAAGTAAATCAGGGTGGGGCAGTGAACAACGTTTACCTTGAGTTCAGCAAAGCCTTTGACACCGTTCCACATAGGAGGCTGATAAACTAGCTGGGTAGGCTGGGCATGAGGGAAAGGGTGGTAAACTGGGTTAGAAAGTGGATAACAGACAGGAAATAGAGAGTGGTGGTAAATGGAGTGCAGTCTGGGGAGAGGGGGTGACCAGTGGGGTGCCACACGGATTGCTCCTGGGGCCAGTCCTGTTCAATGTCTTCATTAGTGGCATTGCAGAAGGGCTGAAGGGAAAGGTCTGCCTGTTTGCAGATGACACCAAGATATGTAACACAGTGGATACCCCAGAGGGGGTGGAGAAAATGAGGAGATACCTGGGGAAGCTTGAAAAATAGTCTGAGGACTGGCAACTGAAGTTTAATTAAAGGAAGTGCAAAATTATGCACCTGGGACACAGAAACCCTGGGGAAAGCTACAGGATGGGGGGGGGGGAGTTGCTGACAGTCACAAGGAAGGAAGGAAAGGGACCTGGGGGTACTTATTTCAGATGACCTGAAAATGTCAAAGTGGTAAGGCAGCTGGGAGGGCCAGTGACATGCTGGGGTGCATAGGCAGGAGTATCACCAGCATAAGGAGGGGAGGTAGTGATGCCATTATATAAAACCATGGTTGGGACTCGTATGGAGTTCTGTGTGCAGTTCTGGAGGTCGCACCTTCGTAAGGATATTAACAGGCTGGAGATGGTCTAGAGAATGGTGAATGAGTTGGTACAGAGCTTGCAACACAAGACTTATGAGGAGAAATTAAGGGACCTCAATATGTACTCACTGGAAGAGAGGAGGGAAAGAAGGGCTATGATAGAAACATTCAAGTACCTCATTGGTATAAATATAACTACTGAGAAACAGGAGACAGCTGCTATAGGCATATGTGCCAGCTTCTGTGGTATATTCCTTTGTTCTTATAAATCTGTTATCTCCAGTATTTCAGTAACCACATGACCCACTGCCTTCTTTAGGCAATTTTACACTGGTTGATGCCTGGTGGCAGACGGCAGACAGAGGGCTCACCAGATTGTGTTGCCATTTGAAAAACTTCATAGAGTGTTCTTTTACTGGTAAGCTTTTTGGAAAGCTGGTGAAGGTCTCACAATTTTTATTATGATTTTATCTCCTTATATCTGTCCCCTTTGGTTCTCCCATCCCCACACCCCAATAGTCATTGGTGGCCACAGCTGCAGCCTTCTTCTTGCCAAGATGGTGGGTGAGCAGCTGCCTTCACAGTCTGTGAAGTCTGACATCTGTCAGTGCCACTTATTGGCCATCTTCCAGCACAGGTGAGGCATTGCCAGCCCAAAACTAACTCAGGACAAGCAGCTTTCAAAGTGGGGAAGAAATGGAGTGAGCAAGAATCAAGTACTCATTCAGATGCGGTGTCGATTGTAAGATCAGCATACCGGTGTGGACACTGCAAATAGAACCCCAGCTCTTTAAGCAGCCTTATGAAGAGTAAAGGCTTCTCGAAGCATTGCAGTTCTGTTTATTGTACTGTAAGTGGGCTGCATCTAATTCAGTAACTTACTGTACCTTACATCTGGATGTATGGTAGGCCCAACTTTAAATAAACACTGCACCTAAATGAACACATGATGTTATAGTAACATCGAATTTGTCAGCAGAAAAGGGACGCTCAGCCCACCTAGTCTGCCCAAGTGTTCTCTACCTACTTGTAATTTCTGCCTGTACATGTTACTGCATGTCTTATTCTGCCTGCGTCCTCCAAGACCTCCTTGTGAATGAGCTTGCTCAATGGATTTTTCCTGCAATGAACTTGAACCTACTCCACCTCCATAGCCCTATTGATCTCCACTGACCTCTTCCTTCCCCTTTTTCTACTATATCCCTATGTTTATCCCATGCATGCTTCACGACCCCTGCCATTTTAACCTGCACCACTTCTCCTGGCAGTCTGTTCAAGGCATCTACCACCCTTTCAGTAAAGAAATATTTCTTCACATCTATCTTGAACTCACCCCCCCTCAGCTTCATTGTATGCCCCTTGGTTTGGGTGCTCATCCTCATTTGAAGGAAACTCCCCAACTGTACCCTGTTTACCCCTGTGAGGTACTTTGTAGGTCTTGATCATGTCACCTCTCACCCTCCTTTCTTCCAGAGTGTACATGTTGAGATTCTTCAGCCTTTCCTTGTAGGAATTCCGTTGAAAATCTGGGATTGGGCACCCCTATTGGTACATGTAAGTCTTGAAGTGTAAACGAGGGGATTGGGCACCCTGGTCGGCTTTCTTTTAATTTATTGAAATGATTCACCAGGAAGGCACACTGAAGGCCAGGCGGTGACTTTCCATTGGCTTTGTGGGGACTGTGAGAGGCCGACGGAGAAGTCGTCACCATGGCAACACAGCACAATGTAGCTGTGTAATTGGCTGCTGCAATCAGGGAGGACCCGCAGTACAAACAACCAACTGCATAGTGATGGGGCGCTCCCTGATTGCAGCAGTTCAGTTACTTTGATCTAGTGGCCTGCTCATTAACTGCCAGTGATCGACAGCATGCTCTTCTATTGGCTGAGGCAGAGACCAGCCCCTGAATGGGCTGTTGCCATTTAGCACAACACTGCCACGCCTCCACTATTCACTTGTGAAGAAAATGTGACACAATGTGTTTCTTGCACATGCGTGGAAGCAACACAATGAGGACTCCATCATGCATAAATGGTGCACTATATATTCCTACTGTAGGTTTCAGTGGTGCTAAAATGCCACCAGCAGGCACTGTTTACCACTGCCAAAACCCTTGCCTTCTGTCAGACTTACATCTGTGCTCAACTATTTCCCATGTCCTAAAGTACAATACTGTTCCCTGGTTGTCTTGTGGACACCCCTCTGGTCAGCCATGTTTCACAATCATATCTGTATCCCTGGTAGTCTAGTGGAACCCTCTCTATACCATGGAATTCCAATGTTTAACAAGTACATCTATATTCCTGGTAGTCTAGTTGAGCCCCTCCCCCCCGAGCACCCATGTTTCAAAATCATGTGTATGTACCTGGTAATCCAATCGACCCCCACCCTCTGACTGAGTGCCAGCCCCCCCCCACATGGTCACCTGCTGAGGACCTCCCACCCCACATCCCTGTCACCCTGGTCACTGGTATGACTTCAAATGACAGGCAAATGGCACAGCCCACTGCTCACCTCCTTGGCCGGCTGTCATATGACAGTCAATGAGTACAATAGTAAGTACCATAGAGTCTGTTTCTATAGTAATTGTAATTGTGACCACTTTCATTGTCTGCTAGATAGCAACAGGCTGGGGAGGTGAACAGAGGGCTGTGCTGGTCACCCATCATTTGAGTCATACCATTGATCAAAGTGAGGGGTTGTAGGGCAGGGGGTCCTCAGTAGGTAGGCAGGTGAGGGGTATGGCACTCTGTCGGGGGGAGTGGGGTCTACTAGACTACAAAGGATATAGATGTAATTATAAAACATGGGCACTTGGGGGAGGGGGTCTGCTATACTAACAGGGATATAGATATAATTGTGAAACATGGGTGCTTGGAAGGAGGTGTGGCTGCTAAACTACTAAGGATATAGATGTGATTGTGAAACATTAACACTTCAGGGCGTGAGGGTCAACTAGACCACCAGGGATATAGATATGAGTTTGAAACATGGTAAATTGGAAGGAGGGGGTCCACTAGACTACCAGGGATATAGATATGAGTGTAAAAAATGGGCACTCGGGGTGAGGGGGTCAACTAGACTATCATGGATATAGATATGCGTTTGAAACATGGGTGATTGAGTGGGTCCTCTATTCTACCAGGGCTATTCATTAGATAGGGGACTCAACACTGCACAGCAAGTAAATGAGTCCATAATGGGTATACAAATGGCCCCTTGCATGCTAGGGCTGAATATGGCTGAGAGGAGCCTTGGCACTATCCCATTTTGGGTAGTGAGCTCCACTGTGGGCCATATTCAGCCTTGGGCCATGTCAGTGCAATACGTAGTCATTTTGCTCTGTGCTGGCAAGGCTCCACATTCAGCCAGTTAGTGCGCTCCATCAGAGTGAGCTATCTAAATATTGCTTAGAGCCAGCCACTCACTATTTGATGTGCAATGCTATTGGCTGTGTGGCCCTATCATCCAAGTATGCATATTGGGGCCCATGTGCTTAAAAGAAAATAAACGACACATGTGCTATAATTAGCTAACTGGTTACAGACAACAGACATAGGATTGGGCACCAATAACTTCCCTACATATCAAGGTCCACTACTTCTTTCTCAGGGGCTGGAGTCGATGTGCCAGAATCAATCATTTAAAGGGCATATAAGTGGCCATATGTTCAAATCTAGCAGGTGATATGTCTTAACTAAACCCATCATTTTACTTTGATTTGCATTTAATTCGTTTGCATTTAATTGCCTATATTAGCCTTAATAATGTGCACACACCATTATTTTATAATGACTTTACTGACTGCACTGTAAGACTTCAAGAAGAGCTTAAAGTAAAATAAGTGCAATTTACTAAACACCACAAAACTGTTACTTTAATAGATAGATAGATAGATAGATAGATAGATACATACATACATACATACATACTTTATTTCTAAAGCACCAATTTCCTTAAACTCTGAGCACTGTACTAAAAAACAATACAATTAATCATTCTAAAATATTAACATAAAATTAATATAGCGGGGAGCAATAATCTATCTATCGAATTTAAAATAGTACACTATTAATCAGTCAATTAATGATTGCTGGAGCAGAAATGTTTTCAACCCTTTCTTAAAGGCTTTCACCAAGGCAGCCTCCCTTAAATATCCAGGCAGTGAGTTCCACAGGGTAGGCGTGGCGACAGAGAATGCACTATCCCCAGAATGCCTCAACCTAACCCTGTGAACTCGAAGGAGGCCTCTCCCAGCAGAACTAAGTGCCCGGGGCAGATGGTAGGGGACAAGGAGATCTTGCAGATAGACAGATCCCCTTCTATGGAGGGCTTTATAGGTCAGGAGCCCTATCTTGAAGACAATCCTCCACCGGACTGGCAGCCAGTGTAGTTCGCTGAGGACCAGGGTAATGTGATCATATTTTCTAACTCCCGACACAAGTCTCGCTGACGCATTCTGCAGCAGCTGCAGCCTATGGAGGTTGCCTCCAGATAACTATAGGTATAGGGCATTACAGTAGTCCAGTCTGGTCGTGACAAAAGCATGTACCACTGTGGCCAGGTCTTCAGACGAGATCAAGGTTTGGATCCGGGCAATGTTCCTAAGGTGATAGAATCTGCTTTTGATCAAGGTTGACGCCTGGGCTTCCAGGGTTAAGCCGTCATCTAGGATCACACCCAGATCCTTCACCTGTCTAGATGGGGCAAGGGGAACTCCACAAGCACAGGCCCGGGTGGTAACCCCTCACCCCTCCCTCCACCCTAACAACCTCAGTCTTGTCCGGGTTGAGCCTAAGCCAGTTTTAAATCATCCACATCTGGGTTTCCTCGAGGCACCTGTTAAATACGGAGGCTGCTACATGTGTATCAGGTGCACGGGACAGGTACAGCTGGGTATCATCTGCATGGCAGTGAAAACCCAGCCTGTACTGCCTGATAATGTCTCCCAATGGCAGCATGTACACAGTGAACAACAAGGGCGACAAGACTGAACCCTGCAAAACTCCACAGTTCAGAGGCCTGGGGTTACATGAGGCAAGTCCCATCATCACCCTTTGTACTCTGTCTGTCAGGTATGACCTGAACCAGTTGATGAAAGTACCAGACAGGCCACACCAGAACCACAGGTGGTCAAGCAGCTCCTCGTGGTCCATGGTGTCAAACGCTGTGGAGAGGATCAGGAGGACTAGGATGGTACAGTCTGTCTCCTGTCCCTCACCATCAGGAGATCATTAAGCACTCTCACCAGGGCAGTCTCCATACTATGCCTGCACAGAACCCAGATTGGAATGGCTCATAGGTGGATGAGGAAGTGAGACATCCCTCAAGCTGAACAGCCACCACCTTTTCAATAACCTTCCCTAAAAATAGGAGTTTTGTGACCAGCCTGTAGTTGTTGAGGCCAGGTCCAAAGAGGACTTCATTAGGAGGGGTATAACCAAGCCCTCTTTCAAGACTGATGGAAAGACTCCACTCCTCAATGAAGTGCGGACAATCCTAGCAACCACAGGTCCAATCAGGTCCAGACATCCAACCAAAAGGTGGGTTGGACCTGGGTTTAGATCACACTGGGTTGGTCACAGCTTCGAGATTATCTCAACCACCTCCTCTACCCCAACCAGTTCAAACTCATCCCAGACAGAAGGAGTGTTTTGGCACAACTCAGGCTGAGTACTGCAGCCCATTCAAGAGATGCTCGATGAGACCTCCACCCTGATAGAGGACACCTTGTTGGCACAGAACGGAGCAAGCTCCTTGCACCTTGTGCTAAAAGCTGCTTCCCCAACACAGAGACAGGCAGGATGTAAAAGCCCATCTACCATGTGGAAGAGCTGAGCTGATTTGTTCCTTGCTGCAGCAATCTCCCTAGATACAAAATCTGCCTTTTTCCGAGAGATTGCCCCCCGATAGTCCGCATAATGCGACTTCAGGGCTAATCTGTCCTCCATCAGGCCAGATCTCCTCCAGCATCTTTCTAACCTCCATACCTTAATCTTTAAACCCCAGAGATCCTCATCGAACCATGGAGGTCTCTCACAAGTAGATATGGGGCAGAAACGAATGAGTGAGATTGAGTTGAAGGTGGCACTGACAGCCCCATTATAGGCTGCCACAGCCTCTCCATCCCAGTCGCGCACGCTGCCTCAACACTCGATAGATCCAGCTTCACCACAGTCCCTCTGAGGATATTCCTCTTAAAGGGTGGTACCAGACAATAGCCACAGGGGCAGGACCAACTGGAGGGGGCCCCCAAACATGAGCCCCACGGTGCTGTGATCCGACCAAACTGCCAGATCAACTCTGAGGTCAAAAATATCTAGACTTGATGAAAAAGCAAGATCCAGTGTGTGGTTTAAAAACAATGGACTCAAAAGATTGACAAGTTTTTTACTTTGATCAAAGACTCATCATAAAGACACTAATTGGCAATAACAATCAAATCATGACATTGGACATTAGACAAAATAAAAAAATGTTACATGCAACATTTCTGCTGAGCTCCAAAAGTAATTGGTGTACCAAAAAAAGTATTGTTACTACTATGATAAACCACCATCTGATGAACATTATTATAAAGTGGCACTGTTATGAGTAAAAACAGTAGTACATAGATAATTATATAGAGAATAATGCCCGTGCAAGTGTGTGTTATGAGGATTTTTCATACACTAGAAGTGTGTGATAATCCATAAACCCCGAAAGCGAAACTTGAGGGGTTTATGCGATCATCACACACCTAGGTGTGTGAACATTTCTCATAACACAAACCTGGCACAAATGTTATTTTTTATAATTTATTTATTTATTTAAGTGTTTAACCAGGGAGGCATGCTGAGCAGACTACTGCTCGATTCCAGAAGTGCCCTGGGGGAAGGGGGAAGTAGGAAAGTATACAAACATAAACAGTAAGGTCCATTACATGATGTACTTCAAAGAATAGGAGAGCATACAAACATATACAGTATTGTCAATTACATTATAAGCATAGAGTAAACATAAGCAAGGTAGAGTACAATCACTACAGGCAGGTACATAGCTATGGCTCCAAGAGGCAATACATTCAAGGTGCCAGATTCACAGTAGCAAGCTTTTATGATAAAAGGAAAATAAGCCACATGCCAGGAGACTTTTTGTGAGGATTACATCGTCAGGTAGGTAGACAGAGCAGTGACCTTTAGGAAAGGTGAGGACTCTCAGTCAGTGAGCTTCCAGTGGTGCAAGTGCAGGTAGGGTGGAAGTTTGTTTTGAGAAGGGAGTTGAGGTGCCTTCCAGTTTTGGCATGCCGGATGTCCAATGTGAGAGCGTTCCAGAGGCTGGGCATGCGGAATCTGAAAGCTGACTGGCCTGCGGAGGTTGACATGCATGGGATGGTCAGTAGATGAGAGTCTTTATTCCTCAGTGCATAGCCCTGGGAGTGAGGGCCAACAGGACCCTGGTGAGATACAAGGGGAGGAACTGTGACCAGAATTTGGCCATGAGACTCACACAATGGGATAGATGCTGGCCCTGCAAAGAGGGAAGGTCTAGATTCCGGTAAAGGACACAGTGATGCGTACTAGGAGAACAGCCAAGAGCAAAGTGACAGAAGGAATGGAAGAGGAGGGTCCAGCCTGGCCAGGGTGGACTTTGGAGCAGCACTGTAGGCTACATCCCCATGGTCAAAGATGGGGAGAATCATCCTCTGGACAATGGCCGGTCTAGCTGGCAAAGGGATGCAGCCACATTTTCAGTACACTGCTCCGAGCCTGGGGTGGAACTTTTTGTGGATGGCATAGATGTGTGCAGAGAATTCAAGGTGCTGGTCAAGCCAGACCCTGAGATACCTGAAAGTGGAGCAAATCTCAATCACAGACCCATCAAGGGTGTAGAAAGGAGGGTTGGGGGGTTGCCTTAAAAGTCTGAATTGTGCCGAAGGTCATGTAGATGGTTTTCTTGGCACTAAGAAAGAGCTGATTTGAGCTAAACCATCACTGAACTTCGTTCAAGTCCTGCTGGAGTCTGGTCACTACTTCAGCAGTCAAGGCGCCAGATGTGTACAAAACTGTATCATCCGCATACAAGTGAATGGATGTGCTGGGGCAGGTGGCAGTCAGGTCATTCAGGAAGATGGAGAACAGGAGAGGGTCCAGGACTGAGCCTTGCAGAACCCCAGATGTGACAGGAAGGGAAGCAGAGGTGGCATTGCCTATTCTGACAGCTTGGGAGCAGTCTAGCAGGTATGACTGGAACCATTGGATGACCATGTCTGAGAGCCCTGCTTGAGAGAGTTTCAATAGCAGGAGTGTATTGGAGACAGTGCCAAAGGCTTTAGCCAGGTCAACAAAAATAGCTGAGGTGATTAGGCCCTTGTCCATACCAGTGAGTATGGAGTCAGTAAGTCTTAGGAGGGAGGAGGTGGTGGTGGAGTAGGTCTTCCTGAATTCAGACTGGTAGGGTGTGAAAAAGGAAGAGGAATCAAGATAGGAGGAGAGTTGATAGAGAACTAGTTTTTCCTGGATTTTGGCCAGGATAGGAAGCAGGGAAATTGGACAGTAGTTACCGGGTATCGAGGGGTCACCGCCTTTTGGCAGCAGGATGACTGTAGCATGTTTTCATTCAGTGGGTACAGCAGCAAGTGAGAAAAAGAGGTTGTAGAGAGCTGCTGGGGGGGGTCAGCGATGGCTGGGGCTAACAGGTAGAGTAGTTTGGAGTCAAGGCCAGTAGGACATTTGCCCTTGTCTGGGTTTAGGGTAAGTAGAGCTTTGTGAACTTCAGCAGGGGTAGTCTGCCGGAATGGGAAAGTGTGGTCTGCTGGGGGAGACTTAAGGGGGTGGGAAGGCAGAGAGGTTGGGGTGGCTTGAGGGTTGGGGGCACCCAAAAGAGATGAGATACAGTCCATAAAGAAGGCGTTGAAATGAGAGGCCACATCTAGGGGGTCAGTAATCGTGTGGCTGCCAGTCTTGAGGAATGGGGTAGGAGGTTGTGAGTAGGGGTAAAGAGGGATTTAACCACCTTCCAAAATTTGGAAGGTTAGCTCAGGTTAGCTTTGAAGGTGTCGCTGAAGTATTTTGCCTTAGCCCTGCAGATCTGCCTAGTGCAGGCATTGCTGCGGGCACAATATTTTTGTTTGGCAGTCTGAGAGCTGGATACCTTGAAAGCCTTCCAGGCTGTGTCCCTGTCTTTGAGGAGTGTCATGATGTCCATGGAAATCCATGGCAGGTAGGTACCCCTCACACAAACCCTTTTAACATGGGTGTGTGAGTTCCAGACCGCTATTAACCTTGATTTGAAGTACTCCCAGGCTGAGTCAATAGAGGTGGCCTTTTGGATGAAACACCAGTCCAAATCAGACAAGTGCACAGGAGGGATGCTAGATCCAGGGATCTGTAGGATCTCGTGAGTATGATCCTGGGTGTGATAGCTTTGGGGTGATGGATTTTTCTAATGGAGTAAATCATGTTATGATCACTTAAAGAGTGCGGTAGCAGGCCAGAGGTGAGAATGCGATGTGGGTGTGATGTAGGGAACCAGTCCAGGAGAGAGTGGTTAGAGGATTTGTGATTAAGGAATGCGGGCTTTGTGATTAATTGGGCTAGGTTTAGCATGGCCACCTGGTGCCGCAAGCTGGAGCTGCTACTGGAGAGCCAGTTTTGGTTGAAGTCCCAGAGGATGTGCAACTCGTCCACCGTGGCCAGTGATGTGATGCTGTTCAGGTGTTCCATAATGGTGTGCGAGGATGTGTCTGGAGGACAATAGGACCTAGCTATGAAAATGGAACAGGTATGGGCTAGGGAAAGTTTGATTAGGATGCTGTCTATGGATTGCAAGGGTCTAGGCAGCGGGACTGATGTGAATTGCAGAGAAGAGTTTATAAACATGGCAATGCCTCCCCCTCTTTTGGGCCCATGTCGGTCCTGATGAGTAAGGGTGTAGCCCGGGATAATGAACTCTCATTGAAATTGTGTGGTTTCAGACACATTTCAGTAATGGTCAGTATGTCTGGTTTTAGGGAGAGGGCAATTGGTTGCAGCAGGCTGATTTTATTTAGAATGCTGCAAATATTGAGGTGCATGAGTTTGAGGTCCTGGGGCAGCGAGAGGGAGGGAGGAAGTGGGAGTTGGATGGGGGTTGGGGTGAGGGCCTGGGCTGCATTCAATGTCACTGGCAAGCAGGAGTAGAATAGTTAACAGGATCCTGCTGTTGGAAATGCCCTTAGGGGTTTGCTGATTTGAGTTCAGTGCCTATCCTGGGGATGTTGAGAAGGCTAATGCCTGAACCTTTAGGGCAATTAAGCCGGCGTGGAAGGAGGGTGGGAGAACAGTAGGGCTAGCAAATAAATTTAACTGCAATGCAATAGGGGGTGGCTGAATGGTAGAGGTATGGGAGGGTGGAGATGTAGAAGCTAGGATGTGAAATATTTGTAGGATAGGCTGCATCACCGGAAACAATGCGGGGGAGAGGGGGATGAGAGCAGAGGGTCCAGAAATAAAATTGTTGCCAACCCTGCCATCCAGGTCTTGGTCATGATTTCTGAAGTTGGTGTACTCAGGAGGAGTACTGCCTCTAGTGGTGAGCTGCGATAACCGGCAAATGGAAAACTGGGCAGCATGAAATGTTTCGTGATAATGCGGTGAAAAGTCGCAATTTTGCCTGCACTTTCTCCAGCTCACCCGTCCACTACAAACAGAGAAATTTCACCCATGGGAGGCCAAATTTCACCAGAAATGGTGGAATTTCACCCACGGTGGCAAAATTAAATTTCACTTGCTTGAGGGCAAAATTTCACCATAACCGAGGCTTAATTCTGACATTACTCCAGCAAATATTTCGCGACAATGTGTTAATTACGCGAAATATTTTGCTGGGAGAAATATTCCAATTTCATACATCTCTAAAGATTAGAGCAGTGGTATATTGCTGTTCCAACTAGGTAGGAAATGACATCTCTGGGAATTAGACTTAATGGGGCCATGCAGTTATCATACATATGAACTAATGTATATTACAGTATGTGCTTACTTCTTATTATACATTGGTAAGAACATTTCCTGTACTCTGATTGGTCAGTGTGTGTGTCTTGGACAGTGATGTTATCTGAGCAGGATATCACTGTATGAAGCCCAGGTACAAATATGATCATTTTATGTGTTCTGCATTATACATATTATTACACACTATACAGACATCCTGTGTACTGGCTACTGTCATTCCTTGTCACACTTCCCCAGTCTTCTCCCCAACAAATCTGCTGCTTCCATTCCCCAAAACCCAAAGTTTCCTATCCTCCCTTTTTTTGTGCCCCAAGAAGAAAACTGAAGCCATCACATCCAGCAGTTCTCTGGCAGCACTAGAAACTACATATTTTAAAAAAAAAAAAAC
Source organism: Neoceratodus forsteri (assembly GCA_016271365.2). Taxonomy (NCBI): domain Eukaryota; kingdom Metazoa; phylum Chordata; order Ceratodontiformes; family Ceratodontidae; genus Neoceratodus; species Neoceratodus forsteri. Next base: position 1,436,133,129 of record CM028131.1, on the reverse strand, counting down.
AACGTGCTGATCGGTGGGCTGGTGTCTTCACTTTTCAGTCAACGCTCTGCTTTCATACATAAAGCCACACACAGCAGCTGTTTCACAAATACCTGTTATCTAGATTTCCAAGTCTAACTCAAATACAGAATATCTCCTCTCCCAAGAATTGGTGACTTACCCATCATGACCGCAAAACCAGAAGTCTCCACCCGGCTTCTTTCCTTTTCAGATTATGGTTTCAGCCAAAGAAAAGGGGTGGGGGTACATTGCAGAAGAGAAATGCAGTAAGAGAACTTTGTGTGGGGAAGGAGAGCAAACCCACAGTCATAAGTACAGACAGCATGTAGCAGCACTACCTAGTAGAGAAATCACATATTGTGGACTTTTTTTTAGTAGGCATACATTCACACTGGAAAATTAAGTAAAACATTGTTTAAAAATGTTTTTAAATTTTTTTTTTTTACATGAACGAGTTGTTCTATAATAGCAATAATGCATTTCAGGGTGTGTCATGCTGGTATATCATCACTTCTTGATTGTTGGATGCACTTGGCCTGCAGCCACATGCACAACCACATGAGGAGTGACACTAATGAAAAATAACACACATCCAGTTGTGCATTATTGCTTAATTTTTCAACAGCATACATGAATCTATTAGAAGATTGTTTCAATAATTGAAACATGGAAATGACTCTTCTGGTTTGAAAAAAGAAGATGATGGATTAAATGTTGCTGACATGAAGTTTCTGGAAATAGCAACAACAACAACAAAAAACAAATAACTGAAACAAGAGACCTATTCTCTCTGTGCATTCCTTAAATAATTACCTTTTAGCATAAGAAACAGATCCAAGATTTCATTGAGCTCATTAGGAGTTAGATTCTGTAACTCGTAGCTCCACCATGATTCTCTTTGGAGGAGCCTTGTTAATCTGGGCACCTTCCTTTTCAGTTTCTAGATCTGCTCCAGTACAATAAAATGGAATAAGGCCAGTTTCTTATCATGCTGGGTGGCAAAATGTACCCTAGTGCATATGTCAAGGTTCCATTTCTTTCAGCACATATGTGCTACTGAATCCTTGTCTGAACATTTCTCGTTATGAGCCCTACATACAGTATCGGGCAGGAATGCCATGCTGCCTGAACAACTTGGTCTGTTCCACAGTTGATAAAACTATTGTGATAAGGCTTGCAGTTGTTGTTTGGGATACATGGTTAGACCCCTAACACTGCATAAATACAGATATTGCAGTGGTGGCACTTGCAAAATTCCTTTGTCTTTTTACTTAACCATGTTTTCTTTTTTGCTGTGAGGAAATGGCTATAGACAATATAGCACCCACTGTTATTTGCTTGAAAAAAAAATAATCCTTGGTTTTTCTTTAAAAATTTCAGATGTTGAGTTGGTCCAGTGGTACGGAGAGTTAAGGTACTGGGCACCTCACCTCCAACCCTGCCAGTGACCCAGTTTTACAAACGGACTATGGTCACTTGGGGACTGGCCAAAGAAAGGAGAATTCAGTATCCAAAGGCTGCTGTCCTCCATTGGGGAGGGGGCCAGTATGTACTGCTGCTTAGCTGCCACTCAGTGGAGGCTGGATGGCATGAAAGAGATCGCACATGTTTGTCGGCCAGATGCAAGTGCTGAGGGTGCACATCATCCTTACACTGTGTATGTGCATGCTTGCATGTGTGCTGGCCCAAGCAGGGAGGGAGAAAACAAAAGCAGAGTAAGCAACTCTCTGTCTGCAGTATGAACCCGCTGACCCACAGGCTGTGCACCACCTACCAGGATCCACTCACCCAGTGTAGAGTTATCGGTATGCAATATTTCCCAGCTGTGTGATACTTTTGACTTGCTTAGCATTCCTTCTATATCTAGTTACAGATGTTAATCTTTGGGATATTTCACCCTACCTTTTTCCTTTACCCTCAAAATGATTTTCCATGGCATTTTTTTAACTTTATTAATGACTCTTTTGATTACAGCATTTAAATAGCCACTCTGTTTAAATCTCATTGTCGTTGATTCTACCTGGTTTTGATATATTTTCTCTGTTGAGCAGTTGTGTTTTAGACCAATAAACTTTCCAAACAGTATACTTAGTATAAGGATTGGTTGGTGGGTGCTTTTGGAGCTCAATAAGCTGTTGCCTGCATTTGGTTTTCAGAAAATGTCTGTTTCTAGGACACACTGATTAGTAATAGATAATTTTAAATCTAAAAACTAAATTTTGTTATCCAGAATATTCAAATTAAATGTCAGATTACACTGATTATTCAACATCCATTTTAAGATGTCACTGGCTTGTTCTCCAGTACCATCCCACATACAAAATATTTAATCAATAAAGCAGTGCCATCTGATGATCCTCTCCAGGAAAGGATTTCCTCTTCAGAAACATGGATTTCCTCCCACCAGCTCAGGAACTAAATTGCTTATGATGGGGCCATACTGGTACTCATCATAGTGCCTATATGCTGGTGGTAGTACTTCCCATTAAATAAAAAATAATTATGATTAACAATAAACTCCAAACCTTGGTGAAGAAAAATAAATGGTACAACCTCAAAATGACTTTTTACAGATAGAAATTGTTTCACGGCATTTAAGACCAACTGGTGCAGGATGGACGTATGCAGTGCAGCTACATCACTTGTTAGTATCCTAAGTCCTGGTTTCTGTTCAAGATCATTCAAATTATTTAGGAGGTCCTGAGAGTGTCTGAGATAGGTTCACAAGATGGTGAGGTGGGTACAATTTCTTTCATAAAGTAATAGATTGATAGATAGATAGATAGATAGATAGATAGCTAGCGAGAGAGAGAGAGAGAGAGAGACAGAGATGGATTATCCACCAATGAGCCTATCACTGTGATTATTATTAATAAAGTTGAAACTTGCCAAGAGAAAACCTTCTGAGGGTAAAGAAAAAGAAGAGCTGACATATCCCAAATATTAACATTTGTGACTAGATATGATAGGAATGCTACGCAAGGAAAAATAGTGTTACACAGTTGGGAAATCTTGCAGACTGATAAGTCAGCATCTGAAATGTTTAATGAAAAAACAATATTTACACAGCTGGTAAAGGTGAATATTTGAGTATCCTTTATAGTACTCTGCAGTCAAAACCAGTGGGTATTCCTCATCCATCCTACAGGTTGATGCATGATCCAATCAAAATCAGACTGGCCGAGGACATCCTCCTTGTCCCATCTGAGGATCTCCAGTGAGAATCCTCCATAGCATTAAAAATGAAAAGACATACAAACAGAAACAAAAAAAATAAACAGAGAAGGAGGTAGAACAGTAGCATCGCTCTTTGTGCAATGTCCTCTCTGAGTAATGCTTGGTAACCCATACTATGTTGTAGGTTATAACAGAATATCTCTCCAGACATTGTTTATATTCCTTATTCTTTTATTCTATCATAAAAAAACAGACTTGTAACACTTATATGCAAGTGTCCCCCTTTTTTTTTTTCGAGAATACAATCTTTGCACATATATCTTTAATCACATTCGGTAACCAATCATGTGGAGTCATCTGCCATCCCGGGTGGGGCTGCAGAGTACTATAAAGGGTACTCAGAAAATCACCTTTACCAGGTGAGTAAATATCATTATATCCCGTACCCTTTATAGTACTCCACAGTCAAAACCAGTGGGACCTTAGTAGCAGTGTAGTGAGAGAAAGAACTATTGTTGGGTGGGTGAAAGAATGCAGATCAGGTTGTTACTAGGTAGTCTGAGTTCCCACCCTTAATACTGCTCTAGCAAAAGCAGTTCTTTTGGCAGATGCAAAGTCTAGTCGATAATGTCTGTTAAAGGTATGAACTGAGGACCATGTTGCTGCTGAGCAAATGTCAGGTACTGATACCTGCCCCCTCTCTGGCAATGATGATGCTACTGCCCTAGTAGAGTGTGCCTTGATCTCTTTTGGTGGCTCTTGGCCTGCCACTCTGTAAGCCTTGGTAATGGTCTGCCTAATCCATCTAGCAATGGTGTCCTTTGAGGCTGCCTGCTCCACCCTCTGTCCTGTGTTAAGTATGAAGAGCCTATCTATCTTACGTATCTGCTTGTCATGCTGAGATAATTTCTCAGTTGATGGCCTATGTCCAAAGATTGAAACTCCTCTGTGTCTGGTGTCTGGTCTGCACCTATGAATGGTAGTAGTACTTCCTGATCCATATGATATGGAGTGACCACCTTAGGGAGCAATGAAGGGGCCGTTCTGAGTATGACCCTATCACTGTGGAAGGTTAGGATGGGTTCCCTGCATGACTGGGCTTGTATTTCCCCTATCCTCCTAGCTGAGCAGGTTGCCATCAGAAAGACTGTTTTAAGAGTACACCAGTAAAGTGTGTCTTGTTGAAAAGTGGTAGATTGGTGTGCGTCTAGCACTGTATTCAGCTGCCAAGGTGCGCACCTTGGTCTGACCCTTGGGGATGCTAAAGCAACTGCCTTAAGTAGCCTGACTGTGTCTGGATGTGAACCTTTGTGACCTGGTAGAGGACCTCTTATTGAGGAAATTGAGGAAATTACTGAGGCCTGAACTCTGAGCGATGCCGGGCTCAGGCCCTTATTCGCCCCATCATTTAGGAAGTCCAGAATCTGTGGTAGTCATGTTACTGAATGTGATGTGCCCTTCTCTCTGCACCATTTGTGAAAAACTTTCCATTATCTTTGATAAGTTGTGTTGGTAGATTGCATCCTGGATTGCAGCAAGCAGTCCACTACCCAGCTGTGATAGCCTAGTGTTAACAGTCTGTTCCTTTTAATAACAAGACCATCAGACTCAGATTTGCGGGATTCAGGTGTGGAACTGGACCTTGGGTCAGGAGGTCCGGCTAGTGGGGTAGAATCCATGATGGACCCATGGCCATTGCTTGAATCAGTGAGTACCATGGTCTCCTGGGCCAGTTCAGGGCCACAAGCACTACTGATGCCCCTGTGAGTTGTACTTTGTGGAGAATCTTGCCTATCATGGGAATGGGTGGAAACACATAGGCCCTCTTGACTCTTCATGGTGCTGAGAGTGTGTCCATTTCCAGTGCTCTGGGATCTGAGAATCTGGAGTGGTAGTCTGGTAGTGAGCATTGTGATATGATGCCATTATGTCCACTTGCAGTGGTCCCCATCTCTCCTGAAGTGTTTGAAATTTTCTTTCATTGAGTCTCCACTCTGACTGGTTGATGGTGACTCTGCTTAGCCAGTCTGCCTCCGCATTGGATGTGCCTGCCAGGTAGACTGTGGTGATTGACTGTAGGTGTCACTCTGCCCAGACTAGAAACCTGAGAGATTCTTTTATCATGGATTTGCTTCACATGCCTCCCTGTTTCTTTAGGTACACAACTGTTACTTGGTTGTTGCACCTCATTAGGATTGCTTTGTTGGTGATGAGAGGTGCAAAGAAAGATAGGGCTAGTCATACGGCTCTCATCTCCAGAACATTTATTGGAAGTGTGGACTCGCTCTGAGTCCATAGTCCCTGGGTGACTTGGTTCATATAAGTTGCACCCCACCCTGACAAGCTTGTGTCTGTGGTGATCTCCTCTGTGGGGGTTTGAACCAGTGGTCCACCATCTCAGACTGGAGAATATAACAAGGAATGTAAAGAAATATTGTGTTGTTTAGCCAGCACATGCTCAATTCCTAGCCAGCTAGGCAGGGAGGGAAGTGATGTAACATCAATACCCCACATAAAATATTGTGCCCAATGCAAGGCCAAATATTTGAAAAAATCTGGTAACTACAATCCGCCAAACTTATATGGTCTACATAGTTTTCCATACGCTCTACGAGGAGGCTTACCCAGCCACAAAAAACTAGAGCATATAGAGGACACCTTCTGGAACCATTTCTTCGGGAGATAACTATTCAGCATACAAAGGGGATAAAGAAGTTTAGGAAGGACACACATGTTTATAAGATTTGCATGTCCCCAGAGTGAAAGTGGTAGATGCTTCCACCATATTAAGTCTTTTTCGATTTGCTGGATAACTGGATCCAAGTTGAGAGCTTGGAGTTTAGAGATATTTTTAGAAATTTGGATGCCCGAATATTTCAAACTCTGAGTTTCACACTGTAGCCCCAAGCACATGCACAGAGGCTTAGGATCAAGAGTAGAGATAGGGTAAACTATTGTTTTAGCTAAGTTAAGCTTACACCCTGAAAAGGTAATAAAGGACAATATGATGGTCAACAAAGCCAGCAGAGATGTAGACCAATCCAAAAGGTGGCATAGAATATCATCTGCAAAGGATGAAAGCTTATATTTGTGCTTTCCAATTTCTATGCCTCTTATCTGAGAAGAAGAATTTATTCTCCTTGTCAGGGGTACAAGATACAAATTAAAAAGATAGGGAGAGAGAAGGCGGCTTTGGCGAGTACCCCTAGTCAAAGGAAAAACTTCAGATAGTTCATTGTTTCACAATATGCGGGCAGTAGGAAAGGTATAGAGAACCTGGATTCTCTTATTGAATTCTGCAGAGAAACAGTATGTCTCCAGGACTCTAAATAAATAGGACCAGGATACACGGTCGAATGCTTTCTCTGCATCCAGGGAGACCAAAACAGAATCTGCAGAGCTCTCCTGGGATACAGAGAGTAAATGAAAGCTCTTCCTGAAGTGTTTGCTCGAAGTTCATCCTGCAACAAAGCTGGCCTGCTCAGACCCCAAGAGCGATGCCCAAACCGAGGAGAGCCTAGTTGCGAGTATTTTGGCATACGACTTAATGTCATTATTTATTAGTAAAATAGGTTGATAACTTTCTGGTTTGGATGGGTCTTTCCCCAGCCTGGGCAATAATACTATGTGGGCTTCAAAAAGAGATTTATCTGCGGGAGGATGAGTACTCCAGTGGTTATAAAGGGTGGTTAGAATAGAGATTAGGATTTCTTTACAAGTTTTGTAGAAGAAGGCTGTGAAACCATCTGAGCCAGTGGCTTTCCCTAAGGGAAGAGTGTCAATAGCTGAGGCTACTTCTGAAGCCATTATGGGGCCTAGCAGGGAGGGGGCTTGAGTCTCATCCAGATGAGGAAGTTGAGATGAGGTCAGGAAGGTTTCTTGGACATCACCTGTGGACAAATCAGATGGAGATGCAGTGTAAAGGGCTTGGTAAGATTTAGAGAAAATAGTGGCCATCTGTTTGGGATCTGTTGTTAACAACCCAGAGGTGGGATCCTCTAAAGAAGATACCCATCTGGATCCAGACTGCTGTTTAATTTTGAGGGCAAGAAGTTTGCCTGCTTTATTTCTCTGCCATGTGTATGTGGCTTTAATTCTAGCGGCCACTCTGTCTAAAAGATGTTCCACATAACAGGCTCAGAGATAGGCCAATTTCTCCTGAATATGGTCAGGGGAAGAAGGGGTGGGGATCCCGCTCCAAGGTTCTAATTTGGTAGAGCCAATCAGTGACTTGAGCCTGTTTTTTCTTCTTTCTAAGGGATGCCAGCCTGATAAGTTCCCCTATCCAGGTTACTTTAAGCCCTCCCCCATAAAATATCTAAGGGTAAGTAGGTATCTTGATTACATAATGTAATGGTCTCCATATATCATTTGAAATGTGTAATTATCTCCATGTCCTGGAGGAGCTGGTTATTTAATGACCAAGTATGAGAATGTTGGGGAGCAGAAGGAAGATCTAGGGCCAAAGTAACAGAGGAGTGGTCAGAAATAACTCTGGCCTGTATAAGGCAGTATACAGTACCTGATATCAGGTGCATGCTTATTAAGAAGAAATCTATTCTTGAAAAGACATTATGAGGTACCAAAAAAAAGTGTATACCAAACAGGAGGGGTGGAGAGTTCTCCAAGTGTTTGTGAGGGCCAGAAGGTCAGTAAATTCAGCTAATGCTCTCTGTCCTTGGAAGAGCCCAGCTTTTTTCCTGTAAGTCTGGTCTAGATCATTAATTTGAGATAGATTCCAGTCCCCACCTATAACCATTGGCAAGTGAATAAATGGAGCTAATGCAACAGAAAGGGAAGGGAAGAAATCGGGGGTATCTGAGTTAGGGCCGTATACTGAACCTAATAACATTTTCATATTTCCCAAAAAACATGAAAAAGAATGAAGCATCCTGAAGAGTCTTTAATTTCTGCTAGGAGCATAAAGGGAATAGACTTAGATATAAGTATGGCCACCCCACACTGGTGGGGGGCAAGTTCCCAAACCAAACGCCCTTCCTACCCAAGATTTGGTCAAGAAGGCCATCTGATTGTCCAACAAATGTGTTTCTTGCTGAAACACAACATGAGGGGCAAAGTGAGTTAGGTGTCGCAGAACTGCATATTTTTTCCTGCTGTCCCTTCCTTCTTTTATATTCCATGTAACAAAAACATAGGCATTGAGCATTATCTGTTGTTTGTTCAGGTAAGCGACTGAAAAGTACCACAGAAGTATATGCACCAGGGTTCCCCTCCCATCCCCTCAAACAACCCCTAAGATATATACAGAAACAAAACATCCAACATACAACAGTAGAAGTAACTATTTACACAAGAACTCTTGTTTCCCCAGGCCTAATGCCGTCACCAATAATGCTAACATCCGAGATGGGGCGGAGCTAGCTCTCGAGCACCACCATAAATTAAAAGTTGTGTATAAACCCCTGTTTTTTAAAATAATCATCAACTCCAAAACAGTACTGGATCAAACATCTTGGGGATCTATGTAACATTCTGGGCGTTAAAATAATAAAAATAAAATCCACATGCCCAGAAATTAAATCCTCCACCAAGGTAGGTAAAAAATATAATATCCCTCAAGCATTAAGCCTGGTTAGTAATATTTATTTATTTTTTATTTGTTTAGTTTTTGTTTACTGGGTAGTTGCACTAGCCATAACCATGACTATTTTCAGGCATGACCTAGGAGGATACAATACACTACAACAACAAAACATTACAATTTACAAAAACATCATTAGAGATTACAATTTCAACAGTGAAACAAAGTAGAACTATGCATCATGACATTACATCAGTAAATCACACATGGGTTTACAAACAATAGAGATGAAGGAGGGTAAGAATCAATGTTGAGGGGTGGTTAATCAGCATAGAACATGGAAAAATTAAGAGTAAAGAGAAAGAGTTTAAATGAGATGGAAACAGAAATTGAGTCTAAGTGCAGGACAGTGCTGGTGTTGTGGGAAGGGGCTAAGGGGGTTTGAAACAGGAGCATTTGTTTGTTGAGATAAGGTACTTGCATAGCTCCATCTTAAAGGCATTGTGAGAAGGAGCATGGTGCACAGTTAGTGGGAGGGAGTTCAAGTATTAGGGAGCTAGAACAGCAAAGGCACTTGCCCCCGTGGAAGAACTGTGCCTAGGGATACAGACAAGGTCCTCGTCCACAGAGCGCAACCCATAGTGAGAGGGCTAATTGATAAAGTACTCAGCAAGGGACTTAGGAGTCTGAGATCTGATGATACTATTGATGATAGAGCCTAGAAAGTAGAGCCGTGTCTCTTTTGGTAGCAGCCAGCTCAGGTCCGAGTATAGTAGACAGTGGTGTTTAAATCAATGGGCAGAGGAAGCGTAGTGACAGATGCTGTTGTAGGTGACGTCCCACTTGTGTAGACTAGACTTAGATGCAGCAGTATAGGTGGCAATGCCATAGGTCAGTGAGGGGAGGAGAATACCATGAGCTATGGCAAGCCTAGTTGAAGGGGTTAGCACATAGCTGGTGCAATAGGCAATACCCAGTTTGGAATTAACAGTCTTGCATGCATTTTGTGAATGGAGATCAAAGTTTAGTGATTGGTCGAGGGTAACACCAAGGTATTTAAAGGAGGTAACAGATCCAATAGTGGAGCCATCCAAGGCAGAGACTTTGAGATTGCTTGGGGGGAGTTTGATTTTTGAGTTGGTACCAAAAAGCATAACCTTGGTCTTGGACTCATTTAAAACCAGCTTGTGGTTAGCTAACCATGACTGTGTAAGTTGAAAGTCAGCTGAGAGCTGCTGATTTATGTCCCCTATGTATTTGGCACTGGTGTAAAGAACTATATCATCAGCATATAGCAGGAAGGAAGTCTCAGATAGGTGTAAGATGATGTCATTTATAAAAATGGAGAAAAGGAGAGGGCCAAGGATGGACCCTTGGGGCACTCCAATGTTCAGTTCAGCCTTACCTGAGAAGGCAGAATTGTATTTGCCCATTTGAGTCCTATTTAATAGGTAGCTATCAAACCATTTTACAACATTAGGTGCAAAGCTCAGTGAATGCAGGGTAGCAAGGAGGATAGCATGGTCAACCAGGTCGAAGGCCTCCATCATGTCGATGAAAATTGCCCCTGTGAGAAGGCCAGCACCCAATCAGATAAGGTATCAGATGTAAATTTCAAGAGAGCTGTAGTTGTGCTGTGTCCCTTACAGAATCCATGATGTGCAGCTGCTAGACAGTCATATTTCTGTAAGAATTCAATAGTTTGGGTTGCTACAAGCTTTTCAAGGATCTTACTGAGGACAAACAGGACTGCAATGGGTCTGTAGTTAGCAGGGTCTTTGGGATCACCTTTCTTAAAAACAGAGGTTGCCTTTGCTGACTTCCAGATATCAGGTACTTGGCTTTGGCTGAGAGGAAGAGTGAAGATCTTATCTAGGGGAGCCGCTATGAAAGGGGCAGGCAGTTTTAGCAGCTTGGGTTCCAGGGTATCAGAGCCAGTAGCAGTAGTCTCTGAGATTTTAGTGAGGAGGTTGAGGACTTCTTTATGTGTAATTGACCTGAAATAGAAAAGGGGGGCTGATCTGACAGGACGAGTAAGGAAATTGCCGTACCAGAAAGGAGGATGTGAAAGCTGTGAGGTCAGAAAATATGCGATTAAAGAAATTTACAATGGTCTCTGGATCATTACAATTCACACCATCAAGAAACATGTCACTTGGTGATGAGGGCTGATTTGATCCCAGGAATGTTTTGGCATGGGTCCAGAATTTCCTGGAGTCTCTATAAGAGTTTGTAAGCAGTTGCTTGCAATATGAGCTTTTTGCATGTTTGATGTCTTTTTTACAGGTATTCCGCTGAGCTCTGTAGGAGTTATAGTCACTTTGTAGTCCAGTCCAGAGTTTTTGAAAAGGTGCCGACTTTTGTCCATCTTCCTTAATTTAGCAAGAAGATCTGCCTTTAGCCAGCGGGTTTTCCTCTGTTTGACCCGACGAGTTCCCAGGCGACAATGATGGTCCTGAATAGCTAGGAAGTTCATTAGGAAGATGTTTATGGCAGACTGGACATCAGTAGCTTCATACAACTTGGTCCAGTCAATGCAGGAGACATCCCATAGGAAGGATTGGGACACAAGGCCTGCAAAATTATGGAAGGTGATGAGATGAGGCTTTGACGGAGGTGGGGCAGCTTTGCCCCAAATGCAGAAAGTAGGGGAGTGGTAGGTAATAGCACCAGCTAGACTGCCTGAGTTGAGAATATGTTCAGGATGATTTGTCATTATCTAGTCCAGCAGGGTGCTGCTGTTCGAGTGCAGGCTGTTCTGGTAGGCTCAGTGATCAACTGATGGAGGTTGAAGCTTTGAATCTTTGAGAGTGACATGGCATGGGTATTACCCAGCCAGTTTAAATTTAGGTCTCCGAGTATTGGCACCTCATTTCTACTGGCAAATAAAGACGTTTGATCAATCAGCTAATCCAGTCCTGTTATACCATTTTTTGGTGGGTTATAAACACAGATGATATGCAGTTTTTTTGATCCCAGTGTGAGAATTGCATGAAGCAACTAGCATTGAGCTTGGGATGAGGAGTGTAAAGCCATAAGGTTGAGGTGATTTTTGAAATAAATAGCAATGCCATCACCTCTTTTGTTTGCAATTCTGTCATTCCGTATTAGGTTATAGGAAAGAATTTGGAAACGAGAATTAGGAACAGAGGGTTTGAGCCATGTTTCTGTTAAGCAGAGTATATCAGGCTTGTAGAGGGCAAACCAGGTTTCCAGTTCGGCAAAGTTATGTTCAATGCTTCTGATATTGTGGTGAGCTATTGATAGACCTCGGGTAGCAGGCATTGAGGTTTCGGGGCCAGGGTTTAGTTGTACATTACCCGAGAGCAGAACTTCCAAAACGAGTAGGTACCACAATTTACCATGCAGAAAAGGGGAGAGGGTAAGTTGCCGCAAGGGATATCTAGCTACTTTACAGCAGGCTACAAAATTGCAGATCCTCTTTAGCAGGAGAGGAGTAGAATCACATTGAAATGGAGGCAACACTAGGAGGTTAGAGAAGACAAAGTCCTGTGTGAAAGCTGGGTTAGTAGGGTCAGCTGGGTTTGTAAGGGGCACTGTAACCAAGGACAGGTGTAGGAGTGGCAAGGTGGCAATGAGGAGGAATACGAGCACTTACTCATCCATTTCGAGCTGTAGTCTTTATTTGGCACACAGTTCCCACAGGTGAAACACAGTGACTAAAAGTAATGAGAAAAATGGATGAGTAGAGAAAAGACTGTGACTAGATCTGTAGCCCAGGACCCCTAGTGGTTGGTTCTTATAAGCGTCCAATGGGAGAGTAGGCACTTAGTCTCTAGAGGCCTATAAAAACAAGAGCCCACCCAGGGTGGGAGAGGTGGGGGAAGGTGGGGAGCCAGCGCAAAGCACCAGAGGGAACCAAGCTGTAGCAGTGGGCTTTGGGATTGCCGGTGGCTGCTGTTTCAGGGTCGGCCACACCACTCGGTGAGTCAGTGATGTCCTGTGGTGGAGGGGGAGCCCGCGGTCAGGTCTCCCACTGAAAGACAAGGAAAGAGCTGTTATTTTCTTGTTGCCTAAATCGGTGGGCATGGGACACAAGCAAGTAAAGGAGCTGAATTCTCTTTCTCCTAAATCGGTAGGTGTGGGTCAGATAGGCTTAGCAGACAGTAGGATAGCAGCAGGTACAATTTGCAAGTGAGAGGTTGGGGGCAGGAGGGAGAGAGAGAGAGAGAGAGAGAGCAAGTGAGGTGAAACAAATACTAAACACAGTTCAACTCTGAAAAGGCTATGCAGGTTACAATTAATACAGTTAAAACACTCTAGGCAATCTTATACAGTAGCAGAGATAACAGCTTGTCTACACATTTGCACCTCAGAGGAAATAAATTCAGAGTTTTGAGGCAGAAGGCAGAAGGCTCCTTTAGAAAATACAAAGTTGGAGTTCTGGAAGTGAGCATCCAATCTGGGTGAAATCCAAAAAAGGTGCTAGCTTATGATTGGCTAAGTAAAGCACCGTACCTTCAAGCTGTAGCAGCAGGCTTTGGGAGCACAGGCAGCAGCTGTTTCAGGGCTGGCCGCATCGTTTTGTGAGTCAGCGATGTCCTCCATTGGAGGGGTAACCTGTGGTCAGGTCTCCCACTTTGAGCTGTAGCAGCAGGCTTTGGGAGTGCGGGTGGCGGCTGTTTCAGGGCGGGCCACATCACTCAGTGAGTCAGTGATGTCCTCCAGTGGAGGGGGGGAACCCATGGTCGGGTCTCCCACTTTGAGCTGTAGCAGCTGGCTTTGGGAGTGCGAGTGGTGGCTGTTTCAGGGCCAGCCGCACTGGCTGACGAGTCAGTGATGTCCTCCGATGCAAGGGGAACCTGCAATTGGATCTCCCACTTCGAGCTGTAGCAGTGGGCTTTGAGAGCATGGGCAGTGGCTGTTTCAGGGCTGGCTGCACTGCTCAGTGAGTCAGTGATGTCCTCCAGTGAGGGGGAACCTTAACTTCTCTAGCATCTTCGCAACACCAGAGCCTAAGGAGAGGGCTTTGAAGTCTATCACTGTAGTATTCCAAAATAGAATAAAATATCTCCTGTTAAAATAAACAACTGCAATAGATGCTCCCAGGCTGTTACATATTTAAATAAGTTTGAGGGGGAAGCAGTCTGTCTAACATAGTTAAATAGTACACAGCTTCATGATAACCGGTGTTTCTCTCCACATGTAATCTTACTACATGAAGCCCTCGCAATATTAATTTTCTAAGGCGATATTTAGAAGAGTCTCCACTTCGATCTCTATAATATTGCAGGGAGGAAAATACAAGTTAATAATGATACTATGAGGGAACAGAATCCTTAATTAACATGGTTTACAACTATGGAAAAAGGCACCAATCTCAGAATGGATTTATCCACTCCTACTCCACTCATGGATGGCGTTCCATACTTCTGATAACTTGAAACATATGACTTTCGCCTCATGTCTGGTAAAATAAAACAATAAAGGGATTCTCAGTAACTTAATTATAATAGATCAGCTACCTAGGTAGTCAAAACTATAGGATCCCTCAATTCTTGAGGTTTTGCACTAGAACTTAATATCCCATCTTCTGTAGCTCCCTGTCACTAACAAAGGTTGTAAATAAAATAAAAGCAAGGGAGAAAGGAGAAGAGTGGGGCTCTGGGTCATTAACAAAGCTTATGAAAGAGGATTCTCCCTTTAACCCTTGCTGTGCAGATGACTGATATATCAGTCCAGAATTCATATTCATTCTGATTCTGTTGGCAGCCTAAGGTTAATATCCAAACAACTGAAAAATATCTCCCTGGCTTCTATGTGCCCAAATAATTTCAAGGGAGAAGCAGCCTGGCATACCCAGTTAGGTAGTAATAAAATTGTGACTGCTAATACTGCAGTCACAAGTAACTTTGCCACTTAAGGACTTCAAGGTATAAAATGTCAGAAAGAAGAGGAGCTGAGAAGTTTCTCTCTTGCTTCTCTGAATCCTGTAAAACAATTAATTCAAGTAAACAAACCGTTTTAAGACAGAGCACCCCATGGTCTTTTAAATGATCTTGCCAAACCTTTCTAATAGTGTGCCAAGTACTCCATTCTAACATTTATGTATTATATCCTATATGACCCGTAGATGGTGCTCCACACTTCAATGAGCCTGATGGACTGCAGCTTCAAACTCTTGCCAGCTAAAATCAAATTATTAGAGGGCGTCACTTCAGCTACATTATAATAGAAAGATAATACGAATCATTATACCCCTATGCGGGCTATCAAACTTAATTCATTTTAAAATGGGTCCAAGTTTGTGAAATAATGTACCTTCCATTTGTAGACCAAAATTTAGAATAATATCAGATTTGAACAATGATGGAAAGTCACCGGCAGCATCACAGTCACACAGTCTTAGAATGGGTGCTATCCATGAAGTGTCCAGATCATTAGTGGTAAACCATTCAGGGATCTACCCTCTGGCACTCCACTATTACAGCCTGCTCTTCAGGTAGTTGTGCGAAATAGGTCTGGGAAAAATGAGGGTAAAGCTGCATTGCTTGATCCACAGTATTGTAATGTTTCCTGCCCAAGACCATAGTGACTTTCAGTTTGGAGGGATACAAGAGCCGATGCTTGATGTGTGCTGCCCATAGCTTGCTGAGTAAGGGGCGGTATGCTGCCCAAGCTTGCCATACTTTAGTGGTAAGATCTTGAACTATCCTTATTTTTTTGCCAGACCCTTGTGTAGAGTCCAGAGCGTGCACTTTCCTTAGGATATGGTCCCGGTCTAAAAAGTTTAATAGCTTGAAGATGATTGGATGAAGAGGTTCTTCAGGTGAGGGTTTAGCTCAAAGTGCTCTATGCGCTCTTTCTATGTAATAGTGAGGGCCATTGAGGGAAGGATCAGCAAGTTTGGCACACAGTTTCTGAACAAAGTCCAAGGTGTTCATACCTTCTTCTCCCTCTGGTAGGCCAATAATTACTAAGTTGTTGTGTGGATTACGGCATTCTAAATCATCGACTTTGAGGTCTAGGGCAGCCACTGAATGCTTCAAGGAGTCTATCTCGGGGTCAAGCCTTGAACAGTGGTGTTCAAGTGAGGAGATTCAAGTCTCAGCATTGGACTCCCTAATCGAAAGATCCTTTAAGGTAGGTTTGATGTCCTGCAGTTGTTCGATTATGGTGAGGATGGCTTGCTCAATTTTGCAGAGCTCTGAGTATATCTGTGTGTGCAAGAGCTTGGTCGATCCTGGAGCCTGAGACTGGAGTGGTGAATTGCTCCAATGGGGGCGCTTGGCCTCCAGGGTCAGCAGTTGTTTGTCTTCTTCTTCTGAAGGCGGTAGTAGCGAGCCTGACATTATTTCCATCTCGTGGTTCCCAGATTTTTGCCAGAGGACTGCTAATCAGCACTATAACAGGTTTGTAGCACTATTTGCTGGATAAATCACAGAAAGAAGTTTTTTTTTGTTGTTGAATTTGTTAGTAAAGCTGAGAAGCTCAAGAAGAATGCAGTTAGCTCATCACCGGCGTCATGTGATGGACTCCGAAATTTTGTGTTGTTTGGTTCCATAACTCTATCAGGTATCTCTGTAGGATTCGCGTGTGCAGCCTTGCCCACGGCACCATATCTATTAGTGCCGTCATGACCCCCAACACCTGGAGGTAGTTCTATATCACCCCGTTGGGTCTGCAGATGAGTCCATTTACCAGTGTGCAAGCATTGTGTACTTTCTCATTTGTTGGGGTCCCCCTGTTCTGCTGTGTGTTGATTACTGCACCTAAGCATGTGAGGGATTGTGAGGGGGTTAACTGGCTCTTCATTGTGTTGATTATCCAACCATGTTGTTCAAGACATTGTATGGCCAGGTGGATGCTGGGTTGCACCTGCTCCACTGTTCTTGCCCTTATTAGCCAGTCGTCCAGATGATGTGCACCCCCTGCTTTCTCAGGTGTGCCACTGAAACCACGAGAGTCTTGGTGAATACACGGGGTGATGATGTCATGCAAAATGGCAGGCAGGTGTATTAATAATGTTCCCCCTGTATGGTGAACCAGAGGTTCCTGTGATGCGACCTCCGGATTGGAATGTGTAGGTAGGCATCCTTCAGATCTATTGAGGTTAAGTAGTCCCCTGGTAGTATGGTCAACAAGGTTGACTGCAGTGTTTCCATCTTGAACTTCTTGTAAGCCACAAAATTGTTTAGGTACTTGAGATCTAGTATGTGGTGCATTCTCCTTGTTTTCTTCTGGACTATAAAGAATAAGGAGTAGACCCTGATGTCTTTTTCTTCTGTAGGCACTGGCGTGATAGCCCCATCTTTTAATAGGCCATGTATTGCTTGATTTATTGCTTGAGCTTTCTTTGGGCACTTCGGCAAAGGGGAGACAAAGGGTCTGTGTTGGGTCTGTTTGCTTTTGAATTCGATTGCGTAACCCCTGGTTAGTACCTCCAGTACCACTTATCCGGTGATGTCTGGGCCAATTGTTGTGCAAACCCCTGCAGTCTTCCTGCCAGTGGTGGGTTTGCCTGGGCCCACGTGCCTTCATTTCTTGTTCCCTTGGGCCTTGAAATTTGGTTTGCGACTACCATTGTCATACTGTCTGCCTGTGTTGTTTTTTGACTTGTTGCTGTAAGACCGATGTTGAAATCTGGGCTTCTGGTTTCATTGTCTAGATCTCTGAGGGTTGTAGGTCTGTGACCTTGACTTGAAGAATTTACTTTTGGGACAAAAGGATCTGTCCAAGGGTAAGTAGATGTCCTTATTTCCCTGCACTTGCTTTTCCCCCTCTGCTTTTGAAAAATGGTGTTAAGCCTTCTCCGAATAGTGTTCCCTCTTTGAATGGGAGTTTCATTAAGGCATTCTTTGATTCATTTTCCTCTTGCCACAGTTTAAGCCAAAATGCCCTCATAGCTGTGTTTGCTAAGACAGCTATTCTGGAGCCAAATCTGAGGATGTCTGAGGAGGCATCCATTATGTATTTCACTGCTTGTATTGAGCACTCAGCTGCATCAGCCTGGGGGGTGTCCTTCAGGATGTTTTCAGTGAGGGTGTCCAGCCATCTGTGGAGGGCCCTGAACATGAACCACACGGCCATGTCTGCTGACCATAACATGCCCAAGATCTCATGTATTTTTCTGAGGTTATCTTCGATTTTTTTGTCCATTGGGTTTTTAAGAGCCGCTGTGCTCTCGATCAGGATAGTTGTGCATTTAGAGAGTTTGGAGACTGACTGGTCAACTTTGGGTGCCTTTCCCCAGTGTTCACCCCTTGTCTGGGACAGGGGGTGCCATTTATTCACCATGCTCCTTTCGGGTAACCTGGTGGGGTCAGTCGCGTCATACTCTTTGTTAAGGAGGGTCTCGATGGTCTTGCAGGTTGGGAAGTGAATTTTTTCTTCCGGTTCTCCCATGGATAGTAGAGGGTCTTCAGATGTGGATGGTTGTTTGGGTTACTCCACTATTTTGAGTGCCAATCTGACCATTTTTATAAGCTCATCAGTGTTATCGCCATGGCACATCCTGTTGGCCTTGTCCGCAGCACCCTCCTCTGGATCCCCTGGTATTTCAGTCATGGTGCTATCTGTCTTTAGTCTGGGTAATTTCCTGGTGGGATCATCCCTCATGTCTTTCGGTGCATTTGGCACTGAAATGAAGTTGCCAGCCTTCAGGGATTCCAGGAGTTGAAACAGCAGTTGTGCCTGACTAGCATCTAATGTTAGTGGCACAGTTGGAGGTGGCAAGGATTCAGTGTCTGATCCCCCCAGAGCCTCCATTGGGTGTAAGGGCCCATACAGCGCAAGCCATGTCCTCCTCATCGACTGCTGGGAAAAGGATTACTACAGTGTGGTCCTTTTGTACTCTGCCCCTTTGAGGGGAATGATTGCATGATGAGCAGGAATAGTGGAGTCCCAGACAATATGGTGGCCACAAGCTCTTGTGGGATCTGGCGAGATTTAGGATCACTGTATTCCCTATGCGGGACCCATCCAAGATGACACCGTTATCACGTGGGAGTACGTCCGAGATCTGCAAGTGGTCCATGCCTATTGTAGTTCCCAGTCTTGCAGGAACCGCGGAGCATCATGGAGCTGCCAGGAGAGAGCGACGGTACAGATCATGGCTGCCAGTCATCTCAGTGGGTGGAGAATATGTTTATTTATTGCCCACCGAGACAAAGAGGTCTTTTCCCTGTACAAGGAGGGCAATCATGGAGGATCTTTTTATTTATTCAGCCCCACTGTTGTGACAGAGGCCACTGGAGGCAGAGATACCACCCCCCAGGTACCTGAATATATTGCTGGAGTATTGTTTTTTTTTTAATTGTATATTCCCAGCGTTGGGCAGAGGAGCTACAAGAGATCCTTGTCCCATGCTTAGTCCTCCTAGGGTGCCTGAAGCTTGGGGACCATGTAGGGTGTACATGGTAAAACATTGTAGAGGTCACTGCAGGAGGGATGTTAGTCCAGAGGATGCCTAGGGGATGGATTATAGGATGTCCCAAGGTCTAAAATAGGTGCCCTGATTGTAACAGATGAATTGGGGGTCAGGACCTGCTACAGGAGGGAGTTCTGTCCCATGCCCTGTCTTATTGTCAGCTTCTTTTATTTTTTAATTTACAATAATTTTTATATCTGAAAAATTCCTGAAGCAAGTATAGATGTGACATGCAGTTTATTTGTTCAGATTCTGATGCATGCTGTTAGTTGTTAAATGCTGGCTACCAGGCTGCTTACAAAAATTGTTAGTTAGGTTTAAAAGAGGTGTACCTTCTAGAAGTAATTAGAGTTGCTGGGAGCAGCTGTGGGTCGTGACCAACCTATCTTGATGCACAAAGTAAACTGGAGATCCTCAGATGGGACAAGGGGGATGTCCTCGGCCAGTTTGATTTTGATTGGATCGTGCATCAACCTATAGGATGGACAAAGAATACACACTTGTTTTGACTGCGGAGTACTATAAAGGGTACAAGATATAATGACTACTTTTTCTTCAGCAAATAACATCAGGGATTATATCGCCCATAGCCATTTTCCAACAGTGAAAAAGGAAACATGAATAAGTAAGAACAAAACAAAGGCATTTTACAAGTGCCATCACTGCACTATTTATAGAAACACAGAATTTGTCAGCAGATAAGGACCACTTGGTCCACCTAGTCTGCTCAGTTTTTCCCTGCCAACAAAGTCACCATAGACCTTACCTGATCTCCTGCAACTCCCTTCCCCCATAATTTTTTTAACAAGATTCTTTTGTGCCTATCCCATCCATGCAAGAAGCCCAAAACTGATTTCACTCCCACTACCTCCTCTGGTAGACTGTTCCAGGCATCCACCACTATTTAAGTGAAGAAGTGTTTCCTCACATTCCCCTCTTAAATGTCCCCACTTCTAGTTTCATTACATGCCCTCATGTCCTGGTGCACCTTCTGCTCTGAAAGATATTCCCTTCCTGTACCTTGTTCAACCCTGAGAGGTACTTATAGGTCTCTATAATGTCCCATCCCCTCCTTTCTTCCAGGGTTAAAATATTGAGACCTTTCCATCTCTCATCATAGGGCTTTTGATGCAGCCCCTGTAGTATTTTAGTTGCCCTCCTGTGGACTAACTTTACCCTGTCTATGTCCTTCCTGAGATGCGGGTGTTAGAATGGGACACAGTATTCCAGGTGTGGTGTAACCAATGATTGATTCAGTGCCAAAACCACCTCTCTTCTGCTGGTGATTTCTCTCACTAAGCACCACTGCAACCCACTGACTCTCCTTATCACCTTGTTGCACTGCCCCACCTTGAGGTCAGCAGATATTTATTTAGTTTTTTTTACTGGGTAAGGTGCACTAGACAAACATTTGCCTATTTTCAGGCATGACCCAGGAGAGTACAAATCTTTGATACTTAACATTTCATTCCAAAACAATAGTAACAACATTAGTGTACTCAAACATAATGTTAACATTGATCTACCCAGCCATTTAGAAAACAGCAATTACAGGTCAGTGTTGAGCAATACTCTTGTAGGTGGTCTACCAACAAACAGGTCACTAGACAGAGCAAAAAGGGGCAAGGCAGCTCATGCCAGGGCAGGATGATAGATACAAGTGATATGCCGATACAGATGGCAAGGTTGAAAATCAGGACCACAGATTTGAATCCTAGGGACAAGAACACGCATACAATTGGAATAGTTAGGATCGGAACTGATTTTGGAAGGCACCACCCATTGCACAATGCCTGATGTTAGTTGGGACAGTATTCCACAGTTTTAGACCCGATACAGCAAAGCCTGTCTCTTCAAGCTTTGTCTTCATCCTTGGTGTAGTAAGCAAATCAAGATCTGTGGACCTAAGAGGGTAGACAGTTCTATATGGCACCAGATAGTAGGCTAGAGATGGGGGCAGCCATTCAAGTTTGGAATGTAGGGTGCGGTGGTATACTAGTCGATTGCTGGCTAAAGCAAAGTGTCAAACATTATTATAAGTCACATCCCATTTATGCAGCATATGATTAGAGCTTATCGAGTAGACAGGAATAATGTAGGGAAGCTTGGGGAGTAGAATGCTCCTGGCTTCAGACATTCGAGTAGATAGGGTAAGGTTACAACTGGCAAGACATGCTAATCCCAACCTGGCATTAACATCTCTGTAGACAGTGGTCATATGAAGAGAGAAATCCAGGGAAGGGTCCAATGTGATCCACAGGTATTTGATTGAGGGGACAGTGTTAAGGTGGGTACCATTATCACTAGTCACCATCAGCGGTACAGGGATATTCTTAAGCCAATTAGGGGTGCCAAATAGCATTGCCTAAGATTTGGCTGATTTCATTACTAGCTTGTTCTGAAGGAACCATGATTGGACACATTGTAAGTCAGCAGTTAGTTTACTGTTAATGTCAATGATATCCTTGGCACTCATGCAGAAGACAAGGTCATCAGCATACAAGAGGGGTGTACTGTTTTTGAAGAAATTATTTACTGAGTTGATGAGGAGTGAGAAAAATAGAGGTCCAAGTATGGAGCCCTGAGGGACACCAATTTTGACAGGGGCAGGGTCAGAAAAGGAGGTTCCAAATCAGATTTGCTGTTGACGGTTGAATTTGTAATTTTTGAACCAGGGAAGGGCAGTGTCAGCAATTACCAGGTCAATAGGTTTATGGCAAAATAGGGGACTGTCAACCATGTCAAAGGCCTTTGTGAGATCAATAAATACAGCACCTGTGAGTTCACCTTTATCAAAGGAATTAGTGATACTGCTGGTTAGTGTGAGTAAGGCAGTGCTGGTGCTGTGATTCTGATGGAACCCATGCTTGACTGAGGAAAGGAAACTGTAGGAGGAGAGGCAATTTGTTAGTTGTGTAGATACAATTTTTTATCTTATCTTGCTGAGAACAGGAAGGCTAGGATCTGTAGTTATTTATGACATTGTTATTGCCTTTTTTTAAAAACTGGTACCATATTTGACATTTTCCAGATAGTAGGTACAGTATTTGTGGTAAGGGATAGATTTAGGATCTTGACAATTGGCTTGGAAAGCTCTCAAGCAGCTAACTCAAGGAGTCTCATCTCAATACTGTAAGAGCTGGCAGATTTAGATTTAGGAACATTCCTCAGAAATTTGAATACGTTAGAGGTTTTTACATGTTTGAAAAGAAGGGGGTTGTCTAGAGCCAGAAGCTGGGGAGAGGGTTGATTAGGTGACAAGGAGGGAAAGGCTGAGATATATGCTGTTAAATCTGAGAAGAATGTTTTGAATGCATTGGATATTGTGGTGGGGTTATTACAATTTACATATTAAACCTCAGTGTCGTGGGGTGGGGGTTACATCCATGCCCATGGATGTTTTGATGATATTCCAGAATTGGCGAGGGTTACTACTACAGGAGTCAAATTGGGTCTCGTAGAATATGCTTTTTTCTGGTGGATAGCCTTCTTACACAAATTTCTAAGGTTCCTATAAACAGTCCAATCAGCAGGGGGGTTTGTGGCCTTAAAGGTAGCCCAACTTTTGCCTTTTTTTCCAAAGGGAAGTAGAGGGCAATCCACCCATTTGTTCACTGTACTACAGACTCTTCTGGTGGTAAGAGGGGCATGTCTATCCTGGATATTCTGGAAGGTGGTATTGAAGTAGGAGACAGGCTGATTAATATCATTAGTCGAACAGAGGTGGGACCAGTCAGTATGGGTGTCATCAGATTTAAATGGGAAGGGATCAAGACAAGAGAAGTCACAGATCCGAATTAGTCGAGGGGAAGGCTTAGGGACCTTAGCACACCAATAGCAGTAGACTGGTGAGTGGTCACTAATTGAATCTGGAAGAATGCCTGAACATGATATTTTGTTAATGTTAGAAACTAGTACTGAGTCAATTAGTGTGGCACATTGATATGATAAGCTATGATACAATATATGATATGATATGATATGATATGATATGATATGATATGATATGATATGATAATCATAAGGTCTTGTTCCTTCTTTGTGACTGCCAATCCCCCCCTTCAGCTTATACACCACTCCAGGGTTTCTGTTCCCTAGGTGAATGATTTAGCACTGTTTTACATTTACAACTCAGCTGTCATATCCTTGACCACTTCTCGAGTTTTCCCAGGTTTCTATCCATTCTCTTCACCACCTGCAGAGTATGTATCTACTCTATTGCCGATTATGGTGTCATTTGCAAAGGGGTATACCTTCCCTTCCAGATTTTCTGCAATGTTGCTTATGAAGAGGGTTAGGAGAATTGTTTTCAACACTGAGCACTTAGGTACCCCACTGCTCACTCTCCCCTCATTACAGTGAGTGCCATTTATCACCACCCACTGTTCCTATCCCTCAACCATTTCCTTATTCAGTTTACTAGCTTGTGCCCCACCCCTAAACTGCCCAGTTTCCTTATAAGCTTTCTATGTAGTACAATGATGAAAGCCTGCTGAAGTCTAAGTAGGCCATGTCCACCACTGTACCCTAATCTATTTCCCTGGTCACCCAATTGCAGAGTGTATGAATTGTAAATACGCAGTGGTGGGGGTCGAACTATGTCTATCTAAATAGTATTGTCAGCTGTGGACAGACCATGTTGTTTAGGTGGAGTGGTCTTGCCAGAGATTGTATCTGTGTCAGGCAAACAATGAGGAATGTTCAGACAAGGATTCAAGAGCAATATGTGCTATAAGAAATACAACTTGACAATGCTCAGGGGGCATATTTTGCTACCCAGCATGATAAAATTCTAGGCTTCATTCCATTGTACTGTACTGCAGCAGACCAAGAAACTTGAAAGAAGGACCCCAGATGAACGTCTCCTCCAAACAGAATCATGGAAAATCTACATGTTACAGAGTCTATCTCCTAATGGCTCGATCAAATCTTGGCTTCAATCCCTTTGTGTAAAAGGGTATTTAATTAAGGAATAGAACAGGAGAATTGTCCTCTGGTTTCAGTTACTTATTTGTTTGGTTTTGTATCAGAAACTCTGTGTTGGAAACATTAAACCCATCTTCTTGGAATGAACTGGGTGCCAGGAGGCATTGCTTCAAGCATGTGCATGAATTAGGCAGCACGAGTAAGCTGCTTCCTTTCTCTGCCATGCAGATTGGTATGGGTCAAAATAAAGGAGAGAATTTTTCAGTCTCCAACCAAATCTTCTTGGCAATTTCAAGATCCTGGCTTAACGAAGCTGATTTCACCAGAACTTCTATAAGCCAGTCCCACAAGCTGGTTTGAATTGGCGGCATTGTTTAAAATGGTGATGTAACTGCAGGCTAGTCTATCTGACAGGGTGCAAACACAGGAAGAAAATAACTACACACTCACTTCTCGGAGGATGATTGCAATGAAGTTCTGCAGCTCAGCTTATTTTCTGTAAGAAAAAATCAGTTTTAAACAGAGAAACAGCAAGTGTAATGGTAAAGCGTCAGAAGTCTCTCTCTCTCTCCTTCCAAACATTACAGAATAAGTACGGGTTTCTTGTGTAAAGCTACAAACCAGATAAGTAATTTTTGGTGCTTGTAGAATGGAGAATCATTGTATCCAATTAAATTGACTGCGGTGGAAATTATTCCTATTAGGCTGCTTCTGGACTATTCAGGAGCATATGAATAGAACTGTCCTTTGAGAGACTTGACAGTACTTTTTTTCTGACTCTTCATTTTCTTTTTCTTTTTTTTTTTTTACTTTCTTTTTATCCCTCCATATCACCCTCAGTGTCCCACTCCTTCAGGCATTGCTCATGCCATCCATACTCCTTGACCTTGAGTCTGCCCCCTAGAGTGCCCCAGTAACTCCTTCTTCCCCTCCTACCTCTGTGGAGCACCTGCACAGTGGGGATCTGCCCATGGTTCCTGGACTGGATGGCGTGGAGCGTCCGTCATCTAGGAATGCTGAGGGTTGTTTTCCGCTTTTCTCCCTTCCTACCCACCCGGGGACATCAGCTTAGGCAAGTGCCTGCTGACACACGCCTGCCAAGTGCCTAACAATGTCCTCCCCTCCCTGACTCCAGCCCTTCTGGAGCCGCCAATGCCCTGTGAGAGTCAGTACTCCTACCGGCCCCCAGGGACGTTGGGTGCATACAGCACCCCTGGTAACCTACTCCGAAGGAGGACAGCATCTGTTGGGATGCTCAATCCTCCTTCCCCCTGCCGACCTCCGACAACCCGAGTCTGTACTCGAACCCAGGTCTCCGGCGTGGTGTAACGTGTGGCGTCCAGTGCCTCAACCCTCATCGCCACCGGGCCAGCCTGACTTTTCATTTTCAAACTGGTAAGTGTGAACTGTACAAGTCCCCCCCCATTCCAACATCTACCCTGCCTTCTTTCTCAACATGACATTTGGTCAATGAAGGCTGCAGAGCCTGAAGGAAATTTGGGGTAAAAAGGAAAAACAAAAGTTTATCTTTTGTTTCAACCCTGGAACACATAGAGGGGAAAAAATCAAAAAGATTATTTAAAGCCCTGGACAAAAAAAGTGTTAAAACACCAAAAGGCAAAAGTTCAAAACTGACAAACAGATTAGACACAATAAAAGACCTGTCACATTTAAAGCAATCCCTTATTAATTTTCCATCTCAATTAAAGGTTACCTAGAAACATAGAAACATAAACTTTGATGGCAAATAAAGACCACTTGGCCCACCCAGTCTGCCCATTTCCTTACCTATTGGATAAGCTGCAGATTGTAGTTTTACCAACAGCCTACTTCCTCCTACCTCCTACTAGAATTGCCTTATGTCTGTCCCATGCATTCTTAAATACCACCACTGTTTTTGACCCCATGACCTCCTCAGAAAGGCTGTTCAATCCATCCACCACCCTCTCCATGAAAAAAATACTTCCTCACGTTGCCTCTAAGTTGGTCCCCTTGTATTTTCAAATTCTGCCCCCTTGTTCTTGCACATCTGTTTTTCTGAAAGATGCCACCCTCTTGGACTTTGTTGACTCCCATGAGGTACTTGAAAGTTTCTATCATGTTCCCCCTCTCCCTCCTTTCTTCGAAGGTATACATATTGAGCTCTTTTAGTCTCTCTTCATATGGCTTCTGGTGTAGACCCTGCACCATTTTAGTTGCCCTCCCCTGGACTGCCTCCATCCTGTCTATGTCCTTGCAGAGGTAGGGTCTCCAGAACTGCACACAGTACTCCAGATGGGGTTTCACCAACTGTCTGTACAGAGGGATAACATCTTCCTGTTTTCTACCAGTGATGCCTCTCCCTATGCATCCCAATATCCCCCCCAGCCCTCCTTACTGTCTTCACACATTCCTTGCCTACCTTTAGGTCATCTGATATGGCTACCCCCAGGTCCCTTTCAATTTTTGTTGTTGTTAATACTTCCACCCATTGTGTACTCTTCCCTTGGGTTTTTGTTTCCCAGGTGCATTACATTGCACTTCTTTGCATTGAATTTAAGCTGCCATACTTTTGACCATTCCTCCAACCTTGCCAAGTCCCTTCTCACCCTTTCCACTCCCCTTGTGTATCAACCCTGTTACAGATCTTTGTGTTGCCTGCAAAGAGGCATACTTTTCTTTCCAATACCTCCACAATGTCACCTATAAAGACATTAAAGAGGACCAGTCCCAGTACTGAACCCTGCAGTACCCCACTAGTAACCCCCTTTCTTTAGAGTGGACTCTGCTTACTATTACCCTCTGTATCGTGTTGTCCAGCCAATGTTTTACCCAGGTTACCACCCTGGGAGCCACTCCCAGGCTGACTAACTTGTTTATTAATCATTTGTGTCAGACTCTGTCAAATGCCTTGCTAAAGTCTAGGTAGGCCACGTCCACAGCCCCTCCCTTGTCTACTACTTTGGTCACCCAGTCAAAGAAATGTATTAGATTCATCTGACATGACCTTCCCACTATGAATCCATGCTGCCTTGGGTCCTGTATCCCACTGGCATCTAGGTACTCAAGAGTTCTTTCATTCAGAAGTGATTCAATCATTCTCCCTACCACTGGGTTCAAACTAACAGGTCTGTAGTTTCCTGCCTCTGCCTTGTTCCCAAGTTTGTGAAGGGGGAATCACATCCTCCCTCCTTCAGCTCTCAGGTACTACTCCATCCTCCCATGATTTGTTAAAAATAGTAGTCAGTGGTGCCACTAGTTCTCCCCTTAGTTCTTTTAGAATTCTGGGGTGAATCCTGTCAGGCCCCATTGCTTTTTCCACCTTCAGTTTTAGGAGTTCTTTCAGGACCCTTTCTTCTGTGCATGGACTGGTATTAACCCCACCATCCAGAGTGCTTCTATTATTTGGTTTAGGTACCTTCCCCTCCTTTTCTTTTGTGAATACTGAGCAGAAGTATTTGTTCAGTATCTCTGCTTTGTCACTGTCACTCTCTGCCCATCCCCTCCCCTTTATTAAGCCTCACTGTCCCTTTCCTGGTCTTTCTTTACTCCCTAACGTACCTATAAAAGGTTGTATCCCCCTTCCTAACCGAGTTGGCTATCTTTTCCTCGGTTTGAGCCTTGTTATTCTGACTGCCTTCCTCGCTTCCTTCTGTTTTAGCTGGTACAGTTCTCTATCCTGCTCCTTCTGTGTTTCCTTATACTTTCTGAATGCTGTCTTTTTCTCCCTAACCTTCCCTGACACCTCTTTTGAGAACCATAGTGCTTTTTTCCTTCTTTTGTTTTGTTTATTTGCTTCACACAGAGGCTTGTTGCCTTTATGATGGTAGCTTTGATTTTCCCCATTGTTCCTTCACCCCACCTTTTTGCCTGTTTAGTAGTGCTTTTCTGAAGCACTCTCCCATTTTGCCAAAGTCAGCCCTCCTGAAGTCCAATACCCTCACTTTTGTATGACTTGACTGTACAGCTGTGTTTATCACCATACTGTTTGGTGGTCACTTGTTCCCAGATGGCTATCACTTCTAAATCTGAGATCCTCTCTCCATCCCCATTTGAGAGTACCAGGTATAAGATTTCTCCCTCTCCAGTGGGTTCCAACACTAGTTTTCTGAGGCATGCCCCCTGTAGGGCATCAATAATTACCCTGCTCTTGGATGTAGTTGCAGCAAAGGTGTTTCAGTTAATATCTGGCATATTCATGTCCCCCATCAATAATATCTCCCCCTTTTCTGCCTTTCTAAGGATGCCTTCTATCATTTCCTTGTCCATTTCCTCCCCCTGACATGGGGGTCTGTATATAACCCCCATATGGATTGTGCTGCCATTTCCTGTCTCCAGGATGACCCACAGTGCTTCCTCTCCTCTCCTCCCTGTTCCCCTTTAGTTCTGTTTCTTTGATCCCTTCCCTTATGTAGAAAGCTACTTCTCCTCCTCTTTCACTCTTCCTGTCCCTCCTGTAGATTGTGAACCCTGGTATGTTGATATTCCAGTCATGGTTCTCTGTGTACCATGTTTCTGTGACTACCATGATATCCAGGTGTCCCTCTTTCATTAAGGCCACTAGTTCAGGGAGCTTGTTACCCAGATTACATGCATTGGTACTCATCGCCCTCCATTTTTTGATAGACTTACCCCTTTTAGCCCCATCCCTGTCCTTACTGTCTTTGTCTTTTTCTCCATTTACCCCTGTCCTGCTCCCTATCAATTTCTCTACCCTAGTGTTTGCCTCACTAACTACCCTGTTTTATGGGGAGAGGGCTGGGATTTCCATGCTTCTTTTCAGTGCCTCCCCCCTTGGCTAGTTTAAATGCTTGACAATGAAGCATTTAAACCTATCACCTAGGAGGGATGCACCTCTGATCCACCATCATTACCCTCCCTGAACCCACCGTGGTCCAACTGCTCCTCTTTCTTGGCAACCTCTGAGGCAGCAGCAGTGGCCCTGGTGGTCTCTGAGTGGGGAAGGAGGTTTTCTGAATCCTTGCCAGGTTGGCCTGGAGATGGGCAACCTCCTCCTTCAGACCAGAGAGGTTCCTGAAAATAGGGCAGCAGCGCAGCCTCCAGAACATCTCCCAAAAGACTGCCACCCCACAGCCAGTGCATTGCACCACTTCCCACAAGTTTCTCTCCCTTCCTGTTTAGTTTAGTTTTCTTTTTTGTTAGTGTGTGTGAGCGTGTGTGTGTGTGTGTGTGTGTGTGTCTACCCCCTATGCAGCGTGCTGGGCTGTTAAGGTTATGACAGATGTATATCCTTTGCCCTTTTGGAGAAGTGATGTCAGAACCTCTGGTATAAAGGAAATTATGCACTTGTGGTGGGAGGGGTGAGGGGCAGGGTAGGCAAGACCAAGTCTCTGTCCTCCAGAAACAATCAGCTACAGCTCTGACCCATCACCCTGGTGAGTGTTTTCCTTCCTTTTAGCAAGACAACCTGCACAATTTAAAAGAAAATATACCCTGCAAAAAAAAAAATTAAATCAGAGATAAATAAAGCAGTAAACTGTATAACCTGTAAGCACAAAACAGTAATAAAACCTGTAAGCACAACCTGTAAATACAAAACAAAATAGTAACACAACAGTAACTCTGCTTTGCCAAAATAAGCCTTAATGTTTCTTCTTGCCCTGTTAATGTTGTTCCTTGCTCTTTCCTTTCAAACAAAGCCTAGAAGAAAAGAGCTCAGGTGAAGCTATGTGCTTTATGCCAGCAAACCTAATCTTCACCTAGCCTAAAATGGCATCTAAAGGCAGCAATGAACTGCAACAGGTCAATGATGATTCTTAGCTTGACCACAGCAATAGAAGTATAACCATATCAGAGCAGACATCTGAAGAAATGCCCTTAGAACCAAGAATCACTAGAAACAGACTATTACAAACTATACAAAGTGATTTCTCTAAGTGTAAAAAAACAGAGAAAAATGTTACCATTATATCTCAAGATGCTGCCCCATATTTCTAGTTAATTAATCAGCCAATATAAAATTTCAGTAAAAGGAAGATTCAAATGGGTATTCTCCCCCTGGATGGGCAAATAAGCATATGGACACTGTTAATAATATCCAGACAGCATTAAACAATTAAGCTTTGTGCCTGATATGCTCCAAGAGTTAAGCAGGTAAATGGCAGACTTGGTAAAAACAGTCACTAGGGAAACTGCTAGATAAACTGTATTAGAGGACAGGCATGCTTCTATGGAAGACAACTTAAACCCACTCCTTCAAGAGATTAAAGACTTAAAATATCAGCATGAGGAGATGAAAAATTGACTAGAAGATCAAGAAAACAGAATTAGGAAAAAAAAATCTACTTTTTGTTTGGTATGCTACACATTTGTGAAAAGTTCTCAACTCTGACACAACTGGTGACTGAGTTATTTCAACAATTGCTTGGTGACTCTCCTCATTCCCCAGTCCTAATAGACCAAATCCATTGGATAGGGAAGGCCTTATATAAAGATGGCCCTGGACTAATTATTGTAAATTTTTTGAAATCTGAGGACAAATTTACAGTTATCAATGCCATTATTTGACAAAGGAACTGCAAGTTTAAAGATCAGAATATATCCATAAAACAATACTTTTCTTATGAGCTGTTACAAAAAAGAAAGATGTTCTCCCCAATACAACAAATGCTCTATAATGAAAAAAAGAGCACACTTGGTATATCCAGTGAAACTAAGTGTTTTCTTAAATAACCAGATTTTGCTATATGACACACACAACAATGCATTGAGGGATCTAAAACTGTGTTTACCAACTGTCTTTAAATGACTACATTACTTTGAAACTGTGCTCTGGTTTTTGGGTTGTTAAATCACTATTAATAAAATTTCACTTTGCTGATATGGGGAGGAGGGGGAAGATGCAGGAATGGAGAGGGAAGGGATGAATTACTAACAGTGTGGGGTAATGATTTATTTTAATTGGTTATTTAGACTAAATATTCTATTAAATGACATTTTTAAAATACACACATATAAATATATATCTGTATCTATATATCTATATATATATATATATTATATATATATATATTTAGGTTCAGATAATGTGCAAGATGGGGAAGGGGGTAATTTGAGCTAATGCAAGTTGTGCTAAGTGATCTAGGGTTGGCGTACAGGAGTAATTCAATGATATGGCCGGCCTGGTGGCACTGAATGTTGAAGCACTGGACACCACACCTCACGCTATGCCAGCGACCCATGTTCGGGAACGGGCATGGGCCGCTGGGAGTCGGCAGGGGTGGAGAAGGATTGAGCACCCTCAGGGCTGCTCTCCTTCTCTGGGGGGGTTTGATGGTCAGCATTTGTTTTCCCTCTAGCAGAGGCTGAGAAGTTAGCACCAACACTGAGCTGTAGGAGGAGATGCAGCAGATGGTGGGAGGAGCATGTGCAGTAGTGTACACACTCTCTCCATTAGTGTCATTGCATGCTACATCCCCTAGGACAGAAAACAGGAAAACTGGAGTCCTCGGCCATGGATGATGATGGTCCCCCTCCAATACACTGCCTGGGAAGCACTTCACTGGAACTGGACCTGGTCTGGTGGGTTGAGGGTCTCCCCACCCTCCACCATGAGGAGTAAGTCATGGGGCTGAAGGGGAGGTGGTCGTATACCTGGGTCAGCGTGGAGAGAAATGTTGGATGTATAGGCTGAGGCTCCAGTGGAGAAAAAGTACCAACTAAAAAAAATAATTCCATGGCATGTAATAAATGGGGTTGGATGGATGTTATTCATGGGGAATGCATAAGGGGAAGAAGATAAAAATAAATGGAACATGGCATACATTAAGGAATGCTGCTTGGTGATTGTGATTATGTTTTTTCTGTCTTACATGGGTGTATGGATTAAAGGCATGACACTAAACATTAATGGAATTACCGACCCAGCCAAAATAACCAGACTTCTTAAATATATGAAATTCCATGGAATCACGATAACCTGTTTACAAGAGACATATTTAGACATTGTGGAATATTAAAATCTCAAAAGAAAAATGGAGAAAACACATTTTTTGTGCCCCTACAAATAAATGGTACAGCAAGGGAACAATCATAATGATACTATATATACTGTATGTATTTCACTGGAAAAGTTCTAGAATATAGAACAGATAAGGAAGGGAGAATACTCCTTCTAAAATCCAACCTCGGTGGCATTACCTTGATTGTAGGTTCAGTCAAAGCACCTTTTAATACATTATAATAATGTTTGTTGCAATAAAGTATTACTAGACTGGGACATAGAAACATTATATTATGTGGGGATTTAAATTGCCTGTGAGGCAATATGAAGGACACATCTTCTACCTATAAAAGCTGGGATAGATACAGATCTCAGATATTCAACAACTTTTTAGAGGCTAATTTACTAGTGGATATATGGAGAGAACAACACAGTAATTCTGTGTAATTTGTCCATCTATCTAGGTGACACAAAACTAAATCAAGAACTGATTATGTATTAAGCTCAAAACACTTGTTATTATTGAGCAAAGCTACTTCATCTTCAATTAAACCTGGAATATTATCTGAACACAGTCCAGTGCATTATGAGAAGCTAATTGACAATTCTTTGAAAAAGCAATCTACTTGGAGATTAAATAATTCATTAATATGAAATGAAGTTTCCATACAGAAAATTAGAAAAGCTATTACACAACTTTGGGATTTCAATGACTTCCATTTAGAGAAAAAATGGAATATTGAGATGCATTATAAATTATGCTGGTGCACTTAACAAACAATGGAAAATAGAAAACGAGAGTTAGAACAGAAATTAAAAGTAACAAAGTGTGAAATTAGTCATAGCAATACCAATAAACAACTAGAGTATGACAACTTAAAAAAATGATAATTCAGACAAAAAATAAACAGATCAAATATAATTGGTACATGACTAGAAGCAGTCATGTCTTAAGAGTGAAATTCAAGGTAAAATTCTAGCAAAAAGAATTAAACCAGAGGAAGAAAAAAGAGAAATAACATTAATTTATGACACTTCAGGATGCCTATTCTCTGATACTATTAGGATTTTGGAATGTTTGCTGGATTATTACACTACCTTATATACGTCAGAGTGCAACCAAAGGAACTAAGATTTAATGTATTACAGTAAGTTCATAACTGCTTTCCCTTTTTCTACTAGCGAGCTGAAAAATTTGCAAGCCTGAATTCCAAAAAACAGAAACTGAAAAAAACTATTTTACAAATAAAAAAAATGGAAATGTCCAGAAGAAGGCATTTTATCCATAGAGTACTACTGAATTTTCAAAGACATACTTAACCTTTTACTAGAAAAATTATTTAGAAAAAATACAAGCAAAACACACATTACCTCAATCCTTCACAAAAGCTATAATTATAATTACACCAATCTGAAAAGATGGTAAAAACTTTCAAGACTTACAGAAAGAAGAAAATTATAGATCTGTATCTATCTTAAACTATGATTGCAAGATTCTTGCCAAAATCGTTAATAATAAAATTCTGCCCTTTCTAGATGAAATAATACAACCCGATCAAGGTGGTTTTATTTCAGGAAGAACTATATTTCCACCATCCATAATATTCAATATATTGTGGAGCTTATCCAACAATAAACAATTAATGCTATTTTATTTCATTAAATGCCACAAAGGCATTTGGCAGGATTGAGTGATGATACCTCTTTCTCATTTTAAAACAATGAGGCTTTCCATTAGAACTAATTGAGCTAACACAAACACTTTATGCCCCACCTAATGCTAAGATAAAAATTAACAATGTAATTACAAAAGAGTTTTTTTTCAGGTAGAGGAGTAAGACAAGGGTGTCCCCTGTCTTCTACCTTTTTTGTTTGGCGCTATAAATTTTACTAAATCAAATACAGAACAATTACAAAGCAAAAGGAATACAATTAGGAGAGAAGCATTGCAAAATAAAAGCCTATGCAGATGATATACTACTTTTGCTGGAAAATCTAGAGGAATATTTACTAGAGATTAAAGAAATAATTTAAAAATATTCATGTTGCTTTAGATATGAAATCAATGAAAGCAAGTCTGAGGTGCTCCTCTTTAATCATGTCAATACCTTAGGAATACAAAAGCTGTTTAATGCAGTCATTAAAAATGATTGCATTGACTATTTAAGCATAAAGTTATGTAATAACTTTGAAAAAAATATACAAGGCTAATTTTATACCATTAATGGACAACATAGGGGTGAAATTTCAATTTTAACACCCATTCCAAAATATTGATTCTGAGGCACTTACAAAAGCTTAAAACAATTTATTTGGAACAATAAAGTCCCTAGAATTGCCTAGCCAGGAGGAAAGAGGACTGGTATGTCCAGATCCCCAAACTATCTATACTGCATACTGCAGTAAGGTAATAACTACTTGGGCCTATAATGATAACATTAACTTAGACAGGGGAAATTGGGTCACATCAAACAAGCCTAAAGAAAAGATCTGCATCGCAAACATGTGGGGCACAATATTTAAACAATTGACTGTGGCAAAGTTTGCACTGCCTGGCAGTTAGCATTAGCCCACAACCCATTGCACCCAATATTCAAAGGAGTAGCCTGCAGGCTAACACTGCTGAATGTAGTGTACAAATGGAGGTGTGCAAAGCCAAGCCCAGAGTGCAGTGCAAAAATAGCCCAGCACTGAAGACAGCTCTGAACATACCAAATGGGAAGTGCAAACAGCCACAGCAGCCCTAGTTACACAGCAGTGGTGTGAGACACAAGCAAACCAAGTGGCCACTGGGGGGTACCATCACAGATGGGGTGCAGTATAGTCGACAGTATAGGCAGGGAGCAGGTAGAAATGTAAAAAATAAAACATAGACAAAACAAAAGCATTGGCAGTATACATGTATCTATAAAAGAAGTACCATAGCGTGCATGTGTAGTGGAGAAGAAGGGTGGAGACAGGGCAGTGAGAGTGTTGAATGGGTCATCACAAATATGTCTGCATGGGGTGCCATTAGGTCTGAAACCAGTGCTGAATATGCACAGGGGGAGGACACATGGAACCCTGATGTGGAGCTGGTGACAGCTCAGTGAATGGCACATAGCATGGGGACACAAGGGAATGGAAGGCAGCTATGCAAACAATAACACACCCACAGATTGGTCATGTACAGAGGCCACCATGCTGGGCAACATAGATGGGAAGGTGCCCAAAGTACAGGGACCGTCATAGGATAATGGACAGCCACAGTTCATATGGTAGACATCACGTGCTGGGGGACACGTGGGGAACAGAATGTGCCCACCAACATGCCAACACAACCACCATGCCAAGAACACTGTGCAGGTGTAAGCACAGCTACAGATACCTGTAGGACCACCAGTGGAGACCCTGTGGGAAAGGACAGGCATGGATGTACCCCCATGGGGGGAAGAGCTAAGCAGCGAGGGCACCCCAGCAATCCACCGGAAAATGGCAATACAGCACAACAACAGACACAGGACACAGAAGTGTGACAGAGAATAATATTTATCAAACATCAGGACAAAGAAGTAAACAATCAACAATCAGAAAACTATTTACAATAACAAAATACATGGACTGAAAAAGGGGGGGCACACAGCAAAAACAAGGAGAAGGCAGGTCAGGTGATTCAAAAGAGAATGACGGGGAAGTTTAGGGTGCAGTTGGGGGTTGTGGCTGGGTATTTCCTGCCACCTCTTCCATGGCCTCTGCTATCCTGCCAGTGACTTGTTTGAGGGTTACTAGCCACTCCAGCATCACCCATTGTTGCCGCACTACATGGCATAGTAGGTCATCCCTCCCCTCTGGCATTTCCGGGCGGCTGGCCATCACTGCTGTCTGACGGTCACCTATGAGGAGAAAAACAACAATGTACAGAAGGTGAGTGGACACTGTGGACCAACCAGGTCAGCTAGCACACATAGCTGTGTCTCCTACCCCACCACCTGCACCACTGACACTACCATGTCACAATTGAGGTATGGGTGGTGTGGCTGCCCCAGAGACTGTAGACACACCAACATACCTGAACATTTGGACATGAGTAGGTGTCACATGCCCTGCAGTGCTCACAGGGGGCACAGGCTGGGACAGCAGGTGCACAAACAGAGCAAAGGTCATGAATGCCATGCATGGATGAGTCCTTGTCTGCTGTGCCTGGTGTGTAGGTGACCACAATGTGCAACACAAGTGGAACATGGTGGCACACTGGCATAGCAAAGTACACTGGTATCAGGAGGCATGGACGGGGTGGATGGAATCCCCCACCCACCCCAGAATGATGCAACCATGGAACGACACCAATGGCCCAGGGCATTGGTATATAATTGGGTTAACGATGGGTGTGGCAAACCCCCCAGTCACACACCCATGCCAGCTGCTGCAGCACACAGTGCTGTAGATGGCTGAATGCATGCGTGTACAATGGTGTAGAAAGAATCATACAGAGTACACATGTAAGTGTAGCCAAAACAGCAATGAACAGGAGCACAGTGGACATTATAAATTAATTGAACAACAGTATACAGGATGCAGAATAGATATGTGCATGACCACAGTACCGCCCCAGGTAACAATCTGGAGTGGCCATTGTCCCAGGGGCAGTGTATGTCCCCCATCTACAGAGGCCCATAGGACAACATGTGGTGGAACATCCACAGAGGACAGGCTGGTGGTCAGTGCTGCAGCAATATGATGCAGGCATACATGTGGGACATGGACATCCAATGCACAGGAGACAAGTCACCAGGGTGCAGAAGAAGGATAGGTGGCCCACACACCCACGGTGTACCTGTGGCTGTGAAGGGGAATGCAACATGCAGAGCACCCCAAGATCACGTCCAGGCATGCATGGGCCATGGTGATGTGGTGTTGTATGGCAGACAGGCTCAGACAGAGCAACACAGCACCATCCACCAGGCTGCGGGCAATAACCATGGAGCCCTGGTGGAGCAGGACACACATTATTAAAAGGGTGTGCACAGCATGCATCCACAAGCCAGCAGCAGGGATGCCTGAGTGATGTAATAACTCCTACAACTCAATGGGACACCAGCCCCGGCCCACCACTGAACCCAACGTCCATTGCACAGGACACAGCGCACAGTCCCCAGCAACACAGAACAGGGCAACGTGGCCAAAGATCACGGCACCCATGATAGAATACACTCTCGATGTAATGCACAAGTAGGAGACATGGACTGAGAGAAAACTGACTACAACCAATGCACCCAGAATAATATGAGACACAGCTGCACACGTGGTGCTGTGACTGACATTGTGTGGTGAAGACAGGTGTACTACAGCATTGTCAACTGCAGCATAAAGAGAAGAGGCAAGTGACACAGTAGGAATTGAAATGGTAGGAGGAAGGTAATCAATGAACCCGTGAGACCAAAATGGTGGAGAGGCCTGCAACTACCGAACCAGGCTACATTAGGCATGTTGCAGTGTTTCCCCCATGTGCAGGGATGGAGGTTAAAAAACTAGTATGGAGGTGACCCTGCATGTGCCCGAGTAACACAGTGGATACAGGTCACCACAGTGGACCCTGCAGGAGGCCTGCTCACAGTGCAGGGGTAAAAGCATGCCATGGTAATGTAGCAAGCATAGAATGTGCTACGTACAGGATGGGTACACCACAGGCTGTTGGGGATGCTCACACCATAGGGTGCATGACTGCACAGGACATGCATGTGTTCATGCCATGTGGGACACAAGGTGCCTGTAGTAGGAGGACTACACAACAATAGCAGAGCTCAATAGGCATATGCACAGCACCAAGGTGTCCCAGGAGATGGACCTCAGAGGCATGGGCACCTTGAGGAAAGGAATACTAATGCCCACAGCAAAGGGGGTGGTACCCAGGGCCCTAGAGAGGGTGGGGAAGCAGGGGATAATTCCCAGGCCCTGGTGCCAAGAGGGGCCTGGGCCATCTGACATACTGTGCATGTAAAGTTTTCACAGATTCCTCACTTTATTATAAAAGTTGTGCCACCACATATCACCACAAAGTCCCTCACATTGGTGGTGTGTGGTGGCATGTGGCAGCAGAACTGGTAGTGTGTGTAGAGTTATTGAGAAGCCCAAGAAAGGTACCTACCAGCTACACCTTGGTGTTCCAGTTCTGGTTCCGGTGATCTTATCTTAGTGATCCAGTAATGAGCTATGAATGAGCTTGGTATATATGGAAGACCTGGGTTTGATTCCCACAACCTCCACTTGTATACTGTGTGTCTCTGAGCAAGTCAGTTAACCACCCCAGTGCTCCCAGTTCACCCCTGAAAACAGGCGTTTATACCTAGTGGGCCTTATCTGGTTACCAAAAAGAATAAAAACATAGAATCTTTGGGCTCACAAGCTACTAGCAGCATAACAGTTCAGCAAAGGAAAGAGTCCAAACTGGGACCCCACTATTCACCACCTGCTCACCGGTGACCTAAGACCCCAAACCCAACCATGAACTTCCTGCAGTAGGTGCTAAGTGTTCAGCAGCAGTCACTGCCCATCCCAGGGGTGGGGGCTAGGGAGGAGCCATCATTCAGCTTAGGCTCCGGGCAGGTAACCGGCAGTTCACCACCTCCTCCGCCAGTGCCCCCGCAGTTCTTGCTCTGCTCTCCAACTCTGGGGCCACCTGTGCTGATATCCAGTGCTTCAACTCAGTGCACCCAATATCTATGTCACCATCTATGACCTGATTGAATGCATCAACAACTTGGAGCTGTAGAATCAGATGGGATCCACGAGCATGTCATCTCCATTGAGGGTTAGTGAGCATAGCAGCAGCCCCCCAACAAACCACAATTCCTCCATCCCAATTCCCATTATAGTGTCTTGCAGGGGTTCATTATCGTTGCTTGTGTGAAAGTGCTGCTTGTGTTACACTAAATGTGAAAAAGTTTAGGGGTGCAGATTGAATTTTTTATGCTGACATTAACTGCTATCTTTTTGCAGCAGGGCATGTCCTAGTTCAAAACAAAAATCCTCATGCTGTGAGTGCACATAATCTTTCTGTCTGTGTCCTGATGTCCTATGTTTTGACTGCTGCTGTATCCTGTGCATCAGGGGCCCGATTTTCAAAACTTTGCACTGAGTGCAAACCATTTGCATAGGGTTGGCACCGTGTTTGCACGGGTCCACTATATTCAAAAGGTTAAATAGTGTGGGCAAACTGCATTAGCACCAGGCAAAAGAATAAAGTATGCAAGGGGCAAACGGAGGGGGCATGTACTTGAATACAGGCACAATGCTATATTCAGTGCACTAGCGCCACGTAAAAAGTGTTGTCGTGTGACTTAGCGTGACACTTTGCACGGTGCAAATTTCTGTCCATGAAAAGGTAGTCTTAACTCTGGGCAAACCAGCTTTGCGCAACTTTATAGCTGTGCACAGCTTTGTGTGACTAGTGCATGGCTTTGACAACCCTAACCAGTAAATATTAAACATAGAAAGAAACCAGACATCGACGAAACATACTGCACATGGATGGCACCTCCTATAATGCCATTACCTGCCGCCAGTCCCAGCCATGCCAGGCAGTAAGTTTTGACCCGTCTCCCAGTGGACACCATGGCAGTGAGTCTATACAGCACACACCTGCAGACCACCTTTCTGTAGACACCAGTAGAATCCAGCACACACATGCAGCACTGGGGGCATGGAAGTTGTTGAGTGGAGGGTGTACAGGTAGCCCGTCTGCACCACATACTGGGTGCTGGCCACAAGGCTGGGACAAGCCACTTAGTGAAAATGGTCCAGTGTTGGGAATACTCAAACACCAGTATGCTTGCCTGATGGTATGTGCCCCCCCCAGCTACATACCACACATCAGTACAGACACCACAGGACATAAAGCCAGCCATGTATATGTCACTGTCAGCATCCCATGCCAGTGGTGCAGCATCTGTGGGTAGCACAACAGCATAACAGTACTGTCCACTGTCAGTAAACACCTGCAAGATGAGCCTGTCACTGTGTAAAGTGCAGTAGTCATTGATGCCCTACACACCATAGGCATTGCTGTGTCCCTCACACTACTGGCCCTCTTGTTACTGTAATGTCTGCTGTGGACTGTAGCAAGAACTACAGTTTGACAATCGCATGCAGCACCACCACCTGTGCCTGTGCTGTGTAGTTCCCTGGGGCACAATATTCTCTGTGGTTCTGTAAAAATGTAGTCTGCAGCAGCCACCATGCACTTGCAGACTGACCTACAGGTGGAGCTGAGGGCAGACCCAGACAACCCCTGTACTTCCAGACTGACCTGCAGGTGGAGCTGTGGGAACCCTGCAATAGCACTGAACAAACTGCATGCAAATCAGGACATGATGAGATGCTAATATGGATGTTTGCCCACAGACTGCCTAAGTAGGCTCATTTGCATGTCAGTTTTGAATATAACACATTTTTGGCCCGGGCAAATGTGATAGCGCCAGGCAAACAGCTTAGCTCTGCGCAAAACCTGCACACATCCTGCGCAAATGTGTCTGTGCTGCACAAATGTTTTGGAAACATGGTACATTTCTGCAGAATTTCACATGCGCTGGTGCTTGCAGCTTTAATGAATCCACTCCTTTGCTAGCACACACATTGGCCACATAGTTCACTTTTACCTTCCTTCACATCGCTGTGCACCGGGCTGCTCTTGTGATTTGCACTTCCTGGTTGCTATATTCAGAGCTGTCTTATTTCCCAGGCTATTTTTGCACTGCACTCCCAGCCCAGTTTGCCCATCTTCCTTAGCACGCTATATTCTGCAAGTTTAGTACTGGGGCTATCCCTTTTGAATATAGCGGGCTATTGGGTCTGGGCTAATTTAGCACGCCGGGCAGTGCTAATTTAGCCCCAAGGCAAAATTTTGAATATCAGACCCCTGATGAGATAGCTGCTTGTTTGCAGAGATGAAAGGGATGGCTGTTAAGATCAAGCTTTAGCTCTCCTGTCTAGTCTCTGAATCATCATGATTATACGCTGCTTCCTGTTTTGTATAGTGCAGGGTGCTCACTGTTGAAAGGGAGGCAATGTATTGTCAAACTTTACATCCATCCATCCCTTAGAGCTGCAGGATGATGGTTACAGGTGCAGCCAGTGACAAATTGACTTAATGGTAAAGGCCTCTCCTAGAAAAAATGGTAGTTGTACAGAGGGCTCAGCAGCTGCAGGAGTGGTTGGCTGTTGGTGCCCAAAAGGAGTAAATGGGATTATGGGATTGGCTGTTGGTGTCCAGAAGAACAGTGTTTATGTTGTAACAACTTAGGCAGCCAGTCACAATAAATCCCTACTGAAATTTATACCAGCTAACAACTGTTTTCTTTTCAACTTTAAAAATGCCCCCCCCCAAAGAAAACACATTTCAGGTTGGATTTACAAGGTGCCACTTATGCGGTTGGGGAGGGGTTGATGGGCGACTTGGTCATCCTAAAAATATGGGTCCAGAAAATGGGCAAAAATGGCCAACTTATGAGAAGAAGAAAAATAAACTCCCAAAAATTAAGTCCAGAACGATTTTGAGACTTAAGCATTTTTCTTTACTTGACAGCAGCTGGCCAAGTTGAAAGCATGGTTGTGTCTCCTGTCCAGTGCTGGATAATACTTTTAAAAGTTGGGTGCTAAGGGGAGGTTGATGAAGGCCCCAGAGTCTGAACTTTCCTTGTGGCCCAGAATTCCTCTTAAGGGGCCTGGTGGTACCAGTATATGTCAAGGCGTAATGCCAGAAACAGCAGCATCTGTGAACTGGGCAGTGGTTGGCTACGCACACCTAGGCCACATCGCACTGTGGCAGGTGTTGCGCAAGAGCACAACAGTATGTCAGGTGGTGTGGAAAAGGTATAAAGGGGTAACAGTTCTGTCACAAGCATCCTGGTAGGTCACAGGTGGTTGTAACAAGATAGCATACTCAAATGCCAAGGTCCTCTGGTTCATCCCTGATGTCCAAGGCTTCTGGCCCACATTCTGGTCCCCCTCCTGCCAGTCCCTGGTCGCTGTCGCCTGATGCTGTTCTCCGGTGGTGCAATCTGCAGAGTATAGGAAAAAAGGACAGTGTCAGTACTGTCATGGATAGCAGGACACCCCTGGGCTTTATTCATTGTCCATGGCACAGTGGCAGCAAGCAACAGACGAAAGCCACAAAGCAGGGATCATACTGTTGTTGCTGCCATACAATGGTGTAACACCCATTGACCCAACACAATGGCTGTGGAAACGCACAATTCCAAATGGCACTGGATACAAAAGGAACCAAAATAGTGAGAGATGTGTCTGGGGCCAGACCACAGGACACATCAGAGATACAGCAGGCACCCATCCCTAATGCACTGGGTCATACTGCATTGTACACCCTAGAAAGTTCCAGGCCCCAGCTATCCCACACTGACACATTGTGGTGCTGGTCACTCAGCAGAAGCAACATACATCGATGTATCACTGTTCAAACAGTTGTCCAAATTGGATACATATTGTTACATGTGCATACAATATGTTCCCACATGCAAGCTCTCCACAGTGCCATGAATGAGGCCATG
The DNA here is from genome assembly GCA_016271365.2 of Neoceratodus forsteri. Classification (NCBI taxonomy): domain Eukaryota; kingdom Metazoa; phylum Chordata; order Ceratodontiformes; family Ceratodontidae; genus Neoceratodus; species Neoceratodus forsteri. Next base: position 1,436,090,611 of record CM028131.1, on the reverse strand, counting down.
CCCCTCACCAGGATCTACCCTGTCAGGCAATAGCCTACATGCTCAGTGCACAGAATGGACATGGCTGACATGTCAGAAACTCACATACCCCCAACCAGTGGTGGTGGAGCATACCGAAAAGTGGGGGTCAGAACTGTATAGGTCAGGGGATGGATCACTGCAACATCCCAGCCCAGGACACAGTACATATTAATACCACATTGAATGTACTCCTGTCAACGTACCCCATATAGTATACCCCAGATTAATCCACATAGTACTATAAGCAAACCACAGCTGATGCAAAGAAATGTATAGATCATATGTGATTAGCATAGCAAAAGAGGGTTAGGATTTGCAACCCCTAGACAGCCTTAATAGTGAAAACAAAGCCCAAAGAACTCTACAGTGCAGCTCACTCAATGGTAAAACAAGGTGTAACAGAAGGCCTTTTCTCAACAATAACATATCTGTCTGGTGTCTCAGTACACACTGTGTAAATGATAGCCAACAGAATGTTGCCTGTTGTCCTCAGGGAATGTATGCTAACCACAGTACTAGATATTACTGCTCCCCTGACTGACATGTGGGTGGGGGGCACAAGGCATATTCTCCTTTTCTAGCTACCAAAGTGAGTTCTCAGCTGACTCCTCTAAGCCCCAGCTCCTCCCCAATGCATCCAAACCCTGCCTCATACATCAGGGACATGGCTTACAGACATCCACAAGAAAGGCACAGAATCATGGACACATTCTACATATTGGTAATAGTCACTCAGACAGCTGACGGAATAAGGTGATTAGTATAACATGTGCAGTCTGAAGTAAAAACAGGTCTGTAAGCCCAACATTTGGCATGAACTTGTGCTGAAAATCCCCACTGTTCAGTCACAAATGCCTACTGGATGGCATTTTACTGCTATAACTCAGTCTGTGAAATTTTCTGCCTCTCCCAAACACCAACAATATGTATGGAATGGCTTGGCCATTGCATGGTGTTCGACATAGGCTGTGTACTGCACAAGCATGTGTAGTGCCAAGCAATCACCATGGATGCTGATGCAGTGCAGGCATGACCCGTGCAACATCATGCATATGCACAGCACAGCGTACGACCAACACATGCATGTCCATGCCATTTACATCATCAGAGCATAGCTTAAATGCGTGAACACCACGGCTTGGTGCCTTGTGTGACACACAAACATAAAACCACATTGTGCATTGTGCAAAACCACTATATTCAGCCAGGCTAAGCAAATTAGCCTCATTGGACAGTCAGTGAGCAAATGGACACATTAGCATCTCTGTTTTTTTGCAATTAACTTTATTTTATATAAATTTTAAGAAAAACACAAAAATAGGAACAACAACAACATGACGACTATACAATAACATTAGAAGTAATTAAGTGGAACAAAAAAGGAACAAAACAGATATATTAGTATCTCGTTACAGACAGATGTGCATACATCACCATGTGTAATTACACATGGGCTATTTGAAGGGGACCAGAGCATCCTCACACTACACACTGGAACTGCAGTCACAAAACAGCTCCAGTACAGTGGAAGCAGGCCACAATGAGGACTACCAATTATGAAGGACCAAAATAATGTTCCAGCAGCCCCAGGTACTGTAGGTGTCTCTCATGCCATTGTCACATACTTGCACTCTGATAAATGGAATACAACCTCTGTCAGGATCATGAGTGGGATATATTGTAGGGGACAACACACTGCAGCGTTGTTTGTACCCTGTATTCCATTATCATGCAGTGTGTGCAACATATGCCTCGTACAGCCCTGAATTACAGGGACATCCCTGAATGTGACTCAGTAGTCCCCTGTCCCTCATAAAGCTTGTGGTCATGTGATTAAACAGTGTGGAGTACAATACAACATATTGGCAAACATTAAAGGAGAACTGCACTGAATTTATACATGAGTGTTCCAGGAGGAGCTGTGTTTGAAATGCTGATTTAAATCCTGTTATTGGACTAGCTAGCCTGCCTTTTTAGATCATATAGTGGGTGTTTCTGATGAACATGCTGCTGATGTGAACGGTTTTAGAGCTGTCTGCTGTGGTTAATGTCCTGTTCTATACCTCTACTGGGCGCTATGCACGAAAGTGCAGAGTGGCTATGCACCACAGATCCATGGCATGTAGCCACCACACACCAATTGCACCCCCACGTGGGATGTACAAAAGTGGTGCACAACCTGTATGCACCTGATCCCCCCCCCGGCCATGCAGACAGCAACATGCCAGGGTGGGTAAGGGGCATGCCAGAACTACACACCATTCACTGAGGTGCATAGTGCAGCCCACAGTGGTGTGGAGGAGGGCACAGGTTACAGCAGGGGGGGACCCTGCCATAACCCACTGCATACCCCACAGATATCACCGGCCGGTCACAACAGGTTCTGGCAATAGCCCTCTGTGCTGCCCCAGCCCACTTGGCAGATGGGGAGGGCTGGGGCAGCCGCAAAGGCATGTTCCTATTCAAATGTCACAGGGTGCCCACTGTGGCAGATCTGCATCCTGGTGGTGTGCCTGTCCACCCTGGCCTGGTGAACAACACATACCCCCTCAACCCATACACGCAGAGGTATGCCTGGTCCCCTATAGTGTACCGCATGCCAGGTGTCTTCCACCCCCCACACACGCACAGTGGCGCCCCATCCATGCGTACCTGACCCCCCCACCCTGTACCCCAGCAAGATCCAATGGTGGTCATTGGTCCCTCCCAGTTCCTGCGGCACCAACAACCCCCCTGTCCCCTGTACCTGCTCATCAGTGCCATGGCTGGGATGGTCAGCAGCACAGCCCTCCTCACATTTCCACTGCCACCGGACATCCATCTCATGCTGGGAGCATGCCGCTTATGAATAGGGGCACACTCCCAGCATCACTAGGAGGGCCGGTGGCAGGGGTGGTGTGAGGACAGCTGCGTCGCTGGCCATCCCAGCCATGGCACTGACTGGAGGGGATGGGGGTGGGTGTTGTTGATGCCATGGGGGTTTGCCAGAAAACCACTGATTGACCAGAGAGGCCAGGAATGGGGATGGGTGGAGTCTGGATGTGCTGTCCCTGGTGTGGGAGGTGTCTCTGTGCACAGAAGGGGGCACAGGGCATTGGTATGTCAGGTGGTTCTGTCTTCCCAGTGAGGTGCCCCAGTGTGTGGTGGTGGTGGGGGGTCTGGTTTCCCAGGGCCACAATATGTGTGTGTGTGTGTGGGGGTCTGCATTGATGGAGCCAGGGCACTGGCGTGTTCAGGGGCAGTGGGCAGGCATCAGGGACATGGGCAGGTGCCGTGCCATGTTTGGAGGTGGGCAGCTGTACTCCAGGCGGTGAGGGTTGCCACTGGGGCAGGGATCAGGACAGAGGGCTCACTGGTCAACAGGGACTGTCTGCACACTCCACCGGTACCAGTGTGCAATGCACAAACCAGGTCCTGCGGCCACCCGTGCAAGTAATCCACTCTGGGACTCAGGACGGGCATCCCATTGGATGCCTGCCTGGGTCTGCAACTCCACTCCTGGCAGTCCTGCAAAGTCCTGCATGCTAGGGGGGTGGCGCCATGGACAGGTGGCAGCCATTAGTGAATACAGACCTAAGCGTACCTGTCCATGGGTACAGAGATACAGAGGCAGGGTACACACCTCTGGCATGTACTTTCCACCCATTTGTGCATAGCAGACATTGTTAGCACACTGCAAAGATATTCTGCTATTGAATTCAGTGGTTGTTTGGGACATAAACAACATTGTACACATCTACGCAGGTACGTATCACCAGTTTGCACAGTGGAAATACCCACTGATGGTACCAAAGGTCCTGTACTCATGTGTGTGGCCTATGTTCTGTTTTAGGGTTACCATCTGTCCTGATTTTCACAGGACAGTCTTGATTTGGCCAGCTGTGTTCCGCAAAAAAACTTGAAAAAACTACATCCTGACATTATAGTAGAAAAAAATTCTGATTTTCTTCTAAATGTTACAAGAAACTATAATACCTTAAGTAAAATATCTTAAAATAATAAGAAACATTAGAAACAACTAAAAAATTACCACACTTAGTCTTAATTCTGATTATTTAGAGAAAGCAAGTCTGTTGCATTGGTCGAGGTTACATATTGTCCTGCGAAAAATCATGTTTCAGTAAGAAATTTCCACTTTGGGCTTCTTAAAAGGTGGTAACCCTATTGTGTTTGTACCTGTGTCTTGCATGGCATCTCTTTACTGGATCACCTATGCACATTGATAATATCAGACTATGGTATAGGTACATGTCGTACGTATTGGAGGATGCAGTCCTTGAGGTGGCACAGAATGCCACCTGTCAGGTGTGTCCCAGCTGTGTGCAGGTACCTAACATGGCTCAACCAACACTGCATGTGCATCACATGGACAGGGGCAACCGCACCAAAGAGCCAGGGCCTGCTCTGGATAGCCAGGGCACTGTACAGGTCCGCAGTCTGCGTAGATGCATGAGGTGCAGAGCCACATGGACCTGCAGGGTGTCATGGCAAGCCCTGCCAACCACATCACATGCTCACATGTGTCTGGGTGTGTCACATGCTTTGCATGCTTTGTGACATAGCCCTGCATTCCATGGCCCAGGCCCAGGACACACAACCTGTCCATCACTGCACACCATTACCCCTGTTTATACAGCAGCCTACAACTGCATGTTTAGTGGCATGTGCGGAGCACACATCCAGGACATGGGGCCCATCACACTGTTCCTGACTCCAAAGGCTAACAATGGATGTATCTCTTCATGTGTTAGGTGTGCGCTTACAGCTCTGCCTGCAACTGTCCCCCAATATGCTGACCCCAACCACCCCAGTGCATGTGTGACTGCATCAGTACAGAATACTGTGGTCTGGCAACTATCTGTGACATGGCACCATGGCTGTAGCCCAACAACCAAGGTTCTGCCCATACCACTTTTTCTCTTGGGCGTGCAAGGCAGTGATGCTGGATGTGTGGGGATACATCAGGCCAGTGAATTGTGTGCCAACTGGGCAATATACAGCTTGGCACATTGCACCCTTTATCCAGGTGCAGCTGCTGTACTTGTTATTACTATTGTATATGTAATTTATATTTCTTTTGTTCATCATTTTATCTTTTTTGTATAAAAAGAATTTGTGTCAATCAATAAAATTTGACTTGAACTTGAACAGGAACAGTGTTCACATATCCCAGTGTGTTGCCATGTCCCTCGCAGTGCCCCTGCATCATACGGCATGTGCCACTGGGTGCTATGGATGACCCAGGCATGTGTGGTGGGGGTTTACACATGCACTGTCCCACAGCATCCCTGCATTTGTGCTAGTGGTGGCTGTGCTCCAGGACAATGACTGTCTGGGTAGTGCAGCAAGGGGATCTAGATGTCTCATGTGACTGTACCGCAGCAGTGTTGGGTGACAGCATCTTGACTAGGTGTGGAGCCTAGGGGGCCTCTGAGAGACTGCCATTGCACACAGGTCACCCTGTGCCACATCTGTGCAGTGCACATGACATTATTGCACTGGTGTGACACATTGTGGATGTGTACACATTCATCCCGCAAACATGTAGCATTGACCACTGTCCATCTACTTTCTCTTACAGGTCCCAGGGATGACTGTGGCAGACTAAGAGCTCACCACTTTAGTGAGGATGAACTACATGCTCTGGCCAAGGCCTATAGGGAGAGGGAGTCAGTCTTCCTCACAGCTGAACCACAGATGCCATTGTCTGGCATACGTGGATTTGGATCACAGAGGCTGTAAACACTCCAGGTGGCAGGGGCCACATGGTGGAGGCTGAGTGGAAGTCTGGTGGGCCAAGGGCGCCCTGGCCACCTTTCATCATGACCAGCAGGCCACTGGCAGGGGACCATGGACCTGGCAGAGGAGGTGGTGGCATCTACCCTAAGGGCCGTGTAGCTGAAAGGTGTGCCTGGGGGTGGGTACAAGACCCAAGTGGTGCACAGCCAGTCATGTAAGTACACAGCTTGTGCACTTCCTTGTGTAAATGGGTACACATATGGATCCCATCACTGGTTAGGCACAGTGTAGCCTTGAGCATGGCACATGTAGAGTGTGCTGTCAGCACCCTGGGCACCCCATGAAATGCTATGCTGCTGTATGGTGCACTGTGGCCCCCTCTGCCGCATCTTGCGCTGACACCCCACCAGGTGGTGCACTGCACATGGTTCCACTGGAGTGTGCCCATGCACATAGAGAGTGTGTGCTTACTGTTTTGCCATTTGCTGTCCATGAGTGGTGGTGTATACAGACATGTGTGCTGGGTGGGTTGGTCTGTGTGTGGGGAAGTAGCCTGCACTGTGATTTCCTCTGTCATACTTCTCAACTGTCCATTATTATCAGGAATGTCCCTCATGTTGCCTCAGGGGGTTTCCTCTGTCCCTCCTACATTTTAACTGTATCTCACTGATGAGTAGTGCTGTGAATCACATCTTAATGCCAGCCATTGTTGTTGCAGTCTAATTCACATTACATCAAATGCAATTCATGCCAAGCAGCATATCATACAGATTCTGGCAGTAATATTACAGGTATACAGATGTGTCGCTATACAGTGCACCGCCATCCAAACCACCTCCACTGCCAGGGTGGTCACTGCCACCACCACACACATCAGCCACCCAGAGCACTGGCGAGTGGGGTGTGGCCTGGCAACACCACTCCTCCAGCCCAAAGCAGGCCTGCATGGTCACTCACAGTGCATGCGTCCCTGCCACCTCCACCATTCCCCCTTGTGTGGTGTCCACACTGGCCTCTGGGGGTTCCCAGTTGCTACCAGGTCCTGTTTCCCGGGACAGTGTTCCCCAGAGGCAGGCTGAACCAGACTTCAGGCAGTGGCTGCTGCAGTCAGTCTTACAGTTCCAGACTGCCACACACCATGAGCTTTCCCTCTTCAGGCATGCGGTGCATGAGTAAGTAAGTAAGTAAAAACCTTTATTCATTTAGAATGAATTGGAAACTCAACTGAGACAAGCTCATTTTCAGTGAGGTCCTCAGTGTCAATGGATAATTACAATGTATATACAAACAGTCATATAGACAACAAAACAGAATAAATAATAAATACAAAATACATACAATACTTAGTATTAATCACAAAGACTATACACAGGGCCCCTACTTTTCTGCTGCACAGTGGGACCAAGTTCTGCGGCAAGACACCATTTGCACTTGGAAGCTTCTCGACGAGTGGTTTTGTAATTTCTTTGGAAGTTCTGCGGCACTAACAAACTACCACATCATGGTGTCAGCTTGTCATCCTGACTTCACTTTCATGGCAGTGGTTATAGCAGTCAGGATGGTGGAAAGAACGGTAACACTAGTTCAAAAAATAACAGACTTATAAAAATAATTTTATGCCTAAAAAAGCAAAACAAATGTCTCTCCCTTAAGGTCCTAGCTTGTTGCACAAATGACATATGCAGAGGGGATCTTATGTGATAAATAAGGTATTTCTATATGCATGCTATCTGTCCCACTAATGAGGTTTCCACTGTCTATCATTTATATATTTGTATGTGCTTTCTACACCACTCATAAGGTTCCCACTGTGTATCACTTATGTATTTATATGCAATCTGTAACATACATGCAAATATGCATGTGTGTGTGTGTGTGGTGAGAGAGAGACAGAGATACTGTATGTATATGTGTGTGTGTGTGTGTGTGTGTGTGTGTGTGTGTGTATATATATATATATTTTTTTTTAATTTCCATGAACTTGCATCCTCATTCATATAGGTCCCATTGGAAGTGGAATATAGGAGTTATTCCAAAACTCATTTTTCATGTCAACCTGCTTTCCCTGACACACACTGCGTAACACCATCAGGCCATGACATGCAAGTGAACCAATTGTGAGATACAGCTCTCCGGCCCATCACAATGTGTCCACCATGTGACAGAACACTGCACCATACCTTCCCAGGCTGTGAGCAGTGATGAGTTCCACCAATCCTTGTGCTGCCCAGCCAGCTCCCAGAGCTAATCTCTGAACCTGAGTTGCTGGCATGGAAACACAGTATGCTACCCTCTGGCTCAACAGCTGTCCCTGCACACAACATTTCTCAATAACTTTTAGGTGATTCTATCAACCAATGACAATATGTAATCAATAACCAATAACCCTGCCAAAAATGCGTACAGTGCAATTATTTATTTAACAGGTCTATTCTTTCAACAGGTCTACACATTATTATATTTCACTTTTCTGGGCATAATTACTTTATTTTTCTTAAAAATTTAGACAATTAAATTCATTCTACCAGTTATTCATTTCAGATAGCGTCTCTATACCTTAAAGGCACAAATAGGTTTGTACAAAGTGAGGTATGGACTTAACAGGTCTGTGCTATTGACAAGGTTTTGTTTAAGTTGTCGCTAGTGCAACAATGTAAGACTGAAAATTGTATTAGGCTGTAGTGCAGGTTGAGCAAATATCACCATGCATGATGTGCTGTGCCACCATCTCTGGCAGTGGGGAGCTGTGGTAGATAAGTGACTGTTCATTTCTGTTGCAGAATGCAGCCATTTCATTAGCTAATGTATGATATAGCAATGATAACATCACATTCTGAAAATATAGGGGGGGTTTGGATATAAAAAGAGGGGAAGGGAACCAGATTCTATGTATAAACAGAAATATTAATAAAAAATCCCAAGAAGAGTGAATTCTGCGGCACCGCAGAAGTTCTGCAGTAGATTGCAAGTTCTGCGCAAAATTCCGCAGCCACAGAATTCTAGGGGCCTTGACTATACATTAAGCAAAATACAGTGCAAATGACCCCAGATTATCCCTTAAGGTACAGTCATGCTTTCCTACCTGACAATCCCATTCCTAAACAATTTTTTATCTGGCCTACATGTTTCTTTCTATCTTGAGTCCTGAATGTAATTGTCAAGTTGTCCCACAGAAGAGATCCCATGTAAAAATATGTGATCTTCCTAGCTCAGTTTTTCATCTGGGTATTTGATATTCTACACCCCTCAGCAGATCTCAATCCTTCCTTTATTTCTCTGAATTGTAATCTATCTTTGATGTAATCAGGGACTTCACATCTAAAGCACTTATCCATGTACGTTATTGCATACATTCATCTTCTATCACTTAAACTATACCGATCTAGTGCTTGATACAATTCACTTCTTTGAGTTCTCATGGGAGCCATCATAATATAATGAGTCAGTTTATTTTACGTAATGTGCAGCCTACCCAACAAAGAAACAGATGCACCCATAAACATTATATCCCCAAAATCTAACAAAGGAGCTACAGTACTGCAGTACTGACCACATGCTTCCTAATGGGTTCTGTCATACAATGTCTTATATGATATAATGCTCCTAGACATTTACCTACCTTTTTAATAACCTGCTCTATATGGACATTCCACTTGAAAGAGCTATCCAGATGCATCCCCAAATATCTGTAACTTGAATCCTGTTCAAGGACAGAATTATTCAGGGTCCTTATCTGCAGAACTCTCCCACTGGAACTCTTTCTTTCTTCTCTCTGGAACATCATAACATCATAAGCATGAGGGACCTCCTGAACATGAACCTGTAGAGGTCTGAGCAGTGGTTGCAGGCCAGTGATGCTGTTCTGGTTGACAGCATCAGCACTAACATCAATGAACTCACTGTGGCGGTGCGTGAGCTCCTGGCCACCATGCATGGCAGTCTGATCCAGGGTTGAAGCTCTGCTGCCTCTACTCAGCACAACCCTAACTCCGTGGGGACATCACACCACATTGTGACATCATGCAGTGGCTATTGTGGCTCTAGTAGCATGCCTGCGACCCCCAAGACTGGTAAGGCCCCACACACTAGGCCGGGACCTCCCTCTCCCATCTTCCGGATCTCAGATCTAGAAGTGGGTAGCCATTTGAGAACAAGTGACCACCAAACAGTGTGGTTCATGATAAACTCAACTACAGAGTCAAGCCATACAAAAGTGAGGGTTCTGGACTTCAGGATTGCTGACTTTGGCAAGATGGGAGAGTGCCTTAGAAAAGCACTAGCACACAGGCTAGAAGGAGGAGTGGAGCAACAATGGGGAAATATCAAAACTGCCATCACAGATGCAACATGCCTTTGTGTGAAGCAAATAAATAAATCAAAATGAAAGAAAAAGCCACTGTGGTTCTCAAAAGAGATGGCGGTGAAGGTTAGGGAGAAAACGATAGCATTTAGGAAGTATAAGGAAATACAGAAAGAGCAGGACAGAGAACTGTACCAGTTAAGGCTTAAGGAAGCAGGGAGGGTAGTCAGAATAGCAAAGGCCTAAACTGAGGAAAAGATAGCCAACTCGGTTAGGACGGGGGATAAAACCTTTTATAGGTATATCAGGGAGCGTAGAAAGACAAAGGGAGGGATAGTGAGGCTGAATAGAATGGATGGTGGGTGGGCAGAGAGGGACAGTGAAAAAGCAGGGATACTGAATGAATACTTCTGTTCAGTATTCACAAAAAAGGAGGTGGGGGAGGTGCCTAATCCAATTAACAGAAGCACTCTGGATAGGGGGGGTAAATCCTACTTCTTTCACAGAAGAAAGGGTTCTGAAAGAACTCCTAAAACTGAAAGTGGACAAAGCAATGGGGCCAGATGGAATTCAGCCCAGAATTCTAAAAGAATTAAGCAGAGAACTAGTGACACCACTGACTACTCTTTTTAACAAATCATGGGAGGATGGTGTGGTACCTGAGGACTGGAGGAAGGCAAATATGATTCCCCTTCACAAAAGTGGGAGCAAGACAGAGGCAGGAAACTATAGACTTGTCAGTTTGACCTCTTTGGTAGGGAAAATGATGGAATCACTTCTGAAGGAAAGAATTGTTGAGTACCTAGAGGCCAGTGGGGCACAAGACCCAAGGCAGCATGGGTTCACAGCGGAAAGGTTATGTCAGATGAATCTAATTGATTTCTTTGACTGGGTGACCAAAGTAGTAGACCTGGGAGGGGCTGTGGACATGGCCTACCTAGACTTTAGCAAGGCATTTGACACAGTCCCACACAAAAGATTAATAGTCAAATTAACCAGCCTGGGAGTGGGTCCCAGGGTGGTAGCCTGGGTAAAACATTGGCTGGACAACAGGACTCAGAAGGTAATTGTAAATGGAGTCCACTCTGAAGAAAGAGGGGTTACTAGTGGGGCACCGCAGGGTTCAGTACTGGGTCCAGTCCTTTTTAATGTCTTTATAAGTGACGTTACAGAGGGACTGGAAGGAAAAGTATGCCTCTTTGCAGATGACACAAAGATCTGCAACAGGGTTGATACACAAGTAGGCGTGGAAAGGATGAGAAGGGACTTGGCAAGGTTGGAGGAATGGTTAGAAGTATGGCAGCTTGGATTCAATGCAAAGAAGTGCAAAATAATGCACCTGGGATACAAAAACCTGGGTGAAGATTACACAATGGGGGGAAGGTAGTAACAACAACAGAAATAGAAAGGGGCCTGGGGGTAATCATATCAGATGACCTTAAGGTTGGCAAGCAATATGAGACGGCAGTAGAGAGGTCTGGGGGGAAACTGGGATGTATAGGGAGAGGCATCACCAGCAGAAAACAGGAAGTTGTTATACCCCGTGCAGACAGTTGGTGAGACCCCATCTGGAGTACTGCATGCAGTTCTGGAGACTCCATCTCCGCAAGGACATAGACAGGATGGAGGCAGTTCGGAAGAGGACAACTAAAATGGTGCAGGGTCTGCAAGAGAAGCCATATGAGGAGAGACTAAATGAGCTTAATATGTATACCCTTGAGGAAAGAAGGAGCGGGGGACATGTTAGAAACATTTAAGTACCTCAGTGGAATCAACAAAGTCCAAGAGGGTAGCATCTTTCAGAAAAAGAGATGTGCAAGAACAAGGGGACACAATTTGAAGATGGAGGGGGACGGCTCAGGGGCAATGTGAGGAAGTATTTTTTCACAGAGAGGGTGGTGGATGCATGGAACAGCCTTCCTAAGGAGGTTGTGGGGTCTAAAACTGTGGGAGAATTCAAGAATGCATGGGACAGACATAAGGCAATTTTTGTGAGGGGTAGAAAGAAATAGGCTGTTGGTTAAATAGGATCTGCAGCATATTCTCTAGGCAGGGAAATGGGCAGACTAGGTGGGCCAAGCGGTCCTTATCTGCAGTCAAAGTCTATGTTTCTATGTTTCTGGCATGGCTGTTCATGGGGTAGGGTGCTGCAGTCACCATGGGTGTTTCCCATAGCCTCCCTTCAGACCACACCACCACCCACCACCAGGGGTCTGTGACTGGTCTGGTGACGTTTGAACCTGCAGTAGCCACAGGTGGTCATGATTGGGCTGGCTCCCCACAAATTCCCACACATCCATAGTACAGCACATCCACTGTTCATCTGACACTGTTCTGCTATGGTGTGCTTCCCCACCACCCCTTCCCTAGGCCACCTTGTCTAGCACCCTTTTTTTTGTGTCACTGTCACTTTCTGCTCTGCTTGTGTGTGTTTCATAATAAAATATTCTTTCTTTCCACTCACCTGCTCCTCCATGTGATGCTTCTTATGATGTTGTTATGGTGTTCCTGCGGTCTCCTGGTCATGTGGGTGTCTTGCCTGTCAAGTTACTCCAGCATTCTCTGCTCCTCTGGCCCCATATCACTGTCACTGTGTTACTGTTGGACCGGCAGACCTATTCCACAGGGAAGTGCCATGTTGTGTAGCATACAACAGGCTAGGAATATGTCACATACCTTCCAAGGGGTGTATTGCAGGGCACAACCAGAATGGCCCAAGCACTGGAATTGTATTTTAAGCATGCCAAAGACTCACTTGATGTTGTGTGTGGCAGTGTGTGCCTCATTATATCTGTTCTCTGCCACATTTTTGAGATAGTGTAATCATACCCTTATTTGCCCAAGTGCAGGGACCTCGGGTACTGCCTTTCCATTTGTAGGACAACAGCAACCAACTTTTCAGCATAGCTTTCATACTACCTCACCTCATTTACCTGGTACAGTAAATTTTGAAATCCCAGCCAAAACATGATTGCTTCCCACCACAACATCATTCCATGCCACAGGTGCAAATACACACTTTGGCCAGGATTTTAAAAAAGAAAGCTGTCATGTTCATGAGGTGGTCTAAATAAAAGGCTATGTTGAAAATTTGGGTACAAATATTTAAGATCACCAAAGTTATGGGTGAACATAACAAAATTTTAATGGATATGCATAACATTTCCATTTTTACATAGTCTGACGCCAAATTTTCAACATAGATTTCTTATGACCCCACCTCATGAACAAGGGCAGTGAAAATTTTCAAATCCTACCTGTAAGGTGATTTTGCCAAGCGACCACAAATTTGCCTTTTGTGCCAGATTTGCATAGTTCCAGTACAACTGTTCATGAGGAGTGGTCTCAAAAAGTCCATGTTGAAAATTTGGGATCAAAAAGGGTTGTGCCATAAAGGGGTATAACGGAATGGGGGATCCCAAGCTGAACGGGGAGTATGGGAAAAAGACATAATGGTGTGCCACGCCAGGTGAGTAGCCAGCATAGGGGGAGACAGTGGACAGGAGGCTTTGGCCTGTGAGCTGAGCAGGGCCATCAGAGGGCCATTCTGATACAGCGCAGCCTCCACCTGAACCCATGGTAAGGACTGAGGGGTCCCTGGGATGAACCATTGGATAGCCGTGGCAGCAAGGCAAGCTAGGTGATAACCCTTGAGCAAGGGGACTCCCAACTCACCTCGAGTCCAGTGCACCCAGAGCTTCTGTTTACTTCAGAAGGGGATTTACCATCCCAGAGAAAACGAAACATAAGGCAGTCCATAGATACAAATAGTTTGGGTGAGAGGGAGATTGGCAGGTAATTGAGCAAGTATAGATCCTTAAGAAGAAATAACATATGCAGTGCTGCAGCTCTACCCGGTAGGGATAGTTGTAGCTTGTGCCACCACTCTATCTCTTCAGCAAGTTGGGCCAGCAAGGGGGAAAGTTTGAGGACTCCAGATCGAACCATCAACTAGAGATAAAGATGCCTCGGTAAGAGAACCCCTTGTTTGCCAAGGCCAGTTCAATTCCAGCAAGGCAATCTTTGGAGCAGTGAGTATTTAAAGGAGCCAGGATAGTTTTTTTCTGATTAGCATGCAAACCCGAGAGAGAGAGAGAGGCAAAGTCCTGCAAAATGGCCAAAACAGTTGGGAGCGACCGATGGGGTTGTGAAAGGGGGAGTAGGAGATCATCCACATAGGCAGCTACTACCTGGGGTGAACTGCCCACTTTGATGCCAGAGATGGACTGTGAGGCTAGAAAGGCCCGGATAAGGGGGTCTAGGGCAATTAAAAAGAGGAGGGGTGATAGGGGGTAGCCTTGCCGGGTACCCCTTTGTAGTGGGAAGGGAGCAGAGATGGTATTATTGGTAAGGATACAGGCCACTGATGAACTGTACAGGGTATAGATCCAGTGACAAAAACTTGGGCCAAAACCATATTGCTGGAGTACTGCAAATACATAATTCCATTTGATCGAATCAAAGACTTTGGTAAAGTCGACAGAAAGTGCTGCCATAGGGGCTGTGGACAGGGATGCCACCCATTTGAGACTGAGCAACAGCCTGGTATTATCAAGGCCTGATTTCCCTTTCATGAAGCCCGCTTGAGCCAGGTGGATGATAGAGGGCAGAACATCAATGAAGCGAGTGGCCAGAATATTTGGCAAAAATCTGTGTCGACAGGTAAAAGGAAAGTCGGGCGAAAGTTTGCACAATTTAAAGGGTCATTTGACTTTTTAGGGAGAAGGGTGATAAGAGCCTCTCTCATTGCGAGTGGGAGCAGCTGTGCTGAGTGAGCTTCTTGAAGAGCCTTCAGTAAGGGCCTGATGATATCCGGTCCTAACACCCAGCACAATTCGACGGTCATGCCGTCTGGGCCTGGGGCTTTCCCCGGGGCTATTTGGGAAAGGACCTGTTTCACTTCAACTTCCTCCAGTGGGGCATCCAGTTGGGATATCTGGTCTGGAATAAGGGTCGGACCCTTAAAGTGTTGACAGAACTGGGCTAGGGTGAGGAAAGGGAAGACTGGAATTCATAAAGGGAGGCATAAAAGGTTTGCATGGTGAGACTGATATCATGTGGGGTAGAGACCACTGTACCCAAGGCAACCCTGAGGGCATGGATTTGGGATGAAGCTTGTTGCTTACATAGTCAGAATGCTAACGGGCAGCCGCTTTTCTCCCCACCATCCCAGGAAGCATGTTTCATCCTAAGAAATAGCCACTCTGTCTTCTGGTTGAGAATAATATTGATTCAGTGTCTCAGCCCCACTATTTCAAATCAAATCAAATCAAATTTTATTTATAATGCGCTTTTCAAAATTGTCAAAGCACAGATACAATACAAATAAACAACCAACAAATAAATATACATTTAAAAACAATTAAAAGACAATGGGTTGGCCTATTTGACATACTAGAGAAGGAGTCCTATCTGAGGAGCTGCTGGCTTGGAACCAGCATTCCAGACCAGTGAGGTCCATTTGCAAGGAGGTTAAAGTCACCCTGTGGGATCTATTTTTTGCCACAACAAAGGCTATAATTTGTCCTCGAAGAACTGCTTTAAAGGCCTCCCAGATCATACCCAGGGTCACTTCCTCGGTCAAGTTGGTGGCAAAGTAGTCACGAGCCACCAGAGATACCATACTGGGAAACTCTGGGTCTTTGAGGAGGAGAGGATTGCATCTCCATCGGGTGCCTTTTGGTCACTGGCCGTCAAGGGAGTATGGGGTTATGACTGGGGCATGGTCAGAAATTAGGATGCTGTCTATTTTATTGTTAGAAAAAGTGTTGGGCTATAGCCGCGTTTGCCAACCATAGGTCAATCTGACTATGGGTATCATGGGCATGTGAGTAGAAGGTGTAGTCCCACCCTGTTGGGTGGTCCCTTCTCCAAATGTCTGCTAGGCCCCACTCTTCTTGCAGGCCTTGAAGAGCTGCTTGGGCTTTGGGGTGAGACTGTGGGAGGGGTTTGGATTCATCTAGAACCATGTTGAAGTCTCCCCCCACCAGGATAGGAGTGTTCGCTGCATCACTGACTAGTGAAGTGATGGCCTGGCTGACCACCAGAAAGAACTCGGCATGGTCTTCATTCAGAGCATAAAGGTTGGCTATAACAAGCAGGCCTGTTGGGGAGGATAGTCGAGCCGCTATCCAACTCCCACAGGTGTCCTTATGGATGTCCTCCACTTTCCAGGGGGATGACCTATGGACCAAAATGGCTACCCCTTTGGTTTTGTTTGGGGCTTAGCTAGCATGTACGTCACCCACCCAGAATTTCCTCAGCCAGGGGGTCGAGCTGCTCAGAAGGTGCATTTCTTGGAGGAGAACAATATTAGTATGGAGAGATTGGAGAAAATGAAGCACCTTGGTGCACTTAATAGGGTGACTAAGGCCCTTAACATTTCAGGAGACCAAGTAGGTGCCTAATGAGGGTTGATGTATCAGTGGAGCCATGACTTCAAACAGTAAGATTCCAGGAAGAAAGGGTACTTACTCAGGTCACCAAGTTTAAGGCAGAAGTTCAGCTTTAGAAAAGCAAGTAATGAAAGGTTCCACCCACCAGGGATATAGGAAACCTCAGATGAACCATAGGCATGAACTGTAGTATAGAGGAAATTGCAGACAATATACTGGTACTAGAGGAAAACTAGAAATAGAACCAAACACAGCAATGAGTATACATTTTTCACCAACAACCTACCAACTAGCATGCAAAACTGTTGTAACCAGAGTTAAGAAAATATACTCAAAAAGCAAGGTAAAAAGCGTAAATAAGCTAATGGTTTCTGGGCGATGCGAAGAAAATGTTGGACAACCAACATTCTCAGCTACACTAGCCAAAGAACTCATGGGTGGGGAGGCGAGGAATCCAAACAAAGGTAAGCCCCTATCAGAACTTCCACCTATTGGTCAGGCACTGGGACATCCTGGGGTGGGGGTAAATGGGGGTTGAAATGAGTGGTGGGGAAGGATGTGGATATGGGAGTATAGAGGTAGTCTCTGCATCCAAGTATATCAGCACTGATAGAGGGCCACACTGCGGCCCCACAATGAGGGCTGTCAGACAAGGTAGGCATGGAGAAGGAAAAGAAAAAGAGAATGGGGGAAACCCTAAACCCCCATGTAGCAAATTGCAGCCAGCCTGACCTTGTAGAGCATCTATTTTGAAGTCCACAGACATCAGCAGTTACCCGAAAACTGCTCCACAACAAGGACACAGGGAAGGGAGTAGGGGGGAGTCAGCTCCCCAGTTTATATTCGTCGTATGCACATGGAAGTAGCAGCCCCCTGTGGGAGCTTACACAGAGGGGTGAATGTAAGGAGAACAAGTCCAGTGCAGCAGCGAGGAGGGAGGAACTGAGTTTATGCAATAGGTTACCATGGAAACCTGCTTAGGGAATAAAAAAAGGAAAATGGAGAGAGAGTCCAATCCTTAGCCCTGAGGACCTTTGGCCTACCCGGTAACAACCAGGGGGGAGATCCATAGACTCTGGAGGTCCGGATGACACCACAGCTGCATACAACAATATTCCAGGTCGCACAGGAGTCGAGGCATCTACAGCTGAAACTAGCAATGCTTCGGGGTATTCTGCCCAATGTGGGGATGTGTCAGTGTCCATAGTGGAGAAATCCTGGCAGTCCTGGTAGGTGAGAGATTCAGGAGAAGCATGATCCTCTCTGGAGACTTTCACTAGGGGAGCTTGCAGGAGGTATTCAGGAGGAACAGAGGTGCTGCTCTTGGACGGTTGTCTGTACCTGGAGGTAAAGTTCGTCTCGCAAGGTGGTAAAGAGGCACTAGTGCTGGTTTCAGGGGTAACAGGTGCTTGTCGTGGAGAGGGTGAGTGAGGAGAGGAAGCTAGTGGTACAGGGGGACCAGTGTTAGCAGTTACACGTCAATCTGAAAAGGAGCCCTCCAGAAGCTGCTGCTGTGGCTTATGATTCCCTCTGGTGCTAGGCAAGGGAGATGGTGCCCAGAGGCATCTGGGATTTGTAGTTGGAGGTGGGAGTTCAGGCCAGAACCTGTGGAGCCATTTCTTGATCAAAGTGGGGTGATCAGCTAGCAGTTTATAGCCATTTTTGGAAACAAGTAAATTGGTGAGTGATCTGAAACGGAATTGAACATTGTGCTGATATAGGAATCTTTTAATTGGCCCAAATGCCCTGGGTCTGGTGGCTGTCTTTTGGGCAAAGTCCCTATAAAAAGCCACTAAGGAGCCCTGCCATCGTACCTCTCCCAGGTTTCTGACTGCCCAAAGGATCCATTCTTTAGTGGTGTAGCAGAGAAAGTAGGCTACGATGGGCCTTGGGGTTTGGATGTTCTTGTCCCTTCTACTGGACACCGGATGGGCCCGCTTCACATTCATAGGGCCTCACCATCTATCTCCCAGCAATACCGGTAGATTTTCATTCAGGAAGCATTCCATAGATGAGCTTTCTGCCCCTTCAGGAAGGCCTATGATGCACAGGTTATTGCGCTGGGTCCTATTCTCCTGGTCCTCTACCCGGTACCATAAAGTAGCAAGCCTTTCCTCCTGCAATTGTATCCTCTGTAAAAGTGTGGATTGCTGGTGCTCGCTGGTGTTCAGTCACTGCTCTGCCACATTCATTTTGTCCTGTAGTTGTCGAGCATCAGCCACTGTATTGTTAAGCAAAGTGTTGATATCATCCACCCTTACTAGAACAGTCTCAAGCATGGTAGTTATATATTGCAGGGAGTCGGCAACCAAGGTGGGCTGAGTAGTTGGTTGGGTACCTCTAGGCTGGGTGGCTAATTGTCTGGTGCTGGACATGATATCCAAGTTCCCCAAATGAGGCAGGTCTGAAAAGGAGGTGTGAGTTGACAGGCTGAAGCTCCACAGGCGGGCGTTAGGGGCTATCACCTGTAGCAGCAGATTAACTGTGGCCTATGTGGCCTGCGGCGCCCGCGCAGCTAGCGGATACCTGGTGCTGCAAAGATGGCAAATCACGTCAGAATCCGCTGAAAATGCTGCCGGTTGGTTGGAGGCAGACTACCAAAGCATTAACAAGGGCTAGTGGCATCAGATGTCCATGGATCACGGTGCAAGAGTGCGGATGTTGCCAGATAGGGGAGAGCCATAGAAATTAAGCAACCATCGCTCTGGTGGTCAGGCCACGCCCCTCTAACAAAGTTTGTTGCAATGAATTTCCTTACTTTTACATACAGTATAATAGCATCTGCATGTTATTCTTGTATCTCAGGGTTCTTTGGACCATATCAACATACGAAATTGTCAGCAGAATCAGGCCATAATTGTCTATCTAGTCTGTGTGAGTGTGCAGTTCATCTTACATCTCTGGAGCTTACCCCCACTCCTCCTGGAGTCATCCACCTCCCCCCTCCCTAACACACTCCCCTTCCCTTCCTGCAGCTGATTCTCCCATTCTGACTTTATTCCTCACCCTGTCACACCCCCGTTAGAAGCTGCCTACTGTATGCACTACTACCACCTTCTCCAGCTGCTCATTCTACCCCTTAACTATCCTTTCTGTGAAAAAGTGTCTCCTCTTCTTTTTAAATCTACCCCTACCAGCTTCAGACTGTGCCCGCTTGTACTACCCTCCTTTCTCAGGGTGAATATAACCTCTGTTTGAACCCTGTTTATGCCTTTGAGGTACTTGAAGGTCTCTATCATGTCCCCCCTCTCCCTTCTGTCATCCAGGAAGGACATGTTGAGCTCCCTCAGCCTTTCCTCATACGTTTTGTCTGCCATGTCCGAGATCGTCTTGGTAGATCTCTACTGGACCCCCTCCAATAGACTGACATCCTTCTTTAGATAAGGGCACATGAACTGTACACAGTATTGTAGGTGGGGTCTCACCAGAGACCTGTACAGTGACTGAATAACATCTTCCCTCCTAGAGGTGATTCCTCTGGCAATGTAGCCCAGCATTTTATTAGCTTTGGCTGCTGCCTTCTAGCATTGAGCAGAGTGCTTCTTGTCACCCCTCACCAGCACTCTTAAGTCCTTTTCCTCCTCCGAGATTGTCATCTGACCCCCCAGCCAGTAACTGGCCCCTGGGTTCCTGACTTTCATCTGCATAACTTTGCACTTCTTGACATTGAATCCCTACTGCAAGATGCCTGACAATTTCTCCAGCCTAGCCAGATCTTCATTTAGTTCCTGTATCTCCTCCACTGTGTCCACCCTTCCACAGAGCTTGATATCATCTGCAAAAAGGCATATCTTACTTTTGACACACTTTTCTATGTCCCCAATAAAGATGTTAAACAGTAGGGGTCTGAGTACTGAGCCCTGTGAGACACCACTGGTAACAGGCCTAGGTTTAGGTAGTTTCCCCCCTACCAAAAACCTCTGGTTCCTGTCCCATAGCCAGCTCTCAACCCACCCTAGCAGTTTGTCTCCTATGCCCAGCTCCTTCAGCTTGCTGATCAGCCTGCCATGAGGTACGGAGTGATATCCTGGGATCTCGAGGTCCCAGTCATGGTACTGTGTTGCCCATGTTTCTGTTATGGCAGCTATGTCCACCTCCCCTTCTGCCATCACAGCCTTCAGATCCACTGCCTTGTTGGCCAGACTCCTAGCATTGAAGGACACTACCTTCCAGACTGCCCACTTTCCCTTTCTGCTTCCCACCCCCCTTGGCTTCCCACCTCCTCCTCCTCTCCCCTACTACAGCCTCTCCATGCCCCTTCTCTTTTGTTTGACTATCCACTGGGGGGCCCTGAAGCCCCCCTCTCTTGGTGCTGACTGCCTTGCCCTCTACTACCCCCTTCTTCAGTAAATCCAGAACTTCTGTCATGTACCTCTCCAATCTGTCTTTCAGGACCCATGTGCCTTCCCTTCTTAGGTGTAGTCTGTCTGGAGCATATAGATCCTTGCGCTCCCAGGTCCTGCCCCAACCTCTCCCCAACCCGTATCCATTTACCTTGCACCATCCCCCCCAGCCAAAAGTTAAATTCTTACATCCTCAACTTCCTAATTGTGCTGGCCCTTGGGACTGGCAGTACCTCTGAAAAAGCTACTGATTGTCCTACCCCCCCTGCATATGTCTCCCAACTTATTGAAACTTTCATGCACCACTTTCACCTCACATCCTGCCAGATCATTGGTTCCCAAATGTACCACAATGTGAGGCTTCCCTTTGTGCTGCCCCACACAATGTGGAAAAATAGTACCCACCCTCCCTGTCGTCATGCGAAGCATACACTCTACTTTCCTGTTGCTTTTCCTTGTGTTTTTGTTTCCTCATCTTATTCCCTTCAGTACTGAGTCTCCCACAATTACAATCCTCTCCCCCATTCCTAACTTTCCTTGTCATAATGCACATCCTTTTGCCATAACCCCGCATGAGTACCTCCCTCTTGATCAACCCCTACTGCCTCCCATCTTAAACTAACCTCAGCTTCCCCTTCACCCTTTCTCCTGCTTGTCCAATGCTTTGCCTCTCCCCTTGACCAGCCCCCCGCTGGTCCCTCCTCCTTGCTTTTCTTGTCCTCCCCCCACTTGGATTGTCTGCCCTCCTGTCACTAATTCCTTTCCTGATCTAAGTCCCTTCCTTTCTGTCTTGGTCCCCATTACTATGCTTTTGCTCTGGTCCCCCTGCACCCACATCACCCCTTCCTCATCCGCACTGTGCAATAATATGAACCTGTGGTATCCCGTGTATAAAACAACCACGACTGAGCACTTTCAAAAAGGATGACTCAATCACAGCACTTTTCCACAGTGCTACCTGGCAGGGAGGGTAACCGATAGGGGGTTTGGCGATTATGGCAACAGGATGTTGCTATGTATGCACGAAAAGGGTGGGGTGGGAGGACCATGCCATGAAGATGGGTTGAAGGGAGGAGGGACTTATGGGGTGTAGTGTGGTGGTGGACTGCTGAGCTGGCCACGTGGCATGGTGGGTTGGTGGCAAGCAGGGGTTGGGAGGGTGCAGGGTTCAGTTCTGGGCATGCTTGTTTTTGCACCAGGTCGGGTTTTTTTTTCACTTTTGCACAACCCTGACACGTACCACCCTGGAGTTGAGAATCCTTTAGTAGGGCAGTGCAGGGACACAGACCCCCCTGCCACATAACAAACAGAAATCCTATGTCTCAGGCGCCGTTTTGCTTTTTGCCGCAAGTCTACATCACCAACATTCATTTTCAGCAATGTAGACTCGACCAAATGGTGATCGCTATTACGTGGTCGCCATTATCACGTGGAACTGAACCTGTTTGTTGCCCGTTTCCCTTGTGTGCAATGTTCACTATTTCCCTTCCCTGCTCCCCCTTCCTTTCTCCTTGCCTTGATTCTTTCACCCCCCCTGCATCCACCCCTCACCACTTACCAATTTTTCCCCTTATTCATACCAGGTCCCTGGGGCACTGTGAATCCTGGTCTGTGCTCCTTCCCCCTGGAATATGCCCTAGTGCCACCTTCTGCCCTGCCCTGTGGTACAGTCACTTTTCCCATGCCCCACCGCTCATGTCCCCTACCACACTCCCACCTCCTACCCAGTTCCCATCTCAGCTTCTCTGTCTCATCCCTGAGTTGTCCTAGCTGCTTACATACTAGACATCTCACTGTATTCCACATTATACCCAGGAAGATGGCTGTTCCACACCCATTGCATCTGACCATCCTCCCTGCCCACCCGTGTCCTCCACCTACTGTTCCTGCCTCACCATCCATCCTCCATGTTTTCCCACCGCCCCCCTGCTACTAGGTGCCTCATCCTCCCCTGCATCTGTACTATCCTGGATGCCTTAGGTTCTGAGCTGCTCCTCACTTCCCCCACCTGTAGTTACTCAGTGTGGCCTGTGTCCTGCAGTCTACACTGTGGACACCCTGCAGATGTCACCTAGTAAGACACCACACTCCTGCATAGTAGCACTCATGCTTAGGGGTCACTCACATGAAGGGTTGCTGGTCCCCCTGTGAAAAATATACTGGGCCTGGCCTTCTGATTCATCCTGCTGGGTCGCATGAGCATCCTTCTTCCCCTCCCCCTCTGGCTTACCTCCCTCCTCCCGTGACCCTGTTGTAGCCCCAAATCCCTTTTTAGTAGTCATAGTAATAGTAGTAAAACCTTTATTTTTAATCAGGATCAGTTGACATAGTTACACCATTAGGACGAGTCCTATTTGCAAGGCACTCCTCAGGCTGAGCATTATATTCCAAAGTTTCTTATGCAAAATCCAGAAAACAAGACAAAACCACTTTACAAACTCACATTACATTTAAAAGGTAAACAAATTTGTCTACAGAAAGTTTATTAAGCTAAGATATTATGTTGTGGTAGTTCCTAAGTCTAGTCAAAGCAAGCACATCTCGTAGTCAATTCTTGAGTTAAAGATTAATTGAATTTTCTATAACTTTCATGAATATTTTTAGTCTGAATGTTTTGCTCATTCCATGTTTTTGTAGCAGAATATAGAAAAGTCATTTCTCCATATCTAGTTCAAGGAATACAGATCTGATCATCCCTAAGTAATTTGCTTTTTCTTAGGTTATGTGAATGATTCACCTTTTTCATGTTTTCAAATAAATAGGTGTTTTTTCCATGATCATGGCTTTCCTAACTTGGTTTATCCAAAACATTTTATATTTATTTCTTATTTGTAAGCCAATTTAGCTCAATATACAATTTATAATGATGTATCCATCTATTTGATTGTAGTATGAACATTGCCAGTCGAGTGAACATTACTTCTACTTTTTTATGTCTACAACACTGGCAAAGTTATATATGTGCATGCCATAATCTATGGTAGGAACCAGCATCTGATAAATAAAGTAATATCTCATTTGTTTGTCCAAGCAATGTTTAGTTCATCATAAGGCCACTAGTCTTCATCCAATTATTTTTATCATTTCATTTATATGATAATCAGACCTTAGACTACTGTCTACCCAGAACCCCAATATTTATATTCTGTTATCTGATCCAAAAGTTCTCCAGTGTTCAAGTTAACTTCTGGTGCAGGGAGTGCTGATTTTATTTTGTAAATTTGTAAACAGCATTGATTTTGATTTATTGCTATTCAAAATCAAATTTGATTTAGTAAACCAGTTTTGAATGGCCATAAAATCACCCTGCAAGTTTTCTCTTACTTGGTTTATGTTAGTTCCTCAGGTCAATAAGACTATGTCATCCATATATAGTCTTGTTTTGGACTTTTCTGCAACTTTTATTGCCTGGTCTGTATAAATTAGAAATAACAGGGGCCCCAATTTGATTTGCACCTCGATTCACGCTGAGAAGTCATTCCCAACTGTTTGTTGTTTCTTCATGTTAGATATGATCCAAACCATCTACAGATCTTGTCTGAGACTTCCAAATACTTAAGTCTATGTAGCAGAATCAGGTGACTAACAGTGTCAATTGCTTTCTGTGCCCTCAATCCCCACACATCAGTGCAGCACCCACAGAAACAAACAAAGCTGAAGTAAAATAAATTCATTTACTTCCCTCCCTCGTTCTGCTCTGTCCCATCCAACTCCTCCTTGTTAGTGGAGGAACTACATATATGGCCTCCCTTAGGTATCATGGACCAGGCCTTCTAATTCATCCTGCTGGAGCATGTGACCATCTTTCTTTCCCTTCCTCTCCAGTCTACCTCCCTTCTCTGGAGCTCCTGCCCCTGTTGTAGCTCCAAATCCCTTTCAGTGTCCTCAATCCCCACACATCAGTGAGGCGCCCACACAGACAAACAAATCTATAGTAAAATGAATTTGTGTACTTCCCTCCTTCACTCTGTCCCATCTGACTCCTCCATGTTACTGTCCTAACAGACCCTGCACTCCAATCCCACAATAGATGTGTGTAACTATGTAGGTGTGTAAAACAACAGTGGCCAGATTGTAAGCATAGTCATCTTATTAGCCCACCTCATGTACCCAGGTACAGAGACATTGTGAAATGAAAGCCAAAATGTAATTATGTGCAACTGCAATGCCATGCTGCCCCACAGGTGAGAAAACATACTGTGGGCAGGATTTGAAACAGAACAGTCATGACATACACACGGTGTGGTAATATGAAGGCTATGTTGTAAATCTTAGGTCAAAATATTAAAAATGTCCATAGTTATGAGCATGCATAGTGAAATTGCAATGAATAGTTATAACTTTGTAATTTTTTCACATTTTGACCCAAATTTTTAACATAGTTTTCTTATCACCTCACGTCATAGGTGAAAAATTTGTAATCCATGTCAAAATGGCATTGCATGCCACAGGTGTGGAAACACACCTTGGGCAGCATGTGAGCAATGACAGCTGCACTGTTCAGGAGGTGGTGAGAAAAAATGTCTATGTGGAAAATTTGAAGTGAAAATATAAAAGAATTGGAAAATGTACACACATGCCAATGAAAATGTCTACGACCGTGTGTAACTTGGGTGTTTTTTACTATTTTTTGCTCCAGATTTTCAACATGGGCTTTTTGGGACCCCATCTCATGAATGCTGGTAATGTCATTTTGGTATTCAACCCCTAAAGATGATTTTGCACAGTGACTGCTCCATTCCACACCACAGGTGTGAAAGCACATTTCAGACAGGATGTGAGAAATGACAGCTGTACTGTTCATGAGGTGGTGTGAAAAAATGGCTATGTTGAAAATGTGGAGTAAAAATATTAAAAATTACCAAAGTTATGCAGCTGTGCAGAAAAATTTGAATGTCCATGTGTAACTCAGCCAGTTTTAAGAATTGTTTCACCAAATTTTCACCATGGTCTTTTTGGGACCCCACCTCATGAACACTGGCACTGTCACTTTGTTAATCTGTCCCAAAAGGTGATTATGCATGGGGAATGTGCCATTCCATGCCAGAGGTGTGAAAAGACATTTCGGACAGGATGTGAAAAATGGCAGTTTCACTGTTCATGAGGTGGTGTGAAAAAATGACTATGTTGAAAATTTGGAGTCAAAATATTAAAAATTACCAAAGTTACGAATGAGCGTAGAAAAATTTGAATGAGTGCATGTAACTCAGCCATTTGTAGGTTTTGTTTCACCAAATTTTCAACATGGGCTTTTTGGGACCACACTTTATGAACACTGACACTGTTGTTTCATTAATTGGTCTCAAATGATGCTTTTGTGCAGTGACAGCAAAATCACGGTCCTGGCCTGAGTAATGAAATGGCAGTGCCAGTGTTCATGAGGTGAGGTCCCAAAAAATCCCACGTTTAAAATTTGGTGGAAAAATACCGTAAAATGGCTGCAATATCAACATAAGCTAAAAACGGCATTGACAGCCATTATACAGTAACACAAATGCTAACGGCAAATGCAAACGGTAACGAAAATGCAAACAGTAACACAAATGCAAACAGAAATGCAAACAGTAACAGCAATGGCAACGCAGAAGGAAACAGTTACGGAATCAACAACAGAAATGCTACCAAAAATGGAAACATTAAGGCCAAAAGTAACGCAAACGGAAACGGTGACGAACACACAAACAGTAACGGTAAAGCAATTGGAAATGCAAACGGTTATGATAACACCAACGATGATGCCAAAGGGAACAGTAACACAAACAGAAATGCAAATGCAAGTGAATACGCAAACACAATGGTAATGCACACGGTCATGGTAACGCAATTGGAAAAGCAAATGCTTATGGTAACACCAATGATGATGCCAAAGGAAACACAAATGCAAATGGAAACACAAACGGAAGCGCGTATGCGAATGCAAATAGTAATGCACATGGTGACGCCAAAGGAAAAGCAGACAAAAACAGTAATGGAAACACAAATGGTAATAGTAATGCAAACACAAACAAAAACGCAAATGCAAAGGGTAACGCACATGGTGACGTAAACCGAAATGCTAATGCAAACGGTTACAGAAACGCAAGTGGAAACGATGACTGTAACAGTATCACAAATGCACACATTTTTTTCCCAAAAAAGGTGCATTCAGAAGCACAGTGAATACAAAGAATGTATTCATAATAATGACCCTCGGAGCAGAAAATTAACACTTGGAATACTAAATTGCTTATATCTCAGGAACTGTACAACGTAGAAAAAAAATTAGAATCTCATATTATTTATGCCTTTCCTGGCTAGTTTTGCACTTAGTCCCCTAGAAGCATTTTTCCGACGAAAAGTCCATACTCAAAGCATTTTTGAGATACGGGCCCCAAAAAGTGTGGCAGATGCTGTAATGTTAGCCTATGGGAAAAATCATCAACTTCGGAGTGCCGTTAATTTGTAGTCCTCTAATATTTTGTTACCAAACCATCAAAAGGCACATCTGTGGGATCTTGGCTTTCTTCCCTTCAAATTTCAGCACAACAAACTGTTCTTTTGCAGCAAGGTGGCAAAGATTTCCTATTGTTTTTGGCATAGTGTCACAAAGTAGTGTCGTGATTTGCGACACTTTCACAAAAAAAATCACAAAAGTGTAAAATACGCGACACTACTTTGCAACACTACTGTTTACAAAAATTTTAAAAACATATTTCTGGGTTCTTAAACCCCCCAAAAAAGACATCCCTAGCATCCTCAGGACTCGACTAGGTGAACACAGCAAGAATTGTGTCCCTAGAGGGTCCCACATTTAAATGCCAAGCATTTCTGTGACCACCAACTGAAAACAAGATAGTGAATTTGTGACACTACAGGGGTCATTTGCAACACTAAAAACTGCATTTGCAACACTTTTGAACTTTTTGTTAAGTTTTCCCTTTGACTATAATGGGAAAATTGTTTTTTGAATAACTTTTGAACTGTTTAATATTTTTTCATGAAATCTTCAAAAGGCACATCGGGGACCCCAACTGCATGTTCCCTGAAGGTTTTGGACCAGTTGCACAGACTGCGCAACCTGTAGGCGTGAGCAAAGAATGCACAAAAATGTGTAATTTGTGTATTTTTCTGTGCTCTGTAGCTCTGCAACCATATATCTGACCATTATGAAGCTTGGCACATCCAGAGCTCTTTGGTACCAGACTGCTTGCCAAATTCCAGGCAAATCCATCATATGGTGGTAAAGTTATTAAGCTGGAAAATTTCAGATTTAACCTTAAATGGGGTACTCAACCATAGAAACATAGAAACATAGAAGTTGACGGCAGATAAGGACCGCAAGGCCCATCCAGTCTGCCCATTTCTTTTTCTACCTTATAAATGTGCCATCGGCCTTTGCTCTGTCAATGGCCTATCTATTCATAGTCATTTGTATTGCTCCCTTATGCCTATCCCATGCCTGTTTGAAGCCCTGCACTGTATTCATAGCCACCACTTCTTGTGGTAAGCCATTCCATGCATCCACCACCCTTTCTGTGAAAAATAATTTCCTCACATTCCCCTTAATCGGCCTTCTAATCTCATGCTGTGTCCTCTTGTCCTGCTATTTTCTTATATTTAAACATGTTAGACTCTTTTACCTTGTTTATGCCCTTAAGGTGTTTGAATGCCTCGATCATATCACCTCTCTCCCTCCTTTGCTCAAGGGTATACATATTGAGCTCCGTTAATCTGTCCTCATATGTCTTCTGATGCAGTCCCTGCACCATTTTTGTTGCCCTTCTCTGACTGCTCAATTTGGTTAATGTCCTTGTGAAGGTGTGGCCTCCAATACTGCACGCAGTACTCCAGATGGGGCCTAACCAGTGTCTTGTACAGAGGGATTATTACCTCCCTCTTACGACTTGTGATACCCCTACTAATACACCCTAACACCCCCTAGCCTTACCTACTGCTTTAGAGGTCTGCTTGGATGATTTTAGGTCATCAATGATGATGATGCCCAAGTCTCTTTCTTCCTTTGTGACTGCTAGCAACTCCCCTCCCAGCCTATAGGTGGCTTCAGGGTTTCTCTTCCCTATGTGCATGATTTTGCACGTCTTTGCATTAAATCCCAGTTGCCACTCTTCTGACCATTTTGCTAGTTTATCCAGATCTCTTCTCATTCTGCCCTCCCATCTGGATCATCTACTCTGTTGCAGATCTTGGTGTCATCTGCAAACAGACAAGCTTTACCTCTAGTCCATCTACAAGGTCACTAATGAAGATGTTGAAGAGGACTGGCCCCAGGACTGATCCCTGAGGTACCCCACTTGTGACTTGCATCTCTTCTGACTGTATACCATTTACCACCACTCTCTGTTTTCTGCCCGTCCAACCAGTTTGCCACCCAGTTGACTACCAACTTGACCCATCCCGAGCCTACCCAGCTTATTTATCAATCTTCTATGTGGAACAGTGTCAAAAGCTTTGCTGAAGTCAAGGTAGGCGACATCAACTGCTCCCCCTTGGTCCGCCACTCTGGTTACCCAGTCAAAGAAATCTATGAGATTAGTTTGACAAGACCTTCCTTTTGTAAACCCATGCTGTCTTGGATCCTGTGCCCCTATGGATTCCAGGTGTTGCACTATCCTTTCCTTAACCCTAACTATAATGGCACTACCGTGCCACTATAATATATTATACCTGCCTGGTAGGGCAGGTATAGTCAGGGTTGCACAGCCACTTCTATGTTAAACCCTAAATTTTGAACTTTAATAACTTAGAAATTGTTACTCAGATTCACCTGAAGTTTGGCATGCACATTATCGTAACACAGATCTCTGTATCTGAACATTTTTGTTCCAGTCATATTTTTGGTTGTGGAGCTGTGAAGCATTGAAAAGCATGAATATATTATGGTAGCATGGTAGTGCTACCATAGTTAGGGTTGAGGAGTCATTTACATGTTAAACCTAAAGTTTTGTACCTTAATAACTTTGCAACCATTTGATGGATTTGCCTGAAATTTGGAATATACAATTAAGGACCATACATCTTGGGATCTGCCAACTTTTGTACTGTTCAGATATACGGCTGCAGAGTTATTAAGCATGATCTGCGCACACATTTACGCTTTTTTGGAATTCTTTGCTCATCTCTGCAGGTCACATGGTTTGCGCAACTGATCAGAAATCTTCAGGAACGTGCAGCCGGGGTCCCCAATGTGCCTATTGAAGATTTTGTAAAAAAATATTGAACGGTTCAAAAGTTATTCAAAAAACAATTTCCCAATATAAGTCAATGTGAAAAGTTAACAAAAAGTTCGACAGTGTCGCAAATGCAGTTTTTACTTTTGCAAATGGCCCTTTTACTGTCACAAATCTGCCATTTTGTTTTCAGTTGGTTATCAGAAAAATGCTTGCCATTTAAATTTGGGACCCTCTAGCAACCTAATTCTTTTTGTATTCACCTAGTCGGACCCTGAGGATGCTAGGCATGTATTTATTTTGGGGTAAAACACCCCAGAAATATGTTTTTCAGATTTCTGGAAAACGTACTTTTGCAAAGTACTTTCGCATTTGCGACACTGTTGAATTAATTTGCAAAAGCTTTTGCAAAGTTTGACAGTAGTTTTCCAGGCTGAGGGAAAATGACAGCAATTCTTTGCCACCCTGCTCCAAAAGAATGGTTTGGTCTTTTGGGCTGAAATTGGGAGAGAAAACAGCCAACATCTCACAGATGTGTCATTCAGTATTTCGGTGAAAAAATATTACAGGGCGGCAAAGTTACGACACTCAAAAATTGATGCTTTTTCCCATAGGATAACATTATGGTGTCCGCCACATTACAGGAATCCTTTGCCGCCCTGCTGCAAAATAACAGTTTGGTCTTTTGGGATGAAATTTGGAGGGAAGAAAGCCAACATCCCACAGATGTGCCTTTCAGTGGTTTGGTGAAAAAATATTACAGGGAGCCAAAGTTATGGCACTCCGAACTTCTCTTTTTTTCCCATATGGTAACATTATGGCGTTCACCGCGCCTTTCAGGGCCCGTATCTCGGAAACGGTGCGAGATACAGACTTTTCATCACAAAAATTCTTAGCCCTCTAGTGGGGACTAAGTATAAAACTAGCTAGGAAAGTCATAAATCATATGACTTTTAAAAATTTTTTCTACGTCGTACAGTTCCTGAGATATAAGCAATTTAGTATTCCAACTCCTCATTTTCTGCTCGGAGACCCATTAGTATGCATACATTCTTTGTACTCACTGTCTTTCTCTATGCAGCTTTAGGGGAAAACCAGCCTGTGTGCTTACATTACTGTTACCCTTACCGCTTCTGCTTGTGGTTCCGTACCCGTTTCACTTACTGTTCCCGTCTACAGCACCATGTGTGTTACCCTTTGCATTTTCATTTGCGTTTGCATTATTTTAACCATTTGTGTCTACAGTACTGTTTATCTTTCTGTTTCGCTTTGTGCCACCATGCGCATTACCATTTATGGGCACTGTGTTACTATGTGACAAGACATCACGTGGCGGGAGCATGGGGTCCCCCTTTACATTCACCATTTCTCATTATCCTTCTCAAAATGAATGGAAATTAGAGGCAAAAAAAAATCCATTTAATGCATTAGTTAGGGTTGTTCCACAGTGATAAAAGTGAGGAAATTTGGTGTTAGGGTTGAAAGCCCCCCTTGGACCCCCATGCCCACATCCCCAACTGGCATCGGGGTGCATGTTGGGTTGTCGGTCCTAACTCTCACCCCATTCTACTATACCTCTGCTTCTTCACACATCTGATGGGGTGAGAGTTAGGGCCGGCAACCCCAAAATGCACCCCGATACTGGTTGGGTGTGTGGGTCCAAGGGGGTCTTTCAACCCTAACACCGAATTTCCTCGCTTTTGTCACCATGGAACAACCCTAACTAATGCATTAAATGGAGTTTTTCACCTCTAATATATATATATATATATATATATACACACACACACACACATAGGGGATACATGATGGGCATGAGTGTGATATGGCAATATTGTCACTCCTGCAGAGTGAGGCTCTGGATCCTCATGAGTGCCAAAGGCACGAGTGAGATATCCAGAGCTCACGATGCAGGAGTGACAATATTTGCCATGGCACACGATCTGACCATCATGTATTCAATATATACAATAGGGCCAAGAGTTTTAGAAGTTTTGTTATGCTCTCGTGTTCTGTTCCTGTTTATGTGTTTGCTCATTCTGTGTGTGAGCTTTTCTGAATGGGCTCACAGTGTTATAAACTCTGGGAGACACATGAGTGTGTTTTGCAATGCTAAATGATGAAATAGATTTCTTTGACTGGGTGACGAAAGTAGTAGATCAGGGAGGGGCTGTGGACATGGCCTACCTAGACTTTAGCAAGGCATTTGACTCAGTCCTACACAAAAGATTAATATACAAGTTAGCCAGCCTGGGAGTGGGTCCGAAGATGATAGCCTGGGTAAAGAATTGGCTGGAGAATAGGACACAGAGGGTAATAGTAAATGGAGTCCACGCTGAAGAAAGGGGGTTTACTAGTGGGGTGCTGCAGGGTTCAGTATTAGGACCGGTCCTCTTCAATGTCTTTGTAAGCGACATTGCAGAGGGACTGGAAGGAAAAGTATGTCTATTTGCAGATGACACAAAGATCTGCAACAGAGTTGATGCACAAGGTGGGGTGGAAAGGATGAGAAGGGACTTGGCAAGGTTAGAGGAATAGTCAAATGTATGGCATCTTAGATTTAATGCTAAGACACGCAAGGTAATGCACCTGGGAAACAAAAACCCAGGGGAAGAGTACACAATGGGGGGTGAGATACTAACAACAACAAAAATGAAAAGGGACCCGAGGGTAGTCGTATCAGATGACTTAAAGGTGGGCAAGCAATGTGAGAAGGCAGTAAGGAGGGCTGGGGGGATACTGGGATGCATAGGGAGAGGCATCACCAGTAGAAAACAGGAAGTTGTTATCTCTCTGTACAGACAGCTGGTGAGACCCCATCTGGAGTACTGTGTGCAGTTCTGGAGACCCAATCTCCGCAAGGACATAGACAAGATGGAAGCTGTCCAGAGGAGGGCAACTAAAATGGTGCAGGGTCTGCACCGGAAGGCATATGAAGAGAGACTAAAGGAGATTAATATGCATAGCTTCGAGGAAAGGAGGGAGAAGGGGAACATGATAGAAACTTTCAAGTACCTCAAGGGAATCAACAAAGTCCAAGAGGGTAGCATCTTTCAAAAAAAGAGGTGTGCAAAAACAAGGGGGCACAATTTGAAGATAGAGGGGGGGTGGCTCAGAGGTAATGTAAGGAAGTATTTTTTCACAGAGAGGGTAGTGGATGCATGGAACGGCCTTCCTGAGGATGTTGTGGAGTCAAAAACAGTGGTTGAATTCAAGTATGCATGGGACAGCCATAAGGCAATTCTAGGGGGTTGGGGTAGAAAGAAGTAGGCTGCTGGTTAACTAGGATCTGCAACTTATCCATTAGGTAGGGAAATGGGCAGACTGGGTGGGCCAAGCGGTCCTTATCTGCCGTCAAATTCTATGTTTCTATGTTTCTATGTATGAGTTAGTTTTAGGTAGGAGTGAGAAACATACTTTTGTGAGGCTGTATTGTTTAGAAGTCTGGCTGCAGTGAAGCTGAGAGCATCACAGTAATTGTAATAAGCTGTGAGGCAGAGTGTCAGAACAGCTGATACTGTTTTCAGTGGTAATTAAGTTAGCTGCAGACAGAGTGCAGAGTGTTCTGTGAAATTGTGCTATTTAGGATTCTGGCTGTAGTCAAGCTGATAGTATCACAGTAATTGTAATGGGTGAGAATCAGAGTTTGAGGAACAAGTGAGAGTGTGTTTCAGTGGTAGTTGAGTTAGCTGCAGGCAGTAGTTTAGACTGTTCTATGAAGCTGTGCTGTTTAGAATTCTGGCTGCAGTCACAGTAATGAGCTGAAAGTTGGTGGGGAGGCTCGGTGTGTTTTGTAATGCTCATTGAGTGAGCTGTAGGCAGCAGTGAGACCTCTGAAGTAGTTCTGCATTTGTGTCTATGGTAACAGCACAGGTGTTTCTTGCTTGCTGAGGGGAAAGTTGCCTAGAGTAATGACGTTTTGTGACCTGTGTGTGTAAATGGTTGATATCATCATAGTAGAGCATAGGATAAAAATATCACACTGCAGTGGATGATACACTGTTTTATCTCACTCATTTACCACTCACCCCATTGTATCTATCTATCCATCTATCTATCTATCTATCTATCTATCTATCTATCTATCTATTACTTAGTTTTTTTTGACCAGGTAAGTACAATAGACAAATTCTGCCTATTTTCAGGCATGACCCAGTGGGGATACAGATGAATGCCAACTGATCTTGAACCAGATTAAGCTGTTGGTGGCATTTTTAGTGAATGATGGAAATTTGGCCAGGACACTGGGCAAATTCCCCTACTCTTGCTGCAGAGGGCATTGAAGCACTGCAGGAGAATGGACTGCATTCAGTATGGATGAAGCATTGGTGGAGGAAGGAGGTGTAGTGGAGGAGACGGAGGAGGTTTCAATAGCATTACATAGTTCAGGTAAGAATGATGCTATACAGGAGGCTGATGTCCCACAAAGGGAGCCTTCAGATACAGAGATGGGTGAGTCAAATATAGACTCAAACATGGTAGAAGTGGAGCTACAACAAGATGTGGTTCAAAAAAAAGCAACAGTTGTTAGAAATGATTTCACAGGCTGAAAAAGAATATGCTGATAGCCAAATACTGCTGAAAGAAGAAAAATAGAAACGTAAACACTCAGCAGTTAGCCCTTTACCTGGTGGCAGTAACCATTTGCCTTCAGAAGTGCCTTTTTCATAATTCTTTCAAGCGGATATTCGACTGATAGCTGAATCAGTACAAACTGATGATGTAGTTGGGGAATCAGTACAAACGGATGATGTAGTTGGGGAATCAGTACAAACGGATGATGTAGTTTTGGAGATGTCGCTCACAGATACTGAATGGATCCCAGGGATAGCCTTACAACAAGCCAGGTGGCTCCTTTCATGTGAACATTGGATTCCAGACCTGGGGATTCCATTACCATGTTCAGCTTATAGCGTGGTGGATGATTCTAAGAGGCCTTTTCAGGAAACCGAATGGGTTCACATGGATTCTATCACAGCAAAAAGAGCAATGAATCAAATGGATACCCCGTCAGAAAAGCTGCAGGAGCAGCCACAGGTATTTCCTTCAGGGCCTGTTGTAGCGGGGATAGTAGAGAGAGAAATGTTAAATACAACTGAATTTAAAAATGGTGAACTTTTGGGAATTATTCCAGACATAGCGGATATGATAGTTAAGACCTTCCCTTTGATGGAGAATGATAAAGGGCAAATGGGGGAACAGTCTGAACTGCTGCCTCCACGGACTTTTGCAGGCCTATTTAATAAACCAGCAGTGGCTGCAAAATGTCGTCTTTTGGTCCGCCTTCTATATAAAGGGAAGGTGCCTATTGTCCCTGACAGAATTTGGGTGGGAAAAGCCCTAATTAAGGATTCAATGAGATTTACACACACTGAGGTTTGCACTTTTATTCATGCCCCAGTGGAACAAACGTACGATTTAAGTTTTTGTACCATGCAATCTCTGGATAAATTTTGGAGAATGTATTACACTCTAAAAGACTCAGAACATTGGATAGATTTTTTGGCAACCCCTATACCTAAACCAATGATTAAAACAGCTACAATATTATTTTGAAATGAAGGGGTTTGTGTGAATGATATCATGTTTTGGCTTGGAAAAAAAGTATAGTCATGGAACATCCTAAACCTATTTTGGATAAAAATTGGTTTTGGAATGGGGGCTGGTTATTCAGAGTGTAATTAAATCAAACAGAGGAAGGTATTAAGCATCTTCTCGGTTCCTTTTTTCTGGGACATGATAGGGGAGTCCTATTCTATGCAGGACAACCAAAGAGTTGTTATAGATGTGGAGCTTTGGACCACCTTAATGTGGATTGTGAACAGGTTAGATGTTTCAATTGTGGTCTTTTGGGATATACAGCTCCACAATGTACTGCCAGACCTTTTTGCAATTTGTGTGTGGTAGAAGATCACTCTTTCCTGGAGTGTCCATGGGCAGCCCATAATTCTGAGGGGGAATCAGATCATGATCATTTTTTGTCTAAATCAAAACAGTACTTTGGTAAATCTACTACTTATTTTCCAGAAGATCATCCTCCCCCGAGGGATAGGGGTCGAGGTAGAGGGACTGGAGTAAGTGATAGGGGTAGGCCCCAGCGTACCAAACCTCAACATGCAGAGCAGGAACCTGGAGATGTTATTTCTTTGAATCCCCTTATAGGTAAAACTCAGTCTCAACTGACGCCTGGACAGGAAGAAGTAGTGACTCCTTTTGTCACTCCACAGGGCTCCCCTTTAAGAACATGACTTTGTCATCTTTTCTATAAAGTCAAAAAACAACTGTTTCAAGGTCACCAGTACTGGATCTTCCAGAGATGGAAAATTTGGAGTTAGGATTTCCTCTTGTCCACCCCTCGTACATTGGTTGGGAGAAATCAGCTGAGGGTGATGAATTTATATCTCCTTCAAAAAATCAAACTGTGAAAAGAAAAGGGAGATATTTTACTTTGCCCCTTGCCACTTTCATATAGGTTTTCTGCCTTTATATCATGGGGTGAACAGGTACATACAGCATTACCTATGGAGGACCCGAACCTTGATTCCTCTCCCACACTGGTTCTTGAGACACAGGAGGTGATACGGCCTCCTCAGTTTAAAACGCCTTAGAAATGATTAACAAGATCCAGTGGCAAATTGGTTACTCATTCCACCTAATCCCAATAGTATAAGGATTGCTACATTGAATGTGAACAGTGTTTTGTCTTTAAAAAAATGTTTAGCTACTTTAGGGATATTACAACAGTTGCATTATGATGTGTTTTTTTATAAGACACCAGATTATGAACACCTGGGGAAATTGAACAGATCCCAAAGGATTGGAAGTGGGGTGTGTCAGTTTGGTTTTTGGGCATGGATGCCTGCAGTAGAGTGGGTTTTTGTTTTACCGTGCCTGGAGTCTGGATCCACCGGTTGGTAGACATAGAACCAGGAAGTGCTTTAATGGTGGATGGGGAAATTGTCAACGTACAATATAGGTTAATTAATAGTTATGGGTATCAAACAAAAGCCTCTCAAATAGATTTGTTGAAAAAGATACAACCATACCTATACACAAGTAAGTCTATATATTTTGCAGGAGATTTTAATATCAATATTTCCAAGGATGGCTCTTCAGATAAACAGTATTGTGATAAAGCTTTTTCATGCACTATCATAAATCAGGCTAGTCTAAAAAGGGCTACTTCAGGGGGGAATATGCCAGTACAGCCTACTTATTATAGTGGTAGATTTTCTTCCTGCATAGATGTGATCTTTATTAAACATTCTTTATTGGAATATCATATGTCTATTGTACCAACTGAGTCTTCAGACCATGTTTTATTGGGGATTTCTGTGGATTCTCCACCTAGAAGACATGTGGGTCCAGGTTATTGGAGATTAAATTTCTCTCTTCTGACTGTCCCAGATGTGGTAGTAGGATTAAAAGATGTGATTCAAGATAGGCTGTCCACTAGATTTTTGTTTGATGATGTAGGTTTATGGTGGGGAGATTTTAAGCAATGTTTTAAAAGATTATTTTCAGTAGAACGCAGAACGTAGAGCTCAACCCTGGCCCCCCAGAAGCTATTGCTTCACCAGCAGAACTAGCAAATTTAAAAGGAATAAGCTTCTTGCATATTAACATATGTAGCCTCTTTAAAAAGATAACCTTAATTCAAACCTGGGTAAATCATACCTCTCCTGACATACTTGTGATTTCCAAAACTTGGCTTAGACCCAGCACCACTGATAGAGAAGTAAACATCCCCAACTATGCATTGTTCAGAGCTAATAGGCATGCCAGAAGAGAAGGGGTAGCTATCTACGTTAAAGACAAATTTTCTGCCTTCTGCTTATCCTCGGCATCTATCGCCAGCAAATTCGAATGCCTAATTCTCAAAGTGAAAATTACACAGACTACTGCACTCTGCGTAGTAGGATGCTACAGACCACCGTCTGCTGGCCTACAGCTTTTGTCATATCTAAGTGACTAGTTGGGACAGGGGCTGCCAGAAACTATTATTTTAGGAGACCTCAACTTTGACTGGCTCTCTAACACAGCTGCCCCCCTTGCATCCTTCTGTGATGAACATGAGCTGATGCAACTTATTACTGAACCAACAAGCCCAAATGTGAAGAACCCCAGTAAAAGTACACTTTTGGATGTGCTAATGGTGAGCAAACCTCATCTCTTCTGCCACGCTGATGTCTTCTTCTCAGACACCAGCGACCATTATTTTATTGTGGGAGTAAGATCCACCAACAACCCAGCACCCATCAGCAAGTTCTCTATGAAGAGATCCAGGCGCATCTTCAATGAACATGCCTACCTAAACGAGCTTATACCCTTCAGTGGCAAGATTTCTACCTGGCCAAAATGATTAGCTATACAATATCTTCCATGACATTCTATCAAGGGCCCTTAATAAGTATGCTTCCTTGATTAAAGTTCAAACTAGGACCAAAACCTGTAAATAGTTCACCCTCAGATCAAGTCCTTGCTTCTAGAAAGAGATAAGCTCTGGAAAAAGTGCAGACTGAACACTGCAGAGGACTGGAACCAGTTCAGGAGACTACAAAATTTATGTACCAAAACAATCAGAGAATCAAGGCCACCTTCTTCAAATCCGAACTCGACTCTGCCACAAAAAGCCCAATCAAGCTCTGGAACACAGTCAATGATCTGCTAGGCCACTCCCCAGGAAATTCACTCCTGACCAAGATTACCTCTGGCAACTCAACTATAACCGAAAAGATGGATATACTTGATGCATTCAATAACCACTTTGCTACTGCAGGCATGGCATTTGATAACTCCCCTGCAAACATACTTCACTCCCAGACTGCCAGCCAACTGCCTGAAACTCTGACAGCTTTGCCACCTTTCTGGCTTCAGCCTGCCTCACTGAAACAGGTAGATGACCTCTTGCTTCAGTTGGATAGTAGAAAAAGTGCTCGGGCCGACACCCTTGACCAGTACTTCCTAAAAATTGCCTACCATGTACTAGCAATACCTGTCACCCACCTTTTTAACTTATCCCTGTCTCAGGGCACCTTACCACCTATATGGAAGACAGCACATGTCATACCACTGTTCAAATCAGGTGACCCTCGCAATCTCACTAACTACAGGCAAATTTCTCTCCTTCCGGTCCTGTCCAAGCTCCTAGAGAAAATTGTAAATGCACAGCTGAGGACTCACCTTGAGTCTAGGGAACTGCTAAACCCTATGCAGTCTGGATTCAGAGCTAAACATAGCACTATCTCAGCCCTCACCAAAGTTACTAATGACTGGCAGCATAATCTTGAGAGCAAAAACTTTATTTGTGCTGTTTTCCTTGATCTAAGCAAGGCTTTCGACACCATCGGCCATAGTCTGCTCCTCTCCTCCCTTCAAACGATAGGTGTGGACCCTCCTCTCTGCACTGGTTTACTGACTATCTTACAGAGTGCCTTCAACAAGTTAAAGCCGAAGAAGGCCTGTCCCCCTTAAAAACTCTGCAAAGAGGGGTACCTCAAGGTTCTATATTAGGGCCCTTACTTTCTGCAATCTACATTAATAACATCGACTGCTGTATAAAAGAAGCCAACATCCATCTGTTTGCAGATGATACAGTTCTCTACGTGAGTCGCCCAACACCTGAAGCTGCCTGCAATGACCTACAGTCAGAATTCAAACGTTTGCAAAGCCAACTCCTCCAAAAAAAGCTACTCCTTAACGCCAAAAAAACTAAAGTGATGGTCATCTCCCCTTTCATCCATACAGTTAACCCTGTGTCCAGTGTGACAGTTCCCCAAATTACTACAGTGCTAGGTGAAAAACTAGAATTTGTTGCAAAATTCAAGTATCTGGGAGTTTGGATAGACCAAAGACTCTCCTTCATTGAACATATCGAGGACATGCTAAAATGACTTCAGCAAAAGCTTGGCCTGTTTTTTAGAATCAACCAATTTCTCACCAGAGATGCCAAGAAACAACTGGTCCAATCCATTTTCCTATCATTGGTTGATTACGCTGATTTCCTCTACAGCCAATGCCCCAACTCTTACATGGCTAAACTGGACACACTCTACCATCAAGCACTGAGGTTTATAACGGGACTCCCCTTCAACATGCATCACTGCACCCTATATGCGGCAGTGGGGTGGACATCACTAAAGTTCAGGTGCCATAGAAATGCCGCTTTCTGGACCTATAGAGCCATCTCTAATAAGCTGCCTTATTATATCTCCTGCTGTTTTCCCCTGAGTATAATTGGGAAATACGCATTAAGAAGTTACTCAGCTATTACACTTAAAGTACCCAAAGCAAAATCCCACTTCGGCAGGGCAGCCATAAGCTTTGTACTACCTACCTTATGGAACGATCTACAAAAAACCCTCAAATTAAACACTCTAATTGGTATAAATACCTTCAAGATGCTTTATTTCCATACAATCAGAAAAGTATGTAACTGCTTCACCCACTCAGACCCAGTACCGGTGTCTGCACTGGTATATAGCCACGCCCAGACCCAATTTTAAGTACTGACCCCCCAGCTTGCTCCTCACAAGCCTAATTGTTCTCTCTCTCTTATCTCCCTGTCTTATCAACACTAGGCCCATCCATCCCCTTATCCTTCCTTTCCCAACCTCGGATAGGAACTCACTACCCCTGGGTTGTGACATCCTACCATGTTCCGTACTTTATAGCATTCATTCCTGGGGCTCACACATACTCCTTTTCTCCATCCACCTTCTCTACATCCTGTTTTACCAACTCCTCTCTGTGCACCGTGCCTTCCTAGACTTTCTCCCCCTACCTCCCTCCCTTTCCCACCTACCTTCGCCTCTACCTGGTGTATATTTTTATTTTATTTTTTTTCTTCCGTTACTTCCTCCTGCAACCTTAGATAACCTGCTTTATCTTTCTATAGACACTTCTATGTATGTAAATACCATGTAATCTGTACAATATCTGTATAATTCTATGTACATATGAACTTCTTTTTCTTCTTCTCTGTAAACAGTATTATCTGTATTGCCTTGTAAATACCTGTGTTGACCTGTATATGCAATTGTTCATGCTCCACCCAGGTCCATCTTGCAAACGAGCTTCTGCTCAACGATGAACGCCTGGTTAAATAAAGACTTGATTGATTGACTTGATTGATTGAAATAGGGAGGCACAGACGAGCAACAGCATATTCCAAATATATGGCTTTAAGAAAATTAATAGGGGAGTTATTAACCATACAACATCTAGGTCGGGAAAATGTTTCTATACAAATCCAGAATACCAAGAATGATATGATACATTATCAATATGATTGATTTTTATCTTCATTAACACAGGAACAGGTTT
This sequence comes from Neoceratodus forsteri, assembly GCA_016271365.2. Taxonomy (NCBI): domain Eukaryota; kingdom Metazoa; phylum Chordata; order Ceratodontiformes; family Ceratodontidae; genus Neoceratodus; species Neoceratodus forsteri. The sequence goes on along the minus strand of CM028131.1, from coordinate 1,436,049,321 downwards.
TTGGTACACAGGGAAAGATAGAGCAGGGTAATCCTTATGTGGATTGTTATCAGAGAATGGTGAAATGGGAAATGAATTGTTTAACTACCCAGAATGATGAAATTGTGAATGATAATTTTGGAATTATGTCAGTTTTGGAAGAATATGTAAAAATGGCTTTTGGAACTTCAGTCTCAGATTTAGGCCTAAATTTTCAAATTTTGGATTCTGCTTCACTTCCAAAATTGCCTTCAGAATTTCAGGCCTCGTTGGTTTTGCCATTTTTTATCAGGAAATGGATAGAGTTATAAAATCCTTGAAACGGAAAACTGCACCAGGGTCTGATGGACTAACTGGGGAACTGTATAAATTGTTATGGTCATATATTCCCCAGGAACTCTTAGCAATTTATAATTTCTTTTTATTAGACCATTTTTTGCCATCCTCAATGTACGAGGGACTTATGATTTTTTTATTTGAATCTGGGGTTCATGAAGATATTCATAATTGGAGAACAATCACTTTATTGAATGTTGATTTTAAATTTTTTTCTAAACTATTAAGTAATAATTTGCCATCGGTTATGGAAAGTCTTATTAATTCCATACAGTTCTGTTCAGTTCCTGGGTGGAGATAGATGGAAGCTCTTTTGTTACTAAGGGAAATAATGGAACATTCTCATTCCCCGATAGGGAGCATGCAGAATGGGTAAGTTATAAGTTTAGAACAAGCAAAGGCATTTGATGGTGTCTCTCATTCATTTCTTTGGAATTGCCTGGAAGCATATGGTATTCCAAATTTTTTTTATTCAGGGAATACAATTATGTTATGCTTTAGCCTATGTGAAACCATACGAAAATGGATGGATGGGACAAAATATTTTGGTACAGAGGGGAGTTAGACAGGGCTGTCAATTGAGCCCACTATTATATGTGTTTATGTTGGATCCTTTGCTACGGTTAATACAAAATTCTCCAAACATTTATGGGTTAGGGCAGGGTAAGGTGTTTAAACATAAAGTATTAATTTATTTTGATGATATTTGTTTATTGGTAAATGATGATGTCTCTGCTCAGTTGGCATTAATTTATTGCAAGAGGTAGGTAAAATTACAGGTGCTTAACTGACTATGGCTAAATCAGGCTGCCTAAATGTTTCAGGTTTTCAACACTCTGAAGGTTTAGTAGGTAATATTCCAGTTTCCCAAACCCTGTGTCATATATTGGGGATTTATTTTGGTGGACAGGATATCGTGAATTATAATTGGAGTAAGGCCTTAGCAATAGGACATGCAAAAGTTAAGTTATGGAATAGATGGAAATTGTCAAAAAAAAAAGATTTTATTTTTTAAAATCGTTTTTGGTACCAGGTTTTTTGTTAATTAGTTCTATTTTTTTATACCTTCTAAATTAGAAGCTTCATTATTAAGTTGTTTTTTTACTGGTATATGGGGTAGTCAGTTGAACCCAGTTAAGCAAAATATTCTTTATAAACCTATTAAATTAGGGGGTTTGAATATGTTACATCCATGTGTGTTTTTTTTTACAATATTTCTTTATAATAATGTACTTCCCTTAGTGAAGGGCACAGTTCATTTGTAGACTAAATGGGGTTTAGGAGCTTTACAGGGAGTTAGCCAAGAATGGTCAAATAAATCCTTTTTACATAAAAATAAATGCAGTCCTCATCTTGTACAGAGATGGAATGGGGTGTTTGATGCGATAAAGAGGTGGGGAGTACAGCTGAGTGATTGTCTTTGAATGTCAAGGAAGTCTCTTTATCAAGATATTATTCAGAGATGTTTTGATGAACCAATATTTACTGGCTTAACACAACAAGACCAAAAACAACTATTGGCTTATGTTACTGAAGCCCATATTCCAGTTCGTATGTGGGATATGGTGTGGGTTGGAATACATGGGTGAATAAATGTTAAAGAGAATCATAACCATAAAGCATTGACAGAGCATTATTGTCCTAGGGATTCATGCATGATGAAAATTGAGACAATGGATCATTTATATTATCTGTGTCCTTATGCTGAACAGTTTTGGGAGATAGTAAAAAATAGATGGAAATGGTTGAGTCCGGTTCCTCCGGACCCTAGTTTATTATATTTTGGGATGATCCTACATTTCCAGTAACTGTGCATTAGGGCACACAGCATGTGATATATGTTCATTTTTCATACTGGTTGTGGATTGGGCGATGTCGTTTGGCACTACAACAGCAATTTATTTCACCTTTAGAAATATTTTTTATGATTATTGAAGATTTATCCAAATGGAAACAAGCAGAATGCTTATTTTATGATAAGGCATCTTGGAATGCATTTTGGAAGAATTTATCTGAAATTTAAAAGGTCTTAAATATGAAATAAATATTTTAGTAGGATTTAGTAATTATTGGATGATTTCACAGTGTTTTGTATGTTTAGGTTTTTTTTGGTTATTCTTTAAGATTATGTATGATGTAATACAGTGTTACATATGTTTTTTTTTATGATTTTGACCCTACTTGTATAGTGGGGAAGGGGAAGGGGAAAACGTTATTTTTTTCTCTTGTTTTCAGGTTATTTGTATGAATTATTATGCATTTCTGTTTTTTTATATATTCTTTCTTTTCTTTGAATGATTTCGTATGAATTTGTATGATAAAATACTGATTTGTATATATTTTATTTTGATTTGAATAAAAAAATTCCTCTACTCTTTTCAATAAGTGGCATGGGATCTTTAACATCCATCTGAACTACCACCACTCCAGGCAGATGGGACCTTGGTTTAACGTCTCATCTGAGAGTCAGCACCTCAAAAGTGCAGCACCCCTCTCATGCTGCACTACAGTGTCAGTACTAGGACATTAACCCAAGTGCCAGATGTGGGAACTGAACCCACAGCCCTCTGATCTCCTGGCCTCAGAGGCGAGTGTGCTACCTACTGAGCCACTGACGCAGACACATTTCTAGATATATATATATATATATATATAAAAAACCAAAAACATTACAAACTATCAAATATGAAAAGCAGAGAAATATGTACAGAGTTTACAATGATTGCAAGTCATTGCCAACAACAGTGCTTTGTCAACACCATACAAGTATTAGTACAGAGACATACACAGTTTTTACACTATTAGCAAGCCATTTCAGTCTGGTCATGTATCACACAAGGCCACTGTAGTAATTGTTAACCAGAATGCTGTATATTGGTAGGGTAAACTCAGTATTTAATGCCATTACTAATAGGTGATGTAACCAGTATGGGAGACAGAAAGGTGGATGGAAGCAATAGAGCCTTGTCAAGGAAGGGGAGAGTGGATGGGGGGAGAAGCAGGGGGGTGCTGATCATGGGAATCACTCTGACTGTCAACCTGGACAGTTGCAGTGTCTTACCCAGTTAAGGAGACTGAGAAGCCCTGTTTTGAACTGTGCAATATTGTTTATGCTTAGCACATGCACTGGCAGCTGGTTTAACCATTTGGGTGCTCAGACAGCAAAGGACCAACAAGCAGAGCTGGTTTTCCTATAGGGTACTGTGAAGGCCTTTCTTGCCATGCCTCTTCTGGTACGTAGGTTTTTTGAGGGGCAGAAAAGGGGATCTATATCTATATCTATATCTATATCTGTATCTGTATCTGTTTCTATATCTGCAGGGTGGGGGATGGGTGTTAGGGTTGGAAACCCTAACACCATATTTCCCTACTTTTGTTGCTTGGACCCTAACTAGTGCATTAACAAAGTTTTTTTGCAATGAATTTCCTTACTTTTTGAGATAGTACTTTTTCTATAATTAGTTTTTATGAACACGAGTCTGTAAAAAAAAAACAACTTTTGACCATAATTATTGGGATCTGTAGGATTCAAACCCAGGTCTCCAGGATCATATCCCAGACCCTTAGCCACTACACTGCATTGCCTCCTTTGATATCATTGTCTCAATATTCTCTTGTCCTAGGTCAAGACATAGCCAAACAAAAACAGCAAATAATACTTTTCCTGTTTCTTTGTATTACATATTTCTAAGCCATTGAATTGTCTGAATCTTTTTTCAAGTCACATGAATACAAAATCAATACTCTAATGTCTATTTTAACAGTAGGCAAAACATTACTATGTTCCTTCTATAGCCCTAGGTCCAGATCTTCAAAAGGGTTGCGCGCATGGCGCAACAGTGTTGTGCCATGCGCAACCCACTGATGCACCCTGGCGTGATATTCAAAAGGGAAAAGTGCGCGGCACAAATCCCGATGCGCCGGAGCGCATCAGTAATATGTATGCAAGCGCAGGTGGGCGGGCGTGCCCATGCATACCCTGCACAGCCCGATATTCAGTCCGGGATGTGCAGAGCAATGCATGCACAACCCCTACCTTCGCCAGCACAAAGTTGATCCAAAATAAAAAGGAACAACAGATGGCCACCCACAGGTGAGCTGCTGCAATGCAGGGCACAACACGGCAGCTGCCACCTGTGGGTGGCCACCCGAGCTCCCACTGCACCTGGCGGTGCCCTCCCATGCCCGATCATGGGCATTAGTTAAAAAAAAGAATTCTGTCCAATATCCCTTGTGGTCTAGTGGACCACGGTCTGCCCCAATCATGGGCATTAGTTAAAGATATAGAACTACGTCCAATATCCTTGATGGTCCAGTGGACTGCTGACTGCCCGATCGTGGGCATTAGTTAAAAATATAGAACTACGCCCAATATTCCTGGTGGTTCAGTGGACCGCTGTCTGTCCAATCATGGGCATTTGTAATAGAAGAATACATCTGTCCAATATCCCTGGTGGTGCAGTGGACTGCTGACTGCCCGATCACTGGCTTAAGTAGTAGTAAACATAATCAATTCCAATATCCCTGGTGGTCCAGTGGACCACTGACTGCCCGATAGCGGGCATTTGTAATAGAAGAATACATCTGTCCAATATCCCTGGTGGTCCAGTGGACCACAGACCGCCCAATCATGGGCTTAAGTAGTAGTAAAAATAATCGATTCCAGTATCCCTGGTGGTCCAGTGAACCGCTGACTACCCAATCGTGGGCTTAAGTAGTAGTAAAAATAATCAATTCCAATATCCCTGGTGGTCCAGTGGACCGCTGACTGCCCGATCGCAGGCATTTGTAATAAACAAAAATTAATATGTCCAATATCCCTGGTGGTCTGAGGGTACTCCCCTCCCCACCGCCCACTAGGCCCCACGCCCTGCTCCTGGTCAGCCGGGGGGCAGCAACACCCATCTGCCTGCGCCCTCCTGACTGACACGTCCGGTGGGGCTGTTCGCCCATTGGTCCTGGCGTGAGCCAATGGACATGCAGCCATACCATACTACACATTCAGATATGTGAATGGATCCCATTCACATATCTGGAATGATAATATGTATATGCTCACACCCATTGGCTCGCTGTGGACCAATGGGCGTGCAGCCCTCCTACGATGTCGGTCGGCGGGCAGCGAGGGCAGATGGGTGGGTGCTGCCACCTGCTGACTGACCCGGGGGCGGGTTGGTGGGGCTCGAGCGGGTGGGTGGGCGGGGAGTACCCTAGACCACCAGGATATTGACATATTAATTTTTGTTTATTACAAATGCCTGTGATCAGCAGCGTCCACTGGCCACCAGGATATTGGAATAATTATTTTACTACTGTTTAAGCCCGCGATTGGGCAGTCAATGGTCCACTGGACCACCAGGGATATTGGACAGATTTATCCTTCTATTACAAATGCCCGTGATCGGGCAGACAACGGTCCACTGGACCACCAGGGATTTATGATGTTCCTTTGTTTACTGCAACCCGCGATTGGGCTATGGAGCACATTGCCAGCTGCATGGGGCATCGTTCCCCGACGGCTGCTGCCTGGCAGGGCGCCAGGTGCAAGTCATCAGGGATCGGTATACCTGCATGCAAATGGGGCCATAATGACATGCAAATGGCCCCATGTGCACCTTGCATACATTATGGCCCCATTTGCATGTCAAGTTTTGAATATCGTGGTTGCTGTGCATAGCGCAATGGAACTTGAGCTGAAGCGATCCCCATGCTCCACTCTGGCCACTTGGCGCTGGCACAGTGCCACTGCACCATGCACACTGCGGGTGGCTAGGGTGCGATATTCAACGCTGCTGAGCCATGGTGCAGCTCCGGTGAATATCGCCCAGTCCACACCCCTGCACAGCCAAGTTGAGCTGCACCCAAGCTTGTGCCACAGTCTGGCGCAGTTTGAATATCTGGGCTCTAATATTTAACATACTGGGGCCAATTCAGGAAAGGATGTGTTCATTTCAGAGAACTTATGGCTGGGTGTTTGACGCAGATTGCGATTTGCATCAAACATTGCAGCAAGTGCTATTCCAAAAGACGCTTGCCACATAAGCCTTACCACAAGTCCAGAACACAAGACTCAGGGAGTTATACCCCCTGCTCCCTGGTCTAATGTTGTGTCTGGGATCATGGCAGTTGTGCCAACCCTTTGTTGCAAGCAGCCGAAAAGTGGGAAAAATGTCACAAATGCACCACCACTTTGAGAATCACACCACACTGCATCTGAGGGGCTTTGGCCCATCTGTGACCCCCTTTGTGTCAGACACAGGGCTTGATGCAAGCTCTGCATCCCCCTTCTGGAATCCTGCCCACTGATTTGTAGCTCATGCTTGAAAACAATTCACACTTCCCAAAGAGAGATAGCTTGTAGTTTTCATTCAATTTTCCTAATTCCCTCAATTAAAAAACAACAGGTATGCAAATAAGCTCATGATTATTCATGAGCTATGGTTACAGTGACATTTTTGAAAACTTGAGGCACATAAGGAACTGTTCTTTTTGCAATGTGAACAGGTGGAACCAAAATCAAATTGTTGTAAACAGTGATTTTGAACAGACCAAGCTTCCTAAAGAGAGATAGTTTGTAGTTTCAACTTATTTTTCTAATTCCCTCAATTTTAAGAAGTGGGTATTCAAATAAGCTCATGATTATTTATGAGCTATACAGTGACTCTAGGCATCCAAGACACACACCCTTATACATCTTTTTTGAAGTGCTTACTGAGCATGCTGAGAAACTGAAATTTTAAAATTTATTAACTTTGAAAAGGATCATTTTTTTTCACCAAACAAGCGAAAGGTACATCTGTGGGCAAAGTCCTTTCTACCCTGAAAAGTTCAGATCACAATTTCAAACATCCTGGGTGCAAGGTGATGACAAAAAAGAAACCTGTTATTTTATTTTTTACATTATTTCACTATCTGTATCTTGGAATCCGCACGCTGATCCAGAACAAAACTTGGCACATCATGAGATCAACCCAATGAAATGGTGCATGCAAAATTTCATTCCAATCCATTGAATGATTGCAAAGACATTAAAGTCCAAAATGTAATGCTCACTACTGTCATCTGTAGGTCAGTCACTAAATTACACATGATTTCCATTATAAATTATACACTTACCCTGGCTAGAACTGATCCCTCCTGCCAAGTGTAGGGCAGTCGCTAAATTACACGAGTTCCTTTATAAATTTTACACTTACCAGGCTACAACTGATCCCTTTTGCCATTTGTAGGGCAGTCACTGAATTACACATGAGTTCTGTTTAAGCAATAATTTGCAATAGATGGTGTGTTGTGAGATTTACAGATGCCTAATAATAACTTTGGAAAGGATTGATATTTTTTACCAAACCAGCAAATGGCACATCTGTGGGCCAAGCTCTTTCTACCCTGAATATTTCTGACCAAAATTCCAAACCATCTGGGTGCAAAGCAATGACAAAAAACAGCTAGAAACAGCAATCTGTTAAATTTTTTCACTATTAGCATCTCATAATCTACACATTTGACTGGAACAAAATTTGGCTCATCAAAGGATCTGCTAATTAAGACCAAGCATGCACAATTGTGTGCAAATCTGTAGAACAGTTGCAAAGATTTGAAAGTACAAAATTTTACGCTAACTACTGCCATCTGTAGGACATTCGCTGAATTGCATATAAGTTCTGTTACAAATTATACACTTACTCTGGCTGGAACTTATCTCTCCTGCCATCAGTAGGGCAGTCACTGAATTACACATGAGTTCCGTTTAAGCAATAATGCATGACAGGGGTTGTGCTGTTGAGAGATTTACACACACCTAATAACTTTGGAAATGATTAACATTTTTCACCAAATCAGCAAAAGGCACATCTGTGGACCACTCCCTTTCTACCCTGAATATTTCCAACCACAATTCCAAACTGTCTGGGTGTAAGACAATGACAAAAAAAAAAGCAAAACACAACAATTTTTTTTAATGATTTTTACTATTTTTATCTTAGCATCTGCACATCTGACTCTAATAAAACCTGGCACATCAAGAGATCTCCTCAACAAGACTGTATATGCAAACTTTTGTGCAAATCTGTATAACAGTTGCAAAGATATTAAAGTGCTAAATTTTACACTCACTACTGCCATCTGTAGGGCAGTTGCTGAACTACACCTGAGTTCCATTATAAATTATACACTACCCTGGCTAGAACTGATCCCTCCTGGAATCTGTAGGGCAGTCTCTAAATTACATATGAGTTCCATTATAAATTATAACATGTAGAAAATTATTAAAACTTTAAAAGTTTAAAAAAATCATAACACTGCTTTCAAAAACATTATAATTTATCATTGTAACTCCATTTGGACATAAAGTAGTCCCTTTTTGTTAAATCAGCTAACTCTAATTTTGATAATGGTTACAACAATATAACAGCTAATAGGCTGATTTATAAACAGTAATGAAGAATTATTTGTAGATTATAAAGTTTACTTAAATTTTTCTTCCTCAGTGGTGTAGTCTTCTATTTTAGTAGTGGTGACTGCAGTATAGCACCTTATATGTAAATGTACATAACAAGGCATTGTGGGTACAATATGAATTTGTTTTCTATTTTCCTTACTGGGAGGCACAGTCCATTATTTTTGTATTGTTAACAACATAAGATCTTAGATATGTATTTTCAAAATGAAGCATTGTGCATACGGTATGCATACAGTATATAACTGACACAGTTTCTTTACTGAGAGGTGTAATCTATTCTGTAGTGAGTACAGAAATATCTAGTCATTTTTTCTAATTCCCTCAATTTAAAAAAAGGTATGCAAATAAGCTCATGATTATTCATGAGCTAGGTTACACAGCCATTATTGAAAATGTGGGACACATAAGGAACTGTTCTTCTTGCAGTGTGAACAGATGACTCCAAAAAGAAATTATTCTAAACAGTGATTTTGAACAGACTAAGCTTCCCAAGGAGGGACAGCTTGTAGTTTTTACTCAATTTTTCTAATTCCCTCAGTTTTAAAAAATGTATATGCAAATAAGCTAATTATCATTCATGAGCTATGAAGTGACTCTAGTCTTGGCTTGGACACCTACAGTCACCTCATAGCTCATGAATAATAATGTTTACAGCTATTTTGAAGTGCTGATTGAGCATGCTCAGAACCTGAATATTTTAAATGTAATAACTTTGAAATGGATTAATATTTTTTCCCCAAACCACCTAAGAAAATCATTCTGAGGCAAGCCCTTTCTACCCTGAAAATTTCAGACAAAAATTCCAAACTGTCTGGGCACTACGTGATGAAAAAATAAACAGCAAAAAACTGCGATTTGTTTTACATTTTTTCAGTATCTGCATCTCGGAATCTGCACATCCGACTGGAATGAAATTTGGAATATCAAGAGATCTACCCCACAAAACTGCCCATTCAACATTTTTTGCAAATCTGTTGACTGGTTATGAAGATATTAAAGTGCTAAAATTGGGTTTTAACAATAAACTGCCTACTCAACCCTAACTATAGTGGTGATACCATGCCACTCTAGCATATATAAAAGGGGCTCTAAAGTTAGGGTTGCACCATGATTTAATGTTAAAATCCAATTTGACCACCTTAACAACTTTGGCATTCTTTGATGAAATACCTTAAAATTTGTCATGTGGGGTCATTCTTCCAGTGTCTCAAAACATGGAAAGTTTAGTAATGGCATCTTTTATGGTTTTTGAGATATGGAGTGGTTAAAAAGTGTACAATTGCCACTTATTTCCTATACTTCACATGGTATCTTTTGATCTCCTCTACAACCAAGACAAAATTAAATTTTGTCCTGAAATTTTCAGGGATGATGGGGTCTGTACCAAGGGTGTACCTTTTAATAGTTTGTTAAAAATATATCTCACCATTTTAAAATATTAATGGTTTTAATGAGAGCGGCTAGACAGGCAAGTAACTGAAAACCGTTCGAACTGTTATCACCGAATGATTTGCTCATAGAAATACTATTCGTGCTGTCAGCCATCTTAGCTTATTTCTCAGTTTTAAAACTGCTTTTTCACATAAGTACTGCTTGGCAATTAATGAACACAACCTGTATTTAGGTCTCCCCTTACATACTTTGTTTATTTGTTGTCTTATTATGTTGAAATTTACAGGGCAAATGTTTGTTTTTGTGGGGAGAATAATTTCGTCCATCACTAGTTAATGTAAGGATAATTTGAATGGTAAATAACCATTCAAACATTTTAACATTTTGAACTTTACTGTTCGATCTGAAAAGACTTTGAACAGTAAAGTTCAATAATATATCAAATGATTTCCCCCCGAAAAACATACGAACATATGAATGTGCCAGCAGAAAACAGACCTCCTGGTCTATCAATGTCTGCTCGAGTGTGTGCAGCTAGCACCCCTAAGTTGCAGCTGTCCCACCCTCCACACATTTGCTCATCCTTACTTGGTTCCCTGGTGTCTGGTCGGACCCTCCTCCCCAATCTCTGTCCTCATCATCCAGTTTATTTCCCTGGTGTTTAGCAACATACCTATCCCCAATTTCACCCCCGAAAAACATAAAATGGTCCTCAATATTTTTTCTTTTTTATGCTAAAAAAAGGGTCCCTTGCCAATCTGACCCCCTCCCAATCCCAACCTCCAACTCAGCACCCTCCACCCCACACCACCAGTACACCCACACACAGCCTCACTTACTTGAGCAGGTCCAAAGTTCGAGGCCCACTCTCTGACCAAAGACACATCTTGCTGTTTGAACCTGCAACTGCAATATCAGAAACTAAGGTAAATGCAGTTCAATGTATTTCAATGAGGGGGGTCAACCTTTATCCATTATCCGGTCATTTTTAAACATTTTGACACCAAAGTTTCAACATACAAGCCCCATGTTTCTCCATCTCTTTCTTATCTTTTCTGGATGTGTCAGAATTTCTCCTGTTTTTTCCATCTATTATTTTTATAATGTCCATCTCCCTCATTCTTAATAGCAAAACCTTATTCTCCTCATCCATCAGCAGATGTCAGCACTGAGCTGACAGAAAAAAAAGTCACAGAAGAGAAAAAGTACAAGTTACACAAGACAAGGATATAGATTTAACTCTTTGTGTATCTTTAAATAGACAATGGATGGGAAAGAAGAAAGAGAGGATATAAATTGTATACATTACTATGCTGACGTAATGATGCAGATGTATCCTGGCAAAATCAGCACATGGGTTTATATGGGCTCTTATGAAGCAGTTTGCTAGCACAGGGTAAGTAGCCAGGCTAGTGAAACACAGTAAGTTTGATGATTCCAAATAAAGTATCCCTTCAGTGCATCCCATTTACATTTAAGTTTGAAAATGAAAAAGAAACATTTTTGCTGGATAATGAACTGTTTCCAAATACAAAAAAGTGAGTATGTAATTATGGTAACAGTCTCTGGGCCAGGGTGATCTTCAGAGTGCTTGGAGCATGTTCTCCACTGTTCATTGACTTTCAGGTGACCTTTTCCTATCTGTACTATGTGTTAGGGATCCTCCTGTGGGGGGATGTTCAGTGTCTCTGGATGTCATTGTGGAACATTTGTCTGGTGGAAGGATAGTGTCCTGGCTGTCTGGTCTATGTCTTGATGCTGTGGAGAGACCTGCATTCAATCTAAACCAGCCTGCTATCTGGCCCTGCTATGTCTGTTGGAGGACTTCCTATACTGTCGCTGGAGTGTGGAATATATGCAGTACCCTACTGTCAACATTCAGTGGATGGCATGGTATTGCATGCTTTAGTTAGTGCCCAGATGAAAAAGCTGTTGTCTCTCCTCCGTGAAAACCCATCTCTTTTTGGTTACCTCTTACAAAAAAATCTGGATAGATTTATGCCATACTAGTGGTCCTCTTTCCTTGGCTAACCAGAGTAATCAATCCTTGGAGGGATAGAGCAGGAACCAGGCCAGAATCAATCTTGGCATTTCCCCATGTTTTGGCTTTAGGGCTAAAGACCAATGGGCCCTTTCAGTGTCAAGATCTGCTGGGCATTGAACTCTGAGCATTAATGGGTAACACATCCTGAAGGGAATGGGCATAGTCAGCTCCTTTACAGCCCTCAGGGAAGCCAACAATCCTCAAATTCGTTTTTGTTGGCCCTTGTTCTCGAGATCCTGTACTCTGCTCCCAAGTAGATGGATCATCCTGTTCTACTACCACATCATGCTGCACAGTTCTTCTGCAGTATCATCTGTCATTGTAATGTGGGATTCAATTTGCCTAAGACAGTCTGAGGGCTGGGTTAGATCCTGGGAGGCTTTCACCTTAGCGATCTGAAGCTCTGTGAGTTCTGCCAGTACATGTGTGAACAATTTTCCACACAGGCTAAACTGCCTCTAGAATTGTTTGATGTTCTCATCACCATATTGTTGGCTGTGTATGCAAAGTCAGAGGCCTGACCAAAATTTCCCATCTGATAATACAGCTGCTACTGATAAGAGAAGGCACTGCCTTTACATTCAAAATGCCACAGAGGTATTAGGAGCAGGTTACTATATGTATAGCCTGTAAAGGAGCAGTGAGCACAAAGGAATCTGATGGATGAAAAGAACAGATGAAAGAGCTTGTTTCTAAGTGGTTATCTTCTCTCTAGTAGTATATCAATACCACAAGTTATTGTATCTTTAAGCTGAATCTAGTGTTGGGCTAAGCATTGAACTAGGCAGGGAAAGAGGCAGACTGGATAACTCTGGGCTTTTTCTGCCAAAACATTATCCTATGTTTCTAGGTTTTGTATGTGTCTATATAGAATTATTATTTTTTGTTTTGAAAATTTTTAAGTACTCAGAAATAATGCTGCATGATTATAGTTGTCCTTTGTTTTGTGTAATTTATTAAATGCTTTTACCTTGATAAATACCATTTTTAAGGTGTCCCCATGTACTAGAATACCTTGTCAGTCTGAAAGATCCAGATAATGTTGTAACATAAGTCTTTTACAGGAATTATTTTCATCTAAACAAAGGAGAATGTAATTTTTTTAGTAAAGTGGGACAATGGACACTAAGCTTATATATACATAATAAATAAAATGCATCCAAATTAGTTGTCATTTATAGCAAATTGTTTTCACTCTGCTACTCTGCTTAGGCAGAAAAAAAAAACATTGTTTGCTCCATGAAATGAATTCTATGAAAGAATGCCCTTTACTAAGAAAGAAGAATGGTATCATACCTTGGTATTATAGAACCATCATTTATTTTATTTTTTTATTCATTCATAAGTTGGAAATACATCTTTTGAGCTAATAGCTCCTTTACAAAGAATCCTCGTCATACAATAAAAAGGGGGAGAGACAAAAAATAGTGGGGAACATATGCAGCTGAAGTGCATTGTCAGTTTTAAACAATTAGGTACAGAAAGTAAACAATATAACAGTACAGGCATATTATCAAAGGAATCACAGGTTCAGACATCAAATTATTGGGGATCACATTCCAGAGGGAGGAGGTAAAGTACAAAAAAGAGAGGCACATAAATAAGTACAAGTGAGTGAGATAGTAGATACAACACTAGCAATGCACCCAAGGTCAAGCTAGGTGAGATGGAGGAGAATAGGTTGGAGCAGTGACAGGACCCAGGGATTAGGACGGGAGCAATGACAGGATCCACAGCATTGCCTAGATGAGGATGTGATGTTGGGTGGTTAAGGGGAGATTATGGAGGGGTAGGTAGTGGGGGGGGAATTATGGAGGGGTAGGTAGACAGGACACTGCCACATCCAAGTTACATTCTAACTCAGGGAAATAGAAGGATGTCATGCAATTATACAACTTCCTGCCCAGACAAGCAAGCCAGGAGAACTGCAGTGGTAGTCATCACCATGTTGAATAGTGGCACACCACGGTGAAACACTGTTAAACCAAATACCCGAAATTGTCTTTAGAAGAATGCATTTTTTCTGAGTGATACTGGGTCGTGTCATATCATTGCCCCCACTGCAGCTATGCATGCCATTTGCTAGAACTGTAACTTCCAGCTCCTTTTATTAGTGAATAAGAGACTAGAGTGTTGTTACCTGAGTGCTCTGGGATAAAATAATGGGCATCCTCATGCTTTCTTCTCCTTCAGTTTACCTCCTTTTGCCACTATAACCTCTGTTCCAATCTCTCTTCTAGATGCCACCTGTCTTATTTTCAAGCTACCTCCTCTTAGAGGTTTTCTGTCCTCTTGAACTTTCTCCCTCTTCATCTCTGACCCTCCACCTTACTTTGGACCCTCACTAGACATTCTTGGGGGCTGTTCTAACCTTCCGATGGCTGTTATTCCACTAGTTCAATTTACAGTTCACTACTCACTTGTTTTGGCACTTGACTGAGACTATTTTCAACTGTGTGCATTGATTTGCTTTCTGGCCAAGCTCACTTATTTCTGGCTCATCACTGTTGTAGGCCACAGCCAAGCTGTTCTGCAATTTTTATTATTACTCTTTTGTACTACCTGATTGTTCAGTTAAGCAATGATGCATGACAGGGGTATGTGTTGTGCTAGGATAACATCACACCTCAGGTGGTTGAAGCATGAGACCACAGGCCAAGTGTGTCCAGCACCTCAGAAGTGATGCTATCCCATAAAACACACATCGTGGAGTGCATTATTGCTATTACAAAATGGCTTCTTTGTAAACAAACAAAAAAAGATTTGAAAAATATGATTTTTGAACAGATGTTCAGCTTTTTTGTGCAGGTTCATATACAGATATATATCATATGGGCGTGGTCACGCCCACCCCACTTTAGGGTTCAATAGCCAGTTCTATGTTGAACCCAAAATTTGCACTTTAATAACTTCATAACCGTTCAAGCAATTCACATGAAATTCTACATGCACCATCAGGGAGCACAGGACTCTTGATGCAGTAAGTTATGTTCTGCTTGGATGTGTGGGTGCGGAGATACAGAGTGTCAAAAATGTGAAAATGACCACATTTTGTCAAATTCTTTGTCATGTCACTGCACAGAAAAGGTGTGGAATTGTGGTCTGAATTTCTCAGGGTAAACAAGCCTTGGGTCACAGATGTGCCATTTGAAGATTTGGTGAAAAAATATTCAAACATTATTAAATTTAAAAGGTTCCCATTATTTTCAGTGTGATCAGTTAGATGTTACATGCAAAATAGGATCCTTTAATTGCAAATAAGTAATAATTTGTCACAAATATGAAATCTTTTTTCATGCTGCTGCCATTGTCTTTTATAGTTAGCGAGGGAAACACAATCAAATAAGTCATAAAAATATGTCTATAGTAGAAACAAACAGATGTAGCTTACTTATAGGGAACCCCTCAGCTGGATTCTGCACTTACCTGTTTCAGAAATGATCCTGAATTTTTTTTTTTACATTATAAATCTTTTTTCATGACTCATGGTATGAAAAAAGATTCATGAAAAGGGATCCTTTTTTGTGATCCCATATTTGCTAGATATGTAGATATAAGAATAAGAGCATGTCACTCTGTAACTATGCAGTTCACTGACATTTTTTGTTTGCTCTGTTACATTCAAGTTCTGATACTTACTAAGCTACTTGCAGATTATGCTGGTGATGTGCAAAAATGTGCTTCTCACATAGTAGCACTCATATCCAAGAAGGATGGTTGAGGGCTGTGGGGGTCCTTCCTGATTATCTGACATTTCAAGAACAGTGTCTGGCTCAGACAAAGAGGAGGAGAGGTGAAGTGAATAACAGAGTTTGGCTTCTGAAATGGAGTCTGATAAATCATCAGAGGCAAGCAGTGCCAGTGAAAAAACATCATCTTCTTCATCGAGGACAGTGTGGAAACAATTTTAATGGAACTCACACCCATAGAAACATTTTTATAAAGAAGCTGCCAGTGAAAACTTTTGAAATAATAAATAGCTGTGTGAATGATCTTGAAACATTGCAGAACTGAGTAGCAGTAATGTCAGGCTTAGAAAAGGTAAATGTGAGCACCATAGACTGCAGTGGTTACTCAGGGATAACTTCTAATGTTAAGGAGAACCTTGGATGGGTGTGGGGCAACTATGCAGAGGCAGAAAGTGTGGTGAAGGGCAGCTATGAGGATGAAGAAAATGAGGAAGAGGAGTTGAAACAGCACCTTGACCCAAAGCAAGTGTAACAAATACGGCTGTGAGGTGACCGGGAAATGCTGCAACTGTGTGCTGGTATCGAGAACAGTTATACTTCCGAAAGGGTAACATATAATAAAGCATCAAACTGTGCATACAGCTTTGAGCCACCCATCACTCAATGTTTTAAAAAGCTGATGCAGGCCTTGCATCAAGCCCTTCATTAACCCTGTTTTTTAGTGCAGTTGTTCCAAACTCCTTTAATGCAACTGCATCCAATTTTAGTACATCAAGTGCAGTTGCGAAAGTTTTTACACATTACAGCAGCTTGAGCCAAATATTTGGCCCAAGTCTCATAAAAATGGTGCCACAAATGGTGTATGTTAGACCAGGGAAATCGTAGTCTAACTTGAGGCATTAGGCCCTCATGATTGAAAATTCTGATGGCCGGCTGGGAGAATGCCACACACCCCATGTGCCAAACAGTCAGCACAATAGGGGCTTGAGGCATTTTTGGAGCTCTGAAAATTGAGTCCATGGTTTTTAAGGTCTACTGAGCAATTGAGGGCCAAGTGGAAGGCTCTGCAGAAAGGCTACTATAATGTAAAAATTCACTCTAGCAAAAGTGGGTAGAGGAAATGCTGAATGAAATTTTTCAAAAAACTCAATGAGATGTTAGGTGCGAGACCCCTGCTGAATAGTGGAAATGGTGTTGACACAACCACTGAAGTAAATACTAATGTCGAGTATCACTTCAATGATGAGTCCACTTTTGACACATTTCAGGAAAATTAAGGTAGCTGTAATTTTATATTTTTCTGTAAAAGGATTACACTTTATTTAATGTGTCAAGAGGGGCCTGGAAATCAGCACAGTGATACAGTTACTTTCTGTGACACTGCTGAACCGGGTATGGGAACAATCCTGGAGAATTAGATGACAACTTTTAGGGTGGAAGGATGTACATACTATTAACTGCTCTCCTGCTCCAGGGTGGTGAGACATAGGCTCCCAGTGTATGAGTGACACCCAGTGGAGACTGCGCATACACCGGTCATGACCAGAAAAGAAAGGGATGATATGACAGCGGACATCTGTGGGTTGTGTGCTGTAGTATACACATCCACATGCTGACATCACTGTATGTCCATGACTCCAGACAGAAATGTACAGAAAAAAAAACTCTAGGCTGGCTGCAGAATGAATCAAACAAACACACAAACGTCTGCAGTACTAAAACAAAACAAACTTAAGTCTCAGCCAAGGCTGTATGATGATCTTTTCTAACCCCGAGGGGAGTCCCTCCACAAGTGGAAAGTCATTGTCCTCTCAGACCGATCATCTGTGGGGAGTGTCAGGGGAGGGTGTTGGTGGGTGGTATCTGGGTATAAAAAGATTACAAACTTCCCATGGCCATGACTGCCAGAAAAATTGTTGTTAAGAAAATATGTGTTAAGTTGAAGTTTGAGTTGTAGAAAAGGAAGGCAAAAGTTATTAATAAAGTTAATAAAAATGTTTTCAGGTGCATAGCATAGAAACATGGAAATTATCAGCAGATAGGCCCATCCAGTCTGCCCATAAGCCCTACACTTGTTTGTGGCCTCTGACTCTATCTTGTCAATGGCTTTCCACCCCACCATCCAACCTCTAAGGTTCCCTTATGCCTCTCTCAAGCACATTTAAATCCCCTTCACTGTGCTCGCTCTCACCACCTCCTGTGAAGAAAAGCTTCCTCACATATCCCCTCAACCTGCCACCTTCCAATTTCATATCATGCCCCCTCTTTCTTGTACTCCTCCTATATTGGAAGATGTCTCCCCCCTGCACCTTGTTTTTGCCCTTAAGGTACTTGAATGTTTCTATCATGTCACCCTGATCCCCCCCTCCTCTAGTGGGTACATACTGAGGTATTTTAATACGAACATATGAGCATACGAAACATCAGCAGAAACAGGCCTCATGGTCTATTGAGTCTGCTTGACTGTGCAGCTAGATCTTCAACTGGCAGCTGCCCCATCCTCCCCTCTGCACTTCATAATTACCCTCATCACTCTGTCGCAACCCTTCTTAAAACCGCCCACTGTCCTACTGGATACCACCTCCTCAGGCAGAGTATTCCACTTGTCTACCACTCATTCCATGAAAAAATGCCTCCTGATTTCCCTCCTGAATCTTCCCCCATCCAATCTCAGCTGATGTCCTCTCATGTCCCTCCCTCTTCTAATCTGGAAAATTCCTTCTGTATTGGTCATGTTTGTCCACTTTAAGTATTTAAATGTTTTAATTATATCTCCCCATCCCTCCTCTCCTCCAGGGTCTATAAGTTCAGCTCAGTCTGTCTGTCATCGTAGGACCTTCCCTCCAATCCCTGGATCATCTTAGTCACCCTATGCTGTATCCCCTTCAACAATATGATGTCCTTCTTCAGGAATGGGTGCCAGTACTGCACACAGTACTGACCAGTGAACTGTACTGGGAAGGATCACCTCCCTATTGCTGGGGGAGATTCCCCTTGCTATACACCTCAGCATCTTGTTGTGCTTCCTGCACTGAGCTGAGTTGTTCATTCTCCCTGTTATAAGAACCCCTAGATCCTTTTCCTCCTTTGTGCTTCCCAACTGTACACCTCCCAGCTGATAGCTCCTTCCCTGGTTCCTAGCTCCGAAGTGCAGTACCTTGCACTTCTTGGCGTTGAACCCCAACTGCCATGTTTCTGACCACTCCAGTAGTTTGGTCAGGTCATCCTGCAGCCCCCTCCACCCTTCTATGTCATCTACCACAACTCCCATCTTTGTATTGTCTGTGAACAAACTGATCTTGCTCCAGATCCCATGTCAGATATCAGCTATGAATATCCCAAACAGCACTGGTCCCAGTACTGATCCCTGTGGTACCCCACTCATCGCCTCCCTCGGTAATGAGAGTTCCCCCTCAACTACCACCCTTTGCTGCCTTTCCTTCAGCCAGTTGGTGATCCAGTGGACCATCTTTGTTCCCACCCTATATCTTCCCACTTCCCCCCCTAGCCACCCAAGCGGCACTGAATCAAAGGCCTTGCTGAAATCCAAATGCAGGACATCCTCTGCATGGCCCTTGTCCAGTTCCCTGGTCTCCCAGTTGTAGTACTTAATTACTGTAGGTTTGTCTGGCAGGATCTACTCAAGACAAATCCATGCTGTTGACCATTCTGGAGTCCATTGCCCTCCAAAAAAGGTCACCAGCCTCTCTTTTAGGATTGTCTCCATGAGCTTTCCCACAATTGATGTGAGACTCACAGGTCTGTAGTTGTCTGGTTCATCCTTTGGGTCACTTTGGAGAAAGGGCACCAGATGGGCCATCCTCCAGTCTTGTGGTATGCATCCTGTGTCCAGGGAGGTATTGAACAGGTCAGCCAGTGATCCTGCCAGGATCTCCGCTAGTTCCTTAAGTTCCCTAAGGTGAATGCCATCTGGTTCTGGTGCCTTGTCCACCCTCAGTATCCTTAATCCTTCCAGAAGCCTGTCCTACGTAATCCCATGATCAGTCACCCCTCTCCCCTGCCCACTCCTCCCCTTCCCTTAGGTACCTGTCCCCCTGTCTCCTTCATGAACACAGAGCAGAAGTATTCATTTAGTGCCTTTGCCTGATCCTCCCCCCTTCTCCACCCCCCCATCCTTCTTAATCCTCACAATCTGGTCCTTGCTTTTCCTTCTCTCTCTGGCATAGCTGAAGAAGCCCTTTTCTCCATCCTTAATACCCTGTGCCAGTCTCAGCCCTCTAGAGGCCTTGGCCACTCTAACTAGCCAGGTCACCTCCCTGGACTTCTTTGTATACTCGTCCTTGTCATCTCCCCTTCCTGATTTCTTGAGTCTCTTGAATGCTTACCTCTTGGCCCTCACCCTTTCACGACTTCCCGAGTCAACCAGCTGGGCTTATTTGCCCTTCCCTTCTTACTTTGAGTCCTAGTACATGACTCAGTGGCCTCTGCCAGCCCTTTCTTAATAATATTCCATTTTTGACTCACATCCATACGTGATTGAATTCCCACCAGATGCCTTCCCATAAATTCCCCCATCCTTTTAAAGTCCATCTCCTTAATTTCAATCACCTTGGTGCCCATACCACCTGCTTCCCTCTCAGTATTGAGCATGAACCACACCGAGTGGTCGTCACCCCCTGCCACAGGGTCCTCCACCCCCAGATCCCTTACAGCATCCCCATTAATAGTACCTGATCGAGAGTCTTTTCCAACCTAGTTGGCTCACAGACCAACTGCACCAGGAAGCTGTCCTGAAATGCCTCTAATATGACCTGCTGCTTTGCACTCATGGTGGTTGGGGTGCTCCAATCCACCTTAGGTAGGTTGAAGTCCCCACTACCACTGTGTTCCCTTCCTACAAACTGTTCTAAGTTTTTTTATTTATTTTTATTTATTTCGATTTTGTTGACCGGGTAAGTGCACTAGACAAATCCTGCCTATTTTCAGGCA
Source organism: Neoceratodus forsteri (assembly GCA_016271365.2). Lineage (NCBI taxonomy): Eukaryota > Metazoa > Chordata > Ceratodontiformes > Ceratodontidae > Neoceratodus > Neoceratodus forsteri. Next base: position 1,436,028,473 of record CM028131.1, on the reverse strand, counting down.
CGACCTGGTGGAGTTGCTTAGCTAGCTCTCTGTCCAGGTCATCCACTTGAGCTGGTGGCCTGCACACTACCCCCATCATCAGTACCCTACTTTTCGAGTCCTAAAACAGCATCCATAAGGCCTCTGTCCTTTGCTCCTTCACCTTCTCCCTTGTACACCTTATCCCCTTCCGTACATAAATTGCTACACCCCCCCTTTCCCCTTGGCCAAATCCTTCCTGAATATTCTATACCTTGGGATCACAATATCCCAATCCTGGTACTGGATGGCCCTCATTTCTGTGATGGCTGTGATGTCGACCCTCCCTACTGACAAGAGAGCCTGTAACTCAGCTGATTTGTTACCTAGATTTCTCACATTCAATGAGACGACCCTCCAACCTGTTTCTCTCTGTAGGAGGGTGTGGGAATAGACAACACCTGACAGCATAAAACTGTAAAACACACAAATCTCTTGTGTAATATTTATTTGTTTTCTTCTATTGTTTGTTTTTTCAAAAGATATATTCTTAACTCAGAATAAAATATACAAATAAACAAAACTGAAATGCAAAAATAAGAAATAACTCTCCTGAGTTCCAGCAATGTTGTTCCCAAGCAATGCTGCCACAGAGTGGAAAAATGAATCACCCAAAAGCAATCTCCACAATCATCTATGCTATGCTGCTGTACCGCTCTCCAAACTCTACTGACTATCTGCCTCCAGGAGAGGTTTATATAGAGAGACATGATGACATCAGATAGTCAGCTGACCTTCCCTTTATTCTAATACACATGATATATGTGCTAGTACAAACATGTGGGGGTCAGACTTGACCACAAACCTACTTATCATCACCTTCTATAGAATTCATTCATAATAATTCCTTTTAGTGGAATACAACCTTTATTTTCAGCTACTAAATGCTTAAGGGCCATTTAAGAAGTTATGCCCCTTCTTCTTTCACATGTCATAGCCTGCTTGGTTGCTATAAATAGGGCTTAGTTTGGGCCTGCTGGCTCTAAAGAGCCTACCAGATTTCAACAGGAGCTAGAAGGAACAGGTAAAAGTCTGGGGTTCCTTTTCCCCAATAACAGTATTACCCACCTTTCCTGGTCCACTGGAAAGTGAAAATAACTATAACAAATGCTTTCTGCCTGTAGCAGTTTGCTAAGGCATATCACTAATTAGGCTAAAAAGTTTTAACAAAGTATTTTTTAATACAATTTTATTTCCTTAAGTTCTCTCCTTTTTTATGGTTGCCAGGCTACGGTTCTTTTCTTCTGTTTATAAGCGCTATGTAGCAAGCACTTAGAATGGGGAGTTTCCTGCCTTACAGCATTGTTCATTATGAGCTTGTCAGCTGAAATTATTTCATTTGGGTCTTCTGTTTACTCACAGGGCTTTTCTTAGCCCTGTGTATTCTCCTTGGGCCCATTTTTCTTAACTTAAATAGCAGGGTCCCTTTTGTTTAGCAGCTTTTCGGCAAGGGAAATATCAAGCTGCTAATACATTTATTAATACCAGGGAGTTTTTCTAGCCATCTGCAGGCTTCAAACACACTACCAAAGGCACAGTACCCTTTATTATCATCTTCTTTCTCATGAGAGTATATCAAGGGGTATGATAAGCATAGTGGGGAAAAATCTTGTCTATTTTGCCCACTAACATAGGACACTTTTCCAGGAGGTAATTCGTAACTTCTACATTGTGCATGCCCAAGGACAGAAAATAGAAATAAAGGGGGGTTATAATAGCAAAAGGTACTCTGATGGGGAGGCCATCCCCTCAGAGCAGAAATGGGAAAAGGTCAAGGGAGACCTATAGAAAGAATGCTACTGCAGTAGGCTTGAGAAAAAGGGTTTAGAGAAGATGGGATGTCCTGAGGTGCATATTTACATTCTCGGGGGGGGGGAGGCATACCCTGTCACACTCTTCCTGCCCCTCCCTGATTTTCCCCCTCTTAATCCCCTCTTGTACCAATCCCCTGATTCCCTCCCCACTAGCTTGGAGGGTGAGCTCATTTGGCTCCCCTCTTTGGGATCCCTGCCTACTGGCTGTCCACTTACCACCACTCCACCTAGTTTAAATCCACCTTTATTGCTATGTACCCCTCTATCCCCTGCTTTAATACCTCCTTCCCCTTCCTGCTCAGGTGTAGCCTGTCAATCAATCATTAATCAATCAATCATTCTTTATTTATAAAAAGTGCCTTTCTGAAACCAAGGCACTTGTACAGCAATTAAATTTAAACACATCAATAAATAGAGCAGCAGCATTAAAAATCAGAATATGCTAGGCTAAAAAGATAAGTTTTCAAGGCAACTTTAAAACTTTGGATGGTCAGGCAATCTCGCACCCGATGAGGTAAAGAATTCTACAGGGTCAGGACCATGAAACTAAATGACCTAGCCCCAGATGTCTTTAAATGGACCCTGGGAATCTCTAACAATCCCTCGTTGGTGGATCAGAGAGGGTGGAGGGTACAGTAGGGGTGAAGGAGATCTTGCACATAACTAGGTCCCTGGTCATGTAGGGCCTTATAGGTCAGCAAACTGATCTTGAAGGTGATCCACCACTGTACTGGCAGCCAGTGCAGTCCGCAGAGCACAGTCCCCTGTATAGAGATCCTTATTGTCCCAGGTTCTGCCCCAGCCCCCCACTAACCCCTTCCCCCAGCCAAGTGTTGAACTCCCCAATTCTACCTTTCCTCTCCGTACTTGTGCAGGGTACTGGGAGCACCTCTGAGAAGGCCATCGATGCCCTCATCTCCCTGTACAGCCTATACAGTTACTCAAACCTTTCCCTCACTACCTTGACCATCTCCCTCGCCAGGGCATTTGTACCTACATGCACCATGAGATGTGGTTTCTTCATACCCCTCCTTGCTCACTTAAGAATTGACTGCCCTGCCCGCTGTTAACCCAGGTATGGGCTCCACCCATATGCGACTATGTCTTTCCCCTTACTGCCCAACCTGATCCCTTTTAGTATGGAATCCCCTAGCACTAGTACTAGTACACCCCCTCCTCATTCCTCATCTCTGCCCCCACCCTCTTACCTAGGTAGCTATTTCTAGAATTTGCCACCTTTTTAACTCCACCCTTCTCTGCTGCAGTTCCTCCCTTCCACCCCTGTCAAGTCCCTATTCCCCCTCACTGCTCTCTCACTATCATCCCATCCCTCCCATCTGCCCTTGGCTGCCCCCCCTTTGCTACGTCCCACTCATGCTCCCTACCAGCACTGCTCCTTTCCCCTATACCCCTGCCCTCCTTGTCTGCCCTTCCAGCTGTGCCCCTCCCCCTTCTCCTACCACACTCCTCTGACAGACTGCTGTCTCCTGTGCATTTCCCTCCCTTCCCCTCTCCTGCCCCCTCCTGATGATCCTGCACCCCATCCTCCTCCCATTTTGTTGCCAGCACTGCAAATCTATTACCTGCCTCCTCTGTATTGCTGTGCGTTGCTTCCTTCCTCCTGACTTGAGCCTTCCCTCCAATGCTAGGCCCCTTGTTCACTTTGCTCCCACATCCCCTTCCCATCCCCTTCCTTGAACCTCTGTTCTTCCCATGCTATGTCTTCATGTTACTCCCCATAATAGGCCCTCCTGCACTAGATTCCCCCTTCCCCTCATCCATTACAACACTCTACCAAGTCTCAGCACTTCTTCTCCAGACTCCTTAGCCTGTGACAGATTGGACACCCCCCAGCTTCCACAATATATTCATCCAGACCGCCACCCCACATCTATTGCAGCTCACTATTCTATCCATGTTGGCCCTCCTAGCATTCTGCTGCTCCCTGAACCACCCACTGCTGCTCTGTCCCCTCCCACCCCCATTAATGCCCTTCCACCCCTAGTATGTCCTTCCCTAGCACTTTTCATTTACCTCCTCTGCTGTCACTCTAATCCTCATTATACCCACAATGGTTAATGCTACCCTTTGCCTTCCTCTGTTTCCTTAGACTTCAAGTGTACCCCTTCCACTTCTTCAGTGGGCCCCACTTCTGTTTTCTAATTTCCTTACTATAGTGATTCAGTCCTATGAACCCCCCTCCCTAGTTGCCCCATGTTGCCTTCCAACCCTCCCCACCAAGTTTCTGCAGGTTAGCCAGCAGACAGTACAAGTCCCTTCAGTTGCTTAAGTCTACCCCGTCATATGCAGCATATGCAAATGCTACCAGTTACTCTTAACATGAGTATACAAATCTTTCAATATACAATCCAGTAACAGTACCTTTCAATGTTGTGGTTCCAGTTGCAGTCATATGTCCCCAGCTATAGCTCCAGATTCACTCATACGCCCACTTCCAGCTCCTGAGGCTCCACTTACTCCTGCCGACTCCTTCCCCTCCAATCTTGTCTCATATGTTTTTTTGTGCAAGCCCTGTACCATCTTTGTTGCCCTTCTCTGGACTACCTCCACCCTGACAATGTCCTTACGAAGGTGCAGCCTCCAGAATTGCACTGACTGCTACAGGTGAGGCCTTACCAGTGTTTTATACAATGGCATCACTACCTCCCTTCTTTTGCTAGTGATACCTCTGTCTATGCACCCCAGCATGCCACTGGCCCTCCCTGCAGCCTTTGTACTCTGCTTAGACACTTTTAGGTCATCTGAAATGATAACCCCAAGTCACTTTCTTCCTTGGTGATCGTCAGTCACTCGTCCCCGTCCTGTAGCTCTCCCCAGGGTTCCCTCATCCCATGTGTATTATTTTGCACTTCTTTGAGTTGAATCTCAGTTGCCACACCTCTGACTATTTTTCAAGCTTTCCCGGGTCCCTCCTCATTTTCTCCACCCTGACTGAAGTATCCACGCTGTTGCAGATCTTGGTGTCCTCTGCAAACAAGCAGACCTTTCCCTCCAGCCCATCTGTAATGTCACTAATGAAGACATTGAACAAGACTGGTCCAAGGACTGATCCCTGAGGTACCCCACTGGTCACCTCCTTCTCCCCAGATTGGATCCCATTTACCACCACCCTCTGCCTCCTGTCCATTGGTCAGTTCCTAACCCAGTTTACCACCTTGTACCCCATGCCCAGGCTATTCATCTTGTTAACCAGCCTTTTGTGTGGGATGGTGTTGAAGGCCTTGCTGAAACTTGAGGTGGGTGACATCAACAGCCTCCTCCGATTTACTTCCTTTGTCACCCAGTCAAAAAAATCTATCAGATTCATCTGACATGACCTTCCTGCTGTGAATCCATGTTGTGAGAAGATTTAGTCAAGAGGGGGATAATGAGGATACAGAGAGTGGCAGGGGCAAGCTGTGTATCAAAGAGCACTGAGGCATTGTCCACACATTACATTTACCCATGCCGGTGATCCGGCTTTGGGAATGGACTCAGGTGGCAGGGTGTCATCTGATGTGGGAGATGATAGAGCATCTGATTGACTGCTCTTCTGTCCCAGGGAAGGGGGTTGCTGACCCCACCATGTGACTGCCACCAGGTGGTGACCTGGTGGTAGGATGCCTAAGAGCAACATACTTGGGTAGGTGTTGTGGGATTCCAGAAATTGCACAGAGTACTATAGGTGAGGTCTCACCAGTGTTTTATACAATGGCATCACTACCTCCCTTCTTCTGCTAATGATACCTCTGCCTATACAGACTCCAACATGTGTACCCCATCAATGGGAAGGCCTCAAAGATGGAAACTGGGGGGATGGGCTTCATGAAGCCTTGCCCACCTCCCTGTAGTCTGATCCACAAAGAAGCGTACCTGAGACTTCTGGACTTCACTATTTCAGGAGATGAGGAGGATGGTCCCACCCTGCTAGCCCAGCCAAGGTGTGAAATCCATGGTGAACCTTTACTGGGAATTGAGCGGTGGTGGCTGAAGATGGTTGCATGAAATGATGACAGTGCTATAGAGTTGCCCATCTGTTAGAAAGTACAAAACAACTTTATAACCAAAACAAAAATCTGCAGTTTGTGGTCACTCATAAAGTGATCAAGAAAAAGCTGACATTGTAGACAAGCAATTGAACTGAATATTCACCATGGACCGAGGCAGGTGGACCACCAGGGACTTGCACCAACTGTGAGAGGGGACTGAGAGGGTAGAACATAATTCAGTTCTCAATTTTAAACAGTTTATATGCTCCTGAACATAGTATTACAGTACTATTCTTATTGGTTATTACTGTTGAATACTTGGATGCCCTTGCAACTGATCCTTATGAATAAGAGGACATAGCTGATCATGCAGAGCATGCAGATGACCCTATGAAATCATCTGGCATCTATAAAATCAATATTTTACAATACAGGTAATTTGTCCTGGCTCTTGACTGCAGCCAGGTTGAGAACCAGTGGTCTTGCCAATGCTAGGGTGACTGATGAAATTGAGGTGGGTGTAAAGGGCTGAATATTCCAGTTCATATGCTTGTCTCCATGCACTTGCATCCTCCATGTTTGTTGTGGTTCAGGGGTTGGGAATTGTGGAGAAATATGAAAGGGGAGCACGTTACATGAAGCACTGCTCAAGCTGTCTAGGCCCACCCTGCTGCTATAATTGGGAAAAGAGGAATTCTGAATGAGAGTCACCGTGGGATGGAGGACAGCCCTCTCCCTTGCACAGTGATGGAAATTACCTCCCCTTCATGCCCCCATAAGGAAAGATGCACCAGGCCGGCTGATGGCACCATGGGAAAAGGCTGAGCAGCCACCCTATAAGCCCTGGAGGATAAAAACCTTTTAAACTAAATAAATAAATGTCAGTTTAAGTATAATAACTATTGGCTCTCTATGTGTTATGAAGTAGTAACTCAATCAAGAGATTCTAATGACATCATACACCTCAAGAATGATCCTGAAAAAAAATATGCTGTTATTTTAATTCCAAGATGGAGTTACTTGTTATGTAACAGAGGACAACCTGTTGTATTGTACAATACATTGATCCATACTTGTTTGAAAAAGATCTCACCCCCACCCCACATTAACAAGTGTTTAACTTTCAACAACAGGGAAATTATCACTTTTGCTCCAGTCTAACTCAGCACTACCATTTCTCCCAAAAATAAATATTAAATGAATACTTTAAAATAAAGATTGTGAGACAATGTAATCCAGTGTCTTTCAGTAACAGTCAGATCTGTCTAATTCCATTGGAGATGGATTGTGACTAGTCAACTCTATTCATACAGCACACTTCAACATAGGAACATTGGCATAAACAAAAACAGGTGAATTGCTTTTTTCTATCAGCATGAGCTGAGTGTGCTGATGGATCTGGCAGAGGATCTTGCAGATCCTTTGTCTGACCTGTTCAATATTTTGGTGGAGTTGGGCATGACACCAATGGACTACAGAATAGCACATGTAGTGCCCATCCATAAGAGTGGTCACAAGGATGACCCTAGAAACTGCAGAGACCACACTTAAGGAAATGTTAGTAGAGCATCTTGATGAGAATGATCTTCAAGATGACAGGCAACATGGGTTTATGGGACTAAGGTTGTTTGAAACAAATCTGATTGACTTCTTTGACGAGGCCAATACAGCAGTGGATCGGGACCACGAGGTGGACATCCCTTATTTGGATTTCAGCAAGTCCTTTGACTTTGTACCCCATGAGAGGTTGATAATGAAGTTGATAGATATATAGGTTGGTGAGAAGTTGACCTGGTGACTGGAAAATTGGCTAAGAGGCAGGACCCAGAGTGCTGTGGTGGGAGGTGAGCTCTTCAACAACAGGGAGGTCACCAATAGGGTCTCACAGGGCTCTGTTCTCAGACCAGTGTTGCTTAATGTTTTCATCAGTTGTATTTTACATGGTATTAAGGGTCAAATTTGCCAGTTCCTGGTGACCATCAAGTTCTGTGGGAGAGTGGATACAGCAGAAGGGTTACTGGACCTAATGGAAGATCTGTAAAGGCTAGAGAGGTGTTCTGGAATTTTGCAACTTATCCTCAATTCAAAGAACTGCATGGTTATGCACATTGGAGCCAACACCCCAAGGACTGACTACAGCTTGAAGGGTCCAAGTATATGCATCAGATGAAGAGAAGTTCCTGGGAGTGATGATCACTTCTGACCTGAAACACTCCATGTAATTTAGGAAGGCAGTGGCAAAGGCACAAAAACGTTTGGCTGCATTGCTAGAGGAATCAACAAGAAGGGGACGAGTAATAGTACTCCTTTAATGGTCCTTTGAGAGGCCGCATCTTGAGTACACTGTACAATACAGGTGTCCATACTTTAAAAAGGAAAAAAACATGCTGGAGATGGTCCAAAAGAGGGCAACTAAGATGGACATGGGACAGCAGGATGTAATGTAGAATGAGAAGTTTGAGGTCCTAAACATATACTCCCTGGAGAAGAGGAGAAACTAGAGTGAGGGGACATGATTTAGACCTTCTAGTATTTGCAAAGAATAAATACAGTGGACAAAGAGGATCTCTTCATGCTTAGTGGAAACTGAAACATGAGGGGACACTGTCTCAAGCTGGAGACAGGGAGATTTACAGTAGGAGAAAAATGATGAGGCACTTCGTCACAGAGAGTGTGGTGAAGGGTTGGTATAGACTTGCTGAGGACATAGCATTTTTAAAATGGTGGGTAGCTTCAAATGAGTTTGGGACTGAATTGTGGGAAAAAAATTAAGCTTAAGAAAGGAATGGATGGAGAGGAAGGGTGGACTGTGAAGAGGGAGATAGGGTCAGTAGCTGATGTAGCTGATGCTGTGGATCATGCATCATGGGCAGACTAGATAGACCTAATGGCCTTATTCTGTTATCATTGTCATTTGCTTGTATGCTAGAAAGTAATTCTAAATAATAACTCAAAAAATACTATATAGAGGCTTGTATATGTGCAACCGTACACAATATGACTGTGTTTAAAATTGTGTGGTGTCCATGGTAACAACAGACCTCAATAGCACAACCTTGTATATGTATGGTTGCTCATACACAACATTTTACAGTGTATGGACATCCTTATAAGTAAAAAATTAGCTGAGCCACTGCTACCATTGCTCTTTCTCTCATTAGTGTAATCTAAAAGTGACAGTACTAGTTGACTGCACTAATGATGGCTGCCTTGGATCTTGAACTTTGAGTCATGTGAAAGTGTTCTACTCTGTAGTGCTGCAGTAATGCCATCACTAGTATCTATAGCTAATATTAGCCCTGCAGCCTTGTTGTGCCATCTAAACATGGTTAAACTTTAAGAGGCGAGGCTGCAGGGGGCACAAAAACATCTTTTAGACAAGGCTTAAAAGCAATCTCAGTTAATGCTATTTAGATAACTTGGGAATGGTTGCAGTAAAAAAGTTAAAATAAGGGCGAGTTAGGCTCTCATGCAGATAACTCGTTGCCATCGGTTGCCCAACCCAAATGCATAATGATGTCAGCTGCTCTTTAAAAAAATCATAGAAACATAGACTTTGCCAGCAGAGAAGGACTACTTGGTCCACCTAGTCCACCTATTTTCTCCTGCTTATAGTATCACATCAGACCTTATGTGATCTCTGGCCCATGCATCTCCACTTCCCTTTCTCTAAGATTCCTTTAGGCCTATCCCATGCATTCTTCAACTCCACCATTGGTTTTGCCCCAACCACCACCACTGGAAGGCTGTTCAAGGAATCCACCACTCTTTCTGTGAGGCAGCCCTTCCTCGCATCTCTCCTGAAACTACCCCCTCCAACTTCTAATCATGCCCTCTTATCCTTGAGCACCTTTTTTTCTGTAAACTACTTCCTTCTTGTACCTTTCATACCCACATAAAAGATTTAAAGGACTCAATTATATGCCCCCTCTCTCTCTCCTCTCTTCCAGGGTGTACATATTTTGGTCCTTTAATCTCATCTCATAGGGCTTGTAATGCAGACCTTGCACCATTTTAGCTGTCCTTCGCTGGACCACTTCCACTCTGTATGTGTCCTTTCTGAGCTGTGGTCTCCAGAACTGGGCACAGTGTTCTAGGTGGGGTCTTGCCAGCAATCTATACAGAGGCAACACAACCTCCATCTTTTTGCTGGTGGCACCCCACCCTATGCACCCCAGCATCTCACTTGTCCACCCAACTGCCCTGTCACACTTCCTGGTCACCTTTAGGTCATCTGATATGATCGCCCCCAGGTGTCTTTCCTGCTTGGTGGTTATCAGTACAACCCTCACCCCATTCTGTGCTCCAACCCTGGGTTTCTGTGCCCCATGTGCATTATTTTGCACTTTTCTTTCACATGTAAGCTAGCTGCCATACATTTGACCACTCCTCTAGTTTTCTCAGATCACTACTCATACTATCCACCCCACTTGAAGTGTCCATCCTGTTGCAGAGTTTGGTGCCATCTGAAAAGATGCAGGCCTTCCCCTCCAGCTCCACTGCAATGTCACTTATAAAGACTTGAATGAGAACCGGTCCTAGCACTGATCCCTGAGGCATGCCATTGGTAACCATCCCTTTCTCTGAGTGAATTCCATTTACCATCACCCTCTGGCACCTATCTCTTAACCGATTTCTTACCCATTTACCACCTTTGGGTCTACTGCTAAGCTACTAATATTGCTTACTAGTCTCATACATGGAAAGGTGTTGAACATCCTACAGAAATCTGGGTAGGCTACCTCCACTGCTCCATCCTGATCAAGTTCCTTGGTCACCCAGCCAGCCAGTCGGTGCAGTAGTTGGATTTCTGCTTGTGACCCCAGTGACCCAGGTTCAGGAATGGACCTGGGTCATTGGAGGGCCAGTCAGGGGAGAAGGATCGAGTATCCCATGGACTGCTCTCCTACTCTGGTGGGAAGGTGTGGTGTGTGACTGGCACTCTAGAGACCCCTGGCAGAGGCTGGGGACATTGCAGTGACCAGCACCAGCAAGGCTTTGTGGGGTGGGACAGGTGCTGGCATCATTGCATGCTCCTACCCCCACCTACAGGGGGAAAAAAGCCCACCTACCCACCGCCTTAATGACGCCCGCCCCCCAGTTGCTATTGACTCCCAGGCTGATCCCACTCTAACCCATCATTTGTGGCACCCTTCAGAGGAGCAGGGTGTTGTGATTCCACCCTGGGGGGCAAGCCAGGGGATACCGGGAGGGTGGCTAATGTGGGAGCTGCAGCCGAGGGGTTTGTGACTGTGCCGATGTCTGGTAGTGGGAGGTGTCAAAAAGAGGAAAATAAAAGAAAAGTTCCTTGGTCGCCCAGTTAAGGAACTCAATCAAATTTGTTTGACCTGATCATGCCAGCCATGAATCCATGCTATGCTGTGTCGTGTAACCCACTGGATTCAAGATATTCCACAATCCTTTCTTTAAGCAGTGATTCCATTAACTTTCCCACTGCCAAAGTCAGGATGACTGGCCTATAATTTCCAGCCTCTTCCCTGCAACTTTTTTGAAGTAGAATTACATCTGCCCTACTCTAGTCCCATGAGACCACTACTGTCTCCAATGATCTGTTAAATATGGCCATCAGAAGTTCAACCAGTGCCAATCTGAGTTCCCTCAAATATAGAGTTGTTTTGGGGGGGGATGACATGTTAGGGATGGGAACCCTAACACCACATTTCCATACTTTTGTTGCTGTAATAGGAACCCTAACTGATGCATTAACAAAGTTTTTTGCAATGTATTTCCTTACTTTTTGTGAAAGTATCACCATAGCCATAGTTGTTTTTTTGTAAGTGTAGAGACATTGTAATTAACCTTCATCTCCATGCCCCATGATTTTCCTTATTGTATTGTAGGAGCAGAGGGTCCTTCAGACCATGCACACATTCCCTCCTTAGATGCATGACCAAATAATCATCATACCCATCTGATTACCCCAGGACATGTACCTAGTACCTAGTACAGAACATTTTCAAATCCCCGCCAACACATAATTCTGCGCAACTGTGATGACATTCCTTGCCACAAATGTGAAAACACATTTTGGGCAGGATTTGAAAAATTACAGCTTTGACATACATGAGGTGGGGTAATAAGAAAGCTATGTTGTACATTTGGGGTCAAAATATTCAACAATTCCATAGTTGCGAGTAGTCATACTGAAATTGCAATGAATGGTCATATCTTTGTCATTTTTTCATGTTTTAACTACAAATGTTCTACATAGTCTTCTTATCACCCCACCTCATAAACCACATAGGTGAAAATGTTGTAATCTGTGGCAAAATGTCATTCTGCTCCACCTTGTTCCTCATAATGACCTTCCTGTGTTGGTCAACGCTTTGTTTCTTCTCACCTTGATTACTGTAATGCTCTATATCTAGGGTTGCCGGGGGTGGATCTCCATTGCCTGCAGCTGGTGCAGAACACAGCAGCCAGGTTGTTGACTGGGTTATCAAGAACTTGCCATATCACACCTGTGCTGCGTGGACTGCACTGGCTGCCAATGCGGTGGAGAATCACCTTCAAGGTCACATTGTTGACCTATAAGACCCTACACTGTCAGGGACTGGGCTACCTGCAAGATCTCCTTTGTCCCTACCGCCCTCTCTGCCCACTCCGCTCCACTTGCGAGAGATTGCTAGAGATTCCCAGGGTTTGTCTTCAATCATCTGGGGCAAGGACTTTTTCTTTTATGGCCCCGACCCTGTGGAATTCTCTACCTCATCAGATTAGAGAGTGCTTGTCCATGGAATCATTTAAGAGGTCTCTGAAAAGCCACTTATTTGCACTAGCATTCGGATAGATTATTTTATGGTCATTTTATTGTTTTAAGTTATTATTTATTATAGTTGATGTTTTATTCTTGTTATGTATCAGCGCTTTGATTTATTGAAAAGCGCTTTACAAATAAAATTTTGATTGATTTTTTTTTGATTGAAACACGTTTTGGTCAGGATGTGAAAAATGACAGCTGTACTGTGCATGAGGTGGTATGAAACAATCATTATGTTGGACATTTGAAGTGAAAATATTAAAAATTGCCAGCGTTGCATGCATGCCTAGAAAAATTTCAATGACCGCGTGTAACTCAGGCATTTTTTGGTATTTTTGCACCAGATTTTCAACATGGACTTTTTGGGACCCCATCTTATGAACACTGACACTGCCATTTGATTACTCAGTCCCAAAAGGTGATTTCGCACAGCAACCATGCCATTTTGTGCCACAGGTGCAAAAAAACATTTTGGGCAGGATGTGAAAAATGACAGCTGTACTGTTCATTAGGTGATGTGAAAAAAATGACTATGTTGAAAATTTGGAGTCAAAATATTGAAAATTACCAAAGTTACGCGTGTGCATAGAAACATTTCAATGATGCTCATAACTCAGCCATTTTTATGAATTTCTTTGACCACATTTTCAACATGGGCTTTTTGGGACCCCACATGATGAACACTGGCACTGTCATTTCATTAATTGGTCCCACAAGGTGATTTCTTGCAGCAACAGTGAAATCGCCTTCAGGGCCTGATATCCAAATGACAGTGACAGTGTTCATTAGGAGGGGTCCTAAAAAGACCGTGGGCCAGATATTCAAAAGGGTTGCGCCATGCGCAATAGGGTTGCGCCTGCGCAAGTCCAAAAGTGCGCCATTCTGCGATATTCAGCAGGAGGCAGTTGCGCCACCGAAAACATGCTGAGCAACAGCGCAATGCAAATGACGGCATGCGCAACTGAAGGGGGTGGATTCATGCATAAAGAGCGCAATGCGATATCCAAAGACTTGCGCAATGCGCAACAGCGGAACAGCCGGAAGTTGCGCCCCAGCAGAAATGAGCCAAAATAAAAAGGCTCAAGGAAGAGGTGCAAGAACGCTACAGGGATGCCAAGTGGGGAAGAGAGAAAGAGAAAGACAGACAGTGACAGGCCACGGCAGGCAAGGGAAGCAGGTGGGCCATAGGCTGCAGAGGCCAGTGGGGGTGCCCAGTGCAGTGGAGCAGTAGTCAGGACAGCGGGGCAACAGAGCAACATCAGCCGGGGGTCACAAGCCAGGGAGATGGACAGTGGCAGTTTCCACATGGAAGCTGTAATGAGGGGGGTGAGAATGCAAGGTGCAGGGGGACGTGGCCGTGGATGGGCCCGTTGGTGGTACGCCCCCAACAGGCAGTACCATGCCCACATCAGCTTTGAGCTGTACACAGATGTAGAGATCATGGGCTGGTACCGCCTGAACAGGGCAATACTGAGGCGGCTCTGTGAGCTGTGCAGTGATGTGATGCAGGCACCCTCATGACGGAGTCATGCTCTGTCAGTGGAGACCAAGGTGACAGCCTGCATGTGCCTGCTCACCACGGGCACCTTCCAGAGGCCAACAGGGGACACCACAGGAATCACACAGTTGGCCACATCATGCATCCTCACCCAATTCCTCAGCGCACTGCTGCCACATGCTGAGGAGCACATCCATTTCCCCAGCACCGAGGCAGAGCGTACAGCAAACATGCAGGCGTTCCACAGGGTAGCACGTATGCCTGGCATGCTAGGGGCCATAGACTGCACCCATGTGGCCATTCGCACGCCACCTGGCCCCGATGGGGCCGCATATAGGAATAGAAAGGGCTTCTCCAGTGTCAACTGCCAGGTGGTGTGTGATGCCACTCTGCGTATAATCAATGTCTGTGTCACACACCCTGGCAGAGCACATGATGCCTTCATATGGCATCAGTCCACACTGTGCCATCGATTTGAGAGTGGGGACATCCCCACAGGCCATCTAGTGGGTGAGTACGCATGTAGGAAATGCAAACTCGGAGCAAGGGTGGGAATGCCACAGGTGCCATGGTAGTGGCACACAGGGATATGGGCAGTATGGACCTGAACATGATACTGATCTCCACTATCTCCACACAGGTGACAGCAGATACCCACTCCGTCCCTGGCTGCTCACACGTGCACGGCACCCATGACCCCATCGCAGCAACGCTATAATGAGGCACATGCCGCCACATGCAACATCATTGAGCGGGTGTTTGGGATGCTCAAGGCATGCTTCCGATGCCTAGGCACCTCTGGCAGTGCCCTACAGTACAGCCCCTCAAAGGCCTGTGGGATATTCCTGGCCTGTTGTATCCTGCACAACATGGCCAATGACTGTGGGATAGCCGTACAGGTTGAAGAGGGGGGACAGCGATGGGGACGCCAGCGGTGCCAGTGTTGATGGTGATGAGCAGCCCCTCCTTGGACGGCGGGACCCCCGACTGATCCGGCAGGCCCAGCTGCACCTGGACACCATCACGGAGGAGCATTATGCACAACACAGGTAAGTCAAGGGGCCATGTGCAAACAACACTGTCCTGGTGCAACCCACAGGCACACAGAGTAACACACCAGGGGTCATTGACGGCAAGGGGGGGGTGGAAGGGACCAGGCACACAAACACACCATCAGGGAGGTGCGAACAGTCATATGGACACACACACACACACAAACACACCAGGCACAAAGTGTACATGGGCAGGTGCACAGCAGAGCAGGAACAGACATGGCAAACACACAGATCCACAGACCACACCCACCACCTGTACTGTCCAAGCACGTGTGTCAGATGCTGGGCACCCTTGCACCTTGGTGTACAGTACAATGCAGGCATCATCATGCACATGCACCTGTGGACAGCAGTCGGGATGGTGTGCAGGTGGTCTGTGTGTCGGCGTGATGGGCAGGGCACCCACCAGTGCACTGCCCACCATGACGCACAGTGCACACAGGGCAGCACCAGACAGGGCCCACACTGGGAGACAGGTCAGTCATGTTGCACCATTCCACAGCCACCGTGGATGTGTGGGCGGCCCCGCCGTGACCCAACAGCACTGGCAGGCTGAGCAGGGGCCACATGGGGTGGCACCGATGGACCACCAGGGGTCCCACTGCACGATCGCGACCTTGTCCGCAGTGGGGTCTGTAGGATGCCAAACATACCTGCACCGGGGTGCTTGGGATGCCCACAGCAGAACCCAGCGTCGACAGGCTTGGTGTCACATGACGCCGGGAATGGGGAGTGGAGAGCGTACTGTGTGGGGTGCATGGTACAGGAGCACCTGCTTGTGTGCCCAATGCAGCCACGACAGTGACCAATGCCTGGGTCTGCCTGTCAATGGCGGCGGTTACATCCATCCGCATATGGACCATCTCTGCACGGTCCAGAGCACAGTCCCTGCTGTGCCGCTCCACAGCCACACACAGTGCTTCCACAGACGTTGCAACCCGCCTTTGCTGCTGTACTGATTCCTGCAGCAGGTGGGTGTGCTCTTCAAATGGGTACTCTGCCACAACGGCATCCTGTCCCCCAGGATGTGGAAGGTCCTGATGCTCAACACCCCTTGAGGGTGGGCGCTGTTCACCAGGACCAGGAATGGGTGTATCAAAGGGCGGTGGGCATGTGCCACCACTGGACACTGTACCCCCAGACCTGGTGGGTGACTGCTGCTGCCCCTCCAACCGCTGTGCCCCAGGGACCACTCATTCCACTGTTGTGGCCGCAACAGTGCCAGACACCTGCACAGCTACCAGTGCTGCCCCACCGGTGCTGACAGGCACAGCCTGGGACTGTGCCAACATGCTGGCATACACGTTGGAACCAGCTAGGCCCAGGGACACGTGCTGGCCTGCTGTGTGTCCATCATGGGACACACACATGTCACTGCCCATTGCAGTCCTTGCATCATCAATGGTGCAGGTACGTGCTACAGCCACAGTCACAGTGTGCTGGCATGCTTGCATGCCAGACTGCTGAGACACAGGCTGTGCACCCCCACACCTGACTCACCGACACCAGAGTTGGCAGCCCAGCGTGCATGCTGGTGCAGTGCATGCTGGCTGGTGACAGAGGTGGATGGACCCTCCTCCATGTCCAGCAGGTCTTCTTCACTGCCTGGACCCACCACCGTCCCCTGAAGATGAACAGGATCTGTAACAGAAAGAGAGGACATGTGAGTGCATGTGAACAACCTTCCCCACCCAACACCACCACCATGTCATACCATGCAGTGATGGGCTTCCACCTGTCTGGAATCCACCTCCTGGTACACCCTCAATAGCACTCCACTGCATTGATGCAGCCAGTCGGTCCTCAGCCGGGGTCAGCTCCACCACCGCTGGCTGGCCCCCGCCAGTGCCAGCATGTGCCACCCTGAGGGCTGCCACCTTCTCCTTCACCCTCCTGCTGTCTGTCCCCATCTTCTTTTTGCATTCCTGCATGAAGCGCTGGTGGCTTCCGTGCAGGTTCACTGCCTGAGCTACCCCCTCCCATGCAGCCACACGGGCCTGAGGGGTGCCCCGCTGTCCACTCAGTAGTGACTCCTCCTCCAGGTAGGCCTGGAAGAGGGCCTCTGTCTCTGCAGTGGTGAAGTTGGGCCTCCTCCTCCTTCGCCCACCATCCTCACCCTCACCTTGGCTCTGCTCGGTCATGGCGATCTGTATGGGTGGAAGTGGACACCTGTCACTGTGCAGTCTACAGCGTTATCCCATGCCTATTGTCCAGAACATCCCACAGCATGCAACCCACCTCTCACCTGCAGTAACCGAATCTGGCCAGCGCAGCCCAATGTCGCACATTTATAGCGCAATGCATGCAAATTAGGAGTGGAGCAACTGTAATGAGATGCAAATCGTGCCACTGCACCTTTGAATGGCTGATCAGATGATTTGCATGTGCCGGCTGATCTCGTGCCGTTGCGTTTTACTATACGGTTGAGCCGGCTGAGCCAATGGCGCAGATCTGTGACTGTGTGGTACACTGCATTGCACATGCCCAGGTAGCTTACGCAAGCGTCTGCCACGCTGATGATGTGCTGTGCGCAATCGGCAATTCAGACCATGGCCACCATTGTGCCAGTGGAGCTACAGCACTGGGCACCATATGGCGCTGTGGCACTACTGCGCAATAGTCCACTGTGGCACTGGCACGCAGGTGGTCAGTTGCGCAGGATGCTTAGACGTCAGATGGCGCTGTGTGTGGCCTTGTGTCATAGACCCCTGACCTGGTGTCCGACCTTTGCCCCCTGGCACTGTTTGGCTGCCATGTGTACGGCCCTATTGCGCTGTTTGGTGACAGCGCTATGTAAACCGACGGCACTGTACGAACAGCGCGATTGGAACCTGTGGTGGTCTATTGCACAACATTTCCACGTGGGGTTGCCGCGCTGCGGGGCGCCATATTGCCTGCTGTACAACTCCAACTATGGCACGCAGGAGAGTGCCCCAATGGAGCCCAGTGGAGGTGGCCAACCTGGTGGCCCTGGTTGAGCTCCACTATGGGGCACTGTATGGGGAGAAGCCCCTCACCATGGCTCGCACCCAGGTCTGGCTGCAGGTGGCCACTGACCTGGTGAGGGTCACAGGGTGGCACCGGTCTGCAGAGCATTGCCGGCACAGGTTCAGTGACCTCTGCAGGAGGGAGCCAGATGTTCTGTATGCCTACTAGTCACGATGCCAGGAGGGGCGTTGTGCCTAGGCCAGGTGGGTGTACCATCTATGCACCTGTATTCTCCGTAGGGGTGTGAGTGTGTTTTGGTGGCTGTGCATGGGGGATGGCTCTGCCATGGTTGGCTGTCAGTGTGTGTGCAGGTGTGAGATGCATGGGTCTGGCTGTGTGGGCAGTCACACTCACTGGGGCGGGGGCAGTCTGCTTTGGAGTCACACTGATGTTTTTCTCAACATTTGTCTCCCACAGGCCTGGCAGAGAGGATGCAGGCACAGGCTGAGGAGGGCCCTGGCAGGGCCCAGGTGGCAGACGGTGGTGATGCGAGGGATGGGCCACAGCAGCAGCAGCAGCAGCCACAGCTGCTTGCTGAGTGTGAGTATCATTACATCATGGATGCTATTGCATGCTGGAGGGGGTGGGCATGACCACCAGCCACGGACAACACGACCATGCATGACACAGGTGACAGTCATCACTGTCCAGTGTCACTGCACGTCTGTGTGTGTGTCACTGGTGGTCCATGCATGCACTGGGCACATGGCTGTGGAACTGGCATCCCACCACATTGCCACGTCACTTGACAGCCTTGTTTGTGCTGTGATGGACATGGGCAGTGTGTGTGTGCAGTGGTGCACATAGCTGGTGCTGCCTGGTTGGGCATGTCATGTGCATGGTCACTGTGGGTGGGTGCATGCCATCACAGGTGCGGGACATTGGGCTATATGCCTTGCAGGTTGGGTGGTGTTCAGGGTTGTGGACAGTCACAGCCATTGACTGTGTTCCCTTTTCCTAGGCCTCATCGTCCTACGCAAGATTGAGCGTGCCCTCCACCAGCTGACCAGGGTGTCCGTTGAGAACCATGACATCCTCCAGGACATCCAGCGCCGTGGGCTCCGGCGATGGCACAGCCAACTGAGATGGCACCAGGAAGCAGAGGACCAGCCTGCTAGGCCTTAGACAGGCTTCCCTTCCCACTTCACCCATCCCTCCCACCCTGCCTTCCCTCTCCCAGTTGTTCACCCTACCCTTGCCCACCCTACCTTGTACCCTCCCCCAGTCTTGTAAATATCTGTAAATAGTTATTGTTCTTGTTGTTCTACTTTCTATTTTTGAAATATATATATATTTTGTTATGTATACTGTGGTGGTCTCTGATTTGCAGCTGGCTATGGTTGCTCAGTTGCAGTGGTGTGAACGCCATCTGGGGTGGTATGGTCCTGGGTATGTGTGTGTGTGTGTGCGTGTGTGTGTGTGCATAGGGAGGTGTCTCCAATGTGGCAGTGACTTTCTGTCAGTCTTGCCATCTGCTGCTGTCCACTGCTGGGTACACAGGGTGGGTCTGGCTTGTATGGTTCTATGCTACACAAGGTTGACGTGTGCCGGGGGGATGCATGGTGTTTACTGCAGTGACAGTCACTGCACATGGGTGGTGTCTTGGGGTCACGGTGCAGGGTGTGCTGTGCAGACAGGGGGCTGATGTGCACTGTGGTTGTCAACCCCCTGTGTGTGGCAGTCTCAGCCTGCCAGTGGTTGTGCTGGGGCGTCCTTGCCTTGCTGTGCTTTGTTGGCTTGTCCCATGGGCCAGTGGATCATCCATCCCACCCCAGTGATGCTGTGCTTGGGGTGTCTGGTGTCTTGCTGGTTCTGCAGTGTGTTCCTGTGCCCATGTGTGGCATGGCTGGTGGTAGGCCCCAGCCTGCCTCCCTGGTTATGCAAGTTCCATTGCTCTGTTGGGGTGGGGGCTCTGCTTGCGCTATGGCACCTCTGGACTGCTCAGCTGGGCTAACCTTGTTGCGCTATGTTGCCAACCTTTCTCTCAGCCCCCTTCTGGTTGCGCTATGGCGCAGTTTGTGCGATATTCAGATGTTGGCTGCTTGCGCAATTTGTTTTGCTCCATGTTTGAATATCGCGTCTGTTGCGCATATGCGTAATTGAATTGTGCTTGCTCCTGCTGTTGCTCACATTTTGGGAGCAGTTTGAATATCTAGGCCCATGTTGAAAATTTGGTGAAAAAATACCTAAAACACTAAAGTTATGCTCATCAGTTCAAAATGTCATTGAAATACATTATACGGCACCTACCTTGATTCCTCAGTTTGCAGTTTGGGTTTGAAGAGTGCAGATGTGTCCAGGTCCACAGAATATGATAGAGGATGACCTCTGGAGGTAAGTATTGTGTAGGGTAAGGGGGGTTGGTCAGATGGGTGCTCAGTGGGGGGTCAGGATGGAGGAACGGGGTCTGCAGCAATGATGAGGGACCATTTTCTGTCTTTCAGGAAAAAAAGACATTGGGGTCAGTTTTTCTATTACAGGTACAATAAATAACTATCTGGGGACACTATGGGTGGGCTCCTCAGTGTTCCACACTACTGGGGGGGTCTAAATGATGACATGGAAGATTGGGCCCCCCCGATGTCAGCTACAATTTAAAAAGCAACAAGCTGCAGGGGGGGGGGGTCTGACACCAGGGGTGGGCATGCCGGTGTTGGATTATTATATAAAATATAAAAAAATATAAATAAATCAAGAAGGGAGTAGGGGACAGAGACTGAAGGGTGGGGGTGCCACTAGATACCAGGGAATAACAGGGACCATCATCGGGAAGTGAGGAATGTGTGCCAGAAGACAAAACAGTAGCTCACACCTCACCCTGCAGCCAGCAGCACAAGTTCCAGCTGCAGCTGCAGAAGTCAAGAAAATCCCACTGTTCTGATACAGAGAATGAGGTAGAAGCAGTCCTCTCACGAACCTCAGCAGCCAGGATTTTGGGTGCCCACAAAGGTGTTTCTGGCCTCAAATGAAAAAAAGGTACATAAGAATGTAGTTAAACGAGTCCTGTTTAGCTATTTTCTGATGTTTCTTTTTTGAATTTCATTCATTCTGACATATTTTCCAGTACTTTCTGTTTCTCGCTAATGGGAAAACAAGATGGTGAACACAACAGAGCTCTGTGAAAATATAGAATTCTCTATGTGACCTTATATGTGAAATGACAGTAGCTCTTGTGAAAACAAAAGTATTTTCATGCAGAACATCTAACTTTTCCAGTAGGAAAAAATGGGAAAATTGAAACTGGAATAACTTTTGAACAGAGTAATATTTGTTCACCAGACCTTCAAAAGGCACATCTGTGAGGCAAAGGCTTTCTAACCTGAACATTTCAGACCACAACCTAAAACCATTTCTGAGATAAAGGTGGACAAAGAAACAGGAATAAAATGGTAAATGCAAATATTTTTAAACTTGAATAACTTTGAAACTGCCCAACAGATTCACATGAAAGTTGCCACATCAAGAGACCTACCCCCAGAGATTATGCATGCTCAATTTGTGCAAATCTATTAAATGGTTCCAAAGTTATTAAAGTTCAAACATTTGGCTTTAACATAGAAGTTTGGACTTAACCCTAACTATACTGATGCTACTGAGCCAGTTTTAAATATATATATATATATATATATATATATATATATATATATACATATAGATAAAACTCATTTAATGCATAGTTAGCACCCACAGTGAAAGTGAGCCTCACTGTTAGGTTGTTCCCGCCATTCTCACTGTGACACAGGTGATTGGGATCGCCAGCCCCAACTCTCACCCCATGACATGTGTGTAAAGGCAGGAAGTATAGGAGAATGGTGAGAGTTAGGACCCACATCCCAATGCGCACCCCAATGCCGTTGGGGGTGGGTGGGGTCCAAGGGGGTTTCAACCCTAACAGCAAATTTCCTCACTTTTGTCGCTGTGGAACCCTAACTAATGCATTAAATGGAGTTTTTGCCTCTAATTTCCTTCTTTGAGAATGATAACTAGAAATAGTGAATGGGATGGCAGCTGGGAGCGCTGGGTCCGGAGGTCCCGTGCTCCCACCACATGATGTGTTATGGCATACTAACAGGGACAGCAATGCAAACAGAAATGCTAACAGTGGCGCACATGGTAACACAAGCACGAATGAGAACAGAAAGGGTAACGCACATGGTGGTGTAGACGGGAATGGTCTGCCACGTGATGTGTTGTCACATAGTAACATGGTGCCTGTAAACAGAAATGTCAATGGGCATGGTGATGTAAAGTGAAACAGTAAGATAAACAGTACTGTAGACAGAAATGGCAAAAAATAACAGAAACGCAAGCGCAAATGAAAACGCAAAGGATAACGCACATGGTGGCGCAGACGTCAATGGTAAGTGAAACGGGTACGGATCTGCAAGCGGAAAGGGCAACAGTAACAGTAATTTAAGCGTACAGGCTGGTTTTCCCCAAAACCTGCATTGAGAAAGACAGTGAGTACAAATAATGTATGCAAAATAATGAGTATCGGAGAGGAAAATGAGATCTTGGAATACTAAATACATTATATCTCAGGAACCGTACGACGTAGAAAAAAAATTTAAAAGTCATATTATTTAGAACTGTCCTGGCTAATTTTTATGTTAGCACCATTAGGGGGCTAAGAAATTTTCCGACGAAAATCCGTATCTCACCGTTTCGAGATCGGGCCCTGAAAGTCGGCTGAACACCATAATGTTATCCTATGGGAAAAAAGAAAAGTTCGAGCACCATAACTTTGCCTCCCTGTAATGTTTTTCACCAAACTACTGAAAGGCACATCTGTGGGCTGTTGGCTGTCTTCCACAAATTTCAGGAAAAAGACCAAACCTGCTATTTTGCAGCAGGGCTCCAATGATTTCTGTTAAGTGTCGGCGCCGTAATGTTATCCTATGGGAAAAACCGTCAATTTTGGAGTGCCGTAACTTTGCCGCTATGTGATATTTTTTCACCAAACTACTGAAAGGCACATCTGTGTACTGTTGGCTGTCTTCCCTCCAAATTTCAGGAAAAAAGACCAAACCGTTATTTTGCAGCAGGGTGCCAAAGGATTCCTGTAATGCTTCGGGCGCCGTAATGTTATCCTATGGGAAAAACTGTCAACTTTGGAGTGCCATAACTTTGCCGCCGTGTAATATTTTTTCAATACAACACTGAAAGGCACATCTGTGAGATGTCGGCTGCGTCCCCTCCAAATTTCAGCCCAAAACTCCCAACGGTTATTTTGCAGTGCAGTGCCAAAGAATTGCTGTCATTTTCCCACAGACTAGAAAATTACTGTCGCAATTTGCGAAAGCTTTCGCAAAAAGTTCGACACTTTCGTGAGCACGAAAGTAATTTGCGAAAGTACTTTTTCCAGAAATTTGAAAAACATATTTCTGGGGTGTTTTACCACAAAATAAAGACATGGCAAGCATCCTCAGGGCCCGAATAGCTAAATACAAAAAGAATTACGTTGCTAGAGGGTCTCAAATTTAAATGCCAACCATTTTTCTGATCACCAACTGAAAACAAAATGGTGGATTTGCGAAAATAACAGGCCCATTTGCGAAAGTAAAAATGCATTTGCGACACTGTCGAACTTTTTAACTTTTTCCCATTGACTTATAATAGGAAACTGTTTTTTGAATAACTTTTGAACCGTTTAATATTTTTTCACCAAATCTTTGAAAGGTACATCAGGGACCCTGCCTGCATGTTTCCTGAAGATTTAGGGCCAGTCACGAAACTGCATTTAATTCGTACACGCCACTACATAGAATTCCAGAAAAGCGTAAACGCTACAAGATATCACGCTTTACAACTCTGCAACCGACATCCGATCAGTACGAAACTTGGCAGATCCCAAGGCCTATGGGTCTTGATCATACATTCCAAATTTCAGGAAAATCCATCAAACAGTTGCAAAGTTATTAAGGTGCAAAATTTTGGGTTTAACATGGAAATGGCTCCTCAACCCTAACTATGGTAGCACTACCGTGCTACTAATATATATATATATATATATAAATATATATAGTATGGGCACAGTTGCACCCCTATAGTTAGGGATGAGTAGACACTTCTTTTTTTCAATATTCTTTATTTTTTATTGTTTTTATATAGTTATATATATGACAGCAGGACCTCATCTATACAGTATTGCTCTTTTGTCTTACAATACGTGGAATGTTCTTTGGGATGGCAATTCATGTTTCTACAACATCATTCTGTTATATATCAAATGACACTAGATCAAAATTCATATCCTACAAAAATTGATTACTTTCATATAGCTCTATCAGGGAACAAAAGCTTCATCCAGAGGTGAGATATAGAAAACCCAAGGTCTCCATTGGAGCTCAAATTGTGACATCCTTCCAGCTCTAGAAGCTACTATTCTCTCTAGATAATATATCTCAGTCATCAATGAATGCCAATGAGAGAGGGTGGGTACTTTAGCTGTTCGCCATAGGCGAGTTATAACCTTTTAGCTGCTGCCAAATACAAGTATAACTTACTTCTACTTGGTGGAACTTTTCTGTCTTCCCCAATATAAGGCAGAGCCAGAAACAAATGATTTGATACCTTTTATTGGACCAACATGGATGTTACAGAAAAGAACAAAGTGCTTTAGCTTTTGAACCAACCAGGTCCTTCTTCAGAAGCTTTGTGGCAGTTTTTTCAAATATCCCATACTATTAACACCAGGTTATATAGAAAAAGCAGAAATAATTCTCATTGGTTTAACATACACATTTAAAACATAATAGAAGATTACGTCAGAGAAGCTAATTAACACCAGTATGCCTTTATCCGAGGAGCCTCAGAAGGGCAAAGGTTATCAAGAATTCTCTACAGCCAAAGAGTTCTTGTCACATATATTTTAAAATGTCTCAGCATGCCAAGAAAGCATTCTAGTGATAAAAAAAAAACCTTGGAGTGGCATTCTCTCTAATACATGTAAGATGAGCTTACAACTTACATTCCAATTGTCCTGGTATATTAAAGGACAGATAATGAGAGACAAAATCCTGAAATTAGGTATAACTGCAAGTTGAAATCAAGCCTCAAATTAACCTACACATATAAACATGATGTATGAAAGTATCACTTGTAAGTGTAAGTGCAAAAAACAACTTGTCAATGACCCCAAGAAAACGAGACCTTAAGCCTGATAAATGCAGATTTCAACACAGAGTCTGTGTATAACAAAATGCACAGAATCAGTCTAGCAATCTAAATGAAAACCCAAAGGAATTACACCTTTAATGAACCCCAAGTAAATGAGATATGCATCTTAATATGAGCAGTTAAAGATGTGACCGTGTGAAATCCACCCACTGACAACTAATAGAAGGAAATAAATGCACACTATATGTGAAAATTAAGTGTTCTAGCCACATAACTGCCCCATGCCACGCTCCACCCACACATATGTGTGTACATACACCACACCACACCCCCCCACACACACACACCTGCACACCCCACACAACAAATATAGCAAACACATTCCACACACACCACACCACACCACGCACAACAAACACACATACACACCATACCCACAACACACAAAAAACACACACCAAACACACACAAACACACACATACATACATACATACATCAGTATACACACACACACTCAAACGCACTCACCACAGTGTTAAGGTGAAAAGTCAACAATGTAGATAACCATAAACTTACAAAATCAAAGGCCCGTTGAAGAACTAAACTGTTCATGTCCATCTTTTAAAGTAAAGGTCTGTGTAAGTTTAAGTGGAATAATGTGTCATGTACCCAACATCAATGTTCAATCCATCTGCCACCATATTGAGAAGTAAAATAAGTCTAATTTCAGAAGCCCGTCTCTGTTGTGTACTGTTGAAATGTCCTTTTAAGACCATCACAGACATATCTGAGATTGAGTGGTCATCCTGGGAGAAGTGCTGGGCTACTGGTTTCTCAATCATCTTGTGATTAATAGAATCATCCATCCATGTTGGTCCAATAAAAGGTATCAAATCATTTGTTTCTGGCTCTGTTTTTAAAAGGACCAATACGGCACCTACAACATTTTTTTTCCAATATAAGGCAGAATCATCTGACTGGATAATTGAATTTCTGGTCTCACAATATTCTGTATGCTCTTTTCTATATCTAACCAGTATTGGTAACTTTCGGACAGGCACAAAAAATACAGTATGTTATATTTGCCATTTTTTCTCCACACTCTCTCCAACAGAGGCCCTGCCTCATAGATACAAATTTAGCAATTTTGTCAGGGGTATAAAAATATCTACTACGACATTTCCATATATATTCTGACCAGTATGATGACTGTGATACTCTCATTGAATGAGGAATAGGTTCCAACCATGTCTCATAAGTTATCTGAGTCCCTGATTCTCTATTCCATCTCCCCAAGATATCTTCAGTGGATTCCTTCAAAAAGTCTCTTATTGCTTTATATATTTGTCCAATTAAATTAATTTGTTCCCTGCCTTCTATAGCATCCCTTAAAAGGGACATCAAAATAGGTATGAGAGAGGGCAGAGTATTTAATGTTAATTCTTTCTGTATAAATGTCCAAATCTGTGAATATCTATAATGTTGTGTATGGGGGAACTGATATTTTGCCTGTAGTGTGGCAAAAGGCAGTACTCCATTTACATCCAGATATTGATATAACAAAAGCAAACCTTTTTTCTGCCATTCTTGATGGACCCGAACAGCACTCATATCCAAAAATACACTTTCTGTACCAATTAGTTTAAAATAACCAAAAACTTCAGTTAATGTAGTAGACACTCTTAGCTCATACCAAGCCTTTAACGTATAACGGGTTCCAAATGTGAAGTTTTGTAACTGTGGATAAGCATTTTGGGGGGAAATATAATAGGGATAATGTTTACAAGATCATTTAGTATAAATTCAATATATTTTCATGGTTTCTCTACCTGAGGGTTCAGCCATGTGATCACTATTTTACATGTTACTGCCTTATGATAATCTCTAAGGTTTGGAAGATTACAAACCCCCTTTGCCGCTGGTAACTGTAACAGAGACCATCTGACCCTTGGCTGCTGCCCAGCCCATACAAACCTCGAAAAAATTCTAGCCCAGGATGTGAAGTAGAATTGTGATGGAATAATCAGTAAAGTTTGGAAATAATATAATTTCTTAGGAAACAAGATCATCTGAATAGCTTGTATTTGAGCTGAAAAAGATAATACCTGGCATGTCCAATTCCCAACTAAATTCTCTATCTCTATCGATAGGGGCTCTAAATTAAACAGTTCCAAATGTTCCAGTTTCTGGGAAATATTTACACCCAAATATTTAATCTTATTATTTCTCCATTTCAGAGGGATCTGGTTCTTCAGAGACTGCGAGGGGGTGAAATTTAAAGATAATAACTCTGTTTTTTGTATATTTATTTTGTATCTGGCAATTTCTGAAAACTTATCTATCACTTGTAGGGTAGCAGGAATGGACTTTTCAGGTTCTAGGAGTGTTAATAATACATCATCTGCATATAATGATATGGTAAAATTCCTCCCTCTTAAAGGGACCCCCTGAATATTAGTATGTTGCCTTATGGCTTCAGCCAATGGCTCAATGTATATGGCAAACAGTAAGGGGGAAAGTGAGCAGCCCTGCCTAGCTCCCCTTCCTAGCTGTAACATTGAAGATACCTGTCCATTCACTTTAACATATGCCTTTGGAGAGGCATAAATTCTCTGTATCATGCTAGAGAATTCCTCAGGGAATCCAAACTTGTATAAAGTTTCCCATAAAAAAGGCCAACTGACACGATGAAAAGCCTTGTCTGCGTCAAGGCTGAGCAACACTGCCTGTATCTGTCTCTGATTTAAGTGGTCCAACAAATGGATCGTTCTGCGTATATTATCTGTAGTTTCTCTGGCTCGAATGAACCCAGATTGATCTGAATTAATCAAATATGGTAACATTTCCTCTATTCTATGTGCCCATATGGACATAAATAACTTGTAGTCCATGTTTAATATGGATATTGGCCTATATGAGGTAGTTAAATCCGCTGGTTTGCTTACTTTTAAGATAGGTGAAATATTAGTGTAATCCCATGATGGAGGAGGGGAACCCTCCTATTGAATTTCTAAAATGGTGTTTAGTAGTAAAGGAGCCAGTTGTTTACTAAAAGTCTTGTACCACTCGGATGGAAATCCATCTGGGCCCGGGGTTTTTAATGATTTACTTTCTTTTATGGCATGTCTGACTTCCTCTGATCTGATAGGGGCTTTCTACTCTGGTTTCCATTTCCTTAGTTAGCTTTCTTAATGTAAGGGGGTTAAAAAATTCCTCAAATTGTTAAATTCTGGACCTTGTGGTTTCTCATATAGCTGCCTATAATATTTCTGGAACAGTTGCAGTATCTGCTGTGAGTTAAGAGCTCTTGTTTTTCTCTCTGACTCCACTAAATGTGTTATGATTGTGGCTGTCCTATGTCCCCTAAGCCTCCGGGCTAAATTTCTCGCCCCTTTTGGCCCACCCTCATACCTATATGTTTTCAAGTAAAATAGCGCCTGTTGTGTTTTTTCATCTAAAAGTTTCTGGAGCTCAGCCTTTGTCTGATTAATCTGGGTTTGGGCCTCTGTGGTAATAGGTATAAACTTTGTTTGTATTTCCCTTAGTTTCTCATGTAGTTTACCATATTGTGTTTCCCAATATCTCTTCTTGCATGCTGAATATGCAATTATCTCCCCCCTGTTCACAGCCTTCACAGTATCCCAAACTATTGTGCTAGATGTCTCCTGGGATGAATTCTCTGCAATAACCTGAGCTATTTTTGAGTTAAAGCTGTCCCTAAAAGCTTTATCCTTAAGAAAAGATGTATTCAAGAGCCACCCAGTGGATTTCCTTGGTATTTTAAAATCTAGCCTCAAAAATAGGGGAGAATGATCAGAAAGAAATCTAGATCCTATAGTGAAATCCTGTAAGCAGTCCAAATGTTCTTTTGAAATAAAAAAGTAGTCCAGTCTTGAGTAAGAGTTGTGTCTAAGGGAGAAAAATGTATATCCACCAGAAAGAGGATAAAAATGTCTCCATACGTCGATTAGACCCAATGCTCCAAGTTGAGAGATAAATAATCTTTGAGCTGATGTTAGCCTATATTTGGAAGGTGCAGAGGAGTCCAACCGAGGTGTCAAAGTTAAATTGATATCTCCCCCTATAATAAGACATCTGTGCATAGTGTCTAGGAGCTTTGCAAAAAATCTTTTAAAAAGACAAACAGATATAAGAAGGGGAAATACACATTCACTAATGTGACCTTTGTCCCATAAAGAATACCTTTTAGCATTACATACCTTCCCTCTGAATCTATGCATTGTGTTTCTAAATGAAAAGGAGAGGTCCTAAGTATTAAAATGGCTACTCCTCGCCATTTCCCTCAAGGAAAGGACGATGCATATACCAAAAACCTGCCCCCCAGTTCAATTTTGCATGCTCGGTGTCTGTTAAATGTGTTTCCTGGAGAGAATAAAAATCACTTGGGTGTTTCTTGATATATTGGAACAGGCTGGCCCTTTTAATGGGGTTGTTAAGCCCATTTATATTAAGCGAGAGTGTTTTTACTATCTGAGTAGCCATCTTATTCCCTTATGGAAACATATTCCCTCCTGTTGTCCCCGTCTTAATAATATAATTCCCAAGGGATCACCATACTGATGTTCCCCCCAGACCCATCCTTCAGATTGTCACTTTTTTTAAACATTTTATGCCTTTCCCATCTAAAGTATTCTTAAACATCTCCTGCTGCGATCTTATCAAACCTTTTGAAATCTGAAACAAATTATCAGTATATGTCTGACCTTTGTCTTGAAAACTATGTACATACATTGTATTCCAAATAAAACTGACTTCCAAGGTAGGGGAGTTTAAAAAAATACTCCCTAAATGTGCCTCCTGATAGTCTGGGGTCACCAGAGGATATCTGGTAGCACCAAATGCCCAGGCCTCCTGGGGATATCCTGTTCCCCAAATGGAAAATAAAGAGAAATATGCAGACAAGCTAAATAATAATCCAAATGTTAACTCAAAATACCCTGCCTGTCTGTCTTTGGCTTGAAATGGGCTTCCCTGTAATGTCTGGAGATGCTCCCTCATCCCCCCCCAGCAATGTAAATTGTTTATTTTACAATTAAATAAATTCTGTAGTATACAGCTACGGCAACTTTTCTCAGACCCTTATATCAGTTTATCCCTAAAACAAATTAAGCAGAGCACTATAATCTGCTCTTTAAAGTTATATCCGTTGTCCTCTTCAAAGCAACTGTCAGGGCTAGTTCAAACAGCTAAACCAAATGTTTTACATGTTTCTTTGTTATAGCAAAATTTTCTTTGGGTAAAGTTATTAAGTGTTCCTTTTCTCTGTCCAACATCGTGTGAGAGAGTCGTCGACTTATAAAGATCCCAGTTCAGACAACTGAATTCCCAGTCCCTCTCATCAGTCATAAGCTTTCAGGGACCTCTAGTCAGAGGGCCATCGAGAAATCACAAGCCAAGCTTCAGCTTTTGTCAGTCAGGTTCTTTCCCTTGCCGATCAGTGAAAAGCTGCCAAACGATTAGAAATGTTTCCTCTCTTTGTTACTTCTCTGCAATTTTGTGTTCTGCCCAGATTCACCATATGCCAGCACGGTGGGTCAGTTTTCTGTAATCCTAGTGTGGATTTTGTTTTAATTTGAATTCCCGCTTTAAGGAGCTCCTCTCTGGCCTCCTCTGCAGTATGAAATTCCTTCCTTCCCGATGAAAGTTGCACCACAAGTCTAGCTGGGTACGGTGTTGTGAATCTAATGGCTGCCTCCTTCAAAGCTGGTAAAATGTCCGCATATGCTCTGCAATTAAGCATAGTTTGTGGAGCGTAGTCGTTATCAACAAAGAAATGAATTTGCCCGTAAAAGACCTTGCCCTTTCGCCATGCTGCTGTTAATACTGTCTCCTTGACTGCGTAGCTAAGAAAGTGCATAATAATAGATCGAGGCCTAGCACCTAGCATTCAGATCTGTAGGCCTTGGGCCCAGTGCATGGTGAAGTCTCTTTCTAAAGTTAATTGAATATCTGAGGGCAATTCAAGAGCTGTTTTGAGCAAAGCAATAGTAAACTCAGTAATGTCCTGACCTTCTGAGCCTTCAGGGATGCAATATAATCTTAGGTTCTTTCTGTGAGCTCTATTCTCCATATCTTCTTGTTTTTCTTGCAGTTGTACACATTGATCTTTTAAGAGTTGGATTGTATTCGCCATGTCATCTACTCTGTTCTCCACTGCTGTTATCTGTCTCTCCGATGCATCAGCTCGTTGCTCCAGGCTCACTACGTCTCTGCGAAGCTCTCTGTAAAGATCTTTAATTTCTGCACAAAACGATAATAGCTCCTTGTATATAATATCTAACTTTATGCATTTGTTTCTCGCTTTATTATTTTGGTGTGATCGTTTGGTCCTGCCATTCTGCTGGCGCTTGAGAGTGTTCCAAGTCGGAGGACTCCTGGGCCGACATTGCTGCTTGATTTAATTCTGCTCACTGCTGCCTGTAGTTGTTCAATTTCTTTTAGTTTTCTTCTTTGCAATGCTCCTTACGTATGTCCCCAATATCTAGTTCTTGTTTATTTTAACTTGTTTGTCATTCAAAGCATCAAATCAGGAAAATTAGCGGGGTGTAGTGGAGCTCTGCTTTTACACCACCATGCTGCTTGGAAGCCCAACCGGAAGTCGGGATGAGTAGGCACTTCAATGTTAAATGCAAAAAATCTGCACAATAACTGCAACCGTTCAATGGATCTGCATGAGATTTGCATGCACTATCAGCCAAAGGAGATCTCTTGGTGTGGCGAGTTTTGTTCCAGTTGAATGTGCAGTTTCCGAGTTGTGGATAAGTAAAAAAAGCATTTTGTAGCTCATTGGCTTTGCTGGGATTTTTCTTTGAACTTGTCTGCAGCCCACATAGTTTGGAATCTTGGTCTGAAATTTTCAGGGCAGAAAGGGACTAGCCCACAGATGTGCTTTTTCCTAGCATTGTGAAAAAATAATAAGCCGTTTTAAAGTTATTGCATTTTAAAATGTTGAAAAAATTGTTCCTGAGCATGCTCAGTAAGCAGTAAAATATAGCTGTATGAAACGAAAAAGGAATCCTGTTTTGTATGGGGAATATTCCTATTTTATATGGCTGCCATCTTGTTTTCAGTTTTGCCTCAGAAATTCATATTTGGAAAACCCAAAAAATGAAATTCTGGTGACGAACCAACTCATGTAGCTTGCTTATTGGGACCCCTTTTGGTGCATTCTGCAGTTTACTGCTCGAGAAATTACCTTAAAATGTGTTTTATTTAACATTGAAATTATTTGTTTGTATCAGCTTTATACGAAAAAAAGATCTTGTTTCATATTACGACTCACAAAAAATATCTTTTTTCATGTGGGAACTCAATGTATTTCAATGGGATTTTCAACTTTGGTGCATAACTTTGCCATTTTTGCATATTTTGACACCAAAGTTTCAACATAGCCTTTTGAGGACTCCACAGCATGGACAATATGACTGTCATTATGCAACTTCTGCCTGAAAGGTTATATTGTGGTTGCTTGGTGAATTCACCTTTCATGTGGGATTTGCATAATGGCAGCCATATTGTTCATGAGGTGGGATCATAAGAAGACTCTGTTGAAAATTTTAGGTCAAAAAATGTAAACATTGCAAAGTTATGACCATTCATTACAATTTCGCTACGCACTCTCATAACTTTGCAAATGTTAAAGACTTTGACCCCATATTTTCAACATATACATCTCATTACCCCACCTCATGTGTGTCACAGCTGTAATTTTTCAAATCCTGGCTAAAACGTGTTTTCGCACCTATGGCACAGAATGGTGTTGCAGTTGCACAGAATTACATTTTGGTGGGGATTTGAACATTTTCTGTACCAAGTACATGTGGTGGAGTAATAAGATGGCTATACTGGCAGTCTGGTCACTGTTGTCCTATAAATTGGAGTGCTGGGCCCTTCCACAATGACATACATATGCGCATCTATGGAAGGATGGGAGCAAAGGGCCCAAGGAGCACAGAGCTCCCAAAGTCAAATAAGGTTACAATTACACTATCTGAAAAAGTAAGGACATTCTTTGAAAGAAAACTATGTTAATGCATCAGGTAGGATTGATATCAAACTGTAAAAATGGAGGGAAATACAACATTAGGGTTTCCAACCTTAACACCCCAGCCCTGCACACACCAACAGGCATCAGGGGTGTGACTTGGAGTTCTTAGTCATAACACTCAACCCATTCTCCTATACTGTACCCATCTATTTACTTATGGAATGGTGTGAGTATTATGGCTGATGACCCCAAGGCACATCCCCGATGCCTGTTGGTGCATGCAGGGTGGGGATGGGGTGTTAGGTTTGGAATTCCTAACATCATATTTCTCTCCTTTTTACTTTTGATAGCAACCCTAACTGATGCATTAATGTAGGTTTTCTGCAAAAAAATATAGATAGATAGATAGACAGACAGACAGATATTATATCACTATTATATCTATATATGTTTTAGTGGGAGCACAGCACCACTATAGTTTGGGTTGAACTGTGGTTTCTATGTTAAACCCGAAATTTTGAACTTTAATATCTTTGCAACCATTAAACAGATTTACATGAAATTTTGCATTCGTGGCCTTGTTTGGTAGGTATCTGGATGTGCCAAGTTTTGTTCTGGTTAGATGTGTGGTTTCCAAGATCTGAATAGTGACAAAGTGAATTTTTTGTATTTTTTTCTCATTGGTTTGAATGAGATTTCTTTGAATTTGGCTACCACCCAGACCATTTGGAATGTTGGTTGGAACTTTTCAGGGTCGAAGGGGACAAGGCCACAGATGTGACTTTTGCTTATTTGTTGAAAAAATATTAATCTGTTACAAAGTTATTTAATTTTGAAATTTTCAAAAATAGGTTCTGATCATGCTCAGTAAGGATTTAAAATAGCTGTATAAAAAATGAAAAAAGAATTCTTGTTTCGTATTGATGTCATCTTTTTTTGTGGGGGAAAAATGATTGCTTTATTTGTTGTCATCTTGTCTGTTTCCCATAAAATTCAAATTGTAAAACTCACAAAAATGACATTCCTGAGAGGGACCAGCACATGTAGCTTGCTTATTGGAACCCTCTTAGCTGGATTCTGCACTTAACTGTTGGAGAAATTCCCTTAAAATCTTTTTTTCTAACATAATAAATCTTGTTTTTGTATCTCCTGATATAAAAAAAAAGATTCCTTTTTTCATATCACAAGTGACAAAGATTATTTTCATGAGGAAAACCTGTGTTTTTCTTTGACAAAATCTTTTCCCTGGTGTTTAGTGGCATCCCCAACCCTCTCATGGCCACTCCTGTAATTATGTATCCTTCCTTGGTGTCTAGTGGTATCCCCCCACCCTCCAATCACCACCCCATAATTATTTCTGATTTCCCTGATGTGTGGTGGTACAACCCACAATCCAATTTCCAGCCCAATAATTATTTCTGATTGTCCTGGTGTCTAATGGCACCCCACCACATCCTCCAATTGCCATCCACATCTCAATTTATCATTTCTCCTGGTGTCTAGTGGCATCCCCCCTTACCCTCATATACCACATGCCTGCAAAGAAGAAAAGGTCCCTTGATGTGTTTTTTTTTTATTTTTTAATTTGTAACACAATGTTTGCTTGCTGATTTGACCCCTCCACCATGATCTCCTACTGAGTACACACCACCCCACACTCTCCACACCCTCCACACCCCTCACACACCCTCACTCACATGAACAGGTTTCAGGACAAAGATATGCTCTCCGATGGAAGACACGTCTAGTTTCTGGAACCGCTGACTGCATTATGAGAAAATAAGGTAGCTGCAGTTCAGTGTATTTCAAGGGGGTGTTCAACTTTGTTGCATAACTTTGCAATTTTTGCATATTTTCAGCTAAAATTCTCAACATGGCCTTTTTGGGACCCCACATTATGAACAATTTTGGAGGAATTATGCAAATCTGGCTGAAATGGCGATTTCACGGTGACTTGGTGAAATCACCTTTTGGGCAGGATTTCAACATTTCTACCACCCTTGATCATCAGATGGGGTCATAAGAAGGCTATGTTGAAATTTTTGGGTCAAAATACATAAAAAGCCAATATCATGTGCATACGTAGAAATTTTGCTGTGCTTCCTTATAACTTTGTCAATTTTAAATACTTGGACTCAAAATTTTCAACATTACCATCTTTTTACACCACCTCAGGAACATGACAGCTGTCATTTTTCAAACCCTAGCCAAACTGTGTTTTCACACCCATGGCATGTAATGACATTGCAGTGGTGTGGAATCATGTTTTGGTGGGGATTTCAACATTTACATTACAGGGTTCATGAGGTGGGGTAATAAGAAGGCTATGCTGACAATTTCATGTATGGAACTAAGGAGGAATAGGAACATAGGGCCCAGAGGGCCTTGCTTCTCCCACAGACAAATGAGGATACAATTAAACTACCTTTAAAAGTAAGGAAATTATTTGCAACAACTTCATTAATGCAATAGTTAAGGTTAAAGTGACAAAAGTAGGGAAAAGTAGCATTAGGTTACTAACCCTAACACCCCACCCCCATCCTGAAGGCAGCAACATGCTTGGGGTATGCCTTCTGGGTTGTCAACCCTAATGATCACCTGCTCCCCACCCTCACCTACGTGGCCCCTGTCATCCAGGGAGTAGCTAGGCAAGAGCTAAATAAGCTACAGGTTCTCTACCACAAGGTGGCCCGCTTCACCTCATTAGCAGGCCCAAGGACCCACCACTGTGACATGCTGTCCCACTTAAACTGGCCCCCCTGGGAGGACAGGCTTCAGTACCCCTTGCTTTACCTCACCCACAAACTACTCCACTCCTCACCCCCTACCAGCCTTACTCTGCTCATCTCCATTAAGAGCAACCCTAGGCAACTCTGTATGACTGGCAGGACTCTCCTCTCGGTGCCTAGGGTCAGAACCAAGGCAGGTGGGAAGTTGTTTACCTTTATTGCCCCCACTTTATGGAACTCCCTGCCTTAAGGCATTCAGGAAACCACCTCCCCTTATATCTTCCACACCAAGCTTAAGGCACACCTGACTACCTCCACAAAATGTAATTGTTAAGATAAGGGACTCCAAAGTGCTTGCTCCTTTACCGTTGGTACTTGTTATATTGCTACTATGCTTACCCTGTTATGTATCTATATGACACATGTTATGTATCTTGTTGTATACAATCCCATGTAATAATGTATGTAACCCTTGGGTCTCCCCTGACAAAGGGACTCTCAAGGCCCAGTGGGCTCACCCGATTACCAAAATTTAATAAATAAATAAATACATTCTCATACACTGTACTCATCTCAGCTTATTTACTCATGGAATAGAGCAAGTGTTAGGGCTGACTACTCCAAGACTCACCCCAGGCATGTTGCTGCCTGCAGAGTGGGGGTGGGGTGTTAGGGCTGGAAACCCACACACCACATTTCCCTACATTTGTTGCTTCAAGCCTTACAAGTGCATTAACAAAGTTTTTGCAAAGAATATATATCTATCAGTCTGTCTGTCTATCCATATATCTATCTTCTGTATTTATATGCAGTATCTATCTATCTATCTATCTGTCTGTCTGTCTGTCTGTCTGTGTCTGTCTGTCTGTCTTATCTATCTATCTATCTATCTATCTATCTATCTATCTATCTATCTATTAATCTATCACAGTGACACAGTAGTGCCACTATAGTTAGGGTTCAATGGTCACTTCTATGTTAAACCCAAACTTTTGCACTTTAATGTCTTTGCAATAATTAGACCGTTTAGCATACAATTTTGCTTGCTCCATCAGGGACCAAAGATCTCTTGATGTGGCAAGTTTTGTTCTGGATGGATGTGAGGGTTTGGAGATGTATAGTGTCAAAAAATGTGAAAATTACCATTTTTATGCAAGTCCTTTGTCACTCCATTGCTCAGAAATAGCTTGGGCATTTGGTCTGAAATTTCTAGGGTGTATTGACCTTGGGTCACAGATGTGCCTTTTGAAGGGTTGGTGAAAAAATATTAATCTGTTCAAAAGTTATGAAAGTTTCAATTTTCCCATTATTTCCTATGGGAAAAATTAGATGTGCCCTGTGAAACAACTGTTTTGTTGCTGTGAAAGAGGTATTTATTGTCACAAATGCAGAATGTAGTGTCAAGATCCTGCCATATTGCTTTCAGTTAGCGAGGCAAACACATTTAAATATTTCAAAAAATACTGTCTCATGGTAAACACCAACAGTTGTGTTTACCTAATCGGGGTATGAGGAAGCTGATTCTGGAGTCAGTTTGCCCCAAACATGGCCAGAAATATGTTCATTTTAATTCTGACTTCTTTACTTTCATAAATTGTGATACAATTGTCGCAAATTGAGAAAGCACTTTTGCTAAACAGCTCAGTTTTGCCACAAATTGTGGCACTACTTTCACAAAAAATATGCAGGTTTTGCCACAAATTGCAAAATAAGGACTCAGTGTTTCATGAAACACTGCTCCTTTTCTCGCAGTTTGCGACACTACTTTCTTTTATATGTCTGTTTCTTTGTCACTTCATTGCAAACAAATGGTTTGCACTATTTGACTGAAATTTTCAAGGTACAAAGGGCTTGTTTCAGAGATGTGCCCTTTGCTGGGTTGGTGAGAAAATGTTCATCTGCTCCATAGTTATAAGAATCTGAAGTTTTGTCATTTCTAATAGGATAATACTGTAATGGTCAGGTGTGTTTCGGCAGCTATATCTCAAAAACGCTTCAAAATATGGACTCATAGGCCTTAGTTAAGGCTGCGGGTAAATTTTCACAAATGGCGTTAAGGTAACTGTGATACTGTGCCATGCATTCACAATGTGACAGCTATCCTGCTTTGCTTACAAGTAGGTGTATGTTGTATGGTGACTTCCCCCAGAAAAAAAGATCCTTTACTTTTACTATGGCCCTGTGGAGTGGACAAAAGGCATGAGGTTCCATGTGTAAGCATGCTGTTGGGGTGGAGTAAGGCTTGAGGTTTGCTCCACCCCTCACACAAGGATACCATTATGGACTGATGGGATTACAATATGGATACCTTTATGGACTGATGGCAGTGCAGGGCCCGGAGGGCCCTATACTCAAACAGGGAAATGAGGGTCAATTACAATCTCTGTACACTTATGGACAGATGGAAGTGCAGGGCCCCCAAAAAGCAAATAAGGCTATGGTTATACTTTCTCAAAAAAGTAAGAACATTCTTGGCAAAAAACATTGTTAATGCATCAGTTAGGGTTCCCACCATCAAAAGTTGGGAAATGTAGTGTTAGGGTTCCAACCCTAACACCACACCCCAGACCCACCCTCCACGCACCAACAGGCATTGTGGGTGTACCTTGGAGTTGTCAGCCCTAATGCTCATCCCTTTTTCTTATACTGTAGCATCTTAGCTTCCTTTCACATGGAATGGGATGAGCGTAAGGGCTGACAACCCCAAGGAATATCCCCATCACCTATTGGTGTGTGGGGAGTGGGGGTGGGGTGCTAGGGTTGGAACCGTAACACCACATTTCCCAACTTTTTATGGTGGGACCCCTAACTGATGCATTAATGAAGTTTTTTCCAAGAACATATTATAGTGTTGCAGTAGCGCCAGTATAGCTAGGGTTGAGCTGGCACGTTAATGTTAAACCTCAAATTTTCGCACTTTAATAACTTTGCAACCGTTCAATGGATTTTCACAAAATTTTGCATGCATGGTCTCCTGGGAAATATCTCTTGATGTGTCAAATTTATTTCCTGTTGGATTTGCTAATTCTGAGATCTGGATAGTAAAAAAAAGAAAATTCACCCGTGTTTCCATTTTTTCCTCATTGCCGTGTGTGCAGATGGTATTGAAAGTCAGGCTGCAATTTTTATGGTAGAAAGGGTTTGGTTCATAGAACTGAGCTGCATTCATTTGGTGAAAAAATATTAATGCATTCCAAAATTATTCAATTTTTTAGGTCCCATTATTTCCTAAGGGAAAATGATTTTTCATTATTGAGGGTAAAATTGCGAAACAAGAATTGGTCTCATGAAAAAAGATCTATTCTCTGAGAGTGAAATCCTTTTTCACCAGGAAAAATAATTTTTTGTGAGCTGCCATCTTGTTTTTTGTATTTTCAAAACAAAAAACATTTGAAAAGAATAAAAAGATGAAGGCCTCTAGAGAAACCAAGACATGTCTCCTGTTCATCTGGACTCCATTACATGGAATGTGAAGGTATTTTGTGGGAGAACAATCTTAAAATGCGTTTTTTAAACTTTTATTTCTATTTTTCGTGACACACTTAGATGCTTTTTTGCCAGCTGATTCTTTTTTTCATCAGCCGATTCTTTTCTCGTGAGGTCGTGAAAAGGACTTTATGTGCTATTTTGTTGCACAGCTCAGCACCCAGTGCCCAGTGTTTGATATCTGATTTGTGGGGTGCAGAGACAAATACAGCAAGAAATACATGAGTGGATGTTTTATGTTGGGCTCTATGAAGCTATGTTGGTGCAGGATGGCACTGTGGATGGCCAGCCTGTCTACCAAGTGGTAGATATATTTCTGATGGATGACTATGGTCACAAGTCATCCTTCATCTGCCATAGAGTTATTTGCTCCATGGACCCTGGGAGAGCCCTTGGCAGGGTAATGGTTAATTGCCTGCCCAGCTGGAGTTTTGTATAGTGCACCATAACCTTCAGTCTCTGTCTCTGTCTCCTGATGAGTGGTGGTGGTGAGTGTTATTCTGTCTGCAGAGAATGCATTAGGTGTCCTGGGAGTTGTTCTGCTCTGACCTGTTGTGCAGTAGTGCAGTGTGGCACCTGACATTTCTGGCAAAATCACTGCTGCCCATATTCTACAACACAGTTCCCAGCGTATGTGACATTGTGGCAG
The DNA here is from genome assembly GCA_016271365.2 of Neoceratodus forsteri. Taxonomy (NCBI): domain Eukaryota; kingdom Metazoa; phylum Chordata; order Ceratodontiformes; family Ceratodontidae; genus Neoceratodus; species Neoceratodus forsteri. Next base: position 1,435,988,338 of record CM028131.1, on the reverse strand, counting down.
AAAAAGAGAGGTCAACTTATATGTGTGTATATATATATATATATATTTTTTTTTTAATGCCGGATTTGCTTTTTTTGGTGAGGGTCACAATGCTGCTGCCTTTTATCTCTGGTGTCTAGTGGTTTCCCCACCCTCCAATGTCCTGGTATTCAGTCATTGGTGGTCAGTGGTATCCTCCACCCTCCATTTTTTAATTTTTTTCCTGAAAATAAAAAAAGTCCCTCAATGTCATTTAGTATTTTTTAACCTGTAAAAAAGAAAAAAATCCAATGCCAATCACGCCTGCACCCCCTCATCCAACCCCCCACTGTGCACCCACCTCCCCACACCCCCGTGACATCCCCACAGACCCTCACTCAGAGGTCCCAAGTTTGAGTTCCACTCTCTTGATCAAAGACATGTCTTGCTGCTGGAACCAGAGACTGCAATATGAACTAAGGTACAGCAAATGTGATTCAATGTGTTTCAATGGGGGGTTTTCACCTTCTATGCATAACTCAGCCATTTTTTGTGATTTTGACCCAAATCTTTTACATGGCCTTTTGGGGACCCTAGCTCATGAACAATATGACAGTTGTTAGGCAACTCTCACTGGAAAGGTGATTTTGTGGTGGGTTGGCAAAATCACCTTTCCAGTGAGATTTGTATAATGACAGTCATATTGTTCATAAGGTGGGCTCATAAGAAGGCTATGTTGAAAGTTTGGGGTCAAAATTTGAAAAAAATGACTGCATTATGACCATTCCTTGCTATCTCACTATGCATGCTTGTAACTTTGGAAGTTTTTAATATTTTTAACCCATATTTTCAACATAACTTTTTTTTATTACTCCACCTCACGTATGTGACAGCTGTCATGTTTCAAATCCTTGCCAAAATGTATTTTTGCACTTGTGGCCCAGAATGTCATTGCAGTTGTGCAGAATTATGTTTTGGAAGGGATTTGCACATTTTCTGTATTGCATAAATGTGGTGACATCGTCAAAAGACTATGTTGAAAATTCAGGGTTAAAATTACTAACAAGCATTTGTCAATGCCAAATGTTGATTGCATTGGTCTGTTGAGCACACTCACTGCCCCTCTGTCACTCATTCAGTCTGTTTCTCCCAGTGCTGCAGGCTGCTCTTTTGTACTGGGCTTCTGCCTGCGTTGGCAACTTTTTCTGCCAACTAAGAAATCCACAGCTGTCCCGACAGAGCTCCATTGAGGTGACTCACTCCCCCTCTCTCACTCGCTCATTCTGTTTCTCCTAGCGCTGCAGGCTGCCCTTTTGTACTGGGCTCATGCCTCTGTTGGTGGCTTTTTCTGCCCACAAAGAAATCTGCAGCAGTCTCAACACAGGTCTGTTGAGCCTGCTCATTCCCCCTCTCTCACTCACTCATTCCGTTTCTGCCAGCGCTGCAGGCTGGGCTTTTTTTACTGGGCTCCTGCCTGTACTGCTGCCTTTTTCTACCAACAAAGAACTCCACAGAAGTCATGTGAGAGCTCCGTTGAGCTCGCTCACTCCCTCTGTCTCACTTGCTCATTGTGTTTCTCCCGGTGCTGCAGGCTGCCCTTTTGTACTGGGCTCCTGCCTGTGTTGACACCTTTTTCTGCCCACAAATAAATCTGCAGCTGTCCCGATAGAGCTCCATTGAGGTTGCTTAGTCTCCCTGTCTCACTCACTCATTCTGTTTCTCATGGTGCTGCTGGCTGCCCTTTTGTACTGGGCTCCTGTCTCTGTTGGCACCTTTTTCTGCCCATAAAGAAATCTGCAGCAGTCCCGAAAAAATTCCATTGAGGTCACTCACTCCCCTTCTCTCACTTGCTCATTCCATTTCTGTCAGCGCTACAGGCTTCCCTTTTCTACTGGGCTCCTGCCTGTGTTGCTGCCTTCTTCTGCCCACAAAGAAATTTGCAGCAGTTACAATAGAGCTCCATTGAGCTTGCTCACTCCCCCTCTCTCACTCACTCATTCTGGTTTTCCCACCACTGCAGGCTGCCTTTTTGTACTGGGCCCCGTGTGCATTGCTGCCCTTTTCTGCCCACAAACAAATCTGAAGCAGTCCCAATAGAGCTCCGTTGAGCTTACTCACTCCTCCTCCCTCACTCACTCATTCTGTTTCCCGCCGCTGCAAACTTCCCTTTTATACTGGGCTCCTGCCTACATTGGCAGCTTTTTCTGGCCACTAAGAAATCTGAAGCAGTCCGGACACAGCTCCACTGAGCTTGTTCTCTCCCCCTCTCTCACTCACTCATCATTCCGTATCTGCCAGCCCTGCAAGCTGGCCTTTTGTACTGGGCTCCTGCCTGCATTGCTGCCTTTTTATGCCCACAAAGAAATCTGCAGCAGTCTTAATAGAGCTCCGTTGAGCTGGTTCACTACCAGTCTGTCACTTGCTCATTCTGTTTCTCTTGGCACTGCAGGCTGCACTTTTGTACAGGGCTCCTGGCTGCATTGGCACCTTTGTCAGTCCACAAAGAAATCTGCAGCTGTCCTGACAGAGCTCCATTGAGGTCACTCAGTCCCCCTCTCTCACGCGCTCATTCTGTTTGTCCTGGCACTGCAAGCTGCCCTTTTGTATGGGGCTCCTGTCTGCACTGGCAACTTTTTCTGCCCACAAAGAAATCTGCAGCAGTCCTGATACAGCTCTGTTGAGCTCACTCAGTCCATCTGACTCACTCGCTTGTACTGTTTCTCCCACTGCTGCAGGCTGGCCTTTTGTACTGGGCCCCTGCCTGCACTGATGCCTTTTTCTGTACACAAAGAAATCTGCAGCAGTCCTGACAGTGCTCCGGTGAGTTCGCTCACTCCCCCTCCCTCACTTGCTCTCTTGTTCTGTTTCTCCCAGTGCTGCAGGCTGCCCTTTTTACTGGGCTCGCGTTGGACCCTTTTCTGCCCACAAACAAATCTGCAGCAGTTCCGACAGAGCTCAGTTGAGCTCGGTCCTCCCCTCTCATCGCTCAATCTTAATCTGTTCCAAACACTGATTTCCCACAGTGACCGTGCTATTCTCCGGCAGGAGTGCAAGCATATTTAACCAGGATGTGAAAATGACAGCTGTACTGTTCATAGGAGGTGTGAAAAAATGCCACTGTTGTAAATGTGGATGAAAATATTACAAATTTGCGAAGTTACAAGGTGCGTGGAAACAGTTCAATGCATGCTTGTAACACAGTCATGTTATGAAGTTTTGTCACCAAATTTTCAACATAGGGATTTTAGGACCTCTGTTCATGAACAGTGCCACTGTCATTTTCTTAATCTGTCCCGAACACTGATTTCCCACAGCAACCGCTCTATTCTGCACCAGAAGTGCAAAAACACATTTTGGCCAGGATGTGAAAAATGACAGCTGTACTGCTCGTAAGAAGGTGTGAAAAAATGCCAGGGTTGAAAATCTGGTGTGACAATATTACAAATATGTGAAGTTATAAGGGTGTGTCAAAAAACACTGTCATTTGATGGGCTATCATCACCAAATTTTCAACATAGGCATTTTAGGACCTCTGCTCATGAACAGTATCACTGTCATTTTCTTAGTCTGTCCTGAACAGTGATTTCTCACAGTGACTGCTCTAGTCTGCGCTGGAAATGCAAAATCACATTTTGGCCAGGATGGGAAAAATGACAGCTGTACTGTTCATAAGTAGGTGTGGGAAAATGGCAATGTTGAAAATCTGGAGTGAAAATATTACAAATTCGTGAAGTTATGAGCGTGTGTGAAAACTGTGCAACACACACTCGTAACACAGTCATTTTATGGAGTATTGTCACCAAATTTTCAATATAGGCATTTTAGGACCTCTACTCATAAACAGTGTCACTGTCATTTTCTTAATCTGTCCCAAACACTAATTTCCACAGCGACTGCGCTATTCTATGCTGGAAGTGCGAAACCACATTTCGGCTAGGACTTGAACAATGACAGCTGTACTGTTCACAAGGAGGTGTGAAAAAATGGCAATGTTAAAAATCTGGTGTGAAAATATTACAAATTCGCAAAGTTATGAGCGTGCGTAGCAGCTGTGCAATGCAGGCTCGTAAAACAGTAATTTTTGGATTTTTCCACCAAATTTGCAACATAGGCTTTTTGAGAGCCCACCTCATGAACACTAGCACTGTCATTTTGTTAATCAGCCCTGAAAGGTGATTCCATGCAGTGACCTCAAAATCACCTTTTGGGACTGATTAACGCCATGACAGTTCCAGAATTCATGAGGAGGGGTCCCCAAAACCCCATGTTGAAAATGTAGTGCCAAAATTCCAAACAATGACTGAGATATGCATTAAAGTTGTAAAAAAAACATTTATTCCATTATACAGCTTACCGGCATTTCCTCAGTTCATGGTCGGCTTTGAAGAGTGCAGACATGTTCCCGGTCCACTGAAGATCGTTGCGTCAAGCTCCGGAGGTAAGTATGGGGTGAGGGGTGTGTGGAGAGGCAGGGTGCGCAGTGGGTGGGCACGGGTTGCGGAGGGAGGAGGCAGGAGAACTCCGAGGGACAGTTTCCTTTTTACAGGTTAAAAAAAAAGACAGCATAGGACCGTTTTTTATTTACAGGGCATGTGGCATGCTGGTGGGCTCCCCAGCATGCCACTGAGTCTTTCTTTGTGGGGCAGCTGCTGATGGGGATTGGGCACCCCCATCAGCACACAACAAAAAGGGGGGGTGACATTATGCCAATGGGGATTGGGCACCCCGTCGGCAGACAGTATAAGCGAGGGGGTTTACAAAATGTCGACAGGAAGTGGGCTCCGCCGTCAGCAACATACACATTGGGGCACTGAAGTTGAGAGGGATTGGGGCCCCTGTTGTCAAATAAACACAGTGGGGGGGTTAATATTGTTTGTGAACACGGTGGCAAACTGCCGCCATATTCACAAACAATATCAGGACATCAAGATCCCGCCCTGCAATGATGGGTCACTCCCTCATTGCAGCAAATGGCTTACGCTGCAATGACGAGGCAGCCCCTGATTGCAGCGGCTGATTTTTTTACAAGTTGGTGGCATGCTGGCTGAGCTAGTGTCAGCAGCAGCATGCCATGGCTTTGGGGGATGCTGGACAAGCCTTTAAAGGCTGTGGGGGCATTGGCCACAACAGTGCCACACCTCCACTACCTGCTTGTGGAGAAAGCTGCTGCAACATGTTTCTTGCGCATGCGCACAATCAACATAAAAATGGCTCAGTCATGACTATTTATCACAATTTCAGTGTGCCTGCCCATAACTTTGGGAATTTTAAGTATTTTGAGCCCATATTTTCAACATAGCCTTCTTATTACACCACCTCATGTATGTCATAGCTGTCATTTTTCAAATCCTGTCCAAAATGTGTTTTTGCAACTGTGTTGTGGATTGGTGTTGTGCTTGGACAAAGTTGCATTTTGGTGAGGATTGAAAAAGTTTCTGCACTGGGTACATGAGGTGGGGTAATAACATGGCAATGGTGACAATGTGATGACTGTTATGCTATAACTGGAAGCACATTGGCTGGAAGTCCCTGTGCTTCCATAGCTAGATATATATATATGCATCTATGGATGGATGGGAGCACAGGGTCCTCCAACAGTAAAATAATGATATGATTATACTGTCTCAAATGATATGGAAATAAATTGCAAAACAACTTTGTTAATGCATCGGTTAAGGTTAAGATGATAAAAGTAGGGAAATATGGGCTTAGGGTTTCCAACCCTAACACCCTATTTCCCACCCTGCACAGACCCACAGGTGAGGGGGCTGTCTTGGGGACATCAACTCTAACACTCACCCTGTTCTCCTATGATGTGCCTATGTCACATTCTTTTGTAATGCAATGTGTTGAGCATTACTGTTGATGGTCCCAGGACTGTCCCCTCCCACCTGCGGGTCTGTGCAGGGTGGGGAATGGAGTATTAGGGTTGGAAACCCTAACTTCACATTTCTCTACTTTTGTTGCTTTAACCCTAACTGATGCATTAATGAAGTTTTTTGCAATTTATCCCAACCCTCACCAACCCTACCACCCCTTCCCACCCTCACCCTCCACACATCAACAGGTGTTGGGGTGAGTCTTGAGATCATCGACCCTAACACTCACACCATTCAATGTGTAAGAAGCTGAGATGGTACAGCAGAGGAGAATGGGGTGAGTGTTAGGGTTGACAACCCAAAACACACCCCAATGTCTTTTGGTGTGTGGCAGGTGGGGGTGGGGAGGGGTGGTAAGGTTGGTTGTGGGGGTGGGATGGGGTGTTAGGGTTGGGAACCCTAACACCACATTTCCATACTTTTGTCACTGTAATATGAACCCTTACTGATGCATTAATGGAGTTTTTTGCAATGTATTTCCTTACTTTTTGTGAAAGTATCACCATAGCCGTAGTTGTTTAAGGGAGGGCAGGGCCCTGCACTCCCATCAGTTCATAAGTGTAGAAATACTGTAATTAACCTTCATTTCCCTGTTGGAGTGCAGGGTCCATGCTCTGTGTTTTTCCTTATTTTATTGTGGCAGTGTAGGGTCTTTCAGATCCTGCGCACCCATCCCTCCATAAATGCATGAGCAAAGTATCACCTTAGTCATCTGATTACCCCAGAACATGCACCTGGTACAGAAAATTTTCAAATCAACGCCAAAACATAATTCTGTGCCACTGTGATGCCATACCATGCTGCAGGTGTGAAAACATATTTTGGCCAGAATTTTAGAAATTGCAGTTGTGACATACATGAGGAGGGGTAATAAAAAGGCTATGTTAAAAATCTGGGGTCAAAATATTGAAAATTTCCTTAGTTATGAGTGGGCGCACCAAAATTGCAATGAATGGTCTTAACTTTACCATTTTTTTCTTATTTGTACCCCAAATTTTCAACATAGTCTTCTTATCACATCACCTCATAAACCCCATAGGTTATGATTTTTAAACCCATTGCAAAATGCCATTCTGTGCCACAAGTGCGAAAACACGTTTTGGCCAGAATGTGAAAAATTACAGCTGTACTGTTTATGAGGTGGTGTGAGAAAATGGCAATGCTGAATATTTGGAGTGAAAATATTAAAAATTGCCAAATTTATGTGAGTGCATAGAAAACTTTCAATGACCTTGTGCAACTCAAGCATTTTTAGATATTTTTGCACAAAATTTTCAACATGGGCTTTTTGGGACTCCACCTTATGAACACTGGCACAGTCATTTCGTTACTCAGTCCTGAAAGGTGATTTCACACAGTGACCATAAAATCATCTTACGGGCCTGATTAATGAAACAACAGTGACAGTATTCATGAGGTGGGTCCCAAAAAGACCATATTGATCATTTGGTACAAAAATACCAGAAAATGGCTGAGATATCACCATAAGTTCAGAACTTATTCTGGTGGTAAGTATAGGGTAAGGAGGGTATGTGTGGGATGGGAGGTGTTCAGTGGAAGGGTCAAGATTGGGAGGGAGATGGGGAAGATGATGAGGGACCATTTACTTTATTCCAGGATTTAAAAAAAGACGTTGGGGGAGTGTTTTCATTTTTTTGCAAGTACACTTGTAACAATATTTCAGGTCACTGGGGGTGGGCTTCCCAGTGTTCAACAGTACTGAGGGGGCAGGACAGAACTGGGGACACTGGGAGTGGGCTCCCCAGTGTCCCACACTGGTGGGTGTTCTAGTGCTGACACAGGGATTGGGCACCCCACTGTTGGCAGAGCATAGAGATACATATTTTTGGACACTAGGTGTGGGCTACCCAGTGTCCCACACTGGCATGGGTTGAGGGAGGAGACATCTCAGGACACTGGAAATGGGCTCCCCAGTGTCCCACACTGGTGGGAGGTTTCTATCTGGGATACTGGAAGTGGGTTCCTCAGTGTCCCACACTGGCTGTGGTGGGGGCTTCTACCCCAGACACAAGGATTTGGCACCCCAATGATGGCAAAAGCATTTTGTTTATTAAAACATGCCTTGGCACCCTTGGAGGGAGTAAAAGGATAAAAGATCCTTTTACTAGATAAACACCAATAGGTGTTTACCTAAACGGAGTCCGAGGAATCTGATTCTGATGTTAGTTTTTGCAAACAAATGTCCAGAAAAGGGTTTTAGTTTTTACAGGGGACAATGTTTTTTTTTCTTAAAGCAGTGCCACAAATTGCCGCAGTTTTTGCACAACAGTGCCGTTAGTTGCACAAAAACTGCCACAATTTGCAGTAATTTCACAAAAGTAGTGCCATAAATTTGTGACACTACCAATGGCCAATGTAAAAAAACACATATTTCTGGACACTATTCTTAAAAACTAATGGCAGAATCATGTTCCTCAGGCCCTGATTAGGTAAACGTACGCAACTGTTGGTGTTTACAAAGGTGCATTATTTTTTGAATTACAGCATTTTCCCCCATTGCTAACTGAAAACAAGATGGTGGCAGTAAGACCATCCAAGATCCATTTGCGACAGCAAAAAGTACTTTCACAAAAGCAGAAACTGCTTTTGCATGTCACATATAATTTTTCCCATAGGCTATAATGGGAAACTTAAAAGTTTAATAACTTTTGAAAGGATTAATATTTTTTTCACCAAACCTTCAAAAGGCACATCTGAGACCCAGACCCCATATACCCTTACAATTTCAGACCAGACCCCTAAGCTGTTTTGGAGAAACAGTATGACAAAGGATTTGCACCTAAATGGTAAATTTCACATTTTGTGGCACTCCATATCTCCGCAACTGCACATCTAATCAGAACAAAACTTGGCACATAAAGAGATCTCTGGTACCTGATGGTGCAGTAAAAATTTTGTGTGCATTAGTCTAAGGTTTCAAAGCTATTAAAATCTAAATTTGGGGGTTTAAGGTAAAAGTGACCATTGAACCCTAACTAAACTGATACTACTGTGCCAGTATAATTAGTTACAAAAACTCCATTAATGCATACGTTAGGGTTAAAGTGACAAAATTAGGGAAATGTGGTGTTAGGATTTCCAATCCTACCATGCCATCCCTACATTGCACACACCAACAGTCATCAGGGGTATGCCTTGGAGTTATCAGCCCTATCGCTCACCCCATTCCATAAGTTAATAAGCTGAGATGGGTACAGAATAGGAGAATATGGTGAGCATTAGGGCTGATGACCCTAAGGCACACTCTGATGACTGTTGCTGGGTGCAGGGGTGGGGGTGGGATGTTAGGATTGGAAACCCTAAGGCCCCATTTCCCTACTTTTGTCACTTTAACCCTAACTTATGCATTAACAGAGTTTTTTGCAACTAATTTCCTTACTTTGTCAGATAGTATAATCATATCATTATGTTCCTGTGGGGAGTGCACAGCCCTCCGGGCCCTGAGCTCCCATCCTTTCATAGATGCATATATGTACTGTATGTAGGGACTTTGGGTCCATATGCTTCCATTTCTAGGAAAACAGTAACCAAATTTTCAGCATAGCCATCATATTACCCCACCTCAAGTACCTGGTACAGAAAATGTTTGAATCCCCACCAAAACGTAATTCTGCACAAGTGCAACACCATTCCACGCCACAGGCATGAAAACACATTTCAGCCAGAATTTGAAAAATGACAGCTGTGACTTACATAAGGTGGGGTAATAAGAAGGCTATGTTGGGAATTTGTAGTCAAAATATTTAAAATTCCCAAAGTTACAAGCATGCATAGTAAAATTGCAATGCATGGTCATAAGTGTCCCATTTTTTAAAAATTGTGACCTCGATTTTCAACATAGTCTTTGTATTACCCCACCACATGTACCCGGTACAGAACATTTTCAAATCCCCAACAAAACATAATTCTGAGCAACTGCAACACCATTCTGCGCAACAGGTCTGAAAACACATTTTGGCCAGGATTTAAAAAATGACAGCTGTGACATTCATGAGGTGGGGTAATAAGAACATAGCCTTCTTATGACCCCACCTCATGAACAATATGACTGTTAATACACAAATACCACCAGAATGGTGATTTTGCCAGCCGACCATGAAATCACCTTTCTGGCAGGAGCTGTATAATGACAATCATATTGTTAATGAGGTGGGATCCCCAAAGGCCACGATTGAAATTTGGGGTCAAAATCTCAAGAAATGCCAAAGTTATGTGTAAAAGTTGAAACCCCATTTGAAATACATTGAAGCACATTTACCTTATTTTCTCATGTTGCAGTGTCTGGTTCCAGCAGCAAGATATGTCTTCGATCAGGAGAGTGAATCTTGAACTTGGGACCTCTTCATGTGACTAAGGGTGTGTGGGGGTGTTAAGGGGGTGTGAGGAGGTGGGTGCACAGTGGGAGGTCGGGTGGGTGGTGAGGGTGTGAACAGTGATGGACAGTATATTGTTTACAGGTTAAAAAAATTACAAAAGACATCGAGCGACGGTTTTCATATTTTCAAAATACAGGAAGGGTGGGGGATGCCACTAACCACCAATGACATTGAAAAATGGGCATCAGTGGGTGGGGGTGTAGCACTAGACACCAGGGATAAGCCGGGAGGATGATGGACTGCCCATAAAGACCAATTTAATTAAATTTCAGTTTGATTTTATTGTTCAGCGAAAGGCCTTTACAATATATTATAGACAAATACAAACATACCATGCAAACTCTAATCCTTAAATATAAAACAAAAACAATATCATAATTAGACCAGCTTGTCAATATATGCATATATGCATTCATTCCATCAAATAAAGTACAATTATCAACATGAAGTAGTTATCCAGGCATCTTTTTTTTTAACTTTATTTATCCCCTCCTAGCACAGACCACCAGACTCTCTCCGGTGGGGACACTCAACACACCTGTCTCCCACCCTCCTGAAGGCTCAGTCCTACCTGTCGGGTCAGCCAGCTCCACTCCATCTTCCAGGTGCCCATTCCCCGGGATTTAAGCTCCCTCCCTGGGTGGGACCACCACTCTCCACTGGCGACCTTTCTGGGATCTGGATGGGCATCCAGGAAGTGGAGGAGCCCTGATGGCAGCCAACGCACTCTGCCTGGGCATAGGAGTTGGTCCCTGGCCCCCACCATCACCTACTGGTGGATGGGAATTTTCCGTTGTTCTGCCCAAGGAGCTCGGGTGTGCAATGGCAGCCAGGCACAATGTGCTTCTGCCTGCTGAGCTCCACCCTTGCTTGTTTGAGTGCCCACTGCCTGTGCTGCTCCCGACTGCTACCAGGTGCCACTACAGAGCAACGCAACCCCCAAACCCTCCCCAGGGAAAGGAAAGTTGTCCTCTTTATGCTCAACCCTTCCCTCCCCTACTAGCCCCCTGTGACCCTGGCTTACCCCCGAACCTGGGTCGCTGGTGCGGTGCGAGGTGTGGTGTCCAGTGCCTCAACCCTCAGCACCACTGGGCTGGTTATCCAGGCATCTTAATCCTAAAATTACCAAACTTTAAACAGTACTCTCTTATGTTATATGTCAAAAAGTTAATGTAGATGTTAGTGTATGTCTTAAAATACTTTAAATGACATAACTTTAGAATACCACAGAGGTAATGGAAGGTAAATAATTTTCCCATAATTAGTACCTAAGATTCTGATGAGAGGGTCGGGTAGGAAACTCTATTAGTTCACAGATGCTGGAAAACAACCTCTGAGAAAGCAGTTATTTAAAAATACAGAGGAGAACCTAATGCAGTCTAATAATAAATCCAAGGGAGACAGAAAACCTGCAATATGTAGCCTAATCCCATTTCCAGCGGGGCAGAACACAAGTCGCAGAATGCCACCCTCATATTCAGGATTGATAAATTGGATAAATTTTGAATAGTTAATTAGCCAACAAAGTTTTGGTTTTAGGCCAAAAAGGGAGAATGATTGCCACATGCAAGAGTCTGCCACTGTAGATGACCCATAATAGGAACAGCTCTTCTACCACAAAAAGGTCGCCCTTATTAACCCTATCACCATCTTTGCGGCAGACTTCAAAAATCAGTTGCAAATTTGACTCCAGGTAGACCTTACTACCCATAACTGCTCCCAAGAATCAGTCACATAATCCCATTCCTAATCCTGTTACTGCCCTTGAGTCCAACCTTTTAGTTTCTCATGCCTGCTCTCGCTGTGAAAAGAACGTTATGAGGATGAATTTGAAACATATTTACCTCCAAAGTATATTTTATGGCACTTGCTACTTACATATAAGCATCTTAGATATCCATTCAGAGTTGTTATCTTTAAAATTCCCATTACCAGAATGAATTCTGCTTGACAGTAACACCTCATCCCCACCTTGCACACATGAACAGGCATCAGGGGTGTACCTTGGTGTCATCGGCCTTAACACTCACCCCATTCTCCCATAATGTACCCATCTCAGCTGATTTACTTATGGAATGGGGTGAGCATTAGGGCTGAGTAGACACCAAGAAATATAATATTTTCTAATGGGGACAGTGATCAATGGGGGGGGGTGCCACTAAACACTAGGGATTCTATACAGGGCTTTCATCTGGGGGCTTTTTTCATCAACAGGGTTGCCAAATTTCACAATTCTTCTGAAACGTTTTGCAAGTTATTTTCCCAAAGACTAATCCCAGTACTTCCTTATTATTGCAAAAGAAAAAAGAAACATAGACACATAGAAACATAGAAGTTGATGGCAGATAAGGACCGCAAGGCCCATCCAGTCTGCCCATTTCTTTTTCTACCTTTTAAATGTGCCATCGGCCTTTGCTCTGTCAGTGGCCTATCTATTCATAGTCATTTGTATTGCTCCCTCATGCCTATCTCATGCCTGTTTGAAGCCCTGCACTGTATTCATAGCCACCACTTCTTGTGGTAAGCCATTCCATGCATCCACCACCCTTTCTGTGAAAAAGAATTTCCTCACATTCCCCCTTAATCGGCCTCCCTCTAATCTCATGCTGTGTCCTCTTGTCCTGCTATTTTTCTTATATTTAAACATGTTAGACTCTTTCACCTTGTTAATGCCCTTAAGGTGTTTGAATGCCTCTATCATATCACCTCTTTCCCTCCTTTGCTCAAGGGTATACATATTGAGCTCTGTTGATCTGTCCTCATATGTCTTCTGATGCAGTCCCTGCACCATTTTGGTTGCCCTTCTCTGGACTGCCTCAATTTGGTTAATGTCCTTGTGAAGGTGTGGCCTTCAATACTGCATGCAGTACTCCAGATGGGGCCTAACCAGTGTCTTGTAAAGAGGGATTATTACCTCCCTCTTACTACTTGTGATGCCCCTACTAATACACCCTAACATCCCCCTAGCCTTACCTACTGCTTTAGTGGTCTGCTTGGATGATTTCAGGTCATCAGTGATGATGATGCCCAAGTCTCTTTCTTCCTTTGTGACTGCTAGCAACTCCCTCCAGCCTATAGGTGGCTTAGGGTTTCTCTTCCCTATGTGCATGATTTTGCACTTCTTTGCATTAAATCCCAGTTGCCACTCTTCTGACCATTTTGCTAGTTTATCCAGATCTCTTCTCATTCTGCCCATCCCATCTGGATCATCTACTCTGTTGCAGATCTTGGTGTCATCTGCAAACAGACAAACTTACCCTCTAGTCCATCTGCAAGGTCACTAATGAAGATGTTGAAGAGGACTGGCCCCAGGACTGATCCCTGGGTACCCCACTTGTGACTTGCATCTCTTCTGACTGTATACCATTTACCACCACTCTGTTTTCTGCCCGATCAACCAGTTTGCCACCCAGTTGACCAACTTCTGACCCACCCTGAGCCTACCCAGCTTATTTATCAATCTTCTATTGGAACAGTGTCAAAAGCTTTGCTGAAGTCAAGGTAGGTGACATCAACTGCTCCCCGTGGTCCACCACTCTTGTTACCCAGTCAAAGAAATCTATGAGATTAGTTTGACAGGACCTTCCTTTGTAAACCCATGCTGTCTTGGATCATGTGCCCTATGGATTCCAGGTATTGCACTATCCTTTCCTTAAGAGTGCCTCCATAATCTTGCCCACTACTGAGGTAAGACTGACTGGTCTGTAGTTCCCGCCTCCTCCCTGCTACCAATCTTGTGGAGCAGGATCACATAAACCCTTCTCCAGTCTTCTGGGACCTCTCCTGTGCTCAGAGACTCACTAAACAGTTCTGCTAATGGCTCTGCTAGTTCCACCTTTAGTTCCTTAAGTACCCTGGGATGTATGCCATCAGGTCCCATTGCCTTATCCACCATGAGCTTACAAGCTCTTGTAGGACCCTTTCTTTTGTGAAGGAGTAGTGCTCACCTCCTCCCCCTGTGTCCAAGATGCTGAGCTGTGGGCCCTGCCCTACCTTTTCTTCAGTAAATACTGAGCAAAAGTATCTATTTAGGATAAATGCCTTTACAGGGTCCTCCTCCTCACATGCTCCCTTTTCTCCATTAAGCTTAGCAATACCCCTCTGGACTTTCTCCTTTCACTAATGTATCTATAGAAAGTCTTGTCACCTTCTTTTACTGTTCGTGCTAGTGTTTCCTCAGTTTGGGACTTTGCCTGCCTTACTGCCTTCCCTGCTTCCCTTAGGGCAGTTTGGTATGCCTCCCTATCTTCATCCTGTTGTGTTCCCTTATATTTCCTGAAGGCCAGCCTTTTGGCTCTGACGTTTTCTGCTACTGTATTTGAGAACCAAAGTGGTTTCCTTCTTCTTTTGCACTTCCTTTTCTGTCTAACACAATGGGATGTTGCTTCAAGTATTGCATCCTTAATCCTTGCCCACTTTTCCTGTACCCCCTCACCTGTGTTTCTTTTTGCCAGGGCTAGCTTAACTCTGTTGGCCATCTTATCAAAGTCAGCTCCTCTGAAGTCCCATATTTTTGCCTTGGAATTGGATGATTTAGATGTAGTAGCCAAATTGAAAATGTTAAGAAATGAGCAATCCTTTATGTGCTGACATGAAAAGAATAATTCAAATAAGAATACAATGTGTTTTTTATGCTTCTGGTTGTATACAATGTTATGGCCATTCCACAAATTATTGTTTGGGATTATAAGAATGAGAACACACCTAATCCAACTCACAGCACCTTACCAATGCTAAAGTGTTAATCAGGTAACGGACACCATTCAGACATGCCCAAGAACCTGCAGAAGCAAATGTACAGTCAAGTAAACTATGGTCCGATCATCTTCAGCCTGCATTGCAGTGCTTTGCATTATGTCAGTGAAACACTATAGCAATACAAAAAAATCCCTGTTCCTTGGTTAAAAAGGGAACATGAAGAGAACAATTAAAAGTTTCCCAAATACAAATCTGCCAGAGATATGGACCACCTGGTCTATCAATGTCTGTCCGAGTGTGCAGTTAGCCCCCCTAGATTATAGCTGCCCCACCTCCCTCCCCGTCTGTCGTTCCCATGATGGCCTCAGCCCCTCCACCCAGATCCTCCCTCATGCACTGTCCCATGCCCTCTTAAAAATTCTTACTGTCTTACATGATATCACCCCCTCTGGTAGAGCATTCCATTTAGACACCACCTTCTCTGTGAAGTAATGCCACCTCATCTCCCTCCTAAATCTTTCACCCCCCAGTCTTAGTCCTTGACCCTCGTGTCCCTACCCTTCCTCAGTTTAAACACCCCTTCAGTGCTAGCTTGGTTTATCCCTATCCCCCTCAAATACTTGAATGTTTCAATCATATCACCCTATTCCTCCTCTCCTCCAGTGCGTACATATTCAGGTCATTCAGCCTGTCCTCGTAGGCCTTACCCTCCATCCCCTGTAACACTGTTGTTGCCCTCCATTGCACACTTTCCAGTAAATTAATATCCTTCTTCAGATATGGCTACCAGTACTGCACATAGTACTCCAAGTGTGGCCTGACCAAAGATCTGTAGAAGGGCAGGATCACCTCCCTATGCCTGGATGAGAAACCACTTGCGATACAGCCCAGCATCCTGCTCACCTTGGCTGCTGCTTTCCTGCATTGGGCAGAGTTGTTCATGCTTCCTGTCACAAAAAACCTAGGTCCTTCTCTTTCTCAGTGATCCCCAGCCTCACCCCTCCCAACCAATAGTACTTCCTTGGGTTCTTTGCCCCAAAGTGTATAACCTTGCACTTTTTCACATTGAATCCCAGCTGCCACTTCTCCAACCATACCTCCAGTTTTGTTGGGTCTTGTAGTTGTTTCTATCCATCCTCTTCATCCACCACTGCCCCCATTGTGGTATCATCTACGAACAGACTACCCCTGCTCCCAACTCCGTGTGCAATATCTGAGATAAAGAGACCAAATAGCACTGGGACCAGCACCAAGCCCTGCGGCACACTGCTCATCACCTAAGTGTCAAGAGCTCCCCCCCCACTACCTCCCATTGCAGCCTCCCCTGCAGCCAGTCCCTTATCCAGTTTGTCAGCTTTGTCCTCAGCCCTGTAGCAGTCAGCCTCCCCCCAGCCTCCCATGAGGCACTGAATTGAAGGTCTTGCTGAAGTTCAAGTGCAGGACATCTACAGCATGACCCATATCCATCTCTCTTGTTACCCAGTCATAATATTCTATTAGATTGGTCTGACAGGTCCTCCCTGAGATTAACCCCATACTGCCACCCATCCTGGAGGTCATTATCCTCGAGGAATGACACCAGCCTCTCCTTCAGTATCGTCTCCATATGTTTACCCACTATGGAACTAAGACTGACAGGCCACTAATTTCCTGGCTCATCCCTAGGACCACTCTTGTGTATGGGCACCACATGGGCCACCCTCCAGTCCTGAGGCACCCATCCCATGTCCAGGGAGATGCTGAACAGGCCCATCAGTGGCTCGGCCAACACCTATGCCATCTCCCTAAGCACCCTGGGGTGGATGTCATCAGGACCTGGTGCCTTGTCCACCCTTAATACCCTCAGACCCTCTAGTACTCTACTCCTCTTGATCATTCCATCCATCATCTTCTCCTCTCCCACCCCCACCCTCCCAGTCCATGGTGGTAGTGGACCATCCTTCTCCTTTGTGAAAATGGAGCAAAAGTATTCATTTAGTACTTCTGCTTGTTCCTCTCCCTTTTCCACCCATTCCTCTTCCCACTTTATCTTCACTATATGGTCTCTGCACTTCTTCTTTTCCCTGACATATCTAAAAAAGTCCTTCTCCCTTGATGCCTGCGCTAACCTTAGCTCCCTGGAGGAATTGGCTACTCTCACTCACTTGGTCACCTCCTTGGACCAACTCACATAAGCTTCCCTGTCCTCTTCCTTCCTTCCTCATTCTCCTAAACTTCTGGTACACAGCTCTCTTTGCCCTCACCCCCTCCAACACTTCTCTGTTCAGCCAGTATGGTTTCCTGGCTCTGCCCTTCTTGTTTTTAGTCCTGGTGCAAGCTTCTGTAGCATCTGTTAGCCCAGTTTTAATAATTTCCCACTGTTACTGTGCATCCATTTCTGGCCTAATACCCTGAAGTCTCCCTTGCAGTATTTCTCTCATCCTCCTAAAGTCTGCCCTCCTAAAATCCACCACCTTTGTTACTGTGCCTCTAGACTCCCTGCCCAACTTGTTTGGTGGTCACTACCAGCTAATGGATCTTCCACCCTTATTTCCCTCATGGGTCATGCTGTAGATGTCCCCATTTGACAGCACCAAGTCCAATGTGTTACCTAGTCATGTTGACCCACTCACCAACTGTGTCAGGAGATCATCCTGGATTGCATGCAGGAGCACATGCTCCCTAGCACTGGAGGTGGCAGAGGTGCTGCAGTGTACCCCCAGTAGATTTAAATCCCCCACAATCACCACACCCCCCTTTCTACACACCTTCCTTATTTGCTCTGCTAACTCCCTGTCCAATTCCACTGATACACCACCCCAGTCTCAGCTTTCTAAACTTGGAGTCCAGAAGCTGCATCCATAGTGCCTCTGTCCTCCCTTCCTTCCCCTCATCCCTCATACATCTGATCCCTTCCATCACATAGAGTGCTACCCCACTCTGTCTCCCAACCCCCCAATTTTTCCTGTAAATTTTATATCCCGGGATTGCCAGATCCCAATCATGGTACTGGGTGGTTCAAGTCTCAGTCACTGCAGTGACATCCATGCTCCTCTCCACAAGGAGCACCTGAAGCTCTGTTTTATTACCCAGGCTCTTTGTATTTAGGGAGACCACCTTCTACCCATTCCCATCTGTCATCCCCCCTTCGGCTCCTTAGTCTGCCCCCCTCCTCTCAATAGTCCCCTTCCCTTACCCTCAACATTATCAAGGGGGGACAGCACATTTTGAACTCCAACCTGGTGACCCTCCATGCTTGCTGCACACTTGTGTCCCCCCTACCTAGTTTAAATACCCTCTTGAAACAATATAATCCTCTAATTTACTCTTTAACACTCCCTTACCCACCCATCCCATTCAGGTGTAAACCATTCCTTGCATACAGTTCTCTGTTAGTCCATGTATCTCCCCATCCTCCAACCAACCCATACCTTTGTGCTTTACACCATTCTCTCAGCCAGGAGTTGAACTCCACTGTCCTTTCCTTTCTTGACCTGCTCACCCTTGGGACCAGTAGCATCTCCGAGAATGCTACGGACCTCCCTATTTCCAAGCATAGCTTCCACAGTTCCTCAAACCTCTCCTGTGCCAACTCCACCATGCAGCCCCCAGATCATTTATGCCTACATGTTCCACCACATGAAGTTCCTGCCATCCTCCCCTATCACAATTCCTCAGAGCCTGCCCTGCCCTGTCTGCTGTCAGGTACAGGTTCCACCCAAATCCAACTGCATATTTTACCCCTCCACCCCATCTGATCCCTTTCAGAATAGTATCTCCTATCAGTATGACTCCCCCCTTTCACACTCCCCTTCTGGCTGCACCCTCCCCCCCATGGCCCTCATTTTTTTTTCTGTCCCTTAATTTCTGGAGCTGTTCTTCTTACTCCTTCTCCTCTCCTCTTGTCAAGCCTCCTGTCCACACTTGCACCCTCTCTCCTAAGCATCTGTTCTCCCCCTGTGGTGTGCCCCATCCCCTTATGCACCATGTCCCCTTCCTCCTGGGCACTCCCTCCTGCCATTGCCATGGCATTGCCCACTCTCCCTGATGTACCAATATCCCAGTCAGTAGTTCTGGCCCCTGTGTCCCCTCTTCCCATCTCCCAAGCATCTTACTCCCCCTTCTACTTCAGTTGCCAATACATCATATTTGTTGCATGACCCCAGTCCGCACCCCCATTCCTTGCTGTGTCCTTGCTCCTGCTCTATATTTCTGTTTGGCATTCTCTCCCTTCCTTTGTGCCTACCTACCCCACCCTCTCTGACCATGTTCCTCAATCTTCCTATCTCCACCTCCATCCACTGGATCTCTGCCTGTAGGTCTCTTATCCTTCGACATATGGGACACTGTTGTAGCCTCCATAATGTGCCCATCCAGATTGCTGACCCACATCCTTTGCAGATTACTAGCCTGCCCCCCATTCTTACTTCTTCCTCCGCTCCCCTGGAGCCTGCCCCCTTTCCTTCTTGACCTCACCAGAAAAGAATTTTATAAATATTTTCAACTATTTTTTTTTGTAATGAAATAGCCATTGTATAATAGGAATAATGCACTCCAGGATAGGTATTGTGCTGGGATAATGTCACTTCTTGGGTGTTGAATGCTTTAAGCCTGTGGCCTCATTACCAGCCATCAAAGGCATGACGTTATCCAAGCATGACTCACATCCTGTTATGCATTATTCTTTACTTGTACTCTGTGCCCTGTGGAATAGTAATTATACTGTATTCTTTAACTGCTGCATACCAGGATATCATTGCAAATGAGCCTCATCTTAATGAATATGATCATGGGCTTGGACAATAAATATACAAATAAATATAAGAATACATTCATAACAATATTTCTGCTGGTAAATTGTTTGAAAAAGATAAGGAGATTATGTGCCAGAAAGCATCTCTCTTTCACTCTAACTAGTAATTAGTCTAGCACCCACAGCCAGGAGCTTTGCAGTACAGTCTGGGGTCTAAAGGCACTTGGCTATACCTTGTGCCTTGTTGGCATCCAGAATTGTGCATTAAACCGCAAGATCATGAATTATCCTTCAGTAATGCATAGCCTGGAACATATCCTTTCTTAATGAGAAGGAAAACATGTAACACTGAAGTTGCTTGAGCTTTAAATGTTACATTTTTGAAGTCTATCAGAGTGTGAACATTGCTTTTCAAGCAAGTAGAGAGGTCAAATGCTATTCAGTTTTACCTCTCCATAGTCATAGCAGAGAAGTCAGAGTGCATTAGGATAGACATCAAGAGGAACTGTTGCATTGCAACTAGGAAAATGAAAGATAAAATAAAATATTTGAAAAACTAAAGAATTTGCACGGCATACACTGACTGGATTATTTTTTTGTCTCACAAAAGGGATAGCAGTTAATTTAATATCAAGAGCAGTCTGTCAGGAAACAGTTATGACCCAGAAATCATCCTTTTCCCACACCAGATGAATCACTGCTAGCTAAACTAGCTCTGTTTCCTTTATCTCTGTCAAAATTGCTCATCTTGCCTTCTAACCATCTTTCTAGAGCATTGACATCAACAGGCTGGCTAAACATGGCAGTTTGACAGGACTGGACTGGCTCTCATTGTTTCACTATCTATTTCCATTAAGTCCACTGTCAGTCTGTGTTGCAACTTTGACTGGTGTAGAGCACTGTAGCCTAAGAGTATACTCTCCAGTGATATATGATCAGACAGAAACATCAACATAGCATGCTTTCAAAAAAGAAATCTAATCAGATTAAAGCAACTCTGACTTTGCAGTAAAATAGCCATAACAATAAATACTTGATTCAGTGTTATATCCTACTATCACAGTGAAGGCAGTCTGACTCTAATTGCAATTTGTGCACTGCCTGTTTTCAAGTTCATGTTTATTCTGGAGGGATAAGATCTGTTAATCAAGTTAGTTTGCAAGGATGTCCTTGTACAAACAACAAACAGAACAGTGTACAGAGAAATGAATATTTACAATATAAACACTATTTACAGTCCAACAGTCAGTTCCATCAGTCATTGACAAAATAATACATTTACTATATATATATATATATATATATATATCTTTTCATGGCAAAAGATCCATTTAATGCATCAGTTAGGGTTGTTCCACAGTGACAAAAGTGAGAAAATTCAATGTTAGGGTTCCCACCCCTTGCACCCCACCCTGCCTAACTTTCACCCCATCCCATTTGTAAACAAGCTGAGTTGGTGCAGTATAGGAGAATGGGGTAAGAGTTAGGATCGATGACCCCCAACACACACCCTGATGCCTGTTGGCGGGGTTGGGGTGGGGTGCAAGGAGGGTGGGAACCCTAACATAGAATTTCCTTGCTTTTGTTGCTGTGGAACAACCCTAACTGATGCATTAAACTGAGTTTCTTGCCATGAATTTCCCTTCTTTTTGAGAATGTGCACTATAAATAGTGAAGTATCGGCAATGCAAATGCAAGTGCAAATGCTAACGCACATGGTGACGCAAACATAAACGATAACGCAAACAGTAATAGAAACACAAGAACAAATGTTAATGAAAACAGAAATGCAAATGCAAGCACGTACAGAAACGCAAACCGTAATGCTCATGGTCATGGTAACGTAATTGGAAATGCAGACACTTGCAGTAACAGCAATGATAACACCAAAAGAAATAGAAACAGAAATGGAAATGCAAATTGAAGCACATTTGCAAATGCAAATGGAAATCCACATGGTCATGCAAAAGGAAATGCAAACAAAAACAGTAATGGAAATGCAAATGTTAACAGTAATGCAAACGCAAGTGCAAATGAAAACACAAAGGGTAACACACACGGCGGGGTAGATGGGAATGGCAATGCAAATAGAAATGCAAATGCAAGTGTGTATGGAAACACAAATGGTAACACGCGCAGTCACTGTACCACAATAGGATATGCAAATGCTAACGGTAACAGAGATGATGAAGTCAAAGGAAATGCAAATGGAAGCACGTACACAAATGCAAATGGTAATGCACACGGTGACACAAAATGAAATGCAAACAAAACCAGTAATGGAAACGCAAATGTTAACAGTAACACAAACACAAGTGCAAACGAAAATGCAAAGGGTAATGGACACAGTGGTGTAGACAGGAACGGTAATGCAAATGGAAATGCAAACACAAGCACGTATAGAACTGCAACTGGTAACGTGCATGGTCATGGTACCGCAACAGGAAATGCAAATGCTAAAGGTAACAGCAATGATGATGCCAAAGGAAATGCAAATTGAAGCGCTTATGCAAACGCAAATGGTAATGCACATGGTGATGCAAAATGAAATGCAAACAGAAACAGTAATGGAAATGCAAATGGTAACAGTAACGCAAACGCAAGCACAAATGAAAACGCAAAGGGTAACGCACACGGTGTAGATGGGAACACTAATGTAAATGGTAACGGAAACACAAGTGGGAACGCTAACTGTGACAGTAATGAAAGCGCACACTCTTTTTTCACCTACAGCTACATAGAGGAACACAGTGAATACAAAGAATGTATGCATAATAATGGGCCTCGGCGCCAAAAATGTGCACTTAAAATACTAAATTGCTTATATCTCAGGAACCGTACTACGTAGAAAAAAAATTAAATTTCATATAAATTATAACTTTCCTGGCTAGTTTTACCCTTAGCCACCTAGCAGGGGGCTAAGCATTTTTTAGACAAAAAGTTTGTATCTCAAAGCATTTCCAAGATACGGGCCCTGAAAGGCCCAGCGGACACCGTAATGTTAGTCGATGGGAAAAAACGTCAAATTCAGAGAACTGCAACTTTGCATCCCTTTAATATTTTGTCACCAAACCACCAAAAGGCACATCTGTTGGATGTTGTCTTTCTTCCCGACAAATTTCACCCCAAAAGACCAAACTGTTCTTTTGCAGCAGGGTGGCAAAGAATTTCTGTTATTTTGACCATAGTGTCACAAAGTAGTGTCGCAAATCACAACACTTTTGCAAAAAAAATCACAAAAGTGTCACAGGTGTGACATTACTTTGTGACACTACAGTTTACAAAAATTTTAAAAACATATTTCTGGGGTGTTTAACCCCCCAAAAAAGACAGGTCTAGCATCCTCAGGGCTCGACTAGGTGAACACAGAAATAATTGTTTCCTTAGAGGGTCCCAAATTTAAATGCCAAGCATTTCTGTGATCACTAACTAAAAAAAAAATGGCTGACTCATGACACTACAGGGATCATTTCCCATTTGCATTGGGAATATAAATATTCATGGCAAAAAAACTCAGTTTAATGCATCAGTTAGGGTTGTTCCACAGTGACAAAAGCGAGGAAATTCGGTGCTAGGGTTGAAAACCCTAACTCCGCATTCCACCCCACCACCCCAGCTCCACACACACACACACACACACACACACACAAGTAGGGGGCAGGACTAAGGCAACATGACCAATCACAGACAACCAGCAACAGGTGACAGAAATAACATACAACTGTCTAAACGTACTACAAGACACATCCATCATCACAGGCCAACAACTTTAGCATTTCAAAAGTCATGTCTGTACAGAGTGTTGTACACATCTTCATATGGTCGCATGTCAGAACAATACTGTTACACATAGAATTTCTATGATATAGATTGTTCATGCTGTGATGATATAATGAGGTATCAACATACAAGAAACTATTTATGACATTGTGCGTTATGTAATGTGAACAAACACAGAAATAAAATACAGTACGAGACCCCTTAATTAACATGCATTGTTAAATAGATACTTGTTTAAATCAAGATGTGCTTGTTCACATTGAGACACGCATGTTGCATGAATGGTAATTTATTCTCACATATCTATTAATACATACAGTACTCAGTACTTGTGTGACAGTTCTGTTATTAGCGATGCAAAATAGTATGCAAAATAAATATTTGGTAATTGTACTGCCTCATGCAGAGCCACTGCCAAAACTAAGACTGCTATAGATGGCTCATGATTTTGACAGCCCTACAATAATACTCATATGACCGTGAATATGTGAAAATGGTTTGCATGATAGTTTGCACCATGGGCCATTATGATATTTTTCACAGTTTGTTACGTACAGTTTGACATTGCTGTTGGTGCATTTACGATTAGATAGCAGTGAACAGCATACTGTTGATTATTGCATTAAAATACATTATTTGCTACTGTTGGGGTGATATTATGAGCCATCAAAAGACATTAAACCCTGTCATTAAGGCTGTCTAATATTATTCATTCATAGGTACAGATGTGGAAAAATGTGCTTGAAAACCACTAATACCACATAGGTAGTAATGTATATACAAACATAAGCATGCACTAACAATTACTGAGTCAGAGCAAGACAAAAAGACTGAACTAGTGACATACAATACTTTGGGTGACACAGTGTCATATAGAACTGTAAAGGTTCAAATAATAGTGGAGAAGACTTAGTAGATAATACTGTACTGTTGCAATTTTGTTTCTTATAGGATAGTAAGATCAGTGCGTTGTTAGACACAGTAAAGTGTCTTAAACTGATCTGTGCTACTATGTACTCATGAAGATAGACATCTAAACATTGATGGTTTGAATACCATAGTTGCAGCATTATAACAAATAATGGAGGCACACAATTTTCTGATTAAAATGACAAACTTTTAACAACTGAGCTATTGTATAGTGTTACCAAGTGAATTATCAGGTCTGAGATTGCCACAGTGATGCTATATTCTACAATATAAGATGATTGTACAGTACTGCTATGCAGAGAATATTATACTGACACAGGATAAGGTAGGAATAAGGGAAGGGCTGACCAGAAGTCCTCTCCTCCAGATGAGAGGAGTAGCCTTCAAACCCAAGGGGGAGGGGGGAACAGACTGGGAGAGGAGGTTTCAGGAGGAGCAGAGGGAGGATGGAAGTATAAGGAACCTGGATGGGGCTTGACAAAGGGGATCAGGGATAAGGGGTTGGGGGTGGTGTTAGTAAATGCCAGGAGCTTGGGAAACAAGTTGCCAGAGTTCCAGGCCATGCTGTTCGGAGGGGGATGTGGCGGCAGTCACAGAAATGTGGGCCAACAAAAACCATGACTGGAACCTAAATGTGCAGGGGTACACTATGCTTAGGAAGGATAGAAAGGGGGCAGAGGGGGTGGAGTGGCTATGTTCATTAGAGATGACATAGAAATTGCTAGGGTAGAAGAGGCAGAGGGAAATGTGAAGGCATTATGGGTCACCTTATGATCCCCAGCAGGAGGTAAGGTCAAGCTGGGTGTAGTATATAGGCCCCCCAGGATGAGTGATGTTCTGGAGGATGGTTTGCTGGACAACATCACTGACCAGTGTGGACCAAAAGGGGAAGGAGTGGTGTTGATGGAGGACCTTAATATGCCTGGTACAAACTGGGGAACTATGTCCTCTAAGATGGCCAAGGAGCAGAGGCTGCTGGACAGCTTCCAGGATGTGTTCTTAACTCAGCATGTGATGGAGCTCACAAGGGAGGGGCATGTCCTGGATGTGGTTCTGGCAGATGGAGATCTGGTAAGGGACCTGGTTGTAGATGATCCCCTGACTGGGAGCAACCACAATACTGTCTGGTTTCAAATAAGCACTGACGGGGAGAGATCTAGGACACTGGCAGTGGACTTCAGGGGGCAGACTTTGTGGGCATGGGAAATATTCTCAAGGATCACTTGAAGGATTACATCAAGGACAAATGTGGAAAAGAGATGGGAGGTCATAAAGCGGGGACTTCACGAGGCAGTCAGGACCTGCGCTAAGGTGAAACATAAGGGAGCAAGGTCACATAAACCATGCTGGTGGTCCAGTGAGGTTCAGGTAGTGGTCAGAGAAGAGAAGGCGACCTACAAAAAATACAAAACAACAAGAGGGGATAGGGAAAAGGAAATGTACCATCTTGCATCTAGAAAAGTCACCCGGATGGTAAGGGGGCAAAGTCCAGTAAAGAGCAGCAGCTGGCACAGGGGATACATGGAGGGGAAAAAGGGTTCTTCCGGTACATTGGGGAGCAGAGAAAAACCAAGGGCCATCTCGGCAGATTGAGATCAGAAGAAGGGTGGGTGGAAGAGGCGAGGGACCAGGCAGAGGTATTAAATGAGTACTTCGCCTCTGTGTTCACTAGGGAGGGAGATGAGATATCTACAAAGCAAGGCATGATTGGGCTAGAAGTGGTAGTGAGTGGGATCAGGGGAGCAACAGAAATGGAGCAAGAGGGAGGGAGAGGTACCCCAGGGGTGTCACATCAGGATAAGGACAAAAACGCCAGTAAGGTGGAGGGGACAGATGGTGATATCTCCACCAAAATGGTGTGAGTAACCCTCAAGGCCCTAAAGAAAGATAAATCTCCTGGGCCGGATGACATACATCTGAGAGTACTATGGGAATTGGCGGACATACTGGCTGCACCCCTGGCGGAGCTTTTCAACAGGTCATTTGAGACAGGGAGGGTACCTAGGGATTGGTGAGAGGCACATGTGGTGCCAATCCATAAAGGGGGGTTGAGGGAAGTACCAGGTAACTATACCCCCATCAGTTTGACCTTGGTGGTGGGAAAATTAATGGAGAGTATACTAAAGGAATGATTGGGGGTATACTTAGAGGAGGTGGGAGGTCTGGATAGTTGGCAACATGGTTTTGTGCCAGGTAGATCATGTCAAACCAGTCTTGTGGAATTCTACGAATGGGTAACATCAGAACTGGACAGGGGAAAGCCTGTGGATGTATTATTCTTGGACTTCAGCAAGGCGTTTGACTCTGTCCCCCACAATGGTCTGGTGGAGAAACTGACGGGGTTGGGAGTAGGCCCTTTGATGGTCAGATGGATGGAAAACTGGCTAGCTGGATGCACCCAGAGAGTAGTGGTCGATGGGGAGCTCTCAAACCCTAGAGAGGTCAGTAGTGGGGTACAGCAGGGAACGGTCCTGGGTCCGATCCTGTTTAATGCATACATATCAGACATCAGGGAGGGTATAGGGTGTGAAATGAGTCTCTTCACTGATGACTCCAAGATGGGAGCAGTAGTTGAGGGGAAAGAGGGGAGGTTGGCCCTGCAAGGGGACCTGGACATCCTGGAAAGCTGGGCTCACACATGGAAATTAAATTTCAATATCACCAAGTGCAAGGTGTTACATCTTGGGTGGGGAAACCCTAAACACAGGTACACCCTGGGAGGGGAGGTGCTGGAGGCCTCAACGGGAAAAAAGACATAGGGGTCATGGTGGATGCATGTATGAATAACTCTGAGCAGTGCATGAGAGTGGCTAGCAAGGCAAACAGGATGTTGGGATGCATCATAAGGGAGATCACCTCTAGGAGCAGGGCAGTGATTCTGCCGCTGTACAATGGACTGGTTAGACCACACCTTGAGTACTGTGTACAGTACTGGAGACCACACTTGAAGAGAGACATACAGCTGGAGAGGGTGCAGAGGAGGGCAGCTAAGATGATATGAGGACTAGGGGATTTGACATATGAGGACAGACCTGAGGAGCTCTGCCTGTTTTCATTGGAGGAGAGGAGAGACAGGGGGGACATTATTGAGGTCTTCAAGTACCTCAAGGGAATAAATAGGGTAAACATGGAGGGGATCTTTAGACTAAAGCAGGGAGGTATCACCAGAGGGCATGGTTTGAAGTTGGAAGGTGGAAGGGCTTGGGGGAAAAGAGGAGGAGGTTTTTCACTGAGAGGGTGGTGGACCCTAGGAATGCACTGCCTGGAGAGCTGCTTCAGAGGTCCACAATGGAGGGCTTACATAGATACATAGATACATAGACAGTGTTGGCAGATAAGGGCCTATGGACCACCCAGTCTGCCCATTTGAGCTTGTCATTTCAGTTTGTTTTCCTAGAAGTCTGTTGCCCCTTACCCCTGACCTCCAGAATTCCTTTATGTCTATCCCATGCATTCTTAAACCCGTGATTGTTTCAGCCCCCACCACTTCCTCTGGCAGGGTGTTCCACTTGTCCACCACCCGCTCTGTGAAGAAATTCTTTCTCATGTTTCCTCTGAATCGCCCTCCTCCATCTCATCCCATGCCCTCTAGTCCTGGAACATCTTTTTCGCTTAAAAATAGTGTTTTCCTGCACCCTGTTCCTCCCTGTAAGATACTTGTATGTCTCTATCATATCCCCTCAAGAGAGGCTTCAAGAGAGGGTGGGACAGACGCAGAAAGTGGATGTATCAGATGATGGCCTGGCTCGGGGGGGTGGGGATGGATGATAGGGGTTTCTGGAACACAAGGGGGGAGGGCCTCAGCACCCAACTAGGGATCTGAGGTTCGAGCAGACTCAATAAACCGTAAGGCCTAATCTTCTGGCAATTAGCATGTTAGGATTGTCTTATTCTGGGGTAACATCAGGAGGCATTAACAGTCAACAAAGGGTTGTAACACTAGTGCCAGTTATTACCATGTTATTACAATGATGATCATCAACACACTGTCATTGAGAAGATATACAAAATCTATTAGATATAAATAAAGTATACTGTTATAGAGTAACAACTGATGGGCAATATGCATGGAGAATATAAACTTACTTGCATGCCAGCAGAACTTGCACACTTGGCCCATGATGATGGATGTGTCTTGTAGTACATTTAGACAGCTGTATGTTATTTCTGTCACCTGCTGCTGGTTGCCTGTGATTGGTTATGTTGCCTTGGTCCCTGCTCCCTACTTGCATGTGTGTGTCTGTGTATGTGTGTGTGTGGAGCTGGGGGTGGGGGATGTGGAGTTAGGGTTTTCAACCCTAACACCAAATTTCCTCGCTTTTGTCGCTGTAGAACAACCCTAACTGATGCATTAAACTGAGTTTTTTTGCCATGAATTTCCTGTCTTTTTGAGAAATAATTATGTCATATTAATTTGAATATGTTGTTTAGACCGTGCCTCAATTTCCACAAGGCAGACTCACCAAGATATAGATACCTTTGTCTGAATATGTAGTTCTATGATAGTATTTATAAAGCAATACCTCATGTTCTGAATCTTTGTTGTAAAAATACTATGGTCAATGTATGGAATAGGAGATTAATCTGTTCACCAAATTGGTGTATAGCAGCTAAACGGTGCAAAGTATGTAATCTGCACTGATGAGCATGATACACTATGTATAGATGCATCAATACACCAACAGCAACATACATATTATCACTATTATTTTATGCTTCATGAAAGACACAACATAGGCAGATAAGGCTTACAAAAGATTTATTGCCCAATTAAAAATTGTAAAAAAAGGCCGAATTAAAAAATCCAATTGGTGCACAAAATCAGTCTCACAAAACAAATATTTAAATGTTTTCAACAGTGTTTGAAATACATATAAAACAGTCTCACAGATAGTCAGTGGTGACATGTGACAGTAGTACACAATACATAAACACATCTACCACAGTACTCTCTGCACACTGCTTATACATATCAAACAGTTATGATGTTGTTGTCTTTGTGTGACTGATAGTGTGAATGTTCCTGGGGTGGGCAAAAAACCAGATGCAACCGTTAAAGTAATAGCAGCAAAACAGACAATCCTCTCAAGAAAAATATTCATCTGAAACTTACTGTCAAACATTTACTTGGTTAATATTTTATGTGTACAATACACATATGTATACACATACATATACATGTTAAGACATATCACTATGTTACTGCATTTGGAAAATTCCCACCCCACCCCTCAACAGAGGCGATCAAAAAATATTATCAGGAACACAAAAACTCAGTTTTTATCAGTGAAAGTGTCTGATGTATAATTCTTAACTATTATAAACGTACATTTAATTAACTTACCACACAACTAAATCCAATAGCACATGGTGACAGTGAGTATATACATCAGTTAAAAGTGTCAAATCAGTAATCAAATTACTAATGAACTAGTAAAACACCTAGATCTGTTACATCTTCTACTTACATAAAAGAAATAGTTACCAGAATGGTATGAATACAGCATTTAATTATACTATGATCAGGAAAATGTCACCTGTACACAATTAAGAATATCTAGTACAACACTTAACTTTGGTATCTATTATGGCTATATGGAATTACAATATACTATATATCTGCAACTGCATATCTATGTCATACTAATAACTATATACACATAACATTAAAATGCTTATGAATGTAATACTTCAAACCAGTCATATATTGTTATTTCTGCAATACAGCAACTAATATGGCAAGTAACACAACTACTGTAAATGTCACAGTTACAAACTATTACTAAGGGATGTATTAAATATTATATATATAGGTACAATACAGATGTATGAGAACAAAACAGGAATAGTAATACACTGCTGTGACACAAAATGGTGGTATTCAGTGAAGACGCAAGTGGATAAAAAAAGGAACACAGGGCACATCTGATGTTACTCAACATGTACAGAGTGAAGTGAATTTTTTTGAGTATTGTACTCTTAAGTACAGGTCATCCAACCATTTAAAAAAGGAGAGCTGAATACTGTTGACTCAGAACTGGAACAAACACCATGATCTCTTTTAGTTATAAAAGATCCTGATCATGTTAAGATAAAGAACATTGTAACAAACAGATATGTAACACCGTTATGTTAATCTGCATGGACAGTATCATGCCTTAGTAGAGGCACAGACTTGGCAAGTGTGCCAAGTAGTACTTGTTATGTCTGCATACAACATACTCACAAGATAAAGAGAATGACAGAAGAGGGCGACTAGATAGGAATTTTTCTTTTGACATTAAAAAGTCTTTCTTAGACAACAAGTGTGGTTTTTCTAGTGACTGAGAAGATAGCTGGCGCTGATTAAAGACCACTGCAACTATTTTCACTGTGTCACTGATCAACACAATTTTACATGTCACATTGAGTAAGCATATGCTATTCAACCATGTGATATGTTACCAATGTGGTAATGAATGTACATCTGTAAAAAAGAGTATGATAATGTACCAGAACTCACTCTGTAACAAAATGGACAGCAAACTATGTCACATGTTGTGTGACTATTCCTCTGACACATGAAGATTGTCGTAATTCTTCAATATCAGAATGCATGCATTTTTTAAGTGTCGCAGTAGTCTCTGTTTGAAAGAGCTTGTTGAGTCATCGCAGTCAACCCAGCCAGTTCTGTACCTCAACAAACAAGTTTAATGTCCAGAATGTACAGACTGGCCATAGTGGTAGGTCACAGCATGAGTGTCAAACACTGCTTGGTTAAATACAATTCTACCAGCTGTGAAATCAGTGATAGGTGTGTCAACTCTGAGCCCATTAGAGTCAAATCTATGCAATACAAGCATAAGATATTGAGAAGAACTCCTCAGATGTATGGACTGAGTACGTGTACCTCCACACCTTACACACAAGTGACCACTTTCTGCATTGGTAAACAGCTGCCAGAACTTGATACTTTTAATCTGAGGCACAAATAAAGAAACCCACAGCATGTCTTCTGTGGTTTCTCACTCTGAATGATCACACACACATATTTGATTACATATGACACAGTAAAATACTGACGCATTGGAATCCCCTCTTCATCCAAGCTGTTTATGATTGTCATCATGAACTGACTAGCGTCCTGCTGCATGTTAGCAGCAAATGTACTGCATCCGTCATATGTCTCCAACACCTGTTGCAGAGGTGAAAGTGACTGTATGTTGTTAGCTTGATCAGAAGCCACATTGACAACCTGCTTCAATGCCTTCGATAAAGGAGTGTCTTGTGAAGCAGATATTGTCTGCACAAAGTGTGGCATGTGTAGAAACACTTGCATTGCTGAATTAGCATAGCAGTTTACTCTAGTACTGTTATCAAACACTGGGGCAACAGCCATACCAACTAACTTCTGACCGACAGCCGGTTCTTCATCTGTATTTGACATTCTGACCTTCTTACCACTCTGCACAGTTGAATCAGTTGTAGAAGCTCATTTTAATTTGTTGCCAGCTGTAGCTGTGACTGTGGGATGTGAGACAACCACACATATAAGTAGTGGTATTAAAGACATCTGAGGCTGATACAGAGTATGTAATCTGTTGTACTCAACAATACATCGCTTGTCAACGCGTATCTTCTGAAGTGCGAGTGTTATGATGTGCAACCCAGAAAGACTACGTATGCGTGAAAGTGTGACATAGCTCATGCCATCTTTGAAAATGTCTGTCCCTATGTCCACCATTGCTGAATCCAAACTCAAGCCCTGAGACTTGTGAATTGAAACAGCATATGCAACACAGATTGGAAACTGTTTCTTGTTAACATAGATATCCTTAGATATCCTTAAATACCTGGAATTTAACAGAGGTACAATCAATCTGTACAGGAAGTTCCATGTTGTCAAAGTGGACAAGAAGTGTCTCAGTAAACGTTTTCTGAACATTGCAAATGAAGTCAATGATATAACCCATGGCACCATTTACTATGCCATGCTCCACATCAAGAGTGCAGTGTAGCATGACATGTGCATTCTTGCAAACTGTAAGAACAGCTTCCAGTCCAGCTGTGCGTGAAACATCTGACTTCTGTTCAGAGAGTTGTTCAGTCATCTTTGCTACCATTTTCTGACTTAGAATGACACCATCAACAGTAGCAACAGCATGCAGTGTGAAAATCTCTTGACTCTCTCTGCAACATGACACTGTTGAACCCAACACATTTCTTCAGTCGTGGCATAAGACACACAATGAGTGTGCCTGTGGAGTACACATCACTGAAAACATCACATGCTGTTTCCATGGATGTAGTATCCATTCTGATTTTTCGACCATGTAACATTGAAACATGTTCTGGTGACAGAGAACCTGTACGAGCTTGATCCAACAGTGCCTTGTAAGCCAGATCACCACTTTGTCACATGTTCTGATACAGGTCGACATAGGTAAATAACTCCCACAGGTTGAAACCTCCAATAGAGCCTAGTGTATTCATAGCCTGCTTTACAGTCAGAGCTGCAAAGACATGTTCTGCATTAACTGGTGCAAGCTGTAAGAGGTCTCCAAATACAACAATGCTTTTACCACAAAATGCATCTCCATAGTCAGTCCCCAAGATCTCCTGTAGACACAGGTGTATACAGGCAAGCATTACACTGGAGACCATACTAATCTCATCGATGATGAGTAACTTCATCTTAGTAAACACAGAATGAAGCTGAGATGCAACCTCAAATGACAGTTTGCAATACTCTCCTGCTTTGCTATGCTCCACTGGCAACATGAAGAGATGGTGTAACGTAATTCCACCAATGTTGTATGCAGCCAGTCCAGTGGGAGCACTAACAGCAACAGACATCGATGACCCTGTCAGGTTCTGTATTTCTGCCTTTATGGCCTCTATAAGGAAACTCTTCCCTGTCCCAGCTGAGCCACTAACAAACATCAGCAGTGGCTTGTAGACAAGACAGTTACATTTCTTGTGCTCATGTAGTAATCCATGCCGGACAGCATCAGTGACCTCAGAATGAACCACCCGGTGCTGCTCATTGAGTCTCTCTCTCAACTCAGCTGGGTCAACACTGCTGTGTGTGCCATGTTCCACAGCACTCTTCACTTCTGATATGAGTACTTCTGAGGCATTTAGAGGCAGAGGTTCTCCAAGGATCCCTTGTCCTTCTGGATCAAGATTCTCCTGTGAACTGACAGGAGTGTCCTCTTCAAGTAGTTTCTGTGCCTTCTCAAGCTGTTCCTTCTCAGTGTCTAGCCTCTGTATATATGTGTCAGAGTATTCACTTTTGAATGACTCATAACTATGATTGAATTATTCCTCAAATGTATCACAGTCACCTTTTAATTCAGATTCATTTCTCCAGGGTCTAAATAGAAATAGGAATAAAGTAATAATGCTGTCTGCTCTCAGATGTGCCTAAATGTAACTTACAGTGGACAATGATCCAAGGCTTATGTCTCTTAATGAGACAGCTGCCCACTCCTTTAACCTTGTAAATGTTGCATGTACAATCAGGTGAGACATCCATCTTGTAGTCATACCACTTAGCCACCTCAAATAAACACATTTGATCCATGTCTTCATGTCTACGGGGGTAGTATGTGTCAATGAAGTTATTTTTCAAGATATGTCTTGAAGACTGTCTCTTGAGAACCGGTTCCTCAATCTCAGCATGAAGAATAAATACATGTTTATGCTTCTCTTTGTTTTGTACACTGAGAAAGCACACAGCATCAGACTTGCCATACAAATGTGTACAATCAATCAATCGCCAGCCTCATAAGCACCACATTCTCTGTGTGATAGGGTCTTCAACCCCAGTGACCACAACAGAGATGTCAGTGACTTGCTTGAACTGGCACTATCTTCCCAAAGATCTTGCAAGCTAGTCTGTTCATGTTTAGTTATGTATGAAGTGACGTACCGAACCATAGCCAATGAGTTGTTGGCCACAAACTGAACATCTATGTTTACTTGCCACATTAGGAGAAGAGTAGGGTTGTAGTCATTGATGTACATCTCATTCTCTTCCCTAGGTATTTCATAAACCCTCTTGGTTGATTTTGCCTTCAAGTGGTGGCGCATAGCTGAAAAAAGTTCATTCATGCAACCATCCTGACAGACACATCTAGGGAGTCTGAAATGGCATCTTGTGTACAAATCAGATTTGTTCTTCACTACCCGGCAGCAGTATTTCACACAAATATGGTGTTGAAACTCCTGCACCAACTTCCACAGTGTAGGACTGTCGTACTTGTCTGGAATACGGCAAGTAATGTACTGCTTGATGAATGCTAGCACTTGTGCTGCTTCATGTTCACCTATGCATGGGACATTCTTGATCCACAGTAACATGTGAATATGAGGAGTGCCTGATACTCCATCCTCCAGAAGTAATGCTCCACAGTACCAAGACATGGATTGTCCTTTGACAAAATGAAAGTGAGAATGTCATGGAATCGCTTGAGGAAATGCCTTGTCACAGATACAGGTTCAAGTAAGCACATTTCTCCAACAGTCATTGATGAAATGCCCTCTACATCACAATTTGCCCACTTCAACAGTTCAATGACCTCATCCCAGGCATACTTGGCACAACTGAGTGTGACAAACCATGTGGCTGGACCATACTCTTGCAGCACGGTCATCACCTCAGAGTGTCTGTGATACCAGTATTCTTTGGTGACACCTAGACTTGACAGAATGGAAGACAAATTCACTTGCACATTTTTATCCTTCTGCTTTAGTTTATTCAGGAACTGTTCAGTTGTTATTCCATCAAGTGGAGTAGTAAGACTAATAGTATGTGCAATAGACGCAGACAGTATGCTAAGCTCACTCTCCCACAGGAGATGAAACAGGTACTGTCATGCTACATCTGAATTTGCCATTCTTACTGAGCACAATAGCCACGGTACCTGTGCACCTTTGTACACGCACTTCTTTCATCTAGGTGTCCACCAGACCCTTTGGGAATAAATCTCGGAAACAGCGTGCTTCCAATGTGGGCTCCCAAATGCTGACAGGCTCAGCTTCCACCTGTTTCATTTGATAAAGATCAATGTTGTCCCTCATCGATCTCTGCCATGCAGTGGGTGAATTGTGTATTATTCATACATTACTATCGCTTATTCGCACATTGACCTTCTAATCATTGGTTTAGTGCTTTCCAACAGATCATGTTCAACAGGCACACTGGTCATGTGATCAATATCTAGGTCTGCATAAAAGGGATTGTTGCTCTTTAAATAAGTAAGAGAAAGCTTCGCCTTCTCTACATTGACAACATTCTGCCAAATGACCTTTGACTTAGTTGGAACACCATTGACAAGAATCACCAAAGTATTCTCAGTAGAGTTTGCATCCACATTTTCCTGCAGAGGAAGTGGAAGATACATAACGGAACCCTTAAGAGATCTAATGAGTTCTTTTTGTGTAATGTTCTGTGTCTTTGTGTTCAGACATAAAATGGTTTGAAATGGTTTCATTGTCTGAATTAGAATCTGTTCAAACATATTCAACGTGGCAATCTCAGTTGGTGTAACATGTGCCTCTATGTTGTTTAAGACTGATCTTGGTGGCAGAATGTTAGACTTCACTTTGGAAAAACAGTGCTTGTACATCACAATGATTGGGTCTAACTGAAAGTCACACTTTAACAGCAGAAATGCTGACAGTTGAAACCACCATGTCAGTGTATGGTGACAAGGTTTCCAGGTTCACTGTGACCATTTGTTTTTTGTAACAGAGGCGATCACATGACACACATACAGAGTCAAATTTCTCTGTCTTTGCCAACTCAAATTTGGCAATTGATTTCCCAAACTGTTTGAGAATATCACTTTCTAAGACAGACACACAATTTCCATCAGCAATTGATGACTGATCAATCACAGTATCTGTCACACTGCTGACAAGCCGTGGCTGTTTCAGAAATGTCATGGCACCATGCATGCCACCAGACTGCAGTAACTCATTCAGATGAGTATACTGAGTGACAACTCGACGAACATCATAGACCCTATACACAAAGTTTTGCATGCCTGATTGATGCACTCCCAACATACGCATGTCGTGAAGGACACTGTCACAAACACCACTATCTAGGCATGCAAGTGAATGACCCATAAGTCCAGTATGTGGATGGATCTCACAAAGTTCTATACTCTCAAACAGTTTATGCCTGTCTTTACGGTCAGTAATGACAAACAGGTTGATAAAGTGCTCACCTTTGTCAAATGATGGTTGCTTCCAGTTGCAAATCTCATCACATGTCCACGAGAGACCGTGACATTTACGAGGCTGAGTAGTTCCCTCACATTCATCATCTGACTCCACTGTAGTGTCATCACGCACACACACACTGAGCACATTACACACTTTACCATACTCATCAATGCACAAGTTATTGTCCTTTTTTTGTGAGTAATATGACTCCTCCTAGAAATATACCTCTGAGTGCTGTGTGTGCAGCCACTGTCCTGGGAAAACATCACAGAAAGTGTGCAGGCTCAAGACAGGATACCGTTGTGGCCTCATCTTTATGCCATACACAATTTTTATGAATTGCTCAAGTACATGAGACATCTTACGCCACAAACGTTGAAGAACAAAAACTGCTCTACTAACAAATGTGCATACTGTGAGGTGCAATTTCATCAACCTTAGATGACTCTTTACTTTTTTGCACTCACGTCTCATCACAGCAGCAATAAGTCTGTCAATCTTAGCTTTAGAAGCTAGAGATCGAAAATACTTTTGCTTCCTCAGATGACCATCAGCAGTTATGAATTTATGACACTGCTTACCATGTGTATTTATGCGTGTCTTTGTAACAGTATCCTTTAGGTTCACAGATCTGAACAACTGTTGCTTAGCTACACATTCTTTAATTGCTGTTGAGCAAGCACATTTTTTTTCTGCAGAGTGATGAAGCTCTGAATTATTGCTTTCACTGGAATGCTGAATCGCTTTAAGTCTTGAATTACCATCACTGGGTTTTGCATTACTCTTAAGCAACAGTGATGTACTATTTTACCCATTTCATCTCTGCATAGACTTCTTTCTCTGTTTAGAGGGCATCTTCTCTGTTTCCAATTCACAGTTCAGTGCACCAATCTTACAGAACAATCAGACACCTATATGGGAAGTACAGAAAAAATTAAGTTAGAATTTATCTTAGTGTGCTTCTAACATTATATAATATCATGCACTATCTATATCTCATATAAGAACAACAAATAATACTGCCTACTAAACATTGTGGAGATAATTACTGTAGTAAGTGAAGATCAGTAAAGCAATATGCAGTCTTTTCAAATGGTGCCAAACATAACTTCAATAATAATATGAGAATAAATATCTAAAAATGTCAAAAATCAAATAGTGTCGCAATGTTAAGCATCCACAGTGCTGTTCTACCTAATAAAAACTGTTTTTTTCCAAAAGTTACAAAAGTAGTGTCAAACGTGTGACACTTTTGCAAAATATAGTGTCATTTGTGCAACACTTTCACAAAAAACAGTGTCAAACGTGCGACAATGTCGAATGTAGTGTCACAAAATAGTGTCGTACGCATGAAAGTGTCGAATAATAGTGTCGCACGCATGACACTTTCACAAATCACAATTGCTTTACACCCACTTTGACACTCAGCCAATCACAGACTGGTGCCTATTTGAGTGACAGATGCTGCAACCAATGTATCGGCACATTTATCATGCCATATTGAGCAACCAATCACAACCACAGAACAGTGAAGAAGGACATAGCAGCTATCTTAGTGAAAACAAGAGACACCCTGCCTCTGACTGTGTAAGTACATCACATTTTCTAAACAATTTTTCTAGCATCATAAAAACTATTAGCAGTACAACAATAGTATTAAACAAAATGTTTTTTAATGCTGTATTTGACAATGATAATATAATTTACCTACCATACTGTAAACAAAAAGTTATAACAGTTTAAAGTCAGAGTCTCAATCAGTACTTGCTAGCACAGATAGAGCTGCAAATGGAGGCAGAAACAAGCAGCATGTGTATCATAACAAGAGACACAACCAATCACATGCCTCTGTTAAGCTGTAATTGTTTGAAGTAGCCTATGGCAATGTTGCATTTTCCCACTAAGAAATATTTCTGCATTTGTGTTTGACAGCAAGAACACCCATTCAGTGTAGCAATAGTAAGTGCATGCAATGTATTGGTCAGCCAACAAAAATCATTGACCAATAACAGCAAATGACTGTGTTTCGGGTCAGCCCACAAAACCAGTGCTGAAACTGAGAGGGAAATCTTTGTTTCTCATTCACTTGTGCTTAGCCACTGCAGGAGAAATACCAATATTTTTTTGGTATCTCTTTGTCCACTTCTCAGTTTAAAACCTAAGAATGGCAGAAAACAACAGATGGACCATGTGGGTAGTGGGCAGCAGCATAGTAGGGCGTGCTTCAGAGTATGCTCAGAGGAGTGATTTTGGGAGAGACCTGCAGCTTCCAAATTGCTCTGTAAAGTAGTGTGGTATAAGTAGCATGAGGTGGGAGCATTTCATGCCAACAATGCACAGAATTTGACTACTCAAGCTCAGCCAGACATACTGCTGATCCATCTCGGAGGCAATGATTTGGGCTCCAAAAGATGGGCAGATTTAGTCTCAGAAGCAAAACTGGACCTTGCTTCCATTATGCATATGTTGTCTGCCTGTAAGATCATTTTTACTGATACTGCAGAGCGTAGGGTGTGGCAAGCAGAACAGCACAGGTACCTGCTTGACAGCGCTCACAGAAAGGTACACATCTAAATATCTGGATACCTACACATGGCTGGGATGCACACCATAAGTCATCCTGAAATTAAATATTGTAATGATTGGCTCTACCTAGCAGATGGTGTGCACTTCTCACATGCTGGCAATTGCCTTTTCCTGGGTGACCTTCGAGATGGGATCCTCACAGTCCTGCAAAAATATCAGGCTGTTACAGCACACAGAACTGTTAAAAAAAAGGCTCTTTTAAGAGCCGATAAACTTGGTCAAAAAATAGAAAAGCTGCACTGATTACACACAAACAAAACCATGGTATGTCACTGTTATACTGTTACATACATTCAGAGGCATGCAGATGTTCAGAATTGAGCCATACATACAGACATAGTCAATAGACTGTTCTATGTAAAAATCACCGTGTTTTCCAATATACATGTAAGACAGACTGAAACATTAAATAACAAACAGTACTCTTTTTTTTGAGCTTAATATTATCTAACAATTATTCAAACAATTAAACATAAAGAGCAAGATTAACAATTCCACCCCTGACTGCCCGTACGATTTCACTCCTGTCAGCAATAGTACAAGTAATGCCCCCCAAAAGTACCCAACAATGCCGCACCTGGCAGCTATAGTACCAATGATGTCCCCCACCACCTGTACAGTGTTGCACACAGCACTAGTGAATGTCAGGCTGACCCCACCCTCCCAGCCACAAGTCCTTGTCAATGATGCATCCCACAGCAGCCATGCAGACAGCCACAGTCATGTACCCTCACCCACCCCTCTTCCTGCATGCCAGAAGGGTGCTATTTTCGGTGGGCGACTCAACACAGCCACATACCACCATGCCTGCCCATCAACATAGCTCTCTTAGAATGACACCTATTGCACAGTGACTCTGTGCAATAGCTCTCATTGTCAGACAACTCTGTCAGCAGGCAGCCATGGCAGTATGCATCTGCTTTCAGTTGCCCACCAACAGCGGCAACCTGCTGTGGTGGATATACAATTATTGTTATGGGGGTACATGGGGTGAGTGGGGTCTGCCTACACACCTGCTGCATGAGCACATATTAACAAGGGTTTGAGATGTGAGGGTGGTTTAGCATGTCATTCAATGCCGCTGGTACCAACATCATACAAGCACTAGGGGAGGGACCACCATTGGTACTACAGACACTACGAACAACATTCCATGGGTTCCCAGGTGGGCATCTCTACTAGTACTGCCCCTGGGAGTGGGAGTTTACGAGGGCCTGCGGCAGGGAGGTATCAGTACTGTTCATACTGGTGGCAACACATTAGTATTATGGTCTTGGGGGTGCGCCATACCCTTTACCAGTGCTAGGGATAGCATTGCACAGGGGCTGTGCGAGTCTCACTGCACTGCCAGGATGTAACATCATATATAGGATGCACATGGTGAATTACTTATGTTAATATTGGCCACTATGTTACTCTAAGTATACAACCATGAATATTTAAGTGTGTGATCATCCTTACTATGACGTGTATACGGACAAAAAAAATGCATATCTCACAATACTGTGTTCTAACATAGTGTTTGTTTTCTATTTATTACAGCTTTTCACTAAGAATTACAAGTTGACAAAATGCATCTGTGGTCACAGAAGGAGGTGTGTTATCTGGGTCAGTCAGCCCAGGCCAGGGGAAACCCCCACATACTAATGCGTAATACTAACATGAAGCTGGATAAAATGTGGAGGCGCATCCACGTGTATATGCGGACCAAACACAAGGTCTGCAACAAGAATGCACCAATGTGCAAAAGAAAGTGGAAGCTGTTGCGCCAGTGCTTCTACACCTTAAAGGCTCGAGAGGAGATACCAGAGAATGACGTCACCTGGTACTACCACGCTTATGAGATGTGGGAGGCAGCAGAAAATCCAGAAGCTGGGGAGTGCCTAACACACTGTGAGTACAGAAACTATCTGTAACTAAACACATTTTGTTTTGTAGAAAAAACAAATAAGGTCACTGTTGTGTTAAGTGAGCAATGATGAACTGTGGGGGTTACATAAATGTTCTAGTTAGTCACCACCTGGGGGTATAATGTTGGATGAGGCAGAGCCGAGTGGCATATTGCCCCCAAGGAGTGATTAACTTGAACAGTTACAGAACCCCAACAGTTAATTATTGCAGTTATAATAATTTGGCTGCTAATCGGTTTTGTTTCAAATATTATATTACTAATGTATTTACAATTTTGAAGGAAATTTACATAAAATACTCCCTACACCATTCTAATTTAATTTGTTATTACTCTGTTGTCCAGTTGATCCCCACCCAGCCCTCTGGTATTACTGTTGTGTCACACACACAGACAGAAAACACACACACACACACACATATCGTCCCAAAGTATGCTGCTTAGTTTAGCCTTCATGCGCCTATGGATGAGTAGCACCAGCAACACCCTTACCCCACAATTGCTGACATTTTTTTCTCATTTGTCAGTCACCTGTGTCTTCATTATCCCAGATCTCTCCTGAAGTGCATCTGGGCCAGACAGCACAGGAACTATCAGCAGGTGCCTATTGTAACAATCACAAAGTCAATCTAAGTCTCCAGCAGGTAGTCCCGCTCAACGGTACCACTCTCACCAACACTGCACACCTGTCCTCTCTTTTGACTTGCTGCACTTGTAAGCTTGTGTTTGAGAAGGCATCCAGCTGCTGCACCATGCTGTTTGAACCGTTCAGTCATTGTACTTGATAGGTAGAGAAAGTGAAAGCTGTGATTCACTTCATGTACACTGTCCACTTATTGTTTGAACGGGTAGAGCCGTGAACCAGGTAAGGAGTACAGTAAAAAAATTGAAGACAGTCATCAGTCATTTATGGCTCCCATCACAGATATATGGCCATGCCATACTACACAAGATGCCAGAAGAAATTAATATTTTTTCTAGATCAAACACAGCCTCACATACCAAACCTTATTATGTACCTACCTGGTAGTTACTTTGGGCTGGCAGCTGAGGCGCAAGGTGCTTCACAGTGACACATTCTGTTCCCTGTACCAGTCACTGCTGTCAGAGGTGAGTCCCAATCACAACCGCTCAACATCATTGATCCAGGGCTCACAGGTAACATAGCTATGTGCCCACTAGTGCTTCAGTGTGAC
Organism: Neoceratodus forsteri; assembly: GCA_016271365.2. Lineage (NCBI taxonomy): Eukaryota > Metazoa > Chordata > Ceratodontiformes > Ceratodontidae > Neoceratodus > Neoceratodus forsteri. Next base: position 1,435,946,057 of record CM028131.1, on the reverse strand, counting down.
TATCACTGGGAGGTGCTAACACTATAAAACTGCCGGTTTACCATTTGTCACAGCTATGATCTCTGCCAGGTTGTGGATTAGCTCACCCACAGGAGAAGCACTGTAGCTGTGTGTCCTTATGTTTTTCTCATACTTACACATCTTACAATTCTATTTATTTCAATGAACAATGCTCCCTGCCAGTGGCATTTGTTGTTCTTTTAATCCAGCAGGGTGTTTTTTTGTCAAAACAGTTTGGGTAAAAATTCCTCCTACAGCTGGTAAATGTTATGATGGCTATGAATTCAAATTATAGAATTTTTAATACAACTAGTGCCACACAACTTAGTACTCTTCTGACTAGCCTGTAGAAATACAGTAATATGGAGATTAACATAAGGCTCTCACAATGCTGATTATGACTCAAATGTAAGCATTGCTGAGACCCTTATAATAATTGTTTAAAAGAATCTGAAAAATGTGAGTTTTCAGATTGGCTGTTACCATTCTAACAGTCAAATGTTTATCTTGTATTAAGATGCATATACAGCTTAGCCATACAGTTACCAAGGTTTAACACTATCTATTAACATTATTAATAGTAATACCAATAAGGCAATGCTATACATTGTTTTAATGATAATTCAATCAACGATTACTGTCATGTACTACTCATCTCTAAGTCATCTCACACTATCACACTACACTGTGTGGCTGTCATTGACTACCATAGATAGTATCTTACTGCTATCACCTCATTTTAACATTTTTATCCATTTGAAATGTTTTTGTATACTTAACCATTACACAGCATCTCATCTAGGTGTCTCTTAAGTGGCAGAGTAGAGTATAATTGTTCCAAGAAATTACTTATCAATACATTAGCACACAAAATACCACACTCAATGAAAATCTTTAAAATCTCTCATTTCATAGATTGTCAAAGGCGCTTCCTACCACAAAGAGAGGTAGTGCCAGCCTTTGCAGAGGCTCTGGAGGCCGAACATTCTGATGCTGACAGTGTCTTAATTGTCGAGTCAGAAGGTAAGAACATTGCACAAGAAATTATTAACTATAGTTACTGTCACTGGTGTACATCGATCACACTTTTGATGTTGTGAACCCACTGAGCTGCTGTAACATTGATATGTACTGCGCTACTTTTTTCAGACTGCAGAGTGCAAACCAGAAATTCTTTGTGTATCATCACAGCAAATACCTTTGCTGAACACATAAAAGTACTAATTTCCCAAGCATGTATACCTTAATAATTAGCAAGCTGTTCTGTAATTGTTGACAGTACTAGTTTCCCCTGTGTTTCTATATTCAAGACAGATCAGATCTTAAATGTATAACTAATACCTAACACAGTACTAATGACTTAGAAAGAATTACATAGAGAACAAGTTAGTATCTTCTCACAAAACAGAGTTCTACTTGTACAATAGTCAACAGATAAGTATTTAGCACAGCTATTGCCATAGTGAGTTTCTCACCATTACATAGAAAATCATTAGTATGAATATTTTAATATGTGACTGTCAAGTTGGTATATAATACCAGTCTGTGTGTGTCTGTTGGGAGGGAGGGGAGCACAGCTACAGCACCTGATTATCATACAACAGCTAAAGACACAAACTTTCTTCTTGAGATAATACTTTTATTCATCAACTTAAATTAACACTGTGTACCCAGTTAATGTACAGTTGCCATACATGTAAGTGGGAAAAACCTATATAATGCTACCCCCCCCCAAAAGATGTGTAGTTTGTGTCTCCGTGCAATAAAAGTGTGTACTGTTCATATTCATGGCTTCCATGTAAGCAAAAGTCACCAGTAAGCATAAAAAAATCTTCTATCAACAACAGATAGCAGGGCTTTAAATAACTGATTAGCAGTTATTTTCTTGTGACAATAGTAACTGTACAGAAAGCATTAATATAGATTATCTAGAAGTGTTATGTTTGTTAAACACAGTGAGGCAAGTGCTATGCATTCTCACAAAGTTTCAGAAGTTTTATGAGCAAAACGCTAATCAATTTTTAGAGTTAAATAAAACCCTGGGATACGAACATGGATTGCCTACATGATTGCATCCCACTACTAACTCTTCAAATTAATGTTTTCTTATAAACAGAGAGTCACAACATTCATCTCCATAGAGTTTCTTTCACTATCACTGTAAACTTACAATTCAAAACTTTATGAGGAGACGTGTAACATTGCCTGCATCATGTCAGGCAACAGCTAAGTGTTCCAAGTTGTCCGGTATTCAATCATTAACCTGTCAGTTAGATGTCCATAACCATTGTTTAACTTAGAATATACAGTGACGCAGTGTGCGGTGGGGGTTGGGGGTTGCAGCAGTGGGCTTTCCCTGTGTGCTACCATCTACTTCTTAATGGTTTTAATGCCTCTCAAAGTTCAATGACAGACATACTGTATCACTATATCTCTACTTTCTTTAAGCTGAATTCTCCACTCAGTATGTACTATCTCCCCTCACTGGAGGATAAGGACTGCCATTATTTAGTTGATAATGAACAAGTACTAACTCTTTCAATGACTATCTACTCCTATGATACAGCTGAACCGAATAGAGCCATAACCTTTGTTTAAATATTTGTCTCCACTCAGAATACTGTGAATACTTGCTTTATTTTTTTTACACGGGGGCAACATACCCTAGGTAACAACATGCAAGCATAAGCTGCCACCATGGTCCTACACCATGATCTTTTGTCAGTCAGTCATGCTGCCTACTACACTAAGTATAAGAAAAGTCCTAATGCAAATGGTTTAAAAAATGTCAACACAACCAGTAACATAAAAACAAACAGTGATGCACACATTTGCACACATGAGAAAGATAAAGGAATGGTGAACATAAAACCAAATATATACAATAACAACAGTATCGGTGACAAAAGTTAAATACTTGCATATATGTAAGAAACTATTTCTTTGTCTTACAGTGGTCGGGGAGACTGCAGAAACAGCAGAGCGTGCTACTAGTCCTGAATGTAACTCTAGCAACATAAACTGACACAAAGGTCATACAGTACTGGGAGGACTATCAGTTCATTTCATGTAATAGTATTTGTAAATATAACAATTACAGGTCTGCAGTACATCAGCTCCTCATGTCTTGGGTACCAGCAGGTGTCACTGCCTAGCTGACAGCATACAACTAGTAACTGTCCCATGTAGTTTATTAGTGCAATGATACAGGTGTAACACTTATTACATAGCATTTTATGTAAAAAAAAACTGTCCACTAAGGATCCACCAGCTGTTTTTTAGGCTAGGGCTATTGACTGCATCATGACATACAACTTTTAACTGTCCCAACCACTGTGTTACTGTTATCATGCAGCTCTAGTGTTTATACACATAGCTTATTTGTCTTACAAGTCTCCACTGACCATGCAGTTCCTGCTCTGGACATGTGTACCATTGCTTAGCTAATAACTTATAATTCATTATTCTGCAAGCTATGTCTATGCGCAACCATACAGTAAGACCATAAATATCTATTTACAGCTTGCACAGTGATTTCCCACTCATAATGCAGTATCTGTACTACCTGTAGTTGGAGGGGGGGGATACATTTACTAGGCAACACCATACAACTGTTAACTGTACCAACTAGTACATTATTGCAATCATACATCTGAGATATTTATATCCCTATCCTTTCTTTTCGAGTGAATCTACACTTAACATGCAGAACCTGCTCAGATGCTGGGGGAGGCCTTACCTCCCTGATGGCGTGCAATTCTGAGAGTTATACTATCAATATACATAAGCTTTGTTTACCTGTGAGTCTGCAGTCATGATGTAGTATGTCCACTGCAGAGACAATGAGGGGGCGGAGGGGTTGGAGGACATAATCTAGCTGATTACATGCAAACCCTAAATGCCATAACATGTCTCCTCCTATTAACAATCATGTATACCATTAACATCTATATCCTTTATTTACTGTAAATATCCAGTCAATATAGACTTTCGGCTGTATGTATCTGTGACTCTAGGGTGGGCAACATTCTATGGCTGATAGCACACAAGTACACAATGCCTAAGTTGTGTGCCCTACAACCACAAAAGTGTACCATAAATAGCTATAGCCATTCTTTGACAAATAAACTATGTGTACAGGGGAAGACAGGGTAGTAGAAGGTGAGGCATTGCTTACTTGTGGAGAGATGGCCAGTGCTTAGCTGATGTCATGTGAAAATTAAATGTTCAAACTTGTGTCTTATTCCATCATCTAACTGCTAGATCAGTAACCATATCCTCTATTTTACTGACGGTCTCCACTCACAACACAGTACCTTATCTGTGATGTGTATGTGGAGTGGTGGGTAATTTACCTAGGTGATGCCACCAAAATCCTAACTGCATAAGCTGTCATATACCACAAACAGAGATATATGCCATAAATGACTAAAACATTTCTTTTCTCTGGGTATCCACTCAAGACACAGTTCCCACTGTCTCTCTGTCTGTGATGTGGGGGGGGGCGGGGATTTGGCATTACCTGCATAACCCCATGCAACTCAAAAGTTCCCAAATTTCTATGTCCCTACAACCACAAAGATGCACCACTGATGTCTATGTACCTTGTTTTCCTCTCACTCTACACTCAAGAATTGGTACATACTGTGTGTGTGTGGTAGGGGGGAGGCAAGACATGATATACAGTCTGGTCTGTGCAGCCACAGGGGGAGGACATGTCATACCTGCTTTCTTGCAATTATTTACTCTTCTAACTTGTGTGTTACTTTATTATGCTGCTCTAACATGAATATCAGTAAACTTGTTTTTACTGACAGTGTACACCTCACAATACAGTGCCTCATCTGTAATGTAGAGACAGTACAGTTAAGCAGGAACAGGTGGGGTGCTGATGAAACCCATTGTCTGGCTGATGAAATGCAGCTCATGACTGTTGTAAGTGTGCCCCAAAAGTGAAATAGCAAAACACAGCTAATAAAAAATCACAAAAGTGTTTTTGACATTCTCACATAGTAATAGTTTGTTTTTTCTCTTTACAGATCAGCCACGTAAAAAGCGACACACTTTGCACTGCCACTGTGTTCGCAGACTCGAGCACAAGATTGACAGTCTTACAAATGAAATGAAAGAATTAAGAAAAGAACACCAAACAATTTTACAGCAACTTGTGGCACAGCAAGCCACAGTCAATCTTGTACTTGAGCCTGTGGGCACAGCGGCAGGTGCCAGCGTGGACAGCAGTACTGCTTCACCTGTGGCCAGAACCAGTCTCCCTGGCCACTGATGGATGGCCTCCACAGTAAAATCATGGTATCTCCTCTCAAGCTGGCACAACAGCTTCCACTTCAGATGCACCTCCATATTTTTCCAGCTTCCTGCCTGGGCTGACTGAGCCACTGAAGACACACCTCCTTTTCGATTTCATTCATTTCCTTATTTATATTTATTTACTTTTCTTTACATATCATTTATTTTTCTAAAAAAAAACTATTTTTGTAAGAACAATTAGTACTTTCTTTTTCAAATACTTAATTTTTTATATTGCTGTGAAAGCACTGTTATGATTTATATGTCTTTTACTATATATATGTTTTTGAGAAATAAAAGAATTTTCATTACAAAACGTTGTTTTTCTAGTAAAAGTTGTAAAAGTTAGTATTTCTCACACTTATTGGAATGCCAACTACTGAATGTCAGTACTCATACTCGAGTACCTAATCTGTTTTGGCAGTGTGGTAGAGGGATATCACATGGCTGACGACATGCAACTGCTAACTGTCATAGCTTGTGTACTCCTACAAACATGGATCAATACCATGAATATCCATATCCTTAATTAACTGTGGAAATGCACTCCCTGGCTAACAGCATATAAGTGCAAACTTTTCCACCTACACCATCACTACAACCACAAACATGCACCATTAATGTGCATATTACTTCTTCCCCTCTAACTCTACAGACAAGAAACAATACATCACAGGAGCATTGCAGGTGTGCAAAGTGCAGTACAAATACTGAATGGAATGTGGTGCCAGGAATGCAGGGTCCTGTGGTACCATTAAGCGGGGCTGTTTTATTACATGGTAATGTTAAGTGCAAGGGAAATGCAACTGCTAACAGTTGCGCACATGTTGATAGAAACAAAAATTGTAAAGGAAACCCTCCCAGAGTGGTGAGAGCTCCTTGGAGGGGTTTGAACTGGGGGTGAGGTCTTTCTTTTTGTAATTTTGTTTTATTTTTCAGATGCATGGAGTGAGAGTACATGCCTCTATATTTGCTTATTCTTACGGTGGATGGTGGGAGCTTCACTGTGTTAAAAGACTGATTTTATATATTTAATTTAATTATTATTGTATGTCCTTTGGATAATTTGACTGTTTAATTTATCTAGTTAGGTTTTGTGTTTTTAAGTTTATAATTTTATTTTTCAGTGGGATTTCTCAGGAGTATTGAGATCCCTGGTTCTGGCCCGCTGCTTATGGATGACGATATTTATTTTCATCGTACCCCCCCATCATGCACTATTCATCCGCCGCTCTTCATGCCCTCCGCCCTTTTTTTGCCCCCCCTTTGTCCTTCCCTGTATACCAACATTGTAGGGCATTGGGGATTGTGTGTGGTAGGATTCAGAGGGTGGGGAGGTGTGAACAGTGGGGGATGAAGGAGGGGGTTGTTCGCATTTGGCCAGTTAAGTCCAGAAGACGCCCTAGGGTGAAATGGAGTGACGACCGGGGTCCTTCCTGGTTGGTCCCCATACCCAAGGGCACCACCCTTTTCGTTAATGGTGGGCAGATGGTTGGGGTTTCCCAAGAGTCCTATCCAACTCGGATGGTGTTGTGCAATGCCAGGTCCGTTGTGAACAAGACTGCCATTATTGCGGACTTGGTAGGTACAGCAGACCTGACTTGCATTACCGAAACCTGGCTGGATAGTAATGCAGGCCCAGTTTTTGAGGCAGCTATTCCGCCGGTATTCGGTGATTCACCGCCCGAGATTGGATCATGGGGGGGGGGGCTGGTGGTCTGTTTCAAGACCGAATTGGACCCCACTAGTGTTCCAGTGGAGGAGACCAGATCTTTTGAGAGTGTCGTGGTGGCAGGTGGAGGTTATAGAATGGTTCTCGTCTATCATCCACCTGGTGATGAGAAAACTTTCTTAAAGGAAGTGGCAGATTTCGTCGTCGACCAGGTATTTGAGTCGCCCAGGTTGATGGTGCTGGGTGATTTCAGTGCCTGGATCGATGATGAACTCTCGCCGTTTGGTCAGCACTTCCTCCAATTGATGTGTTCATTGGGTTTCTCACTGGTAGTTACCTCTGTCACTCATAAATACGGTCACTCACTCGATCTGGTCTTCCTGCTGGGGTTGGAGGCCTCCGAGGTGGGGGTGGCACCAGTCAGTTGGTCTGGCCATTACACGGTGAGGTTCAATTTTTGCACCCCCTCACGTAGACCTTCCCCAGTGGAGATGGTCAAGTACCGCCCTTTACGGGATGTTACGCCCACTGGTCTAACTGCGGTTCTTGACCTATCAGAGTTTCCTGGGTTGAGCATGAATCCAGAAGTAATGGTGCAGGCCTATAATAAGGCTGTCACCTCTGCTCTGGATTTAATTGCTCCCGCCCGTGTGTGACCTCTCTCCCTTCGCCCCCGATCCCCATGGTTTGATCAGGATCTGAGGGAGTTGCGGAGACTTGGTCACAGGTTGGAGAGAGGTTGGTGGAAGTCCAGATCTGATGCCGACCATATTAGACTTCTAGAGCATTATAAACTCTACCAGTCAGCAACTACTCATAAGAAGGCAGTGTTCCTGTCCGGAGAAATTGCTGCCACTCAGAATCGACCAGCCCAGCTCTTCCGAACTGTGGACAGGCTGTGCAACCCAGCCTGTCTGCAGATCTGTCAAGCTTTTTCACAGTTACAGTGTGAGGAGCTTGCTCGATTCTTTGCTGATAAGGTGGTCGACATCAGGGCCTAGATTTGCGCCGCCTCCTTCATGGGAGTTGCAGTGGTCCAGCCTATGGTTGCAAGCACCTTGTCCACCTGGAGTTCCTTCACAAGGCCAGAAATTGAGGATGTTATGAGGATTGTCCTAGGTATACGCACCACTAGCTGTAGTTTAGATCCAGGTCCCACAGGCCTGATTGTGGGCTGTGGGGAGGTCATCATCCCGGTTCTCACCAGGATAGTCGGGTGTTCCCTGGACACTGGTGAATATCCCCGCTCCCTGAAGGAGGCAATAGTGACACCAGTGTTGAAAAAGACATCTTTGGACTCCGACTCCCTGGTAAACTACAGACCCATCTCAAACCTCCCCTTTGTTGGGAAGGTTATCGAGAAAGTGGTGGCAGCCCAGTTAGACAACCATCTTACCATCCATAATATCTACGATCCTCTTCAATCAGGTTTTTGTAAGAGACACAGCACTGAGACTGCACTGGTCCAGGTCCCCAATGATCTCTTGATGGCGAGAGACCAGTAAAAATGGTCCATTTTGGTCCTTTTGGACCTGCCAGCAGCTTTTGACACCGTAGACCATGGGGTGTTGCTTGAGCACCTGAGATACATCTGTGGGCTGTCAGGCTTGGTCCTCAGATGGTTTACTTCCTTCCTCACAGGTAGAACTCAGAGGGTGGTATCGGGGAATTTTTCCTCTGAGCCTACTGCTCTGACCTGTGGGGTGCATCAGGGCTCTATGCTTTCTCCAATGTTGTTTGAGGTGTACATGATTCCCCTCGGAGACATTGTAAGAAGATATGGGCTGGAGTTTCATTGTTATGCGATGACACCCAACTCTATCTATCTTTTGTACCTGACCAGAATAGAGCTCTCTCAGTGTTTAACAGCTGTCTCAGGGAGATCCAGGATTGGATGAGGTCCAGCTGGCTGAAGTTGAACTCTGGGAAGACTGAGGTGTTGGTTGTGGATCCTGGTCGGCGGATCAAGGGGTCGGGTGGATGCTTAGCCTCCGGTCTATTCTTGGGAGGTGTGGAGTTCCCGACCTCTGAAAGGGTGCGAGATCTGGGGGTGATTCTGGATGATCAGCTGACTCTGCATGCGCAAGTGTCAGCAGTCGTTAAGACATCCTTCTACCATCATAGGAACATTGCCAGGATCAAGCACCTCGTTCCATCTGGTGACCTACCTACGCTGATCCATGCCTTTGTGACCTCTCACCTGGACTACTGCAATTCCTTTTACTTTGGACTGTCTGGGGTAGATATCCAGCACCTGCAGCTAGTGCAGAACTTGGCAGCCCGGTTGTTAACGGGGACTTCTCGTTCCTTGCATATCACACCGGTGCTCCGAGATCTGCACTGGCTGCCGATTCAGTGGTGGATCACCTTTAAAGTAGGTCTTATGACTTATAAAGCCCTACACGGGTTGGGTCCTGACTACCTGAAAGAGCTCCTGGTGCCTTACCGACTGATGCGTCCACTCCGCTCTGCCAACGAGGGGTTGCTAGAGATCCCGAGGGTTAGTTTAAAATCTTCTGGTGCCCGAGCTTTTATGTTTGTGGCACCCACCCTCTGGAATTCTCTACCACGTTGGATGCGAGAGTGCATGACGGTGGAGGGTTTTAAAAAGGGCTTAAAGTCCTTTCTATGGAACAAGGCATTTTCAGGTAATGCTGATGTATTTTAATTGCCCCATTGTTAATTTTAGTCATATGAAGTATTGTATGGTTTTAGAATGTTTTTATCTGTAATTTATTGTACTGCACCTTGGTTTTAAGAAAGGCGCAGACAAATATAGTTTATTATTATTATTATTATTAATAGAAACACAAGCATGAGGTTTCACCTTAAAAGTACTATGGCTCACCACTGAGCATGCAGCACCTGTTTATGTGAGGGCATAGCCTGGCTGAGGCCGTGCAGCTCATAACTGTGCTAACTGAAGTGTACCTGTAATCAGGGAGGTGTACCATTGATGTCCATGGTCTTTGTTTTACTGTGGCTCTCCACTCAGGATGCAGTGCCTGCTCTGGTTGGGGGGAATTCCTTGCTGAGACTGTGCAACTCCTAACTGTGCAAACTTGCATACAGCTGCAATCAGGGAGGTGCACTATTGATATCCATGGGCTTACATTTACTGTGGCTCTACACTCAGTATGCAGTACCTGGTCTGTGTGTGTGGGGGGGTATTGCCTGGATGAGGCCATGCAACTACTAACTGTGCTAACTTGAGTGTACTTGCAATTAGGGAGGTGTATCACTGATGTTCACAGCCTCAGTTTTGCTGTGTCTCTCCACTCAGGATACAGTACCTGGTCTGGAGTGTGGGGTGAGCATTGCGTGGCCAAGGCCATGCAAGTCATAAGTGTGCTAACTGGAGAGTACCTGCAATCAGGGAGGTGTACCATTGATGTCCATGGCCTTTGTCTTCCTGTGGCTCTCCACTGAGGATGCAGAACCTGTTGTGAGTGGGGGAGCACTGCCTGGGTAAGATCATGCAAGTCCTAACTGTGCTAACTTGTGTGCAGCAGCAAGCAGGGAGGTGCACCATTGATATCCATGGGTTTATTTTTCCTGTGGTTCTCCTCTCAGTTTGAAGTACCTGGTCTGTGGGGGGGTGGATTGCATGGCAGAGGTCATCCAACTCCTAACTGTGCTAACTTGTGTGTACCTGCAATCAGTGAGGTGTATCACTGATGTCCATGGCCTTAGTTTTGCTGTGGGTCTCCACCCAAGATGCAGTACCTGGTCTGGCAGGGCATGGAGTATTCCTACCCAAGGCCAGGCAACTCCTAAGTGTGCTAAGCAGCTGCAATTGAGGAAGTGTACCATTGGTTTCCATGGCCTCAATTTTGCAATGGATCTCCACTCAGCATGCAGTACCTGGTCTGGGGGTGGTCGGCACGTGTCTTGTAGTACATTTTTTCTTTTATTATTTATTTGCTTTAGGTTACCAGGTAAGTGTGTTAGGCAAAAGACCTGCCTATTTTCAAGCACAAACATGGACTGTACAATGAAACAGGAGACAATAACACAAAGAACAAGTCAGGCACTAGCACACAAAAACAGGACCACAACACAAGGTGTACTAATGAGGGTACAGAGTAAATACACCCATCTGTGGGTGGGTAGCAACAAGACATCCAGGTGATTACATAGAGATCAGTATGAGTACTTAACAATGTTAAACATAGAGTGAGCAGACAAACCCAAATGGAAATTAGGGGCAACTACAGACAGCAGGAGAGCTCAAGTAAGAAAAAGATTTTTTTGAAAGAGTGGTGATATGGGGAATACTTAATGTCAGTAGGAAGAGAGTTCCAGTATTTGGGAGCAAAATGTGAGAAACCTTACTCACCCATTTTTTGGAACATCGAGCAGGGGAGCAGTTAAAGCCTTAGGTGACGAGCTGGGGTAACAGGTTGAAGCATAGCTGCAAGTGCATCAGGACGCAATGGATGTGATAAGGAATCAACAAGTTTACCCAGAGCGTAGGAGCGCATGCCACCAGGAGACAGCCAGTTCAATGTAGAGCAGAGACAGCAGTAATGGATGAGCAGGGGAGCTGACAGGGCGAATCTGCAAATATTGTTGTATGTGGTGTTCCACTTATGTAAATCTGCTGCTTTGGCCTAAGAGAAGACAGGAGGAGCATAAGTCAGCCCTGGAAGCAAGACCCCCGGTCTACAGAGACACGGGCAGAAACAGTGAGTGAGTAATATACCCTGTAAGCATCTCCAATCTTTGAGTCATTGGCCCTAACTCTCCCCCCATCACATGTGTAAAGAAGCTGAGGTATAGGAGAATGGTGTGAGAGTTAGGACTGATGACCCCAACGCACACCCCTATGCTGGTTTGGGTGGGTGGGCTGAGGGGCCCAAAAGGGGGGCCTTCATCCCTGACACCAAATTTCCTCACTTTTGACACTGTGGAACAACCCTAACTGATGCATTAAACAGAGTTTTTTGACTCTAATTTCCCTTCTTTTTGAGAATGAGGACAATAAATAATGAATATAATGCAGCGGCGGGCCCTTTGGGCCCTGCGCTTCCACCACCTGATGTCTTGTCACATAGTAACAGGAACAGCAATGCAAATGCAAGCCCCAACAGTTACACACATGGTAACATAAAAGTAAATGGTAAAGCAAACATTAATAGAAATGCAAGTGCAAAGTGATGCCAAAGCAAACAGTGATGCAAACAGACACGCAAGCACATATGAAAACACAACTGGTAACATGCACATTGATGGCACCAGTATTTTAAATGCAAATATTAAGTGTTACAGCAAAAAGAATGGCAAAGGGAACAGAAACAGAAACATGAACGCAAGCACACACATAAACACAAACCATAACGCGGATGGGCATGGTACCACAACTGTAAATGCAAATGGTAAAGTTAACATGAAGAATAATGCCAAAGGAAACAGAAATAGAAATGGGAACAGAAGCTCATACAGAAACGCAAACCGTAAAGAGCATGGTTAAGTTACCACAATTGTGAATGCAAATGTTAACGGTAACAGCAACAATAACACCAAAGGAAACAGAAATGGAAACGGAAACATGAACGCAAGCATGCATGGAAATGCAGACCATTACATGCACAGGCATGATACTGCAATTCTAAATGCAACTAGTACAGTTAACATGAACAATAATGGCAAAGGCAACAGAAATGGAAACGGGAGTGCAAGCATGTACAGAAACGCAAACCATTACGTGCACGGTCATGTTACTGCAATTGTAAATGTAAATGGTAACAGTAACAGCAACAATAATGCCAAAGGAAAAAGAAACACAAATGGAAATGCAGGCGCATATGGAAAGCGGCATGAAACCGTGGCGATCGGCGTGGTCACAGTCGGCAATTAGAGCTAAAATGGTAACGTTAACAGCAGAAATAATGGCAAACTCAACAGAAACAGAAACGTGAATGCAATTGCGCATGCAAACAAGAATGCAAAGGGTAATGCACACAGTGGGGTACACAGGAATGGTAATGCAAATGCGTATGGAAATACAAGCGGTAGTGGTAACTGTAACAGTAACAGAAGTACACTCCCTGGTTTTGCTCAACAGCTACACACAGAAACACAGTGTGTACAAAGAATGTATGCATGATATTGGCCCTCAGAGCAGAAAATGAGCTGTTGGAACACTAAATTGCTTATATCTCAGTAACTGTATGACATAGAAAAAAAAATTCACATGATTCATGAGTTTCCTGGCTACATCCTACGCATTGTCAAGACGAAAATTCTGTATCTTGCACCATTTTTGATATGAGCCCCGAAAGGCACGGCTTATGCCACCATGTTAGTCTACGAGGAAAAAACACCACATTCAGAGTACCATAACTTGGCATCTGTGCAATATTGTTTCACCAAACCATAAAAATGCACATCTATGAGATGTTGGCTGCCTTCCCTCCAGATTTCAGCCCAAAAGACCAATCCGTTCTTTGGCAGCAGGGTGGCAAAGAATTCCTGTCATTTTGGCCATAGTCTGGAAGAGTAGTGTCGCAATTTATGACACCTTTCGCCAAAATTTGTGAAAGTGTTGAACGTGCGACACTACTTTGTGACACTACTTTTTGCAGAAATTTAGAAAACATATTTCTGGGGTGTTTTCACCCCAAAATAAAGACATGGCTAGCATCCCCAGGCTCCAACTAGGTGAATACAAAAAGAATTAGGTTGCTAGATGGTCCCAAATTTAAATGACAAACATTTTTCTGATCACCAACTGAAAACAAAATGGTGGATTTGCAAAAGTAAAAGGGCCATTTGCGAAAGTAAAAACTGCATTTGCAACACTTTCGAACTTTTTATTAACTTTTCCCATTGACTTATAATGGGAACTTGTTTTTTGAATAACTTTTGAACCGTTTAATATTTTTTCACAGAATCTTTGAAAGGCACATCGGCTGCACGTTCCCTGAAGTTTTCGGACCACTCGCACAAATAATGTGATCTGTAGGCACAAGCAAAGAATTCACCTGAAACCGTATATGCGCATGCAGATCTGACTTAATAACTCCACAGCTTTCTACCCGACCGGAACAAAAGTTGGCAGACCCCAAGATGTATGGTTCTTGATCATGCATTCCAAATTTCGGGCAAATCTGTTCAGTGGTGGCAAAGTTATTAAGGTGCAAAGTTTGACCCTTTAACCTTACAAGTGCTACTCTATCACAATGTGTATATATATATCTATATATATATAGATATATATATATATATATATATATATATATATATATACATGAGTGTGTATTTGATACTGGAGAGACAAAGTGTGACATTCATGTCCTCAATTTGTTTTACTTAAATCCCATAACTATATCATTGTTACATTGGTTGCATATGGAGATAATGTAATACCAAATATAAAGATAGTTCATCACCTGGAAGTATAAGAAAATGAGGGCCAGATATTCAAAACTTAGCGCGGTGCACTAACCATTTGCACAGGATTAGCGCAGGGTTAGTGCGGGACTGCCATATTCAAAGAGGGAGATGGAGCGCACTAAACACAATAGCGCCGGGCTAAAACATAATGTATGCAAGGGGCAAAGTGGAGGGGTGGGAACCTGCATATGGGTGCAATGGGATATTTAGAGACATAGCGCTGTGCAATGCACCATTGCGCAGCACTCAGCTCAGCGCTACTTACCACCTATAAAAGGGAGACCTAATCCCAGGACAATCCACAGAGGAGGGAGTGGCCAGACCAGGAAGTGTAACACAATGGCTTTTTTTAGCAATGCTGTAGTGCTGCACCTGATGGAGCAGGCTTTGGAGGAGGATGAAAGAGAGCAGGCTCAACAAGGCCCATTACCCAGACAAAGGAGGAGATATGCTGTGCACAGATGGTACCAGCCCAGAGCCTCCTTTAAGACCCTGCCTGATGACCACATCATTGGCCAGTACAGGTTGGACAGGGGAATGTTGAGGCAGTTAAGCAAACTCCTGCATGAGGAGCTGCAGCCGAACACCAGGCGCAGCCATGCCATGTCAGTAGAGGAAAAGGTGACTGCAACGATGTGCATCCTAGCCACTGGGACATTTCAGAGCCAACTGGGGACACCATTGGGATATCACAGTCTGCCACATCTCACCTCCTGACCCAGTTCCTTGATGGTCTCCTGCCACATGCTGGTGAGTTTATAGTATTCCCCAGTATGGCAGCAGAGTGCACAACAACCATGCAGCAATTCCATCAAGTTGCACACCTACCCGCTGTACTTGGTGCCATTGACTGCACCCATGTCCCCATCTGTGCACCACCTGGTGATGCCAGTGACCTGTATGTGAACAGGAAAGGTTTCCACTCAATTAATTGCCAGGTGGTATGTGATGTGACTGGGCGCATTAGCAATGTATTTGCACAGTACCCTGGCAGTGTCCATGATGCCTTCATCTGGCACCAGTCCTGGCTGTGCCCGGCATTTGAGGAGGGCAGGATTCCAACTGGGCATCTAGTCAGTAAGTATGGGCAGCCACAACAGAGTGACAGCACGGGGGGATAGACAAGGGTAGCCGTGGGAGGGGCAGGGAGCAATGGTACAGATCAGCAGTGGGCACTGTGCAGGACAGCAACACTAACACCTGATTTATCTCCACAGGGGACAGTGCCTAACTCCTACGACCCTGGATGCTGACACCAGTACCTTGGCCAGCAACAGTGGCTGAGTAACAGTACAATGAGGCACATGCTGCTACAAGGAGCATCATAGAGAGGGTCTTTGGGATGCTCAAAATGCGGTACCATTGCATAGACCAGTCAGGTGGTGCTTGACAGTATAGCCCTCAGAAGGTCTGCTGTATCATCCTGGCCTGTTGTATGCTACACAACATGGCACTGAACCAGGGGATACATGCACCTGAACCTGAGGTACATTCTGACTGTAAGCCAGAGCCAGGGGTAAGGGGGATAGTAGAGCAACTCGAGCAGTGGGATCCACGCATGGACCACCAGGCCATAGAGCACAGGAGCAGCATTGTCGAGACACTGAACCAGGGTGAACGGTGAGTACAGATAACACAGACAAATAATATGGTGTCAACGGTACATTTAATGGTAGTGCATCTACAGTACAGTGAAATCAGTGTAATATATAGGTGCTGTACAAGTTGCCAGTGTAGTGATGTGATGTGGTGCGGTGCAAGTGATGTGTACGATGCTTGTGATGTGTGTGGGCCACCACCATACCCTTCAACTGTAACAAAGTACGAGGAACAGTAATACAGTTACGTCACTGCAGCTCCCTATTCCAGAGTGTGAGGACCTGTCCCACACTCAGTGGTAACACCATAAAGAAAATCCCCTATGTAGATGATGCCAACAAAACAGGCAATTAAGAACAGACTGCCTGAACAGTTATGCAAAGACTGTAACAGTCCAGTTAGCTGCTGAGGGAATGCATTGAGAAATAGTTCCATATTCTGCTCAGTAGTATCACATCCTGAGAGGCACTGTTGTATGGTTGGGAGACAAAAGGTTGAGAGGTATGGTCACCGCCCAGGTGCACACAAGAAACAGCAATGTAGATATGTGATGGCAGGGGCTGTGGCATGGGAGTGAACAAGGGCCATGGAGGACTGTGTGTGTGCAGGGGACATGGGATGTGGCTGTGTGCATAGGCATGCAGGTGAGGGAGATGGCCACAGCACACATGTGGTGGAGCACATCAGCTGCACCTGTCTCCATGCACACGTCGCACACCCTGTGTTCGGGGAAAACTGCTGGGCGTGCTACATGGTGAGGACATAGTTTGGGTGGATTGAGGTGAGGCTGGGAGGGCAGGCCATCTACAGCCATGCCTTGAGACCTGCACAGCAGTGGAGGGAGGGTGGCCATGATGCCATGCATGCCCTGTGGACAAATGGGAGGTAGCGGTTGAGGAGGTTGAGCCCACCCTGAGCACACCTCTGCCATGCTGCTGCCCATGTGAGGCATGGCTGCACTGCCATCTGGGTGCACCCTGCAGTGCTGTGGTAATAGTGTCCTGCAGCACCATAGCATGGGTCTGCACAGCAGCAGTAAGGCCACCAAAGCCATGCTCAATGGTGGCAAGAACACGGGTCATTCTCTCCTCCTACCGCTGCTCAGCACGGGCAAGACCAGTGCTCACTGTCTCCCACAGTTGTGACAGCTCACGCGACAGCTCCCTACAGAGATCATGCAGGTCTTGCTGGGCTGCATGCTGTGAGGCAAAGGCCTCCTGGAGCATGGGCCGCGCACCCTGGCCATCCTGTGCAGGTGCAGTATCAGCATCCTGCACCTGTGGCAGGGGTTGTGGCTGGCGCTGGGCAGTGTGTTGTGGATGTGAAGGGACCTGTGGGGGTGGCTGGCAGTGTGTTGGCCACTGCAACCATGGCCTCACAGGTGACTAAGCATGCTACTGGACTGGCCCTGTGGTCAGTGCTATGTGGGGACATGTCCAGTGGGCAAGACTGTTTGGGCATGGAATAGCAGCTGTGGGCAGAAAGGTGTCATGTGCCCGAGTACCCCTTGTCCCCAATTCAGGCATAGTGCCATCTCCCACTGCACCAAAACCTCTGGCATCACTAGCCACACCCAGAACCAGCATGTCGGGTTCCTCCCCTGCATCCTCTGAGCTATGGTCACTTGTGACAGTCAGGATCACCACCTGCTGTCCACTCAGATCCTCCACCTGGACATACTCAGGTGGATTCAGGGACTCCAGGAAAGCTGTATCCTCCTTTTCTGAGGTTCCTGCATATGCCATTGCCTCATAATGTCTGTGAGTGGACATTGTGCTGACTGTCATTGCCACTGTGGGTCTACCTGTGGCTGCCATGGCTGATGTGGAAGGGCACACCTCAGCTGTGCTTGAATCCTCCACCTCTTGTAGCACTGTGCCTGGCCCCACCTGGGACATAGCCTGCTGGGCATGTAATGCTGTAATGGAAGAGACAGATGTCAGTCACCACTATAGTGACCAAAGCACCCACCCCCACCCCACTCCCAACAATGCCACATGTACCCCCAGCAATCTGTGCCCCCCAGCATGCCCATGCAGACCCCAGTGTGCATCCCATGCAATTTCAGCCTGTGCCCTAGGAGCCCCTGCACCTTGGCACACATGCACTCACGACATGTGCCTGCCAGCAGATGTCCACCACTGTGCAGCCCCAACACCACTCTTACCATGGGAACTTATCCATGTGGACCCTATGCATGCACCATGACAGTAGTGATGTGTGCATCTGTCCCCATGATGTCGCTGTCCACTGAGTGGTGGATACATGCCATGAACTGACCTACTCTGGGTGGTGTGAGTGGTGTCTGACACCCACCACCTTCAACCCCACCGACTGCCACTGGCCGCAGGGTAGAGGCTACTATGGTCATTAATGGGTCACAGTCCTGCTGCTCCAGTGGTTGTGGTCCCCCCACCAGTCCGCAGCCTGTCCCGGATCTGCTGTGCCTCCTCCTCCTCCTTTACCCTGCACAGCAGGTCATTCCACCACTTCTGGGCAGCATCAATGCTACGGCCATGACCACCTATGGTGTTTACTGCTGTGGCAATCTCCTCCCACATCAGCCGAACAGTGGCATCCGTCAGCTTGTTACAATGTAGGACTAGCTCCCGCTCCTTCACTGCATGTACCAGGGCACGCAGCTCATCTCCTGAACATTTGTGGGCCCTGAGCCACTCCTGCCCTGCAGCCTCACCAGTGTGGGACAGAAGGCAGGGAAAGAGTAATACAGAGTTGTGAACAAACATTGCACAACTATAACAGTATCATATGGCCATGATGCAACACACAGCTGCTATGCATGCCCCCACCCCCCAAGGAATGCCAACAGGACATGCAAGATGCACCTCAGTGTTGTGGAGTCCTGCAGGCCAGCACAAGTGGAAGCCAGCTGTGTGTGTGCAGCACACAGTTGTGCTGCCCATGCTGCTGCCTGTGGCATGTGAGAGGTGACCTGGCTGCATATGTTGGCATGGACATTGGTGCACTGCAAGGCAATCACAAGGCCTACAGCCACAGATGGTGTCTAATGTACACATGTGTGGGACTGTGCAGCCATGGCTGTAAATGCCTGTCTCATGGTGCCCCCCCGGCACATCCAGTGCCATGCTGGGCCTATGCACACCCAGCACCATGGAACACATGCTGTGGAAGCATGGGTTGACTCCCAACAACAGGGCTAGATGGCTGACCAGGACTCACGTTCCACTAGGGGGTGCAGCCTAGGCAACATTGCATGTGCCAGAGCATGTATCAGTGTAGCCACATTGCACACACATACAGGCATGGTGTGTGTATGGGTGATCCTGGCATAGCTGTGCACAAGGCCTGTGTGTGGTCCACCATGTGCTGCAGTAGTGGGTACTGTACAACAATATGACACTGGGGTACTGCACCCCCAGCATGTGTATCAATGCATGTCATGCAATGGCCTGGATGTGCATGCTGTAGATGGACTGGCCTGTCATGGGGATAGACACCCTGGACCACAACAACATTGGTACTGCCCCTGCCTCTGGCTGCACAGCACTGTGCACAGGCAGCAGCCAGGATCGCAGTGTACCAACTCTATTAACTGCATGTGTACTGTCTGCTGTGACCCACGTGCACACAACACACAACACAATACAGGGATGGAGGTGGGCTGTCTGTGATGCAGATGTCAGTTGGTGACATGAGTGGCAGCACGGATACCTGTGGCAGTCGTCACTTTGGACTACATGTACTCTACAGTCACAGTGGACTACTGATGCACTCCAGAGTGCAGCCTATACACTGCTGATCACATCCCACTGCCATCTGCAGCACCACAGCATGCAGTCAGTCAGCATGGCCTGTACAATGGGCGTTGGACGGTGCATAACGCTAGTGGGGCACCACTACCCACACAGGGGCAGCCAAGAGGGTCAATGGGCCACCCAGCCCCCTCCAGCACCACCGCGTACATGCCCAGCCACACTGCACCAGTTAGGCATCAGCTGCAGTCCCTAGGCCATTACCAGTACTCCACTGTTGGATGGTTCACAGATACCATAGCCTGCCACATACAGGCAATACAGGAGCACCCTGTGTGTGGCAAGGACATTACAGCCACGCATGTGGTACTGCTACACCTAGAATCTGGTCCTGTCCTGCCAGACAGGCAGGTGGCTGGCATTGTCTGGGTCAGCCTATCATCCATGCAGAACAGTGCTATAAAGTATGGGTAACCCTGATTACTCACTGACATCCAGCTGATTACAACCCTGGCATCCCAGTGGTGTGATGGCAGGACCATATGAACTCATCTCATCTATGTCTTAGCAATGGGTTAACAAAACAGAATGCCACTGTTAGCCAGTATTCTACACACCTGGAATGTATTTGGAAGCCTCAGTACAGTAGTAAAACAACATTCCAGTTGTCACAGTGTACTGTCACTGAGTCTAGTAATCTCCATGTCTGATAGGGGTTAACACTGGTACTATGCTGGCTCACAGTCATTTGGTCCATGTATCCCAATACTGTGTGTACAGTACCTACACATACATGTGGCTGTACCGCAGATTCAATACTAGGGTAAGGCCCACTTACACATGTTTGGGGGGGGAAGTCCCATGACGAGTCCCATCCACTATGCCTGACAATGCCTGATGTACAGGTGATAGCCATGGTGTAATCATCTCCCATGGTTACCAGGGCAATTGTAAACCTCTGAGCTGTGCTCGCCAGGTTTACTGATGTCCTAGCAACCACCTGAGGTGATTACACCATGGTTATCACCTGTACATCAGGCATTATCCTATATAACATCACACAGATTGCACACAGTACTATACACTAGTAATAACAGTGGCTCAGCAGATAGCACAGACACCTCTGAGGCTGGGAGATCAGAAGGCTGTGGGTTCTAGCCCCACACAAGGCACTTGGGTTAATATCCTAAAACTGACACTGCAGTGCAGCATGAGGGGGAGTGCTGTACTCCTGAGGTGCCGTCTGTTGGATGAGATTTTAGACCACAGTCCCATCTGTCTGTTCTGGTGGTAGGTCCGGTGGATGTAACAGATCCCATGACACTTCTCGAAATGTGTAGGGGGAATATCCACGGTGCTATGGCCACGTTCCCCCCATTCACAAGAAAACCACAAGCAGCGTAATCTGGTTCAAAGTCAGTTGGCATTCATCTGTAACCCCTCTCCCCTGGGTTGTGGCTGAAACTGGCAGGATTTGTTTACAGCATGTACCCGGTCAGCAAACACTATAATAATCAATATATATGACAAGTAGAGCAGCGCTATGCACAGCCAGTATGCCCTGCCAGGTCGGGGTTCCGATTCCCATGGACCTCTCAAGCTGTGCTTTTAGGGTCATAGGGCCTCAGAATCCTTCTGTGGCAGAACACACTGGTGCTACAGAGTAGCCCATCCAGTATCCCCTATGTTCTGCTGCAGTAGAGCTGTCATTAAGATGTTCTGCTGCAGTACTGATGTCACCACTGCTGCAGGAGTGCATGGCTTGCTGGCACAGTGTTACCGTCCTCACAGTACCTCAGTGGTGTCAGTAGCCTTGAATCACTTGAGATATCACATGTCGGTGCCAATATGGAACAGAATGCAGAGTAACACACTGCACACATGTGACATACTGCATCTATACAATATATCACATACATGATGCCACTGTTATACACAACCTGTGTTCTGTCACTTCGAGCATCTGTGCTCTAGAGGTCACAGGGACTGAGAACCCCTCTGTGGCAGTACATAAGGATTGTGCAGACTGGACCATACAACAGGCAGAGTAGACATGTGTTACAGCCCTAACCTGGATGTCTGCCATCATCCAGTGCCATCAAGCCACACACACGTGACATGGGGATGCCCAACTGTTGTCAGCATGGTGATTACACAGAACATTCATGAACAGCAGCCTCATCCATTGCACAGTCAGTTAGCAGTCATCTGTATCCCCCTTCCCTAGGTCCATATCTCTCAACTGTACCACGATACGAGGCGTGTTCCTCATTTTACATCACAACAGCTCACTGTTCAACATTGTGAGGAGTTGTCCCACATTCAGTGGTAACACTGTAAGGCACTATTCCATAGTAAATGATGCAAAACATATATAGATCAATTACTAACTGACTTCCTGAATATAAATGCAAACAGTTTAACAGTGTTCTGAGCTTCTTAGGTGAAGTTTGATTAAGTGTTCCACATTTTGTTCATGTGTTCCACATATTGAGAGGCAGTGTTCCACATTTGGGGGACAAAAGGTTAGGAGGTATGCCCAGGTCGTGCCTGGCACTGGGCACCCAGTCAACATAAACCACATCACAAACTTACTGATATGTCCCTGGAAATGTACCTCTGTGTCAGCCCACATGCAGTACATAGCTGGCTGGCTCTATGATTGTTCCAGTGACATCCTGTGCTGCAGCAGTAATCCCACATCAACATGTATTACTGATTGGCAACACAGGTGGGGCACTGTTAGCCCTTATATAGCACAGCCGGGCAAACAAGCCTGTTAAGCATGTTAATGGGCCATTAATGATATGCTAATCTCCATATTAGCACCATGTATACACAATGACCATCATTTGCATATGCCATTTGAATATGGCAGATGATAGTGCCTTGCAAAGCGTTTAGCACCGGGCAAACCATATAGCACTGGGCTATCTCGGCTATGCTTAGCACAGCGCTGTTGCTATAGCACCGCGCTAGGGCTGATTAGCGCAGGTACAGCGATGCATGGGTTGCTGGGGGCAGTCTGCTCCAGATCAATATGTTATTGTGCCTTAGCACTGGTGTTAACCATGTTAGCTGCTGGCGCTGGCGATGCCTGGTATGTCTTCACTGGGGTCATGGCAGGGTTGTGCATGGGCATTGTGCACAATTCCGGGTAGCACAGCGCTATTGCATAGTTCTGCACGGTGTTAGGCTGAACTGTTTGGGAGTGTTAGGGTGTGTGGGCCATCTGTTGCTAGTACAGCAATACCTTTCCCTCTTCTTGTGTCAGCCATGTCTGGGAGACATAGCCAAAGGGCAGTGGTGGGCCGTGACAGGCGTTGGAATGTAGTGAAGATGTCTAAGCTGGTGCAGCTCACACAACAGCGCCATAGGTGCCTGTTCAGAGAGGCCCGGGAGGGTGACCACCCCTGTAGCCAGGTCTGGGCTTCCATTGCCCGTCGCCTCACAGCACTCACGGGAATACCACGTGACAGGGAGAAGTGCTGCCACTGATATATGGACTTCAGGCACAGGCAGCACAGGCAGCGCCTGCTGCTGGAACGATGCCGGGTGATGATTCAGGAGGGGACTGTGCCTGTGTCAGGTATGTGATGCCTTTCCCCAGGGTGATGTCATGGAGGGTGGGGATGCATGTTGGATGGTGTGCGTGCGTGTGTGTGTGACATGGCCCATTCACATACCATCCGAGAGGGCTGTGTTGCTGTGCTCATGGGGTTCAGCACATATCTACCATTCTATTAATATTGTGTAACTTGTGTAATGATATGTGACACAGGTCCATCTTGGGCATGGGTTTTAGTCTCAAAGAAGTATTTCCATTTGCTACCTCTACAAACATAAACATTTACTACTACTACTATATGTTGGTCTTCTGCCATGTGGTCCTCCATTCAGGAGTGTGTGGACTGTGTGGGCCAGGGGGACGTAGTATCTTGGGAGTGTTGTCTGCAAAGTCCTGCACTGTGGTGGCACACTGCCCCATACCACCTTCTGTGGTGGCATGGACCCATGACACCTGGCCCCCTGCCACATCCACTGTGTTCTACCAAGCTGCCAGGGGGCTGCGTGCAGCTGTGCCTACTTTGTACATCTGCAGTGTGTGGTTGGGTGTGTTGTCTGGGCTAACCTCCCAACCATTTCTCATCCAAATGTGGTACATTGCCTCTTACAGTGCAGCATAAATGAGCCTACTGTGGAACACTTACACATAGCTTCACCTACGGTGCTCAGAACACTGTCACAATGTGTGCATTTATGTTCCAGAGGTCTGTTTTTCATTGTATGGTATATGGTTTGCATCATTTACTATGGCTCTGTGCTTTCGTATGTGACCACTGCATGTGGGTTGAGTCCTCACAATGTGGTACAGGGAGCTTCTGTGGCATACACTGAGGACCGTTCCTCAGAATGTGCTACTGTTGAGAGGTATGTGTCTGGGTCTGGTGCACTCCACCACCACTGCTGTGTCTGTGCCATGACACTGACCAGTGGCTCATGCAACAGATCCATGGCATTGGTGCCCTGCTGTGCTACACACTGTCATGGGTATGGGCAGCATCTGCACTCTACTCGATTGTGTACAGTCATGCTGTGTGCATGTCACATCCCATATGCCTTTCTGTCATCAATGTCATTCTGTCTGTAGCCTTTGGGTTGTTGTATGCCAACTGGGTTGTGTCTGTGTTTCCACATCTGTTGTTGAGGAGTTAGATACTTGGGTTCCTTCAATACAGATTAGAGGACTCTCCTCTGCTTACATTCTGCTTTGTTTGTGAGGGAGTACCATCCAGAGGGGCTGTGTACATATGATGGAGGAGGGACTGTTGCAGCTTGTGTGTACAGGATGGCAATGTCAGACTCCACCCTTGCACACATTGGCCATGCACTGTGTGATCTGCAGTGACCCATGTCATGCTTGGCATGGCTTGGGTGCTGCACTGTGCCTGAATGCCAGTTATGCATGTGTTGTGCCACGCCACCAGGGTCAAGGGGTAGTCTTTAGTGTACCGTGGTGGCTGGCATTGTAGTAATGCTGCTGTACCATCTTCCCACTGCAGACCACAGAGACCACACCAGAGATGGGAAGGGCAAGCAGCAGGCTGACCAGAGGCCCACCACGGACAGGTGGAGGGTGCCATCAATGCCACAGTGCATGCAGGAGAGCAGTGATGGGGACGGGAATGTGTTGCTTGAGTACTGTGTACCATTGTGCATTTCTACTATGTGCCTGTGTCACCACTGCAGGCATTGGAGTGCTGTGTCTAGTGTCGTGGCACAGTCGCCTAGGTCATCCAGGCCTGATGTGATTTAGCTGTGTTGCATTTGGATTCCAGGGTGCTCACTTAGGGGGAACCCTTAGCCATTGTGGCTACAGTATGTACAGCCACATGGGTCTACAGGGTTCACAGCTGACTATGTGCTGGATGGGGGGACACTGGATGCTTGACACCAGTGGCACCATTCAGTGCACCTATGACCGTTACATCAGTGGGGCCTGATATGCTGGCAGTGTGCATTTGTGTTGTCTTCTGTGCCTTCAGTGCCTTGCCTTCTGCTGCGCAGCCTGTGATATGGCTGGCTCTACGTATGGTCTACTGTTGCCATTACTGCCATGTGCACTTTTATCTGCCTTGTACAGTCATGTGCAACATGTTGCTGTTATGTCCACCATTGTGGCAGGATGTAGCAGGTCTGTGCATGGCCGTCAGCCATTCACTATGCCTGGAGCTGGGGGATTACTGGGATCAGCCTGCTGTGCTGGCTATTTCTGCTGCTGGTGTTGCCCTGTCTGCCATGGCATCACTGTTCTGCACTTTTCATGGCATGTCTCATTCACAGTACCATGTATAGTGTGTCAGTGTCTATGCAGGACATGTTGTTAATGCCTGCCATAGCTATTCATGCTATGACAAATAGGGGTCCACAGTGTCATGTGGTGCCTGTATCTCCCTACCAGTGTGTTGCCATTGTAGTGTGGACACTGGTATGTTATTGTGTGCCCTTGTCTGACCTCCATGGCGTACATGCACAGGGGCTGTTGGGGGGGACCTCTGGGCCTATGGTGCCACATGGGCCTGTGTGGCTGTGCACGTCATGTGTGCCTGCTGAAGCATGGGAGTAGGCAGGCATACTCCAAGCACTCCATGGTGTGCTATTTTATTTCTGGGGGTGTAGCAAATAGGCTCTGAACTGCTTCCTTTTTCCATGAGGCCTGTCAAAGACAATGCTGTACTTTTCTGTGATTTCATTCATAGGAGTCTACACTTGAAGGACTGGTCACTAAGACGGTATTTTTATCCCATGGACAATACAACTTTACAGGCTGTGTGCTGGTATGTGGGTGTCTTAGGGGGCAATGCATGGCATTTGTATTTACCCATGTATGGCAACACCCATTGTCATGAGATACATAAGTTGTATTTATTATGCCAAAGGTGGCAACAAATACAGTGCTTGTGTATGATTGTATATTGTCTAGCTACACTCCGGGGTGGGGTAGCTCACCCTAACAACGGGAAGAGGGGTAGAAGTAAGTCCACTTGGTGTGCAGATTTGAACTCCCTGGCTACACCCCTGCCTGTTGGCTCCATCTGTGTTGTGGGGGCCATTGTCCCCTACAGGGTGCTGTCCCCCAGTCCCTGCAGTGCATGGTGTTTGTGCATGGGATATGCAGGTGTGCTGCAAGGGTTGTTCAGAGGTAGCATGGTGTGCTGGGTTTCAGACCCTGTGGCAGGTACTGCTCCCACAAGTGGGGGGGTGTGCCTTGCCATGCCTTGGCCACCAGGATGGTACTGTACTGTACATATCATTGGCCTACTGCTGCCCTGCCACTGGTGGACCATGGCCTGCATCTCTGTTTCACATGTGTGTTTCTTCTTGTATGTGCACCTTCAAGGTGCTGCCACTTTGGGTGGTGGCACAGCCCCATGCCATGCTCTTCACCGGTGTGGGCTCCTCATCCTTCTGTTGTGGCAATGGGTGTGGGTAGGCATTGGCATTTTCCCTGGTTGTGTACTGCTTGGGTACCTGTCCCGCAGTCCCTACTGTTCTGTTGCCAGTGTCATTGTCCTCTGTGGTCATTGGGTCTCTGTGGTTCATGCTGAGTCTCTATCTGTGTCACTTGCCACTGTTCCGCACTTATGTCAGTCACCCACCTGTTCAGAGCTTCCTGACATCATTTGTACAGCTGCTATGTTATGGCATTGTGTGTAGCAGTTTGGCTGAGTCTGTACAGTTCTTATTGGGGGGGGCAGCAGTGAGGGTGGGCCACTGTTGGGGGAGTGTACGGAGCAGGCATGTCTGGTTATACACCTGGTTGTGGCTGTGTCACCTTCTCCAGTGGGTGTCATCTATGTTGTGTATCATAGCTGTGTGACTGTGGGCAGTATGTCCCAACATGTGTCATCCCATGTGCATGTCATTCAGTGTCCACTTGTCATTTGCATCTCAGGGGGTAGCTGTCTGTTTGCACTTTTACAGTTTGCACGCTGCAGTGCTGTATGGATTCCACTGTGTTAGGTTTCTCAGCAAACATCTATGCATGTCCATGTACATCAGGGTGGTGCATGCTGCCTGTTACATACTGCCTTGTCCTACAGGCACATGTCAGTGTGCATTGTGGTTTGTTCTGTACTGGCACATGAGCATGGTTCTTGGAGCATGCTGTCTGCCATGTGGTGGTACATGGTACCTTTGTGTCATCGTCATGTCCTGATATGGTCCCCCTTTCTCCTGTAGGTTCACATCGGGCATCACTGTGGGCCACCTGTCCAGAGGAGGCTGAAGGCAGAGATGAGCTGTTGAGGAGGGTGGTGCAGCAACAGCACACACTAATAGAACAGCGGGCTGTCCTGATTGCTGAAACAAGACTGGTTGCAGCCATCCTGGAGGAATGTCTGCCAGCACCTGCCCGCACCTAAATCTACCATCCCATTCTGTTATCCTGCTTCCTGGCCCTGGCCCACTGTCCCTAGCCCTATTTCTGCCATCATGTTTCCCTCCATTGCTTCTTGTGTCCACGTCCCTCTTCCTTCCACATTATTTCCCCATGCCACTGTAAATATTGTACATAATTGCCTTTTTGCACTATTACTGCTGTTTTCCCCATTATTTTCAGTCTCTTTGTTAAGCCTGCCCTTTCCCTTTTATTATGTTTGTGTTGTACCCCATTTTTGCAAATTGTGTTCTGCTGTGTTTTGCTTTATTTTTTCTGTACATTTGTTCCTGTTGCCTTTCTGCCATACCTGTTCCCTTTTTGAATTATACTTTGTTATGCTTGACATTCCTGTGTCTTGTGTCTTTTTTTTGGGGGGGGGGAATTGGGATTTGACAGTGTTCTGTGGTATTCTGGTATCACTTGTGGGTCCAGGTTATTCCATGCCATTCACTAGTACTGCAGTTGTGTCTGGCAGGGCTATTTTGTTTTCCTGTGTTCCATGGACAGCTAATTACACCGCTAACACTTTGTTTCTGTGGGTGTTTGCACTGCCTCTGTCTGAATGCTATGTTCAGTGCTGTCTTATCAGCTATATTCAGTGCTGTCTTACACAGATACATAGATACATAGACAGTGTCGGCAGATAAGGGCCTATGGCCCACCCAGTCTGCCCATTTGAGCTTGTAAGTTCAGTTTATGTTTTCCTAGAATTCTGTTGCCCCTTACCCCTGACCTCCAGAATTCTTTTATGTCTATCCCATGCATTCTTAAATCCCGTGATTGTTTCAGCCCCACCACTTCCTCTGGCAGGGTGTTCCACTTGTCCACCACCCATTCTGTGAAGAAATTCTTCCTCACGCTTCCTCTGAATCGCCCCTCCTCCAACTTCATCCCATGCTGTCTAGTCCTGGAACATCTTTTTTGCTTAAAAATAGTGTATTCCTGCACCCCGTTCCTCCCTGTAAGATACTTGTATGTCTCTATCATATCCCCTATCTCCCTCCTCTCCTTTAGGGAGTACATGTTCAGTTCCTTCAACCTGACCTCATAAGACTTGTGATGCAATCCATGTACCATCTTTGTTGCCCTCCTTTGCACCTTCTCTACCCTGTCTATGTCCTTACGTAGGTAAGGTCTCCAGAACTGTACACTGTACTCCAGGTGGGGCCTCACTAGTGTCTTGTATAGTGGAATTATGACCTCCCTTTTCCTGCTGGTGATGCCCCTGCCTATGCATCCTAGCATCCTATTTGCTTTACCTGCTGCCTTGTCACACTGTTTCCTTACCTTGAGGTCATCAGAGATGATAACCCCAAGATCCGTTTCCTGCTTGGTGCATGCTATATTCTCACCCCCTAACTGATATATTGTGCCAGGGTTTTTGTGCCCCATATGCATTATCTTGCACTTCTTTGCATTGAATTTCAACTGCCAAACCCCTGACCATTCTTCAAGTTTCTGCAGGTCCCTTCTCATTCTGTCTACACCCTCTGGTGTGTCTACTCTGTTACAGAGCTTTGTGTCATCAGCGAACAGTGAAATTCTGCCTTCTAGGTCCTGCTATATTCAGTGCTGTCTTAATCCTGGGCAATTTTTGCCCTGCACTCCTGGGCCTGTTTGCCCAACTTCCTTAGCTTGCTATATTCAGCTGGTCTTGCACCGGACTATTTTCTTTTTAATATAGCTATGTATTTGCTCCAGGCAAAGTTTGCCCACCAGGCAGTTCTAATTTAGCCCCGGAGCAAAGTTTTGAATATATGGCCCTGAGTCTTTAGGTTAGCACATGGATCAGGTAATGTACGTAACACGGTGTCCCTTCTGTTGAATTTTCAGTTTAAATTTATTTTAGTTCTTTCCAAATTAGGTTATTGAAGCTATTTAGGTACCATAATATGCAATATTTCACTGTTTTTTTCTAAGCATTAACTGATTGTAATTACACCACAATTTATCTTTGGGCACCACTGCTGTGAAAACAGGACATGTCAAAGTTTTACTGCTGATTGCATCCATTTGTTTTGTTTTTTTATCTGCTATGTGAACCTTGGTGGATAAGTTAGACACCACTGAGTTTCATAATTATTCAGTGCAATTTACTCAAAAACAGTTTTTTCATAAGAAGTCATGTATGTAACAGTGACACCACAACAAGTCACGTACATAACAGTGACACCACATAAAGTCATGTGGTTAGCAGGGACCCAACAAAAGCAACAATGTAAATATAACTATCCAACAAACTCCTACTATAAGAAATACTTATGTTAATGTACATAAAGCAG
Organism: Neoceratodus forsteri; assembly: GCA_016271365.2. NCBI lineage: Eukaryota > Metazoa > Chordata > Ceratodontiformes > Ceratodontidae > Neoceratodus > Neoceratodus forsteri. The sequence goes on along the minus strand of CM028131.1, from coordinate 1,435,916,123 downwards.
CCGTAGTTATCTTTAAACATTTACTTTTGAATGCATTTTCACTGGGCATGTCAAAGTTTACCTGCTGATTGCATCTGTTTGTTTTTACAGTTCTTTTTTTCTTAATCAGCTATATGAACCTTTGTGTATAAGTTAGACACCACTGAGTTTCCTAATTATTCAGTGCAATTTATTTAAAACAGTTTTTTCATAAGAAGTCACGTATGTAACAGTGACACCAAAAGTCATGTACATAACAGTGACACCACATCAAGTTATGTGGTTAACAGGGGCCCAACAAAAGCAACAATATAAGTGTAACTATCTGATATAGTCCTGCAACAAGAAACACATGTGTTAATGTACATAATGCAACCATAGTTATGTTTAAACATTTATTTTTGAATGCATTTTCTCCAGAGGTGTCAAAGTTTACCTGCTGACTACATCTGTTCATTTTACAGCTCTTTTTTTCTTACTCAGCAATTTAAACCTTGGCTGAAAAGTTAGACACCACTTATTGTCCTAATTATTTGGTGCAATTAATTTAAAAACTGTTTTTTTTATTAAAAAGTCATATAAGTAACAGTGACATCACAACAAGTCATGTACATAACAGTGAGAGGAATGGAGACACCAAGAAAAACACTCACTGGGATGAGAAGTAGAAAGGAAGTTTCTTGGGCAGGTGTGGGGCTTTTAAGACCTTCCAAGGTTCAGCAACAATGCAGACAAGTGCTTTTAGTTCTGCAAATGGACTGCTGGTGTTGTGGAGAATTTCTGGACCCATAGTCTTGTACATAACAGGGGGACACCAAGGGAGGAGGATGCAAATATTTAATTAAAACATCATGAATACCACAAAGTAAAGAAAAAAAAATAGAAATGCTGTAAGGAGAGTCAGAGGCACTGCAGTTGGGTGGTTTTATTAGAAAAAAAGCTATTTGAAAACCAGGGCTGTACAAGTCCTTTTACAAATACAGTGTATTACACAGCAGGGTAAAAAGTGATGACTAGGGAGACAGTAGGAGCCTGTTTCTCAAGGAACTGTCTCTAAATTGTTGTGGCATGATTTTGCAACATTCTGTTGCCTGTGGGCCCCTTGAGATATGCTTAGATGGGCCAGAGATCCCGTCTATGCTAAATTGCATTTAAGTGCTCTGGTGTGTGGAAGGAGGGTTGCCATGCAAACAGAATAGAGTGCCATGCTTAAAAGCAAGGTAACCCTACAGAAGTGGGCACTTCACATTACCACCACCCCCTATCTATAAATGGTTTTCAGGTGGTGGTGGTAATTGTATCTGAGTACTGTACCTGGTGGGCACAGATGACAGGGGACAGAGTTCAGTGAGGGACCACTGTGTGTTATTATCAAATATGAGCAGACAAGGGGAATCCACTGGATGCCAAGCATGTAATTCATGCCAGGAGTAGGGAGGCAAGCTGCTGGACCACAAAAGAAGACACTGAGAAATTGATAGACATAAACTCTTCAATGGCTATAATCAGGAAAATGGAATGGTTTGGGCTGGTATGGGAATGTTTTTCACTACAGATACAGCTCAGGCATATCTATGCATGGAACCACACCATGGGAAGATATGCTTGAGCTAGGACGGTGCATTCTTACTATGCACAAACCAAGTCTGCACACAATAACAGCTGAAATGCCCCATTTGCATTCCATATATTGTACCAAAGGGTCTCTGACCACCTGCTCACATTGAATGTTCTCCAGTAAGTAATGTTCTCCAGTAAGCAAGTTCATGGGTTGGTACAAAGCGGTACCACTTTTAACCATGTGTTGCAACCCATGAGATTGTGATTGAAAATTGAGGGACTTGTTTTTGTTTTGAAAATATGCCCATCCTAAAGACCCTTAAAATGTGTTCACTGGTCCTGAGAGCAATTAGGTATGAAGTGTTTATGCAATGCAAATTGAGTAACTGAAAGGAAGGAAACTTGATAGAGCAAGTTAATACAGTATCTGAGTGAATGCTTAGTACTGTTGGATATACAGTATTATACAATGACAAGAAAGAATCCTGGTCTCTGATTGGTCAGTTTGAGACTGGACCCATGGCGTTATCCCAGCACAATGCCACAGGTCTAGTCTCAGCACTGTGAACCAATATGGATGATGCCCAGCATGATGATGATCTCTTTTCTTGCATCTTCTCTTCAGAAACAAAAATATTTTTCCACACTAACAAAAATATTCTTTAAAATGTTTATTTTATTTTATTTTAGATATAACAGCAAGCCACTGAATAATAGGAATAATGCACTCCAGGGTGTGTGTCATTTGGGATAATGCCACACCTGGGGCATTGGACGCACTTGGCCTGCGGCCTCATGCCCAACCCCCCAGGCGTGGCATTATCCCAGCACGACACACACTCTGTCATGCATTATTCCTTTACTGTATGGGACTGAACTAATAGTAGTAGTAAAAGTTTTATTCACAATCATTGTCACGTGATTTGAACATGGTCAGACCCCAATTGAGCCGAGGCTCATTTTCGATGGGTACCATAAGCAGACATTTGAGGATACCAACATTACATTATAATACAGTACAGCATGTGGCATTACAGTACAATATCAGGGTTACAGTGATGCCCAATGTGATCAGAAGCATTGTTTTTTAGTGCATTACCAAACAATACATAACAGTACAATACAGGCATCTACAGTGTAGTACTTTCCATTTTACATTGTCTATAGAGTATATGACAGTAGAGTACAAAGGCATATGTGTTACTATAAGTATACTAGGTTTGGCTTCAACAGTTACATATCAGTGCTGTTACTCTTACTATTACACTTGACAGTTACATATTAGTTACTAAACTGTAAGTAGTTAGTATGTTTTAGCAAAATAGGCTTGATTGTTCACACTCTCTGTCCCTGTTACAGAGGTTGCCACTCTTTCAAGGAAATGAGAAGGCACAGCTACTCTCTTGAGGAGGGTTCTGCCCATATTGGGACTGCAGGGATGAAATTCTCTTAAGCTAAAGGTACCATACAAAAGATAACACACATATCAGTGAAGCTGCACTGCAGTGCTACACAGAGGTGCTTCATGGAGGTGGCTAGTTCTTATTCACCAGCCAACAGCACAAAATGGAAAAGCAGAACAGCCATAGTGGGAGTTATGCTGGAAGCTTGAAACAAGTTAGAAAGTTGAAGGCACATTGACTAATTATCTATTAATTTTTTTATGTGGGCAACAAAACCATCAGTGTCAATGTTGATAGTGATAAGGACCTGAAGTAAGTGGAAAATGCTTGGCACCTACATTGCGTAGGGAATAAAGGAAGTCTGGCATATGTTTGCGGAGGTGCTCCACTCACAGTGACCCTAGTTCAGCTCTCTCCCAGGACTGGAAGAAATGAGCAAGTGGTTGGCTTTCTCAGGAAGAGAAAACTGAGATAGATTTGAAGAAACAGTTGGCTACTACAGGACAGGGTGTCATTTAATTGACAACGACAGAAGCAAGATTAGGATTTTGAGGCTACAACTTTATTCTGGATTCAAATTTATCCATATCAGCTGGCAAGATTTTGGCACTTGGATTGAGCAAGCTGCCTTAATGTTAAAGGACATAAAATACTGAGATGCATAAAAGAAAGCTTGCATGGGAGAATGCCTGAGAGGTCTAACTTTGGATCCTATTCAAGTTATGAAGGTTATTTAATTGGATGCAACCTTATTTGGCTACTTACCCACTTTGGGGTGAATCTTTTGAAGTGTGGAGCAACTTGGATAAATCCTCGTATAGTTGTCACTCATGTAACAGAGGGAGAAATTCTCAGAATTCCTGATTTGAGTGAAGAAAATGGTACAAAGGGCATACCACAAAGGAAGTCGGCACACTGCAGATATGGACAAGGTATACATAGAGAAAGTACTGGATGGAACTGTCTAAGCAGACCAGAGTTTGACTAATCTCAGACTATAGAATAGAATGGATCAGCTGCCCTCTTATGGAGACTCGGTGTGTGAGGTCAGAGAATAAAAAGTGAGACTTTTTTCTAAGGACCCTTTAAACTTCTGCCAGGATGGCACAAACTACGGTGACAGAGAGTGCACCAATTTTAGTCCAGGAAGGACCAAGCATCAGTGAATTGTTAGCACAAACTGAGAAATTAACCAAGTTCATTTTGGGACTGCAGAACAATGGAGGCCCCAGTCTAGGACCAAGTCAATGAATGCAGCGATGCAACAAATTTAAACTGTGCTGGTGAAGTTTCTACGTAGTGCTCCTCTCTGTACTTCCTGAAGTTTTTGCACAGTGGGCATCTTGCACTTCATGGAAAAATCCAATTCTGTGGAAAATGTTACCACAGAATAACCTTTCCACAGCATGTGAATTAGTTCCTGTAAAGTGTCAGCTTTGCAAAGTGAAAGAACTTTGTCATGGGTAGAAAACGTTGTGAATTTCCCTTGAATCAGTTTCTGCACATCACACATCTCTAGAATGAAGCCACCACATAGCCCCATGAGAACTTCTCCCCTCATGGAGGCAGAGGTGAAAATCAAAATGTCAGGATGTCCCCCAATTGAAGCCCAGACTCCATGGCACAATAAAATGGTCCATGTGCTACAAGTGAGCAAAGCAAGGGCATTGAAGAAAGGAATGTTGAAGTGCCGAGAACTTACAGAAAGTAAATTAACAGCTCATCTGAAAGTTGGCAGAGCAGAGACATTACAACAAGGCAAAGTAAAGAAGTGCACTGAAGCCCAGGGTCTTCCTGAGGGTCCTCTTAAAGGCACAGGAGTAAGACATAAACTTGAGCACTGAAAATAAGGTGCTAAAATGTAGTGGGAGACTGAAAATTAACATGGCACTGGACCCAGATGGGCTCCACTCTAGGGTCCTCAAAGAGGGAGATGTGGCACTGTTGGGTCATCTAGCGATTTGCTTAACTGCTCTTTTACAACAGGAGTTGTTCTGAGGAACTCGTGGTAGACACAAGTGATTACACTACACAAGGTGGGGGATAAGAGAGATCCAGGTACTATAGGTCAGTCAGTCTGACAACTATAATGGTGAAACTGCTTGAGATTAATATAAAGCGTGGAAGGTCAAATTACCTCAAAGAAAAGCAACTGCAGGACAAGATATAGCATGGGGGCAGGTCTTGCTAAACAAACCTCATGGACCTTTTCAATACAATAACTCAGGCAGTGGAAGAGGTCAGACAGTGGATGTCCTGCCTTGGACTTTAGCATGGCATTTGACTCTGTCAAATGGAAGGCTGGTAAAGAATCTGAAAAACCTAGAAGAGGGGAATAGCTTATAAAAATGGACTGGGAACTTGATAGGCTGATTGGGCAAAGAAGGTTAATGGAGAATGGGAGTCATTCAGGAGTCAGAAAGGTAACTAGTGGGATGGGTCCGTCCTCAGACCAGTACCCTTAAATGTATTCACATGTGACATAGGAGTGAGTTTCAGGGTAATATGAGCCTTTTTAGATTATACATAATATATAAAATGCATGATATATAAAATATTTTTATCAATCATGCCAAATGTAACAGATAAGCTTATTATATCAAATAAAAAGTACAGACACATAGAAATAGAATCTGATGGCAGATACGGACTGCTTGGCCCACCCCATCTTATTTTTCCCTCCCTACAGTATCATCACAAATCCTAGTCAATCTCCAACTCTTTCTCCCTCCCTCTTCCTTCCACTGAGATACCCTTATGCCTATCCCATGCATTCTTAAACACCCCCACTGTATTTTGCTCCCACAAATTCCTCTAGAAGGCTTTTCTGGGCATCACCTACCTATTTGTGAAGAAGTATTTCCTCACATCTCTCCTGAATCACCCCCACCCCCCCAGCATCATAGCATCTCTCATTGTTTTGCTTACTCCCCTGAGGTATTTAAAAGTCTGTATCATATCCCCTCTCTCTCACCTCTCTTACAGGGTGTATAACATAGAGGATTGTCTATGGGGAGTCATTCACAACAAGGATATTCTCAATCGAGAGGTATCCTTGGCAACATTAGACCTTGAGAGTGAAGCTCGAGAGGTCGTCCATTGCCAAGGACACCTTGAGATCAGAGAAGATCCTTGTTTGTGAATGACTCCACATAGACAATCTTTTATAGTGTATGGGGAGTCTATTCATGACAAAACAGCAAATGGACACAAACATTTTTTAAATCAAGTCTTACTTGGCTTCGATGTTGTGGCTCACTGCAGCGCTACTCACTCCCTCGCCGAGGCTGCTTCTAGATCGCACATGTACTAATGCATTCGCTCTATTTGTGCTGCACCAGTGACGTACCCAGTGCAGCACAACAAGATCATGATGCACTGAGGTAAGCACAACAAGGCTGTTGGGAGCATGGATTTCCATGCTCAATAGCGTTCTACCATACACTATAAATTTCTTATCCTCTTTTGTTACTACTTGAGCTATTCTCTCCTCCCTTTGCTTCTTATGCTCCTTACTACTTTCCTTGCTTCCCTCTGTTTCTTATGATGCACCTCCCTATTCTTTTGAATCTCCTTGTACCTTCTGAATGAAACCCTTTTATCCATTACCTTTTCTGCCACCTCTTTCAATAACCATAAAGTTCTCTTTTACTTTTTGCTCACTTGATTGATGTTGAGGTTTGTTGCCTTCACTTTTAGCATTGTACACTTTTCCCCCTCCCCACCAGGGCATCCCTGAGGAATTCACTCATCATTATAAAATCTGCCCTCCTGAAGTCCACAATCCTTGCCCATGTGTGGATCAATTCTGTAGCCATCCTTACATTGAACCATACCGTACAGTGAACATTGGCCCCAGGTGGCTTCTACCTTGATGTCTGCAACACTGTCCCTGCTAGTGAGCACCAGGTCCAGTATCGCCTCATTATAAATGGGTTCACTGACATATTGCCTGAGAAATTCCCCCTGTAGGGAGCCCAGGATGTCCATGCTTCTAGCTGAAGAAGCATTTAGGAGGCTGTGAACTTTGGGTGGGATAGAGAAGACGCTCAGACAAGATTAGCAGCAACAAAGTTATATTTAATTTGTACAGCGGACTTGAAAGCGACAAACAAAAGAAAAAAAATGAACACAAAAACTTCAATTCAGGAGTTAGAAATAACTAACTCAAGTAAGGGTGTTGACAGGTCCACACCCCTCTCCATACTACTCTAATGTCCCTAGCTAGGCGCTTTATATAGCAGTTTCAATCATGTGACAAAAAGACTCCACCTTCAGTGAAATCAAATTTGTGCTAAAGAAAGAAAAATAAAACATTAATTTCCATTATATCTAAAATAATATATTTATAAGTTACCCACATCAAGGTGTTAGTTCAGAATAAAATAATAATCTTTCTATCCTTTACTGTGTTCAGAAACAAACTTAGAAGGTCCGCCCCTCCATCCAGAAGCATAAATAATGGGCAGTTTTGGCCGGCCGTCCCATAGCAGGCTACAATGGAAGGAGCAAGAGGAGCTTTAAAACAGCACAGGCCTGAACCAAACTCCCTCATTTTTATATTATTCGTTGTATATTTATTTATTCCAGCTGGTAGAAAGGAGGGTTATATTCAGGGTATTATTATTAGCTGAATGCTGTTCCTCGAACTGAATTTCCTTTTTTTTTTCAGGTTAAAAGTCCTTTGCGATAGTGCGAGCATTCGCGCGGTAAAATTTACTGGAGCTCCGCACTATCGCTATGTGTTTGACAATTGCCTTTGGTGATTCTGACTCATCCTGGCTTTACGACTAGAAGAGAAGAAAAATGAGCAGGGAGGACTCACAAAATTTATCTAGGCTAACTAAAATCACCACACCACCTGAACACCGTGAAAGTGGTGTCCCATTTTAAACCCACTGAAACAAGAAGCTTTAAAGCGGTTCACTGTTTTAAAAAAAACTTTAAATAAAGCCGAGCGCTCGACCGTCATACCGCGACTACTTTAGACATATTACAATATGACAAGTACCAAACCAAACTCTTAGACTTAAGGTATAATATCCTGATATTAAAGTTCTATTTAAGGAGGGCTGGAATAATCCTAAAAGTGTATACAAACTCACCCTATAGGATTAAACATACATTTTACAGCATTTTACGGGGAGAGAAAGAACTGGATTGCACCAAACAGGGAACCAACAACAAGACAGGGTTTTTACAAAGTGGGTGGCCAGCCCAACAAACAAAACACAACACATACACAACGAGAAGACAGGAAAGGAAAAGGTTGGTGCAGCCCAGTATAACCTTAAGCAAGCAAGAAGGGGAAAAAAAAAAACAAAAAGGAGGGGGTTTCTCTATCACATTCCTCCCCACTCAAGACCAAACATATTGAGTTTGGTTAATGTTGGAATGGGAGAATCAAAATAACTGTCTTCAGATCCTTTAAACAAAAGGATAGAGCCATAGCCCACCCTCTCCAGGGCTCCACCTCGGGGTCCCACGAGAGAAAACAAATTAAAAGATAAAGATAATAACAAAATAAATTTCTTAAGCAAATCTGATTCACTTTTCACTTAGTGACATTTATCTTTCTCTACCCCGAGGTCTGTCAACAGAAAGAGAGTCTTCCATACCATATCTAGATAAAAAGTCAGCGTTACTATTAGTTGAACCCTTTCTATATTTTATACTGAATCTATATGGTTGCATTGCGAAGTACCATCGCATTATGCGAGGGTTTTTATCCTTCATTACATGCAGCCAACGTAAAGGGTTGTGGTCTATCCATAGTTCAAATTCTCTACCCCATAAATAAAAGGTAAGGCTTCTATTGACCACTTTATAGCTAGGCATTCCTTTTCAATGACAGAATAATGTTTTTCCCTTTCATGTAATTTCCGTCTTATGAATATTACAGGGTGCTCTTCGTCTTGTACTACCTGTGTGAGTACAGCCCCTATTCCACAGTTAGAGGCATCAGTTTGCACTATAAATGGTCAAGAAAAATCAGGCAAATGTAAAACAGGTGAGGAACATATTCGAGCCCTTAAGTTACAGAAAGCCTCCTCACACTCAGGGGTCCATTTGACTTTGTCTGATTTAGCCTTCTTTGTTAGCTCTGTTAAAGGCCCGGCTATTGTAGAACAATTAGGTATAAATCGTCTATAATACCCAATGAGACCTAGGAATGACTTAACATCTTTTTTTTTTATTGGACGGGGACTATTGGCCACAGCCTCAATTTTAGTGATTTCTGGTTTTACCATCCCATTACCAATTTGGAATCCTAGATATTTTGTTTCCTGCATTGCCAAAGAGCATTTGGAAGGATTGATCGTTAACCCAGCTTCGGATAGGGCTAATAATATAGCCCTTAGGTGTTGTATATGTTCCTCCCATGAGGGGCTGAATATTACTACATCATCCAGATAAGCTGCGCTACACATTGTATGTGGTTGTAAGATGTTATCCATCACTCGCTGGAATGTAGCAGGGGCACCGTGTAGACCAAAAGGCATTACCGTAAAATTATATAGGCCGATAGGGGTACTAAATGCGGTTTTTTCTTTGTCTTTTGGATCTAGAGGGATTTGCCAATATCCCTTCGTTAGATCTAGGGTGCTGATGTATTTAGCTGCTCCTAATTGGTCTATGATGTCATCTATTCGTGGCATTGGGTAACAATCAAATTTAGACACTGCATTTAAGCGTCTAAAATCAAGACAAAGTCTGATTCCCCCTTCTTTCTTCTCTACTATAACCATAGGAAAGTTCCATTCACTATGGGAAGGCTCAGTAATTCCCAACTTTTGCATTTTCCTAATCTCTTGTATAACCTCATTCCGTACTTTTTCTGGTATCCTATAAGCTTTTTGATGAATAGGTATGGCATCGGGGACCATGATATGATGAACAGCACCATTAACCTTTCCCAGTATGCCAGTAAATAAGGCTTGGAAGGGTTCTAACATATTCTGTAAAGTAGAACTTTGTTCAGCGGATAAAAGTGAGTTGATTTGTACTTCTGAAAGATTACCCATTTTTTCCAGTCTTTCATAAGCTATGTCTAGTTCAGACTCAGGGGTTTCTGGGAGAATAAAACTACATATGATAGGTGTCCGTTCTACCCATGGTTTTAATAGATTTGCATGGTATATCCTGTTTTTAACTTTCTTTTCTGGCAATTCGACTAAATAAGTTACAGGACCCATACGTTTTACTATTTTGTAGGGACCTTGCCACTTCATAAGTAACTTATTATCAGAGGATGGTAGAAGTAGTAACACCTTATCACCTGTAGTGAATTCCTTAGGTTTAGTTCCTTTATCATAGTACCCCTTTTGTATTACTTACTGCTGTAGGTTAGTCTGGTGAGCCTTTTTTACATAACCCATTAATCTTTGACGAAGTTTTTGCCAATATTCTAGGGGTTCTGATATATGTTTACTTTTCTTGTTTTCCCATTCTTCCTTTATGATATCTAAAGGACCTCTTGGGTTATGTCCGTATAATAATTCAAATGGAGAAAACTCAGTAGATGCTTGTGGAACTTCCCTGTAAGCAAACATCAAGTATGGTAGATAAGTGTCCCATTTATTACCTTCTTCTGATACATACTTTCTCAACATCTTTTTCAAGGTTTGGTTAAATCGCTCAACTAACCCATCAGTTTGGGGGTGATGGGGTAGTAAAAATGGCTTCAATACCTAATGCCTGGTATAGCTGTTGAAGCAATTGTGAACAGAAATTGGTACCCCTATCAGTTAGGATAGTTTTTGGAATCCCCATACGACTAAATATTTTTACCAACTCTTCTGCTATTCTGGGAGCAGTAACTGTACGAAGGGGTATTGCTTCAGGATATTTGGTAGTGTAGTCTACCACCACTAAAATGAAGTGGTTTCCCTTCGTACTCTTAGGTAGTGGTCCTATAATGTCCATTGCAATCCTTTCAAACATGTTACTAACTAAAGGCATTGGTATGAGGGGGACTTTGTCTTTTCCGCCTACTGCCGCTACTTGTTGACATTCAGGGCAGCTTTTACAGTATTCCGCTACCTGCTCATGTATTCCCGGCCAGTAAAACCTGTACAGTAAATGTTGTACCATACGGTCTTTACCTAAATGGCCTGCCATAGGTATGTCATGGGCAATAGATAATAACCTTTTCCGGAATTGTCTAGGGACCATCAACTGCTCAACCATCTCCCCTGAATGAGGATCCGTGCATACCCTATACAATAAATCATCCTTAATTATATAATAGGGTTGTTGAGGCTCGGAAGGAATGGTGGGCGATACCTGTGAAAAAAAAGGGATTAGGGTAACATCACTTTTTTGAATATTCACAAACTCTTCGTTAGGTAATATACACTTTCCAGACAACATATCTAGTCCAGTATTTTTTTTAGTCCATGATTGTTTGTCTTTCCTTTTTCGTGATTTACTTTTCCTGTCTTTGCCAATAGTCCCAAATACCTCTTCGTCAAAAGGAAATAGCTGTCCTAATTCTTTCTCCTGTTTCCCTTGTGCCCAAGTAGTAACTGCTCCAACATTTGTATTTAACAAAGAATCAAAATAGGGATAATCATGCCCAATTATTACTGGCACCGGCAAAGAAGGTACTATGCCTATTTTCATTTTGTGCATTGTCCCATTTATTTGAATGTTCATTTCTCTTAATAGGTACCAGTGGATGTCTCCATGTATACATTTAACTCCTGTAGTTGGTTCCCCCGGTTCTGGCTTCTCTACCAAAGAAGCATGTACCAGTGTCTGCTTGCTGCCAGAATCCACGAGACCAGCTACTACCATTCCCCCAATCTCTACAGAGGTGACGTAATGGCCCCAATTAGCGAGGACTAGATGAATTGATTCTATTTTTTTCTTTGGACAGAACCTGGCAATATGTCCTTTGGTTTTGCATTCATGACATATAATATCATGACTGAATCTTTTACTATATTCTTTACCCCCAGGAACACCACTAGTTTGTGTCACAGGCATTGTAGGGGGTCTTATTACAGCTGGTGGATTTCTAGTGTTCACAAATGTTCTAGGGCGTTGAGGCCTAGCAGTCAGATAGTCCTCAGCGAGTCTTATAGCTACCTCAGAAGTATCAGGGCGATGCTTTTTGACCCACAACTGTACATCTTGGGTAAAACATGTATAAACTGTTCCAAAATAATACTTTCTGTAATCTGGGCTATAGTTCTTGTGTTGGGTTGTAACCACTTATAACACAAGTCTTTTAAATGGGTGTATAAGTCCTGAGGGGTATCAGCAGATTGAAATTTGTAGGCTCTGAAACGTTGTCTATAGGTCTCAGGACTTATATCATATCTTTTCAGAATGGCTTGCTTGATATAGTCATAATCGTTTATGTGTGCAAGGTCTGTATGGCTATAAGCTAGTTGAGCTTTCCCAGTTAAATAAGGAGCCAGCTTGATAACCCATTGATCTCTAGGCCAAGCACAGGCAATAGCTACCCTTTCAAATGTCAAAAGATATGCTTCTATATCATCAGACTCAGTCATTTTAACCAATCTTATATCTTTTTGTCCTAACCCAGGTGTTGAAGGTGGTCTTGCTGAGCCCATAACCTGTATAGCACGTAAGGTGTCAGTCCACCTGGCCGCATTCTCAGCACAATCTCTCTCTCTCTCTATGCGATCCCGCTCCCTTTCTCTCTCCAGTTCTACCTGTCGCAGGCACAACCATCTGAGCAGTTCATGGGGATTCTCTGGAGGGTCTTCCTGCTGAAGCTCAGCTGCTTGAGCTCCCTTTTCAACGGATTTCACATCCTCCATATCTCCAATCTCTCCTTCGGTCATCACTTTCGTCACCTTCCTCCGTACCACTGGCTCCAATCCAGGGAATAAGGATAATTTAGCAGTTTGTACGATGGACCTGGTGGCTGGTGTAGTCTGCTCTCCTGCCTTGTCTGTATGCATATGAATCGGATCTGGACTCAGATCCAATAGGTCCCTTCAGACCCACTATCCCACTTCTGACACCAAATGTGAACTTTGGGTGGGATAGAGAAGACGCTCAGACAAGATTAGCAGCAACAAAGTTATATTTAATTTGTACAGCGGACTCAAAAGCGACAAACAAAAGAAAAAAAATGAACACAAAAACTTCAATTCAGGAGCTAGAAATAACTAACTCAAGTAAGGGTGTTGACAGGTCCACACCCCTCTCCATACTACTCTAATGTCCCTAGCTAGGCGCTTTATATAGCAGTTTCAATTCATGTGACAAAAAGACTCCACCTTCAGTGAAATTAAATTTGTGCTAAAGAAAGAAAAATAAAACATTAATTTCCATTATATCTAAAATAATATATTTATAAGTTACCCACATCAAGGTGTTAGTTCAGAATAAAATAATAATCTTTCTATCCTTTAATGTGTTCAGAAACAAACTTAGAAGGTCCGCCCCTCCATCCAGAAGCATAAATAATGGGCAGTTTCGACAGGCCGGCCCATAGCAGGCTACAATGGAAGGAGCAAGAGGAGCTTTAAAACAGCACAGGTCTGAACCAAACTCCCTCATTTTTATATTATTCGTTGTATATTTATTTATTCCAGCTGGTAGAAAGGAGGGTTATATTCAGGGTATTATTATTAGCTGAATGCTGTTTCTCGAACTGAATTTCCTTTTTTTCAGGTTAAAGTCGCTGCGATAATCACGAGCATTGCGATAAAATTACGGAGCTCTGCACTATCACTATGTGTTTGACAATTGCCTTTGGTGATTCTGACTCGTCCTGGCTTTACAACTAGAAGAGAAGAAAAACAAGCAGGGAGGACTCACAAAATTTATCTATGCTAACTAAAATCACCACACCACCTGAACACCGTGAAAGTGGTGTCCCATTTTAAACCCACTGAAACAAGAAGCTTTAAAGCGGTTCACTGTTTTAAAAAAAACTTTAAATAAAGCCGAGCGTTCGACCGTCATATCGCGACTACTTTAGACATATTACAATATGACAAGTACCAAACCAAACTCTTAGACTTAAGGTATAATATCCTGATATTAAAGTTCTATTTAAGGAGGGCTGGAATAATTCTAAAAGTGTATACAAACTCACCCTATAGGATTAAACATACATTTTACAGCATTTTACGGGGGCGGGGAGAGAAAGAACTGGATTGCACCAAACAGGGAACCAACAACAAGACAGGGTTTTTACAAAGTGGGTGGCCAGCCCAACAAACAAAACACAACACATACACAACGAGAAGACAGGAAAGGAAAAGGTTGGTGCAGCCCAGTATAACCTTAAGCAAGCAAGAAGGGAAAAAAAAAAAAGGAGGGGCTTCTCTATCACAGAGGCCCTAAACTATATCCAGCAGATTGAAGTCCCCCACCAACAGCACTTCCCCTTTTTCTGCCATTTTTCCAATGGCTCCAACCAGTACCTCTCCTAACTCCTTCCCCCTGTGCCAGAGGTCTGTAGATCATGCCAGTGAGAATAGTGGCTCCATTCCCTAACTCCAAGGTGACCCACAGTACCTCTGCCCCCTGTATTTAAAGTTCAGTATTCATACTTTGTTATTACAGTAGCCAACTTTCTGAATCAATAAATCCCATCAACTGAGGTAGTGAAATTAATCACTTTTAAGCTAAGTTTAGAAACTTTTAACTTTTTTCAGTTTTTCAACCTTATTCTATTATAGTCAGAAAGAGTTATAAGAACTGATCGCAAGATAAATCTTATTACCATAAAGTGATAAGCAATAAACTTGACAAGACAACTAAAAGTAAAAGTGTAAAAATTAAGATGACACATAAAACACACAAAATCATCTTCAAATATAAAAAGTGTATTTCACTTCACTAAATAACAAAATGTTATATATTGTTTTAAGCCATTAAACAGGTTATACTGTATCATCATTCTGTATTGTCGTAGGGAAACAAAAATAAAACAAATTTTATTGAACTCTATTTAAACTAGAGAAATTGGCGAACATAAAAACAAAAAGAATAGTTTCATTTACATCATTGTTGTCAGTTTTGTAATCATTTATATTTGTACCTGAGGCAGAAGGAGATTAATAACCTCTTTCCATGTTGTATCTAAGTTACCAATATCAATATACACATGGGCCCAGATATTCAAACTGCGCCAATCTGTGGTGCAAGCCTGGGCACAGCTCAACTAGGCTGCGCAGGGTCGTGGACTGGGCAATATTCAACGGAGCTGTGCCATGGCTCAGCATCATTGAATATCGCACCCTGGCCACCCGCAGTGTGCATGGCGCAGTGGCACTGTGCCAGTGCCAGTGGCCAGAGTGGAGCATGGGGATGCGCTAGTGCAAGTTCCATTGCGCTAGGTGCAACAACCACGATATTCAAAAGTTTACATGCAAATGGGGCCATAATGTATGCAAGGTGCAAATGGGGCCATTTGCATGTCATGGCCCCATTTGCATGCAGGTGCACCGATCCCCGACAACTTGCACCTGGCACCATGCCAGGCAGCAGCCGTTGGGGACTGACGCCCCCTGCAGCACGGCAATTTGCCCCACAGCCTGATCACGGGCATCAGTAGAATAAATAAAAACTCCTATGTCCCTGGTGGTCCGGTGGACTGCTGTCTGCCTGATCGTGAGCTGAAGTAAAAAATAAAAGACTCCTATATCCTTGGTGATCCAGTGGACCTCTGTCTGCCCGACTGTGGGCTTCAGTAAAATAATTAAGTTTCCTAAATCCCTGGTGGTCCAGTGGACTGCTGTCAGCCCAATCGCGGACTTCAGTAAAATAATTAAGTTTCCCAAATCCCTGGTGGTCCAGTGGACCGCTGTCAGCCCGATCGCAAGCTGAAGTAATAAATTACAGAATTGCTGGTGGTCCAGTGACCGACTGTCACGCCAAGCGCTGGCTGTATAACCTGATTCTCATATCCCTGGTGGTCCAGCAGACCCCTCTCCACCCGCCCACTGATCTCCATCGCCCACTCCCCTGGTCAGCGGCGGGCAGCGCACCTCACCGCCTGCTGCCCGCCACCCGCCTACCCGACACGCCGGTAGTGTCTGTTCACTGGTCCACAGCATGAGCCAACAGGCATGCAGCCCATACCATAGTATATTATTCCAGATATGTGAATGGATCCATTCACATATCTGAATGTGTAGTATATAGCTGCATGCCCATTGGCTCATGCTTGTGACCACTGGGCATACAGCCCTACCAACATTGTCAGTCAGTGGGCAGTGGAGCGAAGGCGGTGGGATGCTACCACTTGCCGCTGACGGGGAGTGGGACGGTGGGGACTCAGTGGGGGGGAGGGAGTCCACTGGACCACCAGGGATATGGGAGTCAGTGTTATTTTACTTAAGCCTGCAATCAGGCAGACATTGGTCCACTGGACCACCAGGGATATGGAATTCTGTAATTTATTACTTCAGCTCACGATCGGGCTGACAGCGGTCCACTGGACCACCAGGGATTTAGGAAACTTAATTATTTTACTGAAGCCCACGAACAGGCTGACAGTGGTCCACTGGACCACCAGGAATATAGGATTCTATAGTTTTAATACCAATGCCCATGATCGGGCATGGGGGGGCCCCACCACGGAGGTGCAGTCGGAGCCCAGGTGGCCACCCACAGGTGGCAGCTGCCATGTTGCGCCCTGCAATACGGCAGCTCACCTGCGTGTGGCCGGCCATTGCTCCTTTTTTTTTTTGCTCAGTTTTGAGCGGCATAGGTAGGGGTTGTGCATGCATGGCTCAGCACATCCCGGGCTGAATATCGGGCTGTGCAGAGTATGCATGGGCACACACCCCCACCTGCACCTGCATACATTAGTGATGCGCTCTGGCACATCGGGATTTGTGCCAGGCGCAATTCACATTTGAATATCGCACCGGGGCACATCAGTGGGTTGCGCATGGTGCAACGCTGTTGCGCCATGCGCAACCCTTTTAAATATCTGGGCCAGTGTCTAAAAACATTTCACATATTAATGTATCCTTAAACTTATTAATCCACTGTTTATTAAAATTTTGCATCTGTCAGGCATGCCAATGATTCAGTATATGTCTTTTTGTAACCATCATTGCTAATGCACACATTTTCTTTTGTGGGTTAGACAGTTTCACTAGTGAAAAGTAATTTAGATCACACAATTTAAAATCCTTTGGAATCATAATCACTAAGAAACCCTGCAGTAAGTCAGTAGTCATTTCACACTATGATATAATAAATGAACAGCTACACAAGTGATGAATCAAATTAGCTGTCCCCCAACACTGAAGCCAACACAATAGATGTGGAAGTACACATCTTCAGTGCAAACTATCAGGCATTACATAAGCTAGAAAACTAATCTATTGCTTAAATGTCTTGTTTTTATAATTTGATTAATAGTTCTTGGCATTAGATGTATTTTATTGCTACTGCCTAACAGATGGTTCATTCTACCTCTCTTGCTTCCACTTAAAACATATTTCCCAAATGTAGACTTTCATTGTTAATTAAAGCTTTGTAAATAATGGAAACTGCTTGATTTCCTTTTATTGTCCAAAACTGCATGGGCCAGATTTTCAAAGGCTTTAGACTGACGCAAGGTGCCTGCGTCGAACAAGTCTGAAGCAAGAGGCACCTTGCACCAAAGGCTGCACCGGTGTTATTCTCAAAGGCAGCCTGCATCACCCAGCAGGCTGCCTGCACCAAAGTGTGCTATCACCCACCTTGCACCACGAAAGTGGCTGCAGCATGGCACTAGGGTGCTTGCTGCAGACCCAGAATGCCGCAGCCCTCAGATCCGGAATTTCAAAGACCTCCCTAGGAACTAAGTGCCAAGTACCGTTAGACCAGTGAAGGGCTGGTCTAACAGTACTTAGACAACTCCTGGGAGGGTCATCCATTAAGTACAACTGTGTGGCCTGCCCCAGTGGGCGATCCCTGGTGGTTCAGTGGTCCCCCCTCACCCCTCTTCAGATCCCTGACACCCATTGCATTGCAATAGTTCCATCTCCCTTGTGGTCTAGTGCCCCCCCAGGTAGTGCCTAGCACCTCAATCCCACCCCCCATACACTGATCTGGCGACTGGCACAGCCCTCCACATACCACCATGGCCAGCCGCCGAATGAGCAGTCGGTGCACATACTGTATACGGTACATGCACTGACAGCTCATTCAGTAGCCTGCCATGGTGGTGTGTGGAGGGCTGTGCTGGTCACCAGATCAGGGTATGGGGGGTGGGAGTAAGGTGCTGGGCACTACCTGGGGGGGGACTTAACCACCAGGATCCCAGTGTGCATTGGGGCGTGGGTGCTGGTGGCATGGTGGTGTTTGGGGGGGGCTGTCTAGTCACTAGCCCCTGTCTGTGGGTGTCACAGACACTCCACCACTGTTGCGGCTTTCCGGGTGTGTGTGTCATCTGCTTGGCACAGCACCACCTTTGTTGCATGCCACTGGACGTTAGTGCTGGGACCCTGTGGAATGGAAAATTGTGCACAGGGTCCTGGATGCACCCGCACTTGACGCAAGCTGCCATTGTTGCAGCTTGCATTGGGGCTTTGAAAATCCGTCTCCATATGTTTTGAATAAAATCCTACTTCTAGTAATTTAATATTATTTTCCTTAAGAAACTTTGTAAAGAACCCCTTGAGGGCAGAGAAGGACAGTATTAATGGATTTATTTTTTTTAATCCTGATATTCTTCCTTAAAGTCATCGTAAGAGATAAAGAAGCCATATATAGTATAAATATATATTGCCAATGTATCCTTCAGCACCTGCAGTCCTATTTACACCATATTATTCTTGATAAATTTAGCTCTAAAAGCAGTGTTCCATCAATTACTAGTGGACAAAATAGAGAAAAAAAGAGCTTTATTAGTTTCCATGATACTGACCTCAACTAGTACTGCCTAATATCCTTATCTGTTACCCTCATATCTTTAATATTATTTACTATTACATCTTAAATGGCTACTCTATAATGGTCCAAATTAATTACATTTTGAATAATGCAATCATATTTCTTACCTTTGTCAAGTATTCTATTTAGTGGGTCCATCCAAGAGTAAATTGATTTAATTTTATAAGTTTTATAATAAATCTCAGCGTATGGGCAGCCTACCCTCCTTAACTTCGAGGTATAATCGAATATCACAAAGTGATCCTTGCAGCTGCACCCTTCCATAGGAATTTTACAAAAATAAGCATAATAGTGCTAAAACAATCTGAATCTATTCTACTCAATAATGTATCAAACAAAAAGTTTAGGTGAGGTATGATCATCATTTCTAGAGCCTGAATTCAGCCACATAAAGATAAAGGAAAATGAATGCATCCATTAAAGTAATTATGCAATTTATTCTTCATTGCTTTTATATTTAATTTAACAGTATCCTGAATATTGGAGGTGATCCATCCCACCTACATATTTTAGTTCAGTGGTGCTGTTGTACTGTGACAAGGAAAGCGGAATCACTTCATGTTTTTTGTTAAGCATTAGAAATGAAGTTTTGGTGGAACTGATCTCATAACCAAATAAAACTGCGTAACCTTAAATTTCATGCATTAAACAGTTCATGGAAACAGCTGGATTTGATAAAGCAGTGAGGACATCATGGTTCCATGTGATAACGGTGAAAGCCTAAAGGCGATTGCTGTTATCACGAAGTCACAGTGGCAAAAAATTTTTTAGGCACTGTGACACCTCGGGGCACAGGAAAATGGTGCTGGGGACTTAGTTTTTAATGTTTTCTGAGGGGGGCTGCACACAGCAACACCCCCTCACATGGGCCTTTCATCTCCCCACACTCCCCTACTAAAGGATTCTCAACTCCAGGGGGTGCATGTGTGTGTGTGTGCGTGGGGGGGGGTGAAAACATTAAAAAAAAAAGGCTTGGGTCAGGTGCAACAAAAAGGCACAGGCGCCCAGACTCAAACCCAGTACCCCACACACCGACACCAGCAGCCGACCCACCAAGCCACAGGATCAGCTCAGCAACCCACCGCAGCACCACCCCTCACATTCCATCCCACCCCTCACTGGGCATGCCAGCTCCCCCCTGTGCATGTACATATAGCAACATCCTATCACTATATTTGCCCACCCCTCTATCCGGCCACTCTACCAAACCATGGCCATCCCTGTAATGCACTGGGGAAGGGGTCACTGTTATTGTAGTCGCCCTTTCCCCAGCACCATTATCACGGGCTACTGACATCACCTCTATATGCACTGAGCTTTTTAACTTGAGATTCAATTTTTAGCCACTGAATGTTAATGTTCATTATGATAGCCCTTAAAAAGCATTCTGTCTCACAAGACCTATTGCTTTTTCATAAGAGAAAAATTCCTTTTGGTGACCCTCCATCTTGTTTTCAGTTTTTTCCTAATTTTTATTTTTCACAAACTATAAAAATGACATCCTGGAATGACACCACCACACATAGCTGGCTAATAAGGACATAGTTAAGGGTGAAATATGCACTTCAATGTTACGAATATGCTCATGAATTTTTTTTTAATATAATGATTCATTTTTCATGACCACGTGATATGAAAAAAGAATCCTTTTTCATATCATGAGTCATGAAAAAGGATCCTTTTTCATCACTCAAGATTCCTTGCTTGTCCCTTCCATTGTCCTCCCCAGTACTCTAATGTTTTCCCTGGTGTCTAGTGGCCCCCCACCCTCCAGTACCCCTGCTCCTACATTTCTCTGGTGTCTAGTGGCACCCCCCACCCTCTGATTACTGTGACCATAATGAAATTAATGTTCCTGCTGTCTAGTGGCATCCCCCACCCTCCAATCACTGCTCCTGAAATTTCTCTGGTGTCAAGTGGCACCCCCACCCTCCAATTGCCGTCCCCTACTCTCTGTGTTTCCAACATCAGGATGCCAACCCCTGGTGTCGGATCTGCCTCACTCTGCCCTGCAGCCCATTGTTTTATTTATTCACTGACATCAAGGTGCCAAATCCCCATGTCGGCCTTTAGAACCCCTCCCCCCAGCAGTGTGGCACACTGGAAGCCCACCCCCAGTGTCCTGAAATATTTTATTAATTAAACCCTGTAAAAAGAAAACTATCCTCGACATCTTTTTTTAGACCTGAAAAAAAGAAAATGGTCCACCGTCATTACTGACATTCCCCCTCCCCTTTTTCATTTGCCACAATCTTGTTTCTGTTATTTTTTTATTTTACTTTTTTAAATTTCAAAAAATACAAAATTACATCCTGGAGAGATACCACCACACCTAGCTGGCTGATCAGGACCCCCTTAGGTGCAATCTGTACTTCAGTGTTACAGATATGCCCTAGAAATGTGCTTTATTTACTGTTATAAATACTTTTTCGTGACTTTGTGATAGAAAAAAATAATCCTTTTTCATATCATAAGTCACAAAAAAGCATCCTTTTTCATGAAGGGAAATCCTTGAAAATAAATGGCAATCCTACATTTATTAAATAAAATAAATAGTTTTGCTAAAAAAGTTAAATATTGCGTTTTCTGTTAATCTGAGCCACCTAGTCCACAACATTCAGCCTGCAAAGCCAGTCACCTTCACCATCATAAAACCACAGTAAAGAAGGCTGCTGTGGCCACCTTGCAGGACATTAGGAATATACTGAAGTCATTCTGGGAAGCTAGAGACGTGTTCACTACCCGAACAGATGCTGCAATTGAATCCTTCTAGATGAGATTGCTCTTCATGCTTTTTTTTTATTACTTTGCTACAGACTGTCCCTGATATTGCCTGTGAGATCAGTACTAATTCCCGATATGACAATGCCTGACAGACAAATTCCTGACACCTGAAACCCGTCACAATTACATGTCCGACATTTGCGTGACTGGCATAAGAGTGCCCGGTACTTGAAATTGTGACAACATTTTCAAGATTGTGGCATGGCATTCAATATCTAACTATAGCTAAGCAATCTCAGCCGCTCAAAATTTTCAGAATTGCAGAGAAAAGCAGAGTTTGCGCTCTGAAATCTAGTAATTGAATCAGGTACTGGATCGGGTACTGTTCAAGGTTGATGTCTTTGGTGTGGGGGGGCAGGCATTTTTGGTAAGTGAATGCAGCACAGGCCATATCACCCCTTGTTGTTGACACCCTGATGGTGAAACACAGAAAAAGACCATTATGGTGGCATTCATGGTAATGGTCCTTTTTCCATGTTTCGCCTTCCCCCAGTGTTCTGCCCCCTTCCCGGACCAATTCTGACCTGGAGTTGGAATCCTAGAGTCTGGGGGTGTGGGGGTATGGGGGGCACAGCCCCCCAAAGAAAACACCCATGTAAGAGGTGGCACAATACCTGCATTGGTATTGTGCCATCATTGTGGGGGAGGTCAGCATTTTCGCCAATGAGTTAACTTGGTGCTTCCAGTAGAGGCTGGTAAGAAAGCTCAATCACCAACCCTCTTGCTGGAGAATAAGCAGCTGTTATGCCAACACACCAACTCACATCTTTAATCTATGATGACCATTATTTGAATGCAGTGCTCTATTTGTATCTTACTGGAACCACACTTGAGTTTTTATACTATCATGTCCCTTCCCAGATGGGAATGTACTTCTGAAGTGTTCTGATGTCACCTGTTTATATGTTTGGAGAGCTGCAGCCCTTAGCACAAAGCTCTAATGAGGTTCTAACTCTGTGTTTGCACTAACTCATTGCAGTTGCCATGATGGCGTCAAGCTGACTTCCCTAGTCCAACTGTGTGAGTCAGCCTCTCACAAATCTAACCACTAAACCACAGCTGCTGCAGGCCAGCAAAGACAATTCACCTGCAGAGGAGCCCGAGCTCTTGGGGAAAAAGTCTGGTGAAAGCTTGGTTGATGAATTTTGGGGTTTCACTCTTACTTATGTAATTTCCCTTCTATTCCCAGATATCCCTACCTTCCTGTGATGCAGAAATCTTAGCCAGCTTTTCCGATATTCACCTACTTGTAATTACCACATCAATTAGTTCTTACTCTAGCCGGTGAGTGGACAGGGAAAGCAGCTCCAAAGGTAATGCAAAAATTTCAGCTGGGGCTTGCGGCTGGTGAGTGGGCAGGGGGAGCAGCTCCAACGGTAATGCCCAAATTCCAGCTGAGGTCACCTCTATAAACTGGTCCCATCTATATCAGTTCAACAATGCCTGGGATGCTCTCGACTTCTTTCTCTCCAGGTTTGTGACCCTCCAGGACAGACATACTCCCTTTTCCACACAGCGTGTTCTGGCTAAGCAGTCAAGAAGGCTCCATAAAGAACTTCTTGCCTCCCTCCAGGACAGAGACAAAAGCTGGAGGTGTTTTAAACACTCAGGCCTCCCATCTGATTACAACACCTACAGGGCTCTACAGAATGCCTGCAAAAGACAAATCAGATTAGCCAAATACTTCTATTGTAAAGGACTCTTATTGGATGCAGCTGGGTACTCAAGAAAGTTCTGGGTCTATGTAAAAACCTTTCTGGGTTCTAAACAATCTCACTGGTCTAACAACATAGTCCTAAACAGTGTCAATTGTAACAATCCGAATACTATCACAAATGCTTTTAGTACACACTTCTTAGATCTGTCGAACTACACCTGCTCTTTCACTACCCGACTCCCCTTGTCCAACCCCACAACCGCCAGCCACATGCCTGAACATTCCCCTTTTATTTTAAAGCCATTTCCAGAGAGGATGTACTCAAGCATCTTAAGACTATCTTGGGTAATACTAGTGTAGCTTCAGACTGCCTTGAGCCCAGACTTCTTAAGCTGGCTGTACCCTTCATTGCCGTACCCCTAGCCTGAATTTTCATTCTGTCTCTGTGCCATAAATCTGTCCCCAACATAAGGAAAACTGCTAGAGTCATTCCTATTTTCAAAAAAGGGGACAAAAAAGACATCTCCAACTACCGTCCAATAGCAATCCTCTCAGTTCTGTGCAAAATTCTGGAATAATTAGTGGCCACACAAATCTCTGATTCCCTCTCCCAGTTTAATCTACTATTGCCGAATCAGCACGGTTTCTGCAAAGGGCACAGTACTTCTACTGCCTTGCTCTAATTTACAAATGATACCCTCTGCACCATGGATTCTGGCCTTCTAACTGGGGCAGTATTTACTGACCTCATGAAGGCTTTTGATCTGGTTGATCATCCTCTTCTCCTTGCCAGCCTAACATTCCTTGGTTTCTCACAAAAATCAGTGGCCTGGTTCAAAAGCTACCTATCAAATTGAGTTCAAGTAGTGAAATTTAACTCTGCAACTTCAGACAAAGCTTCCATTAAAGTTGGTGTTCCCCAGGGCTCTATCCTGGGACAACTTTTCTTCTCTATTTTTATCAACAAGATTGCGCTAAATATCCCTTCATGCTCATCCATCCTCTATGCAGATGATCTTGTTCTGTACTCCAGCTCCAGGGATGTGCTTGAAATTAACTGTAACCTCTCCTCAGCCTTTCTCCAAATCCAATCTTGGTTGACTTATTAAGCTTATTCTCAATGTGGACAAAACACAGGCAATGCTTTTTGACTCCACAGCCAAACTAAAAACCTGCCAGGTCAACTAAAGATATCCTGCCCCGACTGTTCTTTCTTGAGGACTGTGAGCTCTTTCAAATACCTAGGGGTCCTACTGGACAAGACACTTGACTTTGACCAACTTATCCAGTCCATCTGCAAATTGATCAACAGCAACATTGGTATTGCCTGTAAAACAAGCAGCATACTCACCACCTCAGCTAGACTGGCCATCGCCCGAGGCATCCTACTACCATCTCTTGCATATGGTGTTGTAACATACATTAATGCATCTAAGGCCTCACTTCATAAGTGGGATACAATGTATGACAATATCTGCTGGTACACCTCCACATCCGCACAGCTAAAACACCACTGCCTGCTCTATTCTGATTTTAACTGGCCTTTCCCCTCAGCCCACCAGCTCCTCTCCATTGGCTCCCTGGTGAATAATATTATTAGAAGTAATACTCCCTTATCGCTTGCCTCCCTGTTATGTTCTCAGTCCTCCTCATACAGCCTCCGCTCTGCTGACCAACCACTACTACACTTGTCTAGATGTAAAACCTCCAAGACTGCTAAAGCCTTCCCCCATGCAGCCCCAAAACTCTGGAATTCCCAACTACAAGCCGTTCACCTAGCACCCAGTCATACCACTGCCAAAAGTAAACTACAAACTCTTCTTGTCAACTCTGTCCCATGCACTTGCTTCAATGCTGCTTAAGAAAGCTCTATCTGCCATACACTGAAACACTAACCCATATTTCTTCCTCCATTTAACTTTCCTGTCTACCTCCCCCCTTCCTCTCTCCTCTCTCTTCTCACACACTATTTCTTCTTTATCACACCCCCACTAGTGATCCTCTCTTATACCAAATAAGATGTGGGGCCTCTGTGTGGTGTCCTAGTGTAAGTTGCCTTTGCCCTCAAGTGTCTGAAGCTTTATTAGATGTCCTATCTTTGCACTTCTCATGCGAATGTTTAAATGTGCAAATTGCCAAGGCAATGACCCTGTACCAAGCCTGTTGTAACTTCATTTGCTGTATCCTGCGATTATCTCTGTTACCTTGTTTACTATCTTATTTGATGTACCCTCATTATTTTTTTGCCCAACTGTTCACTGGTGCACTTTTGGTTTTTACTCAACTTGCCTTACCATGTTATTGTCTAACTGTGACTTTGTAACCTCCCAGGTCTTGTCTGAAAATAGTCACTTCTGGGTCTAGTACACTTAACCAGTAATCAAAAACTAAATAAATAAAATAAATTAAAAAGTAAAGTGGTAGGCTCACCCGATTTCTCTACTCAACATGTATACACTTTGCCCTTAGTAAAGATGAGCCTGCTGAGTATAATTTAATTTATTATTATTATATTTATAATTCAATTCATTTGAAGCAGGCAGTCTCCTTTCCTCCCTCGAGGTTCAGATCACATTCAGGGAGGAACTCCACCCAGTCGGTAAAAAAATCTAATTATAATCACTATCATGTCCCAATTAAAAAAAGGGAGTTCACTGCCGGCCTCCTAATAGTACAAGTAACCTTGTGCAGCTCCAAACTGGATGATTAATCATGTACAACTTGTTTAGCTTATGGGGGGGATTACAACAATCAAAGGTTACTATGCTGCCTATAGATAGATGGTATTTAATGAGCCTAGAAGAGCCGATCCAAAAAAAGGATGGATCACTTTTACCCTCCTCCTCACTGATGAAATGAATGCCCCATTTTTGATTTCTCTGTTTTTCTCAGGGTTCCCCATCACATGAGTGGGGGTTCCTAGGAGAGCAGCATTAATTAACAGTGTGTGGCAAGGAGGGTAGGTAACATGTTTTAGGAAGTCACCCTGGAATTCACTGAGACACAAGGTAAGTCCTTATATATAATAGTGTATAGATTTTGAGACTCCCCCACCCAGCACTGGGACACTAGAGAGCCCACACCAATGTTCTGAAATAGATTTATTTATGTGGCTTCCACCATTCTGCAGCAACAGGAATTCTGTCTACGGCCATTACAGTGACAGCAAAATGCCAACAGCTGACACTGTGCCATCTGGGACCCCCACACTATAGAGTTTCAATTTCGAGTCAGAGTTGTTTTGGGAGGGAGCAAACACCCCAGAGACAGCGGCATCAGTAAAACAGTGGACCAGTACAATGAACAGCCAATTCTGGTGCTGTTCTGCTCTTCACAGTGTTACCATCACTGTAGCAATGGTACACAGTTTAGGTGTACCTGTAAAAAAGGAAACCATTCCCTATGTCTTTTTTTTAAACTTGAAATATAGAAAAAACATCCCTCGGTGTCCCTGCCATCCCTGCCCCCCATTCCAACCCTCCCACTGAGTGCCCACCACCGCCACACACACCCTTACCCTATACTCACCTCCGGAGGTCATATGCTGTCATCCTCTGTGGACTGGGACATATCTGCACTCTTCAAAGCCAAACCATGAACTGAGGAATGAAGGTAAGTGCTGTATAATGTATTTCAATGGTGATTTGAACTTATGTTGCTATCATTGCCATTTTTTTGGAATTTTTGTACCAAATTTTCAACATGGCCTTTTTGGTACCCCACCTCATGAACACTGCAAGAGTAATTTCATTAATCGGGGCCGGAAGGTGATTTCATGGTCACTTGTGCAAAATCACCTTTTGGGACCAAATAATGAAATTTTACCACTAGTGTTCATGAGTTGGGGTCCCAAAAAAGCCACGTTGAATATTTGGTGGAAAATTTCAAAAAAATGGCAGAGTTACACATGTTCTTTGAAATGTTTCTATGTAAGTGCCAAACTTTGCTAATTTTCAATATTTTGACCCCAGATTTTCAACATAGCCTTCTTGCGCCCAATTCAACAAATCTTTCTAGTAGCACACTACCTGACCTCATTATAGTACATAAATCCCATCTTTTCAGCCATACTAGTGTACTTTTCAACAATATCAGCAATCATAGTCCTGTAGCCTGTGTACGTGCTGCCCCCAAATTATCTTCCTCCTCCACCAATACTTTAAAAAGGAACCGTCATAATTTTGACCTTAGTAAATACATTGCAGACCTCAAAAGCATCTGTTTGCAAGATTTCTGCCTTGCACCATCAGTGGACACAGCCTACGAGATCTTCAAAAAACTGGTCCTAAATGTCATAGACAAACACACACCCTTGTCCAAATCCCAAACCAGAAAAAGACCTTACTCTTGTTTTGTTTTTGGTTTTTTTTTAAATTGTGCTTTTTCCCCTCCTACTGCCTGTTGGCCCCAACCCTTTAGGACATCTATGGGATCATCCTCCTACCACCTTGCTCGCTGATACGTTACCTCCCAGTCCCCCAAGTAGCTTTGGCTTACCCCCCCGAGCAGGGACGAGGTGGGCCAGACCCCCATAAATCATCTTTCGTCGGGTCTGGAGGTAGTCAGTGAGCAGGGGTACATTGGAGGAAAGCCCTGGGAAGCCCGTCTTCCCGGAGCTGACAGGTGTTTTTCCTCTTTTTCTCCTCCCCCACGCAGCTTCAACCTCTGACATCATGGCACTAGATGCCGACATCTACTGCATGCCTGGGCCACCTGTCTCCCTTCTGTTGGGAGCTTGCAATCCCCTGAGCCTCCGCCCGGAGTCGCGCAAGTGCGATGGGCAGACCCTCCCACCCGCCCTCCTGAGACAGCGAGCTGTCGTGGGACGCCTGTCAGCATCTCCCAGCTGACCCACCAGTGACCCGAGTCCGCCTCCCTGAACCCAGGTCGCAGGCATAGAGAGAGGTGTGGCTTCCAGCGCCTCAACTCTCAGCGCCACCAGGCCGGCTTACCCTTGGTTTTCTGCTGAGGTAAAGTCTGCATTATGCAACAGAGGTGCTCTATGGAAAAGGGCCAGAAAAAACAAGGACCTACTAGATTGGGTCACTTTCAGAAAAGCTAGGAATTATTGTATTAAAATTATTATGGCAGCCAAAGCAAGTTTTTTTTTAGGCTAAATTAGCCTCGGCTTCCTACGACTCAGCAAATGTTTGGAAAACCCTGAGGGAAATTGAAAGTCACTGCTCAGTTAATGCCCTTCCCATTAAGATTATCTCAGGCAGAGCCAAGTGATGCAGGCATCAGGGTAGTCAGCTTTTCGAGTGCTCTGTGTCATCGGTTAATATTTTTAATAAAATAAAGGACTCAGCAGTTGTGAGATCACCATTAACTTTGAGTAAACTCCAGAAATGAGAAGAGATGTCCACAGAAGCCTCTTGGTTGGAAACTATGCTGGTGGATAAAGAAAACCCAGCCTTGCAACAAAGACCTGACGACGGCTCGCTCCTGACCCTGGAAGCCAAGCAACCATGCCGGAGCGATTCTCCTACGCACACCCTGCACTCAGTCTTAGCCTTGGACCAAGAAGCTAGCTATCTCCCAATTAGCCCTAGAGGTAACTACAATAAAAACGGCAGTGTTAGCTATACTAGAAGATCTAAAAGAGCTAAAACTGGTAATGCAGGAGATATCGCAATGAGTTTCTGATGCAGAAGTCCG
The DNA here is from genome assembly GCA_016271365.2 of Neoceratodus forsteri. NCBI lineage: Eukaryota > Metazoa > Chordata > Ceratodontiformes > Ceratodontidae > Neoceratodus > Neoceratodus forsteri. The sequence goes on along the minus strand of CM028131.1, from coordinate 1,435,887,194 downwards.
GGTCTCCTCTCTCAAGAACAAACATGCCAAGATGTATCTGGCTATTTTAGTAATAAATCACAAATTAGGGATGTTGGAAGATAAGGTGGATGACCTAGAAGGTCATAGTAGAAGGAACAAACTGGTAATCTTTGGTCTGCCGGAGGGACAGGAAGGACCAAATGTAATATAATTTTTCCAAAAATTCTGCACTAAGGTGGCCTGCCCAAGCCCTAATGGTCCCGCTTATATTATAGAATGGGGCCATAGAGTACTGCTGGCTAAGCCCCCTCCATCAGATCCACCCTGGTCAATAATCTTCAGAATGCTCCACTATCTTGATAGGGACAACATCCTTTGGGCAGTTCAACAAGTAGCTGCAGTTCAGTGGGAATGAAAGTCCCTAAAAGTGATCCTGGATCTGACTCTGAAAGTTCATCAGGCGTGACAGACCTATTGAGCCATTTTATCTAAGCTGTGGGCAGCACATGTGAAACACAGGCTACTGTACCTGGCTAAGTTGGAGGTGCAATTGCAGAATGGGACTTATGGGTTCTTCACAGCAGAACAAGCCCAGAAAGAACTTATCAGGCTGCTTCCAGATATATTCAAAAGCTGACTATCATCTTTAATTGGAGCAACTAGCATTCAGATGTTTTCTTCTGAGTGCAGCTAGATTTGGCAATGTGATCAATACAAGAATGTATTCATCCAACGGGCATATGCACAGAAATGGTTTATGTTCGTTATGGCTCTGATTCCTATTGTTTATGTTTTACACCATGGGAACTGCTTGCAGCACAAGTTAGACATTTACTGAGTTGAATTGAACAGGGGAACTATTCCAGAACCTTAATATTTTATCCTGGCACCTTGTAGTTTGTTTTCTACTTGAAGGTTGAAGTTTGTACTCCCCATTGTGGCTGACTAGTGTAATCTTCCATTTTTTTTTTCATTATGGGCAGCACAAGTGCTGAAACTTTGTCGCAGAGGCTCTAATGCCACCCGGCCATGGAAGTTTGGAAAATTCTAGACGTCTTTATCTTCAGAACAAACTCCTCAATGTTCATTGTAAGTTGAAGCTTAAAACTTTTAAAACAGATTTAATTACAGGAAGGATGTGCTAATGTTTGGATAAAGAATGCTTACACAGACTATGGGGGAAATTACGCAACAGCAACTGTGACATGCGAGTTACGGGCTATTCTAGAACCTGCGAGAATACGCCAAATGCAACTGCGTAAGTCGTGACATGCAAGATGCACCATATAAAAGTGTGCAACATGCAGTTGCGGCCCAACATATACCAGCAGATACGCCACAGCAATGGCAGAAGCAGCAGCCAAAAGACAGAGGAGGAAGAGGAATTTTTGCCATCAGGAGGTTAACACCCTGGTGGAGCAAATAGACTGCCACCATGCACTCCTCATGAGTCAAGCAGGGGATGCCAAGAGGAGGGAGAAATGCAAGAGGGCATGAGACAGGGGGCACACAGAGTCAATGCCATTGCTGCACAGCACAGGACAGTCCGAGATGTGCAAAAGAAGTGGAATGACCTCAAGCACCTGGTGAAGCGCAAGGTGGCACACAACAGGTACAGTGCACAGGGCACAGGGGGTGGACCCACCCAGTAGGAGCCACTCAGCAGCATCGAGAGGAGGATAGCAGCACATCTCAGCCAGCACAGCATCGCTGGAGTAACACAGTTGGACATGTTCAGACAGCAGACGGCCACAGGTAGGGACAAACAACCAGCAATGTATGTGACAGGCCAGACATGGCAACAGCACTGAAGTCAACGGCAAAGATGGGGTGGGTGGGGTGACAATGTATAGGCAGATGTAATGGTGGGAAGGCATGCCACAGGAATGCCACATAGCCACAGCCGGCCACAGAGTGGGTCAAGGGAACCAGACAATGGCGATGGACAGGTCAGGGACAGGCATGTGTGCTGCTGACATGTGCAGCAGTGCAAAGGAATGACCCATGGCCTACTGTGGAGGGGCAGACATGGGCACAAGAAGCTGGGGGGGGCTGTGCACAGGAACGGGCCAGGCTGCACTGGGTGGTGCTCTGTTCTGCACTGTGTACTGTTGGGGGGGACATGTTGAGGTAAGGTCTGGGCTGCACTGTGGGATGCTGTATCCTGCACTGTGTACTGTTGGGGGCATGCTGAGCTAAGGTCTGGGCTGCCCTGGGGATGCTGTGTCCTGCACTGTGTACTGTTGGGGGACATGCTGAGGTAAGGTCTGGGCTGCACTGAGGGATGCTGTGTCCTGCACTGTGTACTGTTGGGGGCATGCTGAGGTAAGGTCTGGGCTGCACTGGGGATGCTGTGTCCTGCACTGTGTACTGTTGGGGGGGCATGCTGAGATATGGCCTGGGCTGCACTGGGTAGTGCTGTGTCCTGTGCTGTGGACTGTTGGGGGGGCATGCTGAAGAATGCCTGGGCTGCACTGGGGGATGCTGCGACATGCACTGTGTGCTGGGGGAAGGCTGTGCACAGGCATGGGCTGGGCAGTAGGAAGGGGACATGGGTCACTGTCCCAGTGCCTGCAGAGTGTGGGCGAGGGCTGCAGGGGCTGTGCTTGGCTGGCAGGGACAGCGTAGTCACCCAGGGGTGCAGGCAACTGCAGTGCAGTGTTGCCCCATGGGCGTGGCCATGCACGGTGCCACTGAGCAGTGGGGAGCCGTATGGGGTGGCCTTATGACAGCTGGAGTTGCTGTAGCAGGAAGGACAGCAAAGCAAGGGCAGCAATGGTGGGGGCCATGCAATCGGTGCAGGATGCATGTACAGTGGTGGTATACATGAGGTGGGACAGCACAGAAGTGAGGTGGGTGCAATGCCAGAGTGCAACGCCGAAGCAGACCTGTTAGTGCAACACTGAACAGGCAGATGAGGGCACACTGTGATGCAGGGACACACTAACATGTTTCCCATCCAACAGGTGTAGTGGAAGCTGGTGCAGATGGCCCCAATGGAGCTGGAGGGTGGGATCAGCAGCAGGGCCAAGATGGTGCTGGCATGGCCCAGGCCACCGGCATGGTGTCGGATGATGGCGGCAGCCCAACAGATGCTGGAGGCAGCCCTGTCACCAGTATACCTGTGGCAGGAACACTGGAGCTGATGTCGGAGCCTGAGGGAAGTGGGGAAGGTGACAGCCCCATGGTAGAGGAGATGGTGGACAGCAGTGAGGATGATGCAGCTGGACAGCCACGGGAGCAGCAGGGGACCACCGAGGACACCACCAGCAGTGCCACCACATCTGTGGAGGCAGTGTGGATGCCCATGGTCGAGCGGGAGGCATCGGACCAATACCAGCCAGCAGCTGAGGACACTGCCATAGGGCTGCTCAGCCCACTGAGCACCCGTGGACTGGAGGACGAGTTGGATGAGGCCACCTGGGTGCTGCAGGACCAGCTATCCCCACCAGCCTACATCGGGGACTACTGCCAGTCGGTGCTGGCTGGCCTGGGGGATTGCAGGCAGGAGCTGGGGAACATATGGCAGGGCATGCAGGAGCACCACACCTACATGGAGCTGCAGCTATCCAGCTTTGCCGGCAGTCTGCAGGCATTCACTAGGGACACATCAGTATGCATGGCTGGCCTGAGGGATGCCATACAGGGCATCTGGCACTGTGCTAAAAGCCAGATGGTCATCATGGACCACCTCAGCACAGGCCATAGTGCGTGCACTGCAGCCACTGCACCCCTGGCCACCACTCAATCCAGCACTCAGACACAGCCACCGGAGCCAGTGGAACCCCTTCCCCCACCCCCGGCCCAGGTGTCAGTATCTACCCACCCACCAGTCATGCTGCCAGAGCCACACACCTAGCCAGGCACTGCCCACACTGACCCAGGCACAGGACAGTGCCAAGATGTGACCACGGTGGTGCACACAGGCATGCTGGCAACACAGGCACAGGCCAGGCCGAGCACCTCACACAGTCCCACAGGAACAGAGACAGGCACAGGGCACACACGGGGGGCAGGCACACTGAGGAGGGTGCTCTGCAGGCTACACAGGGCCAGAGGCACTCAGCACATGATGGGGGAACACACTGTGCAGCTCCGGCATGGCTGCTGCCACACATGGCACAGAGGCAAGTAGGCTTGAGTGGGCAGAGAAACAGCAGCCCACCTGTGGGGGCACACACAGTCCCACAAGGTACGATGCCAGGGGTAGTCCGCCAGTGCACCGCACAGCCTGCCAGACCGGCAGGGTCCCTCACAGCCCAGCACCCAGCACTGGAGGGGTCACTGCGAGGATGGCGTGTGCATAGCAGATGGCTGTGAGATGCCCAGGTGACCTGTGCAGTAGGGGAATTGTTGGGTGGGGCTGAAATTGGGGGGTGGGGCCATATGTATGGCAGGGGCACCTGTCTATGGAGAGGCACCGTGTGTTCCCATGGGTGGGTGTGTGTGTGTGTGTGTCTATGCAAGACTGTGTGCATGGGTGTGCGTGGGGTCATGCGTGATGGGTTGAATGGGAGAGCACTGTGCATTGGGCACATGTGTGTATAGAGCACCGTGTCAATAAACCTTTTTGTACCTCATCCCTATGGTGTATTGTCCTTTTGTCATCATTGCATTGGGAGGGTCTTACTGGAAACATGTTGGGTAGGGCGTAGCACCCAGTTGCAACAATGCCCTGCGTGGGCCACTGCCGGTGGGCATCTGCCTGCCACTGACCTCCCCAGGGTGCACGCGTGCACATGCACGCACACACACACACACACACACACACACACACACACACACACACACACACACACACACACACACACAGCCCTGCAGGCACAGGTACTACACATGCAGGGGCACCCACACCCTTTCCGCAACTGCTGTATGTCCACAGGGGGCACATGAAAATGCATGAAACAGGCAGGCTGCATCTCCACATCGCAGATGCCATGCCACACATCACAATCGCAAATCACAATTGCCACCATGCATGCCACATATGCAATGTGCGACATGCGATGCACGTGTGAAATGCAAGTGCGGCACATGCAGTTGCGAGTCGATAGGCCCAGGCACTGTGTAGTGGTACAGGGGCTGCAGACCTGGGTGCAGGAGAGAGCTGCACCAGAACAGTGCCATCCAGACCAGGACAGGGACAGACAATCAGCAAACTGGTGAGTACTGGGCCACAGCAGGCCCCCCCTTACATACCCGTACTCCATGTTACTGCTCTGAGGGACAGGGACAGGCATGCATATCTCTCAGCTTTTTGTCCCCCATATGTGGTACAGTGCCTGTCACAATGTGGGACTCATGGATAGTATGTGGAACACTGCAAGAAACAGTACCTAGATGCTCAGAACACTGGTGAACTGTTGCATTAATGGTCAAGTGTGTAGGCAGGCATACTCACTGTACACATTTGTGTACAATTCATTTGAATGCCTGTCATAACCCTTATGCTATTCCATTAACAGTTCCATTCTAATCTATGTATATGGGTTAATGTAGGCCACTGAGGAGTGTCTCTGTTTAAACATCTGCTGTTTAGGGGACAGGTACACGTAAAACCTCTTTAGAGTAGAGGAATCATCCGACAACAATCAGACTTGTTTGGAAGAGGGTACTATTTGGAGAGGATGTGTACATTTACTAAGGTGGGGTCTAACTGTTGGAGATTGCATGTACATAATGGATATATCTGGCTACACCCCTGTTTATGTTCAGAATGTCTGTCACAAAGTGACTGTTTTAGTGGCATGCAACATGTGCACTGGAGGGTTGCTCACGTATGTTGACTATGAATGTGGAACAGGTCCTCACAATGTGTCACTGGGGGCCTCTGTGAGATACAATGGGGAACGTTCCTCATACTGTGGTATGGGTGAGAGGTGTGCAGGCATGACCCTCCCAAAGGTGGACAGTCAGGGGATCTGATATGATATGTGCAATGGCTGTGGTCAGTACCACCGACTGTGCTGTGGGAGAGGGCCCAGGGATATGGGGGGCATGGTACGGCCACACACCACTGTGTGGCAGGCAATGTACTGGACATGCCACATATGTGTGGTAACATGTTGCCCCTGTGGTCCGTCACTCACCCATGTGGTTAGGCCAGGCAAGACCGCCCCCATGCCTGCAGTGGGGGTGGACATCCTATGGATGTGTCCTCAGCCGGATGGCACCAACAGCCCCCCTTCCACATGTGGGGACTATGTGGGATAGCGACCCTCAGGTTGGGGGTCACAGCTCCATGCAGTGGGGCACATGTTCAGACCACTGTGGCCCCCATTGTGGTGGGACGTGCGCCGTGTACTGCGGTGTTGGGTGCCTAGCTTACGTGGCATCCGGCCAGCAGCCTGCAGGCACTGCACAGTGGATGTGTGAGTGGCACACTGCCCATGTGGGGCGGCCAAGGCCCAGAGCTCGGGGTTGGGCATGGGGAAGGAAGGTCCCTGAGCAGGGGATGCCTGAGGGGTACAGCCCTAGACCTCTGAGCCTCTCAGCGGTACTGCCCATGGCACAGGCCAGCATACCTGAGTGGCACAGGCCCAGACCACACCCCTCAACAGCCCCTGCAGTACAGGGTTGTTCCTGCTGTGGTCGCAGCCACCCATGTAGCCCACATGTGGTACGCACAACTGCCATGGCTGGGTGGGGTTGGGACCCACACCACCATGCAAGCATTGGGAGTGGCCATGTAGGCCACAACAGGGTACTGCAGTGCACACCTAGTGGAATGGTGTACGCAGGCCCTGGCACAGTTGACACTGGTCTGGTGGCTCGGACCACAGTGTCGGCTGTCCTGGACCTGGGATGTGCAGTGGGAGGGTGGGGGGCTTGGGCCCATCTGCGTGGCATGACCCCAAAGTGTGCGGTACACAGTCCACCATGGGTGCGCCCCTCACTGTGGGTGCCAGGGAGGGTTGTAACTGCACAGGTCGGTATTGTATTAGCGGTGGCCACTACTGACTGCCATGGTGGGTGGTGTGCAGGTGTACTGTCATGCCTCTGGTGTGTGGGCATGGAATGCAGGCAGGGTGCATCGTCCACTAGAGGCATGACAGTGCCCAGCACCACACACGCTCTGGTGGTCATTGCTGCCACACCACGGTGGCATGCTGTACTACAGGGTCACATAGGCATGTCAAGGACTGGACAGTATGTGTGGTACAGTAGTCTGGTGATATTGGCGTAGATGCACACGGGCAGTGTACCAGCAGGCACACCATGGGTGCACAGTGCTAAAGGGACCGGTCACGAAATGCTATGCTGGGTTGCCAACACAGCTCCCGTACCAGACCGTACAGGCGGTGCCATGGCCCTGTCACACTGTCACTGTGCAGCTGCGACATAGATGCATGTCTGTTTGGTGGGGGTGTGACTGCAGTGGTGGGCTGGCCCACATGCCAGCCTGTGTGCCGTTTCCAGTCATGCTGTTATAGCCAGCATTGTGGCACCATCCATGCATGTGTGCGGCATGTGGCAGCCCATGTCCCAGCTGTCCCACATGGAATGGGTTGGGTGCCGTCAGATGTTGCCTCGGACTGTGCGAGAGGGGGGCCTACACAAGTCATTGCCTGTGCCGGTCACACAGGTGCACATCCACCTCCCCCAGCTGGCTGTGTACCACTGTCCCTGTACAATGCCCATCATGTGAGGCCCATCGGGTACGCACCTGCCACAGCCACTCTGTGCAGGGACAGTCACAGCAGGGTGTCCTGGGGGGGGCCATCCTGGGCCATGTGCAGGTACATGCCTGTGGGATGGCACCAGTGGGGGGGTTGCAGCACCCACAGGCAGCTGGCCACGGGGACACTTACAGTTGTGTACTAACCCGTGTCCATTCCCTCCCTAGCTCCATGGCAGACACATACCAGTCTTCGGTGAGTATCTGATATTGCTCAATGCACACATTCCCGATGCCTGTACAGCACTGTGTACCTGACATTGTTGATCTCTGTCCCCTGTGTAGGCATCAGCACCACCGCACAAGTCCAGATAGGTACACACTGCCACACTGCAGCTGCTCTGGTGGTCACTGACTATGCCACAGGCTTATGTTGCCTTGCTCTTTCTCCATCCATGTGTGCTCCAGAACCAGTAGTGCCACCCACTCCAGACACCACGGTGCACAATACAGGTAAGTAACTGTCATTCCTCATGCCGGCACCCACAGCTGCCATTGTGACTGCCCCTTGGGCACCTGGTGGTTGTGGCCACATGCAACTCCACATTGGGGTGGTGGTGCAGACGTGTGGCAGGGCTGCATGCAGTGATCCATGCCCGCACCATGTAGGATCAGCCTGCGACATGCCTCTACAGGGGACAGGTGCTGAGTTGGTGCAATTTGGTCACTGTGTGCAGCACTGTGTGCCTGGCACCTGCATAGCACAGATCAGCCTTTACACACCTCATGCTGTGCATGGCATTGGCATGGGGAACCACCTGGGGTGGTGGGCCACAGTTGCAGACCTGTGACCTGGCACTGACCAATGTCCCAAGGCCAGTGTCCGGTGTTGCGCATGGTAGGTGGGTTGGTCTGCACAGTCATGGTGACATTCTCTAATGATGCATGTGCCATTCCTTCCCCTGTTACAGGTGCCATGCAGACAACCAGCCAGTATGTCCTCCGGGTCATCCCTGAGCCTGAGCGGGCATGCCCCAAACTTTACTCCTCATGAGACAGCGCTGATGGTGAACTACGTTCAGCAGTGGGGTAGGACACTGCTGCTACCTAGGAGCCAGAGGATCAGTGCTGCAGAGTGGGAGTAGGTGTGGACAGCCATCTGCAATCGAATGGCGGAGATGACGGGGACATGCCGGACCATCCGTCAGCTGACCCACTGCTGGCAGGACCTGTCATGGAGGGAGGCTGGGATCCTGCAGTGGGTGCTGTGCATGGCCCACCACAGGGACATGGACATGAGGTCTGGGCAGGACCCCGGTGTTGGTATGTATACTTACAGCTGTTCATCTGTTGCAGCACTGCTGGCATGGATGCCATGGTGGGTGGTGCCTCCAACACACTCACCTGTCCCTTCACCCCACAGGTTCCACTGGTGCAACCCACGGCATGCAGCAGGGCCACATCACCAGTCTCAGGCAGGAGGCGCTTCACTGGCAGTCAGGTAAGTACACACCTTAATCCCCTTGTGCTGTGGCCATAGCTGGCGGCCACATTGTGGCTCATGCTGCACCCTCACATAGCTTGCCTATGTGTGTGTGCCCCCTTGTCTGGGCCCGGTAATGACTGCATCCTTTACATCCCTGCAGGTGTCCATAGCAGACTGCCACATCAGCAGAGGGCCCTGCTGTGGGCTATGGCTAATGTCAATGCCCATGATGTGGAGGAATACTGGCTGCACACCCAGCAGAGACAGTGGAGGGCCAGGGTGCTGCCACCAACCTCCTCCTCCTCCTCCACCTCCTCCTCCACAGTGGCTGCATCTGAAGGGGACCCGGCACCATTGGACACACAGCCAGACCTGGGGGATCCCACTGATGGTGGGCAACATGCACCGGAAAAGCCAAAACTGCACAGTCTGGACACAGAGTGTGCAGTTGCAGATGAAGTGGATGGGGATATGGCTGCACTATCTACTGGACCTGCTGTTGTGGACATCGCAGCAAGGATGGGCAAGGATGCCACACCACCAGAGACTGTGCCATGAGCCGCTATCCCTGTGGAAGGGGACACTGGACCACAGCAGGAGGTGGCCATGCCGGTGTTGCAGCAGGGGGAAGAGTTGCCTGTTGCAGCTGAGGGACTCACCACTGATCCTGTGCAGGGTGGGGGCCTGGATCAAGAGCACCTTGTAGAACTGATGATGGCCATCTTGCTGGACATTGGGCGCCTCCATGGGTTGGTGGGCACCCTCTTCAGCGAACTCCGGCAGACCTAGGTCCCATGCATTCGCTACTGCCGGACATCGTGGGGTTTTCTGTATGGGTGGGCTGGTATATTGGGGTGGTTGGTTTTGGTGGGAATGTACATATGGGTGTTGTGGGTGGTCATTGGGTGGGCAGGTCTGCATTTTGTTGTTTGTTTTGTGGGTGGGATTGTGTTTGGTTGTTGGGCCTGTGTTGGGTTGTTTGTGGGTGCGGGTAGGTGTTCGGGGTTGTGGGTGGCTGTTTGGGTTTGGGTTTACTGTTGTGTTACTGTTTGTTGCTGTTGCCTGTTTTTCATCCCCATCCCCCTTCCATTGTTACCCTGTATCCCTGTCCCGTTTTGTACATTAAACCTTTTGCCATACACACTGTCTCTATGTCAGTTCCTGGTATGCTTGGCTGTATGTGTGTGTGTGTCTGTCTGTCTGTCGCTATGCACAGGCGTGCACACTGGTGTTGGTGTCTGCTGTCCCCAGTGTTCCCTCCCTGTGCATCAGGTTGGTGTGACATTTGTGCTGCTCACAGCTTGGGCCACTGTACCCAGTCCACATCTGCATGGTGTCCTGTGTGCTGTGGGTCACCATGCATGCTATAGTATCCATGCCACCTTACAATGTACCTCCCAGCTGTGTGGTGGCACAGTGCCTGTGTTGTGCCTTTCCACCTCGGGGTGCCATTGTTCCCTGCAGGTGGCACCACTGGCATAGACGTTGGTGTGTCTCACCACCATCTGTCCACTGGTCTGTACCACCTGGTGCTGTGTCCCTGTCATGGTTACGCTGTTTACATGTATCAGTGGCGATGGTAGTGGCATTGTGCCTGGTGGCACCATCATCCCTGCATTGTGCCTGTGGCCTCTGTTCACCCTTTGTACCCTGTGCCACACTTCCCCTGTGTGCCTGCCTTCCTCGGACACTCTGTCTTATCTCACATGGTGTGTTGCTGTGTTTCTGGCCTGTCTGTCCCTGCTCCTTTCTATGCTGTGTATGTTACACCTGCTCCCACCTGGTTTATGTTGCAGTGGCTGGTCTTGGTATAAGTTGTGGCACTGCTGCTTCTAGAATCCCGCCCTGGCATTTCTCTTCTGTTTTCTTGGCATATGTTCAGTTGTGCATTTGCGTACCTGTGGGTTTGTTACAACTGCGGCGTAGGTCGCCATTGGCGTACTGCGTTGTGTCAATGCACATCTCACAATGTAGAACTGAGTTTGGTGTATTTGCTGGACATATTTGCAACTTGCACCATTCCTGTTGGTGCATCTGCATTGTGCATTGGCATATGCTTTCTAGAATCGGGCCCAAGGGCTCTAACATACCACTAAAACTTTAATTGTGGGGAAAGTAAACACTGCAATTTTCTTTTGTCATTACAGTACAGTAAGTTGGTTTTACTTTAGTGGTCCCTATTCCCTGTGGATTTCCTGTCAAAATTGGATAGAACAGCAAAGTGGAAGGGAACTCTTCATATTACTGTTGATTTTTTTTTTAATTGTTCCAGTGAGAATGTAAATCTGTTACTCTTTCATTGGTTACATTTAAAGTTGGAGCCTAAGTTTAAGGAACCACTATTTGTCTTTATATAGAATTTACAGTGTTCAAAAAACATTATTAGTTATGGGATTAGATACCACCACCTCAGTATACAGTTAGTGCCTGTTTTAATTATTGCAACTGAGGTATGATTACATGGTTACACAAAAATCAAAATGATGAGATGTAAACAAATTATTGTTGATTTTCTGTATTGTTTGCTTAGCAGTTCAAATTATTTTACCAGATATACGGAGCCTCCAGAGTCTGCATATGGACCATAGGGAGTAGAGAAGGCTTAAGGTCTGGAGATTAGTTTATTCTATTTTTTTATTAAGGGGTTATTACGTTCTTTTTAGGTTGGAGTTTGATAAAACTGGTTTCCTTACAAAGGGGAGGAGGAGGGTGGATGGGTAAGATATGATGCAGCACCCATGGGAACAGGATCAATTCTATCAAACCTAAATTTTTGTTATAATGGCTCAAGGGATTAAGATAATAACCTGGAATATTAAAGGTGGTAGAGACAACCAGAAAAAATATATAATTTTGTGCCATTTAGCCAAATTCTCCCTATAGGTGGTATTTTTGCAAGAGACCCGCCTTCTAGAGTCTCAAATTCTCCTACTTAAGAAAATGTGGGTGGGTCAGGCATATGGTATGGGAACGAGTTCTAGAAAAGTTGGGGTAGCCATTTTAATAGCCAAAATGTTACCATTCCATTGTAAGAAGGAGATAAAAGACCCTGAAGGGAGGTTTTCATTTCTTCAAGGTTTCTTAGGAAATTTTGAACTAGTCTTGGGTACTATCTACAGTCCCAATGTGGACTCACCATTGTTTTTTGTAAAATTAACTACAGCCCTGGCATCCCTATCCCGTTTGCCTTGCCTTTTGTGAGGGAACTTTAACCTAGTGTATGCCAATGATATAGACAGGTCAAACAGAACTCTAGCTGGTGTTTCTCTTGTGCAGAGAGCTCTGAGAGACCAGGTTGACACCTTAGGTCTGGCTGATCCTTGGAGGGTGTTAGATCCAACAACTATTGAGTACACCTTCTATTCAGCCCTGCATAAGGTCTTCTCTAGGCTGGATTATTTCCTTCTTAGTAAATCTATGCTACACTGTGTGCTGGACTGTGTAATACAATCCAAAGTGATCTTGGACCATTCTCCTGTTTAGATAATTGTAAACCTTCCTCAAATTACTACTCGTCCCCACACATGGTACTTGAATAATCTTCTCAAAGACCAAGCCCTTGTAGGTCATTTTTGGGGATATATGTGACAAACTATTCAATCCAATCTGACCTCTGTTATGGCTTTTGATGTACTCTGGGCAGACCTGAAAGCTACTTGGAGGGGTGAACTAATCCGCATAGCAACCCTCCAGAAAAAGACAACTCAATCGCAAGTTGATACATGGCTTAGACAAATTCAGACTACAGAGCAGTCTCTTTCTCCTTCTTTACCTGAAGCAGATAGGTATAATTTAGCAAGACTTCATACACAGTACTCGATCTACTTGATGGATAAGGTGAATAAAGCAACTTCTTGTATAAAGGCTATTTATATTGGGCAGGGTGAAAAAGCAGGAAAATTGTTAGCAATGTGATTAAAGCAATAAAGCTCCTCCAGGTGGATTTTGGTGCTGGGGCAACCAGACACAGAGAAAGTTACAAGTAATACAAAATAAATTTTGAAAATTTTCAGACTTTATTACCAGGCTCTCTACTCCCATTCAACCTCAGTAACACCTGCTATTCAACAAATGATCCATTTTTAAGAACAGGCCCATCTACATTCTCTCAAGAGAGACCTTCAGGGAAAATTAAGTGGCCCTATAACAGAACAGGAAGTTCATCAGGCTATAGCTTCCTTGCCTCTAGATGAAGTTCTGGGGCCAGATTGCTATATAGCCTTGTTCTACAAAACCTTTTCATCCATGTTGGTCCCATTACTAACTTCTTTATTTAACTTTTGGTCAGTGGCTTCTGTTTCTGAAAAATTCCTGTTTGAAGAACAAATTATTTTATTGCCAAAGCCTGGGAAAGACCCTCTTAAACCTGTGAAGTACCGCCCCAGCTCGTTTATCAATAATGACATAAAATTATATGCAAACATTTTGGCCACTCGTTTTTCTACAATTTTGTCTACTCTAATTGGCCCTGAGCAAACTGGTTTCATCTCTGGTCGCAATGCAAGTGACCATTTTAGGAAGCTGTTTTACCTTATCTCTGTGTTTGGGGACCCAGAACTGGAAGCAGCCCTGGTGTCCCTAGATGCAGAGAATGCTTTTGATAGGGTTGCGTAGCAATATCTATTCTATGCCTTAAAGCAATATGGGCTCCCTGAAGATTTTATTCAGAAAATTCAGGTGCTATACTCTTTCCCGTCAGCTAGAGTGTCATATAACAATGAATTATCTGATCTTTTATGGCTTGTGAGTGGGACAAGACAAGGTTGTCCCTTGTTTCAATATTTATTTAATCTTTATATCGAGCCCTTGATACGTTGACTGAAATTGGCAGAAGGTGTGGAAGATATCCCAATAGAAAAACAACAATATCAAATTACAGCCTTCGCAAACAACATGTTGCTGCATATCACTAACTGGTGTCCATCCTTGATGGCAGCTTTTGATATCATTAATAATTTTAGTTCCTTTTCTGGCTATAAACCGAACAAAAGCAAAACGATAGTTTATTCATTGTCCCCTTCCTGTACCAAAATGCAAATGGTGGAGATGGGATTGCAGTGTGAATCTTGTGCTTTAAATTACTTGGGCATCAAAATAACTAGAGATTTGTCTAAGTTAAAGAATGCTAACCTTGATCCCTTGATCAAGAATTTAACTGAGGATCTCCACCAATGGCAAGACATGCTCCTTTCCTTTTGGGGAAGGGTAAGCGTTGTCAAAATGATGGTGCTGTCTTGATGTTTGTACCCTCTGACCATGATTAACTTCTCACTTCTGAATATGCGATTCAAAGGGCTACATTCCCTATGTACCAGATTTTTATGGGCTGGAAAACCTCCAAGATGGGCCTACATAAAATTGACCATGGCCAGGAAAGTAGGGGGGTTACAATTGCCAGATTTCTTTTTATATTACCTGCCAATACATAGTTAAAAATACCTTAAAAGATCCCAAATGGATTCTAATACAGATTATTTACCAGATTGGCTATATATTGAACAGAGGCTTTTTAAGAAATACCACACCTCTCTAACAGCATTATCCTACCTTTTCCAAACAAGTTTCCCTAAAGACCTAAAAGACACACCTGTGGGATGGGACCTCCTAGCCCATATACAGATGTGCCGCAAATTTAGACTAAAACAAGTTCTTGATCTTTCCCAACCACTGGTAAATAATCGTAATGTCAGCATAGCTGGGAGGCCAATTTCAGACTCCTTTTGTCCATCACTGACAGGGACTGTAATTCAGGACCTTGTTTTAGACCATAAAGTGTTGTTAGCTGCCAGAATTCAGTCAAAATTTCTTATATCCTCTAAGGATGTTTTTAAGTTGATGCAAATACGGTCATCAGTTATTAAACTTCTGGGCTTTCCCCCTTGAACATTTCAAACAGGGTCCTGGTTCCAGAACTTGATTGTATTAGCCTCTCACCCTAAACCTATTGCAGGTTTATATAAAGAACTATGTTCCCAAGTGAATAAGGCCATTTCTCCTGTAGCATTTTATTTGAAGTCAGCCTTTACCCTAGATAAACCCCCAGCTTTCTGGAATAACATTTGGGCAAATGCTACCCGTTATGTTAAGCAAGATAGACTACATCTGCTTCGGTTTAATATCTTGCACAACTTATATTATACCCCAACTAAAGTATATTGGATGGGGAAAAAACTGTCACCGAATTGTGATGTATGTGGAGAAAAAGAGGGCTGTATACTGCGTAAACTGTGGACCTGCCCCAAGATTAAAGGCCTATGGCAAACAGTGTTGACCAAGGTACAAACTTTAATTCCCCACTCTGTTTATTTTACACCTGAAGTATGCTTGCTGGGGGACTACTCTAAGATATCTTCATCTAAAAACAAATATTATATTGCCCTGGTAGAATCAGTCACTAAGTTATTAATCCTGCTTCATTGCAAAGATAATTGGAGTCCTTCATTCACTGAATAGTACCTAGAAATGTTAACAGCCTTAGCAGTGGAACATGTGGTTGCATGGTCCACAGGGACTTGGCTAAGTTTCAGAAGTGTTGGTCCCTCTTCTACTTCTGGCTTCAGCAATTGTGATGTTTAGTCCACAGTCAGTGCCTCTGGTTTCTATTCAGAAAGTCTCTACCTTATCAGGTTTGATCAGGTTCTTCAAAATATTTTGACCACTGATCTAAGTAACTTTTAAAGATTATTCTTAAAAGTTCTGCATGGGGGGTTAGGGTGGGAAAGGGTTTTGGGGGAGGGGATGGTAGCAGAATTTTAGTTTGTTAGAGGTGAATTGTACCAATTAGTCATTCTATTGTATATCTAACTGTTTATGTAGTACTGTTTCTGGATTTATTTTCTGTTTTGTAGTTTGAAAAATTAATAAAGGAAATTAAATTGCAAACAAAAAATGATTATCTCAGGCAACATGAGTACCACCAATAAGCACCACATACTTGACCTATTAAATAACCATTTTGCAATGGCCGGCCTCACTTCTGATACATCCATAGCCAGTAAGCTTCACCAGGCCCTAGACCCTGTCTCTTAGTCATCCTGCCAAGGACCTGATCCATGAAACTCAATTCTCTTTCAGCCATGTTTCCTACAAAAGTGTGGTGGATTTACTCCTGAGGTAAGACACCAAAAAAAGCACACATGCAGATAACCTTGAACCTTACTTCATAAAAGTGGGTTACCATGTCTTGACTGCACCCATCATTCATTTATTCAATTTGTCGTTAGCACACAGCGAACTCCCATCAGTTTGGAAAGTGGCACACATTATCCCATTATTCAAGGCTGGGGTCCCTAGTGACCTGAGCAATTACAAGCCTATATCATTACTGCCAATCCCCTCCAAATTACTGGAAAAAGTAATAAACATCAAGATTAGAAATTACCTTGACTCACTCCAATTGTTAAACCCTATTCAATCCGGCATCAGAAAAAAACATAGTAGTGTATCCACTTTAGCCAAGGTAACCAATGACTGGCACTCGATACTAAACATTACATCAACGCCTTATTTCTTAACCTAAGTAAGGCCTTCAACAGGGCCAACCATGATCTGCTGTTGTCCACACTCAAAGAGATTGGCTTGGATGCTATAGCTGCTAACTGGTTTACTAGCTACCTTAAGGGACGAAAGAAAAAAAATCAAGGCACAAGGAGATCTGTCACCTCTTAAAACATTCCAGAAAGGTGTCCCCCAAGACTCTATTTAAGTCCCCTGTTATTCACGCTTTATAGTAACAGTATTGATGTAGGCATCAGTGAAGCAAGTGTACACTTGTTCACCAGTGATAAGTTATTTATCTTGCTGAGCCTACTCTTGAACTAGCTTGCAGCATGCTGCAGCGTACATTCAACCTCATACAGCACAATCTCCTAAACCTAAAACTTTTGTTGAATGCAAAGAAAACAAAAGTCATGATTCTTCCACCAAAACCCATTTCAGACAATCCTCTGTCCCCAGGAACACCACCACAAATAGCGTCTCTCCTGGGGGAGCCCATCGAAGTTGTGGACAAATTCAAATATCTCAGTTTTTGGATAGACCATAAACTTTCCTATGTGGTCCACATCGAAGATTTTAGTAAGAAGCTTAAAAAACATTTAGGACTGTTTTTCAGGATTGGACACCTGCCAACACAGGAAGCCAAGCTAAGACTAGTACAGTGTACTTTCCTAACCTTGTTGGATTATGCAGACATTTTGTACAATCACAGCCCCATCTCAGCACTGGCAAAGCTTGACACACTGTATAATAGGGCCATAAGATTCATTACCAGTGCTCCTTTCAGGACTCATCACTGTACACAATATGCCATGTTGGGTTGGCGGTCCCAAAAGATGTGAAGACTTTTAAGTATGGCTACTTGGACCTATAGAGCCCTTATCAGTAAGCTGCCATCTTATATTTCTAGCCTATTCTCTTACTCCACTGGAACTTCCTCTCTTAGGAGCTGTTTCTACCTATCCGTTGTCATCCCCAGGTGTAGAACCAGCTTCTGGGCCTCTTCCCTTAGCTACACCTGCCAAGCACTTTGGAATAACCTACAGAAATCACTGAATCTCTCTCTCTAATTAAATTGCCCTCTTTCAAAACACTATTAAGACAGCACTTTACTGAATCTTGCAACTGCTATTCATAACCCTTGTTTTTCTCAGCAACTAGGACCATGTAGCTAGTCCCCTCCTAAATGCTCACCTCGGGAATGTTTCTTCTCTCTCTGACTCCTTACAATCCATTTGTCATACATATTTATAGTACCTTCATCCCATAGTCCCTAATTCTCCCTTCCCTCTCAAGGTTCCCTCCCCATCCTTTCCTATTTCCCTCTTATCCTCCCCCCAAAGCATGCCCTTCCTTATGTCATCTTTATGCTCATGTCATTTCATAAAACTGTTTTGTAGAATTACTATACTTTTAGATATACACAATGTAAGAGTGTTGTTTGTATGCCCTTCATTGTACAAAACTCCTAGTGTCATAGTCCATGCTGTATTGTAAATATACTATTGTTTTGTATGCCACATCCATCCTGTAAATACCCCCCTTCCTCTTTGTAGTAGCCATAGTAGTAGGCCTTATGTACTGTAATGCATTTAATGTATTTGTTTCTTTTTGACTCTGTTTTATCTATGCTTGTATAATCTGTTTATTACTGCTGTCCAGGGCCACTTTGTAAATTAGTTTTTCTTAACAGTGTTCCACCTGGCTAAATAAAGATTATTGATTGATTGATTATTACCCCACCTCATGTAAGTCAGAGCTGTTATTTTTCAAATCCTGCCCAGAATGTGTTTTTGCACTTGTGGCATGGAATGGTGTTGCAGTTGCACAGAATTACGCTTTTGAAGGGATTGAACATTTTCTGTACTGGATACATGCACTGGGGTAATAAGATGGCTATGCTGAAACTTTGGTCACAAATATATGGAGGTATGGGTGTGCAGTGTCCGGAGAACCCTGTGCTCCCACAGGAAAATTAGGAAAATCATGGAGCGTGGGAGTGTAGGGCCCAAAGGACCCTGTGGTTCCACTGTGACAAAAGAACACTTATAGAGGGTGGGGGTGCTCCCACAGGCAAATAAGCGTACAAGTAAGCTGCCTAAAAAAGTCAGGCAATTCATTGCAAAAAAACTTCATTAATGCATCAATTAGCTGCAAAAGTAGGGAAATATGGTTCTAGGGTTTCCAAACCTAACACCTCACCCCCCCATCTTGCAGACACCGATAGGCATTGTGGACATGACTTGGAGTCACCAGCCTTAACACTCACCCCATTCCATTAGTAAATAAGCTGAGATGGGTACAGTATAGGAGAATGGGGTGAGTGTTAGGGCTGATGACCCCTAGGCACACCCCAATGCCTGTCGGTGCCTGCAGGGTGGAGATGGGGTGTTATGGTTGGAAACTAACACAATATGCACTTACAGAAAAAAATAAATTGCACAAAAATGTATTTTATTAGCTGGACTGAAGCATAAAATATCAACAAGAAAGACCAAAGTGGAAAAGCAACCAGCAATAAAACATACCTGGAGGTGTGTGCTAACCATAAACCCTGACACTATTGGAACATAGATTTTGACAGCAGATAAGGACTACTTGGCCCACACAGTCTGCCCATTTCCCTACCTATTTGTTAAGCTGCAGATCCTAGTTAACCAACAGCCTACTTCAGTCAAAACTTCATTATGCAAATCAAATACAATCGCATGACCCCTTGAGAAAAAAGTAAACTCATATTTTCTTTTTTAAATTATAGTTTATCAAATTTTAAAGAAAATATACATACAGCAATTGCATTTTAATACATCTTGAGATAGGTATTACACCATAACAAACAAGCATTTGTCAATAGTTGATTGCTTATATGTGCTGTTTAGGTATTTGGAAGTAAAAGTACCATGCCTAAGAACTGTCATGTGCCCCCTCTACAATACATCCACTGTGTCTTTCTGTTCAGTATTCACAGAAGGGGGGAGGGGGGAAGGGCCAAAGCAGTACAGCAGTTGCAAAGGTATAAAAAGGTGGACAATAGTCCATTCACAGGTAGAAGAATCCTGCAGAAGGTGAGCAAATTGAAGATGGATGAAGTGATGGGACCAGATGGCACACACCCAAGGATATTAAAAGAACTGTGAAGGGAAATAGCAGTACCTCTGGCAGACATGTTCACTGAGTCATTCAACACAGGGGTGGTACCAGAGAATTGGAGGAGGGCACATGTGGTCCCTCTATAGAAATCCAGCAGTAGGGAGGAAGCAGGGAACTACAGGCTGGTCAGCCTCACTTCAGTAGTGGGGAAGATCATGGAGACAGTGGTTAAAGAAAGGATAGTGGGGCATCTAGAAGCCATCAGAGCCCAGGACCATAGGCAACATGGATTCACAGTGGGGAGGTCATGTCAGACAAATCTGGTTGATCTCTTTGACTGGGTGACAAAGGAAATAAATCAGGGTGGGGCAGTGGACAACGCTTACCTTGAAGTAAGCAAAGCCTTTGACACCGTCCCACATAGGAGGCTGATAAATGAGCTGAGTAGGCTGGGCATGGGGGAAAGGGTGGTAAACTGGGTTAGAAACTGGGTAACAGACAGGAGGCAGAGAGTGGTGGTAAATGAGGCACAGTCTGGGGAGGGAGTTGACCAGTGGGGTGCCACAGGGAGTGGTCCTGGGGCCAGTCCTGTTCAATGTTTTCAATAGTGACATTGCAGAAGGGCTGAAGGAAAAGGTCTGCTTGTTTGCAGATGACACCAAGAAGTGTAACACAATGGATACCTCAGAGGTGATAGAGAAAATGAGGAGGGACCTGGGGAAGCTTGGGAAATGGTCTGAGGACTGGCAACTGAAGTTTAATTCAAAAAAGTGCAACGTTATGCACCTGGGACACAGAAACCCTGGGGAAAGTTACAGGATGGGGGGGAGGGACTTGCTGACAGTCACAAAGAAGGAAAGGGACCTGCAGGTTCTTATTTCAGATGACCAGAAAATATAAAAGTGGTAAGGCAGCTGGGAGGTCCAGTGACATGCTGAGGTGCATAGGCAGGGGTATCACCAGCATAAGGAGGGAGGTAGTGATGCCATTATATAAAACCATGGTCAGGCTTCACATGGAGTACTATGTGCAGTTCTGGAGGTTGCACCTTTGTAAGGATATTAACAGACTGGAGATTGTCCAGAGAATGGCAAATGAGATGGTACAGAGCTTGCAATACAAGTCGTATGAGGAGAAATTGAGGGACCTCAATATGTACTCACTGGAAGAGAGGAGGGAAATAGGGGATATGATAGAAACATTCAAGTACCTCAAGGGTATAAATATACCTACTGAAAAGCAGGAGATAGCTGCAATAGGCATATGTGGCAGCTTCTGTGTGATATTCTTTTGTTCTTATAAATCTGTAATCTCCAGTATTTCAGTAACCACATGACCACACTGCCTTCTTTAGGCAGTTTTATGCTGATTGATGCCTGGTGTCAGATGGCAGACAGAGGGCTCACCAGATTGTGTTGCCATTTGAAAAACTTCATAGAGTGTTCTTTTACTGGTAAGTGTTTTGGAAAGCTGGTGAAGGTCTCACAAATTTTATTATGATTTTATCTCCTTATGTCTGTCCCCTTTGGTTCACTCATCCCCATACCCCAACAGTCATCAGTGGCCACAGCTGCAGCCTTCTTCTTGCCAAGTTGGTGGGTGAGAAACATAGAAACATAGAATTTGATGGCAGATAAGGAGCGCTTGGCCCACCTAGTCTGCGCATTTCCCTACCTGATGCATAAGCTGCAGATTCTAGTTAATCAACGGCTTACTTCCTCCTACCTCCCCAGTAGTATTGCCTTATGTCTTTCTGTGAGCAGCTGCCTTCACAGCCTGTGAAGTCTGATGTCTTTCAGTGCTGCTTATTGGTCATCTTCCAACACAGGCAAGGTGCTGCCAGACCAAAACTAACTCAGGATAAGCAGGTTTCAAAGTGGGGAAGAAATGGAGTGAGCAAGAATCAAGTACTCATTCAGATGCAGTGTCAATTTTAAGATCAGCATACTGGTGTGGACACTGCAAATAGAACCCCAGCTCTTTAAGCAGCCTTATGAAGAGTACCTTACATCTGGATGAATGGTAGGCCCAACTTAAAATAAACACTGCACCTGAATTAACACATGGTGCCATAGAAACATAGAATTTGTCAGCAGAAAAGGACTGATCAGCCCACCCAGTCTGCCCAAGTGTTCTCTACTTACTTGTAACTTCTGCCTGTATATGTTACTGCATGTCTTATTCTGCCTGCGTCCATCAGGACCTCCTTGTGAATGAGCTTGTTTAATGGATTTTTCTCTGCAATGAACTTGAACCTACTCCACTTCCATAGCCCTATTGATCTCTGTTAACCCCCTCCTTCTCCTTTTTATAACATGCCCCTATATTTATCCCATGCATGCTTCATGCCCCCTACCATTTTAGCTTCCACCACTTCTCCTGGCAGTCTGTTCAAGACATCTACCACCCTTTCAGTAAAGAAATATTTCTTCACATCTATCCTGAATGCCCCCCCAGCTTCATTGTATTTCCCTTGGTTTGGGTGCTCACCCTCATTTGAAGGAAACTCCCCAACTGCACCATCTTTACCCCTGTGAGGTACTTTGTAGGTCTTGATCATGTCACGTCTCATCCTCCTCTC
This sequence comes from Neoceratodus forsteri, assembly GCA_016271365.2. Taxonomy (NCBI): domain Eukaryota; kingdom Metazoa; phylum Chordata; order Ceratodontiformes; family Ceratodontidae; genus Neoceratodus; species Neoceratodus forsteri. The sequence continues at coordinate 1,435,864,961 of CM028131.1, read as the reverse complement.
TTCCAGATTGTACATGTTGAGATTCTTCAGCATTTTCTTGTAGGGATTCCTGTGAAAATTCTGAACTATTTTAGTTGCCCTCCACTGGAAAACCTCCACCTTATGTCCTTTCTGAAGTGTGGACTCTAAAACTGGACACAGTACTCCAGCTGGGGATATAGAAGGGAGTGATACAATGGCAGCACAACATCCCTCCTCCTCCTCCTACTGGAGATGCCACTCCATATGCACCCCAAAATCCAATTTGCCTGCCCATAGCCTTGTCATACTGTACTGCCATCTTGAGGTCCTCTGATATAATAACCTCAAGGACTCTTTCATGTCTAGTGAGTATCAGTACCTCTCCCCCATCCTATACCCAGCATCGGGGTTCCTATGCCCTAGGTACATGATTTTACACTTGTTGGCATCGAACTCCAAGTAAGTAAGAAAATGGAATTGATTTGAATTAATTGCAGGCTTTTAAGCAGCTTTTTAGGGAGTGTGTATGTGTGTGAGTGGGGGGGGTTCTGCTACTATAAATATTTGCATTTGATTTGGTATAATGTGTGAACAGACTAACCCTGCTCCCCACTCCATGTGCTATATTGGAGATAAAGATCCCAAATAGCATTGGGCCAAGCATTAAGCCCTGCGGCACCCCACTTGTCACTGCTCTGGGTGGTGAGAGCTACCCCACCACCACCCTGTGCACCCTCCCCTGTAACCAGTTCTCTATCCATTTAGTCAGACCACCTTCCACCTATACCCCTCCTTCTCCTCACTCTTCTCCTCCTTGGCCTGTGTCCCTCCTCCCAGTAGTCCACACCCTTTCTCCTCCTTATTCTTAAAGGGTGGTGGTGCCTTCTGTATTACACACAGACCACTCTGCCTGCCCCCTTCCAGGGTTACTATGCCTCCACCTTTACCTATATCTAGGGCAGTGACCTCATCAGTTTCCCCTGTCTGGACCTTTCTACCAACCTCAGTCTTTTGGCCACCGCCCCCCATTTGTTTAAATCCACTTTAGTAGAAATATAGCAGTGTCAGTGGCTCAGCAGGTAGCACACTCACCTCTGAGGCTGGGAGATCAGAAGACTGTGAGTTCTAGCCCCACACCAGGCACTTAGGTTAATATCCCAATACTGACACTTCAGTGCAGCATGTGGGGGGTGCTGCACTCCTGAAGTGCCATCTTTAAGATGATACATTAAACCAAGGTCCCATCTGCCTGTTCTGGTGGTAGTTCAGGTGGATGTTAAAGATCCCATGGCACTTCTCAAAAAGAGCAGGGGGAATTTTTATTAAATTTGAAAGCAAAATAATTGCACAATAGTGTTACTGTACAGAAAAGACATAATGCAAAAAAAAAATGAGAAACATAAAGAAATACTCCATCATACATACAAAACAAATTAACCTGCTTTAGAGTCCCAAATTGAATAATAAATGCTGACCCCCCCCACTAAAAGAGTAGGGGGAAAAATGTTCTTTGTTTTCAACTCAAAGGCAAAACATATATACAATAGTGTTACTGAGTGAGACAACAATAACAGAAATAAGTATTTCATCAGAGATGCCACACAAAATTTGATCCAAACGCAAACATTACATTTTTAAAACTCACTCCCCCTTGATGGAAAGCGTAAACGTATTTGACATGAAATCATAAAGAAAGTATAATTTGTCACTTGTCGCTACACAGGCGCCCACAAATAATCCTGTAGGAGAAAAAATAACCAGGAAACTCCCAACCCTCATCAAAGGTTTATTTAAAGTGCATTTTGCATGTCTAATTATCCGAAAAAGAAAACAAACTGAGTTAGGATCACCCAAGGTAAGCTATGACTCATAACCAATCCACTGGGTCCCATCTAGATTTGTAAATAGAAGGCAAAACCATATCCAAATCATTTAACCATAATCTGTTAATTGAATTTTCAACCATATAGAATAAATCCTCAGTTGTAAAATGCGTTGTTGAATTGTGAGTCGACGACGCATGTACCAAATATAAAATTTAAAACAAACCAAAAATAACCACATTGCTACCCTATCATGTTTAGTCCATAAGTGTGGCAAAATCCCTACACATAGTATCTCCAAAGACAGATGAAAAAATGGGGATGTAGGCCATTTATGTGTTACAGTTCACCAAAACTCCAATATAAAGGGACATTCCAAAAACAAGTGCACCATTGTTTCAACTGTGGCAGAACAGGTTTCTCTTGGACAGTACCAGTCAGAAATCTGTTTATGTTTCAAATTACCTCTTATGTTCAATTTACCATATAGGGATAACCATAATACATCCCACATATAACAAGGGATACGTGGGGAGGTCAACATATTGCCAATTAACAATTTTTGTTGGGAAGGGTATGTATCAAAGGGAGCCTCATCTTGAAAATATTTTTGAATTATAAAATTATATACTTCTCTTCTTCTAAACTGAACAAAGGATCTCTTTGTAATGGCCCACAATTTAATTTTTCCAAAGCACACTTTCATGGATTGAGGAAGATTAGCTATAGATTTTTGTCTAGGTATCTGAGTATGCTCTGGCCAAGTAGAAACCATATTTCCTACAGAATCTGGAAGCCACAGTGTCCATCTTTTAGTTACACTAGCAATTACAGGCCTCAGAACAGTATGAATGAACAGTGTAAAAAAGAAAACAATAAGCTGAATCATTTTCAAACCCTGATGTTTCCATTCTCGAAACAATAGACTACGTTTTATAGGGTTCAATTTACTTCCCCAGATACATGAGAAGAAACAACTATACATCTGTGTTTCTAAGGTCAAGGGAAGACTAAAAACTGAACTTAAATACAAAAAAAGGGGTAACAGGAGAGTTTTGATCATATGAACCCGCTTCAATTTAAATGACCTCCAAGTATTCCAGATATTCACTTTAGATTGAGCTTCTTGCAATTTAAGTTTCCAATTCTGATATGCCAAATCACCTGTCCCAAATAAGAGGCCTAGAATTGTGCAAAATTGTAGAAAAGTGTATTTTATTACTGGTATACCTATAACATTCGTAACTTGAACATCTGCAACCCTAAGCGGTATACAATTACATTTCTCATAATTTATTTTGGCTCCTGTATACAAAAAAAAGTCCTGCAGAACTTTCTCTAAGCAATATGCAGAAGGCAAGACTCCTACTATAAAACAAATATCATCTGCATAAGCTATACATTTTATCTCTGTATCACTACACAAAAAAGAAACCCCTTGTATAGCTGAAGTATTATGTATGGTCCTAATCAAAGGATCCAACGTAAATAAATACAAGAGCGCACTCAATGGGTAATCCTGTTGAACACCCCTTTGCACAGCAAACTTCTGTCCCAACCACCCATTGCAATATGCCTGTGCTGTTGCCTTAGCATAACAAGTCTGTAGCCATGCGATGAAAGTTTTTGGTATTCCATATGATTCTAAACAATCCCATAAATAATTATGCCCCACATTATCAAAGGCCTTAGCCTGGTCCAGACTAAAAAGAAGGCCTGTAATTTCCCCCAAAGCCCCTTTCTGCATAATTTCACGTAAAATGTTTAACCTATCAGTTATTTTCCCGTCAGGTATAGAACAAGTTTGTGAGGAGTGTAGAAGGAAATCCGCATGTAGTAGTAACTGATTATTCAAAATTTTGGCCAACAGTTTGAAATCAGTATTAAGTAACGTTATTGATCTCCAATTCAGCAACTCTTCTGTGTTCCCTTTTTTATATAAAAAAAATCACTAAGCCTTTGTTCATACTATCAGGTAGGACCCCGAGACCAAAAATTCATTCAAGACCTCTGTGAATTCCTGTAATAATATGGCAAAAATTATTTTATATAATTCATAAGGAATCCCATCCGTGCCTGGGGCTGTTCGTGCCTTGGTTTGATTAAAAACCGCAGTCACTTCTAAGGGTGTAATGTTGGCTACCAACATAGATTTACTTTGGGAAGATAACTGGTGTAGGGTACACTGAGCTAACCAGGATGTATGTGAAACAGAAGAGACATCTGGAGAACTAAATAACTCCTGTATATGTGAATCAATAGCATGAGGAATATCCTTTTGAGTCATGCACCATTTTCCTGCCCAGTCTCTAATACCAGACATATATTTTTGCTGTCTCTGATAGGCACAGAATTGAAAAGGATTCATGAAAGCTTTATCTCCCTGGGTCCCAAAACGTCATTCAGTATCCAAGGACTTTGATCGGTCATATTGAATCTTGTTCATTTGTTCCCTAAGTGCATGTAATGTAGGGAGAACCGAAGCATTCCCTTGTGCTGCTGTAAAGTGTAAATCTAAAAATTATCCCCTGGCAACAATATACTTGTCAGTTTTAAATCTGCCATTGATCCCCCTCTCTCACTCGCTCATTCCATTGCTCCCAGTGTTGCAGGCTGCCCTTTTGTACTGGGCTCCTGCCTGCATTGGTGTCTTTTTCTGCCCACAAAGAAATCCACAGCAGTCCTGATAGAGCTCCTTTGAGCACGATCACTACCCCTCTCTCACTCACTCATTCTGTTTCTGCCATTGCTGCAGGCTGCCCTTTTGTACTGGGCACCTGCCTGCATTAACGCCTTTTTCTGCCCACAAAGAAATCCGCAGCAATCCCAACAGATCCCTATTGAGCTTGCTCACTTCCCCTCCCTCACTCACTCGCTAGTTCTGTTTCTCCTGGTGCTGCAGGCTGGCCTTTTTCTGCCCACAAAGAAATCCACAGCAATCCCAACAGATCCCTATTGAGCTTGCTCACTCCCCCTCTCTCTCACTCTTTCATTCTATTTCTCCCGACGCTGCAGGCTGCCCTTTTGTACTGGGCTCCTGCTTGCATTGACACCTTTTTCTGCTCACAAGGAAGTTCACAGCTGTCCCAACAGAGCTCCATTGAGGTCGCTCACTCCCCCCCCTCACTCGCTCATTCTGTTTCTCCTGGCGCTGCAGGCTGCCCTTTTGTACTGGGCTCCTGCCTCCATCTGTACCTTTTTCTGGCCACAAAGAAATCTGCAGCAGTCCCGACACAGCTCCGTTGAGCTCGCTCACTCCCTCCTTCTCTCTCTCGCTCGTTCTGTTTCTCCCAGTGTTGCATGCTGCCCTTTTGTACTGGACTCCTGCCTGCATTGACACCTTTTTTGCCCACAAAGAAATGCGCAGCAATCATGACAGATCCCCATTGAGCTTGCTCACTCCCCCTCCCTCACTCACTTGCTAGTTCTGTTTCTCCTGGCACTGCAGGCTGCCCTTTTGTACTGGGCTCCTGCCTGCATTGGTGTCTTTTTCTGCTACAAAGAAATCCACAGCAGTCCTGATAGAGCTCCCTTGAGCTTGATAACTACCTCTCTCTCTCACTCACTCATTCTGTTTCTCCCATCGCTGCAGGCTGCCCTTTTGTACTGGACTCCTGCCTGTATTGACACCTTTTTTGCCCACAAAGAAATGCGCAGCAATCATGACAGATCCCCATTGAGCTTGCTCACTCCCCCTCCCTCACTCACTTGCTAGTTCTGTTTCTCCTGGCACTGCAGGCTGCCCTTTTGTACTGGGCTCCTGCCTGCATTGGTGCCTTTTCTGTTCACAAAGAAATCCACAGCAATCTCAACAGAGCTCAGTTGAGCTCGGTCACTCTCCCTCTCTTACTTGCTTGATCTTAATCTGTCCCAAACACTGATTTCCCAAAGTGGCTGCACTATTCTGCACTGGAAGCACAAAAACACATTTTGGACTGGATATGAAAAATGACAGCTGTTCTGGTCATAAGGAGGTGTGAAACAATGCCAGTGTTGAAAATCTGGCGTGAAAATATTACAAATTTGCAAAGTTACAAGGGTGCATGGAAACTGTGCAAAGCCCAGTTGCAACACACTCATTTTATGGACTTGTGTCACCACATTTTCAACATAGGCATTTTAGGACCTCTGCTTATGTGTCACTGTCATTTTCTCAGTCTATCCCAAAAACTGATTTCCCACAGTGACCACGCTATTCGGTGCCAGAAGAGAGAAAACACATGTTGGCCAGGTTGTGTAAAATGACAGCTGAACTGTTCATAAGTAGGTGAGGAAAAATGGCAATGTGGAAAATCTGGAGTGAAAATATTATAAATTCGCGAAGTTACAAGTGTGCGTGCAAACTGTGCAACGCACAGTCGTAACACAATTTTATGGACTATCATCACAAAATTTTCAACATAGGCATTTTAGGACCTCTGCTCATGAACAGTGTCACTGTGATTTTCTTAATGTGTCCCAAAATCTGGTTTCCTACCATGAATGCGCTATTCTGCACCGGAAGTGCGAAAACACATTTCGGCCAGGATATGAAAAATGACAGCTATATTGTTCATAAGGAGCTGCATACAAATGTCAATGTTGAAAATCTAGAGTGAAAAAATTGCAATTTCATGAAGTTACGTGCATGCATAGCAACTGCGCAATGCACGCTCGTAAAACAGTCATTTTTTAGATTTTTCCACCAAATTTGCAACATAGGCTTTTTGAGAGCCCACCTCATGAACACTGGCACTGCCATTTTGTTACTTGGTCCCAAAAGGTGACTCCACACAGTGACTGCGAAATCACCTTTCGGGACCGAATAACGCCGTGACAGTGGCTGAATTCATGAGGAATGGTCCCAAAAAACCCATTCAAAAAAATGCCTGAGATATGCACCAAAGTTGAAAAAACCCTATTTATGCCATTATACAGCTTACCGGCATTTCCTCAGTTCGTGGTCAGCTTTGAAGAGTGCAGACATGTTCCCGGTTCACCGAAGATCATTGTGCCAGACTCTGGAGGTAAGTATGGTGAGGTGGCAGGGTACAGAGAGTGGTGCGAGGGTTGGGAGATGCCGCTGGACTCGACAAGCAACCATTTTCTTGTTTACAGGGTAACAAAAAACATTGTGGGACAGTTTTTGTTTTACAGGGACATTTGGTACACTGGGGTGGGCTCCCAGTTTGCCACTTGAGTGTTTTTTTTGGGGGGGCTGTAGCAGATGGGGGATTGGGCACCCCCCATTGGCACTTACAGGGGTGGTGAATGAGCTGAGGGGGATTGGGCACCCCCCTCAGCAGACTACATATTGTTCGAGGGGATATACATTATGCTGATGGGGAGTGGGCTCCCCTGTCTGCAAATTCAGTTGGGAAGGGGGGACTGAAACCGGTGAGGATTGGGCACCCCATTGGCAAAAAAAGACGAGGGTGGCACATGATGCTGAGGGGGATTGGACACCCCCTCAGCATACAGCAGAAATGTGGGGATGTGGAGATTATGCCAACGGGGACTGGGCTCCCCATCAGCAAACTGGGTCAGGGCATGGGGACTTCCCTGCAATGATGGGTCGCTCCCTCATTGCAGTGGAATGGCTGATGCTGCAATGATGAGGTGGCCCCTGATTGCAATGGCTAAAATGTTTCAAGGTGGTGGCATGCTGGCTGAACTAGTGTCAGCAGCAGCATGCCATCCCATTGGAGAAAGTGGGCCAAGCCTCAAAAGGCAGTGGGGGCATTGACCACAACATTGCCGCACCTCCACAACCTGCTTCTGCAGCAAGATTCCACAACATGTTTCTTGTGCAGGCACGCAATCAACATAACAAACATTTGTCAATGCCGAATGTTGTCTTGCTGCCATTGGCAGTGCAGGAGTTAGAGAGATGCAGCATAGGAGTGATAGTCAAGTATTGAACTGATGCCAACCCAACCCCACCCTATAGAGAGTGAGAGGCATTAGGGTGTCCCTGTGGGTGTTTGTTAGTGCAGTGCGGGAAAACATGCTGGGCAGGATGTGAAAAATGACAGCTGCACAGTTCATAAGGAGATGTAATTAAATGGCAGTGCTGGAAATGTGGCATACAAATGTACTAAAGTTGCGGAGTTGCAAGGGTGCGTGGGAAATATGCAAGGCACGCTTGCAGCACTGCCAGTTTGTGGGCGTTCGGCACCAAACTTTCAACATAGGCATTTTAGCACCTCTGCTCATGTACAGTGTCTCTGTCATTTCCTCAAAGTGTCCCAAGAAGTGATTTCGCACAGCGACCACGCTATTCTGCGCCGGAAGTGCGGAAACACATTTTGGGCAGAATATGTGAAGTGACAGCTGTACTGTTCATCAAGAGATGTGTAAAAATGGCAATGGTGAAAATCCAGAGTGAAAATATCAGAAATGCATGATGGTACAAGCATGCGTGCAATCTGCCAATGCACGCTCGTAACACAGTCATTTTATGGAGTATCAGCTCCAAATTTTCAACATAGGCATTCTAGGAGCTCTGCTCATGTACTGTTTCACTGTCATTTTCATAATCTGGCCCAAACACTGATTTCCCACAGCGACTGCGCAATTGTGTGCCAGAAGTGCGGAAACACATTTCGGGCAGGATGTGGGAAATGACAGCTGTACTGTTCACAAGGAGGTGCACAAAAATGCCAATGCTGAAAATACGGCATTAAAATATTGCGAGTGAGTGAAGTTATGAGCCTGCGTAGCAACTGTGCATCACACACTCATAAAACAAGCATTTGTTGGATTTTTTCCACCAAATTTGGAATATAGGCTTTTTGAGAGGCCACCTCATGAACACTGGCACTGTCATTTCATTAATGGGTCCCAAAAAGTGATTTCACGCAGTGACTGTGAAATCACCTTCCGAGGCTGATTAACGCCATGACAGTGACAGAATTCATGAGGAGGGGCCCCAAAATCCCCATGTTGAAAACTTGGTGCCAAAATTCCAAGAAATGCCTGAGATGTGCAGCAAAGTTGAAAAAACCCTATTCATTGCATTATACAGCTTACCAGCATTTCCTCAGTTCGCGGTCAGCTTTGAAGAGTGCAGACGTGTTCCCGGTCCACGGAAGATTGTCGCGCCAGAGTCCGGAGGTAAGTATGGGGTGAGGGGGTGAGGGGAGGCAGGGTGCGCAGTGGGTGGGTGCAGGTGGGGGAGGGGCATGTAGACTACTAGGACAGTTTTCGTTTGCGGTGGAGAAAAAAGTGAAACCGTCTGCTGGACAGTTTGTATTACAGGGCATTTGGCACGCTGGGGTGGGCTCCCAGCATGCCACCTAAGTGGGTTTTGTGGGAGGTGTCAGTAGCCGACGGGATTGGGCATCCTCATTGGCACACAACATGGGGAAGTAATGCGGTGGGGGATTGGGCACCCGCAGCAAACAAAGAAGGGGAGCTGTGAGCCGAGGATTGGGCACCCCACTCGGCATTCCACATTTGCAGGGGATGCCGATGAGGGAGGGTCCCCGTCAGCACCATAAACATGGGGGTTGCCGACAGAGGGATTGGGCACCCGATGAAGGAAACCATGAGGCGGCCTCCGCTCGCTAACCATGATCATAATGGTGGCGAGCACGGCAAGCAAAGGACCGCTGTGTACGACAAGCTTTGCTCGGATTGCAGTGGACCTTTGCTTTGATGTGCTCACCCCATTATGAATGCATGGTGTGGCAGTGGCATGCAGGCTGATTGGGGAATGAGGGGCGCACCTACTGATGCGTGCCCTGCATTCGCCCAAGAGCAGCCACGCCCCCAAGACCCGCACTGTCGCAAGATGTTGCTTGCCCATGCACGCAAGCTAACATAAAAATGAGGGGAGACAATTCACAACTACAGTACAATTCACATTAAACTGTTCCTCCAATGAGTTGCTTTAACATTTCTGTTGCATAAGTGTTGCTGGATCTAGTACAAAGCCCTGCACAAACTGTTTCTTAAAAGTTAAAAGTCAGTTTAGCATTGCACTGTGACTGGAATGAAAATGTATTCTAGTTAAGTTGCAAATGCATTTTAGAAACACTGCCCTTGCGCTGTTAAAGCACCGAAAAACAATGCGTAATTCAGACCATTTGTAAAACACAATAAATGATCAGGTAGGGATTAAATCCAATATCAGGTCATTTAACTTCCTCACAAACACATTCAGCTAAACAGAGATATTCTACAGGATGTGTTCAATCATTATAAATCAATGTGCAGTTTGACATTATATAAACAACAATATATCAAGTCCATATTCCATGGGAGAAGGTACACAAAATGAAATGTATATTTATATAATTTCATCCATCCTATCTTATTGCTTTTGCTATCACCTACTGTTTATTCCATTCATTCTAATTCTTAATGACGCACTAGCACAAGTTATAAAATATAAACCATAAAGATATTTCTTTACTCTTTACCCTTTCTGCCCTCATTAGCCCAGCTACATTCAAAATCCTAATAAATCATGCCATGCAAAGTGTTTCTATAAGTCTATTATCAGGTGATCATTATTCAGCTTAAGTACTTTCCAGTTCATCCATCATTTGAGACAATTCATTATCCGACAATGTTTGCAAAGTGAGAGAACCATTGGCAGTAGAATAAGGGTCATATTGTGATTAAATGTACTCAGCGAGTTGGTCCACTTCAAAAAATATATGTTCTTTTGACTTGTGAATTATTTTGACTTTTGCTGGGGTTAGATGATGGAAGTGCCCACTCAGCTCAAGGTTATATTGGTGGTATGCCAGGAATGTGTCCCTTTGCTCTTGGGTAATATAAGAAAAATCAGGATAGTTGTAAAATCAAGACTGGGGTAGTGTGGTGAGTGGAACCACACAGAGCATGTGTGACGGCTAGGCAACTGAGGTGTGCTATTGTGTTCTCCTCTCCATGGGCTAGCAATAGTATTATATTTTATTTCTTTTCACCCCTTAAAGGATACCTAAACAATATTTTGACAACAAACTATTCAAAAATCTGGCTCCATAGGTGACTAAAGGAAAGGCTGCTGTATTCATTAATGCTAAAACTACATTTAGATAATTGACCTAAATGTTGTTGCAGAGCATTTGAAAATTGTAAAATCAGCCTTCCAATTTCAAAAAAACTGTCTTACCTGCTTCCTAAAATGGCCGCCAAATGTGTTATGTGATGACATCATTTGAGCCAAAGTCAGTGAAACATATGGCTCTCTATAGGGCAAAGTAGTTCTTTTTTCCCTTTGTATAGAATTGTTTCGACTAAATGGTCAAAACCATGTGCATTATTTTGTATAATACACATGTCAGGCTATGGTTCTGTTCATTTTGTTTACTTTAACATGCTGAAAATGTGTTCTAATCCAACTGACTTTCTCGGTGGCAAACCACAGTGCAGCACAAATCTTGAATAACCTAGTGGTCTAGTGATTATGATGGATCTAGAATGCTACAATGGGGGTGCTGGGGTGGTGTGCATGCTTAATATGCACTTTTTAACATTTTTATTAAACCTTTATATTTTCTACTATTATTCTTTTCTAGTATGTTTTTGACAGAACTTACAAATGTAATCCATAGTTTGAATGTAAATATTTGTACAGTCAATAAATCAGGCTTCTTCAACAGAGTATAATACAACAGCAAGCAAGTACGTTATTATATGGGGGGGTGCAACCACACCCTTCACCACCCCCTAGAGCCACCATATTTTTGTAGTAATGTTCTTGTGCAGTCTAATGTTAAGAGTTCATACTTTCTCAAAACTCAAATATATGCTTGTCTTGTCTTCTTTTTCCATAAGGAATAATAATAAGAATTAGCATTTATACAGTGGTTTTCATATACATTGTATCCCAAAGTGCTTTACAAGCAATACTAGACTGGTAGTGAAGTGACTGAACGTGTAGTGGCAGCCATTTCATGCATTCATATCCACACACAGCCTTGGACAATTGCATGAACTGGTTTTATGGGAAGAGGAATGTTGACCAGGACAATGGGGTCAAGTAGTGATCAAGGTGCTGGCAGCCCCACATCTTATTTCTCACAGTAATCTGCTCATATTTCTCTTCTTCTGTCTTCCTCCTTCCCTGAATATAGCAGTACCTTGCAAGAGTGGCCTTCTCAGTCCCCCTCTGGTATTCATTCTTCACAATTCCTCCTCACACCAAAAACTGGTGCGCTTATCATCCTTTTGCATCATGAATGCAAGTAGTACAGTCCCCGTTTTATTTATTTTTTGCAAATAACCAAACTTTATTGAAATTTATCAAACATAACATATATATCATACAAGTACATAATACAGAGGCACCATAAAACAATAAATGGAAAAAAAAAAAGGAGAAGTAACAAAGCAGAACAAGACCCCTAAAACCCCCCAACCCTGGCAGCTATCCCTATGGCTGACTCACTAATATAATGAGCACAAACATAATGTAACCTCGAAAAACAAACAAAATAAGACCCAAATATAAGTAATATAACTCAGTCTTCAAAGGGAGGTAACATGGAGGAGAGGATTCACCCAAATAATGTGCCAAACTGGGGTCGATATCCTTCCAGTAATTAAAAGCGAGTGTTGTAAGTTTTAACGCTAATACCCGTACCTATCCTTCAAACATTGGAATAGCTTCCCCCAACATTGCAAGAATATTGGTGAAGCATTATACAAAGAAAGAGCATTCAATGTGCTCATAAACTCCTCCCACCACTCCGTACACGAAGGAGTCCAATCACCTCTCCAGTGGCGCAGAATTATCAGTTTAGTTACTGCTGCTACCATAGCTAATCGACATTTAGTTAATTTGCTATGTATTTTATCAAACACGCCAAATATACAAGCCTCTGGAGTGAAGAATCTGTCCAGATCGTAGAATTGACCAATCATTTGCTTCACCAAATGCCACAGTCCCACCACCTTAGGGCAGGTCCAAAACTTGTGGTAGTCCCCGTTTTATTTTGACACATCAAATATAAATATATCTTTCCAGTAAGTCAGGATCATAGCAGCAGGGAACAAGGGGAATGATGGGCTTTCCTAACCTTAAAAGATCTAGGCTACCTTTGATTAGGCACTATTAAATGATGGGTGTGCACATCATTATGCACGTCATATAACAGTGCCTAATCATAGGTGGCTTAGATCTTATATGTGTAGGAACGCCTATTTTTCCACTTGTGTCATGCTGCTATTAGTCTGACTTACCAGAAGATCATGTTTATTATTAATATGTAAATATAACACGGGAGACTGTACTAAACACATTCATGATGCAGAAGGGTAGTGAACTCACCAGTTTTAGGTGTGAGGAGCTGGTGAGAAGAATGAATGCTAGAGAGGGACTGAAGAGGCCATTGCAGCAGGGTACAGCTACATTCAGGTTAGCTGAAGACATGAAGGAGGACGCTGAGCAGATTACTGTGAGATCTGAAATGTGGGGCTGTCAGCATCGTGATCACTACCTGACTGTGGATGAGAGTAGCCAGTGATGACAAACACTCATAGTGGCAGGGCTGCACCTAAACTGTTACTTGTATTCAGTGTTGGACAATTACACTCTGGCGGGGGGGTGGTGTTGATGTTTGTTAGGACAGTATTGAGGGAGCTGTGTATAGCTCATTCAAGATTTGGAAGGGTGGTAGCCAGTCAACTCACATTATGGAGCAGAGCACAGAAAAGTACTGGAGAAGAATTGCTGGGAACTGTCCTGCGGGCTTCTGCAGATCACAGGTAAAGGAGTAGACTGACACTGGAAGTCAGGTGGATTCACTCAGGGTATTAGTATGCCTCTCCTGCTAATAATATTGTTATCCATTGTAAGTGCAGCCCTTATGAGGGCATGAACAAGCAGTTTTTCTGGTGGGTCATGATGCTTATCGCTTGGCCCTCCAGAAAGACCTAGTTGTTGGTTAATGAGGTGGGAGAAAAACACAACAGGGAACTGTACATACTACTTTCAATGTGCAGAAGGGTGGTGATCCATTCACTGTTTACTGTGGGAGCAGAAGTCAAACACTGAGAATGTGTTCTGGAGAGTGATTTGGGAGGCATTTTTTAACAGTGCCAGCTGGTGATGCATATCAGAATAGGTGTGCACAACCCTCTGAGATACAAGATTACAATCTGAGGTGTAATAATTCTCTTCATGAGACTGCAGGCGGCACTAAGGACAGGGTATGGATGGTGGGGTGTGCAACAGAAGGCAGGCTAGGTGCAGGGGGTTCACATGAAAAAAGAAAGCCTTATTTGTGGATTAACAAGAGAGCATGAGCTTTGGAACTGAACAAGACCGGTACTTTGCTGTGTGACCCTGAGCAAGTCACTAAACTTCCTTGTGCTAACAGGCCACACCTGTAAACAAGCTTTCAGCTTAGTGAGTCTCTCCTGGTTAACAAAAAGTAAAATTCAATGCATCATATAACCACTAGATCATCAGGTATTTGAAGTGTTGTACTGTAATGCAGTTTGCCAAAGAAAAAGTCAGCTGGATTGCAAAACATTTTCCGCAAGTTAAAGTAAACAAACTGAACAAAATCATAGCCTAACATGTGTACTGATCAACATAATCCATGAGTTAATACATGGTGTTGATCATTCTGGTACAACAATTCAAAACAAAGAGGGAAAGAAGAACTAGTTAGCACTATAGAAATATATGTGGATCTCTGGCTCTGGCTTAGATGATGTCATCATGACTCATCACTTAACACATTTGGCAGACATCTTAGGGAGAAGCCAAGGCTGTTTTTTGAAAGTGAAAGGCTGATGTTTACATTTTTCCAAAGCTATGAAACTGCATTTATGTTATTTACATAAATGCAGTTTTAGCATAAATGTAAACAGCAGTCTACTTTACCTTGCTATGAAGCCAGATTTTGGAGTTTGCTGTTTTAAAAAAACTGCTTATTTAGGTACCCTTTAAATAGCTGTATGATTAAGAGAAGCTTCTTGAACAGCAGCATGAACTATGACTGTTAAAACTGTATGTGGGGATTTGCCCCACTTCACTGTACTAATTTTGCTTTACCTTGCAGCTGACACAAGCAACACTTTACTTCCATGTGGGAGTTACCCTGGGAGTAAGACTTACCTGAACAAGCATTTAATAGCCAGCACTTGTGGAGACTCATAGAGACTTTAGTTCCCAGCATACAGTTCTGTGTTAGATGAAACGCCACTAAAAGCAAGAACTGGGTTACTGTGAGTGTGTTGCTGACTTACAGATTCAATGTTTGGCTGTGAGGAATTGTGAAATAAGTCTATGGAATGACTGTACCTGGTGCCAGGATGGTAACAGAGTTCAAGCTTCATTTGTAAAAAATCAATAAAAAGGATTTTTTTCTAAAGACAAGTTATCAGTGGCTAAAAATTGTTCCATTATTGACCAGCTTTTGTAGTCTCAGAAACATTTCACTCCAGTTAAACACTAAGGTGTACCTGGCAAATCCTCTGTACCCCAGTGGAACCGATATTCATCAGATTTTGAACAACACCTCAAACCCTACAGCACAGGATTGGTTGGTTACTTGGGTGAGTGCACAGCAAGCTAATATTCAACAGGCAATATGGTATGGTACCAATGGGGCCAGTTTGTTGCCACAGATTAAAACAAAGCAAAGTCTGAGTCAGCTGTTTAAAAGTTAAAGCCTCAAACCTAAATGCCATCCTGTCCACAAAGCACAATTTTATTGCACTGTATCAGAGAGGTTTGCTTCAACTAAATTTCATTCCTTTAGCAGTCTTGGAGGCCCAAGACAATAGAGAAAGGTGCTACAACAAGCAGTCCTGGGCAGAAACAGATGGAATGAAACAGCTGTGCTAGTGAAGTGGAGACTAGGAGGGGGTAATGTATGAACTGATTTTTACATGACATCTACACAAGAAGGGAAGAGTGGTAAAAATGTTAATAGATCCCTAATAAAATAAAGATGTTTATCCCAATGAGTCATTGGCATAACATTTCAGCATTTTACCAGAGCTTCAGAGAGGTGGCATGAGCTATATTATAGTCAGGGCACTCTGTCTTCTTGCTGTGGCAATCAGGAGGATATTGGACATAAATGTAACACCATACAATTCCGATACAAATTCATAAGCTGATTTTGTAAAGAAGGAGGGGAAAGGAAAGGAGAAAAAAGTGAAAACATAGACATTAACATGACTAAAATTTAACAAAACTGTTGTGCTCCCCCACATTGGACCTATTAAACTCAAGAATTTTTTCATCTTTCAGTAGCATATAAGCATACTGAACTACAGCTACAGTTAAGAATACTATATAGGAAAAGCAGTGACTTAACAAAAGAAGCTGTATTTTATATAAATGCAGAAGTCGTTAGACATCTGAAACCCTGGGGCAGTTAAATAAATATTGGTGTTTTGAAGCATCTGGTAATAACAAAAGTTAGATAGACTCTATAAAACATTGCAAAAAAATTGGAAAGACAAGCAAGGCAAGTAAAATAAGGAAAATAAGAGGAGAAAAACTCTGACTTACCAGATAAAAAACACTTAAAGGTGAAATCTACTACTAACCCAACCCTGCTGAATTTCAACAAACAAGGGGCAGAAGCCTGGTCTAAGATGGCCTCAAAAATACAAGATGACCCAGAAATAAAAAGAGAGACAGTAAACTAAAACATCATATCACTGAAGTAAAAGATAATCAAGAGACTGAATCCACACAAGAGAAATTGGAGTCCTTGGTGAAAACACATCGCCCTGTACTAATAAAGACCAAAATGGGAGAAGGAGGTGGATGAGAAGGAAAAGGGTCAGCTAGAAGGCTCAGAAGATGAACACCAGATGCAAGAGGATTGTATAACAAAAGATAATACACAACAGGATATGGGTGAGGGGGAGCAGCCTCCATCATGGCGATGTAGTTGCTGACAAAAAGTCAGTGATGCAAGAAAATCTTGAAAAAATGAAGGCAGTCCCAAACAATGTGAAGAAAATCCAACTTGCAGTAAAAAAAATGGAAGGAAAAGTGAACGTAGTCTATAAGAAAATAACAGAGCTACAAGAAAGGCAGTGTGCTCTTTAGGGCAATTGAAATCCTTTGACAGAAGAGGTTAAGAAAAATGAAAGTCAAGTGCAACAAATCGTATCAAAATAAGATGATCTGGAGAACAGGACTAGATGCAAAATATTTGCATTTCTGAAAGATGTACAGAATCAGAATGGAAAATGTCACTGTCTAGTGTTGTAACAGGAATATTTTAAGTACTAATGAAGATTGAATCTGATTGCCTTGAAGTGAACAGAGTACACTGGGTAAGAAGAAAAGTAATATATGGGTCCAAAACATGGTTCACGTGCTGTGATTGTCATGCTCTGACACTGTGATGTTAAATGAAGGATTATTTGGGCAATTTCTCAAAATTAAAAAAAATAAATTCTTATATGGATAATAAAATTAGTATCAGAGAGGGATTTTTACAAGATGACTGAATTTTGATATTCAGCAGACATTACAGAAAAAGAAGATAAAAGCTACTACGATTTTTCTGGCCAGGCTAAAAGTTTTCTTGAATGGAGAAATATTGCTATATGAAACAAAGAAGCCACCTTTATCGATTTAAAAATCAGACTACCTACATTATTTACTTAAATAAGTTCTCTTGTCTGATGTCCTATAGGACTGTACATCTTGAAATGTTTGACATGTTTTTTTCTGAGTATATTATAGAGGAGGAGTCGGAGGTAGTGCTGGGCAAAGTGGCCTCAATTCTTGGAACCAAGGTGGATTTGCAGAGTACTCCACAACGCGAAATGGAGTAATTTGCGGTATGATGGATAATGTGAAGTCCATCGAAAACAATGACTTCATGTTACTCCATCTTCCCAGACCACTACTGCACTAATCTTAAAGGTGAAGTGCATTGAAAACAATGTACTTCGGCTCACTTCACCTTGTTTTTAAGCTCCAAATATGAATTTTGCAGTGATTCATGGGATTTCAGGTTACATGGGCTGTATATTGATCTACACAGACTCAGTTCAGGGTAGTGTGTGTAGGAAGCTGTAGGAGACAGTGTGTTCTAAGAGCTGTCTGTGATTCAAACCTTCGAAAAGCTGTTAAAAAAAGCCTTTTTGAGTAATTTTTTTTGCTCAAACTTTAGTTCATCGATTGTAGAAAACCCTCCTGTGCTCATATCATCAAGCATCTTTGTTTGTGTGCGGATTTTTTTTTTTTGTGTGTTATTTATTTTCTCTCCTTCAGACTGTGCCAAGGCTGCAACTGATTCATCTTGTTCCCAAGCCCTGAGCCTCATATTGCAGTCATCCCCAGGGTAACCCGGATGTAACCCTTCACCAGGCAGATCCCCCTCCTCTGAGGGGGAAGGCACCAGAGGGGCAGGCTAGCACAATACTTGGCCCTTGGGGAACTGATGAAGGACTGGGAGCTCAGGGACATTGACTGCATCAGATCGCCAGGTGGCCATCATCCTGCTGAACGCGGAACCATTTTCCACTTTTCTGGTGACGTTCCCTTGCATTGCATCTGCCCTGCCCCCGGTCTCTACCAGATGCTGCTGCACAGTGATGCATCCCTGATACCCACCCCAGGAGAGGAGAGCAGTCTTACAGATGCTCAATCCTCTCCTTCTCCTGCTATCCCCAGGTGTCCCGAATCCATTCCTAACCTGAGTTGCCAGTGTGGCTCAAGGTAAGGCACCAGTGCCTCAGCTCTCTCCACCTCTGGGCCAGCCCTGTGTGGATTTTGAATGTTAGTGTACAACACTGAGTCTGTGTAGTAAGAGACAGTGAAAGTGTGCTTTGAGGGAAGGGTGTATCTGTGGTGTAGGTAGATTTAAGTTGAAGAAATAGGGAGTTCTTTGTTTTTTGGTTATATTTTTGTTATATAACTGACTGTGTTAATGTACACACAGTAATATTGTCATTAATTGTTGATTTTTTTTTGCTGACTGTGTGTTGTGTGGATCTGGTGCAGCAGTTCATAATTTCAGGTTGTTTACAATATGTGGTATATTACTGAAGTTTTCAATTTGCTACACATTACTTGTAGACAAATTTTGTGTGTGTGTGTGTGTGTGTGCGTGTGTGATGTGTGACATCAAATAATACACCTTTTATTGTGCCACGCTGTAATTGTAGGTACAGCAGTGTGAACCAGCTATCTCCTGCAGCTGTGTGATTTTGTACTGCCATTGTGGTATCTTTTCTTTGTTTTGCTGTTTGCACTGCCATAAAACTCTGCAGTCAGTGCCTCCCCCTCACTGGCAAAAGGAATTGTTTTCCAGATTGGATTGTTTGTGACTTCAGCACCACTGGTTAGTTAAGGTGTTGTTTTCACTTGTGAATTTGCATCTGTATCTGTTGCTGAAGCCACAGTTGTTTTTTTGGCTTCACATCCAGCGTCCCCCCCCCACCCAGAGTGAATGTTCCAAAATCTAGATTTGTTTAGAATATTATTGTTGATCCTCCAAAATGCCTACAAAGAGCCGTGCAAGCAAAGCTGGTTCTCGCTATGGCAGTGCAGCCAGTGGTAAGATTGTCTGTGGGCATGGTAGTATGCAGATGCAGAAGTGAATTGCTGATGTGAGGAAAGGTATTTCTCCTGCAATGTTTTTTACAGCCCAATCAGTAGCTTCACTCATAGTTGGAGGAGATAATGTTGTCCCAGCTGGTGGTGTTAGTGCAGTTGCTGGTGGTGGTATGAGTATTGCTGCCTCAAGTTTCATTTCTTACCAGTGTACCGTGTCCAAAAATATAGTGGAGTGTGAAGCAATGCGAGTGAGTGGCAATGTAGATGATGTCATACCGCCCAGTAATATCCCAGTAACCGAACATGAGGATTCTGATAATCATGTCAACGACAGAATACAATGTCACATTTCTTCCACCGCGGTTCAGGTCATGCATTTTCCATGCAGTGATTCTCAGTGTGGTGAAAAAATATCAGGTGATGGTGGTGTTGATGATGAAGAAGATGTGGATGTGGGTGATGCTGGTGAATATGATGATGATGACGTAATTAACCACAGTTGGGAACCAGAGAAAAAGAAATTCAAGGTGGCTGTGTCTGGGTCTGTTTGCATTAACCCCCCCATAAAAACTTGTGATTTACCAGTTTCAGTTAATGGTGATGATGATGATGACCCAGTAATACTAATAGGTAGTCATGGTGGTCAGTTGCAGTCCAAGTGTGTTCTGTCCGAAAAATCATGTAGCACAGTCCCTGATTCATAGTTTAAAAGTACAGAGTCCAATAAGCAGCATCAGGTACATGTTAAAAGTAGAGCATCACAATCCCTTGTTTCGGATTTTTTGTGCAAGATGCAAATGTTGAGTCAGTTGCTATCTGCCAGGTTTACAATGTGTGTGTGAATCGAGGTAAAAAGGGGAGCCATCTGGGCACAAGAGGACAGCATACGCATATTAAGAATAGGCACATGGCACTGTGGACCCAGCACAAGATGGCAGCTAATATCACAGATGGGCGTTCACCCTTGTCATCAACCATAACAAGCATGTTATCTCTTTCCATGACTTAAATCTAGTAGGAAGTTAAATGTTTGCAGTAGTGAGGAAATAAGAGCAGAGGATTACTACAGACATGATGAGGTGGAGGAGCATAATCATTTTGAAATATCCAGTGCTGGTGAGAGTAGCCGTTTTGGTGGTGTGAATGCAGTATGTCTAGTGCAAGTGGTACATCAACCCAGGTTGGTAAATGTAGCAAAATAACTGCATTTGTGTGTTTGTCGTCATCACCTGTGCAATCATTTTCATCAACCGTCCGCACTCCCCTTCCTGCCATTCGCAGAGCAGAACCATTTGACATCACACCCCATGTAAAATGTTTAAGTCAACCTACGTTACAGAATGTTTTTGCGCAAAACCTGAAGTACCCACCCAATCATACAGTGTCACGTGAACTTAATGCTGGTGTAGTTGAAATGCTGGCAATTGATCTTTTGCCCTTCTCCTTTGTGGAGAATTCTGGGTTCCGGTGGTTTGCTGCATGTACCTGTCCAAAATGGAAAGTCCCATCCAGGACATACTTTTAGACCCGTGTTGTCCCTGAGTTGTATCGTACTGTGTCCGACTCAGTAAGACATGCCTTTCAACATTCCTCTTCTCCATTCATTCATTCATTTAAGTATGGATATGTGGACAAGTGGAAAAACAGTGGGGAGTTCATATTTGTGTATATCTGCACACTGGACCCAAGAGCCAGGGGTTGTTTGTAATGTTGGTAGTGTGAATAATCAGCGCAGTAAGGTGGAATGTTGTGGTAGCAATCTTCCAGGAATTCGACAGCATACAACAATTGCTATACACAATGCAACCTGTTCACACACTGGTGAAAACATGTTGGATGTGGTACTGAATGACACTGACAAGTGGCTGAACCCCCTGTCCCTGAGAGCTAGGTTCATAGCAAGTGACAATGGGTCAAATGTGGTAAAATGCATCACAAATGGTGGCTTTTTTCGTGTTCCATGCATGGCCCATTGTTTAAATCTTGTGGTGCAGGAGTTTCTGCAGCACCTTGATGTAAAAGAAATGCTGACAGCTGCACGCCATATCTGTTCTCACTTTTCACGATCTACAAAGGCCTGTGACCAACTTCGGCACTTGCAGATGTGAAACAGCCTCCCTCAGCACCGCTTGAAGCTGGAAGTTGTCACCCGGAGGAACTCCACTTTATACCTGGCAGAGAGGTTGTATGAACAATACAAAGTCTTGACAGTTCTGGGGCCTCCATGTCTATGACGACTGAATGGTGGCACCTCATGGACTCTGTAATAACAATTTTGAAGCCTTTTGAACATGCCACACAGGCAGTGAATGGTGAGTCTGCCTCCATTAGCCAATTAATTCCACTGTGGCGGGTGCTGAGGCAGACATTGGTGAATGTACAGGATGGCCTTGATGTTGCCGGAGACAGTGCTAGCAGTATGTTGCTGAAACACATGCTGACAGTATTCAACCAGAATGATCACATTTTGAGCATTCAGCGTAGTGACAACTTTGCCATAGCAACAATGCTGGACCCACGACACAAATGTGGAATTGTTTCAGTACTGGAGGGAGGGTCTGAACAGGTAAAAGATGTCAGTGGGCAACTGGTGCACTTGGTTCATGAGGGCACAGAAGTCATGTGCCAAGGTCAGCAAACCTCAGCAGCATAATCAGGCTGAAGGTGCACCTGGAGGAGTATCAAGCATATCCTGTAAGGGGAAGGGGACTGCAGTTCCAGGTGGTCTGTCATCCAAAGCGGTTGGCACCAACCCATTTTGGGAAGCTTTGCCCCGAGTGGGGATTTTTTAATTTTATTTATTTTATTTAAACAGCAGTTTGGAAAACCTTTGAGCCATAGGCTCATTTACAAAGGTACCTTGTCACAGTAAGACAAACCAAAATACACAGTATAGCAGTGCAACACATAGGTATAACAGTAAATTAAGACATAGATACAAACAAGCTGGTACAGGTAGGATGGATGCAAACAATACCAAGTTATGTTGTCCTTAGCAGCTTAGTAATAAGCTTTGTCATAAGTATTGAGTCACGGCTTTGACTAGTGGCAGTTACAGCATCGGGTGTTAATAAGGTGGTTATGTAAGGAAGTTTTGAAGCACGATATAGTTGGAGCTTCGGAGATGGAGGGGGGCAGTGTGTTGAACCAGGAGGGGGCCCTAAAGCTGAAGGCTCTTTGGCCGTGAGAGGTCCTAGCTCTAGGGATAACAAGAGAGGTTTTCCCAGAGGTCCGAGTATGAACTAGTGGGACAGAGCGGCATATGGTGGTGGTCAATCCTGGTGGGGAAAGCCCAAGGAGGGTCATTTTTGTAAGGGTACAGGTAAGATATTTGAGGCGCTCGTCGAGATCAAGTACCAGTGCTTTAGCATACAGTAGACAGGTGTGTGTCATCCTAGGTGCTCCAGTAATTAACCTGCAGGCCTTATTCAGAGTAGTGCGAATTTTATGGAGTGCGGTCTGATCAGCAGCACCATACACCGGCAGTCCATAGTCCACTAGGGACAGGATAGAGGAGGTGACTGCGAGTCGAAGAGCCTCCGGGGGGAGGCAGTGTTTATACCGATGTAAGATGCCCAATCGGATATTAGTGGCAGTGGCTAGGGCAGCGATGTGTCCATGGAAGGAGAGGGAGGGGTCAAAATGGATCCCTAGGTATTTATAGGAGCAAACTTGTTCGAGTGGGAATGAGGACCCAGAGTGAATGAGGAGTTTGAAGTTGCAGGACTTGTTTTGGGGATGAGAGAAGAACATAGTTTTTGTTTTTTTAAGATTTATCACCAATCTATGTTCCTTGAACCAGCCCTCGGCTTCAGTGAAGGACTTCTGCAGTGAGTCCTGGAGGGCAATAGGGTTACGACTTGAGGCAAAGATGACTGCATCATCAGCGTACAGTAGAATGTTCCCCGAGCAAGAGTGTGGAAGGGTGTTAAGGTAAAGGGAGAATAGTAAGGGGCCCAGAATGGAGCCCTGGGGAACCCCAGAAAAGATGGGACAGATGTCTGAGCAGGTCCCATTAATTTTTACACGCTGTGAGCGGTCAGACAGATAACTGGTGCACCAGGAGATAGGCCCAGCAGCAAAACCAGAGAGACTAAGGGCATCAAGAAGGAGGGGGTGGGAGACAGTGTTAAAAGCTTTCGAGAGGTCAATGAAGACAGCACCAGCCAGAGAACCAGTGTCTAAGGAGGAGTGGAGAAAGTTGGAGAACTCTAGGAGGGCTGTGTTGGTACTGTGGCCCACTCGGAAGCCATGCTGCTCAGGACAAAGGACATTGTAGGTGGAGAGGTAGTCAGAGATTTGAGAGGCCACCACTTTTTCCAAGGCCTTGGAGAGAGGAGAGAGAATGGAGATCGGTCAATAGTTTCCAGCCACAGTCCTATCACCACCTTTAAAGATAGGGGTGACAGTGGTGACTTTCCAGGCAGTTGGAACCTTCCCCAGGCAAAGAGAGTGGTTAATGAGGCATGTGATCGGGGTAAGGACTGTGTCTAAGACCAGCCGTAGGATACACTGATCCAGGGTGTCACTACCGCACTATTACTCTTGAGAGCAGTGACAAGGTGTGGCCTAAGTTCTTGGGCAGAAACACGGCGGAGGAGAAAATAAGGGTGAGAAAGATTTATGGCAGGTGCTGGGGGAGGAGGGTCAAAAAAATTTGAAGGGAGGATAGGGCTAAGGTCAGTGAATGAGGTGTTGAGGTGGTTGGCTATGAGGGCTGGGTCTGAGGAGATCACACCATTAATGTTGATCTGGGTGGGTGGGGAGTGCACTCCCATTTAACTGTTTAATGTTATCCCAGAAGGTTCTGGGATTCCCCCATGAGGCAGTGAGTGAGGACCGATAGTGCTCAGACTTGGCCTTTCTGATGGCCCAAGTGCACTTGTTTCAGGCGGCAGCATATAACTGCCTGTCATTGGGCCAGCCAGTCTCAATGGCATGGTGCCATAGGTTGTCCCTATGTTTGAGCTGGTGGATCAAAGCTGGGGTAACCCAGGGGGCATTCTTCCTTTTAGAACGGCGGGTCAACACTGGGGCAAAGATATCACAGGCATTATTAAAAGTTTGGGTAAAGAAGGAGAGAGCTGTGTCGATGTCAGGAGTTGCCAGTATGGAGATCAGTCAATTTGGGACAGAAGTTCCTTAAGTTTTATCAGTCCACCAGGTATTAGACGCTGGCATGTGGACTGTGCTATGGGTTTGGGGACTGAGGTTGACCAGTGGAATAGAATGGGGGAGTGATCGCTGAGAGGTCTGGGAGGACTTGTACATTGGGGATCCGATTAGGGGCGGTTGGTGAGTACCACATCAAGCAGGGTACTGGAGCCTCTCTTGGGGTTAGTCCTGGTAGGGTGGGTAACTAGTTGCATTAGGTCTATTGCAGAAAAGGAGTCTCGGTAGAGGAGGAGGAGGCTGAGCCAGTTGACATTTAAGTCACCCACCAGAATTTGATCAGCGGTAGGAGGTAGAGAGGTAAGGTATTCTGTAAGAGAGGCAATGGCCTGCATTTGGTCCCTGGGGGGCACGTATGCAGTAGTCAGATAAAGGGGTCCCTTTAAAGGGTCAGGGGTTAGTTTCAGCATAAGCGCCTGGGCCCTGGAGTCAAGGATGGGAGCGGGCAGGGCTAATATGGGGAGAGATTCCTTGACATAAATAGCACAGCCGCCGCCCCATCTCCCAACACGGTCGGACTGGAAAAGGGTGAAACCAGGAAGGGAGACTAGGGAGTCAGGGGAGGATTTCGACAGCCAAGTCTCATCCAGGGTGATAACATCAGGGTTAATTGATGTGACCAGGCATTGTAGTGAGTCAAACTTTTTTAGGAGGCTACAGATACTCATGGAGACCATGCATAGGCCTGTGGTGCGAGTTGGGGAGCTCCTGGGAACCGGGCCAGGGTTTGGGTGAATGTTCCCTGACAGGAGTAGTAGCATGACTAACACCCTGGCTGGGAGATGGTGAGAGGTTTTCCTACAATTGACATGAGGGGAGGGGAGGCTAAGGGAGCAGGGGTGGGCAGGGAGGTACAGGAGGGGAAAGCAAGAATAAGAAGACACCCAGATGTGCCTGAGTTGAAGAGAAAGCTATGGGGAGGGCAGGGAGGACAGGGACACACAGAGGTCCCAAGGGACAGGAGAGGAGGTTCAGGAGCAAGGGGAGGGAGGGGTGCCAGGGCACAGTGTGGACTAGCAGATGGGTAAGTGGGTAAGTGCACTGCTAATGGGGATAGGCACAGGAAGAGCATGATGCAGGGCCAATACATTGTGGTGAGCAAGATCCGAGGGAAGTAGTGCTGTACAGGTAGGAGTAGGAAGTAGTGAGGGAGCATAGGTCCCTCTAGTGGCCAGCAGGTATAACTTGCAAATGGGAAGAGTGGGGTTCTGGGCAACAGGGCGTGATGACACCGGATGTGATGTCACGGGTGGATCATTAAATTGACAGCGCCCCTGGGTGGGAGGGTGGTTGGGGTGGGCGGGCAGACGGGCACGGCGCCGTCGGCCTAGCACCCCTCTGCAGGCATCCAGATGAAGAGAAGAGGCCCTCTTTACCTCGAAAGTTATCAGGCTGGAGATTTGGCTTCCTCAGCTACTCAGGTGAGCTGCTTGTGTTGCTTCAGTTACTTGATTGTTCCGAGTGCCTAGCTTGGGGAGCTGCCTATGTTGTGGAGAAAACAAAGCCTCTCATTACTATGCAGCGGGAGAATATGTTGTGACTTACACAAAGGAGCTCCACTCTAAGCAAACAGGGCTATTCCAAAATGAGGTCACACTAGGACCCAGCTAACCTAATGCCTTCAGTTACAAGCACAATTCGCTCAATACCACATATTAAACAAGTCTGATCTATATCAGCTGCTTGATATATCTGGCTTTAAAATGTAATCAGCAATTAGCTCCAAATACCACCATATTAAACAAGTCTGATCTATATCAGCTGCTTGGTATATCTGGCTTTAAAATGTAATCAGCAATTAGCTCCAAATACCACCATATTAAACAAGTCTGATCTATATTAGCTGCTTGGTATATCTGGCTTTAAGATGAAATCAGCAAGGCAACTCTAGAAAAACCAGTGAGTCCCTAGCTTTACACTTCAGCATTACTAGCACAAAGAGAGGTGAATAACAAGCCCACCCAGTGGTGAACAGGAACAAAGTTCATAAAATATAAGTGTTCATCAGGTAGCACCCCTCTGCAGGCGTCCAGATGAAGAGAAGAGGCTCTCTTTACCTCAAAAGTTATCAGGCTGGAGATTTGGCTTCCTCAGCTACTCAGGTGAGCTGCTTGTGTTGCTTCAGTTGCTTGATTGTCCCGAGTGCCTAGCTTGGGGGGGAGCTGCCTCAAAAGTTATCAGGCTGGAGATTTGGCTTCCTCAGCTACTCAGGTGAGCTGCTTGTGTTGCTTCAGTTGCTTGATTGTCCTGAGTGCCTAGCTTGGGAGCTGCCTCGAAAGTTATCAGGCTGGAGATTTGGCTTCCTCAGCTACTCAGGTGAGCTGCTTGTGTTGCTTCAGTTGCTTGATTGTCCCGAGTGCTGATTTGAGAAATAAATGATTCCAGAGAACAGGAGGATGCATCAACCACTGGACTTAGTGCAGCACAGAGAATGTTTGAGTCATATTTGTCTGAAACAGGCATCTGTCAATAACTGATGATCTTGTTTTGTACTGGTGTGTAAAGATCAGTGAATGGCCAGTGTTGACTGCAGTGGCACTAAAGTACCGCACATGCCCACCCTCCAGTGTAAGTGTCAAGAGGGTATTCAGTTCTGCAGGTGCAATTGTTAGGGACCATCGGACAAACCTCTCTCCTGCAAATGTTAGTTTGTTAACATTTATAAAAATGAATCAGAGGCACATACCAGCACAGACTGCAACCTCAGTATTCGTACCCCGGCCTAATCATGGTGGTTTTGATGATGAAGAAATGGACAATCCTGGTGGCACTGGCAGTGGCAGCAAGAAACAGCCTACCACTGACGTAGATGATGACACAATGGAGAAAGAATTTCCCAATGGTCAGACTTCAGACATAGATGATTGTGAGGGCAGCTTTCTTTATGAGGAAGATGATGAGGTTAATGTTGGCAGGTTTTAATTGAAGTTGTCAGAAGGCAGTGACATTTTCTGTATGATACATGTTTTCTTTTTCATGACTTTGTGTGCCCCCTCCATACCACCACCAGGACCGCTGTTAGCCTCTGCCACCACAGAGAATGACTTTGTGTGCCCTCTGGACCACCACCACCAGGACTGCTGCTAGCCACTGCCACCACAGAGAATGACTTTGTGTGCCCCCCTGGACCACCACCACCAGGACTGCTGTCAGCCACTGCCACCACAGAGAATGACTTAGTGTGCCCCCTTGGACCACTGCAAGGACTGCTGCTAGCCACTGCCACCACAGAGAATGACTTAGTGTGCCCCCTTGGACCACCACCACCAGGACCACTGTTAGCCACTGCCACCACAGAGAATGACTTAGCATGCCCCCCTGGACCACCACCACCACTGCTGCTAGCCACTGCCACCACCACCAGATGCAGGAAGATGTCACAGGGAATGTCATCATATGCTGCAGCTATCACCACCAGCACCCACTACCAGTGTCATTCTGACAATGTTTTCCCATTACATTGACAATGCCAAGGCAGAGGGAGTCGAACAGGAGAACACATTCATCAGCCACAGGCACAAGGCTTCTTAATATTAAAACTATAAAATGAGTATCTTATGCTATTCAACTTCCTTTAGCTGTGTGTTTTGTTTTCTGTTGCTTTTCTGAGCTGCAATGGTCAAACACATACGGTAAACTTATTTTGTTTTTTTACAGATTAACAGAAAATGACTCTCCTTTACTGAAAGTCGGTATCAATGGTACTGCAGCAGTACTAAGTACAAAAGTCTTTATTATTCAGCAAAATCTATTACAATATACTAAATTTAATAACATATCTAATTTAGGTAATAAGACAAATATAAAAAGACATTTCATAACCAGTCGGCTGTCTGCTTACAAGCTCATTCTTATGATAGAAGTTTCCAGATATTGCACATAAACCCTGCGTCTACAAGTTTGCTGAATTCAGTCTTTTAGTAAAATATAGTTAACAAGAAAGTAGCTACATTCTTCAATATGATTTTCTCATTTCAAGTGAAAAGAAATTCAATTATCCCATCTGGGGAGAGACTAAGACCATTTAATAATCCACCCAACCACTTTCTTTTACTTTGTTCAAAAAGGAGGCACAATAGGACAACATGTTTTAAATCATCTTTCAATTGTTTACCACATTTACAAAATGAAGTTAGTAACTTATTTCTTTCTTGTTTATGTAAGATAAAGTGAGCTTTGTAGCTTTCAGTTCTAAATCTGGAGTAGGCTCTTCTAGATTTGGGACAGATTAGATGTAATAAATAGGGCTCAATGCCCCAAATAGTCTTAAAGTGCTTATAATCATTATGTATTTTTAACTGGGTCAATTTGGAAAATGTTTGATTTATATCCAAGTCTCATAATCTACGTTTAACTGTAGCAACAATCTCATCCCAAGATCTTATATAGATAGCATGTAGAATATGTCCCAAACCCAAAGGAAAAATGTTTTTTTTTAATTAAGTTCATAAATGGATGTATATAGCACAATTTATCCATCCTAATTTCTTCCTCAAGACACTCTAGGAAACCAAAAATCTTGTAGTAAAAAGATTTTAAGTAGAAACAAAATGTGTCTCTCTTTTATTAAAGAAGTCAGAGAATGCTGGCCAAGTTCTAATCTAAGGATGCAATTGGGGGTCCCTGGTGGTAACATGAGGATAAAACGATATAATTTATTGAGTACAGTTTCTAATGGTTTAATATCCATAAAGCCCCACACTTCTCCTGCATATAGTATGCTAGTTTTAATTTTAGCATTTTCTGCTGAAAATTTTACTACTGAGATTTGGACCGAACCCACTGCTTGAAACCACTGCTTGAGCCACTGACTCTGATCATCTGTGCCAGCATTCCTCTGACTCGACTTTCAGATTCTGAAGCTGGAATTTGCATGCACCAATCTCGGACTTCAAAGCCGTCACATGGAGTGTGTAACTGCAGACCACCACGCCGATCATCTGTTGCTGAAGGGGCTGATAATGGATCACTTTCTGGCGACTGGAAGAAAATGCACACATGGAGAAGTAGCTGTGGCAGAAGCCAACAAAGGAGTTGCAGGTCCTCAAGCAAAGCACAAGGCCAGATGGGTATGATGACGAATACTTTAAGATGGGATTTACCTGGACTGGGACCAGTGAGGCACCTCAGCCATAGTGTGTGATATGTGCAGATGTTCTGGCACAAGACAGCATGCAACCCTGTAAGCTTCAATGCCTTTTGGAGACAAAGCATCCCAGCCTAGTTTCCAAACCTCTGGAATTTTTTCAATGAAAGCTACAAGAACTGAGGGGCCCAAAAAAACTGATAGAAAGGCATGGCACTGTGCCTACTATAGCTGTGGAATCTTTGTATTGTGTGGCATTTCGAATTGCTAAAGCAGGAATACCGCACAACACCGATGAACAATTACTTCTTCCTGCTGCAAAAGAAATATAGTGTGTGGTTAGGGCTCATTACGAATAGAAAGCCATGGCTTTCAAAATCTTGTTGTAGGACAGTTCAAAGGTCACAAAAGTTGTACTATCGTTCTGACGTCACATCGATAGTACAACAGCTTTTTATCCTTAAACTGTTTCCTAATTGGCTGAAACATGCACTTTCAAAAAGTACGAGTCAACATGGCAGCTCCACTTATCAAGCAGTTGGGAGAGCACGTAAAAAGACAGTTTGGCCACGGACTCTGTCATACTCAACTCTGTGTTCCAAAATATTTTTTTTTTTTTTAAACACTGCCTCAATTAATCTTCGTGGTTGGTAGCACAGCGGGACAACAGCAAGAACGGAGATATTCAGGGTGGCACAACAGCGAAGATGTGCAGTGTGAACACAAGATGGTAGAAAACTGTACCACAATCCTTAAAATGCTGTGAATTAAAACAGTCACATTTTTGGGGGGAACCATATACTATATGCTCAGGCTACAGGTTCAGTAATTCTGGTCCCTCAAACTATGGTGGTCAATATTCCATGATAAAATAGTTAGTTTCCTCTCATTGTTATTATTTTCCCAGGCAGATATATGAGGCTCTTGATGTCAATCTGACTCTAAGTTTTTTAAAATTTTGAAACCATTTCTATCCCTCCATTTCTCGAGTTCTATTAAGGGATGTTCTACTGCAGCAGTACCATACACAGGAACCTATGGAATATCCATTTCAAATCCATACTGGTAAGAATATGTATTTTATTTCATCTGTTAATTTTTATTTAAAAAGAGTGCAACAAATCCGTCTGAGGATGATTCATAAACTAGGTGACGTGCATGTTGCAAAAACTATTTCTGCAAGATATCATGCACTGTATTCCGAACTTGCAGCTGTGCAGCCATTACAGTGTTGAAAAAGTTGCACACAGGTTGTGTTTCTTGACAAGATGTGGTTTTGAAATGTAACTTGAGTTGAGATTGAGAACCATGGACACTGGCACAGTATATTTGTTACACAGCCTGGTACTAAATTAACTTGTGATTGATCTTCTGAGTGCAGTGTGACAACTTACTATCTGTGTTAATAATCCAGATACCCGTGGAACAGCCATGGCTTAAACATAATGTGTTACTGCTGCAATCAAGTTTTAATAAGTCCTTCATTTCTTTTTTTAAGAAACTTCCAGATGCTTTGTTGTGTTCCCTTATCCAAAGAAGTTCTTCAACATCAGGCACCCCGGGCTGGGGCAGACATGCAACACACAGAAGTCATTTCAATCGATGACCATGACCACCATTACCAATCAGATTCGAGAAAAGTGTAGATGAAATCTGTGAAGAAGTAACCAAATAAGAAACCATTAATGAAACCTACATGCAAATATGCCCCCTCCCAAAAAAATACTTACTTTCATTGCCTTGAGAGTTATCCATTTCCAATTTCAATGCAAAAAGTTTTCATCGAGCACTGGAATGTGCACGCCAACAGTATCTGTGACCTGTGATACAAAAGAATACAATGAGTACATGTCTTATGTCAACCCCCACCTACAAAATACAAATATGTATATATATATATATATATATATATATATATATGTATATATATATATATATATATATATATATATAAAATCAAATCACCAAGGCTACTATTAGTGTACAGACAAAGGGCACCCTTCCATCCAGTTGAGATGATTGCATTGCATTTGCAGGAATCACAGCACACTTTGGGTCAGCAACAGTTTGCTCATGGTCATCATTTCTGATGGGACTTTGTATGTGGTGTAATGCTTCCATTTCACTTCGTTACCACTTGTCAAGTTTCTGGACACAAAACAGATGCATTTTGAGGATGCTGAAATAATCTGGGGACACTGTGTGACCACTACATGCATGAGAGACTGTGCAATAAATTCTCCTGGACTTTGCATGTGGTGTAATGCTCCCATTTCACTTCGTTACCATTTGTCAATTTTCTGGACACAAGACAGATTCATTTTGGGGATGCAGACAAAATCTGGGGTTTCTGTGTGAGTATTGCACCATGACTGAGTACGCCATTAATTCTGGGGGACTTTGCATTTCATGTTACACTCTAATTTCACTTTGTCAGCACTTGTGAATTTTCTGGACACAAGACAGCTGCATTGTGAGGATGCACAATAATTCTAGGGGCAGTGTGTGAGTACTGCGTGCATGACTGAGTGCGCCATTAATTCTGGGACACTTTGCATTTCATGTTATGCTCTCATTTCACTTTGTCAGCACTTGTGAATTTTCTGGACACAAGACAGCTGCATTGTGGGGATGCATAATAATTCTGGGGACTGTGTGTAAGTACTGCACGCATGACGGAGTGCGCCATTAATTCTGGGACACTTGGCATTTCATGTTATGCTCTCATTTCACTTCGTCAGCACTGGGGAATTTTCTGGACACAAGACAGTTGCATTTTGGGATTGGGAATTCTGGTGAATCTGGTAAATATTTTTGGAGCCTCAGTAATGTTTAGTTTTTGTCATGCTATAGTGAAGTATTTATCAAAAAGCTGGACTGAGCACTGCAATTATACTGTGCTAAACTACCTGTGTGCAGTCTGTCTTCTTTCCTGTGTGTGCAGACACTGTCCAGCATCAAGTTGCCAATATATATATATATATATATATATATATATATATATATGCTGATGCTGACTTGTTGCACTGTTCATGGTGATGGTATAAAGAATAAAGATGAGAATATGTATTGTATATTTTATTTGTACCATCAATGGCAGCAGGCAAAGCCATATGATATGTTTCCAGAGGTCTTGGGACAGTGTGCACCTCAATCACTTGTCACACAGACACAGTGCACACATGACTTTGTGGAGATAATAGCACAATAAATCATGCTTTTAAACAAACTATACCCAACAGACATAAAATATTGCTGAGGCACACAAAATATTTTATGGTGTACAGACATGTTCAAGTCAGAATATATAACAGGCCCTGCAGTCCACTGCCACAACACTGTGCTACCACTGGCACCATGTTGTGTTATGGTGTACATCAACTTGCTGAAAAACTGACACTACCAGTGTAAACTAGAAAGACATTTTCCAGAACAAATAATGAAAAGAAGGAATGTGGTAGTACAGTGTGGTGACAGTGAACTGGACCTTATATATTTTCTGACTTTACAATGTCTATAACATGAAATATTTTGGGTGCATCAGCAATACTTCATGTCTGTTAGATACGGATTGTTGAAAAGCAGGATTTTTGGTTCCTATGATCTCCTAACAAAAGATACGTTACATATTCTTATCTTTATTCTTTATACCAAAAACACAGCAACAAGTCAGATAGCAATCAGCATATATATGTTTGCATGAAGCTGGACAGTGTCTGCAGTACATAAATACATACACACACACACACACACATATACATACACAGGAAAGAAGACTGACTACACACATGCAGTTTAGCACAGTATACTTGCACTGCTCAGTTCTGCTTTTCCACAAACACTCCGCGACAGAAAGTAAACATTAATGAGGCACCAAAACAGTACACACACACACACACAAACAGACACACACACTTAACAGAAGGAAGGGGGGCTAGAATACAAAGTGTCACACATATGGAACAAACAAAAAAAGGGCATAGTTACATACAAGGGTCGGGGATGGTGGAGGAATACATTTTATAACACAGCAAGGAAGGTGTGGGGGGGCACATGGTGTGAGGAAAAAACTAATGTGGGATCCCATGGTGATCCAGCAGCAGTTCCAGCATGGACATAATTTGTAACTGGTGTCCTTTGATGCAATCCAGCCACAGCTCAACAGCATTCACCCTCTCATTGTTCTCCTCAACAGCACTCCAGAGAACTTCCGGGTCAGCCTGCATTACACACAGTTGTCTGGGGTCCACACATTCTACAGTCTGACCTGCTGGTGGTGGTGGTGTGCTGGTGGAGCATCAAGAGCTGCTCTGGCCCTCCTCTTCTTAGGGCCACTGCCATGCATAGCTGCACCCTCTGCCACAGAAGGGCCAGCAGGTGCAGGCCTAGCCTATTCTGTGGCAGCCATCCTACTCCAACTGGTGGTGATTGAGCATATGGGTGCACTGGCCCCCAGTCCCCGGGTGAGTCCCCTGGGAGCCATGGCATACCTCCACCTCACATAGGTGGCACTTGACCATGCTTCTGCCCCCCGACACAGTCAAAAAACTCCCAAACAATGGAGGTGAGGGGAGGACCAGGCACAGACAGAGGAGGGCCAGATGAACTGGCAGTTGGTTGGTCACAGTGCTCAATAGGGATGGGATCCACACCTAGGCTTGGGGGCACAGGCACATCCTACTCCAGAGGACCTGGTGCTGGAGCTGGAGCTGGAGCTGGACATGGTAGTGATGGTTCAACTGCCTCAGAGTCAGGAGGTGGTGCTGGTCCTGCTTCCATAGGGGGGGCACTCAGAATTTTTGATCGGTCCAACAGGAACCAGCAGCCATGCCCCCCAACACATGCACATGGTATGACACCTACCACTACCATGCTCTCCCAGAGCTGCCCCCATCCCAGACATTCCTTCATTCTGGTCCATCTCTCCTACTGTGTTCCCTTGACCCTCAGTCTGAGCAATGACTACTCACACTATCACACAACACACACACACACAGTCACACAGACAAAGACAATCAACTAACTACTTATAAAGGTAAGACAAATACATTTACAGAAAGAACAAATTAAGTAAAAAAGAGTTCAGAAAATACAAAAAAATGTAGCTTTTCAAAAAGCTGCTGGGTCTAAATCAAAGTTTAAATATCCTCCTCACTCTGATCTCCAAGTCTCAGCAGTGACAAAACAATACACTCCTCTCTCTCCGTCTGCACAGGAGAAAGTGAAAGTGTCTGCTTGTATGACTCACTCCTGTCCTGCCTGGCTAAACAGCATGTGACTTACAGTACTGCAGGCCATGTGATGTGTGTGTGGGGGGGCTGCCAAATCTGAAACACAAAGTGGATCACTTACAATCATAATGAGAAACACAAAGTCCATTGTAAACAATGACTGCACCTTACTTCGCATTGCCATTCCGCCTTAGCACAAAGTGGTAATGACAAGGTGGAGTGAGCACTTTGCATTGCCCACTTTGCATTCACTTCACCGGTGGAATTAAAATTTGCTGCATCTCTAGGCGGGGGAGATATATCCTGGGTTTTTTGGTTAAACTGATACTAAGCTAATTCAGTCTTGTGTTCAATGGATCTGATTGGCAATATATCTTTGTGTCATGGTAACAGTTTATTTGAGTGCTGCCTGGTGGGAAGGGAGATACACAATAGCTCCTGCAATGCAGGCAGGCCAGGCAACGGAGGGTAGGCTGCCAGACCTTGTACCATGGCTCTAAATAGGTTGGTTGGAGAATAGGAGGTGGGGGTTGAATGGGCTTAAACATTTTTAGGGTAAGTGCAACATTGCAATGTGGGTCTGGGGCAAAATTGTATTACAGTTCTTGGCAATATAGACTTAATAATTATCTATGGGAATTAATGTCAAGTTTTTGACATGGAATGTTAATAGGGTTAACTTGAATATAAAAAGATATGGGATTTTAAAGTACATTAATGTAAAAAAAGCAGCTATTACTTTCCTGCAAGAAAGTTTCTTAAATAAGAAGGAAAACATTAAACTGAAAAGGGGGTTGCTACAGAAATGAGTTAACCTGATGCATAGCACATTACTGAGATTGGTAGTGTGATTTGCACTTCATGGTCATTGCTTAACAAAAAGGCAACCTCGTAGCAAATGTAACAGTAGTCTTGCCCTCT
The DNA here is from genome assembly GCA_016271365.2 of Neoceratodus forsteri. NCBI lineage: Eukaryota > Metazoa > Chordata > Ceratodontiformes > Ceratodontidae > Neoceratodus > Neoceratodus forsteri. The sequence goes on along the minus strand of CM028131.1, from coordinate 1,435,829,282 downwards.
TCCTAGATCCCTCCCAATCTACCTTTCATCCTTCTCCATCCCCACTCCATGCTATTTAATTATTCATGCATTTGATTGTTGAGCAGTAAGTCATAGGATGTGTGTGTCTCTCTCTTTATATATATATATATATATATATATATATATATATATATATATATATATATATATATATATGTACATATATATATATATTCCTGATTAAAATACATTGCTGGATATAGAGATTTATGCAGCAGTCTAAATTATCTATAGTAAATAAGAGTATCTGTATAGCTATACAATGCATAATTGAACATATGGGCACTGCTTTTCTCCCCTAAAGTGGATTAAGTTGTGTACTCACATGCAATGGTGTTCTTAATGTGTAACAGGATTTCATTATTTCATTATATGGAAGTTGGTTCATTGTGTCACTGTTTTAAAGGAACTTGTTTTTTCGATTATTTGTACTGTCACTTTAATAAGTAATTGTTGACCACTTTTTGAATGTATAAAACAGCCATGCCCACTGGGGGTGATATGCTTTGACAAAGACCTATTGGTTGAAATGTCAGTCCATTTGGGTATCCTCAGGCTCATGAGCTCAACTTTGTCCTCTTGCACCAAATAAAACTGCTTGATTTATTTGCACCCTATTGTGGTGTGGACAGCAGTTTACTTCTGTGCTGGGTGAGTTCTGTGAGTTATTCTATTGGCTAAGATTGTGATTTTGGAAGGGACAATCTTTACTGGTAAGGTGGTAGATCACTATGTGGATGCAGAGGGTACAATCATCATAATCAGAGTTCTCCTGGGTAATATTCTATATGTTTTCAAATCTTTATATGCCCCTTTTCAACTGGACCAGTCTTTTGTATCTTTTGTAAACAACATGATTGTAAGTGAGAATGTGAGCACATTGTATTGGGTGGACACATGAACTGTCTTCTTGATACTAGCTTAGATAAATCAATAACTGGAAAGGGATGGGATAAATATAAGTCCAGAAATTTGAATACATTTTATAATAGAAAATGACAAGGTGCATATTTGGAGGGAATTAAATGGGGAAACCCATTAACTCATACACTATTCTAACAAATATGGGGTTAGCTCAAGAATAGACATTTTTATGTCTATACCCTTTTCTTGGACAGTACATGTCACAACACCATCACTGAGACACTGTAGATCTCTGACCATAACCAAGTTTCTTTTAGTTATATTTGGAATGGACAAACAGAAAATAGGTGAGGGTTGTGGAAATTAAATAATAACCTTCTGAAAGATACAAATTTCATGGAAAGGTTACGTGAGGCAGTTTGAGAGTTTATAAATTTGAATAATTTAAATAAAAGTAAGTTTATACAATCATTGGATGCTTTAAAAGCTACACCTCAATACATCATTATGTCAGAAGCTTCACTGTAAAATAAACAAAGGAAATCAACAAGAAACAATATGGAGCTTACACTCCAAGAATTGGAAAGAATGTGAGGGCAGGAGACAATACTGTCGAACCTGAATTTGAGAATTAAAAAAAAAATCATAATAACACAGATGAAAGAAATAGTAAAAATACTTGCCTTAAACATAATAAAATATGGTATTTGCCAAGCGATACATCTGGGAAGTTTCTGGCAAAACAATTGCAAGTGGCAAACTGGAAATCAGATATTACTGTCATACATGTAATAGACAAGAAATATATTTCACAGTCTAATCCTGAGGGAATGGTGAACTGCTTCACAGACATTTTAAAGAAATTATATAGCTCTCAAAGTAAACCCCTGAAGGAAGAATCAACATATTATGTTAAACATTTTGACATAGATATATTAGATGCAGATATAGCATTCTTAACTTTACTCATTACTAAAGAAGAAATAAATGACACAATCTGGATAATGGCAAAAGGGTAATGTTAAGGAGACAATGGCTTTACTATCAGAGTCCCTGAATAATTTGGTACCTTTTAATGGACCAACACATATCTTGTACAAAGATGATATAGTGCACAAGCTTTTGGGGCCCCACAGGTCCCTTCTTCAAGTGAATAGCATGGCTTTACCATTGAAATTAATGTATTACTTTCCAATACAATGTCTCCCCTTCTGGATTCCTCAGTCATTTATATAATTTCACGTGTTCCAAAACAAGGTAAAGACAATAACAAACCAGAAAATTACTGACTAGCCATCATCTTCAACAATGAATACAAAATGTTAACTAAAATAAATAATAACTGCATTTTACCTTCCTTACAAAAACTATTTCATTAAAGTCAGCAAGGTTTTATTCATACCAGAGAGATACACATTGGATTACACAAGGTGCAGTATAGTATTGAGTACTTACAAATGAATAAAACAGAAGCAACATTAATTAGTTTAGATGCCTCTAAGGCGTTTGATATTGTTGAGTGGCATTGTTTATTTTTTGTTTTGAAAAACTGGGGTTTACCAGCTGGGCATATTGAATGGATCACCACACTGTATGGCTCCCCTAAATCTAGAATTAGTATAAATGGGAAACTCACTGATAAATCTGGCCTGGTTAGGTAAGTCAGAGAGGGCAGCCCTCTCTCTCCAACACTATTCATTCTGGCACTAGAAGTTTTATGAAATGAAGTCAGGTCTAATTCGACTATCAAAGGCATCAGTGTAGGTATAGAAACTATTACACTGCAGGCCTACGCTGATGATGTGTTGTTATTGTTACAAGAGCCATATAATAGCGTGAGAGAACCTAAAATAGTAATTAATCATTTCTCCAAGGTCTCTGGCTATACAACAATGAGAATAAATCTGAAATTCTTCCTTTGATACAGGCTCATTGGAGGAAGTTCTAATGATATTTAATGAAACAATCAAGTAGACTACATGATATTGCTGGGGATTATGCTTTCCAATAATGTGGAGACTCTATACAACCATTTTCCAGTCTTTAAAGATTTTGAATTGAAGGATTGGGGTTGGCAGAAACTCTCCCTGTTGCTCTGGAGAAAAAATTTGATCTTAATGATATTGACCATACCATGTATATAATATACTCTGCAGGTAATACTTACAGAAATACAGGAAATATGGTTTAAGAAAATGACTACAATTTTTTGGGACTTCACCTGGAACTATAAAAAGACTAGAACTATCTGGCATAAGTTATATTTACCCCAACATGGGGGAGGCTTTGCTTGCCTGGACCACACGAACCTCTCTTGTACAAATATTGTTAAATACTTATTATTAGTAGTGTATGATAATCAAAATATCTACTTTTTAGAAGATCATTTACTTAATTTATATGGGGACAGTCACATTAATTAACATATCAATTAAAAAATATATGGTTTGCACCATCCAAGTATAAACATTGTAAAATTAATATCATAGAAAATTTAAGTTCCCCAGGTAAAATTAGAACTTAAAAAAACTAAAATAGAATCAAATTAACACATATGTAATAATCTCTGGAAAACCCAAAATATCAACATCAATGGGAAAACTATTGATGTAAGCTAGAGGGAAAACAGCATCTTCAAAAGTACAGATATGGAGGAAAACAAAGCCTTCTTGGAATGGGCAGAATGCAAGGGCATTATGAACTCACCTAAACTGATGTATACAAGTATTTACAACTTGAAAGTACTTATAATAAAGAGTATGACAGGTGGGAAGGGTGCCAAATAGGCACCATATACAATCAGTTGAGAAAGAGATTGGTAACATAGTTGTGAATAATTCAAAAAGAATGTTTGCTTACCTAATGATAACATTTTGCATTAAAGGAGATAAGGTATTCAAAAATAAAAGATAACCTGTCAGCAGAGCTTAGTAGGAATTTAGCAGAAATACAATGGAATAATCTGTTACAGTTTTTGAATTGTTACACAACTTTTAGAGCTAGGTCCATACAATATAAAATTATTAGTAGTGCTTACTTTATACCCCAACAGTTACAAGGTTAATCTTATAGAGGACAACAGTTGCTGGCAGTGTAGAAGTTCTAATGTAGATTTCAGACATGTATTTTGGTCCTGCAATATGATACAAAAGTGCTGGAGTAACCAATCTGATGTTATGATGTTTTAGACAATACCAACAGGAGCAAACTGACTGACCAGGATTCTTTAACTCTTAGAACAAGTAATACGGCTGTTAAAAACCTTATCCTGAAGCATTGGAAAATACACTGAAATCTAGAGCCATTCCCTATATGGAAATGGAATCATCTATTTCTGTGAGATCTGTCTCATAATGACTTCTTTACATCATGTCAACAGACACTTTGTAAAAAACCTGTTACAGAATGGTCAAAAAAACATTTCTCCCTGAATTCTATGTGCAATATCATGAATGATTCATATGCTAATATGATGCGTATAATGAATTTCTTCTTTATACTGGTTTAAATGTCTAATATTTAACCTTTTAGTGATTGTTAATGTATGTAACTATATATATATATATATATATATATATATATATATATCAAAAAACTCAATTTTAATGCAGCAGTTAGGGTTTCTATTACAGCTACAAAAGTCTGGAAATTCTGTGTTATGGATAACATCCCTACCACCTGCCCCCCAAAAACTCAAATCACCAACCAGCATTGCAGTGTGCCTTGGAGTGGTCTGACCTAACTCTCACCCCATTCCATCTCTAAACAAGCTGAGATGGTAAAGAATAGTAGAATGGGGTGAGAATTAGGTCTGATGAGAATTAGGTCCAACCCTAACTTCAAATTTCCAAACTTTTGTTGCTGTACTATTAACCCTAACTGATGCATTAACAGAGCTTTTTGCAATTCATTTCTTTCTTTTTGAGAAGTGTAATGTAACTGGTATGTGGTTGTGGGGCGCCAGGGCCCTCTAGATACTAGCTGCACCTTTCATCTTAGCCATTTTGCATAATGGTATGCATATATGGGAGCATGGGCTTTCTGGGCCCTACGCTCCCACTTACACATAGGTAAGGAGACATACCGCAGCCCTAGAGTCATGAAAAGAAACCCTTGTAACACTAATTTGGCAATAGCTTAGTAACCATAGCAACTATGAAAAAAATTACACTGCAGTTGTAATCATGACTTGGGAACCTCCACGCAAGCTTAGTCAACATAAAGGTGGATTAAGCTGCCCAGAGCAAAAAATCTGTATCTCAAATTGTTTTCAAGATACAGGTGCCACAATGTTATCCTATGGGAAATTTCTCAAATCTGGAATGCTGTAAATATGGAACTAGTGTAATTTTTTTCACCAAACCAGCAAAAGGGCACATCTGTGGGGCAAGGGCTTGCCACCCTGCAAATTACCGCCCAAAAGCCCTAACCATTTAGTTGCAGTGAGGCGTCGAAGAAATTGTGTTTTTTTTGGTGCAGTAGTGTCACAAATTGTGACGCTTTCACAAAAGCTGTGAAAGAATGGGTGCAAAAGTGTCGCAAATTGTGAAACTGTCACATCCGTTCTTTCATAATTTGTGACAGTACTAGTGGGTCGATGCTGGAAAACATATTTCCAAGGAGAATTTTAAAATTCCGATGCCAGCATTGTGTTCCTCAAGCCCCAATTAGATAAACACAGCTGTCGGTGTTTACCTAGGGGCAGTCAAATTTGAACTGCAGCCATTTTTCTCCACCATTAACTGAAAACAAGATGGCTGAAGCATGGAACTACTGAGGGCAATTGCGACAGTAAAATGTACTGCCAGCAGCATTTGAGAGGCACATATATTTTTTCCCATTGATTATAATGGGAAAACTTTAAAGCAGAATCACTTTTGAATGGATGAATATTTTTTTCATCAAATTGTCAAAAGGCACATCAATGACCCATACTACATAGTCCTTGAGAATTTCAGACTAGATAGACAAACCATTTGAGCTGTAGCCCCAAGAAAAGAAATAGCCTCAAATGTGGGGTTTTATACATTTTTTGGTGCTCCACAACTCCGTAACCGCATATCTGACAGGAAAAATTGTCAGCTCCATAGATCTACGGTGCCTGACCATGTGTGCAAAATTTCAGGCAAATCCATTGTACAGCTGCAAAGTTATTAAAGTGCAAACTTTGGGGTTTTACATAGAAGTGGCCAGGCAACACTAACTACAGTGCCACTACCATGGCGCTATAATTCATTGCAAAAAAATCCATTAATGCATCAGTTAAGGGCGATATTATAGAGACAAAAGATTGGAAATTCGGTGTTAGGGTTACCAACCATACTACCCCACCCTCATACCCCCACCCTCCACACACCAACAGGCATCATGGTGTGCCTTGAGGTCAGCTGGCCTAACTCTCACCCCATTCCATGTGTAAGGAAACTAACATGGTACAGTATAGGAGAATGGGGTGAGAGTTAGGCCCAATATCATTAAGGCATACCGACTGCTGTTGGTGTGTGGACGGTGGGGGGTTGGGGTGGTAGAGTTGATAACCATAACACCGAATTTCCAAACTTTTGTTGCTATAATATCAACCCTAACTGATGCATTAAATGAGTTTTTTGCAATGAATGTCCCTTCTTTTTGAGAAAGTGTAATGTTACCCATATGTGGTTGTGGCCCTGCATTCCCATCATGCATGCATTTTGTAATTGTCTCTGATTTTCATGTGGGAGTGCAGGGTCCTCTGGGCCCTACACTGCCAGTTATACATAAGTGTAGCAATAATGTAATGATCTGCCATGTCCCTGTGGGAGCTCAGGGCCCTCTGGACCCTGCACTCCCAGTACTGCATAATGGAGGGCTCTGCAGCCCCACTATTACATAATGGTATCCACCATCTACCCATAAGTATAGGGACATAGCCCAGGTCTAGAGACATTTCAAGTACCCCTTGTGCTGCAAATGTGGCAATATCTCAGTAGCCATAGGAAGTTTGGAAAAAATTTCACCACAGTTGTAATCATGACCTGGCAACCTGCACACATGCTTAGTGGCGTATAGCCAAAAATCCATATATCAAACCGATTTTGAGATAAAGCCACCGGAAGGTGATGCAGCCACCACAATGTTATCCTGTGGGAAATTTCAAAACTTTGGAATGTAATAACTATAGAACCATTGTATATTTTTCACCAAACCAGAAAAAGGCACATCTGTGGTGAAAGCCCTTGCTGCCCTGCAGATTTCAGCCCAAAAGTCCTAACCATTCTATTGCTTTGAAGTGGCAAAGAAACAGTGATTTTCTTGAAAGTATTTTCACAAATTTGTGAAAGTTTTGTAAATGTACTGGCACGAAATTTGTGTACTTTCACAAATTTATGAAAGTTTCACAAATTTTGTGAAAGTACACTTGTGAAACTCTCAAATTTGCAAAAGTTTCACAAATATACTTTCGCAAATTTGTGAAAGTTCTGATGGCAAAATTGAAAAAACATATTTCCAGGCATTATTTTTAAAAACTAATGCAAGAATCATGTTTTTCAAGCCCCAATTAGGTAAACACAACTGTTGGTGCTTACCAAGGGGCAGCATTTTTTGAATTACAATGTTTTTTTAACTGTCACTAACTGAAAATAAGATGGTGGAACTGCAAAAGTACAAAACCCAATTGCGAAAGTAAAACTGACTTTTGTGAAAGTAAAAAGTGCTTTTGAGCTGTACATATATTTTTTCCCATAGGTTATAATAGGAAACTTCAAACTTTAATAACTTTTGAACGGATTAATATTTTTTTACCAAATCTTCGAATGGCACATCAGTGACCCAGACCCCATATACCCTGAACATTTCAGACCAGACTCCCAAACCATTTGGCCATGGCCCCGAGCAAAGATTTTGTCAAAAAGTGGTATTTTTCACATTTTTTGTCTTGCTGATGCTCCGCAACCGCACTTTGGACCAAAACAAAACTTGCCAAATCCAGAAATATATGGTACTAGACAGCCCATGCAAATGTTCAGGCCAATCAGACAAACGGTTGCAAAGTTATTAAAGTGCCAAATTTTGGTTTAAGATAAAAGTGGCTGTGCACCCTAACTATACCTGCACTACTGACAGGTATAATATATATATATATATATATATATATATATATATATATATATATATATATATATATAGGGGATACATGAAGGGCATGAGTGTGATATGGCAAATATTGTCACTCCTGCATCATGAGCTCTGGATATCTCATGAGTGCTGAAGGCACAAGTGAGATATTCAGAGCTCATGATGCAGGAGTGACAATATTTGCCATAGCACACAATCTGACCATCAGGTATTCAATATATAAAATAGGGCCAAGGTTCTAGAAGTTTTGTTATGCTCTTTTGTGTCCTGTTCCTGTTTATGTGTTTGCTCATTCTGTGTGTGAGCTTTTCTGAATGGGCTGGCAGTGTTATAAACTCTGGGAGACACATGAGTGCATTTTGCAATGCTAAATGAGTTAGTTTTAGGTAGGAGTGAGAAACATACTTTTGTGAGGCTGTATTGTTTAAAAGTCTGGCTGCAGTGAAGCTGAGAGCATCACATTAATTTGTAATGAGCTGAGAGGGAGAGTGTCAGAACAGCTGATACTGTTTTCAGTGGTAATTAAGTTAGCTGCAGGCAGAGAGCAGAGTGTTCTGTAAAATTGTGCTCTTTAGGATTCTGGCTGTAGTCAACCTAATAGTATCACAGTAATTGTAATGGGTGAAAATCCGAGTTTGAGGAACAAGAGGACGTGTGTTTCAGTGGTAGTTGAGATAGCTGCGGGCAGTAGTTTAAACTTTTCTATGAAGTTGTGCTGTTTAGAATTCTGGCTGCAGTCACAGTAATGAGCTGGAAGTTGGTGGTGGGGGGATAGGTGTGTTTTGTAATGTTCACTGAGTTAGCTGTAGGCAGCAGTGAGACCTCTGAAGTAGTTCTGAATTTGTGTCTATGGTAACAGCACAGGTGTTTCTAGCTGCCTAGAGTGATGACCTTTTGTGACCTGTGTGTGTAAATGGCTGATATCATCACAGTAGAGCAGAGGATAAAAATATCACACTACAGTGGATGATACTCTGTTTTATCTCACTCATTTACCACTCACCCCTATTGTGTGTATATATATATATATATATATAGATAGATATATAGATATATTATGGTAGCACGGTAGTGCTACCATAGTTAGGGTTGAGGAGCCATTTCTATGTTAAACCCCAAAACATTACACCTGAATAACTTTGCAACCGTTTGATGGATTTGCCTGAAATTTGGAATTTATGATCAAGAGCCACAGGCCTTGGTATCTGCCAAGTTTTGTACTGGTTGGATATACGGCTGCAGAGTTATTAAGTGTGATCTGTGCACACATTTACGCTTTTCTGGAATTCTGTGGTCGCGCCTACAGGTCGTACGGTTTGTGTGACCGGCCCGAAATCTTCAGGGAATGTGCAGCCAGAGTCCCCGATGTGCCTTTCAAAGATTTCATGAAAAATATTAAGCAGTTCAAAAGTTATTCAAAAAACAGTTTCCCATTATAAGTCAATGGGAAAAGTTAACAAAAAGTTCAACACTTTACAAATGCATTTTACTTTGCAAATGGGCCTGTTACTTTCACAAATCGGCCATTTTGTTTTCAGTTGGTGATCAGAAAAATGGTTGGCATTTAAATTTGGGACCCTCTAGCTACCTAATTTTTTTTGTATTCACCTAGTCGGGCCCTGAGGATGCTTGCCATGTCTTTATTTTGTGGTAAAACACCCAGAAATATGTTTTTCAAATTTCTGGAAAAAGTACTTTCATAAATTACTTTCGTGCTCATGAAAGTGTCGCAAATTTTTGAGAAAGCTTTCACAAATTGCGACAGTAGTTTTCTAGTCTGTGGGAAAATGACAGCAATTCTTTGGCACTGCGCTGCAAAAGAACCGTTGGGAGTTTTTAGCTGAAATTTGGAGGGAATGGAGCCGACATCTCACAGATGTGCCTTTCAGTGTTGTATTGAAAAAATATTACACAGCAGCAAAGTTAAAGCACTTCAAAGTTGACAGTTTTTCCCATAGGATAACATTACGGCGCCAGACGCATTACAGAAATCCTTTGGCACCCTGCTGCAAAATAACGGTTTGGTCTTTTTTCCTGAAATTTGGAGGGAAGACAGCCAACAGTACACAGATGTACCTTTCAGTAGTTTGGTGAAAAAAATATCACACGGCGGCAAAGTTACAGCACTCCAAAGTTGACATTTTTTCCCATAGGATAACATTACGGCACCCAACGCATAACAGAAATCCTTTGGATCCCTGCTGCAAAATAACGGTTTGGTCTTTTTTCCTGAAATTTGGAGGGAAGACAGCCAACAGCCCACAGATGTGTCTTTCAGTGGTTTGGTGAAAAAACATTACAGGGAGGCAAAGTTATGGTGCTCCGAACTTTTCTTGTTTTCCCATAGGATAACATTACGGCGTTTGCCGCGCCTTTCAGGGCCGTATCTCGGAAACGGTGCAAGATATGGACTTTTCATCAGAAAATTTCTTAGCCCCCTAATGGGGCTAAGATTCAAATTAGCCAGGACAGTTGTAAATAATATGACTTTTAAATTTTTTTTCTACGTCGTACGGTTCCTGAGATATAATGTATTTAGTATTCCAAGATCTCATTTTCTGCGCCGATACTCATTATTTTGCATACATTATTTGTACTCACTGTCTTTCTCAATGCAGGTTTTGGGGAAAACCAACCTGTGCGCTTACATTACTGTTACTGTTGCCCTTTCTGCTTGCGGTTCCGTACCCGTTTCACTTACCATTAACGTCTGCGCCACCATGTGCGTTATCCTTTGCGTTTTCATTTGAGCATGTGTTTCTGTTATTTTTTGCCATTTTCTGTCTACAGTACTGTTTATCTTTCTGTTTCACTTTACATCACCATGCCCATTGACATTTCTGTTTGCAGGCACCATGTTACTATGTGACAACTCATCACGTGGCAGACCATTCCGTCTATGCCACCATATAGATTACCCTTTCTGTTCTCATTCGTGCTTGTGTTACCATATGCGCCACTGTTAGCATTTCTGTTTACGTTGCTATCCCTGTTAGTATGCCACAAGACATCATGTGGCGGGGCCTTGGAGCCCAAAGGCTCCGCGCTCCCCACCGCAGATATCGCGGTGGGCGCTGGGCTCAGAGGGCACCGCGCCCGCTGCTGCATTATATTCACTATTTCTTGTTATCATTCTCAAAAGAAGGAAATTAGAGGCAAAAACTCAGTTTAATGCATTAGTTAGAGTTGTTCCACAGCGACAAAAGTGAAATTCGCTGTTAGGGTTGAAAAACCCCTTGCACCCACCACCCCCAACCGGCATTGGGGTGTGCATTGGGATCATGAGTCGTAACTCTCACCCCATTCTCCTATACTTCTGCTGCTTTACACAGGTCATGGGGTGAGAGTTAGGCTGATGATCCCAATACCCCAATGCCACCACTCAAGCCATCATCCTTTGTGTTTTCATTTGCGCTATGCGTTCTGTTGCTTTTTTGCCATTTTTGTGTACCGCACTGTTTCTCTTTCTGTTTCACTTTGCGTCACCATGCCCATTGACATTTCCATTTACAGGCACCATGTTACTATGTGACCAGACATCACGTGGCACACCGTTCCCGTCTACGCCACCGTGTGCGTTACCCTTTCTGTTATCATTCGCGCTTGTGTTACCATGTGTGCCACTGTTAGCATTTCAGTTTGCATTGTTGCTCCTGTTACTATGCCACAAGACATCATGTGACGGGCTCGCGGGGCCCTTACATTCACTATTTCTCAATATCATTCTCAAAAAAAAGGGAAATTAGAGGCAAAAAACTCCATTTAATGCATTAGTTAAGGTTGTTCCACAGCGACAAAGTGGGAAATTAGCTGTTAGGGTTGAAAACCCTAACTCCGAATTCACCCCCAGCACCACACACACACAGACACACACACACATTCAAGTATGGGGGAGGACCAAGTCAACACAACCAATGACAGACATCCAGCAGCAGGTGACAGAAATAACAAACAATTGTCTAAATGTACTACGTGACATCCCCACCCACCTGACCAGGTACTGCATGCTCAGTCGAGATCAACAGCAAAACTTAGGCCATGTACACCAAACGTACACATCCCTGATTGCCGCTGCACACAGCGTACCACACTTAGTAGTTGCATGGCCTTACCTACGATGCCCCACACACACCACAACTGGTACTGTGCTGTTATTCAATATAAATGCTGAAGGTGCATGATGACAGTTGTAGAAAGGTTTTAACACTACTGAGTATACATTAATTAAGAGAGCACATAAATTAACTACAAGACACTAGCATGCTCAAGATAAAAGTAGTGACACATTTAGTAGGTGATTTACATAGTAGTACATTTACTGCAATGGTTTACTCAACATAGAGGCTGATGTAAGCGTATGGAAAAGCATTGCCGGTTCAACGCTGTGAAATTGGTACTGCCAGTATCACATGCATTCTTACTGATGAAGGTGTACTGCTGATGTACATACATAGACCTTCAGTGTGTTTCAATATTAAAGATGCAGTAAGTATTCTTTGTAAGAAAGATTGTAATTGCATGGATCAGGCCAAGCAACTTCTAAATATCATAGCACTACTGAGCCAACAATGATGTACCTGTATCGGACATGTATATAGGATAGATTTTCCTGTAGGCACTTACTGAGTATGTTGTACCTGATAAAGACAATCTCATTGCATCTGTGATAGCTAACTTATTCAAATAGTAATACATTTGCTATTGTTGCGATGAGTGATCTATGCCACTTATGGACACAGTGTGATTTTTTAACAGTTGTTTCATACTCAGGCTGTATGCCTACTGTTTGGGTTTGCCACTTCTGTCACTGATGCTATCAAAGTGATAACTATGTTAATTCTGCTACAACAGGAATCAAGTAGGTATGGTGTAGATATAAACAGAATGTCTTTTAGTATTGATTTAACTCATAATGGGGTAAATGTACTAGGACAGCAGGGGTTATCCTCTATCACTGAGTCTGTCAGTTATAATCACACTAGAGTTTCGATGACTGTAATGATCAAGTTACACTGTTCATCTTCATGAGTTCATATTCACAGCCATTCTCCAGCAAATAGACAGTGTATGGTGTAACTGGGTGGGACACTGTGTTGCAAAGCTGCTGCAGTGCCTAGCAGAGGAGAGTATCTACTCATAAAGACAATTAACAATAAGGCATGACCAACAGTTATGTTAAATGGTCTGTTAATCACCCTGTAGGGGTTTAATGTTGAATGAGGCATATCCGAGTGCCACATGTCGCTAGACAGTGATAAACTGACCATTAACATAATACCTGGGAGTGGCTTATTGCTATCATAATAAACTGTTTTTTAAACAACATTAAACCATGTTCATCATATGGTTAGGCTCTACATGTATGTTAATAAAAACTAAACATAAGGCTGTTACAATGTTTACAGTCAATTAGAAAGCTGCATTTCTCAAACCCTTGTTATAATCAGAGATATTATACCTGTACAACTCCTTGGTTTGCTTAACTCTATTGCTCAGGTGGCCCACCACAAGTGGTGTGGTGTGGTGTGGGGCATCGGTAGGTAAGGCCATGCAACTACTAAGTGTGGTACATTGTGTGCAGCTGCAATCAGGGATGTGTACGTTTGGTGTACATGGCCTCAGTTTTGCTGTTGATCTCGACTGAGCATGCAGTACCTGGTCAGGTGGGTGGGGATGTCTCGTAGTACATTTAGACAATTGTTTATTTCTGTCACCTGCTGCTGGATGTCTGTCATTGGTTGTGTTGACTTGGTCCTCCCCCATACTTGAATGTGTGTGTGTGTCTGTGTGTGTGTGGTGCTGGGGGGGGTGAATTCGGAGTTAGGGTTTTCAACCCTAACAGCGAATTTCCTCACTTTTGTCACTGTGGAACAACCCTAACTAATGCATTAAACGGAGTTTTTTGCCTCTAATATATTTATAGGTGCAGTCACATCCCTATAGTTAGGGTTGAGTAGGCAGTTCAATGTCAAACTTAAAATTTTGCAGTTGAATAACTTTGTAACCATTCAACAGAGTTGCACAAAATATGGTGTGCACTGTCTGTGGGGTAGATCTCTTGATTTGGCAAGTTACATTTCGGTCGGATGTGCAGTCTCTGAGTTATGGAGAGGTGAAAAAAACATGTTTTCACTCATTGACTTTGCTGGGATTTTTTTTTTGAACTAGTCTACAGCCCAGAGAGTTTGGTTTTTGGGTTTGAAATTTTCAGGACAGAAATGAACTACTACACAGATGTGCCTTTTACTACTCTTGTGAAAAAATAATAATCCATTTTCAAGATATTACAATTTAAAAATAAAAAAAAACAGTTCTGAGCATGCTCAGTAAGCACTTCAAGATAGCTGTATGAAACGAAGTAGGAATCCTACTTCACATAGAGAAAATCCTACTTCGCATAGCCGCCATCTTGTTTTCAGTTTTGCCTGAAAAAAAGTTTAAAACTGCACAACATTATAGTTTGGTGCAGAATCACCACATGTAGCTTGCTTATTGGGGCCCCATTAGGTGCATTCTGCCCTGTACCAGACAAAATATGTTAAGAAAATGTGCTTTATTTCATAATTTAAATCCTCGGTCATATTGGTGTAGTACAACTTAGAATCCTACTTTGTATACCAAGATATGGTGTAGGATCCTAGGTCGTGAGCCAAAAATCCTGAAAATGAATGTTTATGCTGACATCGGGATGCCCAATCCCTGTGTTGGCACTAGACGGTCCCACACCAGTAAGGGACACTGAGGAGCCCTTTCCCAGTGTTCTCAACAGAAGAAAAATGTCCCCTACATTTCTGACAATGGGGGGCACCCAGTCCCCGTGTCAGCAGTCATCCACCCTGGTGGGACACTGGGGAGCTCACTTCTAGTGTCTCCAGTTATATTATACCCCCACTCCACCACCACCACCAGCACTGAGTGACACTAGGGAGCCCACCCCCAGTGTCACAAAATGGTTTCCAGTACTGTATCTCTGCAAAAAAGAAAATAGTCTCCTGATGTCTTTTTATTTATTTTTAAATCCTTAACAAAGAAAATGATGCCTCATCATCTCCTGTTCCTTCCCCATTCCACCCCTCCTCTGTGCACCCACCTCCCCACACTCCCCTTATCCCATAATTACCTCTGGATGTCTGCAGCTGCAATCTTCTCTGGACTGGGACACGTCTACTCTGTTCAGACCCCAACCGTGAACTATAGAATGGAAGTAAGTGCTGTATAATAGCTGTCTATGCCATTCTGAACTTACTGATATCTCAGGTATTTTTCAACATTTTTGCGCCAAATTTTCAACATGGGTTTTTTGGGACCCCACCTCATGAACACTGTCACTGTCATCTCGTTACTTGGTCCCGATAAGTGATTTTGTGGTCACTGCACAGAATCACCCTTTGAGACTAATTAACAAAATGACAGTGCCATTGTTAGTGAGAGGAGGTACGAAAAAGCCCATGTTAATGATGCTAACTAAATTAAATAAAACTACTGTGTTATGAGCAAACATTACACAGTTTCTATGCGCAATCATAACTTTGCCACTTTTTAATATTTTGCGCTCCAGATTTTCAATGTTGCCATTTTTTCATACCTCCTCATAAAAAATAGAGCTGTCATTTTTCACATCCTGCCTGAAATGTGTTTTCACACCTGTGGAGTAGAATGGCACAGTCACTGTGCAAAATCAACTTTCAGGATGGATTAACAAAATCACAGTGTGAGTATTCATGAGGTGAGGTCCCCAAAAGTCTATGTTGAAAATGTAGTGAGAAAATTCCTGAAAATGCCCGAGCTATGTGCGTCCATTGAATTTATTCTGTGCACGAGCATAACTTTGGTACTATTCAATATTTTGCAACCAAATTTTCAACATAGCCATTTTATCACACCACCTCATGAACAGTACAGCTGTCATTTTTCACATCCTGACCAAAATGTGTTTTTGCACCTCTGACACAGAATGGCGTTGCAGTTGTGCGTAATCATGTTTCACCTTGCATTTCACAATTTCTCTGTATCAGGATATATAAGGTGGGGTAATAAGATGGCTATGCTAACAATTGGGTCACTGTTGTTGGACACATGGAAGTTCAGGGCCCAGAGGACCATGTGCTTCCACACCTACATACATCTGTGCATCTACAGAGGAATTGGAGTGCAGGGTCCAAATGACATAGAAACATAGCAACGAGATACAAGTCTAGCAGCTGTTAGGCCATAGGAGACTTGCCACATATCAGTGGAGATATTGCTTTGATTGCTTTCCCATGTATCTATCTTACTGGTTTTTAAAATATTTTATACTCAAAGCTTCTACTTTACTTGGTGGCAGCGAGTTCCATATTCCCACTACCCTTTGACTGAACCATTGTGCTTGTTTAGTGGTCCTTTACTGCTCCCCTTTTAGTGGTCTATTGTGCAGTCTTGTGGCCCTACTTAGGCTGGTTTTCAGTTGAAATCCAGCTGATTCCCATAACACTCTGCTTTTATAAGCTCTATATATGACACACAGATCACCTCTGATGTTCCTATAGGAGAGTGAGAATATACCAAAGTGCTCCAATCTGTCACCATTATTTTCATGTTTCATTCCTCTTATTCTTTTTTTGTATATTTCCTCTGTACCCCTTCTCTCATTCTAATAATTTTGACATTTTGTGGGGTTGTCAGTGGTGTCCCATATTCCAAACCTGGTCTCACCAGGGACCTATGCAATGGCGACATAACCTCTCTACTTCTGTTCTTGATGTTTCTAAAGATATTCCACATTACCTTGTTTACTTTGTTATGCCTTCCCTATTATGCATGTCAAATTGTAAATTACTCATAATCCAGACTCCCAGATCCTTTTGATTCTCTGTACTTTATATTGGCTTATTGTTAATATAATATACAGAATGTATGTTATTTCCCCCAAAGTGTATTACTTTGCACTTCCCCTCATTAAATCTGAGTCTGTGCTTCTTAGCCCAGTTTTCCAACTCCTTTACTTGATTTTGTAGTTTCTGAGCTGCATCCCTAGTATTAAGTATTGCACCCACTTTGGTGTTGTCTACACATTTTTTCAACCATGCTCCATCCGCTACTTGCATACTAGAAACCAGCATTTAAAAAATAATCAGTCCCAATATTGATCCATGTGGCACACCACTGGACACAGCGCCCCACTCTGATCCATGTCCCCTAATTTGAACCCTATGTTGACGTCCATTCAGCCATGATTTTATCCATTTAGTCAAAGCTCGATTAATACCCATATCCTGTAGTATATTTATAATATCTGTGTGTAATACAGAATCGAATGCCTTGGCATAATCTAGGTATATTAAGTCAACAGGCAGTCCATTACCCAAGGATTGGCTCACAGGTTCAAAAAAGTCAAGCAAGTTGGTAATGCAGGCCTTCCCCTTCTCAAAACCATGCTGAGATATGTCCACAATACCTAGGTCCCTCATATTATCTTCCAAGAAAGTTTTTATAAAGCCTTCCATTATTTTACCTATTGAAGAAGTGATACTTAATGGTCTGTAGTTTTCAACTAACACCTTGTCCCCTGTCTTATGAATAGGTGCTATGTCTGCTAACCTCTACTGTAGCAAAGTTTCTCCCTCTTCTAATGATTTGTTACATAACATAGAGAGGCCCTGCCAATTCCATTGCCATATTTCTTAAGAAATGTGGGTATATCTCATCTAGACTACTGGACTTATGTACCTTGAAATTACATAGTTTCTCATATATCTGTGTTTCAGAAACTGTGTATCCCATATTATTATTCTCTTTGTTTATATCTGTTATCTGTCTTATAATGTCTGATTTCTGAAAAACACTGAAGAAGCAGTCATTGAATTTGGTTGCCATTTCTGTCTCATTATCTATCACACTTGTACTGTACCTTCTTTTAAGTTTGTAATATGCCTATCCCCTTTTCTTAAAGTACCAATGTAAATATAGCATTTCTTATAACTATCATTAGTGTCCTTCACCAGATTTATTTCTGCTTTTGCTTTGGCTTTTTTTTATCATCTGTTTACATTTTGTAACTTGTGATCTGTATTCCCATCTCTCGTTTTCACAATTAAATAACCCTACGTTTCCACAATTAGATAAGGATACTATTATACTATCTCAAAAAGAAGGGACATTCATTGCAAGAAACTCCATTAATGTATCAGTTAGGGTTTCCATTACAGCAACAAAAGACTGGAAATTCAGTGTTAGGGTTACCAACCTTACCACCCCACCCCAACCCCACCTTCCACACACCAACAGGCGTTGGGGTGTGCCTTAAAATCGTGGGTGTAACTGCATCCCATTCTCCTATATTGTAACATCTCAGCTTGTTTACACATGGAATGGGTGAGAGTTGAAACCCAACAAGCACACTCCAATGCCTGTTGATGTGAGGGTGGTGAGATAAATCCTAACACTGAACTTCCAGTCTTTTGTCGCTGTACAAGAAGCCCTAACTGATACATTAACAGAGTTTTTCAATGAATATATATATATCTATATAAATATAGATATATATATATATATATATATATCTTTATTTTCAGATCTTTTCGCTGTTTTCTGATGACACCTGTAGCACCCAGATGGTTTGGAAAGCTGATCTGAAATTTTTAGGGAAGACAGGGACTGACCCACAGATGTACCTTTTGCTGGTTTGGTGAAAAAATATATATCTGTTCCAAAGTTATAACATTTTAAAATTTTGGGTTTTAAGTATGCTCAGTAAACACTTCAAAATTGCTGTATGAAAAGGAAAAAAGAATCCTGTTTCATTTAGGGCCAATCCTTTTTCAAGAGTGGAAAAATCCTTTTTCATTTTTTTCCATCTTGTTTTCTGTTTTTGTGTAAAAAAAAATTCAAACCCCACAATAATGCCATCTTACAGAGACACCAACACATGTATCATGCTCATTGGGACTCTGTTAGGTGGATTCTGCACTTCATTGTTGGCGAAACGAATCCCAAATGTTGTTTTTTGTAAGTTTTAAATCCTTTTTTGTGACTTGCTCCCACTTTTTTCTTATGGCTGCTCATATGAAAATTTTCATATGAGTCACTCTTTCACTGATTCTGTAAGGTTTCTCTGGTGTGTAGTGGTATCACCCCCCCCCACCCTCTGATCCCTGTTCCTATAATTATTTAATTTTTTCCCTGGTGTATAGTGGCACCCCCCCACCCTCTGCTTGCCATCCCCATTACTAATTTTATATTTGCCTGGTTCTAGTAGCACCCTGAACCTCCAATTACCATCCACATAATGACCAAGTTTTTCACTAGTTTCCAGTGATGCCCTCAAACTCCTATTGCTGGCCCCATAATTATTGAATTTTTTTCCCTAGTGTATAGTGGCACCCCCACCCTCCAACTGCCATCACCATTATACATTTTCTGTTTCCCTAGTGTCTAGTGGCACCCCCTTCCACCAATCACCATCCCCTTAAGATAAAGGGCAGTATTTTCAAAGGCCTTGTAATGATGCAAGGTGCTTGCATCAAACAAGTATGATGCAAGAGGCATCTTGCACCAAGGGCTGCACCTAGAGTGAATTTCAGAGGCAGCCTGCATCACCCAGCAGGCTGCCTCTGCCAAACTGTGCTACTGCCTGCCTTGTGTCATGAAAGTGGCAGTGGCATGGCACTAGGGGGCTTGTGGAAGACCCAGACTGCTGCAGTCCTCAAATCCCCATTTTCAAATACCTCCCCAGGAACTAAGTACCAAGAACTGTTAGACCAGCAAAGGGTGGTTCTAATGGTACTTAGACACCTCCTGGGAGGGTCATCCAGTATATGCCACTATGTGGCCTGCCCCGATCCATCCCCAATGGGCAATCCCTGGTGGTCCAGTGGTCCCCCTCCCCACCCTGACTGTTACTGTAAGAATTCACTCTGGTGGTCTAGTGCCCCCCCAGCAGGAAGTGCCCAGCTCCCCACTCCTACCCACTCCCGTAGCCCGATCCAGCGACTGGCACAGCCCTCCTCACACCACCATGGCTGGCCACTGAATGAGCTGTCAGTCGTGTACTGTATAGAGTATACAGTACACCCACTGACAGTTCATTCAGTGGCTGGCCATGATGTGAAACAAACTATGCTGAGTACTTCAGATCAGAGGCTATCAGAGAGGGAGTGAGGCTGGACACTACCTGCAGGGGGCATTAGACCACCATGGTCCCAGTGTGTGTTGGGGAGAGGGTGCTGGTGGCACAGTGGTGTTGAGGGGGTGCTATGGCCAGTAGCTAGCCCCTGTCTGTGGGTGTCAGAGACACCCCACAGCCTTTGTAGCATTCCTGGTGGGCGCACCATCCATTGGGTGCACTGCCACTGTTGCCACATGCTGCTGGACTTAGGTCCCAGGACTCTGTGGACAGGAAAATTGGGCACAGGGTCCTAGATGCACCCACACCTGGCACAAGCTGCCATTGACGCAGCTTGCATCAGGGCTGGCTTTTAAAATCTGTCCCCAAGTATTTCCCTGATGTCTTGAGGCACCCCCCATTGCTGTCTCCATAATTATAGTATTTGTGCCCTCATGTCTAGTGGCACCCCCACCCTGTGATAGCCATCCTATGTGAAATAAAGAAAATGGCCCCTTGATGTCATTATTTTATAACCTGTAAAAAAGAAAATGGTTGCTTGGCAATCCAAGCCTCCACCCTGACCTCACACTCAGCATCCTCCACCCCACTCTCCCTACCACATCCCCCTGCACCCTCACTCATGGGAACAGATCCCAGGGTAAAGATCTACTCTCTGATCCAAGACACGTCTTGCCGCTGGAACCACAGACTGCAATATGAGAAACTAGGGTTAGTCCAGTTAAATGTATTTCAATGGTGTTTTCAACTTTGATGCATAACATTGCCATTTTTCATATTTTGAGGACAAATTTTCAAATGGCCTTTTCGGGACCCAAACTCATGAACAATGGTGGTGGAATTATGCAAATCCAGTCTGAAAGGCAATTCTGATTGCTTGACAAAAATGCCTTTGGGCAGGATTTGAACATGTTTACCACCCTTGTTCATGAGGTAGGGTCATGGGAAGAGTACATTGAAAATTTGGGGTCAAAATATGAAAAAAATGGCAAAGTTATAAAGATCTGTTGAAATTTTCCTCCTCTTCCTCATATCTTTGGTAATTTAAAATAGTTTGACTCAAATTTTCAACATAGTCATTTTTTTACACCACCTCATGAACATGACAACTGTCATTTCTAAATTCCTGGCCAAACTGTGTTTTTGCATCTGTAGTGTGCAATGACATTGCTGTGGCATGGAACCACATTTTGGTTGGGATTTCAAAATTTTCAGTACTGGGTACATGAGGTGGGGTAATAAGAAGGCTATACTGACAATTTGGTTGCTGTTGTCCTACAAATGGAAGTGCAGGGCCCACAGAGTCCTGTGCTTCCACAGCAACATGCATATACACATCTATGGTGGGATGGGAGTACTAGGCCAAGAGATTCCTGGTTTCCCACAGACAAGTAAGGATACGATTACACTATCTCAAAAAGTATGGATAGATGTCAAATAAGGACACAATTATACTATCTCAAAAAGTAAGGAATTTATTTGCAAAAGAAATGTATTAATGCAACAGTTAGGGTTCAGATTAAACTGACCAATGTAGGGAAATGTGATGCTAGGATTTCAAACTCTAACACCCCTGCCTCACCCCTGAAGTGAATGAGGGATAAAATCTTCTTTGGGGTTGTCAGCTGTAATGCTTACCTCATTCTCTGAACTCATGAAACATACACACCTGTCTCCATCAGATCTCAGCTTTTCTGTCACTGCAATGGGGTGACTGTTAGGGTTGATGACACCAAGGAAGACTCTACCCCCCTCATTTGCTTCAGGGTGGGGCAGGGATGTTAGGGTTTGAAACCCTAACACCACATTTCCCTGCTTTTGTCAGTTTAATCTGAACCATAACTGTTGCATTAACACAGTTTTTGAAAAGAATATATGGTGTGTGTGTGTGTGTGTGTGTGTGTGCGTGTGTGTGTGTGTGTATTTATCTATATATATAGTTCATATCTATTATTGTTGTATTTAATATGCCAGACCCCATGCTGTTTTCTAACTTTCTATCTGATGTTCTACTACCTTGATAAATAAAATATTTATTGCAAAAAAATGTTAGATGTAAAATCAAAACTTTTATAAATTTGGATACCCTTGACTGTGGCCAATCTTTCTTCAGAGGAGATCTCTGTCTGATGCAAGACAAAGGACACTAAAATGGTACTTTCACTTTAGGTAAATTTTGATTTTCTTCTACCTTATTGGTCACTGCCATAGCAGTTATGGAGCTGCTACTTGATGGAGACTGTGTAAATGCTTTCTTTTTGAAACAAAATGCTTTAGCAAAGAATGGCAGATTTTTTTGGTGGAAGTTCAAAGGTTTCAATGAACAAGTTCTTAACCATATCATGAGTGGAAAAGAAACCTGTCTCAGCTTGTAGTGGCAATCCAATGAGTCTTATTTTTTTTATCTTATTTATTATCAAGAGATGAAATGTTTCTGCATAACTGATTTTTTTTTTCATTACTGGGGCCTGATATTCAAAAGAGCACAACATGCAGCACAAAACCTTGCACTGCACTTTGCAATTGCCTGGGAGTGTGAGGATGTTATATTCAGTTGAATAGTACACTGGCACTATTTGACTGTATATTGGGCCATGGCAGCACAGCGCTAGGTCAAGCAGTGCTGCCTTGACATGGATGCCATAGTACCCCACCAGAGTCCATAGCATCACGGCACTATCTGCAATATTCAAAGGGACCCATGCAAATGAGCCCATTGGGCATGCAAGGCACTAAGGGTCCATTTGCATGTCACTATGGGGTCATTTGCATGGGTAGCAAGGCAGATTAGTGAGGTATTTTCCCCACAGTTTCCCAATCCCAAATATGTGAGGATATCCCTGGTGCTAGTGGTTTCCCCCTTTCAATCACCAGCCCATAATAAAAAACAAAGCTCCCTGGTGCTAGTGGTTTCTTCTCCCTCTAATTGCTAGCCTGTAATGAAATAAAACCCTACCTGATGTTAGTGATCCTCTATCCAATTGCCAGTCCATAATGTAATAAAAAAATATTCCCTGGTGCTAGTGGCCCCTCTCCCTCCTTCCTCCAATCGCCAGCCTGTAGTAAAATGTAAAACCCTCCCTGGCATCCAGTGGTTCCCCTTGGGCACTAATCCACAGTACCACAATTTGCAATTCCATAATTCCTGGTATCTAACTTCCATCCCCCCACTACGGCTACAAACACCCACCCCCAGTCACCTTACCAGTACACTCAGTGATATGGATACACATATGGTGACTGGTGCAGCCCTTCTCACATCTTCTCAGCTGGCTGCCGTATGTCCAGGTAGAGAGTGTACTTCTTACTTAGTGGACAGGGTGCATCACCCTGTTCTATAAATAAGAGGCACACCCCTAAGAACTAGGCAGAGATTACCAAAGTTAGGTGGCTCATCCTCTCAAACTTTGTGAGCTGAGAGAGGTAAGCAATGAGTTCAGCCTGGAGGGGATCTCAGTGGTTCCTCAGTGGTAAAGCAGAAGTCATTTGGCTTCCAAACAGACCACTTATACCCATATTTTCTCAATTAACTTGACAGCTGGGAATGATATGGGGTATCCTAAGAGAGCTACTTTTGGAGAAGGAGTGATTTTACACTATACAGTAGCATTAATAAAGCTAAAAACCTGGTGCCAGTAGAAGTGGCGCTCAATGCAATCCCATAGTATGTGGAATAGGTTTCCACAGGTTGGCAGCAGCCCCAGCAGTGATTATTGGGGAAAAGTGCAGAGTGAAGGACTGAGGGTGTGTGGTACCACATTTGTAGCACTTTGTTTTGTGGCAGCCTGCTTCTGGAGTCTTGGATGGTTGTGTTTGCAGACTTCCAACAAGAGGAGCATTCTTTTTTGGGAAGAGATTCATTTAGGAGAGATGCCCATCTGTCCTGGACAGTAAAGGACTGGTCCAGGAGAGTTTCCATATTGCCTTGTAAAAAAGGTCTGCCCTACCTTTTGAGGATTTCACCCAATCCTTCAGTGGTTGGTCAGTGTCCTGTGGGTGGTGCTATTGCAGCTTTTATAGCAGAGGGAACAGCACCTTGCGGATACTGGGTAAGTCCATACAAACGGGTTACCAGAGTGTGACATGAGGGTAAATTTTTCAAATACACAGTAGATCAATTTTAATAAGCTTGTCAAGATACTGTGACCCAAGAGTGAAAAGGGACCAGATTGTAAGATAACTCCCTAGCAGACATTTGAGAAAAATCACCTTCAGTGTTGAGTGTGTAACAGTGGACACCAAACATTGTACATACAATAGTGGACACAACAGGTGTGTAACTTGGAAAAAAAACTTTACTTTTCTTTACTTTATTTTATTAAGCATTTCAAGTCACTATGACCCAAGAGTGAAAAATGAATTATTTTGTGGGATAACTCCATAAACTCCATATCAGACTTGAGGAAAAAGCACCTTCAGTGTTGGCATGCAACGGTGGACACCAAACGTTGCATGTGCAACAGGGGACACCACACAAATGTTTATGTTAAAAAAAGTATTGCCTGCACCCCTCTCTCACCAAAGTCCTGCAGTACCTTTAAGATCCCATCTCAAAAGAAAATCACCCATTCAAAAAAAGCTGGATGCTTTTGCTGAAATTTTGGGGAGCATGTAAAAAATGCAATTTGCTTGGACACCACAGTTGCACGTGCCACGTAAAACGTTGAGTGAACCAGAAATTTTATATACATTAAAAAACTAGAGTGAAAATGTCTTCATTAACAAAAGACAACACCAGGGGCAGTTTTCAACATAACTTTACTGAAGTGCAACTAAAATGAAGTCTGCATAGAAGTAATGGATGGGACTGAGGTTTTGAATGTCACATTTTGCTAGGAAAAATCTGTGACATTGTGTAGCTGGACACTGAATAAAAATAAAATGGGTGCACCTGGGTTTCTTAAACTATGAAATCTATCTGTACTTGTAGCTACCTTTTAAATTCACTTATCATGACTGTAGTGGCTGTTGTTATTGTTTTTAAATCAATGTACAAATTATTTGGCACATTGGTACCCTCATTACATGGAATTACCCATCTGCAAGTATCACCAAAAGTCTCACAGATCCAGGCAGACCTTGCACTATATGATAAAGCAGGCATCAAGGGCACAATGGTCTAGCCTGAGGAGGTCCTTCAGAATTTGAATACCAACTGAAGCCCAAGAAAGCCAGTTAACAATTGCTCCACCAACCTAGTTTTGTGGATTATTCCACAAGTGAGTAAGCTATCATTCACCGGACCTTCACACTTGCCCAGTATCTCACTGAGAAACTGTTGCTACTTTTTAGTTTGACACAGTTTGCAGGTATTTCCCTGCTTCTGTAGACCTGTACAGTGCTCTGTGGCAGGCAGGGGACTCTGGGGTGAGCCAGCATCCAGAAGCAGCATGAGGGGCAGGACTTTCTTGCATAAAGGTTTGTGCCACCCGTCTCCATGGAAGGAAGCCAACATTCACCTGACCTGAACATTCACCCAGTATTCCTTCTGAGAGAGTTATGCTATTTTTCTGTTTTACATAGTTTGCAGGTGTTTCCCTGCTCCTGAAGACCTGGACTGTGCTCTGTCACTGGCAGGGTGCTCGGGGGCAGCCCAATAGCTAGGAGCATCATGAGGAGTGGGGCTCTGCTGCTTAAACTTGCCTACTTGTTGCCTGTGCATCTGCCTTTCTACAATTGTTGTTGTAATTGTTTTTTTCCTGTATTATGCTATTCCTCCCATGATGCCTTGTATGTATCCTGTATGTTTGTGCTCTCCCAGGCCGTTCCTGAAAATAGGCATATTACTTGTCTAGTGTACTTACCCGGTAAACAAAAGCTAAATAAATAAAATAAATAAAAGCCAGTGCCACCAGTGTGGTGTTTGTGCAAGTAGCTCAAGACCACTTGGACACAGAATTTCCCCATTGACATAGATAGTAGACTATATTTGAAGGTTTGTACTTTACAACTGTTTTAACTATATATTTTTTTTGATTAAGGATTACCATACTTTGTGTTGTATTTGCTCAAAGATGTGTGACTTAGTCAGATGAGGTCTGTTTTTTAAGGGTGTGATTTCTGGGTAAAAGGTTTCACTGCAATTAAAGTGGGACTTGTTTAATATTAAGTTGTGATTGCTGGGTGAAGATTTCTTACCTGGATTAAAGTGATAGTTGTTTAATATTTATTTTAGTTGACAGTATAAATTTATTGTTTTTATGTTATTTTATTGTGGAGTTTGCTGTTTGAATTCTAAAAATATTTTTTAATTATATAAATTTTTAGTTTGTTAGTCTCATTTTATTGTACTAAGCAGCAGTGTTGTAAACAGAAGCCAGTATTTAATGGGTGGTCTTTGGATAGAAATAGGGTACAGGTGATAATGATGGATACTGAATTTAATGGTTTGTGTCCATTAAGCAGAACATTGCTTTTTTTTGGCAATTTAGTATACTTTATTGAAACAAAATTATAGATATAGACAGGATGGTACAAATAAAACAGCTCTAATGGAATACACACAACAACAATATACCAGGAAGAAGAAAAATAAAAAATAAGAAAAAACCATAGTACACATACAAGCAACAAAAATCCACCCTCCAGCCCATCCACTAAACCCCACGATCCGTGAAAGTTCATGACGAGTGATAAAAGCTATTAGACAGGAGAAATAAAAAGTAAAGTGTGTAAATTACTGAATCTGGACTGATTGACATGCAAAGATTTAAACAGATGAGCAATAGATCTTTTGATAAAGATAATACTATTTCAGTAAGCCATTCAGGCAATGTGGGGAGACCTGGATCAATCCAGGGTCTGAAAAATAGTAGTTTAGTGACAGCTGGGATTACAGCCATATTAGCTTTACTAGAACTCCCAGTCAAAGAACTAAAATCCCCCAAAATACAAATTTCTGGAGTGAAAAAGACTGGGGGCCTGGAGGTAAGGGACCCATTGGCGGGGAGTGACCATGCCATGGTCTGGTTCTGCCTGGACCTAGGAGGGGTAGAAGGCTGCACAAAGACAGAGGTAACTGACTTCAGGGGGGTGGACTTTAAGGAAATAGGAAGGATCCTTAAGGAGCATTTGGATGTGATTGGGTCAGACATGGATGCTGACAGTAGGTGGGAAATCATCAGGCGAGGGGTGCAGGATGCTACCAACACCTGTGCAAGAGTAAGACAAAAATGTGGAAGGGCCCGAAAACCCTGCTGGTGGACCAGGGAGGTCCAGGAGGTGATGAGGGGAAAGAAGGCAGCCTATAGGCAATTCAAGTGCTCAAGGAGTGAAAGGGATCGAGGGGAGTGCGAGCTGATGGCTAGAAGGGCCACTAAGGTGGTGAGAGTGGCTAAGGCAAGGAAGGAGCAGAACCTGGCCAGGGAAAATAGGAGAGGGTACGAGGGGTTCTTTAGATATGCTGGGGAAAACCAAAGGGTGAAGGGGCAGATTGGCAGGATTAAAACAGGGGAGAAATGGGCACAAGACCCAGGGGAGCAGGCTTAGGTACTAAATGAGTACTTCACCTCAGTTTTCACCAAGGAAAATGGGGGGGCTGCATCATACATGGCAGGAGACAGTGATACTGAGGAGGGGGACCCTTACTGATTGGTGGGTCTAGGGAGAGGGGGAGACATCACTGGCAGGAGGGGGGGAGGCTAAGCAGGGGGATGAGGTAGCAGAGGTGAAAATCACAGCAGAGAGAGTGAGGGAATCCCTCAGGTCCCTTAAGACGGAGAAAGCACCGGGGCCAGATAAATTACATCCCAGGGTGCTGAAGGAACTGGTGGATGTCCTGGTGAAACCCCTGGTGGAGCTTTTCACCATCTCTCTGAGGACAGAGTGGGTGCCCCAGGACTGGAAGGTGGCACATATAGTGCCTATCCACAAGGGGGGATCAAGGGAGGTGGCAGGGAACTACAGGCCCATCAGCCTGACATCGGTGGTGGGCAAGGTGATGGAGGGCATTGTCAAGGAGAGGCTGGGGGGACCTGGAAAAGTCAGGGTGCCTGTATGATAGACAGCATGGCTTCATCCCAGGGAAATCATGTCAGACAAACCTTGTGGAGTTCTATGACTGGGTGATGAGTGCCTTGGACATGGGTAGACCAGTGGATGTCCTCTTTCTGGACTTCAGCAAGGCATTTGACTCTGTTCCTCACTGAGGCCTGTTGGATAAGCTGGGAGAAATGGGGATGGGGAACCAGAAGATCAGATGGATAGGTAATTGGCTTCAGGACCAGACCCAGAGGGTCGTAGTTCATAGGTATCATAGGTATATTCAAGCCAGAAGATAGAATACTACCTATAAGGCTTGCCAACCATATTTTAAAATGTAAATTTGTTGTTTCCAAAATAAAGATGTAGTTGGCGGGATAGTCTCATCCCCAAGAAGGGTCATTAGTGGGGTCCCGCAGGGATCAGTCCTGGGGCCCCTCCTTTTCAATGCCTATGTCTCTGACATAAGGACAGGTATCAGGAGTGAGATAAGCCTCTTTGTGGATGACTAAAAACTGGGGGCGGTGGTGGATGGGGAGGAGGGAAGGGTGGTCCTACAGAGGGACCTGGAGGTTCTGGAAAGATGGTCTAGAAAGTGGAAGCTGAGGTTCAAAGCAGGGAAATGCAAGG
The DNA here is from genome assembly GCA_016271365.2 of Neoceratodus forsteri. Taxonomy (NCBI): domain Eukaryota; kingdom Metazoa; phylum Chordata; order Ceratodontiformes; family Ceratodontidae; genus Neoceratodus; species Neoceratodus forsteri. The sequence continues at coordinate 1,435,800,568 of CM028131.1, read as the reverse complement.
TACTGCAGCTGGGGGCCAGGAACCTGGGTCAAGTGTACACCCTTGGGGGGGAATACTACAAGCCTCGATGGCTGAGAGGGACCTGGGGGTTGTGGTGGATGTCAAGATGAACAACTTGGAGACTTGTAGGAGGGCAGTGGCCAAAGCCAACAGGATGCTGGGATGCATCACTGGGGGATCACCTCCAGAAGGAGGGAAGTGATACTCCCTCTCTATAACTGCTTGGTGAGGCCACACCTTGAGTACTACATGGAGTTTTGGAGGCCACACTTAAAGAGGGACATTGAACTCCTGGAGAGGGTCCAGAGGAGGGCAACCAAAATGATTTGGGGCTTGGGGGACAGGACCTATGGGGAGAGGCTCGAAGAGCTAAATATGTACACATTGGAAGAGAGAAGGGACAAGGGGGACATGATAGAGGTCTTCAGGTACATGAAGGAGGTAAATAGGGGAAGAGCAGTCAGGGTGCTTTGAAGGAAGGAGGAGGGGCAACTAGAGGGCATGGGTGGAAGCTGGAGGGGGGAAATTCAGGGGAGAAAGGAGGATGTGCTACTTCACTGACAGGGTGGTGAAGCCATGGAATTTGCTGCCCGGGGGCTGGTGGAGGCAGAGACAGTGGAGGGGTTCAAGACGGGGTGGGACAGATACAGGGGAAGGGTTCTGGAAGCAAAATCCAGTGCAGTAAGAATATCCAGAACTGGGAAGGGAGAAGCCAGAGAGGGTGAGGGGGGGCAGTAAGGTCAGCTCCCAGGGTTGGGGCTGACCAAATGAGCAGACATGAAAGACCGTTAGACCTACTCTTCTGGCATTTTAGTATGTTAGTATGAAAGCATCTTGAAGTCCCAATATGAGATCAAGTTGTTAGTTTGGATAAGGCTCCAAAATAAGACAATGTATGGACAGGACCAGTAAGCAGCCATATGTTTCTTTGCACTTAGGACAAATAGATGACTCCGTTTTCCCCATTCTGTATATCTTAGTGGGTCTAAAATATAAATTACGAAGTATATTAAACTGTTGCAATCTAAATCTAGCTTGTGTAACATATTTATATATGTCAGTCCAGACTCGAAACCAGGGGTCAACCTTAAACTTTTTTGCACTAGCCGGCAGGACAAATTGATTCTAAACTTCACTAGCCCACAGATGGTTGCAGTAGCCCACAATTATAATGGCAAATTTTAATCACTTACACAGGAGAAAAATGCAAGACAAAAAGTGCTCCTATTATAGCACATTTATCCTGCTCCCACATTGCTTTCTGCCTCAGCAGAAAAACAACATACACAGTGTGCCCCCATTGTTTTGTACCATGACTTCCTTGTTTCCTGTTTTGGCCTCCATCCACCACCACCATCAAGCCAGAGGATACCACAACAGCAAAAGTTCAATCAAGCAGTCCTAGCTCTCCACACACAATAGTCGACACATCATGCACCTCACCACACTCTCACTCCTACCATAGGGCAATGAACAGAGTCAGGCAGAGAAAGACACTCTCAGCCCCAATCTTGTGATCAGCTGGAGACCTGCATTTCTGTAAGTTTTCATACAGTGTCAAGTGAGCCCGGAGCACATCCAGGATTTATTTGGGGAGGAGGCAACATAAACCTAAGAAGCTTGTGAAATAGAAAACCTTATGGTATTTTTATTTTTAAAAGCATTGATTTTAACATGTTCTACCCCAACACTAAAGCTTTTTTTAAACTTTGTCTTTTCATCAGTCTAGGGGAAAAAGTACATAGGCATGCCACTATACTACCTCAATTTCAATACAGGGTGACCTATGAACCCCAGGAATGCCTATTTTAACCTTTCAAATTATGTATTTTTATTAAGGTTTCTTTTTGTAACATACATGCTCCAAAGCTTTCTTTTTAGAATGAAAGGACATGCTGGGTGGGATTAGGGTGGGACTGTATGGATGGCATTGGCTGACATGGTCCATTTAGAAGAGCTGGGGGACACCTATACTTGCCAGTAATGGCAGCTGTGGATCTATGGATGGTTATTTCAGAGTCTGGTCTGTAGTGGTGTCCAGAGCAAGTACAGAGTTGAGAGATTTGGAGAGGAGAGGGAACGCTATGGTGAGGCTGAGATAAAACCCACCACCTGTAGAGCAGACCCTGAGTAACTCATAGCATTTTGTCACTGAAATGTTGGATACAGACACTCAAAATGTAATGAAATGAGGGGCTTTGGTCTTAGTAATGTGGGGCAAATTGTCAGACAGAGACCTTTTCAGAAAATTGGAAGCTAGGGGTTTAACAGCACTCTACTCTTGATCACACCCTGGACACTAGCTGAAAGTCCTAACAGTGGAGTGATAATGACTCACATTTAGGCTTTTGTCATATCCCCCCTTGAACTGCAAGATAACTGCAGCTCTTAATGAGCTGTTAATCACACAGGCCATCTAGATTACTGAGAGAGATCAGCATGAGGACTAAAGCTTGCTAATGTAGAGACATTTTTAACTTCATTAACAGCCATGGAAAATCTGCACTAGTTAAGATGGACAAGTAGAGAGTTAGCTTCAGTAGTCCTGGTCAATTTACACTAGGTTTTGGGTTAGTAAAATAAATGTTAAAATTGACCCCCTGCTCAAAAACAAAATTTATCGTCGTTTTGAGACCTAAGGCATTGGCCCAATAATAAACTGCTGAAGAAACAGAATCCCAAATCCCTTGACTAATAACTTTATAAAGCTAGTCTATCAGGTGGCATTGGTGCACCAAGGTTGACCATGTTAAAAACAAAGATCCAGCACCATTTGACCATGGAGTATGCCTAAGGAAATTAATAAGGCAGTGACATAGTTGGTAGAACTAAAAAATGCTGAAGACAGGAACATTAAACTTTCTCCACAATTGTTCAAAGGAGATGAAAGCTCCTTTTTCCAATAAGTCATTAGGGGTCAACGATCTCAGGTATGACCAATTCCTTCCAGTCAGGGGCAGTTTACCAATAGTAATATCAAGATTATTAAGAAGAGGTTGGGAGGAATCCTTAACATAGGACAGTTTCAGATGAATACAAAGTTTTGCATGAGCTTGAAGGTACCAGAACAGTAGAGTGGACTTGAGATTTTGAGGAAGTTTATGAGGGGTGGATACAATAGGGAGCTGATATCTAACTGATATTTGAGCCATAAATATTTTTATATGGTAAGCCAAGAAGGGGAACATTTGTTAAAATCATTACCACTTGATGAACCACAATGGATATATTTGGATCCCTGCAGGGCAAAATAATATCATAAGAAATGAAGGAGCTGGAGTCTGCCATATTTCTTAAGTCTTACCAGCTTTTCATACCCACAATGGGGAAGTTTGTTTTCCCAAAGAAATCTTGAAATCATGCAATGTAGGCCCTTGATTCAACTGATAAGTAACACAATATTTAACATTCCAAGGGGGTATACTATTCATGGAAGAACATTCATTTTTATAACATTTGCCCTGACCCACAAGGTAAGAGATAATGATCTCCATCTATTTAACTCCTGGGAAATCTGTTTTACCAAGGGATCTAAATTTAACATTTTAGTAGGAAAATATTCAAAGAGACTTGAATGACCAAATAGTTCAAACTTTGATTTTCTCAATTAAGCCCCAAATCAGCAAAGTCTGCTTTGAAAACATGTGGGGAAAATGGAAAGACAGAAGTTTTATTTAAGTTCAATTTATAACCAGAATAGATACCAAATTGTTGGATAAGGGATAGGGCCTTCTGGAGGGAGGTGATGGTTTACCTATGCCTACACGACAACATTGTTGTCAATGTTCAGCGTAGAGGCATCCTTGATGTCAACAGGTGAAATTTTGGTCTGTTTTCTATTGGGGGCTGTGCTCCATGAACCCCACATGCAGGAGGCTGTGTCCCCCTTCTACAGATTGTTTACTCCAGTTGGAGTTAACTCAAAGGGGGGGCAAAAGTTGGAGAAAGGGCAAAATTTCACCCACGGTTCTCCCACAGCAACAATTTTGAAACTTGTTGAAATTGTCACTGTGAGGGATTCTGTGGCTGGGGTTTTGCTCTTGCATCAGTACACTGAGGTAAGAAGATTAATAAGATGCAATAAAATGTCATCTGCATAGGTTGACACTTTGAATTCTTATATGCCCATGGGGTTACCTGAAATATCAGGAAGATAATTAATTTTAAGGGTTAAGGGCTCAAGATATAAACTGAAAAGGAACCTGGAGAGGGGACAGCTCTGAAGGGTACCACCAGATATAATAAAGGGTTCAGAGAGAATTCCATTGCACATCATTCTAGCTATGGGATGGGAATACAGGACTTGTATCAAGCAAATAAAAAAGATTCAGGAAAACCAAATTGCAGCAGGATCCAAAATAAATAAGGCCATGAGATCATATCAAAATACTTTTCTGCATCCAGGGAGACCAGCACTGCATCTATTGTAAGTTGGCTTCTCTGGAGGCAGAAAATAAATGAAATATCTTACACAAATGGTCACTGGAGATCCTTCTCTTCATGAACCCCACCTGTTCTGGTCTGATCAAGCTATCCCAGACCTGACTAAGATGAGAGACTAAAATTTTAACTACTATCTTCACATCTATATTAAGAAGGGAAATAGGTCTGTAATTTTTGGAAAGGGTGTCGTCTTTGCTGGGTTTGGGTAAAACAACTATTCGGGCTTCTAAAAAAAAATTTGTCCAGTAATCAACTTAGTGGAGGTGATTGTAAAGAGTCACTAGGATGGAACAAGTTTGTCTATAAATATTTTGTAATAATTAGGGGCAAAATTATCAGGACCATGGGCTTTGTCCAGGGAAAGAGAGTTTATAGCTTCCTTGACTTCAGATTCTAAAATAGGGGATGTCAAACTATTAGAATCCAAAACAAATAATTTTGGCAAATCAAGACCTTCCAGAAACTTATGCATATCACTGTAGCCAGTTCTAACCATAGTATCTTCTGAGTATAATTGTGAATAGTAGTCACAGAAGATACACACCATATTCCTAAATTTGACTACAGGAGAAAGCATCACTGGGTCTTGTAGGGTCTTAACCCAATGGGCCACAACCCTCTGATGGAGTCTCAGAGCTAGTAGCATGCTAAACTTCTTCCCCTGGCCTACATATGTAGGTTTCAATGCTTTTAATGATCTCTGAGCATGTTCCAATAAAACCTCAGCATACTGAGCCAGAAGGTGGGGAAGGCGAATTTGAAGTAGTCAGAGAAAGGTTTTTCTTTATGCTCTTGATAGAATTAAGTAGATAGCTGCATCTTGAGGTAATATCCTATTTACATTTAGTAGCAAGTCTGATTAACAACCCACTCCAGTGACACTTTACAGTTCCCCAAGCCAGATCTGGGGCATCAATAGATTGAAGGGAGACCTTAATAAAGTCCTTCAATCTTGTTCCAGTATTGGTTTCAGACGGCAATAGTGTGTTTAGAGATACAGGTGTGGTCACAGTCAGAGTGTAACAAAATGTCTAAGGTAGGCTTTACAGGAGCATGATCTGAAAAGACTAAAGCCTCAGTCTAGAAGGCATATACCATAGCCAGCAAGGGGTTTGTAATTAGAAAGGAATCCAGTCTAAACTATGCGTTATGAGGATGAGAGTAGAAAGTATACTTTCAGGTGGAGGGATACAGAATCCACCAAGGGTCAGCCAGGCCAAAGCTGTCAACAAAATCTCTCAGACTCTGCTGAGCAGGCGTCAGGCCAGAGCTCAACCTGTAGGTTCTAACAATATCAGTATTTGAACTAAATTCCAGTCTCCACAGAGGATCCAGGGAAGGCGGGAATAGAAAGCTAGCACTGTGGATAAACCAGTAGAAAAAGAGAGATTATCAGTGGTCAGATCATAAATTGAGCCAAAAAGAATATATCTGCCCTCATTGTCAGTGACTACAGAAAGCACAGTAAAGAGGACAGGTCTGCTTATTAAAATAATAACACCCCTCTGTCGAGTACTGTTTCCTGAGCCATATGTCTGTCCCACTCAGGCCCTCCTAAAAAGAGAGACCTGATGGGACATCATATGGGTCTCCTGTAATGAGGCAATGTGGGTATTTAGGGTCTTTAAATGTTTTAAAATGGCATGGATTTTGGTCTGTGACTGGCCACCCTTAATGTTCCAAGTTACAATATTCCACGGTTGTGCCATTATACAGTTAGATTATAGTGGTTATTAGGAAAATTCTTCCAAAATAGAGTATAAGGAAGTTCCATCATGAATTTCAGGGATCCTCAAAACCTCAACACAGTCCATAAAAAAAATTACAGTGAGCAAGAAAGTTGTAACTTTCCAGAAATTAAAATGCAATTTACAATAATAAAATTCAATACCTCCCCTCCCAAATGGATTACCCCTCCCTCGTAATGAAAGAACCCTTCCCAAAACTAACCAGCCCATGAGTGTCAATGGGCAGGTGCCTCTCCCAGGCCTTCCCTACAGAAAAAAAATAATAGCAATAACAAAAATGATGTGGCCTCAATGGATTTTGAACCCTAACTAAAAGTAGAGAGTACCCCAGAATAGAACCATACTGTAAGAAGTAAAAAGGGTAGAGACTGATAAAAGGTAGAGAGACAAACCTCTTGTTTACTCAGAAATAAAGACTTTTTATGAACATCCATTCTCTCCCCCACCCCGGATCTAACATGTAGAACTCTCTTATTATACCTTCTCTAAACAAAAACAATTGGGAGACAGCAGGCAATCAAAAAATCAATAAAGAGACAACGTATCTCGACATAAAAGTTCCATAAACAATAAAAAACAACAAATTAAGGGTCCCATATAAAAAGTTTCTGAATAATATACCAGAATGGGAACACTGATAGGTGCCAAAAAAAGAAGGGTTATAGTGGGGTATAGTAGCACATCTCCCCTGGTTGCATGGCCATCCCTGCAGCCTGTTCTCTTAAGCTCTTCAGACAATGGAACTGTTCCACCAACATGTTCTGGCATCCTTATTGGTATCTGTATATTTTTACCTTACAGGTTAATTGGTATCCCACCATGCTTCATGCAACATTCTATTACACCTAACTGATGCATTTTTACTTCTGTCTTGATAAGTATGCCTAGCAACCTACATCCTATATGTAATTAAGTATTTTTATTTATTAAGGTCTTGGAGTAACACCTTTGAGAGCAGGCACTCATTAACAAAGGTTCCTCATCAGTGGGAAGGGATTACATACATTGAGGGAAGACTAACAGAAGAATTCTAAAATGTATGAAACAACAAGTTAACTCTATAAATGGATTCAGTCATGTTTAAGTATACACTATTAAGATTGTGAAGGGAGGTGATAGGGTCAAAAGGAAGTAAGGGTGGAGCAGGGAGAGATAAGAAGGAAGGCAGAGGGGAGCAGCCAAAGGCCTTGTCAAGTTAAACTCCAGGAGAGGGAAAGTAGGCAGAAGGGCCAGGGTGGATAAGTAGTGGGGGAGTAGTCAGGGCCTTGGTATGCTAACCTACTGGAGCAAGTGAAGAAGGTGTGAGGGGTGCAACCATTGTGAATGTAGTGCTTAGGTGTGGTGGGGGGTAGTAGAAGGAAAGGGGAAGTAGAGGGAACAAAGAAAAAAGGGGGGTTGGGAGTAGGGGAGTATGGGGAGGGGAGCACAGGCAAAGTTTGGCAAGGGTAGCAGCTAGGTGAGGATAGGGCGTTAGGACATAAAAGAAGATAGGGAGTAGATACAAGATATCAGGCAGACATGGCCAATTACCTGAGAAACCTGATTGGCATATGCGTATCAGATGTTATACAAAGCAGTCATAGATGCTGCTAGCAACAAGATACTGTTTGAGCTGCGACTTGAAGAGGCCCAATTTTAGCAAGGTTGAGCCATTTAAGACCAGGGAATTGTACCATAAAGGAGCTCTGTAGGTGAAAGATCACTGGCCTTGAGATGTTTGGCATCTGGGGACAAGGCTAGCTGGTTAACAGATGCACGGGTGAGCTTAGGGGTGCAGGAAGGGCTTAGTAATGCTGTAGTCCCAGGTGGTAGTAAGCCCAGGAGCACTTTTCTGGCAATTAGGCAGGTCTGGTACTTGATCATGTTTCCAAGTTGTAGCCATCCCATCTGTTCATGTAGTTCAAAAGCATGGGTGAGGTGATCAGAGCCTGTAAGGAGTCTGCATGCCTTATTAAGAGCCACTATTAACCTTTGCAGTGAGGAGTGGGGAGCTGATCCATAGATTGCTAAACCATAATCAATTGTTGAGAGAATGGAGCTGTGTACAGCAAGTTTGAGCGCTTCTGGGATTAAGTTAAGCCTTAGACAATATAGCAGCCCCAGTTTTATATTTATGGCCTTGGCAACAGACTCTATGTACTGTGAATATGAAAGGTGATTATTCAGGGTCACACCTAAATATCTGAAATGATCCACCACTTCAAGGGAGATCACCAGTTGGTTTTTGATACTGAGGTTACATGCTTTAAGCTTGCTGTGATTGGTGCTGAACATCATTACTTTTGTTTTATTATAATTCAGAACTAGCTTCTGGGTAGAGAACCATTTTTCAATATGATCAAACCACTTTGGAGATGTTGCGCAAGAAGGGTGGGGTTGGGCTGGCTGGAAAGTTGACAGCAGTCATGACAGCAGGGAGAGTTTGGGAAGACAAGGGACTGTATGCCCGGGATAGGCTTCACCTAAATCCGGTAGGGAAGGAAGTTCACAAATGGGGGATGATGGATTTCATTCAGACTAGATGGGGTTTAAACTTGTGAAGGGGGTAGGCGGGCATTGCCAGACTGATCCAGCCATCCATACCACTGGTAGGACTGGCCTGCAGCCCCATAGAGGGGGAACAGACAGTACCCTAGGGGAGAAATGTGGATGGACGTATGAAAGTTCTGGGGAGAATATGGTAAAGAGAGGTAGGGACAAGGGTTGGAGGGTGGCTTTAATAAATGCCAGGAGCCTGGGGAATAAAATGCCTGAGTTCCAGGCCATGCTGTTTGAGGGTGGAGTGAATGTAGCAGTGGTCACTGAAATGTGAGCCACCCCTGGCCATGACTGGGACCTTAATCTGAGTGGGTACCCTCTGTTAAGGAAGGACAGAAACATGGGCAGAGGGGGAGGAGTAGCAGTGTTCATTAGGGATACATCAAGATTATGAGAGTGGAGGAAGCAGAGGGCAATGTTGAGGCCCTATGGGTCACCTTGTGAACCCAGTGGGAGGGAAGATCAAGTTGGGGGGTGGTATATAGGTCCCCAGGACTACCGGAGAACCTGCAGGATTGCTGTTGGATAACATTAAGGGGCAGTGTGGACTGGAAGGGGAAGGAGTGGTGTTGATGGGGGACATTAATATGCCAGCTACTGTTTGAGGTACTATGATGTCCTCTGTAATCAAGGAGCAGAAGCTGCTGGATGCCTTCCTGGATGCGTTCCTCAATCATCAGGTGATGGACCCAACGAGGGATGGTCATATCCTGGATGTGGTTTTAGTGGATGGGAATCTTGTACGAGATCTAGTTGTGGAAGAACCCCTGGCTGGGAGCAACCACAACCCAGTCTGGTGTCGGCTTAAACTGGGGGGGAAGGGGATCATTCAAGGACAATGATAGTTAATTTTAGGGGTGCGGACTTTCAGAACATAGGGAAAATTCTCAAGGGTCATTTGCGGGAGATAAAACCAGGTTTGGACATGGAAGGTAGGTGGGAGATCATAAAGTGGGAGCTACTGGAGGACATCAGGACCTGTGCAAGAGTGAAGCTCAAGGGTGATAGATCTCGTAAGCCATGCTGGTGGACCAAGGAGGTCCAGGAGGCGGTAAGGGAGAAGAAGGCTGCCTACAGTAGGTACAAAAAAATGAGAGGAGAGAGGGATAGAGAGAACTATCACCTTGCAACCAAGAAAGTCACCAGAGTGGTGAGAAGGGCAAAGGCCTGGAAAGAGCAGAGGCTGGTGCAGGGGATACGGGGTGAGAAAAAGGGGTTCTTTTGGTATATTGGTGAGAGGAGGAAGGTCAAAGGGCAGCTCAGTAGGTTGAGGACAACTGGGGGGTGGGCGGAAAGGACTGGAGAGCAGACGGAGGTACTGAATGACTACTTTGCCTCAGTGTTCACTAGGGAGGAGGCTGGGGAACTTCCAAAAAAGGGGTTGAAGGACACAGAAGCTGCAGCAGACCTGACTATTGGGGTACCTGCTAAAGAACAAGCCGCTGGGGGAGGTAGACCAGGGGTGAGATATCAGGCTGGTTCTGCTGAATGGGGGGGGGGGACAGATGCTGATATTCCTATTGGTTGGGTGTGAAAAGCCCTCCAGTCCCTAAAAAGGGATAAATCTCTGGGGCCTGATGCTATTCTTCCCAGAGTACTGAGAGAGTTGGCAGATGTTTTGCCTGCACCATTGGCAGATCTCTTTAACTTGTCGCTCCAGACAGGGAGGGGTCCAAGGGATAGGAAGCAGGCACATGTTGTGCCCATCCATCAAGGGGGATCAAGAGAAGAGACAGGAAACTATAGACCCATCAGTTTGACATCAGTGGTGGGGAAGGTAATGGAGAGCATACTTAATTAAAGGCTGGGAGTTTTTTTTGGAGGAGATGGGTTACCTGGATGACCGGCAGCATGGGTTTGTGCCAGGTAGATCATGTCAAACAAACCTTGTACAGTTCTATGAGTGGATGACATCAGCACTCGAAAAGGGGAGACCAGTGGATGTATTGTTCCTGGACTTCAGCAAGGCATATGATTCGGTCCCTCACATTGGCCTAAGGGAGAAGCTGTGGGGATGTGGGTAGGCCCATTGATGGTTAGGATGGATTGGAAATTGGCTTTCAGGTCACACTCAGTGGGTAGTAGTCGAAGGGGAAGTTTCATCTCCTAGGAAGGTCATAAGTGGAGTTCCACAGGAATCAGTCCTGGGGCCACTCCTGTTTAATGCCCACATCTCTGATATCAGGGAAAGTATCAGCTGTGAAATGAGTCTCTTTGTGGACGACTCTAAGCTGGGGGTGGTGGTGGAGGAGAAGGAGGGGAGATTGGCCCTGCAAGAGGACCTGGGTACTCTGGATAGGTGGTCCTGCACCTGGAAATTTAAATTTAACTCCTCCAAGTGCAGGTGCTACACCTAGGGTGGGAAACCCCCAACTATGTGTACACCCTGGGGAGGATGAGTTGCAGTCCATGGCAGAAGAAAGAGTCCTAGGAATCTTGGTGGATGTTAACATGAATAATTCAGAGCAGTGCAGGAGGACTGCAGTCAGGGCAAATAGGATGCTAAGATGCATAGTTAGGGGGATTACCTCAAGGAACAGGGAGGTGATTTTGCCATTGTACCACAGTCTTGTTAGACCACATCTTGAGTACTGTATGCAGTTCTGGAGGCTGCACCTTAGGAGGGACATCCAACTCCTGGAGAGGGTTCAGAGGAGAGCAACCAGAATGATCTGGGGCCTGGGGGATATGACATATGAGGAATGAGTAGGGGAGCTCAACCTGTTCTCACTGGAGGAGAGGAGAGGAGGGACAGGAGGGACATGATTGAGATCTTCACATACCTCAGAGAAGTAAATAAGGTAAGCTGAGATAGGATCTTTTGACTGAAGGAGGGTGGAATCACCAGAGGATACAGCTGGAAGATTGATGGTGGTAGGATTAGGGGGACAGAAGGAGGAGGTACTTCACAGAAAGAGTGGTGGAACCATGGAATGTGCTTCCCAGGGAACTTTTACAGGCAGCTACAGTGGAGGGATTCAAGAGAGGGTGGGACATATATAGGCAAGGGGTGACGCAGAGGCTGGTGTGCCCAGGGGGGGCAGGACTGGGGGATGTAGTAATAGTGGAAGGAGACAGATAGAGGGCTACTGTATCCAATCAGGGTGCTGAAGCTCGAGCAGACTTGATAGACCAACAGGCCTGTTCTGCTGGCATCCAGTATGATAGCATGATCATCTGCATACAATAGCATATGCTAGTGACAGTGGAAAGGGAGGTTGTTTACAAAGATACTGAAAAGGAGTGGGCCAAGGATGGATTCTTGTGGCATATCAGAGTGAACACTCCGCTGTTTAGAGATGATATTTGTGATTTTACACATTGAGAGCGATCCTCCAGATAATTTTTGAACCACAGCATCACCTCATTAGACAGTCCAATGTTTGTAAGTTGTTGTAATAGCAGTGGGTGATTGACAGTATCAAATGCTTTTGTTAAGTCTACGAAGGCTGTACCGCAAGTGTCCCTCAATCAAGTGCCTGATGAATGAATCCAGTAAATTCTAGGAGGGAAGTGGTGGTGCTATGTCCTTTCCAAAAACTGTGTTATTCAGTACTTTGTAAGGAGTATTTTTCCAGGTAACCAATTAATTGATCCTCAGCTATGCACTCCAGAACTGTGGACAGTGGGTGGAGGACAGAAATGGGTCTATAGTTGGTATGTGAGGTACGATCTCCAGATTTGTAGACTGGGGTAACTTGTGCCGACTTCCAGAGAAGAAGGAATTGGGAGAGCCTTAGTGAAAGGTTAAAAATCCTTATAATAGGAATTATTAATTGGTCTAGAGCAATAGTTCTCAGACTTTGTCACAGTGAGCCTCCCCAAATCCATGGAAAAGAATTTGAGCCTCCCCAAAAAACGGAAATAATCTTGGGCCTCCCCAAAGAAAAATAACAAACTGTACTTTGCACAGTACTTGACATGGAACCTTTGAAAAAGAGCTCATGTGCTCAAAGGTGTTATCTGAATAACAAATAAAATAAATATTATTTTTCAGCTTATTGTAACCCCCCAACAGGCCAGCCTACTTGCTCCACTATTTTCATTCTTGAACCATTGTTACCCATTGTTGCAGTCCCTTAATGGGTCACACTACTTTCTTGGTTTTCTCCTGAAATGAGCCTTGGCTCATTCACCTTCCCTTGTCACCTATTAGTAAATAAATACATAAATTTCACCTACTATTATCCTCTTTCAGTTTGTGTCATCTTTTTACACAAACTATATAAAACTCAAAATTTAAATACAGCACTTTTTCAGACGTGCTTGAGCCTCCCCTTGAACAGGTTGGGGCCTCCCCAAGGAGGCTGGCCTCACCATTTGAGAACCCCTCGTCTAGAGTAAGAGCAATGAGTTTTAAGTCCAGAGAGTCACCGCTATGCTGCGTCTTACCCAGGATCTTGCACATGTGTTTCCTAACAAGGGAAACATTTACCTTCTTAAAGTAGAAGTGGGGGATGGGGTTATGGCTTTCCAAATGATCATGAGAGGCAGCACCTGAACATGAGTCAGAGGCAGGAGGTGATTGATTAAAGAAATCTTGAGGGAGGACACCACTCAGGTCAGAGAAGGCATTGTTGAATATATTAGCGATTGTGAGAGGGTCCGTAGAAGGGACTTCATCAATGTTGATCATTGTGGGTGCAACCTTTGGTACCTTGTCAGTGACATCTTTGATGCTGGACCAAAATTTTCTGCTGGTTGCTTTTTGCTTGCAGAATGTCCCAGGTACGAGTTCCTAGCAGTCTTATATGCCTGGATATTGACAGGGCTCCCTGAGGCTTTTTCGCTCAGTGCCACAGGTGATCCCCTAGCCTCATCTTATAGAGAATATCCTCAGTAATCCTGGAGTTAGACATGCCATGAACTTTCCTCATTTTCATAGGGGCATAGATGTCACAGGCCTCGTTGAAGCATGAGATAAAGTGCTGAAGAGCATGATTTACATCAGTGGAGGTATCAATGGCTGACCAATCGATAGAGTGCAGGTGTAGTTTTAGGAGTTTGAGGTGCCCGTGTTTTAGAACTCAGTTTTTGATAGTTTGTGTTGGCAGCTTAGTGAATTTATTTGTCCAGGAGCAAGAGACAGAGGAGTGGTCACTAAGGGAGTCAGAATGCACTACTGCATTACTAATATGCTCAGGGCATTTTTTTAGTATCCAGTCTAATATGGTGCTAGTCCCCGTTCTATAGTTGTGTCTATTAGGAGAATTTACCAGTTGCGTGAGGAGGAGAGTTGATAGGGCATCTTTGGTTGGGCTGAATCCAGGAGAGAGCCAGTTATGGTTAAAATCACCCAGAAGAATGGATGTAGTCCAAGAGGCTAAGAAAGCCTTCTTCATGTCTAATAGGTGGCATATAGACTGAAAACACTGTCAATGATTTGTTATGGTCCACAAGGAGTATTTTAAGGGCAAGCACCTGTGCATGATGCTCAAGGTTGGGCACAGGTAGAGCATGTCCCATTATTGTGTCTTTTAGGTGGATAATACAGCCTCCACCTCTTTTGACCCATCTGTCCAACCTGGAAATGGTGTATCCAGGAAGAGTGACAGCAGTGTCAGGAACAGAAAGGGATAGCCAAGTTTCAACAACCGACAAAACATCTGGTTTATGTAGAGAAACCCGAGCCTGCAAGGTGTTAGGTGAGGTGTCGAGTGTAGGCTGCAGATATTTATCGATGCCAAAGAGATAGTCCTCGTCCTTCTCATGGAATGGCTGTTTGTTTCCTGCAGGGCCAGGGTTTGGATGCACATTGCTGGAAAGAAGTAGTAACAGGAGAACGAGAATGATAGGAGATATTTTTAAGAGCTTTGGCAACAGTTATACTGCGCACTTTTTTACCGGTCTCATTTTTTTATCAATGATCAGGAGGGACTGACCAGTGGAGACAGCTGGGCTGCCAGAATTGAGGATACAGACATTATCCAGCCCCATGTTACATCATGGCATTAGCCATAATGGCAACCAGGCACCATTTGTTAGGAGGAAGAAGTTTCCAGTAGCAAAACATTGTTCGTAATGCATATGCATAACGATTTCCACTTGCTTGCAGAGATGTTTCCTTGTCAGGTATATTGAACCGCTGCTTAGGATTACTGATAGTAGCACCAGTCTAGTTATGGAAAGTAGGGAGTACATCTTCATGTAGGAAAGATCCCTAGAGCCAGGATAGTTTAATTAAAAAGAAGTTTGGGAACAAAAGGGCAGGTTAGTGTGTCCAGAGTAGCTAACCAGCTGTTTGAGAGAGGGGGCTGAGAGCTGAGAAAGAGCCAGGTGGAGGAAGTAAATAAGGAGACTGGTAAATACCGGCAGAGTAATAGGCCCAGAGAAGCTGTTTGAGTGATGAGTGCTTAGGATACAGAGTGAACCTAGCACAGAAGTAGACGTTATCAGTCAGAGTTACAATTCCCCCTAGTGGCAGGTAAATATAACCAGACAATGGGAAATCAAACACTTATGGTGGGGAGCTGGCGCTATGAGCCAGTGGAGTTCAAATTTCCCGGCAAGAGTTTTGGTGCTGCTGCTAGGCTTGAGGCTTGGGTCCAGGAGCTTCGGGCTTTGGTCCAGGATGACAGGTGGCACAGCCGAGGAGTGCCACACCGAGGCAGCCTGCTCAGGCTGTTCTGGAAAGAGGAAGAGAGAGGGGGGTTAGATAAGTGGAGGGCTGGAGGCTACAGGCATCGAAAAAGCAGTGGGGAGTAGTTACAATAAAGGGCAGACAATCACTGGGGTACAGAGTAGAGAGAGATTAGCAAGACAAAGGAAGAAAAAGGCAGGAAAGATAAACGGCCACTCTAACACTTAGCTACAGTTTACCTCCTGGTTACACTAATGCTGAAAATTAAAATACATTTCAACACTACATGAGCATTGCTTCTAATACTGAGGTTAAAACACAGCCATTTGAAGTGATAACAGGAGTTTTTAAAAAAAATGTTCCAAAGCACTGTAATCCTAAATATTCGTAGAAGTGCTGTCATTCTTAACCATGTCGTAGAGTCTTAGCTAGTGCTGAGAGAAGGATTCAGAGTTTAGACAATCAGAAGACTCAGAGTGGAAAGTTGTCCAGTCAAAGGTAGTCAACGCTCCGGCACCATAATTTCAATGTTGTCCCTAGAAGGGAAGTGCGCCCGTACTTTGTTGCGGTCTGGGGTCCTTTCCCTTTCTGGCCAGGAGCTCTGATGCTGCTGCAGGACTTGTGGCTCAGGCCTGGGAGCTTCGGGTTTGGGTCCAGGATGACTGACAGCACAGCCAACAAGCGCCATGCAGAGGTAACCTGCTTAGGTTGTTCTTGTTGAGGTTTGGGGTCATTTCCCTTCCCAGGGAGGAGCTTCAGTGCTGCCGCCAGGCTTGCAGCTCGAGTCTGGGATGGTGGGTGGCACAGTCAAGGAGCTCCACACCGAGGCAGTCCACTCAGGCTGTTCTTGTTGTGGTCTGGGGTCCTTTCCCTTCCCAGGCAGGAGTTTTGGTGCTATCACTAGGTTTGTAGCTTGAGTCCGTGAGCTTCGGGCTTGGGCCCAGGATGGTAGGTGGCACAGCTGAGGAGTGCTGCACTGAGGCAGCATGTTCAGGCTGTTCTTGTTTCAGTCTGGGGTCCTTTCCCCTTCCCTTCCCTTGGCTTGCGGCTCAGGTCCAGGAGCTGTGGACTTGGGTCCAGGATGGTGGATGGCACAGCTGAGGAACGCTGAGCCAAGATAGCCCACTCAGGCTGTTCTTGTTGTGGTCTAGGGTCCTTTCGTTTTCCAGGGAGGAGCCTCAGTGCTGCCACTAGGCTTGTGACTCGGGTCTGGGAGCTTTGGGCTTGGGTCTGGGATGGTGGGAGGCACAGCTGAGGAGTGCCACACCAAGGCAGTCTGCTCAGGCTTTTCTTGTTGTGGTCTGGGGTCCTTTCCCTTCCTGGGAAGGAGCTTCAGTGCTGCTGCTAGGCTTGCAGCTTGGGTCTGGGAGCTTCAGGCTTATTTATTTATTTATTGAAATGTTTCACCAGGAGGGCACACTGAACAACAAGTTGCTCATCTCACAGTGTGACCTGAGGGAGGGGTTACATAGGGTTGTGAAGGATGATCAGTTACAATAGTATGTGGGTAGTACAAACAATACAACATTGTAAGATTGTGCAACAGTTGGAACACAAGGTATTGTACAATAAACAGTAGTGGAACTTTGGGTAAATTACAATACATGTCCAAAGTCATACAAAAGAACATATAAACTTACAAAACATTATTCATTACGAGGTCATATCTGCACCCATCCTGCAACTTTAGTGGATATATCTGTTTTATATATGCAGCAACACCTAATGAACCTGATCATGTATTTTCCCTGCATTTATTAGATGTATCTTGCTACTTCATATCTTTCATCTTGTACATAGCTTGCCTCCATTACTGCTTCTCTTAGACTGCTGACTATTCTGTAATGTAATCTCTGTATATGTATTTGTCCCTGTACCATTGTTATGTTTACTGATGTGAAACCTCTGTAAATGAGCCTCTGGCTCAAAGGTATTTCCGAGAGAGAAATAAATAAATAAATAAATAGATAGATAGATAGATAGATAGATAGATAGATAGATAGATAGATAGATAAAATATAACAACAGAAAATAAAAATAAAGGCTGCTCCATTATAAAATAAAATTATGGGAATTTAACATCTCCCATAGGACAAACCTGCTATGTTTAATAATATTCCCTCTGAAGATACTGAGTACTGACTGGAAACACAATTAGGAAATGGTGGGGGTAACAGTAAGACAAATAGTGATGGTGTGGTTATTCCTTCAATGTTTGTGGAATGGATCAGAAAGAAAACAAATCCTTCCAGATGGGAACAACTAACCAGCAACTATAGAAGAACTGTATACTCCCACAGCTGTTAAAACATAAAAGAAAAAGTGGGAACTTATCGCTGAGTATCATGCAGGGTGCCATATTGATTGCACATTAGAAAAAAATATCTAAGGACTAATTAGGTACCATGCAAAGAAAAAATATCATAACATCCAATAACAATATTATTTCACAACTATAACATGCAGACAAGAGAAAGAATAAAAGAACTGGGCAGACGGGAAGGAGAGATAAATCCTATTGTCCCTTCCACCTATGCCTAACTATGAAAGAATCAATCCGATGGTAAAAAATCATATTTAACAAAATAAAATAAAAAGTCTAGGTAATCTTCAATCCCAAAAGAAATTCAAACAGGAAACTTAATACAAAAACTAGCAGTTTAAGCCAGCATTATTCAAGTAATTGTACAGAGCTAACAATAAAGATGTTCTTTACATTCTGGGGAATAGTACCCCAAAGGGATTTTAAAAAAAGTATTGGTGGTGATGTCCTGTAAACAAAACAGCAGTTAAACATCTCTGAAAAAAAGAAACAGTAAGAGTTCAACAAGTCCATTTTTCTAATGATGATTTTAGATGTTAGGTAAGCCAAATTGGCTGGATACTGCCTGCAGACACCAATCATCACTGAGATCAACCTGCAGCTATGGCACCAAACAGATTAGGGAGCAGTTTGGCTAATTCCTGGGCTGCTTGAGTTGCTAAATCAAACTTGAAGGTATCTTCATCTGTAAAGATCTCTAGGGATGGAGTGTACGGCATGTAATGTTTTATGTGAGCCACCTATAACTTAAATTTGATTGCCCAGTATTTGGCTCTCAACTGGTGCACTTGCAAAATAAAGTCGCCAGCCTTCCCATTGTAGAGTTTGTAGTGTTCTAACCTGTTTCAGTATAGCAACCCAACCCAGATAATTTAACAGTCTAAAGATTAAAGGTACCCAGATCCATCTGGGGAAGGACTCACTATCTAAGAGCTAAATATTTGAACAAAATTGATAGGATTGGGGCATTCCTCACCTTCCAGGAGCCCAAGGAGGACAAGGTTGATTTTTTTGGGATCGGCCTTCAGGGTCCTCCACTTTATTTTCCAGGTGAGTCACAGTCTGGTGTAGTTGCTTTATTTCAGGTTCTAATCTGTTTTGATGGTCTTGTAGCGAGCTTATACCAACTTTGCCATCTGATACATGGCCAGTAAGTTCTTGCCGTGCAGGTTTGAGGATTTTAAAATCATCAATCAGACCATAGACAGCATTTTCATAGAGGATAGTTCTAGAAAGAATTGCTTCATTGTTAGTTGTTGGGGATTTGCAGCAGGAGGTGTTGGTGGTGAGATGCTTCTCCATGATCATTTGGGTTCTAGGGCCAGTGGGAGGAGCGGCTGATCATCCTCAGTAGTGAAATCAGTGGGTTCTGTTGCAAATTCCACCACAATTTTGGATTTTTCCATGTCTTCTATGTCTTGTCAGCAGTAAATATCACCCAATTTTTAAAAAAGGAGATTTTAAGGGTCAAAGCTGCAAATTAAATAGATAAAAGGAGATAGACCCAACAGAGCTCAGCATGAGAGTGTCTACTCCCGAACTAGCATCCCATGACCTCCCCTATTCTTCCCAAGCAGAACATTTCTTATACTGGAAAATATTTGGTGAGTCAAGTTGTTAAGGGAGTTGTTATTCAACTCTATAGTATTTGAACATTTCTGTATGGTAGGGATTGTATTTCTGTAAAACTAGTGACAAAAAAGGAGAGGTACTACTACAACAAGGTACTATTAAAAAAATGATTGTCTTACATCCCCACCCTGGTCACCATTATGAATCAGGTGAATCTAGTTTTCCCTTGTCCAATGAAGATTATAGTACTTAGAGATGTTGCAAAATTTTATTTCACCAGTGAAATCCCAGCGAAATCATGAATTTTGCCCGTGAAACATTTCGCAAAATTAATCACTTATGGCAACATTTTGCCAGTCAATTTCACTGCCCTGGTCAATTTCAATGGTAAATTTTGCCTTGTGGTACTATTAGGCGAAGTTAAGGAAAAACAGGCTTGTCACATGACTTTACAATCTGCAGGTCACATGGGTGACTGCAGGAAGGCACTGATTCTGCTTCCTTTTGCCAGTGTTTCAGACAGAGAGGAAGTCTGAGAGAGAACTAGGCAATAGGAAAACTGCTTTATAAATTTGTGCAAGTTCTTTACTTTAAAAACAGCAAATTGTATGCTTATATGTTTCCATTTGTATGTTTACAGTGTGTGTGTGTGTGTGTGTGTGAGATTCCCTCACTCTCTCTCTCTCTTTCTTTCCTTTTCATTCTTTGTAGTTTTCTGTTAAGAAATTTTTTTTTTTTGATAATATGGATGGGAAAGGTAGGGCAAGGGGGACTGGGCAGAAGGCAGGATCTATTGCTTGCCTTAACAGGTGGGTATTTCTGTCTGAAAGACAGTCCCCCCAACAGCTACAGCAGGAGCATGTGCCCCTGCCCACCCCAGCAGCAGGATCCTGCTGCCCCCCACCAGCAGGAGCATGTGGTCCCAACCACCCAACAGCAGGAGTCTGTTGCTCCCCAGCAGCAACGGCAGCAGCATGCCCCCACCCCCCAGCAGCAGGAGTTTGTTGCCCACCCAGCAGTGGCAGCAGCATGTGCCCCCTACCACCACCCCAGCAGGTGCAGGATTTTGTGGCCCCAGGACATCAGCTGATGACCCCCCGCACCAGCCAACAGTGTCATCTGTGTGGTCTTTCTTCACCACAAATGCTGCAGATGACAATGTTGTCATCTGCAACCTTTGTGGCCATAGTGTTCAAAGGGGGAAGAAAGGGGTACAGCTTGGCACTGGTGGCCAAAGGAGCCATCTACAGCACCACCACCCTGCAGAGTGGCTCCAAAAGCAGCAGGAGGTGGCAGCAGTAGGAGGCAGCACTAGTGGGGGTGATGAACATGCAGAAGGGGAAGGGGGCCAGCAGGAGGGAGGAAGTCGGCATCAGAAGCGTAGGAGGCACCATACCAGGAAACAGCAGCAGGAGGTAGCAGCACCATCACTCCACAGCCAATGGTGCTGCTATCATCATGCTGATCCCGCTCAGCCTGCAGTAGCCCAAGGTCAGGTCAGCCATGAAGACCTGGTGGCAGTGCACAGTGAGGTGAAAGCTCTTTGGCAGGAATTTTCCCAGTTCCACCAGGAGTTCAGAGAGGCCAGGGGAGACACGAGAAAAATAATGGAGGACCACCAGAAAGTTTTTCCGGGTGGAGCTGCACCATGGGGATGGTGGTGGTGGCAGTTCTGAATCGGGACCTGGCGCTGGTGCTGTACATGTTGTGGTGGTATCACTCAGTGCGGCAGCAGCCAATTTTTATTTCTTTTCTTTTTCCTATCCTATGTTACTGGCACTTTTCTCATCTCCACCCCCTAATAATAAGAAAATTTTTTTAAAGTACAAAAAACATCCCAAAAATCTTTTCTGTCCTCTTCCTCTTCTATATACTCTTGTTTCTTTTTCTTGTCTTATAAACATATGTCTTTGTCCAGCAGTTTTGTGTGTGGTGTTATGTAATGTTTATGCTCCCTCTCTATAGCATTCAATCCTTTTCCTTGTTCAGTAATTTACTTTTCCCCTCTCATATGAATACCCTTGCCCTGACCCTGCATGTCCCCCATTGTGTGTTATTGTTAGTGTACCCATAAACACCGTACCTTTCTTTTTGCTTTGTGTTACTCCTTCTTTATATATTTCCTCCTCCTATCCACAAATGTCAAGTATTGTAATTTGTTCCTATGAACAACATTTTTTTTCCCAAAGCAATGTAATGTTGTGGCAGTTGTGATTGTGTGCAGCAACAGTCCGAAGACATACACAAAAATCAGAGAAACATAACCAATTTCATTCCAAAGTTAAACGTCAATGTTTTTTGTGCTTAACACAACATGTGTCCCCTGTGCTTGCTACAGATGTTAACTTGGGTCCCTCCCCTACAGTCATGATGATGTTCTATATTGCCCTTCCACCACCCGATCCAAAATGTGCACTTTGGCCATAGTTTAACACAACCTCTTGCCACCGTGCTATACAGAATGGGCCTGATTAGATGAGAAATATGACAGGAAAAAAGCATGAAATTGAGACATAATCTACTCGGCAATCGAGACATAGGAGTGGTTGGAATAGGAGATCCTGGAACTCTTGGGGGGATGGGAAAGGAGTGGGTGGATAGGAACAGTTAGAACCAGGAGGCGCCCTGGGGCGAAATGGATGCAGGAGCGTGGGCCATTGTATCTTGCGTCCATACCCAAGGGCACTGACTTGATCAGGCAGGAAGCGGAGTCATCCTTGGAGTCTCGTCCCTTTCGGGCGGTGTTAAGCAATGCTAGGTTCATTAGAAACAAGACTGCTTTTGTAGTGGCAGATCTTGTTGCTTCTGTGGACTTAGCTTGCATCACCGAGACCTGGCTTGATGAAAATGCGGGCCCCAATTTGGGGTCTGCAGTTCTGGATGGGTTCTCGGTGATTCACCGCCCGAGAGTGGACTGTAGGGGCGGGGGAGTTGCAGTCTGTTTTAGACAGGAACTGGACCTCAGGGAGGAGCCAGTTGGATATACCAACTCCTTTGAATGTATTGTGGGTGCAGGTGCAGGATTCAGGATACTTCTCATTTATCATCCACCAGGTGATGGGAGAGAATTCCTGAGGGAGGTGGCGTATTTCATCGCCAAGAGGGTTTTGGAATTTCCCCGATGGATAATTCTGGGGGATTTCAATGCCTGGGTCGATGATGAACTCGCGCTTTTTGGACAAAACCTCCTCCAATTGACTGATTCGTTGGGCCTGACATGGGTTATTACCACTGCAACCCACCAGGGGGGACATTCATTGGACTTGATATTCCATCTGGGGATGGAAGTCTCCGATGTGGAGGTGGATCCCATCGGTTGGTCTGACCATCATGCCCTGAGGTTCAGTTTCATGGCCCCCCAAAAGAGGCCTGCCCCTAAGGAGATAGTACAGTTCCGTCCTTTGAGAGGAGTTACCTCAGAAGGCCTAATGACGGAGCTTGACTTCTCGGGTTTTCCAATGGATAGCATGGATCCAGGGTCTTTAGTGCTGGCCTATAATAGGGCAGTTGTGGGGGCCCTGGATGTCATTGCTCCTTTCCGTGTTCGCCCCTGTATTCTTCACCCTGGGTCCCCGTGGTTTACCACTGAGATCCGTGAGTTGAAGAGACAGGGCCAAAGATTGGAGAGACGCTGGCGGAAGACTCGCTTGGAAGTTGACAGGCTTAGACTACTAGATCATTACAAAATCTACCAGTTAGCAGTCTCCCATAAGAAGGCAGAGGTCCTGTCCAGGGAGATTGCTACAGCAAGGAATAGACCGGCCCAGCTCTTCCAGACTGTGGACAGACTGTGCAATCCAGTCTGTCTTCATGCCGGTCGAGCATTATCACAGTTACAGTGTGAGGAGTTTGCGACGTTCTTTGCTGATAAGGTGTCTGCTATCAGAGATGAGATCAGCCAGGGCCTTCCCATTGGGTCTTGCAGTGACCAATTGAGGGACACAAATACCCATTTGACTTGGTCCATGTTCAGTCAACCGGTAGTCATGGACATAGTGAGAATCATCCAGACTTTGCGCCTAATTTTCTGTGGTTTGTATCCGGGCCCTACACACCTACTTGTGGGGTGTGTAGAGGTTATCGGCCCAATCCTTACTGGGATAGTAGTGGCCTCATTGGAGAGAGGGATCTTTCCTGATCCTTTGAAAGAGGCAATAGTACGTCCCCTCCTGAAAAAGCCCTGCCTTGATCCCGACTGACCAGGAAACTACAGACCGATCTCGAATCTTCCCTTTCTGGGGAAGATTATTGAGAAGTTGGTCACTTTGCAGCTGGAAGATTATTTAAACATCCACAATATCTATGACTCTCTCCAGTCTGGCTTCAGGAAACAGCACAGTACTGAGACGGCTCTTGTTCGGGTACTGAATGATCTCCTGATTGCAAGAGATCAGAGAACTCATTCTATCTTGGTTCTCCTTGATCTTTCAGCTGCATTTGACACTGTGGATCGTGGGGTGCTGCTTGAACACCTGTGGTCTTTCTGTGGACTAAGGGGGTGGTCCACAGTTGGTTTAAATCTTTTCTGCAGGGTAGGACTCAGAGAGTAGTGTTGGGGATTTACTCCTCGACCTCTCGCTGCCTACACTGTGGAGTGCCACAGGGTTTAGTGTTGTCCCCCATGTTATTTGCGGTGTATATGTTCCCATTAGGGGACATTATAAGACATTTTGATTTGAGTTTTCATTGTTATGCCGATGATTCTCAACTCTATATGTCTTTTGTGCCGAGCAGGAGTCTGAGTCAAGTACATTGTTTAACAACTGCCTCCTGGAGATACAGAACTGGATGAGTACCAATTGGCTGAGGTTGAACCCGGGGAAAACAGAGGTATTGGTGGTGGAACCAGGGGTAAGGATATCAAGTCCATGGGCGGGAAAACTCTCAGGTTTATTTCTGGGAGGAACCTCGCTCATGGCATCTGGTCAGGTGCGTAACCTTGGTGTTATGTTTGACAAGGGCTTAACCCTGAGGGCATAGGTGTCAGCCGTAGTCAAATCATCCTTTTTTCATCTAAGGAATATAGCACTGGTGAAACACTTGATTCCATCAGAGGATCTTCCTACTCTGGTCCACGCCTTTGTGGCCAGTCATCTTGATTATTGCAACGCCCTTTATCTAGGGCTGCCGGGAGTGGATATCTGCAGCTTACAGCTGGTGCAAAATGCAGCAGCTAGGTTGTTGACTGGAAGCCCGAGGTCCAACCATATAACACCTGTGCTTCGCGAATTGCACTGGCTGCCTGTACAGTGGCGGATCACTTTCAAGGTCATGTTGATGACCTATAAAGCCCTACACGGTTTGGGACCTCGCTACCTGAAAGAACTCCTGACTTCTTGCTGTCCCTCCTGCTCCCTCCGATCCTCTGGTGAGGGATTGCTGGAGATTCCCAGGGTAACCTTAAAAACATCTGGTGGAAGAACATTTGCCTTTATGGCCCCTACCCTGTGGAATTCTCTACCTTGCCAGATACGCAATTTCCTGACTGTGGAGAGTTTTAAAAATGCTTTAAAGACCTTCCTTTTTAACCAAGCATTTTTGTAGTGATTTAAATTATATTGGACTGTATCTTGAATTTAATGTTGTTTATAGTTGTGGTTTTAAATTTGTATGAATGATATTGTAAAGGCACCCTGAGCTTTGGAAGGGCACCTTAAAGAAATAAATATTTACTTACTTTGCTTACTTACTTACTCTCAGTGATGATGTTATATATTGCCCCACCACCACCCAGTTCAAAATGTGCACTTGGGCCACGGTTTAACACAGCCTCTTGCCACCGTGCTGTGCAGAGCAGGCCTGATAAGACAAGAAATATGACAGGGGGAGACACTCAAACATTTACTGTGGCAATTTTATGAGCTAGCTAAAAAAGGCTAGTGAGACGGACCACAGTGAGAAAAATAATTCCTCCTGCAAAATGCTGCTGCTATCCTGCTAGTTACCCTTGCTGCTTCCTGCTGCTGGTTTCATCACAATTGATTAAGAATTGTAGACTTACCATTTGTCATTTGCCAATGCTAAAGCTGTCCTGTTTTGCTGTTGTGATGCTGTGGTTGTAACTTGTACTGTGTGTAGGGATTATAAAAATGAGATTTAGGAATACTTTAGCTTGCTGTCTTTCTGCTACTCTCAGTGGTCTCTGACTGGCTGCCATGTGAAGTGATGTTTTGCCTGGTATTGAATCTTGATGCAGAACTAGACACATGGTGGATTCCCTGCAGGTGGAAGGCCCTCAAACAGCTGGTACAACAACCCACAAGAGACAGGGCTATCCTAGATCTAGTACTGGCTAGCAGGGAAAGAATTACAGATCTCCAGGTAGAAGGTCACCTGGGGGCCAGTGTCCATCACATGGTATGGTTCAATTTGGCCACTACAACTAAATCATCACATTCCAAGGCAAAAATATGGGACTTCAGAGGAGCTGACTTTGATAAGATGGCCAATAGAGTTAAGCTAGCCCTGGCAAAAAGAAAAACAGGTGAGGGGGTACAGTCAAAGTGGGCAAGAATTAAGGATGCAATACCTGAAGCAACATCCCATTGTGTTAGAGAGAAAAGGAAGTGCAAAAGAAGAAGGAAACCACTTTAGTGCTTAAAAACAGTAGCAGAAAAGGTCAGAGCCAAAAGGCTTGCCTTCAGGAAATATAAGGGAACACAGTGGGATGAAGACAGGGAGGCATACCAAACTTCCAAACTTCCCTAAGGGAAGCAGGGAAGGCAATAAGGCAGACAAAGTCCCAAACCGAGGAAACACTAGCACAAACAGTAAATGAAGGTGACAAGACTTTCTACAGATACATTAGTGAAAGGAGAAAGTCCAGAGGGGGTATTGCTAAGATCAAAGGAGATAAGGGGGTGTGTGAAGAGGAGGGCCATGTAAAAGCTTCTATCCTAAATAGATACTTCTGCTCAGTATTTACTGAAGAGAGGGTAGGGCAGGGCCCACAGCTCAGCACCATGGACACGGGGGGGGGGAGTGAGCACTAGTCCCTTCACGAAAGAAAGGGTCCTACAAGAGCTCGATAAGCTCAGAGTGGACAAGGCAATGGGACCTGATGGCATACATCCCATGGTACTAAAGGAGCTAAGGGTGGAACTAGCAGAGCCATTATCAGAACTGTTCAGTGAGTCTCTGAACACAGGAGAGCTCCCAGAAGACTGGAGAAGGGCTCATGTGATCCCGCTCCACAAGAGTGGTAGCAGGGAGGAGGCAGAAAAACTACAGACCAGTCAGTCTTACCTCAGTAGTGGGCAAGATTATGGAGGCACTCCTTAAGGAAAGGAAAGTACAACACCTGGATCCATCGGAGCACAGAATCCAAGACAGCATGGGTTTACGAAAGGAAGGTCCTGTCAAACTAATCTCATAGATTTCTTTGACTGGGTAACCAGAGTGGTGGACCAAGGGGGAGCAGTTGATGTCGCCTACCTTGACTTCAGCAAAGCTTTCAATACTATTCCACATAGAAGACTGATTAATAAGCTGGGTAGGCTCGGGATGGGTCAGATCTTGGTCAACTGGGTGGCAAACTGGTTGACAGGCAGAAAACAGAGAGTGGTGGTAAATGGTATACAGTCAGAAAAGATGCAAGTCACAAGTGGGGTACCTCAGGGATCAGTCTTGGGGCCAGTCCTCTTCAATATCTTCATCAGTGACATTGCAGATGGACTGGAGGGTAAGGTTTGTCTGTTTGCAGATGACACCAAGATCTGCAACAGAGTAAATGATCCAAATGGGGTGGGCAGAATGAGAAGAGATCTGGATAAACTAGCAAAATGGTCAGAAGAGTGGCAACTGGGGTTTAATTCAAAGAAGTGCAAGATCATCCACATAGGGAAGAGAAACCCTGAAGCCACCTATAGGCTGGGAGGGGAGTTGCTGGCAGTCACAAGGGAAGAAAGAGACTTGGGCATCATCATCATCACCAATGACCTGAAATCATCCAAGCAGACCACTAAAGCAGTAGGTAAGGCTAGGGGGATGTTAGGGTGTATTAATAGGGGTATCACAAGTCTGAAGAGAGAGAGAGGTAATAATCCCTCTTTACAAGACACTGGTTAGGCCCCATCTGGAGTACTGCATGCAGTACTGGAGGCCACACCTTCACAAGGACATTAACCAAATTGAGGCAGTCCAGAGAAGGGCGACCAAAATGGTGCAGGGACTGCATCAGAAAACATACGAGGACAGATTAACGGAGCTCAATATGTATACCCTAGAGAAGAGGAGGGAGAGAGGTGATATGATCGAAACATTCAAACACCTTAAGGTCATTAACAAGGTGATAGAGTCTAACATGTTTCAATATAAGAAAAATAGCCGGACAAGAGGACACAGCATGCGATTAGAGGGATGCTGATTAAGGGGTAATGTGAGGAAGTTATTTTTCACAAAAAAGGGTGATGGATGCATGGAACGGCCTACCTCAGAAAGTGGTGTATATGAATACAATGCAGGGCTTCAAACAGGCATGGGATAGGCATAAGGGAGAAATACAGATGGGTATGAATAGGTAGGCCATTGACACAGCAAAGGCCGATGGCACATCTATGAGGTAGAAAAAGAAATGGGCATACTGGATGGGCCCTGTGGTCCTTATCTGCAGTCAACTTCTATGTTTCTATGGTCACCATCATCATTATCATCGCAGACATGCTGCTGCTGCACACGTAAATATTTCTCTGTATTTTTTGTTCTGTGCAAGAGAAGGCCGTGCGTGTGTTGACATTGTGGCATCTTGAGTTAAAATATGTTTCTTCTGCTTTTGCATTATTTTTCAGCTTGTGGATTAGATAAATAATGATGCTGCCAATCAAGCAAGCTCTCATACGAATGTTGGAATGCATCACATTTCAGAACACAGAAGGTAAATATTTCCTTTCTCAGTGATGGGGCATGGGGTAACTTACTGCAGTAAAGATGTTTGGGTTTGGCAGTAATTGTATTTTATTTACTTTTCTCAACATTCAGGACCTTTCTGGTATTGTCTTAAGTCCCGCTCCTGCTGCTGCTGATCTAGAAGATGTGGGCGTTTCATTCCTAAGGTAAGTATTTCTTCCTTTGTATTGGGGTTGTGGTGAGGGGGGGTTCTAACAATTCTCAAAATTTATTCTTTTTATCTTATTTCCAGGTACGCAGTACTTTTAGGGGATTCAGGAGGATGCCTGCTGCTGCTCTGCAAGGATGTGCCCTGCTACATTTTGCATCTTGGAGCAAATTCTGCAGTTTACATTATCACACTGAGTCAGGTAAGTTCAATTTCTTTTTTCTGCTTGTAATTTGCTAACTTAAGACCAGGTATGTAGATGGACAAGTATTCGTCATGTTTGCTGTCATTGTTCCTGTTTAGGTAATTTTCCTCTGGGTATTTTCCATCCCATGTCTGTGCAAAGACTACATCCAGGCCCTGAAGGAGCTGGTGTGTGGCAGAGAGAGAGCTGGTTGCTTGAACCATGATGTAGGCCACTTGTCTCATTAATGATTAAACAATACATCCAGGGAGGAGGTACTGTATATGTGGAAATGGTTGGTGAAGATGGTGTTTAGTAATTATAGGTGGAGGGGGCCAGTGTCTATTGACATGTGTGGTAGCAGAGCTGGAGTAATTAGGAATATTTAAAAGTCAAACTTCAGCAGGCAGCAAAGACCTCCCCCTGTAGGGATCAGCACTGTTTCTGTACAAGAACTATGGTAGTACTTAATGTGATTACCCTTTGGGGGAATTTGGATGTTGTTAGGCCTTTCTTTTATGAATATTTTGTAATTAATGACTCACATCATTAAAGATGGCCACCATTCACCATGTTGCAAAATCTCTTCAGCTTGTGTTAACTGCTGAATGAATGTGCTACATTCATACGCTAGTTGTACTAGGAGGGTTCTTCAACATGCTACAGATAGTATCTGGAAGAAAATATTTATTTTTCACTTAGTGTGAATGGGCATGGTGGCAGGTGTCAGGAGGAGGGGAAGGCCAGCCCAGGTATCGCATGTGCCAGTATGAGCACGTTTAAAGACTTCAAGCAACATATCTTGCTTCAGGATGGGGTTAGTCTAAATGAAAAGTAAATTGTATATCTTAATATTTTTGGCAGAGGAGGCTTATTACTGTAATAATACAACATGTTTAAGGTTATGGTAACTTGACTGCTGCTTTAATATAGGGCAGGAATTAAACAACGGTTTAGGGCAAGGGTAATCAAATTAAACTGATTAACAACAGATAACACAACCATCACAAATCCAATGATAAACGTGTAAAAATAATTTATAACACTATACTGAGCTGAAAGTGGTTGGGGGGGTTCCTATTTGTAAGCAACTTCAGCCTTGTTCCACTTCCACTGTCACATCCTCCAAGAAGCAGCCCTTACAGTCTTCCAGACTGCAGTTGTCACCAGGTGGAAATGCTCACAGCATTGCTACTCCATCCACCTCTCGGCTGGTGGAAGCCTTAGCAGAGTTGACATCTTCATTGTCATTATCATCAGTGAGACACAGTTCATGTGGCAACACCATTGACATCACTGTGTTATGCAGAATGTGCCCTTCTTTCATTTTGATGAATGTTAGCATGGACACATTCTTGGGTGACAGCTTGGTCCTCTGATAACGCACAGTTGCTCCAGCTGAACTAAACACTCATTACACCCTGATACCGGATGGTGGGCAGCTCAGATATTTAACAGCAACTGATGTTAGTGCTAGCCAATCAGTCACTTTGCTGCTCCAGTACTGAATTGGCTCATCACTAAAGGCAAGGTGCTTTGTGTCCCCCATGTAGGCCTCCATCATTCATTTTGCTGCT
This sequence comes from Neoceratodus forsteri, assembly GCA_016271365.2. Lineage (NCBI taxonomy): Eukaryota > Metazoa > Chordata > Ceratodontiformes > Ceratodontidae > Neoceratodus > Neoceratodus forsteri. The sequence continues at coordinate 1,435,770,551 of CM028131.1, read as the reverse complement.
CTGAGTCAGGCTGCCTCATATGTCTCCTCCTCCTTTTCTTCCATATCTTCTACTCCCACCTGATAGAGAACATCACAAATGGGATTACTTGCCATTTTCTGCTGTACCTTGCCCATTTTGTCAGATTGGGTTGCCTGTGAGCTGCTGTTGGTGGCAGCAACACCTGTTTTCTGTGCAGTCCATGTCATATGTGCCTTTTTCATCTGTGCACCAGATACCCATTTAATGAGATTCTCGGTCTACTTTTGAAGTTGCTGATGACCTCCTTCAATTATAGAAGGCAGGCCACGTTTGTATAGTGGATCAAGCATGCTAGCATTTGCAAATTCATCTGACTGAAGAATGCCAGAAATACAGGTATTGCTGTCCAGCACTTGGAGCATGTGATCCATTAATTCACAACTTCTGTGATCCCCACTTGCCTCCATCTGGTGTCGAACATTATCCAGTGTCCGCCTCAGCACATGTATGAGGGGTATGGATTGACCTATACAAGCAGTATCCCCACTCACTCTCTGTGTAACATGCTGAATGGCTGGAGAATGTGTATTAGCTCATCCATTTGGTGCCATTGCTCTGTTGTTACAGCAATGGACACTCCAGCACTGTCCTGGGTGGTGTGCACCAGCAGGTACTGTAAAAGTTGACATTTTCACCGTCAAATCATTTTCACTATTTTTGCTGAAGCACTAATTTGAGCTAAAATAAATTTGCACTAATTAGTACTTTTTTCCATTATAGTGAATGTGATACCAATGACTTAGTGCTAAATTTATTTTATGCAACTATGGTTGCAGTTGCACTAAAATTAATTTGCATGAAAATAACAAGTTTTACAGTATTCTGCAACAGCCTTATACTGTTCATACAGCCGGTCAATTATGTACAGTGTGGAGTTCCACCTTTTCACAAGATCAAGCTTCATATGGTGTTGAGGCAGATGGTTATTGCACTGTAGCTCACGTAGATGGTCACGGACCTTTGCAAAATGGCAAAGTGTACACAGATGCGATTAGAAGCAGTCACAGTTTCCTTATTGTCTACATGGTTTAGAAACTGCTGCACAACAAGATTAAGGCAGTGTGCCAGGCAAGGCACCCTGAAAAAACCACCATCGCTAATGCGTTTCACTACATTGGCGCCATTATCACTTGCGATAAATCCTGCTGTGAGTGTGTGTGTAGTCACTCAGCAATCTCATCTAGTAGAACATTAAGCATTTTCTCACTGATGTGAGAACAAGTAACACTTTGCATACTTGGGGCTGCATGCTGCTGAATTCCAGGAGTGTTACTGCCACCCCAATTTTGCTTCAGGCAGGTTTTGCCAGGCCCAAAATCAACTACCACCTCAGGTACCTGTGCCCAGTATGCCGTTATGTATTGATACCAGCTTGCTGCTGTTTGTCCACTGGTCCACATATCCATGCTAAGATGGATGTATTCTGATGCAGAATGCTTCATTGCATGTCTTATGGAATCAGCAACTCTATTGTGCAGCTCTAGCATTGCACGCTTAGAGAAATAGGTTTGTGATGGATCCTGCCATTTGGGACAGGAATGGGCCATCAACCTGCAGAACCCAGCATTCTCCAAGAATGAGAATAGTAACAGATTGATGGCCAGCATTTCAGCAGTGGCAGCATTTAACTCACATGCAGCAGCATGATTGGGGGGTACTTTGAGTGCCGCTCAAGGATGGTCTTCAGTGTGGGCTGCATCTTTCATAGGGTTCATAGGATTTGTACAAGTTCAGCAGGTAAGATTACCCTTAATGGACTCACCACCATATCATTGGAGGAATTCAAACCTGGTGTCACCCATATATAAATCCAAATTTATCTTAAAGGAGTCTAAGGTGGAACTGAATACTATATTAGCAGGTAATTTATTCCAAGTGCTTACCACTCTTTGTAGCTGTTCAACCAGAACACAATACTTGTGACAGCAATGTTGTTCTTTTAGGGGTAATAGTTGACTCTTGGGGATGTGTAGACAGCAGGAAAACAGTTATTTTGGTTGACTTTGGGTGAGGTTGTGTACTTTTATGAGTTAAGGGACTGGGAGTGGCACCTCCACTGCCATGTCCACTACTTAAGAGAGCAAAGGATTTCTCATCCTCCTCCACTGACCTACTCTGCCCTCCCTCCTCCTGCTGTATTGAACTGCTCTCAGTTACATGTAACTTGCTGAGGGTGATTCTACCAACAGCTCTAGTATCCTTCTGGTGTTTCTGCCACCACAGCAGGTGCTTGTATTTCAGTTGGGCGTGCTGGCCGCTGGTGCCTATGTGGCTTCACTTTTTTTCCCAACTAATATGTGCTTGACATAGTTGACATATAATTATGATGGTTCTATTTGATGACAGCAATCGCGAAATAGTGATCATCATTCGGGTGAGTGTACATCGACAAAAATGAGTTACAGCAATGTACACTCACAGAAAACTGCAAGGCAGTGATGGAAATTACATGTATGAGGGGGTTGTGCCCCCTGCACTCCCCAACTTCTGGATTATCAATTCCAGGGGGGTGAGGCACAAAAAAAACCATGAAGCTCTGGACTCAACCCTGCACCCTCCAACTGACCACTCTCCCCACCACACTAGCTGACCAGCTCAGCATCTGCCCAGCACACTCCCTCCCACATTCTTCCCCTTCCTCTCCCCCCGGGGGGGGTTGTGTGTGTGCATACTCACAAGTATGCTTCCTGTCGCCCTACCTTGCCCACCAAGGAATCTGGTCACTACCCTGCCAGGTAGCCCTGAACACAGGTGCAGTGATAGAGTCACCCTTTTTGAAAGCACTCAGTCAAGGTCACTGTGTCCACTGGATATCCACTATAGTCTCATCAAATGGATCAAGCACATGAAAGTCCCAAACTAGGGACTTTTTACCTCTGGACTTAACATGCTGCTGGGACTAGGGGACCTGAGAAACAGAAATTGAAATTTGTGCTTTTTGGGCTGCTTTCATCACTTCCATAAGACTACTTTTGGGAGGGTGGTCACTTGACTGCTTGGAGGATTGCTGATAGGCTTGGTGACAGCCTGACCCACAGGCTGTGCATGTAAATAGCCTACATCACCCTTGATCTTTTCAAATCATCCTAGTTGCTGTCATCATCAGCACCGATGCTGATGATGTCCTTGTCCTCGTCCTCCTCCGCCTCCTCCTCCCTATCATTGTCTTCTTGCACAGCACCTTTTTCTTTCTCTACAACCATCTCCTCCTTAGAGGGTCGACTATTCATATCTCCAGGATTATCGGACTCCGACTGAACACTGTCACCACCACTAACTCTAGCAGGAACAGTGACAGTCACACTGACAGACTTATCACCCTCCTCCTGGACCACTGTTCCTGTACTGGTGTCAGTGTCTCCCTTCTTCTCACTATCACCCCCACCAGCATGGATGCAACAGTTCTGGCCATAAAAACTGAGACACAGGTATGCCAGTACTTCAAACAACTCCTTTACTGGTACCTGCTGCACCACCAGAGCCCACAGAAGACACTGATGCAGGCATACGTATGCTTTGGGGAAGTGGAACCGAAGTTGTACTCTCCTCAACAGACTTCTTGGCTGCCTTGTCCCCCCTGGCATGTTTCCCTGTACTGGACTGTCTCTTAACAGGCATTTTTATATAGTTCTTCAGAGCTTTGTCTTTCTCTGGGAGTATATCAAGAAAGGATGTATTACTAAGTGACTGTGTGAATAACACCTCACAGCTGCAATACTGACTTCCAAGTCCAAATGCAATCAGGACAGATAGCGGCACTCTGTACAACTAATATTGTATACGGTAGCCTATTCTAGCAAAAACAAAAACGCAACTTTTTTTTCCCCCAACCAGGAATTAAGTAACATGGGGAAAAAGAGCACAGGTAACCTACTTTAAATACAGATCAGCTGTGTCTGGACAACTGAAGAACTGTAATGTGTTAGTACTTACTACTACAATTTTTTGTTATATAAGAGGGCAGAGGCAACCATAAAACACTGACAAACAAAGGTGCCTATGACAATCTGGATGGGCTCAACAAACTGTTGACAACTACTAAATTAATATGTAGTTTTTTATATTGCACAGGTCAGGTAGTAAATAGTGCTGTAACAGGGAAAGGGTAAGCAGTAAGCAAATTCAACTGAAACAGGAATACTGCAATGCAGAGGCAAATTCTGACAATAAAATACAGGAGAACAATTCACCAAAGCAGTGAAACTGTATATGGACAAGTTCAAGTGGTGAACTAAAAGTTCTTTCCATAGAAAAAATATAGAACTGTTGCTTTTCACAATTTAAGTGACACAAATTAATAGTAAACAGAACTTGACCACAAACCAAAAAAAAAAAAAGGGATCAGCACTGTGTGTTCAAAACTTTAGAATTCACAACTAAAAGCAGACAAATGGAATGTAACAGGGTAACAGGAGCAGGAACTCTCAGCAGGAGTAACTTTTCAGAGAAAGAGAAAAAAATACTTGTCAAAATATAAGAAAAATAATACAAATAAGTAGAACAACAAAAATATAAAGGCTTAAAAGAAATAACAGTAAATCACTCACAATTTGTGAGAAATCTATTTGTAAAAGGTTAGAAACTAGCCTGCACTGCTTTTACACACCTACACTCCCCCACTCAACTCATTCACAGACCCAGACAAAACTGAAAACTCAAAACTAACTAAACTACGTATTATGCAACAATCCACAGAATTATAAAATGCTCCCCAGCAGCACTAGGAACAAACTATATATGTGGGAGCAATTACATCTCAAAACCAAGTTTTAAAGAGGTTTTAAAAGGGTTTTTTGGTTCCAATGCACCACAGCAGACTGCTCTCCAAACTCAACAGGCATTAGACTGTGCTGGAAACAGCCTGTATGTGATATTTGACCTGCAAATATCACCTTGGGAGCGTAATTTAACTGGTAAAATCAAAAGTTACAATGGTGAAAGTTTTGCCATAAGGTGAAATTTAAACATTGATGGGCGAAGTTGCTCTCTGAAACCATGTTACATGAAATTTCACAGTTATGTGAAATCAAAAACCCAGGCAAAATTAAATTTTGTTGAGGTGAAAAATTTAGCAAAATTGAGAAATTACGTGAAATATTTTGAGGAGCAAATTTTTGCATTTCGCACAACGCTAACAGTACATCACTTAGAATTCAAACACACAGGAATATTCATTTAAACATTCAGAGTCTCCTTGCAAAATAAGACCAGTTTGAAGCATTGGTAAAATGTATAAATTTTGACATAACAGCATTGCCTGAAACATGGTTAATAAGATAGGTATATGGAATTTGTTTTATAGGGGTATACTGTATCTAGACAGGATAGGTTAGGGAGGAGGGGAGATGGTTCTATGATTTACATTGCATCAAAGTTCAAAGCACAATACTTATATTTTTCATTGGCTTCCTCAGGCTGCAATCTGATAACTGTAGATGTAATTTTAGGATCTGAAAAACATATTACAATTAGCTCAATTTATATTCCTCCAGAATATATAGAGGGGATTGCATTTGGTAACCAAAGTTAAAAGCAAATTATCCCTTAACAGAGAATGAACATTACTGGTTGAATTTAATCTCAGCTGAGGACACAAGCAATCTAGTGATGGCAAGGATCTTGTTTTTTTAGAGATAGGAGTCCAGCTTTTGTAAAAGTCTGTCCCTGGTATTTAGCCTTCCAGCCTTGATAATAAGGGTCTTCATCCTTCTCTCTTAGTAACTGTTCAGCTTTCTTTGGGTCAGTAAAATAAATACAGCTTGCCTTTGTAATAAAACTTTAGTTTAGCAGGTGGGAGTAAAGCATATTTTATCCCCCGTTCCCTCAGCATGGCCGTAACCTGATTGAAAGAGCATCTGTCAGACATAGTTTCAGCACTGAAATCCGAAAAAGCTTGGAAAAGTTATGCCTTTAGCCTTTAAGTCCTTTTCCATTCTTGCTTTTCTAAGAATTGCTTCTCTGTCTTGAAATATATGGGGTTTAATGTACACAAATCAAGGTCTATCTTTATCAGCTAAAAATCTACTCGGTCCAGTTTGATGTGCTCTATCTAAAGAGATTTTAGAGTTTATGGGGTCTAATCCCAATGCTTCAGTAACTAATTGTTCAAAATAATGTAATGGATCCCCACTACCTTCAGCCCCTTCAGGTATTTTACCCAGCTTGATATTTCCTCTTCGGGATCGGTCTTCTTGGTCTTGCACCTTCCTAATTAATAACTCAAGCTGTGTTGAATGTAATGTAGTAGTTTTTTTAATAGGATCCACAGTATCTTCTAATGTACTAATTCTGTTTTCAGCTTCTGCAGTTCGTAAGGTTAGAGCTTCTAATTTTTGATTTATTCCTGCTACTGCACTAGTTAAGGAGCTATGGGAGTTTTGCATGTCTGCTAACCCCTTTAAAACATTGTTTTGAAATTCAGAGGTTACTGATACCTGTGTATCTTTGGGTTCTGGCTGTTGTAATTGATCAGTTGGTTTGTTTCATTTTTCAGCTACTTTGGAGACTCTCTTTTCTTTGCCTTTTATATCTCACTCATCCTGAGGGTAATTATCTCCAGAAATATTTACTTCTTTATTTTGTTGCGATGGGTACTGGTCTCCAGAACACTGTGGTTCTGGCTCTGCTCGTTCCTCTGCTTCTGATGCCTCGTCTTCCATGTCAGTTTAATCCTGGCGTAATTCGTCATCAACATGAGCCATTTCTGGGTCTGTAACAGCCACAAATTCTGTTCCCTTCAGATCCCCTGCTCATTCCTGGTCTGGAGCTGGCGATGGAAGAGGAGAAAGAGCCACATGTAGTAAATCCATGACTTTGCACCACTTGCCTGAAAAAATTGTGGATTGTGTTTTTTGAAAGGGAGCCTTTCTTATGCACGTATTCTTGGTTTTCCCCTGATCAGTCAGCTCGGGTCTTTGTTTTGCTTCTTTAGTTTGTCTAATCCTTTTAGACATTTTTCCTCCAGTGGGCTTCATGAAAAAATATATATGGGGGTTGTCAGGTTCAGCGAAGGTGGAAATAGCAAACTCTTTCCCGCATAATCTTTTGCTCCAGTATACTCTCCCGACTCAGCAGCGCACTACTCCACCTTCTTGGATCCGCCCTGGGGAAAATGAAATCAGCAGGAATGTTAGCCTTGGCCACAGCATATGAAGCAAGTACTTTCAGTCCTAGGACTATACAAACAGATCAAGAAAGGCTAAGACCTCAAATAAATGAGACTACGGCCCCTAATGTGGCGGAAGTTACAACCCATGATTTATGATAAATAACTTTATCTGTCCTTTCAGATGTTGTAATGTTCATAATGTATAAAAGGGGGAGGTGATATTACTAATAGCTAATAAATATAAATGGGTGTTAAAAGTTTCAATTGAATTTAATGTTGCAATGATTAATCTCTGTCTCTCTTTTATTTTCTATCTGCTTGAGAAATTCAAATCCCTAGGTGCCTTGTGAAGGGGGCAGGAGACGAGCAGAAGAATGGACTTCACATACCTGTTGTTTTCCTGCTTTTCTATCTTTATAGTAGAAGGACCACATTGCAAATATTGCGATATACAGGTAACTGATGGAATTGTTAGATGAATGCTGACAATATGGGAAAAGAGCTTTATAAGAATGGGGGGGTTAATAGTGAAATTAGAGTCATAAATTGCTGACATTCAGAGGTGGAACTTAATGTGATTTTGAGTGCTCTAATTAACTCCCAGCGATACTCAGCAGCGGGAGGAAAGCAATAGCCATCTTAGTTGGTGGAGGGTGCATTATGGACAGGTTTTCTGCAGCACATTGGGGTTGGGGGGAATGGGGGACTGGCTAGGCTTATGACATACAATAAGTCAAATACATTTATTAAAGATACAATGGAAGCCTAGCAGTGCTAAAAAATTGAAGACAGTGGTGATCGGGAAAATAATGAAACAGATCAAGAAAGACAAGAAGAGTGAAGCTGTGCCTTTTTTTTCTTCTTTTTTCCTTTTCTTTCTCTTCTCTTCTACGACCAGACAATTATTTAAAAAACAATGTTTAATATTGTAACTTCGAATGTGAAAGGATTAAGGAGCAGACATAAAGCTAAAAAAGTATGTAATTGGATTGATAGAAGAAAATTAGATAATTTGCTTTTACAGGAAACACATTTTTGCAAAAGAGAAGCTACATTTCATGCAAAAAGATGGGGAGCAGGATGATTTTCCAATTATACCTCTCTATCCAGAGGGGTCATTATCATTATAAAAAAGCAAAATAACACAACTAGATTTGGATCAACAATAGATGACCCCTCAGGAAAATATGTTATAGTAGAGATTAAAATGTCAGTAGGCTCGATTACAATTGCTAATATTTATGCTCCAAATGTATTTGAAAAAGATTTTTGGGAACTTTTTTTATTGATTTAACAACCTTTCAATCACCTTACATTACTGGTGGGGACTGAAATATGGCTATAAATAGCAGACAGTATAAATTGTCCTCTGTTCCAGATAATATGACTGGGGGAAGAAAGTTACTTCGGGATTTTAAGGAGGATTTGAACCTGATTGATACATGGAGGGTAGAGAATCCTGATACACAGCAATATTTTTTTTTCTACGCCGCATTAAAGTTATTCACGGATAGATTATTTTTTAATCTTTAAGCAATTACAAGGGGATATAAAACAAGTCAAATATCATAATATTGTCATTTCTGACCATGTGCCACTACAGCTGGAAATACATATGGCTCAATATATTGGGAATATTAAATGGGCACTCCAACCTGCCCTCTTGCAGGATCAGGATTATGTGAAGTATATACAGAATCAGTTGACTGATTTTTTTAAATTTAATGATCCTGAGCAGACATCATTTAATAACAACTGGGATACGTTAAAAGCGGTAATAAGAGGAGATACCATGGCTTACTCTTCAGCTAAAAAGAAGAAACAGAATGAAAGAATAAAACAATTAGAAAAAGAAATATATACTTATGAAAAAAACATATGTTAAATCAGGATTCTAATATCTTTATTAAATTGATAACAGCCAAAGTTGAATATAATAAATTAATTACTCAGGTTGTAGAGAATAGTTTACTAAAAACTAGAGCTAATATTATGCACAAGGGGATAAGCCTGCTAGATTATTAGCCTTCCAACTTCAAAAATAAAAGCAGGAATGTTCTATCTCTCAAATCAATATAGAGGAAGGAGAAAAAAAAACATGAAATCATAAATCCAATTTAAATTAATAAACAATTTTTGAATTTCTATCAATCAGTATACACAGCTGAGAGACCGGTATATCCATGTGCTATTAATAAGTTCTTTAATAGGATTATATTACTGAAAATAAGTACAGATGAGGCTTTAATGCTGGACAGACCAATACAGGAAGCTGAAATTATGAACTGTGTTAAAGAACTATCTATCGGTAAAGCCCCTGGACCAGACAGAATTCCTGTAGAATTTTATAAAGAATTTTCACCATATCTATTAAAACATATGATTCAGCTATTCAATCAGGGTTGGTATTTGGGAAAACTACCTGATTCCTTCTATGATGCCAGAATAGTTATATTTCTTAAAAAAGATAAAGATCCCACTCAAGTTTCATCATATCACCCTATTTCATTATTAAACGCAGATATGAAAATATTTGCAAAAGCATTCACCAAAAGGATAGAAAAAGTACTAACTCATTTAATAAAGGATGACCAGAATTGATTTATTAAGGGTAGACAGATAGGGACTAACATAAGAAAGAGTTATAAATCTGATAGATGCTAATAAACAGAATAAATTGCTGATTATGGCATTGTATGCAGAAAAAGTCTTTGATCAGGTGGAATGGGATTATATATATGAAGTAATAGAGAAATTTGAATTTGGGAACAACCTTCAAAAAGCTATTAAAACCATTTATGCATGTGCAAGAGCAAGTGTGCAAACTAATATTAATCAATCTAAAAATGTTTGCCTAACAGGAGACACTAGGCAAGGCTGCCCATTATCTCCATTATTGTTTGCATTAGCAATTGAACCTTTGGCAATAGCAATATGAACAAACCCTGAGATAACTGGAATATTAGTAGGCTCTACTGAACACCAAATTAGTCTATATGCAGATGATATCTTGTTATTCCTTACTAACCCAGAATACTCAGTACCTAAAAGCCTCAAAATATTACAAAAATATGGTGAAGCCTCTGGATATAAGTTGAATACTAACAAAACAGAAATACTTGTTATTGTTAAGAATGAAAGAACTTTCCTCCCTGTATCATTACAAAATAGAATAGTCCAACAGTTTAAATATTTAGGGGTTGTTATTACCCAAGACATAAAGGATTTATATGAGAAAAAGTTTGTAAATACAGTTATCAGCATAGAGAAAGATTTAGAGAAATGGACGATTCTTCTGCTAACAGTAATTGAGAGAAGTAATAAAATCAAAATTAATATATTACCCCGGTTCCTATACCTCTATTAAATATTACCTATTCAGGTTCTGTATAAACACTTTAAACAGTTAGAAAAGGTAATCACAAAATTCATATGGAAGGAGAAGAAGCCCTGGGTGTCACAAAGAAAACTTTGGCTGGCCACTGATCAAGGGGGCTTGGCACTCCCCAACTTTTACTGGTATTATTTGGCCTCACAACTGGCACAAATACAGGAATGGTTTCATGCAGATACTACATCAAATAAGCAGATTGAACATGCCCTACACAAATATAAACATATCATAAGTATATTATCTTCAGGGTTTTACATTAAAAATAAAAAAAAAAAACCTGGTGGAAAAAAAATCACATCAGTTCAGACCTCATGTATGATATGGAAAGAAGCCCATAAAATAATAAAATGGCCAGAATATAAATCCCCATTAGCTCCAATTCAGAGAAATAAGCACTTCCAAAGTCTGCAGATGGATAAGGGATTTCACATCTGGGAGAAGGCAGGTGTGAGCACTATAAGTGATCTATGTCATAAAGGTATTTTGATGTCCTTTCAACAAATTCAAGAAAAATTTAGTTTACTAAGAAATCAGTTTTTTTGGTATCTACAGCTTAGAGATCTAATTCAAAAAACAGAATTAAATTTGACAGAGTCCCTAATAGAACGTACATTATGTATAACTAGTACTAGAATAATCTCAAATGTATATAACATATTACAGAATCATGATTTACTGGTGTTGGATCAACTCAGAACTAAATGGGAATCACAATTGGGTTATGAGATTCCAGATTATATATGGGAATATATAAAAAAATATCCACATGATCAATTTTATTCAGCCAAAATGCAGCAAATTCAGTTTAATATTTTCCATAGGACATATTATACACCCTCAAGGCTACATCAAATTAATCCCTCACTGGATGAAAATTGCTCACGATGCCATCTTAATTCTGGATCTTAGGTGCATATGTTAACATGCAGAAAATTAACTAAATTCTGGTACTCTATCATTAATATATTAGAACAATCTTCTGGCATTAAGATAGCAGTTAATGCCTTTACAATATTATTGGGGAACTCAAATGATAGGAGAAAACATGCTGGACCAACAAAAACTGGTTTCATTGGGACATTTAGTGGCCAAAAAATGTATACTATTGTGTTGGAAAGATAAGGATCCTCCAAATATACAAAACCGGATTGATCTAATGATAGAACTATTCAGGATAGAAAGAATTCATTATTTTATGTTAAAAAAGGAAGGAATCTTTGATAAGATATGGTATCCTTTCACAAAAGTGATTAGTTTAACTAATGTTAGAATATAAGTAAGAATTTGTTATATATAAATAGGTTTGTTATATATATTGTAATATAGAGATTGGAATTCAAACCTGAACAGTAACTCTGTCTATATCAAGGCTACATAATGAATGTTAAGCTGAATGTTCTGTATGAGCTTGTAGAATTTGAATTTGAAAATATAAATATGTTCACCACTTGTCTTCTAACCAATAAAATATTATAAAAAAAAAGAGAGAGATAGGAGTCCAGCAGTTAATTACTGCTATCACTACGCATAACTGTAAGACTGGTAGGAGCTCCATGCTGGATTGTGTAGTGGTCACTCACCCCAATAAGGTTATTATGTCTGGGGTATTGACAGATTCAGTTAGTGACCACTGCCCAGTCTATAGTGAGTGGACTGCTATATCTGTTGGTAATCCCCCACTATATATAAACTCTAGGAATTTAAAACATCTTAATTCAGAGACTATGGGCTGGATTCACAAAGCTTCCTGAAGGTGCAAAACCTTCCCTAAGTCCCCAAAACTGCCGTAGCTATGGAAACAAAGGGGGACTTGCACTGAGTGCTATTCACAAAACTCTCTGCAGCTGCAGAAAACAACACTAAGGACTGTGGAAAAAGTGCAGCTGTGGAAGTGCCTGAGGAAAAAAGGTGTGAGATAAGTAAGGCACAGCCACTGAAAAGCTATTCACAACCAGTTTTTTTCCACAGGTGCAGAAAAAATGTTACACACAGTGGAATCAGGTGTAACTCTCCCTCAGCAAACTGCAGTAGTGCCCCAGCAATTGGAATCAATTAAGGTAGAGGTGAGGCACAGGTAATAGCATCCCATATAGTATAACTGTGGCTTCTGTAACAGCAACAAAAGCACACATTGCCATGATATGGCAACAGGCAACAACCACCAGACACAGTGCAGCCCATGATGGAGCCTCACAGACAGCAAAGCCTGGCCAGCCTGCAGTGAGTGTTACTCCTGCAAGCAACAGGAACACCCCAGGGAGGGAGGACCAGCAGTGACAGACAACCACTGAGGTGCAATGGTATTGCTGGTACCTGTGGTGCTGCAGTGGTACCAGTTGAGGGACTGGTTGCTGGTCTCTTTGTGGGTGCTTTCAGCTTCATTCTATGGCAGCCCTGTTAAAGTTTGCTGTTCCAGCTAATTAAGTTCACTGTTGCTGTGCCTCCTAATCTATTTCTGCAGCTGCGGATCTGCAGTTGCGGATTTTCAGCACATGTGCAATTTCTGCAGCTGCTGGGATTTTATGAAATTCTGCACCTGCTCAAAATTTCTATATGAATATTACGCAACTGCATTTCTGCAGTGCTGCAGACCTTTTTCCCACAGCTGTGGGATTTTTGGTTTTCTTTGTAAATCCTGCTCTATGTCCATTGCCCTTAGGGATATTGATTAGACCTGCTTAGAGACAATCAAGGCTATTCATGGCTTATTGGAAAAATTCTGTCAGCTTTTTACCAAAGTAATTGATAGAACTGCCCCAAGGAGACAAGTGAAGATTAGAGACAATAAAAACAAGTGGGTAACCACTGAGATTGCTTGAATTAATTAAACAAAGAGATAGGTCATGTAAACCTTCAAAGTAAAATGATATTTAGTGACCCTGCAAATTTATAAGACATTATGCAATAAGTATAAATCTGAAATTAGAAAGGCCAAGATGCAGGTTTTTGCAACTAAGTAGTTTACTTCTTTCAGGAATCCCAGAAAATCCTGGCAACTTTAATTGCCTTTTAGGCAGGGTAAATTAAAGAGAATACCATCTCCCTGCTGGATAGAACTAAATGGGTTAGTGAATTGAATGATGCAGCCAAAATGTTTAACAACTACAGTATTTTGGAGATTTGGACAGGTTCAGGGTCTCGTCTTTTATTACGGAATTGGCTTCTAAAAAAGAAAATAACATCAGTACTGATCACCCAATAATCTATTTTTGGACTGTCACACCAGAATAGGTACAGGACTATTAATTATTAAACACATACACAAATCAGGTAACAAGGAAATTGTTTCTAATTACCGACCAATTCCACTTTTGGTCCCTCTATCAAAGATATTAGAAATAATTATTTTTAATCAGGTTATGAGTTATATGGACCAATATAATCTACACACTTGTTCACAACATGGATTCAGATCCAATCATAATACTGTGACAACCTTGGTGAGGTTCAAAAGCTGCATGCAGAGTGCCTTAGATAAAGGGCACTGTGCCACAGTGGTATTTTTAGACCACACCAAGGCCTTTGACCTTGTTGATCATAGTCTGAACCTTGACTTCCTTGCAGAATTCTACTTCTCCAGCGATGTAATAAAGTGGTTTTCTAACTATCTTAGCAATAGGGTTCATAAAACAAAAATAGCTAGAATTGTCTCCGAAGGTCACTTGGTTAAATGTGGGATTCCTCAGGGCTCAATACTCTGTTCTCTTTTGTTTAAATGTTAATGAATTCTGCCCCCAAATTTTTTGAGAAATCTGAGATAATTTGGTATGCAGATGATATTGTTATCTTTAGTACTGGGACTGTGCTTGGGGCATACTGGGTGTTGTGCAAAAATATTTTTGATTTTTTCCAGGAGTGGCTTTTGTCTAGAAGTATGCTTCTGAATATTAAAAAAACCCTAAAGCCATGATTTTTATAGGTCAAAAAAAGAATAGAGTGCATAAGTCTCCTATAGTTGATCTTAACAGTGAACCTATTTAAATTGTAAATAGTTTTAAATATTTAGGGAATGTATTAGATAGTGCCACTGTTCATGAGGTGGGGTTCCAAAAAGCCCATGTTGAAAATTTGGAGTTAAAATACCAAAAAATGCCTGGGGCATTAAAGTTTCCAACTGTAACGCCCCACTCTGTAGAGACTGACAGATGTCGGGGGGGGGGTCACTTGGGTTCACCAGTCTTGGGGTTGGAAGTGAAAAATCATCCCAAACATACCAGTGAAAGTTTGCCTATTGGACAGTTTATTTGCTTAAAGAGAAATTTCTCAAAAGTAGAAGATTTTCTTGAGTCTTAAGATGATTTGAGAGATTGAAAGCTAGAGGGTATTCAGATCAAACATTACAAAGTGCTTTGAGTAAAGTTAGTAATGTGAATAGACAGGACCTCTTGCATTATAGACAGTCTCAGGAGGGAGTCAAATGTGTTATGTTTCTGTCTACTTCTGGACCATCGTCCACAAACTTGTGATCAATAGTTTTAAAACATTGTCACATCTTGGGCATGGATACAGATTTGAAAAAGGGCACAGGATGCTGTCTCTTTGTAAGTACTGCATAACTTGTAAATATGCTGTCCAAGGGAAAATCTTTTTTAATCCAAGGGGCTCTGGAGTTGGGGAGGTAAAACTTGACCACTTTATTATCTGTAACACTAAGTCTGACATGGTGGATATCAATAACAGGCAACAATTAAAATTGTGTGCTTTTCACTGGAATTAAAGAACACTTTAATGATTGATTTATTAAAAACACATGTGAGTAAAGGATAAAAAAGTAATGGTGGGTATTGTAAGCCATGCCTCCTGATGAAAGGGTACCATACCTCGAAGTGCTGAGGCTGGAATGGGTGTGGGAGCCTTTGTAATAACACCATGTATTGGCTTTAATTGTTTTTTTTTGTAAGTAGGATATTTATATAAGTAAAAACTCTCACTGAATTTGGTGTCTGAAGTGCTGGTTTCCTTATTATCTATGAATTCTTATTTTCCAGCACCCAGTCTACACCACGAGTGCTGCCTTATGTGCCTTGGAAGTTTTCTAATCCTTGAATCTTGGCCTCATTGCAGCTGTCCTTCTCATTGATGTAAGAGAGGTATGTTTCTGCATTGTATGACCTGTGGTGCAGAGCTTGTACCTTCTGTTCTAGGGCTGCCACTGAGGATTTAAAGGTGGTTATCTCCTTAAAGACTAGTTAAAGCATACTTTTGAACTCTGTGGTTTCAATCATGTTAGTCATGGTGGTTGGTGCTTGTCCCGCCATTCTTGTCAGAGTGCCAGCTTATCATGGTTTTTGTTCAATAAATTCATCCCCAAGCCACTTTTCATTCTAGGGCTCCATTATTTGTTAGTGGGTATTTTTACCCATTGATTAAGTCCTGGTTGTTGCAGCTCGGCTCAGCTGGTGCTTGTTTTTGAGTGGATTTTTAATAGGATAGCCAGACAGCGTCATATCAAACTGCCATTCAGTTTGGAAGCCCACACATGTGCCTACATTTTGCAATGTACAATGGACTTTACTAGAGATATTGCACCATCATGACTCTAGGTGATGTCCTACCCCACTACGCTCCATGACAAAGACTATGTAAAATCTGCATATTTTATTTTACTTCAATATGAAGACAATGCAACACATAGTAAGTGGATTTTGCCTATTGCCACATCACAATAGTTTTTCTGGTTCAGTTTTAGATATAGAATAATTTAATTTCCTAAGTTAGGTAACATATGTAATGTGTTACAGTAGTAATGACTGAGACTTAAAAAACAGGATAAACCATGTATAGGCAAGATTGTGGTATGGCAAAAGGGTGTGGGATAATCCTTTATTTCAGGGAATAACAGAGGCAGCTGAAGAGGTAGTCATTGGGGAGGGGAAGGGAGACAGAATCATTGTGGGTGTAGCTCACAACCACATCGGGTAAGAAGCTATGCATGGGGGTGGTCTACAAACCACCATGACAGGGGGGTGAGGTAGATGGGGAGTTATGGACAGAAATTCAAAAGGGGAAGCAAAGGAGAAAGTAGCAGTGTTTGTGAATCTCAATCTACCAGACATAGACTGGATTATTCCTGCAGCTAAGAGGGCCAGGAGTCAGGCCCTGCTGAATACGTTGAAGGAATGCCTGCTGGAGCAGCTGATCAGAGAACCCACTAGTCAAACTGCCATTCTTGATGTGGTGCTCACCACATCAGAAATGGTAGGTTGTGCAAGGGGTTTTGGAGCCCCTGGGGTCCAGTGACCAACACACCATATTGTTTGAATATGCCCTAGGTATCAGTATACCCTCATCAAAGGTTGTGGTTCTGGATTTCAGAACCGTAGACTTTGACCAGATAAGGGAACTAGTCAATGGTAAGCTAAGTGGAGTGGATGAAATCTTGGGGGAGGAGGAGAGGTGAGGAGTATTTAAAAGGGCAATTCTAGAGGAAACTAGGTCATGCCTGAAAATGGTTATCCACAGTAATAGGCACAAGAGACAAATCTGATTCCAGAAGAAGGTCAGGGAGGCAGTGAGTGCTAAAAAGGAGCCTTCATAAAATACAAAGAGCATGAGGGAGATGAAGAATAGAGTTATGGATGAGAAAGGAAAAGAAGGCACTCAAGGATGCAACAACAGACATAGAACTGCATATTAAGGAGGGGATTAGTTGGAGAAGCACTTATTTAGACACATTATGGAGAAAAGGAAGATGAGGGGGAAATTATTAGATTTACAGGGGGAAGGGTAAAAGAAGAGGTTGAGCAGAAGACAGCTATTCTAAATGACTACTTTTCCTGCGTGTTCAAAGTGAACGATAGTTGGCCCTGCCTTGAAGTGGCATGAAAGCTGCTGCAAGAGGGTTCCCAGAAATGGGGCAGGTAGATTTTATGGAGAAATGGTCAGAAAAGCGCTAACAGCCATAAAAATAGATAAGGCTCCAGTGCAAGATGGAATGCACCTGTCAGGGAACTAGCATCAGAACTGGTTGAACCCCGTGCAAGACTATTCAGTAGCTTCACATTGTTAGGGTTGGTTGCAAACAATTGGAGGTGTAGCCCCACTGCACAATGGATGAGAAAAATAGCAACGGGGAAAGTACAAACCCATTAGTCTTACCACCATACCAAGTAAACTAATGTAGACATTTGTCAAAGAGGACCTTGTGTACTACTTGGAGGTAAGTGGGCTCCAGGATAGCAAATAGCATGGGTTTGTGGCAGGGAAGTCTTGTCAGACAAACCTGATTGTGTTCTTTGACTGGGTAACTAGGGCAGTGGATAAGGGCCAAGCAGTGGATTTGCTGTTCTTTGACTTCAGCAAAGTATTCGACTCTACCGCATGGAAAGGTCCTGAAGAAGTTAGAGGATCTGGAAACAGTAAAGGACATAGCTGGATGGGAGGGAACCTGGCTGGGTGGGAAGACAGCAGAGGCTGTTGGTAATTGGGGTAAAGGCATGGTAGAGGGAGATCATGAGTGGGGTGCCCTAGTGTTCAATAGTAAAGCCAGTCCTCTTTAACATGTTTAGCAGAGACAAAGAAGGAATGCAAAGCAAACTGTGTCCTTTTGTGGATGACACCAAGCTCTGTGGTATGGCAGACAGTAAGGATGGTGTTAGGGAGCTGCAGAAGGACTTGCAAAGAGTAAAGAGGTGGTCCAGAGTTTGGCAATTGAGATTCAATGCCTAAAAGCACATGGTGATGCACAAAGAATATTTAATGTGAGGGTTAAGTTAAACACTACTACTGAGGAAAGGGACCTGGGAGATATCATAAAGAAATCCATAACACAATCTACCCAATATAACAAGGCCTACGGCAAGGCAACAAGGATGTCAGGGTGTCTCAGGAGGGGATTTGGGAGCTGGAGAAAGGTATTGATACTGTCTCTGTATAAATCACTAGTGAGGCTAAATCTGGAATACTTTGCATTGTTCTGGAGCTCCCACCTAAGAAAACATGAAGACAGGCTAGAGACAGTACATCATATGGTAACCAAAATGACTCAGGGCCAGTCATGCAAATCCTTTGAGGATTGACTTAAGGCCCTGAACATGTGTTCACTGGAGACCAGAATGGGGAGGGGAGATATGATAGACACCTTCATGTTCCTGCAAGAAATAAACAGTGTAGATTTGGAGGAAATATTTAGCATAGCCAGTGAATCATGAACATAATGACATTAATAGATGCTGGCAAAAAGGAGATTCAGGAGGGATGTAAAAAATGTTATTTTACAAAGTAAGTGGTTAAGCCATTGAACAGTTTAACAGCAGAAATGGTAGTTGAAAGAACCATTAATGGTTTAAAATATGGCTGGGGCCAAGTCAAATTCTTAATGGTTAACTGGGGGAAGCAGTAAGACAAGGGGCAAGGAGGAGAGGAAGGGCAATAACCCTGCCTAGATATTAGAGATGCTGCGAAATAAAATTTCATGAGCAAAACTGCAGTGAAATTGGCAGTTTCGCTGCACTAAATGTTCTGTGAAATTATGCAATTTTGCCAGCAATTTCACCCATCAGTTGCCTTTTAATTATGCTTTTATTTTTTTTTAAGCTCCCTGGTGTCTAGTGGTCTCCCCCATCAGCCGCACACCAGCCCAAATGAATTAGAATCCCCTGCAGATCACAAGCTGGTGGCCAAATTGAAGACCCCCAAAGTTATATTCCAATCCTCTGGCTGGCCCAGCCATAATCCCTGTCTGTTTAAAAAAATACAAGAAAAAAACAATCATCCTCTCACGATTGTCTAGTGGACCACCACCGCCCACCCTGTTACCACTGTCAGACTGAACTGATAGCACCATCAACTCCCCAGTGAAGCTGATTGGGCCACTGGCACAGCCCTCCCTCACCTTAACAGCCAGCAGCCCAACTGAGCGCTTCAATGAATGAGCATGTGTTTATACAGCATGCTGCTCATACATTGAAGCACCTAGTTAGGCCACTGGCCATGGAGGAGTGGAGGGTCAGCCACTGGCCTGACAGTGTTACTTGGGGATGGGTGAACACTGCAAGTTCAGTCTGACAGTGGTGACATGGTGGGGGTGAGGGGTCCACTAGACACCAGGGAGAAAGAAGAGATTTTTTTTTGTATTTTTTTAAACAGATTTGGGTCATGGCTGACCTAGGTTCAGGGATTGGAAATAACTCGGTGGGGGTCTTTCATTTGACCGTCGGCTGGTGATTGGCAGAAGGGGGTCCACTAGACACCAGGGATACTGTGTGGGCTGATGAGAGGCCACAGGAGGGTTCCACAAGACTCCACGGTCAAGACAGAAGTCTGAAATCAGTCATTAATTGTGAAATTTCACCCATGGGTGGTGAAATATCACCAGTGAGCAAAATTTCACCTGCTCGGGTGTGAAATTTTGCTCTTATGTGTGGGTGAAATTTTGCATTTCTCCAGGCGAAATATTTTGCGAAATGCTCAAATTCCATTAAATATTTCACTGGGCAAAATTTTCCAATTTCACATAACACTACTAGACATTAGGCTCCAGTGTAGAACAGTGTGGAAGAAGGCAGACTGAATGGACTGGTGTTTTTTTTTCTGATGAAATTTACTGTTTCTGTGCCGCATCCTTCCTCTGGTAGCTCATTATTATGAGTAGAATATCTACTATCTGTTCTTGATGCCAGTCATTTTTTTTCTTTAAAAAAATATTTGGAATTTACATTGTTCATAATTAATTTAGGTATCATTAGTTTTATTCTTCATTTTTTTTTCTCATATGCAGTAAGAAAATATTAGGCTCCTTGTGAGAAAGAACTACCAAGTAAATACAGGTATGTGAGACAAGGTAAGCTTCTTCTCTGAACTCTTTCACTTAGAGCCCTCATTTTTTAACAAAAATCTCCACAGGAAATATGACAGTGTTATTTATATGATACCTGATGATAGACATCATATCACAAACAATAGAGCAATAATGGTCTACCCAACCTTTCCAAGAGTGTCACAAACAGAATAAAAGATAACTAATTGATTACAGGGACACAAAAAAAGGTACTTGGAATGGATATTTCACTATTCACCTATGTCTGCCCTTTGCAACCAAACATGACCTCTCAGCACAGGAATTAAGAATCTTCAGTCCTCATCGAATACCAAACATGTACAGCAGTGTCCTTTTTAAAATATATGTAATTATGATTTTAAATTACAGGACTAGACAAAGCACATGAGGTAAAAACAAACATGCTACATTAATGCAAACAGCAAACAATTATTTGTCAATACCTGTAAACAACATTGAATCAGGAGTGCAGTTATTATTTGAATGGTCTTTGACCAAGAACTGTGTGTGAGTGTGTGTGTGTGTGTGTGTGTTGGTGGGATAAATCTACACCTTCATTTCAAGCCACTACTAAACTGCAAATCAGGTGCAAAGGGTCTTTGGCCAAGACTTGGAGAGGAGGGGGAAATACTGTAAATCTAAAGAACATATTTTTATAACATAGAGGATAATGTATTGTCCTCTAGCAGTAACCAGTCTATTAACCATCGAGAGGTCACCTGGGCAACCATGTAAACCTCGAGAGTGAAGCTCGAGAGGTTTAAGTCACCATGGCAACCTCAAGATGGTTACTAGTAACTAGTTGCCAATAGAGGGACCATACATTGTTTTCTATAGTGTATGGTCCCAAGAAAGATTGAAGAGGGCTCCTTACTTTTTAAATAAGTCATTCCATCACCGCTGCATGCATCCGTCAGTTCCTGAGAGAATAAATGTGTGCACATGCACAGACTGTTCCCAGTTGTTAACCCATCAATGTGCCGTACCATCAGTGGGTTAACAAGGATGAAACATCACATTGATGGGTTAACAACACTGGGAAATGATGATTTTTGTGGGTTAACAATGTTCTACCATACTTTATAAATATTGGACTAGACTGTGTGACTGGCCCATCAGTGTCATTGGTTAAGAGCTATGTATTCAGTTTTGAGATAGAGTGGAACACAGGCTGTGTAACTTAGGTTTTAGCCCATACAATTCAGGCAGATAATGTCCTCTTTCAGTGATATAGATTTGAAGCCACTCATTAAATACAGCCATGGTGCTTCACTGAATTCCAGTTGTATTGGGAAAAGACATCCTGCATAATACATTACCACTCTGCTTAATTCTATCATGTGTGCCCCAAGCTATTCAAAACAACATAGGATACAATTTGTGGTCACTTTCTAGAGAAACAAGGATGAATTAGGAAAATCTGACATGGCCTACTGAACTATTAATTATGCAGGCTGGAGATATTAACATAGACAGCTAGAGAAAAATGTTCCCACCAGCTACCATAAATGCAATGGCATACCATAATTCAAGTTGCTCTAACCTTTTAAACATTTCCTGTGGGTGTGATTCACAGATTTTCTCTTCTGAGAAAATGTAAAACAGTATTTGAGCTAACATGTATACTGTACATTGCAGATGCTAATTAGCATTTTTCATGGGATAGCTAGAGAAGGAAATTCTGGAAGTAGCTTTGAACAAAAGGAATGTGTACTTTGTTACATAGGTAGTATGTCTGTAAACATTAAAATGTTGGTGAGTATAAACACTAACTTTCTAAAACATTTACATTGTATGGATACTTCAATTGAATGTGCCTTAGTTTATGACATTGTACACTGTCATTTTTAGAGTAACTGTTTTTAGTTTCTGGAAAAATAATGTCAGCGACATTTACTAATACTACCATCACACCAGAGAACTATTAACTCATACACAGATTTCAGATCTCATTTTCAGATTAAAGTGTTTTTGTTATAAATGCAATTGCTTTTCAGTCTATTAATTATCTACTAATGTGCACTGGAAATTTATTCTTGTTATTATAATGGAAATACATTATTATTACATATGTATTTTAAATGTGTGTTTCTTGGTATATGAGGTATTAATCATCTGTATCACTCCAGTAAATGGAGACTGAGTTGAGTGAGCTTATCTGATAAACAGAATCTAATGATTAATTATTCTGTAAATTTAATATGCATTTTAGCCATCTTTACTAGCTACCTTTTTGCACAACCCAGAATTTCATGTAATATATTGCTTCGCATTTACAGTCAGGTGATCCTGTAAGATACATACAGGATCCCTGGAATTCTGCACTTCTGCAGATTCTGATTCACCACAGAATTTGAAACCACCCCACAATTTATATAGTAAAACATATGTTAGTACTGTTGGAATTTTTCTTTAGAACATATTTTATCCATTGTGTCTGGCTCCCTTCTTTTTGGTAACTGGGTAAGGCCACTAGGCACAAGTGCCAAATTTCAGGGGCAACCCAGGAGCACTGGGGAGGTTAAGTGACTTGCCTAGAGTCAGACAGTATGCAAGTAGAAATTGTGGAAATCAAACCGGGGTCTGCTGGATGTACCAAGTTCATTCACAGTTCATTACTCTACCTTCCATGCTACATTGCCTGCCATTTATTTAGGCATTCTTTGTTTAGCTTATTGCTCCTTATCAATGGTATCACATGATGTCTTAGCCAGAGGCTGAGCTGTGTTGTGCCACAAAATAAGTTCATGCATCAGAAATGAGCAAACTCCATTAAACAAGTTTACAAGCCCTACTGCAGACATTACGACTAAAGGGGAGATGAAAACTAGATGCCCTGGTTATACAGCAGTTTCTAGTGTGTAGTGCTAGAAAAATGGAATCAGTAAAGTGATTTACTCACAGTTTTACAATGGCAAAAATAGACATTGTCAGATTTCTCCAGATATTTGCAAGAATTTTAAAGAAATGTTCTGTGATGGACCTACAGCAGTTCTGCAGGATGGCAAAACATTTCTCTAGGGATATCAGAGATTTCAGGAAATATCTGACCACATCAGTTGCTGCAACTGTAATGGTATCATTTTTGTTTTTTTGCAGGCAGTATTTTTTCTGATTGTCCTCTGAGATATCACACGGTGAAATGTGGGTGAGGGGGAAGTTGGTGGACATATGTAAAGCATAGGATATCAAAGAAATTACAGGATTCATGGATATTCAGAAGCCAAATTATATCACAGGCTTCAGAAAATGTGGAGTAAAGGCTTTTACTGAGTGTTCAGGGTTGTCAATAAGATAATCCAAAACAGATGTGGGAGATCAGACTTGCAGTCATTTTTCCAACTCTATATCGGGTTCCAGGATCCAGTTTTGCATTTGCATGTATTTGAGATGTATCCTTAAAGAAAGAAGCTTTAGCTTATCTAACCTCACTGAAGTATTTATTTTGAAGACGGCTGTATTTCTGTCAATTAAACACTGCATCAAATGTTTTTGCTTTCTGCCAGGCCTTGAGTCAGAATTTTTGGGATTTGCAGAGTTGGGAGAACCACTGTACATGGCATAGTTTAATCCACTAAATTATAAGCAGTGCATGCCTATTGCAAATACAGTTCTGGTCAGCTTCATGTTGTGTTCTGCCTTTTGATGCATCATATGTTATTGCAGTATAATTTCTAG
Source organism: Neoceratodus forsteri (assembly GCA_016271365.2). Taxonomy (NCBI): domain Eukaryota; kingdom Metazoa; phylum Chordata; order Ceratodontiformes; family Ceratodontidae; genus Neoceratodus; species Neoceratodus forsteri. Next base: position 1,435,746,572 of record CM028131.1, on the reverse strand, counting down.
TGGCACTATACAGCTACTGGATTACTGTCATGGACAAACACCATAATAAAATTTTTTTTGGTTATTATGCATCAAAAGCTATAATTACCTAAAATCTGGTTATTATGCCATTTTCCATACTGGCAATCCATCCTAGGCTGGTCACATAGCACTCCCAACACAAGACACTTTGAGTGGATACTCCCAGTTGTCTGTTGTGGCACTTGAGATACTTGCACCTAGCAGCTCTGTGTGAAGTGTCTTCCACGCCAACCAGAGGCAACTTCTTCTCTCTGTAAAACCAAAAAAAAAAATTAGAATGGAGAACCGCTTCACACCACTAAATGAAAATGAGTGAGAGGCATTTATTCAGCAGCAGCAAAACAAAAACACTGCCAAAAAAACAGCAAGTGATCCAATGCTCATTCAGTCATTTCTTACTATGAAGAACGAGTCATGAAGGCTGACAGAAATACCTCCCAAAGAGCTTGATCTACTACTCACCAAATGAACATATTCTGCAAATGAAATGGACTGATGTGAGTATGAGCCTACCACACTAAGAGGCATACTTGCAAGTATTGACAGATATTTAATAATACAAAAATAATTATTGCCAGTCTTCCAAAGCACAGAAAATGACTTTCTGGAGACTAAAGAAACACTCTGAGCTAAATAAAAACATCTAAAAAAAATTAGGAAGAGGCAGTATGACTTAAGGTGGGGAGACATACAAGAAGGCAGAGACAGTGAGGGCCACAGTTATCTGCAATATTCAGAAAGATAATCAAAAACCAGAACTGGGGAGAACCCTATGGATGTCTGACCTGTAGCTCTCTGATTGTAAAAAAATACAACAGAGACAGACAGAGACCTCATCACAGCATACAACATATACAAGAAAAATCGTCCTGAGACAACACCCAACCAAGAATCTCCATTCTATCTGGCACCTAACATTAATTGCATTCCTGGCAAAGCACTGTAGTTCAGAGCAATGAACAATGGCATGAACAAGTTAAGAAGAATGATGCATAACATGAAATTAAATGCTGGCATCCTAGAAGAGAAAAAGATTACTAATCATAGCACATGTAAAACATCCATACAGCACCTCATAGATGCCAGTGCTGCTCCAACTGATGTGCAGCAGGTATCAGGCCACAAAAGCCTGCAGAACATTAACAACTACTCTGTCCTCTGTGAAAGAAAGCAAAGACAAATTTCAAACAACCTCACAAGGTGCCAAGCTCTGACCATGCCCCAAGTACCCTGAGAGACTTCACAACACCAAATCCCTCCATCAGATAATCTCCACTAGCAATACCACTGCCTTCTTCCTCCCTCTCAATGGATGACAACACGAACAGTGTCCAAGCAATCTTTGGCCCACGATGTGTTTTCAACATGGGAGTGTCAATAAATATCATGCACTACGCAACGCCGCTGAAGAGACACAGACCATGGATCATGGATGACTCAAACTCAGACTAACCCTATCAGCCAGGTAAGTACACCACCAAAACACAAACCTCATAACCCACTTTCTCTTTCTCACCTCAAAAGCTAAGCAAAATCAAGCACTGCACTTCAGAACTCGCACACTGAAACCAAGAATTTTCAGACAGTCCCAAACCTTTTCTTTCACTCCCCACAGATCTCCAGGCAATGGAAAGACCCTTTCTAAATGGAACCCTTTCCAAACTTTCATTCCTGATTTACACAGCAAGAAATTAACTGCTAAATCATTCCTAAAAACGTTAAAGTTTGACTATTAAACCAGTTTTCCATCTGTTTACAGTTATTTTTAAAAGTTTAAAACCATGATGCAGAGAAATGAAACACTGGCTGGACTACCACAATAAAATTTAGTATTTATGTTACAAATTTCATACTTCAAACTGTTGCATTTCAATGTTTTCTGAACCTGTTTCAACTGCATTATTTTTTTGTACTCATTGGTACTACACAGTTCTTCTATGGTGAAATTTGTTTAAAAATAGAACTGCACTTTGCTAAAAACATTGTTTTTTTCCCCATGCTGACTAAATATGCAGTTTGACTCCCTGCATTAGCAATTACAAAAAAATTAAAGGATACTCAAGTGTGTGCTATGGATTTTTTTCACACATCCTCTATGTGTAATGACCACATATACCTCTCAAACTTCACTCTCAAGGTTTATGAGTCATCACACAATTTGGGTGTATGAAAAAAATCCATAACACATACTTACTTATCCATTATTCTCTAAATATTGGGTCTGCCAGGATACAAAAGCTATTTTGTGCTACACAGCTGTTGATACTGAAATGCTGTCACATTGCTCACCTGTAGGTGGCCCTAGTGGTTCATTCACATTTTTATTTGGGTTTGTCTGTAATGTCCTTAATGTCCTAACTGCACATTCACACTCAAGAAAGACTTTTCTCTTAACATTTGATCCGGGTCATGTGGGGGTCATCAGTAGATTCTCTTTGGCAGACCTACAGTGGTACAGTACTGCAGACTGACTGGGAATTTCTCTAGAGATATGAAAGACACGTCAAGCGATATTGGACCATGACAGTTGCTACAACTGTAATAGAATTACTTTTTTGTCCACAGTATTTTTTCTTGATTGCCTACTACCCTGCACCAGCATTTCATTGCAAGACATCATCAGGGTGGTTCTAAGGCACTCTGCAAAAATGTTTTCTTTATCATCTTTTAGTACACAGCTCTTTAAATATGCTTATTGAATTAAAATTGTGACATCCAGGACAGACATGCTCAGCTGCAAGCACTACATTTCTAGTTGTTTCCTGATGGAAGAGTACATAGGATATAGACAACAAAGTGTGTCTAATACATTTGATTAGCCTACAATAATGTGGATTTATGAAAAATTCTTAAACTTGTATAGCCAATAAAGAAAGTTAAGATCAATATGATGACAGTGAGTAAAATGCTGATTTTAAATAGTGTAACTGTTAAAAATATTTTGACAAAAAGGAAGGCACCTTATTCTATTGAGCAGGTTATCAGGTAGTGTGAGAACTTAATAGCTACCCAAATGAAAAGCAGCCATTGACATGAGGTGAAACCGCATCAAGCCAGTGGTCATTTGGCAGAAAAGGCCAAAAGTCAACATAGGCTGGAATATAGAGTTCCTAGGCTTTCCTTTTGATTAAAACCCACAAGGAGGAATACCAGAAGAGATAAGGGAGAGCATTCCAGACTGATGGTAGTCTCCAAGAAAATATGGCTTATCCAGCTGACAGGAAACACATGTAAATAAAGAAGAAGTGGTAGAGACAGTGAGGCGGTAGTAAGCAGAGGAAGTGACAGGAATGAGTTTAGAAGAAAGGTAATTGGGAAGAGCATTAATCCGTAACCTGATGATTAGCAGTGTGCATTACTCACTGCTCTTCATGGGATGACCACCTCCACATATCGTGCAGTTCAAAGTGATGGGATTGTATGGGACAGTCTAGTACAAAATAGCAGAAAGCTGGGGTGAGAAGATCCAGGGTGGCTAGTAACTGGCTGCACCATTGTTCTACGGCCATAGTCAAAACTGGGAGATACCTTTTTTTGAATGATCTCATATCTAGTAGCAGTGGATAGGCAGTGATTACCATAGAGAGGAGTTTAGTGCAGATGAAATAAATAAGGATGGAGAAAACATGGGACTGTTGTAGTCAAACCCCAAGGAATTTGAATAATGCAATGGGGTGCAGAGCTGAACTATCACTGGTTATGTAGGTTTTCGCAATTTTAGATTGCATCCAAATGTGATCACCACTGTTTCTTTGCATTCAGGGTCATTTTTTTATGAAGACCCATGGCTTCTAGATCAGGCTGTAGTTGGGGATGATGATGTCAGGGCTCCTTGCATAAAGCACTGTATCATTCACATACATGTAGATATGAGGAGAGGTATATGTTGTGAGCAGGCTGCATAGGAAAATGAGAAATTGAGTTGGGCCAAGGTCAGAACCTTGGGGAACCCACATAGCTATTGGTGGCCGGAATCAACATGAACAGGATGGATATGATTTGACAGTTAAGAACAGAAACAGAATACACTTCACTCAGACAACCCTGCACTGGCCAGCTTGATCAGAAAAAGCTGGGGGGAAGCCATCATATGGAAAGGTTTGAACAGCTCATGACTGAAGTAAGGAATCCCTGATCCATCCCATTAAAGATTAAGCCAGGGAGCTACAGTAGTCAAGTGACAGTTTAATGAATGGATCAAACATGAGAATGGAAAAGACTGATGAAAGAGTTTCAGAATAGGAAGGAAATGTGCTTGGATGGGATGAAATGCTCTTAAATCTTGAGAGGTGTTGTTAGAAAGGAGATCATACTATAATTTCTCTTAATAAAGGAGTTATCAATCTTGTGTGCAGACATGATATGCACCATCATCCAGGTCTGGGAAACTTTCTAGTAGAAGAAGGAGAGGTTCAGGAGGGAAGAAATAAGCACAGAAGTGTCAGGGGCCATCCAGGAATAGGAGTGCTGGGTTGAGGTCATCATTGTTGAAATCAGCACAGAATTTTAATGGTAAGTGAGCAGCTGTCTCATTTTTCTGGAGGATATAAATTTGGTTTGTCTGCTGAGAAGTCTGCTTCCACATTTAATTTATGTTCAAGTACCTGATTGTCATGATGGATGCAGTGGACATTTGTAGAACTGTTGCAAAAAAAGATGAAAGTAGTGAATATATTTACTTAAAAGGGCATGAAAAATTATGCTTACTGGCACAATGAAGTTACGATTTATTGTTCAGAAAAGTATAATTATAAAAACAATAATTGAGCAGTTATTCAAAATATCAACCCTTTGGTTGTACTGTATCCTGTATGAGTATGGGTGGAGAAAACAGGGGACTGTTGTAGTCAAATCCCAAGGAATTTGAATGATGCAATGTGGTACAGAGCTGAACTATCACTGGTTACATAGTTTTTTGCCATTTTGGATTGCATTCAAATGTGATGACCACTGTTTCTTTGCATTTAGGGTAATTTTTTATGAAGACCCATGGCTTTTAGATCTAGCTGTAGTTGGGGATCAAGTAAAAGTATGTCAGGGCTCCTTGCATAAAGCACTGTATCAATCACGTACATGTAGATATGAGAAGAGGTATATGTTGTGAGTAGGCTGCATAGGAAAATGAGAAATTGAGTTGGGCCAAAGTCAAAATCTTGGGGAACCCACGTAGCTATTGGTGACCTCAATCAAAGTGAACAGGATGGACTTGATTTGACAGTTAAGAACAGAAACAGAATATAGCTCACACAGACAACCTTGCACTGGCCATCTTGTTCAGAAAAAGGTGGCGGGAGGCCACCATATGGAAAGGTTTGAACAGCTCATGACTAAAGTAAGGAGACCCTGATCCATCCCATTAAAGATTAAGCCAGTGAGCTCAGTAGTCAAGTGACAGTTTAATGAATGGATCAAACATGAGAATGGAAAAGACTGATGAAAGAGTTGCAGGATATGAAGGAAATGTGCTTGGATGGGATGAAATGATCTTAAATCTTGAGGGGTGTTGTTAGCAGAGAGATTATACTATAATCTCCCTTGATAAAGGAGTTATCAATCTTGTGTGCAGACATGATATGCACCATCATACAGGTATGGGATACTTTCTAGTAGAAGAAGGAGAGATTCAGGAGGGAAGAAACAAGCACAGAAGTGTCAGGGGCCATCCAGGGATAGGAGTGCTGGGTTGAGATCATCATTGTTGAAATCAGCACAGCATTTTAATGATAAGTGAGCATCTGTCTCATTTTTCTGGAGGATATAAATTTGTTTCGTCTGCTGAGCAGTCTGCTTCCACATTTAATTTATTTCCAAGTGCCTGATTGTCATGATGGATGCAGTGGACTTTTGTAGAACTGTTGCAAAAAAGATGAAAGTAGTGAATAGATTTACTTAAAAGGGCATGAAAAATTATGCATACTGGCACAATGAAGTTACAATTTATTGTTTGGAAAAGTATAATTATAAAAACAATAATTGATCAGGCATTCAAAATATCAACCCTTTAGTAGCACTGTATGAGGTGTAAACCATTAGGATGATTAAAAGAACGTACATCATAATCCCCAAGGAAGACCTACTGCAGTTATTGAGAAACCAGTAGAAGAATGATGGATTGTATCATGCCAGGGTTTTAAACAGATGTACAGAATCTCAAAGAATCTTTATACATCACTGGCACTGTCTTAGCACCATTTTAAGAATTGTTTTGTCAATATAGTTCATCACTCTTCATAAAATACATTACCTCTGTTTTGATAAGCTGCAGGATAATGACATTTCTCAATATCAAAAATTCACATTCATTAAAAAAAAGAATTCTCACAGTCCTGTGTTTAGTAAATCAGCAATCTCAGATACTTATGCTTTACCTGTAGAAGAAAATGGTAGCAAACTTCTATTCTAAGCAACACATGCAGGAGACAAGCTTTGCAGATTAGGTCATACTTATTGTCCAAGATTAAATCTGTCAATGGGGAAGTATTCTTGATTAACATTGGAGTGGGAGATGCAAAGGGTGACATTTCTAGCCTTGATAATACAGCAGAAAAATATAAAGACAGATAGATGGATACTGTACAAATGCAGGGCATCTTTAAAATAAGTGGACATAAAGTCTAAAATGTAGATTTAGAAATAAAATTTAAGACATAACTGGAGGTCATCAAAGGATCCAAGTATGAGAAAATGATTTGTGAACAAGTTACTATTTATAGTGGCATGGTAGCACCACTATAGTTAGGGTTGAGTTGGGTGTTCAGTGTTAACACCCTAACTTTGCACATCAATATCTTTGGCACCATTTGACAAAATCAGCTGAAATGTTGCATGTGTTGTTTAGGAGGCAAGGTCTTGATCTGTGGAAAGTTTTGTGATGGCAGCCTGTGTGGTTTCTGAGATCTACAAATGTCATTTTTTTGTAGATGGCTATTTTTTTTCTTACACTTACTGTAATAAGGATTTTATGTTTTTGCTCCCAGATACAGCGTACATGGACGGAATTTTTTCCCCAGACTTGCAGGGCACATGTGTCATGGCATAAAGGAATGCATTTGAAAGGTCTGGTGCAAAAATATTAAACAGTTTCAGAATTATAAGGCGTTAAAGTTTTGTGTGTTTCCATTCTGAGCATGCACAGTAGGTTTTTTGAATTAACGTTCTGGTGTGAAATGAAAAATTGGATGTCACAGGACCCATTTTTGATTTTTCATCACTTGTTTCTCACAGCACTTTTTTTTTGGGTGTGTGACTGCCATCTTGTTCATTTTTTTCCTCAAACTAACAAGCAAGGAAAATACTGAAAAAATGCTGTCATTTAAAAAAAACTGAGCTATACAGACCCTGTTTAGCTTGATTCTGATGTTTGTTTTTTAAAATAAGGGCCAGGAATACCTTTCCCATGCACCTAAAATCCCAGGTGCCCAGGATAGTGAGATGAGCCATCTGCCCATGTCTCCTCATGAGAACAGCAGGACTTTCTTGATTTCTGCAGCTGCAGCTGAAATTTATACTGCGGGCTGCAGTAAGAGCAGTGAGCCACTGTTACCCTGGTGTCTAGAGGCACCCCTCACTCTCCAAACACCATCAGTGTCTTGGCAATATTGATAATTTTTGCCAAGTTCTCAATCAGCAAAAACCAAAGCACTTGTATGTCAAAAGAGAAAAGGCATTCTCATAACCAAATACTTTACATACATTTCAGCATAATTAAAAATCACTGTTGAGTAGGAAATCTGAGTTTCAAGGATACCGAAAAGGAAAAGAAACAGCAAAACCAGGAAAACAAGCCAATACTGATTAACCAGAAAGTTGACCATTCTTACCTTTGACAGTGAGGTGCGCAGAAATACCAGTAACATAAAATGCAAAATCTCTAGAGCAAGTTTCATTGTTCTAATATCCATGGAGTTCTTATGGGGAAATGGTAATCCTCTGTGCTCAAGAGACCCAGTCCTGGAGCTCCAATATGGACCTGCCTTTCCATTTAAATAAACTCAGTGGGAGTTTGTCAATTTCATTGTTAAATCTCCAATATCAGGGTATATCAAACTCCACTTCAAAATGGTGAATTAAAATAAAACAAACACCGAGATCAAATCCTGGGAATGAGCAACACCAGCAGCAAAAATAAAATAAAATATGGTACTGTGAGCAGTACTGTTATGATCCCTGAAAAGATTATGGCATTTCAGTGTGGGGGGCAGGGGTATTTCTTAGTGAATTTGTATATGTCGCTTGAGCTGACTTTTATTTTATAGCTATTTTTTTTCCAGGAGGAACTCAAAGTTTTCTTCATTTCCCAGTGGTCCGCTGGTTAAAGTGCCTTTCAAGGAATCAGCATAGATTACAAAAGCAATAAGCAGTGCCTTTCCCAGCCCCTTCACCAGCATTGCTCTATCTCAATGGTTCCATGTGATAATGATGATTGCGGAAAGGTGATCGCTGTTTGGGCGAGTGTACAACACTGAAAATCAGTTTCGGCAATGTATACTCATGGCGCACAGCAAAATGGTGCCGAAGACTTAGATTTTTTTGTATGTGGGGGGGCTTTGCCCCCTGCATCCCCCTACTAAAGGATTCTCAACTCAAGGGGTGTGCATGTTGGGAGGGGTGCAAAAGAAAAATAAATAAAATCCAGGATTGGCGCAAAAAACGAAGGTGCCTAGAACTGAACCTGGCACCCTCCAACCCCCACCTGCCACCAGTCCACCACACCACACAGCCAGCTCAGCAGCCCACCAGCCCACTACACTACACAAACCATCCCTCCCATTCCATCCGTTGCATGGTGTGGTCCCTCCCCAACCCCCTGTGCATGTGTATATATAGCGACATCCTGTCACTATGTTCACTGACCCCTATCCAATTACCCTCCTTGCACAGTACCCCTGTACACAGGCACCATGACTGAGTCAGCCTTTTTGAAAGTGATCAACTGCAATCACCATCATCTAAGGCTACTGTCCCAATAAGCCACAGCAAATTGCCATTCCCGCTGTCTGAAGCTTTCTTTCTGGATTATGGTCACAAAAAGGGAAGAGAAAAAAATTATAACAAGAGATTTTTTTTTTCTTCAACCACACTGGGCACTGTAATATATAACAGATCCTGTTTCTCTTGTTCCATCATAAGGTGGCTTTCTCTGGGGGCACAGTTGGATATTGCCTGCCATATCAGGTGTTTCTTGATGTGTATCAGAGCAGCTGCAGTTTGTCTGTTGCCCCATGCTTCTGGTACAGTTGAGTTACTCCAGTGAGCTTAGCTCAGCTAAGCACTCAGTAACCAAGTATCCAAAAAGCCACCAGGCTGGGTGTGATATTAGCAGGGGCTCTGTGATAGAAGTTTTATGGTTACTTAAATAGTTGGCTTAATTATTTTACCAGATTTGTGATGAACCTAGTAAATGTTATTTATTGTATTCCTATCTGTTTCTTTTGTCTTCGTTGTGTCACTTTTGAGATGATTAGAATAGTAGGAGGAGCATTAGTTTGGGACGTCCAGTGAGGTAGTGAGCTCATATTATTTTTATTTTCCATACAACAATCAAGTTCATAGTCACTACAGCACTATTATATTGCTGTTTCTTTTATTTTTTATTTTTTTTATAATCTTTGCATGTGAGGCTAATCTGAGTATTCTGCCAGCTACAAGTGGAATATTGGCCGGAATATCATCTGCACTGTCAGGCACCATCAGGAGCTGAGCAGAGTGGAGCAGAATCAGAATACAATCTGAATTTAGTCTGGGAACTGATGGACTTTGAGCAGTATAAGGTGTTGCTGTAGGACACCTCTACTGCACTCCCCATGGAAGCCTCGCCAGAGTGAGTTAACATTTAACAGTTCTGTGTGTTAAGTAGCTGAAATTCAGCAGCTTTAACTTGGGATCCTTATCTATTGTTTAATGTATTCTAACAACAGACCTGTGAGCTGTCTGAGTCCACTTTATAGGACAAAATTGAGAGTGTGGATTTACCCGACAAAGCAAGCTTCATTCAAACTACAACCGGTCTTGTCATCAGCCTGTGGTCTGCTTGGAATTTCTGGATATTCCCCTTAGGACTATGTTAAGACTTTCTATTTCTAGTAGGCTACTTGGATGTGTAGTCATATGCAATGATTTCCATGGGCATTTATGGATATTGATTAGCTGGACTTAAGCATTTCACTGGTCTATCATATATTTTGAGTAATCTGGTTTTTGACAGACCCGGGCATCAGAGGACAGAGCCTGCACCTGTATTTTATGTTTCTGTTTGTGGGTGTCCTGTTGAGAGCAAGGATAGCCACTAATCTTCAAAAAACAGTTTTTTATTTAGTTTATTTTAATACCTATAGCCACCGGTGCTTTTAGCTTGGAGCTGATTTCCCTGGAATTAGACTCTGTGTAACTTCAAAAGGACCTAATTAAACTTTATTAAGCTGGGACTCCTTGGCTTTGTTCTCCATTTTTGCTGCTCAATATGTATGGTTTTTAGTGGGGTGGGCTGGAATTTATGCAAGTGGGTGGTAGGGGTGGGGGTTTTGGGACGGGTGTGTAGTTAGGTTAACTTATATGTTAGATTACAGGTATAACCATCCCCCATCGGCCCCCCTTGTCTAACTAGCTGAGCTGCTCCTCTCACCACATGGTGCCAAAGAGAGGGATGGGAGTTGTCATTACAAGCAGTTTACTTGTACATTTGAGCCTGCCATACACAGACAGGCAAACCAAGTGTGGCACCTACCTGGCACACACCTGGTGGGACCATTTACTATGGCCATCAACCTAGGTCCCTGGGAGAACATGTTTGCTCACAATTATGCTAGGTTTGCACTTCTGGACAGGGGTACCGAAGTAAATCCAGACACAGTGGAAGCAATAACAGTACTGTCCAAACCAGGTTGGGATGCTAGAGTGTGGCTTTTATTCACATACACAGAGAATAATCACAAAGTGAAGATGGACCCCCACAGAGCTATTCCTACTGGTAATGCAGATTACTGAGGTGCAGGCATTCTTAAATTCTCATTTAGCATAGGCATACTGAACACACACAGCGAACTCTAAGGTTCTGATTTGAACAGCGAACTCTCTGGTTCTGAAATGGAGATTGGCACACATGGCCAGATCTGGTACACTTCCTCTTTGACTGGGCACACATGGCCAGTATGAAGACACTTTCCCATATTTCATGAAGAATACTGCTGGCACACACAACCACCAAAGAGCACATACAGACTCACAGAAAATCCAACCCGTGTCTTGGTAATTATTTCCATAAGGCGCTGGCCAAATGCAATGAATGAAAATTGAACTGGTGCCCAAATTGAACCCATGGAGGTAAACTGGTTACTCGAGATGGGGGGTCTCCCGCCTTTTGCTTCCAAGTTTATACTCGGCCATTCATCTGGTTAACAACACCCTCATAGAAAACTTGAAGATGCTGTCTTGAAACGTTTTTCACACTTAACATACTACATGACAAAGTTCTGTACTTGGACAGTCTCTTTCTCTAGATTCCAGTGTAGGCAGACACTTTTAAAAACAGACACGACTAAAAGTTCTGTACTTGGACAGTCTCTTTCTCTAGACTCCATAGTATGCAGACACTTTTAAAACAGAAAACAGTCTTGGTGACAGTGTCTTTTTGTCAGAGAAAATTCACCAAGGAATGCAGGTGCCCCTCCTGGGCTAAACACAACAGTACTCACAGTTTCTGAAGTTGTCACTGGTGGCTTCACTAGACAGACTAAGTGAGGGGATTGTCCCTTAACCCTGAAGATCACCCCATCTATCCTGGGATGGGGCAAAGGAAAACACACTCAGAACAGTTTCCACCACTTCAATCTCTGTCTTCTATGTTCTTCTTCTGGAGTGAGAACAAACTACCCAAAACACAGTGATAGCTCTCTGTCAGAGCTAAAACTGAAGAGCTGTTGCAGGCTGGCACCTCCTCCTGGAATGCCACTCTACAAACTCTCTCACTCTAACTGAACATTCCAAAGCTAACTCCCTGCAGCTAGCTCAAGTATGGCTTATGCTGCTGTGACAGTTCCATGATTACATCATCCTCCAGCTCAGCTGAGACTGAAACCAAAGAATGACAGTGTGAAATCCATTAACTGCCATTTCACTAGCTGCCTATCCCTGCCTGCCACTGATTCTAATGGGATTCTAGTAACCCCCTGGGAACAATGGGGTTACACATGGTTTTATGTCTGTTGTATAATTTTGTTCATGAGTGTGTGTAGGTTATGGGTGAGAGAGGGGTAGTGGGTCATTTTTAGCTTTTATAAGACATTGTGTTATTTGCTGAAGGTGTTTTCCTGAGCACTCAGGCAAAATCACTTACTCCTTCCTTCAGCTCTATGCTCTGTGCCTCTTCTGGGAAGTCCCCCTTCCTGCAGAAGTGTATAATCAATGCAGGGGGTTGGGGATTTTCAGGCAACATCGCATAAGGAATAAGCTGAGTGAGAACATGTGGGTTGGGGGATGATGATTGGGGTGTTACAGGCCAAAAGCTGGCCCAGTGTGAGACAGGGACCAAAAAAGGGTGGCTGATAGTTGGTTCTCATCCTCCAGGTATTGACTGGCTTGAGTGGACATGTAGCAAAAGAACTGGCAGCCAGTACTTGTCCTCTTCTGGTGGTGCTTAGCAACACCAGATAGATGAGGAAAAAGACTGCCATTATTGCGAATTTTGGTTCTTGTTTCTCATTCAGCCTGGTGTGCTTTCGGAGACCTGGCTCAGTGATGGCACTGGTCCAGTTTTGAAGGCAGTGGTGCTGGCCAGTGTCTCTGCAGTGCACTGCCAGAGGAAAGACTGCAGTGGCAGGAGCTGCTAACTTGTTTATATCTGAGCTGAGACTGGTGGTGCACCAGGGGGGAACACATAAACCTTCATGTGCATGTCCGTTCATGGTGGCCCAGGTGCTAGGTGTACACTTCTCCTCATCTATTGCCCACCTGGGTGTGAGGGGGACTTTCTGGGGAAGATTGTAGAGTTCATCACAGATTGGCCATGTAAGTCACCAAGGTGGATTATCCTCATCGATTTCAACTCATGGGTTAACAATGAACTATCACATTTTGGACAGGAGTCCTCCAGAGCATGTTAACTCTGGTGGTCCTGGCACAAACAGCTGCTGCTGGTACCCACTAATGTGGACATGTACTCAGTCTGATGTTCCACACAGGGCTTGAGGTGGAGAACCTCAGGATTGACTCAATCATTACACCATCAGTTTTGAGTTCAGAGCACTCCAATGTGGCCATCCCCCTGTGGAGGTTGTCAGATACCACCCTTTGAGAGATCTGAACCCTAATGGTCTTCTGGTGATGCTTGACATTTTGAGTATGTTGGCAGCTTGTGCTGCATGTTCAGGGGAAGCAGTGGCTGCCTATAATAGGGCTATCACTGCAGCCTTTGACTTGTTAGCTCCAGTTCATGTTCATCCCTTGCATTTATGCCTTGGATCACCATGGTTCGATGATGAGTTATGATCAGTAAAGGCTATGGGATGGAGGTTAGAAAGGCATTGGGGGGAAGTCTGGGGGCTTGGGAGGACAAACTAGCTTTGATTGCTCTCTGCAGTGAGAATCAAAGGGCAATCTCTCGTAAGAAGGCAGCATTCCTGTTCAGAGAGATTGCAGCCTGAAAAATATTGATCTGCTCAACTTTTTCAGGCTGTGGACAGGCTTTTACATGCAGCCTTTCTAGAGCCCATAAAAAGTACATCTTTGTCAGAGTGTGAGGAGTTTGCTAATTTTTTCTAGGATAGGGTGTCTTGTACTGCAGCTGGGATCTCCCTCATGGGGCAGTCTTCATTTGGCAGTGGGGAGACTGGACGTCATGTTGGCTGTCAGTGGTCATGGAGTGAGTTCCAACCAGTTACAACTGAGAAGGTAATCAAGGTGGTCTTGGAGCTGTGATCTACCTACTGTGAACTGGACTCAGGTCCAATGCAGCTCCTAAAGGGCTGCATAGAACAACTGGGTCCAGTATTTGCTAGGATTGTTAGAGGTTCCTTGTTGGAGGTCTTCCCAGCTGAATTAAAAAGGGTGCTGGTGAGACTCCTTTTTAAAATAAGATCTGGTCAGAGCCAATACAGCTGTGCAGAGCTTTTATGAGCACCACTGGAGTTGCCATGCACAAGATGGCAGAAATGACTGAACTGTGCATGCGCAATACTTATTCATGCACTGTCTGACTCGGTGCTACTATGTTGTGCATGGCAGACATCACTGCCGCAGTTGCAGAAGAAAAAGAAGCACCCCCAAAGTGGGTGTATTTGTGCAGCTGGGGGAGGGGAAGGGCTGCATAAACACAAGCACTGGAAACTGGGGCAGAACACTGTGGAAGCACACTGGATAGTGGTCTGGTCATGTACGTCTACAGTTCTCTTCTGAGATATGATGTTGGCATAACTTCTGCGAGAAGCAGATAGCATGCATGGTGGCCTTTTCTGAGGTGTTACCTGTGTATTTATTTTTTTATTTATTTCAGATCTTGGATTAACCATTTGAGCTCAGAGCTCTTTACATAGGTTCCACGTTAGTACATTTAGAACAAGTAGATGATTATACAGATGATTGAAACAAACAAGGCAATAGAATTAGAATGAGAACATTTAGGTACATTTGGTCTTTAAACAAAGAAATGCAAAAAATACAGTGAAAACTAAAACTTGAATAAGTAAACACAGTCAGATACATACAGGAACAGACTAAATAACTGTGCCCAAAAGGGAGCCTGTTAGTTGTCAACAACACAAGGGGGTTAGCGCATAGAAGTGCTGGAGAGATGTGGTGGAGGGGCTGAGCCCCAAGTGCAGGGTGTCCAGAGAGAGAGAGAGAGAGAGAGAGAGAGAGAGACAGTATGGCTGAGAAGAGAAATGGGCACTCTACAATACAGCTTTTAATAATTGGTAAAAGTCATGGTGCATGTAGGGGGCCGTTAGCTACACTGGGGATTGGGGACCGGCCTAGGAGGATATGGGCCTCTATAAGGGAGATGGCCTCTATCCTTCCGGTAAAAGGACCACAGTCCATAGTAGAAAGTCTAAAAGCTACTTCGATGAGCATTTAAGCTAGCCAGGGATGTGTGGAGGCTGTACTGTCAAAGGATGTAAAGACTGATACCCACAGAAGGAGGAAGGGCCCAAGGAGATGAAGCCCCTCAGGGCAGGGGCACAGAAAAACAAGGCTAGGGGCAAGGTGGAGAACAAGGGGGCTATAAATCAAGATAGCGCTCTCAGGGTTTATTGAAGCATCCAACACCAAGGGTGTGTGCAAAATTCAAGTTTTACACACAGCCCTATGTTTTGTTTTATATAATTGCAGTGGGCCATTTTTCCACCACTGCAATTATATAAATAAAAACACAGCTCTGTGCAGCCGTGGTCAGGTTCAAGTCTGCAATCAGGTTCAAGTCCCTGTTTAAAAATGTTTTCTTTTTTAAAAACAGTTCCTCCAAAAAGTGTACTGAAAAGAGCTAAATACATTTTTTTAGCATCTGACTTATGGCAAAGCCTGAGTGCAAGAGGTGGTGAAGTGTGTGCTGCAACGATGGGTAGACCATGACTGGTGCATATGTGGGACAAGGGAAACCCAGCGTATATGCCATTGTAACCAGCTGGTAATAACAGAAAATTATAACAAGGCTTCCCTATGGAAAAAAACACTTCCTGGTTACTATAAAATAATAATTATTTGCCACTATAGATATACTGTATTTCAAGTAAACTTCATGTTCGAGTTATAATAACCTTTGTTTTAATTTGATAAATTAAATTATTTCTTAGTAATAAGTTTAACCTTTATGGGCCAGATGCTGTATTCAAAACATTTCACATGCAAAAAAGTTGTTCCAATACATTTCAAAATATATTTTTTTTGGGGGGGTGGCATTTAAAAATTTGCAGAAGTGACCTAATGCACAGGCATATGCTTTGGAAATCTGACAATATACTGTTCCAGCATGGGGTATTCTGCCACACAGCTGGAAATGGTGATATGCAGTGGCATACTTAAAACTGTCATACAAATGCAGATAAGCTAAATCATTGCTTGTCAGTATCTTGTATGTGAAGTTAATTTATGTCCACTGCGTGTGTAACACGTGTAAACAGAGTTGTGTTACAAATAACATGACAACAAAAAAGTATACAACTTTGTATAAATTCACTTAAAAAGTTATGCACTTTTAGCAAGATAAACACAGAAAGTGGAAAAAAGGATGACTGGTGCACGCTATGTGAAGTCTACCAGGCTGGCCATGTCTTGTTTACTCTCCAGACCATCATGATTGCCCTGATCTGGACTTGTGTACTGGGTGGGGGGGGGGCAAACATCCTCCTTCCCACCTTTCCATAGTGGGAAAAGCTTTAGGGGAATGGGGCATGGGGTGCCAGGGGTAAGGGCAATGGGCAGCTGATAAGACAGGAGTGTTCTGCCTGCAGCAGCTCAGAAGAACAGAATTATATATATATCTATACATATATATATATATATATATATACTGTATATATTATGGTAGCACGGTAGTGCTACCGTAGTTAGGGTTGAGGAGCCATTTCTATGTTAAACCCCAAAACTTTGCACCTTAATAACTTTGCAACCGTTTGACGGATTTGGCTGAAAGTTGGAATAGACAATCAAGAACCATAGGCCTTGACATCTGCCAAGTTTTGTACTGGTCAAATACACAGCTGTGGAGTTATTAAGCATGATTTGTGCGCGCGTTTATGCTTTTTCTGGAATTCTACGGTCGCGCTTACAGGTCGCACGGTTTGCGCTACCGGCCTGAAATTTTTAGGGAATGTGTGGCCAGGGTCCCCGATGTGCCTTTTGAAGATTTGGTGAAAAAATATTAAACGGTTCAAAAGTTATTCAAAAAACAATTTCCCATTATAAGTCAATGGGAAAAGTTAACAAAAAGTTCGACAGTGTCACAAATGCATTTTTACTTTCGCAAATGGGCCTGTTACTTTCGCAAATCAGCCATTTTGTTTTCAGTTGGTGATCAGAAAAATGGTTGACATTTAAATTTGGGACCCTCTAGCAACCTAATTCTTTTTGCATTCACCTAGTCGGACCCTGAGGATGCTTGCCATGTCTTTATTTTGTAGTAAAACACCCCAGAAATATGTTTTTCAAATTTCTGGAAAAAGTACTTTCGCAAATTACTTTCGTGCTCACGAAAGTGTCGAACTTTTTTGCGAAAGCTTTCGCAAATTGCGACAGTAGTTTTCTACCTGTGGGAAAGTGACAGTGATTCTTTGGCACTGCACTGCAAAAGAACGGTTGGGAGTTTTGGGCTGAAATTTGGAGGGAACGCAGCTGACATCTCACAGATGTGCCTTTCAGTGTTGTATTGAAAAAATATTACACGGCAGCAAAGTTATGGCACCCCAAAGTTGACATTTTTTCCCATAGGATAACATTACTGCGCCCGACTCATTACAGGAATCCTTTGGCTCCCTGCTGCAAAATAACGGTTTGGTCTTTTTTCCTGAAATTTGGAGGGAAGACAGCCAACAGCACACAGATGTGCCTTTTGGTGGTTTGGTGAAAAAATATTACAGGGAGGCAAAGTTATGGTGCTCCGAACTTCTCTTTTTTTCCCATAGGATAACATTACGGGCGTTCGCCGCCTTTTCAGTACCGTATCTCGAAACGGTGAGAGATAACGGACTTTCGTTCAGAAGTGCATAGCCCCTCATGGGGGCTAAGTACAAAATTAGCTAGGACAGTTGTAAATAATATGAGTTTTAAATTTTTTCTATGTCGCTCGGTTCCTGAGATATAACCTATTTAGTATTCCAAGTCCTCATTTTCTGCTCTGATATCCATTATTATGCATATATTCTTTGTACTCACTGTCTTTCTCTATGCAGCTTTTGGGGAAAACTAGCCTGTGCGCTTACATTACTGTTACTGTTGCCCTTTCTGCTTGCGGTCCCGTACCCGTTTCACTTACTGTTGACGTCTGCGCCACCATGTGCGTTATCCTTGGCGTTTTCATTTTCGGTTGCGTTTCTGTTATTTTTTGCCATTTGTGTCTACAGTACTGTTTCTCTTTCTGTTTTAGTTTGCATCACCGTGACCACTGAAATTTCCGTTTGCAGGCACCATGTTACTATGTGACAACACATCACGTGGCAGACCGTTCCCGTCTACACCACCATGTGTGTTACCCTTTCTGTTCTCATTCGCACTTGCATTACCATGTGCGCCACTGTTAGCACTTCTGTTTGTGTTGCTCTTCCTGTTACTATGCCACAAGACATCATGTGGCAGAAAGTGGTCCCTCCAGCCGCATGCATTCACTATTTCTCGTTATCATTCTCAAAAGGAAATTAGAGGCAAAAACTCCATTTAATGCATTAGTTAGGGTTGTTCCACAGCAACAAAGTGAGGAAATTCGCTGTTAGGGTTGAAACCCCTTGGACCCCTGCCCACCTCCCAACCGGCATTGGGGTGTGCATTGGGGTCATCGGTCCTAACTTTCACCCCATTCTCCTATACTTCTGCTGCTTTACACATGTGATGGGGTGAGAGTTAGGCTGATGACCCAATGCACACCCCAATGCCGGTTGGGGGTGGGCAGGGGGTCCAATGGGGGTTTTCAATCCTAACAGTGAATTTCCTCACTTTTGCCACTGTGGAACAACCCTAACTAATGCATTAAATGGAGTTTTTTGCCTCTAATATATACTTATATATATATATTATTGGTGGTATTGTGGCCACCTGCCCCCCCTGCCCAAGCATGCAATGCCCCACAGCCCCACTCCCCAACCTCAAAGCAAGCTTTTAACTGGCACAGTCCTCCACACCATCATGGCCAACCACGACTGCATTCTCAATAAGCGCTGTATTGTAAAAGCTCAGTGTTGTAGAACAGAATTTATAATTGCAGCCTCCCAACCAGTGTGTGTGTGTAGGGGGTAAATCTCTCATGGCAAAGCTGACTGCTTGGAATTCTGAGGCTTGCTTGCTGTAGTAAAGTTCTGATACAGAGATATAGATATGGTCCATTTGCAAAGGGTGGTGATTGCAAGGCTCCATCTTGTGAATGTTACAGCATGTTATTTGTAAAAGTGATGGATATTGTAAAGCTCCTTGCTCTGTAAAAGCTCCCTTTTGCAGAACAGAATTTATAATTGCAGCTGTCCAACCGGAGTGTTTGTGTGTGTGTGTGTGGGGGGGGGTGCCCATAACTCTCTCAAGGCAGAGCCGACTGCTTGGAATTCTGGGGCTTGCTTGCTGTAGTAAAACTCTGGTTTATTTTACAACTAAACTGAGATTTTGATTGCCCCTGCATAATTAGCCATGTGTTACTTTGTCAGTATTCAGTCAAAATAATCACATAGCTCCAGTTTACCTCTTTTATGCATAGATTTGTTGTACTAGATGTTGGTGGAGATTAGAGTGTACTCCTTTGACAGTCTGGGGCAAGCATTTGTAAAGCCAGTGTTGCTGAAGGAACAGTATGCAGTGTTGCTGCACAGAGATTAAAACCAGGGGAGTACATCTTCCTGCCTGAAGCCTGACACCAGGGTTTCTAGTCTGTCTAAGCAAAATAATTATTGACACCAAACAAAGCAAAGTGTGGTGTCTATCTTGGTAATATGTCATAAGCAGGGAACAAACTATGAAAGGGAGATAAGGCTAAATGCCCTAAAGTTTCTTACCTTAAATGTCTGGCACAGAGCCAAGTAAAACTGTGACCAGCCTGGTGAGAAGCACAATAGGAACTGAGGATCCTTAGAGCAAAGAGGGAGGAGAGGGATCGGATTTCGAATTTTTGGAATTCCTTTGTGCATCAGCCTAAGAGAAGAGCTCAGATAACCCATGTGTTGTTACTTGGAGTGCTGTAAAAAGGTATGATAGACAATGCAGTGTTGCTGAACAGAAGGGTTAATCACTCAGCTGCCTGTGCACAACTTTAGCCAAATCCTGCACTACACAACAGAATTTTAAACAGCTACCTGCTCAACAGAACAGAAGGAACACATATATGTGGTACTGACTTTTTTTATGTACTGTTGTACTGCTGCTTTAAGCAGGAGGCAGAGATATGTGCTGCAGCATCAGTCAAAACATGAAGTGGAGAACAATTGTTTCATATTCCTGTCACATGCTACCACAGTCATTTTTCTTTCCTACATCATGGCAATACGTCTGCAGGGCTATGCCCACAGCCATAAAAATGGCTTTGAACCCTGATGTCCTTACAAATTACAGACCTGTTTCTAACCTACCATTTTTAGGTAAGACCACAAAGGTGGTTGTGTTGCAGCTTGAGGCTCACCTTGAGACCTTTGATATCTCTGAGTACCTCCAGTCGGGGTTTTGTCCAAGATTCAGCACTGACACAGCACTGGTCTGGATGCAAAATGACCTGCTCATGGTGAGAGATAGAGGAGAGAGAGATCAATTATCATACTCCTGGATCTCTCCTTTGCATTTGACATGGTTGATCATGGGCTGCTTTTGGACCATCTCAGGGAATATCTGGGACTCACTGGCACAGTCTTGCTCTGGTTTGAGTCCTTCCTCCATGCAGGTCTCAAATGGTGGTGATGGGAAATTTCTTGTCTCTCCAAAGGGACTTGCACTGTGGGGGTTCCCCAGGGATTTGTCCTCTCACCCATGTTGTTTTCGGTGTATATGCTACCCTTGGACAAGATCATTAGGCAGTATGGAGTTGGGATTCACTGCTGTGCAGACAATACTTAACTCTATGTGTCTTTTGTGCCTCAAGACTGAGTGAGGGTGGACATGCTGAACAAATGTTTAGCTGAAATCCAGGGCTGGATGTCCTTGAGCTGGCTGAGGCTCAGTCCTGACAAAACTGAAGTACTGGTGCTGGAGCTGGGTCAGAAAGGAGGACCTACAGTATCTGAGGGTTTACTGGACCTTTGTCTTGGTGCTGTCCATCAGGTGAAGAATCTAGGCTTCATTTTGGATTAAAGGCTGACACTGGAGGCTCATGTTTGGGCGGTCATCCAGAATGGTGTTTATCACCTCAGGAACATCAGCCAGATTTGTTCCCTTGCTCCCACTGAGGACCTGCCTTCCCAAGTACATGCCTTCGTGATGTCACACCTCGACTACTGCAATGCCCTCTACTTCAGAGTCAACAGAGGTGCATTATTTCACCTGCAGCTGCTGTAGAATGCAGCAGCGAGATTGTTAACAGGTCTTTCTAGATCTAATCATATCACCCCTGTACTGCGGAAGCTGCATTGGCTGCCAGTAAAGTGGTGCATCTCTTATAAGATCAGGATATTAACCTATAAGGCCCTGCATGGCCTGGGTCCTGGCTACCTGCATGATCTCCTGCTCCCACACTGCCCTGCTTGCCCACTCCATTCTTCTGAATAGGGCCTCCTGATAATTCCCAAAACTAAGCTAAAAATGTCTGGGGAGAGAGCCTTCAGGGTAGCGTTTCCAGTACTCTGGAATTCATTACCGAGGGCTCTGAGAGAGGCTTCATTGGTTGAAATATTTAAAAAGAACCCTAAAACCTACCTCTTTACCCAGGCTTTCAGCACTTCTATGGACTATTGAATTTAGCCATTATTTTCAAGCTACACAAATCTGTGAATGTTATGTTTGATGTCTATATCTAGTTTTATTCTATATTTTAATTGATGTTAGTTAGCTGACTGTGGTTTAAATTTTATTCTGTTTATGTATCAGGTGAATGATGATGTGTATCATTTTTGTAATGGCACCCTGGGTGAAAGGGCACCATTAATAAACAATGCTACTACTACTACTACTAATACTAACAATAAGGCAGGATTCACAAAGCTTTGCCGAGGCACAAACCCAGTTTGCCCAGGCAAGCTGGACTTTGTGAATAGCTGGTATTCACAAAGCCCAGTTTGCACCTGGGAAAAGTAGTTCAGGGGGCAGCAATTCAAATGAGAGGGTGGGTGCCTGCAAATCCTCACAATCCCATTCATGAAAGATTTGCTGAACACAAGGGCCTTTGCAAAGGTCCTTGTGTGGAACAAATTACTGCTGAAAAAAACCTGGCAGTAATCCTTGAAACCCTAGTTGTTGGCAGAGGTACTGCAGCCCCACCCCCTTCCCCAGTCCCCAATCCCCTGAGCTCCCACCCATTAAGAAGAATAATAAGTATCCATAGTGTAGTGGTCCCTCCTCCTCCTCCCTGATCGCCGGATCTCCCACCTGTCAATAAAAGAACATTTTTCCATAGTGTAGGATCCCACCCCAGTCCCCGATTACTTGATCACCCACTTGATAGCAATATGTTTTTTTCCATAGTGTAGGGTCCCACCCAGTCCTTGACTGCCTGATCACCAACCGGTAAGCATGATATGTTTTTTTCCATAGTGTAGGGTCCCACCCCAGTCCCCAATGGCACGATCACCCACCTGTTAGCAAAATAATATTTTTCCATAGTCTAGTGGTCCCCCCAACCACCCACCCATTTCAGTAGTGACCTACCACCCCGTTTCCCTTGCCCCAGTACAGTCAGTGGTTGGTGAGCAGCACAGCCCTCCTCACACCTCCATGGCTGCCCACCAGCTGAACTGTCAATGACAGCTTACGGTATACACTACCAGCTCATTGGTTGACAAGTTCAACCA
The DNA here is from genome assembly GCA_016271365.2 of Neoceratodus forsteri. Lineage (NCBI taxonomy): Eukaryota > Metazoa > Chordata > Ceratodontiformes > Ceratodontidae > Neoceratodus > Neoceratodus forsteri. The sequence goes on along the minus strand of CM028131.1, from coordinate 1,435,723,941 downwards.
ATGGGCTTGTAGTGTATACTGTAAGCTGTCATTGACAGTCCAGTCAGTGGGCAGCAGTGGAGGTGTGAGGAGGGATGTGCTGCTTGTCAGCTGGTGGCCATGCTGGGGCAGGGAAAGCAGTGTGGTATGCCATTACCGGGGTGGGGCTGGAGGGACCACTGCACTATGGAAAAAAATTATTTTGCTAACAGGTGGGTGATCAGGCAATTGGGAACTGGGGAGGGACCCTACACTATGGAAAAAACATATATTGCTAATGGGTGGGTGATCATGCAGTTGGGGACTGGGGAGGGACCCTACACTATAGAAAAGATTTATTTTATTAATGGATGGGCAATCGGGTAATCAGGGATGGGGAGGGACCACTACATTATGGAAATAACTGTTGTTTTTTTATTACTGGGTGGGTAATTGGGTGATCAGGGATGAGGAGGGACCACTACACTATGAAAATTTGTTGGTTTATTACTGGGTGGGTAATTGGGAGATAGTGGATGGGGTGGGACCACTACAGTATGGAAATATCTTTTTTTTTACCATAGGGTCCGTGATTGGGGTGGGGTGGGTGTCACTACACTATGGAGGAATGCAGCTGTGAGGGGCTTGGGCTGGTGTGGGGGCCATGCACCGCCACACTAATGGCATGCAAATGAGTCCAGAATGGGCATGCTAAAGGCCACTAGTGCCTTACATGCCCAATGAGCTCATTGGCATGCCTCTGTTAGTGAATAGCACTTTAGCGCCTAAGTGCTATTGGCTGCAGGGCCATTTTTCTGGCTGGCTGTGAGGGCAGTGCTACTAGGTATTCCACTGCTTTTCCTGGATTAGCGCTGCCCCCAATGGCCCCTTATTCACAGTTGGATAGTGCACTATGCTATCTGACTGTGAATAGCTCCGTTGCCCACCAGCGCAGCCGGGAAGTGCAGCCCAAACTTTCACACCCACTTTGCTCTCCCTTTGTGAATCCTGGCCTGAGTGTATAATCCCCTGCTTCATGCAAACAATAACACATGATGAGGTGTGGGTTACATGCTGATAAGAGCATGCCCAGGTGTGTTATAAGGCATGAGGTGCTTACGCCGAGTGCCTTATGCACCTGGGCATGCTCTTATCAGCACATAACCAACACCTCAGAGTGTGTTATTGCGATTATAAAATGGGCTCTCAGTAAAGAAGTATAATTAAAAAAATGCAGATATGTACATAAAAAAAGTCAAGAAATATGATTATATAAGTGGAAAAAATCAAACAAAAAATAGTCCCTGTCATTGTGTCGCAATGGAACTTTTTCATTGAAATGAAATATAGGAGGCTGGTGTTTCTAGTCCCCCCACTCTGTATTTTTAAAAAAAGTGGTCTCTTTTTTGATACATATTTTTCTTTTCTTTCTCTTTTTATTGATTTTTATCTTTTTTTTTTTACATTACACAGATAGTTTGTGTAGCAGCGAGAGTGTCTCTCAGTAGCTGATGTAGACTGTTGTTTTCAGGTACGTGTCGGTGATGAGATAGAAACTGATTTTTTGTTTCCTGCTGAGTGTAATGGGGTGCAGTGCTGGAGACGAATTTATTGATTTTTTTTTTTTTACAGAGCTGCATTGTGTGGCAGCGAGCATGTCCATCGGGAGCTGCTGTAGAATGTGGTTTCCGGTTTCGGGCTCTGACGAGATATGAAGTCTTTTTGTCATTGTTAAACTGACTGATGAGACATGAAGTCATTTTTAGGCAATGGGAAGAGGGTGCAGTGTTAATGAGGAATTTATGGGTTGCTGTGGTTCCCGTTTGAAGAAAAGGATGGAGTGGGGGAGAATCTGTAAGTGCTAGAGAGCGTGCATGTGTAGTTAGCCCAGTATTCTGCAAGTTTTTTAGCAGCGGGACAAACAGATTGAGCAGTTATGAACAACAGTCGGAGTGAGTAAATATATACAGGATAGAACATTTTTTGGAACTGTGTAGGATTGTGCTGTGGGCTGTCTGTGTATGTCAAGGTCAGGGAGCAGAGCGAGACTGTTGAGCAGCTCATCTAGTTAGCATGGCATGGAGCTACAGGTCATTTTTTTGAAACAGTAAGCTGTTGGGGACAGTGATATTTTTGTGTGGTGTGGTCAGCTTGGCAGAATTAGTGCTGGTTGGGACAATACATGCTGATAAGGACATGGCTAAAACTAGATTTTAGCCAATCAGCATTCTGAATTTTTTAAGCCCATTTTATAAGTGACTTTATAACAACTCACTGCAGTAAGCCCTACTGCTGCCAGACAATCAGAAAGCTTTCACACCACACTGGGAGTAGTGCTGGGCATAAATCTCTGTCCCTGATTATAGGGGGTGTCCCTCATTTTAGACCTCAAAATAGTTCTGTCCTTCATCCATACCTCATAGAAAAGGTACTGCTCATGGTTCCATGTCATAACAGTGAGGTTATAAGGGAAAAAGTCATTAGGGTGAAGCAATAATGGCAAGCACAATAACAGCGCAGACCAATCTGGGCAACGAGCATAACGGCGACCCCCAATAGCATCACATGTACCCCTTGCTATTCTCTGTCTCCCAGTCTGTGTGTCCCCTCCCTGTAACTCTGGCTCACACACCCGTGTCTCTCTCTCACCCCCCACTCCCACTTTCTCTCCCACACCCCTTTCATCATATTACACATACTGTCTCTCCCTGTTTCTCTATATTGTTTGTCCTGCATCTGGTACCACATCTGAAGTGCATCTGGCAATATACGGGAGACTGTCCCCCCCAACCCCACATTTCTATTATTTTCGCTCCACACGACAATTGGATCATGGGGTATCATAGCATCACCGCAGTCACTCATTGCTACCATTCACTGTTTAATGCCAGTAGTGGTAATTGCCCTCACCCTTCCTGAGTCACCCAAATGTAGTTGATATTATGTACTCACCAATTTAATGTAATACCGCTGCCCACATAGAGAATATGCTGCATGTTCAGACTTTAAAGGAAAAAGAATGCATAATATTCTAAGATTCTAAATCAAAAATAATTTTTGTACAAGTAAACACAATGGTTTTCAGAGTGGCCTGAGCTTGTATCTCCATGTTTTAGAATATGTCCCTCATTATGAGGGTCAGCATCCCTCATTGTCCATCATGTTGAGCGTCTGTGTCTCTCATTTCAGTGACAAATGGTTGAGAGGTATGGTGTCGGGCATCCCATTACACCAATCAGTCACTTAGATGTAATATACCAACCAGCCTCATTTGCACTGTGTATCAGTATAAATGGATGTATAAAGAGGGCAATTCAAAGTCTTTCTTCCTACTCACTGTGAAACTTCACAATGGGAAAGCAGTTCAGTGTGTGGTTAAGGGTTGTACGGCTCTACAAAACTAATGCTCTATCTCCCCACTGTTTTTGTTTAAAGGATACCTAAACAAGCAGTTTTTTAAAACTGCAATTTCCAAAATTGGGCTTCATCGCGAGGTAAAGTAAAGGCTACCATTTACATTTATGCTAAAACTGCATTTATGTAAATAACATAAATGCAGTTTCACAGATTTTTGAAAAATGTAAGCATCAGCCTTCACTTACAAAAACAGCCTTGCATTCTCCCTAAGATGTCTGCCAACTGTGTTAAGTGATGAGTCGATGACATCATCGAAGCCAGAGCTAGACAGCAATATAGATTCCTATAGGCTAACTAGCTTTCCCTCTTTGTTCTGAATTGTTTTACCAGAATGATCAACACCATGTGTTAACTTGTTGATTATTTTGATCAGTACACATATTAGGCTATGATTTTGTTCATTTTATTTACTTTAACTTGCTGAAAATGTTTTGCAATCTAGCTGACTTTCTGTTTGGCAAACTGCAGAACAGTACAACACTTAAAATACCTGATGATCTAGTGGTTATGTGATGCCCTGAATTTTTTAGTTTTTTGTTAACCAGGAGAGACACACTATGCTGAAACCTTGTTTACAGATGTGGCCTGGCAGCACAAGGAAGTTAAGTGACATGCTCAGGGTCACACAGTGAAGTACCGGTCAGGTCCAATTCCAAAGCTCATGCATTCTTGTTAATCCTCAAAAAAAGCTTCTCTTGTATTCTTTTTCCAAGTGAACCCCCTGCACCTAGCCTGGCTTCTGTTGAACACCCCACCATCCATACTGTGTCCTTAGTACTGCGTGGGGCTGCATATGAGCTTGCGGTCTCATGAAGAGAATTATCACACCTCAGACTGTAATCGTATGCCTCAGAGTTGTGTATACCTACACTGATTTGGATCATCAGCTGGCACTGTTAAAACATACCCCTCAAATCACACTTAAGTCCACTTTTTCAATGTTTGACATCTGCCCCCACAGTAAACTTTTAGTGAATCACCACTCCTCTGCACAGTGAAGGCAGTATATACAGTTCCCCTGTTGTGTTTTTGCCCCATCTCATTAACCAACAATTGGGTTTTTGTGGAGGGCCAAGCAATAAGCCTTAGGACTCATCAGAAAAACTGCTATTCGTGCCCTCATAAGGGCTGTACTTATTAAGGATAACAATTTTATTAGCAGGAGAGACATACTAATGCCTTGAGTGAATCCACTAGAGTTCCAGTGTCAGTCTACTCCTTTACCTGTGATCTACAGAACTCCACAGGACAGTTCCCTGCAAATCTTCTCCAGTACTTTTTAGTGCCCTACTCCACAATGCAAGTTGATTGACTACCACCTTTCTAAATCTTGAATGATCTATACACAGCTCCCTCAAAACTGTCCTAACAAACGTCAACCCCACCCCCTTCCCCCACCTGAGGTAATCTCCCTACACTGACTTCAAGTAACACTTTAAGTGCAGCCCTGCCACTGAGTATTTGTCATTGCTGGCTGCCCTCATTTACAGTTAGGTAGTGATCATGGTGCTGGCAGCCCTACATTTCAGATCTAACAATGATCTGCTAAACGTCCCCATTCCTGTCTTTCCCTAACCTGAATATAGCTGTACCCTGCTGGAATGGCCTCTTCAGTCCATCTCTGGCATTCATTCTTCTCTTCTGCTTCCTACACCAAAAACTGGTGAACTCACTACCCTTCTGCATCATGAATGCGGTTAGTACAGTTGCCCATGTCATTTTTACATATTAATAAACATGAACTTCTGGTAAGCCAGACTGATAGCAGTAGGGCACAAGAGGAAACATAGGCATTCCTACCCATATAAGATCTAATTCACCTATGATTAGGCACTGTTAAATGACATGCATAATGATGTGCACACCCATCATTTAATAGTGCTTAATCAAAGGTAGCCTAGATCTTTTAAGGATTATAAAGCCTATAATTCCCCTTGTTCCCTGCTGCTATCAGCCTGACTTACTGAAAATATTTGTTTATTTTTGATATGTCAAAAAACCTGGGGACCTACAACCTAAATTCATGATGCACAAGGGTGATGAGCTCACCAGTTTTGGATGTGCGTAGAAGTAGTGAGAATGAATACCAGAGGGGGACTGAGAAGGCCACTCCTGCAAGGTACTGCTATATTCAGGGAAGGGGGAAGACAGAAAGGGAGAAATATGAGTAGATCACTGTGAGAAATAAGATGTGGGGCAGCCAGCATCATGATCACTACCTGACCCTATTGTCCTGGCCAACATACCCCTTCCCATAAAACCAGTTCATGCAATTGTCCAAGGCTGCGTGTGGGTATTAATGTGTGAATTGGTTGCCACTGCACATTAAGTCACTTCAGTACCAGTCTAGCATTGCTTGTAAACTCTTTGGGATACAATGTGTATGAAAGCACCATATAAATACTGATTCTTCTTATTATTTCCCATGGATAAAGAAGAGAAGAGAAGACAAGACAAGTATATTTTTGATTTCCAAGAAAGTATGAACTCTGGCATTGGACTACAGAGGAACTTTGCTACAAACAAGTGGTGGATCTATGGGGTGTTGAAGGGTGTGGCTGTAACCCCCCCATTGTAAAGTACTCACTTGCTGCTTCTGCATTTCACTTTGTTGAAGAAGTCTGATTTATTGATTGTACAAATGTTTACATTTAAAAATATGGATTACATTTGTAGTTTCAGTCAAAAACATACTAGAAAAGCATAATGGCAGAAAATATAAAGGTTTCATAAAAATGTTAAAAAGTGCATATCAAGTATGCACACACTCCCAGCACCCCTCCTCCTCCCATTATAACATCCTGGATTCACCAAAACCACTAGACCACCAGGTTATTCAAGATTTGTACTGCACTGTGGTTTGCCAAAAAGAAAGTAGGTTGGATTAAAACACAATTTCAGCATGTTAAAGTAAACAAAGTGAACAGAACCATAGCCTAACATGCATATTGATCTAAACAATGCACATGGTGTTGACAATTTTGGTGAAACAATTCTGTACAAAGGGAAAAAAGAACTAGTTAGCACTATAGAGAGTCATGTAACTCTCTGACTTTGGCTCCGATTATGTCATCACAACATATTTGGTGACCATTTTAAGAAGCAGGTAAGGCAGTTTTTTTGAAATTGGAAGACTGATTTTACATTTTTAAAATGCTTTGGAACTGCATTTAGGTAACGTATATAAATGTAGTTTTAGCATTTATGAATTCAGCAACCTTTCCTTTAGTCCCGTTTGTGGTCAGATTTTTGAATAGTTTGTTGTCAAAATGTTGTTTAGGTATCCTTTAAATTCAGGACAGGCAACTTGTAAATAGTGCATTAACTGAAAGTGTGCAGCAGGCTCTGTGCTGTCTGTGCCTTCCCAGTGCCTTAACAGCAAGATCAGCAGTGTGGACTGTGTGGCCACATGCATGAGAGAAGGCAGGAGTGACTAGATTGGGACTCTGAACATGAAAACTGTCAGCGATAAATGTATCAATCCAAGATAATCTGTCCACAAGAGGAATATATAATCCCACAGGAAAATAAAGATATGGAGATAATATATGTTACCCATCTTCAGGGCTCCCTGATTGATTTAACATTTTGTTTCCTGTAACTCCAGGGCACATTTTCTATAGCTTATTTATTTCTTCACTCAGTGGGTACACTGGTCACAGGGATTGTTTTCAGGTAGGACCCCTAGCCATAAAGATGACAACAAAACAGTAGTAGAAAAAACATACAGAACATAAAATGTAAAAACAAAGACAATGTGCTGCGTCAGCATGTGGTCTGAAAGGAAAACAAAATGGTTATATTAAATGCACGCTGAAAATAGAAAATGGAGTAAAAAATCTACGTTTTGACCTTAGGTCTTCTTCAGGAAATATCTAAAAGAGAAAAAAAAAGTTAGTGAAGAGGGGAGGTAAAATAAGGGATGTGGGGAAAGAAGAAAGGGGAGGCTCAGGGAGGTGTGATAAAAGACAAGATTGAGAGAGAATCTGTGAAACAAAAGGGTGATGATGAGAAAGACAATGCCTAATAGGAGAAACTGAGCTGGAGAAATCCCCAGGTGGGACTAATTAACATAGCCTAGTAAGAAGGCTGAAAGGTGACAAATGTGGGGGAAGGAGACATAGATGGAGACAAATGATGAAAATGAAAGAAGTTAAATGTGTACGGATACAAACAGACTTCAGGGGAAAACAACGGCTGAAAGATGTTAGTGCAGAAACAGTTGGGGCTGGCAGAGGTTGTGTGAACCTGCTTTTGCTGAGCAGCTGGGGAAAGGATTTTAGTAGTTGGATAAGCTTTAAATTCTTATCAGTCTGTGGACTTTTAGGGCAGGAGTGCTGACTTGTGTAATAAGTGTTGTTTTGTGTAGGGGATCCTAAGAGGAAGCAGGATATTCATTTATCTTTTCTACAGGTATTGTGAGCAGCTTCTGGAAGCTTCTGTCTTTCTCAGACAGGATCAATTTATAGCTCATAGGGGCTTAAATTCTTACATTGAAGTACTGTAGAAACAGTTGGTGCTGGCAGAGGTTGTGGGAACCTGCTTTTGCTGAGCAGCTAGGGAAAGAATTTTAGCAGCTGGATAAGCTTTACATTATTATCAGTCTGTGGACTATTAGGGCAGGAGTGCTGACTTGTTTAATACAGTGTTTGTGTGGGAACTTCCTCCGGGGGAGGTTGCAATGCTTGGAGGTGCAGTGAGGGGCAGACACAGGGCTGATATTCTCTCATGAGAGTCAGGTGTGGGCCCTAATCCCACTCTCCCCATCCCTCCCTCCCTCCCAGAGTACAGCTCATTTATAGGGGAACACCTGCCCTGCAATTGGAGGAAAAGGCTTCAGGTGCAGCTCATGTAGTTCTAGCCACTGGGGGTTGGGTTTAAAAGGCTAGGAGAGAGGAGCTTAGGGAGTTGTTAACTTCCCCTATAAGCTAACTCTCAAGGCTAATGGTAAGGTGGGGAAAAGTTCAGCCACCCAAGCATTGTAAGTTTAAAAGTCTGCATGCTGTATGGGGGAAATCACCTAGGTATAGGCAATGGTAGCTTGAGAAACTGTACAGCCACTGAGTTGGTAATTTGGCCTAGAAAAGACTGCTGTGATGATGGGGAAGGGACTGCATATCACTAGAGCAGGTATCTTTGGGCGGGTGGTTGGGTGCACAAGGTGTGGTGCAGCCATGATACTGGACTGAGCTTGAAAGTTTGGGGGATGCCCAGTATGTTACTAGCTGGCACAGCATAAGGAGGAGGTAGAGGGATCCAAAGGCAGTTGGGGGCTTGGGGGGAAGGATTGGAGATGAGAGACAAGCGGTCACCTACATGGAAGCAGTAGGTGCTGGGGCCTCCCAAGCTGGGGGAGGAAGAGAGTTGCTCACACTAGGAGAGAAGCAAGGGGGTACACAGGGGCTCTAGGGACCCTGGCAGATGGGTCCCAAAGGTGAAATTTCCACATCAGTAGGCAAGTGTCTGGGGGTGTCCAAAGGAAACCAAGAGAGGAAGTAGGGACAAAGGGGGCATTGGGGGATGGGCTAAGGCTCACAAATCATTTTAACCCTCTACATCCATTGGTAGAAGAGGGGTGTTTGGAGAAGGAAGAGGAGGAGGAAGAGGATGATGCTGCTGCTGGTGTAGCTGGGGCAGGGATGGATAGACAGGGTGAAGGGGCAAGTGGCAAGGGTGCAATAGAGGGGGTTCCAGACAGGATGGGGGAAGAGGGGTAGGAGGGGAGAAGAAAAAGGAGGATCAGGGGAACAAGGAGGAGACTGATGGTATGGAACAGGGGAGCATGACAGACAGGAAGGCGCAGGACATAAATGATATGATAGCGAGCAGAAAGCCAAGTAGGCAAATGGATAGGAGAGATGGATTAGTAAGGAGTGGGGAAAGAGATACAGAGAAAGATACTCAGGTGGGGGGGTAAAGAAGGCCAGGACACAGGTAGAGGAGGTGACCAGGGACAATAGTGAAGGTGCTACCTTCAGCACCCAGATTGTGGGAGCTGAGAGGAGCCAGTTGAGGGTAGAATCCAGATGAAGAGATGAGGAGGGGCATGGAAGGAGGGACAACCAGAGGGGTGAACAGGAAGGCAAGGGGGAAGTTAGAGTACTGCTACTGGGGGACTCCATGATCAGAGGCATCCAGTGGGAGGGGCAGGAGGAGGGTAAAATTTGTCAGATCAGAACCAAATGCCACACAAGCTTGACAGTGCACAAGGTCAAGCATGAATTGTATTCACTGGCAAGGGAATGTGGGGGGACCCCAGATATTCCAGTGCACTTGAGGACAAATGACATAAATGTAAATAGTGAACTAGAAATTCAGGCAAGGTTCCGGGAGTTGGCCGGGGTATGCCTTTCCATAGGCTATAAGATCTCCTTTTTGGACATCCTGCTGGTGACAAGGGCTAGTGGGGAAAACAAGATGAAGATTAGGGAAAAAAATCAGTGGCTTAGGGAGTGGTGTGGGGAATTGGGGTATGACCTGGTGGTGGACTGGGGGGAGACCTGGAAGGATAAGGGGCTGTACACTAGGGACAGGGTTCACCTTAATTTGGAGAGGAAAGAAATCCTAAAGCTTAAACTAGCTGGGTTCATCAGTGAAAGGTGGGGTTTAAACTTGTGAAGGGGGGAAGGATCAAAAAAGGGGCAGTGCCAGCAGGTACTATAAATGAGGGTCATGGTCTCCACTCTTCTAGGGTGCTAGGGAGATATGGAAATGGGTCACCAGGTAGAGTGCAGGAGCTGAGAAATGGGAGCTCAAGAGGGAGAAAGAAGAGAAACATAGAAACATAGAAGGTGACGGCAGATAAGGACCACAAGGCCCATCTAGTCTGCCCATTTCTTTTTTCTACCTTATAAATGTGCCAAGAGGAGGGAAAAGGGGTGGGGAGTTGTCCTGATAAATGCCAGGAGCTTAGGAAATAAAATGGCTGAACTCCAGGCAATGCTAGTTGAGAGGGAGGTAGATGTGGCAGCAGTTACTGAGACCTGGGCCACTCAGGAGCATGAGTGGGACCTAAATCTGGAGGGCTACACTATGGTCAGAAAAGTTAGGGGGGAAGGAAGGGGTGGTGGTGTAGCACTGTTAGTCAGAAATGGTGTGGGTATTAGAGGGGTAGAGGAGGCAGAGGGGAATGTGTAGGCTATTTGGGTCACCTTGCTGATGCAGGGAGCTAAGACAGTAAAGGTCGGAGTGGTATAGAGACCACCAGCACTAGCAGAGGTCCTGGAAGAAAGTTTGGTGGCAAATCTCAGAGGACACTGTAGATTGGGAAAGGGAAGGGTAGCAGTAATGGGGAGACCTCAATATGCCAGGAACAGACTGGGGGACTATGACATCACTAGTGGCCAGAGAGCAGAGGCTGCTGGATGTCTTCCAGGATGCATTTCTGACACAACAGGTGGGTGAGCCAAATAGGGAGGTCCGGACACTGGACATGGTCATTGTTGACAGTGATCAGATTAGGGGCCTAGAGGTGAGGGACCCGTTGGCTGGGAGTGATCATGCCACAGTCTGGTTCTTCCTGGACCTGGGGGGAGGAAAGCCAAACAAGGATGGTAGTAACCGACTTTAGGGCTGCAGACTTCAGGGAGATGGGAAGGATTCTTAAAGATCGTCTGGACAGGATAAGGCCGGATATGGATGCTGACAGCAGGTGGGGGATCATTAGGAGGGGAATACAGGAGGTTACCAAATCCTGCACAAGGGAAAGGCGTAAGTTTGGTAAGGCCAGAAAACCCTGCTGGTGGACCCTGGAGGTACAGGAGGTGGTGAGGGAAAAGAAGGCTGCCTATGTGTGCTTCAGGTGCTCAAGGAGAGAAAGGGATCAGAAGGAATATGAGCTGAAAGCTAAGAGAGTCACCAGGGTGGTGAAAGCAGCTAAGGCAAAAAAGGAGCAGTCCTTGGCCAGTGGGATCCGAAGGGGGGGGACAAGGGGTTCTTTAGATACATAAGGGAAAACAGGAAAGTAAGGGCGCAGATCAGCAAGATAAAGATAGGGGATGGTTGGGCACAGGAGGTGGGGGAACAGGCAGAAGTCCTAAATGAGTACTTTGCCTCAGTTTTTACCAGGAAGGATGGAGGGGCTATGTCTTGTAAGGGGAGCGGAGGAAACCAGAGCAAGGGGTGGGACAGGTAGAGACCAGGGTCTCTGATGGATCTGGGGAAAGGGAGTGGCCACCACAGACAGGTGGGGGCCCAGCAGTGCAGGGTGAAAAGGAGGAGGATGTGGAGGCTGAAATCCCAGTAGAGAGAGTAAAGGAAGCCCTCAGGTCCCTTCAGATGGAGAAAGCACCTGGGCCAGATGAGATACATCTCAGGGTGCTGAGAGAACTGGCAGATGTCCTGGCAGTCCCTCTAGCAGAGCTTTTCAACATCTCTCTGAGGACTGGGTGGGTGCCCCAAGACTGGAGGGTGGCCCATGTCATGCTGATCCACAAGGGGGGGATCAAGAGGGGAGGTGGGAAATTACAGGCCCATCAGCCTGACATCAGTGGTCGGCAATGTGATGGAGGGTATTGTCAAGGAAAGGCCAGGAGAGGTTACTGGAGCAAACTGTGTACTGGGATGATAGGTAGCATGGCTTTTTCATGGGAAGATCATGCCAGACAAATCTTGTTGAGTTCTATGACTGGGTGACAAGGGCCCTGGACCAGGGTAGGCCAGTGAACGTCCTCTTTCTGGACTTTAGCAAGGTGTTTGATTCAGTACCCCACAGTGGCCTGCTGGCTAAGCTGAAGGAAATGGGGGTAGGGAGAAAGTTGTTAAGATGGATAGGAAATTGGCTCTCTGAGCATACTCAGAAGGTGGTGGTTGGAGGGTTAGGCTCATCCCCAGGGTGGGTTACTAGTGGGATTCCCCAGGGGTCAGTGCTGGGGCCACTCCTGTTCAATGCCTATATCTCAGACATCAGGAGGGAGATCAGGAGTGAGATGAGTCTCTTTGCAGATGACTCAAAGCTGGGTGCAGTGGTGGATGGGGAGGAGGGGAGGGTGGACTTGCAGGAGGACCTGGAGGCTCTGGAAAGGTGGTCAGGAAAATGGAAACTAAAATTCAATGCGGGAAAATGCAAGGTTCTGCACCCAGGTGCCAGAAATCCAGGTCAGGGGTATACCCTGGGAGGAGACATGATTTATGTCATGGAAGGTGAGAGGGACCTGGGGGTAGTGGTAGATGTTAAAATGAACAACTCAGAGACCTGTAGGAGGGCAATGGCAAGGGCAAATAGGATGCTGGGATGCATCGCCAAGGGGATTTCCTCCAGAAAGGCAGACGTGATCCTTCCACTGTACAACTGTTTGGTTAGGCCACACCTCGAGTATTGTGTACAGTTTTGGAGACCACATTTAAAGAGAGACATTACATTCCTAGAGAGGGTCTAAAGGAGGGCAAACAAATGATCTGGGGCCTGGGGACAGGACCTATGAGGAGAGGCTCAAGGAGCTTGACATGTACACCCTGGAGGAGAGGAGGGACAGGGGGACATGATAGAGATCTTTAAGTACATGAAAGGGATCAATAAAATTGGCCCAGTCAGGGTGTTCCAAAGGAAGGAGTGCTGGACAACAAGAGGTCATGGGTGTAAGCTGGAAGGGGGCAGGCTCAGAGGGGAGAGGAGGAGATGTTGTTTCACTGAAAAGGTGGTACAGCCATGGAATGCACTGCCCAGATAGCTGGTAGAGGTGGGGACTGTGGACGGGTTTCAGAGGGGATGGGACAGGTAGAGGGGGAAGGTAAATCTGACCAGGCCCAATACAGGTGAAACATCTGGGACTGGGGCCAGCATAACCAAAGGGGGAGGGGGACACACCAAAATCATCCCTCAGTGCGGGTGCTGAAAATCAAGCAGACTCGAGAGACCTTTTGGCCTATTCTGCTGGCATTTTAGTATGTTAGTATGAAAATAAGTCTATCATTTAAACCAGAAGGCTGATGGGAGCCAAAGCTGATGATCATCTTGATTTCCATGTTTTTTCTGTGGTCAGAATCCCAGAAGCCCTGCTGAAGGAAACAAAAAGAAAGGTCATTGTCACGGCGGTCCCTGGAAATAAAGTGGGATACAATGGGTTTATTAATGTCTCAATTTCTGACTGCCCTGTAATGTTCCCTGAAATAGTCAGCAAGGCATCTACCAGTCTCTCCGATGTAAATAGCTACACACTTCCTGCAAAAAATATAATATACCACATTAGAGGAGGTGCAGAACTCCTTGTTTGTTTGTTTTTTGTTATTTGCCCAGATCCCACAGCTTCAGAGGAGGCCTTGTACCTCCTCCTACTCCTCTGTCCACCACAGCAATCCCCAAGGCATCCCATCCCCAGTGTCATTTATGCATGTAGGGCTAGGGGTGTTACATTTTTCCCCTGTTTTTCTCCCATCCCCCTGGGATGCCTGCATGTAGGACATATGCCCAGGCTAACGCTGTGCTGATGCATGCTGACTGCCATGCGCTTAACAATGTCCCCCCTTCCCAACTCCAGTAGAGCTGCCAGTGCCCCGAAAGCCCATGCTTCAACTGGCTTCAGGGGCATCGGGTGCTAGAAGTACCCCTGGTATCCCACCCCAGAGGGAGGAGAGCATCCACAGGGATGCTCAATCCTCCATCACCCCACTGACCCCCAGCAACTCGAGTCCATTCTCGAACCCGGGTCACTAGCATAGCGTGAGGTGTGGCATCCAGCACCTCAACCCTCAGCATCATCAGGCTGGCTTAGGAGAACTCCCTGGTGATGTGAAAAACACCTGTGGGACCCCAAATTTCAATCACACTGGAAATAAATTTGCAGGTGTAGCAGCGAGTTCTGTTGCAAGGCTTGGTACCTGGTAGAGAGAAACTGTTAGGAGTAGGTAGGCTGCTTTTTACCAGGAGATTTTGCAGGTTGGGTGGCCAGTGATAGGAGGCAATAGGTGGTTCTGTAAAGGAAGCATGAATGACTGGGTCAGTTTGCAAAATAGAAAAGTTACTGGTGATGATCCTGTGAAGAGAAGGTGTACTCTGATGAAAAGGAAGCAAGTGGAATTCGCTGTTGTTCTTGTGTGACAATATGCTTCCTGTGGGGGTTGAGGTTACGGGGCATGTTACTGACCCAGGAGAGTGCTCTGTCCACCTTGCTTTTAGGGTATTCCTGTTGATAAATAAACTATGCATTATTTGGCCTGCTCAGCAAAATCATCCTCTTGACTGCATAATCTGTGAAGTCTAAGAAACTGTGAATAAGGCAGGCCATTCTTGACATGTTTAGGATGGAAGGAGCTGTGGAGGAGGAAACTGAGAGTCAGTGGGTTTGTAACAAATAGATGTCTTCAGTCCAGTGTTCTGTACTGACAGTTGGATATCGAGACAAGGCATTGTAGAGGAAGATACTTCAACAGTGTACTGAAGGGAAGGATGGTCCCTGGTGAATTTGTCAAGAAAGACTTGGAGAGTCTCCCTGGAGCAGGAGGTGGCCCCCATACAGTCATCTCTGTAGCGTTTGTAGAGCTCAGGTGCTGTCCCTGTGAATGAGAGAAAAACTGTGCCTCCACCCTGCCCACAAATATATTAGCAAAGCTGGGACCCATCTTGGTGCCCATGGCCACTCCGCTGACCTGCTGGAAAAAACTGTTATTAAAAGAAAAAGCATTGAGTTTCAGAACAAATTCTCTCAGATGGGTTAGTGTGTGTGTGGGTGGCTGCTGGACTTCCCGCTTATTCATGAAATGCTGCAAAGCTGTCAGGCCATCATCATGGGGGAACACTGTGTAAAGAGATTTGATGACCATGGTGAATATGAGCTGACGAGAACCACTGAATCTGATCCTGTCAAATAACTGGAGAGCATGGTTAGTATCCTTAACACAGGAGGGCAGGGACTCAATGAGTGGTCTCATGAGGCTATCTAAAAATGTGAAGATGTGGGATGTGGGGCAGAGCAGGCAGACACAATTAAATGGCCAGGGGTATCATTTTTATGGATTTTGGGAAGGAGATAAAACCTGGATGTCTGGGGATGCTGAACTATGAGTCTTAGCAGAAGCAGGGAGCTCTTTGTTTTCAATAGCCGAGGTGATGGTGATGGTGACCTCAGTTTGATAGGCAGCAGCAGGGTCCTGTGGAAGGGAAGAGTAAAACCTGGTATCAGAGAGTTGCTGTGTGGCTTCAGTGATGCATAGCTCCTTTTGCCAGACCACAACAGCGCCTCTCTTATTAGCTGGTTTAATAACATTGTCATCCCTCCACTGCAGAGATCTGAGGGCTGCAAGCTCACCAGTTGTCAGGTCAGAGTGGTTGTGCCTGCAACGGAAATTGAAGTCAGTGGTGTTTTCCATGCATTGGGTAACAACATAATCAACAGAACCATCAATGATATCAATCCCCAGTGTAGTGCATGGAGACCCCCCTCTAGGACGTTTTGCTGCTGTTGATTATGTAGTTACCCAATGCATAGAAAACACCACTAACTTCAATTTCCGTTGCAGGCACAACCACTCCAACCTGACAACTGGTGAGCTTGCAGCCCTCAGATCTCTGCAGTGGAGGGATGACAATGTTATTACGTAGTACACAAAATGTAAAAACAAAGACAAGAAGCTGCATCAGCATGTGGTCTGAAAGCAAAACAAAATGGTTCTATTAAATGCACGCTGAAAATAGAAAATGGAGTTAAAAATCTACATTTCAACTTTAGGTCTTCTTCAGAAAATATCTAAAAGAGGAAAAAACAAAGTTAGTGAAGAGGGGAGGTAAAATAAGGGATGTATATGTGGGGAAAGAAGAAAGGGGAAGGCTCAGGGAGAAGTGATAAAAGGCAAGATTAAGAGAGAATCTATGAAACAAAAAGGTGATGATGATGAGAAAGACAAGGCATAATAGGAGAAAATGAGCTGGAGTTATAGACCCATATCATTGTTGAACCAAGACATTAAAATTCTAACAAAGATTTTGGCGGACAGACTCAGCTTGGTTCTCCCCGATTTAATTGGTTCGCACCAAGTAGGTTTTATGAAAGGCAGATTCTCCGAAGACCATCTCCGCACTCTTTCGCATGTATTCTCGGTGTCCAGAGATGCTTCTTTGCCAATGGCACTAGTTTCTCTGGATGCCGAGAAGGCTTTTGACAGAGTCAATTGGAGTTTCCTACTTCAAACACTAAATTCCTTTGGATTTTCTCAACAATTTCAATTGTGGATAAAGGCCTTATATCAGCAACCGATGGCTAAGATTTCAGGGAATGAAGTGTTCTCTAGGACCTTCATCTTGCAATCCGGAACCAGGCAGGGTGTTCCCTTTCTCCCTTGCTTTTCAATCTTTATCTAGAGCCGTTAATCCGTAAATTAATTTCTTGTCTGAAGGTCCAGGGGATCACTATTCTCGATACTGAGCTTAAAGTTGCAGCATATGCAGCCGACCTGCTTTTGCACCTTTCCCAACCAGAAACTTCTATTCTCGCCATGTTGGATATAATCGAACATTATAGTAAATTATCTAATTACAAATTAAATGTAGGGAAGTCGATTGTGTTTCCCCTAAATCATGAAGTTTTTAAGAATGATATTACCTCCCTGGGTCTGGCCTGGTCTAAAGACTTGTTGCGGTATTTGGGCATTGTGTTAACAAGAGCTTTGCAGAGTACCTTTAAACACAACTTGGAGGCCATACTGTCCACGGTGGCTCTCGATTTGGTTAGATGGTCGGCTCTACCTATCTCTTTTTGGGGGAGAGTCAGCCTGGTGAAGATGAATATTCTCCCATGTCTCTTATACCATCTCCAGCTACTTGACATCTGTGTGCCAAGCGGCTGGTTCAAAAAGGCTCAAAGTTTGATTGGTGATTTTATCTGGTCTAAAAAGAAGCCTAGGTTAGCTTTTTATAAGCTTGTGGCGCCTAAGTCCAAGGGTGGTCTACGACTCCCATACATATGGATGTACCTCTGGGCCTGTTGTGCTGCCAAATACTTAAAGTGAATGGTCTCCTATTCCTTGGGTTATTTGCCCGCATGGCTTAAAATAGAGAGGGAAAAGATCTGTTCGGTTAACACTGCCTCTTCCGCTTTATTTTTCCTCAACACAGTCTCGATACCTAAGGAGCTAAAAGGTACCACAATCGGAATTTCCCTGAGGATTCATTCACAGTTGTGCAGATTCCTAAAATATAAAAATTGGTTGGATGGGGAGCAGTCGATTTGGAACTCTCCTGCTTTTAAAATAGATAACAGAATGTTGTCCCCCAGATGGTTACCTAGCTTAGGTGAAGGGAAGGTTCATTTATTTCTCAAGGAGGATGGTACTTTGTTATCAGCTGAGGATATTGTGGTGAAATTCAGGCTCAAGGGAAGTGACTATTTCAAGGTACATCAGCTTAGACACCTTCTCACTAAAAAATTTTGGGAGGGCATTCCTATATCTTAAAATTTTGCCTTCCTTACAAAATTAGCCCCTTTGGTTAACTCTCCCCGAAGTATTTCCAAGTTGTACAATATTTTGTATGGTTGGCGTTTCCCTGCACCATTTGGCCCTACAGAGTTCTGGTCGGCCTTTTTCCCAAATTGGGATAAGGACTGGACAACTATATGGAATAATTGCCACCGTTTTGTAACACAAGATAGGCTACGATTGATGCAATTTTGTATTCTCCATAATCTCTACCACATCCCCAGAAGCTGGCTAAATGGGGTATAATCTTCTCTAGCCTATGTACTAGGTGTGCTCAGGCAGAGGGTTCTCTGCTCCACATTTTCTGGGAATGTTCTAAGATATTACCCCTTTGGGAGGCTATAAGGGACAAGGCCGACCCACTCCTTGGGCTAAGAGACCTGTTCATCCCAGAGGTTTGTATTTTCGGGGATTACTCGCAGATTTCAGTTAACAAGCGTAAATTCCATATTGCCTTAATTTCCATGTCTGTTAAAAATTGGTACTTAAGTATTGGAGGAGTTCTGAGGTTATCTCTTATTCTGAATGGCTAAACGAGATATTATTTAATCTCCGAGTGGAGAAGACTATCTCGAGTATCAATAATAATAATTCCAAATATGAATGGATCTAGGCCTCGCTTCATACATTACATACTATCTAATTTTTTATATTCTTTCTCTAATTTCTCTGTGGTCATGGACGGTCAAACCTTGGGGACTGTGTCGAGGGGTGTTTGGGGGGAGGAGGACGGGGTCAGTCAATCTGTTTTGTCTCAAGGATTATTCTATGGATGTTTTGACCCTGTCCATTGTGTATAGTGAAACTTTCAATACATTTTAAATTATAAAAAAAAAAAATGAGCTGGAGAAGTCCCCAGGTGGGACTAATTAACAGGCCTAGTAAGAAGACTGAAAGGTCAAAAATGTGGGGGAAGGAGACAGAGATGGAGACAAATGGTGAAATGAAAGAAGTTAAATGTGTACAGATATAAACAGACTTCAGGGAAGACAAAGGCTGAAAGATGTTAATGGAAAATAAGTCTATCATTTAAACTAGAGGGCTGCTGGGAGCCAAGGCAGATGATCATCTTGATTTCTATGTTTTTTCTGTGGTCAGAATCCCAGAAGCCCTGCTGAAGGACACAAAGAGAAAGGTAATTGGCACAGTGGTCCCTGGAAATAAAGTGGGATACAATGGGTTTATTAATGTCTCCATTTCTGACTGCCCTGTAATGTTCCCTGAAATGGTCAGCAAGGCATCCTACCAGTCTCTCCGATGTAAATAGCCGACAATAGAAAAAACATGGAAACTAAAATGATCATCTGTCTTTGCTCCCAGCAGCCCTCTGGTTTAAATGATAGACTTATTTTCCACTAACATCTTTCAGCCTTTGTTTTCCCTAAAGTTTGTTTGTATCTGTACACATTTAACTTCTTTTGTAACATGGCAAAATTACAGAGACACAAAAGAGGAAGAATGATTGGAGGAAATGCATCACATGTCATAGTTTGGAAATGGCATTAATTTTACAATAATGACATCCCAAACTGAAATAGCAGTCTAAGCCACACAACAAAATAAGCAGTAAAGAAATATTGCTGTTGAAAGTGTAAGGAATGCTATTTGTCCTTCTGAGCCACCCACCCTAAGAACAGTCATTATGTCACAGTACAGAGATCTGCAGCATTGTAAAAAAAGTAATGGTAAAGTGATTAATACTGCAAGTAAAAAGAAATCCCCAGAATGAAATGGCAAAAGAGGTAAAATGAGCACAATAGTACATCCTGTGACGCTCTCACAATGCCGGTCAAGTGCCCCAGAAATAACCCGCAAGACAATCTCAGTAGCACAAACAAACTATTTCTGGAGCACAACATGGCAATAGGATGCCAGTCACAATAGAGTAAATCTGAAGTAATTCAGCGTCCAAACAACAGACAGTTGTCACGATGGCACCAGAAAACAATACTTGTGTCCTTCAGCAGGGCTTCTGGGGTTCTAACCATAGAAAAAACATGGAAACCAAGATGATTATCTGCCTTGGCTCCCAGCACCCCTCTGATTTAACCCTTAGGCTGCCGACATAATTAGAACGTATCAGAATTTAGGACTGATATATCAGTCCGCGGCCCTGCAAGGGTTAAATGATAGACTTATTTTCCATTAACATCTTTCAGCCTTTGTTTTCCCTAAAGTCTGTTTGTATCTGTACACATTTAACTTCTTTTAATTTTCATCATTTGTCTCCCTCTCTGTCTCCTTCCCCCACATTTGTGCCTTTCAGCCTTCTTACTAGACCCTGTTAATTAGTCCCACCTGGAGACTTCTCCAGCTCATTTTCTCCTATTATGCCTTGTCTTTCCTCATCATCACCCTTTTGTTTCACAGATTCTCTCTTACTGTTGCCTTTTATCACTTCTCCCCGAGCCTTCCCCTTTCTTCTTTCCCCACATATATATCCCTTATTTTACCTCCCCTCTTCACTTTGTTTTTTTTCTCTTTTAGATATTTCCTGAAGAAAACAGAACATAATGTATATATGATCAAGTTACATAAATCAGCAACTGGTGACATTAAAGATGCAATAGGCAAATAATAAATATTAAAATACAATACCCAAAGTAACAATAGATTAACATACTCTAATAACATTGTTGCAAATATTGGGATCAGGGGAAAAAGTTGTAGGCCGAGTCAGCCAGAAGCTCTAATAATAGAGTGATCTGAACAGGTAATTAGATGCAAGACAGGGGCAGGAGACAGGCAGAATGTTCTAGTGGCTGGGGTCAGCAACAGAGTAGACATTTTGTCCCACACAGGTGATGACAAGGGGATTCTGTACAAGCACCGACCAGGAAGATCTGAGGCTATGGTGGCACAATTTGTGTCTAAGAAGGTCAATTGGGGGTGACAGCTCTGTATCCCTCAAGTATTTGTCAAATAGACAGCTTAATAAGTGTTCAGAAGGAGCCTGTGGGGAGAACCAGCCAAAGGACTGATCAAGAGAGTAATGGTGGGTACTAAAGGCAGACATTAGGGCAACTCTAGAGACATTATTATAGTCTGTGTTACACCTGGACAGATTATTATCAGGTTTGCGACAAGGTCAGGAAGTAGTAGTCCAATAGGGGGAGCATCATACTTCTCACATTAGCAAGCCTTACATGTTGGGTCACAAGATGTTTAGGTCTATAACATATGCCCAATTTCTAGTTAGTGTGCTTGACAGTGAGTGTAATATGCTCAGAAGAGGTCAAAAAGGAATGTAAGGTAACCGAATGTAAGGTAACCCCCAGATACTAAATAAGCTGACTTCAACTGTGAGCTCAGTGACACAGTTGGATTGGGTGAGGGTGGGTGATGGTGCCATTATGCAACACCCCACCCAGCCAGAGAATGAAAGGTGCGGGGCTGTCTGCATTGGCCTGGATACCATTTAGTGAAGACAGCTGTCCTCTTTGCAAAAGGCCCTGGACCTCTCTCCTATAAGGTGGCAGAGGGCCCTGTGCATTGTCTGACAGATGCACTCTTTGCCATGTGCATCTGTAGCTGTGGCCACAGACAAGTGCAAAGACCACAGGGACTTGCTCTTTCACAGCCCACCTGACAGACCATGACTTCTTCACATTTGCCATGGCACTGAACTGTAGGGCCCATGATTTGTGGGCCCTGCACTTCTGTAGGTGGACAGAATCTTCTCTTCACACAGGACATTTGTATCTGTTCACACAGGTCCCTTTGGGACCTGGGTGAATAAGGGGACAATTCCACTATCTCAAAAAGGAGAGAAATGCTTAGCAAATAACGTTGTTAATGCACCAGTTAGGATAATGTAATGCCACAAAAGTACAGAAATGCAGAGTTAGGGTTTCCCATCCCAATGCCCCCAACCCCCACCCCCAAGCAGCAAAAGGAAAAAACATTAGGACATTGGATTTCTAGAGTCTTGGTGAATCACTGGTGGGTTCTTCTTTGGGGGTTGTCAACCCTAATGCTCTCCCTTCCCCAGCCCATAGCTTCCAATTAGAAGCACAAGGTACAGCTCCAAGCCACTGCCTCATAATGATACATTCTTCAAAGGTACAGAAAATGTCTCATCACAGGTTGCCATCACAGTTTGTGGTGATTTGTGTCACAACTTGCATCAAACTGTGATTTTGTAAAGCAGCCTTTGTCTGATCCAGACAGGGCTGCGCCAAAGCCCCTTTGTACCAGGGTTGCATCCAACAACACAGTGTGCCAGGTCACAAGGGGGCTTGCACCATGGTGTGACTGCCACATCCCATTTTATTTATTTTTAGAGCCCTGCCATGGACGCAGCAGGGGGCACCACTTAGACTAGCCAGGAGGTGGTCTAAGTGGTTGTGCCACTGGGACATGGGAGGTTAGTGGACAGTGGGGTGCAAGAAGGGCAGGAGAGGAGCCATGGGGGATGTAGGAAGACAGCTGTCCATCAGCCTTAGTGACTTGGCACCCAGTGGGGGGTGCTGCTGCAGTGTGCTGAAAAGGAAGTTGCAAAATAATGCTGGTACTTTATAAAAAAGTTCGCTGGTAGTGTAGCCCCCCTGATTCCCAATGTGTATGTATAAGCCATTGTGGTATAGTGGAACCCGTCCACAGTCCCTGATCTCCTCTGAGAATAATGCAGGAATTGACTCTTTGGTATAGTGCCCGCCATCCCTGATCTCCTGGAAAAAAAATATGGTTATACTTCCTAGTGGTCTAGTGGTCCCCACCTCCCTCCCTCTCCATCAAGCATTTTCCAACCACCCTGCTCCCCCCCCCCATTCCCTGCTCCAATCCTGTGACTGGCACTGCTCTCCTCTCACCACCATGGCTGGCCACAGAATGTGCTATCAAGGAGCGTGTACCTACACTCCTTGATAGTGCATTCTGCAACTGGACAGCATGGTGAGTGGAGGGCAGTGCTGGTTGCAGGATCAGGGTAGGTAACAGGGGAGCAGGGTGATTGGGCAATGCCTGACAGGAAGAGGAGGGTGGGGGACCACTAGACCACAAGCAAGAATGACCAGATTTTTTTTCAGGAGATCGGGAATCAGGGGGCGCTAAACCACAGGGTCAATTCTTGTATTATTCTCAGGGGAGATCAAGGATCATAGGATTCTCTATACCACAGGGTCAATTCTTGCATTATTCTTGGGGTGAGATCAGGGATTGGGGGGTGTTATACCACAGGGTCAATTATTGCATTATTCTCAGGGGAGATCAGGGATCATAGGGGGCATTCCACTTTACCACCATGGCTTATACATAAGCATCAGGAATCAGAGTCGGGTGGTTACACTACTAAGGAACAAAAGTACCAGCATTTTATTTCTGTTTGGCACACTGCACTAAGGATGCTGTACAGCTGTGCCCCATCACACCCAGGGTCTGTGCCTGGTGCTCCTTTGGGCACCTGGGCTGCCCCCCACACCAGTGTCTGCCCAATGTGTCACGAGCTAGTACCAAGCCCTTCTACTGAACCAGTATTTCTGGTGCAGGCCGCATGTTGTGCTGCCAGTTGCGCCTGGTGCAGAGGGGCTTCAAAAATTGGATCCCATGTGTAACGTTGTTTTCTCATGGAATGGGGTAAGCATTAGGGTTGACAAACCCCAAGGAAAACCACACCACTGATTCTCCAAGACTCCAGAGACCCAAAACCCTAATATTTTTTTCCTTTTGCTGCTTGAGGGGTGGAATGGAGGTTGGGCATTATTCATTTACTTTTTTAAATCTTTGATTAACAGGTAGGTGCACTGATCCAAGGGACTGTTTTCAGGCATTACCCAGGCTAATAAAGTGGCACAAAAGAAATACATATGGGTGCAAACGAATATTCAGTCAAAACAGATTGAAACACAGTACAATTTACAATTGAAGTAAGATGGATACAAAGTATATATTACAATTTACCAGTGTGTTGAAGGAGATCAATGAATACAATACAGTTACGAATATGAAAACAGGGAGGGAGACCACAAAAAAGTGGGGTTAGATAGTGCAACTGAGCAAAAACATATTAATTCAAAATCCTAAATGATAGTAGGCAATAAGAACAGGAGGAAACAAATAACAGTTTAGGGAGCAGGAACACAGTACTAAGATGACTACCATTAGAAAGCAAAAGAAAGATAGTGTGGGCACATCAGATTCAAAGAGTCCTCAGAAAATCTAAATGTTTGGACTTGCATGAGAAACTTAAGAAAAAAGAAAATAAATATGTTTTGAGTAAAGATAAGTTAATTGAGTTTACGTTACCAAAAATAGGGAGTAGATATTGAGAAATGACCTTCCTTTACATGGTAAAAATTTTTGGGAGTTATTAAATAATATAATTAAAACCATGGAGAGTTCACCAAGGGCATTCACTGAAAGGTTAAAACAAGAATTTCAGATAACCTCTATGTGTAATGGATAACCAAGGGCATTCACAATGAGGTCAAAACAAAATGTTTAGATAATATATGTGTATCGAACAATAAATAAGAGATGTGTGGGAGGCACCTGTTGAATAACCAAGTTATTTGTACAGTAGCCTGTGACCTCGAGTAGCCTCACGTGTGGTGAAGCCATGAGTGAGCTTCATGAGAGGTCACAGGCTACTGTACAAATAACTTGGTTATCCAACAGGTGCCCCTGAATATTGGATTTATGCAACAGGCATTTTTCTATACTTCTTTATTGAAGTTGATATTTAACACATTCAACAATACTATATACAGTATTTAAAAATAGAATAGTGAAATATCTCAGAACAATAATACAAAATATAAAGTACATCTTCTGGAACTCATCTTCTGTGTTACATTAGAATAGATAACAATGAAGAAACCAAGAATCAGTAAGAAGAAATAACATTAAAAACAAAAAAACATATAACCAGACCATATGTCTCATAACATCCATCATTTGTGGCCTAGAACATAAAATCAGGACTAAAATATAACAATAACTCCTATTTTATTCAAGGATATACATGAAAAGTAGACACGGATTTCAATTGCTCAAGTAGGCAGCGAAAGGCCCTGTTATATATAATCAAATAAAGTGCTGGTAGAGTTCCCATCTGATGTAGCGGTTCAGAAATAATTCAGTTTTATCTTGCAGATTGAATGTTAATTGTTCGAAACACTGTATGTGGAGGACTATCGCCTTACATTCACTAATCTTGGGGAGATCCTTCTGAACCCAGTTTTTTGGGATAGAGTTATGGGCTGCTACCAAAAGGATTACAGATGGATATAGGGCCTCTCTGCCATGAAGTGTCCTGGGGGGATGCCTAATAATAGATTAACAGGTGTAAGGGGGTCTGGTATACTAAAAATAGCTGATATATGTTGAGATATGTCCCTCCAAAAGTTGAGCAGCTTCGGGCAGGTAAAACATGTGTGGGCATGAGATGCGATAAATGTGCCACAGACCCACCAGCAAATAATGGGGCAGCCAGGGTGACCTTTCAGATAAAATGGCTGAGACCAGGAAGAACTAGACTCTATCTTTCCAAACAAATTCCTTCCACATGGGGAACAATTGGTAGACCAGTTCCAGTATCATATTTTTTGCCAAGCATCTTCAGGTAGTACTATGTTTAAATCTTTTTCCCACCTTATCTTCAGACAGTCAGCTACATAAGATTGCTGTTGAATTTGAGCTTTATATAGAAGAAATATAGCTCAATCCCCTACAGCTGAAGTCTATATTTTAATGAAAGGGAAGATATTCTCAGAAGTTTACAGTTGGTGCCCTATTGTGCGAAGTTGCGTGTTTGTACAATTCTTGTCTGATAAAAATGTAGCCCATCTTGTTCATGCCACGCAAATTTCTCGTTAGCCTGCTCAAAAAAATGACTGCATTTTGACGCAGTATTTGCCATGGGGCTACAAAGCCTCTGGAGTCCTGGGATTTTACTAAGGGTCATGTCAAGGGGGCCAAAATTGTTAGTTCTCTAGGAACGAAGATTATTTCCAAAAGTGTAGTCGTAGGACTTTATTCTGGGTCCCACATCTCCAACCCTCTAGTATCACCCAGGTCTGCTTTGGCAGCAGGTGTTGCACATGTTTTAATTGAACAGGGTTGAAGAAGACTGCAGACAGTGGGAGAGGTAGCAGTTTAGACAGCGCAGTTGTTTTCCAGTGGGCAGTGTAGTTTGAGTTCCCCCAAAGTAGAGCTAGTCTCATTTGGGAAGCAATCCAGTAAAAGGGTAAGTGTGGTAGGGCAACCCCTCCCACTGTTTTAGACAATGTCAGGAGCTGCCGCCTAGGATGAGGTTTTTATGTTGCCATACAAAAGAGCAAAAAACCTTTTGCCAACTTAACAATTCTTTGATTGTTATTAGGCAAGGTACGCATTGAAAGTAATAAAGTAACCTGGGAAGGGCTTTCATTTTTAGCACCTGGACTCTGGTATATATGGATAAGGGGAAAAGGTTCCATCTCCTCATATTCTGTTTTAGAAGAGAAAAGAATGGGGTGTAGTTTAAATAACGGTGATGAATCAGTTGGTATTTTTTGTTCAATTCTTTTTCCTTGCCCTCACAGCCAGAACTCTCTCGGGCTGCCTCTCTCGCCAAGATCGCTCTACCAACCGCTGTGTTTCTACCATCTTCAAGTTCATTACAACCTACCTGAGGCTCGGGAGGGGCTTCAACCCCCCAGGGATGTAGAAGGGGCAGTGGTGAGGAACCAGCATTGGTCATGTGGCGGCGTTGGCACTGGAGGAGCCGTCACCTATCCGGCGGGATGGGTGTTTTCTTCCCTTAGTTACGCCCCAGATGTGGGACATGCAATGCTGTTCAGCCTGTGCTGTGGGTGCTCCCACTCACGTCTGGAAGACAGCCGCCCACATCTTCCCCATTTTCAAAGCCCCTGTGCATCGCAGTGCCACTGGTTTCCACCGGGGGCTGCTGCTGGGTCGGGCTACCCCTGGATCCCTCCCCGAGAGAGGAGAGCAGTCCTCCAGATGCTCAATCCTCTCTCTACCCTGCTGACGCCCGGTGCTCTGGGCTCATTCCTGAAGCCGGGTCACCAGCGTGGCAAAAGGTGTGGCATCCAGTGCCTCAACCCTCAGCACCACCGGGCCGGTTAATCAGTTGGTATTTTATTTATTTAGATTTTGTTTACCAGGTAAGCTCTCTGAGACCAAAGATCCCTTTTTCAGGGGCCCCGGGGTTGAGTAAACCAACCACTTTATGTTAGGTTACAGTAAGACAGCTTCAAAATACATATACAGTTTGTACAGGAGGCAAGGGAACAGTAAGACAGTGTCAGAGAACATACAGTAGGAAACAGAGCCAGTGCACATACATTGCCAGTGGGGTAATATTTTGATTCCAAGATACTTAGGGGAAGGTAAGTCTACCATCACATGATAAATATTTTGTATTTGTGAGGTGAAGCAAGGTAATTAAAAGTGAGAATGTCAGTTTTGTGAGTATTTAGAGTTATCTAGACAATTTGGAGAAGTCCAACAACTTCTGAAATAGGGCTGGGAGAGAGACATCAGGATTTTTCAGATATACCAGCACGTCATCAGCAAAAAGCGTCAATTTGTGCTCAGTACCTGCGAGAAAAATGCCTTGTATTTCTGGGGATTGGCAGACACTTTATGCAAGGGGCTCAATGTAAAATGCAAATAGTAAGAGTGAAGGAGGGCAACCCTGATGGGTGCCCCACTGCAAAGGGAAACTTTCAGAAATGTGACCATTAGATCAAATATAGCCCTGGGGTTTTTCATAAATATTAAATACAAGTTATATGAATTGCGGGGGGAATCCAACACTGGCAAGGACTCCCCCACAAAAAAGGCCAAGACACTTTATCAAAAGCTTTTTCTGCATCTCAACTTAAAACATGGCTGGGTGTTTTTTTATTTTTGAATATGCTCTATGATGTAAATACTTATCCTTATATTGTCTTGGGCCTCTTGGGCTGGGATAAAACTACATTGATCCTGATGGATCAAAATAGGGGGTACTGTAATTACTTAAGTCACTGCACTAATGTAGCTGCTAACAGTTTATAGTCTGTGTTTAAAACTGAGATAGGCCTATAAGAGGAACACTGGGTGAGGTCCTTGCTGGGCTTCAGGATCACTGAGATAATAGTATAATTCCAGGAGGGGGGGGACTACACCTTGCGGGTTAGAATAAAAGGAAAGGTACCTTGGAGTAATTGGAAAGGTCTGTTTTAAAGGCTTTATAAAATTCCTCCAGAAGGCCATCAAAGCCCGGACATTTGCCCATTTTTAAAGTACAGAAAATAGGGGAAAGGAGGAATGCAGCATGAGCCTGTGTCAGAGAATGGAGATTTAATGTATGCAGGAAGGATAGTATATCTTCCTGTGGGACATTTGGTGGGGAGGAATACAGCTGGGTATAAAATTCCAGGAAAGTTTTAGAAATAGTAGGAATAGAGTGTTGAAGAAGATTTGATTTAGGGTCTTTTATACCAGCTATAGTTGCTTTTGCCCTCTGCATTCTCAGATACCCGGCTAACATTTTCAATGAACTGGGTTCCCCATCATAATATCTTTGCTTAAGGAAACATAGAAACATAGAATTTGATGGCAGATAAGGACCGCTTGGCCCATCTAGTCTACCCATTTCCCTACCTAACAGATAAGCTGCAGATCCTAGTTAACCCACAGCCTACTTCCTCCTACCCCTCACCAGAATTGCCTTATGTCTGTCTTATGCATTCTTGAATTCTCCCACTGTTTTTGACTCTACGACCTCCTCAGGAAGGCTGTTCCATGTATCCACAACCCTCTCTGTGAAGAAATAGTTTCTCACATTACCTCTGAGCCGTCCCCCCTCCATCTTCAATTTGTGCCCCCTTGTTTTTGCACATCTCTTTTACTGAAAGATGCTACCGTCTTGGACTTTGTTGAGTCCCTTGAGGTATTTGAAAGTTTCTATCATGTCCCCCCTCTCCCTCCTTTCCTCGAGGCTATGCATCTTTAGTTCCTTTAGTCTTTCTTCGTTTGTCTTCTGATGCAGACCCTGCATCATTTCGTTTGCCCTCCTCTGGACAGCCTCCACCCTGTCTATGTCTTTGCAGAGATGGGGTCTCCAGAACTGTACACAGTGCTCCAGATATGGTCTTACCAACTGTCTGTACAGAGGGCCCACAACTTCCTGTTTTCTACTGGTGATGCCTCTTCCTATGCATCCCAGTATCCCCCCAGCACTCCTTACTGCCTTCTCACATTGCTGACCCACCTTTAGGTCGTCTGATATGACTACCCCCGGGTCCCTTTCCATTTTGGTTGTTGTCAGTATCTCACCCCCATTGTGTACTCTTCCCCTGGGTTCTGGTTTCCCAGGTGCATTACTTTGCACTTCTTTGCATTGAATCTAAGCTGCCATACATTTGACCATTCCTCCAACCTTGCCAAGTCCCTTTTCATCCTTTCCACCCCACCTTGTGTATCAACCCTGTTGCAGATCTTTGTGTCATCTGCAAACAGACATACTTTCCCTTCCAATCCCTCTGCAATGTCACTTATAAAGACATTAAAAAAGACCGGCCCCAGTACTGAACCCTGCGGTACCCCACTAGTAACCCTCCTTTCTTCACTGTGGACTCCATTTACTATTACACGCTGTGTCCTGTTGTCCAACCAGTGTTTTACCCAGGCTACCACCCTAGGACCCACTCCCAGGCTGGCTAATTTATTTACTAATCTTTTGTGTGGGACTGTGTCAAATGCCTTGCTAAAGTCTAGGTAGGCCATGTCCACAGCCCCTCCCTGGTCTACTGCTTTGGATGCCCAGTCAAAGAAATCAATTAGATTTGTCTGACATGACCTTCCCACTGTGAATCCATGCATCCTTGGGTCCTGTGCCCCACTGGCCTCTAGGTACTCAGAAATTCTTTCCTTCAGAAGTGATTCCATCATTTTCCCTACCACTGAGGTCAAACTGACAGGTCTGTAGTTTCCTGCCTCTGTCTTGCTCCCACTTTTGTGAAGGGGAATCACATCCGCCCTCCTCCAGTCCTCAGGTTCCACCCCATCCTCCCATGATTTATTAAAAAGGGTAGTCAGTAGTGTTACTAGTTCTTCCCTTAGTTCTTTTAAAATCCTGGGGTGAATCCCATCAGGCCCCATTGCTTTATCAACCTTCAGTTTTAAGAGTTCTTTCAGAACCCTTTCTTCTGGGAAAGGACTAATATCAACCCTCCTCTCCAGAGTGCTTCTATTGACCAGATTAATTTTTGTTCAGCATAATAATCCAAAAGACTGTTAAGCTCTTTTTTAAGGGAATTTAACTCCTGAGTTCTAAGTTTACATATTTTAATTTTTTGTTGTTATTCCAGAGCTCGTATACGGGAAGTAAGGGACTCCCTTTGGCTATCTCTCATTTTTTTATTCCTAGCAGAAATTTCTATTAATTTCCCTCACAATAGAGCTTTGAGAGTATCCCAAAGTATAGCTGAGTTCATATCAGATTTATCATTATCTGCCATGGCCTGCTGGAGTGTTTCTTTAATATGCTTTAAGGTTTCCTGGTCCCTTAATAGGGATAAGTTTAATCACCAGAATGTGTTTTTCCTGAAGTTACCAATTTTAACTTTTAAGAAAACAAGCACATGGTCAGATAATACAAAATTGACTATCCAGGACCTGAGATCCATGTCTAAATGTTCTTGAGACATTATCAAGTAATCTTACCTAGAGTAACTGGAGAGGACATGAGAATAAAATGTATAATTCTTTGTACTGCCATTCAGACACCACCAGGTATCTTTATACCTCAATTCCTTCAACAACTTTGTTACCTCCCATGCAATTGTTTGTCCTTTCTGGGGGTCTGAGAACTACTATCAACTCTAGGGACAAGTGTTACATTAATTCCCCACTGCATTGGATTTGTTCCTCCCCCATTGGACTAACAACAAAAAGAAGGAGCAATATGTTTTGAAGTCTGTATTTGGGGGGAAAGTATACAGAGACAGTAGTAACCATAGTGCCATTATGCCTACCTTTAGCTAGGGCACATCTGCCCCTTTATCAACTATTTTGTCCAGACATTCAAATGGCACCCTAGTGGGAATCAATATGTCCGCACCCCTTCTCCTCCCCCCTTGTATGAGGCCGCAATAATCTGAGAAAAGCCCAGCCATTTTAACTTTTTCTGTTTTGTTAAGGAGAGATGAGACTCTTGCAAAAGAGAGATGCTCGCCCCAGAGCACCTCAGAAAGGACAATATCTTGTTTCTTTTAACAGGGCTTGATAGACCATGTACATTATAAGTGTGGACGTATATCCAATAACCATCCATAAAAAGAAAAGAAATATGTTTTTTCAAATAGGAGCAAATAGCAATAAGTTAAAAGGTCATCAGAACATATAATATATGCCAGAATCTATAATGGGAAGTATTTTGTTTTTCATAGAGATGTATAGGCCCAAAATAAAAGGGGAAAAACTGTGCCAACAGGGCAAACCTTGTAACAACTATAACCAACTTTCAATGCAGGAGGTCAATTAAAACTAATTACCTCTGTACCCACCTGAATAATATAGGTAGGCAGAAGAGGAGGAAAATTATCCCCATAGCAGGGAGACCCCTTCTAGAGCCAGAAAAAATCATGGCTCCATAGGACTGATGCCTCTCAAGGCACAAGTCATGGGCCATGCTAGTACACTACAACCAGTCCACCACAGGATTCCCTTTCTGAGACAACATAGAAAAGATCAAAAGAAAAACAGAAAGATGGAGACAAAACATCACTCTTAGCTTAACAGGGCTTATTTCTAGGGTGCACTCCCAAATATCTTAACATATGATTGAGGAGTGTTGGGCTATTCAAAATAGCATAACATAACCAATTTTGTATTTTCTTGAAACTTGGCTTCCCAGCCAAATGCCCTTTGGGGTAACCCTTGCCTCAGTGTTTGCGCACAGAGGTTCTTTGTCTTTTAAATAGTTTTTTATTTTAATGGGTTCACCACAACATATCCAAGACACACTGTCTTAGGGTAGCTGGTCCATTCCACTGGGGTGTCAAACAGATGAGGCATACTGATGAGTCCTGGTAGGACGAAACACGTATCTATGTCTTCTGTTAGCACCCTTTGCAAAATGTGTGAGAGGCCTTTTGGCACCATGCAATTCTGCTTAAAGTTGGACCAGCATAACATTCTGTGGTGATTTGCATATGCAGCCCATGATGCTTTGCATTGTGTGGGCATGTGTGATTTTGTATTTTCTTGAAACTTGGCTTCCCAGCCAAATGCCCTTTGGGGTAACCCTTGCCTCAGTGTTTGCGCACAGAGGTTCTTTGTCCTTTAACATAACCAATATCACTACCTTAGTGTAGTAGAGCATCCAATAAACAGATATACTCACACTTTTTCCATCCCTGTTAATCTTCACAGAGTTGTGAGCTCATTGCAAGCATAGGTATATATAAAAGGGAAGGTATTTTTATGATAAAGCTCCAAAGAAGAAAGAAAAAAGGCTGGCTCCATCAACAGAGAAGAACCTCTCCATAATTAAGGCAATAGGATTTCCACAATGACTTTGTAACACCCAGGAATATATATAAAA
Organism: Neoceratodus forsteri; assembly: GCA_016271365.2. Classification (NCBI taxonomy): domain Eukaryota; kingdom Metazoa; phylum Chordata; order Ceratodontiformes; family Ceratodontidae; genus Neoceratodus; species Neoceratodus forsteri. The sequence goes on along the minus strand of CM028131.1, from coordinate 1,435,691,621 downwards.
TAAAGTACAGGCATTTTCTGCATTTAACCCATCACTACATAGTAAGGAAAATGCATTAGTCCATATAGAGTGAGGAACAACATGGAACTATATTGTTGGAGCCATCACAAAAAAGGGTTGTACAACAAGAGACAGTGCAGGTTTGAGGGGGTACAGCTAATCAAATGGGGCTGATCTCCTCCCATCCTCCAAACAGAATCACCAATGTAGGCCAGTGTGTGAGGAGGTAGAAACACATAGAAGGGTACCCCTCGTTGCAGTACCTGAGGGAAAGTGACAGGGTTCTGGTTCAGAAGTGTCACAGTAGGTAAAAATCCATTTGTCGGAGAGCTGGTCTTCTGGGAATTTTTGTCTACAGACTTGGAGTGTTTCTTGAGCATTTGTTGTATCTGTGTCATAGCCTCCATGGGTGAAAGCGTTTTGCCTCCAGGTCGCTTCCTGGTAGGAACCCCTTTGCCACTCCGAGTCTCGTATCCCTGCATCTTTGGTTCTGGATTTCAGTAATGGGAAGATCTTTAGCTTTCATCGTGGCTGAAGCTTCCTCCACTGAGGAATATAACTTAGCACCATCCTCCCAGTAAATCTTCAGTCTAGCAGGTTATGGGGTCTGGGACTGGATAGTCTTCTCCCTCAAAACCTTCAAAAGAGGTAAATATTGTAGCCATTGTAACTAAACCTCCTGGGGGTTGTCATGGTCCAAAAACAAATGGTTATTCAGATAAAACAGCTCCTTCTTGGACCAAGCACATCTGAGAAGGTCTTCTTTCATTTTGTAGGACCCAAGCTTGAATACTATGGAATGGGGGTGAGGGGTTGGTTCTGTTAGCTTGGACTGTAAGGACCGGTGGGCACACTCAACCTGGAGGTCATAGGTGGCTGGCAGCTCTAGTATATCTTTCAACAAATCTTCAATAAATGCGGCCATAGGCATTGTCTCTTGTCCCTCTGGCAGGCCATATAATCTCAGGATTTCTCTATGTGAGCACCCCTCCAGGTCTAGACATTTTGCTTGGAGCTCAGCAGTATGCACTAGGAGGGTCTTGATAACTTTAGTGAGCTGTGTGGTGCCATCTTAAACCGCTGATACCCGATCCTCCATGTGGACCAGTCTGGAGTCTAGATTAGTTAGTTTAAAATTTTTTTTTGTTCTCATTTCTGAACTGCTTGATCTCCCACAGCAATGTTTCAAAGCAGCTGTGGGATAATTGCTCAACCTCTCCATCCGTGTCATAGTTGACCAAGTGGGAACTGGCCAGGGAGGAGGATCTGCTCCAGTTTAAAGTGTCCTGTGCAAATCTGCTGCCATTCTTGCCTCTTGTTTGATCTCTGGACTTATTTTTGTTTTTGCCATCTTCTGCTTTATCCCCTCCTGGCATTGTGTGAAAAATTTAGTTGAATTAGAGGATTTTGGAGGTGAATTTAAAGTTCAGGACAGGAGAGCTATGCCTTCAGGCTGCTGCTGGCTCCATGATGTTACCGGAAGTCGCAACAGGAATTTTTTAAAGTTGTTTTGTGTTAGTTTTTTTTTTTTTGGTGGTACTCTTTAATTTGTCAGTAATTTTCTTCCCGTAGTTCCTCAGTTTGTTGACTGGGACAGTGAGTTGCTTTTTCTATTGGTTGGCTAGTTAATTGTATTTCTAGTGGTTTTTACTGTGTGCTAGTAGCAGCTGATTGCTGTAGGGTTTCAGTTCTGCTCATCATTGGCTGTGACTGTGTGTGGGGGTAGGTTGAACAGTTTTTAAAATATGGCAGTGAATGTGTTCGGTCAGTGCTTAATTGCAGGTCCGTGTTTTATTTTCAGATTTTGTTTTTTTTTTGTTTTATCTCAGTACACCAGTTATGTCACAATTCTGATGATGATATAGCATGTGGACACATCAGTGGCTGTGGACGGTGGAGAAGTGCAGTTGTCTGTCTCAACAGTTTTTGCCTACTGATAATGAGTCTGGAAATTATGGAGACGAGAGGCAGACTGTACACCGAGCAGGTCCTGCTGCAGCCTGACTTGTGGAGAAGAACTGAGAGAGATACTTAAATATATAACAGGGAAAGTAAAATTCGGTGAATAAAGTGCTCTGTCACAAGGTAATAGGCTCATAAACGAGCTGAGGAGGTGAACAGTCAGGCAGACAGGCAGGAAGGGAGCAGGTGGAAATACACGAAGGACAGTTGTGTACTGCTTGTACAAATGTAATTTAAAAGTAGTGCTGTCAGGTGGAGGAAGTGGGGGAGATCTATGACATAGCCACTGTGTGGATAAATGGGTGATGATGTAATCGCTGTGGGAATAACTTCAAATTATTCCCATAGTGATTATGTCATCACCCATTTATCCACACAGTGACAGATAAACACATTTATTCCCCAGTTTTTATCTTCACACTTGTTGCATAAATTAAGTTTCCTTCTTACCTATATTGTATATATTGTAAAATTGTATATAATGTGTGATGTATGAGTTGTTCATCAAGTGGAATGTTGCTGGATTTTTGATCAGTGAAATCTATGTATTAGATTAGATTTATACTTTTAAAACACAGAACCAGCTTGTAAATTGGACCTTTGGTTCTAATGGTTTGTTGGTCAACTTTCCTGTATAAAAATTAATATTTTACTACTGCTACATAAGTGGTAGAACAGCTATAAGAGCGAAGCATTGGCGGCTAGAGTAGTTGCGGTTGTGATAGCAATATAAAGTAGTTTACCCTGGGGAGCACAGGCAGTTGGCCTCATTCTGTGATCATGCTTTGAGTCAGTGTTTGGAAGTACCAGTAGGTGTCAGTGGACTGTACCACACCAGGGATGATATTCCAGAGAGAGGCAGCAGTAACTGACATTGCTTTGCCACCCACGACAGTGGAGATTTGGGGTATGTCCATCAGGGGAACGAGGACACCCTTAGGCATCTGGGAGCAGCTCTGGGTTTTAGGAAGGATGCATATAGTGACGTATTGCCTCCCCAATGGTATGAATGATACAGCCTAGTGTTACATGAGGTCCCTGTACCCTAATTGGTACCCTCAGAGGTACACCGTAGACAGCTAATGCTTAAGTATATGTTATACTAACACATAGGGCTAAGGGCATCTACCATACAAGAGTAGATGTCAGGATATGTATGCATATTGTTGAAATACACTTTGCTTGCTAATACATATATTCTCCTATGTATTTTCTGTGTATTTCTTACTTGTAAGATGCCAAGGCACCTGTGTCCTTGGAATAATTATGATATGTAAATTGGCATTGCCATCTTTTGGTGATTTGTACTACTACACTGAGTTATGTAAGACTCTGTATAAGAACTCTGTTGTTCACAAACTGATGACTACTACAAAATTGTATAATGTTATCTTGGACCGAGCCGATAGAGCTCATCTCTGTAACTAGAAATGTTTCTATCTTACAGTAACCATAGTAATTATCATAGGTATATAATGTGATACCCTAGTCTTGTACCTCAGAGATCCCAAGAGACACAAAGAAACCTTGAGTTATAGGGAATGCTTAGCACTGGCTCCTGGTTCATATTGGTAAGAACTGCTTAGGGCAACTGTGATTTTATCCTTTTTGGTAGTAATAAACAAGTTTATTACTCTTATGCAACATGTCTGTGACCACTTGCATTCCCAATATTGCCAAGAACCTGAAAGTGAGGTTTAGACCTCCTGACAATTGACGACTGTGTGCAGGTGATATTTGGTGTCAGTAAGTTTTCACTTGCTATAATTTTTCCCTTTCCCATGGGGACAGTAGGTGTACATTCCCGTATCACCTCTCCCATTTTAAGACCAGTTTGCAGTCTCTTACAAAGTCTGGCTATCGTCTTTTTGGGTGTGGTCAATGCCGACTCGACACACTCCATTACAGCTTTGATTTGTAAGCCTACAACTTTTACAGTAGCCCGAATGTGTGTAAAGTGCTTCTGCTGTGGATCGATAAATAGCACGGCGCCTTTTTCAGTTTGATTTTCCATTCCCTCCCACACAATGGCCACTGTATCAAATATCTGTGCAGAGCAGAGACTCATTCTCTCGAAGTTCCTTACCTCCCATGGAGGATGGGCTGACTTTGCGGGGGTTGCAAGTCAATCCAAAAACCCTATACTGGGGATTTCAACCCAGTACACAGAGACAAGACAATCAGCCAATAAGCGTCAGGCTAAAGGGTTGATGGTCATGGCTCTCTATGCTGCTCTGGAAGCCTCTGAAGCAAGGTTTTGAACCCTTGATCTGCAAATTTCCTCTCTTAAGCAGCATATGGGTTTGCAGGAAATGGAATGTGTTAGACTGCAGCAGAACTTGGAGTCTGAACTCAAAACTCTGCGGAATGAAAAGGATTCACTTTTGCATCATTCAGCTCAAGCTGTTGAACAGGAACTTTGTATGCTGAAGCAGGAGTGTGAAAGTTTGAGACAGGATAAGGGATAGGCATTGCATATGAATGATTTGCTAAGTGCTGCAAATGCTCAGTTGAGTGAGGAGATGGGAGAGCTACAGGACGAGATGAATCAGGTACATAATGACTTAGAAGTGGCTACTAGGGATAATCGTGAACTGAGTGCTGCGTGTAGAGAGTTGCAGAAGCAAATGCAAGATGAGGTTGATATGGATGTTGCAACTGTGAGTCATGCTGAATGTAAAACCAATATGGCGAAACTGCGCCATCAGTGGGAGGTTCTGGCTGGACATGTCAAGGCAATGAGAGGTGTAGCCCCTGCCTTATACACGTCATCTGAAGGGGAGGTATCAGATGATGACATCTCTCAACACAACACCCAGTCACACCCCTACTATGGCCCAGAAACCCCACCCAGCCATCTACAACATGGCGGGTCCCCACTTCACCCTCACCATGTCATACTTCATCGACGTCGTGATGCCCATCATGGGAGTTGCAAACATGGTGGCCCCCATGATAGGGGGCAGCAGGCCCAGGCCTGGTCCCAACAGCACCATCAATAGCTGATATTAATGTGGAAGATAGGGAAGAGATAGAAATGATGATTGAAACTGCAATAGGCAATGTATCTCTTCCTGAGAGAAGTAAACGGGCCATTAAAACCCAGATTAGGCAGCTTCTGCAGGAGGCTGGCACTCAGGATGGTATTGTTCGTACTGCGGTTGAGGCAGCAGCTCAGGCCACCCTAGACGGTGCCCGAGATAATATACCTCTGCCTGATCAACCCAGTAATCTCCTACAAATGGCCTACTCTGTTCAGTAAATAGCTGACAGTATCTCAGTTGGATGAATCCATCCGACAACCTCAGCTGTCACTTAGAAAAGGTGTGCTCTGAATGTGAGATGCTTAGCCTCGCTGCAGAATACCAGGTCCAAATACTACGCCAGACCATCAATCCTAGTTTGTGGGCCAAACTCCCCGATGCCATCCACCAGGTTGGGAATGCCACCTTTGATGAGGTGCAGCTGAGCTCATTTCTGCTCACAGCCCAGGTGTAGTAGTAGTGATGCTTACATACCCTTTAAAACAGAATGCAAAGGAAAGTCCAGTGACTTACCACCAAAGACTTTGGATGGCCTACCGAGCAGGAAAGCACCTGGCACAAGAAGCTGCAGATGTAGATCTGATTGAGTATAAGACCCTGTTCCTTAGGAACATGATTCCTGCAGTACGAGAAAAGGTAGAGCCAACCACCTACCCCAATATGGATAGATTTGCTGACATCCTTTGGAAAACCAAGAGAGTTTACCAACTCTATATCCATGATCTGGGCTCTGGTTCCAAGAAGGTAGCCTCCATGGAGCCTTTTCCAGAGACCACGATGCACTACACTGTGGAAGGGTAGGCCCAACATCAACAGGCCCCTCCAGCTGATAACCAACATCCCCAACAGACTCAACACCAACAACAACCACAACAACAACAACAATGGGGTGGGAAACAGAACTGGCATAAGAATAAAAAGCATAAGGGTAAAGGAAAACCACAACAACAAAGAACAGGCCCTTCATATAGGGAGATAGCAAAAGAGAATCAGAAATTTTGAGAGCTCCTGGGACAAGTGCACTCTGTAGCGGACGCTGTTCCCTCACAGACCCTTGCGGTGGTACAACCAGTGACCCAGACCCCAACGCATCATGGGGATACTGGAAGTGCAGGCCTTCAGGCCCATACAGGCTTGAACCCAGAAGCTCCTCCCTATATAGCATCAGTGCAGCATGGTGAAGTGATTCACAGGAGTCAGGCCCAACCTCTCCATTCTCCCAGCAGTACAGATTGACAATTACAGGCCCCAGTCTGGATTGTAAACAAGCTGGTCTTGGATACAAACGGAAGGCCCTGCACTGCGGCCGAGGTCGGGGGCCACCTACTAGTAGTCTTGTTAGATACAGGTGCAGCTGTATATGTATTACATGATGAACATCCAGACACATCCCCTTGGTCCACCGTATGGAGGACCAACATGTCAGGAGTTGATGGTACTAGGCTACCTGCTTACCGTTCTCTACCCCTACTGGTAAAGCTAGGCCATCTAAAGGCCTCACACACTTTCCAACTGATGGTAATGCATGGTCATCCTAGCATCATAGGAATTAACTTCCTTGCACCACACGGCTGTGTGGTGGATCTAGTCAACATGTTACTGATACAGATTCGGTGCCAATACCATACCATTCTGATCCCTGATTCACACATTGTGGTGACAATCTCTGCCAATGACAAGGAGTATGATGTCATAGATTTGTTCAAAGGTCATGAGCTTTTCCCAAAGCTTCTCCCCATTTTGCAATGACATCTGGAGGTGTTTGCAATTAACAAACATGACTGTGGCAGAATGCACACTGTCATCGAAGATCCAGGCCCAGCACACGAGAGGCAAAGGCAGTGTCCCTTTCCAACTGAGGCCTTGCCTTCTCTTAGAGAAACAATTAAGTCACTCCTCAAGCAAGGAGTAATTAGAACTTGCATTTCCACTGCTAACTCCCCAGTGTGGCCCGTGAAAAAACTCACAGGTGCCTGGAGACTTACTGTTGACTACAGGAAACTGAATCAGGTCACCCCTAGTTGTTCCCCAACTGTGGCATCAGCGCCCGATGTACTACAACTCTTGACCCCTGACCTGAAATGGTTCAGTGCCTTGGATACTTCCAACAGTTTTTGGTCATTACCATTGGCCCTTAAGAGTCAATATATGTTTGCCTTCTCCTTTGAAGGAAGACAGTACACATGGACTTGCTTGCCACAAGGATTCCATAATAGCCCGTCCCTGTTCTATCTTCACATGATGGATGCCCTCAAGAATTTATCTACACCCCAATGTCTCTTGCACTATGTGGATGACCCTGTTGCTGGCAACAGCCACACAGGAACAACATCTGGATCTCCTGGACGAACTACTGACTCTCATCCAGAGAGCAGGTCTGAAATGCAATCCAGCAAAAGCACAACTATGTCAGAAAGAAGTACTCTTTCTGGGTCTGAAAATAACTGACCAAGGTCAAAGCCATACCTGGAAGAAGATACAGGGATTGCAAGACTTGCCATTGCCTACCAGCGTGGCAACTCTTCAAAGGTTTCTAGGTATGGTGAATTATTCTAGAGATTTTATTTGTGATTTTGCTCAGAAAGCTGCTCTTCTGTATGAGCTACTCAAAAAGGACATCCCATGGACCTGGGGCCCTATACACACCCAGGCTGTGACATCACTGAAGCAGGCCCTGGCCTCCGTCCTAGCTTGGTCAACCCCAATCCAGCACTACCATTCCATCTGGAATGTGCCACCTCTGACATTACCATGTACGCAGTGTTGGCCCATAAGGTTCATGGCACCCTGATACCCACTGCATATGCATCACAGCTCTTGACCCCAGTGGAACAGAAGCACAGCCTTTGTGAAAGGAACCTTCTGGCCACCTACTGGGCTGTCAAGCACTTCCTGTATATCATTGGGTACTCTCCACTGATCATCAACACCAACCATACCACAACTATCTTTCTGCTTTTAGACAGAGTGAAGGATGGGTCAGTCTCTAACACCAGACTGACACACTGGTCACTTCTCCAGGATAGAGACATACAGGTGCACTCAACAAAAATTCCATCTATGCTGGCTCATGGACTCCTTTTCCAAGGAGAACTCCATTACTGTACACTGCAGTCACCTGATCTTCCAGATCCAGGTCTTTTCCTCCCTGCCACACACCACAAATACTTGACAACACCTTTTTGTGTCGCGTCTTTACTGATGGTTCAACATCCTATCAGGGAGAAAAAATCACAAGGATGGGCATTCTAGTGATTTACCTTTATGGGAACACTGTTAAAATATCTAAGCACTGCAGTGTAGCATCATCACAGTATGCAGAGATGGCGGTGGTGGCCTGTGCCCTCGAGTTCATCCAGCATGGGACAGTGGACACTATCATTTTTGCAGACTCTAACTGGGTTTGTTGTTCTCTTACAGAATTTCTTCCTTTCTGGCAGAAGAACTCCTTCCTCTCCTCTGATGGCAGCCCAGTGAAGTACAAGGAAATGGTAATATACATACATTCACTGGCACAAAAATGTGCACACAAACTCTATGTACATATAGTCAAAGCTCATTCTCTCCATGACACCTATCATGCCTTCAATGACACAGCAGACACCCTTGCCAAGGAAGGGGCCTGAGGGGGGACACCTGGATGATGGACCATCCAGAGGCCAATGTGGCTGTACAAATTACAGCACTCAGGAAGAAACCTGAACCCTTTTCCCCCCCATGACCTCTCAGCAGCCCAACATGTTGATACTGAACTCAAAGAAGTGTTCAGATTCCTTGACAAGAGTACCGAAGAGAAACTTCCCACACACAACCCCGATTGGAGGCATGAAGGTAAGTTACACTTGTCACCAGATTACAAGCTCATCTGGTACCAACCAGATGATTCCACCACCAAGTTGTGGGTGGTCCCCAGACACCTCAGGTCTAAATTCTTTCACCAAGTGCATGACACACCCACTGGTGGACATCAGGGAGTGGAAAACACCCTCCAAAGGCTTAAGACCACCACCTGGTGGCCTGGTGTCACCAAAGATATTAAACAGTACATAGACAATTGTCTCATTTGTACACAAAACAACCCCATCCCTACCAAGCAAAATGCCAAACTCTTACCACAATGACAGTCTGGCCCTTGGCATGCCATACAGATTGATTTATTGGCCCCTGACCAATACTAGCAGAAATAAAAAGTATGCTTTTGTGGTAACTGATCTCTTCTCTAAGTGGGTTGAAGTTTTCCCCACTAAGACATGCACTGCTAAAACCACTGCCAAAATCCTGGTGGAACAGAAATTCTCCAGGTGGAGCCTACCTCTCAAGGTAGACTCTGACAAAGGAACCAGTTTTACAGGTGAGTTGATGAAAGAATCCCTTGAACTCCTTGAAGTTCAACAGAAGTTCCACATACCATACCACCCCCAATCCTTAGGTCAAGTAGAAACAGCCCACAGACAGATTAAGCAAAGGCTTTCCAAATTCATTGAGGACAATCCCAAAACCTGGGATTTCCTACTGCCATTACTCCTTATGGCAATTAGGGGTACACCCACAGCCACTACCCAGCTCACACCCTTGGAGGTGATGACTGGAAGACAGATGAGATTACCTGAACACCTGTTGTTTGACCTGCACACCCCCACTGCAGACTGTGTGTCTGTAGATCAATATGTGGAAAAACTCAGAAAAGACCTTATACACACACACACTTGTATGCTGCCAACTGCATGGGCAAGGCTCAGCAACAATCTAAAATACAGTTTGACAAACATGCACAAGAAGTAGATTGGCAGGTTGGAGATCAGGTAATGGTACTTCGATTTGCACATCCCACCCCATTCCTTCTCCAATAAGTGGGAAGGCCCATACCCTATTGTCAACAAGCTCAGTCCGGCAGTCTATCAGGTTAGACTCCTGCATAACAATAAGTTGACTGACAAATGGTTACATGCAAACCAGCTGAAACTGTATAAAGGAGCTTAATTACTTTTCCTCACCCCATTGGGAGGAATAGTACTACCGTACTAATGTTTGATTTTGCTTTTCAGATACATTGACAGGATGGCTATCTTGTTCTATTATCTCCTCATCTCAGTAGTTATCCCCTGCATCCAAGGCATGGTACCAAACCTCCTACCACACCTTGATCCTCCAGCATCTCCTTCAGAGGGGAGTTTTCATCAATATACCTGACACTATGATTACTGTCCAGGAAGGTTCTGATGCTTACCTCACTGCCTCAGTTGTTGCTCCTGATAAATCTACCCTTCAAATTGAGTGGCAAACCACATCGCAAGGACAAATTCCCCCTGTGGCCAAACTCTCCAAAGGACCTTTCCAGGGTTGGCCGAATGCTAAATTATCCCCAAATGGTTCTCTGTCCTTGTTACAAACTGCATTAAGACATTCTGGTTTGTACAACATTACTGCCTTAATTGATCCTTCATACTATAATTCTTTGTCTAAGGATTCTGCTTGAAAATGTTGTGCTGTACACCACATGGCTTCTGCAGCCATGTATCTCTCTGTGTTACCACCCACTGATAAACAGCTTTTAGAATGCCTAAAGCATATCTTGGCCTCCGTAGTGGTCTAACAGCCACTGCCCTCCCAGCTTCATTGATTAATAACTTACAGTTTATGCATATACCTGTTTTGCTTAATCTTACTTACTGGAATATGAAAGAATTTGATATGTGTCACAATACTAATACTTCAGCATTTTATACTTCATTATTGCTTGATAGTTGAGCTGCATTTCAGATTCATACTCAAGACCCTATTGCCGGGGTCCATTCTACTGAACACAGAGGCAACTTCAGCAGAAAACTCACTCCTGATGATCAAACTCATGAATGTAAGACACGTAAAGTTGACAGTTCTGATGTCACAGATGCAACAGATACTGTCACAGGCCTTTTTGGTATGGCTATGTCTATTTGGAATAAAGTAGACATTGCTGCTATCAAATCTCATTCTGCCAAGTTCTCCACTTGCCTGGTTAACAATACACTACCCCCATTATTGCATGGTGTGGATGGCCTTAGTCTGGAAGAAAGATACACTGTATACAGCATGCACGACACTGCTAAGGCATTCACTGATTCGAAAGACAAGATCAACGCACTCATACAACAAAACAACAAAGAAGCAGATAAACAATACATTGCTAGAGAAAACCTCTGCTCTGCCTACGGCTCATATATCATCACTACCATCAAAAATCTCCTCTGTGATCTAGAATCTGGAAGGATCCCTGATATCATACATGACAGATGTAGTTTCAAATGGTACTGTCCACTATGTAAAACCCCTGGCTGTATTGCTATGTGTATGCAACAAACTTTAACTGTTCCTCTCTCCACAGCTAGGAACTTGGGGTTTGTGACCAGACACCCAAAACACTGGTCCTTGTTTCACTACTAAGAAATGTTATATAAGAGATACAATGTTTGTTTCCTTTACTGTTTCTTTTCCACATTTTGATCCCACTACAGCCTTGTTTGACAAGCTTGTGCTGGTACATTCCATTGGGCATTTGGACAAAGACATCCACACAGAACACCTGGATCTACCGTCTCTACTGGTTTTCCATCCTTTCTTGGATGCCTGGGTGGCTCCACACATGGACTGCTGTGCGAAGAAGCAATACCTTTACTTGTGCCGATGTGATGTATTTGATGTTATTCAACCTGTTTGTAATTATTCTCCAGATAGCATTGATTGGACTTTCACCATGGATGATGACATCACCAAGAATGGCACAGATTCCTTGGATTCGACTTTGACTCCGGATAAGTTCTACCAATCATATCATGAGGAGGTTCATCACCTGTCAACATGGATTTCGAAGACGGCCTACACCTGCCCTGTCCAGTTGCAAAAGTGGAGAATCCCTACTGTTCACTATCAGTTTAACTCTGATGGGGAGTATTGTGTGGTAACCAACTTTAAAAGCTATACTTATGGATCTGTGATATGTGCTATTGATAACCCCAATTTTTGTTTTGTCCCCCACCAGAAGACTGTGATTGAACATACTGTCATAACCCCCATCCCCCTCATCGATGCAGACATCATTGATGTCAACCCCGATTATCTGTTCACACTGTCTGAATACTTACCATATTTTAATGTACACATAGACCCACTCACACTTACATTAAAATCACTTTTAGACAGGAAAGACACACACCTCATCCACATCAGCAATAATATGACCAAGGTCAATGAAGCTATCCTCTCATTGATTAATGATGGTGACATGAATGATGCATTGACTCACACCTGGTTGGAAATTATTTTTAAAGATTTTGTTATTATACAAGCATTTTTGATCTTTATTTTGATTATTATGCTCTGCTGCCTACGGCGCATGCTGCGCCAACACCGTATAGAGGCTCAAGTTCCTTTACAAAGCTCACGTGTCAGATTTGTAAATGACCACTGCTCTCTGGACTTCCCTAGATTTACCTGTGTTTCCCTTGGAGGCAACAAGGGGGGGTATGTTACACGAGGTCCCTGCACCCTAATTGGTACCCTCAGGGATACACCGTCAGCAGCTAATGCTTAAGTATATGTTATGCTAACATATAGGGCTAAGGGCATCTACTGTACAAGAGTAGATATCAGGATATGTATGCATATTGTTGTAATAAACTTTGCTTGCTAATACATATATTCTCCTATGTATTTTCTGTGTATTTCTTACTTGTAAGATGCCAAGGCACCTGTGTCCTTGGAATAATTATGATATGTAAGTCAGCATTGCCACCTTTTGGTGATTTGTACTACTACACTGATTTAAGTAAGACTCTGTATAAGAACTCTTTTGTTCACAAACTGATAACTACTCCAAAATTGTATAATGTTATCTTGGACCATGGAGCCTCCTCTAATTTAGCCAATAGGGGTCATATCTGTAACTAGAAATGTTTCTATCTTACAGTAACCATAGTAATTATCATAGGTATATAATGTGATACCCTAGTCTTGTACCTCAGAGATCCCAAGAGACACAAAGAAACCTTGAGGTATAGGGAACACTTAGCACTGGCTCCCAGTTTGTATTGGTAAGAACTGCTTAGGGCAACTGTGATTTTATCCTTTTTGGTAGTAATAAACAAGTTTATTACTCTTATGCAATGTGTCTGTGATTATTTGCATTCCCAATATTGACAAGAACCTGAAAGTGAGGTTTAGACCTCCTGACACTAGAATGTATTCATAATGGCTGTGAAGTAGGAGTCAAGAGCTTGGTAGAGTTTGCAGTGATGAGTGGAGAGGGTGTCAGTAGTGTGAATTTACATATGTTGTTATAGATGGAGGTAAGATGGGAACACAGTGCAGAGGACACGAGAATAGATAAGGGAGCAAAAGCCAATTATAGGGAGCAGGTTAATTTGGGAAATTGCTAAGCTGGATTCACTGGTCAAGAACTCTTTTAGCCAATATGCAGCCTCGAGCTTTTGGTTCATCTGTCGTGCAATGGAATTGACGTACTCCATAAACGAGAGGGAAGGGTCAAGGGTCACTCCCAAGTATTTAAAATTTGGGACATTTTTGAGCATGGATCCATCGGGTCTGAGCACTGAGAGGGAGGAGCCTGATTTAGCGACACTGGCTAGGTATGGTTTGGACCCAAGAAGCATCACTTTAGTTTTTTTTTTCATTAATCAGGAGCTTGTGTGATAGAAACCAGTTGTGGTCTGAGCTGTAGTTCTAAGAGAGGACAGAAGATATGTTTGTCAGGGACTTGCCACTGCAAAAGAAGATGAGATAATTTTTTTATAGTAGGGCTTCACAGATGAGACAGTTAGTGGGAAAGGAGTTTATAAAGATGGAGAACAATAAAGGGCCAAGGTTGGAGCCCTGTTTGATACCTGTAGAGACAGGCAGGTCAGTGGAGGTGGCAGCGCTGACACACACAACCTGGAATCAGCCAAATAGATATCTTTTAAACCATTGTGAGGTTTCTGTGCAGCAGCCAAGTTGGAAGAGAGTGGAATGCAGTATGGGATGGTTTACCAGGTCAATGGCCTTGGTCAGGTACACAAATACAGCACCCGTTGCTTTGCCCCATCCATGTTTCAGTAGATGTAGTTTGCAAACTGGGCCAGTGTAGATATGGTGCTGTGGAACTTGTGGAAACCATGTTGCTGGCTATACAGCAGTTTATATTTGCAAAGGTGATCAGACAATTGTCAGTGAATGATCTTATCCAGGAGCTTGCTTAGGTGAGGGAACAGGGAGATTCGTCTATAATTATCTGAGGATACAGGGTCACCTGCTTTGAAAATTGGTATCACCTTGGCAAGCTTCTAGGAGGCCAGCATGGTAGAGGTTGTCAATGCCAGATTAAAATTGAAGATAAGGGGTTTGGTGATAGCAGGGGAGATCAGCTTATGCATTGCTGGGAAGAGATCATCACTGCCAGGGCTGCCTTGGTTGGGGAGACTCTTGAAGAGTTTGCCAGATTCCCTGGAAGAAATGACCTAAAATAGAAAGGAGGGGTGGGGTGTGCCAGCAGGGGGGAAGGGAAGGAGAACTTGTTGATTGGACCAGATGCAGGACAGGTAGGCGCTGTGTAGGTAGTTTGCTGAGGTGAGCAGTGAGATCTGTAAACTTTGAGCTGAAAGCTAGGGTGACTTCAATGGGATCAATTAGAGTACCAGAGAGAACACTGAGGGGCTGGCAGTATAGTCGAGAGGTTAGAGTAATGAGCTGTGAATGAGCTTGGTACATCCAGCAGACCTGGGTTTGATTCCCACAACCTCTACTTGTGTACTGTGTGACTCTGAGCAAGTCACTTAACCCCCCAGTGCTCCTAGGTCACCCCTGAAAACAGACACTTGTGCCTAGTGGGCCTTACCTGGTTACCAAAGACTAAAATAAATAAATAAAAATGTATTGTAGAGTTACAGGTATGAGGATTTAGTAAGGAACTGATAGAGCCCAAGAAACAATACGAATCCCCAAGGATATCCCTTTGCTGTGCGCAAAGGAAGTTGCATTTCTATAACTGAGCAGTTTGTTTATACTGATTTCTAAGGCACCTACAGTATATTCATTCCAGAGAGCGGAGGATGGGGCCTTTTTGTAGACAGCTCGCTTTTTGTTCCTATCCTTCATCATGGCCAGGAGTTCTTTAGAGATGCAATGAGTGCAGCCACCCCTCATTCTTTGGGTACTGAGATGGAAGTGTGGGTCTTGGATACATAGTACAGCATTGGTGAAAAAGCCCACTGCTGCTCTTACATCCAAAAGGGAATAAAGAGCTGCCCAGTTTACTGCCCTCACATCCTTAAGGAAGTCAGAGGTATCACAGCAATTAAAATTTTGGAAGGAGATGTGTTTGGGGGGGTGTTTGATCTTTGCGGCCCAGATGATGTATATGGGAAAGTGATCACTGATGGAGTCAGCCAGGGTCCTGGACTAGAGTACCTTGTCCTCCCTGTTTGTGATCACCCAGTCTAGAAGAGAATGGTTTTGTGTGCGAGTGTTGTGCCTAGTAGGGATAGTGATGACTTGGGACTTATTGTGCTGTTTTATCAGGTTTGAGTAGTCAGTTTCTTGGGTGCTTAACCAATTAAGAATAAAATCCCCAAGAAGAATGGTGTTCCTGGGAGGAGAGAGGTTGCCTGGGCCTACCAGGTGGTTAACAAATCCTGGAGTGACCCCTGCTGGGGGATTCTAATTTTTTTTTTTTTGCAGAGCCTAAGGTCAGCACATCTAAGAGCCATTCACTGGGGGATGCAGGATCAGAGTGAAAGATGGAGGAGGCAGCATGGGGTTCACTGAAATAGAGTGCCACATCCCCACCTTTCTTCTTGCTCAATCTATCCTGGTGAAATAAAGAGTGCCCCGGAAGGTGGTAGATAGCACTGGGGATATGGGGCTTTAGCCTTGTTTCAGAAAGACCAAGAAAATGAAGTTTGTAGAGTGCTACCCAGGCTTCTAGTTCAGGAAATTTTGATGGGAGGCTGCCTAGATTGATGTGGGAAATGATCAGTCCTAGGGAGCAAGCCCACGTATTGCTGTATTGGTCCATGGGCATATGAGGAGGGCCAGGGTTGCTTTCTATGTCCTCTGCTAACATCAGCAGAGAACAGACCATATTGTAGGGGCAAGGTAGAGAGGATGGTACAATAGAGAGGGTGTACAAGAAGAAGCCAATCTGGGTACGTTCAAAGTTTGTGAAGAGCACATAGAATAGGGGGCCTATAGAAGTGAGTTCCCATCTGTTTATGATGGGGAGGACTGGGTCAGAAGACAGGAGTGTAGGAGGAGAGGCATTCTTGGTCTAAGGCAAGCATTGAGGTGCTGAAGTTAGTAATTAGTAGAGAGCATAGCAGCAAGGCTGCCAGCAGAGGCAACACAGCTTGATTCATGTTGTGTGCCATAGGTAGAGTTCACCTGTAGCTGCAGTAGGCTGTGTTGGCTATACATAAATGTCCTCTTATGGCTAACCAAAGGCTTGTGTTGTCTTGCAGTTACAGCAGGGATTTGAATTCACTGGACTGAAAAGAATCTGCTTTATCAGGGTTCTTTGTTCCTGTATGCCTATGATTGCCTTTAACTTGATTTAGCGCAACCAGGTGCCCTCTATTGGTAATTCAGTATAGCCTACATATGGAAAAGTCTACACTTAGTCACATGACCCCCATAGCTATATAAGGCAGACCAGCAAAGGGTGGGCATGGTGGGAGGGTGGGGGGACCCACGTGCTGCTGCAGTGGAAAGAGAGCAGCAAAGACCATGCTAGTAAATGCAGCAACATCTCTATTAATTAATTAATTAATTAATTAAGGAGATACAAGCTCTCTTATCAAGTAAGTAGATCTCTGCAATTTTGTAACACAATCTGAGCAGAAAGCTCTCTATCTTCTGTGCTATGAACATAGCTTCCCACTCACACATTAAATTCAGATGGAAGCTCCAACTGAAGAAGAAGCTCAGATAGAAAAAATGCTCTATTACAAAAAGAAGCTACGATGTTAAAATGAAAGCTCCGATGTTGCGCTCTGAGGGAAGCTCTGATGTGCTCCCAGTTTCAAAATTAGTAGGTTAGCTATAAATCACTAGAAGTAGGCTTGGTATACCTTTTTTAATCTTTAAAAAGCTAAACAGCAGTTCTCTATTTTATGTTTCTTATTTTAACAAGAAAGGCAAACATTCAACATTTAAATTTTTTTTCTCCAAGCTTGCTGAGGCAGAGAAGTGGAAATTCTCAAAAAGGCACAAAGTTGTCCCCATGTCATGCCTGGAAACAAGCCTTAGCTCTTGGTGCTTTTCCTGGTTATCAACTTTCGAATAAATAAATAAATAAAGTTCAAACAAAGAAGCACTGGCAGGGTACTATGTCCATTGGGGTTCTGTGGGCATGCCTGTTTTGGCTGTTGTTGGGCAGGAAGCAGTTCTTGTGGCTTTGGCCAATGGTGGAGAATACCCAGGGGGCAAGGAGAAGACTATTTTGGATGTTAATGGGTAGGGAGTAGCTCCTGCGGCAATAGCCACGAGTGGGGAATGCCTAGAGGGCAAGGAGTAGACTGTTTTGGCTGTTGGTCAGCAGGAAGCAGTTCTTGCGGCTACGGCTGTGGATGGGGAAACATTAGGGTTGGAAACCCTGAGTGGAGGTGAGACATTAGGGTCTGAAACCCTAATGCCGCATTTCCCTGCCTTTGTGGCATTATGTTACACTATCTGGTGCATTAACAAAGTTTTTTGCAAAGCATTTTAATATAGATCAGTCTGTGTTTCATCATTGAAACCTGATTGACAGAGTTTTTTTTAAGTTTTATGCAAAATCCTGCTGCAATAAAGAAGCATAGGCATAACATGGGATTTGTTGCCCTGAAAATAACAAAATGTGTCTACTTAATGTGGAGAACCACATAACCCCAAAATAATCAAATTGATGATCACTCAGAGAATATGTGTCCTACTAGTAGTTACTTTCCATCCAATAATTCTTCAGTTATATTGAAACCTTATGCAAATATTTGAATTATTTTACTTTAAAGAAAACCTGCTTTTTTATTGTTCTTACAATTTGTTTTACTATACCCAGGCACTGACCAGGGAACCCTCTTTCATCTAACAAATGTCCCTATCTGGTACATGGCGTTCAAAGTGTCCCATACTCCCAATCTGTATTCTGCTCTATTCAGACTGGTAATGTACAGCTTATCACCACCAGACAGAACAGCAGAGGTAGAACAAGTCTCCATGGAAATAGCTGACTGGCTGGGTAATCCAGTGGGAAGAAATAGCTAGAAGAAGATGAGCCAGATAGTCCAGGATAGTATGGTAAGGGGAATTCATCTATCTCTGGCCAATCCAATTGTTTTAGGTCTTGCCCCATATACCTTCCCTTTTAGATCTAGCATTATTAGGAGCTTGGCCTGAGGATGAGAGGTTGCATACATCTGAAAGGCTCCTCGAGGTACAGTTGTTATTCTCACTCCCTTCCAATGTTCCCTTGCCAACTCTTCTCTGGATGCCAAGGATCTCCATATCTGTTATCAGCCATCAGGTATGTGCCGATGTATGCCCACCTCCAATTGACCATGTAGTTCTGTCCCCATGGCTTTCCTTCACTTCAAAATGCTTGGAGTCAGCCAAGCAGGGAGAGGAGCAACCCTCTTTCCTGAGACAGGAAATTTCTGACATGAATGCCTATTCCCTGTCTTACAAGATGGCACCAGACTTCCAAAGCAAAGGATTTGAACCTGGTTCACATGGTTACCACTTTGCTAGACAGCCAGCTCCACACAAATTTTAACATCAAATTGAAATGAAAAAGGGAGATCTATCATTTAATAATCATAAAGTATTTGTATTCGATGTTTATCTTCCAAACATCTTAAGAAGAAAAGGCTTATAGAGATATTAAATTATACATGTCTGTGCAACAGGTATTGTAAAAAGCCATTGAACTGAAGCTCAAATGCAAGCTTCCTGCAATATGAATGCAATTCATCGCAAGGTTATAATTCAATTAATAGTACCACAGTACAATTTTTTTTTCATTTAGGTTGTTCATTTAAAGAGAAGTAAAGAGTTATTGAGACAAGCTCATTTACACGAACAGCCAGAAGAAGTGCAGGTTAAAATGTTGCAGTAAAAAAGTAACTTGTTTATATAGAGCACATAGCAGTGTCAGTGGCTCAGTAGGTGGCACTCTCACCTCTGAGGCTGGGAGATCAGAGGGCTGTGGGTTCAGTTCCGGTATCTGGCACTTGGGTTAATATCCCAGTACTGACACTGTAGTGCAGCATGAGAGGGGTGCTGCACTTCTGAGGTGCTGTCTTTCAGATGAGACGTTAAACCGAGGTCCCATCTGCCTGGATTGGTGGTAGTTCAGGTGGATGTTGAAAATCCCATGGCAGTTATCAAAAAGAGTAGGGGAAATTCCCCCAGTGTCCTGGCCAAATTTCCCTCATTCACAAAAAGTACCATCAACAGCTTAATCTGGTTCAAGGTCAGTTGGCATTCATCTGAATCCCCCTCTCCCAGGTCATGCCTAAAAATAGGTAGGATTTGTCTAGTGCACTTACCCGGTCAACAAAAACTAAATAGATAAAATAAAAATATACAGCATAGTCCTACAGAATACTTTAATAAACAAGCAGAATGTTTCAATAAACAAACCTATACATACTGTGTATGGCATATGAATAAAATTATGCAATAAATTGGAAAAACAGCAGCAATATTATGCACATCAGTTTAGCAGAAGTTATGACAAGCAGTTGCTTGGTTCTTGACCCAGTGTTATACAAGCATTTGTCAATGCCGAATGTTTGCTTGCTGGTATTGGCATTGGTAGTGCAGGAGTTAGAGAGATGCATAATAGGAATGGCAGTGAAGTACTGAAGTAACGCCAACCCCCACCCCCACCCTGCAGAGTCTGACAGGTGTTGGGGGTGTGCCTTTTGGGTCGTCAGCCATAACACACATGACATTCCACCTCACCTCACCCTTCAGACCCCGACAGGTGTCGCAGTGTGCCTTAAGGTGTTTGGCCCTTATGCTCACCTCATTCCATAAGGAACTAAACTGAGATGGATGTAGTATAAGGGAATGGGGTGAATGATAAGTTCAAAGATCCCGAGGCACACCTTGATGCCGGTCAGTCTCTGCAGGGTGGGGTGGGGGTGGAATGGCATGAGCATTATGGCCGACGACCCCAAGTCACACCCCTGATGCCTGTCAGTCTGTACAGGGTGGGAGTTATGGTTTGAAATCCTAATGCCCCAGGCATTTGTTGGTATTTTTGCTCCAATTTTCAACTTGGGCTTTTTGGGACCCCACCTTATGAACAGTGTTAGTATCATTTTATTACTCAATCCCAAAAGGTGATTTCACACAGCGAGTGTGCCATTCGGTGCCACAGGTGCGAAAACACATTTTGGGCAGGATATGAAAAATGACAGCTGTACTGTTCATGAGGAGGTGTGAAGAAATGGCAGTGCTGAAAATTTGAAGTAAAAATATGAAAAAGTGGCGAAGTTACGAGTGTACATAGAAACTGTGCAATGCCGTCTCATAATGCAGTTGTTTTTTGGAATGTTTTCACCAAATTTTCAATATGGTCTTTTTGGGACCTCCCCTCATGAACAGTGGCACTGGGATTTTGTTAACCTGTCTTGAAAGTTGATTTCAAACAGTTACCATGCCATTCTGTGCCACAGGTGCAAAAATACATTTTGGGAAGGATGTGAAAAATGACAGCTGTATTATTAATAAGAGGGCATGAAAAAATGGCAATGTTGGAAACTGGGAGTGAAAATATTAAAAATTGATGAATTTACAAGTGTGCTTAGAAACTGCACAATGGACACTCATAACGCAGTCAGTTTTTGGCATATTTTCACCTAATTTGCTACAAGGGCTTTTATGGGACCCCAACTCACGAACAGTGGCACTGTTGTTTCATTAGTTGGTCCCAGAGAGGTGATTCTGTGCAGCAACCATGAAATTGCCTTTTGGGACTGAGAAAAGAAATAACAGTGCCAGTGTTCATGAGGTGGGGTCCCAAGAACCCCATGTTGAAAATTTGGGACCAAAACTCCAAACATTGGCTGAAATATCAACCTAAGTTGAAAACCCCCATTGACTGCCATTATAGGGCTTACCATCATTTCTTCAGTTCCCGGTTTATCTTTGAAGAGTGCAGACATGCTCCTGGTCCACAGAAGATGGCTACTCCCAATCTCTGGAGGTAAGTATGGATGAGGGGAGTGTGTGTGGAGGTGGGGTGCACAGAGGGAGGGGGCGGGTTGGGGGAGTGGGCCAGTGGGAACTACGACGGACCGTTTTCTTTTTTTTAGGTTAAAAAAAAAAAGACGTTGTGGTACTGTTTTCTTTTTTACAGGTGAAATATTAACAAAATGGATTTTGGCATACTGGGGTGGTCTCCCAGTGTGCCAGAGTACTGGAGGGGGGGATCAATGCTGACCTGGGGATTGGGCACCCTGAGGTCAGCTGAGAACACAGGGTTTGTGGGTGGTGGTGCATCCAACACTGGGAGTGAGCATCCTGGTGTCAGAAACATCAAAGAAGTATTTTTTGGCACACTGGGGTGGGCACTCAGTGTGCCACATTAAGAGGGTGAGGGGGACACATGCTGACATGGGGATTGAGCACCCCGATGTTGTAGGGGATGGAGAATGGAGGGTGCGGAGTAGGCAGCAGCAGTGGGAGGGCGCTAACATTTAAATTTTTTGTCCTGCTGTGTGCCTGGTTGGGAGGGGATTGCCACTGCAATGATGAAACTGCCCGATTGCACTGGAAGATTTTTTTCAAGTGTGGTGTTTGCTTTGAAACTTTGAAACACTGCCACACCTCTACAATGCTCTACTATCTCAGTATGTTTCTTGTGCGCTGCACGTGCAAGCAAACATAAAAAGTACATTCAAGGGGGTAAAGGCCACTGTTGGAATGGGATCTGACTGGCAAAAAATTCCAGGTAGAAGATATAGCAAAGGAAAAAGGTTGCCTACCAAAATTTAATTTCAGTGCTGGAGTGACCAGCTTGTGGCCAGCTTCAGGCATTAGCCCACACTGAGAGGTCTTTGTTTCAAGTAGAGTACATGTGTAAAGAGGGGCAGCTCCCTTTTCACATCTGTGAGCAAGCTGCAGTAGGTGTAGCACTAATTAGCCAGTGAGGTCTAGTCACACTGTCTGTATAGTCTGCATTTTTTAGTGTCCTACAGAGAAGCTAGTATAACCCGTGACAGGTTATGATACAGAATACAGTCTTTTTTTCAACAGAAATTTGGTATTCTGCCTTGCTGGATGTCCCCATAGTGTAATATGAGAAGAATAATAGTGTTTGCTGTACTCAACTTGATGACTATGGAGAATCAGACCTTATTTTTATAATGGAATCTGATTCTGCATCCATAACTTTAATGTTTATTTTCATAATATAAGTTTTCCACTTCAAGCAGGGATTCAGCAAACTCCTAAGTATTTATCAGATTTTCTTAACATCAGCTGGGCACTGTACAGACTTGTCAGAGTTGGGTGACTAGCATCTTACTTAAAGAGCTAGTGTATTAAGACAATTTCATTGTAAATTACTACATGGCATGTGGTTATGAGAGAATAAAGTACTATGCCACCATTATGATATTATTTTTTTTTTTTATTCAAGCTGCTTATGTACAGGAGTTGGGAGTTACCTGTAGCTGGATGGCAAAGCATGAGCATCAGGTGGATGTTTACATCTGTGCAGAAAATAACCTTATGGAGGGGAAGTGTGGCACTGACAACTTTGTTTAAGTAGTAGTATTCCTATCTGATGCAGCTTTCAGCTGGTTCAGTTTAGTTTAACTCTGTTTGAAGGTAGAGCTTGCCAAAGTTGCCAGTTGTGTTTATTAACTGTCAGAATGCTGCCCTTTCATTCTGTGTATTAGCACTTTTGTGGCTGTTTTCTCTGCTGTTACGCTTTCTGTGTTACTCTGATATCTCCAGTCTGATTGGCTGCACACTGATAAGTGATCCTATTTCAGTGTAGTAAGAAATAAATACTTTATGCGATTTTCATGGAAATAAAATTAACTCCCCAGTCATCACCTCTACATCTGTTTGCTTTCTTTCAAACGTGAGCCTGTCACTCTGTGTGATTTCAGCTCAGGTTCATACTGCTCCAGGTTCTTTTGCTTACCCTCCTGAGTACAATTGTGCATGTGACAGTGGTACAGAATAGAGCCATACATTACACATCATTGTATCGTGGCATTAAGAAAAGAACAGTGAGAAAGAAAAATAATTGGTGGAAAGCGATCACATGACACCTTTTCAACTGTGCATTAATTCCCTAGAGATGCATGGTGCTGTAGTACTTACATTCACCAGAAGGCAGAGAAAGATATTGAAAAGCTTGTCTCACCCACCCACCCAGTGGACACAGTAGATCGTGGAATGTTGCAACTGACATAGCTTAAAAAAAACATGTAGAATTTAATGACAAGATGTTGTTTCAGTAAATTAAGCAGCACAACTAAAGTGAGCCACTGTAGAAGTTCACAGGACATGTCATTGCGACTTACACTCACCACCCCTACATGCTCTGAGTTGTGGAGTAGTGCACAGGATACGACATGGAATCAAAATCTCAGCACCCCAGACAATCCAAGTAGCACATCAGTAAATGAAGGTCACTAAATGTATTGTAGCAGTCCTTTGCAGCTCTGTTGAATGACCAGAGCTGTAAATGAACAGTACCATGGACTGCAAGACAAGTGATGTTCCAGAGAAAATTTCTGGCTTGCGCATTCAACGGAGACATCTGTAGCACAGTGACCGAAAATGAGAATGTAAGAAATAAAAATGAATATGGGCACAAAGGTACAAGTAATGAACAGCAGTGTTAGGAAAAGACAAATCTGTCATTAAAGTTAATAGTTTCAGCAGGTATTGTGCAGCTGTAGCATACCGTTGTATGCAAATCTATAACATGTCCCACAATCCATAGTGAATGCACAACAGTTTAAAACTAGTGAAGTACAAAGTAATACACCGCCTGTAAAACAGTGTAAAAATGGTTTCCAGGTTATTAAGAGTATAAGGAATAAAACCGGTTTGTGAAAAAAAATGTCAGTGTGTCAATAAGTATATAAATAAGTATGGTTGCAAAAATGAAGTTCCTGATACTGAAATAGAAGTATATTCATATAAAAAATACACACAGAAAAGTAGTAGTATTGTTTTATTTGCACACTCAGTATAGCAGCAGTACTAACCATATAACCCATATTAACAGCCATGTTACAAGTGCATTGATCCCCTCGACAGGAGGCATTTACCAGGAATTAATGCATGGTTGGGTGGCGGGAAGCACTCAGCCTTCAGCCTCGTGCACCCCAACCATGCATTAATTCCTGGTAAATGCCTCCTGTCTCGGTGATTAATTCTTACTTATCTTCTGCCTGCTGTGAACTTGTTTTTAAGTTAAATCTAGGCGATTGTCTTTCAATGCAGAAGTAAGGAATCAATATGCGATCTCCATGGAAATAAAAGTGCCCCCCTGCCCCACAATCTCCTCAGTTTGTCTTTAAGAAAAAATAACCAGTCCTACATTGCCCAGGTCATTCTGACTGCTAGTTTTTCCTGTCAAATCTGCAAATCCACTTCAGCCCCTTCCTGGCACGGCAACCAGCACATTCCCTCTACTGACCTCTGTGACCAGCCTCTTTGTGAATGACAAAGCAGCACAATTCAACTTTATTAACAGTTTATACAGTTGGATCGCATCACCGCTGTCATTCAATGGTCAGCAGGGAACATGCTGGTACCATGCCGGGAAGCGGAGTACTAGTGGGTTTATGGTTGGCAGGGGAAACCAACGGTTGGAACCTGGGCAATGTCGCAATAGTTATGTTTTTCTTGCAGATGCGACTAAAGAGACAGTGGGGGGGGACACTTTCATTTCCACAACATTGCATATTGATTTCTTACTTCCTGCATTGAAAGACAATTGCCTAGATTTTTTTTTTCAATTGTTTAACCAGGTGAGACACACTAAGCTGAAAGCTTTTTTACAGGTGCAACCTGGGAGCACAGGGAAATTAAGTGACTTGCTCAGGATCACACAGTATATGCAAGTGGGGGCTGTGGGATTCAAACCCAGGTCTCCAGATTTGCAGCTCAGAGCCTTAAACCACTGTGCTACTGCCTCCTTTATTAATTTAGTTTTTAATTAAGTAGTAATAAGTTAAGTAATTAAGTAGTTATTAATTTAGTAAAAATTTTATAGCAGGTAGAAGATAACAATGTGTAATTAAAATGTACAACTTTATTTTGTAGACACATGGACAGTGATTGCAATCAGGAGGGTATGGATAGGAACCGGGAGCAGTACAAACTTGAGCTGAAATGAGGCTGCACACACTGAGAGACAGAAAGAGAGGGAGAGAGAGTCAGGCTCTGCAGTTGAAAGAAAGCAGACAAATGCACGGTGACGATGAGGAGGGGCACTTTTATTTCCATGGACACTGCATATTTATTTCTTACATGCTCATTGAAATAAGATTGTTCTTGTGCTAAAACAATGCTGCAAAAAGAGAGATACAGGCTCAACATTTCAAAAAAAGCAGACAAATGCATTTTAGTATGTAAAAAGCAGTAACAACCTTTATTACATTACGGCAGTACGTGCATGTTATTATAAATTCCAGATATTTTACAGCATACTGCTCTTTGACCTATACCATAAAAGGCAACTTCAGCAAGTGAGACACTCTGCTCTGCATAAACGCAACAGTAGCTGCCCCCCCCCAACCACTTTGTGTAACTTCTGGTCTGCACCTTGAGTATGGTGTTGCTCCTCCTCTGTGTACTGGAACTATGGAAAATTGGCAGATATAGGAAAGCAGATAATTGTCACTCATATTCATACTATTACTCAAAGCAAACAACCTAGAACTTATTTAAAATAACAACTAAAAGCAAACATCATGTAATACAAACCACTAGCTTTTTAAAGGTTGCTAGGTACCAAGAACCATAACCTGGGTTTTCACATCAAAGGGTTTGTTACTACTGTGCTTCACTATAGCACTGTGCTCCATGCAAGGACACATAATCAAGTACAAACAAGCATTTGTCAATGCCAAGTGTTGCTTTTTGTCATTAGCAATGGAAGTGCAGGAGTTAGACAGATGCAATATAGAAATGGCAGTGAAGTATTGAACTGATGCCAACTTCACCCCCACCCTGCAGAGATGGACATGCATTGGGTTGTACCTTTGGGTCATCACTTATAACGGTCATGACATTTCACCTCACCCTACCCTGCAGACATGTACAAGTGTTGAGGTGTGCTTTGGAGTGTTTGGGCTTTACATTCAACTCATTCCATAAGGAAATACACTGAAATGGGCAGTATAGGAGAATGGGGTGAACTCTGAGGCCAAAGGGTCCAAGGTGCACCTCAATGCCTGCCACTGGCTGCAGGGTGGGGGTGGAATGGCATGAGCATTACTGTCGACAATCCCAAATCACACCCCGATGCCTGTCAGTCCCTATAGGGTAAGGCGTTATGTTTGAAAATCCTAACACCCAGGGCATTTCTTGGTATTTTTACTCTAAGTTTTCAGCATGGACTTTTTGTGACCCCACTGCATGAACAGTGACACTATCAGTTTGTTAGCTGAAAGATGATTTTGCACAGCAACTGCTCCACTTGGCACCACAGGTGCAAAAACACATTTTGAACAGGATGTGAAAAATGACACCTGTACTGTTAAGGAAGAGGTGTAAAAAATTGCAATGTTGAAAATCTGGAGTGAAAATACAAAAAAAACGGCGAAGTCATGAGTGTGCGTAGAAACTGTGCAACGCAAACCCATAATGTCATTAGTTTGGGGATATTTTACAGCAGATTTTCAACATAGGCATTTTGGGACCTCCGCTCATGAACACTGTCACCGTGATTTTCTTAATCTGTCCCGAACACTGATTTTCCACAGCAACCATGCTATTCTGCGCCAGAAGTATGAAACACATTTTGGCCAGGGTATGAAAAATGACAGCTGTACTGTTCTTAAGGAGGTGTAGAAAAGTGTAAATGTTGAAAATCTGGACTGGAAATGTTACCAATTCATGAACTTACGAGGGTGCATGGAAATTGCACAATGAACGCTAGTAACACAGTCATTTTATAGATGTTTGTCACCAAATTTTCAACATAGCCAGTTTAAGACCTCTGCTCATGAACAGTGTCACTGTGATTTTCTTAATCTGTCCTGAACATTGATTTTGCACATCAGCTGCACCACTGTGTACTACATATGCGAAAACACATTTTGGTCAAGATGTGAAAAATGACAGCTGTACTGTTCATATTGAGGTGTGGTAAAATGGCAATATTGAAAATCTGGAGTGAAAATATTAAAAATGCTCGAAGTTGTGAGCATGTGTACGAAGTGTGCAACACATGCTCATAAAACAGTCATTTCTTGGGAATGTTTTCACCAAATTTTCAAAAATAGGGTTTTTGGGGGCCTACCTCATGAACTGTGACACTGTCATTTTGTTAATCGGTCCTGAAAGGTGGTTCCTCGCAGTGACCGCAAAATCACCTTTCTGGACTGAATAATAAAATGACAGTGACTAAGTTCATGAGGTGGGGTCCCAAGAACCCTATGTTGCAAACTTCAGTGAAAAAATTCCCCCAAATGGCCGAAATATGCACCAAAGTTGAAAAAAAAAACATTTATGCCATTATTCAGCTTACCAGCATTTCTTCAGTTGTGGTCAGCTTTGAAGAGTTTAGACGTGTTTCCGGTCCAACGAAGATCATTGCACTGGACTCCGGAGGTAAGTGTGGGGTGAGGTGGGGGTGTGGGAGGTGAGGTATGCAGAGGGTGGGCGTGGGTTGGGGAGGGCAGAGAATCAACAAGGGGCTGTTTTTTTCTTCTAGGTCTTTTTTTTTCCCACAGCTGATGAGGGACTTTTGCCACACTGGGGTGGGCTCCCAGCATGGCACCAGGCAGTTTGTTTGGAAGCAGTGGAGCCAACAGGGGATTGGGCACCCCTGTCAGCTGTACAGTGTGCTGGGTGGATGCATGGGCCAAGGGGGGGATTGGCACTCTCATTGGTAAACAACAAATGGGGGGAGGTGCATTATGCCGACAGGGATTGGGCTACCCCGTCGGCAAATAGAAACATAGAAACATAGACTTTGATGGCAGATAAGGACCACTTGGCCCACCCAGTCTGCCCATTTCTCTACCTATTGGATAAGCTGCAGATTCTAGTTAACTGGGGAGGAGGTCATGCCAACAGGGGGATTGGGCACCCTGTTGGCTTTTTTTTTTTACTGAAATGTTTCACCAGGAATGCACACTGAATAGAGGGCAATGGCTTTCCGTCGGCTTTCTGGGGAGTGTGAGAGGCCAACAGAGAAGCTGTCACCATGGGGACACCACACAATCAGCTGTTTTGGTAACTTGCAATGCACCAAAACAGCTGATTGCGTGGTGATGTGGCCAAATTTCTTTACGCATTGTGGCATGCTCCTTAACTGCTGATGCAATATGTTTCTTGCACATGTGTGCAAGCAACACAAAAATGCATCAGAGTGCAGTCTCCTCAGAGAGGAGAAGTGCAGGTACAATAGCAGTTTCTAATGGATGCAGCAATTACACTAACAGTGAATTAGAAAACATATTTTACATAAAGACTGGTCTGTGCAAAATTCAAGCAAGTGCAAAACTTTTAACCAATGTAGCCAGTTACGTTTTATGAGACTTTAATATTTTGTAGCCTCCTGACCATTAACCAATCCCAAATAGCTACAGAATGGAGCAGTATTTTACCCTAGCATTGCAATTTTTAAAAACTTTACAAAAAGCTGCCAGATAGTTTGTTTTAAAAGTTTTTAGTGCCAGACTGGCCTGTGTTATCTCATGATAAGTAAAAGGTCCAGGATACATCCTTTGGGTGACAGCACTTGAAATGTTGAACTGTGTCTAAACAGTTCCATTTATAAGAGAAAAACGTTTCTTCTACATTAAAGTTTGTCACAACAACAGCGGACTTTGACTTATACAGTTTTCACCTCCCAGTGCCCATGACATGTTACACACTTACGTTTTGGTGAACAGACCAAACCTTCTTCATAGAACCATAGACTGTGTTCCCTGAAAGTTTATATAGCAACTGAACTTAAGGTGGCAGTGAGAAAAAGTGTAATGTGCAAGGTGCAAGGAGTTAAAAACAATTTCCTATGCTAGTACTAATACCATTATGCTTATGTACAATTTACATGATTTATTACTCTGCTATGTTAATTTGATAAGAGGAACTGTACTTAATTTACTTTAAAAAAATAAAAATTCACTGTTCATACAGAATCCCTAATGTAAGGAGCTGAAAACAGAATTGTGATGGATAAATGATTACAAAAATGCATTTAGGGAAACATCTTCATTTAATCCCCTTCATGATAAAGTGTCCAGTTCATGGATCCAAAACACTTCCCTTTGTTTTAACTTTTTGCTAATATTTTCTCCTTGAATATCAGTACTGCCTTTTTCCAGCCATACAAATTTCAAATTGGCTACTGAGACATGTTGTATCTCCTTAAAATGGCTGGCCATGCCATATAGTTAATTGCCTGTCCATACTGTTGTCTTTTGCTCCACAATTCTGAGTTTCAACATGCTTTACATTTGGCCTATATAAATTTGTCCATAAGGGCATGGCAACATGTGGATAACACCATCTGTTTGACAGTTTATGAAATCTCAGGTTTTATATTTTTTCAGACTTCTAGGATGGTGAAAAGTTTAATATTTTGGGTGGCAGAACAATGGGGCCAATGCCTGCATCAATAGTTGCCTTTTGGGTGCTGTGGTAGCCAAGTTTGAATTTCAGGTTTTTGGGGTAATACAATTTTCACCAAGTCATCTTTCAAACTGTGCCCCCTTCTGTATGAAACAGGCAGTGGTTTCTTTGTATAATCTTTCACTCCGAGTTAGTTTTTAAGAACATGCCAATGTCTTCTGATGCTCTGGCCCAAATACACAGATACCAGTTTGAAGACCTTTATACTGTTAGACCAAGATGTATTCCTCTGCAAATTTTAAATTGACATTACTTCATTATATAGTAAATCAGAATGGGCTATATGTTTTGCTCTCTGATAGGTACACTCAGTGACTGGCTCTAAATATTGTCTTGTTAGAAATTTTTTAACCATATTCCATTCTCCTCCTTCAAAATCTTAATTTGTAGTAGAGTTGGGGCACAACCTCAAAAACTGTCCAGTGGGGCTGTTTTTGATCAAACTGTGGGGGTGGTTGCTTTCCACTCTCAGTAAAGTGTTGCGGTCAATCGGTCAACTTCATATAATTACTTGTTTGACTGGTGGGTCCTAATTTGGTTAGCTCCAAATCTAGAAAGTGCACTTCAGTAGAGCTGTTGATGTTTTCATGTGTAAATTTTAAGTATGTACTGCTGGCATTCAAATACCCCATGAATTCATTCAGTTCTTGATCAGATCCTTCTCAGCAGTAAGCAATGGTCTATGTTCTTGAGCCACAATTTTACATGTTGCCAAAATGTATTATTTGCTTGTGAGTATATAGTATTCTTCTCCCATATCCCATCCCTATATATAGTCCAGCAAAATTCAGGACAAAGCATTCAGGGATAGTGGTTCTTTGGTTTGAGCAAAATATATTAGTCACAGTTTGATGACTATTCTTCTCTTTAAGGGTTGCTAGCATACTGAAAACTATAACATGGGTTTTCTTTGCATAAAGAGCCAACATATTTTATTGCAAGAGGTGTTGAATTCTAAAATGATCATGCTGTAGGTGGTTTTGAATACTGTCCACACCTTTTGCGCTAAAATACAATATAGGGACATCTGAAATTTCCATATAGATTACTTTGAAAATAAAGGTAGCTTATCTATTACTTTGAAAGTAAAGGCAGTTTATCTATATTACTGATATAGACAGAAAATAACAGAGGACCCAAAATGGAACACTGAGGGCTCTCCAGTACATACATGGGAACATGGGAGAGACTGGAATTAGAAACCCTGATGGCAACAACCTAAGGATCGTTGCATAAGCAACTTTGAAACAATTGCACAATTGAAACAGCAAATCCGTAATCTCCTAATTTCCATACTGGAATTTTGTAATCCATGATTTCAAAGGTATTGCTTTAGTTAAGGAAGATGTCTCCAGTTAATAATCCCTGATCCACAGCAAGCAATTTATTATTAGTAACAAAAACAACAAACAGGGTGCCATGCTTTGGGCACAGCTAGATTGACTAGGATTAAAAAAAGTAATCTAATAAATATTTGGTCAGCTTCTTAGAGACAGGCTTCTCCAATAATGTGAGCACATCCAGTACAAGGGAGAGTGGTCTACAGTTAAATAATCACCTGGAGTCCCTGTACTGAATATGGATTTAACTTGGGCTATTTTCCAGCTGACAGGGAATGAACTAAAGGTCAAGGATAAGTTAAATAGGAATGACAGTGGTTGAAAAATTATTGATGCTGCATAAGACAATAATTTATTGTTTATTATATAATGGCTTAAAAAATACTGCCTTCTGATTGGTTGGCTGTCACCTTTTCCCTATTGTAAAATCTAGCATTACCCCATGGGAAAAGGTGCCAGCCACCAGTCAGCCCCATCAGGAACTCCCCGAAGATTACTCCAACCATCACCACTGGGACTGGCAAAGATGGCAATCACCACTAAATGGCCATTGTACATAAGTGTTGCTTCAGTTCTGTTGTGATCCATCCCATTGGCATAAACAACAAAACTGTAGCAAACACAAGAGAGGTCAAAAGAAACAGAAGTAAAACCAGACAGGAAACCACTAATTAAAAAAATGTAAAACTATTACCTCTCATTTTCCACCAGCAGTACCAGCTATCACAGAGTACTCCCTGTCCCACACCAGTCTGTTACCTCAATCAGTGTGCATATGTTGGACTCACAACCAGATAGTGCAATGCTATGAAAAAGATACCCCAAGCTTACTGAAATAAAAAACAATGGACCCGAGACACAGTCAAAAAATCAGCCAGGACACAGATTTCAACATTTCCTGGTCCCCAAAAAATCACCACGCTGCAAAGCACACAGTAATTTTGTGCATGCTCAGCATCCCTGGAGCCCAAGTAAGCAAGGACTACTTCTTCTGGTGGGGTAATAAAACCTCCCAAAAAACAAATGAACATAAAAAAGAACATTTTATTTACTATTTTTTTACCAAAAAAATTAAAGGATGTTGTATAATCACAATATGTCATGCCAGGGTGTGGGGTAATGCTAGAATTTACCGACTTCTAGTGTGGTTTACTCACTTGGCCCATGGCTTCATGACTGAACCACACCAGGCATGGGTAAATCCAGCATTATTCCACACCCTGTCATGGTACATTGCTTAATTCCATCACTGCCACCTACCTTACTAAGATTTAAAGCCAATAGCCTTCAAGAATGTCCTGGGTTCAAAGATTGGAGAATGATATTATTAATCTGGAATGTCTAAAGTATCAAAGGAATTACAGGATTCATGGGCATCTAGAAGCCAAATGATATCACAAGCATCAGAAAATTAGAAGTAAAGGCTTCTGCAGACTACTCAGGGTGGTCAATGAGATAATTAGAAACAAATCTGGGTGATCAGGCTTACAGTAATTTTTCAAACCCTTTGTCAAGTTCCAGAACAGCCGGTATTTGGATTAGCATATATTTGTGCTGTATCCCTAAGAAGAAAACTTTAGTTTATCTGACATCACTGAGATATTTATGTTGAAGATATATAGTTCTGTCATTAAAGCTTTGAGATAGATAGTTTTGCTTTGTTCCTGACCCTAACTCTTATTTTTGGGGATTTGCATAGTTAGGAGGAGAACTAAGGTGCATTGTAGAGTTGAATCCATTTAATTTAAAGCAGTGTATGTATGCCTATTACAAATACTTAAGCATTCAGATTTATATTATTGTCAAGCTTCTTCAATGGAATGTTTTTTTTTAGCTTTTTCCATTCAACATTCTCCAGATCACAAATAATGTTTAATCAAAGGTTTGGAAGGAGTAAAACGTGATAATTTCAGGAATGCTAGATGGTTTTATGCTTTTAGAAAAGCAACAAGTTACTTGATAGTCACAAATGAGTCAGTTAGGACCTCAATGAGATTAAACAACTCAGGTTATTTACAAAAACACAGTCAAATACTGAAGACTTAGCAAAGTTGTATGGTTCTTATGTAGGACTGTTAATAAATTATGTGAGGCTAAAGTCTAGGATTGAATCATATGGGTCAATTAAATTCGGGGCA
Organism: Neoceratodus forsteri; assembly: GCA_016271365.2. NCBI lineage: Eukaryota > Metazoa > Chordata > Ceratodontiformes > Ceratodontidae > Neoceratodus > Neoceratodus forsteri. The sequence continues at coordinate 1,435,658,279 of CM028131.1, read as the reverse complement.
GGTTTTCAATCCAAATTAAGATCACACATAATGAGGAGGTCATGGGAGTCCAACAATGGGAGTAGACACTGAAGATGATAACTTAGGTTACCAGGTTAGCCACAGGAGCAGAATACCAACCAAATAATGTAGTTGGTTTAGTTTGCCATTAGTGTTGGAAGTCTCAGGAGAAATATCTGCATGTCAAGGCAAGCTAGGAACATAGGTGAACACTTTTATGTGTTATACTTCAGAAAAGAATAGATTAAGACTCCCCACCCTGGCTGCTTTCCACAGTTTTTAGGTCCCATAATTTGTTAGAGCAACAGTAGTCTCATGTTTCTGTAATGGCAAACAAAATCCAAGGTGCATGACATGATTCGAGCTTGCACAGCATCAAACTTAGGCATTAGGTTTCTTGACTTAAATGGGCAAACAACTAGCAACACCAATTAAATAACTCTGTTGTGACTTAGAGGAAATTAGTGGGACCAGGGTTACATTAGATATTGTCACATTGAAGAAGAAAGGGGCAGATATAGTAAATATTTTCTTCCGAACATGAGGAACTTACTCTTGGAGTAGAGTCAAGCAAGAAAATGATTACACAATAATCAATTACAGTCACAGCTCCTATGGCTAACTGGTGGGAGCCTACAGTGTGTGTCTCTCTCTCTTTTTAATTGTCTAGAAAAGCCAAAGGACACATCATACTGTACTTTAAAAGGGAAGGAAACAAATATTTATTGTAGCATCCAAATATAATAAAGGGGTGTGAAGCCCAAACATACCCCAGTGGACTTCATGAGTCACCAGTACTGTACTCAATAACCCTTGGGACTCACACTGAGTACAAGGTGGTTTGGCCTCATGTGGAACCCTACAGCCACAGGCCTATGTACTGTATCAATTCATGAGAAGTAAGCAAGCATATCACATATAACAAATAAGATCTGCAGGCATCATGATAAGAAGTGTTTTGGGCATTAATAATGTAAGGTAACAGTTTTGTACACTTATGACTCACAAGGGAAAGAAGTGATAGAGGTATGATGTTAGCGATTACAGTTAGGTAATGGATACACTAACAACACAACCCATGGATACTAGGTGATGTTGATGGTAGGAGTTTAAAGTTCTAGGATAATAATTTAACTAAATGGTGGTGCCAGTCAGCATGCAAATACAAATTATTTAGTAAGCAGGAACATATCATCAACCAAAAGATAAGAAAAGGAATTTGGAGATCATGGTTGCAGGATTTAGTGGATGGACAAAGAAGAAGCTGAATTCTGGAAGTAGAGAGCTGTTGGTTACAGTATTGCTGGGTGTGAGAGAGCCATGTTCTGTAGGTAAGTGTCTACTGGCTGGTTGCCTTAAAATCATAAAGCTAATGGCATACAAAAGTAAGCTTGTAGCGTTCCATTGAATGACAAAGAAGCATGCAGACTAGGGTCCAGGAGGGTTTGGGAGGTACATCCAGCAGGTCAGTGTCTTACAGCATAGCTAGAGACAGTTTGGGGTCTAGGTGAGGGCCCACAGAGCTAAATCTTAATAGAATGCTACTTTAACAGTTGAGGTGTCTTGAAAAGTCACTCTCGGAAAGTTCAGTTTTTGCACTGGGCATGAGCAACTACAGATTATTTTTGGTAATATAGAGAATACTGGATGGGCAAATATGCACTACCAGTGTGTTCTGCTCCAGAGGGGTTCTGATTCCCTCTGACCTCAGGAGCGAAGTTTGAGTGGTCCATGGGAATTAGAACCCCGAGGTGACAGAACATACAAGTTGTGCATAAAGTTGCTCATCCTGTATTTTTGATAGTGTATAGTAGTACTATGTGAAATGTGTGCTTTGTGATTTTTTCTCTTTTTCATACTGAAACTGACTTAAAAAGTCTCTAGAGGTCCTAGAATACCGTCACCACAGAGTTAAATAGAGGAAAGCAACCATGTGCCAGGATTCCAAGTGGTTCTGCTGCAGTAGTGACATCAGTGCTGCAGCAGAACAACATTATGACATCACCACTGCAGCAGAACAAACATATTCCAGGCATGGAATTTCATGCATAACAACACTCCACTATACACTATCATTTAAAAAGTACAGCATTTTCTAAAACAAAACAGCAAAGCCTCATTCTCAGGCCAATCTTTAACAAACCTGTATGTTTCAACTTTCAAATCCCTTTTATTTTTTGCTATTCTCTCTTTGGGAGGTAATATAGTGCAGTGGTTTAAGACTTTGAGCTGCAAATCTGAAGACCTAGATTTGAATCCCACAGCCCTCCCCCCGCATACTGTGTGACCCAGAGCAAGTCACTTAACTTCCCTGTGTTCCCAGGTTGCACCTGTAAACAAGCTTTCAGCTTACTGTGCTACTCCTGGTTAAACAATTGGAAAAAAAACAGGTTTTGATTTTGTTAATTTTATACTTATTCATCCTTTTAGAACATTTCACCTGCTTCACAAATCATTATCAGATTGACTGGATCTGGAGATCCTGGCATTGACTCTGTGTATGCCGAATTTAAGGTGAATTGGTCAATGATGGTTGTGGAGATTTTAAGGTGCAAAATAGGGTGTTAACATTTAACTGTCTATTCAGCCATATTATGCATGCACCACCACATCTGTATACCATGTAAAATAGTATTCATGATATGTTATAAAAAAGGTAGTAAAATGAGTACAAAGTTGGCTGAATAACAGAAGCCAGGGTGTGGTGGTTTATGGGGTACATTTACAAGAAGGCACAGTTACCAGTGGGGTGCAGCAGGGGTCAGCTCCAGGACCGGTCCTCTTCATGGTTGTCATTAGTGACATCGCAGAAGGGCTGGTAGGGAAAGTATGACTGTTCTCAGGTGGCACACAAATCTTCAACAGAATGGACACACTTGGGGGGGTAGAAAACATGAAGGAAGACTTGAGAAAGCTGGAAGAATGGTCAAGGGTATGGCAACTGGGCTTCTATGCCAAAAAGTGCAAAATTATGCACTTGGGGCACAGGAAGTCAGGGGCAAAGTATCAACTTGGGAGAGGAGGTGGCAACAACAAAGCAGGAAAGGAACTTGGGGATCATCATATCTGATGACCTGAAGGTAGCAAAGCACTATGATAAGGCAGTAGGAAAGACTAGTAGAATTCTGGGGTGCATAGGGAAGGGGTATCACCAGCAGAAGGAGAGAGGTGGTGATACACCTGTATAGATCAATGCTGAGACAACACCTGGAGTACTGTGTCCAGTTCTGGTGGCCCCATCTTAGGAAAGACATAGATCCGGTGGAGGCGGTAGAGAAGAGGGCAATCAAGATGGTGCATGGCCTGTGTCAGAAGCCCTATGAGAAAAGGCTCAAAGAATTAAATATGTACTATCTGGAGGACAGAATGTAAAGGGGAGACATGATAGAAATATTCAAATACCTCAAGGATATTAATAAGGTACAGGAGGGTAGCATTTTAGATAGACAAAGATGCTCAAGGACATATGAACATACAAACATACAAAAATACCAGCAGATGCAGGCTAAATAGTCTATCACATCTGCCCGATTGTGCAGTACACATTTAGATAACTGCTGCTGCCCCCCAACCCTGTCCGACCCTCATCCTCCTTACCCCTTGCTGCTTTCCGTACCCTGCTCAGCCTCCCACTGACTAGTAGCTTGCCCTTTACCCTATCCCAACCCCTCTTAAATCTACCTACTGTTTTTAGACAAGGGTATATGACTTGAAACTGGAAAGGGGGAGATTCAGAGGGGATGTGAGGAAGTACTTCTTCACAGAAAGAGTGGTGGACGTCTGGAACAAGCTACTAGCAGAGGTGGTCGGTACCAAAACAGTAGCAGTATTCAAGTATGCATGTGATAGGCACACGGGATTCTTAGTAATAGGGCTGGGGGGGAGGCCAGAGATCAAGTAGGATCTGCAGAAACACAGTAGGCAGGGCATTTTAGGGCAGACTAGGTGGACCAACGGGTCCTTTTCTGCTGACAGCTTCTGTGTCTCTATGTTTCTTTGCTTAACACTTAACCCTGGTGTCTAGTGGCACCCCCCACACTCCAATTTCACTATATGTTTTATATTAATTTTATATTGGTGTTCAGTAGTATCCCCCAACCCCCAAATGTGCCCATTCCCCATTAATTTATACTTAATAGCCCTGGTGTCTAGTAGCACCGCCACCCTCCCAGTTCTATATATTTTTTTTAAATATATTCATTGGCGTCCAGTGGTACCTCCACCCTCCAATTTTTCTCATTCAGTGTCATGCCACAGTATATATCCCTGGTGCACAGTGGCACCTCCCCACCCTCTGATCCCAGTATTAGTTTAATTTTTATATCCCCAAATGGTGACCAGGGGCAACCCCAACCCTTATATATCAGTGTGAATCTGAAAGTAAGAATACAATCCACTGTTGCTCTGACCTGCACCATCCACCTGACCTCCCACTGTGCACACTCCTCCCTGTTCTCCCTTGACCCCCCCACACACCCTCATTTACTTAAACTGCCCCCACAGTGATGATCCACTCTCCAACCAAAGATGGATCTTGCTGCTCGAACCTGTGACTGCTGTCTGAGAAGTAAGGTAACTGCTGTCGGAAAATACATTGAACTGCAGTTACTTTATTTCTCATACAGCAGTCACTGATTCTAGCAGCAAGACCTGTCTTTGGTCAAATAGTGGATATTCACTGTGGGGACAGCTCAGGTGAGTGAGGAAGTTTGGAGAGTCAAGAGGGGGTATGGGGTGGTGGGTACACAGTGTGAGGTCGGGTGGGGGTAGGGGTCAGAGCAATGGCAGACTTTGTTTTTTACAGGTTTGAAAAACAAAATAAAGACATTGCTGGATCATTTTCTTATTTTCAGGTTCACACTGATATACAAGGGTGGGGCTGCCTGTGGCAACCCAATGGAGATATGAAATTAAATTAATGCAGAACTCAGAGGGTGGGGGTGCTATTAGACACCAGGGATATTAGGAGAAGGATGGTTTAATTTAATACCAGGTGCCAGGATGCAAAACTGAGGGTGGGGGCAGAAACCAGAGGGAGGGAGCGGGAGGGTATAATGAAACACCGGGCACTGGGGCAGTGAACGGAGGGTGGGAGCTGACAGCCGACAGAGGAAGGGAGCAGGATGGTTTAATTAAACACCAGGTGTCAGGGTGAGAAATGGAGGATGGGGTGCACAGCACAAAGAGGGAGGGAGCAGGAGGGTTTCTTTAAAAAACATCAGTACTGGGATGGGAAACAGAGGGTAGTGTGGCCAGCACAGAAATGGATGGAGCGGGGGCCACTAGATACCAAGGAGATATTTCAAGCCAACACATGTGTTGTGCTAATTGGGGGCTGTTTCACCCTATTGTGAACTTAGTTTTTTTGAAAAATGACTTGGAAGTGTGTTTTACACAAAAGACTGGCATGTAAAAATCCTTTTCCCACAAGTTGCGGAAAAGGATCCTTTTACATGCTTCCTTTTTCGTGAATTGTGGAAAAAGTAAAATCCTTTTTTGCAAATTGTGAAAGAGGATCTTGCTTTGGGATTCCTTTTTTGAAAATTGTTTTTTATTTAAGTATTTATGCCCCATCTCTGGCTGCCCCCCTTCTGTCTGACCCCCCATCCTGTCACCCCGGTATCACTGGGACTTACCTTCAGCCAGGTCTCCGGGTGCGGAGCTTGTGGAGGGTCAGGGGTCATCCTGCAGTCGGGGTATTTCCTCTGTTTCCTCCCGTTCCCCATTGCTGTTGCACACACAGCCAGACATGCATGCGTGGTGGAGCACGCATGTTAGCAGAAGTCCTGCAGCTGCCTCCCTTTTCCTGGCACCTGACAGACCCGCACCGCCTGCAGGCTTCCACCTGGGGGCAGTCATTCAATGGAGGTGGCAGTCCTCCCTCCCCAGGAGAGGAGGGCTGTCCTCTGGATGCTCAATCCTCTCCCTCCCCAGCTGAGCCCGGTGGCCTGCTCGCACCACAAACACCAGTTGCCAGCATGGCAGGAGGTAAGGCGTAGATGTCTCAGCCTTCCACGCCACTGGGCCGGCTCCTTTTTTGCAATGTGAGAAAAAGGGTTTTTATATGTTAACACAAAACACATTTCAAGTCACTTACCAAAAAGCTAACCCCAGAATACATAAAATAGGTCCCGATTAGGTAAACACAAATGTTGCTTTATACAGAACCCATGTTCTTTTTACTTATTTAAATTTGTTTTCCTCGCTAAGTCAAAACAAGGTGGTGGCAGCATGAAAAAGGATTTCCCATTTGCGACAAAGGATTACTCATTTGTGACAAAGTAGTCCCCATTTGCAACATAGAATTCTTTTTCAAGGCGAACATCTAACATTTCCCTAGGAAATAATGGGAAATTTTGAAATTTAATACATTTTGAATGGATTAATTTTTTTTTCACCAACTTTCAAAGGCACCACTGTGACTCAAGACCTATATACCTTAAAAATTTCAGACCAAAATTCCCCATGGTTTTTGTGCAATGGAGTGAAAAACATTTGACAAAAAATGGTAATTTACATGTTTTTTGACACTCCTTATCTCTGCACCCACACATGCGACCAGAATGTTGCCACATCAAGAGCGCTTTGGTCCCTGATGACACATACAAAATTTCAAGCAAGTTATTAAAGTGCAAAATGTGTGTGTATATATATATATATATATATATATATATATATATATATATAATATTACGGTAGCACAGTAATGCTACCATAGTTAGGAGTTGAGGAGCTCTTTTTAAGGTTAAAGTTCAAACTTTACACCTTAATAACTTTGCGACCGTTCAACAGATTTACTTAAGATTTAGAATGCATGATCAAGAACCACATGCCTTGGGATTTGCCAAGTTTCTTACTAGTCAGATATATGGCTGCGGAGTTATTAAGTGTGATCTGTGTGCATGCTTACGTCATATGTTGAATTCTTTGCTCATGCCTACAGGTTGCACGGTTTGCTTGAGTGGTCCAAAAACTTCAGGGAACGTGTGGCCAGGGTGCCCAATGTGCCTTTTGAAGATTTCATAAAAAAATATTGAACAGTTCAAAAGTTATTCAAAAAACAAGTTCCCATTATAAGTCAATGGGAAAAGTTAACCAAAAGTTTGACACTTTCGCAAATGCACTTTTTACTGTCACAAATGACCCTAGTACTTTCACAAATCTGCCATGTTGTTTTCAGTTGGTGATCAGAAAAATGCTTGACATTTAAAATTGTAACCATCGAGGGACACAATTCTTTTTGTGTTCACCTAGTCAGAGCCTGAGGATGCTAGCCATGTCTTTATTTTGGGGTTAAACACTCCAGAAATATGTTTTTCAAAGTTCCAGAAAAAATACTTTCACAAAGTACTTTCATGCTCACGACACTTTCGCAAATCTGTGCGAAAGTTTTAGCAAATCACGAAAGTATTTTGCAACACTATGGCCAAAATGACAGGAGTCCTTTGCCATCTTGCTGCAAAAGAATGGTTAGGTCTTTTGGCCTGAAATTTGGAGGGAATGCAACCAACATCTCACAGATGTGCCTTTTGGTGGTTTGATGAAAAAATATTGTACAGCTGCAAAGTTACGGTTCTCCGAATTTGGCATTGTTTCCCATAGATTAACATAGTGGCATACGCCGCGTCTTTCAGGTTCATATCTCGAAAACGATGCAAGATACAGATTTTTTTGTTGCAAGCAAAATCCTAGCCAGCAAAATCATGATTTTTGTGAAATTTAAATTTTTTTTCTACGTCGTGCAGTTGCTGAGATATTAGCGATTAAGTACTTCCAATGCTCGTTTTCAGCTCCGATGCTCATTACAATGCACACATTCTTTGTACACACTGGCCCAGATATTCAGAAGGGTTGCACGTGGCGCAACAGTGTTGCGCCATGTGCAACCCACTGATGCGCCCCGGTGTGATATTCAAATGGGGATTGTGCCTGGAACAAATCCCAATTCGCCGGCGAGCATCGGTAATTTATTCGGCTCAGGTAGGGGGTCATGCCCATGCATACTCTGCACATTCTGATATTCAGCCCTGGATGTGCTGAGTCCATGCATGCGCAACCTCTACTTGCGCTACACACAGGTGAGCCAAAGAAAATAGGAACAACAGCTGGCTGCCCACAGGTGAGCTGCCATATTGCAAGGATCCATTGGATCCATTCACAGATCTGGACTGTGTAGTACGGTACAGGCTGCATGCCCAGTGGCTCACGCTGTGGACCATGGGTGTACAGCCCTACCGTACAGTGTTGGTCAGTGGGCAGCAAGGCGGCAGGAGGGTGGGGTGCTGCCACCCGCCACTGACCAGGGGGAAGGGTGGTGGGGCTCAGTGGGCGGGTGGGGAGGGCTGTACCGCTGGACCACCAGGGATATTGGATGTATTATTATCATACTGAAGACCGCCATTGGGCTGCGAGTGGTCCACTGGACCACCAAGGATACTGGACTGTGGAATTGAAACATATGCCCACGATTGGTCTGAGAGCTGTCCACTGGACCACCAGGGATATAGGATGGTATATTTACATGCTGAAGCCCGTGATCGGGCTGTGAGTGGTCCACTGGACCACCAGGGATATTGGACGATTATTTAAACATACATATGCCCGCGATCAGGCAGAGGGGCGCATTGCCGCACTGTGCAGGGGGTGTCGGTCCCTGACGGCTGCTGCCTGGCAGGGCACCAGGCACAAGTCACCAGGGATCGGCGCACCTGAATGCAAATGGGGCCATAATGACATGCAAATGGCTCCATTTGTGCCTTGCATACATTATAGCCCCATTTGCATGTGCACTTTTGAATATCGTGGTTGTTGCACATAGCGCAACGGAACTTGCGCTAGCGCATCTCCCTGCTCCACTCTGGCCACTTGTGCTGGGGCAGTGCCACTGCACCATGTGCACTGCGGGTGGCCAGGGTATGATATTCAATGATGCTGTACCATGGCACAGCTCCGTTGAATATCACCCCATCAACGCCCCTGCACAGCCAAGGTGCACTGCACCCAGGCTTGCACCACAGCCTGGCGCAGTCCAAATATCCAGGCCACTGTGTTTCTTTATGCACCTGTTCAGCAAAAACAGGGTATGCACTTCTGTTACTGTTGCAGTTACCGTCTCAACTCACGTTTCTGTCCCCGTTTGCATTTACATTCCCATGTACGCCACCGTGTGCGTTACCCTTTGCGTTGTCATTTGTGCTTGTGTTTTTGTTACTGTTACCATTTGCGTTTACACTACTGTTTCTCTTTGCATTTTTGTTTGCTTTACTGTGCGCATTGCCATTTCTGTTTACGGCAGCCCTTTCATTTGCATTTCCGTTTCTATTTCATTTTGCGTCTTCCTTGCTGTTACTGTTACAATTTGCATTTGCAATTCCTTTACTGTGCCCGTGCACATTACGGTTTGCGTTTCCATATGCGCTTGCATTTCCTTTTGCGTTTCTGTTTGCTTTGGTGTTATTGTTGCTGTTACAGTTATGATTTGCGTTTACAATTGTGGTACTGTGCCTGTGCTCATTTTGGTTTGTATTTCCATACGCGCTTCTGTTCCCGTTTCCATTTCTGCTTCCTTTGGTGTTATTCTTCCTGTTATCTTTACCATTTGCATTTACAATTCCGGTACCGTGCCTGTGCACGTTACGGTTTGCATTTACGTGTGCACTTGTGTTCGCATTTCCATTTCTGTTCCCCTTCACATTCTTTTTGCTGTGACACTTAACATTTCCATTTGAAATACCGCTGCCATCACTGTTCACATTACCAGTTGTGTTTTCATAAGCGCTTCAATGTCTGTTTTCGTCACTGTTCGCTTTGGCGTCACTTTGAGCTTGTTTTTCTATTAATGTTTCCTTTACCATTTACGTTTGCATTACCATGTGTGCCACTGTTGGTGCATCTGTTTGCGTTGCTGTTCCAGTTGCTATGTCACAAGACATCACGTGCCGGGAGTGCTCCCGCTGCCACATTACATTCACTATTTCTCATCATCATTCTAAAAAAGAAGGCAAATAACTCCATTTAATGCATCAGTTAGGGTTGTTCCAAAGTGACAAATGCAAGGAAATTCAGTGTTAGGGTTGAAAACCCCCCTTGGACCCCCCACAGCCCACCCTCCAACCAGCATCATGGTGCACCATGGGGTCATCGGTCCTGACTCTCACCCCATTTTTCTACACCTCAGATTCTTTACACATGTGATGGGGTGTGAGTTAAAGCAAATGACCCCATGGCACACCATGATGCCAGTTGGGGGTGGGCTGTGGGGGTCCAGAGAGGTTTCAACTAACACAAGCCATCTCACTTTTGTCACTGTGGAACAACCCTAATTGATGCATTAAATGGATTTTTTTGCTCTCTATATATATATATATATATACATATATATATTATGGTAGCAGGTGGTGCTACCATAGTTAGGTTGAGGAGCCATTTCTATAGTTAAACCCCAAAACTTTGCACCTTAATAACTTTGCAACCATTTGACAGATTTGGCTGAAATTTGGAATACACAATCAAGAATCATAGGCCTTGGCATCTGCCAAGTTTTGTACCAGTTGGATACACAGCTGCGGAGTTATTAAGCATGATTTGCGCTGCGTTCACGCTTTTCTGGAATTATCACGGTCGCGCGTACAGGTTGCACGGTTTGTGCGACTGGCCCGAAATCTTCAGGGAACGTGCGGCCAGGGTCCCGGATGTGCCTTTTGGAGATTTGGTGAAAAAATATTAAACGGTTCAAAAGTTATTCAAAAAACAATTTCCCATTATAAGTCAATGGGAAAAGTTAACAAAAAGTTCAACACTTTCGCAAATGCATTTTTACTTTCGCAAATGGGCCTGTTACTTTCGTAAATCGGCCATTTTGTTTTTAGTTGGTGATTAGAAAAATGCTTGGCATTTAAATTTGGGACCCTCTAGCAACCTAATTCTTTTTGTATTCACCTAGTCGGACCCTGAGGATGCTAGCCATGTCTTTATTTTGGGGCGAAACACCCCAGAAATATGTTTTTCAGATTTCTGAAAAAAGTACTCACACAAAGTACTTTCATGCTCACGAAAGTGTCACAAATGTTTGTGAAAGCTTTCGCAAATTGCGACAGTAATTTTCTAGTCTGTGGGAAAATGACAGCAATTCTTTGGCACTGCACTGCAAAAGAACGGTTGGGAGTTTTGAGCTGAAATTTGGAGGGAAAGCAGCCGGCATCTTACAGATGTGCTTTTCAGTGTTGTATTGAAAAAATATTACATGTCAGCAAAGTTACGGCACTCCAAAGTTGACGTTTTTTCCCTTAGGATGACATTATGGCGCCCGATGCATTACAGGAATCCTTTGGCACCCTGCTGCAAAATAACGGTTTGGTCTTTTTTCCTGAAATTTGGAGGGAAGACAGCCAACAGCCCACAGATGTGCCTTTCAGTGGTTTGGTGAAAAAATATTACAGGGAGGCAAAGTTATGGCACTCCAAACTTCTCTTTTTTTCCCATAGGATAACATTACGGCATTCGCCGCGCCTTTCAGGGCCTGTATCTCGGAAACGGTGCTAGATATGGACTTTTCGTCAGAAAAACTCTTAGCCCCCTAAGAGGGGCTAAGTATAAAACTAGCCAGGACAGTCATAAATCATACGACTTTTAAATTTTTTTTTCTACGTCGTACGGTTCCTGAGATACAACCTATTTAGTATTCCAAGTACTCATTTTCTGCTCCGATACCAATTATTATGCATACAATCTTTGTACTCACTGTCTTTCTCTATTCAGCTTTTGGGGAAAACCAGCCTGTGCGCTTACATTACTGTTACCATTGCTCTTTCCACTTGCGGTTCCATGCCCGTTTCACTTACCGTTGACATCTACGCCACCACGTGCGTCATCCTTTGCGTTTTCATTTGCGCTTGCATTTCTGTTATTTTTTTGCCATTTGTGTCTACAGTAATGTTTCTCTTTCTGTTTCACTTTGTGTCACCATGCCCATTGACATTTCTGTTTGCAGGCACCATGTTACTATGTTGCAACACATCACGTGACAGACTGTTCCCATCTATGCCACCGTGTGCATTGCCCTTTCAGTTGTCATTTGCACTTGCGTTACCATGTGCGCCACTGTTAGCGCTTCTGTTTGCGTTGCTCTTCCTGTTACTATGCCACAAGACATCATGTGGCTGGAGCGCGGGTCCCTCCCGCCGCCACATTACATTCACTATTTCTCGTTATCATTCTCAAAAAGAAGGGAAATTAGAGGCAAAAAACTCCATTTAATGCATTAGTTAGGGTTGTTCCACTGTGACAAAAGTGAGGAAATTCGCTGTTAGGGTTGAAAACCCTAACTCCAGATCACCCCCAGCACCACACACACACAGACACACACACACATGCAAGTATGGGGAGGACCAAGTCAACACAACCAATGACAGACATCCAGCAGCAGATGACAGAAATAACAAACAATTGTCTAAATGTACTACGAGACATCCCCACCCACCTGACCAGGTACTGCATGCTCAGTGGAGATCAACAGCAAAACTGAGGCCATGTACACCAAATGTACAATCCCTGATTGCAGCTGCACACAGCATACCACACTTAGTAGTTGCATGGCCTTACCTACCGATGCCCCACACGACACCACAACTGGTACTGTGCCATTAGTCAATATAAATGCTGAAGGTGCATGATGACAGTTGTAGAAAGGTTTTAACACTAGTGAGTATACATCAATTAAGAGAAGTACATAAATTAACTACAAGACACTAACATGCTCAAGATAAAAGTAGTGTTACATTTAGTATGGGATTTACATAGTAGTACATTTACTGCAACGGTTTACTCAAGATAGAGAGGCTGATGTAAACGTATGGAAAAGCATTGCCTGTTCAACGCTGTGAAATTCGTACTGCCAGTATCAGATGCATTCTTACTGATGAAGGTGTACTGCTGATGTACATACATAGACCTTCAGTGTGTTTCAATACTAAAGATGCAGTAAGTATTCTTTGTAAGAAACAGTGTAATTGCATGGATCAGGCCAAGCAACTTCTAAATATCATAGCACTACTGAGCAAACAATGACGTACCTGTATCAGAGATGTATATAGGATAGATTTTCCTGTAAGCACTTACTGAGTATGTTGTACCTGATAAACACAATCTCATTGCATCTGTGATGACTAACTTATTCAAATAGTAATACATTTACTATTGTTGCAATGAGTGATCTATGCCACTTATGGACACAGTGTAATTTTTTTTAACAGTTGTTTCATACTCAGGCTGTGTGCCTAGTGTTTGGGTTTGCCGCACTTCTGTCACTGATGCTATCAAAGTGATAACTATGTTAATTGTGGTACAACAGGAATCAAGTAGGTATGGTGTAGATATAAACAGAATGTCTTTTAGTATTGATTTAACTCACAATGGGGTAAGTGTACTAGGACAGCAGGGGTTATTCTCTATCACTGACTCTGTCAGTTATAATCACACTAAGGTTTGATGACTGTAATGATCAAGTTACACTGTTCATCTTCATGAGTTCATATTCACAGCCATTCTCCAGTAACTAGACAGTGTATGGTGTAACTGGGTGGGACACTGTGTTGCAAAGCTGCTGCAGTGCCTAGCAGAGGGAGAGTATCTACTCATAAAGACAATTAAGCAATAAGGCATGACCAACAGTTATGTTAAATGGTCTGTTAATCACCCTGTAGGGGTTTAAAGTTGAATGAGGCATAGCCGAGTGCCACATGTCGCTAGACAGTAATAAACTGACCATTAACATAATACCTGAGAGTGGCTTATTGCTATCATAATAAAATTGTTTTTTAAACAACATTAAACCATGTTCATCATATGGTTAGGCTCTACATGTATGTTAATAAAAACTAAACATAAGGCTGTTACAATGTTTACAGTCAATTAGAAAGCTGCATTTCTCAAATCCTTGTTATAATCAGAGATATTATACCTGTACAACTCCTTGGTTTTGCTGAACTCTATTGCTCAGGTGTCCCACCACATGTGGTGTGGTCTGGTGTGGGGCATCGGTAGGTAAGGCCATGCAACTACTAAGTGTGGTACATTGTGTGCAGCTGCAATCAGGGATGTGTACGTTTGGTGTACAGGGCCTCAGTTTTACTTTTGATCTCCACTGAGCATGCAGTACCTGGTCAGGTGGGTGGGGATGTCTCGTAGTACATTTAGACAATTGTTTGTTTTTTCTGTCACCTGCTGCTGGATGTCTGTCATTGGTTGTGTTGACTTGGTCCTCCCCCATACTTGCATGTGTGTGTGTGTGTGGTGCTGGGGGGGTGAATTTGGAGTTAGGGTTTTCAACCCTAACAGCGAATTTCCTCACTTTTGTCGAAGTGGAACAACCCTAACTAATGCATTAAATGGAGTTTTTTGCCTCTAATATAAATATATATATATATATATATATTCTATGCAACAAACTTTGTTAATGCATCATTTAGGGTTTAAATACAAAAAGTCAGTAACTTAGACCTTTAGGGTTGTCTCTCCCCCCTTGTGGACCTGTCCTTCATCCAGAGATTGACAGCTGGCAGGGTGTGTCATTGGGGTTGTGTGGCCTAAATGTTACCCCATTCCATCTGCAATCATATTCACAAGCCTCAGTAAAGAAGAATGAGGTGACATTTAGGCCTCACAACCCCAATGACATACCCCGTCAGCTGTCAATCTCGGGATGATGGGCGGGTCCACGAGGGGGGAGAGGGGGCAATCCTAAAGGTCTCATTTCCTGACTTTTTGTGTTTTAACCCTAAATGATGCATTAAAAAAGTTTTTTGCATAGGATTTCCTTGCTTTTTGAGAAAGAATAGAAAAGTAGAAAGTCGCGCAAATTTCTGCCTAAGATAAGAGTACAAGTACTGAATATCATATGTATTGCTCCCACCACCTTGAAACAAAGCAAAGTGTCAGTCATCAGAGTGGCATAATTCAACACCTATTTACATGTCAGACACCTAACCACTGAAAATTACCTCCATGTCAGTAACACTAGGCACCCTATAAATGTGAAGCCAGTACCACAATGCAAAACACCATATGCAAAACATAAAGTGTGTCACACAATATGTCTGCAGGAAATTCATTTTCCAACATCTAAACACCATAATTCACATGTACGGCACATCCCCTCAACACCCTTCAAATTTAAATTTAAAAGACCAAACCGTTTCTGAGATATAAAATGTGAAAGTTTCAGATTTTCATTTGCTGTAGTGGCAGAATTCAACACCTGTTAATATTTTACACACCTAATGACTGAAAAGTACATCCATGGCAGTAAGGCTAGCTGCCCTAGTAATTTCAAGCCACTACCACAATGGAAAATGCTGTCTGCAAAATGTAAATTGCACCATGCAATATCTCCACAAAAAATGTATTATCTGACACCCAAACACTGTAATTCACATCTACAGGACATCCCGTCAACTCCCTCCAACTCTCAAGTTAAAAGATCAAACTGCTTCCATGATATTTAATTTGAAAAATTGTTAAAATTGGGCTATCTGGTCCCTCCAAATCTGGCCATCTAGTCCCTCTCTCGTGATCAAAGATGGCAATCAAAGAATCTCGCAATTAAAGAATTTGCAGGCTCATGATCAAAGAATAAAAAATGGTAACAGTCAATTTTTAGAGGAAAATACATGAAACCACAGCCATGACTTGACAGAACACAGTCCCCTGAGCAGATCCCACCCTAGTTTGGCTTTATAAGTTACCCCTGTCCTAAGAAAATTGAATTTGTCATGTGGCCATCTAGTCGCGCTCTCGCGATCTAAGATCACAGTCAAAGGATCTCGCGATCAAGGAATTTGCAGGTTCACGATCAAATAATAAAACATTTTCAAAGTCAATTTTTAGGCAAAATTATATGAAACCACAGCCATGCCTCAATAGAATGGAGCTCTCTGAGCAAAACACACCCTCATTTGGCTTAATAAGCCACCCCTGAGTTGAAAAAATAGATTTTTTCAAGTGGCCAACTAGTCACACCCTCGCGATCAAAGATCGTGGTCATAGAATTTTGCGATCAAAGAATTTGTAGGCTCGTGATCAAAGATTGTTAGCGAGCAGCGATCAAAGAATAAAAAAGTTAAAAATTCTATTTTTTGACCATTTTGAAAGAAACCTCAGGCATGGCTCGATAGAGGGAAAACCGCTGAGTGAAACCTACTGTAGTTTCACTTCAGAAGTCCCCCCTGAGCCAAGATATTTGAATTTTTCTGACCGCAAACTGAAAACAAGATGGTGGCCATCGCAATCAAAGAATTCCTCATGATCAAAAATTCTTTGATTGAGAGCTTGCAAATTCTTTGATTGTGAGGAGGGATAAGATGGCCAAAACTCCATTCTTCTTTTGCAAAATAACCATGTAAATTTTCCTTTTGTCTTATAATGGTAACTTAAAAGTTTAATAACTTTTGAATGGATTAATATTGTTTCACCAAACAAAAAGCAGCATGTTCCTTGACCCAGGCTCTTTCAGATGAGTCAAGTCACAGCATTGCACACCACACAATGGCTGCGCACCACCATGGACAAAATCCAAAAAACTGCCCACATAATAACTGGCAAAAAGTGCATTTTTCAGCATTTTGGTGCACAAAAAACTTTTTTTTTTCCAATTGTTTAACCAGGAGTAGCACACTAAGCTGAAAGCTTGTTTACAGGTGCAACCTGGGAGCACAGGGAAGTTAAGTGACTTGCTCAGGGTCACACAGTATGCAAGTGAGGGCTGTGGGATTCAAACCCAGATCTCCAGTTTTGCAGCTCAGAGCCTTAAACCACTGCACTATACTGCCTCCTCTTAAGTCCGACCAAAACAAAATTTGGCAGATCAAAAGATCTACCATGCCCCACTGTGCATACCAAATTTTATGTAAATACATTGACCGGGTCCAATGTTATTAACGTGCAAAATGTCAAGTTTAACATAGAAGTGCCTACTCAATCCTAAATATAGGGGCGCGACCGCACCACATTAATAGATAGATAGATATATATATATAAATATATATATATATATATATATGCATATTCTATATCTATATCTATATCTATATCATATATATATATATATATATATATATATATATTTATGCAATAGAGGTAGACATATATTCAGTGTGATAAATGCATTTATCTGAGTCACTGTATGTATAAATAAATTTATACATACAGTGACCATTTATACATACAGTTACTATGTCACAAATCTCTTTAAAATTCATTTAGAATGTTCAGCCTCAGAAGCAGTACTAGCCATATTCAAATGGGAATAACTTTAAAACGAAAAAAGATAGCATGGTACTGTGAGCACGAAAATTGTTCAGCACAAAATTATCTACAAAATGAGTGGTGTTTCATGTATAGATACCTTATAGATTTTTTACAATTAGCGAAAAAGCAGAAGAAAACGTAATTTTTTGTTCACTTTTTTGACAAGCAAATGTGAATAACTTTAAAACAAAAAAATGATAGCATGGTACTGTGAGCACGAAATATGTTCAGCACAAAAACATCTACAAAATGAGTGGTGTTTCATTTATAGATACCTTTTAGTTTTTTTTATAATTAGCAAAAAACAGCATAAAATTCAATTTTCTTTTCCCTTTTTTGACAAACAAATGGGAATAACTTTAAAATGAAAAAGGTAGCATAGTACTGTGAGCATGACATTTGTTCTGCAAGAAGTTTTCAACAAAATGAGCAGTATTTCATTTAATAGCAACGACTAAGCTAGGCAGACATACTCTAGGAAAGTTAACCAAAACTCCCAGAAATTATCATATAAAATAAAGATAAACAGTCAAAACCAAATGCTCCTGCACTGAAAGAAAGCCCCCCATTGCATAAATGAAATATACAATGGTGAGCTGTCAGATAAATGATTTATCTACACTTGTGCTGTTTGACCTCGGACGCCTCACTCGTGGCTTACGCTGTGGGGTTACAGGTCAAACAGCATATGTAGACAAATCATATTATCTGACAGCTCACCGTAAGTATATCCATATATATATATATATATATATATATATATATATATATATATATATATATACTGCACCAAAGGGACAACTCCTCTTGCCATTGTGTGTATATATCTATATATCATATATATACATAGATATATATATATGAGATATATATATATATATATCTATATATATATATCTATATATATATATATATATAGATATATAGATATATACACAATAACAAGAGGAGAAATCTGATAATAAAATAACTATCACTCATGACTCAGTGACCTTTGTTCAGGCTGGCCAGGTGGAGAAGGATCGGGAATCCCAGAGGATGCTCTCCTCCTCCTCCTCTGGGGGGGGGGAGGGCAGTCAGCTTCACTGCTATATAGCCAATTAGGTGGCCACAGGTGGCAGGGCAATGGAGCATCTCAGGGGAGGAGAGACAGAGGCTGGTGCCATTCTGTGTATGTTTGCATGCATGTGCATGTGCACCACAGCTGCCTGCTTCTTGAGGGACAGAACAGGTGAACAAAATGGAAATACTCCCCCACGCAGTATAACAGCCTTGCTGCATCCACAGGCCTCGTACTCACTGAACTGGCACTCTCCTGATGGAAAACTGCAAAAGCCTTGCAATTTTATCCTCACAAGCTATGCAAATGTAAAAGAAAACAAATCAAAAGCAGAAGTAAGATGGATGATTAATTTAATTTCAGGCCATACTCACAATACAATATAAAGTGTTACATGGTGCAAAGTGCTGCCCCCACAGTTTGTAACAACACACAATGGCGTTTTGCTCCCAATGGAGCTTTATCAATGGTGATATTCAAACAGCAAGGAAATCCATTAAATAGTGAAAATGTGTAACATATTGAGTGATGTCAGAAAACTATGATAAGATAATGACTAACAGTGATCAATATACAATATTTAAAATCTACCACTAATACATATAAGACACTTATCACTAAATGTGCCCCATCTCTCCTGATTAATAGAGATTAACAGAGACTGTGAACCCAGGGGAAGTGGCCCCATCCTGAGGATTATGCTGTGAGAGGCAAACCACAAGGGCAATGTAGGTGTAAGGTAAGCCTCAGGACATGGTAAGGTGACAGGGCTGGCATGCATGGAGGGCTCATATGGGGGTCAAGGGCTGAGGTGAGCATGGTACAAAAAATAAGGAAATAAAAAAGCTAGTAATTTCATTAGCCAAGAGAGGTCAGTCTCCTATACATACAATCTCCATAAACACACAGTCAGCTGCAGAATTTCATTTTCCTGCTCATAAAATGTACTTACTGAACAATATCACTAAGCCTCCAAACAGAATCACTAGCCTCCATCTTGAAAATTGTAGCATATGCTACACTAAATTTTAAATGTTAATTATAATTAACCGGTCACAATCTTTACAAAAGGAAACTGTACTGCCATACTTACAGAACAAGGCAAAACATATCTCACAACTAAAGTAAACCAGTTAACCTCCCAATTGCTCAAAATTAACTGTTTGGCCTGTACACAAGAAACAGTGGCTTCAGCCGTTCCATCGCTAACTGATCAGTTGCAGCTCACTTCAATGCATTTGACATTGTTTTGAATCACAGTTGCATTACAGTAATATTTTCTCTTTAAATCTCCTCACCTTTTCACTTCTGCTGCTTGTCATGGGTGAGGTTAGGTGTGAGAGAGAGCCATGGGTGGGGGGGAGCGTGACAGTCTAACTTTTGATTCAGCTACAGCCTCAAGTGAAATCACTGCTGTGGACCTCCCTGGCTCCATTTCTTCACTATGTGTGTCAGGAGAGCAACTCCCCAGTACTCTTGCTGCTTAGAGAAAGAGGTGGTCAACTCATAATGAACATCCATTCCTGTCCTCACCACTTCATTCATGGAGACAACATTTTACATGATTGACCTCACGAACAGCAGTATTTAATTCTCCCTTATGTCATTTCATCAGTGCTTGCTCACATTCCAGTTATGGCTCATGCCACTTCTCACTCATCAAAACATTCTGCCTACAATCCTGAAACACCAGTGGCCCACCGTGCTGGAGATTGAGCACTCATATAGATCTTGAGCCCCCTCCTAAGCCTAGTCAGAAACCTCAGCCTATACTGGTTAAATTCCTGTGATTCCCTATAAAAGAAAGAGTTAATAAGCTATCTGTCAAAGAGCACTGTCCACTGGTCTGGCAGGGAAATATTATTAAAATCTTCTAGGACTTCTCAATGGCTTTCATTGAGAGAAGGAGAATCAACACTGTATTGAGAAAATCCCTACAGAAAATTGGAACCTCTTGCGGTCTGCAGTACCCTGCTACCCTCTGCATTGCCATGAATGGAATATTCCACTCCTTTGACAATCCTGCATTGACCGAGGACTTAATTTTGCATTCCTTGCCTGGAACAGTGATACCTACGATGACCTCATGAAAGGAGACCCATCAGATGGATTCATACAAACATATGAAATTGCCAACATAATCTGACCTTATGGTCTATCAAGCTGCTCGATTGTGCAGCTAGCCCCTCAACTTGCAGCTGCCCAACTCTCCCCACCCCTCTTCATCACAACCCCCCCTCACCCTGTCCCACTGACTCTTAAAGCCACCCACTGTTCTACAGGATGCCCCCCCTTTGGGCAGAGCATTCCACCTGTCCACCACCTGTTCAGTGAATAAATGTCTCCTGATTTCCCTCTTGAATCTCCCCCCCTCCAATCTCAGCTGATATCTTCTTGTATCCCTCCCTCTTCTAAGCTGGAAAATCCCTTCTGTATTAGCCTTATTTATCCTCTTCTCCAGGGAGTACATGTTCAGCTTGCCCAATCTATCCCTGTAGGACTTTCCCTCCAATCCTTGGATCATCTTGGCCACCCTACATTGCACCCCTTCCAACAATTTGATGTCCTTCTTCAGGAATGGGTGCCAGTACTGCATGCAGTACTCCAGGTGTAGCCTGACCAGAGATCTGTACAAGGGAAGGATCACCTCCTATTTCTGGAGGAGATTCCTCTCTATATACACCCCAGCATCCTGTTGGCTTTTGCTGCCACCTTCCTGCACTGAGCTGTGTTGCTCATGCTGCCCATTATAAGCACCCCCAGATCCTTTTCCTCTTCTGTGCTTTCCAGCTGCAACCCTCCCAGCTGATAGCTCCTCCCTGGTTCCGAGTTCCAAAATACAGTACCTTGTACTTCTTGATGTTGAACCTCAGCTGCCATGTTTCCGACCACTCCTGTAGTTTGGTCAGGTCTTCCTGCAGCCCCTTCCAGCCTTCAATGTCATCTATCATAGCTTCCATCTTTGTATCATCAGTGAACAGACTGATCCTACCCCAGATCCCATGTGAGATATCTGCTATGTATATCCCTAACAGCACTGGTCCCAGTATTGATTCCTGTTCTACCCTACTTGTCACTTCCCTTGGTGATGAGGATTCCCCAACCACCACCCTCTGCTATGTTCCATTCAGCCAGTTGATGATCCATCTGGTCATCTTCCTTCCCACCCCTATTTTTTCTAGCTTTCATCCTTTGCTCTGGCTTATCATGCCTCCCAGGTGGCAGCAGGGGGCCCAGCACTACCACCACAAGACCCTGAAGGTGAAAGATGGCAGCCAATCTACTGCAATTGTGGTAGAGGTGCTTCGGGAAAGAAAAACAAGGCCTTCTACCACAAACTGCCCTACCCGCCATTACCTTCCAGCCAGAGTAGGAGCAAAGAATGAGAACCTTCTTCAGACAGCTCCAGGGATCCAGCTGCCAACAATCATTATGCAACTTTGATACAACTAGAAGATAGGCCACAAGCTCCTGTCCTCAGCCACAGAGATCACTAACTAAGAAACAACTCCAGCTGCTTTCTCAACCAGACAATCCAGCTGTCAAACAGGACCACTTATGATCGTTGCCTGAGAACATGCAGCTGCCATCAACCACTCCACCATGCCAAGAGGTGGCTCACCTCTATTCCTCTGCCACTGCCATGTCTCTGACTCCACTCAAAGCCTTGACTCCTACTCTTATTCAAATGTAGTAAGAAATAGGTTGTTGGGTAGGTGGACCAATCTGCATTATGCTGAACTTTATTTTTACATTGGCTAACCAGTCACCCTAACCTTCCTGAGTGTAGTAGTAGTAGTATTTATTTAATGTACAAAAACAAAGTTTGTTACATTCAATCACTTTATACCATTGTGCATATAAGTGACAAAATCAATATTTATAAATGAATTAAGATAAAAAACATAAATAGCTTAACAATATATCAACTTGTAAAACTTATAAGAAAATAGTAAATTATCATTTCCAATAAAAATTATTTTAGCAGCTTAGGCTAAACTTAAGCAAAATTTTGCAATGCCATACATCAATTTTATCCTGTCTAACTTTAGGACAATTTTTTTTCCTTCTAGGGATTGAAGTGAAAAGTGCTTAGGAAGCATAGAGGAAATAGTTTGTTCTCGTTCATTATCCCATTTTTTGCATTCAAACAAAATATGCAAAACACCACCATCAGCATTATTAACACATTCACAATGACTTTTAAATTTTCTAAAATACCAGTTATTCAGGTTGTGATAAAAATTCCCCAAACACGCTAGTCTTATTTTACATAAAATGTTTCTGTGTACACCATTCTCACATAAAGACAAATAGTGCTCTAACCCCCATACAGATTTTATGGATGAATACAGGCCACTTGCATCCAAGTCATGCATAGCTGCAAAATCCTGCTGAACTGCAATATATTTTATCCTCTGAACAGCTGTGGTAACAAAATTATCTGTATTTGCCAGAGCATATTTGCGACATAGATCACTTAGCCCAAAGCCTTTTAAGATAGAGTTTAATCTCGAGAACCAAGATGCAGGCTGCTTTATCAATTTTTTGTTACCCAATTCTTCAGCCCAGCACAACCTGGGAAGATAGGTATTATTTAGTTTCATTAGCAGACCCCAATATCTGATAGCTCTTATTAGCATTCTCATTTTGACCAGGATCATCCTGACTCCAATCTAAAGAAGCATGATGGACAATCCCTAGGGAGATTTAATGTCGATCTCAAAAAATGATTTTGTATAATTTCAAGATTTGCTTTATATAAATAAAGACCCCAGACTTCACTGTCGTAGAGTAATTGACTCATTAGCTTGGCATCAAATGATTTTTTAAGGAAACAAAAGAATTGTTAGCAAATTTGGTTGCAAAATTGCAGATAGCCCCCATTGTTTGAGTAGCATTATTTTTCACTTTCATCAGGTGATTAATCCAGGACATATTCCAATCAAGTTTAACACCTAAGTATTTTTTTTGTGTTATTTCTTTATCCTCCTTCTTGCTTCATGGTCTGCCACTCCTTCCAGCTGCTCATGCCTTCTGTGACCCCCTCGCCCTGACCCCCCTCCCCACACCCCAGATCGCAGCCGACCCAGGAGTGGCCCAGCGTATCCCTTCACCGGGTGGGTCCCCCTCCTCCGAGGGGGAAGGCACCGGGAGGGACAACCAGTGCATTAGGCATCAGTCCCTGAGTGCTGCTGAGGTGGGTTTGGAGGTGTCAGGGCATCTTGGGCTGACAGGAGCGAGGCAGCTATCATCCGGCAGATCAGGAGGCCGGATTTTCCATTTTTGCCAGGGGGTACCAGACAGTGAGCCACATCCCCTCCCTCCCCCTGGAGTAGGTGAGCAGTCATGGGATGCTTGAGCCTACTCCCCCCTGGCTGGCTCTCCAGCGACCCGAGTCTGTTCCCCAACCCGGGTCGCCAGCATCGCAAGCGGAAATCCAACCACTGCTCCGACGAGCTGGCTTAACACCCAAGTATTTAAACTCCCTCACCACCTCAAATTTGCAACCATCAATAACCCATGGTTTTTCAGTATGCTTTGATTTCCAGATCACCAGAATCTTAGATTTATTAACATTCGGGTCAAAATAGAGTTGATGCAGTGTATTCATGAAGTTGTAGATTGCCTGTTTGAGACCTAGCGGGGTTCTAGAAATGAGTAGGGCATCATCCGCATACAACATTGCTTTAACTTTTTCCTTATTTATTGCTGGTGCAAAAGAATCGATGGTCATAATATTTTTGATTAATTTTTCAATATAAAGACTAAACAAAATTGGAGCCAATAAACAGCCCTGTTTCACAAGGGTATTAATGGTTAATTCCCTTGATAGGGCCCCATCCTTACCATAACAAATCACTATACTATTGTTAGAATGGAGTAATTTAATAATATCTAATAGATGGGGATCAATATTCAACTCCCTCAATGACTCCCATATCTTTCCTCTATTAACAGAATTAAAAGCACTTTTAATATCTAAAAAACACACAAAAAGGGTACCCTTCTTTTGCCAAACATGTTTATCAACCAAAAAATTGAGAGAAAAAAGCAAATCCAGTGTATTATAGCCTTTTTTAAATCCCCCTAGAAATTCGGATAATAAAGCATTCTCTTCTACCCAGGCCATCAATCTGGCCAAGATTAATCTTGAGAAAATTTTCTGTAAGATGGGAAATAGAGTAATTGGTCTATAGCAACTTGGGTCACAACTATTTCCTCTCTTAAACAGAGGAATCACTATACCCCTATTCCAGTCTTTTGGCAATATTAAGCAATTACTTATTAAACTAAAAAAATGGGGCACAGATAGACGCCCAGAGATTTGGATTGTGTAGAAAAACTTCAGCTGGTAAATCATCCATGCTTGCCACTTTGTTTCTTTTTTGTGCAGTTAAAGCCCTTTCAACTTCATTGGGGGAAAATTGAAATCCACCACAGCTAGCACAACCCAAAGCATAGACACGACCATCTGCAGGAGCTTCATGGGAGCCTGGTGTAATTTTATACACTTCACTAAAATGTTGAATCCACTTATCTTCACTAACCATTCCCAAGATGTTATAAGAAATATTACTTTCCTTACAACCAAAGGCAACCATTGTCCAGAATGTTTTAGAATCTTTGCTTATTATGCTTTCTTGTAATTTGACCCATAGACTGGACTGGTAAGCTTTTTTATTCTTAACCAACATACTCTTATATTCTTTTTTAAGATTTTTAAAGGCACCAAGTATTTGATAAGATGGGGATTTACTCCGAATGTTCCCTACCTTTTTAATTTCTCTTCTCATGTAATAGCACTCATAATCAAACCATGGCTTGTCCAGACCTATATCAACATGATTTGTTTTTGTATTCTTTTTACCAAGTTCAAAAGCAGTACAGACTATCAAATCATCAAAACCTTTGATTAGCTCTTTAGATTCAGCAAGATCATCTTAGTGCAATGATTTAGATTCAATGCAAAAAAGTGCAAAGTAATGCACCTGGGAAACAAAAACCCAGGGGAAGAGTACACAATGGGGGATGAGATACTGACAACAACAAAAATGGAAAGGGACCTGGGGTAGTCATATCAGACAACCTAAAGGTGGGCCAGCAATGTGAGAAGGCAGTAAGGAGGGCTGGGGGGATACTGGGATGCATAGGGAGAGGCATCACCAGTAGAAAACAGGAAGTTGTTGGCCCTCTGTACAGACAGTTGGTAAGACCACATCTGGAGCACTGTGTACAGTTCTGGGGATCCCATCTCCATAAAGACATAGACAGGGTGGAGGCTGTCCAGAGGAGGGCAACCAAAATGATGCAAGGTCTGCATCAGAAGACATATGAAGAAAGACTAAAGGAACTAAAGATGTATAGCCTTGAGGAAAGGAGGGAGGGGACATGATAGAAACTTTCAAATACCTCAAGGGAATCAACAAAGTCCAAGAGGGTAGCATCTTTCAGAAAAAGAGATATGCAAAAACAAGGGGGCGCAATTTGACGATAGCGGTGGGATGGCTCAGAGGTAATGTGAGGAAGTATTTCTTCACAGAAAGGGTTGTGGATACATGGAACAGCCTTCCTGAGGAGGTCGTAGAGTCAAAAACAGTGGGTGAATTCAAGAATGCATGGGACAGACATAAAGCAATTCTAGTGGGGGGTAGAGGGAAGTAGGCTGTTGGTTAACTAGGATCTGCAACTGATCCATTTCATATGGAAATGGGCAGACTATGGGCAGACTAGGTGGGCCAATCGGTCCTTATCTGACATCAAATTTTATGTTTTTATGTTAATACCAGCTTTGACTTTTTTGGACATTGCACAAAATGTTATCCAATATCTCTTTTGGAAAAGAATCCCACTTAATCTTGTTCCCATACCTAGTACACATGTGAGAGTCAGCATTGACTTCACCCACATGATCAAATGGGATTTTATCGAGCCCGAAGCTAATAAAACACATAACAGGATACTGATCACTCTCCCATGATTTGATAACTTTGAGAAACTTGGCTAAAGGATAATTAACAGCCTCCATTATACATAGATCCAAAACTGCACCTTTAGTACCAATTGGGAAAGTAAACTCTCATACCCAGTCACCATTAATGTGACCATTAAGGACTTTAAGACTGTGCTTACTCAAAAATTCAAGAAGAACTTTCCCCTTTTTACACATAGAACTATCTTTTGAGTTCCTTACAGGTATATTCACAATGTCATCAATACATCAATCTGATGTGTTATCCTCAATTTTTGAGCCTATGTGAGCATTAAAATCCCCAGCTAAAAAAATTTTGACCCCAGGGAATCTTAATTTTACTGACTCAATATCACATTCAATCATTTCTAATACTCTAAAATAGCTACTAACATTTAGGCCAGGTGGAATATAAATATTAAAAATCACCCATTTGATATTGACATTGGCAATCACTATATACATAAAATATTCATTGTAAATGCTAACCTCAATTATACTATAAACCAAACTAGTGGCCACAAAAATAACTAAGCCCCCTTTGAAGCGTCCGTATTTTTTATCCTTATAGGCTGAGTGAATTGGAACATGAGACTAATTAAGTTTTGGACATAGACGTGGCCCTTTTAAAAGGGTCACTATGTGGTCACAAACTAGATTGTATCCTTTTTCATCGGTTTACATTACCACCTCTATGTGCTACAATACTTCCATATCTACTAGTGCTTTTTCTCCACCTTTAAGGATTACAGCATCAGAAGTCAAAAGGCACAGTTTGGACAGCTATTCCTTCTGTTAAATGTGTACATGGATTTATGCCTTTTGCCACGTTACCTCTCATACAGGATTGTATCCTTTCTCACTGATTTAGGTCACTGTTTCTATCTTCTAGATTATGTCCTAATGTACTCAGGATGTAAAGGAGTCAGTGTGATTAGCTATCCTGTCAGTTAAATGTGTACATGGATTTATGCTTTTCTGTCATGATACCTCAGTTGAAGGGCAGGGTGACTGCCATGATGGCTAGGGTAGATGATGTCATACTTTTCCTTATCACTGGTAACAGCCAAATTCCTATACTTAGCCAAACATTCTTTCCCTGTATTGAGGACCTGAGGAGATGAGGGTCTGGGGCTCATTCAAGTTTCAGGAGACACAGTCTGACAGAACACTTGTCTCTATAGCTTAAAGATATACCAGCCTCAGGCAGTGTGCTATTGAAGTTCCTGCACAACTATGCCACTATGGACTTACCACTGAAAAGTCCAGCATCAGCCTGAATGCTGATTATACGCAACATGAGCAAGTGGTCCAAACTGCCACAGTTTTACTGTAGAGCCCCTGAAATGATTCAAAGGCTTGCATTCCAGGTTAACTCTGTTAAACTACTTGGTTATAGATTAGTGGTTTTACCATTATGCTTTCTTAAAAGTGATGTTTAGACAAGTTAGAACATCCTTGATTTTACTGAGGATTTCTCAGTTTTGGACGGGGACACATAAATCCCTTTTCGTGGACCTTCCACTTGACCCTCTGTTTTGCAGGAAGATTGTGGAATTAAGTTGCATGACTCTAAAAGTCTCAAACACTCCTATACTCTTATTACTCTCTCTCCCCTAATGGTGAGGACAGAACATATTGCAGTCTACCTGCTACATACCCTGACAGACAAATAGATGTGCTTGTTGTGTGGTTTCTCCTGCTATCTACTTGTTGTTTATTATGTATGGTCTTACTTATTGTACATTGTCAAGGGGAATGATACTCCCTGCCAATCCTTCTGCACTATTTTTGTCATCCCTTTTCCTATTGGACCACATCTGGGGGGAGGGATCTATGGGTTCACACCCCTTGTACAGTTATAGTGATCCCTGGGCTCAGTCAAGATGGCTTATGTTACCTTCATTACATGGAATTTACAGGGTCTCAGTTCCCTGTTTAAGAGGAAGATAGTTCTCACCCATTTAAAGAAATTAGTGGCATGGGTGGCAGCTGCAGTTGTAAGACATACACACAGAGCTATGGCTGCAGAAGTACAGCCCCATGAAATACATGATACCTAAATAGCAAACACTACTTTTGTCTGAAGAAGTACAGCTGCCTCAGGGGCCTGTGCTTCTGTAACTGTAGGTGTAAGACATACACATTAACATCTGTGTGCAGAATCACAAGCCTCTGTGAGTCCTGAACTTCTTGTACTGCATATATAAATACATGTTACCTAATTGCAAAACTGCTTTTGTTATCAGAAGTACAGGTCCTTGTGGGGCCAGCACTTCTCCAGTCACAGGTGAAAGACATAGACTCTGACTTCTGTCTATATAAGTGCGGGCTTCTTGGGGCTGAAGTTTTACTGCTGAATATAGAAATCCATGATACTCAAATTGCAACACTGCTTCTAGCTACAGAAACACAGGCCCTTGTGGGGCAAGTGCTTCTGTAGCCACAGGTACTCGTACATGTGTAAGACATACACAGACATTTCTGGCAGCAGAATCACAGGCCCCTGTGGAACCTGTGTTTTTGTAGCTGCAGATACAAATCCATTAAGACAGCACCTTGAGGACCTATCTAGAAGGCTAAAAGCCAGGTTAGGTTTCTTTTTCAGAACTAGGTCTCTCTTCCTGCTTGAGATTAGAACCAGACTTGTTCAGGCCGCATTCCTTCCCCTACTTGATTATGGGGATCTAATTTACACCTCCGCTGCAATCACAAGCCTAAGTAAGTTGGACATCCTCTACCACCATTCCCTGTAGTTCATTACCAACTCCCAGTACCAAACCCACCACTGTGATCTTTACACAGCTGTTGGCTGGACATTACTTATCACTAGATGTTTGCTCCATGCTGGTATTTGGACTCTTAAGTTACTCCTGAACAAATTCCCAAGCTACCTAACATCTCTCATCTGCATTTCCCACTGTGCATATTCACTTAGGAAATCTGACTTTATCTTCCTTGTTGTGCCTAGGACTTGCACCGCCTTTGGCAAATGTGCCATTTCACATGCTTGTCCAACAATCTGGAACCGACTCCAATCCACACTGAAACTATCCAGCATTGTCTCTGTTAACTTCTACAAAGAGTTAGCCGCATCTAAAATAAAAGATATCTGTAGCTGTTTTTAAGCCTCTTTCCTATCATTATGTCCTTACTATGCCCTCCCATCCACCTGGAACTAGCTCTAGTCAAGACTTGATATTATCTAAATAATCTCTCCAGTTGTTCTCAAGACCTTCTCCTACCCTTGCCTTCTTTATCTATATCTTACTCCCCCTTACTCTCTCTAGCCCTCTTCCTTCTCTGCTCACCACTAATCTTCAACCCCTCCTTAATTAACTACTCTCTCCTGTCACTGTACACTGTCCACATTTACTGCTTCTCACCAGTTTAAGCTTATAATCCCTACCTTGTCTTGTCTTAATTGAGCACTATGTATTATATGAACCTTAACTGTACTTTATTTCACTATGATGTAGTCTTCTATGTAATGGTGCACATGAACCTTACTTGTACTTTGTTTTATTTTTTTCTTTGTTGCCTTTTTATGCAATGTCTCCTTGACTGTTTACATGCTTCAGGACTTCCTTGTGAATGAGCTTGCTCAACGGAATTTTCCTGCAATAAACTTGAACTTCAACTTTTTTTGTGTCATCTAGAAACAGTTGCATGTTGTTGTCTTACCTAATGATGATGGCTGCTTATAGTTGTTTGTGATGTTTTGTCCTTTAGCTGTTTCAGGGGTGTGGGGAGTTAGGACTGGAAACCCTAATGCCAAATTTCTCTATTTTCATGGTGTTAACTTGAACCCTAACCTCTGCATTAAACTATTTTTTGGAATGAGTTTCTTTCTTTTTGAGATAGTGGAATTGCATCCTTATTCAGGCACGTCCCTTTGGGGACTTCATGAACAGATGCAGATGTGCAGGGCCCTCTGGGCCCTGATCCAAGGGAAGGGTCTGACCACATTTGACGGTGTCTCAAGAATTCTACTTTTTGCATGCACAGAAAATTTTAATGTCACATTTTATTGTTGCACTAAAATGTGTGACATGAAAATTATTTTGATCCTACATCATGGACATGGTCACTGGAATGAGTTAAATCCTACCCAAAAGACAGTTTCTCAGAGTGACTGTGAAATTACCTTTTGACCTGTACCTGAAAATTCCCGCCACCTATGTTCATGAGGTAGGATCATGTCAACAGTATATTCAAATTTGGGAATAAAATATTGTAAAACAGCCAAGTCGTGAGTAAAAGTATGTGAGACTCAAAAATGAAATTATAGTGCCTCACATGTTATTGTCAAACATTTATTTTCAGCACTAAAATATGCAGCACTAAAATTGCAGCATTGCAAATTTTACTGTTGTGCTTTAATGTCATACTTACATGTGTGATACTAAAATTTACAGGTCGTGGGCTCGTGGCACATAAATTGACCATTTCTGTAAAATGGCAAAGCACCAATAAGGTATTTCTTTCTCGTTTGGGGGAAAACAAACAACAGAATCTTGCTTAGCAAATTCAGTTTAGCAATATTCTTATTTTCCTTTCAAATCTTTCATGTTTATGCATTCTCAATTTTTTTTGTAACAGAGTGAAATACTCAGATGGCAGCCATCATGACCAGAAAATATTTTCCCACAAAAGGTAAAACATTCATTTTGTGAAAGGTAAATGCTCACAAAATGTAAATGTAACTTTTGTATCAGAGGGTTATCCTGAAACCCAACTGAGTAAGCTCTGAAAAAGAAAATTGTAACATCCTTATAAGTCTGGAACCGATTCATATGTTTCAAGAAACCATTCAAAAGGCAGTACTTTGGCACAGTCCCCTTCTACCCTGAAAGTCTTAGAAACAAATTCCATACTGTCTAGGCTGTAAGTGAAAGAAAAACAACACTTAAAACCTAAAAATGTAGACATTACTCTAAAAATGACACATCTGAATCTCAAAAAACAAATAGGTGACCATCATAAAACTTTCCATGTCTTGAGAACTTGCCTCTTGGACAACATATTCTAAAACTAGGGCAATTTTGTTGAGCACTGCCAAAATTATTAAGGTGCAAATTTAGGGCTTTTACATTGAGCACTCCAATCAACCCTATCTATACTGGTGCTAATGTGCCAGTATAATATATAGTATAAAATGTGTTAATTTCACTGTTATTTTATTTTCACTACTTTTGCTACTGTGCCTGTTGTAGCATGAGCAATATTGCAATGATATTTGTAACATACACTTTTAAGACTGTGTTCCATTTTGACAGTACCTAAATTTTTTCATGTTCTATTGTACCATACTACTACAGTACACTATTGTAAGACACTAAAGCAATGCACTCAACTACTGCAGTATATTCAAATAGTATGAAAAACATGATATTTTTATATATATTTAACATGTGGCAAAGTTAAGAAAAAAAAACTTATTTCCATTAAAAATCACTGTGTCTATGTGGTGTGTATGATTGGTACTGTGATTTAACCGGTTTCCTGCTCGTTCCACTCTTCTCTTGGAGTTCTTGCTGTACCAGAAAGGGAAAAGATGTTATCTAGAAAAGCTGCATGTTCAGGAATAATAACATCCACAACTTGTATATGTACTTACCATGTTCTCAATGCATGTTTTAGTCCATAAAGTTCATGCAGTTGTGTACAGCCATGCTGATGCCCACCTCTTTAAAACCATGGATGCAGTCATTGCCTCTCAAAGAGTCTCCCAAAAACTGTATAAGAGGCATCTTTTTATTTTACACGCAAACACTCACTCACCACTCACTGCTCACCACTCAGGTCAGACTACCAGAAACTGCTGAGGGGCTGACTTTCAACGGTGTTCAAATTAACTAATTTAGAATAATTAATATCAATTACTTCTTTTAAGTAAGTAAATGGACCACTCACCCCTGCCAATAAGGACACTGGAAAAAAATTGTTCAGAAAAGAACTGTAGTTTATTTGGCCATCACCATAAATCAGCAGTCAGGATATTTTATGTTTCACCCCATATCCTGGGGCTTTGTCAGAGAATGCACATAGACAAAACAGTTGACTCCTCAAACAATGAGTCATAATACACCAATCAATCAACAGCCACCAAGTGCATTTCTGAATGTCATGTGATACAAAAATCAATTAAACTGTTTAGGCATCAAAGACATGATTTGTGAAAACATATATAAAGTGGTATACTTAAGGTTATTAATTTCATAATACCTAATTTGATCCATTAAAATCACATTCTTATATATTTGGCTCCTTATGGTGTGTCTCTCCAGGTCATAAACTTTCAAATAACTAAATAAATAAATAAATTATGGTGGGTAAACAAGGCATTCCATGGCACCTGTAGCGGAAACATCAAGAGCATGAGAAAACTATGTATTACATCTATGTTTTAGACACTGTTACTCCCCAGTTCATTTTCATGTTTCATTAGACAATGGGAGGCAATTATGCAGGAGGCTTCAATAAAGCTAATGGAATTAATAATCAGAGATGTATAGAGACCCAGGAAGGAGTGACATAACGTCTGTTACAACAAGAGCAGGTAGTGGCTACCTTTAAAATGCACCCCGACTTTAACAAAAGTCAAGGGAAATTCAAATACTATTTAAGGTATTATGACTAAAAAATTCAGGCCCAGAAACAGAAAAAGTTTACAGGGGACTCCAATGAACATTTACACCAACCTGTCTTTAATTGGAAGAAACAACTACCTTCACCTGCTGGGACTCCAGGAGCTACAACAGACCAAGCTACCACAGCAACATGGATAATGAGCAGCACACCATATTCAGTCCAAAAATGGACTGATAGAACTCAGTTAGAATTCAGAACTGGAAAGAGTGCTTCAGAACCTGAAGAAAGTGAAACTGAGTAGGGGCCTTTTTTAGTGGCAACACCTCCAGGGAGTGCACCCAGGAGGAGTAACAGGCACACCAGGTTTCAATTTCCAACAGAATCTCAAGAAACCCAAAGAGGACATGCCAGAGCAAGAGGAAACACAGTAAGTCAAGGCAAATTGCAAACAACAATGGCAAACAATCGATATTGATGGCTATGGACATCTCTGGCAAAGCACTCACAAATGTAGAGATACAGGTACTTTCCAAGGGGTTCTTATTTATTCCTTCACATAGACTAAATGAAGTTAATGCACATGTGGATATCCAAAAATTCACCAGAAAGATTAATTTAAAAATGTTTTTTTGTTCTGATGACACTGTGCATGATTTAAGAGGGTCTCTAGAACAGGATAGTGAAGACAGTGAGGAAAGTGAGAGAGGCAATGTTAACAGTTTTAAACAGTATTCCACTTTCTGTCCCCTCTACATCCTAGTGTGAGCATGTATTTAGAAAGTTGCACAATGGATCTTGAGAATCTATATAACAATGCACCTGGCATGCCATACTGTAATCTCTCCAATGCAGAATGAGCAGCTATTGATAATCTAGCCTAGGAGCATGGTATAATCATTAAGCCCACCGATAAAGGTGGATTGTTGTGCAGGACAGAGAACAGTAAGTCAAAGAAATCTACAGGCAGCTCTCTGATAATAATTTCTATGAATGCTTGACCTATGACCCCACATAACAAATTAATAGAAATATTTAATTTTGATCCTGCAGTGAGGGGGGTAGCTAACTTAGCAAAACAAGATGGCGCCGTGAAGGACTGAACAGTCAGAGCTCTCAACACAAACTTTGTACTTGCCTGCATCTGCTCGCATTGAATAGCTGTTATCTGGAAAGAGGATGATAACATTTATGCTCTCCTAAGCACTGCTGAAACCCCCCAGATATTGGTATGGTGTTGAGCTTTTTCTTTCCTCCATGAGTTTCATTTCGGGCATATTAGTTCCATAAGGATTCAGGACATGTAATTGATGCCACTAATGAATCAGTCTATTTCTCCACTGAGGAATGAAGAATGAGTAGAGGGAAGTGGATTTGATGTTCGTAGGAACAGCAGTTTGATGTGGATGTGCTAACTTGGGAGACCGTGCTGACAGGGCAGCGTGAGTGGTCGAGGAGTCTGACTTCAGCCACTTAACAAGAAGAAGGGAGAGGTGAAATAAAGGGTTGCCTTTTCATCTCTCATCTCTGTAGCCAGAGTTTGTAGTTGGTAAAAGCATGATGCCTTTTGTGAGCATGATAAAAATATATGTCAGACCTGAATGTTGGACCTGAAATGTTAGTGGGCCTATACTGGGCTTGGGGGGGGGCATAATTGGAGCCTCACAATAAAGTGTGGATGGACTTGTGTTTTCTCTACTAACCACTTACTTCAATCAGAGAATAAGAAATATCTAACTTATTTTTGACTAAACAGATCTTTTATGTTTTCCATCCTCTGTCGAATGGCTACTAGACCAAAAAACCTAAGGGAAATAAGAGCGTTTTTTTTTTCCAAAATCCGAGTTAAAACTTAAAGGAAAGAGAACCAGGTGACAAACTGAAAAAATATTGCCTATTTGATGGGGAGGGGGAGACAAATATTTGATAAGAAACAAAGCATAATAGGAAAAGTTAATAGCCCCCCACCACTGTTTTTTTGCTGAGCCAGCTAACGAGGAAGACTCTGAAGGGGTAGGGAGGAATTTGTCCCCTATCCACTTTCAGGATAACTTACCTAAGTCACATTCAGAAATGGAAGCACAGGGTTGTTCAATCTGTAATGAAGACTCTGATAAATGTTCAGAAGAGATTAAAGCTACAGATGAATCCGACACTAAGATGCCTCATACATCCCAAACTATAAACTCACCTCTGAATAAGGGGCATAATATTAAATGAGGTGGAAGAGTAACTGTTATGAACATACAAGGAAGGGAAAATGCAGCCCAGGAAACCAGAGAACCTCCATCTAAGAAGATTTGTAATAAGGGAATTTCTTCAAAAGAAATGGAACAAGAGCCAAATGTGTCCTCGATTACCCCCCCCCGGTTTAATAATAACTTAGAAGATGACAACTCAGTGCTTCATAATATATTACAACAAATGAAAATGGGTGTTTCAGAAAATTGAGGAGAAACTGGAAGGCATTAATACAGAAATGAGAGAAGATAGACAAGAAGTTATGACCATAAGTAGCAGAATGTCACAATCTGAAGAAAGGCTGTCTGGCCTTGAAGATGAGCTACCAGCAATTAAATTGTAGACAGGATACTTAACAGATCAGATGATGAACTTAAAAGAAAAAGTTCTTGATCTCATGCTCGGAGCACATTGATATTCTGGGGTACTGTGAGAAAATGAACACTTTCTTACTAAATAAGCATTACACAGAAGACAAAGTTGAATTACAGAGAGCCCACAGATCTTCTTAATTTCCAAATCCCAAATTTTAAACACCCAGAACTATATTTGTGAAATTTTGAAATATCAAGAAAGGGAGGCTCTATTGTCAACATATAAAAACCAAAACAATCTTTAAATTATGAAAACAACAATACTTTTATTTTTCCTGACCTTGTCACAGAAGCCCAACAAAAAAGAGCCATATTTAAAAATATTAAACATTTTCTTTGGGAAAAACGAATACCTTTTTTTCATTCAACACCAACCACCCTTAAGATAAACTACATGGGTACAGGGAAAATCTTTTCTTCGGCAGTAGAGGCAGAGAATTAGGTTTATAATGAGTTGAAACTGAAAGCAACTAAAAATAATACAGAAACTGGTAGTGGCCCACCAGGAGAATGTTAATCCTATTTGCCCCCCTATATTATATAGTGCAGAGAAATGTGTAACTTAAAGTTTGGGTTTATAAATTTGGGGTACATTGGGGGAGAGAGCAGGAAATAGATATTTGAATTAATATGGGAGCTCTGACAATTCAGTGAGGCGACATCTGGAGCTAATGAGAGGATACAGGGTCATAGGGAAGCTAGACTCTGTAGAAAGAGAGGGAAATTATAATAAAATAAAAGTTGAGATGGGCAGCAAAATACTTTATTTTAGGTTTCAGATGGATTTGGCACTGGATGTGGGTAGAGGGACAGACTTCAAGGGCCTAGCGGGTTTTCATACCAAGAAAGAGTTAGGATGGATAGGTTAAATATTATGTCATGAAACTTTAATGGTATTTCCAACCCAATTAAAGGGAAGAAAATATTAAATTTTGTTAAAAAAAGCATATTAATTGTCTTCTCCTACAGGAAACCCATCTCAATCAAACAGAGTTTGAAAAATTCAGAAGAACGTGGGGAGGACCTGGCTTACACTCTGCCCCAATAGGGAGAAAATTCAGGGGAGTGGTGATCCTTTTCTCATCAAAAATGAATATAGACATTAAAGAAAGCTTTATGGATAAAGAGGGTAGATACTTGATTTGCTGAATAAAATTTAATAATCAGGAATTTACCATTGTTTACCTCTATGGACCGAAAAAAGACGAGCCAGAATTTTTTATTGATGTTTTTTTGAACCTTGCTAAATTCCAAGGGCCCTACTTATTGGGTGGGGACACTGGATGTATTTTATTTATTTTTTTTATTTTTATTTATTTAGCTTTTGTTGACCGGGTAAGTGCACTAGACAAATCCTGCCTATTTTCAGGCACGACCCGGGGGAGGGGGATACAGATGAATGCCAACTGACCTTGAACCAGATTAAGCTGTTGGTGGTATTTTTAGTGAATGAGGGAAATTTGGCCAGGACACCGGGGAAATTCCCCTACTCTTTTCGATAAGTGCCATGGGATCTTTAACATCCACCTGAACTACCACCAATCCAGGCAGATGGGACCTCGGTTTAATGTCTCATCCGAAAGACGGCACCTCAGTAGTGCAGCACCCCTCTCATGCTGCACTACAGTGTCAGTACTGGGATATTAACCCAAGTGCCAGATGTGGGAACTGAACCCACAGCCCTCTGATCTCCCAGCCTCAGAGGCAAGTGTGCTACCTACTGAGCAACTGACACTGACAATGATTATTTCAAGACACTCATTTTGGTGAATTTATTTTGAATGAGTGTTTAGATTATATGGATACAAATTTTACATTGGATTGTTCCAGGGTTACTATATGGGATGCTTGGAAAGCATTTATGAGGGAAAGGATCTCTTATTACTCTTACAATAAATATAAAAATAGAAAATCACAACTTATTCAGTTAGAAGAAGAAATTAAGAGAGTTGCGGCCCATTACTTACATACAGAGAGACTTAGTTCTCAAGATATGGGAAAACTTAAAGTGGAAATACAATAAATTAGTTGATACTGCAACAGAAAGGGTTATGATGAAAACTAGATCCAAATACTATGCCCAAGCAGACAAATCAGGTAAGATATTGTCATGTCTGTTACAAAAAGACAGAGCAAGTAGAGCTATCAAAGAATTAGAGATAGTGGGTACACAAATTGTGTACCCTGTGGAGATAAATGCAGTCTTCAGAAATTACTATAGGGATTTATATAAGTCAGAATCAGATCAGGTGAACTTGAAATAATTGTCAGGATTTGAAATACCAGAAATTGGCCAGGAAGCCCATATTAGTTTAAATAGAATTATAACAGAAAATGAAGTCAAGGCAGCCATTAAATCACAAAAGAACGATAAAGCCCCAGGCCTGGATGGCATACCAAGAGAAATTTATAAATGTTGTATAGATTCAATCTCCCCATTTTTGATAAATTTATATAATTCATTCTTAAAGGGCGGACCCATATCTGCATCCTTTTTACAAGCACTGGTGGTGCTGATCCCTAAAGAAGGAAAACATTTATCATTCCTTGGTCTTATTGACCAATTTCTCTTTTAAATTCTGATAATAAGATTCTGGCTAAAATTCTGGCTAAAAGATTAGAAAATAAAATTCCTCAGATTATTCATAAAGATAAAACTGGGTTTATGAAAGGACAGAAGAGATTTAATAACATCAGGAATGCCCTTAACATCTTAATAAATTTCAGAACAAACAAACCATAAATAAAGCAGTGGTGCTCTCTTTAGATGCAGAAAAGGCCTTTGACAGAGTGGAATGGAAGCATCTCTGTAAGTTACCAGAGAGTACTAAATTAGGTAATCATTTTATTTCCTGGGTTAAAACATTCTACTCTTCCCCCTCTGCTTATATTCTTACTAATCAGCATATCTCTCAAAAGATTGCATTATGTAGGGGTACGAGTCAGGGGTGTTGCCTCTCACCTCTGCTTTGTGCATTGGCAAGAGAACCCCTTGCCAATGCAATAAGAGGACTGTCAGATCTATCAGGGTTTTCTAACTCAAGAGAACATTTAAAAATCTCTCTCTATATGCAGATGATATCTTATTATATGTCACCGACCCAGATATAGATATACCTCAAATTATGGGAATTATTAAGGAATTTGGGCAATTATCTAGGTACAAGATACACTGGGATAAATCCACTTTGATGTCTAATAAATAATAATGTTAATGATCAAAATTTAAATTTCTATCCTTTCAGGATAGAATTCAAAATAATGAAATATTTGGGCATCTTTTTGGCCAGAGACAAACATAATGGCCAGGATATTCAAAAGGGTTGTGCATGGTGCAATGGCATGTGCCATGCGCAACCCACAGATGCATCCCAGTGCAATATTCAACAGGGGATTATGCGCTGCACAAATCCCTATGCGCCAGGGTGCATTAGTAATGTATGCAGTGCAAGTAAGGGGGGCATGCCAATGCATACTCTGCACATCCCAATATTCAGCCCGGGATGTGCTGAGCATATGCAGGTGCAGCCCCTACTTGCGCCACATACAGTTGAGCCCCCCAAAAAAAGGAGTAACAGCTGGCCAATCACAGGTGAGCTGCCGTATTGCAGGGTGCAACACGGCAGCCGACAGCTGTGGGTGGCCACCCGAGCTCCAGTATCACCACCTGTCAGCGTCATACTCCTCATGCCTGATCATGGGCTTAGTACATGTTTAAGATCCCTGGTGGTCCAGTGGACCCTCTACCCAAGCCCAATCATGGGCATTATGATAAAGCAACATCCTGGTGGCCCAGTGGCCGAATCCAGCCCAATCATGGGCAATCCAATGTAAATGGTACCCTGGTGGTCTAGCAGTACCCCCTCCCAACCCACCCACTCAGTCCCACCACCTGCTCCCCAGTCAGCAGCGGGTGGCAGCACCCCACCCGCAAGCCGCCTGGCCACCCGCCAACTGACAGCACATGGTATGGCTTTATGCCCATTGGTTCACAGCGTGGGCCAATGGGCATGCAGACCATAGTGCACTTCACAGTCCCAATATGTGAATGAACCATCAGGCATGGGGGGGGCGCGACACTGACAGTACTTAGTTTTCTCATGCTGTTGATGTTTCCCTTACAGGTGCCACCGGATGCCTTGTTAACCCCTCCTTAAGGAACTGAAGATAAATGAATGTGATTTTAATAGATCAAATTAGAGGTCATGAAATTAATAACCTTAATAGTGTTGCAGTGAAATTTAATTTCGCTGGAGTCATTCCTTCAAAATTGTGAATTTCGCCGCATGAAACATTTTGTGAAATTTGCACATTTCACTCGTGAATTTTGCATGTGTAAAATGTGAAATTCCATCAGTGAAATCATGAATTTTGCCTGTGAGCAGCAGAAATTCACAAGACAGTGTCA
Organism: Neoceratodus forsteri; assembly: GCA_016271365.2. NCBI lineage: Eukaryota > Metazoa > Chordata > Ceratodontiformes > Ceratodontidae > Neoceratodus > Neoceratodus forsteri. The sequence continues at coordinate 1,435,618,332 of CM028131.1, read as the reverse complement.
AAATTCTGCTAGTCATGGGTGAAATTCTGCATTTTGTGGACAAAATGTGCAATTTCCCGGATGGAATTTCGCATTTTGCACCCATGAAAGATTTTGTGAAATGCATGAATTTCACAAAATATTTTATAGAATGAAATCTGTGCATTTCACTCAACTCTAAACATTAACTATACCACTTTATATATATTGTCACAAATCATGTCTTTGATGCCTAAACAGTTTAATTGATTTTTGTAGCACATGATATTCAAAAATGCACTTGGTGGCTGTTGATTGGTTGGTGTATTATGACTCATTGTATAAAAAATTAACTGTTTTGTCTATGTGCATTCTCTGTCAAAGTCCCAGGATATGGGGTGAAATATAAAATATCCTGACTGCTGATTTATGGTGATGGCCAAATAAATTACAGTTCTTTCTTGAACAAAAAGTTTTTTCCAGTGTCCCTATTGGCATGGGTAGGTGCTACATTTACTTAGTTGAATGGATAAGAGACTGTGTTTAGCACCACCAACCCAGTGTGTGCTCCCAGTTGTAGCTTGTGGCATTAATTACTTTTTTTAGGTGTAAGTAGCATAACTGGAAATAAGTGCTAAACCACTGAACTCCCAAGAGTGTCTGACCGCAATTACTGAATTATGCTACCTAGTCAGCCAGTGTTAGATCATGAAATGTAATATTCAATGCAAAAAAACTTCATTAATGCACTAATTAGGGTTAAAGTGACAAAAGTAGGGAAATGTTACATTAGGGTTTACAACCCTAACACCCCATCCATAGGCTGCATATGCAAATCACCACAGAATATTATACTGGTTCAACCTTAAGCAGAAATGCATGGTGCCAAAAGGCCTCTCACACAGTTTGCAAAGGGTGTCAACGGAAGACATAGACACATGTTTCATCCTACCAGGACTCATCAGTATGCTTTGTCTGTCTGACATCCCAGTGGAATGAACCAGCTATCCTAAGATAGTCTATCTGGGTTATGTTGTGGTGAACTGTATATGGTCTAAGAGAACAGCTGCTTTAATGTTGTGACTAATCCTGTGTTTTGTGGCCTAAAATACAGAAATAAGTGGCAATTCTCATGGGTTTCTGCAGAGACCCAAACTGAGGTCAAAGTGTTGGATGGAACCCAGCTATTGAAACTGGAATGAAAATAGGAAGGTTTGTTTTATGTGGGGGAGGGGTTTAGCAGGGGTCGGGATCATAATAAAAATGTCTTGTCATTAAAGGCAAGTTGTTGTCCAAGCCTAATCATTAGGCCAGAGTGCCAGACTGCACTTGAAAATGACTCAGAGTCTGAGATCGAAGGTGCCCACTTTGAATTAAAGGATGGGGATGCTTAAAGTCATAGGCACTAGGTACCTTTCAACTTGTTTTGCTTTACTTCTAAAGCCAGAGCAGCAACTTGTTATCCAAGTTTGAGGAGAGCTATGACTGGCAGAATTCCTGTTTATCAGCCTCCACTCTTATTTGCTTTAATGGATGCAGTATAATGCAGTGGTCTAAGGCTCTGAGCTCAAATCTGGTGACATCCAGTAGACCAGACCTGGATTTGAATCCCACTTGCATACTGTGTGACCCTAAGCAAGTCACTTAACCTCCTTGTGCTCCCAGGTTGCTCCTGTAAAAAAGCTTTCAGCTTAGTGTGCTATAACTAGTTAAACAACTGAAAAAAAAAATTATTTATGTATTGAACATGTGTATCTGATTTAAAATGTGTTCATTTTTTATGCTATCTGCCTGACCTTGGCGCTGAATTGTAGTAGTCTTCCCTTTGCATTACTAATGCCTTACCACAAATGACAACATCTGTTACTAACCTTCTATGATCTAGATTGCAGTTGTCATTAAAAGACATCTGCACTTGTCCAGATCAATGTCTATTACTTGATGTCAGATAATGGTGTAATATATGGGGAATTATGCCATCTGTATATTTATGTTGTTATGTGGGGGTGGGGTAGCACTTGTTTAAGTACTGTACACCAGAGTGACATTTATCAGCACTGACATGTCCAATAATATTTCTCTTACTGGGACTGTTTTTGTTTGCATTATGCAGCATTGAAATTATCATTTTTATTGCTTAATAACAAGTGAAGCACACTTCCCAAAATAAATCCTCACAAATAAACGAAATAACATTCTCTGCATAGCTGGGAAATACTAAAAAAGTACTTTCTAAAAGTTGTCTGAAAATATTACTCAACAAAGTAAATTCTGTGGGTCGGTATCTTCCCCCTCTGAATACCCAGGCCGGGATATTCAAAGGGGTTGCGTCTGGCACAACAGTGTTGTGCAAGCACAACCCCGCATTGCACCCTGGCAGGATATTGAGAACACTGTCTGGCATAGCACAAATTTCAAAGCAGCAGGGCATAATGCTAATGTATGACGCACAAATGCAGGGTGCATGCCCATGTATATGTGGCACATCCCGATACTCAGCCCTGGATATGTGGCGCATATGCTGGCACAACCCTGCATTATACCACATATGGGGCTCAAAGCTGGGCCTCAGAAAAGATGGCACAACTCTGGCCACCCACAGGTGGGCTGCAGTATTGCAGGGTGCAACACAGCAGCCCAGCCGTGGATGGCCACCTGCCCACCCAGAACACCATTGGCAAGCACACACACACCCTGGAGGTCAAGTGGACCCCTCCACCCATAGCCACAATAATGGCAATGTATACCAAACAAGCCCTGGGAGTCCAGTGGCCCCCCTCCTGAGTCCCTGACTCCCTAAATATTGTAAAGACAGTCCATCCCTGGTGGCCAAGTGGTCCTTCCTCCCACCTGAGTCCCTGAGTAACATCAGATGAATGTCCCTGGTGGTCTAGTGAAACCCCCTACCCCTAGCTGTGATCATGGTACTCCTTTATAAGGAAAAGCTCTGGTGATCCAGTGGCACCCCACCCCTCCTACCCAAACTGAACCCCTTGCCCACCCTGCTCCCCCCCATCATCAGTGGGTGGCTGCAACCCACCTGCATACCACCCGTCCACCTGCCAAAAATGACAGGTACAGTATGGGCTGTAAGCCCATTGTTCCCCAGTGTGGACCAATAGGCTTGCAGTGCATACTGTACTAGACAGTCCCAATTATGTGAATGAGGGTGAAGCGGCATGGGACCGTCAAGGTGCAGGTGTCATTTGATCTGAGAGAGTAGGTCAGGGGAGGTGGAGTGGAGAGAGAGGATGAGAGATAGGAGGGGAGCCCCCAGAACCAGAATTTGGAGGTTAGTTTGGCACAGTGAGAGATGCATCTGTGAGACAGTGGAAGGAAGGTTAGAGAGCAATAGAGTTCACAGTGGTGGGAGTGGGAAAGGAAGTTGATAGCAATGTGGCAGAAGGAGTTAAAGAGAGTGTCCAACTTGGTCAGGAAAGATTTGGGAGCAGCACCATAGACTATGTCACAGTAGTCAAAGATGGGGCATTTTGCAGTCAGTGGGATGCAACTACGATTCCTGTACAGAGCAGCAAGCTTGGGGTGCAGTTTCTTCAGGATAGCATCTATTTGCACACAGAAGCTGAGGTACTGGTCCAGCCAAACTCCCAGATATTTAAATGAGGAGGTGTCCTCCAAGATGGTCCCATCAAGGAAGTGGAAGGTGGGTAGGGCCGGGAGCCTAGAGAGTCTCTGCCTGGTGCCAAAGGTCATTGAAACTGTCTTCTTGTCATTTAGAAAAAGCTGTTGAGAAGCAAACCAGAGCTGTACTTGGTTGAAGTCAAGCTGTGAGCTGGTTTGCATAGCAGCAGGGTTTTTGCCAGAACTATATAAAACAATATTGTCAGCTTACATGTGGATAGAAGAGGATGAGCAGGCTGTGGGAAGATCATTAAGGAAAATGGAGAAGATTAGGGGACCAAGCACTGAGCCCTGAGGAACACCAGTGTTGATGGGGATTGGAGGGGAGATGGAATCAAGGATTCTCACTGGCTGGGTCCTGCCAATGAGGTAAGATTTAAACCAGTTGGTGGCTGATGGAGCAAGGCCAGCTGAGAAGAGTGAATCAAGAAGCAGGGGATGGGAAACAGTGTTGAAAGCTTTGGCTAGGTCGACAAGCATGGCCGAGGTGATCAGTCCATTGTACATCCATGAAAGGATGGAGTCAGTAAGCCTGAGGAGTGAGGTGGTTGTTGAGTGGTTCTTCCAAAAACCAGATTGGAAGGGGATAAAGAAGGAGGGATCAGACAGGAAGGGTGATAGTTGAGAGAGAACTAAATGTTCTTGAAAGTTTGGCAAGCGTAGGAAGGCGGGAAATGGGGTGATAGTTGCCAGGAGTGGATATGTCACCACCCTTGGGGAGAGGAAGGACTACAGCATGTTTCCAGGATGAGGGTACTTGGGCAGAAATAAAGCACAGGTTAAGGATTAGGGAGATAGGATAAGCAATTGTAGGTGCAGAAAGGTAGAGAAGTTTAGGATCGAGCTCATCTGGTGAGGAGCCTTTAGAGGGGTTGAGGGATAGGAGAGCATTAAGAGCTTCATCAGAGGAGATAGTAGAAAGGGAAAATGGGGAGGGAGGCACTGGCGCAGGCAGAAGGGCTGAAGATAGTAGGTGGCAATGGGAGAGAATTGAAGAGGCGTGGCACCGCAGTTGCAGTAGGTATTAAATGTATTGGCCACGGAGCCAGGGCTTGAAACTAGGAGTTATTTATTTTGAGAACTGAGGAAGGTGAGAGGGGGGAGAGAATAGGACATGAACTACCCTCCAGAATTTAGATGGAGAGTTAGTGTTAGTCAGGAATGAGGAGTTGAAATAATCAGACTTAGCCAGTCTAGTAGCTTTAGTACAGTACATGAATTGCATAGCATTCTGTACTTGGCATAGTCATTTGGATGTTTAGTAGATTTGTGTTTTCTCCAGGCCTGATCATGCTCCCTGAAGCAGGCCAGTAGTTCAGGGGTGATCCAGGGGAGGTGAAGCCCATAGACTCTGGTCCGTCTGAAAGGTGCAAAGGCATTCCAGGTGGAATACAAAATTTTGCGTTCCAGGTGGAATACAAAAGCCTCAAACTGAGATCTGTGTAAGGAAATCAGGGAATGGGTCTCAATGATAATTAGTATGTTAGAGACACTGGATCTGAGTTAGAATGTGTGGGACCCTCTTCACTTACAGACTAGATGGCAAAAGGAGACTCTGTAATACTAAATAGTTATATGAAGAGCACCAATAAATGTAGGGTTTGTGGCTGAGAATGTACTGTGTAAGGGAACTTCATGAAGCTAAATCATTTTAGCAATTCTTTTTTAAGATTTAAGAAAGTTCTGAGAAGATTTCACGAAGGTTTATAGCCACCACCCCACCCCCCACCCCCCCGATCTAGTAGGTATATTAATGCCCAAACCTGAAAGGCACTTACTTTGATCTTCAAGGTGCTACTTAATTGATATACCCAGAGTAAAACAAGTACAGACAGTAGGTCATTTGCATACTTTGCTCCATCTCACTGGAATTTACTACCAGCATAACTGCGAAACTCCTCTTCACTTGAGGGCTTTAAAAAAGGATTGCAAACTCTTCTACTAGAAAGATGTTACTGTTCTTGTTATCGTTGAGGGATTGAGTGATGCTCTTAACTCTTAACTTGGTATCCTTTTACCCTGTTGACCCTACAGATGTTATTTTATAAAGCTCTTATGTGCCTTACTCTGTATGGTACTGTTATATAAACACTTTGGTTCCTTCAATATACTGTACTAGACCTGTATGTGTGATGTCTGTAGAATAGAACTGTTAATGGATTCCCAAACTATGTAAATCCTACTGTCTGTATACTCCCATACCATGTCAATTCTACTGTCTGTATATTCTGTCTGTAACTGTCAATTGTCTAAATATATTGCCAGTAATTAATTCTATGTTGCCCCTGAAAACTGGACCTCTGATTCTAGTAGGCTTACCCTGTAATCAAAATGTCAATAAATAAATAAGATTTAAAGAACATGGCAGAGATTTATAATAGTATCTATCTATCTATCTATCTATCTATCTATCTATCTATCTATCTATCTATCTATCTATCTATCTATCTATTTAACATTATATCTTCCTTTTGTGTATAGTAATCTTGAACGCATAAAGGAAGTAAATATTTTTAATGAACTTCCTCTTTTATTCAGAGTCAATTAGTCATGTTATGAAAAAAGACCCACATGATTTGTTCTCAGAAAACAAAACTGCAATTCCCTCTGGCTGTTGATGGAAATTGGTTCAGAATGATATAGATAGAACAAAAACGCTATAACTATGTCTGCATATGTATATGTATATGTATATGTGTATATGTATATGTACATGTATATGTATCTGAGGCCACATGGAAGTGCACCACACAGCTGCATGAATCCTTAACATTGGTTGCTGAATGGGAGGACAAGGCCCACGGGGCCCTGTACTTATGTAGGAAGACAGAGTCTTCCTTTGGTGCAGAGCCCTGTGCATCTTCATCTGTTCAAGCAGGTCCCAAAGGGATCTGCATTAATGAGGGTACGATTCCACAGTCCAAAAAAGAAAGGAAATTATTTGCAAAAAATTCCATTAATGCACCAGTTAGGTTCAACTTAATTCCACAAAAGTAGGGGAATGTAGAATTAGGGTTTTCAATCTTAACTCTCCACCCCTCTCCCAAGCAGCAAAATGACAAGACTACATAACCAACCATAGACAGCCATCATCAGGTATGACAAACAGCATACAACTGTTTCCAGATGACACAAATGCAGTAGCACTATTGTGCTACCTTCGTGGATTTGTATCTGTAGTTGCATATGCACAGGACTCACAGGGCTAGAGCCATATGTACAGTATGTTGTACAGTGTGCATGAGTATGTGTGGCTGCAGAAGCACAGGCCCCATGGTAGCCTGTGCTTCTGCAGACAAAAAGTCCCATGGTAGGCCAGCACAGTGGAATGGAAAGGTGAAGCACTGGTGCCTTACTTCTAGCCAAGTCAGCTACATGGGTTCAGGAACAGATTATGATCACTCAGGGTCTGGCCAGGTGAGGGAGGATTGAACATTCCAGGATGGTTCTCCTCCCTCAGGGAGAACTCTGAGTCCCGTGACTTGCCTGCCATCTAGCAGAAGCTAGGTGGCAGCACCAGCAAGATCAGCAGACAAGGGGGATGTGTGCTGACTGGGGGGATATCACTGGGACCAGGGATGCTGACAGAGAAAAAAAAAACAAAAAAAAAGAAGATGGCCCCATGGGGCCTAAAGCTCTGCAGCCAGCAGTACTTATGCATGCTGTCTGAGGTGCCTCACTAGATAGTATGATCAGCTAGTGTATGTTTTTTATATGCAGCTGCATAACTGAAAAACAGTGACCCCTTGAAACAATTTCTAGATCCACTGCTGAAACCATGTTACCCATATTGCAACAGTACTTACAGCTACAAAATTGCAGGCCCTGCAGGGGCCTGCCCACTGGAGTCAGAAGTTGATGTACATGTCTTACGCCTGTGGCTGAAGAGATGCAAGCTCCCCAGGGGCCTGTACGTCTGCAGATAGAATGTCTGATGCAATTTTAATAGCATGGATTTTGTGGCACCTGAACATCTGCAGCCAGAGGTCTATGCATTTGTCTTACACCTGGGCTGCAAAAGCTCAGGCCCATTCTATGTGTATGTCTTACAATGTGCATGAGAATCTGAGGCTACAGAAGTGCCTGCCCTATAGGGACCAGCACTTCTGCAGACAAAACAACTCTTGCAATTTTGATATCATGGAGTTGTGTCTGTGGGTGTAGTGGCCTGTGCTTCAGTGCTACTGCATTTGTGTCATTTGGAAAGAGCTGTATGTTGTTTGTGTTACCTGATAATGGCTACCTGTGATTGTTTGTATGGTCTCGTCCTTTTGCTGCTTGGGGGAAGAGGTGGGGAGTTTGAGTTGGCAACCCTGATGCCATATTTCACTATTTTTGTGGTCTGAAGTTGAGCCATAACTGGTGTATTAACACAATGTTTTTTTGGCAAAAGATATATATAATAATCCTGGTCTTTGATTGATCCAGATCCAGTCATATGACATTCACATGGCATTGAAGTGAGATGGGGAGCAATGAATGGGGCCATTCTTGAGGAATCAAGGTAATATATGAGAACAGTCACTAAATCAAACAAGTTCAAAAGACCATTATGTTTCTTGGCAATGGTTAGGGATGTGATGAGGGACAAGAAACAAGCCACCTTCTGCAGATACAAAGAAAAGCAAGTTGAGGAAGAATGAGGACAGTATTTAGTAAGAAATGAGGAGGCAAAGAGGCAGTTAGGAGGCAAAAACAGACAGAACTACATATGACAGAGGGGGTCAATAGTGGAGAAAAACATTTCTTCAGTAACAGTGAGAAAAAGGGAATAAAGGAGGGGGAATTGTTAGGCTATCAGAGGGGAGGTAGATTGAGGATGGGCAATACCAGCTGCCATCCTAAATGATTACTTTTTTCTTTCTTAACTAGGGAAGATGGGGGCTCTTACCAGAGACTGGCATCAAGGTGGCCACAAAGGAGGATCCAGAGGTGAGGCAGCAAGTATTGACAAGAGATATGCTCCATAAAACGCTAGCTGCCTTAAAGATAGATAAGGCCCCAGGACCAGATAGTAAGCAAACAGGAGGGCTCAGGGAACTGAATGTGCAATTGACTGAACCCCTAGTAGGGCTATTGAATAGCTAATTATAGACAGGGGGAGTACCAAAGGACTGGAAGGTGGAAGACATAGTTCTACTTCGTAAGGGAGGGGCAAGGAACAGGGAGGGAACTACAGACCTGCCGGTCTTACCTCAGTTATAAAGAAGCTGACTGTGTTACTGGTCAAATGGGTCGTTGTGGACTACCTGGAGGTCAGTGGTTTCCAATACAGTAAACACCATGGGGTCTCTGAGCTAAGTGATAACTGGAAGAGGGGATGAGTCACATTTCTGTATGGAGGTTGGTTTTGTCTTGCTACAGTATATGAGGACTCACACTTGCAGGTTGCTGCCTTAAAAAAGAGTCTATCTGTTTTGGTCATGGACAACAATTGAAGAGGCTCCACCAACTACAGCTGCTGCTGCCAATCATTTTGGCAACCATTACTAGCCCTTAAAAAGCAGTTACCACTAGCAGCACCTCTAAGCTATGGTCCAACGCGTAAAGGACCAAGCACAAAGGACTACACAGGTGCCTGCCAGGGAGTCAGCCAGGAGACAGCCAGCAGTAAGGAACTCTGCCTGTCACATCCCAGGTAAAACTGTATATGCACAGTCAACAGCATAGTTTGCAGGAGTCCTGGCTGTAATATATTGAGGTGTGTACTACAGGTTATCATAAAGTTTATTTGCAGAACAGTGTTTGTGCTATAGCTAGTGACCATATCATTTACAAGGTCATTTTGTGCTGTAGTTAAATAATGCAGCTATACCCTACCTGTGTAAGAACTACAAGATACAGTAGTTTAACTCTGGTAGTCTGTGCAATAGTTAAGCCTACAGATGCACCCTATCTGGATGAGCACTATAAGGTAGTTTTAACTCATGTTATTTTGTACTATAACAAAGCCTGCAGCCACAGCCAATCTGTTCCGTATGAAAAATAAATATGTTTTAGATATATATTTGTAACCCCTAGGTGACACTATCCCTTGGGCTACTACCCCTGCCTGCTTGGCTACTAACAGGTTAAGGGGCTTGAGTTCTGAAATGCTTCCACCCAAAGGTCTGGGTTGGTATGGATCAAACTAACCAGGCCACAGCCCTCTGGGGCACTGTGACCCCCCTTATCTCCCACTAGTGGCCCACACAGTATACAGAAGTAACCTTCCCAATGCTTCAGATATGCAAACCTCTTACACATAAAACTAACACTTACCCCCAGGATTGATTCCTGCAGCTCGACTCTGGGGACCCCCTGTAAAATAAGGTTATACAAGGCACACAGCTCTAATGCAATACTTTCAGCATACACTGACACTACAAGCAAGGTAGATTTCAAAAACACCAGATCTGATTTATTAAGAGGTCTGTAACAAGGAGGGGGAATAATCAGGTTAATTAGCTTGAACACATCCATAATCACACTACTGTGCATGCACTTAGAGTCCAACTCAGTCACACTCTCTGGGTACCCAGGATGGGGGAAAAGGCTAGCCAGGACCGATGCCTGGGGTAGGCCAGCATCACAGCTGGTTGGGGCCCTGTGATGGAGAAAGAACATGTACACTCACCATTTGTAATCCAGAGCCGGAGGGTTCAGTTCATGAAAAGAAACACAAAACAATCTGATGACAAACTTTGATTTAAGAAAAGTTTCAGGGAGCTACCCTGATAATTACTCACGGTACCCAGACTAAACACAGATGGGATGATGGATGAACTTTCAAGATTGCCAGAGGAAGCAGGGCCCACATGAGTTGCTTGGCTCTGTTCTTGTTCAGGCAAGGTGTAAGGGACTGGTCCCCTGGCTGGCCCCTCGTCAATGGATCTTTTCTCTGTGCAGCAGGGTAGTGAGACACAACCCTCATGGCAGGGCCTATCTGCATCAGGCAGCACAGATTCAGTCTGATTCTTGCTGGGAAACAACTTCCAGTGCTAACACACAGTTTACATCAATGTGAGAAAATGGATCATGAACCCCATCCAGCACATAGCACATTGATATGCAAAACTCGTTTACAGTACCAGGCCACAGAGTCCTGACAGGCCGATCTCATTCAGCTAAATCTTCGGTCTTCTATAGTTTAAACCTGGTCCCACAGCAACAGTTTGCTTTGCTCTCTCAAATTCGGAATTAGTCCGATGAAAAATCTTCTCTTCCCTCTCAGGGCAGAAATCAAGACCGTAGGCCGGCAGACAGGCCTTCTACGGTTCTCCAGCGTGAACTACACCGCAATGGCCACTCGAACACTCAGAGCTCCTTCTCGCTCAATGTCCCAAACAGATCTGGCTTGCCAGCAGACAGCTCGAGGGATTTCCCTTAGATCCCAAAGGTCCGATTGGCTGGTTCCTCTGTTAGTCACAACACACTCCCCCTGTTGGTGCAAAAAGGTGCCAGTAGCCCAAAGCTACATTTCCCAGAGTCTGGCACCACCAATTCCACTTTGTCAGGTTCCATTTTAGAGTCCTGGCAACCTGATTAGTGCAATTCGGCAGTTTGGGACCAAAATGGTGGAGCACAACAGAAACAGTCCATGCTGCAAGAAAGGCAGGTTAGACAAACTACATTTTCACTGCTTCTCTGCATAATTTCCAGCAATTAGATAAATCCTTCAACTGAGCTCCCTCTGCGCATTTAGCAACAGCAGAAATGGAGAACTTAGGCAGCGGCCCAGGTGGGACTTGGGCATACAAACACACAGTCCCCCCATGCAAACTAATTATGACTGCGAGCAGACAGCCTTTAAAGAGACAGTACATGGAGGCTTTGAAAGCACTCACGGCAACACCATTTAAAATGGCTTAACGCCGGACACCTACCAGACTGTGAGCAACAGTCAAGCTCTTGGAAGACGTCTGGGAACCCCCATTTGTAGGGGGTTACACCCTTCCTGGCCTGGAAAAACTTGGCATCCACGTCAAGTAGGTACCCTTACAATAACTCTAATACAAATCATCATATACATTTGTAACACTAGCATATCAGGTCTATAACTTTTAAGCAGTAAACATATTCAACCTTTGTTACATACTCGTGTCCTGTATTTCACAGTTTATTACTTTTTACCCAGCATTATACATACATTGCAGTTTGAAATCAGGTTATTACTTCCTGCACATGAAACTTGGAGAGAGGGGGCCCTTCCCTATCAGCTATCATGGGGCTAGATGGGACAGGGGCACCATACCTGGAGGGTAGAACAATTAATTGGAAATTTGCACTTATGCCCAGTTTGGGCAGTGAGCTCTGTGACACATACACTCCTTTATGGACCACATTGATAGGCAAATCCACAGGCCTCACAGGTGAATCATAGCTGAGGTGCACTACTGGTTTTACAGCTCGACCAGTCTTCCTAGGGGGAACAATTACAGTCTTGGCACCTTTAGCTTCACTTTCAACACTTTCTTTACTTGCCAGGGGAGTTTCTATCCAGGCAGAAAAGTCTGGACTTGAGGCACTGTCAGCCTCTCGATCTGGATATTCTGGTTCCACATCACTTTGCTCACTTGAAAGGCACTGGAAGGGAACTATCGTTGCACTCAAAGTACTCTTCCTACTCTGGTAAGTCACCAGTTGGTCTTGGCTCCTCTGTTTCTTCCTCAGGAAATTTAAAAAGGTCCACCATATGAAGTGACTCAATATCCTTAGATGTGACACTCTGCACTTCACTCTCAGGGAGCATTGGCTCCATGGACAAAGCTGGGGGGTTAGGCAATCTAGAAGGCCCAGCTTCATCCCCATAATTGACCAGAGGGTTACCTTGGAACAACTGACTTAGTTCATATGAAAGATAATAACCATAGTTGTAGTCACTGTCATCCAAAGCAGACTGACAGTCATTTTCAATTGAGGTTTGCTGTGGAGGAAACCTTAAATCAGAAACTACAGGAGCAGGCTTTGTCTGTCTTTGTCTTGCAGCAGCCCTTGTCACCGGTCCAGGGGGATCAATTTCTGAGGGCTCAGATTCAATCATTATTTGTCCAGTGGGCAACAAATGGTTATGGTGCCTTGTTCTGACATCCTTTGAGTTGTTCTCAGGATGCACTTTATACACTGGTAATTCATTTAATTTTCCCACTGCTATGTGAGGGAGATCATGCCACCTGTCAGCAATCTTGTGTTTGCCATGCAGTCCCAGGTTTCTTAACAATACACGATCCCCCTTCTGGAGCTCTTGGGCCTTCACCTTTTTATCATATCTTTCTTTATTAGACAAATTTCTCTTTGCAGCCATGGTCTGAGCTAGTTGGTATGCATGGTTCAATTGAGCTTTTAACTTTTGCACGTATTGTAGGTAACTGTCAGCTCTGACTCCATCAGGAGAAACCCTGAAACAAACATCCACTGGCAGCCGAGCTTCTCTTTCAGACATAAGGTGGTAGGGAGAGAACCCAGTGGCATCATTTCTGGTGCAGTTGTAAGCATATACCAAGGTGCCAATTTGCTGGCTTCATCTGGGCTTGTCTTTCAGGTGGAGAGTGCCTAGCATGTCAAGCAGGGTGCGGTTGAAACATTCTGACTGTGGATCCCCCTGTGGGCAGTAAGGGGTAGTTCTAGATTTCCACATTCCCCACAGAGAGAGCATCTTCTTGATAAAGCGACTATCAAAATCTTGTCCTTGGTCTGAATGGATTCTCTGGGGGGATCCATAGTGAACAAAGAAATTCTCTACCAGTACCTTGGCTACAGTGGATGCTTTTTGGTCCTTGGTGGGGAATGCTTGGGCATACCTTGTAAAATGGCCGGTGACCACCAGCACATTACTAATATTTCACTGATCAGGCTCCAAACTCAGAAAGTCAATACAAACCAACTCCATGGGGACACTGGCGGTGATGTTAATAAGGGGTGCAGCCCTATGGGGCAAAGCCTTTCTCTGCAGGCAGTGACTGCAAGTCCGTATATGACGCTCAAGATTGGCCCACGTCTTAGGCCAGTAGAATTTAGACCACACTAGATCAAGGGTACGGTCTATACTGAGGTGCCCCATGTGGTTGTGTAGGGACCTCGGCACCAAGTCTCTGAAAGCGGTGGGCAAAACCAATTGTTGCTTGTCTACTTGTCCCCCTCTGTCTTCTGTTTCTCTGTACGGCAATCGGTTAATCAGTTTTAATTTAGGGCTTTCTTTATACAATAATGCAGTTCTCAAATCAGAGGAGTGCAACTTGGACACATCTTTCCCTGTGTAGAGGGCTTCCAGGGCTGATCTGATCATGGGATCTTGGTACTGAGCCTGCTGGAGGCTGTTATTATCAAGCTGAGGCAGTGCACTAATATCTAATGCAGAAAACTGGCAGTAAGCAGAAGGTATACAATTGTTAGAGGGCCCCAAGCAATCTACTAGACAGTCCACTGCATCCGTGGACATTTGTTCCTCCTTGTCAAACTTCTGACATAGCGCTCGAATATCAGGTTCGGACAGTCTGACCCATTCACTTCTGGAAACAGGCCTCCGGGAGAGGACATCAGCATCTACATGATTCAGGCCTGCTCTGTATTCAACAGTGTAATCATAGGTAGACAATGCAGAAAGCCACCTATAGCCGGTGGCATCCAATTTGGCTGAAGTCTGCACATAGGTCAAAGGATTATTATCTGTCTTTACCAGTATCTTGGCCACATACAAGTATTCATGGAATTGGTCAACAATGACCCACTTCAATGCCAGGAACTCCAATTTATGCACAGGATAGTTTTTTTCAGATGGGGTCAGACTTCTGCTGGAAGAGGCCACTGGTCTCAAGCCATTCTCGTGCTCTTGATATAACACGGCCCCCAAGCCTTGTAGGCTAGCATCAGTATGTAATACATAGGGTTTTGCAGGATCAGCATAGGCAAGGACAGGAGCGTGAATGAGTTGGTATATGATTTCATGAAAAGCAGCTTCACAATCAGGCATCCATCGTGGCCCAAAAGACTCATTTGGACAAAAATACACTCTCTTGGCTTCAGTGGAGGACACTGTCTTGCATTTTTTGTTGGTGGGAGGGTAGCCTTGGGTAAGATTCAGAAGTGGGTGAATCACCCTTGAATAGTCCTTAATGAACCGCTGGTAATAACCACAGAATCCTAGAAATCTTTGTCATTTTTTTAGATTGTGGGGCTGGGGCAAGGTGGTCAAGGCCTCAACTTTGCTAGGATCAGTCTCTATCCCCTCTGTCTACACTATATGCCCGGCATATTTTACTGATGTTTGAAAGAACTGGCATTTGTCAATGGATAGCGTGAGGCCGAAATCTTCCAGACAGTCCAACACTTTAAAAAGTCTGCTTTCATGTTCCTCCAATGAACTTCCAAACACTATAACATCATCTAGATATACTAAGCACTCCAATAAGTTCATGTCCCCCACTGCACGCTCCATCAACCATTGAAAAGTGGCTGGGGCACCTGAGATCCCTTGGGGCATCCTCATAAATTCATAGAACCCAAGTGGACATATAAAGGCTGTCTTCTCATGGTCTTCTGGGGCCATGGGGATCTGGTAGTACCCACTGTGAAGATCCAACACTGAGAACCACTTGCTACCATTCAAACAGTCTAAGGCATCCTGAATATGGGGCATGGTGTATTGATCGGGGATGGTCCGCCTGTTGAGGGTCTGATAATCCACACATAGTCATACTGTTCCATTCTTTTTTTCTCACTGCTACAATAGGCAAGCATAAGGGCTTCTGGATTCTTGTATCACACCAGCCACAAGCATCTAGCAGTGTCAGTGGCTCAGTAGGTAGCACACTCGCTTCTGAGGCCGGGAGATCAGAGGGCTGTGGGTTCAGTTCCCACATCTGGCACTTGGGTTAATATCCCAGTACTGACACTGTAATGCAGCATGAGAGGGGTGCTGCATTTCTGAGGTGCCGTCTTTCGGATGAGACGTTAAACCGAGGTCCCATCTGCCTGGATTGGTGGTAGTTCAGGTGGATGTTAAAGATCCCATGGCACTTATCGAAAAGAGCAGAATTTCCCGGTGTCCTAGCAAATTTCCCCATTCACTAAAAATACCACCAACAGCTTGATCTGTCATGGTCAGTCGGCATGCATCTGTATCCCCCTTCCCCCGGGTCGTGCCTGAAAATAGGCAGGATTTATCTAGTGCACTTACCCGGTCAACAAAAGCTAAATTAAATAAATAAATAAATCTCCTGTAGGTGTCGTCTCACATCATCTATATTGGCAGGTGCCAGGTGTTGAGACCTCTTATGGAATGGCCACTCATCATGCAGCTGGATATGATGCTCAGCTCCTTGCACACATCCTACATCCCATTCCTTTAGTGAAAACACCTGGTCTCTCTGAGCAAGTTTCTCACTGATTCTCATCTTCCATTCGGCTGGCAATGGGGAGTCACCAAAATCAAACAAGTCAGGTGTCACTCTGCTATTCTCCCCCATGTACTTGTTACGTGGTAACACTGCTGTGTCTGCACAGTGCACGGTAGCCAGGGTGCAGCCTCTATTCACCTGAATTTCTCTGTTTGACACATTGTGAACCTGGACCATCACCTGTCGAGCATAGGCAAGAGCCCAAGCGGGTAAGATACTAGGAGTAACCAGCAATCCTTCCAGCAATTTTCTATCGCCTGGTGTATCCAGCATGAGTATCTTATTCTTAACATCCTTTCTTAATCAGACTTCTCCTTGTAAAGTACACTGAGCATTGGGTGCCAGGATCATGGACTCAGGGTCCTTCTTCCATACGACCCCAACTGGTTCATCTGGTTCCACTTCTTTGGCATTCTTCCATGACTCATAAGCCTTCTTGATCAAGGCAGGAATCCTGAAAGTTGTACCAGTCCGCTGCCCCTGTCTCTCATAGCATAGTTGTGCCAACCTCCTGAACATATGAGCATTTGTCCCAATTAGTAACGGAACCCCATTGTACAATCCAGTAGGGGGAAACACTAAGGCCAAGGTCTCCACTTGCTCCACCACTCCAGCTACCGAGGTTGGGAATGATAACCAAATTTGAATGTATCCAGAATAGGGGTACGCCTTTTCACTTAACCCCCCAGACATGCAGTCCTTCCAAAGGCTGTAAGGGCACATCAGGCAAATGCTTCTGGTACCAGTCTTGGAACATGATGGTTACTTGGGAGCCACTGCCCAGTACAGCTCTAGTAGACACTCCATTTACTTTCACAGTCATCTCCATGGAGTGACCCACCACTTCAGACCACTCCAGCAGCACTGACATTGGTGTTGATTGGGCCTTGGCCCTGGTAGCATAACTTTTTCAAGCAGCACCCCCTAGTGGCTGACCATTGCTCGTCTGGACCATAGTCCAATAACTGAGCAGTAACTCTCCTCAAATTCTCTGGCGAGTGACATGCGAAATGGAGGTGCCCATCCTCCCCTCAGTGGTAACAAAACTTAGTTTCTCTAGAGTCTTTGGGTGGTCGAGGGTCCTTTCTCTGCTAGGGTACCTCAGGGGCACTTCGAGGCCCTTCCTGGACTTGGGGCCTATGTTCTTGAACTTCTGAATCTCCACTACAGTTGAAAGTTAGGGCAGTCCTTTGAAGCTCCCCCACCATGGTTCTCAACTCTCGGATCTCTGCCAATAAGTTACCCTCAGTCCTGGTCTCAGAAGAAACAACATGCACTTCCACTCCACTTTTGGTCTCTGGGGGTGCCTGATACGGATCAGGTTCTGTGGCTGCCTCAGTCAACTCTTTAATCAATTCTCTCAACTGCTTGGCCTCATCTGAATCACTCCTCTTCAGAGTCTGGCAAGTGTTCACAGCCCCAGCATAGGGCTCCAGCCCTCCTCATTGGCCTCATTCTCACAAATTTCTTTCATCAGGCGGCAGTATTCGGGAGGGTTTGCCCTCCTATCTTGCAACTTGAGTTTCAATATCATTACACTAGAAAATCTAGCTGACTTCAGGATGTGGCCCAGTCTGACCCAGTTCAGCTCTTTGGCAGGCATTCCTCCTTTCCTGTAGGCCCTCTGCAGAGCCCTCTCAATCCTGGTAACAAAAGCGGACAACTTCTCATTTTTCCACTGCTTAGCTGACTTGAACTTCCATAACAAGTCATCCCCCAATTCAGTACTGCCAAATACTTCCTCCAGTGCTGAGAGGTATTGAGCTGCAGTAGCCTCGGGACAGGTCGCTCGCAGAAAACTGATGGCCTCCAGTGCAGGGCCTCTCAAACTCTTCATTAGTTGTTTCCTCTTCTCCCCCTCTGAACATTGCCATTCCTGCACTAAAGAAGTAGCATAGTCCATCCAGGTTTCTAGATTGTCCTCCTCTGCAGGCACTGGGACTGTGCCTGAGAAAAATCTGAACTTTCGGTAGGAGTCCAACTGTATCGGGGGAATTTTGATGGGGGTGGCAGCTACTGGGGAGCTCTTGGGGGACACTGGGGACATGTCTGGGGAATGCAGGGGTGTGTGGTCCTCTGAAAGGTCTAGCACCTTTATAAGGTCTTGAGCAGTTCTCCCTTCAGACACTAACAATTTGAGCAGCTTTTCCTTAAACCCATCGATACTGGGGGACCCACCTGGGGTGGCTGGACCACTATGCAAATGGATGACCCTACACCCCTTCTGGGTACCTTCGGGCAAAATAACAGGGGGTACCTTCTCAGGATCTATTTGGGAGCTACTCGAGAGCAGTACTATCATAGTTTGTTCAAATAAATCTGCAACTTGCCCCCTTACTTCCACCTTGCCCACGCCCTTAACCTGCTCCACAGTGGATACAATATCAGCATTATTGGTCCCTAATGGGACATCCAATAACAGAATAGCCTTTTGAGGGTCTATCCCCTCAGCTTCACTCCACCCCATCATTCAGTGCACCATCGGTTTATGAGGGGTCATTTTTAGCTTAGGCGTAGTAAGAGCCTCCATTTTCTCACCTAAACTGAACATATCAGGGTAATTTCCTCATGTGGCCACTAGAGGACACTAATCACAGTGGTAACTTCAAAATGTAACCCTAGGTGGTGCTATCCCTTGGGCTACTACCCCTGCCTGCTTGGCTACTAACAGGTTAAGGGGCCTGAGTTCTGAAACGGTTGCCACCACCCAAAGGCCTGGGTTGGTATGGATCAAACTAACCAGGCCACAGCCCCCTGGGACACTGTGACCCCCCTTATCTCCCACTAGTGGCCCACACAGTACACAGAAGTAACCTTCCCAATACCCCAGATATGCAAACCTCTTACACATAAAACTAACACTTACCCCCAGGATTGATTCCTGCAGCTTGGCTCTGGGAACCCCCTGTAAAATAAGGTTATACAAGGCACACAGCTCTAATGCAATACTTTCAGCAAACACTGACACTACAAGCAAGGTAGATTTTAAAAACACCAGCTCTGATTTATTAAGGGGTCTGTAACAAGGAGGGGGAATAATCAGGTTAATTAGCTTGAACACATTAATAATCACACCACTGTGCATGCATTTAGAGTCCAACTCAGTCACACTCTCTGGGTACTCAGGATGGGGGAAAAGGCTAGCCAGGACCGATGCCCATGGTAGGCTGGCTTTGCAGCTGGTTGGGGCCCTGTGATGGAGAAAGATCATGTACACACACAATTTGTAATCCAGAGCCGGAGATGTCAGTTCATGAAAAGAAACACAAAACAATCAGATGACACACTTTGATTTAAGAAAAGTTTCAGGGAGCTACTCTGATAATTACTTACGGTACCCATACTAAACACAGGAGGGCTGATGGATGAACTTTCTGGATTGCCAGAGGAAGCAGGGCCCACACACGTTGCTTGGCTCTGTTCTTGTTCAGGCAAGGTGTAAGGGGCTGGTCCCCTGGCTGGCCCCTCATCGATGGATCTTTTCTCTGTGCAGCAGGGTAGTGAGACACAACCCTTATGGCAGGGCCTATCTGTGTCAGACAGCACAGATTCAGTCTGATTCTTGCTGGGAAACAACTTCCAGCGCTAACACACAGTTTACATCAAGGTGGGAAAATGTATCGCGTTCCCCATCCAGCACATAGAACATTTATATGTCAAACTCATTTACTGTACCAGGCCACAGAGTCCTGACAGGCCGATCACATTCAGCTAAATCTTCGGTCTTCTATAGGTTAAGCCTGGTCCCACAGCAGCAGTTTGCTTTGCTCTCTCAAATTCGGAATTAGTCCGATGAAAAATCCTCTCTTCCCTCTCAGGGCAGAAATCAAGACAGTAGGCCGGCAGTCAGGCCTTCTACGGTTCTCCCGCATTAACTATGCCACAACAGCCGCTCGAACACTCAGAGCTCCTTCTCTCTCAGCATTCCAAACAGATCTGGCTTGCCAGCAGACAGCTTGAGGGATTTCCCCTTAGATCCCAAAGGTCCGATTGACTGGTTCCTCTGTCAGTCACAACATACTTCCCCTGTTGGTGCAAAAAGGTGCCAGTAGCCCAAAACTACATTTCCCAGAGTCTGGCACTACCAATTCCACTTTATCAGGCTCCATTTTAGAGTCTGGGCAACCTGATTGGTCCAGTTCGGCAGTTCGGGACCAACATGGTGGAGCACAACAGAAACAGTCCATGTTGCAAGAAAGGCAGGTTAGACAAACTACATTTTCTCTGCTACTCTGCATAATTTCCAGCAATTAGATACATCCTTCAACTGAGCTCCCTCTGCGCATTTAGCGATGGAAGAAATAGAGTTCTTAGGCAGCAGCCCGGGCCGGACTTGGGCATACAAACACACAGTCCTCCCATGAAAACTAATTATGACTGCAAGCAGGCAGCCCTTTAAGAGACAGTACATGGAGGCTTTGAAAGCACTCATGGCAACACCATTTAAAACGGCTTAACGCCGGACACCTACCAGACTGTGAGCAATAGTCAAGTTCTTGGAAGACTTTTGGGAACCCCATTTGCAGGAGGGGTTACATATTTATAAAAGTATGCTTCAAATATATGTTTGATCATTTGTCTGAAGTATATGCAAATAATCTCAAATTGGCTGGTTTTGAAATATCTGATTTATTTGCAGAATATATGTGACAGATATATTTAATATATATTTATTTTAGGTACATGATATATATTTTATATATCTGCTTATATACATTGAATATTTAATATAGATATGCGTGTTATGTAGTTGACATATATCTAAAATATTTTTTAAATATATGCATTATAAAAATATTTTAAAGTACCCAGACTATAGATTAATCTTGATGTAATATATCTTTAACTGTATATTTGGAATTCCTCTTATTAATAACCATTTAGATATCTATAGTAGAATTATCATTTAATGATGCATCATTACCGCAGACTTACATATTATACATTTATACTTACACATAGGATTTACCACTTGATTTAACAATTTATAAAGGCTCAAATTGGTATTTATACCAACCCTGTTTGGCTCCCTTTTGTGTTGGGTGAGTTCCTACATGTATTTTATTTTTACTCTTTACCTTTCCCTCTGGTCTGTAAGCTAATGCTGTCATTTCCAAACTATTTTAAAAATAGAAATTACCATGATTTTTTGATAAACACTACTTTATAAATATGCAAATTAGTTTTGCAAATATGTACACAGTACCACAGCAGGCATTTGCAAAATATATATTTCACATATAGACAAATATATATTCTGCATATATTCTACACATAGTGTATCTTGTACGCAAACAAGACACATATTTTACTCACAACTGAAGTTAGGTACACATGCACAGAAGGCATTTCTTAGATTTTCCATCACAAATTGTATTTGTATAGTAAAGAAAAAATTGTAAAAGTAAAGCAAAAAGTAGCAACAGTAAAAAACAGACTTCACCACAGGACCCACATTTCACATTGTTCTTAAAAAATATGAGGACAGCATGAAATATGTCAGTCCTGTGGGGAGTTCTGATTGTTACTATTGATAATTTTGGCTTTGGTTTAAATCCAATAATTGTCTTCTGGAGTTCCCGGTGGGTGTGTGTGTGTGTGTGTGTGTGTGTGTGTACCAAACTTTTACTGTGAGTGCTGTTTACATTTATGTTGTGAGCACCATTACATTTTGGAACTGCCTCTTTGCTTGCATACATATTTTGCTATAAGAAGATACATAGAAATAGTGCATTCAATATACATTTACAACATGTGGTATACATATGTGTGTGTGTGTGTGTGTGTGTATATATATATATATATATATATATATATATATATATATATATAATGTAATATATATTCCAGTCATATTTATAAACTATAAAACATATTTATTTGCGAGGCAAAACATATATTTAAAATTTGTATCAGTATTAAGACATACATTGCAGATATGTTCCAGATATATATCAGGCCAGACCCATTTTAACATACAGTATATGAACTATATCTCAGAAAATAAATCTCTAAAATAGTGAAAATATATGTTTGCTAACATACACTCACTGTAGAAATTAGAGTAAAATTACACTTGCGTAAAACTATAATACTTTTTCATTAGCGAATCCATAAAAACATTAAAAAGTAAAACAAAATATTTTCTTAGTTAGTATAACAAAACATATACATTTAGTATACCAGTGCCAAGCATAAGACATACCTCATTGAATTCTGAAAATATCTAAAGTATAACTGGAACAAATGCACAGATATTAGAAATATGTGCTATATTTAGGTATATTCAGATGTAGTCTACATATCAACAAAATACAGTATAGTTCTTTCCCATATGGGTATAATTTAAAAATATGTTACGAATATCTGTTTTGTGTTTTTTATATATGTAGCATCTTACAAGGGAAACCAAAAATGAAAAGATATAAGTAACTCAAAAAATATATGTTGGATAGATTCAAAATATATGTTTACCTAAAATGCAAAATATGTAGAAACTGCAATAATGTGTATGCACAAATAAGTAGTTTTGATTTTATGTATTGGACATAACATTGAAAGAACAAAAACTTGAATTTTTAAATAGTACAGCAAAAAGTGTATTAGAAGTATATATCTCAAAGCTGTTTCCTAAATGTGATACATCTTGGATCATTCTGTGAATATCTAGAATATATCTCGAAATATATTTGAAAAGTGTAAATGTATCTGACATATATTCGAAACATATTTGGGGATACAAGGATATACTGTAGTTCGGATATTGAAATATAGATCTTTTCCATATCGTGAACTCTAAAATAGTTTTGTTTTATCACTGTTTTAATGTCCTATAACTGAGCCTTACAGCTAGACCCCATGGGGCAAGCTCTGTTACTAAAATTAGATTCTGCTTATTGTATGTCTTTATGGGGAATGGGTTTATAGATGAGATTCAGTTGTGCTGGCTGTGGGGTGCTCTTCTCTAGGGATATGCTCAGAAGGAGGGGGAACTGCCTTATCTGGAGAACCTTGGTGGAGCTTCAGGCTCAGCTAGAGGCAGCAAAGGTATAAATATCTCAGCTGCATCATCAGTTCAGCAGCAGCCCACCCCCCCACATTCCCACTCATCCAGAGAACCCTCCCGGTCCAGGGGGGTTTAGAGTGGTGTGGAGGGGCATGGGGAGAGTAAGCAGGGTTAGCCACAAAAGGTTGTTCAGCCCCTCTCCATCCAGACAGTTAATAGATTTCACCCCTAGAGGAGGTTTAGGCACCTGACTCTTCTGTGGGGGTCCTCAACACAGTTGATGGGAACAGATACGAAAGTGTGTTGGCACCCAAGAGGAGCAAGTCTTGCCAAAAGAACCTTATTGGTGGGGGACTTAATGATTAGGGGTAGAGAGTGGGGGGGGTGGATGGGAGTGGGATGGTCTGGTGCATTCCTGGGGCATCTGCCATCTGGGATTTAAACAGAATAGTGAGGATGGTGAAGAGGGAGCAGTGGAAGCTGGGGTGCTGGTGCACTGGTGCACCTGGGTACCAATGATTTCACAAACTAGTTGGTGGAGATGGTGTAGTGGAATTTTGTAGACGGAGGGACAGACTGACAGCACACTCAGCCTTTCTCATCTTTTTCAAAGTCCTCCATGTGTGAGTCAGGAAAGGGAAACAGAACAGCATGAGGAGGGAGGTAATACAGCAGTTTAATGGATGGTTTAAGGGATGATGTAAGGATAAGGGATACCATTTTGTGGGGGACTGGGGGACTTCTGGGATAGGATACCCTTCAATGGTGATGTACTTTACCTGACTAAAGGGGGGCCTATGCTCTGGGGCAGAATTGTGATGTCTATCTGATGTTTAACCTGACTGCAGGAGAATATGGATCTAGGGGAATCTCAATGGTAAGGGAGAGGAAGAAGATTCTAGCTAGTACTTCCCCACATCTGGGGGCTTGTAGTAGTATAGCAGGTACAAAGAAAGCTGTGTTCCATACTGGACTAGGTGAAGAGACTTTGGAGAGGGGGAACGCAAAGAATGCAAGCATAAAAAAAAAACAATGAGGACACGCAAAATGCAAGGGTACTAGCAAAGCAGGATTGGGGGTCAAATGAAAGGGGATGTGCCTTAATGCCAGGAGCCTAGGTAATAAAATTAGTGAGCTCCCGGTGCTGATGTTAGACACTGGTGAACATTGTGGACATAACAGATGTATGGGCTTTAGAAAATAATGACTGGGGATGGACAGTCCCTGGTTAGCTGATGTTCTAGAGGGATAGAGGAATAGGTAGAGGGAGAGAAGTAGCCCTTTATGTCAATGAGAGAATAGAGGTAACAGAAGATGGATGTATTAGGGGTAGGTAAAGGAAGTCTGAGTTGTTGTGGGTACAACTCAAGGCAGCCTCAGGGAACAAAACTGCACTTGGGAGTGATCTATAGACCACCAGCGCAAGGAGAGAGACAGACAGCTCAGGGAAGAACTGGAAAGAGGAACAGATAAGGGGGAGGTAGTGCTGGTGGGTGATCTGAAGCTGACAGACCTTGACTGGGATGTTCCAGTGGCCAGCAGCACCAGAAGCCAAATCTTGCACGATGTGTTCCAGGACTGTCTGCTGGTACAGTTAGTTAAGGAGCCCACCAGGCAGACTGCAATTCTCAATGTAATGCTTACCAACTTGGAGGTGGTAGGAGCTGTGGGAGAAAGGAGGCCATTAAGCAACAGTGACCATAGCTCTGTTTGATATGAACTGGCCATCAGGTCTGCTAAACCACAGTTTAGAGCTAAAATCCATGATTTTATAAGGGCAGACTTCAATGGGCTTAAGGAGCTGTTCAGGGATAAATTAGCAGGGGTAAGCAACATTTATGGGATGAAAGAAAGATGGATGGCAATTAAGGGAGACATTCTTGGGGCATCTGAGACATGCATGAGAATAGTAACCAAAAAGAGCAGGTTCAAGAGACCACTGTGGTTGTCAGCAATGGTCAGGCAAGCAGTGAGGGCCAAGAAAAAGGTCTTCTATAAATTGAAAGAAAGCAGGGAGAGGAAGAATGGGAAGACTGTTTGCTGAACAATAGGTAGAGAAAGAGGACTAGTAGGGAGGAAAAAGCAGACAAAGAGCTGTGTATTGCAGAGGGGTCAAGAGAGGAGAAAAACAGTTCTTCAGGTATATTAGTGAAAGAATGAAGAAAGGAGGGGAAATTGTGAGGCTAACAGAGGCGAATAGGGTGATTGAGGCAGATGGACAAGAGGCTGCTATCCTTAACAATTACTTTTGATCAGTTTTCATTAGAGACTATAGTGAGCTCTTGCCAGAGAGTGGCATAAAAGCAGACATTAAGGGGGTTCCGGAGATGAGGCAGCCAGCATGGTTCCATGTGATAACGGTGACCGCGTAATAGTGATCACCATTTGGGTGAGTCTACGTCACTGAAAATGAATTTCGGTGATGTAGACTTATGGCAAACAGCAAGACAGTGCCCAAGATGTGGGTTTTTTGGTTTTTATGCAGGGGATGTGTCCCCAACATCCCCCACTAAAGGACTCTCAACTCCTGGGGAGTAAATGAAAAAAAACAAAAAAAACAGCGCAATAACGAGTTCTCGAATACAACACCCTCCCAACCCCAGCCTGCCACCAACCCACCATACCACATGGCCAGATCAGCATCCCACTGCCACACTACATCCCACAAACCCTCCCTCCCTTTCTGCCCATCGCACGGCATGGTCCCTACCACCCCCCCATGTCCGCATGTAAACATAGCGACATCCTGTCACTATATGCACCAAACCCTCTATCCAGTCACCCTCCCTGCCAGGTAGCCCTGTATAAAAGTGCCATGATTGAGTCACCCTTTTTGAAAGTGGTGAATCGCGGTCAGCTTTAACACAGGATACCACCAGCACTTA
Source organism: Neoceratodus forsteri (assembly GCA_016271365.2). Classification (NCBI taxonomy): domain Eukaryota; kingdom Metazoa; phylum Chordata; order Ceratodontiformes; family Ceratodontidae; genus Neoceratodus; species Neoceratodus forsteri. The sequence goes on along the minus strand of CM028131.1, from coordinate 1,435,592,467 downwards.
CAAGTGAAAGGTCCTGAAAGGGCTGGCAGTCCAAATGATAAGGCCCAAGGACCAGATGGATTGCATCCAAGGATATTCACAGAACTGGCAGCAGAACTAGCTGATCACCTGATAGGTCTATTCAACAGCTCTCTAAGGACAGGAGTGGTTATGAAGGATTGGAGGGTGATAGACATACTTCATCTCCATGGGGATAGGGCCAGCAACAAGCAGGGAATGACAGATCTGTCAGTCTCACATCTATTTTAGGAAAACTAATGAAGTCACTGGTCAAAGAGGATCTCGTGGACTACTTAGAGAGAAACAGTCTCTAGGACAGTAAGCAGTATGGATTCATGGCAAGAAGATCTTGTCATACTAACCTGATAGTTTTCTTTGACTGGGTGATGAGGGAACTGGATAGGGGCCATGCTGTGCATTTGCTCTACTTCAACTTAAACAAGGCTTTTGGCTTGATACCCCACAGACGCTTGCTGGAAAAGATAGGGAATCTAAGAGCAGCTAAGATCATAAGAGGAAACTGGGTGAAGGAGAGACAGCAGAGGGCAGTGGTCAATGGAGTTAAATCAGAACAGAAGGAGGTCATGAATGGGGTTCTATAGGGATCTGTCTTGGGTATGGTTCTTTTCAACATGTCCATCAGCAACACTGGTGAGGGTATGCAGAGCAGGTTGTGTCTCTGCAGATGATACTAAGCTGTGTGGGAGCATGGATAGTGACAAGAAAAAAAAAGCAAATGCAGAGAGATTTCCAAAAGCTGGAGTGGTGTCCAAGAGTTTGGTACTTGAAATTCAATGCCAAAAAGTGCAAGGTGATTCACCTAGGGAACAAAAACCACTAGGACAAAGTACTGGATGAGAGGGGTGAGACACAGTACCATGGCTAAGGAATGAGACCTTGGAATTATCATCAGTGACTCCCTAAAGCAGTCCAGCCAGTGTAACAAGGCTTATAGCAAGGCAAATAGGATACCTGGCTTATCAGGAGGGGTACTGATAGCAGAAAAACAGAGGTAATACTTCCCCTGCATTGATCCTTGGTGAGGCCACACCTAGAATACTGGGCCCAGTTTTGAGATCTTCACCTCAGTAAGGATAGAGATACACTTGATATGATGCAGCACAGGGTAACAAAAATAATTCAGGCCCAACAGGGCATGTCCTATGAAGAACGCCTCCAGGCACTGAACATGCACTTGGTGGAGGCCCAGAAGGGAGAGGAGAGTTATGACAGAGACCTTGAAATTCCTAAAAGGAATTAACAGGATGAACTGCCAGGAACTATATAACTTGAATACTAGTTTGCGGTCATGTGGTCATGAGTGGAAGCTCACAGGAGGTAGGTTCAGAAGCGACATAAGGTAATACTATTTTATAGAAAGGTTGCTGGAGCCGTTGAACAGGTTGCCATTCGAGGTGGAGGATGCAAAAACCATAGTGATTGTTCAGGGTGTCAGAATCAGGGAGCAGAATGAAAGGGGGGTGTTGAGGTCTAGAACCCTGGAGGGACAGTAGGCCCAAGGCTATAGGGAACTTGGACAGACTGGATGCACCTTTGTGCTGTCATTGTTCATGTGACTATGTTTGCAATAAACAATTAAAAAGCCAAATTTAGCGAGTTTCTCATGCCCCAATTTGGAGAGCTGTGACTCCTATAAATAAAGGAGTTATGGCCTCTATCTCTTTATTTGGAAAAGACCTTGGCTTGCCTGGCTGTGTTGGTGAATCTGTTAACACTTAAAAATTACAAACGAAATTTGGGGATACTCATTTTAAAAAAAGTTTCTTTCTAAAATTAGATATTTTTCCTCTCCCCACCCCCACTAAAAAATGCAAATGAAATTTGGGGATACTCATTGTTAAAAACATTTCTTTATAAAATTAGATATTTTTCCTCTCCCTACCCCCACATCCCTTGCCCCAAACTGCAGATCCATTTGTGAACAGTAAATAAGCCAGTACATAACAATGATAGTACTTGAAAACCATGAACTGCCAATAAGAAATGTCTGAAACTATCAAAACATTGGGGCCTATGCTCCAACGGGAAGGAATTACACACCAGAGGCACGTATCCCACCTGTGGAGCTCTGCACCTGTGGACAGATGTGTGCCACCGGCATTCCCCAACAGCCGTGATCTGTCCGCAGGCATTCCCCCCGGTGCACAGCACTCTGTGGAGCAGCCAGTGATGGAATTGCAGTCCCAGGTGTGCATCCAATCGGATGCCCATCCCTGGTCCAACAGTAGATCACTTACACATCAGAAGGCTCAGTAGCAGAGCACCCCTGCAGATATTGGATGGCTGGCAGCCATGGTGGTGTGATTGGCAGTGCTGCCTGCCATCCTGAGATGCAGCACTGACAGACCATGTGGGAGGATGGGGAGTGTCAGAGCCGCTGGTATATGTGTGTGTGTGGGGGGATGGTTATTGCCAGACAGCGGTGTGTGGGATGGGGACCCAGGGCATCCCTGTGACCGTGTGTGTGTGTGTGTGTGTGGGTGGGTGAGGGGGGTGTACCACAAGGGGTAGGTGCCCACATGGGTGGGGGGGCCTGCAATCAGGGGATGGGTGCAGCCAGGAGGGGGTGTGTGGCTTTCCACACTGGGTGCCTTGCCAGTGCAGTGTCAAGCTGTGGGTGGCATGGGCATGGCGGTGCTGCCCTGGGGTGGGTATGCAGCTGTGGGAAATGGGGTTGCACCATATAGTTGGGGGGTTCAGTCTCTTGGGTGTGGGGCCAGAGCTGGCTTGCTGTATGAGTAATGCCCATCTGCTAAGGGGCTGTTCACTCATCTGGTGTGCGTGGGGACAGAGTGCATTGGGGACATACAACAGTCCTCCTATGTGCCCTGGTGCACAGTTCTATGTGGCGTTGTGCATACTGCGAAGTACTGGCATGCCCCCCACCCACCCCCGGCATGTTGCAGTCTGCATGGGTGTGGGATCGTGTGCGTGGGGGCTGCATACCCCCCTTCGTGAAGCCCACGGTGGAGTGCCATGGGTCCAGAGTGTCTCTGTCCCTCACATACCTGGTGCAGAGTCACTCTGCACTTTCGAGCATAGGGGCCATTGATGGTAGTCAAGGAACTGATTGACAACAAGGGTGTAGGGAATCCTGTGCCTGAGTAGGTGTAAACTATAGAAGCAAACTCTGGAAACTTTTGGCTTCCAAGGGTAGGGCTCAGTGTATATTAGCCCTAGTGTGCAGTAAAATGGCATCTGATCAGAGAGAAGGCCTCTAAAAGAGGAGCATCCAGTGGATTCTGCCACAGAATCTGGGGTATGAAGGGTCAGACATCAGTGCCAAGACCTAATACCGTCAAGAAAATCAATTCAGATTTTTGATTGAGGGATGTACTGTTCTGAAGTGACTGCACAGTCACCTTCAGAGTTGATGGTTCTTGTTCTGATTATTTAAGGTGATGTGGGAGTGAGTTAATTAAGCAGGTTAGATCCCAGCAATGAACATTTCTGTTTTTCCTGCTATAGGGAGGGGTCTTGCAGCCAATCTTTTATGGGAATCTGTATCCCTGGATTGAAATTTTAACCATGGTCTATCACTGAGGGGGTACACCATAGGATAGCAAACCCCTGACTGCGAAACCATTACATCAACAACAACCCATTTGACATCCACAGTGTTGAATGGGTTGTTGCAGCGATGTACCCATACAATGACTCTACTGTTAGCTACTCTCCCCAGTAATCCACTCCCCCCTGGGAGTTGATTATCTGTCGGTCAGGGGTGTGTGGCAGGCATGGCCCCCCGGATGGCGGGTGAGGAGTTGAATCCCCATGTAAACAATGCAAAGAAGCCCTGTCACTGTGGTGGTTGCCAATTGACATGGTTGATGTCAGCAAATCCATGTTGAAGTAGGGGATGTCTACAACTTTGTTGTCAAAGTGATTTAGTAGAACCCACTGAGGGAAGGTGGTATAGTGATACCACTGTAGCCTAGGCTTAAAAAGAAAAATTAGTACACATGGTACAAATAGAGTACAGTACAGTATTAGGTTATTTTCCCTGTGGGTATCTCATTAAGTTCAATGAAGACCATTTTGACAGTAAGAATTGCATTATTGGGCCAGACTATGTCATAGTTTCAAAAATCTTCATCAGTCATTGTGGACCCTTAAACAGCTTGCTAGATAGCTGTGCTAGTGTCACTCACTGAGAGCTTGCTCCACCTATCCCCATCATCCCCCTCCCCAAATGATCCCCCTCCACCGAGCCAGCCCATCCACTACAGCAGCACACCACAGGTGAACCCCAGGAGCCAGCCATTGTATCCACTGTTGTACCTGATCCCTTATAGAAAGGATCTGCCCACCCACCACAGCCAATTCCGCATATACGCCATACAATATGACTTTCTGTTCCATGCTATTGTATGGATCAGCATGACTGGGATTGCTGTGTTCCCTTTACTGATGGTTCTGATTTAGTGAACAGTCCTGGGGTGTACTGTGAGTAGAGGAGGAGGATAGGTGGAAGAGGTAGCCTCCTATGAGAAGCCCCTGCCCACTGCTTAACCTTCCCCAACCTGCATATGGTGCCCAAGGTCCCTAAATGCCTATATGAGGAGATAGGCACAAGGCCAGGCTGTGAAGAAGTGCCACTCTATGCTTCCATCTCAGACCTTGACCCCTATGCTCAATTATGCAGCAAGGCAAAGAATGAGCACACCTGGAGATTTCCTTTTAATTGCAAATCCAGAACTCATTTATCAGGGGTTAAAACCTATGGGTCTGCATTGACATGTGATTGGTCCACTAAGAAACTGGTTGCTGTGCTGTGAATTAGTATGGAGCAGTCTGAGGCTGGTGTAGCTCAAGCTACACATTAATCATATTAGGATGCTAGCCAAGTGGAGGAGGAAATGCCGAGCCTCAGACCTCACCCACTGCAAACCACCATGGGGCACCAGAGAGGCCAAAACCCATAAGCAGAGACCTAGGAAGAGAAAGAAGAGATTAAGAGTTGGCAGGTTCCAGAAGCAAGTACTCATAAGATTGAAATGCTCTTAGATCATTCCTGCTACTTGATGCCATGTTCAAGGGTTAGGTGTTGTTGTAGTGGACCCTGAAGATTAGGAGGCTCGGAGGTGCATAATTATATATTGCATAGTGTCTTTATACTGTTGCTTATTTGCCTGTCTGCTTGATTTAGTTTATTTATTTATTTATTTATTGAAAATGTTTCACCAGGAGAGGCACACTGAGCAAAACAATGCTCGTCTCACGGTGTGACCTGGGGGGGTGCATGGGAGGAGTAATCATAGTACAAGCAATGGTTGAGATTAGTCAAGCAAAACAAAACAGTGCTTACATGGATGAATGTAGCTATCCAGATCTAAACAAGCGGTAGTACTACATACTTGTGCCACATGGGGGTGGCGTGACTTGTTGATTAGCATTAACTATACAAAGTTACATAAGTGTCTGTATCTAAAGAATGGAGAGAGAAATGCCCAGGTTATGAGATGCGAACTGGGGAACATGAGAATGGGGCCAGGGAGGGACAGAAAAAGTCAGTGACTGGGAAATGAGGCGGGGTTGACTTAGGAGGAAACGTTGATGGAATAGTAAGGCGTGGAGCAGAGTATGCCAAGAGCGGATAAGTGCAAGGATTGCTAGGGCAGGTTTGCAGGCCAGTCATTTGGGCTAACAGCCCAGCTGCTGGTCAGGCACATAAGAAGGAAGGGATCAGGTGGGGGAAGGAGACAGGCGGGGGGATCAGGGGCAGGTACAATTGGGTGCGAGGAAGTTAGAGAGGGTAGAGGATAGAGAATGTTTGAGGAAGAATGTCGGATTTGGGCTGGCAGGTCATTCCAGAGTTTAGGGAGGTGGTAAGAAAAGGCTGATTGGCCTGCGGAGGTTCTACGATGAGGGATAGCTAATAGCCTAGAATCAGAGGATGTGAGGGTGTGGGCAGGTGGAGGTGGGGAAAATAGGGAGGAAGCAAGGTAGGGTGGGAGGGAAATGAGCCAGAAGTTAGAAACAAATTTAGCACTGTGAAGCAGGCGTCGATTGCTCAGGGATGGGAGGGCCAGTGAATGGTAGAGCTCGCAGTGATGTGAGCAGGGGGGTGCATCGAGAGGGAAGTGGCAGAAGGCATTGAAGAGAGGGTCCAGTTTGGATAAGGTGGACTTGGAGGCAGAGCTGTAGATGACGTCACAGTAATCGAAGGAAGGGAGAATCATTTTCTGTACTATTTCGCATCTCACCGGAAGCGGGAGACTAGCGCGGTTTTGATAAAGGGCACTGAGCTTGGGATGCAGTTTAGAAAGGATGGAGTCCACATGGGTGGAGAAGGAGAGGTGGTGGTCAAGCCAGACCCCTAGGTACCTGAAGGAGGGCACATCTTCCAGGGTGGTGTTATTTAGGGTACGGAAGAGTAGGAGGGAAGTAAGTCTGTATGGTCTCTGCCTAGTGCTGAAAGACATAGAGACTGTTTTCTTAGCGTTAAGGGAGAGCTGGTTGGAGTTGAACCAGTGTTGAACTTTGTTAAAATCGGTCTGGAGATTAGTGGTGACTTCTTCATGGGAGCGGCCAGAGGTAAAGAGGACCGTGTCATCCGCGTACATGTGTATTGAGGTAGTGGAGCAGGCCATAGGCAGATCATTTAATAGTATGGAGAAGAGGATGGGGCCGAGGACTGAGCCCTGGGGGACACTGGTGGTAATGGGGAGTGGGGGGGAGGTGCAGTCAGTTATTTTTGTAGATTGGGTTCTATTTTGTAGGTACGCATTGAACTAACTTATGGCCAAAGGCGATAGACCAGCACCAGGTTGGCAGGCTAGTAGGAGGGAGTGAGATACTGTTTACAACATCTATTGGGCAAGTTTCCTTGCCAGAGACCAGGTAGGTGGCTTGTAAAGGGGTTGTTACATTACCTCCATGTACCAAGATGTGTAGCTGGGGAATGTCAGCTTCTGTGCTATCTAGTCTGCTGTCAAATTTGGATAGTTGCTCTTCCATATCTTCCTGGTTTTTCATCACTTTTTTGATGTTTGCACAGTGGGCCAAAATAGTTATCTGGACCTGCATTTGAAAGTCTTGTAGCTTAGTCATTAAGATATCAAGCTCCTTATTTATATTTGGGATCATAGGTGCTTTTTGTTTGGTTAAGTGGGCTTGCAAACACATGGTTAACAATGAAGCCTGTGAGCCATCAAAGTCAGAGCTGTGACTTCTGCTTCAACTTTTATCTGCCAAATACGATCCTGATAAAGGCTCCCCTCTCTTTTCCATTTTCAAAGGTGCCTCTATGTTGTGATTGCAGTTGTATTTTGTTTAAGTTATTTATGCCTCCTGGAGAGTTTTCAGCATGATGTCAGGTACAGAGTAAAGACCTCAGGTGACCATTGTGAAGATGATGTCTCGGGAAGTCTCAGGTTCATCATTAACAAAGTCTACGATGTCATGCTCATTCCTGGTGCTGGCAACATAAAAAGACAGACAGGAGCAGTATGATGAGGAGGTTCTGTATGAACATGTTTGCTGGTTTCATCAGGCTGCATTTTATTCTCAAGTATAAATGTATGCAATGGTGTTTGATTGAAACACTATCTGTTCATCTGGAATGAACATGCCTTCATATCTGGGATCCAGTATTGTTTCTAGGGGAAACATGCATGTCCTAGCTAATGTTTGTAAACCTGTCTGCAGCTTGTGTACAACATAGGTATGCCACTTCTTTAATGAGTGCTGCATCCTGCTGCTGCTGAGAAGGTTCAGATGAACTGGTGGTGTCACCACCATGAACATCAGTGTGGTTATCATCAGCACCATTGCTAGAACTTTTATGGCTAACACCACCAGCATTACATCATTGGGTGGCTATAGATGATCTGGAACAAGGGTGTGTAGCTTTCAGGTAGATTTTCCATGCAAAGAACCATGTCAAACATTGTTGATCCTGAACTGAAATCTTTGGTTGCCTGTTCATATGGTTGCAGAACAGGAAATATATTTTTCAGAACACACCACTGCTCCTGTGACAGATACTCACCACAGTTCACTTCATCCAGTTCTATAGTCTGGAACATAGCTTTCTATTTCATGAGCAGGGTAACTGGAAAATTAAGGAAAATGCTACTCATAAATAAATGATACTTGTATGATAAATACAAGCAATGATAAATGATTGTAGAAATTACAAAGGTTCTTTATAAATCTTCAGTGTTCCCAAATGCATCTTTTATTGTTTGCTGCAGCATGTATTGATCACGTAACTTGTTAGATAAATATATTGCCACTTGTGTATGCTTTCAACATGAAGAAAGGCTGTGCTTTTGAAATTAATTACAAATTAATCATGAAGAAGCATATCTTCTAAAATCTAAAGACATCTGCCTCATACAGTGGCAACTAGATTTTATTTAGTAATTCAAAGTCAGTCAATATCGAATAAATCCTGAAACATTGTATACTTCCAGTTTCTTGATGTAAAATATTGAAGCCTATTTGACAACTACTTACTTTGGTATGAGAAAAATAAGCAGATAAACAGAGTGACTAATCAAGTTCTAGTAAAAATAATTTTGTTAAAATAGTTATTTTTCTCAATCAGTACTGTAAGTACAAACATTTTAAAATTATACAATAAAAGTATTAAATCATACGAATAGCATTTCACTATCTCATATATTTTTTGTAGTACATGCCACTTTTATTTTACTGGGGTTGCAATGATCTTTGTCTCTTTGAAGGTAATTATTTAAATATACACCAGTTTTATAAGTGAGTTTTCAGAAATGTTAGTTTTTTTGTAGGCTTTCTATATGAGCGTGTAAGTGTGGCAGATTGTCAAGTAAGGGATCACTGTCACCCACTCCATCACAAGCACATTCATGTTTATATAATCAGTAGGAACATCCAAACTCCTCAAAATTTTAATTAAAACCCATTCAGACTGAAAGTATCTTTACAAGAAAGAAAGGATCCTACCACTTCAAAACAAGCATTGTAGTTAATGCTTCATTTAAAGTGAATGGTGCAATTTACACCTTTTCTCAGACTTACTGTTTCAATCTTTGTGGCAGCAATAAGTTTTCTGACAGTCTGATTCAGCACAGGGTGGGACAAATCACTTTGTGAACTACTTATTAGTTTGGCCACTAACTTTTGAAATCTGATAGCCAAATCAATATCCATAGTAGCCATCAGTTTTAAGACCTCAAAAATCACTATGTGGGCAGCTGACCAGCTAGCTGCTAACTTTCCAAATCTGGTAGCCAGACCAATTTTTTAGTGGCCATTGGTCATCTGGCTACCTCATTTGCCCCATCCTAGCTGAAGTGTACATATGCATGCCCAGATGATTTTGAAACCAAACCAGGGAAGTGAAACAGATGAAAGCAGAGTCACACTGGACCCCTCCATACCTCTCAACCTTTTGTCCCCCAAATGTGGAACATTGCCTGTCAAAATGTGGAACACTTAATCAAATCTTTACCTAAGAAGCTCAAAATACTGTTAACATGTTGCATTTATGTTCAGAAAGTCTGCTATTAATTGAATAATATATTTTTTTGCATCATTTACTATGAATTTTTGCTTTAAAATGTTTACTTTTAATGTGGAACAAGTCCTCACAATGTGGAACAGGAAGCTTTTGTGAAGTAAATTGAGGAACGTTCCTCGTAATGTGGTACAATTGAGAGGTATGGACCCCTCCTCATCTCACACTGTATTGTTTGGCCAAATCCAAGTCTGCATACCAAATTGTCAGCATGTTTGAGTATTTTTCCTTGAGACTTAAAATATATTTTGACAATTTCAGTAACAAATTGCAAGAAATTGTGGATTTTGTGTGGAGAATGGTGAAAATTACAGATAGTGTGGTAAAACTGCAGGCTGAGTCTCTCCACTGTATTACACATGATGCTCCATTTTGTGAAAATGTCTTTGGGCAATGTTCAGGAGCATTTTGCTGCTGCTGGTAATGACTAGCCTGTGCAAAGTTAAAACTTCACCACCACTTTGCTCCACACCTCCATTCAGAAGGTTAATTTTGAGAATTTGCCAGTTTGTGGTAAAACATGGCTAAAGAGTGGCTAATTAGTGCACTTTGCATAGTTTTAGTGCAAGAAGAATGAACTTTGCACTCTGTGGGTGCACAGAATACAAATTTTTTCAAACTTCAATTTTATCGAGCTTGCAGTTACCTAAAACTGTTTGAGACCATTCTTGCCACACGACAGTTACACAAGCATCATAAAATGATAGTCTTCTAGGGTTAAAACAGACTTGATATAATCAGATTACAGTCACTGAACTTCATTGAAATCTAAAACATTTATTCTATGTCAAATCTCTACAATTTGTCTGTTTACATGATTACTTGTTTCTCATCCTTCTTTTGTTAGAAGAAACAACTGGAAAATATAACTAGAATGCCTATTGTTAACTAGTACATTAGCACCTGTATCTAATGCCAATGAGAGTTTAAAAATCTATGATTCTATAACTGCTTCTAGCTAACCTCTCTCTCTCTCTCTCTGTGCTTCTATAACAAAATAATATTATGCTATCTGGCAAATAAAGTTTGAAATTCTGGGACTGGCCCATCAGCACCTGAGCAGGGTTCACGATGCTGTTGATCCGGGTACATGCCCTAATCCTGGGTCATTGGAGGGTTGGCTAGGGGAGGAAGATCAAGTATCCAAGGTATGACTACCTACTTCTGGGGTGGGAGTGGCACCTGGTATTAGCCTGGCCCTTAGTGGCAGCTGAGGGTCAGAATACTGGAACTACACACAGGGTACAGAGGCAGAGCAGAATTCCCATTGGCTAAATACAGTATATTGGGTAGCTCAGCCATTCATGTCATTGTATGCCAGCTCCACAGCTCAATGTGGAAGGGGGATGACAGGGAAAAAAATCTCACTGGCTGGCAGGATGATTCTCCTACCTGTGGAGTGTACATCCAGCTAATAATTCTTAAGTATTTGATAGCCAGAGAACATATTATAGTGCAATCCTACCTCCCTGCACAATCTTCACCAGTGCTCTGAATAGGGTGCTCCAACATATCTGGTTACTGTGGTTGTTCAGAAATATCAGGTAAATAACCTCAGTTGAATTCCCTCCAGGTAGGTGATGCTGTAACTACACACCCCTTCTGAAGTATTTTCTCCCACTGCTTATTCTGGACAGTGACCCTTTTCTCTGCCTCCCACTTTGGTCTAATACAATTTAGAGGGGGGTGAGTCTATTTTAATTAGTATGCCATAAAGTTCTGAAATGGCTCTGATTTTGGCCTTTAGAACTGCTAATAAATAAAGAAATGATATTAGTCTGATTGTGGACTATTAACCTGTATTATACTGTGCTGTTTAAGAAGAAAGTTTCTGATCTGTAAAAATAAATAATGATCTGCCTGTCTCTTCTGAAACCTGTCTTGGAACTCATGATAGGAAAGATACCTTCCATCTGATATTAGCTGGCTGAATCTTCTGAATCCTTTAATCTTTCAGTGGCAATTGCCTGTGTCAAGTTGTGGTGGGAAAAAAGGACTTGTGGTGCTGGATGGGTGAGTGGCCCAATGTATTTGGAGTCCCTGTCAGTTTGCACACTTTTATAAGAATTCTGTGGTTCTCAACCATGGGTTCTTTGAGTTCTTTCCCAAGTTTCCAGGTAGTACTGCTTGGGCTATGGTCTAAAGGGGTAATGTGGGTGCTGTGACTTTTTCAGATAAGTACCACTCAGAGACTATTCTTTGTTCTGCCCATGTCCCAGGAAAATCAGCTTGTGCTGCTAAATAGTATGTTTTAAAACAGGGTTACCCTGTCCAGCCTTCTCATTGGGTAGCTGGATGATGTTGTGATATTCTCAGGTGTTTTCCTAACTGTAAGAATTTGGAGAGTTCTTTATGGAAGGTATTCCAAAAGGAGTTTAGAATAGGGTTAGGATGAGTTTGGAATAAAAATAATATTTGATGGAATACAGTCATCTTAATGACTTCCACCCCTCCTCCCCCACCGTATAGTGTTATTACTGGGAGAAGCTTCCAGCATGCTAAAGCTGCTCTTAGGGTTTCAAATAATTTCAGGTAATTTTCATGGAAGACTCTGGAAACCTCTGCTGAGACACAGATACTCAAATATCAGAAAGTGTTTTAGGGTGACCAGGCAAAGGGAAACAATTCCTTTAAAAAGAGAGATGCCATGGTTTAGATAGATATACCTCAAAATTCTACAGCGTTTTTCAGGAGGATCTGATACCTTGGATTTTTCGGATGGTTTCAGAGATGTAGAATGTCCATGGGTAGTTACCCCAAATTATGAATGAGGCTAAGGTAATAGTAATTCATAAAGAAGAGAAATCCAAAACTAATCCAGGGAGTTATCGCCCTATAGCCTTCTTAAATTATGATTACAAAATCATTGCAAAAGTTGTAACCAACTCCCAGAGGCCATCGTTTAAAAACCAATATCGATTTATAAAAACAAGGATGATTGTACAAGCATTCAGGAAAGTTCAGGCTCTCTTTTACTGGGCCAAGGAGTCATAAGAAAAGTATTATGCACTAGCAATCGATGCCAGTAAAGCATTTGATCTTTTGGATCACACTTTTTTGTTTGAATGCTAGGGTCAGTGGTGTGGTTGTTGGGGACCAAATGTCCCTACAGCCATATCTCTTGCTAAGCGAGAGGCCTGTGACTGAGAGAAATTGCTTCTGTTAATGTCAGTAATTGTAAATATCTGGTTGATCCTGCAGATTTTTTTTGTTATAATTAAAAATATCTGGTTGAACCTGCATTTTTCATCATATCCTGTTGCAGTCGCGGGTTCGGGTGATCGAGCTGCTGCCACTGTCCTGAGTGTGTATGTGATTGATTTTATTGTTTCTATGTCATGCATTTAAAAAAAAAATAGCTGAGCACATGGAACCTCTAGAGGTTTTCAAAATGTTGTTGTACCACCATATGGTACAATCACGTTTTATGACCTTTTAAACTGTGGTACAACAACATTTTAAAAGTCACAAATTTCCATACACAACAAGCCCTCACCATACACTATAAAGTGCTTCTTTTAACTGTGCATGTTTGTCAAACACATGACTTCCACCAGATTTAGTCCGTATATAAAACAGGGCACATGTCTGAAAGCCCCATCATTCATTACCTCCAACATGTTAATACCACTGTACTTTAGAAAGATGCCCACATTAAGATCATGAAGGACAATTGATCCATATGTCTTACAGTGACTGGATGAACTGCAGAATGTTTTCCCTACTGTGCTTCCCCTTTCCTCTCCATTACTGCAACATTAAGTAAGACAATTCATATTATGAACCGGCGATCGTAAATGGACGATTCTGATTGGCCAAGAGGTTTTCGAAGCCGTAATGATATCGGGCTACATCATCACGGCTTCAGAAAACCTCCGGTCATCAGCCTCCTCACTGACCGTGCAGTGTTCTCAATTTCCCGCAGTCCACAGCAAGTCATACCAGAATGCCGCCATTTAAAAAAGAAGAAAAAAAAAACGAACTCTTGTTACGCTAAACGAACGATACTGCCTGCTCTCGCCAGGACCCACAACAATAAAACGAACATTAAAGACATTCTGGATCAGATAAAACAAACCTGCTGCCGCTCGCAGGCTACACTGACCAGACGACGGTTCCCAACTCTCGCAGGCACACGCAGATTCAAAACGGCATCGCCAGACACAATTGTCCTGTCAAACCCACTGCTTCCAAATCCAGTAATATTGCTCGTTGCCTTCATTTTCTCTATACAATCTCATTACCGCGATCATCTACTGGGGAGTGGAGACAGACAAAGACACTGTTGTAGAGTTCAAAGGTCACACCATCACAGTATACTGTTACCTCTTATGTCAGCTCCAACTACAACAGCGCCACCTGCTGTCCTCTAGAACTATTTTTTTAAATGTATTCCTACACTACCAAAAAAGCTTTTTTTAACAGGTTTAAAAGGTTGTTTTTACTCTTTTATTTATAAAATCATTACTCCTGTTCATAATAGCAATAAGGCACTCCAGGGTGTGATATATCGTGGGATATCGTCACTTCTTGGGTCGTTGGATGCACTCGGCCTGCGGCCTCGTGCCCAACCACCCGAGGCGTGACGATATCCACCCTGTCGTGCCTTATTGCTTAATTTTGAACTGGCAACCGTAAATGTAAGAAGCTGATTGGCTGACAGCTCTTTGATATCGTGATGATATCTAGCTACATCATCATGGCTTCAAAAAGCCTCCGGCTACTAGCCTTGTCACTGCCACAACTTCCTCCACATGCCAACTGCAGGAGCGCCCTATATCTCACATAATGTTTCTATCGGGCGGCTCTTCAAACTGAAAAAAAAAACAGGAAAAGACCCCCAACTGGCCACACCATGTGCATCTGTGTCTTTTTTTTTTAACAGTTCTTTCGGCTGGCAGCTTCCTACTGAAACAGCTGCTACTGCCGATGACAGACCTCCTACTGCAGCTTCCCCCCCATCCCTCACTGCACAGCACACAACACCACAAAAAAGCCTGCTGCAGAGCAACGAGATGATCAATATTAAAATAAAAAAATTAAACTAGCAAATAAACACAATCCCAACAATGTGCTAAATAAATAATGTGCCACTGACTGCAGCATTCAATACAGCACCCACTCTCCACAGAAAACAAACCAAAACTGCTGTCAGCTACTCGAGATACTTACCAGCTGTCGCAGATGAAACACAAGTTTTCACCTACATTCCTCATATTCAAATCACGCTTCTCAGCACATGGGCATAACTGCAGCTAAATGGACCAGGTCATACTCACAAAAAGCTTACTTCAAAACTGGGAGTAGCACTGCCACATTGCATTAGCGTTCCACAAACTTCAACAGTGCCACCTGCTGTCCACAGCCCTCCAGGAACTTTGTTCTGAAAAGGTATTCCTCCAACAACCCCATAAATTTCATTTTCATAAGGTTTTAAAACTGTTTTTTTTTTTCTTCTAAAACATTTAAACCAGTTCATAATAGCAATAATGCACTCCAGGGTGTGGTATATCATGGGATAGCATCACTTCTCGGGTCATTGGATGCACTCGACCTGCAGCCTCATGCCCAACCACCCAAGGCATGATGATATCCCATGATATACAACACCCTGTCATGAATTTTTGCTTAATTGTTCTATGCCTCTGTAGGGCTGTCCATTTCAATATAACACCTGTGGGGTGGTGGTGGTATGGCCCTGGTTGTGGCACTTGATTTGGACACAACCCAGTTGGCAGTAAAACTCAGGGGCTTTACCTTGCATGGCTGCCTCAAATGTCACTAGTAAAAAGCAAGGACCCCCCCCACCTCTTTCAGAAATGTCACTATCTATAAGATGCCTTGTACATGGTGAGGGTAGCATGCTGATAAAGCACACATCTTAATGGAATGTTAAATTTGGACTTCATTTCATGAAAGAGTTTATAAAAGCCAGTGTCTTCCAAAAGTGAGAATGACTGACATCAAATGGCCATCATCTCATCAATGAGTTCAGCCATTCATGTACACATTGGGTGATTATGTGGCAGTTAAGGGTGGACATGGAATGATTCTGGCAGTGCAGTTTGTTTTGTTACTAATTTCCCACTAGTGCTGGCAGGTTGCTTCGTTGCTACCTGACTCTGGCTGATGGTGATTGGACTCCTTCTGAAACAATATCAATGCCTGGTGCTGTATCCGTTGTGTGCTGCCATATTGGCTGGATTACTTGAATTCATTAATGCATCCCACTTCCCATATCCAATATTCTCTGCTGGCCCTCCATATGAGTCTGTCTTTAGTAAGGTATGGGCCTGGCTATTAGGAGGATGCCATGTTTATGTTTTAGATGATCAGCCAGAAGACTTGTTGACAAAGTTCATGCAGCTTGACCCTGATTGATGTTTTTGCCACACTGATTGCAAGATACCTTCAGTGAATTTTTGGTGTCATCTGTAAATCCTCAGAAACAGTAGACAATCTATTTGGATTTTTAGTGACAATAACCTGGGGGGAGTACCTCTGAAGGAACTGCAAGCCTCTTTTGGGAGCACTGTGCAAAATCATTGCCGGGGGTTTGTAGCAATAAGTTGCACAGTACTGTGGGGCTGATGGTGAGGATGTGGCTTGATGTTAGAATTCTTGGAATGAGAAGTGTTCTTTCTTGCTTTTCTTTTAATATTTAGTTCTTTAGTTTTGCCATCTACTCCTGTTATGGCCTCCACTTCTCAGTATCGCATTTATCATCACAAGCCAGTGGTAGCAGCACGTGGTCTAGTGCTACGGGACTGATGTGAGAGATGGGCTTTGTCTTAGAATTCCTGGGCTAAGAAATGTTCATTCTTACTTTTCTTTTTTATATTTTTCTTTTGCCATCTACTCCTGTTATTGCCTCCACTCCTTAGTATCTTACTTATCATCACTAGCCAGTGGTAGCAGCATGTGAAACAGTACTATGGGACATATGTGGGAGTTGGAGCTTGGCTTTTGAATTTCTGGGCTGAGAAACTTCCCTGTTTTTCTTTTTTATATTACAGCATTTCTTAATTTTCCATCTACTTCTCTTGTGACATCAACTCCTCAGTAACCCACTCATCATTAGTAGTTGCTGTTTAACTGAAATCTCACTTTCAAACTCCACTTATTCTCTATACTCCTTTCTGGCATGTGCTTCACCATGTTACTCCTCTTCCTCCTCCTCTCATAATTCCTCGATGAAACCTCTTCCTCTTGTACTTTGCTTCCTTGTTCCTCTTCTTCTCATGCTTCATCCCCTGCCCCTCCTTCTCTTGTACTTTCCCTTCTTCTATCTTCACTGCCTCTGTTTCTGTCCCTTTTTCCTCTAACAGTTCCATTTTCTAATCTCATTTTTGTCAGACCTCTCCCTTCAAGGCTGCTTAGGTGCTATTAATTTGTTTGCAACTATGGTATCAGCATATCTTGCCTTCCTCTCCTGAAGAACTGTAATTTTTGATCCACTGACAGGATTATTGTAGTGTCCCTGTCTGAGCAGACTCACTGTCACCTTCTTCTAGCGTAGTAAATGATTGACCAGCACTGGGTACAATGTTGCTGCTGTGCAATATGTCTGTGCCATCTGCTGTTCCATTGTAGTTATGAGACATACAGGGGAGTTCCTGTTTTTTCATTAGCAGATTGATCATTTATAAATTGTTATTGTGTAGGGGAAGTAGAATTGGAATGGACAGTTTCTGAGAGAGGAGGAAGACATGTGCTTTTGGATAACCCATGGTGGTGTCATCAGATGCACTGGAATACCTGGGAAGGCTCCTTGAAGGAGTGCAAGTGAACCCATTGGACATCTGTGGACTACCAAACCAAGGTTTAATTGGCATACTATCACATATCCAGCCCTAGTTATTCAGCTTTTTGATTCCAGTCACACCATGACCATCTCTACTAACACCAGTTGCAGAACTTGAACTTGGAACTGACATGGTCAAATCTTTATCTGCATCTTCCTCCAACCCTCACCCTGCATTCTTTTGCCACCTGTTCTTTTGTTCGTGTTTCATAGAGCAAACAGCAATTGATACTCTTATGTAACAGGATGCAATGCAAACTATGATGACTCACTAAAATAATGTGTATTTTGAAGATTAGATGACCATATGATGCAAGGTGAGAGGGATATATTGAGAGACTGAGACAACCCCACTGACAGACCCTATTGAGAAACACAGAGTTGAGAGACTGAATGCATTTCTAGTTAAGTCTCATACAGCAGTCCCCTGTTTCAGTTTAACTCACTGTTCAGTTCATAGACTGCCTGGTATCTGACTGCATCACCCAGGATGGTGGTGGGGGGGGGTAATAAAAATTCTGCACCCGCAGCTCCTGCAGGCATTAAAATAAGCCTTAATTGTAAAATAAACTTAAAAAATCACCCAGCCCTGTTTTGCTCCATGCTTAGCTAGTCTTTTACACTATATTTCACTCTGTAGCAGCACATACATTACTGGCCTGCCTCACAAAGAAACTGCAGTAAACTTATTTTAGGTAGCTAATTATAATAATAAAGTAAACATTTCTTTAACAATTTCAGCATGTTTTGGGATCAGAAACAACTATTTTTCCAAAGAACTAAATAGTGTTCCTTCTAGGTGCACACACATCATCTCTGGTGAGGGAATTGAAAATGGTACCAAGATGTGTGCAGTATGAGGGGCTCACAATATTCACATTGTGGATTGGCTGGTGCAGGTCATGTGGCTTGCACAAATGTAGTGTGTTATCCCTGTAAAATCATTCTAAGTCATGCAATTGAAGAGCTAAAGCTAAGACTGGAAACGTTTGACCTAGAGATGCAGCAAATTTAGACTTTGCATGCAAAGTTGATGCAAAGTCAGGAACTTTGCATTTGATGAAGCTTCTCAAAGTTCCCAATTTTCCCATCGGCTTCTAATGGCAAAGCTTAATTTTTTTTTTAATTCCATCTCCACCAACTCAATTTGAAAGAACCACCCCCTACCATCCATCAGAGCTTTTTAAATAATTCCCTCCACCAAAATCATCCTCTACTGTGCAAAAAACATCCCTCCTCCCCTTTCCTAGTGAACTTTGTGGCTGCCAAGTCAACTGTTGCAGTATTTTCCATATGCCTGCTCTCACCCACATGTCAAACCCAGCTCTCCCACTTACCCCATCCAATCTGCCACCCACTAGTAGTTTTTTTTCTCTGAATCCCTGGTTTCCATCAAATGCCCCCTCCCTAAGCCTGTGCTAATGTTTTCAGCAATGTGGTTTGCCACTTATGCTTTCCCCAGACAGACTTTTCATTTTTGTCTTGCAAGACAATGACCCACTGCACAACTCCTTTAACAAGTCTAATTGTTTGGTGGTCACTGTAGCTTGCAACTAGGGATGCTGCTGTATATGGCCAGCAGTAAATTTACATTCCAGAACCATCACTTCCCTAGTTGTTCCATCCCCTTTCCCTTTACTGGTGCAATCCCCATTGTGCTGACAAACGGACAGACTTGTAATCTCTTTTTGCATCCAACAAAGGAGTGCAAAATTGAACAGGGGCACCAAGCTGTCCTTAAAGCCACTGTGTGCCATTGATTTGTGACTGTATATGGAGCACCAGCTCTTTAGTTACAGTATGTTTGCTTCCTTTCCATGCCTCCCTTTTAATTAACTAAAAATTTTACTGTATTATGATCCCTAACTGCTAATGGCTCTCTTATTTTATACCCTGGTATAGCATCACCAATGTTACAGAAAAGTAAATCCAATTTGACCTCTCCTCTGTATTCTTGTATGCATACTATGTCAAGTTACATTAATTTATTGTTGGTACAAAGTGAGGCCCTGTACTATCAGTAGCCAGTCCTGTTTTCCAATTTATACCTTGATGAATGAAATCACTCACTACTATGATGTCCTTTTCCACTCAGTGTCACTCTTTCCATTGCCTCTGCTATTCCCATGTCCACTGCATAAGTGAATCACTGTCTGACGGTCTGTTGCAAACCAGTATTGAACTGCTTTATCCTTATTTCCCTTTGCATTTACACATATTGTCTTTGTTTTATGATTGCCACGTTTGAGATCTAATACTTCCATGTTTTTTTTTAATGATTTATTTCCAGACTAGACTACTGTATTCTACTAGTGAGCTTTAGTCTTGGTGTTGCTGCCAAATGACCTCCCCATCTGATGCTTCCATTAGGTCAGTACTCACTGTACCACTGACTATATATTAGATTCTTTGAAAAAACATCATTAATGCATCAATGAGGGTTACGTCAATTCTAACACTCCACCCCACCATCCACACAGCAACAGGTGTCAGGAGTGTGCCTTGAGGTTGTCAGCCCTAACACTCACCCAATTCCATGAGTAAATAAGCTGAGATGGGTTTAGTATAGGAGAATGGTGTGAGTGTTATGGCTGACAACCCCAAGGCACACCCCTGATGCCTGTTCCTGCGAGGATGGTGGGGGTGGGGTGGGGTGTTAGGGTTGGAAACCCTAACACCACATTTCCAAACTTTTGTTGCTGTAACTCTAACTAATGCATTAACATTGTTTTTTTTTTTTTTTTGCAAAGAATTACCATACTTTTTGAGAAAGTATAATCATAGCTTTATTTGCTTCGGGAAGCACAGGGCACTCCGTGCCCTGAACTCCCATCCATCCATCTATAAGTGTAGAGAGCTTGTAGTTGTATCCTTATTTCCCACTGGGAGTGCAGGGCCCTCTCCCATCAGTCCATAATGGTATCCGTATATACATATGGGAGCACAGGGCCCTCAAGTCCCTGTGCTCCCATCTGTGCTTCAGATCCTCCCACTCAATAGTGTACATCATCCAAAAACACTCCACATTGCAATCCTATCCTATAGAAAACACATAAAAATTGGAAAGTTGTGTGACTTGACACCAAATTAATATATTTTCTCAAAACCACCAAAATGCACATCGGTGGCACACATCAGTTGTAGCCTGGAATTTCATACCAAAATTCCAAACAATTTCTTAAATGACTCTGTAAACCTCTCATTACAGTGCTATCCTATGAGAAATAAGGCAAAATTTAAATCTGCAGAACTCCAAGCCAAAGTAATATATTTTCACAAAACCAGCAAAAGTTACATCTGTGGGGTATACCTTTTGTACACTGAGGGCTGGATATTCAGACTGTGCCTGGCAGTGGCACAAGCCTGAATGCAGTGTAACTGGGCTGTGCCAGGGCCAGGACTAGGCAATATTCAACGGTGATGCGCCATGGCTCACCACCATTGAATATGGCATGGTGGGTGCACATAGTGCGCATGGTGCCGTGGCACTGCACCAGTGCAAGACACAGAGAGGGAGCATGGGGATGCGCTAGTGCAAACACAGTTGCACTGGGTGCAGCACCTATGATATTCAGAAGAGGGCATGCAAATAAGGCCTTAATACATGCATGGTGCAACTGGGGCTATTAGCATGTAATTATGGTCTCATTTGCATGCCTTGTGCCGGGAAGCTCAGCTAATTGTGCCTGGCACCCTGCACAGCATGACATGTGGACTGAGGGGGTCCCAGGGCAGCCCCCGCCCTGTAACTACGAATGTGGCCGATGGTAAGGAACTCAAGCCCTGGTAATCTAGTGGCACCCCCCCTCCCTCCTGTAGCTGTGATCGCTGGTAAAACTGTAGTAATAATAATCCCTGGTAGTCACGTGGCACTCCCTCTCCCTCCTGTAACCGCAATTGCCGGCAAACAGTAGCAAACAGTATCCCTGGTAGTCCGTGGATTTATCCTGATCCCGACCACCCGTTCTTGTCCACTGTAGCTCAGTAAGAAACCTGGTGGTCCAGAGGTAACTCCCCTCCCCACCACCCACAGAGGACGCCTGCCACCCAGCTGCCTCCCTCGTCATCAGCGGGCAGCTGCACTCCACCCGGATTCCACCCAGGTGCCCACCAAATGACACCTTACAATATGATCTGTAAGCCAATTGGTCCACAGTGTGGATGAATGGGCCTGCACACCATACTGTACTACACAGGCACAATTCTGTGAATGGGCTCATTCACAGAATTGTGCCTGTGTAGTACAGTATGGTGTGCAAGCCCATTTGTCCATACTGTGGACCAACTGGCTTACAGATCATACTGTAAGATGTCATTCGGTGGGTAGCTGGGCAGTATGAGAGTGGAATGCAGCCGTCCACCGATGACAGGGGGATGAGCTAGGTGGCAGGTGTCCCCTGCGGGTGGTAAAGAGGGGGGGGGTTACCACTGGACCACCAGGGTTCTTACTGAGCTGCAGTGGATGTGAATGGTGGGTCAAGATCAGGAGGGGGAGTTCACTGGACTACCAGGGATACTGTTTGCTACTGTTTGCTGGTGATCGTCACTACAGGAGGGAGGGGGGTGCCACTAGACTAGCAGGGATTATTATTACTACTGTTCTACCAGCAATCGCGGCTACAGGAGGGAGGGGGTGCCACTAGACTACCAAGGATTATTAATACTACAGTGTTACCAGTGATCATGGCTACAGGAGGGAGAGGCTACCGCTAGACTGCCAGGGAATATATGTGTACAGTTGCCCGTGGTCAGGCCAATGGGAGGGGGTACCACTGGACTACCAGGGACCATATGGGTTCTTGTGGTGGTGTCCTTGGTGGGCAGATGGCCACGCATGGCTGGTGGCTGCTGTGTTGCGCTTTGTAATACAGCAGCCCACCTGTGACTGACTGGGACTTGCTCCTGCTTTTCCGGGGCTCAAGTCTGAGCCCTCCCATGTGGCCCAATGCAGGGTTGCACCAGCATATGCACCACACATCCCAGGCTGAATATCGGGATGTGCTGCATATGCATGGGCACGCCCCCTGCAGCTGCGCCACATAGGATTACATTGCAACCCAGCACATCGGGACTTGCGCTGCGCCTGGCAACCTTTTGAATAGCCCACCGGGGTGCAATGTGGGGTTGCACCAGCACACCTCTGTTGCACCTGGCACAACCCCTTTGAATATCCCAGCCTTAAAATTTCAGCCAAAAATACCAACCCATTTCTTTGATATAAAGTGGCAAAGAAACAGACATATAAAAATTATTTTTCGCAAATTGTGAAAAAGAATCCTTGTTGCAAATCTTTTTTTGTAATTTGCAGTAAAAGAAAATAATTTTCCACAAATTGCAACAAAGGATCCTGATTAAAGTAAAAGCTTTCCATGATTTATGATTCAGGATTTCCGGGGGGAAAAAAAACACATTTCTCATAAAGTAATAAAAATTCTAAGTCCAGAATCCAATTTCTTGGGCCTGGATTAGGTAAACACAAGTGTTGGTGTTTACCATATCGCTCCAGTATTTTTGCAATTTAAGTTTGTTTCCCTCACTAAAGGAAAACAAGATGGTGGCAGCACAAACTAGGATTCCACATTTGTGGACAGGATTCTGCATTTGCGAACAAGAATTCTGCATTTGCGAATCCTATTTTGAGCCTCACATCAAACTTTTCCCATAGGAAATAATGGGAAACTTTAAAATTTAATAACTTTCAAATGAATTAATATCTTTTCACCAAACCTTCAAAAGGTACCACTGTGACACAAGACCTATATACCATAAAAATTTGAGCAAAATTCCACACAGTTTTTGCACAACATGGTGACAAATAATTAAAAGAAATAATTGGCACTCTGTAGCTCTACACTCACAGCTGCACAGAACAAAACCTGCCATATTAAGAGATCCTTGACCCTTGATGGTGCATGTAAAATTTCATGTGAATCGCTTGAATGGTTACAAAGTTATTAATGTGTGAAAGTCTCAATTTAACATACAAGTGAAGATTTAACCTAACTATAGGGGTGCAACTGCTCCCCTATAAATAAACTTCCTTAGCATGAGAGGACAGTTGCTCTTTTAACTCTTCAGTTGCTCCTGACTGCACAAAAACTCAGTAGATTTACTTTTCCCAATTAGTCTCCATATGAGCTTGCTGATGCTGCCTGGGGTAGAGACATTATGTTTCCTTCTTTCTTGACTTTCTGTCCCTGTTTCTGGACTGAAAGTTGCCTCTGAAACTGGCAGAGATAAAATGTGTTAGTTTGGTTAATACTTTACTGGACTACCACCATGACACTTACTTTGGTTATGATTCCTGCCCCAAACCCTTAATGGTTACCCCATCTAAAAATGATATAAATAGTAAATAGAAAATACTCAGCCTCTTAGTTTCTGAGCTCCGGAAGTGACATCACAAAGTTCAAAAAACCAACTCTATATTAAATTAAGTTTCCTCTGAAAAAGTGAAAATCTGTGCTTTTTAATTTCCAGTAGATAATGACACATAAAAAACTCAGCGCTCACCTCTACCCTTTTTCAAAGACTGGTTATAACAGACATGTGCCAGATATTCAAAAAGTTAATGTAGCACTAACCATGGGACCTATGCTCCAACGGATGGATATTATGTGCCCGAGGCACATTTCTCGTCTGCAGAGCTCTCCACCTGTGGACAGGTGTGTGTGCCTCCGGCATTCCCCTACAGCCATGACCTGTGCAGCACACCGTGGGGTGGCCGGGGTGGAGTCACTGACCCAGGCAAGCATCCAAAGGGATTCCCATGCCGAGTCCAACAGTAGGTCCCTTACGCAGCAGGGCATGCAGTAGCAGACCACCCCTGCAGAGGTTGGACAGCTGGTGGCTGTGGCAGTGTGTGATGGGCAGTGCCTCCAGCCATCCTGAGATGCAGCACTGATGGACCATGTGGGAGGAGGGGGGTGTCGGTGCCACTGGTGTGTGTGTGGGGGGGTTATCGCTGGGCAGTGGGGTATGTGATGGGGACCCAGGACACTCCTGTGTCTGTGTGTGTGGGTGATGGGGTACACAGGGCAGGTGCCCAGATGGGTCGGGGGGTCCTGCAATTAAGGGACAGGTGCAGCTGGGGGGGTGCCTTACCACACTGGGTGCCTTCTCGGTGCAATGTTGGGGGCCGTGCATGGCATGGGTATGGTGGTGATGCCCTGGGGTGAGTATGCAGCTGTGGGAGACAGGGTGGCACCCTATGGTTGGGGGGGTCAGCCTCTGGGGTGTGGGGCTGGAGCTGGCTTGCTCTGTGGGGAATGACCAGCTGCCGTGGGGTTGTTCCCTCAACTGATGTGCATGGGGGCAGGATGCGGAGGGGACTTACAGAAGGGTTTACTCTGGCATACCGGCTGTCCTCATATGTGCCCTGGTGCACAACTCTACACCACTTTGTGCATGCAATGTAGTGCTGACAACACCATCTGCCCACCCCATGTGCATTACAGTCTGCATGGGTGGGGGATCGGGTGTGTGGGGGCTGCACGCCTCACTTAGTACATTCTGCATGGGGGGCACAATGGAAGCAGAGTGTCTCCGCTCCTCACATACATGGCGAGGAGGCGCTCTGCACCTTTGAGCATAAGGGCCCATGTTAGTGCCATTCTAAGTGAGAATAGCTCAAACCAATGGGACAGGGACCATATTCAAAGGCCCATTGTGCATTGTTCTGGCCTAAATGTGTGGTACCAAGTGTACCCCTCAACCCCTGATTGGTGTTTCAGACATGCTGAAGTACATCTAATACCTGGCGGTGCATTGTGTCATTCCCACAGCCTCCACCCACAATTGCACCCCCTGACAGTGCAACAGAACCCCTCCATCCTGCCTGCTCAGGACCTTCCTCCCCACACACACACCCTTGCCTACACTCACTGGTGGTATGCAACTATATGGCATCAGTACAGCAGAAGGCATGTTATCTTTACTCACCACCTTGGCAGGACACTGTCTGAATGACAGAGGTCATGCACGAACTGCTGTAGTACTGTAATAAAGTAGTGTAGTAGTCATGTGCAAGCCACCTTTCCCTCAGATGGCAGCCAGACAAAGTGGTGAGCAGAGGGGCTGTGCCAGCTCCTGTTCTAATGTCATATAGTGGCATATCTCCCTTAAGAGTAGCCCGGGCTGTGAGTTGGGAAGAATGTCCTTAGTGGGCAGGATTGTAGGGGGTGTGTAGCAATGTTGTAGAGCGATGAAGGGGGGGGATTTTCCTATCCACCTTAGGGGCTTAGGGGTGTGTCAGCAAGTACGGAGTGGAAATCAAGGAGGTGTGGGGAGTACTCTTGCCATCATCAAGGTTCATTGGATGAAAATAGCCCACCTGGAGCAGTGATCGGGGTGGAAGATGTGCACATGCAACCACCAGTGTTCAACAGATGACTACAGCTCACCTAAAGCAGCAACTGGTGATGGGGAGGCAACCAGCTCTGCACAATGCCACCTCACTTCCTGTACAGCAGCATTGTATGACTTGCTAATGAGCCCACAATTGGCATGCAAATGGCCCTTAGTGCTTTGCATGTCCATGGGTCATTAGCATGTTTGGGATGAATATGGCTCACAGAAGCCCTAGCACTATCCTGCATGGGATCTCCATTGGCTCCTGTGGGCTATATTTTGTCCTGGGCTGCATTAGTGCAGTGTGCATAGTCACTATGTGCTGTGCGGACACAGTCCCATATTCAGAAAGTTATCATGGTCTGGTCAGAGTGTTCTGTTTAAATATAGCCCCAGAGCTGGCCATGTCATAATGTCTGAGCAGGTCTTCTGTCTGCATTTTTGAATATAGGCCCCATAGCCTAATCCTAAACTAAATTTAACATTATAAAAACATACATCATTAACTTGGAGACTCAAAAGGGGTAATTAAGTCCTAAAGTGGTTAGAATGACAAAGCGAAAAATAATAACATAATTTAAATTTATACTGCCCATTTTATGCACATTCTATCTCAAAGTGCTTGACAAGCAATAAGGGACTGGCACTGAATAGACTGTAAACCTGTAACTTGAACTTTTCATCAAACAGGTGGCAGGAAGGTAACATAAGACACAATATTTTATTTTTGAGGGTTGTTTGGTACAGTAGGGTACAAAAGAGTTTAGGTTCCAGTGCAGTAAGGTAGAATGCACTAGTGCTAGTCAATAAAGATGCAAACATAGTCCAATTTTCTTATAGTACAGGGATGTTCCTGGCAACAGTGGAGAACAATTACTCATTCTGTTTGGTGAGTAAAAGGATGATAGCCACTGGTACTTAGGTTTTCCTGTTTATGCAAAAACATTGCTGCGAGTTGAAAGGGAAGCAGAGCTGTTATACAAATCATCTAATTTTCTGTGCTTGATTAAGAATGGGGAGGGTTACATGGATTGGCATTTACAGGGGTGCCAGCCAGGATTCAGCACAGTAATGCTGCAGTATATCACAAAATGTTGGGAGCTTGTTTAATCCTTCTAGTACTACGAAAAAAGGCTCATCTTCCAAAGAATTTTAGAAACTTGGTTTCAATACATCTTGTTGCTAGAATGATCTTAAAGAATAGAGGGTAGGGTCAAAGGTGAAGAGGGATGTATGGTATGGTATGGTATGGTAGACTGGGAAGAGGATACACTTATGTATGTATCAGCAGCAATCCCTGTGATAAATGGAGGCTCAGCCAACCTGGCTGGCTATGCAGCAGGCAGTGGTTTATCCCTGAGCCATTTTCCATTAAAAACATGAACAACCTGTTGTGCAAGACATCCAACAGTATCGTCTGCACAGGGGCAGTCCCTAAGGCACCCCAGCATTCTCCCCACCCTATCCTCCATCCTCTTGTATGGTATTGACTCTCCTTCCCTGGTTGTCTAGTGGACCCCCCTCCCTATCCCCAATCCCTTCATAGTTTGACATAGACCCACTTCTGTGGTGGTCCAGTGGACCCCGCACTCTGACAGGTGTTGCCCTACTACCCCACCCCCCTTCCTATCCCTGAGTTGGTGACTGGCACAGCCCTCCACTTTTCACCACAGCTGGCCGACAACTGAGCTGTCAGTAATGAGCACTTACTGTAACAGCTGATTGTACAGTACTCCCTCATTATTGACAGCTCTTTTAATGGCCAGCTGTGGTGGAGAGCAAAGGGCTGTTTCTGTTGCTGGCTCTGGGAATAAAATGCAGGCAGGGGGGCAATACCTGTCAGGGTGGGGGGGTGCTGGGTTCACTGGACCACCAGGCAAGTGGGACTATGTCAGACTATGAGGTAATCGGGGATAGAGAGGAGGGTTTACTAGACCCCCAGGAACTGTTAGATGTCACACAACAGGGGATCAGCAATGGGGGAGACCACAGAACACTTGGGGTTTGGATAGGGGGAGTGGAGTGGAAGTGTGATACCTGTTAGGATGGGGGATGGGGGGTCTGCTAGACCATCATGGAAAGGCTGATCTTATCTAACAAGAGGATCAGGGATATGGGGAGGTTTGCTAGCCACCAGGGAGGGTTTGATCCTATATGACAAGGGAATTGAGGATATATGGGGGGTTCACTAGCTACCAGGGAGGGTTCGATCTTATATGACAAGGGGATCTGGAAGGGGGGAGTCCAGTAGACCACCAGTGAAGGTTAGCTGCAATGGTCCAAGGGGGTCAATGATGAGGGAGCACCATTCATCCATACATTGTGTACTACCAATGTCTGCACTGGCTCTCACCATTGACACGTGTGTATTGGCACCACTACCAGGTATCACTGGTGCTTTTTGTTGTCTGTGGTATTCCATGTCTTCCCATGCCCCCCTGCATGGGCATGTAAGGGATCCACTCTGGGTCCCGGGCAGGGATCCAATTGGATGCCTGCCTGGGTCCAGAACTTTTCCCATGCACTGCTTGAATCCAGCAATGTGCAGCTGCATGCCAAGGGGCAGGCTTGTGGACAGGTGGACAGCATTTGTGAATACCACTTGGTGCGCACCTGTCCACAGGTGTGGAGCTGCATGGGCAGGGTATGCACCTTTGACTCATACTTTGTGCCCTTTTGCGAATAGGGCCCATTATTTTTATTGGTGTACTGGGATGTTTTGGTATGCAGCACTTACTGTTATGACCCTAATTGCACTTTTTTATTTTTCTGTACTTATGCAATCTATTGCACTGTCACTTTAAATCTTTTTAGTATGTAAGTGCACAGTCTAGTGGTCATGTGATAACTTGAGAAAGCACCTGAGTAAGAGCACAAAAACATTCTGCACTGATGTGGGAATGTCTTTTAGCACTGCTGAATAAAATTAAAAATGAAATTATAAACTTTATCTTGCGACACAGCTATCCTACTTTTGTGTCTGGCGACTGGTGAGCTGAGCTGAGAAAAAATAAGTTTGGATATTTTGTTGCTTGGGCCCCAGCCATTTCTCCCTTAGTCACCTTTGCTTTTGTAAGTCTTCTAGTATTACCATGGTTATATTATATTTTTTTGGATTTCTTTCTTTTAGAACACGTTTCTTGGGTTTCCCCATAATTGTTTTGTACTGTATTGTATTATTTGATTTTTTATCAGTCCTAATGTTTCCACATATAGTTATGCATCTCATCATTGTTATTTTGAGGAATAAACTGGGTTCCTCATACACAGTTGCAATAATCATTAGTGACAGTCCCTTGACTTTCACCCTTTGTGGTATGAAGAGCTGGAGATGCAAGCCTTCTCTGCACAGTTGCCAAACACATTGTGACTGTGTGAGAACATGGTTGGGGTTGCCATGTTAATAACCTTCAGGGGTATTCATGAAGAATGACAACCCTTACAATTCTGGTCAAAACCTTCAGCAAGCCATTGCCCGTAGGACTGTTACAGGCTGGTGGTGGGGGTGCCACAAGTTTGGGACTAGGAATGTGGGAGCTGGCATAGTACAGTGTTAGTCAAAGGACTGAATTTTAATAGACAGTTGTGGGGGACAGACGTTAGAGAAGGGAGATCCTCTAGATACCAGCAATGAGGACTACAATAGGTACTGGGTTGGACCACTGGAGTACCAGGGATGGACTATTAAATCTGAGGGGTTCTAGGCTACTGTAGCTGAAGCAAATCTTGTTCATACCTTCTAACATTTGTCCAAATGATTTGCATTGCAATTAGGTGTGGCCATATACTGTATGATAAAAGCATGCCACTACACACCACACACACACACACACACACACACATACACACACACACATATGCACACACACACACATATGCATGCACACACACATATGCATTCATACACACACACACACCACAATCACACACAACAAACACACACACACTTATGAAGAAAGTTTGTATACAAAAGTCACTGAATCAGACATGAACTGTTCCTACAATGATCTATGACAATGTATAGTATAAATCCAACAATTGCCGTAGTCAGATATTTTCTGAAATGTCTGAGATTTCTCTAGAGTATTCCCTGCCTCCCTTCAGTAACACTGTAAGGCCACCGGAGATAAATAACAGATAAAAACAGCTGGAAAAATCTGGCCATGGCACTTGTTGCAATTGTACAGTATGAGTATGCTGTAAACTACAGCATGTAAAAAATACATGTGTAAAGAATAAACATGTTTGGATAAAAATCCTCACAAAAAAAACAGTTTATAATTTTTAATACAGTATTGCAGTGCAGTAAAAAACACAACTAGTTTAAAGAGTACCTTTATCACAATGTGATTTTTTTAATGTGTGCCTTAGACTAATATGCAACCTTTTTAAGCTTTATGGATACTGATTAACAAAAAAAACTTGGTCTTCTGTTATTATGCATAATTTAGTCATACAGTACTTACATTTCTGCACTCATTAAAACTACTCAGCTATTGCTTCACAGTCTCATGCATAGGGAATATACATGAGATAATGTAGAATATACCAAGGGAAAGTAAAGGGAATAGACACTGTGCGGACAATATGACTGTCAGTAAGAGTGGAATCTAATTCCATGAGTGGTGCAAGATAAGCCTCAAAAATGGAATACATTTTTAAACCTTTTTTTCAGATTGAAAAGTCCCATTAATTCCAATAAGTTTTAGAGAGCAAGTTGCTTATTTTTCATCGTCTTTATTCATCCATCAGGCTTTCCTTCTCTTTTTGTGTCTGACCAGTTCCTTCAGGAGATTTCAGTATAGTAGTACTGGCTCCTAGCCAACTCAAGTCACCACTTTCTGCACTTTCTCATGCCACCTTAATTTGCCACTGGGAGGTGGGAAGGTCTACTTTTTATCTGACATGTCACAGTCAAGGGAGAAGATGGATCTCAGTGAGAATTGTGCAGTGGTGATGAAGCAGACCAGGCATGTGTTATGCCTGTTGATGGTTAGCTTTTATCTAGCACTGTTTTCTGCTACCAATAGAGTGTTTTATCTTCATTTAGAACATCCAACCTCCCAACATGTAGTGTATATGTACACAGATGCCTCAGGGAGCCAGATGATGTGTGATTAGTGATGTCACCAGCAGCACCTCAGTAAGGAAGCTACCTGATGTCCCTTGATCCGATATACTGACATCCTCCACTCCTGGGAGAACAGCATTATCCTTGATGCTCCTCACTATCTCTGCCAGCCTGCAATCCTGCCATCTTGAGTTAAAGCTGTGAATCCATGTCACTGGCATGCCAGGCAGTGCCATACTGCCAGAAGCTATTTAGCTGGATTCAAGAGTCAGCATTCTGAAAACTGTTGTTTTATTATAAGCTAATAGGGCTACTCTGGTGTGTCTCTTTTGTTATGAGAGACTGTGAATGTGAGGTCTGGGCAAGAAGATTGCAAAGCAAAGCCAATAAGTTCTGTCTGCCCATACCTCATGAGAGGAGTCTCTTTTGCCTACAAAGACAATCCTTGGAGGTCCAACTAAATTGTTATAAATCACACAAATTGGAAAGTGTGGTTTATAATAAGCTTTAAGTATTGGTTATTTTCATTTAAAAAAGTTTATATAACTGTCCTCCATCCAGCTCAGAAGTGGTGAGCTTTACTTCTTAAGTTGCTGCCTGGGGCTACTGTACAAAAGATAAGAGGCATATTGGCTCTGTGCACTGATTGGCAGAAATTACAGAAGTGATTTATAACATTCATTGACTGCTATTCAGAGAATATTCTATTTCAAAAGGACATTGTGAACATAGGCAGTTTTACTGTTATTTTAAAGCACTTCTAATACTGAAGGAAAACTTCAGAAACCTCTCTAAATCAATGTTTGTTTTTATTTTACGGATCTGTATTTATTGTCTTTTCTTTCTAAATGACTATGCACAGTCATTACATTAATATGAAAAGAGGACTACCATGAATTAGAAATCATCTACCCTGGCTGATTCTGTATGCCTGTCCTCAGAGTCCTTTTTAGGTTTTCCCTTGTGCTTATGCAAAGTGAATATGTTTGTACGATAGAGGATTTTGAGAGGTGTGTCACTATCGGTCCAATGCAGGGCAGTCTCCAATAGGCTCAACAGTGTCAGATTGGTCATCAGCCAGACTGATCATGACACTCTCCTGGTCTTACTGGGTGGAAAAATTTGTGCCGTTCAAAGAAAAGTGCCACCCAAATCATAGGGCAGCTCTCTACTTTGATCTGCATAATGCTGCCCAGCAAGCAGAGCTGATCAGAATCACAATCAGGCTGCTGCACTCCCTCCAATGTAAAAACAATCCCTTCAACCCCTTCATTCTTAATTTCCTAACATCAGTGTGTCCAATCCCCAGTGTTGGCTAGTAGCCCCAACCCAGACCATTTTCTTTTTTATATCTTTTTTTTGGTTGTTTGTTTACTCCCCCATCCCAGTTGGCCACGTTCATGCTGATCCTCACAGCCCCTGCCCCCCGTCCCACAGGACTTACCTTCTTCCTTCCTCCCTCATGGCTTGACCTCTGTGGCAGTGTGGAAGGGAGTTCCTCAACCCACCAAGACTGAATCCAGATTCTGGGAGGTGCCTGATGGTCAGGAGCAGAGTCTGCAGAAGCCAGTAGTCATCCAATGTGCTCCAGACATTTTTTGCTTTTTTCCTTGGTTTGGTCCCAGTGTGTGGAGGTGGAGTGTGCAATGCCGGCAATGACCAAACTGTATGTGCTTCTGCACGCAGTACACTGGTCATCAGCTCTGCCTCCAGCACCCCCCTTTGTATGGGACCCAGCGTGCCAACACCCAGCCACCGTTAGCTGTCAGGCAGACTCTGGTCTCCATTCCCATACCTCCCCGGGAATGGAGAGCTGTCCTCCAGTTGCTTGATCCTCTCCCTCCCCAGCTGATCATGGCAACTTGCTCACACCATGAACACAGGTCACCTTTGTAGCAGCAGGTAAGGTATGATGCCTCAGTCCTCCATGCCACTGGACAGATCTATGTCAGTTTTCACTGTGCAACACTGGGGAGCCCACTCCCTGTACTGCCAAACAACATTAACAGTGGGGTGCCCCATCCCCAGTGTAAGTACCTGAAATAAACGGAACCATCTCTCAATCCCTCCTTTGCCCTTGCTTCTTTTTTGTTGTTGTTGTTAAAGCTTTTTTTATTGTTTTCAAAAAATGTAGACATACATACATACATACATAACATGATGTAGCCATATAAAGTAGGCAATATTTAGGGATGATGGTGTAGATTATGAAGGTGCTACATACACTCCCCAGAGAGACAGCCATAAGGGAGCAATATCAGGAAGTACTGTATAAGAACATTAAGATTAAGTACTGTTAAGAACATTCTTACTTACAAAAGCATATTAGTAGTTGATCTATGGAAACGGACAGTGTCTTATGATCAGGTCATGCAGCTTCAAGGCTTCATTTTTTAACTTTTTTATTAAACATCTTCAATCTTGAAGAACATAAGTTCACAAAGGAAAAAAGGAATTTCATTATACATATATCTATATACAGTTGTTGAGAATGTAAACACATGTAAGTTTAATAGATAGAGTAATAAATGATTATTCAAATGTATGGAATATTAAGCCAAGAAAAGAAATATGCCAAACCTTTCAAATGTATATAGTTATGTATTTATTTTTGGTCTAGGATTACATGCTTTAGGTGTTGTAAATTCTTTTTTTTTTTTTTTTAGATTTTTATAATAATTTTTAGGTAGGTCCATCCTTTATGCCATGTCTGGGGTCCACTAACATTCGGGGGGTCTTAAGTTAGTTGGGGTATTACAACTGGAGAACGGTAGTTTTAAAATAGCTGCCAGATTCATGCTCCCCACACTTTTATACCCATACCTCTACTAAACATAAACAACACTCTCTTGTCCAACCACCTCATAGTAGCAACTGGATTTAATACCTGCTTCACCTCATATGCCTCTGCACTCCTGTCCACCCTCGCTTCTCCTCAGCCTGATGCCCCCCTCCCTTCTCTGCTCTCTGCCTCCGTCAAACCCCCTTCTCCTTCACCCACATTTTGCCATCTGACACACTGGCTGCTTTGCATGCACTCAACCCTTCCAAAGGCAAATCACCCAATGCTCTGGATCCTAAACTGCTATTTCTTTCTGCTCCTGCTATCACTGCTCCACTGTCTGATCTTCTTAATATTTCCTTTGAAACTGCTTCCATTCCAGCTGTGTGGAAGCGTGCTGGCATTCTTCCCCTTCTAAAGGGTGGTGACCCTATTTCACCTACAAACTATCACCCCATATCTCTCTCCTTCCAACCCTTGCTAAGCTTCAAGAACATCAGTTTCTCTCCCAACTCTCTTCCTACTTTGCTGAATCTAACTTTTTCACCCCATTCCAATCTGGGTTTCAAAAGAACCACTCCAGTACCACCTCCCTGATTAGGCTCACTGACTTTATCCTCTCAGGGATGGATAGTGGCCAAATAACTTCCACTATTTTTGGTGACCTAGCAAAGGCTTTCAGCACCATCTCCCACCCCCTTCTCCTCAATACCCTCTCTGCTGCTGGTATATCTGACACTGCCAACAAATGGTTTGGTGCCTTCCTGCTAGGCAGAACTCAATCAGTCAGAATAGCTGACTCTATGTCCCCCCCTCCCCATTAGCACTGGCATACTACAGGGGTCCATGCTGGGCCCCATCATGTTCTCCATATTTCTAACTGACCTTCCCTCAGTCTACTCATTCACCTCCATACACATACACTGACGACAAAGTCCTCTTCACCTCCAGCCAGTCCCCTGTTGAAGTAGCTATCAGACTCCATCATGACTTCGATAAAGTTCAGCTCTGGTATAGTTCCCATCAACTCTCATGCAATGCCAAGAAGACAATCTCCATGTCCTTTGGCACTAGGCAGAGACTCTCCAGGCTCCCATCCCTCCTATCCTTCTATACCCTTGACAGTATAGTCCTTGATGACACCACTTCTTTTAGGTACCTTAGGGTGTGGCTTGACCAACACCTCACCTTCTCTGGCCATGTTGATGCAATTTTGAAAAAACTGTGTCCCAATCTTGGCTCACTATACAGGAACAGCAGTAGCCTCCTGCTACCTGCCAGATGAGAACTTGTCCAGAAGATGATCCTGCCTATTTTTGACTACTGCAATGTAGTCTACAGTGCTGCTCCCAAGAGTTCCTTATTCATGTAACCCCCTACAAATGGGGGGTTCCTGAAAAGTCTTCCTCGAGCTTGCCTAAATGCTCACTGCCAGGCTGGTGTCCTGCGTTTTAGCAGTTAAACATTACTGCCAGAGAGTGCCTGTGTACTGCCTCTTTAAGGGCTGCCTAGATTTGCAGTGGTGATTAATCTGGGATGGGGCTGAGTGTTGTCATGCTTGAGTCCTGCTCGGGCTGCCAGGTAATAGCTACATTTCTGCCATTGTTAATTGCGCAGAGGGAGCTCGGTTAGAAGATGTAACTGTTTGCTGAAAACCTATTAGAGTGATAATGATAATGTAGTTTGTCTAATCTGCCTTGTTTACAGCAAGGACTGTTTTGTTTATCCCCACCATTTGGCCCGGGACTGCGAATTGGACCAATCAGTACTGGTGGGACCTAAAATGGAGCCAGACTACAGGAGCTGTCTGGAGTCAAAATTCAGTAGGAATTATAGTTTTGGGCTTTTGGCTTCTTTCTGCACCTGAAGGGGGAGCCTTTTTTGTGACTGACTGACAGATCAGCCAACTGAACCTTTTGGATTCTGGGGAAAGTCCCAGGCTTGCTGGCAGTTGAGTTAGATCTAAGTTGGGAGCTGAAAAAGCAACAGCTTGAGTCAGTCAAGCAGCCGTCTGAGTAGTTTCGTGCGGGAGTACTGTGGAAAGGCCTGAGTTGTGGCCTGCATGTCTCCCTGCTGCCCCTGAGATGGAAAGAAGAGAATTATTTCGGACTAAATTCAAGTTTGTGAGAACGAAGTAAGCCACAGATTTTTTACCAGGCTCATACCTGAAGAAGACCGAAGATTTTGCTGAATGCGATCGGCCTGTCAGGATTTCCAGCTGCTTTTGAATCCCCAGTTTGTGCAGAGACTTTGCGATCGTGACTGGAGAACGGTTTGCCTGGTACAGTAGAATCTCCTTTCATGTAACTGTGCTGTGTATTGAAAGTGGATCTTGATTTGGTTCCCCACTGTGTGAATGGTGTTCTGTTTGCTGGTACCGTAGAATCCTTTACATGTAAATGTGCTATGTATTGAAAGTGGGTCCTGATTTGGTTCCCCACTGTGTGAACTGTGTTCTGCTTGCTGGAAGCTTTATCCAGCCAATTTGTACTTAATCTGTGCTCATCTCCATTCAGCCTGGGCCATGCCATGCTGGCCCTGACAGACTACCCCACTGTACAGAGAAAGTCACCGATGAGAGACCTGCCTGGGGATCAGCCCCCTGCTCCACGCTTGAACAGGAACGATGCCTCGGTGAATCGTGTGGGCCCTGCTTCTCCTGGCACTCTAGATCAGCCACCTGCTGTCTCGATTTTCATCCCACCTATGTCCAGATTGAGTATCGTGAGTAAATATCAGGGTAGCTCCCTGCAACAACAGTTTAATCTAAGTGTGTCATCTGATTGTCTTGTTGTTTCTTTTTCTTCATGAACTGAGCCCTCTGGTTCTGGATTACAAATAGTGTGTACTGTGCATGTTGTCTTTTCCATCACAGGGCCCCAACCAGCTGCAATGCTGGCCTACCCTGGGCAATGGTCCTGGCTAGCCCATCTCATCTCTACCTGGGTACCTAGAGAGTGTGATTGTTTAGGGACTCTGAAGTGCATACATAACTGTTTGATTGATAGAGCCTTTAAGCAAATCAGCCTGATTATGCCCCTCCCTTGTTCAAGTCCCCTGCATAAATCAGATCTTACCTTTTCTGCATTTTATCTGACTGTGGTTCCAGTTTGTGCTAAGAGTACTGTACTGTTGCTAGTTGCTTTGCCTAACCTTGTTTTACAGGGCATCCCCAGGGTTGAGCTAGAGGAAACTGGCCTGGTGGTAAGTGTAAACAGTGTTGGTATTTGTGTGGTGTACAAGGGGTATTGTGAATGTAATTATTGTGCAGTGTTTAGGCCACTAGTAGGGAAAGAGGGGGATTACAGTGTCCCCAGAGGGCTGTGCCCTGGTTAGCTTGACCACTATCAACCCTGACCTCTGGGTGGAGGCACCCATTACAGAACCTAGGCCCCTTAACTTGCTACTAGCCAAGCAGGCAGGGGTAGTAGCCCTTGGTATAGCGCCACCTAGGAGTTATATCCAGATTGGACACTCTCTTTAACTCCTTCTGTTGCTTTAGACACTCCACCACTTACTCACCACTGTAACCTCTACCATTCTCTGGCCCTTCCATCATTAGAAAATCGATGCCACTTTCACTGTGCAAAATTTGCATCTAAACATTGGTTTGTCACTCTCCCCTCCTATCTTGTTTCCTCATTATCCACCCACCCCCTCCTACTCATGTCCTTAGATCTTTTGAATCAGGTCGAACGATAGTACCCTGTTATCTGACCACTGCAGGTCAGATGGCCTTCTCTCACCGCTTCCCTAAACTATGAAACTCACCTCCTCAGGATCCACCACTCTCCTCCCCCTACTCCATCTCCACAGCCTTACATAACTTCCTCTTTGTAAATTGTACCTGTGGCTAATCCCTCCTTAACTACTGTCTCCCCCATGCTTCCCCACCCCACTCTACTCCAATCATTACAGTACAGCTCCCCTATCCCCTACACAGCATCCGAGGTGTCCATTGCTTGCTTTGCTAGCTGATTTCCTGCTACATCCCTCTGTTTAAGAACTCCTCCAACAATTGCACTACCTGTTGACAAGTGTTATTTTTTTATTGGGGGGGGTTATCATTCCCTTGCTGCACTTTTAGTGTACATCAAGTTTAATCTTTAGTGTTCCTGTTTAATCCCTCAGTTCCATGTAGTCTGCACATGCCATTATGGTATAATTGTACTCTGTTTTTGTTCTGTATGGATATGTTATATTTAAGGTTGTCTATATTTATATTCCCCCTGTACCCTTCCCCTCGGGATGCACCGTGAGATGAGCAATTTGTTGCTCAGTGTGCCTTTCCTGGTGAAACACTTCAATAAATGAATAAATTCTATTCAATATGTCTAAATTTTCCCTTTGAAAATAATTAATTCATTCTAATTTATACAAGTCTATCATTAAATTAATCCACCTGGTTTCATTTGGAGGTTCAACATCTTTCCGGTGAATAAGTATACATTTGTTGCTACTAGGAGTCCCATTGAGATTAGTTTTTTTCTGTTCTAAGGTCCTTTCTTTATTCTGTGAATAATCTCCTAAAAGGATATGTATAGTTTCTTTTGGTTATTGTAGAATTTGTAGCTTGTTCTAATGTATTGATAACCCTTTCCCAAAATTTTGTTAGCTTTATGCATGTTACAAACATGTGTATTAATGAACCTGGGGAGGTATAACATCTTGGGCAGTTTTCATTCATTTTGCTATCTTATGTAAACAGGTGGGTGTAAAATAGGTCATGTGAAGTATATTAAACTGTATCTCTTGCATTTTAGAGGAATAGAATACCTGAGCTGGAAATTGGATAATGCTGTTCCATGTGTTATCTGTAATAGTAAAGCCAAGTTGTTGCTCCCATTTAGTTTTTAATTGAGTCAGAGCAGGTGACGTTGGCATCTGTATGTATGAGTAATTGCTGAAATTGTCTTTTTATTTGTATTTGTTAATATTGTTTCAATAGGGGACTCTTCAGATAAAACTATTTTTTTAAATAAAATCTTTTAACTGGAGATATCTGAAAAAATCAGAGTTTTGCCAGCCATATTTTTGAAATAATTGTTGAAAGGACATGAATATGTTATCGAGAAAATGATCTTTTTTTTGTAGTTAAAATTTTTATTTTTCAAAAATATGTGAATCACAGGCAATTGCTAATACATGCATGTGTGCTGTGCTTGAGGCAGTCAGCACTGCTTTGAACTGGAAACAACAATAATATGCATCTATCAGCATGTTACACTCAGGAGCAGATCCTTCCCCTTCAGGCTTCCAACATCTGCCTTGTTACATGAGGTGGATAGGAGGCTCATCTCCAACACATGGTCTTTAGGTAAAAAGAGAGACTGACTGATGTACCAGTAATAGTAAGAAAATTCTATACATTTCATCCCTGAAGTGAACCAGGAGATCAGCTCTACGAGGTGAATCTCAGGTACATACCAGAGTGAAACTTCTATAAACAGGTTCCACAGGAGTGCCCGTGCAGAACACAGAGAGAAAAGAACAAATACACACAAAGTATCATGAAGGAGCAAAGGTTACTGTGATTATTTAAAGATGCCATCTAACTAGTGAGCATCCTACCAGGGGGTACAGTTTTGCTATGTATCGTACACCTAGGCCATCGGACTGAGATTCAGGAGTGTGCTATGAGGGGAGTGAGATGACGGGGAGGGTAGTACTTCCTCAGCCAATCCCCTCTCAATGTTTCAGTAGAACTAGAAAGGGATCCCAGAACTCGGTGTACTGTGTCAGAGTGTTTGTAATTACATGAGACATCAATGCCAAGGTGGCCTGCTGGGCAAGGGCATTCTTCACCTCTTGGGCCGTGGGAACATCTGTCATCCTCCATTTGCAGAGGATCAAATGCTTTGTGAGCATACTAAGGATGGTGATCCAGTTTTGCTCCTTGGGGTGGAGGCTGCAGGGTCCCCATGCAGACCCAGCAGGAGAGCCACAGGAGTTGGTGGGAGGGGCTTATGTGGGATCTGGGAACCAAGGGCACACATATGTTGCCATAGGGGCCTAATCAATGGGCGTTTGCACAGCATATGCAGCAAATCCATTTTCTGGGAGTGGCACCTCCAGCAGCGGTCATCTGGGAGAAGCTTTGCTTTCTGTAGTACCACAGGAGTTCTATACCAGGATTGCATAATTTTAGTCTGAATTAGTGCACTATGAGGATCTGAGTATGCCCTGTGTGCCAGTCTCCAGCCCGATGCCCACTATCTATCTGTAATTTGAGTTCCAAGGGCTTTTTCCCATTTGGCTTTAGCAGTCTGGGATTGGGAGGGGATCTGGGTTCTGAGAGCAGCATAGATCACACTGGAGTTACCCCTGGTTAGGGAGAGCCAGCTGCGGATAGGGGATTGTTTTGTGGCATCATGGCCCAAAGAGTGATATGTTTTTTCACAGAACTCCTAATCTGGAGATATTTCCAGTGATCCACTGATGGGATTCCAAAGCATTCTGGTAGGGCCTGCAAGGAGTCCACTATGTGTGTGCCAGGCATACAGAGGTCAGTCAGGGATCCTATGCCAGCTTTTACCCAGGCTGGCCATAATATGGGGCCATGGCCTATCCTGATGCCTGAGTTTCCCCAGAGTGGAGTATAAGCAAGTGGAGTGGGGTCTGTCCCCAGTTTTTTGTGTGTTCTGTTCCAATACTCTATGGAAGGGGTAATTGTGGGGTGTCATTTTAGGATCCTGGGAGGGGTATTATAGAGAAGTGGGGGTTAACTGGTCACTCCGCTAGCTGCCAGCTCCATGCCAAGCCACTGTGGTGCTTCCTCATCTGTGTCTGTGAGCCATTTCAGTGTTTGTGTTGCCTGGAGCCCACTTATATCCCTCAAACCATGGTTGGTTCCATCCCCCTTCTTTCCAGTGTGCCCTGAGTTTGTTCCTGCCATATTGTGGTTGCTTCCCTTCCCAGATGAAATGCCCAAGTAGATTGTCTATCTTTTTGTACCAGATGGAAGGGAGATGTAGGAGAATGTGCAAAATGTTATACATTAGCTTGGGTGCAGTAATCATCTTGATGGCTGTGATCTTTCCTGCCAGAGTGAGCCGGGGTGGGGGTCCACCTTTCTAGCTCCAGGCAAATGCTGGCTATTAAGGGCTTCAGGTTGGCCTCCCATAATTTGGAGAGATATGAGGTGATTAGGGTCCCTAAATAAGTAATGCCATCAGGTTCCCACCTCAAATTGTGGGTAGTAGCCATCTGGGGGGGTGCAGTGGTCATTTAGAGGGAGGACCTCTGTCTTATTTTGGTTCACATGTAGCCCTGAGTATAGTGTGAAGTCTAACAGAATTTTTAGGATGGTGGGGATTGATTTTTCAGTGTTCGCCAGGGGGAGGAGGAGGTCATCTGAGTACATGAGGGTTGTGTATTCAACATCCCCGATTGCCATCCCCTTACCCTCTGGTGCCTGCC
Source organism: Neoceratodus forsteri (assembly GCA_016271365.2). Taxonomy (NCBI): domain Eukaryota; kingdom Metazoa; phylum Chordata; order Ceratodontiformes; family Ceratodontidae; genus Neoceratodus; species Neoceratodus forsteri. Next base: position 1,435,551,516 of record CM028131.1, on the reverse strand, counting down.
TCAGAGCCTCTGCTAGCAGTTCCATGACCAGAATGAAAAGCAAAGGAGAGAGTGGACAACCCTGATGGGTCCCTCAGCCCAGGGTAGGGGGGGATAACTAGGCATTCATCAGCACCTTAGCCGTGGGGTGGTAGTACATGGCATCAACCCATGCATGGAACCCCAGTCCAAAGCCCATGGTTTGTAGGACCAGGTGAATGAAAACCCACTCCAGGGAATTGAATGCTTTTTCAAAATCCAGGGCCATCACCACAGCCACAGTAGGTAGCTATTTGGTGGCATACATCAAATTGAGGAGACAGCGGAGACGGTCTGAGCTGTACCTTCCTTTTACGAAACCAACTTGGGAAGGATGGTTGGGGAGCAAGTGGCTTAGCCTGGTGGCTGGCCATTTAGCCAGAACCTTGCTGTCTGCATTCAGCAAGGAAATCAGTCAGTAGCTGAAGGCTTTCAGGTGATCCTTATCCTTTTTTGGGAACACCATAATTATGGCTTCCAAGAAGGAGGAGGGGGGAGGAAGCCAAGACCTAGGGCATCTGTGTATACCTGACTTAGAATAGGAGAAATCTCATGATGCACCAGTTGCCATATTTCTAGTGGAAAGCCATCCCCCCCGGGGCTTTGCCTATCTTAAGAGACTGGAGTGTGGATGCCACCTCATCCGGTATGATGGTGGCATCCAAGGCAACAGATTGCTGGTCAGTTAGCATAGGGAGGTTCAGACTTTGCAAGAAGGGGACAGCACCTGCCTGGTTAGGGGCCCTTGATGAGGTGTAAAGCTTGGCATAGAAATCAGTCATTATGGTGTTAATTTTTTGAGGAGTATAGTGCGGTTGGCCATTGTTGTTGGCCAAGGCAGCAATGTGCCATTCCACCTGCTGCTTTCTCAGGTGGTACACTGAGATCTTGCCCCCTTTTTCCCCGCCTCCCAATATTTATGCTTTAGTCAGAGTATAAAGATGTCAGCTTACTTGGCAACCAGCTCATTTATCTGCAGCCGAATGCCTGTGACCTTGAGCTCAATTTGGGACTTTAGCCGAGAAGTGGGGAAGGCTTTTAAAAGGTCTTCTGCATCCTTCAGTGCCGATTCCAGTTCTGCAAGGCATTGTTCCCTTTTTTTGGTGGCTGTGAGCAAAGCCCATTATTGCATCTCTGAGGGTGGCCTTGAAAACCTCCCAAATATTGCCTGCAGAGGTGTCTATTATAAGGTTTTCTTTAAAGAAAATGTTAACTTCATTTTGCAACCATGGTTAAAAATCTGGGTCTCTCAGAAGGAGGGGTCTAGTCTCCATAAGGAGTGCGATGGGATGGGGGGCTGTGTGCAAAGGTAAGCTGGACCGGGGCATGGTGAGATATAATTATGAGGTGTATGGAAGTATCCATGACTTACTTCATGATTGCAGAAGAGGTCAGCCAGAAGTCGATTTGACTAAATGAATCGTACGCTGGGGAACGATAAGTATAGTCCCAGTCTCTTGGATGGAAGGCCCTCCATATATCTGTAAGGGCCAAGTCCTGCATAAAGAGCACCAGGGCAGCTGCTCCCCTGGGATGGGGCTCCACGTTGAAAGGGCTCCTATCTACAAAGAGGTCAAGAGTTAAGTTAAAATCCCCACCTGGTAATACTGGAATATTATTGGAGGCCATTTCCCATTTTCAGTGGGCTAGGGTGAGAAACATTTTGAGGGAGTCTTGGTTTGATCCGTACATGCTCCCCAACAGCAGAGGGCCCTCTGGGGTATCCACCTTTTCTAGGACCCATCTACTTTCCCTATCCTTTGCAACTTTCTTAACCATCCACTGCAACTTTTTATGTAGAAGGATTGCCACCCGCCTTTTCCTCGTTGGGGCACAGGTGTATGCAAACTGGCCCACCCAGTCCATTTTCAGTCTCCCATAGTCCTCCCTAGTCAGTTTTGTTTCCTGCAGGAAAGAAAGATCCACCCACAGTCTCTTTAAATGTAATAGCACCTGTCTCCTTTTCATGGGGGTATTAATGCCCCACACATTCCAGGAATAGGCGGCGATATCACCCACTAGGCTTTTGAAAGGGAGGCAGTGCTCTGCAGACAATTGTAATCGCAAGTAGAGATTGCTAGGGGGAGTCTGGGATCCCTGGCAGGCCCAAAACTCCCGGTGTTTTAATTGTTTAGTTGTTTAATTAGTATTTCAGAAAGACCTTTGAGCATGAGCTCTTTTACAAAGGTTCCACGTCAGGGTGGACAATATGACAATACACATATTCAGTGGTTACAGAGGCCTGATCATTAGGCATTAAAGAGCGATTACATGACAATTAGACAAATAGGAGAAAAAAAACTGAGCAGTTGTAATTGAATACTAAGCTATTTCTAATCGGTTGCTCTAGGTAGCACACCCCCTGAAACCTCCAAATCTGTTGATAGACTATGGCAGAGTAACTGCATAGGCTTTAATGCTATCCCAGATGGCTAGAGGTTGGGTGACAGCAAAACAAGGGGGATTGGGTTTGAAACCAACCACAGAGAGCGAGAGGTGGGGGATAGTGAAACGGGGGCTGTGATTGGGGAGCAGCTCCAGAGGGCTTTGTAGTATGTGTGTGTGTGTGTGGGGGTTTGGGAGGGGCAGTACCAAGTGCATTTAAAGAGGACTGATTACTTACTTAAGCCCTTGGCTAGGCTGGAATGGAGGCAGGGTTCTCTAGGTAGCCCTGCTGGGTGTTACCTTGAGGGTAGGCCTGTCTATCAAGTGTGGCCTGAAAAGCAGGTGCATTTTGAGTTAGACATTAGGTGCTGTTTGAGGCCTACTTTGAATTGAGACAGGCTGTTGTTTGTTTGTAATTTCATCGGGAGTTTATTTATCCAGAGGAGGGCCCGATAGGAGAAAGCACGCTGCCCTAGTGAGGTTCGGCAGAATGGTATGGACAGTGCTCCATTCTTCCTGTCTGGTGATGTGTGTTAAGAGAGAAGCCTCAAGCAAGTTTCCTATACAGGGTGGATTTTTTCCGAGGAGTGCCTTCTTTCCCAGGAGGCAAGTTTGGTATTTGATCCTGTCTTTTAGGTTAAGCCAGTTTGTACGCTCTCATACAGGGTGCAAGTATGAGTGTAGTGATCTGCACACAGGGTGAGGTGGCATGCCTTACTGAGTGCAATTTGGACCCTTCTGAGCACTGTATCAGTAGCAGCTCCATAGACCACCAGCCCGTAGTCTATCGTGGAGAGTATGGAGCTGGAGACTGAGATTCTGAGTGCTTCTGGGGTGATAGATTCCTTATGCCTATAGAGGACCCTGATCTTTGTGTTTACCACTTTGACAAGGGAGTCTACGTGGTGTGTATAAGTGAGAGAGAGTCATCAATGGTGACTCCAAAGTACTTGAACAAGTGCACCTGCTCAATCTGCTCACCAGCCTTGTTGGTGATTACGAGATGAGCATGCTTGTGTTTGTTGTAGGGGCTGGATTGTAGCATGGCCTTGGTTTTCTTGTAATTTAGTAGCAGCTTTTGCCTACTGACCCAGTCCTTGAGTTTATTGAAAGAGTTCTGTAGTTCTGTTTGTAGGGCAACCTAAGAGGTGCTGCTGCTCAGCAGCATGGCATCGTCCGCATACAGAATAAGTTTGGTGTCACAGGCTGTGGGTAGGTCATTTACAAAGAGGCTGAAAAGCAGGGAGCCTAGAATTGATCCTTGAGGGACTCCTAGGAGTACATCTCTGGAGCTGGATAAAGTCTGCCCGATTTTGACTCACTGGCTCCTGTGTGTTAGGTAGTCATTGAACCAATTCATGGCATTTGGTGCCACACCCAATCTTTGGAGCTGGAGTACTACTAGAGAGTGGTTGACTGTGTCGAAGGCTTTGGTGAGGTCAATGAAGCTGGACCCCACCAATCTGCCTTCATCCAGCGCCTTGTGCGCATAGTCAGTGTATTCCAGCAGTGCCGTGGTGGTACTGTGCTTTTGCCTGAAGCCATGTTGGTTTGCGCAGAGCAGATTGTACTTATTGAGGTATTCTGTGAGTTGACTTGCCGCAATTTTTTCCAAAGGTGTGGTAAAGGGATCTGGAGCTGGCAGCTGCTGCATATCCCCAAGTATAAGAGCACCAGTCAGACAACAATTGGTATCGGAGGTAACGAAGCTCACACAGTAACATTGGTATATCTCCAACAAAAACACACACCTAACAAAACTTAAACTATTTACATAAGCTTTATGGCTACTATCTTTGGGTATCAAGGGTATACGTGTGGCCACAGCTGGCACTGATGGCCTACCTCTGAAACCTGAGTGCAGAAGAGAGTGTATGCTTCTCTGAAGACTGACAGATGGGAGAAGCTGTCCACCTCTTGATGAGGGCCTTGTTATATGCCACTAGCATGGCAAGTTGCGAGGGGGGGCCCTGGACCCGATGTTCCTGAGTTCGGATACAGAGGCGGGGGGGGAATGTACTCTGCTGGTCTACCCTGTCTCTGTCTGCCACCCATGAGAGACACAATAGCAATGCCCTCATATCCCTGCAGAGGGCCAAGCGGTAACAGGGGGGGGGAGATGGGAGGAAGGGACATGTCCAGGCTGACCCAGGGCAGAGACATCAAAGTGAGCAATAGATGGTTCAGACTAAGGTAAAAAAAAGAAAATCTGCCTCCACCTCTAGGTCTTCATTTGGGCTGCATGGCTGGCCACCAGCAATCATGGGGAGTAATCTGGAGCTGTAGAGGGGATGTTACTGAAGCGAGACCAGTCTAAATTGGGGTGGGGGATGGGCCCAGGGCACGGGGTGCTCTGTGGCATCTTGAAAGGCATAGCCCCCCCACACACCACAATGCCTGCTCTCTACCCGGTTTCCCAGTAGGGAAGCAAATCAGCCCGAAAAGGTCATAGAGGACCTTGGGGGAGGGGGGCAGAGGAGACCAGATGCTTGCCACGCAGATGGCCCACTTTTTAAATCTAAACAACAAAGTGCCTTTTGGGGCCAGTTTTGTTACGTCCAAGTTGCTTTGCCCCCCCGAAATCTGTCCTCCCCTCCCGCCCAGCATCAGACAATTACATTCAGTATGGCAAAAGCCCAGAGGAGTTAATACTCCCCAACTACTTATCTAAATGACTCAGGGGCTGGAGTTCTGAGGTCGATGGTTGGTGAGGAGATCTTCCATTCGAAGATGTAGGCCTCTGCTCGGCTGTGTCCCCACTCCTGCTGTCCTACATCATCTTCTGTGAGTGGCACTGATCTTGCCAGGGGGGCTAGAACTTGCTGGGAGAGGTGACACGGTCTGCCCAGAATCTGGCTATAAGCTCCAGTATGGAGGTGATGAGGCATCGAGCAGATCATGAGTTTTCACTGGACTGTTGCTGGGGTTCTGGAGTGGTAGACCTCAGGGGGCTGAAGCAGTTCTGCATTTCAAAGTCCTCCAAGCTTGCAGGCTCTGCCGTGTCCATCAGTCAGAGTGCAGCACTAGAACTGCGAGGCCTCTTAATGGGATGATCTCTTCTGCCGTGGTGCTGGGAGGATTGGTTTTTGCAGTTGCTTCTTGCCAGGAGATCCCATGCATCTCCCAGTGTGGATGCTCACTTTGATTTGGCTGAATGGTACTGGAGCCAGCTGCCAGGAAACTAAATAAAAAAACACTAACTATAGAGAATGGTCCTCAGCCACTAACCAAAGTGCCCATAAACAAGAAAAACCATAATGTGAAAGAAAAAGGGTAGTCAGAACAAACTGCGGAACACAGACAACCAAAGGAGACCATGGAAGCGAAGAGGGCAGGTAGGGAGGCAAAACAGACACAGAGTTGTGTATTGTGGAGGGGGTGAAAAGTGTAGAAAATGAGTTCTGATATATAAGGGGGGAAAACAGAAATCAGAGGGAACCATAAGGCTGGCTGAGAGAAGTAGGGTGATAAACAAAGATGGGCAAAAGACTGCCATCCATAATCATTAATTTTTCTCAGTTTTTACTAAGGAGGATGGTAGGCCCTTGACAGAGAGTGCCATCAAAGTAGCCACTAAGGGGGTTCTGAAGATAAGACAACCAATATGTACAAGCAAAAGGGACCAGAAAGGGCTGGCAATCTTAAAGATAGACAAGGCCCCTGGACAAGATGGATTGCATTTGAGATTACTCAGGGAGCTGGCATCAGTACTGGCTTAACCATTAGTAGTATTCAACAACTCACTGAGGACAGAGGTAGTTCTGAAGAGTTGGAGGATTGGCAGATAGAGTTCCACTCCATAAGATGGGGACAAGGAACATGTGAAGAGCTACAGACCTCTCTGCTTTTCCTCTATTGTAGGGAAGCTGACAGAGTCCCTGGTCAAAGAAGATTTTGTGGACTACTTGGAGAGCAATGGTCTCCATGATAATAAACAATATGAATTCAAAGTAGAGAGATCTTGTCAGATGAACCTGATAGTTTTCTTTGACTGGGTGGCAAGGGAATTGGATAGGGGCCACAGTGTGGATTTGCTCTACTTCAACTTCAGCAAATGTTTCTGGCACTGTGCCTCACAGGCACTTGCAGAAGAAAATGGAGGATCTGAGTGTGACTAAGGCCATAGTAAATTGGGTACATATCTGACTAAAGAGAAGGAGATGGTTATGGTCAATGGGGTCAAATCAGAACAGAGGAAGGTCATGGGCGGGGCACCACAGGGATTTGTTCTGGGTCCATTCCTCTTCAATATGTTCATCAGTGACATTTGTGAGGTAATCTGTGTCAGGCTGTGTCTCTTTGCAGATGACATTAAGCTCTCTGGGAGGATGGCTAGTGACAAGGAAATCAGGGAAATGCAGAGTGACTTATAAAAGCTAGATGGGCGGTCTCAAATTTGGCAGTGAAAATTTAACACCAAAAAGTGCAAGATAATGCACATCAGAAAAAGAACCACAGGACAGAATACTGGATGTGTGAGGTGAGACTTAGCACTGCAGCTAAGGGGTACACCTCACACATTACAGTGCACATGTCGATGCTGACAACATCAACAGTTCACTGTAATGGTCCACCCAAGACCCCAGCATTCTGTCCCTCGGTCCTGCACCCCCTCCCAGAATCAACTCCAACTTAGAGTTGATAATCCTTAAGTTTGGGGGGATTCAGGTCCAAAGCGCCCTGATAGACAAAGAACTGGGGTTCCTTCCAGATTTATGTCAACCACAACTTGCAGATGACATAAATCCATCACTGTGATGTCGGTCAACAACATAATTGTCAAACCGGCATTGTAGCTGAGTGGGCCCTTGGAGTTATCATCAGTGACTCCCTCAAATAAGTGAGTCAGTGAAACAAGGCATATAGCAAACAAGTAGGATGCTGGGGTGTATTGAGAGGGGTATTGTCAGTAAAATGGAAGAGGTAATACTTCCACTAGACAGATCCATAGTGAGGCCACACTTGGAGTACTGCACCCAGTTCTGGAATCCTTACTTCAGAAAGGATAGGGATAGGCTGGAGATGGTTCCGCACAGGGTAACAAAAATTATTTGAAGAAGGAGTGTGTCCAAAAGTGCTACATTGCAGAATTAGAGTAGACATACACCAAATAAATATCATACAAAAAATTAGGTTTATACATTACTTCATTTTAAAGTTATGAGTTATTTTGTAACCCTGGTTTCATTACCTGTCCAAAAAAGCCAGTTTCAGTGAAGAGCCACTGATGATGTCATAACCTTAACTCACAGTCTAGTCCTCCCTATCAACAACCTTATAGGACCTGTTTCTCCAAAGTTTAACTGTAGCTATACTAATCATTTAAAAAAAACTGACACAGGGTTGGCTGCAGTGCTTGCATTTCCAGAATGCTCAGATGCATGGTACTGTGCTTTAGAACACTTCAGGTGATGGTTTTGGAATGCAGCACTGAATCAAGGTATAGAATGTCAAAGTGGTGTAAAATTTTCAAATTTTGGGGGGAGACATGAAGTTTCAGAATATGGCAGGAAAGTGCCATCTCAAAGTGTGGCAGGACACTCAATCTCAGAATGCAACAGCAACACACATTGAGGAATTTTGCAGGGACTGGCAATTTCAGAACATAGTGGGGATGCACACTGTCAGAATTTGACAGGACACACCATTTATTCTGAAATTGCTTGTCCCTGCCATATTCCAGAATAGTATGCGACCACCACATTTCAAAATGGTATATCACATCCCCACAGCATTCCAACATTGTGTGTCCCAGCCCACATTCTAAAATTATGCATCCCTGCCACATTCCAAAGTTGAGCATTCCTGCCACATTACAAAGTTGTGCATCACAGACAAATTCCAAGATTGCACATCTCCACCACATTTTGAAATTGTGTTTCAATGGCACATTCCAAAATTGTCGCTGTCACATTCCCAAATTGTGCGTCACCGCCAAATTCTGATATTGTGAGTCACTGCCCCATTCTGAAATTGTTCATCACTGCCACATTCTGAAACTGTGCATCACCTACCACATTCCAAAACTGAGCATCACTGTCACATTCCAAAATTGTGTATCACTACCACATTCCAAAATTGTGTATTACCACCACATTCTAAGATTGTGCATCTCCAACACATTCCAAAATTGTGCATCACTGGTACATTCTAAAATTGTGCATCACTGGCACATTCCAAAATTGTGTATCATTGCCACATTCCAAATTGTGCATCACCAGCACATTATACAATTGTACCGTCCTGCCATATTCTGAAATTGTGTGTAAACGTCAACATTCCAAAAGTGCCTATCATTGTCATATTCTAAAAATGTGCATCCCCACCATATTCCACAAAGCTACGTCCCCACCACATTCTGAAATGAGTGTCACTGCTACATTATAATATTGTAAACAAAAACATCACAGGGTACAAAGGGAAAGCATTTACAAAATTATGAAGAGCAAGCCACCCAGCATTACAGGATCATGTAAAGCTGGATAGCTTCCTCATCTACAAGTTTTTGTGGAAGTAAACTTTTTCACTTTGTTACCAGTGGTGCCTGGTTTTTTGTTTACAATATGCTTTGATTTTCCAATGGCATGCGTGATTTGAGCAGGGGTTTTTCACTTTTAATACATTATAATATTGCATGTCCAAGCCACATTCTAAAATTTCACATCCCTGCCTCATTCTGAAATTGCATGTGGCTCAACATTCTGAAACTACATCCCTGCCACATTCTGAGATTCCATATCCATGCTACATTGTGAAACTGCATGTTCCCCCCATGATCTGAAATCAAGCATCCTAAATGCATTTTGAAATTATGTGTCACCACCACCACATGCCAAATTTATGCATCCAGGACACATTACAAAATGACATATCCCTGTCACCTTCTACAATGATGTGTCCCCTGCATTTCAAAATTGTGTTTCTCTATCACATTCTTAAAATATATGACCCCACCACATTATGAAGTTTAGAGTATATCCCCCCCACAACAGTGACACCAACACAGCGAACTACGTCGCTGTTGACAAAATCAGCAGTTCGTCGACAGGTCGCTGTGTTGGTGCACCTGAGACAGGGGCACACTGTCTCCCAGTTCTGCACCCCCTCCCTGAATCAGCTCTGACTCAGAGTTGATTATAATTAGTATAGGAGTGCAGGAGGTAGAGCCCCTGCATAGGTGGTTCAGGGGACAAGGCCCCCCAGTAGAAAAATGGACCTGGAGACAAGTAGGATTTATGTCAATGGCAACTTACAGTTGACATAAATCCCATCACTGTGATGCCAGTTGACTAAAGTGTTGTTGAACCAGCATCATAGAGCTGAAGTTTAGCATCCCTGCCATATTCCCAAATTATGTGTCCCAGCTACTTTCTGAAAATGTGTGATTGCTACATTCCACAATTGCAACCTGGTGACATTTCAAAATTCCTGCAGTATTCTAAAAATTACACACAGGTTTGTCATTCTAAAGCCATGTTTGCCACTGTATTCCAACCCCCCATCACATTTTGAAGTACTGTACTTTGCATCTGCATATTATGGAAATGTATGCGCTGACCCACCCAGTGTCAGTTTCCATTTTTATGGGAGGGCTAAAGCCAGAGGTTCAATGTGGGGTAATAGCTCCTGCCACAGTTCTAATAAAAGACAACGTCTTCCAGCAGCTCATGCTTAATGTGTTTCCAAGCACTGGACACTCGTGGGCACTCTGAGCTCCTATGTGGTTGTGTGGCTGAGCTTCCTTACCTTTCTGCTCTTTCCTGCTGTTTCTCTTTTCTCATCTGCTTTGTTTGTAGAACTCCTGTAGTTTGGCTCTGTATCTGGTGTTTCCTTTGTATTTTTGTTTTGTCCATTAGTCCTCCCCCGCTTCCTTTCACTCTGTATTTTCTGTTCTCTGTCTGCCTCTGTAGTGCCCCCCTCTCTTTTCTTTCCTGCTCTCCCAATTTTGTTTTCTGTACTTCTCCCCTTCCCTCCATTATCTTCCAGCTACAGAGTTCTGTTTTGCAATCTGATACTCTGTCTGTGACCATTGCTGTCCCTCCTGGGATGTAACAGGGCTGTGTTTTGGCACCAGGTCCTTTTACCATTTCTGTTGCTTTGGTTTTCCGTTGTTTCCCTACTACTTGTTTCAAGCCCCACATTGTTTCTGTTACCTGATTCTCCTACCTGTTCCTGTACGCTGCTTTTGCTGTTTTTTCTTTTGGGGCATCTTCACTTCCTTGGAGCAACCACTATTTTCCACCAGCACTTCAGGGTTGTACGTGCTCCCGAAGTGCTCAGCCGACAGCCATGCACAGCTCACATGCTGCTCCTTATTAGATGACCTCATACTTTCTAATGCCTCCATGCCATGTGCAATGCAACTCAGTGCCAGCACAATTGGGGATATTGCTCACCACACAGTTCAAGATTGGTTCCTAGGAATATTAAATTTCTAACCTTTATCAAATTAATTTTACAACAGATCAACTTTAGTTATCCATTGAATTATTCATATCTTTAACATGGACATGAGCTGCAACAAAAGACAACTGTGTGCCCACTGCACTGTGGCCATGTACAATTTCCAGTCTCTCCTGAGCACTGTATGATGTCTCCTATCTCTTAAATCAAGCACCTGCAGTAGCAACACCAAGCTCAGTGCTGCTGCTCAGTCACTGTGTGAGAAAGGGGACACTGGATCTTCTGGGTCTAGCACAGGCCATACTGTTCTCCTGTCACCTGAGGAACAAGTAGAGTTATTCACAGGAGGAGTAAGAGCAGAGTGAGCATACTGACCTCACAATTCTCACTCTTCCCTCCAATATTGGTCACTTTGCAAAGATGTTGCAACACAATTGGGACATTGCCTCACCAAATATCTCAATACTAGATCCTAAGAATATTGAATTCCTGCAGACAGATTTTCAAATGTGGATGCAGGGCTTCCATTCAGCCTTGCACCATGGGACTCTACCTTCTGCAGTGTGCCAACCCTTTCTGCACCGGATTTCCATTCTGGGGTGCAGTTGTGAGAGTTTCTATGCTTTAATGGCCAAGCTTACACAATGCTCGGGTGTAAGCACTGTTACTTAGACTCCCAAGAGTGGCACACACTAGACCACAAAACTGTGATCTAAGCTGCAGCAATCAGCTCAAGGGATGAAAAATCCTGACTGCTAACAGGGGAATGCAGTAAGCCCCATGTGTCATATGTTTGGCGCACCAGAGGCCTGCGGCATTCCCAGAGCATAGAAATCTGCCACCTAGTCTGTAGCAAACTCATTTTACCACAGATCAACTCTAACTATCCATTCATTTATTCTCATTTCTAACAAGGGCATCTATCACCATTTCACTTCTGTACTTCCTGGTAGTAAGTCTTCCTGAGTGTTCCTGGAGATAAATCTGTAGCTACTTTGTGCCTGTATGGATTGGGTAGTACAAAAAAATGAAAATTCTAGCAAGTTACAGAGTGCAGTCCTAGATTTACTTGAACAACTCTTTAATATTTTTATCGATGGCCCAAATGCCTTATTGACTAAGAGGCAGGGAACAGATCCTGACCATGACCTTGTTTACATAAAAACAGCATATTAGAGCCTTTGTAACAAAATACTGGATATCGCTGCCTTATTAGACACTCTTGATCTTCATGTTGTTTCATCTAAGAAAAACTCTCATGCTATTTTTATGTTAAAGAGAACATATTTTGGTGAAACGCTGATTTAGTGCAAAAGACATCTACTGTGTATAATCTTCCAATTATGAATAGATTTGAAACTCTGTCTAACATGGAGGAATGACTAACTCAGGAATAGATGATTAAAATTGTATCAAGCTAATTTCATGGAATATAGCAGGACTTAGTGCAAAATGGGCTGAAACAGAATGTCTAGACTTAATTAGAAGCTGTAACTTGGTATGTTTACAAGAGACCTGGCACAACCAGACCCAAGATCTAACACTAAATAGTTACATCACTTTTCATGTTCCAGGTATTAGAAATGCTAAAATGGGCAGATATGCTGGGGGTCTTTTGACATGGATTAAAATTAACACAGCTAGTAGGGTTGATGTTATATTGGCACACTCTAATTTTCAAGTTTTTGGTATTCAATTCTTTAGGAGAATTTTTTGTTTAATTAATGTTTATGTACCTCCCCCTGAATCAAACAATTATTTTTCTGAAATTTGGAAATCCTTAGAGGAAGCTATTCATTTGGCTTTGGCTAGCACTGAATGTGAGGAAATCCTATTATGTGGTGACTTTAATGCCAGACTGGGCCAATTTGATGGCTATGCAGATTGTAAATTCCATCGTTTGTGTCATCAGCAGACATATAATTTTCCCAGACAATCAAGAGACTCTAAAATTAATTAGATGGGTAATAAAAGTATTAAACTTCTTACAACACATTATTTTGCCTCACTGAATGGTCAGCTTAATTGTGATTTTCAGGATGATTATGCTCATTATTCTGTTAGAGGTCCATCTATCATTGATTATTTCTTCTGGAATGGGGACATGTCCTTATGGGATTTATGTCAGGTGCTCATGAGAGCAGAAAGTGATCATTCCCCCCCAGCGCTGAAATCAAAAAATGTTTCTGATACATATATGCAACATGTACCTCTTCCAGTTATGGAAATATGAAATCAAGTGAAGATTACAGTAAATTGTACACTTCTAAGGGACCACTAATTAAACCTATACTTCAAAATATTATTTTTTTACACTGAATGGCTCTGATTTGGAATACTCAACTATTTGTAGCCAATTAGAATCAGGCTTTGAACAAATAAGATCTACATCGTCCTATGTGAATTCTCGAGTATTCACAATCCCCTTAAATCAGAATTGGTTTGATTCAGACTGAAGGGCAGCTAAGAACCAGCTGAATCAACTTATTAGAAAATGTAGAAATAATGCATATAAAAATGATTACAGGATATTAAATAAGGCCAGAGAAAGTTATAAAAGTCTTTTGAAATTAAAGCATGCTCAGTTTCAGGAAAAAACAATGGAATAAGATGTTGGATGTTATTTATAAAAATGATTCCCAATCTTATTGGTTCATGGTGGCTAAAGGTACAAACAACCTTAAATTTGAAATAGATTCACATATTTCATTAGGCACTTGGGTGAACTAATACAGCAGAAAATGGTATTCAGCTACTGCAAATCTCTGCTTGGTCTTAGACGTTGATATGACTAGATTTCCTTCTTTTTCTAGAGCCGAATTATACTTTTCCATAGCTTCACTAAAATGTAATAAGGCTTCTGGCCCGGATCTTATACCGGCTGAAGTTATTCTTGCTGAAGTCTCAGACTGGACTACTATCCTGGTAATTTTTTTAATAAGTGCTGCCATAAATTGGAATTCCCCAAGTTTTAGAAGGGGGCCATAATTATTTCTATTTATAAAAAGGGGGATGAGTCAGACCCTTCGATGTACCATCCCATATCTCTTTTAGACAATCTAGGTAACATCTTTGCAAAACTAGTATTAAAGAGACTGACCCCTATTTGACATAATAATAACTCAGTTTCCCTGGTAGTCTAGTGGTTCCCCCACCCCCAGCACGTATCCCGACCCCCGTTTGACATAATAATTATTCAGTTTCCCTGGTAGTCTAGTGTTTCCTCCACCCCCCCCAGCATGTATCCTGACCCCCATTTGAAATAAAAATAACTCTGTTTCCTGGTAGTCTAGTGGTCCCCCCCAAGCATGGCTCCCGACCCCACTTGTAAGTATTTTAAATAACCTGTCCCTGGTAGTCTAGTGGTCACCCCTCCCCCAAGCACAGCTCCTGACCCCCGGTTGAAATAAAATACCTCAGTTCCCCTAGTAGTCTAGTGGTCCCCCCAACCCAGCAGTATCCTGACCCCCATTTGAAATAAAACTAACTCCTTTTCCCTGGTAGTCTAGTGCCCCCCCCACCTGGCAGTGACAACCCACCCATCCAAATAGATTCCCAGAATGGCCGGCGACTGGCTCAGTCCTCCTCTCGCCACCACTCCTTCCTACCTCAGTCAGCAGCCGGCCGTGGTGGTGAGAGGAGAGCTGAGCAGGTCACTGGCTCTGTTCTGGGAATCTATTTGGATGGGCGGGTTGTCATTGTCAGGGGGGCACTAGACAAATTGGGAGCATAGTTAGTTTTTATTTCAATGGAGGTCTGGATAGTGCTGGTTGGGGGACCACTACCTACATAGGAAACTGAGTTATTTTATTTCAAACTGAGGTCTGGAGCCGTTCTTGTGGGAGGGGGACCACTAGACTACCTTAGAATATTTAAAATACTTACAACGGAGTTGGGAGCCATGCTGAGAGTGAGACCACTGGACTACCAGGAAATGGGTTATTTTATTTAAACAGTGGGACCAATAACTGAGAATGAGGAGACAGTAGACTACCGGGAAATGGAGTTATTATTATTTCAAATGGGGTTGGGATACATGCTGGAGGGTGGGGGACCAATAGACTACCAGGGGAAACTGAGTTATTATTATGTCAAACGGGGTTGGGATACATGCTGGTGGGGTGGGGGACCACTAGAGTACCAGGAAAGGTTATTTAATATACGCTCAACGGGGTCGAGAGCCATGCTTGAGTGTGGGGACTACTAGACTACCAGGGACAGAGGTTATTTATCATACTTTCAACAGGGCTGGGAGTCGTTTAGGGTGGGGACCGCTAGACTACTAGGATACGTCCTTTATGTTATGGTCAATGGGGTTGGGATTTGTGCAGGGTGGGGGGCACTGCTGCATTACCACCAGCTTTTTTGTGGTATGGCTACCGCACTACAGGTCGCGCTAATGCCTGTAGTGTGGCACTATACCTTTGAATATGCCAGTGCGCCGGCATTCAAGTCCCCTCCCCTCAGTCCCTCCCCTTCATACATTATAATTTAGTGTTGGTGCTAACACCTAGCACTGACACTAAATGTCCTTTTGAATAGTGCAGTCAGGTGCAAATTCGGTGCTAGTCCAGCACAACGGATTTGTGCCCAGTGCTACCCTTTGAATATCTGGTCCTAAGGGTATTATATACCAAATATAGGTTAGAATTGTTTCCATGCAATGTATTAACTGCAAGATATCAAAAGAGTGCTAATATTTCTGACAGTTACTGTTACTGTTCTTCTCATTTCCAAAGAATTTGTTCCATGTGTTCTTTGTTTGTACATGGGACAACAAGCTTAGGGAAAAGTGGTTATAACCTGTTAGTGATATAATACTAACTAATGATCAGTCTCTACTGTTAAATATATTTTTTACAATAAATGGAGAAGTAATTGTTTATGCAGTTATAGGTTATATTGATGCAGTCTGTAGACTTCGTGCTAAGGTTTTTAGGCCAGTTTGAACTTCCGTAATTCCCATGGATTCTGTTGTGATAAAACAACTTATATTGTCCTGCTGTTTAATTGTTTCATAGAGATAGTCTTGGTATAGTGTTTGTGCTTAACATAGTAACACAGAATTTGACAGCAGATAAGGACCGCTTGGCTCACCTAGTCTACCCATTTCCCTACCTGATGGATAAGATGCAGATTCTAGTTAACCAACAACTTACTTCCTCCTACCCCCCACTAGAATTGCTTTATGTCTGCCCCATGCATTCTTGAATTCTCCCACTGTTCTTGACTCCACAACCTCCTCAGGAAGGTTGTCTCATGCATCCACAACCCTCTCCATGAAAAAATACTTTCTAACATTACCTCTGAGCCGTCCCCCCTCTATCTTCAAATTTTGTCCCCTTGTTCTTGCAAATCTCTTTTTCTGAAAGATTCTATCCTCTTGGACTTTGTTAATTCCCTTGAGGTACTTGAAAGTTTCCATCATGTCCCCCCTCTCCCTCCTTTCCTCGAGGGTATACATATTAAGTAGCTTTAGTCTCTTTTCATATGTCTTCTGGTACAGACCAGGCACCATTTTGGTTGCCCTCCTCTGAACAGCCTCCACTCTGTCTATGTCTTTGCGGAGATGGGGTCTCCAGAACTGCACACAGTACTCCCGATGGGGTCTCACCAACTGTCTGTACAGATGGATAACAACTTCTTGTTTTCTACTGTTGATGCCTCTCCCTATGCATCCCAGTATCCCCCCAGCCCTCCTTACTGCCTTCTCACATTGCTTGCCCACCTTAAGGTCATCTGATATCATTTCTCCCAAGTCCCTTTTGATTTTTGTTGCATTTAGTATCTCACCCCTCCCCCCCCATTGTGTACTCTTCCCCTGGGTTTTTGTTTCCCAGGTGCATTACCTTGCACTTTCTTGCATTGAATCTGAGCTGCCATACATTTGACCATTCCTCCAACCTTGCCAAGTCCCTTTTCATCTGTTCCACTCCACCTTGTGTATCAATTCTGTTGCAGATCTTTGTGCCGTCTGCAAAGAGACATACCTTTCCTTCCAGGTACTCTCCAATGTCACTTATAAAGACGTTAAAGAGGACCGGTCCCAGTACTGAACCCTGCGGTACCCTGCTAGTTACCCTCCTTTCTTCACTGTGAACTCAGTTTATTATTACCCTTTGCGTCCTGTTGTCCAGTCCATTTTTCATCCAGGCTACCACCTTGGGACCCACTCCAAGGCTGGCTAACTTGTATATTAATCTTTTGTGTGGGACTGTGTCAAATGCCTTGCTGAAATCTAGGTAGACCATATGCACAGCCCCTCCCTGGTCTTCTACTTTGGTCACCCAGTCAAAGAAATCTATTAGATTCATCTGACACGACCTTCCCACTGTGAATCCATGCTGCCTTGGGTCCTGTGCCCCACTGGCCTCTAGGTACTCAACAATTCTTTCCTTCAGAAGTGATTCCATCATTTTCCCTATCACTGAGGTCAAACTAACTGGTCTATAGTTTCCTGCCTCTTTCCTGCTCCCACTTTTGTGAGGTGGAATCACATTCACCCTCCTCCTCCTCCTCAGGTTCCACTTCATCCTCCCATGATTTGTTAAAGAGAGTAGTCAGTGGTGTCAATAGTTCTACCCTTAGTTCTTTTAGAATTCTGGGGTGAATCACATCAGGCCCCATTGCTTTGTACACCCTTGGTTTCAAGAGTTCTTTTAAAACCCTTTCTTCTGTGAATGGACTGGTATCGACCCTCCTACCCAGAATGTTTCTCTTGTTTGGTTTAGGTACCTTCCCCTCCTCTTCTGTTGTGAATACTGAGCAGAAATATTCATTCAGTATCCCTGCTTTTTCACTATCACCCTCTGTCCACATTCCTTCTCCTTTATTAAGTCTCCGTATCCCTCCCTTGATCTTCTTTGCTCCTTAATGTACCTATAAAAGGTTTTATCCCCCTTTGTAACAGAATTGGCTATCTTTTCTTCGGTTTGGGCCTTTGCTATTCTCACTGCCTTCCTTGCCTCATTCTGTTTTAACTGATAAAGTTCTCTGTCCTGCTTCTTCTGTGTTTTCTTATATTTCCTGAATGCTATCCTTTTCTCCTTAATCTTTTCTGTCACCTCTTTTGAGAACCATAGTGTTTTTTTCCTTCATTTTGTTTTATTGATTCATTTCACACAAGGGCTTGTTGCCTCTGTGATGGCTGTTTTGATTATTCCCCATTGTTCATCCATCCCTCCTTCTTGCCCATTTGCTAGTGCTTTTCTGAGGCACTCTCTCATTTTCCAAAAGTCAGCCTTGCTAAAGTCCAATACTCTTGCTTTTGTATGACTTGACTCTATGGCTATGTTTATTATGAACCACACTGTCATCCCTTTTCCAACAAGCCCACTAGTTCAGGGAGCTTGTTACACAGACTATGGGCATTAGTACTCATCACCCTCCATTTTTTGATGGCCTTACCCCTTTTAGCAACATCTCTGACCTTACTGTCTTTCCTTTTTGCATTTAACCCTGTCCTGCTCCCAAATCACTCTCACCTTGGTGTTTCACTCTCAATTACTGTGTTTTGTGGGGAGGCTGGATTTCCTGCTCTTTCAGTGCCCCCCCCGGCTAGTTTAAATGCTTGTCAATGAAGCATTTAAACCTATCACCTAGGATCCTGGTTCCCCCAGACAAATGCAGACCATCACACCAGTATAGGCCTGCATCCCTCCAGGTGGCTCCCCAGTCCCCAATGAAGCCAAAACCCTGAGCTCCACATCAGTTTTTCAACCAATCATTGAATCCCATGGTGTGGAGTACCATAGCATCATCCTTGCCATAGACAGGTAGCACCTTCGAGAAAGTTACCATATGTGCTACTTGTCTAAGGCCCCTCCTCAACTCTAAAAACTCCTCCTGCATTGCTCTTATCCCATTCCCAGCCAGGTCATTTATCCCTAGGTGGACAATGACATCCAGCTCCCTTCCTCATGCAGCTGCTCCCACAATCTTGAGGATTCACTTCCTGTCTTTCTGAACCGTGGTGCCAGGCAGGCACCTTACCTCCCTCTCCCCTTCCTCCCCCACTTCTACCCCTTAATGATTGAGTCCCCAACCAGCAGTTGTTTCCTTCATCTGTGGGGTCTCATGCCACCCTCCTGTGGGTATCTTTTGTGGATATTCCCAGCATCCTCCTTGTTCTCCACTACAGGTGCCTCCATAGAGGAACCACTCTTCACCAGAATGACATATGAAGTGTGGAGTGTTACAGCTTGAGTGATGCACCTCTGTTCCACCACCCTCTCCCTCCCTGAGTCCACCTTGGTCCAACCGCTCCTCTTTCTTGGCAGCCTCTGAGGTAGCGGTGGTGGCACTGGTGGTCCCTGGGTGGGGGAAGAGGATTCACAAATCCTAGCCAGGTCAGCCTGGAGACAGGCAACCTCCTTCATCAGACCAGAGAGGTTCCTGAAAATAGGGCAGCATCACAGCCTCCACAAAGTCTCCAGAAACACTGCCACCCCATAGCCATTGCACTGCACCACTCCCATCATGACTTATTTTGTGTCCCCTCTCCTGTTGCTTTGTATGCTTACTCTCTCCTCCCTCTACATATTTTTCCACCTACTTTCCTACTGCCTAGGTACCCTTATAGCTTTTGCCCTTCCTGTTCTGGGACAGGAACTTCCTGTAGTCTTCAGTAGTCTCCTTCCTCCTTGCTTGGACTCAGACCTCCAGCAGGTAGGGGTGTAGAAAGAGCTATTTTTTTCCCTTCAAGGTTGATGAAACTAATGTGTCTCAGTGATCCTTCCCTTCCAACTGCCAAACAGGAAGTTCCTGTTGTCAGTCAAATCCAGCAGCTATAAAAGTTGAACTGGCTTAGGGTGGGAGGGTGAAGGGGTAGGAAGGAGGGCAATTAGTAAGTACTTCTGTAGCTTTTTTTAGTCAGCTGCTTGCTCTAAAAGCAAGATTCCTGCTGCCAGAAACTAGCAGCAGGAAGCTGTAATTGGAGACAGCTGCTTTTCTACGGCTCAAGCCACTCCCCCAATTAACTCCTCTCCTCTGCTCCTGATTTAGCAAACTAAGTAATATAGTCCACTTCCCCAAACAGAGAAACACACAGTGATTTTCTTCTTTTTTTACTTAAATGAGACCCCTTGCTTCTAATAACTTATCTGTTCGCTTAACCCCAACATGTACTGACTCCTGCTGAGATAGAAGTGATTTATCAGTAAGAAATTCTGTAGCTTTTTTAGTCAGCTGCTTGCTCTGAAAGCAAAATTCCCTCTGCCAAAAAGTACTTCATCTCAAAACTATTGATTGTAGGCTGTTCTAGTGCTTGCCAGGTTTTTGTGTCTGAAATATTTCTGCTAACTGAAATGTAATTTATTGTCTCTCTGACATATTGAAATTTACTATAGTATGTTTTATACTATTTATATTATATCTGTTATTTTTAAATACATTGTATGTATGTTGAAATGTGTAATGGTCTTTAGACCGATCAATAAAAGCCTACCACTACTACTAAGTCTTCCTGAACACCCACTGATACTGTATCTACAGTCCAGTTTACCATTCCCAACAGCAACAGCACAAAGACTCCTCTGAAACATACCAGTGGCACAAGCTCTCCTCCTGAAGACCCAACTTTTACAATGTCATCACCAACAACCTCAGTTTGATCAGGTGTGCCATTCACTCATTAGCAGTTAAATCAGACCTGTAACCCTTACCCAGCCGCAATGAGTGAGATGGTGGTGGCAATGGAATTACTCACTGGTAGAACTGTGCAAATGAAAACATTCTGAATTTGTGGAATTTTGATGGAATTATGTTAAATTCTACAAAATTTCACAGACTTTCATCAGCTTTTTATGGAATTTTTGAAGAGTGGTCATACCTCTCCTGTCAAATGAGATAGGAATCTGAAATTTGGCATAATTACTTTCTTATAGGTGCTTTAATTGTATGCCAAATATTATGAAATTAGGACTTGTCTCAAAATTATAGGTACTTAAAATCTGTCAGTTTATTTTTTGGGGGAAATTTCATGACAATTGTTATCTGCATATAACTACAGGCACCTTTAGAGTTAGAAGTCAGAAACTAGGTACATATATAAATGTTATAATAACCCTTCTATCTACAAAATTTTATAACATTTTAATGAATGCTTAAAATTATACTAAAATAACTAAAATAAAAAAAATGTTTAGCTGCATATAGCACAGCCCCCTTTAAAACTTGATACTTAGAACTTGGTGCACATATCCATGATTTATGTTTCCATACATCCTGACACTATGGATACATTTGGATAAGAATTTTTTTAATTACATAGAAATAACTGAAAATTGAATTTCAATTAAATGTTTGGCTACCGACAACTCATCCCTTTTAATCTTGGACTCCGTAATTTGGTACTGTTATGAAAATGATTAGTACCTGTATACCTACCAAATGTGGTATCATTTGAATACGTACTTTGAAAACTAGACCAAAATAATTGAAATTTAAAAGTGTACTTTTTTAAATTTCTTAATGTGGGCATAACTTAGCCTTCTGTTGAACCAGATATCTGCCATTTGGCATGTGTACAGTTTGATAGGAGTTCTAATGGTATGCTAAATATCATGACACTATGACATATTGTCTCAAAATGATAGGTTCTCTAATACTGTCATTTCATTTTCTATTGGACAGTTCATGAACATTTTTATCTGCATGTAACTCAGGCTCCTTTGTAGCTAGAAATCTGAAACTGGGCACCTGTATAAATTAATAACCTGCATATCTGCTACATTTTGTAACTTGTTGATGACTGCTTTTAAAATTATACTGAACTAAAATCAAAATTTTGGCAAAATGTTTGTCTACCTATACCACAGTCCCCTTTAAAACTTGAGACTCGAAACTTGGTGCACAAACCCATGTTGCATGTTTCTCTAAATTGTGAAACTATAGAGAAATTTAGATAAAAACTTTTAAAATTAGATGAAAAAACTGAAAATTCCCAGTATCAAATCTTATATAATATGTATTATACACCTGTCAATTTATATAAGATGGAGAAACTTTCTACAAATGTTGCTCTCACTGTGGGTTGGCAACGGGCACCTTAGTTCATATTTCATGGTATTGTGATAATGTCACACCATTCTGGGATTCCATCAAATGCCACCTGGAACCTCCCTTCTGGGACTTGACCCCAAATGTTCTCCAAAAGTGTGTTTAGTAGGGGCATATGATGATGTTTTAACCGGCAACCAATGTTGTCATATGGCCCTCATCTCTGCTTGTGCCAAAAAAGTTATTTTAAGGCACTGGTGTGGTCAATCTATACTTACTTATCTTAGAATGGTAAAGGAAATGTTGTTCACTCTTCATACTGAAAAAAGGATTGTCAGTATGTCTCATCACCTGGCTCATTACAATAAGGTTTGTGAGCCACTATCTGCTCTGCTTTCTTTGCAGTGTAATTCATTTCTTTAGGTGGTCCAGTGCAGTTTTTGGAGGATTCCCATGTGGTAGGATCTTTCATATTCTGATTGCAGTGGTGCCCATACCTCTCTACCATTTAGTTCCCTGTTACATTATGCATTTGTCTTGCACACTCTACATTAGGTATCCATGGATCGACTTTGGAGCATGGTGGGGAAGGTGGGTTTGGTTGGGTGGGAGGGAGGGAGGTATGTATTGTTTTATTTTGCTGTGTATTGCAGGTTGTTGACTGTTGTTTGTTGTGAGTTTACATTTGTTGTCAAAATCTAATAAAGTATATTCAGTTTAAAAAAAATGAAAATTATATTTTGATTAAATCTTTGGCCACCCATATCTTAGCTCTCTTTCACTCCAGGACTCTGCAATTTGGTACACATATGCAGGCCTCTAGTACCTGTATAACTGCAATCTGCTTCATTTGGATATGTACTTTAGAAACTAGACCAAAATATCTGAAACAAAATTTGGCAAAAAATCCATGGAATTTTCTTTCACATTCAGTTAAATTCTACAAAATCCATAAAGTAATACAGTGTGCATTATGCCATAAGAATTTCATATTCCATACAACTCTACTGACTGGTTTACAGAGACATGCAGAGTTCTCTAGTCTGACCTCAGCTGTTGACTATGAAAAGGTTGGCTGCCAGTGGGCAGCTGTATTCAAAGAGTTCAGTCAAAATAAAAAAATGAAATACAGTACAATAAAAGAAATAAATAAAACAAGAAGACACAATCTCCATATATGGATGGTAAAACATTGTGTTGTCAAAATGTATTCCTTTAATTTATCTTTATGTTTTTTGACTCATTTGTTTGCGTGTGGGGGGGGGGGCATGATACTCTATGAATGCCAGAGACAGTATATCAATTGGCACTGAGTGGAAATAGAGACTACTGGGGGGGTATATTTCTGGAGATCAGCATTGGATATTAACTATTACTGGGGCTCAGCACTGTCCCACAACAGTTTTAGTGACTTTCAGACTGCCACAGCACCACAAACATAGAAATTCACAGCAGTGGCATTTCATCACCACCTTCCAAAAATAAGCTACAGTTATAAATATTCATTGCCGACCTCAAGTTTTTTTGTTACCTTACCATCCATTTGTATTTTTCCTTACAATATGCCAATTTCTGCACTGGGGGGTTGAAGTAGTTCAGCTGAATACTTGATGTTGAACCAGATTCATGGGCCCCAACTCTAAGTCAGTCTGAAGTTGCCCCTGGCCCACTTATATCACACTTATTTGAGGCTGGAGCTTAATTCAAATAAAACCTAACTGATAAGAACATAAGGGTCGTGGAGTTTATTTTACTGTAACTACCCAGTGTACCATTTCTCCTCCCTTCTGGTTTGTCAGAAAGTCGTGTTATATAGTTTTCCCTAGTAACTTGGCACCCACACAACAGCCATACCTCTGAAACTACAGTACTCATTTGGTTTTATGATAATTTTCATACTTTGATATACTGTACTGCATTCAAAAACAAGACAGCATGGCATAGTTACTGAAAGGAAAACTGAAATAAATTTATTGCATCAGACATCAGAACAGAAAAATCATCCCTGACACTTTGCAGTGCTTTGCCTCATCATCAGGGAGCCTTAATGCAATAGTGTTAAGGTGCCTTAATATACCACTTCCCACTCACTTGAATTATTACGGTTCCTGTCAAAAGGTATAGCCCCTCAAAATGCTGAGGCCAATTTGTGTGTTCTGTTACCTTATGAAGTAAACTTATTTTCTTTTGCATTCAGCAACTGTGCCTTCTTGAGCCTTTACACCTGGTAATGTCTCATACTGCACAGTGTTCTGAGTGCATGACTGGGTGCAATATCCTGCACTGGGAGTCAGCAAATTAAAATAACAAAGAAAAGGAACAAAAGTACAAATCAAGTCTTGCATACTAGTACAACCTGTTGACCCACATGCATTGAATGCGTAACTGTATAATTTGTTTACCCACGATAGCCAAACTGAAATCCTACTGCTAACCAATTTTTGGAGAACTGTAGCAAAGTGAAGTCAAATGACATGTTCAAGCCCCCACAGAAAGATAGTGACTATTGTCAGATTCAAACCATGGATTTAATTAACAGCTCTGTCCAATAACCAGTGGCACATGGTGCATCACAGACCTTTGAATTATGCAGGAGACATAGTAAAACAAATGCAATTTTTTATGAAAGCAGCTTCCTTAATTCATAAAGTGTGGGTTTTAAACAAAGCAATTGGTAAAGGTTACAACAACAGCAAGCATTTCCATGTACTGGTCATCCACTGCAGTCACAAAAAACATAGTTCATTCAAATTGTTTTTGGCATGTGAATCAGCAAAGCAGTAACCACATAAGCATGTTCAAGGCACAAAGGAAGCATTTTTATTAAACTTTCTCTCAGCTGTCATGTTGATACAGACATACTTTCCTGCCTGTTGATCTTGTTAGACACTATCATTACTGCCCTTATCTTGGGAGTCACTGGCAAAGTATGGGCAAGGGCTTCACTGAAAAGTTCATAGACAGCACCATGTCCTTCTGTTTTTCTGACTTTTGAGGACTTAAGAAAACATACAGTATAGGACACACATTCTGTGCACCTCTCCCAAGGTGCAGAGTCACATTGCAGTAGCTCCCATGGTAACCTCCCCATCTCCTGACACTAGCAGCCCTGTAGCTTTGTGCCATCCTGCATCCTAGAGTCACTTGGAAGCAGCAATACATCAACTGATGCCTCCAGCCCCCAGCAGTGATCTGGATTTGGACATGAACGAAGATTTCCAGCATTACAAATGGCTTATCAGCCACTGTTCTATAAGGCAGACTCATACATATGCTGTAAAATGGATTTTATTCATACTGTAAATGCAGCTAACAACTAACAATATTTATAAAATCAAATCTCACTTTCTGCACCTTTTACCTTAAATAGTTAAGAAAAAGTAGCTTTACTATGTACTGAGGGAATTATTTCTTATTTAGGAAATGTGTTTTCAAAGCAAAACAAGTGCTTATTAGTGGGTCCAGAACAGTTCTTATTTACATTTTCTAGATTTCATACACATTTCTGAATATCAGATAATTCTTGCTTTTGTAGACGGGTGACTTGGCAGTGGTGTAAACATTATTTTCTTGCAAGACACAATGCATTTAGCACTCATGTCATGTCATGTCTGCAGCGTACTACTTGGAAAAGCTTTGAAAATCAAATCTCATATACTTTTTAGTCAGCTTCTACCATCCATACCAAAATGCTCTGAGAGGATTAGCAGGACTTGGGGCCTGAATCCATGGTTTGAACAATGGCATAGCTGGCAGGCTTTGTGGATCATTGCAGTTCCTTTCAGGGTAGAACAGACCTATCCATGAGGGACTGTGTGCATCTAAATCAGAGACAAGCAGGACTATGTGCTTAGAACATAAAGGGAACTACTTTTGAATTCAAACTAGGGCAGCAGGGAGAAAGGTGATCCATCAAAAAGATAGAAAACCATGAAATGAAAAGCAAATAGAAAACAGAGGCATTAAAAACAAAAATGTAGGATCTGCTTATATGTATTAGTCAAAATATGAACAAGTCCATTCCCTTTGAAACATTTAAAGGTATGAGGCCTGATTTTGTAAGGGTGGAGAACAGAACTGCACAAACAAATTTGTTGCCCGATCTATGATACCATAGGCTGAGCTTACAATGGTCTGTTTGTGTCTGCTAAGATAGCAGATCACAAGCTGGGATAACACTGGGGATCTATCATCTGTACTGCCTCAAAAAACTGCAGTTTTCAGCAAGTGTCACCCAGCTGGGGTAGGAGCAATTGCAATAGTGTGACCATTCAAATCACCATTCTAGATAATCGCAGGTTCCAACCTTAATATCCCAGTAGCTGCCCATAAACATTTCACACATTGCATACATGGGGCACACCATAGCATTCTCCAATGTGCCCTGTGCATATTGTAGTTCTACAAAGGTGCACTGTTGTTTTGACTTTGGCATGGACGCCATCTCATTCCTCTCACTAAAGGGTTTTATTGGAATTCAGTTCTCCATCACCTCCATTTAAACTATACATCTTTGCCCAGTAGTACACCCCTCCCTCACCCATTCTTACAGTTGCCTAGTGGTCTAGAACTACTACAGCTGTACCAACTGAAGAACTATCCAGTGTTCCAGTGGTCCACTCCCCAACACACTCCAGAGTCCTTCATGGTCCCCTGGATGTCGACACATACTCACACACTGGCAACCACATTACTAACAGCTATTATAAGACAAGTGAGAGAGTTCAAAGCAGTATGCAAGGATTGCTATACACTGGGAATGGCCCTGCAATCATGTACTTAACAATTTGTGTGGTGAAAACCTAGGCAAAAGTGCAGACATATGCCACTAAATGACAGCTTTTTTCCATCTAGTGGAGAATTACATTGTGAACTGCTGCATAGCATGAAGTAATTAATTCGCAGGCACTATGTGGAGTGCATAGTGGACCACTTTGTGCAAACATAGCTGGTCACCATGTTTGAATGTAAGAGTATGAAAAGGAGAAAGTAAATTTGAAATGAACATACAGAAACTTGGAAAAAAAGGAAAGGTGGCAGAGAAGAGGCTTCCAGAGTTTTAGATGAGAAACAGAAAGAAGGAAGTGTATATGTTACAGAGTTAGCAGTCAGAACAGAACATGAAAAATAATGGTATGTTATAAGGAGCATTTACTCCAGATGAAAAGCCTACATCACTCCTGAAGAAGCACTGCATTAAACTGTGAAACATTGAGTTAATATGGAATGTGACATGATGGAGTTAACTTATTTAAAACAATTAAAATTGGATGAGCAGCATCTTTAGTACCAGTAAGTGTTGTGAAAGTTTTAAATGTGCCTAGACCTAGTAGAGGGCTAATTCAAAAAAGTATATCATTTTTATTTTATGGTCTTTGGTAACTGGGTAAGGCCCACTAGGCACAAGTGTCTGTTTTCAGGGGTGACCTGGGAGCACTGGGCAGTTAAGTGACTTGCTCAGAGTCACACAGTATGCAAGTGTAGGTTGTGAGAATCAAACCCAGGTCTGGTCTGCTGGATGTACCAAGTTCATTCACTGCTTGTTACTCTAATATCTAGGCTATACTGCCAGCCCAGGAAGAACTTATTCTAGAAGAAGCTGGTAGAAAAGATGAATAATTTGTCCAGCACACTGGTCAATGAAGGTACAATTGCTGAGTTCAGAGTTGGCTGAGATGGTTCAGGGAGCTTGTCAAAAATGAAGAAATGGAGAGGGACAAAAGGCCAGTAATTTCAAGGTGGGGTCCTGTGGTAAACTGGATGTATTATGTGTCTTTATCTGTCCTTAGCTTGCAATATTTCTATTTTTCTATGATGATTCGAGCTGAGGAGGCTGTTACAGTCAACTTCTGTATACTGTATCTTGAGTAGTGATGCAATACTCCAGATGGCCACCACTTAAAAGTCATATGGCTCAATTCTCAAAGGTCAGCACAAGCTGTGCCAATGACAGCTCGCACTGACTTCTGGTGCATCAGGGACCCTGCACCCAATTCTCTATTAGGTAGGGTCCCGGCAGCAAAGTCCAGCAGCTTGTGGCAAAGGTGGTGATGCACCAAAGAGAGGGAGCACCTGAGTAGTTTGTTGCAAGCTGCTGGTATGGTCGGGTGACACTTAGACCAATACAGTTTCTGGTGGTCTAGTGGTCCTGCCATCCCTGATCCCCTTATAAATAAAATAATTTTTGTCCAGTCCCCATGTGGAAATCCTCATCCCTGGTGGCTAGTAATCCACCCAACCCCTTATAAATAAAATAATTGCTGTCTGATCCCTATGTGGAAATCCCCACCCCTGGTGGCTAGTGGTCCTCCCATCCTCAATCTCTGTATAAATAGAATAAGTGCCATCTGATCCCCTTGTGGAAATCCCTGTCTCTGGTGGTTAGTGGTCCCCCTATCCCCCCCCGATCCCCATATAAATAAAATAATTGCCATCTGATCACCCGTGGAAACCCCTTTCCCTGGTAGCTAGTGGTCCCCCCCATGTCTGATTACCATGTAATATAAATAATTCCAATCCCTGGTGGTCTAGCAGCCCCCCATGCCCAAATGCCCTGATCTGCCTATATAAGATGTGCTGTAAGTCCATGGTGATCTAGTGGCTCCCTACCCCCTACCCTGGCAGGCAGTTCCTGCCCACCACTCACCACCATGACCAGCCACTGGCTAAGCTCTCAATGAGTGCATACTGTATACAGTACATGCTCATTGATTGACAGAGCTGAATAATGGAGAACTGAGATTAAAACGTTTAGCACTGCCATACAGTATAATGTCTTTCTGTATCATACATATTAAACTAGTTTCAAAGAGTTAATTTTATCATGGGCAATGTTGGATTTCGCTTTTGAAAAATGCTGCTTCTCCTCTATAGCTTGTAAAATATAGAATACTACTTGGGGAAGTGCATAATGAGAATTTAATGCACACCCAAGGTGTGAGATGCTACATAAACCCTGAGGGTGAAGCCCAAGGGGTTTATCAAAGCATCCCACACCAAGGCTGTGCATTAAATTCTAGTTTTGCACCCTCCCCATGAGTTGTTTTATGTAATTTCTGGGTTCTGTTTTTTAAGCAGCTACAGTATTATAAATAAACAAGTAAAAAAGAACAAACACATCATGAGCCTGTGTTGTATTTTTCCCATTACTTTTACAAGCAAGCACTATGAAACACAATTAGTAGCATATATAATACAATTTAATTTGAAAAACAATATTTGATTTGTTTAAAAAAATCCTGTGCAAGCAGGAGTGAGCTCAATACCAGGACTGTGTGAATACTTAGTCTCAAAATAACAAGAGTCAGAAGAAAAATCGGGTTTAAAACACAGATGAAAGTAGTCAAAAGTAGCAAGAAATATTTAGAGAAAACTGATTTTTGGCAGTGATTTAAATATCCAGAAAGCATAAAATATTGTTATCAATTGAACCCAGTGCCACTCCGATACATGGTTTCCACAGCAACCGTCTAATGAAGAGCACATTTCAGTGGTCGCCATGGTTTCTTTGGGAGTCAGAGAGCAGAAAATGTAGTTTTCTCCAGTTTTCACTTTTCAGGGGGATGACACCTGAATTACTCACTTGGTGAGGTGAGAGCAGATAGAGTAAAAGATACTGGTACAGTTTTTTCAAAGCAGTTTATTTTTGTACTGATTGAACACTCACAACGGTTGTGGGGTTTGCCATGTGGCTGAGTGAGTCTGAGTTGGCCACTGGAAAACCTGGTGTATGTTCACCATTATACCATGGACATTAAAATTTAACTGAAATCCTGCACTGTGATTGACTGGCTGGCACCTTTCTGCCATGATAAATCCTACGATATACCCACGGCAAAGGTGCCAGTCAGCAGCATATTCAAAAAAAAACAATCTGACCCTAAATTCACAAAGTGCCAACTGCCATGTTGTTTCCCCACTAAACGGGCAGTTAGGAAAAACACCTCCATACATCAAGAAAATCACTGCTTCTTCAATTATTTACTCCCCCTTGAAAAAAATTAAATCTCAGGCACCCAAGAAAACTGTTACTTCCTCCCGATCACAAGACTTTACACTAACCCGAAACAGCAAGGTTAAAGATGAAGCAGTGCTCACTCTGTCTCATATACCCTCTTATAAAAGCAATCATGGACTGTCTCCCAAAAAGTGAAAAAAACAACCCTAAATGAACATTACATTTTTTTTATTTATTTATTGAAATGTTTTCACTATTTCAAATTCACTGTACAAATCACCCACCCACACTGCAGCCCTGCCAGCCCCAAGCGGTAACAGAAACCATTGGGCTGACATTCACACAAAGTGGCACTCACCCGCTGCACTGCATCTTACAGACTCCTTACATGGGTTTCACACATCCAGATACAAAAGGAAAAAAAAACATGTAAATCACACCACCGCTGTCACCGAATGTTTACTCACTCTGACCCTGGAACCACACACTGAATTGTTGCACCATGATGTCGTCTGTCTCCCCATTCAGCTCCGTTCACACAACATCTCTGGAGCAAGCAACATGGGAAGAACACCATTTAATGCTGGATACACACCTTTTATTAACATAAAAAAACTGCCTGCTTGCCAAATGGACTATAAACATTTTTCTGGACTGGGCATTTCATTCTATGTGCATATTTTGCAATTAATATAACTCTTACATAACAGACTATTTTTTTCTTCAGTGCAAGGTTATTTATGTAAAAAAACCTTGTTTTTATCACATTAAAAATATACATTTGTTAAAATAACTCATAGGCTTAATCCATGGTATAATCGCAATAAACCACTTGGAGGATGTGGGTAACGGGGGGATTTACCACGGCTGTCAAGGATTTAAATACTCGGCCTGTGACTTCATGGCTAAACCATGCCAGCCATGGTAAATCTCACCATAACCCACATCCCTCATAGTTTATTGATTAATTATAACCTGTGGATTATAATTGTGAACTATAACCACCTTTTCCAATGGACAAAACAGTACCCAGTTATTACACCACAATAATCTAAGATCTTGCCTTTCAAAAGCAGATGTAAATGCCAGCATTCCTATCCTTTCTAGTTAACTTTTAATTCAACAAGCATTTCCTGCCATTTCTTGCTATTTTTTCTATTTGCAGTTCTTCTCATTCCCACACAAATTTTCATATATGGAGTACTACTTCCATCGTATACACTCTGTGCAGAGATGATTCATGTTGACTCATGTATTCTATCCTGTACTTACAGTGGCATCTGTTCTATTCCCCTACTATAGTGATCAGAAATAAACTAACCACTTGCAAAACTGCTACTAGAGAATGGTGACTGAGAGTGATTATGTCTCTATTTAGTATACACTGGTACTAAATGTTATCATTAAACAGACTTTGTTAGTAAAATACCTGGACCCCAATTCCAATAAATATTTTTCACTATGCTGTGGGCTATGTCCTGTAATACAGATGAGTTCAATTTTGACAAGTTCCACTACAAGAGATGCACTCAGTTTAGTGAAAATAATTTTGTTTTCTGTGTATGTAAACTTGTATCCTACCTGTTGGATACTTGTTCTGTGAGGGGTACCAAGGTGTTCCACTCTCCAATGATGGAGCAGTTTACCCAACAAACTAAGCTCCTTTTAAGGAGTGTTATTACCATAGTAATCATGTTTAAAGGACAACTAAACAATCTTTTTACACATTTTGTTTTTTTAAAAACGTACTCTGTAGGCATATAAAGGTTGAGGCTGTTGTTTACATTTATACTGAAACTGCATTAATTAAAGTAGGATAAATGCAGTTTCATAGCATTTGAACATTTTAAACACAGCCTCTCCTAATTCAAAAATCCTGCTCTGAGAATCCTAAAATGGCTGCCTTGATGATGTCACTGATGTGAGACACCAGCTGTGCAGATGTATTTTAGCTCCACTAACTGTATTCAAATGCGAATAACTTAAAATTGAAAAATAATAGCATGGTACTTTGAGCACAAAAATAGCTCAGCACAAAAATATCTTCAAAATGAGTGGTGTTTCATTTATAGATACCTTTTAGTTTTTTTTTACATTAGCAAAAAAAGCAGCAGAATAAAAAAATGTCACTTTTTCAACAAACTAATTTAAATAACTTTAAAACAAAAAACGATTGCATGGTACTGTGAGCACAACATGTGTTCAGCACAAAAATATCTACAAAATGAGTGGTGTTTCATTTATATATCTTTTAAGTTTTTATAGTTAGCAAAAACCAGCAAAAATTCCATTTTCTTTTTCACGTTTTCAACAAAAAATGCAAATAACTTTAAAACAAAAAAATGATAGCAAGGTACTGTGAACATGACATTTGTTCAGCACACAAATATCTGCCAAATGAGTGTTTTTTTTTTCATTTATAGATACATTTTAGATTTTTTTATAATCATCAAAAAATGGCAGGACATTCATTTTTTTTTCACTTTTTTGGAGGTATGGCATAAATGGAATATGCTACCTCACTACTGTAAATATTGTTGATATTTTTTGTTCTTGTGCCCTTCCCAACTAACCAAACTGCAATTTGCTTTTCAAATAGCTCCCATCTTCTGTCTTCTGACCAGGGACAGGGTGGTGCAAAACTGTTGTATGCTTAATGTTTCCATTCCTTTTTTCCTCTGCTCTGTTAATGCTGCCATGCCATAACAGTGTAAGCCACAGATTCTTGTATTCATACTTTACATTATCAGGCATAGTGATATAGGGCATGCTGCATTTCCCATGCAGTCACTCACCAGCACTTCATTTTCTTCCTTGCATTTAGTCAGTGCTCTTGAAAATTGCCTTTGCCATACTACCCAGATCTACATCTTGCTCTGCTGCAGTTTTCCTTTTTTTGTTTCATGTTTTGTCATTGAGCTGTGTGCCATTTAAGTTGGAATGTTACCTCTGTTTCCATGCAAAGAAGTCAAAGGCCTGGTGCTCCTCAGAGCAGCCACCTGCTGACTCTCCCACCTCCTTAGCATGCCTTTGGCACCTGAGTAAAGACATAAGCAATTCCCAGGTGGTTGATGGGACTTGGCTGCACCTTGTATCTCACAACCCACTTTGGGCATAATGTGATTTAGCATTACTGCACACCTTGTCATGTGTTATTGCATATTTACAATTTACATTGTGATCCAATGGGAATTTTATATTGCACTTTCCAGGTGGTTGAAGGCACTCAGCTGCACCTCATGCCTCACAACCCACCTTGGGCATGCAGCAATTTAGCCTTTCACACACCCTGCTGTGTGGTATTGAACACTTAAAATTTGTAATGTAATCTTATTCAAATTATGTACTACATTTCCCAGGTGGTATGCAAGTGTCCAGGTGGTGTGCAAGTGTTCTGTGGCTACAGAAGTGCTGGACCATGATGATGAATGTCTCTTATGTCATTTTGGAAGAGTTGTATATTGTTTGTCTAACCTGGTGATGGATGTCTGTGGTTGCTTGGATTGCCTTGCCCCCTTTGGTTGCTTGGGGGAATACGGAGTTAATGTTCAAAACCCTAACATTGCATTTCCTTACTTTCGCTGCTTTAATAGCAACAGAAACTGATGCATTAATGGAGTTTTTTTGCAAAGACTATATAAGGGATATGTTACCCCCCCACTGGATATATTGTTGATATTTTTAGTTCTCGTGCTGACTGACCTAATGACATCACTCATGGCTTCACCACTCATGATGTCTTCGAGTCAATTGGCACTGAAATGAAAAAATATACAAAATATTTCCAGTAGGGAAGTAGCATATTCCATTTATGCCACATCTCCAAAACAGTGAAAAAAAATAATTTCCTGCTACTTTTTGCTGATTATAAAAAATGTAAATGGTATCTACAAATGACACACAACTCATTTTGTATAAATTTTTGTGCTGAAAAAATGTAGTGTTCACAGTACCATGCTATCATTTTTTTGTTTTAAAGTTGTTTGCATTTGTTTGTTGAAAATGTTAAAAAGAAAACTGAATTTTCTTCTGATTTTTGCTAATTATTAAAAAAAACTAAAATGTATATATAAATGAAACACCACTCATTTTGTAGATATTTTTGTACTGAACAAATATCGTGCTCACAGTACCATGCTATCATTTTTTGTTTTGAAGTTATTTGCATTTGTTTATTGCAAAAGTGACAAAAATTTTAATTTTCTGCTGCTTTTTTTGGTAATTTAGAAAAGAACTGAAAGGTATCTATAAATGAAACACCACTCATTTTGTATATATTTTTGTGCTGAACAACTTTTGTGCTCAAAGTACCATGCTATCATTTTTAATTTTAAAGTTATTCACATTTGAATATGGTTAGTGGAGCTAGAATACATCTGCACAGCTGGCATCACTCACTTCATAGACATCATCAAGGAAGCCATTTTAAGATTTTCAGAGCAGGATTTTTAAATCAGGAGTGGCTGTGTTTAAAATGTTCAGATGCTATGAAACTGCATTTATCCTACTTTAATAAATGCAGTTTCAGTATAAATATAAACAACATCCTCACCTTTATATTCCTATGGAGTCATTTAAAAAAAACCAACTCTAGCCAGAGCCGATATGGCTGTGGTGAGCTTGAAGAAGCCCAAGTAAGGAGTGCTATGAGCACTGCTGAATGCCATCCCACACACATCATGCAAGGAAACCTTCAGCACTGACAAATGCTTTTTTTTTTCTTTGCGTGGCTTCCAGAAGTCTAACTGAGATGAAGACATTATCTCTGATTGTACATTGCAGTCACTACACATTTTAATATAATCCATTTTACTCTGTGCTGTATATTAGAATGTAATCCAGCATACCCGTTGCTGACCAGGGAAATTCTAAGTTGGAAGAGCATCTCTGACAGATGGCAATGCCCACAGGCAGGCGTGCCAGAAGATTGAAATAGATGGGGGTGCTGAAAATTGGAAGGGCATTTGTTAGGGTATAAAGGGCATTTTTTACAAACCATTTTTTGATATACACCATAATACGACAATATAAGATACTGTCAACCACAATGATTAAGTATCGCCAGTGGCAGCCATTCTAATGTCTTCAGCCATTAATTGCAAATACTGTATAGTTATAAAATCTGCTTTTAAGTATGTGAGATAATTAGAAATATACTGATTATGAATGCAATGCATATTTTCCTAAAAAATAAAATTGACGTTGATTAACAAATACTGCTGCTTTAAGTGAACAACCCCCTAACATAATTTCATGGAAAAAAATATGCAGAAATGGGAAGTACCCAATTTTAAAAGTGTGAAATTATTACCATTCATGTGTTATTCAGACCTCATAACATAGGAAGCATTGCTCCACTGAAAACAGAGTGGTGCATCTCGACTGGACAATCTATCTGTCTGTCTGTACACATACACACATGCATGAATGTGCACATGCACACAGACGTGTTTAGCAAATGTGAGCTATGCTTTTAACTTTTACTCTGAGCTGTGAAATGGTCATGGTGCCCCTAGCCCAGTAACTCATAAAGACTTAGTGAAAAGTAATATAGTAAGCTATTCTGCTACCAGCATTCGCACAACATGACATTGCTGGAGGGGAATGTTTACATTATTGTACTACTTTTGTTATAACAAATGTGACTTCTTTCAGATTCAGACAGAAAGATTGTATTTTTATTACTAGGAGACAGTGTAGAGTAGTGGTTAAGAACACTGATCTACAAAGCTAGAGACCTGAGTTTGAATCCCATTAGCTCCCACTTGCAAACTGTGTGACCCTGAGCAAGTCATGTAACTTCCTTGTACTCCCAGGTCACATCTCAAAACAAGCTCTGGATTAGTGTGCCTTTCCTGGTTAAACAAGATCCCCCTTCCCTTTACTGTACATTGGCTTGCTAAATGAAGTTTGGCTATAAATAAGAGCTCTTGCTTGGACATTCAGGATTTAATGTAGCGTAACAGTGTATTGAAGAAAAAAACCTTTTGCAAGAGAAATGCTGCATGTAGTGGATACATGTCTGAACCAAAACAGAAAATGTACTGTAAAACTTGTTATTTTCACGTAGATTAATTTTAGTGCAAATACAAATGCATCCATAATTGCATAAATTAAATTTAGCACTAAGTCATTAGTATCACATTCACTATAATGGAAAAAGTACAAATTAGTGCAAATTTATTTTAGCTCAAATTAGTGCTTCAGCAAAAATTGTGAAAATGATCTGACAGTGAAAATTTCAAGTTTTACAGCATATTGTCTATACAAGTAGGCAGGCATAGTGTTGTGGTTGAGAGAACTGAGCTGCAAACCTGGAGAGTTGGGTTTGCATCCCATCAGCCTCCACTTGCATACTGTGTGACCTTGAGCAAGTCACTTTACTTCTCTGTGCTCCCAGGTCACACCTGGAAACAAGCTTTGGCTTAGTGTGCCTTTCCTGGTTGAACAATTTCCCCTTTTCCTTTCCATATATCTGTCAGGGTTATATCAGGAAGCTGGTATGCATAAGAAATATGGCAAATAAAGTGATATTGGAGGCAGCTACATTTGAATGAAAATAAGTGCATCAGATTGTGTATAACATTAAGTGCTGCAAATATAGTTCTGTTTGTCATTCGTGCTAAAAAATATTAAAGTGATTGCAAGGTCTTATAAAGGTGATGATTTATCTGTTTCACAAAGGCATTTTTTACCTCTATATCAAAATTTAAACCATCACTGGATCTCATTTTAAGTACCAACCATATGTTTCTTTAATTCAGCAAAAGTCATGGTGGAGGTGTCCGAAAAACACCCTTTCAATAAGTGCATTTATTTATTAATGTATCATTCATGGTTGCATTTGTTGGGTTTTGATTCATTCAACTTTAGAAAAACATATTGCTGAAGGGGAAAATCTTTATTTAAGAAGAAACACAGGTTAATAGCTGAGCAAGCAAATGAAAATGAAGACAATCACCTGTTAACAATGTACTGTTTTCAAAGGGTTAAGTCAGCCTAAAGTCCTTTTCCTTGTGGTCCAGTGAGACTGTCTTTGTTTAGTTAACCTCTTCCACCAACATTTTAAGCTTGCTTAGAGAAGTGAATGGGGGGGGGGGGCAATTTGCATTTATGTGTACATCTTTTATACAGACTTTTTCTTGGATTTTTGTGTTTAAAAACAATATTTTGTTTCAAATTAGTGGTCAAGATTAGTGATATATGTTCAGTTTTACCATGTTCCTCCATAAAAGAACAATGCATCCTTTTAAATTCCTTTCTGGACTGCTTTGAAGACTATTAAGAAGAACTAGCAGTTGACTAATTAATTACGGTCATAAAACTCTCCTCCAGCCAGCCAACTTCAAATGTGTAACTCAGGATCTGTTATTAAATTGGGCATGCCAAGATATAAACCATATGTTGGTCTCAGCATAGTAATTTCACAAAGCAGACTGTTTGAAATGCAGTAGTAGTTTAGCAGAAAGAAGGGGGTATTTCTTTAACTGCCATAGAGATTTGCACAATGAAAGGATACACTGAAAAGTCCTAAAAGATATGTTCCATGGAAACACCTTTTTTCAAGAGAAAGTAGGATGGCTGTAGGCTGCACCCACAGCAATAAAAAATGCCTACAATGGTTGTTTAGTTGTCCTTTAAATGGCATGAAAATGTAGTGCATTCACTTTTTAGTAAAATCCACTGCTCTCTGTGAGGGATGTTGAAGCATTCCACTTTCCAGTACTGGATCAACTCACCCAACAAATTAAACTCCTTTTAAGGAGTGCTGTTACCATAGTATCAATGTTGAAATGGTGCCAAACCTTAGTGCATGTTCCATTTAAAAAGTCCACTGATAGTTTTTAACTAAAGCAATGCTGCTATCACTGATACATATGGAGTATCACTATTAGCACTAGTATCCAAACTCCTCTTATTGTATCAAAGTGTGTGCCTATGCAAGAACAGGCAGAAATTATGCACCAGAGGTGTGCATCCCACCTGCATAGCTTCGCACCTGCAGACAGGTGAGAGCTGCTGGCATTCACCAATGGCTGTGACCTGTCCACGGGCACCCTCCTGGTGTGCAGCACTCTGCAGGGTGGCCGGGGCAGAGTGGCAGACCAAGTCAGGCATCCAATGGGAAGCCCAGCATGGGTGTCACAGTGGATTGTTTACACAGGCAGGCATGGGTCAAGGTACATGAACTGCACCAGTGGACACCCGGACCCACACGTCAATGTCCTGGCTGGTGGTGCACCCCATGGCCAAGCATCTGGTGCATGGGAGCCACACACCACACTGCCGCACCTCCCCCCAACACAATGGCAGCCCTGTGCCATGCAGAAAGGTCTCCAAACACACACATTCCACCCCATCCCTGTGTCTGAATAAGCACCACTCCAAATCACATGACCACCCATGTCCCTGGTGTGCAAGACCTCCACCCAGAGCAGCCCTATCTCTGGTGGCTCACATACCCCATCCCCACTATCACACCATCCCACACACCTGAACCCATCACCCGACCCACATTGGTAGTCAGTGGCACTCCCACCCACATGGAACTGACACTCCCCCATACCTGCATAGTCAGTGCTGTGGCCAGATGACCAGAGGCACAGCCCTCTGCACACCTCCTTGGCTACCAGCCATCCACATGATGCTGGGAATGCACCCCTATAAATAGGCTGCACATTCCCAGCATTACTTGAACAACCAGCAGCTGAGAAGGTGTGCAGAGGACTCTAATCGCAGCAGCAACACGCGACTTCACAAGCAGAGTATCAATACCTGGACAAGCGTACAATTCGAAGAGTGAAAGAATAAAACTGAGCAATGGACCTGTGTCAGCCAGCAGAGACACTATCATTCCCCTTGATGTTGGTGTCATGGGTGGGTGGAGAGTCTGCCAGCCACTGGCCACCAATGCCTCCATGGGGGTACAAGCTCAGGAGTCTGGGACTGTGATGGGTCATCAGTGTGTGCATGGGGGGTTGTCCCTGTTCTGACTGGGACCATGCTGCCGTGTGTGTGTGGGGGGTTCCTGGCATTTACTGGGTGGGGTGGTTATCTATGGGGAAGGGTCAGATGGCACCTGGTGGTCCTCAGGACATGTACAGGTGCTCACCCATTCTGCTGCCCCAGCCCTTCTCATCTGCCTTGTGTGCTGAGGGGGCTCAGATTGTAAGGTCCCACTGCCACTGCAACTGGGGTGTGTAGTCCATGGGGCATGCAGTAGCTTATGACAGGGTTCCACCTGGCATAGTCAGTGCCATCTATGTCCCATGGTGCACAGCACATTGCACCATAGTGCATGACGCTTACTGTGGACATGCCCACCCCCTGGTGCATTACTATTCACACGGCCAGGGGGTTGAGTGCATAGGGGCTGCATTCCTGCTAGGTGCATCTTGTGCGGGGGGGTGCAATGGCCATGGAGTGGCCCATGCCATGACATGAAGCATGGAGCCACCCACCCATTCGTGCATAGGTGATATAGTTTACACATACATCTTGCATATGTATCTTTCTCTCTCTCTCTCTCTCTCTCTCTATATATATATATATATATATATATATATTATGGTAGAGTAGCCCTTTTAAGGTTAAATGGTGAAATTTTGCACCTTAATAACTTTGCCACTGTTCAATGGATTTGCCTAAAATTTGGCAGGCATGAGGCATAGCCATAGATTCAAAAAAACAAGTTCCCATTATAAGTCGATGGGAAAGTTAACAAAAAGTTTGAAAGTGCCACAAATGCACTTTTTAGTGTCACAAATGGCCCTAGTAGTGTTACAAATCTGCCATTTTGTTTTCAGTTACTGACCACAGAAATGCTTGGCATTTAAAATTGGGACCATCTAGGAGGAGGGTTATGAAGGGTCTCTGTAGACAGCTGAGATTGCTGTATTCGAATATACCTAGGACTATGTTTACAACATACACCCTATATGACACTGTAATGTATCAGGACCCTAGTATATAACATTTGTTCAAACAAAATGTATATGTGAATGCTCATGTCAAATGTTTGAACTAAGTGATATGTTAACTCTTCCTACAAATGAATAAAATATATTCAATCTGAAAAAAAAAATTGGGACCAAATAGGGACATAATTCTTTTTGTGTTTACCTATTCCAGCTTTGAGAATGCTAGCCATGTCATTATTTTGGGGGTAAACACCCCAGAAATATGTTTTTCAAATTTCTGGGAAAAGTAGTGTCACAAAGTAGTGTTGCACTTGCCACACTTTAGCAAATTTTTGTGAAAGGTGTCGCAAATCACAATACTACTTTTCTAGACTATGGCTAAAATGACAGGAATTCTTTGCCACCCTGCTGCAAAAACACAATTTGGTCTTTTGAGCTGAAATTTGGAGGGAAGGCAGCCAACATCTCACAGATGTGCCTTTTGGTGGTTTGCTGAAAAAATGTTGCACAGAAGCAAAGTTATGATACTCTGAATTTGACATTTTTTTCCCATTGACTAACATGGTGGCATCTGCCATGCCTTTTGGGGCTCGTATCTCAGAAACGGTGTGAGATATGGAATTTTCATTCATTGAAATCCTAGTTAGGAAACTCATGAATCATGTGAAATTTGAATTTTTTTTCTACATCATACGGTTTGTATTAACGCTTGCTTTACAATTTACTTTTGTGTCACCGTGTGCATAACTGTTACCACTTGCATTTGCGTTGCTGTTACTGTTACTATGTCACAAAAAATCACATGGTGGGAGCATTCCATTCACTAGTTAAAGTCCTCATTCTCCAAAAGAAGGGAAATTAGAGGCAAAAAACTGCATTTAATGCATTAGTTAGGGTTGTTCCACAGCGACAAAATTAAGGAAATTCGGTGTTAGGGTTGAAACCCCCCCCTTGCACCCCCTCAGCCTGCCTCCCACAAGCATTGGGTGTGCATCGGAAGATAGGTCCTAACTCTCACCCCAGTCTCATATGCCTCAGCTTGTTCACGCATGTGATTGGGTGAGAGTTAGCCACCAACAACCAATGCACCCTGATGCCGGTTGGGGGCTGAGGTGTAAGGGCATTTTCAACCCTAACACCAAATTTCCTCACTTTTGTTGCCATGGAACAACCCTAACTGATGCATTAAATGGAGTTTTTTGCCTCTAATTATAGTGGTGAGGTCATGCTACTATAGTTAGGGTTGAGCGGCCAGTTACATGCTAAAGTCAAAAGTCTGGACGTTAATAACTTTGGACCCATTTGCCTGAAATTTGGTACATGTGTTGGGGCACACTAGATCTCTTGATTTGCCAAATTGTGTTTCTGTAGGAGTGCCGGTCTTCGTGTACGAAAGCGCTGCAAAATGCAAAATTATCCATTTTTGGAGGCACTTTTTGGCATTCTTAATGTGGTCCTGCATGGCCATTTTGTGGCATGCTGCTCTGTGAGATGGCTTGTTTGAAAGAGTTTTGGTGGCCGAACATGCCACTTTTTGTTTGGTGAAAATATATTAAGGCATTCAAAAGTTATGGCACTTTTAAGTTCCCATTATAAGTCAAAGGGAAAAGTTATATGTATATCTTGCAATCAAAGAATCGGGGTTCTGGCCATCTTGCCCCACCTGGTAGTCAAATAATTTGCAGCCTCATGGTTCAAGAATCTTTGATCCCGAGGAATTTCAAAAATTATTTGACCGCAAGGTCTGCCATCTTGTTTTCAGTTTTCTGATTGCACAAACACAAATATCTCAGCTCAGGGGTCACTTCTGAAGTAAAACTTTGATGGGTTTTATTCAGGGAACCCTGATCTATCAAGCCATGGCTTTGGCTCCATCCAAATTGGTCCAAAAATAGAGTTTTTAGCTTTTAAATTCTTCATTCGCTGCTCGCTAACGATCTTTGATCACGAGCAGACAAATTCTTTGATCACGAGAATCTTTGATCGTGATCGTGCATCGCGAGTGAGAGACGAGATGGCCAGATTTAAAAATTCATTTTCTCAGCCCAGGGGTGCCCTAGACTGTGAAATAAAGGTGGATTTTATTCGCAAGTGAGTAATTTCTTTGATCGCGAGGATGCAAAACCTTTGACCTTAAGATTCTTTGATCACGATCGTGCATCGCAAGTGAGGGGTGAGATGGCCAGATGAAAAAATCAATTTTCTCAGCCCAGGGGTGTTGTAGGAAGTCAAATGAGGGTGGGTTTTACTCAGGGGGCTTCATTCTGTCGAACCATGGTGGTGGTTTACAGCAGCAATTCCTTTAATTTTTTGATTTATAAGGTTTTTAAATCTTTGTTCATGAGCCTGCAAATTCTTTGATTGTGAGCCTGCAAATTCTTTGATCATGAGATTCTTTGATCGCCATCTTTGATCACGAGGGAGGGACAAGATGGCCAGATTTTTTATAATGAAATAGATATGGAAATTTTAGTAATCTTTCATATTGAATATCTTGGGGACGGTTTGGCCTTTTGACTTGCAATTTGGAAGGAAGAAATGCAATATCCCACAGATGTGACTTTTGGTAGTTTGGTCAAGAAATAGTACAGGGTGGCAAAGCTACGGCACTACGAAGTTGATGTTTTTTCCTATATGATAACATTACAGCATTTGCCACATTACAGGAATTCTTTGCTGCACTACTGTAAAATAACGGTTTGGTCGTTTGGGCTGAAATTTGGAGAGAAGAAAGCCAACATTCCACAGATGTGCCTTTTCATGGTTTGGTAAAATAATATTACAGTGTGGCAAAGTGACGGCATTCTGAAGTTGATGCTTTTTTGCCATAGAATAACATTATGGTGTCCATTGCATCTTTCAGGGCCCGTATCTCGATAACGGTGCTAGATATGGACTTTTCATCAAAAAAATGCTTAGCCCCCCAAATGGGGGCTAAGCATAAAACTAGCGAGGAAAGTAATAATTCATACAACATTTTAATTTTTTTTCTACGTTGCACGGTTTTTCAGATATAAGCAATTTAGTATTCTAAGTCGTAATTTTCTGCTCCAAAGTATAATGCATACATTCTTTGTTTTCAATGTGTTTTTTCAATGCAGTTTTTTGGGGAAAGAAGGGTGTGCCCTTTCGTTACTGCGCTAATTAGCATTTCCAGTTACGCTTCTGTTATCATTCGCGTCACCGTTCCTGTCTACGCTACCGTGTGCGTAACAGTTTGAGTTTTCATTTACACTTGCGTTTCTGTTTTGTTTCACGTTATCTTGCTGTTACCGTTACCATTCGCATTTGCAATTGCAGTACCGTGCCCGTGCGCATTACGGTTTGTGTTTTCGTATGCACTTGTGTTTCTGTTTCTGTTGGTTTTATTGTTGCTGTTACTGTTACCATTTACATTTACAATTGTGGTACCATGACCTTGCATGCAACAGTTTGCATTTCTGTACGTGCTTGCTTTTCTGTTTCTGTTGCCTTTATTGTTGCTGTTACCATAACCATTTGCATTTACAATTGTGGTTCCGTGAGTGTGTGCATTACGGTTTGCATTTTCGTACTCGCTTGTGTTTCTGTTTACTTTGGCATTATTGTCGCTGTTACTGTTACCATTTTGCATTTACAATTGTGGTACCATGAATGTGTGTGTTGCCAGTTGCGTTCTGTATGCACTTCTGTTTGATGCCTCCATTTAAGTAACTGCTTGCTTCGGCATCACTTAACACTTGCGTGTCTATTAACATTTGCTTTGCCATTTATGTTTGCTTTGCCATGTGTGTTACTGTTGCCGCTTGCATTTGCTTTGCAGTTCCTGTTACTATGTAACAAGACATCATGTGGCGGGAGGGCCCCGCGCTCCTGCCACTGCATTCCATTCACTTTTTATCATCCTCATTCTCAAAAAGAAGGGAAATTAGAGGCAAAAAACTCTGTTTAATGCATCAGTTAGGCTTGTTCCACAGTGAAAAAAGTGAGGAAATTCAGAGTTAGGGTTGTAGCCCCCTTGGACCCCCAGCCCACCCAACCAGCAGCAGGGTGTGCATTGAGTTCATTGGTCCTAACTCACCCATTCTCCTATACCTCTGCTTCTTTACATGTGATGGGATGAGTAGGGCCGACAACCCCAATGCGCACCCCAATGCCAGTTGGGGTGGGCTGGGGTCCAAGGGGCTTAACCCTAACTCTGAATTTCCTCACTTTTTCACTGTGGAACAACCCTAACTGATGCATTAAATGGAGTTTTTTGCCTCTAATATATATATATATATATATATATATATATATATATTAAAAGAATAAATATATGAAGAGAATTGCCCCAAGCCTATATCTCTCCATTAAGGTTTTCAGCTGAGCCTCAGTCCCAATGCACTATAAGTGCTCTCATGGAATTTTGGGATCCAAACTCTGATGGTAGTGACTCAATTCCCTCTTAGTGGACCAAGTCAAAACAAGTGTGTGTCAATGATGGTAAGCCCTTGCCAAATAAAGTCCTAATATCTCATCT
This sequence comes from Neoceratodus forsteri, assembly GCA_016271365.2. NCBI lineage: Eukaryota > Metazoa > Chordata > Ceratodontiformes > Ceratodontidae > Neoceratodus > Neoceratodus forsteri. The sequence goes on along the minus strand of CM028131.1, from coordinate 1,435,507,334 downwards.
TTGGCAAGAGAATATAATGGCTGGAAGTGAGATTTTACCTGTGGTGCTGTTTGTTTATAAAGTGGCTAATGTGTGTGCATGTTTTGCTAAGAACTGTACAAACTGTAATCACCTGGGATGGTTATATGCCAGGCTGAAATTGGGACTGTTGGCCAGTCCATCAGCGCAGTGATAGTGCTACCACTTGCAACACCAGCAACCCAGTTTCGAGAAGGAGCCTGAGTTATTGGTGGCTGGCTGGGGGAAGGGTTGAGCATCCCAGGGGATGCTGTCCTTCCCCAGGTTCAGATAGTCCTGTTTGCAGTGCTTACACATGTGGCTGCTGTGGGCTGGGACAGAGAAAATCATGGAAAATAGCACCCTGTGCCTGATGATGATGGTCCCACAGCACCATGAGTTCTCCCTGCCTAGACTTCTGAGCCTGCCACGTGATGATACTATAAGTGCTCAAAGGTAAGGCCCCTCACCTCATCCCCACCAGGGGGTAAGTCAAGGCTCTATGGAGGGCAGTATCTCATGTTGGTCAGGTAAGGGGGACAGATGGCTAGCCTTGTAGGGACCTGAAAGAGATCATTCACAGAGTGAGTGAAGGTGGTATAAATAGACATTACCAAAAAAAACTGGAACTGCTGTACTGAGGGTAACAGCTAAAAAGGGCAAAGCAAAAGACTGTCAGCAATATAATGTTCTTCTAATAAGAGTGCATTGGTACTAATGCATTTGAAAGAGACTGTTGCTTAATTAAAGGGACACTGTCAGCCTGTTTTTCATCATATTATTTCTAGTTAAAAACCTACATTTTATGATTGCTTACCTTCTCTAATATTCATTGATGTTGCTGTTTGTTTTGTTTCTCTCCTTGTTTAGTAGAACTGAAATGCATGCTAATGTATATTTATAAACAACCTTGTTTTGTTTACAATCCTGGATCTGTTCTTCCTGTACACTTCGTGAGCATTAGAAACCCACCAAAACAGTGCAGTCACTCATAAGGCAGTAGCTTCCTAAACTCCCACTGCATCATGAGGGGCTAGACTGTATTGTGGGTGTTCCCAAGTCCAGGAAAGATGCAGTTGGAGCTGATCAAAGAATGTACACAAACCTGTGTTTGTGTGGTAACACCAGTATGGTGGGCAGTCTGTTTTTCACTTTTTTAAATAAAGAAAAAAAAGAGTCAGAATCAAACTACCAGCTACATCAGCAATCTTTACAGAATGTTGGCAATCCTAAAATGTGTTTTTAAAACTAGGGACACTTTGAGACCTAAGGAGGTTGACAGTGACTCTTTAATTGCTAACTGCTTATATAATATCACTTTCTTTTCAAGTCTCTGCTGCTTAAAATGAACCATACTGAATGGTATAGTGAATGTTTCTTGTTATCTGCTTGTCCTGTGAAACTCACAACACTGTGGGATTCACAGTACTGTGTATGAGGTCCACTACATTGGGATTGTGGGGGAATGAACCTCTGAGGCACTCCACATTGCTTACATCGTGGGTTGTATACACCTGATAGGTTGTCTGATGCACATGTGACTAAAGTAAATCTGTCCCCTTCTGAAGTTCCCTGTCCTCCTGTGGTCAGTTCTAATTGTGCATCTGAAGAAGGTTGTCACACTACTCCAGAGCTTGAAATTTATTTTAAAAAGGCAATTCAGCACAAGGTAAGAAAAACAATATCCTCATATCCTTAATATAATAGCGATAAAATGCATTCAAGACAAATTTGGCTTTAAAATGTTAAGTTTATACAGCCTAGAACTGCTTGTGTCTAAGTTCCACATCGGTTTCTCTATCAGACTTAGCTCTAGTAAAGTCAGAATAACTCAACCTGCCACTTAGAAACAGCCTGGTAAAATGAACCATGCATTTTCAGTTTAAGGAACATTTACAGCCTCCCCAGCATCATGCAGTTGTCTGTTTATCAAACACACAAATCACCAAATAGCACTGGGGAACTCCTCACAGCTACCCCACAATGCCTTATACCTCCAATGTTTTGCCTTCTTTCAATACAAGATAGCACTGAGCAGCAGATACTCAAAAAACAATCTATCAAAATGCCTACACTGCAGCCACTTAAAGCTCCTAGAGTGCTCTGGACACCCCTTACAGCAGTCCCAGATGCTCCTACAGTGCACATAATCTAAATGCCCTTGCAGATTGCAACTGATGAGTGCTATGGACACCTCTATTAGTGGTTACAGACACTCGCTTATTAGCAGTCATTACAGCCCCTCACTAAGCAAGGTCCCGCCTCGTAGCATATTACTTACGGGGTGCAGCCTTCCATCCACTGAAGATCCTATATGGCCCAAAATGGAGACACCATTATGTTATTTTATGGCCCCAGTTGTTAACTCATCTCCATGCTGTTACTCTCCTTCTTCATGCTCTCCCACTTTCGCTCGACTTGTTTCTCGTGCTCCTATTGGCGCCCATACTCTCGAGAGAGCAACAACTCCACGCATTCACGTGATGACGTGTCTTCCAATGGATGTATACTGCACTTCATCACTATCTACAAATAAAATAATCATCACCCTCATTCCTCGTTCAGCATCTACTTCAGTTCAAGCCCTCACCTACTGCCCATATGTTAACACACTAACGATATACAAAACAACCTATTTATAGCTAACCAACTTCAAGCAGCAAGGAATTGTTGGAGCAGTAACAGTATGTGATTGACAATAAGAGATTCAAGCTCTCTCCCCCCCTTTCTCTTAAAGACACAATGCATTTTAAGTGAGGCACTTCAATAAGCCCGTACAGGGAGTTCCATTAAAGGGACATGTACCTACACAGGCTACAAATATTAAAGCCTGTCTCCCATTAAATTTATCTCAAAATTACAGGGCAATAAATACAAGTCACTCACATATACCTTTATTACCTTGCTATAACATTCATACAGAGCAGTCATGCAGATACTTAGATTGTCCTAGTTCTCTGCTTAACAGGTCACCATGCCCAAAACAAAGAGTTGCAGGCAGTGCAATGTTCCCATTCCACACCAGCAACTAGGAAGGCTATGTGTCTCCTGCATAGAAGACTCTACAATGCAGATTGAGGTACAGAAAACAGAGGATGATTTTTACCCCTCTACAATCGTTCACACCACTGACCACCAATCAGACACCACAAAAGCATTACTACGGAACAACCAACTCATGCAAGTGCAACAAGAAGTGCTAGCAGCAATGCTACAACAACTTACAGAATTATCAAAACAGCAGGTGATTAACCCACCTCCAGCCAAGAAAAGGGCCATTGCCACCCACTCTAAATGTACTGATTATCTCGCAGCTGACCAACTCACTCCACCTGCGGACACAGGCAACGCCTCTGATGAGGAAGAGGGAGAACTAGATCAAGAGCCACAAAACCTCATGGCCAAGTGGTGCTTCCCAGACCAAATCCCAGCACTAGTATGGCAAATCATAGAAACAGTGGGTTTCAAAACTACAAGCCCCACACCCACGTCCAAACTACTACCCTCACTACAACCTCTTGCCAAACACGCAGACATATTTCAAGTCTGCCAGGCTATAGAAGAACTAGTACAAAAAGAATGGTCCTCTTCTGAACCAGCTAGAATTCCAGAAAGAAAATCCTGGGACAAAATGTACCCACTACAAGTGGAAAAACTGACCCTCTGGTGCACACCTCCCACAGTAGACCCCCAAATAGCCGCCCTAAATAAAAAGACTGTGCTTCCCACTGAGTCCACCTCCAGACTAAGGAATCCCATAGACAGAAAACTGGAAGAAAATTAAAAAAAGAATGCAGAGTTAGCAGGCTTGAGAAGCAGAGCAGCTTCCACCGCCATATACACCTCCAGAGCATAGTTGACCTGGCTCCAGGAACTTCAAAAGACTATGCCAGCAAAGTCTCCAGAGTCCACACTCCTGGAAAATGCCATGCTATCCACCAAATACCTGGCAGACATGGTGGTAGATTCCCTAAAAATAAATGCTAGATCAGCAGCTATCACCAACAGAGCCCGTAGATCCTTATGGATGAAACTATAGGATGCTGATAAGGAATCAAAAGCCACACTACAAAGACTACCCTTTAAGGGCAACATGGGAGAAGGCCTAGAAAAATATCTCAAGGTCAAGGAGGAAGAAAAGGCACTAGCCAGAGACTGATCCAGGTCCTCCTACCTACCCGCCCACCCAAGGAGCAGATAGCATTCCTTTTGGGACAAGAAAAGAGGGAGTTGCTTATTCAGGGGAAACACATTTAGACAAAACTACACCACCCCCTACAAATACAACAGATACAGGGGCAGGGGCACATCACAAAGAGGCAGAGGAACCTTCAACCGCAGGACCTATTCCAGATCATGACTACGCACACCCAAATATACTTCACACACCAGTGGGTGCAAGACTGACACAATACTTACACCAGTGGGAAAAATCCACAACAGATAAATGGGTATTAGAAATAATAAGGAAAGGCTATGCAATAGAACTCACAAGCATACCGAAAGAAAACAGAATGATTCACTCTCCTGCCTCCAACCACAAAAAACACCAGCTCAGGTTGCAACAGCTTTACAAGAACTACGCGAAAACAATGCAATAACACCCATCCCACAACGAGAAGAAGGCAAGGGAATATACTCCACATTCTTCATGGTTCCAAAAAAGGCAGGAGGCTTCAGACCAGTACTGAACCTAAATTCATCAACAAATCAGTAAGATACACTCCCTTCAAAATGGAGACGATAAGATCCACACTCAGGGTCCTCAGGCAGGGAGACTTTCTTACATCAATAGACCTAAAGGATGCTTACCTTCACGTACCCATGAGACCCAGCCACTTACGATACCTACGTTTCTGCATACTCAGACAAAACTATCAGTACCAAGTACTCCCATTTGGCCTCGCCTCAGCCCCGAGAGTCTTCACAAAGATTTTGATAGTTCTGGCAGCCAAACTTTGAGAAAAGGGGATACACGTCATACCATACTTAGACGACTGGCTCATCAGGGCACAATCTCAACAATCTGCCAGGGAGACTCAAATGGTGGTAAACTGCTTACAACAACATGGCTGGGTAGTCGATCACAAGAAAAGCAGATTAATACCCAGTCACTCCATGGAACACCTAGGCACACTCATAGAAACAGAAAGAGGCCTAGTATTCCCATCACACTCAAGAACTCAATCAATCGTATCAACAGCACAACTACTACAGGACTATCATCATCCAATGCTACTACACATATCTCAAAAGTTAGGGCTTATGTCCTCTACAATAGACATGGTCCCCTGGGCAAGATGGCACTCCAGACCCCTCATGTCCTTTCTTCTAACTCAGGGACCCACTGATGATATCAATCTCTCAAGGACAGTCAATCTTCTACTAAAGGTAAGATCAAATCTGACATGGTGGACAAACAGACACAAACTTACACGAGGCATGCCCCTAGACATACTCCCAGATATAATAATAGAGACGGATGCCAGCCTCACAGACTGGGGAGCAGTATCAGAAAAACACACAGCACAAGGGAAATGGTCACTGACAGAGGCAAAACAAACAATAAATGTTCTAGAGATGAAGGCAGCATTCAGAGCACTACTACACTTCTGTCATCTAATACAACGGAAACACGTACAGTTAAAATCAGACAATCATGTCACAGTATCATACATACACGAGCAAAGAGGGACAAAAAGCAAAGCAATGATGTCAGAAATATCAAAGTTAATGGCATGGGCACAGAGAAATTTACAATCCATAACAGCGATTCACCTGGCTGGGAAATGAAACATTACGGCAGACTGGCTGAGCCACCAAATGATTCACCCAGGGGAGTGGAAACTCCATACGCAAGTCTTCCAGATGCTAGACCACAGATGGGGCCCGATAGAGATAGACCTCATGGCATCACACAAAAACCACCAATGCATAACATACTGAACATGGTTCATGGACCACAAAGCCATAGGAGTAGACACTCTCTCAGACTCATGGACATTCCAAATAGCTTATGTATTCCCCCCAATTCCACTACTTGCCCAGGTACTCAAGAAGATATGCATCTCGAGAGCACATGTCATCCTGGTGGCCCCACATGGTTCACCACAATAGTTTTGATGGCACTAGACGACCCATGGAAACTACCACCTAGACCAGACCTACTCTCACAAGGGCCTATTCTACATCCAAACCCTCAACACCTGCAGCTGATGGCATGGCTTCTGAAAGGCAGAGACTGCTAAAAGCAGGATATCACCCATCAGTCATAAATACTATGGCCTCATCATGGCAACAGTCCACAATCACCACATACCAATGCCAGTGGGACATATTCAGCAAATGGTGCATCCACCACAAAATTGACCCTGCTTCATGCACCATTCCTCAAGTCCTACTGTTTCTTCAGGAGGGACTACAACTGGGACTCTCACCGGCCTCACTAAAAGTACAAGTCGCAGCAATCGTGGCAGCCAGGGGACAAATACAAGGCAACACCCCATGTTCCCACCATCATGTCGTACGATTCCTGAAGGCAGCAGCCAACATAAGTCCCACCCATAAACCAGTATTAGCACCATGGGACCTGCCCACAGTTTTGACAGCTACGACTAAACCACCATTTGAACCAATAGACACCATCCCTTTGAAATGGTTACAGCTCAAGTCAGTCTTTCTAACAGCCATCACCTCAGCCAGACGAGTGGGCGAAATACAGGCCCACTCTTACAAGGAACCATTCCTACAATTCTACAATGACAGAATATCCATGCGCCCACTTGCTTCATTCTGACCAAAAATTGCCTCAAAGTTTCACCTCAGTCAAACTATTGAGATACCAGCAGAACTACCGTAGAGGAAATCCAAGCCGATCCTCAGCTAAAAATGCTAGGAATGACAAGAATTCTTACAACTTACATCACAAGAACAGCGGACATCCGAAAAACAGACAGACTGTTCATCATAGTACAAGGACACAGAAAAGGACTCCTAGCCTCCAAATCTTCTATAGCGGGATACCTAAAGGCAGCCATATCAAAGGTTTACAAAGCAACCAACACAGGTACCATCACACATAAAAGCACATTCCACCAGAGCTATCGCAACTTCAGGTTGCATCACACGCATTTAGCTCCAAATTTGGGTTTCATTAACTTAAACTAGGTCATACCACTGACAGTGTGATACTACAATACCTTGCCTCACTTCTGGACTACTGGTCTAGCTTAAGACTTTGAAAACTAAACTATACTTTAAAAGTGTGGTGTGACTTACAGTAACATATGCCAGTTTGCCTTAGCCACTTCCACCCAACTCAACGATCACTACTTTCTCTACTTGTGTCAAAGCTGGCTAGCCCAGGAGGGGTTTTGCTCCTTCCGTATCAGCTGATAAGTGAGGACACTGCACAGACCTTGAACCCTTTTCATCCAAGCTATCCTCCTTCAATATGTCTCCACATCTTGCTGTTTGCAACCTATTGGATCTCCTTTTCTCTTTGAACATAGATGTGCCACAAATCTTGGCCAATTTACTTTTGCCACAAGCCCCCAAAACCTATAACTCCCTGTCACCTTCTGCCCCTTTCTGTGCAGAATGCTTCCAGTCATTTGTAATTTTGCAAATCCTTAGGGTTTTTTCTACTTCTGTTGTGCTCCTGATCTTGAACATGACTGGTGCTCCTTTGTGCCTATGTATTTTTTTTAATTTTGTTATGCCCATCTAAACTAATACTGCATATACAGTTGTTGACTTGATTATTTGCACAACTTGTTTTGCTGTACATTCTCTGTCTTTAATTCTCTGCATTCACTGATTTTTTTCTCGTCTTTTTTGTCTTGCACCATTCATATTTTGCAATGCCATGCTTTTGGTATGTGTGATCTGCTCTACTTTCATAACTTTCGCATATTGGGTCACAGTCTATTTTTTTAATGTCGGTATTCACTAAGTATTGCCTGTTGATTTGCTCTATAACCCTCCCAGTCATGCCTGAAAATAAGCATCTACTTTCCTAGTTCATTTACCTGGTTGCAAAAACAAATAAATAAACATTTATGTATCAATAAATGACAACATCTTTGCAATGATAATTTAACATAACACTTTCTATCCAAGCATTTTTTACATTCACCTCATTTACTAGTCAAAGCAGTCAACATAAATCCAACTTCAAAGTTGATTTGATTCTCAGAATAGCCAAATTTTGTCTTCCACTGAAATAGAAAGTACATTATGGCCCAGATATTCAGAACTGCTCCCAGTATGTGCACAATGGAATGTGCAATACAATGAAGATGTGACATAGGAAACGGATGCCATATTCAAAAGATGCACTAGCAACATGAGCTGGTACAAAGCACACTGAATATAGTAAAGATGCACCACCATGCAACCAGACTTGTGCTGGAGCAACCAGGATTTCACAGGAGTATGCAAGTATGCAGAAGCCAGCAGACTGAGCAAGCACAACAGGCAAAGGGGAGCACAGGCAGGGCTGCACAAGAGCAGAGTGCCAGGCCAGTACTGGCAAACCCAAACCACAAGGGCACACTGGCCAGGATGCACCACAGGAGCACTGGGCCAAGGCCCAAACAGGATGCCAGGCTGCCAACACTAACCCATGTCACGAAGCACACCAACCCACCCACCCTGAAGGCATGCCTACCAGCAGGTCTACACCAGTACACCAGTATCACAACCCTGACAGGTAGCACTGCGGTGGACACTGGCACAGCCATGGTGCAATGTCACCAGACATGCACATTGGACAGCAGTAAAGGAGGCAGTGATGCACAGGGGAGCAAGGGGCAAATGGACTGCAAACAGACAAAGACACATGGCACAGCACTGCAGTGCACACTGGCACCAGCAAGGGCAGCACGGCAGGTGGACATCAGAGCAGCACAGGTAGACAGGGACAAATGGTTCTGGACTGCATGCAAGACACAGGGCTAAGACACAGGGACATGGCAAACAGGACCCAGTACACACAGCAGCACCACCCAAAGGACACAGCAGTAGGACAGGAGGGGACACACCGAAGGGCAAAACCATACAACTGCAGCACAGAGCAACAGGCTGCCTGCAAAGGAGATGCAGACATAGAAGTGGTAGAAAATTAAAGGTTTACTGAACAATATCAAACACTGGTGTGCCAGCAGGGCACACAGAAACAAGAACAAAAGGGTCAATACAGGGAGGGGCAACTTGGGACAATAGGGAACATGGACTGGGAGGAGGTACAGAGGTGGGAAAGGTGGTCCAATCAAAGAGTAGGAGGGCACAGGAAGTCCATGTAAGAGCAGGGATGGGGGTATGAATCAGAGGTGCCACCAATGCAGCATGGCCTGCAGTGAGTGCACCTCCTGGATCAGAGTCTCTGTAGCTGCCAGCTGGCACCTTCCACCCTCAGCATCATAGCTGAGCGGCCAATGCTCCTCCACATCGGTGGAGGATCAGCAGGTCCCCCATGAGTCCATTTGTCCTCTGTCTTCAGGCCCGTGGCCCAGCCTGACCTAGGAGAAGGGACAGAACAGGCGATAAGTGTCATGTGACTAGGAGGCCATGCCCACTCATATGTGTGCACTGGACAGCTGATGTAGCCACCAGTGGTTGGAACCACAATGGCACATGCATGGTGGACCACAACAGCCAACCCTGATGCACCCCACAGCTGGACTGCCAGGCCACCACAGGATGACATGCACCCACACAACCACAGCATACCCCACAGTGCTGGTGCAAGTCCCCCCAGGTGGGCTGTAAACACCCGGCAGCAGTCACACACCATGGGGGCCATGCACACTGTCCCACTCCAGCAGGGTCAGCACCAGGGATGCCACCACACAGAGGCTTTGTGCACGGTGCCACCACACCCTGCACAGCACGGCACTGGTGGTGGAGGCAGGCACCTACCCATGCAGTGGCCGTGCATGGCTGATGTGCCCAATGCCAGACCACAACACCCTACACAGCCCCACACATACTCCATATGACATGCTGCACACACTTATCTGCCCATCCATGCACTGGTGCAGCTGTGGCTCCATCATCACGCCGCTGCCTGTCATGGCCTGTGGCTTACCTGGCTCTCCTGTGGTTCTCTGGTCCTGTGGAGGGAACAGAGATACAGACATGGACATAGGTGGCATGCCATGAACAGCCCCTCCACCACCAGCCCCATGCACACTGCTGGCACAGCATGGGATGGTACACCGACTCAGCTGTGGGTGCTGGTGCCTGACCAACAGCACCACAGACTGCAGAGGTGCACAGTGCATCAACACAGGACATGCAGCACCCACCAGCACAGTGCCCAGCCCCCTTGGCAGCTGCACATGCAACGCACTTGTCAGAACAGTAAATGGACACTGCGGGCATGTGTGGTGCAGGTTGGACACCTACCTGGCTGTAGCACAGCCCCCCATTGCACTCTTGCCTGCAGCTGGCTTAGGCATGCTGGATCTCACTGTCTTGGGTCCCCATACTAGTGGCAGCACTGCTCCCCCATGTGCAGCACACCCGTATGGTGCTCTAGCCCTGCCACCACCCTGTCCCACACCTGGGACCGTGGCTCCCAAAGGTCATCCAACCCAAACAGCTGGGCAGCCACAGGCTCCACCAGGGCCACCAGGTTGCACATCTCAACCTCACTCTAGTTGAGAGCGTGTCAAAAACAGGACCCAGACACTGCCATATGGCACTGTTATCGGTCACAACAATAGCACAACCACTGCGGCCTACACTGCATGCACTTGGAAATGCACAGGTATGATGCGCAATAGGGGGCAATGGACCATGGCTGTGCAGCAAGTAGATGCATGATAGATGTGCACAGTGGAGGCCTATCGTGCAGTACAGCACATGCACACCGCATCACGGCATTGCAGGAGTATGGGGTCACATCTGTGACCCACGTATGTGCCATGCATGATCCTGCACAATGTTGTGCAGTATCCAACAATGTGCAGTCAGTGGCATAGCGCATCTGGTGCAGATGTGCAATGGGCACAGGAGTTGCAGTGTACCTGAATGCATGGTATGTGCCTTGTGCCACATGCGCAATGGGGGAACGTCACACAATACTCATAGCTGTGCTATAGACCACAGGACAGAGTGCCACCAATGGTGCATATGTGCACCGTGCAGCAGTACACAGTGCATGTGCTGGGATTGCGCCAGTCAATTGCTCCGGTGCACTCCTATTGCTCAAGGCACAACTTCGCAATGTTCATCTGGCATATGCAAATAGCCTCATGAGGCAACGCAAGGTGCAGTTGGGCTCATTAGCATGTATTACAATTGCGCTGGAGCTCATCTGCATGCGTTGCTCCACAACTGCACCACAATACAGCACAGGTCACTGACAGGTATTGTGGCCAGTGAGGTAAGGAGCAACACACATTAAGAAAGGGCTGGCCATGTTGCCAATGATGCACAGTCACAGGTTAGGCTGCCAAGCCACTGACAGGCCATTGTATGATTGTCCACAAGTAGCAACATGTCTGAGATGGAGGGAGCTGAGGAGCAGGGGCCTGCGCTGAAGCGCAGGCCCAACTTCACCAAGGATGAGCAGCAGGCCCTGTTCGAGGCCTACCTTGACAGGGAGCAGCTGCTGAGTGGTGCCACGGGCACCCACAGGGCCATGCCACCGGGTGGGAGGAGGTGGCAACCTACATCAATGCCTATGGGATGCATAATAGGAGTGCACAATAGTGCAAGAAGAAGGTGGGGATGGACCGTTGATGCATCAAGGAGAAGGTGACCACCATCAGGGTGTTCCACAGCAGGATGGGCGGGGGACTCAGCACTGCCTCTGTACTGACGGTGGGTGAAGAGATGGTGGCAGCGACCATCAACTGTGCCGCCATTGAGGGCATCCCAGGAGGAGGATTCCAGATGGGTGGCAGCCCCTCACAGCACTGTGAGTCAGTGGGAGTTGCTTGTGACTGTGATTGTTGGGGGGGTGTCACCCTGCACCATGCAGGCATAACAGCTGCAGTGCTGCATGCCCCTTATGTGTACAGCATGCAGGAGTGCATGGTGCATATGGGGCCACCATCCACGGCAACGTCCACCTGTGTGTAGTGGGCCAGCAGCTTGGGCACCGTACTGTGACCGAGGCACCTGTTCCAGGGTGTGCAGTGCAGCTGGCCAGTCCCACAGTGCTGCCTGCCCAGCACACCAGTGGCATGGCATGGTCCACTGGGACACTGTCTGCAGCATGGCACACCACTGGTGTTGACACCCTCGGGGGGGCACTCATGTGCCAGCTGTGTGTTGCTGTAGCACCATGCACTATTGACACCCACCATGGCTGGGCTGGCATAGGCACAGTCTGTGGCATGTCCAACCTGCTGTAAGCTGCTGCACAGGTGTACACTGTTGCATGCCAGCATGGTGGTGGCACACATGCCCCATTGCACTGGCCATGACTGTGCATGCACATTGCCATCATCACCACTGATAATGCTCCTCTGTCTTCCAGTGCCATCATGCCTCAGGAGTGAGTTGCAGGACTCAACCACTGATGTTGGACCTGAAAAGGAGGTGCCAGCCACATCCACAGGCATCCGGGCCAGGAACCATTGGTGTCAGGGCAGTGTGGGGCTTCTGGACTTCCTGTGCCTTGGCAATGATGACACACTGTCGGACCTCCTTCTCACTGAGGCCCTACCTGTTCTGGTACTGGGGACACAGGAGGGTGGGGCGTCTAATATGGATGATGAGATTACACTGATCCTGGATGGGCATGGGCATGTTGATGCTGCCCAGGGTACATGGCTTTACACAGGCAGCAGTTGCAACCAGTGGCAGTATGGCACCTGCGCTGCTGCATCCTGACCACGGCCACACAGCGGTGTGGGGTGCCGCTGCTGTCATCAGCCATGTGGGGGTGCTACCACAGATACCGTTGCCACTTGGATGGCCCAGCAGGCAGTTTAGCAGTGGGCTGCAGTGCCCATCATGCAGCACACCACAGAGGCTGCCAACAGGGTGCCCGCACAACCACCACTCTCTGTGCAGTCCCTGGTGCAGTGTCCCCAGGTGAAGGATGTTGAACAGCATACTGCAATGCCCCCAGCTGGTTGGCATCTGCCCCAGGATGTGTAAGGCACTGACAGGCTGGATGAGCACACAAGGCTGCTGCAGGCATCTGTGGTCAACTAGGCAATGCTCAGGGCTGAGATCTGTGCACTGTTGGTAGAGATGCATCAACTGTCCAAGCGTGGGGATATTGGATGTGCCCAGCTGATTGGTGAACTCCAGCAGCTGCGGGAGGCCATGACCGCATCGCTGGACCTCACTGTCAGTACCATTGCCACCTGATTTGCATCACTGGTGTCCACTGGGTGCGGCAGGGTCTGAAGGTCTCCCCGCAGTGCCACATCAACATTACGGACCCAGTGTCTTGTGAGCCCAGCACAGCTGATGCCTGACTCTGACATAGCCATCCCTGACACACCCGGCGGTACTCTCTTTGCTGGGATTTTCATGCCCATGAGGACCTGGTCACATTCTCAGGCCTCTACCCTTGTGAGTGTGTTGGTTACACCTCCAGTGGCTGTTGTGCAGCCTGTGGCTGGCTCAGAGCCTGGGCATGGCTTCCCAGGTGGCCGTGGCAGCCATGGCACCACACAGTAGGCCTGCTGAGTGTGCTGTCCCACCCTGCTGCCTGCTGCTGTTGTCTGGTGACACTTGAGTGGGTGTGCCCATGTGCGTATGGTAGCACATATGTATGGCATGTGGCACACCCTCTGTGTGTGCATGCTGTGCTTCTGGGCCTTGTGGCATGGGTGTGATGAGGGCAGCACTGTGCCAGCCTTGTCTGTGTGCCAGTGCATGCACTCTGACCCATGCCATGTCCATATGCATGTGTGTGTGTGTGTGTGTGTGTGTGTGTGTGTGTGTGTGTGTGTTTGCATGCACCCATGATTGTGCACAGTGCAATGGGCATGTGGCTGTGTGTTTGTGTGGTCCCTGTGCATGCTGTGTGTATGCTGGTGTTGCTACATGCATCCCTCTGTGGCTGAGCACCTCTGTGTGTGTGTGTGCGTGTGTGTGTGTGTGTGTATACGTATGTATGGGGTGGTCCGTGCATGCATGGCTGGCATGTCGGTTACTCACCTCCGATTCCCATAGTGCTCCTGTTTGATTGTGGCCTGGTGCCTCCTTGCTTGTATGGCCATCCTGGTGTCCCTCCTCAGCATTGGTGGCTGCACCCTCCCGTCCAGCACATCATCCCCATCCTCATCACTGATGTTGCTTTCATCCACCTGGACAGCTATCCCACGGTCAATGGCCATGTTGTGCAGCATGCAGCAGGCTAGGAATAGGCCACATGTTTTTGCAGGGCTGTACTGTAGGGCACAATAGGACCTGTCTAGGCAATGGAATCACATCTTGAGCATGCCAAACACACGCTCGATGATATTGCCTGTAGTGATGTGTGTCTTGTTGTACCTCTCCTCTGCAGTATTGGATGGGTGCCAGAAGGGGGTGAGCAGCCAGGGGTGCATGGGATAGGCACTGTCACCTGTGTGGGTAGAACATGCAGGTTAGCACATGGCATTGCTTCTTCCCCCCTCGCTCCTGCCTCCTGCAGCCACCCTCTCAGCTCCCACTGTGTGTGGTATGGGAATCTGCCCATGGCACAGCTGCCTCCACAACCTGCCCCATGCTGTGCTCACCTGACAGGTCACCCATGGGGATCTCCCCACTCTCAAAACTCTGGCACAGGATGCAGCTGTGCCAGATGAATGAGTCATGTGCACTCACAGGGTGGGTGGTGCAGACATTGGTGATGCACCCCTGTGGCATTTCACACCACCTGGCAGTTGACCGAGGGGTACCCCTTCCTATTCATGTAGGTGGCCCCCTCTGGGCCAGGTGGTGTGTGTGTGTGTGTGTGTGTGTGTGTGTGGCCACATGGGTGCATTCTATGACCCCCATCATGCCTGGCATGTGTGCCATCCTGTGGAAGTCCTACATGTTTGCTGTACACTCTGACTGTGTGCTTGGGAATAGTATGAACTCTGAAGCATGTGGCAGCAGGGTGTTGAGGAACTGTGTGAGGAGGTGGGGCATAACCGACTGGGTTATCCCAGTGGTTGCCCCTGTTAGTTTCTGGAAGGTGCCTGTGGTGAGCAGGTACATTGCTGCTATCAGTGTCAGTGGCTCAGTAGGTAGCACACTCGCCTCTGAGGCCAGGAGATCAGAGGGCTGTGGGTTCAGTTCCCACATCTGGCACTTGGGTTAATATCCCAGTACTGACACTGTAGTGCAGCATGAGAGGGGGCTGCACTTCTGAGGTGCCATCTTTTGGATGAGACATTGAACCGAGGTCCCATCTGCCTGGATTGTTGGTAGGTCAGGTGGATGTTAAAGATCCCATGGCACTTATCGAAAAGAGTAGGGGAAGACTTTATTAAGAAAATCATACAGAACAAATCAAAATAATCAACAGCATCAAAAAGTACAGTCAGAGCACAGAAAAGCAAATCAAAACTAAAGAACAATAAGAAGAATAAGATAAACAAAAGCTGATATTATCATTACGTAATCGGAAAGTCATTATCAGTAATCCAGGGCAAGTTCTTCCAGATCTTAGTGAGAGTCCTTGTTTCTGAGAAATAAACAGCTTGTATGGATTTAAAAATATTACCATGCAGTTCATGGTACGAAAGTTCATGCTGTTGAAGAGTAAACAGACACCTAGAATGCCAAACAAACCATTTGATAATAGAAAAAATAACAGACAGCGTACTTTTATCCCAGATGTCCCAATTACTGGGATAACTACCATACAGAAGGGCTGGATATGTAAGATGTAAAAAAAGGGTAAATTAGACCTGTCATAAAGGAATTTCCAAAAATCAAAAACATAAGAACAAGTAAAATATAAATGCAGCAGTCTCAGGTTGGGTGATGCATCCAGGTCTGGAACAAATACGTTCTTCCACTCTCTTACACTTTTGATTAGCCTTAACATTTAATTTCTCATGACTATAAAGCCAGTGATGATCTTTATATTTTTGTGGGATACATGGCTCATTTAAAAAAAGAAAGAAGGCTTCACGATGCAGTACAGAACATTTGGGAAAAACCTCCAATGTACCAAAATGGGTCTCCAAAACAATAGCATATAACTGCTTTTTCGAGAGGGAGATCACTTGCCTACTCATGATCCCCCGGGCTTTTAATTTAACAAAAAGGTCCCGTAAATACTGAGGAGACTGAGCACCCTTGTTAACACGATGCATAATACCTAAGTCCCATGCTGCAAACCAAGGCAATATGGAGTAAACAAAGAAATCACACCAATATTTATCTGGGGAAAGAAATAATGGTCTGAAATTAGCATATAAAATTGACAGAAAAAAACAGGACTGGGTTAATCATTCGTTGCCCACCAGTGCATGATAAATACAAAACATTTCTCTTGATGGGATTTAAGTGACTGCCCCAGAAAGACTGAAAAATAAACTATAAATTTAACTTCCAGTATCTTGGGAAAGGAAAAACAGAACTAAGAAATAAAAATAGAGGGACCAAATAAGTGTGTATCAAGTAAACTCTTTTACTATAACTCATTTTTGTCCTGTTCCAGGTCTGCACCATACGGGATCCAAGAAGTAATTTTTTATCCTAGTTATCAACATCCATGTGGGGTGACCCAAACTCAATACCTAATAGTTTCAAAGGACCAAACATGCAAGGGAGACCAGCTATGTGACCCTGTGGGGCTAACTGACCCCCCCAGAGGCTTCCCCATACATTTCAATAAGTTCAGGCTGGTACCTGAGATTGTACCATAAGTGGTACAAAGAGATAACGCAGTTGCAGCTGAGGGATCATTCCCTACTAAAATAACTATATCATCTGCATAAGCTAGAGCCTTATGAGGAACTGTAAAGGTTGATAATTTGATTGGGTCAATACCAGAAGAGGAATTGAGAAGCTGTAATAACGGATCTATACTAAAGATATACAAAAGAGGACTGATCGGACATCCTTGTCTAACCCCAGTTTTTATGGGAACATGAGGGCCTAAAAAACCATTTATACAAGGACGGACAGTTGCAGTATGGTAAAGGGCTTGGAGCCAGGTTACAAAAGTAGAGGGAATGCCATAGTGGTGCAATACGTGCCATAAAAAAAAATGTGCCACCTTATCAAAAGCTTGCCTCTGATCTAGAGACAGTACATATCCAGCCAATGGGGAAACTAAATCATGAGGGAATATGTCCCTTAATAAAAGCAGTTGGTCAGTGATCGAGTTCACCGGCACAGTACAAGACTGAGCCGGGGAAATCAAGAATTTTACTACTGTTAACAATCTTGCATTCAATAATTTGGAAGAATTTTAAAATCAGTATTCAAAAGGCTAATAGGCCGCCAGTTTGATAAATCTAATTTATCACCTTTGTCCTTAAAAAGAAAAATAAGAACACCTGTAGACATATCAAACGGTGCAGACTGTGTCTGTGAAATAGTATTATAAACCGAAGTTAATTCATCTAGCAGTTCACCTTTTAAAAAATGATAAAGATCAGTAGTAAGGCCATCTAGACCAGGAGCTTTACCTTTAGACAAAAATTGAATAGCAGTAGCAACTTCCTGAGTGGTAAAAGGAGCTATTAGACCTGAAAGTTGGGCTTTTGGAGCACACGGAACCTTGACAGCATTAAAAAAAGGAAAAAAATCTGTATGACGTACATGGGTCACAGAAAATAAAGTAGCAGCATATTCAGATGCTATATGTAAAATACTATCCTGATCCTCATGAACCACACCCTGTTGGTCATAAAGAGCAGGGATTGATTTGGCCTGTACCCGTGCCCGACGGCTTAGTAGGGGACAAGTATGAAAAAAATGACCTCTTGTTTTGTGCTGCTGTCGGGAATCTATGTCGTTAGACTGAGTCAAATGATATTGTTTCATTTTGTCTTGAAAATGAGCAATCTGGGCCAAAAAATCATGCCTGATGAGTTGTGTAAGGGAATACAAGTGTTGGAGCTGTTTTCTGTCTTGTAAGTAGGAAAAATATGAACCCTTCCGAAAACACCTACTGCGGGAAATTAGAAGGGAACGAAGATCCGATTTAGTTTCCAACCACCAGATGACAGGCTCATCATATAAGAGATATAACAATTACCTACAATCCAAAAAAGTAGAGATAAGTTGAAGGAGATCCGTTCTCTGCAAAAGTGTAGAATTTAATTTCCAATATCCTGGGCCTTTAGGAGAGACAGCGGCTCCCAGCTTAATCGACACCAGACAATGGTCCGAGTGAGGAGTTGGTTCAACAGAGACTGCTTGAAACGACAAAGGAATAGACAAAAAGAAAAAATCAATCCGGGTAGATAACAAACCTCTAAAAAATGTACGTTCCCGAATACCTGTATGGGACAAAACAGCATCTTTAAGATGGGCATCACTCACTGTTTTTTTCAGAGCAGTCATATCACCAAATATTTTTTCTGTTTTGGTGCCTGAACCTCTATCCCCTTTACTTAAACCACAATTAAAATCCCCTCCCCAAATTACATAATAAGCTATATGCAGAAAGGGACTGATTTGATGAAAAAGAAATGTACGATCAGCTTCAGTCTGTGGAGCATATGTGTTAATTAGTCTAAAAAAAACAGTGTTCAAAATGAAATCCAAGAGCAATACCCTACCCGGGACTAGGTCCAACACCCGAACTACT
Source organism: Neoceratodus forsteri (assembly GCA_016271365.2). Classification (NCBI taxonomy): domain Eukaryota; kingdom Metazoa; phylum Chordata; order Ceratodontiformes; family Ceratodontidae; genus Neoceratodus; species Neoceratodus forsteri. The sequence continues at coordinate 1,435,488,619 of CM028131.1, read as the reverse complement.
GTAGGTGTAATATGATGGAAAAGGATACCAACACCCGAACAATGGTCAGGGCCTATGGACCAATATGAGATCCCAGAAACCCACTCTTTAGTGGTATGAGAAAGTTCAAAAGTCGAGTGAAGCCTAGTGTCTTGTAAAAGAAAGATACCAGAAGAAAAAGACCTTAAAAAGGAAAACACTACAGTCCGTCTAATTTTATTTTTAATACTACTGACATTGGTTGTCAAGATGAGGAATGGAGGGGAAAAAGGCATGAAAAGAAAAATTAAAAGAAAGGAAATCAATGTTTTTTTTCCGAGATTTACCCTTACGACATGAGGGTTGGGAAAAAGTACCACCATCATCAGTCAGGACGGAAACAGCAGTGTCCTTAGGCAGAACAGAATCCGCTGAAGAACAAACTGAATCAGTGTCTGAATGATCCGAATTCAAAAGTACCAAAAATCTATTAGAAACATCATGAAGCGAAGTTTTGGACATTTTAGGGGCAGGCAAAGGACCAGCGGACCACTTCCGAGTCGAGAGTCTCCGGGCAGGAGGGTCCTCAAGCTTGGGTGGGTGGGGCATAGAGTCAGAAAGAAGTGCAGAGTCCCTATCAGATGCAAAGTCAGAAGAAAAATCAGGGGGATTAGCAGGGAGGACTGTCAAAGGAGAAGAAGAAGGGTCTTGAACAGCAGCCACAGGGACTACCACACTAACCTCTGGGGGGGGGAGGATCAGGAAGCGAGGTAACAGGCAACGTAGTAGTAGGTACCTCCATTACTACTTTTGAACCTGCAACATTAGTAACTTTCCGTTGGGCTAGGGAAATCAAAAGACGTTGTTCCTCTCTATCTGCAGAAAGGGAAGTCTTATGAGCTGCTTTAGGACAAGTCATATAAACATGGCCTTCTTCCCCACAAAGGTTACAACGAACCGAGTTAGAACATTGTTTAGTAAAATGGCCAGTGTTGTGGCATAGGGAGCATTTCAATTGGTCACATGCACTACTAATGTGTCCTGAAAGGCCACATTTATAACACGTCCTTGGTTGTCCCGGGTAGAATAAAACCCCTTGGTCTCTACCTAGAAAAAAACTATTTGGAAGATGACGGGGATTCCCACCTTCAGTATGCAGCAGGACTCGAATCTTCCAACCACCCGTCCAAATCCCCTCAGAATCAAATATAGCCTCTGGATGGCCAGACACAATACAACGCTGTTTCAACCAGTACAGTAGATCAGTGACACTGACCCCTTCATTACGAAAGAGAACCGTAATGGTTTTATGTGCCGGCCTAGTAAGAGGAAGAACCTTAAAAGGAGCCCACAAGGGAGTAGTTTTTTCACATTGATAACGAGCCCAAAATTTTTCAAGACCGCTACCTAGTTTAAAACTAACATCAAATATGGACTCCCCTGATACATGAATAAGTGCATACAATTCTGAAACTTGAAAATGCAAACTGTACTTCAAAAATTGATGACCCACATAAATTCGATCTGGAAATACATCCAAACCCCCTTTATAAATGATACAAACTGCATTATGACGTTTGGCAAAAGAAACAGAGTTAGAGAAAAGGGAAGCATAAGGTTTGGGAGGGGCAACCGGAGGGGGCTGGAAGGCCACCTTAGGAGAACCCTCAGTAGCATGTCTGAGTTCTGCAGGAATAGATCTTGGAATATTCGAAAATACAGAATCATCACTGAGGGCTGCAGCCTCCACCTCACACAGCTGAGTACTAGCCCTTGTAACTCCCCGTGGTTGAACGTCTGGGGTGGTAGAAAAAGCAAAGTCCAAGGACAGGTGGAGTGGAGAATGCTGGAGGTCAGAACAAGGTAGCGGAGAATCACATGCTGAAGTGAGAATAGAGGAGCCAGGATTAGGTTTAGACGAACCAGGATTAGGTGTAGGAGAACCTGGATTAGGGAGCACATCAGGCAAGACAGTGATCTGAGGCTCTGAAAATGTACTTACAGGCTCTGTAGTAGGGGTAGGTGAAGAAGCAAGGTGAACTCCCGGTATCTTTATAGGCGTAAAGCTGGAAATCCAGGAACCTGTGTCCGGAGAGTGCACCCAGCCAGCTGCTTGTAAAGAATCCTCTACTGTCCAAGTGTCACCCTCACACACTGGAGTCTCTGCCCAGCGCAATTTATGTGGGCTCCCTTGCTTCACAACTTGGTCCTGGCGAGAAGATTTATGTCCTGCTGAAAAGGAAAACACCATTGTGGCCGCTTGGTCCTTACCAGCATGGTGAAAAACAGCGTCTGTTGTAGCCGGTGTCTCACTCTGGGTCATTTCCATGGCGACCGGTCGCGTAGTATCAACAAAGCGCTCCGAAACCGAGGCAGTAGAAGATTTATCACGGGAGTAGAAACGGTGGTAAATATCTTTCTTCATTTCCATATAGCGTTGTTCCTCAAACTGTAAAAGGTGTTGCAACTCCTTATTGAAGGAGACGGTAGTTGGGCAAGGAGAATCATTCGCAGGTAAAACAATGGCTTCCAAGCAAGGTAGGTCTGACAAGTTGGGCATAGGAATAGAATCCTTGGGCTGCACAAGCTCCGTTTGCACAGTCGAAACTTCCATCAGAGACTGTAAAGGAACAGCAGAGGAGACAGGCTCCTCAGTCAGCAACACATCCTTCCCTGCCAGCGGCAGCGCCCCAACTGAGGCAGCCATCCTTCGACGGCTCAAAGCATCCCCCTACTGGCAAACAGCAGGGGAATTTCCCTGGTGTCCTTGCCAAATTTCCCTCATTCACTAAAAATACCACCAACAGCTTAATCTGGTTCAAGGTCGGTTGGCATTCATCTGTATCCCCCTCCCCGGGCCTGAAAATAGGCAGGATTTGTCTAGTGCATTTACCTGGTCAACAAAAACTATATAAATAAATAAAAAAATAAATAAAAATGTTGGTCTCCACTGTCATTGCGTGCCTCCTTCTGGTGGGTGCCTGCAACTCATCATGGCACAGCTCACAGAGCTGCCTCAGAATTGCCCTGTTCAGCCAATACCAGACCATTATCTCCACATCCCCGTAGTCCTCGAAGGAGAGGTGGGCATGGTACCGTCTGTGTTGGGCATACAGACAACGGACCCTTCCTCGGCCACACTGGTGTTCCTCCCTCCTCCTCAAACCCCTCATTACTGCATCCATAATGAATGGCCCTGCATCCATCTCAGTCTATCTCAGTCTTGTGCATTTGCTGTATGTGTGTGTGTTTGAGCCTCCTATTTTATGTTAAATTCTGTCTGGCACAATCTGTGGGTTGCTCTTGACTTGCACCGTGCTGTTCAGCTGAATATGCCATTGTGCAGCTTATTCATGGGTACTCCCCCTTGTACTTGCACCACATACATTACTGTTGCTCATCTGCAGATTGGCGTTTGCGCTGCACATTCACATTGGTTGAATATGGCTGCAGGGCGCATGTCTGAGGTTGCGCATGCACAACTCGGTTGCACAGTGCATAACTACTCTGAATATCTGAGCCTATAACTTTGAATATCCTTTCATGTTTCTGCCCCAATTTTAAATATTAGTCATACTTGTATTTTGCTAAAGGACACTTCAATCTCATCTTGAAACATTCTGTATTTATTTTTAGGTTAGGTGAAAGTTATCTTCCACTGGCAAAATTCTAGCAAAATTCTGATTTTGCTTCCATGAAATTACACAACATTTCTGTGAAAATGTTGTGAACTTTTGTCAAATAGTGATTTCAGTTATTTCTAATTTTTTTTTTAATGTGTCCATATTTTACCATATTTGGTATGCTGACATTATGAAGGTCCATACAGAAGTGTACTGAGTTTCAAATCAATGTCTTTAAAGCTAACTGATTTATAAGACTCCAAACTTTCAGAAATTACAAAATTTAATTTCACAAATTTTTGAACTGTAAAAATTTAAGCCCTGGAAATTTCAGAAGGAGCCAGACTCACTGAAAAAGGCAAACTCTGAGGCTCAGAGTGTAGTTAAAACATTTTGTTAAAAACATACAGCAGGGGGATGTGGCTTGGCTCCGAGTGTAATGGCAGCATAATCTGTGCACACTGTCAACCTGGTGACTAAACTGTACAGACTCACCATTTTATCTCTGGGAAACCACCGAACAGAACAGCTTTACTGACTCTTCACATCACCAGGAGTGGGATGATCTATTTGTAAATTCCTACACTGAGTGCTGAACGGAGCAATCCATATCAGAACAACAGCCGCAAGCATGGTGCTCAGCATGGTGCCTGACTCAAATGTAGGCCTTAACATATGGCAAATTAATGAGATGTTCAGAACTCTCATGCAACGGATGGCAGATGTCACCCCAGCTTCCAATAATACCACCCTGGCTATACAGTAAATGGATGCCATGATGGGCAGGACTGCAGCACAAGTATCCAGAAATTCCTCTGCCATAGACACCCTTACAACCACCATGAGAGAGCAGGAGTGCACTATTCACCAACTCCAAATTAAGCTGGATGACCTAGAGAACAGGAGCTACTGCAACAACTTGCTGTTCCTGGGGATTCCCTGAAGGTACTGAATGGGGGAATCTGGTAGATTTCCTTTACAATGTATTCCCTGAGATCCTCCACCACGACTTACCACCTGAAATGGTGATTGAAAGGGCTCATTGGACACTGAGCCCAGCTCTTAAACCAGGTGAAAGGACAAGTCCCCTCATGGCAAGAATTCTGAGTTTTGCAGATAAGGAATGAATCATGGCCAGGGCCCGAGAGCTGGGCACTTTGACATGAAAAGGACATAAACTTAATTTTTAAGGACTACTCTCGGGAATTGGCAGTTGGAAGGAAGGAATACACTGAGGCCCACCACCTGATGCACTCTCTCGAGATCCACTTTCTTTTGCAACTCCCAAAGCCCTCATGGACTATCTTAATAGGAACTGGCCAAAATACAATAGATCTGAGGGCCCAAAATAATATAAAGACACATTATATTGAAGAAGACCCAAAAACAACGTCAGACACCAGGCACACAAACCAACAGAGGATCCGAGAAGCCAGAACCCAGCAGGAGGATGCTTTGGGCCTTCCAACACAATCCAGGAAGAGTCAACAGTCCGGTAGGCATGCAAGATGGGAACACCCCCAAGAACGTGAATGGGAGCAAGCCAGGAGGAGGAGCGGAACACCGGAGAGGCCTGAGACTTTTTCCTGCCCATATGTGACTCCTAATAGGTTTGAGGCATTGACTAACACAGACTCTGGTGAAACCGCAGACTTTCCAGACTACCCTGAAGAGGAAATGGTTCTAGAAGCCACCATGACCGAAGCCAAACTTGGGACCTTGGCTGTGGAGGAGAACCCCAGCGCAACCTTGCTGCAGCCCCAAGAACTTCTACACCCCATGGAGTCTGGCCTTCTGAAGCAGACACACCCAGAACCAAGTGGGAAAGAGGATCCCAGCAAGGACACTCCAGCTTAAAGGATTTAGATAATGCATAGGATGTGCTGGGGGGGGGGGACACCCAAAGGATAGTTAGATGACAACTGATTCTGGGTATAAGAGGCTCATAACAGGTACCTAACTTCCTCACTCCCTCAGTAAGGACACTCTCAGGAACAATAATCAGCTTAAACTATGATTTGATACACAGGAAACAACCAGCTGGATATTGCAGGATATAAGGAATATTGATATATAATGTTAAGGTTTCTGTAAATGTAAACTGGAGAATGGGGCACGTCTTTAGGGGGAGATGCCTGGGGGAGATTTCAAGGACCAGTTGGAGGCCATGGTAAATGGGAGATGTTCTGACCAGTAACATATACAGAGCTTCTACTACACTGTATTCAAATGTAAAGTGCTAACCATTATACAAATAAGGCAGTCAGTGATCCCCAGTAAGGTAACCCCCACCCCCCACTGGCAGACAGAGAACTGTATCATTTTACAATGGATGTAGCCACAGACTGACATAATATGACAGCCATGGCAAGGAGTCCTATGGCCACACTGCACCTAAGTAGTAACTCTAGTGAATGGCTCAGCCACATATTGAGTAGCATCTTTACATGTCAAGCAGGGGGGAGCTGCTGTGCACATTCCTGCACTACATGTGGGAAGCTGTTTTATTCCAACCTGACATGCCACATAGGTGCATAGCTTGCCAACATGGTGTAAATATCCCAGATAGGGCACTGATCATACCCCCCCCCAACTAGAAGGCTAGCTGATGTAAACTGATTGCCCTCAACAAGGTAAGGGGGAATACAGTGGAACTTCACCCTCCCCCCCACCAACCCACAAGCAGAGAACTCCTAGTCGTATAGGCTTCATGCAGATGGTGAGGGAATGGCCTCTATTTCATCAGTCCTATCCCCAACCCAGGAATGTAGCAGGTACTGTAAAATTGGGAGATATCAGACAAACTTTGATGCCACAGGTTTCAATAGTCAGACAATGATAAAAGTGTGGAAACATGTAGGAACTTTACCCCGGGAGGGGCAGAAGCTAAGGTTGTGTTTGTCTTGCACATTCCACCACTGTCGTAAGACACTACAGAGGAATCGGACCCCTGGATAACAGTGGAGCCCTACTTGGACTACACCCCCGCAGGAGGGGTGAGTTAGGCCTGGTGGGAACTTGAGTCCTTAGCATGCTAAACCAACCTTCATATATGTGCAGATGGGTGCAAAACCTGTGTATCTGTTATCATATGTTGTTTTATTACTCCTACAAATCTTTTTTTACTATAGTATTGTGAATGTCTATTTAATACTGTCTAGCCACGTATATCACAGCAATCATGGTATCATGCCTTGCCGAACTATTATCACTGTCTCCAATACCTACTCCCAAACCAAGTTAAAGGCCCAACATATAGGACCCCGCTCTCCTCTGATGTCTACACAACAAATATATCCATTAACCATTGTCTGTTGAATTGTGGATGAAATATTAGTTATCACTAGGAATGTAAGGGGATTTAACATGCCTATAAAATGTCATGTCTCCTCTTATGTTACCTCTAACCCCTTTCTGGCTGTCTATGACACTTCTTACTGTGCTATACCTCCCTCTCCTCACACTCACTCCTGTGCTATCTCCTACTATCCCTGTCTTTATCTCCCCTCCATGCCCACCATCCCTGTTTTCAACCTCGCAGTGACCCCATCTCCAGTCCTCTCTACTTGGAATCATTACTCCATTCGGCCCTGTGCCACTCTCCTACCTTTACTTACTAATTTATTTATTTATTTATTTATTAGAATATCGGAATTACAATCCTTTGAGTCATAGACTCATTTCCAAAGGATCCTCGTCAGATGACATAAATACAGACATGACAGTAATATAGCAAAGACAACATTACATAACAAGTTGGATGGTAGATGTACAAACATTTTTAAGCATTATAAGACATTAATGAGTACCTATTCAGAGTATTAGCTAAGCAGTTACATACATCCTTTGCAATGCTAAGCAGTTACATTCATACCTATGCCTTTCTTCCTCACCTTGATACATTTATTAAAATTTCCAACCTCCTCCCTCCCACCCCCACATTTCATCCTCTACTAGTACCCAGCCCCGGTATAAGAGTGCTAAAATTCACCTCTTAATCATTGCACTCTTGCTACAATCCTCAGGGGACATAAACCCGAACCCTGGGCCATGCCCTCCGAACACCTTCACATCCTCACCTAACACTGCTGACCCATCCCTTTCAAACCCAGTTGCCCTACCCCTTGGTTTAAAAATGCTTCACCTTAATATTCAGTCTCCTCCCTAAATTAGACCATCTCCAGCCACTAGCTGTTTTACTTGCCCCTGATATTATCATTCTCTTCAAAACATGGTTAAACAGCAAAGTGGGTGACCACACCCTCTCTATTCTTTCTCTATATGTCGGCAAGACAGAACCACCAGGGGAGGTGAAGTTGCTATCTGTGTCTCCTCAAAATTCCAATTCACCAGCATCCTTGCCACGCCAGTCCCTAAAGCATACGAGGTTCTCATCCTAAAATTATCCCTCCCTTTCTCTGTACCTATCTATATTGCTGGTGCCTACTGTCAACTTGGCCTCCCACCCTCCTCTGTCACCGAGCTCATTAGCTGCATAGTTGCTCACTCTCCCTCGGGTGAAATATACACAATGGGTGATTTTAACCAAAACTGGCTTTCCACCTCCCTCAGTAAACCACAAAATGACATCAATGCCCAAAACTTGTCCCAGCTCATTCTAGAACCAACCTGTTTGAATCAGAAACGAAATCATCCCTAATTGACAAGGCCCTTACCCCCACAAGGTGTGGTAAAGACATTCTGCATGCCCTGAGGATCATCATATGATTTATTTTGTATGCAAAATCTATAGAACAAAGGCCCCCCTGAAAACTGTATAATATCACTCATATAAGACATTGGACCTCGCTCTCCTTCTGCATGAACTGGCCCCAAAAAACTGGGAACCCATTGCCTCAGCCTCTACTTCTCAAGATGCTTACAGCTATTTCCAGGTTACATTTCTGGAGTATTGGAACAAACATGCCCCACTGTGACGTTCCAGGGTCAGGGACATTCACCTCCCTTGGCTCAGCCCTGAACTCCTGGTCTGCCAAAGAGCCCAGGATCAGGGTTGGAAAATGCACAAAGCCACAAATCTACCATGCGACTATGACATCTACTGCTCACCGCGCAATAAGTGTACTAAAGCCACTCGCTTAGCTAAATCTGAATACTTCTGTTCAACCTTCCAGACCAATATTAATAGACCTTCCAAAATTCTGGAAAGTGGTCCACTCTCTTCTCCCCCCCCCACTCCCTTACCTCCCCTCTCCTCAAGATCAACAACACCCAGGTTGCCGAACATCTTAATGTTGCCAACGAATTTAATTCATATTTTACCTCCTGTGCCTCAGCCCTCCTTCCCACCTTACTGTCTCCCCTACCAGCTGCCCTCCCTCCTCTCGTAGTCCTCCTGCCTCACCGTACTCCTTCTCTTTCACTAATAGCTCATCCTGTGACACTTTGCATGCACTTTCTGCCCTCAAAATCTCCAAAGGTAGCTCACCTGATGGTCTGGACCCTAAGTTACTGTACCTATCAGCTCCAGCTATTGTGACTCCTCTATCTGTACTCCTCAACCTCTCCTTCGCTACAGCGACCATCCCTTCTGTATGGAAAAATGCCCCTGTACTCCCGCTGCCCAAGGGTGGTGACCCCTCCATTTCTTCTATGTGCCCATCTCTCTCCTACCCACCCTTGCTAAGCAACAAGAGCATCTGGTCCTATCTCAGCTCTCTTCTTACCTTTATGACTCTAACTTTTTCACTTCATTCCAATCTGGCTTTTGGAAGAACCACTCCACCACCACCTCCCTGGTTAGGCTCACCAACTCCATCCTCTCAGGGATGGACAGTGGCCAAATCACTTCTGCCATTTTTGCCAGCCTAGCAAAGGCTTTCAACAGCATCTCCCATCCCCTACTCCTAGATGTCCTCTCCTCAGCTGGCCTAACCAAATATGCCACAATCTGATTCAAGGCTTACCTAGAAGGTCGGACCCAGTCAGTTAGAATCACTGACTCTACTTCCCTTCCCTCCCCATCAACACTGGCGTACCCCAGGGTTCTGTGCTGGGGCTTATCTTATTTTCCATATTCCTAAATGACCACCCCACAGCCTGCTCTTCCTCATCTATCCATATGTATGCCGATGACATGGTCATTTTCACATCTGGCCAGTCCCCGGTTGATGCTGAATCCAGATTACAGCTCAACTTCAATAATGTTCAGCACTGGTTCAGTTCCCATCAACTCTCCCTAAATGCCAAGAAAACTGTCTCCATGACCTTCGGCACCAGGCAGAGACTCCCTAGGCTCCCCTCACTGCCCACCTTCCATACTCTTGATAGGACAGTCATTGAGGATACCTCAATCTTTAGATACTTGTGGGTTTGGCTTGACTGACACCTCAGCTTCTCTGGACATGTGGATGCCATCCTGAAGAAACTGAGCTCCAAGCTTGGAGCATTATATAGGAACCGTAGTTGCCTCCCACTATCGGCAAGGTGGGAACTTGTCCAGAAGATGACCCACCCTATCTTTAACTACTGCGATGTAGTCTACAGTGCCACTCCCAAGTCTTCCCTAGCCAGATTAGACACCATTTCAACTCCTTCTGTTGCTTAGCTCTTGACTCCCCTTCTTGCACCCATCACTGTAACCTCTATCACTCTTTATCCCTTACTTCTCTAGAAAATTGCTGCCTTCTCCACTGTGCCAAATTTTTGTCAAAATTCTGGTTTGGGTCTCTCCCTCCTTGTCTGTCTTCCTTACTATCCACTCTACCTCCTCCGGACCATTGTCTTAGATCATATGATCTTCATCAATTGGTAATTTCTTGTCATTCGACTATGATAGGCCAGTCAGCCTCACTCCCCTAAGCTATGGAATATCCTCCCCCCCAAATCTGCTTATTTTCTTCCCTCTGCTCCTTATCTTTAGCCCTAAATAACTTCCTCTCAGTAAACAGTCCCTGCAGCTAATCCCACTGCCATTTTTCCTGCTCTACTCAGTTCACCTGCCATATACTACCCTCCATTCTTCTACATTAGCCCTGTGAATAAGTTGCCCCTCTTAAGGATTGAAGTAAGCTGTTCTCTCTGGTTGTCAACTAATGTCCTTCACTAATGCACTTATTTGAACATTGCTTTATGTTCAGGGCTTTTGTATCCTGCTATGGTGTTAGAATGTCTTGCTTCTCCATTTAAAATGTATTAATTGTCTAATCTGGATGTATGTACCTTGTAGATATCGTACATTGTTTTTATATAGTACTGAAGTAATCTGTTTTATTGCTGCTTTGTCCCACATCACTGTTTAAATTGTATTATGTCAGTTGGTTGTATTTATTATAGATGTAGGTATGTTATTTTCCCCCTGTTTCCCCTTCCCCTAGGATGCACCATGAGACAAGCAACTTGTTGTTCAGTGTGTGCCCTTTCTGGTGAAACTTTTCAATAAATAAATAAATAAAAATGGAAAGAGGTGTTGGCACATCCTGAAGAGAGTGAGGACTCATATAACCTTTTTGCAAGAAACTAAATTGATTAAGGATGATCACTCTTACCTGTTGAGGGACTGGGTAGGGACAGAACTACATGCATATGCACCATCCAGGAAGAGAGGGGTAGTTATACTAGTGTGTAAAGCAATCCCATGGTCCCTATTTAACAGTAGCTCTGACACACAAGGTAGATAGATATGGGCACTAATGGATACCCCTAAGGGACATGTCTTATTGGTGAATGTCTATGCCCCAAATGAGGACAGCCCCACTTTCTTCCTAGACCTCACAAACAAGATTGAGGCCATGACTGATGGAAACACTCTAATAATAGCTGGGGGGGGCTTTAATCTAACACTGGTATTGGTTCTGGACAGAAGTGATAAGGGTAAAGAGGCCCACTCAAAGGGAGTACAAGCCATGCTGCGGTTGAGCACAGAATTCTACCTGGTGTACATTAGTTGCCTGATGTAGCCCAAAGAGAGCAACTAAACATTTCAGTTGGGGATGCATCACACATTCAGCAGGCTGGACTTCTGGCTGATATCCCAAACTATTAATGAATATGTACTTTACTCCAGTATCCTCCCCACCGTAATCTCTGATCATGCCTGGGGCAACTACTGTTTGCATGGGGTCCCCCCTTCCCCATTCTCCCACATGGAGATGAGATCCTTTCCTTCTTCGGGACCCAAAATTCATGGCATGGGCCAAGGGAGAGATGGAGCTATTCCTACAAAAAAAAACTGATCTCTGACACTTCAGCCGGAACCACATGGGAGGCATACAAAGCTGCCATGAGGGGGAACATAATCGGATTTGCCATTCACTGGAGGAAAAATAGGGAACAAAAAGTGAAGGACATAGAAGGGGAGCTAACTGCTGCTGAGAAGACATTCAAGGCCATGTCCCACCCAACCTCTCCACTTTATTAAAGGACATAGGGTCCTTGCACTTCACATGGAAACGAATGAGCTTTTAGTGAGAAAGGCAGATTTGGCCCTTTTGAGGATGAGACACACATACCAGGAGGGAGGAATGGAAGGTGCTTGCATACCAGCTCCACAAACAGCAAGCTAATAGATATATCACAGGGCTTATGGACCCGCAAACAAGAGTGGTGCAAATCAAGCCAAGGGATGTAAATAGAATAATGGCAGCATTTTATGGTAAATTATACACCTCCTCCCACACAGAAACTAAAGGGGAGACACAGAAATTCCTAGATGCCCTCTTCCTACCCAGGATCTCCAAGCAGCAAAGAGACGCCCTTGATGCTCCTCTCAATATGGAAGATATGCACACAGCCTTGATGTCCCTCAAAAAGGGGAAGGCCCCGGAAGGGAATGGTTTTTCAGTTGACTTTCTCCAGGCCATGGCTCCTCTGATATCCCCATTACTCTGTGGTCAACTAGACTAAATTGTTGGATAGTGGATAATGATATTTGCACATGCTCATGTTAAATAACTGATTTTTAATTTTTGTTTTACGCATTTTTGTATTATTTTCAAATGTTTTGTTTGTGTGTAATATTATGTATGTTTAACTATGTTTTGTAACTTGTTGCTGGTGAAAACGGGCAATTTTGCTCATCCTGCTTACAAGTATAAAAAATAAAAAACAAACTGAAAGTGTACGTTGAAGCTGAGAAGCACGATAGCATGGTACGCTGCCCCCCACACTCAAAGAGGCAATTATAACAGTCCTCCCCAAGACAGGGAAGGATTCCTCAAATGCTGTCAGCTATCACCTCATATCCCTCATATAAGCATGGGTAGCAAAGTTTATGCTAAGGCACTGGCCACTAGACTGAACCCACTCCTACCTTCCCTGATACACCTTTCACAAGTCAGCTTCGTAAAGGGTAGATACAGCACCGACCACATATGAACACTTAGCCTAATACTACTGCCAAGGAGTCCAATACCACTGCAGCTGCACTGGCAATAAACTTTGAGAAGGCATTCGAGTGGGACTACCATCACACTGTCCTTGAGCACCTGGGTTTTGGGCCCATGTTTTGGGCATCCACCAATGCATTATATATCTCCCCTCAAGCACGAGTCCTTACCAACTCTCTGCTATCTGACCCATTTCAGCTGCATAGGGGAACAAGGCAGGGATGCCCACTCTCCCCCCTGCTTTTTATTCTGGCAGTTGAGCCTTTAGCATCTGCCATCCACCAGGATGAACACATCAAAGGGTTGTGTATAGGGAATACTTAATACTCCACTCTGATGTATGCAGAGGACCTTCTAGTTCCTCTAGCAGCACTCAATCAAACCACTAATGGACCTCCTGAGTAAATTTGCATGTATCTCCGGCTTCAAGGTGAACCAGAACAAAACAGAGATATTTCCCTTTAATAAGGCGTGTCAATCTCAGATACTGCCTACTCATGACCTGCGATGGTCCCAAGAAGTAATTACATGCCTCAGTATCAGGATTGGGGTGAATCAGGACAAAATGTGGGACAGGAACCTAGGGCCCTTGTTAGTGGAGTGCAAGGGAGAGCTTGACAGATGGGCCTGTCTGTCTAACCATGGCAGGCAAGATTGCTGCCTTCAAAATGTCCATGGCGCCTACATTTTTTTTTACCTACTCACTCACATCCCACTATACCTCACCCCCATGGTACCAATAGAGAGAATGATTGGCTCCTTCCTTTGGAAAAACAATAAAACAATAAGTCGAGGTATAGTTGTAATATGCTTAGGGCACACTGGAAGGAGGGAGGGAGGATAGGGGCTTCCATGGATGGAATTTTACAAGATGGCCTTCCACAATTCACAAATGCTGAAGTTAATATATAGATAATATTGAATGTGTGTGGGTTAAACTAACCTTTGAACAGAAAGCTATAATTTTAGGACTCTGTTATCACACTCCCTCCTTAGATAAGGAAAGTAATAGTTCCTTTTTGGATTATTTACTTAAATTAAACCATTTAGACAATATCATATTTATGGGTGATTTTAATTACCCAGACATTAATTGGGCTACACTATCAGGCTCTTGTTATCAGGAAACTAAATTTGTGGAAACAGTTATATCCATGGGCCTTGATCAACTAGTATATAAACCCACTAGGAAGGAGAATATATTGGATTTAATATTCACTAACATCTATGACCAAGTAGATTTACCCACAATATTGTCACTTTTAGCTGATAGTGACCACTATATGGTATTGTGGACAATTAAAGATTATAAGATAGCCATCAAAGGTATTACTAAAATGCACAACTACTCTAAAGCTAATTATAAGGAAATAAAAGCCTACTTAGAAAAATGGAACTGGAGTTATGAACTTAGCGAATTACTAGCAGAACAAATATGATATAAAATTCAGGAAAAACTGAGGTTTTGTGAAGAGAAATGGGTACCAGTTCGTAACAAATACCATAATTGTAAAAGACTACCACCGTGGTTTTCATTCCAGATCAAAAGACTAGTAAGAGCTAAAAAAAGAGCATTCAATAAATATAAAAAGCAGAAAACAGAAATCAACTGGACCCGATTTAAACAAAAAGCAAATAAAACTAAATTAGCAATAAAAAGGGCTAAAAAAGAATTAGAGCTTGGATTGGCAACAACTAAAGACAACAAGAAACAGTTCTTTAACTATATTGGCTCTATGAGAAATAATTCTTCTAAATTTGGTCCAATATTGATAGATAACAACTTGATTTCTGATGAACAGAGAATGGCAATTGAGTTTAACAAACATTTCAGTAGTCGTTTTAAAACTAAAGAAACTCTTAACGATTCTGATCATAATTATAACCAATGCTTTGTAGAAATAACAATTCCTGAAGTTTACTCCACCATAAAATCATTTAAATCATCCTTTTCAGCTGGAACAGACAGATTTCCTTTTGTTTTCCTAAAAGAAATTTCATATGAAGTGGCAGGCGCCCTATCAATACTGTTCAATAGATCATTAAAATATGGTGAAGTCCTAGATGTCTGGAAAGAAGCCTTGGTAATACCAATTCATAAGGGAGGGACTAAGCAAAAAGTGGAGCAATACCGACCTATTAGTTTAACATCATGTATAGGAAAAGTCATGGAGAAACTAATAATGAATAGAATAAACACACATATTAATATTAATGGAATAGTGGATATAACACAGTACGGCTTTATCTTGGGCAGATCATGTCAGAACAATCTGATTAACTTTTTTGAACCCGTTAGTGCTGCCTTGGATGCAGGACTCCCAGTGGATGTGTTTTTTCTGGACTTCGAAAAGGCATTTGGTTCTGTCTCACATAAAATTTTGATAGAATGCCTGTACAACATTGGCTTGCACAAAAACATAGTTGTCTCGATTTCAGCTTGGTTGTCAAACAGAAGACAACAAGTAAGAATTAGAGGTTATACCTCAACCTGGTTTCAGGTGACCAGTGGAGTACCCCAGGGGTCAGTGTTAGGCCCAATTTTGTTCAACATTCTTATCTCTAGCATGAAACCAAAATGAGAGTCTGGGTAAATAAATACGAGACAATGCTAAATTAGGTGTATTGTCAATGATTATATTTCTGCCTCTATGTTACAGGATAATCTAAATGAACTATCCAAATGGGCTAGAGAACATAAATTAATATTTAATACTACAAAATGCAAAGTAATGCATTTTGGTAAAAATAATAGACTAGTCTCTTACTTTTTGGATAATATTTTATTGGACAAAGTAACTTCTGAAAAGGATTTAGGTGTTCTAATTAACAACAATTTAAAATTCTCTGAACATATGAACAAAACTACTCAAAAATGTCAGTGACTTATTACCTGTATGTTGAAGAACATTAAATCTAGAGAACCTGAAGTATTAGTCCCAATATACTGTAGTGTTGTCAGGTCAAATATTGATTATTGCTCTTCATTTAGTGCTCCAACCCTAATTAAGGATAAAATACTGTCTGAAAAGGTGCAGTGATGATTTACTAGACAGGTCCTTGATTATAAAAAATTTTCATATAGTACAAGGCTGAAGAAACTGAATCTTTATTCCTTGGAATATCGATCCCTTAGAAGCGATCTTTGTCTAATATATAAAGCCACGAGGGATCAAACATTATCCGAAACTATATGTCTAGAATGGCAGACAAACACAAATTTTAATAGGTCACATAAACTCAAATTAAAATGATCTATTAATACAACTACAAGTAGGAATCTTTTTTTCACTCAGAGAGTGGTACCTACCTGGAATGCATTGCCTGTAGAAGTGGTAAATAGTAGTACTCTACAAATATTCAAAACAAAACTAGATCTCTTTATGGGTAACAGCAAATATGATTTCCATCTAGGATAGGATGGCGAGTTCATTATGGGCTTGTCCCTCAAGCTCATATAAACCTATGAACCTATGGTTTAGGCTGGGCTCAGACACCTCCCATCAGTGGGCACACGTAGAGCAAGTGCAAGGGGAGACCCATCTTTTGGCTTCCTTTCTGTGGTTAGACCCCCCACACACACTTATGCCACACACCCCACTATAGACCCCAGAATCCACTACTGGAAACAGCTGCACAAAAAGATAGATGGCCCTCTAGACCCCTTTCTCATACTCCGCTATGGTGCAACTCCGCCATCAATGTCGGTAGACAGTCAGTACTCTGGCCACAATGGATAGATGGGGAGGTATACTTCATCAAGGGCATACTGGTGCCTAACACCTGTGTGGTAGATATGTTTCAAAACCTCAAGCAAAAATGGGGGCTACCTCCCATAGACTTTTGGAAATACCTACAACTGAAGGATGCGGTAAAATCACTCTTATCTCCCGAAAATTGCTGATATAAAAGCCCCTCACAACCTCCACTTGGCTTAAGCTCCCTAAGGGCACTGCAGGTGCCATATACTCATTAGTTAGAGACAACCTGCCAAATCAGGCCTCAACATCCAAGCAAAAATGGGAACAGGCACTAAATGTACATATTTCTGATAGTCAATGGGAACAATGTTGGGCTCTGGGCCATAAAGTTCACAAGGACACCAGAAGCAGGTTAACCTATAATAACATTTTACACTCCTGGTACAGGACCCCAGCAGTGCTTAAGCAGGCCAAGCTCTTGGCCCAGGACTACTGCTGGCAACTGCCAACAACCGGGGGTGGGGACCTGCACCACATCCTGTGGGGCTGCTCCTAATCTACCCCATTTGGAGATAAGTATCGCAAGCGGCCAGCAGGATACTTCAAAAGTCCATACACCTTTTGGCACCATTACAATTGCTAGGTATGAGGTTAGAGGCACCCCATTTAGCCACTTCTGAGATTCGATGGCTGATGCTTTTAAGCATACAGGTGAAGCACACACTGCTTAGAAAATGGAGGAGTCCCACTACACCCACACTCAATGAAGTTTTTGCAACACTTGCAGCAGTATACAAGCTGGATATGTGCTCTCACCTAGCACTTGCCTAGAAGGGGAAGTTTCTGCAGTGCTTGGCACTGTATCTTGCTTATCTAGCACCCCAGTGTGCCTATACATATATATATATATATATATCATCTAAACCTTTCCGACACTGGGATGCCTACTCGGTGTGGGATGACTACCAAGTCCATTCTTGTGCCAGCAGGTGCCCAATCCTCCTGTCAGCATGATGATCCCCCAAAAACTTTTGTGGCACACTGAGGCCCACCCCAGTGTTCAAATATTATTATTTCTAAATACCTGTGAAAAGAAAACAGTCCACCGAAGTGTTTTCTTCAATGCAGAATCCTGTATCAAAATGTGTACAAATTTTGATGCAAGATCCTGCATTGAAGTACTGTAATGTGCCGCACAATGCTTTCTGATACAAAAACCACTGTATGGCACATTACAGTACTTTGATGCAGTATCCTGCATTGAACTTTGTGCATATTTGATGTAAGATCCTGCATCGATCTACTCTGCCCTTTTTCCGACATCGGGGTGCCCAGTCCCCATGTTGATCTGTATCCCCCCCCCAGTATTGTGGCATGCAGGGAGCCCACCCCAATGTGCTGATATATATATAGATATATATATATATATATATATATATATATATATATATATATATATATATATATATATAATTTAAACCCCCAATCCCACTCTCATTACCGATGAGGGTGCCCAATCCTGTTGGCATTGACCCCCAAACTTATATAGCACTGGAGCCCAGTGTGCCAAATTAAAGCTCACTCTGAATGCTGACAGGGGTGTCCAATCCCTGTCACCATGATGATACCCAAAAAAAACTTTATGTGGCACTGACCCACCCAGTGCACCCAGTACCCCAAATAAACCTGTAAAAAAAAAAAAGAAACCGTCAATTTTTTTAAATACCTGTATTAACGGAAACCGTTCCTTGTAGTCTCCCATCCCCTTCCCTTCCCCTCCCACCCTCTCTCTGTGTGCCCACCTCCTCACACCCCTCTCACCCATACTTACCCTCTGGAGGTCAGGAGCCGAGATCTTCTCTGGACTGGGACACATCTGCACTCTTCAAAGTTGAACTGCAAAATGAGGAATCAGGTAAGAGCTGTATAAAGGGACTCATTGGGGGTTTCAACTTAGTTTGATATCTCGGCCAGTTTTAGGGCTTTCGGTCTCAAATTCTCAACATGGGGTTCTTGGAACCCCTTCTCTTGAACACTGCCACTGAAATTTTGTGTCTTGGTCCCGAAGGTGATTTTGTGGTTGCTGTGAGGAATCACCTTTTGGGACCAATTCATGAAATGGTAGACCACTGTTCATGAGGTGCGATCCCAAAAAGCCCTTGTTGCAATTTTGGTGAAAAAATTTCCCAAAATGACTGCATTACGAGTGTGCATTGAGCAGTTTCTGCACACGCTCATAACTTCACCAATTTTTAATATTTTCACTCTGGATTTTCAACATTGCCATTTTTTAACACCTCTTTATGAACAGTACAGATGTCATTTTTCACATCCTGCCCAATATGTGTTTTCACACCTGTGGCACCGAATGGTGTGGTCTCTGCACAAAATCAACTTTTGGTATGGATTAACAAAATGACAGTGCTACTGTTCATGAGGGGAGGATCCATAATGCCCATGTTGAAAATGTGATGAAGAAATTCAAAAACATGACTGTTTTATGAGCGTGCATTGCGCGCTTTCTATGCACGCTCATAACTTTGCCAATGTTTCATATTTTCACTCCAAATTTTCAACATTGCCATTGTTTTACATCACCTTATGAACAGAACAGCTGTCATTTTGCATATCCTGTCCAGAATGTGATTTTGCAACTGTGGCACAGAATGATGCGGTTGCTGTGCAAAATCAACTTTTGGGATGGATTAACAAAATCACAGTTCCATTGTTCATGAGGGGAGGTCCCATAATGCTGATGTTGAAGATATGGTGAAAACATTTGAAACAATGAGCACATTGCGAGCATGCATTGCGCAGTTTCTGCACATGCTCATAACTTTGCCAGTGTTTCCTATTTTTCACACTGTTGTACTATCTGGATGGAGGGACGGGAACACAAGGTCCGAAGGACCCTGCACTCCCACCATGACATATGGATACTGTTGTACTACCTCAATGGAGGGACCCTGTGCTCCCCACCATCAATGTGGACACTCTTGTACTATCTGGATGGAGTGATGGGAGCGCAGTATCCACAGGACCCTGCGCTCCCACTGTGACATATGGACACTGTTTTATTATCTGGATCATGGAATGGGACCACAGTAAAATGAGGGTACAATTATACTATCTGAAAAAGAAGGGACATTTTTTGCAAAAAACTTTGTTAATACATCAGTTAGGGTAGATGCCTCAGTGGCAAAAGGAGGAAAATTAGATGTTGGGGCTTCCAACCCTAATGCCCTATGCCCAGGGTACCCACCCTACCACCCCACCCTCATTCCCCCACCATCCACACACCAACAGGCCTCTGGGTGTGCCATGGGGTCATAAGGCCTAACACTCACCCATTGTCCTATACTGTAGCATGTAAGCATCTTTACATGTGGAATGGAGTGAGTTTGGCCTTGTTAATAGTACCCAATGCCTGTTGGTGAATGAAGGTGAGGGAATTGGGTGGGTGGTAAGATGGAAACCCTTGGTGGGGGCATTAGGTTTCCCTAATGCCTCCTTTACCTGCTTTTGTCACATCCGATTCACCCTAACTGCTGCATTAACAAAATTTTTGCAAATATATATATATATATATATATATATATATATATATATATATATATAGTAGTGCTCGGTAGCACCACTATAGTTAGGGCTGAATAGGCAGTTTAATGTTAAACATGAAATTTTGCACTTTAATAACTTTGCAACCATACAACAAATTTGCATGACATTTGATATGCACTGTCCTGTAGAGTAGATCTCTTGATGTACCAAGTTTTGTTTTGATTGTATTTGTGGATTTTGTGCAGCACATAGTGAAATAAGTGTAAAAGTCGCTTTTTTTTTGGCCCATTTTTGCTGATTTGTCCTAATCATGCTGTGGCCACACCATTTGGAATTTTGGCCTGAAATTTTCAGGGTAGAAAGAGCTTGCTCCAAAGAACAAGCCAGCATTGGTTTGGTGAAAAAATTAACTGTTCAAAAGTTATTCAATTTTGAAATTGCGGGTTCTGAGCAGGCTCAGTTCAGTGTTTTGGATAGCTGCATAACTCTGAACAAGGATTTGGGCTCACGAACCAGGATTTTGACAGCTCATGAAAATGATTCATTAAGTCCCTGTTCGTATGAAAGAAATCCTTGTTTGCAGGCTGCCATTTTGTTTTCACATTTGTTAAAAAACAAAATGCTGTAACTTGCCCTACGGATGTCTTCTGTAGAGATTGAAGTATGGGTTTTGTTTAGGGCAACACCCTCCACAAACCCATGGCTTTGGATCTGTTTAGCTTAGTCAAAAAAATGGCCATTTTTAAATTTGAATATCGCTGTTCATGACTCACTTCCAATCCCTGTTCATGAGGTGTCAAAATCCCTGTTCGCAAGCTGATCCCTGTTTGTGAGCAGTCAAAATCCTTGTTTGCATGGGGCTGACCAGAAGGTCCTATCTTGCAAACAGAGATTTATCAAGAACATGGGTTTTGACACCTCATGAACATGGATTCAGATTGCCAACAGAGATTTAGACAGCTCATGAACAGGGATCATAAAAAGGAATCCCTGTTCATGAGCTGTTAAAATCCCTGTTCGTGAGGTGTCAGAATCCCTGTTCGCGAGATAATCCTTGTTCGTGAGCTGTCAAAATCCTTGTTCGTATGGGGATGATCAGATGGCCCTATCTCATGAACAGGGATTTCTAACAAACAGGGATTTTGACACCTCACAAACTGGGATTCGGCTTGAGAACAAGGACAGCTCATGAACAGGGATTCTTAAAGGTTGCTGTTTCTTTGCCAGTTCATGGCAAAGAATTGGTTAGGACTTTCGGCCTGAAATTCTCAGGGTACAAAGGGGTTGTCCCACAGTTGTGACTTATGCCCATTTGGTGTAAAAATGTTCATTGGTTGCATAGCTATGTCATTCCAAAGTTTATAAATTTCCCCTAGGATAAAATTGTGGTGAATGCAACTCCTTTCGGCGACTATATCTCGAAAACAGTTCAAGATATTGTTTTTAGCTAAGCGCAGCTTAGTATACCTTTAGGTGTACTAATCATGCATGCAGGTTACCAGTCCATGATTAAAACTGCAGTGGAATTTTTTTCCAAGGTTGCTACGGTTACTAAGATACTGTGCCATTTGCAGCACAAGGGTTACTTGGAATATGTCTAGACCTGTGCTGTGTTTCTAAAATTATAGGTAGGTGGGAGCTCAGGTCCCAGAGGATATGATACCATTATGCAGTAATGGGACTGCTGGGCCATCCATTGTGCAATACTGGGGGCCCTGCACTCCCACAGGGAGATAACAGCTCATTACAATGTCTGTGCACTTATGGATACGGGCCCAGTGCTTTAAAAAACTGATAGTATGGGAGGGTAGGGCCTGGATACCATTATGCAATAATGGTACTGCAGGGCTATCCATTATGAAATACTGGGAGCGTAGGGCCCAGAGGGCCCTGTGCTCCCTCAGGGAGATGACAGTTCATTACAAAACAACTGATACCTGGGCTCTGCACTCCCAAAACCATATGGGAGTAAGATTACACTTTCTCAAAAAGTAAGGAAATTCATTGCAAAAAACTTCATTAATGTATCAGTTAGGGGTGAAGTGACAAAAGTTGGGAAATGAGGCATTAGGGTTGATACCCTAATACCCCCCACCCTATCACCCCACCCCCACCCTCCACAGACCAACAGGTGACAGGGTGTACCTTGGGGTCATCAGGCCTAACTCTCACCCCATTCTCTATACTGTACTATGTCAGCTTTCTTACACGTGGAATGGGGTGAGAGTTAGAGCCGATGACCCAAGACACACCCCATAGCCTATTGGTCTGTGGATGGTGGGGTGGGGTGGGTGGGGTGGTATGGTGGGGGTTTAGGGTCTCAACCCTAGTGCCTCATTTCCTACTTTGTCGCTTGACCCTAACTGAATCATTATTGATTTTTTTTGCAATGAATATATATATATTATTTTTTATTGCAAAAACTCTGTTAATGCATTAGTCAGGGTTTCTATTACAGCAACAAAAGTTTAGAAATTTAGTGCTAGGGTTACCAACCCTACCACCCCCTCCACCCTTCACACACCAACAGGCATCATTGGGTTCATTAGACATAACTCTCACCCCATTCCATGTGTAAGGAAGCTGAGATGGTACATTGTAGGAGAATGAGGTGCGAGTTAGGTCCAACAAACCCAAGGCACATCCCGATGCCTGTTGGTGTGTGGAGGTTGGGGGGGTGAGATGGTAGGGTTGATAACCTTAGCACCAAATTTCCAAACTTTTGTCACTGTAATAGAAACCCTAACTGCTGCGCTAACAGAGTTTTTACAATGAATATATATACAATGAAGCCTGCCAGGATGAACCACAGTGTCATGGGTTTCCTGCATGACAAAAGGGATTAACTCCCATTGAAATTGCTGCAGTAACTCTATTGCATAATTCTGCAAAGTTGGGCTTCATCCTGGTGGCTTATATATATATATATATATATATATATATATATATATATAGACAAAAACTCTTTTGATGCATTAGTTAGGGTTGTTCCACGGCAAAATCAAGGAAATTCGATTGTGTTAGGGTTGAAAGCCCTCTTGGACCCCCCCACCACACCCCAACCACCATCAGAGGTGCACATTAGGTTGCCAGCCCTAAATCTCACCCCATCAGATGTGAAGAAGCAGAAGTATAGGATAATGGGGTGAAAGTTGGGATCGATAACCCCAATGCGCACCTATGCCGGTTGGGGGTGTGGCGGGGGTCTAAGTGGGCTTTCAACCCTAACGCCGAATTTCCTTGCTTTTGTCACTGTGGAACAACCCTAACTAATGCATTAAACAGAGTTTTTTGCCTCTAATTTCCTTTCTTTTTGAGAATGATATTGAGAAATAGTGAAAGTAATGCGATGGCGGGAGCGTGAGGTTAGTAACATTGTGCCCACAAACACAAATGGTAATGCACATGGTGACGCAAAACAAAACAGAAAGAGAAACAGTACTGTAGACAGAAATGTTAAAAACAATGCAGAAGCAAGCGCAAATGAAAACGCAAAGGGTAACGCACATGGTGGTGTAGACGGGAATGGTAAATGAAATGGCTATGGAACCGCAAGCAGAAGCAGTAACAGTAGCAGTAATGTAAGCACAAAGACTGGTTTTCCACAAAAGCTGCATAGAGAAAGACAGTGAGTACAAAGAATGTATGCATAATAATGGGTTGCGGAGCAGAAAATGAGGAGTTGGAATGCTAAATTGCTTATATCTCAGGAACCGTACGACGTAGAAAAAAAATGTTAAAGTCATATGATTTATGACTCTCCTGGCTAGATTTGTACTTAGCCCTGCTGGGGTCTAAGAAATTTTCTGACGAAAAGTCCGTATCTCGCACCGTTCCCGAGATACGGGCCCTGAAAAAACTTCAGTGACGCTGTAATGTTATCCTATGGGAACAAAGAAAGTTCGGAGTGCCATAACTTCGGCTTCCTGTAATATTTTTTCACCAAGCCACTGAAAGGCACATCTGTGGGATGTTGGCTTTCTTCCCTTCAAATTTCAGCCCAAAAGACAAAAGCATTATTTTGCAGCAGGGCGCCAAAGGAGTCCTGTAATGCGGTGGAAGCCGTAATGTTATCCTAAGGGAAAAAGTCTTAACTTTGGAGTGCCGTAACTTTGCCGCCCTGTAATATTTTTTCACTGAAACACGGAAAGGCACATCTGTGAGATGTTGGCTGCGTTCCCTTCAAATTTCAGCCCAAAAGACCGAACTGTTCTTTTGCATCAGGGTGCTAAAGAATTGCTGTCAGTTTCCCACAGCCTGGAAAAGTACTGTCAAACTTTGTGAAAGCTTTCGCAAATTCATTCAACAGTGTCATGCATGTGAAAGTACTTTGCGAAAGTACTTTTTCCAGAAATTTGAAAAACATATTTCTGTGGTGCTTTACCCCAAAATAAAGACATGCCTAGCATCCTCAGGGTCCGACTAGGTGAATACAAAAAGAATTAGGTTGCTAGAGGGTCCCACATTTAAATGCCAAGCATGTTTCTGATCACCAACTGAAAACAAAATGGCAGATTTGCGACAGTAAAAGGGCCATTTGCGAAAGTAAAAACTGCATTTGAGACACCGTCAAACTTTTTGTTAACTTTTCCCATTGACTTATAATGGGAACTTGATTTTTGAATAACTTTTGAACCATTTAATATTGTTTCATGAAATCTTCAAAAGGCACATTGGGGTCCCCGGCCGCATGTTCTCTGAAGATTTCAGAATGGTCGCACAAACTGTGCGACCTGTAGAGACGACCGTAGAATTCCAAAAAAGCATAAATGCATGCGCAGATCATGCTTAATAACTCCGCAGCCATATACACCACTGGTACGAAACTTGGTAGACCCCAAGGCATATGGATCTTCATCATGTATTCCAAATTTCAGGCAAACTTGTTGAACGGTTGCAAAGTAATTAAGGTACAAAATTTGGGGTTTAACATGTAAACGGCTCCTCAACCCTAACTATGGTAGCACTACCGTGCTGCCATAATATATATATATATATTTATTCACTGCAAAAAACTTTGTTAATGCACCATTAGGGTTGAAGCATCAAAAGTAGGGAAATGCGACCTCAGGGTTCCCAAGCCTAAGACTCCACCCCCACTGTCCATGCAGGAACAAGTATGAGTGGTGTGTTTTGGGGGGGGTGAACACTAATGCTCAATCTATTCCATGAGTAAGTAAGGTAAGATGGGTACAGCACAGGAGAATGGGGTAAGCATTAGAGTTCACAACCCCAAAACATACATCTCATGCCTGCTCCTGCATGCACAGTGAGTGAGGATCTTAGGCTTAAGAGTGCAGTTCCCTACTTTGATAGTTCAACCAATAATTCTGATAAAAAAGTTTTTTTTGCAATGAATTTCTTTACTTTTTCAGACAGCATAATAATATCCTTATTTTTCTGTGGGAGAGCAAGGCCCATCCCTTCATAGATACATATATGTATGTTGCCATGGTCCTTTGCTTCCATTCATAGGACAACAGTGACTAAATTGTCAGCATAGTCATTTTATTACCCCACTTCATGTACCCCAGTACAGAACACTTTCAAATCCACCCAAAACATAATTTTGCACAACTGCAATGCCCTTCCATGCCACAGGTGTGAAAACATATTTTGGGCAGGATTTGGAAAAAAATGACAGCTGTGACATACATGAGGTCTGGTAATCAGAAGGCTATGTTGAAAATCTTTGTTCAAAATATTAAAAATTTCCAAAGTTACGAGTGGGCATAGCGAAATTGGAATGGCTGATCATAGCTCTAGCATTTTTTTCATATTTTGACTCCAAATTTTCAACATAGTCTTCTTATGACCCCTTCTTACAAACCCTGTAGATAAAAATTTACAAATCTATGACAAAATGTCATTCCGCACCACAGGTGTGAAAACACATTTCAGGCAGGGTGTGAAAAATGACAGCTGTTCTGGTCACGAGGTGGTATGAAAAATGACGATGTAATTTGGAGTAAAAATATTAAAAATTACCAAAGTTACACGCTTGCCTAGAAAATTGTCAACTAACGCATGTAACTCAGCCATTTTTAGAAAGTTTTTAACCATATTTTCTCAGTTTACTCAGATTTAAAGGCAGAAGAGGGAACAAGGCCCATCGGGATTGCCAACATGGGATTTTTTTGGACCCCACCTCATGAACACTAGCACTATCATTTCATTAATCAGTCCCCAAAGTTGATTTCACGCAGTGACTGTGAACAGTATCTCAGAAATCATACAAGCGATTCAAATAAAATTAGCCATATCAGCAGACCTACCCAAAGAGATTATGCATGAAAACATTCATATACATTCATTGAACAGTTGCAAAGTTATTAAGGTGCAAAGCATACAAAACTGGATGACTGCAAAAATTGGGAAAAACCATATACATTTAATGATGTTTGAGACACAGTATCTCAGAAACCACATATACGAGTCACATGTAATTAACCATCAGTAATTAGAGATTATGCATGCACAATTTCATGTACATTCATTGAACTGTTGCAAAGTTATTAAGGTGCAAAGTATGCAAAACTGGATAGCTATGAAAATAAAAGTTTTGAATGGTTTTGACAAAAACACCATTCTAACTTTGGAAATGATCAAACATTGATAAAAACTACATGGTGTTTCTCATTTCTGACAAAAACAAAACTCCCCAAAACAATGGCATGGCAGCGTACCTCATACAAGTGGTGTACCATGATGATGGATGTCATTGTCTGTTGTCACAGTTGTATGTTTTACCTGATGATGGCTGTCTGTGGTTGCTTGTGTTGCCTTGCCCTGTCTGCTGCTTTTATGTGTGTCTGTGTGTGTGTGTGTGGGGGGTGCAGAGTTAGGGTTGGAAACCCTAACATCAAATTTCCCAGCTTTTGGCATTTTAATACTAGCCCTAACTGATGTTTTAATATAGTTTTTTTGAAATGAATTTACTTCCTTTTTGATGAGTTAATACTTCTCATAATTGTTATAAAAGTCGGTGTCTACTATTAGTTATTTAAGAGACCACAGCAGTTGTGTACAGCAATACTATAAGGTCAATATAACTTTGTACCATGGTGAGATCTGTTTACACATATTATAAACATACAATTCTTTTCTTTAAAGTATGTACTTGTTTCATATGCTTTAACATAGTACCTTCCACCACAGACACACACATGTATATATTACTATGGCTGACATTTACAGTGCTGGCTTATGACAGTTTACCTCTATCAAACTGGAGAGTGATTAACCAACCATTAAAATAACCTCTGGGAGTACTTTGTTGTTATTATAATAAGCACTGTTTTTTAAGCACTGTTAAACATTATTCAGCATATAATTATGTTCTACATGTATGTTATAAAAGATTAACATATGACTGATAGAATGCTTACATCCAATGAGAAAGCTCTATTTCTTAGACCCTTTTTTGTAAGCACAAAAGATCTCAAGCAGACTTTATTTTTGGGGGATTGAATCTAGTAAATATATACAATGTACACTAATTTCATTTATGGCAATAGAAAAACAAGCTGCAGACATGTAAATAAGACACAGGAGACATGATATAAAAGTTTTTAAAATAATGTTATTGTAAATAAAAAGCCAATTTAATCAAGACCAAATTAGAGTTTGTTCCTAGAGTAGGTGAACATCCAAGTACTGTGAAAACAAAGTGCAACACAACAGTAAAAATAATAATAATAATAAAGCTTTACTTATATTGCACCTTTCTAAATTCAAGCCGCCTTACAATATCTGACAATATAATAAATAAAACCAATACATAATAATCTGAGCTCCTAAAATTACAATATTAATTAAAATAAATCTTCGACCACAAATAGGTCTTCAGGGCCTTTTTAAATTCCTTCACGGACGCACACTGACAAAGCAGACGGGGTAGAGAATTCTTGAGGGTCGGAGCAGCATACATAAAGGCACAAGTGCCGGAAGATTTTAAAGAAACCCTTGGAATCGCTAGCAACCCCTTGTCTGCTGAGCGGAGAGATCACTTAGGGCAGAAGGGAACCACAAGCTCTTTTAAGTAGTCTGGACGCTGTTTATGTATGGCTTTGTAAGTCAAGAGACCAACTTTAAAGGTGATCCGCCACTGAATTGACAGCCAGTGCAGATCATGCAGCACCAGCAAAATATGACAGGCATGAGACGTACCTGTCAATAACCGGGCCGCAGCATTTTGCACCAGCTGCAAGTGGTGGATATCAACCCCAGGAAGCCCTAGATACAGGGAGTTGCAATAATCAAGGCATGAGGACACAAAGGCATGGACCAATGTTGGCAGATCAGCAGGTGGAAGAAGGTGTTTAATCCTGGTGATGTTCCTAAAATGGTAAAAGGAAAGTTTGACAACTGCTGACACCTGTGAATGAAGTGTCAGCTCATTGTCAAAAATCACCCCCAGGTTCTGCACCTATTCAGAGGTAGGGAGCTGGACACCTCCCAGAAATAAACCTGAGGGAAGACCAGTTCCCATCCCCTCTACCCTATGATCTGGGTCCACAGCCGTTACCTCCGTCTTCTCTGAGTCCAACTTAAGCCAGCTTGAATTCATCCAGCACTGGATTTTAGTGAGGCAGTTGTTAATGACTGAGAGAGCTCTATCCTGGTCGGGGGCAAAAGATAGGTAGAGCTGGGTATTATCTGCATAGCAGTGAAACCTCAGCCCATACCTTCTTACAATGTCTCCGAGGGGCAGCATATACACTGCGAACAACACAGGGGACAACACAGAGCCCCGGCGAACCCCACATGACAGAGAGACTGGGCGGGAAGAATTTATCCCCGACACCAATCTCTGAGTTCTGTCAGTGTGGAAAGATCTAAACCAACTGAGGACTGTACCTGACAGGCCACAGATGAACTCCAGGCACGTGAGAAGTACCCCATGGTCCACAGTGTCAAAGGCTAATGAGAGATCAAGAAGAACGAGGATGGAATGATTCTTCTGATCTCTGGCCATCAGGAGATCATTAAGCACCTGATCCAGTGCTGTCTCGGTACTATGCCTCTATCAAAAACCACACTGGAGCGGTTCATAGAGGTCATGGATGGTTAAATGGTTTTCCAATTGTACAGCCACTACTTTCTCAATAATCTTCCCAACAAAGGGAAGATTAGAGATTGGTCTGTAGTTAGCAAAGCAGCTAGGGTCCAAGGAAGCTTTCTTCAGGAAGGGTGTCACCACTGCCTCCTTCAGGGAGCTAGGAAACTCACCCATATCCAAGGAGCACCAGACTATCTGTGCTAGGACAGGGCCAATGATATCAAGACAACCCTTTATCAGGGAAGTCGGGCCCGGATCCAGACTACAGCAAGTAGGGTGAATACTATGGACAATCCTCATGACATCAGTGAACTCAGGCTGGTCAAAGGAACTCCAGGAGTGATCAAAGGATGTGACCAAATGCTGATCTGTAGCTTCTCCCATAGATGGAGCAGGCTGGAGCTCTGCCCTGATGTCAGCTACCTTATCTGCAAAGAAGCAAGCAAGCTCATCACATTCTATTTGCAAAAAGGCTTTCCAAACCTGAAGACAGGTTGGGTTGCACAGTCTGCCAACAGTTCAAAAAAGCTGAGTTGGTCAGTTCTGAGCAGTCGCAATCTCCCCGGACAGGAACTCTGCCTTCTTACGAGAGATTGCAGAATGATAGAGTTGGTAGTGTTCCATCAGTCTAAAATGTTAAAGACAGTGTTGTGTTATTAGAACTCTTGTTAGAGAAGGTGCTCAGCATATATTTTTTTTTAATTTAAAGTTTATTAGAATTTTTCCATACACCAAAAGGACAGAACATAGGAAATTAGCATATTATACAAAATACCAGATATGTTAAGTCTGTCCCTCCCACCTCCCCAACCACCCATCCCACCTATCACCCTCCCACCCCCAGCAAACTTCTTTATTTACAACATCAGTCATTGATAACCTTCCATAATACCAATAATTCTCGGACTACTTAAATTAAATCGAATACAAAGTGTGTAATGGACCCCAAATCTTATTGTATTTAGGCAATCTATTCTGGAGATTAGCACAGGCTTTTTCTGTCCTTAAATTCCCCAGTAATTCACTAAGCCATTCCGCATAAGAAAGAGCTTCTGCATTTTTCCAGTTCCTGAGTACCAATTTTTTGACCGACATCGCAATTATAGACATATAATATTTCGGTTTAATAAACTTAATCGAGAATAATCACCCAGTATACAAATTTCAGGTGTAAAGCAATCAGAAATTCCTAACATAGGATCAGCCTTTGCTGATATTGTCTCCCAAAGAGATGCCACCTTGGACA
Source organism: Neoceratodus forsteri (assembly GCA_016271365.2). Taxonomy (NCBI): domain Eukaryota; kingdom Metazoa; phylum Chordata; order Ceratodontiformes; family Ceratodontidae; genus Neoceratodus; species Neoceratodus forsteri. The sequence continues at coordinate 1,435,458,122 of CM028131.1, read as the reverse complement.
GGACCAGAAAATATGCAAGAGTGTACCTTCTTCCAGGGAACAGCGAGTGCATAAGTTGGATTCGATAAGGCCCCACTTGGCTAACTTCTGAGAAGAGTAATACAGGTTATGCAATATATAAAATTGAGTAAGATGGAGTCTGTCCTGTGTTAGGAAACGGTGACAATTATACCATAGAGAGGCCCAATCCAATGTTAAATGGGGAAAGAGTCTTGTCCAGTATTCCGTAGGGCCTAGAAACTGTGGAAAACAAAGATCAAAAAGCTTGGCATATAACTTAGATATGGACTTAAGGGGGCGACTTAAAATTTGGAGATCCTGATACAGTGATTTACTACCTAACCCTGATGGAGACTGCCCTAGCATTTTTACTAGAAGTTGCTTGAGCTGATACACTTTAAAGTAACCGGAAGATGGAATGTTAAATTTAGACATAATTTTTGAAGTAGAGAGCCAAGTATTTTCGTCTTTTGAAGCGAGAGGGGAGATCCTTCCCCCAGCTGCGGTAACCATGTGGAAGGTATAGGTTTACCCCAACATGAAGAAAAGAGTTCCAGAAAGACAGAGAAAGATCCTGTAAAGGATTGTAATGCAAGAAGTCACACAGTTGTCGATGAACCTTTATTGATAGTTCGATTACAGTGGACTTTAGTATGGAGGGGAGTTGCGAAGGCTTCAGCACAAGAAGGGTAGAGGGTTCAATCCCTAAAGAATGAATCATTTGAATCTCTATTTCAAGCCATTGCGGACTCGGGGATATGTGCGATGTGTCTATCCACTTCATGTATTTAGAGATATAGGCAGCCCAATAGTACATATTTAGGAGAGGAAGCCGTAACTCCCCCTTGTGCTTTGGCACAGCCAGCTTGGTGTAAGTGAGTCTTGATTGTTTCTGGGCCCAGATGAACTTTGTGAAAAGTTGATGCAACTTCTTAAACCATGCCAAACATTAAGAAGACTGAGGGGATACAAAAAGCGCGGCACTATGTTCATCTTAATCAGATTGATCTGGCCCCAGATAGATATAGGGAGCTTGCTCCATCTATCCAGATCTTGTGTGACAGCCAGAATGAGAGGATCTAAATTCTTCTTGATGGCTGAGAGAGTAGTTCTAGTAAGAAAGATACGAGATATTCCAGCACCTTTGGGGCCCATTTAAGACCAGGGCAATGATCGAGTTGCTTGAAGACTCTATGATTTGAGAAAAGACACCGATTTGCCTTAAATTAAGTTTGTAATTGGAGATGACTGTACTCCTTTATAACCCCTAGCACCACTAGAATAGAGGTGTCTGGATACGAAAGTTGAAGAAGGAGTTCATCCGCATAGACTAAGGCCCTTATTTCATGACCGGCTATACTGATATCTTGTATTTGAGTATGGGCAAATAGATTTCTTAACAGCGGCTCTAAATAAATGTTAAATAAAAGGGGAGAGAGGGGATATCCCTGCCTGGTACCTGACTGCAGAAAAAAGGGCATTGAAACAGCTCCATTCCCTGTAATTCTGGCAGATGGGGCTCAGTAAATAGCAGTGATCCAATCTTGGAATTGAGGTGGGAAACCAAAGGCTTTTAAGGCCCCAAGCAAAAACCCCAGTCCACTCTATCAGTGCCTTCGCATCCAGGGACATCAATACTGCTGGGTATTGCGCATCCCTGGACACCGAGAGGACATGAGACAACGTGCAAAGATGATCTAAAGCGGAGCATCCTCTCATAAACCCCACCTGGTGCATTCCAATAAGGTCCAGCATGACCAGGGAGAGCCTGTCTGCTAGAATCTTTGTTAAAATCTTCATGTCTTGATTTATAAGGGAAATGGGCCGATAGCTCTGAACCAGTTCCTTTACATTCCACGTTGAAAACCACACTTCATGCAGCATATTTAAAGTAAACAATCAAAGCATTGGATATAATCATAGGCCGATTTAACAAAACATGATTGCATCACAAGTCCTATGAAGACAGGTTGAAGGATCTGAACATGTACTCCCTGGAGGAGAGGAGGGAGAGAGGGGATATGATAGAGACATACAAGTATCTTACAGGGAGGAACAGGGTGCAGGAAAACACTATTTTTTAGTGAAAATGGATGTTCCAGGACTAGAGGGCATGAGATGAAGTTGGAGGGAGGATGATTCAGAGGAAACATGAGAAAGAATTTCTTCACAGAACGGGTGGTGGACAAGTGGAACACCCTGCCAGAGGAAGTGGTGGGGGCTGAAACAATCACGGGATTTAAGAATGCATGGGATAGACATAAAGGAATTCTGGAGGTCAGGGGTAAGGTGCAACAGACTTCTAGGAAAACAAACTGAACTTACAAGCTCAAATGGGCAGACCGGGTGGGCCATAGGCCCTTATCTGCCGACACTGTCTATGTATCTATGTATCTATGTATGAAGACTGACGCATAATCGGAAATTTAACCTGCGGTTTGCCCCTGCCCACATCTCCCACCTTAAACCATTTATCGAGCTCAGCATATATCAGAATGACAGTATTGTGATTATCTGTAACTATTTACAATTGTACTTAGGAAATTCCACACTCGATCCCTTAATAAAGGCAACCCTGTGAAATAGCAGGAACATACTAAGACTGACATAATAGAAGTCAGTGTGCACATTAATGTATGCAGAATAGAAAGGTACAATTCATGTAATAGCTGTATCTAATGTGATGTCACATCATGTTTGTATACAAAAGTCATCAGCATAATACAATTTGTAAATGTTCACATAACATAGGCATTATAAATAACTAAGCAGTGACAGGGTAAACACAGAGTTCCATTTCTATGATTTATATCACAAGTCATGCATACAAGAATTTTTTTTTTTTAACTTTGTTTCTTCTCTTCACTCATGGCAAGGGACGGCAGCTACTATATCCCAGCATCTGCCCTGTATGCAGGTTCTCAACACTTCTCCAGCTGGCCTCTGCCACAACTTCACAGACAGGGAGGACCATGGCTTACCCCCATGGATGGGCCCCTCCTTTGGGGAATGGGATGGAGACCAACATCATCCTGGAGCCCCTGCCCTGACTTACATTGGGCATTGTTCAGCTAGAAGAAGTGGGAACCAGTCAGGGGCTTCATGGTGCCTGGTCATGAAGGGTTTTTCCTGTTTGTATGTTCCCCAGAGGCACGGACATGCAATGACATCAGCGCATGACAGGCACACTCCCACACCTACCCGCAGGACGTCAACCACCACCTCCACCAAATTCTCAGCACTCCCTGGCTTCAGTGCCCCCAGTCTCCACTGGGAGTCGCTGATTGCCAGGGAGATGCAACCCCACTCTCCCCAGGAGAGTAGAGAAGCCCTCCAGATGCTCAATCCTGTCCTACCCCAGCTGACCTCTGATGACCTGAGCTGGCTCCCGAACCTAGGTCACCGGAGTGCTGTGAGGTAAGGTGTCCAGGCCTCAGCCCACAGTGCCACTGGGATGGCTAGCATACAACAGTGTTATTAATTGAAAATACTTAATAAGTTAAAGTCATAAACAATGTTTCCACAGTATGCATCTGAACTCCATTGTAGCTGTCTGATTGCATATCATGCAAATAGCATATTAACAGCACTGTACATTATCTATATACTTTCAATGCACATGAGTATGTGATATATTCTCAAACAATGTAGATGTTACTATAAACAGTACATAAATGAAATGTATCTCACATATAGTGTGACTGTCATAAACATACTTGTTATACAGGTATTGTACATTTGTAAATACAGCATACAAATGTTTCTGTCCTGTGTACTGAATATGTACTTGCACAGCACCCTACTGGAAGAGCCCACTTGAACAAGTATTGATATTAGTCTATTCACAGCTTATGAAGCACCTGTTTGTAATGTTACATAAACATCTATAATGCAGTAAGGTAAGTATGCTACAGAATAAAATTTAGTGGCAAAAATATTGCCATACAACTGTACTGTTCACATATGACATGCAGGCACCAGAATAGGTTGTCAACAGAAAAAATAAATTGCAATACATGACTATTGTTACTTAGGTAATGCTGTCAGTAAACAGGTTGTATCTTTTAGAAGAAATATTTATTCTTCTGGGTTATCAGCAAATTGTTTGCTTCTGAGTACCCACACATATGCATTTTTTAGATTCTTTATGGACCTTTGCTTCAATGTGCACACTGTGTCATTGCAGTCACTCCAACTGCCTCCATGTCTAACCCAGGTAGTATAATGCCCTTAATGTACAGAAGCTTCACTATGGAATATGACAGCCTCTGTGTCAAAATGTAATCCTCCCACTTTGACCCTGTTAGCTGCAAAGTCTATAATGGGTATGGTCACTCTTAGTCCTGCTCTGTGAAAGCACTGAATTAATAACAAGTGGTACTGTGAGAACCACCAAAACTGTACTGTCTTTGAACTCTCAGCACCACAATGTGTACATTGCCAGCCAGACTGGGCATTAATAACCAGCTGCTTAAGCTTGGAACATGTCTGATGCAGCAGGAACAGAGAAATGCACAACATATTGTCAACATGTTCTGTGTCAACATGTTTGCATACATTGCATATATACAGTACAAGTCGCAATAAACTGTCCTACCAATGAGTTGGTTTCGCATTGTTTTTTGCAGCTGGCAATGCACTGGCAACTCATATTGTATTTTTTTGGCACTTTACCAGCTCAAGAGCAATGGGTGCTATGCACTATGTGGCAGAGGGTACATGGAAATTTCACGTCCCCCCACAAAGCTGTGCATCTGTGGACAGGTGTGCACAAGTTGGTATTCACAACTAGTGCCCACCTGTCTGTGACTCCTCCCCCTAGCATGCAGAACTCTGCAGGGCAATCAGGGAAGGAGTTGTGAGCCCAGGAGTGGATCCCTTGCACCTATCCACACGGGTCCAGGTCATGCATAGCCCATGTGGGTGCTCTGAACCACACAGCCATACACCGGAGCCCGGCCAACCCAGGAGACTGATCCCCCAGCACAGTGCAGCCCAGGCAGGAACTGTGGTAGGTATACCCCCTCTGTGGCACTGACACCCTCAGTCCCTGTACATGTTGCCAGTGCTGCACCCAGCTGCCCCAGCCCTCCACATCTGCCTTATTTAACAGGGAAGTACTGAGGGTCCATTCCTGATCCCATCATGACTGGTGGTTGATGTCCATGGAAATGTACAGTGGATTATGGCAGGGTCTACCCTGGCATAGCCCACACCCTATGCACCCTCAGCACACAGCACAATGCAGCTTCATGCATGCCGCTGGTGCTGGCACACCCAGCATACCCCCACCCACCCTGGCGTGGTGTTGTCTGTGAAGCCAGGGGATTGGACACATAACCACTGTGTGTCCCCTTCATGAATGCCACATAGGTCCCATTCCATGGCATTCACATGTGCGATGCAGTGCAAGCCTATTATAACGAATGCATTTTTGCACACAACTTGTCAGTTATATCCAGTGTCCATTATTTCCACAGGAGGTTAAGCCTATGTGTTGGGTGTGTTCATGTGTTTGAGCAGAGGCTCAGTGTGAATGAAAACCTGTTATAATACTTCATAGACTACTCAGAATCCTGCCTAGCATACACCTTTCTGTTTTCTGAGTGTTTATTTAGCTGTCAGGGAACTTGTCTTTTTTAAGAAAGTTTGTTACAGAAGGTAAGAAGAAGATAGTAACTCTAGTGGTTGGGTGTTGGGGTTCTAGTACAGTAAGAACAACAGCAATTGTGTTGTAAGAATTTTACTGAAACATTGAATAATTTCCTTTTAGTGTAATTAATTAATTAATAAAAGTTTATGCAACTTGTGGAGAGTTATATTGTAAAAAATGTAATCTCTGTGGCTCCTCTATCTTAAGTCTACATTTGCCAAATCTCATTACCAATTAATTGCAAATAACTCCATTAATGCATCAGTTAGGATTTCTATTACAGTGACAAAAGTCTGGAAATTCAGTGTTAGGGTTATCAACCCTACCACTCCACCCCCACCCTCTACACACCAACATGCGTTGGGGTGTGACTTGGGGTCATTGGCCCTAACTCTCTCACTCCACTCCATGTGTAAACAATCTGAGATGGTACAGTGTAGGAGAACTGGGTGAGAGTTAGGCTCAATGACCCCAAGACACACTATGATGCCTGTTGGTGTGCGGAGGGTGGGGGGGGTAATAGGGTTGATGACCCAAACACTGAATTTCCAGACTTTTGTCACTGTAATGGAAACCCTAACAGATGCATTAATGGAGTTTTTTTGCAATGAATTTCCCTCCTTTTTGAGATAGTATAATAGTATCCTTCGGACCCTGCCCTCCAATCCCGCCGCAGATGTGCATATGTATGAAGGTGTGGAAGAGCAGGGCCCTCTGGGTCCTGTTCTTCCATGTGTTGAATAACAGTGACCAAATTGTCAACATAGACGTCTTATTACCCACCTCATGTACCGCGGTACAGAGTAATTGTGAAATGCAAGGCAAAATGTAATTATGTACAGCTGCAATGCCATTCTATGCCACAGGTGCGAAAACACATTTTGGGAAGGATGTGGGAAATGACCGCTGTAGTATTCATAAGGTGGTATGAAAAAATGGCTATGTTGAAAATTTGGTGGCAAAATATGGATGTACTGGGTACGAAACTGGTCGGGGTAGTTGTGTGATCCCAGCTTTCTGCTCTTACAGCGGTTTGCTTTTTATGCTTTTGGCTTTCAAATAAAATTTTGGAACATTTTTGCATTGATTGAGGTGCGTGGCATCTTGCTTATTAATCCTGAGGTTACTTTGCTGCATGCACCCTCACCACAGCTGAGTTGTTTTGCTTGAAACATAGAATTAATTCAACAGACGCATGTAACTCGAGTATTTTGAGGAATTTGTGCACATACTTTTCAACATGGCCTTTTGGGGACCACACCTCATGAACAGTGGCACTGTCATTTCATTAATCAGCCCCGAAAGGTGATTTTGCACAGTGTACATGCCATTCTGTGCCACAGTAGTAAAAACACATTTTGGGCAGGATGTGAAAAATAACAGCTGTACTGTTCATGAGGTGGTCTGAAAAAAATGGAAATGTTGAAAATTTGGAGGGAAAATATTTAAAATTGTTGAAGTTACGAGCATGGGTAGAAAAATTTCAATGACCTTGTGTAACTCAGGCATTTTTTGATATTTGTACACCAAATTTTCAACATGGACTTTTTGGAACCCCACCTCATGAACACTGGCACTGACATTTCATTAATCATTCCCAAAAGGTGATTTCACACAGCAGCCACAAAATCACCTTTCGGAACTGAGTAACAAAACAGCAATGTCAGTGTTCATGAGGTAGGGTCACAAAAAGCCCAAATTGAAAATTTGGTGCAAAAATGTAGAAAAATGGCTGAGATATCAACATAAGTTCAAAACATCTTTGACAGCCATTATACAGAACTTACCTTGATTCTTCAGTTTGTGGTTCGGCTTTGAATAGTGCAGACGTGTCCCAGTCAACAGAAGATTGCAGCCGACGGCCTCCGGTGGTAATTATAGGGCAAGAAGGGGGTGTGGGGAGGTGGGTTGCTCAGTGGGAGGGTCAGTATTGGGGAGGGGGAATGGGAAGATGATGTGGGATAATTTTCTTCTTTCCAGTTTTTTTTTTTAAGACATCAGGGGACTATTTCCTGTTTTTTACAGGTACAAATATATATCAGGACACTGGGGTGGGGTCCCCACTGTGCCACTGTACTGGGGACTGGAGCATATATCTGGGGATACTGGGAGTGGGCTACCCAGTGTCCCACATAGTTGGGGGGTAGTGGCAACCTGGGGATTGGGCACCCCGATAGTGGCAGAAAAGTTTGTAAAGGAAAATAAACATTTCAGTACACTGGGAGTGGACCCCCAGTATACCACACTGGCAGGGGGGCAGAGGGGTTGAGTTCTACTGCCAATATGGGGATTGGGCACCCCAATGTTGGCAGAAGCATTTAGAAAAAAAAATTAACATTTCAGGACAATGGGAGTGAGCTACCCAGTGTCTCACAGTGGCAAGTGTATATGTGGTGGGGGGGGGGATTCCTACTGCTGACATGGGGACTGGGTACCCCGATGTTGGCAGAAGCATTTTAATCAAATAACACATGCCACGGACCCTTTACAGGCAATAAAAGGAGAAAAACTCCTTTTATTAGGTAAACACCAACAGGTGCTTACTGAAATGGGGCCCAAGGAACATGATTCTGACCTTATTTGGCCCACAACATGGCCAGAACAGGTTTTGGGCTTTCTTACTGGGTCCAATGTGTTTTTACCATTGAGGTATTGCTGCAAATTGTGGCAATTTTCACAAAACAGGGCTGGTAGTTGCTCAAAAATTGTTGCAATTTACGGCAGTTTCACAAAAGAAGTGCCACAAATTGCTGCACTACCAACAGCCAAAACACAGAAAACCTTTTTCTAGACACTATTTTGAAAAAATAATGTCAAGATCTTGTTCCTCTGGCCCCAATTAGGTAAACACAACTGTTGGTGTTTACCAAGGGGCAGCATTTTTTGGATTGCAGTGTTTTTTTGCTGTCACTAACTGAAAACAAGATGATGGCAGCACGAAAATGCACAACCCATTTGAGGCAGTCAAAAGTGATTTCGTGAAAGCAAAATGTACTTTCGAGGTGGTCATGTATTTTTTCCCCAAATGCTAAAATGGGAAACTCTAAACTTTAATAACTTTTGAATGGATTAATATTTTTTCACCAAACCTTCAAAAGACACATCAGTGATCCAGGCCAAGAGGTGGTGAGGGCATGTTTGCCTCCTGAAAATCAGGAGCCAAGGGTTGGGGGGTTTCAGTTACAACTAATGGGTTTTAAACCGAAGGACATACAATGTCCTCCACAACTGAATCAGCAAGAACAGTAGGCGTAACCACAGGATGTGAAACAACAGATGGATCTAGCTCAGGCAGAGCAATCCTCAAACTGGTTAAGGAAGAAGGACTTAGGCTAGAAGCTGGATTTATAATTGTAACCTCTGGTACCAAACTTGGATAGGATGTAAGGGGTGGGTAAGAGTGTGGGACACTGGTGTGTTATGCATGAACCAAAAAATTATCCTGATTCATGCATTTGTGACAATTATGCAGAACCCAAGGACAATTTCTGAACACATCCCCTTTCTTCACATAAATTACATTTTATAATGTTCTCAATTTTCATGCTTACATATCCAAACCCACCACATAACCCACATCTAAGCCTATAACAGACATTGCTTAAGTGGACCTGTGAATCACACTTATAGAATGCCTTTGGTTTCCCCAGAAAGAATAAAATGCCTCCATCACAGCCAATAAAAAATTGTTAGGCAAATGTGAAATGACTGTGTCCATTTAGTGCAGTTTAATTGTACATTTCCATGCCCAGTCCACAAAAGTTTGAAGCCTAACCTGCACCTCACACCTCTGCTGGAGCCAGTACATTATATCTGCCACATTCACTCCTTCACTGTGGAATAAAACAGTAATATTCTTAAAGATGGGTTTAGACAAGGGTGTAGCCTGGAAAGGCTTCCATAAGGGAGTGTCTTTTAATTCTGTGTAAAGTTTCTAAGAATGGTCCAGTGCAGCCAGGTTTTTAAAACTCACATCATATATGATTTCTACTGATAAATGAATGAGTGAGTAAATATCAGAAAGGAGGAATTTCAGGGAATCTTAAGTAGAATGTGCCCCACAAATGTTTGGTCAGGAATCTCCTTTCATCCTCTTCTATATATATTTTTTCCTTTTGGCAGGTTCTGCTGTCTTGGCAAAAACATCTATCATGCAAAATCTTGATAGACCATGGGTTGCCTTCCCCCTTCTGTGCTAGGGAGATCAGGAGGTTGTGGGTTCTATCCTCACACCAGGCACTTGAGTTAAATCCCAATACTGACACTGTAGTGTAGCATGAGGGAGGTGCTGCACTACTGAGGTGCCATCTTTCAGATGAGATGTTAAACTGAGGTCCCATCTGCCTGTTCTGTTGGTAGTTCAGGTGGATGTTAATGATCCCATGGCACTTCTTGAAAAGTGTAGGGGAATTTTGTTTTTATTAAGGTCATATCAACAATCACAAAGAAATAATATCAACCAATAGAGAAAAATAAGCAATACAGAAAGTATACGCAAAAGAAATTAACAACCAGATCATGTAATAGGTACATCAGAATCCACGACTCATATAAGGTTTCTCCACATTTTCTTAATATATACATCATTTTGCACAGATTTCTCCTTATTATATATATGGCACATTTCAGTACTAATATTTCCAATTAATTCAGATTGCAAAATAGTCTTTTGTTGCAAAGTAAATAAACAACGGACATTCCAAACGTACTACTTTATAACAGAAAAAGTAATATTCAATGTACTTCTATCCCACTTCCACCATGCATTATCATAAACCCCATAAATTAATGTAGCATAATTCATCTGGTCTAAAACAGTCATACCCCAAGTTTGTGCAATAGAAGTCAAAAAATCTGTAATATAAGAACATGAAAAATATAAATGTTCCATCGTTTCCAATGGTTCCACACAATGAGACCCGGAACACATTCTTTCTTCCTTCATTTTATGTTTCTGATTAGCTTTAATATTCAGTTTCTCATGGCAACAGAGCCATAAGATATCCTTAAATTTGAGTGGAATTCTCTTACAAGCAGGTAAATGAAGAACTGTTGATCTATGTTCCAGCGGGCATTGCGGAATAGTTTCAGGTTCTCTGAAATTAGAATCCAAGACTTTATTATAAATTACATTTTTAGAGCATGAAAGAATATCAAGAAATGTAACATTCTACTTATTCAGTTTGACAAAGATATCTTTATAATACTGTGGTGCAAAAGGCACAACTCTAAAAACCTTTTGAGTATCATTCTCCCACCCATGGAGCCAAGCTAACAATTTGCAGTGTAATAACTTCATCCAGCCAAGGTGTTTGCGTTGACATAAAGGTTTAAGATTAAGAAATAGAAAATGAATAAACAAAAAGACCAATGGGTTGACCATGTTCAAACCACCTTGTGAAACACTCAAAAATAAAATATTTGTCTTTTACGGATTTAACAGACTCCCCCAAATAGCAGAAAAAAAGATACTGAAAAGTGTGGTTTCTCTTTCTTTCAGAGGTGGAAATACATTACTAATAAATAAAAATAGTGGTAGGAGATATGTTTTAACTAAATAGACGCTTTTTAGTTTTCCAGTAGTATGCTTATTCCAATTAGCCACTAATTCCCTACCTTGTTGTAATTTTACATCCCAATTGAGCAGATCCAGCTACTTCATATCATAATCCACCCCCCCAAATATGAATAGGACCATCCTCAACTGGTATCCCAGCAAAATCTCTTGTTACTACCCGTAGTAACCCAACCCATTTTCCCTTACTCTTTTGTTTATTTAAACAAACACCAGAAGCTTTCCCATAGGAATTACAAAAATCTACAGCCATCTGTACTTCCTGTATATTGGGAAGTAATAGACAGATATCATCTGCATATGCTACCGCAGTAGCCGAGAGTTGCTGACCTGAAATCACAAGAGGCATAAAAAAGTCTATCATTCAGGAGTAGCAAAAGAGGATCTATACAAAAAACAAATAAGGAACTTAAGGAACATCCCTGTCTTATCCCTTTTTGTACTGAAATCAAAGGTCCTAAATGACCATTCACCCAAGGACTGACCACAGCAGTATTATAAATGAGTTTTAACCACTGAATAAACAAGTCAGGAATACCATAAAAATGCAGAGTATTCCATAAAAAGGCATGGTTCACTGAATCAAACGCCTTTCTCTGGTCAAAGGATACAATCATACCTTCCAAAGCTCCAAGAGTACCAGATTTAAAATACCGCTCGAAAGAGAAAAAGCACATCAATCGTCTACCAGGAATGGCACAAAATTGATTCTTGGATATAACGTACTGAGCCACTCTAGATAATCGAATAGTTAAGATTTTAAATAAAATCTTAAAGTCTACATTTTGGAGACAAATAGGTTTCCAGTTATCCAAACACTTCTTTTCTCCCTTTTTATATAAAAATATAGTAATACATGTTGACATCCGCAAAGGAAGCCCTGAAGTGTAAAGAAAATGATTGAAGACTGCAGCCAATTAACTTGCTAGAAGTGGTACTATTAAATGGTAAACCTTCACTGGAATTCCATCAGCACCAAGTACCTTTCCTTTAACAAAGGATTTAACAATGTCTAGAACTTCCTCAGCAGAAATATCATCAGTAAGCAACTGTAATTCAGATACCGGACTCTGAGGGATATTAAGAAGCTGGAAAAGAGGCAAAAAGTACTTCCCATCAGTCTGTGACTCCTTACATTTTTGAGCCAAATACTTAGATACTGGCCCAGATATTCAAACTGCGCCATTTTGTGGTGCAAGCCCCTTCGCCGCTCAAAATAGTTGCGCAGGAGTGTGGCCAGGGCGATATTCAACGGAGTTGCACTATGGTGCAACTTCTTTGAATATTGCCCCCTGGCCACACCCACTGTGCATGGCGCAGTGGAACTGCACCAGCGCAAGTGGTCAGAGTGGAGCATTGAGATGTGGTGGCACAAGTTCCATTGCGCCATGCACAGCACCTGCGATATTCAAAGGGTGACATGCAAATGGGGCCATAATTTATGCAAGGTGCAGGGGGGTCCATTTGCATCTAATTACAGCCCCATTTGCATTCCATTAGCATGCAGGTGCGCCAATTCCCGACGACTTGCACCTGGCGCCCTGCCAGGCAGTAGCCGTCGGGGACCGACGCCCCTTGCAGCCCGATCGAGGAATAATAGTAAGCTCCCCCTCCATTAGCCCGATGGCAGGCATAATAGTATTCCCTCCCCATTAGCCCAATCATGAGCATAACTGAATAGTCCCCCCTGAGCAGCCCGATCGCGGGCATAACCGAAAAGTCCCCGAGCAGCCCAATCGCGGGCATAAGTGGAAATCCCCTGAGCAGCCAGATCATGGGCATAATAGTTATGCTCACCCCTTAGCCCGATCACGGGCATAACAGTTATGGTCCCCGAGCAGCCCGATTATGGGCATTCAGACCTCCCCCAAAGTCCAATATTCCTGGTGGTTCAGTGGACTGCAGTAGCCCCATCTGTGGGTGGCATCCTCACCCCCCACATCAGAAATACCTGGTGATCTAGTGGCCCCCATCCCACCCACCCACGGGCCCCACCACCCGCCCCCATCAGCGGCGGGCAGCAGCACCCCATCTGCCTGACGCCACCGACTGACAGCTCTGTAGGGCTGCACGCCCATTGGTTCAGAGCATGAGCCAATGGGCATGCAGCCCATACTGTACAAGGCAGTCCAGATATGTGAATGAATCGCTGCCGCCCACCGCTGACAGGGTGGAGCGGGTGGTGGGTCTGGTGGGGTGGGGTGGGGGCCACTAGATCACCAGGTATTTCCCGACGTGGGGGGTGAGGATGCCACCAGCGATCGGCTACTTGCGGTCCACTGACCACCAGGGATATTGGACTTTGGGGAGTATGATGCCCACGATCGGGCTACTGGGGTTGGGGAACCATAACCGTTATGCCCAGCGATCAGACTAATGGGGGAATATAACCATTATGCCCACGATCGGGCTAATAGGGGAATATAACCGCTATGCCTGCGATCGGGCTGCGGGGGGACACTTCAGCCTCCGATCAGGGCATGGGGGCAACGCTAGGCGGGGGGAACAGTTCAGGGCCACCCACAGGTGGCAGCTGCTGTGTTGCGCCCTGCAATGCGGCAGCTCACCTGTGGGTGGCCCCGACTTGTTCCTGTTTTTTAAGCATAACTTTGTGCAGGCGCAGGGGTTGCGCCTGTATAACTCTGCACAGCCCGGCTGAATATTGGGCTGTGCAGTTTATGCATGGGCACACCCACCCCACCTGTGCCTGCATACATTACTGATGCGCCCCGGCGCATCGGGATTTGTGCAGGCACACTTTTCCCTTTTAAATATCACACCGGGCGCATCAGTGGGTTGTGCATGGTCAACACTGTTGTGCCATGCGTAACCCTTTTGAATATCTGGGCCACTGTCTGTAGAATTACCTTCTGAGATGTTTTCACATTATTCTGATCATCCCAGACTTCCTCTATTGTCCTAATCTGCACTCTATATTTACAACTTAAAAAGGGACACATTGTATCAAGTTTCCCGTTTATCCCAACTTTTTGTTACATAATTAATTATTCCATTTGTTGTTCATGAAATTTTGCCATTTCCATTTGAACGTCTTTAATCTGTGTATCAAAGTTCTGTTTAGTTGTCTGAGACAAACTCATCAGCTGCTGTAGACGCTGTCTACAACATTGATATCTAATTCTTTGAATATCCCTATTCTGCCTACCAAGGGTACTCAACTCAAACTTTAAGTGATCCCACCAAAGCAGTGGTGTATCAAATAATAGGAAATAATGTTTGCAAACCACAAATCAAATGTAGAATTTGATGTTTAATCAAGTCTTTCATTAATAAAGAGGTATTAAATTTCCAAAGCCCAGAACCGTGACAGGTAGTTAGGGCTTCAATGAAAATATTGCACTCTTTATGGTCAGAATACACTACTGATTCTGTCCTTGTCCCTTGTAATGTCATACATTTACTTAAAAAAAAAAAGTAAATCCAGATCACATGGGACCCCATCTGAAACGTCAGGTCACGACGGGAAGTATAAGAATGATAGGCATCAGTGAGACTAGCCAGTTTTAAAGTGTTAATCAAAAATAAAGAATCATTAAAAAGTTTAGTAGTCACAGTATCATGTCCACTATCTTGTTTTGCTAACCCACAGTTAAAGTCTCCACCCCATATTACGTGCTGTGAGGAAAATTAAAAAGGTCTAATTAGTTGAAAAACCTCAATTCTATCTGTTTTCGTTTGCGGTGCATAAGTATTAATTAATCTGTAATATAAAGAATCATAAACAATATCAAGAAGTCAAACCCTCCCAGGCAATAAATCCAACACTTTAACCACTTGTATTGGAACAGAAAATAAAATTCCAACCCCAGTACAAGCTCCTAGACCCATAGACCAATAAGAAGGCCCCATGAACCATTCCGATTTTGCTTGCATCAATTCATGGGTCGTATGTAACCTTGTGTCCTGTACCATAATAATGTCCTTTATAGTAGTCATAAGATGTGAATAAACCTCACTCCGTTTCTTTTTATTTTTAACACTATTCACATTGATGGTAAGTAAAGTTGAACCGTGTTCCATTATTCAAGGCATCATGGTGGCTGAAAACACTTCGTATCCCTCGCCCTGTTTTGTAGAAACATTCTTTTTTGGTTTTAGGGTTTCTTTCTTATGTACCTCACTCTTTTCACTAATGTCAGAATCTGAAAATGCTTACACAAGACTCAGGTCCCCCGAAGAAGACTCAGAATCATGTCTTGTACCCTCCGTGGTAGTAAATAAAGGTTGAAACCTATTGGATGTTCCAGTTTCAGAAATTCTATGTACCTTCGATGCAGGTTGCTGCCAAGTACGCCTCCTAGTAACCCGTCTCTCCAACTCCATAGGTGGTATTGGAGGGGGCATCTCATTAAGGACAACATCTGGTATTTCTACAGAATCCTGATTCTCTGGCCTAGGACGAGAACCATCCTCATCTGCTACCAGATCCACCACCATGCCCCTCTCTTCTTCTAATGGAGGTGCTTGAGGAACCTTATCAGATGTCCAAGGGACAGGTGCAGGATCCTGTATTTCCTCCCTTAATGGAGGAGTCTCAGGTATAAGATGTGCACGCTTCCTTTGTTCGATAACAACTAATACCCTCTGTTCCTCACTATCACCTGAACCAGACTGATTATGAGCAGCTTGTTCACAGTTACCATATGAATGCCCATTTTTCCCACATAAGTTACAGACCAGTTCATTATGACACTGCCAATTCATATGTCCCACTTGTCCACAGAGAGAACACTTTACCGTATCGCATGCACTGCTGATATGACCCATGGCCCCACATTTATAAGAACTTTTTGTTTGCCCTGGATAAAAGAGAACACCCCTATCACCCACCTCCCAAAAAAAATGAGTTAGGGAGATGTTGAAGTTCCCCTTCTATGGTTCTTAGAGTAATTCTCACTCTCCATCCTCCCTTCCAAATGTTTTCTGTGTCAAAGATGACTTCAGGATGACCCAATATGGTACATCTCTGCTTCAGCCAGAATACCAAATCAGTGACACTAACACCCTAATTTCTGAAAAGGATATTTACAGTTTGTTGTGCAGACCTAG
The DNA here is from genome assembly GCA_016271365.2 of Neoceratodus forsteri. Taxonomy (NCBI): domain Eukaryota; kingdom Metazoa; phylum Chordata; order Ceratodontiformes; family Ceratodontidae; genus Neoceratodus; species Neoceratodus forsteri. The sequence goes on along the minus strand of CM028131.1, from coordinate 1,435,441,824 downwards.
AAAAAATGGACAGCTTCAAAAGAGGCCCAAAGAGGCATGTTTTTCACAGAATTATATCGGGCCCAAAATTTATCTAAGCCTGATTGCATTTTTAAACTCGCATCAAATGTTTTTTACTCCGAAACATGAATAACAGCATAAGGCTCTGCAGCATGAAAATGAAGATTATCCTTACCAAAGTCTTGCCCACATAAACTCTGTCAGGGAAAGCATCCAGTCCACCTTTATTAATCAGTCTCACCGCATTATGGCGTTTAGCTGGAAAAACACGTTTCTGAAAAAAAGAAGCATAGGACCTAGACTTCTGTCCATCGCTCTCCCCCCTTGAATGTCTATGTCCTCCCTTATCTCCAGTGCCTTCATTATGAACATTGTCCTCATCAGGCCCATGAGATTCCTGAGATTTGTTCTGATCAGCCACTTTCAGAGGCCCAAAGTTGAAATCAGTATCCCCATTAGCCGAGTTAGGAAGTTGCGAGTCCACAAGATTTTTCCCAGGCTCTGTAATCATATCTTGATGAAAATTCAATTTAGGATGTTGCGTGAAATCAAAGTCAGACAGTAAGGAAGTATCAAGCTTAGTTCATTGTTCTAAACTGGTAACAGTCTGCTGAGTTCTCAGTTCAGGAGAAAAAGCCTTCTCATTCTGACCCCTATTAAGGCGTACTCCTGGAATGGAAATAGGAGCAAAGCCCGATGTCCATTGCCTCATAGTCAGAGAGCAGACCCGGCCAGCAGCTTTCAGCAAACTTTCCACCATCCATGGCTCATGAAAGTCAAATGCGGAATCAGCCCAAGAAGTGCCCTCCACCTCCTTCTTTCTTACTAATTTGTCTTTAGATGGGGCAGAAAAAAAAACTGTGGCCGCAGCTTGAGAAGAAGTATCAGTTTGAAACACTATTGGTACACACAAACCTGGCACCTCCGACTGGTCGTTAGGAACAGTCTCAGGTATTATATTCTGGGTTGGCTCCTGACAACTCCCGCCAGTCACCATTTGTACAGTGATACCATCACTCGCTATTTGTGCAGTGGTACCATCACTATTTTCAAGCATAACTCCAGAAGAAACATTCCGTCTACTTTTAGTCACAGTTGAATCCTTAATTAATTCAGACATTTTTGGCAAAAAGGTAGAATTTCCTCTGCAGAAAACTGTTCAGACCCTCATTCCAAAAAATCATCTTGTTCAGGTATATCCTTCTTTAAGACTTTCAGCTCATCAGGTCTAGTTTCATCAGTCATAACATGTAGTTCTGCATCATAAAAGGTCTCCACATTGCCGAGATTGGGTTGGAAAGCAGTAGCCATAACTCCAAGCTTCTCCACGTCCTCCAATCTCCACACACCAGCCAAGACTGACTCTATGACAGTCAGTCCATCCTCCTACTGGTGAGTACGGGAATTTCCCCAGTGCCCTGATCAAATTGCCCCATTCACTAAAATACCACCAACAGCTTAATCTGGTTCAATGTCAGTTGGCATTCATCTGTATCCCTCTCCCCTAGGTCGTGCCTGAAAATAGGCAGAATATGTCTAGTGCACTTACCCGGTCAACAAAAACTAAAATAAATAAATAAATCCCATTTTCAGCAGGGCCTGCATCTGATGGACCAGACTCCTGTCCATCATCCTGCTGCTTAGAAGGCCCAGGGGATTGTCTGGATGGGGGGTCAGTGGGATCAAAATTCATATCAGTACTGGTATACACTGCAGGTTGAGACATTCTGGGCCTGATAGCAGAGCAAGGGAGTCAGGTAGTTTCAACAATTCAGGAGTACTATATGGTTTAGCCTGTTCAATCCCTGTAGAGCCAGGGACATTAGAATGATCTAATGAGCACTTTGCCTACCACTAGGACCTATACAGAGACAAAATGTGCCCAGCATTATTAAGATCCTCCGCTATGTGATGAGGGGTATCCATTGCAGATCTTGAAGGCTGGGAAGCAGTAGCAGAGACTGCTTCAGGTAATACTGTGGCATGGGAACCCCCTTAGGCTGATCAATCATCGATACAGAGCTTATCTGTCCCAGCTGCTGAGGGCAATCCACAGCATTAGGAGCTGTTTCTCTGTGCAAATCCAATACTCCCAATAGAAGCACAGACTCCGCTTCATGTTCTGTGGTTACACAACATTACTGTTCTTCATAATACTGCAAGGCTCTTGAGACATCTGTACCATACCAACTAGTTTGCCTGAACCCCGTGTCATATGAGCATTCTGCTGCTCATTCGTGATCTAGTTTTTCTTCAGTTAGTTGAAGGCAACCTGGGCATTTTACACTTCAGCAGTCGCCATTACCAGTGATGGCACAACCTTTGATCTGGTGGTATTTTGTGTTGCCATTTCATGCTCAATCACTGGACTGGACAAACCATGCTCAGGAAAAACAGTCTCTCAACAGAAGGATTTGAGCAACTAGGCAGCATGGTAGCTCCATTTTTAGCAGCAGGATGCATCCTGTCAGTTTCTGAAATGCCAGCTTTCACTTCTACTGTCATGCCCTATAAAGCCTTACACTGGGACGAGATCTGGACTTTCCTTTCCACATACTGTACTTATTTTCTTTTTCAGCCACTCATGCTAACATGCAATCCTTTTTATCCTCAATCTCTTTTTCTAAAACTTCTTCAGCAGTCAGAGCCATGGGTTTAGTTCCCAAATGGACCACTCAATGTGTCTCAGGACCAATTTCACATTCCATATTCTCCTCATTAGTTTCCAGAACTTGTTAGATGGTTACCTCCCCAGTACTTCTGATTGTGAGAGAGGCAAGCTTCTCTGCCTGGGCCACCTCATCCACCTCCATCAACCAAGGACTCACTCTCCCTCAGGAAGTGAAGATCACCCCCTACCTCTGAAGAATAGGGAATTTTTTAGTTGAAAACCAAAAACAGTAAACGATTTACATTTCATTCAGCACATCTTTCTTTCTTTCATACTATTTATTTCATTTCAACTTCTGTATAATATGTACACACTTTTCTTTTCACTTAACAAAGTCAATCAAGTCCTTTCAGCCCACCCATGACACATTTTACCATAAATCCCCCCCTGCTTCTGTTCAAAATATTTTATTTCACTCAAATAAATCCTATCCAATTCAGCCTTTAACTTGAAAAACAAATCTGTTAAAGTTATATGCTGTCCCTGCAAAATTCGCTGGCGTCTTGTCTGCCATATTATCCATATTATACATGCCAAAAAAACATACACTGTCCTTTTGTTTCATTTGTTCCCTTCCAGTGCCAATTGTCCATAAATCAATATTTCATATGTCATATTTTTAAAGGGATCTACGACCAGTTGTCGATAAAATATTTGTCAAACGACGATACAGCGAAAACATTGTGTCCACCACATTTGCAGTCAGCATACAGTTTCTCACTGGAAAACATATTTTCTTCTGGAGGCTTCACCTCCCCCACCCCAGACACCACATGCAGAGGGCTGTGCCCCCACACACCCTCACTAAATATAATCAACTAGAGTCAGAGCTGATTAGAAGAGGGGGGTGCAAGACTTCCAGAATACAGTGGCAGGGTCCAGCACCGACACTAGAGTGACCTGGCACTGTAGTTGCTGTAGTGACGGTTGCTGTCCAAATGTCGCTATCTGTGGTTTATAGCTTTTTAAAGCATGTTTCCTGCCAGTATTGTGCCAGCATATTCCAAAATGGTTTGATAAAGGTACACTCAAAGTACAGATGCTTCATTGCTTCCTGTTTCCCTGTACATTTTTCTTCCATACACATTCTTTCAGCCATGGATTTAAGCCTGTGATTATCTCTAACACTGAGTTTTCCGTGACTACATATTCATATTGTGACTCTCATGTTTTTTTTTTTTTGGTATTCTTTTTTCTAAAATAGCATTTAAAATGTTATTACTATCCACCTCCGGACTTACTGAAAAAAATTGGTTCTTCATAAAAATTCTGAGATACTGTCTCATTGTAAAAAGGTTTTCTTGTCTTTCCTTGTATCTGTTCTTTTTTGTTTTAAAATTCTGTGAAGCACCTTGATAATTTGAAAGGCGTTCAACAAATAAAGATATTATTATTATTATTAGTTTTGTCTTTTCCATTGTTTTATATATCAGAAATACATTTTAATATATTCTGGCATATGTTCTTTCAACGTTCTCCCTTTCTTAACAACCCACGGTGTCATTATGTTACTACACCACTCATTTACTAATGGTATCCAAATACTTTTTTCTGATTTCAAGAGGGGGATAATATTGGCATAAAAAATATTGTGATAAAACACTATAGGCTGTACTATGTTTAAGCCACCCTCTCGTATTGACCTACAGGTATAGCTTCTTTTCACAGGGTTAAGTTGACTTCCCTATAGTAATTGAAAGAACAATCCTAATATCTTTGTTTGCATATTTAAGGGTATAGGAAAAACATGTGTTATATGTAAAAGATTGGTATGATGAATGTTTTTAATAAAAATACTCTTTTTTTGTCATATTCCAAGACTTCCATCATGCTATTTTTGCATTTACAATTTTATAACTTTCTTCCCAGTTTGTTTCTAGTGTATTTCCATGTGCAAAAATAATTCCTAATAATTTTACATTCCTCTTAGTCACCGATATTTCTGTGGTGTCATTCAATGGTATATTTCTTAATGCCAGAATCTTACTCTTCACTTTATTTATTTTTATACCTGTAATTTCTTTATAGTTTTCAAAGACTTTTAAGGCCCTTTCTCCAGACTGTAAATTTGCTAACAGTAATATACAGTCATCTGCATATGCAGAAGTTTTCTGCACTGGGATTTCTAATTGTAGTGTTATAGGTTTTATATCTTTTTGTGCTTCTATCATTCATAATATAGGATCCAGGCATCACACTTAAAGCAGGAGACTCAAAGGGCATCCCTGTCTTACACCATTATAAAAATACATCGGTATCTCTAAATGCCCATCCACCATTGGTATGATCTGTGCTTCTCTATATAGTGATTGTATAATTCTAATAATCACTGCTGGTATCCCAGATATTTCCAGTGCTGCCAAAATATATCCATGCTGAATACCATCAAAAGCAGTTTCCCGATCTAATGTAAAAATATACCCTGTTAATTGCATATTAACACCACGTTCCACAATTTCTCTAATATACAATACATTTTGTGTAATGTTTCTTCCTGGGATGGCACAGGTTTGAGTCTGCAGCACTATACAGTTGTACCACTATTGATAACCTTTTCCTAATAATCTTAGCCAAGATTTTATAATCAGACTTTAGGAGACTCAATGGTCTCCAGTTCTTTAACTATGCAATGTCCCCTTTTTTATGATACAGATCATTACTCCTTATTGCATACTGCTACATAAGTGTACCGTTTGATGTATAGAATTGTATACACCCTGTAACACTGGTGTGAGGACCTCTTAAAATTTTTATAAAACTCATTAGGTGTCTATCTATACCTGGCACAGTATTATTTGATAAGGTCATTATGGTTTCTCTTGTTTCTGTTTCCTGATTTTTTCACACAATGGGTGGGATATTCAGAAATGCACTTGGGAGGGGTGCATGCAGGGTGCAGCACAACTGGGATGTGCCAGGGTGTGGACTAGGTGATATTCAATGGAGCTGCGCCATGGCTCAGCATCATTGAATATTGCAACCTGGCCTCCCACAATGCACATGGTGCAGTGGCACTGCACCAGTGCAAGTGGAAAGAGTGCAGCAGGGGGATGCGCCAGCGCAAGTGCAGTTGTGCTAGGTGCAGGAGCCATGATATTCAGCAGTGGATAAGCAAATGGGGCCCTAATGCATGCATGGCACAACTGGGGCCATTAGCATATCATTATGGCCCCATTTGCATGCAGGTGCGCCGATCCCCTGTGACTTGCGCCTGGTGCCCTGCCAGGCTGCAGCCATCGGGGACTGACTCCCCTGCACATTGCGGTAAAGTGCCTCAATGCCCGATTGCAAGCATGAGTATAATTAAAAAATGTCCAATATCCATGGTGGTCCAGTGGACCACTTCCAGCCTGATCGCGGGCATATGTATATTAAAAAGCACGTCCAATATCCCTGGTGGTCCAGTGGACTGCTTTCAGCCCGACTGCAGGCATTTGTATATTAAAAAGCACATCCAATATCCCTGGTGGTCCAGTGGACTGCTTCCAGCCCGATCATGGGCATTAGGACATTTAATGGTGATCCGGCTGGCAGCGATCCACTGGACCACCAGGGATATTGGACATTTCAATTCTATACCTATGCCCACAATCGGGCATTGGGGTGGTGCTACCATGATGGACGGTGCAGTCAGAGCTCAGGTGGCCACCCACAGCTGGCAGCTGCCGTGTTGCACCCTGCAATGTGGCAGCTCACCTGTAGGTGGCCAGCAGGTGGCCAGCAGTTGTTCCTTTTTTTTTAGGCTCAACTGTGAGCGGCGCAAGTAGGGGTCACACCTGCATCTGCTCAGCACATTCCGGGCTGAATATTGGGATGTGCAGAGTATGCATGGGCATGTCCCCCCACTTGCGCCGCATACATTACTGATGCGTCCTGGTGCATTGGGATTTGTGGCGTGCACTTCCTCCTTTTGAATATTGCACCAGGGCACATCAGTGGGTTGCGCATGGCACATCTGTGTTGCGCCATGTGCAACCCTTTTGAATATCCCGGCCAATATCTTTTTCTCCATTTCTGGTAATTCTGGTGTTATTATATTTTTAAACAAATTCATACTCATTGTAATTCCTTTATTTTTTCATTCTGAAATTTATTTTTAACATGTTCTTGCACTATTAGTTTCATATTTTTCAAATCTTTCTGTTTTTTCCATATTGCTCTATTAGTTCTGTCATAATGCTATTGTTTATCCATTCATTACAGCTTTCTAAAAGGTTGCCATGAAATTTATTTCCTTGTGTTCTACACTTTTGTTCCATTATTAACAATTGTGCTCTATTATATTGATATTCATATGTTTTTTTGTTTAATATTATAATTTTTTTCTGTTTTATCCATTCCAGTTTCCTTCGTTATGGATATTAATTGCAGGAATTTAGCTTACATACCTAAATCTTTTTTTATATATTTTTTTACCCTCTATCCATTTTGAAACAGTCATTATCAATTATTTTATGTCTTTTTTGTGTGTTCTCCCACCATTCTATGGGATCTTCATAAAGACACTGGGCAGGATTCATAAAAGAGATGCTCTGGGCTCAAGTGAGATGTGCCGGTGCAAATAGAATGCACCCACCAAACGCCGGGTGATTCACAAAGAGATGCACCATGGGATGCACCAAGTGCAACCCCACTATGAATCATATGGAAAGGGCATGGGGCTAGTGGAGATGCTCCAGTGCTGCGGGGATGTGCCCAACCACCCAGGGGAGCAACACAGTGAATATGAAGCAATCCAGCAAGGCATGTGGGAGCAATAGGAGACAATGCAGTGGGACAAAGGAGAGAGGAACACATGACCAATGGGACAAACCAGAGAGGCCAAGGGCACAACAGTGGCCAAAACAGGCACAATACTGAGAGTGGGTAAACAGAACAACACCCAGAGGCCCAGGCCACAACCCACACAGGCCCATGGCAGTCACACAGAACAGGTACACTGTAGCTGGCATGGTGCCACACAACAGTGTGTAAATGTAAGGAGCAAGGTGGCAGCCACTGGACAAGACAAATACCACAGGTGGCCAAGATTCTGGCCATGTGGGAGGGACACATAGGGTGACACTGTGCCAAACATTGGATGGCACACTGTGCCACCACAGTGCTGAACAGCCAGACCAGATCCCAAACCACAGGACACTGCACACAGGCCCACAAACCAATAGTGCAACAGTGGAATGTATGCAGGTCATAAGCAGCACACACAGACCAGAGGCAGGGACATGAGCAGCAGGACATGAGGCCCATGCACATGCCACAGACAACAGTGGGGCCACACAGGGGGGTGTGGGGGGAAAGAGATCATACATAGACGGGGCACACAGGGTCATGGCAGCAAGGGGACAGTGAGGAGCCCCTGACAGTACACAATCCCTGGATTGTGGAACAGTGAATGACCACAGACACCATGTCAGAGAATCAAATGATTTATATAAATAACAGTAAGAACAGTAAGAATGAAAACACAAAAAACAGCAGAACCTATATAAAAGGGATGGGGTATGAGGGACTATAAACATGAACAGGTGGGCAAAAGGGGGAGGGGCAGGGACAGCAACATGCTGTAGGTAGGGAGGGTTGGGGAAACAGCAGGCTATATACAACATATACAGTCATGCACAAGGAAGAGGGCTACAGGCGTGGCTGTGCACCTCTGCACCCCAACCCCACATGGCCATGTGCCATCAGAAGATGGAGTACAGACCCTAGGGTGCACTGAAGGTGCCCCTGTATCCTGCAAATGGGACTGACTAACCCCTGGATGGCCTGTTGTATCCGCCAGTCCAAGTCCCATTGCCAGTCCAAGGCACCTCTACAGCTGGACGCTGCTTGACAATCCTGAAGACCTACAGCAAGGACACAGAGAACACATACATAGATATATAGATATATAGACAGTGTCAGCAGATAAGGGCCTATGGCCCACCCAGTCTGCCCATTTGAGCTTGTAAGTTCAGTTTATGTTTTCCTAGAAGTCTGTTGCCCCTTACTCCTGACCTCCAGAATTCCTTTATGTCTAGCCCATGCATTCTTAAATTGTGTGATTGTTTCAGCCCCCACCACTTCCTCTGGCAGGGTGTACCACTTGTCCACCACTAAGTCCTATTAAGTCCATTGCAGACACACAACCCCCAGCAACCAGTAGCCCACCCCACCAGATAGACAATGCATACACAAGGTTGCCACCTGCCTGCTCCCATATGGCCACCATGAGGAGTTCCAGCTGCAGCCCCCTGTTGCCTCACCTCAGTGGATGCCACGGAGTACCACCTGGCATTCAGCCCTACAAGACACAAAAGACAGAGACCACCATGAGTAGACATGTCAGCGCATAAACCACCCTCCAACGCCAATGTGGGCATGCAGGGCTGGTGTACACATCCAGTGCAACACCTGTGAATGGCTGTACAGTCAGCAGCTGTGCACAGCATCTGTGCCTGAGCCCCTAAAGTACCCAGTCATGGATATGCATAGCACACGATGGTCTCACCAAATACATGTCACAGTGTACCCATCACACACTCACACCACTGCAGAGAGATCCAGACCATGTGTCATGCATATCCAGACCATGTGTCATGCATGGCAGGGCACCACAGGGCAGGTGCAGCCACACCTACATGTGCATGTTGGGGAGTGCCCATGTGATTTTGCTGATGTGATGTGACCCAACCCCACCCCGCAAGCACCTGAGCTGCACATGTATGTGAGATACCCACCTGGCACTAGTAGTGCATCCCTGCGTGCATGCACCGGTAGCCTCTCCAGCCATGCCTGGTCCCTCCTGACCAGGTTGCCATACCAGTGGTGACACTGTTCCCCAGTGCTGGGAACCCCTGTGCGGTGCACCAGGCATCAGGCAATGTTGGCCCAGACAGCTCCCCTGGGAACCTACAGGTCCTTCCTGCCAAACAACTGGCCCCAACATGGAGGACAAGTGCCACCAGGTGGAGCAGCTTGACCTCTGACCAGTTCATGGCCCTCTGCCCTGTTCTGGCTGTCCTGGGCATCCCTGCTGAGCAACAGGTGTACAGCACTCTGCAGGCCCTGCATAGAGAAAATGGCAAATGGCGCTACATGTGCTACTGGGCCATGTGCATGCCCCCATGCACATCAATGTGCTGCATGATTGGTCAGTCATGCACCCACAGATGCATGCACAATGCTATGGTGTGAATGCAGGGTCAAGGGCCATGATCATGTCACGCATGCACAATACATAGTTATCCATCATGTTACATGTGGCACACATTATCGCACATAGCACCTGTGATGTGCGGTAGCACATTGTCACACCATGGCATGTAATGCATGATCCACATACAACTATTGACAATTGTCACAATGTACACTGCACAGGGGGATGTACATGTATGGACAGACTGCACCATGCGATGTCCACTATATACATGTCCGCGATGTGAGTGTCGGTCCAATCATGAAACTGCGGTGCTGCGCCAGGGGTACAATGCACAGCACATGCACGCAGAATGCACCCATTCACTTGCACCCCATTCAGAAAGATGTCCCAAAGGCACTGCGCATGTGTGGGTAATGCGCTGTTCAGAGATGTGCCCAATGCAGCAGATGCACTGACCTGATAGAGATGAGCTGAGGGCAATTATGCAATTCACAGACAATGCACCTAAGTCAGCCTACTAATGTATTTAGGGGCATTCCAACTGTTTAGCATCTCATTATCACTGCCCCAGTCCTCATTTGCATGCCCTGAGCCATAAATGCTCCCAACTCAGCCCACACTGAGCATAGGTGACTGAGAGTATTCACAGCCTTGAAGGTGAGTACTATTGTATTTCTACATGTATTAAACCAGGTCTTGTAGATTGAATATGTGCACCAGACAACTGCTGCCTAAATTTCGGCACAACCCAGGGACGGGGATACAGATGACTACCAACGGACTGTGAAACAGAGTCATCTGTTTGTTTACAAGTCCAGGACTAGTGTAGCCAACAGACATGATGCAATGGTCAGTGGATAGCCTGTTGCTATCCGGCTATGTGCAGGGACACCTGTTGCTTGACAGGCTGTGCCACACACTGTCCCACAGGCTGCCCCAATGGGGGGTGTTATGCTGGCAGTCGATGTGCCTGCACAAACATTGAGGTGTGAATAGTGGCAGTGATGGGCAGCCAGCTGCATGTGTATATTGACATGCATCACTGGTGACATTTCCATGGCCATGCAGCTGTCCATGGTGGGTCAGCTAACCATGCCAGACACAGCACTGACCACCATGACACACAGTGCACCACTACACATGTGCACTGCCTGCAGGCCTTGTCAGCCAGGTGCTGTGGTGGCACTCTGCAACCACTGTATGTCAGTAATGTGCACATGGGAATCCTCATGTGCATGTCTAATGTCTGACTGTACACTCCCACAGACACCAGTATGTCAGGAGGAGACAGTGCTACCAGTCACAGGTGGCCAAACTTCACTAAAGATGAGGAGAGGGCTCTCATTGAAGCCTACAATCTACAGCGTGATGTAGTGTCCAGCAGGGTTGGCAGCCATACAGCACATGAGGAGGGCCTGGGAGGCAGTGGCCCATCATGTGAATGCTGTGGAAAAGTACAACCGTACCACCATGGAGTGCAGGAAGCACTTTAATGATGGGAAAAGGAGGGCAAAGGAGAAGGTGGCCCACATTGAGGCCACCCTGCAATGGACAGGGGGTGGCCCACAATCTGATGTGTGCCTGAGCCCTAATGAGGAGCTCCTAGTGACAAGCACTGCCAGGTCTGCTGTGCAGGGTGTCCATGGAGGGGGTTCCAGACATGTGGCAGCACATCACAGCATTTTAAGTAGCTATGCACACGGCACATGTCTTGCCATATGTGTGCCCTGGCTGCCATGCCAGTCCCAATGTGTGCTGCTGTGGGACTGTGGTCCCAAGGGATGTACCATGTACGGCAGTGGCCCTTGTGTGGCCTATACTGTGCTATGCTGTGTCTGACAGTCCTTGCCCGTGGTGGTACATGTGACGGGCTGGTCCCAGTCAGGCTGCTAAGACACGAACACTGTTGGATGGGCATGTCATAGTATTGGTGCACAGGGTACCATGTAGCCATGGCCTGTCACCACACAGTACCAGTCACAGAAGGTGCATAGCTGTAGCGGCATTATAGGCACTGCACAGCCATGCCAGGAACTGTCATGTGCAACTATGGCACAACACTGTGTCACACTGTACATGAATGTATGTATGTATGCATGTATGTAGGTATGTATGTATGTATGCCAATGTATAATCCAGTGACACCAACCATGTTCTCTCTTCTTCTTTCCACAGCTCCATCACACCTCACAGGTGCGGCCATGGGCATGGCTGCACAGGGTGCCCTAGTAGACGATGATGCTGACCCATCACACAGGGCTGTGAGCACTGCGGTGGATGGTGCCATCCCTGGACCATCCACTGCACCAGTGCCACCCGCTCCAGTGTCAATCATGGTGGGCCTGCTAGGCCCCTCAGCCTATGTTGCCACTGCTGGCAGAAATGTTAACACATGGCTGGATTGTCTACTGAGATTGTCTAATGATGACCCAGCAGATGCAATGGACATCGCTGACACCCTTCTTATGCTTGCTTCTGGCACACAGGGGTGTACAGTAATGACCCAGTGGATGATGATGCCACCCAGATAGGGGGGGGACACAGCTGATAGTGGGTGATGCAGCACACAGATGCATGTGCAGGTGTCCCCTGATGCCATTGATGGCTCTGCTGTACATGGCACAGATGCAGAGGCTGCACAGTTGTCCACGGCAGTGGGTGCTGTGCCCTCTGCATCTAGTCCAGGTGCGGTGGTGGGGCCATCAAGGGTGTCACATCCAGGTGCTGTGGGACACATGCAGGCACCATTGGAAAGTGACAACATTGGCCATGGACGTGATGGGGCCAAGCATGCCCAAGCCCCACCCATGCTGCAGCCTGCTGTTATGCAACTATCACCCATGGATGCCCCTCAGCAAGCTGTTTCACCACCCAACCATCAACGATGTCACAGTGAGCCATCTCCCTCCAACAACATTGAGGGCTATGTCTGAGTCCTCTGTGATACTGTGGAGGGGCAGGCAGCCCTGCATGTGGAGTTCAGGGGCCTCTGGATGCTTATGGTCCAGGAGCATGAGTCTGCGGTTGCATGGTGGGTCCAGATGTTGACAGAAGCATGCCTACTGCAGGTGGGCATGACAACAGCATTGGAGCGGATTGCATCCACTGTGAAGGCAGCATGTGCATCTGCCGTGGCCATCTGGCCTCCAGCCAGACTCCCAGGAGCACCTCCTGCACACCCAGGCAGTGGCATCAGGTGGACCCATTGCTGCTGATGTCATCACCTCACATTACACTGCACAGCATCCCTGGCACAGACATGGCTCGTGGGGCCACCACACCAATGATCACCCGTTCACAGTCTCATTGCAGTACCCATATAGGTTGTCGGATACACCCCATGTGGCTGGCAGTGTTGTGGCTGCATCCATCAGTTGTGACAGAGGCCACCCTCGTGTCCATGGTGGCCATGATGCCACCCTGTGACATCCAGGTCCCTGTTCCAATGGCTGCTGCACCTTCCACCTCTTTGTCCCACTCACCTGGATAACAGTGCCTGGGGTGGCATGGGTGGCATGCGCCTGCCCCAGTGCAATGTCCTTGTGAGCCCCCTGTGCAGTGCCACCTGCATGTCAGTGTGCACCACTGTTGTGCTGTATGGCATGGCATGATGTGTGCAGTCCAGTTTCTGCTATGCCTGTGTGCCAGCAGCATTGCACACTGATCCATGCCATCCCTGGCACTGACATTGTGGCACACTTATGTGTTGCGAGCTTTGTGTGTGTGTGTGTCTCTGGACCTCATGGTCCCTGGCATGTCTGCAGTCCACTACTGCCCCAACACCACTGTGTGACATGTGTTGTGTGTGTGCTATGCTGTGTCTGCCGTGCACTGCTTGGCTATGTGTTTACCTGTTCTCACCATTGTGCACCTCCCCTATACATACCTGTGATATTCACCTATGGTTCCAAAAATGCTCCTCCACCAGTGTGCTTCTATAGAACCTTGCCCTCACAGCCAGCTGTGGGTCCCACCATCCCACTGGTGGTCCTGTGTTCTGGCCCTGTGGCACTACATCTTCCTCCCCACTGTCCTACTGCTCCCTGGAACTGTCATCCTCACTGGCCTCGACAGCTATTCCACAGTCAATGGCCATGTTGTGTAGCATACAAAAGGCCAGGAATATGCACAGGCCTTCTCAGGGCTATACTGTAGGGCCCCACCCAACCTACACAGGCACCGTAAGCACATCTTCAACCTGCCGAAGACAAGCTTGATGATGGTGCACATAGTGGTGTGTACCTTTTCATAATTCTCCTCTGCCTCTCTTCTGGGTCATCAGAAGGGGTGAGGATCCAGGGCCTCAGTGGGTATGCTGCATCACCTGTGGGGGTAAAGGGTGGCTGTTAGTACACTGGTCACATGTGCAGCATGCCTCCCCACACCATGCTGCACAGCAGTGTGTGCTGAGCTTCCACCACTGACTGTGCCTGTCCCTTCCCTGCAATGCTACCCTCAGCATCCACCTGCTGTTCCTGGGCCTGCTGCTGTTGTTGGTCCCTGGCCATGATTGCCATTAGGGATGCACATGCCACACCCACCATTGTCCTGCCCAGTGTGCATTGCGGCAGTGGCCACTGTCTGCATGTGTTCAGCTTGTCTCTACCACACATGCCCCCAATAGCACTGCACCCCACAATCCAAGCATTGCACATCTGCTACCCTGTACTGGCTGGTGTCTACCTGTGTCACCTTACACCCCTCTGCAGTCCATCTGCTAAACCCTCTGCACTTTGTGCATCGTACTATCTGTACACCTGCCCCCTCCTATCCTGTGCCATAGTGCCCTTTTGTGCAGCTTGTTGCCATGTCCCACACACCTACTAAATGGCTGCTTGGTATGTCCCCTGCCTCAAATCTGTGGCAAGGGTAGAATGGTGCCATATGAAGGCATCATGTGTGCTCCCAGGGTGTGTGGCACAGACATTGCTGATGCACCCTGTGGCATTGCACACCACCTGGCAGTTGATGGAGTGGTATCCCTTGTGGTTGATATATGTTACTGTGTCATTGGCATATGGTGCACAGATTGCCACATGGGTGCAGTCAATGGCCCCTATGACACCTGGCATGCATGCCACCCTGTAGAACTCCTGCATGGCTTCTGTCCACTCATAGGCGAGTATCTGTGTGCTGGGGAACTGGATATATTCTGAAGCATGTGGCAGCAGTGCAGTGAGGAATTGTGTGAGGAGACAGGAAGTGGAGGCCTGTGATATGCCAGTGGTGTCCCCAGTAAGGTCCTTGTGGTGAGCAAGCACATTACTGTTGTCACCTTGGTCTCCACTGATATGGCATGACCGCATCCAGTGGGTGCCTGCATTTCCTCATTGCACAGCTCACAGAGCTGCCTCAGAATAGCCAAATTCAGGTGGCATCGGCCTACTGTCTCCATATCTGTCAGCTGCTTAAAGGACAGCCTGGCATAATACCGCTGTGGGGCCGGCCACCTATGGTGCCTTCCACCTCCCCATTTCCTCATCCTCACAAGTAGTCCAACCATAACAAATGGTGCTTCATCCATGGTGTTGGTGTGCTCTCTCTCCCCCTCTCACACTGCTGGTGCTGCTGTTCTGCCACTGACCTGCTGGTGGCTTGCACTTAAGTCTGCGTCTTTTATACTTATCTTTTCATGGTGCATTTGGTACTTGTGCTGGGTTTGCTATGTAGCTGTGCCTTCCTTTTGTACTGTGAATTGCTTTGCACTGTATATGCATCTGTATGCCCCCTTTATATGCACCGCATAGCATTATTATGCATCTCCAGTACATCCATGGTGCATTTCTGGGATGCACCGGCGTAACTCACTTGCGCCCAGCGCATCTCTTTTGTGAATCCTGCCCACTGTTTGGATCTCCTTGCAGCTAGTAATTCTAATATTTCTTGTTTTATAAATTCTTCTTGTATTAAAGATGTGTTCATTTTCCAATAACCTCTCCATATTTTCTGATTCCATTTTGAATCTATAATAATCTGCATTGTTACATGATCTGTTGTTTCCATAGTAATTATTTTTATGTCGTGTATTTTTGTTCGTTTCAGCAAAAAATACAAAAATCGATGCAAGACGAGAGCTTTCCTATACAGAATGTATGTTCTGGTTATTTATGTTTAATATCATATGCATCTTCCAACCCCACCCTCTTAGTTAATCTCCGCAACACGTTTGTATCACAATATATTTTCTCCATTTTCCTACCCTAATACCTTTTCGACAATCCATAATTAAAATCTCACCCCCCTCCAATAACATCAGTTTGAATATATGGCAGTACGGTTCCACCAGCTGGATAATCTTATTCTTTTCTGTCTTAATCGGGGGATTATATATATTTTTTATCAATCTTATCTGTACATGTTTGACCACTGCATCTACTATAAATGCCCTGCCTGTGTAAATGTCTACAACCATAAATACGATAATTTTCTGAGAAACGAAAAGAATCCCTAGACCAGAATACATGTCTTCTCCTACTGACCACAATGATGGGTCCCATCCCCATTCTTTTTGTGCTTTTTGAATTTCTTCTATTCTATGTAATCTAGTATCTAGCGCAAAAATGATATGCTCTCCCAATTCTTTTAGAATTGAAAATGTAGCTAATCTTTTTCTCCCCCTTTTTATACTGTTTATATTACATGTCATGGAGATTAAATTGGCCATCATTTGGTCTGTTTTGATGAGAAATTATTCTATACATTTTTTATTACAGATTCTTTATTTTTATTTTTTGTTTTTTTTTCTTTGCATTTTGTATGTCTGTGGACTCGTAATTGAATGGTTGCTCTGGCTGTGAAGATACAATTGAAGAAGTGTCTGATTCTCCTTTTGTGTTGGCCCGGTCCCTCTCTTGCAGCACTGCATATTTATTTTGCAGTTCTAATGGTTGTTCTTCTTTTTTCCTTAACTTTGTCCTTGGTAGTTTTATCATTCTTTTGGACCCAGTAACCATGAGGGTGGTATTACAGCTTCTTGGGGTGTTTCCTGCCCTTCTGTTGTGTCCACTCTTCTGTCAGATTTTTGATGTTCGGAGTTTTCCTGTTATTTCTCCACTGTTTCTGGTGCTTTATTTAAAACCTCCTCAGTTTCCATCTTTTTTTTCCTTATTGTCATAGTGTTCTCTCATGTGTGTGTGTGTGTGTGTGTGTGTGTGGGTGGGGGAGGTTGCAGGGTTTTCTACTGAGAGATTTTTATTCTCTTCTACCACATATTCCTGTGTTTCCTTCTGTCCATCTGGTTTTCTGTTGTTTTTTTTTCTTTTTGTAATCTTTCTTTTTGGGCTAATGTGACATACAAGTCCAGTTCAGCTGGATCCGGACTGTTGTGTGATGCCCATGGGCAAGTTTGATATGTATGTCCAGTATCTTCACACACATTACACCTCATAGGGGTTTTTAAACTATGTGCTGTGATGTCCTTTTTTCCACATAAAACACATTTTATTTTTTCGCACACATTGTTCCGATGACCTCGAGCTCCACATCTCTAACAGGCTCATGGCTGCCCTGCACAGAATACTACTCCATGATCCATGCTGTGAAAAGAACAATTTGGTAGGTGTTGTAACTCTCCATTGTTCTGTTTCAGTGTAACTTTGTACCTCCATCCTCCTTTCCAAAATTGCTCTGCATCTAATATTGGTTCTAGCTATCCATTAATACTGCATCGTTGTTTTAACCAAAAAGTTATATCAGCCACATTGACACCATTATTTTTAAACAATACTGTGACATGTTTATATGATGGCTTGGTTAAGGGAATTGCTGTAAAAGGTTTCCATAGTGGTGTTTCTTTTTAAACTAATTATTAAATTATTTAATTGTATTAATTATATACTCTGTATAGGAGGATGAGCAGAAATGGGGATTGGAGGTGGGTTGTCATTACTTTGAATAAGCAAATCAAACACAAAAGGGAAAAGGGGTCATTTTAAATACATTTCACAAGAATTTGTGTGTACAGACACTGTGTATTGCTTATAAAGGGTCTATGGTAATATTTAGGAATGTATTAACTTATTTGGTTGTTAACTTTACAGTAGGAGTCATATTGTAAGGGGCTGGGATATAAATTAAGCAGAGAGGGCTTAACTTTTTAATGTTATTTAAATACTAGAGCATCTATCTCAAAGGAATAGTTTTTTAGTTAAGCAAGGAGAGGTTAACATTTCAGTGTTATTTATTTGAAATACAGTGTGTGTGCACCAATTCATCATTTTATAAAGGGGGTTGGATAGGCTTATCTGCTTACATTTAGTTAACATTCTTAAATGCTCAGCTAAATGGTAGTAGCAGGCAGGCACTGCCCAGTGGTGGGTATCTGAAATAGACTGTGTGCATCAATTCATTTTATAAAGGGGGAGATAGGCTTATCTGTTTACATTTAGAATTAACATTCTTAAATGCTCAGCTAAATGGTAGTATCAGGCAGGCTCTGCCCAGTGGTGAGTCTATTGTTTATATTTACCAAGCATACTTTTAATTAAGTGGGAATGGGGTGTGGTATAGTACAAATTTGAATTTTACAAGTTTAGCTAACAAGATGGGTTGGCCTGTGCATTAAAGTTGCTTGTTATAGTGTGAGTACACATTTGAGCATTTATCACAGTCAATTTTACTGTCATATTTGTGCAGTGTGAATTCATTTTTGGGGGCTTTAATATTAACACAGTGTTACAGTATGTAAAGTCAGTGTGGATGTAAATTCCAGGTATTTATTTTAAAGCTGCTATTACTTGCAAGACACTCTTTTAAGTGATTTTGGGTAAAAGGGTAGTGTATACTTTATAACTGATTTTGAGTAATAACTTGAAGAAGTGTGCTTAGCGGTGCTTAGCTGTGTAGTAATTCTGATTGTTTTTAAAGGTATACGCTTTTTTGATCTGGGAACTGTAATGGTAATATTGATAACTAGGTAGGATACATTCAGTTTGATGGGATTAGTATGTCGTAGTGTTACAGTTGTGAAATGTCTATGATAGTGTGATTATTAACTACACTAGAAGTATTAGTCATTATCTTCAGGGGATCAGAAATATTAGTCATTATCTTCAGGGGCTCTAAGTGCCTAAATTTGGGATTATTTTTAATTTGGGGTTGCAATGAGGAGCATAGACTATCATAACTGACCATTAAAGAACATTAGCAGATGCTTGCTATGCATTTTGAGGGGGATATTTTTGCAGAAGGGGGATTGGGGAGGGAAAGGACAAAAGAATGGGGGGTGGGGAGAATTGACTGTTACAAGTAAAGAGCAGTTGGCAATGGTGTAAGAGGGGGGTTGGTAGGGTAGTTGGTTGTAATGGATGCGGTACTGCAGTGTTTATGTCTATGTTGTGGAGATAGGGATTTTGTCCAGTTTGTAGAAGGTTGATTCAACTTGAAGCTGAGATTACTAGATTGAGAAGGAAGCTGAAAATGCAAGACGGGAGGAAGTATGAATGTGTGTAATGAATATGGGATTACCAATTGGTTAGGAGGAAATGGAATAATGAGTGGGGACTACTGGAGCCACTCACAGGGAGACAATTATTCTAGAATGCTGGAAGAACTGGGTAAGGAGGGAAAATGGTCGAGACATGAGGGCAGAGAATGAGGAAGCATTTATGATGGTTAAAATGAATGGCAATAGAAATGTGGGTTGGGAATGGGGTTGGCAAGTAGTGGGAAGGAGAGGGGGTGTGAGTAATGTTATGCAAGGATTTGGCAGGAAGGAAAGATTATGGCAGGGAAGATCAAGGTTTGGATGTGGTAGCGGTGATTGAAGGGATGGGGATTGTCAGGCACTGAGAAGGAATGGGAATGAGAGAAAAGAGAGGTCTAAACATGTGGAAACATGAAATTGGAATAGCAGTGGGAATTTGGTCAGGGAGCAGAATAGGTATGCTCCATTAAGTAATCTGCAAGGCATAAGCAAACAGGATTGGTGTGGATCGATGGTGGGTAGAAACAGAGAAAGGGAAAGAGTAGGGAATGTGAGGTGGAGGAATAATGAAGCAAAGGGATGGGATGGGGGTAAAGGTGGTGAAAGGGGAGTCGTTGGTAACTCAGAGGTATTAAGACAGGAATAGGATAGCAAGGAAGGGGTTGGTTATTTAGTATTTGATGGTGTTTTTGTTGCAATTCAAAATGTCAGAATAAATAATAGGGTGATGCAAGGAGGTTTCAGGTGGGATAAGTCAGTTGAGAGTAACAAGGATAGGAAGGTGGAAGGTGATGGGGGTTTGGAGGTAAATAATCTTCTGGAATTGTTAGCCATTGGTGGGATTTTGGAGAATGAGGTGGGAAATGGAGTAGCTATGGGAGAGGGGGCAATAATATTCTAAGGGGGGGGAGGCGATACATGCCGTGGGTGATGAGGTAACTATCAGAGAGTTAAAATCAATGCAGCACGGAGACATGAATAATGACAAGGATGGGGATTCGGAGGTAGATAAACTTCTGGAATTGGTAGCTGTTGGGGGGGATTTTGGAGGATGTGGAGGGGAATGCAGTAGCCATGGGAGGGGGGGTAATAATGTACCAAGGGGGAGGCATTACATGCAGTGGGTGATGAGGGAACTATGAGAGAGGTAAAATCAGTGGGGCAAGGATAAATGAATAAGGATATTGATGGGGTATGAAAGATCAAACAACAAAAAAGGGGATTATGAGGTCATAATTTTTGGGGATTCTATTATTAAGGGTATCAGATGGGGAAAATAGGAACAGAAAGAGCTCAGTGTGGGTGCATTGTTTTTCAGGGATGATGGCGCATAGAGCAAGGCACATCAACCCTGTAGGGTATAGGAGACAGGGGTGGAAATCCCATTTTGTAGTACATCTAGGCACAAATGATTTAGTGAATAACAGTTTTATGGAGGTCAAGCTTTAAGAAATTGGCAAGGATGTATGGTAATGAAACAATGTCCATTGCCTTCTCAGAGGTACTGCCTCTGCCTAGAGCTAGTTCATATATTAAGCAGACAATTTAAATGAATGGTTGAGGGGATGGTGTAAATCTGTGGGATTTGGGTTGGTAGGGAATAGGGGGAGACATGGGTAAATAATAGTTTGTATGCCCCAGACAGGATGCATCTCAGTAAAGAGGGTACAGCAGTTCATAAAAATAAATTTGAGGCATTTCTGACATCTTGTTTTGGTTTAAACTAGTGAGGGGGAGAAGGGAATACATATCAAGTATTTGGAGGCTAGGGCCAGTGGTGGGCCATTGCCTGCCCCACTGGGGGGATGTAGGGCAAGGGATGATACTAGTGGTGGTATTAGGAAAGAATTAGAGGGAATGTGGGGCATGAGAAAGGATGGATGGTTATATTGATGAATGCAAGGTGCCTGGGTAATAAGATGCCAGAGGTCCAAGCACTTCTGGCAGAAGGGGGGTAGATATTGCTGCTATCACTGAGAAGTGGGCAAACCAGGATAGAGAATGGGACATAACAATACCAGGCTTTAGGTTGTTTAGGAGGGATAGGGAAACTGGTAGGGGAGATGGGGTAGCTGTCTACATAAGGGAA
Organism: Neoceratodus forsteri; assembly: GCA_016271365.2. Taxonomy (NCBI): domain Eukaryota; kingdom Metazoa; phylum Chordata; order Ceratodontiformes; family Ceratodontidae; genus Neoceratodus; species Neoceratodus forsteri. Next base: position 1,435,420,499 of record CM028131.1, on the reverse strand, counting down.
GGAATAGATTGTCATAGGGAGGAAGGGGGTGAAGGGGATATGGAATCCTTGTGAATTACTTAATGTAAGTAAAAAAACAAGAGAGTTAAGCTAAAGGTGGTATACAGACCACCATCCCAGATGGAGGAGAAGGACAAGGAGTTACTGTTATACAGCAGAATTGTAGAAGGGGCAGCGCAGTGGTGATTGGAGACTTCAGCCTAACAGGGGCAGATTGAGCCACCATGTCATCTGATAACAGCGGGGAACAGGTTATTTTGCATGCATTTCAGGATGTGTTCCTGCCTCAGCTGGTAAAGGATTCTATGAGAGAGGGCAATATATAGGACCTAGTATTGTCAAATGGTTATCAAGTAAGGGAAGTGATGGTGGATGCTCCCATAGCGGGGAATGATCATAGCACTGTATGGTTTGCACTTGAGTTAGACAGTCAAGAGACAAATACAGCCACAAAGGTTATTGATTTTAGGAGGTTCTGATTACAGTAGGATGGCAGAAGTACTAGACAAGCATGTGGCTAGTATAAAACCTGACATGGATACCACCCCAAAAATGGGACATCATAAGGTTAGGACTGGTGGAGGCCACTAATTCTTGTACTGTGTAGAGAAGTAAGAATGCAAGGTCTAATAAACCAAGCTGGTGCACCAGGGAAGTGCAGGTGAGCATATGGGAAAAAAAGGAGGCTTCTAAAAACTGTAAGAGGACTGGTAAGGAAGCAGATAAGGAGGGTTATATAAGGAGTTCCAGGGAGGTGACAAGGGTAGTAAAGGTTGCCAAGGCTGAGAAGGAAGTAAGGCTTGCTCAATGGATTAGACTATGTTAAAAGAGGTTCTTCAGGTACATCAGGAAGAGAAGGAAGTGCAGGGAGCAGATCTCTAGAATTAAGACAGGTGAGGGATGGGTAGATAAGGGGGATGAACAAGCAGAAGTACTTAATGAATTTTTCTGTTCAGTTTTTACAAGGGAGAGGGGATTACTTAGTCATCATGGGCAGAGAAATGAGTAGAATGTTAAAGGAGCAAGGATGGTGGATGAGGAGATCAATAGGCAGAGGATACTGGAGGGTATAAGGGCTCTGAGAATGGATAAAGCACCTGGACCAGATGGGATACACCCGAGGGTGCTGAGAGAACTTGTGGAGATGCTGGCAGAGCCTATGACACATGTTTTCAACATATTTTTTCAATAAGGTTATGTGCCCTAAGATTGGAGGATGGCACATGTGGTGCCTATCCACAAAGAAGACTCTTGGGATGATCCAGTGAACTACAGGCCAGTTAGTTTCATGTCAATTGTGGGCAAACTACTGGAGACTATCCTGAGGGAAAAAATGATGGCATTTCAGGAGGAGAATTGTATCTCAGATGAAAAGCAACATGGATTCACACAGGGAATGTCTTGTCAGACCAGCCTTGTGGATTTTTATTACTGGGTGACTAAGGCTCTGGATGAGGGTAAAGCAGTGGATGATCTGTACTTAGATTTCATCAAGACCCTCGACTCGATGCCACTTAGGGGACTGATAGGCAAGCTGAGGGACCTGGGTGTTAGCGACAGGGTGGTCAGCTGGATTGGTAAATGGCTAGAAAAGAGGCAGCAGAGGGTGTGGAAAAGGGGGAATTATCAACACCATGGGAGATCATCAGTGGGGTCCCACAGGGCTCAGTGTTGGGACCAATGTTATTCAACATCTATGTAGTTGATATGTTAGTTGGGGTTCAGAGTCAGACAATTATGTTTGTTGATGATACTAAATTGGGAGCAGTGGTAGATGGGGTGGATGGGGAGGTGCTGCAGTGGGTCCTAGAAACCTTGGAGAGGTGGTCAAGTACCAGGCAGTTAGGCCTCAATGTTAAGAAGTGCAGGATCATGCACTTTTGAAACAGGAATCCTGGATTTAGCTATAAGCTGTGTTGTGTGCAGTTATTCATATCCATTGAGGAGAAAGAGCTGGGTGTGGTAGTAACAGGCCATTTGAATCACTCTGCACAGTGTAGGAAAGCAGCAGTGAAGGTTAATAGGATGCTGGGGTGTATAGTAAGGGGAATCACCTCAAAGAGTGAGGATGTGATCCTGCCGCTGTACAGGGCACTGGAACAGCTTCACTTGGAGCACTGTGTGCATTTCTGGCATCCATACTTAAAAAGGACATCAGATTATTGGAGGGGGTACAGAGAAGAGCAACCAAGCTGTTGAGTGGTATGAGGGAATAGCCCTATGAGGAGAGGCTACAGATGCTCAATATTTACTCTCTTGAGGACAGAAAGGACAGGGGGGATATGACTGAGACATTTAAATACTTGAAGGGCATTAATAGGATAAGTCATAAAGGTCCGTTTAAAATTAGAAAGGAAGGAATTACAAGAGAGCATAGTATAAAGTTGGAGGGGGGATTTCAGAATGGAGATGAGGAGGCACTTTCTCACTGAGAGGGTGGTGACAGCAAGGAATGCTTTGCCAGAGGAGCTGCTTTTGAGAGCATCATTGGGGAATTTAATGGGGGTGTGGGATAAACTTAAGGGCAAAATCAAAATGGGGAAAGGAGGGAAGGGTAAAACAGTGGGATCAGTTGGTGGGGGGGGTGAGGGGAGAGGGGCAGCATCAGTGCACAGCATTGAGAGCTGCACACTCTAGCAGACTTGATTGGCCATTAAGTCTTTATCTGCTGGTTTCATCGTATGTTCGTATGTTCGTATGATATTGCTTTTAGAACCTCTCCAGTCTAGCTGGATGCCTAAAACGTATATCAAACAATCAATCTCTGGGTGTGTGAATTAAAGTGTAAATTCCATAGGCATAATATTTCATGCTTTCTTTTATTAGTTTTCTTCCTGTATAAAGTCTGTCTGGAGTTTCTGGCAAACCACCTCTCTATTTTAAGTGTACTGCATTTCTCTGTTTTGCTGGTTCAGGAGCCAGTTTTATGTGTTCTGGAAAAAATCTTTCTGTAACATTTGGACCCCACACGCCTTCTGCTGGCTTCTTTTCATTCTGTTCTAGATCACTCTGTTCTTTTTCAGTCTGTATAGTTTGGTCCTCCACTACTATTTATGTATCCATTTCTCCCACCATTTCTTTCTGGTCCTCATGATATTCCAAATGTAATTCCTGATTATTGTTATCACCCTTGCTTTCATTTGAATCCCCTCCTCCCCTTCATGTTCTCGTGTTGTTTTTAACAAATCTGTTGATGCACCTTGTTAGATTTTGCAATGTAGAATTATTTGTGTTTTTGCACTGACCTGGTGTTAAGGGTATGCTTGAATAGTTAGCATCCCAGCCTTTACCATCATGCGTTCATTTCCATGTAGCTTTCTGTAGTGCTTCAGTTATCCAGTCTGGTGTATCTCCAGGAATATTTGCTGTCAAATGTGCTGCATTGCTTGTTGTAGCCTTTACTTTTTCATTTTCCTCTGAATTAATGTCTCTGTTTTTAGTATTTTGTGGTGTTTTGTCCTTACCAGGTGATTGCTGCTTTGCTTGACTCAATTTGTCAAATACCACTCCCGGTGTCACCTGTCCCATCTTTTTGTTTTTTGATTTTGCAGCGCCATAGTCACCTTCCCTTTGTTCTTCCTCCAACAAATTGTGTTCTTTTATCCATAGTCTTTTCTTCTCTTTCATCTGTGCTTCTTCAGCAGCTAGTAAATCCAATAAATAGTTCTTTCTTTTGTGCAATTCCTGTTCTAGGAGTTCAGCTTCATTGCTTCCATCTTCTAGTTCATCAGGTATGATACCTATTGAGTCCTGCTGCTCCTCTCTCTGGTGATTTGCATTCATTCTGGCTTCAATTTCTATTTCAGCTGCAATTGTCTGCTGTCCTTCTTGGGTGTGGAGGGAGACATGCACCACCACCCGAGCTCCTCTCTCACTCTCCTCCTGCATCACCATTCCTCTCAAACCAGACACTTGCAGTGCCCTCTATCAAAGAGTAGGAGAATTTTTATTTTATTTGTATTATAAGTTCATACAATTTTCCAAATAAACAACAAACACCATGATGTTCTTTATATATCATTAGGTCCTAAATTGGAGAAAGAAAAGGAAAATATGTTGTTTTTTATTTTTACACATTTTTTGGGAAAACAAAGAGCCACAAGAAAAACAGATTTCATAACATTCACTTATAGTTTGTACTCTACCCATTTTATATCTACCAAGCTTTATGTCACATAAAGTTGCAGTTCATTTCCTACCAATAGATTCTAAAATTCTGGAAAATTTATCCACAAGGTTCTAACTACTGAAACATGTTGAACATTCATTTCTTGTTCTCTTACTGTAACAATATCATTTTTATTATATTGAACAGTTGTTATTGGGTTATATGTTTTTGTTGTATTGAAAAATAGCATCTACTCTACCAAATCCAATATTTACATATAGAGAAAATTACATTTCAGCTGCTTGCATTGAAATTCATCCAGTGATTGGATAGGATTCCTAAAATAAAAGTGGCATAATTCAGGTATTGGAAAGGTAGACTGGTCCAAGTTCTAGCAAATAAAAGCCAAGAGTCAGTAATGTATGGACATTTGAAATACAGATGTTGTATTGTTTCCAGGGTATTAGTACAGCCTAGTCTGGGACAGTATTTTTCAGAAATCTCCTTATGTTTTTAATTATTTTTTACATTCAATTTTCCCTGAGCTCCTAAACATACAGTATCCCATGTTTTTATTGGGATTCTGGGATTAGTTAAGATTTGACTGATTCGGGTTTTCTCTGTTTGATTTTTATCCTCAAAAGACATAGTAATATAGAAACATTCCACCATCTGGCCTTGTATAAGTGGCAAAACTGCCTTTTGTTAGCTGCCATTGTTTAATCTTGTCCATACGGTATTTCATGTAATAAGGTAATTTATACATTTTTAATTGGCATGGGAGTGCTGCATTTTCCTCCCATCTTCTCAAATAAGGGCTAATGTATTTTAAAACCCAATTACTATATTGTGTCTGTACATTCCTTAAAAAGGGAGCCAGATTAGTAAAAAAAAGGGGTACAAAAATAAAAATAAATTGGATTTATCATATGTAAACCTCCAGCTTGTAATGGTAAATATGTACTGTAATTCCATGTTTAACTGTGTTTTGCCAACTCCCCCAAATACACTGGAAGAAATACCCATAGATTTTTGTTTCCATTTCCTTGGATATGCAAAAATTCTGACTAATATATGGAAACGGGCAGTAAATACTGTGGCCCAGATATTCAAAAGGGTTGCACATGAGCAAGTCCCAAACTGTGCCATTTTGTGATATTCAGAAGGAGGCAGTTGCGCCACCAAAAACATGCTGAGCAATAGAGCAATGAAAATGAAGGCATGCGCAACCGAAGGGGGTGGATCCATGCATAAAGAGTGCAATGCGATATTCAAAGACTTGCGCAATGTATCATGCACATGGCACAGCCGGAAATCAAGACTAGCGGAAATGAGCCAAAATAAAAAGGCTCAAGGAAGCGGCGCAAGAACGCTACCAGGCTGCCAAGTGGGGGAGAGAGAGACAGAAACAGAGACAGACAGACAGACAGCAAAGGGCAGGCAGGGAAAGTGTGGCCCATAGTCTGCAGAGGCCAGTGGGGGGTGCCCGGTGCAGTGGAAGTGGCAGTCAGGACAGTGGGGGTAACACAGCAACACCAGCCAGGGGGGCAGAAGGCAAGGAGATGGACAGTGCCAGTTTCCACATGGAAGCTGTAATGAGGGGGAGAATGCATGCTGCAGGGGGACGTGGCCGTGGAAGGGCCCGTCGGCGGTATGCCCCCGACAGGCAGTACCGTGCCCGCATCAGCTTTAAGCTGTACACAGATGTAGAGATTGTGGGCCAGCACCGCCTGAACAGGGCAATGCTGAGACGGCACTGTGAGCTGTGCAGTGATGTGATGCAGGCACCCTCACGACGGAGTCACGCTCTGTCGGTGGAGACCAAGCTGACAGCCTGCTTGTGCCTGCTCACCACGGGCACCTTCCAGAGGCCAACAGGGGACACCACAGGCATCACACTGTCGGCCACGTCACGCACCCTCACCCAATTCCTCAGCGCACTGCTGCCACATGCTGCGGAGTACATCCATTTCCCCAGCACTGTGGCAGAGCGTACAGCAAACATGCAGGAGTTCCACAGGGTAGCACATATGCCTGGCATGCTAGGGGCATAGACTGCACCCATGTGGCCATTCGCACGCCACCTGGCCCCAATGGCCAGGCATATCAGAACAGAAAGGGATTCCCCAGTGTCAACTGCCAGGTGGTGTGTGATGCCACTGGGCGCATAATCAATGTCTGTGCCACACACCCTGGTGGAGCACATGATGCCTTCATATGGCATCAGTCTGCACTGTGCCATCGATTCGAGTGGGGACATCCCCACAGGACATCTAGTGGGTGAGCATGCATGTATGGAATGCAAACTGGGGCAAGGGTGGAATGCCACAGGTGCCATGGTAGTGGCACACAGGAGATGGCCAATATGGACCTGAACATGACACTGATCTCCACTTATCTTCACACAGGTGACTGTGGATACCCACCCATTCCTGGCTGCTCACACCATACCGGGCGCCCATGACCCCAGCGCAGCTATGCTATAATGAGGCACATGCCGCAACACACAACATCATAGAGCGGGTGTTTGGGATGCTCAAGGCACGCTTCTGATGCCTAGACACCTCTGGCGGTGCTCTACAGTACAGCCCCCAAAAGGCCTGTGGGATATTCCTGGCCTGTTGCATCCTGCACAACATGGCCAAAGACCATGGGATAGCCGTACAGGCTGAACAGGGGGACAGCGATGGGGACGCCAGTGGCGCCGGTGATGATGGTGATGAGCAGCCCCCCCTAGGACGGAGGGACCCCCGACTGATCCAGCAGGCCCAGCTGCACCGGGACACCATCACAGAGGAGCACTACTCACAACACAGGTAAGTCAAGGGGACATGTGCAACCAACACTTTCCATGCGCAAAACCACAGGCACACAGGGGAACACACAGGGTGCATGACAGTCAGGGAGTGGAACGGTCCAGGCATACAGACACTCCATCGGGAGGGTGAGCACTCATATGGACACACACACACCAGGCACAGAGCGTACATGGGCAGATGCACAGCACTGCAGAACCGACATTGCAAACACACAGCACCACAGACCACCCCCCCACCCGTACTGTCCAAGTACGTGTGTCAGATGCTGGGCACCCTTGCACCTTGGTGTACAGTGCAATGCAGGCATCATCATGCACACGCACCTGTGGACAGCAGTTGGGAGGGTGTGTAGGTGGTCCGTGTGTCGGCATTGTGAGCAGAGCACCCAGCAGTGCACTGCCCACCATGACACACATTGCACACATGGCAGCACCAGACAGGGCCTGCACTGGGAGACAGCTCAGTCATGTAGCACTGTCCCACGGCCACCACGGATGCATGGGCGGCCCCGCCGTGACCTAACAGCATGGGCAGGCTGAGCAGGGGCCACATGGGGTGGCACTGTTGCACCACCAGGGGTCCCACTGCGCAAACGTGACCTTGCCCACACAGGGGTCTGCAGCATGCTGAACAAACCTGCACCAGGGGTGCTCGGGATGCCCACAGCAGAACCCGGCGTTGACAGGCCTGGTGTCGCACGACGCCTGGAACGGGGAGTGGAGAGTGCACTGTGTGAGGTGTGTGGTACAGGGGCACCTGACTGTGTGCCCAATGTGTCCACGACAGAGACCACTGCCTGGGTCAGCCTGTCAATGGCGGCAGTCATATCCGTCTGCATACGGACCAGCTCGGCTCGGTCCCGAGCACACTCCCTGCTGTGCCACTCCACGGACACAGACAGTGCCTCCACAGACCTTGCAACCTGCCCCTGCAGCTGTACTGATTCCTGCAGCAGGTGGGTGTGCGCATCCAATGGGTACTGTGCCCCAATGGCATCCTGACCCCCAGGGTGTGGACGGTCCTGATGCACAACACCTCTTGAGGGTGGGCGCTGTTCGCCAGGACCAGAAATGGGCGGTGCAAAGGGCGGTGGACATGTGCCACTGCTTGACACTGTACCCCCAGACCTGGTGTGCGACTGCTGCTGCTGTCCCTCCAACTGCTGTGCCCCCAGGTCCACCTGTTCCACCGCTGTGCTGGCAACAGTGCCAGACACCTGCACAGCCACCGGTGCTGCCCCACCGGTGCTGACAGGCACAGCCTGGGACTGTGCCAGCATGCTGGTACACATGTTTGAACCAGAAAGGCCCAGGGGCACATGCTGGCCTGCCGTGTGTCCGTCATGGGACACACAACCATCACTGCCCATTGCAGGCCTTCTATCATTAATGGTGCAGGTACGTGCTACTGCCATGGTCACAGTGTGCTGGCATGCTTGCATGCCAGACTGCTGAGACACAGGCTGTGCACCCCCCACACCCATATCACTGACACCAGAGTTGTCGGCCCAGCGTGCATGCTGTTGCAGTGCCTGCTGGTTGGTGGTGGAGGTGGATGGTCCCTCCTCCATGTCCAGCAGGTCAGCATCACTGTCTGAACCCACCACCACCGTCTCCTGAAGACCAACAGGATCTGTAACAGAAAGAGAGTACATGTGAGTGCATGTTAACAACCGCCACCCCCCCAAACACCAACACCATGTCATACCTTGCAGTGATGGGCTTCCACCTGTCTGGAATCCTCCGCCTGGTATGCCCTCAATGGTGCTCGGCTGCATGGCTGTGACCAGTGTCTCCTCAGTTGGGGTCAGCTCCAACACCACTGGCGGGCCCCCGCCAGTGCCAGCATGCGCCGCCCTGAAGGCTGCCACCTTCTCCTTCAACCTCCTGCGGTCTGTCCCCATCTTTTTCTTGCATTCCTGCATGGAGCGCTGGTGGTTTCCATGCAGGTTAACGGCCTGAGCTACCCCCTTCCATGCAGCCGCACAGGACTGAGGGGTGCCCCTCCGTCCACGCAGTATTGGCTCATCATCCAGATAGGCCTGGAAGAGGGCCTCCGTCTCTGCTGCTGTGAAGTTGGGCCTCCTCCTATGCCCACCGTCCTCACCCTCACCTTGGCTCTGCTCGGTCATGGTGATCTGTATGGGTGGAAGTGGACACCTGTCACTGTGCAGTCTACATCATTTCCCCATGAGCATTGTCCTGAACATCACACAGCATGCAACTCAACTCTCACCTGCAGTAACCGAATCTGGCCAGCGCAGCCCACTGTCGCACATTTATAGCGCAACACATGCAAATTAGGAGTGGAGCAAATTTAATGACATACAAATTGCGCCACTGCGCCCTTGAATGGCTGATCAGATGATTTGCATGTGTTGGCTGAATATCGCGAATCTGCGCTTTGCGCAATACGGAAGAGTCGGCTGAGCCAATGGTGCAGATCTGTGCCTGTGTGGTACACTGCATTGCGCATGCCCAGATAGCTTACGCATGCATCTGTCGCACTGCTGATGTGCTGAGCGCGATCGGCAATTCAGGCCATGGCCACCATTGTGCCAGTGGCGCTATAGCACTGGGCACTATATGGCGCTGTGGCACTACTGCACAATAGTCCACTGTGGCACTGGTATGCAGCTGGTCGGTCGCGCAGGATGCCTATACGTCAGATGGCGCTGTGCGTAGCCTTGCGTCATTGCGCATGACCTTGTGTATGTCCTTTGCCCCCTGGCGCTGTTCGTCTGCCATGTGTACATCCCTATTGTGCTGTCTGGTGACAGTGCTATGTGAAGTGACGGTGCTGTTCGAACAGCGCGATTTGAGCCTGTGGTGGTCTATTGCGTAACATCTCCATGTGGGGTTATGGTGCAGCGGGGCGCCATATTGCCTGCTGTAAACTTGCTACCATGGCTAGGAGGAGGGCTGTAAGTTGGAGCCAACTGAGGTGGCCAACCTGGTGGCTCGTAGAGCCCCACTATGAGGCACTCTATGGTGAGGCCCCTCACCATAGCAAGAACGGAGGTGTGGCAGCAGGTGGCCACTGACCTGGTGGGGTCAGTGGATGGTGCCGGTCTGCTGAGCAGTGCCGCACTGTACAGTGACCCTCCGGAGGGAGCCAGATGTGTTGAGAGGCTGCGGCATGTGCCAGGTGGGGAGTGGAAAGCCTAGGCCAGGTGGGTGTACCCATCTATGCACCTGTATTATCTGTAGGTGTGTGTGTGTTTTGGTGGCTGTGCATAGGTGATGGCTCGGCCATGGTTGGCTGTGTCAGTGTGTGCAGCTGTGAGATGAATGGGTATGGCTGTGTGGGCAGGCACTCTCACTGGGGCAGGGGGCACTCTGCTTTTGAGTCACACTGATGTTTGTCTCAACATATGTCTCCCACAGGCTGGGATGTGAGGATGCGGGCCCAGGTTGATGACGGCCATGCCAGGGACCCGGGGCCAGCAGGGGTGGCACCCCAACAGCATCAGCAGCAACAGCGACAGACTGAGCTGCTTGAGCAGTGTGAGTATCATGACTTCATCGATGCTATTGCATGTTGGGGAGACCAGTAGCCCTGCACAATACAACCATGCAGGAAAGGGGAGGTCATAATTCCACTATACAGGACACTAGTGAGGCCCCACCTGGAATACAGTGTACATTTCTGAGACCATCCCACGTAAGGGACGAGAGTGGCAGAGAAGGTTCAGAGGAGGGCAACAAAGATGGTGAATGGCTTGCATCACAAGTCCCATGGAGACAGGTTGAAGGACCTGAACATGTACTCCCTGAGGAGAGGAGGGAGAGGGATATGATAGGGACATACAAGTATCTTACAGGGTGGAACAGGGTGCAGGAAAACACTATTTTGAAGTGCAAATGATGTTCCAGGACTACAGGGCATGGGATGCAGTTGGAGGTGGATGATTCAGGAAACATGAGCAAGACTCTCTTCACAGAATGGGTGGAGTACAAGTGGGACACCCTGCCAGAGGGAGTGGTGAGGGCTGGCACACTCACGGATTTCAGACTGCACAGGATAGACATAACGGTATTCTTGAGGTCAGAGGTATGGGGCAACAGACTTCTAGGTAAACAAAGTAACTACAGGCTGAAATGTACAGACGTGGGCCATAGGCCTTATCTGTCGACACTGGCTATGTATCTATGTCTGTAGGCACGACACAGGTGACATGCATCACTGTCCAGTTTCACAGCACGTCTGTGTATGCATCACTGGTGGTCCATGCATGCACTGGGCACATGGCTGGTAACTGGCACCGCACCCACGTTGCCGTCACTTGCCAGCCTTGTTTGTGCTGTGATGGACATGGGCAGTGTGTGTGCAGTGGTGCGCATAGCTGGTGCCGACTGTTTGTGTTGGCCACGTGCATGTTCACTGTGGGTGGGTGCATGCCATCACAGGTGCGGGACATTGGGCTATATGGCTTGCAGGTTGGGTGGTGTTCAGTGTTGTTGTCAGTCACAGCCATTGACTGTGTTCCCATTTTCTTAGGCCTCGAGGTTCTCCGGCGGATGGCAACAGATGTCAGGGCCATCCGACAGCTGGTGGGGCAGAACTCTGACATCCTGCACTTTATTCACTGCCATGGTGTACAGCGGAGGTGGCACAGACCTGCAGGAGACCAGCAGGAAGACGGGCAGCCAGCTGGCCCATGACTTCGCCACCCTTCCCACTTCTCCCATCCCTACCACCCTGCCTTCCCTCTCCAAGTTTGTAATCCCTACCCCTTGACCAACCTGACCTTGTACCCATCCCCCCCTTGCAAATAGTTGGACTTGTTTTGCTACTGTTTATTGTTGTTTAATACATGTTTATATTTTTATATGAATAATGTGTTGGTCTGTGATTTGCAGCTGCCTATGGGTGCCCAGTTGCAGGGGTGTACATGCCATCTGGGCTGGTATGGTCCTGGGTATGTGTGTGTGTGTGTGTGTGTGTGTGCATGGGGAGGTATCTCCAGCATGGCAGTGACTTTCGGTTGGTCTTGCCATCTGCTGCCACCCACTGCTGGGTGCACAGGGTGTGTCTGGCTTGTAGGCTTCTGTGCTGCACGGGGTTGACGTGTGCTGGGGGGATGCATGGTTTCCTGCAATGCCAGTCACTGCACATAGGTGGTGTCTTGGAGTCACAGTGCAGGGTGTGCTGTGCGTGCGGGGGGCTGATGTGCACTGTGGTTGTCAACCCCCTGTGTGTGGCACTCTCAGCATGCCAGTGGTTGTGCTGGGGTGTCATGGCTCTGCTATGCTGTGTTGGCTTGTCCCCATGGGCAAGTAGGTCATCCGTCCCACCCCCAGTGATGATGTGCTTGGGGTGTGCAGGTGTGGTGTGGGTTCTGCAGTGTGTTCCTGTGCCCATGTGTGGCATTGCTGGCGGTGGGCCCCAGCCTGCCTCCCTGGATGTGCAGTTCCATTGCTCTGGGGGGCTCTGCTTGCGCTATGACACCTCTGGAATGCTCAGCTGGGCTGCCCTGGTTGCACCATAGCGCAACATTTCGGCTCAGCTTCTCCTTCCTGGTTGCGCTATGGCACAGTATGTGCAATATTCAGACGTTGGTTGCTTGCGCAATTTGTTCTGCTCCATGTTTGAATATCGCACCTGTTGCGAATTTGCGCAACTGGTTTGTGCTTGCTCCTGCTGTTGCACTTATTTTGGGCACAGTTTGAATATCTGGGCCTGTATGTCTTGACAAGAAATATATATATTTTTTTTTTGCTCATGTTCCATTTATTCCATAAATGTATTCATGGCTGTGCTTTTTGAAATTGCATATCACAGTTATATAAGGACATGTCACCTGAGCCAAAATAAACCCCTAAAATTTTCTATGGTTCATATGTAACCAACTGTACATTCATAAAGTGGGTTTCATTCTTGTTCTCTGTACCATTAATGAGACAGAAACTCTTGTCATAATTAATTTCAGTACCTGTGGAGTTTGAAACTGCTTCCAGTATTTGTTTGGCTGCATCCCCAGACCATGTATCTTGAAGTAGCAGGCAGACATCCTCTGCATACACCATTGTTTTGATCATCAAAGTTTGATCAGGATCCATTATATCTTGCATGTTATTATTATTGTTGTTCAATCTTCTAATTACAGGATCTAAAGTAATGATATACAACAGCGGGCTTAGTGGGCAGCCTTGCCTCACTCCTCTTTTAATAACGCATTTTGTCCCTAGCCATCCTTGTAACAATTATGTAATTGTTGCTGAAGTATAATACCTTCTTATTGTATCAATAAATGGACTTGGGATTCCATAGACAGCTAGAAATAGTCATACAATAGTTATTTATGATATATCTTGTTGATTGCCTTAGTCTGGTCAAGGCTAACAATATATCCCTTATTTCCTGTGGAGAAGCAACGTTTCACTGTTTCCCTTAGTATTAGTAGGTTATAAGTAATTTTTCTTTAAGGAACCAAACAGGTTTGAGTTTCATGAATTATCTCTGGTAATACCAATGCAAAGTGAATACTTAATAACTTAGAAAGGATTTTTAAATCTACATTTAATAATGTAATTGGTCTCCAGTACATAAGGAGATTTTTGTCTCCTTTCTTATAAAGTAGGACTAACATACCGTTATTCATTTCTGGATGGATTTCTGCACCATTCAATAAATCATTGTATAGTTATATGAATTCCTCTGGGAAAACCTCCCTTATCCACTTATAAAATTCAGTAGAGAGACCACCCTCTCCTGGTGCCATATTTGAGCATAATTCCTTCATAATGACATCAGTTTCTGACTTGTTTATTGGACTTAATAACTGGGTTTTTAATAGGGGTCTTAAATGGGGACAATATCCATTTTATAACCATTTCTTTATTATAGTCTCCTTAGTGTATTCTTTCTCAAACATTTTCTGCACATATTTATTAACTTCATCAAAAACTTCAGCTTTCTTTTTAACTACCTTGCCCATGCCTGTTAACACCTGTGTAAGGTTTTTCTTTTGAACTCTGTCTATACAGTTCTCATATGGATTGAATTTGTAAGTTTGCCTTGTGTTCCATACTTCTGTTTTAATTGTGATGTCTTAAATATGTTGTATTGTAAATGTTGCAGTGGTTTTTATTTTATTTCTTGAATGTGCAGTCATACTTCCTGATCTTCTCTTGACCGTTCTTGTAATCGCTGTAATTTTCTATGTAAATCCACATATAATTTTTGTTTAGTAAAATTCTGTTCTCTAGTAGTGCTGTGTGGAATGCAGAATTCTGCCTGTGGAATTAATATGGACTGGCCATTCTGCAGGCAGAATTTCCAGTGGAATTTTACTGGTTCTTCAGTGGAATTCTGCCTACTGTGATCTGCAGAATAATATTCCGTGGAAAGGCAAATTTTCTACAGACAATTAATCTACAACAGTTTCCATGGAAAATATTGAGATCTGCAGAATAATATTCCACAGAGCAGCACTTTTTCTGTGGAAAATCATCCTGTAAATATTTTCTATCACAGAATTTCACCATTCTGTTTGTGGAGAAATGTGGCAGAATTTTAAAAATTCTGCAGAATCTCGTTCTGTCGGAATTTGAAAATTCCGCACAGCACTATTCTTTAGCTAATTTTTTTAAAACAGTTAACGAAATCCTTTTTAGTGTCCAACCACCAGTGAATCATATCATCATATAAACAAAGTACATATATTCTAGCCATCACTAGATCAAGTAAAACTTCTAAACTTTCCATTTCTGTTAATAAGGCATTATTTAAACTCCAAATCCCTTTATCATGTGCAAATTCTGAAACATCAGATAAGCATATTCTTGTTAGGCAGTGATCTGATGTTGCCACCACCTGGGTGATGGAATTTTTAACAGAAATATTGTCAGAAATGAGCAAATAGTCTATCCGTGTGGATATTACTCCTTTAAAAAACATATGAGCTGGTGGAGATCTTAAAGTGGCTTGAGCATCTTTCAATTTTGTTTGGGCTATTAGGGATTTTAAAAAAGTTACATCACTAAATACTTTTTCTGTTTTTATTCATCTGTCTGATCTTACTATTCCACAGTTGACATCACCACCTAAAGTTACTATTTTTGCTGTAAACAAAAAGGGTTGGAAACATAGAAGCATAGAAACATAGACTTTGATGGCAGATAAGGACCGCTTGGCCCACCTAGTCTGCCCATTTCCCTACCTACAGGATAAGCTGCAAATCCTAGTTAACCAACAGCCTATTTCTTCCTACCCCCCACAAGAATTGCCTTATGTCTGTCCCATGCATTTTTGAATTCTCCCACACATTTAGACCCCACAACCTCCTCAGTAAGGATGTTCCATGCATCTACCACCCTATCTGTGAAAAAATACTTCCTCACATTGCCCCAAGCTGTCCTCCCTCTATCTTCAAATTGTGTCCCCTTGTTCTTGCACATCTCTTTTTCTGAAAGATGCTACCCTCTTGGACTTTGTTGATTCCACTGAGGTACTTAAAAGTTTCTATCATGTTCCCCCCCTCCTTTCCTCAAGGGTATACATGTTAAGCTCCTGTAGTCTCTCCTCGTATGGCTTCTCTTGCAAACCCTGCACCATTTTAGTTGTCCTCCTCTGGAATGCCTCCATCCTGTCTATGCTCTTGCAGAGATGGGGTCTCCAGAACTGGACACAGTACTCCAGATGTGGTCTTACCAACTCTCTGTACAGAGGGATAACAAATTTCTGTTTTCTGCTGGTGATGCCTCTCTATATACATCCCAGTATCCCCCAGCCCTCCCTACTGCCTTCTCACATTGCTTGCTAACCTTAAGGTCATCTGATATGATTACCCCCAGGTCACCTTCCATTTTTGTTTTTGTTACTACCTCCCCTTCCCTCACTGTGTAATCTTCCCCTGGGTTTTTGTTTCCCAGGTGCATTATTTTGCACTTCTTTGCATTGAATCCAAGCTGCCATACTTCTGACCATTCTTCCAACCTTGCCAAGTCCCTTCTTATCCTTTCCATGACTCCTCGTGTATCAGCCCTGTTGCAGATCTTTGTATCATCTGCAAAGAGGCATACTTTTCCTTCCAGTCCCTCTGAAATGTCATTTATAAAGACATTAAAAAGAACTGGCCCCAGAACTGAACCCCCGAGGTATCCCACTAGTAACCCCTCTTTCTTCAGAGTGGACTCCATTTACAATTACCTTCTGTGTCCTGTTGTCCAGTCAATGTTTTACTCAGGCTACCATCCTGGGACCCACTCCAAGACTGGTTAATTTGATTATTAATCTGTTGTGTGGGACTGTGTCAAATGCCTTACTAAAGTCTAGGCAGGCCATGTCCACAGCCCCTCCCTGGTCTACTACTTTGGTCACCCAGTCAAAGAAATCAATTAGATTCATCTGACATGATCTTCCTACTGTGAAACCATGCTGCTTGGGTCCTGTGCCCCACTTTTCTCTAGGTATTCAACAACTCTTTTCTTCAGAAGTGATTCCATCACTTTCCCTGCCACAGAGGTCAAACTGACAGGTCTGTAGTTTCCTGCCTCTGTCTTGCTCCAACTTTTGGGAAGGGGAATCACATCCACCTTCCTCCAGTCCTCAGGTACCACACCATCCTCCCATGATTTGTTAAAAGGGGTAGTCAATGGTGTCACTAGTTCTCCCCTTAATTCTTTTAGAATTCTGGGGTGAATTACATCAGGCCCCATTGCTTTTTCCACCTTCAGTTTTAGGAGTTCTTTTAAAACCCTTTCTTCTGTGAAAGGACTGGGATCAACCCCCCTATCCAGAGTGCTTCTGTTAATTTGATTAGGCACCACCCGCTCCTCCTCCTTTTCTGTGAATACTGAGCAGAAGTATTTGTTCAGTATCCCTGCTTTTTTCCTGTCCCTCTCTGCCCACCCACCATACTTTTGATTCAGCCTCACTATCCCTCCCTGTGTCTTTCTACACTCCCTGATGTACCTATAACAGGTTTTATCCTCCTTCTTAACTGAGTTGGCTATCTTTTCCTCAATTTGGGCCTTTGCTATTCTGACTTCCCTTCCTGCTTACTTCTGCCTTAATTGGTACAGTTCTCTGTCCTGCTCCTTCTGTGTTTTGTTATACTTCCTAAATGCTATCTTTTTCTCCCTAACCTTCCACATCACCTCTTTTGAGAACCGTAGTGGCTTTTTCTTTCATTTTGATTTGTGTATTTGCTTCACACAAAGGCTTGTTGTCCCTGTGATGGCAGTTTTGATGTTTACCCATTGTTGCTCCACTCCTCCTTCTAGCCTGTTTGCTAGTGCTTTTCTAAGGCACTCTCCCATCTTGCCAAAGTCAGCCCTCCTGAAGTCCAGTACCCTCACTTTTGTATTGTTTGACTCTGTAGCTGAGTTTATCATGAACCACATTGTTTGGTGGTCACTTGTTCCCAGATGCCTGCCCACTTCTAGATCTGAGATCCTCTCACTGTCCCCATTTGAGAGTATGAGGTCTAAGATTGCTCCCTCATGAGTGGATTCCAAAACTAGCTGTCTGAGGCATGCCACCTGTAGGGTATCAAGAATGACCCTGCTCTTGGATGTGGCTGCAGCAAAGGTGCTCCAGTTAACATCTGGCATATTCAGGTCTCCCATCAACAATATCTCCCCTTTCTCTGCCATCCTAAGGAAGCCTTCTATCATATCCTTGTCCAATCCCTCTCCCTGACATGGGGGTCTGTATACAACCCCTGTGCAGATTGTGGTGCCATTTCCAGTCTCTAAGGTGACCCACAGTGCCTTCTCTCCTCCCTGCTTACTCTTTTGTTCTTTTGCTTTTATCCCTTCCCTTACATAGAGAGCTACTCCTCCCCCTCTTCTACCCTCCCTGTCTCTCCCGTAGGTTGTGTACCCTGGTATGTTAACATCCCAGTCATGGTTCTCTGTGTATTATGTTTCTGTGACTGCTATGATATCCAGGCATCCCTCTTCCATCAAGGTCACAAGACTCAGGGCATTGGTACTCATTACCCTCCATTTCTTGATGGCCTTACCTCTTTTTGCTCCATCCCTGTTCTTTGTCATTTTCTTCATTTAGCCCTGCCCTTCTCCCTATCGGCATCTCTGTCTTGGTGTTTACCTCACTTACTACCCTGATGTTTTGGGGGGGTTAGGATTTCCCTGCTCCTTTCCAGTGCCTCCCCCCTTGGCTAGTTTAAATGCTTGCCAATGAAGCATTTAAACCTATCACCTAGGATCCTGGTTCCCCTCCTGGACAGATGCAGACCATCACACCAGTATAGGCCTGCATCACTCTAGATGGACCACCAGTCCCCAATGAAGCCAAATCCCTGAGCTCTGCACCAGTTTTTCAACCACTAATTAAATCCCATGTTGTGGATCGCCATAGCCTCATCCATGCCATAGACAGACAGCAGCTCTGAGAAGGTTACTGTGTGTGCTATTTGTCTAAGGCCCCTGCCCAACTCCACAAACTCTTCCTGCACTGCTCTGATCCCTTTCTTAGCCTGGTCATTTGTCTCTAGGTGGACAATGACATCCAGCTCCCTCACCCATGCAGCTGCTCCAGCGATCCTGAGGATTCACTCCTTGTCCCTCCAAGTCATGGCACCAGGCAGGTACCTTACCTCCCTCTACCCTTACTCCCCCAGTTCTACCCTACTAACAATGGAGTCCCCCACCAGGAGTTGTTTCCTTCCCCTGTGGGGTCCCATGCCACCCTAGAGGAACCACACTTTGCCAGAATGGCACAGGAATTGTGGAGATGTACAACTGGAGGGATGTGCCTCTGTTCCACCACCTTCACCCTCCCTGAGCCCACTGTGGTCCAATCACTCCTCTTTCTTGGCAGCCTCTGAGGCAACAGCAGTGGCCCTGGTGGTATGAGGTCACCCAAATCCTGGCCAACTCAGCTTGGATATGAGCAACCTGCTCCCTCAGCCCAGAGAGGTGCCTGCAGATGGGACAACACCACATCCTCTAGGACATCTCCCAGAAGACTGCTGCTCCACAGCCACTGCACTGCACCACTCCCATCATGTTTTATTTCTGGCCCTTTAACTGTTGTTTGGAATAATTATTCTTTCCTCTGTTTATTTTTTTTTTATTTTTCTCCCTACTTACTTACTGCCTCTTTGCCCTTTAAGCTCCTGATCTTCCAGTTCTGAGACAAGAAGTTCCTATATTTCTCACTTAGTCTCCTGACTTGCCCAGAGTCAGCCATCCAGCAGCTGGGGGGAAGGGGCGGAGAGCTGCTCTTTTCCTTCTAGGATGGTGAGTCTTTTGTGGCTCTGTGATCACTCACTTCCTGCTCCCAAACAGGATGTTCCTGTTGTCAGTCAAATCCTGTGCCTATAAAAGTAGAACTGGCTTAGGGTGGAGGGGAGAAAAGGAGGGCAATATAGTCCCAGTACAGAAGTATAGTTATAACAGCAGCTCCTTTCTTGGTGATCTCTGCCTGGACTTCTTTCAGTAAATCTTTACGTAATCCTTTTCTCTGCAGGGCATTCAAATTAATGAGCTTGAACACTTGCTGTTGGTACATTACATTGAATAAAAATGCTCTGCTAGGATGGATAGCCACCATTTTCAATACTTTTATTCCAGTGTAATTCCCCACTGGCCCTTTATTTAACTAGAAGGCACACCTCCCGTAGTCTAGGGGAAAAGAGAGGGATGGGGGTACAAAGCAATTTGCAAAAGCAGAAGAAAAACACTGAATGTGTGTACTAGACACAACCAGATCTATGCCAAAACCCAGATCCAGTGGAGAGAATGTTTGCTAAGTTGCTATGTTAGGTTTGCACTTCTGAACAGGGGTACCCAGTAAATCCACACAGGAAGCAGTAACTAGATTGTCCATACCAGGTTGGGACTATAGAGTGTGGCTGTATTCCAAAACACAGTTGGAAATACAAAAGCAAAGATGGGCCCCCAAGGGTTTACACTTCATGGCACAATGCAATGCAAAACACATCTGTAAAAATAGAAACTTGAACCTCCCAAATATCATAGGATTAAACATCTGGAATTGTGGAACTAGCCACAGTGAACACACAAAATCTTCCATTGAAATGGCACTAAGCAAGATTTAGAAAAGTTCCCATATGGCACATGATTTGAATCTAGAATGTGGAACTAGCTGCAGTGAACACAGAAAAATCTTCTGGAAAAGAGAGGCACTAGGCCAGTACTTAGAACAGTTCCCATATGGCATATTATAGAAATGTGGCACACTGGCAGCAACGGAGCACTCAAGGCTCAAAACTAGAAAAACACCCACATACAAGGGGTAAACTTCTTCAGGCATTCGCCACATGCACTGACAGAAAGCAGGCACCCTCATAGAACCTGAAGTGCTGAACTGGTCACTCCAGATGTGGGTCTTCCACTTTTTGCTTCCATGTCCATACCCAGCCAATCTTTCAGAGTTATACTTCACCAAAATACTGAAACTGTAGAAAATGATGCTGTTTTGAAATGTTTAGCACATTTAACATCAGGAGCACCACTAGGGTGTAAGGTTAAAATCCTGAACAAAGGGCAAGTCACATATGGGACATCCACTATTGTCAGAGATCTTTAAAACACAAATCTTCTTGAGGGAATCCTCACAGAAATGGATGAATGGGTCCCTTTATCAGAGAGTCACCTAACAGAAAAAAAGGCAGGTACATGTCCTGGGTAACTCATATAGAATCTACTCACAGTTTGTACACCAAAGGCAGGTTCACAAATATTCAAGGTTGGATCAGGGGATTGCGCATAAAATCCTCTGGAGTCCCCTTCATCCCACATGGGATAAAGGCACAAGAACCCCTGGAGATTTTTTCCACCACTTCACAAGTCAGGAAAGGATGTCCTCCACTAGGGTGAGAAATACAGATACTCCACACACTGATGTTGCTCACTCTCTGAGCTGCTGGATAACATTCACTCTCACCAGCAATACTGCTGACTCTGAACTGACTTCAGAACTCTAAACTACTTATCCTCTCACACAAGCTGTGTGGCTTATGTTGCAGCAAGAGTTATAAATGGCATCACTTCTCTGCTCTCAGCAGTGACCAAGCAGCAGAGAAGGACACAGTGAAAATCCATTTAACTAGATATTCACCAGCTGCCTTCTCTAACTAACATTGACACTGATGGGATTCTAGTAAGCTCAGGGAACAGGGAGGTTACACCAGGATGGTTAATACATATACCTAAACCACTGCACAGTTTATCACCCAAAGACCAATAACTATTTCCCCATAACCAATCAGCTATTGCTCTATTGGCCTCAGCATGGGTATGCAGTCTGGTATCTTGAAAAAGTATTATGTCATGATTTTGATGTTCAAATAAAGCAAATGTTGCTTTACAGGTTTTTTTAATTAATTTTTAATACTATTTGTATTTAGTGAAGCTATATTTAGCTCCATATGGGGGGTTGGGGCTTATATTTGTTTTGACTTCATGTTCCTTTTGTTTTAACTCGAGATCTCATACCCCACCTTTTCTTTTTAACTTGAGGTTTAACTCTTGGGAATTCTTCATTTTTTGAAGATTGCTCCATGAGTGATGATGCATCAGATATCTCTTCCATTTCAGTTTCTCCCCATTGGAGTGCTTTATATTTATTTTGTGTGGGTACCTTTTGTGGGGTGGGGTTACCCTTAGTAGCTTTCTCTTTGTTTTTGGTTAATAGCTGGAATGCATTGGTTTTCAGAGGAGGCATTCCCTGAGCATGTTCTGGAGGATTTGGTGCCATAGTGTGTGTGTGGGGGGTTGTCCTCATTTATGTTAGGTGAATTGGGTTCTTTAGTGTTCAAGCCTTGATCCGGGGTCTCAGTACTAGGTGGTGGAGATGCAGAGGCACTACTTGTAGTATCTGATGGAGTTTGCAGTGTATGTGTGTTTTTGTTCATTGCTTTATTAATGTAGAACTTGTGCTCTGCAAAATCAGCATCTACAGTATTATGGGAGACCCATGAGCATGATGTGAAAATATGCCCTTCTTCATTCCACAAATTGCAGTGTGGGGTAAATGTACAGTGAATTCCTGGGTGGCCGAGTGATCCACACATTATACATTTTATTTTGTCGCAGTTACTGCTCAAATTCCATGGGGAACTACACTTATAGCATGATTTTGGGTGTCCAGGATAGAAAACTATCCCTCTATCTCTCCCTAGAAAAAAAACTGCTTGGGAAGTGCTGTATACCTGCATCTGTATATTTTAATTACATTTAGAATTTTCACTCCCCCATCCAGAAACCTTCACTGTCTATTATTGGTTCAGGTAAACCTTGAACCTCCCATCTTTGTTCCAATCAATATAGAATGTCTTTAACATTCTCATCCTCATTTCTAAATAAAACAGTGATAGTTTTAAAAGTGGATTTAGACAGTGGAATTGCATAGAAAAGGGTCTAAACTGGGGTGTCTTTTGCCACTTGGTACCTTTGCCAGAATTTTTCCAGCAGAAATGCTAAGTGAAAGCTCACATCAAATATCTGTTCCCCAGGAGCATGAATAAACATGAAAACATCAGAGGGTGAAACCTGTAAAGACTGCTTGATTAAATGTTTGCCAACATATGTTCTGGCTGGTTGCAGTTCCAAACCCCTTTGTATTTAATACAAGCTGCATGCCTTCATTTAGCATTTTTGGGCAGACATTGAACAAGGCTAGTGAAGCTGGCTTTAGGTTTGGGCTCATTGTTCATCTGTTGAAGTGTGGGGTCAGATATCATTAGTATTTGACTATCTGTAATATCTTGATTTGTTTCCTTACTAGAATTGGCAGATATAATGCTTGTTTCAGTACCTTCTGTGACCTGGCCCAAGCCTATCATAGAATTTCCAGATTGAGTTAGATCTGGGTCCGTGCCCTATCAGCCTGTAAAAACCTTAGTGTGCTGCAAAGGTGGAGTGGAAGATGACATTTCAGTTTCTTTACTGGTACTAGGTAAAGGTAAGGATGGGTCGGGAACCCATGTTGCATTTTCCAGCTGTATCCATCCCATGCCTCTTAAAGCAGTACCAGGTGTCCATATATCAGTGTCATCCAAAGGTCATATAGATCCCATTGTGTCTTTGTTTTGCAGCTTATTGCCAAACTTAAATACTGGCACTATATTTTTTAGTTGTTTTCTAATATTCTTTTCTGGGCTTGTTTCTTGTCTCTTAAGTTTTATTTCTTCTTCCAGCCTTTTTTTTTTGCTTGAACATATTGTTGTTCTGCAGCAGATATCATGTCATTTCAGTGTTTTCATTTTTTTTTCTTGGTTTTTCTGTAAAGTTAGCTCAGCTGTCTTGTAATCCATATCAGTTTCTTCAGTTGGTATTTCAGGCTGAACTGCAGAAGGTTATTTTGTAATCTCCTGTGCTGGACCTTTAGGGAGGGAGATCTGCTCCACTGCAGGTACACCAGTCAACTCTATCTAGAGTGACCAACATCCTCCAAAACATCCAAGAGTTCCCCCACTGATGAGTAGGGGATTTTTTTAATTTATATATGCAAAACCAATATTTACAGAACTCAAACAAGAAATAACATAAAACATAAACTAGCTTAATTCAGCTTCTATGATATAGAATAAACTTGGGGGAAAATGAAGTTCTAATCATCATATATACAGTTTGTGATAGTAAACAATCTCTTTCAGTTTAGATAAATACCATTTAAAACTAAAGTTTCCATGAAAAAATAATTTACCTGAAAAAGCATCTGGGGTATCTGAGCCATTTCAATGCATTCCATTGCTCCAAGTGCTTCTCTGGGTGTAATACTCCAAATGAATTGCTTATATTATCTTAAAAGAAACTGTCAAAAATCAAATAATACTTATTAGAATCATAGATAATATATCCGTCACCAACATGCAATCTCCTCTTATGCTTATCAGTTCCTCTGCTGGTTTACTCACCCCCATTAAAGGGTTCTTAATAAGATATAATACAAAAGCTAAAAATGACTACATTAGGGTATAAATTAATAGCACCTGACAAAAGGAAAAACAATGAGACTGAACAATTCCATTAAGTAGCTATTTTCCTAGCCACTGTAAGGGATCCCATTTTTCATGCCATACTATATCACTAACCAAAGCATGTTCAGTGCACATGATACTCTAATTCATTATGAATAAGAAATAATAGTTCTAATTGGGAAATGGTCTGTTTCTGTAGAACTAGCTTATACCTGCATTGTCAAATCCAATATAGAAAACTAGCCATCAAAACCCTAATACTACTGTCTTTATATTTAACCCATAACCTTGGAGTGAAACCATTGTACAGCATGTCTGGTGTAATTCTGCAAAAATCATTGATATGCCATTTCTTTGCTAAGATAGACCAGAACTCTACAATATATCCTTTAATCTCGAACAATATATTCCCATCACTAAGGGATGCAGGGAGGTTTGTAAATTTTACCACACTGGTATTAATATAACTAATGCTGAACTTGAGCAAATTAACTGGGATAGTAAATTAAAAGACATGTCCTTGGAAGATATGTGGAATGTATTTAAGTATGAATTATTCATATTATGTGACAAACACTTGAAAAAGACAAAGCTATGTAATACTAAAAGAAAAAAAACCTAAATGGTTAAGTAAGGATATTCTAAAACTCTTACAACAAAAACAGAACTTGTTTAACTTATACAAAAGTAATAACCAGGACCCTCAAATATGGAGCAAATATAAAACGGTGCAGGTCAAATGTAAGAAACTCATAAGAATGAGAAAAAAATGGAAGTGAACCTAGCATTCACAGCCAACAGAGATAATATGCAACAATTCTATAGTTATGTAAACTCCCTGAAAAAATCTAAACATAACTTTTGCTCTATAAGAAAGGGAAATGAGATCACAGACCCACTCAAAGCAGCAAATATATTTAATGAATATTTTGGTACAGTGTTTTTTCAGCAAACAGCAAAGTAAACTTGATATTAGGCCAAATGATAAGAGACCCATAAGCATCACTGCCGAAATAATATTGGAAAAGATTCAGTCCCTTAAAAATACTTACTCTGTGGGTCCTGATAATATTTCAAATAGGATTGTCCCATTGTCCCACAGTGTAACGACACCTCTAGCTATATTGTTCAATAAACCACTAGTAAGTAGGACTGTGCCTCAGGATTGGTTGAAGGCAAATGTGGTGCCCATACATAAAAAGGGAGATAGGGTGGACTGTACCAATTATAGACCCATTAGTCTGACTTCAGTCCCTGGTGAGCTTATGGAAAAGATTTTCCTTCCTGAAAGATTTCATTGATGCTTACCTCAGGGGAACTGGTCAGGTGGGCAGAAAGCAGCACAGGTTTGTTGTAGGGAGAATATGTGTGGCTAATCTACTTTGTTTTTATGAAAAGATCTCAGAGGCTTTAGATAATAGGCAGGATGTGCACTGTATTTATTTGGATCTGGCAAAGGCTTTTGATAAGGTTCCTCACCACCAGGTCCTTTGCTGTCTTACTGATATAGATATAGACCACAGAGTGGTATGCTGGATTGGGGCCTGTCTGAGTGGGAGGTCCCAGAGGGTGTGTTTGCATGGATATTACTCAGACAGGGTGGGAGTCACTAGTGGGGTCCCGCAGGGGTCGGTCCTGCGCCCAGTGCTGTTTAGGGTTTTTATGTCCTTTATGGGCAGGGATAGCTGCAGCTGGATTGGTAAGTATGCTGATGACACCAAAATTGCTAAAATAGTAACTGACCCAGAGGGAGCTAGAGGTCTACAGGCCAATCTAAACAGTATTTGTGACTGGGCATCATCTAGGGGTATGACGTTTAATGTGGACAAGTGCTATGTAATTCATTTGGGGAATCATAATGGTATGCAGAACTATTATTTGAATGGTAAGGTGCTACGTAAATCTGTGGAAGAGAAAGAACTGGGAATTCTTATAGATCACAAACTGATCTACCGCTCTCATGCAAATAAACAGATTGTAAAAGCTGAGCAAGTGTTATACAACATTAAGACAAATTTTAGGAGCTGTAACAAGAAAGTGATCATGCCCCTGTACAGGGCATATGTCAGACCAATTCTAGACTATGGGGCCCCTGTATGGGGACCCATAACTAAGGGAGCATTGAATGACATTGAAAGGGTTCAAAGGCAAGCCACTAAATTGATACATAATATTAAAAAACATGCCCTATGAAGAGCGCTTGGAGCATTTGAACCGTATGTCCCTTGAAACAAGAAGAGTTAGAGGAGATTTGCTATTTTGTTATGATATAATGGGTGATGATTATTTACTGAGCGAATTAAACCTCCAATTTAAAAATGACACCAAAGGGACAAGGAGTCACCCTCTTCAACTTAGGCACATAAAATGTAATACTAATAGAAGGAGGGCCTTCTTCACACAGAGGGTGGTGGCCCCTTGGAACAAGCTCCCACTGTTGCTCATCTGTTCTAAATTCCCCCCTCCACAGGAAGCACATAGGGTGGGATGGCCTAAGCCGGGTAAATAATGACTGTGGACCGTCATTTTCCTGGCCCAGGGCGAGTGTAACCCCCCTGTTACCAGGGGTTACTAGAATCCCAGTAAGACCTAGTGGTAAGCAGAGAAGGCAGCTTGTGAAACTCCAGTTAAATGGATTTCACACTGTCTCACTCTGTTCTCAGTCTCAACTGAGACTGAGGAATGATATCACCATAGAACTATTGCAGCTGCATGAGCCACATTGGAATCTGCAGATGGGAGTTAGGTTAGAATGTTGGGGGGGTTTGAAAGCAGTCGTGTGTGAGCAGTCTTGAAGACAGGCACACAGCAGTGTGTGCACAGGCTCTTGGAGCCTAACGCTCTGATATAGAGCTACTTCTAGGGAAAGGTGTGTGTTTCCACCAAAAGAGGAACACAGTAAGCAGTTCTTGAAGTGGTGGAGACCGCTGTTATGGGTCTCTGTGCCCCATTCCTGAGGGGATGGGGGTGGAAGGTTTGCCTGTTATTCCAGGGGCAACCTCCTGGTTCCAGCTAGGGAAGAAGCTGCCTTATTTTCTGAGATGTATTGTGGCACAAGAAGCTGTCAAGATTCACCTGTGGGGCACCCGCAACCAAAGGCTGAGTACTGCTCTTGTCATAGGGCCTATGTTTCACCTGAACTATTGTTAAAGTGGGGATTGGACTGCTGAATCAGTGGGAGGCCTAGAGAAATAGGCTAAGCCAAAGTAAAAGTATGTTCAAGTCCAGCACAAAGGGAAAGCCAAGACATGTAGAGGAGATGTGCTATATATTTACCCTTTAATCTACAGTGCCAAGCTTTTCAGAAAGAGATGTTTAAGTACGTTCAAGTCTAGTACAAGGGGAAAGTCAAGACATGTAGAGGAAATGTGCTATACGTTTACCCTTTAATCTACATTGCCAAGCTTTCAAAAAGAGTTGTTTAATGTCCAGAGAAATGGACGGATATGGATTGTGGAAGCTGGAGGTGGGAGACCCCCCATCTTTAGTAACTAGGTTGACCTCTACGGATTTGTTCTGTGGCCCTTTTACTTTGCCTCAGGCACTTGGCCAGTGTTGAGGGAAGTACCCAGATGTGGGATTGAAAGGAAATTTCCCTTAAGGAGTCAAAGGATCTAAGGTGGTTTAGGAAGCCACCAGGAAAATGTGTCCACTGCCATATGGACAAGGTTTCGAGTGGCCGGCAGGGGAGCCAGGCCAGGAAAAACCCAAATAGTGTACAAGTCAGGCTATGTACCCAAAGCAGTGTGCAAGTCCAGGCTGTGTGCCTTGTGGGTCCAGAGCCTGAGGGCTGAAGTGTTGAAGAAGTGTTCTGTTGCTCTTATCTGCATTACCAGGAATGTAGCCCCATGGCGGTCCGTCTATGCTTTGTTTGTTCAGTTTGGATGTGGATAAAAGCCACACTTTAGAATCCCATTCCTGGTATTGGACATTACAGTTATTGCTTCCTGTGTTTGGATTTACTTGGGTGCCCCTGTGCAGAGTAGCCAAACCTAAGCCCTTGTGCCAAGTAACCTAGTCCTCCCCGAACCCAGTCCCCACCTGGTACTGCTGTCAGCTTCAACAGCATACCACCTGTCATTTGCAAAAAGGCAGGGGTGTAAGGGTTACACAAGCAACATTTCAAAACCCAGTTGGATAACTATATCATGAAAGACGGTAACATGACCTAATAAGGGGTACTGGAAGGGAGTGGCTATGGTCTACTTTTCCATTTGGCCTCCTTAGCTCCCACAAACATTTGTATGAACCATTGTATATACAGATAGTGTAAATACAAATGGTCCATTGTCTCTAATTCAGTGAGACACATTTCTCTAGGACAATATCTTTCTGCTGTCTCTTTGTGTATGGTTATTCCTAACATTAATTCTCCCATAAACCCCCAACCACACTATATATCACATTTTTTGAGGGAGTCTTGTTTCTGTCAAAAATGCTTTAATAGCTATTTGGTCTGATTGGGGTAAGTGCGTAAAGGGACATTCTAAATAATGGTTTATTACCACTTGGGTATATGTAACCCCCCTGAAAATGGGGGTTCCAAAAAATCTTCCAGGGGTTTGATTGAATGCTCCAAGCCTGGATGGTGTTCGGCGTCTAAGCCGTTTTTCTGTGCGTGCTTTTAGAGCCTCTGGTACTGTCTCTTTAAGAGCTGTCTGCTTGCAGACATAATTAGTTTGTATGGGGGCTATGTGTTTCTCTGCTTGAGTCCCACTCGAGCTGCTGCCAATTCGCTCCATTTTTGCAGTCGCTAAGAGTGCACAGGGAGCCTATCTGAAAGATGTAACTGTTTGCCAGAAATCATTTAGAGTAATAATGAAAATACAGTTTGTCTAACTTGCTTTACTTTGTAGTCTGAATTGTTTTGCCTAGCCCTCCATTCTAGTTTTGAACTGCTGAACTGGACCAATCAGCGTGGGGGACCTTTTGAAGTGGAGCCTGCTGCTGGCAAATCAGAACTTGGACTCTTAAGTTGAGTCAGCCACAATGGGACTGTATGGCAGATGCTTCTGGGAATTGTAGTTTGGACTTCAGCACCTTTTTGCACCAACAGAGGGAGTCTATTGTGAGTAACAGCCAAAATCAGCCAACTGAACTGGGAGGGACTCAAAGGAAATGCCCGGTTTTGTCTAGTGGAGAGTGAGTTCAGTTTTGGCAGTGAAGAGACAAGGAGCCCAGTGCTCTTCGGTTTGTAGTTCTAGCACAGGAAAACGCGTGTAAGGCCCTAAGCTTCAGTCTGCAGCTTGTGCAAGTGCCTGTTCACACTGAATCTGACCTGTGAAGAGAATCAAGGAGATCTGAAGAGTAGAAACCAGGCTCACCCTGTAGAAGACTGGTGAAATTGCTGAATCACGCTCGGTCTGTCAGGAACTGAATCTGCTGTGTGTTCTCCTGGGTATTGTGCAGCAATTGCGATCGGGATCGAGAAGCAGCCTGCCTGGTATAGTACTTTCCTTTTACATATAAATGTGTGTGGTGCTTGTGGGGAATCGCATTTCAAATCCCCCTGTACAGTGAAGTGAGTGCATGAAGCTAGAAGTAAACCCCAGCTTAAAGCAGGCTACATCCATTTGCTCCAAACTGCAGTGTGGTCCAGTCATAAGGACCTTGCCCACATGGTCTGCTCCTCCTGGCAGTCCAGGACAATCTGCCTGCCATCCAGTTCCCAGCACTGAGTTTGTGAGTACAAAGCAGGGTAGCTCCCTGCCATCGGTTTATCGAATTGCAAGTGTGTTACCTAATTGGTATTGTTTTATGTCTTCACGAACTGAGCCACCTGGCTCTGGATTACAATTGGGTATTGTGCATGCATTTTCCATCCTCAGGGCCCCAACCAGCTGCATCAGATAGGCTAGCCTCTTATTGCCTGGGTACCCAGTAAGAGTGACATTTGGGACATTTGGGACTCTGAAATATGTGCTCAGTACTGTGATTTTTTATGTGGTTAAACTAATTAACCTGATTTCTCCCTGTCCTGGTTATATCCCCCTAAATAAATCAGATCTGTTTGTTTCAGCAAAGTTACACTGCCTGAGGTATTTGTTTATGTTAAAGTATTGTACTGTGTTTTTTGAACTGTATCATCTTGTTTTACAGGGGGTCCCCAGAGTCCAGCTGACCGAACCAGTCCTGGGGGTAAGTGTATACTGTGAAGGTAATTCTGATATATTGTGTGGGCCACTAGTGGGAAGAAAAGGGGGTCACAGTGACCCAAAGGGCTGTGACCAAGTCATATCAGACTGTCCTAACCCCGACCTCTGGGTGGAGGCACCCGCCATCGTATCCAGGCCCCTCAACCTGTTAGTGGCAAATCAGGCAGGGGTAGTAGCCCTTGGGATAGTGCCTCCTGGGGGTTACATATACATAACTTTCCGTGAAGTAGCCAAAAGTCCTTGGTTAGTGACCTGCCATTTCTTAAGTACATGAAAACAACCTGTCCACCACTGATTTAATTTCAGTTTCCATTTGTTTTTATGTTGAAACTGATTCATCTCCCATTTATGCAAAATCTCAATTACAGAGGGGGTCTCCCACAAAGTCCATTGTACCCTGGTTTGCATAGAACAAAATACTCCAGAAAAACACCAGTGGATTCAACATACCGACTCCTTCCTTTCTTTCTAAATATGTAACATCTTTTAATGGGTTCAGGCAGTTGCTCCATAAATATAAAAAACACTATAAAATACAGCAGTTTCTCTATGTTTAGGAATAGAAAACACATAACTAAGGTTTAAAAAAACAAGAAACAGGAAAGTTTCAATTAAATAAACCTGCTTTTCCTTGCTCATATGCCATTTATTCCAATTTTTGACCATTTCTTGACCTCTATCTAGTTGGAAATCCCAATTGTAGGTTTGCATATCCCAGTGGCAGAAAAATATTCCCAAAATGTTGCATGGTTGTTTTGCAATAGTAATATCCCCAAGAACCTCCATAGAAGTACCACCTTCTTGTCCTGGAATACAGCTGATTTTCTGGGTATTCACCACATCTCCTATAACAGCTGATAATACTTGAATTTACTGGCAAGCACATAGTCCAGACTCTGCATCATGAACTGTTAAAACTAAATCATCTATCTGCATAAGAAATTACTTTTGTTTGAATTCTCTCTTTATTATGTATACCAGTAATTTTGGGGGAAATATGTATTATTCTGATCAAAGGATCTAAATTTATAGTATATAACAGTGGACTGAGGGGGCATCCTTGATGCACCCCTACCTGTACCCAACATTTTTGTCCTACCCATTTATTGTCATATGGCCATAAAAAATCCTTCAAATAGCATACCTGGATCTACTGTATAAACTGCTTTGGAAAATAATGTTAGTAAGCATTGCCATAGAAAAGCATGTGACACCTTATCAAATGCTTTAGTCTGGTTCAGGTTTATCAGACTTTTATTTATTTATTTATTTCTAGGATTATAAATACTTTTGAACCAAGGGTTCTTTTACAAAGGTTCCATGTCAGCAATGGGTGCAAGCAAAACAGTGGTAAGATACAATACAAGGTCAGGAGGTTAACATAGAAGTAAGCAGAGGTAAGATACAATACAGGTGAAGAGGTTAAATTAGTAGCAAAAGACAGTACATGTGTATAGACTAGCACAGTAGCAAACAGTCCGTGGCAAATAACAATGCACAATTAACAATAGGGGTGTATGTATAGCAAAGCACAGATACAAATGAAAACCATCCAGTGGTGACATAAGTGGAGCAAGGGGTGGGAGATAAGAGGGGGAGAGGTGGGGAAAAGGGGGGTAGGCAGTCAAGGATTTGACATTGTCATAAGTGCAAGAATGGAAAGATAAGTGCTAGGTAGTCTGGGGGTGGAGCAACAAGAGAGGATGATAGAGAGGGGTTGACAGGAGGAGAGGAGCAGGAGAGGGGTGGAATGGTAGGTGGGAGGTGAGAGGGGTAGAATGGTAGGTGGGGTGCAGGAGAGAGATGGGGAGTAGCAGGGGATGGGGGCAGAGAGTAGTGGGGACGGCAGCAAGGTAGGAGAGAAGAGGAGGGAGAGGTGAAGGTAACCTTCGATTTCTTTGGAGATCCCTTTATCCAGTATTTCACAAATAAGAAATAGAGCATCTGGAATTTTCCAACCATAAACACAGCAAAATTGAGAGTGATGTATAAAAGAACTGAAGACCTTAGCTAATATTTTGCTTGATATTTTAGTCAACATTTTAAAATCATTATTAAGGAGTGTTATCTGTCACCAATTGTTAAGGTCAGTCCTATTCCCTTTTTACATAAAATGGTCAGTAACCCCTCGTACATTTGCTCAGTAATATTCAATTCCAATAAGAAAGTCTGAAAAACTAGTAACAGCTAATTTGGAATGAACTTATATACTATTTTATAAATTTCACCAGGTAGTCCATCCGAACCAGGAGCTACCCCAGTTTTAAATTGTGAAATGACAGTTTCCAATTCTGAAGCCAAAAGGAGCTGTATCAGTTGATGTGACTGTATCCTATTTAGTTTAGGTAAATCCGCAGTATGCAATATCTGGAGAAACTTTGGATTTAATAATATTGGGTCCTTGTTTTGTTCATTCAAATGTTTCTCAATTTCTCTTAGAATGGTTATGTTGTCTGACAATATATTCCCTGCACTATCTCTAAGTTCTGTAATATTTCTTTTATACAGTCTGGTACAACAGTCAGTTAGGGGGTTGGTTTGATATTTGATGCCTTGTGTACCAAATCTTTGTTCGACTTCTAAGGATTTTTGTCTATCATACTGAAACAATAAAAAATTCCCATTTAATTGCTTCTATCTGGGGTGTAAAATCTTGTCCTTGTTCAGATTGTTTGGACAATAATTCCAAAAAAAAACGTTCCTTAACCTTGCATATTCTTTAATATCTTGTTCACTTTTCTGAAGTGAAATTGCTTGAAAGAAGGCTGTAATAGCAATTTTAGTATCTGACCACCACTGTATAGGAGGATCGTATAAAAACATAACTGCCTATCTTGCAAAAAAATGCTTAAATCCTGAATCACAGTCAGATTTTGTAAAAGGCTTGTGTTCAGTCTCCACACCACCCATCAAAGTGCCCTGGGTGGTGAGATTGAAACACAAATACCTATTAATGTGAGATGCTTCAATTGGGATTGTCTCTATACTGGAAAGGGGAAGTAATTTTATAAAAACCAATAATCTATATGTGTAGATAGGGATCCTTTGAAAAAATTATGGCCTGGTCTTTGCTGTAAAGTAGCTTGTGCATCTTTAAGACCTGCTTGTTGTATAACTGTGTGAAAAAATTTAGTATCACTATAAGTTTTAGGAGTAGCAGCTGTTTTATCAGTCTTCAGAAGACTTATATTAAAGTCAACACCAAAAAAAACCTGTTTCTTTGTATATAAATAAGGCTGTATCATTTTAAGAAGGTCTACCCTGAGGGCATTTGTCTGGGGGGTGTACACATTAATCACCCTATATGCCTGACTTTCATACCCAATGTCCAAAATTAAAGCTCTACCTGGACATTCATCTATTATTTTATGTACTAAGATATCTGGGTTAGTAAAACACACTCCTAAGCCACTACGAAGATCTTCTCCAGTAGACCAATGTGATTCACCAGTTAGCCATTGATTTTGTACAGTAGTAATGTCAGATAATGTTCAAAGTCTGGTATCCTGTGATAAAAAGATGTCATTAGACATACATTGCAGCAATGAAAAAGTTGTGATTCTTTTAAACTCTGACTTAATACTATTGACGTTAAGACTAGCAAGCCTTAAAAGTGGAGTGAAATTATGTTTGAGGGAGTCTAGTCACCTTTACACTAGACCTGGTCACTCTTTTCAGTACAGGTGGTTTGTCCTTAGTGACAATTTTACTAGATGAAACCATCAAAATGTGATTTAATGTAGACTGCATTGATCCATCCAAGTCAGCATCTTCCATTTGCTCCCCCAGCTTTGTAAAGTATCATACTTTTTGCTCAATGGAATTATACCCATAGACTGGGGAATTGGCATAGGAGGATTTCTATGCTTGGATTTATTAGTAACTGTCTGAAAAGTTTCAGCGTCCAGCGAGGTAACCTCATTGTGAGGCGGGGTTGGGGAGGCATACTCACGTCTTGATTTAATGGGCCATCTTGGTTTTGTGTATTAAAATGTTCTGTATGTAATGGTGGTGTAACCGGCTGAGATTCAGTTACATCCAGATAATTATCACCAGGTCTCTGAAAGCTGTCCACATGTCGAGGATCAAACTGAGGGGGTTGTGAGGTTTTAAAGGTTTTCTTCACCATATGCAGGTAAAAGTCCTGTTCCATTGTCTCTTCTGAATTATGAGCTGCCCAGGGACAAGAACCAAAGTCATGTTCATCATCTCCACATAGCTTACTGGTTGGTGGGACTGTACAGAAATGGGCAGTATGGCCCAGTGCTCCACAATGAAAATATTTAACATGGGTGCAATCAGTATTCAGGTGAGAGAGAGAGAGAGACCCAGACCTGTAACAGCTTTTGGGTTGTCCTTGATAGAATCAAATTTTACGGTCACTACCCAAAAAGAAACAGTTCAGCAAATGACTAATACCCCTTTCTCTATGTTTCAATTTGACTCTGAATTTCCATCCCCCAGTCCAATATCCATTTTTGTCCATAATAGGATTTGATGTACCATGTATATCACAACTTTTTTCCAGTCAAAATATTATATAATTGACACTAACCCCCTAATTTCTAAAAAGAGTTGTGACCTTTTAACTGTGGGTTTAGTGATAGGGATAGCTACATAGTACTGCCATAAAGGGGTATTCTTAACCATCTAATACAGTCTCAAAAATGTGTCCATTAAAGCTGCAGAACAGAAACTGACATCAAAGTTATTGCCTTCCATCATATGAATAAAAGCATATATTTCTGCTGGGGTAAAGTGCAGGGAATCTTTTAAAAGGGCTTTACCCACATAGTGACTGTCCAGAATTTGACCAGGATCCTCTCTATATCTTAACCGAACAACAAACCATTGTTTAGCCGCTTCAACTGGCTTTTTAAACAAATTGGCATAGCTTGTTTTAGTGTGCATAGCCAACACCAAATCTGTGTTTGGAGCCCCCCCTCCACATTATTTCCCAGGTCATTCCCAGGTAACAAATCAGTGCCATTACCTTCAATAATCATGTCTGACTCCCTATCTTCAGCTTCTTCCATAGCCGACAAATTCCTGTTATCTGCAACTACAGTTTTATCCCCAGGTACTGTGTCTTTCTTGGCTTGTGAAGTGGTAGCAATGGTGCTTATTTCTGCAGTGTCTGTTGACTGGACCCTCATCTGGTATGCAGCTGTAGCAGCTGCCATATCTGGTGTTGTCTCATTCTGTGCCTCTACAGGAATAGTAACTCCAACATTCTGAGCCTGTTTTACTGAAGAATCTCCTGTGCCTTCATTACCAACCTTCACCACTGGCCATTCAGGAGTTCCCAGAATTGGCACTGAGGGATCCAAGATCCACCGGCCATCCCAAAAAAATTCAACCGGCCTGCTGAAGTGCTGACTCCAGTGACCATTCTCCTTCTGAAAACCCACTGGCTTTTGACTCCTGACTTACAGCTGGTGGCTCAGAATGTACTTTATGTTCCTGACCTTGATGTGGTAAGCTCAAAATTATTCATTTGCCTGCTGAATGATTAAGGCTAATTTCTGAACATTTCCATTTCTTTTCTTCCTCCAGTTTTAGTTTATTTACAGTAAATTCTAGTTCAGCCTGTTTCAGCATATCAAGAAGCTGCTGTTTTTTCTGCTCCAATTTTGCTTGTAAATTTCTTTCCTCTTCTGATGAGCCATCCTCCATTTCATCCATAGCAGTGCCTGCCACCCCAGTATGTGTACCTGAGGCTATATCTTTTGTAGCTTCAATATCCATTTCTGGGCTGTAGAAGACCACGTCCTGCACCTCCGTTGAGACATAACCTCCTCCATTGACATCTGGCATTGAACTGGGCTCCTCCATCCTCCCACAGAGAGACAGAGCCCCCTGCAGGAGAGTAGAGGAATTTCCCTGGTGTTATAGCCAACATTCTCCCATCAATAAAAATCTGGTGTGTTTTACTCACCCATCAGGATGCAAGTGGAAACAAGTTATAAATGCTTAGTGTGCCTTTCCTGGTCAAATATTGCAAATAAGTAAATATTTTTAGTGTCTGTAATATAGCTTTTGCTAGTCTAGACCAATGGATTAACATAGAAGTCTACTTATTTGGCAAGAGGTTCTGAAATGGAGTTTATTCCTGATATGAAAGGATATCTGGGAGATTCTGATTTTAATGGATTTTTGTCAATATACATATAAAATGTGGGAATCCTAGGACAATAATTTTCTAATTTTGTAAATTTGTTTATCCAATGTGTAATGGTCCCATCCTTTCACCCTTTTCTGCTTTATCTGAAATATGTTTGATTTTATTTTGTTCCAAATTTGATTACTTTCCAGTTTCCTGTAATTATCATCATTATTTTATTAAGCTATCTTAAGCCTTCCCTTTGGTAATCAATGTAGCTCTGTATTACAATCCCCCACCCTTCCTAAAGCTGTGCAGAATGGGAATTTCAACCAGCAGAATTTGTATGGAAAGGCAATTGCACTCCAAAATTCTTTTCAGAATTTCTTTTTAAATTCTGTGGAATTATGGGATGCTGCTGTGGGCAGAAGTAGCAGTTGAAGTTTGAAGATGTGGTGAGCTTCTGGAAAGCTAACTTTGTCATAAGTTTTTGTAAGTTGTTATTGTTTGTAAGTTGTTGTGTTTTAAATTTGGCCTAACTCCTTAAGAACTTTCTGGAATAGAGGGACATGCATCCTTAAATCTTTCTGTGCTAGCTGTAGACTGTTCTTGTGGGGGAGGATTCTTTGGCCAGTAACACAGCCAGCCAATCAAGGTTGTTTGCATTTCAGTTCATCTCTGTTTAAAATCCTTACTGAAGCATTTTAAATCTTCTTGCTGTGGGCAGAGGTAGCAGCTGAAGTCTGAAGATGTGGTGTGTGGTTCTGGAAAGCTAACTTTGTCATAAGTTTTTGTAAGTTGTTATTGTTTGTAAGTTGTTGTGTTTTATATTTGGCCTAACTCCTTAAGAATGTTCTGGACTAGAGGGACATAAATCCTTAAATCTTTCTGTGCTACCTGGAGACTGTTCTTGAGGGGGAGGGTTCTTTGGCCAGTAACACAGCCAGCCAATCAAGGTTGTGTGCATTTCAGTTAATCTCTGTTTAAAATCCTCACTGAGGCATTTTAAATCTTCTTGCTGTGGGCAGAGGTAGCAGTTGAAGTTTGAAGACGTGGTGTGGTTCTGGAAAGCTAACTTTGTCATAAGTTTTTGTAAGTTGTTATTGTTTGTAAGTTGTTGTGTTTTAAATTTGGCCTAACTCCTTAAGAACATTCTGGACTAGAGGGACATAAATCCTTAAATCTTTCTGTGCTACGTGGAGACTGTTCTTGAGGGGGAAGGTTCTTTGGCCAGTAACACAGCCAGCCAATCTAGGTTGTTTGCATTTCAGTTAATCTCTGTTTAAAATCCTCATTGAGGCATTTTAAATCTTCTTGTTGTGGGCAGAGGTAGCAGTTGAAGTTTGAAGATGTGGTGAGGTTCTGGAAAGCTAACTTTGTCATAAGTTCTTAAATATGGAACAGCCGCTGGGGGTTGGGCTTAAAGGCTTTGAGGGAGGAGCTTAGAGAGTTGCAAACTTACCCTATGAGCAAACTCTTAAGGCTAATCATCAAGTGGGGAAAAGTTCAGCCACTCAAGTGTTGCAAGTTTAACAGTCTGCATGCTGTATGGGGAGGATTGCCTTGGTATAGGTACTGGTAGTTCGAGAAACTGTAGAGCCACTGAGTTGGTAATTTGGCCTAGAAAATATTGCTGTGATGATGGGGAAGGGACTGCATATCACTAGAGCAGGTATCTTTGGGCGGATGGTTGGGTGCACAGGGTGTGGTGTGGCCATGATACTAGACTGGGCTTGGAAGTTTGGGGGATGCCCACTGTGCTACAAGCTGGCACAGCTTAAGGAGGAGGTAGAGGGGATCTGAAGGCAGCTGGGGGGAGGATTGGAGAGGTAGGAGGCAAGCGGTCACCCACATGGAAGCACTAGGTGCTGGGTGCTCCCAAGCTGGTGGAGGAGTGAAGAGAGGTGCTCACACTAGGGGAAGAGGGAAGGGGTACACAGGGGGCTCTAGGGGAACCTGGAAGATGGGCCCCAAAAGGTGGAAATTTCCACAGCAGTATGCAAGAGACTGGGGGTGCCCAAAGGAAACCGAAAGGGGTGATAGGGTTGAGGGGCACTGGGGGATGGGCTAAGGCTCACAAATTATTTTAACCCTCTACACCCATTGGTAGAAGAGGGGAGTGTGGGGGAGGAGGAAGAGGATGATGATGATGCTGCTGCTGGTGAAACTGGGGCACGGAAGGATAGAAAGGGGGAAGGGGCAAGAGGCAAGGGTGCAATAGAGGGGGACCCAGACAGGATGAAGGAAGAGGGGTAGGGGAGAAGAAAAAGGAGGATTAGGGGAACAAGGAGGAGGCTGATGGTATGGAACAGGGGAGCATGACAGGCAGGAAGGTGCAGGATGTAAATGGGATGATAGCGAGCAGAAAGCCAAGTAGGCAAATGGATAGGACAGATGGATTAGTAAGGAGTGGGGAAAGAGATACAGAGAAATATACTCAGGTGGGGGGATAAAGAAGGCCAGGACATGGGTAGAGGAGGTGACCAGGGGCGATAGTGAAGGGGCTACCTTTGACACCCAGATTGTGGAAGGTGCGAGGAGCCAGTTGGGGGGAGAACCTAGATGAAGGACTGAGGAGAGGCATGGAAGGAGGGGAAACCTGCAGGGTGAACAGGGAGGCAAGGGGGAGTTTAGAGTACTGCTATTGGTGGACTCCATAATAAGAGGCATCCAGTGGGAGGGGCAGGGGGAGGGTAAAACCTGTCTGATCAGAACCAAATGCCACCCATGCCTTATGTTGCACAAGACCAAGCATGAGTTGTATTCACTGGCAAGAGAATGCAGGGCGACCCTGGACATTCTAGTACACTTGGGGACAAATGACATAAATGGTAATAGTGAGCTAGAAATTCAGGCAACGTTCCAGGAGTTAGCAAGGGTATATATTTCCATAGGCTGTAAGATCTCCTTTTTGGAAATCCTGCCAGTGCCAAAGGCTAGTGGGGAAAACAAGATGAAGATTAGGGAGATAAATCAATGGCTTAGGGAGTGGTGTGGGGAATTTGGGTATGGCATGGTGGAGGACTGGGGGGAGACCTGGGAGGATAAGGGGCTGTATTCTAGGGATAGGCTCCATCTTAATTTGGAGGTGAAAGAAATCCTTAAGCTCAAACTAGCTGGGTTCATCAGTGAAAGGTGGGGTTTAAACTTGTGAAGGGGGAGGGATCAAAAAAAGGGCAGTGCCAGTAGGTACGATAAATGAGGGACATGGTCTCCACTCCTCTAGGGTGCTAGGGAGATGTGGAAATGGGTCACCAGGTAGGGTGCAGGAGCTGAGAAATGGGAGCTCAAGGGGGAGAAGGGAGAGGAAGGAAAAGGGATAGACAGTGGTCCTGATGATTGCCAGGAGCTTAGAAAATAAATTGCCTGAGTTCCAGGTGATGCTAGTTGAGGGGAAGGTAGATGTGGCAGCAGTCACTGAGACCTGGGCACCCAAGGGCATGAGTGGGACCTAAATCTGGAGGGCTATACTATCTTTAGAAAAGATAGGAGGGAGGGGAGGGAAGAGGGTGGTGTAACACTGTTAGTCAGAAATGGCATGGGTATTGGAGGGGTATAGGAGACAGAGGGGAACGTGGAGGTTATTTGGGTCACCTTGCTGATGCAGAGGGGTAATAGAGTAATGATCGGAGTGGTATACAGACCAACAGCACTGGCGGAGGTCCTGGAAGAAAGTTTGGTGTCAAATCTCGAGGGACACTGTAGATTGGGAAGGGGAAGGGTAGTGATAATGGGGGATATCAACATGCCAGAAACAGACTGGGGGACAATGACGTCACCAGTGGCCAAAGAGCAGGGGCTGCTGGATGTCTTCCAGGATGCATTTCTGACACAACAGGTGGGTGAGCCAATTAGGGAGGCCCAGACACTGGACGTGGTCCTGGCAGACAGTGATCAGATTAGAGGCCCAGAGGTGAGGGACCCATTGGCAGGGAGTGATCATGCCACAGTCTGGTTCTTCCTGGACCTGGGGGGAGGAAAGCCGAACAAGGATGGCAGTAACCAACTTTAGGGGTGCAGACTTCAGGGAGATGGGAAGGATCCTTAGAGATCGACTGGACAGAATAAGGCCAGAAATGGATGCTGACAGCAGGTGGGAGATCATTAAGAGGGGAATAGAGAAGGTTACCAGGTCCTGCACAAGGGAAAGGCATATGTTCGGTAAGGCCAGAAAACCCTGCTGGTGGACCCGGGCGGTACAGGAGGTGGTGAGGGAAAAGAAGGTGGCCTATTGGTGCTTCAAGTGCTCAAGGAGTGAAAGGGATCAGGAAAAATATGAGGTGACAGCCAAGAAGGTCACCAGGGTGGTGAGAGCAGCTAAGGCAAAAAAGGAGCAGTCCTTGGCCAGTGGGATCCGGAAGGGGGACAAGGGGTTCTTTAGATACATAGGGGAAAAAAAGAAAGTAAGGGGGCTGATCAGCAAGATAAGGATCATGGATGGCTGGACACAGGAGGTGGGGGAACAGGCAGAAGTCCTAAATGAGTACTTTGCCTCAGTTTTTACCCGGGGAATGGAGGAGCTATGTCTTGTGAAGGGAGCGGGGGAAAACCAGAGGAAGGGGTGGGACCGGTAGAGACCAAGGGCCCTGATGGGTCTAGGGAAAGGGAGTGGCCACCACAGACAGGTGGGGAGCCAGCAGTGCAGGGTGAAAAGGGGGAGGACGTGGAGGCTGAAATCCCAGTAGAGAGAGTAAAGGAATCCCTTATGTCCCTTTGGATGGAGAAAGCACCTGGACCAGATGAGATACATTCCAGGGTGTTGAGGGAACTGGCAGATGTCCTGGCAGTCCCTCTAGTGGAACTTTTCAACATCTCTCTGAGGACTAGGTGGGTGCCCCAAGACTGGAGGGTGGCCCATGTCATGCCGATCCACAAGGTGGGATCAAGAAAGGAGGTGGGAAATTACAGGCCCATTAGCCTGTCATCAGTGGTCAGCAATGTGATGGAGGGTATTGTCAAGGAAAGGCTGGGGGGGTTACTGGAGCAAACTGGGTACTTGGACAATAAGCAGCATGACTTTGTCACAGGAAGATCCTGCCAGATAAACCTTGTTGAGTTCTATGACTGGGTGCCGAGAGCCCTGGACCAGGGTAGGCCAGTGGACTTCCTCTTTCTGGACTTTAGCAAAGCATTTGATTCGGTACCCCACAGTGGCCAGCTGACTAAGCTGAAGGAAATGGGGGTAGGGAGACAGTTGTTAAGATGGATAGGAAATTGGCTCTCTGAGTGTACTCAGAAGGTGGTGGTTGAAAGGTTAGCCTCATCCCCAAGGTGTGTTACTAGTGGGGTTCCCCAGGGGTCTGTGCTGGGGCCACTCCTGTTCAACGCCTATGTCTCTGACATCAGGATGGGGATCAAGAGTGAGATGAGTCTCTTTGCAGATGACTCAAAGCTGGGTGCAGTGGTGGATGAGGAGAGGGGAGGGTGGCCTTGCAGGAGGACCAGGAGGCTCTGGAAAGGTGGTCGGGAAAATGTAAACTAAAATTAAATGTGGGGAAGTGCAAGGCTATGCACCTGGGAGTCAGAAATCCAGGCCAGGGGTATACCCTGGGAGGAGACATGATTCAAGTCACGGAGGGTGAGAGGGACCTTTGGGTAGTGGTAGATATCAAAATGAATAACTCAGAGACCTGTAGGAGGGCAGTGGCAAGGGCAAATAGGATGCTGGGATGCATCAGAAGGGGGATTACCTCCAAAAGGGTGGAAGTGATCCTTCCACTGTACAACTGCTTGGTTAGGCCACACCTCGAGTACTGTGTGCAGTTTTGGTGACAACATTTAAAAAGGGGTATTACACTCCTAGAGAGGGTCCAAAGGAGGGCAACCAAAATGATCTGGGGCCTGGGGGAGAGGACCTATGAGGAGAGGCACAAGGAACTTGACATATACACCCTGGAGGAGAGGAGGGATAGGGGGCATGATAGAGATCTTTAAGTACATGAAAGGGATCAATAAAGGAGGCCCAGTTAGGGTGCTCCAAAGGATTGATGGTGGGGCACCGAGAGGTCACAGGTGTAAGCTGGAAGGGGGAAGACTCAGAGGGGAGAGGAGGAGATGTTATTTCACTGAATGGCTGGTGGAGCCATGGAATGCAATGCCCAGGGAGCTGGTAGAGGTGGAGACTGTGGATGGGTTTAAATGAGGATGGGGCAGGTACAGGGGGAGAGTAAATCTGACCAGGCCCAGTACAGGTGGAACATCTGGGACTGGGGACAGTATAATCCGGGGGGGGGATACACCAAAATCGACCCTCAGTGCGGGTGATGAAAATTGAGCAGACTCGAGAGACCGTTAGGCCTATTCTGCTGGCATTTTAGTGTGTTAGTATGTTAGTATATTTTTTTGTAAAATCCATAGATCAGATAATCCACAGAATAATATTCCATGGTTTACATAAACTACAAAATACAATTCCACAGTTCAAATTCCTGAATTTTGGAACTCCACATGCAACAGAATTCTATAGCATTCTATAAGAAATTATGGAATTTCCAAAATTCCATTGAAATCTGGCAGAAGCAGAATATGAAAATTCTGCACAGCTTTAGTCAAAAATTTTAATTATGATGGTACCATCCTCCTCTAGATATTTCAAAGAATGTTCTTGTTTCGACAAGTTTAATGAATGGACTCATTTCTTTCCCACTATGCTAATTTTATGATGATTTCTACCTCCTTTTCAACAGACTTCAAAAAAGTTTCAGTATAGAGGGGGATAGGAACAAGTGATAAAAAGTTTGATTTCATTTCCAAATGTCTTCTCAATGTACAGTATGACTGGTGTTTAGAGTATTCAACTAATCAGTAGAAGACTCCATGTTCTAAAAAAATCCCTTATTCTAGTATTTTTTAAAATAATCTCCAACAATCTAACTTCAGTTATAGGGTGTCCAGTTTTTCTATTGAGCAAAAACCTAGGCCATTGTTTAACAAACTTAAATCACAGGTTGTGAGATTCCTGTCTGATAGTGTAAACACCACTACCTCTTTTTGTCCTTCTTCTGGTGTTGTGTTTAGTTGCTCATTCTTCTGTTTCTCCTCCTGCTTCTGTTCATACTATGGAATTTGTTCCTGCTCCTTCTTCCATTTCTGAATCCCTTTCTTTCATTAGGAGATCTTGGCCCTAATGAAAGAAAGGGATTCAGCATGGATTGCCTACAAACTATTACCCACTCCCATCCTCTGGCACAGTTTTAGGAACCTGCATAACAAATGCATGCAGTTTGCTAGAGCCAGTAAATGTGATTTCTACCAATGACTACACACTGAAAATCTTGCTAACCCTCGACACTTTTGGAACACCCTCAGCTCCCTCCTTACTCCTTGTTCCCACAGCCCTATAGTCCACCTAAATTCCCCCACCAGCCTATTGACTGACCTGTCGGAGGTTGCACAAGCATTTAACTTAAAATTCATTGACCTCTCTGCCCACCTTTGTAAACTCCCCTCTCAGCAACCTCCCTTTCCAGTAGTGGGAGCTAGTGACCCACCCTTTCCATCCCATCCCCTTCCCCATGCTCCTCTCCTACCCTGCCCTTCTATTTCAGAGCTATCACAAAAAAGCTCACCACCAAGCTCCTTAGGAGTCTCCTGTTCTGTGGTAGCCCTGGCTCTGATGGCCTCTGCCCCTCCTTGCTTAAGTTCATAGCCCCTGCCATTTTCCAACCTCTGATATTCATTTTTAACCTCACCTTGGCCTCATCTACTATGTTTGCACCCTAGAAGATTGCCAAAGTGGTCCCAATTTTAGAAACTGGGGAACCCCTCCTCTCCAACAATTACCAGATGATCTCCAATCTCCCCTTCCTTACCAAACCTTTGGAAAAGGTAGTCTACCTTCAACTCTCTCACCATATTGATAAGTATAGCCTCTTGTGATATCAGCAACATGGGTTCAGAAAGAATCACAGCACCTCCTCTGCCCTTGCTCCATTTACTGATCATGTTCTCCGGAATATCGATCGGGACAAAAGCACTGGTGCTGTATTTGTGAACTTGACTAAGGCTTTTGACCTGGTCAACCACCCCCTCCTCCTTATTAAACTCCACCAGCTTGGCTGCTCCCTTGAGACTCAGCAATGGTTCCACAGTTACCTGCTTAGCAACTCCCAATCAGTGACTATTGGTACTGCC
The DNA here is from genome assembly GCA_016271365.2 of Neoceratodus forsteri. Taxonomy (NCBI): domain Eukaryota; kingdom Metazoa; phylum Chordata; order Ceratodontiformes; family Ceratodontidae; genus Neoceratodus; species Neoceratodus forsteri. Next base: position 1,435,376,263 of record CM028131.1, on the reverse strand, counting down.
ACCTCCCCAGGTCTACCCATCACTATGGGTGTCTCAGAGGGCTCCATCCTGGGACCACTGCTTTTCTCCCTATTCATTAACTCCCTCCCTGCTGACAGTCTAAAATGCCCTGCCCTACTGTACTCCAACAACCTGGTCCACTACCATAGTGGCAAATCCATCCAAAACATATCCTCTCCTCTGTGTTGTCCCACAATTATGGCCATGCCCACAACTGGATCATATCCAACATGCTCCTGGTGAATGAGAAGAAAACCAAGATAATGCTCCTTGGATCCAAACCCTACCTAGCTAATGCTGCTAAATCTAACTCCTCCCCTTCTGGTGCTCTCCCCATCTGGACCTCCATTGTAGGTAGTCTCTGATTTCAAATACCTGGGTGTAACCTTAGACCCATCCCTTTCATTCATTCTGTACACAAACACTGTAGTATGCGGAATCAACTAAAAACTTGGGACCACTTATTGCATAAAGAACTATCTTACCCCCACTGCATGACTTGCCATTGCCCATGGAAACCTGCTCCCCATCCTTGACTATTGCTCTCTGATTTACTGTTCCTCACTGTCTGCTACCCTTCACTTTAGATTTAACTCAGTATATAATAGTGTCTGCTGCTTCGAGCTGATGACCCCCCTTCTCTACCCATCACTGTGACCTATACAAATCTCTAGGCTTGCCCTAACTCAAATGTCATTTCGACTAAGCCCTTGGTAGTATCATTGATTGCACATTACGTGATGGTATCATGTCCCCATATGCTTCTCTCCTTAAGGCAAGTACTGTCCCTAGCTGTTTGCATAATACTTTGGTCCCCCTGTTGGAAGTCCCCAGAGTCTCGCACCATTTCCCTTGGCACCTTTTTTGCCAACTCTGTCCCAAACCAGCTGTTGAAGTGACTTCTTGAAAGCCTCTGTGGATTGATCAGTGGTGGAATATTGAGCTTCTATAACTGCTTTGACACCAGAAACAATGTGCTGTATGTACAGACCCCATCTTCCCAGTGCACCACTAATTTAGCTGGGTACCAGAGTTGGGATTTGATACCCTCTTCCTTTGATAGCTTAATTACACTGAGTACCTGTTTTCCTTTCATTGTGGTGAACGTGGGGCAATCATGGTCTGACTAGACCCTCTTGCCATTGACATTAATATATTTTATCCCCCAGGCCACTCTCATAATGTGCTCTTTCACTGGATGACATGAGAAATTTATCAGGATGGATCATGGAGGGGCTCTTGCTTTGGGGATGGGTCCAAGGGAAAGGTGCACCCTTTCAGTCTCTACAGGATCATATTCAGCTATATTTAGTTCTCGGCAGATCAAGGCAGTCATGAAACCCACCAAGTCATCCTGCTCATAGACCACTGGAAACCAAAATAATCTTAGTTTTTTTTTCTCAGACCTCAGGCTTCAGCATCTTCAGCACATTTTGTCAGGTCTCTCCCACTGTGCAAGGTGCAGCACCACATGGTTTAGGCTTAGTGTTACATATCTGATTGATTGAGACCTTCTTCAACATTGGCAACATGGTGCTCCAGTCTCTTCAGGTCTTGCTTTATGTTCAGTACACTGGAATTGATCCTCCAGAGAATTTCATTCAATGGGCCTATGCAACCGGAATAGTGTTATGCTTGTGCAACTGTGATAACTGTTTTGTCATTCACACTCTCATTTCCATGCAGAATTACCACTCTGAAGGGGTACCAAAGGCAAGGAGTCCTCAAAGAGGGTTCCACCCCTAGAGGTGTCACAGGAAAGCTTCTTGTGGCTAAAGTTACCTTAGCAAGGTGCTCCCCCAAGGAAAGAAGTGTGCCACTGGAGGAGGATGGGTGGATTGTGGTGAAAAGAAAAAGTGCTTCAGAGGGAGGCTGGGACGGACCGCTGATATACTGTAGCTCAAAAAGAGGGTGTGGCTGGTTGCTTCACCCCATTGAACTACAGCAATAGCATTTAAATTCAATGAGACTACTCAACCAGAGTAGTGTTATGCTTGTACAACTGTGATAACTGTTTGACCATTCACACTCTCTATTCCAAAGAGAATTACCATCCTCTGGGGTACCGAAGGCAAGAAGCCCTCAAAGAGGGTTTCAATGCCAGATGCCATGGTAAAGATTTCCTTGGCTAAAGGTACCTTAGAAAGGAGCCCCAAAAAGAGTATTGAGCAGTAAATATTGACTACTAGGTTGACAGAAGATTGACAGCAGTGAGAAACCTTGAAGAATACAAATGAGATGCACAGGTTATCAGGATTGCACTGATAAAATGAATTGCAGTGATGACAAAAGGGGGCTTCCTAAGAAGAGAGGGAACACCACGTAGGGTCATCATCCATCTCCATCCAACAGCAGAACCCCACATAAGAAAACTAAGGAATATGCTATTTTAACAACTAACTAGATACATTTATTACCTTTGGCATGGAGGACAGGACCCCCCTTTAAATGGAGGAAACCACTGGGGATCCAAGGCCTAGGTTGCCTTCTCTCTAGGTGTGGGATATTTTATTTTGTAATGGCTCGGCTATTGCAATTTGGAAACCCAATTTCAGTTGTTGTTTTTTTTTTGAGGAAGGATCTTATTCTATCCCTCTCCGGGAAATGCTGTGGTGTGGCTGAAGAGATAACGCTTCAGCAAAGGTAGAGTCCCATACAGGAGGTCCTCACCTATGGTGGGAGGAGGGGAGCAACAACCACTGGAAGGCATTCACCTGTCCTCCAAGCCTGAGACCTAAGGTGGAGGTAGATGTCTGAGGGTCTTCCATGAAGACTGCCAGAGAATTGAGCTGGTCAAGGAAGGGGAGGTCAAGGAGACCAAGTGAGCTGTAGGTGGTCATAGGGAGAATAGCTTTCAAAGGTGCCACTTTGTAGCCATAGCCAAAGGAGCAGAAGTTTTAAATTCTACATCAAGAGGTGCTGCCAATGAGTTAGATGACTGAAACTCTGTCCAGAGGTAGGACATTCCCACTATGGGCCAGATGAGAAGGACCCCATCCCAAGTTTCACATGCTCAAGATGTGGACTTAGTGGGTGCAGAGAGAGACCGTTGGATACAGTGAAGGCCCTGAGCCAGGAAAGGTAATGGTCATGGTTGGCATGCCTTCAATTTATTAGTGAGAGCATGAATTAACTTTGATGTGGTAGATAGGAGGAAGCAGGGCAAAGCTGCTGGCTGTAGATTAGGTAGCAGGTTATTCATAAGGAGGTCAGGTGAAGACAGCGACTGTAGCTTAGGTAGCAGGTTAGTGATAAGGAGGATGGGCAAAGTCAGAGGCCTGGGAGAGGTAGGATGCTGCACTGGGAGCCATTGATAGTAGTAGCAGCCAGCAGAAAGCAAACCAATAAATTCTATTAAGGAAGCCAAATTAATAGTGACATAGAAGATATTAAGTTGAGTAGTGAGAGGCTGTGATGCCAGTGATTGATTCAATGAGATTTAGCATAAATGAATCGAGATTTAGCAGATGATTGCTATGGTTTCAGCAGCAGTTGCTTGCTATGACTTCAGCATGAATAGAGAATCAATATGATTGGCATGAATACCTTAAAGACCATTAAGGCAGAGTTAGGTTATTCCAGTAAGAAGCCTTTGCAACACAGTAATGGAATGGAATGAATATATTGAAAGTCATGTAGGCTGTGAGGTTAATGTATTAATGCATAGATAATTGAAAAGCCATGCGCCCAAAGGAGAAGGGTAAAATCATATAGCTTACTTAAAATCACACTCCTGCTACTTGGAGCAATGATGACCCACTGTGACATCACAGTCCCCTGCTGTGAGAATAACAGGGAAGCCACAAGCTGAGCACCATGAGATCAAACAGTAACTGTAATGTTGATAGAGTGGAACCCCCAAAAATGGAACTAATTTAATGACTGAAGTTGCAGTAAGGGTAGAGGTCATAAATGGACTGCTGTGGTTTTGGTAAAAGCATGGTTCAGTAAAAGTATGAAATAGTAACAAATGAGCTGGAATAATACAACTATTGGAGTGAGGAGTAAATGCAGTAGGGCATGACATAGCTAGAGCAGCCAGAGGAATGAAAGACAGAGTTATAGCTAGTAAGGGGAGCTAGTACTGAGTAAGGCAGATGCAAACAAATAAGGATGCTGTTTTCATGTTCAGCACTGGGACTGCTACAACATGAAAACAGCAATTGGACCTGAGAGCACACAGGTAACAAAACCAGATAAAAGAGGGAGTGCTGAAAGCATGCTACAATGAAATGAGAACCAGATCAGCAATGCATCAGAATATAACAATGCAAACAAAGTGGTGCTAGAAAACTAGAGAAGCCCCCCCCCCACCAAAAGAAAACAAAGCTAACAGAAGCATGGGAGCAGGGAGGATAAACAAGCAACTGAGATAGAAGCTCAAACAGACTGCAACCAGAGACAAAATGCTGACCTAGAAGCAGGAGTAAAGGCAAAATACTGACCCAGAAGCAGGAGAAGCACAGGCTAGGCAAAGAGTCTGGTACAGCCAGCAGAATCCAAACACAAGGGAAGGTAGGAGACAAACACAGCAGAAAGGGAAAGGGAGGTAAGGCCCAGGGAAAGGTCAGCCCCAGAGAGAGAGACTGGACAGAGCAACTGGCCACAAAGAAAAAGAGCTTCCATGGGAGTCTGTGAGGGACTGCTTATATAGCTCAGGAAGAGGGCATGGCTGGTTGCTTCCCCTCATTGAACTACAGACAGTAGTCTTTCAATTATGTTGCTTTAGATGGCTTGACTATTCAATGAGCTACTTTGTGAGGCCCAAAAATTATCTTCCCTCGCCAAGCCAATCATGTAGTCTGAGACCCTCGAGGGGAGTTACTTGCACTCTGGTTTCTCCAGCTCCCTCATTGCAGTTTTGGTTTGGTAGTTCCAGTCTCTTCACTCTGGCATGCAGCACTCATATTGCAGTGCCATTCACTCAGTGTAAGTTGAATATGTTGCCTTTGTGTATTGAAGGAAACTGATTTTGATTACCAGTGGTATGGGAGCTCAACTTTAGGCTTCCGCCATGTTTGGTGATGTCACCAGAAATCCTAACTCACCCACTTATGACTACCACTGTACTTTATGACGGCCCATACAGACCTGTGAAATGGGTCAATCTGTATTTTTGATTGTCTGTTTTGTAGTTTGACTGGTTCCCTGAATTTCACAGTTCTTATTGACTCTATAATGTAAATTGCAGGAGACTGCTTTCCCATTTTTTAAGTGAAACAGGATTTTATTCCACAAATGCACTGGATGTCCCTCAGAACAAGTCTCTCTGAGGAAAATGTTTCAGTAACTATTTTGAGATATGACAAGGCTGCATTCCAGACAAAAAAAGTTTCCATGTGCCTCCTTATGTAACCTGCAGAAATTACATTTGAGAGTGAAGGATATGTTAACTAAAGCTGTAGTTTTGTCCCAGATAAACTGTACCTACAGTATGTCTGTTTAAACTTTGATTCTTGCATGATCTTACTATGAGCTAGAAGACGCATCAGAGATGTGTTTTTTTTATAGTTTTCTAACTAGCAGCATTTCTGCAGTGGTGGAGGTATATGTGTGCATGTGCATGCACTCATGCAGCAAGAAGAGCAGCAGCTAGCAAAAAGAGATAACCATAACTCAGGATCTAACTGTATGTTTTTTGTTTCAGTTTGGTGAGTGATATTTTTAGAGTGTTTGCTAACTGACGCATTTCTGCAGTGGGAGGTGATGTGGTATGTGTGTAGAACTCTGCACACATGACAGTACCTAGTAGATAGAAATAAAGCCATAGAATTCTGAATGAATTTCTTCTGTCTGATGAGTGTTATATTTTGAGAGTGTCAGCTCAGTGCTGGTAAAATACATATTTTTTCTGTCTGTTGCTGTTTGAGGGGACTGCAGAAGAAAAGTTCTGGCCATGGATGCAAGCACTCATAAGGTACAGCATAATGACAATATATGGATAAGGGAAAGGGAATGTGGTCATATAGCTAGTGGTGCATCAAGTGGTATATCTGCTACAAAGTCCTCAGTGCTTCAGAAACTAGCACTACCAGTAGTTGCAGTAGTGTCACAGGAGGCTGTGAAAACATCATGGGTCAAAGTACCACTGTTGAGCTTCATCAAATTAAACAAATCTGCTAATGATGTTGCAGCATTGTTAATGGAACTGAATAGGGAGTCAGAGTTGACACTGGAGCAGGAGTCACAGGAGACAGTGGATGAGGAGTCACAGAAACAGATGGTAGTGGAGGAGGAGGATTCACAGAAGCAAGCAGTAGAGGAGGTGACATAGAAGGGGTGCTTCCAGGCAGGTGCATATAAAGCAGCATCTGCTTGCATCCTCTGGGAAAGATGAGGTAGTGAGGCTAGAAACTATAGATAAATTTACTTTCTGGTCAGTCTAGAATTTTTTGAGGAGGTATTCAATAATCATACAGTTGGTCATCTTCTAAAAATATCAAATATGGAAGACTCTGGTAAAGATTACAAGAAAATGGAGCTCAAAACAGGAGAGATTATATACTCAGAGAGCTTGAATGTTTTGTGAACAACATGATTGGAAATATTCCTCCAGTTCATGGTAGCATCCCTCCAAGTACTGAGGAAATTCCTCTAAAGCAATCTAAATGAAATCCAGCCCCATTAATTGTATTATCAGTTGCTGACTCCTGCAACAAAAATAGAAATGAAAAAGAACAAGAAATTTGAAGCCTGACCCCTCTACCTCAGCAGGCTGGGAAACTGTTCAGGGTAAAAGGTTCAAAAAAGGAGGAAGGGCTGATGTATATAATCCCCTAACCAAAAAAGTAACATCTCCTACCTCGATCTTTCTGTCATTTCACAGATTTTCTGTTCTGGAGAATGCTAGCTCTGAACACCCTGTAAATCAGATTCAGCATTTTGCCAGTAATTTAACACCCAAAGTGATTGGAGACTCAATTGTCCAATAAATTGATTCCCATCCATCACAAGAAGAGAAGCTTTGTAATAATGGTACCTGCCTTCCAGGAGCTAAGATTGAGGATTTATCATCCAGAATTTATAAACTGTTAGGGGAGGAAAACTTCAATATTATCTTACATGTGGACACAAACAAAGTGGGACATACCCACGGAAAGGATATTTGTTGCGACCTGATCAAACTCAATCATAACATTATGAACAAGTTCTAGCAAGAGCCGATATGGCTGTGGCAAGCTTGCAGAAGCTCTGAAGAATGAGCACCCTAAGCACCACTGAATGCCATCCCCAAGATAGTGACAGTGATAGCACTGCACATGTGCAGCACTCGCACATGCTCAGTTGCGTGGAATGGCATTATGCCATTCCCAAGATGTTGGTGCCAGTGGAACTGTGCATGCAAACTATGCACGGATGCATAGTTTTTGTGCCAACATGTGGAAGTAGCAGCTGAAATAGTGCTGCTACAGCTCTGAAAGTGAGCAACCGTAGTGGACTGTTTTCAGCTTTGTTGGAGTTTCTGACGGATACTTCAGAAACTTCAACAGGAAGCCTTCCACAATAGCACATTTTCAGAGAGAGTGATTGCAAAATGGCTGCAGGCTCCACCCTGAGCTGTAAAAAGGGTTGTAATGTGGCAATTTCTGGAATTTTGCCAAATCCATAAGCACTGTCAGAAAAAAATTCCACTATTGCCAGGAGAAATGCTAGATTTAAAAACTAGTGTTATAGAGAGGGTTTTCTCTTTATAAATTATTAGGACACATTTTATCATGACAAATCATATTTTCCCAGGGATGGACTACATTTAAATAAAAAGGGCATTTCCCAGTTTGCTTCTTACTTTCAGACAACTTTCCAGAATCCTGATTTAAACTAGTTACTGAGGAGGAAAGTATGAGTCCCCTATCTCCCTTTCAAGTTATAAACAACTCAAATCATATGCAAATGAATGTGAGCAAAATGCATAACAATACACTTAAAGGGCTATTGATTAATGCACAGAGTGTAAATAATAAATTTGATGAATTTTTAACCATCTGTTACATAAACCATCCTGATATAATAGCTATAACAGAGACCTGGTGTACTAACATAGACACCTGGAGCAGAACCATCCAGGGACATGAACATTTTTCTGCAATAGAAAAGAAATGAAAGAGGATGGCATAACACTTTACATACATTCAAGACTTAATTCTATTGATATATATAAAAAATAAAAACATCTGACTACATAGAATCAAGTTGGAAAAAAATCTAAAAAAAAGTTGATTATAGATCTTTGTTGATGCTTCACCACAAATCTCCAATGAAATAATGGTTGAATTGGAAAATGCAATAGATCAGGGGGAAACACTGTTTATGGGAGATTTAAATTTCAGGGACATTGACTGGACCAATTGGTCAGCAACATATTGTACTTCTAAGCTTTTCATTAATCTCTGCAAAGAGCTATCCTTGACTCAGCATGTTCTCATGCCAACTAAAGGACAAAATATACTTGACATTTTCCTACATACCCAAAATGCTGATATTATTAATTGTATAGTTACCACCCCTCTTGATAACAGTGACCATAGCATGGTCAACTTCAAAATAATATCCGATTTGACTACTTCTAAAACTATAACTAAGATATTTGCACATAAAGGAGATAATGTTAACCTAATTAACAAAGCACTGCTCGACATTGATTGGAACAAATTGTTCAAAGATCATACAGTACAGGATATGTGGAACTTACTGAAATCCATAATTCTAGAAACAGCACATCTTCATATACTCCCTTCCCCATTCACTCTTACTTCCCCTCCTTTCCCCTCCTCCTGCTCCTCCTCTTCGCTCCCCTGCACTTATGAGATACTGCTCCTCCTCCTCCTCCTTCTGCAGCACTTTTGTACTGCTTTGAGCCTGCTCTTGGTACATTATCACACAAAAAATTGTTCTGTTGCATTATTGTGTATGCTATGCTGTAGTGTACTCTGTGTTCCCCTACTGTTATATACAGTAATCTTGCAAGTGAAATTGTCTGTACTGCACCCTTACAGTTGTATTCTTGTTCTTCCTGTCTCTACATAATTTGTATCTGTTCCCCTATTTCACCCCCCCAGGTTGCACTGTGAGATGAGCAACTTGTTGTTCAGTGTGCCCTCCTGGTCAAACACTTTAATAAATAAATATACCAAAAATTGTTAAAAACAGAAATTTCAAAAATGAACCAAAATGGCTGAATCATAAAATAGTAAAGCTCATCTCCAAAAAGAAAAAAATATACAATAAATATCTGTCTAATAAATCTGCCATTAGATGGGAGGCTTTTAAGAGGCTGCAAAAAACTAGCAAACTTACCATCAAAAAATCAGAAAGGAAACTGAGCGTACACTGGCAGATCTCATCACAAAAGGAAACAACAAAGTATTTTATAATTATATCGATTCATTAAAGAAAAATACATGTATGGTGGGACCGCAAAGTAATGAAACAATTTCAATAAATAACCCAATAGACATGACTAATCTTTTAAATGATCATTTTTGTATGTCCTTCACAGATAAAAAAGAAGACAATTGTGAAACTATACCTAAAAACATCTAAGTCACATTAGATACCAACTTCACTTATAAAGAAATCAGTATTAAGTTAAAAAATCTCAAATCAGGTTCCTCTCTCGGTCCTTTCATGATCACTCCAGACATGCTAAAAATCATGCATGAATATATAATTCTCCCTCTGTAGTTCATTTTTAATCTCAGTATTCAGATAGGTCAGGTTTCTGTGGACTGGTGTATGGCAAACGTGATGTCCCTATACAAAAAAGGAGACAAGAGTATTATGGACAACTATAGACCAATCAATCTTACACCATTTCTATGTAAATAATGGAAGGGATTATCAAAGACAGAATTATATCATCTTTTGGGGATTTCGATGTTAACTAACATGGTTTTTCTAAGGGGCGTTCTTGCATCACAAATCTGCTTTGTTTTTACGAGCATGTTAGTCGAAGCCTAGATAATACAATACCCTGTGATGTAATTTTGTTAGACTTCAAGAAGGCTTTTGATTTAATTCCATATTGGGCCCTTCTGAAAAAAATTAGATACTTTAGGAACCCATCCAAGTTACATCAAATGGATTCAAAACTGGTTAACAGCCTGGACTCAATGAGTTGTCATCAATGGCCACACATCAGATTGGAAACATACGTTGAGTGGGGTTCCTCAAGGGTCAGTTTTGGCCCCATTAATATTTCAGATTTAAAAGGATGACCTATCATCAAACATCAGCTGTTGGACTATCAAGTATGCTGATGATTGTAAAATCAGCGGAACTTGTTCCACTCCAAAAGACTGCCTTAAATTCCAACAAGATTTGCATAAACTAACAACCTGATCCAGAAAATTGGGCTATTTTCTAACAGCAAATGCAGTGTTATGCATCTCGGTGCTCAAAATCCTGAATATAGCTATATGCCAAATGAACAATTAAAAAATCTGAGTCTGAGAGGAACTTGGGTATCAATATACATAATTAATTCTCCTTTGATAATCAAATTACTGAAATCATTAATAAAGCAAACAAGGTCTGGTGGGCCATCAGGAGAAACATTATATCTCAGGATGAATCAGTAATCCTTCCATTATACAAGGCATGCATTCATCCCCTTCTGGACTATTCATCTCAATTATGGTGTTCATATGAAAAAAGGATATCAAACATTTAGAAAAAAATCTAAAGAAAAGTTACAATATTTGTGTGAGAAGTTAATGCCTAAATTATGAACAAAGGCTTAACAAATTTGGGCTGATGTTATTAGAAACAAGAAGATTGAGGGGGTGATCTCCTGTTAGTTAGGGATATTATTTATGAAGATTATCTTGTGACTGAAATTGGCCTAGATTTCAAACAAATTAATATTAACACATGAGGTCACCCATTACAGTTAAAATGTTATAGTTGTATTTCAAAAAAATTAGCATATTACCTCTCTGAAATAATAATAAGATCATGTAATTCTCTATTCTTTGATTGCTAGTGACTCAAAAGAGATTTTTTAAAAATATGTTAGACAAGTTCATGCTTTCTGACATTCCTTTGTGTTTTTATAGGTGATAAACAGGAGCTTCTCGTGGGCTCATATGTATACCCTTGAGGATAGAAGGGAGAAGGAGCACATGATAGAAACTTTAAAGTACCTCAAGGGAATCAACATAGTCCAAGAGGGTAGCATCTTAGAGAAAAAGAGATGTGCAAGAACAAGGGGACACAATTTGAAGATAGAGAGGGGACAGCTGACAGATAACGTTAGGAAGTATTTTTTCACAGAGAGGGTTGTGGCTGCATGGAACAGCCTTCATGAGGAGGTCATGGAGTCAAGAACAGTGGGGGAATTCAAGAATGCATGGGACAGACATAAGGCAATTCTAGTGGGGAGTAGGAGGAAGTAGGCTGTTGGTTAACTAGGATCTGCAACTTATCCATCAGGTAGAGAAATAGGCGGACTAGGTGGGATAAGCGGTCCTTATCTGCCATCAGATTCTATGTTTTATGCCTTTTGCTCCTTCTCAGTGTCTTAGTAAATCTTTGTAAAACTAGGAGGAGGAGTCACAGCAGAAGAATATTGTGCACTTGGTCCATACTGCTAGTCAGGCAGCACAAGCTGAAAAGGTGGAAGAAAAAGAGATGGAGTCTGAATTGATCATCAGTGAGGATTAAGATGTTGATGATTTTGTCAGGATTTAGATTGGGAGCCATAACACCATATACTGTAAGTGTCCACGTACCAAATGCCCCATATAGGGTTTCACTGAAAGGGTACTTGAGGAGGACAAAGATGAGGAAGAAAAAGGAAGGTTCAAGTCCCACACATAAAACTGTATGAAATAGCAATGGTAATGGCCAAGTTTAGGCCAAGGCATAGGGAAAGAAGAGGGATGACGATAGCAGAGGTAAAAGAGGAGGAGCAGGTAAGCATAATGATGAAGAAGGTGCAAGCACAGATACAGGCCTATACCTACTTACCCCCATGGACAAGCAACAGCCAAGTAGCTACCAGCATTCCAGACTTCATTAGGATGAGAAATTAATGACAAAATGGTGGAGAGTGTGGAAATATGCCAGATATGCAAAGCTCATGCCAGACATGGCAAACCTGGCTCATGTCTCTGGACTACCAGGTAGCATAGCCATTTGATGACTAAGCATCTTCTAAGGAGGCAGCAGCATCAAAGAGACATTATTAAACTTGTTATTGAGGGTCAAGGGAGGAAGAAAGAGAAATTAACAAATGGGTTGATGCAAGATGTCAGCAGGAGCACCACCACAACAAACAATGAGCTTGTGACAAGAACTCCAGTCAACAAAGTACCACACATGGTACTATAACTGGCTATTTTCCCAGTCCAAAAATGAAGTCATCAACCAGACCTGTCACTGCCCCAAAGAAGGTGTAACAATTACAAACATTATCCCCATATGTACGTCATACCGAAGCGAAACTCACACAACCAATGTAAAAAAAAAATCAATAATTGCAAGCAACCCTCCGTTGGATACGGAACACAGTGCTGGGGTAGCACAAATGTTTCCAGTTTAAATATTACCCTATTCTTTTGTATGAAATCCAGATTTACATTACTTAATGAGTCAGGCAGTGCCAAAATGGACTTTTCCTTCATGAACATATTTTTCATCCAAGGCAGTTTCTAAAATTGTGCCTTGCTCTGAAATCCTCCATCCAGCTCTTTTAACATCCTAATGGAGCTGAACAATTGAATTGAGGACTGGCACACATTCCAGATTTGAAAGCTAGGTTATTCGACAGTGGCAATGGTGTAAGCAAACAATAAGAACTTGATCCTATTAAAGACATCTCCTAACCTTTATTGGGGAACTTTAATTTTAATATTGCCGGTCAGTTCATTATCAGGAAATTTTGGTCCTATGTTGATATTACTAAGGTAGACCATCTGCTTCAGGATGGCAAGCTCCTTTCTTTTCAGCAAGCCCAATTGAAATATGGGTTACCTTCCTCAGGGTGTTTCAAATATCTCCAACTAACTCATTTATTAGTACATCATTTTGGATCCTGGTTGTGGCCTATCACTTATGGGATGGAAATTCTTCCTCTGATTTTGAATGCAGTCATTCCACATGACATTTCTTATCTCTACACAAATTTTATGAGATACTGTTACTCCAAGAGGCAAGCCAAACCAATTACTGGGATCAGGCACTCTCATCTTCAAAAGGTGTGCATGATCGGCAAGTGATATGGCAGAATGCTTATAGATATATACAGGTTTATGCAGTTCCAAATCATTCATAATCTGTATTACACCCCGGTTAGGTTACACAAAATGGGGAAGGCTCCTACTTCTACATGTTCCAGGTGTGGTAAGGAAACAGGTTCCTTAGTGCATATTATCTGGTCATGTAAGAAGGTGGTTCCTTTTTAGAAGTCTATATGCCAGCGATTGGATCCCCTATTGGGCCTGGAGAATTCTTTTCTACCTTAAATCTCTTTGCTTGGTAATTTTGCATACCTCCTAGGTGGCAACCAATGACCTCATATGGTGTTAATTACTGCCTGCGCTAAGAAGGTCATTTTAAGGCATTGGTGCAATTCTTCAGTTCCCCAGTACTTAGAGTGGTATAAGGAAATACTGTTTGATTTGCAAGAGGAGTGGATTATTGGCAGTTTGGCAGATCATCTAGAGAGATATAAAAAGATATGGGAACCCATATATGTTTTATTAATGCTATAGTCTCCCAGTTTCCATAGTTCCGTGTCTCCTTGGGGTAGCCCGAAAACAGAGTATTGAGCTTTAACAGTCCTGACCTCTAATCTCACTATTAGGATGTAATCCATTTGTAGGACTGAACATGGTTATATTTTCTTTTTTTCCTTTTTTTGATCAGTTTTATGGTGTTTGGTTTTATATAATGTTCTCTTTGTTCATGGACCTGTATTTCTCTATTATAAAATTTGGTGACTCTAGTATATTATGTTATAAGCTATTATCTTCTTTGTTCCAGAAGTTCTAGGTTCTGTTTACTCTCCTCCGTTCTGGGGTGGAAGGGATGGGGAGATGGGGGTTAGGGGGGATGGGGTGATTATGTGGTTAATAGTGGTTACTAGGTATCAGAGTCATCTAAGTATATGAGTTTATTTTCCACTGTCAATGATTGTTAAAGATGGCACTCATTGCATGCTCACTGATTTTTAAATTGTTCATGTCTTTAAAAATTAATAAGATATATTCAATTAAAAAAGTAAGCAATAAGACACAATGGGGTGTGCATGGAACAGATTTTACCACATGCCCAGGGGCATAGTGCGGCTTCGTGCCTTCAGCTCCTGGAAGTGTGGTAAAATCTGTTCCATGCACACCTAGAGTGTCTTATTGCTCTTATAAAATGGCTCTTTGGATTTTACATGCATGTAAAAATCAAAGTTGTTATCTTTAAATAGAAAAAAATTACAATATTTAATGTATTTTGATGTAAAATAGTTCTTCCATCTGTAATAGATTATTGCGTGTCCCACCACATTGGACTAGTGCCCCACCGTGTCCACCATAGATATGGCTACCAAGTGTCTGTCCACACACTTTTGGCTCTTCCCATCACTATCACTATCACTCACAGGAACATTGTGAAAAAAGAAGGCTGACCTCATCATTAAAATAAGTGTGAACCGAGTGGTGGTCTGTATTAGGACCATAAGCAAACAGTCAATTATCCCCACCCATGTGACTTTGAATGCATTGCCGTTTTTTAATGTCTGTTGAAGAGAGAGAGGGAGAGCAAAGTTTTCTTCAGGTGGGCTGGGAACAATGTCGGGGAGAGACAGAGTGGCTGACAGTGCAGGGCACTGGTGGAGATGGTACACACATTCCTTTGTTTACCGCAAATAGCAGCAGCAGCAACAATCCACACACAGGTAAAGCTTACTTACCACAAATAGCAGCAACAGCAATAATCTGTGAATAAAGCTCAAAATAAAAAATAATTTGCTGCACGGTCTTCCAAAAGTAACTTCAAATGCCATTACCCGCTGACCGTTTTTATTTATTTATTTATTTAGTTATTGAAATGTTTCACAGGGAGGCACACTGAGCGACAAGTCACTCATCTCATGGTGCAACCTGGGGGGAAGGGTACAATAGGAATAAGACATTAAGCATTCAAGGTACAAGATCAACATCAACATACAGTTGTAAGGCAGGTGATACAAACAGTGTTACAACAGTGTTGCACATGATAGGCAGAAAGAGTGGACAATAATATGTGCCAGGTTAATAAGTAAACAAGTGTTTATGTGAAAGAAAAGGGGGAAGGAGAGGGAGGGGTGAGGTGGGGGAGAGGGAAGAGTCGTGTCCCTGGAGACCCCTTCAGGATGTGAGGAACACTGCAAAGGGACTGGGGGGATCAGAGAGAATGGGATAAGGCAGTGTTCCAGAGAGACTCCTTCAGGATGTGGACAACCCTGCAAGGCATCTGTGGGGCTAGATAGAAAGGAGGATAAGGCTGTAGGGATTTAAAGTGGTAGGAGAGAGAGAGAGAGAGAAGGAGGAGGAGGAGGTGTGACTTAATGCTAGGAGAGGGAATAGGACCTAACCTAAGAAAGGAGCCTTCAGGATGTGGGATACCCTGCAAGGGGGTTGGGGAAGGTCAGTAGATAGGGATTAAGACAGTGATAGGAGAGGGAGGGAGTGAGGGAGGGAGAGTTAAACCCTTGAGGGGAAGAGAATTCACACCTTTAGAGGGGATGGGGCCTAATCAATAGTCCATTAAGATGCATTGGACCCTGCTAGTAGTCATGGAAAGCCAAGATGGTGGCTAGATAGAAATGGAGAGATATGCCTGAGCTCAATTGGATCCCTTCGGGATGCTGAAAATCCTGCAAGGGGACTGCAATGGTCAGGGAGAAAGGTAGACGGGGAGGGGAAGGAGAAGAGACAAGATTAGATGCAGTAGTACCCCCTCAGGATGATGAGAACCCTGCAAGGGGACTGCAAATACTAGGAAGAAGGGTAGATGAGGAGGGGAAGGAGAGAAAACAAGCCTAGGTCCAGTAGGACCCCTTCAGGATGCTGAGAACCCTGCAAGGGGACTGTGAAGGCTAGGGAGAAAAGGTAGAATGGGGGAGGATAAGGAGAGGAGACATGCCTAGACACAGTAGGGCCCCTTCAGGATGCTGAGAACCCTGCAAGGGAACTGCAAAGGCTAGTGGGACAGGTAGCTAGGGAGGGGGGAGAGGAGAGGAGACAAGCCTAGACACAGTAGGACCCCATCAGGATGCTAAGAGAACTGCAAGTCTAGGAAGATAGGAGGGACAGTTGAAGAAGGGAGTAGATGAAAGATACAAGCCCTTAGGGGGGTAGGAGAGGGACCCATGGAGAGAATTCAGGGTTCCTTACAATCTCTGAGAGATTAAGGGAGATCAGTAAGGGGGTGCAATTTGGGGGAAGGGGAAAAGAGCTAGAAATGTGGGGGTGGGGGTGCACAGGGTAAAATGAAGGTGACAGTAAAGGGGTAGGGTTTGTCCAGGGCTTAGAGGAGGGAATTAGGGAGGGACATGGCAGGAGCAGCTAGGTTCAAGGTAGTTATTGAGGGCAGAGATGATGGAGTAGGTGGAGGATGAGTGCCAGATTTGAGGGGGAGAATTCAAGATTTTGGGGAGGCAATGAGAGTAACTGGATTGGCTGATTTGGGTGGATCTGAGGGGCACTACTAGAGTGCAAGAGTTAGGCGCTCTAAGGGAATGGGAGGATGAGGGGTGTTATAAAGGAGGAGGTGAGGTAGGACGGGAGCTCACCCAACCAGTGCTTGGAGGTGAATTTAGCACAGTAGGAGTGTCACCTATTTGCAAGAGAGGGGAAGGATAGGGCATGATAAAGATCACAGTGGTGGGTTAGAAGAGGGGCATCCAGGGCAAAGCAGCAGAAGGAATTGAAGAGGGCATCCAGTCTGACCAGGGAGGACTTAGGGGCAGCACTATAGACTACTTCACAGTAGTCAAAAATGGGCAGTATCATCTTCTGAACAAGTGCATGCCTAGCTGTAGGAGGGGTGCAACTACAGTTCCTGAACAGGGCATCAAGCTTGGGGTGAAGTTTTTTTCTGATGGTGTCAATATGTCCAGAGAAGTTTAGGTGTTGGTCCAGCCAAACACCTTAGTACCTGAAGGAGTATGTGTCCTCAAGTAAAGCCCCATCAAGGGTCTAGAAAGTGGGTAGGGAGGGAAACCAGGGAGTCTCTGCCCCGTGCCAAAGATCATAGAGACAGTCTTCTTGGCATTGAGGAAACATTGATGGTTAGCAAACCAGAGCTGAACCTTGTTAAAGTCTTGCTGTAAGCCAGTTGTAACCTCAGCAAGACAGGAGCTGGATGCATACAGGACTGTATCATCGTCATACATATGTATAGCGGAGGAGGGGAAGCAAACAGAGGGAAGGTTGCTTAAGAAGATGGAGAATAGGAGGGGCCCTAATGCAGAGTCCTGGGGGACACCAGTGCTAATCGGGAGGGGAGGGTAAGTGATGTCCATGATCAGTGACTTAACTGATTGGATTCTGCCAAAAAGGTAGGCCTTGAACCAGTTTGTGGCAGAGGGTGATAGGCCAGCTGCTCGGAGTGAGTCAAGGAGAAAGGAGTGAGATATGGTGTCGAAGGCCTTGGCCAGGTCAACAAAAATGGCAGAGGTAATTTGGCCATTGTCCATCCTGGTTAGGATGGAGTCTGTGAGCTATAGGAGAGAGGTGGTGGGTGAGTATTTGTTCCTGAAACCAGACTGGAAAGGGGTGAAAAAGGAGGTGTCAGATAGAAAAGAGGTGAGTTGGGAGAGGACAATGGGTTCTTGAAACTTGGCAAGGGTAAGGAGGAAAGAAATGGGGTGATAATTGCCAGGGGATTAGGGGTCACCCCCTTTGGGTAGAGGGAGGACCACTGCATGTTTCCATGAAGAGGGGACTGAGACAGTAGAGAATAAGAGATTTAGGATTATTGAGGGGGGTTGGCAATGGCCGAAGCGGAGAGGGAGAGGGAGAGGGAGAGGGAGAGGAGTTTTGGGTTGAGGCCATCAGGAGAGGCACCTTTAGAGGGGTTGATAGTGAGGAGGGCACATAAGGCATCATTTGGGGTTACAGTAGTGAAAGAGAAGGGGAGGTGGGAGGGTGGTGGAGCAGGCACACTAGTAGAGGATGGTGAGGGTGATGGTAGGAGGAGAGGGATTTCAGTAGCTCAGTGGTGCAGGAAGTATAGTAGGAGTTAAATTCCATAGCTACAGCTGGTGGATCGGACACTAGTGAGCTATTTACTTGAAGTACCGGGGGGGGGCAACATGAGAGAGTAAATAGGGCATCATCCACCTTCCAGAAGTTTGAAGAGGAATTTATGTTAGTGATGAAGGCAGATTTATAATATTTGGACTCAGCTAACCTTGTAGCCCTGGTGCAAGCATTTTGGAGCATGCAGTAGTTTGCGAAGTCACCAGGATGCTGGGTAGCTTTATGACACTTCCAGGCTCGATCTCTAGCCCTGAGGCAGGCCAGAAGTTCAGGGATTATCCAAGGTAAGTAGTTATCTCTGACTTTGAAATACAAAATCACACATGCCCCCATAATGTAAAGTATCATGGACTGTACATGCATATCACCACAAAATGTTATGCTGGTTTAACTTTAAGCAGGAATGCATGGTGCCGAAAGGCCTCTCACACAGTCTGCAAAGGGTGCCAACAGAAGACACTGGCTCTAGTTTGTTTGAGTGGGGCAAAGACATTCCAGTTTACAAGAAAGATTTATTTGAAATAGGCAAGGGTCTTATCAACCGAGGGGTGGGAGGTTGGGGGAACCAGTCAGATGTGGCAAGGTTACTCAGGAGAGGTTCAAGGTCAAGAGATTTGAAAGAGCATAGTTGTATGGTTTTGTGTGATGATTAAGTTCTGTGGACTTTCCTAACTATGAATATTGGGTTATGGTTACTGAGAGCATCAGGGAGGATGCCAGAAATGATGACGTGTTGGGGGTGAGAGGTAAGGGCCCAGTCAAGTAAGGAGTGTTGTTTTGTCTTGTGGTTTGGGAGGGTGGGTTTGGAGATCAGTTGGGAGAGGTTTAGGGCTTCAATTTTGTTTTTAGTTTTGGTAGTTTTAGGTGACAACCAATTTATATTTACGTCACTAGGATGAATAATTCCCCAGAACAAGCAAGTGAAGTGATGGAGGTTAGGTGGTTTAGCGTGACCGAAGGATGGACATTTGACCAGCAGTAAATGCTGGCAACAAAGATTGGGAGAGTGAAGGGTCACATGGATAGCTAGGGCATTATGGGTCTTAGGATTGGAGGATGAGTAGATGATGGAATATTAGATGGAGGCTAGGACATAAATGGCTACACTACCACCCCTGCCAGCACGGTCTTGCATTAGCAGTGAGTAGCCAGGAATAGAGACTAAGTGGTCAGGGAGTGGTCACTGTTGCTTACAGTGAGCCATTACACCATAACCCACATGATCGATCACTGCAATGAAAACCACTCCAGCATATGGACTGAGCAAGCAACAGTTTTTACACATATAAAACAAAAACACAAAATTGAAGAATTTATTTTTAAAGAAATACAGGCGCTGAAGCTGCCAGAGACTAAAAGAGCAGAAGCAGGCATGCCATGGGACTGGCAGCCCAATTGGAGGATTGCATACTATGGGAAAAGTTTTTACTGTTATTTTAGAACACACTATGGTTGTTTTGGGGCTGATATGGGAAAGAATAAGAGCTGGTGGCACCCAAAGTTCTGTGATCGGCCAGCAAGGATGGAAGGAACAGTGTCACCAAGAGAAAAAAAACATGGCCACATTTGAAGTGTGAGTGTTCCAACAGCACATTCACTTTCTTTTATTCAAATGCGGTCCTGCTTTATGGTATTTGTTTTTATCTGTGCATCAAATGGATTTGATGCACAGGTAAAAACCAATCAGAGATCAGGATTTACTCTCCCCATTTTATAAATGTGAAATCAATCAATCTTTATTACGACTGTGGATGGAGCAAACAGGAGTATTGCATGTACAAAAGGAGTGATGTCATATTTTATGTCCATGGAACTGACTGAAGGTGTAAATAGTCTCCTACGCCTTACCCTCCTCCAATAAATGTTTTCCCGCCCTCAAATAAATACACTTTCATGTTAGTCAATGGTTGCGGGGTACTATTTTCTTTTTTAAATGGGTGGTACAAGAACTGGAACCTGAGTAGTGGGAGGCAGCATTGTTTTTTGGGGGGAAGTAAGATCCAACCCACCTCCACCAAGAAGCTCCTAAAGATCCAGCCCACTTTTTTTTATTCATGTTGGAGGGGAATGAGGTGGATCGATAATTCTGAAAGAAGACTCACTAGTTTGGTATCTGGCCAAGGAACAACACATCTGTGGAGTCCCTGCATTTTGTTAAGGAATAGGAGAACAGATGATATGTGATGCCTTCAAACTGACTTAAAAACCATTGGAACAAATGATTATCAGTCACCTGGTGTCTCAAAAGGAAAGACTCAGCTTTCTGGTATTTCTTAAACATTTATATACTGAAAACAAAGTTCGGTTTTTGGGATTAACAATATTTGTTTACCATATTCTATATATATATCTATATATATAGATATATATACATATATATATATATCTATATATATAGATATATATATAGTTTGTCTTTTTAGTAGTTTAAAAATCTTGAAACTATTGGAGTTAGTAATGCATTTAGAAATACATTTTAATTGTCTTTACAGATAAATGATGCAGGTTCATGTACTGTACTTGGTAAACACAGCCTGTGACGAAGTATATTTTACTTTTTTCCTTGCTCAGTTTCTGTCAGTGAAAAGAAAGACTGGAACAAATATCAGAGCTGCCATCCCCATGGATAAGCTATTTATCACTCATTTACACAAATGTAATTTCACATTTTTACCAAGAGGGAAGCAAGAAGATGAACCAGCATGGTTAACAAATACATTCATTGACACCTGTGAATGAATAGGGAGGGATTTTTCTAGCATTCCTTGTGAGTTTATACTCCTTGGAACCTGTTATTCCAGTTTCTGTGCCTGTGTGTGTATAGGACACTTTACAGCACTATTTTTCCTCTATCTTGAGGACTTAATTGAGACCACAGAAAGTTAACTCATTATCTTCTGGGAGTCATTATGTGTCAGATTACCAATGGATAGTACAGACATCATAGAAAGCTATTAGAAGTAGAATGGGTTAAACACTTCCCGGAACTAATCTCAAGGCCCTTAGGCACTCTTCATAATATCTGTTTTAAATATCTGAGATTTTGTTCTACTTTATAATCAAGAATTTTTGATTTGATTCTTTCTTTAGTTTTCCCAGTTGTATACCCAGATGTCTATCTAGTCTGGCTTGCTGTTGTGCTTCTAGGTCTTTTATTTTCATTTCTAGTTCATTTTGTTTGTGTAGCCATTCCGTCCTCCATCTTTGAGGCTATTTCTATTATTTTCCCCCTTAACATGGCTTTTATTGTGTCCCATAAAATCCCCGGATTCACTTCTTGTATATTATTATCTATGATTGCCTATTTTAGTTGGTCCTTTATTTGCTTTTGAATAGCCTTATCTTGTAGCAGGGAGATGTTTAGCCTCCAAAATGAGGTTTTCATGAGTGCACTCTATATGGCCATCTCTTCTGCTTAACCTTTTAAGGACTGAAAATTGCTGCTCTAACCAGCACTTTGTCCTCTCATGATTTAAAAACAGATATAACCCACCCCACCCCACCCATTTCAGCCCATTACATTCCAAACTAGGAATAACATAGGTGGGGTAGATACCTGAATGCCCAGTCAAGCACTCAAATGGATAATAACAGGTTAGTGGGAAGAGTCTGCCTTTATACTAGATCCACAGAAAGTTAACTCATTATCTTCTAGCAGTCAGAACTTTCTGCATATATTACAACAAACAATTCTCAACAACATTTTTACAAATAAGGAGTTTAGCAGTAATATGGTTGACACCAGCTTAATCTGGTTTAAGGTCAGTTGGCATTCATCTGTATCCCCCTTCCCAGGTCATGCCTGAAAATAGGCACGATTTATCTAGTGCACTTACCCAGTCAACAAAAACTAAATAAATAAATAAAATATGGTGTAAAGAGCTGCTCCCTGGAAAATTATCTGGTTTTGGGGGTTGGGGTTGCCACAAGTAGAATGGGACTTCATGGATGGGGGAGCTCATAACAGCAGAAGTGGCATGTTGGCATTAAAAGCTTAGTGGTATGGATGTAGAATCACCAGTATTTAAGCATGACTTTAGTAGAGGATAAATTGTGATGGGGGGGAGAGTGAGTCTTGGTATTTTAAACATAATGATTTTCTAAAACTTCTGCCTTCAATGGGTTATACTTTGTAGCCATCTGTACAGTATATCACTAAGCCACATGCAGTGGGGTATGGGTAAAACCCAGATCACCAGACTCAGGCCAGAGCTGTAAAATCTGAACTGGGCACAGCTTGTGCAAATATTGCTGATCCGGTGGAGCAGCAGTAAAAGATAAACTATGCAATACCCTCAATAGCACACCAATCCCAGTTTAAATTTACCTGATGCCAATTTTTAGGCCTTATATAGTAATATCTTCCTTCAAGAGAACAGCTTGTAATGAAATATGGCATTTGGAAATATGCACTTTTATATTATATGACTTTTGTGTGTGAACTGTATATCAGTCTCTAGAAAAACAATTAAACACATCAAATGTCTTCAAAAACTTGTCTCAACATTGTATTTATCTTCCACATTGTCAGAACATATAGTTGTCTCAGCAGTGTTTTCAGTTTGGGTACAGTACCTTCATGTATATGATGGCCTGGTTCTGTTGAGTTGATTGCTATAACAGTGCATAGAATAAATTGAAAAACATATAGGTAACTGTAATACAGATGGTGGCATTATTTTTAATTATACAATGGCAAGGAAAAATGTAAAAAGTTTATTGGCTGCTGACCCACTGAAACAGTGATGTTATTACACAGTAACATCACCGTAGCTTTGGATTTGGATCATTCCTTGCAGTTTCTCTTAAGAAATATTTTTCCACACTAACAAAAACATCCTTTAAAATTAATTTTTTATTCTGTATATAACAACAAGCCATTGCATAATTGCAATTAGGCACTCCAGGGTGTGTGTTATCGTGTAATAACATCACTCCTGGGGTGGTGGAAGCACTCGGCTTTGCCTGTGCTTAAATATGCCCTTTCTCAATGTACTGTACTTTGATTC
Organism: Neoceratodus forsteri; assembly: GCA_016271365.2. Lineage (NCBI taxonomy): Eukaryota > Metazoa > Chordata > Ceratodontiformes > Ceratodontidae > Neoceratodus > Neoceratodus forsteri. The sequence goes on along the minus strand of CM028131.1, from coordinate 1,435,353,015 downwards.
AGTTAGTGTATGCAACAGCCTTCATGTGAACACTATGGGCTTCTCTTTGACTCCTGATGTCTATTTGCTTTAGGTATTGTATATTGTTTGAACTTCTTTGGTCTTCTTGATGTGGTGCCTGTGTAAATGAGTCTCTGGCTCAAAGGTTTGTAAATCTGATATTTTTTAAATAAATAAATACATGTTTATGTTTAAGCCCATGAAGCACCCATATCTAGTTAATGCATTCACAGTCATAGTGGCTCTGCCAGAACTTGTTTTACCAGGTGAAGCACAATTGATCTAAAATTCATTTGCAAGATAGACCTGGACACAGCCATGACATTTTACAGACAAATAAGGCACAAAAGTTAAAAATAAAATAGTGCTCAGAATACACAGAAGTAGGAAGACGAAATAATACAAGCTACAAAAATGATCATTCTATACAATACAAACATGTGAGTTGCAGTAAATCTAGGTATAATATATGCATATGAGTTCAATTATAATACGCAGTAAATCTCTGCGATACAAAATATACATGAGTTCAGTGATAGCGCACTGTAAATCTATATAGAATCAAGGGGAGGGAGGAAGGGAAATTAGATACTTAGAGGAGGAAAGAAGAAAGGAATATGTGGGGTTTATGAGGCAGTAGTCAAGATAAGAAATCTAGTTGTGGGATATGAGGCAGGATAGGAAGAAGGGTAGGAAAAGCAGCTGGCATGCTACTCATGGTTGATGGTTCAGGCCATAGGTTGATGGTACTCAGGAGAAAACATCTGCAGGGCTCATTGAAGGAGCATGCATATAACATTTTGAAGGTTGACAATTTGACAGGAAATATTAATGTCAATGTTTTTTAGAGTTTATTCCAAAGAAAAGGGAGTGCATAGCTTATAGATGTTTGACCAAAGCGGGAGTTAATTTTGGGAATGAGGGGAGCAGTATAGGAGAGGTTTCTCAGCGCATAGCTACCTTCGGTGCACGATGGCATACACTCGGTGATGTACTGTGGAAGTTTTTTGGTGAGTGCTCTAAAAATCCAGAGAGTAGCACTTTTCTGTCTTCTGAATTTCAACGATGCCCAACCAGCTTGTGTATAAAGGATGCAGTGATGAGTGGAGTATTGGGCTCCATTAATAAATCTTATAGCCCTGTGGTAAAGGGTGTCAAGTTTGGCTAATGTGGCACTGGGGCCATGTCCATAAATAAAGTCATCATAGTCCAAAAGTGGAATAAATGTGCTTTGTACTAGCCTGGTTTTTGAATCCTGAGTGAACAGATGCTTAAGCTAGAAGAAAAGATCAAGTATTTGAGTTTTTTCGAGAGTTCTTCAATATGGTCAGCAAAGGAAAGTTTACGGTTAATCCGGAGTCCCAGGTATTTTAATTTTCCCACAAACTCTTAAGGATTCACCAAGCAGCGTTGTGATTTATGGAACTAGCCCGAGTGTGTAGGGATTGGGTGCATAAACAGCTGGCAAGAAGAACATAGCCTTGGTTTTTTTGGCATTTAGTAATAATTTTTGACTCAAAAGATTTAGTTGCAGTAGGCTGAAATCTCGTTGGAGAGCCATACTGGCCAGTTCAGGAGTGGGCCTGGCAATAAATAGAACTGTGTCATCTGGAAAAAGATGGATGTTAGCTGACTTGATGCCTGAATCAATGTTCAATGTTGTCAAGGCAACTGAGGATGGCTCTTACTACTGTGTGCCATTCATTGTACTTTGCCTTAATTTGACTGTTCATGTCTTTGTGAGCAAGCCCAAAGAAGCTGACACCATGCTGGCCATCAACTACCGTGTGTAAGTATGTCCACTACACTAGATAATGGAAACTGATCAGCTGTTCATGGCCCAGAAAGATGACGTTATGAGTAGGACTAATAAAATAATTACTTTCCTAAAGCATTGATAATAGAAGTGAAACTGTGCCATATTTGTACCATAAATACAGCATGGTTGCTACCATATACTTTAGGCATTGAACTCACATATGCAGCCTAACTGATTTATCTGTAGACACATCTTCCAGCATTCTTAAATCTGATCAGTGCCAGCAACATCAGTACTAAGTTCAATTTGCTGACAGATATTCAACTAGGCCTGTAGTAGCACCTGATGCAGCAGCACTGCATGGCTTTTGGAGGCACTTGCCACACTTGTCACTTGAGTGACATGTTTGAATGGTTTCTTTAGTGGTGGAGCTTTAGAAAAGATGTGCCAGCTGGTTACAATATTGTTTTCTTTTTTAAATAAATTAGTGTGTGACAATGGGGAAGTGGTGGAGGGTGGCGAATGACCAGGGTGGGGAGGGGTGGTTCAGGGATTAATACTAACCACATGGGGAGGGACAGAGGTTTTTTTTTTTTTTTTCATTTTCTTATTAATTCCTGAGTATGAATACCATGAATATTGAAAAATATTTGGAATTTGAGAACCAATATTCATGTTATTCAGGAATTAATAATTAGGGAGTGCACACTCCTAACAATATTCAGTTTACAAACATGTCCCCCCCAAAACCTGCCCAGTTCTGCTGTGCTTCAGAAATGCCTTTTGTTTCCAAGACAATGGCCCCCCCATCAGCAATGGGACAACAGTCCCATCGATACTAAAGATTTGTTCCAAGAACAAAATCAGTAGAATGCAACTATGGTACTCCACTGTGACCTCGCTTAAGGCTGTCCATCCTTATTTGTTTACATACCTGAGAGGGGTACAGACTTCCAAGAAGAAGCAGGAACAATTGTGGGTAAGGTGGACAAAAAACCATTTTCAGAGGAAAGAGTCTTGAAGGGACTTACAAATCTGAAAGTGGACAAGGCCATGGGATTGAATGTCGTACATCTAGAGGTGCTGATGGAACTCAGGGAAGTGTTTGCTGCACCTCTGGTGACCCTATTCAACAACTCACTGGAAACAAGAATGGTTTCAGAGGATTAGAGGAGAGCGGGTCTGGAGACCACATCTCAAAAATGACATAGACAAGATGGGAGCAGTCTAGAGGAGGGCATCTGAAATGGTGCAGTGGTTACATCAAAAGCCCTACAAGCAGTGACTGAGTAATCTCAACATGTACACCCTGGAAGAGAGCAGAGAATAAGATGAAGGGGACATGATAGAGATCTACAAGTATGTCATGAGGTGAACAAGGTACAGATGGGGAATCTATTTCAAATGAGGAAGTGCACCAGGACCACAGGGCATGCAGTGAAGCTGGAAGAGGAGAAGAAGTTAAAAAGGGATGTGAAGAAGTACTACTTCACTGAAATAGTGGTGGATGCCTAAAAGGTCTACCAGCAGAGATGATGGGAGCAAAAACAGTGGGCGGTTTCAAGCATGCATGCGATAGGCATAAGGGAATACAAAAATAGGCAGGACGTGGGGTCTATTGTGGAAGACCAGGTAGGGGCTGCTTTGACAAAATAGATACGGAATATCTGGGCAGACTGGGTGGGCCAAGCAGCTCTTTTCTGCTGACAAATTCTATGTCTGTGTTTCTACCAGTAATGTAAAGGCTCATCATTAGCTACAGAAAAATAGCAGTCTAGCCTTTCTTACCTTGTCGTCAGAAGAAATCAATGTGTATTCCTGCTATATATTTTTTATCCTGGTGTACTGTATATTTATTTAGTTGTTTCTTAATTAATCTGTTTATTTGTATCCCTAAATAATTTTACTGCCAGACTCTGAAGGAGTATAATTGTGTTGTGATGGAGGAAAAGTACACCACTTAAAGACAAATCAACACTACCATTTGTCACCTCTTGATTTTAAAGTTCACACTGCTTCTCCTCTGTTCAATGGATTTCAGCATCTCTTCTCCCCTGTTCATTTGATTTCGGCATCTCCTGGCACACCATTGTCTAAGGTCAGCTGACAACTTTTTAAGTAAAGGAGTGTGAGTTCTTTTTTCATGGCATCTCTGCCCTTTGGCAGAAAATCAGCAATATAAAGTTTCTGTTATGGATCTAGCAGGGAAGACATTAGCTAGTCCTCTAATACATGATATAAATTATACAAGTGTCCTTATTTAGTAAAGTTACTGATGTCCACCACCTAAAGAGCATAAATATTATCTTTTGCCTCCAAGGTTCTTTGCCTGTTCTCTAGATTAGTATGCAGCAAGCACAAAAGTGTTGTGATTTGATACGACTGATGTCCACTTTATCACCACTCACCACTTCTGCAGCTTCCTTAAAGGGTTGCAGGATGTCACAGCAGGTTTTCTTTAATTCATCTATAAATAGGTAGCAAACAAAACTGCACTTAACCTTCTACTTCAGTCTACTTCAGAGCATTATCTTAAATAGCCTTATATTGGCTATAGAGGCAGTTCAACATGTACGGTAATGGGCAGAACACCACCTTATTTGTGTCTTCTTCTTCCAGCCAGGGGAAACAGAAACATAGAAACAAAGAATTTTATGCCAGATTACAACAGCTTGGCCAACACAGTGTCCATTTTTCTCTGCCTAGATTATTACTGCAGTTCTTTCTTCCTCCCCCTTCCTTTCCACTATGATTACCTTGTGCCTATCCCATGCATTCTTGAACCCTGCCACTGTTTTCACTCAAACACCTCTACTAGAAGGCTGTTTCAGGAATCCACTACTCATTCTGTAAAGAAATATTTCCTCACATCTATCCTGAATCTACCCACCTCCATCTTCATAGCATGTTGTCCCCTTGTTCTGGAGCACCTTTTGTCTGCAAAAATACTTCCTTCCTGTACCTTATTTAACCCCATAAGGTATATAAAGATCTCTGTGATATCCCACCCCCTCTCTTCTAGGGTGTGCATTTTGAAGCCCTTTAGTCTCTAGTCATAGGGCTTTTGATGCAAACCCTGCACACCTTTAGTTGCCCTCCTCTGGACTGCCCCTCTGACAGTGTCATTCCAGAGATATGGTCTCAGACCTGGACACAGTACTCTGGGGGGTAACATTAATTTATTGAAAAGCAACACCAGCTCCCTCTTTCTGCAGATGATACTCCTCTCTTTTCACCCCAGCATCCCAATAGCCCTACCGACTTCCTTGTCACACTGCCTGGCCACCTCTAGATCATCAGATATGATTATCCCAAGGTCTCTTTCCTGCGTAGTTGTCATCAATACTACTACACCCATTTTGTACTCTGCCACAGGTTTCTGTGCCCTAAGTGCATTATTTTGCACTTTTCAAATTGAAACCCAGCTACCATACCCATGCCCAGTACTCTAGTTTTCTCAGGTCTGTGCTCATCTTTTACACACACACACACACACACACACACATGCACACATGCACACGCATGCACACACACACACTGTCCACCCTATTGCAGATTTTGGTGTAATTTGCAAAAAGGCAGACCTTCCCTTCCAGCTCTTCTGCAATGTCACTCATAAAGGGACTAAAGAGGACTGGTCCCAGCACTGATGCCTGAGACACCCCACTGGTCACTCTCCCTTCCTCAGAGTGAACTCTGTTTACCACCAACTTCTGCCACCTATCCCTCAACCAATTTCTTACACAGTTTACCACCTTCTATCCACTTTTAAACTAACCAGCCTGCTTACTAGTCTCCTTTGTTGAACAGTGTTAAAAGCCATACTGAAATCTAGGTAGGTCATGTCCACTGCTCCACCCTGATCTAATTCCTTTATCACCCAGTCAAAGAACTCTATCAGATTTGTTTGACATGATCTCCTCCTGTGAACTCATGCTACCTCAGGTCTTGTAACCCACTGGATTCAAGATATTCCACAGTTCTTTTCTTTAGCAGTGATTCCATTAACTTTCCCACCACCAATGTCAGCCTAACTGGACAATAATTGCCAGCCTTCTCCCTGCTACTACTTTATGTGGGACTACATCGACACTCCTCAAGTTATCCAAAGCCACTACTGTTTCCAGTGAGTTTTTAACCCTAGGCTGCCTGAAGATTTAGAACATATAGGTTTTTAGGACTTGTATACATGATGGTGGCACAGCAAGGGTGAAACAGGATTGCCAGAGATGCAACCAATACCTCTCTGAGCTCCCTCTGTACCCTTGGATTCACCTGGTCTCACCCCATTGCTTTGTCCACCTTCAGATTAGTGAGTCAGTTCAGAATTCTCTTCTCTGAAACTGGACTAGTGTCCACCTCACTCCCTCCAAAGCTTCTGTTACTTTTTTGTTGTCCCTCTCCTTCTCCTTCCTCTGCAAACGCTAAACAAAATAATTTGTTCAGGATGTCTGCCTTTTCCTGGCACCCCTATAAATAGTCCTCCCTTACCTTTTTTACCTTACAATCTCACCCCTGGTCTTCCTCTTTCACTTACATACCTAAAAAATGTATTGACTCCTTTCATTACCTACTGGGCTATTCTCTCTTCAGTTTGTGTTTTTGCGCTCCTTACTTCGTTCTTGGTTTCCCTCTGTTTCTGCAATACACCTCCCTATCCTTCTCCCTCTGCATTTCCTTATAACCTTTGAATGCTACCCTTATATCCTTTATCTTTTCAGCCACCTCTTTTTTTGAGAACCATAGCAGTCTCTTTTTCCTCTTGCTTTTTGTTTGAAAAAGATGTTTGTTGCCTTTACTGTGCTGCCTTTTAGCTTCACCCACTATTCCTCCACTTTTCTAGAGGATATATCCCTGCACTGAGCCGCATCATGGTACTCTAAGCTGTCAGTTTCAAAACTAGTGCTGGATAAAATTGTGGAAATCCATTTCTCCCACTTTTTGCAAACTATCAGTATTTTCATTTAATTTTGCACAATTGAGTACAGTATTCAGTACTACGTAGCTTTTTGCACAAAATGTACAAAATTGTGCAATTTTGCAGATTAAGGTTTATAAAAATGTGCACTTTTGAATGTTTATGCTCAGCCTATGGCACTATTTGCAAAAATTCAAAATGTTTAAGAATTCACATTTTTAGAAATGTGCAATTTGGGGATGGGAGCTATTTGCTGAAATTGCACATTTGTAAGAAATCACTTTTTAAAAAAATGTGCAATTTGGTGAAAAAATATACTGTTTCAGAAAAAAGGGGAACAAATTGCTACTGGATTTTGACTCAAATTTGTGAAATTGTGCAAATATGAAATCTATGATTTTGCACCATTTCACAGGAGTACTAGAAACTTCTCCCAGCACTAGTCAGGACCACCAAGAAAAGTTTGATAGCTAGGGCCACTCATGTCAGTGTTCATCACTGCCTATATACCGTGGGTGCGCCATCACATTTCAATTCTTTCTCCTGCCATCAACCGCCCCTCAGGCCACTGCTGCTGAAGAATACAGCTGAACTTTAGACGTTATGCTGCAGACAATAGACAAGGAACCACTGTTCCATTACTGCCATCACCGTAAAGTGAAAATCTACAAGGATGACAACCACTCTGTGTACATTCACTGCTTAAGCCTTTCCCATGATGTAAAGGCCTGCAGCATTTGCCAGGGCTTTAACCAGGTCACTCAGAGGTGAAAGAAAAAGCCTTGGAAGTTTATCTAAAACTAAATACAGTGGAAAAAAACAGCGTGCATCACAGATGGCTTCTTTGTCATCAGCCACTTCTTCCCTCCACAGCTCCCCATCTGCCCACCATTCTCTGCAGTCAATGGTGCTGGCTGCTGATTCTACTAAGAAATAGAACAAGCCTGTTAAATCAGTGGACAGACACTGCCCTGTGAAAAAGAACAAGTAGAGACACAAGGGAAATGGATGCCTCTCCTGAAAGGTCCCACTCTCCTCTAAAAAGTGATAAGCCCTTGGCCAAAGACAGATGCCAGGCTAAGGGTTCTGCTGTCCCCCTGACCATCTCTCAGGCACCACGGTCGGGGTCTGGCACAGAGTCTAATCTCCCTCTGGGGTATTCTCAGTCAGTTCTGCCATTGGGCGCTGTCCCATTGACTGTTAAATCATCAGTGAGCCCATTGGGGTCTGTTGATGCACAGATGCTTTTCTGGGTAGTGTCTGAACTATTCCAAAATCTTCTGCCCCCTTGACACCAACCCCATTACCACCATCAGGACTGCCACTGTCAACTTCATCAAAAACACAGGAGTTCCCTCTGATACTTCCTTGTCAATGCATGGTCCATTGATGGTTCTTGTGAAACAACCCCCTCCTTCCATCAACCTGATGCCTATGACTGTTAAGGAGGAGGAGGAGCTGGAATATAATCCTGAGTACATGGAGGAGAATTTTTGAAGAAGAAGAGCAAGGTCTGACTTCCCTCTATGTGGTGGGCTCCAGTTCTACTCTTTCCTCCTGTAATGTGGATAATGTGCATTACATAGCTCATGCCCCCCCCCCCAGGATGATGCCTCTTTCCAGGCTTTCCTCCTACAGGTCCAGTCTAAACTGGGATATGCTGCCCAGGAGGAAGATTTCTCTAAGACAGGTGTCTGCTTCACCCACTGTGATTATTCCTCCTATCCACATGGCTTAGGAGGATTCCACACTGGTGGCTTGGCACAAGCCCAGTGCTTTAACAGCTGTACCACAAAAGATGGATAAGGAGTATTCTGTGCTTTCTGCTAAGTCTTTTTATTCCTCTCATCCAGAGATGAATTCTGTGGTTGTTATGGCTGCACATGCCAGGTCTAAATCTCCTAAGCAGATGATCTCTCCCTCCTGTGAAGGAATCCAGGAGGCTTGATGTTATGGGCATAAAAGAGAACGTATGCATCAACATCCCTTGGCCTCAGAATTGCCAGCTACCTGGCTTATGTGATCAAATATCAGAATAGCCTGTAGAGGTCTATGGCTTCCATGGCCAACAAACAGCCTGATGGCCCAGAAAAAAATGAGGTCCAGCAGACAATTGCCAATAGTTTGGAGGTGGGTAAGCTCCTTTTAAGGTCCACTTATGATGCCTCAGATGCAGCTGCTTGTATTACTACTTCTGGCATTTACCTGCACCACAATTCCTAATTAAGAGTTGCTAGCTTTGCCTCTGATTTCCAACAATCAGTACATAATGCTCCCTTAAAAGGGTAGCAGCTTTTTGGCACCAATATTGTGTCTACCTTGTGGGACCTCCAGTTATCTAAACTGACACTGTAGTCCCTGCATATTCTGAATCCGAAGCCCCGGGGTAGGGGCTGGTGTTCGTTTCATAGGCCCTATACCTGCCCTGGTAGGATCTACTCCAGGGGTACCAGCTGTGGCTCCCAGAGGTCCCAGGTCTTCCCTCAGGCCTGTTTGCTTCCTGGTACCCAAGCCAGGGTGACCAAAAGTGCAAGTCTTGGTGGTGCCTCACCATACCTGGAGCCTTCTGACTCCTCTCTCCCTCACAGAAACATAGAATCTGTTGGCAAATAAGGACCTGATGGCCCACCTAGTCTGCCCTATTTTTCCTATCTATAGTGTCACCTCAGACCCTACTCAGTCTCTGGTCTCCCATCACCACCACCACCACCACCACTACCACCACCACCACTATCCCATGTGTTCTTGAACCCTGTCACCATTTCTGCTCCCACCACCTCTGCTGTTAAGCTGCTCCATGCGTCCATCACTCTCTCCATGAAGAAGTGCTTCCTAACATTTGCTCTGATCCTCCCCCTTCTAACTTCATAACATGACTCCTTGTCCCTGAGCACCTTGTTTTTACCTGTGAGGAATTTGAATGTCTCTATCATATCGTCGCCTTTCCCTCCTTTCCTCTAGGGAGTACATGTTAAGTTCCTTGACTCTTACCCCATAGGGGTTTTGATGCAGGCCATGCACCATTTTGGTTGCCCTCCTTTGTACTGCCTCCACCCTCTCTATGTTTTCATGGAGGTGGGGCCTCCAGAACTGTACACAGTACTTAAGATGTGGCCTAACCAGTGATCTGTATAGGGGTATTATTACCTCCCTTCTTCAGCTGGTGATTCCCCTTTCTATGCAACCCAGCATCCTTCCAGCCTTCCCCACTGCTTCACTACCTTCAGGTCATCAGAAATGATCACCACCAGGTCCCTTTCCTGCTTTGTAAGTGTTAATACCTCTCCTCCCAGTTGGTATGCTGCTACCAGGTTCTTATGCCCCAAGTGCATTATTTTGCACATCTTTGTGTTAAAACCCATCAGCCAAGCCCTTGATAATTTTACCAACTTTTCTAGGTCACTTCTCATTTTTTCCACTCCTCCAGGTGTGTCTACTCTGATACAGAGTTTTGTGTCATCTGCGAACAGGTATACTTTCTCTTCCAGCCCATTTACAATGTCACTGATAATGACATTGAAGAGGACTATCCATAGTAGTGATCCCTGTGCTACTCTACTGGTTACTTTGCCTACTCTGGAGTGACTGCCATTTACCACCACCCTTTTACTCCTATTGCTCAGCCAACTTTCCCCCCATTTTACTACCTTAGGACATACTCCCAGGCTTCCCAGCTTGTTTTGCAGCCTTCTATGTGGAATGGTGTTGAAATCCAGGTAGGCCATGTCCACTGCTCCCCCTTGATCCACTTCCTTGGTTGCCCAATTAAAGAACTCGATCAGGTTTGTCTGGCAGGACCTTCCTCCTGCGAACCCATGCTGCCTCTGATCCTGCAGGTTATTGGTAACTAGGTATTCCCCAATTCTTTCCTTTAATAGTGTTTCCATTACCGTGACTACCACCAACATCAGGCTGACTGGCCTGTGATTTCCTGCCTCTTCCTTATTTCCACTTTTGTGGAGCAGGACTACATCTGTGCTCCTCCTGTCCCCCGGTACCTCCCCTGTTTTTAATGATATGTTGAAAAGGGTTGTCAGTGGTGCAACTAGCTCCTCTTTCAGTTCTCTCAGTATCCTGTGGTGCACCCTGTTTGGCCCCATTGCTTTGTCTACTTTTATCTTTGATAGTTCCCTAAGTTATCTTTCTTCTGTAAATGGTTTTGTATCCACTTCCCATCCCTTTATACCCTTGCCCTTTACCCTTGGCACATTTCCTTCCTCCTCTTCTGTAAATACTGAACAGAAATAGTTGTTTAATGAATCTGCTTTTTGGTGGTCTGCTACCACACTGCACCCTCCTTCCCCTTTCAGTCTTACTATCCCCCCCTTTGTCCTTTTTTCACTTATGTGTCTAAAAAATGTTTTATCTCCCTTTGTCACTGACCTGGCAATCCTTTCTTCTGCCTGTGCCTTTGTACTTCTAACTGCATTCCCTTCCTCCGTTTGTTTATCTTGTTAAGCCTCCCTAGCCGCCTCCTTCTGTGTTTTCTTATATGTTCTAAATGCCCTCTTCTTTGCTCTTACCTTTTTGCTGCATCCTTAGACAACCATAGTGGTCTTCTTTTTCACTTGCCCTTGCTCACCTGCCTTACGCAGAGGTTTGTAGCTTGCCTAATTCCCTCTTTTATCTTTTCCCAGCTTCCTCTTCTCCCCCCAGTTTTACTTTCCTCACCAGGGCTTCCCTCAGGCATTCTCCTATTTTCTTAAAATCTGCTTTCCTGAAGACCAGGACCCTCGCCCTTGTGTGATTTGATTCTGACCCAGTCATTACCTCAAACTGCACTGTATGATGGTCACTGTTTCCCAGGTGGTCCCTCACTCCGACATCAGTCACACTGTCCCTGTTTGACAGTACTAAGTCCAGAAATACCCCCTCACAAGTGGGTTCCAACAGTAGTTGCCTGAGATCTGTAGATCACTCCTGTTCTAATAGCGGACCCTTTCCTCCTTTCCAGAGTGACACACAGTATCTCTTCACCTCCCTGTTCCTCCTGTATTTCCGTGGCTTTTATGTTATTCCTTACATACTGAGCCACTCCTTCCCCCCCTTTCTCCCTACTTTGTCCCTTCTGAACAGTGTATATCCTGGAATGGCAATTTCCCAGTCCTGGTTTGCATTGCACTAGGTCTCCATGATGGCGACCAGGTCCAGGTCTGCTTCCACCATGGTAGCCTCCAGGTCTGCACCCAGTTGTTCAGATCTCTTGCATTTGCACACCTGTAGATCAGGGAGTCCATTTGAGGGACAGGATCTCCCTCTTCTCTCTAAAATAGAGGGTGATCACAGATGATTGGGTGCTGGAGATCATTCAGCAAGGACAGACATTAGATATCCTCTTTGTCCCTCCTTTACACCCTTCCACACCAAACAGCTATCCTTCAGGACATCTGGCACTCTTACTGTAGGAAGTTTAAACCTTCCTCTGCAAGACGGCCATAGAAACCATCCTAACTGCAGAAATGAATCATGGCTATTACTCCCAGTACTTTTTATGTTCACTTGCGCGCATGCGCAAGGAACGTTTTGGGAGAGTAGCACACTTGGAGGTGTGCCTCTCCCATCCAATGCACTGCTCCCTTGAGCAAGCATGGCGGTTCTCCACCAATGGGTGCAGGAGCTCAGTATGACAGCGGTGTTCCTCTGCTTCAAAGGAAAACACCGCTGCCATACTGAGCGCCGCCTTCCCCTCTGTCATGCGCTCCCCTCCACGCATCACGCCACCCCCCCAAAGCTTTTCTGCCATGCTCTGGAGCTCACCCCAGCATGGCAAACATTGTTTTGCGGCGGTGGGTGCCCATTCCCCGTCGGCTCCACAGCCCCCAAGCCATCCTGCTGCCATGCTGGGAGCCCACCCCCGGCATGGCAAAACCGTTCGCTTGTTTTGCTGATGGGAGTGCCCAATCCTCGTCGGCTCCTTAGCCCCCCATCTTCTGCCACACTGGGAGCCCACCCCAGCGTGGCAAACGCTCTCACGCATCTTTTTTTTCCCTGTAAACAAAAAATGGTCCTGCTGGTGCATCTCCCAACTCTGCACAACCTCACCCACCAACTGCGCACCCAGCCTCCCACACCCCCCACCCCATACTTACCTCCAGACTCTGCTGAAGGATCTTCGGTGGACCAGGAACACGTCTGCACTCTTCAAAGCCAACCGTGAACTGAGGAAATGCCAGTAAGCTGTATAATGGGCTACATAGAGGGTTTCAACTTTATTGCATATCTCAGTCATTTTTTGGAATTTTTGCACCAAATTTTCAACATGGGGTTTTTGGGACCCCTTCTCATGAATGATTTCACTGTCGTGGTGTTATTTGGGCCCAAAGGTTGATTTCACAGGCACTGTGCAGTCACTGCACGAAATCACCCTTCAGCCTTGAATAATGCCATGACAGTGACATCATTCATGAGAAGGCATCCCAAAAACCCCATGTTGAAAATTTGGTGCAAATATTCCAAAAAATCACTGTTTTACGAGTGAGCGTTGTGCAGTTCCTACGCATGCTCGTACGTTTGCGAATTTTCAATATTTGCACTCCAGATTTTCAACATTGCCATTTTACCACACCTCCACATGAGCAGTACAGCTGTCATTTTTCACATCCTGCCCAAAATATGTTTCTGCCCATGTAGCGCACAATGGTGCAGTTGGTGTGCGAACTCAATGTATGGGACACATTAAGAAAATCACAGTGTCACTGTTCATGAGCAGAGATCTTAAAATGACTATGTGGAAAATTTGTAAAAAATTCCTACAAATAATTGTTTCTGGCGTGCATTGTGCAGTTCCTAGCACGCCTTTAAGTTTCATAATTTCCAATATTTTCACTCCAGATTTTCAACATTGCCATTTTACCACACCTCCTCATGAGCAGTACAGCTGTCATTTTCACATCCTGCCCAAAATGTCTTTTCCCACATGTAGTGCACAATGGCGTGCAGTGTGTGTGAAATCAATGTATGGGACACAGTAAGAAAATCACAGTGACACTGTTCATGAGCAGAGGTTTTAAAATGGCAATGTTGAAAATCTGGTGAAAAAATTCCTAAAAATGACTGTTTTACGAGCGTGCATTGCACAGTTCCCATGCACGCTCGTAGGTTTGCGAATTTTCAATATTTCCACTCCAGATTTTCAACATTGGCATTTTACCACACTTCCTTATGAGCAGTACAACTGTCATTTTTCACATCCTGCCCAAAACGTGTTTCCACCTATGCAGCGCACAATGGGGGTAACAAAAAGATCATGCTGACAATTTATTGTGCAGATACCAGCAATCGCACAGGGCATTAGGGTAAAGCACCATACATCCCAAACACCACTGCAAATACCTGCAAGCGAATGTTCGGCATTGACAAATGCTTGTTAGTATTAAAACAGACTGGGGATTTAAGGTCCATTCTAGATCTTCGAAGCCTCATCCTGTTTATCAAATGCAAACAGTTCAGAATTGAATTGTCTCTTTGCAGTCCCTTCTCCCCCTGCTTCTCCAAGGGGATTGGATGTGTGCCCTTGATACTGTATGAAGGATGCTTACTTCCATATCAAAATCCACAAATCTCACAGGAAATAGCTGCAGTTGGTTCTGTGTGATAACGGTGACTGCCTAAAAGTGAGCCGTATTATTGCGACATCAGAGCGGTGAAAATATTTTCAGCGCTCTGACATCCTCAGCGCATAGAACAACTGCGCCCCCCTGCCCCCCCACTAAAGGATTCTCAACTCCGGGGGGGGTGCATGTCAGGAGGCCAAACTGCAGGCCAACCCCCAACACCATGGCGCAGCTCAGCAACCTACCTCAGCACCACCCCCCTACAGCCCCTCTACCCCCTCCTAGCTGATACTCACCATGCTCACTCCCCCCGTGCACGTGTATGTATAGCAACATCCTGTCACTGAATTTGCCCACCCTCACAACCAGTCACCCTACCCTCCCCATCACCATTCAGGCTTTCACCCATAAAGCGTCACCATTTCGGACGTCACCCTTCCTCATGCGCCCACATCACAGGTTACCGCTGCAGTTCAGTTTTGAGTCTTGTCTTTTGGCTTGTGCTCTGTACTATATGTCTGTACCAAATGCTTTGGATCAGTTGCACCCGCTGTCTGGCAGAAAGGCCTATTTGTCTTCCCATATATCGTTGATTGGCTTCTAAAAGCCCCATCATGGGACGCGATAGTATACACCCTGTTCTGCATGAGACAGCTTTTCAAGAAGTTTGGCATTCTGGCTAATGATCCAAGGTCAGTCCTCACTCCATGCTAGCATCTCCAACACATTGGAGCAGTTCTGGACATGAGGCATGGTCATGATTTTCTTCCTTCAGACCATGCTACAGAATTGGTTATCCAAGCTCACCTGCTCTAATCCAGCAGTTATGTCATAACCAAATGTCTCCTCAGACTGATAAGCCTCCTGGCTGCTGTTATTCTAACTGTCCCTCTTACATGACTGCACATGGGGATTCCAAAGTGGTTCCTCCATGCCCAGTGGGATCAAAATTCAGACAACCTGGAGTGTCTCATAGAAGTGACAACTCTGCTCCACTGCTTCCTGCTGTGGTGGCTGGACTACTCCAACCTGGAGATAGGGATACTCTTTCTCTGTCTGTCTCTTCTCTTAGTGATAAAGACAGATGACTCAGGTTCTGAGTAGGTTTCCCATCTGGGCCCCATCCAGACTCAGAGTCAATGGTTCCCCATTGATATGGTTCTGCACAGAAAAACTCTTTAGATTAGGGCTGTTATATATGGCCTTTATGCCTTTGCTACCCTCCTCCCAGGGTATCAGCTGTTGATCTGTTCAGACAACATTTCTGTGATGTTTCTTTCAGGAGGGAGCACAAATTCAAACCTGGAGCCAACAGCATTAAAGCAGGCAGTCCAAAATTCATAAAAAGCTGGGCTCACAGAAAAGATGAGGAGACTCCAACTCTTTGAAAAGATTAAAACATTTATTCAATGTTAAAATACAGCAAGCAGCCACCAACCACCACCTATTCAATGTTAAAATACAGCAAGCAGCCACCAACTGCACCAACGACCATTTCACATAAAGTGATTTTTCAGGGAGAATTACAATAACCAATCACCATGCTAGATTTAAATAGCATTTTCAAATCTCTTATTTCAATCTCATTAGTTCAGCTTATTGGTGATGTCAATTACATGTGATTTATCCAACTACACAGTCATTTCAGATTAAATAACTAAAGAAATGGGGGGGGCAGGAAAAAGGGAGGAAAGGGGAAGAAAGGACATATATCAAACCAAAACCCTAACACAATAATACTGATGGTGTCACCTATTTACATTCTAAAATAAGTAAAGCATTTATACATAATATATTTCATTTTCTTTTCAAAAATGGTTTTAAAGAAAAACATTCATTTAAACCATAGTCACTCCATGCTCTAAATCTGAATTGTAGAGCTGTGCAGAATAGGAAAATTCTGAATCCGCTGAATTTCTGCTGCAACATTTCAAAAAATTCTACAAAATTTCACAGAATGTCGTGGGAATTTTGCTGAATTTTTAAAATGTAATTATTTGATTATAACTCAGCTGCAAGCAAAAGCTCTGAAATTTTGTACATATACCCTTTGGGTCAATGGTCACTAACATTCCAAATATCAAGAACATTGGATAGATAACTGCAAAATTATAGGTGCTCAAATGTTGTCATTTTATTGTTTGTGTGAAATTTCATGAACATTTTATCTGCATATACCTTAACTGAATATTGGGTCAGGAATCTTAAATTTAGCATTATCTCTTGTTGATTGGTGTTCTAGCAACGTGTCAGACTTCATGACAATATGATGCATCATCTCAAAATTATATGTGCTCAGAATATGTAATTGAATTTTTTTTTCAGGACATTTCATGAAAAAATTTAATCTGCATATAACTCAGCCACCTCTGGAGTTAGATATGTGTAAATTAGTACAGATAACCTTTTCGTAATGCTTATAGAATAGGGGCAGGCGAAAGTGTGGATTTCCACCATCATGGAACTTATGTGAAATTTCAAATATTTTGTGGAATTTTCCGCTCTTTCATCTGTGGTGGAATTCTGAACTTTCACCAGATAACTGCGGATTTCCACCTAGTACTGTGGCATTTAATTATGAACTGTGGACATTTTACATGATATGCAGAAATGAAGTATCTTGCTTAGTACTTCACCATATATCATGTCGTGTCATTAGATGTGTTTCGCATTACTTCTGTCGTTTTTTTCCCACAGTTTAATACATAAGCCGCAGAATGTCATTGTTCACTTGGGAATTCAGAGCAGCAGGTTGGTTGGACAGAGGTCTGGGTTTATATTTTGTTTTTTAACTGAAATATTGGAATAGTTTGTAAGTGAAATTAGCTTTATGTGGTAAAAATTATTACCCTGAATTAGAACTGTTACTTGGGCTGTGATATTGTAACTTTTTGAGGTTTGGGGACAGTTGTTTGTCAGGGTTAATTAGGAGGAAATTTAAATGTGTTGTTTGCCTGGTGTTAGGGGAAGGGACATTAGCTGCAATTACCTTGTCTTTAAACAGGAATTACCCTGGCCTCCATTGTTCACTTGGGAATTCAGAGCAGCAGGTTGGTTGGACAGAGGTCTGGGTTTATATTCTGTTTTTAACTGAAATATTGGAATAGTTTGTAAGTGAAATTAGCTTTATGTGGTAAAAATTATTACCCTGAATTAGAACTGTTACTTGGGCTGTGATATTGTAACTTTTTGAGGTTTGGGGACAGTTGTTTGTCAGGGTTAATTAGAGGGAAATTTAAATGTGTTGTTTGCCTGGTGTTAGGGGAAGGGACATTAGCTGCAATTACCTTGTCTTTAAACAGGAATTACCCTGGCCTCCATTGTTCACTTGGGAATTCAGAGCAGCAGGTTGGTTGGACAGAGGTCTGGGTTTATATTCTGTTTTTAACTGAAATATTGGAATAGTTTGTAAGTGAAATTAGCTTTATGTGGTAAAAAATTATTACCCTGAATTAGAACTGTTACTTGGGCTGTGATATTGTAACTTTTTGAGGTTTGGGGACAGTTGTTTGTCAGGGTTAATTAGATGGAAATTTAAATGTGTTGTTTGCCTGGTGTTTGGTAAGAGCCTCCACCCACCCTGTTTTGTAGGCTTTCTTAAATACTGAAAAACCACTGGGGTTGGGATTGAAAGGCTGAGCATTTCTGTTTTAGGACTGAAATTTGAAGCAACAGCAGCTGGTGGGCCTGTGACATCATACGGTACCTGATGTCTGCTTACACACACTGTTAGTGGGACCAACACACACTGGACTGTATGTGTTTGTGAGACTTGGAACTTTATTGGGGGTTGAAATTGGGTTTGTAAATAACTACAGTCAGTATAGAGAGAAACTGTATTCCAGGGAAAGGGACTGAGAAAGGGGTGTGCCATTATAAACAGAGGGGATAAACAGGGTAGCCATATTCCACCATGGCAGGCATCTTTGGAAGGGTTGTAGGCTGTACAGGCTGTGGGATGGCAATAATTCTAAATTGGGCCTGGAGAGGAGGCTGCCACTCTGTAGACAGTTATCTTGTATCAGGAGTGAGGTATATTGGTTAAGGAGTAAGCTGGGGAGCTGGGGGGTGTCCAAGGATAAGGGTGTGGATATGGGCAGCAGAGGGGTGGGGGCTGGAGGGAGGTTGAGACACGCTCTGAAATTACAGGATGTTATGTTACAGCAAGCAGGAGGGGGGATATTAGGGACAGAGGACCCTTAGATAGGGAAGTTGATGCTAAGGGGAAAGCGTACGGGGTGAACATTCTGAATACAAAGATAGTGGAGGGGAAGAGTCAGGAGGGGCTGTTGTGCGGAAGCCTAAAGCAGCAGACTGTGGGAAGGGAGCTCCTAAGGTGAACAGAGCAAGAGGGGCAGTTTAGAGGTGCAGTCAGGGGAATCTCGGGTTACTTGATGGAGGCTGACATAGAGTGTCACAATAAATTTGAGCTACTAAGCAACCTAGAGGGGGAGGAAGGGGTTGGTGGAAATGAGAAAACTTATACAGAGGCCGGGGGGAGGGAGTCTGATACCCATAGGGCATCACAGACTGGCAAATGGAAAGGATAGAAATAGTCCCAGAGGGAGAAGGGGAAACATATGTTAAGCAAATGGGGAGATGCAACATATTCCAGACATGAGAGAGGACAGCATGATTGGAGAGAAACTGGGAGACAAGGAGGTGGAGAGGTGCCCTTTCAGCAGGGGGTTAGTACCAAGGATGGGGCCCTAGCTAAAGGGGACCCACAGAGAGCCTCTGGAGGCAGGGGTACTATTACAAGGGGGGAGGATGGTGGTGTGGGGGAAAGGGAAACCATCAAGGCCAGGATAAATGGTTCAGATAAGAGAGGGTTAAAGGGGACACCTATTCAGAGGGAGTTTGAGTTAAGTGGGCAAAATAGCAAGGGAGGCAGAAAAGGGAGGGTGACAAGGGGGTCTCTACTAAGGCAGGAAGACTCCCACGAAATTGAGATCATGAATAAAGGGGGGAAGGGAGGCTGAGAGGGCATAGTGGAGGCAACCATAAAGATGATGGCGGTGTTAAGGTTCTGTTATTGGGAGACTCGATGATTAGGGGTATCCAGTGGGAGGGACAGGGGTGGATGCCAGCCAGGTGAAGGTAGTGTATCTCTGGGCTGACACTGCACAGAGCAAAAGTACATGGTGTATGAAATGGTTAGGGATTGTGGAGGGAAACCGGATTTCTGGTGCATTTGGGAACTAATGATCTAGAGGGAAATAGCATTTTGAAATCCAAGCAAGGTTCCAAGAACTTGCCAGAGTCTGTCGGGATAATGGATGCAACATTTTTCGAGATATTGCTAGTACCAAAGGCCTCAGTGGAGAAAAATGAAGCTCACAGAGGTTAATGACTGGCTCAGGAAGTGGGGTGAAGAGTGGGTTGGGGTGTTAAGGAACTGGAATGGAGTTTGGGAGGATAAGGGACTATATGCCAGGGCGAGTTTCATCTTGCCCCATTAGGGAAGGAAGTCCTTAAACAGGGATGGTTGACTACATACAAGAAAGGTGGGGTTTAAACTTGAGGGGGAAGGGATAAGGAGGGCTGACCGAAGCCCTCTCCTCCAGATGAGGGGAGAGTGGCACCTCCAAAGGGGGGAAGGGGAACAGATTGGGGATGGAGGTTTCAGGAGGAGCAGACGGAGGATGAAGTATAAAGGAATCTGGGTGGGGTCTGACAAAGAGAATCAGGATAAGGGTGGGGTTGGTGTTAGTAAATGCCAGGAGCTTGGGAAACAAGTTGCCAGAGTTCCAGGCCATGCTGTTTTGAGGGGGTGGATGTGGTGGCAGTCACGAGAATGTGCAACAAAAACCATGACTGGGACCTAAACGTACGGGGTACACTATGCTCAGGAAGGATAGAAAGGAGGGCAGAGGGGTGGAGTGGCTATGTTCATTAGAGATGACATAGAAATTGCTAGGGTAGAAGAGGCAGAGGGAAACGTGGAGGCCTTATGGGTCACTTTACGATCCTCAGCAGGAAATAGGTCAAGCTGGGTGTAGCATATAGGCCCCCCGGGATGAGTGAGGTTCTAGAGGATGGTTTGCTGGACAACATCATTGCCCAGTGTGGACCAAAAGGGGAAGGAGTGGTGTTGATGGGGGACCTTAATATGCCAGGTACAAACTGGGGAACCATGTCCTCTAAGGTGGCCAGGAGCAGAGGCTGCTGGATGGCTTCCAGGATGTTTTCTTAACACAGCATGTGATGGAGCCCACAAGGGAGGGGCATGTCCTGGATGTGGTTCTGCAGATGGGGATCTGGTAAGGGACATGGTTGTACAAGACCCCCTGACTGGGAGCGACCACAATACTGTCTGGTTTCAAATAAGCATGGGGGAGGGGGTGAGATCTAGGACACTGGCAGTGGACTTCAGGGGGCAGACTTCATGGGCATGGGAAATATTCTCAAGGATCACTTGATGGGGATTACCTCAATGACAAGTGTGGAAAGGAGATGGGAGGTCATAAAGCGGGACTTCATGAGGCAGTCAGGATCTGCACTAAGATAAAACGTAGGGAGCAAGGTCCAATAAACCATGCTGGTGGTCCAGTGAGGTACAGGTAGCAGTCAGAGAAAAGAAGGCGTCTACAAAAATATAAAACAACAAGAGGGGATAGGGATAAGCAAATGTACCAGCTTGCATCTAGAAAAGTCACCCGTATGGTGAGGGGAGCAAAGTCCAGTAAAGAGCAGCAGCTGGCACAGGGGATACATGGAGGGGAAAAGGGGTTCTTCCGGTACATTGGAGAGCAGAGAAAAACTAAGGGCCATCTCAGCAGATTGAGATCAGAAGGAGGGTGAGTGGAAGAGGCGAGGGACCAGGCAGAGGTATTTAACAAGTACTCGCCTCTGTGTTCACTAGGGAGGGGATGGGATATCTACAAAGCAAGGCACGAGGGATAGAAACATCAGTAAGTGGGATCAGGGAGCAACAAAAATGGAGCAAGAGGGAGAGAGAGGTACCCCAGGGTGTCACATCTGGGTAAAGATAAAAGGCAGTAAGGTGGAGGGACGGATGATGCTATCTCTGCCAAAAGGTGTGGTTAGCCCTCAAGGTCCTAAAGAAAGACAAATCTCCTGGGCGGATGACATTCATCCGAGAGTACTATGGAATTGGCGAGACATACTGGCTGCCAACCTGGTGGAGCTTTTCAGCAGGTCACTTGAGACAGGGAGGGTACCTAGGGATTGGCGAGAGGCACATGTGGGTACCAATCCATAAAGGGGGTCGAGGAAGTACCAGGTAACTATAGACCCATCAGTTTGACCTCGTGGTGGGAAAATTAATGAGAGTATACTAAAGGAACGATTGGGGTGTACTTGGAGGAGGTGGAGGTCTGGATAGTCGGCAATATGGGTTTGTGCCAGGTAGATCATGTCAAACCAACCTTGTGGAGTTCTATGAATGGGTAACATCAGAACTGGACAGGGTAAGCCTGTGGATGTATTATTCTTGGACTTCAGCAAGGCGTTTGACTCTGTCCCTACAATGGTCTGGTGGAGAAACTGATGGGGTTAGAGTAGGCCTTTGATGGTCAGATGGATTTAAAACTGGCTAGCTGGGACGTCACAGAGTAGTGGTCTGTGAGGAGCTCTGAACTCTAGAGAGGTTGGTAGTGGAGTGCACAGAGGGTTTCGGTCCTGGGTCCGATCCTGTTTAATGCATACATATCGGACATCAGGGATGGTATAGGGTGTGAAATTAGTCTCTTCACGGATGACTCCAAGATGGGAGCAGTAGTTGAGGGAGAAGAGGGGAGGTTGGCCTTGCAAGGGGACCTGGACACCCTGGAAAGCTGGCTCACACATGGAAATTAAATTTCAATATCACCAAGTTCAAAGTGTTGCATCTTGGTCGGGGAAACCCTAAACACAGGTACACCCTGGGAGGAGAGGCGCTGGAGGCCTCAATAGGGGAAAAAGACCTAGGGGTCATGGTGGATGCATGTATGAATAACTCTGAGCAGTGCAGGAGGCGGCTAGCAAGGCAAACAGGATGTTGGATGCATCTGTAAGGGGATCACCTCTAGGAGCAAGAAGTGATTCTGCCGCTGTACAATGGACTGGTTAGACCACACCTTGAGTACTGTGTACAGTACTGGAGACCACACTTAAGAGGGACATACAGCTCCTAGAGAGGGTACAGAGGAGGGCAACAAAGATGATCACGAGGGCTAGAGGATTTGTTGATATGAGGACAGACTTAAGGAGCTCTGCCTGTTTTCACTGGAGGAGAGGAGAGCAGGGGACATGATTGGGGTCTTCTAAGTACCTCAAGGAATAAATAGGTTAACATAAGAGGGATCTTTTAGACTAAAGCAGGGGTATCACCAGAGGGCATGGTTTGAAGTTGGAAGGAAGGGTAAGGGGAAGAGGAGGAGGTTTTCACTGAGAGGGTGGTGGACCCTTGGAATGCACTGCCTGGTGAGCTAGTTCAGAGATCCACAGTGGAGGGCTTCAAGAGAGGATGGGACAGAAACAGAAAGTGGATGTATCAGATGATGTCCTGTCCCAGGGGGGTGGGGATGGATGATACGGGTTTCTGGAGCACAAGGGATGGGAGGGTCTCGGCACCCAACTAAGGATCTAAAGTTCGAGCAGACTCGATAGACCTTAAGGCCTAATCTGCTGGCAAATAGTATGTTAGTATGTTAGTATGTAACTGAACACTGAACGTGATCAGTTCTGCTGAGTTTTTTTCCCTCAGTTTAATACATTAACCCACATGTCTTACATTGATTCCACAGTTTTCAGTGGAATTTCCGAGAAAGCTGGCAAAATGATTTCCAAACTTTTGCAGAAGTGAAAATCCAACCTGTGCTGAAATTCTGCAAGCAGAATTTTTTTTCACACACCCCTATTACAGAATGATCTAAATATGGAGAGAATTAGATAAGATATTTTTAAGTTACCGGGGTTCAAAATGTTACTATGTAAATATTTGCAAATCTTTGTGAAAACTATCAAAATGTGGATGTTTGTAACTTCTCTGCTTTTGCATGCATAGAGTTAACATTTGACATGCATGTCCCTAGTCAGTGTATCCTGGTGTCTATCACAACAGGGTAAATCCTGCTCCCCCTCACAATTTAGTATTAATGGTACTACCACCACAGACACACTTCACAAAGCTAACTGCCTCAACTCCATCTTCTCAGACCTCAGCTCAGTCCTCCCTAGCAACTTTTTTGATCCAATTCAGCCTACCCCACCTCCTGAGCTCCTCCACCCCCTTCAAACTCAGAGTCATTACCCCTACAGAAATGGAAGCCTACATGTCCAAAGCCCTTCAGAGCTCCAATTACTGCAAAGACGCCTTCGAAATGCATATCCTATACCTTGTGCTAGACTTAGTTATCTCCCCACATGGACCTTCTAAATCTGTCCCTGTGCCTGGCCCAGTTCCTAACCTCATGGAAAATGGCAGTGATAACACCAATATTGAAATGTGGTGATAGCTACCTCCCAAACAACGACTGGCCCATCTCAATTCTCCCCCCACTCTCTAAAGCCCTTGAAAAGATCATGGCCAATCAGTTCACTGACTACCTCCTCGCACACAACCACTTATGTAGAGAGCAGCATGGTTTCAGAGCTGATCATAGCACTATGACTGCCCTCACAGAATTCGCTAACTCCTTGCACTCCACACTTGACAAGGGGCACCTCGCAGGGGCCATGTTTATAGACCTCTCAAAGGCCTTCGACATGGTTTCTTGCCCCCTCCTTCTTAACACATTACAACAAATTGGGGTCTCTCATTGTCTACTCTCATGGTTCTGCAGCTATCTTTCATCTAGAACCCAATGTGTTAAAATTAATAATACCATATCTACTATGCTGCCTCTGCACTCAGGAGTTCCCCAGGGATCTATCATTGGTCCCCTGCTATTCAGCATCTACCTCAATGCCCTGCCTAAATCCTGCCCTGGCAACCTTCTCCTCTAAGTGGGCCGATGCTGTTCTTTCGCCACACATCCTGATCCTCTCTCTCTCAGCGTACCTTACAAAACTCCTTCTCTCAGACTTAAGCACTGGTTTGCTGAACACAGATTGGTGGTCAACATTAAAAAACTAAGATGTTGCTCTATGCCTACTGCCAAACAGATCAAAGGATTTCCCTGAAATACTCTCCACCTTTCTCATCCCACTGAACAGGTCCAAAAGTATAAGTATCTAGGTATTAGATTTGACTCTTCGCTCGTTCCAAGAACATATAAGAAAATCCTCACCCCCACCACTAATACCCGCATTGGTCTCCTTTACAGACATAAAGACTGCCTGCTACCTGAAGAACTTCGCCTAGCCATTACCTCCTCAGTCTTATCGCTGGTGGACTATGGCCTCACACCTATCTGCCACCAACCCTACAGTGCTTCATCAAATACAAGTAATCATCAATAAGGCTTGCCATTGACAGAAATACACATACCTGTACCCTATACATACTCACCAATATCCTCTCCCTTGAGGAAAGACTATTATATCAGACTTGTCTCTTCACCAAAAAAATCCACCTGTGTTTAACCCCAATAGGTGTCATGGCTTCTCTTCAGGCAGCCACCATCTCAGCGTCCACACGGGCTGCCTCCAAAACTATCTGGAAGGTGCCTAGGGCCAGGACTGCCCTGACCCAGCGATCCATCCTCCTTAGAGCCCTATCCTGGTTGAATGCCATCCCAATGGCCATCACATCAATCACCAATCTAGGTACTTTTAAAGCTGCCTTAAGAACCCATATCTCTCTTACATCAATGCCAGTGTAACCAGTAACCTGTGGATCCTGCACCATGCCACTAGGCGCCTCAGCCTTTGCCAGGCAGTGGAGAGCCCTCACTATTTCTAGCCTACAGGCTCCTCACCTCCATTGGTTACCATATAGTTACACTGGACTATGAATGCATTGTATTATGTATAAGACAAGGCCTTCCTGAGGTGGCTTACTACCAACTCATATCATGCATTGCTTTAGCTACCAATTGTATTGGTCTTAACTGCTCATTAGGTAAATATATTGATAGCTCTGCTCTGTTTTAGCTACCAAATGTATAGGCATTAACCAGTGCTCATTGTACTTATACTCTGTGTGATTGCTTACCCACATTTATTTTATTTATGTACTGTATGAATGTTTATGTTTCATTCTGATGTGGAGCCTTTGGAAATGAGTCTATGACTCAGAGGATTGTAATTCTGATTTCCTAAATAAATAAACTGGTTAAGAAGTTTTAATTTTGCAGAAAAACAGATTGATTAGTAACATTTTCTCACATATTTATGATAGCATATACTATAGATGAAGCATCCAGAATTTTTTTTGTGGAATTTAACATTAACAATGCTCATATCACTACTTCATTTGATAAGCAGGGCTGAACTTTTTGCAGACTTGCTGTTCCTTTCTGGGTGACTATCCCCCCTTCTCTGTTGGCATAGCCATATTGAATCAGTAGATCTACTGATCCCACTGATAACCACGTTGTTCTTTACAGTGACAAACTCCCTTAAAAAGTGAGTCACCTACTCCTTATCCTATCAACCTACCCTGTTGGAATAGAAAAAATTCTTTCATCCTGCTGTCCAAGCCATTGTTTTCCCCACTACATCTTTTTGAGTACCTTTAAGTCCCAGACTTGCATGCACACCAGGATCCCTGGATCATAAATTTACTGGATGTGATAATTAAATATCCTGTATTCAGCTTGGAATTGTTGACACTGTGCTTTCTTTCTCCAACCTGGGGGTCTACCACTGTTGTGCTACCCAGCTCAGCTGTCCGTTTCTTGGTGAAACTGTTCATCTAACTCCAGAAACCTGTTGACCTCCTGCACTACCTGCCTCTTATACCCCTATCATTTAAATAGAATGCCTAGATAAGGCTGAGTGAAATAAGAACATTTCAGTTTTATGGAATTTTTCATGAAATTCTACATTTTCACAAAGACTCATGGGATTTGACTTTAAGTACAGATTTTATTTTGCAATTTCTCACAGCAAGCAATTAATACACCTGCCCACGCTAGTCCTACTGCCACTTTCAAACCACAGCCCAGTTGCTATTAAGAGCAGGCCGCACCAAGACAAGGTCTAACCAAAGATTGCTACACTTAACCCCACCAGGGCCCACTATCATGTCTCTGCTCTGGTGTTATTCTGCTTAGCTATCACTGTATCTAAGCCTATACTACTGCTTTACAAAGAATGTATGTAACCAATAAAATTAATACTCTGTATAGGTATGCACCAATGTATTGTAATGCCTGCACTACTCTACTGCAAAGGATGTTTGTAACTGCTTAGCACTGCAAAGGACTTATCTGCCTGCTTAGCTAACACTCTGTATAGGTACGCATCAAAGTATTATACTGTTTAATAATGTTTGTACATCTACCATCCAACCAGTTGTGTAACATTGTCTTTGCTGTACTACTGTCATGTCTGTATTTGTCATCTGACGAGGAGCCTTTGGAAATGAGTCTATGACTCAGATTTTTGTAATTCTGATATTCTAATAAATAAATAAATAAATACAATTGGCACACACAGTCTCCTTGTAAGGTCTATGAACCTGCCTAATTTAATGGTCTTGAATTCTCTAGTTTTGAAGTTTCAGGGATTTATAGATTTGTAGTTTACATTCTTGCAATATTAAACATTTAAATGTTGTGACAGTTTGATCTACTTTAATTCAATCCCATTTAAAATTGCAAATATGAACTTTTTCAGAAATGGCCATGTGATTTAGTAGTTTAAATGTTTCAACTCTGGTTAGATTTGGATATGTGGTTTTAAAGTTACAGAGAACCAACCGTAATTCAAATTTTGGCATCATGTTTGGCAGGCTATAACTCAGTCTCATTTAAAGCTAGAAATCTGACACCATGTGCATATATATATATATATATATATATATATATATATATATATATATTAGTGATAACCTGTATACAGTCTCCTTGTAAGGTCTACGAACCTGCCAAATTAACTAACTTTGTTTTTTTTCTCTTTTAGATATTTCCTAAAGAAGACCTAAGGTCGAAATGTAGATTTTTAACTCTATTTTCTATTTTCAGTGTGCATTTAATATAACCATTTTGTTTTACCTGTATGCATGTCAATTATTGTATACTATTAAAATTATATTAAATTACAGAAATCCAAATTTTGGCAACATATTTTCCTACTTATAACTCAACTCATATTGAAGGTTGAGACTTAAAACATGGTGCATATACACATTATATGAGCTTCTCTAAATCCTGATATTGTGGCGAAATTTGTATAAGAAATTCAAAAATGATCTCAAAATAACTGAACATTTAATTTTCATTAAAAGTTTGGCCACCATAACTTTGCCCCCTTTGAATATACAATTCTGATATTTAGCACACTCTTGTAAGCAACTAGGTACTGTTTATGTACCAAATCTGGTGTTATTTGAATACAAACTTTTAAAATTGTAATGAAATAACTGAAATGTAAAATGTTGCAACATTCTGCAAAATTTTCATGAACATTCTGTGGAATTTCATGGAATCAGAACAGTCATTCCACAGGCATAATTTTATATTCTGAACAGCTCTACTGAATTGCCAGAATCCCTCTCTTTCCAATAAGAGGTTTTCCAAATCTCCACCCGAGGTCCCAACACCACTTTTTCAATACAACTAAAGACAAATTTATGATCTATTCCACATTCCTGGACATGTACTGAGAATGCATTTTTATATCTGTGTTCATAATGCACTTAAGATGTTCCCCTATATACTGCTATAATTTCTAAGAGGTTTTTCCTAAGTAGAATTTTTTACATTTACAAGTTGCCAAATAAATTATTGCTGTTGTATTACAATCAACAAACTTATGTGTTTTAAAAACCTTATCTACATTTGCAACATAAAATTCCTTGCCAATGTGCAAAACTTCACAAAATTTGCAATTCATACATCTGTATGTTCCATTAGGCAGACTAAATGTCTGCTCGCCATCTGGTACTTTAAAATAACTGTGTGGCACCCTGTCACCAATAGCAGGTCCCCTTTTAAACACCATCTTTGTTTTTTGTGTACTAACTGCTTCCAGTCACACTTCTGTGTTTAAAATGTGCCAATTATCATTTATGATTTTTTGAATTTGGTATGCCTGTGTACTAAAATTACTGACAAAAAAATAGTATCCCCAGTTCAAAACTGCACTCTTTTCTTTTTAGGTTTGCACAGTTCCTTTCTCTCAATCCCATTTACCACAGCAGCAGCTTGATCTAAACATTATTTTCTATAACCTCTCTGTAAGAAACACATTTTCAAATCCTGTGCATTTTCTTGGTATTGGTCATTTTCTGTATAGTTACATTTTAATCTAATAAATTGCCCCTTAGGGATGTTCTCCAGGAAATGTCTGGGGTGGTGGCAAGTAAAATGTAAAAATGAATTTCTTTCTATCCCTTTTCTAAACAGTTTAGTGTACAATACTACTTTCTCATTTTTATAAATAGTCAGATCCAAAACATCTACTGTTTCTAAACTCTTACAAATGGTAAATCTGCTATTTGCTAAGAATTCTACAAGTTGTACCAATTCATCTTCTTTGCCTGCCCAGATCAAAAATAATGTAAATAGGTGACACCATCAGTATTATTGTGTTTTATGGTTTTGGTTTGATATATGTTCTTTTTTCCCGCATTCCTCCCTTTTCCCTGCACCCTTCATTTCCTTAGTTATTTAATCTAAAATGACTGTGTAGTTAGATAGTCACATGCAATTGACATCACCAACAAACCGAATCAAAGAGATTGAAATAGGAGATGTGAAAATATATTTATGACTTTGTTAACCAGGTAGGGTGCACTGTTCCAGGGGACCATTTACAGGCATGGCCAGGGCCTAGTAGGCACAAGCAGGTAACAGCAGCATAAGACATGACTGTAACAACATCCTTAGGTAGAGATACAAATACATAGTATACAAAAGTACAGGCAAGATAAGCTGTCAAAAATGATTAACAATCAGTAAGGCTGAGATACAGCTCAGTAGGGGAGACAGTACAGTTGTTCATATTGACAGTACAGTTGTTCAAGTTCAATCCAATGGAAGCAAAGAAGTTAGCTGCACTTATGCTGACAACAGGGAGTTGAGACTGTACCCCACCCACTCCTGCCAGATACTGGATGTGCCAAGGATGGGCAACAGCATGCAATAGCAACATCATAGGGGGAAGGGGATAGGGACCAGGGCCGGGGTGGTGGAGAGAGGGTGTTGCCTGGGGGGACTGGTGCAGATGTCTCTAGAGAAGAGCCAGGTTTTATGGTTAAGTTTAAAGGTATGAGGTATGGTGGATGATCTGAGTGGGGCAGGCAGCCCATTCCATAGCAGAGGGGGCCCACAGCTGACAGGGCTTTCCCACCCATGTTAGTGGTGGTCCATGGCATTTCAAGGGGAGGGACAGAGGAGATCAGAGGAATCTAGGCAAGGATTGGGGTGTGAAAAAGATAGATAGAGGGGAAGGAGTGCCACATCTGATGCAAGTGTCAGTGAGGCAGCCGAGGTAAATCAAAGTGACCTTGCAGAGAGCCAGTTTGGGGAGTGGTATAGGTTGCATAGGTGGGTGGAGTAGGAGATGATAAGGCAAATTGGCAGATGCTATTGTAGACAGTCATGAATTGTATCCAAAGGGCAGTAGAGACACAAGAGTAGACTGGGGAGCAGTGATCCAGGATGGGGAGGATGTTACCTCTTGCAATGGGAATGCAGGCCTCAGGGGTCAGGAAGGGGGAACTGACATGCTGCAAGCAGAATTTCTGATTTATCCTGCAAACCACGGAGTTAACATGGTCAATGAAAGAGAGGAGAGGTCAAGTGTGACTCCCAGGTATTTGAAGGAGTAGACAGTTTCAAGGGCGGACCACTGGGGTGGACAAGGAGAGAAGAGTTGGTTTTGTGGGCTCTGTTAAGGAAAGGTTTTGACCCAAATAGCATAGCCTTGATCTTTTTGGCATTAACTATCATCAGGTTGTCATAAAACCAATTATAGGCAGCACAGTTGTTCTGAGTAAGAACAGAGGATAAGTGTGGGATAGATTTGTCACTGTGGTATATAACCAGACCATCTGCGTAAAGGAGGGATTTGCAGGTGAGGTTGTCCAATGCAAGGGTGTTGATGAAAATGGTGAAGAGAAGGGGGTCCAGGATGGAGCCCTGGGGGACCCCGGAGGAAACTGGTAAGGTGGGACAGGTGGAGGAGCCTATGCAGACATATTGGGAGCGGCAGGTGAGGTAGCTCCAAAACCACTGCATGGTTTCCTCAGAGGAGCCAATCATGTTCAGTTTGGAGAGGAGGAGAGAGGGTTTACTGATCATAAGCTTTGATAGATCTACAAATATGGCATGGGTGGCCTGCCCTTGATCCATATTTGTAAGGATATGGTCGGTGAATATGGCAAGGGCAGTGGAGGTGCTGGTGTGCCAGTGGAAGCCATGTTGCTGGCTACAAAGGATATCATATATAGAGAGGTAATCTGAGAATTGTTAATGCATTACTTTTTTCAGGATTTTAATTAAGTGGGGGAGGATGGATATTGGTCGGTAGTTATCGGGGAGTGGAGTTGCCTGTTTTGAATATAGGAATGACCTTGGCAGTTTTCCAAGGGTGGGGCATGGATGAGGTGGTCAATGCTAGATTGAGAATGGAAATCTATTTAAATGAAAAGCTATTTAAATCTAGCATGGTGATTGGTCATTGCAATTATCCTTGAAAAAGACCTTTATGTGAAATGGTCATTGGTGGCTGGTGGCTGCTTGCTGTACTTTAACATTGAATAAATGTTTTAATCTTTTCCAAAGAGTTGGATTCTCCTTGTCCTTTCTGTGAGCCCAGTTTTTGTTTTTAATTTTGAACATTTCTGTGATGTACTATATGAACCATGAAGGTGATGTCCACTTGTATCTCCAGTGAAGAGATGATGAGAGTCTACACTGGGACATGAAACACAACATACTTCTGTCAGCTATCTTCCTGTCCAGTTGCTTCAACAACCTTGCAAATTCCTCAGTAGGATCCATGCTCTGCCATGAATGGGAGCTTTTGACTCCATCATGGATGACCTATTCATAAAATGGGGTTGTCCAAACATGGACCTTTTGTGTCTCCATGCATTGTAAAACTGCCTTGTCTCTGTTTGTTCACTCTAGGGCCTGGAGATTTTGGGTGAGGTGTGATATCCCCTCTTAGAAGGGAGGTTAATTTATGCCTTTCTCTGTTCCTCTAATACAGAGGTTCTGGTCAAATTGAGAGCTGAGTTGGCCACCCTGATTCTGGTGGTTGCATACTGGACCAGACAAATCTGGTTCCTTCTGTTTTAGCAATTGATAGTAGAACCCTCTGTCTCACTACATTTATGTGCGTGACTTCTTCTACAGGAACAGAGCTCTCTGGTACATCTGGATCTTCAATCCTTGCACCTTCATGTTGGCTCCTGAGAACATAGAACTCTACAGCTTTGAAGTATCCCCTGCTGTTGCAGCTATTCTGTTGGCAGCTCAAAAGCTACCTGGGCCAAGCGGTCCTTATCTGCCATCAAAGTCTATGTTTCTATGTTACTTGATACCCAACTCACAAAATGGGAGTGTTTTTTGATCTGGTGTGATGCCCATTGGCTGGACCCCTTTATGTGTCCAGTCCACCTGATTATGGACTAATTGCTATCCCTTTCAGATACAGGCCTCTGGTATTCCTCTATTAAGGTCCACCTACCTATAGTGTTGACTTTCTATGTCCTTCCCGACAGCAAGACAGTGACCCAGCTGGAGGTTTCTCACAGGTTCCTCAGTGGTCATCTGCTTTTGTACCCTCAGGGCCATGATGTGGATCCAGTGTCTGATTTTAATTTGGTTCTGGAGGCCCTTACTGTGCCTCCCTTCAAGTCTCCTGTTATTTGTGAGCTAAGCTTCCACTTGACGAAGACATTGTTTGTGCCATGAAATCTGCTAGACATATTTCTGAATTGTAGGCTCTGGTTGCAGAGCCTCCTTTTCTTGTTTTCCACAAGAATCAGGTTACCTTACATACCAGTCCTCATTTTCGGTGAAGGTCATTTCTGAGCAATCACTAAATCAGATTATTGACCTGCTGGTTTATTGTTTGACTGCCACAGATAGTGAGGAATGTCATCTACACACACTTAATGCATGTTGAACATTGCGTTGATACCTTGATCATACTAAGGACTGTAGAAAATCCTCTCAGCTCTTTGTGGCTTTTGCCCCCAGAATGGTGGCCTCCTCTATTTGTGAAGCAATGCCTTCCCAATTGGTTGGCCTGATGCTTTTCTTTCTGTTACCAGAAACACAGTGTACCAAGAAAAGCATTACCCCCACACTCTATTACAGCTGAAGACCTTGTTAATTATGCACTTTCTGGCAAATAGACAGCAGAATTCTCCCATTACTAAGCACTTCTGACAAACTTTGCAGATCAGGGATATAGATAATATTAATAAAGAAACTGCAGGCCGGTGACCGAACAATCGGTGAAGCTACATGCGTACCCAAATCAATAAAAAGAAAAAAGCAGAGCTACTACCAGTATGAGTAAAATAATCACCCAGACTCTTGGATGTCTGATTTGAAGAGCCTTGAGAAGGAGTTCAGTAGAATTAGAAAACGTTCGGCTGTAGGTAGCGGTGTTATGGTTCCTGTTATCATGCAATAAATACTCTTTGAATCAGACATCCAAGAGTTTGGGATGATTATTTTGCTCATACTGGTGTTAGCTCCACTTTTTTCTTTATATTTCTTTATATAGATAACATTGTCTGTTTGTGGAGGAGCAAGCAGGAAGGGGCATCTGATTTTGTAAAATAGCTAAATACTAATGCTTTTAAACTTGACATTCACTCACAGGACTGAAAAATGCAAAATAGGTTTCCTAGATCTGACACGTCATGGAGACCCAGGTAAAAAGGTTTGCACACACTGCTACAAGAAGTCAACAACCACCAATTCTTTGTTACTAACAAGTGGTGAGCACCCTCAGTCTCTCAAGCACTTGATCCCATATTAACAGTTCCTTTGTTTGTGAAGGAATTGAACTGGTTAAGAGACTTATGAAGTTTAAGCTAATGAGCTAGAGGAGAGATTTAAGAGAAGGGGTTATCGCATGAGAATAATTTAAAAGTGAGGGACAAAATAACTACAGAGACAGGAAAGAAGTGTTAGAAGTCAGAGAGTGGATGAATGTTGACAAGCAGGCAGCAACCTTTTGATACAATTCAGTGCTATGTCAGACTAAATGGTGCAAGACTACCCAAGTACTAGAATATTCTGATGGCAGATAATATTCTGAGACATGAACAAGGACTAGCTCCTAAGGTTGCATTTTGAAGAGCAACTAACATAAGAGGCAAAATTGTACATAGCCATTATCAAGGCAAGTCAGAGTAGGTAGCAAGAAATTGGATGCCCCTAAGGATTTTTTCCCATGTAAGAAAAGTCAGTCAGGCAGCCAAAAGCTTTATTGTTAGCAATATGCCATTACAGCTGACACATAATGCATACATAGACAAAACTAGGCAAAATGAAATAGAGTAATACAATACGACAGTAAAATACAATGAGTACAATACATGATCTCATCACTTATAAAATCATAAATGCATGGACAAATCCTTATTTCTTGGCAAATTAGATGATGGGCACCTCTAAACAGGAGGCAGAATAGTGCAGTGGTCTAAGGCTCTGAGCTGCAAATCTGGTGACATCCAGCAGACCAGATCTGGGTTTGAATCCCACAGCTTCCACTTGCATACTGTGTGACCCTGAGCAAGTCACTTAACCTCTTTGTGCTCCTGTAAAAAAGCTTTCAGCTTAGTGTGCTATACCTGGTTAAACAACTAAATAAATAAAAAAAAATTCATTTATAAAAGATGGGCAAAATGTAAAACCCTACAAACAAGGCCCCTGAGATTCTGCAGATGCAGAATTTGCACCATGCCAGGAATATATGTAGTGCTGCAGAATTCATTGTTTTTGCATTTTCATTCAAATATACAGTTATTCCATAATGCTCAGCTACCTTCCCGTCTTGTTTGTCCTGAAGCCCCTCCTCATTGTTCAGCATGTGATGTCATCAATGACATCACATTATATTGTAACCAGTGTCAGGACTGCATTATGCCACAGAAATAAATAAATCATGCCATAAAAATCCAAAATGCTGCCACAGAAGCCAGGAGCTCTGCTGCAGAAATGAGGACAAAGCGCCACAGAATACCAGGGTTCTTGCCTATAAAATAGAAATGGCAGCAGACCGTAACACTCAGTTTTAGAAAAAGGGGTTACCATTCAGATGCAACATAACAAAGGCAATACATAGCGCTCCTTCTGCTATTTATTTATTTCATTTTGTTGACCAGTTAAGCTCACTGAGCCCAAGTGGTCCCTTTTTCAAGGGTGATCTGGAATTAGTTACATGGAAACCTGTGAAGCACAGGACATAGCAATAATACGTTAAATACTGTAGATAACAAAAACCAGCACAGATTTTTCAAACAGACACAGTAGTGCCTTAAGACTTATGCATTGATACAACATACATTGGCTTTTATACATGCTTTGTTTGGGCATGAAAAGGCTGCCAACATTGACAGTATGTTAGTCACAAATTGAGGTGGTTATAGGTAACAGACTTCTGGCCAAGTTGGTCAGTTTAAACATTAAGTTTAGATTATGTTGTTAGCCAGCTAAACCCAGCCTTGACAGTTCCTGTCATACCCTCACAGTAGGAGACCGAAGTCATAGCTAATAAACCCCAGAGGGGGCCCAGGGTCAGTACTTTGACCATTCTGAACACAACAGTGTCCTAGCAGGTGCATTGTCTACTGGGCAAAAGAAGTAGTTCACTAAAGTGGCCAAAGAAAAGCCTGCAACCCTAAGAAAACTCAAAATATAATAAACCTAATAAACCTATATGGCTATATTAATATTAGCCAGAAATCTGTCAGGCAAAGCCCTGATTTGTTTTAATTAAAATATATTAGCAGACTAAAAGTGGCCATGTTAGGCTCCCAAGCACCTGAAGACCTTACCTATCCCCATACACCTGTTCATATAGCCCCATTTCCATGTTCAGCAGGCCCTAATAAGTCCATACCACAGATCCCATAACCTACTCCATAATAAAGGAAACAGGTAACCTACACGGCATGGCATTGATCTGGCAAATATAGTGGCACCTCTAAAACAACTCAAAGTAACAGCACCTTAGTTATCAATATAGTGGCTACCAGGCAATATACAGCCACAAAGGCTATATTTTTGAACCACTAACAGTCCACCTGATAAATGAAAAGGGCTCTTATAATTATCCTGTCTGTGCATCATTTTGCTTTATTTTTGTTTCTATTTAACACTTGACTGCATAACATCAAATAATCAAATAAGGGCGTAACTGCTATTATCAATAAGTTAACAATTAGATTACTAAGGAGAACAGTCCAAGCCAACACACGATCAGCATACAATAAAATTGTATAACTCAACCTAAAATAAATAAAGGAAAAAATATCAAGAAAGTTAACAATTTTAAAACTGTTTATAAGAAACTGTGCTGTTCAGTGCCTTCGACAACTGGGATCTATGACATTGCAGTCTTATTTACAAGATAAAACTCCAGTCAGGTACTGCATGTCCTTTCATATCCAACAATTATACTTGTCCTGTGGTCAAAAGTAAATTCTTATAGATTAACAATAGTCAAATGCAGCAATAAGGGTGTAAAAAATAGTACAAGCTCCTAACTGTTAATCATATAAAGGGCTCCAAAAGATTGAACTGCCAGGCCTTAATTTAATAGGAGTACCAAACTGCAGTCAAAGGATACTGACCCCATTATCTCTTTTATGAGTCATAGACTTCAGCCTTTAATTTCCTCATCCCAGAAAGTCATAAAAATATAAAATAAACAGTATCAATACCTCTGATGGAAATTCTGGAAACACTCTTTTGGGGTCCATTTTAAAGCTTTTAGTTATTTGCCAAGGCACTAATTCCAGTCATAAAACCCCAAAGCAGCAATGAGTTCAAAAAGTTCCAAATGATAAGAAATTTAGACAGCACATCTACTTATCCACTGATGTTAGGGTACATAAATTGTTATCTCATGGAGGAAACTATACCTCAAGTGTTCATCACACTTCTCTCTTGGTCATAGTTAAATCAGTCGGACAAACAACAGTGTCTATTAACTTTCTTCTATTTCATGAGGAGTTCAGCAAGTTCAAGCCAAGTTAGATAAAAATGCCCAGGCCATGACATACTTTCATAGACCTTTATGTAGACTGAACCAAGGGGTTCACTCTTTCCCAATTTATCAGCCATCTCCTGGTTAAAACTTTCCTCTCCATTGCTCTGTGGCTCACCATCAGTCATAAAAACAGCATACACCTGTAAAGGAAAAAAATAAGTGCTCCACACAGGACAGTAAATTTTATATAATTTGCCAATTACTAAGATTCCCAAGTTCCAGGCAAGGATGGCATGCCTTTTATAGAGACTTAAGAGCATAGCAGCACAAACTGTCCTATAGTAGCTTCAGTCCTTGAGACTCCCCCAAGAAGGAAGAAGCACACATGGTTAATCAGCAGCAAATCTCAGTGGTCTTCAGCACTTGGAGCAAAACCAGATGCATATAGTTACTTGTCCAGCTACTTTCCCTTAATTATAACACTGTAAATAAAGCTCAAGCTGGTAAGCCAGTAAAACAGTCCAGCTAAACTGCCAACCGTCAAAAACAAACATGCAGGAATAGGACTGGAGAAATAGGACTGAATCATTGTCTCATATAGAGAGACACAAAATTTAACTGTCTCCTCAAAATACTGTAGCATTTTAGCAGTTCACAAAGGAGAAATTGTCAGTGCTACCATAAAAGAACAAAAATGCCAATAAGCCCAGAAAAACAGAGTGAAGCAGAACAGCATTGCAGCCATCTTACTGCTCTCCTTCCCCAAGGCCGACCATGTAAGAAAAGTAATGATTGCATGTATTGTAAAACAACAACATCTTTGAATACTTGATCACAAAGAAAACCTACAATATTGATCAATTCATCTCTTGTAATATTACGTTTGTGGTTTATGCTCTAGTATGCAGTTGCCATAAGATTTATGTGGTGAGGATGGTCCGCCCCTTTCAAGAGGCAATTACAACAGCATATCTGAGATATTGTACTCAGCAGAGATGATACCCCTTTAGGGGAACACCTCAGGTCTGTTCATAGACAAGCCAACAATAGCAAAAAAAAAAAAAAAACAGCTCCATTTCCAGGTGTGCCACAAACAGTTAAATCACAACAACAAAAAAGAGACATAGGCAAAACCCCAAAGAAATATACTGTTTGGGACTCTAACAAGTAAAACATAGCCCTAAGAGTGGTAAGTAGTAAGTAAGTAAAATTTATTTTTTAAGCGCTTTTCAAAGCCAAAGCGCTGTACAGATAAAACAATTAAAATGCGTACATATAAGATAAAACAACAGTAGCAATATAATCACAATAAAATCACTCTCCATATGCCTGTTTAAATAAATAAGTCTTTAGCTCTAACTTAAAACTTTCAATGGTCAGGCAGCTTCGTATCCGTATGGTGATAGAGCGTCAATTGCTTCAGAAAGAGGCAGCATGGATATTTTGGGTAGACTGCCTAAAACCTAAAGGAAGCCAGCACAGTTAGATAAAAATCCAAAGTTTAATGGTAAGGATTTAACAACCAGACTCTTGAGAAAGCTCTCAAGCGAAACCGGTTGTGTCACCATGGGCTCTGCACTGCATTGCACTTTCTGTGAAAACTTGAATTTTTGATGCCTGATGGACTTGTAAGTTTTTAAATCATTACCATTAAACTTTGGATTTTTATCTGTTAACTCTGTTAACTTCCTTTGCTTTCTACTTAATTGTTTTGAGCAAGACACGAGTGTATGAGTGGAGCGACGGCTCTTGCTGATCTCCCTAAAGTCTAAAAGGCATAATGACAAATTTGATCTGAAGTGTTTTCTATAACCTTGCCTGGTCATCTACCAGTCCCTTTCTGATCTCCTACATTGCAGATATTTATGTAACTGTTGTACAAAGGCTATCCGCCAAGCCAAAGCAAATTTCTTCAAGGTGCTCATGCAGTCCTCAAATCACTCCCCCTCCTCATTCTGGAAAAATCTCTGCTTGCTTCTTCACTCCCCCCCACCCCCAACGAGCCTACTTCACCTACCCTCATAGAGGCAGGGAACAGATCTGACCCATCCTCTATTGTGGCCAATCTAAATACATTTCTCACTACCTGTGCACTCCTGGATGACCCCCCTGTAGCTCACCCCCTATATTCCCTCTCTCATGCTGGAAGGTTTCCATTTCTCTTTAGTTTACCCACAAGAGGTCTGTCAGTCAATTATGTCCCTAAACGCATCAAGGCTAGCCCCAATGACCTCGACCCAAGACTCTTCATCATCTCTGCCTCCTCTATAGTACAGCACTCCCCTAACGCACATGCTCAATCTTTCCTTCTCCTCCTCCACTGTCCCTCAGCTTGGATACTGCCAAAGTCCTGGCCCTCAACAAGGGTGGTGACCATAGCTCCCTGGTAATTACTGGCTCATCTCCCTTCTCTCCTCATTAGCAAAGATCCACGAATCCATTGTTTTCACTTGACTCAATGACTCTCTTACTTCTAGTAATATCCTCTCCCCATGTTTAATCAGAGTTCAGAAAAGGTCATCCACCACTTCCTCCCTCCTCCCTCCTCCACTTCACTGATTCCATACTCCTGCTATGGATTAAGTCATGTTCCTCTGCAATATTTATTGACCTTGCTAAAGCTTTTGATTCTGTCTCTCGACCCCTCCTCATAAACAAACTCCACCCAGTTGGACTATCTACCTCTGTGGTTAT
The DNA here is from genome assembly GCA_016271365.2 of Neoceratodus forsteri. Lineage (NCBI taxonomy): Eukaryota > Metazoa > Chordata > Ceratodontiformes > Ceratodontidae > Neoceratodus > Neoceratodus forsteri. The sequence continues at coordinate 1,435,313,852 of CM028131.1, read as the reverse complement.
TTGATTTAACTCATATCTCATTGGTACATACCAGGCTGTACAGGTCAGTACTACCCTTTCTCTGCTCCTCCTTGTCCTGTCCGGCATCCCCCAGGGTTCCATACTCAGTCCAGTCCTCATCTCTCACTTTATTAACAATCTCTCTCTGTCTGCTTCACCACCCACATACATAAGTATGCAGATAACACTGTCATCTACCTGTTTGGCCCTTCTTCAGCAGACATCCAAATTCCCTTCCAATGGGACTTTCATGCAGTTACAAAATGGTTCTAGGATCAATGCCTCAAAATGAATACCAAAGAAACTGTTGCCATGACACTTGGCTCAAAGTAAAAACTTGCTAGGATATCATCCCCTCCTATGATCACTAATCTGACTGGCACCCCTCCTTGATGTGATTACCTCCTATAAATACTTAAGGGTTTGGCTACTCCCATCCCTTGACTACTCATCCCACCTCCATGCCCTGCACTCAGGACTTCACCCCAAACTGAGTATGCTCTTCATGCACAAAGATTGTCTCTCCCTCCCAATCTGTCTAGACATAATAACTAAATGTAGCCTCCCAGTTATCGACTACAGTGGTATAGTCTACGGGTCAGTACCCGCACCTCCTTTGCCAGGCCTAATGTACTTTTCAACATCTTCTGTCTCTTTGCCTGCAACTCCCCTTTCTCAACATACCACTCTGATCTATACTCCACCCTCTCTATCCCCCCCCTTCAGCAGAGATGCTTAGTCCACTGCCTTACTTTCATTTCTAAGTACTGGTTTGAATCCCTCCCATCTTACCTCTCCTCTCTTCTCACCCATGCCTCCACCCCCCCGTGCTCCTGTTCTGCCAGCATTTTTGCCCTTCCCTGAACCCAGACTATAGCTGCTCAGCAGTTCTACATGATAAAGGTGAGTCTGAAAGACCACCTATCACATAGAGTAAGCAAACTTGAGCCCATAGTCAAAAGGGCGACAGATATTGTACCGACCATTGCAAATAGCGACGGTCGCTACAATACTTAACTGAACCACACAGAAATATTTTTTTATGCAGGGGGCTGTGTCCCCTGCATCTCCCTTGTGGAGGGCAAGCCCACTGCATCCCCCCAAACTAAATAACCAACTCCGAGGGGATTGCGGACCACGGTGCAAGTTACTGGATTGTGAAGCAAAACAATTATTTCTGCCTGCAGCCGGACCCGAACCCAGGTCTGCTTGCATTGCAAGCAGTGGTGTGCACCACTATGCTATGCAAGCAACTCGGTGGGAATTGGCCACAAAGCATACTATATCCTGCAGTAGTGAGTACAGCTCCTTGCTGTACTCGCTATGCAGGATTATAGTGATGTATTGCTCCACTTGATCTCTTGTAGAGCGCTGTTATTGAGTCACTCAAGGTGCAGCGCTCAATAATCAGCGCTCTACATGGGTGCTACCCTTCTCAGCATGCCTTCTCCTTTCACCTCCTTTTCCTTGTCACAAGCTTTGTACCTCCATTTATCTCACCCCTTCATTCCTGGCATTAAAGCATTCCACACAGACTGCCCCAGTTACCTCCTGCAGCTGCTCTAAGCCTCCAACCATTTATGTTGTAGTTCCCTGACTCCCCTCCTGTTAGCTTACCTGTCCTCCGTGTGCTCCCAATTATCAACACTGCTGTGTTTTTCTTTAAATGAAAGGCAGACTTATTTATAATGTGGTTCCTGAAAGTCCTCACACCTTATAATTGTATGTTATTTGTTAAACTGCTCTGATTTTTTCACTACCCTGACTATTGTATATATGTATTTATTGCTCTCCTGTCTCCCCGGATCACACCTGGAAATAATTTTTGGCTCAGTGTACCTTTCCCAGTTAACAAATTTTAAATAAATAAATAAAATGAATAAATAACTTTGCCAATACAACACTGTTAATAAAAACAAATACTGTAAGTTTTGTGTACATATGTATAGAGAGACTGATTATGATGTTTGTCCATCCACAGAGGTCCTGATGATGCAAGAAATAGAAATCTGAAGTTTGTCTGAAGAAAACACTGTGCAAAAATGATGCCAAGAGGTGAGACTGTGAAGCTTTTTTTCTGCAGAAGTTGGGCATAGCTCCATGTCTGGACTATGGCATTTCAAGATTGATGTTTACCCAGAAGCTATGACATCTCTATTTGACACTTGTCATGTTTAATAGTCAGTGCATTTATTTATGGACATTATTTTTAGCATTACCACCTGTAATTATATTATGAATGAGATCAGATTTAGCAGAATGGTTTTTGATGCCGTCATTATGTATTTATAATAACTGGTTATAGATTTTTCTCATAGGGAACTGGGTTGTAATTCCAGCGTTATAACCTACTGGTTATAATGACATTCGTGTGCCTGGTTTCCCTACTTCTGCACATGCACCTACCGCAAACCTCCCCTTTTCTGCGCTGTCTGTCACAAGGCCTCAGTGCTGCAATACTACCGGACAGAAGTTGTCAGCATATGTTTTTTATGTTAAATAAAAAAAGATTTCTCATCACAGCAAACCATCATCCTAGTTAACACAAAAACAAAACTAAACATTGCTACCATTTACTGACAGCTATCTACTGCAGGTTTCCAACAGTCCACAGCTCAACTCGGTAAACAGACACATTTATTTTGTGTAATTGCTGTGGTGAAAAAACAATCCCCAGCAATTATACAAAATAAAAGATGGGTAACTAGTTAAAACTTGGATTTTATACACCTCCTCAGTGTGGGATGCCTTCCATAAACCCCTCAAGCTTCGCTCTCGGGGTTTATGTGGCATCCCACCCCTCGGAGGTGTATAAAATCCTCATTATAACTAGCTACCCATCCATTATTCTTTATATAACAGATAGCGAGACCCGCTATTTTTCAGACTTTTTAATCATACAAGTATAATTCCATATTTTTGTAATACTTCTGTGTCTTGCACTCTCGCCACTTTATTTACATTAATGGCACATAATAATATATGTGGTAATGTGGTAACCAGTAGCAATGGTACACTATTCAAGCAGTGCAAGTCTGCACCTTATCCATGCCCCCTGGTAAAGCTTGGGAGGAGCAAAGCACCAGGGCAATGAGGAGGCAGGAGGTCTGGAGACTTTTGTTCATGATTATTGATGTGTACAAATGTATCTGCAATTTTGCACACATAGAGACTGTGCTTAATCTCTGCACTGTAAACTGAATGGATAATGCTGTGATACTTATCTTTCTGTAAGATGCCTGTAGTGGCATAGCTACACTAGGACAAATTCTGAACTAAGGTGAATGGGTGCTTGAATAAAAGAGCTCACAAGCTTATTCTCCGCTACAAACTTTGTCAGAAGTACTTTGTTATGTGAGAGCTGTGCTGACTATTGGCCAAAAGTTCATAACTAACAAGGGCAGACTAAGTGGTCCAAGCGGTCTTATTTTGGAAAAATAACTTTTAAAATGTAAGATTTACTTCCTGCATCTGCTCTACACATTGGCCTTTTTCGTCACATGCTTTTTAGTATATATGCGCCTGCGTGGCTTCTTTTTCATTAGATCTGCCATTCGGCGAACGGGTGCAGCTGCCGGTTTTATCTGCATGGGTTTTGCCATGCGTTTTTATCCGGAGGATTCAAGTTTTTATCTTATGCATCATGAGTGTTAAGGTAGAGTAATCTTTATTTATACTCATTGCTATTTTTAGTGCCAGCAGTTTCTCTCTACCTTGTTAGCATCAAAGTCCTTTTTTTGGTTTTTGATCTGCTTTTGATTTGCTTTTCTAATCCCTGATCCCTGACTGTGTGCTTTTTCTTCCCAGGCCCTGTTTAATTTTTTTTTCTTTATAAATACTCGGCTTCTATTTGGTATATCCCCAGCGTTGGCCAGCTGTGTATACCGGGAGGAGTAAATTCTGAATGGAGAAGATTTAAAGGATAATTTGGCTTGTGTTTGAAATGGAATAATCCCTATCAGCGTTTGTTTTTACAATGAACTTTGTTGACCTGAACTGATTCAATTTGAACTGCTCGAGTATAAGGGGATTTTAGTGTTAATTTCGCTGTGGTCTCTGTGCTCTGTGCCCAGATTTTGAACAAAATGGTATTTACTAGGAAACAGGCCCTGCAGGCTCAAACTATTTTATCTGACATCTCTTATGTGACTAAATCTGACACAAAAGCAGCACAGAAGATTCAAATTAGATGCTGCATCTTGAGACAATCCAAAATCATGGATCACCTGAAACTTATTAATAGTTATGAGAAAATTCTACTCCTACAACTCAACATAATACCAAATTGATTACCTATGGGACTCTTTTGCTGCTGCCATGGATTGCAATATACTCCTATTAAAACTACTGAAGTTAGTTATTTATCCTCTAGTATTATCGAGTTGTTATTGCCACCTTCATTTAATTCTTCTGAGATTCAGAATGTTCCCAATGCTTCTTATGTCCTTAGTGTCATTAATGTTTCCAGTAGTAAGCCTGATTATTTAAATATGAGCAGTACTGTTAGTGCTGCTATTATTAACTAAAGATATTATGAATGTGAACAATTATAATAGGAGAAATAGGCATTGTGAGATGGATGTTCTGGGTTTTCCTTCTGATACCTCATTATCAGCCTCTGTGTCTGATAGTCTTTCAGGAAGTTTATTAGGTCCTGATACTCTTGAATCAGAATGTTCTGGAAATATAGGAGCTCAGAAAGCAAATCAGGTTTGGTTCATATAACTGCCAGCCCTTCACCTAGGATAACCTATAAACTTAAAGCTATCTCTGTATTCCTTCAAACTACAATTAAGGGCTTAAAAATTGATACACCAAACATATACCGTAATACACCTTAGGTTATAATTAATGATCTAGTGGTAAGTCCATGATTTGCTGGCTCCTCTATAAGGGCATCTGGGATTGAACTCTCCTTAAATAACAACTTGATTGATTTGGGTGATAATAATAATTATACAATGGCAAGAAAGAATCCTGGTTTCTGATTGGTCAGTTGGCTATCACAGCAGGGATGTTATCCTGGCATAACATCCCTGCTGATTGTTTGGATGATTTCGATCCCCACCACCACCATGATGGATCTCCTTTCTTAAGAAACAAAAATATGTTTACACACTAACAAAACATTCTTTAAAATTATTTTTATTATAAAACAACAAGCCATTGTATAATAGGAATAATGCCCTCAGGGTGGGAGTTATGCTGGGATAACATCCCTTCTCGGGTGTTGGCGCCTCGGCGGTGGCCTCAGGCCCAACCACCGAGGTGGATATTATCCTTATAACTCCCACCTTGTCAGGCATTATTCCTTTAATATCCCACATCTCTGAGTAATGATTTGTTACACATGCTCAAATCTACCTTCTGAGTGAATGTACTTATAATGGAGCAATTAGTAGCAATTAAGAAGATTTAGAGATGGCTAAAGTCAGTTTATTTAACAACCAGATCTCCATTGGAGACATAAATAATAAGATAGAAAATTTAAATCGACTTCTGGAGAAATCAGTTTCTATCTCTATCTTTGATGAAGAGGGGACTGCCCCAAGGATATACGGGAACAGTTTTCCATATTGATTATTCCAGATACTCCCAAATCAACTAAAACAACCAAAAAGGGGGGGGGAATAAAAAAGGGAGAAAATGGGGAAAAAACAAAGCCCACATGATGATGGTAGTACTGGAGGCAGTGGTGGTGGCAGTCCTTCAGCATCTGGTAATAGCCATCAGGATAATGGAGACAAACTGAAGGCCAATAAGGTTCATACCAATACAGTAAATATAGTATCTAAGAATAACCAGATGGATAAAATTGTCATGGAAGAAAAAACTTTCTGGCTAGAGCGAGGACTCCCACATGGAATTAACCAGGATTTTTGAATTAATACTAATAAATTAGGAGATAATTTGGAGACAAATTTAAACAAACTAAAAAAAGAAATTGGAAATTTCCTGGCCGAGTGCTCAGTGGCAGTAAAGGGCAGAGCCAGGATATCAGACAGGAATAATGTTTATCCAAAGCAAACAATCAGACAGAGTGGTATTGATTATGGCTCTGATGACTTGGCAAATACAGCCCACACTGGGGCTGATTCTCTTCAAACAAGAGCAGAGATAAATAAGGGAAATAAGGGAAGTATATACCCTGAAGGTAATTTGCCCAAAATCAGATTAAAATTACCTCTTTTTGGATACAAGGATCTGATTTAGAACTTAAAAGCAACTGGTTACATTATTGAGGGCTACCATGGGAATTTCCATGACTGAATCAGATATACAAAGTGTTAAGCTCTGTGATGATGAATTCAATGATTCTGTCTGTGATATTGTTCTATTCTCACCGAGATTAGCCAATGATATTTGGTCTAATGGTAAAACCTTGCAGGTCTTTGGACTATTTGTGAATTTTGAGAGCAGAAACCTTTTTACTAGAGAGGTTTTGGGAAAAAAAATCCTGCACTGTATGGTTTAGTGTCTTTGGTATCCCTGAAATTCAAAATGAAACCAACAGGAAACTAAAGGGAGTGTTATGCAATTATTTTAATAATTTGTTAGGAATACCCTTAGGTAGAGATGGGATACTGGAAGTGAGCAGAAGTTTAAATGGAAGTCAGATATACTTATTAATAAGGGATCTGCAAATGGCTGATCTGATAGCAGCAAAAAAAGGCATTTTGGACAATATGGGCTTCCATATGGTAAGGTGGGAGGATATTTGGACAGAGTCCATATTAAATAAGTTGGGAGAGTCTAACAGCCTGGTAAATTGCCAAATTATAACATCTAATAAATTCCAAAGCCTGGTTGATGCCTCGGAATGACTTTGGTTTGGATCTCACGAGTCCCCTAATGAGATTGTTTCTACACAAATAATTGAGGGGAATCCCTTAGTTCTTTCTTGGAATATTGCCGGTTGGCATACTAAAGCAGTAGACAATTCCTGGGTTAATTTTGTAATACAGTTTGAAATATTATGTTTTCAAGAAACTTGGCATGGGCCCAACGACTTAATTAATATAAATGGGTATATAATATTTGCCCATCATGGCCATAAGGGGCAAATTGTGGCAGAAATCTGGCTGGGATTGCTACACTCTGTAGAATTTGTCCTGATTTAATGGTAAGGCTTTATGTATTATGCCAAATCTCATTTCTGTCTATATTAAAAGACTAAAACAAAATTTGATAGTTGTGAATGTGTATTTTCCACCACGTGGTTCTGCGCATCACAGTGATGGATTATGGCTTATATTAAAAAATGAGATAACAAGATCTAATTGAACTTTTCCCAATATAAATATTTTAGTTATAGGGGATTTCAATGCCATAATAGGTATTTTAAATGGATACACAGACGATTCTTTATTTATATATAATTCTAATTATCTTCCCTCAATTAGGACCTCTAAGGATCTAGTTGATAACAAATCAGGTAAGATCCTAATTGAATTAATCTCTGAATTGGATTTATATCCTTTAAATTGTCAAATTCATGGAAGTGAAATAGGGAACTTTACTTATGTTAAAGCCCATCATAAAACATTACTAGATCTGGCCCTTTGGTCAGGTGATATTAAATTGTGATCTTCTCTGTGTATCCCGAGTAGACCTGAAAGTGACCATTTCCTCCACTGTTATGCACATAACACTGGGTAATGTGAATAATAATGTCTCTTCTGTGGTTCCACTTGAAATAAGAATTATGAAATGAGTTAGATGGGATGGTTACTTAGAAGGGAATGTAAGAGAACAGATTTCTTTACATGATAATATACTGATCAAAAGTAAAGATTTAATTCAAGATGTAGAAGCACTGTGGAATTTGGTGGAACAACTGCTTAAAGACTTGAGGACAAAAATCTGTAAGGAGGTAATGATGTGGCAGCATAGAAAAATCCAAACCTGGTTTGACCAGGAATGTTTTTTATTCAAAAATGAACTAAAGAAAATAATAAGACAGGCAATATTCCAAAGAAATGCACAACTAGTGCAACAGGTTAAAATGAGGAAAAGGAATATAAACAATTGTTAAAAACAAGAGGAGAATTTCAAAAATAAAATGGTCACTTATGCTTGAGACTATTAGAAGGAAAAATGATAAAGGTTTCTGGCAACTTGTTGCTCAGGGCTCCTTAAAGAGTAGAACCAATGTAGACTGTTATATATCAGAATTACAATGGATTGATCACTTTGGAAAGATATTCTGTGATCCAGACATACATGAGTTGGAAATGATTGTCCAAAATATAAATTGCCAGTTAAAATCACTATTAAAGATGTTTACTTTGTGATAGATGCTATGAAATCCAATAAGGCCCCCGGGATAGATAAAATACCAGCAGAAGTTTATAAATGTAATCCCCCCTTTTGGAGTAGAATACTCTGTTTCTGTTTTAATAAATGGATTGAATGTCTTTCCTTCCCTCATTCCTGGAAAGGAGCAGTAATTATACTCATACACAAAAAGGAGATGGGTGATCCTACTGTATCATGTCCTATCAGTTTGTTAGATGTGAGTCTTAAAATTTTTACACACATTATTTTAGATCATCTCAAGTTTCAAATACAATTAACAAGAGGATTCAGTAAGGCGCAATTGGGATTCTGCAATGGGTCATCAACAATAGACAGTTGTTTTATTCTGAATCATTTAATTCATAAATATGTTAAAATTAGAAAGCAAAAATTATACGCAGTATTTATTGATTTGTCTGCCGCCTTTGATATGGTTCTCAGATCACAACTTTGGGCTATCATGTATGAAAGAGGATTAGATAAGGCATTAATTTCAATAATCTCTGAACTCTATAATAATACCTGGGCACAGATTAGATATGGTAGTGCTGGAGAAACATCCCTTCCTATTCAAATTAACTGTGGGGTAAGACAAGGATGTCTATTAGCCCCCACTTTGTTTAATTTGTATATAGACCCTGTTATTAGGGAATTAGAAGAAAGTGATCCAGATGGTCCAAAGGTTATTCAGAGGCGTATTTCTATCCTAGCCTATGCAGATGACCTAGTAATGATTTCTCAGACTAAAAAAGGTCTTCAAAGACAATTAAATGTTTTACAAAGGATCATTAGCCATGGGGGGAGGCACTGAAGAGGAAAAGGGAAATCCTAGCCCCCCCTAAAATCAGGGTAATTAGTGAGGTAAACACCAAAATAGAGCAGTCGATAGGGAGAAGGGCAGGGGTAAATGGAGAAAAAGACAAAGACCGTAGGGAAAGGGATGGAGCAAAAAGAAATAAAGCCATAAAAAAATGGAGGGTAATGAGTACCAATGCCGTAGTCTAGGTAAAAAGCTCTCTGAAATGGTGGCCTTGATGAAAGAAGGATGCCTGGATATTGAGGCAGTCACAGAAACATGGTACACAGAGAATCATGACTGGGATGTCAGCATATCAGGGTACACAATCTACAGGAGGGACAGAGAGGGAAGAAGAGGAGAAGGAGTAGATCTTTATGTAAGGGAAGGGATCAAAGCAACAGAACTAAAGGATAAACAGGGAGGAGAGGAGGCACTGTGGGTCACCCTGGAGACTGGAAATGGCTCCACAATCCACATAGGGGTTGTATACAGACCCCCTTCTCAGTGGGAGGAAATGGACAAGGAAATGATAGAAGGCATCCTTGGGATGGCAGAGAAAGGGAAGATATTGCTGATGGGGGACCTGAATATGCCAGATGTTGACTGGAGCACCTTTGCTGCAGCCACATCCAAGAACAGGGCCATTCTCGATGCCCTACAGGGGGCATGCCTCAGACAGCTAGCTTTGGAACCCACTCAGGAGAGAGCAATCTTGGACCTGGTGCTCTCAAATGGGGATGGAGATAGTATATCTGGTCTTGAAGTGGGTAGCCATCTGGGAACAAGCAATCACCAAACAGTGTGGTTCACAATAAACTTAGCTGTAGAGTCACTCCACACACAGTGAAGGTACTGGACTTCAGGAGGGCTGATGTTGTCAAAATGGGAGCATGCCTCAGAAAGCACTAGCAAACAGGCAAGAAGGTGGGATGGAGCAACAATGGGGAAACTTCAAACTGCCATCACAGAGGCAACAAGTATTTGTGTGAAGCAAATAAACAAATCAAAATGAAATAAAAAGCCACCATGGTTCTCAAAAGAAGTGGCGGGGAAGGTAAGAGAAAAAAAGATAGCATTCAGGAAATATAAGGAAACACAGGAGGAGCAGGACAGAGAACTGTACCAGTTAAAGCAGAAGGAAGTGGGTAAGGCAGTCAGGATGGCAAAGGCCCAAACTGAGGAAAAGGTAGACAACTCAGTTAAGAAGGAGTATAAAACCTTTTATAGGTACATTAGGGAGCAAAGAAAGACTAAGGCAGGGATACTGAGGCTGAACAAAAAGGAAGGTGGTTGGGCAAAGAGCAACAGTGAAAAAGCAGGGATACTGAACAAATACTTCTGCTCAGTATTCACAATGGAAAAGCAGGGGGAAATAACTAATCCAGTCAATAGAAGCACTCTGGATAGGGGGATTGATATTGGTCCTTTCACAGAAGAAAGGGTTCTGAAAGAACTCTTAAAACTGAAGGAGGATAAAGCAATGGGGCCCGATGGGATTCACCCTAGAATTTTAAAAGAACTAAGGGAAGAACTAGTAACACCACTGACTACCCTTTTTAATAAATCATGGGAAGATGGGGTGGTACCTGAGGACTGGAGGAGGGTGGATGTGATTCCCCTTCACAAAAGTGGGAGCAAGATGGAGGCAGAAAACTACAGATGTGTCAATTTGACCTCAGTGGTAGGGAAAATGATGGAATCACTTCTGAAGGAAAGAATTGTTGAGAACCTAGAGGCCAGTGGGGTGCAGGACCCAAGGCAGCATGGATTCACAGCAGGAAGGTTATGTCAGGCAAATCTAATTGATTTCTTTGACTAGGTGACCAAAGCAGTAGACCAGGGAGGGGCTATGGACATGGCCTACCTAGGCTTTAGCAAGGCATTTGACACAGTTCCACACAAAAGATTAATAAACAAATTAGCCAGCCTGGGAGTGGGTCCTAGGCTGGTAGCCTGAGTAAAACACTAGTTGGACAACAGGACACAGTGGGTAATAGTAAATCGAGTCCACAGTGAAGTAAGGAGGGTTACTAGTGGGGTACCACAGGGTTCAGTACTGGGGCCCGTTCTTTTTAATGTCTTTATAAGTGACATTGAAGAGGGACCGGAAGGGAAAGTATGTCTCTTTGCAGATGATACAAAGATCTGCAACAGGGTTGATACACAAGGTGGGATGGAAAGGATGAAAAGGGACTTGGCAAGGTTGAAGGAATGGTCAAATGTATGGCAGCTTAGATTCAATGCAAAGAAGTGCAAAGTAATGCACCTGGGAAAAAACCCCAGGGAAGAGTACATAATGGGTAGTGAGATGCAGCAACAACAAAATGGAAAGGGACCTGGGGTAGTCATATCAGATGACCTAAGGTGGGCCAGCAATGTGAGAAGGCAATAAGGAGGGCTGGAGGATACTGGGATGCATAGGAGAGGCATCACCAGTAGAAAACAGGAAGTTGTTGGCCCTCTATACAGACAGTTGGTAAGACCACATCTGGAGTACTGTGTACAGTTCTGAAGACCCCATCTCCACAAAGACATAGACAGGGTGGAGGCCGTCCAGAGGAGGGCAACCAAAATGATGCAGGGTCTGCATCAGAAGACATATGAAGAAAGACTAAAGGAACTAAAGATGTATAGCCTCGAGGAAAGGATGGAGAGGGGGGACATGATAGAAACTTTAAACTACCTCAAGGGAATCAACAAAGTCCAAGAGGGTAGCATCTTTCAGAAAAAGAGATGTGCAAAAACAAGGGGGCACAATTTGAAGATAGAGGCAGGACAGCTCAGAGGTAATGTGAGAAGTATTTCTTCACAGAGAGGGTTGTGGATACATGGAACAGCCTTCCTGAGGAGGTCATAGAGTCAAAAACAGTGGGGGAATTCAAGAATGCATGGGACAGACATAAGGCAATTATAGTGGGGAGTGGAGGAAGCAGGCTGTTGGTTAACTAGGATCTGCAGCTTATCTGTTAGGTAGGAGCAAGCGGCAGACTTGGTGAGCTAGCGGTCCTATCTGCCATCAAATTCTATGTTTCTGTTAAGGATTTGAAACTAAAAATAAACTTAACCAAAACAGAAACTATAACTTTCGTACTAATACTGCTGACTCTTACCTTAAACTTGGTAATTATAATTAGATGCAGTAAAACAATACACATATTTGGGCTTAATCTTTACTAATAATAATAACATGTGGAAACAACAAAGAGATATGATATATAATAAAATAAAATAAAAACACAAATGGGATAAAGAATTTAATTATTCCTACAGGGGCTTCTCAGTTAATCCATTATTGAGAGCTATTAAAGCTAAAAGTTGGGCACAGATGTCTCATGCATCTGAAATTTGGAACTGTAAGGATGCAGAACAATTTATGACTCTAGTGTAAAAGGTTCTTGAGCAGAATTACAAATTCCCAGTCCTGTCCAGCAGTATATTTATGAGCAGAATTTGACTGATTAATGTAAATGCACTTACGGAAGGTAGAAAATTAATTACTGGTTATATTTAACAAGAGCTGATAAAGATAAATTAGTCAAGCAGTGTCTTCTAGAACAATTTCTTTGGATCAAAACGATTGTGGGGAGAAGTGTTGGATGCAGGATATTTACAAAAAATTTGATCAATATGGGTTAATATTCTTAAAAATATATTTTGCAAAGAATATTAAACTCAGTAATAACTATAAATCGTTAATTCAAAAAAAGGTGAATGAACACCAGAAAAAACAGGATTTAAATAAAATTCGTTTATCCAGATTCTCTAGTTGGTATGCTTCCAAAGCCAATGATATAATGTATAACAATTATTGGGATATATTAGACAACAAGATAGACAGAAACATTTTTTTTAAAGCCAGATCAGAACTTTTTGAACATAATATTTTGAGAACTAGATGGTATAAACTCTCAAAGGAGCATAAGTTATGTGACTGCAATATGGGTGCGAGGGAGGACCTTATGCATGTTCTATGGCAATGTCCTTGGTACATTAGAATCTGACACTACTGGCTAGAACCATATATCAACTGGCCTGAAATAACAAAAAGTGAACTTACACACATTGTCATGAACAGAAGTGATGAAATCACTGTGAAGAGAATTGTAAATTATCTCAAATATGCTTTCAAAATTAGGAAGAAAAAGCAGAGAGATGACGCTGTTAATATAACAAATTAGAATCTTCCAAATATGATTTGACTCCCTTTATACAAGTTGTCATTATAATCAGTCAGGATTGGAGTTACTGGATGATCCAGCTGTTCAAATTGCACAATAGGTAATTTGTATATTCCCTCTGCAAAAGTTAAATAAGCTCTTCTTGGATATTATTGTGTTAAATTTATTAACTGTGTTGCTTCATTGTAGATTTATGTGAAATTTCTGGCACATTTGCACTTTTGTATGTGAATATATGGTGAGAAATATGTTGTGAATATTTTCATTATGATATTTATATATTTAATCTCTAAGTACAGTGAGTGTTGAATCCAAGGAAATTTTATTATAAGATATCTGTAATTTATATTATATGCTTGTCTTGTCTTTTTGTAATGGCCTTGTATGGTTAAACAATAAACGCAATTATAGATCCTTATAGATGGACTGTCCCCCCAGCATTGAGATAGACTGAACACACAGATACTTGGCCCTACCACCTAAACAGGGAGAGACACCATAACCAGTTCTCACTTGACTCCTCTGCTTCACAAAGAGAGGATTATGCAATGGGTCAGACAAAAAAGGTCACCCTATCAGGATATTCCCTGACTTCTTCACGGAACTTTCAAATTAACACCAGGCTCATATGCCTGCCCATAATGCCCTAATGGAACTGGGGGTTCCCTGCAGCCTCCTCTTCATGACTGTAATGTAACATTTTGTAGTAAAACATTTATTTCAGTATAACGTTTTATAATAGGTAGACTGAGTGTGGAAGTATATCCTATTTCTAGGATGCTTCAGTATATTTTCTTATACTTTATAACCAAAATGTGTTTACCCAATAAGTTAGCTGTGTATAATACAGCTTTCTCACAAGACCTAGTTAAATGTTTGTGATGCTTTAGTCTTGGAATGTCAACATGTTGTCAAGCCAGCCACAATAGTTTTGGAATGTCAACATTAAATGTCCTGTTGTATGAATAACATGTTTTCTAGTATATTTATGAATAAACATGTTGCCAGCCACACAGTCTACATATAACTTGTTTTGTAGAAAATAGAACATCACAGCTTAAAATAGATGTGTTCATTGTTTTATGATTGGTTTATACTGGAGTGTTAGCTTTTTCAAAATAACAGTTTTGTATATAAGCATGGCATGTGAACTGAATATGTAACACCAAACCAGAAGCAAGAATACATGTATCTGATATTAATAGAATCACATAGAAAATAAACCAGAGGGAAACATTCATTTGGTGTGGCCTGAATTCTTTGAAGATAGAAAACACAAAGCAGCTATCTTTTACCTTACAATTGGCGCCGTGACTCAAATGTCTGAAGACAGTCTATATGGTTGCTGATGACATCAAATGAACCAAGTAGAGAAGGAAGCCACTGCGAGGAACACCTACCTTACCTGAACTGATCACTCACGTATGGAGGGAGGTCAGAAGACACATATGGAAGCTGAGGTGAGGTCAGACATGATTTGCCAGTGAACCTACAGACGTAAGTATGGATGCCATATTACGTAAATGTTTAGAGGTGAACCTTAAAGAATGTCTGTATATCTCTTCTAACAAGCAGGAAGATGTGTACTTATGTTTAGTTAAACAATGTAGAGACCGTAATGAGAAGAGTAAATCAGATAAAATCAAGTTAGCTAACATATGTCAGATGTACGTACAGTATCAGTTAGAAATAACTGCTAGGACATGTCAGTTAAAGAAAGAAATGTTAGAAAAAGAGAATATTCATTACTTAAATATAGCCACATATGTCACAGAGACTAAGAATAGTGAATAGAAATGTAATGTTTCTCAAGGAGAGGTATGTGGTTTAATGATTGAGAATAGCCAATTGGATGAAAATATCAAATTTAGTAACAAACAGAGTCAAGCCCAGATTAATGAATTATATTGGCAGCTACAGCAAGCTGTACAAAAATTAGATCATGTTAATCAAGAGCATGCACAAGATTAAGCATACAAAGAGCAAACTTTGTATACATTGCAAGCTGAAGCCCAAGTACAATGCCAAATTTCTTTAGAATTACGGCATCAGGTACAGAAATATAAGCAACTTCCTAGTCAGCAACAGTACATGCTTGTACCATGTGGTTGTTTTGGAAGGTGCAAGTACCCATCAGAGTCAAAGACTGAATCAGGTGATTCTGAGGTAGAAGACAGTATTGCATTATGCAGTAAAAGGAAAACGGCTCCCGTTGTCACAGAAGTGAAGGGGGAAGGAAAGAAAGTTCCACAAAGAGGGTAACGAATAAAAAGAATGACTGAAAGGCTAGACTTAATTTGGAACAAGCCTTGGCCAGTGTCAAAGATAAATATCAAAAAGATGAAGATGATGCAAATGAAGCTAATGAGGAAATAAAAAAGGAATTGGTAGAGAAAACAGTTAAAGTACATAAAAAGATTAAAGAAATGGAAGAACAGTTAAAAGAAGACACAGAAAATAGGAGAGCTGAAAAGGAACAGGAAGTAGCTCTAGAAGAGGTAGAGGTACATACTGAGATCTCACAAAGAGATCTTACTATCCCAGAATCTATGCAGTTAGTGGATCAATTACGGAAATGGGAGCCAAGACAAAATCTTGTGCCCTATTGTAGCAAACTGAAAACATTGGTTACCAATTTTAATTTGACTAACAAAGATGCCTGTAAAATAGTAACACTGTCACTTCCTGCAGTGTTATTACAAAGCGTATCTGCAAAAATGAAAGGAACACAGGCTAAACCAGAAATTGATGACAACTGGGCTACTATAGATGAGATACAAACTGTTTTGCAGCCTATGCATGGAGTATCACATACAGACTGGAGTAGGATCTATGTGATCACTTTGCAGCCTGGAGAGGCCAGTTATGTTCATCAATCATCTGTATGTTGCTTACGCAACATATGGAGGAGTAGCTGACCCAAGTAAAGATACAGAACCTTTTCTGAGTCTGATTGATCGAGCTACTATTGTGCCTGCATCAATACATATGATGTGTAAACATGCGGATAACGCTTTTAGAGAAAGAACAGTTGTTTATCGAATGGTGGCGTATGCAACAGGATGATTCCGGAGAAAGGAAAGAATAAACTAAAGGTAGCTGCTATTGTCAAAACAGAAGGCAAGGGTAGGCTAACCTGCTATAATTGCAATAAAGAAGACCACTTTAAATGAGATTGTAGGTTAAAAGGTGGAGGTGTGGAAGGAAAAGGAAGCAAGTCTTAGAGAGGAGACAGGCTCAAAATCAGGAGAATAATGCTAAACCAGATGGTAAGGCAGACTTACAAAGATGTATTGAAATGCTTAGTAGTTTGAGGATACTAAGACAGTGGCAGCGTTCTGACTGGAACCTACTGCCCTAGTCATAGTGAGGAAGAAGAAGAAGAGGAAAAGCTTATTGCTAGAAATAAGAAGAAACGGAAATGACGGATGTAGCCCCACCTTCCAAATCCTTAGTCAATTACAAGACGATGGGGAAGGGCACACAATATCAGCAATGGTCAGCAGCTGCCAGACTGTGATATTAGTTGATACTGGTGCTACCATTAGTATAACAGATGGTGATATGCCTGTAACAACTCACAGGAACCAATAAATTAATTTGCAAGGTTTCTCAGGGGGTGTGTTAACAGCATATTTGATGAAATCAGTTTTGGTGCAGATAGGTGAGCAACACATTAAATATGTGTTTTGGAAATGTTATATGCATGAATGTACCATCATGGGTATAGACATTCTAGCACAGCATGGTTTAGTAGTAGATCTAAGTAACATGATTTTATGGCAAAGAAGCACTACTAATGCAAGACCGAATGTGGATGATTCACATAGAGTGTACACAGTAAAATCATTAAAAATGTATCACATGAGTGATTTATGGAAATGAGTGCCACAATGGATAAAATCTGTTGTACAAATGCATGAATCAATTTGGGCTAAAAATGCTACAGAGTATGGACGGGTGTCTAATATGGTGGTCCAAACAGAAGGACCAGACCCCCTTCCCAAAAACAATATGCATTTCCAAAAGAAGCATATAAAGAAGCACTGACTGAGTTTTACCTCATATTAATTTGGTATGACATCTACTGTAATGTAATTCATGCTAAACTGATCTGCTGTTGTGTATGACCTGTTCTCTCTTTTATGATGCTTCCAATGTGTTATCAAGTGTTCCTGTACTGTAATGATGATCTGTGTGTTTTCTGTACCTCTCTGTTCCATTGTTGTATTCTCCTGGTCGTTCCTGAAAATAGGCATATTACTTGTCTAGTGTACTTACCCGGTTACCAAAAGCTAAATAAATAAATAAATGTACAATACTGAAACAATTACAGTTACAAAGTGTCACTAGACCTATATGTTCAACAGTGAACTCCCCTCTTTGGCCGATACATAAACCCAATGGTACCTGGAGATTAACAGTGGACTATAGGGTGCTGAATAAGGTCACGCCCTTGGTCACCCCCGTGGTATCGAGACTTCTTGACTTAATATCTCAGTTGTCTCCTACAGTGACAACTTACACTGTACTAAATGTGTCAAATGGCTTTTGATCCATCCCTGTCCATCCCAATAGTCAGTATAAATTCACATTTACTTTTCAGGATAAACAGTACACATTTCAGTGTTTGCCACAAGGCTTTTACTCATCACCCACTTTATTTCACCAGTGTTTAACAGAAATATTATTGAGTTTCTCAGTACCAGAGGTGATAACACAATAAGTTGATGACATTTTATTGCAGACTGATACATACCAAGAGCATGTTAGTTTATTAAATGAGTTGCTAACAGTCTTAGGTAAAGGAGGGTTAAAAATGAACCCTAGTAAAGCACAAATTGAACAGTCTTAAGTTACTTTTTTGGGTATATATATTAACAAAGGACGAACTGTAGATCCTGACAAGAATCAGGTAATACAACAATTGCCAGACCCAAGACAAAAACTGTATTACGACAGTTCTTGGGCATGGTAGGATTTTGCAGAGATTTTTGACAGCTTCTCTAGTATGGCAAAACCTCTATATAATCTACTAAAGGAGGAAAGGAAACTGATATTCTCAGTTGGGAACCAGAACATCAAATAGCTTTTCTGGCTCTAAACCAAGCACTAATGATAGCTCCAGCTCTCATTAGTCCTTTCTGAATCCTCTGATTTTGTGATACAGGTACATGCAACAGATCAGGTGATCAATGCTGTACTGTTACAAAAGAGAGCAGGGACTTTATGTCCTGTAGGATATTTGTCTCATGTATTAATATCCGTGGAAGAGACTTAAGAAAAATGTCTAAAACATTTGTTAGCTGTATATTGGGCCATATAGGCTACAGAACATATTGTGGGGCTTAACAGAATTATCCTGCAAACGTCTCACACTCCAGTAAAATTTCTACTTGAAAGGAATATGAGAGGTGTGTCTTCCCAGCGATTGGTTAAATGGGCATTAGCTCTACAAGTGAAAAATATCACAGTAGAAAAATGTACCTCACCTATGTTAAGTGAATTAATGACATGGGAAGGAGAGGCACATGATTGTGGAACTGTAATGGGAATTGATTTTAAACCCATATTTGCTGCAGAACCAAATACTGAAGCAAGAGATGTTTATGTAGATAGCTCTTGCTTTTGGGAGGATGGACATTTCCACACAGGATATGCCATATGGACACCAAGCACAAATCAAGAAATATTAGTATGATGTCCATCATCATTCTCGGCCCCTAGAGCAGAATTGGAGGCAGTCTGTGGAGCTATTATGGCTTACCCTCTGGAGGCTATTAATATCTTCTCAGACTGTGCTTTTGTGGTGAATTCCTTATTAGACTTTTTTCCAATTTGGTCTAAACAAGGAATGCGAACAGCATCTTGCAAATCTGTCGCATTTTCTCCAATATTACAACATATATGGGACATAGGAGCTTAAATGCCTCTGAGAATAGCAATCTGTAAAGTAAGAGCTCACCAAAAGAATCTGAAGGATATCCATGAGTTAAACAATAACTCAGTAGATAATCTTGCTCAAATTGCAGCCAAACAAACAAACTTATGGGTAGACCCTCTAGGAGGTGATTCTACACAATTGTGGGAGATGGCTGAATTTAATAAACACCATATTAGATGGATAGCTGCTATCTCGCAAGTCCCAAGTTTGGGGTGTATCCAAGATACAGATGCTTGGATCATGGGTTGTCAGAACCAATGGAAAGACACTGGATAGTGTGCAACCAAGCATGTTACCGTATGGGAAGATATGGTAATATGGAAATGACAACCTGGGGTTAGGAAGTGGATACCACCCACTTCATTTAGAAAATATATTATTATGGATAATCATTGAATTGGAGATCATTGTGGACTCCACAAAACTTGTAAAATGTTGGCACAGAAATATTGGTGGCTGAAAATGGGAAAAGATGTCAAGCAATGCCTGGAGGCTTGTCTCATCTGTGCACAGATAAATCCTCCAGTACCTGGTAAAAGTTTCTGTTAGGTGTATACCCTTAGCGGACGAACCTTGGTCCAGCTTACAAATTGATTAAGTGGGGCCCTTGCCTACTGCAAAAGAGGGGTTCTGAAATTTATTAGTCATTACTGACATATTTTGCAGATGGGTAGAAGCATTGCCCATATGTAATGATAGTGCTATAGCTACTGCAAAAGCACTATGGGAACAGGTGTTCTCATGATGGGGTTTTCCCAGAATACTTGAAAGTGATAGAGGAACTCACTTTACAGTGAAAGTAATGACAGCTTTGTGTGATATTTTGGTATCACTCAACGCAGATTACCCTACCATCCACAATCTTTGGGAATGGTAGAAAGGTTAAATCGCACTCTGAAAAATGCACTGAAAAGGGCAGTGCTGGATACTGGTAAAGGGTGGGTGACGCACTTAACCAGAACTCTAATGGGTATTAGAGGTACGGAAAACAAGAGTATTGGCTATAGCCCATACCAATTGATGACTGGACGAGATATACAGCTGTATTATCCTTCAGATCCAGATTTACCAACACCAGTGTTAGACCGCATCAAAACTGATGTATTTTTGCAACAACTGCAAAAACAGTTAGCTGTTTATTTACCCCAAGTTGCCAGAAATATGGCACAAACTCATTGGAAAAACAAACAGAGGCATGATGAAAAAGTGATACCACCCATTGAAAGGGGTCATCAAGTCATGGTGAAAATCTTGGTCAAAAGGGACCATGGAAACTAATTGGATGGGAACCTATGACATCATTAATGTTTTGGGACAATGGGTCATTCAGGTTCGATGAATTCGCAAGTGTCTATAGAGACCAAATGGTCCATGTGGACCAATGTAAACTGTATCAGCCTTTAAATGATGACAACTGATACTGCTCTGTTTCTCCAAATAGGTGAAGTACAATGATGTATCCTGTACTTATGCTGAGCAGTACTTTACTGATCCTGGTAACTATTGACAGTTATGTAGGGTGCCCAGGGCATATATGGAACAGTTTATGCCAAGAAAACTATGTCAATCGTGCTGCATAGGGTATCCAGTACTGATAGGAGAATGACATGAACACATTGGATATCTTCTTGTTAAATGGTACTGTGTGGCTGGGTGTTTGTGTTTGTCTCTGTCAATAGTTTAGTTTTGTGGATTTCATGTGTTTCGCTTGAGGAACTAGACCATTCTTGGATATGAGATCTATGAAAGTTTCTGGAATAAGAAACTGGAAAACATCACCTGCATATATTGGGATTCTCATTATAAATCAACTTTTTTGGAAGCCATCACAATCAAAGTAAGTACAGTTAAGACATTCTACAAGCTCTGACCTGGGGAGTGCAAACTGAATCCACATTTCTGTCCACCTTGTTGCTAAAGGGATCTGCATGTCTTTGAGAACCATTCAGAACTATTAAAACAAAGGGAAGACACTGACAAAGGGTTTTAACTTCCTGCATATGCCCCAGGCCAGTGTTCCAGGAATTTAACACATCCTTTGTCTTGTTACTGTAGATAAAACAGTTTACTGGTCCTTTTCCTGTGGATTTGATTATTTTACATCATTTGGCAATGGGGCAAATCCTCCACTGGAGGCACACCACCAAAATTGATCTGTTCCTGCTCATGTATGAACCTTGGGCACATCTAGCCACATCGTATACAACTATTCCAGTGTTGCATTTTTGACATTACCATGTGGCATACTACTGTTCAAAAAAGAAACGCAACCTCTCTCTGACTGAACTCCGCCTATGCACCCTGAAACATGTGCTCCTCCTCCTGCTGCTATCAGGGACTGTTCACCCTAACCCCGGACTAAACACCTCCAACCAAAACAAACCAACAGGCACTCTCTCAGTCATGTGCTTGAACATCTGCAGTTTACTTCCTAAGCTTGATGCACTGCAAGCCTTTACCACCCAACACAACCTGGATATTCTGTCAGTAGTAGAAACATGGCTTACCCAAAGATTCCTGACCAGGCAATCACCTTTCCTGGCTACAATGTCTTCCGGGTTGATCGTAAGTTCAAAAGAGGTGGAGGGTGTGCCTTATATGTGAAAGACACTTTCTGGGGACACCCCATTGAGTCCAATCTTCCAGCAACTCCTGCTCAGATTCTTCCCATCAGACTCCTATTAGGCGCCCACAATAAACATAGAAACATAGAAACATAGAAACATAGAAGTTGATGGCAGATAAGGACCGCAAGGCCCATCCAGTCTGCCCA
The DNA here is from genome assembly GCA_016271365.2 of Neoceratodus forsteri. Lineage (NCBI taxonomy): Eukaryota > Metazoa > Chordata > Ceratodontiformes > Ceratodontidae > Neoceratodus > Neoceratodus forsteri. The sequence goes on along the minus strand of CM028131.1, from coordinate 1,435,291,860 downwards.
TTTCTTTTTCTACCTTATAAATGTGCCATCGGCCTTTGCTCTGTCAGTGGCCTATCTATTCATAGTCATTTGTATTGCTCCCTTATGCCTATCCCATGCCTGTTTGAAGCCCTGCACTGTATTCATAGCCACCACTTCTTGTGGTAAGCCATTCCATGCATCCACCACCCTTTCTGTGAAAAGAATTTCTCACATTCCCCTTAATCGGCCTCCTCTAATCTCATGCTGTGTCCTCTTGTCCTGCTATTTTCTTATATTTAAACATGTTAGACTCTTTCATCTTGTTTATGCCCTTAAGGTGTTTGAATGCCTCGATCATATCACCTCTCTCCCTCCTTTGCTCAAGGGTATACATATTGAGCTCCGTTAATCTGTCCTCATATGTCTTCTGATGCAGTCCCTGCACCATTTTGGCTGCCCTTCTCTGGACTGCCTCAATTTGGTTAATGTCCTTGTGAAGGTGTGGCCTCCAATACTGCACGCAGTACTCCAGATGGGGCCTAACCAGTGTCTTGTACAGAGGGATTATTACCTCCCTCTTACGACTTGTGATACCCTACTAATACACTCTAACACCCCCTAGCCTTACCTTACTGCTTTAGAGGTCTGCTTGATGATTTTAGGTCATCAGTGATGATGATGCCCAAGTCTCTTTCTTCCTTTGTGACTGCTAGCAACTCCCTCCCAGCCTATAGGTGGCTTCAGGGTTCTCTTCCCTATGTGCATGATTTTGCACTTCTTTGCATTAAATCCCAGTTGCTACTCTTCTGACCATTCTGCTAGTTTATCCAGATCTCTTCTCATTCTGCCCACCCATCTGGATCATCTACTCTGTTGCAGATCTTGGTGTCATCTGCAAACAGACAAGCCTTACCCTCTAGTCCATCTGCAAGGTCACTAATGAAGATGTTGAAGAGGACTGGCCCCAGGACTGATCCCTGAGGTACCCCACTTGTGACTTGCATCTCTTCCGACTGTATACCATTTACCACCACTCTCTGTTTTCTGCCTTAACCAGTTTGCCACCCAGTTGACCAACTTCTGACCCACCCGAGCCTACCCAGCTTATTTATCAATCTTCTATGTGGAACAGTGTCAAAAGCTTTGCTGAAGTCAAGGTAGGTGACATCAAGCTGCTCCCCTTGGTCCACCACTCTGGTTACCCAGTCAAAGAAATCTATGAGATTAGTTTGACAGGACCTTCCTTTGTAAACCCATGCTGTCTTGGATCCTGTGCCCCTATGGATTCCAGGTGTTGCACTATCCTTTCCTTAAGGAGTGCCTCCATAATCTTGCCCACTACTGAGGTAAGACTGACCGGTCTGTAGTTCCCGCCTCCTCCTGTACCACTCTTGTGGAGCGGGATCCATGAGCCTTCTCCAGTCTTCTGGGTCCCTCTCCTGTGCTCAGAGGCTCACTAAACAATTCTGCTAATGGCTCTGCTAGTTCCTCCTTTAGCTCCTTAAGTACCCTGGGATGTATGCCATCAGGTCACATTGCCTTATCCACCCTGAGCTTAGCAAGCTCTTGTCGGACCCTTTCTTTTGGAAGGAGTAGTGCTCCTCCCTCCCTGTGTCCATGATGCTGAGCTGTGGGCCCTGCCCTACCTTCTTCAGTAAATACTGAGCAAAAGTATCTATTTAGGATAGATGCCTTTATAGGTCCTCCCTCCTCACATGCTCCTTTTCTCCATTAAGCTTAGTAATACCCCTCTGGACTTTCTCCTTTCACTAATGTATCTATAGAAAGTCTTGCCACCTTCTTTACTGTTCGTGCTAGTGTTTCTCAGTTTGGGACTTTGCCTGCCTTACTGCCTTACCTGCTTCCCTTAGGGCAGTTTGGTATGCCTCCCTATCTTCATCCGCTGTGTTCCCTTATATTTCCTGAAGGCCAGCTTTTTGGCTCTGACCTTTTCTGCTACTGTATTTGAGAACCAAAGTGGTTTCTTCTTCTTTGCACTTCCTTTTCTGTCTAACACAATGGGATGTTGCTTCAAGTATTGCATCCTTAATGCTTGCCCACTTTGCCTGTACCCTCACCTGTGTTTCTTTTGCCAGGGCTAGCTTAACTCTGTTGGCCATCTTATCAAAGTCAGCTCCTCTGAAGTCCCATATTTTGCCTTGGAATGGGATGATTTAGATGTAGTAGCCAAATTGAACCATATCATGTGATGGTCACTGGCTCCCAGGTGACCTTCTACCTGGAGATCTGTGATCCCTTCTTTGTTAGTCAGTACTAGATCTAGGATAGCCCTGTCTCTTGTGGGTTGCTGTACCAGTTGTTTGAGGCCCTCCCCCTGCAGGGAATCCACTATGAGTCTAGTTCTGGCAGATGTTCCTGCTGGTATTGACCAATCTGTATCCGGCATGTTGAAGTCTCCCATTATCAGAACCTCCCTTTAGCTGTCATGTTTTGTATATCTTCTAACAGTAATGTGTCTATGTCCTCCCTCTGGTCTAGGGCCTGTAGACAACCCAGTTCTTATGGCTGTCCCATTTCCTGTTTCCAGGGTGACCCACAGTTCTTCTGGCTCCTTATGTGTATTCTGAATTTCTGTAGCTTTGATATTTTCATTAACATACAGGGCCACCTCCCCTTTTGCACCTCGGTCTCTTCTGAACAATACATAGCCAGGTACTGAAGTCTCCCAAGTGTGGTTACTGGTAAACCACGTCTCACTAATTGCTACTATGTCCAGTTTAGCCTCTGACATTATTGCCTGCAGGTCTGGGATCTTATTTCCCAGGCTGTGAGCATATGTGTACATGATTTTCCATTGGCCAGATTTTGGTGTGTTAGTTGTTGGGTGAAGTTTGGCATTACCCCTGTGCGTCGTATGGGGAGACAAACCTTTTTTCTTACCTGGTGATGCAAATGAATGGCAAACATGCTGAATTCCTGTTTGACCACTAGCTGAGGGGGGAGGGGTGTTCTTCCCATTTGACGTATGGGGTGCTGCACCCCTCTCCCCATTTGCTAGTTTAAATATTCTGCAAAGACGTCAAACTTCTGCCCCAATGCACTGACTCCTCTTTAGTCAGATGCAGTCCATCAAATTTAAAGAACTTTCACTCCCAGAACTGTTGCCAGTTCCTACAAATCTGTATCCTTTTTCCTGGCACCAGCCCTTGAGCCACATGTTTAGCTCCCTATCTCCTTCTCTGACCTTCCGTCCATCTGTTCCTCTCCAGACTGGCAGGATCTCAGAGAAGGAGATGCCGGATGAAATAGATGATAGTTTGTCACCCAGCCTAGTCAGGTGTTCCTTGGTCTCCACAACTGACCGGCTGGCGAGATCATTAGTCCCTATGTGTACTAGGACATCAATGTTTTCTCCTGCTTTGTGAACAATTTTAGCAATGCAGTCATTGTCTTTCCATGCTGATGTACCTGGAGACATCTGACCATCACCCCTGGCTGGAGATGGGTATCAACTCCCGAATCATGGAGTCTCCTATGATCAGAAGTTTTTGGATTTCCTTTGTGCTTGTTTTGTTTTGGTTCCTGATTTGGGTGAGTTTTGTTGTGCTAGCTCCTGTGCCAGAGTGTCCTGCTCTGCAGTGTCTTCTGTCTCTTTATTTTATTTCAGAGATAGAGGCAGATACCTGTTTGTAGTGTTTATATGTTTTTGGAGGTAATGTGTTGGAGAGCAGAGAGTGATGGGGCACCTGATTTGCTCCTCCTAACCATCTGCCAACCTCCTGGACCAACTACCCTCTGGCCGAGGTTTTTCTGTTGGATGCTGGGAAATGGGTGGTTCTTATAATGTATTTCCTCTTCAATATGAAATTTGAGGCGTGCAATCTCTGCCCATGCTGCCCGGAGCTGAGCCCTAAGATCTCCAAAGGCCCAGCATGTGGGACAGTGTCCTAAATCCTGTAAGACTGTCCTTCTGAAAATTGTTCCACAGTACCTGCAGTTAATGAAATCCATTCCAAATAAGTTGCTGGGTTTGTAACCTAGTCAGAGTAATTAGAAGGAAAAAATGCAAGTAATGGTTTAATTGTGCTTTGTTTAACTTGTTATAACAAGTTAAATTACTAGTGCCCCTGTAAATGAGATCACCTTGTGGAGGCCCCACTGATCCGCCCCTTCCTGCTCTGCCACAGGAAATGTCACAACTGTGGTACACTATAAAAGGAGTGTAGCGTGGGGTGGTTGGGGATGGGCCCTTCCCCTGCCTAAAAAGAAGAACCACGGACGAAAGACCAAGGAGGTAAGAGCAGAAACAATCAGTCAACAACAAATGCAGTAACCCTGAAAGCTTATCCTAATGTTAGATAAAACTGTAAAACCTGTAAAGCACCACCTGTAATAATTTCAGAGAAGATATATGCTGTAAGAAACACTTTGCTCCAGAGAAAATAAAGCAGTAACCGAAGATATACCTTGCAAAAGACAATTTGAATCAGAAGATTACAGGAGTAATCTGTTAGCACACACCTGTAGGCACACCTTGTAATAATGCAGAAGAAGGTATACCAGCAACAACAATTTGAATCAGAGAAAAATAAAGCAATGAAATGCTAGCAACAAACAGTAGCAATCCTGTGAGTAAAAAATAAAACACCACCACACAGTAAATCTGCTTAGCCAAACTAAGTCTTAATCCTTTTCCCTTTCTCTGGTAAGTTTCTCTACTCTGCCTTTCAAGCAGTCTTAGAAGGAAAGAGCTCAGGTAAAGCTAGGTGCCTTGGCCAGCAAACCAAGTCTTCTACCTCCTATAAGGTGACATTAACATTAATTGGCTCTCAGCTGAAGGTAGATTATTTAAGGACTCCGTTATATCATCTAACCTGACTCAAATTTTGACTATGTAACCAGAAAGAACTACAGAACTGGGATCTGCACCCTACTCGACTGGATCCTAAAAAACCACCCCTCTCGGATCATGAAAACCTCAGTCCTCCCTGACTCACTCAGTGACCACTCTCCCATCAGCTGTACCTGGTCAAACAAATTCTATAAGCCCCCTCAAAAAATCATCACCAGCAGAATCCTATCCTGTGGTCAGCTACCCCACCTCAAATCACACCTCTGTCTGCGGGACTGGTCCCTCATCTTCAAGGCAACAGGTACTAATACTGCACTGGAGCAATTTATTCACATTTTCAATGAAGCCTGTAATAAATTTGCCCCCTCAAAAAGCATAAAGTTAAATCACTCAGTAATCCTTGGCTGTCAGGAGACCTCTTAAAAAAACTTAAATCCAGGGACCACCTCTGGGAACTGGCTAGAAACTTCAATAAGCAACTCAACATCCAGAATTATAAACGGGCATGGAACGACTGCACCAAATCCATTCCGCAACAGAAATATGACTGCTATAAAAATGCCCTCACTAACTTCTAGGGAAATGGGAGGGATTTCTGGAAAAACATAAAAGATGTCACTGGGAAGCAGTCAAAATCTTCACCGAACATACTCAACATAAATGGGCACACTACACTCGACACTAAAACTATTATAACAATTTTAACATTACTTTCACTGACCTTAGCAGTGTTCTCCTTCTGACTTCTTCCAAGATGTGTCAACTCCCACCCCCCCAACTCCTCCACCCATGCCTGTCACCCACCTTTCTACTTTAAAGCACTAAAGAAACATCAAGTCCGAAACTACATTGCCAAAGCTATCAGCAAATCTAGAACAAGCAATGACATACTTGACCTCAAGTTACTGGCCCTAACGCTTGACGAGGTACTTGGGCCCCTCACCAAGATCTTTAATCTCTCTCTTCCCTTTAGCCAATTCCTGGACAAATGGAAAATGGCCACTGTTACCCCGATTCACAAAAGTGGTGATAAGACTGACCATGTAAACTTCCGCCCTATCTCCATTCTGTCTCCCCTATCGAAGGCACTGGAACATATAGTAGTGGACCAACTTACAAGCAACTAGACAATTATAATATTCTCTGTAAACAGCAACATGGCTTTAGAAAAGGTCACAGTACATCCTCTGCCTTACTCAGATTCACGGCTCCATTCACAGCTCCCTCGACAATGGACAACTAACTGGTGCTATTTTCATCGACCTGACCAAAGCCTTGATACTGTCCACCACTCCCTTCTGCTGAGCCGAATAAAAAATGCTGGTCTCTCCATTGATTCAATCTCTTGGTTCAAAAGCTATCTTGAAAACCACTCCCAGCATGTAAAATCAGGGCTGCACTCTGATTTCAAACTTGTCCTCTGGAATCCCCAGGGTTCAATATTGGGCCCCCACTCTTCAGCCTGTTCCTTAACACCTCTACCAGACTCCTGCACTGAACATATCACCCTGTATGCTGATGATGCAGTAATCCTTGCCACACACCAGAACCCGAAGAAACTGCAAGAAAATCTCCAACTCAGCTTCTCCTTGGTTGAGAATTGGTTCACAAAGCACAAACTGATCCTTAATCAAAAAAAACCAAGGTCATGATCTTCAGCAGCTCCCGTAATAAACATAAGCACTTCCAACTCTCCGTTATCACCAGACAAGGTGCCGCACTGGAACAGGTCAAAAACTTTAAATACCTCGGGATCACCCTTGACCCTCACCTCTCCTATGCTGCCCACATCGACCATGTCACCAAAGCCGCTAACTTCCGGCTAGGCCTGCTATTAAGTCATAGGAAACACCTGACACCCAAAGCCCTCGCTGTCGCTGTCCAGAGCGCCATCATATCCATCATTGATTATGGCATTATCATTTATGGCTCTGATGCAACCACTGCACTCAAATGTGTATCCACTGCCCTCAACAAGGCCTGTCAACTTGTCATTGGCTCCCAACGCCAAACTCACAACTGTGACCTCTATTCTCAAACTGGATGGTTGAAGCTTGCCAATCGAATAAACACCAAACTTGTCTTACTGCTAAGAAAATCTTGTTGGGCCTTGCCCCCCTGGAGTCTGTGCCCTCATACAACTGAGAATCCACACCCGCCATACCAGGGGATCAAAACCTCAGCTTCTGCAAATCCCGCATTGCCGCACAACACAAGGCCAAAGATCCTTTGCTTACCGAGCAACTAGTTGGTACAATGGTCTTCCCAGTGACATCTCATCCTCACTATCACTCAGCATTTTTATGACTCGGCTCCGCCTAACACTGACTGCCTCCAACCTCTGTGACTGTTGTGGCTAAACATGCCTTTTGGTTCCATAGCTGAAGATGCCCTTTTGGATCCACATCTACTCCTGCACTTTGCCAGCAGCCCCATCTTCACCTCCCTGCTGGCCTATGACAAATGCCACCTGGCTGCACTATCTCTATTCTTACCCACCTTCCACCCTCCTCTCTCTGTTCCCCCACACCTACCTCCTTTTATCCCCCTTCCCAAAGTTTTACCTTATTGTTCTTTTTTCCTCTACAAGACCATGTGATTTTTTTAATTTTATAAACTGTTATCTTTGCTTATGTTTGTCTCAATTGTACCAGTGATGTGGAACCTTTGTAAAAGAGCCTCGGCTCAAAGGTATTTGTAATCCTAGAACAAAATAAATAAATAAATTTGTTATGGACAATGTCAAGATGCAACATGGGGATGTTCGCCAGAAGCCTGACCTGGCACAGCGATGTGTGTAGTGAACATAACCGCCCAGAAAGAATCTATATCCATTCTACTTTGGGGGATACTGCAAATTTAACAAGAAAGGAACAAGATTTATTTCAAATAGAACTAAAGGACATGTTACATTATACATCTAATATTACAGTGTTGAATACATCATATAAAGGTTCAAGACATAATATGTGGCATTTTTTATATACCTGTAATACATCTAGGGTAGCAAGTTATTCAGTAGGGTTAAAGCAATTTTTTACAGTATTGCCATTAACAAATGAATACGCATTGTTAACATATTTACGTGTGTTTATACATGCACAATGGCCAGGAGCAGCATATAATATTAGTCTAACAGCATGGCATAATTTTGCTGCATGGAAAATAATATACCAAAAACAAGGTATAACAGGGCAAACATGTTTGCCCTCATCAGATGGCATTATTTTGATGCAAAATATATATCCTTTGTATTATCCATGTAAATTGGAATATTATAGTGTGTTGCTGCATCTGCCTTTTCCACGATTACCGCCTCAATGTAGGGATTGGGCTTCGGTAATAGTATGGCGACAGTATTATAATAATACTTTAATTCGATACCATGATAGGCTCAAAATGTGGTCATATCAAATTCCTGCAAAAGCAATACCAGGCTTATTCTGTTATAAAAGAGATGTATAGGGCTGGTTAGGTCAGGATTAGGAATTGCTAATGGTATCGATGCTATGATTTTGAAGGGTCATATTTGTTCTTTAGAAACAACTTTAAAAGCCATGGCTACTGTACCATTATCAACTACTGTGATTAACAGCTAATAATGAGGAAATTGATTGGTTTGCATTTAAAGAAACCTTACAAAATGTTAAAATTATTGCTCAGATAGCAGCCCGTTTTTATAACTCACTTTCTAATATGTCTAGATGAAGCTTTATGGAACTGGCTTGTTCTCAATTAGCTGCTGAAGCACATGCTTATCTAGTCAATGAGTTAAATAAAATTGAAACAAATAGATTACCCTTAGGAATAGGAGAAAATAATGTAACTAGATTATTGAATTGTACCACTGTATTCCTACCACCCTTAGCTATGATAAAAGTATGGAACTCACCAAATCAATATGTACATGTGTTATGACATGTGAATCCCATACTAGTGATAATACCTGTATGTTTTGAACCATCAAAAATATTGTGGCAAATCAGTAATTTGGGAGTATTAATACATGATCAGATCATGAGACTCCAGATACCAGGTGACACTGTTGTCCTAGTACACAATAAATATGTTGTCTTACCTAAGCAACAGTGTGTACAAGAGCATGAAACCTTAATATGTGGGAAAGAGTCATCAATTGCCCCATGGTTTTCTGAACAATGTAAATTTACCCTAATGTCTGCAAATGAATACTGCCAAGCAATGAGATGGAACCAATCATGGTGTGTAATTGTAGGTCAACCTTGGAATGTATGGGGGTGTAGCGACAAGACCAGGCGGGTTGCAAACTGGACCCTCAGGGAACGTCCTGCCTATAGCCAACAAATGCTACCCACATTGATGGTTCCAGTCTGCCTTAGATTTGCTCACTGATTTGGAAACTCCACCTCATTTCAAATTACCCAAAATTGATAAAATAACACTCAGTGCCTTGTTGTACCATCAGCAAAGAAAAAGACTTATTTAAACACAAAAACTCTGCTACAGAGGTAAAGAAACAGTCATCATATATCCCTATTATATCCTGGTGGGATTGGGGACCAGCTGTTTTGGGTACTAGTCTTACCCTAGTAGTGGTGAGTTGCATTACTGCAGTAATATGTGTTCTTATTATTGTACAAGTGTTATTGTATCGTAAAATGAAGTACATGGTTTGACAAATACAAATGTTACAATGGCAACATCTTACTACATAACAGTAATGATAACATTTTACTATATAACCATGAGGCAGTATAGCGCAGTGGTCTAAGGCTCTGAGCTGCAAATTTGGTGATATCTAGCAGACCAGACCTCGGTTTGAATCCCACAGCTTCTACTTGCATACTGTGTGACCCTGAGCAAGTCACTTAACCTCCTTGTGCTCCCAGATCGCTCCTGTAAAAAAGCTTTCAGCTTAGTGTGCTATACCTGGTTAAACAACTAAATAAAAAAAAACATCATCTTGTGTGATCTCTAGTTATAGAGAGTCACATAGGGGATTGTAGTGTAACATTTTGTAGTAAAACATTTATTTCAGTATAACCTTTATAATAGGTAGACTGAGTGTGAAATATATCCTTTTCTAGGATGCTTCAGATATTTAAGCAATAAGACATGACTAGGGTTATGTTAATGGTCTGTTAACCACCTTCTAGGGGTGTACTGTGGGACAGGTGTATCCGAGTGCCACATGTCCCTAGAGGGTGATTAATTGACCATTAACATTATCCCTGGGAGTGCCTTATTGCTATTATAATAAAAACGTTTTTAAACAGTGGTAAACCTTGTTCAGCAAATGGCTAAGCTCTACATGTATGTTAATAAAAGATTAACATAAGGCTGTTAGAATGTTTGCAGCCAATCAGAAAGCTCCATTTCTCAGACCCTTTTTATAATTTCTTTTACTATATAAACAAAATGTGTTTAACCAATAAGTTAGCTGTGTGTAATACAGCTTTCTCACAAGACCTAGTTAAATGTCTTGTGATGCTTTAGTCTTGGAATGTCAACATGTTGTCAAGCCAGCCACAATAGTTTTGCAATGTCAACATTAAATGTCCTGTAGTATGAATAACATGTTTTCTAGTACATTTATGAATAAACATGTTGCCAGCCACACAGTCTATATATAACTTGTTTTGTAGAAAATAGAACATCACAGCTTAAAATAGATGTGTTCATTGTTTTATGATTGGTTTATACTGGAGTGTTAGCTTTTTCAAGTTAACAGTTTTGTATATAAGCATGGCATGTGAACTGAATATGTAGCACCAAACCAGAAGCAAGAATACATTTATCTGATGTTAATAGAATTGCATAGAAAATAAACCAGAGGGAAACATTCATTTGGTGTGGCTTGAATTCTTTGAAGATAGAAAACACAACACAGCTTTTACCTTACACTGACTGTCCTACAGATCACTTGCAATGAAGTATCCAAGCAATTTGTTGCCGGAGACTACCAGAACTATATCCTAAAACCTGGCCTCAGATGGTCAGTAAAAGAAAATTTTCACTGAGAAGGAGGAGCTGCCCCTCCAGCAAACAGGCCATGCCCACAATGCTGATAGCGGAAACTGGCAGCCCTACACACAGTTCTATGGCTCACCAATGAAACCTTCACTACATGATCCTGGACCATGGTATCCTACCCAGGGCATAGAAGAAGCAACAAGAAGGCAAAAAAAAAAAAAGAAAAGGACTGGCTGGCTAGACCTTGAAGCCACAGCCATAGCCATAGCTAACGTGAGGACCCCTGTCTCCTCCACCAGACACTCACCTATGACTGGGAACAATTGCTATACTCCTCTGTTGGCTATCCTCAGGATGATTCTGCACCACTCTTAGCACCCACATGACAAACTCCACAAATCCATAGAGATCAAGCAACATGGGCAAAATCCTGGGCAGAAGCAGTCTCCATAGTAGAAACTATGACCAGCTTCTCAGCAGGTGAATCTTCAGGCCCCAATGACAGACACCTCACAAACTCCAGTTCCACTAGCTCCAACCTTCCCAGCTCAAAAACTCCTTCTGAAAAGACATGACTAACACAATTTGACTACATTTTACATTATGAATGCTGGGGGCTGCACCAGAACTGTTGCACCAATCAGGAGCCAACCCAGGACTGCTTCAAAGGCTGATGCCTTCATAACCTTTTAGCGTTGTACTGTTCACTAGGTTTTTTTATGCTTGCATCTCAGTATTCCTCCAGTCTCCACTGACAGAGCCTGTACATTATGCTTTAACAAGGAACCGTACTATTTTCACATATAACTGTAATATTCTGCTTCACCTACCCCCCATGTTAGAAGATTCTTCTGGGTTAATCCTTCTTTAAAGCTGTTTGGTAGCTTTATTAGGGGGTTGGGGTGTGCTCCTTGAGCAAGTGAGGGGCAGCACGGTTCCTGAATCTAAGTGGTTGCATGGCCTTTGTAGACTATAGAGCAAAGAATCTGCTGAGGCCTACCCTGGATAACAGTACCTCTCCTTCCTTTATGGAGTAGCTCACAGGGTCTTCAGCACATAGCTGTGTAAGCTGCTATGTCTGTTTATCAGTGCTAATGGTCACTCTGGGGTTCCAGACAGTGGGATGGTATGGTTTACTTACACTCCCTTCCTCTCAGAACTGCTTTCATTTCTGAGGGTGCACAGCACTGCGCAACTTAGGCTAACAGACTTGTTGACTCTGTCACCTGAGATTTCACACACTTCCACCCTCTGCCATTTTGGTCATCAGAACAGGATATGGCTTCACAGTTACCGACATGGCATGGGGTATGCTAGTGGGGCATGATGGAATCCTTGTTAGTTCACATAACCATGCTGCATCGCAATCTGTAGTAGGAAAGGGCAGGCAATTAAATGGCACAATGAAATCTCACTCCCACATCCATCCTTAGACAGAAGCTCATCCCAGTTGAGCTGCTCTGACAATGCTCATGGAGGTAATCCTGTATTCAGTCAATCCAGTAGCTAAGAAAGCTTAAACATGCTTTTAGCTCTCCCATCAGGCCCTAGATAAATACTGAACTTATATGCTTTCCAGAGGTAACCATGAGACAGGTATCTGAGACTCCTACATATGCCAGGGCATTAGCACTAACAAAGACCCTGCCAATGTTGTCTCGAAGAGGGCTGGGAAGGCAAGGATAGAGTGGATGGATCTCATTCTAGACCTAGCTGTCAAATTTTGCTGTTCTCGATGTTGGATTCACACTTCAGCCAATTACTCTGTTGCCTGTCTGACCCTCCCAGGGGCCTAAATACCTGCAGTCTATCTTGTAGACAAGCTCCAGAAGGTACATCTTCTGAGTCCATTTGGCAGGATGGGGAGGCAGCTCCCATGGCCTGTCACACTAACCCCCCATCTGTATTAGTCTATAACTGAGTCGGGCAAAAGGGCTCTCTTCACATCTCCTAAAACTGGGTCTTTGGCCTACTGTCCAATCCATTCTGAGAAGCGATAGTTCTGAGACTTGCAGGTCTGACTGATGTTTGTTTATTTATTTATTTAATATTTCAGAAAACACCTTTGAGCCAAGGCTCTTTACAAAGGTCCCACGTTGAGAAACAATACACAACATAGTGAGGACAATAACAAGTACAGTAGTTTCAAGCAACCATAGGCTTTATTGGGTACATTAAAGCTTATATGGAATTACTGTAATATGTACAATGATTCACAGTATGTATGTTAAGTTACAGTAATGTGCATATTATTCAAGAATATAGGTACAATAAAAAAACAGTTGTAATATGGTTCACTAGAATAAAATTAGAAACTGCTAGGAGAGATGGTAGATACATGTAGGGAAGCTATGGGGAGAAAATGTAGATAATAGTGGGAAATAAAAGGAAGGAGATAGGAGATAGTAGGGGAATAAATGTGGAGGGACTTGGGAGGGAAATTAGAGGAAGAAGAGTAAGTTTTGTTTTGTCATGGGAGGCTTTATGGAGAAGTATGGATACTTCATTTCTTCACATCTGTGGTGCTGTAGGCCTCTGCTCCTTCCTTGCCCACCCTGCACCTCACTTCCTCACTGAATGTCAAACACATATAAGCTCCTCATACAAGAGGGTCCTCCAGTGTAACTTGCTCACCTGCATCAGAAGGTTCGCCGATTACAAGAAACTCAGTGTGCATTGCAGTACATTCTTACAAATTGATATGTTTTTACAGTTTCTACAGGAAGGGATGGGGAGGGCATGAGATTGAATGGTTCATTTTTGGCCCTGCTGGGCACCGGGGTTGTAATATAGCTACTGTATATTGTTACTACTACACTCTGTACAAGACCGTCATGGGTCCAGCTGTATGCCACAGATACATACCACGGTTTGTATGAGCTAAATTGTGTAGATTGAGTTGCTGTACTGTCAGTATCATCACCCATTCTATCCCAACGTTCAACATTCCTACAATAAGTGACATACAGTACAAGCAATATCATGGAACATCAGGGGCTCAACTCCCTATCAAGAGAAAGAAAATTCTGGGGCATCTGAAATGGTTCAGAGCTCAGATAGTGTTCCTGCAGGAGACCAGACTACTTGGGAAGAGGCAGAGAAGTTTAAGAGAGAATGGATAGGAGCAGAGGCCTACAATACCACAAATATGAAGAAATGAAGAGCATACATACTTCTCCATAAAAGCCTCCCATGGCAAATGGAAAGGACAACAAAAGATAAGAATGGTAGGTAGCTGATGGTCAAAACCACTACACTGCAGGTCCCCATTGTGCTGAACATTGTATACTGTATGCACTAAACCTGGATGACCTACAGTTCTTCCATGACCTGAATCAGGCCACATCCCAGATAATCTCAGACAACACCCTTGTACTCTTGGGGAGCAACTTTAACCTCACCATTGAGGCTGGGGTTGATGGAAGTGCAGTCATTGCAGAGCTTCACACAAAGGCTAGGGATGCACTGGAGGTACTTATTCAAGAGCACAAACTCACAGATTTGTGGAGATTTCAATTCCTCCATGACTGGGACTTCACCTGGTTCTCAGCATTTCACCACATATCACGCTGGATAGATATGTGGTTTACATCCAAGAAAGATTGCACACAACATTGTTACCTCCAAAATTCATATCATGGTCCTATCAGATTGCACCCCTGTAGCCCTGACAATAATATGGGGAACAGCCCCTCCTCACTCCAAGTCATGGAAGTTAGATCCACTCCTCCTGTGTGATCCTCAGTTCATTGCATAGGCCAACAAATACACCTTTACCTTCCTTAGAGAGAACGACAACAGTGCTACCTCAAGGGAGTGATCTGGGTAGTTTACAAGCCACCATGTAGGGCAAAATAATCAGTTTTGCAGCCAGATGGTGCAGGGACAGGAAGGCTGAACTCAGATTCCTGGAATCCAAGCTCGTCTCTTAAAATGCTGTACTAACAGATGGAACCACCCTCCCTTACAAGACACACTGTCCAAATTTATGAGCACTCACATGTGCCTGCATGAGCTCCTCACAAGGAAAGCTGAATGACTCTTTTCCAATTGTGCCATGCATACTGGGATGGGAACATAAGGCAGGACATCTCCTGACCTACAGGATCAAAAAAAAAGGCAAGCAGAAATGCATATAATACAAGGCCTATGTGAAAAGAAGGGCTTAGTTCAAACAAGGCCAGAGGCCATTACTAAAATAATGTGCCTGTTTTATGAAAGGCTGTATGCGTCCTTGAGTCCACCTACCAAAGAAGCTATCCTTTCCTTCTTGGAAACCTTGCTGCTTCTGACAGTCTCTTTTACGGAAATGGGAAAGCTTGACCAACCAGTCATTAGGGTGGAGTTTAAGCAAGCCATCCACTCTGTCAATAAATGGAAGGCACAAGTAGTGGATGTCTCCCCAATATACTTTCTTCAAGCAGTGAATGAGGAGGTCAGTCCACTCCTACTGGAGGTATATCAGGCCTCACTGGAATCTTACTCTCCCCCCCTCCAACCATGGAAGAAGATATCATAATGGTTCTACTCAGAAAAGGGAAGGATGGCACTATCCCCAGGAGTTACAGACCCATTTGTATCATAAATGCCAATGTCAAAGTACTGGTGAAGATCTTCAAACCCATCTAGAGCTTATTTTCAAGGTCTGATTCACCCCTACTGAGATGAATTTGTCAAGGGCATAGCACTGATCATATACATACTCTAATCAACATCATCCACAGTGCATGGAATGCTGATAACCAACCATTTGTAGTGGACTTTGCCGAGGCCTTTACTTCACTAGAATGGGAATTCCTCAACCCACCATGGAATGTATGGGCATTGGGCCCACATCCCTCCACTGGATACAGATGCTATACAATTCCCTTGAGCCAGGACCCTTTCCAAGGGGCTAGGATCCACTGCTTTCCCTCCGAAAAAAGGGACACATCAGGCTGACCCCTGCTCACCACTCCTTTTCCTATTGGCTATTAAACCCTAGCCATAGCCATCAGAACACATCCACTTCTACAGGGCATTCAATGTGGAGACAGTGAATACTGCATGCACCTTTCTGCAGATGATCTCCTGATTCTCCAGGTGGTTGATCAGGCCTCCACACTCAACCTTCTTCAATTACTTAACACATTTGTAGCAGTATCAGGGCTAAAAATCAATCCCTCCAAGAGTGAGGTACTCCCTTTTCATTTATCGAGTCACCCTAAACCCTTTACTTCCCAAAGCCTATCATGGGTGCAGAATGGCATCAAATATCTGGGCATAACTATACATCCATCAGTGGCAAAGGTGACCCATCTCAACTTTATACTACTGACAAAATTATCCAGAAATGAGCTGAATGGATGGCACTGCCTCAATCTCTCACTACCAGGTAAAATGAAGGCATTCAATATGATGGTGGCACCATGAATTACTCACATATTGGCTCACCTATTGCTCTCAATCCTCAAGAAATGATTTGTGATGATAGATACACTCATAGAAGGTTTCCTTTAGGAAGGTAAACCCCCTTGATTTAACCACACAGAGATCCATAATCACTAGTCCCATGGTGGCTGGGAGCTGTTATGAATGGAGGGCTACTGTCTATCATTTGTGGTGGCCCAAATTAACTTCTGATTCTTCCAGTGAACATCCAATCCCTCGTAATGGCTCCATATAGAGACAGACATTAGGTGCAGTCCTCTGTCTGCCACACATCTGTATCACCCACCCACCCACTCATACTCTTAAAGAACACCATACTATCTCCTTCTCCAGATGGGCATGGTTCTGACTGCACAAACTGCTAGTGAGTCACCAGCTCACCCCAGGCTGGAGTTCCTGTGGTGCAATGGTTCTATGTGTATTGGAAACTCCCCCCAGATGGTCCTCCTGGGCCCAGCAGGGTATCCTGCAAGTGAGAGAGATACTTACTCCAGATGGGAACCAGGTGGAGGTCTTTGAAGTTCTTGCACACTGGCATAATCCCAAACAGGACTTCTGAGGTACTGTCAACTCTGCAGCCTAGTCACCACACAGCTACAGGACTTGCAACTACCATCTGTGAGTAACACCATATTCATGATCTCAATATGCAACAAACTGCAGAAAGGCAGCATGATCCATATTTATAGGCAACAGATGGATGCACAACCCAACCCCTCCCTCACATACAAGGGCAGGCCTGGGAAACAAAACTTTTTATCCCTTTTAGTGAGGAAGAGTGGGACACTTGTCTTTACAGGGTCTATATGGCCTGAAGGGATGGATGTAGCTGTCTGATTCAAAATAAGTACTTGTGTAGTGGTACGCACCCCATCTGCCCTCTGTAAACTAGGACTATCTCAGATGACAGGTGTTGGCATACCATGGTCTGGTGGAATTCTCTCCACATACTGTGGGACTGCTGTGGCCCATGAGAGAGCAGGGACTGCATCAGCAAGGTCTGCTTCTCCACATTAGGTCCTGCACATTGATTGGATGGACCCCTTTTCCTAGGCAGTTGTGCCTTGTGGACTTTACCCAGTTAACAAAGAATAACTACAGATAAATAAATAAATAATCACTGGGCATACCATCCTCTCCCTGTCCTAAAAACTCTTCCTCCCTACAATGGCTAGTGGCAGTTAGTGAAGTTGCCAAGAGGTTGCTCCTGTGTAATGGTGGTCTGTAGAATTACCTTCAGTGGCAGAATGGCTCCTCGCTGTAAGACAACTTGCTTCCTTTGAAAAATTTACTCATAGGAATGCAGGCACCCTTGGCATATATAATTAGATCCTGGGGGGGATAGCTAACATCACCCTACTGTGACAAGAATTTAGTCTGAGGCACTACAGTGAGTAGGGACACACTCACCACCTGCAAGAAGTGGAACAACCTTTTCCCCAACTACACCCCTGTTCCTGGGTTGCCTGTTTCTCCGAAATAATAATTGGTGATCACAGTATCTGTTGGATATTCTGGACTGTTACTATACTTAATTATACTCCTCAGCCTATCATCTCAGCAAATATACTGGTCTGCTAACCTTAAGAATTAGGTCGCTGTTTTCTCACTGTTGTATTAGTACCCTTGTACTGTACTCATGTTCTGGTTCATTGATTTGTTTGTTTCCTGTGCTTTATTAAAAGTTTCAATTAACGGATTAACAGAAAATAAAAAATAAACTCAACAGAGGTTTTCAACTGTGAGATACCTTGAGCAGATAAAGTGAATGTGGCAGTGGTTCTGCAGGATTAACACAGATGACACACCAACCCAGCCAGCTCTGATGCTTTGCTGGCCTCAGGCACAGTCTACTCACTAGGCCATAAATGCCATTTTCCACCAAAGTTGCAGAGGAAAGGCAAAAAATTGAATATAATCCTTAGAGGAATTAATGGATTTTCATGCTGCCATCACTATGAAAATCAGTGATGTGACCAAGGTGGTAAGAGCTCACTGCTTGAGCGAATGTCATGCCACACTCAACTGATGGCTACTGACAGTCCGTGGACTATCTCAAAATCCTTGGCCTCCAACTTGCAGCTTCCCAGATGGGGACACAGGAGCACCAACAGGATGCAGAAAGTAGAGTACGGTGGAAGAATACCTTGTTTACAGATTAAAGAAGGGGTTTGAAGGCACTGATCTGGTCACTTTTTTGATGGAAGCCCTGAAGCTAGAGCTGGACTGTTAGCTGGAGGTGGAGGGCCAAAGAGTCTTGGGCCAAGCCTCAGACCCAGCTACCATACCTCGTTCTATCATTATAAGATTATTTAAATACAAGGTCAAACAAGGTATCCTTCTAAGGGCTTGGAGGATGAAAGAGGTTAACTATGAGGGTAGCTGAGTGTTTTCAATAATGATTACCCTCCCCAGACAATGAAAAATGCCAAAAATGAATCCTTATCTTGTAGGCCCTGAGGAAGCAGCAGCTGAATTCAGATGACATGCCCTGCATGCCTGGTGCGATTTTCCTTAATGGACTGGGACAGTTTGATTTAACAGATGAAGCACTGGTGGTATCCGTTCAATATAGCGCAGCAATAATTGTGCCACAAAAATGCACTGTGAATATAGCGTCAGGAAAATCAGTGAATGGGATAAAGCAGCACTGGGATGTTATTGTACTCCCCAACTATCACCCTCCCAGGATACTAATAGTAAATTGCTCCCCCACTGACTTTCTTCCCTCCCAAGTTCTACCCCCTCCGGAGTTTGTATTAGTAAATCTCCCCACACAACTTTCTCCCTCCTCAAAGTTCTACCCCTAGGACATGGGGTCATCGTTCCATGCTGTACTGTCAATGCGCATTTTTGCTCTCACCATTTTGTCTGCGTGATTATTGGACACATTTTGTGCTCCCACTATATTGACATAGACCAAGCACTGGCTACCTTGCTGGAGAAGGGATTCTGATGTGGAGACAGAAAGTGCATGCCACCCTACTAAAATGTATGTAGGACTCATGGTGGCAAGTGGGCTGAATGCCATGTGGCTGCCACGATGAAAGAAATCATTGCACTGCTCCATGTATGCAGGGTTCCTTTACACCTGATTCAAAATGCCACCCACACTACCTAAACTTGGCCTATGACACTTAGGAAGTTTTATGTTTGATGTGATGGCAGCAGAGGGTAAGCAGGATAGCTGGGAGTATTTAGTTTGGGGGACTGTGGAAAGGAAGGAGGAGAAATGTAGTGGCAGACTATCAGTTGATGGCAGTCAGGGGACAGCCTATGTATGGTTTAAACTTGCACAGACTGGCAGGACCACCCAGTGTGCTCCCATATTTTGAGATTTTCTCCCTGTCCCCAGGCCGACACAAGGGATTCCTGTTCTTTCTCAGTAACAAAGTTGACCAGATTCACTGAGGAGGCCCACCTCCTGTGTAGATAAGGACCTACTATAACAGTGATAGCAGTGTTGTGGATGCCAGAGACTGCATGTTGGCAGTACTTGTGCTTTCTTACACAGCTTAAAATAGGTGCCTGCTCAATTGCTGCTAGATGTGGCTTAAGGCTCCACCTGACCTGTCTGCTACTAGGAGATTATTTTCAAAAATATGCATAGCACCTTAAGCCGCACTTCCTTCCTGAGAACTGGTGGTCATTGGCTTTGAGACAACTGCGGCTACCTACACACCCCAGGGGCACAGCTTGCCACCCCCACTGTACTATGATGTAGCATTACTACAGGCTGGCACCCTGTTTTGGGAGCTGCGTCCTTTACGCAGCTGTGTGTGTACCCCAGTTTGAAACTTTCCTGGACTGCTTTCTATGAGCTCTGTAATAACTTTAGCTACTTCTCCAGGCTTTTTCCTTTTCCTGCCTTGTTATAAGTTATGAACATTGTTGTTTGATCATAGTTACTCATGTGTTATTCTTCATTCCAATAAAGCGCATGTCTGCTCATAGTATATGATATGATCTACCAGGTGGAGGATACATACACCTATGTCATAACTTGCCCCGGGTGGTCGGCTAGAGTTTCAAGGTTGTTGTCTACCTCCAGGCTTTGGTAAATAGTGCACGGGTACACCACCCCTTTTTTTATCTCTCCCTCCTTTAGGTTACCTGGTGTGCACCCCATGACACTGTGATGACAGATCGGGATCGGTGTTGACCCTCAGGAGCTTGCCCCCTCCTCTGCTTAAGCCATTATTCCTTAACCTTTCTTCCCTTTCCCTCTGCTACCCCAGGGAGTGAATACTCCCCAAAGGCTGAGAGCCCTTGGGCCTTGCTATCCTTCAGACTTGATGGATTCAGACACACCATCTTGCACCATCAGGTCAAAGGGTCTCTTTGGAATAGATGGCCCCTGCCTTGGGAGATCTTACCTTTATGGTAATCCTGTCCATAGTTCTTGGTTGGGGTTGATGTTTCATGTTCTGTTTCTATTTTGGTTGAAATGTTCACCATTCTACCTTTCAAGTTTGCACCCTAGCTGCTAGGCTATGAAACAGATCTCTGAGGGACATAGCTGGGCTGTTTACATTTTTTGCGGATATCTAATCCCCTTGCAGCCACTAAGGCTGTGGCACCAAATGGTTTGAGGATGAGTGTTCACTCCAGCCACAATGGGTTCCTAGATGTTAAAACTGCATTCAGTTAAAATGAATGGTTTTAACTATCAGATCAAATGGGCAAAAGTTTTGCCGTAATAAAGCATGCTTTGTCTACAGGAAACACACCTTCTCAGGTTGAACATATCAAGCTGGTTAAAATGGGACAGGGCCAGGTGTTCTCTTCTGCCTACAAAGGAGGTATAAGATGTGGCATGGCAATATAAATAGCATGAGATCTTACTTTTACTGAGCTAAAGGTGGTGAAGGACATGTAGGGATGTTATGTGATACCACAGGGGTTAGTAGACGTCTCCCTGATCACTGTGGCTTCTAGGTATCTACCGCAAAAGCTGCTACCTTTTTTTTAACTCTGTTTTTCTGAGCTGTGCTGTAGGTGAGGATCTGTCCTGACTCTCTCTTCCAGCCGTACCACCAGCATCCCCCGACAGCAACCTATACCAGATGCCTACAGCTTACCCCCTGCGGCAGGGCTCCCAAGGGAGGGGACAAGATCAATCTTTTGTCCAGTTTGAGTCTTACGCTGCCACTGTGATTCGGTGGGGTGGTGGAAAGTGTCACTTTCCACTGCTGCACAAGGTTTTACCCTGTGTCAGTTTTCCCAAGGCACAGACATAGATACATAGATACATAGACAGTGTCGGCAGATAAGGGCCTATGGCCCACCCAGTCTGCCCATTTGAGCTTGTAAGTTCAGTTTGTTTTCCTAGAAGTCTGTTGCACCTTACCCCTGACCTTCAGAATTCCTTTATGTCTATCCCATGCATTCTTAAATCCTGTGATTGTTTCAGCCCCACCACTTCGTCTGGCAGGGTGTTCCACCTGTCCACCACCCGCTCTGTGAAGAAATTCTTTCTCATGTTTCCTCTGAATCGTCCTCCTCCAACTTCATCCCATGCCCCTAGTCCTGGAACATCTTTTCACTTAAAATAGTGTTTTCCTGCACCCTGTTCCTCCCTGTAAGATACTTGTATGTCTCTATCATATCCCTCTCCTCCTCTCTCCAGGGAGTACATGTTCAGTTCCTTCAACCTGTCGTCATAGGACTTGTGATGCAATCCATGCACCATCTTTGTTGCCCTCCTCTGAACCTTCTCTACCCTGTCTATGTCCTTACATAGGTATGGTCTCCAGAACTGTACACTGTATTCCAGGTGGGGCCTCACTAGTGTCTTGTATAGCGGAATTATGACCTCCCTTTTCCTGCTGGTGATGCCCCTGCCTATACATCCCAGCATCCTATTTGCTTTACCTGCTGCCTTGTCACACTGTTTCCCTACCTTGAGGTCATCAGAGATGATAACCCCAAGATCCCAAGATCCAAGACATGCAGGGACATCAGTGTGCGGGCATGCATGCCCCCCGCACACATGACCGGCGGATGTCCACTGCTGCCTGCCTTTGTCCAGTGGCCCCAGTGTTGGCATACTCCCAGCCTCCACTGGGAGTCACTCGAATGCCAGGCCCCATTGACCTTCACCCCCTCCTGGAGCCACCGGAGGTGGAGAGCTGACCCTGAGATGCTCATCCAACCTCCCCACGGCTGACACTCTGGTGCACTGGGCTCATATCCAAACATGGATTGCCAGCACCACAAGCAGTAGCGCCACTGCTGCTCTGGTAGGCCAGCTCCTGGGTACCCTATTTATCAGGAAAAGGCTCAATATAGTCTTAGAGAACCAATGGGACATGATGGTCCTCATCAGAGATTTCAACCTGATCATGTATCCACAACAAGACACTATGGAACAATGCACTAGCCCTACTCCAGCCTCCCACAAATTTTTCAAAAGACAAATACAACTGGGCCAGTGGCATAGAGGGCTGAGAAGCTGCATTCCTTATCTCTCACTGCACTGGTTACCCAAGTTCAGGAACAAGCTAGGGTTGCTGGGGGTCACCGTGGGGGGGGGAGGTTGGGAGTAGATTGAGTGGCTGCTAGGTAGCTCTCCTCTCTCACATAGGGGTGGTAGGCCAACTCAGCTCTTGGCTGCCACCAGCTGGAGGCCTGGTGGTAGTTCCAATGCATGAGTGGCAGATGATAGACAGGGGAGGGGTGGAGCTGTGGCTCTGAGATGCATGTGCACCTTCACATGCATGAGTAACCTTGTCACTGCAGCTCAGAATAAAATGGAAAAAGACTGGCTCAGGTTACATGAAGTCTGACTACTGGCCTCTGCCCATGCTACTGCCTGACCAGAAGTCCCCAATACTGCATATTCTTATCTGAGTGGAGAATGGCCTCCCTCACCTGGTCCTGCCACAGGGTAATCGGTGGAAGTCTCAGGAGGGGGCCTGAGGAGGAGGAGGAGGAGGAGGCAGACGATCAAGTGGAGGAGGCTGGGACAGGACTGATAAGCCTGGCTTGAGCAGACCAAGGGAGAAACACTTATATGAAAAAAAAGACAAATACAGTCTTTGGGGTAGAGTGATGTGTAGTGGAGGTTGCACCCAGAGGTGCTAGACTTTATATGTTACTCACACCCCCATAGCACAAATGGGAGGACTGATTGTACATTTGTGCCTTGTGATGATCTCCACAGAGTACATTCTTGTGTAATTGGTCCTATCTAGAGATGGTAAGAATTTTTAATTTGCTGGTGAAGTTGGTGCAAGTCTATGGAAATTTGCAATTTGCAAAATTCACAAATTCTGTGGCACCCACTTAGCTGGTAAATGTTTTTTAAAACCTTAATAAAATCTCCCCCACCCACTATGCTGTAATTAACCACCACACCCCCAACCAAAAATGATAAATACCATGACATCCCTTCCCACCCACCCACTGGCACCCTTCTCCCTCCTCCTTCAAGGCCCAGTAAAATGTTGCTGCATCTGCTGAAAAAGTAATCTCTTTCCCTCACCTACATGGCAAATACACTGCACTCACCTCCCTTAACCCGAGTCTCACTGTTTTTAATAAACAGCACATTCAGTCACTGACCACCCTGTCCCTATCATTTTTCTTCCCCACCAGTACCCAAAAATCAACCCAGAATAAAAAATAGTGGTTCCTCTGTACAGGGTATCTTCTCTGTTCAGTGTCCCTCTCCTAATAGCAGGAATGAATACATAGTGATATATTTTCTCCTATTTAAACCTGGTTGGCTGAAAATTCAACAAATCAGATTTTACTAGGAGCAAAGGCGGCACTATTCATTCATTCACGGACACTAAGCAGAGCAGACTGTCTGCACTGGGGACCATTTTCTTTATTCCAGGTTGATGTTGTGGGTGCTGGTAGGAGGAGGAGTGTGGTGGAGCCAAAACGGTTTGGTGGGGGGTTGAATGAAGTGGTGTGCTGCTTATTAAAGATAGTAGGAGTCAGTTCGGGGAGGTGGGTGGAATTGTTTGTGTGTGGGTGAGGGAAGGGTTTAATTTGTCAGCAGATGTAACAACATTTCACCAGGGCAGGGGGAGGAGGGTGCCAGCAGGGGAGGGATGGGTGAGAGGGTGTCATGGTTTTTGTCATTTTTTGGTGGGGATGGGGAGGTTATCATTTTTGAGCAGTGGAGGCAGTGTAAGAAGCAATTAAGTTGGGATTCACCTGTACACTGGCCATACATCATGCAAATTTGCCCATTTAGCCTGGTGAATAACAATGCAAATTACAGTTCTCAGATTTGCAACTTTTTTAAAATTCACACATTTTTTTGCAAAGTGAATTTCAGCAATTTTGCACACCTCCAGTCCCATCACATACTCTGACCATGCTCTAGTAATCCTGGAGCTGTGACTTGGGCTGTTTGTAAATCCACATTGTGGAGGGTTGACCCTTTACCTGAAAGACGAGACCCTTATAGGATATGCACAAAAATTTATTGAAGACACTCTGACAATGATGTAGATTGTCTTGCAAGACAAACTGATTTGCAATACAGCACAGAAAGAAAAACAGTGGCAGGCACATAGGGAGGATATGTTGACATCCCTAAATGTTCTACAACAATTACTCAAATAGGGGGCTTTGGCAGACCTCTTTCCTTTACAGTAATTAAAGTCTAAAGGGAATAGGATGATCTGGCTCTCATCAAACTGAAATGGCCTTCTGGAAGACTAGGTTTGCTGGCAAAGGCATCTAGCTTTACCTGAGCTCTTTTCTTCTAGGTGTGCTTGTAAGGACAGAGCAAGTAACACCATTATAAGAGCAAGGAAAAGATTAAGGCTTCTTTTGCTAGGCAGACTTACCATGTGTTACTATTTTTTTGTGGTCACAAGGCTTATACTGTTTTTGCTTACAATTTACTGCCATACTCTTCTCTGATTCAAATTGCTGTTGCAGGTATACTTTTGCTGCATTATTACAGGGTGTGCCTACAGGTTTGTTAATGTTTTGTGCCTACAGATTACTGCTGTAATCTTCCCTGATTCAAATTGTTTTTGCAAGGTATTTCTTCTGTTACTGCTTTATTTTCTCTGTTGCAAAGTGTTTTTGCAGGTATATCTCCTGTGAAATTATTCACAGTGGTGCTTACAGGGTTTACAGTTTTATCTATCATCAGGCTTAGCTTTCAGGGCTACTGTATTTGTTTTGGTTGATTGTTTCTGTTCTTACCTCCTTGTTTCTTTCATCCATGGTTCTTCCTTTTCAGCAGGGAAGGGCCCAGCCACCACCCCATCCCCAACCACCCCATGCTATACTCCTTTTTATAAAGTAGCACCGTTGTAACTTTTCCTGTAGTAAAACAGAAAGGGGAGGATCAGAGGGTATCCACACAGTGACCTCATTTACTGGTGCACAAGTAATTTAACTTGTTATAACAAGTTATACAAAAACAAAACTCTTTGCTTTCAGTTTCCTCCTTCTAATTACTCGGACCAGGTTATAAACTCAACAACTCAACTAGAACAGATATTATTAACTGCAGACACTACGGGACACTTTTCAAAAGGGCAGTAATACAGGATTTAGGATGCTGTCCTACATGTTGGACCATTGGAGATCTAAGGGCTCAGCTCCAGGCAGCATGGGCAGAGCTTGCATGCCTCAAATCACATATTCAGGAAGAAATATATTATAAGAACTGCCTGCCATTTCCCCAACATCCAACTGAAGCACCTCGACCGCAGAGGATAGTTGGTCCAGGAGGTTGGCGGGTGGTTAGGAGGGGCAAATTGAATGCCCTATCAATCACTCAATGGTCTCTAACGTATTACCTCCACAAACCATATAAAAACTACAAACAGGTGTCTGCCTCTATCTCTAAAATCAAACAAAGGGGTAGAGGACACTGCAAAGCAGGAGCTAGCACTACAAAACTCACCCAAAACAGGGACCAAAAGAAAAAAAATGCAAAAAGGAAATTCAAAACACTTCTGATCATAGGAGACTCCATGATTCGGGGAGTTTATGCCTACCTCTAGCCAGTGGGGTAATGGTCAGATGTCTCCCAGGTACATCAGTGTGGAGAGACACTGACCACATTGCTAAAATCATGCAGGAAGCAGGAGAAAACATCAATGTTCGGCTACACATAGGGACTAATGATCTTCTCTGAGCCTGCTGGTCTGTGAAGGGCAGATGGACGGAAGTCAGAGAAGGGATCTAGGGGAGCTAAACATGTGGCTCAAGGGCTGGTGCCAGGAAAAAGGACACAAATTTGTAGATAATTGGCAACAGTTTTGGGAGCGAAAGTTCTTCAGTGCATTGAGGCAGAAGTTTGACATTGTTGCAGAATATTTAAACTAGCCAATGGGGAGATGAGTGCAGCACCCGATACATCAAATGGGAAGAATACCCTTCCCTCC
This sequence comes from Neoceratodus forsteri, assembly GCA_016271365.2. Classification (NCBI taxonomy): domain Eukaryota; kingdom Metazoa; phylum Chordata; order Ceratodontiformes; family Ceratodontidae; genus Neoceratodus; species Neoceratodus forsteri. The sequence goes on along the minus strand of CM028131.1, from coordinate 1,435,265,334 downwards.
TCAGCTAGTGATCAAACAGGAGTTCAGCATGTTTGTAGTTCATTTGCATCACCAGGTAAGGAAAAGGTCTGGCTCCCATACAACATGCAGGAAAAAGCTGGACCTTGCCCAACAACTAATGCACCGAAATCTGGCCAATGGAAAATCATGTACACAAATGCCCCAGTCTGGGAAACAAGATCCCAGACCTGCAGGCAACAATGACAGAGGCTAAACTGGACATAGTAGCCATTAACGAGACATGGTTCACCAGTAACCACACTTGGGAGCCTTCAGTACCCGGCTATGTACTGTTCAGAACAGACCAAGGTGCAAGGGGGGGGGAAGCCCTTTATGTTAATGAAGATATCAAACCTGCAGAAATTCAGAATACACATAAGGAGCCAGAAGAACTGTGGGTCACGCTGGAAACAGGAAATGGGACAGCCATAAGAACTGGGGTTGTCTACAGACGTCAAGACCAGGGGAGAACATAGACACATTACTGTTAGATGATATACAAAACATGACAGCTTAAAGGAGGTTCTGATAATGGAATACTGCAACATGCCAGATACAGATTGGTCAATACCAGCAGGAACATCCACCAGAACTAGACACATAGTGGATTCCCTGCAGGTGGAGGGACTCAAACAACTGGTACAATGACCCACAAGAGACAAGGCTATCCTAGATCTAATATTGAAAGGATCACAGATCTCCAGGTAGAAGGTCACCTGGGGGCCAGTGTCCATCACATGGTATGGTTCAATTTGGCCACTAGAAGTAAATCATCCCATTCCAAGGCAAAAGTATGGGACTTCAGAGGAGCTGACTTTGATAAGATGGCCAGTAGAGTTAAGCTAGCCCTGGCAAGAAGAAATAGAGGTGAGGGGGTACAGGAAAAGTGGGCAAGCATTAAGGATGCAATACTTGAAGCAACATCCCATTGTGTCAGGGAAAAAAACAAGAGCAAAAGAAGGAGGAAACCACTTTGGTTCTCAGAATCAGTAGCAGAAATGGTCAGATCAGGCATTCAGGAAATATAAGGGAACACAGTGGGATGAAGATACGGAGGCATACCAAACATTCCTAAGGGAAGTAGGGAAGGCAGTAAGGCAGGCAAAGGCCCAAACCGAGGAATCACTAGCATGGACAGTAAAAGTAGGGGACCAGACTTTCTATAGATACATTAGTGAAAGGAGAAAGTCCAGAGGGGGTATTGCTAAGATGAAAGGGGATAAGGGGGAGTGTATGGAGGAGGACCAAGGAAAAACATATATCTCAAATAGATATTTCTGATCAATATTTATTGAGGAGAAGGTAGGACAGGGCCAACAGCTCAGCACCATGGACACACAGGGTGGAGAGAGGTGTGCACAAGTCCCTTCACAAAAGAAAGGGTTCTAAAAGAGCTCGCTAAGCTCAGGGTGGACAAGGCAATGGGACCAGACGGAACTAGTGGAGCCATTATCAGAACTGCTTAGTGAGTCTCTGAGCACAGGAGAGGTCCCAGAAAACTAGAGAAGAGCTCATGTGATCCCGCTCCACCAGAGCGGTAGCAGGGAGGAGGCAGAGAACTATATACCAGTCAGTCTTACCTCAATAGTGGGCAAGATTATGGTTGGCACTCCTTAAGGAAAGGATAGTGCAACACCTGGAATCCATAGAAGCCCAGGATCCAAGACAGATGGGTTTGCAACAGGAAGGTCCTGTCAAACTAATCTTATAGATTTCTTTGACTGGGTAACCAGAGTGGTGGACCAATGGGGGTGTAGTTGATGTAACCTACCTTGACTTCAGCAAAGCTTTCAATACTGTTCCACATAGAAGATTGATTAATAAGCTGGGTAGGCTCGGGGTGGGTCAGAAGTTGGTCAACTGGGTGCCAAACTGGTTGGCGGGCAGAACACAGAGAGTGGTGGTAAATGGCATACAGTCAGAACAGATGCAAGTCACAAGTGGGGTACCATAGGAATCAGTCCTGGGGCCAGTCCTCTTCAATATCTTCATCATTGACATTGCAGATGGACTGGAGGGTAAGGTTTGTCTGTTTGCAGATGACACCAAGATCTGCAACAGAGTAGATGATCCAGATGGGGTGGACAGAATAAGAAGAGATCAGAATAAACCAGCAAAATGGTCAGAAGAGTGGCAACTGGGGTTTAACACAAAGAAGTGCAAGATCATGCACATAGGGAAGAGAAACACTGGAGCCACCTATAGGTTAGGAGGGGAGTTGCTGGCAATCACAAGGGAAGAAAGAAACTTGGGCATCATCATCATCACAGATGACCTGAAATCATCCAAGCAGACCACTAAAGCAGTAGGTAAGGCTAGGGGGATGTTGTGGTATATTAGTAGGGGTATCACAAGTCGTAAGAGGGAGATAATAATCCCTCTTTACAAGACACTGGTTAGGCCCCATCTGGAGTACTGTGTGCAGTACTTGAGGCTGCACCGCACAAAAAAACATTAACAAACAGAAGGCAGTCCAGAGAAGGGCAACCAAAATGGTGCAGAGACTGCATCAGAAAATATAAGAGGACAGATTAATGGAGCTCAGTATGTATACCATAGAGCAAAGTAGGGAGAGAGGTGATATGATCAAAACATTCAAACGTCTTAAGGGCATTAACAAGGTGAAAGAGTCTAACATGTTTCAATATAAGAAAAATAGCAGGACAAGAGGACACAGCATGAGATTAGAGGGAGGCCGATTAAGGGGCAATGTAAGGAAGTTCTTTTTCAGAGAAAGGGTTGTGGATGCATGGAACGGCCTATCTCATGAAGTGGTGGATATGAATACAGTGCAGAGCTTCAAACAGGCTTGGGATAGGCATAAGGGAGCAATACAGATGAGTGTGAATAGATAGGCCATTGACAGAGTAAAGGCCTATCGCATATTCATAAGGTAGAAAAAATTGGCAGACTGGATAGGCCTTGAGGTTCTTATCTGCCTTCAACTTCTTTGTTTCTACGTTTCAATGTTATTGCCATCAAAAAAAAAGATGGTGGACCATGGGCTGCCCACCTGTTGGCACACTGAGTAAGAGTATATATGCCACGTAATCCCCAAGACAGAACACACAATTTCTGGTACCATAATCTGTGATATTGGTGCCATCTGAGATGCATTTCAGGCATATTATCAAGTGTTGTATAAAGTGGATGCCCCCCAGACTCAGCAGCACTTTCAAATGAAGCAGTCTGAATTCAAATCGTACTTGTCCCAAATTGATTGGAGCTTAGATATCATTCTTGATATTGACTCAGCCTTAGAATTCTTTGCTAAAGAGTTCAAACATGCCTGTGATAAATCTGTGCCCTTTAAAAAACAGACGGCAAGAGGAACACCATCCAGATAGATCATCCCCAAACTCCTTGCCTGCATGAGGGTGAGTGACAATCTATGGGCACTGGCAGGAGAAACAGGATCTCCTGTCCACCTGCAGAGGTGCAAAAAAGCCCACTGTAAGTGCCCAGTATGATTAGAAAGGCCAGATCTGGCTTCCATAAGGATCGCACACCCAGAACTGGAGTAATGGCAAAGGTTCTGGGACAATATACCAGAGCTTCTAGGCAAGGGAGTTAAAACCTCTCCTCAGATGTTCATGGTGAAGGTCAAGAGAACCTTAATCGCACCAAAAATTGTTAGTTACTTCAACACAGCCTTTACTGACCTCAGTTCTATCATCTCCACTGATCCTCCCCAGAACCCTGCAGGGAACCCAGTACTAAAGCCTCCCAGATGGGCTCTGATCCAGGGTAACCTAAATTCTACTTTAAGTCTGTTTCAGTCAAAGACTCTTAAAATACATCAGAAGGAGGGTACTCAGCAAAATTAGGTGTGAGAGTGATTCAGTTGATCTTGAAACTCTTGCCCCTCGAATTTGTAACTTTCTCCTGTGCTATTCACAGTGCTCTGAGAAGTGGTAATCTGCATTTATTAACACCAATTTTCAAAGTGGAGACCAAAGTAGCCTTGCCAGTTGCAAATCATTTTTATTCTCTCCCCCATTCAAGGCCCTCAAGAAAATATGACCAACTTGTCATATACCTCAAAAATACAAGATCCGGGGGCATGCCAACCAGCAGACAAGATGGTGACTTAATTCTACACTGCCACATACCTAGAGCCAGAGCCTGTATAAACCCTGTCAATAGTTGAACCTCTCATGGGTATTTCTGAGGTAAAACAGATTGGAATATCTGACCTCATACCAGACCAAGTTTGAGGTGAATTAGACACAGGATTCCTTTAATATCGTCCTTTTCCCTCTGAGCAAACCCTACAGAAGGCTGCATGGAGCACTCTGTGAAGGGGAGTGAGGCTCTCTCAATCCGGGAAATGTTTGCTTCTATCATAACTAGTGTTGATGCCTTAACACTGGCTTCTAATACCACTGCGGTCTCTATACAACAGATGGATGCCCGATTGGACCATGCGGAGCAAAAAGTAATTGCCCAAGGCGACATCATGCAGGGTCACTGTGCTACTCTATGAGGCCAAGCTGCACAAATTATTGCACTACAAGAAAAGCTTGATGACCTCGAGAACAGGGGCCGCTGCAATAACTTGCAACTCCTAGGCTTCCCAGAAGGCTGTGAAGAGAGCAAAACTATACTTTTCTTATAATCAGCCCTGCCTGAAATACTTAATCTTCCACCCTCTACCAGAATAATAGAATGGGTGCACTGCTCTTTCCAGCCTAAACCTGCTCAAGGGGACAGACCAAGGCCTATTATTGCCAGGCTCTTAAATTATGCCGAAAAGGAAGCTATTCAAGATCAAGCAAGGGAGCTAGGTACTCTGCAGTGGAAAGGTCATAAAATTATGATCTTTCAAGATTACTCAAAAGAACTTGCTACTAAAAGGAAAGCCTATACAGAGGTAAGTCATAGGCTACACGAGGTGCAGATTTCTTTTGCCCTCCGATACCCTGCTATACTAAAAATATCTGTAAATGGCACTTCGCACCAGTTTGTTACTCCTGAAGCAGCACTTGCCTATATTTCAGCAACGTGGCCTACGAATGCTGGTCCTCTAAATACATCGACCCAGAACATTGACACAGTCGGTCCCAGCTCTCAGTCCTGGAGATCACCACTTAAAACTGACTCCCCTGTTGCCACAAGGCCAAGGGCCTACCAGGCAGCTAAGACTGAGCTAGGGCCTCAGAACCATAAAGTTCAGAAAAGACCTCCACAAACACCTCACTCTAAGTGTTTGCACCTGCAGGATCGTAGACGAGGGCATGATGGCAAAGATCAGAACTCTCACCCTGATGAAGGACATGAGTTCATCTACACTAGCCCTTATTCTTCTCAAAACAGATGCTGTCTGCTCAACCTTCACCCTGAGGATGACTCCTGGGTCAATATGGATTTTTCATCTACCGATCGGCCTGGGTCAGACTCGGGAGGGGCAAGGAACTCATGGGCTATGGGTGTAGATGTTGCTTCTCCCCACAGGACTCAGAACTACAAGCGCAGCTTCCTGTGCATTGCCAGGCTGCAACATGGCAACTCACTCATCGGAAGATTTAATCTCTTCTTGAGACGACTTATTGGTCGACCAACTGCTTGTTTCAGATAAGTACCCAAGGTCTTGTGTATGGGGGAGTAAGACGACTGGGGAAATAGTTCATTGGGGCTGAGTACTGGGTGTCTGTCATTGTGAGGGCAGCCCTTGACAGGGCTCTTACCCCCCCATGCTTACTCATACATAGCAAGACGGGAGATGCCTTCTATGGTATCTCCCCAGGATATACTCTACCTTAGTGGTACACCATTGTTGTGTGTAATTGCCACTTGGCACAGGTGTTTCATGTTACTCCAAATAATGTAAAGATGATTAGTGAGCTACGAGGGTGATTCCCACACCATACTTCTTTTTTCAGCTCCCTCTATGGCCTGTATGGAAACCTCACCTTATGTTTGCTCTTTACAGGGGTGGGCATGGGTGAACCAGACAAGTACAAGGAGTTGAGGTTGGAACTTATAGACTAATCCTTCAGCTTGTTTGCCCTTCCCATTTTCTTTACCTTCATATTTATTAACAGTTGTCCCCTCCCCTCCTGAACTCCATATAATCTATACATCTTTTTCATTGCAGTTACCTACCCCAGACCTGACTCTCCCAGGAGGGGGGGAGTCGCTAGGGGGTAATTCATGTTAGGCTCTGGTTTATGGTTCTCAGCTTGTGTAATTTTATTCTTAGTATAACCTCTGAGAGTGATTTTTCCCTGACTAAGCTACTACTCCTGTGGTAGCATACAGCTAGTTTTTTGATCCTGCTCTGCTTCAGTCCTCCTTGTAGACGTGAGCGGGTATACCATTGGCTGGATTCCAGCTGGTTAAGCCCCTCACTGTTTTCACTAGTGTTTTGTTTCTGATTTTGTATTTATTGTTGATTATGTAAGAACTGAATGAAAATAGTGTTTTAGACAGTACTATTTGTGGCATACAGAGTAGAGCAGAAATTCATATCCCCATATTTAGAGGTGTTTTTCTGTAGTTTTTTTCCTGTGCTTTCCATTTTCCTTTCCCTTCCCCAAGGGTTAATGCTTCAGCCCAGAGCTCTCACCTAATAAAGCCACTTCTGTATTGAAAAAATGACACCTCGTCCCACATTACTCTGTACCTCCTTACTGGGTTCTAATCCTCTCAGCATACCCTACAAGATTAGTATGTCGGATCTAATACTTCACACTTGGAATGTCCGGGGCTTAAATTCTCCTGAGAAATGAAAAGTTCCTGCCCACTTGAAACATCTCCATTCTGAGGTGGCATTCTTCAAGAAACTAAACTCACAGGAGAGGATCATAATCGTATGTCTAAAGACTGGTGGGACATAAGTTCACTCCAGTGTCCCTAACAGGAAACATGGAGTTCTCATTCTAATTCATAAATCTCTACACTGGACCCCCTCTAAGATTCTGTCTAGCTCTGATGGTAGATGGGTGTTAGCAACATATGATACTCCCTCAGGACCACTTACTCTCTGCAACCTCTATGCCGATAATGAGGACAACCCACAGTTTTTCCATAATCTTGCAGAGGTTATCCTGGAATTTAACCCCCCTGACTGTCGCCTCCTTATTGGGGTGACTTTAATCTTACCCTAATTCCATCAATCGACAGGAACGATGGAGTAAAGAAGCACACACTAGAAGTATTAATGCACTGCAACAAATGCTCTCAGACCAAGGTCTATCAGATATTTGGAGACTTTTCTACCCCAGAACTAGGCATTATACATTCCATTCAGAGCCCAACGCTTAATATAGCAGACTGGACTTTTGGCTGGGGTCATCTGCCATTACTGCAAAAATCTCTTGATGCTACCATTCTCCCAAAGGTCATTTCAGACCATGCCCCAGTCCAACTCCTTCTTCAATGGGACCCTGCCCTCCACCCGAAACTGGAGGTTAGACCCCTTTTAGTGAGAGATCCTGACTTCATCCCTTGGGCCCAAAAAAGCTGCTGTCTTCCTGTCCCATTAAACCCATAAAAGATACTTTTGCAGGTAATACTTGGGAAGCTTTTAAAGCCACCATGCAGGGCAGCATAATGGGATTTGTTGCAGCTAAGAGACGAGAAAGGGAACAACACCTAGTAACACTAGAACAGAAACTAAGGGAAGCTGAAACTCTTTTTAAGTCTTTACCCTCTCCTTCCCCTCATTCCCCAATAGGTAAATCCACTTTAAGTTTGTGCTTTGAAATCAATCAGCTCCTAGACAGGAAAGCGGAAATGGCAATATTTCGCCTTAGGCACTCCTTTTGGGAAGGTGGCAATAAAGCTGGCAAGCAACTTGCATACCAGCTTCATAAGCAGCAAGCTAGTGGGCTCTTGCCAGACTGAAAGATAAACAAGGACCCTGGCCACCACCCTCAGGTGATAAATTCTTTATAGAACTTTATATTCCTCTGCACATATGCATCTGAATAGTGAGATACAGCCCTTTCTACAATCCTGACAGCTCCCCAAAATTACTACCCAGAGGAAGTGAGTCTAGTTATCAATCATCTCAAACTGGGAAAATCCCTGAAACCATGGATACACATCAGATTTTTGCCATGCATTGGCCCACATTATTACTCCTCTTCTAACAGAAGTATTTCAGGAAATTGAACTTAAAGGTGCTCTTCCCCTCCCTAAGAGAGGCAACTATTATAATTATACCTAAAAAAGGTAAGGATCCTACAAACCCAGGTAATTACCATCCGATATCTCTGATTAACATCGTTAGCAAACTATATGCTAAAATTCTGGCATCCAGATTAAGCCCACTTCTGGCAGGACTGATACACCCCTCTCAAGTGGGTTTCATTCCTGGACGTCACAGCTCTGATCATTTATGGACCCTAATGAATCTCATGCATATTGCAAGATCCCTTCCCACACGTGCTGCAGCCATTGCAGTGGATTTTGAAAAGCTTTCGACTCCATTGAGTGGGATTATTTATACCTGGCTCTTGCAGAATTTGGCCTAGGCACAAAATTCCTTTCCAGAATTCAAGCCATTTACTCATCTCCCTCAGCCGGAGTCAATACAAATTCTATACTCTCCTCCCCATTCTTATTCAAGCAAGGGACAAGACAGGATTGTCCCCTTTCCCCACTCCTTTTTGTCTTGGCAGTTGAACCACTGGCTAATGCCATTAGGAGTCACCCAGACATCAATGGTATTAAGGTGGGGAATACAGAATATACATCTCTTATGTATTTCGATGATTTGCTTCTCCCCCTGATGTACATACAGAGATCTGCACCTCCATTACTGAAGCTCCTGGAATCATTTTCCAAGTATTCAGGGTTGAAATTGAACCAAACTAAGACTGAGCTACTTACCCTGAATGGAACCTGCTCCAACAGATGGCACAGTCCACAGGGCTACTATGGGCTCCAAATGGTATTACTTACCTGGAAATTACCCTCACACCCTCTCTAGAGACATTCTGGCAGATTAAAGTTCAACCCCTTCTCTCGTCCCTTAAAACAGAGTTCGATAGGTGGAAGCTTCTCAAACTAACCCTAGCAGGCACAATTGCAGTACTTAAAATGGTCTCTGCACCCAAAATCTTTTATTTTTTAATGCACATTCCCATTTCCTTACCTAAACAATGGCATCTGGCCTTAGATATACTTATTGAGACTTCCTTTGGGAATGTGTAAACCAAGATTCAGCCATTCCCAACTTAGAGCACATTGGAGTCGTGGGGGCTGGAACCTCCCATGTCTAGAGAGTTACTGTCAGGCATTTCTTCTAGCACAATTGGTCAAATGGATGCACCCTCTTACAACTCTCTCCTCACAGTGGATCTGCATTGAGCGAGATATAGCTGAGGCAACCCACTCTTCTTCTCTTCTGGTATCCCATAGGGCTCACAGACCCTGTCCCCTAGGAGGTCCCAAATTGTTACCCATCTCACCGACGGTAGAGGCAGCCAGGTCTAACTGGCTTGCCACCCACAAAAGATTAAAACAGAATCCCCTCCCTCTCCCCTACATTCCTCTGTGGCATAACCCTGATATTACTATTGGTACCCACTGGATTTATTGGAAATCCTGGTCAGACATGGGTATCCATATATTGGAGGACCTGATGGACCGTAATCTTAAGGCTCTCCATACGTTTCACTCCCTTCAACAAATCTGGAATCTTCCCCAGTCAAAATTCTGGAAATATCTTCAACTCTGGGTGACACTCCAATACTGCTGCACTCTCCCGTATCCACATTAAGTATATCAAATTTACACAGCTGGATACGACATCTGGCAGGACTAGCAGGGTGTATTTATGCTAAACTGAGAGATACTCTTCCCCCATACTCTGAGAGGGCAAAACACAAATGGGAAAAGATGCTCCAGACCCCTATCTCTTCTACGGCCTAGGAACAAGCATGGAAAGACACGCATAGTCAGCTGATTGATGCCAGATCAAGGCTAATACAAAACAAAATAGCTCACTCCTGATATAAAACCCTGGCTGTTCTCGCTACAGCCAAACTCCTCGATTCAGATACCTGTTGAAGATGCCAAGGAGCTGGAGCAGACTTACTGCATATACGCTGGTCCTGTCCACAAATACAACCCCTATGGCAAGGTATCCAGGACACTGCATACAAGGTGACAGGAAAACAGATCCCCCTCAGTCCCCTTTTTTACATTCTGGGTATTCGAGCCATTCTCCCAAAAATGACCCCCTCCGAGTAACCCAATATTAGAGTCCAGGGGACAGGGCAGAACAGTCTTGTCTGAGGCAATAGCAGGAACTCAGCTTCCTAATTTGTAGGCTATGGTATTGAACAAAATAAGAATGCCTTACTTTTGCCAAGGACCTTTGAATTATAGTCACAGGAGATGTGCTTCTCCATATCTCTGGCAAACTGATACATCTCTACAACTAATACACACAGGATATCGTCATCTATGGCCTGGCTGGAATATGGCTGGAAATGTCAGGCTCAGTTTTTCTTCACTGCTCTGCAACAGGTACATAGGTGAACACTGGACACTCTGGCTTGCTGGTGCACATGTGGAGAGACCAAGGTGAGGCATTAACAGCTTCTGGTACTGCCCACGACTGCAGACATTACAAGAGCACTAAAGGCCCGTGGGATATATTCTAACCTGTCTTGACTCTCTTCCCATGGTTTTTCCTGTTTACTTCTCTCCCCCGGATGAAATGGCCCTGAGCTAAATATCTCCTTGGTACTCTGCTGGCAGCAGCCAAAAGACCATACCAATATATATGGCTGCTGCCTGATCCCCGCACCATCTTGCCGGAATGGAGACCTGTGATGAACATCATATGTAAGATGGAGTAACTTACATTTTTCATCAGGGTGTAAGAAAAAATAGGTAGAAATAGATGGACCCAATGGATGGTACATAGCAGTGGACACAGACCCAAATGTAACTGTGAATACTGGGAAGGGAACAATGAAAAGGGCAGATCCTTGGATGATTGGACATCCATAAAGTGCTGCAGCCTCCTATCAACCCCATTGAGACCATATAAACCTGGTACATACATAGGTCTTCCTTTCTTTCTTTCTTTCTTTCTTTCTTTCTTTCTTTCTTTCTTTCTTTCTTTCTTTCTTTCTTTCTTTCTTTCTTTCTTTCTTTCTTCTTTCTTTCTTTTCTTTCTCATCCTTAGAAGTGTAATAATGCAACCATTTGTGTATCCCTAGTGTGGACTGTATTTGTATTATTGATTCCATACTAGTTTGGTCAGTGTTTATGCCACTTACGCTGTCTACAACCCTTGTCCACAGCTGTTCTCCCCCATTACCCACTTCCCTTCCCTCCTTTGATCATTGTAAATGTTTTGATGTGTACATGTCCTTTGTTTCCTGATGTTAAACTGAAAATTTCAATAAACTATGCAAAGAAAAAAGAGCGAAAGCAGACGGTGGTGGCAAATGGAGTCAAATCAAGGGATAAGTCTGTGCCACAGGGGTCATTCCTGGGACCAGTCCTTTTTAATACAGTATGTTTATCAGCAACATGAGAAGGAATATGGGGCAAGATTTGTCTTTTCACATTTGGGGGTTAGTAGTAGCTCAGCAGGCATAAAAAGGGATGAGGTAAAATCTAGTCCAGGTGAGGGGGCATTAGAGATGGGGAACAAGAAGTGTAAAACACCAAAAAAATAAAAATAACAAAAAACAAAAAAAGAACAAGAGGCTAAGAGAACATGGGAAACACAAGGGTCATAGAGAGGGGAATGGCAACATTGGTTCAGAGGTCAGATAGAAGGGGGTATGTCTTATTGCCAGGAGTCTGGGTAATAACATTTGTGAGCTACTGGTACTAATGGCAAACACTGAAGTAGACCTTGTGGCCATCATGGAAACATGGGCTACAGAGAATAACGACTGGGGCCTGACACTCTTGGGTACCCATTGTTCAGGAGGATAGAGGCAGAGGTAGAGGGGAGAAGTAGCCCTCATATCAGGGGTTGTCATTGAGGTGGGGAAGATGGTGTATCAGGGGTGAGAATAAGGAGTTGAGTCACTGCGGCTGCAATTCAGGGCAGCCTCAGGCAAAAAACTATTCTTAGGGGTGGTCTATAGACCATTGCAGCAGTGGGAAGAGAGGGAGAGAGCGATCTTGCAAAAGAATTTGAAAGGGAGGTAACAAAGTGGAAAGCAGTGGCAATGGGTGATCTGAATCTGCTAGACATCGACTGAGTTGTTCTGGTTACCAGGAGCACCAGAAGTCAGGCTTTGCTGGATGCACTCCAGGACTGTCTTCTGGTACAGTTAGTTAAGAAACCCACCAGGCACACATCCATTCTCAGTGTGGTGCTTACCAACTCAGAGGTGGTAGGAGTGGTGAGAGTAGGAGAGCCACTAGGGAACAATGATTATAACTCCATTTGGTTTGAATTGGCCCTGAGGACTAGAAAGCCCCAACTGAGAACAGAAGTCCTAGATTTTAAGAGAGCAGACTTCAGCAGGCTGAGGGAATTGGTCAGGGAAAAGTTAGTTGGGGTAGACAACTTAAGCGGGGTAGAAGAGAGAAGGGGGTAATAAAGGAGGCCATTCTCAAGGCATCTAAGTTATGCATGAGAATGGTAACCAAATGAACTAGTTCAAGAGACCATAATGGTTCTTGGCAAAAGTCAGGGAAGCAGTGGGGGCTAAGAAAATGCCTTCTACAAGTACAAAGAAAAGCAGGGAGTAGGAAGACTAGGAAAATTATTTCCTGAGAAATAAGGAGGCAAAGAGGCAGTTAGGGAGGCAAAACAGACAAAGAACTGCATACCACGGTAGGGGTCAAGGGTAGAGAATAACATGTCTTTCAATATATTAGGGGAAAAAAGAAAGAAAGGAGGGGGATAGTTATGATATTGGATGGTGGTAAGGTGATAGAAGAGGATGGACAAAAGGCTGCCATCCTTGATTATTTATGCTTAGTTTTCACTAGGCAGGAAGGCAGGCGCTTGTTCAATAGTGGCATCAAAGCGGCCAAAAACTGGGTCTCAGAGATGAGGCAACCAATATTGAGAAGCGACAGGGTCCAGAAAGGGCTGGCAGGCCTAACGATAGACAAGGACTAGGGTCTAGAGGGGTTGCATCAGAAGATACTCAGGGAACTGACAGCAGAACTGGCTGAACCCCTGGTAGGTCTATTCAACAGCTCGCTACAGACAGGGGTAGTTCTGAAGTACTGAAGGGTGGCAGATGTTTTGCTCCATGGGGTGGGGAGACAAAGAACAAGTGGGGAACTACAGATCTGTCAATCTGACCTCTAGCATGAGGAAACTGATGGAGTCCCTGGTCAAAGAAGACATCATGCTTACCTGAAGAGCAGCAGTCTCCAGGATAGTAAACAGCATGGGTTTAGTAGGCGGTCATGTCTAGCAAACATGACAGTTTGTTTTTTTTTGTTTTTTGTAAACCATCTTTATACATTTTCCATGAACAAAATTCACAGATAGACAAACACACATACAGATACCTAGTAGCCAGGTGCACAGCCTCAAACTGACATGCCAAACTATGTACAACCCTCTATTTACAATCACAGTGGGTAGCCACCCCAAGACAGGCTAAAATTCTCACCTATTCTGTACTTTATCACAGTGAGCATATATATCTAATTACTCTAACTACGTATACTTATTGAATCCCAATACATTAATGGTCTCCAAGCAGCCTCAAGCACCTCCTGACATCCACAGCCCTCCTCTTACGGGTGGCACCCATCTGTGTCCCCTGGGAAAGAGAGAGAGTCCCCCATCCCCCCTCTATAGTCAGCAGACCTTTGCCTAACGTATGACTGTCACTATACATAGATCAGAATTATCTCTACATAATTCAGTTAGAATCAAAAAATAGAAAGGCTTCTTCACAATCGAAGATAACTACCATCTGCTCTTCACCGTCTGACAGACAGCCCGTGCTTACCCATTTATGATCTGCACAGAATAAATTACATCTAACACCGCCCAGCGCTTGAGATATAGGTCACCTGTCTCCGCCATATACAAATATCTCTTTATTTTATTCAGCATCCCCAATAAATCTTTTACCCATTGACCATACTGGTAAATTTGGTCATCTTTCCAATGTTTTAATAGATAACCCTTAACTACCACCGTCATCAAGGAGAGATGATATTTAAGCATAACACCCGAGATTTGGGAGTAGTCGCCCAGCACACATATCTCTGTATTATAAATTCTGAGTAATCTAACATTGGGTCCATACGCCTTTTTAATTTCCCCCAAGTGGGATATTTTACTACAACCCCAGGTCACATGTAACAAATCCCTACTCCCACCTCACACCTAAAACACAGGGCTGTCTGTCTCAGATTTCATCACATAGCTCACAGGGTAAAATACAGATTAGACACAATAAAAATGCATACTTTTGTATTTGGGTATAATATTGTACTTGCTGCTTTCCCAGACATTATCCCAATCTAGTTGCCGAGGAGCCATCAATTTTTCCCAATATATAACCCTCCTCGCAAAACTTGGGCTAAGGAAATCCAGTACCACTTTATAAATTTGTGAGAGAGGGTGAGCTCTTGGATCAACCTCCTTGAGCAACCCCCGGGAAAAGAAAGTATCCGTAATACCCCCCCAGTTTCTTTAACGCTCTCTCCACCATATGTTTAATTTGCAATCTCTGAAAAAAGGGCATTCCATCACATCGTGCCGGTAAGACCACTCTATTGCCCTGAACAACTTCCCTAAGATTCAAGCCTGGCATCTGAGCAGCCCACCGCTGTTTAACTACCCAATTCCCAATTACAAAGTTAGGGTTGCCTAGAAAAGGCTGGTCTCCAGCCCTCATTTGGGCCCTTCTCTGCACAGGGATAGGAAGGACCACCACACCTCCAACTGCCTTCGCCATTGGGTTACCATAACTCTTTTGAAAATATTCCCAGATTAGCATACAACATTGCTTCCGGATCAAGTCCTAAATCTCTCAACTTTTCCCTCTCTAATTGAAGCGAAGTTGGAATATAGCTCTCGTCTTCTAGCTCTTTAACCCACCTACTCATCAAGCCAAACTGGCCCGCCACATAATACATGTGAAGATCAGGAAGCTGGGCCCCTTCCTTTTTGTACGGTAGACGCAGACTATTATATTTAAATCTAGGGGGCCTGCCCTTCCATAGAAAACCTGAGATTACCTCTTGATTGTATTATACCATTTATGGGGATGCTATATGGGGCCAGATACACCGGTATAACAGACGGGGTAAGATATTCGTCTTGATAAAGCTCAATCGGGCAGTAAAGTTTAAGGGCAATTTGTTCCACTTAGTACGTCCCTCTCGAGTGCTGATATAATTACCCCCATATTAATTTCGCCCCTTTCTAAATCTGCCGCAACTAGATACCCAAGTATTTGACTTTATCTATCCGCCATTGTATTTGTAGCGGTGAAAAATCATCCCTGGTAACATGCGGGGTCAGGGGGAGGACTTGAGTCTTATTTAAATTAAGCTTATAGTTGGAGACCTTAGAGAAAGACTCTATAACCTCTGCTACTCTCTTAAAACTAACTGCCGGCTCCTCTAAATGCAACAATATATCATCCTCAAAGACCAAAAGTTTCAGCTCCCTCCCCCCTACTTTAATTCCTTTAATATGGACATCTTTATTGATGGCCCTCAAAAGGGGTTCCAGATAGATATTAAAGAGTATCGGCGAAAGAGGACACCCCTGTCGAGTCCCATTTTCTGATTGTATTTCCCTTGAGAGATACCCATTACATAGTACCCTAGCGGTTGGTGCGGCATATAGATTCCTAATGCCCTTAAGGATACCCTCCGGAAAACCCATCCGCTTCATAATAGCAAAAGAGGAAAGGGTGAGAGACCCTATCAAAGGCCTTCTCCGCGTCTAACGATATCAATGCTAAGGGTAACTGAGAGTCAGGCGCATAGCTCAATATGTGATGTAACTTCCTCAGGGCGTCATGTGCCCCCCTTCCCGGCATAAACCCCACTTGTTCCTGACTAATTAAGCTAGGGGCAACAAGCAGCAACCTATTTGCTAGAATTCTTGCAAGAATCTTAATATCTTGATTCATTAAAGCTATAGGTCTAGAACTACTGGGGGCATCCCTGGGTTTGTCTGGTTTAGGAATCAATGTAATATATGCCTGATACATCGGAGGGTGGAATACCACTTCTTGCATAATAGCTCAAAACAGCTCCTGAAGCAAAGGAAGTATGGTTTGTAAATGTACTTGACAAAATTTAGCAGTAAGACTGTCGGGCCCCAGTGTTTTACCCGTAGGTAACGATTGCATTACCTCCATAATCTCCGACGCCCTAATCGGAGCCGCCAACTCATTAGCTTGTATTGGGTCCAAAGTTGGCATGGGGATCTCTTCCAGGAAACTCTCAATCTCCCTCTCTCCCGCTAGATCTCCAGCCCGGTAAATTCCCTGATAATATGAGGCAAATGCCTCCGCCATCTCCTGTGAGTCAGTTAAAAGTTTTCCTTCCCAGCGAATGGAGGGAATCATTCTACTAGCTTCCCATTCCCTAACTCTAGCCACCAACAGCTGCCCCGGAACCTCCCCCTGCATCAGGTATCTGGCATTGATTTTATCTAGCCAGAATTCTATTTTACTATTAGCGATATCCCCTAGCTCCTCCCTTAAATCTTTAAGTTCCATATCGACCTCCCCAGAAGACCCTTCCAATGGTGACAATGAATCGATTGCCCCCAGTAAAAACTTCTCCTTTGCTCTTCTCTATCTACGGTGCTGTAGCGCAATACCCTGGGCCACCCCCACATATACAACCTTACAGGCAGGCCACACTAATGCTTTATTTTGCATTGTAGGCACTTGTTGATGCATGAGTTCCAGCAGCACCTCCTCCAACCTATCATGCACCAGGGGCTCTACCAGCAAGGTGTCATTTAGCCTCCACCTATACGGTCTAGGTGGAGCAGTTCTGGGTTCCCACACTATTTGAATGGGAGAATGATCCAAATAAATTCTACCCCCTGTTATCATTTCTTTAATCTCCCCAATCACCTCTCTATTTACTAAAAAAAAATCAGTTCGGGATTGACTCTTGTGAGCTGCCGAATAATAGGTCATACTCATGCCCCCCTTCGAGTAAATCTTAAAAGGATCTACCAATGCCATCACCTCAAGGAGTCTGCTCAAGGCTACCTGGGCCTTGGACATAGGACCTCCGGATGGCGGCACTCTATCCTCCCGATTATTTAGGCATACATTCCAATTCTCCGCCAGAATTAGTGAAGGCGAGGGGAGAGCCGTTATATCCCCTTCAACAGAGGCGAAGAACCCCGGGTCTGAAGGTGTTGGGCCATATATAGAGGCCACTGTAATAGACTTGCCCATTAAAATGCCCGAAATGTATATTCCTCTACTATCTTCCCTTGAGTTGACTTGCACCACCTCATATGGGCATGATTTCCTTATTAATATCACTACCCCTCCTGCAGCTCTATCCCTACCTACCCCATATACCTGCCCCACCCATCTTCTCTTAAGCCCATTCAGCTTCTCGGTCAACAAGTGGGTCTCCTGCAAGGCAGCAATATGAGCCCCCAGTAATTCAATATGCCTCAAAATCAACATTCTCTTTATTTTACCCGAGTCCCTTAACATTCCAAGAAATTATTTTAATACCAGACATTGACAGAAGTTCCAAACAGTTTAATTATATCAGGTTTACCTATCTGCTCTAGGTCTGCTCCTAAATTACTCTCTGTAGGGGACTCTCTCTCTTTCGTACCCCCCACCCCCCACCCCATCAACCCCCGATCCATAGATCGATCACCTACCAAATATCGAATCATGTAATCATGGATGAACCCGTTCTCGTGCTGCCCCCCACCCCTCCCTTGCCTAAGTAGCTCCAAAAACCTAATTCACCGCCCACCATGCCTATAATACCAAAAACGCTTCTCTCTCCAGTGCCTTTGTTTCCCTTTGTCTCATATAGCCCCTCCCATAACTCATAGTTTGCTCCCCGCTAATAATAACTATGGCCCATTTCCTCCCCCTACCCATTAGGGCAGATCAGAGTTCTCACTCCCCCACCTTCTAACCTGAATGACCCTCCTTCTCCAGTTACAAACCTCCCTGGATATCCCCTCATATTCAGCAGTGGGAAATTGGCTACCCCCCAACCCGATTTCCAGGCTCAATTCTCCCCCCAATTCTTCACCCCGGAAATCGTGTCCCGAGATGCCAATTGCTTGTACCTTATACAGCCATGTTACAATGTCTCACCCCAATCAGAGCTGCTTTCCTCTGTCAGGAAACCCTGACATTTCTACTAACCCCCTACAAAGAGGGGAGTTCTCTCCCCAGACCCATTATTAGTCCCTCCGTCGGCCCCTTCCCAGTAACCACCTCTATTAGATTAATACACCTGTCTGATGATCTCTGCTCCCACTCATACCAAATTCCATCCAGAAAAACACGGTCCTCCCTATTAGGTTAACTTACCTACAGCAACCCCCCCTCTCCCCCACCTCACCGCTCCCCCACAAAACCTGGCCCTCTCTACTTATCTACCATTATTACCTAACCCCACCCCTATGTAGTATCGAAGCACCCAGTCTAAACCTCCAGCAGGTAGTTCCCATCCTGTGCCATCTTTAATTGCACCTCTTTCCTTTCCCCCTCTCAATATCATCTACATTTTACCCATTCATCACTAAGCAAGTAATAATCTTTCAGTTATAAACACAACGTCAAAACTTCCAGTACCCCCACCCCGACTACATTACTCCCCCCAACTTTTGAACACCCTCTAAAATCAAAGAGCATATTCAGATCCGATGACCCAAAGTAGCAAATAAGCCCCCTAAATAATGAATTTGTTGTTATTTCCCAGTCTCAGTCCTTTAAATTACACCATCTCTTGTCCAAAAGAGTATCTTCAAGTCGTAGCCTTGAACAGGTCCGGGAGTTCCACTCTCAACCCCTCGAGAGCATCTCTTGCAGTTAAAAACCTCTTCTCCCTGGAGTGCAACCGCACCACCAAGGTCGCTTGATATTGCAATCGAAATTTTATTCCTGCCAAATAAAGTTTCTTCTTGATTTCAACATATGCTTTCTGCTTCTCTCTAATCGCTGGCGTTTGGTCTTGAAATATCCAGAGCGATGCGCCATTCCACTGTAAGATCTTCTTCTGCCTAGCAGTAAGCAATACATGTGATTTCTCTTTACAGTTGAGGAAACGTGTAATTATCACTCTGGGCCTGGCTCCCGGTGGTGGCACCTCCCTTAATGCCCGGTGGGCTCTCTCTAAGTTATACGCCTCGCCGAAGGGCGTAGGGCCCAGCAGCTTGAACAGAAGATCCTGCATAAATGCCACACAATCTTGCCCCTCCACCCTCTCTGGCAGTCCTGCAATAATCAGGTTATTGCGCCTACTTGTCGACTCCTGATCCTCCATTCTTTCTTCCAATTTCTTTATCTGCCTTTTAGCCCCCACCAGTTCTTGCTCCAGCACTGTTATTTTTCTTTCTTGCGAGGAGATCTGAGCCTCCACATCACCCATTCTCTGGGCTAAAGAATGCAAAACCGGCTTCATCGCTGTGAAATCTGAGACTAGTCCCTGCCTTAATGTCCTGGAGGTCCGTATTAGTCGAACCGGAACCCCCTTCTTTCCCGGGCTCTTCCTCTTGTTCGTTTGGAGTGGGGGAGTGGGGCTTTGGCCACTTAGTAGCAGGAGATCTCGCTGCCAAAGGCTCAGCAGCTTCCACATCCATCCTGATGCTTTCAAGCGGCCTACTGCCTCAGCCAGACACTCGTTCTCTAGGAGGGCTACCCCTGCTCCTTTCTGAGAACCTCTTCCACTAAACCTCCTCATAACACACCCGCAGAGCTTCCCGACTCACTTACGGCTATTTCAGTGCAGAAAAAGGAGGTTTTGAAGCTTTTTTTGACTTTTATTAATAGCAGGGCCTTGGAGCAGCACAGGAAACATCCAAATGGCTTCAGCTCATCACATGATCCCTGACAGTTTGTTTTTTTTGGGATGATGGGGGAATCTGACAGGGGCCATGACACGGATTTGCTCTATTTTGATTTCAGCAAGGCTTTCAACTCAGTGCCCCACAGATGCTTACTGAAGAAGATGAAGGATCTAGGTGCAGCTAATCATATAGTTAACTCAGTAGGAAACTGGTTAATGGGGAGGCAGCAGATGATTTAACCAAGAGGGTCAAATGAGAAGAGAGGAAGGTCATGAGTGATGTGCCACAGGGATCTGTCCTGGGCCCAGTCCTTTTTAACATGTTTATCAGTGACATTGGAGAAGGTATCCAAGGCAGGTTGTATCTCTGCACAGATGACACTAATCTCTGTGGGAGAGTGGATAACGATGAGGGAATCATGGAAATGCAGAGTGGCTTACAAATGTTAGAGGGGTGGTCTAATGTTTGTCAGTTGACATTCAACCCCAAAATGTGCAAGGTAATGAACGTTGTGAATAAGAACCCCAGGACAGAGTACTGGATGGGTGGGGTGAGATTTAGCACTGTAGCTGAGGAATGGGACCTAGGAGTTAATCATCAGTGTCACCCTCATGCAATTAAACCAGTACATCAAGGCCTATGGTAAGGCAAGTAGGATGATGGGGTGTATAGAGAGGTAATACAACCCCTTTATAGATCTTTATTGAGGCCACACCTGTAGCACTATGTCCAGTTCTGGATCCCTCATCTCAGGAAAGATAGGGACAGGCTGGAGACAGTGCAGCACAGAGTAACAAAAAATGTGGGGCCAATTGGACAGATCTTACAAAGAGTGCATCAAGGCACTGAACGCATATTCACTGCAGACCAGAAAGGAGAGGGGAGATATGATGGAGTCCTTCAAGTTCCTAAAGGAATGAACAGGGTGAACTGCAAGGAACTATTTAGCCTGAGTGCTAGCTCAAGGTCACACTAGCATGAGTGGAATCTGACAGGAGGAAGGTTCAGGAGGTACATGAAGAAGTATTATTTTACAGAATGTGTGATGGAGATCTCAGTGCACTCAGCACAAAACAGTATCAAGCTATTTCACTCTTCTTTGATATGTACTGTAGGTTGGTCCTTGCAGACACTGGGTAATAATCTAGTTAGAAGGGCCGAGGTTTTTTTTGTGTTGTTACTGGTTTTTGTTATGTTTGTTTGCTTTCTTTACTTTTTATCTTTTATCAGATAGACCAGTCCTGTTTCACCAGATTGTACCTCAATGTTCTAACTGCTTTATATAATGCTACAATGTGTGTTCTCATGTCTTTTGAAGTGCACATTTAATGGTTAATCTTCAAATGATGTTAATTATCTAAATTGCAAAGTAATATGTTTCATGGAATTTGAATCTGTTGCCATTCTATGGGCCTGATTCACAAAGCCCTGCATCTGACGCAAGGTGCTTGCACCGAACAGATATGTTGCAATGTGCACCTTGCTTCCAGGGCTGCCTGCACACAATCCACAAAGGTGGCCTGGGTCGACCACAGGTTGTCTGCCCCAAAGGGGGCTTGCACTGTCCCTGCACCTAGAGCTCAACTGCAACAGGGTGCAAGAGGCACTGTGGCAGACGCAAGCTGCCACAGCCCGGGCATGGGATTTACAAACTGCGCCCTGAAGGCAGAGTTCTAAGTACCCTTAGACCAGCCAGGGTAGTCTAAGGGGACTTAGAATATGTTCTGCTTTGTGCAACCCCTGTATGCGGCACAATGCTGCAGTCCTCCAGTGGTGCCAGGGCCCATGCCCATGGTAAGTTACAACTCCCATCCCCTATGCAGCCCATGGTACTAGTACTGCCCCTCCCCACTCCGAACCCTGATGCCACCCCAGTACAGTTTACGCGAGTGCCACCCACATGGTGGTAGTTTCTCACCCCAACAGATGTGACCACCATCTCGAGCATGCCTTCCACACCTGCGGGTCTCGAACCGCCCAGAATGTGCAGTGACAGGCCACTGTACACACTAATATTAGTGTGTATACTGTACAGTTCTCTGCACATTCTGCGCAGTCGGGGACCTCCGGAGAGGTGTGAGGAGGGCTATGCTGGTCCCCTGCCCTATCTAGGGATGGGTGAGCACTATCTGTTGGGGTGGGGGGGCTGGACCACCACCGAGAGGGCCATTGGCATGTGTTGGGGCCATTGGGATAGAGGATACCAGCTGGGCATTGCCACAAGAGGCTTGCGGCACACCCCGTCCATGCACCATGCATTAGATGCATGGGGGGTGTTGCCGCGCATAAGAGGATTTAGGCTCAGGGATGCTTCCCATACCTGAATCAGGTACAGGGTCCCTGGTGCAAGGGGCTTTGGCACAAGCTGCAGTTTGCCGCAGCTTGCGCTGAACACAGACCCCGTTGTGAATTGGGCCCCATGTATAAATGTTGAAAAAGTTATTAAAGATATAAACCATAAGAAAGGGTGGTGGAGCCATGGAACACTCTACCAGACAAAGTGGTGACACTGAAACAGTTGATGATTTCAAGCATGGTTGGGACAGAGTGAAGGGTATAGTGATTGGGGCAACAGAATAGTGAAGGAGAATAGAGGCGGCAGGAAGGGGAGGTCAAGGAACCTGAATGGACACTAGGTCCCAGGGATAGATAGGGAACTCAAGCAGGCTGGATGGACCACTGGTCTTTTTCTGCTGTCATTGTCTATGTTTCTGTCAGTCAGTTTTAGTTTATCGATCAACCGTGGTGGGTTAACACCAAGGTTATTACAATACAACAAAACATTTAAATACGTACAGATTTACCAGTGTGAAGCTCATAATAGGACAGTAAAAATTGAGTAAAGATATCCATATAAATTGCAGGGTTTCATAACTGTGTCTATCCATTCATACTTCATAAAAATAGCCCTTTTTCAAGTATACGTTTTATTTAAATGAAATTACAAGGAACAAACCCCTTTCAGTCTTTGCTGGTAATAGTATCAAGGTTCTTTGTAATAGACCAATGTATAGTATACAATTAAAAAATAAACAAATAGTATCAGCTATTTTAGGATTGGATCTTATTAGCCCCCCAATGTAGTCCGGTAAGGCAGCCACAAGATACTTTACTCAATGCAACCACCTCGAGCCCCTCACAAGGGTAGAGCCAAATTCCAGAAAGCAGAGTCTGGACCAATAAAAGGGTTACCGTAGAACTTCCAGTTCTGGTGTCACCTTCAATGGTGGCTTAGACCCACAGCTCTCCCCACCAAGTAGTTCAAGTGGTGGGAATCGAGTATAATATGACTATTATTCACATTAAAACAAGTTAAGGTCTACTAGTATATGGATCTGGGGAATGGGGAAGACAAAGATAAAGGATATGGTGACTTCTGGACGTATTAATATGTGCCAAATGACTTCTTGGCCTGTTAGTCCAGCGTTGTCCCACTTCTCAGTACTTACAGCCTCAGCGGACGAAGAAGATTCTTGCTCAGACTCAAATTCTAACTCCACCTCAACATTCACAAAGGCAGGCAGTAACAGAATGTTGAAAGTCCTGCATCGAATAGATGCAAATATTTCTGAGTTACAAATGGATTGTAAGAAACTGGAAGCCTGAACGTCGGAGGAAGAATCGCATTTGGTATTGGTTCAGAATGAGCATATGGCCTATGGGTGCTCATTGGCATGTCTTCATTTGCGAAAAAAAGAATTAACTTACAGGGCAGAGGACGCTAAGGCTCGGGCACGTAGACAAAATATCAGAATTGCAGGGATTGCAGAGGACTCAGAGCAAGCAGACATGGTGACATTTGTTGATTCATGGATTCATCAGGAGTTGGACATACCAGAGGATTTTCTGTTGGAAATTGAATGTGCACATCACACCCTGACCACCAAACCTAAGTCTGGAACCCCTCCAAGAGCAATTTTGGTCCGCTTTCTTAAGTACACAACCAATGGGAAAGTTCTGAAATTAGCATGGGGGAAAAAGAATCTGAACATGGATGGGCAAAGAGTTTATATCGACCAAGACTTTTCCCCCCACATGATGGTAAAGTGAAAAAAGGTACTCATGGTGGTGAAGTCACTTAGCGAGAAAGACTTCAGGGCATATTTAAGATATCCTGCATGATTATGGTTACAGGACTCGGAGGGGGTTCAAGTGTTTGAGCAGTGCCCAAATAGAACGCCCTGAATATTCCAGTTCCAGATGTAAGTGAAGAGATGGCAGATCAGAAGATGGAAGAAAGGTTATGGCAACTGGCCCTTGGATCGAGATGGCAAGGCCGCAGACGAATAGACACTTTGCTCACCCTACACGTGGACTTAATGAGATAGCTACCTCCAAAAAATCTGAATACCTGAGGAAAGAGATGGAATGGCTTAAGACACACTGTTCTACTTTGAGAGAAAAGTTCATGCTTCAGGAGAAGAGGGGCAGATTTTGATGTTTTTTAGATAGGAACTGTCTGGGTAGAGTGTTGGTGTGTGTTAGGGACTCAGACCATTGGGCCTGAAGTGCAGTTCCCAAGAGACTTAAATTATTGTGCACCAGTGAGGGGTCTCCCCCCTTCTCTCAGTCCCTCATACGCAGTAAAAAAATATCTCCATGGTCATAATCACTGGCTAAGTTGTAGATTGGACTACTTCAAGCAAGTACTGAAATATTTTTATTTCTTTACTTTTATTTTAGCACTGGGATCTAAAGAAGAGACTGATTTGACATTTGATTTTTCGAGGGAGCGAGGAGACTTGAGCACTTTGAAGGGGTTCCCTTTTTTTCTTCTTTTCCTTTGACTTTTTCCTGGATCAGGTTGGGCATCAACACCAAGGATTTATGTTTATTGTGGATTGGCACAGTTTTATATGGACTTTAAGTTGCTTGAGCAATTAACCAGAGTTATTATTTAGAAAGATATCATCATGCTGCTAACTTTGTGATCATGGCAGGATTCCTTTAAAACAAAGCTTAAAGAGATACATGGTACCTGATGGGGTGTAATTGGGAATGGGTCACCTGAACCACATTACCAGCTAGAGGAGGAGGAGGAGGAGGGTTAGTAGCCCAGCATTTTGTTGGGGCTGCTCTCTCAGCATTTTGATGCTTACCTTCTCTATCTCTTGTATTAACAAGAGACCTTTGTGTTGGGGATCCTTTTCTAGAGAGGGGAGCCCAGCGCAGGGGACATTGTGACAAAGTTGACACCGCCTGAGGGCACACACATATGTGCTTTAGATGAGAATTAGTTTGTTATAAGGTTTACCCTGTAGTTCTAAATGGGGTAAGTTCTAACTTGCTGTTTCACTATATGTACTTCTTTTTTTATGTTTATATTTTTTTTTTCAGCTTGGGGGGAATGACAGGTGATGGGCGGGTTGGGTCAGGACTGATGAAGGAAACATATTAAATCCATAATGGGTACACTTAATATATGTACTGTCCTTTGAATGTTAAAGGTATCAATAATGTTATAAAATGAACAAAGATCCTGCAGGAATTACAAAGAGTGGGATGTGAGTTTGGGTGTTTACAGGAGACAAAATTATCTTAGAAAGAACATAAGAAGTTACATAGAATGTGGGTAGGGGAGATCTACGCAGACTCACATCCCACCCTGATGAGAGCTGGTACTGCTATTTTGATTAAAAGGGGAGTGCCTCTTTGAATTACAGGAGTACAGACTGAAGGAATGGGCAGGTGGGTTATACCCTCTGGGGAACTCAGGAGAAAACCACTTAATTTTATATCAGTTTATGCCCCCACCCCTTCTTTGGGGGAATTTTTTACAACATTATTTGACTCTATAACCCTATTACCCCCAGCAGAGATATGCTTGATGGGTGACTGGAGTGTGGTGAAAAATTCAAGATTAGATGAGGATCCCCCGAAATGTGGGAAGGGTGGTAATGCTACATCCAGACATCTTCGCTCCCTGGTGAAGGAGAGGGGATTTCTGGATGTATTGAAATGGATGTACCCTAGTTCCAAAGATTTTACTTTTTATTCCCTGGCATCACAATCATACTCTAGATTAGATAGAATATATACTTGGAAAACCAAGGTGCAATATTTTAAAGCAGTTACTATTAAGCCGGTGGCCTTTTCAGACCATTCTTTGGTCCAGGCCCAGATTTGCTGGGATGGTGAATGTGACTGTGGTGGGGGTTGGAGATGTGATCCAGGAGTAGAAGGAGATGGGAACTTTATTCGAGAGATGAAAGAGAATATAGCTCATTATATACAGGAAAACAGAGAGTCGGAGTCGGCGCTAAAATTTCTCTGGGATGGGCTAAAAGCTGTTCTGTGGGGGAGATTCATTAGTTACTCAGCTTTTAAACAGAAACAATATAAAGCAAAGATTGAAAAATGTGTTGGGGAAATAGCCTCCCTTGAGAGGCAGCATAAAATATCTCGAGATGCAACAGTCTTGACTGAACTGAACAAGGCCAGGGACTCCCTGGATCAACTCCTAACCAGAAAGGCAATAAATTCCCTGAGATTCATGAACCAGAAATACTATGGGGGGAGGGACAGCAGGCAAGCTACTGGCCTTAAGGCTTAGGAAGCAACAATCAGAGATATATTACAAAAATTAAGTCAGTATCCACTCCGGGAAGTTTGGTTACCAAACCCAAAGAAATAGCAAGAGAATTTGCCATATACTATGCTAATTTGTACAAGGAAGAAAGGCTACCTGATCACCAGCAAAAGATTGATCACTTTTTGGGATGGGTGCCACTTCCTGCTTTAACGGATGATCAGAGTCTGGTTTTAGACTGCCCTTTTACAGAAACAGAGGTATTAGCAGTAATCAAATCTCTCTCAACTGGGAAATCCCCCAGACTTTGGCAGAGTTCTACAGTTTGCAGCAGAAATTGTCCCCCTATTGACCAAAGATTTTAACTCGGCCCAGGAGCTGGGTAACACCCCGAATACGTGGAATGAGGCCTACATCATGCTGATCCTGAAAGAGGGAAAGGATCTGGCAAACTGTAGTGGATATCGCCCAATATCCCTCCTTAATCAGGATGCAAAGGTATTTATGAAATTACTTAGTAACAGATTACAAACGCTTATCCCTGGTGTGGTCCATCCCGGTCAGACCGGTTTTATACCGGGATGACTTATTCATGATAATATTCACCTTCTTCTGAATACCATCTCTATAGCTCCCCACCTCCCACTCTGAAACACTTAATGCAGTAGTGGCATTGGATGCCTAGAAAACCTTTGATCAGCTAGACTGTCTTTTTTTAAAAGAGACCTTGAATAAATTTGGGTTTGGGGAGAAGTTTTTGGCGTGGATAGCAAATTTATGTAATGGTCCAAAGGCCAAAGTGAAGGTGGATGGGTTAACATCAATTTCTTTAGAACTGAGGGGGGGACTAGGCAGGGTTGCCCTCTCTCCCCACTCCTTTTTGCTTTAAGCATGGAGCCATTGGCAGTGTTGATTCGACAGTCACATGATTTCAGGGGGATTAAAGTCCAGGGTATAGAAGCCTTGATTTCATTATATGCAGACAACACACTTATATACATTTCTGACCTAGATGATTCAGTCCCCCTGTTGGACACTGTGCTAAGAGATTTGGGGGAAATCTCGGGCTTTAAAATCAATGACGCCAAGACTGAAATGTTTCCAGTGTGGGCTAGGGGTTCTTCAAACCCCCTGCCTTCATATGGGAGTTATAAATGGGTCAAGGATAATTTTCGATATCTAGGTATTCATATCCCAAGAGACAGCATTAGATTGAACAAAGTTAATTACTGTCATTTACTACAGAAAGTTCAAAAAGATTATCATAGATGGAATTTGCTACCACTTTCTCTCTTGGGTAGAACAGAGAGTGTACGCATGAATGTTCTCCCAAGATTTTTTTTTCCTTTCTCTGCTTTCCCCTTGGGGCTTCCAGATTCCCTTTGGAAGGAGCTTCAATCATCTACCACATGGTTTACATGGCAGCATCGACCTCCACATATCAAATGGTCCACTATGTTGAGGAGTAAGAAGAGGGAGGGTATGGGACTTCCAGATTTTCAGAAGTACTACTGGGCAGCCCAATTGGGAGTAGTGACCAAGCTACATGAAACAGAGGATCCCCCTTTATGGACATTAATTGAAGGTACTATGACACCTCAGTTACAACTTTCAGACCGCCTATATATGGATCATGCAGGGTTAGCTAGGGTTACTTTTGATAACCCCTGGTCAGCGGTTGTTAAACAATCTTGGTTGGCAGTTTCTAGGTGGTTGGGGCTTCACTGGAGGTGGGCTCGTCTACCCCCCTGAGAGCATGCTTAGATTTTGTCCCTCAGTATCTAGATATGGGGTACAAAAGATGGTATCGTCAGGGTTTATCCAGAAAAGGACACTTTTTGGAAGGAGGTATAATAAAATATTTTATGCAGTTAAGAAAGGAATATAATTTGGCTAAACAAGGCTTTTTTAAATATTTACAAATCTGACATTACCTACAGGAGAGGGGGATAGGGGTCTAGAGAGAGAGAAAGGGGCAAACCACAATTGGAATTACTGCACACCATATTGGGGAAAAAAGGAGAGAGAGGGTTAATTTCCAGACTTGTACAGTGCATGGAGATACATGAGTCTGCCTGCCACATGGGGGTGGCGGGGAAGTGGGAGAAGGAAGCCAGTATCACACTGACGGAGGAGGAATGGTTGAAGTTCTGGGAGGGGGTGCTTACCACCTCAGCTGAATTGTGGATGACAGAATTTAGATGGAAGGTGATCTTTAGATTTTTTCTCACACCCACGATTACACAACTTATAAAACATTCCAATACTAACCTATACTGGAGACAGTGTGGGGAGATTGGCTCTCATTTTCATATATTTTGGAAGTGTGTCAAATTAAAACCCTATTGGGATCACATTCATATGGCTTTTAACCAGATCTTTGACATCCAACTCCCAGTTCAGCCAGAAACGTGGCTTTTTGGGTATATTCCTCAGGGTATATTGTCTACATCACAGTTAAGGCTATTTCATATGCTGCTTGCAGCCGCCTTAAAGGCTATTAATAGACGTTGGTTGTCCCCATCGATCCCCACAGAAGAATTATGATATAACTTATCATTAAAGATACAGTGGAGCAATCTTAAGTGCACACCCTCAGGATAAAAGTTTTTTGTGCAATTAAGCGGGCTGTGCATTTAACCAGAAAATCACTTCGAGGCACATTTCGCTGTTTTTGTAATGCATTTTATTAACTACCGAGTGGTCAAGTTAAAATAACATTACTGCACAGTCCTATGGCAGAGTACTACTTGAAAAAAATCAGTAATCTTCTGTTTTGTGTGTTTCAGTGTAGGATTCAAAATTAAAAAAAGGCTAATGTCAGTCTTTTCTTTTGACAAAACAAATTTTCTTACTGTGGCCGTGCTAGACAGCACTGAGGCTGCAATTACTGTACCGGCTCCTCCTCCTGGTTCCTCTCATCCTCGCCCTCCTGTTCATTCTCCTCTGAGTCCCCACAGATATCCCCACATATTTCCTCTTGCAAAGTGGCATCCATCTCTGTGTAGTTAATAAACTCTTGCATGGGCATGCCAGCTGGCAGATCAGGAATCAGCGGCGTATGGCTAGTCTCTGCTTCCTGGTCCACATTTCTCCCACTTGACATCAGTGATGATGTGAACCCTGCTTCATTATACAGTACAGCACTGTGTCCAGTTAAGATGTTAAGGTTTTTTTTTTTTCCCTCAATTGTTTAACCAGGTGAGACACACTAAGCTAAAAGCTTGTTTACAGGTGCAACTTGGGAGCACAGGGAAGTTAAGTGACTTGCTCAGGGTCATACAGTATGCAAGTGGGGGCTGTGGGATTTAAACCCAGGTCTCCAGATTTGTAGCTCAGAGCCTTAAACCACTGTGCTATACTGCCTCCCCATGTGGACTGTTTAAGGTGATACATGTACTGTACAAAATGTGCATTTAAAAGCTGGGCTGGAATGAAAATCAGTAGGAAAAGTAAAAAGAAAATGTGCATTTAACCGAAAAGTGCAGTTACATATAGTGCACTTAAGAGGTAAATTTAACATTGGATGAATAGGAAAAAAATTGGGATATAAAAAAAAAATGAGCATTTAAGTGGAACGTGCACTTCTCCGATGTGCACTTAAGTGGGCTCCACTGTACTAATAATGGAAAACGTTACTGCAAAAATGAGAAAGGGCTTAGATTAGTTTAAGGCGAGATGGCTACTCTTTTTACATCTGAAGGCTCAGAAGGAACATAAAGATATTCTACAAATTCTAGAAGAATTAATTGGTTATACTAGGAGTAGTTGCTGACCTGCCGGGACCCCCGCTTCACCCATATACCCAGGTAACACTTCCCCCCCTTTTTCTTTTTCTTTTTCTTTTCCCTCTTCCGATTTGTCTTTCCTATCCTCCCTTTTCCATGTCTGCCTCTCTTATTGCAATATCTTGTTCTCTTCTCTGTCAATTTTCAGCAACAATCAGAGTGGTTTTTAAGCAGTAACCAAGATATAGTAGTATTGGCACATAGGGCACAGATGTGCATGGCTGAAGGTGGAGGGAGTGGTATGTTCAGTTAAGTCAAGAGTCATTCTAGATGTATAATCGTATTGGATGGGAGTGGAATACTCAAATAATTTAAAATTGCTCCTTCTACTCATTATGTGCATGGATATGTAATCTCTCAGTTTGCTCTGTATAAAATGGAAAATCAATACACTTTGATTTAAAAAAAAAAGGTTACTGTAGACACTGTTTGTCCCAAGTGGATTTGACTGACCTCTGCCACTAGGACCCAACAGGACTAATCAAATGATGTCAGTCAGAAATTGCCATCGAGGGAGATCAATGAAGGGCACCCTGCAATGTATATTGCTCCATGCTCCCAGCTGATCACCAAGCATTTTCCAGGCTGGACTTACAATATGGATGTCCTAAATAAGACCACAGGCCTGGATCAGTTTTTCTCTTTGGGGCATTTTATTCCATACTCCATCCCAAAATCAGCTCAGGGTCTAAATCTTGTCCTGACTTCGACGCCGCTATCAGGGGCATGAAGAGCTCACTTTTTAAATATTCTACTAGGCCTTCCTCCCTTTTCCATAACAACCATAAGGAGGTCAAATTACAGTGTACTAAATACTAATTAGTAAGGTAAGGAGACCGTTAAATTCTCCTTCAGTGGATTGACTACGTGCCTTGCAAAAGACAGGGCCAAGTCCCAGGTATCATACCTCATACCCAAATAAGGATACCACAATTATTACTCTGTCCCAATTAGATCCAACAAGCTACTGTCACTGGAATCAAATAGATCTGTCTGTTGCTGCTAGTCAGAACATGCCACTCTAGGGGGGTCAGAACGGGTCCACCATGCAGTGCATGCTGCTCCATGCTCCTCTATCTGTCCACCAAGCATTTGTTCCCAATTGTACTGCAGTATAGACCTCCCGTATAAGTCCATGGATCTAAACCCATTCTTTCACTTCGGGTCATTTAATTTTGTGCACTATCCAAATATTGGAAGTGAGGCTAGAACACCAGTTACATTTCCTGCCTTAACAAAAGCATAGACCAGTTAACTTTTAACAGTGCTATATATAAAAAGCACCATAAGCACTGAATTGCTGTCCTTGGTACAAAAACACAGAATTATATATATAAAAAAACTCTAAATAAAACCATGAAACAACCATATGAAATCAAAAACTCAGCATTCAACAATACAATAAACATAAATGGCAAATTCTAGAAATGCTGTTACCATAATTACCAGTATAGTTTTGTGCTCCCAGCCAAGCAGTCTGTAAGTTCATAAGTTCCACTGGCAACAATTCTTTATTTGAGTGTGGCTAAGAGTCAACCATCGCTTTATAAACCAAGGCAAAAAATTAAAAAACACTATCTCTTGCAGTACCTCTTGGGAATTTACCCCCAGCTTCAACCACTCTCTACTAATCATGAGTGATGGCATCTGCTTTTAGTGGGGATGCAGTCTCAATCAGCTACCAAAGAATGTAGTAGGA
This sequence comes from Neoceratodus forsteri, assembly GCA_016271365.2. NCBI lineage: Eukaryota > Metazoa > Chordata > Ceratodontiformes > Ceratodontidae > Neoceratodus > Neoceratodus forsteri. The sequence continues at coordinate 1,435,233,379 of CM028131.1, read as the reverse complement.
GTTCCCTGCTTTGGGGATCCATGCTACGTTTCTGGGCTCCTTTCTACTATGCTGAGTGCTCCTCTTTCCTTCCCATTCTTAAGTCCAATGGTGAAGACACCTGTAGAATGACAATAAAAGCACTCCACTAAGTGCAGTAAATTTAAAATAATAAATTAAGCGCTGCAACCCCAGCCCCTAAGTAATGCTAGCATACCTTTCGCAAGGCCAAACGAGCCTATCAGCACTGAAGTGCCTCAGAGATTCCAAGCATGTTTCCAAGCATCCAGTCCTCCAGTCAAAAATGTCCTTTGTCCGAAATACCTCAGGAAAGCTCCTTGCTATCGTATTTATCCAGAACAATTCAGACATGCTGGGTAAATTTTCCAGGCGGTCATGTAAAAACTCGTGTTCTGTTCTGGAAATAAAGGCTTTTACTGTGAGAACTCTAAACACTGAATGCCAAATGCAAGTAATCAACATTAAAACATTCAGTCCAAGATGCCAGAACACAAATAAACAGTGCTAAGGTGGTCAAAGTATTATAATTACCATTAGTTTCGTTCATTAACTAAAAATTAAAACAGAATTGAGCGAGATAAAACCAAATAATGCACAAGCATTTTGAGAGGAGCGGGGGACCAGAACAGCACTGCAGCCATCTTGTCACTCCACCTACATCCACGCAGAATATTTTGTCTATTGTTTCTATGTTTTCACAGATGGCATTTAGGTCTGTGGCAGAGTGAACAGTGGAGAGGGGGTAAGGGAGTTGCATAGCAACCTGAAAAGCTTAGAGAATTCATCCATAGTTTGGCAGTTGAAATTCAATGCCATAAAGTGCAAGATGATGCACATAAGGAATGGAATATTGTATGGGAGGGGTTAAGCTGAGTAGTACATCTGAAGAAAGCAACATGTAAGGCATCATAAGCAATTCCATAAAACAATCTAGCCATAAGGATCGGGTATCCAGGATATCCACTGCAACGGGAGGTCATTGTGCAGATACAGTACAGTGGAATGTGTGCATGCCATTACAAACAGATATGCTTGCTTATGAGACTTGGCAGTCCACCCAGTCCCACAAATGGTACAGTATAGGGGCTGAGGTTATGAAGGTTTGCTAAGACAGGGTATGATACACGTTGGTAAGGGAACTAATCAGTATGTTCTGTTCAGAAGATGTTGACATATCCAGGAGAGGAGACACATGGGACGTGACTGTCATCCTGATTAGCTCCCAGGACATCTTAGACATCAACGTGAAGCTCAGCACTGACTTTGACCTAATCCAAACCTGGCTGGTGGACCATAAGCTCAGTATCAACCTACACAAAACATATGACATGCTCTTTGGCTCCACAGCCAAGACTAAAGCGATCTCTGCCCCACTAGCGATCTCATGTGCCGATGGGTCCCTACTACGAGTGGCTGACTCTGTCAAGTACCTGGGAGTGACGCTTGACAAGCAACTGGACCTTACTCTGCACATTCACAATGCTTGCAGGGCCTCTAACTGCAAATTGGGCCTTGCATACAGAGCACAAAGCTGCCTCTCCCAGCCCACTTGTCTTGCCCTAGCCTGAGGGGTACTCCTACCCACTCTCTGTTACGGACTTGTTGCCTTTGCACTTGCAACAAAAACAAGTCTCTCAAAATGGGATACGGCGTACAATAGTGTTTGTCGCTTTGCACTCTCTGCTCCCCGCCTCATCCACCGCTGTAAGCTTTACTCCCGGCTTGAGTGGCTCCCACCAGAAAAGTACCGCTCCTTCATCCAGGGTAACTTCATCGACAACGTTCTCAAAACTGCTACCCCCTCTGCCCTCGCCGTGTCTCTCTTACCCGCTACCCCCTCTTACCACTTAAGATCTAGTGACTCCCATGTCCTGCTGGTCCCTAAAACATGCACCCAGATGGGTGACTGGGCCTTTGCTGCACACGCTCCCAGGTTCTGGAACTCCCTTCCTGCAAGCACTCGGTCCTCCACCTCCTATTCTGGATTTAAAACCTCCCTCTGGGGTTTTCTCAAAGCAGCCGCTACCTGCCACTGCACTTAATGCTCTCCTTAGGGCTGGCCACTCTGTTCTGGATGTGACGATACTCAAGCTCCACTGCTAGTCGGTAGCTGGTCTACTCTCCCTGATTGCTAGTGAAGCTTGCTGCCCCAGATTAACTGTTTCCGTTGGGCCCACCCTGGCCCTACTGCTCAACAACTGTTGAGTATTTTACTGCTCTATCTTTCCAGATGTCACTTGACTCTCCTATCCCCTTTGCACCTCCTGGGTGTGTCTGCCTCCCTTACCCCCCAGGGTGCTGTTTTCTGACTATGCTGTTTACTACCTGCCTTGTTTGTGCCATGCTATTATTTTCCTACCACTTGCTTTGTAATTCCCTTGGTGTTATTGCATTGACCTTGCTCTGTATGTTACTCTTATTTTACTTGCTCTTGTTGTTGCCTGTCATGCTTGAATGTATCTCTGTAATCTTCTGGGTCGCACCTGAAAATGGGCACTTGGTTGTCTAGTGTGCTTACCTGGTAAACATAAGCAAATAAATAAATAAAATGCTGGAATGGCTGATACTGAGTGACTTATGCACCAGTCCCCCCACCCAGGTGCATGCCTGCTGTGATGTCTGTAGCCACAGTGACCTCCCGTTGGGTTGGATCCTTGGCACTCTATCCTTATGACACCTCAGAGTGGCATGCCGGTTACGGTGCACACACTGATCCCTCTCTGCCCCTCCCATTCACATGCACAGCCACATCACTGGACACTGTCACAGGCACTATCCCTTACTGTCCTGACCAGTCCTGTGTTGGGTGTGGTACTCACTTACAGGTATCCACTGCAGGCACAGCTCTGTATTTCACATCCTCATTGCCTGCAGTAATAAGACTGTCCCACGGTATACAGACTGCCAGCCAGAGGGGTTGTTGGACTGTTTAACACATTGGGATGATGGCAACTGTATAGCTCCTGACTCCTGGCTCTGTTTACCACCATGCTTGTACCAAAGATGTCAGCCCAGCAGCACAAGTCCACTGTGGCCCCATGCTCACCACAATCACATTGGGCAAGGTGATCACACACAGGAAAGGAACAGGGGTGGGTGGTGACACTCCATGCATATTGATGAGTTATGGTACACACCTAGGCATGAGTCACACTTCTGCCCAATCACAGATGGGCCCTTTCAGAGTGGTTTGTGTGGTGGGGTTCATCCACTTGCATGCAGGCTGGGACCTTGAGCTGAACTGGGTGTAATAGAAGTACTAGCAACTGGTACCATGCAATACACATCCCCCTACACACACCTCGTGTGCTCACACTGAACAGGTGCATACACTCCAGTGTTTACTGTCTATCACTGTATGCCACTATACAAGCAGGCCATGGGAGGTCATTGTGGATGTCACATCACTGGTAGCACCCATGACTGTGGCCCTTTACATTACATGGCACTGTTGCCTTATCGGTGACTCCATATGCATGTTTATGCATGCATATCATGGTGCTGCACATCCCTGCCAGTGCAGCTCACAATATATGCTGGGGTCAAAGTGCATTCCTGCCTCCAGTGATCCCTTCCATGCCCCATCAGTGCATAGGGGTGTTGGTGGATTCTGCGTGATCTGTGCACCTCCAAGGGTGCGCACCTGTGCACCCATTACTATGCACATTTTGGGCATAAATCACTGTGTTTGTGAATACATGTTATTGTCCACCATGGGTCTGGGACTGATGGGAAACCATCCTCATCTGTATGTGTATGCCCCAGGGAATGGACCAGCTATGGCTGGCATATTTGGGTATGTCCTTATGGGATGGTGGTGTATGTGGCTGTGGGTCAAAATTTATGACAGGGGTCTGCCTGGATGAACTGTGCTGTAGCCTATGTGCATGCCTTTCTGGCATAAAATGAGTTGTACATCCATATTACACCATGTGTGCAGTACATAGCCGTCTGACAGCCCCCCATGCAGAACCCCACAAGGGCATGCACACACCATGTTCATGCATGCAGCATAACCAGCTGTGTATCCCACTTAGGTGTAGCATGAGCTCGACTTGTATCTATGGCCCCTACGGGGCAATTACATAGTGTATTACATGCTAGGCGCATTGCTGAGTAGAGGCCAATAATTTTAGATGCCTAACGGGATGTACCCTTGACCCATCTGATATGTAACCTACTGTATAACAGCTTAAATTCACGCCTATTACATTTAGCACTCTGAGCAATCCTGACATGTTCATGCCATTTTTTTTTTTACTGGTAGAACACTAGTGCTGCTACTGTATAGTGATTCACTTAATATTCACTGTCTCTTTAGTTTCTCACTAATATGAATAATCGTATTTGTATCCAGTATATATTTAGATATCTACAATAACTATGCTTAGACTATGACATAGCCCTCTCAGGCTGTAACCATATATTTCCCTACCATGTTGAAACTGTTTATCAGACATGGAACCTTTGTAAAAGAGCATTGCTCAAAGGTACTTTCTGAACCATCAAACACAAAATGAAACAGTGAAAATAAAAACACCCCAAATATTTCCTGTTACACAATATATCGAGGACTGCAGAATCTCCTAGGAGACTCATTTCAGGCAATTGTAGATCACTAGAACTTGGAATTAAACACTTCACTTTCCCTCTCCATCTGGTTAAAATATGCAGTACCAGCTCTGAAGGTCACTTCTTCCACAACGTTGGAAGGGGAGAAGTTTGCCTAGAAGTGTTACTATAGATTTTTCAGAACTCCAGCAGTTCTCACAAAGTACATGGCACTGCAATATAGGCACGGTTTGAGGGGCTGCAGGCTGACCATTGCCATATCTTCTTGTCTTGTCATGCTCTCACAGCCTTCTGGGAAGATATAGCACTCCAACTCGAGGAACTCTCCTACCCTAGGTCCCTAGTTTCTCAGTCGATGGTACTTCAACCATCCACCTCTTGGATGTTTGCCTCCCCCACAATCCCTCCAATACATGTATCTTATCATAACTAAAAAGGTTATAACCCATCTGTGGATGCAGCTGACTGTCATTCCATGCATACATGGCGTGTGATGGTAGGGGATATTTATGCTATGGAGAAACTGATTGTAGCTCTCCATGACAGATCTTCCCGTTGTGCAGTGATATGAGTGAGTTTTATTGAGTGGCTCAATTAGAGCGACTCAATAAACCTCTCGTTGTAAGAGCAAGTAGTGAAGAATACCGAGTAGTAGGTTAGAGTGAGTGTAGCAGTGAGCTGTAGTCGCTAGAAGAGGATATAGGGTTTCATTTGACCAAGCCCTGCTGAGCTGGCAGTTAGGCGTAGTGGTGTAGGCTACTGCCTCTACAGCTGATAGACCGAGGTTTGGGCCTGGCTGCGGGGGAAATTATTTTTTTTACTGTTAGTTCTTTTCCCGTGTCCATGCCCCCCATTGAGTTGATTATAAAAAACTGTGGGGGTTGTGGGGGGCTTGACTCCCTGCAAAGGGTGGTGCAAGTGTGTAACCCCCCCACTTAAAAATACTTGTTTTGTTGTGCTGATTGGGAAACTAAGTGACCAACGCTGTTTGTAGAGGTTGCTGTTTGCCCTTTCGACGTCAGGCACTCCTTGGTTCGCTGTTTGTAGTCTGCGAATTAAAATACTCACCATTATCACATAAAACCAGCTTCCCAGTTCCAAACTAGATGGCAACACTGAGTGTTGTACATTTCCAATATAGATCCAGAGTCTGTTCCCTTGGAGGGCACTTTAGAAACTCATATGCACTTCAGAATATAAATACTACAAAAAATTATAAAGATTCTGGGCTGGGCCCCAGAATACAGCTGGATAATAAGCTATACAACTATGGGGGGGTGTAGAGTTAGCACTGGTATGATTAATATGATGGTTTATTGTACCTCTGTCTGTAACCAGTATTTAATGGTCACTTTAATTGTACTGTTGACATCTGTACTGTTCTGTTTTTCAATAAACTTTAAATTACATTTAAAAAAAAACTACATTGAGCCATGTATACAGCTCAGTGAATGACATTGATCTGAAATCTAAAATGGAAGCACTGACTTTGAGAATGAGAGAGTTAGAATGGATCTTCTTCGAGGACATCGCTTTCATCAGGTCACACCTATGGAACATATAGCCACCAGGCACTCGGACCACACAGAAACTTTGTAAGCAATGTACCAGGGGCCACCCATGATGCTGTCAGGTGACAGCGTGCACATATAAATGTGGGCTGCCTTCCTCTTTCAGTTCTTTTCCCACCATCAATCAAGACTTATCGGACCACTGTGGAAACATCGCTGATTTTACTGCCATTTTAATTTTGTCTTTCATTTCAAACCTTGACAACCTATATGTCCCCAGCAGAACCATCAATTCTGTCCTCCTTGCTTCCATGCAGACAGAGAGCAGAACTGCAACAGTGGCTCCCATGATCTCTGGGTCCATGACATAGGCCCAGACCACAATGTTACAGTTTGCAGTATTTGCCGGGGGCTTTCCTCTGTGACCAGGTGAAAAGCACAGCGGTGTCACCAACCCCGTCAACTCATTCACTGGCATCCAAGTCAAGGGATAAAGAGTGGGAATCACGAGCATCAGCACCTGGACAGGCACAGTGTGCAGACCTCCCCAGTGCACCCTGAGTCACCCTTCCTCTTTGCAGGGTCTCCTCTTCACCTGTGTTGTCAACTGAAAAATGATGACACCAATTCCCCCAACCATCAACAAGACATCAAGGCCAGGGTCTAGGGTGGGCATCATCAAACCACAACTGGTACACCAATGTCAATGGTGGCACCTCTGTCTCCTCCATTGATTCCCCCTTCCCTTTGTAACCATGGATGGGTTATGGGGTGATAATTACCACTCCTGTTATGGCTGGTACATCCCCCCTCCTGTCGCACTTTTAGCCAGGGTAGGGGGCAGACATTATCAGCCCTGTATGGCTGGTGCATCAAGGTCGACAGTGGCATCTCTGTCTCCCCCATCTACTCCTTTACATCGTACTCATTGACAGTATGGGTGTCAACATCCAGGCGGCTCCCTTATCTCCATAAGACACCCTAAGGTGCCTCCTTACTCCACAGCACCCATTGACAGGGTCTACTACTTCAACCCCTGTCAACTCCATGAAGTACAGCTCCTCACTACAAGTCCCCAGTATGTGCCGCAGACATCACTGGCCTGCTATTTACCACTCGTTGCTAGTATCGACGATGACTATATGTATCATCTTGACCTAATTATACAGAAGGAGGATGAGCAAGGCTGTGTGTAAAGCCCCATAATCAGGCCACCAATTCCACAGTGCCTACCTGCAGTTAGGACTCTTTCCTCAACACTTTCAGGTTCCCTTGAGACAGCTCTACCTACCTCAGCAAGATGCAGCATTTGCAGACTGCCATGGATTTGGATAGGGAGGAGCAGCACGCAATTAAAAGGAACCTTATAAACTTCCTTTACTTGCCAGAGCCTTCTACTATTGTGGTGTCACTTCTCTTACCAGATTAAGTGGATGCCACATATGCTGCTTTGTATATGCTACCTTAACTTGAACCTGATTCAGTATGTCCAATGCTGCCTATGGTACATCTAAGGCACCTTAGCACCTGTGTTCCCTCCCTCCTGGCAAGGAGTCCAGGAGATTGGATGATCTGAACAAAAAAAAAAGTAGTTTAAACCTCAGCATCTCTGGATCTGTATAGCATACCACACAGACCCATATAATGAAGTACCAAAATACCCTATGGAAAAAGGCCACAACAGCAGCATGGGCCTTACCAGAAGGCACCCTTATGCAGAAACTCATCTAGAGATCTCACCGCAGGGGCTGATGAGGGCAAACACTTGATACACACTACCTACCATGTGTCAGAGATCTCTAACCAGGACTGCAGCCCCTGGCACTTGCCTCAAGTGATATGCCTGACTTAGGGTGGCAGGGTTTGCCTGAGATCTATAACATTCCTCCTACCATACCCAGTCTATGAGCAGAGCTCTTGTCCAGCTGGTGTGTGATTAATGACAGCTGATTTGACCCGAACCATTTCTGGACAGCATCAAAATCAGGTTGGAACTTGGATATTAACTCAGCTGGAGAAGACCCAGAGGCAAACAGGTCTGTGTTATCTGCGTTCATGTGGATGGACACAGATGGGCAGGCAGAGGGAAGATCATTGAAAAAAATGGAGAAAAGTATAGGGTCAAGGATGGAGCCTTGGGGGACACCAGTATGAGTGGGAAGAAGCAGGGATAGGGATTCTCCAATTCTCACTGATTGCGATCTACCTATTAGATAAGAGCTGATCCAGTTTGTTATGACGTCAGAGAGACCCGCTGACTTCAGTTTGTACAGGAGAAGAGGGTGGGAGACTGTGTTGAATGCTTTCACTAAATCAGCAAAGATGGTGATGGAGAGGAGGCCCTGATCCATTCTGGTGTGGATGGCATCAGTGAGCCTGAGGAGGGAGGAGGGGGTGGAGTGGTGTTTGTGAAAGCAAAACTGGAAAGGGGTGGAGGAGGAGGGGTCAAGGAAGGGGGATAGCTGACACAAAATTATGTGTTCTCGGAGTCTGGATAAGGTAGGGTAGGGTAGGGAGGAGGGAGATAGGACGAATGTTTCTGAGAGAGGAGGATTCCCCTCCTTTAGGGAGGGGTATGAATGTGACACACTTCCAGCTGTCTGAGATGGAAGCAAGAAAGAAAGAGAGGTTGAGGAGGCAGGAGATGGGAAAGGCAATGGCTGGGGCAGAGAGGTTAAGAAGCTTAGGGTTAAGTCCATCTGGGCTCCTGACTTTCTGGGGGATGAGAGCCAGGAGGGCTCTTAAAGAAGTTACTGGGGTAACTAGTGAGAAGGAGAAAGTAGGTGCAGGAGTATCCAGTGAGAGGGGGGAAGGGGAGACGTGGTGGGGGGAAGGAGGAGAGGAGTGAGAAAGTGCAGGTGGTAAAGTAGGAGTAGAAAGCAGAGGCTACAGAAGGAGGGTCACAGATGATGGAGTCACCTACCTTGAGGACTGGAAGGGTGGACTGGGTGGGGAAGGGGGAGAAGAGGGCACGGATGACTTTCCAGAACTTGGAGGGGTGGTTATGATTTTTCTGGATAGAGGAGGAAAAGAACTCGGCCTTTGCTAACCTGGTGGCTCTAGTGCAAGAATTCCTCAGGATACAGTACCTGTTGAGGTCAGCCGGCGTGCCAGAGGATTTGTATGCCTTTCATGGCAGGTCACATGCCAGGAGGCACATCAGAAGTTTATGAAGGCATGAAGGTCTACCTCCTCTATTTCCATTTACATTAGTACATACGAATCTACCAGCAGACACAGGCCACTAGGTCTATCAAGTTTGCTCGATTGTGCAGCAAGCATCCCTAGACTGCAGCTGCTCTGCCCTCCTCCCCATCCCCTTGACCCACACACCCTGTCCCATGCACTTTAGAAGCTACTCACTGTCCTGGGGCATAATGCCTCCTCTGGCAGGCTGTTCCATTTTGCCACCACCCTCTCTGTGAAATAATGCTTCCTCATCTCTCTCCTAAATATGCCTCCCTCCAACTTGATCCCATGCCCTCTCGGATCTGTGCACACCAGAAAAGCATGTTTTAGCCTTTCAAATAATCAATTTTATTAAGGGTTATTTTTGTACCATCTATGCACCAAAGCATTGTTTCGAAGATGAAAGGATCTGCTGGGTGGGATAACAGTGGGAGTACAAGAATAGCACTGGCTGGTATGGTGCATTGTGAAGAGTTGGGGACCCCTACACCTGCCAGTAACAACTGCTAGAGGCCTATGGATGGTAACTCCAGGGTCCTCCTCTATCATCAGCCTGCAGTGGTGTCCAGGTAAAATACAGAGATGAGAGACTGAAAAGGGAGAGGCAGCATATTTGGGAGAGGCTGGGATAAATAAAACCCACTACCTGCTGGGCAGATCGAGTATACTTTATCTCTTAATATTTTCTCACTAAAATATTGAACACTGACAGTCAAACTGTAGGGAAATAATGAGCACTGACCTTACTAATGTGAGAGACATCATCGCACACCTGGAGACAAACTTTGAACACTGGAAGCTAGTGACTTAACAGCACTCCCCTGATCACAGCCTAAACATTAACTGCAAGCCATGACAATGGGGTGATAACAACTCACACAAGTCTTTTGTGTGTTACAAATCTTGAGCTAGCAGGTCATTACAGCCGAGCTGTTAATCACATAATTCCATGTGGAACACTGGGGATTCGAATGAAGACTAGGGCCTGCTTAAAGCAGCAGTGCAAGAAAATGGTGACAATTTTGACCTGTAATTTTTTATTGTATTTTAGATTTCCCCTCATCCACTGACTGGTATGATACCCTTTCTTCCACAATATGAGTCCGCTTTAGTACTTTTTTCACATTTTAAATAATAAAAGGAGCGTTCCTTTTACTATGGCTTGTACCAGTTTTTCATCACTATTCCCAGCTGTTTTTGAACACCTGATGTTCCATAAGGTCAGGGAGCACTGCCTGCTGCATGCTAGTTCATTCTAGGCACAACATAGAAATATAGAAACATAGACGGTGACGGCAGATAAGGACCACAAGTCCCATCCAGTCTGCCCATTTTTTCTATCTTATGAATGTGCCATTGGCCTTTACTATGTCAATGGCCTATTTATTCATACTCATCTGTATTGCTCCCATATGCCTATCCCATTCCTGTTTGAAGCACTGTACTGTATTCATATTTACCACTTCCCGAGTTAGGCCATTCTATGTATCCACCACCCTTTCTGTGAAAAAAAAACTTCCTCACATTACCCCTTAATCAGCCTTCCTCTAATGTCGTGCTGTGTCCTCTTGTCCTGCTATTTTTCATATATTGAAACTTGCTAGACTCTTTCACCTTGTTAATGCCCTTAAGATGTTAGAATATTTCAATCAGATCACCTCTCTCCCTCCTTTGCTCTAGGGTATACATAATGAGCTCTGTTAATCTGTCCTCATATATTTTCTGATGCAGTCCCTCCTTCTTACGACATGTGATACCCTTACTAATATACCCCAACATCCCTCTAGCCTTACCTACTGCTTTAGTGGTCTGCTTGGATGATTTTAGGCCATCTGTGATGATGATGATGATCATGAAGTCTCTTTCTTCCCTTGTGATTGCCAGCAACTCCCCTCCCAACGTATAGGTGGCTTCAGAGTTCTCTTCCCTTTGTGCATGATCTTGCTCTTCTTTGAGTTAAACCCCAGCTGGCACTCTTCCGACCATTTTGCCAGTTTATCCAGATCTCTTCTCATTCTACCCAACCCACTTATTGTACAGCGCTTCGATTTCGAAAAGCGCTTAAAAATAAACTTTTACTTACTTACTTACTTACCCCATCTGGATCATCTATTCTTTTGCAGATTTTGGTGTCATCTGCAAACAGTCAAACCTTACCCTTCAATCCATCTGCAATTTCACTGATGAAGATATTGAAGAGGACTGGCCCCAGGACTGATCCCTGAGGTACCACACTTGTGACTTGCATCTATTCTGACTGTATACCATTTACCATCACTCTCTGTTTTCTGCCTGCCAACCAGTTTGCCACCCAGTTGACCAGCTTCTGACTCAGCCTGAGCCTACCCAGCTAATTAATCAATCTTCTATGTGGAACAGTATTGAAAGCTTTGCTGAAGTCAAGGTAGGCGACATCAACTGCACCCCTTTGGTCCACCACTCGGGTTACCCAGTCAAAGAAATCTATGAGATTAGTTTGATAGGACCTTCCTGTTGTAAACCCATGCTGTCTTGGATCCTGTGCTCCTATGGATTCCAGGTGTTGCACTATCCTTTCCTTTAGGAGTGCTTCCATAATCTTGCCCACTACTGAGGTAAGACTGACTGGTCTGTAGTTCCCTGCCTCCTCCCTGCTGCCAGTCTTGTGGAGCGGGATCACATGAGCCCTTCTCCAATCTTCTGGGACCTCTCCTGTGCTCAGAAACTCACTAAACAGTTCTGATAATGGCTCTGCTAGTTCCACCCTTAGCTCCTTTAGTACCCTGGGATGTATGACATCAGGTCTTATTGCCTTGTCCAACCTGAGCTTGGTGAGCTCTTGTAGGACCCTTTCTTTTGTGAAGTGAAGTGATTTTAGACAACTGATGTACAAAAGTAGCTGAGAATACTGATGAAAACCTGCTACATGCCATATTAAGAGGAGCGCTCCTTTTATTATTCCAGATGTAAAAAAAGTACTAAAGTGGACTCAAACTGTTGAATGAAGAATATTATACAAGTCAATTAGATAAGGGGCAATCTAAAATAGAATAAAAAATATAGGTTACAATGTTCACCATTATCTTGCACTACTGCTTTAAGTATTTTATTTTCTTATCTTCATTGACAGCCATGGAGGACCTGCACTAGTTAAGACCGACAAGTAGAGGGTTAACTAGACCTACTCAGTTTGCGCTATGCCCTGGACAAGTAAAGCAATGTTAAAATTACTCTTGCCCAAGGGCCTTATCTACTGTATTTTTAGAGCTGCTAGCCCTTTCTGGGCCCTTTCATTTGTAAATACTTACCAATGCTGCCTCATCTGCAGGATCCTCTTACAACCACCTTAATGCTACTGTCTTGCAGAGGTCCACTGTCTTGCTGTGAAGGTAGAGCAGAAGTAATCATAAAAGACTGCTTTATGCTTGTCCTCCTGTATTACCCTACCTCCCTCTGATAGCCTAACAATTTACCCTGCTTCCTTTCTTTTTTTCCCCTAATAATATAAACAAAATGTTTTTCCACACTACCTGCAGAATATGCATCTCTGTATCAGCTTTTGCTTTCCTAACCACTCGTTAGTTTCCTTTGATCTCATCTGGTACTCTGCTCATTTTTCCTCCTTATACTTTTCATTTACCTGGCGAAGACTTTTTGTTTGTCTTGCTGTTTCCCTTACCTTCTCAAATAAACATATTGGTCTCTTGTACCTGTTTGTTTTGGTCACCATTCTCTTGCATGACTTTCGAGTTGTTGAACGCCATATTGAGAATGGCAACCTGCCTAGTGTTTTTTTATGTTGCTTGTGCACATGCACAAGAAACATGTTGCAGCTTCTTGCTGCAGGTTGTGGAGATGTGGCACTGTTGTGGCCAATGCCCCCACTGTCTTTGGAGGCTTGGCCCGTATTCCCCCAATGGGGTGGCATGCTGCTGCTGACACTAGTTCAGCCAGTGTGCCACCTCCTTGAAACATTTTAGCCACTGCAATCAGGGGCTGCCTCGTCATTGCAGCATCATCCGCTGCAATGAGGGAGTGACTTGTCATTGCAGGGCGGTCCCTTGCATGCCCCGACCCAGTTTGCCAACAGGGAGCCCAGTCCCCATTGCATAATCTCCCCACTCCACATTTCTGCTGTATGCCGAGGGGATGCTCAATCCCCCTTGGCATGATTCCTTCACATCTTTGTTTGCCGATGGGGTGCCCAATCCCTGCCAGCTTCAGTCCCTCGTTCCCAACTGAATTTGCCGGCCAGGAGCCTCCCCCCGTTGGCAATATATACCTCCACAATGTGTGGAGCTGCCTGGGATGCCCAATCCTTGGCTCGTCCATCAATTTCGCAGTGCTGACGGGGTGCCCTCCCAAAACAGCACTTAGGTGGCATACTGGGAGCCCACCCCAGCATGCCAAATGTCCCTGTAAAAAGAAAAACCGTACCGTAATGTTTTTTTTTTACCCAGTAAACAAGAAAACGGTCCCTCATCGAGTCCAGCTGCCCTCCCCCAACCTACGCCCACCCTCTGCGCACCCTGCCTCCCCACACCCCTCACACCCCATACTTACCTCTGGAGTCTGGCGAGATGATCTTCTGTGGACTGGGAACATGTCTGCACTCTTCAAAGCTGACTGCGAACTAAGGAAATGCCGGTAAGCTGTATATGGCATAAATAGGGTTTTTTCAACTTTGGTGCATACCTCAGGCATTCTTTGGAATTTTGGCACCACATTTTCAACATGGGGTTTTTGGGACTCCTCCTCATGAATTTAACCACTGTCATGGCGTTATTTGGTCCCAAAAGATGATTTAGCAGTCACTGCACGGAATCACCTTTTGGGACCGATTAATGAAATGACAGTGCCAGTGTTCATGAGGTGGGCTGTCAAAAAGCCTATGCTGCAAATTTGGTGGAAACAATCCAAATAATGACTGTTTTACGAGCGTGCGTTTCACTCCAGATTTTTAACATTGGCATTTTTCTGCACCTCCTTATGAACAGTACTGCTGTCATTTTTCACATCCCAGCCGAAATGTGTTTTCACACTTCTGGCGCCAGAATAATCCGATCGCTATGGGAAATCAGTGTTCCAGACCATTAAGAAATTACAGTGGCACTGCTCATGAGCAGAGGGTCCTAAATGCCTATGTCTAAAATTTTGTGATCACAATCCCTAAAATTACTGTGTTACAAACTGCAGGCTATGCAGTTTGCACGTACACTCGTAACTTCGCAAATTTATAATGTTTTCACTCCAGATTTTCAACATTGCCATTTTTCCACACCTACTTATGAACAGTACAGCTGTCATTTTTACACAACCTGGCCAAATTGTGTTTTCTTACTTCCAGCGCCAAATAGCGTTTTCGCTGTGGGAAATCAGTTTTCCGGATAGACTGAGAAAATGACAGTGACACTGTTCATGAGCAGAGGTCCTAAAATGCCTATGTTGAAAATGTGGTGATGAAAATCCATAAAATGACTGTGTTACAACTGTGCATTGTGCAGTTTCCATGCACCCTTGTAACTTCGCAAATTTGTAATATTTTCACGCCAGATTTTCAACACTGGCATTTTTTCACACCTCCTTATGAATACTATAGCTGTCATTTTTCAAATTCTAGCTGAAATGTGTTTTTGAGCTTCTGGCACAGGATAGAGCAGTCGCTTTGGGAAATCAGTGTTTGGGACAGATTAAGATAGATCAAGTGAGAGAGGGGGAGTGACCGAGCTCAACTGAGCTCTGTCGGGACTGCTGCAGATTTCTCTGTGGGCAGAAAAAGGTGCCAATGCAGGCAGGAGCCCAGTACAAAAGGGCAGCCTGCAGCACCAGGAGAAACAGAACTAGCGAGTGAGGGAGGGGGAGTGAGCAAGCTCAACGGAGCTCTGTCGGGATTGCTGTGAATTTCTTTGTGAGCAGAAAAAGGTGCCAATGCAGGCAGTGGCTCAGTACAAAAGGGCCACCTGCAGCGGCGGGAGAAACAGAATGAGTGAGTGAGAGAGGGGGCATGAGTGAGCTCAGCAGAGCTCTGTCGGAACTTCTGTGGATTTCTTTGTGGGGAGAAAAAGGCGCCAAGGCAGGCTGGAGTCCAGTACAAAAGGGCAGCCTGCAGCACCAGGAGAAGCAGAATAAACAAGTGACAGAGGGGGAGTGAGCAACCTCAACGGAGCTCTGTCAGAACACCTGTGAACTTCTTTGTGTGCAGAAAAACATGCCAATGCGGGCAGGTGCCGAGTACAAAAGGGCAGCCTGAAGCTCCGGGAGAAACAGAACTAGCGAGTGAGAGAGGGGGACTGAGCTAGCTTGACAGAGCTGTGTTGGGACTGCTGCAGATTTCTTTGTGGGCAGAAAAAGGCGCCAACGCAAGCAGGAGCTCAGTACAAAAGGGCAGCCTGCAGAGTTGGGAGAAATAGAATAAGAGAGTTACAGAGGGGGAGTGAGCAAGTTCAATGGAGCTCTGCCTGGACTTTAGAGTTGCACACCTTCCCGCCCAGGGTCCTCAGTGGTCCAATACTACAGCAGGGTCTCTGGAGTGGAGACAAAGCAATTTTTGGATGCTTTTAGGATTGCTGTAATAATACATATTTAGTTGTTCTGTTTATTTCTCTAACTGAGCTAAGTACTGAACTATACTGTTATGACTGCTGTAATAATATATATTTATTTGTTCTGTTTATTTCTCTAAGTGAGCTGAGTAATACTTGGAGTGCAATAGGATTTCTAACTGGGCTAAGTGAAACTAAATGAGAGCTGAGAACAAAAAGTATGGTAGCTGAGGTGTGAAAAACAGGCAAGGAGGCTTTAGGATTGCAACAGTAATACAGTATCGGATGAGATTTGAGACTGAATTAACCCAGTCGGCAAGGCATCAGTAGGGGGACTAGTGTGGAGGAGGGGACAGGAATATGAGTAAATAGGGGCCTAACCATTGTAGTAGGGTACAGAACCTGGGAGTAACAGCCTGTAACATAAGATGGGGGTTAAAATAGGCAGGTGCCACATGTCAATAGGGCGGGCATCTTTGAAAGAGTGGTGGCGTGTATAGGGTGTGGGTCCACCATGTTCCTGTACTGGGCTTGGAGGATGGAGGGGGGTGTATGGTCTGCAGATGACTGGCTAGTTTGAGGGAGGAACTGTGGAGGTTAGGGAGGAGTCTAAGTGGCAGGGCAGATGAGTATGGTAGGCATCCTGGGAAGGATAGGGGATGGCATAGAGGGATGGAGGAAGAACAACTAGGAAGTGAAACCGACCCCAGTATCAGAGGTACTGTTATCTCCCTTCACAGTTCTTTTAATATCCTTGGGTGTATGCCATCTGGTCCCATCGCTTTGTCCACCTTCAATTTAGTCACCTCCTGTAGGATTCTTCTGCCTGTGAATGGACTATTGTCCACCTCTTCATGCCTTTGCAACTGCTGTACTGCTGTGGCCCTTTTCTCTCCCCCTCTTCTGTGCATACTGAACAGAAAGACACAGTGGATGTCTTGGGGGGGGGGGCCCATGACAGTTTTTAGGCATGGTACTTTCATGTCCCAATACCTAAACAGCACATATAAGCAAGCAACATTCATCATTGACAAATGCTTGTTTAGCAAGGTGCATTGACAGACAGTCCTACAATGTATCCAGCAGGGCCTCGCGTTGGTGCTCCTAGCTGCTGGATGTCCCAGTCAATATCTGCCAGGTTTAAATCTCCTACCACCACCACCTCCTCCCCCTTGACCAGCCCTTTAAATTTCTGTTTCTACCTTCCTATCCATCTCCTCCCCCTGCCCTGGTGATCTGTAGTTTCTCGCCTGAGGCCACCATCAGTTGAACCCACCGTGCTTTTGTTTCCCCATTACCTCCCTTGATGCATCCATCATCCACTGCCTCAGTGCCTTCTCTGACATATAGTGTTATACCTCCTCCTTTGCCTTTTCCTCCATCCTGTCTAAACATGGTGTAGCCTAGGACTATCAGGTCCCAGTCATTATTCACTGTGGCCCAAATTTCTGTAATGGCTATGAGATCCATCTCACTGTATGCCCCCATTGACTGGATCTCCCTGATTTTATTTCCCAGATGCCTGCCATTAAGGCAGACCCTTTTCCATCTTGCACCTGATCTCCTCCTGCTTTTTTCTGTCCATCTCCCTTGTTGTTCCCTAGCTTCCTCATAACTTCCAACAGCTTTGTATGAACTCTAAGCCATCCATTGTTTAACCTGACACAAAATAACTGCCCCGGATAGAATTAGTTAATTTCTTCTTTTTCTTGTTGATTGAAGGCTTTATGAGCCCACCCTCTTGGAATCTTCCCCTAACCTAATTTAAATTTCAACCTTACTGTTATCCTCATTACTGCTACTAGTCCCCAGTTTAAGGGGAGCACTAGCTAGGTTCCCCACCTTCTGTCTCTTCTCAGTCATCCCCCTAGCATCACTCTCACCCACAGTCAGTTTAACTGTCTAATGTAGATGTCAAATGTCTGCCCCAGTGCACTGCTCCTCTGTCCCACACTTGTTAGGTGAAGGATCCATGACAGCGGTGCCACAACCCCGACCGCAATGTCCGCTACAGTGCCTGGAACCCGTCACACCCTGACCACGACGTGACCCCGAACCGACCAGCAACACCATGAGGCACAATGTGGGGGGGTTGCGCCCCCCCTCCGCTCCCCTCCTATTATGGATATCTAACTCCACATCACACAGTCAGTGGAGCTAGATATTTCCCCATCACCCTAAAGTGTCTCGATGTAAACCCCTCGCGCCGACATAGGCTGGGCCTGGGGGTTCACTGTGGGAGGTCTGCACCGGTGTTACTGCAGTGACGGTATACCTTAGGTGAAGGCCATCACCCTTGAAGAGCCTTCTGCCCCTGAAGCCACCCCAGTCTCCGGCAAAATGGTACCTCTCCTTCTGACACCATTCCTTCAAACACTCATTAAACTTCTTAAGCTCCTTCTTCCTTACTCCATTGTTCTTATTCTTCCTACCACACAAGGAGGGCCTTGGAAAAGGCTAGAGAAGCTGAATGACATTCAAACTGTTCTCCAACCTCTGAAATTTCTGCTTGACTGACTCCAGAGACTGGTACACCAGATTGTTGGTACCCAAGTGTCCCAGTACCTCAAACTCCCTCTCCTCCTTCTCTGCCATCCTCCCTACCCTTGATATGTCCTGGATGGCTGATGTACCACAAAGGCACCTAATCATTCCTCTCCCCTTACCCCACCAGCTACCCTCTTTACCCCAAATCATTAAGTCCCTAATAACCCAATGACTAAGATTTTTCTTTCTTTTTTTTCTATTATATTTTTATGCTCCTGGAGCCCTGGCAGGTGGCTGTGTCCCTCCTTTAGAGGGACTCACTCTGTGGTTCATGCTTCCCCACTCTTGCCAACCCCTGTATGTTCCCCCATGGTGTACCACCCATGGAGGGGTCAGGGAGGAAGGTGCCGGCTATCTTCCTCCCCCCCCCGAACATAATCCAGAAGCCAGAGGCAGCCCTCGGGGACGCAATGGTCCATCATGGAGCCTGCCAGGTCCTTTTCCACAGTTTTCTCCAGCCCTGCCTCCCCTACTGACATGAAGACATCGGTACATGCCTCCCAACCCATACTGCCCTCTGGCCATCATCAGTGGGCAGTCAATGAGTGGGACGACAACCCTCCCTCCCCGAGAGAGAAGAGCAGTCATCTGGATGCTTGATTCTCTCTCACCCCTGCCAACCCCCGGCGGTCCGGGCTCATTCCCGAACCCAGGTCGCCAGCATGGTGTGAGGTGTAGCAAACAGTGCCTCAACCTCTAGCACCATCAGGCCAGCTCCAAGATTTTCCTTTTTCTGACTTCTTCACACTCCCCCCAGGGTGCCACCAACCCATCCTGCCCACTATCCCCAACTGAATTAAAGACCTCCCCAGATGGAGTCAGGCAACTGTGCCTCCACCAGAGGTGCAAGCCAATTTCCTTTTGTGATGGTGTGGGATTTATTGACCCCCCCCCCTTGGCTGCCCTTGCCACTCTTCTTCCTTCACTTCCCCACCATACTCTATCCCCTGGGCCAATTGGGCTCTGGGGGAGTGTGGGTGTGGTGTGTGGGCCTCTCTGAGCCAGTTCCTCAGCTGAGATATTTAATCTCTTGCTGCTACCAGCTGAGTATGGAGTTCCACAAAGGTCCTGCAGATGAGGCAGTGGCCCCCTACCAAGTGTAACCCTAGAGAAGAGCCCCATGGCTCCCACAACTGACTACCTCCCCACTGTACGTTCAGTGCCTACGTGTGTCCCAGCTAGCTATATACAGTATTTGCATAGTTATACACAGGTATTTATTATGATCATACCCTTGAATTTGTTTGTGTACACATGTTTTGTTGATATATAGTAAAATAATAAAAATTTAAGCTCAAAAAATGGCATTGGGCTTGACAGATCACACACAGGCCTTCAGGGTACCTAGGTCCTTAGAGGGACGAGCAACAGGGATCCTAAAATTGGTTAAAATCAGGTCCCCTCTGAGGGTGGTGACTAACCTTGGAGGCAATATGGGTAACTCTACCTGAGATCTTTGCATCATAGTATTGAGACCCAAACATTTGAAACTTTTTCGGTCCCCTTATATAGGCCCTTTAGGGTTCCAGAGCTTGTTGATAAGGTGAAGTGTCACAGTGGATAGTAGTTTGCAACAGGGAGAGTCTCAGTGGTTCTATGTGATATTAGTGAGGAAAAAAATCACAAAAACAATAATAGCAAGTGTACATCATTGAAAACCCAGACCGGTGATGTGCACTACAGCAAGCTGCAAGAACAGCTACGGCTCCTTATTTTCTCTGGGGGGGCTGATTTACAGATCCTTTTCATGCAGGTGGCTGTACTCACACCCTCCACAAATAATATAATCAGCCAGGGGGATGACATTTGGGGACAGGGAAAACTCAGGAGGGGCTACTCCATGGGGGGGGAGAAGACTGCAAATGTTGGGAGGGCAACCTTCGGGCAAGGGGGGGAAACAAAGTGTGGGAAGCAGGAGAAACAGAGGAAAAGAAAACAACCCCCACGAAAAATTACAGCAACACAAGGACAGAAAAAAAAAACTAACAACCTCTCACATCCAGCCCCGAACCAGAGTCCCTGAGCAACACAGGTGGTGACTCTAGCAACAGCACCACACAGCAGGCTCAGAAGTAGCCTGATAAACAAACCCCCTATATAGTACACAATAGACCTACTCCATCAGAAATAAACTCACTTAATTTAGCATGCACCATGAAGGGCACATAGCTCATTTTGAAATCGCTATTTTGACTGCGCCTGAATTGATTCGCTGAAATTCACTCACTATATTCACAGGACACCATCTCAGTCATCAAGGCTGAGATCATCATGCACCTGAGATCCTCTAAAATATATCAGATCAATCAGGGATGTTGTCATTTAATTCAGGGTTCCAAAGTGAGTTGTCTAGGACATCCAGGCAATGGTGTGAGGTTACATGGGGTCCAGTTCAACCCTGGAATGAGTCTTCTCCCATTCTGTGAAGATGGTACAGTACACAGCTTATGCAGTACCATTTTCAGTTCATATTATGGTGAGCGCTGGTGGCAACTGGGATGAACCCAATATCATTCTGTACCCACTTTTATGGCATAGGCTTAGCTATGAATGCCTGAGTGTTAGGGTTCACAGTCTGCAAGCTAGAAACACTAGGGTGGTGGTACTCACAGGCTTTTAGGAAGCTTGTTGTCCCACTTAACTGTAAAAGAACACAGTCAACATTTTTTGCATCATATTATTTCTATAAATAATACTTTGGATAATAATACTTCGGCCATAGGGAAACAGAAGGCCAAGACTCATGTGGTTGCCCTCCACTGTTCAGTGGAAACTACTTAATTAATTTTCTTGTATAAAAACATCTAGCCTTTGTTTGAATGTTACCATATTTGTAGCATTAACAACTTCTCCAGGGAGCTGATTCCATAGCCTAATGGCCCTTAATAAAAATGAATATTTCCTAAGTTCAGTTTTGGAAAATAACTCTGTAAGTTGACGCTTATGTCCGCTGCGATTGTATTAAGTGTCCTTATATACTAGTCCCTAGTCTAAACATAGAATTGGGTCCTCTAACAGTTTGTATTAGAGTAACATATCTCCCCTAGATCTTCTTAGGCCTAGATCCCAAAGTCCCATTTTCCTTAAACGATGTTCGTATGGTAAATCTCTCTAGCCTGGGAGAAACATAGTGAACCTCCTTTTAACTTTTTCACAACACAGTAATGTCCTTTTTGAGATATGTACGCTATACTTGGGAACAGCAGTCCATGTGGGGCCTAACGTAGGACCTATACAGGGGCAATAAAACCATACTTGACCTTGAGGAGTAGGACCTTCGTATGTTACTAAGGAGATTACTTGTTTTAGATGCTACATGTTTACAGTTGTGCTAGGCTTGAGGTCATTACTAATAATGACTCCAAGATCTCTCTCTCTCTCTGAGGTCATAGATCTAATTTTATTCCCATTTATTTGATATGCTTGTCTAGCATTAATCCTTCCCAAATGCAAGATGACACATTTTTCGATATTAAGCTGCATTTTGTTTTCCAAAACCCATCTCTTTATATTTGTAGGATTTATAAGCATCTGTCTCCTTTGCACTTCTGTGTCAACTATTCTCCCCCTGCTTGATGTCATCAGCAAACTTCATCAATTTGTTATTGCTAGAAATGTTAAGTTCACTTATGAATATATTGAACAGAAATGGACTGAGGGCGGAGCGCTGCGGGACCCCACTAGTCACATCCACATCACGGGAGACCACACCATTAATTCTTATGGCCTGCTTTCTGTTAGCTAATCAGCTCTGGATCCACCTGACCAAACATATATCCACTCCTGAATCAAGCAGTTTCCTTACCAAGATGTTATGTGGTAGTGTATCAAACACTTTCCTGAAGTCCAGGAACAATATGTCCACCCCCTTACCCTAGTCTATTTTAATGTTTACAAACTTATTTGAAAACCCACACTTCATGATTGCTTTCATTCTTTTGCTGGCTATTTATCTGCTTCCTTTCTTTGTAGACCTGAAATTCATGCTAATGGTGTAATTATATCCAGCCTTGTTTTGTTAAAAATCCTTGATCTACTCTTACTGCATACTTCCTGAACATTTAGAACACCCCAGGCTCTGCAGCCACTCATGGTGCAATAGCCACAATTCCATCTATTTCATCATTGGAGATGCTTTAATGAGACACATCATGGCTTCAGATAGCTATGTCATCTCACTAAGTATTGCACATATATGTATATTATTTTATTTTTATTTGTACAATTTTTTATGTACAGATATGACAGCCAGGATACAATGCAGAAATGCTGCAGAA
Source organism: Neoceratodus forsteri (assembly GCA_016271365.2). NCBI lineage: Eukaryota > Metazoa > Chordata > Ceratodontiformes > Ceratodontidae > Neoceratodus > Neoceratodus forsteri. The sequence continues at coordinate 1,435,210,762 of CM028131.1, read as the reverse complement.
TACCACACAATGCTGCAGTTTACTGTAGGGGCCACTGTAATGCAATGACAATTAAGCCCTTTTGTCATGCAGGATTTTGTGACATCATTACTGCAAGTTACTACACTTCATTGTGGCTGACTCTACTGTATATTGGGACAATCTTTTTATGAAGTGGCGGGTGTTACAGTATGAATGTCATTGTGCTTTGTCAGTTTCCAGGTCACACCTGAAAATAGACCCTCAGCTTAGCGTGCCTATCTGGTTATCAAAATCTTAAATAAAATCAGTGAGTGGCTGGACGTTTTGGAGCGTTTCAAGGTTCTGGAAAGATGCAGTAGTAGTGGATCAAGGACTTTAAACAAACAGGTTTGTGCATGGCAAGACCAGTATGGTGGGAAGTTTGTTTATACTGTACTTTTTTTTCTTTTTGCCCAGTTCCCCCAGGCTTTGGCCCCCCACCCTGTACGCTGCCACCCATGCACAGGCTTACCCCTCTGGGCGGGGCCGCCGGGTGGGTGCACCCTGCCCAGGGAACATGGTCTCTAGCCCTGGTGTGCCCCCCCCAGGGCAGGGCCACGGGGGCGGAACCCCCCCCTAGTGGACTTTAATTCACAGCAGGTGCAGTGTTGGAGGCAGGGGTGTCATGAACAGGGGCTGGGATTTTTAATATGTTTATCCTTGGGGGTGGGGACATGCAATGATGTCCCACATCCGCCCCACCCCTCACAAATGATGGCGCTGGCACAGTGATTCCCCCAGCCTCAGCCAGAGGGCCATGGTGTGCCAGACACTCTACCACCTCCCACCAGAGAAGGATAGCGGTCCCAAGGATGCTCAATCCTTCTCCACCTGGCCGACCGCCTGATGTCCCGAGTCCATTCCCAACTTAGGTCATCAGACGCCAGGTGGGCGCCTGCCTGCGCTGGCTGGCCTCGCCCTATACCCGCTTTTAAAAAGAAAAAAAGGAATCAGAGCAAAACTGCAGTGACATCAGCAATCTGCAAAATATGACCAATCATAACATGTGTTTTTGAAACTAAAGACAATTTGAGGCCTAAAGGGGTTGACATTGACCCCATAAAAGCTTCTTTTTTTATCTACATTCAAACACGGCATTGCCACAAATGTATCAAGGTATGTATCTCTGGGCACTAGCATATATACTGGGCATTGAAACAAGCCAAGATAAAACAGCCCTGCTCTCCACTTGTCCATGGACATTCGTTGACATTCCTCCTCTGTTCTAGTTGTGATGACTCTAGCTGTGGTTTGTCCACAATTCATGGACCAGTTTGTCCATGGTTGAGGAACATGCCATAAATGCCTAGAAAAAACTCACACTCAAAAGAAACTAAATGGGATAACTAAATCTGTTTTCAGTTTGGTAAACAGATGGAAAGAATACTGATACAATCATATTTTAAATGAGTTCAGCTAATAACCTCGCTTGTTTGTGATCTAAATATGAATTTTGTAGTTTCCATTCTTGATCACGGTTTATACATTTTTTTGGTGTCAAGTTGTCATGCTTGCTACTGTGTTTTGTACAGCTTTCACAAATTAAAATTACCTTTAGCACGCATAAGCTGACCTGCAACAGTTGTGGTATGGTCTGCTTGTTTATATGGCCAGCAGAAAGAAATAACAATGGCAGGGTGACCAATCTCATGAGATAGAAACACAGAAAAATAAAATTTGACAGCAGATAAGGACCACTTGGCCCACTTAGTCTGCCCGTTTTTCCCTACCTACTGTATCACAGCAGACCCTACTTGATTTCCAGCTTATCCTCCCCTTGTCTCATCACTAAGGTTCCATTATGCCTATCCCATGCATTCTTCAACCCCATTACAGTTTTTGGCCCCAATCACCTCCGCTGAGAGACCATTAGAGGCATCCATCACACTCTTCGTGAAAAAGTACCTCCTCACATCTCCCCTGAGTCTACCCCCCCAGCTTCATAGCATGACCCCTTGCCCTTGAGCATCTTTTTTCTGAAAGATTCTTCCCTTTTGAACCTTATTGATACCTGTGAGGTAGCCAAGGATGTGCACTGAGGAAGCGATAGCTTATTTACAGAAAAACATGACATCCCCAAGTATATTTGTAGTAGAGTTGTTTATAAAACCTTTTGGACTATTACATTGCTTGGCAGATATCTTCATTAAACCTAGGGAAGTGATCTTTATTTTTATTTATTTATTTTTTTAACAAGGAGAGACACACTAAGCTGAAAGATTGTTTACAGGTGCGACCTGGAAGCACAAGGAAGTTAAGTGACATGCTCAGGGTCACACAGTATGCAAGTAGGGCCAAATTAAAAACAAATTGAGAGAAATTCACATACAAAATGAAATGGGAGTGTGTGTAGAATATAAAATGTGCAGATTGCTTTCTAAATACAAACAAAGACAAGGTTTTATTGCAATGAAAAATCCTCAAAGGATAAAGTTGACAACTAGATACATATTCGAATATTTTCAAAGCCAATGGCTTAAGCATTGCTTTAGGGGGTAAAGATATGACTAAATCTGTGTAGAAACATAGAAACAGACTTTGACAGCAGATAAGGACCGCTTGACCCCCCTAGTCTGCCCATTTTCCTACCTACTGGATAAACTGCAGATCCTAGTTAACCAACAGCCTATTTCTTCCTACCCCCCCAAAAGAATTGCCTTATGTCTGTCCCATGCATTCTTGAATTCTCCCACAGTTTTAGACCCCACAACCTTCTCAGAAAAGTGGTTCCATTTGTCCACCACCCTCTTTGTGAAAAAATACTTCCTCACATTGCCTCTGAGCCATCCCCCTCTATCTTCAAATTGTCTCCCCTGTCTAGATGTGGACTTGGCATGGATGATGTACCTTGAAGCTGGAACCAAAACACATGGCAGCATATTTACTTAAATCTAATTTATAGTAATTTTAGAATCTGTGGCTTCCCTTCTTAATATGATAGAGAAGAAAAAAATGCATATAGGAGAGGAGAATGAGCTAAATGATTATTGTACTTAAGGAACATGGATTAAGGTATGTCATACCAGACTGCTGAGTGCTTTGGCCTTTAATCAATATTATAATATAGAGCATATTAATGTAATTTAATTGTTTTAAATAGATACAACATACTGTAATGACAAATTTGTCAATCAATAAATCTGAATCTGAGTCAGTGAGGTATTTGAAAATTTCTATCATATCGCCCCCTCTCTCTCTGTTCCTCCACTGTATACATATAAGGTCCTTCAGTCTTTCCTCACAGGGCTTTTGATGCAGACCCTGCACAATTTTGGCTGCCCTCCTCTGGACCACTTTGATTCTTTCTATGTCCTTCTGGATATGAGATCTCCAGAATGAGACACAGTACTCCAGGTGAGGTTTTCTTCAGTGATCTATATAGGAGTAACACCACCTCCCTCTTTCTACTGGCGATTCCCCTCACCATGCAGCTCTGCAATCCCGTTATCTCCCCCAACTACCTTGTCACACTGCCTAGCCACCTTTAGGCCACCAAATTTTATAACTCCCAGGTCGTTTTCCTGTTTGGTGGTTGCTAATACCTCTTCTCCCAGTTTGTTCTCCACTCCTGGGTTTCCGTGCCCCATGCATGATTTTGCACTTTTTTGCATTGAAGCCCAGTTGCCATACACTTGACCACTCCTCTAACCTTTTCAGATCCCCTCTCATTTTTTCCAACTCCTGGAGTGTCTATCCTGTTGCAGACTTTAGTAACATCCATGAACAGGGAGACCTTTCCCTCCAGACTCTCTGCAATGTTGCTAATAAAGACATTAAAGATGACCAGTCCCAGTACAGATCCCTGCGGTAGCCCACTGGTCACCCTCCCTTCCTTCCTTGGAGTGAACTCTGCTTACCACCACCCTCTATCTCCTATCCCTTAGCAAATTTCTTACCCAGTTTACCACCTAAGGTCCCACTCCAGCCTGATGTTCTTTAATGTATCTTGTAATCTCCCGGGTCGCACCTGAAAATAGGCACTTGGTTGTCTAGTGTGCTTACCCGGTAACCAAAAGCAAATAAATAAATAAATAAGGCTACCCAGCTTGCTTATTAATCTCTATGTAGGGTGATGTCAAAGGCTTTGCTGAAATCCAGGTAGGACACAATTTGAAGATAGAGGGGGGATGGCTCAGGGGCAATGTAAGGAAGTATTTTTCACAGAGAGGGTGGTGGACACATGTCTTGTGTCATGTAAGCCATGGGATTCAAGATATTCCCCTGTCCTTTTTTTCAGTAATGATTCCAATAATTTCCCCACCACCAAAGTTAGGCTGACTGGCCTGTAGTTGCCGGCCTCCTCCCAGCTACCACTTTTGTAAAGTAGGACTACATCTGCCATTCTCCAGTCCCCTGAAACCTCTCCCATCTCCAGTGAGATGTTGAACAGGACTGTCAAAGGTGCAGTCAGCACTTCCCTGAGTTCCCTCAGTATCCTTAGATGGACCACATCTGGCTCCATTGCTTTACTGATGTCCAGATGTGCAAGTTCCTTCAGGACTCTCTCCTCTTTAAATGGACTAGTCTCCAGCTCCCTTCCTTTGTTGCTCCTGTCACTTTTCTGTTGCCCTTCTCCTTCCCTTCTCTTTCTTCTGTGAACACTGAACAAAAGTATTTGTTCAAGTTGTCTGTTTTTGATTGGCCCCCCTCCATACAATCCCCCCTTCCCTTTGTAGTCTTACAGTCCCTCCCCTGGTCTTTCTCTTATCATTTACATAGCTAAACATGTCTTGTCCCCTTTCTTTACTTCCTGGGCTATTTTCTCCTCTGTTTGCGCTTAGTGGTGAGATATGCAGGCAATGAGGAACACATTTGCGGTTTGACCAGGAAGAGCTGAGAGTGAGAGAAAGTTGTAATGTGTATCCTGAGAAGAGTCTGAGACAAGTTTTTAGTTCAGATTAGTGATAAGTGGTAGGAAAGGGACCATACTCTGAGGTAAGTTGACTTGTATAAAATCATTATATCACATCTTTTTGCACTGCATCCAGACCCTCCACTTTCTTGGCTACCTCTCAACTTTCCCCGAGCCCAGTTTCTGCAGACAAGGGGGCAGTGGAATCAATAAGTTCTTCCACCTTTGCCTGCAACAGGGAGGACCCTCCACTCTTATCATAGCAAGCACAGTCTGAATTTTATAAAGGCACCATCACATTTTATTCATATACCGCTGGTAACTTTTTCTTAGATGGCAGTCAGCTATGGTAGTGAGTGGAGGGTTTTTCCTGGTTGCTGTCTAGTTTTGAATTGTAACATTACCCTTTTATTGCATAGCTTGTAGTGTGTGTCCTCCATGTGTACTGCTTCCAACCCATATTCCACAAGCCAGAAACACTTGCGAAGCACTGTTAGTTTTTCTTCCCACAGTGTGCAGGTAAATGGTAGTTTACACATCTGGTGAAGGTGATTATGCTAGTCCATATCCATGGCACTCCAAATCCTTACAAGCAGGGTCATGTTCACATGATAGGTTGTGAAATGCACATGCGATGTGACCTTGTATCAAATTTCAAGATCCTACCTGAGGGGTTCTATGTGATAACAGTGAATGCCTACAGGCGATCACCGTTATCGCACAGTCAGAGTGGCGAAAACATTTTTGACACCCTGACAACCATGGTGCACAGGACAATGGTGCTGGGTCATGTATTTTAATGCTTTCTGTGGGGAGGCTGTGCCCCGGCACACCACCCCTCATGGGGGGGCTTCGCCCCCGCACCCCACATATGAAAGCATTCTCAACTCCAGGGGGGGTGTATGTCGGGGTGAAAGTATTAAAAATAAAGGTTCGAGCCGGGCATAATAAAATCACACCAGCGCCTGGACCCGAACCCGATACCTCACCCACCCCAACCACTAGCCAACCCCCGATGCCACGACACAGCTCAGCAATCCACCACAGTGCCACCCCCTACAGCTTCTCTGCCCCCTCCCAGCCCCCATGCTCGCTCCCCCGCACACGCATACACATAGTGGCATCCTGTCGTCCAGTTCACCCACCCTTTCATCCAGTCACCCTACCCTCCCATCGCTGTCAGGGATTGGGCTGGGAAGGAGTCGCCATTATGGATGGTGCCCTTCCCCATGCGCCCACCTCATGGGATACCTACCTGAGGTCTATAGCTCCCAGTTCCATCAGGTCTGATATTTCCCAAGCTGTGTGTGTATGTTTATTCATGCTATTAATGCAGGCTCTGACACAATGAAATGCCAAACTAATCTACTGTACTTTATTGCAACATAATATTGAACTATTTTTTTTTAAACTCAGTTTTATTGCAAGAGTTGGAATCATACAGCCTCGTACACAATTTCATATAAAAGAATGTTTAAGAGATTGTTATTAGTATAAATAATAAAGATTTTAAAATTAAGAGTCTCTGTTGTAAATCACTGGTAAATTCTCTTATTCAGTTGCAGATGTATAACAGACTCTGGTAAGTGGATGGCTGTAGCATAAACTTGTCTGGGTTCTAGTCTCTAACCTGAGACTCACCATGGCTAAGGCACACTAACAATGAATTCTGGAACCCCTGGGACTGAAACTCCCCAGATTGACAAGGGAACAAGTTTATCAACCAACAAGATAAAATCAAAATAAAAATTGAACTTCATTTAGTCAAAATTCACCCATTAGGTATATCCCTCACCCCCCAACCTTTGACTCCAAAGTTGAAGTGAAATGTATTTCATCTGACTCCCAAAACTATGAATGTGCTCCTATTTATCTTTCCACCAGATGAGGTAAAATATCCACCATTAAAATGTGAAACCCACCACCCCATGGCCTCTACAGCTAACTGGTCAGTGGATTTCTGGACAGGAACCATCCATCCCATGCTCTCCATCTCTGTTAATGTGACTCATAGCTGAGACACAGCTTGGCAGTGAGGGCCTCTATGATATAACCCCCTTCATCCTAACTATCCACTCTTCCAGTGTGGGGGGCTGGGCTTCAGCCAGTTGGCAGTAATACATTTAAGGGCCACAGCTATAGATGTCAATACAACCTTTCTAGTGTCCTCCTTGGAGCTAATTGCTCCCGGGAATCCCAGTACCCACTCCTCAAACTGTAATGGTAGAAGGACTCCAGACACACCATGCACAGCCTGCTGGATCAATTGCCAGAAGGGGACAAGAGTGAGGCATCCCCAGAAAATATGCCAGTGACTTCCGATATGGCCACAGCCTCTCCAGCACATGTTGGAGCGTGAGTTACTATAATGGCATGTAATTGTTGATGTTTGGACAAATTGCACCAAAATCTTCCAAAAAGATTCACGCCACAGGAGGGCTGATGTGACCTGTTGCCAGATTTTCCTCAGTGAGTCCAGTGGGGTCTCTGCTGGGCTCCCTAAGAGTTTATATATGCTGGAGATATAATATTGGGGACCCTTAATTGTGATTTCCCCATAAAGAAAGTCCTCCCACCCTGTATATTGCCTGGTAAGGTGATACATATTGTTGTCTGAGTTTATGAAATGCCTTATCTGCATGTACCAGAGAAACTCTAGGTTTGATCAGCCAAACTTCTCCCTTGCATGTTGAAAGGATATGCACCCTCCAGTTTCTATGAACTGTGTAAAGCAAAAGGGTCCCCGTCTTCCCCACTCTGCATACCCAGCATCTAATGCTGGAGAGAAAAAACTTGTCTCATACCTAATTAGGGAGAGGGGGCCAAGGTCCTCTGGAGTGTTAGTATATTTTTTAATTTTCCAGGGAATCTGATGGCTATGCTTAACCCAATGGTTTCTGATAGTTGTGGTTAGGTTCAGAGGAGTGCTGGTCAAAGCTAGGGTGTACAGAGGTTTAAAGCCTACATCTGCATCCTCTATCAGGTACTGTAGGGACGAAGAACGCTGTTGTGCCCAGGTCATCACCATTGCTCCCTGAGCAGCCAGATAATATTTAGAAAGATCTGGTAACGACAGCCCACCCAATTCCCTTGGGAGTTATAAAATTACCCTTGCTATTCTCGGTCTCTTACCATTCCAAAGAAAATTAGTAATGTGCCCTAGCACCTTGTTCCAGTAAATATTTGGAATTCTGATTGGGAGAGAGGAAAACAAAAAAGGAAACCGAGGAAGTATGTTCATTTGGACTGTGGCTACTCTGCCTGCCAGACCCAAGAGTAGGCACTTCCATCTAGCTAGATCCTTTACCATGGCAGACCAGAGTGGTTCATAGTTTACTGTAAGTAATTTTGTCAGATCCACTACTATCTGAATGCCCAGACAACGAATTTGATTTCTGGGTGCCCACTTAAAGTGAAAAGTTGCTCTAAAACTTTCAGAGCAGGTACCACTTAGTTGGAGGGCTTCAAATTTTTGAAAGTTGATTTTATAGCCTGATATTTTTCTGAATGTGCCCAAAAGGTCAACTGAGGGGGGCAGAGATTGTTCTGGGGAGGAAAGGAAAAACAGGGAATCAACTGTGTACAGGGAAATATTTTGTTCTATCCCTCCGGCCATCACCCTTTTAATCCTCCTATCTCCACACACTCGGACTGCAAGTGGTTCGAGACTTAAGGCAAAAAGAAGGGAGGAGAGGGGGCACCCCTGTCGTGTCCCCCTTGTTAAGAGGAAGGGGCATGAGCTGATTTCATTGGCTTTCACCAGTGCCATAGGTCTGGTATTTAGTCTGGATGTCACTGCTAAAAATTTAGGGCCGAAATTCATGCGATCCATGGTTGCTTTTAGCAAATGCCAATTAACCCTATCAATCATCTTTTCTGCATCCATGGATATGGCTATTCAAAAGTTAGGGGATGATTTTGGGGAGGTAATAATGTTCAGAAGTCTCCAAATGTTATCTGGAAGGTATCGTCCCATAATGAAGCCTGTCTGGTCCTCAAGCACCAACAAGGGGATCACTTTCTGTAACCTGCCTGCTAACAAGCCTGTAAATAGTTTTAAATCTATGTTCAAAAGGCAAATGGGTCGATATGACCCACATTCCATAGGGTCCTTTCCTTCTTTGAGAAAGACTGAAATTTGTGCTTCCTACGATGACTCTGGTATCACCCTCCCCCCCAAGATCTCCTGAAACACTGGCACCAGAAAGGGGACCAACTGAGCCTCAAAGGCCTTATAAAATTTGGCTGAGAAACCATCCAATCTGGGACACTTTCCATTTTTAAGCTTTTTAATTTGTGCCTGTAGGTCTGCCCCTGTGATGTTTGCCTCCAGTGAGTCTTTCGCTTCCTGAGTAAGAATCCTGATGTGTGCATGCTGGAAGAATTCCTCTGTTAGCTCTTCAAAGCTCTCTATGTTTTTCTGAGAGTATAGGGTTGTATAATATGATGCAAATATTTGGGTTATTTCTTCTGGTTTACTGGTTAGAGCGCCCCCTTTCTTCGGATCTCTAAGCCAGAGAATTAACCTGCTTGATTGTTCCTCCCTCAGTCTGGCTGCCAGTAATTTTCCACCCTGTCTCCCCCCTCATACTATCCTTGTTTTATTCATCTGTATCGCCCTTCCAACTGAGCATGCAATTCAGTTTCTAGAACTGAGTGACACTCCTCTAATTGGTGTTTAGTGGCTGCATTTAAAGTGATCTTATGCTGGTATTCAAGTTCCCTCACTTCATCCTCTAATTCTCTGGTCTTGCCATCCCATCTTCTCTTCTGCTCAGAGGCATGCTTTATGATTCCCCCCCCCGTAGGACTGCCTTAAAGGCATTCCATCGCACAGTGTGGGAAGTATCCTCTACTACATTTTGGCTATCATACATTTTAATAGTGTCACAGATCAGATCCTTGAAACCTGGGGAGTTCAGCAGGACAACATTTAGTCTCCAGTGTGAATTATGGGCAGCAGAAGCCAGAGCGAGCCCCAGGGTCACTGGTGCATGATCAGAGAGGGAACGGGTGAGAATCTCGCAAGACTGTGAACAGTGTAGCCAGGTTTCCGACAGGAATACCATGTCTATCCTAGTGTAGCAGTCGTGCCTGTCGGAATAATGGGTGTAGTCTCTTGCTTGGCCATGTAAATCTCACCACACATCCTGTAGACCTGCTAGCTGGATACATCTGGCCAACATCGAACCAGATCTACTTCTCCTACTCCCCCCGCCCCCCCTCTTATCTAATGATGGCATAAGAATTGTATTAAAGTCTCCTCCTAGGATGCAGAGCCTACTATCCAGGTCCATAAGCTCTCCCAGTATATTTTTAAGAATTCGAGCAGCCTCCTTATCCTCACTTGAGCATACAAATTGACTATTAGGCAGGGGACATCCCCGTAGACAGCTCAAAGCTTCACAAACTGGCCTTCTGGGTCAGTTTCCACTGTTTCTATTTCTAGTGGGCAGTCCTTATGCACTATAATGGCTGTACCCCTTCTATGAGGATGAACAGTGTAAGTGGAGGCAAATACTCAATCCACCCAGCCTCTGCACAGTTTCAAGTGTTCAGCGGCTGTAATGTGGGTCTCCTGTAATAGGGCCACTGAATATTCACTTTTTTTAAGTTCTTGGAGAATTTGAGTATGTTTAACAGGATTACCAAGCCCCCGAATATTATATGTAGCAATTCTTAACTTATCCATGGGAGACATGTGTAGGGTCTGCATCCATTGAGCTGCATACATTAGAGTCTAACCTTTCATACCATGTATTGTATGTGTACAGGGTGGAACGTGGGCATACCTGGCCGATCAATAATAAAAGAATAAAAAACTATAACCACAGGTTAAAAAACATGAAGAACAGTTGTAACAACCCTATAAACTCTTCTTGTTGCCCATGCACTAACAAAATATGTTCAACAATCCCTATTAACTTCCAAGGTTTCACTAGAAGCCCATCATACTTTTGATTTCCTATGATGGCAGGTGGTGCTACAGCTTGCTCTGCACCTTGCTGCTCTACCCCAAATCCACTGCCGCAGAGCAGCCACAGTGAGTGTGCCAAGGTTATAAAAGTCAACTTCCCCCATGCCCCCCCATCCCTCAATATAGCTGTATGGGTAGGGCCACAGGCCCCCCTTTTCCATCTATGCTTTCGTGATTCCTGCCCCACCAGGATTTGAACAAAATATATCTGTTTGCAGGTGATGTAAGGCACTCTAATTAAGGGTTACTGTATAAAAAAACCTTCAAAGTTTGCAAAATAGCAATCAACCCCCTTCCCCATACTGTCAAGCAGGTAGCTATCCCTCAACCACTTCAAAAACAATACCAAACTTAATAGGACAAATACGTGAAACAGGTACTTCTCGATAGTCCCGGAGACTCAACCTCTCCGATACCTCAAAACAGGATAGTTCTGGTAAGGATTTTTACTCTCCGTTCATGGCTCCTTCTTGTTCTTCAGGGTCGGTTTCTGCCTTGCTTCATTTGTGGGGGGATCACTTGGCTGAATGAATCTTGGACCAGGTTCCAACTCCTCTGTTTTCTGTTTGCTTGCCAGCTTGAGGACGTGGACTCGTCCCCCCACCAATTGCCACTGGCATTTCTGCAAGCCAGTGATCGCCCTGGGGTCGATGTATTCATCCAGCTGAATTTCTAGTGAAGCCAGGTATTTTTTGGTATCCTGGGGGTTTAGGAAAACTTTGGAGTCTGTATCAGAGGTAATTCTTAATTTAGCAGGAAAGTCCACCCGCGTTTTTAAACCTTTACTGCTTAGTGTTTTAATGACCGGAAACCATAGCTTCCTTTTGGCCATAGTAGTTGGTGCATAGTCTGGTTCCACAAACAATGTTTTATCGCCAAAGATTATCTCTTTGCGGGCCCAGGCCCTGTGCAAAACCATCTCCTTTGTACGGTAATCAAGAAAGACCATTACCACTGAGCGTGGCCTAGCTTTGGGATCCTTCGGTGGTGCCGCCAGGGCCCGATGCACTCTGATAATATTTAAGGGGGTGTCCTTGTCCAAGTCTAATAATTCTTTTAACAGCCCTTCCATAAATTCAGCCATCTCTCCTGTTTCAGTGTGTTCTGGGAGGCTATGGAGTCGCTAGTTAACTCTGTGCGAGCGGTTTTCTAGATCCTCCAATTTCTCCAACAACAGCTGAGCGCGATCATGGAGCTGTAGCAGAGCTTCATTATGCAGATCCAGGGTTTCAGCATGGCCAGTCAGATGAGTCTCGATATCTTGTAGCTGCTGTCATGCTGATATAATTTCTGTTTATTCTCTTTCACCTCTGAGCTGATACTGTCCAGGGTTTTAGTCAGGCGCAGGAGTTCCCTGCATAACTGCCGGGAGGTGATCGTAAAGTCCTCCCCCTCTTCCTCAGACTCACTCGAAAGGTCAGGCTCATGGTGTACTTGTGGCCTAGCAGGCACATCTTCCTTCACAGTGGGTGGAGGTACTAGATTTAATTTTTGTTGTTTGAGATCAGTTCCCTGCATCGCCCGATTTCTGGAGCGAGCCATCATGAAGACAATGAAGTGCTGAACACAAATTTACTGCTGTGACCTAGTGGGGTGAGGTTTTAAGGCAAAATACTGAGGTAATCAGTGGGAGCTGATCAACCCTGCATCTACAAAGCTTGGCGTACCAACCTGAAGTCCATATTGAACTATTTAATTACATTCAGAATCCAGCCAGTATAGCATGCTGGTGACAACATCAAAGTCCTCTTTTATTGATGCTGTACAACCTGCTCTACCTGGGTGGGAAGTGGAATGTCAAGGATATACACAAGCACAATCACCTTTATCAGATGAGTAAACTACCATTGTGTTGTGTTTATATCCATGACACTCCAAATCCTTAAGAGCAGGGTTCTGTAAGAATCAGTACTCCCAAAGTGGGAAGGGATGAGTCAGAGCGTTTGGCAACCATAAAAGTGGCTGACTCTGGAACTTTGTTTCCAAATAATGTTCTGGCTCTCATGTTACTGTCCAGTCTGTAATGTCTGGTGAAAATGTGTATATTAGTCTATGTTGTGGCCGTACAGATTTCTGCCACTGTAGCCTGGATTCTGTCCGCCCAGGAAGTGGCTACTGCCCTGGTGGAGTGCACCTTGATTCCTTCTGGGGGAGTCTCCCCTGCTGATCTGTACACCTTCTGTATTGTCCTTGTTAGCCAGGTGGTAGCTTCGTGGTAGTAATGGTAGCTGTTGTCACTGCCATGCTCTTTCTACGTTCTTGTGTGATGATGAATAGCTTGTCTGATTTATGGACTTTCTCTTTTCTATCTAAATATATTTTTATGGTCCTTTTGACGTCTAGAGTGCTTAGAGACCTCTCCCTCTCGTTTGAGCAGTCAGTATAGAATGTGAGCAGTTCAGTTGTCTGGTTCAAGTGGATGTGGAGTCTACCTTTGGTGTGAAAGTTGGGACATTTCTGAGTGTACACCATCCTGCTTAAACTGCAAGAATGTCTCTTTGCATGAGAGTGCATTCTGGTCTCCTACCATCCTAGCTGAACAGATTGCCACTAGAAAATATGTCTTCAACGCCATCCAGTAGAGGATGGTATCTTCAAGGTGCTCAAAGGGGCCATTCATTAGGGCATTTAGCACTAGGGCTAGATCCCCTGGGATCACCATTATCCTGACATGAGGTCTTATTCTGTTAGTGACTTTGAGGAACCTCAATAAATCTGGATGCAATCCTGGAGCTGTGTCACCTATCCTTCCTTATGCTACCCCTGTTGTTGATACCTGTACCTTGAGAGAGGATGGCGAGAGACACTTGCATAGGCCATGTTGTAGGTACAATAAGATTTAGGTACTAAAATTGTTTGATGGTTTATATTGTATGTTAAGCACCATTTTTTGAAGATGTTGCATTGTGTACTGTATGTGGCAGTGGTGGATGATCATCTGGACTGTAGCATGGTGGCAATTACTAAGTCATGATATCTAGAGTTCAATAGTCTCTCCTTTTTAGGAGCCAGAACATAAGTTTGAGGGTGCAAAGACTGTGGTGAATGATGGGGCCTTCTGTCAGTATTCATCCTAATCTATCTACTCGCCTCCATCTCCTCCCTTGCCATCCCTGGTGAACTATTCATCCTAGGGGACTTCACCTTTAACTGGTTGTCCAGCCAACAGACAAAAATCTGCAACCATGTCTCTTCACTAAACCTTACCCAACTTATTTCCTGCCCACACGTCTTAACCACAAATCAGGGAAGCATTCCCTAATAGACTAGGTGCTGACCTCTCACCCCCACTGCATCACTAGCTCTGGTGTTCTCTCTGACACTCTCAATGACCATCATTTGGTCTACTGTGTACAAAAAATTCTCCGTGTCAAGTCCCCCCCAGTCATTCTCAATTTCCACACTTACCGCTCCCTAGACTTGTCCTCCCCACATAACAATATGTCCATTGTCGATTGGACACCAGTTGCCACTGCCCCCTCCATGAACTCAACCCTGACCTTGTTTAGCTCCCAGTTCCTGAACATATCGGACCATCATGCCCCATTCAGAAAGGTGCGGACCCATGCGAATCACCTCCTCTGGGTCACTGCAGAACTCATAGCATGTCAATGGACAAGAGACCAAGCATGGGCTGCGTACATAACCTCTGGCACTCCCTTGATTTCCAGCACTATTGTTCACTCTGCAATGCTTGTAATAAGGTCATCTGCCTTGCTAAGGCAGAGTACTTCCAATCCTCCTTCCAGGAAAACATCAATACTCCATCCAAATTCTGGAAGGTCATCAATGCCCTGTTCTCTCCCCTTGCCCACTCCTCATCATCTGTCCTAAAAACTGGTACCCACACAATTGAAGACCCTCTCTCAGTGGCTGCTGAATTTAACAATTACTTCACCACCTGTGCCTCCTCCCTTCTTACATCTCTTCCTGCTCTGCTTCTAGGGACCCTCCTGATCCCCATATGCCCCCTCCACCTCCACACCCCCTCCTACACCTCCCTTCTCTTTTAAGCCCGTCCTCCCAGAGGACACATTACGCATACTACTTGCTCTGAAATCAGTCAAAGAAAAGAGCCCAGACTGTCTCGACTCCAAATTTCTTCACCTCTCTGCATACTGAATTGCTTTGCCAATGGCACATATCTTCTAAACCTCTCCTTTCTGCATGCTACCATGCCTGATGCTTGGAAGTCTGCCACAGTGATTCCCCCTTTCCAAAGGAATGGACACTTCCAACCCTTGCAAACTCTGCCCCATCTCTCTACTCCCCACTCTGGCCAAACTTCAGGAACATCTGGTCCTGGAACAACTCTTCTCCTTCTTCCTCGACTCATCCTCCATTTTCACCCTGTACCTGTCTGGCTTTCATAAAGACCACTCCACCACCACCTCCCTCCTCTGGCTCACTGACTCCATTCTCTCAAGCATGGATCAGGGATGCATCACTTCTGTCATATTTGTCATCTTGGCCTTCAACAGTGTCTCCCACTCCCTTCTCCTCAGCAAGTTTAATGCTGCCGGCCTCTCTGATTCTGCCACCAGCTGGTTCTGGTCCTTCCTCTTAGGCTGCTTCCAGTCCGTCAGAGTTGACAACTCCCTCTCTCCTCCCCTCCCCTCCCCTACCAATCACCACTGGTGTCCCCCAAGACTCGGTACTTGGACCTATTTTATTCTCCATATTCCTGAATGATCTCCTGAAAGCCTGCACATCCTCATGCATACACATGTATGCTGATGATACCATGATTTTTTCTTCAGGTAACTCACCCTTCGAGGTGTCCACCAGCCTTCAGTTGGACTTCAACAATGTCCAATACTGGTTTAATGCTAACCAACTCTCCATGAATGTAAAAAAAAAACCATTATCTAAGACCTTCAGTTCCAGACAAAAACTGGCCAGGATTGATTCCACCCCCATCTTCCACACCCTCTCTGGCTCATCACTGAACAATGTAGCCACAATCAAATACCTTGGGCTATGGCTGGACAAGAATATAGACTTTGGGGTACACATTGAAGCCATCCACAAAAAGCTACTTCCTAGACTCGGCACTCTGTACAGTCACCACAGCTGCTTCCCACAGCATGCCAGGAAAGAAATCGTCCGAAAGATGATTCTCCCTGTCCTTGACTTCAGGGATGTACTCTACTGCTCCGTCCCAAAAACCACCCTAGCCAGACTGGACACTCTGTTCAACTCCTTCTGCCGCTACATTCTTGGTTGCTCCCCACATACTCACCACTGTGACCTTTATTCCTTGCTCTCCTTTCCCTCCCTCCATGCCAGGCACCTCTCACACATCACAAATGTAGTTGGGAAGGTTTGGCTTGGCTCTCTGCCTCCCTTCTTGTCTACCCTCCTATCAACCCCCTTACCATCCTGCTATTCCCTCTGCACCTCCACCCACAGGATTCCTTCCCTCCCTCCTCAGCACACATTGTCTGGCTACGGCGCCATCTCCTACAGTTTTCCCATAATTTGGAACTCCCTCCATCTAGAAATTCGCTCTGCACAATCCCACCACTCATTCTCCTTCCACCTCCATGAGCACTCTGTTCAGTCCTGCATCTGCACCTGATATCTTTCTCCCAATCAACCTCCCTCTGCCCCTTCCTCTCTCCCTCCCTCCCCCCTCCACTCACTGCTCCCCCCGTGCCTTACTTGCCCACCTCTTGCTGGTGCCTCCCTGAACCCATTACTCCTTCTGCTTCACACTAAACCTCCCTCCAGTTCTTCTCCTTCTCCTTCTCCTCCGGGTCCTGTCCCCTTGCAGGGTTCTCAGCATCCTGATGGGCCTCCCCCTACTCCTTCCTTACCAGGTCTTGCCCCCTTGCAGGGTTTTTCAGCTTCTTGGTAACCCACTCTCCCCTCTCATACCCCCTTCTCTTGTCCCCCTCCTACACCCACCTCCCCCTACTACTCCCTTCCCCCCTTTCTTCCTTCCAACTGGGCCCTGTCCACTTGCAGGGTTCACTGCATCCTGAAGGGACACAATTCCTGGTTTGCCCTTCTCTCTCTCCCTCCAAGCCCCTCCTCTCCCCTACTCCTTCCTGCCAGGGCCTTCCCTTGCAGGGTTCCAGTATCCTGAAGGGGACCATTCTTGGCTTCCCCCTCCTCTCTCCCACCCACCCTTCCTTCCCTGCCACTCATGCAGTAACTCCTCTCTCCCTCCCATCCCTCCCGCCCCTAGTGCTATAACTTCCCTTCCTCTAAATCCTTGAGCACTTAGCAACTCTCAAAGTCTGGCTTTTCGAATCTGGATCTGCACTTACTCACCTGAGTGCTGCTACTACTTCTTGCACTCCTTCTGCCCCTTACCCTACGTTACTACTACTCCTGCATACTACTACCTGATCTACTTCTGCTCATTGTTCCTTACCCCCCATATCTCCCCCTAGGACTAAGACTTCTTCTCTCCCACTATGTCTATGCCTTTACTTTGTCATTTACCACTTCCTGTTTTCATTACCTTCTGTTCTCCTGTACCAAACTGTATTGCATTGTATCAATGCATCACTGTATGCACTTGATTTGGACTGTATGTATTTGTTTAGTGTTTGTATTGCATTATTTTAGTACTGCACTGTATGTATTGAATTGCACTGTATGCATTCTGATTGTTGTGCTTTTGCTTGATCCCCACATTATGTAACCACTTCCCCCAGGACGCTTCTGGAAATGACCTGTTTACAGATCATGTTGTCTTTCCTGGTGAAATCTTTTCAAAAAAGTAAATAAATAATCTGGGAAGTGCCACTTGTCTATTACCATTTTCACCAGTTTGGCAAACCATGCCCTCCTCAGCCAGTATGGAGTGACTATTATTATCAGTCTTCTGGATTGACTCACCTTCTTTAGCACTTGTGGATGAGGAGAAAAGGTGAAAATATGCCAGCCCTGTCATGCGTCCATGGGAGTGACAGTGTATCTACCCCTTCTGACTCTGCTTCCTTGTACCTTAAATAGAAGGGTTTCACTTGCACATTTCTTGCTGTTTCCATGATGTCCATTGGTATTGGTCCCCAACATTTGTTGATATTGTTGAACAGCTGGATGTGTAATTGCCACTCTCTGGGGTGGACCTTGCCTGTTTTCTGGCATACAGTATATGTGCCAAATTGGCTTGGGCCCATGACATTACCTTGGTTTCTTCCAGCATGAGAGTGGGGTTTATGGTTCCCCCTTCCTTGTCAATATAACGTAGCATACAGTCACTCTGTTGTCTGATTGAATCAGTATTGCTTTTCCTTTGATGTGCACCTTGAAGGAGGTAAGTGAATGAAATAGCACCCTCATCTCCAGTATATTAATTGCCAATTTGGATTCTGTGTGAGTCCACCTCCCATGGGCCACCTTGTGTCCCATGGAGGCGCCCCGGCCTATTAGGATGATGTTTGTGTCAATTACCACTTTCTGCTGTCTTTCTAGGGGAACTTCTTTCTCCAGATTTCATGTCTTGTCCACCATTTCAGTGACTTTTTCCTTTTGTCTGTTAACTGCACTGTGGTGTGTATGTTTTTCTCCATCACTGTCCCATATGGTACGGCGGAGTTCTGCAGTGGACACATGTTCCATCTGGCCCATGGTACTAGGCCTATGCATGATGTCATTCCCACAGTACTAGTGCCACTTGTAGCAATGTTGTTGATTGTTTTTCTGCTAGTTGTCAAGTTAGTTTCTGTATTTTTCTATTCTGCTTGCTGACGGACATACTAGACCTGCTATTGCATCTATGTCTGCCCCCAGCTGTTCTATTCTCTGTGATGGATGCAATGAACTCTTTTCTTTGTTTATGATCCACCTGTGTGTTATGAGTGTTTAAATGACTGTGTTTATCACCCTGTTGGCCTGTGTCCTTGACCTGGTGCATATGAGCCAGTCGTCTAGGTAGCAAATAACACTTATGCCTTGCTCTGTCAGTTGTGCTGCAGTTACTGTTGCAACCTTCATAAATACCCTTTGTGCCAATGCTAGGCAACAAAGACGACATGTGGAATAGGGGGGAGAGACTATGAGAGCAGGCTGGGAGACCTGAATATGTACACTCTGGAGGATAGAAGGGTTGGGGGGGACATGATAGAGACATTGAAGTATCTGAGGGGAATCAATAAGGATGGGGTAGATGGAGTCTTTAAGCTAAGGAGGGGGAGGGACACCAGGGGACATGGGCTAAGAATAGAGGCGGGAAGATTTAGGAGGGAAATGAGGAGACACTATTTCCCAGAGAGGGTTGTAGCAAAATGGAATGCACTACCAGAATGGGTTGTATCATGTAAATCTGTGAACAGCTTCAAAAGGGCATGGGACAGGGAACAAGGGAGAGTGAGGGTGGGGAAGGTGGGGGGTGGCAGTGGGATGACAAAGGGGAAGGGGTGGGGCAGTTGCAAACTAGGGTTGCTAGATACACACTCCAGCAGACTTAGACCAGATGGTCTGTTTCTGCTGGCACATTCATATGTTCATATGTTTGTAGGTTGAATGGTACTGCCTGCTACTGTTAATGCCAGCCCAATATGTGGAACTGTAAGTACAGTGAAGCCCACCAGGATGAAGCCAACTCTTCAGAATTCTGTAGTAGAGTTACTACAGCAAATAATGCAATTTCAATGGGAGTTAATCCCTTTTGTCATGCAGGAAACCTGTGACACTGTACTTCATCCTGGCGGGCTTCACTGTATTGGAAGTGAGCTAGTCTTATTGGTATGTGGTCCTTTTCATATGGCATTCAGTGTTGATCTTATTGTCTCCATCTTTAATTTCTGAAAGTTTAATGAACTGGTTTAGAAATCTGAGATCCAAAACTGGTCTCAGGCCTCTAGTCTTCTTTGGGACTAGGAAGAATGTGAAGTAGATGCACTTGCCTTGTTCTGCCTCTGGAGCATGTTATATTGCCTTGTTTGACAGGAATTTGCTCAGTATGTCCTGTACCTGTTCTGGTGATGCCTTCTTTTTTGGTTTTGAGAATATGATGAGTCTGTCTTCCCTGAGTTTGGCTGAGAATTCTATGGCATACCATTTCTATACTATCTCTAGTACCCACTTGTCTATGGTTGTGTTGTGCCACACTGATTGAAATGATAACAGACATCCTCCTATGGATGGGTGACTGTTGTGTAGTGTCATCCTTGCTGGTGTCTCTATTGTGCAGTCATTTTTGAGATTGTTTGCAAGGCCTTCCATTGGAGTCATTTGACCTTCCTCTGCCTTTTCCTCCACTGTTATTAACTTTGAAGTTGTAGTTGAAGGTGAAGTATTTTTTGTGCTTGTAGTTATTATAGCTGCTGTGGGGCCCCCTACTTCTGAAACTTTTGTTTATGCTCTTACTGTCTTGGCCCCTATATGTGCAAAAACTACTTCAAAAGAAAGGTAGGTAGGAGTACACATGGTTCTTTGTGACTGTTTCCTTGCCATATTCCTTTTGTTTCTGGAATTCTTGTATGCCCTTGCTGAACATTTGACCTTCCTTGAATGGCAGTTTCAGTAATCAGTTCTTTGATTTGGTGTCTGCATCTCACAATTTTAACCATAATGAGCACCTTGCTCTATTTGTTACTGCTGCAACTCTGGCATTCGACTTTAATGCATCCACAGACATGTCCCCAAGATATTTCGCTGTTTGCAGCATGCAGTTCACAAGATCAGCCTCTGGTGATTTTGGAGTCAGGGTCTTTACCACCTCCTCCAACAATCTGATTTGTACCCTTGCAGTGTATATCACCATAGTGGTAGCTCTGGTGGCTAGTCCCATCATCTCGAAGATTTTTTTCAAACATCTCTTCAAGTTTCTTGTCTACCTGGTCCGTGTGTGTGGTTGACCTGTCAGTTGTGATGATGGTCCTTTTTCTCCAGGCTGCTATCTGTGGTTCTACTGTTGGTGCATTGCACCAGTAGTGCCTTTTTGCATGAGCCACACTTTCTAGATTTTGCCATTTGGGGAGATTAAAAAATTGAGACGTATATGTCTTGTTAGACTGGTGTATGCCCTATATAGTTGTATGTCTTTAAGGCTTGGCACCCATATCTGCTTGTATCTAGAGATGTGTGAAATTAGAAAATTTCATTCCGTGAAATATTTTGCAAAATTCATACATTTCACAAAATATTTCGCGGGTGTGAAATGCAAATTCCGCAGGAAAACTTTCACCCGCAAAATGCAAAATTTCATCATGAAATGCAAAATTTCACAACTGAAACATGAAATCTTGCCTGTGAAATGGTGACATTCAGGTGATTTGGTGAAATTGCGCATTTCATGGTGAAATTTCACATTTCGCAGACAAAATTTTGCAATTTCGCACCTGGTGAAATATTTCGAGAAATGGCTGAATTTCGTGAAATGTTTCACATGGTGAAATTGCCAATTTTGCTGCAATTTCACTGGTGAAATTTAATTTTGCAACATCTCTACTTGTGTCACCTTAAGGCTTGGCACCAGTTATTCCAAGATGGCCTCCATAGGGCTGTTACTCTTCGCTAAGATGGCTGCCCATCCTAAAGGAGCTGACATCTTGAGTGCCCCCTCTCTTGCATATTCCTGGGTGTCTTATATGGTAGGACCCCTATCTAAGATGGTTGCCATCGGCAGGGCGACACCATCTTGGGTGTCCCTTTCCTTGTTTGTTAGTGTTGGGGCCTCTTAGTCATCCAATTTCCTTCTTTTTTTTGATACTCCTTTAGCCCACTTCAGTGCTTTATTGCTTTGGATTTTTTATTTGTCCAATTCTGTCCTCCAGTGGCATCCTTGTTTGGACATGTGCGCCTGTGAGCGCACATGCATGTGTCTGTAGATGCTAGAGCACATGTGCTAAGACCTTCCCTGTAGCTGTGGAAGAATGGCTGAGAACACCATGCCAATATGCCACAAGGATTCCCCTTCCATACAATAAAAAATGTCTCTCAGTGACCTGCCATTTTGGAAATGAGAGGTAGTTCTGAGACAAGGTCCCCAATTCACTCTACCAGGTCAATGGTATATGAGACATTCAGAACAGAGGCACCACGGTACTAGGAGTAAGTTGGAGCAACTTCCCTTTCTTTTTTTTTATTTTATTTCAGCTAGTAGGGAGGAACCAGACTGGATGTAGTGAATAGAATTGGCAGAATTGCACTGAAAGATGTTTCTACAGTCTGGAGAATTGAGCAATTATTTTCTTTATGATTCCATTAGTGATATATTTTATCTGCCAGCGAGAGCTCTCTGCTTATGAAGGGAGAGGACTGCCTGACTGACTATCAATGGCCTGTTGCTGCAGTGATCCACTAATCAGGAGAACACCCAGCCTCATTTCATTCATTTTTTTTTCAGACCTACAGTGTAGAGGATCCATGTATGCTGTTCTATACAGCCACTGGGTCAGGGGCTGCATAGACTAAAATGTTATAAGTTCCCATTCAGGAGGGGAAGTGCCTAAAAAGAAAACATGTAGGTGCCAAATTTTATTTCTCTGAACCAGCATTTTTTGTATCTTTTATCCTAGAAAATAGAAAAAGAGTAAAGCCTGATAGATGGTCATGTCCTGGCGAGCACATGTTCTTGGCAAGCTAGACTGCAGCCAGGACAGGGTTAACCTTTAAATGTTAGTTATAGAAAAGAAAACTGTAAGAGTCAGAGTCTGTCTACTACATCATTCTCCTCTTCAGATTTTTAGAGCTGCATGGGTGGAGCCATGCTGACATATTGCTATCACTGTAGAAGAGAGAAGGGACGGTGGAAGCACATTATCAGATTCCATCCCTGTGCTCTTCCACATTGGTAAGCCAATATTCCATGCAGCTACACTCATTCCTGTAGTGTTGTGTTTCCCCGCCCCTCCCCTCTCCTTCTATGGCCGCAGTAGCCTTTCTTCATGGATGCACTATTTCATTGCTGCCCATTACTTTCACAAGGCCAAAAAAAACAAGAGCCTGCCATGCTCAAAATGGACACTGGGGCTCACAGCACATGCACTATTTTAATTCTATGCATGCGCGCTGCATTCCAGTGGCCATCTTGGGTATGGCAGGCTGTTTATCAGTTCACTCACCGTCTTTCCATTCCTGTTGTGCATTGCTGCAATGCATGAATTCTCAAGCAAGCCATAGTGATCAAAGAAGAGAAGAAACTCTTTAACCATCCCTCTTGTTCCAACTCGACACAGCCCACATTTGGTCCCTTATTGTGCCAATTCAGCCATGTTGGCTCTGACCAGAATTTGTTTAATTTGGGAGCTCTTACCTTTGTAGCAGTATTCAGTGTTCCTATCACAGGAGCTCAGAGACTGTGCTTGCACCTATTTGATGCACATACAGAATTGATGGGATTAGGAGCTATAGGGGCTCAGGTAGGATCTTGAAAGTCAGTACAAGGTTACATGTGCCCCTTGCAGCCTATCAGGTGAACATGATCCTGCTTGAAAGGACTTAGAGTGCCACAGATATACACACAACAAGATTGCTCTGTCAGCATTTATCACTTGCATTTTAATCAGCCCTGTTGTAAATGGAGCAGATTCCCAGAGTGCACTCTCTACAGCATCTTTGGATCTTGTGATATGAATATTTTAATAATTAATATAGAGTTGACCTGGTGTCACAGTAAATGGTCTGTTGCCTGCTACACACCATTAATGCTGAGTTTTTATGATCATGGACTGTTCTACATCATATGGGAGCTATGTACTAAAGAGCAGATATACTTGCCCCAATCAATAGTTTATTTTATTTTTATTATTTAAAAACAAACAATCAGATCTGACTTTTAAATGGATCTAGTATATCTGCAGCTAAGCACAGTCTTGAGAGTGTCAGGCAATAATAGTGCATCATTATTCATAATGAAATAAAGCTGGTCTAATATTCTATCAAAGTTCTGTAATATAAGAGTGTCACTTTCTCAGTGCTGAAAAAAAGTTCAGTACCTCACAATCGTTAGGGTGCAGGTGTCAGAGATAGAGGCAGAACAAAATGAAGGACACTACATTACCAATTATAAAATTAAAGTTGAAACAGTAAGAGCAACACAAAAAAAGTTTATTTTTATTGTAAAATCTTAACTCCACCTCCAAAGAAATCTCGTAATAAATACATTGGCTTCTAATCAAATTGGATGTACTTGTGTGGTTGTCCGATATGTTATGGGCTACTGCTGTGTTGGTGCTGCCTCATGAGTGATTGGTTGATCTGTGAGCTAGTTTCACTGCTTTTCACTCCCACTGCTCTTGTCTCTGCTTCCTTCAGTTATGCTGAAGAGGCTTTTGTCTTGACCCACAGATGGCGGTCTCTACCGGTGCTGCCAGCAGCATTGGCTCTTAGCACCAGTAGTAAGAAGTGACACAAGGTATGGGAGGATCCATTCTGTGTCAGATCAGGATCCCCCTGAAATGGTACACCTCTGTTTGACTCTGAAAATCAGAGTAATTTGTGGCTCGACTCTGATTTGACCCTAGTTTAGAGTATTGGACAGGTTCTGCTCTGCCAGTGACTCAGTTCTGATCCAGTCCAGATATTATAATTGATTTTCAAGTTTTAATCTTATTAAAATTGAAAACAAAAACTGGATGTAAAAGTGGTTACACTTTATTTTGTCACTTAACTACACTATATTTACAGTGTAAGTACACTGTAACTGCAGTGCAATTGCAGTATAGTTACATACAACATACATATAACAACAGTGCAAATACCTTGTTGCATGCAATTTATGATTAGTTACATTGAAACAGACACTTAAAATTCAAGTATAACTGGAAAAGTCATGAATTAACTATTTAAAAATGAAGTGATATAAAGAAAAGGCTTATAATGAGGGACCAATGCCAACTTCATTTTGTCATTTGGCCTAGTCTGTCATTGCCTCTGACTGTTTCTGATTCAGTCAAGAAAGATTTACCTGTTTTGGACAACCAGAGTAAATCAGAGTAAATGAAAACCTTTTGCCTACTGATCAGAGTCAGAATCAGAACCAAGTCACAGATGACCCTCCCATCCCTAAGTGGCACTAAAACTTCTTGCCTCTGGCTGTCCTACAGAACACTATGATATGCCATAGGCTCCATTTGATGTTCACAAACTTGACAGGAAACAACTGGACAATATGTCTTAACTGGTTTTGACCATGCTCCAGTCTATAGCATTGTCCTCCCAGTCTTTAGCATACTTGTATGTATTGCATTGTTTTATAAAGGGTAAGAGAGAATGTGAGTATTCACATTACAGGGGTGACTGCAGCTGTAGCTAAATGTACGGCAGTTTATAACACCTGCAGAGAGCAGTGTTCTACACTTGGAAACCATTTCATGATGTCAGAGCCATGAGGTGGGGACTCGCAGATCCCTGTCTGACTATGAGGGCTGAACATCACAGCATATGGTACCTCAGTGGGCAGAAGAATAAATGGTGATGGGCTGCATTATTGCCATCTGTTACCAACACCCTCCTCTGTTTTGGACTCTTTTACATTAATTTAAGTATACATGCAGAGTTTTCTTTGTTCCTTTTGTGGTGATAGGCTGTCCATATACATTACTAATGTTACTAAGTTAATTTTGGGACTTTGGGCCAGATTCTAGAAGGGCTACGACTGGTGTAACCACACTTATGCCAAAAAGAATGGCACGAATAGCAAGTTATGCCAGCAGTTGCATCATTTGCATGTACACCACCAGATACGCCCTAAACCCCCTTTGACATAGTGCTAGGGGGTTTACAGCATCTGTTTCACCCTATCCTGGAAGGGCAGCAACAAAGTCCCTGATCTGGTATTCTAGAACAACCCCCGGAAGACATCCTTTGAAGTACAGTTACACCAGCATTTAGCTGGTGTAAGTGTACATAAGCCCTCCAGGGGTTGCGCAGATCTGCCACAGGGCTGGCACCCAATACATGTGCCCTCCCCCCATGCCCAACACACCACAGTAGAGACCTGCAGTGTCCCCCCAGCCCCCAATCCCCCAAACAGTCTTGCCCCAGCCCCCACTTCCCCACACTGTCATACAGGGCAAAGGTGATCCCCCCAGGAACCATTCTCCAACCCAAAACCTGGGTCCCTCACACTGCCACACATTAATGTCCAGCTGATGATTAAGAGATATAAATACAAATCCCTGCTGTCCCTGGCATCTAGTGCCCCCACTCCCACTCCAGCAGTTGCAGTCCACGGCGCCTCCAGCCAAATCAGCCGGGTGACTGGTAGCCTCCTCTCACCTCGAAGGCAAGCCACTGAATGAGTGCTTACTGTACATATGCACTCAATGAAATCATTCATTGAGTGCATATTTACAGTGAGCGCTCTTTCCGAGCTCAGTCAGAGGCTGGCCGTGGAAGTGAGAAGTAGGCTGTGCCAGTCGCCGGCTGGGGAAAATTTGTTAGTGATCAGTTGCGTGGTTGTCACGTTTTAGGCACCCATATTCACAGTTAGCTTATAGCACTGCAAAGTCTGTAGTTCCACGCCAACAATAGCTTATGGCTGGCTTGGAGAAATATTCAAGCAGTACACCCTAATGAAGCATGCTGTCCAAAATATGGGGATATGTCAGCACATTGCAAAGTTAACATGGACTGCGTTGACACAGCCCAAGGTTGCATATGGCCCACAGGAGACAGCGCACCCAAACAGGATAACTCCAGAGTTTCTTTGGGCCATATTCAGCCCTAACATGCAAATGCGCCTATTGGGCATACATGGCACTAAGAACCATTTACATGCCCATTATGGGCTCATTTGCATGCATGCAGCAGCCCCCTAGCACCAATGCAGGGTGGGAGATGTAAAGATTCCCAAGGATTCCCTGGTGTCCAGTGGAACTTCCTCCTCTGATCACCCAGACATGATCCAAAGCAACTCTTTTCTGGTATGTAGTGGGCCCCCCAATTTCCCAAGTTTTATACAGCACCAGTACCTCCCATCAATGTGACAACCACACCCACCAGCTGAGGATCCCCACTCCACACACCCTTCACTCCAGTCACCAGCTCCTTGTTCAATGATGTCGACCAGCACAGCCCTTCGCTCACCTCCTTAGTTGGCCACTGTCTGACATTAAAAGAGCATGATCACAAGTACAAAGCTATTTCTACAGTACTTATGATCATGCCCTGTGCAGGTTAGATGGTGGCCAATGAGGAGGTGAGCGGGGGGTTGTGTCAGTCCACTTCTTTGACTGAGAAACTGGTGACTGGGGTGAGGTTATTTACTGTGCAGGTTGTCCTTAGTGGGTGGGGGGTGTCACACAGATGGGGAGGCACTGAATTGGGGGGCACTACCTCAACAAGGTGTACCAGTGTTGTTTCAAACCTGGACAACTGAGTGTAGGGGGGGCACTAGTCGCCAGGGAATTGTCATTTTGATTCGTATCTGGGTGACTGGTTTAGCAGGTTCCAATAGACACCAGGAAAGTGTCATTTTGATTCAATTCTGGGTGGTTGGGGGGGTCTACTAGACAACAGGTAGTTCAGCTGCAGTAACTCCCCTGTGTTCTGGAGGTGGTAAACAGCCTTGGTATATTTACCACCTCCTGAACAAAGGCCTTGTATTTTACAGCTGTGCATTTGCTTCTCATATTATTGTATTCTCCTACCAATGTACCACTCTTGTATTCAGTACTGTTATCAAGCATTGCCTGATTTCCTGACCCCCCTTCCCCGGTTCTGACCCCGTATGTTTCTGATAACTATGTCTGCTTAGACTGTTACCTGCTATTTCTGTGCAACTGCTGACTGTATTTACTACTGTGTATTTGCTTCTCAGGTTTTGTATTTCTCCTACCATTTATTGTATTTTTCTACCAAATTTCGTATTCTCCTATTCGCCTACCAATGTACCACCCTCTGTATTCAGCACTGTTTTCAAGCTTTTCCTCTGTATTATGATTTGATTCCCAATGCTGCTGTTGATATTATTGCATTTACTGTACGTCTTTCTATACCTGTAATATAATACACCCTGACATAGAGCCTTTGTAAATGAGCCTCTGACTCAAAGGTATTGTAATTATGAAATATAAATAAATAAATAAATTAGTGCACAGTTAAGGACAGGTCTGGGTGACAGTAAACAACTCCACACTGGTGGCTTTTTAGCACTGCTAAAACCTATGAATTTATAGCTGCTCAATTATGCATGAGGAATATCTCATTCGCATTGGCTCAGTGGTATCGTTAGGGCAAATTGCACTGCCAGGTTTGGGTGTGGCCCCACCCAGGAAGTGCTAATATTGATTAGTGTAGCACTAACCAGGTTAGTGCAGTACTAACATTTTGAATATAAGGGGGGGCCTAGGTGTCTGTCGCAAAAGGGCAGAATATGGTACATTGGGGTGATTATCACCATGACTCTCAAATTTGAAAAACAATAGTAAACAAGTTATGGTTGATTGAAAACAGTATGCTACCAAAATAATTAGGTACCAAAACATGAACACCACATGTCCATATACTAAGTCTTTTTTTTTCAGCTTCTTTCTGTTATCCATAACGTTAACATATTTTAAGCCACAAGTTTTGGAAGAAGCTACTTACCAGCCACCCTCACACTCACCCAATTGGCAACTTTTAAGACCTACTCATTGGGTAGACTTCCTGAAGGGCCCACATGGACCTGTGCAAAACATCCTACAGATTCAGTACAGTTCTCTATGAGTCTGCTTGTTTGCCTAGGGACCCTGCATTCATGGCAGAAAATTTAAATAATTATTTTGGAACAAATTTCAACAAAAAATGCATTGCAATGATTGAGAAATTAAACAGTATGGCTTTGAGTAATGATTTGGGAAGGTATTTGTTTACCCCTGATAAAATTATTAAAGAATTAAATAAAATCAATCCAAGAAAAGTACCTGGAGTTGATAACCATCACCCATTAGAAATCTGGCACATCAAATCTCTGCTCCATAAAGCATTATAGTTTTACCATCTTTTAATACAGGCCTGATTTCAGAGGACTGGAAAATGCCATTGTTACCACTGTATTCAAACAAACATTTGTCAATGCTGAATGTTCACCACTGGTATTGCTGTTGCACCGAGTCTTGTCTGTATACATTTTTACTATATATTTACCCTGGATAGAGAAGATGAGATGCAATATCTCAATTTCACTGGTATCCTCTGTTTTTTATCACTTTGGTCCAGTCAGACCTGGATTTCACACATACCTGATTTAGTACAGTGGTGAGAGAACAGGCTTGGCAAGCAGAAAACTCAGGTTCAAATCCCACCAAAGTCATTAACTCATACGCGACCATGTGTACGTTACTTAACCCTCTCAGGTTTTAATCCAGCAAGCTATAGGGTTGAAGCAGGACACCACAGAATTATGAGATATTTCATTTCAAATGGGCTTTACTGGGTAAAAAAAGTGTAAACAATCATCCGATATAGTAACTGTGCCTCTTCCATTTTACATAGAAATGCTTACTGTTTACAAAAGACACTTTTAGAACTGCTTAGAATATAAACTGCAAATGAAAGTTCTGAAAAAGTAATTTTGCTCCACTTCACTTGGAAAAGTGAAATCTAAAGCAACCAACTTGTCCCCTTTACTTCCCTAGATATCCCTAATCAGAACACAAATGTGTGCAAATCATTATCTTTAATAAAACAGTATTCTAATCTTAGTCTTTAATAGGATGCTGCTGGTTAACTTTGTGTAATTGTTCTGATCTCTCTCACCTTAAAAATCTTTATTCCTTCTGTACAGTTCCTTTCGGCAATCCGCACAAACTTTCCCTTCAGTCTCTGACAGTTTCAAATTCTCAGCACTGCAGTACCAACTCATCTGATTGACTCAAGCAGTTTATAATCTTGTTGCTAATTGGGGAGCTGGCTTACTAACTGGGGCAGTGGTGGCAGCAGTTACCATAGTAAACGGGAGAGTGCTTACTGTATACACAGTGCCAGAGAGCAGATGACGCTGCTCTTGCCAATTACCATTGGAGTTTATCATTTTATTATACACAGTGAGAAGAGTCTGTATATGTTACATATATAGGTGTATCCAAAGCCCAATTAAGAACTTTTGATGAAAGATGTGGTTGCATTGCCTTACCTACCAATATCTTGTTTTAGCAATCAACTTGCAAGTGTGCTTTACTGCTACTAGTACTGGATAAGGGTACTGTCACTGTACTGTTTCTAGTGGTGATGAACTGGAATGAGAAATGATGACTCAGTAATATTATACCTACGGGGTGTAGCCAGACAATAATCCCCATGCTGGAATATGTTTTCCCTCAGAATTAGAACATATAGGAAATTTTGACAGATATATCTGTCCGTGGCACAGCAAGGCATGGGTTAGGCTTGGGGTGGGTGGGGGTGGCAGTTATGGTGGCACAGCAAGGGTTAACATGGTTGGGCTTGGGGGAGTGGCAGTTACAGTGGCAGCTGCAACAGACATCAATGGATGGTTTTCTCTTTTGCAAGGTGTATTGAAAAAAAATGATGATGGATTTTCAGGTGGGACACTGAGGGATTGGGTACACCCAGTGTCACTGTTATGTTTGTGGGAGGGGTGGGATTGTGGGTGCTGACAGGGAGTGTTGGGTAGGTGGGAAGTTATAGAGGTGCCAATAACAGAAATCAATGGATGGTTTTCTTTGTTACAGCTGGCATCTGCAAGAGTATGGACCTCTTCCTGAATGTCCAAAATTCCTCAGCAGACTGATCATAACAGATCAGCTATACTTGCTGGGCAGCATAGATCAAAGAAAAGAACTGATCCATGACTGGGTTGGCCTTTTCTTTTGAAATACACAAAGTTTCCACACAGGAAGCCAAAACTGTGTCATGATCTGCCTGGCTGATGATTGGTGTGGCACTGACATGCCACTTGCAGACTGCTCTGCATTGGACCAACAGTGTCACACCTCTCAAAACCTACTCTCATACAAAATGTTCATTGCAAGCATGCTTATGACAAACATAAAAAGGTAGTAAACAAATGCTTAGTAACTATAGGCATATTAGTCTAACATCAATTCTTGGTAAAATTATGGAGGGTATTTTAAAATAATTTATATTAGAAAATATAAATAAATGGGCTTTGAATGATGGAACACAGCATGGATTTACCAGAGGGCACCCTTGTGTGACTAATATAATATCCTTTTACAAGCCAATTAGTGAACGCTTGGACCAAAATATTATGTGTGATGTGGTTTATTTTGACTTTAATAAAACCTTTGATCACACTCATCATGGTTAATTAATTACTTACTAAACTTTATCAACTAAATATGTATAATAAAGTTGTATTATGGATTAAAAACCGGTTAACCAACAGAAAAAAAGGGTCAGAGTAGGAAGTGTAGTTTCTAACTATATTATTGTTACCAGTGTGGTGCCTCAGGGTTCTGTGCTGAGTCCAATTCTACATAGCATACAGTATATATGAATGACTTACATCTCGGTTAACAAGAATTCATAAAAAAATTTGATGATGATACAAAAATTGGAGGCAGAGTTCAAAACTGTAATGATGCAGCCAGAATTCAGGCAGCTCGTGTCTTATTATATCATTTGTCAGGAAAGTGGGAGATGGACTTTAATCCTAATAAATGTGTAGTGCTCCATTTGGGAAATAATAACATCTATGCATCATACAACTTGGGTGGCACTGTACTTAAAGCTGTTAAAGGAGAACTGCACTGAACCTGTAAGTTACTTTTCCCAATATAAGCTGTTTTTTAAGTACTGGTAACATTTTGTTCATGTTCCATCTTTACTAGCCTGTTTGTAACCTCAGTGAGTGTCTTTGCTTTACAGTGTGGTGTTAAGTGCCATTTTAGAACTGTATGATGTAGTTTTTGTCCCTCTCAAACTCAGAGTTCTGTAATGGAACATGACATGAATGATTTGTGTCAACAATAGAAGATTAGAACAGGGACATAAACTACATCATACAGTTCTAAAATGGATCTTACCAGCAGCATATAAATCAGAAACACCCACTAGGATAGCTAAAAAGTCTGAATATCTAGAGCAATAACAGAATTTGGACCACAATTTAAAAAATAGCTTCTACTGGGAAAATGACTTATAGATTCAGTGCAGTTCTCCTTTAAGGAGGAGAGATACATAGGGGTTGTTATCCAACAGAACCTGTTGATCAGATCAAATAGTTCAGCCGCAGTTGCTAAGGCTTCAAAAAATTTAGAGTGCTGTGAGAGAGCACTAGTACCCTTCCATAATTCTGTACACTTTGTATGTGTGAAGCCTACTGCAGTAGCATATGTGTGTGACCATGCTATTCTTTTTCTTTCTGGTCTATCCCTCGTTCCTTATTTCAGACTGGCCACCTGGAATAGGACATCTCCTTTCTTGCTAAATCCTTCACTGCCTTTCTGCAGATGTGGAATTGTGGTGCTCGACCCCCAAAAACAACAAACCATAAATAATGCTGGTGCAGCAGTCTGCAGTCTAAAACATTTATTTATTGAGGCACAGGATGTCTGCTGCTATTTTGTTTTTGTTTTTCCAGTTTGTTTATATTCCTTGTTTCTATAAAGAAGAAAGGTATAACGATGTAGTGCACTAACAGTTTAGTAACAGACTAGGTTGGTTGTCCAATCCAAAAGGTTTTGCTGCTAAGTCCAGTGCTTTTCATAGCAATGCTAATAAACAAACAAATGCAGCATTAAGTATTTTCTTTAATAATGTAAATTAATATATTGTGACTGAGGCTGAGTGAGGTGAGCCATGTAACAACTGCTGTGTGTGCTACTTGCTAGCCTTGCCCTGCCCTCTTTACTAGTTCAAGTTAGAAATTCAGACAATTGTAAACAGAAGTTCAAACATGTTGAAAATGTGTAAGTCACCTGCATTAGTAAAAAGTGTTTGGAATCATTTCTAAAGCATGAAGTAAGCAGTTCTTACCCAAATAATGAGAAATCCAAGCTTGGTAACAGAGGTGGGTCTGTTTGGGACCTGTTCAGATCCCTGCTATGTTCTGCTAGGAGCCAGCCATCCCTCTCCACTCCATTTTTATGCTGTGTGTAAGTGTATGAAGGGGCGGAGTCTGATGTGGTCATCTGATGGGTTCCTAGTATAAAAGGGAACTCATCCTGTGGAACATTCAGATTTCATTGGAGGATCAGTAGGTGCTGGTCCAAAGTGTTAGTCTGTAACTCTTCAGACTAAGACTCTTTTTGAATCCAGGACAGCTCATTGCTGGAATAGTCCTTGGAAGACTGGAGTATTGTTTTGTTTTTTTGTATCTTTTGTATTTCTTTTGACATTGCAAGTTCGCAAGTTTTATTTGGTTATTTACTTGTCTCTACTTAATAAAAGATTTGGCTTGGTAACATTAAGCCTTGCCACCTTACTGTGGTCTCAGTGTCCATCATTGCACCCACACCCTTTGACATTGGTGTGAGAAGTGGGATGCTCTGGTGTTACTGGTACCTTCCAGTCAGTGGACACTGAATGTAGGTGGAGACAATGGAGCAGAACCTCAGTAAGCCCAGCGGAGTTCTCACATGGACTATGGCTGCCAAGTATGGAGAGATCCCTTTGCCTGGTCTGGGACCAGATGTTTGACAGAAAACAGCCAAAAAGAAAGGAGAGCTGGAGGAGGAGGGAAAGGATACCTCAGAACAGACCATTGAAGAACCACCAGAAGATATACACAGCCTGTTGCGTTGGCTATGTGTAAAACAAATTGCTATGGGCAAGCAAAGAGAGATGGATCTACAAAGGGCTGAGGCACGGTGGAATGATACCCTGCGAGCCATCCGAGATATAGGGGTACATAATCCACCACCAGCAGAAACCCCTGAAGACATTAAGTTGACTAAACTGGGTGCAACCGATGATGTCGAGGTATACTTGACAACATTTGAGAGAATAGCTCAGGCTTGTGGGTGGCCCCGAACCCAATGGGTCATCCGCTTAGTGCCTTACCTATCTGGGAAAGCCCAGCTGGCATACAGCCACATGGACAGTACCCAGGCAGAGTACTACGACGCTGTTAAACAAGCCATCCTACAAAGATATGACATCAGCCCCGAGACCTATCGACAGCGCTTTAGGACTTTCAAATTTTATAATGTGGACACTCCCCGAGAGGCCTATACCCGGTTAAAGGACTTGTGTCAGAAATGGCTACAACCAGGGGTGAAGACCATAGAACATATCCTGGAAATGATCATTCTGGAACAGTTTGTTCGTATCCTGCCCTCAGATGTTCAGATATGGGTGACGGAACACCGGCCAGATGCTGCAGAAAAAGCCATCATGCTAGCCAAGGATTACCTTACGGCTCATCCTAATCATCAACGTGGACATCCTGGATCCGGTGCAAGCCCACCCATGGTAAGGCCTGTTTCTTCTTCTATTGCTTCATCTGTGACTGAAGGGGGTACTAAAACTGTCCCAGCTAATAGACCCTATAACCCCAACATAATCTGCAGGGAGTGCCAGGAGAAGGGGCACATAGCTAGATTTTGCCCTCAAAGAAAAGTTACAGTCACGCAGTTAGCCCTTGCCAATTGGGGACAATTTGTCACACCCGTCAAGATTGGAAATCAGGAGGTTACTGGGCTGATAGACTCAGGATGCAGTCAAACCCTGGTAAGAGCAGATTTGGTTCAACAAGCTGGTGAAAAGGGGTCCCGTACAGCAGTAATTTGCATCCATGGGGACATACATCATTATTCTGTGACTGACCTTGATTTACAGGTACAAGGGAGAAGTCATAACATGACTGTTGGACTGGTTCCCCTTTTACCTGTTCCTGTCATTATTGGGCATGATTATCCAGACTTTTCTTGCTTAATCCATCCCAAAGAAAGTGTCTGTGCCCTAACAACACGTGCCCAAACTAAACAGGAACAACAATGGGCACAACTATTCCCATTCGATGATGAGGTGTATGGGGAGCCTGGCAAAACACCGAAGTCTCAATGAGAAAGGAAGAAAGCAAAATATAAATGGACTCAGAGACACACTAAAACTGTGAATGTGACAAATGATAGTGCTGTATTGCCTGATATTAAAACTGATGGGTTTTGTGAAGAACAAAAGAATGATAGTTCCCTGACACCATTTATGCAGTTGGTAGGGGTACCAGTGAAAGGAAATGAACCATCCTATGTCATGAAAAATGACTTGTTATATAGAAGATGCATTCACCCCACCATGGGTGAGCAAATAGACCAATTAGTAGTGCCCAGTAAGTATAGAGAGAAACTACTGCATCTGGCACATGAAATCCCATTAGCGGGTCATTTGGGTAGGGACCACACCTTGCAGAGGCTACTATTAAGATTCTATTGGGCAGGTATACACGCTCAAGTAGCTGACTACTGTCGAAGTTGCCCAGATTGTCAGAAAGTGGCTCTTGTGACATGAAAAGATACGGTCCCCCTCCAACCATTGCCCCTTATTACCACTCCTTTTAGCCGCATCGCCATGGATGTGGTAGGACCTTTACCAAAAAGCTCAAAAGGAAACAGGTTCATATTGGTAATATGTGATTAATGCACAAAATATCCTGAGGCTATCCCCCTCCGAACTGTGACAGCAGAGAAAGTTGCAGATGAGTTAATCAAGCTGTTCAGTCGGGTCGGGATACCCAGGGAAATACTGACAGACAGAGGGAGCAACTTCTGTTCTAGGATGTTAGCCCGACTGGATGAGACATTAGGAGTGGAGGCCATACATACCACACCCTATCATCCTCAGACAGATGGTCTGGTTGAGCGATTCAACCAGACCCTGAAAAGAATGTTGAAGAAATATGTAGAGGATGAAGGAAAAGGTGGGATGTATACCTACACTCCTTTTATTTAGCATACAGGGAGGTACCACAAGCCTCCACAGGATTTGACCCCTTTGAATTATTATATGGAAGAAATCCAAGGGGTCCCCTGGATATTGTAAGGGAACAATGGGAGGAGAGAACAAAAGAGAACCCAAGTACCACCCTTGATTACCTGATAGCTTTTGCATGCAAAGTTGCTGAAGTTTACCCAGATGGCACATCACCATAATTTGCACTAACAAAGTGTACAGAAGGGGTATTATGACCAAGGAGTAGGTATCAAATCATTCCAAGAGGGGGATAAGGTTCTATTGTTACTTCCTTCTACTACGGAGAAGCTTATGATGAAGTGGCAAGGTCCCTATACCATCTTGAGGCAAACAGGTCCTGTTACCTACGAGCTTGACTTACCTGATAGAAAGCAAAGGAAAGGTATATATCATATAAACCTTCTAATAAAATGGGTGGAAAGACTAAACCCTGGGTATTTTATTTGCCCTGAGACTCACACCAGTGAAATGGAGGTAGCCTATGACAGGCTAGAAAGCAAAGGCGAAGTGAGTGATCTAACCATTAACACCCCTCTGACTGAACAACAGAGATCAGAGCTGGACCTCCTTCTTGCTAAGTATTCACAGTCCTTTACCTCTAGGCCTGGGTTAGTATATAGCATTAGGCACCATATAGAGGTCATTACCAATAGCCCTATCAGGCAGAAACCTTATTGCCTACCAGAGAAAGTGAGAGGGGAGGTAATAAAGGAAGTAAGAAAAATGCAAGAGCTTGGGGTGATCGAACCCTCTGGTAGGGAGTGGGCATTCCCAATTGTGGTGGAGAAAAAGGAAGGCGGCATATGCCTCTGTCTTGATTTTAGACGCCTAAATGCTATATCCAAATTTGATGCCTACCCCATGCCTAGGATCAATGACATTATGGACAGACTGGGCAACGCAAGATACATCACCCTTTGACCTTATGAAGGGGTATTGGCAGATCCCTTTGGATGAGGCCTGTAAAGAGAAGACAGCATTCAGCACTCCCATAGGGCTGTATCATTTCGTTACCATGCCCTTTGGGCTGCATCATGCCCCTGCCACATTTCAGCACCTAATGGATCAGACTTTACATTAACATGAATCCTATTCCGCTGCTTATTTAGATGATGTGGTGGTGTACAGTCCTACATGGGAGGCCCATTTACAACATCTCACTGCTGTTCTAGACTCTCTGACGAAAGTGGGTTTGACAATCAATCCAGCCAAATGCAGTATAGCAATGCAGGAAACCAGATATCTTGGCTTCATTATAGGTAATGGGCAAGTCAAACCAGAAATCGAAAAGGTTGATGCAGTGGCACAATGACCTACACCCCTGACAAAAAAAACATGTTAGGTAATTTCTGGGGTTAGCGGGGTATTACCGTAGGTTTGTCCCCAACTTTGCCACAATAGCCACCCCTCTAACCAATCTTACAAAGAAACACTGTCCCACTAATGTAAAATGGACCCCTGACTGTGAGAAGGCCTTCTTTACTATAAAGGCATACTTGTGTGCAGCCCCCGTACTGAGAAGTCTTGATTTTACTCAGCCTTTTATGGTACAGACAGATGCTTCAGACTCGGGTATAGGAGCTGTTTTGTCCCAGATGGTAAATGGAGAAGAACATCCATCATCTATTTAAGCCAAAAACTGCATGAAAGAGAAACACGCTTATTTGGCTATA
This sequence comes from Neoceratodus forsteri, assembly GCA_016271365.2. Lineage (NCBI taxonomy): Eukaryota > Metazoa > Chordata > Ceratodontiformes > Ceratodontidae > Neoceratodus > Neoceratodus forsteri. The sequence goes on along the minus strand of CM028131.1, from coordinate 1,435,173,471 downwards.
GAAAAGGAATGCTTGCCATCAAGGGCCATGAAGCCCTTAAATTCTATTTATGGGGGAGCGGAGTTTGAAGTATTAACAGACCACAACCCACTCTGCTGGCTCCATGTAATGAAAGATAAGAACCCCAGAATAATGCAGTGGTATTTGGCCTTACAGCCATATAAATTCACTGTACACCACCGACCTGGTACTGCTAATAAGAATGCAGATTTCATGTCCCATTATGGGCAGATCAATGTCACAGTCAGACCTCAGGAAAAGCATAAGTGAAGTGAAAGGTTCGTTATAGCCTTTCATTTGTTGTTTATTTTGTTTCAAAGGGTCCCGGTGGAGCTTTGGGAGTGGGTGGGCTAAAGCTCCATCTCTCCCTCCTTGGAGAGAGAGATCTGATGATTGTGCATAAGTTTTACCAAAACTGGAAACTATAAAGGATTAGTACACTAAGGGTATAGTTTCCTCTTAAGTGGGGAGGAGTGTGAGAGAGCACTAGTACCCTTCCATAATTCTGCTCACTTTGTATGTGTGAAGCCTACTGCAGTAGCACATGTGTGTGACCATGCTATTCTTTTTCTTTCTGGTCTATCCCTCGTTCCTTATTTCAGACTGGCCACCTGGAATGGGACATCTCCTTTCTTGCTAAATCCTTCACTGTCTTTCTGCAGATGTGGAATTGTGGTGCTCGACCTCCCCCAAAGCAACAAACCGTAAATAATCTGGTGCAGCAGTCTGCAGCCTTAAAACATTTATTTATTGAGGCACAGGAATGTCTGCTGCTATTTTGTTTTTGTTTTTCCAGTTTGTTTATATTCCTTGTTTCTATAAAGAAGAAAGGTATACGATGTAGTGACTAACAGTTTAGTAACAGACTAGGTTGGTTGTCCAATCCAAAAAGGTTTTGCTGCTAAGTTCAGTGCTTTTCATAGCAATGCTAATAAACAAACAAATGCAGCATTAAGTATTTTCTTTAATAATGTAAATTAATATATTGTGACTGAGGCTGAGTGAGGTGAGCCATGTAACAACTGCTGTGTGTGCTACTTGCTAGCCTTGCCCTGCCCTCTTTACTAGTTCAAGTTAGAAATTCAGACAATTGTAAACAGAAGTTCAAACATGTTGAAAATGTGTAAGTCACCTGCATTAGTAAAAAGTGTTTGGAATCATTTCTAATGCATGAAGTAAGCAGTTCTTACCCAAATAATGAGAAATCCAAGCTTGGTAACAGAGGTGGGTCTGTTTTGGGACCTGTTCAGATCCCTGCTATGTTCTGCTAAGGAGCCAGCCATCCCTCTCCACTCCATTTTTATGCTGTGTGTAAGTGTATGAAGGCGGAGTCTGATGTGGTCATCTGATGGGTTCCTAGTATAAAAGGGAACTCATCCTGTGGAACATTCAGATTTCATTGGAGGATCAGTAGGTGCTGGTCCAAAGTGTTAGTCTGTAACTCTTCAGACTAAGACTCTTTTTGAATCCAGGACAGCTCATTGCTGGAATAGTCCTTGGAAGACTGGAGTATTGTTTTGTTTTTTTGTATCTTTTGTATTTCTTTTGACGTTGCAAGTTTGCAAGTTTTATTTGGTTATTTACTTGTCTCTACTTAATAAAAGATTTGGCTTGGTAACATTAAGCCTTGCCACCTTACTGTGGTCTCAGTGTCCATCATTGCACCCACACCCTTTGACAAGTGCATAAAAAACAAATACATTAGTAGGTTCAGGGATGTTGTTTTGCTCCTGTATAGAAGCTTGGTGTGACTGCACTTAGATTATTGTTTACAGTTTTGGTCACCTCATTTAAAGAGTGACATCATTGCTGTGACGAGGGTGCAAAGGAAGTTTACAAAATCCATATATGGTATGAATGGAATTGATTACAAGGACAGGTTGCGATTATTGAGTTTACATAGCATGGAAATGACACTATTGGGAGGAGATCTTATCCTGGTCTTTAAGGTACTAAAGAACAATGAGTTGCTGGCAGATATGTATTTGGAACTTAAAGAAATTACATACAATTTTAGGAACAATAATAAACAGCTATGTGGTAAACTATTTAGAACCGAGAAAAAGGGGCTGTATTTTACTCAAAGAGTGGTAAATCACTGGAATAATTTGCCCCTATAGATTATTGATGCTCTAAGTCTGGATTGTTTCAAGAGTTTTTTGGATGCCTTTATGGATACTTGGGAAGATAAATGGATCACCACTGTTTAATATGGGAGTAGACTAGAAGAGCCTATGCTACCCTGATTTATCAATGTATACCTGCTTTCACTCTCTCACACTCCCCAAGTGGCCAAGCTGCCTTTTGTTCTACTGTCATATATATATATATATATATATATATATATATATATATATATATATGTGTTTACCTCTCCATCACCACCTTACGCCTTTTTTCAGGCCATATACCGGGAACCCCCAGTCCTGACATCCACTCCCCCAGTTGTCCAACCAAATGGGATCCATGTAGGCATGGGAACCAACAGTCCCCAAGGGCCATCACATAACATGATGGGGCATATTTTTCTAGTTTTCTCCCCTTGTTGCACCTGGGCCTCAGCAATGCAGAAGCACATGTGTGTGAAGGTGCACATGTGCTCTGGAACCAATGGCCCCACTCCACCCACCTGGCCTAATGCCAGCCCCCTCATTTGATTGATGTTACCATCAGATCTCCACTTGGTGGCAGTCAAGAGCTGGGAAGGCTCACCTCCCCAGTCTAGGAGAGGAGAGCTGTCAAGTAGCTGCTCAATGCTCTCCCAACCCACCCCTCCTGGCCATCCCCCAGCAACCCTAGCTTGTTCCCAAAGTTGGGTCATAGGCATGGTAAGAGATATGGTGTCCAGCACCTAAGCCCTCTACACCTCTGGGATGGCTTTTATTCTGCTTTCCTAAACTATGAGGCTCTCTCCCTCTTCAATTTGTTAGGCTTCTTCTTGTCACAACCTGAAACTTCTCCATAATTTCTTTACTTACTTGAGCAGTTGCGCCTGATATGGGGGGTGGACTACAGTCTGCTGCACTCCACCCTACACTGACATTTGTACATTCATTCTATCCCTGCTGTCAGTGACTGCTCCCTACCCATCATATTTCTGCATTATAATTACTGGTGACCCCCTTTAATAACTTGTTTTAGTAGATCAAAAAAAATGTCATAATAACCTGAAATTGGGTAATTATGGCATTTTCATAAAACTGCATTTTCAGTGATGTAAGAGTTCAGAAGTAGTTCACGCTCAACATGTCTCAAGCACTACTCACAGTTTTTCCCATGAACAGGTGTTTTCAGAGGAAAGAATTCAGAAGTAGCTCATGATCAGCACATATCACAGTTCTCCCAAAGAGCAGCTGTTTTCCAAGTTCTGTCACAGATGCATTGGTACCTCAACAGTCAAACGTCCACACCACACCTGCATAGAAAAACAAGTAAAATAAGTGAAAGACAATGGAGAATAGATTTCAGTTGCCACAAGGAGATGAGAGAGAGAACACTTCATACAAAAGCAAGAGAATGTCAACACAGCCAAGCAGACAGGCAGTGATTTAAAACTTATCCTGTCATTCCTCGCTCAAAAAAATGAATTCCATTCCTTGTCAGAAATGCCCCCCAAAGACCTTGATGTCCTCTTAGCAGACTTTACATACTGTGCTAAAAAAACTGATGGTTCAGAGTATTAACCCAACACCCTTCATGGAATTCTTGCCAACATTGACAGACACCTCAGGTCAGACAAATACCCTGCCTCAATATTCCAAGGTCCTGACACAGATTCTATGTAAACTAAAGAGACACTCTGTGTGAAACAAAAATATTTGATGAAATTAGGAAAGGGTAAGTGTCCTCTGAAAGCACAACCACTTAGTGAAGATGACATTAACCTTTTGTACAGTTCTGGCACAATTTCAATGTTAACTCCAAAGGGGCTGCTAAATTTCATGTTTTTCCACATTGGGCTGTACGTCGCACTGTGAACAAAGGAGCAATATGATCTGAGGTGGGAGGGGCATTAAGTCAGGCAGAGACTCTGAGGGGCATTGTTTCCTTGAATATTGTGAAAGGCAGACAAAAACCAGATCAGGAGAAAACACAAGAGACGTACACCCTGTGGCACCCAGACTGTATGAGAACACCACAAGTGCACTTAGAGATCCACTTAGAGCCTATGATTTGTACAGTGACAACAGACCAACAAGCACATTAACCTCCAATGCTGCATCTTATCTAGCACCAAACACCAGCTATATGAAAGGGAAATCCCTGTGGTTTCATACAATGAAAATTAGCAAGAATAAACTTTGAAAAATGATGACAAATATGAAGCTCATTTCTGGTATACCAGATGACAAAAGAATCACAAACCACAAAGGCATTAATCCAACACTTAATCAATGCTAACATTGCCCCAACAGATGTGCAGCAAGTGTCTTATCACAAAAAATTTGCAACGCATAAGTACCTATTCTGTATGAAGTAAAAAAAAAAAACAAAGACAGATTTTGAATATTTTGAACAAGGTACCAGTTGGACACAGTACCACCAGGCACTTGGGTTAATATCCCAATACTGACACTGTAGTGCAGCATGAAGGGGTGCTGCAATCTTGAGGTGTCGTCTTTCAGATGAGACTTTAAACCGAGGTCCCATCTGCCTGTTCTGGTGGTAGTTCAGGTGGATGCTAAAGATCCCATGGCACTTCTCAAAAAGAGCAGGGCAATTTCCCCGGTGCAATGGCCAAATTTCCTTCATTCACGAAAAATACCACCAACAGCTTAATCTGGTTCAAGGTCAGATGGCATTCATCTGTATCCCCCTTCCCCAGGTCGTGCCTGAAAATAGGCAGGATTTGTCTAGTGCACTTACCCGATCAACAAAAACTAAAAAAAAAAGGAAAGAGTATCCTAATCCTGCAATTTTTCCAGAAAAAAGAGCTGAATCCACATGCCTTGCATCTACTTCTCTCAGCATGGATGGCCACACAAGAAGCTTGCAGACGCTGTCCGAGCCTAATTGCTTGTTTCACCAGGGAGTCACTGTGAACATCAATCAAAATGGGCCAGCAGCAAATAAAGCAAGACCACATGTGATCTATGATTCAGATTCTGAATGATGCGGTCATTAATGTAAGTACCTCCCCCTGGAAACAATCGCACTTGTACTTTGTAAAAAAATCTTCCTAAATTCTTAGAAAATTTTGTTTCACCATCAAGAAAACCAGCATCCAATACTCAGTTTTCACATGGTCCCTAACCTTTACCTATTCTTTTTACCCCACAGATCTCCATAGCAACCCTTGAGCCATGTTGACGTGACAACTACATTCAGATAGTCAATCAGCTCTCAATTTCTCAACCAGAACTATCCTTTATCTGCAAATGAATATTTTTAAAGGACTTTCTCCTTATAAAAGTGTTATTTGGGCATAGTTATAGTTGTGTTTTTCTAGTTAGCTGTTATCTCTCTAGCTGACATAACGAAAACCTGACCAACGTGTGAGCAAGTTCATATCCATGTTGTTTTATTTCTGCTGCAGTTCTGAGTTAAAAAGAACAGTTGCAAGCCAAATAAAAGTGTTTTCTGGCTAATGTTCATATAAATACTATTTCACTATTAAACATTATGTTTCGAAACAAATTTTTAAATGTTATCAACTCACTTGTTCCATTTCTTCAAGGTTTACTATATAACAGCAATTATCAGCAATTATAAAAAATAATGGCTAGGCAAGTGTGTGCCTGTGACTATTTTTTTCACACCTGCGGTGTCTGATAGCCACATAAACCTCTCAAGCTTCGCTCTTGAGGTTTATGGGTAATCAAACACCTCGGGAGTGAAAAAAATAGTCATATCACACAATTGCCTATCCGCTATTCTCTATGTAATATGTGGATAATGGTAATAATGCCATTAAAATCTATATCAAAAATATACCATAATGCCATTTTAGAGCTGCAGTGATGGTATTAAGAGACCTTGTAATACTATCATTAGAGGTGTGACAATAGTATTATGAGATCTTATAATATTATCACTCCAAGTTCTTCCCTATGCACTCAGAGAAAGCACCTTTCCCACATGATACTGTGAGTCAGCTCATGCTGTAACTGTCACATACAGTAAAAGCCAGCTCACAGCAGATGCAAAAGCAACATTAAGTGGCACAATGTGTCTTTGTGTTCCCCACCCCACTGTGAAGTATCTAGGGTAGGGGAAGCATGTTTTTGGGAGCAGATCACAGTACCAGAGAAAATTCCCTGATGGTGTACTCCCCTGCCCTGGCTTCAGCCCAGTAGAAGGCAGGAGGACAAGAGGCTGCAGAAAAGCTGCTTGGAGGAGTGCTGGTGGCTGCAGCTCCAGGCAGGAGAATGAAGATAAGCTTCTGACTGGAGAGGGAAAATTGAAACCTACTTGGATCCACATACTACAAAAAATAACAAATGGTGATTTTGTATTTCTCAGATATGGTACCATCTTGAGGTTATAAAGATATGCTGGAACCTCTCAAGCTTCGCCCTTCAGGTTTTTATTACAGCAGTACCTCTCAATGTTATTTTGGCCTCATAGTACATTGTCCCTTATCTATTATGCTATTTGTTGCTCATTGCTTTGTTTTTTTTGCTTTTCTTTCTTCTATTTTTATGGTATTACAATAATTTTCTTAGAAGTATTTTCCTGTAATTTGCATATTTTGTTATATTTATGTTTCACATTATTGCATTTTTAGTCAGTGTACTTTGTGTTCACTTTGTTTCTAACTCATCCTTTCCCTCCAGGTTGCATCTGGAAACAAGCTGATACTAGCTCAGTATACCTTTCCTGGTAAAACGTTTGAAATAAATAAATAAAATTAAATTGTAAAAAAGCAGCCATAGGTCAGTGCCATGTCTAATGGCACATATCTTCATGTGGGGCTTGCAGGGCTCTGCATGAAGCAAGTTGCAGGTCTGCTATGTGTCTGATGGGTCAATTGCTTCAGTTGGGGCCAGAGAGCTTTATGTTAATCAAACTTCTGGTCTGGTGCTGTATCTGACAAGTCTTCTGCTTATTATAGGGCCTGCAGAGCACCATGTGAGATAAACCACAGGTCTGGCACAGTTTTCCACATGTATGCTGCTTTGCACTGGGTTCTATGCCAAAAAAGTAAAGGGTGTCAGCTCTTTTGTATCTGTTTTAAGAAAATAAATTGCAAAAAACTATGTTGTGCTTTTAAGAAAAAGTAATATGATTTTAGGAGTCCTAGGTTTCCAGAAACCTTGGTAAGGCAGCTGATAGCTCATTGGTATGGTATTCTGAACAGGCTGGGTTCAAATCCAAGCTAAGATACTTACTTCTGTCTCTCTTTTGACTGTTTGTATTTCATGTTTGCACACCGCAACCTTGTGAATAAAAAGATAGGTAATGTTTGCAGCACCTCCTTACTTCCTGCCATGCAACCTGCCCAGGTAGAGGAATGGATAAGGGTCACTTAAAGTCTGGCTGGAGAAAGGAGGAATGAGTGTCCCATGGACTGTTTTCCACCTTCGGGAAGGGTAGTTCAGCATTTCAGTGCACCAACACCACCTAATAGAAGCTAGGTGGTGTAATTAGTGAGGGCCATGAGAAAAGGACCCAACACAGATACTATAACATCTACCTGCATCAGCACAAGCATGAACGTCAATGCACATGACTCACACCTAGGGGAAACTGACAAAAAAAATGCAGAAAACAACTCTGCAGGTCCCACACTACTGACTGAGGCACACAGGAGACAGTAGATGACAGGTCTAGGGGTCAACCCCAGAAGGGGTCTGACGGGTGCAATACTGGAGGAGAAGCTGTACATAAAAAAAAATATGCAGTACCTGGTTTTGAATTTCAGAAAGAATAAGATGCTACTGGGACCATATGTTTTGAGATGCCTTGGTGGTGCAGCTGGTAGTGCACTGGGAAGGTATTCCAAGCAGCCTGTGTTCAAATCCCAGATGAGGCACTTATTGCTTTTTCTCTTCTGTTTGTTTGCATTTCACATATGCACACCCCACTCTTGTGAATAAAAATTTAGTTAATTTGTGCAGCAATAGGTTGTACATTTGAGAAAAAGTAAGGTGCTTCTGGGAGTCCCATGTTTCCAGTTGTCATGGTGGAGCAGCTGGTAGTGCACTGAAATGTATTCCATGCATCCTAATTTCAGTTCTGGATATGACACTTATTTATCTCTTCTTTCTGTTTGTATTTCATACGTGCACACCACAACAGTGTGATTATGTATTTAATAAATATGTGCAGCACTAGGTATTGTGCATGAGAAAGAGTGGCGTGCTTCTGGGAGTCTCAGGTTTCCTGTTACCTTAGTGGTGATGGAAGTAAACTAAAGGTATGCCTTTTGCAGATGACACCAAAAATCCGTAATAGGGTGGACACTCAGGAAAGGGTGAAAAGAATGCATAAGAACTTTGAGAAACTTAAGAAGTGGTGAAGAGCATAGTACTTAGGGGTTTAATACCAAAAAATGCAAAATCATGCACCTAGGATATAGGAACCCAACAGCTATGTATAGGATGGGGGGAGGGACTGACAGTCACTGAGCAGGAATGGGACCTTTTGATTATGATATCTGATGACCTCAAAATGACAGGGCAGTGTGACAAAGCATTGGGTAGGGCCTTTAAGATGCTGGGATGCATAGCGAGAGGTATCCCCAGCAAGAGGAGGGAAGTGATGTTGCCATTGTATTGCTCACTGGTGAGACCCCACCTAGAGTATTGCACCCAATTCAAGAGGGTGCACCTCAAAAAGGACATAGACAGGGTGGAAGCAGCCCACAGGAGAGCAACTAAAAGGGTACTCGGGTTGCATCAAAAGCTCTGTAGGAGAGACCAAGGGATATCAACATGTACACTCTATAAGAGAGGAGAGTAAGAGGGGCCATGATAGAGACCTACAGGTACCTCACAGGGGTAAACAGGGTGCAGAAGGGGAGTCTCTCTCAAAGGAGAAACAGCACCAAGATCAGAGGACATACAATGAAGCTGGAGGGAGGAAGGAGTTTAAGAGGAATATGAAAATTGTAAAGGGAAATAATATGAGTCTGTGACCAATTTACAGGGACAATGGTTTGAAGATGGTTTTTATATGAATAAATGGTGCTAAAAATGATGGGCTTTGGAGACCCTCTCAAAAATGTGGTCAATTTCAGGTAGGTGGCCAAATTCAAGATGGCTACCAAAACCTTAAAAATGGCACATCTCAGCTCATAATCACTGTATAAAGCTGTATTTGGTGTCTAAATGGGGATTTGGAGGGTCAAGGAATTCACTTTTTATAATAAAAATGTTATTTCTTGAAGCGAAAGACACCATGACAACCTGTTCAAAAATTTCCACAATATTGTCTGATTAATTTCAAGTTCCACCACCCCAAAATTTGAAATTTGTGTTTCTAAACTTTGATTTGTAATGCATGTCATTTGTCAGTGTCAGAAAAATAGCCACCTTTTATTTTTACAAAATCTGGTTTTGCAGAGTTAGTAACATTTTTAATTTAAAGCAGCAGTGCAACGATAAAAGTTATTCCAAAAAGCTAATTTTCTGATATGGTTATAAAAAAATATTGGCAGAACTGTTGATTTGGATTTTCTTTATGCTTCCTATGCTGTATACTGTACATTTGCATTTTTGTCTGGACTCGGGTCCTCATTATTATTTCTATATACAAATGAGGTGGCCATCTTTTTTTCTTGAGAAATAATTACTTAAAAACTTTCATAAATTTTTCAAATGGGAATGAAAACTGAAAATGTTACCACCAAAATTAACTGGAAGACATCTGGCATCAATTAAGAAGAAAAAAAGAAGGGGTCAAATTTTAACCCATTTTCTTTGCACTGATGCTTTAAAAGTTCTAGTTTGGTAACATTAGTTGGATTGTACAATTATCTAATATCCATAATGTTCAAACCCTTATTGCTGTCATAACATTCTCCAATTAATGTTTGAAGTGCTGTCTTCATTTAAGTATGCACAAAATCTCCTACTTATTTTCTTCTTCCATGTTATTCTCACAGTCATTATCAGAATCATAGTCTGTATCAGTGTCTGAATCAGATTCTGTATCATCTTTTCCACCTGTTGAGATGTTCTCTTGTACTACAATATCCCTGAGGCTGTTTGGTACAGGTGCCTTTCTGTATTGGAGAAGTTGACATTTCCCTTCAATCAGAGTTCAGCCATGGTCCAGTGGTGATGGTGAAGCATCAGGCTTGTCATAGCTGAGCAGGATGTACACCTGGTAGTTAACTCGCTTCACCTTCAAATCATGTGAATCATGGTCAGAAGGCATTCTCTGGGTTGACTTTCTCTTCATTTTGTCCCACTTTAATGCCAAGCCTCAGCTACCATCTTGCTGATACTATCTCGACAGTCAAACCTGATAGTGAACTTCGCATGTTGTCCAGAATGTTTGGTGTCACTGGGTGACTCTTTCCAACACCTGACAACAACCTAGGTGCTTCTTCAGATTTCAGTGTGCTTTGAAATATTGACTTCTTTCCATGTCCAAAGAACCCTGAGACTGCATCTGCTCCCATGTGTATATGAAGAGGTACAATGACTTGAGCAACTTCTTTTGAACACAGTGCCTTGCTGTCAAATTTGTCCTTCCTCCACAAGTTGAGAACACCATCCACCTGGTATGATACATAAGCAGCTAGGACTACTATGTCAGTGTCTTCTGCATCAAGTACAACAACATCCTTTACTCTATTTTTCCTCAGTGTGAATATATATAAAGAGGTATCATGTTTGCTTCAATGTGGTGACACTAGAACTCTTTAATTTACACATGTTCATCCTCAGAGAACAGATCCCTATAGTTGCTCTTCAATGAATATAGAAATCAGATGGCAGGATGTTGATGTGCAGAAACCCTGAATTCACCCTTCAGGAATTGCTGGATACATATTTTGTTGCCTGGGTTTTTGAACATGTGAAACTCATTTGAAGCAGGCAGCTTATCTTCTCTCTTGATATGTATGTGTGTATATATATATATATATATATATATATATATATATATATACACTATATATTTTTTCCCCATGTCCCTCCTGTGTATGATGTGCATGTCGTCCTATGTGCAAATATCCATGCGCATAATCTGCCCATGTAAAGTCACTTTAATCGTGCTTTTCTCTATCCTCTGCAGAAGGAGTGGCAAGCCTCCAAATGAATCCCATGTCTACCAGGGCAATGTAGCTACTGACAGGGTGTAGTGGAACCAGGTTTAACTTTTCAACTAACTTAGATTTTTGCACTTTGACCACAGTTCCATTAGGACTGAATATTGAGAGACATCCCTCTGTCACACGTTGTTCCATTACTTCTGACAGCAGATCAAATTTCTCCTTGCTTTTTTGAGCAAGAGAGATTACTTCTGCCGTGGCATTGTTTTCCATTACACTAGGCTTCGTTACAATGATTTTTGTACTATCTCTGATAATAGGTTGTCTACTGAAGTTGTACCTTGAGCTTCAGTGAACTATTGAATAAAATTGAATTCTGACTAACTGTTATTAAAGACCCAAAAGCCTTTTTTGCCTACATTAGAAATAACTCAAAACAAAATAGTAAATAGGGGCCATTAGTAGAAAATAATAGAGAATTAAGTAAGTCATGCGACATTGCAAATGCTTTTAACACCTTTTTTAGGACAATATTCTCTATGGCAGAAGAAATTCCAGCCAAATCTGATTCTATTAATAACAGATTTAGTGCTATTACTGAGGAAGAAGCTAACATGGTGCTAAAGGAATTAGAGGAAAAATCCTCCCCTGGACCTGGTCTAATCAATTGTAAATTCCTGAAAGAAACAGCTGATGCAATGAAAATACCCCTCACTATTTTGTTTAATAAATCATACCAATCTGGAGTAATTCCACCTGAATGGAGAAAGGACACAGTAGTCCCTATATATAACAAACTCTGGTCAGAGCCAATATGGCTGTGGAGAGCTTTTTGGATGCTTTTACCGATTATTTCTAATGAATTTGCACAATGCAGATCTATGGAGAGGCCGTTTCAGTGTGGTCTTCCTTTTACACATTTTTACAATGTGTTTTCCTAAATACAATGTGTTTTCCTAGAATATGCCTGCTGATTGCTATATATTTAGCTTGGATAGTTCACAGAAGAAATGGCATCTTATTTTCAGTGGGGCTCTATATCTACACAATCATATGCTGCATTGTGTAAAATCAGAACGCATTAAAAACAATATTTTATATCTGAGGGGATATATTATGTACCAGATTGATGCACGAGCAGAAAGATGCATCATACAAAGAGGGTGTGCCAATCAGCACTGATGCAATATTCAAAACGAATGTGCCACCAGTATAGGGTGTGCATACAGTGAAGCCCACCAGGATGAAGTGCAGCACTGCATAACTCTACAGTAGAGTTACTGCTGCAAACAATGCAATTTCAAAGGGAGTTAATCCCATTTGTCATGCAGTAAACCTGTGACACTGCTGTTCATCCTGGCGGACTTCATCGTCATGTTGAAAATGTGACCCTGGATGGGAGTCGCAGGGTAGGCGGTCACCAAGTCAGGTGCATCCAGGGTGACCCCGACTGAATACCTTCCAGGGGGAGTGTGTGGCACATACTAGTTTGCAGCACAGCCCCCATGGGAGATATTCAGCCCAGGAATGCAAATTAACTAATTGAGCATGCAGGGTGCAATGGGGCCTTATGCATGCTCATTACCAGGCCATTTGCATGTTGACATGGGGATCAATGTGCCAGAGCAGCTCTTGCCTCCAAGCCTTGCCCCCGATCACTCCCATGTAGGACAGGCCCTGAAGTCTCTGGTGGTATAGTGGCACCCGTCCACCCGTTCCCCCAGCCCCGATCATACCAGAGTCCAGGCTCTATCGATTCCATATTGTCAGGACCCCAGTGCCATCCCTAATTGCACCTTAATACACCTACTGTCCATGTCCATAGTATAGTGGCCCTGCTCCCCCTCATGGGTGCACAGACACCCCCCTCCATTCCCCCAGCCCATCCCATTGCGACAACTGGCTCTGTAATGGTATTGTACCTCTCTATCAGTGGGTGGTGGAGCACTTGCAGTAGGATGCTGCAATGTGTTGTATCTAGGCAGGAGCTGCATCTGGGTGATAACACCCAGTGGCCATACACCTCAAGAACTCGCATGTGGATCCATCATCCTGGTGCCATTGCACTTCTCAGGGTGGATGATGGCTGATGCAGTACCCACTCACACAGGTCTCTAAACATGCATGTTACAGCTGACCTCCCATTCATTTGTACAATTGAGGAACTGTGGATGAACTATCAATAGCCTGAAGCATACACTGCAAATGGCATTACAGGATGCTGCACCCCATGGCACCTGGGATACCTCAGCAGTCCAGAGGGTGGCATGTTACACAGGGAAACAGGGGAGAGTGTGGACTTGCAGCAGTGTATGACAGCAGGAAGATACAGCATCAGCAAGGCATGCATTGGAGGTATGTAAATTCCCTCTTTAAGTTTGCCAGGGATGTACACATGGCTGCATATACTGGTGGATACGCAGCTGGCATGGTGCCCCAATGTACGGTACAGCCAGTTGGGTCATTCCAGAGTGCAGGTCTCCAGCCTGGGTTCAGTGCAGTCAATGGCTGGCCATGGCAGGGTGTGGAGGGCAGTGCCAGTCTTTCAACAGGTTGGGTATGGGGGAGTGAGGGTGTCTGTGTACAAGGGTGGTGGATGGGAGTCCTCTAGACTATAGATATGGACCATGGTTTCCTCTGGTGCGATCAGGTCTAGGGGGCCCTACATTATGGAGCTCTTCAGTAATGGAGATGGCTTGATTGGGAATGGAAAGGGGATACCTCTAGTCCACCAGGGATGCTAGGCTGCTGTGCACCCACATCTGCAGCCTGCCTATGGGTGGCTGGCTGGGTTAGGCCAGCTATTCATGGCCTAAAATGTGGGCCACGGTGCTCTGGACTGTGAGGGGCACATTCACACTGAATATGCTGCAGCACAGCATATGCCAGGGATTGCCCCCTCGACTTGAATGACATACCATTTTTGTGTGCTCTAGCCCATTCCCTTGCGGCTGCACATCCCGCACATTTGAAAATCATGCTGCTACTTCGCATTGTTGGAATTGTGCGGCACACCTCCCTTTTCCACTGGGATGCACTGTGTATCTCCTTTGAATATGGGGGCACTCGACTAGGTACCCTGAATAAATACATTATAAAAATGGTTAAGTCATGACTCCACTGAAAATAAGATGCTGCATCTAATTTGGGATAGCCTGAATAAATGTAGTGCAAAAATGTCTAAATGAATATCTATCACAATAAGATGTAGCATGTCCCCTGTCTATTCAGGATACATAATATTGGATAAGAAACATTCAGTGCTGCCAGATTCAAATAACTATTACCCTTTAAGAAGCCCTCATTTTCCCTGTGTTTTTCCCACAATGGCAGAATCAAATCCCTGTAGATTTTTGCATAAGTCACTGGTTCCTTATTTATGACTTTATTCTTTATTTATTATATCAGCAGCCTTTATTAGGAAAAGACCTCTGATTTACTGCTCAGTATTAATATTTTATGTCAAGATGACATTGGAATGATTTGGATTTATATGCTATGCATAAGGCATAATGGTGGACTATATGAATCAACAAATATCAAGCTCATTATTTCATGAACTATACTCAAAATTAGTTATCACAAGTTAGACAATCTTTCAAAAGATACTAGTAATGCCTGTAAACAAATTTATTGGAAATAAATTAGAGACATTTATATATATATATACACATATACAAATATATATATATATATGTATACACACAAATGCTATTTTTGCATCTTATAGTTATTAGTTTTCAGACAAATTCTCATAGACTTTTTTTCTGTCCACCTGATGGAATCTTGAATGAGTTAAGTAAATGTTATTATTTTCTTTAAGGCCCTGATCCAGCAACTCAGTATATCATATTATAAAATGACAAAACAGTCTTCCATTTGCAGTTGTTTGATCAGGAATTTTATAAATGGTATAAGTTGTTTTTATTACATCTATATTGGTCCATTAAAAGGTATCAAATCATTTGCTTCTGCATCACTCTTGGTTTGTCAGCAGTTAATTCATTAGATGAGGTCTTCCTTTTCAGGAGTCTGGCTGTTTCTCCACTCCTCCCCCAAACACACACACACACACACATACACACACACACACACACACTCACTATAAGAGATCTCAATATATCAAGCCCCTTACCATCACTTATCCCCTTAATATCTGTTATGTTTGGGAAGCAGGCCACAGCCCTTCTGTCAGAAAGAAATTTATATGTTTAGTCTGGATATATATTTATTTATTTATTTGTTTTACAACAAGTGCCTATTTTCAGGTGCGACCCGGGAGGTTACAATACAGAAAAACATGGTACATATTCAGGGTAGCATACAGGCCCACAACTACAGGTGGGCCAGAGAGAATACAGTACACAGTACATTGAGACATGGTGCATAGACAGAAAACAATCTCACCCACACACAGGTGGGGCCAGAGTACAGCATATAGATAATAGTACAGAGTCAGAGCTAACAAACATGAGTATGACTACAAGCTCAATACAATAAGCCCACATTGTGGCAAGGGGTGAGGAGAACAACAGGTACAGGAAGCTGAGTGGGGGAGGGCCTGAATCTGCAGACACACCATGTGGCGGTCGGGAAAACAGGCAAGGGGTAGAGTGACATTGCAGTGGACAGCATAAAGCTAGGGGTGAGGAACCCAACATGGGGGGACCACCACGGCAGAGGTAGGCATGAATTGCAGGGGGAGTACTGTCCAATCCAGTGGCAGGCCCCAGTGGGCAGGTCAGGAGATAGCGAGGGGACTTCGGGTGCCCCAAGGGTGGGAGCTAGAAGGGTAGGGGACCCCTGACAGTGGAGAGAGGGAAAAAAGTGCTGTCCTAAGGGGAGGTGGGGGCCAGGAACAGCTTGAGGGTGGGGGGTAGGCTGGCCACGAGAGCAATAAGTGCGGGGGAGGAGAAGTGGCTGAGGCTGAAACCTATGTAGTGGGAGAGGTGTCGGGCAGCCGCTGGTGCCAGCTACTCATTGCCACAAGGACAGGTGGATGCCCCTTTGAGGAATTTCTAGAGGGACGTTTTGAAGCCGGAGTGGGAGGGGGTGGCTCGAACTGGAGCAGGGAGGGAGTTCCAGAATCTAGGAGCATAGATGGAGAAGGCCCGATCCCCGGTGAGGGAGCGGGTCCTAGGGACCTTGCAAGTGAGAGTCGAGTTGGGCATAAGCTGATAGGCCGGGGTGCAGTGTTGGAAGGGAAGGGCAAGTGCTGGGGGGCAAGCAGTTTGGACTATATTGTCAACCATGCTACCAAGGACAGAGGCACGGTGTTTATCAGGGGGAAGCCACTCCAGACGGGCATAGAGGGCACACTGATGCGTAAGGCGATGGGCAGAGAGGGCAAAACGTCAGACGTTGTTATATGCCATGTCCCATTTTGCTAGGGAGGCATTCGGGACAGGCGCAAAGCCAACAAGCCCATAGCAGAGCATAGGTAGGAGTATCTCCCTGGCTATGGAAGGGGCCGAGTGGCCAGGGTGAGGCAGTCCTTGGCCCTGTAGGCTAAGCCGAGCTTACTGTTCGACACTTTACAAATGTTCCGTAGATGCTCAGTGAAATCAAGCTGGGGATCTAGGGTCACCCCTAGGTACCTAGCGGAGTTCAGGACAGGCAGGAGGGAGCCATTCCCCCCGTTTATGGTGAGGGGGGAGGGGCAAGATGCAGTTTTGGCCACCGACTTGAATAACATGGTGTGTGTTTTGTCAAGATTTATGGTGAGCTTGCATCCCACGAGCCAGTTTAGGATACGCCCAAAGTCAGAGTTGAGTTGGGAGTTGATGGTAACGGAGTTCTGGGAGCTAGATAGTAGTACCAGGTCATCCACATATAGAGTAGCAGCCCCGAGGGTAGTAACTGAGGGGAGTTCATTCACATAGAGGGAGAACAGAATGGGACCAAGAATTGACCCTTGGGGTACTCCACATCTGACTGGGAAAAGGCCTGAAAGGGCATGGTTAAAACAGGTGTATTGTTGTCTCCCCCCAAGATAGCTGGTGAACCAATCAAGAGCTCGGGGGGAGAAGCCTTGCCCAAGTAGAGTGGAGACAAGGAGATTATGGTCAACCCGATCAAAGGCCTTAGAGAGGTTGACAAAGATGGCCCCAGTCAATTTACCTGCATCTGTGGCAGCTCTGACCTCAGAGGTGACCATGGCAAGAGCAGTGGATGTGCTATGCCCCTTCCTGAAGTCGTGCTGAGCCGGGGAGAGAACTGCATATTCCTGCAGGTAACGGGAGATTTGTCCGGCTACAGCTTTTTCAAGTAGCTTGCTGGTAGCAGGGAGTATGGCAATGGGGTGGTAGTTATTTATCTCCTTGGGGTCACCGTGCTTAAACACCGGGACAACCTTGGCCACCTTCCATATGCAGGATAGTTCACTGAAGACCTGGCATTTTATCAGATAGGTCTTGAGAGGTTACAAAACAATATAAATCTTTGCAAAGTTTGGTGGGAAAGGGTAACATTTATGAGGTATGAATCTTTCTTGAAAGATATTCATCCCCAACTGAAGTTAATAGCAAAAAATGTTTAAATGCTATTCATTTAAATGTGCAAGCTATTTCATTTTGAAGGGGTAAACAAATCTCCAATGTAATAGGCAATCAATATTTAACAAGCTGTTTCAGTTTCCTAATGGCCATCTGATAAGCAGCTTGGAGTTATGTCTCCAACATTCTAAACACAAAGAAGGGATTATTTTATTTTAGTTGTCATTGTGATTTGTAGATGTGGAAGGATACATTGAAAAGTTCAAAAAATGTGTTCCATGAAACTCAGTTTTCAAGCTACAGATAGCAAAATGGCTGTAGGCTCCACCCATAGCCATAAAAAGGGTAATAGAAATTAAGCCAGTAACTACAGACCCATAAGCCTCACCTCAACTGTATGTAAATGTTTAGAGAAGCTTTTAAAATCTAGATTGGATAAATAATTAGGTGATAGGAATCTGGGAGATCTGACCCAACATTGTTTTGTAAAGGGAAAATCTTGCAATACCAACCTAATTTCTTTTTATGAAAAAATCAGTAGTAGTTTGGATAAGGGTATTCTAGTGGAAGTAGTGCTACTTGACCTTAAAAAGGCATTTGATAAGGTCCCCCTTTGCACAGCTTGTAATCAAAATGGCTCAACTAGGACTGAACCCTTGTATCATTAGATGAGTGTCCAAGTAGTTGTCGAACAGAACTCAACAGGTCCGTATATCAGAAACACTGTGAAAAGAAATTAGGGTCTCCAGTGGGGTGCCACAGGGCTCTGTTCTGGGCCCTGACTTATTTGGAATCTTCATAATTTATTTATGTATTGATTTAAAAGTTTTACCAGGAAGGCATACTGAGCGATGCAACACTCGATTCCAGATGCATCCAGTGATATTAATATGGGCATGCACTGCAAAATAGTGAAATGTGTGGATGATATTAAGCATTGCTCTGAAATTGACTCCCCACTTAAAACGGAAGTGTTCCAACAGGACCTCATGAGAGTAGATATGTGGGCAAAGGTGAATAAAATGGATTTCAGCATAAAAAATGTACACTTATTCACTTTGGTAAAAAAAATCCAAATACAACATATAAATTAAGTGGGTGTCCAATTAAAGCAGTTGACTGTGAGATTGACCTAGGTGTTATCAACAATGATCTTACTTAGGCTGATCAGTGTAGGCAGATAACCTTTAGAGTCAACAGAATATTGACAATGATCAAAAAAGCTTTTGTTAACAGGAGTAGGGCATGTATTCTTCCACTATACACTACCTATATCAGACCACTTTTGGACTATGCTGCTTCCTTTTTGGGCACCTTACCTAGCTAAAGATATAGTACATGGATTGTGGAATCGATACAAAGAAGGGCTACAAAACTTGTCTCATCCATAAATATCCTCCCTTATCCAAACAGACTAAATGCCTTTAACCTATATGATTTACAAACTCAAAGGAATAGGAGAATGAAGCTTTTTAACATCTTAAATTACCCACACCTTACAAAAGAATGCAACATTGAATGGGTGACTAAACCTGATGGCCTTAGATTCCACAACAAACATCTTAAGGTCCTTAAGGCTAATACCAATAAAATAGCTAACTTTTTTAGTATTAAAGCATGCAAACAGTGGAACTCATTGCCATCAAACTTGGTTAATATTGAATCCTTTGAGTCATTTATAAAAGCCTTAAATTTATATTTGATTAGCATCGGGAATTAAAATACACCCAGCAGGTGTGAGGAAGGTGGTCTCCATGGGCTTTGGCATTCTTCCAACTTTGTTAACTGAGTAATACCAAGTAAATGATTTCTTAGTTGAAAACATCCACTCCTAAATGAATTTGTTGACTAGTGATTCACCATCCTCATGTGCTGTATCAAATTCCTGGACAAGTTTTTCTGATGCAATCATTCCAGGTTGGAGATTCCTTAGAATAGGCTTTGTAACGTCAAAAGAATCACAGTCAAATTCTGTGATGCAACTATCGAGATCCTGTACTGCCTGTTTATCTGCTCTGAGTTGGGTGGTTGAATTCTCACTGTGGCATTGAGAGGTTGCCTTCATGTTTGCGATGGCATGCAAAGAGACTCTAACTTTATTTATAAAGTTTGCATTTCTAGTGTGAGTTAGCAGCATCTTCTCATTCTTCAAAATTCTCATCCAACTAACTTTCATCTTTAAGCCCTTGTTCATTGACATTTCTATCCATAGATCCAGTGGCAAGCAAGAGTAGGGGCTCCCTGTTATTGATTGTTCAAATAAACCATCACACATGTACTTGTTTTTCTACTCAGGCAGACAGCTAACCCTTACCCAGAACTCAATGAGCCATCTTCAGTACATGTCATTGACATATACTTGCTGTCATGGCAACATCAATCTGAGTGATGCCTTGAATGCCTGCCAATCCTGAGTTTTAATGCATGGATATTCATCATCAGTATTTCAGTCATGTACATGAATCTGAGCCAATACGTTGCCATTAAACTATAAGAATTTTCAACCATTTTGAATGCTTTCACAACAAATGAAGATGATCTTGATCAGCCTCTAGTTCATCACAGATCTTCTTGAGCTCTTCTTGTGTGTTTGTGGAGGGGTGTCCTAGTTTTTCCATCTTTTCTTGCAGCTCTGGAGACAAGAGTAGACCATCACTAAGTCCTTTTCAAATTATTGTGTGAGCCAGTACCTCATGCATCAGTTGAAGACATCTGATGCTTCTCTTATAATGTTTTCTGTGCAGCGCTTTGTCAACTGAACCCTCTGTAATCACACTTGCTGCAACAAGAATGTCAGATAAACCAGATCATTTTAATCACTTGTTGATTGCTGATATGAAAGAACACTGTGCATGGAATGGACCTAGGACTGGAAGGATGAGTTCAAACTGTGTAGGATTCTCATTTTTCAACTTGAACGATCAAAGCATAGACTGGCTGATCTCCATCCACTTGAATGAAAGGCATTGATGTATTTTTCACTACAGTGGCTACATGACACATCACCTCATGTACTACTGACTTATGGGGTTGCTTGGGCAATGTGAGGTAGTAGTATGCCTTGCTCTTTGTAGCCAACATCTGGATATTGTCTTGAAATCCAGCAAATGCTCCAATCTTCTGGCTTTCTGCTGGAACCACTTTCCCATTGCTATCAAGACTTGTGAAAGAATGGACCATTTCTTGAATCTTTTGGTCCTGAGTGCTTTGTGGTGAGACATGAACTTCAGCTTAAACTGATGGTAGGCCACATTTGACCGTCTTGTAAGGCTGAACTCTGTGTTGTTCTGCACTGATATTTTTCATCTCAGGAGGCTTTGCCATGGTCAGTTTAGGATGATTCTCAGTAGAAACTTTAGTAGCAATTGCCTCTGGTTGAACAAACATCACATTTGTGCAGTAAAATGTATCTACTCTGGTCAATATGTCATCCTGAAAGTTGTCATTGTCTAGAATGGCAGTTCCAGGAAAATCATTGGTAAGCTCTTCAGGACAGCTGTCATTCTTATGAAGCTCAAACTTGGCCCATGTAGCATACTGATTAAGAACATCCTGGTAGCTTATTCTGAGAGAGATAATTTCTTCATCATGTCTATAATCTCACAACTTCTAGTCAGGCCATGAAGATGGGGAAAATCATGGAGGGCAGAGTTTGGGAGGGTTTGAAGGCACTGAGGGTGGACAAGGCGCCAGGCCCAGATGGCATCCACTGCAGGGTACTGAAGGAGCTGGCAGAGGTCCTTGCAGGACCTTTGGCAGACCTATTTAATGCCTCACTACATTTGGGGTGTGTATCTCAGGACTGGAGGATGGCTCATGTGGTGCCCCTCCACAAGAGTGACCCCAAGGATGAACTGGGAAACTACAGACCAGTGAGCCTCAGATCCATCGTGGGTAAGCTAATGGAGACTATCCTGAAGGAGGGCTGGTGGCCCTCCTAGAGGCCCAAGGACTACAGGACAGCAGACAGCATGGCTTCATATGAGGCAGATCCTGCCAAACCAACCTGGTGGAGTTCTATGATTGGGTAACTAGGCAACTGGACAGGGGCTATGCAGTGGATGTCCTGTATCTGGACTTCAGTAAGGCATTTGACTTGGTGCTGCATGGAAGGCTGGGAAGTAGGTTAGTAGGCACAGGGGCAGGTGCAAAGCTGGTTAGATGGATAGGAAACTGGCTTCAGGGAAGGCAACAGAGGATGGTGGTGGGTGGGGAGCTCTCACACCCAAGGGTAGTGACAAGCAGTGTTCCACAGGGCTCGGTGTTGGGACCAGTGTTGTTTGGGATATTCATTGCAGATATATCATGGGACATCAAGAGCAAGATCAGTCTGTTTGCTGATGATACCAAGGTAGGAGCAGTGGTGGATGATCTAGGGGGATGACAGGGGTTGCAGGATGATCTGGCTAAGCTTGAAATCTGGTCAGACACCTGGCAACTGGGGTTTAATGCCAAAAAGTGCAAGGTGCTGCAGTTTGGGATGAAGAACCCAAGGAGGAGTTACCAGCTGGGGGGAGTGCAGCTAGCCCAGACAGAGGAGGAGAAAGATCTGGGGTGCTCATTACAGGGTCAATGAACAACTTCGAACAATGTAGGAAGAGCAGTGCAAAGGCCAACAAAATGTTGGGTTGTATTGCAAGGGATATATCCTCGAGGAGGGAGGAGGTGATTCTGCCACTGTATAGGTCATTAATTAGACCACACCTGGAGTACTGCATGCAGTACTGGTGCCCGTATCTGAAGAGGGACATTAAGTTACTGGAGGGGGTGCAGTGCAGGGTGACAAGGTGATCAAGGGGCTGGGGGACTTCTCATTCGAGAGGAGGCTGAGGGAGTTGAACATGTACTCACTGGAGGAGAGGAGGGACTGGGGGGACATGATTGAAATCTTTAAGTACATGAAAGGAATAAACAAGACAGGTACAGAGGGGCTGTTCAAAGTAAGGGAGGGGAGGGACACCAGGGGCCATGATATAAGACTGGAGGGAGGAAGGTTCAGGAGGGAGATGAGAAGACACTTTTTTACAGAGAGGGTGGTGGCTGGGTGGAATGCGTTACCTGCAGAAGTGGTATCTAGTAGAACAGTGGACTGCTTTAAGAGGGGATGGGACAGGACAAGGGGGAGGGTTAATGAAGGGGGAGGGTGAAAGGGAGGGGCAGCTGCAGAATAAGGGGTGCTAGCTGCACATTTGAGCAGACTTGATAGACCTCTAGGCCTTTATCTGCTGGCAAATTTCATATGTTTGTATGTTCATATAACTTGACCTTTAAGGAAGTGTGTTTCCGCATGATGAATGAAAATAACAGTGATGACAAGGTTGCAATCTCTGGATCCTGGCAGGCATCATTGAAGTCACTAGCAACAGGGTTCTTTCGCTAGGTGAGAAACTTTTGTAACTCAGGATTAGGTTCTTCAGTGTTCTCAAGCTTAGGCTAGCTCATACCTGTATCATACAATAACTTATATTTCATACACCTGGCAATGGTAATCAGTAATTGTTCATCTCTCACTCCCCATGAGTAGATTGCTGCTTCCACTTAACTTCCACCTGCAGATCTGTCTTACACTATGGTACTCTCATTTTTCTGGACAGGATCATGAAATCCAATCCTGTTTGCAAACTCCTTTTGAATAATCTGCTTGATTTTGTTGCACTTGTATCATAACCAAAATTCCTCAGCAGGTTATTGTAGTCCATCAGTAGTCCTTGTACTGTTCTTGGCTCATTCATATCCAATATAAGGCCAGCCTAAAGTCTTATTTGTTTAGACAGGCCTTTGCAGATAGAAACATAGAAACATAGAATTTGATGGCAGATAAGGACCGCTTGGCCCACCCAGTCTGCCCATTTCCCTGCCTACTGGATAAGCTGCAGATCCTAGTTAACCAGCAGCCTACTTCTTTCTACCCCCACCCCCCAGAATTGCCTTATGACTATCCCATGCATGCTCGAATTCCACCACTGATTTTGACTCCACAACCTCCTCCGGAAGGCCGTTCCATGCATCCACAACCCTCTCTGTGAAAAAATACTTCCTTAAATTACCTCTGAGCTGCCCCTCTATCTTCAAATTGTGCCCTCTTGTTCTTGCACACCTCTTTTTGAAAGATGCTACCTCTTGACTTTGTTGATTCCCTTGAGGTACTTGAAAGTTTCTATCATGTCCCCCCTCTCCCTCCTTTCCTCGAGGTTATACATATTAAGCTCCTTAAGTCTCTCTTCATATGTCTTCCGGTGCAGACCCTGCACCATTTTAGTTGCCCTCCTCTAGACAGCTTCCATTCTGTCTATGTCTTTGTGGAGATTGGGTCTCCAGAACTGCACACAGTACTCCAGATGAGGTCTCACCAGCTGTCTGTACAGAGGGATAATAACTTCCTGTTTTCTACTGGTGATGCCTCTCCCTATGCATCCCAGTATCCCCCCAGCCCTCCTTGCTGCCCTCTCACATTGCTTGCCCACCTTTAGGTCATCTGATATGACTACCCCAGGTCCCTTTCCATTTTTGTTGTTGTTAGTATCTCACCCCATTGTGTACTCTTCCCTGGGATTTTGTTTCCCAGGTGCATTACCTGCACTTCTTAGCATTGAATCTAAGCTGCCATACATTTGACCATTCCTCTAACCTTGCCAAGTCCCTTCTCATCCTTTCCACCCCACCCTGTGCATCAACTCTGTTGCAGATCTTAGTGTCATCTGCAAAGAGACATACTTTTCCTTCTAGTCCTTCTGCAACTGTTTATAAAGACATTGAAGAGGACTGTCCTAATACTGAACCCTGAGGTACCCCACTAGTAACCCTCCTTTCTTCTGAGTGGACTCCATTTACTATTACTCTCTGTGTCCTATTCTCCAGCCAATTCTTTACCCAGGCTGTCATCTTGGGACCCACTCCCAGGCTGGCTAACTTGTATATTAATCTTTTGTGTGGGACTGTGTCAAATGCCTTGCTAAAGTCTAGGTAGGCCATGTCCACAGCCCCTCCCTGATCTACTACTTTGGTCACCCAGTCAAAGAAATCTATCAGATTCATCTGGCATGACCTTCCCGCTGTGAATCCATGCTGCCTAGGGTCCTGTGCCCCTCTGGCCTCTAGATACTCGACAATTCTTTCCTTCAGAAGTGATTCCATCATTTTCCCTATCACTGAGGTTAAACTAACAGGTCTACAGTTTCCTGCTCTGCCTTGCTCCCACTTTTGTGAAGGGAATCTCATCTGCCCTCCTCCAGTCCTCGGGTACCACCCCATCCTCCCATGATTTGTTAAAAGGGTAGTCAGTGGTGTCACTAGTTCTACCCTAGCTCTTTTAGAATTCTGGGATGAATCCCATCAGGCCCCATTGCTTTGTCCACCTTCAGTTTTAAGAGTTCTTTCAGAACCCTTTCTTCTGTAACTGGGCTGGTATCAACTTCTGTATCCAGAGTGTTACTACTGTTTGTTTTATGTACCTCCCTCTTCATTTGTAAATACTGAGCAAAAATATTTGTTTAGTATCTCTGCCTTTTCACAATCTCCTCTGCCCACCCTCCCCTCCCTTTATTAAGCCTCACTATCCCTCCCTTGGTCTTCCTTTGCTCCTGATGTACTTTATAAAAGGTTTTATCCCCTTCTTAACTGAGTTTGCTATCTTTTCCTCGGTTTGGGCCTTTGCTGTTCTGACTGCCTTCCCATCCTCCTTTTGCTTTAACTGATACAGTTCTCTATCCTGCTCCTTCATGCATTCCTTGTACTTCCTGAATGCTTTTTTTCTTTGAACCTTCACTGCCACTTCCTTGAGAACCATAGTGGTTTCTTACATCGCCTTGTTTTTGTTTATTTGCTTCACACAAAGGCTCGTTACCTCTGTGATGGCAGTTTTATTATTCCCCATTGTTCTTCCACCCTCCTTCCTGCCCATTTGCTAGTGCATTCCTTAGGCTCTCACCCATTTTGGCAAAGTCAGCCCTCGTGAAAGTCCAGTACTTTTGTCTTTGTATGGCTTGACTCTATTGCTGTGTTATTGTGAACCATACTGTTCGATGGTCACTAGTTCCCAGATGGCTACCCATCGTACATCTGTGATCCTCTCCATCTCCATTTGGAGAATCAAGTTCAATATTGCTCCTCTTGAGTGGGCTCCAGTACTAGTTGTTCAAGGCATGCCCCTTTAGGGCATCTAGAATAACTGCACTCTTCGGTGGCAGCTGCAACTGCACTCCAGTTAACATCTGGCATATTCAGATCACCCATCAGCAATATCTCCCCTTTTTCTGCCATTCTAAGTATACTTTCTATCATTTCCTTGTCCATTTCCTCCCCGAGAAGGGGGTCTGTATACAACCCCTGTGCGGATTGTGGTGCCATTGCCTGTCTCCAAATTTACCCACAGTGCTTCTCCTCCCTGTTTACCCTTTTGTTCTGTTGCTTTTATTCCTTCCCTTATGTAAAGAGCTACTCCTCCTCCTCCTCTTTTACCCTCCCTGTCCCTCCTGTAGATAGTGTATCCTGGTATGTATATCGTCCCAATCATGGTTTGTGTGTACCATGTTTCTGTGACTGCCACGATATCCAGATGTTCCTCCTCCATCAAGGCCACTAATTCAGGAAGCTTGTTACCCAGACTACGGGCATTGGTACTGCTGTTTCCATTTTTGATGGCTTTACCTTCTGTTGCAGCATCCCCACTGACCGCTCTACCCGGTCTTTTCTCATTTAGTACCCTGTTTTGTAGGGAAAGGCTGGGATTTTCCTGCTGCTTATCAGTGCCTCCCTTGACTAGTTTAAAAGCTTGCCAATGAAGCATTTAAACCTATTGCTCAAAAAGACTTGTTCCCTTCCTGGACAGATGCAGACCATCCTGCCAGTATAGGCTGGTGTCCCTCCAGGTGGAACCCCAGTCCCCAATGAAGCCAAACCCTTGTGCTCCACACCATTTTTTCAACCATTCATTAAACTGCATGGTGCCAATTACCCTCGCCTCCCCCATGCCTTTGACAGGCAGCACCTCTGAGAAGGATACTCTGTGTGCTACTTGTCTTAGGCCCCTCCTCAACTTTGCAATGTCCTCCTGCACTGCTCTAATCTCATGATGAGCCAAGTCATTTCTCCCTAGGTGGATAATTACGTCCAGCTCAGAATCCCTTGCAGCTGTTCTCGTGATCCTGAGGATGCGCTTCCTGTCCCTCCAAGCCATGGCACCAGGCAGGCACCTTACTTCAGTTTTCCCAGCTCCCCCCAGTTTTATACCCCTAATAATTGAGTCCCCACCAGGAGCTGCTTCCTTTCCTGTGGTGTCCTCTGCCTCCTTCCTGTGGGCCCTCCTTGTGACAGTTGTCATCAGTCTCTCATGTGGTGCATCCATAGGGGAGCTATGCTCCCCCACAATGGTATATGGATTGTGGAGTGGAACAATTGACTGGGTGTGCCTCTGTTCCACCATCCTCACCCTCCCTGAGCCCACTGTGGTCCAACTGCTGTGCTTTCTTCGCAACCTCTGAGGTAGTGGTGGTGGCACTAGTGCTTCGTGGATGGGGGAGATGCTGTATAATATCATTGATACTACTGATACTATTGTTATCAGTCCTGTGTAAATTAAAGTGTGGAGTATTTATATATAGTAGTGTGTTTTTATATTTGTATTAATAAATTAAATGTTCATATTTTGTACGGAGTCCAGAGCCTCTGGGATTGGGCACCAGAAAAATAAAATTTGCCTTGTCTTGCCTTGCCTTGCCAATACAACTGTCCATACATGTTTTAAGGATATTTCTCGAACTTCTGCAAGATGAACCTGTTGTAAGTGGAGATCTGAATTAATAATTTTGTCCTGGTGGTATATTGCAGGGACATATTTTTTCCAACAGGAGAAATGATACCGAATCTCAGTGACAAAAGGATCTGTTGCACAATCAATTACAGCTAAGGTATGATCACACATAGTAGTATCACCTAGGTACACTGTGTGATCCTTGAACGTATGCCATCCATCCATTTATTGGAGAAGACCCCAATTGTCTTTGCCAGGATGTTTTTTGTCTTCTGGCATCATGCACCAGATGCAGGGATCCTTGTCCTGTAGAGGACCACTCCATGAAAGTCTAGCAGAAGGGCCAGGAGCATTTTCAGGGGATCTGCCATGCTCAGATCAGGATACGAGAATTTCTTGCATCTGTTGTTTCTCTTTCCTAGTTTTGGCTTATATACAAACTTACAATGAAGCCAGAAGATAAAGGCCTAATGGCCTATCAAGTCTGATCGAGTGTGCAGCTCTCAGTGCTGTGCACTGATGCTACCCCCTCCTGTCACCCCCTTCCCCACCAACTGATCCCACTGTTTTACCCTTTCACCCTTTCCCCATTTTGATTTTGCCCCTAAGTTTATCCCACACCCCTTAAATCCCCCCCATTGATGCCCTCAAAACCAGTTCCTCTGGCAGAGCATTCCATGCTGTCGCCACCCTTTCAGTGAGAACATGCCTCCTCATCTCCCTTCTGAAACTCCCCCCTCCAACTTTAGATTATGCCATCTTATAATGCCTTCCTTTCTTATTTTAAACTGACCTGCATGACTTACCCTATTAATGACCTTCAAGAATTTAAATGTATCAGTCAAATCCACTCTGACCCTTCTGTCCTCAAGAGAGTACATATTGAGCATATGTAGCCTCTCCTCATAGGGCTTTTCCTTCATCCCACTCAACATCTTGGTTGCTCTCCTCTGTACCCCCCCCAATAGTATGATGTCTTTTATTAAGTATAGATGCCAGAACTGCATTCAGTATTCCAAGTGAGGTCGCACCAATGCCCTGTACAGCAGCAGGATCACATCCTCACTCCTTGAGGTGATTTCCTTTACTATACACCCCAGCATTCTATTAGCCTTCACTGCCACTTTTCTATACTGTGCAGAGTGATTCATGTGGCCTGTGACTAGCACACCCAGATCTTTCTCCTCAATGGATACTAGTAACTGCACACCTCCCTGTTTATAGCTAAATCCAGGATTCCTGTTTCCAACGTGCATGATCCTGTACTTCTTAGCATTGAAGCCCAACTGCCAGGTACTTGACCACTTCTCCAAGGTTTCTAGGTCCCTCAGCAGCACCCCCCCATCCACCCCATCCACCACTGCACCCAATTTAGTATCATCAGCAAACATATTCATCTGACTCTGAACCCCAACTGACATATCAGCTACATAGATGTTGAATAACATTGGTCCCAGCACCAAACCCTGTGGGACCCCACTGATGACCTCCCATGGTGTTTAGAATTTCCCCCCTTACCAACCCCCTCTGCTGCCTCTTTTCCAGCCAGTTACCAGTCTAGCTCACCACCCTATCACTAACACCCAGATCCCTCAGCTTGCCTATCAGTCCCCTGAGTGGCATCGAGTCAAATGCCTTGCTGAAATCCAAGGACAGAAAATCCACTGTTTTACTTTCATCCAGAGCCTTAGAAACCCAGGCATAAAACTCCACAAGGCTGGTTTGACAAGACCATCCCCGTGTGAACACATGTTGCCTTTTGTTGAAGAGACAATTCTCCTCCAGAAATGCCATTATTTTTTCCCTCAGGATAGTCTCCAATAGTTTACCCACAATTGACATGAGACTAACTGGCCTGTAGTTCCCTGGATAATCCCAAGAGCCTCCTTTGTGGATGGGCACCACATGCACTATCCTCCAATCCTGGGGCACACAACCTGATTGAATAGATGTGTTGAAAACATCTGCCAGAGGCTCTGACAGCACCTCTACAAGTTCCCTCAGAACCCTTGGGTGTATCCCATCTGGTCCTGGTGTGTTATCCATTCTCAGAGTCCTTAGACTCTCCAGTCCCTTCTGCCTATTGATCTCATCCACCATCCTTGCTCCCTTAACATTCCACTCATTTCTCTGCCCATGATGACTAGGTAATCCCCTCTCTCTAGTAAAAGCTGAACAGAAATAGTAATTAAATGTCTCTGCCTGTTCATCCCCCTTATCTACCTATCTCTCATCTGTCTTAATTCTAGAGATCTGTGCCCTGCACTTCCTTCTCTCCCTGATGTACTTGAAGTACCCCTTTTCATCCTGCCTAATCCCTTGAGCAATCCTTTATTCATTCTCAGCCTTGGAAGCCCTTAATACCATTATCACCTCCCTGGAACTCCTAATATAATCCTCCTTATCTGCTTCCTTACCAGTCCTCTTATAGTTTTTAAAAGTCTCCCTTTTTCCCCACTCTTTCACCTGTACTTCCCTGGTGCACCGGCTTGGTTTATTAGACCTTACCTTCTTACTTCTCCACACAGTACAAGAGTTAGTGGTCTCTACCAGTCCCAACCTTTTGATGACCCATTTGTGGGTGGTATCCATGTCAGGTTTTATATTAGCCACATACTTCCCTAGTACTTCTGTCATCCTACTGTAATCAGCCCTCTGAAAATGAATAACCTTGGTGGCTGTATTTGTCTCCTGATTGTCTAACTGAAGTGCAAACCATACAGTGCTATGATTACTCCCTGCTATAGGAGCATCCACCATTACTATGTCAGGGGGCATTCTTGATTCCTTCCCAGTTCGGGTTTTATGTTGTGCCAAAAGTCTATCCCATTTCCCCAGCTTTTTCCTAGTTGCTCTCTGTAGAAGGAAGCCTTTGCTTCCCTAATTAAGCAGGTGCATTTATTCCTAGCGGTCTTATATACTGTAAAATCAGCATACAAACCAGTCTGTCTTGTTATATGACAGAGCTTGTCTCTATGCCTTATCAGTTTTATGATGGTGCCATTGAGCCAGGGGTTACTAGCTACTTTGATTTTGGATGTTCTGATGGGGGCAAATAAGTCACAGGCCTTAGAAAAAGTTGCAATAATGTGATCCAAGGCCTTATTAGCATCATCACAATCTTCTAGGGGGGGACCAATCTGCCTTCTTCAAGTACATTCTAAAGTGAGTTACTTGCCCTATCCTTAAGGAGCTTTTTTTGTGAGTTGAGGGGGTCTTTCAGGCTTTTGTTAGTTCCGGAGCAGAATATTGGTGAGTAGTCACTCAAGGTGTCTGGTAGAATAGTCACGTCTTTTGATATGTTCAGGGGAGGTAGCGAGGTGCCAGTCTATCAGGGTGCTGGTTCCTGTGCGATAGTTCATTCTAGTGGAGTGATTGACCATCTGTGTGAGGTAGAGGCCAAGTATTTTATCTCTAACAACCTTTGTGTTCTGAGCCATCCAGTTTGTGTTAAAATCCCCTAGGATAATCTGTTCCCATCCTTGTTTCACCTTGCTAAAGTGAGCATACAATTGTACAAGTCCTGGCTTTTGCTTTCCTGGGGGTATGTATATAGTAGTCAGTAACAGTGCTTTTTTTGAAACCCTATTGAGAGTTTAAGGGTCATTATTTGAGCTTCTTTGGTATTTGTATTGTAAGGCATCAGTTGCCCTCTGGTGTTATTACTCAAATTTATGAGGCATCTGCCCCCTCGTTTGACTAGTCTATCCAAACAGAAGATATTATAGCCCTCTAGGGAGAGTGAGAAATTTGGGATATAGGGTGAAAGACACATTTCTGTTACTGATATAATGTCTGGCTTGAGAAGTGTGACCCAGACCTGGAGCTGGGGTAACTTGGGCAGGAGACTACCTGTGTTTATTGAAGCAATTTTTATGAGCCTTTGATGTGTGGGGTTGTGTGTGTTCCCAGGGCCTAGGTTAGGGTGTACATTCCCAGATATTAGCAGGAGGATGAAAATTATCCTTGTGAAATAGTGTTTCCACCTAGATCTAAGGGTATGGGCATGCCTGCGGCTTGTGTGGTGTGAAGAGTGTCCTTTAGCAGTGGAGTATGTGCCAATTAGGTATTTGACTAGGTCTGGTGTGATGTGAGCTGGGGGGGACAGGTAGTGAGGGAGGAGGCTCAAGCAGGGGCCAAATGCATCAGCAGCCTGGAAGTCTATTGTTGCAGCACTAGGAGTATGCTCCCACTGGGGTACTTGCCATTCACCACTGTAGGAGCTTTCGCTCATTCCCCCATTTACCCCAGTCAGCAAGGCCAGGAGAAGGAGGGCCACTGCATGTAGTTGGCACAGTTCCCTCATCATATTGATGTTATAATTTCTGAGCCCCTAGAATTGGAAGGCTTTTCCTTTAAATGGAGGATGCTGACAGTAGCAAATGGAGAGGTAGACCGGGGGGAGAAGGTATATTTAAAGAGTGGTGGGGTGGGGGAAGGAGGGTGGGAGAAGATTCAATGCAGGTGCCAAGAGTGCTGGCTGGGTTGGAAAGAGGGCTGACCCCTGTCGGTGATTGATTGGGGGATCAGCTAGCTGCTGGACTATAGCCAGACTGAGGAAATTAGAAAGCGCAGGATGTTAAGAGAGAAAAGGGAGAGTAGCGGGGAAAGGAGAAGTTCAGCTTAACACTGCATAATCCACTTTAAGGTCTTAGTCTAAGCAGGCAGTACATGACAGAAAATCAGGTTCAAAACAGTAAACAAGATCAGCTACTTAGTTTAAAGAACAGCCAATGCAAAGGTCTACAATAACTTTAAAATTCAGTGCAGGGTTAGAGCAGGAAAGGTGCTTCCCCGAGCTGCAGTATGCTTTACGGCTCGGATTTGGCTTCAGCACGCAGGCAGCCAATGGTAAAAACAGTCCTGCTGCACTCAGCCAATCACAAGGTTTGAAAACTGAGGGATGCCCAATCAGAAGGGAGCCACACAGAGCACGGTACTTTATAGTTGGAGCTGGCAGAGGAGGTGTGGGCGGTGGCCACTGATTGCAAGCCACACCACCCTGGAGCTTCCGATGGTGAGTGCAGGGTCAAGGGCAGGATCCTTGTAGTTGGAGCCAGCAAAGAAGGTATAGGCAGTGGCCGCTGATGGCAAGCCACACCACCCTGGAGCTTCTGATGGTGAGTACAGGGTCAAGGCAGGATCCTAAGGGGATATAATATATAATAGGCTTGCTGAAGCTTCCTTTTACTCATGAATCCAGTCTCACACAGTTTGTGCAAAAACATTCCTGATGGACCATCATCCCAGTTTACTTTGTCTAAAACACTTCCATATTTTTCCAACCCCCTCTATTCCAGTGCTAGACTCTTCAATTTGTCCCATGACTCAATTGGGTAGTCACGTTTGTGTTCATCACACTCTTTATCACATAAATTACACAGTTCTTTAATTGTCTCAACTCGACTCTTCTTTCCTCTTGACTGTTGTACTGATTTTATCAAGTGTGTCGACATCTTTCCAATCACCAATCACAAAACTTCATTTATACACACCTGCAAAAAGATAAAACATAGATTATAGTGGTGCGGTAGTGCCACTATAGTTAGGGTTGAGCAGCCAGGTTAATCTTAAACCTCATATTTTGCACTTTAATAACATTACAACCATTAAACAGAATTGCATGAAATTTTGCATGCACAGTCTGATGGAGTAGATCTCTTGACCTGCCAAATTTTGGTTTTGTCATTTTGGCAGTTTTCAAGCTTCACATAGTGAAAAATGTGTGAAATTCACCCGTTTTTGCATTTTATTTGACACTGCGCTGTATCCAAATGGTTTGGAAGTTTGGTCTGAAATTTTCAGGGTAGAAAGGGCTTGCTCTAAAGAAGAAGCCTGTGCTGTGATTTTTGGAAAAATATTAATCTGTTCTAAAGTTATTTAATTTTACAATTTTGGATAATGAGCATAATCAGCTCATTCTTTTTGATAGATTCCTGGAACAAAAAAGATTTTGCTCTGATGAAAAAGGATCCTTTTTCTTGAGTGGCCAATCCTTTTTTGTCAGAAAAAATGTCCTTTTTCATGAGCCGCCATCTTGTTTTTTATTTGTGGCCAAAACAAACTGTCATGACTGTGCCCAGGGATGTCATTTACAGACATACAACAAGTATCTTGCTCTGTAAGAGTTGATGAGCTGTTGTGTGTCTTTTTTAATTTTTATTTGCCCTCCAAAGTTTTTTTAAGCATTTTATTTCTTTTTTGCGACTCACTAATTTTCTTTTTCATGAGTCCTTTTTCATCACGGCAAAAAAGGATATCGGCTGATGAAAAAGGATTTTAGCCTTATCAGGACCAGATGGCCATGATGGAATCCTTTTTCACCAGCTGATTTTTTTTTCACTATGACAAAAAAGGATGTTGAAAACTGAATTGCTGTGTCAAAAAAAGAATCACAGAATGGCCATCTGGTCGTGAAAAAGCGTTGATAGCCATCTGGTTGCTACAAAGAGAACCATCTGGTCACAGAAAAGGATTACATCCTTTTTCACCTGCGGATTTCCTTTTTCACCATGAATAAAAACGATGGTGAAAAAGGAAATCAACTGGAGAAAAATTAATTAATCCATGGCCATCTGGTCTGGAAAAAGGCTTGACAGCTATCTGGTCCTGAAAAACAGAGGCATCTGGTCGTGAAAATGTTCCCATTTTATTTATGTCAGTAAATGAACCCTGTGTCAACATTCCTGTTGTCTAGTGACACCCCCCCCCGCCAATCTCCATATTTTTCTTTTCTTTTCTTTTCTTTTCTTTTCTTTTTTACTGTATTTTTTCAGCCTTTTATTTGTGGTAATGTGCCACTATGCCCCTTTCTCCCTGGTGTCTAGTGGTACCCCACCCTCTGAAGATTTTTTTATTTATTTGTTGGTGGTTAGTGGCATCCCCCACCCTCCCATATCTGTTTGTACCTGAAAATAAGAAAACTATCCCTCTTTGTCCTTGTTTTTTTTAAACCTGTAAAAAGTTTTAAACCTGTAAAAAACAACTGTCCACTGCCGATCACTCCTGCACCCACCACGCGACCACCCACTGTGAACCCACCTCTCCACACCCCCCTTGGCACCCCCATACACCCTCACACACCTGAAGAGATCCCAGATTTGAGATCCACTCTCCCAACTGAAGCCATGTCTTGCTGCCAGAACTGGTGACTTCAATATGAGAAACTAAGATAAATGCTCTTCAATGTATTTCAGTGGGGGTTTCAACTTTTTTGCATAACTCAGCTGTTTCTAGAGGTTTTGACCCCAAATTTTAAATATGGTCTTTTGGGGACCTCACCTTATGAGCAATATCACTGTAGTTTCACAATTCCTGCCTGAAAGGTGATTTCATGGTCACTTGGAAAATTCTCCTTTTGGGTGGGATTTGCTTAATGACAGTCATGTTGTTCAGGAGGTGGGATCCCCAAAAGGCCATGTTGAAAATGTGACGTCAAAATTTCAAAAGATGTCATGACTATTCATTACAATTTCAAAACACAGGCTTGTATCTTTGTAAATTTTAAGTATTTTGATCCCAAATTTTAAACACAGACTTGTTATTACACCACTGAATGTATGTCAAAATGGTAATTTTTCAAATCCTGGCCTAAATGTGTTTTTGCACCTGTGGCCTGGATATGGCTCTGGAGTTGTGCAGAATTACGTTCCGGTGGGGATTTGGATATTTTCTGCACTGGGTACACCAGGTAGGGTAATAACATAGCTATGCTCACAATTTCATCACTGTTGTGCTATAAATGGACTAAGTACATTTATGCATCTGTGAAGGAATGGGTGTACAGGGCCCAGAGGGCACTGTGCTCCTACAACCAAATTAGTATATGATTATACTATCTCAAAAAGTGAGGACATAAATTGCAAAAAAACTTCATTAATGCAGCAGTTAAGGTTAAAGTCACAAAAGTAGGGAAATGTGGGGCTAGAGTTTCCAGTCCTAACACACCACCCCCACCCTGCACAGACCAAGAGGCATTGGGAGGTGGCATTGGGGTCATCAGCCCTAACACTCACCCCATTCTCCTGTGCTGTACCCACCCAGCTTATTTTGCAATGGAATGGGGTGCGCAGTAGGGCTGATGACACTAATGCTGCTTCCTGATGCCTCTTGGTCTGTGCAGGGTGGGGGTGTGGTGTTAGGGTTGGAAACCCTAACTCCGCATTTCCATACTTTTGTAACTTTAACCCTAACTGCTGCATTAATAATTTTGTTTGCAAGTTATTATAAGAAATGAATTCCTTGACCCTCAAAATCCCATTTAGACCCCCAAATACAGCTTTATATGAGAACTTTGAGCTGAGGTATGCCATTTTGCAGATTGGTGGTGGCCATCTTGAATTTGCCCACCAAGCAGCAATTGCCCACTTTTTTGAGAAGGTCCACCAAGCAAATCTTTTTAGCACCATTTATTCATATAAAACCAACTTTAAACCTTTGTCCCCATAAATTGGTCACTGACTCCAATTATTTTTCCTTTACTAGAAATATTACTTCACTAAAAGTGTGGTAGACACCTGGAATAGACTGCCAGCAGAAGTGGTGGGGGTGGAAACAGTAGAGTGCTTCAAGCATGCATTTGATAGACATTGGGGAATATTAATAAATAGGCAGATTGGAAGGAATGTCACCACAGACCATTTAGAGTCTGCAGAGACAGACTAGACAGGGACCATCCAGGCAGAATGGGTGGGTCAGGTGGTCCTTTTCTGCTGACAAATTCTGTATTTCTATAGCACAGCTGAAAGCACATCTGTATAGTATTCTGAGCTGCCTGTTTTCAGATCCCAACTAAGGCACTGATTTCTTTCTGTCTTGACTGTTTGTGTTTTATATATGTATACTGCTCTGTTGTGAACCAGATTGGTAATTCGGACACAAGGTCTAATTCTGTACAATAAGTGTGTGTGCCTTTTCCTGAGGGACTTCTGTCACATGGTGGCTGGTGAGGTGGAAGGGGGTGGGCTTGGATCTAAAATTGCTGCAGTCCTGCAGTGAAATTTTAATCTTCTGGGTACTATGAGAGGTCCACAGAGTAGTCATTACCTTCTGGTAGATGTAGCTGGGGCTCCTATGACAGCTGTAAAGGAAAACATGTATAGGCATGCCAATGAACTGACGCCAGTGACAGAAGGATTGCGGAACTCTTATGGCTATGGTGTGCTAAGAAAGATCCACATGACTCTGAAAATAGTTGCTTGAAGTTTGGAATTCATAAAAACATGGCTGCATGACTTCATCACTCAAATGGACAGTGGGCTTATTCCTATTGTACTTTTATTGTATGGTCCCCCATATAACCACCATAAACAAAGACCCATTTTTTCAGGAGGGCTGAATGTTTCCTGTCCCTCTCAACAAGACAGGAAATACCTGTATTGACTCCATTGCCCTGGGTTACCCATACAAGTTGATTTAATGTTTTATTTTAAACAGTTCCCATGAATGAGAACCTTGGCATTGGTGGCACTGCTTCCCATCAATGCTCTTCTCTGGCACCCAGTACCACAAGTGAATGCCTGGCCATTGTGGTGGGATGGTCAGTGAGCTATACCACATCGGTGGTGAGAATAAGGCACAAGGCTACATTGGTGTGAGGATGGGGCATATGGATCCATTAATGGAGAAGGTACAGTGTGGGCTTGCATCAATGGTAAGGCATAAAAGCAACTGTTGAAATATAATCTCACAAATATACAATAATGCAACCAACCTCACAAATAGAGCTAATGCAAAGGCAGCTGTTGTTAGTGCTAGTCAATGCTTTGTTTATTTAGCCATTGCTCCTCTTCACCAGGATAACAGCAGCTGCAAACCCAGCACTGAGAACCAGATAAGCCAGGTATTTGTGAGAAGGAGGCAGCCAGGATACTCAACAAGCAGTAAGCCAGAAGAAGGAGACAGCCAATGGGCTACAGCTGCAAGCCTGTGAAACTGATGAAGAGAACCCTCTGAAAATTTCCCTCTTCATCTCTAGCCATCTACAGTAGCATCACAGGACAAAGAAGAGGGGTGTCAGAAAGACTGTGTTCATTGCATGGCACATAGGTGAACCTGCCAGACATTGATTGGGATGTCCCGGTGGCCAAGAGTGCCAGGAGTCAGGCCTTACTGGATGCCTTTCAAGACTGTCTACTAGTGCAGCTAGTTAAGGAACCTACCAGGCAGACCACAATTGTTGATGTGGTGCTCACCAACTCAGAGATGTTTGGAGCTGTTGGAGTAGGGGAGCCTCTGGGGAACAGCAACCATAACTATATTTGGTTTAAACTGGCCCTTAGGCCTGGCAACTCACAATCGAGATCTGAAGTCCTTGACATTAGAAGGGTGGACTTTGATAGAATGAGGGAACTAGTCAAGGATAAGTTGGTAGGGGTGGAGGACATAGGAGGGGGAAGGAAAGATGGGAATTAAGGGGGCATCCTCGAGGAAGCTAAGGTATGCATAAGAACAGTAAAAAAAATACAAGTTTAGGAGACTACTATGGTTTTCAGCAAGGGTCAGGGAAGCAGTAAGGGCCATAAAGAAGGCTTTCTATAAATAAAAGAGAAAAGCAGAGGGCAGTAGAATGGGAGGATTTCTACAGAAAAATAGAAAGGCAAAGAGGGCTGTTGGGGAAGTGAAAGCAGAAACAGAGCTGCCTATCAAGGAGGGGGTCAGGAATGAAGAAAAAACTGTTTTTCAGATATATTAGTGAAAAAAGGAAAAAAGGTGGCTGAATCATAAGGCTAGTTGAGTGGGCTAGGGTGATAGAGGAGGATGAGCAAAGGTCCCCATTCTGAATGACTACTTTTGCTCAGCTTTCACTAAGGAGGATGGCAGGTCCATGCCACAGAATGGCATTAAAGCAGCCACAATGGGAGTCCCGGAAATGAGATGGTCATTGCTTCCTAGTGAAAGGGTCCTGAAAGTGTTGGCTGCCCTTAAGATAAGTAAGGCCCTGGGACCTGATGGGTTGCATCTAAGAATACTCAGAAAATTAGCAGTGGAGCTAACTGAATCACTGGCAGGTCTGTTTAACAGTTCACTAAGGTCTGGGGAAGTTCCAATTGATTGGAAGGTGGCAGACATTGTACCACTTCATAAAGGGGGGAGGGGTAAGCAGGAAACAGGGAACTACAGGCCTGTTAGTCTAACCTCTATCACAGGGAAGCTGATGGAGTCACTGATCAAAGAGGACCTCATAGGCTACCTGGAGAGCAATGAACTTCAGGGTAGTAAACAGCACGGTTTTGTGGCAGGAAGGTCTTGTCAGACTAACCTGATTGTTTTCTTTGACATGTGACAAAGGAATTAGACAAAGGCCATGTTGTGGATCTGCTGTACTTTTACTTCAGCAATGCTTTTGACTTGGTACCTCACAAAAGATTGTTCAATAAGATGGAAGACCTGGGTGCAGCTAAACCCCTAGTAATCTGGTTGGGTAACTGACTAGAGGGGAGGCAGCAGAGTGTTGTGTCAATGTGTTTAAATCAGAAGAGAGGGTTGGAGGTTACAAGTAGGGTTTCACAGGGATCTGTCTTGGTCCAGGTCCTCTTCAACATCTTAATTAATGGCTTTGGAGAAGGAATCCAAGGAAGGTTGTGTCTCTTCGCAGATGACACAAAAGTATGTGGGAGGGTGGATAGTGATGAAGGAATAAGGGAAATGCAGAGAGACCTACAAAAGCTAGAGGTGTGGTCAAAGGTCTGGCAGTTAAATTTCAATGCCAAAAGGTCAAGGTAAAACATATAGGGAAAATAACCCCAAAATTGAGTGCTGTATGGGAGGGGAAGGGCTTAGCACTACAGCTGAGGAATGGGATCTGGTAGTTATCATCAGCAACTCACTTAAGCAATCAAGTCAGTGCAATAAGGCCTATAGTAAGGCCAACAGGATTCTGGGATGTATTGGGAGATGTATTGATACCAGAAGAAAAGAGGTAATACTTCTCCTCTACAGATCCCTGGTGAGGCCTCACCTAGAGTACTGCGCCCAGTCCTGGAGTCCTCACCTCATAATGAATAAGGACAGGTTGGAGACAGTGCAGTGCAGAGTAATAAAAATGATACAGGTCCATCAGGGCAAGTCTTTTGAGGAGTGCTTCAAGGCACTAAATATGTACTCTTCAAACACCTAAATCTGGGAAATGAAAAAGTCCTTTTAAACAAAGAAAGTCTTTCAAAACTTTTTGTTCTTCAGACTCCGTGGGTGAGATGTAGAATTTATGCAAATGCCAGAATGCTGAAGTCTGTAACATCCACTTTTATTCTTTTTAAATGACAATGCCCCTACGTTTCGTTGTCTCCAGCTTGGTCATGGGGCTCTTACCATCTGAATAAATCATAAATAATATTTGAATCAATAAATGCTTCACATTAATATCACATACAAATCTTATAACAATCTTCTACCTCAAAATTAATTACAAGTAAAAAGTATTCTGTTCACCTTTGAATTAAATCGATTCATAATATGCTTACTCCTTTTATCCAATCAAAACATTGATTTCTGCAATAAACACATATAGAACTTGGTCAGTTATATCCAATATTATACAGTGCCTAATAATAACACTTAAAGCCCCATATAATTTATAGTAAGTATGTTACATCACATACCTTATTGTTCAATTTATTTAATTGAGATTCCAATGACTATGTTTCCTCTCTCTATAAAGTAATAGTAATCATGAGAAACCACCCTTGAACTCATTAATATAATTTCCAATTGTTAAAAAAATATTTTTTTATTTATTTAAGTTCTATATGAATCATATTGGCTTACCAAAATATATTTACTGCAAAAAACGATCCAACTTTCTGGTTGTTATACCCCCAATTCAATGAGCATCCTTTTAATGTGGAGATTGAATAAAGAAATGGGCTCCTGAACCCGTAAACTCGCTGTGCTGTAAATGCACTTGTATCAAAACAATCAGTACGCCCACGAGTGAGTGTAGCCTTTCAAATATAATTAAGATTCACCCGTTGTAAATTAAATGTCCTTCCATTTCGCGTTTTGGTTTTAAAAAATGGTCAGTGGTGCCGTATTTTCCTCCAACTAGTGAAGTCTCTCACAGCGTCCTGAACCCGCGCGCGTACTGACACAAGAAGCTTTAAAGACGCCAGTGCTGCAAAGCTTCATTTTAAATAGCAAAAAACTTCCCGAGGTTCAACCCACGTGATAGGTATCAACCTATCATTCTAAACCTCTTCTAATCAAGCCTACATCTACTGAATATTCATTCTCATGAATATTCAATAGGTCTCCATCTTTAATACAAATAAATCTTGTTGTAATTTTGATAATATCTTACAACAACCGAGTGCAGCTTATATTTTATATCTCATTTAAATCTAATGAATTCATTAACAGTTACATGCTAAATGGATTCACTGGTTTCTTTTGATATTATAATTATGTATTTGTTATTCTTAATTTTCTAAAGCAACTAGGTAATTTATATTTGTTCATTCCATATAAATTACTATAAAAGTCAATTTATGGGGCTTTGTTTAACAAATGTTACCATCCCCTATGTTTTGTAACATTCCCGTGGGGTATAGGATATACTTATGTGTTGTCATGCATTTCAATGCACGCAAACTTAAATTACAAATACTGAACAATTCTTATCATAGATATGAACAAACAAGTTGGCAGAATAAGAGGTTGACAATGAACTTATAATTACTCATCAGAATATAAAAACAATTAAACACTGGTCATTTATTATTGTAATTATGTTTATAAACATTTTATATCTGTGTTAGGACACACCAACATATATATATAAATTTGCCAGCTATTTCAATTTTTTATAAAAATAATAACATAATATGAACATAAATAGATGTTGTCTGTTTGTCAGATATATTATCCACAGTTAACAACTCATGATAACGAATGCACAAACATTAGATATCACCATACTTCTGCTTATTGACAAACCTGCCAATTACTTTCTAAGTTCATTCCTATTCTTTTGTCTAATGTTTTCAATTCAAAAAATCCATTTCATTTCCTTACGTTCAAGTAATTTTTTGTAATTCCCACCTCTAGTCGGTTGCTTAACTAGTTCCAGACCCCAAAACCTTAGGGACGCCCCCGTATGTGTTGCTTCATTAAAATGTAACGCTACAGGAGATTTGTCATTTTTATTCCTTATATCACTCTTATGTTATCCAATTCTTACTTTCTTAGAAAGATTATTAATAAACACTGGCATTTGGTTGCGATGGACAACCAACATAAAGATATAGGGGGAATACTATTTACTATTTATGGGGTTTTATTTTTACATTTCAGCCTATTTCTTTTTGCCACTGAAGATTCAATTTCCCCCTCTTCTGATTCTGAGGCTGTATCTTGGAGGGAGGAAGTTGCTGACATTTCTGATTCCTTGCCCTCCTCCTCTACCTCTCCCCACTGTCTTCCTTCTGCTAGTGCCAGGTATTTATTGTGAAAGGCTTTCTGCCCAAGTTCTTCTGGTGGATTCAGGGTCTACTTTTTTCTTCTCTTAACACTTAGTACATGTTCTCATTCTCTGCTGGGGGAAGGGCATCAGACTGATGTTTGAATCTTGGTTTTCTCTTTTGATCTGTCCATAAGGTATGTCTGTCCCTGTGCTGGTGCCTGGCTTTTCTGTATCCATGCTTTCCACAGTTTCTCGCTGCTGATTCTCATTGTCGCTGCTCTGCCTACCCTCATTCCCTTCTGATTGTGCAACTGTTGGGTTTGTGCCCCTTCCTCCTGTCTTATTTTTCCATTCTTCTGTCTGAGGCCTGCCTAGTCCCTAACTGCTGAGCATGTGTAATTAAGCCTTTATGTGATGGACAGTCTTCCCTGTTATGGGAGGCCCAGGGGCATTTTCCATAAAAATGTCCAGACCACTCACATAGATTACAATTATACAGATTGTATGGCCATAATCTAGACAGTGGGTGCATCTTGGGGTGTCACATGCATTACTGATGTGTGTCCTGGCTCCACATTTCTGACAGGATTTTGGCTGTCCCATGTAAAACAATATGCCCATATCTCTTCCTAGAAAA
Organism: Neoceratodus forsteri; assembly: GCA_016271365.2. Classification (NCBI taxonomy): domain Eukaryota; kingdom Metazoa; phylum Chordata; order Ceratodontiformes; family Ceratodontidae; genus Neoceratodus; species Neoceratodus forsteri. The sequence continues at coordinate 1,435,131,030 of CM028131.1, read as the reverse complement.
AAGCTACTTGGTAGGTAGACTGTCCCTTTATTGGTGGTATACAATTTTACTTTCATTTTCCACCCACCATTCCAAATATGCTCACTGTCAAGGACAGTGGTTGGTTTGCCCATGATTTCACACCGCTGGTGTAACCAAAATAAAATATCTTCAATGTTTACCCTTTCATTTTCAAACATAACCATAATATTCTTAATGGCTGGTTTGATCACTGGAACTGCTAAAAAGGTGAACCAAATAGGTATGTTCTTCATTGTGTGATATGGAGCCCAAAATCTGTCTAGGCCTGAGATATTTTTGAAACTAATATCAAAATTTGCTTCCCCTCAATGGATTAATGCAAAAATGTCTCAGGAAAAAAATATCTTTGTCTGTTTCAACAAAGTTCTGGTGATGTATAGTCTGTCAGTTGTTTCTTGAAGGCCTCCTTTATAAATTAATCTTACTGCGTTCCATCTTGGTGCAGGCTCTCCTTTATTTTGAAATAAGTCTGAGAGCCTGAATGAAGGTTGTAACCATGCCTGATGTGCTGGATCCCATAAAACAGAGTCTTCTGGGCCTAAACTGTGTTGTTTCTCCTCATTTTCAACATTTTGTAAGCCAGTATCTGTGGCTACATATATGGCTGTGTTAGGTAAGTTCAGGGGTTCATTAATGTTAATAGTTTCAGAGCTAGATGTATGTATACTGTTATTCATGTCATTTTCTGCACTTTCAATAACATTAGTTTTTAGTCTGTCTGTTCAACCTATTTTCATTCTTGTCTTCAGTTGGTACCAACACTTTAATTTGATTGTTAGTGAAGCTTTGCATAGTAGAATTGGGGGGGGGGGTCTGGTATCCATTTATCCTCCATTGTTTGTGTCCACCCAGATTGTTCAAGTGCTCATTCAGGAGACCATTGGTTTGCAGTTTGCCCTGAGCTGGTTTGAGTTTGCAAAAATTCCAGAATTTGAGAAGTGTCCAGGAGTGCAGGTAGTTGAGTATCCCTGTCTGTTTCTTTATCAAGTACATGCCCTGAATTAGCTGAATGCTTCCACATTCCTAGTGTTCTTCTGCTGATATTGACATTGACAAGGCTTTCATCTGACATTGTCAGTTTCTGCTGTCTTTCTGCTTTACTTTTTTCTTGTTACCACTGCATGTTCTGTCTCTTTTTTTGATAATTTTCCTCTTCTTTTGCCAGTTGCAGCAATAGCTGTCATTTCCTTTCATTAGAGACATGCCACAACTTCCTTTCTGCCTTGTTCTGCTCTGCCATTGCAAGCTCCTCTGGTTGAGTTACCAAATCTGTTTGCAGTATCTCCATCATTTCCTCTGAGGAAAATATCCTAAGGGACCTCATTAGATGCCTCAGTGGGGAGTGAGGTCAGGTTCCCCACCAGATTGTTGCCTGCTCCATCGTCTCCCATTTGGTCAGTCATCTTAGCAGATGGCCAACCTGACAAGAGGTCCCCTACTGCAAGAGTAGGGGAATTTGTTTTTATTGATATATCATACAAACAATATACAAAGCATTATAATTAATCAAATACAGTAAAACAGAATAAGTGATTACATTTTCAAAATAAAAACTATCAAGGAATTTAAATTATCAATAGGCTTATTCATGTAATAGGATTATCATTATCTGTAACCCAAGGTTAATTCCTCCATGTGTTTTTTTTTTATTCAACAAATCTTTATTAGATTTTGATTAACACACGACATCCATTACAACTAAAATAATTAAAAAAAAGGGGAAGAAACCTGAAAACCAGGGTATACAGCCCCAAACTGGCTGTATGAACTATACAATCCCATATAAAACCCAGCAGGAATCCATCCCTAGCAGCATATTTATCAGTAAAGACCCCTGTATAAACAACTACAATCCACATTGCCAAATAGTAACATATTATCCATAGATATAGTCTAAACAAATGAACCAAGAGCAGTTCCCCAATCGCATGTAGAAGAGAAAAAGAAAATAGGAAAAAAAAACAAAACAGGAGTCAACTCTACCATGCTACCTCGTGTAATATCTCAGGGTACTAAACCAAAGGTGCAAATCAAGAAAACACCTTAGGTTAAATCAGAGGTGGAGTCCTGCTATATCCCCTAAAGAGAGAGAGAGAGAGAGTCCCATCCCATCCCATCTATCCTCTGGAAGGCTTACAGTCTAGTTCCCCAAAACCCTTACTAGGATCCCAACTTATCTATATAATGACCGCTTTACTCAATCATGTGAACAAAGTGCTGATCAACCAAATCCCTTACTAGAAAGAAAAGAAAAACCAAGCCCTTGCTACTCAGAGCATGACAGACGGACCTGAGGTAATCTCTGAGATGAATAAATCACTCTAAAGATGCCCATCTCTTAGCGTGATAACCGCTTATTCCCTCACTCCAGAGCTGTCTCCTTATCCTGCCCAATATGACCATCAAGTCCCACACCCACTGACCATAAGAATACTCCTGGTCGTCTTTCCAATGCTGAACTAGAAAAGACTTGATTAGTGCCGCATCAAGGCCAAATGAAATTTGGCTAGGACTCCAGGAACTTTTGAAAAATCACCCAGAACACACACCTCTGGGGTTATAAATTCTGAGTAATTCATCAGCGGGTCCATACGCTGCCTAATTTCCAGCCACAAGGGGGAAATTTTACAGCACTCCCACATCACATGTAGCAAATCCCCGATTCCCATCCCACATCTGAAACAATGGTCCATCTGCTCTAAGCTTTCATCACATAGTTTTACCGGGGTAAAATAAAGATCAGACGCAATAAAATACTGCATAGTCCTAAACTTAGGAATTGTTATGTACCTATGGCCTTCCAAATTGAATCCCACACAAGAATCTTGGGAGCCATTACCTTGTCCCAGTACGCCACCTGAATGGGCAAGAGGACTAACAAACTCCAGCAGCTTCCTATAAATCTGAGAGAGGCGTTTGCCTCGGCTCCACTGCCTCCAGAAGATCCCATGTAAATGACCCATCTGAAAACCTCCAATCTTTCTCACCACTGACTTCAGCAGCCGAATCAGTTGCAGTTTTTGAAAAAGGGCATCCCTCCATGGAGGCTGGAATAACAACCCTTACACCTTGGACAAGATCCTCACCTTAAGACCCTCACCTGGTAGGCCCATCGATCGCTATCGCCCGCCTCAATTTCAATGTGGGATTACCCACTAACGTTGGTCTCAGGATTTCAACTGTAATTTCCTTTGTGCCGGGAGAGAAAAGACCACCACGCCTCAGTGACTTCCTAATCAGGTTCCCACCTCTTTCCTGAAAGCCTTTACCAGGTTAACATATATTAACGCCTTGGGTGAGAAGTCCTGCCTTCCTCAAGATTTGTCTCTCAATCTGTAGCCATGTTGGGATATAGCCTCCTTCAGTCTCCCTAACCCAGCGAAGCATAAAGCCCAATTGCCCTGCCACATAATATAATAGGAGATCAGGCAGTTTGATCCCACCTCAGCTGGGGCAAGCAAAGTGATTCATATTTCTTCCTAGGTAGCTTAGAATTCCATAGGAAATCAGAAAGAAGCTTCCTAATAACCTTGAACCAAGTAGTGTGAATATCATATGGGGCAATATATAGTGGGTATAAAAGCCTGGGCAGCATATTCATTTTAATAAAGCCCAGTCTGGCCGTAAAATTCAAGGGGAGCTTGTTCCATCTCAGTATATCTCCTCTTATTGCCGATATCACCCCCTCCATGTTTGTATCTGCCCCTCTTTCACTATTTGCCGTAACCCGGATACCCAGGTACTTAATCTCATCCACCCTCCACTGGAGGCAAAATTGAGTAAAATCCGCCCTGAATACATGCGGGGTCAAGGGGAGAACCTGAGTTTTAGTTAAGTTCAGCTTATAATTTGACACCGCCGAGAAACGCCCAATCAAACCCCGTGCTCTCTCAAAACTTCTAGCTGGGTCCTCTAAATGCAGCAAAATATCATCCGCAAAAACTGTGAACTTAAGTTCCCTCCCCCCTACCCTTGCCCCTTTTATAAGTTTGTCCTCCTCAAGGGCTCTTAACAAAGGCTCTAGATAGATATTAAATAGTATTGGTGACAGGGGACATCCCTGTCTGGTCCCATTTTTCAACAACACTTCTTGTGAACTGTACCCATTGCACAAGACCCTAGCTGTGTGGGCGGCATAGAGGTGTTCAATATCCTTGAGCAAACCCTCTGGAAAGCCCATCTTCCACATTGTGGCAAACAGAAAACCATGGGAAACCCTATCAAATGCCTTTTCGGTGTCCAATGACATTAAAGCTAGAGGTAATTGGGAATCCGATGCATAGGCAATTATATGATGCAGCTTCCTATGGCGCCCTGAGCTCCCTCCCGCATAAATCCCACCTGCTCTCGCTAATCAGAAGTGGTCAATACTCAGTATTCTATTAGACAAAATTCTTGTTAAAATCTTAATATCCTGATTCATTAAAGCTATAGGTCTATAGCTGTCCACCCTATCCCTAGGTTTGTCTGGCTTGGGAATGAGAGAAATAAATGCCTGGTATAACGTGGATGGGACAACCCTCTTGCATAATGGTATTATAAAATCTAGTAGAAGGGGAGTACTGTCTTAATGTGTGCTTGGTTGAACTTTGCCAGAAGACCATCCGGTCCCGGAGTCCTCACCACAGGCAAAGACTGCACCACCCCCAGTATCTCCGCCTCCGTAATGGGAGCCGCAATCTTACTAGCCTGCACTTCATCCAAAACCGGGAAGGGTATTCCCTCGAGAAAAGCATTCACTTCCTCTTCTCCTACTATATTTCCCAATCCATATATGCCGGTAAAATAGGACGCAAATGCCTCTGCTATTTTTTGAGGGTCTACTATCAATTGCCCCTCATGCCAAATCGAAGTGATAGTTCTACTAGCTTCCCATTCCCTGATCCTAGCCACTAGCAGATGACCCAGGACATCCCCCTGGAGGAGATATTTAGCCTGCATCCTATCCAACCAATATTCCACCTTACCATATCTAATATCCGACCCATTCCCTCCGTAGGGATTTAAGTTCTCTATCAATTTCTCCTGAAGACCCCTCCAGGGGAGATAGCGAAGCTATCGCCCCCAAAATGAATTCCTCCTTTGCCTTCCTCAGTCTGTTCCTCCTAGCTGCCAGAGTCTGGACAGCCCCTACATATAGTACTTACATGTCGGCCACGCCAGCTTTTGATTTTGTAGGGATGGTAATTGAGACTGTATGAATCCTCTCAGATGCTCGTCTAGCTCCTCCTGGACCTTAGGTTCCACTAACAGCAAATCATTCAGTCTCCACCTAACTGGCCTGGGAGGAGCAAGACTTGGTTCCCACAGCAATGAGATGGGGGAATGATCGGAGAGAACCCTAATCTCAGTCGTCAAACCCTTCACTTCCCTGAGAACCGCACTACTAGCCAAAAAGAAGTCAATCGCCGACTGGGACTTATGAGCCCCAGAATAGAAGGTCATGGTGTGCCCTTCTTGGAGTGGGTCCACACGGGTCCACCAGAGCCATTGCCTCCACCATCTTATTCAAGGCAACCTGTGCTTTGGTTAGAGGTTTACCAGTTGAAGGTATCCTATCCTCCAAATTGCTCTGCATAATGCTCCAGTCCCCAGCCAAAATAAATAAATCTGTAGGCAAAGCTGCAATGTCCTCTCAATGGAGACAAAAAAATCTGTGGAAGAGGGAGTGGGACCATAAATAGAGGCCAAGGAAATTGCCTTACCAGCTAAAACCCCAGACAGATATAGCCCCCTACCATCCTCCCTTAACAACCCCTGTTCCATCCTAAAGGGGCAATTGTTTCTTATTAGAATCGCCACCCCCCCGAAGCTTTTTCCTTACCCTGCCCATACACCTGACCCACCCATAGTTTTTTAAGACAGCTTAATTCCTCCGTTAGTAAATGTGTCTCCTGCAAAGCAGCTATATGTGCCCCCAAATAATTAATATGCCTCAGAATGACCATTCTTTTGCGTCTACCCCTAAGCCCTTTGACATTCCAGGAAAGTATATTAATATGGACCATTATCCATCCACTAAATCATAACATGAGATCCAATCCACCCAAACCTTACCATTCCGCCTTCCCTCTCTACACAATCTAGATGCCTCTCTTTCTCTTTCCCAAACCCCAATCCCACCCTCCCCTGCCCTGATCCTTGATCGCCCTCCTAATGATTCATCGGTCATGGATGAGCTTCCTGTGGTTTCCTCCCACCTGTCCTCCCTAGCCCTATCTCAGCAGAAGACCGCCCATCTCCTGGTCCTGGTGTTCACCCCGTGCTCCACCAGTGCCCTCCCAGCTCACATATATTCCCCAATATTTCAAGAAAAAAACAGCGTGGTCCAGAACAATGCCCTGTTGTGAGTCCCAAGCCAGTCTCTTTACACTGGCAACTGATCCTGCCAGAACTGGTTCCACCATAAAAAGAGAATCTACCAATGCCCTCCTTACATGTTCCCTCAAATAAAAGGTGGACATCACCGACCCTGGGAGCTATACCCCCAGAACCAATACCCCCAAACCAACCCCCGATCCCCACTCTAAATCCCCCAAGCAAACCCACGCGGGTCAAACCACCATAGTGCAATCCCCTGAGATGCCACCCAGAAAGAGAAAATGGAAGAAAAAAGAGAAAGGCAGTACTGCCATGGCTAACTTAAGGTTAACGACCTAGAACAGCTGTATAAAGTCCTTGTCAAGCTGAAAGAAGGTCCACATAGCCCCACTTCATCCGGGCAGTCCACCTCAGGTCGGAGGTTTAAATAAATTAGGAAGTTCCGTACGCAGACTTTCCAGCGCATCTCTCGCAATCAGATACTGCTTTTCCCCGGATTGCAGTCTCACCACTAGCGTTGCTGGATACTGCACGTGAAATTTAATTCCGGCTAAATACAGCTTTTTCTTAATCTCCACATATTCCTTCTGCTTCTCTCTGATTAAAGGGGTTTGATCCTGGAACATCCAGAGGGTCGCGCCATTCCATTGAAGAGATTTAAGCTGTCTGGCCTTCCATAAAACGTGCATCTTCTCTTTAAAATTAAGGAATCTCATGATGGTCACTCTGGGCCTCGCTCCCGGCGGGGGAACTTCCCTTAAGGCATGATGGGCCCTTTCCAAATTATATGCTTCTCCATATGGTGTCTGGCCCAAAAGCTTTAGTAGCAAATCCTGAATAAATGAGACACAGTCCGCCCCCTCATCTCTTTCGGGCAGCCCAGCCAGTACCAGGTTGTTTCTCCGGCTTCTTGCCTCCTGGTCATCAATCCGAGCTTCCAATTTTTTAATTTGTTTTTTGGCCACAATCAGCTCCTGCTCCATAAGCATCATTTTCCTCTCTTGCGATGCAATCCTGGCCTCTGCATCCCCCATACATTGAACAAGAGATTGCAGTGCCGGTTTTACTGTAGCAAAGTCCACTACCAAGCCCTGTAGCATATTCTTAATTTCCTGCAGGTCCTCGTTTGACTGACCCATCACCCCTCCCCTATCTATATCCTCCTCTGGTTCCACAAGGGTGGGGACTGTGGCTTGGGTCTTTGGTCGCATGGGGATCTTGCGGGCGAGGGACTCCAATTGCTTTGGGCTCCATCCCAGCTACCAGTCAGGCCTGTGGCTTCTGACTGCAGCACGCCCTAACAGAACCTCGCGCCGGTGTCCCGAGGCTTTTGGTGTTCAGCTGCCACTCGAACTCGCGATCGCTACGGCTTACACCCCCTCCTGATCCGAAGGCGACTGAAACAGGCGGACCCCAAAGCAAATAAACAGAAAATTTGTAGCTCGGGCCTAGGAGCGGCGCGGAGGACGTCCGACTCGTCTCAGCACATCACGTGACCCCCTCCATGTGTTTTTTAAATATTGTTTATTTTTACAATTTGCTTCATTGTAATATATATATATATTTTAATTCATTAGTTATTTTACACAACAATTCTATGTAATTTATGAATCGCTGTTGAAGTGTAAACAAACTTCTTGTATTCCAAAGTTACCATTTGAAAGTTGCAAAGATAACATTTAATGTACTTTTTTCCCATTTCCTCCATTCTTTCGGATACAATCCATAAATCAGAATGTTATAGTCAACTGTGGAAAAAAGTAATGTTTCCCATTGTAGGGCTACATAATCCCAGACATTCTTAATATAGGTACACTTAAAAAATAAATGCTCTATTGATTCAAATTGTTGGATGCATGTTGACCAGGAGCAGATTCTCTCTCTTCCATCATTTTGTGCTATTGATTTGCTGTAACATTTAAGCATTCATGGTGACACAACCAGTGTATGTCCTTCACTTTTTGTGGCATTCTTTTAAAAAAAAAAAACAAGTTTTGTAAGGTAGAGATACAGTCTGGTGGGCATTTTGGAAAAATTTCAGCCTCTGAAAAATGGGTGTTAAAATTTGCATATAAACTTGTTTTTTGGTCCCTATAAGTATTAATGAACTGAGGATTTTTCATGTTTTCAATTTTATAAATACTTCTCTTTGATATATTGGTACTTTTTGGTGTTTCTTAATAATCCTTAAGGTTCCTGTTTCCCAAAGTGGGAACCAAGTGGAAATAATAGAGAAGAAAAAGTATGTCCAGAATTTCCCAGTATTTATCAATTGCTTTAAATTAGAGAATATGAACTGACAGTAAAAAAATAGGATGGGATTTATCATGTTTAACACACCTTTTTTTAATGGAAGGTATAAGATATTTCTATTTATAGGATTTAACCTACTGCTCCTTACAGCTCGGAAAAATACACTTAAAATGCTTCTCTTGATCTGGGTGGTGGAAAGGTGTTGCTTATAAAAAGAAAGACAGGTAAGAGGTAAGTCTTAATTACATAAATGCACTTAGCCTTACTCATAGTCAATTGGTTCCATTTTTTGACCATGTTCCTTGCTGTAAGTTCTTATCCCAATTTAAAATATCTGGATTCTCCATACCAAATTCTATCCCTAACATTTTCACAGGGTTTCTTGCTAGTGTTACACCTGCAATTTGTGTTTGAACATCTCTATTTTTCCCGAATTCCCTTCCAATACATTTTGCTGTATTCAAAACAGTTCCTGACAATTTTCAATAATAGTTACAAGTTTTGATGACTTCTACTGCTGAGGATGAGTCTGTAACCAGTACACAAACATCATCTGCATATGCCATTGCAATGTAAGGTATTGTACTATTTGAAATCTGAATGGGGAGAATAGAGTCAGTCTCATTTATTATTCTTAATAAGGGATCAGTGCTGTCTCTCTCTCTCTCTCTCTCTCTCTCTCTCTCTCTCTCTCTCTATATATATATATATATATATACACACACATATATAAATAAAACAATGGGCTGATGGGCAACCTTGGCATATTCTCTTTTAATAGGCACTAGTGGTCCACAGGTTACACTCATTAATGGAATCGCTGTTGCTGTTTTATGTAAAGATTGTATCCACTTAATAAAAAGGTCTCGAATGCCATATTTTGCAATGTATTCAAAAGGAATATGTCTCACATAATTAAATATCTGTTGTTGATCCAGGGATAAAATAAAGCCTTCCAGGCTAGAGATATTATCTTGTTCAACTATATCTCTCAATATTATGAGTTGGTTTATAACAGATCTATCAGGTACTGTACATGATTGTGCAAGAGTTATTAGATATTTGGCAGTTTTTAATAATCTTTTATTTAGGATTTTTGTTAGAATCTTAAAGTCAGTATCCAATTAGTTAGGTATTCTCTATCTCCCTTTTTATACAAAAAATAAGAATCCTTTGAGTCCTTTCTAAAGGTAAATTCTGATTTGACAAAAGGAAATTAAAAACTTGAGCCAGTTCTGGAGCTTTATATGGGCCTATGGTCTTATAGAGTTCAGTTGTCAGACCATCATCTCCTGATGCCTTTCCAGTATCCAAACTTGCGTCCTTATGCTGGTTAAGAATATCCCCACTAGGTAAATTCAAAGCTGGATTTTGAGTCATTGTCAGTTCTGGCACCAGTGTAAGTGGAGAACCCACTTCTGCCTAATTTTCCCCCAGACACGATGTGTTAACATCTGGTGCTTGAGTTACAGTAGCTGTAGCGTTAGTAACAGTTTAAAAAATATATTTTTGTGCTTCAAATTGCGAGCCTTTTAAACTTACCTCAGGGATCCTAATAGGAGTGAATCTAGATATCCAGTTTTGCATTGTAGGTGATCGTACCCATCCTGCAGCTTTTTTTTTTTTACTATTTATTTTTTCCTCCTACTACTGCCACTGATCACTCTCTCAGAGCTCCCCTCATAGATCCAAATCTGCAGCCCCAAGGAGTCTGCCCTAGAGTGCTAACGCTACCCTCATACCTTCAGGGCCTCAGATTACCCCCCAGGCAGGGTGGCAGAGATCCCACATCTCCCCCTGAGCATTGTTTGGGAGCACGCACAGCAGAGTCTGTTTCTTGGGTGCTGCCTTAGAACCGACACCGAGGCTCATCACCTGGATCAGGGCAGGACATTTTCCAGTGTTCTGGTGGATCCCCCTATGTTGGCGTGCAATGAAGACAAAGCTGCCAGCGTGTGCAGAGATGTACATCGAAGCCAGTCCTCTGCCAACCTCTACCCTTGTGTAGAGCATCTCCCCAGCTGCACCAACCACCCTGAGGTTCCCCCAACAGCTGGCAGTATCACAGCAGACAGCACAATCCCCCCCCTCCCTGGAGAAGGAGAGCAGCCACTGGGTGCTCAATACCTCTCCTTCCTGGCTGGCCCCTGTTGACATGAGTCCGTTTCCAAGCCTGGGTCACCAGTGTGGCACAAGGTGTGGCGTCCAGTGCCTCAACCCTCAGTGCCACTGGGCCAGCCCATCCTGCAGTTTTTAAAGATTTTTCTACTGACCACGGTGTGTCATCCAGTTCTGAGAGATCTGCCCATGAAGTCTTATTTGGTACCAATTGTTGCTTTATTCTTGATATTGCACTCTGCTCCTGTCTTGCTGTAAAGGAGAATATTGTGACATTTTGCTGGTCAGTAGTGGATTGGAAGATTGTGAGCTGAGGGTTCAGTGAAGAGACTGTGCATGATTCTTCACTCATCTGCCCCTCTAACATTACCATGTGAGTACCTCCAGTGGTGGCTCAGTTGTCAGGGAGGGCTGCATCTGCAGTGGCAGTGCTTGTTCCAGCTAAAGCCTCTGAAAGTTCTTGTTTTCTCTTTAAAAATGTTTCCTCTTCAATATGAAATAAATCCTGCAAAGTTGTTACAGATTGGGTATTTAAATTTATGGTTTCATTGTCCATATCTTTTCCAGCTGTTGATTTTGAAATTTTACCCATTGTATGAGCATCCATCATAGGCTTTTGCACCACATCCTTGTCTACCTGTGAACTGCTTTCCAACAAGCCCGATGCATCACAGAATTCTTCGATCTCTGGGTGTTCCATAGCTGAGGAGGAGGAGACCTGCTCCACAGCCACCTGCATGTCCACTTCTATTGCAGTTTGCTCAGAGACTGAGCCATCTATCCTTCGATAGCCAAGGGTTCCCCCTACAGGAAAGTAAGGGGATTTCCCCAGTGTCCTGGCCACATTTCCCCCATTCACCAAAAACCACCAACTGTTTAATCTGGTTCAATTTCAAGCTGGCAAGCAAAGCTCGAGAGATCTCTGTTATGTCATCAGCTCACCAAGATGGAAATACAGCCTTGTTTGTGCACAGTTCCCTACCTGTTATTTTTTTTTATTATTAAACCAGTTTTATTGTTTTCACCATAATCAAAGCAAAACAAAACAAAACCAGTCGAGTTACAAGTATCTGTTGTAGTACCAATTAACAGCTAAATTCTAACTCACAAATAAAACCCCTTCTTCCCCCCTTCCCACCCAAGGCTACACAAATAAGCCGATCCTAATTCACCATTCCTGAGGCAGTTTGATCATCAGGTTTCCAAGCTATTAGGAGCACCTCTAATGAGCTCCAAGATGATGCATAGGTCTTAGCCCTGCCTCGCATGTAGGCAATATGCCTTTCTAGCTGTAATGCCAGCTGTAATGCCAGAATGCACTCTCTGTACCATTCCATCAAGGAGGGAGACTTGTCACTAGCCCAGTGCCTCAAAATTATCAGTTTAGCTACCACAGAGATAAGTGACATTTGAGCTTTCTTAATCTTAGCGGTACCTACTGGGAAAAGATTCATCAAACATACCTCAGGGGGGAACAAAGTTTCTAAGCCAAGGATAGGGTCTAAGATATTATTAATGGACTGCCAAAAGGCCTGCATACAGGGGCATAACCAGACCATATGGTACAAGGTACCGTCGTCCCCTTTGCATTTGCAACAAAGGGGCGTATCTCTTGCCCCATACTTACATAACTGAGTCGGAGTTAGGTACATATTATGCATTATATTGAAATGTACCATTCTCAGCCTGTCTTGCCTACCTGTTATTTTATATAGTATATGGTTTTGTATTTAAAAAAGAAACTGTATTTTGAGGTTTTTAAATTGTCTTTTAACTTTCCCAACTGTTCTATCCCTGCCACTCTCTCTCTTTCTCCACCTGCTGGGCCTGATGCCCCATACACTAACCTTCTGAGAATCATGGCATGATTTCGGCAGGAATCTATTATTTTTTTCTGTCAGGAAACACATTATATTTAAAAAACATGCCTGCCACTGAAAAAAAACACATTGTTTAAGTGAAAGTTTGTCTGGTATGGAGCACTGACATTGGCTGTGACAAGCAAGCGCTCAGACATAGAACATCAAAGTTGTTGTGGTACAGTAGTGATGTAGCTACTATACTACAACTCTTTTGACATTTAAACTGTCCTACAACAGCTTTTTGCAGTAGAATGAAATCTAGCTACAATAAGGGTCAACCATATATTATAAAACAGTTTTAAATCTCCTCATTCACTTTATCTGAACATATTTGCATGCTCTTCAGATAAGTCCTTTTCTTCTCTTTGACTATGATTTGTTGAATCCATTGGACATGTCTGCCTCTGGGGATCCTTGCCAATGGCAGTTGCCAGTATCACAGCAAGAAGTTTCTGGGCCTTCCACATAGAAACATAGGTTCAGCACAGGGAGCAGGCACTACATGCCTCCAATCCCCTTCCCAGAACTGTAATATCTTCCTGCAGCTTTTTCAGCCACAGACATTTCACTACTGCCCTCAGGAAGCTGGAACAGGCCAACTGGCCCAGCTCACTGAGACTCCAGAGGGATAACTCATTTCAAGGATTTCTATTCATACATACATGGGTTTAAAGAGGCCTCCTAGACCTAAATAAGGAGCAGAGCTCCTTATGGGGACTTCACTTCTATTTCAGATTAAGCTTATTTGCATAGTCTTGCTTTCTAATGACATCAATCAATGACTGCTCTGGAAATCTACACACCTGGCCCATTGGTGATTTCAGTGGACCCTTCCTTGTGTCTTGTGGTACCCACCTTCCTCTTCCTATCCCCTTATAATAAGTCAGTGTCTAGTTTTATTCTCACTGCATCCAAACCCTCCACCCTTGTCCCACAATGGCAACAAGCACAGCCCTCCATTCCTCTGTTTGGCCAGCCACCATCTACTGTAACTGAAAATCATGCAAACCACTATAACAGCATGTTATGGTATTATAGGAATGTGGTAGTGACCCTATATTTAGGGTTGAGCAGGGCTTTCTACGTTAACCCCAACATTTTTAACTTTAATATCTTCCCAACCATTCAATGGATTTACACAAAGTGTGTGTGTGTGTGTGTGTGTGTGTGTGTGTGTGTGTGTGCACTGTCTCGTGGATTGCTCTCTTGATCTGCCAAGTTTTGTTCTAGTCAAATGCTCAGATTCTGAGATGTGGATAGCACAGAAAAGTAAACATTCACTGATTTTGTTGTGTTTTTGTGATTGCCTGGCACCCACATGATTTGGAATTTTGGTCTGCAACTTTCAGGGTAGAAAGGGCTTGGCCTACAGATTGCTTGTCATTTATTTTGGGTGAAAAATATTAATCTGTTCCAAAGGTATTACATTTTAAAGTTTCAGTTTTACGTCACTGGGCAGTATAGACTTTTGGATAGCTTCCTGGAACAAAAAATATATTTTGTCAAACTAAAAAGGATTCTTTTTCATTTGGGGTCAATCCTTTTTCATGAGGAAAAATTCCTTCTTTGTTTACTGCCATCTTGTTTTCCTTTAAAAAAAAAATTCAAACACCCCAAAATTGACATTCTGCAGAGATACCAAAACATGTATCTTGCTCCTCGGAACTCCATTAGGTTGTTACTGCACTTATCTGTTGAAAAAATGACCCCAGAATGTTTTTTTTAATCTTTTTATATCCATTTTTGTGACTCTGTTAGTCATTTTTCTTGAGTCCTTTTTGTTCAAACAAAAAAGGAAGCCTTCTCTTGAAAAAGATTTCAGACTTAATCATTTTTGTGACTCTTTTTTCATTTCAAGGGATCTTTTTCCACTTGATATTTTCATTCAAATGAAAAATGATCCCTTGTCATGAAAAACAATTTCAGACTTAGTTATTTTTCTGGTTCTTTTTTTTCATTTCAAGGGATCCTTTTTCATTTGATATATTTGTTCAAATGAAAAATGATCCCTTGTCATAGAAAAGGATTTCAGACTTAAATTTGTTTTCTGATTCTTTTTTTGTTTTAAGTGATCTTTTTTCATTTGATAATTTCATTCAAATGAAAAAGGATCCCTTGTCATGAAAAAGGATTGCAGATTTAGTTTTTGGTTGATTCCTTTTACATTTCAAGGAATCCTTTACCATTTCCTTTTTCATTTGATATGGAGAGGACTCCTTCAAACAAAAAAAAGGATTTTTCAAGTTGTCCCTGTAATTTTGTCAATTTTCCCTGGTGTCCAGTGGCACAACCACCTTCTCAGGGCCATCACTGTAATTTTTAAAGTTTGCTTGGTATCTACTGTAGTGTGTTCTCCACCCTCCCATCATCATAAGTGTCATTTTTATTATTTTTTTCCTGGTGTCTAGTGGCAACCCCCACCTTCTGATTGCCATCCCCCTATTTCTTATATTTTTCCCTGGTGTCTAGTGGCACGCCCCACCCTCCAGTTGCCATCCTCATAATTAATAAGTATTTCCTTGGTGTTTACTGGCACTCCACACCATCTAATCATCATCCACATAATTATGTTTTTTTTCCCTGGTGTCTAGTGGCACCATCCAATCACTGTCCCTGTAGTTTAGTTCATAACTATCCCTGTAATTCATAACTATTTCCCTGGTGTCTAGTGGCACCCCCACCCTCCAATTTCCATTCCCATTGATATTTTTAGTTTTTCTTGTGTCTAGTAGCACCCCTCCTACACTCTGATGTCCATCTATCACTGAAATCCACTACTGAAACAAAGAAAATGGTCCCTCAATGTCTTTTGTTTTTAACCTATAAAAAAAAGAAGGTCCCTCACCAATCATACCCACTCCACCCAGACCAACCACTCAGGACCCACTACCCCACATCTCCCCAGACCCCCCCCACACACACTCACTCACCTGAACAGGTCCAAGGGTGAAGATCCACTCTCTGATCAAAGACACATCTTGCTGCTGGAATCGCCGATGGCAATATGAGAAACTAAGGCAAGTCTGGTTCAATGTATTTCAATGGGGTTTTCATGGTGCATAACTTTGCCATTTTGATGAATTTTGACAACAAATTTTCAACACAGTCTTTTGGAGACCTCACCTCATGAACAATGTCATTGTAATTACACAAATCTGGCCCAAAGGGTGTTTTTTGCAGTCATTTGGTGAAATCACTTTTGGGCTGGATTTGAACATTTTCTTTATCTTTGTTCATAAGATGGGGTCATAAGAACGGTATATTGAAATTTGGGGAAAGAAACACACACATAATGGGGTGAGCTTTGAGGTTGACAACCCCAAGGAAGACTGCACCACTGATTTGTTTTAAGGGTTGTGATGGGGTTTTAGGGTTGGAAACCTTAATTCCACATGTCCCTACTTTTGTCACTTTAGCCTTAATGTTGCATTAAAAAAGTTATGTGCAAAGAATATTTATATAGTTTTTTGGATGATTTTCAGTTAAATACTAGCTGACTGAAAAGGTGAGCAGATGGCTGTGCCAGCCACCATTGTGGTACTGGGACAGGAGGTTTGGATGCGGCTGTGTGGAATGGATACCATTAGACACTAGGGACTTCATAGAATGGTATGGGACAGATTGGTGAGTGTCACTGGAAATCAGACACTGGGTTTTGTTTGTTTATTGAATAGAATCAGAATTACAATCCTTTGAGTCATAGACTCTTTTGCAAAGGCTCCATATCAGATCAAAGTAAAAAAATACACATACAGTAAAAAAATACACATACAGTATAAAAGTAACAGTACACGGTTATGCAGTCCTAGCTTAATCTTATTTAGATGGTTACATTATCTGGGAGCATACAAGATCTCCCAGGTCAGATAGTACAGGACGCAGTTTCGTAGGATCTTGAGGGACCCTGAGTCAAATATATGGACAGGGGATAAAGGAGAGTAGGGGGACATATGAGGGAGGCTGGCACCAAACTAAATAATTGTAACAGTAGGCACCTGTGGAACAACGGGCTCCTGCATAGCAGAAGTCACTGGAAAAGGTTTCAGGGTGCAGGGGGATAACTAGAGTGTGAGCGGGTTAACTACAGTCACAGGTTGTTGAGTCAAGAAGTAGGGTTTTGAGACCTGACTTAAATAGGCTGAGACTATGGGTCAAGGAGATCGGGGGCAGTAGGCTGTTAAGCCATAGAGGGGTGTGGTAGCAGAAAGATCTTTGCCCAAGAGATGTTCTGCAGTGGGGACAAGGAAGGAAGTGTTAGCTGTGAGCCTTTTTGTCTGCCTGTGGGGAGCTGTGTGGATAATCGGGTGGAGGCCAATAGGGGCTTGCTGGAGTTGTATTTTTTTTTGGCAAGGAGGCAGGTGTGGTACTTGAGCCTGCCTGGAAGTTTAGCCAACCTGTATGTTTATAAAGCTCACATGTGTGTGTTAACCTGTCACATCCCATGACTAGACGGCAAGCTTTGTTAAGGGCAATGTTGATGCTGCATAGGGAAGTTTGATCAGCAGATCCATAAATGACTATTCCATAGTCCACCAAGGAAAGGATAGAGGATGAGATAGCGAGATGCATTGCCTGGGGAGGTAAGCAGTGCTTAAGCCTGTAAAGGATCCTCTATCTAGTGTTGGTAGAGGAGGAGACAAGTTGTATGTGATTATGATAGGAGAGGGAGGTGTCTAATGCGATTCTGAGATATTTAAAACATGAAACCTGCTCCAGAGCAGAGCCATGTGAGTTTTTACAACTAGAAGTGCATGACATTGGGGGCTTTGGAGGTGAGCAAAGAGCATGGACTTCATTTTCTTGTAGTTGATTATAAGGTGGTGTTCAGAGAACCAGGATTCTAGCTCCCTAAAGTAGTCCTGCAGGGCTAGTTGAAGAGAATTAGGCTGAGGGTCTTTCCAGAACACTACTGCATCATCAGCATAAAGTAGCAAGTGACCACTGTAAGACTTAGGGGGGGAGTTTAAAAAGAGGGTGAAAAGTAGGGGGCTGAGTATCGACCCCTGCAGGACACCAGAACAAACCCGTTTGCATGAAGAGAGAGTTGTATTAATCTTGACTTGTTGCATCCGCCCTGAGAGGTCATCTTTGAACCAGGTGGTGACCTCAGGTGCAAAGTTAAGGGGTGGAAGGGCAAGAAGCAGTAGCTCATAAATGACTGTATCAAATGCCTTGGTCAGAACTACATAGATAGCTCCAGCCATGAAGCCTTGTTCTAGGGCCTCATGGATGAATGAAGTGAGTTCAGTAAGGGCAGTTACAGTACTGTGGCCCCTCCGGAAACCATGCTGTTCTTGGCATTGTAAGTCAAATTTGGTTAGGTAGTCAATAAGCTGATCAGATACTATTTCTCAAGGGCCTTGGAGAGGGGTGGTAGGATTGATATTGGTCTATAGTTGCTTGTGACGGTGGGGTTGTCACTCTTCAGAATAGGGATAATTACGGCTCTCTTCCAGGCTTAAGGGAATTGACTAAGGCATAAGGACAGGCTGAGAATTTTTGTGAGATCGGGTAGTGTCACATCCAGGGTCAGCCAAATGAGTTTGAGATCCAGGGATTCACTGCTATAAAGAGTGTTAGCCAGGGCTTTGGAGAGATAGCGTTTTGCCTCAGAACAGGAGATGACTCTTAGCCTAAAAGGTGTAGTGTTGTTGATGTCCGAGGTGTCGGGGGGGTAGGGTTGAAGAAGTTCGGTGGGAGAATATGAGAGAGATCCGAGAAGGAGGAGTTGAGGTCATCAGCAATAGCAGTAGGGTCCTGGATGGAGGCCCCATTTACTATGAGCTGAACAGGAGTAGGGGAGTGTGATTTGCCACAGAGTTCCTTGATATTGCTCCAGAATTTTTTCCCAGAGCCCCATGGGGAGGTGAGGGTTTGTTGATAGTATGCAGCTTTGGCTTGCCAGGTGGCCCATGTACATTTGTTGCGGGCCTCTCTGTAAAGTTGCCTATCCTGTGGGAGTTGGGAGTCTAGGGCCTTATGCCATAGGTTGTCCCTATGGTGTAGCTGGTCAAGTAGCAATTGGGAGATCCAAGGGGTGCTTCTGTTTTTCCTACTTGTTTGGAGAAGGGTGCAAATATGTCACAGGCCTCATTGAAGATGACTATAAAGTAGGTGAGTGCCATGTCCACAGACTGTGCAGTGTGAATGGGGGACCAGTTGCTGGAGCCTAGGTGAGATTTGAAACATGCTAGGGTTCCTTTTTTAAGTCGTCTATGTACAGTAACTTTGAGGGTGCCAGGGGGGATTTTAGCGGACCACCGGCAGGTCACGGGGGAATGGTCACTTACTGAGTCCGGGAGCACAGTGACTTGAGAGAGATTCTGAGGCCTGTTAGTGAAGATGAGGTCTATAAGGGTTGAGGTCCTTGTTCTGGAATCCAGTCTGGTCGGGGAGTTGATGACCTGGGTAAGATCATAGGCAAGGGCTGTGTCTTTGCTGGGGGATGAGGCAGCTGATAGCCAATTGACATTAAAGTCTCCCAGCAAGATGACTTCACTCCTGGGAGGGAAGTGGGAGATACTGTGGAGTACTGTTTTGAAAGCTAGCTTTTGGTTGCTGGGGGGGATATAAACTGCTGTAATGTGGATGGTTTTGAGGCCCAGGCTGAGTTTGACTGTTAGAGTCTGGGCACCGTACATAAGTGGCGGTGTACGGACCTCTATGGAGTTAAGGGAGGATCTAACATAGATGGCACAGCCACCTTATCTCTTGCTAATCCTGTCCACACAGTAGAGGGTGTAGTCACTGAGGGAGACAGCTCTGTTGGGTATTCTATCTGAAAGCCAGGTCTCAGTTAGAGCCAGGATATCGGGTGCGTGCTGGGCAATCCAGCCCTGGAGGGGGATGAGTTTTTTTGGGAGGCAGCAGATGTTAAGAGTAGCCAGCAGGAGACTTCCATGTTTGCTCTTAGATGAGACCGCTGTGGGGGGCGGTCCAGGGTTGGGGTGAATATTACTTGATAGCAGCAGTAGGAGGAGAGCGTGCCGCAAAAGAGCTAGCCTGAGAAGTTTGGGCGAGGGTCGTAAATGACAGGTTCAGAAAGGTCAGAAAGGCCAGTGCCATTGGATACTAAGGATTTTATGATGTACATTTGCTTTGTTTGTGGGCTCTCAGTGTCCCCCAACCAGCAGAAGAATCATTGGCCCACCTCAGAGATGTGTGGTAGTAGACAGAAAAGAAAGGGGACTTGGACCCCATTGAAGCTGAACCTCTTGCTCAATTCTCCTCAGCTCCTTCCAGATTTGCTCTGCTCTTTAGAGTCCTGTAGCTTCTGAAGTCTCCTTTTAGTCTCCTCCTCAAAATCATCTATGCCCCAGTTCATCTTCATTAACATCAGATACAATTCTTTGTGTAGAAATTACATTTCTAAGGCCAGAAGCAAGAGTATGAAGTGCCAAATGCCATCATGATGTGATGATTAGATTTAAAGCTCACATATGTCATGTAATCATCTATTAGTGTTTGAGGCAGGTAGCTCTCTGTAATATCAAGTGGTGCTCTTTATCACTTGGATATAGCAGGCTAAGAAAAGACGGGCTGGGACGATATAGTCCAGGGGCTTTCCCTTGATTGCTAGCCCCCTGACTGGTTGGCATACTTAGAATGTGGTTGCAGCAACATTTTGAAAGAGTCTTTGATGGCTTAATGATTGTTTAGTGGCCCAGTCCTATTGGGTTAGAATAGAAGAGTTGGCCCAGAGTCAATCATGATCATTTTGACATAAAACAATAGGCTATGTGCTTGTTGTTTTCATCCATGCTATTTTGTGCAGTTTATGAAGAATGTTACCTTCAGTGTGTTGGAATGCAAACAAAATTCAGTCTCCACCTGGGATGCTTTGCTTGACCCACAAGAAGGTAGAGACAGTTTTGTAAAGATAAAGCTGGCACTGGCTACTTACTGGAAACCTCAGTGAGTAAATGAATAGTGCAGAGTCCTGTTTCTTCAATAATAAAGTGCTTGATTTTATTCAAAGTGCCACACAACGTAGAAACAGTTTAACTTCAGCATATCCCCTCTCTCATCTCTGATGCTAACCAGGTCTCCTAATGTGTTTCACACCCCCTGGTGCTTATTCATAGGATAACAGGTTCCTGATACCATGATAATAAATAATGTGCAATTTAAAGAGACAGTGTACTCAACCACAAAGTGTAATGTGCATGATTTAAAAAAAAAACTTTAAAAACATTGATATTGCACTCTTGTTATACATTATGATTCATCATCCATTTAATCAAAAAGGCAATACGTTACAATACTGCTGAATCAAAAAGTGCTGAATGCATTAAAGATGTGCAACTATGCATGGCTAAAATTAGCTCCTAATACACCATTACTTATGAAGCATTCAAAATAGCATGACTGACTGTTTTTTTATGTTATTACTATTATTTAACCACTCATAGTGTCCTTTGTTTCCACAAGGTTTCTCTCAAGAATCCACTACAGTGTGCCAGTTCTTATCATATGCACAAAATAATCTGGAAAAAAACACATAAGGAATATGTGATTAAACTTGCATTTACAATGCAAACTATTACAGCTTACTACACTGGCACAACATGACTAAGTGAAGCAATTTCCTGCAATAGTGTCAGTGGCTCAGTAGGTAGCACACTCACCTCTGAGGCCAGGAGATCAGAGGGCTGTGGGTTCACTTCCCACATCTGGCACTTGGGTTAATATTCCAGTACTGACACTGTAGTGCGGCATGAGATGGGTGCTGTACTTCTAAGGTGTCGTCTTTCAGATGAGACATTAAACCGAGGTCCCATCTGCCTGGATTGGTGGTAGTTCAGGTGGATGTTAAAGATCCCATGACACTTATCAAAAAGAGTAGGGGAATTTTTTATTGCAGATAAAGTACATCACAAAAAAATAAATCAATACATCTAAAAAAAATACAAAGAAAAAGAGGAATAATGAAATTTCAAAATAAAAGATCCATACATTTAAAATACATAGCAAATTTTCTCCTATCAAATAGCAAAAATTCAACGGATTTAATATTTTGTATAACAGTCTCAATTTGTGAAATAATCACAGAGTTTGGCAGTACAACATGTTGAGTATAAAACAAACATTGGGCTTGCCACAAATGAAATTTTATGCTAGCAAAAATAACATCAAGTGTACTAGGATGGTATCTCTGAAAGAAGCCTGAATAATCCCCCAAAATCAAGGATTCATAGGTAATAGGTCCCCAATTCTACTTATTTCTTAAGGCTGACCAAAAAAAGGTAATATACTGACAACTGATAAAAACATGATCTAAAGATTCTAACAAACCTTGACACCCTAGCCGTAAACAATCCCTCTCTTCCACAACCTTATGTTTCCAATTCCCTTGTACCCCCAATCTACCAAAACAACATAACCAAGTCATATCCCACATATGGACTGGAACCCGAGGATCCCTCAAAAGTTTAAGAGCAAATAGTAGGTTAGATGGACAACACTTAGGAAAATCTACCTGAACGGTGAAGTTCATTTCCATAATCCGACGATAAATCTGCTTCCTATTCATTAAAAAAGCTTCATTTTTTGACAAACGCCATAATCTCAATTTCTTAAAACTAGGAACTGTAAACTCAGGAATGTCCAAACCTTTAACCTTTTTAACCCCCGTATCCCCCCAATACTGAAAAAAGGCACTAAACAACTCATCAGTCCAATCAGCCCATATGTCCATCGTCGTACCTCCTGGGCCATCATGTAAGATAGAACTAAAAAAAAAAAGAAAAAGAAAAAATGACCTGATTTATCATATCCAAACCCCCATCCTTAACTCGCAAATAAGTGAAATCCCTCTTAATGGGGTTTAATCTGCTACCCCAAAGCATTTGAAAAAAAAGCAACTTAATAATCATGTTTCAAGTTGCATCAGTATAGGAAAAACATAACTAATATATAAAAATATTGGTAGAAGACATTTTTTTATGATTAAAACCCTCTTTTTTTTTAAAGGGTCCAAGATTTCCAAACCTGCACCTTTCGTTCTCTTATTATCAGTTTATCATTCCGATTCAAAAAAAGCAGTATCACAATTCCCAAAATACATCCCTAAAATTTTAATTTGAGAAGAAACTATATTGATAGGTTCAAGCCTGGAAACCGAAGTGCACCAGCCTAATTGCAGACCTATACATTTATCAAAATTAAGTCCCACTCCCAAGAAGCCAGAGAAATCTTTAAAAATTTGTACGGCTCTAGCACCTGACACTGAATCCCGTAACATAAGGCAAACATCATCAGCATAGGCAGAAATATTTTGGGGAGTAATGTCTAAAGATGGAGAAATCCCCTGAACTAATTCATCATTAACAATCCATTTAATCAAAGGATTTAAAACAAAAGTAAAAAGTAGAGGGCTTAAAGTGCAACCCAGTTGAACTCCCCTTCTCAAAGCAATACTGGTGCCTATTAGTCCATTAATCATTGGAGAGAAAGAAGCACTTTCATACACCAACATGATCCATGTCAAAAATTGAGTAAGTATCCCATAGTGTTTCAAAACAGTGAATAAAAAGTCATGTGAAATGGTATCAAAAGCTTTTTGCTGATCCAAGGTTAATAGGAATCCTGACAATTTGTTTTGTCTGCCAAACTCAGTGAGAGCTCTCAACAATAATAGATTTTGCTTAATATTCCTACCAGGAACAGAGCAAGTTTGTGTAGGATGGATCAACACAGATGCTACCCTTTGTAGCCTAGTACACAAAATAGAAGAAAAATCTTGTAGTCCGTGTTAAGAAGGCTTATAGGCCTCCAATTATATAAACCACATCTGTCCCCCTGATTTGTAAATAAAAAACCCTAGTGCTGAAACAAAATCCTGTACAAAAACCTCTTTTGTCTTATCTAAAGCATTAAATACATGAGGTAGAATAATACTTAATTCATCCACATTTTGCTTATAAAATCATGTGTCAGGCCATCCACACCTGGATAAACCCTGGTTGCAATTTAGCAATAACCTCCCTAACTTCAACAGCAGAGATAGGCCTTTCCAATTCAATTAATAAAGCAGGGTCCAATTGAGGAATTAGAAAAGATATATCTGTTCCCTAGTCCTTCAAAAAAACAGATATAGAACCTAAAAAATGAAACAAGTGAGAATGAACAATATCTAAAATTTCTACATCTGAAGTTTTTAGACTACCAGTACTGTCATACAAACCAGTCATGACCTTATGAGATACTGTATCCTTACAGGTTGAATAAGGATCAGAATATGGTTGTTTAGTTGTACCATATCGAAATTCAGCATTAAAAAAAGATGCTTTAGCAGAATGGTAAGAAAACATATTTGATTTAAGCACAGCCAACTGGGATTGAATCCTACTATCTGCAACATTAGGTAAAGACATTAAGGTATAGAACTGATCCCGTAACTGTAAATAATGCAAATAATCTTTGTTCCCATTAAATTTACTAAAATCTATAAAAAGTTTCCTAAATTCAGCTTTGGTATCCACCCACCAATGTATCCAATCATCATACAGTTCAGCCACCGATTTTCTATAAAAAAATAATTCTGATAATTTCTGTTTCACCACAGAATGTTGCAACAAAGAGACATTTAATTTCCACCTCCTTATGACTGAAGGAAATTTAGGGGGGATATCTTTCAAGGAGACCTCACAAAATAATAAAACAAGATCGGTAAATTCTGAAAAAGAAAGTCTGAATTTCTGAGGGTACAAAAATTGGGAAATGAAAATAAAATCAATCCGGGTGGACAAGTAACCCCTTAAAAATGTTGCCCCTTTATCCCAGTGTAAAATTCTATATGCATCCTTAAGACCTGCAAGTAATAAAGTGTCTTGAAGAGCATTTGAATCACAGTAAATTTTCTTTTGCAGAGTGTATTTAAACTTTAGATCCAAACCACAGTTCATATCCCCACTCCAAACCACATGTCTATCAGTAAAAAGAAAGGATTTAATATAACCAAAGAAATCAACCCTAACCACTTTACTTTGTGGGGCATACGTGTTAATCAAACGAAAAGGGAAGCCATGCCAACAACAATCCATTAAAAAGGCTCGACCGGGAAAAATAACCACAATCTTTGTTACTGAAATATGAGTATAATGAAACAATATCCCAAGCCCATCCGCAGCATCCTCTCCAAATGCCCAGTAAGAAATTCCCCAAGGCCACAATTTTTTGGTATGAAGGACATCCTGTAAAGAATGTAACCTTGTTTCCTGCAAAAATATAATATCAGCGGGAACATCTTTACAAAAAGATAAAACTGCAGCCCTTTTTTTAAAGTTTTGAATACTATGGACGTTGAGGGATGCTATGTGTAAAGAAGCCATACAATGGAGTAATAAAGATTACTCCTTATACTTTTTTCACTTTCTACTCACTTTCTTTTTAACCCCTTTCCCGGATATAGTATTGTCATCATTACACTCCATCTCTGAAACTGCTTCTGATTTAGAAGAGCCATCAGATTCAGATCCAATATCTCCATCTTGGAACAACTGAAAAGTGTTCTGTAATGGAATTTGCACAGAATGGGCCTTAGTTTTACTCCCAGACCTGGTCACCCTTTTTGGGAGTTGAAACTCAGCTCCGTGGTGGGGGGCATAGGGTGTTGAAGTACTGGTATTACCTCAGAAGTTGTAAAGGAGGAAGATTCTGTAGGAGGAAGAGCCTGAAAAACAACAGTCCCCCCCCCAGAAAGGTCCTGGTCAGATTCACCAGGATCAGGAGGAGGACTAGCAATATCAGTCGGACCATTTGTCTGGGGGGGGGGATCCTCCTCAGCCGTAGATGGAGGTCTATGAGGCCTACATCTATCCTGGGCCTGGTTGATAAGGGTGTCTTTATCAGGACCACCAGGCCTATTTTGTCCTGCCCAGGGATACTGGTGGTATGCATGGCCTTGCTCATCACATAGGTTACAATGAAATGTATTCCTGCATACAGCACTGTCATGCTTGTAGTCCCCACACAAAGCACAACGTACCCTATCACAGGTACTACTTAAGGTGTCTACTACTGCCACACTTATAGCAAGCATTCGGTTGTCCAGGGTAAAAACATACCCCTCTATCTTTCCCCAAAAAGAAACTGTTAGGAATATGTTTAACTTCATTCTCAATCATCCACAATTTCACTTTAAACCTCCAATTCTCTGTCCAGATACCCTCCGAATCCATAATGGCTTCAGGAGGGCCCAAAACATCACATTTTTTCCCCAACTAAAAAAGAATATCTCCCACATTAACACCCTAATTTCTAAACATAATGACAACAGTTTTGAAGAGGGGTTTAGTTAGGGGAATCACCCAAAAGGGTGTCCATAAAGCAGTTAATTTAAGAGTCTCATATTTCCTCCAAAAGGTGTCCAAACCTCTAAAGGTTTTAAAACTAATGTTAAAGTTGGCTTCGCCCTTGATGTTAATAAGGGCAAAAATATCTCAAGCCTGAAAGTTCATAGAAGCAATCAATAATGTCCAGGCCACATAAAGCCTTTCAGGGTGCACCTGAAGCTCACCTCGATATCGCAGTCTAACTGCATTGCACTGAGAAGCCTGTTCCACTTTGTTACCTTCAAAGAAATCAGAGAAAAAAGGGCCTTGTGGATGTTTACCATCTTTAGGAGAAGGAGTGGGGGAGGCTCTAGGAGATCTGGTCAGAGAACAATGATCGGAGGGTCCAGGCCCAACAGCCGACATCCCCGCCTCCACATTAGATCCCTCATCCTCTAAAATCCCTGTGGCCCATGAAGAGTGTCCAAAATCAATAGGGTCATCAGAAATAGTAACAGTACCTGCCACAGAAGGCTGAGGAATACCATCAGTTGAACCCGAAAAAGTAATCCATTCTGTATCAGGAATCCAGCGACCATCAGCTTGCTGCACCCACCCTGCCCTAGAGAGAGAGAGATGATTCCTTCAACCATTCTGCTGCTAGAAAGGGTTCATCTTGATCCAAAACAGTAGCTTGCTTCCACATTGCTGCAGCATTCCCCTCTGATGCGTCAGACGCTACTGACACTGAAACGTCACTCCTGTCAGCCGCTCTTGACAAACTCCAACACTGCCAGTATGGCAGGAAACTACCTGTACAGGCAAACTCTCTTTCTGAAGGTTCTCCATTACGATCTGGGTCTGCACTCATTAAACTGATTCATTCACTGTCTCTGCCACCTCCAATGCAAGAGGTGCATTAAGCAGGCATGCTAAAGCAGCATCACAAACCATTTCAGACCTCTCGGTATCCCCTCGGGAATCCACAGCAGCGGTCGGAGATAAAACCACCAGCTGCCTTGAAGAAACAACCTCTTCATCCGACATCCAGACCCAGACTACCATCCATTCCGTAAGACAGCAGCTACCCCTATCATCGAGTAGGGGAATTTCCCGGTGTCCTGGCCAAATTTTCCTCATTCACTAAAAATACCACCAACAGCTTAATCTGGTTCAAGGTCAGTTAGCATTCATCTGTATCCCCCTCCCCCGGGTCATGCCTGAAAATAGGCAGGATTTGTCTAGCACACTTACCTGGTCAACAAAAGCTAAATAAATAAATAGCAACCGGACAATCTGGACAATCCCTACTTTTAAACACAACAGCTAATATGGGGTGGGGGTAGTTTGGAAAAAGGGGGCTTAAAACAGTATGGGTGGGATATTTAGAAATACACCAGAGGTAAGCGCAGTAGCAGCACAGTGCAAGAACACTGCACCATGGCGCAACAAACATGATATTCAAAGCTTGAGCATGATGGCAAGCACCAGCGCAACATGGCTGAATATCACAGGGATGCACCATAGCGCAACCAGGGCTGCACCAGGAAGCAAACCCACATACACCATAGTGCAACCAAGGCTGCACCAGGGAACAAACCAACATGTGCCATAGCACAACCAGGGCTGTGCAAGGGGCAGAGGTGCATGTGCCAGGACACAGGACAACAGGCACAGCAAGGAGCATGCCACCAGGGTGGGATAGACCACCACCAGGGTGCAGAGGATGCCAGGAGGGAGGCATGGCAGGCACAGAGCAGCAGGCCCCCAACCATGTGCACCACAGTGTTGCATGGAGGCAGGGTGGCACCAATGTCCACTGGCAAACAGTCACCAGCAACACCCACAGGAAGGCATGGGACATGCCACCTGGACCACAGCTGGCAACACACATGTCAACAGCACACAATCCACATGCCACACAACATGAACAGAGAGCACAGGGCCACCCCAGGGCACAGCCACCAGCCACTGGGCAGAGACCACAAGGCACAATCCCCAGTCAACCCCAGATGTACCACTCAGCCACCATGCACACCACTGCAACATGGCTCCACACGCTAGCTGCAAAGCAGACACAGACACAGATAGCTAACTGCGGAAAAGTGTTTTAAAACCAGTCACAAAACAACTATTTACAGTAAAACAAATAACAGGGACAGGGAGCAAGGAATGGGGAGGCCACAAACAAACCGGGAGGCTGGGGAAGAGAGGCAGGGGAACAGGGGATATGGCTGGACAAGGGTACAAGGGAGGGAAAGGGGGGAAGGGAAGGGAAGTGGGTGCAGGCCAATGGGCCTTATGGGTGTCCATGCCCCACTGGTGCCTGATGCCGACGTCTTCACTGCAGCCTGCACAGGGCCCGCTGTATCAGTCATGCCACCTGGAGCATGGCAGTGGAGACTTGAATGATCCTCCTCAGGAGCCTGATGTGGACATCAGGGTGATGGACACCTAGGACAAAGAAGGGGATATGGTATGAGTGCATGTTCATATGACCGTAGCCCACCCACTGTGAGCAGTGAACAGTGGTGACATGTGCCCCTGAGATGGCATGCAGCCTCTTGCGGCATGTGTTCCCACATAAGCTGCCAACCTGACTATCCACACCCACGCAGCGCACTGCACACCAACACCACCCATGTGCCGCACACCACAACCATGGCAGCTAGGTGACAGGGTTAAGCGGTGGGATGGCAGTGGCACAGTTGGAATCTGGGTGCATCCACAGCCCACCTGTAGCATCCACACACATGTGATAGCCATGGCATGGTGCAATGGACACTGCCGGCAGTGCACGGCTGGAATGGACATGTGCACAGTGGCCTGTGGCCCACCGCCACCCTGCATAACATCATACCTTGAAAGAGTGCCTACCCACTTGCTGCAGCGCACCCTGCATCTGTCCAGCGGCACTGCCCATGTGGCCTGCATCTTGCGCCCATGCCCTGCGTTGGCCTGCCCTCACCCACCTGCAGCGCCAGCCAGCAGTGCACATCTTCTATCCTCAAGGCCTAGTAGGGAGACAT
This sequence comes from Neoceratodus forsteri, assembly GCA_016271365.2. NCBI lineage: Eukaryota > Metazoa > Chordata > Ceratodontiformes > Ceratodontidae > Neoceratodus > Neoceratodus forsteri. Next base: position 1,435,102,152 of record CM028131.1, on the reverse strand, counting down.
TGAGAATGACACATCAGTACCTGGCAACACCACATGCCCCCCACATCACAGAATGTCCCCTGAACCCACGCAGTGGCAGTGCAGTGGCACAGCGCACACATGGTGCACTGCCATGGCCAACAGAATGCGCAGCTACAGCCCCCCCTGCAGCATGGTGTGACACCCTGCTGCCCCCCACAGAACACTGGAATGGCATGGACAGGCATGGCACCCCTCTGAATGCATGCCAGTAGTGCCTGTAGCCTCTCAGGGTCCCTCCTCCACAGGTCCTCGTAGCAGTGCTGTGTGATACAGCTTGGTGCAGCACTGGCATGTGCTGCAGGGCACCCAGAGGGTCAAAGGGCACTCGTGGGGTCAAGGGTTGGCATGTGCACCATGCGCAACAGCACAATTGGCAACGCCATGCATGGTGTGCAATAGGGGCATGTGTGCCTCACGGTCCATGGGCCAATCGCTCACGTGCACCATAGGGCATATAGTGCACTAGCACCACATGCACAATATCAGCAGAATGCTGAACCACGTATGATGCAGTGTGCATAGGATGCACCACTGATGTATGCGATGGCACTGTATGCATGCACACTGACAGACCTACTGCGCATGTCATACTGTTGAGCCATGGCTTGTGCATGTGCAACACCAATGCATTTCACGATATTGAGCCGGCATATGCAGATTAGCTATTCAGCATATCAGCGGCACATCAGAGGCATTTGCATCTCATTTCAGTTGTGCATCCCCTCATTTGCATGTGATGTGCTATAAATGCACCACAGGACTGCACAGGCCCCAGACTGGTATTGCATCCTTCAGAGGTAAGCCACCAGGCCGTGGGCCTTTCAGGACAGTGGAATGGGAGGGCAGTGTGGGTTGCAGCCATCACTGGCCACATGTTCATACCCACAGGACTAAGCATGATGGAACATGAGGAGGTTGAGGAGTGTGGGCCTGCAAGAAAGTGCAGGCCCAACTTCACGAGGGCAGAGAGCGATGCCCTATTCAATACCTACTTGGACAAGGAGCCTCTCCTGAGTGGCTCAACAGGCACCCAGCAGGCCCGGGCGACAGCATGGGAGGGTATGGCCAGGGCCGTGAACCAGCAGGGCAGCCATCAAAGGACAGCACAGGAGTGCAAGAAGAAGGTAGGCACTGACCAGAAGAGGATTAAGGAGAACATGGCCAGCATCTGGGCTGCATCTGCTGCCACGGGCGGTGGACAGCCTGATGTGCCACAGCTGTCACCGCAGGAGGAGTTGGTGGCAGTGTCCATGTGGCACAGTGCCATTGAGGGGGTGCCTTGTGGAGAGTTCCAGATGGGGGGCAGCCCATCACTGCATGGTGGGTATGGCAGTGCCTGGGGAAGGGGGCAGGGGTATGTGCCAGTGCCACTAATGTGACTGTTTTCCCTTTCAGCTCCAGAGCACCTGCATGCAGTGGCAGGGGTTGGGGTGTCCACCATGGGGGCAGTCCTGGACCTGGAGGACCATCTGCCCACCTCCACCGGTGTCTGTGGTCCAGACCACGGGCAGCCCAACCCCACCGTCCATCCGGATGCCTGTGGCATGGTCGAGGATGAGGCCCTGGCTGTGTTTCAGCAGGATGCCAGCCACGGTATCCAGTATGCCGAGACACAGATCGGGGCAGGGTCCAGGACCAATGATGATGACATGGCCAGTATCCTAGATAGTGGTGTTGCCATTCAGGAGGAGGCACCCATACCACACACCTGCCACGGCAGTGCAGATGGTGCCCTGGTAGAGGTTGTCAACCCACCAGCCACCACACCCAGAGATGCTGTGGGTGCCATTGTTGTGGTGCAGTCTGAAGGGGGTGGCAGTGGTGGTGCAGTTGCACTGGCGCCGATCTGTGCACAGCGGCAAGAAGGGCAGCAGGACAAGGTCGATGGGGGGCCAGGTGCAGTGGCTGCCAACGTTGCACCGCAGACTGATCAGCCTCAAGGGGGCCCTGCTGTGCAGCCCCTACCAGCATGGGGGCTGTGCTCTGGGGTCAAGCACCACCTGTGGGTTGGCACAATGCCCATTCCCCCAGGGCACCAACCCCTTGACCGAGCTCACCCATCTACTATGGGCCTCTGTGGAGCAACAGGTGCTGGTCGTGGCAGGGGTGTGTGCACTCCACACAGAGCTGTGCCAGTCTGCAGGTATGCATGACAGAGACTTGGATTGGCTCCTGGCCGAGACCACACGTATGCGGGAGGACATGACCACAGCCCTGGATCAGCTTACCACTGCAGTCATGGCCCGCCTAGCACCACTGGCCACCCTGATGCATGGCCGTCCATCGCAGACCCTGCGGAGTGCCTTCTCCACCCCTTGGTCATGGCATCATGCGACCCCCTCAGTGTCGACCCTGGGATCTGTTGTGGGCATTCCAGGCACACCTGGAGCGGGCATGTTCGGGAGCCTGCAGACCCCTGTGAGGGACCGGTCGCCTTCCCACAATGACACACCCAGGGATCATCAGAGACACTTCCTGTGGCCGTCGTACAGCCTGCATCTTCTGTGTGGTCTCGGCAGGTCCGTTCACATGTCTGTAGTAGCTGTGCGACCATGCGGCAGTCCTGAGCCACCATCCTCCCTGTTCACTGTCTGCCGCTGCCCTGTGTGTACATTGGTGTGGCATGTGGTGTGCATTCCAGGGACATGCCATCCATGGTCGATGCCGCACACAGGCCTTGTGCACACCCACCAGGCCGCTGGCCACTGAGGCATGTGCATGATGATGCCAACACAACACCGGCCGTTACTGTGCACCAGTGTTCAGCGTCTGACACATGCCCATTGGCGGCCTCTGGGTGTGCGCATGTGGGTGCCCATGTGCATGTGTGTGGGGTATGTGGGTGGGGTTTACAGTGCTGTACAGGATGCTTCCATGGGGTCCAGTACCATGCCTGTCCACGCTTAGCCACCGGCCGTTTCTGTCATGGGGCCCGGCCTTGCATGCCTGACTACTGTGCCATGGTGCCTGGGACATGTGTGTGGTCATGTTCACCTACCTGCATGCACCATAGTGCTTCTCTGCAATTGTGTCCAGGTGCTGCTGGGCCATCATGTTCAGCTGGGGTTTCCTTCACTTGGGGTTGGCTTCCCACCACCTGGCACAGCGGCCTAGTCGTCCCCACTGCTGTTCCCCTCTTCAACCTCGACAGTTATCCCACGGTCGGTGGCCATGTTATGTAGCATACAGCAGGCCAGGAATAGGCCATAGGCCTTTGAGGGGCTGTACTGAAGGATACCACCAGACCTGTCCAGGCAACAGAACTGGGCCTTCAGCAGCCCGAACACATGCTCCTCGATGATGTTCCATGTGCTGGCGTGTGCCTCATTGTATTGCTCCTGCATTGGGGTTGATGGGCACCGGTATGGGGTAAGCAGCCAGGGCTGGAATGGGTATCTGCTGTCACCTTTGTTGTTGACATGTGTGGTTAACATTGTGGTCTGTGTAGCTGCACCCCCCTGCCTTCCCGGCCACACCCTCTGATGCCCCTAGCCTAGAATCCCCCACACCCTACCCTGTTGTGCCAGGCTGCCCATTCCAACTGCATACTCGCCTACTAGATGGCCAGTAGAGATGTCCCCACTCTCGAACCTGTGGCACAGTGCTGACTGGTACCAGATGAAGGCATTGTGTGCTCCACCAGGGTGTGTGCCACAGACATTGATTATGCGCCCCCCCCTGGCATCGCACACCACCTGGCAGTTGACACTGGGGTAGCCCTTCCTGTTGATGGAGGGTAATCCCTCCTGCCCAGGTGGTGTGCAGATGCCTACGTGGGTGCAGTCGATGGCCCCTAGCACGCCAGACATACGTGCCACCCTGTGGAACTCCTGCATGTTCGCTGTATGCTCTGCCTGTGTGCTGGGGAAATGGATGTATTCCACAGCATGTGGCAGCAGTGCATTGAGGAATTGTGTGAGGAGCCGTGACGTGGCCAACTCGGTTATGCCTGTGGTGTCCCCTGTTGGTCTCTGGAAGGTACCCGTGGCGAGCAGGCATATAACGGCCATGACCTTGGTCTCCACCAACAGGGTGTGGCTCCATTTTGTGGGTGCCTGCATCTCAATACTGCACAGCTCACAAAGCTGCCTCAGGATTGCCCAGTTCAGGCGGTACCACCCCACAATCTCTGTGTCCCTGTACTATTCAAAGGTGGTGCTGGCACGGTGCCACCTGTTCCAGGCATATTGCTGAAAAGCCCTTCCACGGTCATGCCACTCTGCCTCCTGCCTCCTTACACCCCTCATTACTGCCTCCATCTGGAAGATGGCACTGGCCATGGCCTGGGCTGTCCTGCCCCCCCCATTGGCTGTCTCCCCAGGCGCCTCTAGCTGAGTGCTGCTGCATGTGCCCCTGCGCTGGGCACACACCTGTGTTTGGGGTTCCAAGCTGGCAGCCTGTTGGCTGTGCCCTCCACATCCCACCCCTCTGAGCACTTTCACTGCCACTCCTCTGCCTGGTGTTGCAGACTCATGCTGCTGTAGTTGCCCCCACACCTGTCTCACACATACACACACACGCACCCCCCCCACACACAGACGCTCACACATGCAGGCTCATTCAGTGTCACACGCCCAGTCCCACACTCTGTTGCACTTCCCGTCTGCCTCTGTCTCTGTCTTGCACCCCTTCTGCTGTCCTGCCTGCCCACTCTCTCTCCCTCTCTCTCTCCTGCTCCCCTGTGGTGCATGCCTCCATCCCTTACTTGCTCCCCCTTTTTATGGGCTCCAGTTTGCTCCACTCATGTCCCTATTGCTCTGCGCTTGGGCCATTTGCTTGCTGTTGAATATCGCAGTGCACCGCTTATTCTTGGCTACACCCCCTGCACTTGTGCATACATTCATTAGGGTTGTGCATTGGTGCACTGCGATTTGCATGGTGCATTGGCTCCCACTGAATATGGCTCTTTGGCACATTGTCGCACTTGCGCAGGTGCATCTCAGTTGCACCATGCGCAACCGCTATGAATATCCCACCCTTTATTTTCTAAGGAATGGTTTAAGTTCAATCCTTTCATTAGGTCCAGGTTTCTTAAAGGCCCCTAATGAAAAAATCCAGTATTGTTTTCTTTTTAACAACATGTTATCATAATTTCCCCCTCTTGGACTTTTTATAGGTTTCTCTATACCCACAAAGGGAATTTCATGTTCTCCCCTATTGCTAGCTGTGTTGATGTGAAGCATTTTTTTGATCTTTGTTCTAAATGGCTCTTAGGTGTTCTCCAATTCTTTGCTGAAACAGTCTTTTTTTTTTCCTATGTAGTAACAACCACAGGAACATGTTGCTGAATAAATAATGCCTTCAGTGGCAGATGTTATGAACCCTCTTACCTTGACATCCTGTATAGTTTTAGGATTTTTGAAGGTTTTTGTGTTGTTAACATTTACACAACATTTGCATTTGCCACATTTGTGGCAACTGTCTGTATTTTGGGGGAGCCACATCCCGGGATTTTCTTTTTTGGGTTGTACAGAATGTACTAACACATCCTGGATGTTCCTTCCTCTCTTGTGTACCATTCTGGGTCTAGTATCTTTGAGGGTAGGGATTGCCCTTTTGCTTTTGCAGGGAATTTATTTGTTTTTTTATTTATTTAAGTCTTGGATTACATATACCTTTGAGCTAAGAGCTCTTTTACAAAGATTCCACATCAGTAGAAAGGACAACAGGTTAAACAGGACGTAACGTATAGTACAATAAAGTGCAAATAGGAGATACAAAAATCCTAATGGACGCAAAATCATACTGGACAGTCAATGTAACACAACAGACACATTATGCTAATCAGTTTCTGACACAGTACATTAATATCGGCCAGCAGGCTTTGTCAAGACAAACAGGGCACAGGGTGTAGAAGGGGACATGGGCTGGGAAGAGTAAGAGAGGGTCTTGGAGTGGAGAACATGATGAGAGATGGGGCAAGGGAAGGGGAGGAAGGGCAGAGAGGGTAGTGGGGATGCAGGGGGAGGGGTAGGAGGCAAGAGTGCTATTACTATGAAAGAGGTTGAGTGCTAAGTTCGAGGTTGTGGGAAAACATGGTTAAGGAAGACAGTCACAGGTGCTAGCAGTGGAGAGTTGTAACCAAAGCTTGGATTTGAATGGGCCCAGCTTAGTTTCAGAGGAGATGCCACTGTTGCAAGCATTCATCCGGGGGGGGGGGCTCTGTAGGTGAATGATCTTTGCTCCTGGGTGGTTCGGCGATGAGGGACCTGTAGGAGCTGAGATTCAGAACCTTAGGTGCTGCATGGATTACGAGGGGAGCTTAGAAGATCTTGTAATCCAGGTGGAAAGAGGCCTAAGGTTATTTTCTTGGCCATCAGGCATGTTTGGTATTTCATGCAATTTTAAGCTGTAGCCAACCATTTAGGGCATAGAGGTCACACGTGTGGGTGAGATGGTGGGCTCCTGAGATGAGACGACATACCTTGTTAAGAGCAGTGGAGATACGCTGGAGGGTGTTATAAGTCGCAGAGCCATAGATGATCAGTCCATAGTCATTTATAGAAATAATAGAGCTCAGTACAGCTATCCTTAAGGCATCAGGGGTCATAGATTGCCTGTATCTGTAGAATAGACCAATATGAATATTTACAGCTTTAGCAATGTTATCTATATGCACCCTATATGATAGGTTGCTGTCTATGGTAACTCCAAGATACTTAAAGAATTGTGCCTGTTCAAGGGCAGTACCAAGGCAGTTAATGATAGTTAGAGGATGTTTCCAGTGCTTGTTATGGGAGCTGCTGAAGAGCATAAGCTTAGTTTTTTTATAGTTTAGTATCAACTTGTGATGAATAAACCATTTCTCTACTGAGGCAAATCTGAGTTGTAGCTGGTTCTCATCAAGAAAGAATTTTAGAAAACAATGTCTGGACGTGGTGGATAGACCGGAGGAAAGGCCCACGCTAAGGCCAAGACTCGTTCATCTCGGACCCATCTGCTTTTCCCCATTGGCAAAATGCACAGCCTGCTGTGGAAGGGACACTATGCAGAATGGGTAGGGGTCAGAACCCTGGTCTATCTGGTCACTGTGCTCGAGTACTTGATGGCCAAAATCCTGGAGCTAGCCAGTAATGCTGCCTGGCACAACAAAATGACCCAGATCATCCCACGGCACCTGCAGCTGGCTGTCTGCAATGATGAGGCGCTCAACAAGCAGCTGGGAGGGGTGATCATCACTAAGGATGGGGTGCTGCACAACATCCAGGCTGTACTGTTGTCCAAGAAAACTGAAAAACCCGCCAAAACAAAATAAACGGCAACTGACAACTGACTGACCCTTGAAAGAACTGACCAAAATCAAATTGCTTCACTTAGTCATGTTGTGCCATTGTAGTAAGCTGTAGTAGTTTTTATTGTACATACAAGTTTAATCACACATTGCTTATATATTTTTTTTCCAGATTATTTTGTGCATATGATAAGAACTGGCACACTGTAGTGGAGTCTTGAGGGAAACCTTGTGGAAACAAAGGACACTACGAGTAGTTAAATATTAGTAAGAACATAGAAAAAACAGTCAGTCATGCTAGTTTGAATGTTCTGTAAGCAATGATGAATTAGGAGCTAATTTTAACCATGCGTAGTCGCACATCTTTAATGCATTCAACACTGTTTGATTCAGCAGTATTGTAATTTATTGCCTTTTTGATCAAATGGATGATGAATCATAATGTATAACAAGAATGCAATATTAATGTTTTTAAAGTTTATTTTTTAAATCATTCACATTGCACTTTGTGGTTGAGTACACTGTCTCTTTAAATTGCACATTATTTATGGCATGGTACCAGGAACCTGTTATCCTATGATTAAGCGCCAGGGGGTGTGAAATGCGTTAGAAGACCTGGTAACCATCAGAGATGAAATAGGAGGTATGCTGGAGTTGAACTGTTTCTACGTTTTGTGGCACTTTGAATAAAATCAAGCACTTTATTATTGAAGAAACAGGACTCTGCACAATTTGTTTACTCACTGAGGTTCCCAGTAAGTAGCCAGTACTGGCTTTATCTTTACAAAACTGTCTCTACCTTCAGTGTGTGTACACCACTGTGGTAAGGTCTGCATGGTGACATAGGAGCAAGATTTTTAAACATCGGTGCAAGGACTGTGGTTTCAGGTGCAGCCCTAAACCTTGGGGCAGTTGGTGCATCTCAACCATTTCACCCAACTGCACCATATTTTCAAACATTGAAGTATTTTGCAGCAGTTTGATGTGCTTTATGGCAGGTTACTATATGTCAAATTCTAGGTGCAAGCAGCTTGGAACATGTATGCAATAGACCCCAATTGTGACGCAAAATAGACCAAATAAATGTGGTGCAGCAGATGTCTTTTTTTCATTTTTATTTATTGTATAATTGGATTTACAACCTTTGAGCCAGAGGCTCATTTACAAAGGTACCTCGACACAGAGAGGACATACAGAGTCAACATACCTACAGAATACAATCATACAGAATAACATAGTTTTACATAATTGCTTGAACACAAAGAGTAATTCAAAAACATTTCAGAATTGATAGGTTTAGTACCAGCAGGTACTGGCAGTGGAGAAGGAGGCCATGGGGGAGTGGGGGGTGGGGTGAGGGGAAGTTCGGCCCTGAGGGCTATGTCAATAGTGTTCTGAGAGCAGTAGAGCATCTGTTAGTGACAGGTGCAGCAGTGGGTGTGGAAAAATAGGTTCCGTAGGACAGTTTTGAATGGGGCAATTTTGGTGGTGTTGGAAATGGCTGAGGGGAGCAAGTTGAACCAGGATGAGACTCTGTAGCTGAACGACCTTTGTTCCCGGGTGGTCCTAGGTCTGGGTACTAGCAGGGTGACCTTAACAGTGGTTTGGGTAATGACTCTGGAAGGTGTAAGTTGGATGGAGGCAGAAAACCCGGGGGGAGAAAGCCCGACTAGACTCTTCTTAGTTAGTAGGCAAGTTTGGTAGTGGAGGTGTTCATCAAGGCTAAGGAGTTTGGCCTTGTCATAGAGCTGACAAGTGTGGGTGAGCCCAGGGGCACTGGTCACTAGTCTGCAAACCTTGTTTAGGGTGAGTCGAATCTTGTTGAGGGCTGTGGAGTCAGCAGCACCATAGACTGGAAGGCCATAATCGACAAGGGACATTACTGAGGATGTAATGGCAAGCCTGAGGGCATCAGGTGAGAGGCAGTCCTTGTGATGGTAGAGGATGCCAAGACAAGCGTTAGCGATGGAAGCAAGGGCTGTAATGTGTAATGAGTAAAAGGTGATCCCAAGGTATTTGTAAGAGTAAACTTGTTCAAGTGGTTGATAAGTGCTGGGGACGATTTGGAGGGGGGGTGTTGCTGGCTTTGTTCTGGTGGTGGGCAAAGAGCACTGCCTTAGTTTTTTTGAGGTTAATGACTAGTCTGCTCTCCTTAAACCAGTTCTCAGCATCATTGAAGGAGCATTGGAGGGAGTCTTGGAGGGAGGTGGGATTTCTGTGGGAGGCATAAATAACGGCGTCATTGGCATACAGGAGAACATTGCCAGAACAGGCACTGGGCAGGGTGTTTAGGTAGAGGCTAAAGAGTAGTGGGCCCAAGATAGAGCCCTGGAGAACCCTGAGTGGATGGGACAGGTTTCCGAGAGTATCCCATTGTTTTTGACATGCTGGGAGTGGGCTGATAGGTAACTCACACACCAGGCAAGGGGGCCAGCAGAGAAACCTGTATAGTCAAGGGCATTTAGTAGGAGGGGGTGGGATACAGTGTCAAATGCCTTAGAGAGGTCAATGAACACTGCTCCAGCTAGGGAACCGGAGTCTAGGGAGGAGTGCAGGAAGTTAGATAACTCCATTAATGCTGTATTTCTACCATGACCAGCGTAGAAGCCATGCTGTTCCAGGCATAGAATGTTGCATTTTGCTAGATATTCAATGAGTTGAGTGGTCACCACTTTTTCTAAGGCTTTGGAGAGGGGGGAAGGATGGAGATTGGATGATAGTTGCTGAGGGTGGACCTGTCACCTCCTTTGTGAATAGGTGTGACTACAGCTGTTTTCCATGTTGTGGGGAATTGCCCCAGACAGAGGGACCAGTTTAGTAGGTCAGTGAGTGGGACCAGGACATCATCCAGGACCAGACGGAGTATTTTTGGATCCAGGGAGTCGCTGCTAAGACTGCTGTTTAGCATTTTAAGCAGCAGTGGTCTGGCTTCCTGGACAAATACTTTGCGTAGATGGAACCAGGGGTGCTGAGGATCTGAGGGTGGTGGGTCAGGAGTTGGGTCAAAAAAGTTACTCTGGAGGACAGGGCTAAGATCTGCAAGGGAGGAGTTAAGGTAGTTGGCAATGTCAGTAGGATCAGTAAAGGTGGAGCCATTGACCATAAGCTGGGCTGGGGGGAGCATGATTTACCATTTATTTCTTTTATATTGTCCCAGAAGTTCCGGGCACACCCCCATGAGGAGGTGAGGGTGGCCTGGTAGTGGTCTGCCTTGGCTTTTTCGGATGGCCAACATGCACCATTATGTGCGGCTTTATATTCTGTCAGTCGTCCGGCCAGTCTCAGTGGCTATATACCAGATGTTATCCCTATCCCTATCCCTGAGCAGTTGGAGTAGGGCAGGGGTGACCCAAGGTGTGTTTTGCCTTTTGGAGTGGATCATGGTGAAGGGTGCAAAAAGATCACAGGCCTTGTTAAAGGCTTGTGAGAAGAGGTTGAGGGAAGCATCAGTGTTAGTTGCATGGCGGATGGGAGACCAATCAATATGACCAGGGAACTGTTTGAGTTTTTTCAGTCTGCCTGGGCAGAGACACCTGTGGCATTTGGCTTGGGCTACATGTTTGGGGGTGGGGGCCAACCAGAGGAATAGGAGAGGGGAGTGGCCACTTAAGGAGTCTGGGAGGACATGAATATCCTGAATCTTTTGGAGGCAGTTGGGAGGCAATGACATCTGGGTGGGTGCAAGTCCCTGTAGTTTGGTTACATCTAGTGGGTTGGGAGATGAGTTGGGTCAGGTCTAATGCAGTGATGGTGTCTCTTATTGGTGAGGCAGAGGGACTGAGCCAGTTCACGTTGAGGTCTCTGACTAGGACTTGTTGTGCTTTATGATGGAGGGAGGAGAGATATTCAGTGAGAGATGATATCGCTGAGGTATGGTTCTTTGGGGGTACATAGGAGACTGTGAGAGAGTGGGTTCTTGGATGGATCTGGGGTAAGTTTGAGGGTAAGGGCCTGGGCACCTACAAGCTTGGGGGCAGGGAGTGCGTGGTCAATGATGGTGTCACGAGAGTAAAATGCACAACCACCTCCATGTTTACCTGCTTCATCCTTGTGATATAGGGTGTAGCCTGGAAGGGAGGCAAAGGAGTCTGAGGTGGACTTAGTTAGCCAGGTTTCTACTATGGCTAAGATGTCTGGTTGGTGTAGTATGACCCAGCACTGAATGGCAGCGAATTTTTACAGCAGGCTGCATATCTTCATGGAGGCAATCCAGAGTCCATTGGACCTAGTTGGTGGACCGGTGGGTGCAGGGCCTGGGTTAGGGTGGATTTTACCAGAGAGAAGTTATAGAATGACTAAGGTTCTAGCCCTAGGGTGGCAGTTTATTAACTTTTTGGGGGTACGTTGAGAGGCAGGGCAGGCAGTAGGGGAGCAGGGGTGGGCAGGGTTTGGAGGGTCTGGAAGACACAAAGGTGGTGGAGCCAAGAGGAGCCAGGGTGGGTGGTGGGATTGGGGGGCAGCTAGGGGGTGGATGCAGGGGATTGTTCTTGTTCTTGTTCATTGTTCTTAGGATTGTCCTAAGAACAATGATGGAAAATCCTGATTGCTTGAGTCATGTCCCCTTGCACTAAATATCTGACACAACAGGGACTTACACCAAATAAACTATTATGAAAATCCAGTCCCTGGCCACCAGAATATAGTACCAAATGACTTATTTCTTAGTCTGACCCCATGCCTGATGCTTTGCACTGTGTTTTAGGCCTTAGAAGTCATGCAGGTAGCATGGTACCATTCACAGAAACCAAACTAACTGGAACTCATCTCTCGGTATCTGTTGTGTATCCTACATACTATTTTTCTTTCTATGCTTACTCTTTTGTATGGTACATTCTATTTCTATAGTCAAGCTGAATGACTCTCCACAAATTCAAAGGTTTCCTTTTCTCTTTGCATTTGAGGTATCATAAATCTGTTTTTTGTAAACATTTCCAGAAAACAAACAAAGAGGAAATTATCTCTTTGTATGTTTTATGGACTCTAAATACCTTTCTGTTTCCAGACTGTCTCTCTGGTATTCTGAGTCTGACTGTAATAAGTCTAAATTTACAATAACCTTCAATAAAATAAGACCAACAAGCTAACTGCTCTGTGGACTCCCCACCAAGAGGAAATATTCGGTAGTATTGCACTTAGTGGCTTACCTGAAACAGATGTAGAAGCCTACATGTATTTTAAAGGTGGCTTATGTGTTGGTAAAATATAATCAGTCCACCCCAATGAAGTACATGCCAGATTCTTTGCTTGCTCTTGTACCTAAGTATTTTTTATAGTTAATGATGTCTTAGAGTCTGAACAGGAGGATGCACATGTCTGCATTTTGCTGTTTTGAGTCATAGCTGAATGAAACGTAGAAACCTGTTTAGAAGGTTGAATCCCAAAGCGCTTTTCAATGCAGTTGTAAAGGGGAACAGTCAGTGCCAAGAGCCCCTGACCCAAATGTGAGGCTAGGTACAATTTATACCTTGTGTGCAAAACCAATTTTTTACTTACTGTTTACTGCATTATAATAGATTACATCAGCCTGATTCTGTTGACTTCCCAACAGACATTTGCTGTAATCAGTAATCCCAGAATCACCTGCAGCTGACATCCCAGTTTGTATGAGTGCTGATATTTTGTTTGCTGGTCTTGCTGTCCTTCAGGGTCAATTACAGTCACAGAAGATTGGTGCTGCCCATCAATGTTGAAAATGATTTCAGGAACAGATAAACTCCCTTTGGTTCAGAGAGGTTGATGCTGAAGACCGCAGGCCATTTACTGTGTTCCACACCAAATAGCCTTCCAACATCAGTAGGGGTACATCTTTTGTTAGGGTTACCACTGTTTCTCGCTGCAATAAAATATATTTTCCTAAATTATTGTAACCTTTGGTCTCACCCACTGGTGCAGCGATAGTGCTACCACTCACAACACTAGCAACCCAGGTTTGAAAATGAGCATGAACCATCAGAGGGCTGGCCAGGGGAGGAGGAGAATCAGGTGTCTCAGAGAATGCTCTTCTTCTTGGGTTTGGAAGGTCTGCTGACTCCTCTATGCTACCCCCACCTGGGTGACCACATGTGGCAGTACAAGCTGGAGATCAATGAGTGAGAATGCTGACCAGGCTATGACATACATCAAGGTGCACCTACATGTGTGCATGCATCAAGCCCATGTGTCAGCATCCTAGAAGATGGGAAAAACAAACAAAAAAAACCTTAGCATGGCAAACACCCTAGCATGGCAGTGTGATACTGGCACCACACTGCCAACAGAGGTGCATATCTCTGCACTAAGCATGACATCCAGTGGGAGAAACTTGCCACACTGATTGCCCTGATTTGGAGGGAAAGTCAGGGAGGAACTAGAGGTGAGGTAAGTCCAGGAGAAGGCTGGTGATGGGGCTATGGTGGTGGCATAGCCTAGTTGGACAGACTGGGTGATAGGCAGAAAAACCATGAAAAAAAATTAATTCTACTACCAAATTAGTTCTTGAACTATGTTTTGGTGAACAGGAACCAACTGTGAAATAGATGTGCCCTGTGTGACAAGTAAATATTTAAGAATTTGCCTCATGTTTAACTTAGCATAGGAAAAACACTGCTATTGTTGATGACAGATTAGTCATCTCTGCATTTAAGGACACCATGTAGTGTTCACATCAGTTCCAGCCAGTCAGATATCCCTATAAACTTTTATTATGCCATGCTACCCACAATGATGAAGTACTCTTATTAGATGTCACTGGTTTTCTGCATAACAAATTAGACTTTTTAGTCTTGGATGCCATTGAATCCTGCAGCCTCTTGAAAGATATCTCTGGCTAAGAATGTGATGGGTATTGTCTTCCTGTCAGGTGACACTACAAGCTCTGAGCACTTTTTATTGGGAGGTATGCTTGTTATTCCACTATGTTCAGTTCTGCCCTATGAAGTCCAGACAAAGGGAAGGTTCCAAATGTGAATTTTTGCAAGTTAAGGAGTCATCCAAGGTTTGACATCACTGATCTTTTAATTTACAGGATTGTCAGAATCTGCTGTCTGGTTTTCCGACCAATTCATTAGTTATCTAAGAAAGGGTAATCCACTACTCTCTGTCATAGTGCTGCTGCCACATCTAAGAGACATTTTGTAAACACCTTTGGTGCTTTGGATAGACCAAAGCATTGCCCAGAGTTGGTTACAGTTGTACATATTCTGAAACTATGGCATGTTCTGTGACTGTGTATGATTGGTATGCGAAAATAAATACCTTTTGTGTTCTGATAGCTAAACCAGTCTTTTGTTTTAAGTCTGTGACTATGTGTTTTAAAGCACATGATCTTTACACTTTCCCTATGTATGCGGGATTATCCATCTAATACCAAACTGGTAAACCTGGCCTTAGTACTGACAGACTGTGAAACCCCATGAGGTTAAAAGTTGCCCCTGTTATTGTCTAACTGACCAGTTGACCACATTGTGCTCTAATTTATGGAGTCCACTGTTCTGCAGATGGGCTTTGCCTGGTTAGTACATTCTTTGTTTCTTTAGAGATGGAATTCAAAGAGATGGCATAATCTTTTAAGCAACTATTATGTAATTGACTGATGAGAGATGTGGATGCCACTGGGGGTATGGATATGTTACTTGTGGTTCACCACTCTCCTTCTGATAATCCATAGAGGCTTTTAGAAAAAAATTCTGGGGCCAATACTGCACTTCTGAATATGTTGCCTGGATATGTGTCACACATGAAATTAAATGAAGGGGTTACTATCACATCCCTTGATCATTGCCTCCTTATCTGTTATTCATATCAGCCATAATGGCCATGGACTTTGGCTGCTGCAGATTTGTAATATGTACAAAGAATGTACTCTCAGAATGATTGCTCTGAACCTTAGTGGAATGTTTGCACTGACTGTGGGCCAAAGCTGAGAAATGCAGAGAAGGAAAATTACTGAATTCACATGACTGTATCTTCATGTCCTCCAGCTGATGCCCTTTCTGACTCTTTAGTCTTTTTTCCCTGATGCCCTCAGTTTTTTCCACAGTGCTATCAACTTTTATGTTTGAGGTCACAGACCTCCATGTGGCATGTGGATATGTTAATGAAATCTGTTTTAATTTGTTACCAGAAGGAGGTCTATGTATTTTACATAGTGTATAGATTATCTTACTAGCAGAGGTATTAGCCCTTTTGGATCAATAACACTTTGTAAGAAGATGATTAGTTCCAAGATCCACCTCTTTCTTGACAAAATTGGACTATTTTTTCTGCATCATGTCATTTACTTCCTTGTTCTTTGGTTTAGTTTTCTGTACTCAAGGGCAGTGGGCTATTTCATACTTAAGAATGAGATACATTAATGCCCCCATCTCCATCTATCATACCTGGAAATGAACCACAGCTCAACATGCTTTTTCTGGCAAAACACTTCAAATAAATATCTTGTGTTTTCTGCATGCCCCTAGTTTTCCCAACAGTTTGGCTGGACTGGGAGTTATATGGATAATGTGGATCATCACTGGGCTTGACATGCATTGCTTTTCCACAGTAGGTTCTTTCTATACATAAAGTGTGTCCATCCAAACCTGTAATAGTGGGAAGGATAATGGGCAATGTTGTCTTGCTAGCCCAGGATAATCCAAGTGAATCATCGGGATAATGAACTAGTATAATATACATCATAAACCAGTCTGAACAAAACTCTTGGCCGATGTTTTCATGATCAGGGGTATCCAAGCATCTCTGTAATGGAAGCTAAACTCTGAATGCAAGTATTGAAACCAGGATAAGAAAACATTATACTGGAAATCTGGTTCAGAGAGGATATACCCTTATAACCTGTATGAGAAAAACACATGTAACTGTTTTGCCTGAAACACAGATGGTTATTAATTTGCAAATGTCATGCCATTAACTCTGAAACCACAATAAAAGTGTGAAATGCTCTTCTGTGGATTGTTTATCTATTGCTGTATTTGTATGTCTGTAACTGACATGTCTGTAAACACTCTGAGTTTGAAGTGGCTGTAAACAACCATTGTTGTCTCCTCCGTGTCACCCCTGAAAATGGGCTTGGTTCCCAGTGGGCTCAAAGGTTACCAGAAATTAAATAAGTAAATAGATAGATAGATAGATGATAAGATAGATAGATAGATAGATAGATAGATAGATAGATAGATAGATAGATAGATAGATAGATAGATAGATAGATAGGTATAGCTGACAACCAGATACACAAGCTATCAGTCAGGATATGTACAGATCAGGTATATAACAGCTGGGTCCTCTCAAAGAATTTAAAAACATAATATCTATAGGAAATTCAGATTATAGTGAACATTTTTTTGTCTTCAGTTCTCTGTCCCTATTGTTTAATATTAAGGACATTAGTCTGAAAAACAGATGATATGTCTCTTGGAGTATATATGTGCCAGCCACTATGTCCATACCACAGGTTGTCATCCCCTGTTTGTGGCATCACTATAATTTTCTCATTACCAAAGTATAATGTCACAAATACAAGTATATGACTTCAAGTTGGAAGCAAGCAGTAGGAAGAGATGAACTCCAAATGACAAAAAAATCATTTTTTTATACAAGGTTCTCAATAATAAATTTGGTGGAGGAGAGGAGCCGATGGAGTTGGGGGTGGGGCACTATGTTTAGCCTTGGCCCTACCACTTTTCAGAACCTTCTAGCACCACTGCACATGAGTGGTAGGTGCCATTTATGAGCTGTATGACGTATTGATTTTTTTTGTCCTGGTTGAGTCCTTACATTGTTATCATGATGTATCTATGTCCCAGCATAGACCTATGTGGCTGAAAGAGACATAACCTACATCATTTAATTTAAAATGGTACTCCCCACTGGTGTGTAAATAAACTCCTCCTGAATTAATTTAAAGGCTGATACAGACAGAAAAATAATACAATTGGAACCTGCATTTAGAAACAGTTTCTTCAGGAAGAAGGGGCTAAGAGGTTCAGTGCAGTTCTCCTTTAAGAAACTGTCCATGATTGGAGATGAATTAAAGCTGCCTATTCACACAGAGAAATCCTGCACTGTGATTAGTGGATTGTGATCACATGACTGCATAGTAAGTCAACTTTGCACATGATTGTGCAAACAAATTTCCATACTTAAGCAGAAAATTAACAATCACAGAGTCCAAAAAAAAACCCACTGTGGTAGTTCTGCCCTTAAATAGGTGTATTTACGCCTATTGTATCTTACCTGGTTTTCAAAATCAAATAAATAAGTAAATATCACAGTTTACTGCATGACAGTATGAGTAATTACCATTGGATAATGCTGAGTTTCCACAGTAATCTGTAAGACATTTTTACAAAAATTGATACTGCACTGTATCCTGGTGGAAGGCATTGTGTGTTAAAGTGCTGGTTTCAGGAAACTGCCATACCACTGGAGTGTAAGGCTGCATAAGCACTGCCTGCCTACTGTGTTATGCAGGATACAGTACCATCTCCAGATGATAGCATGTAGTGCTATGAAGAATGTTCATGGGGGGGGTGATCAGCTCATCAATAAGTATGAGCTTATCTGTTGCCTTGGGGGTCCCTTTGTAATAACGTGCCAGAGTATGGCTATAATGAGTTCCATGGCAGTGGGAGGAATGTTAATTGCTGCTGCAGCACTATTGCCAACACTTCATGGGTGTCGTAAGACTGGTGTTTTAATTATCCTCTCCTAATACCATTTCCTGTTGTGGGTCATCTCAGTATGCAGACGCCACAGTGATCCAGTTCCTCAGAATGCATTTTATGGAGTCAGTATGGGGATTTTATGTGCTTCCCAATGGTTAAGAACATTTTCTTTTCTTATTAACTGAACTGACGTGCCCCTTTCCATAGGAACTGCCTTTCCTGTATACCATGATCTTGTATGAAGGGAGCAGAGTTGGTAGTATAATAAGGCTAGTGATCCAGCACAGAATGCTCCTTAGCACAGCAGTTAATATTGCAGTAATCAGCACCAGCATGGAAACCTGGAAGGAATTTTGTGCAAAAATTCCTAAAAATGACTGTTTTACGAGCGTGCACTGTGCAGCTCCTATGCAGGCTCGTAAGTTCGCGAATTTTAAATATTTTCACTCCAGATTTTCAACATTGCCATTTTATCACACCTTCTTATGAGTTGTACAGCTGTCATTTTTCACATCTCATCCAAAACGTGTTTCCGCCCATGTAGCGCACAATGGCACATTCGGTTTGCGAAATCAATGTATAGGACACATTAAGAAAATCACAGTGACACTGTTCATGAGCAGAGGTCTTAAAATGGTTATGTTGAAAATTTGTGAAAAATTCCTAAAAATGACTGTTTTACTAGCGGCGCGACAAGTAGTTCCTTAACAAAGACGCTGGCACGCTTGCTAATTTTCAATATTTGCACCCAGATTTCAACATTGCCATTTTACCACACCTCCTCATGAGCAGTACAGCTGTCATTTTCACATCCTGCCCAAAATGTGTTTCGCCCATGTAGCACACAATGGCGCAGTCGGTGTGCGAGTCAATGTATGGGACACATTAAGAAAATCACAGTGACACTGTTCATGAGCAGAGGTCTTAAAATGGCTGTGCTGAAAATTTGGTGAAAAATTCCTAAAATGACTGTTTTCACGAGGTCTCGCGTTCGCAGTTCCTACTCACGCTTCGTAAGTTTGCGAATTTTCAATATTATTCCTCAGATTTTCAACATTGCCATTTACCACACCTCCTTATGAGCACTGCAGCTGTCATTTTCACATCTTGCCCAAACTTGTTTCCGCCCATGAAGCGCATAATGGCACAGTCGGTAAGTAACTCAGTGTATGGGACGATTAAGAAAATCACAGTGTCACTGTTTATGAGCAGAGATCTTAAAATGGCTATGTTGAAAATCTGGCAAAAAATTCCTACAAGTAACTGTTTTATGGTGCGTTGAGAGCAGTTCCTCGCCGCGCTTATTAGATGCGAATTTCAATATTTCACTGTTGAAAATCTGGGTGAAAATATTGAAAGTCCTTGAACTTCATGGTGCCTGCGAACTGTGCAACGACGCCAGAAACAGTCATTTTTGGAATTTTGCACCAAATTTCAACATGGGGTTTTTGGGACCCCTTCTCATGAATGATGTCACTGTCATGGCGCTCGGGGCCGAGGGTGATTTTGGCGTGAGTGACTGTGCAGTGCCTGCGAAATCACCCTTTGGGCCTGAATAATGCCATGACAGTGACATCATTCATGAGAAGGGTCCCAAAACCCCATGTTGAAAATTTGTGCAAAATTCCAAAAATGACTGATATATAATAAAGTTGAAACCCCCTATCTAGCCCATTATACAGCTTACCGGCATTTCCTCAGTTTGCAGTCGGCTTTGAAGAGTGCAGATGTGTTCCGGTCCATCAAGATCATCGCACCAGAGTCCGGAGGTAAGTATGGGGTGGGGTGTGTGGGGAGGCTGGTGCGAGTGGGTGGGTGCAGGTTGTGGGAGAGGGGCTGGGAGACGCGCCGCAGGACCGCTTTTTGTTTTACAGGTTAAAAGAAAAAAGACTACGAGGATGTTTGCCATGCTGGGGTGGGCTCCAGCATGGCAGAAGATGTGTGTGGGGGGCGAGGAGCCAACGGGGATTGGGCACCCCGTCGGCAAACTATGCGGGGGCCAGGAGCCGATAGAGGATTGGGCACCCCGCCGGCAATCCAAACAATGGTTTGCCACGCTGGGGTGGGTCGGGCAGCAATATGGCTTTTAGGGCCTGGAGCCGACGTGGGGATTGGGCACCCCGTCGGGCAAATATTGCTTGCTACGCTGGAGTGGGCTCCCAGCGTGGCATGAAAGCTTTGGGGGGCGGCATGACGGATGTGGGGACAGCGCTCAGTATGGCAGCGGTGTTTTTCTTTGAAGCGAAGACCACCGCTGTCATACTGAGCTGCTGCACCCATTGGTGCAGGACTGCCACGCCTGCTCAACTGAGCAGTGCATTGGGTGGAAGAGGCACACCTCCAAGTGTGCTACTCTCCCAATACGTTCCTTGCGCTTGCGCGCAAGCGAACGTAAAAAAAGATATGGTGACAAACAATACATGAGACAACAATGGTAGCACTCTATGTAAGGTGAATGTCAAAAACTATACTCACAAAAAAGAAGCATAAAGTTGAACCAGGTCAGTGTTTAATAGCACCAAAATACAAAAGCATGGCACTAAGCCTCAGCCCTTTGGGTCCAAATGTGAGTGATCCTTCATTAACATCTTTTGAGGTATATTTTTTGATATTCATCTTACACAGAGTGCTACCATTGTTGCCTCATGTTCCATGCTCATTTTGAATATAGGGGGAAAAGTTATATGCCCTGTATGGTGACACTATTATAGTGAACACGTTGATGCTGACAATATCAATGTTTTCACTGTAATAGTCCACCTGAGACCCCGGCACTCTGTCTCCCAGTCCTGCATCCCCTCCCTGATCCAACTCCAACTCGGAGTTAGAATCCTATAGATCAGTGAGACTGTGGGGCATAGCCCCCCTACATGGGGGGTTGGGGGTGAAGCCTCTGATGAAAAAACAGCCAGGGTCTCCAGTTGGATTTATATCAACCGCAGGTTGTGATCGACATAAATCCATTACTGTGATGATGGTCGCCAACTTAGTTGTTGAACTGGCATCGTAGAGCTGGGGGGGGAGGCAAAATTGTTTAACTAGGAAAGGTACACTAAGCCAGAGCTTGTTTCCATGTGAGACCTGGGAGCACAAGGAAGTTAAATGACTTGCTCAGAGTTACACAGCAAGCAAGTGGGGGATGATGGTATTCAAACCCAGGTCTCCAGGTTTGTAGCTCTGTGCCCTTAAACGCTATGCTATACTCCTGTAGTACCCATTCATGCCTGTGCACACATGTTGTAGGCATTGTTTGCTGACTAACATATACTGCTGCTTTAAAATGCTTACCTTTCTGTGTTGGGAAGAAAAAAAGCAGTCTACATGTCCCATTAGCAATAAACAAAAAGGGATATAAACCAACATTTTTTTATGTGGGAATATAGTTGTTAAATGTGGTTAAACTATGTGGTTGAACTATTGCACACATATAGGCCCAGAATTCTATATTAGTGGAAGCTCACAGTATAAATCCACCTGCTGTAAATAGGCCTACGGGGAAAATCCTCACATGTACAAAACTCTTAATAAATATCTCAGCCAGCATAATGTGTAATTTCAGAAAAAAATTGCTACTTCTGTACTTACTTATTTAGTTACTTTTGTCTGATTTGGGGCATTTGAATATTTGTCCTCAAGAAGGTCTTTTTTTTCAGACAGTCCACATCCCTCCAAGGCCCACATGACAAAACAAATATATTACTCAGGTTTATAATATGTTTATTATTTGTGCTAATTTACTTTTTTGATTTCAAAATACAATGTTTTATTAAATTACTTTAATGCTCTTCCATTCGCAGGTTACAGTGTTGATATATGCATGATACCAGTGTTAGAGCTGTATGCAAAGCATGTCTGCAGAAAAATATATACATTGTAAATCACATTCCTCTGTGGCTGTCTCACATTCCTTACAGACTGGGTTATGTTCACCTGGTTACTTATGCACATGTGATTTCTGATATTAGAAATCTCCTCCTCTGTAGGCTTCCTGAAGTCCCAGTGGAATTCAATTAGTTCATGTGCATCACCAAGCTAAAGCACAATCTCCTAGCTCCTGCTATTTGATCATGTTATACTTTAATGTATGAGTAGCCTCAGAGGAACTATGTAATCAGTTCCCCTGGAACTAGTATTTTTCTGTAGTTAGTTAGCAAATAATTGTTAATTAATTTCTAAATGCTCAGTTGTTGGTCTCCTACTCTCTACCACTGAACACTTTGAGCAGTGTTGCAATAGACTGTTTATTAATTAGAAGTATACGCTATTGGTCAGCTTGATCACTTATGAGTTATACTGAAATTCTTAGAGTTTAGAACAGAATTTGCTTGCAGACAGTTTGAAAAGTATACCTTCTGGCTGCCTGGTTGCATGGAGTTTAACACTATGACTGTGAAAGCAAACTGGATTCTGTGAACCCCTTTATTATGCTCTAGCATGGTATCTGCCCATTTCTGAGTGGGGTCTTGCTTTCTAAGAATACCACAATACATATTGAGCAGCTGCTGGTCAGATTTGAGAGAAAGCACTAATGGTCCACTCCCCAGCAGTCCATTTTGCCTTTTCTCTTGAAAGGAACATAACTCTAGCCTTTCTGAACAGCTTATCTGTTGGTCATATCTGCCACTAAGGCGAGACTCTACAATGCACCTCACCACTCTTCAGAGATCTAGCTAAGCAGGTATCTTGTGGAAGAGCCTGGCACCATCGTAGGCATGGCTGGGCATCCCAGTGTAAAAATACAACCACTCCATGTTGTTAGATGCAGCCACTTCCCTATCACACACACACACCATCTTTGAGGTGCAGCCTGGCTTGAGTGTGCCCACATTGTGGCACCATATTGGGAATGTCAGGACTGCTTCCGTGCTCTGACACTGGTCTGTACATGCAAAGTGCTATTTCAATTATGGCCCATCATCCATGCATGTACATCCCTCTCATCAAGGCGGCACCATCTTTGTCATGGTGCTGCCACATGCTACTATATACTGTGCTTGTGCAGTGCCAGTTTGTGCTAAGTGTTTCAGGATTATTGTGAGGCACCATTTTGTCCCCTCTAAATTAACAATGCTAATTTTTTCACAGTTCTTCAGTGTAATTCAGATTTACAAATGTTGGCCGATATCTTTGGTAAGGCATACCTTACTTAATCATGCTGCTCTAATCCTTTAATACTTCTAGAAAAGTAATGATTACTAGAAAGACAGGGATTCCACTTGCACAATTCCTTTCCATCAACCCCTATAAAGTCAGTCCTCCAGTGACCATATTTAGACCCACCAGCTAACACAGTATAGCACTTTGTCCTCATACAGGCAAAGGGAAACAGTACATCCCAAGCCTGTATGCACAAGTTAATGAATCTCATGAAGCTCTCATAACCACTACTGCACAGATCATGGACTTCATATAGCAGCACAGATTATAGTTCCTTGTGACAGTATGATTTGTTTACAATGGTATCATGTCAGGAGAGCGAACCCCCAACAGTGAATCCAGCACAGCAACAAAACCTGTTCACCATTCACAGTGTCAAACAGGTTGTCGCAGAGATGTGCCGATATACTGACTCCCGGTGTTGTCCACTCTCCCCTGACTTTCCTCCCCCAGAGTTGGGAATCTATAATTTTGGGGGTACAGAGGCAACCCCCCCCCCCACAATCAGTAAATGTCTCCGGTATTGTTGCTGTCCGTCAACACTTTGCTGCGGTAATGTGATCGCCATCGGCAAAGTGGCATCACTGTAAAGTCATTCGACAACTTTGTTGTTGAAGTGACTTGGTGGAAGAATTCAGGACACCCCTTATTTTCAGTGGAAATTGTGCATATGCAGCCCAATGGCAGTGTCAGTGCATGTCTATGGCAAGTTGTGATATGCCCGCACACTCAATGCCATATATCTTTCTCATCTTTCTTAACCCACAGGCTTAAGAATAGTGAAGGCTAAGGAGTGGCATTGTCCTGATCCATCTGCATCTAGATCTGAATTGCCCAACGTACATGACATAGGAGTGATAGAGGAGTCACCAGACATGTGAGGCCAGCTCAAAATTGCTGATGGCAGCAGTGAATTCTCAGTCTCCTCTAATATTTCCATCCTTCCATAAATTAAGATCCATTGCCCCACAAACTGCAGTTTTCATGGAAAGCCAACAGACTCTGATGTTAAAAATGTGGACAGCATTGAGGTTTTGCTGAACCCCATGACCCCAATAATGGAGCCACCTGATCCTATTCAGCCTACTCCACAGTCCTTGCTGCCTCATCCCATTAACCTTATCCTATTGATGAGAAACTGGAGGAACAGGAGGGAACTGAACCAGATAAAGAGGAGGATAAGAATTCTGAGGATTGAGAGGATGATGAAATGGAAGACATTAGAAAGACTCTTCAGTAACTTCCAAGTTATATGTGCCAGATTCTTGCTGAGCTCATTTGAACTACAAAGAACTTTGTGTGGTTTGATGCTCCAACCACAGTTCTGGAATTGAAACTAGTTTCTACTGTAAGATAAAGGCTGAAAGCACAGGATTTCTTCCTGATTTGTCCAGCTATAGAGGGCCTTGTAAAGAAAGAGTGTGAAGCTCCTGCTCCAGCAAGGATTTTAGAATGGAAAGATCTGAATAGAGCCTATTGCATCTCAGAGAAAACAAAGATGGCTTGGTGCCACACACCCCAAGTCAGTTCCCCATTAGCAGCCCTCAACAGTAAGATGATTCTATCAGCAGAAAGCACCTTCCCCCTTAAAGAGCCTGTCAATAGAAAAGTAGAAGAGATGATAAAAAAGTCATTCAAACTGGTAGACTTGCCAGCCAGATAAGTCACTGCTGCAGTATATGCAATCAGAGCACAAATTACTTGGCTTGAGGATTTGGTGAAGACTCTGTCACCCAAATCAACACAACTAGGGATCCTGTACTATGCTTTTCAGACAGCGAAGCGCTTAGGCAACATGGCCATCAACACACTGAATTTAAACATCAAATGTTGACCATCTCTAACATGGAGAGAAACTCCCTGTGGTTAAAACTGTGGCAGGCCGACACAGATTCCAAGAACCTGCTACAGAAAACTGCTTTTCAAAGGGAACAAACTGCTTGATGATGGCCTTGAACAAATTATGAAACTCAGAGAAGAAGGAGCTAGTTTACAAGCTAGTTTTGGAACCTACTCATGAAGGAGCAATCTTAGACCTCATACTCTCAAATGGGAACAGTGAGAGGATTTCAGATCTAGAAGTGGGTAGCCATTTGGTAACAAGTGACCACCAAACAGTGTGGTTCATGATAAACTCAGCTACAGAGTCAAGCCATACAAAAGTGAGGGTACTGGACTTCAGGAGGGCTTACTTTGGCAAGATGGGAGAGTGCCTTAGAAAAGCACTAGCAAACAGGCTAGAAGGAGGGGTGGAGTAACAATAGGGAAATATCAAAACTGCCATCACAGAGGCAACAAGCCTTTGTGTGAAGCAAATAAACAAATCAAAACAAAAGAAAAAGCCACAATGGTTCTCAAAAGAAGTGGCAGTGAAGGTTATGGAGAAAAAGATAGCATTTCAGAAGTATAAGGAAACACAGAAGGAGCAGGACAGAGAACTGTACAAGTTAAGGCAGAAGGAAGCAGGGAGGGTAGTCAGAATAGCAAAGGCACAAACTGAGGAAAAGATAGCCAACTTGGTTAAGAAGGGGGATAAAATCTTTTATAGGTATATCAGGGAGCGTAGAAAGACAAAGGGAGGGATAGTGAGGCTGAACAGAATGGATGATGGGTGGGCAGAGAGTGCCAGTGAAAAAGCAGGGATACTGAATGAATACTTATGTTCAGTATTCACAAAAGAGGAAGTGGGGGAGGTGCCTAATCCAATTAACAGAAGCAGTCTGGAGAGGGGGGTCGGTCCCAGTCCTTTCACAGAAGAAAGGATTCTGAAAGAACTCCTAAAACTGAAGGTGGACAAAGCAATGGGGCAAGATGGAATTCACCCCAGAATTCTAAAAGAATTAAGCAGAGAACTAGTGACACCACTGACTACCCTTTTTAACAAATCATGGGAGGATGGTGTGGTACCTGAGGACTGGAAGAAGGCTGATGTGATTCCCCTTCACAAAAGTGGGACCAAGACAGAGGCAGGAAACTACAGACCTGTCAGTTTGACCTCTGTGGTAGGGAAAGTGATGGAATCACTTCTGAAGGAAAGAACTGTTGAGTACCTAGAGGCCAGGGCACAGGACCCAAGGCAGCATGGGTTCACAGCGGGAAGGTCATGTCAGATGAATCTAATTGATTTCTTTGACTGGGTGACCAAAGGAGTAGACCAGGGAGGGGCTGTGGACATGGTCTACCAAGACTTTAGCAAGGCATTTGACACAGTCCCACACAAAAGATTAGTAGTCAAATTAACCAGCCTCAGAGTGGGTCCCAGGGTGGTAGCCTGGGTAAAACATTGGCTGAACAACCGGACACAGAAGGTAATTGTAAATGGAGTCCACTCTGAAGAAAGAGGGGTCATTAGTGGGGTACCGCAGGGTTCAGTACTGGATTCAGTCATTTTTAATGTCTTTATAAGTGACATTGCAGATTGACTGGAAGGAAAAGTATGCCTCTTTGCAGATAACACAAAGATCTGCAACAGGGTTGATACACAAGGAGGTGAGGAAAGGATGAGAAGGGACTTGGCAAGGTTGGAGGAATGGTCAGAAGTATGGCAGCTTGGATTCAATGCAAAGAAGTGCAAAGTAATGCACCTGGGAAACAAAAACCCAGGGGAAGATTACACAATGGGGGGAGGTAGTAATAATAACAAAAATGGAAAGGGACCTGGGGTTAATCATATCAGATGACCTTAAGGTTGGCAAGCAATGTGAGAAGGCAGTAGGGAGGGCTGAGGGGATACTGGGATGTATAGGGAGAGGTATCACCAACAGAAAACAGGAAGTTGTTATCCCCCTGTACAGACAGTTGGTGAGACCCCATCTGGAGTACTGTGTGCAGTTCTGGAGACCCCATCTCTGCAAGGACATAGACAAGATGGAGGCAGTTCAGAGGAGGGCAACTAAAATGGTGCAGGGTATGCAATAGAAGCCATATGAGGAGATACTAAAGGAGCTTAATATGTATATCCTTGAGGAAAGGAGGGAGAGGGGGGACATGATAGAAATGTTTAAGTACCTCAGTGGAATCAACAAAGTCCAAGAGGGTAGCATCTTTCAGAAAAAGAGATGTGCAAGAACAAGGGGACACAATTTGAAGATAGAGGGGGTGGCTCTAGGGCAATGTGAGGAAGTATTTTTCACAAAGAAGGTTGTGAAGCATGGAACAGCCTTTCTGAGGAGGTTGTGGGGTCTAAAACTGTGGGAGAATTCAAAAATGCATGGGACAGAGATAAGGCAATTTTTGTGGGGGATAGGAAGAAACAGGCTGTTGGTTAAATAGGATCTGCAGCTTATCCTCTAGGTAGGGAAATGGGAAGACTAGGTGGGCCAAGTGGTCCTTATCTGCCATCAAAGTCTATGTTTCTATGTTTCTAAGGAAATAATCTGGTGAAAGATTAATTGTGCTGCCCATCTAACTTGCTGTCCTTTCAGAGCAAATTTATAAGCTTATATAAGAAACATAGAAACATAAAAATATGATGGCAGAAGGAGATTGATGGTCCTTCTACTCTGCCCATTAGTTTGCAGGGAGCCCTGTTGTGCACTATATGCCATCACTTGGAATTCACAGTTTAAGCGAGGCTTCTCCCCTAGCTTTATGTTGCATGCATTTGTCTTGTTCCAACCTAATTTTAATTGATGTGACCATTTTGGCCTCCACCACTTTGGGCAAACTTTTCCAAGGTAACACCATGCTTTCTGAGAAAAAGTATTTCCTGACATCATGCTTGAAATCCCCCCTCTTGAGTTTCCAGTTGTGCTCTCTTGTAATCGTGTTGTTGGACCTAATAAATAGTTCTGAGTAGGGTACTTTGTTAATACCTTTTAGGTACCTGAATGTCTTGATCATGTACCCCCTCTCCCTTCTGGACTCAAGTGAGAATATCTTCAGCTCCATCAGATGTTCATTGTATGGCAGGTCATGTAATCAAGTTATCATTTTTGTTGTCCTTCTCTGGTCCATCTCCAGCCTGTTGATATTCTTCCCAAGGTGTGAGCTTCAAAACTGAACACAGTATTCCAATAGAGGTCTCACCAGGGATCTACAAAGAGGCATGATGATGTTCCTGCTGTTGAAGCTTCTGCTGATGCACCACAACATTCTGCTGGTCTTGTTATATGCAGAGTTGCATTGATTGGATACTTTAAGGGTCTAAGAGATTAACACTCCTCGGTCCTTTTCCTCAGCTAAGTACCATATAAAAACAGCATGAGGCAGCAAGGCAGCCACTGTAAGGGTTCAAACCTTAAACAGTCATACAACCCCCAGAATAACGCATTCCAACACAAGAATTATTCCCTTGAAGGAAAATCGAAATCAGGAATTCAACAGTAAGCTAAACACTTAATGACTATCATCCACAAATCTCTCACTTCCCTAACCAGTATTCACCAGTAGGAAGCAGACTGATGAAAATCTCAAAATACTGTAGTGGTATGTGGCAACATTGAACAGATGGGTCTGTGAAGTAATAGCACAAGGATGCTCAACAAAAATTCAAAAGCAAACCCTCAAGAATCTGGCCAATATTATCTCCAGTGTCAAGTAGAATATCCAGGCAACGCATACCAGAAAGACACTGAATTGTTTTTTTGTTATTTATGTCGTATAACACCAGAACAATGAAACTAGGACATCTACTCCATTGTTTTCCTGGTACCAAAGAAAACAGCAGTTCTCAGACTGGTCCTGGACTTAAACTTGGTCAACCAACATGAACAGAAATAGAGCTTAACAATGCAGACTAATCACTCCATGCTACATTCCATCAACTTTCTCTTGTCCATCTACATAATGAATGCATATCTACACACACCAATCAGGCCATCAATTTATGAATATCTCAAATTTCAAATATTCAGCCACCACTTCCAGTACCAAGTCTTGCCATTCAGCTTAACCTCTGTACCATGGGTATTTACAAACGTGTCACAGAACTGGTGACAGAACTCAGAAAGCAAGGGATATACATGCTCCCATAACTTGGATGACTGGCTCATCAGGACAACATTAAAACATCAGATGAACAAAGACATGACACAGGTCTTACAGACTCTGTCTGACAACAGATGGGTAATAAATGGCTAGAAAAGCAGACTAATCCTAAATCAATCTCTGAAGCATCTCAGAGCACAAATAGATGCCCTCTCCAGTCTAGTGAGACCATCAGACAAATGGATTGCTAACATGTAAACCAGTATGCCAGTTTGGTTAAGAACAGCAACCCAACCTTGGGAGAAGTCCTTCAAATCCCTGGGGCAATAGCCTCATGCATAGACCTGGTCCCTGGGCCATGTGGAAAATAAGGCCGATAAAGATTGCAGCAATTTAATTCACCAAATATGTATCTCTGACCAAATCAGTAAGGTCCTCTCTAACATGGTCCACAAAACAACACAACCTGTCATAGGGGGTGCTTGTATATATCAGATTTGATGTCACAGTTGACACCAATAACAGGTCTGCCAGCCTGGTGGTCCTCAGTGGCTCACAAGAGCATGCAGGAGAAGTGAAAGATTAAGGGCTTCAAACAAATTTGGTATACTCAGATTAGCAAAAATGTTTTTAGCTAAGATAATTAGGAACATTATATTTATCACCAAAATTTATATTGGATTTACTTTGCAATGCTGAAAATATGGGCATATTGTTGAAGCTTGCTATATTCTTCCTAGAAGCAGTAAAGATTAGAGGCTCAAATTTCAAATGTGTGTCAAACAGAAGTGACACAAAGGGCACTCTGTGATGACCTTGCAGTAGTCCCAATTTTCATCTGGGCATGTGGCATACTGGGATCTGGCTATGCCAAACTGGCTTACACTATTGCCCCAGGTGCACCAGGGTGTAAAGGGGCCATGCACCATAACCCAGCTGCACCATCTCCTTTAGTGGGATTTTAGATGTCACCAGGTGCTGACTCTGCTTTGACCAGCCAAGGCTGGACTAACGACCCCTGTGACAATGGACACAGCATTGGCAGTGGTGGGCAGCAGAGCTGTCAGCACCTACATTGTCCCTGCTGTGTAGATGGGATAGGTATATGTACCTTGGGGGAGCAACCATAGGTGGCAACATCCTACAGTATAGACAGCATGTGAGATCTCTGTGCCAGGATGCAGCCCATCCAAGATTATCAGCATTGGTGATGCATGTCCTACAGAACAGGTACTGTGGGACTCCAAGGTACTGCAGCCACAGTTTGAGGGACACTGCCTGATACTACATGGACCAATGGTAAAATCAGATAGGTGAGTCATGTGCCTACTGCATGCTATTGGTGTTGTCCCACTCTTATACCATGGACATCCCAGCACTCAGTACACATCACATTGGAGTACCCTTCATGAGAGGGTCTCAGGCATACTCTGCAGGAGTACACCTGTCTCTGTACATGCACGGGGCAGTAGACAGTGCACAGTGTAACAGACACCCACTGGTACTGGTCCACCATTAGTGTACCATTCTACTATTGTACTGCGCCCCTGGAGTGTGACATGGTCTGACATGGTGAGGAGTTCTGTGTGCTGCACTGTACCCCTGGGTTGCATTGTGGAAGATGGGTAGGCATGGATGTGTGGATGGTGGTGGGGGTAGGGGGTAGCATATGCACCTGTGTGTCACTCTAGTTGCTACATGCCACAACCAGTGCCAGTGTGCTGTCAGTGTTGCACATGATCACACTCTCATGTCACACTAAACTGCACTTGCCAGTGGTATGTATCATATGGGGCAGATAGCTAGCCACATAGGGTATGTTTTGCAGAGCACACTGTTAGGGGATGTGGCTTGCCTTTGTCATTCCCATCCTGTGTGACATGTGTGTAATATACCAGTCCATGTGCAGCAGTGTGGGGATCTTCATGGCTGTGATGACTGATGTATGAAAATATGATGAAGGGCCACTGGTGCACTGAGCTTCGATGGAAACTGCTGTTTGTTGCAGCTTGCATCAGTCTACCGCATCTTTGAAAATCAAGCCCTTGGACTAAAATTGCTCAGATAACTAATTTGCTAATACAACAAAAATGCTGTGACTTATGACTAAATCTTTATTTTTAAAACAATCTCTTGGACTTTTTCTTGTCTCTTCACAGAGTATAGGGATTACAGGCAACAAAACATTGCAAGTTTGCCATACCAGAACCTTACTATGTCTTGTTTAATCTCAGGAAGAGCATTAGATGGGCTTTTGAATGAGTTAGTTAAACCTTTGGACATACTGCCCACTTTTCATTATTGTTACTGGTATGATGTATGTTAAAACCCAGTACTCGATTACTTTTTAGTACTGTAAACAACACATTATACTATTAATTCCAATGTGACACACTTGGAGAGCTGTGGAATATCTGTAGAATCTACTATGTGCTTTTGTATTATCTTTGACAGGGACATTTATTTATACACATGCAGATAGATATGCCCTGCTGCAATGATGAGTGTCTATAATGAATAATGTATTTGTTCAATTTCTTTGATTGTAATTTTAATATGTATTTGCCCAAGTTTCTTGAATTGTAAATTTTAATATGTAATGACCTAATGGTGAATCAATAAAGTTTAAAAGTTTAAAGGTATGCAGGAGAAGTGGTCCACACTGGAATTTTGGTTACCAATCAATACACCAAAATTGAGGGTAGTGTACAGTATTTATCACTAATCCACTTTTAAAAACAAATCCAAGGACTATCAATGATAATAAGATCGCACAGCAGGGCCACAGTGACATACATAGCCAACAATGGAGGCATGAGGAGCAAAATACTCCTTCAAGAGGTGTCAAAGGTTCTAAACTGGGCCCAAGATACCTTAACAAACATATCAGGGATTTGTTTCACAGGGAAACTGAAATGCAATGGTAGATTGGCTCAGTCAAAAGGAAATAAACTCAGATGAATGGTAAATCCACCCTCAAGTGCTCCAGAAAATAGTCAACAGATGAGGCCCTCTACAGATTGAACTAACGGCAATGAAAGATAGAACACAGCAGCCCAACTTCTTCTCTAGGTTCAGGGAGACAGGGCAGATGCCATAAACATCCTATCACTACACTGGGAATTTGACAGAGCATACATCTTTCTTCCATTCCCTCTGATTCCAAAGGGTTTGAAAAAAAATACAACTGGAACTACTAACATAGTGCCAGTGAGGCACCCCAGCTTGCAAAATATCCATCTCAAAGCTTGGTTCCTGAGAGGGATAGCCTGCTAAAGACAGGGTATCATGCTTCAATGGTTGACACAATACAACAGTCCAGGAGATCTTCAACAACTAACATATTCCAGGCAGTGTGGAATGTTTGAAAAGTAGTATCACAGTCAGGGCATACAATCAATAAATGCTTCCATGCCATACATACTGCTCATACTGCAACATGGAATGGTTAGATGCATATTCACGGGCTCCACTGAAGTTTTAGTAATGGCTATTGGGGGCAGTCGGGGTCTGTATAGGATATTCGACTCCTGGGTCTCACCTGGACATCATTAGTTTCCTCAAGGCAATGACCAACATTGACCCAAGGGTCAAACAAAGGACAGTTGCATAGGACCTCAACCTAGTCTTGAATGTAATGAACACTGCTCTCTTCAAGCTCATTCAAAACATAGACTTTGTTTTTAGCTTACACTGAAAACAGTATTTCTTGTGGCAGTGTGCTCAGCCAGGAAAATTGGAGAGCTGAGTGTTCTGGTCTGAAAGGAAGAATTCCTGTTTATACACTACTACAGAATTACATTATGGACTGTTCCAGCATTCATACCTAAGATGGCTGTCCCCTTAAATAAAGCCCAGACTATAGAGATTCTGATTTTTTTTCAATCTCAGACAACAGAGAAGGAACAAAAGCTACACTCTCTAGGTGTGACGCAATAATCTACTTACATAGGCAAAACTGCATAACAGAGACAGACAGAAAGATTATTAATCCTCATGAATGGTCAGAAATCTGGAATGGCAGCATGCAACAGATACCAAAGGGAGAACAGTAGCTATAAAGGTTAAAATAGGAGGTCAAGAGATTATTTTTTCTTCTATCTATGCTCCCTTTGGGGGATACAGAAATTTTCTGGCTGAAATCAATAAAATGTTATATAGATTGGAGTGCACTAATATAATTATTGAAGGGGACTTTAATCGTTCAGTTCAAGACCCCATGGACAAAACCTCCAGCTTCTCTAAATGGGACAAATACAAAGCAAGGTTATGTTTAACCTTTTGGATACCAGCATCATAATTGATCTATGAAGGGAACTAAATGGGAACATTAAAGATTTGACTTTCTTTTCTGCCAACCATCAAATATATTCTAGGTTAGACTATATATTTATTTCAAAAGAAATCCGGAATGGGAGCATCAAATGCCATAACTGCAAGATGGTAGAAATTGGTCATCCTAGAAGCATACAAGGTGAAGGGCAAACCCTCACCAAAAGGATTCAAGGCATACTCCACTAGAGCTGCCACCACATCATGAGCAGAATGCAACACACAAAACACAGAAACACAGAATATGACAACAGAAAAGGACCGCAAGGCCCACACAGTCTGCTCATGTTCCCTAGAATGGTGCTTCAGTATAAGAAATCTTTCCAAACTGCTACATCATCCTTGATTCATACCTTTTGCAAGACACTATAGAATGGACACTCCAGACTCTAACAAGGCTGACTCCATCAGACAGGTTTTGCTCTCCAGTCAAACTGATTAGCCACTATCAATATGCTCTGGTCTCTCCACCCTTTCACTACATTACCGTTCTCAGGCCCTCCCGGACTCAAAGACAGGAACGTCAACCTAGCAGATACTAATCAGCTGTACCAGCATGCCATACAAGCTGGTTTTCTGCTTGTATATATACACCTTCAATAAAAACTTAGATTAGCATATATCAAAGTCAACATGTCTTTTCATCATGAAATAGTGTTATTACTTAGTTGTCATAATATGCTAAGAATAACCACTTTACTGTTTTCCATGTATACTTATATTTTTCTACAACAACCTGGGAAACATCTAAATTAATTCCCATAAGACTGCAGGAAGCATAGGAAGATCAGATTTCTGATGTCAGAAGTCAGATGAACATAACCCCATTTGTAAGGAATGTGGGAGTGCCATAGAGGAATGTTCATGCAATCACCATTATCAGGTGAGTAAACTAAAAGTACTGCTTTTATGAAGCACAGTTCTGCATAAAGGGTACATAAATGAATGAGTTATGAAAGTAGACCCGGGCCTTGGAAACTATAACTGACCTATGAATGAAAATTTCTGTTTTTGGAAGAACGAGAGCTACATTATTTGAAATGTTTCACCTTGATAAAAAAAAGACTTGTATGGCTTCTGTAAGACATGAAAACATAGACTGTGCAGTGCATCTGATTTCATATTGTACCCATTTAATTATCTCTCCAAATGATTGCAGACAACATTTAATACACTTTTCAAATTCTATTACAGTATTTTGCAGGTCATTGACAAATATATTTATATATTTTTTTGTTTGTTTAGGATCAGATAGTTGTGTACCCCAGTCTTAAGAGTTACAGTCTAAGAAGTAGTTGGACATTCATTGTATACAGTATGTATGTACATTTTAGCTGTACTCCCTTATTAGTATATGTAATGTATTTCTGTACATTTCAGATATATGCTGTTGGCCATGTTGAAACACATTACCTACAGTATGTACATATTTAAACTAATGTGCTAATCAGTTTAAGAGTTCTCTAACACAAATGTTCATCCAAATGAATTAAGATACTTCTTCAACCTAGTCATTGTTGCTTACATGGTAACACTAAAAATGGTTATTTAATTTGCCTTCTATATTTTATACAATGGCATTACCTATTGCAGAAATGTATCATAAATTTATTTACAAAATATAATAAACTGATAAATATTACGTTCAATCATATATTTGAAATATTATATAGAACACTTAAAAGCAGAGTTATTAGACTATCAGTCAAAGTAAAAAACTGTAATATATTGCAAAAAAAGTCATGTTGGCTAAAATAGCAAACAAAAGTTAAACAGTAAAGCCATCCACAATTGCACTGCTTAGGAATACTGTATAGTTACAAGGAAATATGCTTGTCTGCCAAAATTGTATTAATAATTACACAAGTGCATGTATCAAGCAAAAAAAAAACTATAATTGTAGATAAATTTGATTTTCATTCTTTTTTGGAAATAAAGATGA
Organism: Neoceratodus forsteri; assembly: GCA_016271365.2. Lineage (NCBI taxonomy): Eukaryota > Metazoa > Chordata > Ceratodontiformes > Ceratodontidae > Neoceratodus > Neoceratodus forsteri. The sequence continues at coordinate 1,435,066,901 of CM028131.1, read as the reverse complement.
AAAATGTGATGTTAGTGTTGTCATGTAAGCACCTTTTGAAAGCTGAGTATCAATTCACATTTACAGTGGCCAGTGTTGAGTGGTCATGAGGACTGTTTTGTGCTGACTAGTGATTCATAACCCCATGAAACCATGCTCAACAAGGGTCATACAAACCCTTTTAAAGATATGGTAGAAAACCAATAATGGGGGTGAGGGGGCAGTCATATAAATGGCCTGCATTCTTAAAACCAGTGGCTGCCTTTACTGGTCTGGGACTGCACAACTGTGCCCCAACTGTCTACTGCCTCTAAGAAGCAGGTGGCAACAGGGTTGCTATGCTGCACCCAAGTGCAACGGATGCCCATCAGCCGAGTAGTCAGCCTTATTGGATTAAGAGGAACTCTGGATCACCAGCGGGTGGATGCTGTAGTTACAAAGGTAGAACCCACTGTAAGAGAAGGGCCTTATACCACTAATGGAGTATGTGTGTAATGGGGATAGTCAACTGGAAGACCATGAAGTTCTAAAATAAAGCCATAAGGTGAAAGAATCATTGGACCACAAGGGCTCATAACAACATCAGTCAGTTAGGAAGAAACAATGATATAGTGGGATACTAATTTGCCTGGTGGGACCAATGTGGCATAGCACTGGGCTCAGTGATATGTTCCAGGCATGTGTTGCAATAGCAAGCCAAGCCATGAATAGCCCAATGCCAGAGTGTTAGCTGCTGTAAACCCATTTGTAGTCACTAACATCTGGACTTGCAGTTTCATGGTGCCTGATTCAGAGGGGCCTACTATTGTATAGTGCCACTTGATAGGATGAAGCACTCTTACCACAGTTTCTGTCAATGATATATTGCAATATATGACAGGAACACAATGCAGTGCAACAGCAAGCACTCAAAATTGTCACACACCAAACAGATATCTTTATCAAAGAGTGGTTCATCCTGGTGGGCAACACTGTACAGTAAATTACAGTTTTGGGGGGGAGGCACAATGATGTAGGCCTTAAGCTTCTATTTTGTACTGCCTCTAATAGCAGTCATGAACTGGCCCCTGGTGTTTATGTAAATGATTGTTGCATTCCTGAAAATTGTGGAACTAGGAGAAGCAAACCAGGTTCTAGTTTGAAATAACAATGGCAGTACCCATCATACACTTTCAATAGGTTAACCATGTTATTACATTTACCCTTTTCAGTGTTGAGCAATATATATACTAGTAGATGTCTTCCCACTTTGCATAATAAACCCTACTTGTCCAATGAGTAAGTGTGTAGTATCATTCCATTATAGTGAAGGGAAACAATATAATCAGAGCAAACATGAATTTGGTCATTTTTGTTGTTTCATTCATTGATATCATCAAGCCCAAATTAAAACAAATAACGTAAGATTCAGCTGAAACTTTCTTTTGCTTTCCCTTCCTATGTCTATGAGTAACTGTAGTTATGCAAAATATTAGCAGAATAGTCACATTTTGGTTACAGAGGTTTATCTTCTATTTTGTTTTTCTAAAATGATACTATAAATTCTTGCAACAGTGCTTTTTAGCTTGTCCATAAGGTACAATATAGTATCACAAATACATTTAGAAACTTAATATGTAACTTTTCCTATAAACAGTAAAGGAAAACTATAAAGGCATTTCTATGCACTATATTAACAACTGCAGTAATTTCTAGTGCTTTGTAAATTCTACTTCACATCATACAGACCTGGGTCCAAAAAAAGGCAAACAAAATCACATGTTGCTATATATATCAGAGTTTGCTTAGGCTTGAGATTGTGAGAGATTTCAGGAGTGTCTCATGATGTAACCACTACTCATTTCATTTAAATGCTGTATGTGCTTTGTTTGAATTCTGAATACTTGGGTTTATTTATAAAGTGTTTCTCAGCATGTGCATCTTATCAACCTCCCACTGTTGCATTTTCTTCTTGAAAAGAGGATGAAAAGGATTTGGAAAGCCATTATGACATTGCGAGGTGGTGAATAAAGCCTTTGCAATAGATATTAAACAACACAGCATGAACTTGGCTCCAAGAATGCTTAAAACTAACCTTGACAAAAGAACCAGTTATATTTGAAACTTTGGAAATGTTCCTTAGAAAGTTTTTTCCACATTTGTTCATGATCGTCTTTTCCATCATTTAAAACAAAATGTTAGTGTTTTTTTAAAACCTTTATAGTAATTCAGAAATGTTATAATGTATTAGAAGCCCTTCTGCAGATTCATTTCTGTTTTCATTCTGAATCTTGGATCTGTGCATTATTGAAGCTTTACAACTGTCCCACAGTTGAACTGTTATGAATGCAGTTTCTCAAGATAGGCAAACATCAGCCTGAGAAGGTATATCACATTAGTTTGGCTTTTGCTCATTCCACACTTGAGTGTAAAGTGCTGTGGAATTTGAACTTTATAATTTCTTTCTTTTTACCTAGTGGCACCTATATTTTTATACTGACATAGAAGAAGGTGCTTAAATGTTTTTTTGAAGGTGGCATTACAAAGTGCATAGCATGCTGGGTTGACTGTGCTGATAATATAGCAAAGCCAGTAGCCAATAGTCCAGACAGTGCTTGGCACACAAGTTGCACAGAAAGTGTTGATAAGCACCATTACATTGTATGGTGTCCAAGTGATAATGAAAGCCAGCAGGATAGCCAGAATGGTTCGAGTTACTTTTTTCTCCCTGGAAGGAGGCAGTTTTTTTTTCTTTGCTGGCTGTTTGGTCATTTTGACAATTTTACGGGCTATGTTGTTTTGCTCCTCAGCTCCATTTGGTCCAGCATGGCCTGGTACAATCTCCACAGTGGTATTCATTGTGGTGCACCCATCACCTTTAGATGGCTTGGTGACTATCCTGATGCATGTTAGTTTTGAATTCTCCATTACAGTGTGACTGTGGGAACAGGAAGCCTTATTGGCTTCATCTTCTTTCAAGTTGGAAGGAACCACACTGAGGGAGGTGGAATCATTTGAAATTTCTTTCTCTTCTCCCTGAATACAGTTTTCAGTTACAGTATCTGCAGGTGTTTTGCCATTCTGGACTTTGTTGTGCTGTCCTCCGTCTTCATTAGTGCTTATATTATTATTGTTAGGTTTCATTATTTTGCCTCTCACTAGACTAGGAGAAAGTGGCTCCTGGTTGGGTGATGGTTCTTTTTTGTCTTTTTTAATCTTGCTTTTGCTGGCTCGGGATATCTGCCAGTATAATATGGACATGATGATGACAGGCAGGTAAAATGCTGCAATAGCTGTGCCAAATGTGACAGCAGCATTGTTGAAGAACTGGATATAGCATTCTCCATCTGGTACTGTTCTGCCTCCAACTATAAACTGCCAAAAGAGAATGGCAGGTGCCCAGAGAACAAAGGAGAGCACCCAAGCTGCTGCAATCATCATGCCTGCCATCTTGGTTGTTCGTTTCACAGGATAACTCAGTGGCTTGGTGACACAAAAGTACCTATCAAAACTTATAATGAGCAAGTTCATCACAGAAGCATTGCTAACTACATAGTCCAGAGCCAGCCACAAGTCACAGACTACTGGTCCTAAAGGCCAATATCCAATCACAATATAGACAGTGTACAGGTTCATTGAAAAGACCCCAATGATTAGATCTGCAGATGCCAGACTGAATAAAAAATAATTATTCACAGTCTGGAGGTGCCTGTTAACCTTTATTGACACCATCACGAGAATGTTTCCAATGACAGTAACCAAACTTAGAGATCCAGCCACAAGAACGATAAAGACAACCTCCACTGTTTTATAGGGACTCTCTGGCATTGTACTGTTGCCAATGGAAGAGTTTGTGTCCGTTGAGTTGGCCATTTCTGTTTCTACCACAAGCAGCAAGAACTACTGCATCACTCAAACCTGTAAAAAAAGAAAAGCCATAATCAAATCAAATTCCATCAAAATATATTTTTGAGAATGTGTGGTTTACCAAGAATATTCTCAATAAATGAATGAACACTGTTTTTATTGATTTAAGGTCTGTCATGCACTTTCAATGATTTTCTATTCCTTATTACATACAGTTGCAGCCAGTGATGAGCTGCAGTATATCAGGATATATCACAATTGAATGGTAAGATTTTAATATTTTTCTTTAAAATTCACACAGGTTTTATACCCAGCAGCATTGTTCCCCTTTTCAAGAAATCTGTTAAAGGTTGTACTTCCAGATACACTATGGGTTCTTTTTTAATTCCCTTCTGTCATATCACACAGTGACAACTTTCCCTTTTATACAGGAGAGATAAACATTTTAATAGTTTACCAATATCATTGGTTCAGTGTCCGACATTCTCTTTATTTAAAAACAGTGTAAAACATTTCCTACTTAATAGAAGTGCATGTAAATGTGTTTAATTCTTTGTTTTATATCAGTGTATATGTTTATCCAATGTCTGTTTTATTGTAGTTGTTGATTTTTGTCACCGGAAGCTTGTGAAAGTGAACAATTTTGCTCACATGCTTTTCCAGTATAAAAATTAACAATGAAATGAAATGAAATCACAAGATATCACAGGAAATTCAATTCATTTTGACTGGATATCCTGTGATATATCAAAATATGTCTGTATGTAATGCAGCTTGTCACTGGTCACAACTTTAATTATTTATGTTTTAGATTTTGATACATTACTTTGTACTTCACTTAAGCATGTAATGTGTTATCATATAAAGTAACAATCTGCAGGGTCAGCCTTACAGTGGTATTGTAGCAGTTGATTCAGCAAGTTACTGTATTTCCTGAGATTCCCTGGAAATACCTGGAGAAAGGTCTATAGTTTACCTGTACTATAGGAAATCTCACTGAAATCTGCTTATAGAACTCCAGAGAAAAATAATGGAAAAACAACTTGTCAAATCAACTGCAACTACTATAGAATGCAGAAGCAGGAGTGCCAGAAGCTGAGGTTCACATCATAATCACAAGTTTGCATCTGTAGGTCAGCAAAAAATAGATGTAGTATTCTAGTACATGTTTTCCTCCACCAGGCTGGTGTATGATATCCAGTGCTTGACTGCTACCTGCAGGTCTATAAGGGAGTAGAGCAGTTGGTTTTGATGGGAGGAGAAATCACCAGTCTGTTTTCCTTCTACAGTATAACATCACTGGACCATTCCACCATTATACACTGTGGAAGGGAGAACACTGAAAAGGGGGTGCTAGACAGAGGTCGTTACCAAAACATTTCCTCTTTATTTATTTTTGTAGCTTTTGTTAACCAGGTGATCATGCTAGACAGTTGAGTGCCTATTTTCAGGTGTGACCCGGGAGAATTACAGTTACAGACAAAGACAATACAGAGTCTAGGTAGAGCAATCAAAGTATTACATGGTACGGGCAGACAGAACAGTGTCAAGGTACAGCAGTAAACAGGTACAAGCAGTAACAACATAATGGTAAGTGCAGAGTCAATACATGGCAACAACAAGAAGCAATCAGAACAAGCAAGCATTTGTCATTTTCAGAGCAATCACAAGACATAAGCAGCAGCCACACCAAGTCCAAGAGACGCTAGGCCCACAATACAGAGTGAGGCAGCTAGAAACACGGGCAGGAGGATTCTTGCTGTAAGAAGCCCCAGAGGGATGACCTAAAGCAGGAATGGGAGGGGCCAGACCTTAAATGTGCAGGGAGTAGGTTTCAGGATCTGGGAGCTAGGACTGCGAAGGCATGATCCCCTGCAAGGGAGAAAGTTTTGGGGACCTTGAGGGTCTGTGAGTCACAGGACCTCAACTGGTAAGCAGCGAGGGCAGGCTTGAGCGGTTCAGCAAGTGCCAGAGGGGTGGACATTCTGATGATGTTGTCTATGAAGTTCCCCATGACAAAGGGTCAGTGGCAGTTGGAGGAGAGCCACTTTAGCCTTGAGTAGAGCTGACAGTGGTGGGTAAGGTGGGGGGCAGATAGGGTGAAACAACATACTTTGTTATACGCTGTATCCTATTTTGTGAGCCAGGTTTTTGGAGTGTTCATGAAGGAGGTGAATCCATAGCTGAGTGTGAGGAGAAGAACCCCTTTAGTAAGGCAAGATGGACAGCTGGGGTGAGGTAACATTTGGCCCTGTACGCCAGTCCCAGCTTACAGTTTGTTGCCTTGCAGGAGTTGCGTATGTGCAGGAATAGGTTGAGCTGAGAATCATGGGTTACTCCCAGGTACTTGAAAGAGTCAAACCACCGCACGGGGCAGTCATCCCTCCAACTACTCTGAGAGGAGCAGGGCACACCTTAGTAATGGCAAGGGACCCGAATAGCATAGCCTGCCTCTTCTGGAGGTTGATGACAAGCTTATGGGCCTTAAGCCAGGATTGAATGAGGTCAAAATCATAGTTGAGTCTGGAGTTGATGGTGTTGATGTCCTGTGAACTGGTTAGAAGCACAAGGTCATCGGCATACAGGGTGGTGAGCCCAGAGGCAGGGACTGAGGGCAGCTGGTTGACAAAGAGGGAGAACAATAAGGGGCTGAAGATGAACCCCTGGGGAACCCCCAAGATAACAGGTGTAAGCCCAGAAAGGGCTTTTTGGAACTTGGTGTACTGCAGCCTGCCTGAAAGGTAGTTGGCAAGCCAAGCTAGGACTGGAGGGGATAAGCCAAGGAACCAAAAAGCAGCAACCAGGAGTGTGTGATCAACCAACTCGAAGGCCTTAGAGAGGTCTATGAAGATGGCACCCGTGAGGTTTCCTTGGTCAGTTGCAGTTCTGATTTCAGAGGTGACATGTGCAAGGGCAGTGGAAGCACTGCCCTTTATGGAACCCGTGCTGCGCAGGAGACAGGAAACCATGGGTATGGAGGAAGAGTGCAAGCTGGGAGGCAACCACCTTTTCGAACAGCTTATTTACAGCAGATAAGATCGCCATGGGGCGATAGTTTTTGAGAATTTTGGGGTCACCACATTTGAGGACTGGGACCACACATACCACCTTCCATATATCAGGGATTGTCCCAGATATGAGTGAGGAATTGAGGATGTGGGAGATGGGCCAGGCCAGATAGGAAGCCCCCAGGCAGAGAAATTTAGGCTCAAGATTGTCATGCCCGGCTCTAGTGTGTGGAGAAGGACCAGCGAGGAGCTTCCGTGTCTCTCTGCAGGAGACTGACTTAAAGTAGAAGGAGGGGTAAGAGAGCCAAGTGTTGCCAGAGGGACCCAGTTCATTCAATACAGGAGACAGGGGGAAATAGTCGGACAGGTCAGAGAACTGGGCATTAAAGGCATTGGCTATAGTCAGGGCATTTTTGCAGCTGACTCTGCTGATTTGCATGTCGGAGACCTGAGGGGTGGCAGGACCGCAAACTGTATGTTTGATGGTGTGCCAGAAACTCCTAGGATTATTGCCCGATGCTTTGAGAGAGGATTTTCAAAATTCATTCTTTGATGAGTGGATTGCCTTCTTACAGGAGTTCCTGAGCTGCCTGTATTTGATGAGGCCCAGATTATTACCGGTGAGCTTGAATTTTTGGCAGCATTTATCCCTGAGTTTCATAAGGGTGAACAGACCACTGTCCAGCCATTTTGTGACAGTTCCCGCACCCTCCTTTTATAAGAGGGCCATGCCTATCTTGTAGAGGGGTGAATATGGCTAGGAAGCAGTCAAGGGCAGCAGAGGGGTCACTGTCAGCAGTGACCTGGGACCAGTTGGTCTGGCAGAGGTCAGCAAGAAGTCCTTAATGTTGAATTTTGAGTAGTCCCTCATCTAAATAACTTTTGGGGTACCAAAGGGGTGAGGACTTTCCAAACACAGTAGGTAGGGAAGTGGTCCGAGATGGAATTTGGGAAGAGGCCAGAGGCAGTAATACGGCCCGGCTTATTGCTCAGTATCCAGTCAATGAGGGTGCCTCCCCCCCCCCCCAGAGGAGGAGGTTCTTGCACAGTGGAGCCACAGTAGTCAGAATTCTGGACTCTATCTTATTCACCAGAAACTATTCACTTTATGTTCAGCAGCTAGCAAGGAGGGACATCATCAGAAATTTAGATGCGAACAGATACCTTGGAAATAATTTGGTCCAGTTTTCTAGTATGTAAGTTTGGGACTCATGTATAAAGTAATGGATAGCTTGATCTCCAGAGGTGCATAAATTCAAAAGAATGTAGAAGAATATGACCACTCCTTATAAAGGTCTGCCACTCCCTCCTTCTGGACTCTCTCCTACGATTTGGCTTCTCCCATGGGCCCCTTTCCTGGTTCACTAACTACCTTTCCTCAAGGTCCCAATGTGTCAAAATACACAGCACCAACTCCAGCACTCATCCTGTCTGCTCCGGAGTCTCCCAGGGTTCCATCCTGGGTCCACTACTTTTTAATCTGTACCTGAATGCTCTACCTAGCTCATGCTCTGGCAAGGTTCTTCTCTATGCAGATGATGCTGTCATTTTCACTTCTCACCTGAACCCACCTCCCTTCAGCACTCCTTCAACCAGATTGAACACTGGTTCATGGACCGGACTGGTCATTAACCTCAAAAAAAACAAAACAATGTTATTTTCCCACCACCAAAGCAAGTCCAGAGACTCGCCCCTCCAGATACTTTCCAGCTCTCTTCACCTACTTGAGCAAGTCTCATCTGTTCAGTACCTGGGCATCACATTTGACCCTGCCCTCACCTTTCGCTCCCAGATCAGTACCCTCACATCTGCCACCAATGCATGAATCAGCCTTCTTTACCACCATAAGGACTGCCTACCACCAAAAGCCCTCAAGCTGGCTGCCACCCTTACTCGGTCCTGTCCCTAGTTGACTATGGCCTCCCAGTTTGTGCAGCTGCGGACAACACCACTCTCAACAAGATCCAAATGTCCATTAATAAGATCTAGCAGCTCCTGACTGGTGCTGACAGGTGGACCCATACGTCTACACTCTGCTCCTTTGCTAATGTGCTCAATTTTGAGGAGAGGCTTCTATATCAATCCTGCCTCCTAGCTAAAAAAAATACTCCTTGGTCTCTTCCCCCTGGGATGTCCCCATCTCTCCACCCTGCTATCCCCTCTGTCTCCACTTGTAGTGCCTCCAAGTCCACTTTCCAGGTCCCTAGAATTAGGACCTCGCTTGCCTAAAGATCTTTCTGTTACAGGGCCCCTTCCTGGTTCAACTCCCTCCCCACTGCTATTACCAGCCTCCCTAAAATTGGTCCTTTCAAAGTTGCACTCAGGAACCACATTTTCTCCACCTGCAGCTGCATGTGCCCACAACGGTGAAGTCTCAGGCTCCTCTGAGCCTCCCACCCATTTGTTTGGTCAGAATATAGTTTCTCCTCCTGTGACAAATGTCTGTCTTGAGACAGCACCCATCTCACCACATCTGGACACTGCGTTGTACTATGATAAATTGTCTAGCTACCACTATGTATAGGACTACCGATTCAACTATGAATAATTTTGATTCTAAGTAAAACCTCTATCTGCACCTTACTATTGTTGAACTTAAGTCACTGTTATGTAATGTCTGAGTAATTTCATTTTATGTTATGTAAATATAATGTAATGAATTCTCTGTTTACCTGATGTGGAGCCTTTGGAAATGAGTCACTGACTCAAAGGATTGTAATTCTGATGTGAATATAAATAAATAAATAAATAAATGAATGAATGAATAAAGGACTATCATTAATTTTAATGCCGACCTCTCCACACTGGAGGCCTCCCACCAAAATCAGTGTGAGAATACCCACTCCCACTCGTTATACATTCACAGAGGTACAGTAACAATAACACTTGATTAAGACCTATTTAGTTCACATATTCAGTAGCCTTTATGAGGCTTTTCAGAGCCTTACAGTTCTGCTTTTTGAGCCAACTGACATACTCAAGTCTTCAGGATACAAGGGACCAACCCCAAGGTATACTAGCATATTGAATAGTGCTGAGTACAACTAAAAACTGCACCAGTGATATGCTGGCTGAATTGCCATTCTTCAGCATAGAATTTTCAAAGAACTTTCAATGAACTTTCCATGACAGCTCCATAAAATTCTACCATGCATAATTCATGAGTTTGTTGGTAGAATTCTGCATGTTGTGGAATTTTACCACACAAAATGATTGAAGAGTTATTTGAGTCTGTAAAAAGACGTCCTGGTTGCTCATTGCAACACCAGAAAGGAATGATTGTGTGATTCACATGGGAAAACTCAGGGGACTTAATTGACTGAACTCTCATAGCTCAGTTAGTTAAGAGATAAAGCATGGATTGCTGAGGTCCTGGGTTCAAATCCTAGTGAGAGTCACAATTTGCCTTTCATTTCTACAACTGGATCACACAAATTGATGGAATTTACATAATTTCAAATATTCTGTGGGATTTCGCAGAAGCAGAATGTTTATATTTTTAAGTATCACCAATGCCTTAATTTAAGAGCTTTTTAAAAAATATATTATTGGAAGTATGTATTTTGACCATTTCAGCATGTGTATGTTTCTGCAATGGCATGTTATCCTCCCCCCCCCCCACAGACACACAAATATACACAGTAGAATGGTGGTCCAGTGGGCTCCATCACCCTGGCAGGTAGTGTCCCACCACCCTGCTCCCCCATCTTGATCGCAAGCCGATGACTGACACAGCCCTCCTCCATCTACCATGGCCAGCCACTGAATGAGCTGTCACTGAGTGCGTACTGTATACGGGACATGCTCATTGATTGACAGCTCAGAGGGACAGTTGAGTTGCTGGCTGGTCTATTAGGGATAGGGAGGAGGGTTCACTAGATCACCAGGGGAAAAAAATGTTTATATAATTACTATACAGGTGATTGGGATAAGGTGGTTTACACCGGACATGTCGGGTGGGTGATTGGGGAGGGGGAGTTACTGCTAGCCACCAGGCAAGTATTTTTTTAATGGAGTGAGTCATTGGGTAAGAGGAGGGACCACCAGTCAACAGGGAATTATTGTTTTCATCTCACTTGCAAAGAAAAGACAATATCAACAGTGTCTTATGTATTTAGATTTGTGCCATCATTTACAAAAACTGTTAACTCTAGCAGAAGGTTCCCTGAGTAATTATAGCCCTCAAATTGAGGTAATTAAGTCAGAAATGATCAAATACCAGTATAAGAAAATGTCTTCCCTTATACTAGAGCAGAGGTTTGGAATGCAAGAGAAAAAGGGACAGGTAAATCCCTTAATGCTTGCTCAGAAGGAGTAGAATATAGGGTCATGACTAAGCTCAGGGATCCTCAGGGGATTGTAAACACGAACTGACAGAAAATGTTACAAATAGTAGATACATAGAAATTGTCAGCAGATAAGGATAGCTAGGCCCATCTAGTCTGCCTGTAAGTCCTATACTTGTATGCAGTCACTGACCCTAAGTGATTAATGACTTTTCGTCACTCCCTGCCCACCTAATGTTCCCTTTGTGCCTGTTCCAGTCATGTTTAAACCCCTCCACTGTGCTTGCCACCAACACTTCTTGTGGCAGACTGGCCCATGTGTCCACCACCCTCTCTGTGTAGATAACTTCCTCACTTTACCTCTTAATCTACCCCCTTCCAGTTTCATATTGTGTCTCCTTATTCTGATATATTTTTTACATTGGAAATGATCCCCCACCTGCTCCTTGTTTATGCCCTTCAGGTACTTGTACGTTTCTATCATGTTTTCCCTTTCTCTCTTAGATAACTATGTACGTAATGGACAGGATTCACAAAAAAAGGCAAAAATCCTGCAGCTGCAGGAAAAAGGCCTGCAGCACTGCGGAAATGCAGTTGCATGATATTCATAAAGAAATTTTGAGCAGGTGCTAAATTTCTTAAAATCCCCACAGCTGCAGAAATTACGCAGCTGTGGAAATTGAGCAAGTGCTGAAAATACGCAACTGCGGATCCACAGCTGCAGTAATAGCTTAGGATGCACAGCAACAATGAGCCTAATTAGTTGAGCAGCAGACTTTAGCATTGCTGCCATAGTATGAAGCTGAAAGCACCCACAAAGAGACCAGCAACCAGTCCCTCTACTGGGACCACTGCAGCACCACAGGTACCAGTAATACCATGGCACCACAGTGGCTGACTGTCACTGCTGGTCCTCCCTCCTTGGGGTGTTCCTGTTGCCTGCAGGGGTAGCACTTGCTGCAGGCTGGTCAGGCTCTACAGCCTGTGGGGCTCCATCATGAGCTGCACTGGTTTTGGTGGTTGTTACCTGTTGCCATGGCATGACAATGTATGCTTTTGTTGCTGTAACATCAGCCACTGCTATACTATGTAGGATGATATTACCTGTGCCTCACCTCCACCTTAATTGATTCCAATTGTAGGGGCACTACTGCAGTTTGCTGAGGGAGAGTTATACCTCATTCCACTGTGTGTAACATTTTTTCTGCAACTGCGGAAATAAAATGGTTGTGAATAGCCCTTAAGGGGATGTGCCTTGGTTATCTCACACCTTTTTTTTCCTCAGGGACTTCTGCAGCTGCACTTTTTTCCATATTCCACAGTGTTTTTTTTCTGCAGCTGTGGAGGGTTTCGTGAATAGCACTCAGTGCAAATTCCCCTTTGTTTCCATAGCTACTGCAGTTTTGGGGACATAGGGAAGGTTTTGCACCTTCAGAAAGCTTTGTGAATGCCACCCAATTTGTTAAACATAGAAACATAGAATTTGACGGCAGATAAGGACCGCTTGGCCCACCTAGTCTGCCCATTTTCCTACCTAACAGATAAGCTGCAGATCCTAGTTAACCAACAGCTTACTTCCTCTTACCCGCCCCTAGGACTGTCTTATGCCTGTCCCATGCATTCTTGAAGTCCCCCACTGTTCTTGACTCCACGACCTCCTCAGGGAGGCTGTTCCATGCATCCACAACCCTCTCAGTGAAAAAATACTTCCTCACATTACCCCTGAGCCGTCCCCCCTCTATCTTGAAATTGTGCCCCCTTGTTCTTGCACATCTCTTTTTCTGGAAGATGCTTCCCTCTTGGACTTTGTTAATTCCCTTGAGGTACTTGAAAGTTTCTATCATGTCTCCTCTCTCCCTTCTTTCCTCAAGAGTTTGTTTGACACAATGATCTTGTTTTTAGCAGAGGCAGTGCAGTTTTTTTCAGGGACTGCAAATCCCTTCACTGTCTCCTGAAATTTTGTAACTCCTTGGAGCCCCCATTACTTTATTGGTATCTCAGAGGCTGTTAAATCCTTAAATAATGCAGTGGCTCCAGGAGAAGATGGGTTACCTGGGGAATATTTTATGGTGTATATGAATGAATTAGGGGAAGCCTTAGTGAACGTAATGATTTCCTTTTTGAATGATGAGCATGATACTTCTGCTTTATTAAAAGGGATTGCATTTTTTAATATTAAAAATGGGGAACTGTCAGACATTGAGAAGTGGGGGCTTTTAACACTCCTGAACATGGATATAAAGCTTGTATCAAAAATCTTAAGTAAGTATCTGGCTACAGTGGCATATTTTGTAATTGATAAGTCTCGAACCTGTGCAATTCAAACTAGAAAAATACAGGATGATCTCTTTTTACTAAGAGAAATTTTCAACAGTAATTGGGGGGCCACCGAAGGCCTTCTGGCACTAGACCAGGAAAAGGCCTTTGACTAAGTTCTGCATGACTTTATGCATCAAGTTTTGCAGTATTATGGGATCCCATTACAGTTTATACATTGGATTGAAAAGTTGAATAGGCTAGCTAATTTTATTTTCTTTGTTAACCAGGTAAGACCCACTAGGAGCAATTGTCTGTTTTCAGGGGTAACTTGGGAGCTTTAGGTTGGTTAAGTGGCTTGCTCAGAGTCACATAGTATGCAAGTAGAGGTTGGGGGGAATCAAACCCAGGTCTGCTGAATCAAGCTCATTCACAGCTCGTTACTCTGAGTCTAACCACTAAACTATACTGAGTGTACATCTTAGGACAAATCTCTCTCATTATATAATCCCTCTCACTATATAATTTAAAGAGTTTTGGAATTAATAGTAACTTTCAGATGTAGTCAGCTGTCAGTTCTGATATCTGAAGTATTTTTTTTCTTTTCTGTTTACTATTTGGAAGATTTTCTACCTTGCAGTATTGGAATAATGTGTGGAGCAGCACTCTGTCTGGAAACTAAAAAAAAAAGTCAGTTATGTTCCTCCCAGGATACACAGAACAACAAACCAAAAACCTGACTCTGAAAGCCTCCCAGACCTGCTATCACTAATGTTTTCAAAAGGTTTGACACAAATGCTTTGATGCAACAGGTGTATCACAAAAAAGATTTGAGTTGCTTGTTCTAAAATTGCTAACATTTTACCTGCAGATATTTTAACTGCATGGAAAAAATTAGATTTTCTAAGAACAACATTTTGGCAGAATGTAATGAGAGCTTTCTTGGTGCATCTTACTTATTTAACAGCTGTGCTTAATGGTCCAGTGCTCTTCTATGATTCAGTGGAAGATGCTGAAAAAGACTTAATGTCACAAGCCCCACAAATGTTTTAAAGTAAAAATGGAATTCTGACTATACAATTAAAGTGGGAAATTTGATTTGCCTGTGTTTGACATGCAGGGACTGGAAAATGTAAACTTCTGTGTATGCAAGCTTACTATATTGAGGAGGTGGTACTTTCTCCTATGAGAGGTATTTGTCCTAAGATGTACACTCAGATGCCAGTACCTATTTGGGAATACAATTATTAGAATTTTTTGTCTTTATTGGTTTTTTTTTTGGGGGGTAGGGTAGTTTTGAAAGTTCTTTGAGGCATAGCTGTTTTCAAGGTAAGATCTAGTTTAGGTATACACAGAGATATGCAATTTACAGATGTATGGGAAATATCAGTGTCTTTTTTTTCAATTAAGAACACTTTTTAATAAATATCATCAGTTTAGCCAGTCTCTATATGTGAAGAAAAACATATGGGTTTATAATGGCAAGTGATATTGGAAGTAATAATGTACATTTTGCAACCAGAAATGTGAGTGGGATTCATTGCCCCACGAAGAGAAATAGAACCTTAAAACATAAGCAACTGAAAGATCCACATGTCGTTATACTGCAAGAAACTCACTTGAAGCACAATGAAACAAATGAAAAGTTGGGTGAGTGCAGCAATTTTTTTTATTCAACAGGCACTTACCATGGTAAAGGTATGCAATACGTATTAGTAAGAAATATTGATTATTAATTTGAAAAGCAATACAATGATTTGGATGATAGGATTCTATTGATGAAAGGAACATCATATGGTGGTTGGATTACATTGGTAAAAGGAACATTATGTGGTAAAGCTATATTCTTTGCTTGGTATATCATGTATGGCCTTTTTGTGGGCAACAGTGAGTTTCTTGCAGCAATTGGGCAGGGCATATTGGCTTTAGGGGAAGCACAAGTAGTAAATGGGGGATTATTTTAACAGTTGTGCTAATGCTACATTATACAAGACTACAAAGCATACAGAAACAGGGAACATACATACATGGATGTTTAATGATTTGTTATTTCAATATGCATTTGTTGACATATGGAGGTAATAAATAAGAATAAAAAGCAATATACACACTCTTCAAATCCCTGCAATACATACTCATGATTGGACTATATTGTACTTCCTAAATCTAGCTTTGGAGATACGTGGAAGTTAAAATTAGACCATTCATAATTAGTGATTATGCAGTCATGTCTTGTAAAATTATTCCTTCATGGGAAAACAAATTTATTGAATAATGGAAGTTCAATCCTATGTTATTACATCAAGAACACTTTATAACCAAAATGATTGATGTGATTAAGAAATTTTGCTTCTTTAATTATGATGGGTGCAGCAGTGCCAGAAGATGGTATCCATTTGGGATGCCTTTAAGATAGTCCTGAGGGTTACGTTGTGAGTTATGAAATCAGATACAAAAGACAAAAACAGGAAATCTGAAAGTGACCGAAGGAATTGACATACTGGGTAGAAAAATCGTAGAAGGCCAGATAGATATGAAAGGCAAGAGGGATGTTACAGAGATATAAATTTAGCAGTATTATGATGAACAAATTGCAAGGGATGTATTAATACTAAAAACTATGTTGTACTAGAAGGATAGTTAATGGAAATTGATAACTAACAGACTTAAAACTCATAAAGAAAGAAATGTAATCATACAAATGAGCAATAATCAAGTTTGGTTGGTAATATAGGATAGTGATAGTGCAGAAAACTTCCATACACATTATGAAACAGTGTTGTCACCAGAAAATAGATCACCAAAAACATAAAATTAAACAGCATGCACAAGACAGTGCATTTAAAAAAAAGTATTATAGTGACAGCTCACCCATTTCCACAAAACAGGTCAGGAATACAATTTGTTTCTTTGCAAAAATCTGGATTAAGTGTTACACATGGTTTTGGTAATGATTTTTATAAAACCTTTCTGGAAATACAGTACTATTGCCATGGTACATCTATTAATAAATAAAAGCATGGAGGGTAACCATATGCCACAATCCCTGTTAGAGGCTCCTTTAGTTTCAATTTTGAAAAAAAATTATGATCCACATTAGATGGACAGCTATAAGCCAATCATTCTTTTGAGCTTTGAATACAAGCTAATTGAAAAATTCATTATTAATCGTATTGAATGAAATCTTCCCCTATTGATCCACCAAGATAAATCAGGATATTTCAAAGGCTGTGCCACTTTTCAGGGATTACAGAAAGTATAACGTGTAATAGATTTAGGAAATAATAGTAATAGTGAGAAAGTAACTATTACTTTGGATGCATCCAAAGGTTCTGATTTGCTATAATGGCAGTTTATGATTGCTTGAAGCAATGTGGGATCCTGGAATCAATTCTGAATATTATTCATCAACATTATAAATCAGCTGTTGTTTTGTTTAGGACAGATTTTTTTACTTCTGGACCTTTACTACTTCCAATGGTGTGAGTCAAGTGTGTCCACTCTCCTCTAGCTATGGACCATTTGCTTGAACATCTTAGATATACAGAGAAATCACTGGCATTAAGACACAACGTAATGAATGTAAGATCAAAACATCTAATGATTTATAAATCTTTATAGATGATGTACCATTTTAATTAGATAGATTGAGATTTGTTTAACTGATATCTGGTTAAAATTGCATAAAACAAAAATTATAATATTACCACATGGTGCATAACTGATTTGACTAAACCATTATTTATTAACTATAAGATTGAAAATAATATTAATTATTTAGGTATAACACTAATACTAATGTAACCCTTGTTTTGTTTTTGCAGAACAGTCCTACATTCCCCTGGCAGGGTCTTTACCTGGCTCAGCACTTGGGAAGAAGGGCAGATTAAAACATTTGTATTTTAAATGGGAACTGGGGTGGACCATGGCACTGGGGGGCACCATTGAAACACACAGCTCACACACAAATGAATGTTCACAGGCAGAACTAAAGCCAAGTAGTCGGTATTATTGTGACACAGTTGACTAACAGACATTTGCCCACTGGGGCTGCAGGTGCAGAAATAGGTACAAAAAAGTCCACAAACCCACAGTAGTGATTTACAATAAGTCCATTTGTTCAGGTAACCCACTCCCCCCCACCTTAAAGGGTAAAAGAAACACAGTTCCCATCCATCCCACTTCTGGGTTATGGACTCAGGACGGAGCTTTTCAAAGATAAACGTGAACAATGCTGGGCTCACAATTTACAAGTTTCCATTGTTTTCCAGAAAGTGAACAACACTTCGTTCACATGTCCTTTGGTGGGAATCACTGGGCTCCCCCCTTTTCCCAAAGTCCCATCTCCACTAAGACTTTGCAGGACAAGACATGTCCTCCAAACTGAGAAAAACAATTCCAATAGAATTTAACCCAAATGAGAAAAAGTTTTCTCCTCATATATCAGACAGAAGTGAGTGTAGTTTCAAATTCTGGATAGAGGGGAGGCAATTCTTTTCAAAATAAATTCATCACTGTGAAGGCACCATTTGAGTAGTAAAGGAGTCTTCCAACAGTTCTGAGGTAAAATAGTCCAAACACACAGGAATTCCCTGAAGGGGAGAGCAAAATATGGACATTCCAGTAACTCAGCAGCACTTTTCAGTCAGAAGTCTCTCAGAAGCTGGCTCAATGTCATGGAGGACTGAGGCATCTTGCCTTACCTCCTGCCATGCTGGCAAACTGTGTTCACAGTGTGAGTGGATAACAGGGGGTCAGCCAGGGAGGAGGAGGAGGACCAAGCATACTAAGGATAGCTGTCATCCTTCGGGGAAGGGGGAAATCAGTAATTAGTGCTTGCCTGGCCCCTAGCAGAGGCTGGAGCTGACACACTGATGCTGTACATGGTGAGCAGAGGCAGGGCATATGCATGGCATACCACACACAGTAGCATGCACAACACAGCCACTGGTGCCATTGCATGCCCTTCTTCTGGGGGAAAGAAAGAAAGCATGGAAAAAGTCTCTGGCAGCTAGATGAAAGAAAAGCTCACAAGTCTAGATCCCTGATCAGCAGGGCACCAACAAGAATTAGATCCAGTCTTTGGTGAGGGCCTGGGGCCCCCCCACTGACCCCACCAGGGGGAGGCAAGTCCTGAGAGGACATGGTCAGTGAACCCGGAGGACATCAGGGGGCCACGGCTGGGGAACCCTCCAGAATGTGGGCCACTGGAGAGAAGGGGAGAAACAGTTCAACAAAAAAAATGTATTTCAGAAATGAGGGAGAACCCCATGTGTTACTCATGGTTACTGGGCCCGTTGACTTCCAGAATTTTTCAACCCCCAAGGGATCCGCACAGGAGAAGGCTGCCACCATGACTCAATACAGGTCTCTCTATGAACAAACTAGGGGCTGAAATGGGTCAGAAGAAAGGTGGCACTTCTCCTGAGGTTCTCCTCAATCAGCACCCCAATCTAACTGTGCTGCTCTAAGGCAGAAAACTGACTGACTAAGAAACATTCTATGAAGTGTTATGCTGCTGCTAAAGCCACTCCCACTTGGAACCTCTGCCCATAATGACTGACAGAAGCTGCCAAGGGAGCACTAGAACTTTAACTCTTGGCTGCCTACCTAAAAATCCACTAACAGGGTTCTAGTAACCCAAGGGTTAACCCAGGGGTTACACTAATGTTTATGGGGCAGATAGAGGCATACACCCATGTAAACTGCCCCACCTACTATTTCAGTCACTAATGACTAATAACAGAGACACCATGGACATCAGTAATCTGAAAGTGGAAAATAAATGGAAATTACAGCTGATGAAGTGAGAGAGAGACTCTTTGTGAGGGAGAGTGGACACTCTTAAAAGGTTTTCCATGCCACACCTTCTATATGTATTCTAGGCCCTTGTATTTCTAATAATGAATGACTTCTTTGATTGTAGTAAGCACACCTTTTAGAAATTGTTATGGTGCGTGGGAGACTAATACAAAACCTAGAATTATGGGAGTTATGGGATGTTCTGATCCCTTTGTTTATTACTTGACACAAAAAACCTCATTCACATGACAGTGGGCTATACAAAGAGATGGTTGTATTAGCTTTAACAATAAATATTTTTATGTTAAAGAAGCTCTATCTAAGGAATCTAGTTACTAAATGAGTACCCAGTTAATTTTCTCACCTAAATCATATAAGACGATGAAAAGCTGCATGTTTAACTCATTATACCCTGGGTGGCCATTTTGTGTCAGGTAAATAATGGATAGTTCAGACTTCTTAAGAAGCTATTGGAGGTAATGAGATAAGGAAGTTTTACATGCAACAGATTATCTTCATAAGAATAGTACAGTATTAAAGCCCTGGATATGTCAAGAAATCAGGGTTGTGGCTATAAATGTTCAATATAAATATCAGTCATTGTACAAGAAGATGGGATCATATGTATGAAGAAACTTAATTAACTCAGATTTGTTAATGTATCAGCAGTTTCAAGCTATGAATCTTTCCTTGAATTTTATTGAATATGAAGAGCTCAGATCTGTATATAGATATCTGGTGACATAGAACTAAAGTACATAAGACTGAATGGCACATTCAAAGAGAGTCTGATAAAAAAATATATGTATTATTTGAACTTTGAGTATGACTAAGATTTATCTAGAGACATGGGACGTTATTAATGCATACATTTTAAAATTATGGACAGGCTTTAAGAGAAATGGGAAGCAGATTGTTGGAAAATTATGAGAAATACTTGGTCCATGGTTCTTAAAATTACCATTAACTTGAATGTACATTGTAAAACATATGCTATTCAAAATACAATTATTGCTAGATGATATTATACCTGACATATTCTATAAAATGGGAATACAATAAAACAGCTTTTATTGGCATAGAAGCACACAAAAAAGGTCACTCCATCATCATTTCTGGACATGCCAGATGGTCCCTGATTGATAGACACAAGCCCAGGAACAGATAAAATGTGTAATTGGTAAATATGTTCCTCTTTATAGTTTGACTTTACTATTGAATGATTATTCTAAAACTTCTCTCAATAAAGCTGAATGCAAAATTGTGACTGGCCACAATGGCCTTAAAGCTCAAACTGTAACATTCAGCTATTTGAACCTTTTAACAAACACATATGACTGGCTAGTTTTATGGCTGCCCTAAGAATGAAAACAAATCCATGACTTTAATGAACAAATTGATTAAAGTGCATTCAATGGAAGGAACCTGATTTACTATTGTGTCTATATATATATATATAAAATAAAGTATTTTTCATTGACTTGAAAGTGTGTTATTGGACTGGGACAGAGAGAGAGAGAGAGAGAGAGCATCCAAAGCTTCCTTAGATCAAGGAGGTTATTTTCTAGACTACACTGAATTGAATTATTACTTTTTGGACCTGTGTAAGTAACTAGTATTGATTCTGTTTTGGTGGTTGACTTTTCTTAGTTTAACATTAATTTGGCAGGGAGGAACTGTAGCTGGGAGATATTTGCAGTCATTTGTGGCTAGACCTGTTACTTAACCTCTGTGAAATAGTTGTCTGAAAGGAAGGAAGGCACTCCCCAGGGCGGAGGATCAGAGTTGTAGTTGATTATTTCTGGACAACATAGGTTTACTCCCACCCACCTGCCCCTCACCCAAACCGCCCCAAGCACTTAACTTCCTTTATAGCAGGGTTCTAACATCACTTCCCCAAAACTGCTAACAACATACACCTGTTCACATCCTTAAAGTCACAGCACACTGAATAGGGGGTAGAGACACTCACAAGCTTGCACACACTAAACCAAGAACAAAAAAAAAAAGAAAAGCATCTGTAACAGGAAGGGACACAAGCACATGGGGAGTGATACAATGCACTGGCTGTGGAGCACCAGTCTTCTGGGAGACATTCTGGAGACTGTGTTGCTGCCCTATTTGTAGGCACCTCTCTGGTCTGAGGGAGGAGGTTGTTCATCTCCATGCTGACCTGGCAAGGATTTGGGAAACTGGCTCCCCCACCCAGGGACCACCCAGGCCACTCAACTACCTCAGAGGTTGCAAAGAAAGAGGAGTGGTTGGACCATGGTGGGCTCTGGGAGGATGAGGGTGGTGGAACAGAGGTGCATCCCTCCAGTTGTGCCTCTCCTCAATTCATTTACCACTCTGGTGAAGCATGGACTATGGAGGCACCTGCAGTGGAGACCAAGGAGGATGCTGGGAACCTCCACAATGGAGACCCACAGGAGGGTGGCACAGGACTCAACAGAGGAAGGAAACAACTCCTGGTGGGGGACTCAATTGTTAGGGGTAGATCTGGGGGGAAGGGGAAAGGGAGGTAGGGTGCCTGCCTGGCACCATGGCTTGGATGGATAGGAAATGAATCCTCAGTATCATGGGAGCAACTGCAAAGGGGAGTGAGCTGGAAGTCATTATCCACCTAGGGATGAATGACCTGGCTGAGAATGGGATCAGAGCAGAGCAACAGGAGTTTGTGGAGTTGGGGAGGGGCCACAGACAAGTAGCACACATGGTAACTTTCTCAGAAGTGCTACCTGTCTATGGCATGGATGAGGCTAGTGTACTCCATACCATGGGATCCAATGACTGGTTGAAGAACTGGTGCAGAGCTCAGGGATTTGGCTTCATTTGGGGACTGGGGCTCCACCTGTAAGGATGCAGACCTACACAGGTGTGATGGTCTGCATCTATGCAGGAGTGGAACCAGAATCCTAGGAGATAGGTTTAAATGCTTCATTGGCAAGCATTTAAACTAGCCAAGGGGGGAGGCACTGAAAAGGAGATGGGAAATCCTAGCTCCCCCCCAAATCAGGGTAGTTAGTGAGGTAAACACCAAGATAGAGCAGTCAATAGGGAGAAGGACAGGGGTAAATGGAGAAAAAGACAAAGGCAGTAAGGACAGGGATGGGAAAAAAGAAATAAAGCCATTAAAAGATGGAGGGCAATGAGTTTCAATGCCCATAGTCTAGGTAAAAAGCTCCCCAAAATGGTGGCCTTGATGGAAAAGGGATATCTGGATATTGTGGCAGTCACAGAAACATGGTACACAAAGAACCATGACTGGGATGTCAACATACAAGGGTACACAATCTACAGGAGGGACAGGGAAGGAAGAAGAAGAGGAGGAGGAGGAGTAGCTTTCTATGTAAGGGAAGGGATCAAAGCAACAGAACCAAAGGGTAAACAGGGAGGAGAGGAGGCACTGTGGGTCACCCTGAAGACTGAAAATAGCTCCACAATCTGCATAGGGGTTGTATACAGATCCCCATCTCAGGGGAAGAAAATGTACAAGGAAATGATAAAAGGCATCCTTGGGATGTCAGAGAAAGGGGATATATTGCTGAAGGGGGACCTGAATATGCCAGATATTAACTGGAGCACATTTGCTGCAGCCACATCCAAGAGAAGGGTCATTCTCAATGCCCTAAAAGGGGCATGCCTCAGACAGCTAGCTTTGGAACCCATTTGGGAGAGAGCAGTCTTAGACCTGGTACTCTCAAATGGGGATGGAGAGAGGCTCTCCGATCTTGAAGTGGGTAGCCATCAGGGAACAAGCAACCACCAAAAAGTGTGGTTCATGATAAACTCAGCTGTAGAGTCAAGCCATATAAAAGTGAAGGTACTGGACATCAGGAGGGCTGATTTTGTCAAAATGGAAGAGTGCTTCAGAGAAGCCCTAGCAAACAGGCAAGAACGTAGGGCAGAGCAACAATGGGGAAACATCATAACTGCCATCACAGAGGAAACAAGCCTTTGTGCGAAGCAAATAAACAAATCCAAACAAAAGAAAAAAACACTATGGTTCTCAAAAGAAGTGGCAGGGAAGGTAACGGAGAAAAAGATAACATTCAGGAAGTATAAGGAAACACAGAAGGAGCAGGACAGATAATGGTACCAGTTAAAGCAGAAGGAAGTGGGGAAGGCAGTCATAATAGCAAAGTCCGAAACTGAGGAAAAGATAGCCAACTCAGTTAAGAAGGGGGATAAAACCTTTTACTGGTACATTAGGGAGCAAAGAAAAACTAAGGCAGGGATACTGAGGCTGAATAAAGAGGAAGGTGGTTGGGCAGAGAATGACAGTGAAAAAGCAGGGATACTGAACAAATACTTCTGCTCAGTATTCAGAATGGAAAAGCAAGGGAAGATACCTAATCCAGTCAATAGTAGCACTCTGGATAAGGGGTTGATATTAGTCCTTTCACAGAAGAAAGGGTTCTGAAAGGACTTTTAAAACTGAAGGTGGATGAAGCAATGGGACCTGATGGGAGGGATTCACCACAGAATTCTAAAAGAACTAAGGGAAGAACTAGTAACACCACTGACTACCCTTTTTAATAAATCATGGGAGGATGTTGTGGTACCTGAGGACTGGAGGAGGGCAGATGTGATTCCCCTTCACAAAAACGGGAGCAAGACAGAGGCAGGAAACTGCAGACCTGTCAGTTTGACCTCAGTGGTAGGGAAAATGATGGAATCACTTCTAAAGGAAATAATTGTTGAGTATCTAGAGACCAGTGGAGCACAGGACCCAAGGCAGCATGAATTCACAGCAGGAATGTCATGTCAGACAAATCTAAATGATTGCTTTGACTGGGTGACCAAAGTAGTAGACCAGGGAGTGGCTGTGGACATGGCCTACCTAGACTTTAGCAAGACATTTAACACAGTCCTGCACAAAAGATTAATAAACAAATTAGCCAGCCTGGGAGTGGGTGCCAGGGTGGTAGATTGGGTAAAACACTGGCTGGACAACAGGACACAGCAGGTAATAGTAAATAGAGTCCATAGTGAAGAGGGGGGGGGTTACTAGTGGGGTACTGCAGGGTTCAGTACTAGGGACGGTCCTTTTTAATGTCTTTATACAATAGTAGCCACAGACATTGCCAGCTATTTCCAGATATTTCACTAAATTTCTAAAGAGTTACACTCTGCTGCCCCTACTATAGAAATGGAGAAACATTAGAAATATCTGGAAATATCACAGAAATTTCAGGAAATAGCTGGCAGTGTCTGTGGCTGCTCCTGTAAGTGGCATTGCAGAGGGACTGGAAAGGAAAGTATGTCTCGTTGCAGATGACACAAACATCTGCAACAGGGTTGATATGTAAGTGGGATGGAAAGGATGAAAAGGGACTTGGCAAGGTTGGAGGAATGGTCAAATGTATGGCAGCTTAGATTCAATGCAAAAAAATGCAAAGTAATGCACCTGGGAAAAAAAAAAACAGGGGAAGAGTACACAATGGGGGGTGAGATACTGACAACAACAAAAATGGAACGGGACCTGGGGGTAGTCATATCAGATGGCCTAAAGGTGGGCCAGTAATGTGAGAAGGCAGTAAGGAGGGCTAGGGAATACTGGGATGCATAAGGAGAGGCATCACCAGTATAAAACAGGAAGTTGTTGGCTCTCTGTACAGACAGTTGGTAAGACCACATCTGGAGTACTGTGTACAGTTCTGGAGACTCCATCTCCGCAAAGACATAGACAGGATGGAGGCTGTCCAGAGGAGGGCAACAAAAATGGTGCAGGGTCTGCACAAGAAGACATATGAAGTAAGACTAAAGGAGCTTAAGATGTATAGCCTCGAGGAAAGGAGGGAGAGGGGGACATGATAGAAACTTTCAAATACCTAAATGAAATCAACAGCGTCCAAGAGGGTAGTATCTTTCAGAAAAAGAGATGTGTAAGAACAAGGGGGCACAAGTTGAAGATAGAGGGGGATGGCTCAGAGGTAATGTGAGGAAGTATTTCTTCACAGAGAGGGTTGTAGATGCATGGAATGGCCTTCCTGAGGAGGTCATAGAGTCAAAAACAGTGGGTGAATTCAAGAATGCATGGGACAGACATAAGGCAATTCTAGTGGGGGTAGGAGGAAGTAGGCTGTGTGAAACTAGAATCTGCGGCTTATCTGTTAGGTAGGGAAATGGGCAGACTCGATGGGCCAAGCGGTCCTTATCTGCCATCAGATTCTATGTTTCTATGTTATAATGCTTTTACTGTCCAAGGTGCAATACATTGTATATAAACAGACAGGATTACTGGGTTTGGAGGTATGAAATATCAAAGTATTATATTTTGTTATGTTTACACTGTAGAACTTACATATGTCTGGAAAGAAAAACTTAATAAAGATTTTGGAGATAAAATAAACAACAGTTCAGTCTTCCGAAAGCCCTCTTGAAGGCTTGCTGAAACTCTATCACTGACATCAACAATGACATCTATGCATTGTTCTCATTCTACATAAACTGTAATAAGAAAGAAAAAATGGGCCATACTGGGGATCAAACTGAGGCATTTGAAGGTCTGAAACACGATGTCAAGCCCTAAAACCTTATCACTGGCATAATGCAGCCAAAGCACTCAGAGTGCATGTAACCTTAAACTTGACCAAATGCAGAAAAGCACATGCATAACCACACAAGATGGTTTGCAAGCTATGTCTGCTCTGGTAACTAAAATAATAATAATAATAATAATAAACTTTATTTATTTTGCGCCTTTCTAAAATCAAGGCACATTACAAAATATGAATCATAAAAACATCATAAAAAAATTAAAATCCAAGCTAAAATATACAACATTAGTTAAAATCTGTCATCACCAAATGCCTTTGTCCATAAAAAGGATTTTAAGCCTCTTTTAAAACCCTCCATCGTTGTGCACTCTCTAATCCAACGGGATAGAGAATTCCAGAGGGTCGGTGCCACAAAACTAAAAGCGCGGGCACCAGAAGATTTTAAAACTACCCTCGTAATCTCTAGCAACCCCTCATTGGCTGAGTGGAGTGATCACCTTGGAAGGTAATGCACCAGAAGATCTTTCAGGTAATCAGGGCCCAAACCGTGTAGGGCTTTATATGTCAGTAGTCTGACTTTAAAGGTGATCCGTCACTGAACAGGCAGCCAGTGCAGATCCCGCAGCACCGGTGTAATATGGGAAGAATGGGAGGTCCCCATTAACAGCCGGGCTGCTGAGCTCTGCACTAGCTGCAAGCAGCGGATATCAACCCCAGGAAGACCAAAGTAGAAGGAGTTGCAGTAGTCCAAACGGGAGGTCACAAAGGCATGGATCAATGTAGGCAAGTCGCTGGATGGAACAAGGTGCTTGATCCTAGCGATGTTCCTAAGATGGTAAAAGGATACCTTAACAACCGCTGACACTTGCGCACGCAATGTCAGCTGATTGTCAAGGATCACCCCCAGGTCTCACACCCGTTCAGAGGCAGGGAGCTCCTCATCCCCCAGGAATAAACCTGAGGTTTGATTGGCCCCTGGCCCCTCAATCCGGCGGCCGTGATCCATGACCATCACCCCCATCTTCCCAGAGTTCAACTTCAACCAGCTGGACCTCATCCAACCCTGGATCTCGCTGAGACAGTTGTTAAACACTGAGAGTGCTCTATTCTAGTCAGGTGCAAAAGACAGATAGAGCTGGGTATCATCGGCATAACAATGAAACTCCAGCCTATATCGTCTTAAAATGTCTCCGAGGGGAAGCATGTACACTGCAAACAACATGGGGGACAGCACAGAGCCCTGAGCCACCCCACAGGACAGAGCAGTAGGATCAGAAGAAAATATCCCCGATATGACCCTCTGAGTTCTACCTGTGAGGAAGGAGGAAAACCATCTGTGAACAAAACCCGACAACCCACAGATGCATCTCAGGCGCTCGAGCAGCACCCCATGGTCTACAGTGTCAAATGTTGCTGACAAATCCAGAAGGACCAAGATGGACCATTTTTTCTGGTCTCTTGCCATCAGGAGATCATTGAGTACCCGAACCAGCACAGTCTCAGTGCTATGTCTCTTTCGAAAACCTGATTGAAGAGGGTCGTAGATGTTATGGATGGATAAATGGTTGTCCAACTGGGCTGCCACCACTTTCTCGATAACCTTCCCCACAAAGGGGAGGTTCGAGATGGGTCTGTAGTTGGCTTGGGAGTCTGGGTCCAAAGAAGCCTTTTTCAACACTGGTGTCACCACCACTTCCATCAGGGAGTGGGGATATTAACCAGAGTCTAAGGAGCACCAGACTATCCTAGCTAGCATGGACTGATAACCTCACCACAGCCCATAATCAGGCCAGTGGGACCCGGGTCTAAACTACAGGTTGTGGCCCGCATACCCTGGACAATCTTCATAACATCATCGATTTCTCGGCTTTTGAAGGAACTCCAGGCAAATGGGGTACTTGTAACCGTAGGCTGAACCACGGCAACTCCCATGGGGGGTGCTGTGCGAGTCTCGGCCCTGATGTCAGTCACCTTATCTGCAAAGAATTGAGCAAGCTCCTCACATTGTATTTGTGAAAAGGCTTGACAAACCTGCAGACAGGCTGGGTTGCACAGCCTGTCCACAGTTCGAAAGAGCTGGGCTGGTTGGTTCTGTGCAGCAGCATTTTCTCCGGACAGGAATACTGCCTTCTTATGAGACATTGCTGACTGATAGCGTTTATAGTGCTCTAAGAGTCTAAGATGGTCAGCATCTAAGCCAGATTTTTGCCAGCACCTCTCCAACCTGCGTCCTAGTCGCTGCTTCTCCCTCAGATCCCAATCAAACCAAGGGGATCGAGGGCGAAGGGAGAGGGGGTGCACATGGTTGGGAGCAATTAAGTCCAAAGCAGTGGTAACAGCCTTATTATAGGCTAGCACCAGCTGTTCAGGATTAGATCTCATCCCAGGAAGTTCTGATAGGTCAAGAACCGCAGTTAGGCCTTTGGGAGTAACATCCCGTAAAGGGCGGTACTTGACCATCTCCACAGGGGTAGGCCTACGCGGGGGGGGGGTGCAGAAATTGAATCTCATCTTGTGATGGTCAGACCAACCGACAGGTTCCACCCTCACATCGGAGGCTTCCATCTCCAGCAGGAAAACCAGATCTAGTGAATAGCCGTGTTTATGAGTGGCAGAGGTAATCACCTGTGTGAGGCCCAATGGACACATCAATTGGAGGAAGTGCTGACCAAATTGCGAGAGTTCGTCATTGATCCAGGCATTAAAATCACCCAGCAACCTCGGCGATTCAAATACCAGGTCAACGACAAAGACCACCACTTCCTTAAGGAATAGATTCTCGTCACTGGGTGGATGATAAATGAATGCTATCCTATAGCCCCCACCTGCCACTACAACACATTCAAAGGATCTGGTCTCCTCTTCTGGAACACTGATGAGATCCAATTCAGTCTTGAAACAGACCACAACCGTCCCACCCCTGCGATCCAATCTCGGGTGGTGTATCACCGAATACCCGGCTGGAACTGCGGCCTCAACTACTGGGCCAGCATTACTGTCCAGCCAGGTTTCGGTGATGCAAGTCAGGTCCACAGTACCCACCAAGTCTGCTATAATGGCAGTCTTGTTCACGATGGACCTGGCATTGCAGAGCACCGCCCGGGTTGGATAGGACTCCTGGGACGCCCCAACCACCAGCCCATCATTAACAGAGGTGGAAAGCATTTTATTATATCATGAAACCTGTCTCACGAAAGCATAATCATGTTTTAGGTTTCATCACTAGTGCCTCAGAAAACTTTAATTTCTATGGCTGTGGGAGGAGCCTACAGCCATCTTGCTGTCTGTTGCTGGAAAAATGGAGTACCGTGGAACACATTTTTGAAGTTTTCAATGTATCCTTCCACACTTACAAATTACTATGCCACTTGAAATAAAATACTCCCTTCCTTCTGTTTAGAATAATGGAGACAGAACTCCAAGCTGCTTATCAGATGGCCATTAGGAAACTGAAACAGCTTGTTAAATAGTGGTTGCCTATTAAATTGGAGATTTGTTTACCCCCTTTGAAATGCAAAAACTTGCACATTTAAACACTTAGCATTTAAACATTTTCTTGCTACTAGCTTCAGTTGGGCAGGTATTGGCTTTCAAGAAAGATTCATTCCTCATAAATGTCACCCTTTCCCTGCAATGAATCCATGGGTTGAATTTAAGTTTTACAGCCACTAGCCAGCAGGGCTAGTGACTGGGAAGATCTACTGGCCCAGCTGATGTACATACTGATGTGTTGCCTTCTTCAGTACAAGCCCACAGGGCTAGTTAAATGAAAATATTACTAGCCCGATAGAAAATCTACCAGCATTTGGCTAGCGGGCCAGTGACAATTTTGACCCCTGGAATCTAACGTCTTAAGAGACTATCTGATAAGACCTGTCTCAGACATATGCTAGATCTTCTGTAAACTATCCAGGCTATATATAGAGCAATCAACAGGCATTTTTTAATATGAACCCCAGAGCAAATGCCCTGAGGAATGGGTTATCCCAGAGGATATTGGCCATGCAGCCAAATTTTAAAGAAGACACAATTGCGAATACCCCAATAATGCAAATCCCCATGAAAGAATTTGGTTTAACTCTACTTTAAGCAGAATTGCATGGTGCCAGAAGGCCATACAGTGCAATCAGCAAAGGCTAAGAACAGCAAACACATGTTTCATTTTCATTTTGTCTCATCAGTGTGCCATATCTGTGTCTTAACCCAGGGAGAGGTAGCCAGTCATCCCTTAAGGAGGAGGTTACTTGTTTGGGCCATGGGGGGCCCAAAATAGAGAAAGAAAAGAACTACAAAAGAACCCCAGAGGAAATGCTCTGAGGCATGGATTATCCCAGAGGATATTGACCAAATAGCCACATTTTAAAGAAGACACAATTGCACATACCCCAATGATGCAAAGCATCATGGGAAACATATGCAAATCCCCATGATAGGATTTGGACTGGCTCTACTTTAAGCAGAATTGAAAGGCACCAGAAGGCCCCCCCAATAATTAGCAAAGAACTGTCCTGCTTGAACCACACCCTATCAACCTGAATGTTTCAGATGTCAAATCCCCACAATCTTTTAGTTGATGAACAAAAAAAAGTCTTAATGTTGGTGAATTTATGTATTGTCAATCTTCTACAACTTTTCTTTCACTAATCCAGTCATTACAAACTTTACAGGATTCAGGGATTCTGGCACTGACTCTGTACATGCCAAATGTTATGCTCATCAGCCATACATATGAACATATGCAATTTCCAGCAGATAAAGGCCTTAGGGTCTATCTAGTCTGCTCAAGTGTGCAGCACTTCAACCATTTAGACTGCAGCTGCCTCCCTCCCTCTCTCTCTGTATTTCCTCCTGATTCCTTCACACACATCCCATCCATCCTCACTTTGAACACTCCCTTTGATCCTGTCCCACCCCCTCTTGAAGCTACTCACAGACCTCAAAGATACCACCTCCTCCTCCAGCAATGCATTCCACCCTGTAACCACCCTTTCCATGAAATAGTGCCTCCTCATTTCCCTCCTGAATCTTCCTCCTTTCAACTTCAGACTGTACCCCCTGGTTTTCCTCCCACTTTTGAATTTTAACATAGTGTCGGCGCTTACTCTGTTTATGCCCTTCAAGCACTTGAAGGTATCAATTGTATCCCCTCTCTCCCTTCTTTCCTCCAGAGAATATATATTGAGCTCCCTCATTCTCTCTTCCTATTGTTTATCTCCCAATCCCAGGATCATTTTTGTTGCCCTACGCGGCACCCCTTCCAGTAGATTCATATCCTTTTTATGTTTGCTTGTGTGCATGCACAAGAAACATTATGTGGCAGCTTAGGAGAGAAGTGAGTTTTTGGAGGCTCTGCACTGTGGCGGCCAATGCCCCAAATACATTTTGGGACTCGGCCCTCTTTCCCCAGTGCAGTGGCATGCTGCTTCTGACACTAGTTCAGCAAGTGAGCCACCAACCTGAAATGAATTTGCTGCTGCAATGAGGGATCGACCCGTCATTGCAGGGTGGTGCCTTGCCTGGTGTAATATTTCAATACACATGACGGCGACTGTCGCCGTCTGCCTCATGGTCCCCATGAAAGCCGACAGGGGTGCCCAATCCCCCTGTTGGTATGCCCTTTACCCAGTTCATTTGCTGGTGAGGAAGCTCACTCCCCATCGGCATAATGTCCCCTGCACAATTTTGTTTGCTGAGGGGTGTGCCCAATTCCCCTCGGCATCATGTCTCTATCCCCCAAACACAGACCTTTTGTATTTGCTGATGGGGTGCCCAATCCCTGTTGACTCTAGTCCCCTCCCAAAACATGCAGGTGGCACGCTGGAAGCCCACCCCAGCGTGCCAAATCTACCTATAACAAAACAAAACCTTCCCACAATATTTTATTTATTTTTTTTACCTGAAAATTAGAAAATGGTCCCTCACTGTCGGCGGCCCTCCCCAACCTGCACCCACCTCTGCATACCCACCTATCCACACCCCTCACCCCATATTTACCTCATGAGCCGGCGCGATGAGCTTCGGTGGACCGGGAACACATCTACACTCTTCAAAAGCCAACTGCGAACTGAAGAAATGCCGGTAAGCTGTATAATGGCATAAGTGGGGTTTTTTTCAACTTAACTGGATATCTCAGGCATTTTTGTGAATTTTGGCAACAGATTTTCAACATGGGGTTCTTGGTACCCCACCTCATGAATTCAGTCACTGTCATGTCGTTATTCGGTCCCAAAAGGTGATTTTGCAGTCACTGCACAGAATCACATTTCGGAACTGAGTAACAAAATGACAGTGTTACTGTTCATGAGGTGGGCTCCCAAAAAGCCTATGTTGCAAATCTGGTGAAACAATTCAAAAAAATGACTGTGTTATGAGCGTGCATTGCACAGTTTCTACACACGCTCGGAACTTTGAGAATTGTTTATATTTTCACTCCAGAT
Organism: Neoceratodus forsteri; assembly: GCA_016271365.2. Taxonomy (NCBI): domain Eukaryota; kingdom Metazoa; phylum Chordata; order Ceratodontiformes; family Ceratodontidae; genus Neoceratodus; species Neoceratodus forsteri. The sequence goes on along the minus strand of CM028131.1, from coordinate 1,435,034,784 downwards.
TTGCAGCATGGCCATTTTTTCACACCTCCTTATGAACAGTACAGCTATCATTTTTCACATCCTGCTCGAAATGTGTTTTTGCACATGTGGCACACAATGGTGCAGTCACTGTGGGAAGTCAATATTCGGGACAGATTAAGAAAATCACAATGACACTGTTCATGAGCGGAGGTCCCCAAATGCCTATATTAAAAATTTGGTGAGAACATTTCACAAAATGACTGTGTTATGAGTGTGCATTGTGCAGTTTCCATGCACACTCGAAACTGAGAATTTGTAATATTTTCACTCCTGATCTGCAACATTGCCATTTTTGCACACCTCCTTATGAACAGTACAGCTGTCATTTTTCATATCCTGCCCTAAATGTGTTTTCACACATCTGGCACACATTTGCGTGGTCACTGTGGGAAATCAATGTTCAGGACAGATTAAGAAAATCATAGTGACACTGTTCATAAGCAGAGGTCACAAAATGCCTGTGTTGAAAATTTGGTGAAATAAATCCATGAAATGACTGTGTTATGAGCGTGTATTGCCCAGTTTCCACGTACACTTGTAGGTTTGAGAACTTTTAATATTTTCACTCCAGATTTTCAACATTGCTATGTCTTAACACCTCCCTATGAATGCTACAGCTGCCATTTTTCACATCTTGCCTGAACTGTGTTTTCATACATCTGGCACACAATGGTGAGGTCGCTCTGAGAAATCAACATTCGAGACAGATTAACAAAATCACAGTGCCACTGTTCATGAGCAGAGGTCCCAAATGCTTTCATGAGGTGAGGGTCACAAAAGGCCATGTTAAAAATCTGTAGTGCAAATACCAACAAACGCCCAGGATGTTAGGGTTTATAACCATAACATCCCACCCTGTACAGACTGACAGGCATCAGGGGTGTGCCTTTGGATTGCTGGCTGTAATTGAGGTGTGCCTTGGACTCTTCGGCCCCACAGTTCACCCCATTCTCCTATACTGCACCCATTTCAGCATATGACCTTATGAAATGGGGTGACTGTAAAGCCAAACACCCCAAGGCACACTTCAACACTTGTCGGTGTCTGCAAGATAGGATGAGATGAAATGGTGTGAACATTATGCGAAACAACCCAAAGGCATACCCCAATGCCTGTCCATGTCTGCAGGGTGGAAGCGGGTTTGGCATGACGTTCAATACTTCACTGCCATTCCAATTCTGCATCTAACTCCTGCACTTCCAATGCTAATACCACCAAACAAACATGTGGCATTGACAAATGCTTGTTTGAGTAGGGGCACCAGTACTACATGCAATACTCCAAGTATGGCCTCACCAGGGACCTGCACAGGGGCAGGATGGCTTCCTGTCTCCTAGAGGTGATTCCCCTTGCGATGCACCCTAGCATTCTGTTGGTCTTGGCTGCTGCTCTCCTGTACTGGGCTGAGCGGTTCATTTCCCTATTACAGTACTAGTACTCCCTGATCCTGCTCTTCCATAGATGTGGATAGCTCCACTCCTCCCAACCAGTAACTATTCCCAGGATTTCTGGCCCCCAAGTGCATGACTTTACACTTCTTGGCATTGAACCCTAGTTGCCATGTGTTCGACCAGCCCTCATAGAAACATAGAAACATAGACTTTGATGGCAGATAAGGACCACTTGGCCCATCTAGTCTGCCCATTTCCCTACCTACAGGATAGGCTGCAGATCCTATTTAACCAACAGCCTATTTCTTCCTACCCCCCACAAGAATTGCCTTATGTCTGTCCCATGCATTCTTGAATTCTCCCACAGTTTTAGACCCCACAACCTCCTCAGGAAGGCTGTTCCATGCATCCACTACCTCTCTGTGAAATAATACTTCCTCACATTGCCCTGAACCGCCCCTTCTATCTTTAAATTGTGTCCCTTGTTCTTGCATGTCTCTTTTCTGAAAGATGCTACCCTCTTGGACTTTGTTGATTCCACTGAGGTACTTAAAGTTTCTATCATGTCTCCTCTTCCTTCTTTCCTCAAGGGTATGCATATTAAGCTCCTTTAGTCTCTTCTCATACGGCTTCTCTTGCAGACCCTGCACCATTTTACTTGCCCTCCTCTGAACTGCCTCTATCCTGTCTATGTCCTTGCGGAGATGGGGTCTCCAGAACTGGACGCAGTAGTCCAGATGGGGTCTCACCAACTGTCTGTACAGAGGGATAACAACTTCCTGTTTTCTGCTGCTGATGCCTCTCCCTATGCATCCCAGTATACCCCCAGCCCTCCCTACTGCCTTCCCACATTGCTTGCTAACCTTAAGGCAATCTGATATGATTACCCCCAGGTCCCTTTCCTTTTTTGTTGTTGTCACTACCGCCCCCCCCGATTGTGTATTCTTCCCCCAGGTTCTTGTTTCCCAGGTGCATTATTTTGAACTTTTTTGCATTGAATCCTAGCTGCCATACTTCTGACCATTCCTCCAACCTTGCCAAGTCCCTTCTCATCCTTTCCACACCTCCCTGTATCAACCCTGTTGCAGATCTTTGTGTCATCTGCAAAAAGGCATACTTTTCCCTCTGCAATGTCACTGATGAAGACAGTAAAAAGGACTGGACCCAATACTGAACCCTGCGGTAGCCCACTAGTAACCCCTCTTTCTTCAGAGTGGACACCATTTACAATTACCTTCTGTGTCCTGTTGTGCAGCCAATGTTTTACCCAGGCTACCACTCTGGGACCCACTCCCAGGCTGGTTAATATGACTATTAATCTTTTGTGTGGGACTGTGTCAAATGCCTTGCTAAAGTCTAGGTAGGCCATGTCCACAGCCCCTCCCTGATCTACTACTTTGGTCACCCAGTCAAAGAAATCTATTAGATTCGTCTGACATGACCTTCCCGCTGTGAACCCATGCTGCCTTGGGTCCTGTGTCCCACTGGCCTCTAGGTACTCAACTATTCTTTCCTTCAGAAGTGACTCCATCACTTTCCCTACCACAGAGGTCAGACTGACAGGTCTGTAGTTTCCTGCCTCTGTCTTGGTCCCACTTTTGTGAAGGGGACTCACATCCGCCTTCCTCCAGTCCTCGGGTACCACACCATCCTCCCATGATTTATTAAAAAGAGTAGCCAGTGGTTTCACTAGTTCCTCCTTAATTCTTTTAGAATTCTGGGGTGAATTCCATCAGGACCCATTGCTTTGTCCACCTTCAGTTTTAGGAGTTCTTGCAGAACCCTTTCTTCTGTGAAAGGACTGGGATTGACCTCCCTATCAAGAGTGCTTCTGTTAATTGGATTAGGCACTTCCCCCTCCTCGTTTGTGAATACTGAGCAGAAATATTCGTTCAGTATCCCTGCATTTTCACTGTCCCCCTCTGCCCACCCACCGTTCATTCTATTCAGCCTCACTATCCCTCCGTTTGTCTTTCTACGCTCGCTGATGTACCTATAAAAGGTTTTATCCCCCTTCTTAACTGAGTTGGTTATCTTTTCCTCAGTTTGGGCCTTTGCTCTTCTGACTTCCCTCCCTGCTTCCTTCTGCCTTAACTGGTACAGCTCTCTGTCCTGCTCCTTCTGTGTTTCCTTATACTTCTGGAATGCTATCTTTTTCTTCTTGACTTTCACAGCCACCTCTTTTGAGAACCATAGTGGCTATTTCTTTCATTTTGATTTGTTTATTTGCTTCACACAAAGGCCTGTTGCCTCTGTGATGGCAGTTTTGATGATTCCCCATTGTTGCTCTACACCTCCTTCTAGCCTGTTTGCTAGTGCTTTTCTGAGGCACTTCCTCCATCTTGCCAAAGTCAGCCCTCCTAAAGTCCAGTACCCTCACTTTTGTATGGCTTGACTCTGTAGCTGAGTTTAACATGAACCACACTGTTTGATGGTCACTTGTTCCCAGATGGCAACCCGACTTCTAGATCTGAGATCCTCTCACTGCCCCCGTTTGAGAGTACGAGGTCTAAGATTGCTCCCTCATGAGTGGGTTCCGAAACTAGCTGTCTGAGGCCTGCCACCTGTAGGGCATCAAGAATGGCCCTGCTCTTGGATGTGGCTGCAGCAAATGTGCTCCAGTTAACATCTGGCATATTCAGGTCTCCCATCAACAGTATCTCCCCTTTCTCTGCCATTCTAAGAATGCCTTCTATCATATCCTTGTCCAATCCCTCCCCCTGACATGGGGTCTGTACACAACCCCTGTGCGGATTGTGGTGCCCTTTCCAGTCTCCAAGGTGACCCACAGTGCCTCTTCTCCTCCCTGTTTACTCTTTTGTTCAGTTGTTTTTATCCCTTCCTTTACATAGAGAGCTACTCCTCCCCCTCTTCTCCCCTGCCTGTCTCTCCTGTAGGTTATGTACCCTGGTATGTTAACATCCCAGTCATGGTTCTCTGTGTACCATGTTTCTGTGACTGCTACAGTATCCAGGCATCCCTCTTCCATCAAGGCCACCAGCTCAGGGAGTTGTTGCCCAGACTACGGGCATTGGTACTCATTACCCTCCATTTCCTGATAGCCTTACTCCTTTTTGCCCCATCCCTGTCCTTCTTGCCTTTGTCACTTTCTTCACTTACCCCTGCCCTTCTACCTATCGACACCTCTATGTTGGTGTTTGCTGCACTTACTACCGTGATTTTTTGGGGGGGGTTAGGATTTCCCTGCTCTTTTCCAGTGCCTCCCACCTTGGCTAGTTTAAATGCTTGTCAATGAAGCATTTAAATCTATCACCTAGGATCCTGGTTCCCCTCCTGGACAGATGCAGCCCATCATGCCAGTATAGGCTTGCATCACTCCAGGTGGACCCCCAGTCCCCGATGAAGCCAAACCCCTGAGCTCCACACCAGTTTTTCAACCACTGATTGAATCCCGTGGTGCAGAACACCCTAGCCTCTCCTATGCCATAGATGGGCAGCACCTCCGAGAAGGTTACCGTGCGTGCTACTTGTCTAAGGCCTGTCCCCAATTCCACAAACTCTTTCTGCACTTCTCTAATCCCTTTCTTAGCCAGATCATTTGTCCCTAGGTGGTCCCAGCAGAGAAGTCCAGTCACACAAAATTTCTTTCTCCTGGTGTCTTCTGCCAAGCTATTAGCAGAATCTTTCTAAGGCAGTCTTTAAATGTAGCTTCCTTCTAGCTAAGCCATTCCCTCTACTTACTAGATCTTTCTACAAGTAATTTAAACCTCACAGCTATTAAGCCCTTTCAATCACCTGAGATTTACACTTAGATAACTGTTCAGATAACCATTCAGTTCAGTTAACTCAGAAAAACACACTTTTTTTTTGTTTTGTTTGTTAGTTTTTTTTACCCTAAATTAAATGTCCAAGTACAAGAGTTCTTCTTCTTTAGTCTTTAGTCCCAGCAGAGAAGTCCAGTCACACAGCAGTCATTTCTCCTGGTGTCTTCTGCCAAGCTTCCAGTCTTGCTAAATCCTCCTGGAGTACTCTACCACCTCCCCCCCAATCCACTTCTGCACAGATCTTAGTGTCGGCTGCAGAGGCTGATCTTACTTTTTATCCCATCTGAAATGTGGGCAATGAAAATGTTAAACAGCACTGGTCCCTGTACATAGCCCTGTGGGATCTCACTTGTTACAGCTCTGGGCTCTGATAGTTCATACCCATAACTACCTTCTGCTGCCTATTCTGTAACCAGCAAAGCTTCCAGCAAACCCGCTCCTATTGGCCAGGACTTTTTCCCCTGGTTACCACCTGGCACTTTTTACAAATAGATTTAGCTGCAACTAAGCAAAATTCAAGTGTCTCATAGAAGGATTTTGGTCCTCCCACCCACCCACCCTCTTCACTGATTAAATACATCTATTGCCCACCCACATTCCCTCTCGCCCATCACTGGTTAATAAGCCTAGTAACACTGCTCGGTCCCTCATTGGCTACCTAAAACTCTCATTCTCTCTGTTCCCCCATTGGTTCTTGGTGCTTACAGGTCCCTATCATTTCCCTGCCCCTGCATCCCAGCCCTCCACCTTCTCCACTAAGTAACTACAGCAGCTACCTTCCCCACTAAGTAACCACAGCAGTAGGGTCCCCCTAGCACCTGATCCATGCCATGATCCTTCTACCAGGACAACTGACCCTGTTCATCCGTATTCTCTTCTCCCTCCCTCCCTTCCTTTCCAACATGCCACCCACCTCTTCCATGCCCCCCTTCTAAATCCTGCCAAACCACAATAAGCTCTCCCACCCCTCCAGCCCGGCGTCCACCTAATCTTTCACCCAAGCATAGACACACTCTGCCACACTTCCAAGACCATTTCTTTTCAACCCATCATTCCTCTGGGTCATTTTTCAACTTATTCCCCTATGCCCAGCTTATACACGCCATCAGTCTAAGAGATGACCACTCACAATCAGTCATATACAGCTATTCGCCCACTTCCTAACTCTCCTTCTCCTGCTCCTTGCAGCAGGTGACATTCATCCTAATCCCTGCCCCAATACTACACCCCATGCCCCTCTCCAAAATTGGCCTCTTCTTCACCTCACTCTGGGGATCTTCTCCCATGTGGCCTGCACCTCTTGCACCTAAATATAAGAAGCCTTGTCTACATGCTTGACTCCCTTCAGGTTCTTGCCGTCCACTACACTTCAGATATCCTCACCCTGTCCAAAACCTGGCTCAACAAAAACATCAACAACTCATCTGTTGCTATCCCAGGCTACTCTATGGCCCACCAGGATGGAGCATCTAAAGGCGGCAGAATAGCCATCTATGTAAACTCGGACTTGCACAATTCAGTGGCCCTGACCAAGTCCAAACCAAAAGTCCTTGAAGTAATACTAATTCAGTGTGTCCTTCCCTTCTCACTACCAATCTACATTGCTGGTATATACTGCCAACCCGGTACACCAGCTTCTGCTGTCACTGACCTCCTCAAGCAAATCTCCTGCCTAACCACGACAGGGGAACTCTACATTATGGGTGATCGTAACCACAATTGGCTAGCTCCTGCCCTCAATAAAACCAGAACTGAAATTTCTGCTCTAAACCTCTCACAATTCATTACTGAGCCCACCCAGCTTAACCTAAAATCTGGTAACCACTTGCTCATCGAATGGGTCCTTACCACGCACCCCCACTGGGTCAAACAAGCTGCTATTCTTCCTGACTGCCTCAGTGACCACCACATAACCTTCTTAGTGCGTAAACTCCACCACCCTAAATCCCCCATTAAATTTATAGTCCAGTGTTCCTATAAATCCCTCAATCTAGCCCATGTATTAGATGACCTTTCGCTAGCAAACTGGGCCCCTGCCCCTCCTATGATCTCCATTGATGATGCCTTCCTACACTTTAAAAACACATTCCTCAGCATCTGGAACACACACGTCCCACTGCGTTGTACAAGAGTATGAGGACACCACCTACCTTGGATCACCCAAGAACTGATTGCATGTCAAATAGCATGGGACAAAGCCTGGAAAACGCATAAATCCTCAAGCCTCCCACAACACCTCTCCACATACCGCATGCTCCATAACAAGTGCACCAGAGACACTCGTCTTGCACAAGCAGAGTACTTCAGCAGCTTTCTCCAGTCAAACCTAAATAAACCCTCAAAATTCTGGGAGGTCATTCACTCCCTTTCACCCCACTGGCTGCCAATCCCACTCCAATGATACATATTAATAACTCTCTCCTATCAAAGCCCACAGCAGTCGCCACTGAGTTCAATGTGTACTTCTCCACTTGTGCTGCCACCCTCCTCTCTTCCCTGCCCAACACTACACCTCTCGCACCGCCTACAGACATAAAGACCCAGACTAGGCCTCACTCCTTTTCCTTCAAAGACGTCTCTACAACTGAGGCCCTAGATGCATTACTTTCTTTCAACCCTTCATTAGGCAAATCCCCAGTGTATTAACAGACAGACAGCGCTATAGGGCTGCAAGGAATAAATTTATCTGGGACATATGTGAGGCCAAAGCTGATCACTACATGGCATCCCTCACCTCCTCCTGGGGCTCAGGCCATACATTTTGGGATAACCTGAAGGAGCTCAATGGGAAAACTGTGTCTGCCCCCTTCCAGCTCAATATTGACAACATTATTTCCACTGACCCCCAACTTATTGCAGACGCCCTCAACTCCTCCTTCTCTGACCTCAGTAATGTGTTCCCACCTAATTTATTTGATCTCCATGCCCCCACACCCACCCACTCCTCCCCTTTTCATCTCAAAACCCTCACACAGCTTGAGGCAAACCCTACCTCTTAAAAGTCTTAGGTAAGTCTTAATACAATGCAAGGTGAAAAGGTGGTGACTAGTACAGACTTCGGGTGCCACTACAAACCAAATTGCAAAAAACATCCAAAAGTAGGGCTACACAGCATAGTGAGTGAAAAACCACTCGTAGATAAAGTTTAGAAAAGCAGTTTAATTGATAAAAACGAGCTTATAATGGCTCCACAGATACAAACACAGTCAGCAACCCCCAAGCCACGCAGAAGCATGTTTCACATCACTACTGATGCTTTTTCAATGCATGCTGTCTTATACACCATACTATTTAAATAATGCCCACCTTAAAGAGACAGTGACAAATAAAGTGCTCAGTGCTACATATATATAAAATATAAGTCCCAATACAGTAGTGATACTTTAGACCTTAGACTCCTCCATACAGCCCTGGATGAAGTCCTCTCCCCCCTAACTAACATCCTTAATTGTTCTCTCTGCCTCAGGCAATCCCCATCAAATGGAAAGTCACTGTCATTATCCCTATTCACAAACGTTGCGACTGCACCACCCCAGGGAACTACTGCCATAGCTCCATTCTCCCCCCCAAAGGCTCTGAAAAAAATCATCTCAGAACAACTCACTGATCACCTCATTAAAAATGACCTTCTCTGCCGGGAACAACATGGATTCGTAAATAGCACAGCATCACCACTGCACTCCTAGAATTCACAAGTGCTATTCACACTGCCCTTGATGGATGGTGTCTGGCTAGACCAGTCTATGTGGACCTGTCAGAAGCCTCTGACACTGCAAACCACTCCCTCCTCCTATCTGCCCTCTCCCACACAGGCCTCTCCCAGGATGCCACCAAGTGGTTTGCTGACTACTTAACCAGTAGGTCCCAGCAAGTCAAAATTAATGACATGCTCTCCTCCTCCCTCCTGGTCAAGTCTGGGGTGCCTCAGAGTTCAATTCTGGGGTCCTTACTTTTTAGTCTACTTCTGAACACCCTACCTAAGGATTGCTCTGGACAACTGCTCTTATATGCTGACAATGCAGTACTCGTCTCCACTCATCCTGATCCTCACTTACTTCAGCTTTCCCTCCATAAATCCTTCAAAGAGGGAGAATCCTGGTTTGCTGATCAATGGTTAGTACTAATCTACAAAAAAAACCAAGTTATGGTGTTTGCACACAACCAGAACAAACACAAAGGCTTCCCACTGCAAATCCTCAACTCCCAACTGTTACCCCCTGAGAAGGTTGACACTTTCAAATACCTCGGTGTTTACCCTAGACTCTATTCTCAACTACTATGAGCATATCCACTTCTGTAGCACCGCTGTCAATGCCAGAACTGGTTTACTCTACCAGCACAAACCATGTCTCCCCCCCAGAGGACCTCCGCCTAGCTGTCTCGTCATCCATTCTGTCCCTGATCAACTATAGGATCTTGGTCTCCAGGGTGGCTGACAAGTCTTCCCTTCACAGAATCAAAGTCTCCCTAAATAAAGCCTGCAGTCTTGTCATGGATAATGGTAGGAGGACACACACCTGCTCTCTGTATAGTCTCACTAACTGGCTCGATTTTGATGGGAAACTCAGGTACCAGTCATGCCTCCTTGCCAAAAAGATCACCAATGGAGTAGCCCCCCTGGCCTTACCAACCTTCTGCAACCCGCTCCATCAGTGAAAGTCACCTGCAGCTCCACCAAATCCTCCCTCCTGATTCCCCACTGCAGAACTACCTTGGGTCAGAGATCCTTCTGCTATAGGGCTCCCCTCTGGATGAACACACTTCCTAGTGCCATCTCCTCTGAAAACAAGTTAGGCCACTTCAAAACCATTCTCAGGGAACACCTCCATTCCTCTGGCACTTGTGACTGTTACTAGACCACCCATATGTATCCCCCCTTCTTCTTAAAGCATCTCTTGGAACATGAATAGCCTTACCCCTCCCCCCTCCCACTTTCCTAACCCCTGACAATGGATTACTGTCCTCCTAAAGCCTCAACCTCAACCCATGCTTTCCTGACAAGGGATCTTCATCCTACCTATCTTTAGAATGTTGCACTCCTATGGCATAATTTCAACCAATTTTGTTTTATTCCTGTCTGTAAATCAATGATTAATATGCATAGTTTCAACCAATATTTTGATGCCTGTCCATAAATTAATGTTTAAATCTATCTCCTTGTTTTGTAATCCCTCTGTTTATCTGACATGTAGCCTTTGTAAAGGAGTCTTTGACTCAAAGGATTGTAATTCTGATATGTTTCTAAATAAATAAATATAAAAACAATGGACTACCTATATTCTCGAGTGGCATACGATATTAGAAACATAGAAACACAGAATTTGCTGGCAGATAAGGACTGCTTGGCCCACCCAGTCTGCCCATTTTACCTACCTACTGCATATATCATAGACTCTAGTTGATTTACGGCTTGTCCTCTTCCCTGTCACTAGGGTTCCTTTATGTTTAACCCATGCATTCTTAAATTCCCCCACCATTTTCACCACCACCACCTTCACAGGGAGGCTGATCCATGCATCGACCACCCTTTCCATGAAGAAATACTTCCTGATATTACTCCATAGTCTACCCCCTTCTAGCCCAATATCATGAACCCTTGTCCTAGAACATCTTTTTTTCTGGAAATGCTACCCTTCAGTACCTTATTTATACCCTTGAGGTATTTAGAAGTCTCTATCATATCCCCCTCTCCCTCCTCACTTCATGCGAATACATATTGAGATCATCCAGTCTCTCATATGGCTTCTGGTGCAGTCCTCGCACCATTTTTGTTGCCCTTCTCTGAACTGAGTCTACTCTGTATATGTCCTTCCAGAGTTGGGGCCTCCAGAACTGGACCCGGTACTCTATATGAGGTCTCACCAATGATCTGTACAGTGGCATCACCACCTCCCTTTTCTTGTTGGTGATTCCTCTCCCTATGCACACTAGCATTCCACTGGCTCTCCCCACAGCCTTCTCACATTGTTTAGTCACCTTCAGGTTATCAGATATGGGTATCCCCTAGGTCCCTTTCCTGTTTGGTGGCTGTCAGTATCTCACCCCATCATGTGCTCTACCCCTGGATTTCTGTGCCCCAAATGCATGATTCTGCACTTCTTTGCAATGAATCTTAGCTGCCACACTCTTGACCACTCCTCAAGCTTACAGAGGTTCCTTCTCATCTCTCCCCCCCCCCCGGAGTGTCAACCTTGTTGTAAATCTTTGTGTCATCTGCAAAGAGGCATACCTTTCCTTCTAGCCCCTCTGCAATGTCGCTTATGAGGACATTAAAGAGGACTAGCCCCAGCACTGATCCCTGTGGCACCCCACTGGTCATCCCCTCTTACCAGATTGAAATCCATTCACCACTATCCTCTGTGTTTGACTGCTTAACCAATTTCTGACTTAGTTTACCACCCTGGGACCCACACTCAGGCTGTCCAACTTGTTTATGAACCTCCTATGTGGGACAGTGTTGAAGGCCTTGCTGAAATCTAAGTAGGCCTCAACCACCACCCCTTCTTGATCCACTTCCCTGGCCACCCAGTCAAAGAAATCTATCAGATTTGTTTGGCATGACCTCCTATTGTGTTTCCATGCTGCCTCAGATCTAGCGTTCTGCTGGATTCAAGATATATCACAATTCTTTTTAATTTTCCCACCACTGAGGTCAGTCTGACTGGCCTGTAATTTCCAGCCTCCTCCGTGCTCCCACTTTTGTGGAGAGGGACTACAGTCACCCTTCCCCAGTCCTCTGGAACTACACCTGCTTCTAGTGATTTGTTGAACAGGGCCATCAGTGGTGCTGCCAACACAATTCTAAGTTATTTTAATATTCTAGGATGTATTCCATCTGGCCACATTGTCTTGTCCACTTTCAGATTTGTGAGTTCCTTTAGGACTCTCTCCTCCCTAAAAGGATTGGTGTCCACCTCCCTTCCATTGGTGCTTTTGTCACCTAACTGTGGTCCAGCTCCTTCCCCTTCTTCTGTGAATACTGAACAAAAATATTTGTTCAAGATTGCTACTTTTTCTAGGTTTCCCTCTGTACACCCCCATTTCTTCCCTTTTTATACTCACAACCTTTCCATTGGTCTTTTTTTTTCAGTAACGTACCTGGAAAAGTTCTTGTTCCCTTTCTTTATTGCCTGGGCTATATTTTCATCCATTTGCACCTTTGCACTCCTGACTGCTTTCCCCGCCTCCCTCTGCTTTTCCAGATACAGTCTCCTGTCTTCCTTCCTCTGTGTTTCCTTGTACCTCCGGAATGCCAACCTTTTCGTGCTTACCTTATTTCCTTTGTGAACAATTGTGTTTTTTTCTTTCTCTTTGTTTTTCTTAATTGCCTAAAACAGAGACTTGTTGCCTCTGCTATGGCTTTCTTAAAATTCTCCCACTGTTCCTCTACACACCTTTCCTCCTCCCCTGCTATTGCTTTCTTGAGACATTCCCCCATCTTGGCAAACTCAGCCCATCTGAAATCAAGAACCCTTGTTGTTTGGTTTGTCTCCTCCACTGTTCCAACATTGAACCACACCATACAGCGATCACTGGACTCCAGGTGGGTACCTACCTTACACCTGCATCTCTGTCCCCATTGGTGAGTACCAGGTCTAATGTTGCTTCCTCCCAGGTGGGCTCTACCACTAGCTGTTTGAGGCACACCACCTGCATGGCATCCAGGATGCCTCTGCTCCTTGCTGTGGCTGCAGCATGGGTGCTCCAATCAACATCCTGCCAGTTGAATTAACCCACCAGCAGTACTTCCCCTTTAGCTGCCATTTGGTAGATGGCTACCACCATTACCATGTCCAGCACTTCCCCTTGTTATAGAGGTCTGTAGATCATGCCAGTGTAAATGGTGGTGCCATTTCCTGTTTCTAGGGTGACCCACAGTGCCTTCGCCCCCTCCTGCATTCCTTGAACCTCAGTAGCTTTAATTCCTTCCTTGATGTAAATAGCCACTCCTCTTCCCTTTTTATCCACCCTGTCTTTCCTGAATACAATATACCCCAGTATGGCTATGACCCAGTCATGGTTCCCTTTGTACCACTTCTCAGTAACAGTGACAAAGTCCAGATCTACATCTGCCATCAAGGCCACTAGGTCTCGGATTTTATTACCCAAGCTAAGGTATTCATGCACAAGGCCTTCCAAGTTTTTCTACCTCTCGTCTTACCCTCTCCCCTCCTATCCTCATGCCTTCCATCTATATACCCCTCCAGGCTTTGCTCCCAGCACAAATATTTCTCTTTTTCTCCCTCAGGGTTCTTTTGGTGATTTACACTCAACGTGCCTTCCTTATGAATTCTCTTCTGTTTTCTGTATTTATTTCCAGTTTGTGGGGGGAGAGATGGCTAAGTTCCTGCGATGGTTTTTATTCATTTTCATCATGCTCCATATTGTAATTAAAAAAATATTTTTCAGAAAGGTACAAAAGATGTTGTCTAAGTTCTTCTGGGGAGGTAGAAGGCCATGGCATAGGTAGGCAGTTGTGACTACTGGGAAATGCAGTGACGCAATAAACATCCCAGACATATTCCTATATCATATGACAGCTCAGCTTACGACTGTGGTCTCCTACCTCTCAATAGGAGAGGACAAATCAGTAAGGAAACATATCAAAAACCAATTCATCTCCCCAATACTAAATGGAGGTCCTGCCAGCCTTGGCTCTTCTACTCATGGATATCCAAACCCCTAGAAAAGCAAGCATGAAAGTAACCTTAGAAGTATGGAGGAACTATCAAGCCCCAAGCTCATCTTGTGCTGCCTCCATATTGATTGTACACTGCCCAGATTTCCTCCTGGAAAGAACAGATATCACCTTATCATATCTGGTGGCAAACCTGCAATTCCATAGAGGGGCAAAGAGGGATTTCCACTCTCTGCATGGGGAATTTCATCTCAGACAAACAAACTTCAATAGCTACAATATATGTAGATCAGGCATAGAATTAGAGCTTCCCCATTACAAGATCAAATTACTGCTACCCAGAACCCCACATACCTGCTCTTGAAAAACATAGGGTGTTAAGACCAGCCAAGAAAAATAGCATCACAAGTTGCATTTCACTTTGGTCTCATGAGCTGGGCAGATCCCCTGGAGTGCATTTGTTCCAAGTGCCAGGAAGACTGAAGCACCCTCTTAAATGAACAACAGTGAGGTAGGATCTGGAGTGAAGGACATAGAACTCCTGCTATTAATCAGTGAGGTTTTCAGTGGAAGACTGTAACCTATTACTTTTGTAACTCTGTCATAATTAAGCATTATAGCCCTGATAACACATATTGTTGTTGGAGAAGTTGCTTAAAATTAGGCAATTATTTGCTTACTTTTTGTTCCTGCCCTGATCTAGCCTTGTTTATAAGGGAGGTTTCCAGTATCATTCAAACCACACTTGGGGGCTCTGGCTCACTGACTGATGTTCAACTCTTGTTGCCCCCCCATGTAGGATCTGTAATCCATGCAGCAGGTACATGTATAAAATTTTCTCAGCAGCCTTTGCAAAAAACTATTACTTGCAAATATCTGAAACCTGCCCCACCATCACTTTCCTACTTTCATACTCATTTTGTCATTGCAATAGAGCTCTCAGTATGGAAAAGATTACCCATGAGCTACGTTTGCAGGGTGATCTCATTAATGCCAGATGGCTCCCCTTTTTTAATTATGTAAAAGAAACTGAAAGTGTCCTGACCCTGGACAGTTTACAGGTAGCATGAAGTGGAGTTTCTTGACTGATCCTCCACTAGTGGAGGCCGTATACTAGGGATGACATCAAGGAGTTCTCCTTAGTAGGCCATAGTGTATACCTGGGAGACACTTACAGATTGCCCCCTCTCATGTCAGTTGGAAAGATATCCTCACTTCCTCTGAGCAGCCATATCTCGAATATTTTGCATCTTTTTGTGTATGTGTGTATGTGTGTGTGTATATATGTATATATATATATATACATATATATTTATAAAATGGATAAAGAAACAATACCAAAATCCAAAGTTCTGATTGCATAAATCACATGACCATGTGTATATCAGAGTGCTACTGCACACCTGCACTTTTACCCACTCCAAAACAATTTTTCCATTTTATAAGATAGATAACCCACTCTACGGTGTGTTGTAATGCTCTGATATAGATATGCCTTGGGTGGCTTGATGTGACCACCATGGCCTGTGTGCACAATATTACCACCAAGGCATGCATATATCACAGCGTGACTGCATACCTAATAGTGGGTTATCCATTACATATATATATATATATATATTTATATATATATATATATATATATATATATATATATGTTCTTGCTTTACTCTGTTTTGCTTGTGTGTATTTTCTTTACCTCTTCTCACAAGGCGTTATGGACAAGGGCATTAGCCCAGCCTGTAATGTAAACTGTGGCCATACCTGGACATCACAGAATTATGTTTTAATTTACAATGTATGATGTCTTGCTCCCCATGTGTTCTTGTGTAATCTCCTCCTGTATCTCTGTAGAAATGTGAAAATATCTAAATAAACAGTTTAAAAAAATTAAGCTACGCAGGATACAATACAAACACTGTCTACAATTACATTATTTGGACAAATGCAGAAAGCTTCATAATTTACTCATAATATCACAAAATATCTGCAACTATCCAGACAACTTGATGACTACAACTATATTGTACTCAGAAAAGGAAGTTTAGAAATCAGGAAACAGTTATTAAGAGAGGGCGAATTAAGTTGCAGCAACTTTGAGAAACTCTGGAACAAAACCAGATAAGGAAGAGTTTTTGATACATGGCAAAATGCAGATATATGTCATTAACACATAAGAGACAATTTTCCATGGACTAGTAAGAAGTCAAACACAGATAAGAATTATAACTCTCATGCCTGCAAAGCAAATACACAGAAAACCTGCACTGAGGCAAAAAAAAATTGATAGTATCAGATAGGGCTCAAAATAAACTAGGGCTCAAAATAATAAATACTGAAAGGTGCATTAATCAAAATCAATATGCTTTTTAAATTAAAGAGTGGGTATCTACAGTACTACAAGTTTACTTTTATGTATGACTGATGTTTTCTAGTTTTTGATTTTACTATAGCATGTTAATGTTCTCCTAAATATTTCAGATAATGTAATACATTTTCCACTGTATTGTTCATGAAACATTTCACTATTCCCAACAGAATTCAGAGAAACAAAGAAACATAAAAGAATACAGAAAGAAAATAACCATAAATCTATCAGGTCTGTCTTAAAGTCTTACAAAGTATTCTTTCCTAATAACCCCTAAAGATATCTCATTGTGTTTAGGACCCACCTAGTCTCAACACTGATCACATTGCTTTGTAAATAATTTACCCATTCACTACCCATCCTGTAAGAAACACTTTGTACAATTCTTTTAAATCACTTCTTCAGCTTGAGATTGTGTCCCCAGTGGATGAACTGTTTCTCTTCTTGAATAACTCTATGAAGTTTATTCTATTGTACCCCTTTAACAGTATGTATTTGAATATTGTCAATATATCCCCCTCTCCCATCTCTCCTCCAGTTAATACATATTGAGATTCTTCAGTCTCTTCTTATAGGACTGACCCTGCTAACCCTGCATCATTCTCAATGCCCTGCTCTATTTGGATTCCAACATATCTGTATCCATCTTCAGACACGGGATCCAGAATTACACACAATACCCCTGATGTGTTTTTTTAACTAGTGACAGCATTATCTCCCTTCTGTGAATGGAGAAGCCCCTCCTGATGCATCCTAACATTCTGTTTGCCATACATAATTAATTCTGCTTTGGGGATATATTTTTAGATTATTGTCAACTATAACCCATTGGCCTCTTTCCTCTTTTGAATGTTCCATCTTTGCTTCATTATGCATCTTTACTCCAGTAATACAATAATCTGTTTGTGGATTTCTGCTACAAATGTGCATTGCTTTACATTTCTTGGCATTCAGTTTCAATTTACAAGTACTAGATCACTTTCCCAGCTGCTCTGTATCCATCTTCTTGCTAGTAATGCTCTCCTCCCCATCCACTCTCCCACAGCAGTTTGTGCCATCTACAAACAGAATACTTTTCCCCTACACCCCCACTTCAGTATCACTTGTGTACATGTTAATGAGGAGTGGCTCTGGGACAGACCCCCGAGACATGCCATTAGTTGGTTCTATGACATAAGAGAACTTTCCATTTAGAACAATGCTCTTAATCCTGTCACTCAATTTTCATTCCATCTAGCTAACCCCCTCTATTAATCCTGCATTTCCCCCACCTTCTTTACTTGTCTTCTATGGGGACTAAATCAAAAGCCTGTCTGGAATCTAGGTACAGGACATCAACTGCATGACCTCATACCATTTATGTCAGTGAATTAAAAATGCAGTTTCAATAGCTACAACCTGCTCTTTCTGAAGACATGTTGATTATTATCCATAGGACTGCTTACTCCAAACATTAAGCTATCAGCTCCATTAGCATTGCCTCTGATAGCCTGTAATTTCCCAGGATTCTCTCACTCCATACTCATGTGTACAGTGACCATGTTTACCACCCTCCAGCCTCTCAGCCCCATGCCCTCAGAAAGACACACTCATGTTTGCTGTATTTTTGACATTACCCTCTATTTAATAAATATAATAAACAAGGGAATGTTAACATCATATGGTGACTTTTGAATGCATCTTGTGAAGACATCTTGGATTGACTTTTAAAATGTATAATAAAACTTGGAATGGAAAAAGACTAATTCAAAAATAAGTAGGTCAGGATTTTCAAATGGATCCCTTCAGGATTCAACTGCACAAATTTTCAGTTGCAGGCATGCATCTGTATCCATCAGAGCTATTATACTGTCTGATACATGGCATGTAGTTTCTCTGCATCCCTTTAAGGTATTTGCATCCTAAGTTACATCACAAAATGACATAAATTAAATGTGCCTATTTCTTTGTGAAACTGCGACATTTTGTCGCAAACAAATACATCTTCCAAACTTCAAGCAGATAGACACAGTTTGATTTGGAAAGAGGCAAATTTGGGCAGATTACTTTGTTACTTTGTTTCCTATCTGAAAATTAATATATAGTCAATTCTAATACCTGAAATATTGGGCAAGATTTTCACACAGCTCTGTCCCAGAGTCATCCACCCATAGTTTTATTTATAGAATTTCATCTGCCTTAACCAAAACTGTTAGCATATTTAACAAATCTCTGTATATGTCTGATTTCAGTCTGAATGCGCATCAGAAAAGACAACAAATTTAATTTGTTTTAACACAAAGTTTCATAAATTGTGAACATCTGACAAAAATAAAGGCATCTCTGAAATTCTGGTGGGCAGACACAGATAGATGGATGTAAATACACAGCTATGCATATTATGAAGTTGTGGCTAGATCTGCCCTTTCAAAAATCTGGCCAATAATGTTTATGAATGTACATACTGAAAAGCATACCTTCCCTTCAATGGAGATTTATATTTTTATCTGTTTTTGTGATCATATGTAACCCCATTCAATTATATGGAAAAAGCTGTAGGTGATCTCAAGGGTCTGGGTTCAGAGTAAGAGAGGAATGAAGCATCAGAGGCACCATCAGATAGCTCTTTGGGTGTTACCAGCCTGTGGTGCTAGCTATTGCTGGCTGTGGCAGGAAAAACAGGAATGGGCCTGTTCACCCCAGAATAGAATTCCTGGTGCAGCCACTGAGTAAGCAATACCCAGAACCAGACAAGAGCAAACAAGATAAAGGCACACTCACCACAAACCAGATATGCAGAGTCAAGACATATGTTTGCAGAATTTACAGTTTATTCTTCACAAATGGATAACTTCCATACAAAACAGCACCACTGTAGGGCGTCGGGTGCCCCTGCTCTTCAACTGATTGTGTCTTCATTAGAGACTTTACATGTCTGAAGAATAAAATCTGCAAAATCTGCAGATTTTTGACGTGGCTTAGAGTGGGGCACTAAGGGCCCTAAGTATGGGATATTGCACAAGTCTCCTGACTGGTCCTGTCTCCAACTGTCAGATTTTGAAGAAAGAGAACACCACCCCCATGCCTACACCACCCCAATCCACCCCACATCATTTAGAACTTGCTGACTGCTCTCCTTCTTGTCTGGTTGCTGTCTACCCTGTACAAGGTTTGTAGTAATAAAAAAGCTGTATATCGCTACAAGACCTTTCTAAAAACTCATTAAACTTTATTCATTTTCAGACAACCCTTGAGCTTTGTATATCACTACAGAACTTATCAGGGGCAGATGATGGTTTACATACAACACTGGTGTATATACAGCATCTACATTACATCAACACCACCAGCACCATATATGTCAGTGATCAGGTCATTCACCAACAAGGAGAACAGGAGACAGCCTAAAACATTGACCTGAGGAACACCACAGCTGGCAGCTTGACATTTTGAAAGGTATTATGAAGAACGATTGACAAAGATCTATCAGTAAAGTTCTATAGCTACCCACTCATTTTTTCACTGATTCCTCAAAACCAAAGGAACGCGGTTTGTGCACCAAAACTCTGATATCTATTGTGTCAAAGGCATTGTGAGCATCAATAAAAATGACCCCTACTACTGAATTCTTTTGACTTCTTTTTATTTTTACATAGAAACACAGAAACATAGAAGTTGACAGCAGATAAGGACCGCAAGGCCCATCCAGTCTGCCCATTTCTTTTTCTACCTTATGAATATGCCATCGGCTTTGTTCTGTCAATGGCCTATCTATTCATACTCATCTGTATTGTTCCCTTATGCCTATCCCATTCCTGTTTGAAGCCCTGCACTGTATTCATATCCACCACTTCCTGAGGTAGGCCGTTCCATGCATCCACCACTCTTTCCGTGAAAAAGAACTTCCTCACATTACCCTTAAGTGGCCTCCCTCTAACCTCATGCTGTGTCCTCTTGTCCTGCTATTTTTCTTATATTGAAACATGTTAGACTCTTTCACCTTGTTAATTCCCTTAAGGTGTTTAAATGTTTCAATCATGTCACATCTCTCCATCCTTTGCTCTATTGCATACATATTGAGCACCGTTAATCTGTCCTCATATGTTTTCTGATGCAGTCTCTGCATCATTTTGGTTGCCCTTCTCTGGACTGCCTCAGTTTGGTTAATGTCCTTGTGAAGGTGTGGCCTCCAGCACTGCATGCAGTACTCCAGATGGGGCCTAACCAGTATCCTGTAAAGAGGGATTACCTCCCTCTTATGACTTGTGATACCCCTGCTAATACACCCCAACATTCCCCTAGCCTTACTTACTGCTTTAGCAGTCTGCTTGGATGATTTCAGGTCATCTGTGATGATGATGATGATGCTCAAGTCTCTTTCTTCCCTTGTGACTGCCAGCAACTCCCCTCCCAGCATATAGGTGGCTTCAGGGTTTCTCTTCCCTGTGTGCATGATCTTGCACTCCTTTGCATTAAACCCAAGGTGCCACTCTTCTGACCATTTTACCAGTTTATCCAGATCTCATCTCATTCTGCACACCCCATCTGGATTATCTACTCTGTTGCAGATCTTGCTGTCATCTGCAAACAGACAAACCTTACACTCCAGTCCATCTGCAATGTCACTGATGAAGATATTGAAGAGGACTGGCCCCAGGACTGATCCCTGAGGTACCCCACTTGTGACTTGCATCTCTTCTGACTGTATACCATTTACCACAGAACTGTTTGTCCTCCTGCCAGCACCTAGGCACTAGGCCTGACATTCAGGCCTTTCCTGATGCCAACTTCTCAAACAATGTCAGCTGCCTCCCCCCCCCCCCACTAATATCAGACCAGTTGGGATCCACACAGTGCAGGACCGAAGAGTACCATCAGCCACTATACAGATGGCTTAAGTACATGGGTTTTTTATCCCCTGTGCTCTTAGTCCCCACCAACATCCACTGATGCTTGGCAGTGCACTGTCAGGCCTTGCACACATGCAGTGGACCTCTGTGGAGGAGCCAAACTCCCTGGACAATCACAAGAGCCAATGCAGTGGTGGAATCTAGCATCATCCCCTCCCAGCAGGGAATGCTGATAAGCAGCAGCATTGCCCCAGCTATCTCTTTTACCCAACCCACCTCTCGGATCTGCTGCCAAATCAGGTGGTTGGTGAAAGAGTGCAACACACTACCAATGGGGCCATCAGGCAACCTTAATTATTTTGATTTCTACCTGAAAAAGAGTAGAGTATAGGCTTTACCTATTGGTCAACACCTGCACTGCATAGCAATATGTTTTACAATAAAACTCTTGATTAAAAATATGCTTTACAATTTGAAAAAAACATTAACATTTCTTTACTAAAGTTGAAACAGATCATTTTATAATCCCAATGAGACACCTCCGGGTTTGCATTGCTTGGGGTGACAGCAGTTCTTGAATGGTTAAATATACTTTGATATACTTCATGTTTTACAATGCTCCTGAGGCATGTCATTATTTCATAACAATTCACATGTTTTGATGTCATATTTTGATCCCTGTACTCTAGAAATCTGCACACCTTCACCATTCATTATCCCTGCTCCTAGGCTGGGCAATCAGCCTTCTCCTATCATCTCCCATCACTCTGGAACCAACTACATGCTTCTTTCTATGTCACTGCCTCCCTGGCTCCTTCAGGTATCAACTGGAACTTATTCTCTCCCCTCTGCTCCTGTTTTCCCTCTACATGACTGTTCCCCTTGCATTTTGTCTTCTACCCCAGTGCAGGGGTGACAGGCCTTATTTTGTTGCTTCTACCTTGATTGCTCATGTTGCACTTACCCCTGTAATTAATTTGTATTCGTTGCTTGCTCTTTTTTGTAACTTTGAACTGTGTCTGTGCTATGGATTTGGTATCCCCTGTTCCCTTCCCTTCCCTCTGGTCACACCTGGAAATGAGCCTCAGCTCAGTGTGCCTTTTATGGTCACCAATTATCAAATAAATAAACAAATGCCTTATTGCTTAAATAGCACATAACAGTGTGTGTGCAGTGATTCTGCAATTTCTGTGTGTCCTGACTGAGGTATGAGGTGTAACTGAGGGCCTTCAAATGCTTAGGATTTGCAGTTATTGCAGAACACTGCAGACTTTAAGTGTACAATTCCAATCACGATATCTAAAAATGTCAAACATGCTATAAACCTGGCTACCTAAATGCAGCCCAGTATGTGTTTCAGTTATTTGACACCAGTTTCAAAACATATGGTATAACAATTTATTTGGCTCTTGATTTAAAGATTTACAGTAGCTGATTTTATCAGAGTTCAGAGTTTGAAAGCAACACATTGGCCTTTGCAGTGCCCTTAAGAACTGCATAAGCTACAGCCTCACAAGTGAAGTATTCAATTAAAAGACACCGATGACCTACATGAAGTGAAAAGAACATGCTGTGACTCATCCTGTTTTATAGTGATCAGAACCCAAACATTTAAACTGTAATGGCTCAGACCTTGGTAACACTTTCAATTTGTGTGGCAGTGCTGCTTTGAACTTTATATCCAAGAAATTTTGCTCATGACTGGACATATATTTTTTGATATATTTACTGTAAAATTGTTTTTAAAACATATGTACCTTATTAGCCTATGGAACATTGGATGCTTCTTTAAGTTTGATGTGTTTTCACCATACTTTGTCAAAACACCATATTTTAACTAATAGTAGAACATTTTTGTTAATTTTAGCTGCCATGTAATGGAAACCACGTCAGCTGAAGTCAGCAATGAAGTTATATTTTCAGCAAAGAGCTTATTTAAAAGATCAGCAAAGAACTTATTTAAAAGCAATACCTTTTAAAAATGATGTGGCAAAAATATTACATGCAATGTTTTTCACTTCTGTAATCACAATTAACCCTACTGGTACAGATACAACTTTATTACACACTCATGGCTTTACCACTCATTAGAAATAGGTGCTATTCTTAACACATTGAATGAATGAGTTTATTGTAGTACAAATCATTACGCATCCTAAAGCTACTCACACCCCCCTACAGCAAGCATCTTGAGCAATACATGTTAATTAAAGTGAAGGAAAACAGGATGACTTGGTTTTACACTGTATTCAGGATTCAAGACATCCTTATAGACAGTCTTTAGAGGTTAAGAAGCAAATGGCAGACATACAGTACTAAATGTTTCATCATGACTATGGCTCATCACTGTGATCTGTTATTGCAGCCCAGCAAAGAATGTCAGTCAGTAAGTAGTGACAATTTTGTTTCATGGTAAACCCAAAGAAAAAAAATAGTTATATAATAGGTTAATTAATTAGCTAGGTATTGTTTTAAATGAGATTTTACTAACTGAGAATCAGTTTCTAATTTCCTGTGAGTTTCCAGACTTATAGGGGAAACAATCCTCCCCACCCAATGATGGTGACTGGCACAGTACCACTATTTATCTCCTTGACTGGCTACCATCTAAATCCTTTTATTGAAACCACAATTAGTAATTAAACAAAAAACACATAAATATTATTTAATATGATTTGCAGTAACTGGAATTAAATGGCAGAGAGCTGAGGAGGTAAATGATGTGGCTAATGCAGTCATCATGCCCATGGCAACATGAGTGGATGATCCTTCGCATTAAGAAGTACCTTTCATGGAGAGAGGCTCAGGGTGACATTAAACAAAAGTGACTAATTGGCTTGGATTAAGATAGCGTGGTGATGCCTCTTGACACCAGGGTCTGATTTTCATTGGATAGGGTGTGTGATGCCACCAGGTACCAACAGTGTTTTGCTTGGGATAGGGAGAGGAATGGGAGTGCCACTGGATTCCAGGGAATACACTGCATGTGATAGTTATTTATTTATTTGCTTTTGGTTACTGGGTAAGTGCACTAGGCAAGGAACTGCCTATTTTCAGGCATGACCTAGGAGAGTACAGATAACATCAGTAAAAATACAATCACACATTTGAACAATATACAGGGTAGAAAACAGGTACCCATGCAGGGATAGGCAGCACATTA
Source organism: Neoceratodus forsteri (assembly GCA_016271365.2). NCBI lineage: Eukaryota > Metazoa > Chordata > Ceratodontiformes > Ceratodontidae > Neoceratodus > Neoceratodus forsteri. The sequence goes on along the minus strand of CM028131.1, from coordinate 1,435,010,589 downwards.
CAGACCAGGGATTGATAACATCTATACAAGGATGTGTGTTTTATACAGGGATGAGTCATGGGAAACTAAACATTAGAAACATTGGCACCAGAAGATAATCAGATTCCTAAGATGCAGTACGAAAGAAAGTATCAAGTGCATTTTCAAACACCAAGTGCATTAAATGAGAGAACAGGGCTTTCTTAAATATAGGGTGAGATTTGGAGCTTTTGATATGGAGAGGTAGGGAATTCCAGAATTTGGGGGCAAAGTGGGAGAATGCTTGCTCACTCATCTTAATCAGGCAGAGCAGGACTGAGAGCAGCAAGCAGAGGTTGCAGACCTCAGGGGTTGAGAGTGTACCACAGGGTTGAGCACAGCACTTAGGGAGGCGGGATGGGAGTGTCGGGTAATGGATTCAATTAAGCACACTAGGGAATAGGAGCAAAAGTCCAAGGGAGATAGCCACTACAGAGCAGAGTAAAGCAAGCAGTGGTGGGTGAGGCGAGGGGCCGACAGGGCAAACCTGCAAATTTTGTTATAGGTGGTGTCCCACTTATGGAGTATACTCACTTTAGCCTAGGCAAAGACTGTGACAGAGTAGCTGAGTCCAGGGAACAGAACACCCCAGGCAACAGCGATCCTGGCAGCAGTGACAAACTCAGTAGGCCACCCCAGTCTTGGAACTGACAGATCTACAAATCTCACTAATGTGGGCAGAAAAGTCAAGGGCAAGGTCAAGTGTGATCCCATGGTATTTAAAGGAGTTAGATAAAGTAACAGTGGAACCATGACGGCATAAGACCTGTAGCTTAGGGGACTCAGCAGTGGATATTCTAAGGGACCCAAAGAGCATGGCCTGAGTTTTGGAGACATTTAGCATTTGATAATTTGAGGTGAGTCAGGACTGGATTTGTTGAAGAACAAGGGAGAGGTCAGGGTCAGGGGATAGTGCCACTTGATACCTGGAAGTGCTCCATCTAGAAGGCTATATTTAAAACTCCTTATGTGTCAACCTATACATTGTACAATCAATGATGTAAGTGATAATACACAGGGTGTGTGATTGTGCTCTGATATATGCATACCTCAGGTGTATTGTGAGCCATAAGACAAGGCAGAGTGTTTTCAGCCACCCGAGAAGTGCTTATCTCAGACAGTACCTGCACACCCTGAAGTGTGTTATCACACATACAGTATAACATGGGTGCAAAATGAATATGTTGGGGAAAAAACATGATAAAGATACAGGCATGTGGTTGTTAAGGGAATAATGTGTGGCCAAGTGATTCATTTGTACCAGTTACACATTTTATAAATAAGTATATAATAATAAAAAAAAAAACCTACATTCAGGCATCCATTAGTGTTCAAACACAAAGCCTCAAAAGAAAAGGGAATTTGATGTTAGGGTTAAAAATGTCCCCAGACCATTGGTTAATCTGTGTCGTGGTACTCTTCGAGATGTGAACAATTGTCTTATGCAAATTTGTCATTACCCTATCTTCAGCAAGATTTCTGCAAACATTGGTGTGTGAATAAATGTTTTAAATTTGTTTTTTTAATTTGACAATTTCTAGCCAGGAAAGGCACATTAAGCTGAGATTTACGAACATGCAAGCATACGAATGTGCCAGCAGAAACAGACCACCAGGTCTATCTAAGTCTGCTCGAGTGTGCAGCCAACACCCCTAGTCTGCAGCTACCCCAACCCCCCTCCCTTTTGTCATCCCACTGCCACCCCTACCCTCACCCTCCCCTGTTCCCTGTCCCATGCCCTTTTGAAGCTGTTCACAGATTTACATGATATCACCCATTCTGGTAGGGTGTTCTATTTTGCTAGCACCCTCTCTATGAAATAATGTCTCCTCATTTCCTTCCTAAATCTTCCTCCCTCCATTCTTAGCCTGTGCCCCCAGTGACCCACACCCTCCTTAATTTAAAGACCCCATCTGCCATGTCCTTATTGATTCACATCAGATACTTGAATGTCTCTATCATGTCCCCCTTGTCCCTTCTGTCCTCCAGGGTCTACATATTTAGGTCTCCCAGCCTGCTGTCATAGTCTCTCCCCTCCATTCCACATATCATCTTTGTTGCCCTCCTCTGCACCCCCTCCATCAGCCTGATATCACACTTTAGGAATGGCCTCCAAAACTGCACACAATACTCTAAGTGCGGCCTTACCAGTGACCTGTAGAGGGGCAAGATCGCCTCACTTCACCTAGATGAAACCCCCCTCACTATGCACTCCAGCATTTTGTTCACTTTTGCAGCCGCTCTCCTGCACTGGGCAGTATTGTTCATGGTCTCTGTTATCATTACCCCAAGGTCCTTCTCCTCCTCAGTGATCCCCAGCTTAACACCCTCCCCCAGTCAATATTCTTTCCTTGGGTTCTTCATCCCAAAGTGCATAACCTTACACTTCTTTGCATTGAACCCCAGCTGCCACCTCTCTGACCACTCCTCTAGCTTGCATAGGTCCTCCTGCAGCTGCTTCCACCCCTCTTCTCCATCCACCACTGCTCCGATTTTGGTGTTGTCAGCAAACAGACTTACCTTGCTCACCACCCCATGTCCAATGTCTGATATGAAAAGCCTAAACAATACTGGCCCCAACACAGAGCCCTGTGGCACCCCATTCGTCACCAGCCTTGGAGTTGAGAGCTCCCCTCTCACCACCACCTGTTGCAGCCTCCCACTCAGCCAGCTTGTAATCCAGTTCATTATTTTTGCCCCTACTCCTACACCAGTTATCTTCCCCACCCAAGCCACCCATGAGGCACCAAATCAAAGGCCTTGCTGAAGTCCAAGTAAAGAACATCCATCACATGACCCTTATCCAGTGCACCTGTCACCCAGTCATAATATTGTATCAGGTTGGTTTGACAAGACTTCCCTGAAACAAACCCATGCTGCCTCACATAATGGAGGCCATTGTCCTCCAGGTATGACACCAGTCTTCCTTTAGTATTGTTTCCATAAGTTTGCACACTATGGATGTGAGACTTACTGGACTATAATTACCTGGACAATAATTACTTGTTTTTATGTGCATCCAGGGAGCACAGGGAAGTTAAGTGATTTGTTCATGGTCACACATTAGTGATGGCTGTGTGATTCAAACCCAGTTTTCCTGATTTGTAGCTCAGTGTCCTTAATCAATACACTATACTGCCTCCCTCTTTGTGCCTAGAAAGAGTGTTGAAGTTAGAGTACTGCCAATCCTGAACCACATGATTGCTGAAACCCTGAGGAACACCATATCACAGATCACTGATGGTCTAAAAAATTTTTTTACACTAATGTTATATTTCTCTACTTGTGAGGTTTTGTGTTGTTACCCTAATGGATGCCTAAAGGTTGATTTTTCAATGAATTTCTGTACTTTTTTTTTGATATTCTTTTTACCCCACCAACACTCCGGAGTCCACCTCTCCTTTGGGCCTCCTAGTGCCACACTAACCCCGGCGATCCTCTTCAGGAGCTCCTCCATCCACAGATTGCAGCCGACCCCTGAGTTGGTCCTGGCATATCCCATTGCCGGGCAGGTCCCCCTCCTTCGATAGGGAAGGCACCGGGGAGAGGGAAACCCAGCACACTATTGCTTTCACTGCCTCAGGGGCACCACTGTGTAGGAGGAGGAGATTCCCAGAGGTCCCGATGGCGTGGAGGGTGGAAGCCATCATCCGGTGTGCTCCGGAGCTGTTTTCCAGTTTTCTTGAGTCCCTCCTGCGCCGCTGTTTGTAGTGCCTCTGGTCTCCACCAGGGACTGCTACAGAGCGGGGCTATCCCCTAACCCGCTCTAGGAGAGGAGAGCAGTTCTCTGAAAGCTCAATCCACTCCTTCACCTGTCAGCCCCCGTCGCCCCGAGTCCATTTCCGAATCCGGGTCACCGGCGTGGTTCGAGGTGTGACGTCCAGCTCCTCAACCCTCTGCGCCACTGGGCCAGCCCCCTCCTTACTTTTTTAATGGAACCTTAATAAGATGCAGACTACATTGACAACACGTTTAAAAGCAAACAGTACCTCATTACAAATTTCAGTCCCCCCACACCGCCCATGTGCATAGCATTCCCTTGGGTACAGAAGCACCACTTTCTCACCGCACCCCCTTCCTCAAGCAGTTCCTGGCATTCAGTGCCACATCTTCCCTCCCCTCCTAACAGCACCAAGCAGCCTCTGTTATCCAGTGGTACCCTTCTTTCTCAACCTGGTTCAATTCAATCATTGAACCAATGAAGCTATGGATGGGTGACAGAAGGTAGTGATAAACAACACTTACTCTAATGAAGGGAAAGTGACCAAAAGGGTATGCAAGGATCAGTACTGGTACCAGTGCTCTTCAATGTCTTCATAAGTGACTTTGCAGAAGAACTGGAATGGAAGATATGATTTTTTTCAGATGACACCAAGATCAGTCATAGTGTGAATACTCAAGAAGGGGTGGAGAAAATGAGTAGGGACCTTAGAAAACGTCAAAGGCATGGCAGCTGAGGCTAAATGCCAAAATATGCAAAATCATGCACCTAGGGCATATAAATTGAGGAGCTAAGAATAAAATGCAGGTGGGGGAGGTAGTGACTGTCACTAAGCAGGAACAAAAGCTTGGAGTTACTGTATCATATCTGATGACCTCAAAGTGGTGGGGCCGTGTGGCTAGGCAATGGACAGGACCAGTTGGATGCTGGGATGCATAGGGAATGGCATAAGCAGCAGGAGGAGGATGGAGGTGGTGTTATCAGTGTATCATTTGCTGGTGAGACCCCACCTGGAGTACTGTGTCCAGTTCTGGAGGCCACATCTCAGGAAGTGGATACAGGAACAGAAAAGGTGATGTCTGCTTTTTTCTCTCAGGAGAGAGCACTGTACTGCTGCCCTTGTACAATGACAGATAGTGTCATCATTAGGAAGAGGGCTGAATGATCTGGCTTTGAGAAATATACAATCAGCCAGAGAGAATTTCGGGATGTTAGATAGGAGGAACAGGGAAGAATCGGCTACTGTAACCTCTTCAGAGATTCCACTGGTCCCACTGTCACATGAAGGGAAAAAAGTCAGTTTTAAAATCACCTATTTAATATGAGGCTAAAGGGTTGGTGCAGGGTAGAGGGCTTCCACTTTCTGGGTGATTAAGGACTGTGTTGGGAAGATAGAACACTGTGTATCCAGGACAGCATCCACCCCCCAGGATGAGTTAGCCAGAGTTTGGGGGCAGAAAATGGCAGAATTTATAGATAAGAAATTAACCTAGGCAAGGGGAGGGACATAGTACCAGTAGGGTGCTTACGGGCTCTGCTGCATGGTTCTATGCCATAATGGTGATTGTAGAATAGAGATCACTGTTTGAGTGAGTGTACATCGCCAAAAATGAATTATGGCGCTGTACACTGGCAGCGACTGGAAATCCGGAGACTGGTTTTCTATGTTATGCGGGGTCTTTGCCCCCACTCCCCCCTACATAAGCATTCTCTATTCCTCGGGGTGCATTTCGGGAGGGGTGTAAAACTTAAAAAAAAAAAACACCCAACGCAAAAATGATCGCAGCCAGAATCTAACCCGGCACCTTCCCAGTCCCAGCCCACCACCTACCCACCACACCACATGACCAGCTCGGCAACCAACTGCTACACTACACTACACCCCACATACCCTCCCTCTCCTTCTGCCTGACATGCAACGTGGTCCCCCCCCACATGCGTGTATATACTGCGACATCCCATCGCTATATTTGCCTACAACCCCATGTGGTCTCTACCCTGCCAGGTAGCACTGTACACAGGCACCGTGATTGAGTCACCATTTTTGAAAGCACTTAATCACGCTCGCCTTGTACATGGTATTCCCTGCTGCACACATAGAGGGGAGCCTAGCATCCCTCAGACATACAAACAAAGAAAAGCACATGGAATAGATTACAGTTCAGTAGAGAGAATGAAAAGGGGGCTGAAGTTGAGGGAAACCTGGCAGGGATTGTGGACAGAAAAAGAGGAATAGTGGAGGAGGGGAAATAGGGGAGTCAAGGAGTGGTAAAAGGATTGGAAAATAAGAAGAGATATGCATAAACCACAGGAGGGAAGCAAAGGTGTGTTTGAAAGGTCTTTTTAGCCAATTCTAGGAGTATAAGGAACAAGATGGATGAGCTGTGGTCTGTAGTGGCCTTAGAGTTATAACATCATGGCCCTCACTGAGACCTGGGCTAGGCAGTGTGACTGCTGAGGCAGTTCCATACCTGGCTATGTGTTTTTATAAAGAACAGGGAAGGGACTGTGGGAATTAATCAAGGTGGTAGAGGACAGAATAAAAGGAGTGAAAAGGGAAGTAGAAAAATTGTGGGTTCAGCTACTTGGCAAGAGGAGAAGAAGCCTAAAGGTAGGGGTGGTCTACAGACCCCCAGGTCAGACAGTTGAAAAAGATAGTGTCCTCAGTGAGGAAATAAGGAAAGTATCAGGCTTAGGTTATGTTGTCATCATGGGAGATTTTAATGTTTCAGATGTAAATTTGGGATATGCCAGTTGCAAGCAGTGGTAAAAGACAAGAGATTATCAAAGCTATGCAGGATGGCTTTCTGAGCAAGTAGGTTTCAGAAGAAATTAGGGGAAGATACTATTCTTAATCTTGTACTGCTTAACCAGGACTTTATATGCAACATGAGGATAGAGGAGCCACTGGTGTTCAGTGACTACAACACAATGAAATTTAGCATCTCATCCCAAGATCAGAAGTCAGATTCTTTGGTTCTGGTTCCTGACTAGAAGGGCTAATTTCAATGGTTTTAGGGAAACACTATGGAATAAGATGAAGGAGAAAGATGAATTGACCAGAATGGAAAGCACAAAGGAGCTTATAAAAAATAATATGCTAAGAGCTCCAAGGGAAAGTATTATGCATATATGAAGAGTTAAAGGGGTCTATGACAATTTTGCTCCCCGACAATTAGCTCCTTTATCAAATCACTCCTGTCATTCCCACTCCCTGTCATTTCGCTCCCAGTACCAATGGAGATTTCATTCCCAGCACAGAACAGTAATAGTTGCACTATTAGCAGTAATATGAAGCTGTCTTCAGCTATTCAATGCATCTACCAATCAGCATTCAGCCGAATTTATAAAAAAAGGCAGCCTCATCCTCACACAAACTGTCAGATCTAAAAATGGAAGGGTGGTTTGTGTTGTCTGAGCGTAAAAAGGAAAAGCTGGTTGACTCTGAGAACTATATGCACACATCACAAGCGTGGCTTCAATTGAAAATCTATCTGGCAATGTGAGCTTGTAGTAAAAAAAGGAAAAACTTGCAACGCCAGAGTGCATACTAAAAACTATGATGACCCTCTAATAATCAGCACTTTAAGTCAGCACTCTCATGCACCAGACCCTGCTGCAGTGGAGCAGGAAGAGGCATTAAATGCTGCCAAACAGCATGCAGGATGCACACAGGACACAACAGTACAAGTCCTGCTTCATGCAAAAGGAGCATGTTTGCTTGGCAGCACAGGGAACTATGGTGGACAAAAACATTAAGAGGGCCATACAACATGTATATGTGCACAGTGCTCCACCTAACCCCCATACTTTAACAGAGCTGTCATTGCCAGAGTACTACAAAATGTTTAAAAGCAACCAAGGACATGATGTTAATTTCCTGCCATATGACAGTGGTCCTGGCAATGAGTGAATCCTTGTGTTCGGAACAGAAGCTAATCTGCAGTACCTTGAACATTGCAAACAGTGGTTTGCTGATGGCACCTTAAGCATTGCCCCACCACTGTTTTATCAAATGTTTGTGCTCCTAGGAGAGAGGTTTGGTAGTCTACTACCAGCAATATTTGGGACTGCTACCAGGGAAAAGATGGGAGCACTATGAAAAAGTTCTAAATGCACTAAAATTAATCAACCCTTGTCTTGACCCTGATGTCATTGTGACAGATTTTGAAAAGGCAGCAATTCAGGCATTCGGTAACATTCCCCAGTGCTAGGCAAGCAGGCTGTTTCTTCCACTTTTCACAATGTGTGTATAGAAAAATTCAAGCCAAAGGACTGGGGCAAAAATACGCACAGGACAGTGAATTTATTTTTAGGTGTCGCTACCTGCCTTCACTTGCCTTTTATCTGCCAGACCAGGTTGTCTTGAGGTTCAAAGAAATAACAGATGAGACATTCCGGCCCAGATATTCAGACTGTGCCAGGCTGTGACGCAAGCCTGGGTGCAGCGCAAGTTGGCTGCGCAGGGGCATTGACTGGGCAATATTCAATGGAGCTGTGCCATGGCACAGTATCGTTGAATATGGCACCCGGGCCACCTGCAGTGTGCATGGTGCAGTGGCACTGCACCAGCGCAAGTGGCCATATTGGAGCAGGGGGATATGCTAGCTCAAGTTCCGTTGTGCTATGTGCAACAACCGCGATATTCAAAAGTGCACATGCAAATGGGGCCATAATGTATGTAAGGCACAAATGGGGCCATTTGCATGTCATTATGGCCCCATTTGCATGCAGGTGCATCGATCCCCGGCGACTTGTGCCTGGCGCCTTGCCAGGCAGCAGCTGTTGAGGTCTGACGCCCCCTGCACAGCGTGACAATATGCTCCACAGCCCGATCACGGGCTTCAGTATATATAAATTGCGTCCCATATCCCTGGTGATCCAGTGGAGCGCTGTCAGCCTGATCGTGGGCATTTGTACAATTAAAATGACGTCCAATATCCCTGGTGGTCCAGTGGACCGCTGTCAGCCTGATCGCAGGCATTTGTAATAATAGATTAAAGTCCAATATTCCTGGTGGTCCAGTGGACCACTCGCAGCCTGATCACGGGCATTTGTAATATTAAAATACTGTCCAACATCCCTGGTGGTTCAGTGGACTGCTCGCAGCCTGATCGCGGGCATTTGTATGAAAAAAAATGAAGTCCATTATCCCTGGTGGTCCAGCGGTGCCCCCCTTCCCATCCACCCACTGAGCCCCACTGCCCTGCTCTCACCCCGGTCAGCGGTGGGCAGCAGCACCCCACCCACCAGCCACCCCACCGCCCGCCGACTGACACCATAGGTAGGACTGTATGCCCATTGTTCCACAGCGTGAGCCAATGGGTGTGCAGCCCATACCATACTACACATTCCAGATATGTGAATGGATCCTGTGATCAGGCTGTGAGTGGTCCACTGGACCACCAGGGATATTGGACTGTTTTAATTGTGGTATAGCACTGTCATAAAGGATCAAGCACTCTTAGTGCTTTTATTCCAGAAGAATGCATGGACTTATTGTTAGTCCCTCCTTGGAGGAGACAGATTCCTTGGACTCTATACAGAGGACAGTATAGTTTAGCGTTAAACCATGCAGCTCATCGGCTTTTAAGTCAGCCCTTTCTTTGTATAAGAACTTAATCTGTTAACAAATCTACTGTAACCCCCAGGACATATCTTAAAGCAGTGGAAGAACTATTTTAAGGTATATTATGTGAAGTGGCAACCTCGATGTGTCAAATTTTTATTAACATTTGTTATTACACTGCTTGGAATATATTCTAACTGTTTACAATGAAACAATAAATACAAAGTTAAAAAAAAATATTATAGCTACAGCAAAAATAACTACAGGGATATAATAGCGTAGGCAAGGTTTAGCACTGTCGCAGTTGCAGATCAGGGACTGGGAGAAAGGTTCTGATACAGGGTGTGCTGCTGACCAGCTGCTATGGTGTGGTGGGTAGGGCACAGGCTGCAGAGGTTGGAGGAATGAGATTACAGTGCAGTTTGAGCCCCATGGCAGGTGATTTTTTTTGTCTTTCATTGGACTTGGTCTATTTTGTCTAACCCATCTTGACTCAGGCTGGGTTCTGTCTCCCTTCTCTAAGGATTCTCCCCTCACCACAGTTCCTTCCCATCATTGAGTTGCTTACCCTCGGAGATGATTATATTTAGATGGGGGGGTTCAGGGGTGAAAACACAGGGACTACTGTTTGTGTTTGTGTTTCACTTAGAGTCACCTTGTGCATTGCCATTTGTCTTTTGTTATGCATCATTGTTGTTCTTACCGTTACCATTGGCATTTCCAATTGTGTTCTCGTGCCCATGCGCGTTACGGTTTGCATTTCCATGCGTGCTTCCATTTGCCTTTCTGTTTTCTTTGGCATTGTTGTTGCTGTTACAGTTATCATTTGCATTTACAATACCAGTATCATCACCGCTGTATTACCAGTTGCGTATGCATTTGCATCTCCGTTTGCGTCACTGTTCGGTTTGGTGTCACTTTGAGCCTGTGTTTCTATTCACGTTTGCTTTACAATTTACGTTTGCATTACCATGTGTGTAATCATTAGTGCTTACATTTGTGTTGCACTTACCATTACTATGTCACAAAAAAACATGTGGTGGGAGCATGGGGCCCAAAGGTCCCTGTGCTCCCGCCACCACATTCCTTTCATTATTTATAGTCCTCATTCTCAAAAAAAGAGAAATTACAGGCAAAAAACTCCATTTAATGCATCAGTTAGGGTTGTTCACAGTGACAAAAGTGAGGAAATTTGGTGTTAGGGTTGAACTCCTTGCAGCCCTCAGCCCACCCCACCAACAGGCATCGGGTGCATAAGTCAGCTGGTCCTAACTCTCACCCCATTCTGCTATGCCTCACCTTGTTCACGAAAGATGTGATGGGGTGAGAGTTAGAGTCGATGACCCCAACACACACCCTGATACCTGTTGGGGGCGGGCTGAGGGGTGTAAGGGGTTTTCAACCCCAACACCGAATTTCCTCACTTTTGTCACTGTGAAACAACCCTAACTGATGCATTAAACAGAGTTGTTTACCCCTGATATATATACATATATATATATATATATATATATATATATATATATATATATATATATTATGGTAGCACGGTAGTGCTACCATAGTTAGGGTTGAGGAGCCATTTCTATGTTAAACCCCAAAACTTTGCACCTTAATAACTTTGCAACCATATAACAGATTTGGCTGAAATTTGGAATACACAATCAAGAACCATAGGCCTTAGGATCTGCCAAGTTTCGTAGTGGTCGGCTATACGGCTGTGGAGTTATTAAGCGTGATCTGTGCGTGCGTACAGGTTGTACGGTTTGCGCGACCAGTCCAAAATCTTCAGGGAACGTTCGGCCGGGGTCCCCGATGTGCCTTTCAAAGATTTCATGAAAAAATATTAAACGGTTCAAAAGTTATTCAAAAAACAGTTTCCCATTATAAGTCAATGGGAAAAGTTAACAAAAAGTTCAACACTTTTGCAAATGCATTTTTACTTTCGCAAATCGGCCATTTTGTTTTCAGTTGGTGATCAGAAAAATGGTTGGCATTTAAATTTGGGACCCTCTAGCAACCTAATTCTTTTTGTAATCACCTAGTCGGGCCCTGAGGATGCTAGCCATGTCTTTATTTTGGGTAAAACACCCCAGAAATATGTTTTCAGATTTCTGGAAAAGTACTTTCGCAAAGTAGTGTCGCACTCACTAAAATGTCACAAATTTTTATAAACTTTCGTAAATCATGACACTACTTATACACTATGCCCAAAATAACAGTAATTTTGGTACTCGCTGCAAAAGAACGGTTTGGAGTTTTGGGCTGAAATTTGGAAGGAACGCAGCTGACATCTCACAGATATGCCTTTCAGTGTTTTGTTGAAAAAATATTACATGGCAGCAAAGTTACAGTACTCCAAAGTTGATGCTTTTTCCCATAGGATAACATTACGGCGTATGACGCATTGCAGCAATCATTTGGCGCCCTGCTGCAAAATAATGGTTTGGTCTTTTGGGCTGAAATTTACAGGGAACACAGCCAACATCCCACAGATGTGCCTTTCAGTGCTTTGGTGAAAAAATATTACAGGGAGGCAAAGTTATGGCAGTCCAAACTTCTGTTTTTTTCCCATAGGATAACATTACGGCGTTCGCTTCGCCTTTCAGGGCCCGTATCTCGAAAACTGTGCAAGATATGGACTTTTTGTCAAAAAATTTCTTAGACCCCTTAAAGGGGATAAGTACAAAACTAGCCAGGAAAGTGATAATTCATATGACTTTTTAAAATTTTTTTTCTGTGTCATACGGTTACTGAGATACTGTATAAGCAATTTACTATTCCAAGTCCTCATTTTTGTGTTCCGAGAGTCATTATTTTGCATACATTCTTTGTACTCACTGTCTTTCTCTATACAGCTTTTGGGAAAAACCAGCCTGTGCGCTTACATTACTGTTACCATTACCATTTCTGCTTGCGTTCTGTACCCGTTTCACTTACCGTTCACGTTTATGCCCCATGTACGTTACCTTTATGCTTTCATTTGCGGTTATGCTTGTGTTGTTTTTAACATTTCTTTCTACAGTACTGTTTCTCTTTCTGTTTTGCTTTGCGTCACCATGAGCATTACGATTTGCGTTTGTGGGCACAATGTTACTATGTGACATGACATCACGTGGCGGGCGGGCCCCGCGCTCCCGCCGCCGCATTACATTCACTATTTCTCATTATCATTCTCAAAAACAAGGGAAATTAGAGGCAAAAAACTCTGTTTAATGCATCAGTTAGGGTTGTTCCACAGCGACAAAAGCGACAAAATTCTATGTTAGGGTTGAAACCCCCTTTGCACCCCTCCAGCCCATCCCCCCAAATGGAATCGGGGTGTGCATTGAGGTCATAATTCCTAACTGTCACTCCAGTCTCCTATTCCTCAGCTTCTTTCCACATGTGATGGGGTGACACTTAGGGCCGATGACCCCAATGCGCACCCTGATTTCATTTGGGGTGGGCTGAGGGTGCAAAGGGGTTTCAACCCTAACATTGAATTTCCTCACTTTTGTCACTGTGGAACAACCCTAACTGATGCATTAAACAGAGTTTTTTTGCCTGTAATATATATATATATATATCTATGTAGATATATATCATGGTAGCACGCTAGTGCTATAACTTTACCACCATTCAACAGATTTGCCTGAAAGTTACTACACATGATTGGGCATGGTAGATCTTGGGATCTGCCAAGATTCGTACCAGTTGGATATATGGCTGAGGAGTTATTACGCGACAACGAATTGCACAATTACTCTTTTTTGTCATTTCTTTGCTCTAGCCTACAGGTCACACTGTTTGTGTGGCCAGTCTGAAAACTTCATGGAAAGTGTGGCCATGGTGCCCAATGTGCCTTTTGAAGATTTCGTGAAAAAATATTAAATGGTTCAAAAGTTATTCAAAAAACAATTTCCCATTATAAGTCAATGGGAAAAGTTAAAAAGTTCAAAAGTGTCACAAATGCAGGTTTTTACTTTCACAAATGGCCCTTTTACTTTTGCAAATCCTCCATTTTGTTTTCAGTTGGTGATCAGAAAAATGCTTGCCATGTAAATTTGGGACCCTCTTAGCAACCTAATTATTTTTGTATTCACCTAGTCGGACCCTGAGGATGCTAGGCATGTCTTTATTTTGGGGTAAAACACCCCAGAAATATGTTTTTCAAATTTCTGGAAAAAGTACTTCTACAAAGTACTTTAGCACTTGTGACACTGTCGAATGAATTTGCGAAAGCTTTCGCAAAGTTCGACAGTACTTTTCCAGGCTAAGGCAAAATGACAGCTATTCTTTGCCACCCTGCTGCAAAAGAATGGTTTGGTCTTTTGGGCTGAAATTTGGAGGGAATGCAGCCAGCATCTCCCAGATGTGCCTTTCACTGCTTTGGTGAAAAAATATTACAGCGTAGCAAAGTTATGGCACTCCAAAGTTGACACTTGTTCCCATAGGATAACATTACAGAGTCTGCCACATTACATGAATCCTTTGCCACCCTGCTGAAAAAGAACGGTTTGGTCTTTTGGGCTGAAATTTGGAGGGAAGAAAGCCAACATCCCACTGATGTGCCTTTTCATGGTTTGCTGAAAAAATATTACAGGACAGCACAGTGACAGCACTCTGAAATTGATGCTTTTTCCCATTGGATAACATTACGATGTCCGTCATGCCTTTCGTGGCCCGTATCTTGGAAACGATGTGAGATACAGACTTTTCATCACAAAAATGCTTAGTCCCCCTCAAATGGGGGCTAAGTACAAAACTAGCCAGAAAAGTCATAATTCATATGAAATTAACATTTTTTCTACGTCATTCGGTTCCTGAGATATAAGCAATTTAATATTTCAAGTCCTCATTTTCTGCTCTGATGCCTATCGTTATGTATATATTCTTTGTTTTCACTGGGTTTTCCAATGCATTTTTTGGGAAAAGAAGGGTGTGCCCTTTCATTACTGTGCCAGTTAGCATTTTGAGTTGCATTTCCATTACCGTTTGTGGAACTATTACCGTCTACGCCACTGTGTGAGTTACAGTTTGCGTTTTCACTTGTGCTTGCATTTGCATTTCTGTGTCGTTTGACGTCATTTTTGCTGTTACCATTACCTGTTTCATTTGCAATTGCGGTACCGTGCACATGCATTATGGTTTGCGTTTCTGTACATGCTTGCATATCTGTTTTGTTTCTGTTTCATTTGGTGTTATTTTTGCTGTTACCATTACCATTTGCATTAACACTTGCAGTAATGTGCCTGTCCATGTTTCAGTTTGCGTTTCCGTATGCGGTTCTGTTCCTGTTTCTGTTTCACTTTCCTTTGGTGTTATTCTTCATGTTAACTTTACCATTTACATTTACAATTGTGGTAACATACCTGTGCACATTACAGTTTGCGTTTACATGTGCGCATGCGTTCGCGTTTCCGTTTCTGTTCCCTTTCATGTTCTTTTTGCTGTGACACTTAACATTTCCATTTAAAATCCCACTGCCATCATTGTTCATGTTACCAGTTGCATTTTCATAGATGCTTCAATGTCCGTTTGTGTCACTGTTCTCTTTGGCATCACTTTGCACTTGCGTTTCTATTAACTTTTCCTTTACCATTTATGTTTCTTTTACCATGTGCATCACTGTTGGCACTTCTGTTTGCATCGCTGTTCCTGTTACTATGTCACAAGACATCACGTGGTGGGATCGTGGGGCCCTTCAGGCCCCGCACTCCTGCCACTGCATTTCTTTCACTATATGTCGTCATCATTCTCAAAAAGAAGGGAAATTAGAGGCAAAAAACTCTGTCTAACACATCAGTTAGGATTGCTCCACAGTGACAAAAGTGAGGAAATTCAGTGTTAGGGTTGAAAGCCCCCCTTGGACCCCAGCCAACGACCCCAATGTGCACCCCGATGCTGGTTGGGGGTTGGCTTGGGAGGGTCCAAGGGGGGCTTCAACCCTAACACCGAATTTCCTTGCTTTTGTTGCTGTGGAACAACCCTAACTGATGTATTAAACTGAGTTTTTTGCCTCTAATATATATGTGTATACATATATATAGGGGATATATAATGGGTCTACTGGAAATATCACAGATATTTTTCTGGAGTGCAGTTTGACCTTATAACCTCACGAGTGGTGTAGCCATGAGTAAGGTCACAAGGTCAAATTGCACAAAGGGAAATATCTGTGATATTTCCAGTAGACCCATTACGTACCTCATTTATGTAATGTAAAATGCTCTTTTTATTTTTATTTTTACTTCTGTTTTTGGTTTTTATATACATTTTGATTCTTTTCTCCAGCAGTGCTGTGTCCATATTGTTAGTAAGTAGAGACAGTAGCATGGTTGCTAGGGGGCTTATGTGGTGGTTTTGGTAACGTGGCATTTCATTGGACTTGGTTTTGTGTGGGTGGTCTGAGTAGGTTTGAGAAATATGGCGGCGGAGCTCTCACTTAGCAGTGCAATTATTTTTTTATATATATTTCTTTGTGTTGTCACAGCAGTTCTCTATCTGGTTGATCCTGTCTTTTCCTCTGAGATTGATCAGGCTGTGGAGGATGTCCTTGCTGGGTTCAGAGGCAGCGTTGGGTACAGAGTCAAATTTGGGGTTACAAGTAAGGGAGGCATTGATTGTGCTGCGTGGTTGAAATGCTCTCTTCACAGCTTTGTTTAGTGGTTGTTTTAATTCATGAGGGCTAGAAAAAAAGAACCTTTCAGTGTAAATGCTGGTTTCACACTGAGGAGGTTCTGGATTAGAGCTGTATTCTGATTGAGGGGTGTTTAGAGAAGGTGGCTTGTGTAATGGCTGCATGTGGTGCCAGAGAAAGTGAAAGTATTCTGTGTGTTGCCAGAGTGAAATGAAACTGACAGTGGGAGCTGACTTCTAAGTGAGCAGGTGAATTCTGATTATACTGCTCGTGCTGCCAGCTCCCACCAATCAAAATGTTTTTGAGTAGTTGTGGTGAAGTGCAGATAGTTCCTGGTTGTAACAAGGGATAAAGAAGTGTGTCCCCATGTTTCAACCTAAACCTCATTTTGGTCTAAAACATAATGTGTTTGTGTAACAAATATTGATCTATGAAGCTGGATCATATAAAACTTGTAATTACAAGTTTAACTAAGCCACAAGCTGCAATATTAAAGTGCCTTTTAATATTTGTACTGACCATTTGAGTAATAGAAAACAGGTGTTTTAGGTGTCTGCACAAATAGAAACACAAGGATAGAGTTCAAGCTACCCTTTTGACTATTATTATTAGGACGGGCCAGAGTGCCTGTGTGCACATTCCTAAGTGGAAACCTATTTCTTCCTCCTAAGACCTGAGTAACTGATAATGACAATTATTATTATCCTTATATAGTAGTATAATTTACACTATCTATATATTTGTGCTGACAAGAGCTAGCTCATACATTAGCTAAAAAGAGAATTGCCTTTTAAGTTGATGTTTGTACTTGTTTAGTACCGATCATAGAACTCCATAGGAAACTGATAGTACTGTCTTCCACTATATAAGCAAGCCACTATACACTGTTAGTTTGAAGAATTAAGAATTAAGAATGAAGGATGTACCACTTGTAATCTCTTGCTATGATTATTATTATAATCATTAAATTCTTCCGCCATCAGTACCGTCTCCGTTCGTCTCCTTTCTAAGTATTTGTAATAGATAATTGTAATTTTTTTCACAATGTTACATTTGGTGCCTTAAAGACTCAGATCGCTGGTGCTGCATGCTGAGGAGGCTGCCTAACTACTGGTTGGTTAGTCTGCAAGCCTTAATAAGAAGGTGACGATGCTCAGAGAAGGTGCTGATGGCTTAAAGTGAGAGAAAAAAGGTGCACACAGACAGGTTTAGCCACTTGCTGATCAGGTGAGGTATGCTTTCCAATTTGTTTAAATAAAAGTAGTGCTTAACTCTGTAGGAACTCATGGGGCAGAGTAGGTAAGTGAAGGTGCTGGGACTTGCAAGCCAGACCTCACAGGGGAGCTGTAAGACATAGCTAGACAGACCAGGGCACCAGTGCATGGGTGCACCTGGCTGTAAAGGCTAGGCAGGCAAGAAAAAGATAAGAAGAATGAGAATGGAAACAATAATAGGTCATTTTCTAGGAAAACACCTAAAAGGGGAAGCATATGAACCAGTGCCTGATGATCAACAGGCACAATTGTATTTTATGAGTATGGAAACATTGATAGGTTGTTTCTGTGGGAAACACCTAAAGGGCGGGAGCATACAAACCATGATTAACAGGCACAGCAGTGTTTTAATTAAAAAATTAAAAAAGAGTAACTAGCAAATACTGTACAAAGTCTGTGATAATATAGCCAGGTGGTAATTCGTTAATACATGAGACTTTAGAAAAAAAAGGAAAGCTACATGAACAGTAAGATGTAATAATCCAGCTACAGTCAAAAATAGATAGTTTAGAAATGCAAATAAGTCAAGAGCCAAAATCCCTGCAAAAGAAAAACTAATAACTAAAGTTATAGTTTGTAAAGGTACAGAGAGACCTTTGTTTTTTAGATAGGGATAATTCTCTTTTATTGATTGCAATATAAACTATGACACAGCTTCTGTAGCACGTTTGTAAGATGTAAATGTCTTAAAATCTAAAAAAAAACACTTTACAGTGTGCTAACTCCTGTATAGGAGCAGTTAAAATGTAGGAGTAAAAAGTCAGGTATTGGCAAGTCATACTAACTTAATGCCCAAAGACCTTGCCTCTTCTAATGTTAAAGAGTTTGATTCTAGATACTCTTAGTATGCTGTGGGGTGGACTAGAGCAAAAGCTAGCCACTTGTTCTTCTGTGATTGCTACCATAACCAAACAAACCACCTGGAGTTGTTTGACATGATTAATAATGTTATCAGTAACACTAGCATTTCTGAAGGACAAAAGATTCTCATTAAAAATGATGTTGGCATACTTTTAAATGTGGTATTCAAGTGTCCTTGGATAAAAAATGTTTAAGTTAATTACATAAAAAGTTGTTTTTATTTCCTGTGCAATGTAACATTAAGATATTTTTAATATCAGTAGTGTTCAAGGATGCTACAAAAATAACTGGGTTTGAGTGACCCTTGCATGCACACTATGTGACCTTTAGACCTTCTTTTGTTGCAGCTAACACAGTCAATCAACATTTAACTGTAAGCAAAACTTCTTTGTTTAAACTCAGTTGACATTTTGTCATGCTTAGGATAAGAAAACCCAGGGACGCTTGGCTTCTTTTATCCTATGGAAATAATCTTGTATTACAGTAGTTGAACTTTCTCTTCTGCCAGTAGAAGCTCGGGGGGAGGGGGTAAGCTACCCCTTCCATCCTTCCAGTGTAATGTCCACAAAGGTTGCAAGGTACATTGCTATCTCCCCATATGGGTAAATACCAAAAAATGTGTATTTGATTCTTCTTCTTCAAAAACATATGCTTCAAGAATTAGTTAAGCTGGAGTGGGAGTTGTGTATGTACTTCCACATATTCATTCTTTTGATTGTCTTTTCAGCTTTCTTAGCCTGTTTACAAGCTATATTTGTTTTGTGCTTAAAATGTATTTTATACATTATGCTCAATACTAAAATTGTTCTATTGCAAAAAATGCTTATGTTTCCTAATTGGTTCCACATAAGTTCTATTGCATAAATCAAGTCATTATTACCTCTGCAAGTGTAATGTTTTAGCAAAATTACATTTATTTGTACAACTTTAAATCAACTGAAAAGGTCTAGTCAGTTTAAACTCTACAATCAAGCTTATTGTTTCTACTTACTATGAAGTAAAGTCTGGGGTAGGGGCAATCCCCCTAACTTCAGCAAAAAGATTCTTCTTCAATTGACCTTCAAGCAAGATATCCATTTTCTTCACTGCTGTTTATTCCAAACATGGCTGATACTTTATGCAAACCTATTGCTTTACTATGGACTGTTTATGGACTGTTAATCTGTGTGCCAGGGTGTAATCAACTACCACAACACAAATGCCATGCCAGTGTGTGTGTGTGTGGCTACTCAATGCACAATCTAATGCACCCCTGACCAGTGCAGCATGTCTGCTAATCAGCCAGCCAGCAATGTGAACACTGACTTTTCTAAATTGGTGTGTGGACATACTTAACAGCTGGTCTAGCAGCTGTGCCTCAAAGCTCAAGACTGGATCACAGCAAAGCTACATGGACTAAAAAATAGACAAATGTGTCTCTTGTTATAAACAGAGCCATACCAAAGGACAATGGTGTTTATGTGTTAACTCTGTCCTACTGTTTGTGGGGTAATAATAGTGTTTGTAACTATGCTAGTTTAAGCAACTCATTATGTTTTGTAGTCTCAAATGCCATATACTTAACTGTAACACCAACTGAATGCCCAAATGTGACAAAAGGGCCAGAGAGTGGATTTAATCAACACTTATTGATCAAGTGATTGTGAATAATGTGAAGTACAGTAGAGTACATATAAGTCTAGATTTTCTCTGGTTGGAATATGAATGTTAACAATAGTGATGCAGATACTGGTGTGTCAAAGTTTTATGCCACTATGTTAATTAACATGTTAAGTGTCATCATTTGGAGCTGTGATACCTCTCCTGTTTCTTAATGTACAGTCATTTTTAAATCAAAAAGATACTCATTTGATACAAATTCATAAGGCACAAGTAGTTGTAAATGAATTGCTCAGTGAGAGTGATAATGAGCACTTAATTTATAGCTATGCAGGGGGACCCTTAGGAGTCCTGTCTTTTAAAGTTTTACTTGTGTTGCAAGTGGTCTTAGTGTTTTTGGTAATTATAGGCCTGTGTCGCTTAAGACTTACTATTCGTAAAGTACGTAATGAGATGTACATGCTCCGAGGAGCTGCACTGTTGCACAAACAATAATTAAGAAACATAGGGCCAAGGGGCTTGTAACAAGGATAAAGCATGTCCCATGTTTCAGCCTTAAACTCATTTTGGTCTAAAACATAATGTGTTTGTGTAACAAATATTGATCTATGAAGCTGGATCATATAAAACTTGTAATTACAAGTTTAACTAAGCCACAAGCTGCAATATTAAAGTGCCTTTTAATATTTGTACTGACCATTTGACCAATAGAAAACAGATGTTTTAGGTGTCTGCACAAATAGAAACACAGGGATAGAGTTCAAGTTACCCTTTTGACTATTATTATTAGGACGGACCAGAGTGCCTGTGTGCACATTCCTAAGTGCAAACCTATTTCTTCCTCCTAAGACCTGAGTAACTGGTAATGACAATTATTATTATCCTTATATAGTAGTATAATTTACACTATCAATATATTTGTGCTGACAAGAGCTAGCTCATACATTAGCTAAAAAGAGAATTGCCTTATTAAGTTGATGTTTGTGCTTGTTTAGCACCAATCATAGAACTCCATAGGAAACTGATAGTACTGTCTTCCACTATATAAGCAAGCCACTATACACTGTTAGTTTGAAGAATTAAGAATTAAGAATGAAGGATGTACCACTTGTAATCTCTTGCTATGATTATTATTATAATCATTAAATTCTTCCGACATCAGTACCGTCTCCGTTCGTCTCCTTTCTAAGTATTTGTAATAGATAATTGTAATTTTTTCACAACGTTACACTGGTAATACCTACAGTGAGGGCCCAGGCAAAAATATTGCTGTCATTTGCCACTTTTTATCCTCACTCCCATTACATAAAAAAAAAAATATATATATATATATACAATAGGGGCACATTAGCACCGCTATAATTAGAGCTGAGTAGCTGATTACTGTTAAATCTCTAACTCTGCACCTGTTCAATGGTATTGCATGACATTTTTCACGCACTGTGGGGGGGTCTTTTGAATTTGCTAGTCTCATGATGGTCAGATATCCAGATTCCAAGATTTGAATAGTGCAAAAAGTGGGAAGTCTATTTTCTTCTGTTTTCTTTTGCTCTCTCCTGCAACCCAGACAGTTTGGAATTTTATTCTGAAATGCTCAAGGTAAAAGGGGCTTGCCCAAGAAAAGTTTCTTTTGGGGGGGATATTGGTCAGAAAATATTAATCTGTTCCCAAATTGTAAGAATCTGAAAGTTTGGTTCTGAGCATGCTCAACATGGCCTTTCATTTAAATGTTTGCTATGAAAGAAAAATTACTGGCTCACAAAAGAAGATTATTCTTTTATGAGTGAAAATTCTTCTTTTGTATATGAGCCATCTTGATTATTATTTTAAGACAAAAACTTGAAAACCCATAAAAATTATGTCTTGGAGAAACCAAACACATGACTCTACCATTTAGCTAGATTCTGTTATTTGTTTCTTTGAAAAAAAAAAGACAGTCAAATTATGGTTTTGAACATCCCTAAAATATTAGCTGGAAAGATTAGCAAGGGATCACAATTCTTCTTCCATGAGTCAAATTTTTTCTTTCGTAAATTTCACAAAAGAAAAATCTCTGTTCATGAAAGAAGATGGTGGGACTTTGTTTTTTAAGCTCTTTCATGAGTCAGCCTTCTTCTTTTCTGAGTCATGAAAGAACACATGAAAGAAGAAGGTCAGCACATGAAAGAAGAGGGTGGGACTTAGTTTTTTTACAGTTCTCTTGTGGTGTGACATGAAAGAAAGATTGTTCTCTCATGAGATCTCACAAAAGAACTGTCCATGACCAGGACTTTCTTGACTTGAAAAGTCACAGCTGGAGCCATACTGCTGGCTTTAATTAGAGCAGTGAGCTTCTGATCCCCTGATTTGTGTCTCTCTCTATATCTCTTGCACTGTCTATCTGTCTGCCTGTCTATCTATCTATCTATCTATAGTGTATGATGGAACGTCGTTCTCCAACGAAATCCATCATTGTCAAAACCTTGTAGTCACACACTAGTGACGTTTGCTGAGCAGCAGAAGGATTTTTTCTACTGCACTGCGAATGTCACACATTGTGTTCTCGAGCAGTATTTGACAGTTAGGGCTCACTCTATAGAAAGGACACATAGCGAAAGCAGCAATGTGGGCGGCAGTACTAATGTTTAGTTAAAACTTTCAAAAATGTAAAGTTCTGAAACAGTTAAAATGTCAAGCGTGAACACGTTCAAAATGTAAAGTTCTTTTTCCTTCTAGTAACCCAGGAAGAATGTTTGGAAGCAGAAACATGCTGTAGTGATTTTTTCTCAAAAAACGACGTTCCACCATACACTATAAAGAAAAGTGCATGGGGAACAGTTGACAACAGGGCATCTTTCACCTCCTTGGCACTATGACGACGGATTGCCTCTTGAGCTGTGCTCTCGAGGTAATCCATCGTCATAGTGCCAACTCGGTGAAAGAATAGCCCTGTTGTCAACTGTTCTCCATGCACTATCTATCTATCTATCATTCATCTATCTATCTATCTATCTATCTATCTATCTATCTATCTATCTATCTATCTATCTATCAATGTGATCTTTTTTATTGTTCTTAATGGGCTGGGTGCCATCCCAGTACCTCTATCTATCTGATCTACTTTTTAACATTTTTCTAATGGACTGGAGTGCCTACCTGTGGTACAACTTTTCTCCACCCTCCTTCCAGCTCTCACACCACCGCTTACCAATTTTTTGTAAATAGTGTTGACTGGGGAACCATCCCCCAGCACCACTTATCTTGCTCGCCCCTCTCCAGGTTGCCCAGCCCCTTCCTTTGATATATGTGTCAGCACCAAGGTGTCCACCCACAGTGCCACCGAAGATCATCCCAACACTGGGAGTGCCCATTCTCTAGTACTGGTTTGTGTCCCCCTACTGTAAAGAAAACCGTTCCTTATTGTTCTTATTTTCTAAGCTAAAAAAAATGGTCCATCAGTGATGTGACCCCTAGATCCCTACCCACCTCACCCCAACCCCCACTCAGCACCCACCACACCACACATCACCACACACCCTCACTCACGTGAACATGTCCCATAATGTAGATTCACTCGATGATTGAGACACATCTTGCTGCTGGAAGTAGTGAGTGCAATATGAGAAAATAAGGTAAGGGCAGGTTAATGCATTTCAATGAGGCTTGAAGTTGTATTCATAAGCTTGTCATTTTTTGAACATTTTTAAATCACATTTTCCAACATGGCCTTTTTGGGATGCCAGCTCATGAACAAAGGTGGTAAAATTATTCAAATCTGTCCCAAAAGGTGATTTATGTGGTCACTTTACAAAATCACTTTTTGGACAGGATTTGAGAAATTTCTCCACCCTTGTGCATTAGGTGGAGTTATAAGAAGGCTATATTAAAAATTTGTGATAAACACTTTAAAAAACAACAAAGTTAGGAGCATAAATTGGCATTTTTCAATACACGCTCATAACTTTGGTCATTTTCAATATTTTCACCCTAAATTTTCAACATTGCCATTTTTACACCACCTCCTGAATGTGATGGTTGTCATTTTTCAAATCTTGGCTAAAATATGTTTTTGCACTTGTGGTGTGAAATGACATTTCTGTCGGTATTTGAGAATTTTCACCTACCGGGTTAATGAGGAGGAGCCATAACATGTCTATGTTGATAATTTGGGATTAAAATATTTAAAAAACAACAACCTATACAGTGCACTTTGGGACTTGTCTATGCTCTCATAAGTTACATATGGCTGATGGGGTTTACCCATAGTGCTTCGACAGCACTAGCACTGACATCCCCTACAGCGACGGCTGCAATGCTGACTGTTGGCATTGTAGCCACAGGGATATCAGCACACACAATTGGGGGACTGCACCCCCAAACCCCCCCTTGAGGGGGACTCTTCCCCCACACCCTCTGGTCTCTAGGATTCTAACTCTGAATCAGAGTTGGACCCGGGGAGGATAAACACCAAGCGAGGCAGTCCCGAGCAGCACACAGACCACTGCAGTGATGAGTGAATTTTGGCCTGATTCCTGTCACCGTGGTGGTCTTCTCTGTGCCAGAGTCACTGTGGTAACAGTATACTGACTGAGGTACTTGCTTGTCTCCAGTCCAGAGACTTTGCCTGGTGTACCGTTAAACTCACTGACTCCCAATCTTCACTAACCCATTATAGAAGCCAAAGCCATCAGACTTGAGAAGTCTGAGTATTTTGCTTCCATGCTGCAAAACAATATAAATAAATCCTACAATTTGTGGAAGGTTATCCACTCCCTTTTCTCCCCTTCAACCCAGTCTCTCCCTCCCACTTTAAAGATTGGTGATTCTCTTATTTCTGACCCTTCTGCTGTTACTAACTCTTTCAACTCCTACTTTACTACCTGTGCCCTTTCTCTTATTTCTTCCTTCTCCACCCCCTCTCTTTCCCTTCCAACCCTTCTTCTCTTCCTTTGTTCTCCTTCTTTACTATCACTCCTGCTGTTTCCCTAAAGTCCCCACTTCCCTTAAATCCTCTAAAGGGAGGTAGTCCCAATGGTCTTGACTTTAAGCTTCTCCTTCACTCAACACCTGCCATTGCTCTTCCAATTACCTTACTTCTCAATCTCTCCTTCTCCTCCTGTACTGTTCCTGACATCTGGAAACAGGATACTGTCATATCCATTCACAAAGGTGGTGATCCCTCCTCTTCTGGTAACTTTCATCCTATTTCTCTCCTTCCTACTTTGGCTAAGTTACAGGAACACATAGTTCTATCTCAGCTTACTTCCTTTCTCTACAATTCCTCCTTTTTCACACCATTCCAGTCTGGTTTTAGGAAATTCCACTCCACTTCCACTCCACTTACAGCTATGGATAAAGGACTGATGACTTCTGCCATTTTTGTTAATCTTGCTAAAACTTTCAACACTGTGACACATCCCCTCCTGGTGGACAAACCTAAAGCTGTGGGCCTCTCTGATCCTTCAGTCTGTTGGTTTTGCTGATACCTTAATGGCAGATATCAAGCTGTCTAGATAAGTAAATCCTTGTCACCTTCCCTTCTTATAAGCTCAAGTGTTCCTCAAGGGTCCATCCAGGATCCTATTCTCTTTTCAATATTCCTAAACAATCTACCATCCATATGTTCTTCTGCACACATTCATATGTATGCTGATGACACAGTTCTTTTTGCTTCTTGCTCCTCTCTGCATGACCTCGCCTCCTGACTACAGTTGGATTTTGACAACATGTAGCACTGGTTCAGGGTTAACCAATTGACTCTTAATGCCAAAAAAAAAACAGTCTCTATGACTTTTGGTACTTGGCAGAGGCTTGCCAAACTCATCTCTCCTCTCCTATTCAATACCATTGAAGGTGCTTTACTTGAAGATGTCTCCATCTTTAAGTATCTTGGGGTCTACCTCAACTGGCATCTTAATTTATCTATGCATATTGATGCAATTCACCATAAGTTTCACCCTAAGCTTGGTGCTTTGTACAGGAACAAAGAGAAGTTGTACTGAAAATGATCCTTCCAATCTTTGACTATGGTGATTTAGTATACTGTAGTGCCCCTAAAATCTCCCTTTTCCAGACTTGACCCCCTTTTTCATTCTTTCTGCCACTTTGCTTTAGAGTGCCCCTGTTGTACTCACCACTGCTCTCTTCACTCAGCTCTTTCTTTGCCTTCTCTTGATGCTAGGTGCTTTTCACAATGTGTCATTTTTTTTGTCCAAATTCTGGTTTAGCTCCCTTCCATCTTATCTCAAATCTCTTCTTTCCCCTCCTCCTTTTTCTTCTTACCTTCTTCACAACAAAACTTTCCATTCTTTTTATATCCCTCCTTGAAAATCTGTTGTTGGCCGATATGCGTTTTCTTACCACTTTTCCAAATTTTAGTCCTCCCTTCCCCTTTCTATTCATTCTGCCTCCTCTACTTTCTCCCTAAAGTCTATTCTTTCTGACTTTTGTCATCCTACTGCTTTTAACTTTTTCTCTATTCCCTAGTCTTGCCTTCTTTTAGCTGTTTCTGTTATTTATTTTTCGTATATATTTTGAGAGTGGGTTTATTTTTCTGCTTGTCTTCATTACACCTTACCTTTAGTGTTCATGAATCTACTTGTATTACTATTTATTATATTTTACCATGTTATAATATTTTTAGCTATCTCCTAGTCCCCTGTCCCCCAGGACTCGTCTGGAAATGAACTGTTGTTTAGCTCAGCATGTATTTCCTGGTTAAATTTTTAAACAAATAAATAAATAAATAAGTTCAGTAAATTTCAATATTTTGACTCCAGAATATTAACATAGAAATTTTTTTCACACTCCCCACATAAATGCAACAACTGTTATTTTTTTTATGCTCCTCACCCCTCAGGCTCCCAGTCCACCACTACTTCTGGCTCACACATCACCCCTGCTTCCTGCTGGTCTCACACCCATTGCCACACTCCGCCAGTCAGGCCCAACACACCCTGCTTCCAGGGGTCCAGCTCTAACCCTACCAGAAGGGCCCCCCTCCCTGGCAGGAGGAACTGGGAGGAGGAGGAGGAAAAGTCTGAATGCTACCTCCAGAGTAGATGCAGAGGATGGTGGTGGTATGCTTGTGAAATTATAGCATGCTGGGACATGTAGCTGTCATCTGGAAGTGCTGGAACAGGCTCCCTTTTCCATTATCTGGTCCCATCCCTCTCCCATACTGGGCCAATCATGGCGGTGACCTGGGGTGGGGAAGTTAGTCAGTGCATCAAGGCAGCACATGGCCTAGAATGTTGCCCAATCCACCACCAGGTGCTTTAAGGCCCTGCCCACCCCCCTGGAGTGAAGCATCCAAAGGACGATCTAAACTGCCTCCCTGCTGGTCTCCGCTCCTAACACCCGGGCTCAGAGTGCAAACCTGGGTTACCAGTGTGGCAAGCAAAATGCCTTTACTCAGCACCATGGAGCCAACCCAGCTGTTACTTTTCAAATTCTGGCCAAAATGTGTTTTTACACCTGTGGCACACAAATGATGTTTCATGCAGGATTTGAAAACTCTTGAGGAGGGGTCATAAGAAGGTTATGCTGAAAATTTGGTGTAAAAATATGGTAAAATGGGGGTGTGGCTAGGCAACCAACAATTGTGGATGTCTTCTAACAAGGCTCCTAACAGCAGTGAGTACATTGCAGCATTAATACTATTTTTACCCATCAGGCAGTAAGTACTGACCAGAACTTTTTAGAATCTGATGGCAGCATTCCAAACCAGGAAGAGGCAAACCATGATCTCCTTTGAACCTTCAAACAAGTCTCCTAATCTCACTTGGGAGGCCTGCACCCATTTACAAAGCATGGCACCTGAGGCAGGAAAGGACAAGGACAGAAAGACTGAGGATAAATTGTTCACCTCACTGATTTGAAATCTGCAGCAAGAGGTGAAATCTGGATTTAAAAATGTTTCACCACAAATCACCCACCTGCAGAGTGTTTTTACAGGACTCTCAGAGACATCAGCGGCTCATTCTTGGTGGCTTGTTGAGTCAGGGAAAAGTATTAGTGAGCTCAAACATTTGATAGCTGATCTCACAAGAGACCAAAACAAGCTCCTTGAAACAGTAATTCTGTATGTGATAGCGGGCTGGAGATCAGGAAATCCAAGGGAGAAGATCTAGCCTGCTGCTCATTTGGCTACTGGAGATCTTTGAGGGTAAGGAGAGTGGCAGGGCAGTCCAGCATATGCTTGCAGAGAAGCTGGGAATGGGTCCTGAGCTGTAGCTTGAAAGATTCAATAAGCACACCACACTGGTCCCCGGCTGCAGCCCCATGATAATCTGTGACATTATTTGATTAACTATTTATGCTCTCCCAAAAAGGAAAAGATGCTGCAAGCAGCCGGGCACAATGGACCCTTGGATGTGGACAGTGCTCGGGTGTACATTTTCTAGGACTTCAGTTAGGACTTCCAGATCCAAAGGCAAAAGTATTCAGGAGTTAAAACTTAACCCTATGTGCTGGGTTGGGACTCTACACTTCTCTACCCAGCTAAATTTAGGATCACCTGCCGGGGCAATCCACTGAAGATTTTCACAAAACCGCTGAATGGTGAGGAATATGTGCACATGATGGAAGCTGTGAAAGAGGGCCAGTCTCACACCAGAAATAATCAGCCATCTCTCTGATTATCATTATGCCTGTAGTGCACAGTGAGGGGGTAAAGGGACTGACAGATAAGCTGGCTGTTAAAACTGGCTGAAATTAGTGACAAGACCAGTTAAAAAGGTATCACACCAGTTAAGTGTTAATTATACAATTAAATTCATTTTTTTCTGTGTTGGGAAGCTCTTCCATGTTTATAATGTGCTTTGGGGACCCCCTGGCTTATATACACTTTCTTGCAGGGCCTGAGCTCCTCACTGTTCAACTAACTCTGCTGAGATGAAGTTGACTTAAGGATCTTTTCCTTTTTGTGCCATTACAGTCTTCTAATTTTCTTCTTTATATTGGCATTTGTGTTAGAGAGACCATAAACTGCAATCCTGCTATGCCCTTAGAGAACAGTCTGGGTGGCCTGGGTACCATTTCTCAGCCATGAGGCATTATATAAGACAGTGCAATCTTAGTTCCCATAGCATCTGCCTATCAGCCTGTGACATTGCAGGGACACTGACTTTTAAGATGGCAGCTACTGGGAAGCATTTACAATATATTCATTAATAAGTATTAATGTATTGAAAACTGCAGCCTTGTGCTCATAGATGGTCACACTTAGCATGTGGGACTTTATTATTCTAACTCTCATTTGTGGACTATCCTGAGTTCCTGTGTTCAGGTCCTGCCATTCCTCCCCTCTGACTGCAGCTGGGGCTGCAGGTAGTGGTGGTGGTGGTGGGGCTCACGTCCTAAGCCCTTCAGTCGATTCTACATGCTTACTGACACTTAAGAGAGTCTTTAGGTATCCTGCTGTTGTTGAAGATGTGATTGTACTGTAGCGTATGCATTGGAACTCTCCAGATTACTATATACTTTATACCTCCAGTTGCTTTTGGGCCGTTTAGCAACTCCAATGCATTATTATGTATTCTATGAGAAGTTACTAATGCAGAGTTGAGATCATTAAGCATGAAGGTGCTCTTTGAACCTGTATGGGATGTGGTTTATGGATTTATGCTAGAGTGGGACCCATCTGGGTATTGTGGGGGGGGGTCACGTCACCGGGTATGCCCAGATTGTTGCCTGATCGTGTCCCCTATGGGACTGCTATTGTTGTGCATTCACATGCCTATAGGGGGTCTATGGGTCTCTTTTGGCTAGCCATTGTCTTCATTCACAAAGCTTGATGGTGGCTGAGGCTCAGGGTCAAATATGTCTTCTGCATGCAAGGTGGGAGGGAGTAGATTCTGGGCATTTTATGTCTTTATTTACATGACTGCTGCACCTACTATCCTAGTGTTCCATAGAATGTGAACATAGGTGCTCAGCCCTATTTTCTTATCCACTAACAGAAGTGGTGGGATGCTGTATTTTTTGAGTGCAAAAGGTTGGTGGGGCTAACTGTTATTTATTGATTTATTTATTTATACATTTGGAAAATAAACCTTTAAGCACAAGTGCTATTTTACAAATGTTCCATGTCAAGGACAAGGACAAGGTACACTGGACCTAGTTACTGTTTTGATGTTGTGATGCATGTTGCACTAAATGTTCTCATTCTGGGAGGAAGGCAGTCTTGTGGGGGGTGATGGGGGCACAACTCAGACCCTTGTGTGAACCATTATTAATGTTCTCTTCATCTATATGTC
This sequence comes from Neoceratodus forsteri, assembly GCA_016271365.2. Classification (NCBI taxonomy): domain Eukaryota; kingdom Metazoa; phylum Chordata; order Ceratodontiformes; family Ceratodontidae; genus Neoceratodus; species Neoceratodus forsteri. The sequence continues at coordinate 1,434,980,687 of CM028131.1, read as the reverse complement.
TTCAGGGACTTGTTTGGAATCAGCAGCAGATTTGGGGGAGGGATGGGGTTGATTTGTTGGCTGCTGGGGTTGCTTATTCTGAATTTCTGGGGGATGAGGGTATGGGGGTGTTGTTTAATTCTTGGATTGGTATGGTTTCATGTGACTGCATGTTTCAATATTTTTTCTGTCCTTCAATAGAAATTGATACTTGCAGAAATGCTCTCAAAGTAATATGGACAACTGCAGAGTTGTTGGTAAACCAGAATGGGGTAAACATAGATTATGGCTAATGATTTTTTGCATATATAGTCCTGGAACATCAAAGATTTGAAACCTCAGACATAAGAGAGCATTGACCAAAATCAAAAGTACAAAAACTGATATTATCTGCCTGCAAGAGACCCACATAAGGGAGGGTGATGGTAACCTATGCAAAAGAATTAGGGAGTGAATGGTATGGATCTTACTTTTCTCCAAAGCTCGATGTACTGCTATATGGTTTTGGCCTCACTTTCCTGAGACAGTTACTAAGGTGAGTGCTGACCCAGGGGACAGCTACATACTGGTGCAGGTAATGCTGAACATGGGACATAAAGTGGCTATTGGCTGCATATATGGTCCGAATGTCACCAGCCCTGATTTCTTCCACTGGCTTTTGGTGCAGATAGTGGACTTTGAAGGGCCATGGATTCAATGTGGTAATTATAATTGTGTCAGGGACACAACATTAGCTAGATCCTCAAAAACTATTATTCCTATGTCCAGAAGTGCTAAAGCACTATTCGGCTGATGTCAGATTGTGCCTCGGTGGATGCATGGAGGCATATATCCCCTGTGGGCATAGAATATATGTACAGTGGTAGTCACTGAAAAAGTTTCTCAGTACTGAGGTATACCTGGGTATATGTATTTCTGTCATTCAGCTGCCAACTATACCAGACTACATGCCATTTTGATTTCCCCAAAATGAATCCCTTCTATTCACTCCATGCTGCATGACTCGATCTTGGCCAGTATCTATGATTCTGTGCTGCCTATTTTGCAGGGGTGTGCGGGGGTGTGTCTCCTCAGCAGATAACCTCTCGAAGTTAGACCCAGTCCTCCTGAAAAAAAAATGAGTTTATTTTCCATATCAAGGTGCAGATACAAGTGTACCTCAATTTCAACACCAGAGGAGACACGTCTGCTGTTACCAGGTGGTGGGTCCTGAAAGCGTTCTCAAGAGGGGCCATAATTTCATACTTCTCCCACAAAAAGAAAACTGAAACCCCAAAACTAACCACCCTGGAACAAATATTCCAGGTTGAGGGGTGACATAAGTCCTCTCCCACACCTGATGATTTTCAGAAGCTGCAAAAATTGAAGTGGGAATAGAATAGATTATCCAACTCAAAAATAGAATGCACTATCTTAATGACAAAGGCAACAAATTACTTTGAAAGACACTCTGGAGAAAAATTGCTGTCATGGCAATTAAAGCATAGAGAAAGTGTTAAAAACATAGCCCAAATTAAGGATAAGGACAAGGGTAATACATACACCAGTGGGGACATAAGGAACAGTTTTAGGGTGTTTTATCAGTAACTGTACACCTCTGAAGTGCATCCAACAGAGGAGGATATCAGGACATTCTTTACTAAAACCATGATCCCCATGACTGATCCACAGAGTAAGCATAGTATGGAGAGGGATATTACTTGGGATGAAGTCTTGAAAGCCATTCATCACCTTAAAGGGGGGAATGCACTGGGACTGTATGGATTCTTCATAGATTTATACAGGACCTTTAGTGCAGCATTGAGGGAACCACTCTGTGATATGATATCAGAGAGCCTGGAGTGTAGTGGGTTGCCTCCATTCATGTGGTCAGCCTTTATTACTGTTCTCCCCAAATCCAGTAAAGACCCAATGCTTTGTGGATCATATAGATCAATCTCACTCCTTACAACAGACTATAAAATTATAGCCTAGGTGCTGGCCTGCTAGCTGGAGTCAGTACTTCCCTCAATTATACATGTTGATCAAGCTGGTTTTGTACAAGGTCTCCAAGATAAGCACAATGTACAAAAGGTGATGAATATTATTTGGCAGTGGGCACCAAAGCAGTCCAGTCCTGGGGTGGCTGTCTTAGCCCTCGATGCTGAGAAGGCTTTTGACTGCATGGAGGGGGGTACATGTTTGCTGCTCACAAGAAATTTGGTTTTGGAGAAAATATGTTAAAATGGATCTCAACACTGTACCAGTCACATTTGACCCAGGTTGAGGTTAATGGTAATGGTTAATGGTAGGCTTACAAAACCATTCCCTCTCATCAGGGAAGCCAAGCAGGGATGCCCCTGTTCCTATTGTTATATATTATGTCCCTTGAGCTACTGGCTATAGTAATTAGGGCTGATCCTCAGATCATGGGCTTCCAATCAGGTCAGCAGCATTACAAGCTATCACTATTTGCCAATGACCTTTTCATTTACCTGGGAAAGTCAGTGAGGGTATTCTGAGTTCATCAAATTCTAACTGAGTATAGCAGCATCACTAGTCACAGAATTAACAGGACCACAAGTAAGATTATGCTGTTTTGCCACGAGCCACACACACACACTACGTCCATAATTCCCTGAATAGGAAAGTGGTCAATAGGTTAAAATACCCAGGCGTAAACATTACCAATAATGGTCCCAGGTTGTTTCAAGTCAACTACAATAGACTACAGTATTCAGTTCCATAAAACATGACTGTGAGCATTGGTAGGGTCTCCCCCTTGGAATTATAGGGTGGGTTAACACTATTAAAATGAGTATACTACCCAAATGTCTTTACCTCTTTCAGAATCTACCCATTTGAGTTCCTGAAAAGTTTTTTAAATCACTGGACAGTGTTTGGCATAGATTTCTCTGGAGTGGGAAAAGTGCCCACATGCCTAGGGATATCTTGCAGCTACTTTTGAGAAAAGAGGGTTTAACATTGCTCAATATGAAATATTATCACTAGGCAGCTCAGTTGGCACTTTTGGCTGAGGGGGATAAGAGGAGCCCACCCTAACTGGTTGGTACTTGAGGGAGAGTCTATGAGGCCAGTTTAATACACAGTCATTTATTGCCAGTCTTAACTAACATGTCCCTTTCTTCAAAGCAGAACTGCTACACTAGACAATTAGCTAGGATTCGGCTGGGTCCCCACAAATTTATCAGCCATCCAAAAGGGATAGCAACTCCAGCCTGTTTCATAGGAGTTTGTAAACAGATAATAGGTTACAATGTTTCCTCGCACCAAGATCTGTCAAGATGTGGTAAGAGAGGGTTACAGTTTGTGAGTGTCAGTCAGCACTTATCTCACAATAATGTTGGGTCTTCCCCCATAGGAGAAATACTTTTATGGCCCCAGAATGACTCCGGACACCTTATAGCATTGTATAGATTGTTTGGGGGAGTGACCCCCCTCCTCGAATTGCAGCACGGGAGTGTTGGAATAAGGATCTGCATGTGGTAATAGGGACATACAAATGGCAAGTCACAATTGAACATGTGTACACATGTTCTAGCTCCAATAAACTGAGAAGAATTCAGTTTAATTTTCTTTACAGGACCTACCTCACACTGAAAAAGCGTCATCAATATAAGGACTCTTATGATCCTGGTTGATCTAAATGTTATGCAATGGATGAGGACTTCATACACGTGACACTGACGTGTAGCAAGAGAGTACCATTTTGGGTTGAGATGCATAAAACAATAGAATTGTTACTGGAGTGGTGACTTCCTAGTAGCCCACCTGAGTTTATGCTGGGCATAGGAGATTTTCAGACATTTGGCTGCGTAAGTAGAGTTTGACATAGATTGTGGGGAATTGCATTGATTAACACAAGAAAACTGCAGTACTTTAATAAAATATGTTTACAAATAAATAAGATAAAATGACCAAGTTATGAGTAAAACTTGAAATGATTTTTGTGCTTCTGTAGCCTGATGGACTCCACATTTGGCATAGGGCCCAAAGGGCCCTGCATGTCTGCATCTGTAGTCACATGGAAGTGCAGGGCCAAGAGGGACCCACATGAATGAGGATACGATTCCACCATCTCAAAAAGAAAGGAAATTAATTGCACAAACTGCATTAATGCACCAAAAGTAGGGAAATGTGGTTTAGAGTTTAAGCAGCAAAAGCCCACAGAAGCAGCCACATACAGCCATAAGACAAACAGCATACAACTGTTTCCAGATGACGCACATGCAGTAGCACTGATGTGATATCTTCTTGGATTTGTATCTGTGCCTGCATGAGCACAGGCCCCCCAGGGACATGTACAAATTGAATTTATTTATTTATTTAAAAGTTTTTCCAGGAAAGGCATACTGAGCAGACTACCACTCAATTCCATATGCGTCCTGGGGGTTGTTGAGGACAGGATAATACATATCAATTACAGAAATACAAAATACAGAATACAGAAATTTCACAGATTATATACAAAAGATTATACAAGAATATAAACAGTATGTACACAGCAAGCAACAGAAAAATCTGAGTAGATAAGGCAGCAATTGGTAGAAGGTGCAATGACAACTAACTGGGTCAGGGTTAAACATTTTGAGTAAACCACAATTGGAGCAAGTTGGAGAGCTGGCCCATTCCTAGTGTGAGTCTAGGCAGCATGAGCAGTTAGCGGAGACTTGTCCTTTAAGAGGGGAAATTAGTTGCCGAGAGGAGAGGGCATGCCAAATGCCCACAGGCAGGGGGATCCTTAGTTTTGGTAGTCGGGCTCTAAAAGCTGACTGGCTGGCAGAGGTCACCATGTACGGGACTTGAAGGAGCCAGGAGTTGAAATTCCTGAGTGAGTATGTAGGTGGTGTTTGAGCAGTTAGGGCAGAGGCAAGGTAGGAGGGCAATAACTGGGCCCAGAATTTGGCTATGAGTCTATTACAGTGGGACTGGCACTTGTTGAAGAGCGAGGGGAGGTTAAGGGACCAGTAGAGGTCACAGTGGTGGGTGGAGGGTGAACAGTTCAGCATGAAATGACAGAAGGAGTTGAAAAGAGGATGCAGTCTAGCCAGGGTGGACTTAGGGGTGGCACTGTAGACTACGTCCCCGTAGTCAAAAATAGGGAGAATCATTTTCTGCAATATTTCCTTGCAGGCTGACAGAGGAATGCAGCTTTGGTTCCGGTATAATGTGCTCAGCCTGGGGTGCAGTTTTTTGTGGGTTGCTTCAATATGTGTATAAAAGTTGAGGTGCTGGCCCAGCCAGACCCCTAGATATCTTAAGGAAGTACAAACTTCTAATGGGGTCCCATCTAGGGTTTTGAAAGTGGGGGAGGCAGGGAGTCAGAAGAGTCTCTGCCTCGTGCCAAAGGTTAAGGAGACCATTTTCTTGGCATTGAGAATAAGTTGATTTGTGCAAAACCAGAGCTGAACATCATTGAAATCTTGCTGGAGTCTGGGCACTACTTCCAGGGGGGAGAGGCCTGAGTTATACAGTACTGTATTGTCTGCATACATGTGAATGAATGTGTGTGGGCAGACTGATGGCAGGTCGTTAAGGAAAATGGAGAACAAGACTGGGCCAAGGACAGAGCCTTGGGGGACACCAGTGGTGACAGGGATGGAGTTGGAGGTGGAGGCACCAATTCTGACTGATTGGGACCTGTCTGCAGGTATGATTTGAACCAGCTGATGGCCGCACTGAAGAGTCCTGCGCTAGAGAGCTTTGATAGGAGAAAGGCATGTGAGACAGTGTCAAAAACCTTAGCTAGGTCAAAGAAAATGGCAGATGTGATGTGACCTTTGTCCATGCCTCTCAGGATGGAGTCTGTGAGTCTGATGAGGGAAGTGACAGTGGAGTGGGATTTCCTAAAGCCCGACTGGTTAGGAGTAAAGAAGGAGGAGGAGGAGTTGAGGAAGGAGATAAGTTGTGAGAGGACTAGATGTTCCTGGATTTTGGCTAGAATGGGGATGAAGGAGATGGGACGGAAGTTACCGGGGGAGGATGGGTTGCTGCCTTTAGGGAGGGGGATGACTGTGGCATGCTTCCAATCTGAGGGTATAGAGGCGATAGTGAAGGAGAGGTTGAAGAGGGATGCTAGTGGGATGGTGATCGCTGAGGCAGAAAGGTAGAGCATTTTGGTATCCAAACTCGAGAGGCATTTACCCTTAGAGGGATTGAGGGCAAGCTTGGCTTTGAGTACTTCAGATGGAGTAACCAGGGAGAAGGAGAAAGCTGGGTAGGGGGTTTGGGTGGTTAGGGATGCAGATGTAGGGTGGTGTGGAGCAGGCAGTGGGTTAGAGTAGTGAGGGGACACACTGCTAGTGAACACCATGTTGAAAACAGTGGCCACTGCATGTGATTCTGATATGGTGGAGCTGCCTACAACTAGGGTAGGGGTGGGAGGCTGGGTGGGAGGGGGAGAAGAGTGATTTGATTGACCTCCAAAACTTAGCTGGATGATTTAGATTGTTTTGGAAGGATGATGTGAAGTAGTAGGCTTTAGTCTGTTGGATAAGCCTGGTGTAGGCATTTCTAAGCATTCGATAGTGTAGGTGGTCAGCGTGTGTACCCAATACTTTGTAGGCTTTTCACGCCTGGTCCCTGGCTTGGAGGTGATCCATGAGGTCTGCAGAGATCCAGGGCAGATGGGCACCCCTTACTCAAAGCTTTTTGAGTGGGGCATAGTGGTCCCAGACGGCAAGAAATTTGGACTTGAAGAAGTCTAGGGCGGAGTCAATAGAGGTGGCCTTGGGGATGTAAGACCAGTCCAAGTTTGCTAAGTCATTTAGGAGTCCTTCAAGGTTAAGAGATTTATATGACCTGATGAGGAGAGTTCTTGGTGGAGGTGACTTGGCTTTAAATAATTTTTTTACTACGTATATCATGTGGTGATCACTCAGAGAGTCTGGTAGGAGGCCAGAGGCAATTATCCTGTGTGGGAGAGAAGTGAGGGCCCAATCCAGTAGGGAGTGGTTCAGAGATTTGTGGTTTAGATGCGTGGGCTCAGTGATCTCTTGAGACAGATTTAATGTTGCCACATGGTTTCGGAGCTTAGTGCAAGTACCAGAGAGCCAGTTCAGGTTAAACTCACCAAGGATATTGAACTCCCCTCCTGAAGTAATGGTTTTTATGGTGTCCAGATGTGCTGTGATCGAGTTTAATTGGGAGTCTGGGGAATACTAGGAGCCTGCTATAAATATAGGGATTGAGTGGGGTAGGGAGATTTTTATTAGCAAGGCGTCAATGGTTTGCGGGAGTGCAGACAGCAAGACTGGAGAGAACTTTACCAGGGATGATATGTAAATGGCTATTCTGCTACCTCTCTTGGTGCCTGGGTGGTCATGACGAGTGATGGAGTAACCAGGAACAACAACTTCTGCATCCAGGTTGTGTGGTTTCAGCCAGGTCTCAGTGATAATCAGGATGTCAGGACATAGTGATAATACTATTGATTGTAGCAAGGGCAGTTTTTGTAGGAGGCTGCATATATTTAGGTGGGCTATTTTTAGGCCTCTGGGTAGTTGGCCAGTGGGGGAGGGGTTGTGGCTATTGTGGGTGACTGGTCCAGATTTTAGCTCAATGTCTCCTGCAAGGAGGAGTAGTAAAGTTAGCACCAGTTTTGAATTTGTTAGAAAATATTTCGGCATGTGGTGGGCAGTGGGAGTCTGGGAGGGCTGTGAGAAATAACCCAACACAGGGAGTTTCATCACTGTCAGCCCAGTGTGAAATGATGGGGGGATAATGGAAGAACCAGGAAGCCAGTAACAGTGAGGCCTGAGTGGTTACTGTCCAATTATGGAGGAGGAGCATGGACATGGGTGTGTGTTTTGGGAAGTGATTTATGGAGGACTAGGTTGCGATTTAGGGAGGAGCGAGGGTGGGAAGGATGCTATTGTGGCAAGAAAGACTATCCCTAAAATAGTTTTATAGGCTATGTGCAGTGTGGTGATGCTGGATGGGGGATTTAGTGCAACACTTAGCTGTAGTGGCCACTAGTGGTGAGAACTGATAATTTGCAAAGGGGAAAGTAGGGTAATTGGTTAAATATGTCACCTGACTTAGCCTATATAGTAAGTTGCTCACCAAGGGTAGTGGTGGGGGTGGTGGGGCAGCTGACAGGAAGCATCAGCGGGAAGAACACAGTCTTCAGAGACACAATGGATTAACTGCCGTGCCTGAGTGCCTCTTCTTGTACCTTCGTGTTTCGGCTCGGGGGAAGGCGGCTCCATGTGTCTTCATGACCACCAGCGTGTCTACCACCAGGGGAGCTGAGGAAAGAGGAAAAAACAGAAAGTATTTATAGGTATGGCTTGCTAGGAGGGGGTTGGGTAACAAGCAAGCTACAATCTGAACTGAAAACGAGTTACTCCGATTTATTTCACTTTTTGAACCAGGAGCTCCAGGGCACAGGATTTGCTCAGAATACAAGTTCTTGATTCAGTGATTGGTCTGGTTATTTTTACTTTTGAAAGAGATTCTCTGGGGCAATCGGTTTTGCTCAAAATGCTAGGTTCTGACACAGAATTTGCTCTGGTTTAACTTAATTCTCTGTGAGGCACAGGATTGCTCAACTAAGTGTCTGAATAGTAAGCTCCTGATTAAACTAGGTCCTGTATTAACTAGCAACTCCAGATTACTTAATACATATTAAAGCTCCGTTTGCTGAACAAACACAGTCACAGGAGCATCTCATTTGCTTAAATATTTGGGAGCACAAGTACATTCCTCAGGATACAATAGCTGCAGCACATTTATGTTATTTTTTTTTAATTTACTAATTTAATTTCCTATTTTCCCTTACCAAGTAGTAACTTATTTCTCTAGCAGCAGAAAATACATTTGTTCTACCCTTCGGTATCAGATTCAGCAGCACTGGACAGACCAAATTGCTGCCACACTTTGTGTGTATGTCATACAGTGTGTTCTGCAGACATAAGGCCCCATGGGGCCTGTGCCTCTACAGACAGAGATACTCATGCACACTGCATGACATACCTTGTTAGAGAGCATGATCCGCTACTCCATGGTTTTCTAGATACAGCTGTGTAACCAACAACCTGCTACCTCCTTGTACATTTTCTATATATGCTGCTGAAACCATGATGCCCACATTGCAACAGTACTTCTGTCTGTGTAATAGCAGGTCATGGGGCCTGCCCTTCTGGAGCCAGAAATCAGTGTGTACAGTATGTCGTACACCTGTGGGTGAAGTGGTGCAGACCCCCAAGGGTGAATGGAAGTACTGTTGTAATTTTGGTATCTTGGATTTTGTGGCTCTTGCAATTCTGCAGCCAGAGATCCGTGTGTATGTCTTATTTCCTGTGGCTGCAAAAGCACAGGCTAATCAGGTGTGTGTGTGTGTGTATGTCTTACAGTGTACATGAATACCTGAGGCTACATAAGTACTAGCCCCATAGGGGTGTGCCCTTCTGCAGAGAAAATAACTCTTGAATTTGGATATTATGGATTTATATTTGTGTCTGCAGGGGCCTGTGCTTCTGAAAATGGAAGCAGTGTTGTGATTTGAGTATTCTGTATTTCTATCTGCAGTGACAAGTGAGTGTGTATGTCTTGCTGTGTGCATGGCACAGATACAAATCCATGAAGGTAGCACCTCAATGGTACTGCATTTATGTCATCTGGAAACAGTTGTATATTGTTTCTCATGTGATGATGGCTGTCTATAGTTGATTGTGTGGACGTGTCCTTTCATTGCTGCTTGGGGGTGGAGTTAGAGTTGAAACCCCTATTGCCAAATTTTGCCACTTTTGTTGTTTTAAGTTGAACTCTAACTGATGCAATATACACACACACACATATATATATATGTATGTATGTGTGTGTGTATATATATATATATATATATATATATATATATATATATACAGTGTATATATATATATATATATAGTAAGGAAGCTGAGAGGGTACAGTATAGGAACTTAGTGAAAAATCTGTATCTTGACTCTTTTAATATATATACAATTATAGTGGCTCGATAGTACAACTATAGTTAAGGTTGAGTAACCCCATTTAAGGTTAAACTCTGAAATTTTGCAGCTTAATAACTTTGCCACCGTATGACAGATTTGCCTGAAATATGGCAGGCACAGAGCGGTACCATAGATACAGCTGCGGAGCTACATAGCACAGGAGAATGTGGTAATTACGCATTTTTGCTCATTCTTTGCTCATGCCTACAGGTTGCACAGTCTGTGCGACCAGTCCTAAACCTTCAGGGAACATGTAGCCAGGGTCCCCGATGTGCCTTTTGAAGATTTCGTGACAGCATATTAAACGGTTCTAAAGTTATTCAAAAAACAAGTTTCCTATTATAGTCAATGGGAAAAGTTAACAAAAAGTTTGACAGTGTCACAAATGCAGTTTTTAGTGTCGCAAATGACCCCAGTAGTGTCATAAATGTGCTATCTTGTTTTCAGTTGGTGGTCACAAAAATGCTTGGCATTTAAATTTGGGACCCTCTAGGGACAGAGTTCTTGCTGCGTTCACCTAGTCAAGTCCTGAGGATGATAGCCATGTCTTTTTTTTTGGGGGGGGTTAAACACCCCAGAAATATGTTTTGGAAATTTTTGTAACTGTAGTGTTGCAAATTAGTGTCACACATTCAACACATTCATGATTTTATTTTGCGAAAGTGTCACAAATCATGACACTACTTGGCGACACTATGCCCAAAAGAATAGGAAAACTTTGTCACCTGCTGCAAAAGAATGGTTTAGTCTCTGGGGCTGAAGGTTTGAGAGAAGAGAGCCAAGATCACACAGATGTGCCTTTTGGTGGTTTGGTGACAAACTATTAGAGCGCTGCAAAGTTACGTCATTCTGAAGTTGACAATTTTTCCCATAGGTTAACATTACGGTGTCTGCCACGCCTTTTGGGGCCTGTATCTTAAAAATGCTTCAAGATATGGACTTTTCATTGAAAAAATTATTAGCCCACTGCTAGGGGGCTAACTGAAAAATTAGCCAAGAAAGTCATAAATAATAGGACATTTTATTTTTTTTCCACGTTGTACGGTTCCTGAGATATAAGCAATTTAGTATTCCAAGTGTTCATTTTCTGCTCCGAGACCCATTATTATGCATGCATTCTTTGTATTTGCTGTGCTTCTGAATGCACCTTTTGGCGAAAAACAGGGTGTGCATTTCGCTTACTGTTACAGTCAGCATTTTCGCTTGTGTTTCCATTACCATTTGCATTAGTGTTTCCATTTCCGTCACTGTGTGCGTTACCCTTTGCGTTTGAGCTTGCATTTGTGTTACTGTTATCATTTGCGTTTCCATTACTGTTTTTATTTGCATTTCCTTTTGCATCACTGTGTGCATTACCATTTGTGTTTGCGTACGTGCTTCCGTTTGCATTTCTGTTTCCTTTGGTGTCATTGTTGGTGTTACTGTGAGCATTAGCATTTCCAATTGCGTTACCGTGACTGTGCGTGTAATGATTTGTGTTTGTGTAAATGCTTGCGTTTGCACTTCCGTTTCTGTTACTGTTCCCTTTGGCATCATTGTTGGTGTTATCATGACCATTTCTGTTTCCAGTTGCGTTACCGTTACTGTTTGCGTGTTTGTTACCATTTGCGTTTCTGTTAACCATAGCGTTTGCATTTTCAGTAGCATTTCCATTGTCGACTGTATTACTGTTTCCTCCTGCATCACCGTTGCCATTATTGTGTGCATTTCTGTTTGTGTACCCAATTTTCATTTCACTCGGTCATACAGTTTTTGCGCAACAAAGTGACAAAAAATCACATGGTGGGCCCCGCGCTCCCACCACCACATTCCATTCACTATTTATTGTGCACATTCTCAAAAAAAGGGAAATTCATGGCAAAAAACCCTGTTTAATGCATCAGTTAGGGTTGTTCCACCACAACAAAAGCGAGAAAATTCAGTGTTAGGGTTCAAAACCCTAACTGCGCATCCCCCCCCCTCCACCACCACACACACACATACATGCAAATAGGAGAAGGACCACGGCAACACAACCAATCACATAAAACCACAAGCAGGTAACAGGAATAATATACAACTATGTAAACCATGAAACCACACACCCATGCTCCCATCGGGCTGTCACATGGGGTCGTCACTGCTAACTCTCATCCCAGACATTCCATGCACCGCTAAACACATATTTTATTTATTTAGTTTTTGTTGACCGGGTAAGTGTACTAGACAAATCCTGCCTATTTTCAGGCATGATCCGGGGGAAGGGGATACAGATGAATGCCAACTGACCTTGAACCAGACTAAGCCGTTGGTGGTATTTTTAGTGAATGAGGTAAATTTGGTCAGGACACTAAGGAAATTCCCCTACTCTCCTGTAGGGGATCCCTTACATCCTGGCATTCTGCCAAGATAGCTGCTCCTGGAGGTATGGTGGAGAGCATGGAGGTGTTGGAAGCAGGGGTCTTGGTCTCCTCTCCTGCCCCAGAATTGTTAGAGGCCAAGCTATCTGCTGAACCAAAGAGTGCTACTTTTTACATGGATAATGCTGATGCTCCTTTGAAACAGTCTTCTACCTGTTTAAACAGTTCTACTTCAGGTATGCCTCAGAATCAAATATTGCCTGAGAAAATTTTTGCTCAGACATCTACTAAAACTTCTGACCTTCCTGCTGCTGATTCGTGTCTATCAACTGACTCTATCTCACAGTTACTGGCTATGGAAGAAAAACATTATATGGCTAAATGACAGGAGATTTTAGCTTTGCAATGACCTGTCTCTGTTTTGAAAGGCATTGGTTCTGCTGAATCACAGTTTCTGAGTGAATCTGTCCTGCCTGCTGACAAGTCTGTTTCTTCAATGACACTTCCTCATTCTTCTTCGCCTCTATCACCCAGCTGTGTAGCAGTTGTGTGCGAGGCATCAGTTGAGCTTTCTCCTGGGGTTTCGTCGGGAATGGTGAATATGGCTTCTCATCCAGCTGGCCTAAGACGTGCCCCTGCATCATTAAAAGCAACTGTAGGTACTGACTGGTCTGTTGAATCTGCATTACTTGCAACGGTTTGGGAAAAGAACATTGAGTTTGGGACTTGGCGCTCTGGGACAACGCCGATCTGCATTCAGAATCAAGAGGCTACCGGTGTTGCTTCGGACCTATCTAAAGACCCTGACCTTTCTTTACCTCCAGAACTTCACTTAACACAGAACCCTATCCTGACTATACCTGGTATTGCTCCCACTACCTTTTCTGCTGCAACTACCTCTTCTGCTGTAACTATGACAACACCTACACCGAGTATAAAACCCCAGGGCCCTGGGTTCTCTTTTCCTAAAGCAAATAACCCTCGTCCATCTAAAACTTATGCATCTTGCTTTTTGGTCCCGACACAACAAGCAAAGTGACATAATGCGGTTAGACTGCATTATGTGGGTAGACTAGAAGTTATGCCAGATCGTGTTTTTGTTGGTAACACTTTACTTAAAGAGTCTATGAAATTTTTTGCTTATGAAATTCATGCTCTGATACATGTTTCTCAGGAACCCAATTTTGATATAAGTTTCAAAACTTTAAATGGGTTAGAATGTTTTTGGACTAAATTCCATCAGTTAAAAAATGCTCCCTTGTGTGTCCCCTTTACTGCTCTACCTCTTACTAAACCTGCTCAAAAAAATGTTACCATCCTATTTAGAAATGAGGGGGTTAGTCTAAATGACATTCAGTCTGGTTGAAACAGAGATGTACAATGTTAACAGATCCTGAGGCCATTTTTGATACTGAACATCTCTGGACGGGGGAATGGAAAGTAAAGGTGTTGCTTAAAACTACTGATACTGGGATCCAGCATTTACCAAATAGCTTCCTATTAGGTAGGGATAGAGGGGTACTTTTCTACCCAGGCCAACCAAAGGCCTGTTACAGATGTGGTTCCATAAGTCACTTAAGCAGCATTTGTGACAAAATGAAATGTGTGGTGTGTGCCGAATTAAGCCATAAGGGTAATCAATGTGTGGAAGAACCTAAATATGTGCTATGTGAAGAATCTGGCCATACCTTTCAGCAATGCACTTGGGCTGCCCATAACTCTCTGAATCTTGCTGATGGGGAAGAACAGAGGCTACTCATTACAGTGGCACAGCATTCTAAACAGACTGAAAAAAGCTTGGTTTCTATACGGCAGAGACCTTCTCTCTCACTTTTAGAACCACTGTCCCAGTCTTCACAAGAGACCACTCTCCCCCTTGACAAGGAACTGGATGCCTCTGAACCTGTGCAAACTGCACAGGGGGTATCTGGTCTGGCACCCCCTTCCCATTCCAGTACTTCTACAGAGCTTTCTAGTGAAAATTGCATTATACCAACCCCTCTCCCTGTGGTACCTATGGGTACAATGGACCCCCCCATCTCCAGAATCTACTCTTCCTCGAAGCAGATATACTAGAAGTAGTAGGAAGCAAGGGTCACCTCTATCTAAAGTACAAAAAACTGAAACTATTCCTTTGGGTACTAGATATGATTTATTACAGGATCCTTCTAAAAACACGGACTCTGATTCCTCATCTGTGGTTTCTTCTCATCTGGAACAAACTACGGATACTGAGGTTACTGTTGATTGTTTGGGGTCACAGAAATGTAAAGCTAAAGCTAAGGTGAAACATAAAGACAGTGGCACTAGGAAGGGAAAAACTAAGTGAGGCATCTTAATGATTTTTTTTCTCCTTGTATAATATGGCTCCCTCTTTTTCATTACATACTATAAATGTAAATAGTATTAAGAAGAAAGTGAAGAGGGATATAGTGTTTTCTTTTTTGTACTGCTTATCCATTGGAGTTATATTGTTGCATGATGTAAGATTCCATTCTTTCCTTGAAATTAAGCAAGCTCAGAAAGCTTGGTTTCTTGGCCCCTCTTTTTGGTCTATTGGTCAAGACACATGTTCAGGAGTAGGTATTTTATTTAGCATGTCTGATGTTGAAGTAATTGAAGTATTGGATTTATGTCCTGGAAGACTATTATTGCTGGATGTTAAAATCTCAACTAAGTTTTATAGAATTTTGAATATCTATGCACCTCAAAAGAAATCTCTTAGAATTGAGTTATTGAAAATTGGACAACCTTTTTTATATACTTCTCATTTTGTTATATTTGGTGTGGATTTTAACTGTGGCCTATCTCTCAGGGATAGCTCTCATTCTTCTAAAACATTAAAAATATTTTAGGACTCTAATTTTTTGCATACTATTTTGAATTCAGCTAAACTTAAAGATGCTTATTTATCTGTTACAGCTACACATACTCCTACATTTCATAAGGGTCCATGAGCCACTCGCATAGATTTTGTCTTTATCTCCAGACATTTGCTCCTTTCTGCAACCACAGTATCGGTGGCTGAATTTTTGGATCATAATCTTTTAACTATCAAAGTAGGTGATATTCAGCAAAGTCATAATGGTCCTGGTATATGGAAAGTGAATAGTTCATTACTAGACAATACTCTTTTATTGGACCAGATTAAATATTTTTTGCAAGCGAGAAAATCTGTTTTTATTTTAAATGATGATTTACTGTTATGGTGGTCTGATACCAAATTGGACTTGATTCATCTATTAAAGCAATTTAGTAAACAACATCATAATTCACAATATATAGTATATCAGAAAAAATGGCTCCATTTACAGAAACTTTTGACTTTATCCTATACTACTGGACAAAACTTTAATAGTCAAATTAGGAAATTAAAATCAGATCTGACTGCTTACCATTCGGAAAAAATTAAATTGTTACAACACCAACAACAATTTGGGACTAAGGGATCTTATGCTGTAGTCTGCCCTTATGAAAACTGTAAAAAACAAATAGATGATAAGATTTTTGAGGTTCCTTTGGATACCAATCACCATGAATGCAGAACTAATTTGGATATTCAAACCTGTATTGCTGCATATACTGCTAACTTATTTGGTTCTTTAAAAACAAATATTCCAGAGGCCTCTGCATATCTGTCTTGTATTACAATCCTTGACATCCCTCCCTCTTTATGAGAATCTACTATTCAAGACACACAGCAATCAGAAGTTATGGAAGTTATTGGTCATTTGCGAAATGGAGTTATGTCTGGCCTGGATGGCCTCCCTATTGGAATTTATAAGTTACTAAGTGTAGAATTAGGCCAAGAATTGGCTGAAGTCTTTAATTATATTCTCTGAAGTGACTTTTTTCTATTGGAAATGAATATGGTGGGTTTGATTTATATTTTTAAGAAGGGTGACAAATGGCTTCTTCAAACCTGGAGGCCTATTAGCCTCCTAAATACAGATTTTAAGATATTAGTTAAAATTTTAGCTTTATGATTACTGAAGATAGCACAACATGTTATTTCTTCAGCTCAGTTTAGTACAGTTCAAGGCAGAAATATTTCTGATCATCTGATTATGCTGTGGGAAATAGTTGAGAGAGGAAACATTGCTCTACTTCAAGGTTACTTGGTTTCTCTAGACCAAAAACAAGCCTTTGACTCTGTCAGTCATGAGTTTTTGTGGCTTCTTCTACAACATTATCATGTCCCTCCTATATTTATAACTTGGATTCAGAAATTATACCATACTACTACTATAGTTCCTATTGCTAATGGTTGGAAAGGTCCCATAATACAGTTAAAGAGAGGGGCTCAACAAGGATGTCCGCTCAGACCTATTCTTCATGTTTTTTTCTTGGACCCGTTGCTCTGAAACATTAATGTTTCAGACAGAATTGTTTCTATTTCTACTACACTATGTTCCACCCCCACATGCTGTTATGGCATATGCAGATGATATGAGTCTAGTTGTGGCTATGTCTTCCATACAAGAAGCAATGCATCAATGTATGGCATTTGGGGCAGTCTCTGAATCTGTCTTGAATTTTGATAAATGCATTGATAGAAAGTTGGGGACCCATAGTCAATCTGTATCACTGGTTTCTAATATAAAAATAGGTCAGGAACATATCAACATTTTAGGTATTTTATTCAGTGATAGTCTTCTGGATGTTTTGAATTGGAGCCCTAAATTAGAAATTGCTCAAACTAAAGTAACATGTTGAAACAAATGGAAAGTAGGAAAGAAGAGGATGATTTATTTGATTAAAACATATTTAAATATAGTTTTTCTTTTCATTAACTATATGTTTCCCCCACCTAAACTTTTTGAAACTAAGATTTTGAGTATTTTTTTTTCAAACCTTATGGGGTAGTCACCTTAATCCAATTAAAAGAAATGTTACTTATTTACCTATTGAGTCAGGTGGTTTGAACATGGTTCTTCCACTATATTTCTGTAATACTATTTTTTTGTTGGCGAATTTTAAGCCACTTTTATTTAATTTAGGAAGAGGTTGGGAGTCTTGGGTTTATGAAACCTGCAGTCCCTGGTTTCATCAATGGGACTCTAACAATCTCAAAATAGCTAAAATTGTTTCTTGTCATTCCACTTATATGAGGGAAACTTTTTTAAGGGTGAAACAGTGGCATATTTCAAGAACCATGATTGTGACTCTTTCTCACAAACATTTATATAAGCATCTGCTGGAACACAATTGTGCTGTTCCAGTAGTCTTCTATAAATGCCCAGAGTCCTATTGGGGTTACCTTCTGGCTCTTTTACGGAATTCAAGGTTTCTTCCACGAATGTGGGATTTGCATTGGCTGAGTTGCCATGAATGGATAAATATAGGCAAATCAAAAACACAAACAATTGTCAGGTTTTGTAGTCACTTGAATTGCATACGACAAGAAGAAACCATTGAACACTTATTTTTTCAATGTTCATATAGTCAGGATTTTTTGGCCTTTCTTGCTGATTGTTGGAATGAGCCTTTGTTTGCATCTGTTACATATGTGAATTTAATGTATGGGGCCTTTTCAGGTGAATGGTGAAAATGGAACTTTGCTACATTGAACATTCTCTCTACAATATTGAAATGGCATATTTGGGCTGCTCGCTGTTTATTTACCTTGCAACAGATGGAGTGTTCTCATGATGAATTATTACATTAAATTGTATTTGATTTGAAACAAGTATATTATGCAGACTCAAAGTTTATGCATACTCAAATGCTTCTAGACTTACCATGGATCACTGACTCTGATGTTCCTGTAACGTGATCTTTTGTGTATTTTTCTTTTTTGGATTGTTCTTGCTGTAATTGAATGAGTTTTCTGTTTTGAATTGTTTTGCAGTTTTTTGTTCAATAAAATTCCCCTACTCTTTGGTAGGGGGCGCTGTCCGTGAGGTGTGCAAGGTCAGTCCTGTCACAGCTCAGAGCAAGGAAGGATGTCTGCAGTGAGAGCTCCCCGACGAGTGTGGTGATCACTAATAACAGGGAGCGGCCGCCTGTTTCACATATGGAGCCGGTTTCAATGCCGGTATTGGAGGAAGCCCTGGTGCCTTTAGTACAATCCAATTCACTGACTAACAGTGAGGTTACTCACCAGAATCTGGTGCAAGTTTCAGCCTCGCTACAAGAAGAAAAGAAAAGAAAAGAAAGTGAATGCAAGAGTCTGCATCTTCTCCCGAAACCCTGGCGACTAAACTCTTTATGGCCACCTCCCAATGAGCCTGAACGTCTAACCTGGAAGTTACTACTGAGACAAACACTCTCTCAGTGCAGTCTTCTGAAATTCAACCTGGGGAAGAAGGCTGGACTGCTGAGGAGGCCTTGACTCGCACTGGCTGGATTCACCATGCTGATGGCATGTGGATAGTTGATATGGG
The DNA here is from genome assembly GCA_016271365.2 of Neoceratodus forsteri. Taxonomy (NCBI): domain Eukaryota; kingdom Metazoa; phylum Chordata; order Ceratodontiformes; family Ceratodontidae; genus Neoceratodus; species Neoceratodus forsteri. Next base: position 1,434,962,009 of record CM028131.1, on the reverse strand, counting down.
GAGTTTATTGTAAAATAAAGAAAAAGTTATTCCACTCCCAGAGATGACTTAGATGAATTGGGCTGAGGATTTATCGGTTACAGCCCCAGGACCGAACCACACTGCTAATGAAATTTCTGCTTTAGGTACCCCTTCTTATTCTCCTCTTCTTTCTCCTCCCATATCTAAACCTGATTTTCTGGATGTAGAAGGGACAGATGGGACTGAACACATTCAGTCAGAGATACCTCCTCCTTCTATAGAAGGGGCTCAAAAAAAAACCTATGCAGAATTATTTCATAAGCCAGTAGAAATGGCTAAAAGATGCCATGCAATTCATTTGCGATATTTAGGAGGTATGAATGATTTACCAGATTGTTTTTTTATTGACAAAATTCTACTAAAACAATCTCTAGGTTTTACTCCTAGTGAGGTTTATGCCTTTATTCATGCCCCTGGGGAACATCATTTCGATATTAGCTTTCAGACTGCTACACTTCTAGAATGATTTTGGACTAAATATGCAACTTTAAAGACCAACCCTTTATGGGTTCACTTTCAAATTATCCTCCTTATGAAACAGTCCTTTCATATTATTACTGTTCTGTTTCGAAATGAAGGGATAAATATAACTGTCATTTTACAGTGGCTTGAAAAGAAGTGTGATATTCAAGGTACTCCTGACCCTATATTAGACACCAAGGGATTTTGGAATGGGGGATGGAGGATTAAGGTGAAACTATTCTTCATTGACAATGACTTTCAACACCTCCCAAATTGCTTTTTTTTAGGATGGGACAAAGGCTTTATTTTCTATCTGGGTCAGCCTAGAAGATGCCACAAATATGGTTCCTTAAGACATATAAGTTATGCTTGTGACAAGATCCAATGCTTTCATTGTGGTGAATTAGGGCATGCAGGATTAGACTATCTTAATACTCCAAATTGTAATTTCTGTGATGAACCTGATCACAATTTTGCAGAGTGTCCCTTAGCTTCCCATAATACAGATGATGCAGACTTTGCAGTACAGGATTTTTATATATCAACAGCCAAATCAGGCTGGGGGGCGATAGATCCAAGACCTCCTAGACCACCACGGTCTGGGGTCTCTTCAGTCTCCATACCTGTACCGCCCACAGATACTATTACTCCAGACCCTGTTATGAATGTGAATCTTATGTCACCACCTATTGTACCTGTGACACCCCTTGTTGGAGATCTGATTACAACTAGTGTCATGGCACCTTCACCCCGGGTCTGTCTCTACCACCCCTGGGTTATGTGAGCAGACAAACAACACCCCCTCTGGAGAGATTAGAATGTCAGAAGGCCCAGCTTTGGTTCTCCTTCTTTCTAACAAACTTGATGGCCTACCAGTAGAGGATGTTTTGGATGATTTAGATTCTGATGAGGCTTCCAGAACATCCTCACAGGTTGATCCTGCTTCTGATATAGATCAAAATTCGAAGCCTTTAAGCACTGCTAAAGTTAAAAGAAATCTTTGGGTAGTAGGCCCGGTACCCAAAAGAGTACTAGGAAAAAATAGATGATAATTTTTTCACCCTTCCCCTTTTCAGGTGACCTATGGGCAGTGACCTCAATATAGCATCCCTCAATGTGAATAGCATTAGACATGAAAAAAAAGTTTAGCTACATTTGATTTTTTTACTAATTATGATTTAGATTTGATTTTCTTTCAAGATACTAGGCTTTATACTATAGTAGACTTTGATATTTCCTTCCAGGCTTGGTTGAGAGGTGCCTGTTATTGGTTAGGGGATGGAGGATTGGTTGCTTGCTCAGGGGTGGGTATTTGTTTTCTCCGTCCAGATATTTTAGTTACAAAAGTGGTAGACCTGGAACCGTGTAAGGCTCTTTTATTAGATGTGACAATTCAAGTTGCTGATTTTTGATTAAATAATATTTATGGCCTGCAAGTAAAATCAGAAGTTATTGGCCTTTTGGCAAAAATTCAGCAATTTTTATTTACTAGACGCAATGAGTTATTTGGGGGAGATTTTAATATTAATAGGTCCTTTAAAAATCGTGGTTCACAAGGTTCAAAGTTATATTGTGATACACACTATTTAAACGATTTATTGCGACTTACCAGTCTCAAGGATGTGGGGGAGGATATTGGCTATGGCCCAGCATATACTTTTTTTTCAGGTGTCAGGAAATCTAGGATAGATTATTGGTTTTTATCCACTTACCTACACTGTTGTGCGTAAATATTGCTCCCTATGGCCACTTCAGACCATGTGTTGCTTAGGGTCACACTGTCTGAATTTCCAGCTTTCTCCAAAGGTCCAGGTTATTGGAAATTGAATTTTTCCTTATTGGATATTCCTGATGTTAGGGAAGGTTTTAATGCTTTGTTGCTGGCACGTCAATCGGTTTATTTTCTTTATGATTCTCCACTTTTGTGGTGGTCTGACACAAAGGGGGATGTTATTGCCTACTTTAAATCCATTGGAAAACTTTTGGGTTATTTTAATAAAACCTTATATTATGAACTACGACAACAATTAAATAACATTTATTCTCATTTGACTAAACATACTGAGACATCTACCAAAGATATTAGTACTTTAAAAGAAAAAATGTTACAAACTCAATATGATAAGAGTAAGTCTCTTGAGGTAGGACAGAGATTTGGCATTTCTAGTTCTCAAGGTGCATGCAATGCCTTTGAAACCTGTGCATTTAACAGGAAAAATAAAGAAATGAGAGGACTAGAAACAAGTTTTGGTGGATACGTAGATACACAAAAAGAGATTTTGTTGGAATTAGACCAGTTTTTGCAAAAACATTTCAGAGCAGATCCTGCTATATCTAATGATAAAATTAAGGAGTGGTTGGGATCATGTACACTTCCACATCTTCCAGAGTTTCTTAGCACCCAGTTGTGTGGTCTCATTACAGAAAAATAATTATCTTCTGTTATTTCGACACTCCCAAAAAATAAATACCCTGGCTATGACGTTATTACAAATGAATTATATCCTGTTATGTATAAAATTCTAAGCAGAGAACTTTTGTCTCTCTTTAATACTATTTTAAATTCAGGTTCTGTCCCTATCAATTTTAATCAAGGGTTGGTTATTTTCTGTACAAATCTGGACAGAAAAAGGAGCTCAGGAATTGGAGACCTATTACCTTATTAAACTCTGACAGTAAGAGTTTGTCCAAAATTTTGTGTAATAGACTGATGAATGTTTTACCATTTGTCATTGGTCCATATCAATTTTGCTCTGTACCGGGGAGGAAAATTACTGATGCATTGATTTTGCTTAGAGAAGTAATGGATAAAAGCTATTGAGGTGAACTTACTGGGTTTCTCTTTAGTTTTGATCAGCTGAAGGCTTTTGATAGGGTGTCTCATTAATACCTGTGGAGGTGTTTGGAAGCATTGGGATTCCCGTCAACATTGCTTTCCTGGTTGCAGTGTTACTATGAAACTACAATGGTAGCCCCTTTTGTTAATGGTTGGGTGGGACAATTTCTGAAACATTCCTGAGGAGAGAAACAAGGCTGCCCACTTAGCCCTCTTTTATATATTTTAACATTGGAGCCCTTGTTATGGAAAATTAATAATAATAGCACTATTAGAGGTCTTTCTCTTCACAGTGACATGGTAGAACTAAAAACAATAGCCTACGCTGATGATTTATGTGTCTTTTTAGCAGCTAAATGATCCAGTGCTGCCACTGATGCACTGATGCTTGATTTTATGAAAAATACAGGTGCAAGGATAAACAAGAATGAAAATAAGTGTATTTTCCTTGGTCTGGGGGATTGCCCTTATTCTACTATTATGGGGGTTCCAGTTACCAATGAGGCTGTATGTATTCTAGGAATTTATTTTGGAATCCTTGAAGGTGCATGGTTCAATTGTTCTAAATTGCTTCAAGATGCAAAGCATAGAGTTGCCCGGTGGAACACCTGGAATATGTCAAAATTGAAACAAGTGTTTATGATTAAGACTTACCTGCTTGGGCATTTTCTGTATGTGGCTTCTCTTTACCCCATTCCAAAATGTTTGGAAACCTCTATCTTAGCACTTTTTTCAGTGCAGTGTGGGGAAATCGTTTAAACCCTATTAAGAGGGGTATTTTGTATCTTCCAAGAAAACAAGGTGGATTGCTAATGATAAATCCAATTCCCTTTTTTTTCTCTGTATTTGTATATGTTAATCTCAAACCTTTACTTTGTCATCTTCCCAATCTCTGGGATCTCTGGGTACTAGATAGTATCTCCTTATGGTTACAGAATTGGAAGTCTGATGCTCCTATTGCAAAACAGATGCATATTCAGGATCTTCACCCATATTTTTTGAATTGTTTTAGTAAACTTAAAATGTGGAAAATTACCAAATTCATGATCACTAATCATACTCGAAAATAATTTTATCACATAATTCAATCAATTTTTTTTTATCGCTTACCATACTATGCTCAGAGACCCCTTTCAGACTTGGTTTTTATTCAGTCAGTGTTGGCTACTCTCTGAATACCTGCTGCTATGTGGGATGTTACTTCATTGGAAGTTCATGGTAGACTAAATGTGAAAGGTAATTTGTCACATAAAAGGACTGAGGAACGTATGTGCCCTAGATCTCAGACCTGTTTGAATATAGTTGACTCTATGGAACATTTATTTTTTACATACCCATATATTCAATAGTTTTGGACCATGTGGGATTTGTATTGGTCATTGTCCAGGTTAATTAATGTTACATACAATACATTGTTGTTTGGCATATTACCACCCTGATGGCAGTGTTATGATGTTTCTACTGTTCGCAGTATATTGGGACACACAAAATCTCTAAATTGGCAGACTAGATGTCAATGGTCCTTTCAACAATGTTTTGTTCCTCCTGAACAGCTGTTTCGAGCTATTATTTCTGCCATTCAACATTTTGAAAAACAGGAGAAACTTCAGTTACCATTTCAGCTGTATAATGCTCGCTGGAAGCTAGTACATTGGTTAGACACTGGATGGCTTTTAGCTAGTTGGGTGTTTGGGTATATTTGTGTTTGACATAAAATGGTGGGGCTTTCATTTTCTTTTCTTTTGAAATATGGGTACTTAAAAATGAACATAATTCTGATTTATTTCTTGTACTGGGTTTTATTTGTTTAGAAATGTAATTTATGTCAGTTAAATGTATAACTTTATGTCTGATTAATATATTCGTTTACATTCTTTTAATGTGGCCTGATTATGGATGATGTAATGTAATTTTGTATATTGTTTTCTGAATAAGAAAAGTTTCCCCACTCCTTTAGTGGGGATGGGATACAGATTATGTGCAACTACAGATTGTTTATGTTTAAAGTCTGTATACACTGTATTACTTACTTGAGTTTTTTAATTTTTTTCTTATGATTTGTATGATGTAATACAATTTGTTATAATTTGTTTTAAGTTTTAAATAAAAAATTCCCCTACTCTTTTTGAGAAGTGCCATGGGATCTTTAACATCCACCTGAATTACCACCAATCCAGGCAGATGGGATCTCGGTTTAACGTCTCATCTGAAAGACGGCACCTCAGAAATGCAGCAACCCTCTCATGATGCACTACAGTGTCAGTACTGGGATACTAACCCATGTGCCAGATGTGGGAACTGAACCCACAGCCATCTGATCTCCCAACCTCAAAGGCAAGTGTGCTACCTACTGAGCCACTGACGCTGATATCACTATCACTACAGACAGCTGGACATCTTGGGCCACACACACTGCTACCAGTACATAACACACACTACACATATGGTATTTTGGGGTTCACAAGATCCAAAACAGGATTTTGCACAATCCCTGAAATACTTTTGAAAATCACTTTCGCAAATGCGAAACTGCTGTGCTTTGACACTTTCGTGCTTGTGAAAATATTTTGTGTAAGTATACTCCTAATGACTGCACATCTTTGCCATCATCCTGCAAGCAAGCAGTTGGGTCCTTTGGCCTCAAATGTGCAGGATGGCAAGACCTGGTCCCACAGATGTGCTTTTTCCCTGCTATTGTGCTAAAATACTTGAGGGTTACAAAGTTACACTGTTCCAAAATTGAACAATTTGCCATAGACTAACATTGCTGTGACCATGATGCCTTTTGCCAGCCATATGTTGCAAACAAAGTGAGATACACCATTTTTGCTAATGCCAGCTTGGTTCACCTTTATGTGAACTAATCTCAAAGAAAAACTTTGTAAATAATCTATGATATCTCAAGTTGGATTTCTCCACTTCCTACAGTAACACAAGTATACACCTCCTGTTGGATGTGTGTGATTGATTGTGTTGCCTTCTTCCTTCCCCTACTTGCATGTATGTGTGTGTGTGTGATGGTGATGGGGTGGAGGGGGGATGCGCAGTTAGGGTTTTCAACCCTAACACTGAATTTCCTCACTTTTGTCGCTGTGGAACAACCCTAACTGATGCATTAAATGGAGTTTTTTTGCCATGAATATAATATATATATATATTATAGGGCCACGCTAGTGGTGCTATAGTTAAGATTGCCTGGCCAGTTAAACCCCAAATTTTGCATGTTAATACCTTTGCAACCATGCGACCAATTTGCCTGAAACTGTACACCTGTGGTCTGGTACCATAGATCTCTGGACCTGGGAAGTTTTGTTCTGGTCAGATGTGCGGTTGCAGCACTGGGAAGTGTGGAGAAACATGAAAAATACCACTTTTTGGGCAAATTCTTTGTTCGGGGCTAGGGCCCAAATGGTTTGGGCATCTGGCCTGACATCTTCAGGGTATGTAAGGTCTGGGCCAATGATGTGCCTTTTTAAGGTTTGGTGAAAAAATATTAATCCGTTCAAAAGTTATAAAAGATTTAAGTTTCCCATTATAGCCAAAGGGAAAAAACATTTTACTTTCACGAAAGCACCTTTATTTGTCACAAATGGGATCAGTACTGTTATGTGGTGGCCATCTTGTCTTCAGTTAGTGATGGAGAAAAAATGTTATAATTCAAAAATTAATGCTCCTTGGTAAACACCAACAGCTGTGCTTATCTATTTGTGGGCCCTAGGAACACAATCCTGCCTTCAGACTTTTAAAATAATGCTCAGAAAAATGTTTTTTAGTAGTGTTGTACTTTGCGAAAGTACCTTTGCGACACTTTCACAAATTTGTGAAAGTGTCACATTGTCCTTTTCACAAATTTGGACAGCCTTTAGGGACCACTTTCATAAAATTTGCAAAGGTGTCGAAAATTTGCAAAAGTACGTGGGGAGAAAAATAGTTGTTTCTTTGCCACGTCACTGCACCTAAATGGTTTGGACTTCTGGGCTGAAAATTACAGGGTAGAAAGGTCTTGTCCCACAAATATGCCTTTTGCTGGTTTGGTGGAAAAATGTACATTGGTTCCATAGTTAGAGCACTCCAAAGTTTTGAAATTTCCCATAGAATAACATTGTGGCCGCTGCACCACCTTTCAGCTGCTATATCTTGAAGAAGAACCAAAGAACCCAGCGCTGACATCTATAACAGAATATCTTGCCACCCTCCACCACAAGGTGGAACAAATCCTAGTGGGGGACCTTAACGTGAACTGACTCAGTGCCTCCTCTTCCACTATCCGAGATTCTTTCGCTGCCCAAGACCTGACAAAACTCATCTCCCAGCCCACTAGAGTAAACCCAAAAAGAGGAACCAGTACCCTTCTGGACATAATTATCACCAACCGCCCTCAAAAAAATCCATAACAACCAGGTCCTCCCAGACTCCCTAAGTGACCACTCCCCTATCCTATTTCTTTGGGCAGCCCCCACTCCCAAACCTACAGACCAGACCACACTCCGCAGGCACCTCAGCCCTGGTGGGCTGATGAAACTCAAACAGTTTCTCACCCAGATTAATTGATCCCTCATTCATCATGCACCCGACATTGACACTGCCCTTGCCTTCTTCTCCCAAACCTTTAACAAGGCCTAGGACCTCTTTGCACCCCTCACCAAAATTCAATCCAAAAAACGTAATCCACCCTGGGTTACACCTGCCCTACTAAAAATGCTCGGGAATAGGGATAACCTTTGGCACCTTGCCACTGAAATGGGCAGGATGGCTGATAGACAGGCCTACAATGCTGCTCAGAACAGGTACTCATGGACCATCTGTAAAGCCAAGGCCGACCATTACCAGGCCAACCTCACCTCCTCCTGGGGGTCTGCCCAGACTTTCTGGGACAATATTAAACAACTAAATGGGAAAGCATGCTCCCCGCCTTCATCCCAGCTCACTATTGATGGCTCTACCTCTACCGACCCTGCCTGCATTGCTAACTGCCTCAACACCTCCTTTACTGACCTTAGCTCTGTCCTCCCCAGTGATTTCTTTGACCTTCCCCCCAGCCTACCTCCCCCTGTCCTCCAATGCCCCAGCTTCCACCTATGCAAGGTATCTGCCCAGGAAGCCAGACCTCTCCTAATTAAAGTGTTAAATAGCAATAGTCCTGGCAGCAACTCCTTGGACCCCAGTATTCTCCGACTGGTGCTGGATGAAGTTCTTGGCCCATTCACCAGCCTACTTAACCAATCCCTCTGCCTGGGGCAATTTCCCACTGAATGGAAAACAGCCATATTCACACCCATTCATAAAGGGGGTGACAGGTCCTCCACCAGCAACTACCGACCAATCTCCACCCCCACAAAGCCCTAGAAAAAGTGGTGGCCATACAAATCACTGAATATCTGACTATGCATAACATCTTATGCTCAGAGCAGCACAGCTTCTGTGCTGGTCACAGTACTGGCACTGCACTTGTTGAGTTCTCCAATTTCCTACACTCCTCCCTGCATGCCAGCTCCCTAGCTGGTGCAGTGTTTGTTGACCTCTCAAAGGCTTTCAATACTGTCTCCCAACCTCTTCTGCTGGATGCCCTCTGCCACACTGGTTTCTCTGCTGGCCCCCTCGCATGGTGCACGAGCTATCTATCTGCTCACGCCCAGTGTGTAAAAATCAATGGGACACTCTTGAAACTCATCCCATCTGCTCAGGGGTACCTGAGGGCTCCATCCTGAGCCCCCTACTCTTCTCACTCTATCTAAACACCCTGCCCAGTGCATGATCTTGCAAAATTCTTATGTATGCAGACGTCGCTGTCATTTTTGCCACCCACCACAATCCCATCTTCCTTCAGGACTCATTACAACAATCCTACAATGATGCTGAAGCCTGGTTTAAGGAGCACAGACTCATCATTAATCTTAAAAAAAAAAATGCTCTTTGCCCACCCCCAAAACAAAGTCTGCAACTACCCACTCCCTATCCTCCCTAGTACCAAACAACCACATGAACAAGTCTGTGCCAACAAATAGCTTGGGGTTACCTTCGATTCAGCCCTCATCTTCCACACCCACATTGATGCCCTTGCATCCGCCACTAATACACGGCATGGCATCCTCCACCACTATAAAAACTGCCTCCCCCGATGCTCTCCAACTTGCTGTTACATCTTCAGTACTGTCCCTTGTAGACTATGGCCTGCCAGTCTATGGTGCTGCTGACACTACTGTCCTCATCAAAATTCACCTCACCCTAAATAAGGACTGCAGGCTGATTACTGGTGCCCCCATGACAAGGCTAAACTCCTTAACCTAGATGACAGCTATGCTATCAAATCTGCCTCTTCACAAAAAAAACTTTACTAGGGCTCTCCCTTCCTGGGGTGACAGCCTTCATCCACCATATCCCACCCACAATCGCAACCTGAACCTCCAACAAGACCACTCTACTGGTCCCCAGATCCAGGACCACCCATGGTCAGAGGTCCTTCCACTATAGAGTTCTATCATGGTTTAACACTCTCCCTGCTCCCATCTCCAATGCCGCCACAATCTCCAACTTCAAAACTGCCCTTCGGAGCCAACTATTTAACACTCGCAGCTGCTCCTGTCTCTAAATGTGGCCTTGATCTCTCCACACTTGACAATGCCCGCTGGGTGGTACTCCACCTCACTCCCCCCACTTTCTCCCACCTGTGCATCCTGCCTCTGTTAAAACCAGCATGTGCTCAACTGTATCCCTGTAATTGCTACTAAATTGTATAATGTAGGAAATCATTATGTGTAACTCTAATTCAGTGACTTGTATTCTGTAACCTAAATTTGTTATGTCTGTCCTCAATGTGACAAGGTACCTTTGGAAATGAGCCTCTGGCTCAAAGGTTGTAAACCAATTTACAAATAAATAAATAAAAATAAGGTTCGAGATATGGATTTTTCACTAAGCTCCTATACTGTACCCTCTCAGCTTCCTTACAAATGGAATGGGGTAACAGTTAGACCCAACAACCCCAAGGCACACCAGATGCCTGTTGGTGTGTGGAGAGTGGGGGATGGGGGTTGGGTGGTTGGGTTGGGTTGGTAACCCTAACATAACATTTCCAATTTTTTATGCTGAAATATAAACCCTAACTGATGCATTAACGGATTTTTTTTCAATGAATATTATAGTGCCACAGTAGTGGCACAATAATTAGGGTTGCACAGCCACTTCTATGTTAAACCCTAAATTATGCACTTTAATAATTTTGCAGCAGTTTGTTTGACTTGCTTGAAACTTTGCATGCACCATCTGGTACCATAGATCTCTGGATCTCATAAGTTTCATTCTGGTTGGATGTGCGATTAAGGAGCTGTGGCATGCCAAAAAGTGTGAAAAATCCTCACTTTTTGGCAAATTCTTTGCTTGGGGCTACGGTCCAAATGGTTTGTGATTCTGCTCTGAAATTTTCAGGATATATGGGTACTGGGTAACTGATGTGCATTTTGAAGGTTTGCTGAAAAAAATTTAAATCCATTCAAAAGTTATTAAAGTTTAAAGTTTCCCATTATTGCCTATAGGAAAAAATATATGTCCCACATGAAAGCACATTTTTACTTTTGTGAGAGCACTTTTTACTACCACAAATGGGCTTTGTACTTTTGTACTGCCACCACCTTGTTTTCTGTTAGTGATGGCTGAAAAAATGCTCTAATTCAAAAAACACTGCCCCTTGGTCAACTCCAATAGTTGTGTTTACCTAATCGGGGACCGAGGAGCACGATCCTGACATCAGTTTTTCAAAATAATGCCTGGAAATATGTTTCTCAATTTTTCCAATGGAACTTTAACAAATTTTTGAAAACACTTTTGCAAAACATTCACGAAACTTTAGCAAAATTTTGCTAAGCTTTCACAAGTTTGTAACAGGGCCCCCCCATAAAAATAGTTTCTCTGCAACTTCATAGCAAAAAAACAGAACTTTTGAGCTGAAATTTGCAGGGAAGCAAGGGCTTGCACCACAGATGTGCCTTTTGCTGGTTTGGTAAAATAATTTACAACAGTTCCATAGTTATAACATTTTGAAGTTATAAAATTTCACTCAGGATAGCATTGTGACAGTCACGCCACCTTTCGGCGGTTATATCTCGAAAACTATTCAAGATATGGATTTTTCACTAAGCGCAGATTAGTACATCTTTTGGATTACTAAACATGAATGCAGTTTGCCAAGTGATGATTACAAATGTGGTGAAACTTCTTCCAAAGTTCCTATGATTACTGAGATATTGCCATATTTGCAGCACAAGGGTTATTTCGAATGTGTCTAGGCCTGTGTTATGTCTCTAGACTTATGGGTAAATGGGCGTGCAAGTCCCAGAGGGCCCTGCACTCCCACATATGGATAGCATTATGCAATACTGGGAACACAGTGCCCTCCATTATGCAGTACTGGGAGTGCAGGGCCCAGAGGGCCCTGAGTTTCCACAGGGAGATACAAGCCCATTAAAATATCTCCACACTTATGTATAGATGGCTCCCACATGAAAATCAGAGACAATTAAAAAATGCATTCATGATGGGAGCACAGGGCCCTCTGGGCCCTGTGCTTCCACTACCACATATGAGTAATAGTACACTTTCTCAAAAAGAAATGAAATTCATTACAAAAAAAACTGTGTTAATGCATCAGTTAGGGCTGATATTACAGCAACAAAAGATTGAAAATTCAGTGTTAGGGATACTAACCCTACCATCCCCACCCCCAATCCCCACTCTCCATTCACCAACAGGCATTGGGGTGTGCCTTGGGGTCGTCAGGCCTAACTCTCTCCCCATTCGGCTATACTGTACCATCTCAGCTTGTTTACACATGGAATGGGGTGACTGTTAGGCCTGATGACCCCAAGGCACACCCGATGCCTGTTGGTGAGTGGAGATAAGGTGGTAGGTTGGTAACCGTAACACCAAATTTCCAATCTTTTGCAGCTGTAATATCAACCCTAACTGATGTATTAGCTGAGTTTTTTGCAATGAATATAGGTTATAGGTTCATAAGTAATAATATGAGTATAGAAAGTCTGGACCTATTAGCAACTCACCACTTTTCAGTGGTAGGATCTGCACCTTTCTTCACCCATATACCCTTCCAATGATGTTTTAAACTGTTTCATGGTAATACTACTAACAACATTCTCTGGCAGGTGGTTCCAACTTCCGACAACCCTCCGAGTTGACCATTTTTGCCTTGCTGTTTTACTGATCTCCCCTCATAGTGTTAAGCAATGGGACCTGGTATTTGTATTATTCAATTGTCTAATAAGACCTGTTGTTTCCCATGTATATTGATTTTGGGATGCACTATATACTATACATAGGTCACCGTCATATTCCAAAGAATATAACCCTAATTGCTGTAATCATTCCCCATACTCAAGATGTTTCATATGTTTTATTTTCTTTGTTACCCTTCTCTGTACCCTTTCAATTAGTTTACTACCACTTTTAGTTTGAGGAGCACAAAATGGTGCACAGTACTCCAAATAGGGGTGAACCAGTGATGAATACGGTGGCATTATTACATCTTGTTTCCTACTCTTTATGTGTTTAAATATATTTCCTAAAATGTTATTGCATTTCTTAACCGTTACTTTAGTATGTACATCAAAGGACAAGTTATTGTTAATGGTTATCCCTTAATCACACTCACTTATTGTTTCCTGCAAGGTAATGTTATTTCATTTGTATGTAAAATGCAAATTTCTTTGTTCCAAGTGCATGACTTTGCACTTATCCTCATTAAATTTTAACTTGTTAGTTTTTGCCCAAATTTACAGCTTAGTTAGTTCTTCTTGCAAGACTACTGCCACAGCTTCATTGTTAACAACTGCCCCCATTTTACTATCATCTGGATATTTGCTGCATACACCTCTGGATGTCTGCATTGATGCCATGAGTATGTTAAATAGTGTAGGGCCCAAAATCAAGCCCTGTGGCTGTGTGGAACACCACTAGTTACCTCTCCCCAGTCTGAGTAGAACCCTCTTATACAGTACCTACCCTCTGGCTCCTTTTATCCAGCCATGAGTTTACTCATTTAATCACATTAGGGTGTAGCTGTATATAATTTTAATGCTCTATAGGAACCTCATGTGAGACAGAATCAAATGCCTTGGAATAGTCTAGGTAAATAATATCTACTGGGACCCCCTTATCCATTGCTGCTGACACGGGTTCAAAGAAATTCAACACATTTGTCAGGCATGACCTGCCTGATATAAACCCATGCTGTGTTAAGTCAATCAATCCCTTGGTTCTAACATGTTCCACAATATAATCATTTATGAGCCTCTCCATCACTTTGCCAGTGATTTATGTAAGGCTTATTGGCCTTTAGTCAGAGGCACTTTTCCTATCACCTTTTTTAAAAATAGGTGTGATGTTTGCCTCTCTCCATTCCCTCAAGGTTCTCCCTTCTTTTATTGATGCATTAAATAATTTTGCCAACAATCCCACTAACTCCTCTGCCAGTTCAACCAGGAATCTTGGATGCAGGCCATCTGGTCCAGCTGGTTTACTGAATTTTATCCCTTTGAGTTTTTCTAAAATATCTTATTCTGTGAATTCCATATCAGTATACTCATAGTTTATAGCTATATTATTAACAGCCTTCACTGTTTTAGGTTGGAATGTTGTTAGAAAATACTTGTTTAACTCATTAGCCATATCTTGTTCATTGTGAATTATGTCAGATCCTGTCTCCAGTGGTCCTATACCATTATGGTAACCTCTCAGAGATCCTACATAACTATAAAAGCTTTTTTTTATTATCTTTAACTGCTGTGACCATTTTGATTTCAGCTCTCTGTTTAGATTTGCTTATTATTTTCTTACAGTTATCAGACTGTTTTTTATAAAAAGCCCAGTTTTTTCTGTTTGGTCATATTTATATTTATTATATAACTTTTCCTTTTTTTAATACTCTTTTGGATTTTCATATTCCACCATGCAGGGATTCTTCCCTTACAATTATATTTAGGAATCTCGGGAAACCACATTTTGACACAGAAATCTATTTGTTTCCTTAATTAAGTCCATATTGCTTACAACCCTAGACCCTCTAGTTCAGTTTGCTAATGCCACTTACTTAGATAATGTTTAATTTTTGAATAATCTGCTTTGTTGCCACATTTCAAGATTGTTCTACCTGAAATAGTTTGATGCAACATATTAACATCAAGCTTAATTACATTATGGTCACTGTCACTTAAGGGATTCTCTACTTTGACATCTTCAATTTTTCTGCAAAATTACATAATACTAAGTCTAATATGTTATTCCCTTTAGTATTTTCTCTTATTACTTGCTCCAGATTATTATGCAGTGTCTGCTCAATAAATTTATTTTCCACCATAGTTGAGCCTTCCAATTTAGTCCAGTTATTATATGGAAAATTAAAATCATCTAACAACAAATAGTCACCATCAACATCCATGCTCCTCAGGGTTTCAATAAAGGTAAGATTTTCTTCTACATTCAAATTTGGTGCTCTATAGCCCAGACCTAGTGTTAATACCTGTAATTGTTTTGGTAACTGTATTTTAATCCATAATAATTCCATATTTCCTTCTGGATTTCTTTCTGGTTTTACCTCATATGCCTTTAATGTACTGTATCTCTTATATGCACTGCTATTCCACCCCCACATTTTTCTAGGTGGTCTTTTCTAAAAACAGAATAACCTGGAATTCTTATAAACAAATCTTCTTTCTTAAACCATGTTTCTGTTATCGTGCACATGGATACATTTCTTCCATTAACCGGTACTGTAACTCATCAATCTTGTTTCATAAACTTCTACCATTGGTTAGCACTACTGTAAGCTTATTCTCTCCTATCTTATTGTCCACTTTTTGCCTCTTTACTCCTTTTTATGTTTGTTTCCCAGCATTCTTTTCAGTAATGTTAAGTGGTTCTCTTATCCTCATGTCTCTCAGTTTAAACAATCCCTAATATATTTAGTAAATTCCATAGCCAACCTGTCACTTACCTTTCTACTTAAATACAGCCTATCATGACTAAACAAGGTGTTGTTCCTCTCAACACTTCCTATGTCTTAACACACCTAATGTTCTGTGCCAAACTCCACTGCCTCAGCCAGTTATTTAGTTTTTTTTTATTTTCCTAATAACATTCTGGTTCATCCTGGGTATGGGTAGTATCTCTGAGATTATCATCTCACATTTATCTGTTAACACTAACTTGTGTATCTCCTTTATTGTCCCAAATATATATTCTATGGAGTTATGTCTTATATCATTAGTACCTATATGCATCAGTATCACTGGATTTTCCATTATTGTTGCCGTCAGATCTTTAATAATTGTTAGCATGTCTCTAACCCCAGCACCTGGGAAACAACTACTGGCAACTTGTTCTTTATTAAGTTTACTGGTGATGTGATCTGTGTACCTAATAACTGAGTCCCATAGGATATAAATTTTCCTGGTGTTCCCATCTAGCCCTAATGTATCCATACTCTACTCTTAGTCAGTTCTTTCTGTTGTAACCGAGTTCACATTCTCTCTCTCTCCGTTGACCATTTTTTTACTATCTCTTGTTCTATTCTATTTGATAATGATATTGCCTGAGTATTTTCATCACCAGTACCATCAGTTAGTTGTCCTAACAATGCAAATTGATTCTGGGTTGGGACTGCAAACTCCATTGCTTTCCTTCCTTTTTTTGTCTGTCTTGACACTTTTGTTTGTTTAGTAGGATCCTCACCTTCCTGGTCTCTTGGTCTTTTCCCCAAAGGTCCATTACTCATTACTATACTCCTCAACAGTAGTACTAATGTTTTTCAGACCTTGATCCCATTCACAAGAATTATCATGTCTTAAACATTTAATTTCCAATTCTAATCCAGTTACTTTGCTACAAAGTTCCCTAATGTCAATACATTGTGTACACATGTAGTGGTCATAACCCTCCACTTCCTCAAAACTAAATGTGTTACATATAATACATTTAACCCCTATATATCCATTCTTTAGTACCACATAAGGATGATCCATTTCTTATACTTTGTTGAATTCAGCTAAAGGAAGAGAGTGTATACTTAATATCAGATTATTACATACAGTTAAACTGCACTATATTCAATTTATTACTCAAAATTTCAAGCCCCTGACCCTACTTCCCCATCTGATGCCATCAGGCACCACTGGCCTCTGCCTGCATTGACTCCACTCCACACTTGACTCCACTTGCTGGAGCCAAGCACTTTATAGGGTGCTTTGATGTGACGTCACCTGTTATCACAATGACACTCACCCTAACTACCTCCCTGTACAGGTGGACAGTGTATATACTCTGCCTTTAAAAAGGCAGACTAGCCAACACCAGGCAGCTATAACACCAGCCTCTACTAAACACCCAGCAATAGGGTGTCTGTCCAGTTCCTGACCCCTCATAGCAACAGGAGACACAGGAACTCCTTGCACAGGTACTACCAGAGAAAAGTGGCTTCTAGTGTCCACAGCTTCCCTTGCACACACTTAAAACAGTAAAAGTAATGCTGCCTGTATCTGCAGCCTACAAGACATGTTTCCCCACACTCACTGGAGCCGAGTGCTATATAGAGCATTTTGCTGTGACTTCACCCATTACCACGGTGAAACCCACCACATATATATATATATATATATATATATATATATATATATATATATATAGGGATACATGATGTAGAATGTGATATGCAGAAATATTCTCACTCTTGAAGACTGAGCTATGGATACTCATGAGTGCTGAAGGCACAAGTGAGAGTATCCATAGCTCACGATGCAGGAGTGAGAATATTGTGCCATATCACATGATCTGCACATCATGTGTGCAGTTAATACAATGGGGGTTGGAGCTCCTGCTGTGTATGTTATAGGGTGGGACTTCACTGGTGGAAATGATACAGGAATGCATTGGGAATAGTGGCATGATGTTGAAGATTTAGTAGATTGTCATGTGTACATTTTGTTTTGGGGTGTACGTTTGATTTTATATACAGTGCTGGTGCTTGGTGTAGTCATGTATAGTTTCTTTCATGTCTGGTTCTGTTATATTCACCGAGGCTGGTTAACAAAAACAATTGTTTTCATAGGCAGCTGTTATTTTTTGCCTGGAAGTGTTATGGTTTTCTTGCTTAGACACACTGTGTTTTTCCGAGTGAAAAGTTTGTAGTTTTTAACAGAAAAAAAAATTAGTATTGCAGTTTAAATTAGTTCACATTATTGGTTGCATCGCTGCATGTTCTGGATGTTCCTGCTTGGCTACTGAGAGTTGGGTGCTTCAGTGTGTCTTCCTGTTTCTCCAGGTTTGCTACTGAGAGTCCGAGGCAGAAGAAATTACACACTGTTGTTATCTGGGGAGTTGCTGATACTGGTGAGTTGTACAGAGACAAAGATGGTTAGTACCCAGAGCTGAAGAAATGTGTTTTGGGTCTGACAGTGGTATGGTGCTGTATATTTCATTTAGCTGATATGTTGTTTGGTGTTACATGTGTGACATTACTTATGGAGTTTTGGACGCAAACCAACATGGATTCAAGTTATGTGGTTGTGAGTTCAGTTTTTGCAGGTTCTGGAGGTGCCATTTTTGAAGTTTTTGGATTGTAATTGGCTGTTGAGATGTGCTGCGATTTAAGGAGCTGGATTTTGAGTGGGTGTTATTTGGACTGCAGGTGGTAGTGAAGCTGATGTCAGAGGGATGTGTATAATATTTTAACTCCACTGACATCAGCTTCAGATATCTCCCTGCAGTGGAAATAACACATTTTACTATCACTGTGGAGCTCTCACCCCCATTGTATACAAAAAAATATATATATATATATATATATATATATATGGATACATGATGGGCAGGAGTGGAATATGGAAAATATTCTCACTCTCTGCAGTGCTCTCAATGCAGGAGTGAGCATATTTTCCATATTCCATGATCTGCTTATCATGTGTGCTATTTATACCTTGGAGGTGAAACCAATTTCAGTGAGAGAGGTATGTTTGTTGTTATGAGGATCATGTCACTTTAAATGATGCTGGTGCTGTAGTGTGTGTGTGTGTGTGTGTGTGTGTGTGAACTTTTATGAATGGGTTGTTGTAGTGAGCTGTTGTTGGTTGGTGTGTGTGTGTGTGTGGGTCTTGATTAGGTGTGCTGTGTTTTGGTAATTGGTTGTCTGAGGGAGGTTCTGTTCTGTGACAATGAGGAAGATGGTAATGATTTCTTTTGGCATGTTTGTGTCTTCATGTTTGACTGTTTAAGATTTATTTAAACATTTCAGGCATCGTCTGTTTGATTTAGTAATGTACTAAACTTGGGTTTTGAAATACAGCACAAGAGATTTGGAGATTGTTACATTTAGAAGGAGTGCTGCAGCTGACTGTCATTATCTATCTTAATTGTGTTCATTTCAGTGTAGGGCCTGTTTTAGGACTCAGCAAATTTCAGGGGTGTTTCTTAGTGTTTTCAGATGCAGGTGAGTGATCCCAGCAGAGTAGGTATAAATGGTACTTATTTTAACTCTGCTGATGTCATCAGGATTTATTTCACTCCAGTGAAAATAATATGGTTTATTTCACTGTAATTGGTCTCACCTCATGGTATAAATATATATATATATATATATATATATATATATATATATATATATATATATATAGATATATATATATATCTATATATATATATATATATGTGTGTGTGTGTATGTATATATATATATATATATATATATATATATATATATATATATATAGCCAGCAATGCAGTATTTTGTTGTAAATGGCATGCCACAAAATACTGCATGATGGAAGGGCTTAATAAAGCAATTGAATTACAGAGTTCCTGCAGCATATTGCATCACTCTGCAGATTTTCTGCAGCAATACTGCAAGATACTGTGTTGCATCATAACCACCTCTGTCTATCTGTCTGTCTGTCTTTCTATCTATCTATCTATCTGGTTGTTTCCCTAGCCTATTTTCAGATTACTATGACACACTACCTCTTTACTTTGAGCCCTCTTATGAATGTGCAGTCAATGCTGAGAAAACACATATTATACCCTTTTGTGAAACTGGATTATACAAAAAAATGCATCATCTTAATATGTTAACACCCGTTTCCAAATACTTGTGCTTAATTCTTTCTGGTGTTTGGCCTCCTGATTAATTGCAGACTATCAGTTCTGCTCTAATTACTTTCAAAATGTTCAATTTAATGTGCCCTCAGTGTATGAATCTTATCCCAGAAAACAACATATTGTGGAAAAAAAATATCCTTGGTTCATAAGAGTCTAGTTCCCCTTTGGTCTAGCAAGATTTTAACTTTCATAATTCTGTTTCAGAAAGTGACTTGTTTATGTACTATTCCTCATGACATTTAGAGCAATTTCAAGCAACCTCCCAGAAAATTAGAACTGCGGCATGCAATTTGCAAGCTCAGTGACTGAAAATGGGATCTGTTTATCCATACGCATGTCAAGGACTTTATAAGAAACATACAGACCATGAAAAGGAACTTAATGACAAGCTTCTGAAATAGAAGTTTGGGACATTTAGTGAACTTGAAAGGGCATAGGCTATGGCAACCAGAATGGTTTTTGTCCTTAGTAAACAAAGTTACAAGTAATAGTCTGTAAAATTAGATTTGGGTTTTACTAGAAAGGTAAAAGCTCTTGGTTAACCCACATAAAGTATTTCAAATTATATATGGAAATTTATAAAATGTGTTCACCTTAGTAACGCATCCAAAAAGTAAGAGACTTAAATCCACAATAATGAATTTGAGAACTGAAAATTTACTCTGAACATTTGTAGATATGGGTCCATTTTATGAAACCTGAGGTTTGCACTAGGCAAAGTCCCTTTTCCAAAGCACTAACTTGGACAAAGCACACTCTCTGCTATAATTTATTCAGTTCACCTTTTATTTTCTCTGCACGTTATGTCCAATTGTTGTATCATGATGTGGAGCCTTTGAAAAGGGGTCTCTGACTCAAAGGATTGTAATTCCAATTCTTTTAAATAAATAAATTGAACAAAAGAAAAAAAACTTGGAGCAAATTTTCAGTCCTCAAACCATGGTCTAAAACAACTCCTGGGGGATAGCCTGTCAGTGCAGTGGTAGCACTATGGCTTGCAACATCAGTAACCTGGGATTGGAAGTGAGCAGCCCAGAGGATGTTCACCTCATACAGGGATTGAGGGAGGGCAGCCTGCTGTGGTGCATTACTGCCACCTGGGAGACCAGAAGTGGAAAATTCACTCAGGAGTAGCTTATTGGGAGAGGAGCTGCCAGTGCATGACGTGCAACATGCTTCTGTCTGTGCTTGCTTGTGTCACACACCAGGCTGCCATCTGAACAAAGGGAGGAAAATGGTGAAAATGTGGCAGACCCAGGGCAGAGTGATGGACCAACCACTTGAAGGCCCTGCACTGGTGACATCGCAGCCCTTCTATGATCAAGATCTTGGACAGCAGCAGTCAGGGACCTTCTGTAGCACCACCATGGTGAGGAAGCTATTGGGAAGACAGGGGAGGAAGCCAGTAAGTTCATGGGAAGCTGGGTGATTGGGCTATGGATTCAGTCTGGATGGCAGCACAGGCCTACTGAGCAAGAGGCAAAAAAAACAAGCAAACAAAAAAAAAAAAAAACTCAAGAGACCAGAATAAAGCAAGGCACTAAATAGAACTCAAGCACAATTTACAACTGCCTGCTGGCCACATTAGGATAACATGCTCAGCAGAAACAATAGGTTCCAAGGAATACAATAGATTTTAGTGTCCCAAGGTTGTTAGCACTATTGCAGCAAATTGCTATTTATAAATATTCGCAAGCAAATTATCTTAGTCCCATAGAAGGCCCTAAAAGGAAATTAGCATCTCATTCTGGGCCCATTTTATCAGAAGAAAATCCTTTACTCTTTGAATTGTGTAGAGAATCTGCACACTGTTGTGATACAGCCACACAAAGACCAGTTTAGTAAACCTGTTGTTGTGTCCTTTGTGGACAAGTCTAAAACATATTTACCCAATATAGACCAGCTAAGATGCAGCACACAGTTTCTAGCGGTGTCCTGCTTCTATCCACTTCCAAAGCTGTCTGGTCTGAAGCTTTGAGAGGTTAAGAAACTTGCTCAAGGTAACAGACTATATGTCTATACTGGTTTTTAAACTCATGCCCATCCCTCATGCTGGTGGTAACCCTTCCCTCACCTTGTGCTAATAATAAAAAGTACCCAGTTCCAATGGTACTCCCTCCCTCACACTGTCCCATTAGTAATAGAATCCCTGGTGCAAGTATTACCAATTTCCTTCAATTTGTCCAACTAATATAACATTCTGATAGGGCAGGGTGCTGCTCAATGGGTAGGAGAAGGAGGTCTTTATTAAAGCAGCCAGGTTGGACTGCATGGGGGTAGTAAGAGTGATTGAAGAAGGTTGGGAGAGGGGAACCTTTTTTTAATCAAAACCAAGTGAAAACACTACACAAAATGGCACTTTGAAGGCACAGTGCCACATCACAAGGTCTTCAACAGGCAAAGGGCTAGATGAAGTGATGCTTCATGGGCATATTGTAACTTCATGTAATCTTTGATGGGTAAAGTTTGCACTTCACTACATGTTGTGCTACATGAAAGGTTGCACAAAGTAGCAGCACTACACTTATTGCTTTTCCCATGTAACAAAGTTAATTTACTGTACTTTGCAAGTACCTAGTTTTGAGTAGAGGATAAAGTGCTTGCCACTGTCTCAGGGCTGAGGTGGGGAGGGCTTGTGAGGGGGGACCACTGGACTACCAGTGATACTTTAGTTCATAATTGGATCAGGAAAGTGAGATAATTGGACTACCAATGATTCTTTATGTTATAATGGGACTGGGTGCATGAAGGGGGATCGTTAGTGCCAGAGATTTTTCTTTTATTAATGAGAACAGATGAGGGAGGGAAGTATCACTGGCAAAATGGACTTTTTATTAAAGAGACTGTGTGCAGGGAGGGGGACCATCAAACTACTAAGGATTGCTTTTCTACTTATACAAAGATTAGGTGGGTGATGGGGTGACACTGGACTGCCAAGGATTAAGGATTTCTTTTTTTTATTGTGACAGGGACAGGAAGCGGTGGTGCTGGCAAACTGCATGTCATGAAAACATGCTTTCTGCAAGCATTAACTAGCACTGCATTGTCAACTTGTTAGTGCTTTCAGGAAGCATTTATGACACCACTGTGCAATGTATGCATGGAGGTACCTTTGATTTGCATGGGTGACTGGTTGCAGTTAATGCTTCTATGCTAACAGATTAGTGCTGAATTAACTGTGATGTTTTCCATTCATTCTTTTTGGTGACATCTGTAGCCAAAAGGACCACATCATTCACATATACAATAAATGGATTTAACAATTGTTTATAATTACAGACCAGACATTTACATAAGTCAAGAATACGACTGGGCCAAGGATAGACCTGTATCACTTCCTAAGGCAAAGAGTGAGCCCCAAGCACTGCATTTAACTCTTGAATGTTTTGAATCCAACCCTGTAAACAAGATGAAGTCCCACTTACTGCATGCAATGATACACCCATCCATGAAATCTATTTATACAT
This sequence comes from Neoceratodus forsteri, assembly GCA_016271365.2. Lineage (NCBI taxonomy): Eukaryota > Metazoa > Chordata > Ceratodontiformes > Ceratodontidae > Neoceratodus > Neoceratodus forsteri. The sequence goes on along the minus strand of CM028131.1, from coordinate 1,434,939,071 downwards.
ACTGAATGAATCACTATGTCAAAGGCCTTGACTAAATCAATGAATGTGGTTCCCAACTTCTGTTTCTGCTACAAAGCTGTTGTTATATTTGCAATATCCAGAAAGACTGTGTTCTTGGAGTATCGAGGCTTGAATTCTGACTGGAAGGGAGTGCATAAATTATTGTTGTTAAGTAATGATAAAACAGGTAATTAATCTGCCATTTCAGCAGTTTGACCATAATAAAGAACAGGCCTATAGTCTACAATTCATTACATTTAACAGGTCTTCCACTTTCATGTTAGGTATGATTTTTAGATATTTTTCATATCTTGGGACAATACCCTTAATTCAAACACTAATTTTCAGCCAATCAGGTTTTACTAGGAGCAAAGATGTCACCATTTATTAATTTGCACCATTAATGAGATAGACACTGAACAGAGCAGATGCTGTGCACAAGGGGACCATTTTCTTTATTACAGGGCTACATTTTGTGCATGCTAGTGGATGGAAGGGGGAACCAAAAGGGAGTTGGGTGGGGCTGGGGCTTATGATGACTTTCTTGGTAGGACTCAGATGGGGTGGAGAGAGGAGGGTGTGTTTGGTGTGCTGGTGGGTGAAGGGCAGGGTATTTTACTTTAATTCATACTGTCTTGGACTGGAGTCATCTGATTTTGATTTTATTACTTTACTGCTGCAATTTGTCAAGGCATGGGGAGGAGAGAGGAGGGTGCCAGCATGGGATGGGAGGGGGCATATCATGAATACAACAGTTTTGGGAGGCGGGAGGGGGTGGATTTACAGCACAGTGGGTGGGAGAGGTTTTTCTTTAAGTTTCAGGGTTTAAAAAAACACGCAGTGCAGTTGGTGCATTGTCTGTGAAACTTACAAAATGCATAACACATGAATTTCTGTGAATTCATGCCAGCTTCACAAGCAAATTAAAACTTCTCAACATCTCTACCCTCAACTTCTTTCAAACCTCCTATTTTTTTATTAATTTAAATGTTTGATCGATTTATAAAACCTCTTTAATAATTCTAAAACTAAGCTGTGGATTTTATGGATCTTTGTCAGATTCATTTTTCTTTTTGGTTTGGTAAACCATGATTTGGAATATTAATGTTGAAATGATTGTAAAATATGTGACTAGATGGCTGACTATTAAGTTTGATGTATCATATTGTCTCCTTGTTTCATAAAAGTGGGTCCACCTGTCTTCATTGGACATTGCTACTCATTAAGTAATTTTCAGTACAACTGTGGTCCTTTAAATGTGTACATTTTGTGTTATAATAGCTGTTTATTTAATTAGTGTATGCTTAGTAAAATTCCTTTGTCTTTATAAATATCCTAAACATCAGTGTCTCCTGTTTATGTTAAAGAAAAACTATCATTATATAGTAACCCCACCCCAAAAGCCTTATCCCCTGGTCTGTATCAGGCTTTTCAGATGAAAAAATTAAATGTGCTCCAATATAAATATGGCCAGTGCTGTGGCAGTGCCATCTGACATATTAGTTTAGCCCAGACCACTAACTTGTAAAAAAATGCATACAGGTAAGTGGTACAGAACCACACTGCCATGCACGGTAACACTGTGCATTAGATGTAGTTATATATCAGAGCACAATTAAAATTGATTTTTTTTAAATTTTGCATTCATTGACAAGTGGTTTGGTCATTCACAAACTTATATGCCACTTCTCATGTGTACATAATTATATTATGTTACCCTAAATTTGGAGGGTCAGCCTTCATTTCCAATGCCTATAGGCATGTGATGTAAATATAAAGTCTACAATTACTGAAAGAGCTAGGATCCTCCATTCTCTATTTGGAGTGGAAATCACCTGAAACAGCCCAGACAAAAAAGGTTCTCTTGCAATTTAGTTCCTCAAGTGTTTTTTTTTCCAACTTGAATTAAAATCTTCAATTTATAATTACATTTTTGTTCCTTACATGTGTTTCCAATATTTTTGACAACAATATTAAAACAAATTTCTTAAACTGTGGGGAGGGATCATAGATTACCACTACCATTATTTTAATGTTTAGAATATAAGTTAATAGACAATCAATTTTCTCTGTAGCATTTGCATAAATAAATCTGTAGAATACAGTTCCTCTTTTAAAGTTTAAAATGACACCTCTTAAGCTGGCTCACCAGTGCAGCAGTTGGATTTGTGCTTGTGATACCGATGTCCCAGGTTTGGGAATGGACCTGAGAGTTGGAAGGCCTGCTGGGAGGAGAAGGATTGAGCATCCTGAAGACTGCTCTCCTTCTCCAGGGGGAAGGGGAAGAGTATCCAGCATTTTAAAGACCCATGGCAGAGCCTGGGTTTCCACTGCAGCCATGTGCCATCACCTTAGGTGGGTGGGGCAGATGCTGGATGTCATTGCATGTCTCTGCCCCCTGGGATCCAGCAAGCATCAAAAAAGCCATCCACTGGCATGATGACCTGTTCTGCCCTGTCTACACAGCCTTCAACATCCACCAGGGAGTCCTGCTTCCATGGCCCTGACCCAGGGGATAAGCCAGAGCTTGCCTACAGTGTCCTTTGGGGGGAGCCCTCCCAGTGGCCCTGCCCGGGGGGGTACACCTGGGCATGGATAGAGAAAAGGCAGGGCAGATCTGACCTCTAAATGGAGGATTGGGGGACCAAGGACCAAAAAATAAATAAAAATAAAATCACACCTCTTACCCACTTACAGTACTTTTGTCCTTTCTTATAAGCTGATAACCATCTATGTTTAGTTCATCATTTCTAATTCAATAGTTAAGCCATGATTCAGTCAGATCTCTAAATCATAATCTCAACTTCTGGCATTGTCATGAGCTATGCTTAAAACCCTTTTCAGGTTTCATATCAAGTGGTATTTGTTAAACAAGAAGTCTATAATGAGCACCAAGTCGGTGCAAAACAAGTGCCATTTTTTTTATCTCTTATATTATTATCAGTGACAGTTTATTTATTTTTGTTTATTTATACCTTTCTTCTTCATTGTTGTGACAAATCTGAGCCATTTATGAAAGTGTATGCTCAGAAATGATTTACATAATTATTACTTCTCAGAAGATTTTAATATGTTGCATTATTTGTAGAAGCTTTCCGATGATGAATATAATCTACTTAACTTGCAAAAACCCTTTCCAAAATATTACATGGATCTGGATTTAGTTCAGTATCTCCAAAAATAGTTAATAGTATTATAAGTAGAGTAGTATTATCTTCACTGTTATCAACATTCATTATAATCTTGTGTTTTATCAATATGGTTACTTTTCTTGGTAAAGCCAGAATACAGCCTTGTAAACACATTTTATATATATTTTTCTACATGTATTATGCTGTTTGTTTATATGAAGTAGAACTGTTTAACTCAATAAGCTGGGATCTTTTTCCTGGTAAAAGTTACATTCTGAATTCACAGTTGTGGCATTCTTTTAATGTAGGATCATGAGGACAGTCAGTAAAATGCAATGTAAGGTTACTTATTTATGCAAGTACCAATACAATCTGAATAAGTACCTCCTTATGAAAAATTTTGGGCAGAATGTTATGCCCTCTGCAGGCATACTTAGCAGTGGACTACCACAGAAGGCTCTGGCCACTCCTGCAGGGACTACTAACACAGACTGGCACTTACTACAGTGCTGCTCAAAGTGGTCTGGCAATTAAATATCATCAAGTACTGCCCAGAAGTCATGGGAGCACCCAGTTACTAAAGCAACCTCCAAGCAGTCTTCCCTGTTTCAATGCAATGCAGCTTGGGCAGAAGAGGTATTTTATAGCAATTGTATGTGCTGGCATGTGGAACACATGAAACTGAGGCAGAAATTAAGTGTGGCAATAACTGATTAAAAATACTGGTTAATGGTAATAAACACTCAGAATATGTTACCTGAACAGACCACTGAAGAAACAATTATCATCAGTTTCAACAGAGAGCTAGATTTGGGATGTCTGAGCAAAGATGAAGAAAAATATGATGATAGAACAGGCAGACAGTGATGAAAAGCAACCTACTGTACTGTAAGGGTTATACATGTTGGTTCAATGTGACTTTTCTTGTTCTAAAAATGTAGCATAGTAACACAGAGGATACAGATGTGCAACCAACCAAAATTCACCAATAACAGGAGCACACCCATCTGGATGCCCACATGGAGCAGATTGTCAAAGCTCCAAAGCCTGTTTTTATTCCAGGGCTATTTTCCTAAGGACCTGCATTCTCCTGATGTACCTGGACAAAACTGGGCAAGGGGAGCTGGTGGGTAACAATTTTGCATCGTTCAATAGATATACCAGGCTAAGGATGGTATCTGTTTATACCATTTATTTTGTATCAGCAAACACACCAAATAGTGGCTGCTATGTCTACTGTTGGACACATTCTACCAGAAATACAGTCAATTGTTACAAATCTTTTGTGGTTCTGAAAACAGCAACTGCTAAATAGAGATAGACTAGTGTGTGTTGCAGGAAGGAGGTGTATCACCTGCATCCAGACTTTCAAAAATCTAGCTAGTGGTATTAATGTTCAGATGGATCCAATAAAGTCAGAGGATCTGGTAGGGAAAAAATTGTCTGGACTAGCAATCTCTTACAATGGTTGCCTTTTTGCCTGCTTACTGTCAAGACCACCAGGACAGTGGTCTTCAAAATATAGTTGGGATTATTCAAATGCTTTTAGCTTTAAAAGATCAAACTGTAAATGCTGGCCCAGTGGTGAAGAGGGCAGAGGCCCTATGCATCTCACCTCTTCCAAGTCAGTGACTCGTGTTTGGGAACAAGCTTGGTTTGCTGAGTGGAGAGGGCAGGGAAGGATCGAGCACCTGCCAGGCTGCTCTCCTCTCCTGGATTGGGGAAATAAGCTTTACCAGCCCTTGGTTGCCACTGAGTGGGAAGCTGGAATAGGGTGAGTGGGTGGAGTGGTGCTATTACCAGGTTCTGGCATGCATGCATGCCTCCATGCACATAAGTGACTGTGTTTGCTGGGGCCCCAGGGAGTAAGGGGAGAAACCAGGAGGAAAAACACCTCCCCAGTGGCAGGGTGATGACTGACTCCTTGCAGTCTCTGCACTGGTGGCCAAGCACATGCCACCAGTTCCATGGCAGAGGACAGTGGCAGAAGATAAGTCCTGGGGGAGCTTGGTGATGAGGCTGGGGGGGTCAGTCTGTGAGGGTCGCTAGTGAGGTATGAGAGAAAAACAGAAGATGGAAAAAAAGATCAAACTGAAAGACCAAAATATAAACAATGAAAACTTTCAATTGTCCACTTTTAATTTTGCTCCTAGCTATTTATTTAGGCATAGAAATATCTTGTGCATGTTCTAATATTCCCATAAAAGAGATTTTATTATTTACAGCTAATAATTTGTACATGGTATTACAGACCTCTGCTACACAAAATTCCCCATGTTTGAAATGTGTGACCTTCCTTTTCATATTGAAGTCATTTTTCTTAGAATAGGATCTGTTTCCCTTAGAAGTTTTCAGTTCACAGACAGTAGCTTATTACTAGAGCTGTGCAGAATATAAAATTCAGCCCAGAGAATACCTGCAGAATGACCATTCTGCAGAATTTCACAGAATTTGCATGACAATTTTGTGGATTTTTGCCAGATTTTACATTTCAGTTAATTTGCTTTACTTTTAAAAGTACACATCCAAATAACACAAAATAATTTGGTATGTTTAAAGATATATACGGTATACATACATTTACCAAACATCAGCCTCACAGATTGAAAGGGAAAGAGGTATGGGTGGCCAAACATTTTATAAAAATTTAATTTTCAGTTATTTTGATCTAAAATTTTAAAATGACATATCCAAATTTCTGCACAGTTTTAGGATTTAGAGAAACATACAGCATGAGTATGTGCACCATGTTTTAAGACTCAAGGTTCAAAGGGGCTGAGTTATATGTAGCCAAACAATTTGCCAAAATTTAGATTTCTATTATTTTAGTATAATTTTGATAGCATTCAATGAAATGTTACAACATTTTACAGGTATACAGGTTATCACTACATGTACATTATATATGTACATAGTCCCCTATTTCTAGCTTCAAATTGGACTGAGTTATAGCCTGCCAAACATGTTGCCCACATTTTAATTTCAGTTATTTCCCTCTAAATTAAAAACAACATATCAAAATTTAACCAGATTTGAAACATTGAAAGTATTATACCACATGGTCATTTCTGACAAAGTTCATATTTACAGCTTTAAATGGGATTGAATTAAAAGTAGTCAAACTTTCACATTTAAAAAATCAATTTTGCAAGAATGCAAACTTCAAATTTATAAACCCCAGAAACTTTAAAAACTGGAGAATGCAATGCCATTATATTTGGCAAGTTCTTAGACCTTACAAGGAGACTGTGTGTGTCAATTTTATTAACTGCTTGCTGCCAAGAATTGCAAAATAACATTTGTACTTTAAGTCAAATTCCATGAGTCTATATGAAAATTGTTGAATTTGATGAGAATTCCATGAAATTGGAATTTGCTAATTCCATTCAGCCTTATCTGGGGGAGTCTAATTAAAGGGTAGGGGTTAAAGAGGCAAGTAGTGCAGGGGTCACCAGGTTCAGGAGTTAGATACATAGATCTATGAATAAATGGACAGCTGAGCTGGGTAGCACACCAGGGATAGACCCCCCAGTATGTGTAAGGATGAGCAGTGTCAACAATTCCAGCCTGAATGAAGGATATATAAGGATCATGCCCAGTAAATTGATGAACCAGGGAGCCTGCTGTACATGCAAGTCTGGGACATAGAGGTACTCAAAAAGATGTAGTGGGGGAAGACAATGTCTGGGGCACCAGGAAGGAAGAATTTTGGCTATTCAAACAGGATAGCTTAATAGTAAAAGGAGTAGGTGACTCTCATTTTTAAGGAATTGTGCCAATCTAAAGAACAAATAGGATATCATAGGGATCAGACACTCTACTGAGCCAATCTGGCTATGCCAAGAGAGAAGGGAGGGGCGGCCAAAAAGTAAACCAAAAAGGAACAACAAGACTGCAAACAACTCATCCCAGCTTATCAAATAAAGTAGTGATATGTGCATTGTGAATGTTAAATTCCACAAAAAGAAGTCTGGATGCTTCATCTATATGCTACCATAAATATTTGAGAAAATGTTACCAATAATGTTTTTTTTTTCCACTGTAAATTTAAAACTGCTGAACAATTCATCCATTTGTATTAGACACCAGGATACACTGACATCAGATATGCATAACATATGTTAAGTCTATGCCTGCAAGAGCAGAGAAGTTACAAGCATCCAGATGTTTGAGAGTTTTCACTAAAGTTTGGAAATACAGTATTTACATAGTAACATTCTGAACCCCTGTAACTTAAACATCTCTAATCCAGTTCTCTCCATATTTTGATGATTCTATAACCATTATAAAAAGGTTATTTGTGCTAATTTACACATGTCTAGCTCCAAAGGTGTCTGTTATATGCAGATAAAATGTTTCATGAAATTTCCAGCTAAAAATAAAATGACAGACTTTGAGCACCTGTAGTTTTAAGAACATCCATCCACATGTCATCAGATTTGGCACATCATTGAAACTCCTCCAAGAGAGAAAGGGTACAGAACTTTAGAGCTCTAACTCACAGGGCGGCTGAATTATGAACCAATTAATATAATCAAAAAAATTAAAAAGAATTACAATGAAATTCCACAAAATATTGCAGATTTTCATGAAATGTCATCAAAATTCCACAAATTCAGAATTTTCACATTCTGCACAGCTCTCTTAATTAATACCATTAAGTCATAATCCTGTGCTTGTGGCTGCCATGAAAAAAAAAACTTTTATTGTCCCAAGCAGATAAGTATGATTTCAGCACAAGAATAGCATCAGCAGATGAAATCTCAGGAGTCAATGGTCTAGTTTTATGCAAATGTCTATAGAAAGAAGGAAATTGTCAGGAAATTCAAATTATTTTGGATTGTTACAAGACTGGAATCCTACTGATGCCATTAGTCATATTTTGGCTAAAAACTGGCAAATCTTTTTACATAAGCAATGAAACATAACAGGGAGTTGGAGCTTGGTTGTGCTATGATAAACTCATGCCTGGGGATGAAGCATGGTACAAGGTTGTGAGCCAAGTTCCTTCAGCCATGGGAAGTGCATTTATTCCAGTACAACCCATACCACAAAGTGTTTTATTGCACTTACATAAAATGGTTTCCAGAGAGAACGTTTGACAAAAATATTTATAAAATGAAACAAAATTTCAGTTGTTTTAAAACCTCCTTTAAAATGCATAAACAGCTCGGCCTGGTGGTGATGAGGGTTGAGGCACTGGATGCCACACCTCAAGCCACACTGGCAACCCAGGTTTGGGAGTGGACTCGGGCTGCTGGGGGTCAACAGCGGAGGAGAGGATTGAGCTTCTGGAGGACAGGTCTCCTCTCCTGGGGTGGGTTCTTGGAATTTCCCTGTCTGGTAGTGGCTCCTAGTGGCACCTTGGGGCACCACACAGCATACTGGGGTAGAGAATGGGGATATGGTATCAGTGGGCATCTGTAGGAGGGGGCAGGAGTGTGTGCTCCATGCACCATTGCAATTGCATGACCACGCCAATAGGGGATTAACTCCAAGAAAATTCCTGACTCCCAGCAGGTGAAGGCAGTACCAGTGGTTGGCCCCCCATGCCCAATGTCAGGTTTTCCAGTCCCCACTTCTGGTTCTCCCTCCAAGTCCCTGATCACTGTACTGGATTGTAGATAGAGTGCCAGGAGGAGTTTGGCAGTCCTGCCCTAGGGGGGCTCCGAGCCAGGGGTTGTGCGGCCAGGAGAGGTGGAGAGGAGATGAGCCAGGCCGGAGAGGTGAGGGAGCTGGAAGGCTTCAGGTGGGTGGAAGAAAGCCGCACTGAGAGTCCATGCAGAGAGAGTCTTGATAAGTCAGAGCAGAAAAGAAAGTTCACCAAAAAAAAATGCATAAACAGGTCCCTCTGTCACTGGGGGGCACTATGATGGCATTCCTCAGGAACTGACTGTCACTTTACATCCATTGATGCTTTACAAAAAATGTTCACTCATCTGCTATGACCTGAATGTTTCTTGGGTTTTCTCATTGGCTGTGAATCCAGAGTTTCACAACCATACTTTTCTCCTGCCCTGTACTCTGCAATAAATGAGAAGCTGTAGGAATGAAAAAGGAATGTGTTTGCTGTCCAAAAGTTTCATGTGTCTGTGCAGCCTCTGCTACAGTCTCTACTGCAGTGGATTGCATCATTTTAAATGTTTCTGTTTTCATTAAATAGATTGTAAGTTGGTATAACCAGTCTGTGACCTTAGTATAACAATGTTATGTGACACAATATGCAGATTAAGGGAGAGAGCATGCCATCCATCGGGTGTGAGTGAGAGAGATGACAAGCATGTGAGCTGGTGGGTAGGAGCAAGTACAGTAAGAGGGTTAGAAAACTGTGTGAACAAAAAGGCACTGAAATAAGAACAAAAAACAAGAAAGACTTTGCTGCTAGACATTCAGTGCATCTAGTGTTGAAACTATCTTAAGCAGTAGAAGCACACCAGTCCACCCTTCCTTGTTCCAGCATTTCCAGTTCCCCTATTCAGCATAAAAGTGATCCATCTAGAAACATAAAGCCTATTTCCCAAAAACAAAATAGTCTTGCATTTGCTACTCCCAACCCCCATCAACAGCTGCTTTTCAAAACACCATGAGGGAAGGAAGTAACACAGCAAACCAAAATCATGAGTTCATGCTCATGATTCACATTTTGAGGACAATATTTCTTTTTAAATATTAAATAAAAATAATCAAATAATAAAAGTCATCAGGTACGAAACAGAGAATGATGGACGGGGTATTGTACGTTATGAGGTTTTTTATGTACCCAAGGTGTGTAATACCACATAAATCAGAAGTGTGAAGCATGAGTGATTTGTATTACACACTGAAATTATGTAAAAAAATAAATAATGTAACAACCCATTCTTTATTTTATATAATTTCCAGCAGCTTTAGTGCTGTGTGTTATAAAAAAGCTGCTTTTCTTTTCTGTGGCATTTTGTTTCTGTGGCATGATACGGCAGTAGATTTCACTTTCACTTTGATTGGGTGCTAACCCATGCAGTAATAACCAGGTTCTATGCCATAATAGCCAGCTGGTTATTATGGTGTTATGAAGTCATGTCAGTCCAGTCAATTAATGGACTCACCAGTAACTACATTGTATTATAGCATACCATTTCATACCATATTGTATAACTTTAAAAGACATCTCATACATCATATTTTATTATATTCATATATAGTATATATATATATATATATATATATATATATATATATATATATATATATATATATATATATATATATATATATATATATATATATATATCATATCATATATCAGATTATATTATTTTTTCATATATCATATACCAGATTGAATGATCTTCTCATGCATCTTATCTGCTACCCTGCCTCCTCTATCAGTGTTATCTAAAGGTGTGTCATTCTGCAGTGGCTGAGAAAAAAAATCATGTCACATTCACTATGCAATTCCTCTGGAAATATCCCCCCACCCCAACTACCACTAGTTCACTGTACCTTAAAAAACAAATAAATGCATACTCTGTAGAGAGGGAATATTTTACAGGTGGCACCACAAATCCACTGACAGCATGTTTCAATCAATGTTGGAAATAGATCATGAGGGGTCGTTGATGTCTACGCAAACTCTGGGAACCAGTGTTCTAGACAATAATTTAAAATGTGAACCATTTTCACTTACAATTATTCACTCCAGTCAAATGAACCTGCAGCAGTAACAGTAGCAGAGACAATCAGGTTGGCTTATGAATGATAAGTATTATTAAAAGATAGTTCATTGATGTAATCCAGCCACCGTGGGTGGCAGCAACACAAGTCAGCTGATGTAAACCTTGGTATCAGAGTGGCACTGCTTCTCAATGGGGTCAAACAATCAAAAGGTAGTGCCAGACCTAACATCCATTTCCCAGCCACTGATGAATTTGTTGTAGAAAAACGAAGTACTGTGTGTTGCCTGCATCATTACATGCAAGCACTAAATTGCTGCTTGCTTCAAAAAACAACACAATTCTTCAATCTCCTATTCCTTTCTCCCTCTTGAATCATGTTTTTGTGGCATATAACTAAAGCAACATTAAGAATTGCAATAATAAATAATAATTACACTAAAAAAACATAGAAGTTGACTGGTTCTAGAAACATTACATCCTCTTCATTATCATTCTCCTCCCTCCTTCATGAATTATGTTTCCTCTACATATATGCTACTACATAAGCAAAATGCATGAATTAAAAAGGATGTTGACTGGTTCTGAAAACAACTGATCCACTTTATTCTCCTGCTCCTTCTTCTATCATGAATCACATTTTCCTTGTCATGGTCACTGTGGCATGTGGGGCATTTTGGGTCCATGTCATAATGGCAATCGTGGAAGAGTGATCACCATTTGTGTGAGTGTACATTGGTGAGAATAAATTTCAATGACGTACACTTGCAGTGAACAGCAAAAGGTCATAACACAGTAAGGTTTTTTGCTTTGATATGGGAGGCTGTGCCCCCCCACACCCTCCTACTAAAGGATTTTCAACTCCAGGGGGGTGCATGTGGGGGGAGGAGTGCAAAAGTAAGAAAAAAAAGAAAATTCCAGACCCGGCGCAGAAAATGAGCATGCCCAGAACTGAACCCAGCACCCTCCCAACCCCAGCTTGCCACCAACCCACCAAGCCACATGGCCAGCTCAGTAGCCCACTGCCGCACTACACCCCACAAACCCTCCCTTCCTTTCCGCTTGTCGCACAGCCTGGTTCCTCCCCACCCACCCCACCTGCTTGTATACAAAGTGGCATCCTGTAGCTATATTTGCCTACCCTCCCAATCAGGCCACTTCCCCTGCCAAGTAGCCCTATGCACAGCTGCTGTGATTGAGTCACCCTTTTTGAAAGTGCTCAATCATAGTCACCATCGTCACAGACTACTGGGCATTTCATTGATACCACCTTCTTCCCTGCACACTACACAGCAGATTGTACACTAGGACTGGTATCCATCAGTAGAGGAGGTGGTGACACCACTCTTTCATCTGAGTTATCCCAACAGCAGAAGCAACATAATGCAATACTCATTAAAGAATTGGTGAAGATGTTTCTGACACAATTTGCAGACAGGTGTTACAGGATTAGATCGTATACACAATCTGGCATAGCCACACTACTGGATCACTGGTGTAAAGAAGAGTTAATTATCTACAGACCCATATTCTATATCAAACAAGTACTGTTGTATACACAGCTGGTGGTGCAGCAAAGACAACTTGAACAAGGAAACAAGGATGACTATGAATGCACCTGGTCATGACCTCTTTCTCCTGTTCTGTTGACAACACATCTAGGTTGCTCCTGAGAATCATGAATTCTTAGTCATTCTAAAGCTCAGCTTTCTTTAGGATGTCTTTAACTATTCGTTTGACATTCACTACTATTCCCACTCATACACCTTCTGTTGGCAAGTCATGCTGAACTGTTCCCTCTGGTCATGGCACCACAGTCTGGCTCACCACTCCCTGCAATGACAGCACAACCCTTCCACCTAATAACACAGCAACTTTCCCATTATTATCATCAACAAGCTTAATATGATCAGGTATGTCACTACTAGCGATGGGTGAAGTCAGCGAACTTTGCTTTGCAAATTTCACGCAATTCACGAATTGCAACTTGTGAATTTCATGTAATTCATGAAGAATGAATCGTTCTGTGAAGTGCAAAGTTTCACCACAAAGTGCGGAATTTTGTTGACAAAAATCCACACTTCAAGGCAAAATTATGCATTTCACAACACATCTAGTATGTCACTACTAGAGATGAGTGAAGCCAGCAAACTTTGCTATGCAAATTTCACGCAATTCACGAATTGCAACTTGTGAATTTCACGTAATTCATGAAGAATGAATCATTCTGTGAAGTGCAAAGTTTTGCCACGAAGTGTAGAATTTGGTGGGTGAAAATTCACACTTCATTGCACAATTCTGCTCTTCGCAGCAAAAACTTTATGATTTGGATGAAGTTGAAGTTTCTCAGGTCTGGGAAAACTTTGTGAAGCTCTGCAAAGTGCAAATCTTCACCACTTCCTGTGAACTTAGCCAGTAAATTTAAACTTTGTCACATCTCTAGTCACTACAAACACAAAACACACAGGGTCAGTATCAATTAAAGGAGACCCATCATGGGCAATGTAATACCTTGCATTTAATGCCTTTTCCTTTTTTTATGTTTTTTTTTCTGATGAATAAATTGTTGTTTGTTTATGTTTTTGTGGGCAGTATTATTATTATTATGCAATTACTCCAGAGGAAATATAGTAATAGTGATGGAGATAAACCACGGACTACGGTAGGGCTAAGCCTTGAGTTAACAATGAATAGTAACTACCATACTATAAATAGTATTTCATACTGGGTGATGGCAGTGTTAATGGATTCTGCAGAATCTGTCACAAAACCACAAACAATAACCCTCAGCAGATGCATGCCAACATCACCTGCCTCGAGTACACTATAGTAATTGAGATTCACTGCAGACCTAAAGGATTTCTTACCTTCAACTATTTGTAGTCTATTTTACCCAATGCCAATAATATCTTGGGAGCTAAAGTATTTCAGATGTGGTGAGATACAGATCATGCTTTTTTTGCCAATTCCCTTTGTGGGTAACCCTTACCTTAATGCTTTTGTGCAGAGTTTTTTTCTCTAAACAATGTCCCATTATAGAAAACATGTATCTTTGGTGTCAAGTGGTCTCCTCTCCTTCTGATCACTGTCCCTTTAGTTTAAAAATGTATCCTTGGTGTCCAGTAGTCCCCTACCTAATCATCATCATGTTAGTTGAAAAATATATCCCTGGTGCTCAGTGTTCCCTTTTTCTGATCGCCATCCTGTAGTGATTAAGGAATGTCCCTGATGATCCTTGGACCCTCTGTCCTCTGATCAATGGCCTGTAGTATCTATGATCTATCCCTGGTACCTAGTGGTCCCCCCACCCTTTGATCACTGACCTGTATTGTCTATGAAGTATCCCTGGTGCCCAGTAGTCACCCCACTCTCCAATCACCATCCTGTACTTTGTAGGTGGCTACTGACCCCTGGTCTCTAATTGGCATCTCATACATTGTGTGAAATATCTTTGACATGGGGTGGTCCCCCCAGTCTCTGATCCCAGGCCCTGCAAAAAGTCCTGTATGCTATGGTGGTCAGTGTCCCCAAATCCTCCATGCCTGGCACAGGTGAACAGAAAAATCCCTGGCAGCATACTGTTATAAAGGGCCAGTGATCAGAGGATGAGTGGCCACTAGCCACTAGTGAATTTATTTGTTCACTGGTGCTGGGCACGGAGGATGGAGGACACTGGCCACCACTGCATACAGGACTTTTTGAGGGGTTGTGGATCAGAGACCAGGGGACCACTGGATGCCAAGGATATATCATGCAATATATGGGACACCAACCAGAGGGTGGGGAGTTCAATTACCAACAAGGATATATCCTTCAAAGTACTGGATGGTAATTGGAGGGCAGGAAGACTACTAGGCACCAGGGATACATCATAGACACTATGGGCTGGTGATAGGAGGGCAGTGGAGACCATTGGCACCAGGGATACATCATTGACACTACATGTTGGTGGTCAGAGGGAAGGGGGACCAAAGACCACCAGAAACATTTTATAATCACTATGGAATGGTGAGCAGAATGAAGGAGGACCACTGGGCACCAGGGATATATTTATTGACTAACAGGTCAGTGATCGGAGGGAAGGGGGGCCACTGGACACAAGGGATATATTTTTCAACTAACAGGACAGCAAACAGAAAGGGGGACCTCTGTGCACCTAGGGTATATTTTCTCCATAACAGGATAGCGATCAGAAGGATGGGACCACTAGGCACCAAGGAAGTATTTTATTTAATTGGACTGAGGATTGGAGAATTGGGGAGAGGCCACTGTACACAATGGACTTACTTTTTTTAAGAGGGGCCAGAGTTTGCACAGTAGGGGTACCACTGTCCACCAGGGAGCAGGTTTAATACCCACCACCAATGTGGTTGTTGGCTGCAGTTGCCCCAACAGCCACTAGGGTTGCCCAGCGTAAGTCAGCCTTTATGTCGGCAGTATTTATGACGCACAATATGACCACGGTAATCCCTTTGCTCAAATGCTCTGAATATTGCACTGTGCCAGTTTTCCTGTCCCCAATCACACTTTGCCCACCACATACATTATTTTTTATTTGTATGCACTAACCCTGTTAGGGCATGCAGCAGTCCCCTTTGAATATTGTGCATGGTTGCAAATGCAGGGCAAACAGGGCACAATCACTTTGCTCACTAGAGCTGTGTGGAATTGGAAAATTCTGAATTCATGGAATTTCAACAAAATTTCATGAAATTGCACAGAATTTCATCAGAATTTTGTGAAAGTTTTTAAATTCAGTAATTTGTTCATAACTCAGCTGTTGTTTAAGCTAGAGCTCTGAAATTAGGGATACTCACCCTTTCTATGGAGTGTCAATAACGTTCCAAATAGCATGATATTCAGAGGAATAGGTTCAAAATTATAGCTGATCAAAGTTTGTTATTGTATTTTTTTGTGTGAAATTTCATGAACATTTTTGTTTGCATATACCTCAGCTATCTATTTGGTCAGAGATCTTAAATTTGGCATGGTTCCTTTATGATACGTGTTATAATAATGAGCCAGATTTCATGACAATATGATGCATTGTCTCAAAATGATATGTACTCAAAATCTGTCATTTTATTTTTTGCTGGAAATTGGATGAAAAAATGTCATCTGCTTATAACTAGGGCACCTTTGGAGATAGACGTGTATAAATTAGCATGAATAACTTTTTGTAATGCTTATAGAATGATCCAAATATGGAGAGAATTGGATTAGAGACTTTAAAGTTACAGGGGTTCAAATCTTTACTATGTAAATATCTGCAGCCTTTTGTGAAAACTCTCAAAAACGTGGATGTTTGTAACTTCTATGTTCTTACAGCCATAGACTTAACATTTGACATGCATATCCATAGTCTGTGTATCCTGGTGTCTAACACAACTGGATAAATTGGTTTAACAGTTTTAAATTTGCAGTAGAAAAAAATACTGGTAGCATTTTCTCTCATATTTATAGTAGCATAAAGATGAACCATCCAGAATCATTTTTGTGTAATTTAATATTAGCAATGCAGGTATCACTATTTCATTTGATAGACTGGGCTGAGCTTTTTGCAGTCCTGCTGTTCCTCTCTGGGTGACTATTCCCCCCCCTTTTCTTTTGGCATAGCCAGACTGACTCAGTAGAACTACTGATCTCACTGATATCCTCTTTGTTCTTTACAGTGATAAACACCCTTAAAACATGAGTCACCTACTCCTTTACCTATTGACCTACCCTGTTAGAATAGCCAGAATTATTCCTTCCTGCTACCCCAGACATTGTCTTCCCCCACTACATCTTTTTGAGTACCTCTGAGTCCCAGACTTGCATATACATCAGGCTCCCTGGATCATACATTTACTGGATGTGATCCTTAAATATCCTGCATTCAGGTTGGAACTGTTGACACTGTGTGCTTCCTTGCTTCAACCTAGGGGTCTATCACTGTTGTGCTAAGCATGTCAGCTGTCCATTTCTTGGTGAAACTGTGCATCTAACTCCTGAACCTGGTGACGTCCTGCATTACCTGCCTCTCATAGCCCTATCTTTTAATTAGAATCCTTCAGATAAGATTGAGTGAAATTAGCAAATTCCAGTTTTATTTAATTTTTCATGACATTCTACAATTTTCACAAAGGCTCATGGGATTTGACTTTAAGCTCAGATGTTATTTTGTACAGTAGTGTGAATACCTGTTTCCAAATATTCGGCTGAATATTTGGTATTCAAGTCCCTGATATTCGTTATTCAGTATTCATCCAAGAAAGTTGCCTTATTAGAGAATTGCTACAGAAGTCCTTAAAATAGCTTCAGAAAGAGGAGGAGGAGGAGAGGTCATGGCACTTTGACTAATACACTGGTGCTAGAGGTCATCTTGTGCTGCTGGTTCTTTAAGAGGATGCAGAGGTCATGGCACTTTGGCTTGTACACTGGTGCCAGAGGCTGGCTTGTACTGCTGGTGCTTCAGAAGGAGGATGTAGAAGTGACAATCTCTATATGGTCACAAAGATCTCATGGAGTAGTACAAATATAACATATGCTGCACCCTTAAATAATTGTGGCCATTACAAAAGAAAGTAATAAAACAAAACTATTCCCATACTGGAACTTCAACAGGCCATAACTGCATTGATATTTGGAATTAACTAACAGTCTCTATGCGGTCACAAAGGACTCAAGGAGTACTACAAGAATAACATATGCTGCACTCCTAAATAATTGTGGAGGATGTAGATGTGACAGTCTCTATATGGTCACAAAGGTCTCATGGGATACTACAAGAATAACATATGTTGTACCCTTAAATAATTGTGGTCATTAAAAAAAGCAAGTAATAAAACAAAACGATTCCCATAGGATAACACTGGATCTTCAACAGGCAATAACTCCATCAATATTTGGAATTAAGTGACAATCTCTATATGGTCACAAAGGTCTTAAAGGGTACTACAAGAGTAATATATACCACACTTTTAAATAATTGTGGCCATTAAAGAAAGCAAGTAATAAAACCTGATTCCCATAGGATAACAATGGAACTTCAACAGGCCACAATTCCTTCAATATTTGGAGTTAAGTGACAATTTCTATATGGCTACAAAGGTCTCAAGGGGTACTATAGAAATAACATATGTCATTCCATTAAATAATTGTGGCCATTAAAACAAAGCAAATAATAAAACATAACTATTCCCATAGGATAACACTGGAACTTCAACAGGCCATAATTTCCTTTAATATTTGGAGTTAAGTGACAATTTCTATATGGCTACAAAGGTCTCAAGAGGTACTATAGAAATAACATATGTTATTCCATTAAATAATTGTGGCCATTAAAACAAAGCAAATAATAAAACATAACTATTCTCATAGGATAACACTGGAACTTCAACAGGCCATAACTCCATCAATATTTGGAGTTAACTACTGTAACAGTCTCTATATGGTCACAAAGGACTCAAGGGGTACTACAAGAATAACATATGTTGCACCCTTAAATAAGTGTAGCCATTAAATAAAGCAAGGAATAAAATGTAATGATTCCCATAGGATAACATTGTAACTTCAACAGGCCATAACTCTGTCAATATCTGGAGTTAAGTGACAACCTCTATATGGTCACAAAGATCTCAAGGTGTACTACAAGAATAACATATGCCACACCCTTAAATAAACATGGCCATTAAAAAAGCAAGGGGGTACTACAGGAATAGCATATGCTGTTCCCTTAAATAATTGTGGTCATTAAAAAGCAAGTAATAAAACATAACGATTCCCATAGGATAACAATGGAACTTCAATGGGCCATAACTCCATCTATATTTGGAATTGATAGTCTCTATATGGTCACAAAGGTCTCAAGGGGTACTACAAAAAATGATGGTGCTGCAAATGCAGTAGATACATAGTGGCACCAGCACACTGTTCTGACAGCAGTCGAGTAACAAACTGCTTATACTAGCAAAGGACAAACAAGCATACCTTGTTTTTGTCAACACAATGTGTATCTGCTTCATCATTTCCCTGCTATCAATGGTGCTTCTTACTGAACTGGATCAGAAAATTGCTGTCAGAACATTGTGCTAGTGTTGCTCGTTAAGTTTCAAGAAGGGTTCCTGCTACTCTGCTGGCAGCTCAATCCTCCTCTAATATGGAAGATGTGTGGATTCAACTGAGACATTGGAGTCTGCACTCTAGTTTCTCTATATATTGAACTCCATGCTACACACTCAGAGTGAAGAGATCACATGGTGTTCCTGGCTGTGAGCTCCAAAAATAGCCTCCAATTGGCAAACAAAGCTCTATGATATTTTAAAATCAAACCCACTGAATAGTACATCCCGAACAGTGGCTGAATAGTGGACTATTCAGAACATTCATCCACATATTTGGCAAACCTACTATTTGTGGTATTCGAGAAATACTGTTTGGTCCATGTACAGCCCTATTATTTTGCAGTTTCTGGCAGCAATCAATTAATAAAATTGGCATGCACGGTCTCCTTGTAAGGTCTAAGAATCTGCCAAATTACAAGGTATTGCATTCTCTACTTTTAAAGTTTCAGGGGCTTAAATTTGTAGTTTACATTCGTGCAAAATTTAATTTTGAAATGTTGTGAAAGTTTGACTACTTTTAATTCAGTCCCATTTAAAGCTGCAAATATAAACTTTTTCAGAAATTTCCATGTAGTATAGTAGTTTAAATGCATCAGCTCTGGTTGAATTTGGATATGTTGTTTTAAAATTAGAGGGAAATAAATGAAATTTAAATTTTGCCAACATGTTTGATAGGGTATAACTCAGTCCCATTTGAAGCTAGAAATCTGAAACTATGTACATATACAAATGCACTGATAACCTGTATACCTGTAAAATTTTATAACATTTCACTGAATACTATCAAAATTATACTAAGATTACAGAAATCTTAAATTTTGGCAAAATGTTTGGCTACCTATAACTCAGCTCCCATTGAAGTTTGAGACTTAAAACGTGGTGTATATACCCATGATGGATGCTTCTCTAAATCCAGATATTGTGGAGAAATTTGGATAAGAAATTTTAAAATTATCTCAAAATAACTGAACATTTAATTTTGTTTAAATGTTTGGCCACCCATATCTCCGCCCCCTTTCAGCCTACAAATCTGAAATACAACACGTCTGTATGTCGTTGGTTTCTGTTTATGTTCCAAATTTGATGTTAGTTGAACATGTACTTTTAAAAGTATTGTGAAATAACTGAAATTAAAAATTTGGCAGAATTGAAATGATCATTCTGCAGGCATTCCATGGGTAGAATTGTATATTCCGCACAGCTGCACTGCTCACCAGCTAAGTTTTGAATATTGGGCCCTAGATGTTTTTAAAAACACTTGTACCATGTTATTTGCTTTTTTTTGCCCAAGATTATAACAAAACCACAAAATCTGATACATTCTGAAATTTTCCAGGGTGACACAGAATGGGCCACAGTAATGCCTTAAGGCTGCTAATAGTATTTCATTTTTTATGATATTAGCATTTGAAAAGTATGGTTTTAGCATGTACAGTGGGTTAAAAATATAATGTCATGCACATGCAGAAAAGTCTCACCTTATACTGCCTATAAGTTCATTAGTAACTGAACTAACGTATTACATTATGTGTTTCTCAGTTCTGTGTAGGTTTTGTTTGGTCCGGGGCAAAACATTGAAGACAATAACTATGTTTTCTGAATTTGAACTGTTCATTGTTGACAAGATTTGGGGTATTTGGACATTTGCTATACAGTATAGACTTTTTAATTAAAATTTTGTATCATTATTGTCTTTTGTGACATCTCATGAAAGTAAGCACTGTTGATTGGGATTTCTGTGAGCCATCACATGTCAGTTTGAAGAGTTGCTTACAATAGGTTCCTGGTGCCTAGTCCCGCCCCAAGCACAGCATCATCCCATTAAGTAGGCCCTGGTGGCTAGTGTCACCCTCTTCCACACCTGCTTACATGCCAGGCTATTATTACCTGGAGTTCTGTGACATCCTCTGTCCCTCATCCCCATCCCATTCATTATTCCCTGATCTCTAGTGCTAACCCCCCTTCCTCACCCAATGCCATAGTAAGCAGTTCCTTTTAACTAATGGCACACCTAGCCAAGGTCAACCCTAACACCTCCTATGACAGTGACTGGCACAACCCTTATCCCAGCTCCTTATCTGGCTTCTTATTAAAAATAATAATGCTGGTACACATGATGTTCTATCGCACAACACTTTGTAAGATGTGTGCATCAAATCACAGAAGTTATATGTCTGTATTCCAAACACTATGAATTTAGCACTTTGTGTGATTTAACTGATACTGCGCCTCATGGAAACTGCTATACAATACAGAATCTTGTGCAATCAAATTATTTTCTTAAGAGGACAGATGGATGAACAAGTAAGCAGAGGGCTGTGCCAGTGACAGCTGTGGGAGAAGGATGGACAGTTGCCTGCAGTAGAAGGTAACAATGGACACCAGAGACTAATTTGTTGGCAATATGGTACACAGCGGGCTTACCACTAGCCACCACAGAACAACTAATCAAAAGCACAAGGCAATATAAGGGGACACATATGGCCTCATATTATAGGGCTGCTATATAAGGGCCTACAAGGACTATCAAGGGATTCTAATAAGGGAATTTTAGAGGCATGGAATAGGGAGCTTCTTACTTCAGTCTCTGAAGAAGACTGGGCTTGGTATGTTAAATTCTCTCAAGGCGTCTCATTGTCTCCTTATTGGCAAAAATTCACCTGGAAGATGAGAAGTAGATTTTTTTAATAAACCTGCCAAACTGGCAAAATTCCTGGAGGGCCCTACAGGAAGTTGCTGAAGAGTATGTGGAGAACCTAATGGAGGCCATGTACATATTTTCTGGTCACGTCCAGCATTGAGAAAGTTTTGGAGATGGGTTGCGGGTGCTCTGGTGGGGGAAGAGGCAGCCCTAACTCCAGAACTGGTGCTTCTGTTGGTCCCCCCAGAGGGTCTTTGAATTGCTAGGGGCTCCCTTCTCTGCACCTATATTCTAGCTGCCAAAAAGGCGATCACAAGATCATGGAAGCAGAGATGCCCCCCCTACTATACAAGACTGGTACAAAATTATGGGGGAATTATATGTAATGGAAAGACTTATAGGCAGACGTGTGAATAGAATGGATAACTTTGAAATACTATGGCACAAATGGGTCACGTATATGTCTATTTAAGATCCCCATTTTGTACTATAATGGATGAGACAAAAGTACCAGGAGGTGGGAGGAGGAGATGGTTGAAGAATGGCTGGAAAATATCTTCGGATTTTAACCTGGATACCTTTGATTTGAAATATGATTTGTTTCCCCAGTGGATGTGTATGTTATGTTTCCCTTCTTGAACTGTATCTAATGGTACCAGACAGTGTGTTAATTATATGCAACATTTTTTGAACAATATGATGTACTCCTTGAAATGTACCCCTCAAACTTTTTACTGTACTAAATACTTAACAATTTTTTTTTAAAAAAGCACAAGACAAGTACTGTATTATTACACAAAGCATCACAAAGCACTATATCAATATATTGTGTGGTACAATATCTTAATGAAGCATTCTACATTTTGTGACTTAAAGAGGAACAGTCAGTATTAATAGCCCCACATCTAATGGTGGGACATGTCCCAATCTGCACTGTGTGGAGAAAAAAAATACTTACAAGTTTACTGCAGCATAATTATATCAGGCTTATTCTGCTGACTCCCAGGCTAATATTTTCTGTAACCTTTAATCCCAGAATCCCCTGTAGCTGATGTCAAAGCTGGGCTGCAGCAGTGAGAGATTCAATAGCTTGCAGTGCATGTTAGAATTGTTATTACCACAGATGAAATCAACAAACATCTGACATGAGCTTATAAAAGTAAAGTAAGCAAAAATATCTGTTCATACTGAATGGAATACATAGTCCCTTCCTGCCACTCATTGTGAGGCTGGAGCATCACACTGGGATATGTGTCAGTATAAGGGTAGAGCTTGATAGGGCCCTGGGCATCCAATATGATGACTGGGTCAACACTGCAGTGAATTCCCATTCTGGACAGAGTGAGGAAGCATGAGATATGGCAGTCCTCCAGAGATGCCAAAATTCAACCAATTAGGTTTCAGTAGGAGCAAAGACATCACCTTTTATTCATGCCTTTATGAGATGGGGAGTCAACACCCAACAGAGCAGATGCTGTGCAGCAGGGGACCGTTTTCCCAGTTTGCAAGTTACACCTCAACCGCAGAGGGTAGTTGGTCTGGGAGGTTGGCAGGTGGTTAGGAGGGGCAAATTGGGTGCCCCATCACTCTGTGCTCTCCAACATGTCACCTCCACAAACCATATAAAAACTACAAACCAGTATCTGCCTCTATCTCCGAAATCAAACAAAGTAGCAGAGGATACTGCAGAGCTGGACACTGCAGCACAAGAGCTAGCACATCAAAACTCACCCAAAACAGGGACTAAAATAAAAAAAGCAAAAAAGAAATCCAAAACACTTCTTATCATAGGAGACTCCAAGATTCGGGGAGTTGATACCTACCTCCAGCCAGGGGTTAAGGTCATATGTCTCCCAGGTACATAAGCGTGGAGAGACACTGACTGCATTGCTAAAATCATGTAGGAAGCAGGAGAAAACATCAACATCTTGGTACACATAGGGACTAACAATTTCACCAGCCAGTCAGTTGTGAAGACCAAGGAACACCTGACCAGGCTGGGTGACAAACTGTCATCCATTTCATCAGGCATCTCCTTCTCTGAGATCCTGCCAGTCTGGGAGAGGGGGACAGATGGACGGAAGGTCAGAAAAGGGGAGATAGGAGAGCAAAACATGTGGCTCAAGGGCTGGTGCTAGGAAAAAGGATACAAATATGTAAGTAACTGGCAACAGTTTTGGGAGTGAAAGCCCTTTAAATTCAATGGACTGTATCTGACTAAGGAGGGAGTCAGTGCATTGGAGCAGAAGTTTGACATCTTTGCAGAATATTTAAACTAGCAAATGGGGAGAGGGGTGTAGCACCCAATAAGTCGAATGGGAAGAATACCTCTCCCACCTCAGCTAGTGATCAAAGAGGAGTTCAGCATGTTTGTAGTTCATTTACATCACCAGGTAAGGAAAAAGGTCAAGCTTCCGATCGATGCATAGGGGAAATGCCAGATGTCGCCCAACAACTAACATACTAAAATCTGGCCAATGGAAAATCATATACACAAATACTCGTAGTCTGGGAAACAAGATTCCAGACCTGCAGGCAACAATGACAGAGGCTAAACTGGACACAGTAGCCATTAGCGAGACATGGTTCACCAGTAACCACACTTGGGAGACTTCAGTACCTGGCTATGTACTATTCAGTAAAGACCAAGGTGCAAAAAGGGGGGGGGGTGAAGTGGCCCTTTATGTCAATGAAAATATCAAAGCTATAGAAATTCAGAATATACATAAGGAGTCAGAAGAACGGTGGGTCACCCAGGAAACAGGAAATGGGACAGCCATATGAACTGGGGTTGTCTACAGGCCTCCAGACCAGGGGGAGGACATAGACACATCACTGTTAGAAGATATACAAAACATGACAGCTAGAGGGGAGGTTCTGATAATGGGAGATTTCAACATGCCAGATACAGATTGATCAATACCAGCAGGAACATCTGCCAGAACTGGACATATAGTGTATTTCCTTATAGGGGTAGGGCCTCAAACAACTGGTACAACAACCTACAAGAGACAGGGCTATCCTAGATCTAGTACTGACTAACGGGGAAAGGATCACAGATCTCCAGGTAGAAGGTCACCTGGGGGCCAGTCACCATCACATGGTATGGTTCAGTTTAGTCACTAGAACTAAATCATCCAATTCCAAGGCAAAAATATGGAACTTCAGAGGAGCATACTTTGATAAAATGGCCAACAGAGTTAAGCTAGCCCTGTCAAGAAGAAATACAGGTGTGGGGATACAGGCAAACTGGGCAGGCATTAAGGATGCAAAATTTGAAGCAACATCCCACAAGTTAGAGAGAAAGGCAAGAGCAAAAGAAGAAGGAATCCACTTTGGTTTTCAAAAACAGTAACAGAAAAGGTCAGAGCCAAAAGTCTGGCATTCAGGAAATATAAGGGAACGCAGCAAGATGAAGTTAGGGAGGCATACCAAACTTCCCTAAGGGAAATAGGGAAGGTAGTAAGGCAGGCAAAGGTGCAAACTGAGGAAACACTAGCATGGACAGTAAAAGAAGTTGACAAGACTTTCTATAGATACATTAGTGAAAGGAGAAAGTCCAGACGGGGTATTGCTAAGAACAAAGGAGATAAGGGGAGTGTGAGGAGGACCAAGGAAAAACATCTGTCATAAATAGATACTTCTGCTCAGTATTTACTGAGCAGTAAGTAGGGCAGGGCCCACAGCTCAGCACCATGGACAGAGGGGTGAGGGAGGTGTGCACTAGTCCCTTCACAAAAGATAGGGTCATTCAAGAGCTCACTAAGCTCAGGGACCTGATGGCATACATCCCAGGGTATTAAAGGAGCTAAGGGTGGAACTAGCAGGTCCATTATCAGAACTGTTTAGTGAGTCTCTGAGCACAGGACAGGCCCAGAAGACTGGAGAAGGGTTCATGTGATCCTGCTCCACGAGACTGGTAGCAGGGAGGAGGCAGGGAACTACAGACTGGTCAGTCTTACCTTAGTAGTGGGCAAGATTATGGAGGTACTCCTTAAGAAAAGGATAGTGCAACACCTGGAATCCATAGGAGCACAGGATCCAAGACAGCATGGGTTTACAACAGGAAGGTCCTGCCAAACTAATCTCATAGATTTCTTTGACTGGGTAACCAGAGTGGTGGACCAAGGGGGAGCAGTTGATGTTGCCTACCTTGACTTCAGCAAAGCTTTCGATACTGTTCCACATAGAAGATTGACTAATAAGCTGGGTAGCCTCGGGGTGGGTCCGAAGTTGGTCAACTGGGTGGCAAACTGGCTGGTGGGCAGAAAACAGAGAGTGGTGGTAAATGGTATATAGTCAAAAGAGATGCAAGTCACAAGTGGGGTACCTCAGGGATCCGTCCTGGGGCCAGTCCTCTTCAATATCTTCATCAGTGACATTGCAGATGGACTGGAGAATAAGGTTTGTCTGTTTGCAGATGACACCAAGATCTGCAACAGAGTAGATGATTCAGATGGGGTGGGCTGAATGAGAAGAGATCTGGATAAACTGGCAAAATGGTCAGAAGAGTGGCAAATGGGGTTTAATGCAAAGAAGTGCAAGATCATGCACATAGGGAAGAATAACCCTAAAGACACCTACAGGTTGGGAGGGGAGTTGCTGTCAATCACAAGGGAAGAAAGAGACTTGGGCATCATCATCATCACAGATGACCTGAAATCATCCAAGCAGATCACTAAAGCAGTAGGTAAGGCTAGAGGGATGTTGGGGTGTATTAGTAGGGGTATCACAAGTCATAAGAGGGAGGTAATAATCCCTCTTTACAAGACACTGATTAAGCCCCATCTGGAGTACTGCGTGCAGTAGTGGAGGCGGCACCTGCACAAGGACATTAACAAAATGGAGGCAGTTCAGAGAAGGGCAACCAAAATGGTGTAGGGACTGCATCAGAAAACATGTGAGGACAGATTTACAGAGCTCAATATGCATAACCTAGAGCAAAGGAGGGAGAGAGGTGATATGATTGAAAAATTCAATCATCTTAAGGGCATTAACAAGGTGAAAGAGTCCAACATTTCAATATAAGAAAAATAGCAGGACAAGAAGACACAGCATGAGATAGAGGGAGGCTGATTAAGGGGGGATGTGAGGACATTCTTTTTCACAGAAAGGGTGGTGGATGCATCGAATGGTCTACCTCAGGAAGTGGTGGATATGAATACAGTGCAGGGCTTCAAACAGGCATGGGAAAGGCATTAGGGGAGCAATAAAGATGACTATGAATAGATAGGCCATTGACAGAGTACAGGCCAATGGCACATTCATGAGGTAGAAAAAATGGACAGACTGGACTGGCCTTGCGGTCCTTATCTGCCGTCAACTTCTATGTTTCTATTTTGTGGGTGCTGGTGGGGGGGCGGTGAGGCTGATGGGGACCAGTAGGCTTGGGTGGAGGACTGGGAGTAAGTATTAAACACATTAGGACTCAGGTGGGAGAAGATGGGGGGAGTGTATTTGATACACGAATGGGGGAAGGGATTACATTTTGTTACAGGAAAGCATCGGCGTAATATGGGGGAATGTGTTAGTGGGATAATAATGCTCATTTCTATGTTCTTGAGTGGGGAACAGGGTGATTTCACAGCAAAGTGTATGCAGGAGTTTTTTTAGATTAAAAAAAAAATCCACCAGCAAACTTTGTAGTTCTAGGTATTCTCAAACATTCTAGTCTAGCAAACCCACAAATAGTTGTTTACATGTTCTTGTTGAGTTTGTTGTCTTTTCCTTTTTTTCTTTCTTGTTTCTTCTTAATATACCTTGAATGAATGTATTTTTAGGTTCGATTTTCCTCTAAACTTAAGCTTACAGGAGGTACGTAAGCACTTTATGGAACAGAATGTGTTCAGAGGATGTAATGTTCCAGTTTGTATGCTGTGCCTGATTGTTTGTCTCCACTTTACTGGAAAACAACCAATAACATCTAATAAAAAAAAGTTTGGAGTTCAGTGATTAGCACCAACTTTGCCAGTGTATTAAAAATTTGTAACATCTCTACCTGGGCGTCATCTTTACTAAGAGCCCAAGGTTCATTGCTCAGTGCAGCAAAGCATTCTGGAAGGTAAACAGAATGCAGGGAATCCTAGAATGTATATACAGTGATGCTGGCCAGGATGCAATGCAGTAATGCTGGAATATATCACAAAATGCTGCAGTCTGCTGCAGGGAACAGTATAATGGAAATTGAACCCTTATGCCATGCAGTATTTTGTGACATGTTAGTTATTGCAAGTTACTGTGTTGTTTTGTGGGTGGCTCTACTGTAGTGTGCAGAAGTGTCTGATGCTAGCAGATTGGAATTCCAAAGAATTTAAAAATATTCCAAGTCTGCAGAATTCTGTCTGAAACAAAACAAGAGAAATTCTACTACTGAAAGGCAATAGGAATTTCCACAGGTTTTTAGGTTTTTGCAGAAAGGTGGAACACTATTCTGTGAGTTTGTAGGATTTCTGCAGAAAGCATTCCATGACCATTTCACAGCAATCACAAGGAATCAAGTTGGTGAATTTCATCAAAAATGCACCCATATGCTGTTTTGTGCCTGGTACAGGGCTGTGTTTTGTTATTAACTGTCAGTTTCAATGTTTTTAGTTAATGTTTTCAAATCCCCCTACATTTCTCCATGTGCATTATGATCAGTGGAAACATATTGCACATCATTTTTTCCACAGACTTATGTTGCATGGATCTTACTGCTTTTTTTGTGAATAAACATGAGTCATCGAAAATGATTCCATGGGTGTGATTTTCAGAGAGCCTCTGGATTGGCATATGTTGTGACAATCCCCAGCTGCAGCAAACTCTGGGAGCGTCAGGGACCATGCACCCCAATTTAGTACAACAGAGGCCCTGTGCCAAAGACCCCAGAGTTGCCACAGTCAGAGTGGTATGGCAATGATTTAGTGCACTGGAGAGATTTGACAGAGGGTCCTGTCAAGACTTCTCCCACCCAGTGCAGCACCGGCCCAGACCGGTGATGTTTGGGGGAGAGCCTGCAATGTCATGGTACAGGGAGGCTGCACCTGGGGGTGACATAGTGGGTGGCATTGGTACATCAGGGTGTGGCAGGATACAGGGTTGAAACCAGGGCAGTCATGCCATGAACAGTTCCACAGACAGGGTAAGTCAAAGAATGCAGGAACTGACTGTGTCCCAGTCCCCCTGATGCTACCAGCCCTGCCAGACATCCCACATCATGCAAACTCCCCAACATGTGGTGACAATCCATGCATGCATGGTATGAAGTGCTGTTGGTGGACTGGGACATACCCCGGGCAGCACCACCTGCTCCTGATACACACCTCCCTGTATGCTGGCACACTGATGTTACAGGTGCTGTACTAGCTACAGCAGGTGGGTATGGTGCCCCAATAGGTAGGTGCCATAATGAGGTCCGGCACATGGCATGTAAAGTAGCTGTTTACCCAGATAACAGAGTGTGGACACTACAGCCCTGCCACCATACCCTGTCATGGTGGAACAGTGTACTGAAATGTCAGGTGGGTGGGGGCATACTATGCTACACTCACATATATGATGGTGACAGTCCCTGACTGTGTAGCGAACTGTCAGCATGTCTCTGTCTGTAGTTTTCCACCATGGTAAAGTATGGTGGCAGGGCTGGAGCATCCGTACTCCATTATCTGTGTTAGCAGCTCCTTTATGTGCTTTCTGCTAGACCTCATTATGGCACTGCATTTCAGGGTATCCTACTCACCTGCTGCAGCTACTGTAGTACAGCACCTGTAGCAACAGTATACCACCACACAGAGAGGTGTGCAACACAGGCAGGTGGCACTGCCCCCAGGTACATCCCTGTTCACCAACAGCATCTCATACTGTGCAGGCATGAACTGTCACCACATGTCAGGGAGTTTGCATGATGCAGGGCATCTGGCAGGGCTGGTGGCATCAGGGGGTCTGAAACATGGTCAATTTCTGCATATTTTGGCTTACTCTATCTGTTGGTCTGTGGAACTGTTCTGTGCATCACTGCCCTGGTGCCACCACTCTACTTTGCCACACCCTGCTATGCTAAATCCCCCTACTACGGCATCCCCCAGGTCCGTCCTCCATGCACCACAACCTTGCAAGTTTCCCCTACCCCATGCCACACTCCCAATATGCAGCACATGGGGTGTTAAACCAGCTCATGGCTGGTCAAATGACAGACCCGACTTGCAGCCATGGTGGGGCTTTCAAAATTGCAAACAAGGGGATGCTGCAGCCCCGTTGTGGTGCAAGCCCCATTCTGCTTAGGAGCACCACCACTTTAAGCACAAGGGTAGTGCAGAGTGGGTTTGGTACATGGCCTCCAATTTTTGACGCAGACCTTGTTTGAAAATCGGGAGTGCCGCAACTTTTGACACTAGGTGCCACTTGCATTAATTCCCTTTGACGCATGCTTCTTTTCATCTTATAGGGACTTTGAAATTCGAGCTCCATGTTTAAGCTTGTAATACTTTCTGAAACTACATGCTGCTGTATTACATAGCAAATGCACCTATATGACTTGCTTAACAGAGATCTTGTGGGTGTTTCAAAAAGAAGGATCTTCTCTGTTGAGCTGCTCAATTATTTCCTAGAAAAACTGTTCAAATAGTCAACCAAAAAGCTTGCTTTTGGAAAATTAGTAGTACAGGATTGGAGTTAAAATGATTGCCGCATAGGTTGAGCATTTTGAATATTTTTGGCATGTTTGTAGTAATTGACTTACTTAGCTGCAGCTGTATTTTCTCAGTATTGGGGAGGGGCAAGTATTGGCACTAGTAGAGAGACAGAGAGTCAGACAGACAGACAAGGCAGACTGGAAATTGCTAGATTTATGACATATTAAGAACTGCAAAATGGGATTTTTTTTTAAATTCAGGAATCTGGTGGTGACCTTTTTTTCAGTGTTTCACTGCAGGAATGTATAGGTTTTGCACCTGCTGTTGCTCATCACTCAGTTTAATCTTTTTTTTTGCATTAAATATATATATATATATATATGTGTATATATATATATATATATATATTGGTGCAATATGAAGAAGAGCAGCTCAGGCAGTGGATGTGGGTGTAAGATTGGTCACTTATATTTATGGAAAAAATGCAAGGGAAAAGTTGAATATATCATTAGCACTGCAGCAGCAACAGCATCTATTGCATGCACAATCCAATCATCTGTAATTTAGATGCCAGCAGCAGCTCCTGGAATATTAATGGCTCCTATATTACAATCTGAGGATGAGGGAAAGAGAGTCATCATGAGATACAGAAGTGCAGCTGTGCTGCATATTCACCTAGTGAAAAAATCTCCCGCTTATGTAAAACGATATTAATGGTGTCACAGTCACAGGATGGGTCATTAGTGCAGGAGGAATCTCATGATATTGTGGATTCTGAAGCACAGGAGATGACTGTGAAGCAGTCTCAATAAAAGGTGTTAGAGGAGGAGGTGGAATGTGAGGAAATAGTTGAAGGAGTGTCGTACAATGATTCACAAGAATTGTTGCCAGTTAACACTGAACCCTTTTCTGAGGAGATGGTCAGGAAGGCACTCGGTAATCTGAGGGTGGACAAAGCTATGGGGCCAGATGCAGTGCACTGAAGAGTGCTGAGGGTACTCAGACAGGTAATGGCTGCACCCCTGACTGACTTGTTTAACAGTACACTGGAGACCGGTGTGGTCCCAGAGGACCAGAGAAGAGCAGATGTAGTCCCACTTTACAAAAATGGTAGCAAGGAGGAGGCAAGCAATTATTTATTTGTTTATTTATTTATTTCATTTTGGTAACCAGGTAGGCCCACTGGAACCAGAGGTTCCTTTTCCAGGGGCAACCCAGAATTAGTTACATGTAGGTAGAGCAGATATCACATAAAGTGGTACAGAAGAAGAATACAGTTAAAAGGTAAATTCATAACAGTGACAATCAATAAACAGTTGTTATTTACAGCAGGTTACATTCATACAGTGCAGACAAGCAGGGCTGAGCAAATAGGGTAGGGCTAGACTAAACATTTAGGGAACTTGAGTATAGTAGATGGTTAGGAAGCAAGTGCTAGAACTACATGCAAAACTAGCAGGTACATTGGTGCTGCACATAGAGGTATGTTTTTAGACCCTTGAAAAAGTGGTTAAGGAACCAGCTGAGTGCAGGTTGTCTGGTAGGATATTCCAGAGTTTAGGGGCTGAACGCGCAAAGGACTGACTTCCAAGTGTAGTCCTTGTCCTGGGTACCTCGAGTAATGTCTTCTCTGTAGGCCGCATATGTAGGCCTCTCAGCCTAACATATGCAGTAAGGAAATTAATAGAAGTAGTATTAAAAGAAAGGATTGTTAAATATCTGGAATCTAACAGACTGTAGGACCTGAGGCAGCATGGTTTCACAGAGGGAAGGTCATGCCAAACAAATCTTATAGATTTGTTCGACTGGGTGACTAAGGTGATGGATCAGGGAGGGGCAGTGGATGTGGCCAACATAGATTTCAGCAAGACCTTTAACACCGTTCCACATTGAAGACTGGTAAACAAGGTTACTATAGAGTGTGCACAAGGATAGTGGTGCTGAGAAACCTACCACGTATGTTGTCCAGACAGTTTCTCGCGCACACACCTCATAAAAGGAACGCTAGAGTCAGGTACTCACAGTTTTAAAAGACATTTACTTTCCAACACACTGACCAAATCCCACCTGACATGTTTCAGATGCTAAGTCCTTTTTCAAAGGCTAAGGAGGTTTGTAGGTTTGGCAGTTAGGGTTTAATGCAAAAGAAATGCAAAATAATGCACATGGGCCACAGTATCCCAGGGATGGAGTACAAAATGTGGGGAGAGATACTTGCAATGAATAAGCAGGAAAGGAACCTAGGGGTAATCATATCAGATGACCAAAAGGTGGCAAGACAATTTGACATGCCAATTGGGGTAGCTAGTGGGATTCTGTGGTGCATAGGTAGGGGTATCACCAGCAGGAAGACAGAAGTGGTGTTGCCCTACATAGGTCACTGGAAAGACCCCACCAGAAGTAATGTGTCCAGTTCTGGAGACCACAACTCAGGAAGGACAAAGACAGAGTGGCGGCAGTCCAGAGGAGGGTTACCAAGATGATGCAGGGTCCGCATCAAAAGTCCTATGAGGAAAGGCTAAAGAAGCTCAATATGTACACCATAGAATGGAGGAGGGAGCAGGGGGATAAGCTCAAGACCTTTAAATACCTCACAAGGGTGAATAAGGTACAGGTAGGAGGTATTTTTCAGACAAAAGGGTAATATAGAGATCATGAAATGTCGCTGGAGGGAGGTTAAATTCAGGAGAGATGTAAGGCAGTACTTCACAGAAAGTGTGGTGGATGCCTGTAACAGCCTTCCAGCAGAGGTAGTTGGGGCAAAAATAGTCATGGGATTCAAAAAAGCCTGGGATAGGCATAAAGGAATCATAGAGGAAAGGAAGGGAGTGTAATAGACAGTGCCGTAAATCAAGGAAGGTCTGCAACGTAAGCTGTCACGGTGAAAATGGGCTGATTGGATGGACCAAGTGGCCCTTATCTGCCATCAGTACCTATGTTTTTGATTTAATTAATGAGATTGTGGTGTCAAGAAATACGAGGAGGAAATGCCAGCAAAAGAAGATGAGTAGGGAGAGACAAAGAATATTTATGTGGGTAGCAGTTAGTTTTGTTCAGATTTAGATGATCCAGTGCCAGATGATGGTTGACAGGGAAAACCATTAATCCGTTTATAAATGGAAAATGCCTTTTTCAATAACATGAAACGTGGAAATTGAGGAAGAGGCAAATGATAAGGAGGGTGACAATGACCAGGGACCCATATGCAACAAATTATTGAAAAGAAATGGAAAGGGCAAAACACAGAAAAAAACAAATGGATTATGATGGAGGAGTTAGTAGCAGAGACATTGGTGGCCGTGATGCTGATATAGTTACAGGTGCAGGCCCTGTCATGCCCCTTCACTATGGTAAAACAGCAAGGAAGCAACCATTGTCCCAAACATCCTTAGTATGGGATATTTTTTTTGATCAAGATATAAAATATGGGCTTCCGGTGACATTAGCACAAGATGTGGAGGGCTAAGTCTTAACTCCATTCCAGTCTTCCTGCTAAAGGCCCAATGTTATGGACCAAACTGCATAATACTGATTGTATACTTTACCAGTGTGTCTACCTGATGTATGGGGGAGAGACTGGCACTGACTTCGGGCAAGCTGCAAGTGGATGCTGGTGGATGAGAAACAAATAGCTTCATGAGTGAAGCCTCTACATCTAGAGTAATGGTGTCTACTGAAAAATCATCAAGGTCACCTCTGGAGGCATTGCCATAAAAGAAAAAAACTAGACCTTATCCTGAATGAACTCAGATCTCTACACAGAAACTAAACTGGATCTAGCAGATATCCATTCTGAAATGGCTACAGTAAACCAAACTTCAGCAGAGCAGCAAACTGTGATCTCTGACTTGAATTCCAGAGTCAACCACACAGAATGACTGCTCCTGGAGGCCCTCCAAAAATACATGTCCTGGAAAACAAATGTGATGACCTGGAAGGTAGTTTATGCCACAAAAACATGCACATCTTTGGCATGGGAGAGAAAATGAAGGGTAAATCTGAATCAATTCCTGGAGACATTATTCTGTTCTCATTTGGACTTACTCCCTGACTTTCCACAGGGCATTGAGTGGACCACCCAATCCCTTGGCCTGCCACTGAATAATAATCAACAGTGGCTCTACTCCACAATCCTATAAATTCAAAGCCCCACAACAAAACAAAAAATCTAACTGGGACCGTGGCAGTAAAAAGAACTATTCTTGAAAGTGTGCGTGTTTATGTAGACCATGATTATTCCCCTTGTGTAATGGAACAACAGAAAAAATATGGTCCAGTCCTGATAGTTCTTAGACTTCAAAAGGTTTGTTTACAAACCCCATTCCCAGCTAAACTGTGTGTGTTTTACCCTGAGGATCCCATTCTTTATGACAGTGTCTCAGCTGAGATTGAAGACCCAAAGCTAGAGGGATTATAGTACCCAATCTCTTTGTGTTACTATTACAGCAGCTTGTACCTATCACCTCTTTGAATCAGTGGACTTTGCCTGACCAACTCATAAGATGCAAGCACCCATCATGATCAAAGACATTCAAGCCCTGCCTCAAATGTTTTAAAGAGTGCCAGACCCTTGAACTGCTCCTAAAGACACATTTTGTTTCCATCTTGTGAGTACCTAGGGATCACGTTCCTGCGTTGCAGATCAGCCAGGCTGGCAGCCAATTTTTTTTTCGCTGCCTCCTTCGCATAGGACTGACTGAATGGTAACACAGCCATGATGAGCAGCATGTATTTCTCCACATTGAGCAGTACTTGTGTGATTTTAAGTCACCTACACTCTGTAAAGGATTATTACCACTCCAGGCTTTAGTTAAGTGTTCTGGACCTACCTGTTTCTTACAGGTTCACAGTTTGAAATTAGCTGTAGTAATGTAGCAGCAAGGGTGGTAATTTGTATTCTCATGTTTTCCTCTTTCTCACTGCCCTGGGACCACTGACCTATCCTCCACTGAGCTCCTTATTAAACTCTGCCGCTGGGGTTGCCTATTTTATTACTGCAATGACATATCTCCCCCTCCTAATAGGTGTATCTAGTCCTGCCTACTTCAAGCCTGTTTGGGTCAGTGAGAGGAGGAGACCTCCTCTTAGTCCTGGTTTGATTTGGGTCTGGGAGACTCTCCCACTGCCCTCAGCACACCAAGCCAATATCTCCTGAATATTTGCACATTGTGCAGGGACCAGTAGATATGGCTCAATTGTGTCATAACTCAGTTACATCAATTTTATGAAGGGATCAGTTGTATTAGCCCTGCTCTCCAACCACGATTAACATAATCACTTGCAAGAGCTTCATATTGACAGGGGCCATGGGGAGGAGTGGGACCACAGGGATAGAGGCCAGGGATAACATTAAATGAAAAATGCTCCATTTCTCTAAGCATCACCTTGATATTGACACTTTCAGGTGAGGCCATGCTTTCATTTTGTCTATCCCTGGCAGCATATCACTACAAATGTTCCCTCCTCTCTGATTACTGATACTAGTGTAGCAGGGAATTTGGTAGTGGGATTGCAATTCTTGTTAGCCCTATATGGTATTTCCCTAAGTCTTTGCTACTGCACTCCTTTTCACTCTTAACTCTTCGCTTCCCTTTCCCTTATTAGCCCTCACAGTCAATCAGGCCTGCATACAGAAGGCCTGCAGTACAGTTGCCACTCACAAATCCTTCTACCTGGTAGGCTTGGCCTCCCTCTGTGCCTGGTCTCTCAGGATGTTAGAAAGCTAGCTCTGCAGCTTTTCTACCTTGGAAGTACAGTACCCCAATACCTCAGTGGGGCACCTTGGTGTTATTGGTTCTTTTTGGTGTGCCCAGCCCCTTGTTATTTCTGGTTCTTGCTCATGTTATTACAGTATGTTTGTTTCAGTGTCTTCATCTAATGACCTTTGACCTTCTGCATCATATCATGGTACAGCTTGACTGTCAGGACTTAGTTAATTTTCTCAGTGTATAGCTATACATATCCTTGCTACAGATTTTGCCCTTTAGCTGTCCCCTAGGGGACAAGTGACGTTTGGACATTATAACTAAGTTTTGGTAATCTCTAACCCAGCATTTCCTGTTAATGGATTGTCACCCTATGATAATATACTGTTAAAATATTAATGGCCTCAATAGTCCAGTAAAATGTAGCAAATTATTCTTGTCTATTAGAAAGGTTCAGACTACTTTTGTGTCTTTGCAGGAAATGCATCTGTCAAGACAAGAATACCAGACATTTTGTAAGATGTTTTTTTTGCAGATGGTTGCCTCCTCTTATAAAAATGGCAAATGCGGAGAGTTGGCAATTCATATCACATGACAAACTCTATTTCACTGTACTTCTGCCTATTCAGACTCTTAGGGCAGACTGGCTATTGAATCTGGGACCTTTTTGGGAATTAAAATTACACTGGTTAATATTGGATCCACGATGGGAGTCCGACAAAAATTTTGTGAGCAGCCCTGTCAACAACTACAGACAGGTCGACCGCATTCTGCAATCGGCTGCTGGGTGCGCACTTTGTTCTTTTGTTTTTGGGGGCTTTGCCCTGAAACCCCATGTGGGGGCTGCACCCCACCCTCCCTTGGGATTCTCAACTCCACTAGAAGCTGATTGGGGGGTGCAGGACCCCCAACAGACAGCACCGGGTTCCAGCAGGTCTTTCACCCTGGCTAGGCGCTGTAGTCACTGTGGGGGACCTCGCTGGTGAAATGTTGCTGTCGGGGGGGTAACCAGTTAATTATTTACATCTCACTGAGTGCAGACACCCAGGTAGTCTAGGATGTGCTGAAGATGGTCCTAAAACATCAAAACGGTGTAATTCTCCTAGTTGGAGATTACATCCTAATTTTTAATGAAAGAGACACCACCTGCTCTTCTCCACCCTGGGAAACTAAAGCACAAACAAAAAGGCAAACTACTCATTGGAGAAAGTGTGTGGACAGATATATGGAGATATCTCAACCCCTCCCAGAGGCAATATACACATTATTCTATCCTGCACAAGATCTATACATGTATAGATCCATTTCATATTTTGTTGAAGCATGTAGGACTAGTGAACAATGGTAAGATATTACCTATATATTTATTGGACCATGCCCCTCTCAGACTCACTCTGAAATGGGGCCTACCTAAAGGCACTAGGGTTTGGTGCTTTAACAAATCCATTCTATATTCCACAAAATCCAAGAGCTTTATTACCAACAAACTTACTCAGATGCTGAAGACTAATGACACACCTGAGACCTCCCCTAGTATCCTGTGGGACACAATAAAATCAGTTTTTCAGAGTGAACTTATTAGTCATACCTCACACATTCAAAAGCAAAGGGAGGAAAAATTTTGGGCCATGCAAGCCCAATTGGCGATGACTCAGTCTTTACACACACAAGGTGATAACTCCCTCAGCCCACAAATTATGAAATATAGTACAAAGGGAAATACAAGATATGCTAACACTCAAGACAGAGACAGACCATCTTTACCTAAAACAGTGTTTTTATGAAGGAAGATCTAGGACGTCTAAAGTCTTGGCATTTATACTGTGTCGACAAGTGATGCAATGCATTGTCACTCATATCAGAGACCCAGCCACAAATAGCATGACCACAAACCATACTTAGTTGCTACAGATCTTCCAGAAATATTATTCTGAGCTCTATCCAATGGACAGTGATGCCACCCCTGTTGCCCTGATGAAATACCGCCAACCCTTACAGCTTCATCAGTTATCAGAAGAAACAGGTCAAGCTCCACTGTTGCCAGTCAACTAGGAGGAACTAGATATGACTATTAGAAATCATAAAAATGGCAAGAGCCTTGGACCTGATGGCTATACCAATGAATTTTTTAAAGTATTCCAGGACCTCCTTTCACACACGCTTCTGAGGGTCTGTGAAGCAGTCAACAATGGTCAACCAGTGCCCCCCTCTTGGCACCATGCCACAATTTTGAGTATCAAAGCCTAATAAAGATAAAACCAGCTGCACCTACAGTAGGCTGACATCAGAGATAAATATTGACTACAGGATCTTTGCTACAATATTGGTCTGTTGTCTGGGTAAGCATCTCCTTCTTACTAGATGGAGACCAGACAGGGTTTGCAAGGGCAATACAGATCCAAGACAATATATACAGTACACTAAATGTATTACACCATGCCAGCCAGTTGAACCAACCATTTTTGATGCTTAGATTAGATGTGGAGAAGGAATTTGATTGGGTAGCATGGAATTTAATGTTTACAACTATGAAACATGTATTTCCTTCTTCCCTTCATTAAGGTGCTCAGATACATGGATCTTGAGCCTAACAGTTATATTAGGGTCAACGGACAGACCTCTGACTCATTTTTGTTATATAGAGGCATGTGCCAGGGCTATTCCCTATCCCTTTATAATTTGCTATATACCTATAATCCTTAGTCCACACCATTAGATCACATCTGGAAGTTCAAGGACCCTTCCCAGGAGGAAGACATCAAACCTTAGCCCTATAGGCAGATGATCTGCTTATTTACCTACGGAATTCCAAAGCTTTACTTCCAAGTATCTGGGACACATTAATTGATATCGGCATATTTGCAGGTTATAAGCTCAATACATCTAAAACAGAAGTATTACAGATTCATTATACCCTATGTCAGCATACCAGACAACACTTTAAATTTTGTTGCGAACTTCCTGCACTTAAGTATTTGTGAATTCTTATTTTAGTGAACCTTATCAAAGTAAGTTCTATCAACTATGACCACCTGACAAGACAGTTTATAAAAGACCTAGACACTTGGTGAATGGTTCCTCTCCCTCTGCTCCAACATATTGACAGTGTCAGAATGGTTTGCCTTCCTTGCATGTTATACCTTGCACAAACCCTCCACACCTAACCCCCACCACACTCCTTCAGAAAATGGGACAGATTAATCTTGTAGTATATTTGGACTGGCTCTTACCCTCAGATTCAGTTTGCTACCATTTCAGCTACCAAGAATACAGGCGGGTTTGGCCCTACCACATATTGCATTATATCATACTGAGGCAGAGTTCCGCACAGCTCTGTACAGAATAACAAAAGGGTATAATGCTCACTGGAAAACATTTGAAATGGTTGAAGTGGACTTACTCCAAGTACATACAGCAATATCAGCCTACTCACCACCAAAACCACCAGTAAACATACATTCAACCCCTTTACCTTAGCTAATCTAACCTACTGGCAGAGATTTTTAGTTACTCCCTCTCATAATTCCTCCTTCCTACTAGCATTTTTGAATGACTCTTATACGCAGTGGGAGAAAACTGGGCTAGCCATTCATTCACAGTTTCTCTGAGGCACAGATCTTCTATGCCAGCTCCATGGTGTTGAGTGATAGGGCATTGCTCTGGCACGCTGGCAATCTGGGTTCATTCCCCAAGTCTGGATGTCAGGAGCAGAGGCTGGCAGGCAGGACCTCAAGGTGTCCCTTGGAGGCTTCCCTCCCGGGGGAGGATTGGTGCATGCTGCTCCTATTGCAGCATCTTGTGGTGAATTAGGGGAGATGTTCTTCATGGCCTGGATGATCACATACCGAATGTCCCTGCCCCAGGATGCTGCTGTGCCAGCACACTTGTGGGATGTGGGTGAGGCCCCAGAAAAATGGAAAATGGTCACTCTGCAGGACC
This sequence comes from Neoceratodus forsteri, assembly GCA_016271365.2. Taxonomy (NCBI): domain Eukaryota; kingdom Metazoa; phylum Chordata; order Ceratodontiformes; family Ceratodontidae; genus Neoceratodus; species Neoceratodus forsteri. The sequence goes on along the minus strand of CM028131.1, from coordinate 1,434,899,289 downwards.
AGACGATGGCCTTTGACAGATCTCCTCCTCATCAACTGACCATCCAGTGCACCATGCTTGCCCCCTTCCTGGCTTCTCCAGTAGTGCAGGTGCTTCCGTCCCTGGCTCCTGGATCACATGGAGGGGACTTTGAAAAGAATTCTGTGTGGCTAGTTGGCTGGCATAGCAGTGGGGGTTGAGTCTGGTGGACAGCAGAGGCTGCCATGCAAGGTCAAAGGAGTGGAGTTGTGGAGGGCCTTGGAGAAAAAAAAATGAGGCACAGATCTTTTCACTTTTCCTGAACTGGTAGTTGCATTCTTCCTACATTCCATAGATCACTACCAGTGCATCCAAGTATCCCTCCATTTGAAGTCCGACCTTCAGAAATGGGCTCCAGAAAAGGACATACCACAGTTTCACCAGTTTCATATTTATGTTATTGATAGGGAATGTGGCATCTTCCCTTGTTTCTTATTTGTATTCAGCCTTACTTGAATTGCAGAATCATACTGTAAATGCTATTCAGATATGGTGGGAGACTAGCCTGCAAATTCACATAGAGCCCTGGTCTGGGGAATAATGTTGATCTCACAGACATAAACTGACCTCATCACATTCCTGGAAGGAGTTCTCATGAAGGACCATCATCCACTTCTTCTGTACTCCTTAAATTGTGGCTAAATTTCATTCCATATAAGGTGTACAATGCTGGAGAAGATGTATCACTTCACCAATGACCCATAACCATATTTCTTGATCCTGCCCTATCATTCAACCATTCTGGGATCAGTTATTAACAACCCTGATGTCTATCTTTAGGGATGACTTAATTTTCCCAGCAACAACTCTACTATTCTTGGACCCACCTCCAGGTTCTGAGAACTCTATACAAAAAACAAAACAAAAACAAAAACCTAATATATACAGTATATTTGTTTATGTATCATAATTGCCAAAACAGTACTTACCATATAATGGCTTACGCCTATTGTCCCAACCATAGGCTAGTGACAAGACCTTATGGTCCACGTTTTGACATGGAAGAAACTAACTGCAAAGCTTAATAATCTGACTAAACAATTTGAATCATTATGCAAGAGATGGACACTGTACATGCTCGAATTTAGGCCTGACTTTACAAATAGTTTAACTTATACTAGGCAGTGTATTTTTTGTATTACATTGCATAGATGCTTTGGTGTTGTATGTTTTTATGTAAAAGAAAAGCAAAAACACTTCAATAAAGAGAAATAAAAAAAAAAGATGTTAAATATGACAGCTTTGCCATACAGTATATTACATCTGCTGATGACCTACACTGTCTGTGATCTTGTACATCCAGCTGACCTGGATTGCCAGAAGTCCAGAACACCCTCTGGTAACCCCTGCTGACCTGCACTGTCATGGCACTGGGATACTATCTGGTGACCTCTGCTGACCTGCACTTACAGGGATCTGAGACATCATGCAGAGACCTCTGCTGACCTGCACTTGCAGGTGTCTAGCACACACTGTGGTAACCCCTGCTGACTGGAACTGCTTATGGTCTGGGACATCCTGAGGTACCTCTGTTGACCTGCACTACCTGGGGTCTGGAATATCCTGGTAACTGCTTGTTTCTAGAGGCATATTGGGGGGGGTGGACAATACAATGAGGTGTAAGAGTAAAAATACATCAACAGTTGTGCAACGTTACTATTCTGTGCTAAGTAATATAGTGCAAACAAGAAAGATGCAAAAGTACAATATATTGCAGATGCACAAACAGCAATATTCTGTGTAGGATATGTACAGAACCTAAAGTAGGTAAAATGGCTCTTGAACTGGAGCAGAGAGACATCCCTGACCAGTTTGGAAGCCAGGCACAACAAGGCTTGAGCGAGCCATGGGCACATTTGGAGGATGGTCACTAAGATCGGGGTCAGGGACAACTGCACATGGGAGTTGTAAAGTCATGAAGAAGAGACTTGAGGGAGAAGGGAGAGAAGGCAGAATGGATAGAGAAAGGGAGGACCAGAGCTTAGGGAAGCAATCTGAGAATACAGCTTGGCCAGCAGATTTTAAAAGGGGGGCAGGTAAAACAAAATGGAAAACAGTGTTACAGAGGGGGTAGGAGATAGGAAGAGGGAGGGAAGAGAGAAAAGGTAGGGAGGGAGAAAGAGAGCCAAGCCAGAATGTAGATAAAAAGAAGACCCAGTGGACAAGCTATTTAACATCTAAAGAGGGGGGAGTAAAGAGAGCAGTGGTCAGTGGAGTCACATGAAAACAAAACTTATTTAGTAACAACAGCACCAAAGGGATGCACAGCTTGGTTTGAATAAATCTGCTTTGGGCCATGATTTAGGGACAGATGAAGAAGTAGGGTACAGTGAGATTAATACTAGGAACAATAGCACTACCAACACTAACTCCTTTTCCATGCATGCCACAAGCACACCTGCAATGCAATGAAAAAAGTTATTCAAAAAAGCTAATTTTTTGGTATGGCTATGAAGAATAATGGCAGAACTGTGGATTTTGGTTTTCTGGATGTTTTCTATGCTGTGTACTGTACATTTGCATTTTTGTCTGGATTCTTACCATCTTCAGGTCCTGAATATTATTTCTATGCACAGATGAGCAGGCCATATTTTTTCTTAAGAAATAATTATTTAAAAACTCTCATAAAATTAATAAATGATAACAGAAACTGAAAATTTTACCACAAAAAAAATGGAAGACATCTGGCACTGAATAGGAGAAAAAAAGTTGGGGTCAAATTGTAGCCCATTTTCATTGCACTGCTGCTTTAAGCACCACATTCTATAGCTAGCTGTTTTTTTTCAAGTTAAAAGCAATTAACAGACCTACTCTGGCAGAAAGAATGTATCCCTGTCTCCAGGCAGTACATCTTCCTTATTTGTACATCCGCCCCAGTGCAAATCACAGTCACAGAGGCACTTTTAAAACATGGTAAGTATCATCATAACCAGCTAGTCTCCAGAGAACAAATGTGTGTTTGGAGCAAATGCTGGAGTGGATATGCTGCCCTACTCCTTTGTTGAAGATGCAGGGTTTTGACATACAGTATAATGAGTAAAGCAGTTCCTAAAGGAATTTTACATTCAGAACCCATTTTTTCAACAAATTGAATTCTAGAATTAGACCTGGATTTTTAATCTTTAGTCTCTCATGGCCTTAGTCACTATGCTGTGGATACAGTCCACCTCACTAATGAAATGTGAATAAGTGAGCCTAGAGATTACTTTTTATGTATATGTATCACAGCATACTGGGCACATTTTCCTAGTGTTAGTGTGAAGCCTTCTCAATCTGCTTCATGCCTAAGCCACCCCCCCCACCACCACCACCACTTGCTGGTGTGCGGCAGCAGGTCACGCTCGACATGACTTTTATGGACACAGTGTGATTGCAACATAATGCAAGCTATTTCTTGTCTGAGTTGAAGAAACAAATTGGTAAGTGACTCATCTGGCATACCCTGAAACTGGAGTTTATAACCAGCAACAATGATAGCAATATGGTTAAGTATAAGGAGCTCACTCTATTTGTAAATCTTTTTTACTTTTTATTAGTGCATTAACCACACACAGAACCTGAGGGTGATGTTTCAAGTACCACACCCCTTCATCAGGCCCACTAAATGATGGTGTTCTATTAAAGAGCACAAATAAAATAATAATTTATTCTCAAAACAAAATCTTAAATCAAAGTTATGCACAGAGTACCCAGGGCTGCCACGGATTCACCCAATATTCATGACTTCTTATTAAACAGATTAATCCTTTTATAGGTTAAAAAACAAAACATCAACCTGTTCCAGTCATAGTTGCAGTTTCCTGATTTCCTCACTATTAAATAATCTCTCCTAGTACAGTACATGCCTCCTTGGATGTCCATTCACTGTAATTTAGTGCTGGTGCTTTATAATACACTACTGTAATCCTCCTCATTTTTTTTAAGGAGTCTCTTAGTACTGGCTATATTGTGCCCAAATTTCTAATTAAATGCAGACTATTGTCATCCTTAAATGTTAACAGAAAATTGAACAGCTTCTAAATCCTCTTCTTAAGCCTTAGTAAACCATTCACATATGACAGGTACATTGTTTGCTATGTGAATAATACTTCTTAACATATTTGCAAAATTAATCACATTTTGTTAAATTCACTTTGTTAAATTCAGCAGCATACCTCAGCTGATTATGTGGAATTGTTAAATCACACAGGCTTCCATTCTACCTAACATAAAATGTGCAGAAAAAGATATTGGCTATCCCAACTCATAACTGACCTTTTTAAGCATTATATCCTGATTGGTAGGTATGTAACAGCTGTATACCTTGCTTAAAATTCTGTCTTATCTGGAAATTTAGCATATACTCAGAAGCATGTGCCTCAGAGGACCCTTCTGCAGTATGAATAATAAATAGGAGTGCAGGTAGATATCTGCTTCATTCTGAGTGATTTAAACAGAGGACAACTTCAGGCTGAAACTTACCCCTTTGCTGTTTCTGTGAGCAAGCTGGATGCTGACTTCTCTAAATACATGGAGTGGCCAGTCACCTTTTCATGTGTACCATCTGCGGTATTGTTCAGAGAGAGGCATGTATGACACAAATTATGTCACAGCTTGGTTCCCACCCAGGCAGTGCTGCTCTTATCTACTGAAGCAAATTAAAGCCCAAGTATTCGATAGCTCAACGAGATGGCACTGTGGGCAGTGTGCCTGGGATGAGCAAGCATCTGAGGAAGCATGTACACTTCTAGGAGAGATTTTTTAAATACAGTGTAGAAAACAGGCAACTGCATCTATACTGGCACCAGTTTTTATCTTGTTTATTAACCTATACAAAGATTAATATGACTTGTTAAAAGTTACAGATGTTAGGCTACTATGTGGTAACACCAGGTGCACTATGTATAGCTTTGATTTATGTTATTTTTTGGGGGGAGGGGATGATTACTGTTTTATTTGTACTCTTTGATAGGAGACCACCAGTTAGTGGGCCTGGTGAAGAGACATGGCCCCAGAAATTATGACCTCTTGTTTCACATGAGGCTAATGAACTAGCAAAAATGAAGATTTACAAGTGGAGTGAGCTCCTTAGTCTGCACAAGTTGTGTGGCACAGACAGATCAAGCATCCCCAAGACCAAGAACAGAGATTATCTTGTAAAAGAAGCAGGCAACATGAAATTGACACTCTTTTTATGAATACGGTCAAGACCATTGAGGATGGTTCATTTTACCATGCTTCATGTTTTGCCTCAGGCTAAATCTGATTGTACAGAGCAGCCTGAAACAAAATGCAGAGGTAAATTCCATGTTGGCTTCTGGCTCTGTGTGTGTGTGTGTGTGTGCATGTTTGTGGCCATTCCACAAAAGCCAGAAACCAGCAGAAGAAAATCCAGAATAAAAATTGAATTCCATGGGGCCAGCCTGCTGGTGCAGCAGCAGTAGCCCTACTGCTTGGAGTGTCACTGACCCAGGTTTGGGAGATAATTTAGGGCATCGGAGGGTCAGCTGTTGGAGGAGAATTGACTATCCAGAGGACTGCTGTCCTTGTCTGGGGATGGAGTGGCATGATGGCTGGTGCTTTTCTGGCCACTAGCAGAGGCTGATGGAGAGGACACTGGTAGGCACAACATGTGGTGAGAATCAATGGATGTTGGGTACATCACATGCGGAAGCATGTGTGATGTCATCTTCGATATCATTGCATGCATGCTCCTCAGAGTGGAACAGAAATCGGAAACGCATTCTGACTGGCAGGATGAACACTGACCCTCCACAGGCCCCACACTGGTCACCTACAGTAGGCATCTCGTAAAGCCGTATCCATGATAAGGCAGGTCAAGGGATTCCTTGCTACCCCACCATGGTGGGTAAACAATGGGGGACTCTGGAAGAGTAAGTCAGGGAGAAGCTAAGGGATGGGGCTGGAAGGTTTGGTGTGAAGGGGCCAGCCAGGACAGATGGGGGTTAAGCAGAATAAAAATGGGATTCCATAGCATTGGCTAATGCAGGATTTGACAAAATGGTGGAATTTTTCTTTGTATATGACTGTATGACTATGTGATGAGTTCAGAGCACTGAAATACTTCACCATGCTGCACAGAGATTATGACACAGCATTCCTTTCCCTCTGTTTAGATCAGTGGTGGATGATGGTCTGCCTGATCAAAATCCTGAAACCATTTGAGCATGCTACTCATTTGGTTAGTGCAACAAAAACCTGTATCAGCCAAGCAATGCAACTTATATATGTGCTATGGCAGGCAATTATAAATCTCCGGGAACAGTTTGAACAAAATGGTGATGTCACAGGCAGTAATCTGACAGAGGGGACGATTGAACATGTGTCCACAGACCACCATGTCTGCAACATGATGCAGTTCATGGTGTATGTTGTGGTGACCAAGTTAGAACCCTCTTAGCAGCATGGAATTATGTATCTTCTTGATGGGGGAAAGTCTGAATTAGATAGGCACGTTGAGCTATTGGCAGAGCTTGTACACACATGGTGACAGCCTAGCAACAAAAAGGAAACAAGCAGCAACATACTCTGAGAAATACTTTGTCTGCAGCATCACCTGCTCCACAAACACAGAATCATCCTTGTCCTCCATCTTTTCCATAGGTACTACTCGGCAAACAACCACTGACACAGGGTAAAATTCTCCATGGGCTGTTTTTTCTCAGGTGGGTGTGTCCAGCAAAAAGATGGTTCCATAAAACCCTGAAAATAATGTCTTTTTTTGCAAACAGAGCTACTCAGAATGAGTGGTGCACAACAAACAAACAGTTCATCCAAAGCAAAAACATTCACAGCACTGACCACACCTCTCTTGGAGAAGGAATTGCCATAGACCAACAGTATTGTGCAAAGTATATATCTTCTTTTATTTTAATGCAGGACAAGCAGCAGCGTAGGCTTCACAACCTCCAGTGAGAAGGTTGAAGCCATGACTGTGACTGGGTTTAAACATGGGAGGGAAAGATATAAGGGAATAGTGGGAACCACAGGAAGAAGAATGAAGGGGATACCTTGGGAAGGGGGTGGCAATCAGCCACTAGGGCTATCAGATCTCTAAATTCAGTCCACCATTTGGCTAAGTATGGTGTTAAGCATGAATCTGGGCAGACTGGATGGACCTCCTTATCTTTTTCTACCAACATAATCGATGCCTTTATGTTTTATGTAATGCTGGTGACCTGAATTTTGTAGTTGGCCCAATGTTGTGGATGGCTGTGGCACTGCCAGTGCTTTATCTCTCACCATACTGGTGACTCAAGTTTGGGAATAAGATTGGGCTGCTGAGGGTCAGTGGGGGGAGCGCTAAAAGAGGATTGACCAGCTACCTGGCAGCTCTCGTCACTCAGATCCGGGTAGTGGGCATTCCTGTCTCTTGGCTGCCACCAGGTGGAGGCATGGTGGCAGTGCTGATATACGGAAGGAAGACATAGGTAAGGGGAGGGTGGAGAGAAGCTATGGTTTGGGAATGCATGCATGCCTAATGTGCATGTGTCCTCTGTGGCACCATGAACCTTTGGGAGCTAGTGAATGAAAAGCATGGTGGAAACTGAGCAGAGCCAGCTTCATGAAACCTCACCTTGCCCACACACCTGCACCTGCCCTTCCATTCCATCTGGTAAGGCATTCTGGATTATATGCTCTGATGGGAGGAAAGCCCTCCCCTTCCTGGCCTCACAGTGGGGGTGGAATCTGTGGGGGAACTAGCCCACAGTTTGGAGACAGCATAGGGATGGTCCAACATGTTGGGGGATATGGCTGAGTAGCTGCTCAGTTTGGCACCATAGGATAAAAATTTCTGTAGAAAAATGGAATCTGAGACTACCGAGTCCTTTTCATTGACTGGATTTCACTGAGATGCTGCCTGCTTAGAACAGGGGACAGTAGAGGGATCTCCGCACCAGAATCTTCAACTCATGGCTGATGAAATTGTGCAGAGAGGAAGGGTTCAGCTAATAGGGGTCTGGGAATCCACGTGAGAGGATAAGGGCTCATACTAGGGTGATGGCCTGCATCCATATGGGAGGAGAACTTCAGTTCTCAGTGGATGGCTTAAATATCACTTTGATGGATATTTAAACTAGTCAAGGGAGGTGGTTGAAGACATTGGGGAACCAGAAACTGCCTCCCAAAAGTTAGAAGTAGACAGTAAGGAGAACACAATGGGAGAGGAATCCCCCAAGATGCAAATTAATAAAGGAAGCAGAATGGTAGAGATAAAGGCAGAAAGGAACAGGAGCATTAAAAAGACAGGAAGGAGGGAAGGAGGGTGAAAGGAAAAAAGGAGGGCAACACGCAGAGTGGAAACAAGATCTGGAAGGCCATGTAGGTGAATGCTAGAAGTAAAGAAAGTAAGATTCCAGACCTAAGGACCATCATGGCACAGGCTAAACTTGATATTGTGGCCATTACCAAGTCATGGTGCACTGAAAACCATAACTGGGACATGGCCATACCAGGATATAATCTGTTCAGGAAGGAACAGGTGGGAAGAAAAGGAGAAGGTGTGGTGCTTTTGTGATGGAAAGCATAAAAGCAATACAGTGAATACAGGGGAAGCAGAGGTACTGTGGGTCACCCTGGAGATGATGAATGGAGCCACTATTTACACTGGAGTGATTTACATACCTCCATCAGAGGGGGAGGAATTTGATAAAGTACTGTTAGAAGCCAAACTGGCAAGATGGCAGAAAAGGGGGAGGTGCTGCTGGTGGGGACTTCAGCTTGGCAGATATAGACTGAAGCCTCTCAGCAACAACTTCAGCTAGAATCAGGGACATCCTAGATCCTCTGCAAGTGGCATTCCTCAGACAACTAGTCAGTGGACCCACTCTTGATGGGGCAAGACTGAACCTGGTACTCATTAACATGGGCAGTGTTGCAGACGTCAATGTGGGAGGCAACTAGGGGACCAGTGATCACTGTGCAGTGTTATTTAATATACGGATGGCTGCAGAATCAAACCACACAAGAATGATGGTCCAAGACTCAGATGGGTGAATGCCATATGGATGAACTGGGTGGTGGGAGGGGGGGTGGCTTGGGTGGAGTGGAGAAACAGTGGGAAAAGATAAAAAGGAGCATAATAAAGGCAACAAACCTCTGCATCAAACAAGTGAGCAAAAGCAGGAGGAAAAACAGACTACTATGATTCTTGAAAGAGATGACTGAAAAGGTAAAGACTAAAAGAGTAGCATTCAGAAAGCATAAGGAGACAAAGAGGGAGGAGATAGGAAGCTATATCTAACCCTCTTACCACTTATTTGTTTTGATTCCCATATTTTCCTTGTCTGTATAAAATTGTTTTTCATCCAGGGTCATAGCTGCTGTATGTCCATTTTTTCTAGAATTTGTTGACCATGTATTCTCTGAGTTATCCCTTGTATATTGCAACAATACTGTTTTTACTGTACTGCCAATAAGCCTCATCCCAATGCTATAATTGTAAATATATGTCCTGTTACCTGCTCTCGATACCTTGTATCTTATTTATGATGCATAACCTGATGTAGAATACCACTGTGTATACCTTGCTGTACTTACCTTCTGTTGTCATCTCTGTAATGTTACCCTGTTGTATTCTCTGTAATGTTACCCTGTAACCTCCCGGATCATGCCTGAAAATAGTCATCTCTATGGCTAGAGCACCTACCCGGTAAACAAAAACTAAATAAAATAAATAAATATCAGGGTAACACATGGAAGCAGGGAAAGCAGTAAGTCAAAGGTACAAACTGAAGTGAGAATTGCCTGGGAGATAATAAAAAGGGGCAAGACATTTTTTAGGTATGTAAGTGACAAGGGGAAGACCAGGGGTGGGATTGTAAAGTTAAAAAGGAAAGGGGGGCTGACATGGGGAACTAGGAAAATGCAGACATCCTGAACAAATACTTTTGTTCAGTGTCCACAGAGGAAGGAGACGGGGAGGGGCCGCAAAAAAGTAACAGAGAATTTGGGAGGGGGGACACTAGTCCTTTTCTGGAGGCAAGAGCCCTGAACTTGACAATCTGATGATGGACAAAGCAATGGGCCAGATGGGGTATATCCAATAGTGTTGAGGGAGCTCAGGGAAATATTCACTGCACCTCTGACAGTTCTATTTAACAGCTCACTGGAAACAGGAGTGGTTCTGGAGGACTGAAGGAGGGCAGATGTAGTCTCACTACAAAAAAGTGGTAGCAGGGAGGAGGCTAGCAATTATAGGCCAATCAACCTGACATTGGTGGTGGGAAAGCACAATATCTTGAATCCAGGTGGTTACGTCTCTGGCAATGTGGTTTTATAGGTGGGATGTCATGTCAAACAAATCTAATAGACTTCTTTGACTGGGTGACAGGGGATTTAGATCAGGGGGAGTGGTGGATGTGGCCTACCTAGATTTCAACACCATTCCACATAGGAGATTAGTAAGCAAGCTAGGTATCTTAGGATTGAGTCCAAAGGTAGTGAACTGGATAACAAATTGGTTAATGGATAGGTGACAGAGGGTTTGGTAAACTGAGATCACGCTGAGGAAGGGAGGGTGATCAATGGGTGCCTCAGGGATAAGTGCTGGGATCAATCCTCCGTAATGTCTTCATAAGTGACATTGCAGTGGAGCTGGAAGGGAAGGTCTGCCTCTTTGTGGATGACACCAAAATCTGCAGTAGGGTGGACAATCTGGGGGAGGGGCATGGAAAGGATGAACAAACACCTAAGAAAACTAGTGGAGTGGTCATGAGAATGGCAGCTAGGTTTCAGTGCCTAAAAGTGCAAAATAATAAACAGAAACCCAGGGCGGAGCACAAATGGATGGCATGGTATTGACAACCACCAAGCAGGAAAGAGACCTAGGGATGATCATATCAGATGACCTAAAGGTAGCCAGGCAGTGCAACAAGGCAGTAGGGAGGGCTAGTGGAATGCTGGGGTGCATAAAATGGGGTATCATCAGCAGAAAGAGGGAGGTGGTGCTGTGTCTATATAGAATGCTGGCAAGACCTCAGTTAGAGTACTATGTCCAGTTCAGGAGACTACATCTCTGGAAGAACATAGAGAGAGTGGAGGTGATCCAGAGGAGGGCAGCTAAAATGGTGCAGGGTCTGCATCAAAAGCCCCATGAGAAGAGACTAAAGGACCTCAGTATGTACACCGTGGAACAGAGGTAGGAAATGGAAGATATGACCGACACCTTTAAATACTTCATGGGTTAAATAAGGTACAGTAGGAAATTATGTTTCAGAAGAAAAGGTTCTCATGTAGAAGGAGACATGCTATGAAGCTGGAGTGTTTAGATTTAGGAAAGATTTGAAGAAGTACTTCTTCACAGAAAGAGTAGTGCATTCCTGGAACAACCATCCAGTGGAGATGATGGGGTAAAAACAGTGACAGGGTTCAAGAATACATGGGATAAACACAAAGGAATCATAATGGAAAGGAAGGGGGAGGAGAAAGTATACTAGATTGGGCACGGTCTGTGGTAATAGTGTAGGCAGGGAGAAATGAGGAAAGTGGATGGGCCAAGAGGTCCTTAGCTGCCATCAAATTCTATGTTTCTATTATACCCATAGCAAGTTTTCTTTTTATAAAGGGATTCAAACCATGCTGAATGACAAGACAATATGGACTGTGAGAAACAAAATGACATTGGAGGATACTACAGAAATCCAATGTGAACAATGTAGTAGGTATACCCTAACATAAAATGCTCTGTTTTATGTTAGCTTCACATTACTACAGCATTCTGAAAATGAAAATAAAGAATTAAAACTAGACTAGAACAGATGAGCCATATCAGGGATTTGGAAGGCATTCTGGATCAAATACATGCAACCTTGCATGTTGAAACTGATAATACCAATTCTTTAGAATAAGTGAATGTCACCCTCAAATGGAGTTCCTAAAAGAAGAATTCAAACTGATAAGGAAAGTGACTAGGGCTGGTGAATGGCACTTGGGGGGAAAAGAGGCATGAGAAAGGAACAAAAGCTCATCCACTTATAAATATTGACTAACGATTTGAGGCCTTTAAGAACACCTGGGTAAGGGTGGAGTATGTAACAAACGATTATACAATAACATCTGCTTCACATAGGAATGAATGATGTGGGCAGATGGTTATGTGAGGACATTCTAAATGACATATATACCAAAATAAAAATTGGTCTGTAATTTCTCAGTATCTACAATTTTACCTGTGCCCAAGGCAAGGCCAGTAAGAACATGGGCCATGAAGTAGAAAAAAACACTTAGATCAGAAAATTGGCACAAACATTTTTTTTTTATTTTATCAGATGTTGTGATCATTTTCTCAGTAGATTTGATATATTTAGACCAGGTAGTTGGCATCCGAATTGAAAAGGTACATGTATGAATATACTTGTGGCAAGGTTACTGCTGCTTGTGGGGTGTAGGCAGTTGCACAGCAGGAGGTTAACCATCTTCCTCACTGGCTATGTAAGACTCTATGGATTGGCCAGACTTGAGGTCACCAATAGAACACCAAAAATATGCTGTATATCAGTCACTACCACTATGTGATGCAGGCACTAGTGAGGCAGGAGTTGACCTACCAGCCCAGGGGCCTTTTTCAGTGGGGCACTACTGTACTGTCCAAGCAGAGGCTTGAGGTCAGTACTAAGATGCCAAAGACACGTACTACACCAGAACTGTTCCTAAAACGGTAAATTTACTTTGTTGTGCCATTTTGACAGTTGGTTGTGCAACCTGGACAACCAGATGGGGCCGAGACAAGGAGCATCCATTCATCCAGATATTTCCTGCTGGATCACTTGAGCCAAATTGGGTGCCCTGACTTTTGTCAAACAAATTTCACCTTAAATTGCTCCCTGCAAATGGGTGTGTTTCCCCCTTCATGGAAATTTTCAACTGTGATCCCTCTCTGTATACATATCCTGGAATAAACAATTCACTAAATAAAACAAAATATTTATTTTTTGTTTACTGGGTGGGTGCACTAGGCAAATAAATGCCTATTTTCAGGCACAACCCAGGAGAGTATGGCATACAGAACACAGCAGTGACAGTTTTGACAAATTACTTTCAGTGTCGAAACATAAAAACAGGACAATGAAATAAAATTAGGCAGTCATAGGGAGGAGAAAATAGGGGGAGAAAATTACAATTAATAACATGTACAAACTAAATATAAATACAATGGTAGCCAAAGATATTGCCAGCTATTTCCAGATATTTTGCAAAATTTCTGAAGAGTTTCTCTCTGCTGCCTCTACTGTGGAAATGCAGAAAGCATGAGATATTTTTGGAAATATCACAGAAATTTAGGGAAATAGCTGGCAGTGTCTGTGGCTGCTACTGTAAGCATATAGGACAAAATACAAATAGCAGTGGGTACAAACCTTGAAACTACTAACTAAAGGGTGAATGAGGGGTCTAAACCTGGCTAGTACATAATGAGAATTCCCATAAATCCACATTTTCTTTGGAGAAACTAACTGGAACCAGTAAAAACAATATTTGGCTCAGAACAATTAAAAGCAAGCTGGCATGCATGCTTATCTATCCCAGAAGCTTTGGGGAGAAAATGGACAAGCTTGTATGTATGCTATATACAAATAATATACATGTAGTAGGAACTGTAGAGACTGAGTGGATCCCAGATGATGACTGAGGCAAAGAGATAGAATATTATGCCCTATTTAGAAACAATAGGAAGGACAAAAAGGGTGGGGGTTGTGCTGTATTCAGAAGCACCATTTCTGCCTCAGTGCTACTACTATGCAAAGCTGACAGCAAAAACATTGAATCTATTTGGACAAAATGAAAAGGGAAGGACGTTGAGACCTCATTAGGGTAATTTGCTATAGGCCAGCTGATCATACAGTAACAAGATCAGAGATGCACTGTTTAAGCATAACAGACATAGCTTATGATCTTGTGATTTAATTTTTATGGGTGCTTTAGACCATGAAGATACAGACTGGAAATAGTGCATCACAAACACTGGCAGGAAGCCTTTTAATAAGCACAATAACAGACAATATTTTTAAACAGTATATACAGGAGCATACTGAGCATTGTCTAGATAGTCCCTTACCCCCTTCACCTGAACAGATGAAACAGAAATATTGTTTTGGAATAAATGGCAGCAGCCATGTGTTTGTTTATAAACTACAACATATAGCTTGACATGTGTTTATTTATAAACTACAACATATAGCTTGACATGCGCAGCTCGATAGTGTCACCAAGCCTCTTATTGTATATTCCACTACTTCCTTGGGGGCATAACCCATAACTCTTAAATATGGGCATCACCTCCTGTCTTTGTCCTCTGAGGCATAAGGGGCAGCTCCTGAGCCATGTCCTATGTGCCTCTCCCCATCAGAGGGTGCTGCACATACAGGCCAAAACCCAAGGCAGCTATCCCCTGTCTGGCCTGTAGGGCTTCACATTGGTAGGGTCTCACCTCCTGCCAACCTCAGGAGGAACCCCTCTGTGACAGAAGCAGGTTCCCCCTGTTACCCCTGAGGAAGACTCACTGTACTGAGTCGATATGTAGGAGCGTTAGTGTGTCATGCTATTTAATTAATAAAAAGAACTTCTGTCTCTATGTACCAGTGTGTGTCAAGTTTACCTCTTTCTGTGTTTTGTAAGTTATCCTATTGACTGGTGCACCTTTAAGACGGAAGGTGTGCTCTCCTTCATTTGTATGTTGTCTGCCTTTTACCCCTTTATATTGTACCTGCAAGACTACCATGCTACCACACTTATATGACTGCAAGATCCTATTCTCAACCTGCCTATATTCTATTAGAGAAGGGGAAAAACTAGAAAAACCTCTGCACCCCTAAGGTGATTCCCCTTAGTGGGATAACAGGTTCACTACCTATGCCCCAACCTTTGACGCCTAACTACAGGCTGGAAGTTAGGGCATCAAGGCTGGTAGAAGGAGCTAAGAGACTGGGCTCCTGTGCATTGGCCCTTAAGAAGCTTCTCAGCTCCCTCCCCCTGCCAACTCTCCACCTCATTGGCTGCTTCTCTCTGCTTCTCCCTTTGTTACTGTACTCTCCATCCTCCATTTGATGGCATCTTCTGCCAGTTGGGAGAAGGGTCCTCACACAAAGTTTCACAGGCTTCAAGGAGGTGGCCTTTACCTTGCTGTCTGCTGTGCTACGTAATCTGGGGGACAACATAACAAACTGTAGTAGTGATTATAACGCTGTCTATTTCAACATCACATCTGCAGCATATTAAAAGAAATGGTACTATGTACAAGTTGCAGAAGTTTGGAAAAGTAGATTTCATAGCTAAGAATTTAGCATTAGTATCCTGGAATCAGAAAAAGGAGTTGGGGGGGTGTGGCCTGGCTCTGGATAGAAATGGAGGTCAGAAATTTCTCTCCTTACTACAATTTGTGATATCCACCTTCATCCACTAACATTTATGCCTTAAAAGGAATAATATGGAAGGAATCTAAGTAAGAGAATCTACTGCAACTGTTTATATAACTTTGCTGCCATAGTTCCTTGTTTTTCCTTCAATTTTCTGAGGACATCTACATGATACTGACTCATCAGGCCTTGCTACTACAATCTGTAAATATGGCAGAATCTATCCAGCAATCTATAGCTCTACTTAAGGTTGAAGCGATGATTGAAAAATTACTGCAAGACATGAACAACCTTAAAATAACAGCTCAGCAAAATACTAATACTTTGCAAGCAATTGACTTATGGTTGTCTGCCACAGAAAATAAAAACACAACCGAATGAAGCCTTGGTAAATAACATACAAGCTATTATCAGAGAACAAGATCACAGCCTTAAAGAACTACAATCCAAACTGGATGACACAGAGAATCGAAATCACAGGAACAATCTTCATTTCTTTGGTTTCCTGGGAAATGCAGAACTAAACAGTACTACCGACTTCTTACTTCATGTTCTGCTTGCAATACTGAATCTTCCACCGGATCTCAGCCTAACTATAGAAAACTAGCATTGCTCTTTAGGCTTGAAGCCAGCTCCAAATCAAAGGCCTAGACCAATTTTAGCCTTTTTTCTGAATTATGCCCACACAGAAATAATTTTACAAAAGGCAAGAGAAATTGAAACTATCATCTGGCAAGAACATCGTATTTTCATCTACAGGGACTTTTCTAAGGAAATTTCAATGAAACGGCAAGCTTTCCCCTGCCAGATGCCTATTACACCAACTAGATATTAAATTTTCCATGAGGTACCTCGCAATAATGAAGATTTTCATAGAGGGTTCTTACAAAGATTTTAACTCTCCTGAGGCATTGGAAGCATGCCTGAATGGGCTTGCCACGACATCAGTGAGTGAACCCCGAACGAGCTCCAAATCAAACATGAATCCCAATGTAGCCTCATTGGGTACTGGTGTGACTCCTATGATGAACAGTGTAGGGTGACCTGGACACAACAAAGCCCTTCCTATACATTCAGAAAACACTGGTATTAGACAGTCATCCTGAATCCAACAGCGAGTAATTGCTGGCACTAATATAAGCAAAAAGAAATGTTGCAGCCCTGAAATTGAACACAAACAGCACCACAAACAACAGAAGTCAGCTCTTCTATCAGTCTCAGCAATAAATTTGCACCATTATAAAATTTTCTGGATACCTCCCAAGAAGATCTATCACAAAATTGATTACCTGATGAAGAAGATTTAGTGTCTACTTCACCTACTAACTGCAATTCAGCCAAATCTTCCTGGGCCAAAATAGTAGCTAGTACACCTTTAAAAAATATGGCACCTCTCAAGAAGAAAAGATGGGGTAAAATGAAAAAAATAAATAGATCAAAGTCCCTGGTAATTCCTCTAAATCAATGCTCATCTCCTATTACCTGTTTGATTCTCTTCTATCTCTGTTTGTATCTCCGATAATATGCAATTTTTGGTTCAAATAGAGTCCTGGCGCTAAAACATACTGTTTACCTATTTGATTTTTGTGCATGCATTCAGCCCATTTCTTGTTCCTGTACTGTGGCCCTACATGGAGGAGAGACAGGAGAGCTGTGCTTGGATCGTTGAGGAGGAGCAGGTGGCTGTTTGCTGGTAAGCCTGCAGAGTTTGCTTAATTTGGATTGTGTGGGGATGTTTAGCCCTACAAAAGTTTCCTTTTTCTCATGGAGGTCCACACAACAGCTTCCCTTCACGAGGAGAACTGTGAACTATGTGGGGTGGTGCTTCAAGTGCTTTCTGCTGGAGTATACCCTCCTTAGGGGGTTCAATACAAATTGTTACATATTTGTACTATTGGAACAATATGTGCATCATTAATGCATAGCTCATGGTGTCCACTAAAGTTAATTACAACAATCACAATCTTGGTCTACACAAGAATAATAGAGGAAATCTAAAAGTAATAACTTTTAGTTTAAAGAAATGCATACTTCAATAATGTAACAGTTGATCAACCTTCTATAACCATTAAACTGGAAATTTTGATGGGATTTATATTTAGAGAGGGTCCTGGAATAACTTAAGGGCATTGACCCCATTACTTGTATATTTGGGACACAAATAATCTGAAAATTCTAAATAGACATGAGAGGGAGGAGATGGTGAGTGGGGGTGAGAGACTATGGACATTATATGTCAGACAATGCATTAAGACTTTCTAATAACCTCCCCTAAACCACTCTCACTTTATCTGATATTAATATTCTTATATAATGCAATCGACCTTGGTACAGAACATATTCTTTTATTAATGAAACTTTTGTCTGCAGGTAGACACTTACTATATTTTTTATGTTAAAGTCTATATATAGGGAACATTCAATAGATAATTTCAGCATAATTTGACAATTTATGTCAAACATTTTTTGCTTTTATCCAATATAAGTAAGAAGTGGTACACTGTGGTAACTCTACAAAATACATTTAAATATATAGGCTGATTTTCTTTTTTATTTCTTTCTTTTTCATTTTACTTCATATGCAGCCTTATTCCCTTTTGACAACTCTGGCCTAGGACAGCTTGCACCCTAATTTCAAATGATATCAAATAAATAACATCTTTAAACCTAGAGGCTTCAAAATCTAATTTATATACTTTGATATATATGAAAATTTGGTATACTATGGGACAATATCTGTGAAGTGGGGAACTTTTAGCTAATACGGTGCAAAACTCCTCTGAAGGATACTTCCACTATGCTTGAAGCCTACTACATATAACTACTATTAGGAGAATTATAACTAAATAAAATAGATATCCTGGAGACTACTTGTCTCCTTTAAGGCAATGTTCGAGCATTAAGGTACTCAAGGACACATTTATAAATACTGTAGTGCTAACACATGTTCTATATCTAGAATTTGAAAACAAAGAGTTGTACCTAACTATAAAACAAGAGATTTCAAAGATATCTAGGTCACATAAATTCATAATTGTATCTTCGTACTGGACAAGCCGAATTATAATGGATCCCTTATTAAATGTCACATAGAAAATGGTCGTACTTAGCTAAAGGGGTTACTGAAATTATTAGCTTTACATACTCACGTACGTCGTAAGTTTACCACAAAATGTAACATAGAAACATAGAAACATAGAAGTTGATGGCAGATAAGGACCGCAAGGCCCATCCAGTCTGCCCATTTCTTTTTCTACCTTATAAATGTGCCATCGGCCTTTGCTCTGTCAGTGACCTATCTATTCATAGTCATTTGTATTGCTCCCTTATGCCTATCCCATGCCTGTTTGAAGCCCTGCACTGTATTCATAGCCACCACTTCTTGTGGTAAGCCATTCCATGCATCTACCACCCTTTCTGTGAAAAGAATTTCCTCACATTCCCCTTAATCGGCCTCCCTCTAATCTCATGCTGTGTCCTCTTGTCCTGCTATTTTCTTATATTTAAACATGTTAGACTCTTTCACCTTGTTTATGCCCTTAAGGTGTTTAAATGTCTCGATCATATCACCTCTCTCCTCCTTTGCTCAAGGGTATACATATTGAGCTCCGTTAATCTGTCCTCATTAAGTACTCTGATGCAGTCCCTGCACCATTTTGGTTGCCCTTCTCTGGACTGCCTCAATTTGGTTAATGTCCTTGTGAAGGTGTGGCCTCCAATACTGCCGCAGTACTCAGATGGGGCCTAACCAATGTCTTGTACAGAGGATTATTACCTCCCTCTTACGACTTGTGATACCCCTACTAATACACCTAACACCCCCTAGCCTTACCTACTGCTTTAGAGGTCTGCTTGGATGATTTAGGTCATCAGTGATGATGATGCCCAAGTCTCTTTCTTCCTTTGTGACTGCTAGCAACTCTCCCAGCCTATAAGTGGCTTCAGGTTTCTCTTCCCTATGTGCATGATTTTGCACTTCTTTGCATTAAATCCCAGTTGCCACTCTTCTGACCATTCTGCTAGTTTATCCAGATCTCTTCTCATTCTGCCCACCCCATCTGGATCATCTACTGTTGCAGATCTTGGTGTCATCTGCAAACAGACAAGCCTTACCCTCTAGTCCATCTGCGGGGTCACTAATGAAGATGTTGAATAGGACTGGCCCCAGGACTGATCCTGAGGTACCCCACTTGTGACTTGCATCTCTTCTGACTGTATACCATTTACCACCACTCTCTGTTTTCTGCCAGTCAACCAGTTTGCCACCCAGTTGACCAACTTCTGCCCACCTGAGCCTACCTAGCTTATTTATCAATCTTCTATGTGGAACAGTGTCAAAAGCTTTGCTGAAGTCAAGGTAGGCGACATCAACTGCTCCCCTTGGTCCACCACTCTGGTTACCCAGTCAAAGAAATCTATGAGATTAGTTTGACAGGACCTTCCTTTTGTAAACCCATGCTGTCTTGGATCCTGTGCCCTATGGATTCCAGGTGTTGCACTATCCTTTCCTTAAGAGTGCCTCCATAATCTTGCCCACTACTGAGGTAAGACTGACCGGTCTGTAGTTCCCGCCTCCTCCCTGCTACCACTCTTGGGTGGGATCACATGAGCCCTTCTCCAGTCTTCTGGGACCTCTCCTGTGCTCAGAGACTCACTAAACAATTCTGCTAATGGCTCTGCTAGTTCCTCCTTTAGCTCCTTAAGTACCCTGGGATGTATGCCATCAGGTCCCATTGCCTTATCCACCCTGAGCTTAGCAAGCTCTTGTAGGACCCTTTCTTTTGTGAGAGGGAGTAGTGCTCACCTCCTCCCCTGTGTCCATGATGCTGAGCTGTGGGCCCTGCCCTACCTTCTCTTCAGTAAATACTGAGCAAAAGTATCTATTTAGGATGGATGCCTTTACAGGGTCCTCCTCCTCACATGCTCCCTTTTCTCCATTAAGCTTAGCAATACCCCTCTGGACTTTCTCCTTTCACTAATGTATCTATAGAAAGTCTTGTCACCTTCTTTTACTGTTGGTGCTAGTGTTTCCTCAGTTTGGGACTTTGCCTGCCTTACTGCCTTACCTGCTTCCCTTAGGGCAGTTTGGTATGCCTCCCTATCTTCATCCCGCTGTGTTCCCTTATATTTTCTGAAGGCCAGCCTTTTGGCTCTGACCTTTTCTGCTACTGTATTTGAGAACCAAAGTGGTTTCCTTCTTCTTTTGCACTTCCTTTTCTGTCTAACACAATGGGATGTTGCTTCAAGTATTGTATCCCTTAATGCTTGCCCACTTTGCCTGTACCTCCTCACCTGTGTTTCTTTTTGCCAGGGCTAGCTTAACTCTGTTGGCCATCTTATCAAAGTCAGCTCCTCTGAAGTCCCATATTTTTGCTTTGGAATGGGAAATGTAACATGTAACATAACTTGTCCCTTAACAGGGTATATCAGATACTTGACCTAATACAACTGAGTGTCCTCATTATATACTGACAGCAGCATATACCCCTAAGGTTATTTAGCTAATTTTATTTTAACTTACCTGTTATTTACATCACTGATACCTATTATCAATACCCATTAATATATATCATGCCTGCAGTAGTCAACATTTAGGCAATATTTTGATGTTTTACTATATTAGAAGGTGGTTGGATATTCGGAATTGAATAAGCCAACTATCAGAATCTTCAGTAGTTGTTATTTAGTTTAATAGTTAGAGAATTCTAAGAAGTGGTAGATTCATCCCCACTCTCGAATTACACTCGCCAAGCCCCGATATGTCTAGAAGGGGTCTTGGTTTAACTTTTTTGAACTGACCCTTAATTCTTTATATGTCTAAGAAGTTTTTGGCAGTAAAATTACTAATATTACATAGATTTTTTGAATTATATAGTTTAGTAGTTTTTCTACGGTTATTACTGTTCCTTCTTATCACAAGGAGGTCTCAAATGTGGAATTTTTCACTCTGTTTAGATCATATTTTCTATTTAGCCTTGATTTGTAGAGTCTTTTTTCTCTTATCTGCCTTCAGGTTTATAATTATTGTTAACTCTGTCACTGGACTTGATGACTTATCCCATCAAACTAAATGGGCACTTTTGATCTCTTACGTTCTCCTGTCTATTAAAATATTTAAACTTCAGTTAATATCCTATGTCTGATACAGTATATGATTATACACATGGAATGTTAAGGGCTTAAATGCACCATGCAAACCAAACTCAAGTTCTAAAACATCTGAAGAAACATAAAGCACAAATTGCATTTCTGCAAGAAACTAAATTACTTGACCAAGATACTGACACACTAAAAAAGATTCGGTTGGTCAGGTATTTGCATCATCTGCCCCTACAAAAAGATGTGGGGTAGCTGTATTAAAACATAAAAATCTTAACTGGACATCCTCAAACATTATCAGAACTGTGAAGGCAGATGGATAATTGTATGTCTTATTACCCCACCCAGCCCTCTTACTCTAATTAATCTATATGCTCCAAATTCAGTTTGCCCAGACATTTATCACAATATAGCTCTCCAAATAACTAAACATAACTTATCTAACTCTCCTATACTTATTGTGGGTGATCTTAACCTTACACTTAACCCCCATTTAGATAAAAGTAAACCCACAGTTGACACTCATCCTAGGAGCAGAGCAGCTCTTACATTATTCAAGAAAGATTATGAACTATCACATATGTGGAGGCTTTTTCACCCCAGAGATCAGGAATTTAGTTTTTATTCTTCTCTCCATCATTCATATAGTAGGATAGATTATTGGCTTATCTCTCCTAAAGTTATTGAAAATATACTGGATTTTAATATCATATCTGTACTTATCTCTGATCACTCTCCTGTTAAGTTGCATCTCTCTCGGGGAACCCCACCTCTCAAATCTCCTTCATGGCACTTAGACCCCGTATTACTTAAAGACCCAGAATTTTTACCCTGGATTAAATTGCTAATACAAGATTTTTTAAAACATAACGATCTCTCTGAAACCACCATGGGCAATACATGGGAAGCATTTAAAGTAACAATTTGTGGTGAAATTATTAGCTCTGCTGCCTACAGGAAAAGGATGCGAGAACAATTTATTAATTTAGAAAAACAACTGAAAACTAAAGAAATACAATATTTTGCTGCCTCATACCCGACCCCAATTCTCCTCTTTACAGGGAAATATTAAATTTACGCATGCAAATTAATGAGCTTATCACTCGTAAAACAGAAATTGCCTTGTTTAGAATTAAACATAAATATTGGGAGCATGGTGAAAAGGACAGCAAAATATTAGCCCACAGACTTAGAACTCAGCAGATGGAATGCTTCATTATTGGTTTATTAGATCCTTCTGCCCAAATTCATACAGGCGGTACCTCTATAAACAATATAATGACAGACTTTTATAGAAAATTATATTCTCCATCTTCTCATTACTCTGCTCCTACTAAAAAATTTTTTAGAGAGGCTAGCTCTTCCTCAACTTCCTAAAGAACTTTCTACAGCCTTAGACAATCCCTTTTCAATAGATGAAATTAAACATGCTCTTTTGACCCTTAATCTTGGTAAAACCCCTGGAAGCGATGGCTTCCCTGTATAATTTTGCAAAGCACTCTCTGATCTTCTCTGTCCATTACTATACAAAGTCTATTACGAAGCTACCCACCTTGGAAAGCTATCATTATCAATGACAGATATCATTTCTGTACTTTCTAAAAAAGACAAAGACCCCTCCCTTACATCCAACTATCGTCCTATATCTTTACTCAACACAGATGGTCAAATATTTGCCAAAATGTTAACTATGCATTTAGAACCCCTTATACCCCAATTAATTTACTGCTCACAAGTGGGTTTTGTTAAAGAGAGAGTTGGAGCAGATCACTTGTGATCTCTATTTAATCTCATACACAAAGCTAAATCCCTTAAATCTCCTGCAGCAGTAATATCAATAGACTTTGAAAATGCTTTTGATTCTTTCAATTGGAATATTTTATATAGTGTATTATCTCATTTTGGCTTTAGTGACCATTTTTGTTCATGGATCAAACTGTTATTTATTTCTCCTGCAGCAAGATTACTTACAAACTCTGTGCTTTCCCAATCCTTTACCCTAGCCAAAGGCACCAGACAAGGTTGCCCACTTTCTCCTTTTTATTCTAGCTCTAGAATCTCTAACAGCTGCCCTTCAACAATCCAATGAAATACAAGGCATCACTATAGGCAATGTACAATACACCTCAATGGCCTATGCTGATGACTTATTAATATCAGTAGACAATTTAGAAACTGCTGCCCAATCACTAATTAAATTACTTCGCACTTTTACAGAACTTTCAGGGCTAGCAGTGAATTACAGTAAATCTGAAGTGTTACCTTTAAACAATTTTTGTAAAGTGCATATGAATAATATACTTGGTTTTCATTGGGCTCCTCAAGGAATTACATATCTGGGAATCAGGATCCTACCCAATCAATAAGATCTGTGAAGTGAACCTTTCACCTTTACTTACTGAAATTAAAACTATACTAGACAAATGGAAACATCTCAACCTTTCCTTTTGTGGCAAGATTTCTGCCATTAAAATGTCTATAACCCCAAATATACTTTATTTATTTTCTAATATCTCACTAGCTCTTCCTTCTTTATTCTTATCCAAATTAGATAAAATAATTAGTAATTTTATCTGGCAAGGGAAGATTCCAAGAATCAGCTACATTAAGTTACAGAATCACTGGCTTAAAGGAGGTCTACCCTGGTTTACAGCATATTTTTAAGCATTTCAAGCAGCTCAAACTGTCAAATGGTTTACAAAACCTAACATTAAAGCCCCAGTATAGCTGGATATGGAAACAGCTTTGATACAAGGTGGTACACCCACTGTATTTATCTTTAACCCCCTAACACATAAATTAAGACAACACCCTACTATATCCACATCAGTTACTTACTTACTGTCTCAAACTTCACAAGTAATTAAAATATAATCCTACTCCAATATTATATACTCCTATTTGGGGCAATAACTCAATTTCTTTTGAGGGCCAGCCTTTATATTGTAGTTCCTAGAGAAATAAAGAGATATATTTTCTAAAAGATATTTTATCAAATGACAAGCTTTCCCTAAATTCCTTTACCAATCTACAAGCCGAATGGGGGTATATCCAAAACAGATTTCTGGAAATGTTTACAGTTACTACTTGCGCTTGCTCAACTCTTGTTAAAAATGAATAGTCTAACTTATTTGAACACTCATATTACTGCATGGGTGAATAACCCAAGGGCCTTAGTTAGCAGAATATATAGGATTACCAGAGATACTTTACCAGACCAATCTCTATCATCCAGAGCTAAATGGAGTACTGCCTCACAATATAACATAATGGACCTCCAATGGAGTAAATGCTGGACGTTTTGTCATAACTCATTTAAAAATTTACGTAGCACACTTATCCAATTTAAAATTCTTCATTTATGATATAGAACTCCATCAATTTTTTACCATTTTGAATTGACTCCAAATGACCATTGTTGGCATTTCAACTCCCCAAAAGGAGATCTCCTCCACAGTCTATGACATTGCAAGCCTATCTCGGAATTATGGAGGTCTATCCATCGATTGGCAGTAAAAGTGGTGGGACAGAACATATATTTCAACCCTAAATATTTTATTTTAAGTATAATGGACAGTAATAACAAGATGTCTGAATACCAACATAAATGGATGTGCATACTCTCTATGCAAGTTAAATGTCTTATTTTACTCCATTGGAAATCTTCCAAAATACCCACTATTACAGATGTCCTTAATAATCTAACTTAGGCAGCATCCTTGGAAAGGGTATCATATTTGGCTCTGGATCAACTTAATGGACATAAACTTTGTTGTCAGACATATCTTAATTACTTAAAGTCTACTCAATAATATCGGGTAGTTACGCATAGTTCTCTCTTCTCACTAAGCTAGATAAAATGTTGTATATTCCTCTGAATCTCCTCAGTATGTAAGTTATGGTTTACTTTTGCAGACTAGATGCTCTTGTTTTTACATGAGATAGATACTCATTGGAATTACATAACTAAACAAGATACATTGAATGTGTACTGCACTAATGCATCATCATATCACTCCAGATATTATCTGCACTGTTTTACATTGAATAGAATCACAATATAATTCATCATTATACTGTATGAATATCTCTCATGTACTTTATAAAGATAATGTTTTAATAAATAAATAAACTACAACAAAAAGAAAAAGGAGTTTAAAGTGCTAGACACTGACAACCAATTAGAAATCCTTAAAAATAAAATTAAATTGCTATTAGATAGATTTATCACCATATTTTAAAAATTCAGTATAAAGGATATACCCCAGCATGGTTTACAAAAAAGGTGAGAAAGGCAATAAAGGCCAGGCACACAGACATTTGAAATTGGAAGGCTCTGATACATCCATAGATGATTAAAAACAAAAAAACACAAAATTGAACACATTTAAACAGATAATAAGAAAGGGGGAAAAAAGAGTTAAAATACCTATGAAATCAAAGATCAATAAAAAAGTGTTATTTAAATATGGTATGTCCAAATGGCAAACATACAACAACTTGGGACCAATCAAAAATAACAACAGGGTTTGCACAAATGAAACCAAGATGTCATAAATCTTAAATGTTCTCTTAAAGATGATCTGATTCTCTGGCAACAAATTTGGTGTAATATATATAAGTTTATAAAACAGGATAGACTCTGGTTACTGCAGTATAACATCAAGCACAATCTTTACTTTACCCCAGTAAAGTTACATAGGATTGGGAAACTTTCCTCCTCGCAATGTCATCGGTGTAAGGATGATTATGGGGATCTATAGCACATGATATGGGCTTGTCCAAAGGTTCAGGTATTCTGGAAAGCTATACAAAGCTCATTAGATTCCCATTTGGGATTGGATCCCCTTTTTTTGCCTGAAATCTGTTTACTTAATTATTTCCCTTCAGAGGCAATTAGACAATGGAAAGCTTACATGGCCGTAATATCGGCTGTGGCCAAATAGATAATCATGAGACATTGGATAGATGACTCTATCCCCTCCATCCTTGAGTGGCATAGAGAAATCCTGTTGGCCTTACAACTTGAGAGGCATATAACCAAGGTGAATGATAGGTTGCAATCTTATTTAACTAAATGGGGCACCCTTGATGCCTTATTAGCAACAAGGATGCCTTAAGAAGTTCATAATCTGGGTCAAGGTAACTTTTTTTTTCCTCCTCTGTGTTTTCTATTTTCCTTTTATTATTACTTATCTGGATCTCTATACTTGGTTCTAATGGGTGGGTGTTTGGGTATGGGTTTTGAAATGTGGTAAAAATGTTTCATAATGCTTGATACTGTGAATAATAAGTCCTCACAGTTATATGTCAACATGTAGCTTTGTAATATGAGGCTTACATGTCAATTCTAATGTTATTGCAGTGTTATGAATAAAGTATATTGAATAAAAAGAAATCTTAATGCACTATTTTGCTTAGTGTTCTTGTTATCTGGGGTGATTGTATCCCCTCAAACCACATCAAGCACAAGAGATATAAATTTGGTAAGCCTCAAGGACATAGCAAAGAGATAACAATTGCTAGGGTCATATACATCTCCAGGGGCCACAGGGTTATGACTGAAAAAGGCACTTGCTGCCAGTGCACTCAACTGGTCAACAAAGTCTAATAAATAAATAAATATATCCTTGAGTGGTGAAAGAACTCATAGATGTATAATCTAACAAACAATATATTTGAACATTCCCTGAGAGAGCATGTTTCCCAATGATTCGCATGATGCTTGTGTCATTTCTATCCATAAAAAGGGTGACAGAGGAAAATGTGGAATGTTAGACCAGTTAGCCTGACCTTGGTAGTATAAAATATTCCAGAATCTTCCATTAAGTAACATATACTAAATTTTATAAACAAACATAACCTTACTGACAGTGCCCAGCACGATTTTACTGAGGGCAGATTGGGCCTAACATGTTTTATTTTGTTTTATTTAATAAGAAAGGCTTTAGATAAATGATCAATCTACCAGTGTGATCTACCTTGACCTTGGTAAGTGTTTTGGCATGGTACCTGATATAGAACTCATTTTAAAACAAGAAATAATTGGCATTTCAAATGATTTGGTCACATGGCTACATAACTGGTTTCTCAGTATAGGAGATGCCAGAAAATTAAAGTGAATGGCACTATGCCAACTGTGGAAAGGTGACTAGTGGAATGCCCCAAGGTTCTGTGTTGGGATCACTACTATTTAACTTATTCCTTAGGTCATGGACATCAGCTATGATGTATGCATCATTAAATTTGCCGATGACATCACAGTTGGTCACATAGTACATTCAGATTACAAGTGTAATTCTTTGCAGAGTAATTTAGAGAAATTATCTGACTGTCTGGACATGTAAAAAATGATGTTTATCACAGTCAATTAGGCTGTTACACTTTGGAACAAAAACAAAAGGGACAACTATCTATTAATGGAACAATAATCAAATCAGTGGACAATAAAAGGGATGTTGGTGTACCCATTGACTGAAACATTAAATTTAAAGGCCAATGTACCTTAGTAAGAAAAAAAATACAATCAGATATTAGTCTGTAATAATGCAATTTTGCAAGTAGATCACATAAGGTGATCATTCAATTTTTTTGATTAATGGTACACCCCCACTGGAACATTCCATTCAGTTAGGGGGCATCCAATCCCAGAAGGGAGGTATGAAGAATGGAGTGAATCCAGAGGAGGACAAGAAGAATGATGAGCAGAATGAGGGGCATGAGTTATGAATTACATTTCTTTGGTTTTGAGATTAGACAATTAAGAGGCAATATGATTTTAGTTATAACTCCTTCAGAGAATGAGCCACTACTCAACATTCTTCACTTAACTACCAAACAAACACATTTTAGAAAAAGAGGGAATTGGCAACAGCTTAAAGACAATCATTTTAAGACTAAACAGAGGAAATATGTTACTCATAGGGTGCTGGACATGTGAAACTGATTGCTAGAGCAAGTAGTTCAAAGTCCTTCACTAGGGTCCTTGAAATCCAAACTGGACAAACAGTACACATGAGGAAGAATATTATATAGGAATATAACCACTGAATGGTGGGACACAGAAACAATGGGCTTCTCAACCTACTCCTGTCCTTCCTTAAGTTTTTATTTTCTCCAATATCTCCAAGAAGAGGTCAGGGGTCATTATGTCTCAAGACATTATGTCTCATGGCAAAATCGCGCTGCCAATACAGTGCAATTTCTGCCATGAGGCATAAGTCTTTTTTCTGTGGGGTACTCCACACCCCACACCCCGCGTGATGGGAGACTGCACTGCCTGAACACCCCCACTAAAGATTCTCAACTCTGGGGGGAGGGTTCGACTTGGGGAGTGCACAAAAGTGTGAAAAATAAAAGATTCTGGGACCGGGAATCAAACCTGGTCCCAGACACAGAGCCTGGGTTCCTGCTGCTGTGGCTCAGTCCTGTGAGACACTGCAGCTTCTCGGTGGAACCCACTCCCAGCAGAGGTCATATCCTCTGCCAGGGAGAGCTCTACTGGTGCAACTATGTATAGCAGTATATTTATGCATTGCATTCAGTATCGAAGCATGACTATGCTGTAGTCATGGCTATAATGTCGTGCACTATTAAGCATGCAACACTATGACCCGGTAGGCCAAGAAGACACTAATCTACTATATAATAAATGAATCCTGGTACATAACTTTGAGGGTCATTGTGACATACTGCTACCTATTGTCTCAAATACTGCTCTGGGTAAATAATATACCTAAACAAAATTAAAATGCTAACATAAAAAAAAAACAACAATAGTAATTAGAGTAGCTGTGTGTGGCCTGTAATGTTGTTTGTGGCCTGTAATAACAGTAAATATGACTGCGAGTATTTCTTGTCTTTATGGGACAAGACTAATCTTGTACTATGTGATTATGGATCCATGGCAACACCTTCTTTTAGCAGCAATACTTGCTAGTCATGATGTATTTTTTTTCCAAAATAATATTCTTTTGATAAAAGCATCAATATATCTATTTTTCTTTCTATATCCTTTATTTCCTGAATGAAGGTATGGCATTTTGAAGTTTTTGTGTGTTTCTGCTCCTTTGCCGTGTGCAACATGTGAAAATTAAATACCTTGCTACAGTGCTGTGCTGTTTATCATCAGAATTATGTGGTAACACTATCTTCATGCATCCACAATATGACTCCAGTTTGCACATTTTTTGTTAAATCTATTTTAAAACATATCTGAGAAAATTTAAAATACACTGATGAGGAATCTGATGATCTCAGAAATACATTTTTTGTGAAAAAAAGAACTATATGAGGAAATTTTTGCTGATTAAGAAATACTACTGCTTTAAGTTGCGTTTATATAAAATCTACAAAAGCTTTACCTCTATGACATAGATGAACCTGAATGTTTCAGTTCAAAAAAGGCCTAGGCCGCTATTAAAATCTATATTTTACTGTTCTGACCCCATTAACTTTAAAACTAATTTGTTAATTTCAACCAAATGCCCAGCATCTCTAGATCCTGTCCCTAGTTCTGTATGAAGTGAAATAAACTCAAAAATTCATGCAGCCAGAGTATAGTACTGAAATTCATATAGTAAAATGCATGCAATTGCACAGTGTTTACCTGAATTGCCACACTACACAAGCACTACACAGTTGTGAATTTCACTCTGCAGATTGATGTATTTCATGAGAAAAATTCTTCTCAAAGTGTGAACTGTATCAATTCATCTAATGTAACAAATTGCACAGCGTGCAGTACCCAAATGCTACATGTACTGTAGCAGGTAACTAATTTTAATTGTGCAACACATCTGCCTGCCAGGAAGAGTATGTATGCCAAGTGGCAAATCACCACAGCAAAAAAAGCTGTGTTATTGTGGCCGTAATTCTTGATTTACCATGAAAGTGCCTTATAAACTCTATGGTGTCATGTAACACATTTTTTGACCAAGAATAAACTTATTATTTCCCAGAAGGTTGCACATAGAACTTTCTACCCTCGTGGCTCTATGTAGAGAGCTTGGAAGTTTGTGAATTACACTGCTAAGCAATAGTGCCACACAGATTTCACCCATGTATTCCAATATGTGTGCAAATTTTTGCATCTGCATCCAATAGTAAGATCACCTAAGAGGTGGGCTAACATTCAGATGCTTTGTGAAGACATATATGGTGAAATGTCCAGTGAGCATCAGAAAAGCAACCAGAACATCATATTTAAGACAAACAACCACAGATCATCAAAACTGTTGCTAAAACTCATGAGTCTTTACTAATAAGGCTCCCACGTGCACTGAAAGTTGACCTGTGTATCAGTGTCCTCCCAAATGAAAATCATGGCCATTTATTGAAATTTCTGATCTAGTACCTTCATTTTTTGCTTTTTTTTTCCTTCTTCTCTGGCTGGTCCCTTTCCTCCATAACCCCCAGCCTTTCCTCCAACACTTCCCAGTCTTAACAGCACCTTCCTCATGAATCACAACTCACTACTGTGGAGTGGCAGAGAGCCTCACTCATCTCACCCTTATAAAGGATCTGGTGGAGTTGCATTAAGATCACTGTTGTGGGGCCTGAAAAGGGAATTATCCTGCCATCCTCAGTTATTTTCTCCAGATTTCCTTCTTTGTGGTGGAGTGGCATGCAGCACTATCAATGGCATCAATAGGCATGCACTCATTCATATTACGTTGAAAAGCTGCCACTCCTCTGCCCCCAAGTTGTGGTCCTGGTATTGTGCCTTCCAGCTACTGCTAGGGCAAGGTTAATGTTGGTGCCACCCCCCGCCCTGGCAGAGGAGAACAGTCCCTCAAATGCTCAATGATCCTCTCCCCAGCTGTCCCTTCAAAAACCTGAGCTTGGGGCTTTAACCGAGGTAATTGGCATCATTAGCACACTTTATCTTTGTACTGACAGGCCAGCATCAGGTATCTTTTATACCAAAAATGTGGTTTTCTACATATTTCAACAGTATGCTATGATTTTGCAAAGCATGAAAAGGTTGGGAATTTTAGTGGGTTCTTCCAATATTCACATACAGCAGACCTAAGTAATGATTTTCTCAAAAGAACAATATTTCTCAGTATGTAAATAGCTCATGCATTTGCTATTTTGTAAAGAATGACCCCAACACTTACTGGATGGAAACTGTGATAAAAAAAGTGTTTCTTTCATCATGTTGTATAACAAAAATATATATATAGTATGAACAATTATATTGATTTATTCATTTAACATATTTGGCCATGAGGCAACACTGAGCTGTAGACCTCTCATTTTCAGGTGTATCCAGGAAAGAGAAGTTTGATACCAAGTTTACAAATAAAAAAAAGATAAATGAATAATAAAACAGGTAACATACAGGTGGTATATGTACAGAAATTCAATGCACTATTGTAGGTGCAAGTTAGGTAGTATGACACAGCAGTGCAACGCTTCCTTTTCATGGTTTGTATCAATCAGCAGTAACCACCTATAGATGAGTGCACAGAGGGGGAGCTGGGAGAGCAAAATAAGGGAGACGGGGAAGGGAGGGTGAAGGGTAGAAAATGTATACAGTAGCCTATGTAAATTCAGTTTTGTACAATTATTTAATGCCATTTAGTCAGCTAGGGCTATCCGCAATTAGACAGGAGCCTTCTTGGCTAAGACATCTGTAATTCCTACCTGGGGAAGTTTGTGTCTGCCATGATGAGTCATGACCAGTAATGCTGTCTCTGACAGGGTTTTTTTTGGAAACACATTTGTGTGACCCAACTAAGCTGTTTTTTTTTCATTAAGTGCTGGTGAGTCATGGCTAGCCATCATACAGTGTTACAGTTACTGTAGCTGCAATGTGACATCAAGGACTCTAGCGATGAATGCCATTGTAACTTTTTTTTATGCCTGCCATCCTTCTGTCACCATTTTGCATTTCTATAGGACTGGTATGGTGCTGACAGAGCTTCCTTATACAACACAGTGGTATTTGAAAATAAGCCAATTAAATGTATCTTGTTTGTATCTGTTTTTCCTCTTCCCCACCACAGATCACACCTGGAAACAAACCCTGGTTCACTGCTCCTCTCCTGGTCACCAATTTTCTATAAATAAATAAACCTTGGCCAGGAACCATTGTAAATAGTCATAAACAAGTAACAACTCATTCTGTAAAATGCCTTCACATAAATATAAAAGTATACCATATAATGCATAAATAAAATGTGCAAAAAATAAAAACATCATTCTACCTTGCATTTTTGTAGATGTGGCAGAATTAGTGCATGAAAAAAGTTGTCCTTGCTTGTACCATTGCCATAAACCAAATACATAAAATGTGATTCCAAAGCAGCACTATAGTAGGTACTATATCAAACTAAGTAGTAGAATACTATAGTCTAGAATAGAAACTAAGAAACATAGATTGTGTCAACAGAAAAGGACAGATTGGTCCATCCAGTCTGCCCTCTTTTTCCTGCCTATTACCTCATCCTGGACCATATTTCATTGGAGATGTCCCTCCATCCTACCTTACCTCTGCTTACTGTACTAATGTATTTATCCCATACATGTTTGAAGCTCCCCACTGTTTTTCCCCATCACCTCTTATGGTAGGCTGTTCCAAGCATCTATCACACTTTCTGTAAAGAAGTATTTCCTCACATCCCTCATAAACTCCCCTTCCCTCCCAAAAAGTTTCTTAGCATGCCCCTGCATTCTGGTGCTCCTCTCCTGTGAAAGACACTTCCCTCCTGTTCACTCCCATGAGGTACTCTTAGGTTTTAATCATGTCTTCTCTTACTCTCCTTTCCTCCAAGGAGTATATGTTGAGCTCCCACAGCCTCTCTTCATATAGTTTCTCATGTAACCCCCCCACACCCTTTTGGTAACCCTCCTCTTTGAACATGCCCACCTTGTCAATGTCCTTGCAGATGTGCAGCCTTCTGAATTGGACACAGTACTCTAGGTGGGGTCCCCCAAGTGAGTGATACAGAGGCAAGACCACCTCCTTTCTCCTGCTAGAAATCCTCCTCCCTAGGCACCCCAGGATCTGGCTAGTCTTGCCTACTGACTTAATGTGGTATACCATGATGATACTGACCGCATATGGGTGACTGTCAAAACGGAGACCCATATGATGGTGTTATCATCATAGGCAATGGTAGGGGGATGGTGAATGTTGCGACCACGAGGGTAGGGTGGGCAGCAGGAAGGGAGGGTGGGTGACAGGACGTTGAGGGATTGAGAACAGGGTTGTAACCCTGTAGTGTGCCTGTTTCTGCCAAGCCAACTATGTGCTGTGGTGGGTAGGGTGGTTGGCTCTGACGAAGCAGGTCCTGGATTCGGGACTGGGGGCAGGTTCAATTTTGCTGTGACCCGCAGTTGCAGGACATAATTTTTTTTAAACTGGGCTATGCCCCCCTGCCTGGTATGCACCCCCCTGAAGTTGATAATCTCTAGTTAGGGGGTGCACAGCCCCCCCCATGCATAATTTCCCAGTCGCCTTTTACTGCATATTGTTGAAAATGTCTTCGCCGATCATGCAGGTCATGATAATAGGGATTGCCTTTTGGCAGTCGCTATTATCACATAGAACCCTCATTGCACTGCTATGCCACCTTGAGATCATCTCTTGCTTGGTAACTGTAAGTACTCCCCCCCATCTTATACACAGTCAATGGATTTCCCCTCCCCAGGTACATGATTTTGCACCTTTTGGCATTGAAACCCAGCTGACACTCCCTAGACCACTCCACTAGTTTCCACAGATCCCTTTGCATTCTCTCCACCCCCTCATGGGTGTCCAGCCTGTTGCAGATTTTTGTGTCAACTGCAAAGAGAAAAACTTTCCCCTCTAGTTCCTCAGCAATGCCACTTATGAAGGCATTGAAGAGGACAGGAATCAGTACTTATCCCTGTGGAACTCCACTTGTCACTCTCCTGTTTTCTGAGTGACTGCTGATTATCACGTCCCTGTAGCTCCTATCATTCAACCAGTAAGATACGCAGCTCACCACCTTCTCCCCTCTCCCTCGGTAATTTTCTTTATCAGCCTTCTATGTGGTACAGTGTCAAAGACCTTACAGAATTTTAGATAGGCCACAACCACTGCCCTCCCCGATCCACTTCCTTAGCTACCCAGTCAAACAAATCAATGACATTTGTTTGAAATGACCCCCCACCCTGTGAAGCCTAGCTGTCAGTTATCCTGTAGCCCATTTGTCTCCAGGTCTCTCAGGGGGAGCAAATGGACAAGGAAATGACAGATGACATCCTTAGGATGGCAGAGAAAGGGGAGATATTGCTGATGGGGGCCCTGAATATGCCAGATGTTAACTTGAGCACCTTTGCTGCAGCCATATCCAAGAGCAGAGCCATTCTCAATGCCATACAGGGGGCATGCCTTAGACAGATAGTTTTGGAACCAACTCAAGAAGGAGCAATCTTAGACCTGGTACTCTCAAATTGGGATGAAGAGAGGATCTCCGATCTTGAAGTGGGTAGGTAGCTATCTGGGAACAAGCGACCACCAAACAGCGTGGTTTGTGACAAACTTAGCTGTAGAGTCAAGCCATACAAAAGAGAAGGTATTGGACTTCAGGAGAGCTGATTCTGTCAAAATGGGAGAGTGCCTCAGAAAAGCACTAGCAAACAGGCAAGAAGGTGAGGTGGAGCAACAATGGGGAAACATCAAAATGGCCATCACAGAGGCAACAAGCCTTTGTGTGAAGCAAATAAACAAATCAAATTGAAAGAAAAAAATGTTATGGTTCTCAAAAGAAGAGGCGGAGAAGGTTAGGGAGAAAAAGACGGCATTCAGGAAGTATAAGGAAACACAAAAGGAGCAGGACAGAGAACTGTACCAGTTAAAGCAGAAGGAAGTGGGGAAGACAGTCAGACTAGCAAATGCACACACCAAGGAAAAGATAGCCAACTCGGTTAAGAAGGGGGATAAATCCTTTTATAGGTACATTAGGGAGCAAAGAAAGACTAAGGCAGGGATACTGAGGCTGAATAAAGAGGAAGGCAGTTGGACAGAGAGTGGCAGTGAAAAAGCAGGGATACTGAACAAATACTTCTGCTCAGTATTCACAGTGGAACAGCAGGGGGAGATACCTAATCCAGTCAATAGAAGCACTCTGGATAGGGGGGTTGATATTAGTCCTTTCACAGAAGAAAGGGTTCTGAAAGACCTTTTAACACTGTAGGTGCATAAAGCAATGGGGCCTGATGGGTTTCACCCCAGAATTTTAAAGGAACTAAGGGAAGAAATAGTAACACTACTGACTCCCTTTCTTAATAAATCATGGGAGGATGGTGTGGTACCTGAGGACTGGAGGAGGGCAGATGTAATTCCCCTTCACAAAAGTGGGAGCAAGACAGAGGCAGGAAACTACAGACCTGTCAGTTTGACCTCAGTGGTAGGGAAAATGATGGAATCACTTCCGAAGGAAAGAATTGTTGAGTACCTAGATGTCAGTGGGGCACAGAACCCAAGGCAGCATGGATTCACAGCAGGAAAGTCATGTCAGACAAATCTAATGGATTTCTTTGACTGGGTGACCAAAGTAGTAGACCAGGGAAGGGCTGTGGACATGGCCTACCTAGACTTTAGCAAGGCATTTGGCACAGTCCCGCACAAAAGGTTAATAAACAAATTAGCCAGCCTGGAGTGGGTCCCAGGGTGGAAGTCTGGGCAAAACACTGGCTGGACAACAGGACACAGAGGGTAATAGTAAATGGAGTCCACAGTGAAGAAAGGGGGGTAACTAGTGGGGTACCGCAGGGTTCAGTACTGGGGCCAGTCCTTTTTAATGTCTTTATAAGTGACATTGCAGAGGGACTGGAAGGAAAAGTATGTCTATTTGCAGATGACACAAAGATCTGCAACAGGGTTGATATGCAAGGTGGGGTGGAAATGATGAAAAGTGACTTGGCAAGGTTGGAGGAATGGTCAAATGTATGGCAGCTTATATTCAATGCAAAGAAGCGTAAAGTAATGAACATGGGAAACAAAAACCCAGGAGAAGAGTAGACAATGGGGGTGAGATACTGACAACAACAAAAATGGAAAGGGACCTGGGGGTAGTCATATCAGATGACCCAAAGGTTGGCCAGCAATGTGAGAAGGCACTAAGGAGGGCTGAGGGATACTGGGATGCACAAGAAGAGGCATCACCAGTAGAAAACAGAAAGCTGTTAGCCCTCTGTACAGACAGTTGGTAAGACCACATCTGAAGTACTGTGTACAGTTCTGGAGACTCCATCTCCACAAAGACATAGACAGGATGGAGGCTGTCCAGAAGAGGGCTACCAGAATGGTTCAGGGTCTGCACCAGAAGACATATGAAGACAGACTAAAGGAGCTTAAGATGTATAGCCTCAAGGAAAGGATGTAGAGAGGGACATGACAGAAACATTCAAATACCTCAAAGGAATCAACAAAGTCCAAGAGGGTAGCATCTTTCAGAAAAAGAGATGTGCAAGAACAAGGGGGCAAAATTTGAAGATAGAGGGCTCAGAGGTAATGTGAGGAAGTATTTCTTCACAGAGAGGGTTGTAAATGCATGGAACAGCCTTTCTGAGGAGGTTGTAGAGTCAACAACTGTGGGGGAATTCAAGAATGCATGGGACAGACATAAGGCAATTCTAGTGGGGGATAGGAGGAAGTAGGCCGTTGGTTAACTAGGATCTGCAACTTATCCGTTAGGTAGGGAAATGGGCAGACTAGGTGGGCCAAGCAGTCCATATCTGCCATCAGATTCTATGTTTCCATGTTTCTATGTTACTCCATCAGCCTTTCCTTCAGCAGGGACTGCACTAATTTCTCCAGCATTGATGTGAAACTGACTAATAAGTAGTTGCTAGTCTTCACACTGCTGCTGATCCTGTGCAGAGGGACCACATTTCCTCTCCTTCAGTCCTCTGAGGCCATCCCGGTCTCCAGTAACTTGCCGAATATTGTTGCTGGAGGGGCAGCTAGCACCATGCTCAGTTCATTTAGTACCCTTGGGAGGATCCCATCTGGCCCCAAACCCATGTTTTCCTTCAGGGTTTCTAATCTCTGGTGGACTCATTCTCCCATAAATGAATTTGTTTCCACTCCCATCAGGTGCCTGTAAATGCATGTTGGTCCATCCCCTCTCTCTTCCACTGTGAAGACCGAGCAGAATTATTTATTAAAAATTTTAACTTTTTCTTGGTCTTCCTCTGCACAGTACCCCTAGGTCTCCTGATTCTCATTATACCACCCCTTGCCTTCCTCTTTTCACTCATGTACCTAAAGAAGCTCGTATCCCTATTTTTGACTTCCTGGATGAGCTTCTCCTCAGTCTGAGCCTTTGCAGTCCTTACCCTCCTTCCTGCCTCCTTTTGTTTATCTAGATATACTTCCTTGTCCACCTCTGTTTGGTTCTCCTTGTACTTCCTGAAAGTTGTTTTTTCTCCCTTGCCACCTTAACCACCTCCTTGGAGAACCATAGTGGCCTGTTTGTCCTCTTAGCCTTGCTTATTACCTTCATACAACTTGCAGTTACCTTAGTTATTCCCTCCTTTATCGTTTTCCATTTTGCATCCAGTCCCTCCAGGTATCCCCCCCAAGGGATTTCCGAAGACAGTCTCCCATTTTTTTAGTATCTGTCCTCATAAGGTATATTATACTCATAAGTAAGTAGAACCATGGAAAATGACAGACAAAAAAGACAAGTAGTTAGATTTTAATATGGTTTTGTGTCAGATTCATCTGTCCCTATTTTCAGTAATTCACTAGTATCTACACTATTATACTATCTACCATACTAGACTGTATAACAACACCAAACATTTAGATGCAGTTGCATCAAATAATACAGAATTTGCAACACAAAATGGCATCAGTAGCTCCATGGCACTGTGTGAGAGAGGCTTACTCAAGCACATTGGTAACCCAGGATTGCACTTTGAGTCCCAGACATCAGGAGTTGAGGCTGATAAAGTGGGCTCCAGAGTAACCATTGAATGCTGTCCTCCCTGGAGCAGTAGACATCTTGCATCACTGTTACAGTGCCTCCTCGTGGTGCTGTGGTGGAGGTACTGTTGATGATGAAGGTGACCACATTTCATTAGGCACCTCCCTCCAGACCAGCAGTGATTGTGCAATCAAATGTGAGATAAGGAGCAGGGGAAAAGCAGTGGAATCTCTGCACCAGCATGTTGGATCATGGCCCTCATCATCCCCATGTTAACAACCCTCCAACACATCATCACTACCCCCTCTAGCCAGTGCTAAGGTGTCTTGAGAGTTGTAATTGTTGTTTAGCTTGCAGCAAAGCCACCCTGTAACTTAACTCAGCTAGCACAATGTAACCCTGAGACCTCATAGTACATAATACTGTGCACCATTATTCATGTTTGCATTGACTAATAATGTTTATCTAGTTATCCTGAATCATGGCTCCTGACTGTTTAACTTAACAGAGGGTATTTCCAGGCCCTTCTTCTCTGTCAGGGAGGTCCCTGGCAGGGACAAGCTGGCAAAGTCAGAAGTGTAGAGGCACACATTCACTGAATCAGCAGAGGCCCCTGATGTAGACAAGCTGGATCCTGGGTGCTACAGTGACTGCAGGTCACTTGTCTGATGGCAGTGGGGATTGGCACTGTGGAGTGGAGGGGCAGTTACAGGGCCAGAAGAAGCGAAGTACCAGAGGGCAAAGGAAGTGGCAAAAAATGACATGAACACTTATTTGAGTTATTCATTTTGATAAGTTGCCCCTAATCATGATTTTGTGCCTCAGACAAATGAAAATTATTGTAAGATGAGAAGCACATAATGGATTTCCTCAGATGCAGATGCTGGCAGATCTTGCTTCTGTGTCTGTATCTGACCCTTCCAAAAATCTGACCCAATGTGTCTATTGTGTTTGTCTGCTACCATTTAATAAGATCTTACAGTCTAGAAGGATGTGATACTATTAGGACTTTTGAAAACAAATACAGTAGTATTGCTGGAATGGTTGTGCTTGCTCTTGTGCACTACTATGCGATGTAGGTCTTGCAGTTGAATGCATCATTTCCATTCAAGCAATGTTATTGATTGCTAACTTCAGGCTTTGTAGCAGCTCCCATTTTTGTTTGGCATAGAAGAAAGATTACTTTTTAAGTAAGGCACTGCTGACATGAACTGCATTCAACTTCAATTGTTTTTCAGCTGATTCACCATCACTCTCTCGCTCTCCAGATTAATTGGAAGGAAATTAGTTACCTTAGAATGCACTGTTTCTATGTTCTGTTACAAATGTGCTATCAACTCGTATTAGGGGAAGGAAAACTAAAACAGACAATTCATACACAAGTTTTTGATTTCCCCCCCCAAAAGTTCAGTAAAAGTATAATTATTTTTAGGCTTTTTTTATGTTGTTCAGCCAGAGCTGTTTGAAATGCAAATTAAATCAGTATGAGAACTAAGTTTTGTGAGTGTACATAATGTAATTTCTAGCATATTGCTCACAGCATGGGATGTCTGATTAAAGTACAATATGTGACATTGGGTAAGTTTAGTTATGATATTGGTATGCATTTAGTATTGTCACAGGGTTCAGATCATTGTGGCCAAATTCTGAGTAGGTTTTTCTGCTAATACAATGTACTTTTACTCCATGGCTGGGATACTGGAAGGGCATTATTGATCACTAAAAATGTTAGCGACTTGCTAGCTCCACTTTCTGGGCTCAAAGCAGGGAAGTACCTTGAAATGCCATACTGGATGGCATGGTTAGTGAGTCACTAACCCATTTGTGGCCATCTCTAAAATATGCCAGTGCACCTATGCAAACACCTGAAAATGTCTTGCATGTAGGCACTCTGGCATATTGGTAGGTTTGGAGAGTTGGTAAGTAGCTATCAGTAGTGCGCTAATTACCACCTACCTAAAGCAGGTATTACAACCTCTATATCCTAATCATGCCCTCCCATCCCCAGAACACCCTGACTGTAACCATAATAAATAGCTGTGGTGTCCAGTGGTCCCTTCTGCCCCCAAACACCAATGACTGCAACAATAGTAATACCCCTGATATCCCGTGGTCCCTACTGCTCCCCATGTTTGACTACCCCCTGCCAATATAAACCCAATCATTTGCTAGTATCTTGTAATCTCCCTACTCCCCATAGGGATTACAGTAGGTGTGCAATCACAAAATGTCAGTCAGCTGCTGGCCATAGAGGTGAGCAGAGGATCTGTGCCAGTCA
Organism: Neoceratodus forsteri; assembly: GCA_016271365.2. NCBI lineage: Eukaryota > Metazoa > Chordata > Ceratodontiformes > Ceratodontidae > Neoceratodus > Neoceratodus forsteri. The sequence continues at coordinate 1,434,858,634 of CM028131.1, read as the reverse complement.
CCGAGGGGGAGGGGTGCGTTCTGGGGGACAGGGTGAATGGGTCAGAGTATCTGACCTCTGAGGGGTGCAAGAGCACCAGGCAGTTTGGGAATCTGAACGTATGGAGAGCAAGGGAGACCACTGGACACTAGGGATATTATTATGGTTTCAGTAGGGGGTGTTCAGTAGATGGGGAACAGTAGCCATCAGGAATGAGTATCAGGTTGGTGGGGGGCATTGGACCACAAGTAAGGCTCCATGACAAGTGCTGTGGGGGAAGTCATAAACTCTGTTTGCTCCTGACTGTAATGAGGTTATATTAAAATGCAAATGGCCCGATAGCTTATCGCTAATGCTAGGGGGTCATTTGCATCATAAAGTACTGCACCAATGTGGCAGACTGCTCCAGAGGAGCAATTACTATTAGTAGACCCTAACAGCCCAATTACGATCACAATACCCATAGCACCCAATTGACACAAATCCCTTGTGGCTAACATAGGACAACGGTTTGTGATCGCAATCCAGTTAGTGCCTGACTGGTATATGAAAACTTGCCTTTAGTGCTTGCAGAGTGCTAGTTGTTCACTCCAGGCACTAATTTGCTCCTTGAACAAATATTTCATGTGCTCTAATCTGGAACTATGAATATCCTGGCCCAGTTCTATAATGAATCCTTTTTAGTGCAAGTAGTATGTATGGTTCCTGCTCTTCTGTAAAATAATCAAATACTTAAAAGGGTGAGCCGGGACAGGGAATGCAATAAATGAAGGCCTATCTTTTATTTACTTTTCAGTTTATAAGTCACATATTCTTTACACTGTAATAAGAGTACCTTCTTTTTGTTTGTATAATCACTGTCCACAGTAACACACAAACAGGATTAATGTTTATTAAACTTCATCTGCCCTGGTTGCTTCTCTACACCTGACATCATAATCCTCTGTTAATTATAAAATGGTTTCCATGGTAACATATTACAAAGTCACAAACAAAGGATTGTGATGTCTGGTGTAAACAATCAGCCAGAGTAGATGACACCTTGGGGACAGTGATTTTACTTCCAAGCTTTATGCTGATATACATACAGAATTTATTTTAAGAGTGGGTCTAAATGCAGAAAATCTAGAAGTTACTGTATAAGCTGTAATGTGTCTAAATACTGTATATTGTTTAATAGTTTCCTTTGCATGATGAGGAGCTCTTTACCTAAACTTTATGAGAGCTGAGACCACTGCAGTCATCTCGCTTTCCACAAAAATAATCATGCAGAGGTTTACAAAAGCATAATGTGTGTACTGTACTATCTCCTCATTTCTGTGAAAACCAATTTTTCTTCCAGTTTTCAAATTTTAATTGACGTTTTCCATTAAAAATTACTTCATATTCTGGTGAGTACATTTCTAAAGGTAAGCATGTGGGTTCCCTCAAGAACTTTTTTCAGTACTAAAACTGATTTTTAAAATATTGCCCAGCTGAGATGCAACATCATTGAGATTCTTTTTTAAACAAAAATTTCCAAATGTTATAGTTTCCTGGACTGAAGTAGAGTGCTCCCACCCCCACCCAAGTGGGGGAAATAAAAACAACAACCACAGAAACAACAAAATTACAGAGATACATTTTTGTTACTTATTTTAATCTAACAAAAAATAAATAACAGCAATGTATCTCTGTAACATTTTTTTTTGTCTGTCTTCCCCCAACTCGGGTGTGGGGGGGTACTGATAAAGGAGCGCCACATAACCTGCACTGTATTACAATATTTGATATAAAGTATGTGTTGTAATGTAAGTACAGCACTAGGGAACTCATTGGTATGGCTTTGGTTACTTTTAGGCACCACCTCTTTCATTTGAGCCATTTAGTCACTTTAGTCATTTTATTCAAACAGACACCTGCTAACATGACACAAAGAGCAAGAGATAGCAGTAGCTAACTAATGTATGTATGTATATATATATATATATATATCTATATATATATAGATATATATATATAATGTTAGCAAAATAACTGAAACAAAAATTAAATGGCTCAGAGGCTAGCGCATACTGTAGACCCAACACTGAGTCATGGGTTACCCCATCCCTAGTCCTCATTCCCCACGGGTTTGTGATCTTCTGGAATTGTTTCCCTGACAATCCTTCTTACAGTGGCTCTGTGTACCTGACTACAGCTATATGACCCCCTTACCATCTACTTGTAACAATTCTACAGGCTGGGGAAAGTCACAGAAGGCTGAAACTTGACATGCAAAAGCTATCAAACATTTGAGAATGACATTTGCATAGTGACCACATCCTCGTTTCTATACAGTTGCTGTGCTATCTAAAACTATTCAATTCAATTCAACTTTATTTATAGAGCTCTATTCACATTGATCATAGCTCATATACAATAAAAAGGTATACGGTCAAAATTGTGCTACCTTAATAGCTCGGGTCAATATAGCACATACATCACAGTGCCAAGATAAAATAGCGCTAGACATAAAAGTGAACGTTTCAAATAGCGTGGTGATTGCTGCCACCTAGCATCCATGAACAGGTTCCTCTATTACACCCAAAACAAACATGTCCAGTGAACCCTCCTGACTCCCTCATGAATGACTTTTGCCATTGTTGATGTTCTAACCTCACAGTTTCCACCCAAACCTCAGGACTTCTTTTTTTTTAATTTTAGTTACAGAGTACCCCCCGCCCAACCCAACTTATAGCCTGCTGAAATGTGCGAGCCACTCTGCATCTGCCAAAGCAAGTGCCTTTTCGGTCCATTTGACTTTTTTTTTTAATTACCTGCACCATAAGAAGGCACCAGGGAGCCAACTGAACTCGCCAACTACCCAGGGGATGGAAGACCACATCCAGTAGTTCAGAAGAGTAATTTGTTGGTGCAGTTAAGCACAGGGAAGTTAAGGGACCTGCACAGGGTAACACAGACTTCTGGTGATCCTGCGAGTGCTGTGATTACAAAGCTCCAACCTTCATAGGAGATCAGAAATCGGCGGGTGTAATTGTGATACTGTGATCTGCTGCTAGATTCTCAAGTGTCTCTCTCTCCTGTTTGGTGAGATGGCATCTTGGCCTTCTTGGATTCTTACCATACAGTTCATCTACATCATGTTTCTACAGCAGAGTACAGGGGTGGGCAAAATGTGGATGCTGGTTTGAATCTGGGGAATGTGTCTGTCTCACCCAAATTACTATCATTACCCTCCTCCCCTCTCAGGCTATTAGACCCAGCAGTATTACTTTCTCTCTGTTTAGAAAGAAATACTTTTAAATTCAGTTTACACACAAACTTCTATATATCTAAAAAGGGTTGTAACGCTATATAGGCATGCGTGAATATGTAAGCGTTGAAATGACGACGCTATTAGGTATGCACGATATCGACATTAAACCCAATAAAAACACAATAAATATCTTACTGAAAACATAAAAACTAATCAAACAATCCTACAACAAGAATCAATAATCTGGGAAGGCAAGATCAAACAGGTATGTTTTTAGAACAGTTTTGAAGCTCTCCACCATCAGGCACTTGCATATCCAATGAGGTAGAGAATTCTACAGGGCAGTGGCCACAAATTCAAAAGCCTGGGCCACAGATGTCTTCAACCAAACCTTGGGAACCTCTAGCAATCCCTTGTTGGTGGAGCAGAGTGGTCGGTGGGGGCAGTAGGGATGCAAAAGCTCTTGCAGGTAACAGACCCTGTCTGCGTAGAGCTTTAAAGGTCAGCAAGCTGACCTTAAAGGTGATCCACCACTGAACTGGCATGCAGTGCAGTCCATGCAGCACAGTGACATGACCAGATCAAGGCAGCCCTCCCAACAGCCTGGCTGCTACATTCTGCACCAGCTGCAGGCAGTGAATATCAACGTCAGGTAGCCCTAGGTACAGGGAGCTACAGTAGTCAAGGTGGGAGGTCACAAAGGCTTGGAACAAAGTAGGTAGGTCACCAGGTGGAACAAGGTGCTTAATCTGGGTGATATTCCTCAGATGATAAAAAGAGGACTTGACGATTGCTGACACCTGGGAACGCAGCGTCAGCCCATCATCAAAAATAATGCTCAGATTCTGCACCCATTCAAGAGTCAATAGCTGGCTACCACCAAGCCAAAGCCCAGAGAGGCAGATCCAGCCACCAACCCCACTACCTGATGGCCCAAGTCCACCACCAGAACCTTGGTCTTATCTGGACTCAAGCTCAATCAGTTGCCAATCATTCAGACTTGGATCTCGGTGAGGCAGCTTTTAAATACCGAGACCGCACTATCCTGCTAAGGCACAAAGGACAGGTAAAGTTGGGTATCATTTATATAACAGTGAAAACCCAACCCATACTGCCTTACAATGTCTCCAAATGACAGCTTATACACCACAAACAACATGGGTGACAGCACAGAGCCCTGTGGTACCCCACACGGCAGAGAGAATGAGTCAGAGGAATAAATCCCCGACACCAACCTCTGTGATCTGCTGGTGAGAAATGAATGGAACCATCTGAGGACTATACCAGACAGGCCACAGATCATCCGCAGATGCTCTAGCAACACCACATGGTCCACGGTGTCAAATGCTGCAGAGAGATCAAGAAGAACCAAGATGTAATGGATCTTCCAATCCCTCGCTATCAGGAGGTTATTGAGCACCCAAACACGGGCAGTTTCCATGCTATGCCTCTTCTGAAATCCTGACTGGAAAGGATCATAGATATCATGGATGATAAGATGATTCTCCAGCTGCAGCATGACCACCTTCTCAATAACCACAAAGGGGAGGCTAGAGACCGGCCTGTAGTTGTCAGGATAGTCCAGGTCTAGAAAAGGTTTTTTAAGGAGGGGGATCACCACTGCCTCCTTCAGGGAGTCCGAAAACTCACCTGTCTCTAACGAACACTGGATAATCTTCACTAGGACCAGGCTGATGACTTCAACACACCCCACAAGGAGCCGGGTGAGCCCAGTTCCAAACCACAGCAGGTTGGTCACATACTCTGGACAATCTGCATGACATCTACAATCTTCAATCGGTCAAAGTCAGACCAGTCAAACTGAGGAACTGCAACCTCCCACCGACCACAGCTACCCCCATTGGTGCTAGCCAGCTGAATCTCAGACATGATGTTGGCCACCTTATTATCAAATAATTGAGCAAACTCATCACAGTTTTCCTGTGAAAACTCTTTCCAGATCTGCAGACAGGCTGGATTGCACAGTCTGTCCACAGTTCAGGAGAGCTGAGCTGGTTGATTTTGTGCTGTGGCCATCTTCCTGGACAGAAACTCTGTCTTCTTATGAGAGATGTCCTGGCAGACAGTGACCAGATTGGGGGCCTGGAGGTAAGTGACCCATTGGCGGGGAGTGACCATGCCATGGTCTGGTTCTGCCTGGACCTAGGAGGGGTAGAAGGCTGCACAAAGACGGAAGTAACCAACTTCAGGGGGGTGGATTTTAAGGAAATGGGAAGGATCCTTAAGGAGCATTTGGATGGGATTGGGTCAGACATGGACGCTGATAGTATGTGGGAAATCATCAGGAGAGGGGTGCAGGATGCTACCAGCACCTGTGCAAGAGTAAGACGAAAATGCGGTAGGGCCCAAAAACCCTGTTGGTGGACCAGGGAGGTCCAGGAGGTGGTGCGGGGAAAGAAAGCAGCCTATAAGCAATTCAAGTGCTCAAGGAGTGAAAGGGATCGAGGGGAGTACGAGCTGATGGCTAGAAGGGCCACTAGAGTGGTGAGGCGGCAAGCAAGGAAGGAGCAGAACCTGGCCAGGGAAATTAGGAGAGGGAACAAGGGGTTCTTTAGATACATTTGGGAAAAACGAAGGGTGAAGGGGCAGATTAGCAGGATTAAATCAGGGGAGAGATGGGCACAAGACCCGGGGGAGCAGGCTGAGGTACTAAATGAGTACTTCACCTCAGTTTTCACCAGGGAAAATGGGGGTGCTGCATCATACATGGGAGGAGACAGAGATACTGAGGAGGGGGGGACCCTTACTGATCGGCAGGTCTGGGGAGAGGGGGAGGCATCACTGGCAGGTGGGGGGAGGGCTAAGCAGGGAGAAGGGGTACCGGAAGTGGAAATCCCAGCTGAGAGAGTGAGGGAAGCCCTCAACTCCCTTAAGATGGAGAAAGCACTGGGGCTGGATAAATTACATCCCTGAGTGCTGAAGGAACTTGCAGATGTCCTGGCAAAACCCCTGGCAGAGCTTTTCACCATCTCTCTGAGGACAGGGTGGGTGTCCCAAGACTGGAAGGTGGCGCATATAGTGCCTATCCACAAGGGGGGATCAAGGGAGGTGGCAGGGAACTACAGGCCTGTCAGCCTGACCTCGGTGGTGGGCAAGGTGATGGAGGGCATTGTCAAGGAGAGGCTGGGGACCTGGATAAGTCAGGGTGCCCGGACGATAGACAGCATGGATTCATCCCGGGGAAATCGTGTCAGACAAACCTGGTGGAGTTCTATGACTGGGTGACAAGTGCCTTGGACCTGGGTAGACCAGTAGATGTCCTCTTTCTGGACTTCAACAAGGCATTTGACTCTGTTCCTCACGTGGGCCTGTTGGATAAGCTGGGAGAAATGGGGGTGGGGAACCAGATGATCAGATGGATAGGCAAATGGCTCCAGGACTGGACCCAGAGGGTCGTAGTTGGTGGGATAGTCTAATCCCCAAGGAGGGTCATTAGTGGGGTCCCACAGGGATCAGTCCTTGGGCCCCTTCTGTTCAACGCCTACATATCTGACATAAGGACAGTAATCAGGAGTGAGATGAGTCTCTTTGCAGATGACTCGAAACTGGGGGCAGTGGTGGATGGGGAGGAGGGGAGGGTGGCCCTACAGGGGGACCTGGAGGCTCTGGAAAGATGGTCTAGAAAGTGGAATCTGAGGTTCAATGCAGGGAAATGCAAGGTACTCCACCTGGGGGCCAGAAACCCAGGTCAAGTGTACACCCTGGGGGGAGAAATGCTATAAGTCTCGATGGCTGAGAGGGACCTGGGGGTGGTGGTGGATGTCAAGATGAACCACTCTGAGACTTGTAGGAGGGCAGCAGCCAAGGCCAACAGGATGCTGGGATGCATCGCTAGGGGGATCACCTCCAGAAGGAGGGAAGTGATACTCCCTCTGTATAACTGCTTGGTGAGGCCGCACCTTGAGTACTGCATGCAGTTTTGGAGGCCACACTTAAAGCGGGACATTAACCTCCTGGAGAGGGTCCAGAGGAGGGCAACCAAAATGGTTTGGGGCTTGGGGGATAGGACCTATGAGGAGAGGCTCGAAGAGCTAAATATGTACACATTGGAAGAGAGAAGGGACCGGGGGGACATGATAGAGGTCTTTAGGTACATGAAGAGGGTAAATAGGAGAGGAACAGTTGGGGTGCTTCGAAGGAAGGAGGAAGGGGCCACTAGAGGGCATGGCTGGAAGCTGGAGGGGGGAAGATTCAGGGGAGAAAGGATGAGGTGCTACTTCACTGAGAGGGTGGTGGAGCCATGGAATGCACTGCCTAGGGGGCTGGTGGAGGCAGAGACAGTGGAGGGGTTCAAGAGGGGGTGGGACAGGTACAGGGGAAGGGTTCTGGAAGCAAAATCCAATGCAGCAAGAATATCTGGAACTGGGAAGGGAGAAGCCAGAGAAGGCGAGGGGGACAGCAAGGTCAGCACCCAGGTTGGGGACTGACCAAACGAGCAGACATGAAAGACCGTTAGGCCTATTCTGCTGGCATTTTAGTATGTTAATATGAGATAACCGATTGATATTCCCTATAATGGTCCATCAATCTAAGTTTGTCGGCATCAAGGCCCAATTTTTGCCAGCAACACTCCAACCTTTGTCCCACTCGCTGCAACTCCTTCAAGGTCCCATCGAACCAAGGGGACCGAGGGCAAAGGGTGAGGGGTGAACACAGACAGGAGCAATGGAACTATAAGGGAAATGTTGCCACCACCATACAGCATTGCTCAATGCATGCACAGTTCTGTCACCACCACCGTCTTGAGTAGGGTAGATTCCAGCCTGGCAAAAGTTAATTTTCAGTGTGGTCTGCTGCTTAATTTCTAATGGCTTCTCATGCTCAATTTCTGGTGCTGCTCCCGAGTGTGTGGCTGTGCATCTCTGGCCATCTACATACCTGGCACCTTTCCCCAAAGTCTTTGCTCCTAATGTTCAACTTCTGGTGCTGCTCCTGAATGCGTGCCTATGTGCCTCTGACCATCGACATGCCCAGCTCCTTTTCCCCGAGGTTTTCGTCACCTTATCAGTAAGTTTTCCTTGTCTTTTTCAAATTTTACCAGTGCATCCTCAGAATTAAATTTCCGGTGGTTTTGGGAGCAGCTGTTTTGAAATCTGGTGCAGGAGCATGGCAGACTCTGGCACCACGAGTCCTTGTAAAAGATCTGAGCAGCCGTATCGGCTCTGGCCAGAACTTGTTTCAACAGATTTGGTTCCTTCACAGTAGCAGTATGTTGCCTGGTGAGACAAACAGAAGTTGATGAACTGCATTCTCCACTAAATATTGATGAATTTTGCTTTTGTTTTTCGTTGGAGAGGCAACTCTAGTTATTAATTGATTGCAGCAATCTATGGCCTGAGACCTGCTGCACTTCAGTTGTGGCAATGTTGCTGTCAAGTCTTTGAATGGCAGTTTTATGCACTGAGTGATTTGTAAGGCACTTGTCATTTGGTAGACTGGCTGGACTTTTTTGTTGATTTAATCACCCCCCTTATTTTATTATCTCCCACCACCGTGGTTCTGTAGCAGAGGGAGACACCAGCCTTGTGATTTACATATAGGGCAAGGTAGAAGGTAGTGTCAGGTGCTTGCATTTTCAGAGGTCTCTGAGAGGCATAAAATTCATAAGCATTGACTGGGTCTCTGTTGAGATTTAAGAGCTTCTGAGACACCTGATGCTTAATTGCCCTAATGTCTCAGGGGTTGCCACCAGTTCATGTTTTAGTTTGCCTCTTGTTATATTGTAAATATTTCTGTCCATCGATATCTATACTAATAGTTGCAGATTGACCCATTTTAAAGCATAGTGCTGTGCAGTTCTCAAAGCTAAGTACAGACCATTGTTAAAACAAAACATGCTGAGAAGAGCTGTTCAGTTACTTAAACTGAGGGTGCCTGTACTGTATAGTTTATCAATGTCAGTTGTGGATAGTGCCTCAGATCTCTGAGGTTTGTTACTCTTTCCAAGTTGTCTCTCTAAACTCAGTGGTATTTCCATGGGAAATTGAAAGGCCAGAGTTCTCTTTCTTCTGGTGCTGATCAATGCTTCCTAGTATTCCCCTAACTGTGCTTGGCTCATACTGTGTCCCATCAATATATTCCCTTTGAATATAAAATCAGCAATCAAGGGGTCCAATTCACTAATGGAAATGTCAGTTATCCGGCAGCTCGCTACAGCATCAGCTATGAAGCTTTTAACTATTTTTAGAATGTTTTCCTTTTTTATGATTCTTTGGTTTTCCTACATGTTAATGAATTACAGTCACTCATTTGTGAATTTTGAAAAAAAAAATGCCACCAACATTTTGAAAGGAATTAAAAAGCTGTTTCACTACTCAATTTGTCAGTTCCGTCATATTTGACATAAAACAACTGTCACAATGGTAATAGAATGTGTGGTGTGGACATCAGAAAACATTCTTTCTTCTGCTGCGTTCCAGCAAACTGGTTCAACAGTAAAAATACTGATGGACAATACAGCGACAACATTGCCCCGATAGTCCCTACACCGCCAGCTGATACCACCGAAACACCACAACAGTGACAGCAACCACTAATGCAACAGCACTGTTTATATATAAATGTAGTGGACTCCACACCCCTCAACCCATAAATTAATATAACATACTCCATGGCGCACATACCGTAGAGTAAAAAGGAAACAACATGCACATGCTTATGTTCAGTTTATTAGTGAACACATAGAGACAGCCATGTAGGACAGCAATAGCTGTTTTCCCATCCCACCACCGCAAACACCTAGTGTATCACATATATAAACAAACACAGTGACAGCACACAGAGCCTCCCACCACAGCCATTACACCTGCACCTTAATACTCAATGCAATGCCCATAATGCAGTCCTTCACAGTGTGCACCTTATATTGCACCACAATTTCCACTTGTCTTTCAGTACTGTCCCTGTACTTTTTTCTGGAACCACTGATCCCTCTTCCAGAGACAATCTGCTGCATCTTCAACTCTGTCAGGCACTGTTCACTTCTCAGCATGACAATAAACCTCCACACAGTTGGATGCAATGCTCCATGGAGGGAGTTGAATGCCCTGTCCCACCTCTCAATGGCATTAATTGTATGGGGTAGCCCCTCCCTAGCAGCCACAAAACAATTCCAAAACTCCATGGGAAATAATGGACTTCAACACACTCCATTTTCCACCCACCATCCCAACCATGTGTCCTCAAAATAACTGAGAAACAGGGCTAGTTTCTCCTCATAAGATGCAAAAAAACTCCCAGCCCAACATCTCCTTGAACACAGTGCACATGTTTTGTGGAGGAACAAATGCCAATGTGGAACCATACAGATGTACAACACAAACTCCTCATTAGCTACATACAGGTGTGATAAATCCTCATGCTGCCTTAATTTGCACCACAAGCACCGACATAAATGAAAAAAGCAGCCATGTAGCCAGACATAAGGGGACACCACATGCAGGGCTTCATAGGCTGCCAACTCATAATCAATTATTATAGAATGTGGCTGAAGTCCTGGACACAGTACCAAAAGTTTCTGAAACACAGCTGTGTAGGACCCCACTGACCTATTAGCCATCAGAACAAAAACATCTGGTAAAACTGATGATACTTCCACTCTATGCATGCTGTACAACTGATGGAACAGCTGAGGGCAGCACTTAAAAGTACCTTCTCTGAACCAAGCTGAACTACGAGAGAGATACTCCAGATTGTGCGACGTGCTGAACACCAAAAACTGGGAATCACAGTCACTGGAATCATACAGAAAAAACTGCTCACCAGTGTCAGTCACCCGATAGTGCTCAGGAATAGAAGTTCAGCCAGTGATGTTGGTTCTAGAGGAGCTCTCCAAGCTTCTGTGAGCTCTCTGCACAGAACGCTTTAGATTATCCACAGGTGGCAATCTTCCACTGACAGTGGCTTATATCCCACTGCAACTCACCATGACCACTTGTTGCAACATCTCCATAGTATCTACGGCTCTCCTCTTCATCGATTCTTGCACCCTCCAAATGGTCACAGCAGCCCTGTCAGGCATATGATTATGCCACCCAGACAACAAGATATCATCATCACCAACATTCTTCACTCTCCCCATACATCTGCCTGAGTGATATTCCACACAATTCCAATAGGTAACATCACCCTGACTCAGTTTCTTCTGGAACAGGAATCCACTACACAGAAGTAGCTTCTTCCCCTGGGCACTATCCATGAACTCAAACGGCATTACCACAATGAACAAACAACAACCCAGTAGATACTCCGCTTCCAAATCCGACTCCACAACACAATGGTACCACACAGTACAACCATCCAGCCCACATAAATACCTCTTCTACCTAATACAATACACCTGTCAACCATAACAACCCACTAACCTGACAATGTAACACACTTATCAGCAGCACAAACACTTTACTCATACTGCAATTGCCAAACTTCAGTGAGTGTAAGTGACTCGCTGTCACTGAATCGATAAAGTAAAGCATACCATTGTGCTGTAGTAGTACTATTATCTCTGGTGCAGCACAATAACAATTTGACAGCATTACTACAGCACAACAACGCTGTTCTAAGGATGGCTTTTCATGCTTAAAACAGCGCTGTCCTAAGCAAGGATTTGCATGCTTAACAGTGTTCCACCATACACTATATGTATTCTGTTATTAATTTACTTATTTATTAGATAACTGGGTAAGTACTAGGGCGGGGAAAAATTTAACTTTTACCAGTACAATTCTGATGAAATCACAATTCCACTTTGCCAACATTTAAATTTCAGTTATTTCTATATGTTTTAATGTACCAGTCAACATTGCACTAGTTTGTTATTGTTACAGTCCATTGCCTAATAGAGAAATGTACCAAGTTTCTTATTGTTAATTTTAAAGGGGGGACTTATAAGCCAAGAAACATTCATTTTTTTATTGCATTTTGTAATTGCGTAAACTGCACAATTCTATGCCCCTATTACTTTAAACCTAAATAACACAATATAACCAATTTTCTTTGGTTTATAGACTAAACAAATTAGGTTATGAGTTTCAACTTTCCGATCTCTTTCTTTAAAGTATGGCTAAGTTATTAATACCCAAATATTGCAAAATAACATCAATAATTATAGTCAAATTTCCTGAGCTTTTGTAAAACTTGTTGAATTTTGTGATTATTTTGTGGAAGTCATATCCAAACATATTGCCCACACAGCATTTGAGCTGCATAAAAATGAGGGGAAATAAGGCAGGAACTAGACCACCAAGCTGGTTTAACAGGGAGGTGGCAAAGGTAGTGAAGGATAAGAGGGCTGCATACAGGAAAGGTAGAAGGACTGCAAGGGTAGATGATGATGAGGAGGAGTACCAATGGCTGGTTAAACTAGCAAAAAGGAGGTACTGCAGGCAAAAGCAAAGAAGGAACTCCAGATAGTGGAAGGGATAAAAAGGGGGATAAGGCCTTCTTTTGCTGCATTAAAGAAAAAAGGGACAAGAAGTATGGCATAGTCAGGCTCAAGAAAGGGGAAAACAGTGGTGGAATAGGGACAAAAGTGGAGGTATTAAATGAATACTTCTGCTCCATCTTTACCAAAAAAAAGGGGGTACTATATTGCACATTGGGAGCATGATAGTGGGGCTGGTGAGGACCCAATAGGGGCCATAGGAATTGAACGGGTGAGGGAGAGGCTCATGGCATCGAAAGTGGAGAAATCTCCAGGGCCTGATGGAGTACACCCCAGGATGCTAAAAGAGATGGCAGAGGAGCTGGCATGCCCACTGCCAATACTATTCAATAGCTCTCTTGATATGGGGGTGGTGCCAGGGGAATGGAGAACAGCACATGTCATGCCACTCCACATGAGTGGCCCCAAGGAGGACCCTGGAAACTAGGCCAGTCAGCCTGATCTCAATTGTGTGTAAACTAATGGAGACAATATTGAAGGAGGATCTGATCAATTTCTTAGAGGAAAATAGCCTGCAGGACAGTAAACAGCACAGGTTCATGGCAGGCAGATGGTGTCAAACAAACATCATTGAGTTCTTTGACTGGGTCACTAGGACAGTATACAAAGGCCAGGCAGTGGATATCATATACCTGGACTTTAGCAAGGCATTTGATTCTGTGCAACACATAAGACAGATAATGAAGCTGAAGGACTTAGGGGTGGGGGATAGGTTCATTAGATGGGTTGATAACTGGCTGAGCTACAGGACACAGAGGGTGGTAGTTGGGGGAAGGAATTCTCCAGTACTAGGGCAGTTACCAGCTGGGTTCCACAGGGGTCAGTGTTAGGACTGTTGTTGTTTAACATCTTCATTAGCGACATATGGGAAGGGATTCAGGGAAAAATGTGCATGTTTGCAGATGACTCCATGCTCTGTGGGAGGGTGGACACCCAGGAGGGGAAAAAGGAGTTGAGGGAGGACTTAGCCAGACTAGAGAAAGATGTTTGGGGATATGGTGGCTTGAGTTCAATGCCAAACAGTGCAAGGTGATGCACATATGGGCAAAGAACCTGAGAACAGAGTACTACATTGGAAAGGTTCAGGTTACACCATCAGAGGAAGAAAAGGATCTCAGGGTTATAATTTCAAGTGACCTCAAACACTCATCTACATGCAAAAAGGCAGTAGCAAAGGCAAATAGGATGCTGTAATGTATTGGGATGTACTGCAAGGGGATTTGGCAATAAGAAGAGTGAGGTTATTCTGCCACTCTACAGGTCATTGGTGAGACCACATTTGGAATATGGAGTAAGATATTGGCATCCACACCTGAAGATGGACATAAACATGCTGGAAGGGGTCCAGAGGAGAGCAAATAAAATGATAGAGGGACAGCAGGATAGATCATATGTAGAGAGTTTGGGGGATCTGGGGATGTACACTTTGGAGGAGAGGAGGCAGAGAGAGGATATGACTGAGACATTTAAGTACTTGAAAGGAATTAACAGAGTGAAATATGAGGGCCTACTAAATATAAGGGCCAGCACCACCACCAGAGGGCACAACCTAAAACTGATGGGGGGATGGTTCAGGAGGGACATGAGGAAGCACGTATTTACAGAAAGAGAGGTAACAGTATGGAACAAGCTGCCAGAGGAGGAGGTGGTGGAGACAAAGTTAGTGGGAGCCTTTAAGAGAGCCTGGGACAAACATAAAGGAATGTCAGGTGGCCTCATCAGGAAAAAGACAAGGAAATGTAGGTGAGGAGACGGGGTGCCAGGGTCACAGATGTAAACTTAAGGCTGGAAGCAACCCTTATTATTTTGAGCAGACACTATAGACAGAAAGGTCTCCTGCTGCTTATTTTCTTATGTTCTTATGTTCTTATGAAGGAGGAAGTAAAAGGCTGGGTAGAGTGGTAATAGGGGGCTCCATAATAAAAGTAAAGTTGTACCCAGTGTCAGATAACCTCATGTCAATAAGAATCTTAAAAAAAGAACCATGGTAAGCAGAGATGGGTGAAGTGGCTGAAATTCATGGCTTTGGAAAAATTCACAAAGTAAGGACTTAATGAAGTTTTCGCCAGGCTAAGGGGCCCCTATCTATGCAAGTTAACCAAAATTTGCTTACAAACTTGCCACTTTGCAAAAACAAAGTGCCACGTCATGGGGAAATCTTTGCAAAAATGGAGAAGCTCAAAGTTGATGCCAAATGTAACATCGCAAAGTTACACAAAGGTGAATTTTGGCAACTTTGCACAACTTCACCAGCAGAGTTTAAATTCACTGAATTTCTCATCATAAATAGTCAAAGGCATCACTTTGCACTTATCTTTCTTTGTGCATTTTGCCAGGAAACAACTATAGATCATAGACTAAATGGCTTGTGAAGCCATGCACAGCACTGTATCTGCATAATACCACAATCTGAGCTTTTAACAACATTGCAGATAACAATGTATATTTTTAACATTTGAAAACAGTGACACCAAGCATTGCAATATATTGCCACTGATGCTACTGTGACAGAAGTACAGTACATTCCACATGTATGTTATTCAGATGTGTGCATTTTTGGATGTATGCCCTGATTTTTGCCCTACTCTTTCCATGTTAAAACGTCCACTTGTATACAATTCACACAATTTAAGTCTGCAGTTTTTTTTCTGTGCTTGGGTGTTAATTGGTGTTAATGTGTGTTAATTGCTGACATTAGGAAAGGAGCACACAGCTAGCCAGAACAATTAAGGATTGCCTGAGCAATTAAAGATTGCTGTGGTAACAAACAGTCATCTCCTTGTGGCAATTGAGTACTTATAAATGTAATCAGCTTGCTTTACATGTTAAAACTGTGTGTGATTAGTGCATTCCTTAGCAGCCAGAATGGAGAAGGTGTCACACACAGTGCTCCACTTGGAGCAGACAATTAAGCTCCTGGAAAAGTCCAAGCTGCCTGGGGTATCAAGAAAAGAAATAGCCCAGGAGTTTGGGATAGATGTTTCAAGTGTGGGTCACACCCTAAAAGAAAGAAGAAATTGTCCTGAATGACTGGAGCAGAGGATGCTACAGAGAGACAGTGAGAGAGAGAGAGAGAGAGAGAGAGAGAGGAAGAAAACATAAGGCAAAGGATGGATGGGTGAAAGAAGCATTGCTTTGTTGGTTCACCCTCTCCCACGATCAAGGTGTACCCTTGTCTGGACCCATACTGCTAGAGAAGGTAAAACAACTGGTCCAGACTATGTACATTGATGACTTTAAACCAACTGCAGGCTGGCTCTCAAAATGGAAAGAGAGACACCAGATAAGCTGTAGTCCCAGCAAAATAGTAGAGTCTGATTTTGTTGCCTCAGAGGACTGGCTCACTAATCTGTTATTGAACATTTTGCATGGCTATTCCTTGTCATAAATTTACAATGCTGATGAAACTGCCTTATTTTTCTATGCCACCCCAGACGGAACTTTAACAATAAGAATGAAGCCTTAAGTGGTCACAAAAGGGCTAAGGAATAACTGTCACTTCTGGTTGCTAGCAATGCTGACTGATCTGATAAGCTCCCACTGTTGCTAATAGGCAATTCAAAAAAATGAGTTGTTTTTGTGGGGTTGCCGAGGAAGCATTGCCTGTTCAATATCAGGTGAATTGTAATGCATGGATGACCAGTGACATTTTTTGGTCATAGCTACTTGATCTGGACAAAAAAATGATGTGAAAAAGAAAAGGAAAATTGTATGATAGTGAGCAACTGCCCCACCCATAAGCCAGTCCCCCTCTGGAACATTAGACTGGTTTTCTTACCACCAAATTGTACGCAGTGGTGCAGCCCATTGACCAGGGGTGATTCAGAATTTAAAAGTCCACTACCGAAAGTGCATCTTAAGCAAACTTATTGGTGCCATTCATCAGTAAGATCAGGAGTTCAGAAAGCTGCAAAAGACATTAATGTGCTGGACATGATCCTCCTTCTGCATGCAGCCTGGACCGATGTTATCCATGACACATTGCGGCACTGCTTTCAAAAGGCTGGCATACGGTCTGAGGAAACTGAAGCCCTAATTGAACCTCCACTGACTGTGCTGCCTCTTGCAGGGATGGACCAAACCACTTTCAAGGCTTTTGCCCAGATAGACAATTCAGAGCCAACTACCAGAGTTCTGACTGATGCAGACATTTTCACATCTGTGTTGCCGAGTGCTGAAGAAGAAGATGAGTACAAGGGGGGAGCAAGACATTGTGCCACCAACAACTGCTGAGGTATGGAACATGATGTTAAAAATATGGCACTACATAGAATGGAAAGAAACAAAAGACTTTAGTTGGTTCTATGCCTTGTGCCTGGAGTCTATCGCATCCAACAGTAACAAAGTTACATTACTGCTTTTTTTAAACCAGATAATTAAATGTACAGTGTTGTATTGCTGTTTTTTAATGTTTAATGAATGTGCTTGAACATGCTGATGTGAAGTAAAAGTTCTTTTTAACACTATTTATTACTTAGTAAATGCCTCACTATCACACTGTGTGTCTATCTTATTTGTCCTCATTTTGATTGCAATCCGGATGTATGCACAGTCTGTTTGTATGCATATTTTCAGTCTGTCCTGACCATGAGCATACAGATGGCATCTACTGTACCTGGATATCTTTAGTCATGATGGATATGACACTGGATACCACTGTAGTGGGAGTGTTGGAGGGACATTGCAAGGCTGTGATGTTTGTACAGGTAAGGTCATTAGCATGCCTGCAATACAAGTCAAATGAATATGATCCATTACCAAGTAAAAATGGCCTGTAGTTCTGTCAAGAAGAACGAGATATAGTCATGTCAATGGAAAGGGAAATCATGGAGTTTTAAACTATGGGATAGGGGAGGTAACTAATGTAGGCTCGGGGTCAAAAGTGGCAGAAGATAGCTGCATGGGTTTACCAAGGGATATGTCCTGGGGCATTGGAAAATTGCACCTGCAATTTTTCTGTAATATCCACAATTTTTACCATTCTCCACAACAAATCTGCAATTTCTTGAAATTTATTGAAGTTTTGAGTGAAACTGTACAAAAATGTTTATATTTTCAAAGAAATATACTCAAACATGTTAACAATTTGGTACTCTGAAAAGGATTTGGCCAAAACAATACAGTGTGAGGTGAGAGGAGTGAAGCATGACTACTTTCATTTGATTCACTTCACGGGGTTGGTTTCAAAATCCTATGGCCATGCATGTATACAGTACACTTAAGTATCTAAAATCTGTATTGAAGCGAACTATCAGAAAACATTTTGCTGCCACAGAGACTGAAACAATATGTGTGAGAAAAGGTGCAAATTGCCCCATTCACCTAAATGGAGCATTAAGTACAATGCTTGTTTTTGAGTCATAGATGGTAGGTTTTCCTGCTATGCATAGTCATTCTGAAAGGATTTTGATTAAAATGTCTGAGGTGTTTGGATGGCCCTGCTGATTATAAACTTGAATGTGCCTTTGAGAAAGTTGCTGACAGTGGTCCCTTACTTGATAATCTGCCACACCTACATGATCACATGTAAAGCCTACAAAAAAACAACAACTCACCAACATTTCAGAAAACATGCTGGTAAGACAAGTGAAGTATATTTAAAGTTACCTTCAAATAGACAAAAATAATTTCAGCACAAGTAGAACAAAATGACCATGTAATGTATTAAGAATGTACTGAATGATGTAGTGAAAGGCAGTTTGTATGATTTAATAATTTCACCGTGTGCTTTTACAGTTTTTGTACTTACAGTGCTGATTAAGACCAGCAATAATTTTATGAAACTAGTTTGTTTTTTTCTAGACCTTGAACAGGCACCCCCATTATCTGCATATTTTTCTCGTGCAAAAGTAAGTAGTTCTTAAACAGACTCCATTATTTTACATCTATAAATTAGCAAAATATCTTGTTACTGGATTAATTCAATATTTACTGACTGAATTACAAAATAAAATGTATTTAGCACAGCATGAGGTAGATGCCTTCGGAATTTTGAAGATTTGATACATAATGATTCATTTGCAATTCACAGAAAAAAACGCAAGCCTTTCTTCATACTGTATTGAAAGCATATATAAGTGGCAATATATTTATCTAACAATCTATGCGATTAATACATTCTGCAGCAAACAATAAAAGATTTATCATGGAACACTGGGGCTGTATAATGAACCCCTGCAATTTCCCCACAATTTCAGAAAAATATCTCATTTTTGAATAACATTTTCAGCAATTTTCAAGTGACTCTATGTCTTGCAGAGCAAAGAGTAGGGTGCTCTCTCTTTTGAAGGAAATGTGTCTGTGACAAACAAGGAGGACATCAGTATAACAGACAGGCCCACTGCGTCCATTTGGTCAAGTCTAGAGAAAAAAAAAAACAAAGTAGGGGGCAAAATAGTCACTCCAAAAAGGCCTAAAGGACTGCAAACAGCTCAGCCCAGATAAATGGATTTGCTGGTGATAAGTACTTTGTGACAGTTGTGGCATTATATGCTTCCATTAATTTCTAATCAAATTTTGCCAATTGGCAATTTGCTAAATGTCTACTGTAAATTTAGAACTACTAAACCAAATTTCCCCAATTTTGTTCCAGGACACTTGACATTGGGTTAAAGGTGGGCGAAATTCCAGAAATTCTTTTTGCAAAGTCCTATGTGAAGTTCCTGGACTTTGCAAAGTAGGAAGGGCACTGTGGAGTTCACTTTATAAAGCAGGAGGCACTTCACGAATGTGCGAAGTGTTAACTTCACATGCAAAGTCCCAACTACACATGTGAACTTTGCTGACACTTTGAGACTCACAGGAAGAGAAACCATTGGGCCCAATTTTAAAACAGGGATGCAGGGCTTGTGACCAAGCGCTGTGTCCCCGCAGAGTTTTCTACACCTGCATCCAAGGATTTGCCACAACTTGCTTCTGATTTTATAACCTTGGAAGCAAGTTGAGACAGTGCCCTCATTTTACATCAGCTTGTGCCAAAGCTGTGGCACAAGCCCCTTAAACCGACTCCTCTATGGAGTCAAACTCATGCCAGGGGAGAGCTGGCACAACTTTGCTGAGTTACCGCAAAGGACTTGTGGCAGGGGGGGTTGCAGCAAGCTTCCTTTTAAAATTGCACTTGTGGCACAGTTTGACACCAGTCGCCAACTGTGATAAACTCTCTGTTGAAAATCCCTTGCTGCAAATGCAACTCTTTTGGAAGTCAGGCCCCATGTAATCTTCACATGACATAGAACAGCTGGTCACATGGTCAAATAGGAGCCTTGCAGTCTACATGTACCATGTGACTGCTGGGCCCTCTGCAGTCCTAGCAAGAGTGTTTTAAAGTGATGAGCTGCTTGGTAAGTGCTAATCCAGCTCTTAGTATTTTTTGCTCACAAATGTTATGCTAAAAATGGACATTTTTCAACTATATTTTCAGTAGGTAGTGGTGTGGTGTTGTCTTTTTTTTTAAAGAGATATTGTTTTACTAAGAGATTTTTGCAAATGTTTTCTCTTAGTCATTGCATGTGAAACTTCCTGCTTGCAGTGTGGGGGAAGGGCAGTTTTTAGTTTAGTGCAAGCAAAGATCTTCTTAGAGTTTTTTTGGATTTGAAGTAATTTGACCTTTAGCACTTCAAATGTTGTACTAGATCTTCAAGAGATTGTTGTGTATTGTTCTGTCCAGGCTTGTTTTGTCCAATAGATCAAGTCAAGTTCTTGTAATATATTCATGTTATTTTTTCTCTCTCAGCCTGCAGTGTGGGATTGTTGACTGACAGAGTTTTCTGACTGCAGATCACTGTGTGGGGAGCAGAGAGCTGCAGCTGTCAGAGCAAAATAAGTCTGTCTGTTTCTGTTGTTTGTCATCTTCCTTTTGTATTGTTTATAGATATCTATGTCATTTTTTTCTCTTTAGCCCTTTTTTACAATTTTGTTGCCTTTAGTTTACAATCTTGCAATTTAAATGACAGTAAAATGAATGGAGGAAGGCCTACAAAATGTTAATTTCCTCTTAACATTCCTGTTTCAGAGGAAGGAGGCAGACTAAAGATTTACAGAGGAAGGAGGCAGACCAAAGATGGGGACAACAAGTATGGCTTCTGGCAGGAGTCCACTTGCTCCTATGTTGAACAGCTGCCACATCCAATACCAGATGCAGGAGGCAGTACAGAGTCTACTGCCAGTACATCTACAGGCAGCAACTCAGTGGTTCCCTGCTGCACCAGTGCAACCTCCCATAGTAACAGCTGAAGAAAGTAGCATAGAGTCTGCCACCAGCATGACTACAAGTAGCATCACAGTTACCCCCTTCCCCCACCATTTCACCTCCACCAGCTCCAGTATCAGCTGCAGGAGGCAGCACAGAGTCTGCCATCTGTACGGCTATGGGCAGCAGACCACCTCTATTGCAGCTCTGCCACTTCCAGTGGTACCAGCTGCAGAAGTCAGCACAGAGTCCACCACCAATACAGCTGCAGGCAGCAATACAATGGTCCCTCTGTTGCACAATCACCACCTCCAGTACCAGCTGCATGAGGCAGAACAGAGTCAGCAAATAATATGTCTACAGACAGCAGCAAAGTGGCTTCCCCCCATGACACCTCCACTACCCATAAGAAGCAGCCCACAACTTTTGTCCCTTGTGTGGGATTTTTCTAGCAATAATGCTATGGATAATAATAAGGCCATTTGCAATTTACATGGACGCAGAGTGAGACATGGAATGAAGGTGCACATGTAGGGACTGACGGGCAGCACACCCACATTAAGAACATGCATATCACAGTCCTGGAGGAGGGCAGTGGCTCTAGGTGATGATTCAGCTAGTGGTATGGGTAATGGTGTTTGGATCATGAATATCATTTGGCCAAAGGCAAAGGGCATAAAAGGAAACACACCCTGAGAATTGCATGTGATGAGGAGGAGGATTTGGAGCCGGAGGAACACCAGAAGGAAGGCATGGTTCCAGGTGATAATTCAGTTATGTACAGATGTCTCATCAAATACACGAGTGTGTGTTACTGTCAATTGTCCCAAATACTTACAAACATGTGTGTGCTAGCACATTTCTATTCAGTGATTTTGTTGAATGTCATCATCACACGTTTCTCAAGCTGCTTCCATTTCTTCAAACACATTTTGTGTTCTGTGGACAGATAGCACAACTGGAAGCACATTTATTATGAACTTTGCCTGCAAAGTCACTTTTGAAGTCTGGGTGAAGTGAATTCCTACATAGGATTAGAGGTGCATTGAAATTTAATTTAGCCAGTAAAATTCCATCAAAATCACGAATATCTCCACACAAAATATTTTGCAAAATTAGCACATTCCATGAAATATTCCAAGGGTGCAAAATGTAGAATTTCGCCTGAGAATGGTGGAATTTCACCTGCAAGTGGCAAAATTCTGCCAATTGTGGCCAAAATTCTGCATTTCAATGGCAAAATTCCACATTTTGCCAATGGAATTTCGTATCTGCAAAATATTTTATGAAATGCACGAATTTCACAAAATAAATCACGTAATCAAATATGAGGATTTTACCCACCTCTACATAGGATACTCCATAAAGCTTTGTGAAATACAAAGTTAGGAGTCTTTGCAGAAACTTTGCAAGCAAAGTTTAAATTCTCTGAGCTCTACAATGGTATGCATACCAAATGTTGTGTATATACTTCAAAATAACAGCAGACATACAGACACCCAAAAACTTGAAAATATTCACACAATGTTACATATAATTCAATGGTGAAATTATGAATCTCTGTATATAAAATTTCCTTAATTTTCTCACTATTTAACATTTTCAAGTCCTTTACAAGAATGTTATGCATGCACATTTGCTGGTATCTAGCTCGAAAGGTGTTTGAGTTGTCAGAAGATAAATGTTTGCAGAATGTTTGCAAAAAATTAAATCGCCAGACTATGAGCCCCTGTATTTCCCACACCACTCATTTAAATGTTATGAAACTTGATGACATTCTCTTTTCTATTTCTTTTTTAAAGTAAGCATGCCAACATTAAGGAATTCAGATACAAGAACATATGAATTGTGGCCAAGTAAAAAATTTAGAAAATTTCAGAAGATTCAGCATAATTTTGTGAAAGTCATATAATTCCATGAAACTTAATTGAAAGCAGGATTTGGTAATTTTGCCCAGCCCAAGTAAATAATCTGGGCCAAGGGCCTCTTCCCTGTCACAACCTGAGTCAATACAGGCACAACAGTATAGGAGAACGGTACAGACTTAATGTTAGATATGTTAGTTTCCAGGCAGAGCACTGTTTACTGCACTATACAGTACCTATAGTAGTACTTCCTGCGGATACATTTTAGTTAGCACATGGGAAGAACAAAAGGGTTTCACAAATAAAAGGAAGATGCTTGGTACTTTTGAAAGTAATTCATATTTTTAAGAGGTGTATCAATTTTCTGAACTTTAAACTTTGACTATAATAGTATTAAATTGCACAGTGTCTGCAGGTGCAGTCAGCAATAATAATACCAGGATGTTGACTGTGCTGACATGACTGCAAACCCAGGTAGCTTCAGAGACAGCAGGAATAACCAAGTGCATCAACCCCATCTGGAAGTGCAGCTGATATAGTACAGCTACATCCTTGGGTTTGTGTCTATTCCATAACACACCTGACACTTACATAGATACATAGACAGTGTCGGCAGATAAGGGCCTATGGCCCACCCAGTCTGCCCATTTGAGCTTGTAAGTTCAGTTTATGTTTTCCTAGAAGTCTGTTGCCCCTTACCCCTGACCTCCAGAATTCCTTTATGCCTATCCCATGCATTCTTAAATCCCGTGATTGTTATAGCCCCCACCACTTCCTCTGGCAGGGTGTTCCACTTGTCCACCACCCGTTCTGTGAAGAAATTCTTCCTCATGTTTCCTCTGAATCGTCCTCCCTCCAACTTCATCCCATGCCCTCTAGTCCTGGAACATCTTTTTTGCTTAAAAATAGTGTATTCCTGCACCCTGTTCCTCCCTGTGAGACACTTGTATGTCTCTATCATACCCCCTCTCTCCCTCGTCTCCTCCAGGGAGTACATGTTCAGTTCCTTCAACCTGTCCTCATAGGACTTGTGATGCAATCCATGCACCATCTTTGTTGCCCTCCTCGGAACCTTCTCTACCCTGACTATGTCCTTACGTAGGTATGGTCTCCAGAACCGTACACTGTACTCCAGGTTGGGCCTCACTAGTGTCTTGTATAGTGGAATTATGACCTCCTTTTCCTGCTGGTGATGCCCTGCCTATACATCCCAGCATCCTATTTGCTTTACCTGCTGCCTTGTCACACTGTTTCCCTACCTTGAGGTCATCAGAGATGATAAACCCAATATCCTTTCCTGCTTGGTGCATGCTATATCCTCACCCCCCAACTGATATATTGTGCCAGGGTTTTTGTGCCCCATATGCATTATCTTGCACTTCTTTACATTGAATTTCAACTGCCAAACCCCTGACCATTCTTCAAGTTTCTGCAGGTCCCTTCTCATTCTGTCTACACCCTCTGGTGTGTCTACTGTGTAACAGAGCTTTGTGTCATCAGCAAACAGTGAAATTCTGCCTTCTAGGTCCTGTGCAATGTCACTGATGAAGATGTTGAATAGGACCGGTCCCAGCACTGATCCCTGTGGTACCCCACTGGTCACTCTACCCTCTGTGTCCTGCCACCCAGCCAGTTACCTACCCACCACACTACTGTCCTGCCCACACCCATATTCCCCAGTTTGTGTAACAGTCTTCTATGTGGCACAGTGTCAAAGGCCTTGCTGAAGTCCAGATAGGCCATGTCCACTGCCCTCCCTGATCCACCTCCCTAGTCACCCAGTCAAAAAATTCAACGAGGTTGGTCTGACATGACCTCCCCTTGGTGAAACCATGCTGCCTTGGGTCCTGTAGTCCATTGACAACCAGATGTTCCACCAATCTCTCCTTCAGTAGTGCTTCCATGATCTTCCCACTACCGGTGAGGCTGACTGGTCTGTAGTTCCCTGCTTCCTCTTTGTTCCCACTTTTGTATAAGGGGACTACATCTGCTGTCCTCCAGTCTTTGGGTACCTCCCTGTTTCCAGTGATTGGCTAAACAGGATAGCCAGAGGTTCAGCCACCACCTCTCTTAGTTCTTTAAGGACCCTGGGGTGCACCCCATCTGGCCCCATTGTGTTATCAACTCTTATTACTTCCAGTTCCTTCAGGACCCTTTCTCATGTAGAGACTTGTGCCCATTTCTGCACCATTCTCACCCCTTGTACTCCCTTCAGACCCATTACCCTCCTCTTCCTCAGTAAAGACTGAGCAGAAATACCTGTTCAATATGTCAGCTTTACTGTTGTCATCCTCCACGTGGCCCCCCTCCTCCCCCTTCAGTCTCACTATCCCTCTCTTTGTCTTTCTTTTTTCCTTATGTACCTGTAAAGGTTTGTCCCTCTACCCACTGATTTTGCAATGTGCTCTTCTGTCTGAGCTTTGGCTTCCTTACTGACCTCCCTGCCTCCCTTTGCTTCTCCTGGTACTTCTCCCTATCCCCTTCTGCCTCGTCTTTTGTATTGCCTGAATGCAATCTTTTGGCTTTCACTTTCTTTGCTACCTCTTTGGAAAACCATAATGGTCTCCTCTTCCTTTTCCTTTTGCTAACCTGCCTAATGCATAATTCTGTTGTTCTTGTAATCCCATTTTAAATACTGCCACTGTTCCTCAACCCCTGATTCCTGTCCCATTCCCCTTAATGCCTCTTTCAAGTATCTCCCCATTTTCCCAAAGTCTGCCCCCTAAAATCCAGGATCGTGTTTTGTGTGGTTTGGTTCTGCTCTTTCTGTGATTTCAAACCACAATGACTGGTGGTCACTGTTCCCCAGGTGCTCCCCACTGTTACCCCCATCACACTGTCCCTGTTTGTGAGCACAAGGTCCAGTATTGCCTTCTGCCGAGTTGGTTCCATGACCAGTTGCTGAGGAAGGCACCCTGAAGGAGTCCAGGATAAATCTGCTCTAGTTGATGCTGCTGCTGGGATGCTCCAGTCCACGTCTGGATATTGAGTCTCCAACCAGTACTACCTCACCCTTGTCTGCCATCCTTTGGATGGCTAGCATCAACTCTATCTGTTTCTTTCTCCTGGGCTGGTGGTCTATAGACCACACCTGTGTGGATGGCTGTCCCCATTTTCCTTTCCAACTTAACCCACAGTATCTCTCCCCCATTTTGTTCCTCCTGGATCTCTGTGGCCCTTATGTCATTTTTCACGTACAGTGCCACTCCTCCTCCCTTCCTGCCTGCTCTGTCTCTTCTGAATATGTTGTAGCCAGGTATGGCCATCTCCCAGTTGTGGTTATCATTACACCAGGTTTCAGTGATGGCCACAATGTCCAGGTCTGACTGCACCATGACAGCCTCCAGATCTTCCATCTTGTTGCTAAGGCTCCTGGCATTTGCACACATGGCTTTCCATGATTTGACCTCCTAGACTGTTTGCTGTTCTACTCCAGCCACTTTCTTGGTTGTCCTTTATCCCTGGTTCTCCTTGCTGTCTGCCCTTCTGCTGAATTTTGCCCCTTTTCTGCCTTTCCACCTCTTGGGCACTAATCTCCATCTTTTGCACACTGCTTTGCAGAGATAGCCACTCCTCTGGTTCACTGGTTCCACTGCTAGCTGTGGGGGGTTAGCAAGTAGGTACCCTCCTTGCTGGCCTGCCACCCCCCTTTGCTAGTTTAAATGCTTGTCAATGTAGCATTTAAACTTATCATTGAGTGCTTGGATTCCCCTCCAGGATGGATGCAGGCCATCAGGCTTGAACAAACCTCCATCCCTCCAGGTGGGTCCCCAGTCACCAGTGAATCAAACCCTTCCTCACAGCACCAGTTCTTCAACCATGAGTTAAAGTTCCTGGTGCATGCACTCCTATGCGCTCCCTTGCCTCTCGCAGGTAGTACTTCTGAGAAAGTGACAGAAGTAGCTACTTGCTTGAGACCCATCCCCAATTTCCTAAACTCTTCCTGAACTTCCTTTGGCTCCCCATTTGCCAGGTCATTAGTACCTAGGTGGATAATGACATCCAGCTTACCCTCCTGTCTTGCCTTCCCAGTGATCCCCAGGATCTTCCTTCCATCCCTCCATGCTGTGGCACTTGGTAGGCACCTCACCTCCCTGTCCTCCCCCTCCTGTGTTCCTAGCTGGATCCCTCTTATGATGGAGTCTTCCACCAGGATTCGCTTCCTCCTCCTCTGGCATCCACTGCTTTCCCCGCTGAGGTCACCTCCTTGGCTAACCTCCACATCCTTTCCTTCCAATTCTCTGGTACCTCTATTTGGTTGTCCTCATTTGCCAGTGTGGCATATGAGTTCTTGAGTGGAATAGGATCTGGGAAGTACCTCTGCCTGACCGCTCTAACCCTCCCTGAGCCCACTGTCATCCAAGTGCTCCTCGTTCTCGGCATCCTTTGAGGCAGTTGCATTGGACTGGGTGGTCTCTGGATAGAGGTGATGGTACTCCTGACCCTTTTTACTTCTGCTCTGAGTCTGGCTACCTCATCCTGCAGTCCAGAGAGATGCATGCAGATGGGGCAGCACCTCAGTGTCCAGAAGGTGTGCCTGAATATGGCTGCCCCACAGCCACTGCATTGTACCACTCCCCACATTATACTGCAATTATACTGCTATTCCACTACTTGTCTGCTATTGAAGCTCTCCTAGTTCCCTTTTTATTAATTTACTGTCCTAAAAATCCTGCCACTGTTCCTCAGATAATTTTCTTAAAAAATAAATAAATAAATAAATAAATGAGTCAAAACACTTGTGCTGAGGGTGGGCTTCTTCCCCCTTATGCCCCTCCTACTTCACACCCCTTACTATACCCTGTGTTTAGCTCCTGTCAATCAGATTTAACAGGGCATATAATTAAGAGTAGGGAAGGGGGCGAATATTGCAGCAATTAAAACAGCACAGAATTACACCACCACTACGTTTTAAATTTTCAACAGCCCAAAAACAATTCTAAGTAAAGACAACAAAGAAAGTACAGTGTCACTAAAGCCCACAATCTAAGTTTAAAGAAAATAGCAATTACCAGTTACTCTAAAGCACTGAATTGAATATGTTTCCTTCCTTCCCCTTCTGGCTTCTTCTGAGAAAATAAAACTCTACTTGCTACCTCAACTCTGACTAAGCCCCACCTCCAGTTATCACGTAGCTGAGGTCAGAGGCCAGACAATTAACACCCTTCACCCAACTACAGGGCAGTCAGACAAGCCAAGATAAAATTTGTAGCAATTAAAGACAGCACAGAATTACACCACCACTACGTTTTAAATTTTCAACAGCCCAAAAACAATTCTAAGTAAAGGCAACAAAGAAAGTACAGTGTCACTAAAAGCCCACAATCTAAGTTTAAAAGAAAAATAGCAATTACCAGTTACTCTAAAGCACTGAATTGAGTATGTTTCCTTCCTTCCCCTTCTGGCTTCTTCTTCACTTGTGTGGAATTATCACCTTAAGAAATGAACTCCAAACAATTATTACCTTCTCCTATTCCTGGCACTGGACATGATCATTCAGTTTGATTGAGACAATGGGATTTAATTCTCCTGAAATGACTTAATGAATTACCACTACTTGTATGTAATTGTGATGACACTTGCATTCTTAGTTTATTAAAAGATCTCACATTTGTCAGATTATAAGTGCATTTTGAAAATACATTTAAAACATCCAGAAAAAAATATAATAGCAGTTAGATGCCTCTGCTTTTAAGTAGAAATGTTTTGATACAAATTTGATTGGTAGCAGGACTAGGTAGGCAGTAGGAAGTTTCTCTGAAAAATGAAACAGGATTTAAATGTAAATTATTTTAGCAGTGAGCCAGTCCTTGCACCACACGTAATGGGGCCAATCCTTAAAACACTTAGAATGATGCAAGGTGCCTGTGCCAAAGATAAAAGATGCAAGTGACACCTTGGGCCAGATTTTCAAAGGCTATAACATGACACAAGGTGCTTGCATCAACCAAGTCTGACACAAGAAGCACCTTGTGCCAAGGGCAGCACCAAGAGCTATTTTGCAAAGCAGCCTGTGGCATTCAGCAGGCTGCTTGCACCAAAGTGTGCTTGCGCCATCCATGTACCACAAAAGTGGCTACAGCATGGCACTGGGGGCTTGCGGAAGACTAGGCAGCCATAACCCCAATGGTGCTATTTTCAGACCCCATCCCAGGGACAAAGTGCTAGGTACCATTAGACCAGCCAAGGGCTGGTCTAATGGTACTTAGACAGCTGCTGGGAGGGTTGACAGCAGTGTCATGCCACTGTGTTCCTCCCTCCAGACAATAGAGGCCCAATCCCCAGCCCTGATGTGCCCCTACATGTAGAATCCCCAGTCATCCAGCACCCCACCAAGTTCCTATATGCCCGTACACTAAAGGGCAACCTGCAGTTACCCCTGATGATATTGTGCACTCCCCACTGCGATTACCAGCATATGGTATTATAATTTCACATCCCGGGTGCTCTAGTAGCCCCCACACCCACCCCAGCAGGTAGCACCTCCACACCACTCACCCGCCCAGTCTGTACCCTGATTCAGTGACCAGCACAGCCCTTCTCATACCACAAAGGATGTCTGCTGAATGAACTGACAGAGTATGTATTGTTTCCAATAGGTGCTGTCAGTTCATTCGGTGGCCAGCCTGGTGGTGTGCTTAGGGCTGTTCCAGTCACCAAATTGGGATAAAGACTGGGGTGAGGAATGAGCGGGTTGGTGGGTGCTACCTGCCTGGGTTGGGGGGCCACCAGATCACCAGGGAGTTGTGGTCAGAAAACCATTTACCACGGATTGCAGCGGTGAGAGCATTACATTGCCTAGGGTAACTGTGGGTTACCCTTCCAGATACAGGCAGCTCTGCGATTGGTAGTGGGGGGGCAGGGACCACTACTGTGTCCCCATCCATGGTTGCAGATTCCACCCCACTGTCCCACACCTGCTGTGGCATTCCTTGTGGGTGTGCCATCTGTTTGGCACACTGCCACTATTGTCGCAGGCTACGGAACTTAGGAGCCGGGACCCTGTCTTATGAAAAATCAGGTGCAGGGTCCCACATGCACTGGCTATCGGTGCAAGCTGCCATTGTCACAGCTTGCATCAGGGTTTTGAAAATCCAGCCCCTCGTGTCAAAAAATGCACCCTGAGCCATTCTCAAAAGCAGCCTGTGACAAACGTAAGCTGCTTGTGGTAAAGGGGGCTTGCGCCAAGCTTACCCCATAAAATAGGCTATGGCATGGTGCTAGGGGGTTTGTGGCAGATGCAAGCTGCCATATTCCCTAAAATGCAATCCCCAAACCACCCACAGCGGCTAGTGGCCCCTCATCCCTGATCACCGATCATATTAGTTAAAGTGCCCTGGTGGGTTAGCAGACCACTACAAGCCCCAAGTCCCCCCTTTTTTCCAACTGAACTATTCATTGGTGGTTCAGTGGATCCCTGAACATGATCCCCCATTTCATACATATGCAACGTACCTTGTGGTCTAGTGGACCCCCACCCAGCAGTGCCCAACCACCCTATTCCTCCAACCCATAACCCAGCTGGCAACTGGCACAGCCCACCACTCACCACCATGGCTAGCCACCAACTGAGCTATGTGTGAGCGCATAGTGAACATAGTATGCTCAGTGAATCACAGCAGCTATATATGCTTGTTCATGTGGGTATCAGTGTGTGTGTGTTTCTGTGTGTAATACGGTCATGTTTACATACTGATTTATGTGTGTCTGTGTATTGTTGACTCTGTTTGATTCTGTCTGTATTAAAGTCTGTTTTTTATCAGCCCGAATCCACTTCACTATATGCTTTGAATGGGTGAACCAGCTATTGTTCATACCAGCCAACTATTGTATTCAAGCTGTCTAGTCACAGCATCAACTTCATTTGTATTACAGCTTTCAGAGAAATTGTTTAGTAAGGAATAACATGAATTTCTCAGCACAGCTGAATGTTTCTCTGAACATTAAATATTACATTTCCTATTTCAATCAAATATTTTCTGTGGGACTCCAATATCTACAATAATTGGAAGATCTCTTTTACTGATGTTGAGTGGAGGTAAAATGTGTAATATTTTAATACTAGAATGATTAGCCAGCTATAAGAACACACCTTCACTAGAACTGACTGTATTAGTTATTTATCGCTGCAGCAGGACAGAATGTTACAGAAATGGGATCTCACTTACAGCAAAGCCCCCCTCCGACATGTGCTAGAAAGATTAGCCAGCAATGCAAAAGAACATTGTGTAAATCCTGCTGTTGCAGCCTAGTAACTCTCATGTGCTAGAAGAATTGGCCACTTATTAACACCCCTTTACATACAGTGAGTCCCCTGAGCAGTAACTGTTCTGCAGTACTGTTACAAACAACAGAGCATTCAACTCAGAAACTGAAATCCACTGCACTCACTCATTTTTTGGCCATTAGTCTAACTCTCCAATGCATTTTCTATGGCTAAAGGAGACAGCCCACCTCTCATTTGGATAAAAATAAGAACAGTTTAACTAGGCTGAACAGGTTTAATAAAGCTGTTAATGCTTTAAAAAAAGAACTTGTAATACCACAGCAATACACTGCACAGTGGCTGTGGCTGAATTCAGGAATAGACTTGGCTAAGCATGTAGGTATACTTGTCAGCATATCCTCTATTGTTTTGCGAATATCCATTTTTTCAGAGACATAAATCTAGTAAGTATCTATTTAATGATGTTGGATAATGGATGTTGCCAGCTGGTGATGAAACCTATTACATGAAACAAAGGCTTTATAATATATTCTTGCACTAGTCTTGGATATGAAGAATAATGCATATGTGACTGTGTGTCATGAAGTTTGTTTTCCACACCTGCTGTGTAGGATGGCTCATAAACCTCAAGAATGAAGCTTGAGAGGTTTATGTGGTAATCACACACCAAGAGTGTTAAAAAAAACTTTAGAAGCACACAGTCACTATATTTTATTTTTTATAATGACTGTTGCAGGGACATGAGCAAAACACCAAGTTTCACAACAGGAAAAAGTGAAGTGTGAGCACTCAAAATGCCATAATAATAGATATGATGCCACACCCAATAATTACAGTGTTTGATCACACAGATAATCAATGTGATAATGGGGGTCACCAGTAACGTATTACACAACAATTAAGTTTTGAACTGACCCCATTTAGGGTTACTTAAAAACAAATACTCTGACTAGTTATTTACCACTTAGGTCAGTACAAAACTCATTGATTTACATTAGAAAATATGCAGGGAGATTCCCTGCCTCTGGGTGGCTAAACCCCTTGGCAAAGGGTGCATTTATGTGCTAATAAAGATTAGGAAATAACAAGTCTTTGTGCCAGCCTGCCCTTTCACTAAAAAAAATCAATGTGCCCATGCCAATTATAAAAGCTGGAGCCGCCTTTTTCTTTTCTTACTTAGCTAGATTCAGCAGCGCACCACCAGTCAACTTGCCACGTTGTTGCTCCAAACAATGAAAAAAAATCATTTTACTGATTCATGGTATTTTCTCCTCAACTGACTCCAGAATGCCACACAACCAGCTCTATCAGTAACATCCCCATCTTACTGTCACCCACCCACTCTGCATTCTGCCACAGCTCTATACCACCCACCTTCCCTCCCTTCTGTTACAAGCTGGCAGCATGCCTCCATCAGCAGATGCAGAAAGCAAGAAAGTACCACTGGTCTCATGACTCTATGGTACACATCCCTTCTGGTGCCACTCACACTCTGTGTTCCTCACAAGACAGTTGGCATTAGGCCTACTCTGCTATTTGGTACACCAGACTTAATTTAATAAAAATAAATAAATAAATCAAACAGATCACCACAGAGAGAGAGAGAAAGAGAGAGTGTGTGTGTGTGTGTGTGTGTGATGGTTCCACAAACTAAGGAGGAACACTAAAGAAAACACACAGCTATGTGAATTAAACACTGCAGTACCCTCTACTGGCAAGTATATCAGTAGAGGGACTACTTTACCAACAAAAGCACTTCTAGTCATTTTTTTCATTTTTTTTCTTTTTATTTTATAAATAGTACATAAAAATGCCACATGTAATTTATTTTCTAAATGCAGTAATACCCTCCATGGTAGAGGATATAGGCTCTACCGAATCTTTCAGGGGCTATAAGACCCTCCCCCTGCAGCATCAGGTCTCATTGCATCCCTGGGGTGGTTCAGTATAACCCAATACATCCAACCCTGTTCAGTATTATTGCTAGCCTATCCAAGATTCCTGATTAATCCCCAATGGGTAAGTCCTGAAGACAAATTAATTTGGAGTGCATTTTTTATTACTGGGGTCAAAGAGATCATTTGTAACACAAAGTTAAAGGGATTTTCTATGTTTCTGCAGCACAAATTCTCTTGGTATAGGCAGGATGCATATCTCATAAGATTCCCTAACAGTCTGAATTTCGGGACATGTAATTTCTTTTTACTGGATAAGTTTACATTACAACAGTCTATTGGCTCCTTTACATAATCTGTTCCTGTTGCTTTTCCTGCTGTAAAGTCAAAATTATCTGCTTGTTACATCAGAATCATGTCTGTAGTAGTAGTTGTGATATCACAACCAGAAGATTATGATTTCACAGCAAGGTAAGTAATGGGAAGAGATAAAATCTAAGGGGGAAAAGATCCTGTATTAATGTAAATGTCTTCTCTTCATGAATAAAAATGGGAAGGTCCTAAAATTCAAGTTTGGGGTAGAGTTTGTGTAGTTGAACTCTACTGATACCAACTGTCATTTTTCTGATAGTTAAGGAACTGATCTGCATTTGACGAAAGATACCATTATAAACTTGTAAGACAATAAAAGAACACTGAGCTTCAACTTACACACACAACTAAAATTCATGGAAGCATAGTCAAAGAGAAACAATAAAAAGATGCAGATGGTTAGCATGCAGTCTCTTATCTGCTGCCAAAGATACACTCTTCCTTTAACATATTTACTTTATCTGCCCATTATGCTGTTTGCAGTGCAGGTCAAAGTCCATTTCCAATTGATTCTGGCAGTGGCTCCTCAGAAATTAGCAACAGAAGCTAGAATTAGCAAAGACTTGCAGTAAATCAACTTAGTCTGTGAACATTCCCCTGCAGTAATCACTCATGGAATGATCTATTTAATGTCAGGTTTAAGATTTGGCCTGATAAAGTCTCTGGTAGCTATGTGATGGGGACACTCTGAAAGATTTTCTAAAAGATAATTGTGTAAAAGGAACATCATATGCCCTTTTCCTTCAATACAATGAAACTGGTGTTTAGATATTCTTGATGATCAAGTAATGGTTTGGCTTTAAATAACTGATCAAAAATATTCTGAATTCACTTTCCAAGCAAGTGACATTCAAAATGTATATGTAAAACATTTAAGTTTAAGACCAATGGAAAAAATAACTATATTCAGTAAGTTGGTTATTATTTTGCCTGTAATGTTATAAAACCATACAGTTTTGTTTAACCTTGAGGGGGATTTTGATTAATGTATATGAACAAGAGAGCTACAGACAGACAATTGTGGTAATACTGCAACTTCAGACATACAATATAATTCAAAAATTGACGACAGACTGACCTAAAAAAAAATCCAAAACAATTTTATTTAAGCAGGATGCTAACTGTGTTTTAGAAAAGCAAGCAGAAATGTAAAGAGGCACAGTGTCCATGATAAAATGCCCCAAAGTTTATTGTTTTGGAAGAAATGTTGCTCTCTAATAGATACTCTTTTGAGATGATCTAACTGCTCAGTTTTATACATTTTGGTCACTTCTGTTAGATTAATTCATTAGTAGTCCTAGTTTTAGATTAAAGCAATAATACATGACAGGGTGTGTGTTGTACTGGGATAATGTCATGCCTCGGGTGGGTGGGCATGAGACTGCAGGCCGAGTGCATCCAACACTTGAGAAGTGATGTTATTGCG
Organism: Neoceratodus forsteri; assembly: GCA_016271365.2. NCBI lineage: Eukaryota > Metazoa > Chordata > Ceratodontiformes > Ceratodontidae > Neoceratodus > Neoceratodus forsteri. The sequence goes on along the minus strand of CM028131.1, from coordinate 1,434,823,981 downwards.
GCATGACATACACCCTGGAGTGCATTATTGCTATTATTTAATGGCTCCTATGACTAAAAGAAGAAAAAAAAACGTGAAGAAATATATGTAAAAATATTTTTTAATACATTTACTGCTGGGTAGGTGTACTTATAAAAAATAGTCCTTCTCTATTCTTTTGGCCAAGTTTTGCTGCTTATTTGGTGCTTTGGGCTTGTCCCACACACACACACACACACACACACACACACACACACTTATGCACGCACTCACGCACGCGCGCACACACACACAGTTTTCAATCTTTGTCTGCCTCCCCAAGCTCTGTTCTAGAGTCCTTGAGTTACGAACATATGAACATATGAAATTTGCCAGCAGATAAAGGCCTAGAGGTCTATCAAGTCTGCTCGAATGTTCAGCTAGCACCCCTTATTCTGCAGCAGCCCCTCCCTTCCACCCTTCCCTTTCATTGACCCTCCCCCTTGTCCTGTTCCATTCCCTTTTGAAGCAGTCCACTGTTCTACTGGATACCACTTCTGCAGGTAATGCATTCCATCCAGCCACAACCCTCTCTGTAAAAAAGTGTCTCCTCATCTCCCTCCTGAACCTTTCTCCCTCCAGTCTCATATCATGGCCCCTGGTGTCCCTCCCCTCCCTTACTTTGAACAGCCCCTCTGTACCTGTCTTGTTTATTCCTTTCATGTATTTAAAGGTTTCAATCATGTCCCCCCGTCCCTCCTCTCCTCCAGTGAGTACATGTTCAACTCCCTCAGCCTCCTCTCGTATGATAAGTCCCCCAGCCCATTGATCATCTTTGTCACCCTGCACTGCACTCCCTCCAGTAACCTAATGTCCCTCTTCAGATACGGGCGCCAGTACTGCACGCAGTACTCTAGGTGCGGTCTAACTAATTACCTATACAGTGGCAGAATCACCTCCTCCCTCCTCAAGGATATACCTCTTGCAATACAACCCAGCATTTTGTTGGCCTTTGCAGCTGCCTTCCTACATTGTGCCGAGTTGTTCATTGACCCTGTAATGAGGACCCCCAGATCTTTCTCCTCCTCTGTCTGGGCTAGCTGCACTCCCCCCAGTTGGTAACTCCTCCTTGGGTTCTTCATCCCAAAATGCAGCACCTTGCACTTTTTGGCATTAAACCCCAGTTGCCAGGTGTCTGACCAGGTTTCAAGCTTTGCCAGATCATCCTGCAACCCCTGCCATCCCCCTAGGTCATCCACCACTGCTCCTACCTTGGTATGATCAGCAAACGGACTGATCTTGCTCTTGATGTCTGCAGTGAATATCCCAAACAACACTGGTCCCAACACTGAGCCCTGTGGAACACTGCTCGTCACTACCCGTGGGTGTGAGAGCTCCCCACCCACCACTACTACCCTCTGTTGCTTCCCTAAAGCCAATTCCCTACCCATCTCACCAGCTTTGCACCTTCTCCTCTGCCTACTAATTTACTTCCCAGCTTTCCATGCAGCACTGAGTAGAATGCCTTACTGAAGTCCAGATACAGAACATCCACTGCATGGCCCCTGTCCAGTTGCCTAGTTACCCAGTCATAGAACTCCACCAGGTTGGTTTGGCAGGATCTGCCCCATATGAAGCCATGCTGTATGCTGTCCTATAGTCCTTTGTCCTCTAGGAGGGCCACCAGCCTCTCCTTCAGGATAGTCTCCATTAGCTTACCCACGATGGATGTGAGGCTCACTGGTCTGTAGTTTCCCGGTTCATCCTTGTGGCCACTTTTGTGGAGGGGCACCACATGAGCCATCCTCCAGTCCTAAGGTACACACCCCGAATGTAGTGAGGCATTAAATAGGCCTGTCAAAGGTCCTGCAAGGACCTCTGCCAGCTCCTTCAGTACCCTGGGGTGGATGCTATCTGGCCTGGTGCCTTATCCACCCTCAGTGCCTTCAAATCCTCCCAAACTCTGCCCTCCATGATTTCCCCATCTGTCACCCTCCCCCATTTCTGCCATTTCTCCTCCTTGGGTGTCACCCCCCTCTTCTCTTTAGTAAATACTGAGCAGAAGTACTCATTTAGTGCTTCTGCCTTATCGCATCCTGCTTCCACCCAACCCCTCTCCTTCCTAATCCTTACTATGTGGTCCTTACAGCTCCTTTTCTCCCTGATGTACCTAAAGAAGTCCTTCTCCCCCTTCTTAATGCCTTGTGCCAGCCTGAGTTCTGTAGATGCCTTGGCTCCCTTTACTGCCCATGTCACCTCCTTTGATTCCGTCAAGTACTCCTCCCTGTCCTCCCCCTCCCTGTTTTCTTATACTTCCTAAAGGCAGCTCTTTTCCTACTTACCTTTTCCATGACCTCCTTGCTCAACCAGATTGGTTTCTTAGCCCTAGCCTTCTTGCTCTGGGCATTGTTGCAGGTTTTGGTTGCCTCCACTTTCCCCAGCTTTATGAGCTCCCACCTCTGGTTAGTGTCCATACTAGATTGAATTCTGTCTAGGTACCCTTTTACCACTTCCCCCATCCTCCTAAAGTTGGCCCTTCTGAAGTCCAACACTCCTGTGCCAGATTCCACTCCTTCCTTGCCCATATCCAATGTGAGCCATACTGAGTGGTGGTCACTTCCTGACAGTGGTTCCTCCACTGTAAGTTCTCTCACAAAGTCCCCATTTGCCAGCACAAGGTCATGGGTATTCCCTAACCTGGTGGGTTCACTGACCATTTGCAGCAGGAACCTGTCCTGGAAGGCATCCAGCAGTACCTGCTCCCCTTCTGTTCCTGGTTGTTGGGGTACTCCAGTCCACTCCTGGCATGTTGACGTCCCCCACAATCACCACACTACGCTTCTCACAGGTCCTCCTGATCTGTCCCACTAGTTCCCTGTCTAACTCCTCCATCTGAGATGGCGGCCTGTACACCACCCTCATTCTAAGAATCCTATTCTTGGAATCCTGGATTTGCATCCAAATTGATTCCGTACTACCCTCCTCCCCTTCCTCCCTTACACACTTCAATCCTTCGTTCACATATAGTGCCACACCCTCTCCTTTCCCAATCACCCTGTCCCTACAAAATAACCTGTACCCTGGTACAGAAAGGTCCCAGTCATTGTATTGGGTGGCCCATGTTTCTGTGATGGCTGCAATGTCCACCTCTCCCTCTGCCATGAGCACCTGTAACTCTGCAGTTTTCCTCCCAAGGCTCCTAGCATTAAGGGTAACCACCTTCCACCCTTTCCCCCCACTCCCATCCTGCCCTCCTTTATTAGCATCACCAAAATACTTGCCATTTGTCCTTTGTCACTGTTATGGGGGGTAAGCACATATGGTTTCCCAACCTGTGGTCTCTGCATGTCTCTTGCCCAATTGCCGCCCCCCTCTCCTAGTTTAAATTCCCTACTTCCTCTATGTACTCCTCCATCCTCTGTTTCAATACTTTCTTTCCCTCCTCACTCAAGTGTAGTCTGTCCTTGGCATAGAGACTACTGTCCTCACAGGTCCCTCCCCAACCCCTCAACAGCCCATACCCTTTAGCACAACACCAGGTTCTTAGCCATCCATTAATTCCTCTATTCTCAGCTATCTTGTTGTGCTTGCCCTGGGCACTGGAAGTATCTCCGAAAAAGTTACTGATCTTCCTGCCCTCTCACATAATTGTCCTAGTTCCTCAAACCTCCTCTGGACTATATCTACTGTCTTGTCAGCCAGGTCATTCGTCTCAAGATGTATAATTAAATGAGGCTTGTCCCTACCCCTTCTAGCATATTTCAGAACAGATTGTCTTATCCTTTCAGCTGTCATTCTTGGCATGGCCTCCACCCAAATGTGACTATGCCTCTCCCCCTTGCTACCCCACCTGACTCCTCTTAGTATTGAGTCCCCCAGCACTAAGATTTCACCACTCTTACTCCCTGCTTGCTTCCATTCATCTCCCTCTCTCATTTCCGGATCCTCTTCTTCCTCCTACACATTATTTCCCCCTTTTTCCCTTGTTGCAATTCTCCCAGCAGAACTTCCCCCTGCTCCAGTTTGGTCCAGGCATTTACCAATTACTCCTCTAATTTCATCATTTCCCTCCTCCACCTTCTTCCTCTCTAGCAGTGCAAAACTATTTTCTGAAGGCCCTTCACAAATGCCCGCTCCCTCTCTCTTCATAGTAACCTGTTCTCTCCTTTCCACTCCATGACTTTTGCCACTTCTTCACCTCCCCTCACAAGTCCCTATCTCCTCCTTCCATTTGTCTTTTGTCTCCTGACCTGGTTTCCCCAGCAATCGTTCTTCCTGGCCTGGGTCCTCTTGTCCCTGCTTCCCTTCTTCTGACCCTCTCCTCACCACTGTTGGCTTAAATCACCCTCCCTCATTTCCCATTCTTCCTCCCTCCAGTATTGGGCTAAACCCACCCCCAGTCTGCCTTGCCTGTCTTAATTCCTCCTGCAGACCCTCAATCTCCTTTCTGAGTTTCTCTATGTGGTTGCACACTAAACATCCTCCCACAATCCAGGCAATTTTTAGAAAGATTGGTGCACTGCAGTTGTTGCAGCCTACCACCCTTTCCATTGCTGTCGTTGCCCACCAGCGACCCCCCACTCTTCCAGATGCAGGATACCAAACACTCCCCCAAGTCTCCCCTCTCCCTCCTCTATCAGTGCAAAACATTATTTTCTTAATTTCCCTTACCCCTTTTGTTGTACACGTTTAGATAGATTGAGCAACTGCTTTTTATATTCCTAACCTTCTTTTCCAAACTCAAAAAGAGACTTTAACTAGCTATTGCACAACCTTCCTCGAACTCCTACTCCTCCTTTCCACAATGCAATAGCAATGCAAAGAAGTAACAATGAAAGCTCCTAGATTTGCAGTTACTTTCCTTCCACTGATATAGCAGTCACCTCTTCACTCACTGCTGTTTCTTTCCTGGATGTCTGCTTCTGCCATAACAGGAGTTGAATTTACCCAGTCCCTCTACCTGGTTTGGGACCGGGTGACGATGTATGTGTATTTTGTTGCTTTTCTTGCCAAAACCCCAATCTGTTGAAACCACAATCTTAATGTAGAGTGGGAGTGGGGAGCTGAAGTGTGAAGCTGCTGGCCTGCCAATAATATGAAGGCATGATGTGTGTTTTAAAAGAAAGCACACACTGTTCATTGAGCTACCAGCAAACTGCTGTAAGTGAATGCTTCTGTTTTCTTGCGTGGCGGAGGAAAAAAAAGACAAAAAATGAAACTTTGGCTGTGGAGACTGGGACTTCATTTGTGAATGTGGATTGTGGCCAGTGCAGGAGAATACAAGCAGTATGGAGCAGTGAAGTGAATGCGTGCACTCTCTTCAGTTTTGCTGTGTGTGAGCAAAGCGTGACTTAAAAAATAGTGATTTGTGTTACTAGCTGTTTTAGTGGTGACATGTACTCTGTCAGGAAGTCTGGCAATAAACTTCTGTGTGTGGGGGGGCATCAGGTCATATGGGAGACTGCATATGTGAGATAAGTGTGGGGACTGATTTGTAACTTGTGAGCAGGTCTTTTGGCTACTGGACCTTGATACAGTAATGTTGTAATGGGATAACATAACTGTTCAAGGTGGCCACTGACCATTCAGAGGGCAAGATTCTTTTCTTGTCATTGTTTAATTGGACGTAACTGGTCACCCACAGATGACTGACAATATGGATGATCTTAAGCACTGTTACAGCAAATGTGGTCATTATGTTTACTTATAAAGTTTTCTTTTTAATATCGTATATAACTAACATTTTTGCTGGCACCCATGTTTTAATCTTCTTTTGAAATGTTAACACTACAAACTATGGCAAATGTTTAAAGTAACACTTTCAACCATTTTCAGATCTAGATAAACCTGTGTTTAATATAACAACACGCATTAAACATAGATAGTCCTACATTTGTACAGTTTAGAATACAGTAGGTGCTTTCAAGTGAAGATATTAAAATTAATAATGGTCTTGAATTCCCGATATCCTTGATCTAAGGCCGACTTCCATTTTCTTGAGATGAGCAATTTTTTTTATGACTGCAATGTGCAGTGAAGTGGTTCAATTCACTGTGAAGAAATGTTTGCAAAATTCATGAAAGAAGTCACTTAACCTCCTTGTGCTCTCAGGTCGCTCCTGTAAAAAAGCTTTCAGCTTAGTGTGCTATACCTGGTTAAACAAATAAATAAAAAAAAAAAAAAAATTGTAAAGCTCACTTCATCTGTGACTTTGTGGAATTTGATTGAAATTCCTGACTAGTGAATTGGATATTATATACAAGGAGGAGTAAGGTCTGTTTAACAGTTCAGTGACTTTTTGCACTGCAGCACACCAGTTTCAAATTTCAGTAAGAAGAGGCTAGGGCTACTAGCAGCACTTAATTATGGACAAGTTTATTATTTCCCTGCAGAGCTGTGAAGTGTGGAAGCAAGCACACAGTCATGGACAATACCAGCTGTGATTATCGGCAACACTAAGATGCAGAACTGTGGCAACCATGGGGGTGTATTACCATTAGTATATCTTAGTATGACTTTATAATAAATTTCCAGTCCTATGCCCTGTATCACTGCTTATTTAGTGATACCAATGGCTGGGTATAAGGAATGTAGCCCAGTTATAGAGGTAGGTAGAAGCTAGTGCAAGGAAGTTAAGCAGCAGTCGGTATGTCTGACTGGTTGTGTTGTTGCACAGTAACACAGAAAACATAGAATCTGACGGCAGAGAAGGACTGCTTGGCCCACCTACTCTGCCCTTTAGTCTCTGCCTATACTGTCACTGCAGACCCTACTTGATCTCCAGCTCCCTTACAGGATAGTGACACTAGAAGCAGGGTATCAAAAGGAATGAGGTGGAAAGAATTATGTCTGAAACAGTTGTAGTTTACTATAATACACTAGTACTACAAAAAACAAAGTCAACTATGTAATCATTCTAGTTTGTGGACCTAGGTGGGACTGGAATAGTTGCAATTTCTCCATGCCATAACTGTTCTGACTTGATACGGGGTTTGCCAGGATCATCCAGTATTCCTTGTTGGAGGGAGTCTTCCTGACTATGTTGAAAAATGCATTGGTAAGATCCCTCCTGAAGAAGCCATCTCTGGACCCAGAGATCCTGGTAAATTATAGACCAGCCTAACCTGCCCTTTTTGGAAAGGTTATTGTGAAAATTGTGGTGTCACAGCTTGAGGAACACATCATGACCTTTGACATCTATAAGCCCCTCCAGTCCAGATGTAAGTCCAGGCATTGCACTGAAACCACATATGTCAAGGTGAGCAATGACCTGCTCAGGGCAAGGGCTAGAGGTCAGCGGTCCATTCTCATCTTCATTAATCTCTCCTTAGTGTTTGATTCTGTGGACCATGGGTTGCAGTTGGACTAGCTGAAAGAGTAAGAGGGCTTGATGGCAAAGTCATCTGCTTGTTTGAGTCCATCCCAAGGGATAGGATGCAGAGGGTATTGATGGGGATATTGTCCTCAGGCCCTGTAGCCCTGGCTTATGGAGTAACTTGGGGGTTGGTCCCATCACCTATGTTATTTGCAGTATGCATGCTACGCCTGGGTTGGCATCAATAGATGGTACAATCTGGCTTTTTATTGCTATACAGATAATATTAAGCTGTATCTCTTGTTTGTAACTGGGACTAAGGATGCAAAAAGGTGCTTAATAACTACCTGGCCAAGATCCAGGAGTGGATGGCACTGAGCAGGCTAAGTCATAACCCTAGCAAGAAGGAGGTACTGGTGACTGATTCAGGCCACAAGAGGGCAGCAGGAGTGGCTAAAGAGGCTACAGGGCTGAGGCTCTGGTACTCGAGGCTGGAGTGTTCAGCAAAGGTAAAAAGTGTGGGTGTCATTCGGGATAACAAACTGACATTTGAGTCTCAGATGTCATTTGTGGTTTGGAGTGACTTTTGCCATCTGAGGAACATCAGATGGAGTAAACCCCTAATACCTTCTGAAGACCTGATAATGCTGGGTACACACTTTTGTAATATCTAGGCTCAATAACTGCAACACTCTATACCTTAGGGTAACTGGAGTTCTGCTGTGCTGCTTACAGCTAGTGTGGTTACTAATGTGCCTTCCTAGGTCATGTCATGTGACCCAAGTACTTTGCAAGCAGCGCTGACTACCTGGGAGATATTGCATTCAAAAATGGCTTGCTAACCTGAAAAGCTCTACACAGTATGGGCCTGGGCTACCTGGTTGAAATCCTGTCTTCTTACTTGTCCTTCAGTCCTCTCCACTCCACTGACATGGGTCTACTGAAGACACCAAGGGCTCCCTTGAGATCATTGAAGACTGGGCATTTGTGGTGGCAGCAGCAGTAATTTGGCATGCACTTCCAAGAGCCATTAAGGAGGACTTGTTGGTGGAGGTCTTTAAAAGGGCCCTCAAATTCTATCTGGTCATGGAGGCCTTTGACAACACCTGAATATATCCCATGGAATACATACTGTGTTTCATTTGCCACCATCTATTTTTAGGTTTGTGTATGCTGATGTTTTTAATGTATATTGTTTTATGAATTATATGGCACTCTGAGCCTCATGGGTAGGGCGACATATCAAATAAAATCTATTACTTCAACTACTGCTACTACTACTACTGCCTTTTCTCCTGGTCCATACAGTCTTATGCATCTTGCCTTTAAAGAGAGGTCTTGTTGGGGAAATAAGTTAACATTTTCATAGTGAGTACAGCTACGAATGGCTGCAACCTGCAAGTGTGTTAGTTAGACATTCTTAATAATTGTCATCACTTCCCCAGCTGTTGTAAAGAGCAATCAAGACATGACTGTCAACTCTGTGTGCCTTCATAACCTGAGAAAATAATGCCAGTTCTCTTAAAGGGACACTGTCAACTTTTGCTATTTTTGTAACAAATGTAATCTTGTGCTGCATGCCATCTGTGTACTCTATGATATCATATATGGCACCAGAGTTGCACAAAAAACACATAGTTGTATTGTTTTTTTGTGAAAATTGTAATGCTGCTGTCCTGACCTTAATATAAGTTGTTTGCCACTCCTTCAAGCTCCCAAGTGCATATAGAGCTGGCGCGCCAGTGTACTTGTGCATAAGCAGTTTTTTTTCCTTGAGTGTGAGCTAAATGGAGAAAATGAAAGACTGACCCACTGTGAGCAGCACAAACTAAGTGGCTTTGTATAATGAACGGTCTTTGCTGTTGAAATCTGGATTTGAAAAGGAAAACCATGATTCAGGGCATGCAATGTTCCTTTAAGAGTCTGTTGCATCTCTATAGTGATGAAATAAAACTTGCTTTTCTTAAATGAAGCATCAAGTTATTTGTTTCAGGGGAAAATAAACTGGTATTAAGTTTGTTAAGATAAACAAGTTTTAATATTTTCTCATGATGTGACATTTGTTTGCTCATGTACAATGAACTCCATTTTCTTAGAATTTATGAGAACATGATCAAACTTTACAATGAGCGATATATCAGTAATTATTGCAGTAACTATGTTCAAACATTGTACAAATGACAAAAGGCTGGATGCAGTATTCTAGCCTTAGTCCTAAAGTTACTGATAAAACTTGAGCTACTACAATACTGTCAGAAACATGTATAGGGTTTCTGATAGCAGGGTGCAGCACTTGGTCAGACGTGCACTGGACTGTGTGCTGCTCATGAATATTCATGAGTCCATCTACAGTGTTGTGTGTCCCCATGTGATGTGCAGCCAGTGCAGTGAATACTATGTGTCAGGGCTGGGGTCTTCATAGATATCTTCTTTAGCTATATGGATGGCAGGCCCTAGCTATTAGGTACTGTAAACCTGCTTAATCTGCCAATGCCTGTGGTTTCTGGTTCCATAATGGAGGCACTGCTATGATTGGGCACACTAAGGTGTTCTATGGGGGGGGGGGGTCGAGTAAGGTTTCCTGACCGGTGTCTGTGGACATAATAAGAAGGAAATATTTCCTTCTTAAGCATCCCCTGTATGTCTGCTGGCTGACTCTGCCCTGCATACCACACTCCCATGTGGAGTGTATACTAATCCACTCCACTCCATTGTCCCAGACTCTATGCTCCTTGCCACCATAGCTTCTAGCGTTGTAGGAAGCAGTTAGCTAGGATATTGCTACTTGGCACCCTCTTACTATATTTGATGGGGACTTGCTACTTGTGGGGGATGAATACCTCTGGAAATTCCAGTGGTTTTCCTTCCTGAATCCAGCTCTATATCTCTATACCACTGGAGTAATGGTATGATAAATCTTAGTCATGCTTCCTCCTATTCCCTCCCAGGTTACATATGTAAATGAGAATAATGCATATCTCTGCTTGTTTACCTGGTAAACTAATTTCTAAATAATAAATAATACAGGTGAAGTATTCCATATTCACAGTTTATGGAGTACTTCACCTGGTGAAACTTCATGGTAAAACTATTCTGAAATAAGTAAATAATAAAGGCAACATTTTCCTAATGTGTAAATATATGGCACTGCACTTTAGAAAGTAAATAATAACAGAAGTTTGTATATGCAATAAAACATGACAGGTTTTACATTATGTAGTAAAACAAATGACAGCATGTGGGTTATGTTGTGTTATAAAAATATCTTGGAAACTGGGGCAACCTGACTGGCCAACAGGATTTCAATGGTGTGTAGTTATCAAGTGCAATTACACACCTTGACTCCTAATGGCTATTATATTATCATTTTTCCTTCCAAAGCTATTTTATAAGTACAGTTACACGCCCCTGAGTGTACATTTGCAATGGGATATAAGATTCATATGGTTGAAGGCACTTTGCTTTACCTCATGTCTCGCAGCGCACCATGGCATCTGCATGTTTCATAACAATCATATAACCTGTCATACATTTTTGAGTACTTAAAGAGCAATTAGCACCTCCGCGAAACCTTTAAGAAACTTAGATGACATATAGCTTAAAAATAAATATTTCCAGTATTAATCATCCATTTGTTCTTAATAATTAAGGATATGTGAATGAAAACTGAGCCCTTGCACCACAATAATGATCCACTTCTTCTGCTCAGTCCTCACTTGAAGTCATAATCCTCTCTTTGTGACATCACAGTCTGCTGCCAAGGGAATTATATGTTGTCATGAGAAGAGAATAACTTCAAGGGACAGAGGAATTCAGAAAATATATTACATATAAACTGTGATGTGTGGAAATCTTATGTTTTCACAAGTTTTCCCAGAGGGGGTCATCTGCTTTTTAATACTCATTCAACTACCAGGGGATAGAGTGTGTTAACCTGGTTCAATCCACAATCAATGGAGTGTGTAATTCTTCTTATAAAATAGTAAATACTGTTTAAAATTATGATAAACTATGTAATTGCATTTACAGTTTATTTTATTGATATCTGTCATACATCACGTCAATGGAGTAGTAAACTAAAAATGTGTATGGTATACTGGTTAATAAGTACAATTAGTATGTACAAGTTAAAAATTATATATTGCAATTGTGTCTATAACAATGTTGGAAATAAATGCTCTTCATTGATAGGAATGGCAACTTTTTAGACAAAACAAAATCCTAAGAATAATTTCATCATACCAATTGGAATGTTACTTACACGTTTCACAGAGCTGGGGTGGTGGCCATGTTGGATGTCCTCACTTTATTTTGTTTCTGTGAAAAGAAAAGGTTATTAAAAATGTGCATAGTCAGATTAAAGTGAATTAATTTGTTGAAAGTAGCTGTAAACCTAAACAGATTCAAAGTGTATCATATAGTGACAAAATGGGTCTATGCCTATTCCACACATTTCAGCAAAATCTGCTGTTTGTTTTGTAAAATTGTTTGTTTTTGATAGAAAATTACCAAAATTGCCTCAACTAATTAATTCTTTATAGACTCCAGAAACCCTATATGCAACCCACCTCTGCCAGATGATCTGTAATCTGATCAGATTCAGACTCACTTATGTGTAGGCATGCTCTTTAAAACATGATGGTGTTATTTTAAAAAATCCAGTGCTCTATATCAAACATTTCTTCCACTCATGAGGAGGTGTAACAAGTTTTTTGTTGACCGGGTAAGTGTACTAGACAAATTCTGCTGATTTTCAGGCATGACCCGGGGGAGTGGGATACAGATGAATGCCAACTGATTTTGAACCAGATTAAGCTGTTGGTGGTATTTTTAGTGAATGGAGGGAAATGTGGCCATGTGTGGCTACTTAATAAGTTAGGGTTCTGCCAACTCCCTTTCAGAATAAGTTACATATTTCTGGTAAGACAATTACGTATCCCTATATGCAAAGGTTATAATTGCAGCATACAATTTGGGATTTTCAAATGTGGCTGATGCAGATGAAAGAGCATTATCCAATTTTATCTGCATTGGTCCAATGGGATGCAAACCTGAGCACCCTATTTTCAAAGAGCATTCTGCGTCTGCAACACTTTCAATGATTAATGGGAAAATCTGGCCATGTGTGGTTACTTAATAAGTTATGGTTCTGCCAACTCCCTTTCAGAATAAATTACATATTTCTGGTAAGACAATTACATATCCCTATATGCAACAGGTTGTAATTGCAGCATACAATTGGGGATTTTCAAATGTGGCTGATGCAGGTGAAAGAGCATTATCCTATTATTTATTTATTTAGTTTTTGTTGACCGGGTAAGTGCACTAGACAAATTCTGCCTATTTTCAGGCACGACCCAGGGGAGGGGGATACAGATGAATTCCAACTGACCTTGAACCAGATATATCTGCATTGATCCAATGGGGTACAAACCTAAGTACCCTATTTTCAAAGGGCATTCTGCATCTGCAACACTTTCAATGATTAATAACAGCAAGCATCAAAATAGTGTAATTCAAATTACATAAGTATTTTAAATCACTGAGAGGTGGCAGATGGTCTCAGTGTGCATTAAGCCTACTTCTGTCTTAAAATTCTTATGTTTACTTCAACTAAAATCCTTATGTTCAAGTGCCTACATTATGGATGCTACTTCATCTAATTTCCTGATGTGGTTAGACCATCTAACAGAGAGTCTAGAAGTGTTAATGCAAGTCTGCTTTGTATATAGGGCAGGAAGATCCATGATGGATATGCTTGGACCCCACCATCCCACCCCGAGCAGGTCTTTAAATTACTTCTCAGCATGATATTAGCAATCAGAAAAAAAAAAAGTACTGTAGTTTCCTCAACTGACACACAAACTATAGGGGTGCGGTCATGCCCCTATAGTTATTGTTCAACCTCCACTTTTGTGTTAAACTCAAAATTGTGCACTTTAATAACTTCACAACCATTCAAGTAATTCACATTAAAATTTGCATGTCCCATTAGGAACCAAGGATCTCTTGATGTGGTAAATTTTGTTCCAGTAAGATGTGTTGCTGTGGAGAAACAGAGTGTCAGAAAATTTGAAAATTACCAGTTTTTTTAAAACTATTTGTCACTCTGCTGCTCAAAAACGGCTTGGGATTTTGTTCTGACATGTTTAGGGTAGAAAGGTCTCACATCACAGGTGTGCCTTTTGAAGATTTGGTGAAAACATATAAATTCATTCAAAAGTTATTAAATTTTAAAATTTTCCATTATTTTCAAAGGGAACAGTTGGATGTGAGCCTCGAAAAAGGATTCTTTGTCGCAAATGGGTAACCCTTTGTCGCTAATGGGTACTCCTTTGTCACAAATGAAGAATTCTTTTTCATGCTGCTGCCATTTTGCTTTATCTCAGTGAGGCAAACAAACTTAAAAAAACTTAAAATAATGATGTTTTCTGAAGGAACCAACACGTGTTCTGCTAATTGGGACCCTTTCTATTGGATTTTGCTGCTATTTTTTTTTTATGAATCACCTGGAAATGTGTTTTTTGAACATGCAGAAATCCTTTTCACAAATTGCAAAAAAGAAATTATGAAAAAGGATCCTGTTTTGCAATTTAAAAAAAAGAACTTTCTTTTCCTGCAAATTTGTGAAAAAGGAAATGCATTTGTGTAAAAAGAATTTTTATACTGCTGATTTGTTTAAATTTTACTCATTCTTATATTGAGTGTTCCATTAACCAACTGACTGATCTATTCAGTGGCAATATTGGTGAACTAGCCAGAATGGGTGAAATTATAACCGAGGGCATTTTTTTGTGCACACTTTTTGTGTTTCTGTATTTTTGTGCTCTTAGTGGCATGGGAGTTGGAAGTTTGGGTGTCAGGGCACAGCTGGGCATCAGCCCCAGTGATATGGCAACCACCAGGGTGCCATTACAGTGCAGTGAAATAAAAGTGTTTTTTTTTTAAATCAAGCCCGTACTGTAATATATTCCCTGGTAGTCTAGTGGCCCCCCTTCCCGATCCCTGATGTTTATATATAATCCCTGGTGTTTTAGTGGAACCCCCTATACTGATCCCTGATCTCCACTGAGTATAATGATACAAGTGCCCTTGTCCTCTAGTGACCCCAATAGCTGATCTCACCTCAAAAATGTGATAATAGTCCCTGGTGGTCTAGTGGATCCCCCACCCTCCCACCCCATCAGACATTTGCCCAACCACCCTGCTCCCATGTTCCTGCCCCAATCATATGACTGGCACAACCCTCCACTCACCATCATGGCTGGCAACAGAATGCACTATGATGGAGAATGTACTGTATACAGTACACACTCCTTCATAGTGCATTGTGCAGCCAGCTGTGGAGGTGAGTGGAGGGCTATGCAGGTCACAGGATTGGGGCAGGGATGGGAGATAGTGACATGGTAGGGCAATGTCTGATGGAGTGGGGAGGGTAGGGGGTCCACTAGAACACCACTGACTAGTATCTCATTTTGTTTTTGGTGAGATTTGTCATCAGGGGGTGCTATAGGACCAGGCACTTGTATCATTATACTCAGGGGAGATCAGGGATCAGTAAGGGGGGCACTACACCACCAGGGGGTACATGTAAACTTTGGTGATGGTAGGGCCACTACACTTCCATGGAAGATATTAGAGTATGGACTCATTTAAAAAAATACTTTTATTTCACCAACAGAGGCATTTTTTTGTTCATACTTTGTATTTCTGTATTTTGTGCTCTTGGGGCATGGAGGCTGGCAGTTGTGGTGTCAGGGCACAGCTGGGAATGAACCATAGTAATGTGGCACCTGGCAGGTTGCCATTGCAGTGTGCTGTAATATGTATATTTTTTTAAACCGAGCCTGAGCTGTAATATCTTCACTGGTACTCTAGTGCCCCCCAATCCCAGGTGTTTACATATAATCCCTGGTGATGTAGTGAGTCCCCCCCCAACAATTACTGATCTCCCCCAAGTATAATGATATATGATCCTGGTCCTGTAGCACCCCCGATCAACAATCTCATCCAAGAAAAATGCAATAATAGTCAGTGGCTCCCCACCCTCCCCACCCTGTCAGGCATTACCCATCCACAGCACTCCCCTGTACCTGCCCTGATCCTGTGACTGGCATAGCCCTCCACTTACCGTGATGGCCATGCTCCTTCATAGTGCATTCTGCAGTCAGCCATGGTAGTAAGCAGAGGGCTGTGCCAGTTACAAGATTGGGGCAGGAACAGGGGAGAGCATGGTGGTTTGGCAATGCCTGATGGGGGAGGGAGGGTGGAGGTCCACTGCACCACCATGGGCTATTATTGCATTTTTTGGGGGTGAAATTGGCAATCGGGGGCACTATAGGTCTGGGCACTTTTAGGATTATACTTGGAGGAGATTGAGGAATGGTGTGGGGCACTACACCACCAGGGATTATATGTAAACATTGGGGATGGGGGGCCATTAGACTACCAGAGAATATATTACATTATGGGCTCATTTAAAAAAAATGTTATTTTACCACACTGCAGTGGAACACTGAAGGGTGCCACATCACTCTGGTTGATGGCCAGCTGTGCTCCGACACACCCACTGACTCCTCCAATGTTGGGTTTTAAGTGAACAGGTTCTATGTGATTATTTCTTCATTTATTTTGAAACTTTGAAATATCATTTTTAGCATCAGTTTAGGCACATGAACTGTTATTCAATTGTTGATCTGTTTACTGATTCACTTATTTATGTGCTGATCTTGCATATTTAATCTTTTTTATTATAGTGGTGCTATTTATTATTTTAGGCTCCAGATATATTTAGCAACAGTATTTATAGTGATACAGATTAGCTGTTAAAGACAGCAGGGATATTAAATTACATAACACTATTTCCCCATTAAGTTATTAACTGATTTGCAGGAGGATCTTCATTAGATATGCCTATTACTAGGAGTAGTAAGGAAACAAAAGGATCAACAAATAGGCAAGAGATGAAAGTGCAGGGAATGTGGGAATTTTAAATATAAAATTAGTCCTTGGGGTATTAAATAAAATTCAAATTTTGCCAGATTTTAAAAAGGGAGGGAAGAAGAAAGCACAAAAAGTGAAAAATCTTCAATTTCAGCAAACTTCTACCCCAGACTGAATAGTAAATATGATTAAAGCTACATCTAACAAAAAAGTAAATTGTGAGAAAATTGAATATAATGTAAGCCAACAGATCATAGGTATCATAGGTAATTTCAGAGTAAAGAAAACTTACGTCCATTGTGCTCGATGGGGAAGTAATTGTAGAAAATACAGTACAGACAGAAAAATACCACAGAATGAGCCAATAGATACAGTAATGGACCTCTGGAGGGATTGGAGCACAGGTCCCGGAGGGCCCTGTGCTCCCACAGGAAATAAGGATAACAACATACATCTGGGTAGATCCCCACATGCAAATAGGGATACAATTATGGAGGGATTGGATCACAGAGTCCTCCACAGGAAATAAGGATACAATTATACTATCTCAAAAAGTAAGGAAATTCATTTCAAAAAAACTTTATTAATGCACTAGTTAGGGTTGCAGCAGCAAAAGTAGGGAAATGTGCTAGGGTTTCCAACCCTAACACCCCACCCACTCCCACCCTGCAGGCAGCAACAGGTGTGGGGTATGCCGTGGGGTTGTCAACCCTAAAGCTCACCCCATTCTTATGTACTGTACTCATCTCAACTTATTTACTCATGGAATTGGGTGAGTGTTAGGGTTGACAACCCCATGACACAGCCAATGCCTGTTGCTGACTGCAGGGTGAGGGTAGGGTGTTAGGGCTGGAAACCCTAATGCCACATTTCGCTACTTTTGTCACTGCAACACTAACTAGTGCACTAATGTAGTTTTTTGCAACTATATATGTTTGTGTATATATTATAGTGGAGTAGCAGTGCCACTATAGTTAGAGTTGAACTGGGGTTTCTATGTTTAACTTGAAATTTTGTACTTTAACATCTTCACAACTGTCCAACAGATTTGCACGAATGTTTGCATGTCTGGTCTCATGTGGTAGATCTCTAGATGTACAAAGTTTGTTCTGGACAGATGTGCAGTTTCCAGAATCTGGATAGTGAAAAAAGTGAATGTTTGCAGTTTTCCCCCCTATTGGTTTGAATGGTATTTCTTTGAATTTGGCTACAGCCCAAACAGTTTGGAATTTAGTCTGAAATTGTAAGGGTAGAAGGGGGCTGGCCACAGATGTGCTTTTAGCTTGTTTAGTGAAAAAAATATTAATCCATTCCAAAGTTATTTAATTTTGAAATTTTTAAAAATGGGTTTTGAGCATGCTCAGTAAGGACTTAAAATAGCTGTGTGAAACAAAAAAGAATTATTGTTTCATATTGATGTCATCTTTTTTCATGACAGGAAAATGATTGTTTCATTTGCCACCATCCTGTTCAAATTTGAAAACCCACAAAAATGACATTCGTAAGAGGGAACAACACATGTAACTTGCTTATCAGGACCCACTTAGCTGGATTCTGCACTTATCTGTTCCAGAAAGGCCTTTAAAATATATTTTTTTAACATTATATTTTTTTGTATTGCACAATATGAAAAAATATTCTTGTTTCTTATGAAAAGTCATGACAAAAAGATCCTTTTTCATGAGGGAACTCAATGTATTTCAATGGGTTTTTCAACTTTGGTGCATAACTTTGTCATTTTTTCATATTTTTACACAAACATTTCAACATGGCCTTTTTGATACCCCATGTCATGAACAATGTCAGTGAAATTACTCAAATCCATCCAGAAAGGTGACTTCATGGTCGCTTGCTGAACTTACCTTTTGGGAAGGATTTGAACATTCACTACCCTTGTTCATCAAGGGGGTCATAAGAAGACTGTGTTGAAATGTTGGAGTCAAAATATATAAAAATGCCAAAGTTATGTGTATACATTAAAATGTTGCTATGCTCCCTCATAACTTTGGCAATTTTAAGTATTTAGACACAAACTTTTCAACATAAACATCTTTTTACACCACCTCATGCATGAGCATGACAGTTCTCAGTTTTCAAACTCTGGCCAAATTGTGTTTTCGCACCTGTGGTGTGCAATAGTGTTGCAGTGATGCAGAATCATGTTTTGGTGGGGATTCCAAACTTTTCTTTCCTGGGTTCATGAAGTGGGGTAATAAGAAGGCTATGCTGACATTTTCATCCTAATTTTATGACAAATGCAAGTGCAGGGCCCAGAGGGCCCTGCACATCTACAGCAACATATATCTACACATCTAAGGAGGGATGGGAGCACAGGGCCCCCACAGACAAATGAGGATACAATTACACTTCTTAAAAAGTAAGGACATCTACACATATCATCACTTAATCCATGGGTTGTTATATGTTAACAATGGAATCTTGCTTCTAGCTCTTTCAGTCCATTTTCATCTCCTCTCTTTCTATCTTTTTATCTCCTTTTCTTCTTCCCTTTCCCTCTTCATTTTTGTTTACTTTCTTAGATAATTTTCTCTTTTTTATGTTCTTCCTTTATACAATCTTACACATACTTGTGTTAAATTAGAGCATAATAGAAATACAATCACGACTGCTCATAATTCTTGTTTGTATCTACTCCTTTTACCCCTTGAACCATAAATTGCCATATTTTCTCTCTATCATACAGATTGTACTGCTACATATTGTTTTCTCAACATTTGTTTTCTCCTTTAATATCATTGTATAATACTTCAGACAACATGTTTTTTCCTTCTCTCATTAAGAATTTATGTAAGTGTATATTGGAGAATTAGTGTATTTGTATGTATAATCACAATAATTACAATAAAAAGATTTACCGCAAAAACAAAAAAGTAAGGACATTCTTTGCAAAAACATTGTTAATGCATTAGTTAGGGCTGATGTGACAAAAGTAGGGAAATGTTTTGTTAGTGTTTCCAACCCTAACACCCCACCCACATCTTCACCCACCAGTCAACAACAGGAAAAACCATTACTGTTTCACTTCTCCTGTTTGCTAATCAGGCATATGATGTGCCTTGACATTGTCAGCCCTAATGCACACCCCATTCTCATGTACTCTATACATCTGGATACATCAGCTTTATTCATGATCGAATGGAGTGAGTGTTAGGTCTGACAACCCCAAGGCACACCCCATGCCTGATTAGCAAAGATGCAGGAGAGGTGAAACAGTAATGTTTTTTCTGTTGCTGGCTAGTGGGTGGAGGTGGGGTGTTAATGCCACATTTCCCTACTTTCTGTGCTTATACCCCAACTAGTGCATTAACAACATTTTTGCAAAGTATATATATATATATATATATATATACATACAGATAGATAGACAGACAGACAGATATATTGTAGAGGTGCAGTCACACCCCCATAGTTAGGGTTCAATGGTCACTTCTTTCTTTAACTCAACATTTTGCACTTTAAGTACATTACAACTGTTCAACTGATTCACATAAAATTTTGCATGAGCCACCAGGGAGCAAATATCTCCTGATGTGGTAAATTTCATTGTGGTCAGATGTGTGAGTGCAGATATACAGAGTGTCAACGAATTTGAAAACTACCATGTTTTTTCAAATTCGTTGTCACGCCACTGCATAGAAATGGTGTGGAATTGTGGTCTGAAATTTTCAGGGTGAACAGGGATTCAGTAACAGATGTGGCTTTTGAAGATTTGGTGAAAAAATATTAATCTGTTCAAACACTATTACATTTTAAAGTTTCCCATTATTTTCATTGGGAGTAGTTAGATGTCCTGTGCAAAAAAGGATCCTTTATCACTTTGCCACAAATGGGTAATCTTTTCTGGCAAATAGGAAATACTTTTATGTGCTGCCACCATTTTGCTTTACTGTTACCGAGAGAAACAAAATCAAATAACTCAAAAAAATTACATCTTTGTTAAAAACCATTGGGATCCCCTCAGCTGGATTCTATATTTATCAATTGTAGAAATACTCCTGAAGTGTTGTGTGACAACAGTTGTCATAGGCAGTGAAAGTGAAAGGTACACTAAGATGACAAGCACTGGTGGGGAGTATAACAAGCCATTTCCCCTTCAGACTAATTATGAATGGAATGGGTTTGTTCTTTCTCCTCAGGGGTAGAAGGAGATAATTTAGCAAGCAGCTTGTCCATTTCTTGTCAAACAACAGGGGAAGACAGACCCAGGCAGATATTTGTGAATTCGACATAATTCACTCTGTGGATTATTTTGCAAATTGCGCTCAATTCAGGAAGTGCATTTTGCAAAATTTTCCTATTCATGGAGTGTTGATCGACTCTGAAGTGTGGAATTTCATGGATAAAATTCCACACTTTTTGGCAAAAAATACTATCTACAAGTAATGGGTGCCCCCCCACTGATCATTGGACAAAATGTAAAAAATATATTAAATCTCTGGGTGCTGAGGTCCTCTCCAGCCCCCGATGATCACAGGTCCCAATGTAATAAAATATATTTTAAATGCCTGGTGTCTAGTGGCTCCCCCTTCCCCCTGCTAATTGCTTGCCCCAATGTAATAAAATATATTTTAAATCCCTGGTGTCTAGTGGCCCTGCCCACTAGCAATTGGTGGGGCCAGTGATCGGTTGGGGGGGGCACTAGACACCAGGGATTTGGGGGAATTGGAATTTGTAACTTCTCCTTGCTTTGTTTTTTTTTAAGTGCAATTTGCACTTAAAAAAAGGCAAATGGAAGTTACAAATGGTGAATTGTCTTTTAACGGAACAACTTCATGAATCGATCTGCAGAGGCACATTTAGTGGCTTTGCAGATAATTTACAGGTGACGTAAAACTTTGCTGCATCTCTAGACCAAGGGAGGGGCCCTTTTTTCCTGATCCCAGTGAACTCCATACATTTAAAGGTGGTGTGTCACACTAAGAGAGAGAGATAGAAATAGAGAGAGAGCAACATTTTCAGTGTTTTTTCTGTGGTTCTCTCACTCCTCTGCCTCCCTCTTGCATTGCAACAGTGTGGACTTCAAGACAGTTTGGATTTAACTGGCAGACTAGATGTAGGGTTCGTAAGCCTGAAGTGAGTCCTAACCCTGATTTGAAAGCTCTGAAATGGAAGTTTTACTTACCCTCCCTCCCTCCCTCCCCAGTTGAAGTCAGTGTTTGCTGTAAGCAGAGACTGTTTATCAAATGTCATGGCACATATGTTACTGTAAGAGAATGCCATCATGAGGTGAATTTCATTAAAAAGATCCACTGAGATCTGCCAAAGTGCATGTTTTTTTTCCCAGATGGTTGATGCTGACACACTTCTGTTTCTACTGGACTGTGTGTGCAGAGTCATAACATCTTAACTTAGAAACCAATTTTTATACCATGGAATCCATCCTGAACAAATACCACATCAGATGCTAAAATTGTCTCTGACCAACACACATTCAAAATTTGATTATTGCTATTTTCTATTTATTCTATAAAATCATTTAATATCCTATTCTTGACTTAAGAGGCAGATGTTGAGGGGTATGTCACTGGCCCCGTTGTTCCCTGGTGTGTAGTAGCACTCCCCACCCTTCCGATTGCTGGCCCTGTTGTTGCTTGGTGTGTAGTGGCAACCCACACCCTCCAATCACTGGCCCCATTGTTCCCTGGTATCTAGTGGCCCTCCATTCACTGATCACTGGCAGTGTTGTTTCCTGGTGTCTGTGGCACCCTCCCACTTTCCAATTTCTGGTCCTATTGTTCCCTGGTGTCTAGTGGTACTTCCCACCTGCCAATCACTCTTCTGCCTGTAAAAAAATCAAAATGGTTCTTGTTGTTTTTCTTTTTAAGAAGGTCCCTCGGCTATCTGCCCCCCACCTCCCACTCAGCACCCACCACCCCATACCCCTCAGTACATCCTGACACAACCTCTTTCACCTGAACAGGTTCCATGTCCAAGACCCACTCTCTGATCAAAGACATGTCTTGCTGCTGGAACTGATGACTGCAATATGAGAAACTAAGGTAAATGTGGTTCAATGTATTTCAGTGGGGGGGTTCAACTTTTATGCATAACTTAACCATTTTTTGAGATTTTTACCCCATATTTTTAACATGGCCTTTTGTGATCCCAGCTTATGAACAATATGACTGTAATTATGCAAGTCCTGCCCAAAAGGTGATTTCTCAGTTGTTTGGCAAATTCGCCTTTCAATCAGGATTTGAATATTTGTTTTGCCCTTGTTCAGGAAGTTGGGGTTATAAGGAGGCTATGTTGAAAATTCGGCTTCAAAATATATAAAAATTGCAAAGTTATGACCATTCACTGCAATTTTGTTATGCACACTTGTAACTTTATCAATTTTAAATATTTTGACCCCAGATTTTCAACATAGCCTTCTTATTACCCCATCCCATGTCTGTCATAGCTATCATTTTTCAAATCCTGGACAAAATGTGTTTTCACATCTGTGGTGCAGAATGGCATTGCAATTGCGAAGAAGTATGTTTTGGTGGGGATTCAAACATTTTCTGTACTGCATACATAAGGTAGGATAATAAGATGGCTATGCTGACAGCTTGATCACTGTTGTCCTATGCTTTCACAGCTACATACATATACGCATCTATGGAGGGATGGGAGTACAGGGCCTGGAGGGCCATGCACTCCCATAGACAAATAAGGATATGATTATACTAACTTAAAAAGTAAGGAAATAAATTGCAAAAAACTTTGTTAATGCTCTAGTTAGAGTTAAAGCAACAAAATTAGGGAAATGAAGTGTTAGGATTTCCAACTCTAACACCCCAACCCCACCCTATACACACCAACAGGCATCGGGGGTGTTCCTTGGGGTTCTCAGCCCTAACACTCACCTCATTCTTCTATACTGTACCAATCTCAGCTTATGTACTTATGGAATGGGATGGGCATTATGGCAGATGACCCCAAGGCATACCCCTGATGCCAGCTGGTGTCTGCAGGCTGGGGATAAGGTGTTAGTGTTGGAAACACTAATGCCACATTTCCATACTTTTGTTCCTTTAACCCTAACTAGAGCATTGCTGAAGTTTTCAGCAATTTTATGTAAAATACATGGCTGACCCTGAAAACTGTTTTATGGGTTCGAGCTTTCGGTGATTAATCTAACATTGTTGACTGTGTACTGCTATTTTATACTATTTATTATATTTGTAATTTTATGTTCTTGTTGTTTTAATATCTGTGAGGTGCCTTGGCATTTGAAAGGTGCCATATAAATAAAATTGAATTGAACTGAATAGAATTTTCTCCTATGGGAACTATTATCGTATATTTCCCTGTATGTTTCACCAACTACATATGTATAGCTCTGGAGCTATACAGGAGGTATACAGCTGTAACCATGCAGTTAAGGCTCCCAGTTAAGGCTCTATGGGGAAAACTACCCTCCTCCAGTCCACAAACACTCATCCCAACATTCAAAAGCAGTTTGTAGGCAACCTCCTCCCTGCCTCAACCGCTGAACTTACCCAATAAAAAAAAAAAAAAAAACACAGTTTGATGCCAGCTGCAGTGAAAATAATGGCCCCTCTCCACATACTTACCAGCCATGTTTCTTTCAAAGCTCTAGCTCTCTCCACTTTTGCATGATGCTGCTGCTAAATCACTTACTCCACAGGCTCCATAGGTTTGATAAAACACATTGAACTCCTGCTCCCTAACTACAGGCCAGGCTCCCGACCATCAGCACTGCTCCGCACCACTGCCAACACACCACACTACAGGCAATTCATAACCCCACCAACCACATAGAATATGCCCAGCTTAGACACTACACCTTTTATAGGGAACCCTACACTATGGCAGCAAGAATGATCCAAAGGAGAGGCCCTTACCAAAACACCAGTACACTACGGAAACACACAGAGTCACATAGAAACATGGCAAACCCAGAAATGGCCCTGACCATTGGTCAACAAGAAACCAACCCCAAAACACATAGCAGGTAAAAACAACAACAACCTGCTAAGTATTATACAGGTGTGGTAGTTCTTGTGTATTAGGGATGCATTGGCGTTTCATTAAAAATGCCCATTTACAGAGTCTTATATCTCAGCCATCATACATCTTAGGAGTAAAAAAATTGGTATGCCCCCTTCTCAATCTTATGGTGTCTTAGCCCTCCAAACTTTATAAAGATTAGATTTGGAGTGATTTGAGATATTAAGGGCCAAAATGACATACATTTGCTCAAATCGCTACATCAGTTTTTGCACTCAGATAACTAAAAAACAGAAAAGAGTTGAGGTATAAAACTTTCAGGTTTTGTAAAAATTATATTGGAATAGCCCCTTTTGGGTTTTTTGGTAATCAGCATTAATTAGTTAATTTGGTCACTCATGTATGTTCTAAAACACTAGCTGAGAAAAGTAACTAGAACTACAAGATGACTTTTTTCCATGTTAAAGATCTACATGAACAAAAACGTTACGCTGATATTACCTTTAAATGTGGCTACACTTTATTTTAAGTGTCCATTTCAATAGAACTAATCATTCATTACATGCAGCAGAGTAATTACACTGTAGTTACATGTTTGTTGCATGTAACTTCTGTACAGCACAATTGCATTCAGTTACAGCATCATTACACTTTAACTATGGTTTAGTTAACTGACACTTAAAGTGTAACCTTAAATACCTACAACTTAAGGCTAACAGTTAAGTGTTTTTAGGGAGGGGTAGTGGGAGGTGTATAATGTATTTTGTTTTTAAAATATTTACTAATTAGTTATGTTTAATTTAAAAGAGAAATAGTCACAAAGGAATCCTTTATGAATGTTTCTATTTTTAAAAATGTTCCTGAAGTACGAATATTTTACATAGCTGCTATACAATGGTTTTCATCTTTATGGTAATTTGTAAAATGTTCATGAAGGACTTGCTGAGTCTGCTCAATAAATATAGTACTACTGACTTCAGGAGTTACTTACCATTTGCTCTGCTTTGTATTTGTATGTAAACTCTTTTTACTTGAAAAAATTTCCCATGATGTTCAGATATGATTTATAATGAACAGTTTATTTTATCTGCATTCATACAAGCAATATTTGGAGTCCCATTAGTACCTTTCAGAGATTGGTTTTGTGGTCTGAATTTATTTTTAATCCTTGTCTCAGTCCTTTATTCTAATTATAACCCAATCTAAAAAGTAATCAGTGTTGTGATCCGTATGTTTTATTGAGCTGTATCATATTTGAATGGCATTAGATTGTATACGCTGTGTGCTGAGTTTATGCTTTACTCTGTTATGACACAGTTTAAAATAACATTATTGTGATGTTTTCGATACATTTTTGTCACAATTCTCTTCATCATATTCTCTTGTTATCCATTAAAAAAATCAAGAGAATAAGTTAGAACTGCACCAGTCTCTATTCTGCTCCACTGTTGTGACACAGCTTGCATATTAAAAAAAAGAGTAGCAAGTGCACGAAATCACACATGTGAACCCACAGCATGGTTGCCTGTGGCAATGGTGGCCTCAGTTGAGCACTTTCAAAAAGGGTGACTCAATCATGATGCCTGTGCACAGGGCTACCTGGCAGGGACGGTGACCAGATGGTGGGGTCTATGAATATATAGACAAGACGTCACTATGTGTACACATATGTGGGGCATTGAGCATGATGTGTGATGGGCAGAAGGGGAGGGCGGGTTTGTGGGGTGTAGTGTGGTGATCGGCTGCCAAGCTGGCCAAGTGGTGTGGTGGGTTGGTGGCAGGCTAGAGTTGGAAGGGTACTAGGTTCGATTCTAGGTGCAGTCTGTTTTTGTGTGCAGGTCTGGGATTTTTTTTATTTTGCACTCCCCCCAACATGCACGCCCCGGAGTTGAGAATCCTTAAGTAGGGCGGTGCGTGGGGCATATGGGGTGCAACTCCCGGCATAAATAGAAAAAATCTAAGTCTCCTGTGTGTTTTTGCTGTGCGCCGGTAGTGTACATTGTTGAAATTGATTTTTAGCGATGTATACTCGCCCTAATGGCAATCACCTTTCTGCGATCTCGGTTATGATGTGGAACCCCAAGCATCAACACACACACACACACACACACACACACAAAATATCTCTTTCTATAGTTTGGAAATTAGATTAATAACACCTTGGGCCTAATACTCAAAATCGTGAAAGGCAGAATGCAAAAATTTGTGCTCCACTTTCCAGTGGCCCGGATGCCCGAAGATGCTACATTCATTGGAATAGCAAACACAAACTGGTGCTATTCAACTGAATATAGGGCCATGTCATCCCCGTGCTAGGCCACTTAGCACTGCCTTGAAATGGCTCCTGAAGTACACTACCACAAATGATTGTGCTGAATCGCAATTCGCAGTATTCAAAGGGACCCATGCAAATGAGCCCATTGGTCATGTAAGGTGCTAAGGGGCCATTTGCATGCCCATTATGATCTCATTTGCATGAGTAGCCATTCAATTTAGCACAGCACAGCCCACCCAATTGCCCATTCCCAGACGTGGAGTTATCCCTGGTGCTAGTGGTCCCCCCCACCTGATCGTTTACCTGGTACATGTATACACTTTCCCTGGTGTCTAGTGGTCCCTCCTCCCACCCGCACCCATGCCCGATGCCCATACACAATGTCGCTGGTGTCCAGTGGTCCCTCCACCCACCTGCACCCATTCCCGATGAACACACACACACAGTGTCCCTGGCACTTAGTGGTCCCTCACCCCCACCCACTCCCATGTCAGACCAGTTGCTGAACTTGGCAAGTTTCAGCCAGTTGGTTGGATCCCTTTCTTTGGGATTTTCAGACTGCCTTGGCACTTCTTTTAAAAAAAAAAAATAGCCAGAGATTGCTAAGGCTTTATAGCACTCCAGGCTTAGTACGAACTCTTCTATTTTGTCCCACCCACCCTCTCTGACCCTGGCCTCTATTAAATACACTTTGACTCATCCCACTAGTTCCTTTTCTCCTCCCTTGCTCTCCCATCTATCCCGCCTCTTACAGTGACCAACTCATTTTCTCTCTTCCAGCAAAATGAGGCATTATTCTACCCATATAACCATGCTCTCGCTTCATGGTATAATAGTTTTTTGCTTTATTCTCTCTGATACTCACAATCCTCACCATTCAGCATCACCACCAAAGACTATGATCTCCCACAAATACCCCACGATGGAGTCTCACACTTACCCCCCTACTGCTATCTTGACCACATGCATCTTGTTGAAACTCCTCTGGGATTTCTCCATAATCTTGATAGCCCTACAGCTCACTGCCCCACACCCACGTTCAATACATGCAACTTTTATCTCCTACACCATTTACCCCTCCCTCCTTTTCCACACTGGCTTTTCCACTCCACACATCCTCCCCATACGAAGATGCCAGAATTCCTCTGAAATTAAACTACTCAACAGATGGATTAAGTACATAATCTGCCTGATGCTAATTTGTGCAGGCAATGTTGAGTTAAATCCTGGCCCACCGCATTCACTTGACTCACCATCCAAATTCGCTGCCACCAAAGGCTTAAAATGCTTGCACCTCAATGTGTGCAGCTTTCTGAAAAAACTAGATCTCATCCACACCTGGATCGCTCACACAGCTCCAGATATTCTTGTGGTTATGGCGACATGGCTAAAAAAATCCACCCCTGACTCTGTACTATCATTACCCTCATGCAATCTCTTCCATAGCAATAGGCCAACAAGGGGAAGGGGCCTAGCAATCTATGTCAAGGAAACAATCACTGTATCTGATATTACCACTGATCACTTGCACAGGGAGTTTGAGATCTTAACACTAAACCTTTCACTATCTCCAAATGAAACTATATCAGTAATAGGTTGCTATAGGCCACCTTCTGGAGGTATGGAGCTCCTGAACTATGTACGTCCTACTTCTGAAACTAAACAAAATGAAATTATCATACTTGGTGACATGAATATCGACTGTCAAAAATCCAGCAACAAATGCCGGCAGTTGAAAGACTTCTGTGATGTAACGAGTTTTGACCAGTTGATAACAGAGATTACTTGCCCCAACCCTAAAATACCTGCTAATGGCTCAGTGATTGACCTAATTCTTACTAACAGACAGCATAAGATTGCCCATACAACTGTATTCCACAATGATGTCAGCGACCATTGTGATGTGGTCTGCATCAGAGGTCAGCCACCTGCCAAATCATCCACTACCTTCACTTGGAAAAGAAGCCTCCGCTAATTCAACTTAAACCATTACCTAACAGACCTCAGAAACATAATCTGGTCTGACCTCTACCTGGCAACAAATATCAGTGATGTGTTCTCCATTTTTAATTGTATACTAAGCTTCCTTATTAACAAGCATGCCCCATAAATTAAATGTAGAACTAAGAAACACACTGCTGCCCTTGGTTTACTGCTGAGTTAAAGACCACACTTAAAGAAAGGGAACATCTATGGACTATAGCCAGAAGGTCAAACTCCCCTCTGACTGAGCTGCATTCAGAGCATGCCATAATGACTGCATTAAAAAGACCAGACCCTCAAAGCAAACTATTACTTATCCACCTTTGATTCGGCAAACAGTAATGCTGGCAAATTCTGGCACATAATTAGCCAGGCAGAAGGTATCAAACTATCCTCCTTATTATCTGGTAAGGTCTCCTTTAAAGGCAAATCCTTATCTGATAAATCAGATATCCTCCATAGCTTTAATGACCACTTTTCAACCTCTGGCCTTGCCTTTGAATCCTCTGAAGCTGCAATCCTCACCTCAATCTACCCAAGCGATTCCCGGTCAAGTCTAAGTATATCTTCTTCACTCCTTTCCACTATAAGGAAGTAGAAGACCTTCTACTCAGCTTAGATACTAAAAAGGGAGCAGGAGCTGATAATATAGGCCCTTTCTTCCTTAAGATTGGTGCCAGGTTCTGAACAATTCCTATTCTTCACCTGTTTAATCTTTCAATCTGCTCCAACACTGTACCAGATGTATGTAAAATAGCACAGGTGCTTCCATTGCTCAAATAAGGAGACCCTATGGAACTTAACAATTACTACCCAATATCAATTCTACCCCTCCTTTCCAAACTCCTTGAGAAATTAATAAATGTTCAAATCAGAAAATACCTTGATAAGTCTAACTTATTTAACCCAGTTCAGTCTGGTTTTAGACCAGCACACAGCACCACCTCTGCTCTAGCCTCATGTTACAAATGACTGGCTCCTCACTATGGATAACAGGCATGTTACAGGGGCTGTATTTTTGGACTTAAGCAAAGCTTTTGACACAGCTGACCATGGTTTTCTCCTCGATGCACTTGATTGCCATGGAGTAACTGGGTCTGCTCTACTATGGTTTAATAGCTGTTTAAAAAACAGATTTCAACAAGTCAAAGGGGACGGTTCCCTATCCCCACTCCTTCCCCTCATGAGGGGTGTTCCCCAAGGCTCAATCCTTGGACCTCTCCTATTCATGATTTATATCAACTCAGTTGGTGATAATGTTAATGTAGCCAAATTACATCTGTTTGCTGATGATACAGTGATGTATCTTTCCATGCCTACAGCAGATAAAGTCCACACAGAGCTCCAGTCAGAATTCAACCTGTTACAATACAGACTTGTTCAATCAAAACTCCTACTGAATGCAAATAAAACAAAAGTAATGTACTTCCCTTCTAAACACACTTCAGCTGCCTCAAGTGCGCTCGCCTCCCTACTTCTCATTAAAACTCTTCTTGGAGATGACCTCAAGGTGATCAATAACTTTAAATATTTGGGTTGTGACCTCGATCAACATTTAACCTTTGCTGCCCACATCACTTCTCTTACAAAGAAACTATGACAAAGAATAGGATTTTTCTACAGAAACAAACTGTTCTTTCCCACTGAGGCTAGGCTACGCTTAGTACAAACAATGTTCATCCGACTCCTTGATTATGCTTACATACTTTATGGTCACTGCTCTGATACCCTGCTCCACCAGCTAGACACACTTTACCATAGGGCAATCCATTTCATTTCCAGGCTCACCGACACATATACCACTGCAACCTGTACACATCCCTAGGGTGGACCTCTTTACCCACAAGATGTCTCATCCATTCTCTCACTGGGGTCTACAAAGCACTCATGTCCAAGCTCCCTCTTTACTTAACTAATCACTTTCACAATGAGTCCTACAGGTACTCCCTATGGAAATGCTCCTACACTATACTTGAGGTGCCTTACTCCCGTACATGTTTCGGCAACATGGCTGTAAGTCGTGCTCTCCTGGTAGCTTGGAATATAGTCCAATCTTAGCTCAAACTTCAAACCCTAATCCCCCTAAACAGCTTCAGATAACTAGTAATAGTATTTTGTTTGATTCCTGCAATCACCATTAAGTAGCTACCACTCCCGATTTTGCCTAACCAGTATCCCTCACCTCTGTGGCCTAGAAACTCCACCCTGACCTCACCTTCATACCTGTACCCTACACCTCAACCTTCCCACTTCCCCATATCTACTATACATTCTGTTCACCCCATTCCTGCCTATCTGCTGCTGTACTGACAACCCATGCTCTCACCTTCCTCACAAGACAGTCCCATTTCACTATCTGCCTATTCTCAGCACTTTCCTCCTCTCTATTCCCCCTTCCTCTGATCTTATTCTAGCCCTTTTCTCTTCCTGCCTACTCTCAGCACTCTCCCCTCTGTTTCCTCCCTTCCTTCATTGTAGTCCAGATACCTAAGTCATACTATTGTGAAATACTGATATTATATTCAAACCATGCTCAGTTTTCCCACTGCATTACCTTTAAAGTGGTGTCTTTTGTTATTGATCTCAACGTGATGACATTTTATTGATTGTACATTTATGTTGTTTGACCAATGAGCACTGTTCAATTGTAAACACAGCTTATATGTATTTTATGTCAATGTTATGTCCAATGTGTCCTCTAGGACCTCCTTGTAAATGACCCTGCTCAATGGAGTATTACTGACAACCTGAACTTGAATTACTCCCATGTCCAATGTAACAGAACATTTACCCTGGTGTCTAGTTTCCCCCACCCAGTGAACTGCCTGAGTAATAAAAGAAGATTCTCCCTGGTCTGCTGCAGTCCCTCCACCTTGTCCCATCCCTCTTTCTGTACCAGTGAAAGCTCACCCCAGTGTGACAATCCCCCCAGCGATCACCAGCCTACCATTAACATGTGGGATGCCTGTGGCAAGGATTGCCCCCCCAACAACACTGCTCCGTCCCAATTTCTGAATAGTTATATTCTAACCCCCCAAGCCCATGTTTTGTTGGTGTCTAGTGGTCCCCTCCCTCCTCCAGCACTGAGAAACCACCCCCTTGTCACCCTTACCTGAATCTCGATGCCACAAGGAAGCAACAGTGATGCAGCCCTCAACACATCACCTCAGCTGCCCACCACCTGACAGAAGCAAGGAATGAGCTACTTATTTACAAGGAAAATAAGCAGCATGATCTTTGCTTCTGCCAGTTGATGAATGGCTGAGCTGGTGAATGGTGGGCTGTCACTTGCTGTTACTTCACAACAGCATCAAGATTCAGGTAAGAGTGACTCGGGGGTTCTTGATGCTGCAGGAGAGAAGGTGGCCACTAGACACCAACAAGATATGGGCTGGGGGGTTCAGAATATCACTATTTGGAACAAGGCTGGAGTTGAGTTGTTGGGGGTGGCATTACTTGCCACAGGCATCCCACACATTAATGGCAGACCAACGAGTGCCAGGAGGATTGTCAAACCTGGGTGGGCTTTCACCAGTATGGGATTGGGATTAGACTGGGGTATGGACCACTGGACACCAGGTAGAATCTTCTTTTATTAATTGGGCAGGGGGAATCACTGGACACCAATATAAATGGTCTATTACATCAGGCATGGGTGCAGGTGGGGGTAGGAACCATTAGATGCCAGGGACAATGTGCGTGGAGATTGGGCATAGGTGTGGATCAGGGAGGAACCACTGAACAACAGGGAAATTGTATTTTTTCATTGGGTATGGGTGCCAGTGGAGGGAGGGACCATTGGACACCAAGAACACTGTTTTGGTGGCTCTCAACTGGTGGGGTGGGGCCACAGCACTTCCCCCAACAATTGCTAGGATTGTGCAGGACTTAGTCATGGTCTCCATCAGTGGTATTTGCTCTGTGCAAAGGGACTGCACAAAATGACCTTGTGTGGCACAAATACTCTGAATATTGGACTGCACCGATATTTAGGTCTCCACCCCTCCATTTACATTGCACCCCCATCCACAGTTTGCACAGATGTAAACCCTGTTTGTACATGTGAACTGGACTTTTGAATATAGGAAATCTGTACAAAGCCCTGTTTGCACATGCAAACCAGGATTTGCACTGGGGCAAACTTTTGAATATCAGGCCCCCCACATTCTAAGTTATTGCAATCAGAGAGCAGAAAGACAGCTGGATGTTATGTGTTTGACAGAATGGCACCCGTTTTGATCTAATCACCCTGTTTATTATTACTGTTGCAGTATTTACTCACATTGTAGACTCTGCTATGAATGATTCAGTGTTTACTTTCAGTCATCCCATTGCTTCCCCCTGTCTTCCTACAGATGTGCACATCTGTCTATTAACTTAGTGTGCATGCAGCGGATGCATTACTACACTCCTCACAAGGAAGCCACCACTAGAGCAACAAGAGATCCTGGCTATGGCATCTCCCCAGTAGCTAGGAGATGCCAATAGTAGCAACACTACATTATTTCTGGCTACTTGGGCATGTGCCAACAAATCTGGGTCATCTTCAAAAAAGCATTGTACACTTCGACTGGACCACTGGCAGCCCCAGAAATATGTACATATTTTGAAAGAGGTGGCTTGATCTATGGACACAGGCTGACAAGTCAATTATTTCATGTGCTGAGCACCATGCATATAATTATATCTGTGCATAATACCATGGCAGAATTCTTGTATCATGCAAGTTATGTGAATGATGTGCATGTGCAGCATATGCTAATAATCAGGTCATTATGTTTCCATTTCAGCATTCTTCAGTAGCAAAGAAACTGAATGCAAATTACAAATACACTAATGTAGGATGAAATAAAGCATGCAATTCTCAGAAAAAAATAATTTTCTTTCTTATGTACTGTAGCTAAATAATTAACTAGAAAGTGAAGTCCTTGTGCACACCTCTTAAAATAATGTACTTAATAGATTCTTGTAAATATAGTACTTAATACCATGAGTTATGTGTCTGAAACTACTGCCCATAATTTTAGGGGAGATACTGTAATTGAAGGCTAAATAGGGATGTTTGATTATGTTAAAAATTTTCATAATGAAGTGTGAACAAATAAATTTGTTGCATGTGACAGGCCATCACAAACCTAATGCATACAGCTGCTGTATCCATAACATTTATAGACAGAGATGCAGCCTTGCAATCATCTTTATTCAGATATGAATGAAAATATGTATTTTAGTACGAGTATTGTCTGAGAGGTTAACAGTTGTCCAGTCGTGTGATACTATTATTACTAGACGTCTTTCATTCATATTAGAATGAAGCAAGCTAACAATTGCTTCTGGACCAACAACTATGGTCCTGTTTCTTCAAAGTTATCATACAGTACGGAACTCTTCCCTAAATCAAGCCAAGCTGTACTCACATCATGCACAATGTTCCCCTATTTTTTTCTTGGATTTATTTGGGGCCAGGGTTGGGTGTATACTGCTGTACCCTGCAAGGATTTTATTTTTACTTTTGGGTTCAAATCTTATTAAGATGCAATAATTAATAAATAATTAAGAGTCATTAGCAATTGCTACATGTATCTTTCTAGGGAACAAAAATAGGAGTATGTACAGATCACAGCAAAGACAATGCAGAGAATGAACATGTTGACAACTGCAGGACCATAGTCTCATGATGGTTGAATCGGATGAGAGAAAGCTTCCAGCCTTTTAAAACTCCAAGGTCCAAACTTCACAAATATTTGTCATATGTAAAGATTTCATGATAAGGGATGTTTGTCTAATGATAGTACCCCCATCCACCCATCGTCAGCACTATGTCTTGACACACCCATCCCTCCAACTGTATTTAGTCATACAGTAAATAAATACTGTATGAGCTGTATTGTCCCTCATAGAACTTTATCTTACCAGTCAGATTTCTGAGAACAGACACAAACACTATGAGATCAACCTTGGTGCCCAGCATCAGCGCAGTAATCATATTTCCCAGGGATGGTTAATATGAGAAACAAAAAGTTTTAACTCTTCTGAACCTCACACAGTCAGCATAAGGGAGAATAACCTTTCATTCATAATTAATATATTAACTCTATTTGTTATTGCATACCACGTTTTATAAATATATATATATATATATATGAGACAAAGAACCTCTGTGAGCAAACACTGAGGCAAGGGTTACCCTAAAGGGCATTTGGCTGGGAAGCCAAGTTTCAAGAAAATACAAAATCACACATGCCCCCACAATGCAAAGCATCATGGGCTGCATATGCAAATCCCACAGAATGTTATGCTGGTCCAACTTTAAGCAGAATTGCATGGTGCCGAAAGGCCTCTCACACAGTTTGCAAAGGGTACTAACAGAAGACATAGACACGTGTTTCGTCCTACCAGGACTCATCAGTATGCCTCGTCTGTTTGGCACCCCAGTGGAATGGACCAGCTACCCTTAAGGCAGTGTGCCTTGGATATATTGTGGTGAACCCATTAAAATAAAAAACTATTTAAAAGACAAAGAACCTCTGTGCTCAAACACTGAGGCAAGGGTTACCCTAAAGGGCATTTGGCTGGGAAGACAAGTTTATGACAGAGGTTCTTTTTGTCTTTAAATAGTTTTTTATTTTAAATGGGTTCACCACAATATATCCAAGGCACACACAAAGAACTTCTGTGCTCAAACACTGAGGCAAGGGTTACCTTAAAGGGCATTTGGCTGGGAAGACAAGTTTATGACAGAGGTTCTTTTGTCTTTAAATAGTTTTTATTTTAATGGGTTCACCATAATATATCCAAGGCACACTGCCTTTAAGGGTAGCTGGTCCATTCCACTGGGGTGCCGAATAGACAAGGTATACTGATACAGTCCTGGTAGGACGAAACACATGTCTATGTTCCTGTTAGTACTTTTGCAAACTGTGTGAGAGGGCCTTTTGGTACCATACAATTCTTTTAAAGTTGGACCAGTATAACATTCTGTGGTGATTTGTATATGCAGCCCATGATGCTTTGCATTGTGGGGGCATGTGTGATTTTGTATTTTCTTGAAACTTGGCTTCCCAGCCAAATGCCCTTTAGGGTAACCCTTGCCTCAGTGTTTGTGCACAGAGGTTCTTTGTCATTTAAATAGTTTTTTATTTTAATGGGTTCACCACAATATATCCAAGGCACACTGCCTTAAGGGTAGCTGGTCCATTCCACTGGGGTGCCAAACAGATGAGGCATACTGATGAGTCCTGGTAGGACAAAACACGTGTCTATGTCTTCTGTTAGTACCCTTTGCAAAC
This sequence comes from Neoceratodus forsteri, assembly GCA_016271365.2. Taxonomy (NCBI): domain Eukaryota; kingdom Metazoa; phylum Chordata; order Ceratodontiformes; family Ceratodontidae; genus Neoceratodus; species Neoceratodus forsteri. Next base: position 1,434,788,238 of record CM028131.1, on the reverse strand, counting down.
TGTGTGAGAGCCCTTTTGGCACCATGCAATTCTGCTTAAAGTTGGTCCAGCATAACATTCTGTGGTGATTTGCATATGCAGCCCATGATGCTTTGCATTGTGGGGGCATGTGTGATTTTGTATTTATATATATATATATATATATATATATATATATATCAGATTAAAAAGAAGAATGTGATTAGACAGCAAAGTGACATTTATATGTTCATTTAAGGGGTCTTGGGTGATATACTTCTATCATTTAATGTCAAACCTCCACACACATAATAATAGTAATTGTCACATTGTATATTTCTGACAGCAAACCTCTGTGACTACTCATAGAGTGTAGCCCAGTTAAATGCACATTGGATAAGTGCACATCCCACTTAACTGCATATGATTTAATTGTCCTGTTTTTTCCTATATCATTAATGTTATTTTTCCATGTTCAGATCACATTGGCTAAGTACAAATCCCACCTAAGTGCACATTTTTTCACAGCCAGCAGTCTGATCATTTTGTAATTAAGTGTGCATCAATGAGGTGTAAGTTGATCACTCTATATACTTGAGAGAAACTCCTACAGCTTTCAGTGGTAGCAGTAGGGATGGGTGAAAGTTGCAAATTCCACCTTGGCAGAACATTTGTGGAATTTTGGAAATTCCACAAAAGTTTTTGCACTTTTGCCTATGGTAAGACTGGAAAAGTCTGCCCATTTTCCACAGATTTTCACTTTTTTCTGTGGAATGTTTGGGCCAAACTGCATAATAATACATTAAACTGGAATGTATTTCATCCGCAGTTTAATGTATTATTTAGTGATACAGCCCCCCTACCCCACCGATTGCTGGCCCCTGGTTCTTGTGCCACCCCATTGGTCACCAACTCCATATAAAAAAAAAATTGTGTCCAGTCCCCCCACCCACCCGCCAATCACCTCTCCATATAAAAAATAAAAATATCCTCATTCCCTGGTGTCTAGTGGCTCCCCACCAGCTGATTGCCAGCCCCATATAAAAAAAAAAGTTGATGTCCATCCAGTCCCCTCACCCACCCACCAATCATCCTTCCATATAAAAAATAAACTACCCTTATTCCCTGGTGTCTAGTGGCCTCCCCACCCACTGATTGTCAGGCCCATAGAAAAAACAAATGTCAGTGTCCAGTCCTCCCCACTGATCACCCCTCCATATAAAAAATAATAATATCCTTTACACATTTCCTGGTGTCTAGTCGACCCCCCCACCCTGGCAGGTAGTCCATCACCACCCCGCTCCCCCCATCCCAACACTGAGCAGGTGACCAGCACAGCCCTCCTCTTTCCTCTGTGGCTGGCTGCTCACTGAGCTGAATGAATGATCATGTGCATGCTCATTCATTCAGCTCCAATGATAACCAGCCATGGAGAGGAAAAGAAGGAGCTGTGCTGATCACTGCTCATGGTTGGGATGAGGAAAATGAGGTAGTGATGTACTACAAAATTAAGAATCCATAGACACTAGGGAAATGAGGAAAGGACATTATTATTTTTTATCTGAGAGGTGATTAATGGATGGGAACAAGGGGACTGGACACTAACATTTTTTACTAGGGGCCATAGATCAGCAGGTGTGGGGCACTAGACACCAGGAAATGAGATATTTTATTTTTATATGGAGGGACAATCAGTGAGTGAGTGGGAGGACTGGACACTAACACTTTTTTTGAAATAGAGCCGGCCATCAGTGGGGGGGCACAAGAAACCAGGGGCCAGCGATTGGTGGGGGGAGTTAATGAATTTAACTGTAGGAGGAAACGCCACAGAGCTGAACACTGGCAGTGATCAGTTCTGCAGAATTTTTCCCAGCAGTTTAATACATTAACCTGCAGTTCTTACATTTATTCCACAGTTTTTAGATAGAATTTCCACGAAAGTTGGTGAAATGATTTCTGAACTTGCGCAGAAGCAAAAGTCTGACTTTTGCCAAAATTCCATCGGAGGAATTTTTCTTCCACACACATGGCAGGCAGCATGGAAAGGAAGCAGAAGTGAAAGTTTGACTGTTGTTGAAACTCCACTGGTGGAATTTTTCTTCCACACACATGGCAGGCAGCATGGAAAGGAAAACATTTACTTTATCTTTGGGGAGAAAGTAGCATTGTTTCAGTGACTGTGACAGCCTGATAGCAGAAGAGGTGATGTGGCAAGCCATTATGGCATAGATGTTTCTATATCCTAAATTGTGGCTAATAAAGTAAAAATCCTGGCCAAGTGGGAGAAGAGAGAAAAATTACAAACAAAAGACAAAAGTGACTAGAAAGAGTGAAATGGTGGAAACTGCTATTTTAACATGGTTCCCCACTAGCAGGGCAGATGACTCTCCAATCAGTGTCCCTGTTCTGCTTCTAAAAGTAACTGGCAGTAATGCTGAGACAACCAATCAGTATAACCAAAAGTTGCCTATGCCACACAGGATAGAGAGGAATGCCATGGTTTTTAAATACTGTAATGGAGAAAAAAAGGCATCAACAGCAATTCAGCTCATCAGTGGCTAACTAGCATTCTGCCTCAGATCTTAAAGGATGCTCTACCAGATTCCATTTACAACTGTAATGGAACTTTAAAGCCACCTTGGACAGAACATCGTCTTTCAGATCCTTTGTATCCTGTGGTGGGAAAAAAGCTGGGGAGAGGATATCAGTGCTGCTTTGTTACAATATGGACAGCACCAATTGCATGAAACCACTGGTGAAAGGTTGACAGAAATGGCCATGCCGTCTGCCAGTTCTTCCCTTGCTGAACTACAAGTGGACTATGAAGAAAACTCAAATGTATGGATGACAGCAGAGATATTTTCTGAATGGTTAAAAAAAATCAGATTCATCATCACTGAGAAAAAGTCATGCTGTTCCTTAATAATTGTAGCGCTCACCCCAGTATCCAGCTGTCGAACATTAAACACTACTACCCCCAACACAAAAATATTAATCCAGACCTTACATATGGGCATCATTTCTAATATAAAACACCTCTATTGGAGAAGAGTTAGCTCACTTACACCCTGACCCCCCCAACTTGTATCATAGTATAGTCCTCCCTCGTTATAATGAACTCATTGGGAGCCACATGATAAGTTCGTTGTAACGAGGATTCATTATAATGGGAAACAAGTGTTTCAATAGCAACTGATTGTACCGTTCAGTGTCAGTTGATGAAATAAAATACCATATACACAGACACCAATTCTAGCAGTGTATCAGATCTTTATTTGTAATAAAAACAAATTTGTATTGTATTATACTGTGCTTTAAAATCAGGAAGTAATTTATTGCACTATGATTTCTTAAAAAAAGTGTCCAGAGTAGTCTAGACTATTTTATGCTGCAACACTTCCATTTTGCAGTGTTAATAAGCTGCTTAAGCTGGAGCAGCTGCAGAGAAGACACATAAGGTCGGCATTCTAGGTAGTACAGACCTTTCTCAAGTCCTAAAATGCCCTCTGCTGCCCGAACATAATGATTGTCTGCCTCAGGTTCAGCAGGTTCGTCTTCATCTGTCTCCTGTGATGTGATTTCCTGGGCACCATTCTTTACCTCTGCTAATATGGCATCATCTGTTATTGCTTCTGAGACAGATACTGCATCCTCCTCAGTAAACCACCGCTGCAGCTGCTCTTGGGCTTCATGGCCAGTCCCTTCAATGAGCTATAGCCTGCAAGCTATACCAGTGTCTTCAATATCACTCTCGGTACCAGTTGCTGACAGTTCGGGCTGAGGTGGTGTTGTGCTGTCTTCGTAAATTGCCCCAGAACATCTCACCAGCAGTTTGTGACTTTTGCAGTTGTGATGGAATCCCATGCTGTACCAGTAACATACATCATGGCTTTGATGCTGAATGACTTTAGGAAGTTAACCAGTTGCATACTGCTGTCCTGCAGAACGATTTCCTGAAGCAGTTGCTTTCTATACAGCTTTTTTAGGTTAGCATTAATGCCCTTGTCCATGGGCTGTATCATAGATGTCATATTGGGAGGCAGATATGAAATGGTGATTTTACCATCTCTACTCCTAAGTTCCTCTGTATTTGGGTGAGCAGGGCACTGGTCTAGGAGTAACAGTGCTTTAGTGTCCATTATTTTATCTCTGAGGTAACTGCACACTGAGGGCACAAACTGTCAGTGGAACCAGTTTCTGAAAATGTCTCAAGTCATCCAAGCATTCGCACTGGAATCATACAGTAATGGTAGTGTATCTCTTTTGATGTGGTGGAAACACTGAGGGTTGGCGAAGTAATCAATGCAGAGAGGTTTCAATTTGTGCTCCCCTATTGCATTTGTGCAAACAAGCAGAGTGAGGCAGTCTTTATAAATTTTATATCCCTTTGAAGCATCGCTTTCTGTTCTGGAAGCAAGTGTACGATCTGGCACGCATTTATAAAACAGATCAGTTTTATCAGCATTGTACAACTTGCAAGGCTCAAAATCTCCATTCTCAAGAATGTCCATTCATTTTAGCATGAAGTGAGCTGCTGCACCACTGTCAGCCGACCTCTGTTCTCCTGCAGTCTTTAACTGCCAAATCCCATTTCACCTCTGAAATCTCCAGAGCCAGCCAGGGGACGATTTAAAGCTGCATTCTTCCCCTAGCAGCCGCTTGGTGAGTGATTCCACCTTTTCTTTCACAATCACCCCTGACAGAGGCACGCCAGCAGCCCACTGACTCTCAAACCATATTCGGACAGCCTGGTCTACTTCGGCATTACTGGCCAACCTTAATTTTTTCCTCTACATTCTGTCCTTCTAGCAGCACTGGTCAGCAAATGTTCGCAGAGACTACTCCTGTTTGCAGATAGTGCTGATGGTGGATTTAGCCAAGGAGAACTAATGTGTGAGTTTAGCAACTCCCACTCCATTCTTCAATCAGTCAATAAGCGACAGTTTGGTGTTCACATCTAGTGCCTTTCGTTTTTTTGGTTCTGGCATTTAAAGAAAGCAGACGAACTGCGCTGATGGAAAATGCAGAGTGACAGGCTTGGTGGAGGTCACTGAACATTGTGAGAACACAGCGGGCTTCTTATAATTTAATAATAAAGCCAAACAAGAGTCAATTGACAGGTGCTAATTTCAAGTATGTGTGCTTGCTATCAAACCGCATTGCTTACAATGTATTTATTTATTTATTTAAGAGTTTCACCAGGAAGGCATACTGAGCAGAGTACTGCTCAATTCCAGATGTGTCCTGGGGGGAGGGGAAAGGATGTATACAGCATTAAAAAGTGCACAGTAAGTACAGTACATTACAGCAACAACACAGGTATTAAATAGATACAAGTAGCAACACAATAACTATTACTTAGATGATGAAGCAACCAGCTGGTACTCAGAGTGCAGTAGTTTAAGTTAACTAGCTAGCAAGTTCAGTGGTTCAGCAACTCATCTAAGCCGTAAAGTGCCTATATAAACTTGATGGTCACACCCTATTTATACAGGAGGATTACAGGAGAATGCTATTGCAGTAGAGTGAGTGCAGGCATATGTATTCAAGGGAGGACACTGAGGGCCTGGGACAGACACAGAGTCATCAGGTGTGGCCAGTGGGGTATTAGGTATTGTGTTGGGACTGCCTGCAGGAGCAGGTGGGGGGGGAATGACTTAAGGAGTAGGTTATGCTGCTGGATGTTATCTGTATGAGTAATGACCGCTGGTAAGGAGTTCCATAGCTTAGGCATACGGTAATTGAATGCGGCCTTCCCTTTGGCTGTTGACATGTGTGGGACATGTAGAAACTGGGAGTCAGTGTTTCTGAGAGAGTACGTCGAGGGGGGTTGAGCTAGCAGGGCAGACTCAAGGTAAGGGGAAGGGACTGAGCACAGAATTTCACAGCTAGCCTCGCACCGTGGAGCTGTCTCTGATCCTGGAGCAACGGCAGGTCTAGAGACCTGTAGAGATTGCAGTGGTGCATTGAGGGAGGGTAGTCTAGGGCAAACTGACAGAAGGAGTGGAAAAGAGGGTCGAGTCTTACTAGGATAGTTTTGGGGGTGGGGCTGTAGACTATGTCTCCATAGTCAAGTATCGGGAGGATTATTTTCTGAAGGATAGCCTTGCGGGTTTCCTGGGGGATGCAGCCCCTGTTTTGATGCAAGGCACCCAGCTCGTGGTGCAATTTCTTGTGGATTGAGTTGATGTGGGCTGAGAAGTCAAGGTACTGGTCATGCCAGACCTTAAGATACCGGAAGGAGGTACAGCCCTACAATGGTGTCCTATCTGTGGTGTGGAAAGTGGAGGTGGCGGGAAGATGGGACAGTCTCTGCCTACTACCGAAGGTTAGGGAGATGTTTTGGGGATTTAGTGAGAGCTGGTTAGAGCAAAACCAATGCTGGACAGCAGTGAAGTCATCCTGAAGTCTAGTGGCCACTACAGCAGGGAAGGGACCTGACACATACAGTGCCGTATCATCTAAGTATCTGTGTATGGATAAGTGTGCACATATTGCGGGCAGGTCATTTAAGAAAATGGAAAACAGGATCAGGCAGAGGACCAAGCCTTGTGGGACATCAGTATTCACAGGGAGGGGGGCAGAAGTATGATGACCAATTCGGACAGATTGAGACCTACCAGCTAAGTAGGATTGGAACCAATTGGTGCTGGTTGCAGAGAGGCCAGCATGTGCCAGCTTGGTTAGTAGAAGGGTGTGGGAAACCATGTTGAATGCCTTGGCAAGGTCAACAAAGACAGCCGAGATGATGTGCCCATGATTCATACCCATGAGGACTGTGTCGGTAAGTCGTAGCAGGGAGGTGATGGTGGAGTGCGACTTCCTAAAACCAGACTGGTACAGTGTGAAAAAGGAGAAGGAGTCAAGAAAGTGGGAGAGTTGGGCAAGCACAAGGCACTCCTGAATTTTGGCTAGGACGGGGAGTAGGGAAACAGGGCAGTAGTTACCAGGTGAGGAGGGGTAGCCCCCTTTCAGGAAAGGAATGACTGTGGCACATTTCCACTTGGATGGTACTGAATTTAGCGAGAACGAGAGATTGTATAGCTTGGCCAGAGGGGCGTCGATGGCTGGGGCAGACAAGTAAAGCATTTTGGAGTCCAGACTCGAGGAACATTTACCTTTAGTGGGGTTTAGTGCCTGCAGTGCTTTTAGTACCTCAGTTGGGGTGACCAAATGAAAGATGAACAACAGGGAGGTGGATGGATTAGGTGTGGATGGACATGGGTGGGGTTGGGAGAGAGAGGAAAGGAGAGAGGATGCACAACCTGTGAAAAAGGTGTTAAGGGCTGAGACCACAGCACCTGGTTCAGTGATGATGGAGCCATCAACATTGAGGGCAGTGGTAGGGGGCTGAGCAGGGTGGTGAGAAGCAATTTTATTGTTTTCCAGAAATTCACAGGGCAATTTAGGTTAGCGTGGAGAGAGGCCTTGAAGTAGTTAGCCTTGGCCTGGCGTAGAAGTCTGGTGCAGGAATTCCGATGTGTGTGGTAGAGGTGGAGTGCCTCCAGGGTACACTTTACCTTATAGGCTTTACAAGCCTGGTCCCTGGCATGGAGTTGCTCAATAATATTGGTGGTGACCCAGGGCAGGTGGGTGCCCCTTACACGGGTCCTTCTCAGTGGTACATGTTAGTTCCATGCAGCAAGGAATTTGGTTTTGAAAAGGTCAAGGGCAGAGTCGATGAAGGGTGCCCAAGGGATGAAGGACCAGTCCATTTTGGTCAGGTCATATAGGAGCATTGAGAGGTCGAGGGATTTATACGACCTGGCAAGCAGTATCTGCAGTGGAGGAGCTTTGGGCCTGAATATTCTCCTTACAATGTAGATCACGTGGTGGTTACTTAGTGAGTCCGGCAGGAGTCCTGACTCAAGAATACGATGAGGGTACGAGGTAAGAGCCCAGTCTAGAAAGGAGTGTTTCTGGGAATTATGATTCAATCGTGTGGGTTCAGCAATTTGTTGGGTCAGATTTAGGGAGACTACCTGGCTCCGTATCTTAGAGCTTGTGATGGAAAGCCAGTTAGAGTTGAGGTCACCAAGGATAATCAGCTCGCCTACTGATCCAAGCAGTTTAAGTGTGCTTAAATGGTCCATTTTAAATGGTGTGGGGGTTTTGGGGGTGCAGTAGGACCCAGCTATATATAATGGTACTGAATGGGGGAGTGAGAGCTTAATTGGCAAGGAGTCAATGGACAGAGTGGGCAAGGAGAGCTGACAGGAGTGCAATGGAGGTGTGCAGTGATGTACATGGCAACACCACCACCTCTTTTATTACCAATCCGGTAATGCCGAATGAGGGAGTAGTCAGGGATCGAAAATTCAGCATCCAGATTGTGGGGCTTCAGCCATGTTTCGGTTATGATCAGTTTGTCTGGGCGTAGCATAAGAAAATTAGGTTGTAGGATGTTAAGCTTGTTCAGGATGCTGCATATGTTTAGGTGCATTATTTTAAGACTCCATGGTAGTTTTATGGGGGTGGCGGGGATTGGGGGGGGCTGGTCCAGGGTTAAGCTCCACATCACCTGCAAGAAGAAGCAGCAGTGTGAGTAGCTGTTTAGCTATAGGCATAATCCCTGGTGACTTGTTATGGGCTCAAAGTTACTGGACAGGTTTAGGAGGTCTGGGTGAGTAAGAAAATCTTCGTATGGTCAGCCCAGTGTGGAAGGAGGTTGGCAGGATGGATGCGCCAGGTGTCCAGTTAATCGGGAGACATAGAAGCAGTGGACCTGTGGTTGCAGTGGTGTGGAAGGGAGGGGAAGCTGCCCTACTGTCTATTAAGCTGGTGTTTGGCTGAGGGACAGGATAGGAGGAAAGTGGGGGGGATGTTAGAGGTGGGAACATGCACAGCATAGTGAGGTACAATGGCATCATATTGAAGATGCTGTGCTATAGGGTGGCCACTAGTGGTGATAGCAGATAATCTGCTAAGGGGAAAGCGGGCTGTTACAAATAATCACATGATTCTCTCAACCTATATAAGGCTAAGTCCACCTAGGGTGGTGGGGGGGGGGGGGGAGGCCGCGCATAGCGCCTGCGGGGTCTCAGTAAGCCAACTGAAGCTGTGCAGCAGTGTGCCCTTCATACCTGAGTGCCCTTAAGTCAGTGGGGATCCAGCTTGGGGGAGGGCAGGACAAGTGAGGCCCTCATGACCTCCGTGGACACTGGGGAAGAGAGAGAGAAAGAGGAGAAGATGATTAATCACACCACTATAGATCTGCACTAATATCAAATTGATCATAGCTGTGCATAGTTGGGCCTAGTACTGCATCAATTAACAGTAGCTTGCAACCTACAGGTACACTAAACTGAGAAATGGAGCTTAATGGAGTTTAGTGGCTAATTGAGGGATACCAACTGCACTGCACTACACTGCAAGCTGATAACCACAATCGCAAACAGCAGTTTGACATTCATATAAAAAGCACCTTTTTTGTTCTTTTTTGCGGGGTCCATGACCGGTGTTCATAACATGCAGGATTCGTTATAATGAGATTTGTTATAACAGGGGAGAACTGTATCATAGTATCATAGTAATGTGTCAGCAGAAAAGGACCATCCTTGTCCATCTAGTCTGCCCATTTCCAACCCGCTCACCTACTTGTCTCTACTTTCCAGGGGTATTTTCCCCTGCCCACCAGCCAACCCGTTGTGTCTGTCCCACACCCTCTTGAATTCCTCCTCTGTCTCTGTGCACACCACCTCATTAGGTAATCTGTTCCAGGGTTCCACCACCCACTCAGTGAAATAACATCTCCTTACATTGCTCTTAAATCGCCCCCTTCCATTCTTAAATTATGACCCCTTGATTTAACTCCTACTTTCCTTTTGAATAATCTACCTTCATTCACTTAATTTATTCACTTCATATACTTAAAAGTCTCTATCATGTCACCACTATCTCTTGTAACCTCCAGCAGGTATAGATTTAGTTCTCTCCATCTAGTCTTGTCTGGCTTCTCTTTCATAACTTGCACTATCTTTGTTGCCCTTCTCTGAACCCTGCTCAATCCATCTATATCCTTTCTTAAATGAGGCCTCCAGAACTATACCCCATACTCCAGGTGTGGTCTGACGATGGTCTTATATAAAGGTATCAATACCTCCCTCTTCCTACTTGTTATACCCCTGCCTATGCATGCCATCATTCTATTAGCTTTACCTACTGCCTTACTAAATTGGTCACCTACCTTAAGGTTGTTTGAGATTATAATCCCCAGGTCTCTTTCCTGTTCTGTTTGCTTGATCAGTCCTCCCCCCCCCCCCCAGTGAGTACTCAGCCAGTGAATTTTTATGTTCCACATGCATCACTGCATACTTCTTAGCACTGAACATCAGCTGCCAAATGTCTGACCACTTCTCTAGGGTGCTCAGATCTCTCCTCATCACCTCAACCCCCACCTGCTAGGTCAACTTTATAATGTAACTTTGCATCATCCACAAAATGACACACTTTCCCTTCAAGTCACACTGATATATCACAAATATATAATCCCATGTAATGCAGTGTAATGAGTTACACCTTTTTTCAAATGTATTCCCTGCCCAAGTACTAAAAACCAGTGTCTCCATGTTATTCTATATAATCTACTTAAATATACAGCCTACTTTAATGGATAAATTTCTCATACAAAATGGGTATACATTTAAACGAGCTACACTGTCATAATTTTAGCTAACTCAGAACAACTGAAGACCAAGCTTCAGGCTGCTTACCAAATCTTGGATGGCACAACTTACTAATGTGTTAATTCAACGTACAATATTGAAATAGCTTTACTTTGTGAGTAGTCACTCTAAATTCAAGTGTTTATATCTGGAACTAGGATGGACTCCAAGATGTTCATACTCAGATGAGATGCCCTTCCCCATTATAGTCTAATATGTCTGGCATAAAGCATAAACTAATCCCTGCTGGGCAGTTGGTGGAGTGCCTGTTGGGCATGTATCCCACAAATTTTCAAACATAGTCCAAAACTGAGGTCTAATTCTTTTAGTACATCTCACAAAAGGCAGAACTCAGAGCCCCCCACACACAAAACAAACATTTATATCTAGCATTCAGCACCTCAGTAACTGAGGCATCATAGTGATAATTGTTGCTCCTTACAACATTTTCGCTCAGCATCCACACATATGAGCCTATCCAGTCAGAATAGGGCTACCAGAATAGCACACGTACAGAGAGCACTAGTCTGAATAACTCTGCCATGAACAGCGAGAGGGGATTGACAGCAAGTTGCAGTAAGCTCTCCCCAGGTCACTGTCCATGGTGCCTCCACAGGATAGGGGCAGCAGAATTCTGGAGGCTGGCCAAGCTGCTCCCGTGATGTGGAGGGCTGAGGCATGCAGCAGTTTGGCCTGGTGGTAGTGGAGACCAGGGCTCTAATCATAGTCTCCCTAGATTTTACCTTTATCAGAACTTAATTTCTTTTTACAAGGGGCTGTGGAAGCAGTATTCCACTGCCCCACAATTTTCTTCCTGTCCCGTGATCTGCTACCCCTGGGATTGGGCTCTATTAGTCTGGGGGGTGGGGGGGCAGAGCCCCCTTCAGAACATAAAGTGGTGGCATTTTGACCAGTGCTGTTCTTGACCACGCTGTTTTCAGTGGAGCTATTATGACCTTGTACCCATATGAGGCATGCTTTAATTTCATTTGACATGAAAATAATTAAAGCTATCAGTGTCAGTAGCTCAGCAGGTAGCACACTCACCTCTGAGGTCAGAAGTTCTGAAAGCTGTGGGTTCTATCTCCACACCAGGCACTTGGGTTAAATCCCAATACTGACACTGTCAGGGGAGCGCTGCACTCCTGAAGTAGTAGTAAACATTTTATTTATACAGTATAACAACATTAGGGCTATGAAATGCCCTATCTACAAGGTGAACCTGTATAAATTATTACATTAAATAAACATCAAGTACAAATCAGTTACACCAACATACAACATTCTATCATCAGTTACAAAAACATTTGCATTACAATTATGTTCAAATACAAAACGATACATAAATCCAGCATACATAAAATATCACACATGCCAGTGCTTAAACATTTCCATACCCTTTCTAACAAAATTTTAAGCAAATTTCACAGCTTAACTAGTATTATTGCACTTACATTGAAGAGAATATTCCTGCTGTCTATTGGGTGAGATGTTAAACTGAGGTACCATCTGCCTGCTTAAACTGAGGTACCATCTGCTTGCTCTGGTGGTAGTTCAGGTGGATGTTAAAGATCCCATGGTACTTCTCGAAAAGAACAGGGGAATTTCCCTGGTGCCCTGGGCAAATTTCCCCCCAATCACTAAAAATACCACCTACAGCTTAATCTGGTTTCAAGATCAGTTGGCATTCATCTGTATCCCCTTCCCCTGGGTCGTGCCTGAAAATAGGCAGAATATGTCTAGTGCACTTACCTGGTTAACAAAAACTAATTAAAAAAAAAAAAATAAAACAGCCATCATGAGTACTACACTAGATGTTATTAGTTTATGACATACAGTACGTGGGTTGAGTGGGCTTCGCTAAAAAACAGCATTTCCAATTCAGATCTCCCTCTTGACCATCAAAATAATTCCCCAAGTTGCAGCTAGTGAATGCTGATCTACAGCACATCTTCCTACATTAATCCTCAGATAGAGTGTGAGCTGCTAGAATATGAGGTGCTGCATTGAGAAAAGGGATGACTAGCTCCCTTAATTAATTAGATTGCCCCCCAAAAAGGAATTTCCTTCACTCTTTTAGCAAGTGATGCCTGCGAGCTAAGAGAACTCAGTAAATACAAAATGCACTGCACCTTAGAACGTTCATAAAATAAAATTATTTAAGAAATATTACATTCAAAAGTGTTTATTAAATTGTGCAAATGGTTGACAGAAAGTTTATCTCTAGAAACGGCAGTGCATGATATTACTTTATTTCCATCCAGTATTTTCACAAATGATGGCTCATGTATAAATCAGTACTTTTATGAATTCGAATGACACTGCAGCTCATCAGTTCAGCACTATTATATTTCATAAACGATTAAATATATAAATGTAAATATATAGAGAGAGTAGAAAGAGAGAGGGTGAGACCCTGTATTGCTGAGGGTACCCGGGTGGTTTATGTTATTTGGGGATCTCTAGTACAGTAGTTATTTTTTTCTGGAACACTGTAAACAAAAAGTAAACACATTATGCTCTCTTGTTTACTAACATAAGTAATTCAATAATGGCTACTACTGGTGCTTTCAACTCATTCCTGCCCCCTATAATTGTTTGTAGGTTGTAGTAGCCTTACAAGCTCATATCCAACTTTGAAATTACATAGAAACATAGAATTTGGTGGCAGATAAGTACCACTTGTCCTACCTAGTCTGCTCATCTTCCCTACCTGTTGCTGCTTACCCTCCCTTTCCTAATGCTAGAGTTCCTTTATGTCTGTCCAATGTGTTTTTGAATTCCCTTAATGTTATTGCCCCTACAATCTCTGTCGGGAGGCTGTTCCGTGGACCCACCACCCTTTCCATGAAAAATACTTTCTCACATTACCCCTAAGTCTACCTCCCTCTGTTTTCATATATGGCCCCTTGTTCTTGATCATCTTTGTATAAATTAATACACAGTGAAGCAAAATGCATATGAATGAGGGGCCTATCCAGTGCATACAATGTTAAGTGTTAGTTTAACATATTGCTTATCATATATTATTTTTTTTTATGGACATGTTGGTGGTAAACAGTCCTGTCCATTATATTGGGTGACCTGTATAAGTGATTTTACCGTCTCCTGAATTTCCTATGTCTGTCAAAACTGGAGGGTCACTGGCTCAGCATCAGTGCTCAGAAATCCAAATAGAACACAAGATGTGGAAGGGACCCTGCACTCGGTTCAGAGCAAAATACTTCACACTGTTGCTCAGTGCAGCAAGTGAACCATTTATTTTATAGTATGCCAAGATACAATTGGTCAGCACATTACAGCGGGTCTCATGAGGGAGGACCCACTAATAGCCCAACATTTCACACCCATTTCCCAGGTGCTTTGTCAAGGTAGCTTGCTCCTCTTTGAGGACCACCATATATAGTACAATTTATTGAGGAAAAACAAGAAAAACATGGAAATGTGAACAACGTGGCAAAATTAATAAGTTCAAAGGCATTCCACTTCCCATAAGGACTAATGTGTCCTGCATAGCTATATAATTTTAAAGAGAACCCTTCCAGTTCATTTTAAAACTCCACTCCAAAACAGGAAGAATCTTTCTTACTTCCATGGGAGCTCCGCTGTAGTAAAAACAGCCTTTTTTATATCTCTGTGGTAAGGGATCATATATTGCTCCTGAGTGGCTAGTGGTGGGATCCCATTCCACTTCCCTGTTGCTGGCCATGCCCCATTTTATGATGTGGCAATAGGGAGATCGTGGGGTTGTGCTCCCTTAAAGTGTATTGAGAGTGATTTTAAAGCACAGATTTTGGCCATTTGGTAAAATCGATGCCAGGGTTTAACTAACAAGAGTCTTGTTAGTCGAACCCTAGCTCCAGTTTTACCAAATAGCCACCTAAATGGCCAAAAACTGTGCTTTAAAACCACACTCCATATACTTTAATGGAACACACCCCTGCACACTCCCTGTAGCCGCATCATAAAACATACGAGTGAGGGGGCATGGCCAGCAACAGGGAAGTGGAAAGAGATCACTCTGTTATCCCTCAGGACAATTTATAATCGCTTCCCCTCCCTCGGGGGTATAATTACAAAGGCTGTTTTTACTACAGAGGTGCTCCCATGGAGGTAGGGGGGCTTCCTCTTGTCTCCGGCCAGCACTTAGAAAGGTGCTCTTTAAATAGCCAGAATGTTAATTTTCACTGTAGCCCAAAGCAATAACTGCTAGCCACCCATAAACTACAATATATATAAATAAGGGTGCATATCTAAGAACAGGTGCCAAATATTAATATGATCATAAATATATATTGCTTAAAAATTATATTATAACTAGTATGGTCACATTAACCATTCATTTTGATCAGCCTAAGCAAAGGACCTAAATGGAACAAATCTGAAAAGGTGCCGACCTCATAAATAATAAATTGCAAAATGTCCACCAACTCAACCTGATCATTTATACCAGGCCAGGATAGTGCGTCCAATTGCTATATCCAGTCAGTCTCTCTTTCTGTCAAAGGTTTTTCAATATCACCTCCTCTCGAACCTAAAAGCACTCTCTCAATTCATATAAATGTAGGACTGTGTGCATCCCCAACCCTCA
This sequence comes from Neoceratodus forsteri, assembly GCA_016271365.2. NCBI lineage: Eukaryota > Metazoa > Chordata > Ceratodontiformes > Ceratodontidae > Neoceratodus > Neoceratodus forsteri. The sequence continues at coordinate 1,434,773,025 of CM028131.1, read as the reverse complement.
ACCTATTAATATGCTGTATAAGGGCATACCCATCATCCTTATTCACAATTGCCCTGACATGTTTACAACTTGAGCCCTAAGTCTCCTTTTCATTTCCCCCCAACTGTTACATAAATCATGTTAGTGGTATCACATGTGATTAAATGTTTAATCACATCTCTAGGGCTCAAAAAAGTGATACTGTTCTCAATCACATTACAGTACTTGCAATGGTTGCATCTCTTATAGCCAAGGTTTAGTGGAGGAAACCAATTGCTCTTTATAGGTATCAGCTGTACACTATGACCCACAGTCTCTTTACTATTACTATCTCTGTGACATGTTATGCATAGCAGTTTAACAGCCGCATTTCTTAATTTTGGCTCCACCCTCAAAATGTCCCAGTTTTTAAAAATAATAGAATTTACAGCCTTTGCGTCAACAGAGTAGGTGGTCACAAAATTAAGTTTACAGTTTTCCTCCATTGATGTAGATTTGGCAGGCAGAAGGGATTCCCTTGGGATGTTATCTACCTCCTTCCTAGCTCACTGAACCACATCAGCCCCATAACTTTGTTCATTAAAGGGCATTTCTAGGCATGTGCGAAAATGAACTTCCTCAGGTGGAATTCAAGCGACAGTCTGATTTACACTTCCATGAATGTTCAAAAATCCATTTCCAAACATTTGTGGAGATTCCACCTGCGATTGCTGCCCAAGTGGCCCATCTCAATTGCCTCCCAAAAAGGCCTGGAGGCTATCAGTTCTTCCCCCATCACCCGCCCAACCTTGTGTAAAATAAAAAAATAACAGTTTATGCCCTGGTGGCTAGCAGTTCCTCCCACCACCCAGTCACCCACTCAACCATGTAAAACAAAATAACTGTGGTCACTTGGTGGCCAGTGGTCCCTCTCCCCATCCCATCAACTGGCAACAAAAGTCTTGGTGGCTAGTGGTACCTCCCCACCACCAGCCTGAAGTGTATAAATATATCCCTGGTGGCTGGCTAGTGGTCCCTCCCCCCACCCCATAACCCACCTGACAAATACCCTGGTGGCTAGTGGTCCCTCCCCTCCACCCAGTCACCCACCCATACTGTCCAGTAAACCCACCCAATCCCTGTCTGTAGCAAAGTCTGTAGATAGTCCTTAGTTTTGCATGTATTTTAAAAAAAATCCCTGGTGATCTAGTGGTTTCAACCCCCCTCCCCATCCCTGATCTCCACTCCCTGAATAAATAATTAACTCCCTGGTGGTCTAGGACTCTCTACGGACTCCACTACAGATGGGGATAGGGATGAGGGGTTACTGGACAATATGGGTGAGTGGGTGACTGGGTGAAGGGGAGGGACCACTAGCCACCAGGGCATTTGTCAGGCAGGTGATGCGGTGGGGGCAGGACTGCTAATGCTTCAGGGTATTTTATACGCGCCGTATGCGGGTGGTGGGAAGGGACCAATAGCCACCATGGATTTCATTGGGTGGGTGATGGGATGGGGGAGGGCCCACTAGCCACTAGGGCTTATTTTTGTTGCCAAAAGGGAGAACTTTCACCCAAAACATTCATGGAAGTTTTCTGTTCTGCCACAGGCTGAAATTTGGAAACTTCAGCGAAAGTTTCCAGATTTTCACGGAAGTTCCACAAAGGTGGGAAAGCCCACTTTCACCCATGTCTAGGCATTTCCAAACCATTAATTAACTTAGCATATTCATCATTTTCAGCACAATTTGTTTTTATGTGCATCAGTTGCCCTTTAGGGATGTTGATTATTGTGTTGGGAAGGGGGGTAGGTCTTGGCCAATGACAGGGTGTTCATAAGGTAGAGAGTCATTTGAACACTACCATCTCCAGATCTAATTATCCACAAATACAAAAAAATACACTTCACTGAACTCCATTTTATTGTGAACCTAAATCCAGGATTCTGTGATTTTAAGTATTCCTTAAATGCACCCAATTCACTAGTCATACCTCACCACATCATAACACAATCATCAATATACCACCTCCAAAAATCTTTCTTATCTCTAAATGGGTTTGTATCAGCATAAATAACTGAATCTTCCCAATAACCCATTGCTAGGTTTGCTTAATTGCGGGGGAGGGGGGGAGAGACCTGCCCCCATCACTATGCCACTTAACTGTAAGTAAAATGTATCTGTTAAGCTGAAATCAATACTCTCCTGTACAATTCTAGCCATATTAACCAATAATTCAGAAGGGGTGTTATCTTATTAACCCTCTTTTCCAAAAAGTAGCTCAAGCTTCTAATCCAAAATTATGTGGTATATTAGTATAAAGAGATTCCTCACTGAGGGTAACTAATAAATTACCTTCCTTGATATGCATCTCCTGCACCAAATTCAATACAACCCATGTGTCCTATAAATAAAATCTCAATTTCATAACCAAGGGCTTAATATGACAGTCAATGTGCTGGGAGAGTGGTTAAGTTAATGATCTCTGCCCTGGAATAATAGCTCTTGCCAAGGGGTCCATCAGGGGCTTATGTACTTTAAGGAGAACATTTATTACTGGGTGTTGGGGGTACTCCACTTGTAAAAAATATTTTCCTTTTTCATCAATCCAAAAATTCTCAGAAGCATTCTGAATCAACCCACCTACCTTTTTCTGGAGCTCCAAAGTTGGGTCACAACTAAGTTTTTTTGATAAACTCTACAATTTGAGAGTTACTCTCCACCTCCTTGATAAAATTACAAGAATTCATAGCTACAGTACTGCCTCATTGTCAGCATATTTTATAGTTAGACTGTAGTTATGTGCAAGACCTTTAATAGCTTCCCTCTCAGCATTAGATAAGTTATTATATTGCTGTACATTGCTATTATTTTTGTAATATTGTTAAAGGTGCCTTTAAAAAGGTAAACACAGTAGAGTTCACAGGTGGTATAAAGGTAAAGTGTCTATATGGCATATTTTCTGAAACACAATATGACCCCTGAGAATTCTGAGACTCAATTACAGTAGTGTCCTGTTCCTCTAAGTGCTGGAACTGTACATTTTCTGTATGGAAGAAACAAATCCAACAGTCTCACAAATCTTTAGGTCCAGATTGGTCTAATTCTAGTAGATGCAGCAAAGTTCCGGCCTTTATTGAGTGCTTCTTTTTCAACTTCTGTCAAGGTAGTGTCTTACAAATTTTTACATTATCTAATGAAGTATCCACCAGGTCAGAAACAGCCATATTGACATTATTATATGTATTAGTAATGCCCTGCATGTCTATCAAAGTGATTCCTCTGAAACTGAACTTGCTTGCCCCTCCCCTCCTGCTGTTGCTGTAATTGTACTCTCTCCCTCCTTGGTCCCCTCTTGCCCCTCCTTGTTCTCCTCTTCTTAACTTAGGTGAATTCCTGGTGCTTCTTCTGGGTAGAGATGAGGTTCTATGGGAGTCCTCTTTCATAAAAAGTGTAGACTGACTATCAGAGTACACAGAACTGACTTCACCACTTGATATGTGATTATTAGAATAATTACTTTTCAATATCGATTTAGGATGCTTTGCCCTGTCAAATACTCTTTTATTTAAATAATCTTATTCATCTCTCAAAAACATTTTTGTTTCCTGGCTTTTGTAATAGTATCATATTTTTCAATTTCATCCCCTAAACACTTTTTATTGTCCCCTAAATCAGGTGAATTTTAATTCAATTTCAATTAAATTTTTATTTAACCAAGCAAAAATATAATTGAGCAAGTTCATTTACAAAATGTTCTTGGGAGAACAACAGAGTAATACATAGTAATTATAGGTGAATATGAGTTGGGAACACATATGGAGTACAAGGCAAGACACATAAGGAGAACATGTATGGCTGCACATTACAAAGAGTCATACTAGGACAACAGTTTTTACAATGGGTTACATCATATTTGAATACTTTCCTTACAGAAAGTGTACATAGCAAAAGAAGTCTATTTGTGACTAATATTAAAACCTACATAACATCATTCCACAGGTTACACTAAAAGGGAGACAGGGTAGATAAAGTATAGGTGCTTAAAGGTACTTCAGTGCTTTGAGATGGGAGCAGAAAGGAAGATGTCGATGAGTAAGCAATATAGGGGGTAAGAAAAATTGAGGGGAGAAAAAGGAAAAGGGAAATATTAATTAGGAAGGCATGGTGATGGGGGAAGGAGACCAAGTAAGGATAAAGGAGTGAAGGAAAGGGTGAAAGATGAATAGAGGAGAAGTAACAACACAGTACAGGGGAAGGAGTGGGAAGGTGGGAAGTTAAGTGGAACAGGGTGGAAGGCATTGAAGATGTTAGCAAGTAACAGGGAAGGGAGGGGTGATGGGAGAAGTTAGGTGGACCAGGGAAGGAGGCATTGACGGTGTTAACAAGAACTAGCAGCAATGAGAGTTGAAGAAGCGGGGGATAAAGAGAGAGTGTTGGGGCTGGGGTACAAGGAAGGTTACCTATGGTTACCATACCAAGACTGTCAGTCTGGTTAGCATGACAGGTGCAGGTTTCATTCAGGGTACAATTTATCAGGGCTTTAGGTACAGTATTTGAGTAAGACTTAGAGTCTTCTGAAGGGCATTCCATAATGTGGGGAGGGTGAAGCTTACAGTTGCAGCACCATAACTTGTTCAGTCCTTAGGGACATTAAACATTACAAGGGAGTAATGCCTCAAAGAGTAGGACCCCTATGTACATGAAAAGAGCTCAGATATATATGGGGGGAGTTTATTAGTAATAGCTCTGTAGAAAATGCTCTACTTGCCCTGACAGTGAGACAATTGAGTCTCTGGTGCTGATGGTGGATTCTGGGAGAGAGAGAAGTAAACAGCTGCACGCTATGCTCTCTGAGGAGAAAGCCAGAGCAGGAGTTTGTCGAGAAGCACTTGTCTATTCTACAACAGTGTGTCAATGCCATGACCTGGGTGTGAATCCAAGCAGAGAGAGATTTATCAGGGAGAGGGGTAGCTCTTCAGCCCTATTACAGGACATAGAATGCAGCCTTGATAAAACAGGCCTCACCGGGTATTTAACATTGACTTTACCTGAATACTTCTGCTACTTCTTAAAGATACTAATTGCTACCCTCTTCGCTAGATTTTTTACCAGAAGTGTAAAAGTGTGTTAATGCAACACTGACATTTGCTCTGATACTCCAGGAAGAGAAAATAAGCAGCAAAAGTGTTAGAAACTTATACTTGGACTGCGTGGTCATTGACTCTAACGTCTTTGTTTATTTTTTTTTTTATGCTCCTTTTATAATATTGTTGTTTGTGTCTGTATTTTACTCCCACAGTGTAGCATACATACCTGGCAGATTAAAGAAGTCTGCAACTTTTAGCTTCGAAAGCTAATTTACTGTAAAGAGGAAGTTGCCATATTACAAGCTTTTTAGCCTTCAGGATCTTAGTTTAAATGGAATTTTATTTAAGTGTTTAGGTATTTATTCAAGCACTCATTTTATTGGTTCCTAGGATTTTTAAGTGTATTGTGATCTTGATAATTATCAAAATTTCTGTTATTTATAATAATATATACCTCAGGATCATTCTTTTTTTAAGAAACAAGAATTTACAGAGCAAAGAACATAGATTAACTTATTAAATTACCTGAACTGCTGCTATAGATGCAGGAATAGAACAATAATAATATATTTTCCTGCTTAGCTTATCTAAACTTGTTTAACAATTGCTTGGCAATAAAATTAAGCACCAGTGCCTAAGAAGTGACTAATTATAGACTGCCTTAGTTAATTGATTTGTAGTTTTTAAGCAATTGATCAATTAAGTTGTTTAAACTGCTTAATCTGAAGTGAGTGGATTACTCAGGTTATCTAAATGATGAACACCAGAAGTGGTAAAACAGTTCTACCTAGTCTGACAATGCCTAATGTGGACATATTTAAGGATGAACTTCAAATCACTACCTCAACACCTATAGAAATAAAAAAATCAGCATCATATGCTGACATGGTAAAAAAAAATCTCACTACCTAGATTGAAAACAACAGTGTGTGATATGGAAACTAAACAAAATCTGGAAGGAGAAATAAGAAGAAATAAAGATATGGTGATTAAAAATGTTGAAAGTGAACAACCTCCAATGAGGAAGAGACAAAGGGGGAAGCAAAGGTCTAAAGCCCCAAATAATACCAATCAAAACGATATCTTGCAAAATGATACCACAGACTTTTTTCCTACTAAAGATGCTCCCATGAATGTTCTCATAAAGGAAGTAGAGGCATCTGAAACCATGGAAAGGGCTGAAACAAGGAAATTAAGGAAATCAGAGACTAGCCTGAACAAGATTCTAGATAATAGCAAGGCTGATTTACATCATATAATCCATGAAACCAAATTGGAACTATTTGGACCTTTGGAAATTTTGAGTAATCTTTCTGATTTGCTTCCGAATGAACAATGCACAAATGATTTGCCTGTCTTAGCAGGTTAACGTAATACAGTGTTCCAAAAATTGGACAATGAGGTCAAACAAATTGAACTTGAAGCCAATTTTTTGGCTCAAAGCCCCAGCACTTTAGCCAAGTGCACAAGAAAAGCCCTTGCCCATCAAGTGATGGCCAACATAGTAATGGTTGAAGCCCTTAATAATTTAAGAGGGAAAATTGATAGACTAACAAAGCTTTTCCACAATAGGCTTGATGATTTAAAAGAAAAAAATAGACTCTCTGGCACAGCAAATGCCAGAGCAAAAACTGACATTCTCTACCATCCATATTCTGAAGACTCCTATGGGAAATGGCTCTAAGAAACCTAAAATTACTAAGCAAAATAAAGAAAAGAAAAAGAAAAAAAGAATAACAGAAAAACAGCAAGGGTGTCTAATAATGACAGACACATTCAAGGGAATAATTCTACAAAAGCAGAAGAAATCAAACAACCACATATATAACCTGTTATTAGCATTGAGCCAAAAAATAACAACACTGTTAAAAATGCAGCCCCGGTTGAGTCAACAGGCAATATGCTGCAGATTCCTGCTGGGATATATACAAGGAGCATGTACCCACACAAACGAGCAAGAAAAATATCCTGCAACTTCAAAAGAGAGCAATAATGAAAGTCTAAAAATGTTAGAAAGTAAGTTGTACTGAGAATAGAAGGTATTTTTTCTGAAACCCAATAAATCTCTCAATTCATTAAAAGAATGCATGATACATCTTTTTAGTGCAGAACTTTCCAAAGCACAAGCCTGCAATAGAATTACTAAAATTTTTAGAAATGCAAATGAGGAGTCACACCCAGTGTATGTACTAGTGACTGATATGGAAATTGCTAAAGAAGCCTGGGTTGCCTATAGTAGGCTGAGATACCTGAAACTGAATATTTTGCCCTCTGTTTCCTGGAAAACTATCATTAAAAATACTCCACATGTACAGGCTAATGTGGAACTATTAGATAATAAGAACTTTACTAATATTTTGTCCTCACTAAAATGGGAATTTGATAGAGACAGGCAATCAACTCCAATAAAATGTAAAGACAACAATAAAATACTTTCCACCTTTGGAATCAACCACTGACCAGCTGAAAATTAAAGTACCTTAACTGCATTAGTTTTGACAATATTGTCATCATTGCTGTACAATAAAATGTAATAGGGGAAATATAGAAAGAATGGAATGCTTATTTTTTTTCCTGATGGTGGTTCTCAAATAAACATATTTTGTTCTTCTTCAGACATTTTCCAACAATTGAAAGTAAATGTAAACAAGTTGGACCAGGCTGGGATCCTTTTGATGGTTGTGAATGATTTAATGGGTTTCAAAACCAATAACAACCAGCCAGTCTCACAGGAATGATTGAGGCAGGGTACCTTAGAGATGAATGAGGAAAACAACTCAGTGATTGATGAATGTATAGGATATAATTTCCTTTTGTGGAATATAGCAGGTCTTTTAGGAAAAATGAATGATATGGAATGGCATAAATTTATTATAGGCCACTATATAGTTTTATTTCAGGAAACATGGGCATCTGAACCTGTTGATATAAATGGATTTGTTCTGACTTGTTCACCTGCAACCAAAATTAAGAAATCTGGGAGATTTAATGGGGGATTGGCAGTGTACTTAAAGATTTAAAAGGAGATTACCCTTTTGGAAAAATTAACAATTACCCCTAATTATATTACTGTTAACATTCTTTGGGAAAATATCCCCTCTTTTTGATTATTAATGTATATATCACCCCAAATGATAAAACTTTACAAGATGTCTGGGTTAATTTAAGACATGACATTGATTACATTACAAAAAAATTCCCAGATAGTAATATTTTGGTCGCTGGTGACTTTAACACTAGAATTTCAAATTATGATAATTTACAGATTTTAGGGACTGAAATAATTTTTGGAAATATCAGAACTGGGCACAGCAAAGATACTAAGAAGAATAAATAGGGGAAAAAACTTTACAGAAACTAACAGAGGAAAATGCTTTATTGATTTTGAATGGACGGGTGCAAGGTGATGAAGATGGTAACACCACCTACTTTTCTCAAAAGGGACAGAGTACCATAGACTATATCCTATGTAATTCAGAAATATATAATTTGTTTACTAATCTTGAAATTAATATGAGATCAGCAAGTGACCATGCTCCACTTTCCTTGAAAGTTGCACTGGTGGAAGAGAATCCTCTGGCTATAGATGGTATTGCCCCATTGGCTAAGCTATATAGTCAGGGGAAAAAGATACTGAAAAGGGGCCTGATTAAAAATAACCAAGTAAAACAAATATTACTTAATTGGAACACAGATCAAAAACAGCTAAATATTACCCCAGTAAACTCCCCACAAGTAGTGGAATAGAAGTTTGATACATTATTTGAAAACATAAAATCAATAATATATGCAAAACCCAGTTCTAATCTACAAAATAATAATGGATTGTTTAATGAGGAATGTAGAAAGATTAAAAATGAACTGAATATCTTAATTAAATGGACTGAAAGACATCCATCAAAGGAAAACTTTGCAAATTTAAACAAAAACAGGAAACAATGTAAGAGATGGTGTGAAGGGAAAAAAAGCAATGGACATAAATGTATGATGTGATACAGGGAAAAGATACTTCAAGGTTCTGGAGAATGGCTGTAAAAGGAGTGAATGACTACCATCTGTCATTAGCAGTATATATTCCAAAAGAACTATGGATAGATCACTATAAAACAATTTTTGCTAAACTTGATATTGTAGATCAAGGTTTAGAAGTAATCAAATTATTAAGTCATTCCTCTAATACTGCACTTAAATTTACAGAAAAGGAAGTATACAAGGTTATTTCTAAATTAAAAATAATAAGGCTTCTGGCCAAGATGGCATGCCACCTGAGATTAATAAAGAACATATGGATTCCTGGATCCCAATATTAACATGTTACTTTAACCTATGCGTGACACATAAATATGTACCTGCCTCTTGGACTACTAACATTATTGTGCCACTGCATAAAACAGGATTTGTTTATGATCCATTGAACTTCTATCCCACCAGCTTGATAAACATCTGCTCTAAGATTTTTGCAAGACTACTACTGAACCATCTTTGTAGCTGGACAGATGAACATTTTATTATTTCCCCATATTGGGAAGGTTTCTGACAAAGAGTTTCCACTATTCATATTGCATTTGTATTTAGTCACATAATTGATAAGTACATACATATAAGAAAAATTAAACTGTTCACCCTTTATGTTGATTTCTCATCAGCATTTGATTCCATAAATAGAACTAAGCTTTGGAAAATATTAATTGAAATAGATATTGCTCATACTTTATTGTTCTTGATTTGCTTACTATACACAAATACATTAACATCAATAAGATATGATAGTAGTGGAAATTTAATACAATACTTTCAAACCCAAAAGGGAGTCAAACAAGGGTGCCTTTTGGCACCATTATTATTTAATCTTCACATTAATAAACTATTAGATGTCAAGGAAATAAATCTACTGGACTCCCCAAAAATTAATGAACTTCCATTACATGCATTAGCATATGCAGATGACATAGTTATTTTTTTCTTTGACCACATCAGAATTACAAAAAAATATTTTTCAAAGCAAATGTTCAGACATTGAACTAAAAATAACCCCAAAAAAAAATTATGGTATTTGGTAAACATATAATACATAAAAACAACTTAATTTTTATTTGAAGGATGACAAATAGAAATAGTTAATGAATATCAATACCTCAGTATTAAATTTGTATCTTCTACTAATTGGTCACAGCTTGTATGTGATCAGAATATGAAGGCTAAACTAGCAGCAACAGCATTACTGAAGCTAAACTTAAAATATGGAGGAAATATAATATCACAATCACTTAAAGCTGAGGGAGCAACCCCCCCCCCCATTCTTACGTACAGGGCTGACGTGTGGGGCTCCTATAAAACAGAAAAACTGGAAAATACTTTTTCCTTCTTCTATAAATCTTTGCTAAACATTCCATCTTCAGTATCAAATTCTATGGTAAGAACCGAATTAGGAAGAATTACAGTAGACACAATTAAAGATCTCACTTTAGTCACATACTGGCTTTGGATGATTAATAATACTCACAATTTGCCAGTATTTTGTTTAAGAGAGAAAACTAAATGGTTGTCACAAAATCAAAGTTCTAAATGGTTAACAGCTTTAAGGAACATCTTAACCAAAATTAAAATGTTGCATTTATGGAAAGATCATATGAAAAAGGCTAATATCTCATTGCAATATAGATCACTTATAAAAAGAAAGCTGTTTGAAAATGCAAAAGTGATTGATATGGGAAAAATAAAGTAACAAAAATGTACAAATCGGTTTAAAGAAAACAAATTAGATCATTATCTGGAAGATTACTTGACGCTTGCTATTACACCTGAAGCAAAGAGATTAATAACTTTGACTAGGTTCAAACTAATTACCTCTAAATACATACAGTGTATTTTAATAATAACAAAGTTACTAACACAAATACAAGTAATCAATTATGCAAATTTAATAAAGGCCACGAAGAAACATTGCAACATCTAATAATACTTTACCCACTTTATAATAAAGCAAGTAAAGATTTTCTTTCAAGGTTTCTTACAATTTATGCAAATGGTAATTATGATGCAGTGTTTGTATTACTCCATCCAAGATGTTCAGAAGATGCTTTGATGTTATCACACTACATAGCATCTGTGATTAAAATTAAAAAGAAAGAATGTAGAATTAGAAACAAAAATTAATATGAAAATGTTCACTTCTAGCCTTAAATTAGTTGTCAAACATTATTTAAAAGTCTCACAGATACAGCACTTTCCTCCAGGGGTATCATATTTTGCGGATAGTTTGCAGTTAAGCACTCTAATAATAAGTTTGGCATAAAATAACCTGTGTGTTTATATTTAAAATTTGTGTATGAGTAAATGTATTTTTTAACAAGTCTTGTGCTGTGTTAATGGAAACATATGTATGTATATGTAATGTTGTCTTTTGTCATATTGTGTTATGTCTAAATGATTGTAATAACTTAGATGCTAATAACATCTAAGTTGATCAATGAAATATGATTTGATTTGTATAGCTCTATAGATTTAGAGAGATGCATTCCTCATCCCCCTGGCACTGAGTGAAGACCAGCCTAACATTTTGTGTAGCAAGCAGTAGTGGGTGTTAAAAGCAGTATTTGTAATGAATCTCAGCACATGATGGTACAATGTGTCAAGTTTGGTTAGGGCAGTTTTAGGACAGTGACTGTAGAGGATGTCAGTATAGTCAATCAGTGGGAGAAAAGTAGTTTGCACCAGTTTTATTTTAGCCTCATAGTTGAGGAGGTGTCTGATACAATAAAAAATACCCAATCTCTGCCATAATTTTTTTGGCTAATTCATCAAGGTGAGACAAGAAGGAGAACTTGCAGTTGAGCCAAAAGCCCAAGTATCTGAACTTATCTACTATTTCCAGCAGCTCTCCAAGTAAGGTTTGGATTTGTAATTTGTAATTTGTGATTCTGTAAGCTAGGATTTGTTGATTTATAGAGGTGGAGATAAACATGGCTTTTGTTGTTTTGGCATTTAGTAGTAATTTCAACTGTATGAGATTGTGTTATAGGACATCAAATTCTTGCTGTAATTCTAAACAAGCAAGCTCAGGGGTGGGGCTGTCTGTGTAGAGTACAGTGTTGTCATCAAAAAGATGCATGTTTGCTGAACTGATTATGGCGTCCTTTTTATTTATGTAAATCGCAAAGAGAAGTGGTCCAAGGATTGACCCTTGTAGCACCCCTCTCGGGAGAATTGTGAGTGGGGAGAAGTCTCCTTGTGTTTTCACTTGCTGCTTTCTGTCAATAAGAAAGCAGCTGAACCACTTCATAGAAGTATTGTCTAGGCTAAGACAGCATAACATGGACAGGAGAAGGTCATGGTCAACGGTATTGATGGCCCTGCTTAAGTCTAGGAAGAGTGCATAGATGTGCTTCATCAAATTGAGGGCATTTTTCCAGTCATTGATGGCCTTGGTGAGGACAGAGATCATACTATGTTTAGGTCTAAAACCAGACTGAATAGGGTTTGGTAGGTTTGCAGACTCCATGTATTCTCTCAGTTGGTGGTTGACTAATTTTTCAAGCAATTTTGACAGGACAGGTAGCAAAGAAATGGGCTGGTAGTTGTTGAGGTCACAGGTGTCACCAGACTTGAAGAGAGGAATGATATATGCTAATTTTCTGATAGCCAGAAGGTTGCCTAGGGTTAGAGATAGATTGAAGAGGTGCATGATGGGGGTGGTCAGATAGTAGGACTCTACTTTCAGGAAAGAAGGTTCAAGGAGATCAGTGCCAGCACTTTTCTTGATGTCCAGGGAAATTAGAAGGTCCTTGACCTGTCTGAAGAGTATTGGACTGAAGATGAAAATGGAGGGGTGTCTGTCATTTATAGGGTCAGGTCAAGAAGGGTCCATATTTCAGGAATGGGAAAGGAGCTTACTTGCTGGAGAGGCATCAAAGGCTAATCCTGCCATGGAGAAGTGGTTGTTAAGCTGATCAAGAATACTGATCTTGTCAGTGTAGGTGTGGTTTCCGGAGATAATCTTGGAGGGCAATGGTGATGCTGGCATGTAACCTTCAATTTCCCTAAGGATGTGCAAGAACTTGGCAGTATTGTTTTGTGATGCTTAGAGGGAAGTTTGGAAATATTTAGCTTTTTTAAGCTTTTATGAGTTTGGTGCAGAGATTTCTGGAGGCTTTGAAAGCCACCCAATCTGTGTTTGATTTAGTTTTACAAGCACATTTCCATAACCTGTCTCTGACCCTTAGTGCAGTTTTTAGCGCAAGCATGAACCAAGAGCATGATCTTTTTCTAGTCTTAGTTTTTACAAGGGGGGCATATTTATCAACCACCTTCAGAACAAGGTTTTGGAAGACAGTATAAGCCTCAGAGACTGAGGTTGCCCAATAAAAATCCTACCACCTGATCTAACTTAAGTCTGCCAGGAATACAGATTGGCTAAACATTTTGAGGTTTCTTTTTAGCCTGAAGGTGGATGTGGAGGTAAAACTTGGTGTGTGTCTTATACATGCAACTGCTCTGTGATCACTTATATCATTATGAAAAGCCCAGACTGAGAGATGCTATGGGGTTTGTTGATGAGCATTAGATCGATAAGAGAGCTGTATTTAGGATTTTTGGTGTTGGGACAAGTTATGTCAGGGGTGATTTGAGTGAGGCAGTGACTATCACAAAATTATTTTTGCTGTTTGGAATAGTCTGAGTTCTAGCCAAGGTTAAAGTCACCTATAATAATACATTCTGAGTTGGCCATCTCTCAAAATGTATGTAAGTAGAATAGTATCCCGAGTCCCCCAGATGGTGGTCTGTAACAGCAAGTTATAGATATTAACTCCTCAGAGGATAGAGACACCTTTAGGGTGAGGCTTTCAAATTTCTTTGTGAACTGTTGTGCTCAGCCTCTTTTTTTCTGCAATTCTGCAATGATCTCAACTTGCAAACATTTGGAATCCTGTAAAATACATCTAATTAAACCCAGAAAGTCAGCATACAACTACTCCCTCCATTCTTGCATGAAGAGAGAGACATTTCAGTTTTAAAAGCCAGTTTTTTTAGCAACCTCAGACCTCTTGGCACTCTCTTAACATCGAAATATGCCTGCATTGTTTGTTGTTGCCAAAATATGTCTGACTGCTAGCCTTATATCTCTAGTAAAATTATGAGCATGATCATGCACTATCGGGTATTGTCTGGTACTGCTCCGTACTAGCAGGGAACTATCATTTTATGATGTTATTCTTTTTTTTATAGTTTTCTTGCTTGTTTTTATTCATTTTCTTGTGATTAATACTTATGTGGTCATGAGGGGAGGGTAGAGAGGGGTGAGTATGCTGATCTTTTTTTTTTTATTATTATATGCGTAAATCTGTGTGGTATCAGATGCAATTTCTGTCATCATGTTCAGAGCCTGCCTAACTTTTACACTTCAACTGCAGTTGCAGTCAATGTTCCTTGCAACCTTGCTTTTTTCCTTGTAGTGTCTGCTTAGGAAAATATACTCGCGACAGTGTCATGGAGTGCTGTAAATTTTGTCTGAGTCACAGTTATTCTGATTCATCTTTGAGTATAAAATTGATACGATGATACTGTACATTTTGTATAAAAAAAAACACCAATAGGTTGTGTATATAAAATAATAGCTCTTTACTTTTAATACATAAAAAGTATCAGAGATTGACTGTATCTCTGCATGCACAAACAAATGTGCTGCCTTTGCTACAGGGCCATCTGTAACACACTTTCACTATATGTATGTAAGCACACATCAAAATGGGTTGCCATGAGGGGCAGCCCCCATTGTTCCAGGCCCTCTTCCTTTTCACCCTAAAATGAGACTGGTACTATAGCAGGAAAGGGGGGGAAGGGAGAGGGAAGAAAAGGAATGGGAGGGCATAAGGAGGTGAGGGGAGTGAGGTCATAGGAAAGGGGACGGCCTCGTGTGGTCACGAGGCTGTCAGAAAGTGGGTGGGTAAGAAGGATCAATAAGAGAAAAGGAAAGGCTGGGGGGAGCAAAAAGGAGATTAAAAAGGGCAACACAGAGGGGCTCTACCACTTTCTGCTAGGTTCTTGGGTAAGTATTTTCGAGAGCCTAGCACATCAGTCGGGAGTTCCTAAGAAGGAGGTAAGAAGATGGGATTTTGAGCCACGTGGTGAGCAACAGCCAGACAGGGGGGATCCACAAAGGGGGGTGGGGTGGGTGCAGCTTTGTTGGTTATGACATTGCAAGCCTTGGAATGAGGGGTACAGCGTGTTACAGCAAGGTTTTTGCTGCACATGAGGATGGGTGAGTAGGAAAGGGCAAAAAGGAGACAGGACAAATGGGCAAGGCTGGCACAAACAAAAGCGAGGAACAAAAGAAAGGGGGACCACATGGGGAGTGCAAAACGGGAGAGCGAGAAGGCTGGAAAAACACAAGAGCCATCATTTAGTCAACAGAGAAGGACTGAAACGTGATTTATACAAATGAATAGTTTTTAAGAATAGGAAAGGGAGTTTTTTGCTTAAAAAAATGTGTTTAAACACAAGAAGGTGGCAAGGGCAAGGTGATAAGGGCCTGACTGTGCAATGCTGATGTAGCATTTGGAGGGGAAGAGCTGTATTGCACAGGAATCAAGGGGCTTAAAGATAAGCCTCCAGCGAGCAATCCCCTTTGCGAGGCTGGAAGGAAGGGGTCAAATTAGAACACCACCTTGCAGAGGCACATGGCTGGCAGCCATTTAAAAAAAAAAAGAGAAGGGGCGGCCAGCTTGGAGGGGGGGAGGAACAGGGCAGTGGGTTTTTTCAAACAAGCATGGGAGCCACAAGGAGTAGTTCCAAAATGTAGCCAGACAGGATAGACAGTCATCAAGAAAGAGGATCATGGGCTGGCAGCAAAGAAGAACACAGGCAGTGACAAAGTTTAAAAAAAAAAAAGGAAACTTATAATAAAAGCTCTACGAAGTTATTAACAATTATATTTTTGTACGATCAGGAAGCAGAGAGAAAAAATGAACACGAAGGGATCCAGACTAATGAAGATGGATGCCATGAAAATGATTATGGAGCTGGTGGACAGGGCCCACAAAGTCCTGGATTCAGTGGTGGATGCAGAAAGAGGGGAAGGGCCAGCAAGAAAAAGGAAGGTCAGAAAGAAGGGGCAGAGTGGGGCAGGAGAAAAAGGGAATAGAGCTGGGACCCTGGTGCCAAAATGCCCCAGAACAAGTTCTCAAGGGAGGCAACTGACAACCCATGCAATCCCGGACCCAGTGCCTGCGCCCAGTCTGGAGGGGCTGATGCCTGAACCGGAGCCCAACCCAAGGCAAGAGGCTAGGCCTCAACCAGGACTGGGACCCAGCATTCCCACACCCGAACCTACCCAGCTGGGGGCACCACAGCAAGGTGGAGGGACAACAGAACCCATGGCCAATAGTAACCTGCAGGCCCCAACAAGCAGAACATGAGAAAGAATGGAACCAGGAGACAAGGCAGCAATTGGAGCAGCAAAGGAACCCCACAGAGAATCAGGTACAGTGTTGACATTGGAGAGTAGCATGAAGGAATATGTGGAGCAATTGTTATTAGGTATAGGGGGAGATGGCATTAAGAAGTTACAAAAAGTACTGGGGGAGTTAGAAGAAAAGGATAAAGATAAAAAACAGACAGAAGGGGGGAAGAAGGGATAGGGCAGGTAAAAGGGGGTGGAGGAGTGCGTATAGGAGATCATGTGCCAGTAGCAACAAAATAAAAAATCTGGAAGGGAGAATTTGTTGATATTTTTGCCCTGGTAGACAAGAAAACAGCTGAGCTGTATGAGGAAAAAGAGAGTTTCAGTAAAAAAGAATTGGCAGCCGCAGTAGTGCTGGTCAAGAAGGGTGAGGAGCAGAAAGGGCCCACATATAAAGGAAAATCATGGGAAGCATGGACGCTGGGTTTCACATATTTCAGTGCTATAGCACAGGAAAAGAAGCCAGAATTGGGCATTCCCCTGTTAGCTTATTTACTGATTATAAGAAATGCATATACAATGATGGGGGGCACGAATTGGTTACAGTATGATGAGAAGTTCAGGACACGGATGGCTAATTACGGGGAGGATTGTCGATGGGATTCGAGACACAGTGACCTATGGTGGGAAACTATGACAGTAGCAGGAGGAGGCGAAGGTGAATGGCAGAAGGGAGGGCTGCGATACCAAAAATGTTGTTGGGGATACAACAGGGCACACTGCTCTTTCCCACACTGCAGATTCATGCATGCCTGTTCAAAATGTGGGGGAACTCACCCAGTCTCTCGATGTAGATCCTATGGAGAAGCCAATCCCAGGGGAAGTCATGGTAACTATTCCTTTCGGGGGGGCCACAGGGGAACACAGGGAGAAAATGCAGGAAGAGGAAAGGGATATACAGCCGGGAGAGGGTACCACCAAGGGGGAAAGTAAAGAAGGTAATTTCTGATTAGCAAAAACCCCAATTAGAGTTGAAGTAATAGAATGATGGGTAAAAGGGTACCCTAATGAAAAGGTGGGGTTGGAATTAATAGAAGGTTTTCAAAAAGGTTTTAGCTTACATTACCAAGGGAAGAGATTTAGAACATGGGCAAAAAATTAAAACTTGATTAAGTGGAGAGAAACACTGCTAAAAAGGAAAATTGGGAGTGAAAAGGAAGCAGGTAGGATAGAGGGCCCCTTTAAAGAACCCCCGTTCTGGCACCTATGAGTATCTCCATTAGGCCTGGTCCCTAAAAAACAGGTGGGGAAATAGCGGGTGATACACCACCTATCCTACCCAGAAAAAGAGTCTGTCAATGACCACATTTCAGAAGAGGATAGTAGGGTGTCCTATGGGACCTTAGAGGATGAGGTGGATATCATCACAGCAAGACACACCCTGTGGCTAGCAAAGACAGACATCAAGTCTGCCTTCAGGCTGTTGCTGGTCCACAGGGAGGATTAGGAATTGTTGGGTTTCCAGATAGAAGGGGAGTATTATTTTGACATGGCCATGCCAATGGGTTGTTCAGTGGCATGCTCCACCTTTGAGAAATTTAGCACATGGCTGCAGTGGGTATTCAAAAACAGGTATGGGCATGACACGGTAGTCAATTACTTGATCAATTTTTTTGTTTATAGGAGAAGGAAAAAGAGGGGTACGGGCGATGCTGGAGGACTTTCAAGAGTTGTGCGTGGAGCTCGGAGTGCCATTAGCAGGAGAAAAAATGGAGGGCCCCAGAAGGTGTTTATAATTCCTAGGCATAGAGGTGGATGCAGAACAGGGGTTATTCCGCCTGCCAGGCCAGAAGATAATTAAGTTAAGGAGAATGTTATTAGAGATAGGAAAAAAGAAATGAGTGCCCCTAATTACCACCTAATTACCAGCCAACGGTTAATAGGTCACTTGAATTTTGTGTGTAGGGCAATAGGGTCAGGACACGCGTTTACACAACGTCTGGCAAGGGCCATAGCTGGGGAAACAAAACCATATCATTGGGTTATACTAGGGAGAAAGATTAAGGAAGATTAAAAATTTGGGAACAATTTATAAAAACACACAACGGGATAGCCATTTGGCAGGAGAAAGGGCTATACAACACGGATTTGGAACTTTACACGGACGCTTCGGGGGGACATGGGTTTGGAGCCTACTTCAAAGGGAAGTGGATGGCCGAACCATGGCCACAAGAGTGGGTCAAGGGGGGACTGACAAAGGACATCACTTTTTTGGAGATTTTTCCCATTTGGGCAGTGATGAAACCGTGGGGATCATGGTTACAGAAGCAGTGGGTCACATTCTGGTGTGACAATAAGGCAGTCGTTGAGGTGCTAAACAACAGGGGGTCAAGGTCAGCCCTATTACTCCGCATACTACAGCAGCTAGTCTTACAGGGGATGAGGCTCAACATGAGTTTCAGGGCCAGGCAAATTGTAGGAAAAAATAACTCTATTGCTGACAGCCTCTCCCGAGTTCAGATGGTGAGGTTTCAGGTACTAGTTCCCAATGCACATCCAACGGGAGAGAAGATCCCAGAGGAGCTATGGGAGATTGGCTGGAAGGAGCAGCATATCTCTTTTGAAGCTCTTGGGCAGACAACACTTTAAAAGCTTATGAAAGCTCATGGAGAGTTTTCCAGGTTTTCAGAACCCACCACGCCATGGAGGTAAGTGGGTCAGTCACAGAAGAGCAGGTGGGGAGTTTGGTAGTGTCAAGCTGGGAGGAAGGAGTGGCCTACGCCACTGTCAGAGTACAGCTAGCGGCGGTAGGATGAGTCTACCAGATGAAGGGTTGGGGGGGCCCTGCAATAGTATTTTGGTAAGAAGGATGATGATGGGGTGGCAAAGGTTAAAAGGGAGGGGGAGGGATAGAAGAGAACCAGTCTCAGAACACTTGTTAGAAAGGATTCAAAAAAATCTGGCAAAAATTTGCTACACCCCATACGAAGTAACGCTATTTAAAGCACTGTTTTCGGTGTTACACAAGGGAGCTTTCAGAGTGTCAGAATTAGTGGGGCCAAGTACACCCTCTCCAGGGAAGGGTCTACAGTATGAAGATATGCAATGGACAGGGAAGGGGTTCACCCCCGAAATTGTGAGCTCAAAGATGGATCAGATAGGAAAGGGTTATAGAGTAAACATTGAACCCAGTAAAAACCCGGACCTGTGCCCCTGCCAGCTGATGTGATGTTACCTCAGGATTAGGCCGGAAAAGGAGGGTCTGTTGTTTATACACTGTGATGGGAAGGAGGTAAAAGGGAGTCAAATTTTGGGGGTGTTAAAATGAAGTGTAAAAGAATTAGGGAAAAACCCAGCCAGGTTCTCTTCTCATTCTTTCAGGATTGGGGCAGCATCTGAAGCGGTGGCACAGGGAAAAGGTGGGGAGGACATAAAGGCCATAGGGCGATGGTCATCAGACTGCTACAAAAAATATATTAGAAATACTGTACATTAATCTGTTGCAATCTTGTCTTCCCTACAGGAAAGAGTTAAAAGGATAAGGTGCGGGAAGAAAGTGGGGGGGAAGGGGGAGGTTAATGAGGACTGCTGTCTTCACTGTTTCTTATTGTTGTTATAGAGGAAAGGAAAAGGAAGGTCATATGGATGGTGGGACACTCACACCTCTACTGGGCGGAAAGGGAGGCAGCACAGAAGATAGGTGGAAGACAACTGGGTTTTGACCATGATGGAATAAGGATCCTGTGGAAAGGATTATGTGGAATTTAATGGGAGCAGCTCCTTCCCTTACTGCTAGAGATGAGGAAGAACAACAAGGCCTCAGACCTCCTTATAATACACCTGGGTGGGAATGACCTAGGACATGGCCCATGGTTAGAAATTTTTAACAACATACAGAGAGATGTCATGGTCATGAGAACATGGTTGCCAGGAATAACAATTACATGTCTGAAATGATTCCATGTAGGGTGTGGAGGCAAGCCAGACAGCATAAGGTCATAGAAAAGGTGAGGAGGTGGATGAACAGTAGGGTAGGGAGGTTTATGATAGAAAATGGAGGAGCTGCCATTAAACATAAGGAAATAGAGGAGAGGATACATGGGCTATATTGGGCCGATGGGGTGCACCTATCCCAGATGGAAAATCACATATTTATCACAGAACTGGGTAGGGGCATAGATCAGTGGTTAAAAAATAGATGGTCATGGGTAGGTGGGAGGGAAGGGGGGGAAGCTTGCCATCCAATGCAAGCTGGAATCAAGCTAATGGAAGGTTGTACGGAAAGACTGGATAAGAAAAAAGGGAAAAAGCAAGATGGGGGGTTAGAAAAGAACATAAGGGGAACAGAAACTGGAAAAAGAAGGGTATGGACACCCGGGTAAGTGGACAAGAAAGGGGGAGCAGGAATTGGACCTGCCCAGAAAGGAAAGAGAGTGTAAGACCAGCTTGGGTTTACACCCAGGAAAGGAGTGGAACAAGACCCCCTCGGGTTTCGACACCCGGGGGAGAGAAAACAAAAGGAATCAAAGCTTGAAATAAAAGGACTGGAATAAAAATGTGGACATAAGAAAGAAGTATAAGGAACTCAATATTGTATAAGTGTATATAGTTATACTTTGTAGTGGAATAATAAAAGGCTTTGCCGACTGAGGAGACAAACCTACAATATTGAGTGTGTGGTCTCTTTTGTGGGAAAAGGGGGATCTGGAACAAATAATGATTGTACACAGGGATACTGAAATGATGTTACAAATTTCTTAAAAAGTAAAGATCCAGAAGCAAATGATTTGATATCTTTTAATGGACCAACATAGATGTAACAACAAGAACAAAGTGCTCTAGCTTTCAGACCAACCAGTCCTTCTTCAGAAGCCTAATGGCAGTTGTTTAGAAAGAAAACATCCCTACCCCCCTCTTGCAATATTCTTTCACAGTGGTGATGCCCTTGAATCCATCCAATCCTTTAAATATCTGAGTGTCACATTAGATACCTCACTTTCCCTCAACACTCATGTCACCCTCATAAACAGAGTACTAAACCAAAAGCTGAGCCTGCTTTGTCACATCCATCCCTTCCTCTCATCAGTTTCTTGCCATAAGATTGTGGCCACCACTCTCCTTCCCCTCCTTACTTATGGTGCCCCTTTACTACTCACAACCAACACAGCCATTTTATCTCACCTCAAACGAGGCTTTAATTATAGGGTGGGAAGGTTTGCTTTAATGGCAATGCCCATCACCACCACTGTGATGTCCTCTTCTCCCTGGGCTGGCTATCGTATGATTGTAAACTCCAGCATGCCACCCTGAGTCTAGTGTACACACTGGTCCACTGTTACACCCCCTCATTGCCTTAGTGAACTTATTCAGCTCCAGCAACTACCACATGTTCTAAGGTACACCTCCTTCCCCCTTCTCATAATGCCCAAACCAAGGTTAGCTGTGGCCCGGAGATCATTTGCCTTCTCAGTTGTGTCTGGCTGGAACTCCCTATCACACGCTATTCTATCCTGCTCCTCTCTAGCTAAGTTTCAATCCTCCCTATTACTCTGCCTCTCTGCCTCTTCACATTGCTCCTGCTTCCGATGACTCTTGTTTTTGCTTCCCAAACTCTATGTTGCCTTTTTCAACTGATTTGATGCATTTGCAACAGTCGACTCAGTTTCTGGCAAGAAAATAAAGTAATTGTCATTTTATTTGACAAATGCATCATTTTCTGAGTGCACAATTGTGGCAAATGCACTCATAAATAGATTACTTGTATGGTTTAATTGCAAATGGCAGAAATGTGGCAGAATCATGAAAGGAAGACTGTTTATCACTTTGAAAACTTGGGCATAATGTTTATGTTACAGTTCAAATGAAATTACATTTTTAGAGTTTAGGGGCTGAAGGGGCACATTTTCTGGAACTTACCTTGGTCATATTTCTCTGGACTATGCAAAGAACTGAAAGTAAGGAATATTTTTTTTTTTATTGTTTAACCAGAAGTGACACACAAAGCAGAACGCTTGTTTACAGGTGCAACCTGGGAGCATAAGGAAGTGAAGTGATTTGCTCAGGGTCATACAGTATGCAAGTGGGGGCTGTGGGATTCAAACCCAGGTCTCTAGATTTGCAGCTTAGAGCCTTAAACCACTGTGCTATACTGAGAATTAAGAATTAAAAGCATGCATGCATGCATGAATTAAGAGGACATCTGAGGAAAAAGTAGTTCATTTACATAATTGTAGTATAAATTAGCAAGACATGAGGTTGGCATTTGTAAGTTAATAAAATCTGATTCAGGTTTTTTATAGGGTCATAAATGGAGCAATTGCAAAATGAGAAAGACCATCTAGCAAATTTATGTTTTAAAAGTGAGACAGAGGCTAATATAGAATCTGCATATGTAACAAATGATTTTACAGTCAGAATAATAATATATTTCTACATGACTAGGACACGCATGACAATACCAATACCAAATCACTCCACCTCCACAAATGAACTTATCTGCCATAACCATTTGTCTGAAAGTTTGTCATCCCATTCCTCTTACAAAACAACTACCTACTTACCTACAGTACCAACCTAAACCTCAGAACAAAGTTGGCAAATTTGTGCAAGTTAATTTATCAAGTAAATTTAGCCAGCTTTGCACATTTCTATTTAGGAAGCACTCAGCACCACTGACATGAAGATGAGATGGGTATGGGTTATGGAGGGGGAGCCAGTGAATATCAAGGAGCACTAATGGAGTAGGAAAGTGGATTGGGAGCCACTGGATCACCAACAATGATCCATGAGGGAACTGTGATAGTAGTATACATGGGCCTTAAAATATGTGACCAGAGGGTGGGGGATGATATGAGTAGCAGCATCAATGGCCCATGGCACAAACCATGACATGGCACCATGTACCTGGTGCCATGCCTTGAACTGACCACTATGTAGCCATATTTCCATGCTTTTGGTGGCTACACAGCCTACGTTCGACCATTAACAACTGGATCTGTACTTTGCATAATTGCATTCAATCCTAGTGTCACAGGAGACATTATGCCCCCTGCAGACAGTGGGCCCCTGTTGTGTATGGCTGCTTTGGTGAGTAGTGGTTCAGGTAATCCAATGCACCATCACATCCCATTGCATTCACTGTGTATGAGAATGAAGAATCTAGTATGAACCCTAACTGCTCTGCAATCTGTGCAGAGACAGACTCAGACACAGACATACTGTACATGAGCAAGTTCAATGTGATAGTGGTACTATTAAATGGTACTATTTAAAGAAAACAATAAAAATCACAGGACAAACAAACAATGACAATACAGGGGCCATTACCCTCTTATAAAGGTCACATTTATATCTCATTTGCGGTTCATACAAAGAGACCTGTGTTAATCCCAGATGCTACTCAGAAACAAAAACTCTGAGTGGGACTAATGCATGATACAGTACAGGCACTTATAACACAATATGATCAGCCTTTTAATATTAGTCAAGTAAGAAGGTGTCAAGGTAGCAAGCAGCCACTTTCAACAAGGGGAATGTTCACCTTATTTTATTTTGATAACAGATTGAGAAGGTTTGGATTGATTTTTAGCAGTAGGGTGGTGGGGTCAGGGAAAATACAAGCACAGACTACTTCTCTTACAATGTGGATAAAGGGCTGGGGCATATATACTATGGTTTCCACTTATGGATGATTTAAAACCGTCAAACAAAAGGAAAAAATAGAATAAATGCATACTCACAAATGAAAGAACATTCCACATTTGTATAGCATCTAAATGCCATATCCATGTAAAAGCACAGTACTTTAAAAGAGAACTGTATTTTCAATAAGCCATTATTTTCCGTAAAAGATGGATTTTTGAATATTGGCTCACAGTTTGTTATTGCATCATCTTTAATGAACTTTTTGGAAACATAGTGGGTGTTTCTGATTTACACATAACTAGTAAGGAACATTTTAAAACTGTGTGTTTCAGTTTACGTCCATGCTCAGCTCTTACATTGTTGGCACAATGCACGTGTGTTCTAAAAGTCACAAAGCACAGTGCAAAATTTGTGTTGCATTTTGCGATTCCTCAGGTGTCAAAGGCTGCTAGTCACAGTCAGATAATGCACTTGCACTATCTTACTGTAAATAGGGCCAGGACAAGTTGGTGCTAACCCGTTACCACTACTACTAACCACACTAGCACCACCATGACATGCAGCCAGGAGTATGGCTCCACAATGACTTGCACAAGTGTGCTATTTGGAATTCACAAAGGTGGCCAGGTAAATGAACACATTGGGCATGCAAGGTGGTATGTGGACATTTGCATGCCCATTATAAACCCATTTACATAGGCTTTGCAGTAGTTTATCACCCCCCAGACTACGCTGCTGAGGCAGCTCTATGTCCCTGCTGACTTGTGCCCCCCACCCCCCATTGACAGCTGGACTGAATAGAAATAAATATGTTTTCCCTGGCATCTAGTGGTACCCTGCCTCCATTGATCACCAGCCTGAATAGAAATAAAAACATTTTTCAAGGTGCTAGTTGTACCCCCTCCCCAGCCAATCACTGGACTGAACAAAAATAGATACAGTATGAATCCCTGGCATCTAGTGGCCCCTCTCTCCATCTACACCCATTCTCGATGTACAGTAACAGTTTCCCTGGTGTCTAGTGCCCCCCCACAGATCACTAGCCTGAACAAAGAGATATCTATCTATCTATCTATCTATCTATCTATCTATCTATCTATCTATCTATCTATCTATCTGTCTGTCTGTCTGTCTGTCTGTCTGTCTGTCTATCTATCTATCTATCTATCTATCTATCTGTCTGTCTGTCTGTCTGTCTGTCTAAGTTGCAAAAAACTTCATTAATGCTTCAGTTAGGGTAAAAGTGACAAAAGTTGGGTAATGAGGCATTAGGGTTTCCAACTCTAACATGCCACCTTCCCAAACCAGGCAGGAGAGCAGGTATGGAGTGTGCCTTCAGCTTCTCAAGCCTAATATTCACCCCATTCCATCTGTAACTAGGGTCAGATGTGTGAACATTATGAGAATGGGGTGAGCGTCAGGCTTGAGAAGCCTAAGGCACACCCCTCTCCTGCCTAGTTTAGGAGGGTGGGGTGTGTGGGTTGGAAACTGTAAAGTCTCATCTCCCAACTTTTGTCCCTTTGACCCTAAATGGAGAATTAACAAAGTTTGTTTGCAACTTATTTCCTTACTTTTTGAGATAGTATAATAGTATCCTTATTCTACTGTGGGAATGCAGGACCCTTTTGGACTCTTCACTCCCATCCCTTTGTAGATGCATCAGGGCGGAGATCCTACTAGCGCATTCTATTGGAGCTGATAGTGGTCTGTGTTTGGTCACTCCTCCTCGGTTTGCCTGGAGTTCCTTTGACCAGCTGAAAATCATGGATGTTGTGTGGATTACCCAGGGTATGCACCCAACATGCTGTAGTTTGGACCCAGGCCCAACTTCCCTGATTATGGGTTGTTGTGATATCATTATAGCGGTCCTTGCAAGGATAGTATGGTGTTTCTTAGAGTCTGGTGAGTTTCCTAGCTCCCTGAAGGAGATGGTGGTGACACCTTTCCTGAAGAAAGCTGCGCTGGACCCAAGCTGACTTGCAAACTACAGACTGATCTCTAACCTTACCTATGTTGGGATGGTGATTGAGAAAGTTGTGGTGCTGCAGCTGGAGAACCACTTGACCATCCATGACATCTATGAACCCCTCCAGTCGGGTTTTCATAAGAGGCATATTACAGAAACCGCTCTGGTTCGGGTGCTCAATGATCTCCTGATGGCAAGAGATCAGAAGCGCTGTTCCATCTTGGTACTTCTTGATCTGTCTTCAGCTTTTGACACCATAGACCATGAGGTACTTCTCGAGTGCCTGAGATACATCTGTGGCCTATCTGGTACAGTTCTCAGGTGGGTTAAGTCCTACCTCACTGGCAGAATTCAGAGGATGGTTTCAGGGATTTTTTCTTCTGAGCTATTCTCTCTGCCATGTGGGGTCCCTCAGGGATCGGTGTTGTCCCCCATGTTTGCTGTGTATCTGCTGCCCCTTGGAGACATTGTAAGATGGTATGGGCTGAGGTTTCACTGCTATGCTGATGATACCCAGCTCTACCTGTCTTTCGCACCTGACCAGGATAGTGCGTGTTCAGTGTTCAACAACTGCCTTGCTGAAATCTAGGACTGGATGACCTCCAGCTGATTGAAGTTGAGTTCTGGTAAGACTGAGGTGATGGTGGTGGATCCTGGTCACCGGACAGAGGGGATAGGGGCTGGTCAACCCACCAGACTTTCTCTGGGAGTATCCAGCTTCTTACCTCTGAACAGGTGTGAAACCTGGGGGTGATTCTTGATGATGGGCTGACTCTGCATTTGCAGGTGTCAGTAATCATCAAGTCCTCTTTATACCATCTAAGGAACATCGCCAGGGTTAAGCACCTTGTTCCATCTGGCAACATTCCAATGCTGGTCCACGCCTCTGTGACTTGACTACTGCAACTCCCTTTATCTAGGGCTTCCGGGGGTTGATATCTGCTGCTTGCAGCTAGTGCAGAATGCTGTGGCCTGGTTGTTGATGGAGACCCCACATGCGAGTCACATCACACCAGTCATGTGTGAAATGCACTGGCTGCCTATTCAGTGGTGGATCACCTTCAAGGTTGGGCTTCTGACCTACAAGACCCTACACAGACTGGGCCTGGACTTTCTGAAAGAGATCCTGGTTCCTTACTCCCCCAGATGACCACTCCACTCAGCTGATGAGGGGTTGCTAGAGATTCCAAAGATGAGCCTCAATTCATCTGGGGCCTGTGCATTTATGTACGTGGCCCCAGTCCTGTGGAATTCTCTACCTCATCAGATATGTGAGTGCACAGCCGAGGAACGGCTTTAAGAAAGCCCTTAAAACACACATCTGGCATAAAGCATACCCTGATTAACCTTTTTTATCTATGAAA
Source organism: Neoceratodus forsteri (assembly GCA_016271365.2). Lineage (NCBI taxonomy): Eukaryota > Metazoa > Chordata > Ceratodontiformes > Ceratodontidae > Neoceratodus > Neoceratodus forsteri. The sequence continues at coordinate 1,434,745,607 of CM028131.1, read as the reverse complement.
CTACCCTGATTATTGGACATTTTATTGATCTATTTATTTTATTGTTTTACCTGTTTTTACTGTTCAGCACCTTGACATTTGAAAGGCGCTTTATAAATAAAGATTATTATTATTACTATTATTATTATGTACGTAGTTGTGGAAGGGCACCAAATTATCAGCAAAGCCATATTATTACCCCACATCATGTACCCTGTACAGAAAATGTTAAAATCTCCACCAAAATGTAATTCTGTGTAACTGCAACTCCATTCCATGCCACAGGTGTGAAAACACATTTTACCCAGGATTTGAAAAATGATAGTTGTGACATACATGAGGTGGGGTAATGAGAAGGGCATGTTGAAAATCTGGGGTCAAAATATGTAAATTTCCAAAGTTATGAGTGTGCAAAGCAAAAGAAGCAGTAGTAGTAGTAGACTTTATTTATTTCAGGCGCCCTTACAAAATGTAAACAAACAGCATTAGGAACATAAAATTCATAGTACAAATATATAAAAATAATTAAATGCAACCCATTAAAATTCCATACAGGCTAATTCCTACACTGTCTACCAGTTTTAATTACATTCCTCAGGCCCCAAAAGCCTGTTGGAAGAGGAATATTTTAAGATGATTTTTAAAAATCTCTAGGGAGGTCATCTCCTGGAGACACCCTGTCAACAAGTTCCAAAGGACTGGGGCAGACAGCTCGAATGCCCAGTCCATGGAAGATTTCAACCTAGCTCGAGGGACTGCCAGGAGGGCCTTCCCTGCTGATCTAAGAGAGTGACTCAGGGTGTAGGGATGCAGAAACTCCTTCAGGTAGCCTGGCCCAACCTGTGTAGGGCCTTGTAGGTCAAAAGACCAATTTTAAAGGTGAGGTGCCAGCACAATGGCAGACAATGCAATTCACAGAGCACTGATGTAATATGACTGAACTTCAAGTGTCCAGTCAGCAACTGGCCCACTGGGTTCTGCAAAAGCTGCAGGCACTGCATCACACCTCCTCTGACCCCGATGTAGAGTGCGTTACAGTAGGCAAGTCGCGAGGTGACAAACACATATATCAGTGTGGCCAAGTCATCAGAGGGCATAAGGGATTTAATTCAGGTGATGTTCCGGAGATGGTAAAAACCGGTCTTAACAACAGCTGACACCTGAGCTTCAAGTGTCAGCTCATCGTTTAGAACAACACCACCCAAATTTCTTCACTTTAGGTGAGGCTTCCAGTTTGGTTGGACCAATAAACAACCCCAACCTATCACCAGAGGCCCCCACTCCCTCCCTTCGACCTGGCTCAACCACCAGCTCTTCAGTCTTGCCCTGGTTAAATCCCAGCAAGTTGAATGACATCTAAGCCTGGATCTCGGCCAAACAATTATTCAGCACGTCAACTGCATCAGATCTCCTGGGTAAGAAGGACAGGTAGAGCTGAGTATCATCAGCATCGCAATGAAAACTCGGTTCATACTGCCTTATGACCTTGCCCAAGGGCAGCATATACACTGTGAACAACATGGGGGAGAGGACAGAGCCTTGGGGTACTCCACAGGGCAGGTCCATCAGGTCTGAGGAATAATTCCCCAGTACCACCCTCTGAGACCTGCCCTGGAGAAAGGACTTGAACTAGCTGATGGCCTTGCCGGTGAGTCTTACACATTCCTTTAGCCTATCTGACAACACCCCATGGTCCACAGTGTCAAATGCTGATGAGACATTGAGGAGAATGAGAATTAATTGCTCTTCTCCATCCCTCACCCTGAGCAGGTTATTCAGCACCTTAACCAGTGCAGTCTCCATGCTGTAAATAGCCCTAAATCTGGACTGGAATGGTTCATAAATCTGGAGGTCCAAGCTGTTCCATGACCACCTTCTCAAGAACCTTTCCTAAAAAGGGGAGGTTGAAGATAGGCCAGTAATTTGCCAACATGTTAGGGTTCAAGCATGTTTTTTTCAGCAGGGGCTTAACTCGAGCCTGTTTAAGGGACTCTGGGAGGATCCCCATTGCAAGGGATCTCCCGGCAATCTCAGCAAAAACCAGAGCCAGGATCCCAATGCAAGTAACAAGTAATCACCTCAGGCCCGGTTCAAGGTAGCAGAACATTGGTTTAAGGTCCAAGATCACCCAACAGACCTCCACTGTCGTCACCGGTCAGAACTCTCCCCAGGGTGACAGAGTGCATCCGCCCAACCGATATCCACAACTGTTGAAGAATGGCATTCTGCTTGGAGAAATCCCAGCCCTAATGGAGGACACTTTGTCTGAGAAGAACTGAATGAACTCATACTTGTGAGCTGAAAAAGCTCTCATGGGTTCCAGAGAGGCCAGAAGTAATAGCCTATCTACAACCCGAAAGAGCTGAGTCGGTAAATTCTTCCCAGCTGCAATCATCCTAGACCTAAAAGCTACCTTTTTTGGGGTGATTGCATTCTGATACTCATTGTAATGAACAATCAGAATCAGCTTGTCCTCCTGGGACCTGGTCTTCCTCCAGCACCTCTCTAATCTTCCCCCCCGGTTTTCAATGTCCTCAGCTCACCATCAAACCAAGGCAAGCTGAGGTGCAAAACCAGAGGGGTGTACACCAGTTGGCACCAGAGGATCTAGGGCCTCCATTTAGGTTGAAAAAATGCCAATGTTATGGTCATAACTTTGACATTTTTTCATGTTTTGTTCCCAAATTTTCAACATAGTCTTCTTATGACCTCACATCATGAACAAGGGTAGAAATAAATTTCCAAATCTTGCCTGAAAGGTAATTTCACCAAGCAACCATGAAATAACCTTTAGGGTGGGAGTTGCATAACAACAGTCCTATTGTTCATGGTGTAGGGTCCCCAAAGGGCCATGTTGTATATGTGTGGTAAAAATCTCAAAAAATGGCTAAGTTATGCATAAAAGTCGTAACCCCCTTTGAAATACACTGAACCACATTTACCTTAGTTTCTCATATTGCAGTCACCGGTTCCAGCAGCAAAACATATCTTCAATTGGGGAGCAGATCTCAAACCTGGGACCTGTTCAGGTGAGTAAGGGTGTGTGAGGATTTACTGGGGAGTATAGGGTGGTGGGTGATGAGTGGAAGGTGGGGCTGGCGGGCTGATTGGCAAGGGACTATTTCCTTTTTTTACAGGTTTTATGGAAAAAAAACATTGAGGGGCTGTTTTCTTTATGGCTTTGTCTTGGATTGAGAGTGGAGGTGCCACTAGACACTGGGGTATTAAAAAGGAATTATGGGGATGGTGATCAGAGGGCTGGGGTGCCACTAGACACTGGAGAAGTGAAGAAAAATCATGAGGATGGTGATCAGATAGTGGGTGGTGCCTCTAGACACCAGGAAAGTGAACAAAAATCACAGGGATGGTGATTAGGTGGGTGGAGGGTGCCACTAGGCACCAAAGAAGTGAACAAAAACAACAGTGACAGTGGTTGGTGGGTGCCACTAGACACCAGGGAAGTGAACAAAAGTCATGGGGATGGTGATCAGTGGCAGGGGATGCTACTGGACACCAAAGAAGTGACCAAAAATCACAGGGATGGTGATCAGTGGGTGAGGGTGCCACTAGACACCAGGGAGGTTAACAAAAATCATGGGGATTGTGATCAGAGGGTGTAGGTGCCACTAGACACCAGGGAATAATATAAAAATGACTGGGGGTGATCGGAGGGTAGGAATTGCCACTAGACAACAGGGAATATATCCATTGTATTTAGGGGGACAGTGATGCGGGGGTGAGGGGTGCCATTAGACAACAGGCCAAGGGGGCTCACCAGGTCACAGCTCACACTGTAGCCTGAAGCACGAGTTCAGATGCAGCTGCAGAAGGTAAGAAAATCTGAGGTTCTCACACAGAGAATGTGGGGAAAGCACTCCTCCTGTTAAGCTGGGCACCTAGGATTTTGGGTGCCCTGAAAAAGTATTTCTGGCCCTAATTGTGAAAGACAAACACCAGTATCTCACAAAAAATTGCCTGTTTAGCTAGATTTTGGTGTTTGATTTCTAAAATGACAACATTTTTATGTATTTTCCATGTTTTTCCATTCGTGGAAAAAAAAAACAAGATGGTGGCTCATGAAAAAGGAATTTTTCTGGTGAAAAAGGATTGGCCCCCCCACGAAAAAAGAAATCCTTTTTTGTGAGGCCAAATCCTTTATTGAACTTTATACCTCAATCCTGGAAAGTGATCTTCCCATTGAAAAGAAAGGACACATAAAATAGCTGAATAACTTTGCAATAGATTAATATTTTTCCACCAATCAAATGCATGGCAGTTCTCTTACCCAAGCTGTTTCTATCAAATTCCACACTGTCTGGGAGCAAGGCGATGAGTAACAAACCCCCAAAATGGTGACTTTTAAGGTTTTTGCACTATTTGTATCTCAGAATCTGTACATCCAACTGGAGTGAAACTTGCCACATCAAGAGAGCAACTTCCAAATTTTGCTAAAATCCATTAATCAGTTGCATAATTATTAAAGTGCAAAATTTGAGGTTTAACATTAAACATGCTACTGAACCCCAACTATAATGGTGCTATTGAGCCACTATATATATATATATATATATATATATATATATATATATATATGGCAAAAACTCCATTTAGTGCATTAGTTAGAGTTGTTCCAGCGACTAAAATGAGGAAATTTGGTGTTAGGGTTAAATACCTTGCATCCCAACTGGTGTTGGGGTGCATGTTAGGTCATTGGCCCTAACTCTCACCCCATCACATGTGTGAAGAAGCAGAGGTATAGGAGAATGGGGTGAGAGTTAGGACCGACTATCCAATGCGCACCCCAATGCCAGTTGGGTGTGTGCTGAAGGGCAAGGGGCTTTCAACCTAACACTGAATTTCCTTGCTTTTGTCACCATGGAACAACCTAACTAATGCATTAAGTGGAGTTTTGCCTCTAATTTCCTTCTTTTGAGAATGATGAAGAGAAATAGTGAATGGGGACAGGGGGCATCAAAGGGCCCCGTGACCCCACCATGTGATGTCTTGTGACATGGTAACAGTAAAAGCAATGCAAACAGAAGTGCGAACAGTGGCGCACATGGTAATGCAAAACGTAAATGGTAAAGGAAACATTAACAGAAACGCAAGTGCAAAGTGATGCCGAAGCAAACAGTGACACAAACGGACATTGAAGCGCATACGAAAATGCAATTGGTAACGTGAACAGTGATGGCAGTGGTATTTTAAATGGAAATGTTAAGTGTCACAGCAAAAAGAAAGCGAAAGGGAACAGAAACGTAAACGCAAGCGCACATGTAAACGCAAACTGTAACACGCACAGGCACAGTACCACAATTGTAAATGCAAATTGTAAAGTAAACATGAAGATTAACACCAAAGGAAAGAGAAACGGAAACAGGAACAGAAGCACGTACGGAAATGCAAACCGAAATGAGCATGGGCACAGTACTGCAATTGTAAATGCAAATGTAACGGTAACAGCAACAATAACAGCAAAGGAAACAGAAGCGCAAAAGGAAATGCAAGTGCATATGGAAACACAAACCGTAATGTGCATGGCCACAGTAACGCAATTGCAAACACAAATGGTAACAGTAACAGCATGGAAGATGAAAAACGAAAGAGAAACGGAAATGCAAATGAAAGGGCTGCCGGAAACGCAAATGGCAATGCCCATGGTGACACAAACAAAAACACAAACAGAAACAGTAGTGGAAATGCAAATAGTAACAGTAATGAAAATGCAAGTGTGAAAGACAACACAAAAAGTAACGCACATGGTGGCATACACGGGAATGGTAATGCAAACGGAGAAATAAACGCAAGTGGAAACAGTAACTGTAACAGTAACAGAAGTGCATACCCTGTTTTTGCCAAACAGATGCATACAGAAACACAGTGTGTACAAAGAATGTATGCATTGTAATGGGGATTGAAGCTTAAAACGAGCATTGAAAGAACTTAATTGCTAATATCTCAGCAACCGCATGACATAGAAAAAAAAATAAAATTTCACAAAAATCTTGATTTTCCTGGCTAGGTTTTCATTGTTACATAGCCCACAGGGCTATGGAACTAGCAACAAAAAATCTGTATCTGTAACGAGCCCTGAAATGTGCAGTGTAAGCCACCATGTTAGTCTATGGGAAAAAATGCCAAATTTTGAGTACTTTAACTTTGCAGCCATGCAATATTTTTTCACCACACCACCAAAAGGCACATCTGTGAGATGTTGGCTACCTTCCCTCCAAATTTCAGCCCAAAAGACCAAACCGTTTGTTTGCAGCAGGGTGGCAAAGAATTCCTGTCATTTTGGCCATAGCATGAAAAGTAGTGTTGCAATTTGCGACACTTTTTGCAAAAATTTGCGAAAGTGTCATGCTTGCGACACTACTTTGCAACATTACTGTTTCCAGAAAGTTGCAAAACATATTTCTGGGGTGTTTAACTCCAAAATAAAGACATGGCTAGCATCCTCAGGGTCCAACTAGGTGAACACAAAAAGACTTGTGTCCCTAGATGGTCCCAAATTTAAATGCCAAGCATTTTTCTGATCACCAACTGAAAACAAAATGGCAGATTTGTGACATTACTAGGGCCATTTGCGACACTAAAAAGTACATTTGCGAAAGTGTTGAATATTTTATTAACTTTTCCCATTGACTTATAATGGGAACTTGTTTTTTGAATAACTTTTGAACCGTTCAATATTTTTTCATGAAATCTTCAAAAGGCACACCGGGGACCTCAGCGACACGTTCCCTGAAGTGTTCGGACTGGTCAGAAAAACCATGTGACCTGTAGTTGACAGCAAAGAAATCGCATAAAACCATAATTGTGCAAGTGGTTGTTGCTTAATAACTTCACAGCCGTATATCCAACTGGTACGAAACTTAGCAGATCCCAAGATCTACCATGCCCAATCATGCATACCAAATTCCAGACAAATCTGTTGAACATGGCAAAGTTATTAAGGTGCAAAATTTTACCTTTTACCCGTAAAAGTGCTACTCAACCCTTACTATGGTAGCACTACCGTGCTACCATAAAATATATATATATATATATATATATATATATATATATATGTATATGTATATATATATATATATGTATATATATATATATATATATATATATATATATATATACACATATATACATATATATATATATATTCTTTCATGGCAAAAAACTCAGTTTAATGCATCACTTAGGGTTGTTCCACAGCATCAAAAGTGAGGAAATTTGGTGTTAGGGTTGAAAGCCCCCTTGCACCTCCAAGCCTGCCCCCCCAACTGGCATCGGCGCGTGCATTGGGGTCATCGGTCCTAACTCTCACCCTATCACATGTGTAAACAAGCTGAGGTATAGGAGAATGGGGTGAGAGTTAGGACCGTCGATCCCAATGCACACCCTGATGCCGGTTGGGGGATCGGGATGGGGGTGCAAGGGAGGCTTTTAACCGTAACACCAAATTTCCTTGCTTTTGTCATTGTGAAACAACCCTAACTGATGTATTAAATAGATTTTTTTGCCATGAATTTCCCTTCTTTTTAGAATGAGGACTATAACTAGAGAATGGACTGTGGTGGTGGGAGTGCAGGCCCTTCAGGTCTCACGCTCCCACCACGTGATTTTTTGTGACATAGTAATGGTATCTGCAATGGAAACACAAGCGCTAATTGTTACACATGGTGATGCAAATGTAAATGGTAAAGCAAACGTTAATAGAAACGCAAGCGCAAAGTGATGCCAAAGCCAACAGTGATGCAAATGGAGATGCAAACGCATACGTAAAGGCAACTGGTAATGCGGACGGTGATGGTACTGCTATTGTAAATGCAAATGGTAACTGCAACAGCAACAATAATGTCAAAGGAAAGAGAAACAGAAAAGTAAACACAAGTGCGTTCAAAAACACAAACCATAATGCGCACTGTCATGGTACCACAATTATAAACTCAAATGGTAATGGTAACAGCAACAATAATGCCAAAGGAAACAGAAACGAAAATGCAAGCGCATCCGGAATGTAAAGCATAGCATGCACGGTCATGGTATCGCAATTGCAAATTCAAAGGGTAATGGTAACAGCAAAAATAATACCAAAGGAAACAGAAACAGAAATGCAAATGTAAGCGTATACGGAAATGCAAACCGTTATGGGCACAGTCACGGTACCACAATTTTAAACACAAATGGTAATGGTAACAGCAACAATAATGCCTAAGGAAACAGAAAGGCAAATGCAAGTGCATAATATGGAAAAGCAAACCATAATGCGCATGGGCACGGGAATGAAATTGGAAACGCAAATGGCAACGGTAACAACAACAATGTTGCAAAATGAAAGAGAAACGCAACTGCAAATGGAAATGGAAGCACGGCTGCAAACAGAAATGGTAATGCGCATGGTGATGCAAAGCGAAACACAAACAGTAGTGGAGACACAAATGGTAACAGTAATGCAAATGCAAGCGCAAACAGAAACACAAAGGGTAATGCATAGGGTGGTGTAGACGGGAACGCTAATGCAAACAGGTATGGAAACACAAGTGGAATCGCTATGTGTGACAGTAACTGGAGCGCACACCCTGGTTTTCCCAAACAGTTGCATAGAGAAACACAGTGACTACAAAGACTGTGTGTATAATAGTGGGTCTCGGACCAGAAAATGGGGTATTGGAATACTAAATTGCTTATATCTCAGGAACCGTACGACGTAGAGAAAAAAATAAAAATGTCCTATGGTTCATGACTTTCCTGGCTATGTTTGCACTGAAGGGTTAGCCCCCTTAGGGGCTAAGCATTTTTGTGATGAAAAGTCCGTATCTCGCACCATTTCCAAGATACGGGCCCCGAAGGGCGTGGCAGACGCCACAATGTTAGACTATGGGGATATGTGTCAACTTTGGAATACTGTAACTTTGCATCCCTGCAATATTTTTTCACTAAACCACCAAAAGGCACATCTGTGAGATGTTGGTTTCCTTCCCTCCAAATTTCAGCCCAAAAGACCAAACCATTGTTTTGCAGCAGGGTGGCAAACAATTCCTGTCATTTTGGCCATAGTGTTGCAAAGTAGTGTCATGATTTGTGACACTTTCACAAAAGAGATCATGAAAGTGTTACAGGTTAGACACTACTTTGTGATACTACTTTTCCCAAAAATTTGAAAATCATATTTCTGGGGTGTTAAACCCCAAAATAAAGACATGCCTAGCATCTTCAGGGCTCGACTAGGTAAACACAAAAAATAATTGTGTCCCTAGATGGTCCCAATTTTAAATGTCAAGCATTTCTGTGATCAGTAACTGAAAAAAAAATGGCTGACTCATGACACTATAGGGGTAATTTGCTACACTAAAAACTGCATTTGCGACACTGTCAAACTTTTTTACTTTTCCCATTGACTATAATGGGAGACTTGTTTTTTGAATAACTTTTGAACCGTTCAATATTTTTTCATGAAATCTTCCAAAGGCACATTGTTTGTTCCCTGAAGTTTTTGGACTGGTTGCACAAACCGTGCAACCTGTAGGAGTGAGCAAATAATGCACAAAAAAAACATAAATGTGCCCCGGAATGTCACTTAATAACTCCGCAGCTGTATATCCGACCGATACAAAAGTTGGCAGATCTCACGATCTTTGGTTATGCCTCGTGCCTGGCAAATTTGTGGCAAATCTGTTGAATGGTGGCAAAGTTATTAAGGTGCAAAGTTTCACCATTTAACCTTAAATGGGGTACTCAGCCCTAACTATGGTAGCACTACTGTGCTACCATACTATATATACTATATATATATGTATATACATTTTGCACTTTAAAAACTTTGCAACCCGGCCTGGTGGCACTGATGGTTGAGGCGATGGATGCCACACCTTGCACCATGTCGGTGACCAGGGTTCGATAACTGGGGGTTGGCAGGGAAGGGAGAGGACTGAGCATCCAGAAGACAGCTCTCCTGTCCCTGGGGAGGACTCCAGGGTTGCTCATTGTCCTGACAACCCCCAATGGAGATTGAGGGTACTGCAGGTACACCAGCCAATGTAAAGGGTGGAGTGCGGCAGATGCCAGCAGGGTAGCTGTGCTCAGGCATCATTGTACACCACACTCCAAGGGGAGAAACAAGGAAAAACCTTCTGCAGTGCTGTGGAGATGAAGGGAACTCCAGGGGTAGGCCCACATCTCACTGCCGGCACAGGGAACCAGGTGACTCCACAGCCCATTCCGACGTGCAGGTAGGCCCCTCTAATTCCAAAAAGGCCTTCAAGGGAGGCGGGCATACCCACCCTGGGGGGTGATCTGGGGGGCTGGGCCTGCCTTGGAGTTTGGGGGAGGAAACTGGTAGTGGGAGTTCAGGCAGGGAATAGAGGCTTCACTGAGTGAGTACCCCAGAAGGAAGCCTGGAGTCATAGGGTGAATAAAGAGAATTAAAAAAAATAATAACTTTGCAACTGATCAATGGATTTGTGCAGAATTTGATATGAGCTGTCCTGTGTGGTGGATCTCTAGATGTGGCAAGTTTTGTTCTGGTCAGATGTGCAGATTCTGAGATCCGGATAGTGAAAATAAGTAAAAAAAAAAACCAACCTTTTTTTCAGTTTTTCCTCATCACCTTGTGGCCAGACAGCATGGAATTTCTGCATGATTTTTGTAGCCTATAAATAACTTTGGTTACAGAACAGACAGTGAAAATGTGGTGCAAAAAAATTCTAATCTGTTGTAAAGTTATTAAATTTTTTAGTTCCAATTATATCATATGAAACTTTTCTGAACATTCCAATCTTTAGGATAGAGGTCTTTTTTTTTAAAAAAGGATTTAGTCTCATGAGAGCGATCCTGTTGCACAAGAACACAAATCCTTTTTCATGAGGAAAAATCCTTTTTCATGAGCAGCCATCTTGTTTTTCCCCCATTTAGTAAAAAACCTGTGAAATACATACAGATTTTGTCATTTAAAAAAATACACACCAGAATCTAGCTAAATGGCTAGATTCTGACCTTTGTTTTTTAAAATGATGGCCAGAAATACCTTTTCTGGTCACCGAAAATCCCGGGTACCCAGCTTAGTAACAGGAGCCTTCAGACCCTTTTTCCATAGTGTCTAGTGGAACCCCTCACTCCTCAATAACTGTCCCCAATCCATTCCCTGGTGTCTAGTGGCCCCCTATCCTCTGTTCGCTGTCCCCTGCTCACGTTGGTATTTAATTAATATATTCCGACACCGAGATGCCCACTCCCGGTGTCGGATAACCCCCGCAGCCTGTTATTTTATTGATGTGCCGACATTGGGTGTACAGTCCCCATATGAGCATTTAACCCCCAACCCCACAATAGTCTGGAACACTGAGGAGCCCACCCCCAGTGTCCCAAAATCTGTATTTTATATAGGTTTCCCTATAAAAAAGAAAACAGTCCCCCAACATCTTTTTTTTAACCTGAAGAAAAGAAAATGGTCCCTTGTCATCCCCACCGCCCTCCTTCCCCATCTCGACCCTCCCACTGAGCACCCCACCATCTCACACCCCTCTTACTCTATGCTTACCACTGGAGGTTGAGGGCTGTCATCTTCTTTGGACCAGGACATGTCTGCTCTCTTCAAAGGTGAACCATGAACTGAAGAATCAAGGTAAATGCCATATTATGGCTGTCAATGGCATTTTAAACTTAGGTTCATAACTTTGCCATGGTTTCTGAATTTTTACAAATGTATTAAGGTGCAAAGTATGCTTAACTGGAATGAAGTGTGTGAAAAGTACTTTCACTTTCATTACACATATAAATTGTCCCATAGGAAATAATGGGAAATTAAAAATGTTATAACTTTAAAACAGATTAATATGTTTTCACTAAACCTGCAAAGGGCACATCTGTGACTCAAAGGCTTTCTAATTTAAAAATTTAAGACCACAACACAAAGAAATGTGAAAAAAATGGTAACTTTTGGATTTTTTGACAGTTTCCATTTCACAAACCACACAACGGATTTAAATGAAATTCTGCACATCAAGTGACCTAAACCTGGAGATTATGCATGCCACATTTCTTGTAAATCCATAGAGTGATTCCAAAGTTATTAAGGTTCAAAATGTTAGGTTATCATAGATGTTTGCACTCAACCCTAATATACTGGTGCTACTGCGAGTATAATATATATATATATATATATATATATATATATATATATATATATATATATAGGGATACATGATGGACAGGAGTGTGATATGGAAAATAATTTCCCTCCTTCAGAATGACCTCTGGATACTCACAAGTGAGAGTATCCAGAGGTCACGATTCAGGAGTGAAAATATTTTCCATAGCACAGGACTACACATCATGTGTCCGATTTATACAATAGGGGTTTCCAGAACTTTTTGTTTTTTATTTCACTTTAACTTGTGTATTTATTGGTAATTTAGGTATTCATGGATGTGGAAGGCTTTGCTCTTTTTTGGCTGCTTGTTAATATGAAACTGGCTGCTGTTAGCTTGCTTTGGTTCTCTGCAGGAACACAATGTGCCTTTCTAGGGCTAGCAAGTGAGTTGCAGGTGGAACTGATATACTGATTAGTTTCCTAGGCTACTGAGGGTTTGGTGAAGTTCCTGACTGCTGTGTTAGGAAAACCTGCCTAGAGTGATGCTATCTACATCAGCAGAGTCCAGACAAGTTCTGATTGGTCAGGATGACATGAAGAGATCAGGATAGTGATTGTATCAGGTTGTGAGGTAACCACAATATGTATAAATGTAAAATATTATCACGCTGATTTTTTACCAGGAATATTATCACACTGTGATTTTTTACCAAGATTTATTTTACTCTGTGTAAGATACATGGATTTATCTACAACTCATTTGTATCACCCCTATTGTATAAATAAATATATACAAAGGTAGGTAGAAAAGGTGTTAGGGTTTCACCCTAATACACCACCCCTTCCCTGTGGAGACCAGAAGGCATCAGGGGGATGGTGACATTAGGGTTGCCAACCCTAACACTCACCCCATTCCACAGTAAAATAAACTGGGTGGCAACAGTATAGGAGCATGGGGTGATTGTTATTGTTAGTGACCTTAATGCTACCCCACAATGCCTCCTTGTCTAAACAGGGCAGGGGTGGTGTGTTAGGGTGAAACCCTAACACCTCATTTCCCTACTTTTGTCATGGCAATCCTAACTGATTCATTAACAGTGTTTTTGCAAATAATGTCCTTACTTTACACAGCTGCTGTCATTCAGTGAGCATGTACTATTTACAGTATATGCTTATAGAAGAGCTCAGTTGGTGGCTGGCCACTGTGGTGAAAGGGCTGTGCCAATCGCTGGCTGGGTACAGGTAGGGGGAGTGGGATGGTCTGGAACTGCCAGGTATGGGGTGGTGGGGCACTAGACCACCAAGGTTACAGTGAATATGGAATATTTTTATTTAATGAACTGACTTATAAATATTTTGGGGTTTGGAGAGCAGGGATTGGGGCCTGGTGGGTATGCTAGCCCACAGGGGCTTCAATGATAAGGATATCGGGGGTTGGGTCTGCGGATCCAGAAGCCCATAAGGGCATATTTAATAATATCATCAGAGAGCGGGGCTGGGGGACTGACATATGTAAATAGTTTGGGGATCAGGGCTGGGGTGTTGCCAACTGGATCACCAGGGCATTAAAGTACACATGTGAAACTTACTGTTGGCTCAGGGCTTGTGTGTGTGTGTGGGGGAATAGCCCACATGGGCTGCATTATCTATGCATAGTTGTGCCCCAATAGTTAAGGTTGAGTTGCCCATTTAATGTTGAACCTCACATTTTGCACTTTAATAACTTTGCAACTGATCAATAGATTTGCACAACATTTAGTATGCACTGTCCTGTCAGGGAGGTCTCTTGATGTGTCAAGTTTTGTTCTGGTCGGATGTGTAGATTCTGAGATCCGGATAGTGAAAAAAAGTAAAAAGTCACCATTTATTGTAGTTTTTTCCTCAAGTCATTGCCTTGCACCCAGACAGTGTGGGATTTTGTTTTGATTGTTTATGGTAGAAAGAACTTGGGTAACAGAACTTTCACTGTTTGTTGCAAAAATATTAAACTGTTGCAACGTTCAATTCAATTCAATTTTATTTTTATAGTGCCTTTCAAAACCCAAGGTGCTTAACATAAAAACAATAACAGACGATATAAATAACATTTAAAACATAAAATGTACATTATCCATCACTAGGGAAGGCCAGATCAAATAAATAAGCTTTAAGCTTGATTTTAAATCTACTGAAGTTGGGCATTTTCTCAACCAACGTGGTAGAGAATTCCACAGGTTTGGAGCTGAAAAAGCAAAAGCTCGAGAATCAGACATCTTTAATCATACACTGGGCATCTCTAGCAATCCCTCATCGGTGGAACGGAGAGGACGGAGGGGGCTGTAAGGTACCAGGAGATCTTACAGGTAGCCGGGTCCCTGATCATGTAGGGCTTTGAAGGTTAGCAAGCCAACCTTAAAGGTGATCCACCACTGAACAGGCAGCCAGTGCAGCTAGCAGAGCACAGGCATAATATGACTGGTCCTAGATGTCCCAGTCAAAAGCCTGGCCACCGTTATTAAGTTTTTAAGTTCCAATTATATCCTATGGGAAGTTCATTTTTTAGGATAGATGTACAAAGTTTGACAAAAGATTTGATCTCGCAAAAAAGGATTTAGTCTCTCAAGAGCATTTTCTTTTTCGTGAGAACAAAATCCTCTTTTGTGAGGAAAAAATCATTTTTTATAGGCCACCATCTTGTTCTTTTCTCCCACCAATGAAAAAGCATGGAAAATACATAAAACTGTTGTCATTTTAAAAAACAAACACCAGAACCCAGCTAAATGGGTCCATTTAGCTAGATTCTGCTGTTTACTTTTCAAAACTAGTGCCAGAAATCTTTTTCTGGGCACCCAAAATCCTGGGTGCCCAGCTTAACGTGAGGAGCTTTCCACTGTAGTTCTGCAGCTGCAGCTGAACTCCTACTGCTGGCTGCAGTGGGAATTATGAGCCCCACATAACCTTTCATTAGGTGATCCTGTAAACCTAAATACATAAACAATAGCAGCTGCCCTATTGAGTGTGGTACATGCAAAGCAATACAACAGTTATACAAACATAATATCAAACCCATTTACTTTCTTTTAGGAGTCATTTCGGTAAGTCATACTTGGGATGCATTTTTGATACACTAAATTTGGAACCTTTAGATTGCCTTCAAGTTTCAAATACTAAAGAGGTGGAGCATATTGCATTCAGTGAAAGAACACAACAGACTGTTAACATTTGTTACAGTATGACTAAAGGTTGGAGAGGGGTGTAGTGTATATTTCTGAAAAGAGATGCCAAGGTCAGCAGAGCTCCTCCCCACTTTGTTACAAAGCTGTATGTCTGGTGATGTACAGTAATTGCAGAAAATTGCAAAAAACAGGATGGCATTGGTGGCCAACAGGCTTGTTCAAGCACTGATGTGGCTCATACTTGGAAATACTGCATCACAGAGCTCCAATGATCAAAGGCTTAAGACCCCGGTGTCTCGGTCTGACATGTCAGTGAGGAGTGCTATGCCCCTGAGCAATTGCCGGTTGCCACACATAGCAGCACTTGCCTCCCTCTTAAACAACATGCTGCACCAGCAAACACGTCTAGTGGCATTACACACTCCCCAACCCTGATATTTGCTCCATATAGTCTCCCTGGTGTCTAACTGCACCCCCACCCTCCAATCACTATCCCCTGGTCACTTTTCAATTTAATTATATAATCCAACACTGGGATGCCCAACCCCAGTGTCAGATGCACATCCCCACCTACAGACCATTGTTTTATTAATTTGCTGACATTGGGGGGCCCAATATGTTGGCATTTAGATCCCAACCTCCAGCAGTGTGGAGCACTGGAAAGCCCACCTCCTGTGTCCCAAAATATTGTTAATAACCTGTAAAAAATAAGAAAACATTACGCCAATGTCTTTTTTTCCCTAAAACCTGAAAAAAAGAAAATGGTCCCTCATCGTCTCTGCCATCCCCCTCCCCAATCCCAACCCTCCCACTAAGCACCCACCACCCCACACACCCCCTTACCCTATACTTACCACAATGGCAGTCGAGCGCTCTTATCTTCTGTGGACTGGGAAATGTCTGCACTCTTCAAAGACAAACTGCAAACTGAGGAATAAAGGTAAGTGCCATATAATGTATTTCACTGGCATTTTGAACTTATATTCATAACATTGCCATTTTTTGAATTTTTTCACCAAATTTTCAACATGGCCTTTTTAGGACCCCACCCCATGAACACTGTCACTATCATCTCATCTACAGAGGGATGGGCTGTCACAGTAAAAAAGGATACTATTATACTCTCAAAAAGTAAGGAAATAAGTTGCAAAAACATTGTTAGTGCTCCAGTTAGGGTCAAAATGACAAAAGTTGGGAAATGAGGCATTAGAGTTTTCCTAACACCCAACCCCACAAACCAAGCAGGAGTGTAGGTGTGGGATGTGCCTCGGGCTTTCATGCTTAACACTCACCCCCTTCTCATAAAGTCTACACATCTGTCCTTATTTACAGATGGAATGGGGTGAGTGTTAGGCTTGAGAAGCCTAAGGCATACCCTACACCTGCTCTCCTGCCTGGTTTGGGAAGGTGGGGTGTTAGGGAAACTCTTATGCCTCATCTCCCAACTTTTGTTGCTTTGACCCTAACTGGAGCATTAACAAAGTATTTTGCAACATGTATATATATATATATATATATATATATATATATATAGAGAGAGAGAGAGAGAGAGAGAGAGAGTATGGGCATGGTCATGCCTCTATAATTAGGGTTGAGTAGGCACTTTAATGTTAAACCTCAAATATTGCACTTTAATAACTTTGCAACTTTTCTATGGATTTGCATGAAATTTGGTTTGTGCTGTCCTGTGGGGTAGATCGTTTAACATGCCAGGTTTTGGTTTGATTGGATTTGCAGATTTTGCGCTGCACACAGAGAAAAAATGCTAAAATTCGAATTTTTTGGCTTTTTTTTCCTCATTATGCTGCAGCCACACCGTATGGAATTTCAGTCTCAACTTGCCTCAAAGAACAAATAGCATCCATTTTGTGAATACATATTAATTTGTTCCAAAGTTATTACATTTTGAAATTTTGGGGTTTGAGGTTCTTTGCATGCTCAGTTCAGTCTTTTGTAAAGCTGCAAGTAATGAAAAAGGATTTTGGTCTGACAAAAAGGGATTTTAACACCTCACAAAAAGGGATTCTTAGAAGCCCTTTTCATTGGGAAAAATATGTTTTCATCAGCTGATGTCTTGTTTCTCCCCACCCAAAAAAAATGTTTTATAACTTTGCCCAGGGATGTCTTCAGGAGACATCCAAGCATGTATTGTGTTTGTCTGCACATCCTTTACTGTGCTGTTTCTGTACCTTAATGCTATGTGGCCACAAAATATTTATTTTTAATTTTAAAAAATCCTTTTGGTCACTCACTTCCATTCCTTTTTTGTGAGCTGTCATAATCCTTTTTCCGTAGCATAAAACAGGATTGTGACATCTCATGAAAAAGGATTACCAGCAGGGCCATCCAGTCTGAAAAGTCATAATCCTGCTTTGCATGATGAAAAAGGATTATGACACCACATGAAAAAGGAATCAGCTGATGAAAAATGAGTATGACACCTGAGGAAAAAGGATTAAAAAATTTAGCCTTTTTTGTGAGGTGTCATAATCCTTTTTCTCCTGCTGATTCCTTTTTCATGAGGTGTCATAATCCTTTTTCATCATGCAAAAAAGGATTAGGACTTCTCAGACCAAATGGCCCTTATGGTAATCCTTTTTCATCATGCAAATTCCTTTTTCGTGAGGTGTCATAATCCCTCTTTGCATCATGAAAAAGAATTTTGCCAACTCACAAAAAAGGATGACTGTCAGGACCATCTGGTGTGAGAAGTCCTACTCCTTTTTTGGACCCTGCACTCCCAACATAACATAAGGATACTGTTATACTATTTCATGGAGAGATTGGAACACAGGGTCCGAAGGACCCCGCGCTCCCTCAGTAACATAAGGATACTGTTATAGTACCTTGATGGAGGGATGGGAGTGCAGGGTCCAAAGGTTCAAACCCTGTGCTCCCACCATAAAATAAGGATACTCTTGTACTATCTCAAAAGTAAGGAAATAAATTGCAAAAAAACTTCATTAATGCATCAGTTAGGGTTAAAGTGACAAAGCAGGGAAATGTGACATTAGGATTTCCAACCCCAACACCCAACCCCCCCAATGCTGCACCGATAAACAGGCATCAGGGGGCAGCATTGGGGTCATCAGCCCTAACACTCACCCCATTTTCTTATGCTGCAGCCACCCAGCTTATTTTCTAATGCAATGGGGTGAGTGTTATGGCAGATGACCCCAATGCTGCCCCTAATGCCTCATCATCTGTGCGGGTTGGGGGTGTTAGGGTAGGAAACTCTAATACCACGTTTCCATACTTTTGTCACTTTAACCCTAACTGATGCATTAATAAAGTTTTTCTGCAATATATATAAATATATATATATATATATATATATATATATATATATATATATATAATGGTAGCACGGTAGTTAGGGTTGAAGAGTCATTTACATGTTAAACCTAAAATTTTGCACCTTAATAACTTTGCAACCTTTCAAAGGATTTGCCTGAAATTTGGAATACACAATCAAGAACCATAGATCTTGGGCTCTGCCAACGTTCGTACTGTTCAGATACATGGCTGCGGAGTTATTAAGTGTGATCTGCATGCACGTTTATGCTTTTTTGGAATTCTTTGGTCGTCTCTAGAGGTCGCATGGTTTGCATGACCAGTCTGAAATCTTCAGGGAACGTGTGGCTTGGGTCCCTGATGTGCCTTTTGTAGATTTCATGAAAAAATATTAAACGGTTCAAAAGTTATTCAAAAAACAATTTCCCATTATAAGTCAATGGGAAAAGTTAACAAAAAGTTTGACAGTGTTGCAAATGCAGTTTTTACTTTCGCAAATGGCCCTTTTACTGTCATAAATCTGCCATTTTGTTTTCAGTTGGTCATCAGAAAAATGCTTGACATTTAAATTTGGGACCCTCTAGCAACCTAATTATTTTTGTATTCATCTAGTCGGACCCTGAGGATGCTAGGCATGTCTTTATTTTGGGGTAAAATATCCCAGAAATATGTTTTTCAAATTTCTGGAAAAGTACTTTCACTTAGTACTTTCATTTACACTGTTGCACTGAATTTGTGAAAAGCTTTGCAAAAGTTGACGAGTACTTTCAAGGCTGTGGAAAATGACAGCAATTCTTTGCCACCCTACTACCAAAGCGGTTTGGTCTTTTGGGCTGAAATTGGAGGAAATATAGCCAACACATCACAGATGTGCCTTTGATTATTTCAGTGAAAAAATATTACAGGGTGGCAAAGTTGCGGCACTTCAAATTTGACACTTTTTCCTATAGGATAACATTACGGCATCCGTCGCATTACAGGAATCCTTTGGCGCCCTGCTGCAAAGTAATGGTTTGGTCTTTTGGGCTAAAATTTGGAGGGAAGAAAGCCAACACCCAACAGATGTGCCTTTCAGTGGTTTAGTGAAAAAATATTACAGGGAGCCAAAGTTATGGCCTCTGAACTTCTCTTCCCCATGGGATAACATTACAGCGTGCTTACGCTGCTTTCAGGGCCAGTAATATCTTGGAAATGGTGCGAGATACAGACTTTTCGTCAGAAAAATGCTTAGCCCCCTAATGGGGACAAAGTACAAAACTAGTCAGGAAAGTCATAAATCATATGTCTTTTAAATTTTTTTTCTGCGTCGTACAGTTCCTGAGATATAAGCAATTTAGTATTCCAACTCCTCATTTTCTGCTCCGAGACCCATTACTATGCATACATTCTTTGTACTCACTGTCTTTCTCTGTGCAGCTTTTGGGGAAAACCAGCCTGTGCGATTACATTACTGTTACCCTTATCGCTTCTGCTTGCTGTTCCATACCCATTTCACTTACTGTTCCCGTCTACGGCACCATCTGCATTACCCTTTGTGTTTTCATTTGCACTTGCATTTGCATTATTTTAACCATTTGTGTCTACAGTACTGTTTATCTTTGCATCACCATGTGCATTACCATTTGCGTTTGCGGGCACTGTGTTACTATGTGACAAGACATCACATGAAACGGAGGCAGACCCTCCCGTTGCGCGTACATTCACTAGTTACTCATTATCTTTCTCAAAAGAAGGGAAATTAGATAAAAACTTTGTTTAATGCATTGGTTGAGTTGTTTCCCAGCGACAAAAGCGAGAATTCGGTGTTAGGGTTGACCCCCTTGAACCCCGCCCACACCCCAACTGGCATCCAGGAGTGCGCGTTGGGGTTGTCAGTCCTAACTCTCACCCCATTCTCCTATACCTCAGCTTCTTTATACATCTGATGGGGTGAGAGTTAAGGCTAACCCCAATGCGAGTTGGGGTGTAGGGTTGGGGTCCAAGCAGGGCTTAAACCCTAACACTGAATTTCCTTGCTTTTGTTGCTGTAACAACCTAACTAATGCATTAAATGGAGTTTTTGCCTCTAATATATATATATATATATATATATATATATATATATATAGGAAAAGGTGCTCCTGTCCTGGCCACACTTCCACTGTCGGGCTTGCTGTCCAAGGTACTTCCCTCACTCCAGCCTGGTGCATTAGATTATAGACAGAATGCCATGGCATAAGGCAGTCCCACCTTGGGGGGGCTCAGAGAAGGGGGATTCTGTGGGCTGCATCAGCCTTGAGTAAGCGAGCCTCAGACAGGGAGGTAGAGACTGGGCAGAAGAGGTCACTAGAGAGAGTTCTTCAAGTACAGCAGAAACAGAGTCTACAAAGAAAAAAAAAGAGAAAATATAATTTTTACTAAGAGTGGCAAACCCCTGGAATCAGTTACCCTTGAAGGTGGTTATTAGCAAAACAAAGGAGGCATTTAAGAAACATCTGGATGAGGTAATACTGTCAGTGGATAAATTGTAAGATTATTCCATGTAAATTAAAGGAGCATCTATGGTCAGACTTGCCTTCTTGCTCCTCACTCTCCTTAATATGTTCCTTAGTATTCCTCTCTCTTCTTTTCTCTCCTCTCACTCTCATATGTGTTCAACACTGTATATTAATGGAGGTTTGCATCTAGAGGTGCTTATAGCGGATTGGCAGTTTGGGAAGTGCCACTGTGGTCCATTCCTGTGTAACAGATGCCATGCTTGGATAATGTCGCTACTTGTGGAGCAATGAATGCAATAAGAGTGAGAGGCAAACTGATTCTGATCAAGATCAAGGGCAGTATTTCACATTAAATAAATTACTTTATGTATACTGCATTATATTTGACTTTTGCAGTTTGGGAAGTGGGCAAGTCGAGATGGATAAAGGAATGTGAACTGCTGTATGTGATGGAAGGGAAAGTAATAAAAGAGGCTACGGTTCCATCTGGGGACTCCTCATCAGAGCTGCAGAGCAGCATTTTGAAGCTGTGGCAAGGAGGAAGACAGCATCGTGAAGCAAGGAACCAGGTCAGAGCAGCAGAGTGGCATTCCAGAACAGCTTGGAGCAGCAGGGCGGCATCCACAAGCCGCAGGGAGCAACAGCTGAACTTGAGCTGAATTTTTCACTGAAAAGAGCTGAATTGCAGCAGCCAATAGGCTACTGCTGTAGCAGACAGGACACATCAATTGGGATGGGACCTGAGGAAGGCAAAGAGGTCCAATCATGGCGGGCCCTGTCACTATCAAAAGCTGTGTGGCCCTTTAAAAAGCATAACTGGTGCTTGTGTAATAGGAAAGGTGGTGGTTCCATCTGGGGACCTCCAGTTGGAGCTGAGGAGTGGCATTTCAAAGCTGCAGCAAGGAGATAGACATCGGTGTGAAGCAAGAAACCAGGTCAGAGCAGCAGAGCGGCATTCCAGAGCAGCTTGGAGCAGCACGGCAGCATCTGCAAGCCACAGGGAGCAGGAATTGAACTTAATCTGGTATAAAGAATGGATCTCTCCATATATTTGCAGACAATACCGTGATTTATGTTGCAAAGTCAACCTTGGAACAAATCAGCAGCACATTGCAGCATGAATTCAGTGTCCTGCAGACTAATCTTTTGAACCTAAAATTGTTGCTGAACGCAAAAAAAAAAACAAAATATATGTTCCTATCCCCTCAAATGCACTCTACCACCTCTACCTCAGTGGGGCCTAATCATCTTATCACCACATTGCTGGGAGAAATGTTGGAGCCAGTGGACAGATTCAAATATCTGGGTGCCTGGATTAACAGTAAGTTGTCATTTATGGTGCATATTGATGAGCTAACAAAGAAACTCAAGCAGTGACTGGGACACTTTTTCTGTATAAAAACCTATTTACCTATGATGCAAAACTTAAGCTGGTGCAGTCATCGTTCCTACCACTCCTAGATTATGCAGATATTATCTGCAGTCATTGCCCAAGCTCTGCACTGGCCAGATTGGACACTGCATCACAGGGCTATTAGGTTCATAACTGGCGCATCCTCTAACACTCATCACTGCTTCCTCTATTCTTTGTTGGGTTTGCCGTTCACTGAATACCAGGAGAATAAAACATGTGGCTATCTGGACACTGAGAGCCATGACCAATAAACTCCCAAAACATATCTATAACCTTTTCACCATTACCCGGGGGAGTTACTCGCTCAGGAAATACTCCTATATTTCACTTGATATCCCAAGAATTAGGACATGCCATGGCTGTCATTCAATAAGCCATGCTCTACCTACCATATGGAACAATTTACAGAAATTCCTTAAGCTCTCCAACCTTGTCAGCCTTGAAAAATTCAAATACCTCATTAATCAGCAATTACAGGATCGTTGCAGATGTTACTCTTAAACTCTGCTGCCTGATCTCTGCCACCTGCCTAACACCCAAGTTTCTTCTATATTCTCTACATTCTCAACCACAGGCCTTAGCTACCAATGTTTTCTATGGTATTACTAACTACTACTCTCTGTGAGCTCTACCCTAGTGGGGGTTAGCACTTACTTTATAGTCACTATATTTTTGCCATTGAACCTATATGCTTGTCAATATTGTTCTATTTTGTATATACATCTGCAGCTATTATGTACAAATGCATGTTTTCATTGCTTATTACCCTAGTTGGATGTCTATGCAATGTAATATTGCCCCCCACAACATTGTGCTTGTTTCTTCTCACTGTGTTATTGCATTTCAGCATATATTGTTCTCCTTATTGTTGCACTCCTGTTCTACTGATTCATCTATTATATTACTGTACCATTTATGTTGCTGTTGTTGAAGCTCCAGGCCCACCTCATAAACGAGTTGTCTCAAGGGTGTTTCACCTGGTTAAATAAAGAACTGATTGAGTGATTGATTGAATTTTTCCCACCCTCCCGCCCTCGTCCACCACATTTTTAAATACATGGAGGTTGACTGGGGTTGGTCAACTCAGGCTGGGGGCAGAGCACTGAGCACCACAGGCAACAGGAAAGGATCAAACTGCTCCAGGGACCTTCAGAGAGGCAACTCAGGCAAGGAGGTGGAGCAATGAACATCATAAGCAACAGGGAAGGACCAAACTGCTCCAGGAGCATACAAAGGGACAGAAGCTGCTGAAAAGGGAGGAATCTTTCAAGGTACTGTGACTATAGGGGTATCTGGACAAAGGGGGGAAACTACCTTGCATAAAGGCTTTAGAGGGTGTAATCTGTTCAGGTTCTGTGACTGCTAGGGGGGCACCTGAACAAGGGGTCATACTACTTCACAAAATAGGCTTAAAGGTTAAAGCAAAATGGCTGGCTAAAGCAAGGGTGTAGGGGTTAAAGGTACAGTGACCTCATAAGCAGCACCTGGACAAAGGGGCTAACTGCTGGCATAAATATTCAGTGAATATTTTAGCGAATTACAGCTACAGGGGATGGATGAGCTAGGTAGGGAGTGTTAAAGGTAAAGGGGCTATCACACACAGCTTCACATTGCTCCATGAGGGAGTAGACAGAGGAGATGCCCTAAAGGTAATTTGTGTGCAAAGCTGCACTGTTACCTACAGATGCATATTTGTTGGGGTGTTAGCCCACCAATGCTTTGCATTGACTGCCCCACCCACCAGGGCCATCCCTACATTTATTGGAAGGCACTGGTCATGTGACTGATCTGTGGTTTTACTAAGTATCCATTTTCTCATAAGCAGGTTATACTAATCAACCACTAGGAGTCACTAGTGAGGCCACAGTTGGAGTACTGCATTCAGTTATGGAGACCTCACCTCAGGAAGGATAGTGATAATTTGGAGACAGTGCAGAGAAGGGCTACTAAGATGGTACATGGACTGCATCACAGGTCATATGAAGCAAGACTCGGGAAGCTGAACCTGTACTCCCGTGAGCACAGAAAAAACAGAAGGGACATGATTGAAACATTTAAGTATGTGAGGGGATTTAACGCAGCTCAGACAGGCAATCTAATTCAACAGAACTCGGTAGCATGCACTAGAGGGCATGATATGAGACTGGTAGAAGGAAGGTTCAAAAGCAACCTCAGGAAGTACTTCATCACAGAAAGAGTGATAGATCCATGTAGCAGCCTGCCCCAGGAGGTGGTAGCATCAAATACAATCAGGGAATTCAAATTCACATGGGACAGACATAAAGGACAAAGGCTGCACAGGGAGCGGGTAGTGTAGGCTAGATGGATCACACAGTCCCCATCTGCTAACACTTTTCTTATGTTCTAACCCTGTTTTAGAATGACCCTCCTTGGTCATTCTAATCTACCTGTTTTTGCCTGCTGCTGTCTAGTATAACCCTCCAATAACTCCTCTTTCTACTTAGCACTGTCTTAATAGCCATACCCAGGTTTGGCCCTTCAACCTTCTACACTAAAGGCAGATTCCCTACCACTGCGCTATTCTGGCAGCCTCATTACTTCCTCAGCTTTTCCTAACCTATAGTATTTTGCCCCAGATCCTGACTATATAATAGCAAACATAATATAAATGTATTAATGCTTTGAAGGTAGCTCTCTCAACCTTAAATAAAGCTTCACATTATCTGGGGACATCTTTATTGCTGGTTATTCATCCTGTGCCCAAGTGTTTATTTGATTCACCCCTTTATCTGGGCTTGAATCCTCAACTTAGTGTATCAAGAGCAGACTCCCTACTGCTGTGCTATTCTAGCAGCCTTAATACTTTCTGATCTTTTCCTAACCTAATAGTATTGTGCCCCATATCCTGCCTATATAATAGCAAACCTAACATGAAAGCATTACTGCTTTTGAAGTTAGCTGTCTCAACCTTAAATAAAGTTCTGCATTATTTGTGAACATCTTTATTGTTGGTTTTCCTGCCTGTTATCAGATGTTTATTTAATTCTCCCTTTTATCCAGGCTAGAACTCTCAACCTTCTATACCAAAATCAGACTCCCTACCACTGCACTACTCTGGCAGCCTTATTACTTCAAAAACTTTTATAACCTAACAGTATTGTGCCCCATATCCTGACTATATTTCCTATCCCTCGATTAACCAATTTTTGTAAACATGAAAAGCCTTAGTGCTTCAGGTCTCCTCATCTCTTGTGTTACCCTAAAGGCTCTACAACCAGTCCTATGTTTACTGGTATGGACAGCTTATCTTCCTGGGCCCTCTAGTACTGTCCTTTCATTCTATGTGCCCCACACATCAGGTACCCACAATCTCAGGTTCCCCCTGACCATAATGGCCCTGTTGCAGTGCAATAAAACTGTGTTAATCCTATCTTAGGCCAGAACCTGGCACAAATCCCACTTTCT
Organism: Neoceratodus forsteri; assembly: GCA_016271365.2. Taxonomy (NCBI): domain Eukaryota; kingdom Metazoa; phylum Chordata; order Ceratodontiformes; family Ceratodontidae; genus Neoceratodus; species Neoceratodus forsteri. The sequence goes on along the minus strand of CM028131.1, from coordinate 1,434,719,774 downwards.
GCCACTACCCTCTACCCATTCATTGACCTGTCTTCTGCTATTATCTGGGGACATTGAGTTAAATCCTGGACAAATGAACCAGGAACCCAAAACCTCAACACCAACTTGGTTCACTCTCAAGGGGCAAAATATAGCCCATATGAATATACAAAGTATCCAGGGTAAAATGCCTGAGCCCAAAGCCTGGTCTAGACATTACAACCCAGATGTACTATGTATTACTGAATCTTGGTTAACCCCCCCCATACTTCCCATGAAATCACAGTAACTGAGTACACCACATATAGGGAGTACCGCCTCTCCAAAATATGTGGGGGTGTACTTATTTATGCCAAAACCGATCTCACTACTGACATACTTCCACACATCTCAGACATACCAGACCATGAACACATCATAATCTTAATCACCCTCAGTCAAGCCAAACAGTTAAAGTGATTTACGAACTTCTCCCTATGTCATGTTTGCAGATCACCTTCCCTTCATTGAGTAATGCAAAGCTCAGTTGCCCTGAAGTTAAGTATTAAATATATTCAGATGCTTAGTTTTTTAACATTTTTGTGCCACAGTTGTCTCTGCAAGTTTTATTCTTTGTTTGAAGTTTGCACATGAGCAGTGCATCCACATGCATGAGTGACATCAGCACAGGGAAGGTGTTCCCACTGCACCTTTCTCACTGCTCGTTCATTCATCTTTCCTGGACCCAGCCTCAGTGAGTGCAGATCCAAAACTGAACTGGCAAAAATTACAGCACTGATGACTGAAACTGTTTGTTATATTGGCAGCTGTTATACTTGCTTTTGGGATTGCAGAAGTGGTGATTTCTCCTGATTTTCAATTTTACTCATCTGACTAAGCTCTATGTCCTAGGTCCATCGGTTCTAGGAACATCACAATCTACATTGCTTGAGACCAGTGTTACAGTTTTAATGAGTGGTGCAAGTACATAATTATAACAAGTCTGTATAAAAAATATTTTTTTTTGAACTGAGTGGCGCTGTAATCTGTAGCATATTGGGACACAAAAGGACAACTTTTGAATTGGGCAGGTCTATAAATTGAAGTAAGCTTTTTAGTATTGGTACATAGAGGTCTGTGTTAAATGGATGACTTTTTCAACAGTTCAGAACTGTAATGTGCAGTAAGAGTATAAGCACTGAGCTGTACAGTCCAATCCCAGGAGAACAGTGCAATAAACTGTGTATTTTTGGCAAGTGCTGCTTCCAGTGTAATTGTTTCAGTAAACTGCCTTTGCTATTGCATTTCTGATTGTCACCATCATTATAGACAGTTTATATTTTTTCTTGTGCTCCTGTGTTTTCTTGGGCTCATTTGGTGTTCTCATGCAAGCACCATAACACTGATCACTAAAGTATGCTTAGATGTGCATGAATAAAGGGGCATGGTGCACTGAATTGTTTCTCCAGCTTGCCAGCTCCTCGCTAAGTTTATAAATGAATGCAATAAAATCAGTTATATACTGTACATAGTTATACTGTACATAGTTTACAGTGCATCTCAAAATTAAAAACACTTAGTTTTTTAACATTTTAACATATAGTCTGTATTTATAATTAGGATTATAGCATCACTGTATGTGCTCCAGAGCATCAGCAAAAGAAGAGACTGCAGTTGCCATCCTCTCCCGACACTGTGGTACTAATGTACGGCTTCTATGGTGTTACACTGCAAAGTGTGCTAGTCAGTTCGGCATACTTAGGGAATAATGTCTGAACCAAAATATGGGCTACACAGCAATGAATGCATTGAGTCTACATTATGCACCATGACATCGGTAAGGCATGGGAGACAGTATAGTGCAGCATCTGTTGTATTTGCTGTATACTTTACGCATGTGCATCAGAGATCCACTGTAATGGAAAAAATGGGAAAACACAAACGGCTTGACACAGACCAAAGTGGTAATGAAGTATGGTAACATAAGTGAGGAAGGGTGGTTCAAATACAGTCTAACACTTGAGTACCTACCACAAGGATATGTCCCTTTTTGTAGTGGACCAATCAAACAGTACTTCGGCTATCTAAACATAAATGCGGTCTCTATCTCCATGAGAAGGGTATTGGCAGTGTCATTTTTAGCCTTGGGGGGTGGGGGACGATCACCAACTGTACTGTGTATTTTTTGCTCAATTCATAATGCGCCTGGAGGCACACATGTAGTGGCAATATGCCAATGCCAGGATGGTATTACAGATGCTTATGCAGACAATAATGACAGCTGCAGTCTGTATAATTCCTGAGTGCTTAGAGGTAATACAAAGTTGGTGCAATAATTTGTAATTTTAAATTTATAACATGACATAAACAGGGGAACCGGTGACTTCAACACATTACTCAATCACTAATACCTCTAAATGGCAAAGTACAAGCAGGACCCCACCCCCAAACACACACACATACACAGAGAAGAAAGTTATAGTGTAGACCAGTTGGCACTAGGGCAAAGACAGACCCAAACAGTATAAATAATTTACAGATAATAAAAGTTCTATGCTGCAGCATTTTTCTAAGTGTATGTGTGCAGCTGGGGGGTTTGGAGTGGTTGTGGTACAAGGTGCCTGCTTGTAATTTCCACCCTGTGCTCCATCAGAGTTAGTGACTGATAAATCAATTGGCGGGAGGTCACTACTAACTAGTATCAGGTGAGGAATTTGGACAAATTGGATTTGGACAAATTGTGAGCCATTTATCCTGCTCAAGCAATGCCACCAGATCGAGCAGTGCTCTCAGTGTCAATCTCGAGTGGCCAACAACTCGTTAGCATAAGGAAAGCAATCTCCCCCCCCAAAAAAAAGAAATATAAAAACCCAGGGTACTATCACTAACATCTGTGTGGGCACATCGATGCTGGGAGTAACAGAACACAGACCATAGCTCGATTTTACACAGTAAAATGACAGCAATGACGGGAACCAAACCATAGCACTAAGTAGCAAAATATAATATTAACAGTCCATGTTGCTAAGTCTGCTCTCACTGCTGTACTGGAATGGATCGGAACTACTGCTGTGACTGTCTGAGCTACTGCCCACATCATTCTCACTGCTGTCATAGGGTAATCCCTATGGGGATCTACTATGCAGTGGCTGTCAAATTGTGGCATTATGTCAGTGTCTGAAAGATCACTGTTAGTACAGGACAACATAACGCTTTCATCATCGGACCCTGAAAATGAACTGTTTGACATTGCTATTGTTGTGCTGCATGCTGCTACCAAGAGCTCTGTTATCAAGACAGAATTGCTGTGACCAAGAACTAATTCTAATTGCAGAGCACAGATCTCCCTGTGGTGACATTGCAAATGTAATGAGTGTCAAAGGTCACCAAATACAGGCTCCAATACACAAAATGACACTTCCTGGTTTGTGAGGGTGAAAACCTGATTTAATTTACTAAAATAGACTATGCATCTATCAAAATACTTTGCGGATCAGTTCTATAGGCAGTCACCTTGCAGTATATGTGTTAATACATGAAAACTTGGTAAATCGCTTTAATGGTAGGGTGTGTCTATCTGCCCATGGACCTTGTTTCCTCAGCCTGTTTGGAATTCTTAACAAACCTAGACATATTACCCCATGGTGACCTAATTCTAACTGGGAGTTTTAATCTGAACTGGCTCCAACCCAAAAGGACAAATTACCTCTCCTTTTAGTGGATGTAAAGCTATATCAATTAATTCACCACCCCACCAGCGACAACATGAAATCAGGTAACCACAGCCTACTAGACTGGATGTTAACTAATAAAAGCAAGCACATAAAAATCACTGGAGTATTCTCGGATACTCTTAGTGATCACTCCCCAAACTACTGTGTCTGGAGGAATAACATTCTGAACCCCCCACCTAAACTCTGTAAAACTCGTGACCTCATGAGGTTTAATGCGGATGCCTTTCTCGAATGTCTTAATTCAATAGACTGCACACCCATCAATCACCTTCCTGATGTCAACCAAGCATTAGACTTCTTCATAAACTCCTTCTCATCCATTTTAGACTCCCTAGCCCCCATTAGGTCATGGAGAAGGGAAGGGAAGGGAACATTGTTTAACCAGGAGTAGCACACTAAGCTGAAGCTTGTTTCTAGATGCCACCTGGGAGCACAAGAAAGTTAAGTGGCTTGCTCAGGATCACACAGTAAGCACCTAGGTGGCTATGGGATTCAAGCCCAGGTCTCCAGATCTGCAGCTCAAAGTCTTAACCCACTGTGCTATACTACTGAGAGTTAAGGGAGTCAACTCCCCCTGGCTTTCACATGACCTCAGGGTATTGATGCACTCCCTTGACAAAGCCTGGAAGGAGTTCAAATCAACAGGATAGGTGTCTGACTGGCAGTGCTATCAATTGTTGCACAATGCCTACAAAATACAGGTCACTAAGGCCAAAAGGACCTAACTCTGCTCCCTACAGGAAAAAACCTCGCTGACCCAAAAAGCTTCTGGACTCAAATAAACTCGCTCCTTAAACGTAAGGATAGAATCCTCCACAAGTCCATGGTTTTGAAAGGTGTCACACTATCTAGCCCCACTGACCTAGCTACTGGCATCAATCACTTTTTCACTGACCTGGAAAAATACAAAAAGGACATGTCTCCCATCCTGACTGACTCACTGTCGCCTGAATCTAAAGGTATCTTCCCACTTTTCACCTAAAACTGGCCACAAGGCTAGAGGTCCTCAAACTACTTAAGGGTCTCAACCCAGACAGTGACCCTGGTTTCGATACCCTCCATCCAAAATGCCTTAGAATAGGGACACCTGCCATTGCCTGCCCGGTAATGCTCTTAATAAAATAAATAAATCTTTCCTTACTCAAACGATCCTGGAAAAATGACAAACTGCAGTTGTGGTCCCTGTACATAAAAGTGACCCCACAAACCTGGTAGAAAACTATAGGCCTATATCAATCCTTTGCCCCTTGCCAAGATTCAAGAAAGAATTCTTTGCAATCAACTGTACTCCCATCTTGAACTCAACAATGCCATAACTATCTATCAGCATGGTTTCCATAAATTACGTAACACAGAATCAGTGCTGCTACATGTAACCTCAGACATCTTCGAAGGCAATAGATCAGGATGAGGCAACAGTAACAATCTTCATGGATCAGACCAAATCCTTCGACCTTGTCAACCACCAACTTCTCCTTACTAAACTCCATCATATAGGGCTCAGCCCTGTATCTCACTGCCGGCTAGCCAACTACCTAACCAACTGGCTACAATGCTTACAATGATCTGTTGCCATGTCCTCACCTCTCTCCCATAACCAAAGGTGTCCTACAGGGCTCCATATTAGGACAACACTTATTCTCCATTTTCATCAATGAGCTCCCACTCAACAGTGGGGCTGCAGCAGTTCAACTATATGCTGATGATGCCATCCTATACATGTCTGTTAAAGATGTCAATGTCATAAACACCAACCTTGAGAGTGATTTTAAGGCCTCGGAGGCCTGGTTCAAAGCCAACCTGCTGGTACTTAACATTAAAAAACTCAAACCATGCTATTCCACCACACCTCCTTTAAACTAGATAGCCAACCACCTGTGGTAGTTAAAACACCAGCGGGATGGCTCTAGAAAGTGTCAAAAGCTTCACATACCTGGGCATCACCTTAGACAAAAACATACCCTTTGAGACCCACACTGATAAAATTATAAAATCAACACATCAGAAACTTGGGTTACTATACCATATTGCACCCTACCTCACTTCCCAATCCAGAAAGACCATCTGTACTGCAACCCTACTCCCAGGTCTCTTCTATGGATCATCCTTGATCACTACAGCAAAGCTATCAATTTTGAACAGACTTAGGCAATCATATTACTGGATAGCCAGATTTGTTGCCTTAGCCCCAGCCCAGACTCACCATTATGCTGTGCTCAGTACCTTAAATTGGCCAGGTTTTGAGGCTAAACTGGACTTCCCCTTGCTTTCTACCACCTTCAAACTAGTACACCTCCCCTCCCACCCAGCCTCTCTAAACTGCTGACTCAGAAACCATTTATCAGGTCCCTTTGATCATGTCACCAACCATTACTAATTATACCTAAAACTCACTTAGCCATTGGAATGAGGTCATTCCCATTTGCTGCTCCATATAAATGGAACAACCTTCCACCAGAACTTCTCTCCTGTGCATCCCTCTCACAATTTAAAAAACAATACAAGGTCATATTCTTTTCCCCAGGCACTTGCAACTACACATAACCACCTGCCTAACAGGGAGGGGATAATCCTATGTCTTGCTCTCATTTTATGTACACTGTGAAATATGATCCAGAAAGTTGTTATTGTCCTAGAATGTATGATATTACCTATATTTTACTTCTCTTATATTCCGGTCTATGTAACCTGTATAAATATAAGATGGAAAGTGGTTTTATCATAGAATGCATGCTTGTTCCCTATCTTATGTTCTAATTTGTATCATATTGCTGATATCTGTACTTGTTATTGTTACTACTGATTGTACCTCTATTGGTACATTTTTTAATGACCAGTACTTGTGGAATGCTTAGGTTCCCCGGGTCACCACTGAAAAAGGGACTGTCTTGTCTCCGTTGGGCCTACCCAATCATCAAAATTCAGATAAATAAATCTGAGGCACAGGGACTTTCGGAGTATTAAGGGTTTCAGAAACATTGGATGGACACCAAGACAAAGGGGCAAACTGCTTTTGTAAATGCAGGATATTTAAAACTGCCTTGCATAAATGTTTAGAGGTACAGTCTAGGGACAGAAGGAGTTGGATGAGCTAGGTAGGAAGTATTAAAGGTACAGTGACTGTCTGAGGGACACCAGCTCCAAAGGGGCAAACTGCATTTTATTGCTGGCAAAGTGGTAATGACTTAAAACTACAAGGAAAGGAGAAGCTAGGGGGAGAGTGCTAAAGGTACAGGGAATTAAAGAGGGACACCTGTTTAAAGGGGTAAACTGCTTGTATAAATGTAAATAGGATTATAACTAAGGGCTGGCAAAGGGAGCTAGATAAGGGTACAGTGCTAGAGGAGCAGGGATTATAAAAAAAACAAGAAAAAACTGAAATTTCTGTTGGAAAGGGAGTAGAAGGGGCTAAACACCAGGGAGGAATCAGGATCCTGAGGCATGGGTGTTTAGTATGCATTGGGAAGGAAACTACATAGGTGATGGGTGGGGGCCAAACAGGGGCCTTGGAATTGGGGGGTGTTGGAGAGGTATATGGGAGGGAACACGGGAGATGAGAGCAGGATAAAGGAGAATAGTGGTGTGTAATGGGTGTGGTACAGTGGTTTTTATGGAGACACTCTAGAGAAGGGGATTTTGCCCAACATGTAAACGACTGTCACACTTAGAGGCAGAAGTTATCAGACTTCTGGGAAATATAGAGAGGTAGTGCATGAGGAAGGTGGGCTGGTGTAGCAGTGAAGGGACAGGAGATAGGTCAAGGGGAGAGCAGCCATGGAAGGAACAGGACAGCAACAGATCACAAAAAAGGCCCTCAGAGAAGGAACAGGACTGGATTGGGATGGGGAGGAAGATAGCAAGCAAGGCTGCAGGGGACTTCAAAACAGGTATAGAAAAGGAGGGGAGAGAGAAAAGGGGATGGCAGGTTGTCAGACCAAAAATACTCTGCAAAGCACAGGGAGGAACTGTGAAGGGAACAGCAAGGGGCAAGTCAGTCAGGGAGCTGCATAGAAAGGGTACTGAAATGGAGAATAAATTTGTACCCTTGGCAGACCATGTAGCAGAAGAGGCAAAGGATAAGGTATGACAAGAGAAGGAGGGGGAGGCAGTGGCAGAAGAACAGAGGGCAAGAGAAGTGGCCCTGGAGCTGACACTGAAAGAAGCAACAGGCAGGATGTAGCCCAGGATGAGGGCAAAGCACGGGGGGGCAAGAGGGAGGAAGGATAAAGGGAAAACAAAACTCAGGGAAAGAAGAAAGACAGGAAGGAAAATGAGAACAGGGAAGTTAAAGGGAATCCAAAAACTAGGTGAGGGATAGAAAGCCAAAAGCACGAGCAGAAAGAAAGAAACAGCAGGGTTGTGCTCATATGAGACTCGATAATAAAGGGAGTCAGATGGGGAGGCAAAGGCACAAGAAGCAGTGCAATTTGGGTGGAGTGCATGCCAGGAATGATGGCACTTGAGGTAGGACACAATATACCTTATGGGGTAAAAGACAAGATATGGGGACGGACTTGGTGTTCCACCTGGGCACAAACAATTTAGAGGGGAATAGTCTGCAAGAAGTGCAGGCACATTTCAGGGAGCTGGCTAAGTTTTGTAGTACCACTGGATTCCAGTCCATTGCTTTCTCGGATGTGCTGCCAGTGCCTAGGGCAAGCACACTGAGGAAACAGAAGATCAAGTAATTTAATCTATGGTTGGTAGGTTGGTGCAGACAGATGGGGTTCAGACTAGTGGGTGACTGGGGGGCAATGTGGGAGGACAAGAGCCTATATGCCAGGGTAGATTACATCTGAGCAAGGAAGGATCAGCTGTGTTGAAAAGAAAGCCAGGAGAATTCAAAGAGGCAACATATAATTTAAACTGAATGTGGGTGAGGGGGGTCAAGAAGAGGACCATTTATGGAGCCAGGAGAGGAAGGAAGCTACCAACCTTCCCCCAGGATGATGAAAGAATACTGAAAAATGACATGAACAGTGGAAGAGTGCAAGGGGAGGGCAGCGAAGGGGGAGGTGCATGGTGGAAGATATTGTCAGCAAATGCCAGGAGTCTGGGAAACAAAATGGTGGACTTGGAGGCCACCATGGGAGAAGAGGGACTGGACATTGTAGTGATTAGTGAGACCTGGTGGACAGAGCATCATACCTGGGAAACAGTTATCCCAGGCTACAGATTGTTTCAGAGGGACAGGGTGGGATGGAAGGGAGGGTCTCTTTATACATCAGGGAAGACATCAGGGCAATGGAAAGGCAGGAAGAGGAGGGGGAGATAGAGTTGCTGTGGGTCACATTGGACAAAAGCATAGGAGAATCCCTAAGGATAGGGGTGGTGTACAGGCCTTCTACTCAGTGGGAGGAAGGGGATCGACAGATGGTACAGGCAATTACACAGATGGCCTACAGGGGGGAGCTCCTTCTAGTGGGGAATGTAAACCTCCCAGACATGGTCTGGGAGATGCTGGTTGCAGACTCAGTTAGGAACAGGGGGATCCTGGAAGCGCTGCAGGGTGTATTCATGCAATAGTTGGTAAGGTAGCTCACTAGGGGAAATAACCTGCTGGATATAGTCCTCACAAATGGGTAGAGCATGGAAGAAGTGGAGGTAGGAGAAGGGCGTGGTACTAGTGATCATAAGACCATAAGGTTCAGGTTTAAGATGGGGAGGGAAACAAACCAGAACAGCATGAGGGTTTTGGACTTCAAAGGGATAGACATTGACAAAATATGGAGGATGGTTAGGGAAGAAATGGCAGGAACTGAGAATATAGGGAAGGTAGCAGATTTATGGGAGGCCATCAAAGGAGATGTGCTAAAAGCCACTGAAATTTGCATAAAGTAGGTGAGGAAGAAACAGAAATGGAGGAGGCCACTCTGGTTCACAAGGGAAGTGGAAGAACCAGTTAGGTGAAGGAAAGGGGCTGTCAAGAAATATAAAATGATACAATGGGAGGAGGACAGGGAAGATTATAGGGAAAAGAGGAAGTTAACACGGCAGAAGATAAGGAGGGCTAAAGCTGACACTGAGGAAAAAAATAGCTAAACAGGCCAAAAGGGGGGACATGACTTTTTTTCAGTATGTGGGGGCAAGGCAGACAATAGTGCGGTTGGGGGGGGAGAGGGTTAAAATTGGAGGGGGATCTTGAGAAGGCTGAATTACTAAACAGTTACTTTTGCTCCATCTTCATGGAAGAGGGGAGTGCCTGAGATAAAGGGGAAGAGGAAGGAGATACATAAAAGTAGATCCTTGCCAACTCAGCATAGACAGGGTTAAGGAGGAGCTAGCCAGGTTAAAAGTGGAGAAGGCAATGGGGCCAGACACTTGCACCCAAGGGTACTTATGGAACTGAGGGAGGAACTAGCTGCCCCACTAGTGAGACTTTTTAACTTATCACTGGATACACAGTGGGTGCTGGTGGACTGCAGGAGGGCAAATGTGGTGCTCTTGCATAAGGGGGGCAGTAAGGAGGTTGTGGAAAACTATCACCCGGTCAGCCTCACCTTGGCGGTGGGGAAGGTGATGGAGGCATTAATAAAGGAAAGGATGGTGGACTACTTAGTGTTTAGCAGCTTGCAGGATGAAAACCAAGATGGATTCATGAATGAGAGGTCATGCCAGACCAACCTGCTTGAATTCTTCAATTGGTTAATGCAGGTGATTGACCAGGGAGAGGCGGATGATGTGGCCTATCTGCACTTCCATAAGGCCTTTGACGCAGTCCCTCACAGAAGGTTAGTAAATAAGCTGGAAAGCTTAGGGGCAGGAAGAAAAATAACTAGGTGGGTGGAAAGCTGGTTGGAGGATAGAAATCAGCGTGGTAGTAAATGGAGTGCACTCAAGGGGGGGTGATGAGTGGGGTGCTCCAAGGGTCAGTACTCAGGCCCCTCCTTTTTAATATTTACATCAGTGATTTAGTGGAAGGGCTGGAAAGAAGGATGTGCCAGTTTGTGGATGATATGAAAATCTGCAATCGGGTGGACACCCGGGGGGGGGGGAGGTGGTGGAGGCCATGAGACAGACCTGATGAGACTGGAGGTGTGGTCAGAAACTTGGCAGCTAAAGTTCAATGCCAAAAAGTGTGCTGTGAAGCACTTAGGATGTAAATTCCCATGAGCGGTATACACTGTGTGTGGGGGGGGGTGTCAAGAAAACAGAGCAGGAGAGGGACCTGAGGATCATAATATCCAGCAACCTCAAGGTAGGTAACCAATGCAGCAAAGCAGTGGGGAAGGCAAATGGAATGTTGGCATGCATAGGAAGGGGCATCACCAACAGAAAGAGGGAGGTACAAATGCATCTCTAGAATGCCATGGTGCAGCCTCACTTAGAGTACACAGTTCAGTTCTGGAGACTGCACCTATGCAAGGACATAGATGGTATAGACAGAGTACAGAGAAGGGCAACCAAAATGGTGCACAGTATGCAGGGGAAGACATACGAGCAGAGGTGTAAGGAGTTGGACCTGCACACACTGGAGACCAGGAAAGGGGGGGAGGGGATAAGATTGAAACTTTTAAATACATAAAAGGGATCAATAATGTAAAGGAGGAGAGCGTACTTAAAAGGAAGGAGGGGGCTATCACAAGAGGGCATAGCCTAAGATTAGATCGAGGGAGATACAGAGGAAATGTGAGGGGACATGAGAGGGTGGTGGAGACCTGGAACAGACTGCCAGAGGAAGTGGTAGGGGCTGATACGGTGGAGGAATTCAAGAAGGCATGGGACATACTGTACATATGGGGTTTAGAAGTGGGGAGAAGAGGAGGGTCAGAGACAAGGGACACAACTAACAGTGGGGGCAGGGACAAACTCGATGGGCCACTGGGTCATTTTCTGCCAACATGATTCTATGATTCTATTACTTTATCTATCTATCTATCTATCTATCTATCTATCTATCTATCTGTATGTCTGTCTGTCTATCTATGTTTCCATCTCTTTCTCTACCTATCTATATATTCATTACAAAAAAAATGGGCCACCACACCCCTGAAGCAACTCAGGGGCACAGTTCTCCTGGGGTTGTCAGCCCTGAAGCTCACCTCATTCTATACACTCCTGAAACGTACACACGTGTGTCCGTCACATTTGAGCTTTTTTGCTATGGCAATCAGGTGAGTTTTAGGGTTGACAACCCCAAGGAAGACTCCACCCTGATTTGCTTCAGTGGTGGGGTGGGGTTTTATAGGGTTAAAAACCCTAAAACCACATTTCCCTACTTTTGTTGCTTAGGCTGATCCCTAATTGTTGTACTAACACAGTTTGTTTTTTTTTTACAAAGAATTTCCATACTTTTTGAGATAATATAATCATATCCTCATTTGACTGTGGGAGTGCAGGGCCTAGAGTATGTTGCTGTTGCATTTGTAGCAAAACAGCAACCAAACTGTCAGCGTAGTCTTCTTATTACCCCGCCTCATAAACCCAGTACTGAAAATTTTCAAATCCTCAGTGAAATGTCATTCCACAACACAGGTGCAAAAACAGTTTGGACAAGATTTGAAAAATGACTGCTGTCACGTTCATGAGGTGGTGTAAAAAAATGGTTATGTTGAAAATTCGGGGTCTAAATATTTAAAATTGCCAAGGTTATGAGCGAGGGTAGCAAAATTTCAATGGATGTGCATCATGTTGCCATTTTTACATACTTTGACCCTTCATTTTCAATATAGCCTTGCTATGACCCCACCTCATGAACACGGGCAGAGAAAATGTTCAATTCCTGCCCAAAAGGTAATCTCACCAATCGACTGCAAATTGCCTCTTGGATTTGATTTACAAAATTCCGCCACCATTGGTCATGAGGCAGTGTCCCAAAATGGCTATGTTGAAAAGTTGGTGTCAAAATATTCAACAAGCATTTGTCAATGCCGAACGTTCGCTTGCAGGTATTCGCAGTGGTGTTTGGCAGGTATGGTGCTTTACCCAATGCCCTGTGCGATTGCTGGTATTTGCACAATAAATTGTCAGCATGACCTTTTTGTTACCCCCATTGTGCGCTACATAGGTGGAAACACGTTTTGGGCAGGATGTGAAAAATGACAGCTGTACTGCTCATAAGGAAGTATGGTAAAATGGCAATGTTGAAAATCTGGTGCAAACATTGAAAATTCGCAAACCTACGAGCGTGTGTGGGAACTGTGCAATGCACGCTCGTAAAACAGACATTGTTAGGAATTTTTTCACCAAATTGTCAACATTGGCATTTTAAGACCTCTGCTAATGAACAGTGTCACTGTGATTGTCTTACTGTGTGCCATACATTGATTTTGCACACCGACTGCGCCATTGTGCACTACATGGGCGGAAACATGTTTTGGACAGGATGTGAAAAATGACAGCTGTACTGCTCACAAGGAGGTGTGATAAAATGGCAATGTTGAAAATCTGGAGTGAAAATATTGAAATTCAAACTTACTGACATCAAGTAGGAACTGCGCCAATGCATGCTAAATAAAACAGTTATTTTAAGAATTTGTTCACCAAATTTTCAACATAGCTATTTTAAGATCTCTGCTCATGAGCAGTGATGCTGTGATTTCTTAATGTGTCCCATACACTGAGTTACACACAGTGACTGTGCCATTATGCGCTACATGTGAGGCGGAAACACGTTTGGGCAAGATGTGAAAATGACAGCTGCAGTGCTCGCAGGAGATGTGTAAAATGGCAATGTTGAAAATCTGGAGGAAAATATTGAAAATTTGCAAACTTACGGCGTGCGTAGGAACTACTTGCTTACGCATAAATAAAACAGTCATTTTAGGAATTTTTCACCAAATTTTCAACATAGCCATTTTAAGACCTCTGCTCATGATCAGTGTCACTGTGATTTTCTTAATGTGTCCCATACATTGATTTCACACACCGACTGCGCCATTGTGCGCTATATGGGCGAAACACGCTTTGAGCAGGATGAAAAATGACAGCTGTACTGCTCATGAGGAGGTGTGGTAAATGCCAATGTTGAAAATCTGGAGTGGAAATATTGAAAATTTAGAAACCACGAGCGTGCGTGGGAACTGCAACGACGTCAGAAAAGAGTCATTTTTAGGAATTTTTTCACCAAATTTTCAACATTGCCATTTTAAAACCTCTGCTAATGAACAGTGTCACTGTGATTTTCTTACTGCGTCCCATACATTGATTTCACACACCGACTGCGCCATTGTGCACTACATGGGCAGAAACACGTTTTAGGCAGGATGTGAAAAATGACAGCTGTACTGCTCATAAGGAGGTGTGGTAAAATGGCAATGTTGAAAATCTGGAGTGAAAATATTGGAATTTGCAAACTTACGAGCGTGCGTAGGAACTGCACAATGCACGCTCGTAAAACAGTTATTTGTAGGAATTTTTTCACCAAATTTTCAACATAGTCATTTTAAGATCTCTGTTCATGAACAGTGACACTGTGATTTTATTAATGTGTCCCATACACTGAGTTTGCACACCGACTGTGCCATTGTGCGCTACATGGGTGGAAACACGTTTTGGAAGTAAGATGTGAAAATGACAGCTGCACTGCTCATAAGGAGAATTAATGGTAAAATGGCAATGTTGAAAATCTGGACTGCAAATATTGAAAATTCGCAAATGTACAAGCGTGCGATGAGGAACTGCACAATGCACTGCCGTAAAGAGTCATTTTTAGAATTTTCACCAAATTTTCAACACAGCCATTTTAAGACCTCTGCTCATGAACAGTGTCACTGTGATTTTCTTAATGTGTCCCATACATTGATTGCTTTTCACCGACTGCGCCATTGTGCACTACATGGGCAGAAACACGTTTGGGTGAGATGTGAAAATGACAGCTGTACTACTCATAAGAAGTTGTGATAAAATGGCAATGTTGAAAATCTGGATAGAAATATTGAAAATTCATAAACCCTCTGACGCTGTGAAAGACTTACTACCGCTGCTCATAAAACAGTCATTTTGGAATTATTGCACCAAATTTTCAACATGGGGTTTTTGGGATGCCTTCTCATGAACGATGTCACTGTCATGGCACTATTCAGGCCCGAAGGGTGATTTCATGCAGTGACTGGGAAATCACCCTTTGGACCCAAATAACGCCATGACAGTGACATCATTCATGAGGAGGGGTCCTAAAAACCCCATGTTGAAAATTTGGTACAAAAATTCCAAAAAATACCTGAGATATGCAATAAAGTTGAAACCCCTCACTATCTAGCCCATTATACAGCTTGCCGGCATTTCCTCAGTTCGCGGTCACCTTTGAAGAGTGCAGACATGTTCCCGGTCCACCGAAGATCGTCGCGCCAGAGTCCGGAGGTAAGTATGGGGTGAGGGGGGGTGTGGGGAGGCTGGGTGACAGTAGGTGGGTGCGGGTTGTGGGAGGGGGGCTGGGAGACGCCCCGTGGGACCGTTTTTATTTTACAGGTTTAAAAAAAAAAAGATGACGTGGGATGTTTGCCAAGCTTGGGTGGGCTCCCAGCATGGCAGAAGATGGCTGAGGAGCCAACAGGGGATTGGGCACCCCCATCGGCAAACTATGCGGGGGGGCCGAGGAGCCGACAGGGGATTGGGCACCCCCATCGGCAAAAAAACACAAACGTTTGCCACGCTGGGGTGGGCTCCCAGCGTGACAGCAGGAAGGCTTGGGGGGGAGGGCCATGGAGCCAATGGGGGATTGGGCACCCCCATCGGCAAACAACGTTTGCCATGCTGGGGTGGGTTCCCAGCCTGGCACCAAAGCTTTGGGGGGGTGGCGTGATGTGTGCGGGAGGGGAGCGCGTGATGCAAGGGTGGATGGCGTGATGCGGTGATCAGTATGGTAGCGGTGCTTTGCTTTGAAGCAGAGGAACACCACTGTCATACAGTGCTCCTGCACCCATTGGTGCAGGACCGCCACGCCTGCTCAACAGAGCACTGGATTGAAAGGGAGAGGCACACCTCCAAAGTGTGCTACTCTCCCAAAACATTCCTTGTGCATGCACGCAAGCGAACGTGAAAATTACAAAGTTATGCATCAATGTTCAAAACCCTATTGAAATATATTGAACTGCACTTACCTTATTTTCTCATATTGCAGTCAGTGGTTCCAGCAGAAAGATGTGTCTTCAATCAGAGAGTGGATCTTCACCCTTGGATGTGTTCAAGTGAGTGAGAGTGTGTGGGGGATGTGGGGGGGGTGCAGGGTGTTGAGTGCTCAGTGGGAGGTCAGGTTGGGGGGTTGGATTGGAGAGGGACAGTTTTCTTTTTTTACAGGGGAAAAAATACATCTAGGGACAGTTTTCTTTATTACAGCATACTGAAATATGTGGATGGTGATCAGAATGTGGGGGTGCCACCAGACATGAGGGAAACTTACAAAAATATGGAGACGTTGATCGAATGGGTGTTGGGTGCCACTAGATACCAGGGAAATACTGAAGAAATATGGGGATGGTGATCTGAGGGTGGAGGGTGCCACTAGACAACAGGGAACCATTAAGAAATATGGGGACAGTGATAAGAGGGGTGGAGGGTGCCACTAGATACCTGGGAAAGATTAAAAAATACTGGGATGGCAATCAGAGGGTGGGGGGTGCCACAAGACACTAGGGAAATATTAATGTATTCCAAGAGAGTGATCGGAGGGGTGGGGGTGCCATTAGACACCAGGGAAAGATCAAAAAATATGGGGATGGCAATCATAGGATGTGGGTGCCACTAGACACCAGGGAAACAAAGAAAAAATATTGGGATGGCACATTTTGATGGAGTTATGGGTTCCAATTTTTTTTCATATGAAGCTATTCTTTTTTTGTATGTCTGAATTCTTTGTTCATATGGCCATATGAAACAAAGCAGAAGTGAGTCATGAAAAAGGTTGCACAAAAGATGAAAAACACACTTGGGGGTCATCTTATCAATATTAAAGTGCAGAATCCATCAAACAAGGTCCCGATGAGCAAGATACATGTGTTGGTCTCTGTGCAGCATGTCATTTTTGTGGGTTTTGACATTTTCTTTGTTAAAAAAAATGGAAAACAAGATAGCGGCATACGAATCACAATTTTTTTCATAAGAAAAAGGATTAGCTTCCATATGGACAAGAATGCTGATTCATGTTGCCAAATTATTTTTTCTTTCCAAAGATCTGTCCTAAAGTGCTAACTGAGTATGCTCAGAACCAAAATTCTAAAAATTAAATAACTTTGGAACAGATTAATATTCTTTCACCAAAGCAGCAAAAGGCATGAATGAGGGCCAGACCAAAATTCTAAAGCATTTGGGTGGTAGGGGCTGGCAACACCCCCCCCCCCAAAAAAAAAAAAAACTGAAAAAAAGCCTGAAAAAATCACTTTTTTCACGGACTGGATCTCAGAATCTGCAGAATCCACTGGAACAAAACTTGTATTTGACTTGCAGTTTGCAGTGAGTGAGAGGTGTGTTGACAGTACTGAGCTGTTTTGGTGTGTGTGTGTGTGTGTGTGTGTGTGTGTGTATGTGTGTGTGTGTCTGTACACAAGTTTGATAACCATTTGTTAACTAGACCACATTCTTTAAACTTCAGAGCTCAAATAGTGGTGGCCAATTCATAGAATTGCTCAGGGAGGGGACTAGCAGACTTAGTGGACATACGACCACTGGCAGTAAAACATCTATAGTGATCTCAGATTTTTTTTCTATGTATATCCAATTGTCGCATGCTAATTTTTTTTTAGGTGTCAACAGCACAGTTTAAACACCCATTGTGGTCATCATGTGTACAATTAGTCAAGTTCAAAGGTATGCAGTAGACAGTAAGGGGCATGGGCTTTATCCCCATAGCAAAACATTTATTTTTTCTTTCTCTCTATAATTCATTGATGCTGTGTCTCAGATCCCATATCATAAGTCACTTTCCTTTTCATTGCTATGGGAAGCCTGGTAGCCTTCTTTCTGGCAACATAATTATTTCATACTGACCTTCCTCAGCACCTTTAGTATCACTGGTACTTGGATTTAAAAAGTCAATTCCTCCCTTCCACTGCGACATAAAATACCAAAGCTATGCTGAATTAATGTGTCCACCCTGACAGAAAAATACTTCACTATTAGTATGTAATCTGTGATTTTTTCTGTACAATATGAAGAAAATGAAGAGCAATTACCGCAATTGCCTTCAACAGTCCCTGCTCACCTCCTGTCCTGCAGATAGCAAGCATGAGTACTTTTCAAATGTACACCACACTTTAGTTAATTAAATTTCACAGTTTATTTTGTTTCCTTGTTTTCTTCCAATACAGGCACTTTACTGCTATACTAGGACAACTAGGCAAACCTTGACCATGACAGTAGGCTGGGAGTACACATTATGTGAAACATGATCCTGAAAGTGGGGTGGGGGCACACATTACCATGCTCTTGGGTGGAGTGAGAAAGCCCATCTCTCACTGACAGACAGACACACAGAGTTAGAGAGACAGACAAAGAAACTAGTAAAACTGCAGTTGGGGTGACATAGAGGGGATAGTTGAGACAACAATCATCATATGTGAATAAAAAAGATACAAAAGTGAGAGAGTGCAGAAGAACGGTATCCCATGACATAGTCGACCATGACTGGGTGTCTACAAAAACAGCAACTCAATCGCAGCACATGTCGATGGGGCTACCCACCAGGGAGGGTAACTGGATGGGAGAGTTCACACATATAGCGACAGGATGTTGCTACATGTATATGTGAGCAGGGAGGAGACAGCATGCTCAGCGAGGGGTGGGAGGGGAGGGAGGGTTTGTGAGGGGTGGTGCTGCGGTGAGCTGTGGAGCTGGCTCTGTGGCAGGGTGGGTGGGTTCAGAGCTGGGGTTGTGAGGGTGCTGGGTCCAGGCACAGGTACGTTTTGTTGTGCCGAGCCAGACATTTTTTTTCTTGCAGTTTTGTACCCCCCAACATGGATCCCCCTGTAATTGAGAATACTTCAGTAGGGGTTGCAGGGAGTGAAGGCCCCCGGGGGGATGCATGGGGCACAGCCCTCACATAAAATACTAAAATACAAGTCCCTGGCGCCGTTTTGCTGTGCACTGGGAAGTACATCACCAAAACGTATTTTCAGCAATGCACACTTGCCCTAACGGCGATCACCTTCCTGTAGTTGCCATTATGACATAGAACCCAGAGGGACAGTAGTAACACCACTGCAGCTCTACCTCTGGCCAAAAAAGAAATACGCACTATTTGTTTAAAGTATACCTATCCACTGAAAAAAAAGACTAAAATATATATATATATATATATATATATATATGAGAACAAGTTATTGTGTATTCAAAAAATGCTCTCCAGGGTGTGTGTCTGTGTGTCTTGTGGGGGACAATGTCAGTTTTCAGCTGTTGGATGCATTCAGCCTGAGGCCTTGTGCCCAGCTTCCCGAAGGCTGATGTTATCCCAGCTCAACATATGCCCTGTTGTGCATTGTTGCTTAAATGCATAATAGTTAATAATATCAAAATTACATGTAAGAAATGTTATGGTCACAAAGCATTTAGCACCACGGCATCCGATTAGCTCAATTGATCTATTTGTAGTCTTTTAGTCCTTTTTTGATGAGTATTTTTACTTACTTTATTTTCTGTGCTGGACTAGATGGACTCAGTGGAACCGTTTGTCCCCCTGATTTACTCCTTACTCTTCACAGTGACACTGTTCATTAAATAGAGAGCTAGCTACTCTTTTTCCTGTCAGAACTATCCTCTATAAATAGCTGGAATCAGAGCTGTGTGGAATGTGGAATGCCACTTGTGGAAATCATGTGGACTGGCAATTCTGCTTCCCAAATGCTTTTTTGATTTTCTTTTTAATTTGACAGAATTCTGAAAAACATTTGTATGTAAACCACAGAATAGAATTTTACAAATTGCATAGTCTGAGGAACTTTATTCTTCAATTTGTGGAAAATGAATCTGTGGTTTACATAAACTACATTATAAAATGGGTACAAAATTTCCTGATCTCTGATTGGCTGAAACAGGTTTTCAACTGTGTCCTTATCAGGACATAACCTTACAACCGGCACTACTTGTGCCAACCTGAGCCCCATAACATGAACATATCACAGTACCACCCTCAGTCAAAGTAATCTCAGTCTAACCTCAGCAGCCTAGACGAGCTGCACAACACCAACCCCCTCCACAGACACACACACACACGCTATATCTTATTAAACACATATTTCATAGATACATTTTTAATGGATATTTTTTTTTTAAGTAAATTCTGACCTCTTCTGTGTTTAAAGCTGACCACAGTAAAGACAGTGAAGTGTGTGCTGTGGCTTTCAAATCGCACTACAGATCCACCAACACTCCTCCATTATTGATCCAGTGAATGAGACAGCACCTTTAAAACAAAAATCAGACCCAGTCCTCTGCCACTACTTTTATATGCAGTTCACAAATAAAAAAAAAATTATATTAAGATTCACCGGCCCAAACTCACAAATGACATCTCGAAAGCAATATCTAACAAGTGATAACTATGGTGGCTGCTGTGGGACATGCTCGCTCTCACTGAAAGCAGTCAGTCCCAGGCAAAAGGATGTTGTCAGCATTTGTATATACCAAAGACAGCATTGAAGAAAATGAATGGGGGGGGGGGGTAATGGTAGAAAAAATAGCAGTGATGGGTAGATAACCTGAGGAATTCATAGAGAGCCCTGTACTGCTAATGAAACACTTTCAGAAACTATCTTAATAGGGAGACCATTTATACTGCTTCAACTATTAAAGCCTCAGCTTTTTAAAAAGTTTTTTGGCATGTTTTTGATTTTTTTATCTTAAATAGTTACCTGTGGGCCTGTTTTATGGTGCAGTAAGACACTCTGAGGTGTGGGTTATGGCCTGATAAGAGCACTTCCCAGGTGCTAAAGGCACTTGGCGCAAGTGCCTTGTACCACATAATGCACCTGGTGCATGCTCTTATCAGACCATGACTCACACATCATTGTGTTTTATTGCTTGTGAGTACAATTCCACAGTTAACATTCTGCTTTCAGAATTTTGAAATGGTGCTTCCAATGGAATTCATCAGCACTAGGATGCATTACTGAAATTCTGTGGAATTCCATCAGAGGAAAATGTGAAAATTCCACGCAGCTCTAGTCAGAATTCCTACTTGCTGATGCCTCAGTCATTTTCTTCCCCCACAAGATCTCTGTGTTCTAGACAATGTAGTGCATCAGGCACTCAGGCTAGAACATTTTTGCTTGGTGTGATTCTTATATGATCTGCATTCCACAGAGACTACCTGATGAGCAACTTTGCACAACCAGTGTGTTCTGCCACAGAGGGGTTCTGATTCCCTCTGACCTTGAGAGTGAAGCTTGAGAGGTCCATGGGAATCAGAGCCTTGAGCTGGCAGAATGCACTGGTTGTGAATAAAGTTGCTCATCCTGTATTTTTATAGTGTTTAGTATTATGTGAAATGTGTGTGTGGTGGTTCTTTCACTTTTAGAATGAAATTAACTTGGGCAGTCTCTAGAGGCTTCAGAATTCTGTTGTACTAGAGAAGGATGCAATCACATTCCATGAGCTTTGAACTGTGGCATAACACCATTTTGAAAAGGATGGGATTCTATGCAGAACAATGTTGTACTATACACTATAATGAGAATTATTGTCCCTCTATGCTTCCTTGCTTCATTGGATGACCAGGTCAATGTTTCTTGTGCTGCCAAATTCTGCTGTTCTTCCACTGGTGAACCCATGCATCTTCTTCTTCCTGACACTGATGACCCCATTTTGGATCAGGTTCAGCAACGGATGGTTCTGACACCTTATGGTGGCTACTGGACCCTAGGAGTTTTAACTGTCTCCCCTATCTTTAGTTAGACTTGCTCTGACTGCCCTGTCAATTGACATTTACAATGCCCCCCTTTAGCTTGGCACAACTGCAACACTTTTTAATTATTCAGGCATCCCATGCCACAGAATACCTTGTAGCTGGCCAGAAAATGAAGACCCTCACTCTTTCAATAGATTCTTAGCAAGAGTTAGCTTATTTAACAGTCCGCTGTCATTCCTCACAGGCTACAGAGTGATGAAAACCTTGTAGAGTATCTCTCTGTATATGTGTACCCTAAGGAACATCCCTAATTCAATGCATTAATTTCCACATGTCATCAGAATATGTTTTCCATATCCCAGTGCAAAGAAAGGTCTTCTCCTTCTTCTGGCTGAAGTATTTATCTTTGCATCACACTCTTTTGTCCTCTACTGCAAACATGCAGATTGCTTCACCTGCACTAACAATGTGGTTCTGCAATGCCCTACCAACTCTCCTACTGTTTTTGCAACGGAGACCCCTATAAATTGTCCCTTACTACCATTCATCTCTTCCTTTTCTGTCTTTCTCTGTGGCAAGTGTGGTGTAGGGGTGGGACATATTTATTAATATGTCTTCCACAAAATGATCAAAAAATTCCACAGTTTTCCAAAAAATCATGAATTTGACTTAAAGTATTGACATTATATTAGATATTTTAGCTGATTATATCTTTGCCATCCTTTAAGCAAAAATTTAGAAAGATGACATACACAGGCTTCATTTTAAGGTCAATGAATTTGATAAAATTGGAGAGATCAACCACCTTGCATCAAATCCAGGTGCACTCAATACTGTGCACCACATTTTGCATGAAAAATGTTCTTTGTCGCAAATTCCCCCAAAATGATGCAAGAAAACCACTGAATCAGTTATGATGCATGGAGTGAGAATGACTCAAGCTAAGAATGACACAATTTGTGTCAAAAACACAATGCAAATGGAGTGAGTGTTAGCAAATATTATGAAAATTGATTCAAAAACATGATACATTGGTGAGATGAAGCAAAAACGATGCAAGTTGAGCCAAAAATGACAAAACAAAAATTATACAAATTGAGTCCAAAAAATGTAGAAACAATGATGCCAGCTGAGTCAGAAATATGGTGCAAAAGTGCAATGGGCCACAAATGATGCAAACTGAGTCAAAAAACTGAGAAGAAATTATGTAAGTTGACTCAAATATACGATGTGTGAGTGAGCTGGAGCAAAAAATTACACAAGCTGATTCAAAAATTAAGGTGGATGAAATGGCATCTGGAAGCAACATTTGACATGCTACAGTCCTTGAGACAATCATTATGATGTCTCACTGCCATTCATAATACCATAGTCAGGTCTGCCCACCTGCTGTGGGCTTCTGTATATACTTTAGTGTCAGTTAGACCACTCCTGTCTGGTCTAAGAGCTGCATGCATACTTGAAGCAGTGTCAGCAGCTTCCACCTTCGAAAAATCCAAAAAAGAGGATAGTGCATTCGTTTTTGTTTTTTGATGCAAGCCCCATTGCAACATGGCACACCCATTTGTTTGACACAAGTCTGACACAAGTCTCTTTGGCACAGGCAGTTCTGCTTTTGACTCAAGCAGCATTAGAAAATCAGAATTGCCACAAATTTTGTCGCAGCTTGCTCCTTGCGTCATTCCCTTCTGGTGCAGGCACCTTGCATCATTATTTGACCTTTGAAAAGCAAGCCCATTGTTTTCTGCAGATATAAAGTTACATGGGCTTAATATTTTCAGATTAAGAACAGTGCTGTACTATGACTGTCTGGCTGCTTATAATTCAGTTTCAATTTAAGCTAGAACTACTGGCACACATATCCATGCCAAAGTGGACATTCAACATGTCAAACTGAGTTATATTGGGATACATCATTTAAAAATTAGAAAGAAATAACAAAAACATCAGATTTGGTAAAATGTCACCACCTTTTCATGGAAATGTTACATAGAAACATAGAATTTGATGGCAGATAAGGAACGCTTGGCCCACCTAGTCTGCCCATTTCCCTAGCTAATGGATAAGCTGAAGATCCTAGTTAGCCAACAGCCTACTTCCTTCTACCCCCCACTAGAATTGCCTTATGTCTGTCCCATGCATTCTTGAATTCCCCCACTGTTTTTGACTCTACGACCTCCTCAGGAAGGCTGTTTCATGTATCCACAACCCTCTCTGTGAAGAAATACTTTCTCACATTACCTCTGAGCCGTCCCCTCTCTATTTTCAAATTGTGTCCCCTTGTTTTTGCATATCTCTTTTTCTGAAAGATGCTACCCTCTTGGACTTTGTTGATTCCTTTGAGGTATTTGAAAGTTTCCATCATGTCCTCCTCTCCCTCCTTTCCTCAAGGCTATACATCTTTAGTTCCTTAGTCTTTCTTCATATGTCTTCTGATGCAGACCCTGCATCATTTGGGTTGCCCTTCTCTGGACAGCCTCCACCTTGTCTATGTCTTTGCAGAGATGGGGTCTCCAAAACTGTACACAGTACTCCAGATGTGGTCTTACCAACTGTCTGTACAGAGGGCCAACAACTTCCAGTTTTCTACTAGTGATGCCTTTCGCTATGAATCCCAGTATCCCCACAGCCCTCTTTACTGCCTTCTTACATTGCTGGCCCACCTTTAGGTTGTCTAATATGACTACCCCCAGGTCTCTTTCCATTTTTGTTGTTATCAGTATCTCACTCCCCATTGTGTACTCTTCCCCTGGGTTTTTGTTTCCCAGGTGTATTCTTTTGCACTTCTTTGCTTTGAATCTAAGCTGACATACATTTGGCCATTCTTCCAACCTTGCCAAGCCCCTTTTCATCCTTTCCACCCCACCTTGTGTATCAACCCTGTTGCAGATCTTTGTGTCATCTGCAAAGAGACATATTTTCCCTTCCAGTCCCTCTGCAATGTCACTTATAAAGACATTAAAAAGGACCGGCCCTAGTGCTGAACACTGTGGTACCCCACTAGTAACCCTCCTTTCTTCACTGTGGACTCCATTTACTATTATCTGCTGTGTCCTGTTGTCCAAATAGTGTTTTACCCAGGTTACCACCCTAAGACCCACTCCCAGGCTGGCTAATTTGTTTATTAATATTTTGTGCAGGACTGTGTCAAATGCCTTGCTAAAGTCTAGGTTGGCCATGTCCACAGACCCTCCCTGGTCTACTGCTTTGGTTACCAAGTCAAAGAAATCGATTAGATTTGTCTGACATGACCTTCCCACTGTGAATCCATGCTGCCTTGGGAACTGTGCCCCACTGGCCTCTAGGTACGCAACAATTATTTCCTCCAGAAGTGATTCCATCACTTTCCCTACCACAGAGGTCAAACTGACAGATCTGTAGTTTCCTGCCTCTGTCTTGCTCCCACTTTTTGAAGGGAATCACATCTGCACCCTCCAGTCCTCAGGTACCACACCATCCTCCTATGATTTATTAAAAAGAGTAGTCAGTGGTGTTATTAGTTCTTCCCTTAGTTCTTTTAGAATTCTGGGGTGAATCCTATCAGGCCCCATTGCTTTATCCACCTTCAGTTTTAAGAGTTCTTTCAGAACCCTTTCTTCTGTGAAAGGACTAATATCAACCCACCTATCCAGAGTGCTTCTATTGACCGGATTAGGTATTTCCTCCTGCTTTTCCATTGTGAATACTGAACAGAAGTATTCATTCAGTATCCCTGCTTTTTCACTGTCACTTTCTGCCCAACCACCTTCCTCTTTGTTCAGCCTCAGTATCCCTGCCTTAGTCTTTCTTTGCTCCCTAATGTACCTATAAAAGGTTTTATACCCCTTCTTACTGAGTTGGCTATCTTTTCCTCAGTTTGAGCCTTTGCTATTCTGACTGCCTTACCCACTTTTTTCTGCTTTAACTGTTACAGTTCTCTGTCCTGCACCTTCTGTGTTTCCTTATACTTCCTGAATGCTATCTTTTTCTCCCTTACCTTCCCTGCCACTTCTTTTGAGAACCATAGTGTTTTTTTCTTTTGTTTTGATTTGTTTAATTGCTTCACACAAAGGCTTATTGCCTCTGTGATGGCGGTTTTGATGTTTCCCCATTGTTGCTGTACCCCCACCTTCTTGTCTGTTTGCTAGTGCTTTTCTGAGGCACTCTTCCATTTTGACAAGATCAGCCCTCCTGAAGTCCAGTACCTTCACTTTTGTGTGGCTTGACTTTACAGCTAAGTTTATCGTGAACCACACAGTTTGGTGGTCACTTGTTCCCAGATGGCTACCCACTTCAAGATCAGAAATCCTCTCTCCATCCCCATTTGAGAGTACCAGGTCTAAGAGTGCTCTCTCCCAAGTGGGTTCCAAAACTAGCTGTCTGAGGCATGCCCCCCGTAGGGCATCGAGAATTGCCCTGCTCTTGGATGTGGCTGCAGCAAAGGTGCTCCAGTCGACTTCTGGCATATTGAGGTCCCCCATCAGCAATATGTCCCCTTTCTCTGACATCCCAAGGATGCCTTCTATCATTTCATTGTCCATTTCCTCCCCCTGAGACAGGGGTCTGTATACAACCCCTGTGCGGATTATGGAGCTATTTCCAGTCTCCAGGGTGACCCACAGTGCCTCCTCTCCTCCCTGTTTACCCTTTAATTCTGTTGGTTTGATCCCTTCCCTTACATAGAGAGCTAATCCTCCTCCTCCTCTTCTTCCCCCCTCCCTGTCCCTCCTGTAGATTGTGTACCCTGGTATGTTGACATCCCAGTCATGGTTCTCTGTGTACCATGTTTCTGTGACTGCCACAATATCCAGGCATCCCTCTTTCATCAAGGCCACCATTTCAGGAAGCTTTTTACCTAGACTATGGGCATTGGTACTCGTTACCCTCCATTTTTTTCTGGCTTTATTTCTTTTTGCCCCATCCCTGTCCCTTCTGCCTTTGTCTTTTTCTCCATTTTCTCCATTTACCCCTGACCTTCTACCTATCAACTGCTCTATCTTGGTGTTTACCTCACTAATTACCCTAAAGTTGCAGAATGTAACAAGGGCTGAATTGTAATTCTGCAGAATTCTGCTGGCAGAAGTTCAGTTTTGCCCAACCCTACTTGAAGTTTCAATACAGTTTTCCTTTAAGATCTTTTCTTTAGAGTTGATGAATTCCACAATGCATTTTCCTTAAAACTATTCTTGAAAAATGTTTTAGTCATAATTGAACACTTTAAACTCAAGCCATTTTGTAAGCACAGAAAGACACTCATGGGCATGTAATTATGTTGTTATAATTATACTTTTTGAGTGGGATGGAAGTTCCTAAAGGGGGTGCTTAACATTCCAGAATTTTGATGCACTGTTAATGTTAATCAGGAGGTTGAGAGGAATGCTTTGAGTTTGGACAGTCTTTATAAAGGCAATACAAATTAGTGTATACCTTCCCTGTTTCCTTTGAAAGCCACAGAACTTGTATAGTTACCAAGCTCCATACAAGTTATGAGGCAGGCAATAAGCTCAACAAACTCCTATGGGATAAGAGCATTTCACATGGACCCATAAAAAGGTACATGTTTTCCAAGGCTGCATTCAATCTAGAGTAACAGGAGAAGAGAGCATAGGAAAGTGAGAGTGAGTGGTTTGCTGCTATGTATCAGGGAGTGCTTAGCATTTGCCGGATCTGCCAGTGCTTACTGTGATTAACAGTAAGCATTTTCTGAGCAAGACAGATTGCGGCCTGCAGTGATGATGCATGATTGGTTCATATACATACTATGGTGAGCAGAAGGGGAAGTGCTTGTTGCTGTCAGTCAGATGATTGGCTCTCTGGTTGGGGTGGGGGTAGCAAGACTGCCACGAGTAATGTGCTGGCTATAGATATGGGGAATCTGGGGTAGGTGGTTTCTAGTGAGTAACAAAATCAGCAGTTGTAAGGGTTTGAGGGATCAGTGAACTAGGAAGAACTATTACCAGTAATAAGGATGGGCAATTGGGTGGGGGCCACTAGATTACCATGCAATATTACCATGCATGATTGAAGGGGTGGGGGGTCCACTAGACTACAAGAGAATATTACCAACTATGTGGATGGGCATTCAGGGGGAGTTGCAGTGGTCTTAATACCAGGCTTGGGAAGGTGGTAAATAGTGAGGACCTAATGTCTCTTTACTGCCTCTGCAAACCTTTGGACATGCCAGTGTGCCTACATGCAACTGCAGTTATATCTTTGCAGTGGTGCATCAGCATTGGTTAGTGCTGCTCGCAAACATTTTTTTCTTTTTGTCTGGTTCCCCCTATCATCGGACCCGCCCCCCCACCTCCCCCATGCTCAGGCTTGCTCCCCTGGGTGGGGCTCCTGGGGGCTCTCCCTCCCAATGGATACTGTTGGCAAGCCCCAGTTTACCCTCCAGTTTGGGGCCATGGGAGCGGGCCCCCCCCGGTGGGCATCGGAGGCAGTGGATGGTGAGGTAGAGCAGATCATCATGTCGGGGGGCTGGGTTTTTTCTGTGCTTGCTCCTTGGGGGCAGGGATGTGCAATGACGTTCAGCATCCACCCCACCCTCTAACATGATGGCACAAGTCACGGCAGTACCCCCAGCCTCCATTGGCCCATAAAGTGCTGGGCACTCTTCCCCTCCCACCCCCCAGAGAAGGAAAGCAGTCCCCAGGATGTTTGATCCTTCTCCCCCAGCCAGCCCTTTAACTCTTGGTTCTGTTCCCAAACCCGGGTCATCAGCATCACAAGTGGAAATCCAACCACTGCACCGGTGGCCCGCCTTTCGCAAACAACTTACTGCCTTGCCAACTGTGCCTTCCTACATTGCATATTTATTGAGTGCCTTTCTTTTAGGCTGCTATTTACTGTTAGCAAGATGCTCACCTGTTTTATGAGCACAGACTTGCTTAGACTATCCCATATCTAGAGTATTTTTCTCCAGTTCTGAAGATTGCTCACAAAGTGACTTATTTTTAAGGACTGATTACTGTAGATCCACAATCTAAGTCTTGAAAATACAATTTTCCAAGAAAATCGGAGATGTACAAAGTTAATTCTAAAATATCAGAGGTTTTCAGGGTTTTTCTTAAAGGTTCAAATGATTTCTTCAAATACAGATGTAACGGGCTCCAAATGTAAAGTAATTAAGAAGCTGGAGAGTTTACAAATAAAATAACAGATTTGCTATAATAGGAAAAAAAAAACAAAGGGGCTACTTGTCCATCAAATAATTGGGGGTCACATTAGCATTAAAAAGTTGTTTTCAGCTCCATCTCCTGTTTCTGTAACACATTGGCCTGAAACACACAATTGATTATAAATGCTGTGCAATATGATTACTACAGTATGTGTGCACTGGCACTTATACACACAGACACACACACACTAAATTCTATTTAATTTTATTTAGGGAATTAACCATTGAGACAGGCTAATTTGCAATGGTATCCCTTAGATGTACAAGCATTTCAGAATCCATTACTACAATATAGTACGTAAAAACATCAATACACTATAAAAGCAAAGAACATATCAAATACAGTTATAATCAAATGTATTTCTCCTCTGTCCACTGAACATCAGGGACCAAACTGGGAAATAGTATTTTAAAACCAATGTTGTAATGCTTCCATTGGAGGCTTTCTATAACTTATCACTGTAAAAGTAGATGGTAGGGAATTCCAAAGATTAGGTACGGGCTTGATATTCAAAGTTTAGCACAGGGCGCAAATCTGTTGTGCTGGACTAGCGCCGAATTTGCACCCAACTGCTATATTTAAAAGGACATTTAGCACCAGTGCTAGGTGTTAGCAGTGACGCTAAATCATAATGTACGCCAGGGAGGGACTGTGGGGAGGGGCCCTGAATGCCGGCTCACCAGCATATTCAAAAGTATAGCACCTTGCTACTGGCATTAGCGCAGAAAAGGCTGGCGGTAATGTACCAGTGGCAGTGCCCCCCACAACGCACGATTCCCGATCCCCGGTGCACACATTAATATTACATTTTCCCTGGTAGTCTAGTGGTCCCCTCACCCCCACACATATATCCCAACCCCCGGTGCACATATTTAAATAACATTTTCCCTGGTAGTCTAGTGGTCCCCACACCCCCACACATGTATCCCGACCCTGTGCACATATTAATAGTACATTTTCCCTGGTAGTCTAGTGGTACCCCCACCCCCACACATGTATCCTGACCCCAGGCACACAGTTCCTGCTGCTTTCTGCCTGTACTTCCATTCCGACAAAAAGGGGATGCTGTGGGCATGCCTTGGCCTACAACGTCCAGCCTGTACTTTCATTCTGACCAAATGGTGGAGATGTGTGCACCATGCAGTAGCACTGGGCAAACTGCATGGCAATGTATGCTAAGCAGCACATAATGAGATGCAAATGTGCCTGTTTGCCAGCAGATTACCTAAGTAGGCTCATTTGCTTGGGAACTTTGAATATAGCTCCCATTTGCCCTGGGCTAACCAGTTTGCTCAGGGCTAATGTGTTAGCACTGTGCAATCGGGTTAGCCCAGGGCAAACCTTACTTCAGCACAGCATGGTTCTGCAGTGTGTGGCTTATATTGTTGTTTGCAGTAGATGTGAGACATCTCTGTGCAATCACACACAATGTTCTCCACCTGCAACACTGGCTTGCTACAAAGTCTATTGAGCTGCAGTTGCAGTTTGCACTTTCCTGTTGCTATATTCAGCTCTGTCTTATTCCCAGGCTATCTTTGTCCTGAATTCTCAGACCCAGGTTTGCCCAGCTTCCTTAGACTACTATATTCAGCAGGAATAGCTCCAGGCTATTTCCTTTTCAATATAGCTTGCTTTGTGCTCCAGGCTAAGATTGCCTGCCAGGCAGTGCTAATATAGCCACGGGGCAAAGTTTTGAATATCTGGCCCATAGTAACTAAAAAAATCCATAGAGCTTTGAGTTTTGACTATTGGGACTATTAGCTGTTACTGTCCAGTTGTTCTTAAGGACAGATGTTTTAGACCTACTCAGCAAACATTCTTTTAAATAGTTTGGGACTTTACAATACACACTGTCCATGCCAAAAGCATATTGATGCCACTTTCTACGGTTGTCTAGTGACAGCCAACCCAATATTTTGTACAACTTACACTGATGAGTAGTTTTTTGACTGTCCAGAATTAGTTGGTTAAGCCTATTCTATTATACATCAAGTCTGTTGAACTTTTCAGCAATAGAACAGTCATATAAGATATCTGCTTAATCAAAAAAGGAGAATTCTTTATCTGTGTTTGGACTATTTTTTTGCATCAGCTCAGTTGTTAAACAATTTTGATATCTACACACGTACCAGTTTTTTAAACAATACAATCCACATGCTTGTTGCCTGTCCAGCTCGCTTCTTGCCAGAACTCTAAATATTTGTATTGGTTCATCAATTCAAGATCTTGACCAACCAAACACAAACTACTCCAAACACATTAAATATAGTGTACCTTCCTTCATTATGCAGAAGATCCAAATGACAGCAGTTTGGCTTTGTTTGAATTCAGTTAAGTCTGAGGTTGCTGAAAAAGCTTGAAGAGCAACAAATCCACTTTGAGGTGGTTGTCTGGCAATGAGAGAGGGACCTACTCAGAGGTATAGATGACTGTGTGATTCGCATATAAATGATAATTGAAGTTGTTTATATTCTCCCTTAAGTCTTTCAAATATATTGTAAAAAGGAGAGAGCCAAGTACTGACCACTGGAAGACCATATCATAATGTCCAGATTCCTAGAAATGTACCCATTTACTACAGTGAATGTTTTCCTACTATGATAATACCATGAAAACCATTCAATGGCTCCTAAATTTAATACAATGAATTAAAGTCGTTCTATCATAATTCCAAAGCCCACCATGTAGGAGGCCTTGTAGACACCAACATAGATGGCCCCAGTGTAGTCATAACTTTGCTGATGTCATCCACGGAAATACCTGGACAGTATAAGGTCTAGCTGTGGCAAATATTTACTACAGTTTAGACATTACACTATATGGGTTTGAAAAGAACGGTCTCTACTTTCCAGGGTCTATCTTTTAGAAATCAGGCCTGTTTAAGTGTTATAATCACGGGGGGTGGGGGTTTATAAAGGGATTATTGGCATAAAGCCCTGAGTTCAAGAGCTGCATATTCTTGATTGTCACCCTTCATAATTTTCTGTTAAAGTGCCACAATTAGGATTCTTTAGGGCTGGTTAGAGAAGTTGCAAAGTTTTACTATACATTTGTGGCTAAGTGGCATCCAAGTGACAGACATTGCCCTTTGCAAACTTAGTGAAGTTTGACACTTCATCCCTTTATTTCACTTCAACTGCATTAAAAGGAAACTAAAACAAAATACATAAGGTGCCCTTTCTCCATATTGTAACAACTCATGCCCCTCCTCCACCTGAAGAAGAGTAAATATATTTCCTCCCTAAACCACTTAGCACCCCATACCACCCTGTTCTCCAAGAACATTTGTAAAGGATGAATACTAAAACCAGTAGCTAACTGTCCATGTGGTTCTGTTAGTATATATACCCATTCCCTCAACCCACTTAACCCCCTGTTTTGTAGAACTGTTCAAAACAAATTAGAGACAGTGACCAGCACAGCACTCTGCTAACCTCTTTGGTAAGTCACAACCTACCTAAAGGAAAGCAGTGCAAACTACTACAGTGATGTACAGTACCATACATACAAAGTAGTTTTGGAGAACCAAGGCTTGTAACACAATTGACTTTTATACCTGCAATACCTGCAGATTTATTTCAAGTGTCACTGAAATTCAAGGTCCCACATCACCAAATTAATCTGACACATTTTCAGTGATATATTGTTTACTTTGCAGGAAGTGTTTCTGAATTTTGACTCTCTGCTAGGTCTCCTGAATGTAGCCTGTTCCTTCCCAACTTCAACCTCTTCAGGCAGGAAAGGGGCAAATGTGGCAATGCTGTTGCCATCTATATCCACCAGAGCTCCTAAGCTCCCCTTGCTCTCAGTGAGGCTGTAGTCTCTTCCTATGAGTTTCTCCTTGTCAGGCTTTCATATCCTTCCACTGTACCCTTTTTTCAGTTAAAGTTTTTTTATGCTTCGCCTAAAATATCACCCTCCTCTCTGCTTGACTCTCTCATTCTCTCTCTGTCTCTCTCACTCTGCCATTACTTCACACTCCTACTCAAGTGAACTCATCCTCCCTGGGGACATTAATATTCAATGACTCTTCCTAGCCACCAAGTTGACCTCCCTCAGAACTGAGTCCTCCTCCAGACAATTAATAAAAACAACCAAGCTCAATTCCCACTCCACTGTCCACACCCTCCACTGTTGCAACAGGTGTTTTGCTGGTCACCTTCATTAATAACTTCATGACGTTCTGCATTAGGTAAGTCCGGAGCACTCCCTCCTCCTCTAAGTAGAACTGACCTAGGTTCCTCCAGTCACTTAATATCAATGCTGTCCTGAGTGACCTTGCTGCAACAGACTGGTCAGCCATACTCTCTATCACTGATATTGACATTGCCATCTCTCTATTACATTCCAAATTTACCTCTGAGACAGGCATGCCACACTCAGAAACTCCAGGGTCAAATCTTCCCACCACCCCTGGATTACCACCAAACTCATAGACCAGCAATAATCCTGTGATCTCACTTGGGCCCACTACAAATTATCCCACTCCCTGCCAGACCTCTCTTACAGGGTGCTCAGGAATTTATGTAGTAAGGCTGTCCATGCTGCAAAATGCTACTATTTCAATGGCAACATCCAGAACAATCTTAATTCTCCAGTCAAGTTTTGTAAGGTACGGTAGGCCATGACAATGGCAACTGCGATTGAGCGCTTTCAAACAGGGCAACTCAGTTGCTGCACCTGTCCACAGGGCTACCGGGCAGGGAGGGTAACTGGATGGGGGGGTCTGTGAATATAGCAAAACGGATGTAGCTATATGTACACTCATGTGGGGGGGTGAGCATGCCATGTGATGGGCAGAAGGGGAGGGAGGGTTTGTGAGGCTTAGTGCAGTGGTGGACTGCCTAGCTGGCCCTGTGGAGTGGTGGGTGGGTGGCAGGCTAGGGTTGCGAAAGTGCCAGGTTCGGTTCTCGGTGTCTGCTCATTTTGTTGCACCCAGACTTTTTTTGTTTTTTGGGGGGGATTTGCAACCCCTCAACATGCACCCCCATGGAGTTGAGAATCCTTTAGTAGGGGTGTGCAGGGGAAATCCTCCCCCATGGTGGAGGTGTGGAGGCACAGCCCCCAGCATAAAAAATATCCCTAGCGCCCTTTTTGCTGTGCGTCAGGAGTGTACATCGCCAAAATTCATTTTTCAGCGATGTACACTAGCCCTAATGGTGATCGCCTTTCCGTGATTACCATTATCACATGGAATCTAAAGTACTACACTTCCTTTTTTACTCTCTTACTCAATCTGCTCTCCCAGTTCTCATGGTTAATGACTCACCTGTTTCTGACCTTCCCTCTGTATCAGTTCACATTAACAAATTCTTCACTACTTTCTTCCCTTCAGTCCCCCACCTCCTCTTCTCCTCCTTGCTTCTCCCTGCCCCACCCCTCCATCAGCTTTCATTCCAACCTAATCACTATTCAGGAAACCTTGCTTGCGCTATCTTCCCTCAACCTGTCTAAATCCAGCCTAGATTAAATGGATCCTAAATTCATTCATCTTTCAGTTTCTGTCATTGCTTTTCTTCTCACTCACCTCCTCAACCTCTCCTTCTCCCTCTGTGCTGTTACTTGGTCTTGTAAGATTGCCATAATTCTTCACTTTCAGAAAGGGGGTAACCTCTCCTCCCATGGTAACCACTGTCTTATCCCCCCCTCCCCTTTCTTGCAAAACTGCAAAAGAAACTTTTCTACTCTGTGCTTGCCAATTTCCTCTATCTTCCAACTTCCTCTTCCCCTTCCAGTCTGGCTTATGGAAGCACCATTCTACTGTGTCCTCTCTGCTGCATGTTACTGACTCCATCTTCTCTGGGATGTATTGGGGGACATCATGGCTGTCTTTTTCATTGATCTGGCAAAAGCCTTTGGTTCTGTAGCCCATCCACTTTTCATGGGCAGACTGGCTTCTCAGCTGCCCATGATGAATGATTCTGTTCCTATGACATGCAATGTCAACCGTTGGTACAGTTAGGAGGCATCCTGTTACCTCCACTACTTATTCAGGCTGGGTTTCTACATGGCTGCTCCTGGGTCCCATCCCCTTCTCCATTTTCCTAAATTACCTCCTTTCTGCCTGTTGCAACTCACATAGTCACATGTATGCAGATGACTAAAATGAACACTGGGTCAACATACACAAAAAAAAAAACACAGTGTCGTTGAACTTTGGCACGAGCCAGAAACTGACCAGACTCTCCCCACTCCTTGCTACTCCACCCTGGATGGAACCCCCTTTGAAGCTTTTCCATCCTTCAAGTATCTTGGTGTGTGTCTAGGCAGTAAACTCAACTTCACTGCCCACATTAATGCCATCCACGCCAAGCTCTGCCCCAAACTCAGTACCTTGTACTACAACAAAGACTGCTTATCTTCACAAACTCAACTGGAGCTTGTTGACAAAATCACATTGTCAGTCACTGACTATGTGGATGGGACTACAGCACCACCCCCTCCTCTATCTTGCCAGACTGGACACCATCTGTAACACCATTTGTTGCTTTGCTACCAACTCCCTCCTGAAATCAACCACTGCTTCTTCTTCTCTTCCCTATCCATCCTACCTCTGCCTTCACATTGCCAGTCCAACTGTGCCTGGATCTATATCATAACAGAGAAAGAAATATGGTGACTACCTACACAGCAAGTGTATATTCCAGAAAACCAAAAAAGGCAATGTGCAATCCACCGAATGCAAGCACAGCTATAGACACATATTATACAGGACAGAATTTTCTACCTAATTTCAATGAAGGGGGTTGTGCCCCCTGCACTCCTCTCTATATTTAGATTACCAACTCCAGGGAGGCACATATCAGGGAGGAGAAACTCAAGGAGGAATGCAACTCAGGGAGGGGGACACAAGTTGGAAGGGGGAGAACATTGGGGGGGGCAACCTGGGAGTATGGGCAACAATATCGGGGGAACGGGACATCACAAATTGAAAACAAAATTACACAACCCCCCCAAAATATAATAAAAAAAGCCCATACCCAGAGCTGAAACTGGGTCCACCAGCATTGCAAGCCATGACCCTATCCACTATGTCATACAAGCAGCTCAGCAGTGCCTCCTCCAACAAATCATCTTAACCTCATCTACCTAACTCGCCCTAGACATCCACTAACTATCTATTTGGTCTTTCCTCACTGTTTGCTTGCTATTCCCTACCCTTGCTATGTTCTGAAAATCACTATACTTACAGGAACTCAAACTGAGTTGCTCAAAATTGAGTCACTCAATTTAAGTTACCCACATCATGGGATACCCTTTGCCCCTTTCATCTCTAAATACTGGTTTGGGCCCCATCCCTCTTATCTATCCTCACTCCTATCCCCCATTCTGTCTGCCTCATACTGCCTACACTCCTGGGAACCTTGCACTTTCTCCATTCTGCACCCTCACTCCTCTGCTTGGCTGTCTTCCCCTATCACCTTCCCTCTTTCTGGTACCTAAACTTTTCCTCCTTCCATCTCTCCCACTCCCTTGGTTCCTGCAGGCACCAGTAAATTTCCTCTGTACCCCCACCTGCTACTGTCACCTATCTCTCTGACCCTTCCCTTGTTGTTGCTCCTACTTTCCATGATATTGAGCCTCCTGGGTTCTAACTCATCCTGTATCAGTCTACCTGATGTACATAAATGATCTCCTCTATAATATGAAAGAAACCAATATCCGTCTATAGGCCAATGACACGGTGATAGTGGTGGAAGGACAAAATGTTAGGGAGATGAAACAAAAACTACAAACTGATTTTGATACCTTACAGAAATGGTTCATAAATTAAAAACTGCTAATGAATACTAAAAAACCCAAGTAATGCTTTTCACTACATCTACACTAAAAAAAACCCTACAAAGTACAGAAAGGCTTGATATAAAAACACTTAATTGGTCAGTTCTGGCACAAGTAAATATATCCAAATATTTAGTGATCATTATCGATCATATGTTATCATTTGATCATCATGTACAGTAAATGACTGAACCAAAACAGTTAATAAGAGGATAGGAGCCCTAAGAAGAGTCTCAAACTGTCTCACAAAGAATACAGGACTTTCAGTAGTAAATCAACTGATTATCCCAATCATCAACTATGAGAGTCACATTTACAGGGATTCAAGTTCAACAAATTTGAACAAGATTGATACTTGTTAAAATAAACTGACAAGATTTGTATTCAAATGTAAATTTAGAACCCACCATTGTTTAATGCACGAAAGACTGAATTGAAAGCCTTTGGAATTGGAAAGGCAAGAAATTTGAGCCATATCAATGTATACAATGCTCACAAACAAAAGACCTATTGGCCTTTCTGATAAAATGGTAAAACCCACCCATACCTACTAGCTAAGAAGAAAGAGAGCTAAGAAGAAAGAGAACCAGTGAGATGTGTGTGCCAAAGGCTCAAAACAAGTATGGGGAAATTACATTTACTTCTAAGGCTGCCTCTACTTGGAAAAAGATTCCCCCAAATATGAGAACTTTCAAAATGTCCATAAATGTATTCAAGGATGCTATGAAACAAGAACTTCAGTTCAGGTGTACTTGTAACAGATGAATAGTTAAATAATTACAGTGTGAATGTCACTACAATTTTGAAATGAATGTTGTTTAAATGTAAATTGTACTATATATTGTATGTGTATTATTTATTGTGAAACTACTTTTAGAAGACCACAGGGACACCTTGTAAATGGGACATATATTGACCTAATGGTGTATGTAAAGATTTTTACTTTTATAGAAATTTTACTCCTGTATAAATAAACATTTTTACTACTACTACTACTACTGCTGCTGCTACTACCTACCCTCTACTCTTCACTGATATCATTCCCCTCCACTGGTCTCTCTATTGGTACATTATTGCTGCTCATTGTGCCTTGTTCATATGTTCATACAATATGAGCTAGAAGACAATTTATCCATAATGCTCAAAACACTTCAAAACGCATAGCATTGGATATTATTTTTGAGGCAGTAATTATCCAACTTTAATTTAAACTTGTTTACAGAACTACTGCTGTTATTTGCACCTGTACTGTGTTATGCTGTACTTTTATTGTACTTTATTTGTATTCAACATTGATATATATTTTTTTTAATTGTACCCCCTGTTCTCTTTCCCTGGGTCACACACGGAAATGAGCCTAGGCTGAGGTGCCTTTTCCAGTTACCAATTTTCAAATAAACAAATTGTGCAGCTATCTACATTGGAGAGACTAGCAGATGTACAGTATGGCTGACCAATTCAGTGAACATTACTGGGCAGTCAGAAATTGAGACACAAAAACACCCATCAGCAGGGTTTCCTATATGCTGACCAAAGGAAAATCGCAGAAACCAAGTTTATCATCTGCCTAGGCTCCCAAAAGCACTCTGGTTTCAATTACATACTTATTTCCAAGTAACATTTTCAGCCACCATACAGCTTACTCCCGAAGGCTGTCCTTTTTATCCTAATCCCATCTCTGGCTACATGTTGGAGTATGCTTGCACACACTTCTGCTTGAAGCATGAGTGAGCATACTCATGTGGACATTTTAGCTATGTGTGCATATCCATTTTCATTTTCTCCAGATGTCCCTGTCTCCTCCCATTGTCACCTTTCAGCCCTCTTACAATCCCTGCTAGTAGTAATACATTTTATTTTTATACAGGTAATAAAACATGTAGGTATAAAGCAATATTAGGGAAAACAAAGCCCTATATATAAGGTGATTCTGTTTGTTCCAAAACCTTCATATTTGTACAAACCAGAATATGGTATAACATGCAGTACAGACATTGCAACACAACACAACTCAGTTTTTCATACATTGTACAGTGATGAGTCCTATAGTCACATCGCAATATGAACATAGCCAGATTTTTATAAACAACTCCCACTTTTTTGTTAGTTTTGTTGCATTTACATGTTCATATGTATAACATTCATAATCCAATCTCAGAAGAGAAGGTAGGGCAGGACCCACAGTTCTGCACCATAGAGACAGGGGTGAGGGAGGTGTGCACTAGTCCCTTCACAAAAGAAAGGATCCTACAAGAGCTTGATAAGCTCAGGGTGGACAAGGTGATGGGACCTGATGGCATACATCCCAGGGTACTAAAGGAGCTAAGGGTGGAAATAGTAGAGTCATTATCAAAACTGTTTAGTGAGTCTCTGAGCACAGGAGAGGTCCCAGAACACTGAAGAAGGGCTCAAGTGATTCCACTCCACAAGAGTTGCAGCAGGGAGGAGACAGGGAACTACAGACCAGTCAGTCTTACCTCAGTAGTGAGCAAGATTATGGAGACACTCCTTAAAGAAAGGATAGTGCAACACCTGGAATTCATAGGAGCACAGGATCCAAGACAGCATGGGTTTACAAAAGGAAGGTTCTGTCAAACTAATCTCATAGATTTCTTTGACTGGGTAACCAGTGGTGGACCAAGAGGAAGCAGTTGATGTTGCCTACCTTGACTTCAGCAAAGCTTTCGATACTGTTACACATAGAAGATTGATTTATAAGCTGGGTAGGCTTGGCATGGGTCAGATGTTGGTCAACCGGGTGGCAAACTGGTTGACGGGCAGAAAACAGAGATTGGTGGTAAATGGTATACAGTCAGAAGAGATGCAAATCATAAGTGGGGTACCTCAGGGATCAGTCCTGGGGCCAGTCCTCTTCAATATCTTCATCAGTGACATTGCAGATGGACTGGAGGGTAAGGTTTGTCTGTTTGCAGATGACACCAAGATCTACAACAGAGTAGATGATCCAGATGGGGTGGACAGAATGAGAAGAGATATGGATAAACTAGCAAAATGGTCAGAAGAGTGGCAACTGGGGTTTAATCAAAGAAGTGCAAGATCATGCACATAGAGAAGAGAAACCCTGAAGCCACCTATAGGCTGGAAGGGGAGTTGCTGGCAGTCACAAGGGAAGTAAGAGACTTGAGCGTCATCATCACAGATGACCTGAAATCATCCAAGCAGACCTCTAAAGCAGTAGGTAAGGCTAGATGGATATTGGGGTGTATTAGTAGGGGTATCACAAGTCATAAGAGGGAGGTAATAATCCCTCTTTATAAGACACTGGTTAGGCCCCATCTGGAGTACTGCGTGCAGTACTGGAGGCCACACCTTCACAAGGACATTAACCAAACTGAGGCAGTCCAGAGAAGGGCTACCAAAATGGTGCAGGGACTGCATCAGAAAACATATGAGGACAGATTAACTGAGCTCAAAATGTATACCCTAGAGCAAAGGAGGGAGAGAGGTGATATGATTGAAACATTCAAACACCTTAAGGGCACTAAGAAGGTGAAAGAGTCTAACATGTTTCAATATAAGAAAAATAGCAGGACAAGAGAACACAGCATGAGATTAGAGGGGCTGATTAAGGGGTAATGTGAGGAAGTTCTTTTTCACAGAAAGGGTGGTGGATGCATGGAACGGCCTACCTCAGGAAGTGGTGGATATGAATACAGTGCAGGGCTTCAAACAGGCATGTGATAGGCATAAGGGAGCAATACAGATGAGTATGACTAGATAGGCTATTGACAGAGCAAAGGCCTATGGCACATTCATAAGGTAGAAAAAGAAATGGGCAGACTGGATGGGCCTTGCAGTCCTTATCTGCTGTCAGCTTCTATGTTTCTAAGCAACAATTGATTCTGCTAATTAGATCCTATTTGAGTACTCCTCTGATCATTCATGCCTACAGTACATCTTCTTCCCCATCATCACCTATTTATTTTTCAACTTGCCATCAGTTTCTGTTCTTACCTTGCTTATTATGACTTTTTCTCCTTGATCCACCCTCTGTTTTCTTTCCACCCAGATATAACTCTTCTTTCCCCTTACCTCTCAACTTACTTTGCAATTTTCTCAATATAGGTAATTCCTGAAGAAGACCTATGGTTGACACATCAATTCTAACTATTTTCTATATTTTTGGCATGCATTTAATATTAACCTTCTTGTTTAGTGTTGGAGAAGTCTAACTTAAAATTATGCAACCTGTGATATTATACATAGCAGGCTGCATGATTTTCAGTTAAATGTCTCATAAGCCACAATATCATTATACTCTGATACTGTATGGATATACATATATAGAATAGTGGATGGCTGACCATCCACAACAAAGTTGTGTTTCCATTGAGGGAGCTGATGACATCATAGAGATCTCAACAGCAAAGCTCGAGAGGTCTCACTGATGTCATCAACTACACGAGATGGAAATGCTGCCTTAGTTGTGAATGGTCAAACATCCACTATTTTATATAGTATATGGTTCCCGCCTTTTTTCCTTGTGTTTTTTATGTTGGCGTACTTGTGCAGCCAACATCTTGCGCTAGTAGCAGATTTGGAGGCTCGGTCACTGTTGTGTGAATGCAGGGCACGCATCAGTAGGTGTGTCCCTCATTCCCCAATCAGCTGGCATGCTGGTGCCACACCATGCATACTTAATGTGGCAATCACATCAAATGAAAGGTCCGCTGCAATGCGAGCAAAGCTCATCATATGCAGCAAACCTCCCTACGTGCTTGCCCTGGTGTAAAAAAATTAATAAACATGGCAACACAGCGCCTGCCATAATGACAACTTTGGGGGTGCCCAGTCCCCCTGTCGGCATGCCCTGTTACAACGTATGTGCTGACCGGGGAGCCCACTCCCCTTTGGCATCATGCACCCCCCGCTTCCGTTGTTTGCCAATGGGGGTGCCCAATCCCCCATTGGCTACAGCATCCCCCATCCCAAAACACTTAGGTGGCATGCCAGGAGCCCACCCCAGTGTGCCAAATTGCCCTGAAAAATAAAAACCGTCCTGTGAGGTTTTTTATTTTTAAACCCTGTGAAAAAAAAAACAGTCCCTTGTGGTCTCCCTGCCCCCTTCCCACAACCCGTGACCACCCTCTACAGACCCTGCCTCCCCACACACCCCTCAGCCCACACTTACCTACGGAACTGGTGCAATGATCTTCGGTGGACCAGGAACACGTCTGCACTCTTCAAAGCCAACCGCGAACTGAGGAAATGCCGGTAAGCTGTATAATGGTATAAATAGGGTTTTTTCAACATTGGTGCACATCTTGTGCATTTTTTGGAATTTTTGCACCAAATATTCAACATGGGGTTATTGGGACCCCTCCTCATGAATTCTGTCAGTGTCATGGCGTTATTCGGTCCCAAAAGGTGATTTTGCAGTCACTGCGTGGAATCACCTTTTAAGTCTGAGTAATGAAACAACAGTGCCACTGTTCATGAGGGGAGCTCTCAAAAAGCCTATGTTGCAAATTTGGTTAAAAAATCCAAAAAATGGATGTTTTACAAGCATGAATTGCACGCATGCTCGAAACGTTGTGAATTTGTAATATTTTTCACTCCAGATTTTCAAAGTTGGCATTTTTCCACACCTCCTTATGAATAGTGCAGCTGTCATTTTACATTTCCTGGCCTAAATGTGTTTTCACACATCTGATGCAGAATGGCGTGGTCGCTGTGTGAAATCCATTTTTGGGACAGTTTGAGAAAATGGTGGTGACAATGTTCAGGAGCAGAGGTCTTAAAATGCCTATGTTGAAAATTTGATGCTGAAAGTCCATAAAATGACTGTGTTACAAGCGTACATTGCACAGTTTCCATGCACTCTTATAACTTTGCAAATTTGCAATATTTTCATGCCAGATTTTCAACACTGGCATTTTTTCACACCTCCTTAACAACAGTACAGCTGTCATTTTTCACAGCCTGCCCAAATGTGTTTCCACACCTGTGGTGCACAATGGCGTGGTCACTGTGGGGAATCAACTTTTGGGACAGATTAACAAAATCACAGCACCACAGTTCATAAGGGGAGGTCCCAAAATGCCTATGTTGAAAATGTGGCTAACAAAATCCCAAAAATAATTGGGTTACGGATGTGTGTTGTACAGTTTCTATGCATGCTCATGACTTCACCAATTTTTCATATTTGCTCTCCAGATTTTCAGCATTGACATTTTTTGTACATCTCCTCATGAACAATACAGTTATCATTTTCCACATCCTGCCAAAAATGTGTTTTCAGCCCTGTTTCACCAAATGGCATAGCCACTGTGCAAAACCACCTTTCAGCTAACACACTGATAGTGCTGCTCTTCATGAGGTGGGCTCACAAAAAGCCCATGTTGAAAATTTGGAGTGAAAATACCAACACACACCTGCGGTGTTAGGGTTGCCAACTGTAGCACCCCATCCTGTACAGACTGACAGGCATCAGGGTTGTGATTCGGGATCATCAGCTGTAATGCTCACGTCATTCCACCCCCACCCTGCAGTCAGTGACAGGCATCGTGGTGTGCCTTGCAGTGTTTTGCCCACAAAGTTCACCCCATTCTCCTATACTGCACCCACCTCAGCATATTTCCTTATGGAATGGGGTAAGTATAACACCCAAAAACCCCAAAGCACACTACAACACTTGTCAGTGTCTACAGAGTAGGGTGAGGTACAATGGCATGAGCGTTTTAGCTGATGACCCAAAGGCACATCCCAATGCCTGCCACTCTCTGCAGGGTGGAGATGGGGTTGGCGTCACTTCAATACTTCACTGCCATTCCTATTATGCATCTCTAACTCCTGCACTACCAATGCCAATGCCAGCACGACAACATTCGGCATTGACAAATGCTTGTTTTTCCTCCTTACCATGGTTACTTCATTGTGCTGCCGCTCCCGCTAACTCCCTGCTCTGACTCCACTTTGACTCGATCCGTCTTCACCCTGCACCTGCTAGCTCAGCATCATTTACTTTAAAATTAAATAGAAAAAAATAAAAAGAATGATTAAATTTTATGACACAGAGCCATGTGAGGCTTTTTGTGTCAAAATGAGGAGGGTCCACCAATAGGTGCTCACTGAAATGCACTGCAATGTTGACAATATTTTTTGCATCAGACCGTCATTGTGTGAGCCAATCAAGTGACCGAACAAAGCAAAAAAGTTGTTGTACTATCAATGTGACATCAGAACGATAGTACAACAACTTTTTTTACCTTTGAACTGTCCTACAACAAGAATTTGAAAGCCATCATTTTCTATGTAGAATAAGCCCTAACCATATACTGTAGTAGCTTATGTTGCATTCCTTTCAGTATAATAGATGATGTTCTGTTGAGGAGGTGATCAGAGGTTGTGCTTTTCAATGTTTCCTTTTCCAATTATTTGTTTTAAACAGCTCTGCACCACAGTGAGTTGTTGGTGGGAATGGGATAAAGTGGGATTCAGTGTTATGTGGAATGGGGAAGGAGAGTTTTACACAGGTACTAACAGAAGAGGGTGGCCAGTTAACCACTAATACTAGCACTTGTTCTTGTTTTCTGGGACTGAAGCAGGTAAAAAAGTGTATTGCATTTGCTGGGGTAAAGGGCAAGATTTACCACC
This sequence comes from Neoceratodus forsteri, assembly GCA_016271365.2. NCBI lineage: Eukaryota > Metazoa > Chordata > Ceratodontiformes > Ceratodontidae > Neoceratodus > Neoceratodus forsteri. Next base: position 1,434,675,747 of record CM028131.1, on the reverse strand, counting down.
TTTATATGGGACAGATGGAGGGAGGTGTATGTGATGGGAGAAAAAAAAACATATGTAAAGTGTTATTTCATTAGTTAACAGCCAATTCATGGAGTAAACCATGTAGTGGCTACTTTAGTAGAAAATCCACACTTCAAGGTGATTTTCCCAGTGAAGTGCCCACTTTGCCTCACAGAAAACTCATTAAAGAACTCTAAAAAGTTTGTAAACTTTTTAAATTTCTCTGTAAAGTAAAATGTGGACACTTCACGCACCACCAGCACTTGTAAACATGCACAGAATATGCACCAGTTTTCACTGCTTGTGTGAAGAGGTATCCCTTAAGCAGCAATAAAAGAGGTCTATACCTAAAAGTGTTATTCATTTATAACAGCACTAACCAGTTGATAAGTGTAATTGTTCTACAGTCAGCAGCACTGCAGAGGTGCAGTATATTGCTCTCCCTGTACAATCCATCTTATGATTATAACAAACATGTGCTATATGCTATTGATGAAGGGGAAAATGTATTTGTCTTGATGACTACAAGATAAGGAACCCATCTGTGTCACATAGTCAAACATTTGTAAGAATTATGACACGTTACTTAATGTAAAATATGTTATAGAAACATAGAAATAGAGAATCTGTCGGCAGATAACAACCATACGGCCCACCTAGTCTGCCCATTTCCCTGATCACTGCTGCAGCCCCAGATCCTATTTGATCTGCAGCTCTCCTGCTCTGCACATCTACAGGGTACCCTTATGTCTATTCCATGCACTCTTGAACCCCCGTATTGTTTTCTCCCCCACTACGTATGCTGGAAGGCTGTTCCGCAGCTTCACCACCCTTTCAGTGAAAAAGTACTTCCTAACATTACCCCTTAGCCTTCCACCCTTACACCTCATATCATGCCCCCTTGTTCTCATGCAGAGTTTTCTCTGAAATATGCTTTCCATCTGTACCCTGTTTATTCTCCTAAGGTACTTGAAAGTCTTCATCATATCTCCCCTCTCCCTTCTTTCCTGCAGTGAATAGATATTAAGGTCCTTAGGTCTTTCCTCATAGGGCTTCTGGTGCAGTCCATCTACCATCTTTGTTACTCTTCTCTGGACTGCCTCTATTTTGTCAATGTCAGTCCTGAGATGTGGTCTCCAGAACTGGACACAGTACTCCAGCTGAGGCCTCACCAGTGATCTGTACAGTGGCATCACCACTTCGTTCCTCCTGCTTGTTATGCCCTTCCCTATGTACCCCAACATTCTGTTTACTCTCCCACTGCTGTTCCCACTGTTTGGTCACCTTTAGGTCATCAGATATGATAATCCCAGCTCTCTCTCCTGACTTGTGGTGGCCATAATTTTCCCCACCCATCCTGTACTCCTCCCTTGGATTCCTGTGACCCAGGTGAATGATCTTGCACTTTTTAGCATTGAAACTCAACTACCAGACACTCAACCACTCCTCTAATAGGCTTAGGTCCTTTCTCATTTTTTACACCACCTCCCATGTGTCCACTCTATTCCAAATCTTGGTGTCATCTGCGAAGAGGCACACCTTTCCCTCCAGATGCTCTGCAATGTTGCTAATAAAGACATTGAATAGGACTGGCCCCAGCACCGACCCCTGTGGCACCCCGCTGGTCACCTTCCTCTCCTCAGATTTCATGCCATTTGCCACCACCCTCTGAGTCATGTCCCTTAACCAGTTCCCAACCCACTTTACCATCATAGGACCCACTCCCAGGCTCCTCAATTTATTTAGCAATCTCCTGTGTGGGACAGTGTCAAAGGCCTTGCTGAAATCCAGGTAAGCCACATCCACTGCCCCTCCCTGGTCTACCACCCTGATTACCCAGTCAAAGAAATCTATAAGATTCATCTGAAAAGACCTTCCCACTGAGAATCCTTGCTGCCTTGGATCCTGTGCCCTGCTATCCTCCAGAAATTTCACAATCCCCTTCTTAGGTAAGGACTCCATTAGTTTCCCTACTACTGAGGTCAGGCTTACAGGCCTATAATTGCCTGCCTCCTCTCTGTTACACTCTTGTGGAGAGAGAGACCACATCTGCCCTCCTCCAGTCCTCAGGTACCTCCCCCCATCACTAGCGATGCATGGAAAAGGGGGTAGCCTGTGACATGCACAACTGCGATTGAGCGAACCACAAAATGGCGAGTGAATCATGGCATACGTCATGGGGGCTACCAATGAGGTAGGGTGAGCAGGTGGGTATGGGTTCACACATATAGCGACAGGATGTCGCTACACATATGCATGCTAGGGGGGTGGGAGTGAGCATGCTCAGCGAGGGGCGGGAGGGTTTTTGAAGGGTGGTGCCACAGTGGGCTGCTGAGCTGGCCCTGTGGTGTGGTGGGTGGGTTCATGGCTTGGGTGGACAGGGTGCTGGGCTTGGGTCTGGGCGCAGGTACGTTTTTGTTGCACCCGGCCCCAAATTTTTTTTTTAGTTTTATACCCCCAACATGCACCCCTGGAGCTGAGAATCCTAATGGGCTGTGGGGGGGCAACCCTCCTCATAAAATGTTATAATTCTAAGTCCCCAGTGCCATTTTGTTGTGCACCGGGCAGTCACATTACCAAAACTGATTTTTAGCTATGTGACTTTGCCGTAAAGGCGATCACTTTTTGGCAGTCGCTGTTATGACATAGAACTGAAAATGGTAACCAGTGGTTCTGCCAGCAGTTGCCTGAATTCCTTTAGTACTCTGGGGTGGATCCCATCTGGTCCCATTGCCTTATCTGCTTTTATTTTCACGAGTTCTTCTAGGACTCTTTCCACTGTGAATGGGCTGGTGTCTACCTCCTTCCCCTTAATATCCCTCTTAATGAGTCTTGGTCCCTTACCCTCCCCTTCCCAGTGAATATTAAGCAAAAGTACTTGTTCAGTATCCCAGCTTTTTCTAAGTCATCCTCCACCCTTTCTCCTCTTTCCTTCTTTAGCCTAATGATCCCATTTCTGGTCTTTTTCCTCTCACTAATGTATCTGAAGAAGGTCTTGTAGCCTTTCTTAATAGCCAGGGCTATGCCTTCCTCTGTCTGTCCTTTAGCCCTTTTAATTATTTTTCCAGATTCCCTCTGCTTTTCCAGATGTTGTTCTCTGTCCTCATCCTTTTGTGTTTCCCTGTATCTTCTGAAGCCTCTTTTATTTTCCTTTACTTTCTCAGTCACTACCTTTGAGAACCACAATGGCCTTTCTTTCTTTTACTCTTGCTTTCCATTTTGACACAGTGACCTGTTACTTCTCTTACAACTCTCTTGAGTCTAGACCACTCTTTTTCCATATCTCCCCTTGTATCTTCCACTGATATGGCTCTTTTGAGATTTCTACCAATCTCTTTTAAGTGAGCCTTCCTGAACTATAGGACCTTTATTCTTGTATGGCGTGCCTCCACTACTGTGGTTACTTTAAACCATACTGTCTTCTGGTAGCTGGTACCAAGGGACTGCCCACTTCCACATCTGTGATCCTGACCCCATTGATCAGGACCATATCCAGTAAAGCCTCCTTATTGGTTGGTTCTGCTACAACCTGTCTTAAGTTTGCCCCACTTTTATATACTGCTTCATTATACTCTGGAGGTCAGCACAGCTACAGCTGTCACTGTAAGTAGTTTTAAAATCTGCATGTGGGTCATGGCGCTTTACTGTTGCTTCCTAATTTTTCCTACAGCAGGGACTGCACGTTGTGGTAAAGTCGTGGTTCCATATGGTCCAAATTCCTCATGTTCAAATCCTACCTCCACCACAAAAATCCTCCGAGTACTTATGTCATCTTTAATGGGTTTCTTTAGTGGGACTTGTTAGCGTGCCTACCTGAAAGTTATGTGGATTGCTGCCTCTCTAACCTATGTGCATTACTTACTCTGCCTCACAGACCTATGTGCTGGTCCAATCATTGCTTACATGGAAGTTTTCTGCTATATGCTTGCTATAAAACATGTCTGATCTATGCGAGGGTCTACAATGCTTAGCACTCCTTTAAGCTCTCTGTAGAGGCATGCCAGCCTCGACTATTAGTTACCATGGCACAGGGCTCGCCCTGCAGCCAACAGTCTTGCTCTGCACCCTGAAGTCCGCATCTTGTGCATGCGAAGCTTGGGGCGAGGTCCTTCTCACCTGGCCCATAGCTGGAATGTCCTTGCTCCAGGTGGACCTTCAGTTGTCAACCCTACCAACAGCATTTCTCAATGTAGCATTAACACTTCAGCAGCAAAGGGGTTTTCTCTCATGAAGGGCTTCTTTAGCTGCCCGAGTGGGTTCAGAGGCACTCTTCAAAGCTATTCTCCCTATGACTGTCTCTAGTTCACATGGCTTGTTTTTAGATCAGTAGGCCAGCTGAGCACCTCAGCAGTTGTTGCTCTCCTCCTTCTCCTCCTCCCACCTTAGAGGAGCAGTGTTGCAGAGTTAGACTCACAACCCTTCACAGAGTTCCAGTTAGAAGGATAGAGGAGAGCTTTCCTCCAAATTGGAATATTTTCCACCCCCTTTAATTGAGTTTTCAAACTGCAGCAGCAGAGCTGTCACTAATCAAAAACATCTCAAGCCTGGAAGGAAAGCGACCTAGGCTTTGGACCCCCAGTGCTTTCCTCCTCAAAGGTTTTTTTTTTCTCTCCTCCATGCCACAGGTCATAATATTTAATTAGCTTTAGGCAATACTCCATAGGTCACTTAGGTAGGTTTCCACTGTTGGACAGAGCGGGTGTCCATTCCTTAAGTGTCCTGTCTTCCCCTGTGGCTATTCTGTCTCTCCTTAGGAAGCCAGGTTTCCATACCTTAGAGTCAAACCTCCAAGTAGGTCACTATTCACCTGTTGTTTCCTGCCAACTCTACTCAGAAATACTACCAACTGACCCATGCTGCCAACTAAATCCATACTTACCAACCGACCTACTTACTGGTCCTCGACCCCGATAAGTGTTCACTACCTTGTATGCTTTACTTGACACTCTTTTTGGGCTTCTTCCTAAGGTACCTTTAGCCAAGGGAATCACTCCCACAGCACCTCAAGAGGTGGAACCCTCCCCTAGGATTTCTTGCCTTTGTACTCCTACAGGGTGGTATATCCCATGGATAGAGAGGCAAACAGCTAAAGATTATCTTTGTTACACAAGCACAAAATCAGTTGCACAGGCACATTGAACTGGAAGGCTACAGCCTATAATTCAACTGGCCACACCCTCTTTGGCCTATTTAAGGGCTGCTTGCCTCACTCCACACATAAGCAATTTTTCCTTGCCCCTCTATCCACCCCTCCTCCAGCGGCATACCTATCTCTCCTGTGGGCTTCTTCCTAAGGTACCATTAGCCAAGGGAATCACACCCACTGCACCTCAACTGCTCTAGGATTCCTTGCTTTGTACCATTACTGGATGGTATATCCTATGGATAGAGAAGCAAGCAGCCAAATATTATCTACGTTATACACTCACAAAACCAGTTGCACAGGCATGTTGACCTAGTAAACTATGATAGGCTGACTAGGAAATGCTTTGAAGAAAAACTACATTGGGAACACGATGGATACAGGAAGTCATCTTGGTTAGCACTACTTAAAATAATTCTGGAATTGGTTGGTTTATTAAATCTATTCAGCCTGGTTGAAAGGAACATAGTTATTGCAGACCAGTACAAAATATATACAAAAAAATTGCTTGTGGCAAAATACAAATGAAATGATCTGGAGCAGATTACATGCTCCAGATTTGCAAAATGGTAAAGTATTAATAACTGTGACCATGCATTTCACTACTACTTAATTATTTTACATAACCTTCTGCACTGGAAGACTTGTGCCAGATACAGACTAGATTGTTTTCATTCTAATGCATTATCTGCAAGGCTGAATAGATTTAAAGATCCAATGTATGCTTTATGTTATTATGCCAGTGGAGAAATTGAAAACTTACTATATGCCATTCTTAGATGCCCCTGGTACAAAAGTTCAAGACAAAAATGGCTTGGTCCTATTTTTACTTCCTTAAAAGGTTCTGATGACAATACTATTTTAAATACATTAACAGTAGAAGATGATTACATAATTAAGTGAATGGTGACATATTTGGTGATGATTCATGAAGTAAGGAAAAGGATCACTAGAACAGCTATAAAACCCTGAGTGATGTTAAATATCTCAAAAAATGTGTACAATGGTATTTATTCTCAGTATAGGACTGCACTATTATTTTACTTTGAGTTACAATGTTTTTAAATTCCCTTTCCCTTTTATGATTGTAATGATCTCTTTTTATGAGATCGAACAATAAAGATGAACTGAACTGAGCATTGCTAAATGTGTTGCACTCAAATTGTGTGCTGCATTCAGTGAGTGTTTTCTAGAATAAGGTCCTCATTATCAGTCAAGGGGCATGATCTACAGTTCACTTTGCATACAAGGAGGGTGCTTGTGTATCTGTGTGATGTGCACAGGTCCTGCCCCACACCTGTGGAGATCTCAGCACATTCACAGCCCTAGGATGTGTGACACTTGCATAGCTGATACCAGGAAACTGGCACTCTTTCATGCACGGCTATGACAGGAGCAGGAGTGGAAATTCACTCCATTCAGACATAGTTCACCATGTTATGGAGGGCCAGAAAATGGGGATGAGGCTACACAGATCTAAGGAGTTTAGAAGAATGCACTGTAAGTACCCACCTTTGCATGACCACTGGATATGCACTGCCATCTGACTGATGACTAAATCACATGACTGCCACCTTCAGAGCCTGTAGGGAGGGAATGGCACTGGCCAGTGAATCTTGGGAATTGTTTGTAACTTTGGTGGAGATACAGTTGCCTTGGAAGACTTCCATGTCCCACCAGCCCTTGCTCTGTGCAAAGCCAGGGATCTGACACCTGACTGGATATCCATGGTCTGGCACAGCAGTTCCTACAGACCTGTCCTGACTCCTCTGCATGGTACTGTATGTGTGGTTCCTGTGGTGGGGCAGGGATTGTGGATGCTGGCAAGTACATCAGCTCCAAAAGTTGTGAGTCCACACACACCAGATACATGTGATGCATACATAACAGTGATGCCTCTATGGATCAGTTCCAATTTATGTTTTTAAATATGTTATGAGGCAACGCTTATACTTGTAGGTGGCTATTCTATTTTCCTTTCAATGTATATCTTATATTTTAATTGTTTTGAACATTTATTTGTTAAATTAATAATGTAATATTCATGCCTACCCTGAATCACTCACTTCTCATCCACTACTAAGTTTGATACAGACCAAACAATAGCTAACATCAGTTATTCATTTATGGGTCATTTAGATGAATAGCAGGAAATGGTGTAACTCATGTCATGGACTGAGTTGAAAACAAAATGAAAAGAAATAAGAGTAGCTGCTGAGGAATGGGGAGCACAATGTTTAATTGAGAGCATTACAATGATATGTTGTACTATTCATTTCTCAAAAAAAGAGTCAACGCCTACCCCACTATATGACTAACATGGAAAAGTAAACAGGGGCCTTGAACAGCATGAAATTATTTCCCATCACTTTTAAGTAGAATATTCTGTATATGTAGGTGTTTAGGGTGCTTTTTATTGAAACATTATTTTTGCCTTGAAATACGATTCTCATGTATATGATTTAGTTTGTCACTTTTCTGATAGAAATTGCATGCTGGCCAAAAGAAAACATGATATTGCTTGAAGGAACTAATTAAAGCTGACTAAAAACAGCATTTAGTCATCTGAAACAACACAATACAGCCCTGTAATAACTTTAGACATGCATGGAAATTCTATAATTTTCAAGCACGATCTCTATTTTTGAATTTGATTGCAGCATTTTTATTCTCATTCATCGTGGTTACCTTACACTTGATATAGTAACAATAACAGCTGAATTGCAAATGTTCTATTCACTAGCTTTAGAAATGACAAAAGTAATGTGGTTTTGAAGGAGTGGGTCTTTATGGTGTGACTTATTTTCTAGTTGTTTATTCCTATTTTTTTTTAAGTCCTTATCTTACTGAAGTAGAAATTACCCCCTCTATACCTCCTTTCCCTCTTTCTATTCCCTCCTCCCACCTCCACCTTTCCCTCTCCTCATCTCCTTCCCACTCTACTCTAGCTACTGCTGCTGTCAATCCCCATTTCCCTCCCTCCAAATCAACTCTTTTAATATTAACTGGTTGGCTTAGCTACTGTCTGCATTATCTGCACTGTGCACCTAAACTGCATCCTCCTGTTGTCTTCAAGATACATCCTGCTATATCTATTCCTATGTACATAATTTGTTTTAATGCCTTCAATGTTGCATGTTTTGTAATCCTATGTGATGGTTAGTAAGTCTTTACCTGCTATGTAATTCTGTCCTTTTTGTTATTGTCTTCAAGATGCATCCTGCTGTAACTATGAAAATGTGCATAGTTTGTTTCAATGCCTTCGATATTGCTTGTTATATAATCCTTATATGATGGTTAGTATGTTTTTAACTGTTATGTAATTCTGTTCTATTTGTTACTCATGACCCTCCCTTCCCCCAGGATACATCTGGAAATGAGCTGTTACCAGCTCACTATGTCTTTCCTGATGAAACTTTTGAAATAAGCAAATATAATAAATAAATAAATGGAGAGATTTAGAAAAGGAGTGGATTTAGAGAGGGAGTGTATAACCCAATCTGTGTAACACAGCTCATTGGCTGTCCTGTGGTTTGTATTTTGGAACATGATTGTATTTTATGATGTGTCTGTCCCCCTCAAGTTGAGTAGACAGACATCTAGTTCTTTCTGGGAATCATACCTTAGATCCCAAAAACCAAAGGCAGCAGATCAAGTCATTATCTAAGAGAAATGGCCAATTAGCTGAGAGGTTAGTCTAAGCGTTGACCTCATCATGTTTCAATGTGAATGGCAACCACCAGAGTAAGAATGAATAGATGCCAAATTTGTATTTGGTGTGCGTATCAAAATTCTGAACTTTTACTCTCGACTGGGAGCAATCAGACTTTTAAGTCACTTTGGACACCTTTGAATGTTTGCCTAATTGTCCTAACAAGAAATCCCCCAACCACAATTCACTACTGGATCTTATGCTAATGACTTGAGTGACCACTGTGCTACTGCCTGTATTAGAAGCTCCACTTACCAATCTCCTCCCTCCACATTTAAACTAAAATGAAGTTTAAAACACCTCTGCCAACCTGCATTCCTGGCTGATCTAGGGAATATTAATTGGCAGTTTTATCTGGCACCCTCAGTTTCAGAAGCCTATAGTATTTTCCAGAACCTGGTTTTGAAGGTGATTGACAATCATGCACTCTTAGGAAGATTAAATCTAGGAAGAGGTCACCTGACTGGTTCTCACCTGCACTTAAGAAAGTTCTCAGGGATAGGGATGTATCATGGAAGAGGGCAAGAAAAACGAAATTGGACACTGACTGGCTGGCCTTTCGGGTAGCCAGGAATGCCTGCACCAACCTCATTAGAAAAGAAAAGTCACTCTACTTCCAGTCCGCTCTCAAAGGAAATAAAAATTGCTCTGCAAAATTTTGGAAAATTCTTAGAGAGGTAGAAGGTCACTTGTCAGCCTTTCCCTTACCTGCCGGGATATTGGTAGGAGATGCCTCTTACATGGACAGGGCGGACATCCTTGACCAGCTTAATAGTCACTTTGCTATGGCAGATCTTGCGTTCATTGTCTCACCTGCCAGTAAAGTCAGTGTCTGCTGCAATGCCAACATTGGCCCTTGCCATGGCACCACTGTTAACCCGATGCATTCCTCCTTTCGTGTTCACCCAGTAACTTTTAAACAGGTGGAGGATCTCCTGCTGTCCCTGGACACAAAAAAGAGTGCTGGCACTGATTATTTAGAACTGTTTTTCTTGAAACTTGTCTGTTATCACCTGACAGCTCCAGTCATTCACTTCTTCAATAGTTCCTTGACCCAAGGAGAGCTACCACCAATTTGGAAAGTAGCGCACATCATTCCTCTCTTCAAGTCTGGGGACCCTACCGACCTGAACAATTACCATCCTAGCTCCCTTCTCCCAATCCTTTCAAAGATCCTGGAAAAAATCAGCAACTCCCAACTTAGGGAGTACCTTGATACTGAAAATATTCTAAATCCTGCACAGTCGGGTTTTAGACCCAAACACAGCACTGTATCTGCCCTCACCAAAGTATCCAATGACTGGCAAATTGCTCTGGACACTAAGCAATATATTGATGCCCTCTTTCTAGATCTTAGCAAGGCCTTTGATACAGTAGATCATCAGATTTTATTTAACATCCTAAATAGTATCGGTATAAACAACACTGCCCTAAAGTGGTTTGAATGTTATCTCACCAGCCGAATGCAACAAATTAAAGATCAAGGGGAGCTATCCCTGTTAAAGTTCATGCTGAATGGTGTGCTACAAGGTTCCATCCTGGGCCCCATTCTCTTTGCAATTTATATAAACCATATAGGCTCCCGCATTCACTCAGGTATTGCCTGAAAATGGTCCCCTGGATCAGTGCACTTACCCGGTTACCAAAGACTTAAATAAATAAATAAATACAATAATTAAATAAAAAAGGGATCGGAATCAAAGCCAAAGCCAAGTTGCAATTTTTCACATTTCCTTGACCCTACACCAGAGATTTTTTCCCATTACTAGTTCTCAGTAGTATAGGACTCTGTCATTTGCAGCAGCTCACATACAAATAATGCTGTTTTCAGACAATGTTTACGCTTTTACAACAGAGTAAAAATTTATGAACACCACAAGGTAACTATTAATCCTCAGATAGATACAGAGCCAATAGGGTACCCATATTGGTGGCTACATATCCAGACTTTTGCTTGCTAATCTAGAAATTATCTTGTTTGCTCATCTGCAGACAACCTGTACAATATTTGTTTTCTTAATTACACAGTATACATTTATGGGACAGTCACCAATGCCTACAATTTTGAGGTTACCTTAAGGTATTTCTGGACATATTAGCCAGGATTTTTTACAGTCATGTAACAGACAAAAACTCCCAGTTTTGTTGGGCGAGATTTTCAAAAGTCATAAAATGGATTCCACTCCTAATTACTTCAGGAGAGATCTTCAAAAACCATAACATAGTGCTGTTTTCAAAAAGCTGTACTTATATGCCGAATGTTTTTCTCTTTTATGGTACTTTACATCCATTAAAAATGTCAGGCATATATGTAAATGATAGACCTGGTTGCACTCGGTCTAAAATTTGTGTCTAGGCACATTTATACCTGATCTTTGCAAACTGGACATAATTGATTCAGTTTTGAAAATTGAACTTTGCCATGTTCTAGCTTTGAACACTGGACATAGAATTAATTTGACACTCTATCCAAAGTTGTACAATACAAAATTATATCTCGACATAAGGTTTGAAAATCCCATCCATTTTTGTTTAGTATAGAGTGGTTTCCCATTAGTCTGTCCCTTGTCATAGGATTTGTTTGACTGAATATGGTATATGAGTATAGGTTACAGCAATGTGTTTTTTTTCTGAAAGTTCCAAACAGTACAGTACAATCATAACCAACAAAGGCATTTTTCAGAACCAAACATTTCCCCATACAGCCAGAATAGCCAATAGTCCTGCTTTTTTTAAAATCTCATGTACAGTACTCCCCCTCAATTACCCACCCACATTGTTACAAGAGAAAAAAGGACAATGAATTAATGGTGGGGGGTAATCAAGGATTAGTTACATGTAAGACATTTTTGCTAAAATGTGTAATTTCCTTAATTAGTGCTTCAGTTACAGTAGTATTCAAATCCCATATTAAAATGTGAAACTCACACATATTTAGCTATATAATGCAATATTCTGTAATGCATCCTATTTTTCTTTGACTGAGTGATTTTAGGTTATTTAAAGCTAAATGTTCAGATGTACTTTATTTTTTTCAGCATGTTTCCAGCAAGAATCTTAGCAGACTTTTTATCATAATAGCCATGGTACATATGAACATCTACCATACATAGGGGACTAAGTGAGGGATCACTGTCACCATCTCCCTCAGAAGGTCATTCAAGTTCATATCAGTTGAGCTATTCTAAATCCTCAGATATTTGAATTGAACTCCATTCAGAATTAGAGCAAGTATACACAGAAAACCTACCCTGCCACTCGTAGAAAGACTTAGCTAATGCTTTCATTTACTGTAGGTGAATATGGCACTTACTTTGCACCTTTGCTCCTACCAGTTGTTTCAGTCTATGTGGCAACAAAACATTTTTTGGTAGACTGTCTGAACAGACTGTTAATTACCTAAAGTTGAACAGGATATTCACACATGGATCAGCAGATAATAGAGGGTGAATAACTTCAAAGGAAATGATAATGTGACAGGTCCTGATTGTGGCACATGGCCATTACTAAGGGTGGTGGATAAGCAAAGGAAATACATGGAAGATGATGGGTAAAAGGGAAAAACCTGGTGGATAATGACTGTGGTGGATAATTGTGGGGTAAATAATCAAGGCAGCTCTGTACCTCTCTACCTAACCTTGAACTCCAAAAAGATGGCCAACATGGGCCAGATTTTTAACAGGCCCTTAGACTGATGCAAAGGTGCATCAAACAACCACCTTGTGTCAAATCCAGGTGCTCCAAATACTGTGCACTGTATTTTTTAAGAAAAGCATTTGCTGTTGCTAAGTTCCACAAAATTATGCAATAGGACTACTTAGTCAAAAATATGAAGCATGGGGTGAGAATGATGCAAGTTGAGTCAAACATTTGATGCATGGAGTGAGATGGAGCAGAAATGATGCAAATTGGATCAAAATTATGATGCATTCATGAGACAGAGCAAAAATGACACAAGTTGAGTAAAAAATGAAGCAAGTTGAGTCAGAAATATGATGCATATGTGAGGTGGAGCAAAAATTACGCAAGTTCGGTAGGAAATTATCACGGTTGAAATGGCCTCTGGATGCAATATTTTACATGTTATAAACAGCATTACAATGTCTACATTGCAGGACTATTGCAGCAAAATTACTCAGCCCAGCAGCGGAGACTGAATTCGGGGATTGCCAGAGCCTTTAAGAGGTAAAGTGTCCTGCACTACAGCCTGACTGTTGTGAGGCACTTCCCACCCCCCCATCCAGGGTCGTCACTCCATATATTGCTGCTGGCGTGTCACGTGATGTGACATGTGACCCACCCTCCTTTTAAAACCCACCCTCCTTTTAACTAAGTGTCCACTTTCCCATTTGCAGGTTATAGACATCAACCACTAGGAGTCACTGCACTTTCTATTCTAGCTGCTCTCTTAACTCTATAACCCTCCTAGCTACCACTTCACAGCTGTCCCACTAGAGGTCACTGCACTTCCCTTTGATTCCTTCTACCACCTACTTTCTGCACTCCTCCTTCAGCCTATCTCTAAGTACCTGCTAGTATCAAACCTGGTACCCTTCTTTCTAAATTCCACTGACTATCCTCTGAGCCAATGAACCAGGCCAACAACTTCCTCTATTTTCATACTCTTAACCATTCCTCCCTCCCTCCTTCTCTGATTTAAAAAATTGACCCTTTCTACACTCTGTCCCTGAGCTGTGTTCAAACCCAGTACCCTTGCAGTCAGAATCAGCTGATCTACCACTGCACCACATTGCCTACTGATTTTTATTACTACTTTCTAAGCCTTTTAATCACTTACACCCCCAACCTGCCAAAATATAAGTTTACCTCTTCTTCCTTTGAACTCTGCACCCTTGTTTCCAAAGTCCCCAGTTCCACCACTCACCTAGAACACCTGTCTATTTTTTACTGCAGGATCTCATAGCTATAAAGAACGCACTAACCCTGTGACACAACTAAAGTGTTATCTAAGTGCTTCTGCAAACCTTGAACCCAACTCCCTGCTGCTACAGCCACTAGTCTAGCTATCTCCTACTACCCTAATCAAGACTTGAACCTGGTACTCTATGCACTTCAGGCACATACACTACCACTACACCATAGCAGCAACTAGGCTCAGAGGTGATCTCTCACTACTATCTCCCCTCTGTCATCCTAGTCCCCCCATTCTTTCCTCACTTCAGCTCCACCAGCCTTCCCAACTATGCACATGCATCCCCTGCTCACCAGCCTATCTCTTCTCCTCCTCCTTCCTCTGCCTTCCACCAACCCTACCATCACTATTAACCCTCAGCCTCACTACTCCAGTGTTCCTACCTACCCTCCTGTCCTCACCTCCTCCTTTACCACTGCTCCTCCCCCTCCCTCCTCCTCCACACATCCCATATGCTCCTCTCCACCTCACCCCCCTTCCAGACATTACCTGTCCTCCCCCACAGCCCCCTTGCACTCCTGATCACTCAGGCCTTCTCTGCCTGTGCTACCCTACCCACCCCTTGTGCAACTAAACCCCCTTCCTCATTCTATCGCTCCCGGCGTAAACTCTCCATCTGCCCCCTCTGACCAGAGCACTTCTCCTCCTTCTACTCCTAACAGGGAACATACATCCCAACCCAGGCCCTGCCCCCTCCCATCCACCCACTCAGCCCACTGGTCTTCAAGTAGCCTCCATGAACATATGCAGCCTGCTGAAGAAATTTGACGCCCTACAGTGCTGGGCCTTGGCTCACCAACCAGACATCATAGCCCTGGTTGAAACCTGGCTGTCCAAATCAACTCCTAACCATTTGTCTCCCTCCCAGGCTATACCTTATACCGGGAGGACCGAGTAGGTAAACGAGGGGGAGGCTGTGCAACCTACACCCGGGACACAATACCTGGACACACACTCCCCACTCCTGCCCTCATAAATGGGGCCCAGGCCCTTACCCTCAGACTCACCCCAGACCCCTCTTGGAGCCCTCTCTATATCACCACAGCCTACATTCCCCCAAAGAACCAGCACCCAGCCCTGGTATCTTTAATGGACTACGTGGCCACCCTCCACCATAAGGCAGAACAAATCCTAGTGGGGGACCTTAAGTAAATTGGCTCAGCAGCTCCTCATCCACCACCAGAGACTCATTTGCCGCCCAAGATCTGACACAACTCGTCACCCAGCCCATGAGACTTAACCCTAAGAGTGGTACCAGCACCCTTCTGGATGTTATTATAACTAACCGACCCCATAAAATCCAAAACATCCAGGTCCTCCCAGACTCCCTGAGTGACCACTCCCCTATCCTATTCCACTGGGTAGCCCCCAATCCCAAACCCAAAGCCCAGACCACCCTCCGCAGGCGCCTCCGCCCTGGTGGGCTGAAGAAACTTAAAGCACTCCTCACCCAGATAGACTGGTCCCCCATTCAGCAGGCAATCAACATTGACACTGCCCTCACCTTCTTCACTCACACCTTCAACATGGCCTGTGATCTCTTTGCACCCTTAACCAAAATCCGGTCCAAAAAACGGAATGCACCCTGGGTTAGCCCAGCCCTCCTACAATTACTTAGAAACTGGGATAACCTCTGGCACCTTGCCACTGAAACAGGTCGTCTGTCTGATAGACAAGCATACAATGCAGCCTGGAATAAGTGCTCATGGGCCATCAGGAAGGCCAAGGCAGACCATTACCAGGCCTCCCTTACCTCCTCCTGGGGCTCAGCCCGGACCTTCTGGGATAATATTAAGCAACTCAATGGTAAAGCTTGCTCCCCTGCCCCATCCCAGCTCACCAGAAATGGCACCACCTCCACCGAGCCTGCCACCATAGCTTACTGGTTCAACACCACTTTCACTGACCTTAGCTCAGTCCTCCCTAGTAATTTCTTTGACCCTCCCCCCAGCCAACCTCCCCCTGTCCTCCAGCACCCCAGCTTCCTCCTGTGAAAGATTTCCACCCGGGAAGCCAGACCCATCCTAATCAAAGCTCTCAATGGCAACAATCCCGGCAGTGACTCACTGGACCCCAGCATCCTCAGGCTGGTGCTAGATGAAGTCCTTGCACCACTCACAAGCCTAATTAACTAGTCACTCTGCCTGGGACAATTCCCCACAGCCTGGAAAACAGCCATTATCACACCTATTCATAAAGGGGGTGACAGGTCATTGGCCAACAACTACCGGCCAATCTCCATCCTCCCTCCCCTCTCTAAAGCCCTGGAGAAAGTGGTGGCCATTCAAATCACTGATTATCTGGCTAAGCATAACATTTTATGCCCAGAGCAACATGGCTTCCGTGCGGGTCACAGTACCAGCACTGCCCTTATTGAATTCTCCAACTTTCTACACTCCTCCTTGGATACCAGCTCCCTAGCTGGTGCAGTGTTCATTGACCTCTCAAAGGCTTTCGACACTGTCTCCCATCCACTTCTGCTGAATGCACTCTGCCACACTGGTCTCTCGGCTGGCCCCCTGGCATGGTGTGCTAGCTATCTTGACACCCGATCTCAGTGTGTCAAAATTAATAGCACACTCTCCGATACCCATCCCATTCTCTCTGGGGTCCCCCAAGGCTCCATCCTGGGCCCCCTTCTCTTCTCGCTGTATCTGAACACCCTGCCCAGTGCATGCCCTGGCAAAATTCTGCTGTATGCAGACGACGCTGTCCTTTTTGCCACCCACCGCAATCCCATCTCCCTACAGGACTCCCTACAGCAGTCTTTCAACAGTGCGAGGCTTGGTTTAAGGAGCACAGACTCGTCATCAATCTTAAGAAAACCAAAACTATGCTCTTTTCCCACCCCCAAAACAAAGCTAGCAACCACCCACTCTATATCCTTCCGAGTACCAACCAGCCACTGGAACAAGTCTGCTCCTACAAATACCTTGGGGTTACCTTCGATTCAGCCCTCACATCACAACCACATAGACGCCCTAACATCCGCTACCACACACGGCTTGGCATCCTATTCCGCCATAAAACCTGCCTTCCCCCAAATGCTCTCCGGCTAGCTGTTACATCATCCGTGCTGTCCCTTGTAGACTATGGTCTACCAGTATATGGTGCTGCCGACACCACTGCACTCAACAAAATTCACCTAACCCTGAATAAAGCATGCAGATTGATTACTGGTGCCCCCAGGCTCACACACACCTGTCAGCTGTATGTCGATGCTAACCTGCTTACCCTGGATGAACGGCTCCAATACCAAACCTGTCTCCTCACCAAAAAAACTCTACTCGGGCTCTCCCCCCCTGGGGTAACGGCATCCATCCACCAGAGCCCTCCCACTGTTGCAACATGGTCTTCCCACAAGACCACTCTAAAGGTCCCCAGATCTAGAACCAGCCATGGCCAGAGGTCCTTCTGCTATAGAGCCCTAACCTGGTTTAACTCTCTCCCTGCCACCATCACCAATGCCATCACCATCTCCAAGTTCAAAACCACACTTGAACCACATCTTCCTTTTCGTAACTGCTCCTGTCTCTGAACATAGCCTCCACCTCTGCTTCTCTTGACAATGCCCCCGGGCAGCTCTCCACCTAACCATCCCCTCCACCACTTCCCTGTACACCATGCCTATGTTTAACCTGGCCAGTGCCAGCTGTTTCAGTGTTTACCTACCAGAATGCTCACTTGATACCAACTTGTGGAACACCTGTTATCAATTACATGTACCCTGTACCCAATTTGTATTTGTCTGTCCACAATGTGACATGGCGCCTCTGTTGAATGCCTATTGTTTTGCAAATCTTTGCTATGTAACCAAAACACAATGTATGTCTTTATGTGATGAAGTACCTTTGGAAACAAGCCTCTGGCTCAAAGGTTGTAAACTGATTCTTAAATAAATAAATAATGCCATACATAGTGTGATAGTCAAGTCTGCCCACCTGCTGTGGGACTCTGTATATGCACTAGTGTAAGTTAGACCAGCTCTGATTGGTCTAACAGTGGCATGCATCTTTGACACAGTGTCAACAACTTCAACATTAGGAAATAGAAAAAAAAGAGATGTGTATCATTTTTTTGATGCAAGCCCATTATGACATGGTGCACCTATTTTTTTGACTCAAGCCTGACACAAGGCACTTTGGCTCAGGCAGATCTGCTTTTGATGCTAGCAACATTAGAAAATCAGAATTGACACATGTTTTGATGCAGCTTACATAGAAACATAGAAACATAGAAGTTGACGGCAGATAAGGACCGCAAGGCCCATCCAGTCTGCCCATTTCTTTTTCTACCTTATAAATGTGCCATCGGCCTTTGCTCTGTCAGTGACCTATCTATTCATAGTCATTTGTATTGCTCCCTTATGCCTATCCCATGCCTGTTTGAAGCCCTGCACTGTATTCATAGCCACCACTTCTTGTGGTAAGCCATTCCATGCATCTACCACCCTTTCTGTGAAAAGAATTTCCTCATTCCCCCTTAATCGGCCTCCTCTAATCTCATGCTGTGTCCTCTTGTCCTGCTATTTTCTTATATTTAAACATGTTGGACTTTTCACCTTGTTTATGCCCTTAAGGTGTTTAAATGTCTCGATCATATCACCTCTCTCCTCCTTTGCTCAAGGGTATACATATTGAGCTCCGTTAATCTGTCCTCATATGTCTTCTGATGCAGTCCCTGCACCATTTTGGTTGCCCTTCTCTGGACTGCCTCAATTTGGTTAATGTCCTTGTGAAGGTGTGGCCTCCAATACTGCACGCAGTACTCCAGATGGGGCCTAACCAATGTCTTGTACAGAGGGATTATTACCTCCCTCTTACGACTTGTGATGCCCCTACTAATACACCCTTCACAGGAAAACCTTGCATCTTGCATCATTCTTTTCGGGTGATAGTACCTTGAGTCACTCTTGCACCTTTGAAAATCAACCCCCCCAGGTCATTAGACACCAGGCAGTGCCTTGTGTGACTCACTTGCTCCTCTGTTATTTGAACCTTGAATGGAGAGCCACTCAAAGAGGTTGCCACTTCAGGTAACTCAGCAGGAGGCTGCAGAGTAACCTGGATTTCGAAGAATGATCTTAATGACATTTGACTAAGTGGATGTAGTCTGTGGTGGCATCTCCCAGGTTAGATCCCCACCTACATTCCTTCTGTTTTTTTGCTACTGAATTCCCCAACCACACACTCACCCCTGTTTCTTCATCTAGAACCTATCACCTCCTTCAGATCTTGGTGCCTTACTCACTATGCCACCATTCTTTTAAAATATTGGCTTGCCTAACTCCTCTGCTACAGTACACCTCTTACCTACTTTTGTACTATATCCCCTGTTCCTACTAATTCCACTCCTTGGATTCTTGCTCCTTTAGCATTCTTTACTGTAATGTCTCTGCTGGTTAATCTGCCTTTTCTCTTTGGTTGGCCAGTCTGCCTTTTCTCTCTGGCTATTGTACCTCAGGTGCTCCCTGTTTACTTCCATCTGACACTCTTCTTCATATACCTTTCTCAATCAGTTATTCAGAGCCCACAACATCCCAGTTTGCTCTTGCCTCTAGCATCCACTGACTTTAACCTTGGCCTCAATCCCATATGTACAACTCCCTTGGTTGCTAAGAAAGGAGGTAGCTTGTATTCAACTACACTGCATATTAAAGTAACTCAGATAATCTTATATTTAGTCCCTTATACATATTGTTTATACCCATTTGTAATTTTCATCTTTACTGTCTATATGTAAAAACTGCACATCCTCAAACGTAAAGTCGCATTGTAGTAGTATTAGTAGTAGTAGTAGTAAAACATTTTTATTTAAACAGCAAATTACACCATTAGGGCTATAAATACCCTGTTTACAAGGTTTTCCTGTGAATGGCCCAAAATATTGTCACTATTGTATGGTACGGTTTTATGACTGTACCTTCTGTCCCACACTGTAGACCCACAGATTGCAACTGAAAATGACTTTTGGCTCTGTACGCCTCTTCAGATCACCAATTTCCTACTAGACTACATCGATACATGTACAATACCAAATTATCTCAGGGATGCAAATTTTTTTTTTTAAATGGAAAACATGGGCATGGGTTCATTCTGCCACACGTCAAAGCAGCATGGCTAAAAATTCCGCAGCAATACAGCACCAGACAAAAACAGAGTCAGGCAAAACACCAACCTGTTCCATGCACTGTGCCAATTGAAAATAATGGGTCTTCATGTTTTTTGTACTGTGCTTTGTACTCCCCCACACCACCCGAAACTTAAATAACTAACTCAGGAAGGGACCTCTGGGATGGCGAGAAAGTCAGAAGGTTTTTTTTTTTTTGTTAAATCATGGCAAAAAGTTGTAGCAGGGGAGACCTGGGGGGGATCAAACGACAGTCCCAGGTCTCCTGAATGCGCTATGTGCTGGTACCCTAATCACTCCTCCACAGTAGTGGCTTGACCAGGCACCCAGCACAAGGCAACTTCTCCACTCTCGTATGCAGTGACAGGGGTAGTGGTATTCCCCTACTGCTCTTCTACCCCTGTCACTGTAAACCCAGGTGCTCACTATACAGTGCAGTTAATACTGCACTGTCTTACATGTATGGTATTGACCCAGTGCTGAAAACATGTTCTATCCCCTTTGACAAATACCAAATTGTCTCATTTTCCAAATACTTTCATTTGAGCAGCACGAAGATCCATGAAGATGCCCTTCCACCTGAGCAACAATTCTTTCTTAACCACACTTTGAATATTTACTCCCTACATGTAGGGACATGTCACATCACCCTCCTTCCAACTCTTCATAATGCCAGGGTGTATAAATGGGCAAACCTCAACAACTGTGAATTCCATTTGCTTAACTTTTTTAACTTTGGCATGGCATATAGCACTATCCCCAGATTTACCATGGCAAGAGCAGACCCCCTCTTTCACTCTTTGTATTACTTTTCCCTTGACTGCCCACTTTTTATCTACGGAATCACAGTTACTTATACTCTATCCTCCTCCTCTCATTTGAGGTTAAACTCTTGACTTGCTACGTATACCTCATCTCTATGTTTTAATAGTTTCCCTCCTCTCTATCTTAACTCTGCTTACCTTCTCTCTGTTTTCTAATTACACTCATTTTATTCATAACTCAGACCCCTACTTTTTTTTCGGTCCCCAGCCCTGAAACTTGAGACTGGCAGTACTCTTTCTCCTAGAGTCTATCTAATCTATGATCTTCTATAACTTGCTTCCTTACAAGGTTCCTCCTCTTCTCCTTTCTCCTTTCTCCCTAATAACTTTATTCCATAACTTTACTTCCTTGGACTACACTTGTGACTAAAGTACTTGTGAATTTCTCATCTGTTCTCCCTCAACCTCTGCCATTGGTTATTATACTACTTTCTTCCCTAACCATCTCTCTTCCACCAAAGATTACTTCCCTCAATTCCCCAAACTCTCTTTCTCCCCTTCCCAACCACTTACCATAGATATCTCCCTCCTCCCTTATGTATCACTCCTTGCTACATAGTTTTAATGACTATAACCCTATACACTTATATTGGATTTTACATGCACCCTCATTCTATTGTTTTACTCAGGAGTTCTAATACACTTAATTGAGTCTATGATGATAATGTAAAGGCAATCAACTTATAATATGTCTATGCTTTTAATAGCTCTGTTACACTGTACTGGTGTTCTTCTCTAATTTATTACCTATGTATTCCATGTACTGTACAATGAGTTACATGTCTGTAGTATATTTTTATTACTCCTACTCCCCGGATGCACATGGAATGAAGATGATTTTTCTGATTAGTGTGCCTTCCTGACCAAATAGATAAAATAAAGTAAATGTATATGATTAATTATCCTTTGCTGTTGTCATGAGATTTATTGTACTATAATTGTTTGCACTGGTGTATCCTTTTGGAATGAATGCTGGTATATACTAATGCACTGTGACATAAACTAACCACTTTTTAAACCTTATAATACCAAAAGACCCACAACAGAAACAAAATACTGCAGTTTATCTCATGGGTCCATTCTGCCAGCCACTAATGAACATTTAGAAAGGTTTGCACTAGTTTTGTCTACAGATGAGCAAATACCTATTTTCATCTTCTGCAAATATGTCAGTTTTTTCCCTTACTGGAACTGTCAACATGTAACCTAAATTTGATTTTTGCCATTGGAGATTGCAATAAAAATTACATCTTCCTAACATCTTGCCAGAATTAAGAAACAGAAAACCCCTTTCTACCAAGGATAATCAATGGAATTGTGAGACATTTAGCAGTGTTTCATTTCATAGAATTTTATCAACATTTTCAAGTTTCCCTTCTTAATAACTTTTTTACAAAGCTGAAAGTGTTCCATAATTGTCTGCCAGTCTTGAGAGTTTTATAGTTTTACCACACACATTTCATGTAGTAATTGTCAGCTTTGTTGTTAAAACTGAAAAAAGAGACTATTACTTTCTTTTTAGGAGAAAGATATGTACCATAGGCACAGAAATGATGAGGTTTGCATATATATAGGACCCTATGCCAGAAAAGACAGAAGCCATGACAAAAGTCCTACTAACCCATAATGGCACATGATTTAGATTATCTCTAGTTTAATAGTACTATGATCACTAACTAAGGTTAATTACACAAAGAAAACTGTGATGTAATCAGCCATTACACCCAGTTGCACATAACTGTAAGTGCAATACAGGTGAGAGCTGTCAATGGAATGTAATAGCATGAGTGCATATTCAACTACCCATGGAGAGAAAATGATGATTCACTAGCATCTCTCTTTCTCTTTCTCTTTGATGAACAGAAAAAAACACATGCTGTAGCACACTAGAAACAGAATGCTATAACAGTATTACCTGATTTATGGTCAGTTTTCAAGTTGTCTGCAAGTCAATTTACAGGGTTTTCAAATTTCCCTAGGAAAAAAAAAATGAAAATTACAGCTAATGTTAACATAGCTGCATTAGATAAATCAAAGTAGTTTGTTACTGGAAAGTGAAATGTCAATATGTACTGTATAGAAACACTGAAAGTGTTGTTAGGTTGTTAATCATGTCACTTTTCTAAAAAAAAGAAGCTGAGAAAAATACAGATTTCATAGCATTAAAGCTATGAGATCCGAGCACCACAATTGCCAAATTTATAAGTCCCTCTGAAAATCCAGTGATGGCTCTTGTTATGAAGCACTCAGTCAGGCTGCTGGCCATGGAGGTGAGTGGAGGACTGTGCCGGTGGCCTGCTCATGGTACTGGGGGGGGAGCAGGGTGGGAGGCACTATCTGATGACAGGGTGGGGGGTCCACTAGACACCAGGTTATCAGGATTGGGAATTTTTTTATTATTATTATTATACTGTGATGGTGGGAAATTAATGTAAATCTCAGGAGGGTGGTGGTGGGTGGATTCTTCAGTTTGGGAACTGGGCTGGTGATCGGCCAGGGGGTGAAGTGGGACCACAAGACACCAGGAATTATATTTTTTGTTGCTACTTTACTGTGGTTATCAGCCTGACTCTTTTCCATTAATTTAATTTATACATTATGGCTGCCCATTTTCAGGTGAAATTTTGTAAAATCTTTTACGTGGCAAAATTGCCAATTTCAAGGCAATTTGCTGCTAAGTATTTCACAACATCTCTACTGTTGTGAGGAAATGAATGGAGGATGTTGGAGAAAGTGGCCATAGTTCAAAGGAGAGCAAGAGAGAGAGAGAGAGAGAGAGAGAGCGAGAGAGAGAGAGAGAGAGAGAGAGAGAGAGAGGAGGAACAGGGTGAGACTGACTTGAGAAATAAATAAAATGTAGCTGATGGTAATTTTAACTTTGTGGAGCTGCTCTACCATTGTAACATTATAAAAAGATGGTGGAAACTAATGGGCAGGCAGGCAGATTGGTGGGGTGGGAGGGGTGGTGTAAAAACTATATAGATAAATATCTGTGACATAAGAACTGTGCACATAAACAGACTGTGATGTAATAACTGTACATAAATGAAATTTATGTAAACAGATACTCAAATAGACAGAATTATAACACTGTTTATGTCCACCCCATTGCATAAATTATTTTACACAATGGCCAATAATGAGTGACTACCTGCTCTGTAACAGTGCTACAGAAATTAGCACAAGCAGACATGCATTTGTGCACTCACACACTTAATAAAGAACAGGTATTCACTAGCTATTAATGGGAATAGAAAGGCAATGTAGTCCAATCTATAAGATTCGATTTGTCCTATAGTGTCTTGTGTCATTTTTTTCTTTAAATCAAGTGTCTTTTTCAGTAACTGTGGCCCTGTGTTAAATGAGGTAAATGTGTGCTATTTTTAATTTATAGAAACATAGCATTTTGGACTATTACAATAATGGACCATTTGGCTCACATAGTCGGCACATTTTTCCCTGCCTATAGTATCACCGCAGATTCTTCTTGATCTCTAGCCTATTCACCACTTCCCTATCCATAAAATTCTTTTATACCCATCCCATGCATTCTTGAACCCCACCACTGTTTTTGCCACCCACCTCCACTGGAAGGCTGTTCCTGGAATCCACTACTATTTCTGGGAAGAAGTACTTCATCACATCTCTCCTGAACTACCCCATCCCCAGCTTCTCCCCTTGTCCTTGAACACCTTTTATGCTCAAAACATACTTCTTTCTTGTACCCTGGTAACACCATGAGGTATTTAAAGGTTTCTAGCATATCCACCCTCTCTGTCCTCTCTTCCAGGTGTACATATTTAGGTCCTTATTTAATCTCTCCTTGTACGTGATAACTGGAGGTGGGGCTTAGTCAGAGTTAAAATAGCAAACGGAGGTTGATTTTCTCAGAAGAAGCCAGAAGGAGAAGGAAGGAAACATATTCAATTCAGTGCTTTAGAGTAACTGGTAATTGGTATTTTTCTTTTAAACTTAGATTGTGGGCTTGTAGTGACACTATACTTTCTTTGTTGTCTTTACTTATAATTGTTTTTGGGCTGTTGAAAATTTAAAACATAGTGGTGGTGTAATTCTGTGCTGTCTTTAATTGCTGCAAATTTTATCTTGGCTTGTCTGACTGTCCTGTAGCTGGGTGAAGGGTGTTAATTGTCTGACCTCTGACCTCAGCTACGTGATAACTGGAGGTGGGGCTTAGTCAGAGTTAAAGTAGCAAACAGAGGTTGATTTTCTCAGAAGAAGCCAGAAGGAGAAGGAAGGAAACATATTCAATTCAGTGCTTTAGAGTAACTGGTAATTGGTATTTTTCTTTTAAACTTAGATTGTGGGCTTGTAGTGACACTATACTTTCTTTCTTTGCTGTCTTTACTTATAATTGTTTTTGGGCTGTTGAAAATTTAAAACATAGTGGTGGTGTAATTCTGTGCTGTCTTTGATTGCTGCAAATTTTCGCCCCTCTCCTCCCCTTTCCCCAACTCTTAATTATATGCCCTGATAAATCTGATTGACATGAGCTAAACACAGGGTATAGTAAGAGGTGTGAAGTAGGAGGGGCCTAAGGGGGAAGAAGCCCACCCTCAGCACAACAAGTGTTTCAACTCATTTATTTATTTATTGGTTTCTTTTTCCTTAAAAAAAAATATCTGAGGATCAGTTACAGGATTTTTAGTACTGTAAATTAATAAAAAGAGAACTAAGAGAGTTTCAGTAGCAGACAAGTTGTGGAATTGCAGTATAATGTGGGGAGTGGTGCAATGCAGTGGCTGTGGTGCAGCCATATTCAGGCAGACCTTCTAGACACTGAGGTGCTGCCCTATCTGCATGCATCTCTCTGGACTGCGGGATGAGGTAACCAGACTCAGAGTGGAAGTAAACTGGGTCAGGAGTACCATCACCCCTATCCAGGGACCACCCAGTCCAATGCAGCTGCCTCAAAAGATGCCGAGAACGAGGAGCACTTGGATGACAGTGGGCTCAGGGAGGGTTAGAGCAGTCAGGCAGAGGCACATCCCAGATCCTATTCCTCTCAAGGACTCATATGCCACACTGGCAAATGAGGACAACCAAATAGAGGTACCCAGAGAAGTGGAAGGAAAGGATGTGGAGGTTAGCCGAGGAGGTAACCTCAGGTGGGGAAAGCAGTGGACCCCAGAGGAGGAGGAAGCGAATCCTGGTGGGGGACTCCATCGTAAGAGGGATCCAGCTAGGAACACAGGAGGGAGAGGACAGGGAGGTGAGGTGCCTACCAGGTGCCACGGCATGGAGGGATGGAAGGAAGATACTGGGGATCACTGGGAAGGCAAGATGGGAGGGTGAGCTGGATGTCATTATCCACCTAGGTACTAATGACTTGGCAAATGGGAGCCAAAGGAAGTTCAGGAAGAGTTTAGGAAACTGGGAGGGTCTCAAGCAAGCAGCTACTTCTGTCACTTTCTCAGAAGTACTACCTGTGAGAGGCAAGGAGAGCATAGGAGTGCATGCACCAGGAACTTTAACTCATGGTTGAAGAACTGGTGCTGTGAGGAAGGGTTTGGATTCATTGGTGACTGGGGACCCACCTGGAGGGATGGAGGTTTGTTCAAGCCTGACGGCCTGCATCCATCCTGGAGGGGAATCCAAGTACTCAATGATAAGTTTAAATGCTACATTGACAAGCATTTAAACTAGCAAAGGGGGGCTGGCAGGCCAGCAAGAAGGGTACCTACTTGCTCACCCCCCACAGCTAGCAGTGGAACCAGTGAACCAGAGGAGTGGCTATCTCTGCAAAGCGGTGTGCAAAAGATGGAGATTAGTGTCCAAAAGGTGGATAAGCAGAAAAGGGGCAAAATTCAGCAGAAGGGCAGACAGCAAGGAGAACCAGGGATAAATGACAACCAAGGAAGGGGCTGGAGTAGAACAGTGAAGCAGACTAGGGAGGTCAAATCATGAAAAGCCATGTGTGCAAATGCCAGGAGCCTTAGCAAGAAGATGGATGATCTGGAGGCTGTCATGGTACAGTCAGACCTGGACATTGTGGCCATCACTGAAACCTGGTGTAATGATAACCATGACTTGGAGATGGCCATACCTGGCTACAACATATTCAGAAGAGACAGAGCAGGCAGGAAGGGAGGAGGAGTGGCACTGTATGTGAAAAATGACATAAGGGCCACAGAGATACAGGAGGAACAAAATGGGGGAGAGATACTGTGGGTTAAGCTGGAAAGGAAAATGGGGCCAGCCATCCACACAGGTGTGGTCTATAGACCACCAGCCCAGGAGGAAGAAACAGATAGGGAGCTGATGCTAGCCATCCAAAGGATGGCAGACAAAGGTGAGGTAGTACTGGTTGGAGACTCAATATTCCAGACGTGGACTGGAGCATCCCAGCAACAGCATCAACTAGGAGCAGATTTATCCTGGACTCCTTCAGGTGCCTTCCTCAAGCAACTGGTCATGGAACCAACTCGGCAGAAGGCAATACTGGACCTTCTGCTCCAAACAGGGACAGTGTGATGGGGTAACAGTGGGGAGCACCTGGGTAACAGTGACCACCAGTCATTGTGGTTTGAAATCACAGAAAGAGCAGAATCAAACCACACAAAAATACGTATCCTGGATTTTAGGGGCAGACTTTGGGAAAATGGGAAATACTTGAAAGAGGCATTAAGGGAATGGGACAGGAATCAGGGTTGAGGAACAGTGGGCAGTATTTAAAATAGGGATTATAAGAACAACAGAATTATGCATTAAGCAGGTTAGCAAGAGGAAAAGGAAGAGGGACCATTATGGTTTTCCAAAGAGGTAGCAAAGAAAGTGAAAGCCAAAAAGATAGCATTTAGGCAATACAAAAGACACAGGCAGAAGGGGATAGGAGAAGTACCAGGAGAAACAAAGGGAGGCAGGGAAGTCAGTAAGGGAAGCCAAAGCTCAGACAGAAGAACACATTGCAAAATCAGTGGTTAAGGGGACAAACCTTTTACAGGTACATAAGTGAAAAAGAAAGACAAAGGGAGGGATAGTGAGACTGAAGGGGAGGATGGGAGTCACATGGAGGATGACAACAGTAAAGCTGACATATTGAACAGGTATTCTGCTCAGTCTTTACTGAGGAAGAGGGGGTAATGGGTCTGAAGGAGTACAAGGGTGAGAATGGTGCAGAAATGGACACGAAGTCCCTTTACGAGAAAGGGTCCTGAAGGAACTGGAAGTAATAAGAGTTGACAAAGCAATGGGGCCAGATGGGTGCACCCTAGGGTCCTTAAAGAACTAAGAGAGGTGGTGGCTGAACCTCTGGCTATCCTGTTTAGCCAATCACTGGAAACAGGGAGGTACCCAAAGACTGGAGGACAGCAGATGTAGTCCCCTTATACAAAGCGGGAACAAAGAGGAAGCAGGGAACTACAGACCAGTCAGCCTCACCTTGGTAGTGGGAAAGATCATGGAAGCACTTCTGAAGGAGAGATTGGTGGAACATCTGGTTGTCAATGGACTACAGGACCCAAGGCAGCATGGTTTCACCAGAGGGAGGTCATGTCAGAGCAATCTCATTTAATTTTTTGACTGGGTGACTAGGGAGGTGGATCAGGAGAGGGCAGTGGACATGGCCTATCTGGACTTCAGCAAGGCCTTTGACACTGTGCCACATAGAAGACTATTACACAAACTGGGGAATATGGGTGTGGGCAGGACAATAGTGTGGTGGGTAGGTAACTGGCTGGGTGGCAGGACACAGAGGGTGGTGGTAAATGGCTGTCACTCCACAGAGGGAAGAGTGACCAGTGGGGTACCACAGGGATCAGTGCTGGGACCGGTCCTATTCAACATCTTCATCAGTGACATTGCACAGGATCTAGAAGGCAGAATTTCACTGTTCGCTGATGATACAAAGCTCTGTAACAGAGTAGACACACCAGAGGGTGTAGACAGAATGAGAAGGGACCTGCAGAAACTTGAAGAATGGTCAGGGGTTTGGCAGTTGAAATTCAATGCAAAGAAGTGCAAGATAATGCATATGGGGCACAAAAACCCTGGCACAATATATCAGTTGGGGGGTGAGGATATAGCATGCACCAAGCAGGAAAGGGATCTTGGGGTTGTCATCTCTGATGACCTCAAGGTGAGGAAACAGTGTGACAAGGCTTCAGGTAAAGCAAATAGGATGCTGGGATGTATAGGCAGGGCATCACCAGCAGGAAAAGGAGGTCATAATTCCGCTATACAAGACACTAGTGAGGCCCCACCTGGAGTACAGTGTACAGTTCTGGAGACCATACCTACGTAAGGACATAGACAGGGTAGAGAAGGTTCAGAGGAGGGCAACAAAGATGGTGCATGGATTGCATCACAAGTCCTATGAAGACAGGTTGAAGGAACTGAACATGTACTCCCTGGAGGAGAGGAGGAGAGAGGGATATGATAGAGACATACAAGTATCTTACAGGGAGAAACAGAGTGCAGGAAAACACTATTTTAAGTGAAAAAGATGTTCCAGGACTAGAGGGCATGGGATGAAGTTGGAGGGAGGACGATTCAGAGGAAACATGAGAAAGAATTTCTTCACAGAACGAGGTGGTGGACAAGTGGAACACCCTGCCAGATGAAGTGGTGGGGGCTGAAACAATCACAGGATTTAAGAATGCATGGGATAGACATAAAGGAATTCTAGAGGTCAGGGGTAAGGGGAAACAGACTTCTAGGAAAACAAACTGAACTTATAAGCTCAAATGGGCAGACTGGGTGGGCCATAGGCCCTTATCTGCTGACACTGTCTATGTATCTATGTATCTATGGCTTCTGACGCAGACTCAGCACCATTTTATTTGCCCTCCTCTGGACTGCTCCCACTCTGTTTATGCCACTTCTGAGATGCGATCTTCAGAACTGGACACAATATTGTAGGTGGGGTCTTACCAGTGATCTATACAGAGGCAACACCACCTCCTTCTTTCTGCTGGTGATACCCCTCCTTATGCCCTCCAGCATCCCACTTGCCCTCTCAACTGCCATGTCACAGTGCCTGACACCTTTAGGTCATCCAGTATGATCACTCCTTGGTCTCTTTTCTGCTGGGTCATTATCAGTACCCCACCATTTTGTACTCTGCCCTTGGGTTTCTGTGCCCCAAGTGTATTATTTTGAACTTTTTTGCATTGAATCCCAGCTGTCATACGCTTCACCACACCTCAAGTTTTTTTTGGTCACTGGTCGTCCTTCTCACTCCCCTGGAATTTCCACTCTATAGCAGAGTTTAGTGTCATCCACAAAGAACCAGACCTTCTCTTCCAGCTCCTCTGTAATGTCACTTATAAAGACAATAAAGAGGACTGGTCCCAGCACTGAACCCCGAGGCACCCCACTGGTCACCCTCCCTTCCTCTGAGTGAACTTTGTTTAACCACCACCCTCTGCCTCCTATCCCTTAACCTATTTCTTATCCAGTTTACCAGCTTTAGACCCACTCCTAAGCCACCCAGCTTGCTTACTAGTCTCATATGTGGAACAGAGTCAAATGCTTTACTGAAATCTAGGTAGGCTATGTCCACTGCTGTACCCTGATCTAGTTCCTTTGTCACCCAGTCAAAGAACTCTGTCAGATTCATTTGACATAACCCCTCCCCCCATGAAACCATGCTGCCTTGGGTCTTGTAACCAGTTGGATTCAAGGTATTCCACAATTCACATGCACAATGAAGCCCAAGCCTTCATGATATCACTTACATAAACTGACTCAGGTGTCATACACTAGCATGCTCATGCATTAGACTCACTCCCACTATGGCTAGTCTGCATATGTTTGCAAGTATGATACCGACTTGTCCAATCTGTCAGAGGATGACTGCAGACCTCACTGCTCAACCTTACCTTAGAATATATGATGTAACAACAGAGGCATAACAGCTGTGGCTGCCTTTTGGTTTTGTCATTTGCTCTAATGCAGTTTTGTGACTTTGAATGAATATTTGCCGTCATCTTGTCAGATCAGAACAGTTATCATCATTTATGTAATGTATTTGCTCAGTAATGATAGTGATTGCTATGCAGTAATGGAGTTCAGCCTAACTAAGTACCCCCTAGCCTCCTGTCCATGATTCTGACACCCCCCCATGGACTGATGGATATGTGTAGTCCACAAAGGTTAATTGTTTTTATTTTTTTTGCAGGTAATCATTTTTACTGAGGATAAGATAAACACAATCAGCAAGCAGTAAAAAAATCAATATACATTTTTATATTAATAAGGTAATGGGATGACTTGAGGGAGACTAGAGAGAACAAAAAAATTAAAAAAAATGTAGAACTGAGGCACATCATCTCATCACAGGTCCCTAACTACCGCCACTAAATGACTAAGTGATGGCAAATAGTCACTCAAATGCAGAAAGCCACATTGGAACAAATGACAAAAAAAAGTGGCCACAGCCATCATGTCTCTAATGTTACACCATGTAGTCATAGATAAGATTGAGAGTTGATGTTAGAAAAATTAGAAAAACACATCAAATTTGTAAAAATTTAAAATATAATAAAGGTCGTATTCATTAACTTACTGTAAAATGCGTATTTGGCAGGTGGGGGTTATGAATGCTCTGAAATGAGTTCTGCAGTCACCCACTAACATACGGGACAGATTGATATCTGTATACAAAGTGCGTTGCCGCCTGCCCTCCTTCCCGCATGCTAGTGTCAGATTTCAGACTTGCAAATGCACATTGTTTAGGCATAGTGGGAGTCTGGGTAACATGTGAGCATGCTAGCACACGAAGTCCCAGTCAATTACTGTAAATGACATCATGAATAC
Organism: Neoceratodus forsteri; assembly: GCA_016271365.2. Taxonomy (NCBI): domain Eukaryota; kingdom Metazoa; phylum Chordata; order Ceratodontiformes; family Ceratodontidae; genus Neoceratodus; species Neoceratodus forsteri. The sequence goes on along the minus strand of CM028131.1, from coordinate 1,434,644,230 downwards.
TTCTGTATCATGGTGCATATGGATTTTAAAACTAAACAGCACATCTGTTTGTGTTTAGCAGAGAGGGACAGCTACTGAAAAGGGCACAAGATTAAAAAGAGTCACAAGACACTGGTAGGACAAATTTTATTTATTGCTAGGACTACATTGCCTTTCTCTTACCACTGATATCTTGTGTATACTTGCTATTTAATTTGTTCCTTTTTACTGCTACATTATCTATACCTAACAACTACAGAGCAAATACAAACAAGCAAACATTTGACATTGGGCAATTCTTGTTTCTTGTTTGACTTGCAGATCCTTGTTTTATTCTCAGCTCAGTAGAATTCTGAGACCAGCGTTCTTTCCAAAAATTCTCTGTACTGTCTAGTGCCTACTAAACTGCTATATATTATCTTCCCCTGATCACCCTAAATTTCTCAAAAAAAAATAAATAACCAGCCTATTTAGTGTATTGTTAACTTGGGAAGGACCTCTAATTATATTTTCTCTCTTTTGTACTGGTTGTTATATTGACCACAGATTTACTATTTCCTAATAACATCCCTGATTCTACATGTTCCTCTGTTGCAAGTATATCTATGATACCGGAATAGTTGGATTGACCCTTGTAAATATTTGCGTGCATCTACTGTACTACTATAAGAGTCTTTTGATAAGACATCTATTAAGCATGCCTTTCCCATACATGTCTAGAGTCAGCCCTCTCTGCTTCTTCTAGGAGACCCACAAACTGGATATTGCTTGCTCAGGCCGCATTTTCTAGATTCTCAATATAGAGCTCCAAAAGTGCAGTCTCTTTTACCAGGCCTACCATTATTGCAGTGTTTGATCTACCAAAGCATATACCTTTTAGGATTTGCTATGCACCCCCAACAAATTTGACATCAGCTATGTTGGCTGTAGTTATGAAGTGCCTGATTAGTTTTTAGAAGCTCACATTAGATTGCTGAGAAGTGGCTCAGTCAGTTTCACTCCACATATTACTTTTATAATAATGTCAATATACTTTGATTTTGTTCTCCACAAAAGACCAGTGAAGCAATTGGGACATGTGAAAGTGGCAGAGAAAGTCACGAGGTGGGTACTTAACTGGCTAGGAGAAGAAACAAAAGAGTGGTGGGTTGCCATAGGGTTGGTACTATGCTTTTTATGCTTTGATTTGTTCATTTATATAGGAGAAGGGATCCAGGATAGATGTGTCTATTTGTGTATTGCACCAAGATGTGTTGAATGGTGAATAGTGAATAGGATAAAAGGAACTTGAACGGGTATGTATGAATTGAAAAGATTGTCCATGATTTGGCAACTGAAAGTAAACATCAAAAAGTGCAAAGTAACACATTTAGGGAAGAGTAATTGAAGAACTGCATATTGTACTGGGGGGTAAGGTAAAGCTAAGAACACCCCAGAGGAGAGGGACCTGGAAATTATGATAAGCAATACCCTCAAGACTTCATCTCAATGTAGCAAGGCCTATGGTAAAGTGGGAAGGATGCTGGGGTGCATCATAAGGGCCTTTTTTTGCATTATCTTTTTACCTCCTCCTTCAGTGACCATGCTTGGCATCCTGTCCTTTGGGTGGCCAGCCTCCTAACCTACCACACCGATCCTCCATTCCTGCCATCCACTGCCCCCTCATCATGCTGCTCCAGTTGTCCCACTGTATGTTTTTGATGGGGGGCCCCCTATCCATGGGGCTAGCTGGGAGGGGAGATTTCAGCACCCAGATGCACCTTTTATCATCTATTTATTTATTTATTGAAATGTTTCACCAGGAAGGTACACTGAGTGACAAGTCACTTGTCTCCCAGTGCGACCTGGTGGGTACATTAGGAATGAGACATTAAACATTTAAGTTATAAGTTCAACATTAACATACAGTTGTAAGGTAGATGTTACAAACAGTGTTACAACAGTGTTACACATGATAGGTAAAAACAGTGAATAATAATAAGTGCTGGGTTAATAAGTAACAAGCGCTTATTTGAAAGAAAAGGGAGAAAAGAGAGGTAGTGGTGAGGTGTGTGCGGAGGGGGAAGAGTTGTGTCTCTGGAGACCACTTCAGGAAGTGAGGATCCTGCACTACACTGACCAGAGAGAAGGGGATAAGGGAGCATCCCAGAGAGACCCTTTCAGGATGGCGGGGGAAGGGAGTAGATGAGAGATACAAGCCCCTTTGGGGGGTAGGGGAGGGGCCCATGGAAACCATTTGGGGGCCCTTATATTCTGTGAGAGATCAAGGGAGCCCAGTAAGAGGCAACAATTTGGGGAAAAGGGAGGAAAACTAGGAATTTGGGTGGGTGTGCACAGAGTAAAATGAAGGTGATGGTAAAGAGGTAGGGTTTGTCCAGGGCTTAGAGGAGGAAATTAGGGAGGGACATGGCAGGAGCAGCTAGGAGCAAGGTAATTATTGAGGGCAGAGCTGATGGAGTAGGCAGAGGATGAGTGCAGAATCTGAGGGGGGAGGGAATTCCAGATTTTTGGGAGGCAGTGAGAGTAACCAGATTGGCCGATTTGGGTGGATCTGCGGGGGACTACCAGGGTGCGAAAGTCGGTTGATCTAAGGGAATGAGAGGGTGGGGTGGGTGTTATAAAGGAGGAGGTGAGATAGGAAGGGAGCTCACACAACCAGTGCTTGGAGGTGAATTTAACACAGTGGGAGAGCTGCCTATTTGCAAGAGATGGGAAGGATAGGGCATGATAATGATCACAGTGGTGGGTGTGAGGGGGGTATCCAAGGCAAAGCGGCAGAAGGAATTGAAGAGGGTGTCCAGTCTGGCCAGGAAGGACTTAGGGGCAGCACCTTAGACTATGTCACAGTAGTCAAAAATGGGCAGTATCATCTTCTGGACAATTTCACATCTAGCAATAGGAGGGATGCAACTTCGGTTCCTGAACAGGGCACCAAGTTTGGGGTGCAGTTTTTTCTGGATGGCGTCAATATGTCCAGAGAAGTTTAGGTGGTGGTCCAACCAAACACCTAAGTACCTGAAGGAGGAAGTGTCCTCAAGTAAAGTCCCATCAAGGGTATGAAAAATGGGTAGGGGAGGGAAGCCTTAAGGGTCTCTGCCTTGTTCCAAATGTCATCGAGACTGTCTTCTTGGCATTGAGAAAAAGTTGATGGTTAGCAAACCAGAGCTGAACCTTGTCAAAGTCTTGCTGTAAGCTGGTTCTAACCTTATCAGGACAGGAGCCAGATGCATACAGGACTGTATCATCAGCACACATATGTGTAGCAGAGGATGGGGAGCAAACAGAGGGAAGGTCATTTAAGAAGATGGAGAATAGGAGGGGCCCTACTACAGAGCCCTGGGGGACTCCAGTGCTAATTGAGAGGGGGGAAGTGGCATCCAAGATCTTAACCAACTGGGTTCTGCCAGTAAGGTAAGCCTTAAACCAGTTTGTGGCAGAGGGAGATAGGCCAGCAGCTGGGAGTGAGTCAAGGAGAAGGAAGTGAGAGACAGTGTTGAAGGCCTTGGCCAGGTCAACAAAAATGGCACAGGTAATTTGGCCATTGTCCATCATGGTTAGGATGGAGTCTGTGAGCTATAGGAGAGAGGAGGTGGTGACTGAGTGTTTTTTCCTGAAACTGGACTGGAAAGGGGTGAAAAAGGAGGTGTCAGATAGAAAAGAGGTGAGTTGGGAGAGGACAATGTGTTCTTGAAGCTTGGCAAGGGTAGGAAGGAGAGAAATGGGTGATAGTTGCCAGGAGATGAGGGGTTACCCCTTTTGGGTAGAAGGAGGACAACTGCATGTTTCCATGAAGAGGGGACCAAGGCAGTAGAGAATGAGAGGTTTAAGATTATTGAGAGGGGGTAGGAAATGGGTGAAGCAGAGAGAGAGAGGAGTTTTGGGTCAAGGCCATCAGGGGAGGCACTTTTACAGGGGTTGATGGTGAGGCACATAGAGCACTGTTTGGGGTTACAGCAGTGAAAGAGAAGGAGAGGTGGGATGGTGATGATGGGGGGCACACCAGTAAAGAATGGGGATGGGTAGCAGGGGAGGGATTTCAGCAGTTCAGTGGCTCAGGAGGTATAGTAGGAGTTAAATTCCGCAGCTACAGCTGGTGGATCAGACAATAATGAGCTATTTGCTTTAAATACAGGGGGTCGTGGGTGAGATGAGGGGGCAAATAGGACCACCTTCTAGAACTTTGATGGGGCATTTATATTGGTGATGAGGGCAGATTTGGAATATTCAGACTTGGATAACCTTGTAACCCTGGTGCAAGCATTTTGGAGCATGTAGAATTTAACAGGGTCAATACAATGCTGGGTAGCTTTATGACACTTCCAGGCTTGCTCTCTAGCCCTGAGGCAGGCCAGAAGTTCAGGGGTCATCCCAGGTAAGTGGTTACCTCTGACTCCGGTTTGTTTGTTTGAGTGGGGCAAAGGTGTTCCAGTTTGCAAGAAAGATTTCTTTGAAGTAGGCAAGGGCCTTCTCAACTGAGGGGAAGGATATTAGGGTGGACCATTCAGAAGTGGTAAGATTACTAAGGAGATGCTCAAGGTCAAGAGACTTGAAAAAGCATAGTTGTATGGTTTTGCATGGTGATTTAGTTCAATGAACTTTCCTAACTATGTAGCAGTGAGGTGTGCAGCATCGGGGGCTATTCCAGCTACCACGGTGCTGGGAGGATTGGGGCCACCATCATCTAGTGATGAAGTGGCCATTTTCCTGTTTTCTGCCCTCCGCTTACTGGGTGCACTCCGCAACATCCTGGTTGTCCGCACATGTGTAGCATGGTCACCCACGATGCAGTGCATGGTGCCAAAATCAGCCACCAGGAGCCACCCGAGAGCAGTGCATCCCTATCCATCCCCCCCAAGAGGAGAGGAGAGTGTCCAAAGAGTGCTCTGAGCCATCCCTGCCCACCTACCCTTCTGACGCCCTGGGCTCGGGACATGAACCCAGGTCACCAGCATGCTAGGTGAATCCCTATCACCTGGTGCCATGGAGCTGTCTAGGAGGGTCTTTTTAAGTAAAAGGAAGGAAGCAATTCCAGCCCTGTAGAGCTCCTCAATAAGGCTGCACATGCAGTACTATGTGTAGTTCAGAAACCCTCATCTAAAAGAGGGCAAGGACTGGCAAATGGTCCAAAGTACAGTGACCAAAATGATTCCAGCCAGCAGGGGGAGGACTATGAGGAGTGATTATCTAACCTTAACATGTACTTCCTGGATGCCAGAAAGGGAGATATACAGTAACTTGAAACCTTCCAATATCTGAGGTGTGTAAACCATGGCTGATAAACTACAACAGTTTAGGCTTTGTATGGGGGCCATTGCAAGGGCCAAAACATTAAACTGATAAGAAATTTAGGAGGGACATGAAAATAAAATTTTTCACAGAGAGTGTGGTGGGAGTACGGAAATGTCTACCATAGGAGAGGGTGAATGTTAAGATGGCTGCTAATTTCAGGAGGGGTAGGTAGGCACAGAGGATTGGTGAAAAAAATTAGGGGAAGAATGGTACTAATGGGGACAAATGGATTGGTCATGCAGAACTATGGGATGAAGACTCAAGAAAAAGACTTGCAATGCTAGACTGGTTGAGATTTTGATAGGAATCAACAGAATTGATGGACTAGTAGCCTTTCGGTTTATAAATTTATGTTTCTCTGTTTCCCATGTGTTTACCTTCTCATAGTAATACACTATGCATTATGATATGGGCTACTGCTCAGTAGCATATTGATATTTATACATTTTGAGTAAACTTGAAGTTTTCAACTCATAACTGTTGGCCAAGATCAACATATATCTCCAATTATGCAATGCCATTGATTTGCATATGAATATGTACAGTATCCCATTCCTTTTTTTGATATATTTGATGATCACAACTAAAAGGAATTAATCTCTGTTATTTCATGGCTAATGTACTATTAACAAAAACACTGTTCAAACCATTGAATGAGTATTAATTATAGTTTAAAGGTTTATTTAACCAGTCTCTGTTTTCTGTCTTCAGAATAAGAGGTGCTATTAATATGGAATGTGTATCTATCTATATATTCATCTGTCTATCTATCTGCAGTATCTATCTGTCTGTCTCTATCTATCTATCTATCTATCTATCTATCTATCTATCTATCTATCTATCTAATGTACTATGCTAGGTGGATCATCAGCTTTTATTTCTTGGTTTGGTGGCTCACAAAGGACTTTATAACTCACGGGAGTGCAGCTTGAATAATGCCTAATGACAACAAAATGGCCTCTGCCTCACTTGAAACAGAGCAGTGAAATCAAATATAAACAGTTAAATCTTCATTAAAATAATGAAACTGAAAGCTCTACAATTTTAAAATACTTTTTATAGATTGGGCACACAATGGCCTTCTTTGGCATATGACATTAATCATCACTTGTGAGAGGGCAGGACTTTCTTAACACTTATGAGTTACAGTCCTGCCCCTTCGCTCATGAACATAAATGTCATATTCTGAATTAAGACATTGTGTATCCCATTCATATGTGTATTCTTGGCAAAAAAAAAAAAACTGCATTAATGCACCGGTTAGGGTAGCTTAATACCGCAAATGTAGGGAGATGTGGTGCTGGGTTTTACAACCCTAACTCACTCCCACCCCCTTCAAGCATCAAAAGGAAAAAAACAATTGGGGTTTTGGGTCTCTGGAGTCTTGGCAGATCAATGGTGAGTCTTGCATGGCATTGTATACCCTAATGCTCACCCTTCCCAGAAAATAGCCTCCAGTGCAAAGTAAAAAGTACCGGTTCAATCCAGTGCCTCATAGTGATACACTTTTCAAAAGTAGACAAATATGTCTCATCACATGTTGGCAACACAATTTGTTGTAGTTTTCTTCATGCAGGGACCTGCAAGAAGAAAGAAGATCATGTGTGACATTGTTTGATCAAGGAAAGGGGTCCGCATTAGGGTTTAGAACCTCAAGGAAGAGCCCACCACTGATTTGCCAAGACACTGAAGGCCCAAATCCCTAATGTTTTTCTATTTTTCTAGCAGGGGTGGGGGTGGGAGTTGGGTTAACATAATGCCATATTCCCTACTTTTGTGGTGTTAAATTACCTAACTGGTACATTAACAAATATTTTTGTAAAGAATGTCCTTTCTTTTTGAGATAGTGGAATCATATCCTCTTTCATGTAGGTCCCTTTGGGACCTAAGTGAACAGATGCAGATACCCTGGGCCAAGGGAAGACTCCATCCACCTACAGAAGTGCAGTGTCCATGCGGACCCTGTGCTTCCATGCAGCAACGGATGTGAAGAATTTATGGGCATGTCTGCTGGGCTGCACTTTGCTGTCCCTGCACTTCCATGTTGTTGCAGATATAAATGCACAGGATAAAGAGTGCATCTGCCATCCAGTGCACAGGGCCCTCTGCCACCCATGGGTGCAGAGGTCTAGGGTCCTATCCTAAGAGGACAGTTGTCTTCAGTATATGGTACCCAGGCCTGTGCGGACAACCCTGCACCTTTCATTCCCTGGCTGGGTGGTGTTGCATAACAGCACCATCCCATCACCCTCACCCCATCCAGCTGGGTAACTGAGCTCACCCCCAAACTCAGCTCACTAGCACAGGATCACAAAGCATACCCATTGCAGTCAAGAGTGGCACTACACACAAAGTTTGTTAAAAATTATATATTTTCTTTTTTCAGCTTTGATCCCAAATTTTCAAGATACAGTATTTGTTTTACGATTTTCCTTATAAACATGACATATACCATTTATAATATACTGGTCGAAATGTCATTTCACACCAGAAGAGCGAAAACACATCTCATCCGGGGTTAAAAAATGGCACATGTAACATTTATGAGGTGATGTGGAAAAATGGCTATGTTGACAGTTGGGATTCAAAGTATTAAAACATTAGTGAAGTTATGAGTGAACATTGAACTACTGCAATGCACTCATCATCTGGGTATTTTACTGTATTTGTACACCAAATTGTCAGCATTGTGTTCTTATCACCCCACTTTGAGAACCTGTCAGTTAACATTTTCAAATCCCGCCAAAAAGTCATTCTATGCAACCAAAATGTAATTCAGTGCAGAGGTACAAAAATACATTTTGGCCAGAATTTGAAATATGTCAGATGTCATGTTCATGTGGTGGTGTAAAAAAATTGAGGTTTTGAAAATTTGGGGTCAAAATATTAAAAATTACCAAAGTTAAAAGCGAGCAGAGTAAAATTTCAACATATGCCCATAACTTTTCCTTTTTTACATATCTGATCACACATTTTCAACATAGCCTTCTTATGGCTCCACCTCATGAAAGTAGGCAGAGAATTTTTTTAAAATCTGCCCAAAAGGTCACTTCACCAAGTGACCGAGAAATTGCCTTTTCAGATGGATTTGCATAATTCCTCCACAACTGGTCAAAAGCAGCAATATTGAAAATTGGGGGTCAAAATATGAAAAAATAAGGAAGTTATGCATCAACATTGAAAACCCCATTAAAATACATTTAACTGCACTTACATTAGTTTCATATTGCGGTCAGTGGTTCCAGCAGCAAGACGTGTCTTCAGTCAGAGAGTGGCAGATAAAGACAGGTTGGCTCACCTAACTGCAGTGGGACATGTTCAGAAGAGTGAGGGTGTGTGTGTGGGAGTGTGTGGTATTTTGGGTGCTGAGTGTGAGGTCAGGCTGGAGTGGGCATATGTGTGTGTGGGGGTGACAGATCGTTGAGGGACTGTTTTCTTTTTTCACTGTTTTTTTTAAATATTGAGGAATTTTTTTTACATTTTTGGCACATTTTGACACTAGGGATTGGGCACCCCAGTGTCAGGCTACAATGGGGAAATGGGAGGGAGCAACCTGGAGGGAGGTTGGACTATAGAAATCGTACCTGTGGTGGGCACCCTGGTCTGCTATGTTAAATAAAATGATAAAAAATATATAAGTGTGTATATACATACATATATATATATATATATAGAGAGAGAGAGAGAAGAGAGAGAGAGAGACTAGAGACAAAGAGAGACAGAGACAGAGAGAACACAGAGAGAGATGGATATACTGTATTATACATATATATATATATATATATATATATATATATATATATCTTAGAGGCAAAAAACTCCATTTAATGCATCAATTAGGGTTGTTCCACAGCAACAAAAGTGAGAAATTCGATGTTAAGCCCCCCAACCAGAATCGGGGTGTGCGTTGGGGTCACCGGTCCTAACTCTCACCCCATTCTCCTATTCTTCAGCGTCTTTCCACATGTGATGGGGTGAGAGTTACGACGACCCCAATGCGCACCCTGACCCGGTTGGAGGGGTGGGCAGGGGTGCAAAGGGTTTTAACCCCACATCGGGTTCCTCACTTTTGTCGCCAGGAACAACCCTAACTGATGCATTAAACAGAGTTTGTTTGCCTCTAATTTCCTACTTTTTGAGAATGATAACGAAAAATAGTGAATATAATGTGGCAGCGGGAGCTCGGGGCCGCCATGTGATGTCTTGTCACATAGTAACATTGTGCCCGCAAATGCAAATCGTAATGTGCATGGTGATGCAAAGTGAAACAGAAAGAGAAACAGTACTGTAGACAGAAATGTTAAAAACAACACAAACGCAACCGCAAATGAAACGCAAAGGGTGACGCACATGGTGGCGTAGACATGAATGGTAAGTGAAACGGGTATGGAACCACAAGCGGAAACGGTAATGGTAACAGTAATGTAAGCACACAGGCTAGTTTTCCCCAAAAGCTGCATAGAGAAAGACAGTGAGTAAAAAGAATGTATGCAAAATAATGCCTCTCGGAACAGAAAATAAGGACTTGGAATAGTAACTTGCTTATATCTCAGGAGCCGTACGACATAGAAAAAAAATTTAAAAGTCATATGAATGATCCCTTTTCTGGCTAGTTTTGTACTTAGCCTGTAGTAGGAGGCTAAGAATTTTTATGACAAAAAGTCCGTATCTCGCACCGTTTCCGAGATACGGGCCCTGAAAGGCGTGGCGAACGCCGTAATGTTATCCTATGGGGAAAAAACAGAAGTTCAGAGTGCCATAACTTTGCCTCCCTGTACTATTTTTTCACCAAGCCACTGAAAAGCACATCTGTGGGATGTTGGCTGTCTTCCCTGAAAATTTCAGCCAAAAAGACTGAACCGTTATTTTGCAGCAGGGCGCCAAACGATTGCTGCAATGCGTCGTACGCTGTAATGTTAGCCTATGGGAAAAAGTGTCAATTGTGGAGTACCATAACTTTGCCGCCATGTAATATTTTTTCATTGAAATGCTGAAAGGCACATCTGTGGGATGTCTGCTGTGTTTCTTCTAAATTTCAGCCCAAAACTCCAAACCATTCTTTTGCAGCGGGGTGACAAAGAATTGCTGTCATTTTCCCACAGCCTAGAAAAGTACTGTCGCAATTTGTGAAAGCTTTCGCAAATTCATTCGACACTGTCACAAGTGCGAAAGTACTTTGCGAAAGTACTTGTTCCAGAAATGTGAAAAACATATTTCTGGGGTGTTTTACCCCAAAATAAAGACATGGCTCGCATCCTCAGGGTCCGACTAGGTGAATACAAAAATAATTAGGTTGCTAGTGGGTCACAAATTTAAATGCCAAGCTTGAACAAAAAGTCAAGGACCTGGAAGGGAGAAGCTGTAGAAATAACACTGTGGTCCTGGGCATTCCAGAAAAAGAGGAGGGCAATAATGTTGTTTTGTTCACCCAGAAGTTGTTTGAACGAATTGCCAGCCCCTCTCCCTTTGGACCTTCGTATAAATTGGAAAGGGCTCATCACGCATTGCGCCCGACTCCTGCGCCTGGCCAACAACCCCGGCCCCTGATGATCAAGCTTCTTAACTTTCAGTAGAAACAATTCCTACTATCGAAGATTAAAGAACTGGAACAAGTTCTTTGGGAAGGCAAGAAAATTCGGGTAACCCAGGATCTCCCGACCATGGTGTGCCAAAGAAGGGTGCTTTTTCACCCCATTGTAACCAAGCTTACAGCGGCAGGAATAAAATTCCGTATGGGGTATCCTGCTCATTTTCAGGTGTTAATCTCGGGGGTATGGACATCCTTTGATGAAGTCGAACCTGCCATGAAGGCGCTACCGAAGGAGCATCCCGATCTTTTCAAGCCAAGTTGAAGTAACAGGAAAGCCATTATTGTCCATGGGGAAAGCATTTTGGTTCAGAGAAGTTATGGCAAAGAGGAACTTAAACGACTCAGTTTCTGCTTCACTAAATTGCTTGTTGTTATCCTAATGTTTGTTGTCTGGTTTTCTTTCTATATATGGATTTTTAGGTGTTGATAACTGTTCATCGAGTTCGGAATTTTCGGGTGGGAAGCTTTTTCAACCAGGATGGAAACCAGGGATAATTCTGGTCTTATTCTTCCCGGGTGGGTGGCGGTTTCACATTCAGGGTCATCATCTGGGTAGGGAAGTGTCTTTATTATTGGATGTTGTGCAAGTTTCGGCGAGGCTATGCTGTGAAGCCGGGGCTCATGTAACGCTCATGGTGGTAGTCATTATATGGTTAGCGACAGATCATTATGGTAACACCAGAGGGAGTTCCTTAACTGCACTGACACGTACAGAGGGGTATAACCCATAAGGTAGGTAATCTGGATATTTTAGATTCAGTCATAAAGTACCCGCCCTATTATGCTATTTCGACAATATTGGACTGGGCAGAGAATGGATTTCCTGGATACAGGGGAAGCAGCTTCATAGCATAGCCCCCCTTTTTTTGCATCTTAGAGGTTTGGGTGTACTAGTGTTTGATTAATGCTGGGGGTAACACCTCCGGTTTTCCTATGAGGTTGTGAATTTTCTTGAGGTTTTTACTTCATCTGATTGGGTACAACTGCCTCATCAGGCTTTAGGGTGGCGGGAGGGGAAAGGCTGGGGACTGTAGCAGGACTAGCTGTACTGCATAACAATGATAGGAGGGAGACAAAGTAAGGAATTCCGGCACAAGTTGTTGGTTTATTGTTTGCATGGTGTACTTATCGGGGAGGGTGGGAGGTGGGGATTTTTCCACTAGGTTCATATTAGCAATGCTAATAGGGCCTAGGGTCAAAACATGTACTGCTTTAGTGCAGATTATAGAATTTAGCGGGTTTTTCGAATCATTACAATGGCTAACAGGGTGAATGTCATGATGTGGAACATCAGAGGGGGCAGGAATAAAAGAAAGCAATACCAGGTTTTACATCATTTAAAACTAATAAGTATAGATATTGCGTACGTCCAGGAAACACATCTGTTGGATACAGAGGCATCTCAGCTCCGGAAACTCCAATTTGGCCAATTTTTTAGTGCTGAGGGCTCCTCCAATAGTTGTGGGGTAATGATCCTTATTCACAGGAAAATTCCCTTTAATACAATTAAGGTGGTTAAAAACCCAGGGGGTAGGTATATTCTCGTGCATGGATTACTTCATAATAAGGAAGTAATTCTTGACAGTATCTACGGCTCTAACCAGGATAACCCTGAATTCTTCACTCAACTCGCACTAGTCCTGTAGGCATTCATCTCTATTCCCATGATTATTGGGGGAAACTTTAATTTAGTACTTGATTGGGATATGGACCGGTCCAGTCCTCAGAAAACTAGTTTTTCTCCAGCCCAGTGGGCTTTTAGAGAATTTCTTGCTCAACTTGGACTGTGTGACATTTGGCGGGTGTTGCATCCCCAAGACAGGAAATTCACCTTTGTTTCCTCTGTACACTCCTCTTCTTCGAGGATAGATTACCTACTCCTTTCCCATTCCCTGCTTCCTGCTACACTTGACTCCTCAATTTTGCCTGGAGTTCCCTCAGATCATGCCATAGTTTCCCGTTGGATAACAATGATATCTCTTCCGAATAGGACCCCCAGATGGAAGTTAAATGATTTACTGCTTAAAGATGCTTCTTTTATGAAGCAGATACAAGACCAGATCGATATTTTTTATCATTCTAACAAGGACACCTCGAACAGGCCCGATCTATTATGGGGAGCCTTTAAGGAGTATACTAGAGGAATCTTAATCAGCCTGGCTACATACAGGAAAAAGGCTTCCAGTGCTAGGCTGTCCCAATTGCTCACCCAAATTAAAATTTTAGAAGATGACCCTGCCCTTTCCAGTGCAGAAAATAACTGGCAGGAGTTAATTAAATTGAGAGCTGCATACATGGAACCCCTCCAGGAAAAATCGGATTATTACATATTAAAAACTCAGGCTTCATACACCGATCATGTGGAAAAGGCAGGCTGGCTCTTAGCTCTCAGGGTAAAACAAGTGGAAACAGCCCATTACATCACCTCCATATGGTCTTTGCATGATAATTCCCTTAAAACCCATCCCTTGGAAATTATAAAAGAATTTACTAATTACTATAAGGAGTTGTATGGCCCCATGTCCACTCCCCCAATGGCCCAACAAATTCAGGGTTTCTTACAGGACTCGCATTTACCTTGACTTTCTAGGGAGCAACAAGATGCTTTGTTGGCTCCAATAAATTCGGATGAAATTTCCGTGCTTATTAAAGCCCTCCCAATTAACAAGACGCCAGGTCCTGATGGATACTCAGCTCTATTTTATAAAAAGTTTCAAGATCAATTAATGCCAATGCTCCTTCCCCTGTATAAGCACATCCTATCTGGGGCAGATACTGACACCTCGTTATTTGAGGCTCTAATCATTTTGATCCCTAAACTGGGTAAACAGCTGGATTGTGTTTCTAACTACCTCCCGATTTCGTTAATAAATCAGGACATCAAGATCCTGTCTAAACTTTTAGCGAATCATTTGGCAAAGGTATTGGGTGGCCTGATAGGATTGGAACAAATAGGGTTTATGAAGGGGCGGTCCTCGGCGGATCACTTAAGAACTCTTTCGCATGTCTTCTCGGTGTCCAGGGACGCACCTTATCCTGCCGTTTTGATATCCCTGGACACCGAGAAGGCATTTGACAGGGTACACTGGGAATACCTTTTCCAGGTTTTAGAGAATTTCAGTTTCCCTCCACTTTTCGTTAATTGGATACATGCAATATATAAATCCCCCTCTGCCCGGGTCTCAGGGGATGGAGTTATCTCACAAAGTTTCACTCTCCATACAGGTACCAGGCAGGGATGCCCCTTGTCACCATTATTATTTAATTTCTATCTCGAACCCTTAATTAGAAGGCTGCAAAACTGTCTGAATATCAAGGGGATCCCTATTTTTCCCTGCGAAGTTAAGGTGTCCGCTTATGCGGATGATCTTCTCCTGCAGTTTTCCGACCCGGGAAGCTCTATTCCGTATATTCTGGATATAATTGCCTCTTTTGGTAGTATTGCTAATTACATGCTAAATATTGGTAAAACCATTGTATTCCCCCTAAACCATAAATCCTTTAGGTCAGAGATTGAGGTTTACGGATTGAAGTGGCAACAAGATTCTCTTCGATACTTGGGAGTAGAACTTGCCCGTAGCTGTAACCATGCTATTAGGTTAAACTTAGACACTCTGGTGAATAAGGTGGCTCAAGATTTAAATAGGTGGGCTTCTCTTCCTATCTCGCTGTGGGGGAAAATAAACCTCATTAAAATGAACGTATTTCCCCGTTTATTATATCCCCTGTCCATGCTTAATGTCTGGCTCCCAATATCCTGGTTTAAGAAATTACGATCCCTGTTTATCAAACTCCTGTGGCCTAATAAATCCTCCCGAATAGCTTATCACACCCTGGTGGCCCCCAAGGATAAAGGAGGCTTGAGATTGCCCAATGTACCTTTGTATTTTTGGGCTGCTTATATTAACAAGTATATGAGATGGACATCTCAGGGAGTACCAGGTAAGGCCCTGGCATGGTTGCAGATTGAATTAGAGCTGATACGTTCACATGGTTTAAACCCCATGGGTTTGTTGCATGTCAGGGAGAGCCTCCTGCCGGTAAAGCTCAAAAGCTCGGTAATTTACTCTTCACTCAAAATCCATACACAGGTCTGTAGATTCCTTAAATATAATCACTTCAAGGATCTTAGTCAACCTATTGTATGCAATCTCAATCTTAAAATTGGGGGCAACCAATCTCTCCACACTGGCTCTCAATACCCTCGGAGCGGGAAGTCTCTAGTCTTATAGATGATAACTATGGATGGATGTCTAATCAGGAAATTACAGACAAGCTGGGTATCTCCAACAGACATACTTTCCAGGTTATTCAACTTAGGCATGTTCTAATAAGTTTCTTTGGCCATTCACCCTGGGCAGATCAGCGTATACCCTTCCTCAAGGAATTCAGTACAATGAGTAGTGGCCCTTGGGCGGTAGCTAAGATCTATAACATTTTGATTGGTTGGAAATCACCAGATCACTACGGACCAACGGGTCTGTGGGGATCCTTTTTCCCCTGGGAAGGTGATTGACTGGTCGTCTATCTGGTATACCTCCCACAAATTTATCAAACAGGACAGGTTAAAGCTAATGCAACTTTTTATATTGCATAATGCTTATTATACACCCTGCAAACTGGTGAAGCGGGGACTCAGGTTTTCCAATATCTGTGTGAGGTGTCAGCAGGAGGAGGGTAATTTACTTCATATCTTCTGGGAATGTCAGAAGGTGGCCCCCTTGTGGAGTAAGATTATGCAATCTGCAGATCCCCACTTGGGCCTAGAGGAATTATTTACCCCCCGAATTTGCCTCCTAGGTGACTTATCTGGAGTTAGAGTTAGCAATTGAAAATATCATATTACCCTCATAGCGATGTCAGTCAAGAAGTTGGTGTTAAGACATTGGCTCGACCAGCAAGAAATTTCTTATGAAGAATGGTTGACGGAAATTTTAGCTAATTTGTGTACCGAGAAAACTATTGCTAATTTGAACAATACAATGTCTAACTTCAATAAGATTTGGGACCCTCTTTATACTCTTTATTCACTGTAGGGTCATTTAAAAGAGATACGTGTGATACAGGATTAGATGAACAATCCCGACAGAGCAGATCTTAGCGGGGTACGAGGTTTTATGCACTTTTAACCTAGTGGATAAGGATATGGGGGAAGATAGGAGGGAGGGAGGGGAGGGGGTTTAATGGAAAGGGGAGGCAGATTCATGTATAAGTAACAGTGTATAGAAATGATTTGTCTGTATGTATATCTGCCCGAGTTGTATCATGGGTAAAATGATCAATAAACTTTAAATTAAAAAAAACCAAAAAAGCGTAAATGCATGCGCAGATCATGCTTAATAACTCCACAGCTGTATATCTGACTGGTACAAAACTTGGCACTTCCCAAGGCGTATGGGTCTTGATCATGTATTCCAAATTTCAGGCAAATCTGTCAAATGGTTGCAAAGCTATTAAGGTGCACCATTTTGGGTTTAACATGTAAATGGCTCCTCAACCCTAACTATAGTGGCACTACTGTGCCACTATAAAATATATATATGTATATGTATATATATATATATATATATATCATGGTGAGGTAGCACCAGCATCAGGGCTTTCTATGTTAAACCCCCTAATTTTGCTCATTAAAAATATTGCAACCATTCAACAGATTTGCATGAAATTTTGAATGCTCATTTTTGTGGAGGTAGATGTTTTGAAGTGCTAAGTTTCATTCTAGTCAGATATGCAGATTCAGAGCTGCGGATAGAAATACAAGGCAAGAAAATCACAGGTTTTTGCTATTTTTTGCAATCGCATATCACCCAGACAGTTTGGAAATTTGGTCTGAAATGTTCAGTGTAGAAAGGGTTTGCCTCAGAAGGGTTTCCTTTGCTGGTTTGGTGAACAAATATTAACTCATTCCAAAGTTCTTACATTTTTAAATTTTGGGTTCTGAGCATGCTCAGTCAGCCTAAAAAAATAGTGTATGAAGTTTTCGTATGCGGAATCCTTTCCATGAGGGCAATGATCTTTTTTCAGTTGCTGCCATCTTATTTTTTTTTCTTAAAAATTCTAATTTGGCAAAACACAAGAATTACATTGTGGAGAGTGACCAACACATGTAGCTTGCTTATTGGGACATGGATTCTGGCCTTAACTCTTACAGAAATGTCACAGAATTGTTCTTTTTTAACATTATAAATCTTTTTTCATGACTCATGATACATAAAATGATTCACTAAAAATACCACCAACAGCTTAATCTGGTTCAAGACCAGTTGGCATTCATCTGTATCCCCCCCACCCGGGTCGTGCCTAATAATAGGCAGGACTTGTGTAGTGCACTTACCCAGTCAACACAAAAAAACCAAAAAAACTAAATAAATAAATTCATATTTCATATCACGAGTCACAGAAAAAATAATTTTTCATGAGGGGAAAATAATTTTCCCTTTGCAGGCATCTTTTCCCTGGGTGTATAGTGCCACCTCCACCCTCTAATGGCTGCTCCCCTTGATTATTGTGGTTGTCCTGGTTGCTAGTGGCACCCCCATTCTCTGATGTCCATCGGAAATTGAAAAAAAGAAAATGGTCCCTCAATGTGTTTTTTATCTGTAAAAAAAATATCCATCAGTGATGCATCCCCCAAACCCAACAGTCCACTGAACACCCACCACCCTGCACCCCTCCATACCCCCCACACACACTCTCACTCAGCTGATCAGGTCCCAGTGTGAAGATCCACCTTCTGATCGAAGACACGTCTTGCTGCTGGAACCGGCGACTGCTATATGAGAAATAAGCTAAGTCCTGTTCAATGTATTTCAATGGAGTTTTCAACCTTGGTGTATAACTTTGTCATTTTTAAAAATTTTGACAGCAAATTTTCAACATATCCTTTCTGAGACCCTTCCTCATGAAAAATGTTGGTGGTATTTTGCAAATCCTGACTGAAAGGCAATTTTGTAGTCAGTTGGTAAAATCACCTTTCAGGCCAAATTTCAAAATTTTCACCATACTTGTTCATAAGGTGGGGTGATAATAAGTGTATGTTGAAAATGTTGGATCAAAATATGTTAAAATGGCAATGTTGCACATATCCATTAACATTTCGCTGTGCTCACTCCTAATTCTTGAGATTTTCAATATTTTCACTCCTGACTTTCAACATAGCCATTTCATTACACCAGCTCATGAATGTGACAGCTGCCAGTTTTCAAGTCTTGGCCAAAATGTCTTTTTGCACCTGTGGTGTGGAATGATGCTGTGGTGGTGCAGAATGATGTTTCAGTAGGGATTTGACAATTTTAAGTACCAGATTCATGAGGTGGGGTAATAAGATGGCTATGTTGACAATTTGGTTAGAAACATAGAAACATAGAATTTGACGGCAGATAAGGACCGCTTGGCCCACCTAGTCTGCCCATTTCCCTATCTAACAGATAAGCTGCAAACCCTAGTTAACCAACAGCCTACTTCCTCCTACCCCCCGCTAGAATTGCCTTACTGTAAGTCTGTCCCATGCATTCTTGAATTCCCCCACTGTTTTTGACTCTAAGACCTCCTCAGGAAGGCTGTTCCATGCATCTACAACCCTCTCTGTGAAGAAATACTTCCTCACATTACCTCTGAGCCACCCCCTCACTATCTTCAAATTGTGCCCCCTTGCTCTTGCTCATCTCTTTTTCTGAAAGATGCTATCCTCTTGGACGTTGTTGATTCCCTTGAGGTATTTGAAAGTTTCTATCATGTCCCCCCTCTCCCTCCTTTCCTCGAGGCTATTCATCTTAAGCTCCTTTGGTGTTTCTTCATATGTCTTTTGGTGCAGACCCTGCACCTTTTTGGTTACCCTCCTCTGGACAGCCTCCTCCCTGTCTATGTCTTTTTGGAGATGGGGTCTCCAGGACTGTACACAGTACTCTAGATGTGGTCTTACAACTGTTTGTACGCAGGGCCAACAACTTCTTGTTTTCTACTGGTGATGCCTCTACCTATGCATCCCAGTATCCCCCCAGTCCTCCTTATTGCCTTCTCACATTGTTGGCCCACCTTTAGGTCATCTGATATGACTACCCCCAGTCCCTTTCCATTTTTGTTGTTATCAGTATCCCACCCCACATTGTGTACTCTTCCCCTGGGTTTTTGTTTCCCAGGTGCATTGCTTTGCACTTCTTTGCATTGAATCTAAGCTGCCATACATTTTTGACCATTCCTCCAACCTTGCCAAGTTCCTTTTTCATCCTGTCCACCCCACCTTGTGTATCAACCCTGTTGCAGATGTTTGTGTCATCTGCAAAGAGATATACTTTCCCTTCCAATCCCTCTGCAATCTCACTTATAAAGACATTAAAAAGGACCAGCCCCAGTACTGAACCCTGCGGTACCCCACTAGTAGCCCCCTTTCTTCACTGTGGACTCCATTTACTATTACCTGCTGTGTCCTGTTGTCCAGCCAGTGTTTTACCCAGGCTACCAACCTGGGACCCACTCCCAGGCTGGCTAATTTGTTTATTAATCTTTTGTGTGGGACTGCGTCAAATGCCTTGCTAAAGTCTAGGTAGGTAGTCTAGGTCCACAGCCCCTCCCTGGTCTACTACTTTGGTCACCCAGTCAAAAAAAATCAATTAGATTTGTCTGACATGACCTTCCTGCTGTGAATCCATGATGCCTTGGGTCCTGTGCCCCACTGGCCTCTAGGTACTCAACAATTCTTTCCTTCAGAAGTTATTCCATCTTTTTCCCTGCTACTGAGGTCAAACTGACAGGTCTGTAGTTTTGTGCCTCTGTCTTGCTCCCACTTTTGTGAAGGGGAATCACATCCGCCTCCCTCTAGTCCTCAGTTACCACACCATCCTCCCATGATTTATTAAAAAGGGTAGTCAGTGATGTTACTAGTTCTTTCCTTAGTTCTTTTAGAATTGTGGGGTGAATCCCATCAGGCCCCTTTGCTTTATCCACCTTCAGTTTTAAGAATTCTTTCAGAACCCTTTCTTCTGTGAAATGACTAATATCAACCCCCCATCCAGAGTGCTTCTATTGACTGGATTAGGTATCTCCCCCTGCTTTTCCATTGTGAATACTGAGCAGAAGTACTCATTCAGTATCCCTGCTTTTTCACTGCCATTCTCTGCCCAACCACCTTCCTCTTTATTCAGCCTCAGTATCCCTGCCTTAGTTTTTCTTTCCTCCCTAATGTACCTATAAAAGGTTTTATCCCCCTTCTTAATTGAGCTGGTTATCTTTTCAACAGTTTGGGCCTTTGCTATTCTGACTGCCGTCCCCACTTCCTTCTGCTTTAACTGATACAGTTCTCTTTCCTGCTCCTTCTGTGTTTCCTTATACTTCCTGAATGTTGTCTTTTTCTCCCTTACCTTTCCTGCCACTTATTTTGAGAACCATAGTGTGTATTTCTTTCATTTTGATTTATTTATTTGCTTCACACAAAGGCTTGTTGCCTCTGTGATGATGGTTTTGATGTTTACCCATTGTTGCTCCACCCTACCTTGTTGCCTGTTTACTAGTGCTTTTCTGAGGCACTCTCCCATTTTGACAAAATCAGCCCTCCTGAAGTCCAGCAACTTCACTTTTGTGTGGCTTGACTCTACAGCTAAGTTTATCATGAACCACACTATTTGGTGGTCACTTGTTCCCAGATGGCTACCCACTTCAAGATCAGACATCCTATGTTCATCCCCATTTGAGAGTACCAGGTCTAATATTAATTCCTCCCGAGTGGGTTCCAAAACTAGCTGTCTGAGGCATGCCCCCTGTAGGCCATTGAGAATGGCCCCGCTCTTGGATGTGGCTTCGCAAAGGTGCTCCAGTTAACATCTGGCATATTCAGGTCCCCCATCAGCTTGGTGTTGACCTACAAAAACATACATATATGCATCAATGGAGGGATGGGAGTGCAGGGCCCAGTGGGCCTTGTGCTTCCACAGCAAACAGGGATCGAAAAATGTGCTAATGCAGCATTTAGGGTTCAGGCTAAAGTGACAAAAGTAGGGAAATTTGGCTTTAGGGTTTCTAACCATAAAACCCCTACCCCATCTCTAAAGAAGATTAGGGATAGGTTCTTCCTAAGGGTTGTCAATTCTAAATCTCACCCCATTAAGTGTGTATTTTTTTGGAGTGTATAGCATGGGGTGACCTTTAGAGCTGACAACCCCTATATTCTTTGCAAAAAAACTGCATTAATGCAACATTTAGGATTCAGACTAAAGTGAAGAAATTAGGGAAAGGGTTTTAAGGTTTCCACCCCTAAAACCCCACCACAACCCCTAAAACAAATCAGGGGGGGTGCAGTCTTCCTTGGGATTGTCAACTCTAAAGCTCACCCCAATTGTTGTATTTGTTTCTGGACTGAATAGAATGAGGTGAGCTTTAGGACTGACAACCTCAAGGAAGACTGCAACCCTGATTTGTTTTATGGATGATGGTGGGGTTTCACTGTTGGAAATCCTAAAACAAAATGTCCCTACTTTTTTCACTTTAGTCTGAACCCTAAATGTTGCAGTAATGCAGTTGTTTTGCTAAGAATTGCCTTATTTTATGAGATAGTATAACTGCATCCTTATTTGTCTGTGTTAGTCCATCCATCCGTATTTTATGAAATTGTGTAATCATATTTTTATTTGCCTGTAATCCTTCCATAGATGTGTAAATGTATATTGCTGTGGACCAATAAAACTTCTGTCAAATTGTCACATTAGCCTTCTTGTTACCCCACCTCATGAATACAGTACTGAATATTATCAAATCCCAACTAAAACATTATTCTGAGCCATAGGAATGTCATTCCATGCCTCAGGTGTGAAAACACAGATTTGGCAGGATTTGAAAAATGACAGCTGTCACATTCATGAGATAGTGTAAAAAAATGGTTATGTTGAAAATGTGGGGTCAACATATTTAAAATTACTAAAGTTACGAGCAAGTGCACCAAAACTTCAACACATGCACATAAATTTGCCATTTTTGCATATTTTTAGACTACATTTTCAACATAGCATTCTTATGTCCCACCTTATGTACAAGGGTGGTAAAATTTTCAAATCCTGCCCAAAAGGTGATTTTGCAAAGTGACTGTGAAAACACCTTTCAGGCCGGACTTGTGTAATTTCACCACCATTGTTTATGACGTGGGGTAATAAAAAGGCTATGTCAAAAATTTGGGTTCAAAATATGCAACAATGGCAAAGTTATGCAACAGTGCAGAAAAGCCCATTGAAATGCATTGAACCACACTTACCTTAGTTTCTCATGTTGCAGTCGGTGGTTCCAGCAGCAAGGCGTGTCTTCAATCAGAGAGTGGATCTTTGCCCAGGGACTTGTTCAGGTGAGTGAGGAGGTGTGGGGGGGTGCAGGGTGGTGGGTGTTCAGTGGGAAGTCAGGGTTGAGGGTGCCAGATCAGCAAGAGGCCATTTTCTTTTTCACAGGTTTAAAAGAAAGGTCATTGAGGGTCAATTTCTTTTATTTCAGACAGGGACAGGATCAGGAGGTGCCACAAGACACCAGAAAAGCTTTAAAACATATGGGACCAGCAACTGGAAGGGTGGGAGTGCCACTAGACACCAGGGAAACAGTGATAAAATACAGGGATGGGTGATCAGGGGGTCAGGCATCACTAGGCACCAGGGAAAAATGAAATAATTACATGGACAGTGACCAGAGGGTGGGGATGGCCCTAGACACCAGGGAAACATTAAATCATTACAGGGGCAGTGATTGGAGGATGGGGGCACAATTATACACCAGGGAAAAATAAAGTAATTATGGGGACAGTGATCAGTGGGTGGGGATGCCACTAGACACCATGGAAAAGTAAATAATATGGGGATGACAATCAGAGGGTGTGGGGTGCCTCTAGACACCAGGGAAACATTAAATCATTACCAGAATGGCAACTGGAGGGTGAGAGTGCCTGCAGACAACAGGAAAACATACAATGATTACAGGGACAGTGACTGGAGGGTGAGGGATGCCAATAGACACCAGGGGAAAAAATAAAAAATATACAGAGGTGGCAATAGCAGAGTGGGAAGTGCTACTAGACACCAGGGAAACAATAAAAATGCAGGTAGGGCAACTGGAGGGTAGGGGGGTGCTACCAAACACTAGAGAATAATTAAAACAATATGGGGATGGTGATTGGAAGGTGTGGGGTACTGCTAGACACAAGGGGAAAAAGAGATGTATTGCTGAAATCCTTTTTTGTTTGCAGGAATCCTTTTCTGCATGAAACAAGAAAAGGAAATGAAAATGGATCCTGTCAAAAGAAAAAAGAATTTCAAATCTTTTTCCATATGAAGGGATCCTTTTTCATTTAAATAAAAATAGCATGCGAAAAAGGATACCTTCAAATGCAAAAAGAATCGGAAAAACACTAACTCAGAAATGTTTTTTCATTAGAAGGTATCCTTTTTCATTTGAACAAAAAAGTGTATGAAAAAGTATCCCACCCTTTTTCATTTGATTGAAATTATTATATCAAAAAGGATCCCTTTAAACTAAAAAAAGAATTATAAAAAAAAGTCCAGATTCCTTTTCTATATGAAGCAACCTTTTTCATATGAATAAAAAGGTCATACAAAAAACATGAAAAAAAATTAGTCCAAAATCTTTTTCTGCATGTAGGGGTTCTTTTTCATATGAACAAAGAAGGACATATGAAAAAAGCAGACACGAGTCACAAAAAGCCTTTAAAAATAAAAAATAAAAACACACCTTTGGGGGTCATTTTTCCAACAGTTAAGTGCAGAATTCATCTAATGGGGTCCAGATGAGCAAGATGCATGTGTTGGTATCTCTTTCTACACACTGTCATTTTTGTGCCTTTTGAAATTATTTTTTCTATATTGTGTTTATGCCCAGAGCTCACAGACAGGGCTCCAGCCACTCAATTGGAGGGCTTGCATCTATCCACTACCTGTGTCCCAGTTCCCAGGATCACAGTCAGGACCATTATGGAGCCTGCCAGCTCCATTTCCATTGTTCTCCCCTACCCTTGGTTTACTTTGTTTACTTGGTTAGAAGGTACAAAAGAAGGCCAAGGGCCATCGAGAATGTCCCCCACTCTAAGTGGGACTTTAGAACTGATGTAAGTTCTCCCTGATCCAGCTATCAAGTCTATTTTTGGAGGAATTTAGGCTACAGGCATCCACCAACTCCTGTAGTTGCATGTTCCATAGCCTTGGGGCTCTTATGAAAAATAAGTTTCCCTTTTGTTGGTTTTAATTGGTAGGACATTGAGCTGCTTGTTATGCAGTCTAGGGACTATCCATCTAGTTGAATATGTGAGTCCACAATGGTTCATAAAAATAGGTGATTGGAGTATTTATATGTCATGAGTAAGTCACCTCTTTTTCTTCTGGTTTCTAGTGAGTGAAGACCAATAAGCTTTAATCGTGTTGGGTGCTTGAGGACTTGTGTCTGGTTTAGAAAAGACTGAGCAAAAATATTTATTAAATTAATTTGCAGTGTCTATATCAGATTGGGCTCTAAATCCATTGTTGGCTATTGGCCCTATTTTCCTTGAATTGCTTTTTTTATTATTCAAATATGAAATGAGTGATTTATGATAGTCTTTAGTATGAGCTAGTTTAAATTCCAGTTTAGTTTTGGCACTATTGAAGATCTGACCAGCTTTCTTTTTCTTGGAATGTTTAGATACAAAGGCCCATCCATTGTTTTCAGTGATGGTTGGTACGTGTTCATCACAAGTTTGTCGGGGGATGACATCAGAACAAGATGGAGTATTTTAAGGGGCTTCAAGTTGTTCTACCATATGGTCTACCCTTGTTGCAGATGCATGTATATGTGTGGAGACATGCCCATGCTGCGGTCCCTGCAGCACCATCCCTTCATGTCACCCCATGCCCTACACTGTCCCATAGGCTTCCACCTGCTGGAAGTCACATGGCAGGGGTGACAATGTCCCTCCCCAGGAGAGGAGAACTGCCTCGTGGCAGCTCAGTCCAGCTTCTGCCCCCCCAGCTGACCCCTGACAACCCAGGCTTATTCCCAAACCTGGGTCACCGGCGTGACTCAAGGTGTGGCATCCAGCATCTCAACCCTCAGCACCACTGGGCCAGCCTTGAATTTTTTTTTTAAACGGAAACAAGATGGTGGCAAATGAAAATGAATCTTTTCATCACAAAAAATGATTGTCCCATATAACAAAGGAATCCTTTTTCCTGCTGCCAAATTCTGTTTTGGTTCCAAACATCTATCATGAAGTGTTTACTGAGCATGCTCAGAAATCAAAATTGTAGAAATTAATAACTTTATGATGGATTAATATTTTTTTCACCAAATCAGTGAAAGGCACATCTGTAGGCCAAGCCCTTTCTACCCTAAAAGTTTCAGACAAAAATTTGAAAGCGTCTGGGTGAAAAGCAATGACAAAAATAAAAACTGGAAAAAACAGCAATTTGTTCAATTTTTACACTATTCGCATCTTGCAATCCACATATCTGACTGGAACGAAAGTTGGCATTTTAAAAGATCTACCCCATGAGACTGCACATGCAAAATTTTGTTCACATCCACTACACAGTTGCGAAGTTATTAAAGTGCAAAATTTGGGGTTTAACATTAAAGTGCCTATTCAACAATATAGTGGCACGACCACGCCTCTATAAGAGCTAACGTGCCACTATGAGATATCATATATATATATATATATATATATATATCTATATAGATATAGATATATATCTATATAGATATAGATATCTATCTATCTATCTATATATATATATATATATATATATATGTATTCATTGAAAAAAACTCTGTTAATGCATCAGTTAGGTTGTTTCCACAGCAACAAAAGTCTGGAAATGCGATGTTAGGGTTACCAGACCATGATCCCCCAACCACCTGACCCCCCATCCTCCACAGACTAACAGATGCCTAGGTGTGCCATGGGGCCATGCAGCATAACTCTCATTCCACATGTAAACAAGTTGACATGCTACAGTAAAGGAGAATGGGGTGAGAGTTAGGCTGCACAACCCCATGGCATTAACTGAGTTTCTTTGCAATGAATTTCCCTTCTTTTTGAGAAACTATAATATAAATAGTAAATGATATGTGCTGGTGGGAGCATGGGGTAATGATATGTGTTTGTGGGAGTGCTAGCCCTCTGGGTTTGTGCTCCCACTTACACATAAGCACAGAGCCATACAGCAGCCCTATAGGGAAAGGACACCTTGTAACATTAATTTGCCCATATCTGGGGAACCGTAGCAGCTAGTAAAAAAAAATTGAAGTGTGGTTGTAATCATGACAGTGACTATTTCCAACAACATGAAGTCAACCAAAACCATATTGTGCATTGGGTCCAAGATGGGGCAGCAAAATGTGCTGTGAATATGAAGTCTGTGGGCATAATAGTGGTCCTCAGACATGAAAATGGGCAATTGAAACAGTAAATCGCAAATATCTCAGGGACCATAAAAGGTAGGAACAAAATTCTAATTTCATGGGTTTCAGGACCTTCCAACCTAGATCAGAACTTAATCCCAATGAAAAGTCCATATCTTGGACCGTTTTTGAGATAACGGGCCCCAAAAGGCATCACGGACGCTGCAATGTTATCCTATGGGAAAATTTCTGAACTTCAGAGTGCTGTAACATTGGGCCCCTGGAATGTTTTGAACCAAACCATAAAAAGGCACATCTGTAGGACCAGAGCTTGCCACCCTGTGAATTTCAGCCAAAAAGACCAAATTGTTTTGTTGTAGGAGGCTAGCAAATATTTGCAGTTACTTTGAGCATACTTTCGAAAAATACGTTCGCAAATCATGAAAGTTTCACAAAATAAACCAGGAAACTTTTGCAATTGTGAAAGTATTTTTTGGGAAAAGTTTAAAAATGTATTACTGGGGGGTTTAACCCCCCCAAAAAGATATGGCTAGCATCCCTAGGACCTGACTAGGCAAACAAAACAATCAGTGTTTACCTAGAGGGTCCCAAATTTAAACAACAGATATTTTTCTGTGCCATTAACTGTAAACAAGATGGCTGACTCACGAAAGTAGAAGAGACATTTGCGGCAGTAAAAATAGCCTCTCATGAATGTTTTGTGATTTTTGTTAACTTTTCCAATTGACTATAATGGGAAATTTGTTTTTTGAATAACTTTTGAATGGTTTAATATTTTTTCACCAAATCTTCAAAAAGGGACATCAGTGACCAAGACTACATCTTCCCTGAAGATTACAGGCCAAACAGACAAAGCATGTGGGCTGTGGGAGCGAGCAAAGAAACACATAAAAGTCATTTTGTTGTGTTATTTTGTGTTCTGTAGTTCCACAACTGTACATCTGACCATAATGAAACCTGCCAGATCCAGAGACCTATGTTACCAGACCATGCATGCAAACTTTTAGGCACATCTGTCATAAGGTGGCAAAGTTATTAAGGTACACAATTTGAGGTTTTGCATTAAAGTGTGGCTACTCAACCCTAACTATAGTGGCACTACCGTATGCACTGTATATACATATATATATATATATATTATATATATATTAGAGGCAAAAACTCTGTTTAATGCATTAGATAGGGTTTTCCACAGCGGCAAAAGTGAGAAATTCGGTGTTAGGGTTGAAAGCCCCTTGGACCACCCCCCACACCCCCTACCAGCATCGGGGTGCACATTGGGGTTGCTGGCCCTAACTCTCACCCCATCAGATGTGTGAAGAAGCAGAGGTATAGGAGAATGGGGTGAGAGCTAGGACCGACAACCCCAATGCGCATCCCGATGTTGGTTGGGGGTGTAGGTGGGGGGTGCAAGGGGGGTCTTTCAACCCTAACACCAAATGTCCTCACTTTTGTCACTGTGGAACAACTCTTCCCTCCAAATTTCAGCCCAAAAGACCAAACCATTATTTTGCAGTAGGTCGGCAAAGGATTCCTGTAATGTGGTGGACACCGTAATGTTTTCCTATGAGAAAAAGTGTCAAGTTTGGAGTGCCGTAACTTTGCCACCCTGTAATATTTTTTCAGCCAAATACTGAAAGCCAGATCTGTTAGATGTTGGCTGCATTCCCTCCAAATTACAGCCCAAAAGACCAAACCATTCTTTTGCAGCAGGGTGGCAAAGAATTGCTGTCATTTTGCCACAGCCTGGAAAAGTACTGTTGAACTTTGTGAAAGCTTTCGCAAATTCATTCAACAGTGTCGCAAGTGCAAAAGTACTTTATGAAAGTACTTTTTCCAGAAATTTGAAAAACACATTTCTGGGGTGTTATCCCAAAATAAAGACATGTCTAGCCTCCTCAGGGTTCGACTAGGTGAATACAAAAAGAATTAGGTTGCTAGAGGGTCCAAAATTTAAATGCCAAGCATTTTTCTGATGACCAACTGAAAACAAAATGGCAGATTTGCAAAAGCAAAAGGGCCATTTGCGAAAGTAAAAACTGCATTTGTGACACTTTCAAACTTTTTGTAAACTTTTCCCATTGACTTGTAATGGGAACTTGTTTTTTGAATAACTTTTGAACCATTTAATATTTTTTCATGAAATCTTCAAAAGACACATTGGGGGGCACCCCGGCAGCACGTTCCCTGAAGTTTTCAGACTGGTCGTGCAAAAAATACGACCTGTAGGTGAGAGCAAAGAATTTGCAAAAAAGCATAAATGCACATTTTGTTGGTGCTTAATAACTCCAAAGCTGTATATCAGACTGGTACATAACTTGGCAGATCCCAAGACCTATCATGCCCAATTGTGCATACCAAATTTCAGGCACATCTGTCAAACGGTGGCAAAGTTATTAAGGTAAAAATTTGACCCTTTAACTTTAAAATGGCTCCTCAACCCTAACTATAGTGGCACTACTGTGCCACTAATATATATATATATATATATATATATACAACGTATGTTGTCAGATAAATGAGAGTATAAAACATGGTATCTCACATGGGCCGTGAAGATAACATTGTTATCTTCATGTTCCTATACGTCATATGTTATCTCCACATTCCTATACATCATATCGAAACTTATCTGGTTGATCCTGCCACTCTGAGTACTTTCACTTTCCCTAGAATTGTAGCGTGACCGAGCGCTATATACAGTGATGATTTGTAGATTCCCAAATGTTTTTCAGAATGTGCCCCGAGTTCAGTAAGTTAGAATGCGCCATAATTTGTCAGTATTTTCTTGTAAAAAAGCTTCAAACTGCACACAGAGTGCAGCAGTGACCGAGCCGTCGGCTTTTCAAAAGTAAAATGAAGCGCGAGCGTCTGTTGCCTAGTTAGGGCTGTTCCACAGTGACAAAGTGAAGAAGCCGTGTTAGGTTGAAAAGCCCCTCATTACCTCAACCCGCATCGGGTGCACGCTAGTCATCGGTCCTAACTCTAACCTCATCACATGTGTGAAGAAGCAGAGGTATAGGAGAATGGGGTGAGAGTTAGGACCAATGACCCCAATGCACACCCCAATGCCAGTTGGGGGTGGGCTGGGGGGTCCAAGGGGGGTTTCCACCCTAATACTGAATTTTCTCACTGTTGTCACTGTGGAATAACCCTAACTAATGCATTAAATGGAGTTTTTTTGCCTCTAATTTCTCTACTTTTTGAGAATGATGATGAGAAATAATGAATGTAATGCGGCAGCGGGGCCCCGCGCTTCCACCACGTGATGTCTTGTGACATAGTAACAAGCACAGCAATGCAAACAGATGCATGAACAGTGGTGCACATAGTAACCTAAGCGTAAATAGTAAAGGAAACGTTAATAGAAACGCAAGCACAAAGTGACGCCGAAGCAAACAGTGACTCAAATGGACATTGAAGCGCTTATGAAAATGCAACTGGTAATGTGAACAGAAACGGAAATGTGAATGCAAGAGCACACGTAAATACAAACCGTAATGCGCACAGGCATGGTACCACAATTGTAAATGCAAATGGTAAAGTTAACATGAAGAATAATGCCAAAGGAAAGAGAAACAGAAATGGGAACAGATGTGCGTATGGAAACGCAAACTGAAACTCGCACGGGCACAGCACCACAATTGTAAATGCAAATGGTAACAGTAACAGCAAGGAAGATGCAAAATGAAAGAGAAACAGAAACGCAAATGAAAGAGCTGCCATAAATGCAAATGGCAATGCGCACGGTGATGCAAACAAAAACACAAACAGAAACATTAGTGGAAACGCAAATGGTAACAGTAACGAAAATGCAAGATCGAATGACAACGCAAAGGGTAACACACATGGTGGCATACATGGGAACAGTAATGCAAACGGGAATGTAAATGTTAAGTGTCACATCAAAAAGAACACAAACGGGAACAGAAACAGAACACGAACGCGAGTGCTCACGTAAACGCAAACCGTAATGCATACAGCCACGGTACCACAATAGTAAATGCAAATGGTAAAGTTAACATGAAGAATAATGCCAAAGGAAGCAGAAACAGAAATGAGACAGTAGCACGGAAAGCATAAACCCGCACGATGAACCGGAACCGCAATTGTTAAAGCAAAAGGTAATGGTAACAGCAACAATAACGTCAAAGGAAAGAGAAATGCAAATGAAAGCTACTACAGAAATGCAATCTGTTATGCGCACAGCCATGGTACCACAATTGTAAATGCGAATGGTAACAGTAACAGCAAAAATAACACCAAAAGAAACAGAAACGAAACAGAAATGCAAGTGCGCATGAAAATGCAAACCGTAACGCACGTGGATGTTACCCCAATTGTAAATGAAACTGGCAACTGTAACAGCAACAATAACGCCAAATGACACAGAAACACAAACACAAGCGAAAACACAAACCGTAATGCACACAGTGGAGTAGACTGTAATGGTGCCACAAACGGTAACGGAAACGCAACTGGAAACGCTAAGTGGCACAGTAACGAAAAGGGCAATAATCTTCTTTCCCAAAAATGCATTGAAACACAGTGAAACAAAGAATGTATACATAACAATGGGCCTTGGAGCAGAAAATGAGGACTTGGAATATTAAATTGCTTATATCTCAGGAACCGTACGATGTAGAAAAAAAATGTAAATTTCATATGAATTCTGACTTTCCTGGCTAGTTTTGTACTTAGCTGCTGCTAGGGGGCTAAGCATTTTTGTGATGAAAAGTCCATATCTCCCACCGTTTCCAAGATACGGGCCCCGAAAGGTGCGACGGGTGCTCTAATGTTATCCAATGGGAAAAAGCATTAACTTCGGAGTGATATCGCTGGGCCGCCCTGTAATATTTTTTCACCAAACCACCAAAAGGCACATCAGTGGGATATTGGCTTCTTCCCTCCAAATTTCAGCCCAAAAGACCAAACCGTTATTTTGCAGCAGTGCAGCAAAGGATTCCTGTAATGTGGCGGACACTGTAATGTTATCCTATGGGGAAAAGTGTCAAGTTTGGAGTGTCGTAACTTTGCCGACCTGTAATATTATTTCACCAAAATACTGAAAGGCACATCTGTGAGATGTTGGCTGTATTCCCTCCAAATTTCAGCCCAAAAAAACCAAACTGTTCTTTTGCAGCAGGGTGGCAAAGAATTGCTGTCATTTTGCCTTAGCCTGGAAAAGTAGTGTCACAATTTGCAAAAGCTTTCACAAAAATTTGCGACACTTTCATGAGTGCGACACTACTTTGCAAAAGTAATTTT
The DNA here is from genome assembly GCA_016271365.2 of Neoceratodus forsteri. Lineage (NCBI taxonomy): Eukaryota > Metazoa > Chordata > Ceratodontiformes > Ceratodontidae > Neoceratodus > Neoceratodus forsteri. The sequence goes on along the minus strand of CM028131.1, from coordinate 1,434,612,726 downwards.
TCCAGAAGCTTGAAAAACATATTTCTAGAGTGTTTAACCTCAAAATAAAGACATGCCTAGCATCCTCAGGGTCCGACTAGGTAAACACAAAAATAATTGTGTTGCTAGAGGGTCCCAAATTTAAATGCCAAGCATTTTTCTGATCACCAACTGAAAACAAAATGTTGGATTTGTGAAAGTAAAAGGGCCATTTGTGAAAGTAAAAACTGCATTTGCAAAAGTGTTGAACTTTTTGTTAACTTTTCCCATTGACTTATAATGGGAACTTGTTTTTTGAATAACTTTTTAACTGCTCAATATTTTTCATGAAATCTTCAAAACACACATCAGGGACCATGGTTGCATGTTCCCTGAAGTTTTTGGACTGGTCGCACAAACCGTGTGACCTGTAGGCAAAAGCAAAGAAATCGCAAAAAAGCGTAATTGTGCAATTGGTTGTCACTTAATAACTCCACAACCGTATATCTGACCAGTATAAAACTTGGCATGTCCCAAGATCGATCATGCCCTATTTAGCATACCAAATTTCAGGCAAATCCGTTGAAGGGAGGCAAAGTTATTAGGGTGCAAAATTTGCCCCTTTAACCTTAAAAGTGCTACTCTACCATAAGATAGATAGATAGATAGATAGATAGATAGATAGATAGATAGATAGATAGATAGATAGATAGATAGATAGATAGATAGATAGAGCTATATATCTATTATAGTGGCATGGTAGTGCCACTATAGTTAGGGTTCAACGGTCACTTCTATGTTAAATTCATAATTTTGCACTTTAATAACTTTGCAACCATTTGACTGATTTGTCTGCAATTGTGCATACACTGTCTGGTTCAATAGATCTCTGGATCTGGCAAATTTCCTTCAGGTCATATTTATGGGTGCAGGGCTATGAAATGTCAAAAAATGTGAAAAATATCACTTTTTTGTCAATTTATTTGTCATGCCATTTCTCTGAAACTGCTAGTCAGTTTACTCCAAAACATTCAGGGCATATTGCGTCTGGGTCACAGATATGCCTTTTGAAGGCTTGGTAAAAAAAAATATTAATCGTTTCAAAAGTTATTAAAATTTCAATTTTCCCGTTATTTCTAGTGGGAAAAATTGGCTGTCCCATGTGGAAGTACCATTTCTCTTTTGCGAAAGCACTTTCTCTTTTGCAAATGGGTTCACTTCTTTTGTGCTTCTGCCATTTTGCTTTTGGTTAGTGATGCGGAAAAAACAACATAATTCAAACAATTCTGCTCCTTGGTAAACACCAACAGTTGTGTTTACCTAATGAGGAATACAATTCTGGCATTAGTTTTTTTTTTTAAAACACTGCCCAGAAATATGTTTTTGTGATTCTGAGGTTGGTAGTGCCCCAAATTTGTGGCACTACATTTGTGAAATGGCAACAAATTGGGCAATATATTTTCAAAAATGCTGCAAACTGTCCCAGGTGTTACATGAAATTATGGGGGGGGGGTCCTAAAAACATCCCTGTAAATTTCAGGGGTAAACAGACCCCAGTATCTGATATCTCAGCCCTCGTTTAGGTAAACACCTGTGTTTTTTGTATAAAAAAAAATGTTTTCATCATTTTACTGTGTGTAACAGGTAGGGGGATAAGGAATGTTAATGAATAAAAACTATATAACGATTGCTGCTTACGCCACTTTCTACTTTTCTGTATGCTGACATCAGGGTGTCTAATCCCCGTGTTAGCAGTATAACATCTTTCCTGCCAGTTTGGAACACTGGGGAGCCCACTCTCATTGTCCCCTGATATGTTCAACCACCCCTCCTCCACACAATGAGGGATACTGGGGAGCCCTCTCCCAGGGTACTGAAAAATGTTTTTTACATATTTGCCGACAGTGAGGTGCCCAGTCTTGCAGTCAGCACTATAGGGTCCCCCTCCTCCACCAGTGTGGGACACTGGGGAGCCCACTCCCAGTGTTCTGAAAAATGTTTTTCCCATATTTGCTGACAGAGTGGTGCCCAATTCCCCTGTCAGCACTGTAAGCACCCCCCACCAATTTGAGACATTGGGGAGCCCATTCTCAGTGTCCCCATATATGTTCTACCACCCCCAGCAGTGTGGTACACTGGGGAGCCCACCCCCAGTGTACCCAAATATTCCAAGAGTAATAACTGTAAAAAAGAAAACTGTCCCCAATGTCTTTTTTTTAGCCTGAAAAAAAGAGAACGGTCCCTAGTCTTCTCCCCTTCCCCATTCTGACCCCAACACTGAGCACCCAGCACCCCACAACCACCTCTTGCTTTATACTTACCACTGGAGATAGTCCCTGTCATCTTCTGTGGACCGGGACAAGTCTGTACTCTTCAAAGTCGAATTGTGAACTGAAGAATCCAGGTAAGTGCCGTATAATGGCTGTCAGTGGTATTTTGAACTTATGGCAATATTTCAGCCATTTTTAGGTATTTTTTCACCACATATTCTACATGGGCATTTTGGGACCCCACCTCATGAACACTGTCACTGTTGTTTTGTTAATTGGATCCATAAGGTGATTCTGTGGTCACTGCACAAAATCACCTTTCAGAAATGAGTAATGAAGTGACAGTGCCAGTGTTCATGAGATGGGGTCCCAAAAAGCCCATGTTGAAAATTTAGTGCAAAAATACCTAAAGACGCCGAAGTTATGCGCTGTCATTGAAATTTTTCTATGCATGCGCATAACTTTAGCGATTTTTAATATATTAACTCCAAATTTTCCACATAGCCATTTTTTCACCCAACTTCATGAACAGTACAGCTGTCACTTCTCACATCTTGCCTGAAACATGTTTCTGCATCAGTGGTGCAGAATGGCATTTTGCCATACAGTAAGAAAGTTTCACCTATGGAGTTTGTGGGGTAGGGTGATAAGATGACTGTGTTGAAATTTTGGCATCAAAATATGAAAAAAAATTACAAAGTTATGACCACTCATTGCAATTTTGGTATGCCTGCTCTTAACTACAGAAATGTTTAATATTTTGACCCTAGATTTACAACATAGCCTTCTTATTACCCCACCTCATGTATGTCACAGCTGTAATTTTTTGAATCCTGCCCAAAATGTGTTTTTGCACCTGTGGTGCAGAATGGCATTGCAGTTGAGCAGAATTATGTTTTGGCAGGCATTTTAACATCTTCTGTACCAGGTACATGTCCTAGGGTAATTAGATGGCTATGATGATAATTTGCTCATGCATCTATGGAGGGATGGGTGCACAGGGTCCAAAGGAGGTGGGGTCCCAAAAAGGCCATTTTGAAAATTTGATGCAAAAAAAAATTGGCAACGATATCAACATAGGTTCAAAATACCATTAAAATACATTAGATGGCACTTACCTTCATTTCTCAGTTTACAGTTTGGCTTTGAAGAGTGCAATCAAGTCCTGGTCCACATAGGATGACAGCATATAACCACCAGCGGTAAGTATAGGGTAAGGGGGGTGTGGTGGGTGCTCAGTGGGAGGGTTGGGATAGGGATGGGGTGGCAGGGATGGCAAAAGATGGTTTTCTTTATTTGAGGTTTAAAAGAAAAAAACAAAGATGTCAGGGGACAGTTTTCTTTTTTTCAGGCATGCATAAATAAAATAATGTTTCAGGACACTGTGGGTGGGCTCACCAGTGTCCCACACTGCTGGGGGGATTAAAGGCCTACACAGAGATTGAGCCCCCAAATTTTGGCACTTTAATAAAACAATGGGCTGTGGGAGTGGGGATCATCTTAATGGGTTCCCAACACTTAGTATTCATTCCCTCCACAGTGCAGAATAAATGCCAGTTTATTTAAAACAAAAAAAAACCAAAAACAAACGCATGACCAGCTTCACATAGTCCCAGAAGCTGACCACTGCAAGATTTTATCCAACACTTTTTACCAGGTTTCCAAAAGGATTTTAAATAGAATTAACTGGCTGTATATCAAAATCATTACTGCTTCAACACATTTCTAAAAATCAGCTTCAACCACAGATTGCAGTATGCAGGGTTAAGGAGTGAAAATGTGTAATGTTACAAATGTTTTGACTAAACTAGGACCACAGTAACCCAGTATTCAGAGCGTACATATATTTAGTCCTGAACCATAAAAAAAAAAACAAGGCAATGCTCTTCAACAGCCCTCAAAACAAGTATAGGCTACACCCCCTCACCATTTCAACTAGCCTTGGAAATACCCTTAAGTAGGTTCAGTCATTTAACTAACTTGGGATATCTCTGGACCGAAATCTATCCTATGGTGCCCACATTGACTGTGTTGCCAAAGCTGCAAATACGCATTTAGACTTACTCTGTTGGCACAGACAGCATCTTCCATTGGAAGCCTTGAAGGTCATTGTCCAGAGCTCCGTGATCTCCATAATTGACTATGACATGATCATCTATGGCTCTGCTTCGGCTACTGCCTTCAGATGAATATCGACATTCCTCAACGAGGCCTGTTGGCTCATCTCTGGTGCCCACCATCTCATACATATGTGTGACATTTATGCACAAACTGGATGGCTTCAACTCTCCAACCACATCGAGTATCTAACCTACACTATGGCATAGAAAATAACCATGAGCCTCACCCCTCCTGGAGTCCAAGCCTTATTGTGACCAATCCTGAATCCTCTAAACACCAGGGGATCCTAAACTCAGCTCCTCCTGGTTCCCCCCCATCGCACCACCCAGGGCCAAAGATCTTTTATTCATAGGGGGCCTAGCTGGCTGAATGGCCTCAGCCCTGACAACTCCTCTGCTCCCAAGCTTGGCTCATTCAAATCCAAGCTCCACCTTCATCTCACTGCCTCTAGCTCATGTGACTGCTATATAAAAACATAGAATTTGATGGCAGATAAGGACCGCTTGGCCCACCTAGTCTGCCCATTTCCCTATCTGATGGATAAGCTGCAGATTCTAGTTAATCAGCAGCTTACTTCCTCCTACCCCCCCACTAGAATTGCCTTATGCCTGTCCCATGCATTCTTGAATTCTCCCACTGTCCCTGACTCCACAACTTCCTCAGGAAGGCTGTTCCATGCATCCACATTCCTTTCTGTGAAAAAATACTTTCTAACATTACCTCTGAGCCACCCCCTCTGTCTTCAGATTGTGCTCCCTTGTTCTTGCACATCTCTTCTTCTGAAAGATACTACCCTCTTGTACTTTGTTAATTCCCTTGAGATACTTGAAAGTTTCTATCATGTCCCCCCTCTCCCTCCTTTCCTCAAGGGTATACATATTAAGCTGCTTTAGTCTCTCCTCATATGTCTTCTGGTGCAGACCCTGCAACATTTTGGTTGCCTCCTCTGAACAGCCTCCACTCTGTCTATGTCTTGGCGGAGATGGGGTCTCCAGAATTGCATGCAGTACTCCAAATGTAGTCTCACTATCTGTACAGAGATATAACAACTCCCTGTTTTCTACTGTTGATGCCTCTCCCTATGCATCCCAGTATCCCCCAAGCCCTCCTTACTGCTTTCTCACATTGCTTGCCCAACTTTAGGTCATCTGATATAATTAATCCTAGGGCTCTTTCAATTTTTGTTGTTGTCGTAAACTCACCCCCCATTGTGTACTCTTCCCTGGGTTTTTGTTTCCCAGATGCATTACCTTGCACTTATTTGCATTGAATCTGAGCTGCCGCATATTTGGCCATTCCTCCAACCTTGCCAATTCTCTTTTCATTCTTTCCACCTCACCATGTGTATCAGCCCTGTTGCAGATGCTACATATAATCAGCCCTGCCTACCATTAACCAAGCTTCTCCATTCCCCTCCTTCCTAGCACTTATTATCCTATCTTCCCTTGTCTCCCACTTCCTTCCCCCCATCCTTGCCATATCTCCCTCCCTCCCTCCCCTCCTCTCTGCTAGCACTTCCTCCTGTTATGTTGACAATGCCACTGGCTGCTCCTACCACTGTTTTGTTGACAATGCCTCTGGCTGCTCCTACCTCCCCTTGTGTACCCCCCCTTGTGTCCCCTTTTCCCATCTCTCCTCTTCAATCCTGTATTTTACCCCAGTCTTCTTCTATGTTTTCTCACCCAAGTACAGCTTTTTCTGACTACAGCAATGTCTTACTTCCATTCTTAACATTTTATGTCATTATTTTCAGTATTGTACTGTATCTAACGTGGAACCTTTGTAAAAGAGCCTTGGCTCAAAGGTATTTGTAATCCTAGACATACATAAATGAATAAATAAATAAATAGAATATTTGAAGTTTCAAAGCTTTTCAGTCACGCATCTACAAGTTTAATCTTAAAAAGACTACTTATATACTGGGGAACAATAACTATGTAAAGAAAAATTGCTACAGTGCAGAGCCCTGGAATGCAGTAGAGCAGCAGTGTGGCCATCTTGCTGCTCCACCCCAACCAGAGAATTAAATAAAAATGATGGAGGTAATCAGAGGGTGGGCGAAGGTGCCACTAGACATAGGGAAATAATATAAAAATTATGGTGATGGTGATTGGAGGGCAGGGGTGCCACTAGACACCAGGTCAAAAGAAAGTAACTGGGATGGGGATTGGTGGGTGGGGGGGTTGCCATTATACACCAAGTAATGAAAGAAACATGAATAGGGATAGTAATCGGTGGGTTGGTGGTGTTCCACTACAGATGGTAAAACAAAAAATAATAATGGGGAGGGCAATTAGAGGGTGGAAGGTGCCAACAGACACCAGGAAATGAAAAGAAAAGAATGGGAATGGGGATCAGCATATGGGGAGTGCCACTAGACACCAGGGAATAATATTATCGCTGTGTGGGTGTTGTCACTGCAACAAAGAATATATATATATATATATATATATAAAAATTGGGAGGGTGATCGGTGAGTGGTGGGTATCACTAGACACCAAGGAGGACAGGAAATGAAGGGGGGAGGCAACAAAACCAGGGCAACAGCACCTCACACCTCTCTGCAGCCAGCAGCAGAAGCTCAGCTGCAGCTGCAGAAGTTAAGAAATTCCTTGTGTTCTCATGCAGAGAACACAGGGGAAGCACCTCTCTTGCTAAGCTGGGCACCAGGGATTTTAGGTGCCCAGAAAAGGCATTTGTGTGCATAAGTTTTAAAAACAAATATCAGAATCTGTTTAACTATGTTCTGGTGTTTGTTGTTAAAAATCTCAGCAGTTTTATGAATTTTCCATGCTTCGTAGTTGGTGGAAGAAAAAAACAAGATGGCTGCTCATGAAAAAGGATTTTTCTCTCACAGAAAATGATTTAGTTCTCACAAAATAGGAAGGGGTCTTGCAAGAGTGAGTCCTTTTTTGTGAGAACAAATCCTTCCTCGATTTTTCTCCCTCTGTCCTGAAAAGTGTTCTTCTCATTGAAAACAATGGGCAATGAAATACATTATACCTTGCAACAGATTAATATTTTTTCACAAAACTAAGCATGCCTGTTCTGTTACCCAAATTTGTTCTACCACAAAAAAAATCACGCCAAAATTCCACACCATCTGGATGCAGGGCCATGAGGAAAAAACTTAAAAAAGTGGTGACTTTTTGACTTATTTCACTGTTCAGGTCTCAGAATCTGCACACACAACTAATAATATAACTTACCACATCAAAAGATCTACCCCACAGGACAGTGCATGCCAAGTGTTGTGCAAATCCATTGATCGGTTGCAAAGTTATTAAAGTACAAAATTTGAGGTTTAACATTAAACATGCTACTCAACCCTAACTATAGGGGCTCTACTGTGCCTCTATGATATACACTGGGAAGGGGCAGATGACATGGATGGGTTGGAGAACAAAGTGGTGATAGAGGTGGCACCTTGGTCAACTCGGGGCACTATTTTAAACAAATTAGAAATATATATACACAGTTAGATAGATAGACAGACAGACAGACAGGCAGGCAGGCAGACAGGCAGGCAGACAGGCAGACAGACATCACAGAGGATTGGCAGCTCACTCCCTTCACTGCAACCTGCAGTACAACTTTCAGCTGCAGCTGCAGAACTCAAAGTCCCAGTGCTATTGTACAGAGAATGGGTGAATGGCTCCTCTTGCTAAACTGGGCATGCTGGATTTTGGAGTTCCCAGAAAAGGTATTTCTGGAAATGTTTTTAAAAAACAAACACCAGAATCTAGCTAATTGAGTCCCATTTAGCTTGATCCAGGTGTTTTTTTTTAAATAGATTATTTTGATGTTTGTGAGTTTAAAATGAGAAAAAAGTGGCAGCCAACATGATCAGTTTTTTTGTCAGTATGCGAGGTAAATCACAAAAATAAGCTGTTGTGATCTTTTTTTTTACTGTTCATGAGGTAAATACTGAAAATTTGCAATCAATATCATTTTTTTGTTTGTTTTACTGTTTGTGTCAGGATATTAACTCTAAAATCATTGCATCTCTGGAAACATGTAATATTTTTTCATGATACCATTCAAAGGCATACCCTTGGCATTGGTCCCTTCAACACTGATAATTTCATGAAAAAGTTACACACTGTCTAGGCTGTAAGTGAGAACAAACAATCCCAATGTTAAGTACAGGGAAACCAAATTTGTTTTTTTCCCCCCTTTTTCGGCATTCCTGGTCTCAAAATCCAAACAAGATGCCATCACAAAATGTTTCACATTTTGAGACTCTGGCAGCCTGACAATGCATGCCAAGTTTTGGGCTATTTCATCAAATGACCCCAAGGTTATTACGGTGCAAAAATTGGGGTCTATCATTAAACAGCCCACTCAGTCCTAACTATAGGGGTATGACTGAACCCTATCTATCTATCTATCTATCTATCTATCTATCTATCTATCTATCTATCTATCTATCTATCTATCTGTCTATCTATCTATCTGTCTGTCTACGTATGCAGTGCTTGTAAAATAGACTTCTACAATACTCCAATGTTTTGTTAGTCATAGACCTACAGTGAAAATATCACAATATACTCACTCAGGGATCCAGATAAGGGGAGTACCAACCTGTTTTACTCGCCTCATTTTAGGAAATACTCTTCTGAAATTTTTTTAATGAGTGCCACTACTCACCCAACATTTGTAAATACTCCGCACTCCAAAGAATAGTGTTTCCTAACATAACTGGTGATTGAAAAGGAGCAGTGTTTTCCAGATTTATAGCACTCGTGTGCACTCCAATTTTGTTTTACTCACTATATTTTAAAGCTAGTGAGTAAATTACTCCTACCTGCCAACAGTATGTGAAGCATTGTTGGCACGTGATCAATTCTTATCTAGAGAAAAATCTACATTGTTTTTAAAAATGTACTCCTCACTCCACTCTGTCCAGACATTTGTACACATCTTGAATTGGGTTTTACTTGCCTCACTTTCAAAATGAGGAGTACAGTACTCATCCCAAAAATCTTATCTGGAGCCTTGTACTCACTCTAGGTTGATGACAAAGCAAATATTCTCACTATAACATCATAAGGATAGAAGCTGACATTTCCTTCCACGACTTTATTGTTCTGACATTTACTGAACTTCCTTGAGACAGCAGCACATCTAGTCATTACCAGACAAAGTTGTAGGCAGCAACAGGAGCTAGTGAAACTGAAATGGGTGTTGAAGCACGCTCTGAGGAAGGTGTTTTTATTTCCAAAACATCAGCATGCACATGCCAACAGTGTATCATTGGGGCAGTCAATGGATGTGGAGTTCAAGAAAAAGCCAGTTTGAACCTTCATTATTTGTTGCATGGTGGTAAGCTACCCAGCACAGCACTGAAAGTGGAATTATTACATCTGACAAATGTATCTGCTTCAGTATTGCAGGTCTACGTTGCTGCTTATAACTTCAAATGCTTGTTACTAAGAGAATGGTGACAGCCAACCATTAAGGGTCTGGTAAGGGTGTCTGTAATTCTTAAAGGTAAATAATTGAATACTGGTGTGGTTATGTTGATTTGTCAGTATTTAGAACGTGTGAAATATTTGCAAGTTGGCCTGGTACTACTCCACTGATATCAGGGCACATGGCTGCTTTTTGGCAGTTTGTTTCCCTAAATTATCTGCAGGTCAAGCACCAGATTGTTAAGGTAACAGAGAACAGCAGCTCTTAATTTATTTTACTTATATACAATATTATTTGAACAGATATCAAAGAATTGTCTTCCCTCTTAGATGAAGTAATTCTGCAACCTTAAAGAATAGTGAAGCTTTATTCTGCTATGAGAGAGCATGTCTTTGTAATTTAGGCTCATCGGTGAAACTCACTGTCTCATGATGAGAGAAATGCTAATTCATTTACTGATGTCAAACAAATGATATTTAGTTTTTTAGATCCAATGCAAGGGTGTAATCTCTTTGTTTACATTTGAAAGTAATGCCTTTTGTATGAAGATTTGCACATGCAGCAACTGTAAAACATTACTGCCTTTTTCCCTCGACCAAGTGAAAATTGATTGTATAACTCAAGCATCTCATACTCTAATTAGACATTAGGGCACTGTCTGAAACTTAATGATGGATAAACAAAAACATTCCCCAAATGAATAAAGCATTTTGTTTTAGACACATATTGCAGGACTGATTTTTAAGACAATATTGCTTTAACAGCATGATATATTTTCTTTGATGAGTTTAGTATATATAGATTTTATGGCACGTAAATTTCAGGACTATACAAATCTCTTCTTCAAATTGTCACCTGATGAAGGGTGTCTGCTGCTCTTGAAAATGTAGTGTATGTTCAGTGACATTATTATACAACATTTAAAGTAGAGCAGTGTGAACCTCTCACAGTTATAAAATATGAAGACATGAGCACACACAAAAGTCTACAGAAATAGCTGATGATTCAAAAAAAACATATTTAACACTTAGTAGGAGGGGGTGGGATTAGGGGAACTGTAGGACTATAGTTAGGTTTGTATTTAGATTTAGTTCTAGTAGATATTAGCAGGCCGATGTAACCCCAAGGCCACATTCATGTGTATCTACAGTACTTGCTTCTTTGTTTATGTGCCTTGTACTGCTACACATTTAAGATTAAAACAAAATAAAACATATTTAATTAAAAAAAAATTGTATTCACAACTGGTATGTTGTAGCATATTAAAAAAAACAAACAAACAAACAAAAAAATACAGCACACACAGCAATGGCTATTATTAAGTATGAGTGATTTTTTTCATAGTCCCGAACCACTGCAGAACACCGGGCCACAATGCAGTGTTTCCTGGTATTCTTCAGTGGTCTGGGACCTTGAATAAAAACTACTCATACTTAATATGTATGCTTTTTTTGTTTTTATTGATTGTTTTTCACTTAAGACTGTGTGGACAGTATCAACTTTAAGGGAGCTTGGAGTGCACTGCTCTGCTGGCATTTCTATGTTGCAACATATTGCTGCATGGATGAGGTAGACAATAGAAGATATAGCCATCCAATGGACTGGCAGCCAACAATTCTAAAACACGAGGCCTATTTAACATGCTGAAGTAAATATTTAGGTGGATGAGGTAAACAACAACAGATATAACACTCCAAAGACTAACAGTTCCAACAAATATGTCAATATGAAGCCATGTGAGGGCCGATTATCACTGTGTGAAAGCAGACAGGCATGAGCAAGTGAGTTTGGTGACAGTGAGCAGTACAAGAAAAGAAGGGGATAAAGCATTCTCAACAGACATGCATGGCTCTGAAGCAGTGGCCTAGTAGAAACGCAAATCCTCTCTGTTATAATTTTTGCTCAGTGGTGCTATTGTGACAAACTCTTCCTTCCACAAATCTGTGAGTGCATCTAGTTTTGGACACATCAGCTTATGGAATGTTTAGCCTCACTATATTTCAAGTGGAGTTGCCTTTTGTCCTGACATTCACAATTGCATTTGTAGCACTAAACATTCTCTCAAAGTATGCTCTTAAAGAAGAAGAGCTGAGGTATTTGATCATAACCTCAGTCATAGAAGGAAAAACTAGCATCTTCTGTTTCGAATACATGAGAGAGTCACCGTCTGATAATATCTGCTTACTGTGATCTAGGTATTCATGTACCATCTTTAAGGCTGAAATTTCAGTTGCCAGTATATTGATGTGTCACCCATTTTTCTTATTTTTTGCATCTTGCCATAGGGTAGTCGTACAGCCTGTCCTGGATTAATTTGCTTCCAACTAATTGTCTTCAAGTGACAGTTCAGTTTTTGTTTGGAACTCATCCTCAGTGTTCAGTAGCAGCATATCTGTGGTCCCTCTCCTGTGCCTCTAGTCTCACCAGTTGAGATGTAGATATTGTTAATGATGATCTTATTTTTGGTTGTGTGAGTGATTTATCCTGCATTTGGTCACCTGTTCAGGTACCTTCTAAATCATTCATTCACAGTAATATTTATGGTTTTTACCCTTCATGTCCCTCAAGCAATGCCCCAATGGCGTTCTAAATTGGAGTATCTAATAGAGCTGCTGTGATGCATTTAGTGGCTCACATATTGCTAATATATTTGTCATTTATGAAGCTGTTTCTTACACATAGTTTGTTCACAAGGGACACCCACAAAGCATAGACATCCTCCTATTTAAACTAAGACTTTATCCAGACCAGTGCAAGATTGATGGTCTTGGCTTGTGCAAGGTCAATCAGCAGTAATGCCTAGCCTAAAGATACATCATCTGTACTTACTTCATGGGTGGCCCCCTCAGTGGGCTTAAGTACACAAAACAGAGTCTCTCTGAACATTTAAAGATACAGCAGGAAATGTATCCATGAGTTTAATTGTATTCATTTCTTGCCATTCAGCCAACTGCAGTTTTTAATATCATGAAATACTATCAATTGTTAAATGGAAATTTCTTCCAGTAAAATATGAATGTTATCGATATAAAAGGAAAACCTCCAGTGATTGAAACTTCTGCAAACCTCAGGCCATGTGATCTGCCTTTTCTTCCCTTACATGCTAATTATGCTATGAGGCATACTCTTTGTTATTTTCTCTTACAAAATCAATTACATATTGTACCTGCCAATGTTTTTCTCCATGAGGAACTAATGCAACATGAGTTTTAAAAGAGTCAACTCTCCCCAGTTGAACCACTTCCTTTGGGAGCTGGTTGTATATGTTTACTAATCTCTAGAAGACAAAATGCTTCCTTACGCTACTGCTAATTCTATCCCCCCACCAAGTAGAAATTATACCATATACATCTACTGCCCTGAACAAGTTGAAAATGTTTCCTGTAATATACGTTATCCAACCCTTTTAACCTCTTAAGGTTTAAGATTGTGAACTTCCACTGTCTGATCATAGAAACATAGAAACATAGAATATGATGGCAGATAAGGACCACTTGGCCCACCCAGTCTGCCCATTTCCCTACCTAGTGGATAAGCTGCAGATCCTAGTTAGCCAGTAGCCTACTTCTTCCTACCCCCACCCCCTAGAATTGCCTTATGACTGTCCCATGCATGCTTGAATTCCACCACTGTTTTTGACTCCACGACCTCCTCCGGAAGGCCATTCCATGCATCCACAACCCTCTCTGTGAAAGGATACTTCCTTAAATTACCTCTGAGCCATCCCCCCTCTATCTTCAAATTGTGCCCCCTTGTTCTTGCACACCTCTTTTTTTGAAAGATGCTACCCTCTTGGACTTTGTAGATTCCCTTGAGGTACGTGAAAGTTTCTATCATGTCCCCCCTCTCCCTCCTTTCCTCGAGACTATACATATTAAGCTCCTTAAGTCTCTCTTCAGATGTCTTCCAGAGCAGGCCCTGCACCATTTTAGTTGCCCTCCTCTGGACAGCTTCCATCCTGTCTATGTCTTTGCGGAGATTGGGTCTCCAGAACTGTGCACAGTACTCCAGATGGGGTCTCACCAGCTGTCTGTACAAAGGGATAATAACTTCCTGTTTTCTACTGGTGATGCCTCTCCCTATGCATCCCAGTATCCCCCCAGCCCTCCTAGCTGCCCTCTCACATTGCTTGCCCACCTTTAGGTCATCTGATATGACTACCCCCAGGTCCCTTTCCATTTTTGTTGTTGTTAGTATCTCACCCCCCATTGTGACTCTTCCCTGGGTTTTGTTTCCATGTGCATTACCTTGCACTTCTTAGCATTGAATCTAAGCTGCCATACATTTGACCATTCCTCTAACCTTGCTAAGTCCCTTCTCATCCTTTCCACCCCACCTTGTGCATCAACTCTGTTGCAGAACTTTGTGTCATCTGCAAAGAGACATACTTTCCTTCCAGTCCCTCTGCAATGTCGTTATAAAGACATTGAGAGGGACCAGTCTAATACTGGACCCTGCGGTCTTACCCTAGTAACCCCCTTTCTTCAGAGTGGACTCCATTTACTATTACTCTCTGTGTCCTATTCTCCATCCAATTCTTTACCCAGGCTGTCATCTTGGGACCCACTCCCAGGCTGGCTAACTTGTATATTAATCTTTTGTGTGGGACTGTGTCAAATGTCTTGCTAAAGTCTAGGTAGGCCATGACCACAGCCTCTCCCTGATCTACTACTTTGGCCACCCAGTCAAAGAAATCTATCAGATTCGTCTGGCATGACCTTCCCGCTGTGAATCCATGCTGCCTTGGGTCCTGTGCCCCTCTGGCCTCGAGATATTTGACAATTCTTTCCTTCAGAAGTGATTCCATCATTTTCCCTATCACTGAGGTTAAACTAACAGGTCTGTAGTTACCTGCTTCTGCCTTGCTCCCACTTTTGTGAAGGAGAATCACATCTGCCCTCCTCCAGTCCTCGGGTACCACCCCATCCTCCCATGATTGGTTAAAGAGGGTAGTCAGTGGTGTCACTAGTTCTACCCTTAGTTCTTTTAGAATTCTGGCATGAATCCCATCAGGCCCCATTGCTTTATCCACCTTCAGTTTTAGAGTTCTTACAGAACCCTTTCTTCTGTAAATGGGCTGGCATCAACTTCTGTATCTAGAGTGTTTCTATTGTTTGTTTTAGGTACCTCCCTCTTCCTTTGTAAATACTGAGCAAAAATATTTGTTTTAGTATCTCTGACTTTTCACAGTCACCCTCTGCCCACCCCCGTCCCTATATTAAGCCTCACTATCCCTCCTTGGTCTTCTCCTTCGCTCCTGATGTACCTATAAAGGTTTTATCCCCCTTCTTAACAGGTTGGCTATCTTTTCCTCAGTTTGGGCATTTGCTGTTCTGACTGCCTTCCCAGCTTCCTTTTGCTTTAACTGAGTGCAGTTTTCTGTCCTGCTCCTTCTGTGATTCCTTGTACTTCCTGAGATGCTTTCTTTTCTCTTGAACCTTCACTGCCACTTCCTTTGAGAACCATAGTGGTTTCTTACATCGTTTTGTTTTGTTTATTTGCTTCACACAAAGGCTTGCTACCTCTGTGATGGCAGTTTTATTATTCCCATTGTTCTTCCACCCCTCCTTCCTGCCCATTTGCTAGTGCATTCCTTAGGCACTCACCCATTTTGGCAAAATCAGCCCTCCTGAAGTCCAGTACTTTTGCCTTTGTAGGCAGCTCTATTGCTGTGTTTATTGTGAACCATACTGTTCGATGGTTGCTAGTTCCCAGATGGCTACCCACTTCTACACCTGTGATCCTCTCTCCATCTCCATGTAGAGGAACCAGGTCTAAGATTGCTCCCTCTCGAGTGGGTTCCAATACTAGTTGTCTAAGGCATGCCCCTGTAGGCATCTAGAATAACCCCACTCTTCAAGTGGCTGCTGCAACTGCACTCCAGTTAACATCTGGCATGTTCAGATTACCCATCAGCAATATCTCCCCTTTTTCTGCCATTCTAAGTATACTTTCTATCATTTCCTTGTCCATTTCCTCCCCCTGAGAGGGGGGGGGTCTGTATACAACCCCTGTGTGGATTGTGGTGTCATTGCCTGTCTCCAGATTGACCCACAGTGCTTCTTCTCCTCCCTGTTTACCCTTTTGTTCCATTGCTTTGATTCCTTTCCTTATGTAAAGAGCTACTCCTCCTCCTTCTCTTTTACCCTCCCTGTCCCTCCCCTGTAGATAGCGTATCCTGGTATGTTTACATCCCAGTCATGGTTTTGTGTGTACCATGTTTCTGTGACTGCCACGATATCCAGATGTTCCTCCCCCATCAAGGCCACTAATTCAGGAAGCCTGTTACCCAGACTACGGGCATTGGTACTCATTGCTCTCCATTTTTTGATGGCTTTACCTTCTGTTGCAGCATCCCCCACTGACCTTTCTACCTCGGGCTTTTTCTCATTTAGTGCCCTGTTTTGTAGGGAGTTACACATTAACATCTGATATTAATTTCTTTCATGCAAATACAATGTTCCCTATATATATTGGAAGATGAGACTCTGCTGTTCCAGCACCAAATCTAACATGTAAAAGGTGGTATTGCACCTCTTGTCGCTTCTTATTTTATCTGGCAGCAGGAGAGTTTTCTCCATATGTAAGATACGTAACAGCATGTAGGCCTTCACTGAATGTCTAAAATGGCAATATATAGTACACCCTGAGCTGCAGATACCAGGTTGCTGACATTGGTGTCCTACTGCAAACAAACAAGTACCACCAGGCTGATACAATGTGCAAAGCAAGACACATATGTAAGATTCACCTCTCAGGGCTTCCACCATGTTAGACGGTTTGGCACTATAAAACCTAAAATGTGTAACTCTGGAATCAGCTACACAATAAATGATATCTGCTGCAGTTCTAGTAGGTTTTCCATGAATTGCTCTATCAAACTCACAGAAAGATGATGCATCAACAGTAACATATTCTGGTGAACTGTGGCTACTTGTGATACTAGTACCTGAGGAGTAGAGATGTTAAGAAGTTTTAATTTGCTGGTGAAATTAAAGCGAATGCATCAAATGTGTGTTCATGAATAAATTTGCAATTTTTTTCTGTTGAATGGACAATTCACCTTTGGCAACATGGCCTGGCAACTTCACTTGTAACTTTGTCCTTGGAGTACACCAAGGCAAGGTTGGGTCAAAATGAGGCTACTGATACACAGATATTTTATGGTCAGCAGGCCTATGTTCTCCCCACTCTGCAGCAGCCTGAAGACCCTGTGCCACACGCTCCCATTGTACCAACACCACAGGCTGCATCCATTCATCAAGCTCAGTCAGGAGCAATTCTAACATGTTCTGGCCCATCTGTGATCCAGTTACACTCTTCATTGCTAGCATGACATACTGGCAAAAACCTGGAGTGTTGCTACCACTGCAATTGGGCTTAGTACAATCTTTCCTCCAGCCAGAGCTGAATACTATCCCAGGTACCTGTGCCCAGTTTGCTGCAATGCACAGAATGCAGCTACTAATTGTTTGGCCACTGGTCCATGTATCCATACTGAGATGTATATATGGGGATGCTGAATGCAGCAGGGTATGGATTACTGTGCAAGACATAGTCCCATAAAGTTCAGGAATGGGATGGGTGGAAAAGAATGTTTGTGAGGGAATCTGCCATTTGGGCCAGGCA
This sequence comes from Neoceratodus forsteri, assembly GCA_016271365.2. Taxonomy (NCBI): domain Eukaryota; kingdom Metazoa; phylum Chordata; order Ceratodontiformes; family Ceratodontidae; genus Neoceratodus; species Neoceratodus forsteri. Next base: position 1,434,595,333 of record CM028131.1, on the reverse strand, counting down.
TGCTGCATCAACCTTCTAAAGCCATGTTCTCCACAAAAAAAAGAATGGCAGTAGAACAATTGCCAGCATTTCAATGGTTGTTACATTTACTTCCCATGTAATAGCATGATTGGTATTTGGCATGATGCTCCAAAAGCATGCTATGCAGTGCAAACTGGACCTTTCTGCATGTTGGGCTACCAAGTAGCTGGACTTGTCGTGATGTGATGGCATAGCCGGCCGGGTAGCATTTGACTCATGAGTTTTCACAGATGCTGCTGAAAAGAAAGCAGTGATTTCGAGTGTTTTCCATTTTTCATCACCTAAAGTTTGTTATTTTTTGTGCAAAACATACAGACATACAATTGTATTCCATACATTAGTATAACGCAGTCATCTGTTAATTTTATTGCCCCCTAGCAGGCAAAATCATTCCATTGGTACAAAACAACTGATGTAACTTTCTGTAAAGCTCAATGCTGTTGTTTGGGAATGGGAACCTATTATCCAGATCAGGCTCATTATCACCACCACCAGCAGTCATGGGGACACCAGCAACTTCCTCCTTCACCAATGTAACCTAGCCATATATTTTGTTATCTCTAGGACTGACCCTCTTCTTGCTTCCTGTCCCAAGACTCACCAGCATGGGTGCCACTGATATGGCAGAGAATAATTTGGCAACCTAATGCCACTGCCACTTCCACCAGCTGCTCCTTTGCTACTACTACTGGCACCGAGCCTATGGATGAAGCTGCTACAGAGGTAGTTTATTTATGTGCAACAACCTTTTGCCTCACAGAACCTATGTGCTTACTGGTTGCCTCACTGACACCTCTCTGTTTACTCAAGTATCTCTTTCCAGTCATTTTATATATTTAGATTATTAATATTTCAAGGGAAAAAGTAAATACTGCAGTAAACCCAAATATCGGCTGCAGTAGACAACACCTCACTACAAGGATTAGCAGTGTGATCTGAATCTGAACAGTTTACTGCGCTAACATTAGCTACAATAAAGCCACACAAAAAGGTTTTTTTTAACAAAACAGAGATGAACAAGACACAAATTTGGGGTAATTCTAAACAAATTACTGCAAGCAATACCATTACTTCAAGAACAAAATAACACACAATCAGTATAGAAACAGACTGACAAATAATTCACTTAACCACACAAAAGTGTACTGCAGAAATAAAATGAAAACATCACAGACCACAGAACAAAAATGATTAAGAAGAAAGATTGAGGAAAACATATTGGACTAGTGCTCATAGGGCTGCAAACATCCACCCCTCCCCCGCTAGACAGTAGAAACCAACTACTTTCAACTAAATATAACAGATTGCTTTTTGCTTCAATAACATTTCAGTGCACATGTTGTTCAGCTGCTTTCATCATTTGCATGCCTGTTTGCTTTGGCCTGCTGTTTACTCTGACACCTTGCTAAACTCAGGAAATTGTAGCTGTTACACCACTCTGGAGTTCAGCATCATTGTTATCTCCATTACGTCTGCACAGCATAGTTTTAATACCATTGCCAGCTGTTTTTAAATGCTTGATAATCGACGGTTACCTATGTATTGGTGTTTCTGCTAGTATCTGAACAAGTTGCTCATTTCTGTTCTCAGGCTACCAACTTACCATGCTCCCTGCTCTACTACTCTGCTTTCTCCTTCTTTCTTTCATTCCCTAACCCTCTTCTCTCCATCTCCACCTTTCACACTCATCTTTCCTTCCCCACTTCACCCATCCTCCCCCTCCCCTCCTTCCCCATCCAGCCTAGTCTCCTTCCTTCCCTCTCTTTTAACCTGGAGTTCCTCTACTGTTTCATCCTGTCCCATCCCCATTCCTTCCCCCTCCCCTACCTGGCCAAGGGGATGCAAGCCTACTCCATTCCTTGCCTCTGTACCCTTCTTCTCCTCCTTGCTGGTGAAAAGGAAATCAACACTCAACACTGGTCACCCCCCATTCATCGAGGCCTTAATGTTTTCCACCTCAGTGCCAGGACCTCCCCCCTTAACTGAATCTTTTCACTGTATTGGTCTCTTGCCACTCTCCAGACCACTTCTTTTTTATGGAATCCTGGCTCTCTTCCAGAATTCCTGATTCCAACTTGGCCATTCCAGGCTACCACCTCTTTAGGCTGGAAAAGGGTAAACGAGGGGGAAGGTTGCCCTATATGCCCACCAGAATCTCTCCTGCACCATCACTCTCAGGGATACTGAAATCTCCTGTCGTGATTTTCTGCTAGCTAAACTCTCCTTTCCCTCTTCACTACCCATTTTTATTGGTGTGTTCTATGCCTCACCAAGAATCTTCCCCTTGTCTCTGATAGACTCACTCTTCCCTCTCTCCTCACACTCCTCTGCTAGTGAGCGCATCCTTCTGGGTAACTTCAACATTCACTGGCTTTCCCCACCCTACAGGCCAACCACCCATAGGACTGAGTCCCTTAATCTTTCACAGCTCATCATTGAACCCACCTGACTCAGCTATCACCCATTAAACAATAGCCTCCTGGACTGAGTTCTTGCTTCTCACCCCCACCACATTGTTCAACAGATATATTGCCAGACACATTCAGTGATAATTGCACAACATTTTGTGTTAGGAAAGTCAATCCCCTCCTGCCTCATCAAAAAACATCTGGCCCCTTTAGTCACTGAACAAAGCAACTTTGATGAATGACCTTTCTGCAAATGATTGGTCCCCCAAGATCACTGCCACAGACATCGATATGGCCCTCTCTCTTCGACTCAGTATTCACTTATGTCTGGGACAAACACGCCTCAATCAAGAAATCCAAGGTTAAATCCTCTCACCACCCCAGATCACCTTCGATCTCATTGACTTATGCAAGACTGGTGACTAAGCCTGGGCCAGGAATAAATTACCCAGCTCCCTGTAGGACCTCTTCTCATCCAGGGTGCTTAGGAACACTTGAACCTAGGCCATTTGTACTGTCAAGTCCCTCAACTTTAAGGTCAGCCTCTAGAATAATTGTAATTTCCCAGCCAAATCCTCAAAGGCAATTCACTCCTTTTTTGACTCCCTGACCATTCCTCTCCCCCTGTCCTCATGGTTAATGGCTCACCTGTGTCTGGCTCTCCCTCTATTGCTCACTTCAATGACATGTTTACAATTTGTGCTCTCCTCTTCATCCTTCGTTATGGCTTAATTCCTCTTACCTCTTCTCCTCCCTTTCCCTTACCTCATCCCCTCAGGGATTTGATTTTTCCCTTCTCACTCTCCAGGAGACCCTGTTCACCATTTCTTCACTCATCCTTAAATCTAGCCCAGATGGCTTGGACTCTAAACTTCCCCATCTGCCAGCTCCTGCCATTGAGTTCCCCCTTAGTCACCTCCAAAATCTCTCCTTCTCCCTTCACACTGCCCCTCAGTCTTGGAAGATTGCCAAGATTCTCCCTGTATACAAAGGGGGTTATCCCTCCACTCCTGGCAACTTCTGCCATATCTCCCTCATCCCTTTTCTTGTGAAGCTTCAGGAGACATTTGTCTATTCATGGCATGCAGACTTCCTTCAATCCTCAAACTTCCTCTCCACCTTCCATTCTGGCTTTGAGAAGGATTATTCCATCATCTCCTCCCTACTGAGGGTCACTGACTCTATCCTCTAAGTGATGGATCAGGGGAACATCACAGTCGCCATTTTCATTGATCTGGACAAAGCCTTTGATTTGGTGTCCCACTCACTCCTCCCATATGAGCTGAACTCTGCTGGCTTCTCATACCCCACTGTCAACTGGTTCTGTTCCTTCCTTTCAGACTGCCATCAGTCAGTACAGGTAGGAGGCACCACCTCACCACCCTCTTGTATCCAGGCTGGGATCCCACAAGGCTCCATTCTATGTCCAGTTCTCTTCTTCATCTTCCTAAATAACATCCCCTCCACCTTCACCAACTTGCACATTCACATGTATGCAGATGACACAGTTCTCTACACCTCTGATCCCATGACTGCATCTCTGGGAGTCTTGCTTAGCAAACATTTCACAATGTTATGCACTGGTTCCAGTCCAACCAGCTTCAGGTCAACACACACAAAAATGGTGTCTATGACCTTTTTTACCAGCTAGAGGCTGGCTTGGCTTGTCCGCTCCATCTTCTGTGTGCTGGATGGCACACTGCCTGAAGTAGTACCAGCTTTTAAGTACTATAGTCAGTGGCTAGATAGCAGGCATGACATTTCTGCCCACATTGATGCCATCTATGCCAAAATCTGCCCCAAACTCAGTGCCTTGTATCACAGTAAGGCCTGCCTTTATTCCCAGGTCCACTGGAAGCTGGTTACCAAAATGGTTTTCCCAGTTTCTGATTATGTGGATGTGATTTATGCACCACCCCCTGCACCCCTCTTGCCAGACTGGACATATAATGCCTTCTGCTCTTTGCTACCAACTCACCTTCTTGTACTCAACACTGCTTCCTTTACTTCTCCCTATTTATGTTCTCTCTCCCCTCACATCTCCAGTTCCACTGTGCATCACTCTTCTCTAAATACTGGTTTGGGCCTCTCCCCTCATACCTATCTCATCTCCTCTCCCCCTTCTCCTCCCATGAATTGCATTCAGAAGACTCACATATATTATCCTTTCTCCACTAACACTCCTCAGCCAGGAAATCTGCTTTCTCATACTGCCTTCCCTCCCTCTGGAACCAGCTGCTACCATCTATCTGTCTCTCTCCCTTGCCTTCCCACCATTATATGCTAGCTGAAACTCCTCCTACTCCCCCCTGCTCCTGCCAGTCCTCTTCCTGAACCCTTCTGTACCCTTGCTTGGCTTTTGACCACCATTCCCTACCCTCCCCCTTAACTGCATAGTTTCTGGCAACCTCAATGAAGTTTATCAATCTGTTTTCACTCCTACTTTCAGCACCAGCTCAGCCTCCCTTCACTCTGGCACTATTCACTTTGACTTTGCCCAGTTTGCACAGATGATTTGTATGCCAATTCATTTGTCCTCCATATGAAATGTTTTGCAATTTTATCAGTACTACACTCAATTTATGCTCTTTATGTCATACTCATTGCAACCACATCACCTGACTGACTGTATTTTGTGTGTAATTGTGCTTCCCCTTCCCATTCCCCTCCCCCTTTCCCCAGGTCACACCTGGAGATGAGTTTTGGTTCAGTGTGCCTCTCTAGGTCACCAATTTTAAATAAATAAACAAACAAACAACTCAGTAAATAAATAATCTGGAAAACTATGAACAAACAACAGTAGTCTAGATGCACAAGCCACTCTAGATGTTTTTTTGTGAGGGATTTGGTTCAAAATACTCCACTTGCAAAGTAGTTGTAAAGGTTTTTGCTCAGACAAGAAGGGATAGATTTCTCCCCAACTCTCTCTCTCTGCACAAGACTGCACTGAACTCATGGCATACACCTCATATCAGTACTGCATGACTGCTAATCCCATGGTACATTGCAAGCTTCACCTCTAGGCCCAACTTCACTGGCAAAGTTACCAAATTCACCATTCCTGAAGTTAGCCCCTATACTGCAAACTGGAATCTTGCATGGCAATTTAACATTGCAAATTGTGGTGACTTTGCAAATTAATCCAGAAAGTTAAGTTAGCCAACTTCACACACCTGAACTGAGAGGAGAAGGAAATGGAAAAAGTGAATGTCTGGAGTTGGATAGGCAAAACAAGAAAGGAGGGATTGAAACATGGGTGACTACTCTATATTGCTACTGGTAAGAACAGGTAGGGACATTGGGCAGCTCTGAATGACCCTGATACTTTTTCTGCCATCATGTTTTCTGTGTTTTATTTCCAATTAAATATGTTTTATTGATTTTTCAAAACAGGTACATACAAAACAACAACCAATGAAAAACCTGACAAACTAAACAATACGACAAGAAAAACTTCATAAATAAAATAATAATAATACAAACATTACAATATACAGAAAACACAACACAGTAAACCCCATTGACCCCCCTCTCCCCCTCACACCCACCCAACCCATGCCAGTTAAGAGAGTGATCACAATAACCAATCAGCAAATCTAAAATAGAACTCACTCACCTAATCTCTGCAGACCTATCTATCACTGTACAAGAGTATAGAAAGGGAAGAATGGACAGCTGTCAAAGGTTTCATAAACCAAACTTTCTGAGAGATGATCTTGCAAAGCCAGCCTGGTGGCACTGAGGTTTGAGGAGCTGGAAGCCACACCTTGCGCTATGCTGGCAGCCCAGGTTCGGGAATGAGCTTGGGTCAGTGGGGGTCAGCAGGGGGAGGGAGGATTGAGCCTCCCAATGGATGCTCTCCTCCTCTGGGATGGGATAGCAGGGGTGCTGTAAGCACCCGATGTCCTGAGAGAGCCGGTGGGAACATGGGCTCTCAAGGGGTTGGTGGCTCCTTATGTCGGAGTCAGGGTGGGGGCCATCTGTAGGTGCTTGTGAGGGATATGCATCAGCACGTCTCCTCCCTGGATGCTCATTGTCCTTGCGCTGGCATCTCAGGGGGCAGGGACAGGGAAAACCACAAGAAAAATGGGAAAAAAAACTTCGGCGGTCCTAGATATCAACCGCTCCATCCAAGACCACTGATTCTGGACAGGCCCTGCTGTGCAGGAGGAAGTACAGAGGTGAGGCACTTTAGTGGTAGATCCCGAGTAGGTGGTAGGGATGGTGAATAGCGATCTGAAGGAGTGGGCATCGAGGGTAGGCAGGAGAAGATAAATAGAAATTGTAAAAAAAAAAAAAGAGAGATGATCTTGCAAGAAATATAGTGGGTTTCAGCAGGCCTGAAATTTAAGCAATGTATGGCAGGCCGATGCAATGATTCTGTCTGCATTCAGAGCATTTGGAAACTCATGAAGCCACTCTGAAAGAGAGGGCACCCAATCCCTCTTTCCAAAGTCTTAAGATCAGCAGTTTCATAACTGCAGATGTAAGCGCTATATGAGATTTATCTTCTGCCCTTTTAATCAATTCATAATCACCTGCACAATGGCAAAAAAATCTATCTTGGGACTGACTCCATTATGTATTCAAAACCTACTCCGACTGAATCCTGGCTCACGACTCTCCACCAGATCTGAACGCCAACCTTTCCTGGTTCCGAGATGCTGGACTGCACAGGGACAAAGATCTTTTGCATACAGAGCCCCTACATGGTTCAGTGCACTTAGTCCACCTACTCTATCCTCATCCTCGTTTGAAGCTTTCAAATCCATGCTCTATGCCCACCTCACCACCACTAGCAACTGTGATTGCGCTAGATAAAGACTACTACTCCTCATGTCCATCCTCACATCTGAGGCCTCTTCCTCCCTGACTAATGAACCCTCTGGTACCTCTACTACTTCCTGTCTCCCACCCAAACTCACTCCCCTTTTTCCTGTCCCTCTCACTTACTCTCCCGCTCACCACCTTTCCTCCTCTCTAGCCTCCTTTGGCGCCTAATGATCACCCTCTCCTGGAAGTTCCTTAACCTCGAAATTGTCTACTTCCGCTTGAACCTGTTATAGGCTTGTTTTTCTAAGGAAACTTAAAAACGTTACTGCCTTTAAACTGTTAATAGCAAATTTATGATGTAACTTTCCTGTCTGGTTTTACCTGTAATGTGTATAGTGCTTTGTTAAATGTTCTTTGTGACGTGGAACCTTTGTAAAAGAGCCCTGGCTCAAAGGTATTAATTCCTAGACTAATAAACTAAACTCAACTAAACTCAAAATGCAAATTTGTAAGGTAAATTATAGTGAGTGGCCAAAATAAAGGGAGAAGAAGATTCTGCACTGATAGCCAGAAAGATTTAATCATTGAACATGTCCCAAGTATGTGTAAAACACTTGTACTGAATTTGGAGATCTGACCATTTTGTACAATTTAGATACGGTATAATATAAATTGTGCAAAATAGTAAACTGAAGCAGTCATAAATGATCTTGTTTAACATATTTATACATATTAGTCCATATCTTTGACCAATAGTCTGGAGAATGTTTCGCTCTAAGAGCATTTCCCCAATAAAAAGCTATAGGTAGGATATTAGCCCAAGCCTTCTGTCTCAATTCCTGATATATAAAAGATACAGATATCGACTGTAGTGACAAATAGGACAGCTTTTTGAATATAGAGCACATTAAGGTGTGCCATGGAGGTGCCCCCAGAAATTTCTGAAGACAATGTTTAATTTGTGTGTATATTAAAAAAGACAGAGGTGAAAGACAAAATTTAGTTTGAAACTCCTAAACATTCCAAAAGTTTTTACCCTCCACCATATCTTTGATAGAATTAAGGTCTTGTCCCTTCCAATTACTCAACAAAAAAGGCTTATTACTGTAACCCCTAAGCAGCACTATACCAAGGAATACTACCCCTACCTTGCCTGGCCACAACAAGGTTGAGGGGCCTGGGTTCCTATTTTTAAAACTAAAAAGGTTCCCTCCCAAGATAGTACATATTGTGCAGTGCCTCCACCCAGAGTTTACCTTTAAGTGGGTCTAAACTTTAGCTAATGCAGTCCTCTGGGAAGCTACATCCACCCACATTATTTTAATGCCAGCCCAAGCATGACCAACAGACAATATTCCACATTTCAAAGCTTTTCAATTTCATGACCTGCTACTAATAATATGCTCATGAGACAGAATTATGCAGAAACAACAGTAACAAGTTTATTTACATGGGAAGGGTTAGGAATGGTAAATTGGAGTAGATGTAATGCTATTTACAGTAATTGCATTGGTTTGATTTGGTCTGAATCAATATTTTGCATTCCATTTATTTATTTATTTAGTTTTTGTTGACCCGGGTAAGTGCACTAGGCAGATTCTGCCTATTTTCAGGCATGACCCGGGGGAGGGGGATACAGATGAATGTCAACTGACCTTGAACCAGATTAAGCTGTTGGTGGTATTTTTAGTGAATGAGGGAAATTTGGCCAGGACACCGGGGAAATTCCCCTACTGTTTGCCAGTAGGGGGGACCCTGTCGCTGTAGGAGACAGTCACTCTGTTCCCTGCCATGGAGGAGGAAGGAGCTGTGAATGGGGCTGTGATAGCCCAGAGCCTTGTCATTCCTATTGATTCCTCCCAGATTGGATCCGCTGAAGTGGCGGCTGGAATGCACCTGCGAGGTGGCCAGCACAACGCCAGTTCAAGCAGTCCTTTAGATGCTTCTGCTGCAATGAGTCTTAGTCTGGCAGAAAAACAACGCTGCTTAGAAGAGGAACTACTCTGGGTTAGTGAGCTGTTGGTACAGGAACGTCGGAATCTTGCAGCAGAAGACGACAGGAAACGGAAAAGATCGGAAGGTTTGCCGAGTGCTGCAGACGCTGCGGGGCCTAGTAAACTACACACGGTTGCTGACAGGTCTACTACAAGCAAAAATTGGCTTCTCAGGATTGGGGAGATCTAGTGGAGGAGTCATGGTCTCCGGAGCGGGCGTTGCATGGGGAAGGATGGATACCGATTTCGGGTACTACTTGGAAACCGGACGGAGGTTCTTTGGCTCCCTCAGAGGACATTCAGATAAGTGCTATAGTTTTACCAGATCTCCCTACTGTTGTTTTGGGTCTTGAATCTTCAGCTTCCCCTCATACTCAGGCTGCTATGGAATCTAGCATTTCCTCGGGGAGTCTATCAGAGGAGGTAGCTGACACTATGGCTTCTTCCTCGGTTGTACAGGGGCCAGCTTCCGGAACCTGTGAATAAACCTTCTTATGCCAGTCATTTTAGGCAACCTCTGGAGCTGGCAAAGAGATGAAATGCTATTCGTTTGAGATATGTTGGCCCCATGGATAACCCACCTGACAGGTTTTATGTTGGGAAGACATTGTTGAAACAGAGTATGGGTTTTTCCCCTTCTGAAGTCTATGCCTTGATTCATGTTCCTGGGGAGTTTACCTTTGATGTCAGTTTCCGTACCCCTGCTCTACTGGAACTTTTCAGGAGCCGATATTTGACTTTAAAAAACGAATCCTTTGTGGACTGACTTTATTGTTCTGCCTCTTTCTAAACAGGCCTTTAGGGTCATCACGATTATGTTTTGAAATGAAGGGGTTAACATTGTAGATATTATACATTGGTTATCTAAGAGATCTGATGTCCAGGGGAATCCTGTTCCTATCCTGGATGCTGAGGGATTTTGGAATGGGGGTTGGAAATTTCGAGTTAAACTTCATTCTACTGATTCTGATTTAGTGCATCTGCCCAATTGTTTTTTTTTGGGAAGGGATAAAGGGTTTCTTTTTTACCCGGGTCAGCCTAGGGTTTGTTTTAAGTCTGGGTCTCGGACTCACATAAGCACCTCCTGTGATGTACTTAGATGTTCTTATTGTGGGGAGTCCGGTCATCCTAGTGCTCACTGTTTCCAAACTTCTAAATATCATCTTTGTGATATGGTGGGTCATACAATTGAGCTTTGCCCCTTGGCTGCTAAAAACACAGTTGAGGCTGATTTTGGGGTGCAGGATCATTATATTTGGGAGGCGGTTCGACTTGGCCTTCCTGCTGGGAATAGATTGGATCCCAGTACCCTTGTGGCTGTTCCCTCCTTGACTGAGTCGTGCCTGCTTAAAAACTCTATTCTGATTCCTGATAATATAGAACTTCCAGTAGTTGAGGCTAAAGAGGTATCGGAGATAGGAATAGGGGGGGATCTTAACCTGGATTTCTCTGCAGAAGGTTTGGATCCCTTAAAAGATGGTTTTGTAGTGGTTGGTGGGAAGAAGGGTAAGTTTGTTAAAGGAAAAGGAAAGACAGGTAAAAAATCAACCATACCTCCTCCAAATGTTTCTATAGCAGATCCTAATACTTTTGCAGTTTTGGTGGAGGATCCAGAGGTGGTCTCTGCGGTGCCTCAGCCTTCTCCACCTCCACCTAGGCCTGAGCCACAGGAACATGCTGAAGTACAGGTAGGCCCTAAGCCTCTGGATGGTAAAAGTGGTAGGATTATGAGGGCATCTAGCAAAGTTAAGTGAACTTATCCCTAAAATTATTCATGGTTTCCTTTTCCTTTCGAGTGGCAACTTTAAATGCAAACAGCATTAAAACTTCTGCTAAACATAAAAACACTTATTCTCATTTTTTATATGAAAATCTGGATTGTGTTTTTCTTCAGGATGTTTGTTTGCATTCCCCTGAGGAGGTAGAAGCTGCCACTGCTGGCTGGTTGTGGGGGGATTGTTTTTGGTCTTTAGGAAGCGATTTGTGTAGCGGGGTTGGGATCTGTTTTTTTCATTCCTATATTAAAGTGATACACTGATAGAGATCATAGCTGGCAGAGCCTTGGTTTTGGATATTAGGTGGGATTCTCTGCCTGTGAGGTTAATAAATGTTTATGCACCTCAATCTAAATGTGACCTGGTGTCCCTTTTTAAATCATTATACCCCTTTTTATGCACTTCTTCTTTTATTATTCTTGAGGGGGACTTTAATTGTTCCTTGCCTTCCCATGATGTTTCTGGGAACAAAAAGAAGTTGTATTGTGATGTGGCTAGTTTGTCTACACTACTGCAAAACTCTGGTTTGATTGATGCTTTTGGGCCTTCCACCACAGGGTTTGGGAACACTTATTTTTGTGGCTCTAGAGCTTCCAGAACAGACTATTTTTTTTCTTTCACCTGGGGTTGTAGTACAATCACAAGCTTTGCAGGAGGTAGCTACGTCTGATCACAAACTACTTAAATTAGTTTTAAGTGATGTACCTGAAGCCCGAAGAGTGCCGGGTTATTGGAAATTAAATACTGCCTTAATAGATATCCCTTGTGTGGCTGGTGGGTTATGCTCCCTTCTTTTGGCACGGCTGTCTATTCTCTTTCTATATGAAGATCTAAATATTTGGTGGGAAGACACAAAAAGTGAAGTCCGAGTTTATTTTAAACGCATTGTTCGTTTAAATGGGAGAATACAGCATGATGGGCTTCATTCCCTTAGAGAACGTTTGCATTTTTTGTCTTCTTTTCGTCAGCTTTTAGGATCTGACTGTGTGGAACAAATTAAACAGGTAAAAGGTGAGGTGGTCAGATTACAGTCTCAGGTATTACAGGAGATGGAGAAAAAACATAAACATGGGATTTGTGGTAAAAAGAAGGACACTTTACCTTTTGAAAACCTGAGGTTTCTACAACACTCACAAGTGATGATGTATTTAAATACTGTAGAAGGTGAGCGGGTTACTACAAATATTGGTATGTTTGATATAATACATGATTATGTTTCTACCTCCTTTCAAAGTCAATTACTCTCTGATGTTACTATTTGTGATTGGTTTCTTAGCAGACCAGTCCCGGTTTTGTCTCCTGATGAGCAGATTAATTTGGTACAACCCATTACAGTTGAAGAACTAAAGACTGTAATTTGGTCTTTAAAATCAGGTGTTACTCCTGGTTCTGATGGGTTATCTCATGAGATTTATAAACCCTTATGGGAAGTCCTAGGAATGGACTTCTGTCAAGTATTGAATGCTGGGTTGCAGAAGGGGACATTGCCAAGGAGCATGTTGCAGGGGGTGTTGCTTTTACTATATAAAAATAAAGGAGATCGGGGGGTTTTGGTTAATTGGAGGCCTTTGTCTCTTTTGAATACAGATTACAAGATTTTGATGAAAATTCTACGTATGCGACTAAGGGGGGTTTTAGGTTCCTTATTACATCCATCACAGTTTAGTGGTATACCACATAGGAGGGTCCAGGATGCACTGATCCTACTTAGAGAGCTCCTTTCTAAGGGAGCATCTGGGGAAATGTTTGGGCATCTGGTGTGTCTTGACCAGTCCAAGGCTTTTGATCCAGCAGAATATAATTACCTTTGGGAAAGTTTAAGGAGGTATGGGTTTCCCTTACAATTCATTGGATGGCTGCAAACTTGTTATGGGGGCATTACTCTGTTACCAAGTGTGAATGGATGGTTAGGAAGGGATATTGAGGTGCATAGGGTGTTAGGCAGGGGTGTCCACTTGGTCCACTGCTTTATGTGCTATCCTTAGACCCCCTTTTACATGCCTTAAATAGTACAGATGACATCATTGGACTCTCAGTTGGTAGTATGGACCCGCAAATAGTGTCAATAGCATATGCGGATGATTTAGTTCTCGTTTTATCAGATAGAAATTCTGCTGTTGCTGCAAGGTTGTTATTACACAACTATTCGGCCATGTCTGATTCCTCTATTAACAGACTTAAAAGTGGGATCTTGCCCTTGGGGTATACGGCAGATGATGTGGCATTACTTTGGGACATGCCTATAGAATCTGGGTATAGGAGAATTCTTGGTGTATATTTTGGAGGTATGGATGCCCAACGGTATAATTGGGAAAAGCAATTATTGGAGGCCCATCACAGAGTGCTGCTCTGGAATAAAGGACGAATGTCTAAAGCTAAACATATTTATTTGATTAAAACTTTTTTATTACCATATTTTTTGTTTATAGCTGCAGTTTTTACCCCTCTCCCCTCTTTGGGAAACTTCTCTTTATAATGTATTTTTTTTTTGTCTATGGGGTAGTAGATTGAACCCGGTACGGAGGGGTATTACATATTTACCTATTGGGAAAGGGGGTTTGGGTATGATTAATCCGATAGTTTTCTTGCATAGTATATTTATTTTTTATAATTTGGTTGCATTACTTAAAGGGGAGGTGAAAGTCTGGTCCCCACGGGTGGCTGATGGTATAGATCCTCTTCTACAGCATTGGGATCAAGATTCCTTTCTGGCTCATCAGGTTAGGCTTTGTACCTTAGATAGTCATTTTCATATTATGTTTCAAAAATTGAAATCCTAACATATTTTTAAGAAATCTATTATTCTACAATCACGGCAACAATTGTATTATACTATATTACAAGATTGTTTTTTTTATTGAACCTTGGTTTCATGATATGCCTATTTCTGAGCATCATTCTAATCTAAAACTATTAGTAAGTAAGAGGGTTCCTAGACATGTGTGGGATTTTTTATGGCTTTGTCTCCATAAGAGACTAGGAGTAAAAGGCAATATGAAACATAAAGAACTCTCAGAGAGGTTTTGTCCCAGGGAGGAAACTTGCAAAGGGGTGGTTGAAATGATGGAACATTTTTTTATAGATTGTCCCTTTATTATTTCATTTTGGTCTCACTTTCATGATGTATGGCCCTTTGGCCCTTAAATCCTTTTCAGGGTACTTCCACACAGCTTTGGGTGGAGGGGGTCTTGCCGTGCTCATGGATTATTTATGATGTAGTCACAATGCTCCTGTTAATAGGTCGTATTGGCTTTTAGTTGTGGCAGGCCCGGTGCAATCTCACACTTAGGCAGAAACTACTCTCTGAATCTCAGATTATTTATACCAGTTGGAACTTAATATTTAGTTGGAGACTACAAGAAAAGGAGAAAGTGCATCCTGAACTATTTAAACTGTGGTGGAGGAAAATGAACTGGCTTGATACAGGGTAGGGTTTATTATGGCAGGTCCTGGCTCTCATTTCAGGTCTAAGGTATCCCTTATAGAGAAAATTAGTCCTCTCTTGGGGGTAATCTTGGGTGCTGATCATTATTTTCCGAATAGATGGTAGTTTTGGCTCTCACTAGCTTCCTCTTATTAAGAAGGGGCATTTCGTACACTCTGGTTCTAATTGGCAGTTAGAATCTTAGAGCTTTTCTGTAGATGATACAATGTACATACTTGCCTTTTCCTTATTACTTAATTATTTGATTTTTGTTTTTTTCTTTTAGTACAATATCACTTTGTTCTTATGATTCATTTATTGATGTGCTTCTTTGTTTTATGAGGGAAGTTGGCGCTGGAGGTTGACTCTTCCCTTTTCATTTTTTCTTTTATGATCTCTGTTAATCCTTTTGTATGCTGGATTGCTTCCTTCTGTTTAATTTTATTATAGATTATAAGTGATATTGTACTTATGCTTGATTGTATGTTTGCTTTTTAGTGAAATAAATCCCCTACTCTTTTTATAGGGAGGGGGAGGGTGACTGGATGTACTGTTTTCTTTCTGTTTTGGGTTATGGTATGAAGTAATACTTGTGTTTGTTTTTATTTTTTCCCTGTGTTTCTGGTTTTGTATGATGTAATACAGCTTTGTGTATATTTCTTTGTTCTGATTTCACCAAGT
The DNA here is from genome assembly GCA_016271365.2 of Neoceratodus forsteri. NCBI lineage: Eukaryota > Metazoa > Chordata > Ceratodontiformes > Ceratodontidae > Neoceratodus > Neoceratodus forsteri. The sequence continues at coordinate 1,434,580,257 of CM028131.1, read as the reverse complement.
ATTTCCTTGCTCCTTTAATGGGGGGGGGTGCGCAGTATTTCCTGCCCTGTTTTAGGACTCTACTAACAGATTTTTGTGTTGACTGTATGTTACAATACTTGTTTATGTGTATAATTTGTTTTTGCCTTATGATTTGTGTACAGTACCACTATTTTGTATATGTTTTGCTTTCAAGTGTTAATAAAAAATTCCCCTACTCTTTTTGAGAAGTGCCATGGGATCTTTAACATCCACCTGAACTACCACCAGGACAGGCAGATGGGACCTTGGTTTAACGTCTCATCCAAAGACGGCACCTCAGGAGTGCAGCACCCCCCTCATGCTGCACTACAGTGTCAGTATTGGGATATTAACCCAAGTGCCTGGTGTGGGGATATAACCTACAGCCTTCTGATCGCCCAGCCTCAGAGGTGAGTGTGCTATCTGCTGAGCCACTGACATTCTGATCGCATATAGCCCCAGTGGCCACCCACCAACCTCCGATGTAGTCAGCTCCCTGACTATCTAGCTGCATTAAGGCAGAACATTTATTATTAATGCCCACACTGGTACCAGTTTCCCACCTAGTGTAAGACCCCACAATCCCACAGAACCTGGGTACCCAGTAATTACAGTTCTAGAATGGTACATGCCTGATGAATGGTGTAGCTGTATGTTGGTCGGCTAGTTGGGGCCCTTAGGAGAATTAAGGAGATGAAATTTAGGTTGCATCTTTAAACTTTAACTGCAGCTTGCAGGATTTGCCAACTTTAACTATTTACAAGTCCCTTTTCCATGGTGGTGCAGGGATGACCCTGCATTACTTACAGTCAGACATCTTCATAGGCTTAGGCAAGTTAGGATTAATTGTTTTCAGCAGGCAGGCTCTGTCCCCAAAGACTAAAATGCTGGCAAAGCTAATAGCCGGTGGCCCAATACAGATTGCAAAGGTCTTTCTATTCTTGCCGATGAGAAACACTTTAATATTCTATAGGCTATGCCCCTTCTTCAAGGCTGAAATCACAATTTTATATTCAGTACATTTATGCTCTTCAAGTCTTTATTCAGCACATTTATAGGTCAGCACATTCATTTAACAACATCTGGAGCTTCAGTTGCATCTGTTGCAGAAGGCTAGATGATGCTTAAAACTTGGCTTTTCACCACCTGACCACATATTGGCTCTGGACTGAGCTTGAGGCTTGACTCACTGCCATTTACAATGACTTTAACTGGGCTGAGATTACAGCAAGACTCACTACCTTTTTCAGACTTTGCTGGTTAGCAAACAGACGCTGTACATTCTTTTGACGTAAACACTTGCACTTGGCAATAGATTGTTTACTGTAGCTCTCTAGGGTTTTTAACACCAAACTTGCACTTGGCAGCAAACAGTTTCTGTAGATCTCTAAGCTCAAATACAACATGCAGTCCCTTGTGGTACACACTGGTGCTTGCTGCTTCCATAAACAAAATACTGGACCTCCCAGGAAATGTTAGGAAGGGCCCTGGCTCTGAGTACTCCCCTTTCAGTCCTGTAGGCATTTTCAAAATCAGACACATTTATATACAATACTTGGACCTTTCCTGGTCACTTAGCAGATGTCCACCCACTGAGCACTGCTGTAAATGCAGGGTGCAAACAGACAGACATACAGTCACTATTGGTAGGCTTTGGGCTTCTCTGCTCCTTAAAGACTTCCTCAGAGTTGCATGTGGCAAAAGCAATTTATTTGCTCAGGTGTCTTTCGGAAATTGAGTTCCTCCTTCTGAGGTTTCAAGCTTTTGTCAACACTTTCACCACTGAGGCAAGTTCAGATCTCTCATAGCTGGCTTCATCAGGTTACTGGCCCACATTTTCCCTCAATGTGGAAAGGCTACGGCTAGCCCTGGAGAACATTTTCTGGCAACCCCCAGGCTAGCAACTTCTGTTTTAGTCAGCCACTTATCCCTCTTTGGCAGGAAAATTCCCCTCCTTTATGGAGGGGCTTGCACTGGATCACCAGGCCCATTTTGCTTAGATGAGAACCTGAGTCCCCACCTCTGTGGGGGACTTCTGCTCAAACTGCTCACACAGTGAGAAAACACTGTCTTTTATGGGGCTCATCTGAGGCTCCCAATTGGCTGAAGCTGTTTGCTGCTCCCACTACTATTGGCTGATCCTGCCTGTCAGTTCAGGCCATGAATATTCATTAGCCTTACTCGATGCACAATAGGTTCCCTGTTTTGGCACCTGAAACTAGGTCCCTGAAGTTTCCCCCATAATCATTTTGTAATGTCCCATAATCCCAAATCAAAAGTCCCACAAATCCTGACTGGAAATCTTTGCTTTCCAATTGGCTGTTGCTGCACTATAATGGCTGCTAAACTTACAGCCCCCTTGCAGATTAAACACAGTCCCAAATAAAAGTCCTGGTACAACCAGATTTACTACTTTATTTACTTTCTTGCCCCACAGCTTAATAGCTGCTTTTGTTCCCTTCAGATCAGAGCCCAGTTTTAGTATCTCGCTGTACGCCAAAGCCTGTCACTGCTGCCATACCCACAGGCAGCACACAGGGGTGTCTATCTGAGTCCCAATGTCACTGGTGCAGCCAGGATAAAGTACGTTTATTTTAGCATGTCCCAAATATTTATTGGGCACTTTCAGTGTCCGTGGCAGCTGCTGCTGTTATTAGATTTGTTTATTTACATTTTTTCCCTGCAGCAGCGGCCGAAAATAGGCATTTCAAGGGGGCAGACAACACCCTCAGTAATATGTATGAGGGGTGCATTAATATTCATGAGCCCTCGAGAATACCTTGATCCAAACTCTACTTTTTGGCATTTTTGCGGCTTCTTGGATGCCTCGTTTAGGTCTATGGTCCCCAATTAGGTGGAGGGGGCACCAGGGCCACCGAACCATTTCCTGTTAGACCACAAGAATGGTGATCAGGAAATCAAAGGTGTGGGTGCGCATGTGCAATTGCACGTCAGCACAAAAGTGCAAAGAAAAGACGCGGTAGATCGCGGTTAAACTCTTTAGCGCAAAACAGACTAAACCAGTACACTGGTGATATTTGGGGCACATTCTGGACCTTGGCTGTGGTGGTGAAAATAGGGACATAACCAGGGGATTTGTCAGGCAAACGAGAGGCAAACAGGAGCAACAGATGAAAGGGCAACAAGGTAAGCCCCCGATTTGAGGGGGGCGTTATATTATTAATTAACACATTTTGGTTATTGAAATATGGCTGTCTGAGATCTGTCTTGTAGGGAATCTGGAGGAAGTGACAAAGCTGAGACTGTACTTGCACAGACCAATCTACTGGTGTAGTCCTGAGAGGTTTTGGCAGACTGGACAGTGGGTTGTACAGCAAAGAGGAAAGAGAAAGATGATTTTTTTGCTATATTCCTTTCAATACATAACCAACTTGGCATAGATGCACGCTGATCCGCTGGATACCCCCACTGGCAAAATGTTGCCCCATGAATAGAAAAATAATTACAAAGTAGGTAGGGGAGTTGGAGACCCCCAGCCTCTTAAGCCTACATAATTTAACAAAGGCTCTCCATAGTGGCTATCCTTGCCAAAGAAAATCTGCAAAGATAGACTGCAGTTTATTAAATAAAGCATTCATTAAAGCAATATTTAACATTCCCAAAGGATAAAAGACATGGCAGCACATTCATTTTAATAATATTAGAATGACCTATTAATGACAAGGGCAAATGTTTCTATCGAGATAAGCCCTGATCAATTTGTTTTAATAATGGTCCAAATTAAGGGATTTCAGCAAATGCAACTTCCGAGACATTTTAATACCCAAGTAAGTTTAAGCGTGTGGTTCTCAAAGCAAACCAAAGGTTTAAAATATCCTGTTTTGTACAAGAAGGCGATAATGTATACACTATTGTTTTGTGTAAATTAAGTTTATTACCCAAGAACTGGCTAAATTGCTATATAATCTGTAATGTAGTTGGCAAAGAAGTTTTCCAATCTGCTATATATAAAAGAATATCATCTGCAAAAGTTGATATCTTAAATTCCAAATTACTATCTGAAATACATTTAATGTGTAGGGAGGCATTTATCTTCCTAGTTAATGGTTCGATATATAAATTGAATAGCAATGATGATAGAGGGCAGCCTTGCTGCATACCCCGAGTTAGAGGAAAAGAGTCTGAAAGATAATTATTTCAGAGAACTCTTGCAGTGTGTTGGGAACAAAGCACCTGTATCCAATGGACAAATTCCAAGGGAATACCTTACTTAGGAAGAATAGCAAATAAGTAGGACCAACTCACTCAATTAAATGTTACTCTGCATCCAGAGAAACAAGCAAAGCATTGTTGTCCATTTCTATGGACCCAGTGAAAAGATGAAAGAGTTTTCAAAAGTGGTCACTTGAATTTCTGCTGGAAATAAAGCCTGCCTGCTGTGGCCCAATCAGATTCATCCAAACCGTACCTAGTCAGGAAGTGAGAATCCCTGCATATATTTTCATATTGCCGTTTAATAAAGAAATTGGATGGTAGTTCTTGTAGTGGGAGGGATCCTTCCCAGGTTTAGGAAGAAATACAATCCTTGCCTCAAACAAAGTCACTTCCCTAAACTCAGAGCTGTGTAAATAATTATACAAATGGGCAAGGGTTGGAAGTAATTCCTCTTAGAAAGCCTTATAAAACATATGGTAGAAACCATCCAATCCCAATGCCTTACCAGGGAAGAGAGCAGAAATTGCCTTATCTATCTCCATTTCACTAATAGGGCCTAACAGAAGTTCTTGCTGTTCCACTGTAAGAATAGGTAAGTCCTGTAGAAACTGATTAAGAACAAAAGAGATTTCCTTATTTGAGTGGTGTGCAGTATAAAGGGACTGGTAAAAGGTGTGGAAAATAGTTGTTATCTGGCTTGAGTCAGAGGCAGTGGCGTCAGACTGGGGATTTACCAAAGAACAAATCCAACGAGCCGCATTTTTATTGTTTAAGTCATAATGCTAATAACTTCCTGGCCTTCTGCCCCTGTCCAATGTAAGTTGCCTTTATTAAAGCTGTAGACCTCTTCACCTTGTCTAAGAGGTGAATCAAGAATTGAGCACAAAACTTGACTAATTTCAGTCTCAACTCTTCTGTAGACTGAGGAGAAAGGGTCTGTTCCCAGTTCCCGAATCTGATGCAACCACCCTGAAACCTTAGCAGAAAATTTATTTTTTTGAACTGTAGCAAGACGAATCAACTCCCCCCATCCACTGGGCCTTGAGAGCCCCCCATAATATGTCTCTAGCCTTAATAGAATCTTCATTATCCATTATAGATTGACTTATATATACTTTTAGATGAGAAACCAATGAAGGTTCTTTCAAGAGGTGGTTGTTTAATGACTAAGTATGTGTTTGAGGCTTATAATGGGGCGGGGGGGGGGGGGGGAATAGCATACCTAACCTTATCGTTGAGTGGTGGAGAAATTACTCAGGTTTCCACCTTACATTCTTGGATATAAACTAGAATTTGAGAACTAACTAAGAAGTATTCTAGATGAGAATAAACATCATGAGGTATAGAATGGAATGTTAATTCTATTTCAGAGGGATGGTGTATCCTCCATGGATCAGTAAGGCCTAAAATATCCATAAATTCCCAGAGCGCTCTCTGAATTGGTGAAAGACTCACCTGCTATTTATATGATCTGCCAACATCATTGGTAAAGACCAGGTTCCAATCCCCTCCCAAAATAATAGGTAAATGAGCAAAAGGTGCCAACACATTTAACAAAGTAGTAAAAAAAGTGGGGGTATTCTGATTAGGGCTGTAAATGGAATCCAAAACGAACTCCTCACTGCCCAGTCTGCCATGTATTAAGATGTATCTCCCCTCTTAATCACTGACCTCATTCAAAAAGGCAAAAGAAATTAACTTGGCAACTAGAATAGTTAATCCTCTTTGGCGTGAGCTATTACCTGCACCATAGGCTATCCAACCCAAGTCTTATTTAAGTCCTTCACTTTCTCCTTAGGCAAGTGGGTTTCTTGGAGAAAGACGATCTGAGGGTGAAGGGTATTTACATGATGCAGGATACAATATCTTTTTGCATTGTCTTTTCCTCCTTTAATATTCCATTTAACTATGTTGATATTAGAGGCCATCATAAAAAATGCAAAGATAATGATCTCCTGAATAATAAAATCGAGTCCCCATACCAGGCAAGAGCTGACCCCCCCTTCTTAGAAACAACATAATACCCAGACAAACAAGAAAATCAAGAACCCTACAAAACCAGACAAGCAGTTTAACTGCTAAAAAGATACCTATCAGGTCCAAGCGCCCCCTACACACTGTGTGGTCCATAACATGCTGACTGGTGGATAGCCTGCAGTTAGACCCTCTGTCCCCGCAAAACCTTGGACAGCCCATTAAAAAACCTGTCTACCCTAGGAAGCATCGATAGACGCTGACTATGCTAACAAAGTTGAACAAATAAACTTAAGAAGGAGAGTAGTATCCCTCTCAATGAATAAACAATTAAATTGAATTAGAAACATTACTCAACAAAACTTACAGAAGCAGCTAACAATACAAAAAAAAATAATTTATGAGAGTTCCCCCTTTGGGTGGCCAATAGAGAATATACATGCAAACCCTAATATTATCTCTATGTAATTCAAATAGATATAAGAAAACAGATCCATTTATATTTATGGGAACATTATTTGAATAACTTTTCAATGAAAAGTATGCATTTATAAATCAGCTCCCTGAAAAATCAACCATTAGTGTAAATGAAAATGAGAAAGCTGCTCAAACATATAGCTGAACTATCTAAGGCAAATCTCCAAAGAAATATCAAGCTCCACCGTACAAGGAGCATATCCATAGTCACCGTCATTTTGCCACAATAAGTAAAGAGCAAAAACATGACCTTGAGTATAAAAAATCAGCAGGTAACCGAAAGACAAACACCTCTTACCACCAGGGAAAATGCAGATGACAAAGTCCTCAAATACCCAGTATAGCCATCAGTGTAGACACAATTAAAACAAAATTACAGCATTTAAACCTATAGTGGCACAATGTACATAAATTGATAATACTTTAACTGGAAAGAAAACAAAAAGAATAGAAAAATAAATAATGATGTCCCAGTATTACCATAAAGTTACAGATCCAGCATATTATGAACATACGAAAATGACAGCAGATACAGGCCTCATGGTCTGTCGAGTCTGCTCAATTGTGCAGCTAGCCCCTCACCTTGCAGCTGCCCCACCCACCCCTCCCTCTTCATAATTACCCCTCTCACTCTGTCCCATCCCCTCTAAAGCTGCCCACCATGCTACAGGCTACTACCTCTTCAGGCAGAGCATTCCACTAGTCCACCACCCTCTCTGTGAAATACTGTCTCCTGACTTCCCTCTTGAATCTTCCCCCTCCGATCTCAGCTGGTGCACCCTCATGAGCCTGCCCCTTCTGATCTGGAAAATCCCTTCAGTACTAGTCTTGTTTATCCCCTTTAGGTATTTAAAGGTTTCAATCATGTTCCCCCTTTCCCTCCTCTCCAGGGAATACATGTTCAGCTCGCCAAGCTTCTCCTCATAGGAGTATCCCTCTAATTCCTGGATCATCTTTGTCACCCTACACTGTACCCCCTCCAACAATTTGATGTCCTTCTTCAGGAATGGGCACTAGAACCGCAAGCAGTATTCTAGGAGCAGCCTGACCAGTGACCTGTAGTGGGACAGTGTCACCTCCCTATTTTTAGAGGAGATTCACCTCGCTATGCACCCCAGCATCCTGTTGGCTTTTGCTGCCACCTTCCTGCACTGAGCCAAGTTGTTTATACTCCCGTTATGAGCACCAATAAATCCTTGATGAATTCCAGCTGTACCCCCTCTTGCTGATAGCTCCTCCCTTGATTCTTAGCCCTGAAGTGTAATACATTGCATTTTTTAGCATTAAACCCCAACTGCCATGCCTCTGACCATTCTTGTAGTTTGGTCAGGTCCTCTTGCAGCCCCCTCCACCACCTTGATGTCATCAACCACTGCTTCCAACTTTGTGTCATCTGCGAAGAGACTGATCTTACTCTGGACCCCGTGGGAGATATCAGCAATGAAAATCCTGAACAGCACTGGTCCCAACACTGATCCCTGTGGCACCCCACTCATCACAGCCCTCGGTGAGGGGAGTTCCCCACCCTTTGCTGCCTACCCTTCAGCCAATTGGTGATCCAGTTTACCATCTTTGTTCCCACCCCTATACATTCCAGCTCCCCCCCAGCCTCCCATGTTGCACACAATCAAAGGCCTTGCTGAAATCCAAATACAGGACATCCACTGCATGGCCTTTGTCCAGTTCCCTTGCCAACCAGTTGTAGTACTCAATCAGGCTTGTCTGGCAGGATCTTCCCAAGACAAACCCATGCTGCTCACTGTTCTGGAGACTATTGTTCTCCAAAAAGGTCACCAGCCTCTCTTTTAGGATCGTCTCCTTCAGTTTTCCCACAATTGATGTGAGGCTCACTGGTTGGTAATTGCCTGGTTCATCCTTGGGTCCACTTTTGTGAAAGGGTACCACATGGGCCATCCTCCAATCTGGCAGTATGCATCCTGTGTCCAAGGAGATATTAAACAGGTCAGCCAATGGTCCTGCCAGGATCTCAGCTAGTTCCTTAAGTACCCTAGGGTGAATGCCATCTGGGCCCAGTGACTTATCCCCCCTCAGTGCCCTTAATCCTTTCAGCATCCTATCCTCTGTGATCTCTGTATCAGTCACTTCCTCTTCCCCCTGCCCACCACTCCTCTCCCAGATGGTGCCTGCCCCCCACTTTCTCCTTCATGAACACAGAGCATTAGTAGTCATTTAGTGCTTCTGCCTGGTCCTTCCCCTTCTCCACCGAGCCCCCATCCTTCTTTATCCTCAGTATCTGATCTTTGTTTTTCCTCCTTTCACTGATGTATCTGAAGAAGTCCTTCTCTCTGTTTTTAATGCCTGCACCAATCTCAGCTCCCTGGAAGCCTTGGCCACTCTGACCAGCCTGGTAACCTTCCTGGACTTCTTCGTATATGTCTCCCTGTTGTCCTCTGCTCCCCATTTCTTGAGTCTCCAAAATGCCTTTTTCTTGGCCCTCACCCCCTCCATGACCTCCTTCTTCAGTCAACTGGGTTTTTTGGCCCTACCCTTCTTACTCCTTGTTCTTGTACATGTCCCAGTAGCCTCCACCAGCCCTTTCTTAATAGTGTCCCATCTCTGGCTAGCATCCATGCATGGTTGATTACCTGCCAGATGCCTGCCCACAATATCCCCCATCCTTTTAAGGTCTGCCCCTTAAATTCAATCACCCTTGTACTTGTACCTCCTGATTCACTGCCCATATTGAGCATGAACCATACCATGTGCTGGTCACCCCCAGCCACAGGGTCCTCCACCTCCAGATCCCTTACAGCCTCCCCATTTGACAGGACTAAGTCTAGAGTTCTATCCAATCTAGTTGGCTCCTGGACTAACTGGACCAGGAAGCTGTCCTGAAATGCCTCTAATATGACCTGCTTCTTTGCACTTGTGGTGGTTTGGGTGATCCACTCGACCCCCAGTAAGTAGAAGTCCCCCACAACCACAGTATTCCCTTCCCTACAGACCCTTCTCTTTTGCTCAGCTAACTCCCTATCCAGGTCATCCTCTTGGGCTGGCAGCCTGTACACCACCCCTATCCTCAATGTCCTACTTTTTAAGTCTTGGAACTACATCCGTATGGCCTCTGTTCTGCTTTCCTCCCACTCCTCCCTTACGCATCTTATCCCCTCCCATACATATACTGCCACCCCCCCATTCCCTTAGCCCTGTCCTTCCTGAATATCCTATAACCTGGGACTGTCAAGTCCCAATCCTGGTACTGGGTGGCCCACGTTTCCATGATGGCCATGATGTCCACCCTCCCTATTGCCAAGAGAGCCCGTAATTCTGCTGATGTATTACCAAGGCTTCTCACTTTCATTGAAACCACCCTCCAACCTGACCCTTCCCCTTCCCCTCTCTGGGATACCCCCCCTTGTAATCCTCCCCTTTGCCACTGCTCCAAGTACCTCCCTGCTAGCATGGGGGGAAAGCTCATTTGGCTCCCCTCTCTGGGATCCATGCCTATCATCTGTCCACTCGTCACCCCCTTATCTAGTTTAAATTCACCTTCGTAGCTATGTATTCACCTACCCTCTGCTGCAATATCTCCTTCCCCTCCCTGCTTAAATGTAGCCTATCCATTGCATAAAGTTCATTGTTATCCCAGAGTCTGTCCCAGACACCTACCAACCCGTATCCCCTGGAACAACACCATTCCCTCAGCCAGGTGTTGAACATCCCAATACTTACCTTCATCACCATGCTAGTGCAGGGTACTGAGAGCACCTCTGAGAAGGCCACCGATTCCCCCAGTTCCCCAGACAGCCTGCCCAGATCCTCAAATCTCTCCTTAACTACTTCCACCATCTCCCCTGCCAGGTCATTCATACCCATGTGCATCATGAGATGTGGTTTCCTCCTATACCTCCTAGCACACTTAAGAATTGACTGCCCTGCCCTGCCTGCAGTTAAGCTAGGTATAGACCACACCCAGATGCAACTATATTGTTCCCCCTTGCTGCCCAATCTTATCCCTTTCAGTATTGAATCCCCAAGCACTAATTCCCTTCCCTCTCAAATCCTTGTCCCCCCCACCCTTCTACCCTGGTGACTACTGTTGGATTCCACCTCAGCTGAAACCCTCCCCTTTCCTGCTACAGATCGCCCCACCCCAGAACTATCTCCGCTCCCCCTCAATGCTCCCTCACACTTCTCCCCCTCCTTCCCTTCCACCCTGTGCTCCCCCTCCCCAAGTCCCTCCTATTCACCTCTCTAGCCTTTCTCCTCTCCCATTTACCCCTGTTGTCTTCTTCCATCCTTCCAGCTGTGCCCCTCCCCTTACCACTACCATTATCCTCCACCAGACTCCTGTACCCCATGCCATCCATTTCCTTCCCCTTACCTACACCCTCTTAAAGATCCCTCAGCTCTCCCTCCTCCTCCAATGTTGTCAGCACTGCAGACATATTACCTGCCCTCTCTGCCATGCTGGTTGTGGGCTCCTTCCTCCTACCCCTACCCCGTCTCGTGCTTTGCCACCCATTTTTGTTGCCCCCACCCCTCTTCCCCATCCCATCCCTTGAACCATTGTTCCACCCATGTGGTGTTGTCCTGTTGCTCTCTGCCCCAACAACTCTCTCCAATCCCCACAACGTCCTCAACTCTCTACCAAGCCACAGCACTTCATCCTCGAGTCTCCTCAGCCTGTCAGAGATCAGACACCCTCCTAGCTTCCACAATATATTCATCTAGACTGCCATCACACATCCATTGTAGCACACTATTCTACCCGCATAGGCTCCTCTAGCATCCTGCAGCCCCCTGCCTTCCCTGCTGTCCCTGTTCTTCCCAGCCAATGCCTCCCCATCCCCTAGTGTATCCTTCCCTACCTCCCTCCATTATCTCACCTCAGAGTCTCCTTATTTCCTGAAATATCCCCCAGAATGTAATCCTTCTTATCTAGTGGACCTTAACCATCCACTTCCCTGCTTCCTGCCATGGTCATGGACCTTAGTACCCCTCAGTCATGCTGCACCTACAATTGAATTACCCCCTAGAACAACAGTTACAAACCCCACCAAGTGTCAATCACTTTAAGTTCCCCCTAAACAGATGAACCCTATCAGATGCCCCCTGCTGTGTCTAACACCCCCTACATCACATCAGCTCACCTATAAAGGTGGACAAGCATAGGGAGGGAGGGATGAGGGAGGAAGGGTTGGGAGAAACCAGTGTCAGCAATAATCAATCAGCCCTCCTCGGTCAAAGCCCAGCCTTTCTCTCACCCCAAAGCAGCCCAGTATGCCAAACAACATGTATGACCACCAGAACATCAAAATAAAAGAAAAAGGAAAAATCACTTCCCTCCTGGATGCTGTGTCCGGCTTTCTTTGCCTGCTTCCTCCAGTACTGCCCAAGCAAGCAGCATCAGCATCCAGAAAATGCACTCGGATGGACTCTAGCTGCAACCCCCACAGCAGATCCTCAAGTCTAGCACTCGAGAGACTCCCCCTGTATTGTCCTCCATTGTCAGCAGAACTTGCTAGCACATCTTCTGTACCTCCATTCAGTTGGAGAGCTCTCCCCCCCCTCACCATGATCTACTGTGTTTCAATGGATTTGCCCTGCAGTTACACACAAAACATACAATTCAGGGCCAAAATGCAGACCCTAATTTATTTATTTATTGAAAATAATCAGAATTACAATCCTTTGAGTCACAGACTCTTTTGCAAAGGCTCCACGTCAGGCAATGAAAAGGAACAGCATAAGACACAATACAGATATATTAACAGTAGTAGTTAAAAAATGCAGGTTAGATAATCTTGGCTTACTTTAACTTAATAAGACATATCATCTGGGAGCACGTTGGAGTCTCCGGGTCAAGGTTAAGACAGGAAGCATTTTCGTAGAGTCCTGAGGGACCCAGAGTCATTGAACTTGTATAAAGGAATAGGGAAAGATTGGGTGCCTTGGGCAGGAGGCTTGCAGCAATCAACCAATGGATTACAGGATGTTTACTGAGACGGAGGGGTTCCTGAGTAAACTGACTCAGGAAAGGGGTGAGGGGCAGGGGGGTAAAGAGAGGGATAGGTGGGTGGGGGTTTATTTACAGTCACAGGTTGTGGAGTCGAGGAGTAGGGTTTTGAGCCCAGACTTAAATTGGTTGAGACTGCGGGTCATTGAGATGGAGGACTGGAGGCTGTTCAGCCAGAGAGGGGCCCAGTAGCGGAAGGATCTTTGTCTGAGAGATGTTCTACAGTGGGGGATTAGCAGGTTGGAGTTAGCTGTGTGCCGTTGTGACCGCCCAAGGGGGGCTGTGTGTAAAATCGGGTGGAGACCGATAGGGGCTAGCTTTAATTGTATCTTTCTGGCCATGAGACAGGTGAAGTATTTAAGTCTGCCTTGGAAGTTAAGCCAACCAGTATGTTCATAGAGCTCACAGGTGTTGGTTAACTTGTCGCAACCTGAGATTAATTGGCAGGCTTTGTTGAGGGCGAGGTTAATGCTGTGCAGGGCAGTTTGATCTGCTGACCCATAGAAAACTATCCCGTAGTCCACCAAGGATAGGATAGAGGAGGATACAGTGAGGTGCATGGCTTGGGGGGGTAGACAGTGTTTGTGTCTGTAAAGGATCCCCAGTCTCATGTTGATAGAGGAGGTGAGCTGTTGTATATGGGTGTGGAAAGAGAGAGAGGTGTCTAAGGTGACACCGAGATATTTAAAACAAGTTACTATCTCCATGTATTAAGAAAGAAAGAAAAAAAATCTATTCATATTTATATGAACATTGTTTGTATAACTGTCAAAAGAAAAGTAGGCATTTTTAAATATGTTCCCTGTAACTCAACAATTGGTGTAGATGAAAAGTGAAAAGCTGATCTAACATGCAGCAAAGCAATAAAGGCAGTTCTCCAAAGCAATATCCAACTCCAACCTGCAGGGAACATCATTTTGCCACAATAAAACAGGGAAGTAAGTAAATGTTCTTTGATCTAAAAGTTCAGCAGTGAACACTAAAAGGAAGGAACCTCATACCACTGGGGAACATGTAGATGACAAAGTCTTCAAGGCCCCAGTTTAGCCAGCAGTTTAGGAACAAAGAAAACAAAACTTCTGCTGTTAAGTCTATTATGACAGGTTATACATAACTTGGTAACATTTTGTTTATTTATTTATTTAGTTTTTCATAACTGGGTGAGTGCACTAGACACGAAAGTGACTATTTTCAGGCACAACCCGGAAGGTTACAACATAGCAAGGAAAGCAGTTACAAGGCAATACAATGTAAGAAATACAACATATAGGGATAGTAGAAATGGATAACAGATTGACAATTGAGGTCACATGAAAAACATTTGGATATTATACATATCAAGAGTGCAGTAAGTGCCCATGGTTACAGTTTGTGTGACAGACAGTTTAAAACTCAAAGTGCATAAATGCCAAAGGTTTACATTTCTAGTTTCGACTCTGTCATACAAAAACTAGCCATATAAGAAGGGTATTATAGGAGAGAGGGAGAAAGGAGGCAGGGAGATGTGGAACTGTAGGACATCGCAAGGAGAGAGAAAGTGAGAGAGTGGGATGGGGAAGGGAAGAAGGCAGGATGGAAAGGGGTGGGAAGCAGGTAAAAGCAGGATGCATGAATACAAGAGGAGACCACAGAGCAGTAATAGCACAGGGCCTATGATCTAGGGTGGGTTGAAACAGTTGTACTGTGCATGCTCATCAAACAGGGAGTGATGCCTCTTTTTAAATGTGGCATGGCTAGGGGTCTGGAGTACTTCAAGGGGCAGCAAGTTCCAGTAACTGGGAGCTACATAGGAAGTCTTGTTTTACCTTTAGATGTTTTACATCTGGGAATGTGGAGCAAAGAAAGGTCAGCAGATTGGAGGCCATAGGAGGTGGACTGAGGGGTGAGTGCAGAAGCGAGGGAGCTAGGCATACTGGACCTCAATATACCATCCAGAAGGGCTCCAAGAGAAATTAGCAGGTGGACCATCAAAGATGGCCAATTTAGGTCTGCGTATAGTAGGCAGTGATGTGTTGGCCTGGGAGATGCAGAGGCATAATGACATATATTATTGTATGTTGTGTCCCATCTGTACAGGGAGACCTTGGATGCATTGCTGTAGATTACAGCTCCGTAAGCAAGGGACAGGAGCAAAATTCCTCTGGCAATGGCCAGCCTCACAGAAGGGGTAAAAATGTGGCTAGTGTTTTAGGCTAACCCTAGTTTAGTATTGACGGCTTTACATGTAGTGGTAATATGGTGCTCATAGTTAAGGGATTCATTGAGTAGGACCCCCAAGTATTTAAAGAAGCTTACCACTTCCAGTGGGGTATCATTCGCTCAGGTGATTTCAAAGAGATCACGGCTATGTTTTTGGCAGGTGAGCCAAAAAGCATTGCCTGAGTTTTTCTGATGTTGAGTATAAGCCTATGACTGGTGATCCAGGATTGTACATTCTGGAAAGCCATGGATAGATTTTGGTTGACAGCAAGAACATCATCAGAGCTGGTATAGAGAACAAGGTCCTCGGCATACAGTAGTGATGAGCAGGAGGAAGTATTTTGTGTTATATTATTAATGAAAATCGAGAAGAGAGGTCCTAGAATAGATCCCTGTGGGACACCAGCATTAATGACTGTTTTATCAGAGGTTGCAGAGTTGAACTTTACTACCTGAGTCTTGTTTGATAGATAACCCTTAAACCAGTTTACAGATTCAGTCAAGAAACCTGAGGATAGGAGGTTGGCTAGAAGAAGGGAGTGATCAATGAGATCGAAAGCCTTCGTAAGGTCTATAAAAACTGTGCCAGTTAGAAGACACTGATCCATGGCATGTAGCGTATCATTGGTTAGTTGTAACAGGGCAGTTTGGGTACTGTGGCCTTTTCTGAAGCCATGTTGAATTGTGGATAGGAAGTTATGCTTGGTGAGGTGTTCCATTACGTGTTCTGCGACGAGTTTCTCGAGGATTTTGTTCTATACAGATAATATTGCTATTGGCCTATAGTTTGCTATATCCTTCTTTTCTCCTTTTTTAAAAACTGGTGTTACCCTGGCCATTTTCCAAATACTAGGCATGACACCTTCACCAAGGGATATCATGAAAATTTGGGATTGTGATCCCTCAATGAAGGGGGCTGCCAGCTTGAGGAGCTTGGGTTCCAGGCAGTCAGACCCAACCGCAGTGCTGTATGATATGGCATTGAGAAGTTTGAGGACATCCTTTTTGGCGACAGCTTTAAAGTACAATGGTAATGAGTAAAACTAAGTAGTGCTGCAAATAATGATGCCCCGGTATTACCATAAAATCAGGGATCCAAAAAAGCATAGAATAGCAATTCACTGGTTCACCCTGCAACTTCACATGAAACATATGATTTGGGGAGCCAAATATTCGACCAATATACCGGAGATTTTTCACTTCATTGTAGACTGGTCCATACTCAAATAATGCCGTAAGCAAAAAGTCTGTGTCTAAAAGGAACGACATTCCCACTCCAGTTAGAAACCCCTCTCAATCTTTTTTGACAAACAGCTCAGGGAAGAATGTTGGAAATTCTGCTTCAGCAAGTGCAGCCTAGTCAAAGCACTGTACACCTTGAGCTGTCTGGACCTGTAAGCAGGCAGGATACTGCATACTATGTCAGATCTGCACCGCCCATAGTATAGATTGAATAGGTCGGTATTTGGCTCTAGCCTGCGGAACATTATATGTAAGATCTTGAACCAATCGAAGCTTCTTTTCTTCCCAATGCAATTTCTCCGTGGATCTAGTTGCTCATAAAATATGGTCTCAATTGAGATAATTTAGTACTTTCAAGATAATTGAACACAGCTGCTCTCCCGGGTTTGGTTTGGGGAATAGAGCCCAATGTGCCCATTCAGTAACATAGCTAGGACCACTGGGCGAGGGACCCGCAATCTTAACACAGAACCTCTGCAGAAAATCTATGATGTTAGGTGCCTCTTCTCCCTCCAGCATACCCAAAAGAACCAAGTTATTCTGTCTACTGTGCCCCTCAAACTTATCTATTATTTCCTCTAACTTAGCAATGTTCCAGCGCATTGTTATCACCTCGGTGTCCAGCCAGAACTGTAGATCTTCATTGAAGAAATTTGGGCCTCTGCATCGAACATTTAATGGGTTAATTCATACACTGCAGGCTTTAAATCCTTAAAATCTGTGATCAAGGAAAGAACTGCTTCCTTAATAGTAGTGATTTCAGTATAACATTGTTCATTTGAGATACCGGTACTCTGTCCTCTGGGTGGCAAAAGCGGGGAAGTACTCCTTCAAGGCCTTTGGGTTCTAAGGCCAAGGCTTGGATATTATCTGTGTCATTACCCAGTTCTGGAGGAATCTCATCTATAAGCTAGTGTTCCATGGCATTTGACTCCATCACAGCTGGGTATGTAGCAGTAGGTCACTGACTGTGCAGGTAAAACCCGAAGGAACTTAGTGGGAAAGAAATTTTAATACTTTTAATCACAGGTCTTATTGGAGCTCCAGTCTGGTGCAGTGACCCTGAACCTTGCATCATGTGACTCACATTTTCTATGTTTAAAAATGTCAACCAATGGGCAGTCACCATCATGTAGTCAGTGGCCTGGTTACTGGTCCTTATATAGTGGGTCACATGAATAAACAGCCCAATTAATGATTCTGGGGCATGTGACACACTGTTACAGACAATTTTTATTGATATCTGGGATTGTAGTCATGGAGACATATAGGTGATGGGGAACTGGTACATCAGCAAAATAATTTCAATCAGGCCTGAAATATTGCTAACAAAAGTTGCCCCACTGGCACAGCAGTAGGTTACTGCTTGCGATGCTGATGGCAACTATTTTGGAATGAGCACAGAGCTTTAGAGGGTCAGCCGGGGGGAGGTAAGATGAGTGTCCCATGAATAGCTCTCCTCCTTTTTGGTTAAAAGGAGGTCTACCTCAGGGCTCCATTTTGGGGCCCACATTATTCCTTGTTTACATAAACCATCTGGCTGAAACTGCAAGGTTCAGTAATATAAGTTTATATGCAGATGGCACCATGTTGGTGGCTTGTGGGAAAAATAAAAAAATAATGGAAGCAAACCTACAGTCTGATATTATAGAGCTGTGCAGGTGGTTGTTTGATTCTGGGCTGGTGCTAAATGGGAGAAAAACTAAGTTAATGGTATTTAACAAAGGACACGAACAAATTGATAAAATCATTCCTGAAATAAATATAAAAAACATTACAAAATGAAAAAATAGTCCAGGTTTCAGAATATAAATACCTGGGTGTCTGGATTGATGAATATTTAAAATTTGATTACCATATAGAAGATGCAATAAAAAGAATAAACAAAAGGTTGGGGGCATTCAGACGCACCAGTTTTTGTATAAATAAATCTATGAGAACTACAATAGTTAATCAACTCCTGGTACCAGCCCTTGAGTACGGCAACCAGATGTATGGTCTAGCAACTAAAGGATTGTTATCGAAAATTAATGTTACATATAACCGTCTGGCAAGATTTATTCTGAGACGGGACTACAAAACTCCATCATTGTGACCTATATGTGGAATTAGGATGGTTAACACCAGAGAATAAAAGAAAGTTATACTGGGCAAATCAGATATCTGGAGCAAGATATTCAAAATTTCGCACCTGGGCTAAATTAGCACTGCCTGGTGGGCAAACTTAGCCCAGAGCAAAAAGCAAGCTATATTCAAAAGGAATAGCCTGGGGCAAACAGCTTCTGAATATAGCATGGGAATGAGGCTGGTCAAACTGGGCTGAGAGTGCAGGGCAAACTTAGCCCTGGAATAACACAGCTCTGAATATAACAACCAGGAAGTGCAAACCACAGCAACACAGTGCACAGTGACGTGAAGGTAGGTAGAGGCGAACTATGTGGCCAATGTGTGTGCCAACAAATGTGTGGACCCAGTACAGCTTCAGGCAGCAGTGCATGTGAAAGTACAGCGTTCAAACTGTATAATATTCCCCGAACTGTTTGTGCAGCGCTAACATATTTGCGCAGGTTTAGCGCGGAGCTAAACCATTTGACCGGTGTTAAAGGTTGCCATATTCAAAAGTGACATGCAAATGAGCCTACTTAGGTAGTCTCTGGACAAACATCCAGATTAGCATCTCATTATGCCCTGATTTGCATGCAGTTTGCCCCACAGCTATTTGGCCTTTTGAATATAGCAAACCCACGCTAATCCCGTGCTAAACCTGCACAAAAAGTTTTTGCCCGGTGCAAAGTTTTGAATATCTGGCCCATAAAGTCCTAAATTATAAGAAGCCATCGTATTTATATGATAAATTAGAAAAAATCAGGACATAAATATAACTTAAGGAATATATACTTGAGAGGTTATAAAACTCCAAGGCCAGATATTCAAAACTTTGCCCCTGGGCTCAGATAACACTGCCTGGTAGGCAAACATTGCCCGGAGCACAAAGCAAGCTATATTCAAAAGGAATAGCCCGGGGCAAACAGCCTCTGAATATAGCATGGGAAAGAGGAGGTGCAAACTGGGCTGGGAGTGCAGGGCAACCGTAGACCTGGAATATGACAGCACTGAATATAGCAACCAGGAAGTGTAAACCACAACAACACAGTGCACAGCGATGTGAGGGTATGTAGAGAGGAACTATGTGATCAATGTGTGTGCCAGCAAATGCGTGGTCCCAGTACAGCTGCAGGCAGCAGCAGATGTGAAAGAACAGTGATCAAAACTGCAAAATATTCCCCGAACCTTTAGCGCTGCACTAACACGTTAGCGCGGCTTTAGCACGGAGCTAAGTGGTTTGCCCGGTGCAAACACGTTAGCCCGATGTTAAACTTTGCCATATTCAAAAGTGACGTGCAAATGAGCCTACTTAGTCTCTGGGCAAACAACCACATTAGCATCTCATCATGCCCTGATTTGCATGCAGTTTGCCCAGCGTTACTGCAGGGTCCCACAGCTTCACCTGTAGGTCAGTCTAGAAGTACAGGGGCTGGCCAGGTCTGACCACAGCTCCACCTGTAGGTCAGTCAGGCAGTGCATGATGATAGCTGCAGGCTACATGTAAACAGTGCAGCATACCATAGCATATTATACCCCAGGGGACAACACAGCATAGGCACAGGTGGTGGTGGTGCTGCATGCAACCATCACACTGTAGGTCATGCGACAGTGCACAGCAGACACTACAGTAGCAAGGGGGCTGGTAGTGTGAGGGACACAGCAATGCCTATGGTATGTAGGGTGGTGATGCCCACTGCACTGTGCACAGTGACAGGCCCAGCTTGCAGGTAATTACTGACAGTGGACAGTACTATTATACTGTTGTGTGAGCCACAGATGCTGCACCTGTGGCATGGGATGCACACAGTGTCATGTACATGGCCAGCTATGTGTGCTGTGGCATCTGTACAGTAGTGTGGTAGGTGGCTGGGGGGACATGTAAGATCCAACAGGCATACAGGTGATGGCACATTCCCACTACTGGCCCATGTGCAATGAGTGATGTGTCCCAGCCTTGTGGCCACACCTGGGCTGCGGTAAGGTCTGGCCACCTGTAAACCCTCCCCCATTGGCCACCATGCCCACAGTGCTGCATGTGTGTGCTGGCATCTGTTAGGCACCGCAGACATATAGTCTGCAGGTGTGTGCTATATGACCACACTGCCATGCTGCCCCCTGTGGGCCGGATCACCCTTCACTGTCTGTGCTTGGCTGGGACTGGTGGCAGCTGCTGGCATCATGGTGGTGCCATCAATGAGCAGCATGTGTCCTCCATGTCTGGCATTTTCTAAGTGTCATACTCCTATGTTAGGGTCGTGCAAGCCGCGCAAATCCCTTGCAAACAAATGCACCAATGACGTGAAGAGCTGTTTGCCCAGGGTTAAGACCTGCTTTTCCTGGACAGTAATTTGTACCGTGCTATGGGTCGTACTAAGTCGCGCTAAACACCTTAGCGTGGTACTAGTCGTTGAATATCTTATTGGGCCTGTATTCATGTTCACTTTGCCCCTAGCATATCATTATAGTTTGCTCAGCGCTAATGCGGTTTGCGTGCACTATTTGGCCTTTTGAATATAGCAAACCCACGCTAATCCCACGCTATTCCCGGGCAAACATTTTTGGCCCAGCACAATGCTTTGAATATCTGGCCCCAAAACTATTAAATAAGTATGGCAATGTGTGTTTTTCTTACATTGCATTAACATTATGGAACTCAATAAAACATGTCACAAAGTTCATAAAAGCACAAAGTCTTTTATTGCAGAGTTAAAACATGAACTAAATACACGGTGCATATGCAATGATTACTAATGTTGTTCATAGGGACATGGTTTTAGGAATTTACAGAATATTGCAAATATTGTTTTCCCTCCCTTTGATAAAATGTATGTATAAAGGTATATTGTTTGTTCACTACATGTTTGTAAATTCACTTTATGTTTTATGTTATAACTATATGTAAATACAGGACCATCTTGTGAATAGGACTTCAGTCCTAATGATGTGATTGTGCCACCATTTCCTGTCTAAAAATAAAGATTTTTACTACTTCTACTCCTCCTGGGGGGAGGGTTGTGGTTTCCCAGCATGCGAGAGACAGCTCATGGAGACTGGGTGTACACTGGCTGGGACCACATGCATGTGTGCAGAGGTGGTAGCGGACATCTGCAGTACATGTGCTGTAGTGCACACAACTTTTGTTGACATCATTGCATGTCCATGCCTTCAGGGGGGAAACTAAAATAAACAAAAATAGGGCTGGCAGCATACTGATGCCCCGGACCTCCACCCAAATGACACCCCAGGTGTAAGCTTCATCTGGGCCTCAGGTCAATCTCAGACTCTCTCTTTAGAAAAACCTGCAGCAGGGGAAAAGCTGTAGGCCTCCCAGAGTGGACAGCCTTTGTTGGATGCCGAGTGGTAGGTCCAGGCACAGATAGAGGGGATGCATCATCCCCACCTGAGCCTGAGTGGCATAAAGACAGTTAAAAAAAAATATATATATATATATACATTGCAAAAACTCTATTAATGCAACAGTTAGGGTTTCTATTACAGCGACAAAAATTTGGAAATTTGGTGTTAGGGTTACCAACCCTACCATCCCACACAACTTCCCCCCACCCTCCACACACCAACAGGCATTGGAATGTGCCTTGGGTTCATCGGACCTAACTCTCACCCCATGCCATGAGTAAGGAATCTGAGTTGCTAGAATAGGGTGACAGTTCGGTCCAATGAACCCACTGGGGATGAATTTCCCTTATTTTTGAGAAAGTGTAATCTTATCCATATGTGGTTGTGGGACAGCAGGAGCCATCAGTCTGCAATGTGTTGTGGGAGCACAGGGCCCATGCATGCATATTGCAATTGTCTCCGATTTTCATGTTTTTATTTTATTTATGTATTTATTTCTGTTTAGGATTAATACCTTTGAGCCAAGGACTCATTTACAAAGGTTCCACATCTGACAAGATACAGTACAGTACATTACACTGGTTACAGGTATACACTGGCAAACAGGTACAACAAATAATGGTTACAAGGTTACAGAAGTAAGTGACAAGAGCAACAACACTCCATGAGTGCAGTACAAAGCTTATCTAAGTACATAGTACAATCTTGGGATGGTTCATACCCCAGGCTACTGCATAGATTAGGGTGGAGATATTAGCAGCCAAGAGTTGGCTTTGTCAGGGGTGGAGAGAGAGGGACAGGGTATAGAGAGAAGGCTTTATCATAGGTGGTTGGGTATTTGGGTGGTAGGGTGAGGGAGGAGTGGACTAGAGGAGGGAAGGGAAAGATCTGTCAGGGCAGATGGGGAGGAGTGGTAAAAGGTGAAACTAGGATTGGGCCTGGAATTATTCAGAACAACAGCAGTTATTCTCACTGATAAAGTGGGTAAAGAGTCTGGTTTTGACCTGGCTTATCTTGCAACATTCGATAAGGGTGGCAGGGTGGCTGTAGGCCATTTATCCACTTGGGTCCTCTGTAGGAGAAGGATCACTGTGTGAGCATAGTGCAGTTGAATGGCACTAGTAGCCCCCCTTGGTCACACTTCTGGTGTTAATGACAGGTTGTGCGTGTTTAAATAGACTGAACATGGACTCTGGCATAAGTCCAAGCATTGATTTTTTAATTAGCAGGCAGGTCTAGTATTGAATTCTAAGATGGAGTGGGAGACCCAAGGCCTACTCAGCAGGCCTTGTTAAGGAGAGCTTTCATTCTTTTTAGTGCTGTATCAGAGCCAGCCCCATAGTTTACCAGCCCATAATCAATGGTAGATAGTACTGAGCTGCCCATGACCAGCTTCAGTGCATCAGGTGTCATTGAGAGTCGGTGCTGATAGAGAACATGAAGCTTTGTATTGGCAGATTTAATGACCTGGTCAGTATGCACAGAGAAGGTGAGGGTGTCATCCAGGTGTACACCAAGGTACTTAAATGTAAATACTTGCTCAAGTATGTCACCTTTTTGGCTCTGTATAAGTAATGGGCCATACTTCTTCTTACTCTGCAGTACTGCGAAGAACAAGTCTTTGGTCTTTTTATAGTTACGTAATAGTCTATTCTGAGAAAACCACGTTTGCAGTCTTTGGAAGTTGACTTGCAATTCAGAGGTGATAATGGACAGTTCTTTGCCAGAAACTGAGATGACTGCATCATTGGCATATAGCACCATGTGTGCCAGGCAGACAGATGGTAGGGAATTAATGAGAGACTGAATAGTAATGGTCCTAGGCTAGATCCTTGGGGGACTCCTAGGCTCACCTCCCTTGGCTCCGATACTGTACAGCTGATCCTAACACTTTGTGTTCATCCCAAGAAGTAGCTGTCAAACCATGCTACTGTGCTGGTGGACAGGCCAGTGGATCTAAGGCAGTTTAGCAGGAGTTGATGGTTAATGGTGTCAAATGCCTTGGTGAGGTCTATGAAGATTGAGCCCATTGCCATCACCTTATCTAGGGTGTCATACAGCTGAGAGGCGAAGTTGATCAATGCGGTTTAGGTGGAATGATTTTTTATGAAATCCATGCTGTTGTGGGCACAAGAGGTTGTACTTCTCTAGGTACTCTGTAAGTTGGTCAGAGACCACTCATTCCAGGGCTTTAGAAAGGAAGGGGGGTAATATGGAGCTAGGCCTATAGTTAGATAGGTTAGTTATATCACCACATTTACAGATGGGGGGATGAGTGCTGCCTTTAATTTGTCAGGGAACACTCCTGACCTTAATGAAGCATTGAAGAGTTTTGTGAGTGGCTAAGCAAATTAATTTAATGTGAATGCTATCAACGTCATGTCAGTTAGGTCACTCCCTAGGACCCACTTGATGTACTTAATGGTATATGACCTTGATATTTGCCTAAACTAGAATGGTGGTATTTTGTTTTGTAATGGAGGAGGTGGCTTCTTGCAGGGGAGCTGACCAGGATTCAAGGGGGAGAGATAGTCACTGGGTATCACAGCACTAAGGTCTGTGAAGGTGAGTTTGAACGCATTAGCAATACAACAGGGCTCATGGAGAGTTTCTGAAGTTGTTACAATGAGGTCCAGTGGTGCCCTCGGTGCCCTCCCCGTAAGAGATTTCACGGAGTTCCAGAACTCCCTACTGTGGCCCCAGCTCCTTCTGAGGAGATCATTATAGTAAGAGGCCTTGGATGAACTTCGTACATTTATTTCTGGCTTCCTTCCAGGCAATGAGGTCAGCCAGTTTCCCGTTTGCTTTGCCCTTGTGCCATAAGTGTCTCTAATGTGCATGAGCTCATCCAGAGCTCCAGAAAGCCAGGGGTTACCAGCCCCACTTACATTTTTGATCTTGTATGGGGAGAAGAAGTTGTAGGCATTCATGAAGATCATACAGAAATAATCAAGGGCTTGGTTTCCATCTTTAGCTCTTGCCAGGGAGGACCAATCGACTAGTCTCAGATATTGCTTGAAGGTTTCCAACTGCCCAGATCTCAGAGAATGACTTCTAGAGAGCTGGGGAGTGCATTTTGTGAACCTATTTGATCAGGTGCACATAACAAGGGAATGGTCACTGAGGGAGTCAGGTAAGACTGAGACCTCAAAGATATGTTCTGGGCAAGTGCTGAAGATCCCACCAATTAGGATACTTGTGCCTTTCCAGTAGGTTTACCTGGTATGACAGGTTACTATCTTGGTGAGGTAGAGGCCTGATATTTTGTCCTTAAATGTAGTTGCATCTTGGGATTGCCAGTTTACATTGAAATCCCCAACTACAAACTGCTCCCAGTTTTTCCTGAGCGGTTCTTGGTTGTTAAACTGCTCTAGGTCAGCTGTGTGCTTACCAGGAGATATATAAACTGTAGCTAGCACTAGTATCTTGTTTTGTTGGCCTACGGAGAGCTTGATATTAAGAATTTGAGCCTCCGTGGTGTGCAGGCTGCTAGGCATCACTTGACCTCTGATGTCACTCTTGAGATATACCATACAGCATCCTCCCCGTTTGGACAGGTTGTCCTGGCAAAATGCAGTATAGCCATCCAGGGCATCAGTGGCATTGACATTCTTGGGGGACAGTCAGGTCTCTGTGAGTGCAATGATATCAGTTTGAGCATCTCTCAACCCAGGCCTGGAATTGTGGCAGCTTGGATAGGAGACTTCTGATATTCAGTGAGGCAATCTTGAGGTATCCAGGCCTCATGGTAATGCCTGCACTGGGAGGTCTAGGGTTAGGGTGCACATTTCCATATAGTAGGAGCAGCAGTAGGATTAGCTTTCTGGGAAAGCATTTCCAAAACACCCAGACGGAGCATGCATGCTTTGACTTATAGCTCTTATGGTCTTTGCAGCCAATTGCAGAGGTGCAGCCCCAGCCCTGTGCTCCTATGTAACCGTAACTGTAGAGACACTGTAATTCATCCTCCACTCCCTTCAGGCCCTGTGCTCCCATCACACTCCCATCACTCCATAATGGTATCCATTTGTGAGAGCACAGGGCCCTATGTGCCCTGTGCTCCCGTCACCAATAAGTAAAGAAACAGTGCAGGCCTAGAGACATTCCAAGAAACTCTTGTGCTGCAAACGGCCCTGTACAAAGAAAGTTATACATGATCTCCTGCTTCCTGCAAGTCCCACAGGGCTGCAAGAAGACAGTTCTGAATGATTCTGTAGACCCCACTGGCAGAGCCAAAGTTATCTAGCTCCAAGCACTGTAACTAAGACATGCTAGCCTGGGCCTGTAGGTTGTGTTTGGGTCACAAGGCTAGGGGCTGGTAGGTAGGCATTAGGGTCGAAAACTTTAGAAAGAATTAATATTTTTTTCAACTAACCAGAGAAAGGTACATTTATGATTCAAGTCCTTTCTACCCTGAAAATTTCAGACCAAAATCCCACACCATTTAGGTGCAAAGCGATGACAAAAAAGCCCAGCAGAAAACAGGTGTATTAAGCTGTGTTTAATGAAAAATCCATATCTCGAACCGCTTCCGAGATGTAGGCATGGAAAGGTACCATGGTCACCTCAATGTTATCCTATTGGAAATTTCTTAAATTTGGAATGTTATAACTACGGAACCAATATTAATTTTATCACTAAACCAGCAAAAAGCATATCTGTGGAGCAAGCCATTTCTACCTTGCAAATTTTAGCCCAAAAGTCCTAACCATTTATTTGCAGTGAAGTGGCAAAGAAACAGAAATTTTGTAAAAGTACTTTCACAAATTAGCAAAACTTTCTCGAACCTTTCACAAAATTTGCAAAAGTATTTTTGTGAAACTTTCTCTAATTTGTGAAATTTCCGCAAAAGTACTTTCACTCATTTGTGACACTTCCAATGGAAAAATTTAAAAAACTGTACTACCACAGCACAATAATGTTCAGGGTCAGGGCAGGGAGGGAGACAAGTAAAACCAGTACTACAGTCATGGACATTAGATGCACAGACTTTGACAAGATGAAAAAGATAGTAAGGAAGACAATGGAGGGTACAGAGAATATAGGGGCAGTGGAGAAGTTATGGCAAGCTATCAAGGGAGATGTACTGATCGTTACGGAAATGTGCATAAAAAAGGTTAGGAAGAGCAAAAGGAGGAGGAGAGCACATTGGTTTTCAAAGGAGGTTGTGGGGCAGTTAGGGAAAGGAGGAGGGCTTTCAGAAAATTTAAGAGGACACTCAGTGGGGAAGATAAGGAAGAGTATAGCGAAAAGAGGAGTATGGCAGGGAAGAAGATCAGAAGGGCAAAAGCATATACTGAGGAGAAAACAGCAAAAAAGGCCAAAAGGGGGGATAAAATGTTTTTCAGATGTGTGAAGGAGAAGAGAAGGGCAAGGCAGGGGATCATTAGGCTGAGGGGGGAGGGAGAAATAAAATTGTAAAGGGACTGTAAAAAAGTAGAGTTATTAAATAAGTACTTTAGCTCGGTATTCATGGAGGAGGAGGAGGACGGGAGGGGATCTGAGCTAAAGTCAAATGGGTAGGAGGGTAAATGGGTGGATCTGAGCCCATTCACTGTGTATAGGTTTAGGGCAGAGCAAGATAGATTGAGGGTGGACAAGGCAATGGGGCCTGACGGGTTACACCCCAGGGTGATCAGGAAATTGAAGGAGGAGTTGGCTGCACCCTTGACAAGGCTCTTCAACTTGTCCCTGGATGCAGGGAGAGTGCTGTAGAACTGGAAGAGGGCAGACGTAGTGCCTTTACGCAAGGTAGGTAGTAAGGAGGTGAAGGGGAACCACCGACCTGTCAGCCTCATGTCAGTGGTGGGGAAGGCAATGGAGGCATTAATCAAGGATATGGTGGTGGATTACCTGGATGAGAGTGGCTTGCGGGACAGCAGACAGCATGGCTTCATGAAAAGGAAGTACTGCCAGACAAACCTATTTCAATTCTTTGATTGGGTGACTCAGGTGATTGACCCAGGGGGGTGAACATGGCCTATCCGGATTTCAGTAAGGCCTTTGACACTGTCCCCATAAGAGGCTGGTGAGCAAGATGGAAAGCCTGGGGGTTGGGTGGGAAAATTACAAGCTGGGTGGAGGCCTGGCTGTCAGGAAGAACTTAGAGGGTGGTGCTAAATCGGGTGAACTCTGGGACAGTGAGGATGAGGAGTGGAGTGCTACAAGGGTCAGTTTTGTGTCCGCTTCTCTTCAACATCTACATCAGTGATATTGCTGAGGGTTTGATGGGGAGAGTGTACCTATTTGCAGAAGATACGAAAATATGCCACAGGGTGGATTCCTTGGGGGGGGGGGGTGGAGGACATAAGGGAGGACTTAAAGATGCTTGAAAAATGGTCTGGGAGGTGGCAACTGAAATTTAATGCCAAGAAGTGTGCTGTGATGCGCTTGGGGAGTAGGAACAGAAGAGCAGAGTAGACCCTAGGTGGGGAGGAAATTAAAGTAACAGAACAGGAGAGGGATCTGGGGATCATAGTCTCCTCGAACCTTAAGGTAGGAATCCAATGTAGCAAGGCGGTGGGAAAGGCCAATGTAATGTTGGCATGCATAGGCAGGAGCATTACTAGCAGAAACAGGGAGGTAATAATGCTCTTTTACAAAGTAATGGTGAGGCTGCACCTGGAGTATAGGGTTCAGTTCTGGAGGCCACATCTCCATAAGGATATAGATGCATTGGAGAGGGTTCAGAGAAGGGCAACCAAGATGGAGCAGGGTATGCAGGGAAAGTCATACTAGCAGAGGTGTAAGGAGCTAGGTCTGTACATACTGGAGACAAGAAGTGAAAGGGGAGATGTGATTGAAACTTTTAAATATTTAAAGGGGCTCAATAAAGTTGGAGAAGAGGGTTTACTTAAGAGGAAGGAGGGGGTCAAAACTAGAGGGCACAGCCTCAGACTGCAAGGAAAAAGATACAGTGGCAATGTGAGAGGGTGTTTCTTCATGGAGAAGGTGATGGTGCCCTGGAACAGACTACCAGACGGAGTAGTGGGGGCTAAATCAGTGGATGAATTCAAGAAGGAATGGGACAAGCATATGGGGATGAGTATGGGGGGAGGGCGGGGGCTGGCAAGGAGGGGGAGGTGCAGCGGAGGCAGTATAGCGCAGTGGTCTAAGGCTCTGAGCTGCAAATCTGGTGACATCCAGCAGACCAGACCTGGGTTTGAATCCCACAGCTTCCACTTGCATACTGTGTGACCCTGAGCAAGTCACTTAACCTCCTTGTGCTCCCAGGTCACTCCTGCAAAAAAGCTTTCAGCTTAGTGTGCTATACCTGATTAAACAACTAAATAAACACAAAAAAATAAAGGGCAGTCTAGATGGTCCAGTATGGTCTTTTTCTGCCGTCAAACCTCTATGGTTCAATGATATTTCCAAGCATTAGTTTTTAAAAACTAATGTCAGGATTATGTTCCTTAGGCCCTGAATAGGTAAACACAACTGCTGATGTTTATTGAGGGGCAGTATTTTTTGATTTACAGTGTTTTCTGCACATTGCTAACTGAAAACAAGATGGAGGGTTTGCGACACTACAGAACCCATTTGCGAAAGTCAAAAGTGCTTTTGCGAAAGTACAACATGCTTTCACACTAGACATCTAATTTTTCCCTTAGGCTATAATGGGAAACTTTAAACTTTAATAACTTTTAAACAGATTAAGATTTTTTCACCAGACCTTCAAAAGCCACATCAGTGACCCAGACCCCATATACCCTAACAATTTCAGAACAGACTCCCAAACCATTTTGGACTTACAGACGGGCAAACAATTTGCATTAAAATGATAAATTTCACATTTTTTGGCACTCTGCAGCTCCAGAACTGCGCATCTGACAGCAACGAAACTTGCCAGACTCAGAGATCTGTGGTGCTAGACAGCACATGCAAACTTTTCGGCAAACCAGACAAACAATTGCAAAGTTATTAAAGTGCAAAATTATGTTTTTAACATAGCGTGGCCATGCAACCCTAACTATAGGTCACTACTGCACTACTAAGATATATATATATATATATATATATATATATACATATATATATATATATATATATATATATATATATATAAAATGGCTTTTGTGATATTTATGGCTTATTAGATTTGTATTTGTGTGTCCTCTGTATCAATTTGCTATATTTTTGGAGACTTTGTATGCACAGATACATAGCTACATAGATACTGCCAACAGATAAGGGCCTATGGCTCTCCCAGTCTGCCCATTAAAGTTTGTAAGTTTACTTTATGATTTTCTAGAAGTCTGTTGCCCCTTAACCCTGACCTCCAGAATTCCCTTATGCCTATTCCATGCATTCTTAAATCCTGTGATTGTTTCAGCCCCCACCAATTCCTCTGGCAGGGTGTTCCACTTGTCCACCACCATTTCTATGGAAAAATTCTTACTCTCTTTTCCTCTGAATAGCCCACCCTTCAACTTCATCTCATCCCTTCTAGTCCTGGAACATCTTTTTTGTTGGAAAATACTGTATTCCTGCACCCGTTCCTCCCCGTAAGGTACTTGTATATCTCTATTATATCCCCTCTTTCCCTCCTCTCCTCCAGGGAGTACATATTCTTGTCCTTCAGCCTGTCCTCATAGGACTTGTGATGCCATCCCTGTACCATCTTTTGGTGCCCTGCTATGAACCTTCTCTACCCTGTCTATGTCCTTATGTAGATAAGGTCTCCATAACTGTACAGTGTACTCCAGGAGGAGCCTCACTAGTGTCTTGTATAGTGGAATTATGACCTTCATTTTCCTGCTGGTAATGCCCCTACCTATGCATCCCAGCATCCTATTTGCTTTACCTGCTGCCTTGTCGCATTGTTTCCCTACCGTGAGGTCATCAGAGATGATAACCCCAAGATCCCTGTCCTGCTTGGTGCATGCTATATCCTCACCCCCAACTGATATGTTGTTCCAGGGTTTTTGTTCTCCATACAGTATGCATTATCTCACATGTCTTTGCATTGAATTTCAACTGCCAAACCCATGACCATTTTTCAAGCTTCTGCAGGTTCCTCCTCATTCTCTATACACCCTCTGGCATGTCCGCTCTGTTACAGAGCTTTGTGTCATCAGTAAACAGGGATATTCTGCCTTCAGATTCCTGCACAATGTTGCTGATGAAGATATTGAATAGGACTGGTCCCAGAACTGATCCAATTTTGTATTAGCTGCTGCCAATACTGTAGCTCCCTATGGTGTGGGAGGTGGATGAGTTGCATCAGTGAAGATATGGTGTGCCTGTCATTCAAAAGTAATAAGTAACTGATGGTGCAATTATTGTGATGAAATAGGGCGACTTTCCTTACCTTCCCCCCTCACCAGAGATTCTTCTGGAGGATCATTAGTATCAGCAGTACTATGTTTTGATGGAACCTGTGGTCTCTGTTGGACTGAATTCTAATACTTAGATATATAACATTTCATTTAAATGCATTGTTATGGTCAGAAGTATATCGCCAGTTAGGTACCTTTCTCACTGTAACTCAACTTACTTTTATAATATCCTCCATTTTCTTTTTAAATTTGAAATGATCCCTGACCAGAGATTTCCCTGTTTTTGTCTAGGCTTTGGGAACAATTGATAGGCTAGATTATGTACTTCATCTTCACTCATGTTATCCTCCACTATCTCAGACTCTGGCGTACAGTGGCATCCATGTCCTTCACAAAAAAACCTTGTCTTGTGACAGTCACTCACTTATTCTATTCTTTCAGTGGAGCCATACTTGTTCTGCTGCACAATGGATCCCTTTTCTCTGAAATTATATTGTTCTTTTTTCTATTTCTTTTGCTCCATCCTAAAATCATTCAGCTTCCTCCAATGAACTACTACTACTTTGGGTGAGTCTTCTTTCATCCCCCACCTCTCCCTTCCCTGGTCAACTCCTGCTCTGCTTATGGTACTGACTGCTGCACGGCAATGATACATCAGTAAAAAAAAACAACAACGCAAAAAGCCGGCACCAGTCCTTTGGTTCAGAAAGCATTGTCAATTTATTACATAAAGTGCTTACGTGCTGTGCAAAAAAGAAAGTGCAACTTTCAGAAATAATGGCAGGCAAAAAGGAAAATAGCAAACCACCTAGACAGGTGACTCTTTTGGTTTCACTGTTGGCTTCCTCATAACAGTAGGAGGCTTCAAGCATGCATGGGATAAGCATAAGTGTTTATTAGAAAAGAGACAGTGAGACAGAAGGGTTGTGAGAAACCAGAGAGGGTTTATGGAGGCAGAAAAGGCAGGTAACATCTACGCAGATGAGGTGGACCAATAGGTCCTTTTCTGTTAACAAATTCTGTTTCTATGTGCAAATCTGACAATGTCCCCACCTAACGAAAGAAAAATGTCCCAGTGAAATGTTTTCATGCTTTCTGTAACAGACTGGGAAAGAACCACTTAATCTGAGCACAGGTTTGCAAAGCTGTGACTGGTCTCCAATTTGCTAAATAAAATGGTTAATATGATCGCTAGCATGTTTTCTTTACTAGGCTGGGAAATATAGAGTAACACTGGGAAGTGCATGCAAAACTCTCATTTGTCCCACCTTACATTAGAAAAATGACTAATAAGATCATTTATACACATTCTGCAACAGTTTTGGGAAGTTCCAATAAAACTGGGCACAGGCACACAAAACAGGCACTAGCCTCAGGAAAATAAAGAAAAATTGCTACTGTGCATAAATTTTGCCAAAATTGTGTCCATCGTTTGCTCATCAAAAGTGAAAAAAAAAACAGTTGGGATATAAATTCTGAAACTTTCAGGTTTGAAAAGGTTTGGTCCAAGGATTGTGCTTTGCTAATGAATGTTTTCCTTAAGTATTACTGATTTTGAGATATTAGGAAAAATGTGTTCCAGTGTTTACACAGGTACAGTAGGAAAAATGAACATTCTAAGCGAAACTGGATTTTTTTGCAGAAACATTTCGTTATGGTTTCATATGAAAAACTGTTGTTTTTTTAACGTATATGTATTACCTTTCATATGAGTAAAGGATATGAAAGCATACAATACACACACAAATGTTTTCGTACTAAACACCAAAAATGTAGCTGGATGAGTGGCTTGTGTGATTGGTGAATTAGCCTTAAAGGAAGAATCCCTAGAAATAATTATAAATAGATATTGTCTTTTATTTGTGTTTTACTGGACATATGAATTTTTAAAAGTCACAAGTGATGAAAGCATAAATAAGTTATGGTTTTGTGAGTTTGTGAGTATGCTTTCATAACTCAATTTTATGCTTTTGTATCTGATTTTTGCTTTTGTGACTGTTTCAAATGCCAGAAAATGATTGGCAGTAACACTTCAAAAACAAGGTGGATTTCTTAGTTGTAACATGTGCATTTGACAGTTTAGATTGGGTGGGGAATTATTTGAGATGTGTTTTGTTAAAACATGGCACCATACACAATGGAGAGAACTAATCCAGTCACTGATGTGTTGTTTTAGTTACTTTATTGTCAAAATTTTGAAACCCTAAACAAGGCACATCTAATACGTGAGTCAATATTTCATGATCTTGTTACAACTATCTGAACACTTCTTCAGGACAGATATGCCCTGTATATAGAAGTCTCTGTTCACTGCCCTCAATTGTTCTCTTGCAGCATCTGTCCTCCTTTATTTTCTGTGCAATGCAGCTGCTGTCCATTTTTTACTTCATTTGTATTAACATTAACACTCTCTTTTGTTTACTATTTTATGCCACCCAGACCACCTATTCTCTCTGGTGCAGCTTCAGTGGGGCCACATAGATTGTCATTATTTTAACTAAAAATGAAAATGTGCACTCATGAATGACTGGATAAAGAAACTCATGGTTCTGAGAGATAACTTTCATGATGCATGTAAATACTATTTAAGGTGTTGTTGCTTTGTGAGATTTTAAGAAATTTAGTGTTCTGTCTTTGGTATCAGTCTGCTTTGGCGCCCTGTCTGCAGCCAGACATATCTCTGTTTTTGTGTAGGGCCATCTATGCCTCCCAGCATGGCAATCTTTGGTACCTGCCTAAGAGCCCTGCACACAACCAGATAGACTGCTTTTCTGGCAGTGGTCTCCAAGGACCTTCACATCCTAGCATGGCAGTCTTTGGTGTCTGCCTCAGCCCATGACCAGTAGGGTCCTGCATGCAGATAGACTGACCTCTGTCTTAGTACAGGGCCTGCAGGGCCTATGGAAAGGAGGCTACAATGTCACTGTTACAAAATTAAAGGAAATTCATTGAAAAAAATGACATTAATATAGGCATTAGGCTTTAAGAACCTAAATCACACAAAGAAAGGAAATGAAAACAGTAAAGTTTGGAGTCTGCAGATTCTTGTCAGATGAATGCTGTGGTGTTCTTTGGGGTTTTCAACCGTAATGCCCACCCAACAGTCCCTAGCCTTATGGCTCAAACACAACCTACAGGCCCAGGCTAACATGTGATAGGTTCAGTGCTTGGAGATAGATAACTTTGGCTCTGCCTGTTGGTTCTCAGAACCAGTCAGAACTGTCTTCATGCAGAGTCCTGTGGGACTGGCATGAAGCAGGGGAACATATATATCTTTCTTTATGCAGGGCCCTGTGGACCATGTGTGATGCATGAGATCATAATCATTCATAGCTTTCTTTGCACAGGGCCCTGCACAAAGCCAGGAGCAATGTATAACTTTCTTCACACAGGGACTTAGGGGTCTGCAGTAAAGGAAGTGAGCATTAAGGTTGAAAACCTCAAGGAACACAGCAGCCACAATTTGACAATACTCCTTAGGTTCCAAACCCTGATTTTTTTTAATTGCCTAAACTTTGTACACTTTACATTTTTTAACCCTATTTTCTGCTTAAATGTAGTATTTGGTAATGAATATATACTAAATAGATAGATAGATAGATTAATAGATAGATAGATAGATAGAGTGTATTTTCAGAAGAAAGTTCAGACAGACAGCCTAGTCATTATACATAAAAAGATAACATGCACTGCCTAGACACCATGCTGGTATTGCAGAAGGCAAGGGTAGTCCCACTATCGTCATCAATGGGCCCACAATGGGCTGCTCCACAACAGCCGCTCTGGTCTTTCAGATCTAACTTTGGCTTCTCCCACCTACTTCCAGAGTGGTTGGGCATTGTCCCACAGGGCAAAAATGGTTGCCTATGCCCAGAAGAGACCTTCTTTCCCTGTTTAAGATTGTGTTGGAGTCAGAAAATTGGTATATTATACATGTGTTTTTTAGCTAGAGTAAAAAAAAAGATATT
Organism: Neoceratodus forsteri; assembly: GCA_016271365.2. Classification (NCBI taxonomy): domain Eukaryota; kingdom Metazoa; phylum Chordata; order Ceratodontiformes; family Ceratodontidae; genus Neoceratodus; species Neoceratodus forsteri. Next base: position 1,434,545,497 of record CM028131.1, on the reverse strand, counting down.
ATAGACTATAGTTAGGTTTGAGGAGGGGTTTCTATGTTAAACCTCAAACTGCATGCTTTAATGTCTTTGTAGCCATTCAACAGATTTACATAAAACATTTCATACACAGTCTGTATTTAGATCTCTTGACGTGCCAAGTTTAATTTCAGACAGATGTGCAGATTCCAAGATGCAGATAGCAAAAAAAGTAAAGAAAAAATGCTGTTTTTTGCTGTGCTTTTTTGTCATCACCTTGTTCCCAGACAGCATTAGATGTTGGTCTGCAATTTTCAGGGTAGAAAGAACTTAGACCACAAATGTGCCTTTCTCTGGTTAGGTAAAAAAAAATTATTAATCCATTCTAAAGTTATTAAATTTTGAAATTTCGGTTCTGAGCATGCTTATTACAGACTTTTGGATAGCTGCTTGGAAGAAAAAAAGAATTTGGTCCATATTAGAAGGGATCCTTTTTGTATGGGGGTAATCCTTTTTCGTGAGGAAAAAATATTTTTTCATATGGCTACCATCTTGTTTCCGTTTAAAACAAAAAGTCAAAATCCACAAAAATGACATCCTGCACACACACCAACATATGTATCCTGTTAATCCAGACACTGTTTGGTGGATTCCACACTTCATTTCCAGAAAAATTACCTAACAATTCATTTTTTAAAAATTTAAAAATTTTTTTTCTGTGAGCCAATTTTCTTTTGTCATGTGAGCATACAAAAAAAAGCATTGGTCTATATGAAAAAGGATGGGTTCTGTACACTGTCAGTGATTGCAAATTGCTGGACAACTGTATCACACTGTAAATCTGCAGTCAAGCAGAGAACTGAACTTCAAGGATGCAGGCAGGTTAGTAAATAAGAAATTGGTTAAGTGTAGATGATGTAAGGAGAATAATCCCAGTTAGAAATGACAACTTGTATACATTTCAGAGTTATAAATACAGTCAAAGTGGGGTACTTGCCAGTTCTTTCTTCACATCCTTACTGACTGAATTCCATTGTTGGACCGTTGTACAGTTGATTGAGGTGTCCTGGCTACTACCAAAGAAGGGTTGCCGAGAAGTTTCAGAGCTTCAGACTTAACAAGTGCCTGCCATGGATGAGTGGGATCTGACTGTCAGTGGCAGGGATGCTCATTCTCCCATAGTAGTAACTGAACATGGACTCTCATCTATTGCTGAAGCAGGGCTCACTCACTTTGTTGCAAGGACTGTCTACAGGCTTGAACTGTGCAATGCTGCTGTTCCCAGAGAATGAGGGATGATTCCTGCATACAGCCCATTGTATTGCACTGCATTATGATGTACTCCTACATTAACTAACCCTATAATGGCTTCCCACTTCCTGCAGGGATTCACAGTCATGGTCTCCATCTCCATATTCCAATACAGTGGATTATCTGTCAGTGTCAGAAATTCCACTGTTGGTAGTACTGGTCTGTTCAACAGCATCACTGAGAAAAATCATCTGAACTATACTTAATGTGTCCTGATTGTTCATGCTACATGATGAGACTGCCAGTGAAATATCAATTACAGAAATTTCTTTCTCATCATTTGAACCCCTATCCTCCATTGTATGTGTTGCCTTTCATCTGTCACCTGATATCACACAAAACCTCTTATTCACATTTGTTCCATTCATCAGGTTCGATCCCTTTGCTTTCTCTGCCAAGTTAGGTAGTGATAGGTTAACAGAGCACTTTCTGTCAGGTAGCACCTGTCCGCACTGGGGACAACAGGGCTTCCTTTCACTGTCCCAAAACTTATCAGTGCAGACCTGTAGAAGTTGTGCCCTCTAGGGGGTTGCACTCAATGAATATTATTTCCCAACTACCACAAATAATGCACCATTTGTTATTCAGATCCCAAATAATAAATAGTAGCACTAGTCATCCCTACTCAGGAAATACTATCTAAAAAAAAAAAAGAAAAGAAACAGCCCTCACATTCTTCCCTAGCCCAGGTCATTTCAGTACAGAAGCCTCCCGTTCCCCCACAGCATCAAAATCCTGCCTCCTCACCACATCAGCACCCACATTCTGATAAATGTAAGTCAATGGGTGGCAGGTGATTAGCTGGTTTTACTATGCAGCCAAGCATGGTATTATCTTCATTCAGAGGAAGGCAACCAGCTGTGGGCTGATGAGGGCAAGCTATGTCGGTTGCCTTCTTTCATTATTCTGTGTCACTGATGGGGAGGCTGCTATGAGGTTCCTGAGCTTGGCTTCCCTTCTTCTAAAAAAGGTGGTGCTACCAAAGTGGAGAGAGGGGGAGTCTATAATGAATGAAGCAGTAATGACAGTTGGCAGCTGGATGTAGCGACAGGTGGGTTGTGCTGGCCACCCAGTGGCTTACATTTTATCATAATGTGGGTGCTGTCAGAGGGAGGAGGGGAGATTTGGGTGCTGAGGGTGGGTGGATACGGAGCTTCTAAACTGAAATGATCTGGGCTTGGGAGGAGGGTGGAAGCTGTTTCTTTTCTTTTTTTAGGCTAATACAGAATATGTGGACGAATAACAAATACCTGATGCCCGAATACTTAATATTTGGCCTAATATTCAGAAAAAGGGATTCACATAGACCTAGTGCCCACACTTCACTACCACTCACTGGTAAAATAATTTCTGACAGACTGAACATCTTAATTCTTCAAGAAAGTCAACAGCCCACTTACTACAAGAGGAAACTGAGTAAGATACAGATCTCCCCTGTAAACCCTGAACTTCTAAAGCATCTTGATGATCCTCTTCCATGCTAGAAGTTATTTTAACTGCACAAAGTTTATTTGTTTTGCTTTCCCCTGCCAAGTAATACAGGTGATACGCCACTGCCTATGGCCTTTCCTTTTTCTTTACATTTCCATACGTCAGTCGTCATTATATGACTTGGGACATTGCCCATAACACCTGCTCTGGGATACCAGGCAAAGATACAGAGAATAGGGTGGGAGATAAAGAGAGGGGGAGCTTTTTTAACTACAAGCCTGCAAAATAGCAGAGAGCTTAATTTGTTGTTATTATGTTAGGGTAACAGGTCTAGCTATGAACCAGGATCCTGGTGTTTCTGTACTGATTCTTCACATTTCTCTTCAGACTCAATTTCACAGGTATAGTTGATCCACAGTGGTGTGCTATTAGTATAGTTGAGATGTGCAATAAGGAATAAAGACTTGTATCACAATCCTCTCAAATAGTGATTTACATCAAACATGTTAACTTTTACAAACATTAGTAAATCAACTGATCTCATATAATAAAAACTTTAAATAATAGGCTTAATATATTAAAGGAAATGGATACTACAAGGAATTTACTCCATTTAAGAATGTAAGTAACGCTATAGCGCCACAACTTTTTGTATACTATCAATCAACACAGTGGTGGTCATAGAATATGTTCAGAACAATTCAAATGACATCATGCTTGTTCCCTGTTTAAAAATGCTGGAATAACAGTTGGTACAACCAATCCCATTAAAGCAGCAGGCATAAATATTTCAATAGTGCCTGTGGAAAGTATATGTGTGGACAAATTTGAATTGCATCATAACTGATCCATGTGATTAGGAAGGATAAAATCAAAATTAGGGAGTAGTCACCACCACCCTAAGTAGTAAGTTCTTACCTTAGAATATGATAATTTTGGAAACTGAGTGATTTATTTATGCTATATATCCCAGAAAGTCTGTATGCATTCCTATTATGATTGTATTTCAAGTTGGTACATGTAAATGTTATCCAATATTTGGTTATAAGACTTTTTAAACATTTTTAATCCTCCATGTCCTTTCATTTTTCAGTTTCAGATGATTAGTGGTATTATTTCAATAATGAAAACAACTTTTTCACATCTTTCTTCTGCATTTGATATATTGCCTGCTGCTTTTCCTTTGCATAATTTATCTTTTTTGTGATCAACATACTTTTTCTCTGTAACTTTCTCCCTGTTTTGTGCTTACTTTACAGTAAGTTATGATATGAGGTTCCATTTCTGTCAGTTGGATAACTTTTATGTGCATCTGGTGTTAATTGAATGGAGTCTTTACCTACAATATGCTTTTTAATAATTATGTAGCAATCCTCTTTCTCTTTCTCTTTTTTAGAGATGGTTATAGTTGGATTTCTTTGAGTCTGTTTGGATTCAGGGTATGTATCTTGCCTCCATTACACTGTCTCAAAAAGTAAACAAATTCATTGCAAAAAGTTTGTTAATGCACTAGTAAGGGTTAAACCAACAAATGTAAGGAAATGTGGCATTAGATTTCCCAGCTGTAATGCCCCACCCAAACCCTGCAGATAGCAGCAGAAAAAAAACAATTATTTTATCTCTCCTGTGTCTTCACAAATCAGGCGTGTGGTGTGTCTTGGGGTTGTGAACCCTAACACTCACCCCATTCTAATATATTGTACATGTCTCAGCTTATTTACTGATGGAATGGGGTGAGTGTTAAGGTTGACAACCCCAAGTTGGAGTCCAAACTATCCTTCATTGCTCACATTGAAATCCTAACTAAAAAACTAAAGGCTAGGCTGGGATTCCTATTCAGGAACAGAACCCTATTCACGTTGGACTCTAGGCGTAGACTGGTTCATGCCACATTTATGCCACTACTAGACTATGGTGACATTACCTACAACTGTAGTACCACAATCCAAATTAGACACCCTATACCATCAGGTACTATGCTTCGTGCTTAATGCACTGCCCAGGACACACCACTGTTCCCTATACTCTGCTCTAGGCTGGACCTCTCTAGCAGCTCAGCGTATGTTGAACATTGGTTAAAGGACACTGAAGTAACAGTCGAGAAAGCTTCCATATTACATATGCTCTATGGTCTTATGACACACAACACCTATTCCCTGCACAGCTCTTTCCATCCTATTGGATGTCCCCAGGACACATACCAAGCAGGGCAGAGGTGCTATTAGTTAAGTACTTCCATCAATATGGAACCACCTGCAAAATACATTGAGGATAACCAAGGTTGTTTCACTAAATTGCTTCAAGACCATGGCCAAAAATGCATTCAAGATAGTATGCCATTTTCCCAATAAGTAACCAGAATTCTTGTTAGCTTGCCCACCATCTATTTGTCACCACTGTCCTCCAGTGACCCTGTCCCCCATCTTTTTCCTTTTTCTCTTTCTTTGCACATCCATCACCAACATTACTGCCCTGACCTCACCCCCACCCATCTGTCAACTATCCTCAATAACATCTATTGCACTTATCACCATGCTCTTAAACTGTCTGTCTTTCCTCTGATTTGTAGCAGAATTGTAACTGAAAATTTCCAACCAGATTGTATGTCCCTCCATAATTAAATACTTCATATGTATTAGCTTGTCATATCCTACCTTTGTATTAGCTTGTATACTGGTCTATTATTCTTGTCCCCGTACTTTTACATTGTAATACTGTATACCACAGTATGTGCTAATTAATATGTCTGTTGAATGCACACTTGTTTGTAATTGTCTTGCCACTCCAGGACCTCCTTGTGAATGAGCCTGCTCAATGGAGCCAATCCTGTAATGAAACTGAATTGAACTGAAATTTAATTGAAGACACACACCTTGCTTGATTAGCGAAGATGCAGGAGAGGTCAAATAGTAATACTTTTTTCAGTTGCTGACTGCAGGGTGGGGGCAGGGCATTGGAGCTGGGAACCTAACACAACATTTCCTACTTTTGTTGGTTTAAACATAACTAGTGCATTAATGAATATTTTTTTTTTACCATGAATGTTATATATTTGTTTACTAATCTCTCTACGGAAAGTTCACAAACAATCCTGTCAAGTGTCTATAAATCTGCTCTCCCTAACATGCAATAGACTGCAGCCCATTTAAGTAGAAGAAGCTCTACATGATCATATATTGTTTTAGGTGATGTTTCTTGAGTTGAACCATAGTCCAATTATCTGTCCACACCCATCATCAATCATTTCATCTGGTTTGCCAGTTCATCAGCTGAGAATGGTGGCAAACTATGGTCAGTGCTTTCATCCCATAGTTCAATTTAGTCTATGAGCAGCTGGGAACTCTTCAGACCTCACAGTGTTTCTAATTTAAAAATTGCTTGCCTATTGTAAAATTATATTACATATTAAGCTGTTTTTTTTATTTGCTTACTTGTTCTTATAAAGCTCTACCCCACCCCAACCCTGCAGGGTTGCAGAGATTGGCCCCCTCCCATTAAGGACCTAACATAGCGTTGGTTAGTTGATCATGCCATAGGGATGGTGCCTTAAGACAAATGAAAGGTGAAATCATAAAGGAGGTAAACAAGGATGCAGGGATGACTAAGGATATAACTGGCAAACTGTATTGATCACAAAAGTACAAACTACTTTATCAATACTTTGGTGCTGCATAGGGGTTGGTCAACAAAGCCAGCAAAGTCAATAAACACAATACTGGGGTTGAAATGTTGGGTTTAGAATGTAAAATACACACTTAGAATTCCAGCAATGTGAATCTAAATTTAATTATTAAAATTCTTGGTTCAGCAAGTTCTTAATGAATCAGTTGTTAGGCTTAATTCCAGAGCAAAGAAACTCTGTAGGAATAAAAGGAATTTTAGATTAGAACTGAAAACATATCAGTAATTATGGTTTACATGGTGATTTAACTGGATTAATACAGCCTAAACTATATTCTGTTCTCAACTTATACGGTGATTAGATTTTATGGCACTGGACAAGCAACTCAATGTCAATTCGGTAGAAAGGTGAGCACTGATAGAAATACCTAAACATATCATATTAACACTATAGAGTCCAGTTAGGGTTGCACTTATACACTTATACAGTAGTCCAGTTTGTTGTGACAATTTTACCTTAATATGAAAAGATTAGCTAGCGAATGATTTACAACTCTAACATTAAAAGTATGTTTAAAGAAACATTGCAGCTAGAAACACAGAAACAAATTGTCACCAGATAAGGACTGCTTGGCCCACCCACTCTGCTCAAATGCTCCATACCCAGCCTGTATCTGCAGACTTTAACTGGTCTCTAGCAACCCTCCCTCCCTCCTCCCTGTCTGTTCTTTATACACACATGTGTCTATCACCTGCATGCTTGAAGCCCCCCTAACACTGTTTTCATCTATACCACTTGCACTGGCAGTCTGTTGCAGGTGTTTACCATCCTATCAGTGAAGAAATAATTTCTCACATTTCTCTTAAACTCCTTCCCCAGCTTAATTGCATGCCCCCTTGTCCTGGTGCTTCTTCTTATGTGAAACAGACTTCCCTCTTGCACCCTGTTCACCTTTGTGAGGTATTTATAGGTCTTTATCATGCTATGTTTTGCTCTCCTCTCTTTTAGGGTGTACATGTATAGGGCACTGCACTCCCTTACAGAAATATAGGTGTGCTGTGTGCATGCAGAACACATGCCACATGTATAATTGTGCAATGTTTGCATGCAATTCGCATACACAAAGTGAACCTAAGCAAACCAGGTCTAAAAAGCAAATCAGGTTCACATGCTGAAAGCTTGACATGTGCGTAGCAAGTAAGCTGGTGTGAACATCTTCTAAAAATTACATCAGGTTTGTGTGTTGCATGCTTAGCATGAAAGCATGAGTGCAGCAGTTAAGCTGGTGTGAACATCATTTAAACAACACATCGGGTTCACATGCTGCACGCTTGCCATGTGTGCAGCAGCTAAGCTGGAGCAAATCTCATGTAAAAACACATTATGCTGGCCCGGTGGTGCGGAGAGCTGAGGTGCTGGACGCCTTACCTTACGCCATGCCGGCAACCCATGTTCTGGAATGAGCACGGGTCATCGGAGGATGGCAGAGGAGAAGTAGGATTGAGCATCTGATGGACTACTGTCCTTCTCTGTGGAGAGGGGGTCCTCTACTATCTGTGCCTGTTGGCCCCCTGATGGAGGCTAGGGGACAGAGCACCCTGTAGTTGCTTGGGGAGGAGCTGAGAGCAGACGCCTGGAGGAAGCATGTGCAGATGTGTGTGTGCTCCCCTCCACTGGCATCACTTCTTCAGAGAAGTAAACAGGGGAAAAAGAATGGCATCCTCATCAAGTGGCTTGATGTCCATTCGAAGATCTCCAGCTCTGGGGGCACTCCTGATCTAGATCTGTATCGGTTGGGTGAGTTGGGGGCTCCCCACCACCCCACTGAGGGGGGTAAGCCACAGGGGACAAGGCAGATCCTAATTGGAGTACAGGAAAGTGGATGGCATCTGGAATCCCGGTGGAGTTGCCAGGAAGAAAGGCAGCAGACAGGTATGCCAAGGAAGAAGAAAGTACAACAAAAAAAAACAAACAAACAAAAAACACATCAGTTTCTATTTATTATACTACTGCTAGCAATTAGAGTCATTAAAATACATTTTTATTTGAATTCCCATAACAATTAGGTAAACTCATTCATTCTGATCCTTTTGCAAGTTGTTTAATGGTTTTTGATTTTTGTCAATAAATCACCATTAATTTGTAAAGTATTGTTTGCTTACTGCATTAAGTGCCTAGGATATAGCCAGTCAACATCCCGCATTCAAGATGTATGAAGAGGGGCCTCTGTGTTGTGAAGCCTATCCTTTTTGTTTTGGATCATGCCAATCCCTTATGCATACTTAGTGCTACAAATGTGCTTCTCCATGCCTGTTTCATCTCAGTTACTTTCCCTTTGTCATTTTGCATTGAGCATATACACTATGGTCATACTCAGCACTCTTTGTACTGAGTAGGATGTTGGAAGTATGCACTATACTTAACATTTTGTCACTGAAATTAGGGACATGGACACTCAAAATGAGGGAAAATGTGGGATACTAACCCACATGATGATCAGGACACATCATGAAACATATAGATACAGTACCACAGAACACAGTTGAAACCATTGCATTAGCACCTGAGAATGAATTTCTATCGTTAAGCAGGGGTGCCATTTAGGTAGGGAGGGGGGTCAGTTCCCCCCTGTATTTTTGCCTAGGTTGTCCTTATGGTGTGGCAATAATGGAATTAAATTTGGATTTAGTCTTTTGTACAATAAGTGCCTACCTGGCCTGTGTGTGCTCACTCTGCAGGTATTCTCCAGACTCAACTTTGTCTGTATTGTGTTGTCCACTCTGCACCTATTAGCAGCGGCACAATCACATGTGATGTGGATGAGCTCCAGTCAAGAAGGAGCGCATGAGTTTTGCAAGTGCTACACTGTCTTTCCCACCACAGAGTAGACAGATTGCACAATACAGCTTGGAGGAGTTGATGAGCACTGAACTCTCAATAACAGTGTTGTGGCAACATATTTTTGTTGTTCTACTCTTAGTGAGTCTCCATCTCCCAGGTGGTTGAAGGGGCAGAGGGTGAGCTACAAGCTGACTCCAGACTAGGCTACCTATTTACTCTACTAGGCTCACCTTGCAAAAAAAAAAAAACAGCACAGACCCCCATGGCAGCAAGCTAGGCTTAGCAGTAGTGGTGACAGTGGTGTGGGTGGCCTTCATAGGTCTTAATAAGTGCAGTGTGGCAGCAGCCACAACAACAACCAAGAAAGAAGCAAGCAACCCAGGTTGTGTGGGTTCATTTGGTGAGGTGACTTGGTCACTGACTACGTTGGATACCTGTGATGATTGGTTCTATCATCCAGCTTCTGGCAGAAGGAGAAAGGGGGAAATGACTGAAAACTGGGCTTGTTCCACACTCTGCCAGGCTGCAGGTTCTGGCCATATGGCCGGGTAAATAAAAGTAAATCTTTTTTACAGGGGTATTGGAGAAGGAGGAAGGACTCAAATATTGATGTGTTTTTCATGTTTCTTCACCTTTGGGTGGCTTCATGACCCATAGGGGATGGGTATTGAATGGAATGGAGTGGGAGAGAAAAATTAGGACAAAGTTGTTTTGGCAGTGGTGGGCAGAACTTCAGCCAGGAAAAAAAATGGTTGGTAATTGGGTGGGTTTATGCCCAAATCTGATGCACTGCTCAGGGGTATATACAGATGAATCTTATACATTTGAATTATTCCTGATTTGCATATCACTTTTCAGTGAAAATAAGTAAGTTGTACCTTTAAGAGATGTTACAGATATTCTAGAGCTGTCCCTTGCATTCATCAACAGTTGAGCGGTATAGTATGCACAGATTATTGCAGCCCCACTATAGTCAGGCATATGCCCCCCCTGTGAAACTGACCTCCATATCTCCACACTCAGGCATATTATGACAAAGGGTAAAGGAGACTGCAAGGTGTGCACCATTGAACTGAATGGGGGTATTTTTTTATTACTATTTTATACATTATTGATGTAGAGTTGGAGATTATTGAAGGCCACCACTCAACTAATAAGGGCCTTTTTAGTAGAACAGTGGCCTTCATTATTCTCCAACTCACCATCCTAACATACAAAATAGTAGTAAAAAATAAGTCCATTCATTTAAAGGGGGTACGGCCCAGCACTCTGACCCATGGACATCATGTCTTAAAGACTCCTGCCCCTGGCTGCCTAGCACTCAAGTAAGAGACTTTTTACTTATATCTATACTTGGTGGGTTGTCTGTAGCAGCTTGGCTGTACCCACTACAGTGTGTGTGTGCATCTGCGGGGGGGGGGGACTGGCCATGTGGGTCCAGTTATTACTTTTGTGTTTGCTCCTTAAAGTTTGTTTGCGTGGAAGCATTCAACACTATGGAGAGAAAATAGTAGGAGTACAGGCCAGGCTGGAGTAATTCCGTGATTTTGTGGGTAGGTTTGTGTACTGGGGTGGGAATAACCACATGTTTCCATTGGTATGTGTGCTACAGTCCAACTGTGAAACTGAGATGAGTAAGAGAAAAAAACTGAAAAGTATAACAGTGGCTACAAGCACGTTACATGCATGCAGATGTAATCAGATATAGTATGTATTGAAGAACAAGCAAACCATATGTGAGCAGACAGTATGGCTTAGTGGTTAAAGGCAATGAACTGCAAGCCAGGAGAGTTGGAGGCATGAAGATCTGGGTTTGAATCTCATCAACCCCACACTTGTGTATGGTGTGATCCTGAGCAAGTCACTTTACTTGTTCGTCTGCAGTTATCAGTGACCACTTGCTTTTTGCACACATGCCACATTCATGCAGTTTTTCCCAATTTAATATAAAAATCATGGTTTCCACACTTGCTTGCTGTACACATGCCATGTGCATGCAATTGGTTCCAATGTAACATTTAAATCATACTTGCAGCACACATATCACTTGGGTAGTTTTATGTGTGCAGCATGAAAACTTTTCTTATAATTATTTCTGTAAGGGTACCACAGGAAAATACAGTTATGATTACTCTATCAGAAAAAGTTATGTATTTATGGGAGCCCAGCATACGGATGACCCTGTGCTCCCACAGCCAAATAAGGATACAATTATACTATCTCAAAAAGTAAGGAAATAAATTGTAAAAAAACTTTGTTAATGCACTAGTTAGGGTCAAAGCAACATAAGTTAGAAAATGTGGTGTTAGGTTTCCAACCCTAACACCCCACCCCTCCTCTCCAGGTAGCACAGCAGGTGTGGGGTGTGCCTTGGGGTTGTCATACCTAACACTCACCCTGTCCTCATACAGTGTTTGCATATGACCTTATTTACAGATGGAACAGGGTGGGCATTAGGCATGAGAGACCTAAGGCACACCTGCTGTGCTGCCTGGAGAGGAGGGGTGAGGTGTTAGTGTTGGAAACCCTAATGCCACATTTCCCAACTTTTGTCACTTTGACCTGAACTAGTGTATTAACAAAGTTGTTTTGCAATTTACATAGATGTATATGTATAAGGGATATGTGATGGGGGCCTGTGGGATAGCTGATTTATTTGCTGTAGTGCAGTTTGTCTTCGGGTAACATCAAAAGTGTATAAGCCATGAGTGTTGTCCTTGAGATCAAACTGAACAAGTGCAAATAAGTCAGTTATCCCACAGTGAACCCCAATGCATGTGCCACTTATGCAATAATCTGCTACTTTTCTGTGTATTTGTTTTGTAATGTTGCTATGTTTTTGAGTTAAAATAGTAAGGGATTGTTTGGTGATCTGCATGGTATGGCCCTGCACTCTGCAGTCAGTAGACAGATAAGGTGTACTGACTGCCAAGGATGCCATGTCCTTATGTATTTGGCACCTGATTTAACTGGATGAGGCAGAGCAAGTGGACAGAGCTGATGAGGCTGAACAAGTGAGGAAAACATGGCTGCTCCATTTTGAATTTGGTGAGAACAGTGAATGCTTGGTAATTTATGTGTTTATTTTATGAGTGCTTCTATATTTATCTGGTTGATCCTGCTGTGACAAGTTTGGTAGTTATCATACAGTACATGTTTGGAGCAAGAGTCTGATGGTTTTTAGCTGCCTTGTGGGCATATTATTTTTTTATGTTTTGCCTTGCAGGGCAGCAGTGAGCAGACAGAGGGAGCAGGAGCACCTCCAGAGTTTTATTGAAATGTTGAGCAACTAATGTTCGGGTTAGAAAAAAAATATACACACACTACACAGCAAGTGTTGTTTTCAATTACTGGTGTTAACAGAGGAGTATGAGCAGCACAGCAAGTGGGAAGGATACTTGCTTCAGGATCAGCTGCAGTGTGGGTGATGGAAAAGAATGTCTGACATGGAGAAAATAGTTTTGAGACAGAACTTTATATTTAACATATAATTATATATCACAATAGTCATAGGTAGCAGGACTGTATTCAGTGTAGAAGGAGATGCTTTGGGAAGGATGGGTGGGGTTTGAAAAAAAACCTGAAAATATTTGTAAATACTGTAGTGTCAGTGGGCGAAGACACCTCATAATTATGTTTCTACTATGTACGTACATGCATCATGACATGCTGTATCTACTATGTAGATAAATGCTGATGACAAGTCTACTGTGTAAGTAAAATTTATGCACACAATAGCTCAATTAACAGCATTTATGCAATGGCTTTTGTGTCCATGATTATTGCTGTAGCACCAGTATAGTTAAAGCTGAGTGTAAAACCCCTCAATCTGCACATTAATAACTTTGGACTGCTTGATGAAATTACCTCAAATTTCTGAAACGTTGTCCAAAAGGCAACTTCACAAGACATGGAAAGTTTTGAGAGGTAGCAGTTCCTTGTTTCTGAAATCCAGATGTATCATTTATACAGTAATGTATTTTCCTGTATGTATTTCATGTTTTCTGTGCTCTCATTATAGCCTAGACAACACAGAATTTTTTCAAAATCTTTTTAAGATAGAAGAAGCCTAAGCCAAAGTAGCACCTTTTGAAGGTTTTGTGAAAATTGGCTCCACAGCAATAATAATTTAAAGGTTTTTTTTTTTCCTGAGCATGCTCATTCGGATTCTAAGATACTGTATCCCTCTGATATGGCACGGGAATTGTGGAATCACAAGCATTTTTTTTTGCACCACTTAATGTTTTTTTGGACATGAGAAAACATTTTTGGGTTGTGACTGCCAGTATCTTTTATTTTACCTAAAAACATGGAAGATACACAAAAATCAAGTATAAAAGAAAACAGCTCCTGAACCTAGCTAAACAAGTCATTTAGCTAGATTTTGTTGTTGTTGTTTTTTTAATTAGTCATAGAAATGTATTTTCTGAGCACCCCAAAATCCTGGATGCCCAGCTTAGTTAGAAGAGTTGATTTTCATGTTGTGATTCTAGAATTTCTCCATTGCATACAGAGTGGTGCAACAGGGGAATTTTGTTTTTCAGCTAGCATTAAAAATTCTCATTTAAGCCAGTCTACCTGCACAGCGGTATCACTATGGCTCGCAATGCTGATGACCCAGGTTTGGAAGTAAGCCTGAGGTGGTGAAGGGCCAACCGGGGAGGAGGACTGAGCATCTGCAGGACAACTCCCCTTCTCTGGGAGAGGAAAAGGGGGAACAAGAGCTTGGAGCTCGATTGACACTGGTGGAGACTGGGGGAGATGTAACCAGAGCTACAGAGGTGGGGGAGGCATGGCAGACACTGGGGCATTTGACTTGACATCAGCGTACATCACATCTTCAGGGGAAGTAACAGGAAAAACTGCTGGTCATGCAAGCTGACCATTGGCCTTCACAGGCCCCACACTCAGCAACTCAGGTGCCTCCTGGAATCTGGATATGATTCTTGTGAGACAAGGGACTCCCCACCCCCTACCATGGAGGACAAACCATGGGGGACTATGGGAATGGTAAGTCCTAGGAGAAGATGGGGTGACCGGCTGGAAGGGTTGGTGGGAATGATGGCCATCTCAGATAGGGCAAGGAAAAAAGATCTAATTTAAATGCTTACTACACCTCCAGTTGAGCCAGCCTCCTCATCACTCCCAGTTCTTGTTTAGTTCAACTCACTCCCCTCCAAGCCCTCCCTAGTCTTTCCCACTTCTCTTATTTTTTTTATTGTAACCCCTCCTGCTCCCAGCTCATTCAGCACCCTCTTCCTTCCTGACTGTTGGATATTACAATTCTAAGTGGACTGGGTGCCCACCCCCTAGTGCTGCTTCACCACCCCTTTCCCCTCAAGACTGTACACTCCAATGCATTTCTGGTGACACTGAGGTGCCCACCTGCAGTGCCACAGAACAATGCATGCTGACAAAGGGTCACACAATGCTGACCACACACTGAGCCCCCCACCACCCTATACCCTGCACATACCCTCAGTCATCTAAACATGGTTGCACATCATAGATCCACTCTCTGCTCAGAAAGATGTCCTCTTCCTAGAACCAAAACTGTGATATGAGAAAATAAGGTAAATCTGGTTAATGAATTCCAATTAGTTTTGAACTTTTTCTCATGACTTTGTCATTGTTAAATAGTTTTCCACTGAATTTCCAATTTGGCCTTTTTAGGACACCACCTTATGAACATGGCACGTGAAATTTTTCAAATCTGGCCCAAAAGGCCATTTGGCAATGACTTTTCAAAATCACTTTTCAGCCAGGACTTTAAAATTGTCACTTATCAGGTTCATGAAGTGGGGACATACGATGGCTGTGTTGAAAATGTGTTGGGGCAATATGGTAGAATGACCAGGTTATGGATGAACTTTCAACATTTGCTCACAGCTTTACTAATTTTCAATATTTTTCCACCAAACTTTCAACATTACCATTTTTGGATCCCACCTCATGAACAAGATGGATGGAATTGCTTACATTAATGCTGAAATGTAGTTTTGCAGTCACTCCATGAAATCACCTTTTCACTGAGATTTGAAAATGTTCATTTACTGGTTTCATGATGTAGGGCCATAAGAAGACTACGTTTAAAATTTGGGGTTAAAATATTAAAAAAACAACAAAACTATAAATGTACATTGGAATTTTCCTACGCTCACTCATAACTTTGATAACTTTTAATATTTTTACTCCAAACATTCAACATAGCCATTTGTTCACACCACCTTATAAATGTGACAGGTGTTGTCTTTCAAGACCTGGCCAAAATGTGCTGTAGCACTTATGGCATGAAATAATGTTTCATACTATATTCTACAGATGCCACATATCATGTTTATAAAGGGGAATCATAAAATGACTGTGTTAAAATTTGGGGTCAAATTAAAAAAATATATCAACAAATGTATCCAGTGCCAGCATTTGGCACACTGAGTAGTGTTTTATTATCCTATGTCATTGATATGAGGTCATAGGTGAGCTCCTTGAGCCAGCTGGATGGCCCAAAGCTGGACAAATGGTGCTGTCTTGTGGTACCACCCCCCTAACCTGTGAAGGGAAGTTGCAGGTTGCCTACACAGACATAAGTACCATATAGTGATAAAACTCTTTTCTTGTCATAGAGCCCTGCATCTTTGCACCTGTGACTGCCAGAGGGCCCTGTACTTCGAGTGACAGAAGGAATGTTTGCCCTTTTGTCTATATATGTAGCCACAGGGAAGCTCAGGACCCAGAGGGCCGTGTTCTTTGGCAGCCCACCAGACAGCCACACAGATTCTGGACATCAGTTGCTACCCACAAGCAGTTCTACAGGCAGATGTACTCTTCCTTTGGCTCAGGGACCAGAGGGCTCTGCATGTCTGCATTTCTGCACCTATTCAAGCAGTTCCTAAAAGGACCTGTATGAATGAGGCAACAATTCCACAATCTCAAAAAGAAAGGAAGTTCTTTACAAAAAAATAACTAAGTGATGCACCTGTTAATGTTAAACTTACTGCCACAAGTGTAGGGAAATGTGGCATTAGGGTTTCCAACCCTAACTCCCCATCCCCCCAGTAACAAAAAGCAATCACAGACAGTCATCATTATGTAAGACAAACAAACAACAACTGTTTCCGGGTGACACAAATGCAGTAGGACTGATGTGCAACTTTTGGAATTTATATCTGCTGCCACAATTATGTCTGTATGTCATAATGTATGCATAAGTACTTGTGGTTGCATACAGAAGTACTGTTGCAGTGTGGGTATCTTTATTTTCTATATGCAGCTATACAAGTGCTGCAGATCCCACAAAAGCCTGCACTTCTGCTGCCACTAGTTGGTGTGTATGTCTTACACCTGTTCTTGAAGAGGCGCAGGTCCCTCATGGTCCTGTGCCACTGTGGACAGAAGTACTGTTGCAATTTAGGTATCATGCATTTTATGGGGCCTGTACATCTGCAGCCAGGGGTCAGTGTGTATATCTGACACCTACAACTGCAGAAGTACAGGCCCCTCAGAGATCTCTACTGAGTATGTGAGTCATGAAAACACCCTTACAAAAAGT
Source organism: Neoceratodus forsteri (assembly GCA_016271365.2). Classification (NCBI taxonomy): domain Eukaryota; kingdom Metazoa; phylum Chordata; order Ceratodontiformes; family Ceratodontidae; genus Neoceratodus; species Neoceratodus forsteri. Next base: position 1,434,528,788 of record CM028131.1, on the reverse strand, counting down.
TCTTCAGAATACCACTGTAATATCATTCATTTGCCATTGTAATATCATTGTGATTACCACAGTACTACCATTAAGGTTTTCATGGTATCACAGTGGTTTGTTTTAATTTCATTGTGATACCATTGTACCACTGTCCTGACACTGTACCAAAAATAATCAAAATGTAAACTACCATAGTACAACCATGGTACCACTGGGCAGTACCATTGCACATTTTGTAGCTCAGCACTGTACTGCCACTGTGGTGCCATGGTGTTGCCATTGTGTTGCATTTGGTAAGGGCAGGTTCTCTAGTGAAGAAAGCAGAATCCATTTTTACAAGTCGCATTAGCCTAATTTTATCAAATCACAGGAAGAATCAACTTTACACCCTACACGGACAGCTATATAAATTTCAGAATAAAATTGATACTTATTTTTTTTTTAATTTTTGATGTGCAAAAATGTCTCTTCTTTTCCCCACTTTTATTACCACTTAGGCTCACAAGGCCAGGTGTCATATCTCATGAAAATAGATTATGACTCACACAATTGATATACATCAGTTTTGTAAAAATCACCTTATTAAAACAAAATGTTACAAAATGAACCACATTTGCATAGAAAATGCACTTTATTTTTAAAATAATCTAAAATTTAAACATTTTTCAATAAAGCTACCTTTCAAAGAATCAACCTAATGCCAAATTTTAAGTATAATACCTGCCCCCAGAGTCTAGTAAAATGTTGATGGATACTCTTCTGTTCTCATTGATGAACTATGGCATTTTATCATATTCATCAGCTAGAGGAGGTTCTGGCCAAGTTCAGAGTTCTTTATAACTCCATTCTTTATAATTCAATATGGAGATTTCTTACTGAGTTAGCTTAGAACTCATCATTGTGTTTTATATGATCATGTTGACTGTCTTTCCTTTGATGATAGAATAAGACATAAATCTGCCACTTTTTACATAACATTGTTGTAGGATTACAATCAGAGAGTACTCAGTCTCTCTATCCCTCCCTTGACAAGAGGTATCAGATCTCAGAGCCTTTGAAAGTGATTCGTACCTTTCAGAATCACTTCACATGGACAGACATATGCTGTCTATAAGGCCACTAGTTGGCACAATGATATTTCACTTCCACCTCTTGCTAGTAAAAACATTACAAGTTTTAAATGCTCACTATGTTAGAATGCTAATAAATCAGTTATTTTCTAGTTGTAAGTAATGTCTTGTTTTGTAAATTTTACAGTTTTAAATGCTCCAACAGAAAAATGTTATTGGCATAGGTCTCCTGTTTTTGTAAATTATGCATTTTTTTCCTTTTTTAAACTTAATGTATGCTTGTTTTCTATTTCTTCTCTACTTTCTACTGGATATATGTGAAAATGGGCATTTATGCTCACTATGTTTTTTTTTTTAATATAGAATATAAATGAAATGATGAAACCAAATTCTGATGTATGTGAAAGTTTCAGGTTTCAACTCTCAGACAAGTGTTTAGCTACAGTAGAGCAAAAAAGTGTATTAAAAAACATTTCATTATTTATTTTCAACATTAAAAAATTGTACATTCCTGAACTGACCATTGAAAAATTTACAGGATCCAGAAATTCTGATACCAAGTACATGCATGTCTAATTGCAAGGCATCCTATTCAAGGAGAGCCAAATTATTAAAGTGCAGAAATTAAGGTTTAACTTGATACTTCTTACTCATCCTTACTATGCTATAAGGACACAACCATGTATGTATACGTATATGTATATTAGAGGCAAAAAACTACGTTTAATGCATCAGTTAGGGTTGTTCCACAGCGACAAAAGCGAGGAAATTCGATGTTAGGGTTGAAACCCCCTTTGCACCCCTCCAGTCCATCCCCCCAAACTGGAATCAGGGTGTGCATTGGGGTCATCGGCCCTAAGTGTCACCCCATCACATGTGGAAAGAAGCTGGGGAATAGAAGAATGGGGTGACGGTTAGGACCGATGACCCCAATGCACACCCCGATTCCAGTTGGGGGGTGGGCTGAAGGGGTGCAAAGGGGGTTTCAACCCTAACATCGAATTTCCTCGCTTTTGTCGCTGTGGAACAACCCTAACTGATGCATTAAACAGAGTTTTTTGCCTCTAATTTCCCTTCTTTTTGAGAATGATAATGAGAAATAGTGAATGTAATGCAGCGGGAGCGCGGGGGTGATGTCTTGTCGCATTGTAACATTGTGCCTGCAAACGCAAATCGTAATGCACATGGTGACGCAAAGCAAAACAGAAAGAGGAACAGTACTGTAGACAGAAATGTTAAAAACAATGGAAACGCAACCGCAAATGAAAACGCAAAGGGTAACGCACATGGTGGTGTAAACGTGAATGGTAAGTGAACCGGGTACGGAACCGCAAGCAGAAACGGTAATGGTAAGAGTATTGTAAGTGCACAGGCTGGTTTTCCCCAAAAGCTGTATAGAGAAAGACAGTGAGTAGAAAGAATGTATGCAAAATAATAACTCTCGGAACACAAAAATCAGTAGTTGTAATAGTAAATTGCTTATATCTCAGTAACCGTACGACATAGAAAAAAAACGTAAAAGTCATACGTATTATCACTTTCCTGGCTAGTTGGGGCTATAATATTTTGACAAAAACTCTGTATCTATCACCGTTTTCGAGATACGGGCCCTCAAAGGCGCGGCGAATGCCGTAATGTTATCCTATGGGAAAAAAAACAGAAGTTCAGACTGCCATAACTTTTGAACAGTATAATATTTTTTCATGAAATCTTCGAAAGGCACATCAGGGACTCCGGCCGCACGTTCCCTGAAGATTTCAGGCCAGTCGTGCAAACTGTGCGACCTGTAGGCGCGACCATAGAATTCCAGAAAAAGCGTAAACGCATGCTCAGATCATGCTTAATAACTCTGCAGCCGTGTATCCAACCACTACAAAACTTGGCAAATCCCAAGGCATATGGGTCTTAATCATGTATGCCAAATTTCAGGCAAATTCATCAAATGGTTACAAAGTTATTAAGGTGCAAAATTTGGGGTTTAACATGTAAATGGCTCCTCAACCCTAACTATGGTAGCACTACCGTGCTACCATAATATATATACATATATATATATATATATATATACATATATATATATATATACACATACACACACATATCTATATCTATCTATCTATCTATCTATCTATCTATCTATCTATCTATCTATCTATATTTAGATATACACATATATTTAAAAACAAACACCAGAATTGAGCTTAACAGGTCTGGTTTAACAAGATTCAAGTGTTCATTTTTTTTCATAACTCATTTTTATGTAATTGCACTCTCTTTGTCCAGAAAAACAAAACAAAATGGCAACTTTCACAGCCTAAAATATGAACATATGAAATGCCAGCAGAAACAGGCCTGATGGTCTATTGAGTCTGCTTGATTGTGCAGCTAGCCCCTGAACTTGTGGCTGCCCCATCCTCCCCTCTCCTCCTTATAACCACCCCTGATTCTGTCTCACCCTCTTTTAAATTCTTCCACCGTTTCACTTATCTACCACTCTTTCTGTGAAAAAGTGTCTCCTGATTTCCCTCCTGAATCTCCCCATCTCCAATCTCAGCCGATGCCCTCTCGTGTCCCCCCTTCTGATCTGAAGAATCCCTTCTGTATTAATCCTGTTAATACCCTTTAGGTACTTAAAGGTTTTGATATTATCACCCCTCGCACTCCTCTCTTCCAGGAAATACATTTGCAGCTCTCCGAGCCTCTCCTCTTAGGATTTTCCCTCAAGTCCCTGTATCATCTTTGTTGTCCTACACTGCACCCCCTCTAGCAATCTGATGTCTCTCTTCAAGAATGGATGCCAGTACTGCATGCAGTATTCCAGGTGTGGCCTGACTAGTTACCTGTACTGGGGTAGGATCACTTCTCTGTGCCTGGAGGAGATTCCTCTCGCTATGCACTCCAGCATCCTGTTTGTCTTTGCAGCCATCTTCCTGCACTGAGCTGAGTGGTTCATACTCCCTGTTATTAGTACTCATAGATCCTTTTCCTCCTCTGTGCTTTCCAACTGTACCCTTCTCAACTGATATTTCCTCCCCTTGTATCCTTGCTCTGAAGTGCCATACCTTGAACTTCTAGGCATTGAATGCCAACTGCCATGTCAGCAACCATTCCTGTAGTTTGGTCAGGTCTTCCTGCAGCCCCCTCCTCCCCTCTGTATCCTCTACCACTCATCGAACTTAGTATCATCTGTGAACAGACTGACCTACTCCGGATCCCATTTGAGATATCAGCTGTAAATATCCTGAACAACACCGGTCCCAGTACTAAACCCTGGGGCATCCCACTCAAAATGTCCCTTGGTGATAAGAGCCCCCTCACCACCACCACTCTCTGCTGCCTACCCCTCAGCCAGTTGGTTATCCAGTTGACCATTTTTGTCCCCACCCACTGTATTCCAGTTTTCCCCTCAGCTTCCCATGTTGCACCGAGTCAAAGGCATTGCTGAAGTCCAAATATTTTTCTTGTGACCCAAAAACACAATTAGTTTTGACCTAGAAACACTTACGAAAGAAATTTTGGGTCATAGCAGAGGGTAATCTAAAAACTTACTGAGCAAGTTCAGAAGCCAAATTGCAAAACCTTATAACTCTGGCATAAGCCCCATTCAGCTGTGACAGTTCTGTAACAAAATTCCATACTGTCTTGGCTGCAGGTCAGAGCACACAAAGTCCAAAAATGGTTCTTTTCTTTGTATATTTGCTATTTTCAGATCTTGGAATCTGGTTAAGTGCCTTTCTCAATATTTCCCACACCTTGAGAGCTTTCCATCTGCAGCATGCATGCCAAATGTAACACAGTTTTATTGAATGCCACCATAATTATTAGGATGCAAAGATGGGGGTTTAACATTGAACACTCTGCTCAACCCTTACATACTGTACATGTGCTACCGCACATGTGTAATAATCCTAACCATTTTTACTCCACAGGTAAGCAAAAAACAAAACAAAAAAAGGTACAGTTTTCAGACTTTTTAAATTTCCCAATCCCAGAATCCAGGTCTTCCCAAGTCTTAAGAAGTTAGCACCTGGAACATGCCTGCAAAATTGTACGTAATTTTGCTAAAAAGCACCAGCATAATTTAAGTGAAAAAACTGGAGTTTAACATTGATGTGTATACTCAACCCACACTCAGAAACTACATCTGTAAGACCTTAAAACTCAGGAAATGATTAATACCTTTTCACAAAATCTTTAAAAGGCATCTCCTTGGGATGAGCTGCCTCAACCCTCAAAATTTTGGAAAACATTTCCAAACTGTTTTGGTGTAGATGTGAGGAACACAATGGCAAAAAGTGTGATTTTAATGTTTATACGCTCTCTGTATCTCAGAAGCTGGACAAGCAGCCATAACAAATCTTGAGAAATCCTCAAAACAATGCACCCTGACAGGACATGCAAAATGTCATACATTTTTGTTAAAAACACCAAAAATATTAAGGTGCAAAAATTGGGATTTAACGTGAAAATACAGACTCAACCTATGCTCAAAAGCCAAAATTTAAAATGTTATCATTTAAGAAATAATAAATATTTCTTGACAATATCTTTTAAAGGCATATCTTTGGGCTAAGCCACTTGTACCCTGAAAATGCAGAACAAAATTCCAGTCCATATTTGCTGTAAAAAAAGATCACTTTTTTATTATTATACTCTCTGGATCTTGGACTCTAGATAAGCAATGGTCATGAGACTTGCAAAATCACAAGAACCTAGTACCATAACCATGCTTGCAAAATTTCATGCAATTTTGTCAAATGGAGCCAAAGTTATTAAGGCTCAAACTCACAAAAGTAGAATTTTTATCTTTTGAAAGTAAAACACATTTTCTTGCAAAATTAAAATAGTTTGTGAAAGTAAAGTTGTCTTTCGTATCAGAGCTTTATCTAAAAAATCATATTGAGCATGCTCAGCATCCAAATTTCAAAACCTTATAATTCTGTAACCATTTAATAATAATAATAATAATAATAATTTCATTTATAATGCACCTTTCCACAACCACAGTGCCTAACAGTAAGTTAAAAACACATTACACAGTAAATACAAACACACATAAATAATTATAAAATCTGATAAAACAACACAAAATCATACAGAGTAGACCTGGTTCCATAAATATGTCTTAAGAGCCTACTTAGTCCTTCCACAGTCGTGCACTCCCATAACCAATGGGGTAGAAAATTCCAAAAGGCTGGGGCCACATACATAAACGCATGGGCCCCAGAAGATTTTAAAGAAACCCTTGGAATCTCTAGCAACCCCTTGTCAGCTGAGCAAAGTGATCACCCCAGGCAGTAAGGAACCAGGAACTCTTTCAGGTAGTCTGGGCCCTGTCCGTGTAGGGCTTTATAAGTTAGAAGTCTGACTTTAAAGGTGATCTGCCACTGCACAGGCAGTCAGTACAGTTCATGCAGCACTGGAGAAATATGACAGGACCAAGGAGTCCCTATCAATAACCGGGCTACAGTATTCTGCACTAGCTGCAAGCAGCGGATATCATCCCCAGGTAGCCCTAGGTAAAGGGAGTTGCAATAATCCAGGTGCGAGGACACAAAGGCATGGACCAACATAGGGAGATCACCAGACAGAACAAGATGCTTAACCCTGGAGATGTTCCTCAGATGGTAAAAAGAGGATCTGATGACTGCCGACACCTGTGATCATAGTGTCAGCCCTTCAACAAAGATCACCCCCAGGCTTTGCACCTGTTCAGAGGTAGGAGTGACATGCCCCCAAGATAAAGTCCCGAAGGCGAACCTACCCCAACCCTTCTATCCGGCACCCCAGGTCCACAACCAACACCTCAGTCTTTTCAGAGTTCAACTTCAGCCAGCTCAAATTCATCCAGTCCTGGATTTCAGCTAGGCAGTTTTTAAATACTGAGAGAGCTCTATCCTGTTTGGATGCAAAAGAAAGGTAGAGCTGGGTATCATCAGCATAACAGTGAAATCTCAGCCCATTCCTTCGTACAATGTCTCCGAGAGGGAGCATGTACACTGTAAACAACATGGGGGACAACATCAAACCCTGAGAAACCTCACATGACAGGGAGACTGGGTCAGGGGAGTAAAGACCCAGACACCACCCTCTGAGTTCTACCAGTGAGGAAAGATGTAAACCACCTGAGGACTGTACCTGACAGGCCACAAATTAACCTCAGGTGCCTGAGAAACACCCTGTGGTCCACAGTGTCAAATGCAGATGAAAGATCTAGAAGAACCAAGATGGAGCGGTTTTTCTGATCCTTTACCATCAGGAGATCATTGAGCACCCGAACCAGCACCTTCTCAGTATGGTGCATCTTTCGAAAACCGGATTGGAGAGGTTCATAGATGTCATGGATGGTCAAATAGTTCTCCAGTTGCAGGGCCACTACTTTCTCAATAACCTTCCCAATAAAGGGGAGGTTGGAGATTGGTTTATAGTTGGCCGGGCAGTCTGGGTCCAAAAAAGTTTTCTTCAGGAGGGGTGTCACCACTGCCTCCTTCAGGGAGCTAGGAAACTCACCTGTCTCCAAGGAGCACCAGACTATCCTAGCTAGGACCGGGCCAATGATATCACTACAGCCCTTAATCAGGGAAGTTGGTCCAGGATCCAAACTACAGCAAGTAGGGTGCATACCCTGGACAATCCGCATGACAACCACAAACTCCGGCCAGTCAAAGGTACTCTAGGAAAACTGAGGGACAGTGACTGGGTGCTGACCTAAAGCCCCACCCTTAGAGTGTGCAGGTTGGAGCTCTGCCCTGATGTCAGCCACCTTAGCTGCGAATAATCGAGCAAGCTCATCGCACTCAACTTGCAAAAAAGCTCTTCGAATCTGTAGGCAGGCTGTCCTCAGTTCAAAAGAGCTGGTCTGGACTGTTTTGAGCAGCCGCAATCTCCACAGACAGGCACTCTGTCTTCTTATGAATGATTGCGGATTGATAGACTTGGTAATGCTCCATCAATCTAAGGCAGTCAGCATCCTGGGTGAATTTCCGCCAGCAATGTTCTAACCTTCGTCCTAATCACTGCATCTCTCTCAAGGTCCCATCAAACCAGAGGGACCGAGGGTGAAGGGACAGAGGACAAACATGGACAGGAGCAACAACATCCAGAGCTGTAGAAATGGCCTTATTATAGGCCACCACTAAAGCATCTGGGTCATTGTTTGCCACAGAAAGAACCGATAGGTCAAGTACTGCCATCAGACCTTCAGAGCTTATATCTCATAAAGGGCTATCTCCACAGGGGTAGGCCTATGAGGGGGGCATGAAAACTGAACCCCATTGTGCAGTGATTGGACCATCTGACAGTTTCCACCCCCAAATCGAAGGCATTGATCCCCAGGAGGAAGACTAGGTCAGGGGAGTGACCATGTTTATGAGTAGCAGTGGTAGCAATCTGTGTGAGGCCCAGAGATAACATTAGCTGTCCAAATTACGAGAGTTCATCATCGACCCAGGTGCTGAAGTCACCCAGGATCATCAGCCTGGGTGACTCAAACGCCATGTCAATCACAAAGTCCGCCATTTCTTGAAGGAAACGCTTCTCATCCCCGGGTAGGTGGTAAATAAGGATGATCCTACAACCTACACCTGCTACTCCTGTACACTCGAATGACCCAGCCTCCTCAACTGGTACACTCATGAGGCCCAGTTTGGTCTTGAAACAGACAGCAACCCCGGCCCCCCCCATGATCCAATCTCAGGCGATGTATCACCGAGTACCTGGCTGGAATTGCAGCCTCTAATATAGGGCCAAAGTTCTCATCCAGCCAGGTCTCAGTGATGCATGCCAGGTCCACTGTCCCAACAAGATCTACAATAATTGCAGTCTTGTTTTTAATGGACCTGGCATTGCATAACATAGCCCGAGTTGGATGGACTTCCTGGACTGCCCGAACTGCCTGCCCACTGATATTGGTGTTGCCTTTGGGTATGGAAACCAGACATGGAAAGCCACGATCCTGGTTCCATTTCACCCCAGGGCATCTTCTAGATTTCACTACCCCAATGCAGTGGCCCACTCGTTCATCCTCCACCGTTAGCACCTCCCAACCCCCCCTCGGCGAGCAATACCCAGTGCTCTACAGCACTGGTAAGTTGTAAAGTGCAGCAGGGGGGAGATGAAAAGGTGGAGGGCATGAAGGGCTGAGGCTGAATAGCGCATGACCATGGGGGACAGGCCTCCTACACATAATGGTAAACACAAATCAGAAAATACACCAAGCTGACAGAAACAATAAAACAAAACAACCCCAGGCAATTAAATAAACTAAGCTATAAAATAAAAATAAAATTAATATAAAGTAAAAATATGTTTCCTAAACAATCATAAACTAAACTCAACAGAACAAACTCCAGACCACCCACCACAATAACAATGAATATTCTAAAATCACTATAAAAATAAGTAAAATATAGAGTGGCAGTCAATGAGTCCAGGACAGTGGATTGGATGGATGTTTATGTTATTTTGGCCCAGGTGTATTACTGAGCACTTATCCACTTTAAATTCCAGTTTGTGGTCCTCAGCCCATTTCTCTAACTGAGATAAAGTAGTTCCCTCTTTAAGTTATATATTTTTGTACTATTACTGACTACTGACCCTAGTTTAGTATCATTATATACACTGTGGACTACATTTCAAAAATTATGTAATAGGCTGGCAATGAGCTGTATAAAGAGCTGTAACTTGAGCTGCAAATACAGTGAAAGCAGGAAAAGCAATGAGTTTTAAATGAGTTGGTATTGAATTGTATATTCCATTTTCCAAGGCACTGTGTTATAGGCACTGCATTGCAACTGCAGTGCATGTAACACTCGGGGGATAATAGGTTCCAGGGTTAAATAGGGAACACAGAAAAACTGGATGGACCATGGATCTTTTTCTTCTGTCATTGTGTATCTTTCTCTGCGTGACCAATGGAACTCAACACTTTTTAGGGGTTAGGCAGGGTGAGTGCCCTGCCAGCAGTAATATCAAGTGGGGTACCCCATCAGTAGTCTCAGCAGCGGTAAGGATAAGAAAAGCTGCCCCTTGACAAATCTGGTTGTCCTTCAGTTTGGGATGCATGAATTTGATAATATAGTTGAACCATTTGTGTTCCCAGTACAGTAATTGGCACAGAGTAAGACAGGCAATAAATATAGGGTTAAAAAAATCCTTGAAGACAACGATGGTTATTTACTACTGTAGCTTCCTTGTGGCAGGTGGTGTTGGCCTGCCACTGCTAAACATTGCAGTGCTTGTAGTGATGTGAAAGAGTCTGGAGCCACAAAGGCCACAGTGGTATAGTGCACTTAGCTAAAGTAATAAATATTCATTGCTGACCTCAAGGCTTATACAGTCCCATAGCCTTTTGTTTACCTCCATGCCTGGTAGCCAGAGAGATTTTCAAATTACAGTGGTGCAAAGCATCAGGTCCCATCAAGACTATAGATATTCGGACTCTATTGTCACAATGTCCTTTGTCACAACTGGTTGTATAGTAATGTTTGGTGTCAGTGTTTTCATATGCTGTAAATATATAACATCATCTGCAGCATTATCAAAGAGCCAGCAGGTGGCATTGTACAGAAACTGTGCTGTGCAGTTGTATTCCTTAACAAGTCATTTGTCATGGAATTCCCTACCCTGAAATAACCCTACTCAGACTCAAAATCAGTTGGCTGCTCGGTCAAATATTTTATTGCTCATCAATTTATTTACATTCTGAAAATGCTGTGACATTCTGACTCACATATTCAAAGAAGATGTGCAGCTCAAGATAGAGATGTACTGCACATCCTGGAAAATGCTCCGAAGTGCGACATTCAACCAGATGGGATGCGCTGCCCAAATCCGAATGTGCGATCATGCAGAAATAATGTAAGTGGTGCAAGTACAGGGGGCATTCCTATGAATATGCCATGCATCTGCATATTCAGCCAAAATGAGCGGTGCAAGTGAAGCTCATCTCTAATATGAGCAACACTAAGATAGGTATAAAAGGAGATGGCCTAATTTGGCAAGCCACAGACAGATTGTGTGCAGAACTGCAGCAATAGATGGGTCAGCCATCCTCATGGCAGCCATCATGTCAGATGAGAGGAGATGGGTAGAACAGCATCATGGCCGCAGAAGGGCCCATAGACGGTATGCCCACCTGAGATGGTAGTGGAACTGTGTCACATTCAAACAGCTGAGTGACACAGAAATCGTGATCCAGTATCATCTCAACAGGGCAATTGTGAGACAGCTCTGTGAGCTGTTCCATGATGGTCTTCAGGCACCAACACACAGAAGTCACGCCATGATGGTGGAGAAAAAGGTGATTGCAGCACTATGCCTGTTCAACACGGGCATCTTCCAGATACCAGTGGGTGACACCACTGGTAATCACCCAATCCACTACATCCTGCCTCCTCACACAGTTCCTCACCGTTCTGCTGCCCCATACTATGGAGATCATCACATTCCCTAGAACAGCAGCAGAGTGTACAGAAACAATGCAGCACTTCTACAGGGTTGCACGCATGCCAGATGTGCTGGGGCCATTGACTGCACCTACATGGCAATCAGAGCACCACCTGGTGGTGATAAGGAGACCTATATAAACAGGAAGGGGGTACTACTCCATCAACTGCCAGGTGGTGTGCAATGCCACAGGGCACATCAGCAATGTCTGTGCCAGCTACCCTGGGAGTGCAAATGGTGCCTACATCTGGCATCAGTTGGCTGTATGCCACCAGTTTGAGTCCAGGGAGACACCCAGTGGCCATCTAGTTGATGAGTGGTACATAATCCCATGGTTATTGTGCTCACATGTCTGCAGAAACCACTGCCAGTGGCTGTGCAGGGGGTGGAGCAATGTGACAGAGCCAACGCCACAGCCAACAGACATGTGGCAAACTGGATGGGATGTGGCTGCCAGAGCGGGGCCCACAAACAGACAGAAAGTAGATAGGTGGTGGGTGCAATGAGTGTGCCATAAATGTGAAGGTCCACATCAGGCACATGCAACAGGGGGTGCGGCCACCCCCCCCCCCATGGTGCCATTGTATATGGGGCAGGGTAGAGGGACACTGTGTGCCATGGGATAGTAACAGGCCGTGCTGTAACCATGCACCACAGAGCAGATGCCAGGGATGCCATGGTGATGGTGACAGTGGGCAATCAATGGCTGGGAAGGTACTACAGAGGTGTATGAGGGTGCATGCAGGTGGGAACCATAGACAGGTGAACAGTGTGGACAGACACAACCAGCATACACAGGGCATGTTGAGGTGCATCGGAGGGACTTGAATGGATGTGTACTGTAGCCTAATATATCACCTTCCCCCTTACAGGTGACAGTGCCTACCCCTTCTGGCCATGGCTGCTTACACCCATATTGTGGATCTCATCTGAAGCAGAGGAGAGGTACAACGAGGCACAAATCATGACAACCAACATCATTAAGCATGTGTTTGGCATGCTAAAGATGTGTTTTAGATGCTTAGACAGGTCTGATGCTGTCCTACAGTATAGCCCAGACAAGACCTGTGGCATATTCCTGGCCTGTTGCATGCTACACAACCTGGCCATTGTCCATGGAATAGTTGTCCAGGTACCTGAGGGTGACAGCGCAGAGGATGAGAAGTCACAGGACGAGGGTAAGCAGCCATCGCTGCAATGGAGGGAAACAAGACTGGTCCTGAGGGCACAGCAGCTCAGAGACGCCACCGTGCAGGAGCATTTTGGACCCTGAAGGTGAGTACCAGAGGCAGCTGTGACAGTGCAGGCATACACACAGGCACAGGTAAGTCTGACTCATGGTGCCCCCCAAGGCCAGGCAGCCAGACACAGTCATGGCGGAGTGACATGCACATATATGTGCACAAGGAACATGCACATGTCCACAGCAGGGGCAATAATACCAAGGATGGACACAGGTTGATGTGAAGTAATGGCAAGGGTCATAGACAGACCACTGGCACAGACACTCAGCAGTAGGCCACAACAGCACTCATCATTCCCATGCCACCCATCATGACAGCATGGCCCACATCTATGGCCTGGATGTCACACAGACAGCACAAACATACCACAGGCCTGTGTGCATGTGGTTCACCAACAGCACACAGCCCTGAGCAGACCTGGGATGATGTTAAACCAGCAATGGCTGTGGGGAAACATGGGTAGGCCAACTGTGGCCAGGACACCTCAGTGTCTGCCTGTGTGGCCAATGTAGACAAATGTGCAGCCAAGCACAACAGGTACGGGTGACTCACATTGGAGACCATGTGCCCCAAGAGGTGACTCCTCCACCCCTGAAGGGGTTGAACCATGAGACTGTGCCGGGCTGCATGTGGAAGAAGGTGTCCTGAAAAGCCCACTGGTGCCAGCAGTGTTAGGGATAACAATGGCAGGGGACTGTGTCTGGAACACATTGGCTGCATGCTGTCTCTGGGTAGGGGTGCTGGGTTTCCTTTGTGGTGTGCTGCGGGTGCTCCTGTGGGACTGGGGGGGCCATGGCTGCACAACCCCCCTCAATGGCCTGTGCAATTTGATTGAGACCTGTGGTCATGTCTGCCAGCAGGAGATGCAGCTCTGAGGTGATGTCTGCCCGCAGTAGTCGAAACTCACCTAGCACTTCGGCATGCTGAATGGCTGCCCGCTCATCAAGAAGACTCACCTGCACATGCAACCCCTGCACGGCCTCCCTGAGCACCACCTGGCTCTCTACGGAGGACTGTAGGAGCCATGTGTGCTTGTCAGGCTCATCAGCAGGGGAAATGTGTTGGGGTGGTGGCTGATAAGCAGGGGGGTTTGCCAGCCTGCTGTGTTGCACCCACCACCTGTAGCTGCCACACAGCAGGCTGCTGTTGGGCTTGGGACTGTGTGTGTGCAGACACACTGGGTGCTAGGTTAGCCTGATCATGTGCCCATATAGGCCGTTGCTGGTCAACATTACCCAGGTGGATGGTGTCGCTGCACCCAGGCCGCACAGCAGCATCCTGCCCTGGCCAGCCATGGCTGGACCAGTGGCATCTGGCATGTACTGTTGCAGAGGCTGTGTACATGACAGCCCAGCATTGCTGTTGCTGTTGGAAGATGTCCGTGTGGTATCCTGTATGCCAAGGATGTGCATGGTGTTGGGGAGGATGCTCCCCAACTGGATGGCGTCATCATCATCATCATCCTCCATGGCATTGGCAGTCACTGGAAGATCATTCAGGAGGTCAATCCCAGATAAGGGGTTGATGCAAAGAACATTCCCCACCTCCTGTATGTTTGCCTTCTCACCAGCTGTCGACATAGTAGTGACAGGTACATCTGGCTGCTGTCCCTCAGGTCGAACCAGGGATGCTGCAGCACCTCCGAGATGTAATGGAGCTGTGAAACCATAATGGGAGAGCTTGATCAGGACTGCATGTCATTGTCAAAGAAACAGTGGCATTCACATGGAGGTGCTCATGCATGTCACAAGTGTGCAGGTGGTAACACACACACACCCAGGGCTACTACTGCGGGTCACATAGCACACATGCCTTATTGACAGGAGGGGTTGACGTGCAATATGTGTGTGGCCACACAATGAACCATGTGAGATACAGTCAAAATTACTGACACCCCCCCCCCAGCATGGCCCGCACTCCTGCACAGCAGTCAGCATGTGGCACACCAACCCACTGAACATGCCAGATGCATACCCCTACCAGAGACCACAGCGGTGTACTTCCACACAACACCCATGGCCCAGCTGTATGGTCCACTGATGGGTCAAAGTGACTGCAGACATAAGTGGCAATGTATGTAACTCTCCCACAACAAGGGAAGAGTCACCCATGTACAGAGGCCCTGACGGCCTACCCCAGGGGCTTGCAAAAGGTGACATGCGGCCACAGCTCTGTGGCTACACAGTGCTACAATGACTGTATGACATGACATACACCACCTGTGAACACCACATGCAGGCCTCCACAATACCTGTGTAATGCATACTCACAGTGCTGCGATGGCATACCTCTAGTATCAAACTTACCACCGGGGACACCCTTAACAGATGCACGGCTCAGTGTGGTGGCGATGAGAGCCTCCTGTGCTATCATGGTGGCAACTGTTGAGGCCCCCCCTCCCCCCCACAGTAGCACTGTGGGATTTCTGGAACTGGGCAAGGCATTCCTTGGCCCATATGTGCTCACTGTTGATCAGCTTTATGCACTCCTGGGGTATACAGTTATAAACCACATGGGCATTTACAACCTCAGCCACCTCTGACCACCCCTTAGCCCATTCTTTCTGGATCCTTGTCTTCCTGGTCAAGAGGTCCTCCTTCAAAATGTAGGTCTCAATGAGGGCTCATAGCTCATCCTTAGTGAAATTAGGATGTCTATGTTTCTTTCCATCCTCAGAATCCATAATGGTGCCTGTGGAAAAAACAGACAATCACAGGGACATGTACAGCATCAGTGCCAGGTACTGTGAGAAACACAGAGTTCAGAAGCACCAAAAAAAATCACAGTGTAAACACACTTACCTCCAAGGCTGCAGTACTTCTTAGTCACCTGTGTAGTGGAGTGGTGCATGCTGGCTCATTTATGACTCAGCACATGCAAATATTGGGAACATCACCCTGTCATGATATGCAAATGCCCGGAATGGGCCAGAAATTAGCAATGAGCTCTTTAGCATATCCTGGCAGAATACTGCAAAAATACACCTGGTGCATCACAATGTGCATTGCACATTTATTTGTGCACTGTGGACACACATCGCGCATTTCTAATGCATGCATGATAGGCATACATGTCATTGCATTGCGTAGTCATGGACAACTGTTATCAATATTGGCACATCGTGTGGATGCCACCATGTGAGGCGGATGCACAGCAGGCATGTACAGCGCCTAACCACAGATGTGTTCCATTCAGATGGCTGTGGTCGTGGCATCGGCTGACCTCTACAATATGGCATCACCATGCAGCCGCGCATGCATGTTGGTAGGGGCATGACCTCTGCTTCCTGTTCGGCCCAACACTACTGCGCATGTGCAGTAATGCACCATAGTACTATCATGCACTCTAATTGCGCATGTTCCAGCTGTGCCGGACCAACCATGTGTACTCTATCGCATAACTGGCATGGCCCAGACGCCTTGCAGTAACTGTCTGAGCAGGTTTCCACTGCAGCAGTAGAACAGCAATGGCACGTGTCTCAGCCAGAGGAAGTAACAACCCTCGTTCCCAGAGGTGGGGCGGCTGAACTTGCCAACCTAGTAGACCTGGTGGTCTCCATGGAGGGCAAGTTTAGCCATGAGGAGCTCCAGGAGGCCAGTTCACATGTGTGGGCCTCCATTGCCAGGCATCTCATGAGGTGCACTGGCTAATGCCGAATGGATGAACAGTCCAGGCCCTGTTTTGGGAACCTCAGCCACAGGGATAGGTTCAGGCTGGAGCAACTTTGTGATATGGTGCAGAGGTAAGCAGTGCCACAGCGAAGTATGTACACAATGTGAATGTGCACCATTCATGGTACTTGACATTGACAGGTGTGTGGCTTTGCAGGCACTGTCCATTGTGGACTGTGGCATGTCACAATTAGTGTATGGTGGGTGTGTACTGGTGTGATATTGTGCAATATGCTGTGTGTGCCACTGTTTTGCTCCAGCACCCCTACATGGCATGTGGGTCCCCAATGCTGGTCCAGGGCCATGCCACAGTGTGTGATCCCATGCAGCAGTGTGGGTCATGGCAACCCACAGTGGTGATACATTATCCATTGTGGGCCGCACATGTGTGGCACCTCATTGGTTGTGCTTCCGCTCTATGTTGTGCTTGATGTAGTATGTGTACCATGTCCATCCCTCATGCATGGTGTCTGAAATGCTGAATTATGGTGCACTACATGGTGGACACTGCATGTGTTGCCCATCCCCATGTGCCGTTGTCCAGGGTACTGGCACCATGTTCATGCCACACATGGCATGGGCCTGTTGGCACACCATAGTGTCACATTGGTCACCATGGTACACCGTAGTCACATGTTCAGTGTCATGTGGTGATGTACTGTGTGAGCACTGGTGATGGGTGGATGACTGTACAGCCCTGTATCATGCAACAGTGCCTGTACACTGTAAAGCTTGTGACTATAGGGATGCAGTGCATTGTGTGTATTTGTTGAGGCTTCGCCTATTTGCCTTGCACATGAGTGTTTCTGTGGGAGAGGGGAACAGTGTGCTACAGCATGATGCTAATTGTGCCCTTCTTATTGTGCTTCCATTGCAGGCAGGGAGGAGGTCTGGCAGGCTCAATGGGATGCCCGCAACCAAGACATTGAGACAAGGGGGTCAATGTGACAGGAAGGCAGGAGTTGCGCAACACAACAGTTGCCGCGCCATGCATCAACTGAGTGTGCATGTGGTGTTACATGTTGCATGAGTGCATGGGGGGTATGCATTGCCCATTGTGGTCCATTGCATGCAGGCTGGGCATGCACATGGGACTGTGGTCATGCACACATGTGGTGACAGTGCTGTGCTGTGTGACAGCTATGAATTGCTCTTGTCCCTTGTGTATCATGCACCGTCCAGTGTATCTGAACATGACTGTGACCATTCTTCACTGACCACAGAGGGTTCAGTACTGGGCCATTAGTCATGGTGCACATACTGCACAGTTTCACATGTTGTATGGCACATGGCATGTGTGGTGGCCTGCACCACATGCCACTCAACCCACACTGCACGGCACGGTGTACCATTACACCACCAACAACCATAACCACACATCCCCCCACAGCACATCACATGCTGCCTGGCACAATATCTCCATTGCTTTGGATCACACCACTGCCACTGTTGCTCCTTACATGTCCTGTATGGCAGTGTATACTGGCAGCCACAGCCACAGCACTCCATTGGTGTTACCATGGTCTTGCTGTGTGTGTGGCACCTGCATGGTGCAAACAGTGGCACGCTACAGGTGTTGTGGTTCAGCCCTACTGTTTCTGGTATGGGCAACAATTGCAGTTCTGGTCCTTCACACAACACCAGACCTGTGTTATATCCACCACTGTCCATGGCTGTGTGTTGCCATTGTACACTGGCCACATTTGGCTATTGTACATCATCCAGTTATGCCGGTCAACACCACCATGTCACAGTGCACCATGTGTATGCCACACAGCTGTGGGTATTGACTCCATGGCCATTCAGTGACATGGCACATGGGCCATCTGTGTTGGTGCCACCATCCATCGTGCAGTGTGTAGCCAGTGTCATCTGGGCCCGCCATGTCACTATGCCATGTGCATGTGCACCCCCTCCACTGAACAGCAGGAAGGCATATGGACGCTGTGACTGTCATCCTGCACAATACTTGTTCTGCTCATCTTATTTTATCTATGTGTTCCTGGTCATTGCTGTGTGCTGCTGGGAGTGTGACAGGTTGTTCATGTGATGGTGCACCTAGGTCTGTCTGTGTTGCTCTGTGCCATCTGACAGTGTGTTACAGTGTGTTGATCTCTGCCACCAGTGCATGTGTGCCCTATGTGCAGTGGTACAGCCTTGGGTGTTGTTCCAATGTGCAGACATGGCCCCTTCCATTGATTGTGCCCCTTGCAGTGGCCATCTCCATCCACAGTGTGTGGCTGCATGTTTCAGGTCCTGTGTGTGTGTGATGGGAGGTAACAGCTGCCAGCAGCTTGCTGCACCCTCTGTGGCAGGGTGCTTGTAATGGTCCCAGCTCACCTATGGGACACTGTGCCCCATTTGGGCTGTGCATGTGTGTTGCCATGAGTTTCTATGGGTGTTGCCTTTGTGAGAAGTCTGTGATTGTGGCATGGCTCATTGGTATGTCAGGGACATGTCTGTGGATACGCCATATGGCGTGACCCTGCTGGTGTGCCCCAAGGGTGTTCCCCTGGCACCTGCATGTCCAATGGTCCTGTGTGTGTGTCCGTACCCCCCCATGGCTTTGAAACAGTCACCTATTGGCCTCCAGCATGCTGCTGCCATAGCCTTCCCCTGTGTGGCCACCAGCACAGCCATGCACAGGCCTGCTTCTCTCTCTGTCTGTTCACCAGGTGTGTGGTCCCTGTGGTTGGGCCAGGCATGTGTGCGTGCAGCATGCTGGCCATACATGCATGCCTGTGTGGCTTTAGGTGGACAGTTGTGTAGATCTGCAGTCTTGTCTCTGGTACACCTGTGGTGGGGGTTGCCCAACCGTCGCCATCATTTACATGTACCTCTGCATGTGGCCTGTCTGCTTTAGTGAGTACCACTCTACCTCTGCCACACAGCCATGTGGACCATGTCCAGATGTCCCTTTGCCATGTCTTCTCCATTTCCTGTCCTGCCATTGCCTGTTTCTGTGCCTGAATCCCATGCAGTGCACTATGTGTGGTACAGTTCCATGGCATGTCGTCTGTCTGTAGTGAGTTTGGCAGTATGGCAGCCCTGTGCACTGCCCCATGCATCTGTAGGCCTGCATCTCATCATCGTTGCATGGGGGGGGGATTCAGTCCATGAATGGCTGACCTTTGACACTGAGACTGTTTATTTTGTCTCTTTTCTCCCATAGGACTTCATGCCACCACAGGGACCAGTGCCACCAGCAGGAGGATGCGAGGGTGCCTGCTCATGAGGGTGAGACTAGCTACTTCGAGGGAGATCCTTCTGGCCATGTACAGATGGCTGGTCATTGCAGTGCAGGCCATCCAGTGATTGACAAGGACAATGGCAGCCAGCAGGCTGTGACAGGGCACACTACACCTGCGGCATTCATGGCGCTAGGCCAATGCGGCCCAATAGTTGTAAATAGTCCCTGTCGACCCAACACCTGTACCCACATCCCATATTTTGTATATAGTCCCCCCATATCCCATGTTCACATTTACCACTCAGCCCTCCATTGTTTAACTGTATATAGTTTAGATATTTTATGATGCTTTTGTACTTTCCTGTTTTTTGAATGGTCACTTGTTCTTTCTTTGTTTTCTACCACTGTTGCTGCTGTTCTAATTGCTGTTCTTGTAATTGTTTTATTGCAGTAAAGCATTTCTTTGTTTTTGTTATGGCTGTGTCTGTTTCTTTATGCCACTATTATTGCTACCTGCTGTGTGGCACATGTCGCCCAAATACCTGTGAGACTGCTGCACATGTGTGTGACTGTCACCGCCTCACCCAACACATCCTGTCCCCAGGGTGTGGCCCCCACTGTTTGTAACCCGGACATCCCTGCACTGGTTGCATGGGATTCTTGTCAGTGGTCCTTGTGTCACTTCCTGCTCGTTCCCTGTGTTGGCCCTATGTACTCTGTGGTTGTCATTGGCCATGCCGTTGTATGCTGCACTGTAAGCAGCCATACCTCACTGTCAGTGTGTTCCCCCTGTGTAAGCCCCTGCCCCCAGTGATTCTGGTGCTATGCCGGTGGTGCACTGTGCCACGGCTCTGTCTGGCATGTCACAGGGCCATTGCTGTGGTACCCAATTCATGACCGTGTATGTCTATACTGGCTGGTGTGCATGGCATTCCCCATGGTTGGAGACATTTATGGGGTGCATTGTACTGGGCACTCTGTAGCCCTGCCTCTGGGCATTTTGGCCACTGTGGGGTGCCACTGTCCTCTCTTGTCCCCTGGGGTGCTGCCCTGTTGTGCCAACACACATCCAATTTACACCAGTGCATTGAGCTACTTTCATTATTTGTGCATCCCAGTTCCTGACTATGTTGTGCGGTTTCTAGTATTCAAAAGTGTCCTGCTGCACTGCACATTTCCTGTTGCATGATCACCCATGTTTGGGATATTTTTTTTTAAATTGTTTAACCAGGAGTGGCACACTAAGCTGAAAGCTTGTTTACAGGTGTGACCAGGGAGCACAGGGAAGTTAAGTGACTTGCTCAGGGTCACACAGTATGCAAGTGGGGGCTATGGGATTCAAACTAGGAGGCAGTATAGCACAGTGGTCTAAGGCTCTGAGCTGCAAATTTGGTGACATCCAGCAGACCAGACCTGGGTTTGAATCCCACAGCTTCCACTTGCATACTGTGTGACCCTGAGCAAGTCACTTAACCTCCTTGTGCTCCCAGGTCGCTCCTGTAAAAAAGCTTTCAGCTTAGTGTGCTATACCTGGTTAAACAACTAAATAAAAAAACAAAACAAAAAAAATCCAGGTCTCCAGATTTGCAGCACAGAGTCTTAAACCACTACTCTATACTGCCTCCCAACATATTCAGTCAGACATGCGCGGTTGCATCTTATGGCACATCTTCTGAATATTGCATTATTTTGTTCCGGCATATTTCAGATGTATGGAGCAGGCACTTGCATGATTTGGCCAACCACTTTTGAATATGGGGCCCCATATATTTATTCCTTTATTGACTACAGTTTATTAATATTCATCAACATTTCATATCACCATTATAATCATATGTATATCTAATTTTTTACTTTCTTAATTTTCTCCATCGTAGTTGGATGCACACCATGCTCTACATCCCAGCCCTCTGGACGCAAACCCCAAGGTGCCCAGGCAAGTTTGGGTGCACACCTAGTCCATGTTTATTCTTTTATCCCTGCCCAGTACCCACTGGGCCCCATCTTTCTTTATTCTGCTCCCTTCCCCCCCTGTTTTCTCCCTTTCCTCCATTAGCCCATCTTCAGCCTCTGCGAAGGAAGATGGACTCTCTCTCTCTTTCGTAGAGGTCCCTTACCCCATTCCTCCATAGTCTCCACCACTGCCAATTTAATAAGTTTAAACCTATGTCCATTAAGTGGACCCCATCTGACCTGTTCAAAACCTTGGGCACTCTTGTGTATTTTCCTATTGCCATGGCCCTCTATTTCTCTGTAACCTTTTCAGTGCCCCATCTACTTCCCTCCTATCACTGGCATACATTCCCAGTCTTTGTGGTATTATGTCTGACCATGCTATGGGAATTCCAGGCTAACCATTCTTTTGCTTTTTATTAAGTCCGCTTAATATCCACATTATATCCATCCAGTGTCTGCCCCAAGGTCATTACCACCCCCTCCCAGTGCACCAAAGAAAGCCAGACCTAGGCCATTTTGAGTTCTTAATTCTTCCAGTAGCGGCAATCATTGGGTCCATCCAGTGCACCGTAATCCCTTCTGATGCACTCTGGCCTTCCCTGGATCCAGCCTCAGCTGTATCCCACTTAGGCCTCCCTGCTGCTCACTGTTCTACCAATAAACAAACAAATTCCTAACTAATCAGATGTGTTTGTGCTTACTGGCCTCTGGTAAACAAACCAGTTAGAGCACAAGCTTTCTTATGTACCTACTATAACTCCCTGATGTCCATCTTCAAACCTGCCTCACCATTTCTTGTGATCCCCCTTTGTGCGGCCACATCCGATGTGGCCCCATTCTGAATGAGTGTCATGAGAAACCCTCTGAATCCTCATCAAAACACAGCAGGCCTTTTAGTAACAGCCACCAGCTGATCGCTCGTGGTCGACAACCCTACCAAGATAATTTTCAGTCCAGTATTTCCATTTTGTGATTTGTGATAGAGGCAACTTGCATGGGGTGGGTACTTCTCTCTACTGTCAAATAGTCCAGTGACCTATCCCTGTCTTCTGTCCCCCAGTGCTCTACAACTATGAAGGGGAAGCATCCCCTTTTTTGTTTGTTTCTTATTTTTTTTGTAATGCTCGAAATCCCTTCCAGATGCCCTTAGGCTGTCCATCATGTATGCAGCACACTTTAAAATGCAGCTACATATGTATTGAGATTGTATAAATAATTGCACCTGTACCCGATGCCATGTTACATTTAAATGTTTGCCTGTGTGTTTCAACTTAAAGTATGTACAGTATAAGTGTATTACTGGTTGAATCATCCTTGCAGCCTTCTTTTGTGTTTGTCCACTTTTGTTGTATTAACAATTACCTGTGATTTACTTTGATGTAATAATGCTGATCATGACTTATTCATGTGTCTAATATCTATCTCTAGGTTCCCGATATATTGCTTATTGAAACCATTACCTTTGTTCTGTGATATGTAAAACTGTCATAACTCATTTGCATTCTCCCAGGTCCTGCCTGCAGTTAGGCATTTTAATGTTTAGTGCACCGACCTGGTAACCAAAAAAAATCAATAAGGAATTAACCTTGGGTCCCCCTTGCTATTGTAAATTTGCCTATGTTTTACATTTTAGTTACAGTAAATGTCTATTGCAATATACGTAAAAGTTCAATTTTTGCTGTATAGATTGATAATATGGTTGGTTATTTAGCCTATAGTTTGAATTGTATTGAATGAATTGTGTTTTTATGACATAGTAAATGCCTAATGCAAAATATAATTGCATTTCAAATAATTGCAGTTGCAGTACTGAACTAAACATCAACTGCTCTGGTCTCACTTGACTCTAAGGTGATTATTCATACTATTTGATTTAATTGTTCCTGCATCATCCAGTCGATATCAATGAAACAATTTTTTTGACTGTGGTTCATATAGATGCCTAACACTTACCAAATTTTATTTATGTATATAAAAATTGGTAACTGGAAAAGGTGCACTGGGCTGAAGTTCATGTCCAAGTATGTCAAGGAGTGGGGGACCAAGGAGATAACTTATAAGTAAGTTGAGGGAATAATTCTATGTTGTTACCTACCATCAAACCGAATAGCTGACAGCTAATTGACTACAATTGGAAGGAGATGATTTTTTCTAATTAAATTTTTACTTATTATCCCTTTTTTTAACTTGAGCAGGTGCAATGAATTATGACTGTGTGTTTCAAAGCCAGAGATCCTGTTGATGAGACTAGAACCAAGGATACTTTGATCCTCCATTCCTAGAGGCAAATACAGTATGTAACCTACAGTACATATTCAATGACCCTGCTGAATTAGTGGCTAACACAAGGCAAGTAATGTGCTGCCACAATTAGGCAAGCAACTACAATTCTCGGATGTAGTTTCCAGGAAGAAAAGTAAGGGGCAGATCAAAGCAATTATTTTCCACCATACAAGATCATTGCTGGCTAAACCTATGACACCCGGCCTAGCCACTTTCAGGTCAGGGGACCCTGACAATAGAGGTTACCTTTTAGTAGGCAATCCAATTTAGCCTGTGAGCTCTAGTGATCAGCTTGCATATTGTAAGAAGACAGACATGTGCAATGTGATGCCACTACCCAGAGCCAGGCTGTGCTAAACCATTCAAGGGTGCAGTGTTGAAATGGCCAGCTTCCAACACATACAACAAGTAAAAAGGCGCTACAAGGATGATAGGGCAATGTGTCTTATTATAAATAAATAAAGGGAGAATGGCCCAAAGAGGCACCCTGTTCAAACAATGTTTATCGGTGTTGGAATTAGACTTCCTGACCTTTGTAAGCTATATGAGCCAATGAGACTTCTATGTTTAAACTGAGCACCTTCCCCATTATAAGACAATTGGAGAGAAGTGTGGGCTACCAGTAACCTCTTAAGAACTGTGGGGGTTAAGCCCTGGCAAGCCCCTTTGTGCTTTCAACTGTATTTTATCAACAATAACGTACGTTTGTTGTTATTGCTTTGTCTTGGAGCCTTTGTGGACATACAAAGTAATGTCCTTGACTATTCTTCACTCAAGACACTGACTGATATGACTGGACATGAGTGAACCTAACAATGGGCACAACTGCACATAATAATATTCCCTGACAAAAAAGAAATGATCCTCTGTAACTAGAAAAATACAACACCAAATCTCTGATTATTCAATAGTTTCTATGATCCTTCCACGAGTGGTATGCTTTCTAATTTGCAAGTATCTAGCTCCAAAGGTGGCTAGATGACAAGCAGATAAATATCCTCATACAATTTCCACCAAAATAAAATACAGAAGAGTGTGCCCTTACAAGTACTGATTCAAATATCATGATATTTGCTATGTCCTTAGGATGCCTACCACCAAGTAATCATGTCATATCCTAGATCTCTAGCTTAACCCTCACTGTGCTGCCGGTGTGTATACACGCCCTAAAAACATATGCATTCTAAATCTTCTGGTAGCCTAAGGGTTAATAGACAAGTTATGCCTATGAGTTATGACCAAATAAACAATTTTCAAAAATTCCACAAGTTTCAATGATATTCTATAGAACTGTACAGCATTTCACATGATTTCATCATAATTCTGAACATTTGGAATTTTATTATTCCAGACAGTCATTGGTGGGCATGATCCTTCAAAAATGCCCTTCTCAGGGCTGATAAATTGTCTGGAGTTATTTAACCCTTAAATCTTTGTGGAAGTCATGGAGGTGGCCTCACTTTCCATAATGTATTAAGCATTGCTGCAGATGCATTGCACTGAGTGCTAGGAGTTCCCACAGATATATGCTATAGAGTGTTAAGCATTGCCACATTTACTGTTGTTGTACAATCACAGTGTGTTATTATCTTATGTGTCTGCTGTCACAAACCCACTCCTGATGGTCAGGTCCACTGAGCTCACAGTGCCCACCCCTAAGTGCAATCAGTGACAGGGAGGGGGAAACAGGGGATACCCTCTTTGTGTCCTTTTATAGTGCTTGCTGTGTTCACAACTGAACACTTCCCACAAAGTCCCAATGTCCCCTCTTTACTCTGGATCAGGGTACATTATTAGTCTCGAGTCTTGTAGCCAAATATGAGCCCTTCTTGGTTGTTACACAAAGGGTGAAGATCCAGATTATACAACCTCTTCAGGGTAGCATTGTAACCCTGATTCTGTCTTCTCCCATAAGGCATTCAATAACTTGGTTCAAATCCCCACAGACACTGAGAGTTTGGTACTCCCCCTATCTTTATCCAGACTTCCCCTTTTCAGACCCTTTGTTCGATTTGGTAGCTTATGTGGCACCCCTTAGCAATAACAGTTTAGTTACAGATTATTACTGAAATATCCCACAGTCACACATGTAATATAGAACTCTCGCTCAGGCAGGTTTCTTAAACAAAACAAATGTCTTTACTAAATAATTAAATAATTATCATACATTACTACAAAAAGGTCTGATCAATTTGGTTACAGAATAACACAAATAAAAGTGGAAAAATATACATGAAAAATGTACTATAACTTTTATCTAAAGTTCTGCCTTAATGTTCATAGTGAATTGAAAGTTCAGAAGGATAACTAAAGTCTGAAGAATCATTTCCTTCTCTTTCAGCCACTTGCCTTCAGTGGCTGCTGGCAGTTAGTCTTGCCTTGTCAGGAGAGTGCCCAAAAGAAAAGTAGTGTCCAAGTAAAATGCTCAGCAGAATGATAGAGAGAGAGACTCTGGCTCATCCCTATATATAGCCTGAGGAAATCTGCAAAAAAAATGTCTGCCTGGTCCTAACTTTTATGCCAGTAGATGGCTTTCCCCAAAACTACTTATTAAGGGACTCATATCTTTATTGGTCAGATCTTCTTACAATTCTCATATCCTACCTGCTAACCAATGTAATTATACATTGACAGTTTCCTGTGAACCTAGCACTGCCTTTTGAAATGTAAAGTTGTTTTTTTTATGACAGAGATAACTTTTAAAATCTCCTGAGACTATAACCCTTTTCCTCTTTAGTAGCTATCCCAAGCCTTTGACATGTAATTTTCAACTTCATGGGAAGCAAGCTGGTTCCTCTTAGGTCAGAGGAAGGTCAAACATTTTAAAAGAAATCCAGACTCTCTCACTATCCTATGAGACATTTCCTTTACACTGGCATTATAGTGGCATGTACACATGTACAAAATATAACAGACTGTAACACCATATATCTGTACATCTGATTGGTAGTGGCATAGCTCACTACTTCCCTTCCTCTCAGACTAAATTTGTGGAAACATGCCCCCTACCGCATGGTAAGGTTTTCAGAAATGTTGTTACTGTTCTAATTGGTGAGATAGGCTATCTGCATTGACATTGGCCAATCTGGCCCTGTGGGTAATTGTCATGTCGTAGGCCTAAAGGGCTATACTCCACCTTAAGAGATGACCATTTGTTTTACCCTTCTGATTTAGCCACACCAGGGGGTTATGATCAGTCTGTACCTCGAAGTATCTCCCATACAGGTACAACTCTAATTTCTTCAGGGCTCATACCAGTGTAAGGCATTCTTTTTCAACTGTGGAATAGGCCAGCTCCCAGGAAAGTAACATTTTGCTAAGGTACACTATTGGGTGATCTTTTCCCTGATTATAGGTCTGACTGAGGACTGCTCCAATCCCCACAACTGCAGGACTGTATCTGTACAACAAACTGTGCAGTGTAATCTGGATTGGCTAACACAGGGGCACTGCACAGTGCCTCCTTTAGCCATAGAGAGGCTCATTCACAGGCTGACTCCCAGTCTACCTTTTTGGGCTTTCTTTTCTTTATCAGGCCAGATAGGGGAGCTGCCAGAGTACTGTAATTTGGAACAAACTTTCGACAGTACCCTGTGGTCCCTAGGAAGCTCCCATCATGCTTCTGGGTTTCAGGCATAGGCCACACCTCTCTTGCCTCAGTCTTTGATTTATTAGGGTGAAGCTGGCCCCGCCACACTACATGGCCTATGTATGCCACCTCCGCCATATCCACCTGGCACTTTTCAGCCTTGACAGTGAGCTCTGCCCTCTGTATCCTGCCCAACACTTCCTTCAGGTGGGACAGGTGTTTCTTCCAACTGGTACTGAAGATGGCAATATTATCTGGGTAAGTCACTGCGTACTCTTCAGTACCATGTAACACCTGGTTGACCAACCATTGGAAGGTGGCAGGGGCATTCTTCATTCCAAAAGGCATTACCCAGAATTCATATAACCTTATTGGAGTGATGAAAGCTGATCTCTCCCAAGCTCTGGCCATTAACTCCACCTGCAAATACCCTTTCATCAAGTCAGTGGTGATAAAGTAGGTCACCCCGCCCAACTTGTCCAGTAGTTCATCCATCCATGGCATTGGGTGGGCGTCAGACTTCGTGACTGCATTGAGTCCATGATATCCCACACAAAAGCATATAGAGCCATCCGGCTTGGGAACAAGGACTACGGGTGAGTCCCAGAGAATGTGGGGTTTCTGGATTACCCCTAAATCCAGCATTTTCTCCATCTCCCTCCTAATGTCATTTAGGACAGCCTCAGACACCAGGTAGGCTGTCCATCATATGGGTGCTTGCATCCCTGTGTTTGCATTGTGAGTCGCTAAGGAGGTTCATCCAGAATTGGCCGTAAACAAAGGGGCAAAGTCCTCTAAAACCTCCCTCACTTCCCGGTACTGTTTTGTGGTCAACTGGGGTGACAGCTTGGTTGTCTCCACAG
Organism: Neoceratodus forsteri; assembly: GCA_016271365.2. Lineage (NCBI taxonomy): Eukaryota > Metazoa > Chordata > Ceratodontiformes > Ceratodontidae > Neoceratodus > Neoceratodus forsteri. Next base: position 1,434,500,494 of record CM028131.1, on the reverse strand, counting down.
AGGACTCGAGCTTGATTTCCTCCATTAAGTCCAGTAGGGGGGCTTCTTCATCTGTCCCCTCCCCAGGACTACACACTGCAAATTCCATGTCAGCCCTATTTGCATATGGCTTCATAATGCTGACATGGTGCTGCCTATGGGTATGTCTCCTGTTTGGCAGTTCTACAGTACAGTTCACATCATTTACCTGTAGGACTTACTTATATGGTCCTGCCCTCTTGACCTGCAGCTTGTACTTCTGGACTGGGATTAGGACCATGACTTTCTGACTTGGCTGTATTAGTGAGCTCTGGCTCTGCAGTCAAACCAGACCTTTTGCTTCTGTTGGGCAGCTGACAGGTTGCTTTGGGCTGCCCCATAAGCTCCTTCAGCTTATCCCTTAACCTAAGGACATACTCCACTATGGGAGTTCCTTGGGTGGTATGCTTTCCTTCACAGTTTTCCTGAATCAAGTCTAGGGGCCCATGCACCCTATGTCCATATAAGAGTTCAAAGAGGGAGAGCCTTGTTGACTCTTGGGGTACCTCCCTGTATGTGAACAACAGGTGGGGAAGGTATTTCTCCCAGTTCCTTTCATGCTGTTCAGCAAACACTTGAAGCATTGATTTTAGGGTACCATTAAACCTTTCCACAAATCCATTGTCTTGTGGGTGATAAGGTATGCACCTCTGCATCACCCCACACTTCTCCCACTAACACTACATCAGGTCTGACATGAAGGTACCCCCCTTGATCAGTGATAACCTCCTGCAGAAACTCAATATGGGAGAAAATCCTTTGTAAGGCATCTGCCACTTTGTCTGTCCTAAGTGAGGAGTGGATGACCGCTTCTGGGTATCGGGTGGCAAAATCAACCACCATCAGGATAAATTTCCTCATGGAGAATCTTGGGGTACTCAAAGGTCCCACAGTATCCATTCCTACCTTCTGGAATGGCTCCTCCACAATGGGCAAGGGAATTATGGCAGCTTTGGTTTTACTACCCACTTTCCCTATTTGTTGGCACCAGTGACAAGACCTGCAATATTCCTTCACCTGATGGTGAAGTTGGACCAATAGAAATTCTGTGCCAATTGCTGCATGGTGCACTTGATACTCAGATGTCCAGACATGGGGATATCATGAGCGATCTTCAGCAACTGCTCATGGTACCCCTGGGGAATGACAAGCTGCCTGCCCATCACCCCTCCCTCTGTCCTCACATCCTGTGTATACAACAGTCCATTGTTCCAAAATACTCTATGTCTTATGTCACCTCCCTGTGTCCCATCAGATTCTACACAAGCCCTCAGCCTCTCCAAACTAGGGTCAGTCTTCTGAGCTGCTGCAAAATCTTTACATTTACCCAAGGCATGGAACATGCCCCTTCAGATCCTAAACTGAGGTCCATAGCTATCGCATCAGGGCATTAGGGTCACTGCCATCCCTAACCTTCTGACCATTTGTTACCCCTCCATCCTTGGAGTAACCTTCTGTAGCTGTTTTGTGAACTGCTACTTTGGGGAAGTCCTACCTCCCTTTCACTACTCTCCATTTCAGGAGACACAGGCTGGGGAACAAGCCACCCATTTTGTTTCCACAGGGGCTTCTATGGGGTTCAGGAAACTACAATCAGCATTTGCCATCTGACTGTGGGTAACTGCATACACCACCCATTCTGGAGATTGTTTCCTATAATCACATCCGGGGCAAGGTCATCTGCTACAGCCACTTTTTGCACCGTCTCTTCTGTCTCACCCTAGTCCAAGAGAACACTAGCAAGTGGCAGAGTTTTTTCCTCCCCAGAGAATCCCCTCACCATTACAAACTGATTAGGTATAAGCAGTTTAGGCCCATCCAAATCCCTTTTTACTAAGGTAAGAAACACCCCCTAGCCCCTTATCCAACAGATTTTCACCTCATTTACAGTAACCAGGTGTATGTGCTCCCTCATGTTTACAGGCATGCTTTCAGGGGTACACCATGCACCCAACTCTGTTCAAGCACTACCTTGTCCATTCTGTGCCTTTTTAGGACACTGTCAAGCAAGATGCCCTGGCTGTTTAAAAAATCCCACAGTCATCATTTTTTTATCCGAAAAATCCCTTTTTTGTAACCTGGAGGCAGTGAGGGTTTCAGCTTCCCTGAAGCTGCACTTTTCCCTTTCTGTGCTGCCACACCCACTCCACTTCCTTTCAGAACAGGCCGCTCCTGGCATAGTGATCTGAGAGCTCAGCAGCCTGCTGTGCTGTTTTTGGATCTCGGTCCTCTAGCCAGGTTTTCAACTCTGCTGGGCAAGCCCAAAAGAACTGCCCTAAAAGTATGACCTCCTCAGTTTTCCCCAGAGAATTTGTTTCCACCCTCTTCTACCAATGCTTTAAAAACTGCTGTTGCTTTGTGGCTAGTTCTTTAAAGCTCATGTCAGTGCTTTTTTAGAGTTTATGGAATTTAACCCTGTAGGCCTCAGGAGTCAGTTCATAGTTTTTAAGTAAAGCAGCTTTAAATTTCTTATAGTCTTGGCTATCATCATTATCCAGCTGGCCTAGCACCTTACACCCTATACTCATAAGCAGCGGGGATAGCTGGAAGCTCCAGGACTCCCTGGGTACCTTGGCCTGGATACAGACCTTTTCAAATGGATTCAAAAATGTATCCATATCCTCCCCCTCTTTAAATTCTGTTATTAATTTGGAACTTAATTTATACCCCAGCCCTGAAGTTTTAGGTCTATCCCTGCCACTTACCTCCTCTGGTGCTTGTCATTAAAGTCTTATCTTTTCCAGTTTGAATTCCCTCTGGCACTCTTTCTCCTTGGACTCTCTTTGACACTGGTTTTCTTTTTCCTGCATCTCCAGTTCAAGCCTCTTCTGCTCAAACTCCCTGTGCTGCTGTGCTTCAAACTTTCTCTTCTCAAATACCAGCTCCAGTTCCCTTTCTCACTGCTCTTCTATAAGCTCCAATTTCCTCAACTCCAGCTGCAGCCTGATCCCTTCTAGCCCCAGCTCTGTGGTGACCTTCCCTTGCTGCTGTGGCTCTGGGTTCCTTCTGGTCTCGCTATCCTCCTCCCATGGAATGGACTGTGTAATGGATCCTGGCACACCCACACCCAGGGTCTGGTCCATTTCAGTCACTGACCATGATGCTAGGTTCTGGGCAGCTGCTAGCTCATCGGCTGTCACAAGAGCCTCCATGAGGTGCTTTTTGGTTCAACAATTGCAAAGGCATCTGGAAAGTGTAGTTCTCTATCTGTGCTGAAGGAACTACAGATAGTGCCCATCAAGGTGTATTTTAGCACTAAAGGTGCAGATTTTAAATGGATGACAGTACTATGCCCCAGAAATGACTGGTAATCCCCTTTTAGCTGTTTTTAGAGTTTTGGTGTGTGGGAATGCATAGTGCTAAGCTGGACCTGACTTCTGGGTCTCACTAGCAAAAAAGCTCATATCCTAGCAAGTGAAGCCAAGCACAAGCTGAGGCAATGCACACAGAGGCAAGCACACAGTCTGTGCATGTCTGCCGGTGTTAGCTGGGACAAATGGGACAAAGGGACTGGAGAGCTTGGAAAAGCAGATTAGTAAGTAAAAATAAAATGGCTGAAGCTGTAATGTAGGAGGGGGCTGGACTGAATGTGCACACTGTAAAATGAACAAAAGGAGAGTGACGGAAATACATTTTATATGTAGCAGATGGCTGTATAGCCAATCACTGGAGAAAAAAATAATGTGTTTGAAAAAAAAAACTGGAGAATCTAACTGAAATTAGAGAGACAGAACAATTTGTACACAACAGTAGCTTACTACTCCAGAATAAGGAAAGGGTTGTTTCTACAGTTGAGGAAGTTACTGCTAAAATGAGTAGAAGACAGGCAGGGATGAAAGAAAACAGAGATCAGTGGATGACTTAGCAGGGAATGAAGAAGATCTGAAAGAAAATTAATGGTGTTTGGTGCAAAACAGCTTAAAAAAGAGAAGGAGGAGGGAAGAAGCAAGACTAGAAATTTTGAGAATTTTTTGTGAACCTCTGGAAAATCTTCATATGTAAAAAGGGGTTGCATAGCATAATAGTGACTCAGAGAAATCCAAATGTTTTCCAAACTCAAATGAAGAGGATAATGGAGTAGAGCATGTGGAGAGGAGCAGCAATGTTCCCTCTAATTAGCCTCATTCAGAGCAACCATAGGACCCACAATAATCAGATTCAGGCTGCCCAATCCAGTCTCAATTGGAGAATGGGAAAGAAAACCAACATGGGCACATAAGCACAAATGTATCCCAAATACAGGAAAACCTATCATATCAATCCCAATGTGCAAAAATGAAGGCTATAATGGTCACTGGGGATTCTATCATACAGTAAAAAATACTGATAAATCAATATGCTGAAATAGGAAAGAAAACACAATTGTGTGCAGTCTGTGAGAAGCAGGAATAAAAGACACAAATCACAATGTGCAAGGCGTATTAAAAGGAACTTGTAAACCAAGTGTGGATTTGCATGTGAGCAGTAACGATGTGGGAAAGAAGGGAACTTGAAATTCAAAGACATTCTGAAGAAGTTGGCAATTTCCTAAAATAGCAGAACTGCACAGTAGCAATCTCAGAAATATAGATACATAGATACAATGATACATACAAGGTGATGGCAGATAATGACCATGTGGCCCACCTACTCTGCCCCTTTTCTGTACCTAATATATTACCACAGACCCTAGCTGATCTGTGGCTTATCCTCTCTTCTGTGTTGTGAGAGTACTCTTATGTCTCTCCCATGCATTCTTGAATTCCCCTACCATTTTTCTCCTACCACTTCTGCAGAGAGGCTGTTCCAAGCATCCACTACCCTTTCTGTGAAAAAGTACTTCCTCACATTGCCCCTGAGCCTACTCCCTCTAGCCTCATATCATGCCCCCTTGATCTTGTACACCTTCTTTTCTGAAATATGCTACTCTCCTGTACCTTCTTTATAACACTGATGTACTTGAATGTCTCTATCATATCCCCCTCTTTTTCCTCTCCTCCAGAGAATACATATTGAGGTCCTCTAGTCTTCCTCATATGACTTTTGGTGCAGTCCTTGTACCATTTTTGTTGCCCTTCTCTGGACTGCCTCTATTTTGTCTAAATACTGCTTGTACCCAGAGAAGGAAAGGGAAAGTTAAATGAAATAAGATATCTAAATGGCTGAGTATGGAAGTGGTGCAGGGGGGAAGATTTTTGTTTTAGTAGATACTGTGAGAGTTTCAAGGGAAATAGAAGACTGTATGCAAATGATGGGTTCCATCTTAACAGGAATGGGACTAAATTTCTGGCTGATAGAATCATCACAGCAATCCTAAAACATTTAAACTGAAAAGGAGGAGGAAGGAGGCAGGGGATACACAAATTACATCTGTGGAAAAGATGCAAAATATATCCAAACATTTAAGAGATTATGGGAAATGAAAGGTATTACTAGCTAATGCAAGAAGCCTAAGGAATAAAAAAGTGAATTGAATACATACTCCAACATGAAAATACTCAAATATGTGCTGTCACAAAAAAGTGGTGGTATAATGAGGAATGGGATATGAACATTAAGGGCTATCAAATTACCTAAATGTAAGCAAACAATGTGAGAAGGCAGTAAGGAGGGCTGGGGGGATACTGGGATATATAGGGAGAGGCATCACCAGTATAAAACAGGAAGTTCTTATCCCTCTGTACAGATAGTTTGTAAGACCCCATCTGGAGTACTGCATACAGTTCTGGAGACCCCATCTCTGCAAGGACATAGACAGGATGGAGGCAGTCCAGAGGAGGGCAACTAAAATGGTGCAGGGTCTGTAACAGAAATCATATGAAAAGAGACTAAAGGAGCTTAATATGTATACCCTTGACGAAAGGAGGGAAAGGGGGACATGATAGAAACTTTCAAGTACATCAAGGGAATCAACAAAGTCCAAGAGGGTAGCATCTTTCAGAAAAAGAGATGTGCAAGAACAAGGGGGCACAATTTGAAGGTAGAGGGGGGAAAGCTCAGGGGCAATGTGAGGAAGTATTTTTTCACAGGGAGGGTGGATGACACATGGAATAGAATTCCTGAGGAGGTCATGGGGTCAAAAATAGTGGGGGAATTCAAGAATGCATAGGACAGACATAAAGCAATTATGTTGGGGGGTAGAATGAGGCAAGCTGTTGGTTAACTAGGCTCTGAAGCTTATCTAATAGATAGGGAAATAGGCAGAATAGGTGGGCCAAACGGTCTTTATCTGCCATCAAAGTCTATGTTTCTATGTTTCTGTCAGTTATTTTGCAAGCACAGGACATTCAAAAAGGGTGGGGGAGTGGCCATTTTATTCAAAATGTTATGAAGACTACTGAAACTGAAGAATATAGTGAAGAATTGTATATTGAACAATTGTGGGTGAAGTTAAGCCAACCAAAAAGGGAGAAAACAATAGTAGCAGTTTACTATAGATCCCCTTCCCTTACAGTAAGTCAACAAATAGAATTTCTCAGTAAATTAAAAAAAAGATATAGGAACTAGAATAATAACAATGGGAGATTTTTATTGTCCTAACATAAACTGCGGCGAAAAGGCAGTACACAAATGGAAACAGATTTTATTGAAATAACAGAGGCCCTTAACTTGGATCAACATGTAGGGGACATTACTAGAGGAGATAATCTTTTTGGTCTAATATTGAGTACTATGGAAGATAAATTACTAGACTACAGGATCAGGGAACCCCTGGGTGACAGTGATCATAACATGATACAGTGCTGGATCAATAATAAAAGGGTGAAGCAAACCAGAGTAACTAAAGAAAGAGGCAAACTACACCTTAATCAACAATCAATTAAAAAACTGAGAATGGGAGACAGAGTTTAGAGGACAGGACCTTACCTAATTGTGGAGAATACTAAACTCTAGTCTTCAATAATGTATCAATGATCACACACTGGGAAGGAATAAGTATAATGCAAGTGGAAGGATTCCAGTGTGGTTCACAATAAAGATAAAGAAATTAATAAAAATGAAAATGAACATACAAAATGCCAAAAATAAAAATACAAAAATTATGGGAAGTTTACAAAGAGCAAGTGAAGGAATGTAAAAAAACAAAACAAATAAAAATAACTAAAAGAGAAGAGGAATATAAATTGGCAACAAAAACTAGGGATATCAGAAATAATTGTATAATTACATAAATAGTCCCAAATAAGGCAGAGTGCAGATTGAACTGATAATGAAAAAGTATCTACAGATTACAATCAGTTACAAAATGGTAAGCATTTTAAATGAGTTATTTTTAAATATATATCACAGCAGGGTAGATGTAGGTGAAATGGGCAAAGTTACTGAAAAAGCCACCTGTTTGAATATTTCAGTGGCACAAGTAAGAAAGAAACTTGACAATCTTAACTCCAAAAAATTCCCCCATTCCTGATGGATTACACCCAAGGCTGTTAAAAGTACTGTGAGAAAAAATTACCAGACCAATAGCCATGATTTTTAAAAAATCATTAGATGAGGGAAGAGTAGTTTCAGAATGGAGAGAGGCAAATATTTTTTTCTATCTTTATGAAAGGATCTAGGTCAGATTACAATAATTATAGACTAGTTAATCTGACATCACTTGTTAGCAAAATGCTTGAAGGCATGATTAAAGAAGAGATAGAAAAGCATAGTAAGGAAACAGGTAGGGAAGATCCAACATAGCATGGATTCAAAGATAAAAGATTTTGTCAGGCAAACCTGCTTGATTTCTATGAACTGAATAATAAGGAATTGGATGAGGGCATGCCGGTGGATATTTTATACCTGGATTACTCAAGTTATTTTATACAATGCCACACTTTGAATAAAAGAAAAGAATCTGGAGGAAATTTACATTAATAAGAATATTGTGAGTTGGCTAACGTCGTGGCTATTCATGCAGAAACAAAGGGTGAGTATTAAAGGATTATTTCCAAGATAGGGTACAGTGAGTAGTGGGGTGTCCCAGATCTCAGTACTGGGACCTGTCCTGTTTAATATCTTGGCCTAATCAATGCAATGTAACAGCATTGCTTGGTTAAGCTAGTTTGCATATGATACTAAGATAGGGTTATCATTGATCACAATAAGGCAATAGAACATTTTTAACAAGAAATAACTAATCATTAAAATCAGGCTGATCAAAAGAAACTAATGTTCAATACAGATGAATATAAAGTGATGCACATTGGATTTAAAAATAAAAGAGCAGAACACTATCTTAATGGTAAAGAAATAAGACCATGGAAGAAGAGAAAGACCTAGGCATTCAAATAACAGATATATTAACATTTGACAAACACTGCCATGTAGTCACGAAGAAAAGAAATAACATCTTGGGATGTACTAACCACAACATTAGTAGTAGATCTAGGGAGGTGGTGATGCTTCTGTATGGTGTCCCTGTGAGGCTGCACCTGGAGTATTGTGGATAAATTTGGGCTTCCTACAAAAGGGGAAGTATTATGAGATTGAAGTGGGTACAGAGGAGGGCAACCAAACTTGTCATGCATATAAAATATTTATCATACATGGATAGACAAAGAGAACTGGATATGTATTTATTGTAGTATAGGAGGTTACAAGGGCCTTATGTCTGGTTTATAGGGCACATAAGAAAGGTGACATGTGGGAATGCATTGGATTGGAATCTCGGGAGCAGTGTAGAGATGCTAGGTATACGACCTTCAGTTAAAAGGGAAAAATATAGGACAAATCAAACAGGAGCTTGGCTGAACAAAAGGGTGGTTACCATATGGAAGTCTTCCAAACTATGTTGCACATACTGTAGTACAAATATGAATCAATTCAAAATTTAGACAACTATTTAATAAATAAAGGGATTACTCAGTTTATCCTCTGAGAAATGATGAGCCACAATGGCTACCGCTAAATGATTCATACAGTATAAATCCTATGAATCCTAAGAATGGCCTCAGCAATGCTAACTCTTCTAAAGGCTTTCCTAGCAGCAGTTTCAACCATCTTTTTTGGGCAGTATTATCAAAAGGGGGTACTGAGGACTGAGGAGTTGAAGGAGGAGGGATAGGAAGACATCATCCATAAGCCTAAAAACATCCGGTGGAGACATACCTGACTTACCCAAAGAACAGGAACATTAACGAGGAGGCACTTTTGCACTGGGCCACAATGGTTCAGACATGGTTGGCATTGTCTTAAGTGGCAGTATGCTTTTGACATGCCCACCAACCAGTTTCAGTTCTGAAGGAGTATTCAATTAACTCCAAGTCTCCTGCACCTGACATATCAGGCAGACACTTTTTTTTATATAATTACAGCCTACCATGTGGGCTCCTTCATCTGTTATTCTGTCAGCAACAATAAACATGCCAGACAGGCATAATTGTGGAAAACACTGGTGGGCTGCTATGTGGATTGTGGTACCTGCTATTTTGATAGCAACAAAAAGAGTTAGTCTTCACAGATCTATCTAAAAATAAGACCTCCCTACCACCACATGTTCCACAGCCACCCTCCCCAACTTCCACTGATAGTAGTCCATCCTTCCACCTTAAATTGGCCAGCCAGAAAGAGGTTCTGCATCACCTCAGCAGCATCAAGGACACCTCCTCACCTGAGTTTGACACTTTAGAACTGCATTGTCTTAAACTGGGTGCCCCTGTCATCGCCCCTCCTGTGCAAGACCTGATCAACAAGTCCTTTTGCTCAAGTACCATGCCCAGTAAATGGAAAGTAGCAATAGTCATCCCAATACACAAGAGCGGTCCAAATTCCTTGTTTGAAAACTACTGTCCCATCTCTATCCTTTGATCCCTTGCAATAATTCAAGAAAAATAATTAATGCCCAGCTTCAATCTTATCTTGGACTGAATAACTCTTTCTCCATGTTCCAACATGGCTTCCGAAAATCACATAGTACCCACACTGCCCTCATCACTGGTACATCTGACATCCTTAGCACTATGGACAATGGCCTTGTGACTGGTGCAATATTTATTGCTCTCACCAAGGCTTTTGACCATGTTAATCATAATCTCCTGTTGCATACATTACTCACCTTTGGACTCAACACCCTAGCTCTGAATTGGTTCACAAACTACCTTACTGGCCATATTCAATGTGTCAAATGGGCCAGCCAGACTTCCCCTTTCAGTGCCATAAAGGATGGGGTCCCTCAGGGCTCTATTCTTGGTCCACTCCTGTGCTCCTTGTTTATCAATGAGCTCCTGCAACATTGTAGGGGTGCATCAGTTCAATTATATGCCGATGATGCCATCCCCTACTGGTCCTCCTCTGACAATGCCATGTTACGCCATCTTCTCCAGCAGGATTTTCTGAACCTCGAGACTTGGTTTCTTAATAATCTCCCTGTGCTTAATACTAAGAAAACCAAATCTATGCTCTTCTTCCATCAGACTCCCAAACCTCCCACTCCATCCCCACTGTTAATCTACTCCTCTCAGGGTGACCATCTTGAAATGATTTATTCCTTTAAATATCTGGGCTTGACCTTGGACTTCCACCTCTCCTTTGACACCCATGTTTCCTCAGGGGTCAAGATCCTCCATCAGCAGCTCGGAATGCTGTACCGCCTCAAGCCATATTTTACACCTGCCTCCCACCTTGTCATTGCCTCCTCCTCCTCCTCCTCTCTATGCTGATTATCTCCTATGGTGCCACAGTCCTCCACTCCATTCAGGTCTCTCCCCTTAATAAGCTAAAACAGTCTTACCTCAGGATAGCTCAAGTTGCCCTTGGTGCTAATGCCAGAGATCACCACTGCACTGTCCTTGGCTCACTGGGCTGGCCTTCTTTTGAAGCCAGACTGCAATGTAGAACCCAACCATGGCCCACCCACCCCCAATCACAACCCAATCCCCTACAAAGGACTCAGTATTTACCATATAAATGCCCATAGTCTTCTCCCTAAACTAGACTTGCTAAAACTTTGGACATCTCAGCAACCACTGAATGTACTCTGCATCTGAGTCATGGCTCACCTCCCAGATTCCTGACTCTAGTCTTGCCCTTCCTAGCATTGATATCTACTGTCAGGACCATGGTAGGAGGGGTGGAGGCATGACCATGTACATTTGAAACTCTATCCCCTGTTCCATCATCTACCACAATGCTGTGACAGCATCCTATGAAGTTCTCCTTACCCAACTATCCCTTCCATCCACTGTCCCCATCTTTATTTACACCCTTTATGCCTCCCCCAAACTCACCCTCGATTCCCTCATCTCCTGCATTAACACCACCACCTCCCTTTCCTCAATAGGGGAATTACTGATGCTGAGAGACTTCAACATTAACTGTCTCTCTCCCTCCTCCACTACCACAAGGCACTCCATCGAAGCTCTCAACTTTACCCAACTTATCTCTGACCACACCCGCCTCATCCCCACTCCTCCAACCACATCCTTCTTGACTGAATCATCTCTTCCTACCTCCGTTGCATCTCATCAGCTGGAGTCTTACCTGATGCAATATGTGACCATTGCATTACCTACTGTGTTAGGCAGTCTCATCTCCCCCATTTGCCCCAAATACATCATCTACCATGCACTCAAACATATATTCCCAACTTCCTTCTCTCTAACCACCACTTGGCAGACTGGACTCCTGTCCTTTCATCCACTGATGTTGACATGGCCCTCCAACACTTGAACTCCACCCTAACCTCGATCTGGGGCCATCATGCACCCCCTCAACACATCTTGGGTAAGACGTCATTATCTACTTTGGTTTACACCTGAAATCCTCTCTCTTTGTAAAGCTAGAGATCATGTCTGTTCCTTCTTCAAAGCCAGTGGCTCCTCCTCAAGCCTCCAGGAATACAGCACCCTCAAGATCACGTGCACCAAAGAAATTCACCAAGCCAAGTCTAGCCACTTCAAATTTCACCTCTCCTGTAACCTCAGCTCATCTTCCTGCAGGCCAAGAATTGGGTGCCTCCTCAACCATCGTCCCCACCATGCCACCTCTCCTACCCTCATTGAAAAAGAGACACTAATCTCAGATCCTTCAACAGTGGCATCCATCTTCAACAAACACATTACATCCTTCACACTCCCTGACTCACCCTTCCCCCTACTCCCCACACCACTCTGCAGGTTTCAGCTCCCTCCCCTATCTCCTCCTCAGAGGTCTATCATTCCAAAATCTCCTTAAATATCACCAAATCAAGCCCTCATGGCCTCCACCCCTTACTCTAGTGCATCTCTGTCCCAGCTATCACCAACCCACTCACCTACATCCTGAATCTCTCCTTAACCACCAACTCTGTCCCCACTCCATGAAAACTTGACAGATTAATCCCCCCTCCCCAAGGGTGGTGTTCCATCTCTTTCAAGCAACTTCCACCCCATCTCCCTCCTTCCCAACTAGCTAAGCTCCAAGAGACACTGATTCTCTCCAGGTTGTCTGACTTTCTGTCCTTCTCAAATTTCTTCTCTACCAATCCAGCTTCCACAAAGACACTCCACTGTCTTCTCTGTCCTCCAAGTCTCTAACTCTATCCTTGCTGCCATCGATCGTGGGCACATCACTGCAATGTTTTTTTATAGACCCAGCCAAAGCCTTTGACTCCATCTCTTATCCACCTCTCCTACAAAAACTCCACAGAGTTGGTCTGTCCTCCATCACTGTAAAGTGGTTTAGCTCCTACCTCTGTGGTAGTATTCAGTCAGTCTCGGTAGGCAACTCTGTATCACTTCCCCTCCTCATCCTCTATGGAGTACTCCAAGGATCTATTCTTGGTCCAATTCTTTTTTCATTATTTATCAATGACCTTTCAAATGTCTGCCAACATTCTAGTATCCACCTCTAAGCAGATGATACAATCCTTTACACCTCCAGTCCTACCCTCGACTCTGTTCACCCTAACCTATAATATGACTTCAGCTGTGTCCCCCATTGATTTCAAGACAACTCTCTAAAAGTCAACAACATGAAAATTGTCTCCATGGTTTTTGGGACCCCCCACAAGGTGGCTAAGCTGCACCTCTGCCCTTCCTTTACCACCTTAGAAGGATCCACTCTTGACTCTGCAACCTCCTATAAATACCTGGGCCTTTGGCTCAATCAACACCTAGACTACTCTGTCCATGTCAATTCCATGTGTGCAAAACCTTGCCCCAAACTCAGAGTACTCTATCAGAATAAGAATTGCATCCCCCTACAACTCAGCCACATCCTGCTCTCCAAGACCATCCTCCCACTGTTCAATCATGGTGATGTTATCTATGCTTTGGCCCCCACCACCACCCTCTCCCACCTAGATACCCTCCTCCACTCCTTCTGCTGCTTCGCTACCATCTCCCCACTTTGGACTCATCATTGTTCTGTCCTCTCCTCCTTAAACTTTCCCTCCCTCTCACAGAAGACACAGCTACTCTTAAACCTTTATTGCCAAGTACTGGTTCAACCTCCTTCCCCCTTACTACACCTCCACGCTCACTCCTGTCCCATTACCTTCCAACTCCCTGGGCTCCTTTCATCACTGCACCTTCTCCATCCCTCATAGCTGGTCCTCTTCAGGCCATTCTGCCTTTTCATCTCATCTCCCCCACCTCTAGAACCAATTACCCTCTAACCTTTCAGACTCCCCCTCATTCCCATCCCTCAAGAAGCAAATAAAACTCATCCCTCCCCCACCTTGCGCCTGCCTCCCCTTCCCCTTCCCCCTGATCATAATTCTGAAGCTGTTTCTGTCCAGTCCAGCTGCCTTGTACACAACTGTATAGCTGTATTGATTCACCCACACTTAAATCCTCATTGTACACAGGTTGAACTTAGTATATTATTATTGCATTAATCCTAACTACTGCTATCTGTTATAGTGATGTCTCTGCTGTCTTCAACTGCTTATATGATGTGATTTTTGTTTATTCTCCTGTACCCCATTTCACCAGGTCACACCTGGAAATGAGCCCTGGCTCAGTATGCCTTTTCTAATTATCAATTGTTAAATAAATAAATAAATTACTCACACTATGCCTGACTTTCAAACTTGTGCATACTTACACTTCTCCTTGCCTCCTGCCCATCATTCAATGCAAACCTGTAACTAGACCTTTACGGTCTACTGACTTACCTTTGTTCCCTATCCCTAAACCCTATCTAGCAGTGGGTCAGTGTGCCTTCACCTTCTTGGGTCCCTATCTTTGGAAATCTCTTCCTTCCACTGTCATGACCCATACCTCTGTTCTCCTGTTCAATTATTTATTTATTTATTTGAGTTTTGGTAACCAAGTAAGTACATTGAGACAATTACAGTCCCTTTTTCAGGTTCAACCCAGGAATACAACATGATAAAAACTCATTTGTATAAATTGAAGGCATAACAAGTAAAGACAGTTCAGCAAGTGGAAGTATATACTAAATGATAGCAGTCTTTAATAACACACTAAAATTGTATAATAAAATACAGAAAAGCAAAGAAGAACAATATTTACACAACTGCATATACAAAATACATAAACAGCAGAGCATTTCAGCTCAGAACTAGAGTAATCATAAGATTGTCAACAAATATAGCAGAGAAACTATACAATTGCCAACAGATAAGAGAGGGAGGAAGGGTGTAACAAGTGCAGTCATTGGTGCCCTTTATAGCAGGAGCATTTAGCAGAGGAAGTAAGAAAGGAGAGCAAGTGGGTTTTGAACTCAGAGAGAGTGTGACAGGACAGGACAGAGGGGGGAAGGGACTTCCAGTCAGTGACAGCAGCAGATGGGAAGGTCATAACCACAAGAGCAAGCTGAGCAGTAGGCCTTTGTCAGAGGGGGAGCGTAGCAGATCTTAGGGTACATGGGGCAATTCTACAGCAGATGACATCTCTGAGATGGGGGCAGTATAAGTGTAAACTTGCTTAAGCATGAAACACAGGGTTGAGAATTTTAGTCTTGATTCATAGGATGCCCACCCCAGGGATGAAAGGATGTCATAGTGATGGTGACGGGAAGTGACCCCAAGAGTGAACCTCCCAACCCTGTGGTATGCTTCTGTGAGAAGAGATATGGCAGCAGCACTGAAAAAGAGCAGTAGAGGTGCACCATAGGTTAGGATTGGGAGAAGGGATGAGGAGGCAATCAGATGGCAAGCTACAGCAGTAAGAAAGGGATAAATGCAATACAGGAGGCTTATTTTTTGGTTCAGGGATTTAATTAACAAAGAGACATGGGTGAGTAGAGAAAGTGAGTGGTCCAGAGTGATGCCCAGATATTTAAAAGTAGGGACAGATTACAGAGTATCTCCATTGAAAGATGTTATATTAAGAGGGGAAAGGGTACTTAGGGAGGAGGGTCTGTGGGTAAATAGTATGCATTTAGTTTTTTAGTATTAAGGACAAGTTGTTTATGTCTAAACCACACTTCCAGTGCAGTGAAATCAGAGGCAAGCTCATGATAAATTGGGGTAATGTTGGATGATGAGCTATATAGGATAGCATCATTAGCATAGAGGTGCACAGAGGCCCCTCCACAATGGTATGGTAAGTCATTGATAAAAATGGAGAACAACAAGGGACCCAGGGTAGACCCCTGAGGTACTCCATGGGTTATAGGTCTAAGGTCAGAGAGTGAATCAACCCATTTGACCCTCTGAGAAAGACAGGTAAGATAACTTTGGAAACAGTGCAGGGCAACAGAATCAAGACCAAGTATCTGGAGCTGCTGGAGCAGGAGGCCATGATTTACCAGATCAAATGCTTTATTGAGATCCCCGAAGATGGTTCCAGTGGCAGATCCCTGTTTCATGGCTTAAGCAATATCTGAGGTCACTTTCAATAAAGCAGTAAGGGTACTATTATTCTTTCTAAACCCATGTTGGAAGGGGGCTAAAATATTGTGGAATTCCAGGTAGTTCTGAAGGTGATTGCAAACTATGTGCTCCTGAATTTTGGCAAGTGGGCAGAGAATGGAGAGGGGCCTAAAGTTTTTGATCACAGAGTTGGGCCCACTTTTATGCACTGGCACAATGACAGCAACTTTTCATTTGTCAGAAACAGTGCAGGACAGGAATGATCTTTTGAATAAGTCACGGACAGGATGGGTGAGGGCAGGAGCACCAAGCTTGAGAAATGTTGGCTCGAGAGTATCGTGACCTGGAGAACTCTCAGGTTTTAGACTGGAGATATGCCTCTGGACCTCTTTAAAAGTTGCCAGTTTTAGGTGAAAATCAGGGCGAGCCCCAGATAGGCCATAGGAGGATGGGCTTGTGGGGTGAGCAGACAAGTTATGAAAAAGCGAGGTATATTTTTGGAGATCAGTGAATAATTTATTAAATTCTGTGGCAATAGATAAAGGGTCAATGAGGATACTGCCCTAGGTGATAAGAGAGCTAAGGAGTATAGCTGTTTTACCTTTTTATCAGGGAGTTGACCTGTCTCCAATATTCCTTGGGGTTGCACAGGTGTTCTGTTTGTAAGTATCTGAAATGGTGAAATTTGGCTTTCTGTAGAGAGCTCTTGTATTTAATGTGGAGCTGTCTTTAGTACTGCCAATCAAATGGCAACCCACTTTTTTTGAAGACTGCCAGTTTTGGTCCCTGGAGGACTTGAGGATCCTGACATATTTTGTAAGCCAAGGAGCCTTAATAACCTTGGACCTGTATTTTTTAAGAGGGGCATGCTTAGCAATAATTTGTGAAAGGACAGAGATGAAAAAATCCAATGCTTGATTAATGTCTGGAAGAGTCTTAATAGGTTTCCAGTTTCTGAGATTGAGTGAGGTGAGGGAAACTATTAACAGTGAACCTGGATAGGTCCTGTACAAGGGAGATATGAGGAGATGGGTTAAGGAAGTTTTTCTCCAGTCACAGACAGTAGGTGAATGGTCACTTAAACAGTCCAATAGCACACTGCTTTGACCTTCAGAGAGCAGTTAGTGACCACCCAGTCAAGCAATGTATGTTTGCCAGATTTATTATTGATAAGTGTGGGCTCGGGTATGAGCTGGGATAGGTTGGAGTCAGCTAACACGGACCGTAGCTTATTACTAGAGGGACCTAGCCAGTCATTATTGAAATCACCACAAAGTACAAGATCATGATGAGTGGGGTTGGAAAGAGAGATCAGAAAAGGTGATGAACCTATGGAGACAACATCAGGTGGGAGGTAGGCACACCCAATGATTAATTTATTGACCTTACCAAGAGTTAGTTATGAATAAGGCTTCCATTGTAGTGGGTACGGCATCAGGTATAGTGAGTTCTGTGACATCCAATTCAAGCTGAGTGTGGATAAGTACACCTCTGGCCTTTTTGTCCAGTCTATCTTTCCTAAAGCAGTTATAGTCAGATAGAGTCACCTCATGCTGCTTGATATAAGGTTTAAGCCAGGATTCAGATATACATACAATATCAGGGTCCTTCTGAGTGACCCAAGCTTCTAATTCAGCCATTTTCTGAAGTATACTACAGATGTTCATATATGCTATTTTTAGGCCTTTGGGGTATGGTGGGTTAGAAAATACAGAAATAGGAGTGAAAATGGGACTAGGAGACCTGGGGTTAATCTCAATGTCCCCGGCACATACCAGTAGCAGGAAGACCATGGCACGGACCCACGCAGAGGTGCATGGCAGTCTCAAGGACTATAATAAAGGAACATGGGGAATGTGCAGATGCTTACAGAGCTAAAACCCAAGAAGAGCAGCACCTGATCAAGCGAGACCGGGGAAGAGAAGAAGCATAAACTTGGGCATCTGACGGACAGGACACAGGGTGAAGAGGTGCAAGACAATGGAGGGGGTGGTAAGGATAAAGCAATGAGCTGGTCTGCACAGCAGAAGAGGGCAATGTACATCAAAGCAGCTAGTCAGCCTAAGCAACCCATATTTTGTGGTGCTGAAGACCTTGGATACTAAAGGATGAAAAGAAATAGTGAGATAAGGAGGTTAGGTATGCCCTCAGTACAAAAGGAGAGAGTAGGGTCCAAACAACTGAGCAAAGTTAATAAGATTTGGTCACATGAATACAGAGCTATAGCAGAGATTAGAGAGTGCCACAGAAAAAGAGTAAAATAAAGTGGGGGGTTAGTGAGTTAAAAAAGTTGCAAGGAACCTTAGTGGAGCAACCCTTAGGTGATCAGCAGGTTAGCCACCACATGATCCCAGCCCACCAAACTTACAGCAGCTCTAAAAGCTTCTAAAGGCACTTTAGAAGGCAGACAGCCAGTATTGCTGCTGTAACCTTAGAAGGCTTGTAGCTAGTAATGATGATCCGACTTTAAGAAGGCAGACTTCCTTTAAATGAAAAAACAAGGTCCCTCTAGTGGCGGATCTGTATAAACTGCTAATGGGAAACAGGAAAAAAAATAAAAGCCCTGAAATCCTGAATGCCCCAAATCTCACCTTGCCTCCACTCAGCTGTGTATATGCTTCTGTTGATTGCTGCCCTTATCTTTCATCACTCTTCCCTTTCCTGCCCTCTTTCTGGGTTTCTTACCTGAGCCGGCTTATCCTCCCTTTATTTACTATACATAGATACATAGACAGTGTCGGCAGATAAGGCCCTATGGCCCACCCAGTCTGCCCATTTGAGCTTGTAAGTTTAGTTTATGTTTTCCAAGAAGTCTGTTGCCCCTTACCCCGACCTCCAGAATTCCTTTATGTCTATCCCATGCATTCTTAAATCCTGTGATTGTTTCAGCCCCCACCACTTCCTCTGGCAGGGTGTTCCACTTGTCCACCACCCATTCTGTGAAGAAATTCTTCCTCCAGCTTCCTCTGAATCATCCTCCTCCAACTTCATCCCATGCCCTCTAGTCCTGGAACATCTTTTTCACTTAAAAATAGTGTATTCCTGCACCCTGCTCCTCCCTGTAAGATACTTGTATGTCTCTATCATATCCCTTCTCTCCCTCCTCTCCTCCAGGGAGTACATGTTCAGTTCCTTCAACCTGTCCTCATAGGACTTGTGATGCAATCCGTGCACTATCTTTGTTGCCCTCCTCTGAACCTTCTCTACCCTGTCTATGTCCTTATGTAGGTAAGGTCTCCAGAACTGTATAGTGTACTCCAGGTGGGGCCTCACTAGTGTCTTGTATAGTGGAATTATGACCTCCCTTTTCCTGCTGGTGATGCCCCTGCCTATGCATCCCAGCATCCTATTTGCTTTACCTGCTGCCTTGTCACACTGTTTCCCTGCCTTGAGGTCATCAGAGATGATAACCCCAAGATCCTTTTCCTGCTTGGTGCATGCTATATCCTCACCCCCCAACTGATATATTGTGCCAGGGTTTTTGTGCCCCATATGCATTATCTTGCACTTCCTTGCATTGAATTTCTACTGCCAAACCCCTGACCATTCTTCAAGTTTCTGCAGGTCCCTTCTCATTCTGTCTACACCCTCTGGTGTGTCTACTCTGTTACAGAGCTTTGTGTCATTAGTGAACAGTGAAATTCTGCCTTCTAGGTCCTGCACAATGTCACTGATGAAGATATTGAATAGGACCGGTCCCAGCACTGATCCCTGTGGTACCCCACTGGTCACTCTTCCCTCTGTGGAGTGACAGCCATTTACCACCACCCTCTGTGTCCTGCTTCCCAGCCAGTTACCTACCCACCACACTCCTGTCCTGCCCACACCCATATTCCCCAGTTTGTGCAATAGTCTTCTATGTGGCACAGTGTCAAAGGCCTTGCTGAAGTCCAGATAGGCCATGTCCACTGCCCTCCCCTGATCCACCTCGCTAGTCACCCAGTCAAAAAATTCAATGAGGTTGGTCTGACATGACCTCCCTGGTAAAACCATGCTGCCTTGGGTCCTGTAGTCCATTGACAACCAGATGTTCCAACAATCTCTCCTTCAGTAGTGCTTCCATGATCTTCCCACTACCGAGGTGGGCTGACTGGTCTGTAGTTCCCTGCTTCCTCTTTGTTCCCACTTTTGTATAAGGGGACTACATCTGCTGTCCTCCAGCCTTTGGGTACCTCCCCTGTTTCCAGTGATCGGCTAAACAGGATAGCCAGAGGTTCAGCCACCACCTCTCTTAGTTCCTTAAGGACCCTGGCTTGCACCCCATCTGGACCCATTGCTTTATCAACTCTTATTACTTCCATTTCCTTCAGGACCCTTTCTTGTGTAAAGGGACTTGTGCCCATTTTTGTACCATTCTCACCCCTTGTACTCAGTTCAGACCCATTACCCTCCTCTTCCTCAGTAAAGACTGAGCAGAAATACCTGTTCAATATGTCAGCTTTACTGTTGTCATCCTCCTCACAGCCCCCATCCTCCCCCTTCAGTCTCACTATCCCTCCCTTTGCCTTTCTTTTTTCACTTAAGTACCTGTAAAAGGTTTTGTCCCCTCTACCCACTGATTTTGCAATGTGCTCTTCTGTCTGAGCTTTGGCTTCCCTTACTGACCTCCCTGCCTCCCTTTGCTTCTCCTGGTACTTCTCCCTATCCACTTCTGCCTGTGTCTTTGTGTATTGCCTGAATGCAATCTTTTTGGCTTTCACTTTCTTTGCTACCTCTTTGGAAAACCATAATGGTCTCCTCTTCCTTTTCCTCTTGCTAACCTGCTTAATACATAATTCTGTTGCTCTTGTAATCCCCATTTTAAATACTGCCCACTGTTCCTCAACCCCTGATTCCTGCCCCATTCCCCTTAATGCCTCTTTCAAGTATCTCCCCATTTTCCCAAAGTCTCTGTGCTCTGGTGCAATGCAAGTCATGCTTTGATTGGCTGGTTGGTCTCAGTTGTAAATCCTTTCTCACTGTGCCTGTATACTCTGTATTCAGTTATACCTAATTGTACATATGCTTTGCTTAGTTATCGTTCTCTGGCTTTTATCCCTATACCAGTTTTGAAGATGTAACTTAATATACTGCTTGTGTGATGTTTTGCTTTGTTTATTATGTATGTTCTTATAAAAGTGTCTGCATACACTTACCATGTGCTATTATTTATTGTACCACTGTTCCTCCCTTTGTAACCCATTTCCCTGGGTCACTCCTGAAAAAGGGACATTCTGTCTCAGTAGGCCTACCCAGTTACCAAAATTCAAATAAATAAATAAAATAAATAAATTTAAGACAGGACTAATTTTTTGATGTAGTGGTGACCTACCACGTGGACTGTTTCACCTGCTGTTCTTCTACCAACAATTCACATGTCAGACATGCATAATTCTGGAAACACTGGTACCCTACTATATGGCCTGTGGTACTTGCTATTTTGACAGTTACAAAAAAACATGTAAGGCAAGCATAGTTTTTGGAAACATGGGTGGCTTACCATGTGGCCCACTGTCCTTGCTATTCTGTAATGATCAACACATGCCAGACTGCTTAAATTTTGAAACAGTGGGGCCTACACCCACAGACTGATTCATTTACTAATATCACGTGGACAGCAAAATGATGATCCCCAACCACAGTTCACTACATTTCCAAGCAAGCAATAATACACAACAGGGTGGATGGTGTTGAGCTATACCTGCCGAGACACAGGGGTTTACAGCATTTTGCCACAGATTTATTATATTTCAGAGGAGCTGGGAAACTTGCCACAACTAGATGAGACATTCAAGGGATGTGTTGAGGGAATCTGCACCACAACTGAACTTACCATTAGCTTGGCTGCTGTATAGCTAAGTAAGCTGAAGATAAATTAAGTGCAAGGAACAGGTCAAACACAGCCAAGGAATCTGAAGCTAAGAGATGCTATAAGATGTACTGTACTCTGGGATTCATTTTCTGAAGTTAGTGGATTTCAGCATGCGACAAAGATAATTCCTTTGTTTAAAAAGTGAAGTAGAAAAGGAACCATGTAATGATATCCCAATAAGCTTGACTGCAATAATGGGAAATAAAGGAGAAAATTATAAAGGGGACATTACCAACAACTAAGGTGGGTTATAAGTAGTATCTATCTATCTATCTATCTATCTATCTATCTATCTATCTATCTATCTGTCTGTCTGTCTGTCTGTCTGTCTGTCTGTCTATCTATCTGTCTGTCTGTCTGTCTGTCTGTCTATCTATCTATTTATATGGGATAAAAATTGGCTGACTCAGAACATGTCATTTATTTTCATGAGTGAGAGGGAAGGATGAAAATGTATGAGTGGCAGAGCCCCAAGTGTGCTATGAAAGTCCTGCCCCCAAACAATTGATGATAAATGTCATATTCTGAGTGTGACAGTGTTTCCAAATTATACAATATATTTTAAATTGTAGAGTTTTCAGATTAGTTCTTTTAAAGGCGACAACTGTTTCTGTTTGACTTCAGTGCTCTATTTTGTGTGTAGCAATGGTCATTGTGGTGTCTTCAGACATTGTTCAAACAGATCTCCCATTGGTTAAGAGCTCTTTTGTGACAATCCTAAATTGACAATAAATGGTGATTACCTACCTTGATTGATGTCTTTTTTTATAGTGGTTGTATACACTTATGTTGCCCTTGGTTGCCCCACGTTGACTGACATACATCACTCAGCTTCTCTCAGGCTTACCTTCCTGGGAGGTGCCCAGTCACAGATGCATGGCCCATGAAGTGTTAGATGTCATCCTGTAGCCAAGGGTGTTTATCTTCCTATTCTCCAGTATTGCGCAAGATATGCAATTGTCTAAATGTGTGTGCTCTACCTCTACAGAGATGCCCCAGGGACTCTGAATATGGGGTCCCTTCCCTTGTGAGAGCGGTTCACTTGTGATGAAACCTGGAATCCTACAGGTGGCAGTTAATCTGTAAGGCACAGCAACCCCACTCTCCAAGGAAGGAGAGCAGTCCTAGGGATGCATAATCCTCTCCCACAGCCAGCTAGTGAGTGACCCATGTCCAGCATGTCAGGTGAGGTGCCCAGTTTCTTAGTTCTCCACACCACTGTGTCAGCTACCTTGAATGATGATTAAAGAGTTATCATCATGCTAGATTTTCAGGCCATAATAATAAATCACCTAGCTTTAAGGTTTCATTCTTACCTATGTTGTGTACACTAAACATATATTTGCTGACCTGGTAGACAATTATATATACAGTATATCCCCATTTTCAAGCATGCCCTGGATATAAAATAAGATAAGTAGCATGCAAGCAATATATTTAAACAGTCAAGCATAAAGCTTCAGACACTGAGAGCAATATGTACAGTAGTATTCAAATGCAAGTGCATAAGTTATTTGAAATTGTTCTACAGCTCATTATAAAAGGTAAAGAATACCATAAGTTTACAGTATTGTAGGTAAAAAAGGTTTATTTGTTTCAAAGGTATAACATGTTTTGGTTTCCTGGAACCCTTGTACAGTAAATGTCCTGTTTAATTGCCATCATATGTGGGTTTAACAGTGGTACCCCTTCCTCCTTACAACCCTCAGTGATCAAGACTCACTCAACCCGAGTGTTCAATTTGCAATGGCAGGCAGAGTGATCACAGTTCAATGAAACTCTGCCTATTTTATTGAACAATTCCTGGACCCTTAATTGCACATTAACTGGAGCTGATGAACCAATTAAAATCCCCTTACCATAGAAACATAGAATTTGACAGCAGATAAGGACTGCTTGACCCACCTAGTCTGCACATTTCCCTAACTAATGAATAAGCTGCAGATCCTAGTTTACCAACAGCCTACTTCCTCCTAACCCCCGCTAGAATTGCCTTATGTCTGTCACATGCATTCTTGAATTCCCCCACAGTTTTTGACTCTACGACCTCCTCAGGAGGTCTGTTCCATGCATCTACAACCCTCCCTTTGAAGAAATACTTCCTCACATTACCTCTGAGCCATCCCCCCTCTATCTTCAAAGTGTGCCCCTTGTTCTTGCACATCTCTTTTTCTGAAAGATGTTACCCTCTCGGACTTTGTTAATTCCCTTGAGGTATTTGAAAGTTTCTATCATGCCCCCCCTCTCCCTCCTTTCCTCGAAGCTATACATCTTAAACTCCTTTTGTTTTTCTTCATATGTCTTCTGGTACAGACCCTGCACCATTTTGGTTGCCTTCCTCTGGACAGCCTCCACCCTGTCTAAGTCTTTGCGGAGATGGGGTCCCCAGAACTGTACACAGTACTCCAGATATGGTTTTACCAACTGTCTGTACAGAGGGCCAACATCTTCCTGTTTTCTGCTGGTGACGCCTCTCCCTACGCATCCCAGTATCCCCCCAGCCCTTCTTACTGCCTTCTCACATTGCTGGCCCACCTTTAGGTCATCTGATATGACTACCCCCAGGTCCCTTTCCATTCTTGTTGTTGTCAGTATCTCACCCCCCATTGTGTACTCTTCCCCTGGGTTTTTGTTTCCCAGGTGCATTACTTTGAAATA
Organism: Neoceratodus forsteri; assembly: GCA_016271365.2. NCBI lineage: Eukaryota > Metazoa > Chordata > Ceratodontiformes > Ceratodontidae > Neoceratodus > Neoceratodus forsteri. The sequence goes on along the minus strand of CM028131.1, from coordinate 1,434,476,243 downwards.
CTTTGTGTTGACTCTAAGCTGCCATACATCTGACCATTCCTCCAACCTTGCCAAGTCCCTTTTCATCCTTTCCACCCCACCTTGCATATCAACCCTTTTGCAGACCTTTGTATCATCTGCAAAGAGACATACTTTCCCTTCCAATCCATCTGCAATGTCACTTATAAAGATGTTAAAAAGGGCCGACCCCAGTACTGGACCCTGCGGTACCCCACTAGTAACACCCCTTTCTTCACTGTGGACTCCATTTACTATTACCTGCTGTGTCCTGTTGTCCAGCCAGTGTTTAACCCAGGCTACCACCCTGGGACCCACTCCCAGGCTGGCTAATTTGTTTATTAATCCTTTGTGGGGGACTGTGAAAATGCCTTGCTAAAGTCTAGGTAGGCCACGTCCACAGCCCCTCCCTGGTCTACTACTTTGGTCACCCAGTGAAAGAAATCAATTAGATTTGTCTGACATGACCTTCCTACTGTCAATCCATGCTGCCTTGGGTCCTGTGCCCCACTGGCCTCTAGGAACTCAACAATTCTTTCCTTCAGAAGTGATTCCATCATTTTCCCTACCACCGAGGTCAAACTGAAAGGTCTGTAGTTTCCTGCCTCTGTCTTGCTCCCACTTTTGTGAAGGGAAATCACATCCACCCTCCTCTAGTCCTCAGGTACCACACCATCCTCCCATGATTTATTAAAAAGGGTAGTCAGTGGTATTACTAGTTCTCCTCTTAGTTCTTTTAGAATTCTGGGGTGAATTCCAACAGGACCCATTGCTTTATCCACCTTCAGTTTTAAGAGTTCTTTCAGAACCCTTTCTTCTGTGAAAGGACTAATATCAACCCCCCTATCCAGAGTGCTTCTATTGACTGCATTAGGTATCCCCCCCTGCTTTTCCATTGTGAATACTGAGCAGAAGTATTCATTCAGTATCCCTGCTTTTTCACTGTCGCTCTCTGCCCAACCACCTTCCTCTTTATTCAGCTTCATTATCCCTGTCTTAGTCTTTCTTAGCTCACTAATGTACCTACAAAAGGTTTTATCCCCCTTTTTAACCGAGTTGGCAATCTTTTCCTTGGTTTGGGCCTTTACTATTCTGACTGCCTTCCCCGCTTCCTTCTGCTTTAACTGGTACAGTTCTCTGTCTTGCTTCTTCTCTGTTTCCTTATACTTCCTGAATGCTGTTTTTTTTTCTCCCTTACCTTCCCCACCACTTCTTTTGAGAACCAAGGTGATTTTTTCTTTCATTTTGATTTGTTTATTTGCTTCACACAAAGGCTTGTTGCCTCTGTGATGGTGGTTTTGATGTTTCCCCATTGTTGCTCCACCCCACCTTCTTGCCTGTCTGCTAGTGCTTTTCTGAGGCACTCTCCCATTTTGACAAAATCAGCCTTCCTGAAGTGCAGCACCTTCACTTTTGTGTGGCTTGACTCTACAGCTAAGTTTATCGTGAGCCACACTGTTTGGTGGTCACTTGTTCCCATATGGCTACCCATTTCAAGATCGGAGATCCTCTCTCCATCCCCATTTGAGAGTACCAGGTCTAAGATTGCTGCCTCCCGAGTGGGTTCCAAAACTAGCTGTCTGAGGCATGTCACCTGTAGGGCATAGAAAATGGCCCTGTTCTTGGATGTGGCTGCAGCAAAGGTGCTCCAGTTAACATCTGGCATATTCAGAACCCCGGTCAGCAATATCTCCCCTTTCTCTGCCATCCCAAGGATGCCATCTATCATTTCCTTGTCTATTTCCTCCCCCTGAGACTGGGTCTGTATATAACCCCTGTGCAGACTGTGAGCCATTTTCAGTCTCCAGGGTGACCCACGCTGCCTCCTCTCCTCCCTGTTTATCCTTTAGTTCTGTTGCTTTGATCCCTTCCCTTACATAGAAAGCTACTCCTCTTCCTCCTCTTCTTCCCTCTCTGTCCCTCCTGTAGATTGTGTACCCTGATATGTTGACATCCCAGTCATGGTTCTCTGTGTACCACATTTATGTGACTGCTATGATATCCAGACATCCCTCTTCCATCAAGGCCACCATTTCAGGGAGCTTTTTACCTAGACTATGGGCATTGGTACTCATTATCCTCCATTTTTTTAAGGCTTTATTTCTTTTTGCCCCATCCCTGTCCTTACTGCTTTTGTCTTTTTCTCTGTTTAACCCTGCCCTTCCCCCTATCGACTGCTCTATCTTGGTGTTTACCTCACTAGCTACTCTGATTTGGAGGGCTATGATTTCCCTTCTCCTTTTCAGTGCCTCCCCCATTGGCTAGTTTAATGCTTGCCCATGAAGCATTTAAACCTATCACCTAGGGTTCTGGTTCCCCTCCTGGATAGATGCAGACTATCACTCCTGTATAGGCCTGCATCCCTCCAGGTGGAGCCCCAGTCCCCAATGAAGCCAAATCCCTGAGCTCTGCACCAGTTTTTCAACCAGTCATTGAATCCCATGGTGTGGAGTACCCTATCCTCATCCACGCCATAGACAGGTAGCACTTCTGAGAAAGTTACCATGTGTGTTAATTGTCTAAGGCCCTTCCCCAACTCCCCAAACTCCTGTTGCACTGCTCTGATCCCATTCTCAGCCAGGTAATTTGTCTCTAGGTGGACAATGACATCCAGCTCCCTCCCCCTTGCAACTGCTCCCATGATCTTGAGGATTCATTTCCTGTCCCTCCAAGCCATGAAGCCAGGCAGGCACCCTACCTCCCTTTACCCTCCCTCCCAGTTCTACCCCCTAACAATTGAGTCCCCCACCAGGAGTTGTTTCCTTCCCCTGTAGGGTCCTGTGCCACCCTCCTGTGGGTCTCCATTGTGGAGGTTCCAAGCACCCTACTTGGTCTCCACTATGAGTGCCTCCATAGAGGAACCATGCTCTGCCAGAGTAGTGAATAAATTGTGGAGAGGCACAACTGGAGGAATGCACCTCTATTCCACTAACCTCACCCTCCCTGAGCCCACTGTGGTCCAACCACTCCTCTTTCTTGGCAACCTCTGAGATAGTGGTGGTGGCCAGGGTGGTCCCTGGGTGGGGGAGCAGGTTTCTTGAATCCTTGCAAGGTCAGCATGGAGACAAACAACCTCCTCCCTCAGACCAGAGAAGTGCCTGCAATTAGGGCAGCAATGTAGTCTCCAGAATGTCTCCTGGAAGACTGCTGCTCCACAACCAGTGTATTGCACCATTCCCCACATGCCTGTGTCCCTTCCTGTTACAGATGCTTTTGTTTTATTGTTTTTTTGTTCTTGTTTTAGTGTGTGCAAGCTTGTGAGTGTCTCTACCCCCATTCAGTGTGCTGTGCCTTTAAAGATATGAACAGGTGTATGTTGTTAGCAGTTTTGATGAAGTGATGTCAGAACACCTGCTATAAAGGAAGTTGTGCGCTTTGGGTGGGTGGGGTGAGAGGCAGGGTGGGTGGGAATAAACCTTTGCTGTTCAGAAACAATCAACCACAACTCTGCCTTCCTTCCTTTCAGACACCTATTTCACAGAGGTTAAGTAACATGTCTAGTCACACATGACTGCAAATATCTCCCAGCTACAGTTCCTCCCTGGCAAATTAAAGTTAAAACTAAGAAAAGTCAACTCCAAAAACAGAATCAATACTAGTTACTTACACATGTCCAAAAAGTAATAATTCAGTTCAGGGTAGTCTAGAAAATAACCTCTTTGTTTCAAGGACGCTGTGGCTACTTTCTCACTCTCTCTGTCTCAGCAGACAGAGATCACAAACAACTCCTGTTATAAATCTACAGTTCAACTAGGCCCCTTTCAGCTCCTCCCCTTAACAGACACTTATTTCACAGAGGTTAAGTAACAGGTCTAGTCACAAATGACTGCAAATATCTCCCAGCTGCAGTTTATTTATTTATTTAAAATTTGGTGACCGGTTAGGCCCACTGAGCCCCGAAGGTCCCTTTTTCAGTGGCGACCCGGGATAACAATACATGTTTTCATACAGAGAAAGACTTGGGTTACAGAGTAGTTTCAGGTGTGTGAGCAGGTTACAGCCATGGTTATCATCATGCATCAGTACTTAAAACAGGTTGACAGTAGAATTAACAAAAGGTGCAGAAGAAATGTAATTTCACATGGTAAGCTCATTGTTTAATACTAGTTCCTCCCAGGCAAATTAAAGTTAAAACTAAGAAAAGTCAAACCCAAGAATAGAATCAATACTAGTTATTTACACAGGTCCAAAAAGTTATAATTCAGTTTAGTGTAGTCTAGAAAATAACCTCCTTGTTTCAAGGAAGCTGTGGTTGCTTTCTCATTCTCCCTGTCTCTGTCCCAACATTTAATAGCTTTAGAGTCTCAGCAATGAATGTCCTCGTGTCCATAGAAGCAATAAATGTTGTTACAGTATAACATGCCAAAGCATCTATGTAATTTTTGTAACTATCAGATTAATATCTTCATTGAAAGTCAAAGCACTGTTAAGGAGTATGCCAAAGTATTTGAACCTTTTCAGATTCAACAGGCATTTTGTCAAGCATTTCAATAATCAGTTAATGATCTGTTACACACCTATTACCAGATTTGGAAATATTATTAATCCACTTTTATTTGAATTTAAGGTCAGCCAATTCTCAATGAGCCATTTTTGAATGTTATTAAACTCTTGGTGAATTCAAGTTGATATTGATATTAAAGAAGTCAGAATGGAATCACAAAGCAAATTATGCCAATTCATTTTGTGGTTCTTATTTTCAGGAAGCAATGAATGAAACAGAGGAATGGCACTTAATGTAATATGCATAAATATCCATAAATATATGGTGGCTTTCTGAGAATGTAGTGCATGTGACAGGAAAACTGCAATTGTAATTTAGCAGCACATTTGGCATCAGTTCAGTAAGTAGCAGTGGTTTTGCAGCTTCCGTATCAATATCCTAATCATCAAACCATCTTTTGCTATAGGTGCAAGTCATGTACTACTCAAGCTTTTGGATAATTAGTTTATATATAAATTTATGACAGGACGTCAAAAGAATTTATGCTTCATAATTCAATAAGGCTGTTTCTGAACAAAACTCAATGGCAATGATAAAAATGAATTTATCTTGTAATTCTGTTTTGCTGGAGCCCATTTAGCAGAAGTATGCTTGTTTTCTGATTCTGTTTTATGTAAACCACAAGTTGATGAGGCCTAATGCCACTTTATGGTTTATGTCTCATTAGCATCCATCACTGCTGTGTTTCATTGGAGTCCCTTGAAATGTAAAACACACCATTTGCATCCTATGACCTATGTTTACTTATCCTGATTAATGGTTTGCATGCTTTGTTTTACCTATTAAAGGATTACCAAATCAGCTAAGCATTAATATTCTTCATTTTTCAAAGAGTAAATGTAGTTTACCTACATTGTTTGTACATCCTTAATTCAATCATGGATAATTATAGGCAATTATCTGTACTATAAAAATAACTTTAGCTGCAGTAGCTATAGATGTTCTTTTTTTTAATAAAAGCTTTAAACAGGTAGGGATAATATTAAAGGGACATTTTTTTTTATTTCAGTCTAGGATTACAAATACCTTTGAGCCAAATGCTCATTTACAAAGGCTCCACGTCAGGCGAGGTATACTACAAGGTAGGACATTGTGACATGTTAACAGGTTACATAAGTTTACATTATGACAGGATAACAGGCTACAGTAGTAAAAAATCACAAGAGTACATATGGTTCAGAGGTATAAGGTTGTTGACCAAAGACTGGGTACAAAACATTAACAAGAATTTGGTGATACACACAAAAATGCAACCAGTGGCTAGTTGTTAGGATCACACATAACACATAAAGTGCAAGCACGAAGTGCGAGTATGAGGGGTGTAGGGGAAGGGGGAGAAGGGGGGATCGGATAAGTGCTAGAAAGAAAAAGATTAAAGGAGACAGTCACATGAGCTGGAGGTAGATAGGAGCAGGTGAAATTTAGATTTGAAAGATCCAAATTTAGGGAGGGAGGAGATGTCACTGCTTAGGCCATTCAACCAGCTAGGATCAGTGACCTTGCATAGTCCATCATCTTGGGATGTGTAGTGATTCAGATTCTGAGCCCCTAGTGAGGCAAAGATTCAGAGCAGGTTGGATGAGATCTTGAACTCCAGGAGGGGCAAGACCCGTCATTGATTTTTTAGCCATTAAACATGTTTGGTATTTGATGCAGTTAGAAAGTTGGAGCCACCCAGTTTGAGCGTAAAGGTCACATGTGTGGGTGAGATGGTGCAACCCGGTGATGAGTTGGCAAGCTTTGTCGAGGGCCAAGGGTATGTGTCTGAGGGCGGAGGAGGAAGCGGATCTGTAAATGACGAGGCCATTGTCAATTGCTGCAACTACCGAGCTCTGTACTGTGATCCTTAAGGCATCAGAAGTAAGGCATTTCCTATGCCTGTAGAGAAGGCCAATGTGAGTATTAGCCGCTTTGGTGACATTATCAATGTGGGACACGTAAGAGAGGTTATAATCGATTGTGACCCCAAGGTATTTGAAGGATTCCACTTGTTCCAGAGTTTCACCTAAGCAGTTGAAGATGGAGAGGGGTGAAGCCGGTGCTTATTATGCTAGCTAGAGACATGATGCTGTTAAGTCAGTGGGTCTGATTAGCTAATACTAAATGAATTTGTACCAGCTGTGGAAAGTGCAGAGTAGCCTATATAATAATAAAGTGCAACATAGCAGACCTCACCTGAATAGTTTATTACTGATTATGTCTTAGACCTTTTCTCAAAGATCATTAGGATCTACTTAAGTTTCTCATCAGTAAAAAATAGCATTAGGATAGGGTATAAAACTTTCAAAATATATTAAAACTTTTTGTTTAAAGATTAAAGACACTGCATTTCCGAGTGTAACAGTACTACAGCAACAGACTCTCAACCCTCACAGTTTGACAAAAATATAACAATGAAACTAATTATCTACAGTCTATACAAAGCAGTACAGTTTCTCTAAACATTTTTATAATAAACAGAGCCATATCTGGAGTTGCAGAATGAGTAGTCAAGTTCTAATTGTTATTGAAATTCTGAACTACTGACAGAAAACAAAGCCGCAAAATAAAAAAGATATAGTGAAACTTGCCAATTAAGGACACTGCATATAAAAAACATTACAATAATAAGGATAGTTCTTGCACTCCTGACAACAATTTCGTAGATACATTGAAGTGCAACCTGCATATTAAAGACAGAAAGGGCAAGGACAGGCTGGGGTGGTACAGTGTAGGCTGACAAAGATGATGCAGGGCCAGCAGGGAAATCCTAGGAGGAATGCCTTAGGGTACTGAACAGGTACTCGCTGGATGGCAGAAGGAAGGGGAAGGGGGGTATGACAGAAACATTCAAAATTCCTGAAAGGAATAAACAAAGTGAACTGCAAGGAACTATTTAGCAGGAACACCAGTTTGACAACACAAGGGCAGGACCAGAAGCTGACAGGAGGAAGGTTCAGAAAAGATGTAAGACGTTTTGTATTATTGAAAGGGTTTTTGTGGTCCCATGGAATGCCTGCCTACTGAGGTAGTGAGAACTAAAACCATAGGGGGGCTTCGAGGAGGCTTGTGACAGAGCTAAAGGAATAGTACTCACTTGTAGAGATGAGCCTGGGAAAGTAATAGGAATACTGATGAGGAGGAATAGAACCCTGTATTGACACTAGGTTGTGGAGTTATATAGGGCCCAATGGGCAAACTTGATGGACCATTGGTCTTTTTCTGCCATCACTTTTTATGTTTCTTTGTAATTGATATTAAAGACAGATTCTTTGATCCGGAAAGGGGTCCTTGATAATCAAGTTCCACCGTACTTAGAATAACAATAGTGATCATTTATTTATTTATTTAGTTTTTGTTAACCAGGTAAGTGCACTAGCCATGAAATGATTATTTTCAGGCACGACCCGGGAGAGTACAATAATCAAAGACATTTACTTAGCATGAGTACAATGAAATTACAATAGAATAGGTCAAAACTGTCAATAGTAAGGAATACGTGCAGCCAGGACAATAATAATTAATTAAATTCATATAAATTTTTTTGGCAAAAAAAAAAATACACAGTCTAGGAGGAGATACCACAACATAACAGCAAAGAAATATTGCTCATATTAGCCACAACAATGAAGATTCAAATAGGCATCGAAACAAGGCAAGGGCAAATTCCTGACTAGGCAGGATGCATTATTACAGCCTCCGAAACAAGACTCAGGTGGGGGGGGTTGGTTAGATTAGCTCTCAGGGAGATAGTAAGAGTAAGAAGTGCTATGAGGTAGGGAGAATAAAGTTAGGCCAGGAAGCATCTGGTGGGTGAGTGGATTAAGGAAGATTAAAAGAAGTGCAGAGATCAGCAAAGGATAGATGTAAGCGCAGCTCCTTTTTGAAGCGGTCATGGGATTCGGATATTGGAAGTGCTTGGGGAAGAGAGTTCCAGAGCTTAGGAGCAGCATAACTGAAGGCAACAGAGCCTTTTGATGTTTTACATCTATGTACATTCAGCAGGGATTTAACTACTGAGCGCAGTCTATAGGAGGAGGTTTGAGGTACCAGCAATGCTGCGAGCGCTGAAGGGGTCTGGTTTCTGAGTATAGAGCTAAGACAGTATTGATGACAAGCTGAGAAGGATAACCAGCACAGGTCCCTGTACAGTTGGCAGTGGTGCTTAAGCTGTGGTGACGAGGAGGTGTATCGACAGATATTATTATAAGTGACAACCCACTTATGAAGGATGGTTTTGTGTGTGGCAGCAAAGGTCGGCATGCCATAGGTGAGAGCAGGGAATAATATGCCTCTGGCACCAGCAAGTTTAGCAGAGGGCATCAGCATGAAATTGGACTTGTAAGTGACCCCCAGTTTAGCATTCACCACCTTGCAGGCAGACTGTATATGCAGGCTGAAGTCCAGGGACTGGTCCAGAAGAATTCCCAGGCACTTAAAAGATGTAGCGCATTCTATTTGTGTACCACTGCAGTCTTGCACCAATAGGGGAGTTTGACATGTCCTAAGTTTAGGGGCAGATCCAAGTAACATTGCTTGAGTTTTCTTAGCATTAAGTACAAGCCTATGTGCAGAAAGTCAATTTTGGACATTTGTGAAATCTGAAGAAAGGGATGCATTTATGCTGGTGACCTTATCAGAACTTGAATAGAGTACAAGATCATCTGCATAGAGAATAGATCAGCATGAAAGAATGATTAATCTTAATAAATATGGTAGAGAAAGTCCCAGCTGAATAGTTAATAGGGGAATGACATGCCTCACTGATAATGGAGTTTGCCCTTAAGGGGGAAGACCAGGTTGTCCTGGTGCACCCCTTCCCTTTCCATTAAGATGGTGTGCTCAGAAGGGGAGGGGGAAGAAAAGGGAGGGGCCAGGGGATAAGATAATGGTCAGGTAATAGGAAGTGGAGGGGCAAGGGTAGGTACAATGGACCTAGGTAGGTACAAGGTATAATGGACAGCACAGGGGGCTCAGCCACTTTTTGCTGGAGTTTTGATCTACTAAACTGCAGCACATCGGATTGGCATTTGATTTGGGAGGTTTGTGCACCAGGAAAAGAGGTATCGAAACATACAATTAAGGGTTTGATGAAGTCTTAAGTTTAAAAAAAAAAAAATATATATATATATATAGAGAGAGAGAGAGAGAGAGAGAGAGAGAGAGAGAGACAGGGAAACAATAAGTGGGTAAGAAAGTTGGAGGAAGGTTGTGTAATTCAAAAAAAGAAGAGAAAAGAAAAGAGAAAAGGGATGCATTTTTGAAAGTTTGTGCAAATTTACAGCGAGAACAGTGCTGTTGTACAGCAGATGTAAAGTCCTGAAGAGTGGTGGTGAACTGCACATCGTCTGTTTGGGGGGGGGGGGGTTGCGCTGAATGCAGCAGTATTTTATTTATTTATTTATTGGAGATTCGGAAGTACCTTTGAGTCAAAGACTCCTTTACAAAGGTTCCATGTCAAAAATATTACATACGAGAAGAGAGGATGCAAAGCAGTACAGCAATACATGGTCAGGTAGTACAATAACAGTTTGTTACAGAGGCAGTTTGTCCTGGTTGGGCCTAGCAAAGGATGCAAAAAAAAACAAAAAAAAAATGCAAGGATTCAGTTTGTTTGCAGAGTTACGATGGAAGTACGGCTGTTGTAGCAGCAGATGTGAAGCATGTAAGACTGCCAGTGAATTGTGCATCATCAGTTTGAAAGGGTTTTTTTTTGCGCTGAAGGCAGCGGTGGTTGCCCAGGGCGGGCCTAGCAGAAGAAGTGACAAGTAATGTGTAGGGCTCCAGTTTTAATTGCAGAGCTACAGGGAGAACAAGGCTGTTGTAGCAGATGTGGAGCACGAAAGAATGGTGGGGAAAGGGGCATCGCCAATTGAAAGGGGTTGACCTGAAGGTAGCGGTGTCTGCCCAATGTGGGCCTAGCCAGGCAGACTGAGGGTTTTTTTCATTAAGGGAGAAGATAACATGGGGGCCAACAGCGGGCCTTGTGAGAAATGGCAAAAAGCTGCACTGGGGGAAAAGCTACGGCACTGTGTTGGCCTGAGAGGCCTGGAGACTGGGGGAATGCTTGCTCATCACTGAGGAGGCGGTGTAGTGTGTAGGAAAAGGCCTGGCACACAAGGACAGCAAGGGGGGCAGACACGACGGCCACGTGGCATGACGTCACACGCCGCAAGGAGGCCGCGAAAAGCTATGGCACTGAGCGTTTGGCCTGAAAGGCCTGGGGGACAGGGGGCTAGAAACATAGAAACATAGACTTTGACGGCAGATAGGGGCCGCTTGGCTCACCTAGTATGCCCATTTCCCTACCTAGAGGATAAGCTGCAGATCCTATTTAACCAACAGCCTATTTCTTCCTGCCCCCCACAAAAATTGCCTTATGTCTGTCCCATGCATTTTTGAATTCTTCCACAGTTTTAGACCCCACAACCTCCTCAGGAAGGCTGTTCCATGCGTCCCACCACTCTCTGTGAAAAATACCTCACATTGCCCCTGAGCTGTCCCTCCTCTATCTTCAAATTGTGTCCCCTTGTTCTTGCACATCTCTTTTTCTGAAAGATGCTACCCTTTTGGACTTTATTGATTCCACTGAGGTACTTAAACATCTCTATCATGTCCCCCCTCTCCCTCCTTCCTCAAGGGTATACATATTAAGTTCCTTTAGCCTCTCCTCATATGGCTTCTCTTGCAGAACCTGCACCATTTTAGTTGCCCTCCTCTAAACTACCTCCGTCCTGTCTATGTCCTTGTGGAGATGGGGTCTCCAGAACTGGACGCAGTACTCCAGATGGGGTCTCACCAACTGTCTGTACAGGGGGATAACAACTTCCTGTTTTCTGCTGGTGATACCTCTCCCTATACATCCCAGTATCCCCCCAGCCCTCCTTACCGCCTTCTCACATTGCTTGCCAACCTTAAGGTAATCTGATATGATTACCCCCAGGTCTCTTTCTATTTTTGCTGTTGTTACTACCTCCCCCCCACAATTGTGTAATCTTCCCGTGGGTTTTTGTTTCCCAGGTGCATTACTTTGCACTTCTTTGCATTGAATCCAAGCTGCCATACCTCTGACCATTCCTCCAAACTTGCCAAGTCCCTTCTCATCCTTTCCACACCTCCTTCTGTATCAACCCTGTGCAGATCTTTGTGTCATCTGCAAAGAGGCATACTTTTCCTTCCAGTCCCTCTGCAATGTCACTGATAAAGACATTAAAAAGGACTGGATCCAGTACTGAACCCTGAGGTACCCCACTAGTAACCCCTTTTTCTTCAGAGTGGACTCTATTTACAATTACCTTCTGTGTCCTGTTGTTCAGCCAATGTTTTACCCAGGCTACCACCCTGGGACCCACTCCCAGGCTGGTTAATTTGACTGCTAATCTTTTGTGTGGGACTGTGTCAAATGCCTTGCTAAAGTCTAGGTAGGCCATGTCCACAGCCCTTCCCTGGTCTACTACTTTGGTCACCCAGTCAAAGAAATCAATTAGATTCATCTGACATGACCTTCCTGCTGTGAACCCATGCTGCCTTGGGTCCTGTGCCCCACTGGCCTTTAGGTATTCAACAATTCTTTCCTTCAGAAGTGATTCCATCACTTTCCCTACCACAAAGGTCAAAATGACAGGTCTGTAGTTTCCTGTCTCTGTCTTGGTCCCACTTTTGTGAAGGGGAATCACATCTGCCTTCTTCCAGTCCTCAGGTACCAGACCATCCTCCCATGATTTGTTAAAAAGGGTAGTCAGTGGTGTCACTAGTTCTCTGCTTAATTCTTTTAGAATTCTGTGGTGAATTCCATCGGGCCACATTACTTTGTCCACCTTCAGTTTTAGGAGTTCTTTCAGAACCCTTTCTTCTGTGAAAGGACTGGGATCGACCCCCCTCTCTAGAATGCTTCTGTTAATTAGATTAGGTACCTCCCCCACTTCCTCTTTTGTGAATACTGAACAGAAGTATTCATTCAGTATCCCTGCTTTTTCACTGTCACTCTCTGCCCACCCACCATCCATTCTATTCAGCCTCACTATCCCTCCCTTTGTCTTTCTACGCTTCCTGATATACCTATAAAAGGTTTTATCCCCCTTCTTAACCGAGTCAGCTATCTTTTCCTCATTTTGTGCCTTTGCTATTCTGACTACCCTCCCTGCTTCCTTCTGCCTTAACTGGTACAGTTCTCTGTCCTGCTCCTTCTGTGTTTCCTTATACTTCCTAAATGCTATCTTTTTCTCCCTAACCTTCACCACCATCTCTTTTGAGAACTATAGTGACTCTTTCTTTTGTTTTGATTTGTTTATTTGCTTTACACAAAGTCGTGTTGCCTCTGTGATGGCAGTTTTGATATTTCCCCATTGTTGCTCCACCCCTCCTTCTAGCCTGTTTGCTAGTGATTTTCTAAGGCACTCTCCCATCTTGCCAAAGTCAGCCCTCCTGAAGTCCAGAACCCTCACTTTTGTATGGCTTGACTCTGTAGCTGAGTTTATCATGAACCACACTGTTTGGTGGTCACTTGTTCCCAAATGGCTACCCACTTCTAGATCTGAGATCCTCTCACTGTCCCCATTTGAGAGTACGAGGTCTAAGATTGCTCCCTCATGAGTAGGTTCCAAAACTAGCTGTTTGAGGCATGCCACCTGAAGGGCATCAAGAATGGCCCTGCTTTTGGATGTGGCTGCCACAAAGGTGCTCCAGTTAACATCTGGCATGTTAAGGTCTCCCATCAACAGTATCTCCCCTTTCTCTGCCATCCTAAGTATGCCTTCCATCCTATCCTTGTCCATTCCTTCCCCCTGACATGGGGGTCTATATACAACCCCTGTGCAGATTGTGGTGCCATTGCCAGTCTCTAAGGTGACCCACAGTGCCTCCTCTCCTCCCTGTTTACTCTTTCGTTCAGTTGCTTTTATCCCTTCCCTTACATAGAGAGCTACACCCCCCTTCTGCCCTCCCTGTCTCTCCTGTAGGTTGTGTACCCTGGTATGTTAACATCCCAGTCATGGTTCTCTGTGTACCATGTTTCTGTGACTGCTACAATATCCAGGCATCCCTCTTACATCAAGGCCACCAGTTCAGGGAGCTTGTTGCCCAAACTACGGGTGTTGGTACTCATTACCCTCCATTTCTTGATGGCCTTACCCCTTTTTGCCCCATCCCTGTCCTTATTGCATTTGTCACTTTCTCCATTTACCCCTGCACTTCTCCCTATCGATATCTCTATGTTGGTGTCTACCTCACTTAGTACCCTGATATTTTGAGGGAGCTAGAATTTCCCTGCTCCTTCCCAGTGCCTCCCCCCCTTGGCTAGTTTAAATGCTTGTCAATGAAGTATTTAAACCTATCACCTAGGATCCTGGTTCCCCTCCTGGACAGATGCAGACCATCATGCCAGTATAGGCCTGCATCCCTCCAGGTGGACCCCCAGTCCCCAATGAAGCCAAATCCCTGAGCTCTGCACCAGTTTTTCAACCACTGATTGAATCCCATGGTGTGGAGCACCCTAGCCTCACCTGTGCCATAGACAGGCAGCACCTCCGAGAAGGTTACCGTGTGTGCTATTTGTCTAAGGCCCCTCCCCATCTCCACAAATGCTTCTTGCACTGCTCTGATCCATTTCTTAACCAGGTCATTTGTCCCTAGGTGGACAATGACATCCAGCTCCCTCTCCTGTGCAGTCACTCCCTGTCCCTCCAAGCCATGGCGTCAGGCAGGCACCTTACCTCCCTCTCCCCTTCCTCTCCCAGTTCTACCTTCCTAACAATGGAGTGCCCCACCAGGAGTTGTTATCTTCCCCTGTGGGGTCCCATGCCACCCTCCTGTGGGTCTTCTTTGTGGAGGTTCCCAGCATCCTCCACTGTGGGTGCCTCCATAGAGGAACCACACTTTTCCAGAATGGCATAGAAATTGTGGAGAGGTACAACTGGAGGGATGCACCTCTGTTCCACCACCCTCACCTCCCTGAGCCCACTATGGTCCAACCACTCCTCTTTCTTGGCAACCTCTAAGGCAATGGCAGTGACCCTGGTGGTCCCTGGGTGGGAGAGGAGGTCCCACAAATCCTGGCCAACTCAGCCTGGAGATGAGCAACCTCCTCCCTCAGCCCAGAGAGGTGTCTGCAAATGGGACAACACTGCATCCTCCAGAACATCTCCCAGAAGACTGCTGCTCCACAGCCACTGCACTGCACCACTCCCATCCCACGTCTTTTTTCCGGCCCCCTAACTGTTATTTGGAATACTTACTCTTTCCTCTGTTTGTTTATTTCTTTTTTTTCTTCTCTCCCTACTTACTTACTGCCTTTTAGCGCCTGATCTTCCAGTTCTGAGGCAAGAAGTTCCTGTAATTCTCAATAGTCTCCTTACTTGCTCAGAGTCAGACCTCCAGCAGCTGGGGAGGATGGAGAGCTACTCTTGCCCTTCTAGGATGGTGAGTCTTTGGTGGCTCTGTGATCACTCACTTCCTGCTCCCAAACAGGAAGTTCCTGTTGTCATTTAAATCCTGTGCCTATAAAAGTAGAAGTGGTTTAGGGTGGGGGGGGTGGAGGGGAGGGAAGGAGGACAATATAGTCCCAGTAGAGAAGTTTTAGTTATACCAGTAGCTCCTTCCTCCTGGTGTTCTGTCTGTTCTCTGGCAGAAGCTATCTAGGGCAGTGTTTATATACTTGCTCATCACCTAGGGGAAGGGGTAGGGCATAAGAAAAAGGCCTGGCATGCAAGGATAGCATGGGGGTCGACATGATGGCCATGTGGCATGACATCACACACCAAAAGGGCGCTACCGCAGAAAATAAGGATGGTGTGATGTCACATGCCCAAAGGACCATGCAGTCCGAATGAAAAAGGGAATGGCAACACTGCTGCATGCCTCAAAAGGGCAGACAAGGAGATAAAAGTGCATTATGGGGTGGCAGCCCCAAGCGGGTAAGGTCACAGTAGACAATGGGGGTATGCAGGCAGAGGCCAGGGAGGCCATTTGGGGGGAGGGAATATACAGGCCAAAAGGCCACAGGATATAGGAAAGGGGGGTGGAAAGTTGCTGTGGGAGCCACAGGCAGCCAGAGGCTGGCTGGGGAGCACAGAAAGAGACGATGGGCCTGGCGGGATGGGAGCATAGCAACAAACAAACAAAGCATTCGGGGCCCCTAAAATGGGATGAGGCCACGTGGCACAGCCAAATGGAACACGGAGCGAAGGGGGGGATGGATAGGTCAGGAGGACCTACAGCCAGAGGCGTATGAAGGTATGCAAAAAAAAAAAAGGGATGATTAGGCCTGGAAGGCCACAAGAAGGGTAAAAGGGATAGAGTTTTTTCTCTGTGTGGGATGCAAGATAGATGGCCTTTGGAAAAGGAGCACCAAGGAACCATGAAGCAACGACATGCAGAATCAGGCCAGGGGGACTGGGGGAAAAGGGCCAGGCCATACAGCATGACGTCACATGCCAGGCGGGTCGGGCAATGGAAGGAGGCCCAGGAAAGGATGGTGGGGAACAGGGATGGATCAGGGAGAGCCAGGGGTATAAAAGGAGGCTGCCCCTGGGGGAAGAGGGCCTGGCCACTTAGGATACTGCCCCAGGCAGAGTTTTAATAATGGAATTTTCCTTTTCTTTTCTTCAGTGTTTTACAGTTTGCAAGAAGCAAGGAGCATGGCACCCAAAAAGAACAGGCCTTCAAAAGAAGATGCCTACAGGGCTATATTGGAGCTGGCAGAAAAGGCCAATAGAATGTGGGAGTTGGTGGAAGGGGAGGAACCAGGGAGATCCGGGGAGAAAAGGAAAGCAGTGAAGGGAAAAGGGGGGCAGAGGGAAACGGCTGGCTGAGAAGCCACACAGCCCAACCAGGGTACAACCACTGACAGTGGGACCTACCAAGGTGGCTAGTCCAGTACCTTTGCAAGCAGTAGACCCGGTACCATCAGTACCTCCCAGGACCAGGTTAGGGTTTCCCCAGGGCACAGTGGTTCCCCTGCAGCCTCTAGCAGGGCAACCAACCCTTCAACTGGGGGAAAACATACTGGGACACCAGGAGGACAGCAGGCTGCAAGGAATGGAAAAGGCTACAGGCAATGCACCCGGCTCTGTTGGTGACAGCATCAAAGAGTACATTAGCCAAATCATTTCGGCACTTGGCTCAGGGGGTTTGGGCCAGATGGAAATGACACTGGCCGAGATTAGGGTAGAAAAGGAGGTGCCAACAGAAAAAGGAGGAGAAGAAAAAGAGGGGAAAGGAACAAGGGAGATAGGAACTCCTGGGATGCTAGTGGGGGAACACATCCTGTTGACCACAAAGGAAAAAATATGGAACAGAGAGTATGTAGATATTTTCACTCTAGTAAGCTGGGAAGTGGCAGCAAAATACAAGGAAACAGAGAATATAGGGAAACGTGAAATGGCAGCAGTGGTAGTTTTGTTAGGCAAGAAAGAGGAGGACAAATTCACCAAAGGAAAGACTTGGGAAGGATGGTTTGTAAGTTTCACTACATTCTTAGCCATAGTATTGAAAAAAAGGCCTGAGTTGGGCATCCCACTCATCACATATTCCTTGATAATAAGGAGAGCTAAAGCAAAAGGAGGAGTGGGGTGGATATACTGTGATGAATTCTTTCGGCAGAGGATGGCGACATATGGGGATGTAAGATGGGACACGAAACAGTTAGACTTGTGGACAGATTATGTAACCAATCAGTCCACGCCTGAGGGAAAGTTTGGGAAAAAGGTACCATGCCACAGAGATGTTGCTGGGCTTACAACAGGGCCTTTTGTTCCTGGCCACAATGCCGTTTCCAGCATGCATGCTCAAAATGTGAGGGATCACACCCGGCAAGCAGGTGCAGGACAACATGGGTTCAGTGAGCCCAAGGGGCTGGGGGGCAAGGATCAGGTCAACAGTTTTTTCATGAGGAACAGGGACATGGGGGGCAGTCATGGAATACAGGGGGGAGGGGCATGGGAGGTGCAAGTAGGGGGATCATAATCACTGATCAGCAAGGCCAGACATCAAGCGGGGGGAGGGAACGGGGTGGAAAAAATGACATGAAGACAAGGGAGCGGTTTAAAGAAGCGACAACCTCCATCAGGATAGAGACATGGAGAGAATGGTTAGACAGATACCTGGATAGGAAAACAGTAGAGATGATTAAAAAAGGTTTTTGCACAGGTTTATCACTGCAGTGTGAGGGCCCAAGGCAAGCCAGAGAGGCGAACAATCTGTTTTCAGTAAGAGGGAGGGAAGAAATGTTAAGACAAAAAATAGACAAGGAAAAGGCAGCAGGGAGAATAGAGGGACCATATGATACCCCCCACTGCAGAATATGAGGATTTCTCCATTGAGTTTGTTGCCCAAAAAACAAGAAGGGGAATACAGGGTGATTCATCACCTATCCTTTCCGGAAGGCAATTCAGTGAACAATTTTATCAGCGAGAAACATAGTAAAGTGACATATTCCACTTTGGAAGACATGGTATGGATTATCTGGGCAACTGCGGATGCATGGATGGCAAAGACAGATATAGAGTCTGCTTTCAGATTACTTCCGGTTAGAAAAGAGGACTGGGACCTGTTGGGGTTTAAAATTGGGGGACAGTACTATTTCGACAAAGCCACCCCCATGGGCTGCTCTATAGCATGTGCGACATTCGAAGAATTCAGCACATGTTTGCAGTGGACATTTCAAGAAAGAACTGGTTATAAAACAGTGATTCACTATTTGGTGACTTCCTTTTTATAGGCAGTGGGAAAAGAGAGACAGAAAAAATGTTGGCCAGTTTCCAAGAGCTGTGTAAAGAACTAGGGGTTCCATTGGTACCTGAAAAAACAGAAGGGCCCAGTAAGGTGTTAGAATTTCTGGGTTTTGAGATAAATGCTCCGGGGGAAATATTTCGGCTACCAGACAAAAAAGTGGGAAAACTGAAGGAACTGAATCAGATACATACCAGTAGAAGAAGAGTACAATTAAAACAGGTGCAACAAGTATTGGGACATCTTAACCTCGCGTGCAGGGTGATTGGGCCAGGGAGGGCTTTCACCAAAAGGTTAGCAAGGGTTACAGCCAGAGTGACCAGACCACACCATTGGGTAGACATGACAAGGGGAGTCAAGGAGGATTTTAAAGTATGGGAGGAATTCCTCTGGGACTATAATGGCTGCTCCTTTTGGCAGGAGGAATGGGTGTATAACACAGACCTCAATCTTTACACAGATGCAGCTGGGAGCCTAGGCATGGGGGGTTATCTGAGGGGCAGATGGTTTGCAGAACTGTGGCCATCAGACTGGGTGAGGGACGGTAAAATAAAAGATATAACATTGTTAGAGATCATGCCCATCTGGGCATGCACCCTGGTTTGGGGGAAGAATTACAGGATCAAAAAGTAACATTTTGGTGTGACAATAGAGCAGTGGTAGAGGTCCTAAACAACAGTGGAGCCAGGTCAGAAACAGTCATGCAAGTGTTGCGCCAGCTGGTGCTAAGGGCATTGCAGTTAAACATGTCATTCAGAGCAAAACACATAGAAGGGGTACACAATACCCTGGCTGACAGCCTTTCCCGTCTGCAGCTGGATCATTTTCAGAGGCTGACACTGACAGCAGAGGAGCAAAAAATGCCCATACCAACGAACATATGGGACTTTGGCAAGAAGGAACAGAACAGTTGTTCCGCAGCTCATGGGCACCATGGACTCTGAGGGCCTACGATGGGGCCTGGTGAGTGTTTCAAACACTCAGGGCAACACACAATATGGAGGTAAGTAGGCTGCTCACAGAGGAGCAATTGGGGAAGTTCACCATAGAGCAATGGCAAAGAGGCACAGCCCACACCACAATGAGGGTCTACTTGGCAGGGATTAGTGTTATTTGTAGTCTAAAAAGATGGAAGGACCCAACAAAATCAATGTTCATTAGAAGAATAATGCAAGGATGGGGTAGGTTAAAACAAGGGATGGTGGATAATAGAAGACTACTAGGGGAACAATGGCTGGTGAAACTAAAAGGCGTGTTACCGGCAATATGCAGATCAAAGACCGAGGCCCAGCTATTTCACACGATTTATGTGGTAATGTTTGCAGAAGCTATGAGAGTGAGTGAGGTGGTAGGCCATGGCAGGCAAGACAAGGAAGGGGGATTGGAATGGGAAGATATAAGCTGGGGGCCGAAGGAGATACAGATCAGGATTAAGAGGTCAAAGACAGATCAAAGAGGACAGGGTTGCATGGTAACGCTAAAGAAACATGTAGAGGGCGCGGTGTGCCCAGTGCAGGCTTTGTGGGCTTTCACCGCAGAGCATGGGAATAGGACAGGGAGATTATTTTGGCATGGGGACAGAAGTAAGGTCACAAGTTATCAAGTCACAGCATTGCTCAAGAAAGGCATGCAACTCCTGGGGGAAAATCCAATTAATTATTCCTCCCACTCCCTATGGATAGGGGCTTCCTCACAGTGGGCAGCGGCAGGCAAGACTGTGAATAATAATTTGGAAAAGGGGCGCTGGCAGTCTGCCAGTTATAAGAGATACATTTGAACACTGCAGTGCAGAGACTAACGTATCACCTATGTTCTTGTCACAGATATGGAGCCACACGGGGGGGGCAGGGGGAGGTGATATCAGGGTAATAAAAAAACAAATAAAAAAAATAAACCAAGGCCATATATAAAGAAATTTATTTTGTTTAACCCCATAGGAAAAGGGAGGAGCACAGAAGTCTGGATCTGTGGCCACTCCTATATTTATTGGGCAGAAAGGAGAGCTGAGAAAAAGGCTGAGGGAAAGCAGCTGTACCAAGATGTGAGACAATGTAGCTTGGTTTGGCGTGGCATCCGGGGGATGAGATGAGCACAACTGCTCCCCACCTTGAAGGAGCTAAAGGAGCGGTGACCCATTTCAGACTTAATTATTATACATTTAAGGGGTAATGACCTCGGGGGCAAGCCATGGGTGGACACATACCTGCAGATAAAAAGGGACCTAGAAACAATACAGTAGTGGTGGCCCAGGCTAAGCCTGGCCTGGTCAGATATGATACCAAGGAGGGTGTGGAGACAGGAGCATAGCCATAGAGCCATGGATAGTGCCAGAAGAAAGATGAACAGAAGGGTAGGGACACTGGTAAGAAAAATGGGAGGACAAGTAATACTGCAGGGTGTGGAAGAGTGGGTAGAAGATTTCTACAGGTCAGATGGGGTGCACCTGTCGGATCTAGCCACAGACATGTTTAACACAGAGACGATGGATTTTATAGAAACATGGAGGAGGCATGCAAAAGACGAAAAAAAACAGGAGGGAGAAGAGAAGGATCATGAGGGAGGTTTTCCCTGAGGTATGGGAGGACATTACCCTAAGGAAGGGGAAAGCCAGTCATCCAATGCAAGCTGGAGACTGGCTAATGGGGAAAGGGGGGGGGAGAAAAAGGAATAAGATCAAAAGAGGAAGAAGCTGAAGGAGAAAAGCAGTTTCGGTTTTCACCATTACCTAACAGAAGAGGAGAAGAAGAACGCACCCAGGTTTTCCCTTGGGGGGAGAAAAAGAGGAAGAAAGAGGGATAATCAGAGATTGATATATGGATGAAAATAAATGAAATTGTGAGAGATATAATAATAAAAGATGATGAAATGGAACATGGAATTATTTTATATATATATATATATATATATATATATATATATATATATATATATATATATATATATAAATAAATTAATTGCCAATCTGAGGACAACAACAAACAATGGTCTTTGTCTTTTTGTGAGGGAAAAGAGGGGAATCCGGGACAATGGAGTTTGCCCTTTAGGGGGCAGACCAGGTTCTCCCGGTGTACCCCTTCCCTTTCCATTAAGATGGTGTGCTCAGAAGGGAAGGGGGAAGGAAGGGGAGGGGCCAGGGGATAAGACAATGGTCAGGTAACAGGAAGGGGAGGGGCAAGGGTAGGTACATAATGGACAGCACAGAGGGCTCAGACACTTTTGCTGGAGTTTTGATCCTCCCACCCACCCTACAAGAGACAGCAAGAGGAAGACAGTCAAAAGGGACTGTATGGAAGGTCTGTCAAAGGTGGATGACAGAGGTGTCCAGTAGGACTGTTATTGGACTGCCAAGGTGGAGGGCAGATAATATGGTTATTGGACTGCCAAAGGTGGATGGCAGAAAAGGGGGAAGGGGGAAGAGGGAGGGGAAAGAAAAAGGAATAAGACCAAAAGAGAAAGAAGCTGAAGGAAAAAAGAGGTTTCGGTTTTCACCGTTATCTAACAGAAGAGGAGAAGAAGAAGGCACCCAGGTTTTCACCTCGGGGAGAAAAAGAGGAAGAAAGAGGGATAATCAGAGATTAATATATGGATGAAAATAAATGAAATTGTGAGAGATATAACAATAAAAGATGATGAAATGGAACATGGAATTATGATATATAAATAAATTAATTGCCAATCTGGACCACAACAACAAACAAAGGTCTCTGTCTTTTCGTGAGGGAAAAGGGGGGAATCTGGGACAATGTGCCTGTACCTCAATCTGGCTCACCAATGCAGGACAGCAGGGAAAAGAGATGCATTTCAGTGAATGAGCTCCATCATATGAAAGGATAGAATGAATGCATTTCTGCATTATTCAGAACAAAAGCAGAAGCAGAAGCAGTACACTCACCAGACTTAAAACAATTATAAATGGAAGCCACTTTAGAAGGTGATAAGAAGGGGAAAGACATGCCTCTCTGATGACCTGTGCCTGTGCCTGAATCTGGGCTCACCATTGCAGGACAGCACAGGGTAGAGATGCATTTTAGTGAAAGAGCTCTATCATATGAAAGAGTGTAATTAATGCATTTCTGCATGATTCAGAACAAAAGCAGAAGCCACGCACACACATCAGAGTTAGAAAAACAATGAATGGTTTATTGGTGCACCTAGGAATGTGTGCAGAAAGAGCCTATATGTATCACCACCCAAAGTGACTTCTTCAGGGGGCTGTGACACCCCCTGAAGAAGCCACTTTAGGTGGCAATACATGGGGTTTGATTTTCTCACGTTAGATGCACCAAGAAACCATTTATTATTTTTCCAAGTCTAGTGCATATGTTGTTTCTACTTTTGTTCTGAGTTTGTTTTCGTACAGTGGCACCTTTGGGAGACAGGTGTTCTCTTCTTCACCTGCAGATCATGATCTCCACATGACTGTCTGACTGTGGCCAGAATAGGTTGAAGCAGGATGCATTTAGAATTCAGTTGGAAGGGAGGGAGGGACAGATGCTGTGGAGCAGCTACATCAAGAGTGACGATGTTTTTTGCCCTTTAACTGGCATTTCTGAAGAGAGAGAAAAAGAAAGAATAGAACAAAGCCTTCCCCAATATCATATGATGGCTGCTGTGCTCCATCTATAGCCTGTAGTCTACTCTTATGAAAATCAGAATCCCTTGACATACCATAGAAGAGGGTCAGTCAGAATTTCTTCCCTGCCACTATGTTGCCTCTGACTATTGGGGGTGGGACAGCAAATGATAGACACTGAAGTAACTCAGATCATCTGCAAAGAGCCTGGAGTGGAGGCAGTCACAAAAGCTATATATCCAAGGAGTAGAAGTTGGAAGCCTTGCATTCCCAAAAGAGGTAAATTATTCATGACAAAGGAAGACAAAATAAATACAATAAATAAAGTATTAATAAAACTTATCAAATTACAAAACTGCTGTATAAAATTACTGTGTTACAAATATCTACAGTAGCTCCATTCACCACCTACAACCCAACAATATGTTTCTGTATTTCTGCCTGATTCAAGCAATAATTTTTAACCAGGTTTTTATTTTCTTAAGAATCTGTTAGGCAGAAAAGAAACTGCTATTATTCTTGTGGATAGTTAAAGTTTTCAAGCATTCAGGACTATGCATCAGGTAGCATTCAACTAAAGAAATTTTAGAGGTCTTAAGCCAATAAAGGTATCATCTGTACATAATCTTGTGTTTTTACTTATTAACTAAGCAGTTTCCACACATTATTTCTTTTCATGACTTCAGTAGAAGACTTTCTGTCTGATCTACTATGTATATTTTACGTAGAACTGCAGTAAACAGATTTCCTTAGAATAGGTTGAAATACCCTTATATTCTGAGTGCCAATGAACTGTATGGGAGTTCAAAATTTATTCATTATAATGGAGAGTCAAACTTGCTTTCAGTATTACTTACAAAGTGTTTCTTGAACTTATGAATAGTTTTGTAAAAATCAGAGTGCATTCTTTATTACATTTTTTAACTATTTCTAATAGCCTACTGTATTAGTGCCTTATATTTTATAGTCTTATTGTGTTTTCTCTACCATGTTATTTTGTGTTGCATTTTTTATTGGGCTTTTTATTATCTGTACCTGAAAATTATAGTAAAACATCTTGAGGTACAGTGTATAAAATATCTAATTTAAAATAACCTCATCTTACCTTTTTCGCCTATGTAGGCCTGATCATTCCTAGAAAAGGTCCCTTGGACCTATGTACTTACTAGTCATCAAACAACTAAATAAAATTCAGTTATATTGCAACTCATATGCACATTCAAGCTAGCATATACCCTCATCAAAATACAGACACAACAAGTGAACAGGGTTACGATTTCCGAGCCAGTATCCACTGAAATAAATAATACTGGCTTCCCATTGATATCAATGGGTTGCTCAAAAAGGACTATCAGCCAGTGATCCAAGTGAGCACAAATCCCATTTTAATTCTGTGACATCTCTCCCTCCAAACAAAATAACCAATGATCTAATTTCCTTTCTCATTCTCTGGCTGCTTAATCCACTGTAGACTTTCCTCATTTGTAATTATAATTTTATAACTTTGCTTGGACATTAGGACCTTCACTTTCATGGAAAACTGCCGAACAACAGTTACTATATTGCAATCTCCAGTTGTGATGGATGACAGTAACTTTTGTAGCCAATATTACTTTTATAAATATCCTTGACTAAATTTAATTCCTTTCTGTGTCATATTTAAGTAATAATGCACAACAGGGTGTGTGTTGTGCTGGGATAACATCACCCCAGAAGTGATGTTATCCCAGCACAACACACACCCTGGAGTGCATTATTGCTATTATACAATGGCTCAGTTATTGATAACAACAAAAGAAAATAGATTCAAAAATATTTCAAATGCATTTTTTTCTTGAATTTTTTGACGTGGAAGTATATCTTTAAAAAAAAAGTTCACAATTTCTTATTTGTCCACTAAGTGCTGCTACTACATGCTTCATGATTTCTCCAGGTCAGCAGCTCTGATGATGTGTGCTCTGTGCTTTCAAACATTTCCATTCCTTAAGGTGCCCCCCCACCACCACACACACACACACACACACACACCCCTACCTTATAGCTGTACTTTTTATTTTTTTACAGGACAACTCCTTACCACTTAACCTGCCAGCACATGCAGGGTTGAGATAAATGGTTGGTTTTAATTGCGGCCCTCAAACATAAAAGGGATGTGCCGAACCATCGTTATGCTCAGAGAATCGCAGGACTGAGGATGGAAAACTTAGCTGTATTTTCCTTCAGGACTGGGTTTTTAGGAGAACGGGCATGTGTACCACTGTGAGGTGATCTGAAGCAGTGGTGAGTTATGACAGGCAATTGGCAGTAGCAATGAGTTGTGGCAGGTCAGGGAGTGGGGGATGTGCCAGCGCATGCTGCTCACTGCAGCAGTTTGGATGTTGCAGACTGTGGGGCTTATTTTAAATGATGGCATTTCAGCTGCTGGACATGAGAGATTATGGGGGTCTAAGTTGTTGTGTTGGGAGGGGACTTTCAAAATGACTTGGCTTCAGGAAAGCTTGAGCAGGGTGGGTGGGAACACTGAAGGCTTGAAACGGGAATTGCGGCGGGCTGCGTGGACCTATGGAGTGATTCTAATGACAGCTGATGTGGTCAACTCTGAGCTGAGACTAGACCTGTGATGTTGTACTGGGATAACATCATGGGTCCAGTCCCAGATTGACCAGAGTCCAAGAAATGTTCTTGCCATTGTATAATGAAACAATAACACATGACATGTTGTGGGTTATGTGGGGATAACCTCACACCTTGTGTGCATCAATCACCTCATAATTAATGTTAATGGAACACTACACTGTTCATATTGTACATTATATCTGTTTCTTTCTCAGCGGTGGTCTCAATTCCTGTAGATGTTCAGGATGTAAACTGTTGCTGTAGTTTACTTTTAATAGTGGAAGCAATCCCCTGTTGCTGTTCGGGGTGACTTCATTTTCAAATTGTTGAACTTGTATTTGATTCTGGAATCTGCATTAACAGTGTGAACATGATGTTACAGCACCCAGTTATATCTTGTACATTATCTCTGTGCTGCAAGTACAAACAACCTGAAAAACTCTCTAGAAACACCGACACTGAACGGAATTTAAAAGGAAAAAATACACAATAAGCAGTTTTCAAAGCAAACTGAAGGTAAATGTTGCCTCTCACCTGGTTAAACATTTGGAAACAAATGTGGTATTTCACATCTTGCTACAGCTTGTTTTATTGAACTCTAAGTAAGCAGACACACGTACTGTACAGACTAAATGGTGCTGACACATCATGTTCTTATGTACTAATGTGGCTGTCAGGGATGATGATATTTCAACAACCAGAAAATGGAGTCACCCTGAACAGTTAGAGGGAACTGGTATGAAAGTGAAAATAAACTAAAATAAGCACACTTCCCGAAACACTAACAGGAAAGAGTTGAATACTGACAAGGAAACAAATGAAATTGGCATGATATGATGGTGTAGCACTTCCTTATCCAGAATAACACCTAGAATGTCTTATTTGCAGTTATGAAATGGATCCTTTTACTGTTAAACAAAAAAATATTATTTAAGTTTTTAAATATTTTTTTAACGTGTGCTGTACTCTATGGGTGGGATATTCAAAAGGGTTGTGCCATGCACAATAGGGTTGAACCTGCGCAAGTACAAAATTGTGCCATTCTGTGATATTCAGCAGGAGGCAGTTGTGCCACTGAAAACATGCTGAGCAACAGCGCAATGCAAATGAATGCTTGCTGAACTGGAGGGAGAGGAACCATGCATAAACTGCACAGCCCGATATTCAGCCAGGCTGTGCAGAGTTGTGCTGGCGCAACCCCCAACCTGCGCCTGCACAACTTTGAGCCCCCAAAAAGGAGTAAGAAGTCGAGGGCCACCCACAGGTGAGCTGCCGCATTGCAGGGTGCAACCCAGCAGCTGCCACCTGTGGCTGGCCCTCAACCTACTCCTGTGCCCCCTGCAGCCCGATCGTGGGCAAAAGCAGAAAAGTCCCCCTCCCCGACTGGCCTGATCGCTGGCATAAGCTTAAATCACCCCCCACCAGCCCGATCGCGGGCAGCAAATTTCCCAGACATATCCCTGGTGGTCCAGTGGACCACTAAGCCCGATCGCGGGCTGAAGAGGTTTAAACCCTCCCCTGAACATATCCCTAGTGGTCCAGTGGACCGATAAGCCTGATCGCAGGATGATGAGGCTTGACCTCCCCAGAATGTATCCTTGGTGGTCCAGTGGACCAATAAGCCCGATCACGGGCTGCACTATGTTGCGACACTCCCCACCCCAAGACCATATCCCTGGTGATCAGTATCCCCACCCCACCCACCCACCCACTAAGCCCACCACCCCGCTCTCCCCTGGCAGCCAGCGGGTGGCAGCATCCACCCGCCTGCCACTCCGCCACCTGCCGACCTGCCGACCGGGATGGCGCTGGACATTGGTGCAGAGCAAGAGCTAATTTAAGCAGAGCTGATATTAGTACAAGGCAGTCCCAGATTTGTGAATTCATTCACATATCTGGACTGTGCCTTTTGACGGTATGGGCTGCACGCCCATTGGCTCTTGCTCTGCACCAATGGGCATGCAGCCATACCGGCAGTCAAGTCAGCGGGCGGCAGGGTGGCAGGCAGGTGGGATGCTGCCACCCGGCCGCCGCCGGGGAGCGGGTGGTGGGGTTCATGGGTGGGTGGGTGCGGACACTAGATCACCAGGAATATGGTCTTAGGGGTGGGGGTGTTGCAACATAATGCAGCCCGCGATCGGGCTTATCGTCCACTGACCACCAGGGATACTTTCTGGGGTTAACTTCTTCAGCCTCAATCGGGCTTATCGGTCCACTGACCACCAGGGATACATTCTGGGGGGGTTTCAAACCTCTTCAGCCCGTGATCGGGCTTATCGGTCCACTGGACCACCAGGAATATGTTCGGGGGGGAACACTTTGCTGCCCACGATCGGGCTGGTGGGGTGAGTGATTTAAGCTTATGCCCATGATCGGGCCAGTCGGGGAAGGGGGATTTCATACACATTTGCCCGTGATCAGGCTGCAGGAGGCATCGGTCCCCAATGGCTGCTGCCTGGCAGGGCACCAGGCACAAGTCATCGGGGATAGGTGCACCTGCATGCTAATGGCATGCAAATGGGGCCATAAACAGATGTAAATGGCCCCCCTGCACCTTGGTACTTGGTACTTGGTAGAAGGGACAAAAGAAGGCCGTAGCCCATTGAGAATGTCCTCCACAAAGTGGATCATTAAATAGGATGCCCTCCTAATAACCATATGTCAATTTTGTTTTTAAATGATGTAATAGTGGGAGAATCAACAATTTCTTGTGGTAAGGAGTTCCAAAGTATTGGAGTTCTAATAGTAAAGAAGTTTTGTCTTTTATTGGTGTTACACTTTTTAATGTCAATCTGTTTGTTATGTATTCTGGCGACAATTTTGCGGTTAGATAATAATAAGCCACATTGATCCATTAAAATAGGAGATTTCATAATTTTATATATCTGTAAGAGATCACCTCTTATTCATCTTTGTTTTAATGAATATAACCCTGTTTTCTGAAGTCTAGTATCGTAATCCAAATTAGCATAATGTGAAATCAGTTTAGTAGCCCTATGTTGTACCTGTTCAATTCTCTTTATGTCAGAAGCTAAATATGGACTCCAAAAAGAGGAGCCATAGTCCAAATGAGGTCTGACATGGGATTTGTACAAGGTCATAATACAGTGCTCAGACTTAGAGACAAATGTATTTTTAATCTTACTCAAAAGAGCATTGGTTTGAATTGCTATTTTATTACAGTGGGAAGATGATGAAAGCTTGTTGTTTACTAATACCCCAAGATCTTTTTCCAACAAGGATACTTGCATGAATTATGGCCCCATTTGCATGTCATCTTTTGAATATCAGAAATTTGCGCATGGCGCAATGGGACTTGCACCACCGCAAGTTGAATGCTCCACTCTGACCACTTGCGGTGGCACAAGTTCCACTGTGCCATGCACAGTGGCTGTGGCTAGGGGTGATATTCAGGAGTTGCTCAATAGCAAGAACTCCTCTTTGAATGGTTGCTCCGCCAACACCCCTACGCAACTATTTTGTGCAGCGCCAGGGCTTGCACCACAAAATAGCGCAGTTTGAATATCTGGCCCCATGTGTACATTTATTTTAAGTACCTGCACCTTGTAAACTGTGTTGTGGTCAGTAGGTGGTGTTATTGTTGGGGGCACATATAGAGAGCATCCCTGTTTTCAAATGTATCAACAAAAGACAGTCACTGACAAATTGAGTACTTCCCCACCAACTCTGTAAGAATACACTGTCTCAGCTTTTTCTTCAAGGCCATTACCTAGTATAAGATTGATGGTAGAAACAGCATCAGCTGATATCTCATTTCTGAAAGTCTTTTCCAAGTATGCACTACTAGTTCTGTGAAATAGATCTTTCTGATTTTCCCTGAACATTTTCCCCTATCACAGAAGAGTTATCGACTATTCCCTCGCCCTCTTATTTTTGTACATCCACAATCTGGTCGAGTTGCATTTGGTCTGATGATGCAAACCATTTTTGAATACTGTAATTGTGTTAACCCCAAGTCTCCTCTTTTCCATGGACACCAGCCTCAGTTCTATCATTCAGCCCTCATAGCCCATGTTTTCCAAGGCTTCGGTCATCTTGGCAACTCTGTTGTGCACTTTTCCATTCCTGTCGGTACAGTTGCAGCCATAGATATTTTCAGATATTTCCAAACATTTTGTGATATATCCAAAGAGATTTTCTCTGATGGCTCACAGTAGTACTGCAGGTTGGCAGGGAACTTCTGTAGAGATATTACAGAAATTTCAGGAAACATCTGGCTGTGTCTTTTGCTGCAACTATGTCTTTCCTCAGATATTGAAGCATAACAGTACATTATAATGAAGATGGGGTCAAACCATTGATATATAATATCTCTGAATCTGCTTACAAAACATTTCTTGAAGCACACCTGAATTATGTTCAGTTGGCTTGTTGCTGACCACATTGTTGCCCCCATTTAAATATGCTTCTGATCATTACCCCTATGCTATCTTTCTGCTGAGTTTCCACAATCTCATCATTGTTTGTGCAGTATGAACTCAATTATTGAGAAACCACTGGAGACCATTATATATGAAAATATAGAAGCATTTGGAGGCCAATGTGCATAGTGTATAGAAGGCAGCATAGGGTTGTGTGGGTTGACTGTACCAGATGGATCTGACTGACTTTTTTGATTGGGTTACATAGGCAACAGTCAGAGGCCATGAAGTATTTATATTCTATCTAGTGTTTAGCAAACTCCTTGATTTTGTGTTACTTAGAAGGCTTGTGAAAAAGCTTGATAACTTGGGGTTGGGAGTCAAACTGATCAGGTGGATAGAACATTGGATACGGGAAAGAACTTAAAGTGTAGTCATGAATGTGAAACACTTAGGGATAAGAGAGGCAACAAGTGTGGTACGCTAAAGTTTGGTCCTAAGAGTGATACTATTAAAGATATTTATCCATGGCATAGTGGAAGGAACCAGTGTAAGATCGGTCTCTTTCTAGATGGCACTAAGATATGCGGCAGAAAGGATACTAAGGAGGGAATAAGGGACATGAAAAGGAACATGGAAATGTTAGAGAGGTAATCCAGGATATGGAACCTCAAATGGAACCCTAAGGACTTCAAAGTTATCCACTTTGGCAAGAAAACCTCTAAAAATAGAGTAGCAGGTGGGAGGGCTATGGATGGGTTAGACATTTCAGGAAAGAGAATTTGGAGCCATCATTATTGCCAGACTCAAATCTACTGCCAATGCAAGAATACAACTTGAAAAGCTAACTTGATGCTGAAGTGCACAGGAGAAGGGTTTCCCAGTAAAAGGATGGAGGTAATATTGTCCTGTATAGTTTCCTGGTAGGGCTGCACCAAGACTAAAGTGCACAGCAGTGGAATATGTGCATAAAGACAAAAGGGATTGCCTGCAGTCTGTTCAGAGGAGGGCCATAAAAATGATCTAGCAGCAGCAGAGGAATCATATGAGGAATGGCTGGCTAGCCTCAGCATGTACACACTGGCAGCTGGAAGGGAATGTGGATATAATACAGATTTATAAGTACTTTCAGGGAATCAACAGGGTGGACTACATTGAACTGTTCTAAGGGAAAATAACACTGGTGAGAGGTCAGTGATGGAAATTAATGCAGGGAAGGTTCAGGAAGGATATAAGGAAGTTCTTATTTATGGAACGGGTGGCAGACAAGAAGAACAGATTGTCTAGTAAGGTTTCCCACATATAGTCCTTGACTGGCTCCAAACACAGTTATGACAGACACTAAGAAATAGTAGGAACTTTAGGTGAAAGGGTTGGGATAATCTAGGGAAGAGTACGATAAAACCACTACTGCTATCAGCTAATGACTCCAGTCTGGTGTAGGTTGTTCATGGATTCAGGAAGGCATTTGGGCAGACTAGATAGGCCACTGGGTCTTTTCCTACAATCACATTCCATTAATATATGTGTATTATTTATGGAATTCCCCACCTAATCTACTTCGCATGTTACTGTTTTTAAATTATTAAGCAGAAATGTGTTCAGGTTTACCTTCAAGGTCTGTACTGTCAACATACACAATGTGTCCATTGGTTGGCTTCTACATACTACCATCTGGGAAAAGAAAGAACTTTTATCTCCCATCTAAAATTGTGATGTCTGAACTTCAGTTCATGCCCCCATATTCTGCAGGAGCACACCTGTCCAAACAGCTCCATCTGTTTGATCTTGCCGATACCTTTGATGATGCAGACAACTGAGATTATTCCCCCATCAGACTCCTTTTCTTGACAGTGAACATGTAAAGGGTCTCCAGGATAGCCTCATAACTTTTATCCTCCATATGCATTATCATTTTGGTAACCCTGCATTGTACCTGCTTGACTGCTTCAATATCCATTTTGTATTGTGGACCCAAGAACTGCATGCTGTACTTCATACAAACCACGTGAATTGTGTTATACAACTTCTAATATTAATATTGTCCTTAAAATTGTGACTTGTTTTACTTAGACCTTGATGGTGTTCAATTGCTGCTAAATACTTCTGTCCATGGGTTTGCTTTGCAAGAGTACATGTGTTGTGAGATCTATCATTTTTTCAAAATCTGCTTTCTTTAAAAACATAGTGTACCTCTCTCATTATTCCCCCCCTCCCCCTTGTTCGCTTCCACTGGTGAATCACACAATCTCATGGCAAATTTTCCCAGTGGTATCTCCGATTTCCACATCTCCAACAAACTAATTCTTATTGCTTAATACCAAACCAGCTGTTGCTTGCTCTCTATTTGTTTCCCTGATTTGCTGAAGAATATTAGATAGCAGTCTGCAGTAATATTTAAACATTCGCCTACTTTACCCGGTCTTACCAATTCCCATCTTGCAGTCTATAGCAGAGTAATTAAAAACTCTCATGAGCAACATAATTCTTTTGGCAACTGTCTTTTAGATTACCTTATGATATTTGTTTGTTTATTCACTTAACAGGTAAGCATACTGGAAAATTAATTCCATTTACAGATGCAACCCATAAATAACAAAACAGTTACATTAAGCATATTACACTTACAATAAAAAAAATTAGGAGTAAAACATCCAAGTCAATTAGAAATAAAGAATCAGTTAAAACATCCACATTCAGATAATGCTGTAAAATACAATAGTGGAGCATGTGAAAAAGTCTTGATAGTTTGCACATTTCTAATGGTAAAAGGTATATTATTCCAATTACTTGGTGCAGAATAAGCAAATGACCGTTGACCACTTACTGTACTCATCAAGGGAAGCTTTAAAGCCCTGTTATCTACCCTATATCTAGAATAAAAAAATGCCTTATAATATTTCAGATGTCTAACCAGACTTAAAGAAGCCCCAGCCTTAAGAATTCTAAAAGTATGTTTAGCCATAACATATCTATAATTTAACTGGACTGGCAACCAACCCATCAGCTTTAAGATGTCATAATGATGTGTAGTTTTTTGAGCTAACAGTGCAAACTTACCAATTAACTGTAATATAGTGGGATTTCTAGCAATTGTACTGGCATAGGTATTATCTGTTATCAAAGCAGCATAATTTACAATTGGAGCTAGGCACTGCTTAGTGATTACTATTCTTTGAACATACGAACATACGAAAATTGCCAGCAGATAAGGGCCTAGAGGTCTATTAAGTCTGCTCAACTGTGCAGTTAGCACCCCTTATTTTGCAGCTGCCCTTCCTCCCACCCTTCCTCCATTGACCCTCCCCTTACCCTGTCCCAGCCCCTTTTGAAGCAGTCCACTGTTCTACTGGATGCCACTTCTGCTGGTAATGCATTCCACCCAGTTACCACCCTCTCTGTAAAAAACTTCCTCATCTCCCTCCTGAACCTTCCTCCCTCCAGCCTCATATCATGGCAGCAGGTGTCCCTCCCCTCCCTTACTTTGAACGGCCCCTTTGTACCTGTCTTGCTTATTCCTTTCATATACTTAAAGGTTTCAATCATGTCCCCCCCGTCCCTCCTCTCCTCCAGTGTGTACATGTTCAGCTCCCTGAGCCTCCCCTCATATGGCAAGTCCCCCAGCCCCTTGATCATCTTTGTTGCCCTGTGCTGCACCCCCTCCAGTAACTTAATGTTCCTCTTCAGATATGGGTGCCAGTACTGCATGCAGTACTCCAGATGTGATCTAACTAATGACCTATACAGTGGCAGAATCACCTCCCCCCCTCCTCGAGGAGATACCCCTTGCAATGCAACCTAGCATTTTGTTGGCCTTTGCAGCTGCCTTCCTACATTGTGCTGAGTTGTTCATTGACCCTGTAATGAGCACCCCCAGATCCTTCTCCCCCTCTGCCTTGGCTAGATGCACTTTCCCCAGCTGGTAACTTCTCCTTGGGTTCTTAACCCCAAAATGCAGTGACTTGCACTTTTTGGCATTAAACCCCAGTTGCCAAGTGTCTGATCAGGTTTCCAACTTTTCCAGATCATCCTGCAACCCCTGCTGTCCCCCTAGGTCATCCACCACTGCTACCATCTTGGTGTAATCAGCAAATAGCCTGATCTTGCTCTTGATATCCAATGATATGCCTGCAATGAATATCCCAAACAACACTCGTCCCAACACCGAGCCCTGTGGAATACCACTTATCACTACCTTTGGGGATGAGAGAGCCCCACCCACCACCACCCTCTGTTGCCTTCCCTGAAGCCAGTTCCCTACCCATCTCACCAGCTTTACACCTGCCCCTGTGCCTTCTAACTTACTTCCCAGCCTCCCATGTGGCACTGAGTCAAATGCCTTACTGAAGTCCAGATACAGGACATCCACTGCATGGCCCCTGTCCAATTGCCTAGTTACCCAGTCATAGAACTCCAACAGATTGGTTTGACAGGATCTGCCACATATGAAACCATGCTGTCTGCTGTCCTGTAGCCCTTTGGCCTCCAGGAGGACCACCAGACTCTCCTTCAGGATAGTCTCCATCAGCTTACCCACGATGGATGTGAGGCTCACTGGTCTGTAGTTACCCAGTTCATCCTTGGGGCCACTCTTGTGGAGGGGCACCACATGAGCCATCCTCCAATCCTGAGGTATACACCCCAAGAGTAGTGAGGCATTAAATAGGTCTGCCAAAGGTCCCACAAGGACCTCTGCCAGTTCCTTCAGTACCCTGGGGTGGATGCTATCTGGTCATGGTGCCTTGTCCACCCTCAGTGCCCTCAAACCATCCAGAACTCTGCCCTTCATGATTTCCCAATCTGTCACCCCCTCCCACCTTGTTTCTGCCATTCCTCCCCCCTTGGGTATCACCCCCCCTTCTCTTCAGTAAATACTGAAAAGAAGTAATTATTTAGTACTTCTGCCTTATCGCCCCCTGATTCAAACCAACCCCCCTCCTTCCTTATCCTTACTATGTGGTCCTTACAGTTCCTTTTCTCCCAGATGTACCTAAAGAAGTCCTTCCCAGCCTTCTTAATGCCTTGTGCCAGCCTGAGGTCCATAGATGCCTTGGCTCCCCTTACTGACCATATCACCTCCTTAGATTCCTTCAGGTACCCCTCCCTGTCCTCCCCCTCCCTGTTTTCTTGTACCTCATAAAGGCATCTCTTTTCCTCCTTACCTTTTCCATTACCTCCTTGCTAATCCAGCTCTGTTTCTTAGCCCTAGCCTTCTTGCTCTGGGCCTTGCTGCAGGTTCTGGTTGCCTCCGCTATCCCCAGCTTTATGAGCTCCCACCTCTGGTTAGTGTCCATGCTAGGTTGAATCTTGGCCAGGTACCCTTTTACCACTTCCCCCATCCTTCCAAAAATTGACCCTCCTGAAGTCCAGCACCCTTGTGCCAGATTCCACTCCTTCCTTGCCCATATCCAATGTGAGCCATACTGAGTGGTGGTCACTCCCTGACAGTGGTTCTTCCACCCTAAGTTCCTCACAAACTCTCCATTTGCTAGCGCACAGTCAAGGGCATTCCCTAACCTAGTATTTTAGAGTCATTAGTAAGAAAATAACATATTCTATACAAAAGTGCCACCATTGAGTGAATCTTAGAAGTAACTCTAGCAAAGTGGGGTTCAAAACTTAGCATAGGGACCAGTAGGACTCCTAAATATTGAAAGGAGCCAACATTATCAAAATAGGTACCATCAAGACATTTTACCAGCAATCGCTGCTCTGTCCCCTTTCTCTATTACAAGCTTTAGTACCAAAAACCATAGTTTTGGTTTTCAATTTATTCAAAACAACCTCTTTAGGGTAAGTTATTGCTGTAAGTTGCACACCTCTTTAGATAAGGAATTATTTAGTGCAGCCACTGAAGCTCCTTGGGTATAAATTACTGCATCATCAGCATATAACCTAAGCTGAACATCCCCCAGTACAGTGGAAATTTTATCAAAAAACAAAGAAAACAAAACAGGACCAGGTATGGAGCCCTGTGGGACTCCATACTTTACAGGTTCAATTTCAGAAACAGCATCACCATACTTCACCCTCTGGTATTTCCCCTTAAGATAATCCTCAAACCAGGTTAAAGCAGACTGTCCCACCCTAAGTGATTCAAGCCTTCCAATTAAGAGCCCGTGGTCAACAAGATTGAATGCCTTGTTCAAGTCCACAGATGTACCCCGTCTCAAGACCTACTTATTTTCCCTGGCTTTCCTACAAAGTGGAGTTATGATTAGCTTTAATTCATTTCATCTGTGATACTGATTATTTTATCAGAATTGTTGTACAATTTTATTGTTCTCTGTCCTTTTTACTTTATGTAAGGCACCACAGCCTCCAGGATTGGGTGCCATAGAAATAAATTTTGTCTTGCCTTGCCTTGCTTATCTTCATAGACATCTCTGTGCCCTCAGTAGGCCTGATAAGACTATTGTGTTCCACATTTTTCTGTTGTCAGAGAGGCCATCAGTTTAGTTTTGCTTTAAATAATTACTTTTTACTATTTTAATATGAGGATCACATTGGTTTCTTAAACATCTATAATTTTGATAATTACAATGAGATTTATCTAATTTGTATTTTTTCCAGGTCTCATCTCAACTCTTATTAGTTTCAATAAAGTGGGAGTAGGCCAACTGGATTGCTTCCCACTAGTCCATTGCTTAACATAAGGTGCAAACTGATTCAGTATTGTAGTCAACTCAGAGATGAAAAAATCAAGTGCACAGTGGATATCAGGAATTGAATGTAAGTAAGACTAATTAGTATTATCCAATTTTGTGCTAAAGCCCTGAAAATCAAAATTAGAGAAGTTCCTAGAGGTACATATAACTGGCTTAGGTTTTCTTAAACTGCCATGTTTCCATAAGTAAAATATAGGATAGTGATCACATAGGGAATCAGCAATTAAACCAAATTTTTAAATGTTGTTGGATTTGTTTGTTAATAACCAGTCCAGCACAGTGTGCTTGTTTGTTCTAATATTTAATCTAGTTGGAACTGTAACCATTTGCTGTAAATGTGTTTGAATCAAACACCATTTAGTCTGGCAATCTCAGAACCACTGCAATTTGAATTAAAGTCCCCCAAAACCACAAGTTCACCATATGCCTTAATATCTAGTTGATCAGCACATTTCTGTAATCTGTTCTTCTTTGTTTAAGGAGGGACATAAATACAGCAAATTTTTAGTTTTTTTGTAGAGCCTAATAATAGTTGGATTGTAAGATGTTCAGGCACCACAGAAACGCCGCTCTCTGGACCTATAGAGCCATCTCTAATAAGCTGCCTTACTATATCTCCTGCTGTCTTCCCCTGAGTATAATTGGGAAATATGAGTTAAGAAGTTACTCAGCTATTACACTTAAAGTACCCAAAGCAAAATCCCGCTTTGGGAGGGCAGCCATAAGCCTCGTGCTACCTACCTTATGGAACGATCTACAAAAAAACCTCAAATTAAGCACTCTAATCGGTATAAATGCCTTCAAGATGCTTTATTTCCATACAATCAGAGAAGTATGTAACTGCTTCACCCACTCAGACCCAATGCACGGTGTCTGCACTGGTATATAGCCACGCCTAGACCCAATTTTAAGTACTGACCCCCAGCTTGCTCCTCACCAGCCTAATTGTTCTCTCTTATCCCCTGTCTTATCAACACTAGGCCCATCCATCCCCTTATTCTTCCTTTCCAACCTCGGATAGGAGCTCACTACCCTAGGTTGTGACATCCTACCATGCCCGATACTTTATAGCATTCAATCCAGGGTTCACACATACTCCTTTTCTCCATCCACCTTCTCTACATCCCATTTTACCAACTCCTCTCTGTACCATCCCTTCTAGCCTTTCTTCCCCTACCTCCCTCCCTTCCCCCCTACCTTCACCTCTACCTGGTGTATATTTTTATTTTAATTTTTTTTTCTTCCATTACTTCCTCCTGCAACCTTAGATAACCTGCCTTATCTTCCTATAGACACTTCTATGTATGTAAATACCATGTAATCTGTACAATATCTGTATAATTCTATGTACATATGAACTTCTTTTTCTTCCTCTCTGTAAAGAGTATTATCTGTATTGCCTTGAAAATACCTGTGTTGACCTGTCTATACAACTGTTCATGCTCCACTCAGGTCCATCTTGCAAATGAGCTTCTGCTCAACGATGAACGCCTGGTTAAATAAAGACTTGATTGATTGATTGATTGATTGATGTTCACAATTTATTTATTTATTTGAATTTTGGTAACCGGGTAAGTCCACTGAGACAATTACAGTCCCTTTTTCAGGGGCAACCCAGGAGAGAACAGCAATAAAAAGAACAATACAGAGACACCTTATGAGATACAGAAGACAATCGCATGCACTTGGGAACTGACAGCAACCAGGACTCTACTTAGAGCATCGTAATTCACCAGAGGATACAGTAATAGCCAATGCTCGAAGAGCCATTCTGTATGAACAATATTGTAAAACAGATGAGTACAAATGGCTGAAACACATGTAGAATAGAGTGCAAAACGTAAAAAAAGATTTCAAAAATAATATATATACAATACGAGCTGAGTAAGAGCAATAGAGTACATTGATTATACATGTAATTATACAAAGAATACTATGCCTTCTGGTAGGAAGCAATGTTTGTATGCATAGACATCAAATAAAATAAGTAAAATGGGTAAATACAATCAGGTTAGTTCCTAAGGTACCATGGTATCAGGGTGAAAACCCAGAAACAATTCAGGGAGAAGGAGTGGAGGAACACAAGTGTGGACTGATGTCAGTAGAGACAGAGAGAATGTAGGGAGTGGACATGAGGGAGGAGAGAGGGAGGGAGAGAGGAGTAGAACAAGGAAAGACAGTGGACAAAGAAGAGATGGGGGTACAGACCAAGGAAGAGAGATAGACAGGAGGGTACAGGGGGAAGAGGACTAGGGGATAGAGTAAAGTTGAAGGAAATGAGGTGTGAGAAAATCACTGGAAACAGGTGCACTTAGCAGAGGAGGAAAGGAAGGCAAGTAAAGTGGTTTGGAACTTGGACAGGGATATGCAGGAAAGGACAGGAGGAGGTAGGGAGTTCCAATCAGTTATTGTTCTGAAAGAATAAGATTTACGGGTGACTGCAAGCCTCAGATTAGGTTGTTCAAGGAGAGGTAGAGCAGAGGAATGGAGGGCACATGCCGGTATCCTAAGGAGAATAATCCCTCTGAGGCAGGGAAGTATAAATTTGTGGACAAGCTTATATACAAAGCTCAAGGTTGAGTACCTTAGTTTTGATTCATAAGGGAGCCAGACAAGGAGAAAGAGGACATCACAGTGGTGGTGGCAGCTATTGACCCCAAGTGCAAACCTACCCACCCTATGGTAAGCCAGGGCAAGCAGTGACATGTTAGACACACTGAACGACAGCAATAATGGTGCACTGTCAGTAAATAAGGGAAGAAGAGATGCAGAGGCAATCTTGATGCGAGAGGCAGAGGTGAGGAAGGGGCGGATATGGTAAAGGAGTCCCAACTTCTGATTCAATGTTTTGACCAGAGTAGAAACATGGGCAGAGAGGGATAAAGAGGTGTCAAGGGTGACACAACATACTTAAATGTGGGGACAGACTCAAGCATGTCACCATTATGGGTGAAGATACTTAGAGGTGAGGGGGGAAAAGAGGTGGGAGGATGGTTAGAAAAGAGGCATATATTTACACAATAAATCACAACACCCAAAGTTATGTATCTTTCTTCTACTACATATTCATTTGTTATATGGGCTGGCAGTATAACCTAGAGGTTAGAGGAATGAGGTGTGAACGAGCTTGATACATCCAGCAGACCAGACCTGAGTTTGATTCTCACAACCTCCACTTGCATACTAAGTAACTCTGAGCAAGTCACTTAACTGCCCAGTGCTCCCAGGTCACTCCTGAAAACAGGCACGTGTGCCTAGTAGGCCTTACCTGGTTACCAAAGACTAAAAAAAAATAAAATAAAATAAATAAATATAAAACATAACTCCCCCACCCCTTCCTTTACTGCGATCCCTCCTATATATTTTATAACCAGGTAGATTTATCTCTGAATTAGGTACTGCAGGTTTCAACCATGTCTCACTTAACACCAGGACATCTGGATTATATAAGGCAATCTATGTTTCAACCTCCTGAAATGTTTACATTAAACTCTGAACACTAAAATGCATAATCTGAAGCACAACATAATGCAATCTAAAATAATCTGCTAAATCGTTAACAACAGGGCTGGTTTTACATTCAACATCCCAGATTGAACAAGCAGAAGTAAATAATGAAACCATACCCAAGCACATAACTGCATCATTAAAATCATGCCTTTCTGTTTCCTAAAATTATAGCTCATCTTATAACCAATATACTTACCCAACAGATCCAAAGTATTACAATGGTCTAAAAAGTGTTTGTAAACTGTGCCAAATGACGTCATATTAAAGGAGCCATCACTACTAGCATTGTCAAACTCACCAATACAAGAAATTACATTGTCCGTGCACAGTACACAAACAATAAACATTACCCCACTAATAACCCTCACTTAGCCATGTTGACACTACAGCAGTTCCTGAAATAAGTACACAGCATGAATCAGTCAGACATGCTTTAGAGTCTAAATTTAGCAGAATCTTTAAGATCTTAGCTGCAGGATGCAGTGCCCCAGTCCGAATTCTGTCGGACTCCGGTCAGACTCTTGTGCTTCACTTTGCCTTCCCACTTAGCCACCACTGCGTAGATGCTGCTGCATTCTAAGATGAGTAGGCTTTTGTAGGTAGATGACTCCTCCTCCCGAAGCTGCCTCCAATGGGAAAATGGGGACTGAGCCTTTAGTGAAGTGAAGTGCTTTCAGGTGTTTTGCAATTTACAGCAGGTGGCTAGTGCAGTGGTGCATTGTTGCTAGGCAACAGTTCTCGATCAGCACACAGGGACGCTCTAATTCAGAACGAGCAATTAAACAGCAGCACAAAGTATATGAGGCTATGGTTTATAATGTGATGCAGCGTCAGTGCAAATCAAGCTTAGGACAACAGTTCACAGTAGAATAGTAACAGCAGAGGCACTTCAAAATATGTTCCACAGCTCAGAAGAAAGCAGGAGCACTTTATGGCTGGTCATACAGTTCATTACAGGGGAGCAAAGTATAGAAGCAGCCTGATGTGTAGGACAATGTCGTAATGCATGTGGCAAGCAATCGGAATCACAATATAATTGGAAGCCCACAGCAGTTCACTTATAGACAAGCAGATCTGATGATGAAGTCTTCCACACTATGGTCAGACTCTTGTGCTTCACTTTGCCTTCCCACTTAGCTGCCACCACATAGTCATGGTTCTTCTTGTTTTTTGGTTCATAACATAGATAGACAGGGACCGTGTCTCCCCCTTCCATCTGAGAGTCTCAACCAGTGTCTCTATCTCACTTTTGTTAATGCCCAGCACTACAGATGCCAATTGGCTATAGACTGGAAACAGCTTTTTGCTGGAATTAAAGGACTTGCAGGAACTAGACTGCTTCATGGCAGGACTGGTCATGGGCTCAACAAAACTTCTTGTTTTGGGTGACTTCAATGCCTGGGTCAATAATGAAGCTTATCTTTTTGAAATGCAGTTCCTCCAGATGATGCCTTCACTGTGCCCATACAGGCCATTGCCAGTGGTACTCATCATAACGCTCATGCCTATGACCTGCTTTTCTCATTGGGTGTTGACATTATTGATGTCAGAGTTGATCTGGTCCTTTGCTTGGATGATCATGCTGTGCAATTCCTTTGTGAGGCTGCCCATTTAACCTCCCCAGTGGAGATGCTTAGTTACTGTCTGGTTGATGTCTGGAGCTTCAGATCTCCTGGATGTAGTGGACATCTATGACACGGAGATGACCTGTGCAATGGGAGTCAAGGCCAGGGGATGTTACATACTAACATACTAACATACTATTTGCCAGCAGATTAGGCCTTATGGTCTATTGAGTCTGCTCGAACCTAGATCCTTAGTTGGGTGCCGAGACCCTTCCATCCCTTGTTCTCTAGAAACCCCTATCATCCATCCCCACTCCCCCGGGACAGGCTATCATCTGATACATCCACTTTCTGTGTCTGTCCCACCTCTCTTGAAGCCCTCCACTGTGGATCTCTGAACCAGCTCACCAGGCAGTGCATTCCAAGGGTCCACCACCCTCTCG
This sequence comes from Neoceratodus forsteri, assembly GCA_016271365.2. Taxonomy (NCBI): domain Eukaryota; kingdom Metazoa; phylum Chordata; order Ceratodontiformes; family Ceratodontidae; genus Neoceratodus; species Neoceratodus forsteri. The sequence goes on along the minus strand of CM028131.1, from coordinate 1,434,434,281 downwards.
GTGAAAACCTCCTCCTCTTTTCCCCCTCACCCTTCCACCTTCAACTTCAAACCATGCCCTCTGGTGATACCTCCTGCTTTAGTCTAAAGATCCCTCCATGTTTACCCTATTTATTCCCTTGAGGTACTTGAAGACCTCAATCATGTCCCCCTGTCTCTCCTCTCCTCCAATGAAAACAGGCAGAGCTCCTCAAGTCTGTCCTCATAAGTCAAATCCCCTAGCCCTCGTATCATCTTTGTTGCCCTCCTCTGTACCCTCTCCAGGGCTGTGTCCCTCTTCAAATGTGGTCTCCAGTACTGTACACAGTACTCAAGTTGTGGTCTAACCAGTCCATTGTACAGCGGCAGAATCACTTCCCTGCTCTAGAGGTGATCCCCCTACGATGTATCCCAACATCCTGTTTGCCTTGCTAGCTGCCTCCTGCACTGCTCAGAGTTATTCATACATGTATCCACCATGACCCCTAGGTCTTTTTCCCTATTGAGGGCCTCCAGCGCCTCCCCTCCCAGGAGTGTACCTGTGTTTAGGGTTTCCCGACCAAGATGCAACACCTTGCACTTGGTGATATTGAAATTTAATTTCCATGTGTGAGCCCAGCTTTCCAGGGTGTCCAGGTCCCTTGCAGGGCCACCTCCCTCTTCTCCCTCAACTCTGCTCCCATCTTGGAGTCATCCATGAGAGACTCATTTCACCCTATACCCTCCCTGATGTCCGATATGTATGCATTAAACAGGATCGGACCCAGGACCGAAGCCCTGTGGTACCCCACTACCAACCTCTCTAGGGTTTGAGAGCTCCCCACAGACCACTACTCTCTGAGTGCGTCCAGCTAGCCAGTTTTCAATCCATCTGACCATCAAAGGGCCTACTTCTAACCCCATCAGTTTCTCCACCAGATCATTGTGGGGGACAGAGTCAAACGTCTTGCTGAAGTCCAAGAATAATACATCCACAGGCTTACCCCTGTCCAGTTCTGATGTTACCCATTCATAGAACTCCACAAGGTTGGTTTGACATGATCTACCTGGCACAAACCCATGTTGCGACTATCCAGACCTCCACCTCCTCCAAGTACACCCCCAATCGTTCCTTTAGTATACTCTCCATTAATTTTCCCACCACGAGGTCAAACTGATGGGTCTATAATTACCTGGTACTTCCCTCGACTCCTTTATGGATTGGTACCACATGTGCCTCTCACCAATCTCTAGGTACCCTCCCTGTCTCAAGTGACCTGCTGAAAGCTCTGCCAGGGGTGCAGCCAGTATATCCGTCAATTCCCATAGTACTCTTGGATGAGATGCCATCCATTGCCGGGAGATGTGTCTTTCTTTAGGGCCTTGAGGGCTAACCACACCCTTTTGGTGGAGATGGCATCATCGTCCCTCCCCTTACTGGTCTTTTATCCTTATCAGATGTGACCCCCTGGGGTGCCTTTCCCTCCCTCTTGCTCCATTTCTGTTGCTCCCTGATCCCTCCCTCGCTTCTATCCCCTTCATGCCATGTTTTGTAGATATCCCATCCCCCTCCCTAGTGAACACAGAGGCAAAGTACTCGTTAAATACCTCTGCCTGGTCCCTCGCCTCTTCCACCCACCCTCCTTCTGATCTCAATCTGCTGAGATGGCCCTTAGTTTTTCTCCGCTCCCCAATGTACCGGAAGAACCCTTTTTCCCTCCATGTATCCCTGTGCCAGCCGCTGCTCTTTACTGGACTTTGCTCCCCTCACCATCGGTGACTTTTCTAGATGCAAGCTGGTACATTTCCTATCCCTATCCCTCTTGTTGTTTTATATTTTTGTAGGTGCCTTCTTTTCTCTGACTGCTACCTGTACCTCACTGGACCACCAGCATGGTTTACGTGACCTTGCTCCCCATTTCAACTAGCGCAGATCCTGAATGCCTCATGAAGTCCCGTTTATGACCTCCCATCTCCTTTCCACACTTGTCATTGAGGTAATCCCTTCAAGTGATCCTTGAGAATACTTCCCATGTCCATAAAGTCTGCCCCCTGAGAGTCCACTGCCAGTGTCCTAGATCTCACCCCACTCCCCATGCTTATTTGAAACCAGACAGTATTGTGGTCACTCCCAGTCAGGGGTCCTGTACAGCTATGTCCTTACAGATCCCCATCTGCCAGAACCACATCCAGGACATGCCCTCCTTGTGGGCTCCATCACATGCTGTGTTAAGAACACATCCTGGAAGCCATCCAGCAGCCTCTGCTCCTTGGCCACCTTAGAGACATGGTTCCCCAGTTTGTACCCGGCATATTAAGGTCCCCATCAACACCACTCTTTCCCTTTTGGACCACACTGGGCAATGATGTTGTCCAGCAAACCATCCTCTAGAACATCACTCATCCTGGGGGCCTATATGCTACTCCCAGCTTGATCTTATCTCCTGCTGGGGATCGTGAGGTGACCCATAAGGCCTCCACATTCCTCTGCCTCTTCTACCATAGCAATTTCTATATCATTCTAATGAACATAGCCCTCCACCCCCTCTGACCTCCTTTCTATCCTTCCTAAGCATAGTGTACCCCTGTAGCATTTAGGTCCCAGTCGTGGTTTTGTTGGCCCACGTCTCCGTGACTGCCGCCACATCCACCCCCGAACAGCATGGCCTGGAACTCCGCAACTTGTTTCCCAAGCTCCTGGCATTTACTAACACCAACCCCACCCTTATCCCTGATCCTCTTTGTCCAGACCCCACCCAGATTCCTTATACTTCCATCCTCCCCTGCTCCTCCTGAAACCTCACCTCAGTCTGTTTCCCCCCTCCCCTCTTGGGCTTGATGGCTACTCCTCATCTGGAGGAGAGGGCTTCTGGTCAGCCCTCCTCATCCCTTCCCCCTTACAAGTTTAAACCCCACCTTTCTTGTATGTGAGTCAGCCATCCCCTGTTTAGGACTTCCTTCCCTAATGGGGCAAGATGAAACCTGTCCTTGGCATATAGTCCCTATCCTCCCAAACTCCATTCCAGTTCCCTAACACCCCCAACCCATTCTTCACCCCACTTCCTGAGCCAGTCATTAACCTCTGTGAGCTTCATTTTTTTCTCCACTGAGGCCTTTGGTACTGGCAATATCTCCGAAAAGGAAATGTTGCATCCATTATTCCGACAGACTCTGGCAAGTTCTTGGAACCTTGCTTGGATTTCAAAATGCTATTTCCCTCTAGATCATTAGTTCCCAAATGCACCAGGAAATCCGGTTTCCCTCCACAATCCTAACCATTTCATACACCATGAACTTTGCTCTGTGCACTGTCAGCCCAGAGATACTCACTACCTTCACCTGGCTGTGGCATCCACCCCTGTCCTCCCAATGGATACCCTAATCATCGAGTCTCCCAGTAACAGAACCTTAACACCGCCATCATCCTTATGGTTACCTCCACTATGCCCTCTCAGCCCCCTTCCCCTTTATTCATGATCTCAATTTCATGGAGTCTTCCTGCCTTATTAGAGACCCCTTGTCACCCTCCCCTTTCACGCCCCTTATTTTGCCCACTTAACTCAAACCCCTCTGAATAGGTGTCCTCTAACCCTCTCTTATCTGAACCATTTATCCTGGCCCTGATGGTTTCCCTTCCCCCACCACCATCCTCCCCTTGTAATAGTACCCTGCTTCCAGAGGTTCTGTGTGGGTCCCCTTTAGCTAGGGCCCCATCCTTGGTACTGACCTCCCAGCTGAAGGGGGGCTCCTCTCCCACCTCCTTGTCTCCCAGTTTCTCTCCAATCATGCTCTCCTCCCTCATGTCTGGAATATGTTGCATCTCCCCCATTTGCTTAACATATATGTTTCCCCTTCTCCCTCTGGGACTATGTCTATCCTTTCCATAGCTGGTCTGTGATGCCCTATGGGTATCCGACTCCCTCCCCCCGGCCTCTGTATAAGTTTCCTCATTTCCACCAACCCCTTCCTCCCCCTCTAGGTTGCTTAGTAGCTCAAATTTATTGTGACACTCTATATCAGCCTCCATCAAGTAACCCGAGTTTCCCCTGACTGCATCTCTAAACTGACCCTCTTCTTCCTCTCTTGCACTGTTCACCTTAGGAGCTCCCTTCCCACAGTCTGCTGTTTTAGGCTTCTGCACAACAGCCCCTCCTGACTCTTCCCCCTCCAGTCTCTTTGTATTCAGAATGTTCACCCCATACGCTTTCCCCTTAGCATCAACTTCCCTATCTAAGGGTCCTCTGTCCCTAATATCCCCCCTCCTGCTTGCTGTAACATAACGTCCTGTAATTTCAGAGCGTTGCCCCAGCCTCCCCTCAGCCCCACCCTTCTGCTGCCCATATCCACACCCCTTATCCTTGGACACCCCCCAGCTCCCACAGCTTACTCCTTAACCAATATACCTCACTCCTGATACAAGATAGCTGTCTACAGAGTGGGCAGCCTCCCTCTCTCCAGGCCCAATTTAGAATTATTGCCATCCCACAGCCTGTGCAGCCTACAACCCTTCAAAGATGCCTGCCATGGTGGAATATGGCCACCCTGATTTTCCCCCTCTGTTTATAATAGCACACCCCCTTTTCTCAGTCCCTTTCCCCTGGAGTACAGTTTCTCTCTATACTGACTGTAGTTATTTACAAACCCAATTTCAACCCCACCAATAACGTTCCCAAGTCTCACAAACACATACAGTCCAGTGTGTGTTGGTCCCACTAACAGTGTATGTAAGCAGACATCAGGTACCATACGATGTCACAGGCCCCAGCTCATGTTGCTTGAATTTCAGTCCCAAACAGAAATACTCAGCCTTCAATCCCAACCCCCAGTGGCTTTTCAGTATTTAAGAAGGCATACAAAACAGGGTGGGTGGGAGGCTCTTACCAAACACCAGGCAAACAACACATTTAAATTTCCCTCAAGTATCCCTGCCAAACAACTGTCCCCAAGACGCCAAAGTTACAATGTAACAGTTCTAATTCAAGGTAATAATTTTTAACACATAAAACTAATTTCACTTACAAACTATTCAAATATTTCAGTTAAAACAGAATATAACTCCAGCCCTCTTTCCTACCTGGCTGCTGCTTAAGCTCCCAAGTGAACAATGAAAGCCAAGTTAATTCCTGTTTAGAGACAAGGTAATTGCAGCTAATGTCCCATCCCCCAAACACCAGGCAAACAACACATTTAAATTTCCCTCTAAGTATCCCTGCCAAACAACTATCCCAAAGCCACCAAAGTTACAATGTAACAGTTCTAATTCAAGGTAATAATTTTTAACACATAAAACTAATTTCACTTACAAACTATTCAAATATTTCAGTTAAAACAGAATATAACTCCAGCCCTCTTTCCTACCTGGCTGCTGCTTAAGCTCCCAAGTGAACAATGAAAGCCAAGTTAATTCCTGTTTAGAGACAAGGTAATTGCAGCTAATGTCCCATCCCCCAAACACCAGGCAAACAACACATTTAAATTTCCCTCTAAGTATCTTACCCCCTGCCAAACAACTATCCCCAAGCCACCAAAGTTACAATGTAACAGTTCTAATTCAAGGTAATAATTTTTAACACATAAAACTAATTTCACTTACAAACTATTCAAATATTTCAGTTAAAACAGAATATAACTCCAGCCCTCTTTCCTACCTGGCTGCTGTAAGCTCCCAAGTGAACAATGAAAGCCAAGTTAATTCCTGTTTAGAGACAAAGGTAATTGCAGCTAATGTCCCATCCCCAAACACCAGGCAAACAACACATTTAAATTTCCTCTAAGTATCCCTGCCAAACAACTATCCCCAAGCCACCAAAGTTACAATGTAACAGTTCTAATTCAAGGTAATAATTTTTAACACATAAAACTAATTTCACTTACAAACTATTCAAATATTTCAGTTAAAACAGAATATAACTCCATCCCTCTTTCCTACCTGGCTGCTGCTTAAGCTCCCAAGTGAAGTGTTGAGGGCTATAATCTGGCTCTTACAGCTGCATTTGACTCCCAGGCATCTCTCTGTGTTCACCCTTTGATTTTTCACCACAGATCATGATGGTGTGATGGTGACCTGAGGGTGTTGAAGATAAAGGACCGGAAGCTGGAACATTGTTTGCAGAGGTCGAGGTCTGATGGGGACAGAGCTGTGTATTTGTGTTGAGGGCTTATTAAGATGAGTATCAATGGACAATAACTTTAAAAAAGACAGTATCCCTGTTACAGATGATTGCTCCTGGAAAAAATCAACTGGTGAACTCTTCAACAGTGTGGACAGATTATTAAATCCGATATGTCTACAGCCCTATGGAGTTTTTTCCATAGAAATGTGTGATGAGTGTAGTCCTTTTTTTCTGGATAAGATGTCCATTATATGGGCCCAGGAGATCCTAAAGCAGCCTGTCACCAGTCTGCAGTGTCCAGTCAATGATGGGCAGAGGTACCCAGTTAGTGTGGGATGAGATTAAACCAGTTTTAGTGGATTATGTTCTCTGAGTTGTCTCTGAAATGTGCCCTACTTAATGTGTATTGGATCCTGGGACTACCCAGCTTCTTCCTGAGTGCTGGTGGACTTCGGGTGTGATTACTGTTGAGATCCTCAGGTATTCCCTTGGGGAGGATTTTTTCCTTCCTTGCTGAAGAGACCAGTGGTGAAGCCTTTCCTTAAGAAACCATTGTTTGACCCGGATGTTCTCTCAGATTACAGGTCTGTCATGAATCATCCCATTTTGGTGAACTTGATCATGAAGGTGGTTACAGTGCAGCTGGAGCAACATCTGGAGAGCTATGACATCTATGAGCCCTTCTAGTCTGGTTTACAGCCTCATCATAGAATTGAGACTGCTCTAGTCAAGGTGCGCTATGATCTGCTCTTGGCAAGGGATAGAAGGCATCATTTAATCCTTGATAGTGTGGACCATTGGGTATGTTTGGCTCATCTGGGACACTATGTTAGACTTGCAGGAACAGTGTTATGGTGGTTTGAGTTCTACTTATCCGACAGGGTGCAGCAAGTGGCACTAGACACTTTAACCTTAGGCAGTGCTTCACTCTGTTGCAGAGTGCCTCAGGGGTAAATTTTAACCCCTATGTTGTTTGGCGTGTACATGCTGCCATTTGATAAGATCACTAGACAATATGGCTTGGGTTTTCACTGCTATGCTGATGATAACCAGTTGTATGTGTTTTGTACCCATAATGAAGACTTTGTAATATATAGGTTGAGTGAGAGCCTTAGGAAAATTCAGAACTGGATGGCAATTAGCTGGCATAGACTTAATCTGCAGAAGATGTAGGCATTACTAGAGGAGCAGGGTTGGCATGATATGGCACCAACCAGCAGTGATGCAGTCCTTCTATTTCTAGAAGGTGTCATGCTTGGAGCTGTTGATAGTGTTAGGAATCAGGGGATCAGTATGGACTCTGAGCTGACTTTAGAATATCAGATGTCAGGTCACGTGATGGCAGCCTAGGGACCTGCAGCTCTCTGTCTCTGCTCTGTGTTCCTACAGCTGGTTAACCGATAAAAAACACTAAACTGCTATTAAATTCTACAGAAGATCACAAGATTAGGTCACTAACAAGACCTAGACATCAAAGAAACATGCTACAATGGATGTGTATATGCAGAAATCTCCACCGCGGCACTCGCCTCCTGTGACGCCTGAAAAGGAGAAGGTTGCAAAATGGCTCAAACAGCAACCAGCCCCTACTGGTAAATCTGTAACTGGGTCTGTGGCTCTTACTGAGGAAAGGGCCTTGGAGATTATGCAACCGATGCAGAACTCTATGCCTGATATCTCAAGAAATTCACCAAGTGCATGCCACTATAGAATCGCTTGCAATAAGAGTGTCTGATTCTGAAACTCAAATAACTTCAGTTGAAAAAAAACAAGATAAAGCTGAATTAAACTGCACCAATATAACTTGCAGACTTAAAAAACTGGAGGAAAAAATGGAAGATCTCGAGGGTAGAAGCCTCAGAAATAATCTACTAACCATCGGGATCCCTGAAAAGGAAGAAGGTAGTTCCCCATCGTTTTCATCCAGAAATTATGTGAAAAAATTGTGGGTCCATCTCCGAATGGGGCAACCTATGTCATCGAAAGGGCACATAGAGCTCTGCGCCATCCACCACTTCTGAATGTACCACCAAGACCCCTTATTTTTAAATTACTTAATTTCTTGGACAAGCAGCACATCTTAGCGCAAGTTAAATCACTTCATGAAGTGCAATGGGAGGGTCGAAAAATCCGTATTGCTCAAGACCTTCCACAATCAGTCAGGCTCAAAAGGCAAGAATTACACCCAATTGTGTCTAAATTAATAGCTCCAGACAGACAGTTCTGAGTTCAATACGCTGCTATCCTGCAAGTGAAATTTAAAGATCAATGTCTCTCCTTTGACACACAGGAGCATGCATACTTGGAGCTTAAGAAACTCCTATCTGACCTTTTTAAATGATGGGTACAGTAACAGTTGTAACTTTGATGTGAATGATTGCTTCACCTATGATATTGGGTTACGATTATACTAATCTCTAACTGCTCATCATTGGCATTCTACTGAAGTCTACCAGGGACTTTGTCTGATCTATGTCTCTTGCAGCATACCCTCATATTAAATATACTGAGTGGCTCCCCTATTTGTGTACCTCCTATTGATACCTTAATTGTCCTGACACTGTTTTGATGAGAGCTTTAATCCTGGAATATCGCCTGAGAAAGGCCCCGTCGGACTCAGAAATTGCTTTAATGGCTGAGTAACAAATTTTCTTTTTGTCTTTTCTCCGGATATACAGTCCAGCTATGTGATCGAACCATCAGCATGCTTCTATGAATATAACGGATGTGTGACTTTCAAGCCTTAAATAGTTATAAATCTAAGTTCTGAAATGTGTTTGGTTTACCTCAGGTCACGATTTTATTACAACTTTTACCCATTTTTTTTTTCTTTCCCTCGTGTTTCCCGTTTTTCTTTGCTTTTTTAGTACTGTGATGACTAGCGGTACAAATGAACAAAACCATTTTAAAACTGTCTGCAAATTATGTACAAGTATTGTTTAGTGTCAAAAAACTATAGAAGGAATGATTATACGATACCCTGCTTCTGTATTTTTGAAGTTGTTGTATTGAAACTACAGTGACTTGTTGCACAATATATGTTGATGGGGATGTGGAGGGGGGACGAGCTAGCTCGTGGGTGTGCATTGAAACATCACCTGGCTGGATTATTAAGCCAGTACAGTTTTGTAGAACTGGGGGTAGTATAGTGTAGTGGATTGATAGAAATAGTTAGTTAGTTGAATAGATTAAAAATGGGACAGTTTTGTGTTGATTCATGTGGGGGGGGCTGGGATGCCAAAATCCTTCTTAACAGGGTATGGACCCCACAATAACAAAATCGAAGGGCAAAGTAAATTAGAACATTATGAATATAGCTTGCTCTCAGGTCAATTCTTAAACAATGAGTGGAGTATATAACATTGTTACAGGGAATGTTAGTGGTGTCAAAGACAGATGTAAATGTCAAATAGTTCTAAAGCATTTATGTCATCTTAATGCTGGGATTGTTTGTTTACAGGAAACCCATTTCAGAAGAGAGGATATTTCTTTTATGTAAAACATGGGTTGGTCAAGCTTATGGATCAGGAGTCTCTACTAATAAGGGGGGGTGGCCATACTTATTGCCAGATCTATCCCTTTTAAGTTAATACAAGAAGTATGGGATGCCAATAGTTGTTATTTACTATTACAAGGTATGTTACAAGCCCAACAAATTTTACTGACCTCTCTATACACCCCTAATGTTGATTCTCCCCATTTCTTTTCCCACCTTTTGAACTTAGTGGCTTCACCAAACCCGAGATTTATATTCTTGGGAGGGGACCGGCACCTGACACCACATATATAACTTAACAGATCACATAGCAGAAGAGTAGGTCCCTCTCCAGCCCAAAGATCCCTGTCAGATTTCATGTCCAGTGCAGGCCTAGTAGACATATGTAGATTACTAAATCCATCCTAGAGATCCTATACTTTTTTCTCGCCTCCCCATCGAACTTACTCCAGAACTGATTATTTTTATATAAGTTCCTTTTCCCTTCCCTGGGTGCTGGCTAGGGAAATAAAAGCAAGAGTCATCTCTGAACATTCCCCAGTTACTCTTACTTTCCTTCAAGTCCCTATCACACCCTGTGGTGACTAAACAACCAATTACTTAAAAATCTAGCTACCCCACCTTATATTAAGGAATTTATTACCCATTTCCTGAAAACTAACACAGTCTTGGTCACTAAAGTGGATGTGATATGGACTGTCTTGAAATGTGCACTGCAGGGTGAATGTATATGCCTAGCATCTGTCAGATCCAGGCAATCCCGTAAGAAAGTGGAGGAGTCATTATATGCTATACAGAATGTGGAGAAGAATATTAAAAATAACTCATCTGAAGCGAATTGGGCTAATCTGCATACCATGCAGGCTCAATTCTTTGAGTTAATGTCCCAGAAGGCTGAACTAGCATTAAAAAGGACCAAACTTAAATACCTAGAATTGGGCGAGTGACCAGGGAAACTTCTTGCCATCCAGATTAAACAAGCTGAAGCAACCCGTCATGTACTGGGACTGAGATCAGGAGGGGATAACTCAATTAATACAGATCCTAAAACAATTGCCATGATTTTTAAAGATTATTTCCAAAAACTATATAATATTCCCACCAGTGAGAAATAACTAAATATTTAAACTCAGTGGTCCTCCCCTGCCTGTCCCAAAATATGACAACAACTCTTGGTAATCCAGTTACTGAGTGGGAAGTAGAACAAGCCATACAACAACTTTCTCAGGACAAATCAACCTGACAGGATGGCTTAACTAACAATTTATACAAATCCTGCCTTTCAGAATTTATCCCTATATTAACTGATGTATTTAATCATTGGTTCAATAATGGTTTCTTCGAAACCAGATTTTCCGAAGCAATTATTACCCTTATCCCCAAACCTAACAAAGACCCCTATTACCCAGAAAATTACCGCCCCATATCATTATTGAATACTGATATTAAAATTTTAGCTAAAATTCTGGCAAATAGGTTGGGACCTATCATGAGAAATTGAATTGGGTCAGAACAAGTCGGTTTCATGGCAGGTAGATCCTCCAGTGACCATATATGCTGCCTACTACACCTACTTTCCTTGTCCTGTAGTTCAGATATTCCCTTTGTACTGATTGCACTCGATGCTGAAAAGGCATTTGATCGAGCCTCCTGGGGCTTTTTATTTGCTGTACTGGGCAAGATGGGCTTCCCAAAAAATGTCATTAAGTGGACATGACATCTTTACTGTTCACCTACTGCACGAGTATGATGTAACGGTATCCTTTCTGATCCAATAATACTACAACAGGGTACCAGACAGGGTTGCCCATTATCTCCCCTCCTTTTTAATTTATATCTAGAGCCTTTTCTTAGAAAATTGATAGCTTCCACAGAACTTCAGGGCATAAAAGCTGGAAATAGTAGGCACCATGTATCCACCTATGCAGATGACTTATTATTGCATCTGGAAAACCCAATTTGTGGTGTGCCTGCCTTACTTGGGGAACTTGATCTCTTCTCTAAAGCATCCTACTATAAACTTAACCCAACCAAAACCAAAGTTTTCCCATTGAATGTTAAAACTTTACCTTCAGATGTTGAAGAATACAAACTAATATGGGAACCGAGGTTTTTGGCTTATTTAGGCATTAAAGTCTATAAAGAATTCCCCTCCATAATGAGAGAAAATTTCACCACCTTACTGACTACCCTTAAAACAGATTTAGCTAGATGGAGTACTCTACCAATCTCCTTATGGGGATGAATAGCAACAATAAAAATGAATGTGTTATCCCGCATTCTTTACCCTATGGGAATGCTGGGCCTTTTTTCCTCTAAGAAGTGGTTTACACAATTGCAAACAATAATTAATAATTACCTATGGAAAGGAAAGGGAGTAGGGTGAGCTTACTTTAAACTCACTGACCCAAAATTGCAAGGAGACCTTGCTCTCCCCTCTTTTATGTACTATAGTGCAATTCATATTAGTATACTGGTCCACTGGTCACTTACACCTGACCAAAGAAACCAGGCAATCCCACAGTCTCTGTGGTAAGATATAGAAATGAGTTTAGTAAGGCAATCCTCCTGCACTGTACCTGCCTTAATACATTCCTTACCTCAATGTATACCCAGAGTATTAAGAAATACCCCCATTGGATGGACTATCAGGGTATTACGTCAGCTACAAAAGCAGTTAAATGTTGAGTGGCACAAATCCATGGAATACCCATTGATAGGAAACCCACACTTTTATATTGGGAAGCTTCCCATTTTACCCTCCTTTTGGACCCCCTTAACAAACCTTAAAATTTCTGGACATCATTCACGAGAAAAAATGCTGCCGTTCATACAAATATGTCACTCTTTTAATATCCTGGATACAGATATTTTTAAGTATTGGCAGTTAAAACATGCTGTCATCTCATTCCTTGATAGAACATTTCATATTGTGCTGGTGGCAAGGGAATTATTGCCCCTTCTTATGACAGCAAACCAACCACATTCTATATCCAGAGTGTATAAAGAGCTGCAAACCCTAGATTATACTTTGCCAAAAGGTATTTGTTATTACTGTGTTAATAAGCTCTCTATACAAGGTAATACCACCATATGGCGCTTTGTATGGTGCAATCAATATAGATATATTAAACAGGACAGGCTTCACCTAATACAATTCAGTATTATGCATAATCTGTATTTTACCCCTGTATTTCTAAAATCAGAAGGCTTTCATCACCACAATGCCAGTGCTGTTCTGGTTCCCCTGGAAATCTGTTTCACATGCTATGGTCTTGTCCTAAAGTGGTAAATATGTGGCTTAAGGTTAAAAAATCATTGAATTCATTATTGGGATTAGACTTACTATTTACCCCTGAGGTTTGCCTCCTAAACATATTCCCTCCAGAAATTATTAAATGCAAGAAATATTACATGGCTCTTATTGCTGCAGTTGTTAAACTTGTTATTATGAGGCATTGGAAGGATGAAGGACTCCTATCTTTATTAGAATGGCACAAAGAGGCTTTACTGGCCTTATGATTAGAAAAACGCATTGCCATGATGGCTAATAAGAACCAAATGTATCTTACTAAATGAGGAGCACTAAAATCCCTTCTTATTGCATGGAAACCATAACCAAGTCCATACTCGACTTAGATTAGAATTCCTGTATTTAAGTTGTTACCTCATGATTTTGGCAAGGGGAGAGGGGTGGGACTGCATGTTGGGATATTATAGATTGTACATTACTTACAATCAGAAGAAGACTTTGTTTTATAGATCATTGTACCTATGTAACATCATCTCCTCAATGTATACTGGATTACTTGCACTTGTATTGTACTACAAATTAATAAAGCATATTGAATTACAAAAAAAAGAGAATATCAGGTGTCAGCTGTGGTTTGCAGTGGTTTAACCATCTCCAAAACATCTCCCAGATCAAGCCCTTCCTTGAATCAGCCAATCTGGTGACTCTGATGCATGCCCTGGTTACATCTAGATATGAGTACTGTAATGCTCTATGCCTAGTGTTATCCACAAGACCGAGGTGTCACTTGCAGCTTGTTCAGAATGTGGTAGCCCAGATTGTTGCCACAGCCTCATGATTTGAGCATATCATGCTGGTTCTCCGTGCTGTGCATTGGCTGCCAGTGTGATGGAGCATTAACTTTAATGTTTGCTTGTTAACATACAAGGCCCTGTGTGGTGCGGGTCTGAGCTATCTGAAAGAGAACCTGATTCTGTATGCTCCAGGCCACCCACTTCGGTCAGTTGAGGTGGTTTTTTTCATGGTTTAAAGATCAAGAGTTACTGTAAGTCCTCCGGGGATAGGGCATTTGGTGTGATTGTCCAGATTTTGTGGAATGCTCTTCTCTCCAAGGTCAGAGACGCTCTTCCCGAAACCTTTTTAAATATCTTCTGGAATCTCTTTTTTTTTCGCTTTGAGTTTGGGGTCTAATTCTGCTGCCTTTTAATAGTTTTAATTTTATAATCTCCTAATTATTTATACTTATTTTCTGTGATTTTATTGAATGTTTTTGCTGCTTTTATTGTGTGATGGCCAGAGCCCCTGGCATTGGGGGCCATATAAATACAATTGCCTTGCTTGCCTTGCCTTATGCATTAGTATACACTGAAATCCCTTCTTTTTTCTTGTTTGGCTTGTCCTTCCTGTATAGTTTACAGTTGTCTTATTCCATTCCTCACAGGTCATTGTCATCCCACCATTTCTCTTTCATTCCTAATATATTCATTTTATCCATTGTAGCCAGTATCATAGAAACAGAAAAATGTTGGCAGAAAAGCACTGCTAGGCCCACACAGTCTGCCCAATGGTTCCCTACCCATTTTGTTTCTCCACGGGCCTTAAATGGTCTTGTTTCCTTGATTTGGCACATTTATTTTGCCTCCTGCATTTATTGCTTATTCTATATTTTTAGTTTATCATTCTCAGAAATACTTCTAGCATTGTGGTATGTGACTTTCATGCTTGGGGCTGGCAGTATAGTCTAGAGGTTAGGGTGATGAGTTGTGAATTAGTATGGTACATCCAGCAGACTTGAGTTTCATTTCAACGACCACTACCTACATACTGTGTGACTGTGAGTAAATTACTTAACCACCCCAGTGCTCCTTGGTCACCCCTGAAAATAGGCATTCATGCCTAGTGGGCCTTACTCTGTTACCAAAAGAATAAAATAATATATGTGCACCTCTGACCTTTCTATCAGCCTGACCTCCTCAGGCCTGCTACTATATGCCCACATTTTGGAAAGTAAACATGGTTATCCACATCTATATTGAATAAGGATAACTAAGAATGAAGTTTTCAATCTCAGTTATGTACTATCTGAGTATTTAACAAGGAATATAAGGTTTTAGCATTTATACGGAAGGTGTGTCTTCTTTCAGAGAACCTGTTGGGCTAGGCATGTACATTTACTGAGCTGCATGACATACAACTGACATAGCACTAGAGAGAGTTTGTAGAAAGTTGGTGAAATAATTAAGCAATATACCACAACAGGGTGTGGGTTATGGCAGGATTTACCATGCCTGGTGTGGTTCAGTCATGTGGCTGAAGGCCGACTGAGTAAACCACTCCAGAGGTGGTAAATCCTGCCATGACCCACACACTGAAGTGGTATATTGGGATTATACAATGCCCCCCCCCCCTTTTTGAGCTAGAAAATTAAATAAAAAGTTTTTTTGGGGGGGCATTTTTATTTATTTTTATTGCATTTGCTACTGCACCAGAAAAAATAGTGCTGGTTGCTATGGCTGTTGCTATGGGTGCAGTGTGCTGATCCCAATGCAGCTTCATATGTAAACAATTACATGTGATTTTTTTTGTTTGTTTTTTGTTTAAGAGAGGGGGCCTGGCAGTGGTTGGCTGTTTGTTTATAAATCATGCTCCCACTCCACTGACTGCCACTGTTTTTCCCCCAAGCTGGCAAGCAGCTTGAGTGAGGCATGCACACCATAACTATTGACAGCGCGGTTCATCCTGTGGTACCTCCATCCTGACTCAGGGGGCAATTTCTTTTCTGCTTTTTTTCAGTTTTATTTTTAGTATGTGCTGCTTTTTTAAAGTTATGGTTGATACTGACAGAAAGAACAGGACTACACTCAATGAGAGAGAGTTAACTAGTGGCAGAGGAGCCAGAGTGGAAAGTGATGGCAAAGTGCAGAGATCTGGTTTAAGCGGGACTGATCGTTACGTGTGGCTGCATATTTTAAATGTGGAGTGGTGGCCAGTAATGGAGAAGAGATGGAGTGAGTCCTGGGAGTGAGTGTGCAGAAGGCAGGATTCAGTGACAGTTTACTATGGAGGCGCCACTTACCAGTTGTTAGGAACGTGGTGATGGAGCAGAACCGATATGACGCAAGTGAGGTATTTGTAAACGGTCACCAAGGAAATGCTGTAAAGAAAAAAATTTGCTCTAGGAAAAAAACATGGTGTTGCTCTTTGCAGTCAGCTTAATAGTACAGTGTCTCTCACTCCAGGAAGCTGTCCGGCAGTTGTAGCAGGAGTTGCTGTTAGCAGCGATATAAGATGGTGGGACGTTTGTTTTGATTTTGGGGGTTGCATTGATTTTTTGGCAGAATCGGCTGACTGGCATTTTTACCCATTAGTATATTGCAGGATTTACCATGGGTAAAAGATGCCAGTCAGTCAATCAGATTAAAAAATTCTCAGGCCCCATTGTATAATTATGAACTTGCATGATAGCCAAAGCTGCTCCATAGATGTAATTTAAGAATGGTATGTCTATTAAAAATTTAAATAAGGAAAAGTATTTCATAATTCATACTGGTGTAATGTTTATATAATTAATGAAGTATAACTGAAGTAGGTTCACTGAGACTGTATATTTATTTCTAAATACAGGACAACTCCATTGATAAAGCTTACTGTTGGTAAGTGAAATGCTGAGACATTAGACTGCTAGTGAAGATTGCTCTGCATCAGCAAAATAACATTTATAAACTGATTTGAACTAAAATTTGTTGCTATGAGTGTCAGTCTGTACTCATTTTTGAAGATTTCCATTAGCCCCCCCCCCCCCACTAAATTTAGCCTGACTGGCCTATAGTTACAACATTCCTGCCTGCTGCTGCCCTTATGCAGAGGGACTATATCAGTCCTTTTCCAGTCCTCTGGAGTCACTCCTGCTTGCAGTTGACTATTGAATACGGCTGTCAGCGTAGCAGTTGGCAGTTCCCTGAGCTCTCACAGTACTCTGGGATGTATCCCATCAAATCTCATAGTCTTATCAGCTTTCAGCCTGGCAAGTCCTTTCAGTACTCTTTCTTCTGAAGATGGTCTTGTGTCCACCCCTTCCTGACCTGTTTTTACTTCTCTCTGGTTGATGGCCTGTTCCTCCTTCACTCTACCTTGAAACCCAAGCAAAAGTACCTATTCAAAATCTCAGTTTTTTTTCTTGATCTCCTTCTTCACAGCCTTCCCCTTTCACCTTACTTACCCTCAATCACAATTCCACCCCTAGCTTTTCTCCATTCTCTGACATACTGCAAAAAAATCTTATCCCCCTTTCTCACTTCATTTGCAGTTCTTTCCTCTGCCTGTGTCATAGCTCTCTGAATCATCTTTCCTGCTTCCTCCTGCCTGGCCTGGTACACTTCACTGTCCTCTTCCTTGTGACTTTCTTTGTATCTTTTGAATGCTGCCCTTTTTTTCACTGTATTTTTACATTTCCTTAGGGAACCATAATGGTCTCCTTTTCCTCTTGTGTTTTCTTACCCCTTTCACACAGAGGCTTATTGCCTTAATTATGTGGTCCTTTATTCCCTGCTACTGCACCTCCATCCCTGGTTGTCCCCAGGCATTTTCTGAGGCCATCTCCCATTTCTTTGAAACATCGCCTGCTCAAATCCAGGACTCCTGTCTTCATGTGACACATCTCAGCTGCTTTCCTTATGTTGAATCGTACCATACAGTGATCACTGGTGCCCAGGGGACTTCCAACTGTGATGTTTGCAAAGCTATCCCTGTTTGTGAGTACCATGTCCAATACTGCCCCACCCCAGTACATTTGTTTACAAGCTGTCTGAGGAAAGCTCCCTGCAGAGAGTTTAGGATGGCCCTGCTCCTTGCCAAAGTTGCATCTGATATCTTTCTCTCCACATCTGGTAGATTGAAATGTCCAACTAATACCACCAGTCCTGTCCCTGCCATCCTGATAATGACCTCCCATAGGGATCTGTCCATTTCCTTCTTTTGTGCTGTTAGTTTGTAAACTACTGTCATCCACATAGAGGTTCTATAGACCATCTCCAGGATATCCCCAGAACACCTCTTGACCCTTCTCACCTTGACATACCTGCAGTTCAGTGAATTTTATTTTCTCCCTCACATACAGTACCACTCCACCTCCCTTCTTCCCAACCCTGTCTCTCCTACAAAAGTGAACAGCCTGGTATGGCTATGACTCAGTTGTTGCACACAGCGCACCATCTACCGTATCCGTAATGGCCACTTGATCCAGGTTAGCCTTTTCCATGATAGTCTTACATTCACCCAGTTTGTTTTTTGGCTTTTTACATTAGTGCACATACACTTCCAGATATGGACTTTGTGTGTGTGTGTGTCTATGTGTGTGTGTCTGTGTGTGCGTGTGTGTATATGTGTGCGTGTCTGCCACTTTACAGCCAGTTGTAGTACTTGCTTTTAGTTGCTATATATTTCCCCCAGTGCATAACCTTATTCAGCCTGACTCCACCTGCCCCATCTTCACCTTCTCTGAGACTGACCTCCTGCCAGCCATAGGTTGTCCCCCAGGGTGAGGCCATCAGTGTGGGGCAGGTCCCTATGGATACTAAATCCAGTGGAGAGGCAGGTTAGTGAAGAGAGTCCCAATATTCATCAAGAATAATCCAGTGAGTTGTCAGCATTTTCTACTTCACTTGTGTTCCTACCAATATGGCAGCACAATTTGTCTGCAGCATGTGCACAACAGGCATGCACATAAATGCACGGCTTCTCTCCCTTCTCCTTACAATCCCAGTTTGCACCTGGCTGTAGAGGATAACCAGTAGGCATGTGTGCAGTGGCCAGTGGACACCCGACCATTCCAGAGGAGGTGAGCATGTGCTTGGATGTTCATGCCTCCTCCCCTCATTGATTCTGAAGCAGTATGAGATCATTCCTGAAGCTGGTTCACCAGTAAAGCAAGTGGCAGTGCTACCATTGTGCCAGCAGGCTGGTTTTGCCTGTTGTGTTGCTCAAGTGATCTATCTTTCCAAAAAATATTTTCCTTTTCTTCTATCACAGGTCATCGAGTTTCCAAGAAAAGTGAGCCATGCTTCCCTGCACCAACAACAGATACATATATTTTTCCTTAGAGTCCTAAGAGTAAAACTTTTATCCACAAACTGTATCAGTAGTACCTTAGAAAAGAGAGAGCTTCTGCTTACTTTTCTTTAATCTTCTGCTGTAGGTCCAAGAAGACTCCCATGATTAGATCATCTAATTATAGTAATCTAAATGTATTCTGTAACTCCAAACTTTCTGTTGCATAAATGCAATATACTTTACAATGCTGTGTGTAGCTTTGTCTTATGGTATGATTGGCAAACCCATCATTGACAGCTGTACGAAACATTGCACTGGCTCTCAGTCTCTAAGTGAAAAGGATTTCAAAATTCTTGATGCAAAGAAGATAAGAATAGAAGAACAGTTACCTGTTTACATGGTGCTAAAGTAACAAATATAAGTAAAAACTTGAAGGGAGTACTTTTAGCAGTTGGAAATGATCCCCAAATTCTAATCAATGTGGGGGTAAGTGACATGGGAAGAAGAGATGAAAATCAAATATAAAGACACAGAGATCTGAGGCAGCAATTGTAAAAAATGTAAACAGGAAGTGAGGAATGAGGGTAGCTGGAGTAAGGGACCAATAAGAACTACAAGCAATGTAGTGAGAAAACAACAACAACAACAACACAAAATCTAAAAATCATAGCACTTAATGGACGAAGTCAGGTAAATAAAATAGATCAATTTAAAATGTTGCCAACTAAAGGAAGATCAAGCATTGTTGCTGTAACTGAGACTCGGTGGGAACAAGAAGACTGACAGAAAAAACAACTGGAGGCTTACAACCTGGTCCACAAAGACAGAAAATGGAAGAAGGGGGGAGGAGGAGGAGGAATGGTGCTATATATTAAAGAACATCTACAAAAACTGAGGTCACTATTGAGTATAAAGATGAAAACTTTGAATCAATCTAGACACATATATCTACCTTAAAACACCATAGCCTAATAAATGGTAACTGAATATAGCCCCTAATACTAATAGAGAGAAATGCAGTATGTACAGTATATTGAGGAAATATAAACTCAAACTGACAAAGGGCAAGTGCTGGTGTTTGGGGACTACAATCTACCAGAAATAAACTGGGAAAATTAAGAGACTGCAGGAACAGAGGGGAAATCTTCCTAGACATGGTAAGATCCCAACAGTATTTACTGTGACCAAATGGTATAAGGCGGTGTTTAAACACAAGTACAGTGGCATCCCCCAGGATAAAAACCACTTTTAAAGCACTATGCAGTATGCTGCAGCAGACCTACTGAATAAAGCAATGTCATTTCAATGGCAATTAGTCCCTTTTGTCATGCAGGAAACTGTGGCATTCACTTCATCCTGGCAGTGTCACATTTTCCTGAATGACAAAAGGGGTAAATTGCCATTGAAATTACATTGCGTTATTCAGTAGGTCTGCTGCAGCATTCTGCAGAGTGCTGCAAAATGCTGCAGAATTGCGTTTCATCCTGGGGGACACCACTGTAGGTGGTTAGCCTACTAACAGCTGCAAATAAAAGTCTAAACAGTGTAGCACATGAATTGGTTGCAATTTCAAGAAAAAGCATGAAACTGGATGTAGATGTTAAAGCTTTATTTTAAACAGCCCAAATGGTAGCTCTGCCCTGCTCTTCAGCTCTCCCAGCCTTCCTTAGGGGGGCGTGCTACATTGTTTGGACTTTTATAGACATGGTAAGAGAATGCATTCTTAGACAGCTAGTTAAAACACCAAAATGGGGCTCAAATATATTAGATCTAGTCCCAACAAACTCTTCATTTAATATTACTTAGAGAATTACATAAACATTAGGAATCAGTGACCACTCTGTAATTGTGTTAGCTGTAGATACAAATGTATGGAAAACAACTATATATAACCACAACACTTGGACTATAAAAACATGAGGGAGGAAATCTGTAAAAGGATCTGGGAGGTAGAAATGAAAGATCAAACAGCATAAAATTGTTGATACATCATTCAAAGCAAATTAATGGAATTAAGAAATAAAGATGTGCCAGGCAAAAATATTTATAATACAAAACAAAAAGAAAAACTAGAAAGGTTGGCAAGGATGGAGGAATGGTCAAATATATGGCAGCTCAGATTCAATGCAAAGAAGTGCAAGGTAATGCACCTGGGAAAAAAAACCCAGAGGAAGAGTACACAATGGGAGGTGAGATAATAACAACAACAAAAATCGAAAAAGACCTTGGAGTAATTATAGCAAATGACCTAAAGATGGGCAAGCAATGTGAGAAGGCAGTAAGGAGAGTGGGGTGATACCGGGATGCATAGGGAGAGGCATCAACAGTAGAAAGCAGGAAGTTGATATCCTTCAGTACAGACAGTTGGTGAGACCCCATCAAGAGTACTGCATGCAATTCTGGAGACCCCATCTCTGCAAAGACATAGACAGAGTGGATGCTGTTCAGAGGAGGGCAACCAAAATGGTGCAGGGTCTGCACCAGAAAACATATGAGGAGAGACTAAAGCAGCTTAATATGTATACCCTTGAGGAAAGGGGAAGGGGGTATGATAGAAACTTTCAAGTATCTCAAGGGAATTAACAAAGTACAAGAGGGTAGTATCTTTCAGAAAAAGAGATGTGCAAGAACAAGGGGGCACAATTTGAAGATAGAGGGGGAATGGCTCAGAGGTAATGTTAGAAAGTATTTTTTCACAGAGAGGGTTGTGGACGCATGGAACAGCCTTCCTGAGGAGGTAGTGGAATCAGGAACAGTGGGAGAATTCAAGAATGCATGGGACATACATTAGGCAATTCTAGTGGGGGGTAGGAGGAAGTAAGCTGTTGATTAACTAGAATCTGCAGCTTATCCATATGGTAGGGAAATGGGCAGACTGGATGGGCCAAGTGGTCTTTATCTGCCATCTAGTTCTATTTTTCTAGAAAAAATAAGAAGGGAAAAGTGGAGTGCTTATACAAATACCAAGAATTACCCTTGTGAGGAAAACATGAAGAGTGCCTCAGGGATCAGTGCTGCAGCTACATTGTTCAATATTTTCATTAGTGACATGGTCATCAGTGGAAACAATTTTCTATCTAAATGTGCAGATGATACTAAGCTAGGTGGCAGGGTAAACAATGCTGAAAGTGGTTTGCCACTGTCATCTGATTTAAATAAAATTGAACAGTGGGCCCTAGATAATGATATGAAATTCAATGTTGCTAAATGTACGGGTTATGCATTTTGAAAAAAAAATACAAACACAAACTACTTTTTAAACAACACATTAATCAACGTCTTTACTTGCAAACAGGACCTTGGTATCCTTGTGAACAACAGACTAACATCACTAGACCACTGTATAAAAAACACCCGATTGGCAAACAATTTACTGAAACATATCTGCACCTTTGTTACTAGGACAGAACAATGCCTAGTCCCTATCTATCCAACATATGTTAAGTGATATTTAGATTAAAGTTCTCCCTTCTGGAGCCCCTACCTTAAGGGAGACATAGCTATGATCGAGAGGATCCAGATGAGGGCAATAAAAATCATTCTGAGACTATCAAACAAGGATTATCAAACAAGACTCAATGAAACTGGCCTCTTCTCTCTCTTCATACTAACAGATGTAGAGGTGATCTCCTTCACATATACAAAATTCTACAATCTCAACTTTTGATGGAACAATGTGGACTCAGATTTTTAAACAGGCAGACTGTAGCCAGATTACACAACAAGCAACTTGCTGTTGAATGGGAAAACACTTCAAAAAGAGAGTTCTTCTTTAATATTAGAGCCTCCAATGCCTGGAACAACCTTCCACAGGAACTTGTTGACTCTAGCAATTTCAATATATTTAAAAACAAACTAGACAAATGACTCTGCTGTATTCCACCACAGGTTAATTGCCCGCTTGCTGTGGGGGACAATCATGATGGATGTAAGACTACTTTTGTCCTTATAAATGTGGAGGTATGAGATATACAGATGGACACTGACACAGAACTTCAGGTGCAACCCATTGCTGGCAGAGTGGGATGTTTGTTAAATCAATAAGTTTCTTTATAGGCAGCAAGGCAGCAAATAATGATGCAGAAAATAATATATTCAAAATAACAGAAAACAAAAGCACAAGCAGTCTAGTACAAGATAGCAGTCCTCTCTCTATACACAGTCAGCATAAACTGATCCTATCTCCCTGGCACATGCTCAGATGGGGCTTCGTATCCCTGCCCACCTGAGTCAGGTGATCTAAAATCAGAAAACTTCTTATAACAAACATATTATTGTTTTTCACAATCATATGAGAATATAGCAAATTCTTAAACATAAGCACTGGTCATTGTATAGTAAAATAAACTTTCCCTGTAGTTTTTCTACAAACAAAATTCTCCCAGCATATGATTGACAGGCTGTCTGTATAAAAGAAAGCCACAAGGGGCTGCTGATTCCCTATAGTGCTGTACAACAGACAGTAGCTCTGAGGGGCTGCAGGCCTCACACCCAAAGTGTAACTTTTACTAACTTTTTTTTATTATTATTTTATCCTCCTGTGGCCACCTCTCGACATCCCAGCTGTACTTCTCACAGCCTGTCAGTTGGGATCCAGCTGCCTTCCATCTCGCCCGGGACCACTGGCACCCCCCTATAGCCCCTGCGGCTTACCCCCCACCATGGGGTGGCAGGGACCCCCCAACTCCCCACCCAGACGGATCCAGCTCAAGTGCCAGAGTCCCGATGAACATTCACGGACAGCCAGCAAGCCGTAGGAGGCGCCACTCTTTTCCGTGTTCCAGGATTCCCCGAGTCAGTGAGTGTGCAATGACACTAGTGGCCGGGAGTGTGCACACATCTGCACGCACCCATGTCCAGGCGTCTGCCCCCGATTCCACCCCTAAGTATGGCATGCACCTTCACCTCCCAGCCTCCACCAGGTGGCAGTTGGGAACCGGCCATCATGGACCACCCTCCCCGAAGAGGGAGAGCAGTCCTTTGGACACTCAATCCCTCTTCTCCCCTGCCAGCCCCTGGTGACCTGAGCTCACTCCTGAACCCGGGTTGCCAGTGTGGTGCGAGGTGTGGCATCCAGTGCCTCAAACCTCAGCTCCACTGGGCCAGCACAACTTTTACTAACTTTTAACAGTATTTGCATCACTAACTGCATAAACTGCATAATCATTGATGTTTCATGTTTAGGGACAAACAGGACCCACAAGAAACTGCAAAAGGACTAAAAAGAAATTATTTTTGTTTCCTTTGTGTTTGTTTGCTGTAGGCCTCACTGGGGAAATAAAATTGAGCTGTATTTCCTGGTAGACAAACTGTTACTAGCATGCAAGCTCTGTAAATACTTTTCCTAGGGTTATTACAGCAGCTTTGTAACAAGCAGAGCAATGTTTTATGATGGGTTTGTTAAATAAATAGCATTTGGAAAAGTCAGGGGAGTTTGATGCAGCCCTCAGACAGCTGAAATGTCAAACTGACTGCAGGCTGATATTTCAGTAGCTTCTCCTGATTTTTGGTAGCAAAGGAGAGCATAGAGCCTCTAGTTGCCTTCTAAACTTCTAATTCCTAAAAGGCAGCATTCTGAAGAGGCTCTGGGGAAAAGCACATTCTTTTAGGAGAAAGCATTTAAAACTGGAACCCAGTGCTTATATGAAGTTTTCAGACCGGGGTTACCTGGACCTTTCATTCAAGTAGTTCAACAACATAACAACAATTCAGTAATGGCATTTTAGTGTTTAAGAAACTAAGAAAGCACAATGCAATGCAATAGCAGATAGCATATAAAATGCCTAAACATAAAGAGCACATAATGCATAATCCTTGTATTTTTACATGTACAGAAACGTTAATGCATATGCTAAACTGTACCCACAGGCATCCTAAAGATGTCAAGGATTCTTTAGCTCTCGTAACCTGTGGACCTCAGGAAATAAGAGAAAAAATGCAAGAAGGTTACCAAGGGGTTGGGGGTTGCCTGGAGGTAGCCTCCCTCCAAACAGGAGACAAAGGGATAGCCACAGAAGAGGGAAAGATAGATGGTTGCAACCAGAAAGAGAAAAGAATGTGGGTCCTTAAAAAGTGGCAGGGATGCACCCTGTCACATTTACTCCACATTTTTTATAGGGAAACTGTCTGGACAAGTTACTCTTCCATAGCACCCTGGAAGGGGTAGACCTCCTGCTCACCCACTCTCAGGAGTTCCATTCCAGGGTCCCATATCATAATACCAAATGACGGCTGTAAATAGCCGATTACAGTGAAACAATTTCATAAGAATCTTTACCCTAGAATCTACAATGACATCAAAAGCAGAGATATATACACATTTGTTACACACTTATTGAAACTGTACAATCATTTTTCATTCATAGATGCTTCATTGTCTGCCCCGTACCTGGACAAATAATCAGCATTAGTGTGATATTTCCCTTTTTCTATGGGACACAGTAAACTGGTAGGGCTGCAGAGCCAGATACCAATGCATAATGTGAGGGTTCTTTTCTCTCATTTGCTGCAACCAGCACAATGGATTGAAAATACAGTCATCTGATTCCCCTTGGGAGATCTATGCTCATCTGAAGGATTTGGGTTACAAATTAATGCAAATGGTTGCAGCTGGAAGTAAAGACCAAACAAAAACTGATGAGGCTATTATCATAGAACAGTTTATTAAAATCCTTCCCCATGACATCCAATTCTGGGTAAAGGAGCATAAACCTGATGAAGTTGAGAAAACAGTCGCCCTTGCTAAGGATTTCCGAACAGCCAGACCTGGGAAAGGAAAGCAAACTCAAGGGAACTCTACAGCCAGTAATCCTGCTACTCCAGTAAGAACTTTTAATACTACTAGAAACAGACCTGATGGGAGACAGGATAAAAAGGAAGGACACCCCTTTCAGACATTGTATGCCATGCATGTCATAAAAAGGGACATCTGGTATGAAACTGCAAAAGTGTAAAACAAGACTTTGAACATTTGGCCTTAGCCAACTGGGCACTGCACATTGCACCAGTAAATTAAAGCAAAACACAAAGAAACTAAAACATTAGATTAGGAAGGAGAAAAGGAAATATGAGATTCAATTAGCCAGAGATAAACACAGTCCATGATTTTTATGAATATATTAATGCAAAAAGGAATGGGGACATGAGCATAAGGCCATTCATAACAGAGGAAAACAAAATCAGTAATAACAAAGAGATAGCAGATAAAGTAAAGAAATATTTTTGATTGGTATTCTAGCTGAAAGACAAAAAAAGACTGATACTTTTTTTTTTTTTAGTTGCTTAACCAGGATTAGCACACTAAGCTGAAAGCTTTTTTACAGGTATGACCTGGGAGCACAAGGAAATTAAGTGACTTGCTCAGGGTCACACAGTATGTAAGTGGAAGCTGTGGGATTCAAACCCAGGTGTGGTCTGCTGGATATACCAGATTTGCAGTTCAGAGCCTTAAACCACTGTACTATACTGCCTCCCTATTAATAAAGAACAAGTAAAGAGAATAGGTAATGAGGCAGTACTGGCATTACTCAAAAAACTACAGGTGGATAGAGCAGCAGGCCAGTTGGACAAACACCAAGACTTTTAAAGGAAATAGCAAACGTTATTTCCCCAGTACTCACACTTGAGTTTAACTTTTCCCTAAACAATTGTTAAATCCCAAATGATTATAAAAAGGTTCTGGTAATACCACTTCATAAAAAGAGTGGTAAACAGCTTAGTAATAAATATAAGTCTATAAGCCTTATATCAGTACAGGGTAAAATGATGGAAAAATATAAAAAAAGGTAGAAGAATACTGTGTATTAAAGGGAATACAGGAAAACTTGCAGAATGGATTCAAACCTAGAAGATCTTGTATAACTAACTTTGCAGATTTCTATTAAAAAGTGAGCCAAGAAATGGATAATGGAAATTCTGTGGATGTGATTTTTCTTGACTTCAGTATAGTGTGCAATGTGGTGTCACACTCAAAGTTAATAAAAAAAACTGTCAAAATATGACTTAAATGGAAGTCTTGTAGAATTGATAAAGTGAGAGTGACGGGAAATTTCTCAGAGGAATAGAGGGTGAGGAAAGGAGTGCTGCAGGCTCAGTCCTCAGACTGGTTCTCTCTGGAATCTTTATTAGTAATCTGGGTGCTAACATCATGAGATTCTGCAGTAAATCTGCAGATGGTAAACAGTTTGGAGGGATGGTAAACACACAAGTTGAGGCTAACACACTCCAACAGGACCTGAATAGAATGATTGAATGGACTGAGAAATGGAGAATGAACTTTTATAGTGCAAGCACACTACGAGTGCACTAACTGGCTCAGTCTTGCCAGCAGAATCAAATATCAAATGTACCTGCTTGGCATAAAATCTCTCTTAGATAAAGCTACATTGGCCTTCAAAGAACTGCTCTGGTGGGGTAGATCCGGTACCGCACTAGAGGGCAGACTTGCAGCCCACTTGCTATCCCCTTCAGAAAAATGGCGCTAGGCCAATGGTCCTTTGCATACAAATCTCCTTTTTGGCTAAATGAGATCCCAGGATTCCTTTTATTCATTAACAGCCTCCCTGTCTTCAAGGTGGAACTAAGACTTCACCTTGCCAAGGCTGAGGTACGTAGCTGCAGGTAACCTGTAGTGTTAGTACCCAGTAGCTTGGAGTCAGCCTGCTCCTGGAATGAATTCTCCGATTTGCTACCCTACTGCCCAGTAACCCAGAGTTTAAACTCTTACTTCCTACTACTACTTGCCAGCCCTTGAACTTGAGCCTTCCATAGCCACAGCCTGTCGACGAGCCTTCCATCTACTGTCCTTAACTCAGCACTCTGTTTTGAGTCCCTCCCCTGCCATTGACCGTGTACAAATGTGATTGTCTCAAAGCACCTGTCTTCCCCCCAGCTTATTCTGTGTACGGTCCTCCCTCACATTGCTCTCTAATATGTTCCCACTAGGTCAGTCCTGCACAGAAAATGACCCCCCCCCACACCCTTGACTTGAATTAACGACACAGCTTCCTCTTGGCTGCATTAACATACAGGGTGTGAAAGCCTATCTTGAGTCTCTCCTCTTCTGACTTTATATGAAATAATGACAATGCCTCCCCTGGCTGTTTTACCTCCTACTAAATTAGTTCCTTAAACCCACAGCACTCACCAGGTACCTTGGTCTGTTATAACTGCAATACGTACCTTTATATGAGATAGCGTACCATTGTAAATAGTCAGACCAATTGCTGTTATTTCTTGTATTTTATCTCTCTGTACTTGTGCACCCATTCTCTGTAACTACCTTTCTGTGTTGTCCTCCTGTCAAGACGTGGCACCTTTGAAAAACAGCATTTTGCTCAAAGGTTATGTCCGAATGAAGAAAAAAATAAATAAAAATAAATAAATAAAAATGCATATAGGTAATGCATTTAGGACAAAACAACAGTGGACATAACTACTAAATTAAAGGAAAACATATCTAGAGAAAACTTGTGTAAAATAGATCTAGGCATACATGTAATAAATGATCCATGAAATAAGAAACAGGAACTGAAATATTTAGTAAAGCTCAAAATACGTTAAACATCATTCTATGACACTTTAGCCATAGAGCTGAAGAAATAATACTGCCACTTTACAGAAACTAAATGAAACCTTTAAGAGACTACATGTCCCATTTCTGGGAGGGCTATTGTTAGGGGAAATATAAAACTAGAAAGGATACAACATAAAGTCTCTAAAACCATAAAGGGCTTGGAAAATAAAACACATGGGGCCAGATATTCAAAACATTGCCCCTGTGAGAAAAGTGATTGCACCCTGTTTAGCCGGGGTTTTGCCCATGCTCAATAGTCAAAGGGGGCTGTGGCATGCACTAAGAGGGTTAATGCATGCAAAAAGCATGCACAAAAATGTATGTGATGGACAAAGGGAGGGCTAGGAGTCCTGAATACAGGTGTAGCACAGAATTCAATGCATTTGTGCTGTGCAAAAGTGTTAGCACATGCCACTCTGTGCAGTGCAAATACCACCGAGAAGAAGCCCGACTTAATCCAGGCAACCCTAGTGGCCAGTGGATCAACTGCAGTGAACAATCACATTGGTGGTGGGGGAGCACACCTGCTCCCTGGTGGCTAGTAGAACCCCCCCCACCCTCCAAACCCTGTCCCCAATAAAATAAAGTAAGTCCCTGGTATCTAGTGCTTCCCCCACCCTCTGATCACCATCCTGCAGACTGTTAAAACTGTTCTTGGTGTCTAGTAGTCCCCCACCTCTGATCACCATCCCATATAATTTCAAAACTGTCCCTGGTGCCTAGGGGTCCTGCTACCCTCCAATCACCAGCCCTTGTATGAGAAAATACATCCCCTGGTGCCTAGTGGTCACCTCCCACCCTCCGATCGCTATCTCTGGTATGACAAAATACATTACCTGATGCCTAGTGATCCCCCTACCCTCTGAGCCCCAGCCCTGGTATGATAAAATACATTTCCTCATTCCTTGTGGTCCCCCCTGCACTCTGATCTCTGTCCCCATTTGAATTTAATACTTCCATGCTGTTTAGTGGTCCTCCATACTCTGATCGCCAGCCATGGTAATAGTAATGAATTTCCCTGATGCCTAGTAGTCCACCCACCCTCTGATCTCTGGCCCTGTATGAATTTAATAATTTCCTAGTTTCTGGTGCCCCCCATCACCATTCCTGGTAATAGTAATGAATTTCCCTTGTATTCGGTCATCCTCCCTGCCCTACAGTCTCTGGCCCCCGTGAATTTAATACTTCCCTAGTGTCCAGTTGTCCTTCCCACCCTCCAATCACCTGCCCTGGTAATAGTATTGAATTTCCCTGGTGTCTAGTGGCCCCCACTGCCACTCTGGGCACTGACAACCCACCCTGCCACCCCCTTTCCATAATTGCCAGTGCCACAGGAGACCATACGGTGATTGTTACAGCCCTCTTCTCACTGCAATGGAAGGGAATGTGCATCCTCTATACTGTAAAGGGATCATGTGTACTATCTAATGAAGACAGTATACATGCTCTCTTTACAGTGCAGGAGACATTCTCCCTGTCATCACTTACAGTGGCTGGTCAAAGCTGTGTGAGGAGGGCTGTGCCAGTAGTGCAATGGACTCCTGTGGCAACAACACTTTTGGTAAGGGGGGGTGGCAAAGTGGGTTGGTTGGTGCTTGTAGTACAGGGGTGTCACTAGATTCCAGGTAAATTCATTACTATCATTGGGGCTGGTGATCAGAAGGTGGGGGGCCACCAGACACCAGGGAAGTATTAAATTCATGTTGGGGATGGAGTTCAAGGAGGACCACTGAACAAGGAAATGTATTACTATTTCTGCAGACAGTGATTGGAGGTCATGTGGGATCACTAGACACCAGGGAAATGCTCATTTGTATAGTGCTCTCTGAATATCATGCTGGGAGATACCAGTGCTATCAGGTCTAGTGGTGCTGTACCCTGCACTGCTGTGATCCATGTTTGGACAGCGCTACTCAGCATGCTTCTATATTCAGTCAGATAGTGTCAGTGTGCTACCCCACTGAATGCAGCATTCTCAGGGTCATGGGCAATGGGCAAGGGCAGTGCAAACCTTTGCCCTCTGCTTTGCCCATTTTTTAATATCTGTCCCCTGATGACTGAACTAACATCTTTGGGTTTGCATACATTGGAAAAAAGACTCTTAAGAGGGGACCTCTTACTAATAAATAGCATTCAAAATGATGAGGCTCCAATGAAGGATGTAAATCTAACAAGGGGACAAGAAATGTATATGCTTAAAAAGCACAAAACAGTTTGAAACAGAACACTTCAGGACAAACACTAGGAAAGGACAAATACCAAGCAGCATTTCTTCACATGGAGGATAGTTAAAATGTGGAATAATTTACCACACAAATTAGTAAACAGTACTGATCATATGTACAGTAGTTAAAAAAAAAACTTCACTGTTGGATGGATAAGCAAGATTATACGAGTTTTATTAATTAATCAAGAGATAGCAAAGGCATGGACAAAACTGTCTGATCCTATTTTTAAATCCAAAGTACTGTCCAATGTCTTATCTTGCACTTGTTATAGATGAAATCCTGACTAAATTTGTTCATGTACTGTATCTAAATGTGAACATCTGACAACTCCCACAGTGGTGTGCCTTATTCATCATGTCACTGAAGACTTCTTATAAATCTTGGGTCATTTTAGTTCTTAGGAATATTAGGTATTTTAGTTTGTTTTTTTTTCAATCATTGAACCTTGTATTGCGCACTAGATTATTTACCAGTTCACAGAAAGTAATATGCTTTTGCTATTGCTTGCTTTCCTTCTATTTAATGCTTTTAAGTTTGATAACATACTTCTTAATGTATACAGCTTTTAAGCACCAGTCCTATTGAAATCCAGGTTATCTATCAAAATAATAGTTCAAAGTTATTCATAATAATTCTGACTACTCTTTTAGATGACCTGTGCTATTCCATTCAAGGTGCTTAGGAATAATGCAATCAAAGCCTATAACTTCGATAGCTATAGTAGTTCAACCTTGTGGTGTCATTCTTCCTTCACAGCCAGCTACATATGCTCAAGGTGTCTTGATTCCTGTGACTTACTTTGTGGCTCATTTCTCAAGTGACCATGCTAATCTTAAGCCATGTCCATACCATATAACTTCCTCACCAAAAGAATTACTGAATGCATACAAAGGGAAAATGGAACAAGTTTATAGGTAGTCTACTGCTTAACTTTTCTTTTCTGATTAAAATCTAGGGTAAACAAACATCTTTAATTCTCCAACCCTACTTAGCTAGGCGAGTACAGCACAGTTCACTTTTAATGTATTATACTGGCAGGTACCAACCCATTAACTTTGTGTGATCACAATGAGTTAACAATTTTTTTGTTTTGTTTCCCCTTTCAGCTGCAGACTGAGGGTTTATGCAAAACATATATGCAGGCAGGCAGCTGTTTCAGAGCTCAACAAAAAATAGCTGTCAACCATTTATCACTGATTAAGAGATTTCCAATGTGGAAGCTTAACTGCTCAAACGCTAATAGCCTGTTAAAAGCCTGCAGAATAAGTTTAATGTGAATTGCTCTGTATTTGCTTAGAGAGAGAGGTGAAGAGAATCAGATCTTCACTATTTCTGGGACTGTTATGAGCTCTTACACTGGGCACCTCAGGGGTTTCCTGTGAACAACTTTAAAATCAGGTGTCTCATGCATGTCTACTGGTTACATTATCCAGCAGCTTTCATACATTTCAGGCAGCTATCTTACTTGTTCTCTGGTTTAAGAATGCCCCAATATTTAATAACTACTCTTACATTTACTTTATTTAGTTTGAACTTTGAATACAGAAATTCCTTATTTGCTTTTGCAGTGGCCAGCAGATATTCTCAGCAGTATTACTGAGTCTTTTGGCCAACTAACCACATTTTTGCAAATAGGCAAAATGCCCAGGCAAGTGGTACAGTTAAAATGTAGCAGTGAACACAAATAAAAGACACTGTCCACAGCAGCACAGTAGCAGGCAATACAAAAAAATCTCTAATGCTGAAAAAAGTAGCAGTTAGCAAACCACAAAGAGTAGCGTACACTTTCTTTATATATTTTGTGATAATGATAGTAGTGTATGACTCCTAGATATAAAAATCACTCTCGCACTGTTTTCAAGATGGATGAAATATTGTATCATTAATTACATCCTGTGAAAACAACTATTGTTCTAATGTTAACTATACTGTGTGAACTGTGCTCAATTTCACATATTCTACAAAAATATAACATCCATTAGATCAAGCCAGCACCTTTGTAGTATAAGCCTGAACCATTAATACTAGACAGAGGTACTTAAAAGAAAATCATATTTACTATTTTATGTTTATAATATGCTTTACTGAGGTTTTTGGATAAAGCAAACAGTACAATACAATACATACAGTATATCATCATTTAGCATCAGACATTCTACATTGAGAATTCCCCAAATCCCCTGCCTCTCCCTCTATCCCTTATACATGTTCTCCCCCCATCTCCCACTGTTATAAAATGATGTGTCACAGTCTGATATCACCCCCTCCCCTATCATCCTCCCTTGTCTCCCTCCCTTTATTATAGGACTGCATTTCAATTCAGATACTTAGATTTCATTAAGGACACTTACAATGAGAAATACCAGCTTTGATCCTTACATCTTTTCCTCTTTCCTAGAAAGTTGAACGTATTTACTACTTCAAGAGTGGCATGGGATTGTCACCCCAGTTCAAGACATCAAAGCAACCTAAGCAGAGTAAGGTCAATATGCTGCCAGTATATTTATAGCACTGATAATAATGAAAGCACTAAAACCCTTAACAGGCTAATTATTTCAGTCTACCAGTACCCTGTGAAGGCCAATCATATTTTAGCTAAATCTGAATAATGAGCTTGATGTTCAGGGTACAGCAATGCATGCATGACAAAATTAATGAACAATATAAAGATACACATTGCTGTAAAGAAAAACATATCAGTAATAAAAATGGAAATACATTTTTCATAAACATGACATTCAATGGGAAATAGCTACACCAACACTGAGTAGGTTTACACCTGTACTACCCTCTCCCTTGGGTCGCACCTGGAAATGTGCTTCATCTCAGTGTGCCTTTCCCGGTTACCACATTTTAAATAAATATGTAGACTCTGTTGTCAGATAATGGCCTACTAGCCCATCCAGTCTGCCCACTCCACCTAACTATGCTGCTTTGACCCTAGTGGCCATTGGGTGACTTAGTTTCTACCCAAGCCTATATACCAGTCCCATCCCTGTTTGAAACTGCTTAGTGATTTGGGCCTTACTACTCCTTCTTCTTATAGGTTGTTCCAATTATCCACCACTCTTTCCATGAAAACATGTCTATGGACACCTTTACTGACTCTCCCCCCTGCTAGCTGAAGTGAATTCTCCCTCATCCCTGTGTTTGAGCTCAAGGAAGTAAAATCCTTGGCATCTGCCCTGTTTATCCCATGCAGGTACTTGTACATTTCCAGCTTGTAGCTCCTTTCCTTTCTTTTCTTAATGGTGTGTGTCCAAGTATTGCATCTTATTACATGTCCCCTAATCCCAGGACTATCTTGGTTGCCCTGTGCTGTACAGTTACCATTTTGGAGCAGTCTTTATTGAGGTATGGACTCATGTACCATGTGCAGTACTCCAGATGTGAGATCACCAGTGACCTGCACAAAGAGAGGATTACTTTCTTTCTTCTGCTCTTAATCCTCCACTCTATGCATCCACACATCCTGTTAGCCTTTCCCAGAGCTCTGTTACAGTCTGCTATGCGTTATAGGCTTTTTAATATTATGACGCCTAGGTCCTTTTTCTCCTTGGTGCTTTCCAGCATCTCCCATTTCGTACTGCTTCCTTGAATTCCTTTTCCTAATGTACATAACTTTACATTCTTTTGTGTGTTGAATCACAGCTGCCAGATACTTGACCAGTTCTCCAGCCTCAGCAGATCCTCCCAATGTTCCCATAGCCCTTCCTCTGTATCCATCCTTGTACATATCTGTGTCATCCATAACTAGGCAGACCTTGCCCTTTATGCCCTTCCCTGTGTCAAAAATGAAAATGTTGAAAATGACTACACTGAGCACCAATTCATGTGGCACTTCACTCATAAACTCCTTTAGCTTTGAGAACTCCTCGTTTACTACCACCCTTTGCAAAGTCCCCTCAGGCAGCTTTCAACCCTAGTTGGCAACTTTTTCTCCACCTCAAATCCTTAGCTTCTGTAGGGGGACTTAGTCAAAGGACTTACTAAAATCTAAAAATTCTAAAATATCTAAAATACTAAACTCTCTTAAATATTAACAAAAATGAGGTATCGAGTTGTGTCATTTTTTTCTACTTATGTTTACTAGAGGTTGGTGCAGTACCTTGACCCATGCTATTAATCAACATAAACAGACAGCAAGAAATCCACTTGTACCACATGAGCTCCCTAAAGGACTGTATCCCCTTTGACCTCAAACTTCATCAAAGGCATACTGTAGGACTTTATTAGCAATAGTCCTGCATCCAAGATTATGGAGACACTCCTTAAGGAAAGGAGAGTGCAACACCTGGAATCCATAGAAGCACAGGATCCAAGGCAGCATGGGTTTACAAAAGGAATGTCCTGTCAAACTAATCTCTTAGACTTCTTTGACTGAGTAACCAGAGTGGTGGACCAAGGGGGAGCAGTTGATGTTGTCTACCTTGACTTCAGCAAAGCTTTCGATAGTGTTCCACATAGAAGATTGATTAATAAGCTGGGTAGGCTTGGGGTGGGTCAGACGTTGGTCAACTGGGTGGCAAACTGGTTGATGGGCAGAAAACAGAGAGTGGTGGTAAATGGTATACAGTCAGAAGAGATGCAAGTCACAAGTGGGGTACCTCAGAAATCAGTCCTGGGGCCAGTCCTCTTCAATATCTTCATCAGTGACATTGCAGATGGACTGGAAGGTAAGGTTTGCCTGTTTGCAGATGACACCAAGATCTGCAACAGAGTAGATGATCCAGATGGGGTGGGCAGAATGAGAAGAGATCTGGATAAACTAGCAAAATGGTCGAAAGAGTGGAAACTGGGGTTTAACACAAAGAAGTGCAAGATCATGCACATAGGGAAGAGAAACCCTGAAGCCACCTATAGGCTGGGAGGGGCGTTGCTGGAAGTCACAAGGGAAGACAGAGACTTGGGCGTCATCATCACCAATGACCTGAAATCATTCAAGCAAACCTCTAAAGCAGTAGGTAAGGCTAGAGGGATGTTGGGGTGCATTAGTAGGGGTATCACAAGTCAGAAGAGGGAGGTAATAATCCCTCTTTACAAGACACTGGTTAGGCCCCATCTGGAGTACTCCGTGCAGTACTGGAGGCCACACCTTTACAAGGACATTAACCAAATTGAGGTAGTTCAGAGAAGGGCAACCAAAATGGTGCAGGGACTGCAACAGAAAACATATGAGGACAGATTAACTGAACTCAATATGCATACCCTACAGCAAAGGAGGGAGAGAGGTGATATGATTGAAACATTCACACCTTAAGGGCATTAACAAGGTGAAAGAGCCTAACATGTTTCAATATAAAAACAGCAGGACAAGAGGACACAGCATGAGATTAGAGGGAGGCCGATTAAGGGGTAATGTGAGGAAGTTCTTTTTCACAGAAAGGGTGGTGGATGCATGGAATGGCCTACCTCAGGAAGTGGTGGATATGAATACAGTGCAGGGCTTCAAACAAGCATGGGATAGGCATAAGGGAGCAATACAGATGAGTATGAATAGCTAGACCATTGACAGAGCAAAGGCCTATAGCACATTCATAAGGTAGAAAAAGAAATGGGCAGACTGGATGGGCCTTGTGGTCCTTATCTACCATCAACTTCTATGTTTTAAATAATCTTTTAACTCTGAATTTTTGTTAAAACCTTACAATTAATGAATGTTTCTTCATTACACCACAAGATATTGTAGTATTCTACAGGTATAACTGCTGTTTCTGGGGAAATGTTTACCTGACGTACACAGAGTAAACTGTGCTTATAGCTTCATTTGTAGCTCATCTTTAGTGAACAGGAGTCCAGCTCTGGAGTTGTACACTACTAACATCATAATTATTTTACACTGCAATTACACAGAATATACCATCAGAGATGTCCATCAGAAATACCACATCTCACTTACACATTGATATTACCTCTAGTTAATATTACCGATGGGAGCATAAACACAGAGAGCAAGATTTTGTAATGGGATGATACAGTAACAGCTCCCAGTTATTAGCTGCATGTGCATTACCCAGATGTGGCAAAAATCCAGCACTCTGTTTTCAGTTGACAAGATGGGTTTATGACAGTTGTACAGCTCAAAAATGGGAGGAGTTGTGCCTGCAACTTCCCCCTGAAAGTCTTGCCCCATTGCCTCCATTGCTTAAGTGACTTGTTTAAGCCTTCACAGTGATTACATTTCTATAGCATAATGCAAACCTGGGATCCTGAAACCTGTAGGTTCCTACTGTAGTTCTCTGCTTTATGCACATGACTACAATGCCTCCTGAATACAGCATCAGCCAAGAATATGACAGTCTGCTGCTTGCTAATTAAACAATACTGCCATAGAATAAGGAGACCTAAACACTTGTAGTAAGAATTTTAGAGGGCATGATATAGGCATACCTCTTAATTTTGAGGGTATGCCTGCATTCTCCCAGATGCGACTAAATGTTCTCACCCTGTTTTCAAAGGACCAGATGAATTAAAAACAGCTGGCATGATTTGTGGCAGCATACTGTAAAAAGTAAGGCTTGTGTTACTTGTTTAATGCAAGCAGCAGCTGAAGTACTACAAATTAAAACGACTGTGCCCAAATGTTAGACCATGTTTTGGGTGTCACACTTCAGCAGGAATCATTTGAAAATCTTGCCTCTGCCATTTGCAGTCTAATTTGACCTTCACCTTCTTTTTATTTATTTACATTTTATTTGTTTTTTTGTCCATTTTCTCCCCTGGTCTCAGGGCCCCAGCACACGGGTGACATGTGTGCATGGAGGCGAATGAATGCTCCATGATGCCAGCTCAGCCTCTTCTGCCCCTCCCCATGGCTAATGACATAGCTCCCTAGGTTGGCACCACCATCCAACCTCCACCGGGTGGTGGCCAATGACCGAGGAGCCTCCAATCCCTCCCAGTAAGAGACAGCTGCCTTGCAGCAGCTCAGTCACACTCCTCACCCCCCAGACTGACACCCAACACCCGGGCTTGTTCCCAAACCCAGGTCACCGGCGCAGTGGAAGGTGTGGCGTCCAGTGCCTCAACCCTCAGTGCTAGTGGGCCGGCCCCTTCACTTTCTTTTGTTTACCTATTCTGTACCAGAAAGCAACCACTTTCAGATCCACCACCACATCTCCCAGGGACAATGTACACCTCACTTTCCATCGTGATAGGGTTCCCTGTCCAATGCAGGGAGAGTTCAACTTTTGTCAGTGATAGGCCAGGGAATGGGTTGTGGCTATCATCTTTTCAACCTATTTTGTTTTTCCTGATCAACAGCCTGGGAGACATCAATGCTGATTGGTCACACAGAGCTGTGTTGTGACATGTTTCAGTCACCCCTACAAGCCCATCTACCACCACATCAGAGTTCTTTGTCTCTAACACACCCCCTGTGAAGGATGTGTCGTGCATGCATTTAAAGCCTTTCATTGTTGAAAATAGTGATTTCCTTTAACTGATGCAACAGCAACTCCCTCCCTAAGACAGGGAGCACTGCTCCTTTCATTGCTACATTCTCTGGGAGACTAGACACGTAAGGACTGAGGCTTGTTCCCAGACTCAGGACACCTTCATAGTATCACAGTGTGAAACCATTAGGACATCAGGGTGGTCTAAATTAATTCTCCACTTTACCCTAGCCTGTACTCTACATGAGTGAAAAATGGCTATATAATACACAAGCTGAAACCTTCGTTGCCTTAATAGGGTATAGTAAAGTAAGATACTCAGTTCTGTCATCAACATCTCCTAACACACACACTTACACAGACACACACACACACACACACACAAATGGAGGATAGCCAAGTATTGCAACATAACTAACCAGACAGTAAGGGTAAACAAGAGACAAAAAATAGTATTGCATCAAAAGTCTTGCCAAGCAGAACAAACTCTTATTTGTTCAGAAAGACACTAGTCACCAGGCCAGACAGAACTGTCTTCTCTGACATATTGCATGAAATCATCAATAATCATTTAAAGTTATTTTGTATCAGGAAAATCCCCAAATATCTCTCTAGATACATTAGCCAGCAATCCAAGTAATGCTTTGTCATGAATTTCTTAAATTTTCAAGAACTGCATACTGCTTCATGATAATTGATTGCTGGCATAGAGAACGAAAGGGCCAGGCTGTAGCTTAGAATTCCTTTAAGGAAATGGGGCACTCAAATCTACAAAATATTCTGTGGATTATCATAACAACTAAGAAATCAAAGTGACTTCCTAAATAAGAAAGTAGATGAATATTCCTACCACTCCTAATCTGCAGCAAATGTAAATGTATTTATTTATTGATTGATTTCTAAAGTCTCACAAGGAAAGACATACTGAGCTGCAAGCAGCTCATTTCCAGATACATCCTAGTGGGTAAATAGACCAGTATAATTCCAGATGCATCCTGGGGGATGAACAGACCAAGAGAATTCAGGGATCATGTACACAACCTGTTGAAAGGTACACCTACTAGCAACTGCCACATCCAGTATGGTTCTAAAACAGCTATGTAAAATGACAGAGCAAAAACAGGAGATGTTCAAGATACCCTTCACCAGTGTCACTAAACAATAATCGTACAGACACTGTCAAAGATGATCATAGATACTCTTCTTGTCAAGAAATCTATTTATCTCTACCGTCCAAATCAGACAGAAAAAATAAACTATATGTGTATGTCTTGAAGACAAGAAACTGTGCTTCAGACATAATCTCTGTGAATAGCTCTGCAATAAGTTTAGCTGTTCTAGTTCTCTACGTGAATATGTAGCATTTGAAACACATGTGACGTGTTTAGTAAAACTGTACTTTTGTATCCAGGATTAACATTTGAATAGCTATTATTTGCAAAAGTTTATATTTTCTTG
The DNA here is from genome assembly GCA_016271365.2 of Neoceratodus forsteri. NCBI lineage: Eukaryota > Metazoa > Chordata > Ceratodontiformes > Ceratodontidae > Neoceratodus > Neoceratodus forsteri. The sequence continues at coordinate 1,434,394,760 of CM028131.1, read as the reverse complement.
TTTTTTTCACATAGCTTTTTACCATTGGGGTTCCAGGGCAGGCAAGCTGTGGTCCTGTCTTGGTGGACCTCAATCCATGCTGTACTCTGGGCTTCATTGAACCTGCCCCAGTGGCCTATTTACTGTTCCATCCATTATCCCGGGACTCCTCAACATGGCTGCGCATGTGTGTAGAGGCATGCATGCGTTCTGTGGCTCCGGTGATGGATTCTTTCTCCTTCCCAGCCTAATGCCTGGCTCCCTTTTTTGGCTTGGTGCTGCCACCTAACCTCAATCTGGTGGCAGTCAAGAGCCGGGAAAGCCCACATCCCTCCCCAGGAGAGGAGGGCTGCCTTGCAACCACTCAAAATACAGCTCCTCACCCCCCGGTGACAGTTTTATTCCTGAACCTGAGTCACCAGTGAGGGAGGAAGTAAGGTGTCCAGTGCCTCAGCACTCCATCCCACTGGGCAGGCATCTTGTTTTCTGTTTTAATTATTTTACATATATTGTTTTACATACATAACAAATTTTATTTGGGGAACGAACTCACCAGATGAACAGAGAACTAGTTCAGGGAGCAGGACTCAGTGGATGTTTGCTAACAGAAAATTTGTGGAGGTCAGGGGAGGGTACTTGTGGGGTGCCAGTTTGACTGTTCCTGGGATCTGTGTTGTTCAACATCTTCATATGTGACAGAGCAGAAAGAGTACAGAGCAATGTCTGTTACTTTGCTGATTGCATCACAGTCTGTGGGAAGACAGTCGCAGAAGAAGGAATAAGGAACATGAAAAAGGATCTAGAAATGCAGAAGGAGGGGTCAAAGAAGTGGCAACTTCAGTCCTATGCCAAGAAAGGTATGATTATGCATGTTGGGCCCTATGCATGAATGTGGCCTTGGTACACACTAATGGCATGTTCTTGGGCAGTAGGCATCTGCATGTGTGGATCAGTGTGTACTGCTTGCTATGCAATAAGGCTGCCTGTCCCTAGCCTCTCCCAATACATATCTGGCAGCATAGAGGTGTCAGTTAACATGGCACAGGTTGCCTAGTGAGGGACAATGGGCATCCAAATGGATGCCCTGCCCACCAGTGAACTGCAGCCACTGCTCTGGGCAGAGCAGGGGACTGTGGCATACAACAGGCCTCCAAGCTCAATGTATCCCTTAAGGTGTTCAACCAGACAAAGCAATAGGCCCTATCATGCCCCCAACCCTCACAATATCATTGGACAGTTGGGGTCAGCAGAGTTGGAGCATCCAATGTCCATGCTGAGTGATTCTGGGGCCCATGAGAGAAGGCGTGTCCAGTATACAGTAGGGTCCATTCTCATATAGCTTCTGTCCCCTACACTAGCATGCCACAACATAGAGTTTTTGCTCTGCCCTGGACTCCCATCTGGTCATCTCCCTTATCTGTTCATGCATGCTGTTATCACAGAATGAGAGAGTATTGGGTGCAGAAGGGGTGCATGTCTCCATCATGCTTGCTGTGGGGTTATGCCAGGACACCCAATGTGTTGCATTGCAACTTATTGTGACCAACATGCTATTTATATGCACCTGGGCTTATTACATAAGGCCCTTTGGTAGGAAAAAAAACAGAGAAATGACTTTTGGATGGAGGAGTGAGGGGGGATTGGGACTAATGAGGAAAGGGGCCTGGGAGTAATTATCAGTGAAACCTTAAAAAGTTTGAAGCACCAGAGCTACCAAAACAAACATTTTATTTTTTTTTTAAAGCAGAAAATTGCAACTTTCTGTTTCTGAAGTAGTTGTCTCATTTCCATTATAATAAGGTTTTATACCTGACAGTATTAGGTGTGTTGTGACATGCAGCAAGTTGACAATGTCTAGCTCCACTCCCCTTTGCATCTCTTCAGTATTGTGACCTCATACATTATGACATCATATGTGGCTGATCTGTCAGGAGCTTAGTGGTTCTTCCTGTTCAGTTGTGATGTTATAGTCAGTGAGGTCACATGCTGATAAAATATTATAGGGGAATTAACTTCACATGGATTTGTAATCCTTCAGGTAGAGTGCAGTGTCACATAAAATCTATCACTGTCAGGTTGACAATCTTCTAATAAGCAAAAAGGAGAAGAAAAAGTAGTTCAGATATAAAAAGAAACATTTGCCTACCTTTAAAAATATATATTAATTTTAGGAAGTGTACCAGCTCTTTAAGTCCTCAGACCAATGCATCAAAGCATATGAGTGGGGGAGCAGAATGCTGAGTTGAAAAGGTAGGGCATTCACCAGCAGAAGTAAGAAAGTGATGCAGCTCCTCTACAGATCTATGGGGAGACAGTATCTGGAGTACTATGCCCAATTCTGGAAACCCCACATCAGGAAGGACAGGGACTGTTTGGAAAGGGTTTGTTTATAAGAGGGATATGAAAATGTATTGAAGCAGCAGGAAGGAAGTGTGAGGAAAGGCTGGAGATCCTAAACATCTACCGTATCGAGGCCAGAAGGGAGAGGTGGAACATGACTGAGATCTACAAGGCCCGCATTTTTCTGCATCACTTTGGGACTAAGTTCTGTAGCAGGATTAGCATTTGCCACAGACTTCTGCAGCAGTGGTTTGTAATTTCTGAGGAAGTTCTGTGACACCAGTGAACTGCCAGATCACCGCATCAGGTTGTCATCCTGATACCATATCCATGGCAATGGGATGGGAGAATGCACAGTAACACTAGTTCAAAATATAAACCCACAGACTTACAGAAATAATATTTAAAAAAAAGGCTAAAAAACCTATTACTAGAAGTCCCATCCTGTTGCATAAATGAAATATGCAGAGGGAAACATGTATTATAACTGATTTATCTATACTCCTGCTGTTTATACCACTTGTAAGTCCCCACTGCATATCCCTTATAAATTTATATGCAATCTGTAATGTCAGTTTTAAAAATAAATTTCCTTCTGTGATTGTGAAATTGTATCCTCATTTGTGAAGGTGCCTTTGGAACTGGAATAAAGACAATAATGGAGATATTTCAGGACTTATTTTTTGCGGCAACCTACTTCTCCTGATGCACAATGTCACAACATCAGGCAATGACATGCAAGTGAATCCCTTGTGAGGGAAGGCTCCCCAGCCTGTCACAAGGTGTCACCCGTATGACAGAACACTGCACCACATTTTCCCAGTCTTGGAGCTGTGGTGTGCAACAGCATGGCCCCCCCAACTCGCGCTGCCCAGCCAGCTGCCCAATCTCATCTCTGAACTTGAGTCGCCAACAAGGGAACACAACATGCTACCCACTGGCCCAACAGCTGGCTCTGCACTCAACGCTTCATCATAACTTTCAGGTAATTCTATCAACCCACGATAACATGTAATCAATAACCCTAGCAGGCTGGCCTGGTGGTACTGAAGGTTGAGGTGCTGGAGGCCACACCTTGTGTCACACTGGCGACCCAGGTTCGGGAACGAGCATGGGCCACTAGGGGTCAGCAGCGGGGGAAGGAGATTGAGCTCTCTCTTCCCAGGGAGGGTTGGGGAGATGCGAGCGCTCCTGGAGTGGCCTCTGGTGGTGATCAGAGGTGTCCAGCATGGCGAAGTAGCGGATGCATGAGGCGGAGATGCGGCATAGTGCTGCCTTGAATAGCCACACTTCAAGGGGACAAGAATATTAAAAGGAAAAAAAAAACACTCCTGGGGATAGATGAAGGCACCTCGGCCTCCTAAGCCCACACTCCCATCTCCGGACTGCCTCCCTCACTCCGACTCTCGTAGCCCAATGCTTGCCCCTAGAAACAGAGCACCCTAGGCAGATAGGGCGACCCTACCTTCAGAGGGTATAGACCCAGAGGTGGTGCTGGGTTGCATGGGAAGGGGAGGAAAGCAATCATGGACGGAGGTAGCGGCTAAGAATCCCCAAGTATGCCGGAAGGAGTTCCACAGGTTGTGGTGATAAATAAAGTAAAAAAATAAACCCTAGCAAACATTTACAGCACAGTTATTCATTCAACAGGTCTGTTGTTTAAACAGGTTTGCACATCATTATATTTCATGTTTCTGGGCATAATTCCTTAACTTTATTTTTAAAGATAGGCTAGTTCATTTTATCTTTTATTCATTTCAGAGGGCTTTCCTATATCTTAAAGGCACAAATAAATTTGTACAAAGTAAGATATTCAGTTAACAGGTCAAGTATTTGTTTAATTTAGCCCTAGTGTAATAACTTAGGATTAAAAATGTGATTTAGCTATAGTACATGCTGAGCAAATATCACAGCACCTGATGTGCTGTGCCACTTCCTCATGGAGTGGAAGCAGTGGTAGATAAATGACTATTCATTTCTGTGGCAGAATGCAGCCCTGTCATAAGCTAATGTATGATGTGATGTCATTCATAACACCACATGCTGAGCATAGAGGAGGTTTGGGATATAAAAGGAGGGAAGGGGAACCAGGTGCTATGGAAAAACTGTTAATATTAATAAAGAATCACCAAGAACAGTGAATTCTGTGGCACTGCAGATATTCTGCAGTAGCTTGCAAGTCCTGCACAAAATTATGTAGCCACATAATCCTAAGGGCTTGATCTACAAGTTCTTAAGTGATATCAACAATGTAGACTGCTAGGCTCTGTTCATGAGAAGTGAAAACACAGTAACCAGATGACATAGGTGGAGGATTCAAAAGGAATGTTAGTGTAACCCCACCCCAAATCTAAAGGCTTAACTAAATGCTCATGGGCCTTAGCAGTTCTTCCACCACCAGCATTAGTCTTCACCCCCCTGGTGCCCCAGGACAGCAGGAAGTAAAGGCAGGCAGTCATAGCAGTCAGAGTGGGCAGGCATATGGAGAAGCGATGACAAGGAGCTCCGGTGGGAGTTGAGCCAGGATCATTCACTCTCATGGTTTTGCTTCTTGTCAACAGGCTGATGTTCCTGGCCCAAGTACTGTGCTGGAGGGCCTGGAATAGGATGAAAAGCACCAGCAGGCATGAAGAGAAGTGCCATTGTGCATACAGAAACTTCTTGACCCCCAAGGCAGGTATCAGGGTTGGAAAAGGAGGTGCTATTGATGCCACCAAACACCATACAGTTATCATACATGCATGGTAAACAAAAGATGGAGCCTGAACTCCAATGTGAAAGTGAACTATGCACCTCAATACTGGCAGCAGCCCCAGCCCCAGGATAGTCAGTGAGGTGAGGACATGAAAAGAGGAAGTTAATTGAGGCAGTTACAATACTGGCATGAAGCAGCTAATAGTGCAGAAGAGTCTACATTGAAGATGCAAACATACAAAGCTTCCACCATGCAGCCATAGCCTTAGACCCTAATAAAGCCTGCTGGGAGAATGGTAGAGGGTTTACGGTTGAAAGAGCCCATGAAAATCCACCAATGAGGAGATCACAATCTGCAGAGCTTGGCTTTGTGACAGATGTGTGACTCCTGTCATGCAATGAGGCATCAAGTTTTATCCACTTTAAAATACACTGCCTGACAGGAATCTGGGCTCAGTTCTAGCTGTTGGGGGTGGGGGGAGGAGAGAGAGAGAGAGAGAAGAGAGATATGTGTCTGAGCAATCAATCAAGTGTGTAATAATCTGGTTTCTGGAAGAAGCAGTCCCATTTTATGACTAAAAGGAGAAAGGCTGCTGGTGTTGGACCCAGTCCAGTTAGTCACCTGCCAACAGACTTTATCCAAGTAGAGTTTATTTGCTGAAACTGTCAAGCTTGATCAGAGTGGGCCCATAGCCAGTGAACTGTGTTCCATCCAGAACACATATGCTTGGTGAAGAGGGAGACAGCCTGTGGCAGTGACTGCCATAGGCCACTGTCCACTTCATTGTGGAAGTCTCTTTGGAGGGCAGAAAAGGAGAAACCATCCACATCAAAGGCTGAAGAGGAAATCCTTTATTTTAGTGAAATCATGAGAGACAAGTTGTTCAACCACAGCTCACTCCTGCAGGTAATTCATGCTACAGGGATTGCTGTGACACCCCCAACATGTCAAATGTTGACAGTCAGCTGTGACACAGAAGCACACATCCAGAGAGACCTGAACAGAGAGTCAGAGGGTACTGGCACTGTGAGTTCTATAGAACCTTAAGTAGTTATTTTCTACGGGAGGGTCTGCCCAGAAACTTTTCTGTTTTAAGTCACTGTAGTTAGGTAGTTAGTACCTCTAGGGTGTCAGTAAGTCCTGAACCATGCAAAGATCAGAGTGGGGCAAAGCTTGAGCAAAAGTTTATGGAGCACCTAGCTTAGGATTAAAATTTTCCATCCTTTGTTTTACATGGCTGTGTATCCACAAATCCTCATCTGCATAAAGTATCAGGACTACAGTGATTCAGCACAGTGGTATCCAGTAACTGTATTCAGGGAGCTCCCAGGTATTGGTGGGTCTAAATAATTATTTTGTACCAGCTAGCTAAAGATCATGTGGGACTAATGGTGAGTTGTAGGAAAGGTGAAAGATTGTCATTGCTAACTGCTACTGCTCTGCTTAACATTGCTTTCTTCCTTTCCCCTTACACCTTGTTCCTGCCTTCTCTAATAATTCACAGCCCTTGATTGCACTGTACTACTATGAGTTGCTGTTTATTATTTGGGAATAACGTTTTTTGCATTGTTCTAGTTCTATGGGGTGGTACTGTGTGGGCATGGGTAGTTCTGTTAGTTCCTGGGGGGTCAATGTTCTTAGTGTAATCAGGTATTTTCCAAGAGACTGCCCCAGGTGGGGGCACCATGTCATTTCTCCATATGCAAATTAACCTGCACCATCAGAACCCAGGCTGGCCTCCTCAAATGAGTGAAAGACATAGTGACCTCTATGACTCTGGGCTTATATTATGAAGTATGTTTTCATAGAGAGGGTGGTAGATAGCCTATAATTGTATACTAAAGCCAGTATTACAAGCAAAATGATTGACCAGTTATAAACAAGAATGGAAAAGACACACTGGAATAGAATGCCCTAAGAGAGAGGGGAAGATGAACACCCAGGAGAAGAGGATTCTGGAAGGGCAAGACACTAGTAACTCTGCCATGGTGTCAGATCTGACATATAGTTAGATAGGACATGGGAAGATTTGCTAGGCTAATGAGTAGGCATCTGCCATCAGAATCCATGTATCTACAATATCTATGCACCAGCTACAAAGCTCCAAGTTCCAGGTCCACCAGTGTCAAGAATAAAGGCTACTATATAACCATTTATGAAATGGGCTCTAGAAATCCCCTAACCAGATTGGCTACAACATCTTCTGAGCCATGTCCTTATCAGAAGATACTGTAGCCAACCAGGACTACCCTCTAACCCCAGGGCACATAACAACACCAAATCTCTGAGCTGTGCCAGTCGGAACCAAAACCACCGACTGGCACAGCTCAGTAAAGCTCTAGCATAGAACTGTGGTCTCATCATGCAGACACACATTTCAACCATTAGTAAAATAGACTGAAAACAACCACTGAACCTGTTAAAAGAAATCACACAGCCTCTTTAGAGTAAGTGCTTCAAGGTAACATACTGTGATTTTATTTTACTCACTTTCAATAACATTTCATTCAGCTTCTTTCATTTGGATTTCTCTTTCCACCCTTCTTCCTCAAATTTCCAGACCCCATCTTATTGTACCACCCTCCCATTTTCTGTGTCCTCAATTTCAGGCTCAAAAATAAACAAATGCAAACACACTGGAGCACATTTCAAAAATCCTGGAAGAAAACTCATTTATTTTCTCACCACGACTGTTGCAGCTTCAAAACCTCAGAGCAGAAAATGCTCCCGTATGGCAGCTGCTAATGGACACACTCGCTTCAACCAGAGGCAGATGTCCTCAAGAGAAGCCCCCTCTAAAAAAAAATAAAACTCCATGGAAAAAAGCTTACTGCCTTGCAAATGAAGAGGAGACACTATCACACACCCTCACTTACTCTAACTTAAACTCCATAGACACACGCTCCCTTGCCGATACTTGTCCACAGGGACACGCTCTCTTGCTGACGCTTCAACTAAAAGTAAGTATCTAAATTACGCAAAATGTAAATAATATAGAAACCAAACAAAAAAAAAATGTTTTTATCTGTACCTGGCTGAGAAACACAGACACAAGGTTCCTACTAACTTAATCAAACAGCTCCATTAAAACACAATAACAAAGGACTACTTTTTCTCTTTTTTCTCTACAAATCAAATTTTTTTGTCTTTTTTTATATACATTTTCTATCTGCATTTTTTTTAAACTGATTACTTTACCAGACAGCCCATTTTATAAGCACAATAACACACTCCAAGGTGTGGGTTATCGCCTGATAAGAGCACACCCAGGGCCATAAGGCACTCAGCACAAGCGCCTCATTTATTTTTTATTTATTTATTAAGTCTAGGATTACAAATACCTTTGAGCCATGGCTCTTTTACAAAGGTTCCATGTCAGAGAAATACAAATTATGGGGAACATCAAGACAGGAATTACAACAATGTGGACATTGCAAACAGAGTACAGATTAATACAGTTCAATGGTAGCATTGTAACAAGGCAGCCAGCGGCATTTGTCAGAGAAGATAGACAACAGATAAGAAGTGCTAGAGTCATAGAGAGAGGGAAGAGGGTGGGGGGAGAAGGAATGTAGGAATGGTGGCAAGAGGGTGAGGGTGTATTCATGCCTTAGTTCACCCCTGGGCATGCTCTTATCAGGTGATAACCCACACCTCATTGTGTGTTATTGCTTGCATACTGTATACTGTATTTAGTGCAAAAAGATATACTTTTACTAAAAATAAAAGTATATACATTATTTGTGCAATAAATACATCTGTCTATATATGTAACTTTATTCTTGATGCTGGTGGGCCTGGAGCTTTGATATTGTGGGCCATTTACACAACTGCTTTTGTACTGGAGCAACCCAAGCACTTGGATTGCTCAGTTGCAAAAGTAGACATGTGGACACTTATTGGATCATAGTAAGATGTTCACTACACTGGTCTGGAAGTCAAAGCAGTCTTGGGAATGTTTGTCAGAGTGAGTAGTGTAAGCAGCCCTGTGAACAGGCTGCACTGCTCACTACGACAGAGTCCCGACAACCTCCAGTGCCTCCTGATCCTCTGCTGCCTTGCATGAGAGTCATGGACCCTCTTCAGCACATCTTGCATTAGCACTGTGAAGGGGCTGTGTGAACATACAAGGCAACAGCCTTTGGAGGTTGAAGCAGCAATGAGGTGCTCCACAGCAGAAGGGAAAGCTGCCATGTAAACATGGCATTTGTCGTTGGCTGTTTTTTTATCCTGTTGCTTGGCCAAAGCAGGAGTGGATTTCTTTGCTTTTTGTGAGGTAAAAATGTGCTCTTGGTGACAAAGTGCACATTTCTGGATAAATAAAAAAATATGGAAAATATGTAATAAGAAAAGATACACTTTCTGACTGAGGACAACCTGGCCAGTTTTACAACATAGTGCCACCAACGATCAAGAGGTTTGGGGAACACTGAAACTGCCCCATTCTCCTTTCATACTGGATTCTTAACTCAACACAGGCTTTCATCTATCTGTCAAAAAATATGTTCAGTACCTACTAAGGCATTGCATGTGTCACAAAATAATACACTATGACAGATTTAGTAGTAGTATAGCAGGAGGAGGAAGAGAAAGAGGAGGAGATCTTTTTTCCAGGGTGCACTTCCAAAGTTCAGAGCACTTCACAATAAATAATGCATTCAACACAAGTGAAAATTACACAGTGACAGCAATTTGAATTAGAAACATATTATTTCTTTCCCGTTTCTCTTTATCTCCCAGCTTCATAATTCTCAACAACACCCCAGATCAGATGACCAGATGTATAGTTGAAGGATCCCTTCCTAACCGTAGGTTGTTATCAGGGATGGAGTACAAAAGCAAATCAATACTTTTCATAGCAGAGACCCAGATTTTTTTTTACACCATCCTCCACCCCTACTTATCTGGATTGCAGTACATTGCCTTGCTATCAAGAATAGAAAGGAGTAAAATGTTACTGTAAATGCTTAATTTGTTCCACTGGGAATCCCATTCTGTTATACATGATTAACTTGTCTGTATAAAGGATAAAATGTTTACTTTAATTGGCCTTACAAATGCAGGCATCTTAAAGTGAAAGAAGGAGCAACACTAGGTGAATATAAATATGAAATATGAATTTCAATGTAAAAATAGCATAACTGATTGCATTTGTCATAGACCATAATCTGTTTTGTTGCAGTAAAGAGAACTGTTTCCTAAAGACTGGAGACGGAAGATGCCTCTGTTTTTGAACCCAAAATATATTTTGTGAGTTGTAGGGAGCTGGCTAAAAAGATGCATTTTGTATTTGAGGGCATTGTGCAGATGTTCAACAGTTAAGAGATGGAGGATGACAGTAGAGAGCGGGGGTGGGGTGGGGGGGGTACCAAAGCTTGCCAATAGCCATATTTGTGCTGTCTGAAAATAAAATTATTTTGGCAGAATTACCAGAAAAGTCGGAATTTCACTTCCACTAAATTTTAGAATGCTCTTTGGCAACATTTATGAAATTTTGACTTAGAATGGTGGAATGATTGTCTGAATTGTGGATTTATCCATTAAACGGCAAAAAGAAATTCTGCTGAACTGAACAATAAACTAAAGAATTATTGCATATATTGCAGATTAATGTATAAAACAATGGAATGGAATTCTGCAGAAATGCAATTTCATAGATTAAGTGCATCATTCCACAATTCAGAAAGAAAATGTCATGGAACAGGGTGAACATTTCGCAGACACATTTCAAGGATTTGGATTTCTATATAGTCAGGATTTCAGAACATTTCAAGAAATCTCCAAAATTGCTTGCCATTTCTGCAAATTTAGTATTTGCAGTTTCTGCTCAGCACTAAGCCAAATGTTTATTGGGTGATCACTTTGGTAGGAGAAACCTCCATAACTACAGTCATCTTTTTCAGAACTCAAACATTTATCTCTAGAATTAGTCATTTTTTCCAGGCTTAGTCAGTTTTAGTTTTCCAGAACCATACTTCCAGATTAACTTTTGTGTGCCTTAAAACCCATTAAAATTGAGACATGTGGCCTGGATATTCAGAAGGGTTGTGCATGGTGCAACAGTGTTGTGCCATGCGCAACCCACTGATGCGCCCCGGCGTGATATTCAAACGAGGATTTGCCTGGCAGCCCATACCGTACTACACAGTCCAGATATGTGAATGGATCCATTCACATATCTGGACTGTGTAGTACGGTACGGGCTTCACACCCATTGGCTCACGCTGTGGACCAATGGGTGTACTGCCCACCATACACTGTCAGTTAGCAGGCGGCGGGGCGGCAGGTGGCTGGGGTGCTGCCGCCCGCCACTGACTGGGGGGAGCGGGGCAGTGGGGCTAAGTGGGCGGGTGGGGTGGAGGGGTACCACTGGGCCACCAGGGATATTGGAGCTCCCCTTATTATTACATATGCCTGTGACTGGGCTGCAAGCGGTCCACTGGACCACCAGGGATATTGGACTTATATTTTTAGACAGATGCCCGCGATCAGGCTGCATGTGATCCACTGGACCACCAGGGATATTGGACGATTAATTAAATCTACATATGCCTGCAATCGGGCAGAGGGGCACATTGCCACACTGTGCAGGGGTCGTCGGTCCCAGACGGCTGCTGCCTGGCAGGGCGCCAGGTGCAAGTCGCTGGGGATCGGTGCACCTGCATGCAAATGGGGCCATAATGGCATGCAAATGGCCCCATTTGCACCTTGCATACATTATGGCCCCATTTACATGTGCACTTTTGAATATCACGGTTGTTGCACATAGCGCAATGGAACTTGTGCTAGTGCATCCCCTTGCTTGACTCTGGCCTCTTGCGCTGGCACAGTGCCACTGCACCATGCACACTGTGGGTGGCCAGGGTGCAATATTCAATGATGCTGTGCCATGGCGCAGCTCCGTTGAGTATCACCCAGTCAACGCCCCTGTGCAGCCAAGTTGCGCTGCACCCAGGCTTGCGCCACAGCCTGGCACAGTCTGAATATCCAGACGATGGAATCCTAAAGTGTTCATTATGGATATATATAATATTAACCTACACTGAAACCCTTCCTTTAATACATGGGTGACCTTTTAGATGCATGGCTGGTAAGACAATGGATTGCATAAAAAGTTTTCCAGAAATACCAATTAGTTTAGTAGAATATTGATAAGATTATATATCTGATAGGATGACACTGTTTTTCAAAAGTAATTCATTTATTTAACTAGAGCTTTGATAAAATCACATTGTTGAAGGTTAGGGTATTGGATTTTTGGCATTTCAAAACAAACAGGATTTTATCTAGGCATTGCACAACAGCGTTACAGGGCGAGCAGTGTTGTTTATAAAGTATTATCTTGATGATTTATTTATCTCAAGGTCAGTTTAATCTCTATATTGCCAAAACTGTAGCATGCCAAAGATGCAGTTGCACTTGAAGTATGGGAAGTGTTGTCTCTAACTGCTTAGCTTCTCCTTTGAAAGAAACAGTCTAAGGTAACAGTACAGCCCTGCTATCAATTAATTTGTTTCAGAAAGGCATGTTCAGGTATCTTAGAGGTTACCTGTGCTCTGCTGTTCAGCATCTGTTACACATTTTCCACTAGTTTTGTAACTGAGAAATAATTAGACGTGATCCATTTAGTATCTAATAAAAATTGTTGTCTCCTATTTATCCTGTCTGGTGTAATAATCTGATTAAATGACCAAGTTATGATTGAATACTGAAATATTTCAACTTTGCTAATTTTCAAACTGTCAGCACAGCCATTTTCTCATACCAGCTCATAAAGGTGACAGGTGGCATTTTGAAAATCCTGCATGAAACGTGTTTTGCACTTTGGTGCAACATGATGATTTGGCCAGTATTCTATAAATGCTGCATGTCATGTTTATAAGGAGGTGTCGTTGAGTGACTATCTTGAAAATGTTGGTCAAAATTTCAACTCCCTCCCAACAAAATTAAGAAATTTTGTGTTTAGTGCCAGTCTTTACCCCAGCGGGTAGTGCTTTATGATCCTGTGCTGGTGAGGTGAGTTCTGGGACAAGCTCAGTGAGCCAGCTGGATTGGCCAAGGCTGAGGAAAGATGCTGGCATATGGCACCACCCCACAGCCTAGGAAGGGATAGTGGAGGGTTGCCTGTATGGGCTCAAGTTCCATATACTCAGGAGAAATCTTCTCTTGGCATAGGATCCTGCACCTCTGTACTCGTGGCTGTCAGAGGTTCATGCACTTTGGCAGACAGATGGACTCTGCCCTACATATCTGTATCTGCAGCCCAGAAGGTCCTGCACTTCTGCAGCTCACCAGACAGCTCCACAAATTCTAGATATCCATTGCCTCATGGGACCTGTGTAAATTAGGATATGACTTGACTATCTGAAACAGAAATAAAATTATTTGTAGAAAACTTCATCAATGAACCAATTAGGGTTCAGCTTAATGCAACCAAATTAGAGAAATGTGGCATTAGGGTTTCCAACTCCACCCCCCACCCAGCAACAAAAGCACAAAAAAAGCAATAGGGTTTAGGGTCTCTGGTGTCTTGGTGAATCAGTGGTAGGGTCTTCTTTGGAGTTGTCAGTCCTAATGCTCACCCCTTCTCATACCCCTTTCTGTCCTGACTGAACCACAAGGTACAACTTCAAGCCAGTACGTCATAGCAATACACTCTTCAAAAGTAGAGATGAAGAAAAGAGATTATTCTGACATTGTTTGCTCAGGGAATGGGGTGGGCATTAAGGTTGACAACCACAAGGAAGGCCCCACCAATGATTCACCAAGACTCTGGAGACCCACCACCCTAATGTTTTTTTTTTTTCCTTTGCTGTTTGGGGATGGGAGTGGGGAGCTAGGGTTGGAAACCTTAGTGCCACATTTCCATGCTTTTGTTGCATTAAGTTGAACTCTTACTAGTGCAGTCATGCATTTTTTTTTGCAAAAATACTGGTATATGCAAGCCAGTCTATTTATCTATCTATCTATCTATCTATCTATCTATCTATCTATCTATCTATCTTCTATCTATACAACAGGCGTGGCTCTGGATTGTCCAAGATAAAACTACTATCTTATGACCAAGTTGCAAAGTACTACTATGTTGCAAAGTGTGTATGTCACAATGGAACACTAAACCAATCAGAGAGCAGCTTTGGGAATGCTGATGACATCACAATAGCAATGTGCAGCACAAACATCAGCATATGTGAGATGCTTTATCTGTGGGCCTAGAATACAAGGTGTGTCTTTTCACAGATGACACAAAGATATGTAATAGGGTAGACACTCCGCGGGGAGTGGAAAGGGTGAGGGTTGATCTTCAAAGACTAGAGAGGTGAAACAGACATACGAACATATGAAATTTGCCAGCAGATAAAGGCCTAGAGGTCTATTAAGTCTGCTCGCATGTGCAGCTAGCACAAAAACTTGGACAATTACATTTCAATGCCAAAAAGTGTGAGGTCATGCACTTAGGGAGGAAAACACCTTGTTAGGAATATCTCCTGTGTGGAGTGAAATTGGAAGCCACAAAGCAGGAAAGGGATCTGGGGGTGATTATAACAGACAACCTGAAAACATCCAAGCAGTGTGAAAAAGTAGTGTTAAAGGCAAACAGTATGTTAGGCTGCATGAGTCCATGGCGTATGGCTAGGTGGGAGAGTGGGGCAACACATGGGAGAACCCAGATCTATATGCAGGGGACAGGCTACATCTAAGTAAGGAGGGTTTGGGGGTGTTAAAGCAGAGACTGAGGGAATTTATCACCACAAAGTATAATTTATACTTGCCGGGGGGGGGCTGGGTAGCTGGAGTGGAGTGAATCAGGAGAGGAGGTCCAGAGAACCTCCCCCCATAGCAATGATAGGGACTACTTTGTCTAGGATGGGGGGAGGGAAGAGTAAGAGGGCAGCTGGGAGAAAGTCAGGGTGGAGGGTGGTATCACTAAATACTATGAGCCTGGAGAATAAGATGGCAGAGCTGCAGGCACTACTGGCAGAAGGAGAGGTGGACATAGCAGCCATCACTGAGACGTGGACAACCCAAAACCATAACTGGGACTTGGCCATTCCAGGATTTAAATTATTCAGGAGGGACAGAGAAAAAAGTAAGGGGGGAGGAGCCATTTACATAAGGGAAGGGATTGGATGTGTAAGGGAGGAGGGGGAGAAGGTAGGTCAGAAGCCATTTGGATGCAACTCCATGCCCCAAAGGGGGCTAGGGTCTGATTGGGGGTTGTTTATAGGCCCCCAACCCAGAAAGAGCATGTGGATAGGGAGCTAGGGGAGCACATAAGAAGACTCTGTGGCAAAGGGAGCACTGTGGTGGTGGGAGACTTCAATTTACCAGGAGTGGATTGGGGCATCCCAGCCATCACATGTGACAGGGAGCAGATCCTTCTGGAAGCAATCCAGGATGGCTTCCTGACCCAAAGGTGACAGTGCCAACAAGGGAAGAAAATATTCTAGACCTGGTGCTCGAGGATGGAGAACAGGTCACAGATGAGAGGATGGAGGAACCACTGGCTGGTAGCGATTGCCACACAGTGTGGTTCTCTATCAGTTTGGGTAGAGAGACCCACAATACAAAAACAAAGGTCCTGGACTTCAGAAAGGTAGACTTTGGCAAGATGGGGCAATTAATGAGAACTCACATAGATGGCAACTATCCTGATATGGACGCAGAGTAGAAATGGGGTGATCATAAAACTAGGGCTGATTGAATCCACTAAAGCTTGTGTCAGGAGCCAGCAAAAGAAATCAAGGACCAAGCATCCAAGCTGAATGATCAGAGAGGTAACAGAGATGGTGAGGGGTAAGAGAATGGTCTTCTGAACCTACAAGAGAATCAACAGGGCAGAAGATAGGGAGAACTATGTGAAGAAATCCAGGGAAGTGAGCAGAGCGGTCTGGACTGCAAAGGCAGCCAGGGAAATGAAATTAGCACAGGGGATTAAGGAAGGAGGAAAGGATTTCTTCAGGCATATCAAGGAAAAGAGGAAGTGCAAGGATCAAATAGTTAGGATCAGGAAAGGCAGTGGGTGGGTATACAAGAGGGCTGAGAAGGCAGAAGTATTTAATGAGTACTTCTGTTCAGTGTTCACAAGGGAGAGGGATGGGCCCATTCCTGCAGGGAAAGGGGGTGCAGGCATGGGGAAGTGAGATGACAACAGATGGGGTCATCATGGTGGAAAGGGTGCTGGAGGGCCTTAGGTCCCTGAGGGTAGACAAGGCACCTGGGCCAGATGGGGTACATCCCAGGGTGCTGAGGGAGCTAGCAGATGTCCTGGCACAGCCACTGGTGGATCTGTTCAACACCTCACTAAATACAGGTATGGGATGTGTGCCCAGAGATTAGAGGGAGGTACACGTGGTACCTCTCCACAAAAGTGGGCCCAAGGATGAACCAGGGAACTATAGACCGATGAGCCTCACCACAATTGTAGGGAAACTGATGGAATCTATCCTCAAAGAAAGGCTGCAGCAGTTTCTTGTGGATAATGATCTGCAAGATGACAGACAGCATGGGTTCATCATTGGCGGATCTTGTCAGACAAACTTGGTTGATTTTTTTTTGACTGAGTCACAAGGGCACTGGATGAGGGCTATGTGGTAAATGTAGTCTACCTGGATTTCAGCAAGACCTTCGATTCAGTGCCACATGGAAAGTTGTCCTGCAAGTTGAGGAGTCTTGGTATAGGGTGGAAGCTAGCCCGATGGGTAGACAACTGGCTGAGGGACAGGCAGCAGAGGGTAGTTGTGGTGGGGAGGAGCATCAGAGCCCAGGGCAGTGACAAGTGGTGTCCCACAGGGATCAGTCCTGGGACCAGTCCTGTTTAAAATTTTCATCATTAGACATAGCAGTTGGGATCAAGAATAAGATCAGCCTCTTCACCGATGACACCAAGATCTGTGCTGAGGTGGATGGGGAGGAGGGTGGCAAATTACTGCAGGAGGACTTGGCAAGACTTGAGGAGTGGTGGCACACCTGGCAGCTTGGTTCAATGCCAAGAAGTGCAAGGTGATACATTTCAGTGTCAAAAACCCTGGATACAGCTACTGGATGGAAGGCATCAAACTGTCCACATCCAAAGATGAGAAGGATCTGGGGATGCTGGTGACTGGGGAATTAAACCTCTCAGCCCAGTGTAGGAAGGCAGCAGCTAATGCTAACAGGATGCTAGGATGCATAGCAAGAGGAATTACATCCAGATATAGCAAAGTCATATTGCCCCTGAACAGGTACCTGGTGAGGCCGCACTTGGAGTACTGCATGCAGTTCTGGCACCTGTACTTGAAAAGGAATATAAAACTACTGGAAGAAGTGCAGTGAAGAGCATCAAAGATGATCCAGGGGGTTGGGAGATAGAACTTACGAGGAAAGACTAAAAGAGCTCAACATGTATACCGTGGAAGACAGAAGAGAGAGAGGGGACATGATCAAGACCTTCAAGTACCTGAAGGGGATTAACAAAGTAGTCTTCCAGGGTAGGTTCATTCTCCAGAATGGAAGAGATACCAGAGGGCACTCCCTGAAGTTAAAGGGGGCAGATTCAGGAGGGAAAGGAGGAGGCATTACTTCACTGAAAGAGTAGTAACAGGGTGGAATGCACTGCCTAAGCAACTCAAATCAGTGCAGACTGTGGGGTGCTTCAAGAAGGGGTGGGACAAGTTCAAGGGAAAAGCACATACCGGGGGAGCAGTTGGGGGAGGGAAGAGTTAATGGGGGGGGGTAGCTGCAGTCTAATGGGCTGAAGTGCTGCACACTCAAGCAGACTAAATAAACCATACAGTCTGTATCTGCTGGCAAGTTTGTATGTTTGTGTGAATTACAAGTAGAAAGAGGGAGGTGATTATGCCACTGTACAGATCAATGGTAAGGCCTCACCTGGAGTACAGTGTGCAGTTCTGGAGACCACAGTTCAGAAAGGATATAGACAGAGTGGACACAGTGCAAAGAAGAGGTACAAAACTGATACTTGGACTCCACAACAAGACATACGAGGAATGTCTGCACAACCTAAACATGTACTCCCTGGAACAATGCAAAGAAAAGGTGGACATGATCGAAACCTTCAAGTACTTGAAGGTAATAAACAAGATCCAGGTTTAGGACCTATTTCAGATCAAGAATCATGTAAGAACAAGGGGGGCATGGCATGAAGCTGGAAGGAGGCAAGTTCAAGAGTAACACAAAAAAGTTCTTCTTTACCAAGAGGGTGGTGGATACTTGGAATGGCATTCCACCAGAGGTTGTGGAGACTAGGTTAATCAGATCATTCAAGAAGGCATGGGATAGGCACAAAGGTATTATAACACTGAACAGCAGTTAAGGGAGATGGGCTAGGCTTATGGGTAGACTAGATGGACCATGCGGTCCCCTTCTGCCATCACTTTCTATGTTTCTATGCCTTGTAGACTTAGTTGCTTTCTACTTCACTTCTGCTTTTATAGTATTGACTTGTACTGTATTGGTTGCATTGATTTGTACTGTATTGATTTGTACTGTATTGATTTGTACTGCACTGATTTGAACTGTATTGATTTGTACTGCACTTATTTGTACTGTATTGATTTGTACTATATTGATTTGCTTCTCTTGTGCTGAGCCATTGATCAGCAGGGTAGTTTTCATTCTGTACTTGTTTTCTTTTTGTAACTTTTGATACTTTCTATCACAAAACCACCTAAATACTTGTTGTACAAATCAAGTATGACATGGGTGAGAGTGAGACAGAAGAAAAATCTTCACTTGCATTATGTGACCTCTTCTGACCTCATTCCTTTTTTTAATTTAATATACTTTATTTCTTATTCAGAGACAGAATGCAAACCAATAACAATAAACACACAAGAACAAACTCTAAAAGGATCAATGACAATGAAAACTAACATACACCCACCCATCCCATCCCCTCCCAAAAGCTCAGTGACTCTATCCAAGGCAAAGAAGGAATTCATGATAACTAAATGTGCAGTCAACACAGGCAGGCGGCTTACATAAAAATAATGGGGCCCAGAATTATGATCTCATTGTGGATAAGGAAAGTAACACATAAAGGGATTCCCATCTATCTTGGAACTGATTTGGGTACTTGTGTGCAAAGATGCAATCTGATTCTCAAGTAATAAAGCATTTAGCATCTCCTGGTGCCATTCTGTATAAGAGGGAATGACATCATCTGTCCAGTTTCATAAAATAATACATTTTACAATAATGGCAATCGAAGCTACGTAAACTTTATGGGTATGTATTTAATCTGTGGGGTAAAAGCCCAACAGGCAAATATCTAGCTTGAAAAGATCATCCATGCCCAAGAAAGGGTCAAGAGAGACCCCCTTATGGCTAATCAAAAAGGTATCACTTTAGCGCAGTCCCATAGAATATGCTTGAGGTGTCCTTCAGCTAGGCCACAGCGAGAGCACAAGAGAGATGGGAGTATGCCTATTTTATGGAGTTTAACTAGGGTGTACTGTAAGCTATGAAGAATTTGGAATTGGGTCAGACACAGCCTGTCCTGTTCGATATACTTATGTAAGTCCCACCATGCTGTATGCCATACAGTAAGATCATATGGGAGACTGAGGGTTTGCATCCAATAATAGCAAATTCTGGACTGGGTATTGGGATCAAGGGTTTGAAATAGATGGTAAAGTCCAGACACTGGATGGGGCTGTGAGACCACAGAGAAAAAAGTTCCTGAGACAGAGGGTTCCATCAACACCCAGAGCTTAGGTCCCAGGTATGAGGAGACAGCATAGGTCAGTTGAAAATATTTAAAACTGAATGCTCTTGGGAGTTTGAATTACTCACTAAAGGTTAGGAAGGGCACAAATTTATCCCCCTCTAATAGAGATGCCAGTGACATATCTCAAAGCTGGGGACAAAAAGAGAGTGGAATGGGATGTCTGGCAATACAGATGCTGGGGTTTCTGAGGATAGGCTGGACCAAACATTTAGGCCATGCCAAACCCATATAGGAACCACATTACCTGACCTCATATATACGTGTGTGTGTGTGTGTGTGTGGTTGTGTGTGTGTGTATCTATATATAGATATATATACACACACACATACAATGGCGTGGGAACACCAGAGTGACAATAACTTGTTATTTCCACCAGAGTGAGATATCTGAAGATGACATCAGCAGAGTTAAAATACCTGATAGATATACATACTCTGCTAATGTCACCTTCACTACAGCCTGCATTCTGAATGGGATTGCAATACAAAACAGTTTCTCTTTCTCACTGATGCCTGCAACTGGCTCAATTAGCATTGCAAAGGACACTCACCTGTGTGCCATAGTGTTTCTGAGACTCACAACCCATTCAGAAAAAGTCATACACTCAGTCTGCACGGATAGAGCAGAAAGCACATAGAAAAAGAGAAAGAATACAGGAAAACAACAATATTTCAAAAGCTCCCACCCCATTGTATAAATCACACACATGATGTACAGATTGTGGGATATGGAAAACATTCTTACTCCTGCAGAATGAGCTCTGGATACGCTCACTCATGAGTATCCAGAGCTCACTCTGCAGGAGTGAGAATATTTTCCAAATCCCACTCCTGTCCATCATGTATCCTATACATATATATATAATATTGGCACCTGAGCACCACTGTATTTAGGGTTGAGTGATCACTTCTATATTAAAAGTCAATTTTTGTACTTTAATAACATCACAATGGTTCAATGGATTTTTGCAAGAATTTTGCATGCATAAATTCATGGGGTAGGTCTGTTGATTTGGCAAGTTTTGTTTGAATTGGTTTTGCAGTGTCTGAGATACAGAGTGTCAAAAATTGTTAGATTTATGTGTTTTTTGCAGGAGTTTTGTCCACCTGTATCCCTGAAACTGTTTTAAGTAGTGGTCTAATTTTTTGGGGTAGAAAGCCTTTGCCTCACATATGTGCCTTTTGAAGGTTTGGTGAAAAAATATTAATCCTTTCAAAAGTTATTATATTGTGAAGTTTCCCAATTTTTTAAATGGAAAATTATAAATTTCAGCATGAAAATGGATCCTGTGTTGCAGGAGCTAATCCCTTTTCATAGATGGGTCATCCTCTGTCACAGGAGCCTTATGCCTTTTCACAGATGGATCATCCTTTGTGGCAGAAGCCAAATGCCTTTGAGCTGATGGGTCATCCTGTGTCTCAGGTGGGAAATGCTTTTTCGTTGGTCTGCCATTTTGTTTTTTCAGTTAGTGAGACAAACAAAAAAAAGAAACCACACAAAAATGAATGGATTTCAAAAAAACAAACATCAGATCCTTGCTAAATGGAACCCATTTAGTTGCATTCTGATGTTTGTTTTTGTAAAATTATACCAAGAAATACATTTTCTGGGCACCCAAAATTCTGGGTGCCCTGCTTAGTGAGTGAACACTTTGAAGGATTCTCTGTATGAGAACATCAGGAATTTCTTCACATCTACACCCACAGCTGAAGTCATGCTGCCGGCTCCAGTGTGAGCTGCGAGTCTGCCTTTTCCCTGGTGTCTACTGGCACCCCAACCCCCGATCAGTGTCTCTGAATCCCCATATGATAAATTCATATAGTCCCTGGATCAGGCGGCAGAGTGGCAAGATGACTGCAGCACTGCTCTGCTCCCTACCACTCCACGTTTGTTGGGCATTGGGAGAACTTCAACAGAAAAAGCTTTATTTTAAAGCCGTAAGTTTCTTGAATGAAAATTATGTTATTTTATCTCCTTTTTCATAGAATTAAGATGTTTTGATAATAAGGGGCCGCTGTTGGATTGGGACACCAGCTGATGCCAAAGTCTGTTTGAACTGCAGCTTCCTATTTGTGATTTGTTACTATGGCTATTTTTGGTCTGCTAAACAGTGTTACTTTTGGAATCAAAGCACTGAGAGTGTGGTCAGAGGAAGACCATGGCAATCTCAGTTTTGTGAGACTGACTACGTGAAGCAACACAATAGGATACGAAGAGCACTATGTGTGCAGAAATGCCCATTTATGCAATAGGTGTGGACATAAATCCTATGTGATATATCTGCGCTACTATGTGATAAATTAAAAATGTTACATTTATACACATAGTAGATGCATCATTACAGATTTATACACATAGTAGATTTGTTACAATCACTCCGGAACTTATTTAGAATGTTCAGCCTCAGCACCAGCAATAACTATATTCAAATGCAAATAACTTTAAAATGAAAAAAGATAGCATAGTGCTGTGAGCATGAAAGTTGTTCAGCACAAACTTATCTACAATATGAGTGTTATTTCACTTATATATACCTTATAGATTTTTATAATTAGCAAAAAAGAGCAGAAAATGCTATTTCTGTTCACTTTTTTGACAAACATAAGCAAAAAAAGATAAACAATTAAAAGCAAATGTCCTTGCACTGACAGAAAGCATCCTTATTGCATAAATGAAATATACAATGGTGAGCTGTCAGATAAAAGATTTATCTACACTTGTGCTGTTTGGCCTCGGACATCTCACTCATGGCTTATGCCACTCATGAGGTTACCCGAGGTCAAACAGCACTTGTGTAGATAAATCATTTATCTGACAGCTCACCATTGTATATCCCTTGTTTATGCAGATAAAATGTATGACATTGTGAGCCTCCTAGATAACTATTTTCATGCAGGGAAGTCAGACCCTTGTGCTTTGGTTGAACCTTCTGATTTTGGTTAAGCCTGCAGTCTGTTACTGTGACTTGTAAGGATATAGTGGGGAATAAGATAAATGGACCTGCATCCCACTTGCTTCTTGTTCTGTGGGACCCCACAGTGTTACAGCCTGATTTTTGGGGAATTTTACCACTCCATTTTGCTGTAACAGAATGCTAATCATTGTAAATGTTATGGTGTAGGGCAGTAACTAATTAATTAAGTGAAATGGAGTGGAAAAGTAAAGCGTGTTGCAACAGGTGCAGGTGAATTGTCTTTGATTAAGTTTTGGGGGAAAAAACCCTATTAACACATTTTTTCCAAAAAATTACTAAATGTTTTGTCTGGCTAAAAATGTTCGCTTACTGTTAACCCCTTTGCTTGTATCATTTTTACAGTGGACAATGGATCATTTGATTGATGGAAATTTAAACCTCATGTTCCTCCCAGGTTAATTGTGTTAAGCTATGGGACTTCTTGTATGATGCCAAAACATTGTATTTATGAAATTTATGATCAAGGATCCTGTTTTGCAAAAGGACTCTTTATCATGCATTCCCATTGACTACAATGGGAAACATAGAAACATAGAAACATAGAAGTTGACGGCAGATAAGGACCGCAAGGCCCATCCAGTCTGCGCATTTCTTTTTCTACCTTATAAATATGCCATTGGCCTTTGCTCTGTCAGTGGCCTATCTATTCATAGTCATTTGTATTGCTCCCTTATGCCTATCCTATGCCTGTTTGAAGCCCTGCACTGTATTCATAGCCACTACTTCTTGTGGTAAGCCATTCCATGCATCCACCACCCTTTCTGTGAAAAGAATTTCCTCATTCCCCCTTAATCGGCCTCCTCTAATCTCATGCTGTGTCCTCTTGTCCTGCTATTTTTCATATTTAAACATGTTAGACTCTTTCACCTTGTTTATGCCCTTAAGGTGTTTGAATGCCTCGATCATATCACCTCTCTCCCTTCTTTGCTCAAGGGTATACATATTGAGCTCCGTTAATCTGTCCTCATATGTCTTCTGATGCAGTCCCTGCACCATTTTGGTTGCCCTTCTCTGGACTGCCTCAATTTGGTTAATGTCCTTGTGAAGGTGTGGCCTCCAATACTGCACGCAGTACTCCAGATGGGGTCTAACCAGTGTTTTGTACAGAGGGATTATTACCTCCTTCTTACGACTTGTGATACCCCTACTAATACACCCTAACACCCCCCTAGCCTTACCTACTGCTTTAGAGGTCTGCTTGGATGATTTTAGGTCATCAGTGATGATGATGCCCAAGTCTCTTTCTTTCTTTGTGACTGCTAGCAACTCCCCTCCCAGCCTATAGGTGGCTTCAGGGTTTCTCTTTCCTATGTGCATGATTTTGCACTTTGCATTAAATCCAGTTGCCACTCTTCTGACCATCCTGCTAGTTTATCCAGATCTCTCTCATTCTGCCCACCCCATCTGGATCATCTACTCTGTTGCAGATCTTGGTGTCATCTGCAAACAGACAAGCCTTACCTCTAGTCCATCTGCAAGGTCACTAATGAAGATGTTGAAGAGGAATGGCCCCAGGACTGATCCCTGAGGTACCCCACTTGTGACTTGCATCTCTTCTGACTGTATACCATTTACCACCACTCTCTGTTTTCTGCCCGTCAACCAGTTTGCCACCCAGTTGACCAACTTCTGACCCACCCTGAGCCTACCCAGCTTATTTATCAATCTTCTATGTGGAACAGTGTCAAAAGCTTTGCTGAAGTCAAGGTAGGCGACATCAACTGCTCCCCCTTGGTCCACCACTCTGGTTACCCAGTCAAAGAAATCTATGAGATTAGTTTGACAGGACCTTCCTTTTGTAAACCCATGCTGTCTTGGATCCTGTGCCCCTATGGATTCCAGGTGTTGCACTATCCTTTCCTTAAGGAGTGCCTCCATAATCTTGCCCACTACTGAGGTAAGACTGACCGGTCTGTAGTGCCCCGCCTCCTCCCTGCTGCCACTCTTGTGGAGCGGGATCACATGAGCCCTTCTCCAGTCTTCTGGGACCTCCTGTGCTCAGAGACTCACTAAACAATTCTGCTAATGGCTCTGCGAGTTCCTCCTTTAGCTCCTTAAGTACCCTGGGATGTATGCCATCAGGTCCCATTGCCTTATCCACCCTGAGCTTAGCAAGCTCTTGTAGGACCCTTTCTTTTGTGAAGGGAGTAGTGCTCACCTCCCTCCCCGTGTCCATGATGTTGAGCTGTGGGCCCTGCCCTACCTTCTCTTCAGTAAATACTGAGCAAAAGTATCTATTTAGGATAGATGCCTTTACAGGGTCCTCCTCCTCACATGCTCCCTTTTCTCCATTAAGCTTAGCAATACCCCTCTGGACTTTCTCCTTTCACTAATGTATCTATAAAAGTCTTGTCACCTTCTTACTGTTCATGCTAGTGTTTCCTCAGTTTAGGACTTTGCCTGCCTTACTGCCTTACCTGCTTCCCTTAGGGCAGTTTGGTATGCCTCCCTATCTTCATCCCGCTGTGTTCCCTTATATTTCCTGAAGGCCAGCCTTTTGGCTCTGACCTTTTCTGCTACTGTATTTGAGAACCAAAGTGGTTTCCTTCTTCTTTTGCACTTCCTTTTCTGTCTAACACAATGGGATGTTGCTTCAAGTATTGCATCCTTAATGCTTGCCCACTTTGCCTGTAGCCCCTCACCTGTGTTTCTTTTTGCCAGGGCTAGCTTAACTCTGTTAAAGCAAGATAAAGGATCTTTTTTTGTGAAACAGGATTTTACATCATGCTAATCCCATTGTAGTCAATGGGAAAGCATTATAAATTATCCTTTTGCAAAACAGGATCCTATTTTGTGCTGTGGTTCAATGTATTTCAATGAGGTTTTCAACTTTGGTTTATAACTTAGCCATTTCGTAACATTGTGACCCCAAATTTTCAATATGGCCTTTTGGGGACCCCACCTCATGAACAATACAACTGCCATTACACAACTCCTGCCACAAGGTGATTTTGTGGTCACTTGGTGAATTCACCTTTTGAGTGGGATTTGAAAATTGTTTCTGCCCTTGTTTATGAGGTGGGATCATACGAAAACTATGTTGAAAATTGTGGGTCAAAATATGTAAAAATAGCAAAGTTATGACCATTTGTTATAATTTCACTACATGTGCTTGTAACTTTGGAAATGTTAAATATTTTCACCACAAATTGTAAACATAGCCTTCTTATTATCCTACTGTACGTATGTCACAGCTATCATTTTTCCAATCCTGGCTAACATGTGTTTTTGCACTTGTGGTACGGAATGGATTTGCACTTGTACTGAATTACTTTTTGGCTGGGATTCAAAAATGTTCTGTACAAGGTACATGAGGTGGGGTAATGAGATGACTATGCTGACAGTTTGGTCACTATTGTCCTATAAATCCAGGCCCTGTGCTTCCACAGCTACATACATATATGCATCTATAGAGGGATGAGAGTGTAGGGCCATGGACAAATAAGGATATGATTATACTATCTGAAAAAGTAAGGAAGTTCATTGAAAAAAAAAATACATTAATGCATCAGTTAGGGGTGTTACTAAAGAAACGAAAATAGGGAAATGTGGTGTTAGGATTTCAAACCCTAACACCCCACCCCCACCCTGCAGACAAAATGACAGGCATCGGAGGTGTGCCTTTGGGTCATTTCTTGATTTAAAAATAGTTCTGCCAAAAACAGCTAGAGCACATTGCCGAAAGTCAAAACAGCAATGAGCACTACATTACAGTGTAAAGACAGCAACAGGTGGCCACGCTTAAATTAACTATCATGGGGGATTGAGGAATAGGAGAAAACTTGGAATAGATCCAGGAGTAATTCACAAAATTGGAGAAAAAATTAAAACAAAACCAAGAAAGGTGCTAATAAGGGTCCAGAATATAGTGATGCGAATGCAACAAACATTGAAGAACGAATAACAGACTGTGCTTCTGGTTCAACTACAAATGCCAATGTTACATCTGGTAATAAAAACGTTGTTTTTAGAGAAAAGAGCCATGAAACTAACAGAAAAACATAAAGAGGGAAAAGAGCTGGCAAAAAGCACAAAGGAGGGCAGCCATAAGAGGCCTACCAGGTCCAATCTGAAGGGTCCAAAGAAGTTGTGAACTTAAGCTCACATACCTTTACACAAACTGAGTTGCAAATATTAAGTAAAGGTTTTTCATTTGTATCTTCTCCCAGGTTTAATAGATTCCAATTACAAGTAGAACTGTTTAAGATATTCAGAAAAATAAATTTGAGATTTTTTTTTGCTGCTAAAAAAATGGGGGGGACAGTCACTGGAAGTATGTGATGTGAGGGGTGGTGCAGAGCAAAATGCTAGACAATAGTTTAGCAACTTAATTGTCACTCTTTCAGATTTAGAAGACTCTGTAGCATTAACAAATGTGAATATAAATGATTTGAATGATCAATGTGAATTGCATGATGATTTGCTGGACCATATAAGTTTTGATAACACGGTAATATACATATTAATGAAGGTGAGGTAAATGAGGAGTTTTCTGATGTTCCAGATCTTGAAAGAAAACTCAAGTTTAGACCAAAATCTGTTTTTTGTCCTAGGATATATGACCCTGCAATACATACTTACCAAAGTACAGTAGTAAAAGAGATTGATTCCCTTTTTTCTAGATGATGGTACACGTGTGGAAACAACCTTTCAAAATGTGAACAGCTAGCCTTACAAGATCTTCAAAGTTTAAAAGGGGTTGTTTTCAAGTAATCTGATAAGGGGGGAATGTGGTTATCTTAAATAAATCTAATTATGAATTAGAAGCTATGAGACTGCTTTCTGACAAAGAAACATATGTGGTTCTAAAGAAGGACCCTACTTTGGATTTTCAGATACAGCTTTTCTCCCCTAATAGATGAAGTTGCAAGGAAAGGCTTTATTACTGAATAAGAAAGGACATTTTTAAAGATGGAGAATCCAGTGATCCCTACATTCTATTATCTCCACAAGTTGCATAAAGTCCTAGAACAGCCGCCTGGCCATCCTGTTATTTCAGGAATAGGTTAACTGTCTGAGAATTTATCTAAATTTTGTGACTATTTTCTGCAGCCCATAATGTTAGAACTATCATCTTTCACAAGGGTTTCTATGCATGTTTTGGAGAAAATAAAAAAGATGGAATGTAAACAGGATTTTCTTTGGCTTTCAGTGGATGTCTGCTCACTTTATACTTGTATTCTCCATCATCTAGGAATTTAGGCTTTGGAGCATTTCTTAAAATAGAATCATAATTTTAGTAATTTACCAATAAGGTTTTTCTTTAATTCCCTGGAATTTATTTTGAAGCACAACTATTTTTTGTTTAATAATAAGATATACTTACAAAACAGGGGCACGACGATGGGAGCCACTGTGGCCCCAACATACACTAGTTTATTTTTGGGGTGGTGGGAAACCAAGTATATTTTTACTGAAACAAATACATTTTTGGGAAACATTGTATTTTGGACTTGATACATAGATGATTTGCTTATTATGTGGCAGGGAACAGAAACAGAAGCTCAGAGTTTTCTGAAGGGTTTAAATAATGACAGTATGAATTTGACATTTACACATAGAATAGAGGAAAAACAAACTGAGTTTCTGGATTTAATTTTATCTGTTACTGAGAATGGAAACATTGAAAGTTCCTGTTTCAGAAAGGAAACAGCAGGCAATGCCATTTTGTATGCCAGTAGTGCACACCCACCCTCTTTGATAAATTCTATCCCTTATGGACAATTCTTAAGATTAAGAAGAAATTGTTCCTCTCAGCAGACATTTGAAACACAAGCAGTAGAAATGTGGCATAGGTTCCATGAAATAGGTTATAGAGAGGCTATTTTAAATCAAGCACTTAATAGGGCACAATCAGAAGACAGTGTAAATCTTTTGAAACCAAAAGTAAAATCAAAAGAAAGGGAAGAAGGGATAACATTTGTCCTGGAATTTAATGGTATTTCTACAAAAGTTAGAGAAATTCTGTTAAAAGTTTGCTGGAGCACTGTAGTGAACAGTACATGGACTCTTTTCCGAGACACCAAAGGTTACGTATAGTAAATCAGAAAATTTAGGGGAATTAATTTCTGGCAGTCGTTATGTGGCAGATAAATCTGCTAGAAACACATGAATACCAGAAAAACCTTCTGGTTATTTTAAATGTGGCCACTGTATGGCCTGTAAATTCGTGGTACAGGAGAAACAGTTTGTTTATCCAACAAAGAACCTGACAGTGGAGATTTTTGATTTTGTAAACTGTTCAACCAATTACGTGGTTTATGTGGCACAGTGCCACTGCAAACTTCTTTATGTGGGAAAGACTATAAAATGTGCAAAGGAACATTTTTTGGAACATGTTAGAGATATTAGGAATAAGGACATGGATTCTTCACTTACAGTACATTATTTACAGTGACATGATAGCAATCCCTTGTCATTAAGGTTTACTATAATTGAACATGTGAAACCTTTACCATGAAAAGGAAACAGAAAACAAATTCTTTTACAGAAAGAATCTAAATGGATTTTCACATTGGAATCACTGTTTCCAAAAGGTTTGAATAAGGAACTGGACCTTGCAGTGTATCTGTAATAACTTTGCTTGATTGTATGTTATGTATCTTACCTATCTTAAAACTCATTTCTTTTTACATCATTCTGTAATTTAGATGAAGAAGGACAGGTTGTAATACTTGTGTTTCTTCCCTGTGTGTATGTCACATTATATTGGTACTAAGTGTGGCTTTCAAGGTGTTATTATATTTTGACACTTTTGAGTGTGATTTCCAAAACAAGGTTTTCATAATGTTTGTATGGACTTGTATTTAATTTTACTATCCATACCATTTGACACAGGGTAGTAATGCATCAGCTTTATACAAATTGTATCATATTCCCCTTATTAATAGACTCTTGGGATGGTTTTATTCATATAAACTAGTATAATGACAGAATGGTAAATAAACAGAAAAATGATAGCAGATATATAAAAATTATGTCTAGAGATAGAACACTATTTGAATTGTGTCTTTCTTAAGCTAGAAACAATTTATGCTGTTTGGTAACTTGTTAGCCTTATAGGTGTATTTATTAGTAATACTGTGGTACTAAATTAAGCAGGTGCTTTGATATGGTAGAACGGGGGTAGAATACTGAATGAGTTTTTTGTATTATTACTAACACCTTATTGGCTAATTTGAATTAACAATTAATTGATGTGACTATAAGTATGTATGTCATTCAAATTGACTCCAACCCCCCGATGAAGAGGGTGTATGCCCTCGAAGCACTGGGGAGCCATTGTATGTGTGTTTAAAATAAATTGTTTATTGTGTTTTTTCATCAGCTCTGTGTGTATCACCTTTTTTAAATGTTTTTTGAAGGGGGGTTACTCCCTGGATATACATAGGTTGGCAGGGGGAGAAGGGAAATGGATGCTCAAGACAGGGGAAAATGAATTAAACAATGAGAAAAACAAAATAGAAAAACACAGCATGTCCCATAGCCAGCCCCAAACTCGGGTCCGCTCGATACAAAGGCAGTGACTCTTGCCACTGCACCAGGTGGCCAGCTCAGAAGTGGCCCAAACAACAAATCACTATGTAATGCACAACAGAAATACTCCCTACATAAAGGAAATCACTGAACATACTTGCACTATGATGAACACATAGCGCATTTGTCAATTGCTATTTTCATGTCGCTGACATTGACTCACTTAAATAGAGTCACTCTATTCATGGGATACTGTTGGGAAGGTACCAATAGATACTAAGGAATAACTAGGCAAGTTGGGCCAGGAAATCAGAGGGTAGGGGTGTCACTATACACTAACTATACTGGGACAGGGATTGGAGGGTGGGAGGTGCCACTCTACACTGGGAAATCACTATTGTTACAAGGATGGGAGCTTGGAGGGTGGTGGCCACTGGACACCAGAGAACACACTACGAATACTGGGTTGGGTGATCATTGGGCGGGGTGGCCATTGGACATCCACTGACTCAATAGGCATGAGTGAGGGGTTGGGGGGGCACCTGACTGCAATACCACTGTCTACAACCAGGAACTCATGCCCTTTTAAGTTGGGATTTGTAAAGGCAGTAAACATTGCCAGTTTGGGTGGCATTTACTGCTGCTGTAAACTGCTGAGTATGCTGCTGCGCCCATTTACAGGGGTAACCCCCTATTTGCATGGATGCTGCAATATATCAGTGCCTGAGTGCTGTTGGGGATTGCCCATGCAGTGGGGATCTCTGAATATAGAATCCACCCATGAATTGGCTGCAAAACCCAATTAACACAAGCAAACACCCCTTAGTGCCTGCACTAACTAAACTTTTCAATATCAGGTCTCTAATGTCAAATTCCTGTGTTGGGTGCTACTTACAGCCCACCCATGTGAAAGTTAAAAAATAAATCACACACCCTCACACACCCTCTAACACCTATGCTAACTCCCCCATCCCATAGCCACCCCAGTACATATAATTGCTGGGATGCCATGGTGGACAACCAGCACAGTCCCCCTCCTCCTCAGCAGGCTGCTGTCTTCTGATCCACTGTCCTGCCCAAATATGAAACCTGTAAAAATATAAAGCTTACACAACCTTACCCACCCTCTAGCACCCATGCCAATATCCTTCCCTCACTAGCACACCAGTTCATACATTTTTTTTTTAGTCTTTGGAAACAGGATAAGGACCACTAGGCACAAGTGCCTGTTTTCAGGGGCAACCTGGGAACACTTGGAGGTTAAGTGACTTGCTCAGACTCACACAGTATGCAAGTGGAGGTTGTTAGAATCAGACCCAGGTCTGGTCTGCTGGATGTACCAAGCTCATTCACAGCTCACTACTCTACCCTCTAGGCTATACTGCCAGCCATTTTAAGTCCCAAAGTGGGCAACTGGCACAGTTCTTCCTCCATCTCAGGTGGCCACTATCTTCTGCATCCCCTACTAATTGTGACCCTATTAAAAAAACTAAAGAAAAACAACCCTAATCCACATTTTTGCACCCATACCACCCTCCTCCTTCCCACATTCCAGTTAAAATAAACTTCCAGTCTGTAGCACCCATGTCACACTTATCCCCAGCACAGCCCTGCCTCATCCTCAGCAGGTCGCTATCTTGTGCTTCAGTTCCATACCACCAATCACAAACCTTAAAGGAAAAAAAAATGCTTAAAAATTAGTATGCATGTACAGGGGTTTGGCTATTTTAAGCAACCCGTCTCCCGATTTTGTGTCCTTAAAAACGTATTTTGGGATCAGATTTAAACAACACACTTAAGTCATCAAGGGAGTGGTAAGCACAGTGGCTCTGAAATTTGGAAAATCTATTGAAATTGAAAGATAAAAAAAGTTATGGGTGACTGAGAAAAACAACCCCCAAAAAGTCTACATCCAAAAAAACATGAATTGCACGTGCTCATGGATGTATACTTTTTTTACTGATATTTATTCCATTACAAATAACTGGCATTCCTTAACTTTTTAAGACCTTTTTCTGATAAGCTACTCACAACCTTCTCTCATTACCACCCAAGCAGCAACTTTCACTTCTACCTGATTTTATTTTACTTTGGGTAGGTCCCACAGGGCCCTGCATGAGAAATACTACACATCTAGCACTGTAGCTAACATACCACTGTGACAGGTCTGCAACTCTATGTATGGCCCATAGGGTCCTGCATGAACCAAGCAACAGGTTATATGCTGTAAGGTTTGCTCCTTTGCATAACTGACAGGTTGTTGCTTCACAAAGGGACTGCAGGGTCCATCATTAAGGGTGGAATATTGACTGCCACAGAGGAGTGTGTTAGGCTCAAGGGGAAGAATTCAAGGTGCAAAGCACCCAGCTGGTTCAGTTCTGAGGTCACCCAGGCAGTAAGGGTCAAGAGGTCAGTCTACAGAAGATTTAGAAAGAAAAAGAGAGAGGTGGATAGGGAAGTTATATAAGGTTGGCCAATGTGGAAAGCAAGGTAGTCTAGCAGGCTAAGGAACAAATAGAACTGCAGATAGCTGTGGTAATCAAAAAGGGGGAGAAGGCATTCTTTCAATATATAAATGAGAAAATGGACAAGAAGGATGGGATTGCAAGGCTTTGGAAAGGGGAAGAACTGATAGAAGAGAACAGGGGAAAGGCTCAGATACTGAACAAATACTTATACTCAGTCTTCACCAGGGAAAAAGATGGACCAGTGACTATCAGGGGGTGAAGAGGAGCAGGAGGGAAGGGAGCATGGATGTGTTGGTAGATGAGGAAGATAGCATGAGGGAGGGGTTGCTAGCATTGAAGGTAGACAAATCACAAGGCCCAGACAGCTTGCAGCCAAGGGTACTGATGGAACCCACAGTGGAGCTTGTGGGGCCACTGGCAGGCCTATTTAATAGTTCACTGGAATCGGGGATGGTACAGCAGGATTGGAGAATGGCACATGTGTTGCCCTTCCATAAGAGTGGTCCCAAGGATGACCCAGGGAATTGCAGACCATACTTTAGGAAAGGTTGGTAGGGTATCTAGAGGAGAATAGTCTCCAAGATGCAATGCAGCATGGGTTTATGGGAGTGACAGCATGTCAAATGAATTTGATTGACTTCTTTGAGTGGGTTACTAAGACAGTAGACAGGGGCCAGGCAATGGCCAACCTTTATCTGGATTTCAACAAGGCATTTGAGTCTGTACCCCACAAGAGTTTGATCAGGAAGTTGGCATATCTCAGGGTTGGGGAAACAATGGCTAGGTGGGTAGAAAACTGGCTGAGGGACAGGGCCCAGAGAGTGGTGGTGGTGGGAGAGTTATGTAGCACCAGGAAAGTCACCAGTGGAGCCCCACAGGGCTCAGTGCTGGGGCCAGTGTTGTTCAATGTCTTCATCAATGACATTGTGGATGGCATTAAGGGCAAAATGTGACTATTTGTGGACAACACTAAACTCTGTGGGAGAGTGAACACAATTGAAGGGATACAGGACCTACAAGGTGACCTGAGAAAGCTTGAGAGGTGGTTCGGGATTTAGCAGTGTAACAAGGGATAAAGAAGTTTGACCCCATATTGCAGCCTAACCTCATTTTGGTCTGAAATAGCATGTGTCTGTGTAACAAATGTTGGCCTATATAATTGGATCATATAAAGCTTGTGAAGCTACAAGACAAACTAAGCCACAGGTTGCAATATTAAAGTGCCTTTTGACATTTATGCTGACCATGTAAGTAATAGCAAACATTTGGCCTATGTGACTGCAAGCAGGAACACAGGATAGTGTCCAAATTACCCTTTTGACTATCTCTAGTGTTTGTCCTTATCAGGACAGGCCAAAATACTTGTATGCACATTCCTAAGTCCAAACCTATTTCTCCCTCCTGGACTTTGGTAACTGGTAGTGACAGCTGTTGCTTGCCATATATGATAATAGAATGTACACTATCTAGACTTGTGCTGACCAAGGATGAGCTCATACATATACCAAAGAAAAAGTATTACCTTATAAGTTGATGCTTGTGCTTGTTTTAAACCAATCATAGAAAACCATAGGAAATGATGCTGTCTTCCACTATATAAGCAAGGCAGCACACACTGTTATTTTGAAGAATGTACCACTTGTAATCTCTCTCTGTGATTGTTGTTATAATCATCAAATTCTTCCGCCATCAGTCTCGTCTCCGTTCATTTCCTTTCTAAGTATCTGTAATTGATAATTTACTAACTGTAATTTTTTTCACAACCCTACAATTGGTGCCTTAAAGACTCGGATCGCTGGTGCTGCATGTGAGGAGGCCACCTAACTACTGGTCGGTTAGCTTGTGAGCCCCATAGCAGGGTGATGACGCTCGGAGACATGGTGCTGCTGGCTCAAGGTGAGAGAAGAAGGTACACACAGACAGTCACAGCCACTTGACAATCAGGTGATGTATGCTTTGTATGCTTCTCAAATTGTTTAAAATAAAAAGTAATGCTTAGCTCTGTAGGAACTCATGGGGCAGAGTTGGTAGGTGAAGGTGCTGGGACTTGCAAGCCGGACCTCACAAGGGAGCTGTAAGACGTAGCCAAACGGACCGGGGCACCAGTGCATGGGTGAGCCCTGCTGTGGAGGCTAAGCAGGCAAAAAGATAAAAAAATGAGTATGGAAACAATAATAGGTCGTTTTCTAGGAAAACACCTAAAGGGGGAAGCATACGAACCAGTGCCTGATGATCAACAGGCACAATTGTATTTTACTCAGCAAGTGTCCCTTATTAATGAGGGAGTAAAAAATGAAAAGGAAATCTTTGAAAATGCATTGCAAGGGCTGTGACAGTATAATCAGACTATTGTATGTCGCCAAAATAAAGAAGCACCTCAGCTGAGGGATGAAAGGGATCAAAATGCTAAGTTGCAACAACAACTAGAAGAATTAACATCAAAGTATAAAGATAGCATCCCAATAGATCAACACCAAGAGTTAGAGTTGCAATGTATTAATTTTAGGGAACAGTTAATAAAAGAACAGGGGGATTTTTGTCTGTTAGACAAAAATAATGCCCTCTTTCAAATTAAGTTAGACCAACAGTCACAACAACATGCTAGTGAGACTAGGCACCTGTACATTGAACTCCAGGATGCTGCAGGTAAGATCCAGGAGTTACAGGGAAAGCAAGATGAGTTAGATGAGCTCCTTACTGGAAAAAGGGTGAGACAGTAACTATTAAAATGGCACATGTAAGCACACAAAAAATGACCGCAGCTGGGGGGGCTATGTCAGCTGCAACCAGACATCAACAAGAGCAGTATCTAATTATGTTAGACTCCAAATGGCTAAAACATAGATTAAAAAGGGTAGACAGCCAGTAGCAGGATGGGGGCTACCTATAGAAGAGGGAGATGTAGTGATGGTGCGAAATTGGGAACAGAAAAATCCTTGGAAGGATGCTAATTGGTTAGGACTGTACCAAGTGTGCAAACGGTTAGGTGAGAGTACGGTATATGTGGTTAAAGTAAGTGGCAAGAAAGGGGCTGGAGGAAGGAAACGAATTCTGGGAACATGTTGATTAGTGTAAAAAAGTGTCAAACAAAGCTGGTTAAAAATTAAAATACTGCACTTGATGTTTATAGCCATGAAGACACAAGGCATCATTATCATCGGCTTGGTGGCAGCCATAAGACTTTCTGCACATTAATGTGGAACAGACTAATGTCACATGTGAGTATGAACAGTCCATTAATTTGTTAGTCAGTTGGAACTGGGACCCTGTTGATACAAACACCTACACGACGTGGGCATGGAAAGCCACCTGGACCAAAAATAACTACTTTTATATCTACAAATTGGTGTGTGGACATTTTTAATAGCTGGTCCAGCTATGCCTCAGAGCTCAAGACTGGATCACAGCAAAGCTACATGGACTGGAAACAGAAAAATGGGTCGCTTGTCATAGACAGGGCCACACCAAAGGACAATGGTGTTTTATGTGTTAACTCTGTCCTACTGTCTTTGGGGTGATAATAGTGTTTGTAACTATGTTGGTGTAAACAACTCATTACATTTTGCAGTCTCAGATGCCATATACTTAACTGTAACACCAACCGAATGCCCAAATGTGACAACAGGGCCAGAGAGTGGACTTACATCAACACTTATTGATCAAATGCTTGTAAATAATGTAAAGTACACTCCGTAGGGTATTTACAAAGCCAGTATTATGCATATCGAGTCTCGCCCCCAGAGATCCTAGTACGTAGCAATGATGGGTCCTGGGTAGTGCCAAACTTACATTGCTGTGAGGAAATAAATAATCAATGGATATGCCAGTGTGATGTCATGTCACAAACGCAACCCATCTGTGGGGAAATTCCCATGGGTCAAGCTGAAAACAATATTGCCTGGTGCCCTATCCAGTTAAAACAATGATATACCCCACAAGTAGTTGTAACCTATAATGGTACTAACCAATACTGTGTTGTTAAAAATACACCCATCTTATTTTATGAAGGATAAATGTGTTCCATTCACAACCCAAACTTTTGTATTATTCCCAAGCATAATGTATATATTGGTGGCAAAGTGTTGCACCCTATTACCAACTCAGGGGATAAGAGTTATAATGTGACATTTGATACCCCACACCAGGCATATGATATTAACAAGTATGCGCCATCATTTGGAGCTGTTATACCTCCCCTGTCTCTTAACGTGCAGTCACTTTTAAATTGAAAAGATACTCATTTGATACAAATCCAAAATACTGCCCATAAGGCACAAGCAGTTGTAAATGAAATGCTCAGTGAGAGTGATAGTGAGCACTTAATTTATAGCTTATGCAGGAGGGCCCTTAGAGTCCTGTCTTTAAAGTTTACTTGTGTTGCAAGTGGTCTTAGTGTTCTTGGTAATTATAGGCCTGTGTCACTAAGACTTACTATTCATAAAAAGCACGAGTGAGATGTACATGCTTCGAGGAGCTGCATTATTATGAAATAATAATTAGGCAATATAGGGCTAAGGGGCTTGTAACAAGGGATAATGAAGTTTGTCCCCATATTGCAGCCTAACCTCATTTTGGTCTGAAATATCATGTGTCTGTGTAACAAATGTTGGCCTATAATTAGATCATATAAAGTTTGTGAAGCCACAAGACAAACTAAGCCACAGGTTGCAATATTAAGTGCTTTTGACATTTAAAGACCATGTAAGTATTAGCAAACATTTGGCCTATGTGACTGCAAGCAGGAACACAGGATAGTGTCCAAATTACCCTTTTGACTATCTCTAGTGCTTGTCCTTATCAGGACAGGCCAAAATGCTTGTATGCACATTCCTAAGTCCAAACCTATTTCTTCCTCCTGGACTTTGGTAACTGGTAGTGACAGCTGTTGCTAGCCATATATGATAATAGAATGTACACTATCTATACTTGTGCTGACCAAGGATGAGCTCATACATATACCAAAGAAAAATTATTACCTTATAAGTTAATGCTTGTGCTTGTTTTAAACCAATCATAGAAAACCATAGGAAATGATGATGCTGTCTTCCACTATATAAGCAAGCCAGCACACACTGTTATTTTGAAGAATGTACCACTTGTAATCTCTCGCTGTGATTATTGTTATAATCATTAAATTCTTCCGCCATCAGTCTCGTCTCCGTTCGTCTCCTTTCTAAGTATCTGTAATTGATAATTTACTAACTGTAATTTTTTCACAACGCTACAAGCAGCTTGCTTCAATGGCAAGAAATTAAAAGTAATGCACATTAGAGCCAAGAATCCAAGGATGGAGTACTTCCTGGGAGGGGGCCAGGTTGCAGCAACAGAGGAGGAGAAGGATCTGTGAGTGATGATCACTAGCAATCTGAACCACTCCATGCAGTGCATTAAATCAGCAGCAAGGGCAAACAAGATGTGGGGTTTATAGCCAGAGAAATCAGCACTAAGTGAGAGGAGGTTATACTATCCTTGTACAGGTCACTAGTGAGGCCACATCCAGAGTATGGAATAAAGTACTGGTGCCCATACCTTAAAAAATACATCAGCCTGATGGAGACACTCCAGAGGTGACAACAAAGATGATTGTGGGTCAGCAGGGGAAAAACATATGAAGAAAAGTTGGGGGCCCTCAATATGTAGTCCCTGGAGGAGAGGAGAGGAAGGAGAGAGAGGAAATGATAGAGACCTTGAAGTACTTGAAAGGGATACATAGGATGGATAAATAGGGTCTTTTTAATCTAAGTGGCAGCCAAAACATGAGGGGACACAATCTTAAGTTGGGGGGTTTAGGAGGTGGGTTAGGAAGCATGTCTTCATGAAGATGGTGATGGCCAGTTGGAATGCACTGCCGGAAGAGGTGGTCTCAATGAAGACGGTGGGCAGCTTCAAAAGAGGCTTGGATAGGCAGAAGGGGAAAGTATGGATCATGGGAGAGGCAGATGGAAAGGACTGAAAGACAGGAGGGGGCAGGGTCAGTAGCGTCAGCTGAGGACCCTGTAATAAGAGCAGACTAGATTGACCAAATAGCCTTATTCTGCTGATTTCTTCATATGTTCATATGTTCGTATGTAAGCACCATGTGAAGCAAGCTGCAGGTCCATTGCCATGTCAAAAGTGTGCAACTTATTGGTTGCATCATGCAGGGAGTGCTGGGCCCTATATAAGTCAAGCTATGGTGCACCTACTATTTCATGCAGGACCCTAGTCTGGCACTATACTTTCTAGAAAAGTAAGTAAATAAATTGCAAAAATCTAAAACAATGCTTTTGTTAGGGTTAAAAAGCCACTAAATATCAGAAAAGAGGTGTCTGGGATTTCAGTCCTAGTGTTCACCCCCATCTTCTACTCTCATGCCCCTTCTTCTTCAATCTACAGGTCATGAGCCGTGCCCCATGTGTCTGGAACCATTTCTCATTGGTGTAAGTGACATGTCTTACCCTACGCCCTACAGGTTTGCTGCTTCAATCCATAGTACATGAACCACATCCCATGAGTCTGCTGTTTTGTGTAGGACCCACAGAGTACAGCACAATGCAAGATAAAGGTCTTGTGCCCCACAGCTCTGCCTCTTCCTGTAAGGTCCACAGGGCCCTGTGTGAAACAAGCTACATGTCCAGGGCTGTGCCCCATGGGTCTGTTTCTTCATAGGTGGCCTACAGGGTCCTGAGCAGTGCTAGCTACTGGTCCTTGACTGTACCCCACAGCTCTACTGCTTATCTTACAGCCCACAGATTTGTGACCATTCAGCATGGGTCTGCCCCATTGACACTACAAGGTAAGTTTCGGGTCTGGCTCCATGTCTGGCATGTCTGCTTCTTTACATATAGCCCTAGAACAAATAAGACATTCATGTGGCACTTGTGGGGCACAGACCCAGACCTATAGTTTAAAGCAGCAGGCCAGTGGAGTACAGACCCAGACCTGTAGCTTGGTTGTGGATCATGATGGTAACTGATGGGTAGAGAGGTAGACATTAGGGTTCACATCTCTAGCAAAACCTTTCCTGACTTCTGTTGCCCTGTAACACTAGCATATGCATTAAGGTAGTTTTCAGCAATGTATCCTGTACACATATATTACAGACAGACAGACAGACAGACAGACAGACAGACAGACAGACAGATAGATAGATAGATAGATAGATAGATAGACAGCTCATTCAGCTGCAGTAGTGGTTGTATGATAAGGTTGAGTTAGTGTTTGTGTCAGACATGCTTTTGTGACAACTTACAGTATATCTCAGTGGTCTTAGTCTCTAGTGCTCTGAAATGTGTTATGCACACATTTGGTCCTCACAGCTAACCTCTCACAAGTTTTGTTTTGCAGTTAATAATTTTTATTAAACATTTTCAAACAATGCATTAACAACAAGATATTTCCATTTGCAGACA
Source organism: Neoceratodus forsteri (assembly GCA_016271365.2). Lineage (NCBI taxonomy): Eukaryota > Metazoa > Chordata > Ceratodontiformes > Ceratodontidae > Neoceratodus > Neoceratodus forsteri. Next base: position 1,434,354,705 of record CM028131.1, on the reverse strand, counting down.
TTACAAAGGAAATATAGCTCTTACAAACAGTTGACACAGAACCCAACAAAATGTGGCTGTAAATATTCCTTAGTCCAAGCACCATACTAGTAAAGAAAGAAGGAACAACTATGGGAAGTAAAGTGGGCATGTCTCCAGAGTGCACCAAGCAGGTGGGGGCAAGGTGAGAGGGAATAGCAAGGTTGTTTCCAACACCATTGTCCAGGGAGTGTTTCAGAAAAGAAAAAGGAAGGGAATGAGGGAAATAACCTGTCCAACCACCAAAATCTGCAGAGGAAAGAGGGCCAAGGATTCGTTCCCAGTGGCCAGACGCCCAGGAGTCATGGCCCACTCACCACACAGTGCCACCATCAGATGGGGGCGGCAAACTGTGAGCCCCAAGTCCATGCTCCCAGCAATAACTAGAGGAGCTGACTGTGTACCTCTCCCACATATGTACTGTAGGTAATGGACAAAAAAAGAGGGCAGGGATGAGGAAGGGCTACTCCCCTAGAAAGAGGGAGGGACAGGGGAAAGTGTGGGGATGCTTAGTTCCCGGCAACTGAAGCTGATCCTTCTTTTCTAGAGGCAATCAGAGATGCACAGAATATAACAGGAAGCTTAGTACATCGGGGCCTCAAACTTTGCACAACAATGATGAATGGCAGGCTAGATTCAACATGCTAGTTAGAATAGCCAGGTAAAAGACAAAGAACCTCTGTGCGCAAACACTGAGGCAAGGGTTACCCCAAAGGGCATTTGGCTGGGAAGCCAAGTTTCAAGAAAATACAAAATCACACATGCCCCCACAATGCAAAGCATCATGGGCTGCATATGAAAATCACCACAGAATGTTATGCTGGTCCAACTTTAAGCAGAATTGCATGGTGCCAAAAGGCCTCTCACACAGTTTGCAAAGGGTGCTAACAGAAGACAGACACGTGTTTCGCCCTACCAGGACTCATCAGTATGCCTCGCCTGTTAGCCAGGTAGTTCACTGCCAGAAGCCATTGTTTACTAGTAGGGATTCTGGTCATTCTCCATCTATGGAGAATTAATCTGATGGCCTCCACACCTACAGCAACTAGCCATAGAAGAGTTGAAGTCCTGATAGGTCCAGATAGGGGACCCTGGGGGTAGGGTTGCTGAGCAAAATTAACTGGGGAGAGGGAGGAGCAGGAAATCCACTAACATGGGAACATTCCTTGTGCACCTACCATCAAAAGTGAAGCACAGCTAGACTAGCCCAGAGAATATAAAATAAATCACCCCCTTAGTCACCACAATGACAGCATTCATCATTGGGAGGCAAATCTACAGTAGTTATTTTAGGTGAGTAGGGCTGAGGTACCATTAGTGCAATACTTTATTACAGATAAGAAGGCTATGACTATGCAGACATGAGCAACAGATTCCCAGTGTGACAGGGTTGAATAAGATCCCGACCCATTTGTTATGCAGAACATGTTAAACGCAAGGGTCTGTTCTGTCCTCTCCTTTTCTGTCTCTTGTCTGTCTGGTTGGCCAACCAAATGTTCTCATGAGACCTAGGAATTGATCACTCCAGCGGTCTCATGATTCTTCGCCTCTCACTAGCTCTCTGCCTTCATTTGCTGTTTTAGTCTTTTCTTTCCCCTTGCATATTTGCATTTATAAAAATATATGTGAATTTTTGTGTGAAACTGTAAGTGATACTGGGATCCCTTAGTTTGAAACTGTATATAGTTATACTGTTGAAATGTTTACAAAAAGCTATTTAGAATTTAGGGGGTTAACCTTGACATGCAGTACAAACTCTTTTGCAGAGCTGTCAACAAGAGATCAGCTCTGGAACACCATGTACTATTTTGTTGTACCTGCAAGGAAGGAAACAGACAAGAACATTTTCTGAGAAACAAAATATTCTCTTAACGGGTTCCCAGGCAAAGACTTATAAAAAGAGCAGCAATAATTTTGCTAGCGAGAGACTGAGAGACTGAAACTTGGAATTAGAGATACCCTTAGAGGAAGGACTTTGTTTTCTGTGTTTGTACTGCCTTTGTAAATAGTTATACTGAACAATTTTATTTTTAATTTTATTGTATTGGAAAAAAAAAAAACACTATTTGTGAATTTTACAACTTCTCCTGGTCGCCCTATGCTTCCTGACCTGTGCCTCGACAACAGATGGTGTAAGAAGTGGGATTCAAACCCACACCTCCACATTCAACCCTGTCCCATTTCTTGTGCAGAAAGAGTTAAATGCAAGGATCTGTTCTGTCCTCTCCTTTTTTGTCTCTTTTCTGCCTGGTTGGACAACTAAATGTTCTCTTGAGACCTAGGAACTGATCACTCCAATGGTCTCACAAGAACATTTGGTTGGCCAACCAGACAGACAAGAGACAGAAGAGGAGAGGATAGTACAGATCCTTATGTTTAACTCTTTCTGCAAAACAAATGGGACAGGGTCTTATTCCACCCTGTCACATCCAGCATTCCACCCATTCCTGAGTAGTAAATGTCACCAGGAGAGATTTCTCCCATTTAGCCTTAGCCGGTAATGTCTGATAGCTATCTTGACATACTGTAGCTAAATATTCTACTAGCCAGACCACTCTTGATTTGATACCAGAAGGATAAGAGAAGGATCATTTAGCAGCTGGATGAGAGAGTCTCCCTCTCAGTATCAGGAGGAGGAAACTCTATGTTTGCAGAAATTTCAAAAACTCAGATTATTGCACCAAGAAGTGAGCCTTAAACCCATCACAGGAGTCTAAGTGTGTTAAAGGCTGATAAACCAATATTACCCCTCAATTCTCCAAGGTGATACACTGCATAGGTCTCTTATCTAAACATAGTGTAGGTCTCAGTTGCCCCATAAAGTCATCCATTCACTAGGAGTGAGATGAGCACTAACCAAGTTTTTAAGCTTCCTCTATACACTGAGGCAGAGAGTGTAGGCCTAACTTTCAGGGACATTGGCATGGGAGAGTAGAGATAAAATGCATCGGAAAGGGTCTCACCAATCAATCATTCAATTGAACTGCACAGGGGATGAGTATAAAAACCACTTATAGGTGGCCATGTAATGACTGTAAACCATGAGAGGTTTCATCCTTCTCTATATTAGTGGGAGCACAGCTTGAGTCAGCTATACCTTGGGGGCTTCCCTAACCACATGAAGGACCCTACCATACTGTTCATTTTTTTGAATCAATGCTGTAGTATCATGATGGGGAGATGAGCAAGGCAGTGCAAAAGCTTGGGGGTTGTAATAATCTTTGGAGTCACTATTTTCCCTGCCATTGATAAATAGGGCCACTATTTTCCATGCCATTTACAAATGTAACTACTCCCACCTCTCACAAGCCCCCTGCAACTTCTGAAGTACAGTGGAGAGTTTGAGAGCACAAAGCCTGGAAAGGTCAGGAGTGATCTGGATCCCCAAATATTTAATAGAATCTGGTGACCTTCTCATGTGAAGGCAGCCTGGAAGCAGAGGTGATTCAATGGGATGATTTCAGTTTTTGTAGGGTTGACCCTCAGACCTGAGATCCATGTGAAGCTGTACAGTTTTGTCCTATACTCCAAAAGACTGAGAGGAATACCAACCAAGTCCTTATGTTCCTGAATAGATATCACCAAGGGTTAAGTGGTCAAAACAAAAAGCAATGGTAACCCTAGAAACATAGAAACATTAGACACATAGAATTTGTTGACAGATAATGACCACTGGGCCCACCTAGTCTGCCTGATTTTCCTGCCAACAGTATCACTGTAGATCCTACTTCCTCTAGGGCCCATTCTCCCTTCCCCTTCCCAATCCCACTTTCTTTTACCCTAACATTCCCTTATACCTGCCCCATATCTTCTTGAACCTCACCACTGTTTTCACCCCCAGCACCTCTGCTGGAAAGCTGTTCCAGGAATCCACCCCTTTTTCCGTGAAGAAGTACTTTCTCACATCTCTCATGAACCTATCCCTCTCCAGCTTCATTGCATGTCCCCTTGTTACTGAGAATAATTTTTTTTCTGAAAAAGAGTTCTGTTCTGTACCTTTTTTACCCTTGTGAGGTGTTTATTCATCTCTAGCATATCCCCCTCCCCTTCCATGGTGTACATAACTAGGTCCTTTAGTCTCTTCTTGTAAGGCTTCTGATGCAGACCATGTACCATTTTAGTTGTCCTCCTCTGGATTGCCTCCACCCTGAAGGGGACCCTAAGATAAAGGAAATGCTGAGTAAAGGAGATTATTCATGATAACCCTCACCATGGGGAGAGCATAGAGAGCCTGGATCTATGATAAAAAAAAGAAGGCTCAGATCCCATTCATCTGGGAACTGTCAGGAAGCACTCTCACTCCACTGTGTCAATGGCATTTTCAAAATCTATAGCAATCATGGCTGCTGAGCTTGCTGTATGGAAAAGGGTGATCAAAGACTTAAGTTGGGCTGAGCTCAAATGACCTTATAAAAGCCAACTTGCGAGGGGTGAATATGGGTCAGGAGGATAGTCTCAAGATGTGGAGCCAAGATCTTCGACAAAATTATGGTATCCACAATGATGAGGGAGACATGCTTTTAACTTGTGAGGGAGGCTAGATGCTGAGGTAAGACTATAATAATAGCCTCCCAAAGGGAGAGAGATAGTCATGTCTGGTCATACTCATCTGAGTAGACCTGAATGCAGGGCAGGAAACAACAGGACAGACCACAGAGCTAAGACACTGATACATGTCTACAGCAAGGCCATCACCTCCAGAGGTTTTGTGAATGTTGAGCAAAGCAAGAGCCTTCCACAGTTCCTGGACTGAGAGATGGGCTTCCAGAAGGGAACGAAGTTCTGACAAATATTGTAGAAGTGTAAGGAAAGAGAAGAAATCAGAATCTGACTGGTGTAATAGGATACCTAGAAACTTCAAGGTGGGCCCCTTATGTTGGGTATCTAAACTCTGAGATTCTTTAGTTTTATTATTTATCTTTTTCTAACTAAATAGGGTATTTTTGGCCATGCAAGTAAATATAAGATGCAAACACAGAGCTTAGTATATCAAGTTTAACTGGAATGCTCATATGAGTGTGCGACCCTGGGCCCACAGCTATTGATTCTCATGTAGGCCCCAGTGTCAACTTTCCAGGCGGGTCCCTGTACTGCAACCTGACCCTTCAGGAAGTGGTCATGTAAAATGTAGTCTATAAGGCTTTGGGAGGAGCAGAGAAAGATATAAAATTGTTTCATGACAACACATATTCTTTGTGGGTGGGAATGGGGTGTACCCCCACGCTGCATGACAGCTCTCTACCCTGAAGTGATTGGTCCTGATTGGTAATCTACCTGATGCTCTTTGTACCCTGTTCTGACTTATCCTGCTGCTTTGTACCTTGGTATTCTTCCTGTTCGTTGGGAGTCTACCGTCACCTATTCCTGTACTCGGCCGTTTGCAACCTCATGTAGTTATCCATGTACCTCACTGATGACTCTATTCAACGTGCTCGGTCAAATTGTAATCTATGTACCTTATTCATATCTTACATAAGTGCCTTAATCTATGTACCTTATTCTTATGTTATATAATATGCCTGAACCTAATGTATATTAACCCTGTATATGCCTGATGTTCATGTATTGTACCATTGTAACCCTCCTGGGTTGCACCTGAAAATAGGCACTTGGCTGTCTAGTGCGCTCACTGGTTAAACAAAAGCAAATAAATAAATGAATAAAAAAATGTGCTGTTAGGTTAAAATAGTTAAGCTGGGATCATTTGCAGTTCATGTTTTGTGGGATTTCATTTTTTCGACGGGGTAGGGTTCAGTCACCTTTAACATTTTTATGTTTTTATTTTTATACTTTGTTTCTACAAGTTTGAGGGTAAAGTGCTTACCTCCACTCATGATGATGCAATTGTGGGGTTTGAATTTGACCCCAAAACACATTTTCCTGGGCAACAAAGGCCACTTTTTTGCAAATAAATAAATGCCTGCACATGTGCAGTAGGATTATGAAGGACATTTTTTCCTTTTTGATTCACAATTTTTGGAATGAGATTGAAGGAAAATATGACAGTAGAGGGAGAGATGTAAAAGCTCCACACTATGGAATAACAAATCATGTATGTACAGTAACTGGTTGGCAAAGGGGCAGGGTGGCATGGTTGCCAGAGTAAGTGTGGTGGGGTTGTCTTAGTTGTACTGAGTATGTAGTTGGTAGACGGTGGGGGAAGACTTTTGGGGATGGGGCATACCAGAGGTGTGGTTTGGCACTTAAATGCTGGTAAAAGAAGTGTTAGGGGGGTGGCAGGAAAGCACTTTTTTCATTTGGGATCTACTTGGTTGTCTATCATGAATGAAAAAAAAAACATGTATTTTTCATACATTTGAGCTCAGCTTTTGTTTGGTTCATATTTGTAGTCATTCCGCAGTTTGAAAACACTGGCCCCTATGCACATAGGCGTGGGAAGTATGCACCGGTGGCACGTATCCCACCCGTGGAGCACCACACCTGCAGACAGGTGTGAACCGGTGGATTTCACAGCCGCTGGCCACCAGTCTGTGGCCCCCCCCACAACATGCAGGACTCTGCAGGGCAGCTGGGGGTGGGGTCACGGGTCTGTCCGGGCATCCAAATGTATGCCCGGACCAGCCACACAGTGGATCGCCTACACAGTGGGGTGCGCATTGGCAGTGTGCCCCACAGATGTTCAATGGCCAGTGGCTGAGGAGGTGAGAAAAGGGATGTGCTGCCAACCAATGAAAAGGCGCCGGGAGATGGTATTGGGTATGGGGAACTGTGGGAGGGGGGATGATGATGCCACAGGCATGGGGGGGCATGGTCCACCACAGGAACTGTGAGACACAGGGCTCGGGGCTAACCATGTGTTGGTATGGGGATTGCCAGAACCATGGTCAGTGATGGGTTGGGGCTGCCTACCAGTTCTGTGTAGGGGATGCTGTGCTGGGGGGCAGGGGAGTGCCTCCGGCCATTCGGGAAGGGGGCTGCCATGTGTGCATGGGGTACATAGGGGGCTTATGGCAGGGTTTTCCCTGGTGTACCCTGTGCCCCCTCTGCACACCTGCAGCCAGCACTATGTGCCATTGTGCATGGCGCCTAGTGCTGGCATGCCCCTAGCCTATCCCCGGCACAGTGTGGTCTGTGGACTGAGACGTTTGGGTGTGTTGATCTTGTGCATCCCCCCTGGTGCTTCCTGCATGGGGGGCACAATGTGTGCAGAGCAGCTATGCACACCAGATACGTGGTGCATAGTCACTCTGCCCCTTTGTGCATACTAATAGCTTTTAAAGTTTGCCTTTTTTCATTGTGAAACAAATGAAGTGCTGTATTCTGGGCCAGTACCTAACAAACCACAACTGAATGGCACAACATAAGCTATAATTGTACACAAACATCTATTAAGCAAGGAACCACGTACCCTTGATGTCAGTACCACACAATAACACCAGTAGGAGCAGAGCAAATGAAAAAATCTCCAACCAGTTTTGCCTAAGGCATCATCACTCCCTGTTGATTCTTTAGGTGAAACTGTTTGATCATTTTTTCAGCTGCTGTGCTCCTGCCAGTGTCTTTGTGTGAGGCTGACACGACAGGTACTGTTTGTGTGCAATTATAGCCTGAATTGTACTGTTCTGTTGTGGTTTAATGAAGAGTGGTGCTGGTGCTCCTGCTTTGTTTGTTGTCTTGAGTCAGAGCACACCCATGCAGTGGGGCAGCCATTCTTGTTTGTTCCAATATCTAACAATCCTGAATGCTTCAGTTTTTAGTTCTGTGTCTTTTTTTGTTATGTGTGCAGTAAAAAAACAATCTGACACAAATGCAAACTCAGTCCATATGTAGTGGGGGGGCTACTGCACAAATGTAACATATAGATAAACAGATGGATAGATAAATAACTAGATAAATAGAGAGACAGACAGACAGATTCACATATATACATAGACAGACAGGCAGGCAGACAGACAGACAGATTGTTCTTAGTTTTAACGTTTTTTTAGTTCATTATAACCTTTACAAAAAATCATATAGGCCTGATGTAAGAATTACAATTCCTAAAACTTTGTAATTACACATAAATAATTATAGAGCTGTACGGAAAAGTGATGCAAGAATAACAATCAGTGTATTGTAATTTTCAGAGTTTCATATTTTTAAAATATTGAAACATTCCAAATGCAGAATAAGCAACTAATTCTTTCTAATATATCAAGAAAGACAAAACAGATTACTTACATCTAGAACGTTTTACAATGGTCAGACTGTGAATGCAATACATAATGGGTGGACTGGATATAAATCATTTACTTACATGAGGGAAAGGCAGGAATATAACTCAAAAATTGCTAAGCCACAAGTGAGTTATAGAACTCTCACCCCATCACAAATGTAAATAAGTTTTCAGTCAACCCATTGCAAGTTTGATTTATTGTATATCACTTTTTAATACTAATTTGTGAGAAAATGATGTATGTTTATAAGTGTTTTGAGTATATCCTCATGGAAAATATAGTGTTGATTTATTTTGGTAATTAGATAAAACACACTGAACCAAGGCCTGTTTTCACAAGCTGCCTGGTGTTATAAGCACTAAGCAGCAACAAACATTACAAGCAAATGAACAAACAGCAATTTGCATTATACATTTTAAATTCTAACATCAAAATGTTGTAAATAAAGCTAAAAACTTTTGCAAACTGAAAGCGCTACCAAATTTATATTTAAATAATTCCTAAACATGGAATTGTTAGGGGTCAAATGCAGTTCACAGGTTAAATATTTTCACCATGTTGATGCATAACTGTAAAAAACCCTTTTCCACATTGATGCAGAGGTATGCTACACTGTCAAAAATGATAGGCAAGAAGACCTCAAGTGCCCAGTATTTGAAAAAGTGCAAAACTGAGAGCAAACATTTGCACTCCATCTTAGAATAGCGCCAGTGGGCAAAAATGCTGTATTCAGATAAATAGCACAGGGCAATATTCGTCTGAATATAGGTCCTGTTTTGCCCAGGGCTAAGCTACTTAGCCCTGTCCGATAGTGCCCCCCGCATAGGGTGCCAGCAATGGCTAGCACCGGGGCAAAATTGGCAATATTCAAAAGTCCCCATGCAAATGAGTCCATTGGGCATTCAATGTGCTAAGTGTCCATTTGCATGCAGAGGTCCTGTAGTGCTGAACATTGCCTGTCCTGTGAGCTGTCCCTGGTGCTAGCAGTGTCCCCCTGCCCTCCTATCCCAAGCCCATCAACTGTATCATATGTGCCTGGTGTCTAGTGGTGCCCCTGCCCTCTGATCCTAAGCTTGTGTTACTGTATTTTTTGGCCTGGCGTCCAGTGGTTTCCTCCCCCCACTCAATCCCCATCCCAGTACCGGAATACCCACCCCATGACAACCGGGTCACCATTGCCCATGTGTAGCCATAAGTACATATTCATTCCCCCACACAACAAGTACCTGTCTTCATGCTATACAATGTACATGTCCCCATTGGTGGATAGCAGCCTCTCACCTACCCGTGGTGCCGACTTCCACTCCCTGGTCCACCTACCTCTCCATCCATGCCACAGGTAAAGGACGTCACGTGGCACAGCCCACCACACACACCTCCTGGCCACCCAGTGTCTCTCACTGGCATGGAACGTGTCTTATTTATAGGGCATGGGTGATGCACCTTGCCCTATAAATACTACTAATAATAATAACTTTATTTTTAAAGCGCTATTCACAAAGTATCAAAGTGCTGCACAGAACATACACAATGCTTAAAAATACTGAAATTCTAAAGACAGTTATCTACTCAATTATTTAAAAACATAATTACAGTGATCCAATGAAGACTAGGTAAAAGTATCACCAAAGGCGAGCCCAAATTGATAAGGTTTAAAGCAGTTTTGAAGCTCTCCACTGTCAGGCACTCTTGTATCCAATGAGGCAGATAATTCCACAGGGTTGGGGTCTGCAAATGAAAATGCCTGTGATCCAGAAGTTTTTAACTGTACCCTAGGAATCTCCAGCAATCCCTCGTTGGATGAGCAGAGTGGTCGGAGGTGGCAGTAAGGGTGCAGGAGATCTTGCAGGTAGCTCAGTCCCAGTCTATGTAGGGCTTTGTAGGTTAGCAGACTGACCATGAAAGTGATCCACCACTGAACTGGCAGCCAGTGCAGTTCACACAGCACAGGTGTAATATGACTGGATCGGGATGATCCAGAAAACAACCTGGCCACAGCATTCTGCATCAGCTAGAGGTGGCAGACATCAACCCCCAGAAGCCCTAGATAAAGGGAGTTACAGTAGTCCAGGTGAGAGGTCACAATGGCGTGGATCAAAGTTGGAAGGTCACCAGACAGAGCTAGATGCTGAATTCAGGTGATATTCCTCAGATAAAAGGAGGCCTTATCCACTACTGACATTTGAAAACAAAGTGTCAGCCCATCGCCAAATATTACCCACAGACTTCGTGCCTATTCAGAGTTCCATAACTGGGCACCCCCAAGCCAAAGCCCTGAGGGACATCTCACTGTGGACCCCTCTATCCGGTGACCAGGATCCCCTACCAACTCTTCAGTCTTGTCCGAATTCAGTTTTAGCCAACTGGTATTCATCCACTCCTGAATTTCTAATGAGAGCGCACTATCCTGGTCAGACACAAAGGACAAGTAGAGCTGAGTATCATCTGCATAGGAGTGAAAACCCAGCCCATATCACCTCACAATGTCTCCTAATGGCAGCATGTATACCGTGAACAGCATGGGGGACAGCAGGGAATCCAGTGGCACCCTACATGGCAGAGAGAGAATAACTCAGAGGAATAAATCCCTGAGACCACTCTCTGAGATCTGCCAGTGAGGAAAGAATGGAACCATCTGAAGACCATTCCAGATGCACTCCCTACTAATGAGAGTTGTGGGCATCTGGGAGGTGTGTGGTGGACTGTGCTGCTCGATGTTCTTTTCCCATTCCTTGAATGCTTGTACTGTGTTTTTCTTCAGTGCAGTGGATGCTCTGTTTTCTCCACTCTCTGCATTCCTTTCTGCCATGCAGCTTGTCCTCAGACATTGCTTCCTATCCTTTTCTGTGTACTGCCTTCTGTCTGCTCCTGTTGGTTTCCTGGTTGTTTGGGCCCCTCAATGCTCTGGGTTGTGATGTGGCTCAGCCATGGTCCCCCTTCCAGTCAGTAACCTCAGTTTTCTCCCCATCCTTGTTGCATGTACCCACCTAATGACAGCATATTCAGGCTCCATAATAGTCCATGTGGATGTGAATGATCCTCAAACCACTTTTCACATACAACTGGGTGCTATGCTTAGAAGCCCCAGTGCCTTTCAGTTTTTTGCCTCATCCTAAGCTAGTAGCAGAACTCCTGTCCACCCCGTTATGGAACCATGTCTATGCCATTAGTCTGTCTGCTCAGTTTCCTTTCAGCCAGCACTCAGTAGCAGCCTTTATGTAAGCGTTCATTGCAAAGCAGTAACCATGACCAGTCAGTCAGCTTCTATGTCTCCTACTGCTCAGTGTTCTGTTTTTGTCAGCCTAACAGACAAGCACATTCTCTTATGTGCTTGGTTGTCATGCATCCCCCATTATTGTTTTGATCCACACCATTCTATCCCAGTCTCATGCCTTCAGCCAGTAATTTAGCCATGCCTTCATGTCATTCCTTCCCTGTTGCACCACAACAGCCATCAAGCTTTGTCATCAGCCTTCATCTATACTCCTGTACTTGACACATGCCAGTCATGACCATATTATAGCTTCCAGGGCTCCCCTGCTCTGAAACAGTCAGTTTTGCTCTTTTGCCTGAATGTCTGGATCTTAATGGTAGGTCCTTCATCTCAGGCAGGGTCCTTCTCTTTCTGTCCTCATGTGAGAATGTTCTGTGCTCTGGGGAAAACTTTAGCCATGCAGATTGACTTGGCAGCATTCCCTGATGTAGCATTTAAGACTTCATCTACTGATTGATGGGTCTCTAAGTCCTTAGGGGCTCCTTTATCTGTACAAGCAGCATATTCAAAGCTATTCTGCCAACATATGCCAAAGGATCACCTGGTCTCCTCAGAATTCCCCTTCCTCTAACCATCAAGGGTGAAGATCTAAACAATTTAACCAGCTCTGCCCCTCAAGGGGTGAGCCCCAATGTTTTTCCCATCAATGGCTCAACTTCCTCTTAAGTCTTTCCTTGGTGTGACTGCCAGGTGAGTGCCTTTCATTGGTCATTGCTCTGCTTCTTTCCACTTTGGGGAGGTGGGTCTTCTTTGCAGGGAACCTGCTTTAGATACAGAGATCAGCTCACAGAATCCTCTTGGCATTCCAGTTAGAGGGATTGAGTGAAAGCTCATCCTCTAAAATTGTTCAGTGAATTCGGTCTCTAAATTGTAGTAGTCAACCTTTTAAAAATCCTACTCATAATCTGTAGGGATGGCAACTTAGGCCTTGGATCCTGTGAGGCTTCATCCTAATAAGGGCATTTTTCTTCTCCTTCTAATCAATGGTTATAAAATGAGTTTGTTTTCACAAGAGTTGGAGATGGATGGTGTTTTTTCTTTCCTTAGAGTCTTTATCTAACTGCACCTCCTCTGCTTAGGAAGAATATGCCTATTTGTCTGAATTGTGGTTCTGCGTCTTCTTCTCAAAAGTAACTTTGGACTCAGGAACCTCATCCCTGTGATACCTTGAGCTGTTGGAACCCTTTCATGAGGGTTTATGTGTCCCTATAAAACCACAACAGGGTGGTATTCCTTGGGACAGGCACAGAGACTGCATTAGCCAAAGTACACAGTTGCGCAAGCAACACATTCTATACAGTCTTCAACCAGTCCTAATCCATACTTATAGAGCCTGATGATCATATGAAATATATATGCAGGCAGACAGATAGATATATTGATAGATAATCTATTTAGCAATTGTACATTTCAATATACCATATTTCAAAGGAACAAAGTGTTTAATTACATGAAAAAAGATGCAAAGTAAAACAATTGATTTGCACAGTATGTCACAGAAAGTGTATATTTTCATTGAATTTCAGACGTTCAATTAATCATTTTTGTAATATCTTTGAGAAGTCTAATCTTGAACCAGTTTGATAAAGTTTAAGAGTGACCCACCTGCAGTTAAATAAATAAAGATGATAAATCACTTTCTTGAACTATTTACATTATATAGTAGTTCCCTTGAAGTGTTCACCAAGGAATTGCATCCAGGTGGATTTTAACGTTTTGCCAAGTTCTGTTTCCAACAAAATATGTTTAATAATCTGTCAATCAATTTGCCTCAGGAACCATAGGAAACTCATTGCTTCACAGTGCCTTAAGGTACCCTTTGATTGTCTTGCAATAGTGATGAATACTGGTGAAATTTGCAGATATTTTTTTTTTATGTGCATTGTTAGTCAGATTTACTTTTGAAGTCATCTGCAGTATTTGTGAACCTTTAAGTTTGTTTTAGTTTGAATTAATTCACATTCAAGTTAGAAATCCTTAAAAATGGGTTGTTCCTGAACCAAGGTTCAAATCTGTGGATAGGAAGATAAAATAGGATTTGGGAAAAATAATATATGTGCAGAGTGAGTAAAGCAAATCCTTTTTTGCTCAGTTCTATAACGTTATCCAAAGGATAGGATGAGATACCTGAGAATATTGAAAGTCATATAGATCCATCAACATGGGAAAATTACTTTAGGATATTATTCTACAACCAGGAATTAAATCAGACAAAAATGAAAATTAAATGGACCCCTCATACCAAAAAATTACAGAAACAGAGGTAATAACAGTAATACAATTGGAAAAAAAACATAAGGCACCAGGCCCGGATGGAATACCAATGAATATCATAGTAGATGATCCGCATTTACAGATTCCAGTATTAGTGGTTTCATTTAATATCATAACCCAAACTGGAAGAATGCCTTAGACTTGAAGGGATATCATTATTGTCCCCATATACAAAAAAGGATATCATTCAGATCCAAGCAATTACAAACCAATTAGCTTGTTAGATAACTCTCAAAAACTGTTCACAGAAATTATGCTTAATAGAATTATGGAGTGGCTTGCTAAAGTAAAGATACTTAATGAAGCACAAGCTGGCTTTATGCCTAGCCATTCAACACCGGACCAGTGCTTTGTATTGACACACCTAATAAATACATTTATCGAAATAAAAAAAAAAATTATATTGTGTTTTTGTCAATTTAAGGGCAGCGTTCAACAGAGTAAACAGAAAAAAATTATGGGAAGTTCTTGGTAGTTATGGCCTTGAAACTTCAATGCTACATCTAATAAAAAACCTATATGAGGACAATTATACAATTAGATACAATACTGAAGGTGACTGCATGGCCAAATTTCCAACTAATATTAGCCTTTGATAGGGGTGTGTCTTCTCGCCTATTTTATTTAATATCTTCCTTAACAGGATACTTGAGGGGCTGGGGGATCTGGAGCTACACATGCCCAGGCTGGGCTCTTGGAGGGGGGTGCCCCTATCTAGCATATGCGGATGATGTTGTACTGATCTCAACCAGTTATTTAGGAATAAAGAAAAGTTTGGATAAGTTTCAACGTGAGCGTGAAAAGCTCTCACTAGAGATTAAGTATAGTAAAACTAAATACATGATATTTAATAAGAACTCAAGTTAGATCTGGCAGGATGTGTTCTTTGAAATGCAATAACCATAAAATAGAATATGTAACAACATTTTGTTATTTGGGTATCATATATACATATAATCTTAAATGGAAGGAACATATAACTACAATGACACAAAAGATAGGTGGGGTGTTACCAGCATTAGAGAGATTTAACTACAAATATGGAGGTAGGTCAGTCAAAGCACCATTAAAGGTATTAAACACAAAAGTTTGTTCTCAGATACTCTAAGGGGCTGAGATTTGGGGGCTGGAGAAATCAGATGGATTAGAAACCATAATGAACACATTTTATAAATGTTTATTAGGTCTTCCGTATGGGGCATCTTCTTGCTTATCCAGATTAGAACTAGGACAACTCCCAATTAGATGCAATATAGAGCAAAGATTAGTGACATACTGGACCAAAGCATATACTATGCATGAAAACAGGTTACCAAGAATGTGCATCGAAGAAATGTTATATCAAAGAAGGGATGGCTTCACCTATCCAAGCACACAGATATTAAAAAATGTAATACTGCCTTACAGCTTATTGGAACTTTTGACAGAAAGTACTAGGACTCCAAGTGGAGAGATTAACAAAATCATAAGGACCAGGATCAGAGACATCCACATACAAAAGGAAATGGAACTTGCTAAAAATTATAAATTAAGTTCATGGTTGGCATCAAATTCTAGGAGATAATTTGGCATGCACCAATATTTAAGTATAATAAGTAATACTAGTAATAGGAAGGCTTATACTGTACTAAATTTAGGTTTGGATATGTAGACAGTAGTACCCTGAAACACAAATTTGTTATTGGTAACACAAAGATGTGTGTTTGTGGATTAGAAGACACCCCCAAACATATCTTATTACTGTGTCCTTTGTACAAATTTCAAAGAAACTTCCTTTTGGGAGAAATCCTGATGAACCTAGATATGGAACTGACATATCAGTTTAGCTATTTATTAAAAACAACTAATAGGTTCCATCTAGATAAGGTCTCAAGATTTTGCAGAATCATTGAATCAACGAAGTTACATATACAGAAATAAGGATGGTATAATAGTGCATTAAAAAGTGCAATATGTAGTCTCATAGAATGTCCATAAAAATGTTTTATGTACATATTTTAAATCATATAGATAGCGATGTATCAGGTTATTGAAATTTATTTATTGTGATATGTGTATCTATTTGTGATAAGTGTCTATATTTATTGCATATTTTCTAATGACAATATTACTTGTCACACAATACATTTTCCATCTATCAATTCTATAACATATCAGTTGCTTTTAGGACATATTTAGGACTACAAAACTATAATTTTATGAGGTACAGAAATTATTAACCATTATAAATATATTTTATATCTGACATTATAACTGAACGAGTTTGAAATGAGGCTTAACATTTACAGTACTTTGTGTTGTATTATTTTGCTAATAAGTATTGTACCTTGTAATTCTAATTACCATACATTTCAGGACTCAACGCTTAAACCTCTGTGAACATGAAAGAGTTTGCCATCAGAACCTCCTAACACCTGTTCTAATAAGATCATCAAAATATATATTTAAAAAGATTTTCACCATTACTGCAGAACTTGAGAAATCCTGTTAAAGACACAGGGCCCAATTCCAAGACAGACAGCGTAACTTGCATGCAGTTGCGAGTTATGCTGGTTGCCTCTATGCCATGAACCCTACACCGCATTCCAGAAGTGGCAGGGTCCCGGCAATTGCGGCTTGCAAGATACGCCATGTGTGTGGTGGTAGCCCACAGATGATGTATCAATGCCGCAGGTCACATCTCACAGTAAGTGTCAGTCAGACCCCCCAGAGCCCCCCACCCTGGACTACCACAGAACACATCAGGGGGCATGGGGGGGCAAGTACAGATGGCACAGGCATCCAGGGGAGCTACTGACATGGAACCTCAGGGGTCCCTCATGGTTGGGGGTTTGGGGCGGTGGTGTGCTAGTTGGGGCCAGGGGGGCAGCGTGGCACTATTGCCACAGTGCTGCAAAGCTGCATCCAACAGTCCCAGCCATAGGATGCCAGTTATGACAGCTTGGAGCTGTTGGAAGTCAGCTACACTACTGTGTGTCCTGGAATCACAGTTGCGTGTTATGACAGCAGGCCTTCTGGAATTGGGCTAAGTTGCTGTTGCAACCTGCAGTTGTACAAGGCATTGCAGACTGCCGTGTAAGCGTGGTCACATCTTGCAATTGTCGCAGCCCACAGACGCAATGGGGTAGGTGCCCTCCTGAAATAGCAATGGGCGTATTGCATGCCATAAGTTGTGGGATATGCCATGGAGATTGGCATATCCTGCCTTATGCTGGCATAGCCCATCTTGGAATTGGGCCCAGAGTCCCACCTTATTTACTCTCTACTTTGTGAGAAGAAAATCTACTGAAACTCTAGTTTTACACTGGTTAATAAGATATGAAGCCAGAATATCCCAAACACATTTAGGTTAAAGAAAAAACAATCCAGGCTAGAGCTGGGCGAAAGTTGTGAATTCTGCTTTTGTGGAATTTTGCCAAATGTTGGAAATTTCATGAAATTTTCCGTACTTCCACCATTGGCAAAATTGGAATCTTCTGAATGTGTTTGGTGGATTTTCACCATGTTCCGTGGAACTTTTAGGCTGAATTGTGTAATAATATACATGAACTGCAGAATGACAGTTCAAAGGAAAGGATTATTCCACAATACATGTAATTATTCCTCAGGTCAGTGATCAGACCTACATAATTTATTTCTGCAGTATAATTAATTAAAGATAATTGGCAAAAACAAGTTGACATTGTAATGTATTGAGTCATAATTCTGTGAGTTGTAACATATCTAGCAGAATCACAATTCTTTTGCACAGTATTTTTAACTCATTTTCTCAGTAACAGCTAATTTCTGTTCAGAGTGACAGAAAAGCTGCCCGTCTCATGTTCTGAGTCTGCTGAAGTGGCATAGGCAAGATGTTTACCTCTTGCATCATTGGAAGTGCTAATTAGCATAACTTTCTGTCATGGTTACCATTAGCACTTGAATGCAAATTATGACCAGCCTGTCACTAGTGCTGCTGTCAGTTCAGTATACAGTAAGAGAGTACTTGCATTTGGCTGTAAGGATTTTTTTTGTATTAACTCACTGTTCACTGTAACGTTATATCAGATGAATGAAAGCAAAGGTTCTCAGCACATATATCTACAGAGTGCAATTCTTCCATACTCTTTTAAACCTCCTGCTTGTAATGGTGTTTCCAAATCTTATTCCTCAGAACTGACTGAAAGTGATGCCAAAGAAGGGACAGACAGCAGCTATTCACACTCAGTTCAGTGGTTTATCATTATATTTTTTCACTGTCAGTTATTATAAAATTAACTGAGGTTTAATAACAGCATAAATATAACAAGGCCTAAAAATCCTGCCATGTATGCTGGCCCAGTGGTGCTGAGGGCTGAGGCACTGGATACCTTAACTCATGCTATGCCGGTGACCCGTGTTCAGGAATGAGCATGAGCCACCAGGGGTCGGCATGGGAGGAGAAGGACTGAGCATCTGTTGGACTGCTCTCCTTCTCCAGGGAGGGGGGTTCACAACAGTCGACGCCTGCTACCCCCCTGCCAGAGGCTCGGGGACAAGGCACTGTTCTGTACCTTGGGGAGGAGTTTGAGGATGACACCTGGATGGAGCATGTGCAGACGTGTGCACGTGCCCCTCTGCTGGTGTCATTGCATTCCCTTAGCTCTGGGGAGAAATACTAGAAAACTCGAGGAGTGTACATCCTGGGTAAATGGCTTGATGGCTGTCTCAAACACTGGCTCTGGGGGGTGCCAGATCTGGATCCATTAGGGTGGGTGAGTTGTGGGCTTCCCACTGCTCTGATTTGGGGAGCAAACCAGAGGGCACAGGGCGTGACCTCTAAGGAGTGCAGATGCTCAGAATACCGGAGCATCTCCCGGTATGTCATGGGGTAAAAAGGATAAACAAACAAAATAAAATCCTGCCATGTACCGTATGCTTACAGTAAAAAATCTATAGTAAGACTCAAACAACATACACATATATATATATATATATATATATATATATCAGCTGTCCCATTGCTGATCACAGATACATGCAGATCAAATAGCACAGTGTCCGTCTTTGATTATTATGAATATAATAAAATCTATACCATGTCTGCATGTGTTTTATTAAATATTAAAGGGACACTTTCAACCTGTTTTTCATCATATTATTTCTAGTTAAAAACCTACATTTTATGATTCCTTACCTTCTCTAAAATGCATTGATGTTGCTGTTTGTTTTGTCTGTCTCCTTGTTTAGTAGAACTGAAATGCATGGTAATGTATATTTATAAACAACCTTGTTTTGTTTACAATCCTGGATCTGTTCTTACTGAATACATCCTGAGCATTAGAAACACCCCCAAACAGTGCAGTCACTCATGAGGCAGTAGCTGCCTAAACTCCTACTGCATCATGAGGGGCTAGACTGTGTTAGGCATGTTCCCAAGTCCAGGAAAGATGCAGTTGGTGTTGATCAAGGATTGTAAACAAACCTGTGCTGGTGTGGCAACACCAGTACAGTGGGCAGTCTGTTTTTCAATTTTTTAAAGAAAGAAAGAATCAGAATCAACCAACCAGCTACATCAGCAGTCTTTACAGAATGTTGGCAATCAAAAAATGTGTTTTATGAACTAGGGACACTTTGAGACCTAAGGTGGTTGACAGTGTCCCTTTAAATGGCTCTTGTGAGTAGGGTTGTCAGAACCCTCTGAAGTTCTGGGTTCTAGTTCTAGTCTAGAACTTTTGAAAAAGTTCTAGGGTTCTAATCTTTTTTAGAACTTTTGAGAACTCGAACCCTATTTTTTTATTGTGCTGCCAGTAATGAAGATAGTAATAAAATACATGTAAAGGAAAAACTGTTCAATATAAGGGGGGGAGAAATTATCATGTGTGACATTGATAGGAATACAACTGGGTTTATCTATGGTTTCTTCTGTTTGCTAAAGCCAGCAACTTAATACGTAACAGGCCCACCCATCCACCCATATGTTAAAAGTTTTCCTGCTGCAGCTGCATCATAGTTCCTTAGTGAAAGAAAGAGGCACATTAGCTATTTATGTAGTCAGTTATATATACTCATCGTCATGAATTTTGAGAAAAAATAACTAATATTACCTAATCTCAGCTATTTGCTGCTTTCTGTTTTAAAGGATTAACTCAAAAGTTGCTATGTTTAAAAGAAAGCTTTATAACAAAGTCAAGCCAAGGTACTACAGCAGTAGCATGTGGAACTGTTGCAAAACATATTATGTCATAACGTAGTCAGTCAAGACATTTGAATAAAAAAAATATGCCAGTCATTGTTGCTGGCAAAAAATGCATGCAATTTTGTAAGATAATGCATACATATACCAACATTTTTGTTGGCAAATTGAAGTAATACATACAACTTTCTAAGATGATGCATTTGTGCAGCTGATACTTCAATAAAATCTGTATTTCAGTCACATAAATAAAAAAGTGGTTTCCTCACCACATACTAACTTAAGGAACATTTAATGTAGCTGCAGCAGTTGGCATGTGATGTTTAAGGGACAGCGTCTGTCAACCCCATTATGTATCAAATTATCACTACTTGTAAAGCAAAAATACTTTATGCTAGGTCACATTCTGTGAAAACTGCTGATGCAGATTTTCTTTTATTTCTGATTCCTTTTCCTTTTTTTAAAGGGGACAGGACAATTGTGCTAGGTGGCAGCAGTTTGCAATGTATTTAATAAGAAAAAAAAAAAAAATATATATATATATATATATTATATGTACACAGTAGGTTCGGTCTGTCATCATTTTTTTCCTCACCATCCCCAGCTGATCACAAACCTGTAAATGAAAGGACTAAAACAACACCCACCTTTCACCCCATCACCCATTCCACTTTTCTTCCACCACCTCATCTGTGCAGTAGCACCTATACCACCCTTTACACCCATGTTAAACCAACCCAACCCTCACCCATGTACTAGCATCCATTTTTGGTTTATGGCTAATATTTCTGTAATTGAAAAAATAATAAACAGCTACCAATTAGAACTCATTGTTTTGTCCTCTTTAAAATTGAAAAATAGACCGTCCCCGGTCCCAGCCCCATACTGATGCACCACAAAGTCACAGAAGATAAATCCACCAATATATGTTTGCACTTTAACTATACATAATATGATACAGAAAGGATTGATGTGACAGTGTCCCTTTTATGCCAAATTTGGGCCTGTTCCCACTGATGTTAAAATTGCCCTGTATATAAAACTTGTTGACTTTAGTTTAGACCCTAGCTACAAAGCAGTTTGCCATGAAATGGTGAAAGTTTTTTTGGGTATATAGTCCAAGGTAATAGATCGAGAAAGGAGAGAGACAACCAAAGTCATCACAGTCTGTAAAGTTTCTTTTGGTGCAGAGACTCTGTCCCACAGTATTTACCAGCCACCACCATCTGAGTTGTCATCACCATCAACATCCACAACATCAGTCACTTCAGGATCAGTCTGTATACTCTTGTAGGGATACGAAAATCTTGACTTATTAACTTTAATAAAAGTTAACATGTATACATTTTCTGGCAGCAACCTATTTCTGGTGTCTGTCACAATATTGCCAGCTGTACTAAACATGCGTTCTGAAGAGACACTTGTTGCAGGACAACCAAGATATTTACAGGCTTCATCATACAGCTCTGTCCAAATTGACTTTTGATCTCCAGTATTCAAAGGGCATGCATCAATAGGAATAGGCAGTTCTTGCAGGTAACTGTCTACCATGATGGACAGAGACCACTCAGAAGAGGAATCAGCAGAAGCTGGTATGGCAGCAATTTGGGAAAGGGTTTGCCACAGATTTAGCTTGCTACTAAGGGTTGAAGAAGTGGCAGTTGTGGAACAACTACTGTTAATGTTTGGTGACTTTTCCAGTGCTGTATCCCTTTGTGAAGATGAACCTGCATGTTGTGGTGTTGACAACCTGAGGGTACTGTGCATGTCTGTGTTTGACTCCTGTGAGTGCTGCAGCTCATCTAGCAACAGAAATTTGTACTGCTCTATATCATCTGTTTTTGGAAGATGTATAGCCTTGAACCTGGGATCTAAGAGAGTTGCAAGGATGTAGTGTTTTGATTTCGTCATTGCAACTAATTTGTCATTGGTTTTGAAGCACTCGCTTATTCTCTTTACGAGATTCCCATGATACAGGCGACATGTTGTCTGCGCTTCAGATCTGTCTTTTTCTATTTGTAGATTTAGAACACTAAGATGATGTGAAATGAGCATTATGAGTGGGATAACCTGACTCACAGATGCGCCTTCAGAAGACATGTCCCTTGTAGCTGTCTCAAAAGGAGCTAGGATGCAGCACACTGTCTCCATTAATTTCCACTGCAGCACAGACAGCATAATGCCATCTCCAATAATGTAACTGGAGCAATACTCATGTACAGCTTGCTTTTGCTCCAAGAGGTGCTGCAGCATATAAAGCGTTGAGTTCCAATGAGTGGAAACATTTTGAATCAGCTTTTGCTGGGGCAGCTTGTTTTTTTGCAGTTCGGACTATGTCCGTATAGCCTTGGTTGAATGTGAAAAGTGAGTCACAATTTTTTTGCAAACAGCAATCATACCATCCACTTGTGTTTCATTGCTGAGAAATCCCGTGACAATTAAGTGTAAGCAATATGCAAAGCAAGAAGCATGCAAAATCCTCCATCCTGTACTGCTTTCCAGATGTTGGCTCCATTGTCACTTACTATGAAGCCACATTTTAGACCGTGAGAATAAACCCATTTGTCAAGGAGGTCATTTAGTTCCTGCAAGATGTTTGCAGCAGTATGACTTTGTCCAAACTTCTTTATATGCCTTGGCGCCATCTTTTAGGGGTGTCTTTGTTTTGAAGAAGCACAAAACGTGACCCAATGAGCGGTAAGGGACATGTAATCTATGTTTTGAGTGCTGGTCCACATATCTGTTGTGACATGAATAACCCCACCCTCCGTGGTTTTAAGTGCAAGCATCACTGTCGCTTTTAAAGCCTGATAAATGTTTGGTATTTCAACATAGGAAAAGTACCTTCAATGAGGAACATTGTAATGAGGCTCTGCTAATGTCATGAGCTCCCTAAAATCCTCATGATCTACCAAAGAGTATGGGAGAAGGGCTCCGGCTAACAGTTCACCAATTCGATGATTAAGATGAAGGGTCTTTGGATGATTTCTAGTAAAGGTATTCTTCCTTTCAAATGCCTGAGACAGTGTTAGCTGTTTACAACATGTTCCTGCTGGTTTACTATACACCGTGCTTCGATGGGCAGATGGAAGCAGAGATGGTGGACTAGGACTTATAAATTCAGTGCCATCACTGGATGTGCAACTGGTACTAATGGTGCTGGCATTGGTGGTAACAGTGATCCTAGGGCTGGCAGTGGTTCTTCCCGCATCAAGTTCAGACAATTCAGTATCCATTTCAGATTCCTGACCCTTCTCACGTGCGGTCTGGAAGATGGAGGACATGGGTTTTGGATGATCAAGCAAAACTGAATGCTTTTTCAGATGGTGTTTAAGAGCTGTAGTGCCAAGGTATGACACAACTTTACCACGGCTTACACTCTGTTTACACAGGGAACAAATTGCTCTGCATGGATCAGTTTTACTGACATAGAAATAATTCCACACCTCAGATGTGACAGATTTTGTAAGAGTGCTAGGAAGATAGCTAAAGACTGTTTGTGTCTTTTCACCTGTCCTAACAGAACCCGGGACATGCTCCTTGGTGCTAGAAGAGTGGGCAGAAGACTCTGATGGATTTTCATTGCTGGCCAACACAGAAGTGATGGATTCAATAGATATGTCCTTTTCATTGCCAACAGTGCTGGATGTATTTGCAAGTGCACTACCTGATTCATTGTCAGCAGACTTGCTCATTTCACTTTGTTGAGGAAGTAATGATTTGTCGCGAGACACAACAGTGTCGGACTGAGACAAAGAGCTACTGTCTGAGTCAGAGAGGGACTCACTGTCACTTGCATTATTGCTGCTAGTCACAGGGATCTTAGCAGCATGAATGGCATACCTTATGGTGCTTCCCGTGTGACCCCAGCAGCTGTACAGGTTTTCTTAAAAGGTCCCCCTTTATCACACTTCACTGTTGCTCTTTTGCTGTTTCTTGAATTTTTATCACATGAAGCATTTTGGTTATTTCTGCTAGCACCAGGATTACCACTACCACCAGCACCTACTCCAACACCATCACCAGATGCTTCATCTATGTTGGTGTCAGCCATAACAGACAGTACCAGTACTACCAGTATACTGCGGTGAACACGCCCACACCCAAATAATTCCTGTGTAAGAAAGCAATGTGATCTGTGATAGCTGGCTACAACTCCAAAATTTTATTTTGGTTGTGCGACACTGTGATGCAGTAGACTGAAAGTAATTAAAGAATATGATGGTTTGCAACTAAAGGATCCCAGGTTCAAGGCTTACAGAATGATTGGACTGCTGGGCATAGGCATACACATAGCAGTCAAGGGGTGCACAGCAGCAGGGTGATGGGCTGACCACAGGAGACGGAGTCACATACATAACCCAGGGAATGAGAATTATATTTCTATGTTTCTGTCATGTAAGGTTAATGCCACCACACAACTGGCCACTGGGCTTCTCTCTGTAACACACACTGGGTAGGGTATAGTGCAGTCAAGGGGCACACAGCAGCAGGGTGATGGGCTGACCACAGGAGATGGAGTCACATACATAACCAACACACAATTCAGGGAATGAGAATTATATTTCTATGTTTCTGTCATGTAAGGTTAATGCCACCACACAACTGGCCACTGGGCTTCTCTCTGTAACACACACTGGGTAGGGTACAGTGCAGTCAAGGGGCACACAGCAGCAGGGTGATGGGCTGACCACAGGAGATGGAGTCACATACACAACTCAGGGTATGAGAATTAAATTTATACGTTTCTGTCATGTAAGATTAATGCCACCCCACAACTGGTCACTGGGCTTCTCTCTGTAACACACACTGGGTAGGGTACAGTGCAGTCAAGGGGCACACAGCAGCAGGGTGATGGGCTGACCACAGGAGACGGAGTCACATACATAACCAACACACAACTCAGGGAATGAGAATTATATTTCTACGCTTCTGTCATGTAAGGTTAATGCCACCACACAACTGGCCACTGGGCTCCTCTCTGTAACACACACTGGGTAGGGTACAGTGCAGTCAAGGGGCACACAGCAGCAGGGTGATGGGCTGACCACAGGAGATGGAGTCACATACACAACCCAGGGAATGAGAATTATATTTCTACGTTTCTGTCATGTAAGGTTAATGCCACCATACAACTGGCCACTGGGCTTCTCTCTGTAACACACACTGGGTAGGATACAGTGCAGTCAAGGGGCACACAGCAGCAGGGTGATGGGCTGACCACAGGAGACGGAGTCACATACATAACACACAACTCAGGGAATGAGAATTATATTTCTACGCTTCTGTCATGTAAGGTTAATGCCACCACACAACTGGCCACTGGGCTTCTCTCTGTGACACACACTACACTGGGTATGGTACAGATTTAAAATTATTTGCCTTTTTTTTTGCCTCCCTTGTTATATGCTTGTTGCTGGCAGCTGCTGAGTGTCCACCACTGTGCAGTGCTGCAGTTTCAAATAATCACAATCACATTTCACAAAGGTTCTTCTTTTTATTTTTTTATTCTCTCTCTCTCTCTCTCCTGAGTCCTGATATTGATTGATCTCGGTCTCGATCCCTCCCCATTCCCCAATCCCTTCCCAATTCTTGATTAATCCCTCCACCTGAACCTCCTCCTAGTCCCACTCCCACCTGACTGTTAATTTACTGAGCCTTTTTTTCAGCCTTTCTCTCGTTCTCGGTCTCACAGGAAAATGGATGATGGAATTTTTTAAATAGCACTGCAGCAACTAGCAAGTGCTCACTGCAGTCCGATTGCGGCCACACCGACCTGGGCCCTGGCCTATAAGTATAGTATCGGGCAAGAATGCCTGGCTGCGGTAGTAGAGTAGCGGTACGCTAATGCTACAGATTAAGTAGGCTGCTGCCTCCAAATCCTCAGCAAATGGCTCTGTCTCGGCTGCATCTGCCTATAAATACCCCCACAGATCCGCTCGCGCAGCTTACTCGACCCCCACCTGACCATATAGTATTGGTCAGGTGGTGAGGAGGATGACTTCACTTGAGCGTACGTACATAAGTATGTTACGCAAGCACAAACAGACAACTTGCGGTGGATGGCAATGGCAAGTTCAACCCCCCAACAACACTGCTGCTGCTGCTGCTGCTGCACCCCCCCCACCACATCGGGGCTGCCACTTGCCTGCTGCTGCTGGGACATGCCTCCTCCAGTCCCCACACATACCCCTACACCCCCCCCTTCGGGGCTGCCTGCTGGGACATCCTCCGCCCTCCTCTCCACCACATACGCTGGGACTCAGATTCGAACCCTTTATGAATTTTAGTGTTCGAGGTTCTGTTAGAACTCGAACACCAGGGTTCGAGTAGGGTTTGAATCTTTGACGAACTAGTTCTGACAACCCTACTTGTGAGTATTTATTCCTACCACATTTTACTTGCTGCCACTGTACCCACTGTTCACTACAGAGCCCAGAGCCCTAATCCTTTATAGATCAATAAATGTTTCCTTATTTTATATATTAAAATATCACAGAAAAACTTGCTGAACATGTGCACTGTCATATACTGTCTATGTAAGCGATGCAGACTACTGTTAAACCCAAATGCAAAAATGTTATGAGATGTAGCTTATCGGTACATGCAAGCACTACCAGGGTTGGCTTCAGACTTGTTCTGGTAGTGGGTATCTATCTGCAGGTGCAAAATTAGGAAAATGCTGGTCATCTAATAATTAGTTGGTCATTACATATCCAGACATTGGACTGCAGTGGATATGTTCACAGGTGCATTTAAGGTCACTTGATACATACCATGTATTGAAAATAATTACTGATGCCATAAAAAAAGGATAATTTCTAAAGAGTACCCTATTTTAGAAAAGATGTTTTAGTCAAATGTCTATATCTGTACACCAGATTAACTATACCATCATGACAGCGAATACAACTGATCTGAGCCAGAGTCATCCACTGTATAGATATGATGAATTTTGCATTAGTAAAAAAAACCTGTAAAATGTGCTACTGTGCATCACTGTCTTCAGCACAACACATTGTTAAACACAGTCACAAAATCAGGAGAAAATGGTCTAGGGATGTAGTCTCAACCTTCACAGCATGTCCGTGGGCTGACAACAGCACATATCACCTCAATGGTGGTGGTGTGAAAGCTAGCTTGCTCAGTCCAATCATTCATAAAACCACTATTGTGTGGTATTGGTCCTGGCCGGCATTGGTGCAGCCAGACACACAGGCCCAGATATTCAGAAGGGTTGAGCATGGCGCAACAGTGATGCACCATGCGCAACCCACTGATGCGCCCTGGCACGATATTCAAACGGGGATTGTGCCTGGCACAAATCAATCAATGTGACGCATCAGGTAATGTATGTGGCGCAGGTAGGGTGGTTGCCCATGGCTACCTGCACATCCCGATATTCAGCCTGAATGTGCTGGAGTCCATGCAAGCGCAACCCCTACTTGCGCTGCACACGGGTGAGCCAAAAAAAAAAGGACAACAGCTGGCAACCCACAGGTGAGCTGCCATGTTGCAGGGCACAACACGGCAGCTGCCACCTGTGGGTGGCCACCCAAGCTCCAGCTGCACCTCCGTGGCGGTGCCCCCCCATGCCCAATTGCAGGCATCTAAATAAATAACATCCTATATCCCTGGTGGTCCAGTGGACTGCTGTCAGCCCGATCGCAGGCATCTGTATAAATAAATAAATAACGTCCTATATCTCTGGTGGTCCAGTGGACCACTGTCAGCCTGATTTCGGGCATCTCTTTAAATAAATGACGTCCTATATCTCTGGTGGTCCAGTGGTACCCCACTTACCACCACTAGCCCCACCACCCCGCTCCCCCCAGTCAACGGTGGGCGGCAGCACCCCACCCACCTGCTGCCCTGCAGCCTGCCAACTGACACTGTAGGTAGGGCTGTATGCTCATTGGTCCACAGCATAAGCCAATGGGCATACAGCCTGTACCGTACTACACAGTCCAGATATGTGAATGGATCCACTGCGGGTGGCCAGGGTGTGATATTCAACGATGCTGTGCCATGGCGCAGCTCTGTTGAATATTGCCCAGTTAATGCTCCTGCGCAGCCAGGTTGCGCTGCGGCCAGGCTTGCACCACAGCCTGGCAGAGTCTGAATATCCAGGCCATTGACTTAGGAGATAGCATCTGTTCCCATAAATTGTAACAGCAACATATTATATCAAATACTTTCAATGTAAGAAAGACAGTAAATATTTTTCTATTGCAGACTGACACTCAAAATGGGCCAAAACTGGCAGTTCGGCACATTTGCTGTTACATTTGCAAATTATATAACACAATAGCAGAAATGGGGGTAATAGAGGAGCAGTGGGCAAAAATAAAGGCGAGCATTGAGAAGGCTACAAATCTCTGGGTCAGGCAGGTTAGCAAGTGCGAAAAAAGAGACTACTATGATTCTCCAAGGAGGTGGCAGAGAAAGTAAAAGCAAAAAAAAATGACATTTAAAAGATAGAAACTAACACAGATGGAGGTAGACAGCGAAAGTTACCAGGAGAAGCAAAGGGAGGCAGGGAAAGTAGGAACTCAAAGGTGCAAACAGAGGGAAAGATTACCAAATCAGTGAAAAGAGGGGATTAAACATTTTTAGTTACATAACTGAAAAGAGAAAGAGAAAGACAAAGGGAGGGATAGCAAGACTGAAGAATGAAAGAGGGGTAGAGTAATGGAGGACCACCAACAGGTGAACAAATAGAACAAATACTTCTGTTGAGCGTTCACAGAGGAGGAGGCAGTTGATAGGCCAAGTTTAAAGAACAGGGGCATTGGGGCAGCGAGGTGGACATAAGTCCCTTTACAGTGGAAAGGGTAGTTAGGGAACTAACAATGCTAAAGGTGGACAAGGTAATGGGGCAAGATGGGGTGCACCCCAGGATACTGAGGGAACTCAGACAGGAACTGGCAGGACCTCTGACATCCCAGTTTAACCTGTCATTTGAAATGGGGGTGGTGTCGGGGGACTGGAGGATGGTAGATTTGGTCTCTCTACACAAGAATGGGAATAGGGAGAAAACTACATGTCTGTCAGGTTAACATTAGTAGTAGGTAAGGTAATGAAATCACTGTTAAAAGAAAGATTAGTAAATATCTTGTCACCAGTGAGCTTCAGGATCTGAGGCAGCATGGCTTCACAGGGAGGAAGTCATGCCAGACTAACCTGATCAAGTTTTTTGACTGGATAACCAGGGAAGTGGATCAGGCAGGGGCAGCGGACATGGCCTACCTAGATTTCAGCAAGACCTTTGGCATTGTTCCACATAGAAGATTGATAAACAAGCTGAGGAGACTAGGAGTGGGTACTAAGGTTGTTACATGGTTAGAGAGTTGGCTGAGCAACTGGACTCAGATGTGATCCACTCTGGAGTAGGCTAAGTGACCAGTGGGGTGCCACAGGGATCAGTACTAAGACTGGTCTTCTTCAATGTCTTTATTTGTGACATTACTGAAGGACTGGAGGGGAAAGGTATGCCTCTTCGCGGATGACACGAAACTCTGTAACAGACTGGACACACCCGGGGTGGAGGTGGGGATAGAATGCGGGGGGGATCTAAAGAAGCCGGAAGAATGGTCAAGAAATTGGCAGCTGGATTTCAACACAAAAAAGTGCAAAATAATGAATATGGGGCACAAAAAAATGAGGGCAACATACAAACTGGGGGGAGGCACTGACAGACACAGAACAGGAAAGGGACCTGGGGGTAATCATTACAGATGGCCAAAGGGTTGAAAACAGTGAGACAAAGCAGTGGGGGGGGGGGGCTAGCCGGATGTTAGGATGCATGGGCAGGGGCATCACCAGCAGAAGGAGGGAGAGAATAATACCCAGTACAGATCATTGGTGAGACCACACCTTGAATACTGTGTCCGGTTCTGAAGGCCCTATTTTCAGAAGGACATAGCTAGAGTAGAGGCAGCTCAGAGGAGGGCAACCAAAATGGCACAGGAAAGGCAGCTGAAGACCAATGAGGAAAGGCTTAGGAAACTGAACATGTACTCCCTGGAGGATAGAAGGAGGAGAAGGAGGGGGATATGACAGAAACGTACAAATACCTCACAGGGAAAAACAAGGTACAGGAGGGCAGCAATTTTCAAAGGAAAAGATATTCAAGAATGAGAGGTCATGCTATGAAATTAGAAGGGGGGAGGTTAAGAGGAAATGTGAGGAAGCACTTCTTCACTGAAAGTGTGATGGACGAGTTGAACAGCCTACTTGCGGAGGTGGTGGGGTCAGAAACAGTTACAGGATTCAAGAAAGCATGGGATAGGCACAGAGGGATCATGCAAGTTAAAATGAGAAGGTGAGAGGAACTGGAGGCAGAGTAGTGTTTACAATGTCACATTAGGATAAAGGAGAATATAGGGCAGAATGGTGGGTCTTAAGGCCCTTATCTGCCGGCACCTTCTATGTTTTTATGTTTCCATTCAACTGCTGCTTCATATCTATACAGTGGGTGACCGTGGTTCAGATCAGTTGTATTCACTGTTATGATGGTATAGTTCATCTGGTGCACAGATATAGACATTCGACTAAATAATCTTTTCTAAAATAGGGTACTCTTTAGAAATTATCCTTTTTATGGCATCAGTAATTATTTTCAATACATGAGATGTATCAAGTGACCCTAAATGCAACTATGAACACATACACTGCAGTCTAATGTCAGGACCTATAATGGCCAACTAATTATTAGATGACCAGCATTTTCCTAATTTCACACTTGCAGAGAGAGATGCACTACCGGAACAAGTTTGAAGCCAGCCCTGGTTGCACTTCCATGTACCGATAAGCTACTTCTCGTAACATTTCGGCATTTGATTTTAACAGAAGTTTGTATCATTTACATAGGCAGTATATGACAGTGCTCAGCATTTTAATTTATAAAATATGGAAACATTCATTGATCTATACAGGATTAGAGCTCAGGACTCTCAAGTGAACGGCAGGTACAGTGGCAGCAAGTAAAAAGCAGTAGGAATAAATACTCACACATACTATTTAATATTTCAATAAAACACATGCAGGTAAGGTATAGATTTTATTATATTCAGCATAATCAAAGAAGAGACACTGTGTTGTTTGATCTTCATGCACCTGTAGCTATGATCAGCAATGGGAAAGCTGAGATATGTAAATATTTTTTGTTAGAGTCTTACAATAGATTTTCTTACTGTATACATTCTGTACATGGCAGGATTTTAGGACTCATTATATTGATACTATCATTAAACCCCAGTAAATTTTATAATAGTTAACAGAGTGAAGAAATGTAATATAATAACTGGTAAGCATATTTTCCCTAAGGGAAACGTGGTTTAATTTGCCATTATACCCAGCTGGTTATAACAGCAAACACGAGCCGGGTTTCCCGTGGGCTACGCATGTGCTGGTCTGCCACTCTTCCCTTCCACAGTGCCAGTCTCGGACAATGAACTGCCACTCACCTGTCATCACCAAAGTTTTTGAATCATCCTGCTTTTTGAGACGCGAGCTGAGAAGTAAGATGCAGGCTTCCACACACCCTATTGATTCCTGCATTTAACAGGAAGCTGGGATAGTTTAAAGGGAGGTGTAAATAAGCTTTGTTGCCATGACTTTGTTAGCCAACTGAGCAGAATAGTCCATTAACGCTGGCTCTAAAATTCTTCTTTTATTGAGGTTTCTCTGGTGTCATTCTTTTGTCTGACTGACAAAAGCTTAAAAAAAAAAGATTTTATCAGTTGCTCCATTGCGGACCAACTCCCAACTGGACTGCGGCTGAACAGCGCAGTAGCCATATTTTATATAATTGCTGTGGCAAAAAAATGCTGCTCAGCAATTATATAAAATGAAGGCTGGGTAGGTGTGTAAAACCTGAAGTTTACAAGCAACCACAGAGTGGGGTGCCTATATAAACCCCTAGAGCTTTGCTCTCAGGGTTTATGTGGCATCCTACACCTTAGGTGTGTGTAAAATTCTCATTATTAAAACCTACCCAGCCATTATTTATTTATTTATTTATTGAATTTTGATGACTGGGTAGGCCCACTGGGCCCTAAGAGGTCCCTTTTCCAGGGGCGACCTGGGTGAAACAACAACATACAGGTAACAGATCAGTACAGTCTGGAGAATGGATAGTTTTTAACAGTATGAGTACATATGTTTACAGGCAGCATAGCTTATTCTATATGTTATAACACTGATTTGACTGTGAATAGCTGCTGTCTGTCCCTTTTTTGGCATTACTTTCAGTCAGCTCTAAGGAATCAGATTGGGACACACGGTTACAAGCAGGAGGTACAAAAGAGTGTGGAAAAATTGTACTCTGTACATATATGAGCTGAGAACCTTTGCTTTCGTTCATCTGATTTAACGTTACAACGAACCGTGAGATAATAAAAAAAAAATCCTTACAGCTAAATGGCAGTACTCTCTTACTGTATACTGAGTTGACAGTAGCACTAGTGACAGACTGTTCGTAGTTCGCACTCAAGTGCTAATGGTAACCATGACAGCAAGTTATGCTAATTAGCACCCCCAATAACACATGAGCTAAACGTCTTGCCTATGCCACTTCAGCTGACTCAGAACATGAGATGGGTTGCATTTCTGTCACTCAGAACAGAAATTAGCTGTTACTGAGAAAATGAGTTAAAATACTGCGCAAATGAACTGTGTTGCTGCTAGATAAATGTTACAACACAAAGAATTATGACTCATTACATTGCAGTGTCAAAATGTGTTTGACAATGATCTTTAATCCCCAATTTATACGTACATTTTGCAGTTCAGGTACTCACTGAACTGCAGAATGAATGTATGAATTGGGGATTAATGTATTAAACTGCAGAAAAAAAATCCACAGTACTGACCACTGACGGTGATCAGTTCTGTGGAATTTTTTCCCGAAGTTTAGTACAACAATCTGCAATTCATGCCTTTGTTCTGCTGTTCTAAGTTGGAATTCCTGTGAAAGTTGCCAAAGTGCATTTCAAAATTTCACGAAACGGAAATTCTGACTTTTGAGAAAATTCCGACAGAGCAAGTTTAATTTTGCACAACCCTACTCCAAGCAAAACATACAATTACTGGGATGTCATCACATTGGGGCCTATGTATGAAGGGGCAGGAATTATGCACCAAAGGCACGTATCCCACCCACATTTCTCCGCACCCCTGGGAGAGTTGCACAGTGGCCATATTCATGGTGACCAGCCACCGCACAGCTCCCCTCCATGGTCCTACCCCCCAGCATGGAGGATCGCCGGGAGTGGACAGGTGTGGAGTGGTGGACCCAAGCAAGGGGTCAACCAGCTGCCTGACCCAGGTCCCAGCAGTGGATCCCTTGCACCCTTGGGTCACCATACTGGCAGCTGGCACACAATGCGTGGACAGCAATGTGAGGGATGAGTGCCCAGTTGGCAACTCCCAGCCCTCCATGTGTGTCCTGCTTGCTGGTGCAGCCTGTTGGGGGGGGGGTCGCTGAGCCAAACCATCGGTGCCATGGCCAGCAGTGGAAATCAGGGGGGCACATAACTGGCCCCAAAGAATTACAACTGCCCTGAAATGGCATAGCCAGCCACATCCCATGCACAGCACTTCACACCTTCGTGCATGCCATGAAGTGCTGGCACGCCCCCGGCACCACCCTTCTGTCCTGACCCGGCCCTGCGTGGAGCTCTGTGTTTGGTTGCAGGATCAGGTGCATAGGAGTCATGTATCAGTTCCATAAATACCATGCAGGAGGTACAATGGGAGGTGCTGGGCGGCTATGTGCCACATGTACACAGTACATAGCCACTACACATCACAGTGCATAGGCCCCATTGTGAAAATGTTACTGAAAGTCCAAAATATGGTATGTGGAAATATAACATTCAGGTAATGTCTAGGATTACCAAAGGGATTCAGGGCCAGCAGGGAAGATCCTATCAGGATCAGCTTAAGGCTTTGAACATGTACTCACTGGAGACCAGAAAGGAGAAGGGAAATATGACAGAGACATTCAAGGTCATAAATGGAATGAACAAGATAAATAGTGAGGAAATATTCAGTAGGATTGGTGAATCAAGATCATGGGACATGAGTGGAAGCAGGCAGGGGAATTCAGGAGGGATGCAGTAAAGTTTTATTTGAGAGAGGGAATGTTTGAGCTGTGGAACAGCCTAACTGCATAGGTGATGGGTGCAATAACCATCAGTGCTTTCAAACACAGCTGGGACTGAGTAATAGGCTTAATAGTTACACATGTAACACCCCTCCACCAATTTGGGGTTTACCTTAATGTCTTCCTGTGCTCCATCCATGCCCACTGCCAGGCTGATGTCCTGTAGAGGTAGTAAATCCAAGGGTTTTGATTTCCTTCTCTTGATTTATGTTGGAGTGCCATATAATGCCTCAGCACCTGTCCCTTTT
The DNA here is from genome assembly GCA_016271365.2 of Neoceratodus forsteri. Classification (NCBI taxonomy): domain Eukaryota; kingdom Metazoa; phylum Chordata; order Ceratodontiformes; family Ceratodontidae; genus Neoceratodus; species Neoceratodus forsteri. Next base: position 1,434,320,387 of record CM028131.1, on the reverse strand, counting down.
AAGAAGTTAGCCTGTATATGAATAGTAAATAGTCTGGGATGGGTCCGAGTACTTTAAAGCTCATGACCAGCCAGACACTGCTTGAATTTGTTTTACTCTGTGGTCGATAATAGAGCAGAGGGATCTTGAACTGGAACTGTACTTATTTACTTCATACTTGCTGTTATATTTAAATTAGAGTTTTTTATTTAACCTGCCTTCCTTGCAGCTTTGCTTGACTGAATGAGAGCCACCATGCTTGGTCCAGATCTTCCATAAGTTGAACCAAAAGGACTAAGGAGACCTCAAAGGGTCCTTAGCTTAAGTGTCTTGTGGAACGGAAAAACGGTAGTTTTTGTAGTTTTATGAGGTTGGCACCTAAACTAAACTGAAGGGGGCATCCAGACTGTGACTGACAGCCTCCCCAGCCAACCAGAACTGTGGAAACTAAGGGAAATCCCAAGAACAGTTAGAGAACAGTGTTCAGTTTGAGTTGGAGCTTAAAGAGTGAACAGCCTGAGCTATCGAGGAGGTGCTCCAGTAAGGAGATTAGGAGAATCAGTGGGAAAAGGCCTGACTTGCCTTCCTGCTGTAATTCTCCTGCTTGGGGCTGTTTGATTGCAGTGATAAAAATTTCTTAACAGGAATTTTTACTTGCAGCAGAAAGCTCCAAGGTATTTAAAAGTGCAGCTTGAGATTTTGTACCGAGAAACTCCTGTGAAGCGATTGGCCCAAGAGAGTGCTAGAGACTGCTTTATTAAATTTAGAGGTTTGCTCAGTAAAACTACTGTAATAGCAACCTGCCTGAATACCAAATGGAGAGTTGGAGAAATTAATGTTGTTCCTGTTAAATGTGCTGAATGTCTGTCGTGGATTGTGGCCTGTTTTGCCAGTGACTGAACTGTGTTGCCAGCTAAAGGTTTACACCAGCAAACAAACAGAACTTTGCCAGACATGTTTATTCAGCATTGGGTCTATGCCAGTCTTGGCCCAAGCCAACCCATCCTGCACCAGAGACTGTCTTTGGCATGAGACCAGCTTCAGGGATCCAGCCCCTGTGCAGACAGACAACTCGCAGGTTGTGGCCACCTGGAGGGAAAGCCCGTAAAGTGGAGGTGTGTTATGTCGGCCCTGCTTCCCCATGCTCTTCAGTGTTCTACATGAGGTCTCCTTATCACCAGCAACATCACAGACAACTGGTAGCGTGAGTACATTCAGGTAAATCCCTGTAACAAATCCCTTAATTACCTGTGGTACCATCTGATTGTTTCAGTGAACTTTTAGGGTTATAATAGACTGGGCCAACTGGCCAGGATTATAAATAATCAAAAGCTCTGTTTGCATGCTAACTGCCTTTCTTCCCATCAAGTGCCCCAACAACAGCTTCAATGCTGGCCAGTGCCGGTTAAGGCCTCTGGCTAGCCAAATTAACATCCTGGGTACCCAGTGTTGTAGACTTAATTACTTGGGACTCAAAAGCGCATGCCAAGAATCTGAATTCAAGCAGTATAGTACTCATTTAACTAAATTCACTCCCTTTCCATGACCATGACCCCTAAATAAACCTGATTGTTATTTCACGTTTTACCTGGCCTACATGCATATTATTGGTTGGGTTATTGTGCTGAAGTGCATACCTGCTGTGATAACCTTGCTTTTACCAGGGGTTCCAGGGCATTTGCTGAAGGGCAGACCCTGGTGGTATGTGTAGAGTGTGTGCGCATATTGTTAATGTTATTTGCTGACTGTGTGTTAAAGGAAACTGCCATTATATAGAAACCCCCATCCACCCAAAGCTTTACCCCCGATTAGGTTTTTCAGCAATAATGACATTTATTTTCCCAGCAGAACTTACTTTATTTTATTTTGTAAAAGTCTGTGATCCCCAAACATGGCGGACTCTGCATGGGTTCATTTTCTATGAAAGTGTGGTGAAGCACTGCTCGCCTCAATACTAATGTATTGAGGCAAGCAGTGCAGAACCGCTCTTTTATAGGAAATGGACTCTTGCAACATCTGCCATGTTTGGGGATTGCAGACTTTTACAAAATAAAATAAAGTAAGTTGTGATGGGGAAAATGTTTTTATTATTGTCAAAAAGCCTAATCAGGGGGTTTCTAAATAAAGGACAGCTTTTCTTTCACCGCTGTTAAAGGTACAAAGCCACTAGGAGGGTTTGTGGGTGGTTATAGCACCCCAGAGGGCTTTAACAGATTGGATAGATATCCCAGCTATTGTTACTCTGGGTGAAAGCACCTTAACATCGAATCCAGGCCCCTCAACCTGTGGTTAGGAGTACAGGCAGGGGCAGTAACCATAGGAATAGGACCACCTAAGGGGTTACATCTTCGAGGCATTGCTGGGATTAGATCCACCTTGTGGCCAAAATAAAAAAATTCAGTTAATTGTTTCATTAGTGCCCCTAGTGGCCACGTCAAAAAATTGTAGTAAGGCTCCACCTGGAACTTATTGTTTTTATGGGTAACTACCTGTGGTCCACCACCAGTTTGGACAATACTACTAGCACTGATTCTGACTCCCTCTCTAAAGAAATGGCTGTGCAGCAGTTAGTTAATTGGTGTATGGGAGAGTGACATTTATCCCCACAATGCCCTGTTATTGCTAGATATACCCCTGGGTACTGACTAAAGCATTATTGAGGAAGCCCTTGTGAAAACTGAGTATCTGGGTAAGGCTGTGACAGTGAGTCGAATGGCTGACCCCACTGCTTAAACTTTAATGGCTTTAGTGGAGTGTAGTAATCCAGTGGACAGTATTAAAGTACCCAGAACTATTGCCATTGATGGATCTCCAGCCTCCTGGAGGGTGATAACTAAGGATAGTGAGGATCTCTCAGAGCCCGAACCCCACCCCTTTATCTGAGAATTTAGAGGAGAAGCTTGCCAAGTGGTTACTGGAGGAAGGACACACTCTCAAGGATTTAAATACACTAATTCAGCCTCCTGGGGGTACCCCTTCCCCAGCACCTACACCAGTTCCAGTACCTGCCACTACACCAGCTCCTATGCCCACACCAGTGCCTGCAACTATTCCTGTGTCCTCGGGCAATCATGACTATTATCGCAAGTTGAAAGTGTTTTCTGGCATCTTGCCCACACCTAATGGTGAAGATGACTGGGAGACCTGGATAGACTATCTTGCCCCCCCAAGTGCCCGAATGGCCATGTTCCAAGGTGGAGAAAAGGAAAAGGTTGAGTGAAAGTCTCCAAGGTCCTGCTCTGGCTACTATTCACACAAAGCGGACTAATAACCCAGGGGCAACTGCTCAGAACTATTTGGCTGCTTTTAAAAATGTATTTGGAAGACCAGACTCAGGTGAGGATCTTTTTTGGAGATTTAAAACAATTCATCAATGTCAAGGGGAGCCCTTGTCTGTGTATGTACATCAGCTTGAAAAGGTCTTACAGAAATGCCTTAGGAAAGGTAGTGTGGCTCAAGATGAGCTAGACTGAATTAGGTTGGACCAGATACTTAAGCCTGCTTCATTTTCTAAATTATTGTTGCTTAACTCATTGGCTCCACAGCAACTCTCTGAGGTTGCATCACTTGTCTCCTGTATACGGTGAACAGTGAATTCTGGGCCTTTCTAAGCAAAATCAAGATGTAATCGGCATGCTGCAAACAAATGCTAATAGCACAAAAACTGTAAGTGCTAGACACAAAGTATGAGTAGCAGACTTGTTCATCATACAATTACTTTTCCAATAGTAGTATGCAAGTAATAATAGATAATTAATTGTTTTTTCTATGCCGATTGAAACAGCAAAAAATATATTTTTTTTTCACTAAAAATGCACCATAAGCCTTTTTTTGTTGGGAAATATGTAACGTATCAACACCAAATTAAGCACCCAGACATTAGATGTAGTTTTAATAATTTGTTTGTAAAAAAACAGCTATTTCTGTAGTGTTAAACATATTTTTTTCCTATTTTAGTTAAGGTGCGTTGGTGAGGTTTGAGGGACGAATTTGAACCATACACACCATACCATAAACAAATACATATAACTCCTAAAGTATACATGATACACAGAACGTATCAGGGCAAAGTTGTTACACACAAAATTGACTTTCAAACGATGCTATGCAATCAACTGTGCTCAATTCACTTTTTGCTTTATACTGCCTGAGATACCCAGAATGTGTGTTTTCTTCAAAGTGCTTCTTGATGGACAAAATGTCTGCATTACACACCATATCATAAACAAATGTGAATAACTCCAAAAGTGAACATGATACACACAAAGTGTCAGTGGCAAAGTTGTTCAACACAACATTACCTTTCTAATGGTGCTATGCAGTCAATTCTAATCAATTCTGGCTAGCAAGTAATATTGAAACCTGTGACTGACGTCTCCAGACTTTACTAGGGCACACAGAAAGTCTGTAGGTGACTTCTGTAGTCATTCTGGGACACACTGCTGTACATTTGCTGCCACCTACAGGTGTATTCTAGGAAGCAATGAGTTAAGTTACAGCTGGCAGATTGACTGGATTTGCCACCCCTCCCATGATGAATAGATGAGAGAAATCCAGGAGGCCAAACAAAGGAGGCCTTCCTGGGGGCCACCTCACATATATGCTGCTGCTGCCCAGGTTACTGATGGGGGTCAGGTGGATGAAGTTCAAAGGCTGAATGTAGTGCCAGATGAGCACAAAGAGACTGCAAGGGACTGTCCATTATTGACTGAGATACTTATAAAAATCAGAGAACTAAAAGCTGGTGCCACCACTAAGGCCATCACCGATAAAGACCCAGACACCCTTCAAAATGCATCTGCTATTGGAGTGGAGGTGCATGTTCAGTCACCCCCTGTAGATGGCAGCCCAAAGGCTGAACTAAGTGAATTGACTGCTGTGGTAAGAGAATTAATGGGACATAGTGTGCAGTCTCCAGACTGGCAAAGAGAAAGAGAAGCCAAACCAAGACTCTCTACTGTAGCGTTGCAACCGAAACAGACCAGAGATGGTACATTTTGCTTCAGTTGTGGAAAGAATGGTCACAACAAGAGAAAATGCTGATCCTGAGAGGATGCAGCAAGGGTGAAAGACAGACTGCTTGCAGAAAGGAACCTGAGGCAAGGTAGTACCAGGGGAGACCCGGCTCCATCTTGACACAACTCATTTGTGGCCAAGTCATTTGTTCCAGCTCCTGAAAATGCCACCCTGGATTGGGAAAAAATGGTGCGACCATCCATGGAGACTACCGTGTGTATTGATGGTATCCCAGCATGAACTGTGTTAGACAGTGGTCCCAGGTCACTATAATATTCAAAGATTGGTATGACCAGCACTTGTCTGACCATCCTCTACAACCCTTAGAAGCACTGCATGTATGGGGTTTGAGCGATAAATCCTGTCCTTACCATGGTTACTTATGAATATGGCTATCTTTCCTGTCTACTGTTGCTGTTGTGGATGAGTCCATGGAGATGCTGGCCTTGATCTGCCCTTCTACTGGACTATATGATGGAATTTCCATACTGATTGGCACTAATGCACACATGTTTGGCAGCCTAGCAGAAATGTGTCAAGAGAAGTGAGATCAGAAGACTGGACAAGCCTTACCTATTCAAGCAAAAGTACAAAAAGCTTACGAGATGCAGCTGCAGAGCAAGGTGAATAACAAGAATGATCCAGTGGGGTATGTCTGGATAAAGGACCCATTACCTCTTGTCTTGCCACCTAATTCATGGAGTCACTTCAGTGAAGAGGTGCGTATAAACAGTGATGTCACAAACATGATTCTTATGCTGGATGCCCCAGAAGAGGTGAAGCTACCTAGTGGACTTTTACTTAAACCCAGTGTGCTACCTATTAGGGCCCATGCCTATGCTAGGAGAGTAGTAATGCAACTTTGCAATGTGACTGACACAGACATCGAAGGTCCCTGTAATTGTACCCTGGCCCAGGTATATTGCACAGATACTGCCGTGTTGCCAGCCAAGTGCCACAGAGAGGATGATGACAAAGTATCTCCAGACATGTTTGACTTTGGAGAGTCTCCTCTTCCCAGTGAGGGGAAAGACCAAATCAGTTGCAAACTGACACAATGGAGTAAAGTATTTTCATTAAAGGAATAGGATGTCAGATGCATCACTGGTGCTGAGCTCCATATCAGGCTCCATTATGAGAGGCCATTTCGTGAAAGGTCACACAGATTAGCACCAGTGAACATTAACGATGTTTGACACCACTGCCAAGAGATGTTAGCAGCTGGGATCATCCAGGAGTCATGCAGCCCTAATGTATTCCCCATTGTGGTAGTCCACAAGAAAAATGGTTCCATGAGAATGTGTGTGGACCACAGGACCCTTAACTGAAGGATCATACCAGACCAGTATACAATACCCTGCATCCAGGATGCCCTTTATTGTCTTAATGGGAGCCAGTAGTTTTCCCTTTTAGAACTGGGTACTACCAAATCCTGATGGTGCCAGAGGATAGAGAGAAAACTGCATTTATCTGTCCTCTGGGCTTCTATGAATTCTTACACATGCCCCAGTGTATCTCTGGAGCTCCAGCCACCTTCCAAAGACTGATGGAGTGAGCTGTAGGAGACAAGAACATTCTTGAATGCTTAGTTTGTCTGGATGATGTCATTGTGTTTGACAAGACACTTGAAGAGCACAAGGCTCACTTGTTTAAGGTCCTGGACAGGTTAGAAGAATTCAAATTAAAATTGTCCATCGACAAATGCCAATTTTTCCAGAAATCTGTAAGATATGTGGGCCACATTGTATCCTCTGAGGGCATTCAAACTAATCCAAGCGAAGTGGAAGCCTTAACTACTTGGCCACGACCTAATAATCTCAAAGAGCTGCAAAGATTACTTGGTTTCTGCGGGCACTATCATCATTTTGTGAAAGATAACACTAAAGTCATCCACCCCCTCCTAAATCTGACTCAAGGGTACTCACCTACAAACCAAAAATATAAAAAGAGTGTTGTAAAAGGAGAGGATAAAATATGTTTAAATATCAATGAACCTTTTGGGGCAAGGTGGACCAAGGAATGTGATACAGCTTTTTACAATATTATTCATCAGCTCACACATGCCCCTGAACTCATTTATGCAGATCCAACTAAGTCATACATGTTACATACAGATGCCAGCTTGAAAGGACTTAGAACCATGCTTTATCAGGAGTATGAGAAAGGATTATGCCCTGTGGCATTTGCTAGTAGAAGTCTGACACCATCTGAGGAAAATTAACCTGTGCATAACCTTGAATTTCTCGCATTAAAGCGGGCAATAGTAGACCAATTTCATGAATACCTCTATGGTGCTAAAGTTCTGGTAAAGATCGACAATAATCCTCTCATGTATGTCCAAACTTCAGCCAAATTAGATGCAACTGGACACCACTGGCTTTCAGCACTTTCAATCTATGATTATTCGGTGGAGTACCATCCAGGTCTAAATCACATCGATGCTGATGCTCTATCCAGAAGGTGTGTATCAAATTCTGAGTGAGTGAGAATGTCTGAACAATCCGTAAAGGCCCTGTGCCACAAATTTAACAAAGAGGAACACCCAACTTCTGAAACTGTAGATTGCCTAGTCAATTGTCTGGGACCTCCAGAATCCTGTGTGCCTGTAGCCTACTGTAATTTCACAGCACTAGATCTACTGTAAGTGCCTTACCGCAGCTCACTCCAGGTGACATTCAAAAGGATCAGTATCAGGATCCCATGATTAGATCAATCTTAAATGCTCTGTACAAAGGGGAAGATGTATCCAAACTATGATCCGATGATCAGCAAACTGCTTTACTATTCAGAGAGGGTCCCAAACTCAAACTCCAAGAGAAACTGTTATATTGAGAACTAACTGATAGCCAGGGAACTGTCATAAGAAAACAACTGGTGTTATCATCCAGGTTTACCAATGTGGTCCTGTAAGCTCTCCATGATCAGATGGGACATTCGGGTAGTGAGAGAACCTTGGACTTAGCCTGTACCCATTTCTACTGGTCCAAGATAGGTGCAGACATTGACCAATATATCAAGACGTGTAGCAGATGCCTCCAAAGTAAGGCCCAGCCACAGAGAACAGCACCCTTGGTTAACATTACAACTAGTGCACCTATGGAGCTCATATGTATTGACTTTTTAAGTTTAGAGCCTGATTAATAAAAACATTAGCAAAGTACCTGTGGTGACAGACCACTTCACTCATGATACACAGGCCTATCCAACTAAGGACTAGAAAGCAGCCACCACAGCCAAAGTGTTTGCTGAAAATGTCTTCGTCCACTACGGTGCCCCACAGTGGATCCATTCTGATCAGGGAACGGATTTTGAAAGTCGTTTAATTAAAGAAATGACCTCTCTTTGGGGTGTAAGAAAGTTAAGAACCACTCTATATCACCCAGAAGGAGATCCACAGCCTGAAACATTTAATAGAACATTGCTGGACATGTTGGGCACACTTCACCTGAAGGACAAGCCAAAGTGGATTCAACAAATAAGTACCTTGGTGCATGCCTAGAACTGCACTCACAATGATGCAACTGTTTTTTCACCATATCAACTAATGTTTGGGCGAGAAGCCTGTTTACCTGTCGATGTTTGTTTTGGAATGTCATCAGATGGAATTCAAATGGATACTTATTTACAGTATGTACAGAAACTAAAAGCCCAGCTTAATCATGCCTATCAACTTGCACACACAATAGCTGCAAAGAAAAACTTAGCCAACAAACAGAGACACGACAAATGTTAAAGCTCAAGAGTTATAGCCCAGGGACTGTGTATTAATGAGAAATGTGGGTTTGCAAGGAAAACACAAAATAGCTGACCAGTGGAGTCACACTCCGTATATAGTCATCAGCAAGCTGGATGACCTGCTAGTCTACAAAATACATCCAGAAAATGACCCAAATGCTGTACAAACAATACACCAAAATCACCTTTTACCCACTGGGCAAATTATCATGGACTCTGCACCTCAAGCGAGTGCTATCACTGGGCCTGTTACCCAATCAGCTGCTCAAAAGAGACAACCACATCAGCCTTCTTTTGTTGCACAGCCAGAGCCTCTGTCACACCCTGCTGTAGTTAATGATGACAATCATTCTGAGTCCGATGACAGTAAATATGGAATTTCATATTACCCCTCTTTCGAACTAGCTCAGCTGTTCCAAGGCAATCCTTTGTGTGATATGAGAGATAGTGGTGACCATCATGAAGTATCGGATAATCTTGCACACTCGACCACTCCAGTACTGCCTGACAGTGAGGTACAAAGTGTAACTTCCAAAGTAGCTGACTCCTTATGCCTGATGGAGCTGTGAAAGATTGAAGCGGCAAGTTCTGAACAAGAGAATGATGACCCATCCAATGAGTCCTTACCCGAAGCTGGGATATCTGGGCCTTGCCAATCTGACCACAACACAGAAAGTATTTCTAATTCTGAAAGTATCAGCAATGTGTTACATGATTTAAATTCTGTGGAGTTCCCCCTCAATGATGAACCAGAGACTAAAAAGCAAGCAAATGTAGGCACCACTGTAGAAGCAGTGCTTCTTTGAACTCTGAACAAACAGAGGTGCCACTTAATGCAGAAGCTGATTTGTTGCTGGACAATAAGCCGGAAGAAGCTAACCCAGATGCAGATTTCAAAAGGACTGCGCCTGCCCCCCTTCCACCTAGAAGACCTGGAAGAGATGTCAAACCAGTAGTACACCTCATGTACTGTACGATATGCCAGGAACACCTGTAAACCTTCCCATGAATGTGGTCCATAAAGGGATACACATCACAGCTAATTCCCTTCCCAAAATAGGTTACACTGCAGCTTCTCAGTTGATAATAAAACCGTCCAACCAGTATTCCTGGGGTCACCCTACAAAGAACCCAAAGTTAGCTGACAGGGGCAGACCCTCATCCCTGGGGGTTAGGGTGCAGAGAGTGGTACAGACAAGGGTAAAGTGTATAGCTACTTGAATTAGTATACCAGTGAAAAAATAGAATGTTAGAAATGCAAATGTAAAATGTTTACATGATATTATACAATGGCAAGGACATTTCCTTTGATCTGATTGGCTACCACCAGCTAGAGACAGTGATGATATTGAGCAATAACATCACTGTATCTAGGACAGGCAGCAAAATTACTGCATAACCATTAAAAGAATCACTGCCCATGTCATGTGCAACCAGGGAAACATGAAAGTTTTAAACCTCTCGTCTTCACTCTCCACCTCCCCGCCCCTCAAACAAATGAACCACTCACAGAAAACAAAACAGTTCTCATATAGTCTCATGCCCTGTCTTTTTTTCTTTTTTGTTTTACCACTCGCTTTCCCGCTCTGATACCACTCTCTTTCACTGACCTGCGCAGACTGTAACGGCAGTGCACTTCAAGATGCATCATCCACGTCCTACATCAGTCCCAAAACAACAAGAAAGTGCCCAGAAGAATGTACTGTAGGTTTTCACCTCATGTTTCATTTCTTCTGTTTCTCCTGACTTTTATTTTCCCCCAAAGCGAGCGGCTTCACAGACCGTAACTGCCAGTCAGGTGAGTCAGTGAAGCCATTCACTTCAAATGCCTGTACCGTGCTGTACAGATCACTCCCACAACAACAGAAACACAAAACCTGCTGAATTAAATTACCTGGCCATTAAGAATTCTGTCTGTGTCTAGTAGTTTTGGGGAGGGGGACACAGAACACAAACTGCCACAGAAACACTGGAGTGGACAACTGAGTCATGAAGCTGCAACCCCACCTACTGGACTATTTTTTTCTCCTTACTTACATGCCTTCCACAGAAAAAAATGTAAAAAGCTTTTTTATTACTACTGTATTAACAAATGAGCTATTGTATAATAGCAATAAGGCACTCCAGGGATGTGTGTTATTGTGTAATAACATCACTCCTGGGAGTGACGTTATTACACAATAACACACACCCTGTCGTGCCTTATTGCTTAAATAACAATCAGGTTCATTTAGGGGGTCATGGCCAAGGAAGGGGTGTGAATTTAGTTAAATGAATACTATACTAATAGAATTCAGATTCTTGGCATGTGTTTTTGAGTTCCAAGTAATTAAGTCTACAACACTGTGTACCCAGGATGTTAATTTGGCTAGCCAGAGGCCTTGACCGGGGGTGGCCAGCATTGCAGCTGTTGTTGGGGCCTTTGATGGGAAGAAAGTCGGTTAGCATGCAAGCAGAGCTTTTGATTATTTATAATCCTGGCCGGTTGACCCAGTCTATTATAACCCTAAAAGTTCACTGAAACAATCAGATGGTACCACAGGTAATTAAAGGATTTTTTGCAGGGATCTACCCTGAATGTACTCATGCTATACCAGTTGTCTGCAATGTTGCTGGTTATATGGAGACCTCGTGTAGAACACTGAAGAGCATGGGGAAGCAGGGCCAACACAAAACATCTCCACTTCATGGCCTTTCCCTCCAGGTGGCTGCAACCTGCGAGTTGTCTCTCTGTGCAGGGGCTAGATCCCCAAAGCTGGCATCTCACCAAAGACAGTCTCTGGTGCTGGATGGGTTGGCTTGGGCAAAGATCGGCGTATACCCAAGGCTGAATAAACACGTCTGGCAAAGTTCAGTTTGTTTGCTGATGTAAATCTTCAGCTGGCAACACAGTTCAGTCACCGGCAAAACAGGCCACAATCCACGATAGACATTCAGCACATTTCATGGGAACATTAACTTCTCCAACTCTCCATTCAGTATTCAGGCCAGTTGCTATTACAGTAGTTTTACTGAGCAAACCTCTTAGTTCAATAAAGCAGTCTTTTACACTCTCTTGGGCCAATCGCTTCACAGGAGCTTCTCGTCATTCCAAAATCTCAAGCTGGACTTTTGAGTTCCTTTTCAGAAATTTTGATCACTGCATTCAGGCAGTCCCAAGAAGGAGAATTACAGCAGGAAAGCAAGTCAAGCCTTTTCCCCACTGATTCTCCTAGGCTTCTTACTAGAGCAGCTCCCTGATAGCTCCAGCTGCTCACTCTTTAAGATCAAACTCCAACTGAACTCTGTTCTCTAACAGTTCTGGGGGTTTTCCCTTGGTTTCCAGAGTTCTGGTTGGCTGGGGAAGCTGTCAGTCACAGTTTGGATGCCCCCTTCAATTTAGTTTAGGTGCCAACTTCACAAAACTACAAAAACTACAGTTTTTTCTTCCCACAAGTCACTTGAGCTAAGGACCCTTTGATGTCCACTGAGTTCTATTGATCCGATTACTGGAAGACCCAGACAAAACATGGTGGCTCCCATTCAGTCAAGCAAGCTGCAAGGAAGGCAGGTTAAATAAACTCTCTAATTTAAAAATGACAGCAAGTTAGAAGTAAATAAGTACAGTTCCAGTTCAAGCTCCCTCTGCTCTATTATCGACTGCAGATTGGAGCAAATTAAAGCAGCATCTGGCCAGTCATGAGCTTTGAAGTACTCAAACCCAGCCCAGACTATTTACTATTCACATGCAGGCTAACTTCTTAAAGGAAAAGGTGCTGAGACAGTGCATAGCACTCTCACATAAATCAACAGAAGCAAATCAATACCCTTGAATTTACTACCTCTACAGGACATCAGCCTGACAGTGGGCATGGTTGGAGCCCAGGAAGACATTAAGGTAAACCCCAAATTAGAGAGAAGATACTCTCTTCCCTGCCTGGAAAAACTTGGCATCTGAGTCAAGTCTATTCTTTATAAACATTTCTACTACGGAAAATCCTATACGTGAATATATACAGGTTGCAAACATAAACTATTATATACATACTATGTAGTTTCATATTCAGTACATTACATAATAAGCATGCTTTGTTCATATGCAATAATTAAGCAATAAGGCATGACAAGGTGTGTGTTATCATGTAATAACGTCACTCCTGGGGTGGGTTGCAGCACGAGGCAAAGTTGAGTGCTTCCACCACCCCAGGAGTGACGCTATTACATGATAACACACACCTTGGAGTACCTTATTGCAATTATAAAATTGCTCAAGGTTATACAAAACAATAAAAATGTTTTTAGTAGATTTTTAGTGAGGCAGTGTATCTTTGTTTCTGAAAAAAAATTCATGCTGTATAATCCATATAATCATCCAAAGAAAATCACAGTGATATTTTTGTGTAATATCATCACTGTCTCAGGTACACACTGACCAATCAGAGTACAGGAAATTTTCTTGCCATTGTATAATTCATGTTTTACCTGGCCTATGTGCATACTATTGGTTGGGTTATTGTACTGAAATGCATACCTGCTGTGATAACTTTGCTTTTACCGGGGGTTCCAGGGCATTTGCTGAAAGATAGACCCTGGTAGTAAATGTAAAGGGTGTGTGCATATTGTTAATGTTATTTGCTGACTGTGTGTTAACTGCTGTTAAAGGTAAAAAGCCACTAGGAGGGTTTGTGGGTGGTTATAGCTTCCCAGATGGCTATAACAGGTTAGATAGATACCCACACTATTGTTACTCTGGGTGCAGGCACCTTAATATTAAATCCAGGCCCCTCAACCTGTGGTTAGGAGTACAGGTAGGGGTAGTAAGCATAGGAATAGGTCTGCCTGGGGGTTACACAGGGGAGAAACAGTAACACATGTGGCAAAATAGGGGAGGTAAGGGCACTAATTTTGATTAGATATTAGATCCCACGGTAGGACTGGGTAAATCAGGGCAAACAGAATGAACAAATGGTCTTTCTCCAAAGATATTTTCTGTGTTTCAGTGTTTCTAATTACAGCATGCATTTGTGCATCCTGACATGCACCATATGCCATTTGTGTGTGCTTGTCAAGGTGTTACCAGGCAAAGTCCATGAGTGCACCAGCTGATATTTAAAATTATAATTTGCAATGGAAAACTCCTGCTGAGTGTTATAATGGCTGAACATAACAGTATTTGGTGGCAGCACAGTGGTGTGGACACAAAGGCTCAATTTTAAAAAGTCAAGACTGGTGCAAGGGGGCTTGCATCAAGGGGAAATGGCACACTATGCACCGGTCTCAATTTTTAAATGCAGCCTGCACCATGCGGTTGACTATCTGCATTATCTGGGCTTACACTGTCCCTGCAATGGCCGCACTGGTGCGCAATGGCAGAGGGGTGCTTGTACCAGGGCAGGGCTGCAATATCCCCTACATTTGGATTTTGTAAGACCCCAAAGGTGCGCACAGATTCTGCAGTTAGACCAGACTGGAGCTGGTGTAACAGCCCATGCGTTGTCCGTGGCAATGGTGATGCATGGGAATTGCGTATTGTGCTCATTGAGGATGACCCAAAGTTGCAAACACCATCCTGCTGCAAGGTGCAGGGATGGTGTTGCACCATTGCAGGTCCAGGACATGTACCCCTGCCACCTGGGGTCCTACCAGGCATTCCCCAGCAATGATGCCAGGCCGCAGTGGTGATCCCTGAGGTACCCCCTGCCATTCCCATGCCTGAGCATGGCAGTCCCACCATGGTTCATAAATGTATACTGCTCCCCCACCAAAATTCCAGTCATACTCCACAGCCTATCCATCCCCATGGCCACTCGCACATCCTGGTGCTGGCAGTGTCCCTGTCAGGTATGGTCAATGGCCTGCAGTGTCCACTACCCCCATCTAGCTCCTGCTTGACATCCCCTCAAGAAGCCACTGCAGCACACAGCCTGCAAACCTCAACACTGGTCACCATGGCGCAGATCCATCCTGCAGCTTGTGGCAGTACCCTCCTGTGTGCCTTCTGTGTGGTGCCTAGGAGCAGGTGTGCTGACCTGCAGGACTTTGGCACCAGGACCCCACCTGTACTAAATCATGTACAGGGTCCCCAGCACACAGGTGATTGATGCAAGTTGCTGTTTGCTACAACTTGTGTCGATCTCTGGAGCCTTTTGAAAATTGAACCCAAAGTGTATATTTTTTGTGTTCCTGTCTACTATTGTGAATTGGTTCTTAAATCTATGAGTTATGCAACTAAGCAATGTGTAGCAGATATTCAGTATATATCCCTGACATCAACATGTTGACAGCGGAGTCCCTTACAGTGAAAACAGTGCCACTATGCTGTAGGGAACCTGATGGCACCTGGCACTGTCTATAGGAGATCCTGCACCTCCCCGACTCAGCTCCGACTCAGAGTTGAGAATCCTAAGTGGGGGGATGCAGGAGCACAGCCCCCCACGTGGGGGGTTCGGGGGTGAAGCCCCACCAGAAAAAACACTTGTTGCTTCTGCAAACCAGCAGCCAGCTGCAAAATGCAGTTGACCTGCCGGTTTCACTGTCGGGTCATTCAACAAATATTTTGTCGATGACCTGTCATAGATCCGCAGATATTCTAAGTCATGCAAATGCGGTAAATTTCAGTTCTGTACTTGTAAACTGGTAACACAGAGAACGTTTTACTTTTTGCATGCTTTTTTTAATGGAATTCCTCCAGAGTGATCATTTTGGACAGATGACATTTAGTAAATAAAATATATACAACCTAGACAATCAGAATGAGCACTTCTGCTAAAAAAAATCACATGCACATTGTAGTTGGTATAAACTATTTTGTGTTTGTTAGCCTTGTTGCATGAGTTAATAATGCATGAACTATATTCATCATTTTGGCAACACTACAATGGAACAAATAGACATAATGGGTATTGTATTAAAGAATGTGACACAACAGTATATACTTCAATTTTGCAGGACAAATCTCCCTCTTGACTAATCAGCTTGATGTCCTTGTGCTAAACAGTTTCATTCTATTTATTTTTCTTTCCTTACTGTAGTGATCAGAGCAAAATAAATTATTCAATGTGTAGTATCTTGCTCCAGTCTCCACAAAACAGTACAGACATTAAAAAGATGGAGAGAGTTCAACACAGGGCCACCAAGCTGCTGATTAGTTGCATAGGAGGCAAGGGCTATAAGTAGAGATTGGCATACTCAAAATGTTTAGCCAAGAAAAGAGGATACAGAAAGGGGACATGATTATGGTTTTCCAAATACTAAAGCTTATAGGAAGGATGGAGTACTGTATAACCAAATGTTAGTGCTGGTGAATGCAAAGAGAACTGTATGGCATTCCTTAAAACAGTGGGAGGAAGCAGAATAAGGGTAAACATTAGAAAACATCACTTGGAAAACAATATGGAGGACAAGATTTCAGGATAAGATTTTGTAAGCAGATTCATTGGGCTAGATTCAGAAAACATCTGAAATACCCACAGCTGTGGGAAAAATTGGGTGCAAGTAGGTTGCCACTTGCTGATCCGCAGGTTGCTGCAGTTTTCCCCACAGATGCAGTTGTTCAAAAAGGTGGACCTCGATTACGACTGGCTTCATAATATACCGCAGCTTGTGGGTGGTGTTGCCCAGGAAATCTCTGCAGCTGCAGAAAACTATTATGGCCGGTGGGACCAGCCATAACATCTTCCGTAACTGCTGCATCTGTAAATATCAATTTCCACAGCTGCGGAGATTTCAACCGACAAATGGAGTTGCGTCATGGGACTTAGTCTCAAACCATGTTCTGAATCCAGCTCACTATATTTTATTATTGTTTTTAGAAAATGGCCTTTTTACTTGGAGGCATCTGATTGGCTGGTAAACATTCCACAGGGGTACATTAATTTACAATAGATGCCCACCAAGTAAAAAGTCCCATTCCAAACCTGCCTCACATCCAGTCAGATATTCTTGTGCCCCAGCCTGCTTCATCATTGGCTGAAGCAGTGGGCACACACTTTTTAACTGCCACCATTTTTTTAATGGGTTAGTGAGACAGAGACAGAGTAACAGCCCCTACCACAAACTCAATCTTGAATCCAGACACCACCCAGTAATTTCTGAAAAAATTACAGTGCTGTACTTATAAAACAAATAATAGCAACCGTTTTTAATTTTTTTACTTCAGTTTGCTTACGGACCAAGGGTGGAACGTGACAATTCTCTAGCACAGTCCTTCTCAACTGCACTATATCCCCATAGTAAAAGCTATTTTAGTATTTAAACAGCATTGGAATAATAACTACCCTATGCCTACTTCAAAACCAGCCACCTTACTACAATGGGGATCATGCTCAGAAAGTACCTCTTTACCACATCCTATGGGTTTGTTTTTACCACAGTGTTCATGTCTCCTGGCCATCATGCCAAATCCCGCTGAGAGCTACACCGTGTCCGATCCCACCTCTGTTCCCTTGTCCTCATCTCCCTGTCCCATAGTGCTGCAAATGAAGATGTTCTTTGCCATGCTGTCAAATGGAAAACAACAGCAATATGGAACAATGGAAAGTGTGCTAAGGTGCTGGGGGGGGTGATCAGCAACAAATCGGGATGGGTAAAATAGTAAAAAAACAAAACAACAGAACAACAGAACACTGGTGAGTGTGCTTTGGTGTGTGTGTTTGGGGGGGTGATCACAGATTGAGATGAACAACAAATCAGGATGGGTAGAGTAAAACAGTAAAAAAAAAAGGTGAATGAATAAATAAAACCAGCAAGTGTGCTTTGGTGCTGGTGGGGGGGGGGGTTATCGCAGATCGTAATCAACAACAAATTGGGATGGGTAGAATAACAGTAAAAAAAATGAATGACTGAACAAATAAGCAAAGGAAAACAAGTATAAAAAAAGCACTTTCACTTAAACCTTGGCCTGGATATCCAAAGCAGTTGTGCATGGTGCAACAGGGTTGTGCATGCGCAACTGCGGGAATGCGCCAAAGAGCGATATTCAATGGGAGCAACTGCACAGCGCAAGTTTGCATGCATGCACAAGGGCAGGGGCGGACCCATGAATATGTAGCACAGTATGATATTCAACTGTCAAGTAATGGTGCAAGCAAGGAGCAACTGCCAGTTGTGCGAAGCAGTCTTGAGCCTATGAAAACAGGGAGCAAGTAGGAGGAGGGCACTTGCGCCAGAGGGGAGCAGGATGGTGGAAGACAGACAGGCCATCAGAAAGAGGAATAGGGAGACAGTGAGAGGAAGAGAAGGACAAGGAGAGATAGAGAGAGAGAGAGAGCGTGAGAGTGCCACACAAGGAGGCCCACTGAGGGAGGGGGAGAGAGTGGGTGTCCAACAGAGCCACAGGCCCAGGGGGAGCTACACAGGCACCCATAGGGGTAGGCAACAGAGCCAGCAGGTAGAACCCAGCCAGGGGAAGGGTATGCAGAGGGGCCCTGCCAAGCAACAGGCACTGTCCCACAGAACCTGGGGAGAGCTAGAGGAGCCGGACCCCAAGGGGGTGACAGGACAACAGGGGGAATGGCCAGTGCAGCATTCCAGATGGAGGCTGTAATGAGGGGTGTGAGGAGGCAGGAGGCAAATCAACATAGCCATGGAAGGGCCCATTGGTGGTATGCCCAGAACAGGCAGTACCAGCCCCACATCAGCTTCGAGAGCCACGCTGACGCAGAGATCGTGGGCCAGTATTGCCTGAACCGGCCGATCCTGAGGCAGCTCTGTGAGCTGTGCAATGAGGAGATGCAGGCACCCACAAGATGAAGCCATGCCCTGACAGTGGAGACAAAGGTAACAGCTGTCATGTGCCTGTTCACCACAGGCACCTTCCTGAGACCAACAGGGGACACCACGGCATAACCCAGTCAGCCACATCACGGCTCCTCACACAATTCCTCAATGCCCTGCTGCCATATGCTGTGGAACACATCCACTTCCCCGGCACACAGACGGAGCATATAGTAACCATGCAGGAGTTCCACAGGGTAGCACGTATGCCTGGCATGCTAGGGGCCATCGACTGCACCCATGTGGGCATCCGCATGCCACCTGGCATGGAGAGGGTAGCCTATAGCAACAGAAAGAGCTACCCCAGCATCAACTACCAGGTGGTGTGCGATGCCAGGAGGTGCATAACCAATGTCTGTGCCACATACCCTGGGGAAGCACATGACACCTTCATCTGGCACAGCTCAGCACTGTGCTACAGGTTCAAGAGTGGGGACATCCCCACAGGACACCTAGTGGGTGAGTATGACGAGACCATGGGCAGCTGGGCACAGCAGGGCATGGAAAGGGGTGGCCAGGGCAGGGGGACCACTGTGTGCATCTGGTAGGCACATGGGGCATAGTGACAGGGGTCACTGATCTAACCCTCTCTCTCTCTCTCTCTCTCCCCTCACACAGGTGACAGTGGCTACCCACTCAGGCCCTGGCTGCTCACCCCCTACCGGTGCCTATCATTCCCAGTGGAAGAGCAGTACAATGAGGCACAGGTCAGCATGCGGAACACCATTGAGCATGTGTTTCGGATGCTGAAGTCATGGTTCCGTTGCCTGGACAGGTCTGGTGGTGCCCTACAATACAGCCCCTCAAAGGCCTGCAGCCTATTCCTGGCCTGCTGCATGCTGCGTAAAATGGCCATTGACCATGGGATAGCTATCGAAGCCAATGAGGGGAACAGCAGTGGGGACGATGCAGCCGTTGGGCCAGGAGGTGGTGGGCAGCCCCCCCTGGGTGGAGGGATCCCAGGCTTATGCGGCTGGCACACCACCGGCAAGACACAATTGCACAGGAGCACTACAGTGCACGCAGGTAGGTGGACAAACACCCATGCACAGAACTGACACAGTGGCAGGGCACACAGCCATGTGTGGGCATGGCCAAGGCCATGCACACACAGGCGCAGGGCAGTGGCGGTGCAATGCCACATAGCCACATGCAACACCACACCACACAGCACTGCACAGCATAACACCCACACAGTGGAACCCACAGGCACGCAACCAGGCACAAGCATGTGGCATGGATCAAACACAGGGCACCAGTGCACATGCGCAACCAGTGTTGAGCAGGCATCATCACGCACATGCCACATGGGCTAGCAGTCAGGCAGGTGTGTGCACAGGCAGTGTGTGGTGCACCACACGGCTGCCATGACAATACCATGCACACACACACAACACCCGTGTGCACACAGGGCAGTGGCAGCAGACAGAAGACAGGGAGGCGTGTACATCAGGTCCGCCATGCTGACACACCACCACCACGGACACGGGGATGGCCATGCCACAGCAGCCCAGCAGACACAGGCTGCGCAATGGCCACAGGGGGGTCTGCAACCACCCCCCAGAGGTGGGACTGTGGGACCATGACCAGGTCCTCGCAGGGGTCTGCAGGCTCCCAAACAGGCCCACACCAGGTATGCCTGGGTTGCCCACAGCAGAGCCCATCGACATGGTTGGGGTCACATGATGCTGGGGCTGTGGGGTGGACACTGCACTCAACGGTGTCTGTGGCAGTCGACCATGCCCTATGGCAGCCAGTGGGGCAAGGCTGACCAAGATTGCATTGGCAATGTGGTCCAGGGCTGTGATCATGTCCTCCTGCAGGCATTGATTGGCTTCCAGGACCTGCGTGGTGCCCCTCTCATGCTGCCCAGCTGCCTGGCACACCTCTGCATGGAGTTCCTGCACCCCAGCCATGAGCAGCACCTGTTGCTCCATGGAGGCCCGCTGCAATCGGGTGTGCTTGGCCAAGGGTTTAGTGCCCTGGGGTGCATGGGAGAGGCACCAACCCACTGGTGTCATATGACCATGCTGCATGCCCCCCAGCTCAGGTGGGTGCTGCATAATGTGGTCCTCATGGGAATGGGCAATGACAGGTGCCCTGGCTGTGGACATGGCACCTGTCCCACCAACATCTCCAGCCATCCACTGATGCCGCCCCTCCAGCCCCTGTGTGCTGGCCAGTGCCTGTGCAGGTGCCCTGCCACCCCATGTCACTGTTCCTGTGCACACAGTGGTACCAGGAGCAGTGGTGGGCAGCTGTTCCACCACCAACAGGACACCAGACACACTGCCAGTGCTGGTGGATGGTATGGATGTCTCCCCTCTGACAAGACCCCTGCCGCCCAGGACTATGGTCAGATCGTCATCAGTGTCAGACCCCGCTATGATCTATGTCTCTGCACAGAGCACGCTGTGGCTGGTGTCTCACTGGAACACAGCCAGGGCCTCATCCACCACAACGCCCGGGTCATCCAGCTGGACTGTGGTGGCGTTCTGCAGCCTATCAGGCCCCTGGATGCCCATGGAGATGGATGGCTGGTCCTCTGGGGCTGGGAGGGCTCCCATGACAGCTTCAGGCACCCCTGACACTGCATGCTGGTGAGCCAGTGCTGTAAGGGAACACAGATGTGTTAGAGCCGCCGACTAAACAAGCCCTAGGCCCCACCCACCTGCCTGCCTGCTTGCCATACCTACAATGCAGTGATGGACTCCCTCCATTCTGGAAGCCACCACCTGGCACACCCCCAACCTCACTACATCACATGGTGGCCACCACCATCTCCTCTTGTGGCGTGAGTAGTGTCACGGTGGCCTGTCTCCCACCTGTGGCTGACCTGGCAGCCTGAATGATGCTTGTCAGTGCCCACCTTTTTCTTGCACTCCTGTGCAGACTGCTGGTGACTGCCCTGCTGGTTCATGGCCTCCACCACCTCCTCCCAGGCCATGGCCCTGGCCTGGGGTGTGCCTGTGGTGCCACTCAGCAAAGGCTCCCTATCAAGGTACGCCTTGAACAAGGCATCTACCTCCACTCTCCTAAAGTTAGGCCTGTGCTTCCAGGCAGGCCCACGCTCCTCACCCTCCTCGTACTCAGACATGATGCTACCTGTGGACATGGACATGTGGTTAGTGGCTGCAGTGGACCACCCCAGCCACCCAGCGCCCAGTGCTTGCTGTTCCATCGGCAGGCTCAACTTACCTGTAATGGTTGCAATACCGGTCCATGGCCTGTGATGTTGTGCAGCACCTTTATAGCGTATCACATGCAAATGAGCTGATGCGCAACTGTAATGACATGCAAATGTCCTCATTGTGCCACAGATAGGCTGATGAGCTAATCTGTATTTGATGGCTGAATATCATGCTGTTGTGCATTGCACAATGGACTTGCTGTGCTGCATGTCACCGTGCAATGCCGTGACATGCACAGTGGGCACTCGCCAATGTGCACATGCAATGCCGCATGCTACTGCCTATTGTGCAGCATGCACTAGGTGTGCTATAGGGGCCTTCATGCTCTATGCGCCATGGACCCTATGGCTCTCGGGCGCTATAGGGCCTATGGTGCTCGGGCACTGTAGGGCCTATGGTGCTCAAGCAGTATAGGGCCTATAGTGCTGGGGTGCTATAGGGTCTATGGCACTGAGGTGCTATAGGGCCTATAGTGCTGGGGTGCTATAGGGCTTATGGCACTCAGGCACTATAGGGCCTTTGGGGCATGGTGCCTTCATGGCTCTATTGCACAACATGTGTCATGGGCCCAATAGCATTCACATGCACATTGTGAGTGCTGATCCCTGGCCCCCTCCCTGCCCTATGCCCCCCAGGGACCTCTGCCCCACATGCCAGTGTGACCACACCCATGCCACGCATCCCCAGAGATGCGCAATTGTCATGGACAGAGCATCTCTGTGTGAGGCTTGCATCCCGTGCACGTTGTGCATGTGTGCTACTGGGCTCCAGTTTGGCCTGCAACATTGCTGCAGAACCATGACACATCACGCAGTGCCCCATGCCTATAACTGGAGCCAGGTCAAGCTGGTGAACCTGGTGGCCCAGGTGGAGCCCCATGCTGCAGATCTGTTTGGCCAGCAGCTCTTCAACAGACCCAGGACTGAGGTGTGGCAGGACATTGCTGACGGGCTTGTCCAGGCCACCGGTATGCTGTGCACCAGGCAGCAGTGTTGCCACTGGTACAGGGACCTGGTACTGAGGAACCTGGAGAGGCTGAAGGCACTGCAGGCACATGTCCGGAGGGGGGCTGTGTCATGGCCGCGTAAGTGGGCTCCACCTGCATCTGTGTACATCCACTGTTCCAAGGGGCTGGCAGGGTTGCATGTCATGCAGGGGGGAGCCTGTCATTGCATGCCCTGTGGCATGGCATTGCCAGTCACTGGGTGCACTGCACCACTGCCCTTCAGCCTTGCCAGGCTGGGGTGCACTCTGTGCTTGGGTGGTGGAGGCAGTGGGCCCATGCTGTGACTATGGTCTGATGTGTGCCTGTCTGTGTTCCCATCCTAAGACCTGAAGACTGGAAGAAAGCCAGAGTGGCTGGGGCACCTGGTGGTCCATAGCAGGCTGCTGTGGGACCATCAGCTGCTGGAGGAGGCCTGGCCAGGTGTGCAGTGCCAGGACCAGCTCGTGGAGTACCACGGGAAGTAGGTAGGCACCGTGCATTCCCACATTGTTGTGCAGGGTGGGTGGTGGGGGTTGGGGTACGGCCTTGGTCCCCTGTGCCTTGTGCCATGGCAGCTGTGTTTGGCACATTTTGCAGTGTTCGTGGTGCTGTGGGGCAGCCATTGTACTTATGCAGCAGCTGTTGATGGGCTGAGTGTGCATCCGGCTACCTCTTGTGCCGCAGCAGTTCCACTGCAGCACCATGCCTCCTGCCTGCTGCTGTGCTGTAGCATGGCTCTTGGGAAGTGGAGTCCAGTGCTGTGTACTGACATGGCTTGCTGGGTTGGTGGCAGGTGTAGGTCCACCCACTGTGGGTGCCTGGGGTGCCACTCCGGGGCATGTGTTCCCACTGTCCACTGCGCACGAGAGGGCTAGAGTGCTTTGGACATGCCCTGATCACCTGTCCATTCCTCTGCCATAGGTGTCCAGAGGGGTTCCAGGCTCCCATTATACTGCCACCTGCTGCAACAAATAATCTTGATAACGTCGCACACCATGGAGATCGCCAACCAGACCAGGCGGAGGTGGCAGGCACCAGCAGGTCATGGCCGGCAGTGATGTTCCCCAACCCCCTTCCCACCTCTGTCCTCCCTTACCCTACCTTCCCGCTTCCACCTGTACAGGCCCTGTCCCCTGACCCCTTCCCACCTACGCCTACCCTCCCCTTTGTTTACTGTATTCTGTTTGGCTGTGTTGCCTTCTAACTATTACATCTGTTACCTGTTTACCCTTCTGTGTCCATGTCTGCTTTGCAGTTGGCGAGTGGGTCCATGCTGCAGTCATGTGGTGGGTGGCTGTGTGGTGCACCTGTGTCACTGGGTGGTGCATGCATGGTGTTGGCATGCCCCTCAGTCAGTGGCTGTGCCTTGGAGCAGCACTGGGCTGGCAGTTTGGGCTGTGTTGCATGTGTGTGTGTGGTGGGTGCCTGGTGTCAGAGTGTGGCCTGTTGTTGGCCTGGTGGCTGTGTGCCTCCAGTGTGTGGTGGACTAGGGTGCCTGCCCCTGGACGTTAGTGCTGCCTGTGCAGTGCATCCTCCATTGGGGGGGCCACCAGCTGCATGCCTGTATCCCATGTGCAGTGGTACCCTGTTTGCTGACTGTGTCCCTGCCAGTGTTCCTGGCCTGGTGCCCCCACCTTCCTGCACTGCCCCCCCTTCCCCCTTGCCTGGCTCCCTGTTATGCCTGTGACTGTTCCAGCTGTGCCTTGCTGCATCTTCCTCTGCCCTTTGCACATCCCTAGTTGCACTATGGTGCATTTCTGGTTGCTCCCTGGTGCACCTCTCACTGCACCATGGCGCAGTGCCTGCAATATTTAGCCGTGCTGCACTGGTGCATGTTGCTGTGTGCAACCACTGAATATTGCAGTCACTGCACCACTGCGCAGTTGACTTGCACTGCTCTTGGGTTGCACATGCTTTTGGTGCATTTCTGAATATCCCACCCCTTGAGTGCATGTGTGGTTGGGAGGGGGTAACCATGACAACCAGCTCCAAAGTAGTAATTACAGAGGCTGCTCTAGGACAGAAGTCCCTGGGTTAGAAAAAACACACAATATTTTAATGTAGGCAGAGGAGCTATTTTATTACAAAATATATCAAACACATAAGAGTTTTAACATGTAAACATAAGAATTATTTTTTACCAAACATATATGATTCAGTGGCCCATTTTCTAAGCACAATATTACCCTCCAGGGTGGGTGGTATGCGCTATACTGGATCTTCCAGGCCTCATTACACCATTGGGGGGGTTCAGTATAGCCCAATACCACCCACCCCGTTGGGTATTATTGCTTGTATTGGGTAGGATTGTACTAGTCAATATATTTCAAGATTAAAAGGGGATGGAGATGAACAACCTGGTTTGCAAATAAATCATTATTTTTTACACTTTGAAATGCAAAGTGTCCAGAAATCATGTTTACCATACTGTATTTAAAAAATGATGTTTAACGTTTCATAGTTTTTCTGCAATGTTTGAAAGAGTGCAGTGGGGGAGGTTGAGATCCTATATATTAATTTGCTCATTACAAATTAAGCATGGGTTTCTATTGACTATGGTTTACACATAAGAAGCGTAAAGGAAATGGGCATACATAGAACCCTGCTGGAAACAAAGTGATGTATCTCAGCTAGGATATTTTGGGTAAAGAAACTGTAAATAAATGAAATGTATTTATTTATTTTTTTATTTATTGGATTCTCGGATTAAGACCTTTGAGCTAACAAGCTCATTTACAAAGGTTCCAAGTCAAAAAATGATACAGACAAAATATAAATAGTTAACAGTTCACAAATATAAGCAGTATACAATTACAAATTCTGGCAAAGAAGATTGCAAATCATCAAGTACGTACAAACAACTAATGGGAGATATAGGATGTATTAACTGAGACCCATGTTCAAGTTATGCCAATGGAAGGACTGGCAGGAGTAGTTTGAAGTACAGCCTAAAGCTGCTGAGACCAGAGGAGCATGGATAGGGTGGGACCCAGGTGTACGAACAGTTTCGAAGTTAGAGAGAAAGAAGATAGTAAGCAGAGATAAAAAGGGTGAGGGTGTGAGCAGTAGAGAAAAACAAAAACAAAGAAATACACAATTGTCTGATGATGTTTCACAAACTGTCAATTGTATATTGCCATCTATCAGTCATTCAGATAACTGTATAGATGTCATTGCCATTACCACCTGCAAATTTGTGTATACTATTGTCTTGTAAACTGACAATTGAGCCTAATTCACATTTCTTGGGGGGGGGGGGGGGGGAGGTATCATGTCCACACAATGACAATTTTATAGCGAAGACCATCACAGTGACAAATCTTGGCAGGTCGCTGTGATGGTCTCACTTTTCACCGCTGCTCTCTTTCCAGGTATTGCACTCCACCTCAAACCAACTCTGACTTGGAGTTGGATATTTAGAGATGGGGGTGTGAGGGCCATAGCCCCCGCATGGAGGGTGCGAGGGGTAAAGCACCCGGCAAAAAAACACTTCATTCCAATAGGAACAATGCCAACAGTTGGCATTGTTCCCATCACTGTCAGACATGTTGACAACATCATTGTCAGTATGGTACCATGGAGGGATTATGTGTGACTACAAGCAGGCCAAATGCTGGGGTGGCAACATGCCATGCTGTTATCTGGGAAATCAGACTTGAGGTGCAAGCCCAAAAATCTCACACTATTGCATACTGGGGAATGAGTGCATTGTTCACATGAGGCACTAATTTATCAGGGAAGAAGGATAATGTGTGTCCCCCCACTTGGGTGGACAACACAGAAGAAGCAGTTTTGTTTGCTGTGAAGGCTGTAATTCACTTACCCTCTCATCTGAAGGACAGATGATGCCATGACAACTCCAGTCTATGCAGTGGAGATGCAAAAATAGGGAAAAATAGGAGCAATGGGGAAAACTAGCAAAACAAATATAATATTTGACTACCATAAAACTTTAGGAAATTATATAAAAAAACTACAATATGCAAACTTATTTTTTGCATTTCTGGACGAAGTCTAATAAGAACAAAAATAAAAAGTTAAATTATAAAACTTCTTTACTTCAAACCTAACTTCATGCATTCAATTATGCCAAGTTTTTTTTTTGTATCACATTAAAGTAGTTTATGTGAAGATACAATACACATTGCAGATTTATATTTATTTTCATAAGCTGTCAGTTGCTACACAGTGCATGGCCACCTTTATAGCAACAGTGCTGTTACACTCCCATGTATTTGCAACAATAATGTTCCCAAATTTGTCGTATCATCTTAAAGATAATGAGCAACCACCAGAAGCCCATTCCTGGTGGATTGCTTAGGCATACCCAGCTCCTTAAATGTGAGTATGCCCACTGGAAGCCCATCATCAGTGATGCCCTTATTCTCTGGACCCAACTCCCCAAAGTTGTAGTGCAGAGAGAGAGAGAGAGAGCATATTCCCTAGTGAGGTGGTTTTGACCCTAACCTGAACCTCACCCAGAAGTGACATGGGAGCCTATCTCTGATGTTGCACTTCTGCTCTTGTCATGCCCCCAGACTATGGAGAGAAACAACCTTCCTGTTACTTCCATAGCTGTCTAACCTCTGAACTCAAATTTCAAATGTTGATACAGGAAATGCAAGCTCATCCTGTGCAACTACAATATTGCAATTACAATATTGAGTTCAGGGTGTGGCTGGCCTAGGAGGTTAGAGGAGGATTTTTGCTGGCTGTTGTCCAGGGTGGTGCCACTGAACACCAGGGACCACTTGAATTTCAGTCTAAGAGAGGCAGGAGGGTGCAAATAGATGCCAATGATCAATTGGAGTAGGGCATGGAGAGGGAGTGTCACTGGATACCAGGGTCAGCTTCATGTGGGACAGAGTGACACTGGATGTCATGGGCCACTTGGATTCAGGATTGGGTTAGGGAAATATACAACACTGGATGACAGGGGCTACTTAGATTGAGTCTGGGTCAGGAAACCTAGTGCTGCTGGATGCCAAGGACTTTCAGATTGGGGCTATATCAAGGACTCGGCTGCTGTGGTCCCCAAGGTCTATTTGACTGGAGATGTGTAGTAGAGGTTGTTGGGTGCCACCAGGTACTCACAAACACTAGCAGACCCACAATCAAAACATGGAAAGATGTTGTTGTTGAAATGCACAACTGAACAGCAGAAAACAATGGATGTCAGTGACTGCCTGGTATTGGGGATGGGTTACTGAAGGTTGTTTCACTTGACACAAAGGAGTGCCTGTCTTTTTAAAAAACAAATATGTACATTCATTGCAAAAAGCTATGCTTAGGCATCAGTTAGGATTGAAACACAAAATATCAAAAGTAGGAAAATGTGTTGTTGTTAGGGGGAAATATCCTCTGATTCTTGGTGAATGTGTGGTATTCCAAAGATTTTGAATGATTGCTAATTGCAGGTCTAGCACTACTCTAATTTGCAATACTCTATGTTGGTACTACAAATAAAAAGAGGCTTACATCAGCTAAAATGCTTCAGGAGGTCTTCATATAACTCAATAAAAACTATTGGACCATAAAGAAGCAGCGTACATTCTAAAACCTTCTAAGCAATTACTGTGAAGGGTACTGCAGAATATATTAAAAATCTACAGCAATTCATTCATCCCATAAAATGAGTCATGTTTTTAAAGGACCCTTTTTCTTGAGTTATAAGGAAAACCCCCCAGTGCTAGTAACAATAACATAATCCCCACTTGCTAAATCAATCTAGTTTTTAGAAGTTTCAAAAGATGACATTTTTACGGCAATACAACATCTGAAAGCCAAGAATGACCCAGGTACTGGTGGTGCCCAAGGGGACTTATACATAGCAGTTTCAGAATGGTGGACTCCTATTGTATATTTCATAAGTTATTTAATGACATATCGAAGGAATGTTACATACTAGACTTAGGGAGGGGAAACACAGTGGTTCAATTCATAAAAAGGTTCAGTTTCAGACTCACATATGTATAGGCCAATAAGCCTTATGAATAATTCCCAGAAATTATTCATAAAAATTATTTTACAAAAATGTCAGTCTTGGTTAAAGGAAACTAAGATAATTGTACAACATCAAGCCTACTTTTATAAGGGAGATCAATTATAGATCAATGCTATATTTTGAGACATCTTATTGAAAAAATATATCATTATTAAAAAGCAATGATTTGCCATATTTACAGATCTGTCATCAGCATTCAATACCATATCCCAGAAAATTCTCTGGCAAGAACTTGAAACATTTAGTTCAGATTTATAGTTCCTACATTAAGTATTATAATTCACTTTTATGAGGCAACATGGATGTAAGTACATTATACTTTGAATGGTGGCCTGTCAGACAAATTGATGACAAATAAAAGTAGGGTTTAAGCAGGTCTGCCTTTTAGCACCAGCCTAAAGCTAGCACCAGCCTAAGGCTGGCAGCCTTGTTTAACATCTACTCAGCTCACTCAATAAAAAGTCCAGTAATGATGAACTTCATCTAAGATAGGCAATATTCCTGTCAACTGTCTGGCTTATGCAGACAACATTGTACTTTTTGACATCTTAATTAGGATTATAGAGACTAACAGATACATCCTACACACAGACCTTGCAATATAATATACAAATGAATAGTAATAAAACAAAGACAATGACTTTTGGACCGAGAAGGGCTAATAAACCTTTCTTTAAAAATAATATTACCTTGGAATCCATTAAATACCATAAATATTGAGAGATTAGAAATATGAACATGGCAAATGGTCAGAATATATTAAGTTAACTACCAATATACTGAAGCAATATACAGGGAATAACCTAATTCAGTTATAAGCTTGATGGTAAATGGAAGTTGAAAAGTAATGAAAGCTAAACTCAGATGAGGATTAGTATATGAAACAGAACTCTAGGGAACAATGAATACCACAATAATAGAGGCAGTACTTAATGTGTTCTATTACAAACTACTGAAGATCCTAAATATGTTTCCATCTGTGTGGTAAGTGCTGAATTAAGACACATGATGATTAAAAGAAATGCATTATCACTGTTAGTAAGGTATTGTACTAAAGTAGTTTCTATGGCACATAATTAGTTATTAAATTGATATGGATTAAACAAAAGACTTACTTGGACCAAATCATTGAACTTCCATATATGAAAGAGATAGAAAATGCCTAAAATAAAAAGAAATAGGACATATGTTCAAATTTTGTGTTTGTTTCTCCACCAAGTATGTCAAAAAATAATTGATCAAAGGCTATGCAACATTTCAAAACAATTGGATCTGATGGAAAATAGAAAAATAAAAATCTTTGAATTGGTTCACTACTAATAAAAAAAAAAAATGTGTAGCCTAAATGCTATTTGCAAGTTCTGAACAAAAAAAAAAAAAAAACCTAAAAGATAGGTGTACAGTTACATACTGTAGATTTGAAATTCTTACAAAACAAAATTTCAAACTTTGTGAAAAAACTCTAGTAATCAAATTTTCCATAGAAGCTCAAGAATTCAAGAACAAGACCTACTCTACTTCATCTTATAATATATTGCAATGTTTGGCAAAAGGATCAGGAATGACATTTTAGTTGATATTCCTTGCAAGTAGTATAGATCTCCTGACTCACTTTTGATATGAGCAAACACCAGTAATGTAATAAACAGAACTAAGCCTACAACACTACAAAAACGTCTGAGGAAAGTGAAACACATGGCTGAGTGCTAAAAAAGGTAAGTAGGCACATACTGTAGCTCTTTGTTGCTTTAAATATTTCTATCAGGCTTTCTTTAATTTTTACAGTTTTACACAAGTAAAGGCTCACTCAATTTTAATATATATGTTCCATTCCTCAGTGTAAGATTTTTGTTACTGTTCTTTATTCATATTGTATGTCTCCCTTTATAAGAGGTCAGATGAGATGAATTGTTTTCAGGCCACAAATTGGTCATTAGCTTCAAGTAGATTATGTAGATTTTGGATCCATCCCTCACACCAGGATAAGACGTAGGTGGCAGAACCTGAAATGCATTCCATTTACATCCAGGTAATAGTTACATAGACTATCTAAAGCGTTTTCTCTTGTTTGATTACCCTATTTAGGTAATTAAGAATCTGAAATATGTGACTCATATTTTGCCTCTTATCAGTATGCATAGACTCTATTATATGTTTATGAGCATAACGTGGTGTATTTGACTACTGAATTTACTTATATTGATTTTTTTAACAGATGTTATAAATTATTGCTATTGTAAAGACTATAATGGTTGATCAAGTGAAGATTCAATCATATACTATGGGTAACAGAAGAGTCAATATTGAATTGTAAATAACTGCCAATGTGTGGATTTACCATTTCAGAGAGGTTATTTCATGTACAGGATATGAGTACTAAATCACTGGTGAAGAAGCTGAATGGTAATGGTCAGTTATCAAAGCTAAAGTTATTGCCAATGTTTAAGTTATAACACTGTGTGTTTTAAATATGAACTTTAAAGAGATACTGTAAACATTGCTGTTACTACCACTGACCTGTAACATACTGTGCTAGCAGTGTAGCCTAGAGGTAATGTAACAAGCTGTGAACAAGCTTGGTAAATCCAGCAGACATGGGTTTGATTCCCAAAACCTCCACTTGCATACTGTGAGCCTCAGAGCAGGTCACTTAACTGCTCCAGTGCTCTCGGGTCACCCCTAAAAAATGGGTCTTTTGCCCAGTGGGCCTCATCCACTTACTAAAAAGAATAAGAATATTGCAAATAATACTTTAAGAAATTTGGAATGTTTGTGGACTAGTGGTTCAGAGGGCTGAGGCACTGGTGCCTCACTTGTCATCATGCTAGCAGACCAGGTTCAGTGACAAACTCAGGCTGCTGGGGGTGAACTGGGATTGGAAATTTTTTATCATACACAGACTGCTCTCATCTTCCAGGGTGGCAGGATTTGCTACACCACTGAGACACCGACACCATGGGGAGGCACATTAGTAGGCCAGCAGGAATACCACACATTCAGGGACTGGCTGGTGGTTGGTGCACAGGACATGTGTGCCTTAATGTGAATAATTGCATTACCATGCTGCCAGTAAGGAGGGAAACAGGAAAATCAGAGAGAGGTGCATAAAGCCCGAGTCACTGCTTCAACCCAGTCCATCGCCATGGGACCCCTGCCACAAGAGGAAAAGGATCCAGACTCCAGGGGCAGGATGGCTATCTTCCCTTGCCTTATCACAGGAGACAAGCCATGGGGGATGAAGTGGCAGGCAAACCCTGGGAAGGGGGGGATTTCAGCCAGTCAGGGTGTGAGCAGTGCCAGAAGAGTCCTGCCATTACCCCAGGAAAAATAAAAAGCTCTTAAGAAAAATGACATTTGGAATATGTGTATGCATACTGTAGATACTGTAATTGCTTGAGTGCTGTTACCATGGGATCATTCACAAGCAATATGTGTCATCAAATGGGGCTATTGCAGTGGAAGAGATATTTATGCAATTAAATAATTATTGTAAGTAATTTACTTCAATTAATATCTGATAAATAAGCAAAAAAGGAGCAACTTCCCATAGCTAGATACTATTGACGTAGAGGCCTATTATGCAGACCCTAGTTGCTGGGCTACATTTTAAACTCATGTTTTCAAATAATATTAATCATAGCCATGTGTTTCCAAAGTTCTGGGCAAGAACTCTAATAGCTCCTGCCTGTAAAATAGGCTGCAGTTATGGTCACAGAAATAAAAAGATCATAAACCTAACTGCAATTTCTGTCCAATTTTACATGAGATGTTTTTTTTTAAATAGCTAGAGGAATGGAATGACCAGTCTAACATACTATAAATACTGAGCAGGATTTTCAAAGCAAGGCACAGGGCTTCTGTCCAGCTCTACACTGCAGCACTCAGGTTCTGGTGGTGTGCCAAACCGTTTGCTGCAACTGTGCCCAATTTTACAATCTCAGGTGCAGTTGCAACAATTTCCATGAATCACGGCAGCTTGTGCCAAATATTTGGCATAAGCTCCATAAAAACGGCCCCCAGAATTGCCGCAAGTTAGACCAGAAAAAGTTAGTCTAACTCGCGGCAATTGCCACAGGGGATAGAAAATCCCATTAGATCACCACGAGCCCCATGCACAGTATTAACTTGCGTACTGGGGCTTGCAGCAGTTTATGGCTTCTGAACGTCCTGCCCAGTACTTCTATAACACTTAGGCTAGCTTCTGGAGACTGCATTTGGCTACAGCTCAGTGTTTTTCATGGCTTTTAAAGTAGACAAATACATCACCAAAAGAAGAAACGCTTAACCTTAGGAGGCAGTATAGCACAGTGGGTTAAGCCTCTGAGCTGCAGATCTGGAAACCTGGGTTTGAATCCCACACCCACCTAGGTGCATGCTGTGTGATCCTGAGCAAGTAATTTAACTTCCTTTTGCTTCCAGATCACATCTGGAAACAAGCTTTGGCTTAATGTGCTACTCCTTATTAAACAATGTTCCCTTTCCCTTTCCCCTTAACCCCCACTGTTCAGCCTGAGATCAGCATGTGATATGATGGACAGGTTTACTTATTGGAGTAAAACATTTTAAGCCAGGAATAACTATAAACTTGTCTCAACAGTCATATAAAAATATTATGCTGAAACCTAGATATGCATGAGAATCAATACTGGGGTTAACAATACAAATAAAACTCCATCAAGTGCTGTCAAACATTTTTACTCCTCCCATTTCATTTTTCTTTTGCAAAGCTTTTTGGCCCTCTATTTCACCTGCACAAGCCTGCTTCAGGCATTAGTCCCACTGCTTCTGATCCAAATTGCCACTCCCCCATCATCCTGCAGGTGAGGATACACATGGGGAGAGTCCCAAAAGCACCAGCATGGAGATTAATGGTGAATGATGCGCATATTTTTTTTTTATAGTTTTCTCCCTTATCCTCATGATACAGTGCAGCTGTCTTGAACAAAAAGTGACCTGCAAAAATTGGGAGATAACTTTCCTGATGTATGCAAAAAATACAATTTAATAATTAATCTTGAATGGTCCTAAACCCTAATATTTGCCCCAAGACCTGCCAGGACCCATATGTTATCAATGAGTAGAGGATGCTGCAAATTTTTCATCCACTTGCAAAATAAAGGCAAATTTGTCAAATTTGCTTTTGCAGATACATTTATAGTTTGTTTCTATTTAATAGAGAATTCACCTTTGACAACTTCATCAGCAACTTCACCTGTAACTTCACCATTGGAGTAAACCATGGTAAAGTCTTCTCAAAATGAGGCTACTGGTAAAAAAGTGTCTCAAGTTCAGCAGCCCCCACTCTGCAGCAGCATGAAACCCCTGTGCCTCCCTGTAATACCACCATGATAGGCTGCATCCACTGACTAATCTTAGTCAGGAGCACTTCTAACTATTTCTGTCCCATGTGTGATCCAGCTACACTCTTCACTGCCAGCGTGGCATGCTGGTAAATACCTGGAGTACTGCTGCCTCACATTTGGACTTTGCACAATTTTTCCTTCAGACAAATTCAAATACTATCCCAGGTACCTGTGCCCAATGTACTTTAATGCACAAAAAGGACCTTTGAGAGTGCTTGGCTGCTGAACATCTTCTATGCTTACAACTTAGCCACCTTTGGATCTAGATACTTGAAAACTTTGATGCAGAATTTCTTGGAAGAATCTGCTAAACAGAGATTGTAAGATTTAGCTGTGACCTACCTCCTGACATGACTTCCAGGGGCTTACATCTGAACCCAGGTCATCAGCAAGACAACATGATGTTCTGGTGCTGGACCATGGTGATTACCTTAAAGCCCAATATTTAGGGTTGGTGAACTTAGCAACATTGGTGATATTCTGTTCTCTAGATTTAACTTATAGTGGCTTAAAATTCAGCAGTTTACAAAATTGTGAAATGTAATTTTAAAATGTCTGAAAGTTCAGAGGCTTATAACTCAGTCACCTTCAAGGCTAGAGATCTGAAACTTGGCACACATATGTATGGGAATGCATAATGTCACCATACCAAATCTGATGCAATTTTCAAACCGCGTTTAGTTTACATAGTTGTTAACTGTAATTTTAACATTTCAAAAAGTTTGGAGGATTACAACTCAGTCAATTTGAAAGATAGATATCTGAAACTTGATAAACTTCTATACAGGCACTGGGTAGACAATGTACCAAATTTGGGCAATTAGGACAAATACTTTTTAAATTAGATGGAAATAGCCAAAATCACAATTTTGGCAAAATGTACATGGAAATTTTGCGAAATTTCATGGAAGCGAAATCAGAATTTCATCAGAATGCCACTGGCAGAAGATACAATTCACCCATCTATACTGGAGAATCCTCCTCATCTCTGTAGTAGTCCTCCTGAGTCAACTCTACCTCCACCAGGACTGTTTCCCTGCCTCATTGAAAAACCTTAGCAAATGAAGCTGGTAAGGGACAGGGCGTCCATACAGTGGCTTCCCACTGGTGCTGTGTCCAGAGTAACAGATGTTTGGACTTGAGGGGTGTGTGTTGGCCATCACAGTGCCTAGGTGGCTCATTATTTCATATGACTAACTCATGCTTGATACAGCTGTTAGACAGCAACTGTTTAGTCAGATTGGTCCAGTATGTAAAAATCCTAAACTAGTGATATTTCACCTCTAAATTTTACATGGTGGTGGGACTGGGACAGTGGAGGGGCAATGGATATTTTTTGTGATGATTTCTGCCTTGTGATAGTAGATGATTCACATGGTGTAATGGGCTCAACAGTGGCAACAAAAACAACAGTTGTAGTATTGAGGGGTGGTAATTCTGTGACATAATGGTGTGCAAAGCTCCACAGCTTCAGCAGCATTCCCCATCTTTTTTTTTTCTTTTCAGGTTCCCATAGGGGTCAAAATCCTCATTCCCACCAAGGCTGATAACCTTCTCTTCCTGAGCTCTGTGCTCCTCATCTTCATATTTCCTACACTACCTTATCTTCTCATCACCCACAGTGAAAAAAAAAAAAAATTAATTTAGTTTTTTCTGACTCCACAACAGTCGTATCTCCCACCTCATACTCTGACTCATGGTCATGCTCAACATTCTTGTTTGGGAATGGGAACCTACAGTATCATCCAGATGAGCATCTGCACCATCACCACCAGCAGCAGTCATGGGGATACTAGTGACCTCCTCCATGACCAATGTTCCTGAGCATGAGATTTTGCTACCTCTCATACTAATCCTTTTGTTACCACCTCCCACAGCACCTACCAGCATGGATGTCAGAGCTGTGTCTGAGAATAATTTAGAAACACTAATGCACTGCCACTTCCACCATCTACTCCTTTGCTAGTACTTCTGGCCCCAGAGTCCATGGATGAAGCTGCTGCAGTGACAGGTTTTTTTTTAGGTGCTATAACCCTTTGCCACACAGAAACTATAGACTTCTTGGCTACCTCACTGTCGCCTCTCCCTTTACTCAACTTTATTTTTCCAGTCATTTTATATATTTAGATTATTAATATTTAAAGGAAAAAAAAATATTTTATCTTATTGTATAGCGTTACTTGTACTTGGTTTGACTACTGGTGCTCTGCAAATTCATACTTGCTGCTGTATACCCATTATTCTTGTCTGCCATTCTATTTTTCTCTTTGATGTGGAGCCTTAGTAAACGAGCTCTGAGCTCAAAGACTGTAATCGAAAATTAAAATAAATTAATAAACACTGAAGTATTAAATACCAGCAGCAGCAGACAACAGCTCACAAGAGGAATTAGTCATGTTATCTGGATCTGAACAGAAGTTTACTGAGCTAACAGTAGCTAAATTACCCCCAAAAAAAAGGTTTTGTTCTGGTAATTTTCTTAACACAATGGAAATTAACAAGACAGGGGTAATTCAACACAAGTTACCGTAAGTAACACCGTCACTTCAAGATCTAAAAGAAATAACTACAAACAATATAGAAACAGACTGACAAAAATAATTCACTTAACCATTCAAAACTGTACTACAGAAATAAAATGACAAATCACAGACCACAAATATAATTAAGAAGAAAGACTGAGGAAAAGAAATCAGACTAGTGCTCACAGGGCTGTCTTGATTGCTAGTTGAAATGCTCCTGCCCCTACACAGCACTGCTTCACTAGACAAAACAAAACCATTACTTTCAAATAAATAAATATACAAAACTACAAACAAACAATGGTAATCTAGCTGCACAAGGCACTCTAGATGTTTTGGTGAGTGATGTACTTCACAAATACTCTGCTTTTGGAGTAGTGTTAAATGTTTTTTGTTTAAACAAGCAGGGTCTGACCTATGTTAATCTCTCCTTTACAACACTACACTGAACACAGCCCACACATGGCATACAGCTCATTCCAGTACCATGTGACCTCCAATCCCATGGTACATTGTAAACTTCCCCTATGGGCCTGAATTCACTGGCAAGGTTACCAAATTTGCCAGTTGTAGATGGTCCTATACTGCAAATTGGGACTTTGCAGGGCAGGTTAGCTTTGTGAATTGTAGTAAATTCATGAATTAATCCATGAAGTGAATTTAGACAACATTGCACACCACCATGAATAACTTTAAACTTGAGAATATATCGTCTTCCCAATAGCTTGGTATTTATTTGAATGTTAAAGCAGAAATACATTATTTGTTGTTAAGTTTAAAGCAGTAGCATTTGTTAGTTGGCAGCAATGTTCATAATTTTTTTTAGCAACAACACGCTTGTGACATCCTTAGTTTCATAATCAGTAAATTGTATAGCTCTCACAGATTTTAAACAGCTGTTATAATTTTTTTTGTTATTAATATCTCAAGTCATTGAATATGGCCACTTCCAGTGATATTTAATAATCTCTTCCATTGAGGGTACCTTTGGATTGTATACTATATACTAGTATTTAGTTACTTAGTTGCTTAGTTGACATTAGACGGATAAGGCCAATGGCCCATCAAGTCCATCTCCCACTCCTAGTGGGCAAATTGTGTCAAGAAGACTTAAACCTTAAATACTTGTCTTGTTCCAGTTTAAATTTATTAAATAATGTAATATCAGCTAACTCATGAGGTAATGCATTTCAAACTTTGGTTGCTCTGATAGAAAAATAGTGAGCTTGTTTTTTTGTATAAGAGTTCTGTACCTTCAGTTGTTTTTATGCATTCTTACAGTAAGTAGAACAGTCTATCACTGAAAGACAGACCAAACTGGTCCATTAAATCTGGATCATGAACAATCTTAAATAGGAATAACAAGTCACCACGCAGTCTCCTGTACTCAAGGGAGACCAAGTCTAACTCTAGTAAATGATTCTCATAGGCCATGTTACAAAGGTGAGGAATAATGTTTGTAACTCTCCTCTGAAAACTCTCCAGTTATGGTGACCAAAAGGGAGACCTGTAGTCTAGATAGGGTCTAACGTAATTTCTGCACTATGGTAGGATATGTTGTTCATTTCTTGAAAAAAAAAAGATTTCTTTATATTCGGTAATAATCTGTTTGAGGTTTTAACAGCTTTTTTTTTTGCAATGTGAGAAAGATGAGTGGATTATTTACTATAATACCAAGATCACATTTGGTTATGCACTGTATTAAGTAGGCAGCCTTTCAGCTGTAGGAACAAAGGGGATTATGCCAACCAAAGTGTAGAACTGAGCATTTATTGCAATTAAATTCCATTGTATTTATTATTGCCCATAATTACATTTGTTGTAAGTCATTTTTCATACTTAGTTGTTTAATGTCAGTATCAGCTTCACCAGCCAGTTTGGTATCATCAGAAAATTTATAGAATTTGTAATGTTATTATGTATGTCACTAATAAAAAAGACCAAAAAGTGTTGGCCCCAATACTGATCCCTACATAACGCCACTACTGACAATACCCTCATCAGAAAGAAGGTCACCAATTCTAACTTGTTGGGTTCTCTGTGTCAGCCAGTTTCCTACCCATTTCAGGAGGCAGTAACTAAACCCCATTTTGTTAAATTTTTCAAGAAATTTGTGGTGGGGAACTTTGTCAAAGCCTTTTTAAGGTCTAGTAGTATAACATCAACAGGGATTCCAAGGTTGAGACTCTTGGTAATATTTTCATAAAAGGAAACCAAACTGGGGAAGCAAGACTGCTCAATTTTGAACTCATGCTGTGTATGATCTACTAATCCCAGAATACGCAGCTCAATATCAAAGCGTTGCTTCAGTAGTTTTTCTAATACCTTACACATATGAGAGGTTAAGATAATGGGGTGATAGTTAGCTACTAGCTTCTTACTGCCTTTCTTGTAAATTGGTATGGCAGTAGCTCTCCTCAAATTATTTAGGACTTACTAGTTTAGTATGATGGTGCCAACACATGTTTCTGATAGTAAACAGCATTGTATCACACACAGAGGTTTATTTCCTTGCATGATGGGCATTGCAAGGGAGCAGAAACTTTGAAATACTTCAACATTATGCATCTCAGTTTATGTGTGAATGAAAATGAACTGAGAAAAGAGAAACTGGTACAATATATTGCTATGTTTGTCAGAAATACATTATTGCTAAAAAACAACATGACGACTTGCACACACTGCTGCTTAAACTTAATGAGATATTCATTGGTAATACACAAAAACATAATCAATGAAAGTAATCAATAGCATCCTATGATTTTATCATGTTTTTTAAAAGAAATGTAATAGTTGCAATAGGAGTCTTTAATCTCAATATTGTCCCAGTATTTCTATATGGGACATTGTTGTCCTTTCTAACCATTTAAGATGCTAATCCCTTTACCTTCT
Organism: Neoceratodus forsteri; assembly: GCA_016271365.2. Taxonomy (NCBI): domain Eukaryota; kingdom Metazoa; phylum Chordata; order Ceratodontiformes; family Ceratodontidae; genus Neoceratodus; species Neoceratodus forsteri. The sequence goes on along the minus strand of CM028131.1, from coordinate 1,434,280,947 downwards.
ACATTTCAGGTTACTCCAGTGTTCCTTCAGCCCCTGACAGAGATATTCAAGAAAGCTTGCTGCTCTCCCCCTTCCTCAAACACAGTGGAGCCAGCTCACAATGCTGCAAGTATTGAAATGACTGAGAGGCACAGTGTTGGCCCACTGCCACTATCACGACAGCTGCCCCACCAACCCCCTACCTTCCCACCCTAGGTCAGTATTTGCTTTATAGGTGGATGTTCCCATGTGACCATGTATTTACTATCAACCCAATTTTCAATTAACAGCTTATATGATTTGAGAATTGGAGGTCGCTACTACTCCTTCCTCCATGAGGTAACATTTAAACATCTTTCCACAGCATTTTATCAGACTGCTATGTTTAGATTCCCTTCCCTTAGTACTTATTTCCCTATTACTTTGCCTTTCAACATAGCACTATCCCAATGAGGGCATTGAACCCTTGACCCTTGATACATTGGCTCATACTTAATTTGCTGCACTATTCCTCTAGGCCATACAGCCTGCTAGACTGCCTTCCTCCCATAGCTTGTGTTACTTCTAAAGCACTGAGGTCATGTGATAGAAAACATTTCCCACCTCCCACCCTGGGTGGGCATTTCTTTTATGACTGCTTGTTGTCAAGTGACCTACCATTTTTTTCGATCTCCCCCAGGCTACATTAATTATTTATAATAGTGGGACACTAGAGGTCCCTGTTGTAGGACCTACACCTCCCCCAACTCCTAATTTAAATTACTGTGCCTTCACTTTACTGTCCCTAATTTCCAGTCACTCCCCTCACTCCTTCTGGGGCAAATATCTCTCCATCCTTTCCTTGTTCCCATGCCCCTTCCCACTCCCTGGGACTCGAACCCCTGGTTCCTGATTCCTGACTTATCTGTAGCTAGCAGTCCTCATCATTAGGCCATACTTCCAGTTGTAATTTGACTCAGTTGCTAGTACCTCTTAGTGCCTAGGTCCCCCCAGCTGCTTTTGGTTCCTCCTGCAACCTCCGCCTTGATCTTCTTCCACTCCCCAGCTGCTTTGGTATCTCCTGCTACCTCTGGCCTGTTCTCCTTCCACTGCAACTGGCTTGTCTCCCCCAGTAATACAACCCCTGCTCTCCCACCAGGTGGTGCTACCTACTCTGCTCGAAGCCACTCCCACCTACCATTATTATCTACCCACTATGCTGCTACATCCCCTAAACACTTCTGCCTATCTAACTACAGATGAAATCTGCTAAGTCTATCCCCCAAGTGTTTTGTTTCACCACCATGCTACTCCTATTTATAACCATATTCAGCTTTTGTCCCTATCTGGTGCAATACTCTGAGCCATTGAAACCACTATCACTATGCTCACTCTCCTTCTTTATCCAAAATCTGCACCCCCTATGGGATGTATCATCCACCTCACTTGCATTCTCCATCATACTATTACAAAAAATATCAATCCAGACAATTTCACTTACAGTATCTATGCAGTTGCCTGGCTCTGTCTCTATCTGGTGCTAAAGCAACCCAACCCCCTAGGGCTTCAAACTGCTAGTTCTGCTCAGAAAGAGCTGTCAATCTTTAGGTTTAGACTAAAACAAATTATCACTCTCTTATAGATATGCTCAGGGAACATCATCTAATCCTAGTTACCCCTTCTGTCAACCTCTCCCTTGCTCTATGACACCCTGACCACACCCCCCCATTAGCACTTACAAGGCCTTGGTTGCCTCCTTCTCCCCTTGCTCATGCCCTTCCCACTATCCTCTACCTCCTGCCCACCCCGTTTTACAATACTGCCAAAGCCCCTGGCTGCTACCTTCCCTTTCTGGTCAATATAGAAACACTTCTACCATCCTCTATGCCCCTCTATCTCAATTCTCTACTGCTTCCTTCACTTTATCTGTCACTGTATATTATCAATGTATTGAATTGTCTCTGTATGTTGTAACATAAATTGTTAGCTTATCCTTTGATTGACTGCTTCCTTCACTTGTTTATTCATTGTTTATTATCGATGTATTATGAATTGACACTGTATGTTGTAACATACATACTGTACTATATTTTTACACATAATCTTTTGTATGCATATATGTTATGCCTCTATTCCTGACTCTAGATCCTTTGCAAATAGGCCATGCCTGTTGGAGCTATTTTCAAAAGCTTGGCATATCTTCTTGTAACATCAATTTTTAGTTAATCCTTTGTCTAACTGTAACCCCTCTCTCACTGATGTTAAACCTTTGTAAATGAGCTGTATGGCACTCAAAGCAACTTGTAATCTGAGATTGAATAAATACAATAAATAAAAAGTTAACCCTGGCCCTCCTTCACTCCTCAATTCACCCTCAGAATTTGCATCAGCTCCCAGACTGAAATTAATGCTTATTAATGTATGAAGTCTTGTGAGAAAACTTGTTTTAGTCAAAGTATGGGTATCACACACAAACCCCGACATACTCATAGTTACTGAAACTTGGCTAAAGAGCTCCACCACAGACCAACAGATCATACTTCCATCCTTCAATTCCTATAGATTGGACAGATCAACTGGGGGCAGGTGGTAGTCATTTATGTCAACTCTAAATATACTGCCTCCAAACTCTATGCAGCCTCTAGATCAAAGGAATTTGAATGCCTGGCCATAAGGCTCACCCTGCCCTCATCTGAAGCAACCAATATTAATGGCTGCTACAGATCACCAGCAGGGGGCACCAAACTCCTAACCACCCTCAGAAACTTAATTGAAGCCTATCCAAATGAATCCATTATCCTTGGTGATCTGAATTTGAATTAGCTTACACCAAAAGTAAATATTCTGAAAGACCTGTGCAATAAGCTGGGTATCTCGCAACTTATCACAGAGCCTACCAGAACCAATGCAAAAAAATCACCAGAAGTTCTATCCTAGACCTTATAATCACAAACAGACTGCACACAATCCTACACACAGCCATGTTCCACAATGATCTAAGTGATCTTAATATAGTAGTCTGCTCATGAAGCTTAGAACAACACCCCTCTGCTCCAAATTCATTACTAAGCAAAGCTTCCACAAATTTAAACTAGAAAGCTTTCTAGCAGATCTCAGGAATACAAATTGGCAAAATTTCTACCTGGCTTCCTTAGTACATGAGGCTGTCAGCATTCTTAATTCAAACCTTACAACCATCACAAATAAGCATGCCCCCCTTATCCATTACAGAGTGAAAAAATACATCCTATCCTTGATTCACTGCTGAATTGAAAGCAGCCGTAACCCATTGAAATAAACTCTGGACTCTAGTGAGACACATTAAAGCCCTGTAGATTGGATAGCCTTTAGAACTGCAAGGAATGCTTGTACAAAGTTTGTCAGATCAGCCAAATGAAACTTTTATGTGGAAGCCTTAGAAGACACTCTATACTCTGGTAGCACTAGAGAAAGAACCCAGACTACTTATTGGATATAATTATAGAACCATGCTGTGAGTGGCAGGAATAGGAGGTGACATCATGAGGTCATCTCTGCAACTATGAGGGGAGGGTCAGGAGAAATTTGTTTTCTTCAGAAGGGGTAATGCATTTTCTATGGGTGTGAGGAGATGCATTGACATTATCGGGTCAGAATTAATTTGAAATGTAATGATTAGGGTCCAAGATTCCAGTAGTAGAAAACACCAATTGTTAGAAGAGAATAATGTTCTAGCAAACAAACAGATGGTTTATTTTGATATTATGAAACTTATTTTCATTTGGGGTGGACCTCCTTTTCTTTTGGATTTCGTTTATTGGTCTTTCTCTTTTATTAAAATGGAACTTAGTATAAGAATTGCTACATCAAATATTAAAGGGCTAAGGAACGGAATAAAAATTAATAAAGTTATAAATTATTTGGAACAAAAGCAAATAAATTGTGTGATCATACAAGAAACATACTTTACCGAAAAGTGACTTCAAATGATTTCAAAAGTAATGGGGACCAGGGGCTTATTCTTCATTAAATCAAACAGCAAGAGGAGTGATTATTTTTTTAAGAATCATAAATTCAAACCAACTACATTAATTATTAAAACAGATTGTGGTGGGAGATATGTAAATATAGAACTATCCATAGAAACAATTGAGTTTACACTTGCCACAATATATGGACCAAATATTAATTCTACACAATTCTACTCAGAATTTATTTTACATATCTTGCAAAGCAAATCTCCATATATCATTGAGGGAGATTCTAATTTAACCTTAAATAAAAAAGTCAGGACATCTAATTCCAATAATACTTTTACAATGTCAATTAGAGTTATTAAAAACTTTAAAGTAGATCTGAACTTGATTGATCCCTGGGCACAACAGAGTCAGGCCCCAATATTCAAATCTTTGCACAGTGCGCAAACTGTTTGCATGGGTTTAGCGTGGGATTAGTGTAGGCCTGCTATATTCAAAAGGCCAGATAGCACTTGCAAATAGCATTAGCACCAGGCAAACCATAATTATATGCAAGGGGCACACTGAACATGAATACAGGTGCCATGGGATATTCATCGGCTAGCACTGCATTAAGGTGTTTAGCGTGACTTAGTGTGACCCTTAGCGCGGTACAAATTACCGCCCAGGAAAAGCTGGTTTTAACCCAGAGCAAACAGCTTTGTATGACATTGGTGTTTTGTGCAGTGTTTGCATGGGATTTGCGCATCTTGCATGACCCTAACATATGAGTATGACACTTAGAAAATGCCAGGACACATGCTGCACACTGATGGCACCACCATGATGCCAACAGCAGCCACCAGTCCCAGCCAGACACAGACAGTAAGGGGTGATCTGGTCCACAGGGGACATCATGTTAGTGTGGCCATACAGCACACACCTGCAGACCATACGTCTGTGGTGACCAACAGATGCCAGCACACACATGCAGCACTGTGGGCATGGTGGCCATTGAGGGGAAGGTCTAGAGGTGGCCAGACCTCATCACAGCCCATGTGTGTCCACAAGGCTGGGACACATCATGTAGTGCACATGGGCTAGTAGTGGGAATACCCCACCACCTGTGTGCCTGTTGGATCTTATGCACCCACCCCAGCCACATACCACACAACTGTACAGATGCCACAGCATACACAGCCAGCCATGTATACATCACTGTGAGCATCCCATGCCACAGGTGCAGCATCTGTGGATCACACAACAGCGTAACAGTACTGTCCACTGTCAGTAATCACCTGCAAGTTGGGCCTGTCACTCTGTACAGTGCAGTGGTCAGCACCGCCCTACATACCATAGGCATTGCCGTATCCCTCACACTACTAGCCCTCTTGCTACTGTAGTGTCTGCTGTGCACTGTAGCATGACCTACAGTGTGACAGTTGCATGCAGCACCACCACCACCTGTGCCTATTCTGTATTGTCCCCTGGGGTACGATATGCTATTCAATGCTGTAATGTTTACATGTAGCCTGTAGCTATCATCATACACTGCCTGACTGACCTACAGATGGAGCTGCGGTCAAACCTGGCCAGCCCCTGTACTTCCAGACTGACCTACAGGTGGAGCTGTGGAACCCTGAAGTAACACTGGGCCAACTGCATGTAAGTCAGGGCATAATGAGATGCTAATCTGGCTGTTTGCCCAAAGCCTACCTAAGTAGGCTCATTTGCATGTCACTTTTGAATATGGCAAATCTTAGCCAGGGCAAATGTGTTTGCACCGGGCAAACAGCTTAGCTCCACGCTAAAGCCATGCTAGCGTGTTAGTGCGGCGCTAACGGTTCAGGGAATACAGTTTTGATCACTGTGCTTTCACATCTGCCACTGCCTGCAGCTGAACTGGGTCCACACATTTGCTGGCACACACATTGGTCACATAGTTCATCTCTACCTACCCTCACATCACTGTGCACTGTGTTGTGTTGTTGTGGTTTGCAATTCTTGGTTGCTATATTCAGTGCTATCTTATTCCAGGGCTACATTTGCCCTGCACTCCCAGCCCAGTTTGCACAGCCTCATTCCCATGCTATATTCAGAAACTGTTTGCCCCAGGCTATTCCTTTTAAATATAGCTTGATTTGTGCTCCGGGCTACGTTTGCCCACCAGGCAGTGTTAACTTAGCCCAGGGGCAAAGTTTTGAATATCTGGCCCTCAGTTTATAAACAAATACTCCTTCTATTCAGATATGCACCATACATGTTCACGGACAGATGTTTTCCTAATCTCTGAGACAATATACTATAGCATAAAAAGGTAGATCATCCAGGCATACACATATCAAACCATTCTCCCTGTATTATGGAAATTCAACTTGAAGAAATTACAAGAACATCTAATGTATGGAGAATGGATATAACAATTTTAAAACCACAAGAGACTAATAGGGCCAGATATTCAAACATTTGCCCAGTGCGAAGTTTTGCCATATTCAAAAGTGACAAGAAAATGAGTCTACTTAGGTAGTCTCTGGGCAAACAGCCAGATTAGCATCTCATTATGCCCTGATTTGCATGCAGTTTGCCCAGCATTACTGCAGGGTCCCACAGCTCCACCTGTAGGCCAGTCTGGAAGTACAGGGTCTGGCCAGGTCTCGCCACAGCTCCACCTGTAGGTCAGTCTGACAGAGCATGATGGTTGCTGCAGGCTACATGTATGCAATACAGCATAGCAATGTGTGCCCCTGGGGACAACACAGCATAGGCACCAGCGGTGGTGGTGCTGCATGCAACCATCACACTGTAGGCCATGCTACAGTGCACAGCAGACACTACAGTAGCAAGAGGGCTGGTAGTGTGAGAGACACAACAATGCCTATGGTATGTAGGGCAGTGATGACCACTGCACAGTACACAGTGACAGGCCCAGCTTGCAGGTGATTACTGACTGTGGACAGTACTGTTTCACTGTTGTGTACTCCACAAATGCTGCACCTGTGGCATGGAATGCTCAAAGTGACATATACATCGCTGGTTGTGTGTGCTGTGGCATCTGTATAGTTGTGCGGTATGTGGCTGGGGGGCATGTAAGATCCAACAGGCTCACAGGTGGTGGGTATTCCCACAATCAGCCCATGTACACTGTGTGATGTGTCCCAGCCTTGTGGCCACACCTGGGCTGTGGCGAGGTCTGGCCACCCATACACATTCCCCTCAATGGCCACCATGCTCACAGTGCTGCATGTGTGTGCTGGCATCTGTTGGTCACCACAGACATATGGTCTGCAGGTGTGTGCTGTATGGCCACACTACCATGATGTTCCCTGTGGCTCAGATCACCCCTTACTGTCTGTGTCTGGCTGGGACTGGTGGCTGCTGTTGGCATCATGGTGGTGCCATCAGTGAGCAGCATGTGTCCTCCATGTCTGGCATTTTCTAAGTGTCATAATCACATGTTAGGGTCATGCAAGCTGTGCAAATCTGGTGCAAAAACCACACAAAGCACCAATGTCATGCAAAGCTGTTTGCCCACGGTTAAGACCAGCTTTTTCTGGCAGTAATTTGTACCACGCTAAGGGTCACGCTAAGTCACATTAAACACCTTAGCGCAGCGCTAGTCACTGAATATCTCATAGCACCTGTATTCATGTTTACTTTGCCCCTTGCATATAATTATGGTTTGCCCGGTTCTAATGCAGTTTGCGCGTGCTATTTGGCCTTTTGAATATGGCAGACCTGCACTAATCCCACGCTAAACCTGTGCAAACGGTTTGTGCACCACACAAAGCTTTGAATATCTGGGCCATAGACTGTTTAAACAAGAAATAGAATGCTTCTTCAAAACCAACACAGAAAAAGACACTAACTTATTTACAATTTGGGAGGCATTCAAAGCCTGGACAAGAGGAAAAATGCAATCTATTCAGTCATTTTGGAAACAAAAGTGGAAAGAACTACAACAACAACAACTGGAAAATGATATTCAAATACTAGAACAAATTCATGTCTCCACTATCGACAAAAATATATACAATAAACTAACACAAAAGAGAGAAAGCTATAAAAAAAAACTAATAACTGAAATAGCAGAAAAACTAATTTCACAAACACGGGCAAATTACTATTTGTTATCAGATAAACCACTAAAGCTGATGTCCTGGGAACTAAAAAAAAGAGCAAGAGAATAATATCTAAAACATAAAAGATCAAACAGGAAAAATTTACAAACATTCCAATGAAATTTTTGAATTTTTTGTAGATTACTATAAAAATATTTACTACACTCAATTTACAATAGATGAGAAATCAGTTGAAGAATTTTTAAATAATATCCAAACTAACCAAATTTCACAATAATTAAAATTAGCATGAGATAACCCTATTACACAGGCAAAAGTAGAAGCAGCAATAAACAACCTCAAGGCAGGGAAAGCACCAGGCTCAGATGGCTTTCAAGCAGAATTTTCCAAAAAATACAGTGATACTCTGGCCCCTTTTCTTATGAACATATACAATGAAATCAATACTTACAATACTGTTCCACAATCATTCAAAGAAGCTATTATTCTACTATTTCATAAACTAGGAAAAAATCCTAACTTATGTTCCTCTTAAAGACCAGTATCACTACTCAGTACTGATTACAAAATACTTACCAAAATATTAGCAAGTAGGTTAGAGAAGGTACTTCCACTTCTGGTAGACCAAGATCAAAATGGTTTTATTAAGGGCCAAAGGATTAATGAAAACTTAAGAAGAACACTAAATGTCATATTCAATACAAAAAAGGCAGATGCAATTCTCCTAACAATAGACATCCAAAAAGCATTTGACAGAATTGAATGGAATTTTATTTTACATACTTTAAAAAAAATAATTTTGGAACTGTATTCATAAGCTGTATCAAGAATGTGTATCAAGAACCAAAAGCAAAAAGCAAAATTAATAGTAATATTTCACAAATGTTTAATCTTTTCAGGGACATCAGACAGGGATGGTTCCTCTCACCATTAATCTTTGCACTTGTAATGGAACCTCTAGCCATAGCAGTAAGGAACAATCATCAGATCGAAGGCATTAAGATAAATAACAATGCACAAAAAAAATCAGCTTATACACAGATGATGCTTTATTATATTTAACAAATCCAGAACATTATATAAAGGAATTTATAAAAATATCCACAGCTTATGGGAAAGCCTCAGGATATAAAATTAACTGGGAAAAGTCATTGGTACTTAAATTAAATCTACAATATACTCTTCAATTACCAGAAAATGGCCCCTTCCAACAGGTAGAAGGAATTCAATGTGTAGGGGTCACATTAACAAACCATCCAGAAAACTTACTTCATGCAAATTTTGACTTTATGCTAGGGGACGTCAAAGATGATGTGAATAAATGGCACCATCTTCCCCTAACATTAATTGGGAAAATTAATTTTGTAAAAATGAAAATTCTACCAAAAATGCTATACTTATTTCAGACATTATCAAGAATAATTCCAAAACCTTTTTTTAATAATCTGAGAAAAATGGTAACAAATTATATTTGGAAAAATAAAAACCCTTGGATAGCCTACAACAAATTAATTTTGGCAAAAGAAATAGGTAGATTAGCCTTACCAGATTTTTATAAATATTACCTTGCAACACAAATAGTACCGATCTGGCATTGGATTAGAGCAAAAGACACTACTCTAATAACGACAAAGATGGAACAGGGTATGTATGAATACACATACTTAAGAAACGTATTATTTTCCTTGTTTCCTAAAGATAAAGATTATATAAAAAAAAGGTAACTTACCAACATACACAATGGTTTATTGCTGGTTTGAACTACATAAAATATTAAAAAATAAAACTAAAATACAAATTACACCCTTTACCCCAATATACAACAATTTTGACTTTATTCCATCAATTAAAGATCCTGCATTTAACATATGCCATCATCAAGGATTATTTGAATGTGGGCAATTGTTTGAGAACAATACATTTAAATCTTTCCCAGCAATACAGGCACAATATAATATGCCTGATAACCAACTATACAGGTACTTACAAATTAAGACTTACATAGTAAAAACAAATGGAAGCTTACATCTTAAAAGTAGTCCAATTCTATATGTATTAATTTATCAAATAGAAAATAAGAAATTAATTGCTTTAATATATGAAAGCTCAAATAATGTAATCCCAAGTGTTATATTAAAAATGAAGAAAAAATGGGTGCAAGATTTAAATATTGAAATTTCTGAGGAACTGTGGGATGAAATATTAGCCTCCCCTACAATAAAAGTCAAAACAAGCAAGCTCCAACAAATTCAATACAATGTATTACATAGAGCCTATTTAACATCCTCAAAACTACATAAAATTAGTAATACTGTTTCAGCAACTTGTCCCAGATGCTCAAACACCTCAGGCACCTTGATACATTTAATACATGACTGTCCTTACCTAACCAAGTTTTGGACCAAAATACTAAAAATAGTAGAAACATTACAGACTCACTTGCAGTTTTTACCTTTATTGACACTATTTGCACAACCAGGACAAAATACACAATTAGAACCAACCCAAAACATTTTCTTAATGATGGCCATGAGCTTGGCAAAGATATGCATTTTACTAAAATGGAAAGACGCAGCACCCCCAGTTTTTGAAACCTGGATGAACTTTATGGTAGATTCATGAAATTAGATTGAATCCATTAATTAACATTAGAAAATGAACTAACATTTGAAAAAATATGGAGCCCATTCCATGTACAAATTCAGAAAGGAGTGTGCTACATCTAACATAAATTTCACAAAGGAAAGTAAGCATAGAAAGACATCTATTCATGTTAATATTGGTTATGATAGGTTCTTTACATAGTGGAATCTTGGACCAATAGGTAGGGAGTGGAGTGATGATGATGATGGAAAAACAGGCTTTTAGCAAATGATGTACACAATCTCAGTTGAAGTAGCTTATACTTTCAGTCTGAACCTTCCTTCTCCCCTTCCCCCCAAAAAAAGAAAAAAAAATGAAAGCCTTAGAGAGTGCCAAAGGCAGTTCCACAAAAATATGGCAAACAATCAAATCCATGGAAGGCTACTGAACCCTGCCTTAAATTCCAATCAAAATCACATCGCAAGGTGCTACTATCTCGGATCGTGGCATGATCTTAGGAAAAACTAAATGCACATTTTGGGACAGCGGGTCTAGCGTTCAACTCCTCCCTCACTGCCGGGCTCCTCAAATCCTCCACAATCAAGGATGTTCCCATGGATACACAGATCCAGGACTCCTTCGATCTCTCCCCAGTTTCATTCAAATAAGTTGAAGATCTACTGAAAAAAAACTGGATATGAGAAACAGCACAGGAGCAGACAGAATTGAGTCTATATTTCTAAAACTAGGGTTACAGTTTCTAATCACCCCATAACAAACATATTCAATTTATCAATCTCATCTGGCATAGTACCTATCTGTTGGAAAACAGCACACATACTACCCTTATTTAAATTAGGTGACCCATGTGATTTAAACAACTACAGACCAATTTCCATCCTACCAGTTTTGCCAAAGCTACTAGAAAAATGGGTTAATAATAAACTAAGGGATCACCTTGAAAATACAAACCTTTTCAACCCATTACAATCAGGCTTGAGGCAAAAACACGGCATGGTTTAAGCACTAGACCTAGTAATAAATGACTGGTTCACCACTGTTGATAAACTCTCTATAAGAGCAGTCTTCTTAGGTTTAAATAAAGCCTTTGATACGGTTGACCACATTCTACTATTAAACAAACTTAAAGAACATGGCTCGAATAGCCCTTCAGTTAGTTGGTTCTCTAGCTACCTTACTGGCAGACTACAATGTATCAAAGCTAATGGGCTCCTATCCTCCCCACTTTGGCTCAGAAGTGGGGTCCTCCAAGGCTCCATCCTGGGGCCATTATTTTTCACTATTTACATTAATTCACTAAGCAACAACATTCTAAAGTCTAAACTCTACTTCTTCACAGATGATACTGTGCTATATACATCTAAACCCTCCTTATCTGATGCTAGCACCGAGTTGCAGGCTGAGTTCAACCAACTACAATGCAACCTCCTCAATTCCAAGCTACTGCTAAACTCCAAGAAAACTAAAGCAATGTACATTCTCCCATCACAGCCATCATCACCCCTAAGTGAGCAAACCACACCAGCACCCGTTATAACCCTCCTAGGAGACTCACTCAAGACTGTCAAAAAATGTAAGTATCTCAGAATCTCATTAGGCTGTAAGCTGTCATTTGCTGTACACATGGAATCCCTCACCAAAAAAACTACAAATAAGACTGGGATTTTTCTATGGGAAAAAATCACTTTTCCCTGCAGACATCAGGAAAAGGCTAATGCAAGCCACCTTCCTCCCCATTGGACTATGCAAACATTATTTACAACAGTAACATGGCATCCAACCTACACAGACTAGACATCCTGTATCACCATTCCTTACATTTTATAACCAATGCACCTCTTTGAATGCATCACTGAGCCTTTCACTCAACAGTAAGCTGGTCATCCCTTGCCAAAAGAGAATGCTTCACACTGGCACCTGGGCCCTCGAAGTTCTACTGAACAAACTCCCACCACATATTACTTCACTTAATCACATATTGCGCAGTCACTATGTCCTCAGGAAAAATTAGTACATCCTTCTAGACATCTCCAAATCCAGCACTCTCTATGGTAGAGCAGCAATCAGTCATGCCATCCAGACCATCTGGAATAAAATACAGGCCTCACTCAAGCTTTCTGGATTAGTGTCCCTAATTTTTTTTAAAATTCTTGTTCAATAAGGCAGTTATGGAAACTTGCCATTGCAATAATAGCTAGCACTCCTAGCTAGAGCAAAGATAGTACAATATGCACTTGTCTCCCATTAACTACCCTCTCTTCCTTCTCCCAGTTTTTGTTTGATTATCAAAATGTATAGTCATAGTCTGCATTGCTCGCATAATGCAAATGTGTAGCTGCTTCCTCAAAATCACCTGTATTGTATGCCATTGTTTTATTGTACCTGTATGTATCCATATGGTATACCAATTATCATATCTGTATTGTATGTCAATAGTGTGTATTGTACACTGTTGTATAACATTGTCCTAAAAGGACCTTCTTGTAAATTAGCTTGTTCAATTGAGTTTTCCTGCCAATAAACTTGAGCTTGAAGTAATATGGGGCTTCTGTAGACCTTCAGTTAACTTTGAGACCATCCAAAGCAAGTTGTTAAAATGTATACTTTAAGTGTCTTAATTTATTTCTTTAACTCTGACAAGCTTGGAGGGTGGGCAGTTTTCTAATTGGACTTAAGTTCAGATGTGTATCCTGTGTTGCAGTTTGAGTGTTGTAAGAATGGTGAACATGTGTTCTGGAAGTTGCATTACAAGGGATGATGAGTAGGGACATGGAATAGATCATTCACATAATTGGCAGAGGCCCATTGTATCTGAACCACTGTGGGCTTTGTATTTGTAATCCCTCAATTAATGTACAGTAACTATGAAGCTTCTGCGTTCATTAAGTATAGCTTGACCAAGGCCCAGATTAAACAAAAATCAAGGGATACTGCATTTCAACAAGATGAGCTTATGTTAAAGTTTATAAAACTATACATATATAGCCTGTTAATTGATGCAATAAATGCTACATTAAGGAAAACTGTCACACAATACCACCCAAAGCCCTGTTGGATCTGAATCAATTACTCATAATTATTCAGCACATTCAGAGGTGCAGGACATATACAATAAGTTCATAAACTGAATTCAATTCAAAGAAAACACTGCAGACAAAAACAATGTATTAGTTGTAAAAATGAACAGTCTACTGTATTTTCTTGCCATTGGATTAGATGTTACTCTTGCAATGCCATGCTATCTTGACTTTCTTAATCCTTAATTCTTTGTGAGTACCGATTTACCCTAAACTGATATTATTTATAGAAAAGTACTGTGCACTGATTAAACACTGGAGTAGGTTCCATTACATGTTGGTTTTTAAATGCTAAGGGAGTAGACAAGGTGGAATCAGACCTAATGATACTTGAATGGTCTGGAGCCTGGCAGCTGTGATGTAATGCCAAAAAATGCAAAGTCATGCAAATGGGAAAAAGAAATACAAAAAAGGAGTACTACTATGTGGGAGAGGAAAGACTTGCTGCCTCCAACCAGAAGCATGACCTTGGAATCATGCTATCAGATGACATGAAAGTGGAAAAACAGTGCACGAAGGCATCATTAAAGGCCAGTGGAGTGCTGGGATGCATTTGGAGGGGAATCACAAGCAGGAGCAGGGAGGTGGTCCTGCCGCTGTACAGATCACTGGTTGTGCCACACCTGGAGCATGGTGTCCAGTTTTGGAGGCATCACCTAAAAAAGGATATTGACCAGATAAAGACATTCAGAGAAAGGTGACAAAGATGATGCAGGGACTGCAACAGATGTCATAAGGAGTAAAAGTGAGTGAACCAGAAACATAGAACATAGAAACATAGACGTTGATGGCAGATAAGGACTGCAAGTCTCATCCAGTCTGCCCATTTCTTTTTCTACCTTTTGAATGTGCCATTGGCCTTTGCTCTGTCAATGGTCTATCTATTCATACTTATCTGTATTGCTCCTTTATACCTATCCCATGCCTGTCTGAAGCCCTGCACTATATTCATATCCACCACTTCCTGAGATAGGCCATTCCATGCATCCACCACCGTTTCTGTGAAACAGAACTTACTCACATTACACCTTAATCAGCCTCCCTCTAATCTCATGCTGTGTATTCTTGCCTTGCTATTTTTTTTATATTAAAACATGTTAGACTCGTTCACCTTGTTAATGCCCTTAAGGTGTTTGAATGTTTCAATCGTATCACCTCTCTCCCTCCTTTGCTCCAGGGTATACATATTGAGCTCAGGTAATCTGTCCTCATATGTTTTCTGATTCAGTCCCTGCACCATTTTGGTTGCCCTTCTCTGGACTGCCTCAATTTGGTTAATGTCCTTGTGAAGGTGTGGCCTCCCCTACTGCTTCAGATGGGGCCTAACCAATGTCTTGTAAAGAGGGATTATTACCTCCCTCTTCCAACTTATGATACCCCTACTAATACACCCCAACATCCCTCTAGCCTTACATACTGCTTTAGTGGTCTGCTTGGATGATTTCAGGTCATCTGTGATGATGACGCCCAAGTCTCTTTCTTCCCTTGTGACTGCCAGCAACTCCCCTCCCAGCCTATAGGTGGCTTCAGTGTTTCTCTTCTCTATGTGCATGATCTTGCACTTCTTTGCGTTAAACCCCAGTTGCTACTCTTCGGACCATTTTGCTAGTTTATCCAGATCTCTTCTCATTCTGCCCACCCCATCTGGATCATCTACTCTGTTTCAGATCTTGGTGTCATCTGCAAACAGACAAACCTTACCTCAGTCCATCTTCAATGTCACTGATAGAAGATATTGAAGGACTGGCCCCAAACAATCTCTAGGTACCCACTTGTGACTTGCATCTCTTCTGACTGTATACCATTTACCACCACTCTCTGTTTCTTCCCGTCAACCAGTTTGCCACCCAGTTGACCAATGTCTAACCCACCCGAGCCTTCCAGCTTAATAATCAATCTATGTGGAACAGTATGTCAGACTTTGCTTGAAGTCAAGGTAGGCAACATCAACTGCTCCCCTTGGTCCACCACTCTGGTTACCCAGTCAAAGAAATCTATGAGATTAGTTTGACAGGACCTTCCTTTATAAACCCATGCTGTCTTGAATCCTGTGTTCCTATGGATTCCAGGTGTTGCGCTATCCTTTCCTTAAGGAGTATCTCCATAACCTTGCCCGCTACTGAGGTAAGACTGACTGGTCTGCAGTCCCCTGCATCCTCCCTGCTACCAATCTTGTGGAGCAGGATCACATGAGCCCTTTTCCAGTCTTCTGGGACCTCTCCTGTGCTCAGAGACTCACTAAACATTTCTGATAATGGCTCTGCTAGTTCCACCCTTAGCTCCTTTAGTATCCTGGGATGTATGCCATCAGGTCCCATTACCTTGGTATCCTGTGCTTTTTGAGCTCTTGTAGGACCCTTTCATTTGTGAAGGGACTAGTGCACACCTCCCTCCCTCTTGTGTCCATGGTGCTGAGCTGTGGGCCCTGCCCTACCTTCTCTTCAGTAAATACTGAGCAGAAGTATCTATTTAGGATAGATTTTACATGGTCCTCCTCCTCCTCCTCACACGCCCCCTTATCCCCTTTGATCTTAGTGATACCCCCTCTGGACCTTCTCCTTTCACTAATGTATCTATAGTAAGTCTTGTCACCTTTTTTTACTGTTCGTGCTAGTGTTTCCTCAGTTTGGGCCTTTGCCTGCCTTACTGCCTTCCCTGCTTCCCTTAGGGAATATTGGTATGCCTCCCTATCTTCAACCTGCTGAGTTCCCTTATATTTCCTGAAGGCCAGCCTTTTGGCTTTGACCTTTTCTGCTATTGTGTTTGAAAACCAAAGTGGTTTTCTTCTTCTTTTGCACTTCCTTTTCTCACTAACACAATGGGATGTTGCTTCAAGTATTGCATCTTTGATACTTGCCCACTTTACCTGCACCCCCTCACCTGTATTTCTTTTTGCCAGAGCTAGCTTAACTCTGTTGGCCATCTTATCAAAGTCAGCTCCTCTGAAGTCCCATATTTTTGCCTTGGAATGAGATGATTTTGTTCTAGTGGCCAAATTGAACCATACCATGTGATGGTCACTGGCACCCAGGTGACCTTCTACCTGGAGATCTGTGATCCTTTCCCTGTTAGTCAGTACTAGATCTAAGGATAGCCCTGTCTCTTGTGGGTTGTTGTGCCAGTTGTTTGAGGCCCTCTCCCTGCAGGGAATCCACCATGTGTCTAATTCTGGCAGATGTCCCTGCTGGTATTGACCAATCTATATCTGGCATGTTGAAGTCTTCCATTATCAGAACCTCATGTTTAGCTGTCTTG
This sequence comes from Neoceratodus forsteri, assembly GCA_016271365.2. NCBI lineage: Eukaryota > Metazoa > Chordata > Ceratodontiformes > Ceratodontidae > Neoceratodus > Neoceratodus forsteri. Next base: position 1,434,264,039 of record CM028131.1, on the reverse strand, counting down.
TTTTATATTTTCTAACAGTAATGTGTGTATGTCCTCCACCTGATCTGGAGGCTTGTACACAACTCCAGTTCATATGGCTGTCCCATTTCTTGTTTCCAGGATGACCCACAGTTCTTCTGGCTCCTCATGTGTATTCCCTGGAGCAGAGAAGGGAGAGGGGAATACATGATCAAAACTTTCAAATACATAAAAGGAGTAAATAAGGTGCAGGCACAAGAACTTTTTCACTTGAAGGAGGGCAGTAGAACTAGGGGGTATGATCTGAGGCTGAAATGAGGGAGGTTCAATACCAACATCAGGAAGTACTTCTTCACAGAGAGGGTAGGGTGGTGGATGCTTCGAATAGTCTTCTGCCAGGAGTGGTGGGTTTTACCATGGTAGAGGGATTCAAGAATGCATGGAATAGACACAAGGGAGCCCTCACACTAAAGGGCAGCTAGGGGGATAGGAAAAGACAAAGATAAAAACACAGGCAGACTAGATGGACATAGCAGTCTCCTTCTGCCAACACCTTCTGTGTTTCTGTGTTTCTGTGGAGGACCCTGAAGATTTTGAAACAAAACATCAAATGTTTTTCAAAATATTATACTCAGATGTAATCTGAAACAATGTAGCCATTCTACCAGGTGGTATTAACATCTTGCAGTCCTTGCCCAGAAAATATATATGCCCTAACTATCTACAGTAGCAGAGATGCAGTGCTGTGGGCTCTGATTTTTACTCACAAAAATGGCACTTAAATGGCTATCACAATCACTTTAGTGTATCCTTCTTAGAGATCAGGGGGTTGTGCAGCTCAAACAGGATATGCATACCCAGTATGCAGTGTCAGTGCCTCAGAAGGTACTGCACTCACCTCTGGAGCCTAAAGATTGCAGGGTTGTGGGTTCTAGCCCCATAGCAGGTACTTGGGATAATACCCATAACTGATACTGTACTGCAGTATGAGGAGGTTGCTGCTCTGGTGAGGTGCTGTCCTTCAGATGAGATGTTAAACCAAGGTCCCTTCTGTCCATCTCTAGTTACTGTCCAGGTGGAATTAAATGGTCTATGGCACTTATCAAAGAAGAGCAAGGGAGTTTCCTCAGTGTCATAGTCAACAGTCTCTTATCAATAAAACAGCTTCATGCAATCCACCATCCAGGACACACCTAGAAACAAGTTATAATAGCTTAGTGTGCATTGCCTGGTCTAAAAAAATTACAAACCAAAGGAAAAACATACCTCTGGTAGGAAAGGTTGCAAACCTTGCAGGACGGCTACTGAAGAAATATCAAAACACATTAGTGCAATTACAGAGATCTTCCTATGTTGCTGCCCAGTTCTGCAATCCTTGGGGACCAGAAGCAGAAAGTTTGAGGCAGCATCTGCCATGAAGAGAAGGGTGTCAAAAAAATCTAAGAAGAGGAAAGGTAGCTGCTCCCAGGCAGGATGCCAAAAGGTAACCCCCCCCCCCATTTAGGAGGGCGTTGGCACACATAAATGAGTATTGTTGAAATCTAGAAATTAATCATCCTGTCTGTTCATGTGTGCCGCATCTTCATTTTTGTTTGTTCAAAGGGCTGTATCCATCCTGGGATACCAGGGTTACATAAGCATGAGTGCATGCTGCAGAGGTGACCCTAAGGGCTTATAGGCTATACCAGTGGAATTTAATGTAAGTCCTATGGACTCCAGTCTCATTGCAGCATTCTTTGACATTTGTAAGTCCAAATAAGGTCTCACCCAACATATGCCACAAGCCCTCCAACAAGGCATGAAAGCCTGAGAGGCATGTATGTGATTTAATTTTTAATGAAAGTTACATTTTGTTTTACAAGAATGCAACAGTTCAGGCAGGCTGTCATACCCCATAATCCCCTGTTTGTGCAGAGCAAGGGATCCACTCAGTGGCTGATTCAGGTTTCTTATTGGTAGCTTGATGTCTAGTCCACTTCTGCAACCAATAGAGCTATAGACAAGTGCCACACAATCCTGTTCCCAAAATCTGTTGGGTGTTTTTCACCTCCTGAAAACGGGTTATGAGGAAACATTATTCACATCCTGGAAACATGGAGTATTGCTTAACAAGAAATTGGTAATAGCCATATTGCACACACTTGCTAATGTGCACAAATCCCCAGATTAGCTGCCTGGCTGCCCCATAGCTGGTAGAATAGGCTATAGTTTGGAGCTTATTTCAGTTTATGTAGACGTTTTCTTAAAAGCCTTAATGGAGAAAATACCTACCTTTTTTTAAATCATTTTGTAAGGACACAAGCCATGACTGAAAAGTACTTAACTAACAGAATAAGAATGATAAGCCTATGAACAACTGTATTGTAGTATCATTTGATGTCAAGGATATGCATACCAGTGTTAGAAATGACCTGAGCTTGGATACTCTGGAAAGAGCACTCCTGAGTAGAGATTTATTTATTTACTTTGTTTTTGTTGACTAGGAAAGAACAGCCAAACAATTCTGCTTATTTTCAGCCTGATTCTGGGAGGATACAAATGCAAGCCAACTGAAATTGAAGCAGATCAGGCTTTTAATGGTATTTTAGTAATAGGGAAAAATGTAGCCAGGAAACCATGAAAATTCCTCTACTCTGTTTCAGAAGTGGCATGGGATCTTTAATGTCCACCAGAACAACCAGCAGAATAAGTAGATTAGGCCTCAGTTTAACATCTCATCCAAAGGACATCACAAAACCAACAGTACAGCATTCCTTTAGTGCTGTACTCAAGTGCCAGTGTTTATGATATGTGTAGATCCAATCCAGGTGTGGTACTAGAACACATGGCCTTCTGGTCCAGAGGCATATGACTACCATCTGAGTCATGTTGACTATGATATATTCCAATTCTTTTTCAGTGCATATGGCTGAAATGGTAATAATCAAAAACTAAGTTCTTTGAGAACCTATTTTCTGCCAAACAAAGGGCATTTCCATGGTTTCAAGTACGGCACTCTACTATGCCACTTCATTTATGGCCTGCTTTAAATGATGGTTCACATGTGATCAATCCATCAGTTCTTTTTCATAATCTATTTTTTTTAATGTTCTGTAAATGACATGATGGTCATCTGGGTGGGGGGTTGCGCATGATCTTTTACTGGTTCATAAATATCTTAATTCAGTGAGCTCCCAGCCATGGAGGAGAGTAGAGGGCTATCTCGGTCACCCGCTTGGGTTTGGGATGGGGAAGCAAGGTGGTGGGAGATTGTCTACAGGGGTGGTGGGATGCACTAGACTACCAGTGAATAAAATTTTAGTTCACGGACCTGGGATTGGAGATGGGGGGGTGGGTCACTAGACCACCAGAGAGAAATGTTTTTTTTTGTTTTTGTTTTTAAGATATGGCAGGGAATACAAATGGGAGGGTTACACTGCACACCAGGGCATGATGCCCTGTACTGGTCGGGTGGGTGATTGGGTGGGGGAGGGACTGCTAGCCACCAGGGACTGCTTATTTTTAATTCAGGCAGCGCTGGAGGGAGGCAGCACTGGACATCAAGTAACTTTTTTTTCTTGTGCCTAGGTGAGTGGAACAGGGCAAAGTTTCACCAAAAACCTTTAGAAGTTTTCAGATCTGACACAGGCAGAAGTTTGGAAACTTCTGCAAAGGTTGCAAAATTTTGCAGAAGTTCTGCTAAGGAGGAAAAAACAACTTTTGCAAACCTCTAAATTAAAAGGAACTGTTTAAAGTATTTGGATAGTGTGTTGGCAGCTAAGGATCTTATTAATGAATTCCTTTATTGGGGATATAATAAGGGAGTGCTGAATGATTCTCAAACTAGAATGAATTCTATGGGTAGGAATTAGTGGTGTGTGAAGACTGAAAAATTTGCTTGACAAATTAATTGATAAATTCTCCACAATTTCCAAAGTAAATCTGTCTCAGAAAGTGCCAATTTGCAGTATAAGAATAACTTTGCGCATAGCAAATGTAGAAACCTTGCTGATGTAGTGTGGCCTGCAAGTGAATTTCGCAATGTACTTTCGGATTGGAGCTCACAGTGTACTGAAACAAGCTGTATGCCATGAATAGGCTGTTGTCAGTAAAGGCCTATGAAGACAGAGTAGGACAGAAGTCTGTCCCTGCTTTTCTGAACAAAACAAACTTTAAAATAATTCGGAAAACAGAGCCTTTAGAAACCAAATCACTCATAAATTGCCTAGAGAGCCTTGTGCTGCTAAACTTAGGTTGTTTGTTCCGTTTTTGCTGAATATTTAGTTTAAAGTAGTGGTTTTGTTTTCTTGGAAGTGAAGCACTGCTGCTGGGGTGGAGAAGTGTATTCAGTTAGCAAGGCAGCCTACAAAGAAAAGGAGTCTTTTTGACCAAACATTAGTCTGTGTGACCAGCAGGAGATTTTGTTCATATTTTTATCCTCATTCATTCTTGGTAATTATTTTTGGTCTGTAGACTGTGATTTCTCTTTTATTTTCTGTAGTTTGTTTAAGTGAAGTATTTTGTCAGTGTCTTTCTATATTACTTTTAGTTATTAATAGCAAGCAAAACAGCTCCACAGTAGAGAGTGTGCAGACCCAATAATTCATGTAAGGAAACAGCAAAAAGTCGCACCACTCGGGAGACCAAAATAAAGGCAATATATACTTTATTTTATAAAATAACACCGCTGCGCCACTATGACCACAACAGGTGTGTGACAAGCAAGGTAACCTCTACCGGTTTCGCTCACTTAGCGTCATCAGGAGGATAACCAGTCCTAATACATAGATCCTTTTATAGCCAATAAAATTAACCAATTTAAAGTAACATACACATCATTAAAAATGAATCCACGGAACATGCCTACACCTAAGAAAACATATCTAAAGTTTCTAATAATCACAAATTATTTCTATTACATGTACTATTATTAATGTAACGAAATTTCAGTTGTGGGAACTGTAAATATTGTTCCCTGATTTTAAAGACTGATAAATTCACTTCATGTAATAATCATAAGGAATTCCAGCTTACAGAGTTTTTCAATTGTACTAGTAGTAGTGTGATATATCTAGCAACATGTGAATGTGGGGCATTTTATGTAGGCAAAACCAACAGGCAGTTTAAAATTAGAATTGGTGAACATATTCGCTTCTATTATTAACAATGATGCCAAGAATGTATTGGCTATACATGTTAATAATACAAGGAATGGCAACCATTCTTTAAATTCTGTGCTGTCGAGAGAGTCAGTTTAGGGGCCACGTGGTGGAATTTGAAGAAAACTGTTGCAATGAGAATCCTTTTGGATTTTCACTTAAGGAGCTCTTAAACCTCCTGGTCTCAATGATAGAATTGATTTACTAACATGTATAAGGCGAGGGAAATAATTACCTTTATGAGACCATGTTTTTTGATCCATACCTGTGGTGGGATTAGAACCCATATAACCAATATGACTGGTCGACTGTGAGTATATATACATACTTCATTTTAGGAGCTTTTATATCTCCTGGTTTTGATGATAGTATTGACTTGCTGACATGTGTCAGGCAAGGGAAATAATTATTTTTATGAGACCATGTCTTTCAATTCATATCTGTGGTGGGACTTGAACTGGTAGAATCAATATGACTGGCTGACTACGATTGTATATATACATTTGAATGTAGATAGTTTTGCTGTGAGAATTTGATATAAAAAGGTTTTTTGTTTTCCACATTTACATCAAATATAGTAGATATATAATGATGATTTATATCTATGTTTAGGTTTTGATGTTTTGTTTGTTTCTTTTACAGATAACTGGGATAGGTGCTTCCCTCAGTTTCATCCTGTCTTTACTCTTAATGTTCTAAAGTTTCATTTTGGATAATGAAATCAAGATGGTAAAGTGAGAGTATTTATCTAACTATATTTCATTTGTGAATTTATTTTTTTGGACATATTTTTTCATTTTTATGAACCAAATTAAGTATTATGTTAGATAAATTTCGTTACATTAATAATAGTATATGTAATGGAAATAATTTGTGATTATTAGAAACTTTAGATATGTTTTCTTAGGTGTAGGCATGTTCCGTGGATTCGTTTTTAATGATGTGTATGTTACTTTAAATTGGTTAATTTTATTGGCTATAAAAGGATCTATGTATTAGGACTGGTTATCCTCCTGATGACGCTAACTGAGCGAAACCGGTAGAGGTTACCTTGCTTGTCACACACCTGTTGTGGTCGTAGTGGTGCAGCGGTGTTATTTTATAAAATAAAGTATATATTGCCTTTATTTTGGTCTCCCGAGTGGTGCGACTTTTTGCTGTTTCCTTACTTTTAGTTATTACATACTTAATGTAACTTGTGAATTACCCCTGTCACGTGTGCCATGTTAATCCCTGTCATGATTAGAAATAGTCGACATAAACAAAAATACATACTTTTGGTGGTTTTACTGGGTACTATTAGCTCAGTAAACTGTTTTTCAATTTGTTATTTTTCAGATCTCACTGCTAATTCCTCGTTGGAGCTGTTATCTCCTGCTGCTCGTTAGTTGCACTATGGCTTTCTTTAAATTGCTTTTCATCACAATATTATAAATCTAAATATAAAAACAATGACTAGGAAGAGACACTGTACTATAGGGAGAGATGCCAGGGAGGCAGAAAGAATTTCAGTTCTGTGGGGCAGCTAAAAAAAAGTGCATCTGCAGTAGTGTCTCCTTTGTGCACCATGGCCCTAGTAACAGTAGCAAAGGAGTAGTCAGTTACAGTGGTGGTGGCACTAGTGTGCCAAATTTTCATCTGCCATGTCTATGGCATCCATAGTGTTAAGGGAAGATGAATGCAGAGACAAGAGGAGCAGTACCAGAGGTAGCAAAAACTCGGACTCAAGAAAAGTGTTTAAGGAGGAGGATGTTGGTGTCCCTATGACTCCTGGTGATGACAGCACTGAAATGTAAATATTGTTTAGTGGGTAATGGTTCTCTTCTAGGTGACAGCACTGAGCGTGATCTTGAAGATAGTTTCCCATTTCCAAATGACAGTGTGGATCTGGAGTATGAGTCAGAGCCTAAGGAGGAGGAGGATTCAACTGTTGCGCAGTCAGAACTGACTAAATTGAAAACTGTGTGTCAGACTCTGGATGATAAGAGGGAGAGCAATCCTGGAGAAAGTGATGATGAGTAGTACAGAGATCAGGAGGAGGAGGAGGATATCAGCGACTATGGGGATGATGATTTGGATCCCCTATGGGATCTGTAAAGAAAAAATGAATGGGTGGTGCTGCTGAAGATGCGGGGTTTGCCCACCATTATCTCATACAATTACCAAAGTCCCCCCCAATACTGCACCAGTTGTTCCTCTAACAGATCAGCCCATTATACAGTATGTTAGCTACCCAGTATCAAAGTTCATAAAGCATCCCAAAAAACATCAATTTCTTCCCCTTCCCTCGCTTATCCCAATTCCACCGCCATGTAAAATCATGTGGTACCAAATCCCTAGTTTGGGATTTTTAAATACTGGCCCCAGCTGATGAAGCAGTTGCCACCTGACAGCGTTGTCAAGTGTGAGTTAGTTGAGAGAAAAAGGCAGCCACCTAGGCACTGGTGGGCAACATACTCATTTAAAGTCCAGGCACCTGTTATGCTGGACTCAAGACTAGAAGGATACCAGTGCAGGGGGCCCCTCTCCCTCATCATCATCACCATTTGCCAAGGCATTTAGAAGTGACAGGTAAGTAGCCCAGGTGGACAAAGGGATGAGTGAGGAGGACTATTACAGCAATGGGGAGGAGGAGCCTGTGGTACTGCCCATTACTGACCATAGCAGCAATGATGGGTTGAGTAGTACCTCTCAGATGCACCAAACCACTGTAATGCCATTGCAGAAAACACCCCAAATCACTGCTTCTATTAGAGCAGCATATGTGAATCCACAGGAGTGGAATACTACCCCATCAACTATGCTGCCATGATATGTTCAGATGTCTGGCAGCCACCATGCAGAAAGGCCCAGCCTACTCTGCATAGCATGTTTCAGCCTCAGGCTACATACCCACCCAGTCATACTGTTGCACATGAACTGAATGCAGCAACAGCTGAAATGCTGGCAATTGTTCTATTGCCATTCTATTTTGTGGACATGGTGAGATTTAGAAGGCTGATGGGACATGCCTGTTCCAAGTAGCTGATTCCTTCAAGAAAGTATTTCCTTATGCATGTCACTCCTAAACTGTATGGAACGGTGTCATGTATGGTAATCCATGCCATGCTGCATTCTGCATCACCATGCAGTTGCAGCCACAGATACATTATTTCCAGATATGTCATGATATAGCTAAAAACGTTCTCTCTGGTGGCCCACAGCGGTACTACAGGCAGGTAGGGAATTTATCTGGAGATATCACAGAAATTTCAGGAAATATCTGGTCATGTGATTGTCTGCATCTGTACATATATCTCAGTGTGGATATGTGGACTAGTGGCCCAAAAGCTGGTAGCTCCTATTCTGTGCATAAAAGCACATTGGACACAGGTACCTGGGGTAGTACTTGGTTCTGGCTGGGGAAAAATGTATTAAGCTCAATTGAACTGGGTCACATATATTGACAGGACTATTCCCTTACTGTATTATTCACTCTGTCCCCTTTAGACTTTAGTGAGTTATTTTTGCTTACTTAATTACAATTTCACCTATCAAGTTGTTAATTTCATGGTTGGATATGACTTTTACCGACTTACTGCCATATTTCAGTTTTTTTAATATTATTATGATCTGCTTATAATATTATCCTGTGCTCTTTGTCAGTTACATCCCCACACTACCCCTTTCTTGCTTCTAATGTAAGGGCTTAGATGGTTTTAATAACATTGCCCCTTTGGTTGAACTCTTTATTTTTCATTGGAGCTCAAGTGTTGTTTCCGGGTGTATTTGTGTGACTTGTGAAAACAGCTTATAGGCTGTATAAGCCACATAGCTTTTATGCCCTCAGAAAGGGTGGCCAGAGCTGGGCATAGTCTCATACAGCTTCAATTACATCAACACACTGGTGACATTGATAGACATGCATTTATGATGTGTGCACTACTGTATGTGGGAGTGCATGCATGATCCCAGTTAGGTCCTGCAGTGTCTACATGATGCTGCTGCCAGATTTTAGCACTCTTATCAGACAGAGTGAGTGGGAGCCATGCAGGAAGTAGACAAAAACTGAGGAACTAGTTAATAACATTGTTACTGCATACTGTATTTAACTTTTTCTATGAAAGCTCACCCTCCCTGGTAGGGTCCCATCATGCCTGTTTTACATTTTTCCCAGAATGACTTTGAGAATTAGAAGCTTTATTTCAAGAAAATGCACCTTAAAACCCTTTTTGGAGGTAGGTCATCAATTTTTATATTTATGGTTTGACATACACAGTAGGAAGGCTTTCTAAGCCAAGTTCCTCTTGAAGTTTTATATGAGATTTATATTTTAAACTTATGTATCCTAAATCATTTTTCAGGGATTAGCAATTAGATTTTTTATAGTAAGCAATTATAACAATACTTTCTAAGCTTTGTTTCTGGTAAATGTCCTCATGAAATGTGTTAATTTTGGCTGAGTATTTTAACAGCTGTTCTAATTTGAGTTACTTGAATGTAGTAAGAAGCATTGCTTTCAGGTGACTTTACCATTTTTAGTGATAAAAACATTGTTTACAGGATGTATCTAACAGAGAAGTCAATTTGATTGCTGGGGAACACACTGGGACTGAGTATATTTAGACCAGGCATGTGGGATTACACTGTGGCCACTTCATATTATGAAAAACTGTGCCTCTTGAGGCTAACTACCTCAGCATTTAATTGGAAATCTTGTTTAGTATTAACACACATTTGTACATTACTTACGTATTTTAAGAACCTACTACCCTGAGGAATCAGCTTACTGTTGTGAAATATTGGTGGTTGCAGCAAGTCTGGATTTTTTAGATCCAGATAGCCATTGCTATAGCCATAGAACACCACTGTTGTGTGTAAAATAGATTCATTTGTTATATAGAGAAAATGTCTGGATGAGTGGGTTTGTATTTCCCATCTATGTTCCTTTGCATGTGGATCTTGTTGGAACAGAATTTCTCACTGTATCTTTTCTATTTTTTATTTTATTATTTATTTAGTTGATGTGAAATGAGGATTATTTTGTAAACTCAGTATTTAGCCAACAAGGAAATGCAGTGGGAGAAATGGTAGATCAAGGGAGGGGAGAAAGTAGTTACGCAAAAGGGAGTCACAAACAAAAAAAGCTACACAATGAATGATGTGCACGTGGTTAGTCTCAGAACCACAAAAAAAAAGAACACTTAACATCTCTGAAAATACAAGATATCCATTCATTTAATTATGTAGATTCAAACTTTATTTAGCGACAACAACAAGCTAGGACCAGAACCTCTCACTGGCTGACTGCCTGAGGCATTTCATGTCAAATTGTGCTTTCTCAAAGACCTTAATGCATCATTAAATTTTTGGTTTGTGTAGTTTTCTGCTGTGCAGAATTTTCAAATTTTGGTGGAACAAAATTTCATGGAAATTTCAAAATTCTGCAAAAATTCTGCCAAATGTTGCCAGAAATGGAATGGTGGAATTCCCTAGCAAAAAAAAAAAAATGAAATGAGTCTTCCCACAACATTTCCATGAAATATTCTTCTATGGATCACAATATTTTCTGTGGAAATGGCTGCAGAAGGATTTTCCACTGAAAAAAATGCTTATCTGCAAAATATTATTCCGCAGATCTCAGCAGATGGAATTCCACAGAAGAACAGTGAAATTCTGGTGGAAATTCCACCAGAAGAATGGTCATTCCATGTTAATTTTACTGGTGAAATTCCGCATTCTGCATAGCACTATAGGTTAGCTGATGGGCGCAGTGATGGGTGAGGAGTGACGCATTTAGGCTGAAACAACAGCAACAGTGGAAAAGGGGATACATTTGGACTAGAGTGGAGTTGGAGGTCACATTGTAAACCACATCTATGAAACCAAGCATCAGAAGGGTAATCTTGAGGATAATTTCACAGCAGTCCAGTAGTGGAAGGCAGGATTTGTTGTAGATTTGTAGGGGTTAGGTCTTGAATGGCTAGTTCATACAGCCCCTTCACACCATTCCTATTGCTGGCTATCTGCTACTGGGAGTCCAGTTGTATCTCCTAATACATTTATGAAATGTGTTCAATATGCTGTGTAAGACATATCTGCCAAGCTCTGTGATGCTCGTTAGCTGCTATTTTAACAGAGCAGCTTTAGCAGTGTAAATCATTTAGAAACAATATTAAACAACTGCTGATGCACACTAGCTGTTACAGAGTCCACTCCCTCTAGGGTTAAGTGGCCCAGTAACTGTGTGATGGCTTGGTTCTAACATCAGACCAGTCACCAAACCATCAACAGCATTACATTTAAGAAAAATAAGTTTCTGCATGAGCTTATGGGCTGAAAACAAAAAAAAAAGTATTATTAAATGCATACTGAAAATAAACAACAGCGTTAGAATTGACTTTCAATCATAGGTTTTTGTCAGTAATTACATATAAAGAAAAACTTCACTATTTTCTATTTATTTATTTAATTTTGGTAAATGAGTAGGTCCACTGAGACCAGAGGTCCTTTTTCCTATGGAGGCAGTATAATGCTGTGGTTTAGGACACTGAGCTGCAGACCTGGAGATCTTGGTTTGAATCTCACAGCCCTCATTTGCATACTATGTGACCCAGAGCAAGTCACTTAATTTCCTTGTGTTACCAGGTTGCACCTGGAAACAAGCTTCAACTTAGTGTGCCTTTCCCAGCTAAACAATTTCCCTTTTCCTTTCCCTTTTTCAGCAGTGACCCATGATTAATTACAGACAGTTACATGCACACAGTACAAGTACAAAGCATGCAGCCATTTATAGTGAGTTGGAATTAATTACAGGCAAGTATACAAGCAGTATACATACAAGGCATACATCTTTTACAAGAGGTTGGGATAACATAATACATCACAGAACAAAGTGCACTGCTGATAAATCACCACAAGATAAGGAGATACAACTTAAGTAAGTCATAGCAAGAGACAGAGTAAGATTGTTGTAGAATGACATGAGGGACACACTCAAGATTTGACTATCGTTTAATGGTTACAAGTACAGTGAAAGTGCTTCAGCAAAACATCCTCCCACCCTTTAAAAAAAAAAAACTAGATAAGAGGAGGTCTGTAGCTTATCTGGTGGGGAATTCCAGTGTGACGGGTCAGGGTAGGCATAGGAACTTTGTCTCATACAAGTTTTCCCCCCTGGGTAACTCAAACAAATTACAGTTTGAGGACAAAAGTGAAAGCCTCTCAGGTTTAGGAGCTAATACATGATTCAGAGTCACTAGAGTGTACATTTTTGTAAGTTTAAACATCAAACATAACATGGTACAGCCTCCTGCCCACCTGGGAAGGCCAATTTAAGGAGGAAAGAACCTACCAGTGACATTTCTTGAGAGGGAACTCAGACGCAAAGTGCCAAATTTTGTCATATAGAACCTCGAGCCTGGTCGTCTTAGAGCCCCTAGGGGACTGAAGTACAGAGGCTCCATATATCAGCAAGGGGAGTAAGGTGCAATTTGCTATGCAAGCTTTGAATCCAGGGTTAGAAGATCATCCACGAAGTATAGTAATCCAATTTTCTGGTGCAGAGATTTAGTGATATGATCCACTTGTGGTCTAAAAGTGATTTTTTGTCCGATATATATGCACCAAAGTACTTAGCTTATCCACCAGTTCAGTTTTTGAGCCTGAGGAAGCAGCTAACTTGAACATACTATATGTTGCCTATCCTTTCCAAGGTGCTTTGAATCAAAGAGGACAGCCTTGGTCTTCTTTCATTCATTACCAGCTTATTATTGGAGAATGACTTTTCTATGATACAGAAATCAGTGGTGAGCTGGACATTAATCACGTTGACTTCAGCAGAGCTTCTTTTCAGAACTGCATCACCAGCATAAAGCTGCAGGTTCCCTACACCACAATTTTCTAGTATGTCATTAACAAATATAGAAACAAAAGTAAGGGACCCAGAATAGAAACCTGATGGATGCCATCTGTGATAGACTTTAGAATAGAGTGGATACCTTTCTATTTAACCTCCGGATACCTGTTTGTTAGATTGTGGGTACAAATGGTGTGAGAAGCAATCGAGGCCCAGGCATTTTAGCTCATCATGGAGCAGGCTATGATTGACCAAATCAAATACCTTTGTGAGGTCAATAAAAATAGCCCCAGTTACCACCCCTTTGTCCATGGCATTTAGAGCATCAGTGGTCAATCTAACCAGGACAGAGTCAATATGTCACTGCTTTCTACAGCCATGCTGCTTGTCCTATAGCAAAAGGTATTGCTGCAGATAATCCTGCAATTAATTGCAAAACAGTCTCTCCTGTACCTTTGCCAGTGGCCTAAAGAGAGTGATGGGACAGCAATTTTCCACCAGTTCTCTGAGGTTTCCTTTATGTACTAGAATCACTAAAGCCACTCATCAGTTCTCAGATATCTTTCCTTCCAAGAAGGGCCTATTGAGGAGCATGGTAACAGGGATGGGAATTACAGGGCTGCTATTTTGAGATCCTTTTACAGATGCAAAGTCGGGCACTCACCACCTCAATATACAGTAAATAGACATCATGCTCCAGAGATTCAAAGCTCCATTGTCTTTTTATTAAAATGACAATCAACATTAGAATGAGCAAACACCCATAACATCTGCCCGCCTGTCACATTTTGGACCTGCTGGTCCTTTATTAAAGGCAAGCATTAAGGCCTTTGATAACAGACCAGCAGATCTGAAATGTGTCAGGTGGGCATATGTTATGGGTGTCTGCTAATTTTAATGTTGATTATCATATTAATAAACTCAATAGTGAAAGGTATCAGGTGGGGGGTAAAGGAGACAGGAAGAGTTCTATCTAGGTGGAATGCATGGCAGGTATGATGGCAGGTAGAGTAGGATAGCATGCCGTTAAATGTGTGAGAAGATGGAGGGGGGTGAAGCCCCACATAGTGTTGCACTTAGACACTAATGATCTGGAAGGCAGCAGAGTGGAGGGCGTGCAGGACAGTTTCAGGGAGTTGAGCAGGTTGTGTAGCATAGAAGGGCAAGCAGTCACATTCTCTGAGATCCCATCAGTACCCAGGGCAAGCAAAGCCAGGAAAGAGAGGATCATTGAATTTAATTCATGGCAGGCAGAGTGGTGTAGAACTATGGGGTTTGGATTAGTAGGGGGTTGGGGGGCAATATGGGATAACAAGACCCTCTACTCACCAGATAGGATTCGCCTGAGTAAGGAGGGTTCCTGTCTCCTGAAACAGAAATTGTGGAAGTTCATTACAGCCAAGTATAATTTAAGCTGACTAAGGGGGAGGCTTAACACTGGACAGCAGCCAGAGCCAAAAGGAGAGGGAGGCACTATGGCTTCCCCCAGCTAGCAAGGAGGGGAGGGGGAGCAATCAAAAAGCAGAGGAGGGAGGGGAGTACTGGGGTAGGCAAGGGGTCCTGCTGGTGGGTGGTGTCACTGAATGCAAGGAGCTTAGGGGAACAAAATTCCTGAGCTCCAAGCATTAATGGCAGAAGGGGAGGTGGATATAGCTGCCATCACCAAGACATAGGCCAACCAGCACCATGACTGGGACATCATGTTACTGGGATACAGACTATATCACAGGGATAGGACAAAAGGGAAGGGCGGCGGGGTGGCTTTATTTGTGAGGGAAAGAATAGTGAGCAGTATAGAGGAGGGAGGCGAGGGGAGGCCTGAAGCCTTATGGATTCAACTGCAGAACAATAAAGGTAAAAGAGTCAGACTGGGGGTTGTGTACAAACCACCCTCACAGTCAGAGGACATTGACAGAGAACTGGCAGGTCAGTTACGAAAACACTGTGGAAGGAGTGGCACTGTGGTGGTCAGGGATTACAATCTACCAGGGGTGGATTGGAAAACCATGTCTAGCACAAGTGCTAGGGAGTAGGTCATTCTGGAAGCCTTCCATTCATGTCACAAAAGGTGGAGGAAACGACAAGGGTGGGGGCCATCTTGGATCTTGTGCTAACTGATGGAGACTACATGCAGGGCATTTGGACTGAGGACCCCCTAGCAGGTAGCGGCCACTGAACAGTGTGGTTCTCCCTGGATGTGGGTAGGGAGGGGATGTCTACAAAAACCAAGACAGTAGACTTCAAAAGGGCTAACTTCAGCTGGTTGGCTGACATCTTCAGGGGGCTCTTGGCTAGCATCACCCACGACATGGATACCATCAAGAAAAGGGCCATCCTGAAGGAAGGCCTGTTAGTGACCGCAGACACCTGCACAAAGAAATGAAGTAAGAATGTAGGGACCAAGAAGTCATGTTGGTGGTAAAGGAAGTGCAGATAAGGGTGAGGGAGAAAAAGATGGCGTTTAGAAGATAGAAGGGGTCCAAATGAGAGGACGATAGGGAGGAGTACACAAGAAAAACCAGGGAGGTGAGCAGGGCTGTGAGGGCTGCCAAGGCTTCAAAGGAGCTAAGGCTACCAGAGGGGATTAAGGAGGGGGACAAGGCCTTCTTCAAGTACAGAAGGGAGAAGAGGAACTGCTAGGAGCAAATCACCAGGATAAAGAAGGATGAAGGTTGGGTAGAGAAGAGGATTGAACAGGCAGAGGTGCTCAGTGAGTACTTCTGCTCAGTTTTTACCAGGGAGAGAGATGGTCCAATACTGCAGGGACAGGGTAACACTGGCATTGGAGGAGATAGGATAACAGATGGGGAGATCCCTGTGAGTAGATTTCTTGAGGGTCTTAAGTCACTGAACATGGACAGATCTCCAGGGCTGGATGGGTTGCACCCTAGAGTCCTGAGGTAGTTGACTGAGGTCCTGTTGGCACCACTGGCAGACTTATTCAATACCTCCCTGAAGATGGGGTGCATGCCTCAGGACTGGAGGATGGCACAGGTGGTATCCCTGCACAAGAGTGGTCCCAAGGACAAGCCTGGTAACTATAGACCAGTCAGTCTGACATCCAGTGTGGGTAAACTCATGGAAATGATCTTAAAGGAATGGTTGGTGACTTTCTTGGAGTTGAATGGTCTTATGGATGACAAACAGAATGGGTTCGTCTCCAGGAGATCATATCAAACAACCCTGGTTCACTTTTTTGACTGGGTGACAAAAGAACTAGACACCGGTCAGGCCATAGATGTCCTGTATCTGGATTTCAGCAAGGCCTTTGACTTGGTACCACATGGCAGATTAACTAGTAAATTAAGGAACCTGGAAGCAGGGGAGAAACTGGTTAAATAGGTTGGTAATTGGTTGGGGGCAGACATCAGAGGGTGATTGTGGGAGGGAACTCTCAACTCATAGGGCAGTCATCAGTGGGGTCCCACAGGGTTCAGTGCTGGGGCTGGTGCAGTTTAACATCTCCATAGCTGATATAGCAGTTGAAGTTAAGAGCAGAATCAGTCTATTTGTGGATGACACCAAGATAGGGGCAGTTGCGGATGGGATAGAGGGAGGAAAAGGCCTCCAATAAGATTTGGGAAGGCTTGAGCAGTGTTCATACACTTGGCAGCTGGGTTTCAGTGCTAAGATGTGCAAGATCATGCACTTCGGAGTGAGGAATCCTGGATACAGTTACCAGCTGGGAGGAGTTCAGCTATCTGTCTCTGAGAAGGAAAAGGATTTGGGGGTAATGGTCACAAAGATAATTAACCACTCATCTCAATGTAGGAAAGCAGCAGCAAAAGCCAATAGAATGCTGGGGTGCATTGCTAGAAGAGTCTCCTCTAGGAGAAAGGAAGTAATTCTGCCACTGTACAGGTAACTGGTGAGGCCGCACTTGGAGTACTATGTGCAGTTCTGAAACCCATACTTAAAGAAGGACATCAGGTTACTGAAGGGGGTACAGCGGAGGGTGACTAAAATGATCAGAGGTATGGAGAGGAAGCCTTATGAGGCTAGGTTGAGGGGCCTCAAAATGTACTCATTGGAGGAGAGAAGGGAATGGTGATATGATCGAAACCTTGAAGAACTTAAAGGGCGTCAACAGGGTTAGTACAGAGGGCATGTTTTAATTAAAGGGAGAAGGGATTACTAGGGGGCACAGCCTGAAGTTGGTGAGGAGTACAGTCAGGAGGTAGGTGAGGAAGCATTATTTTATGGAGATGGTGGTTGGGGGATGGAACGCGCTTCCTGAAGAAGTGATATCTCTTAAAGCAGTTGCGAGCTCTAAAAGGGGGTGGGATAGTATTACGGGCAAGATACTAGGCAGTGGAAAGATGAGGGGGAAGAGAGAAGGGCAAGTGGTGGGGAGAGCAGCAGGAGTCTAACCTTTGTGCTGTACAACCAAGCAGACATGATAGAAAATTTGGCCTGTATCTGCTGGCAGTTTCATATAAAACAATAGTGGAACTTTGAATCTCTGGAGCATGGTGTCTATTTACATCGAGGTGGTGAGTGAATGACTTTGTGTTTGTAAAAGTTTGGAAGTCTGTTGAGAGCACCACCTGCCTAGTGTACACTTTTTGTGACTTTTTTTTATTTTGAGGAGCCTTAGCTCCTATTTGTCAAAACTAGCTGAGCCACCTGATTTAATTTGCTTTAACAAGGCCACACTTCCTGTTGCCAGACAAGCTAAAGATGAAACCTGGGTTTGCATTTAACAGCATATTTAAAGATCATTTTGTAAGAAGACCTATAGTCTAAATGCAAATTCTAACTTTTTTCTATTTTCAGATTGCATTTAACAGCATAACATTACTGTAGTATAAAGCAAACTACCTACAACGTTGAGACAAGTAAAACATGTTCCACTGTAATGAGTGCATAAATGTATATTACTTCAAATACCAGAACAGCAACAGAGGACTAGAAGGGAGTTCAAGGTAAGTGCATGAATTATATCATTCAGTTGATATCTAGTCACACATGTGTGATCAGGGCTCAAGAAAAAAGAATACTGTCAAATGGGATTCCAAGATAGCTGGAGTTACTAGATATGCATAATGGACATTCTGGTCCAATCTACTAAAACTCCTTAATTTACAATGATAAAAGGTTTGAACACTGCTAAAAGAAGAAAAGAAGAGTAGCAAGAGCATGTCTGCTTCAATAGATGAGATATTACATTGAAGAAGGGACCCATAGAGAAATGTTTGTGTTTGCTTGTTCCTGGCCCAGACTCAAGTCACAGCTCTGCAAGCAATGGTGACTGGAGTAGAGGGTCATCCCATAGCCATGACTACCCTGATACTACCTGGCTCAATGGCCTTGTTGAAACCTTTTGAAGGACTAATAGATTCCAACACAGAACTAAGTAAATCACCATTGTTACCTAAGCAAATGCTTATTTTGCAAACACAGCAAAAAATGTATCCAAAAACAAAGCTAAAAGCACTCAAAGATCTTAACAGTACATTTCTATACATCTTTTCCATTTCTAAACAAAATGGACTCTAAACTGGATTCCTTACTGTAGAGAGCAGATAACACAGAAACTGACATTAAAGTGGTGAGGTATGAAATTGATACAATCAAAGCGACCCAAAAGACTGCTGAAAAAAAGGTGGCTGAGATAAAAAAAACTGGCCTCAATTTTCAAAAGCCCAAGAATGATGCAAGCCCCCCCCCCCCCAGTGCATTTATAATACGTCACACGGGGCTGGTGGCATTCTCCCAGCGCCGATCAGGATTTTCACTCCTGTGTGCAGCATACTGCAAGTTAGACCAGCCCCCTCCCAATTTGACATTCAGCATACTGCAGACCATTTCTACAGGGCTTGGGCTAAATATCTGATGCAAGCCACTGTAAAGTGTAGAAAGTGTTGCAACTGCGCCCGATGTACTAAAATAAGGAACGGTTGTGACAAAGGTATTTGGCGCAGTTATGTCAAGGAACAGGGCTGATGCAGGGTTTGATGCAAGACCTGCATCACCTTTTGAAAATCAAGCCCACTGACTTTAAGAAATACCAGAAATCTGGAGAACAGTCAAAAACAAAAGTCTGTGTTCAGTGGTGTTCCCTCTTGGAGCCGAAAATCAGTTCAAATCCCTCCCCTCTTGGATTAACCGTAGAATATTTTTGTTGAAAAGTTGTCATTAGGCCTCCCACAAGCTAAGCTACCTTTTCTTACTAATGCTTTTCATGTGATTATTACAAAGAATTTAAATAGAAAATATAAAGAAAAATGAACAGATACATTTTTAAAACATATCTTCTGATAAAGTAAAATTTTACAGAAGACTACACAGGGAATTTTGGAGTCACAAAACTTGTCAAATGCATCTCTGAGTATAATAGCCTTGCATTTGATGCAGACAGAGATATAATTATACAAGCTGCAAGGCACAAAGGATCTCATTCCTATCAGAATTCTAAATTTAGAATATAACTTGATGTGTTGAAAATAACCCCAAAACATCAAATGCGTTTATTTCCTTGCAAAGATTTATTTGAGCTTGGTGTCTTCTTCCAGTACTACCCCTGGCTAAATGCCTGGGGCCAGATTTTCAAAGGGTCTGACATGGCACACGGACTATGTCTCTATGACCAACTCCCTGCTGCATGGAAAAATCCATGCACCTGCAAAACTATTTTCAGAATGTCATGCACACTGGTGCACCCCCCCCCCCCCCCCACAGCACACACACAAACAGTTGGGGAAAACAAATATACACAAGCTGCTGTAAATGGTGGGAAATGCTGCAGAAAGACAACCTTTTTGAAAAAGGTGCACATAAAGAAACAAGCATTTGTCAATGCTGAATGTTTGCTTGCTGGCACTGGCATTGGTAGTGTAGAAGTTACAGAGCTGCATAATAGGAATGGCAGTGAAGTATTGAACTGAAGCCAACCCCCCCACCACCACCCTGCAGATACTGACAGGCATTGGGGTGTAGCTTTGGGTCATCAGGCATAACGCCCATGCCATTTCACCACACCTTACCCTGCAGACACCGACAAATGTCACGGTGTGCCTTGGGGTCTTTGGCCCCCTTATGTTCACCCCATTCCATCAGGAGATATGGTGAGATGGGTGCTGTATAGGAGAATGGGGTGAACCTTGGGGCCGAAGAGTCCAAGGCACACCTTGATGTCTCTCACTGGCTGCAGGGTGTGGGTGGGGGTGGAATGATATGAGCATTACAGGCGACAATCCCAAGTCACACCCCTGATGCATGTCATTCTCTACAGGGTGGGGCGTTATGGTTGGAAACCCTAAAGCCTCAGGCGTTCATTGGTATTTTTACTCCAAATTTTCAATGTGTTTTTTTTTGTGACCCCCACTTCATGAACAATGGTAATATCAGTTCATTAGCCGAAAGCTGTTTTTGTACAGTGACTCCGCCATTTGGCACCATAGGTGCAAAAACACATTTTGAACAGGATGTGAAAAATGACAGCTGTACTGCTCATGGGGAGGTGTAAAAAATGGCAATGTTGAAAATCTGCAGTGAAAATATTAAAAAAACTGGTGAAGTCAAGAGCCTGCATAGAGACTGTGCAACGCACACCCATAATGTAATTAGTTTGGGGATTTTTTACAGCAGATTATCAACACAGGCATTTTGGGACCTCTGCTCATTAACAGTGTCACTGTGATTTTCTTAATCTGTCCTGAACAGTGATTTCCCACAGAGACCACGTGTTTCTGCACTGGAGTGCAAAACACATTTCAGCCATGGTGTGAAAAATGACAGCTGTACTGTTCATAAGGAAGTGTGGAAAAATGCCAGTAGTGAAAATCTGGACTGAAAATATTACAAATTCATGAACTTACTAGGGTGCGTGGAAACTGCGCAATGCTCGCTCGTAACACAGTCATTTTATGGACTTTTGTCACCAAATTTTCAACATAGCCATTTTATGACCTCTGTTCATGAAGAGTGTCACTGTGATTTTCTTAATCTGTCCCAAACATTGATTTTGCACACTGACTGCCCCATTGTACGCTACATGCGCCGAAACACATTTTGGGTGAGATGTGAAAAATGATAGTTGTATTGCTCATAAGGTGGTGTGATAAAATGGCAATGTTGAAAATCTGGAGTGAAAATATAAAGAAATTGTGAACTTACGAGCATGTGTAGGAACTGTGCAATGCATGCTCGTAAATCAGTCATTTTTGGGAATATTTCAACCAAATTTTCAACATAGGATTTTTGGGGGCCTGCCTCATGAACTGTGACAGTGTCATTCTGTAAATCAGTCCCAAAAGGTGGTTCTGCACAGTGACCATGAAATCACCTTTTGGGTCCGATTAACGCCACGACAGTGCCAGAATTCAGAGGAGGGTCCAAAACCCATATTGAAAATTCGGTGCCAAAATTCCAAAAAATGCCTGAGATATGCATCAAAGTTGAAAAAACCCTATTTATTCCATTATACAGCTTACCAACATTTCTTCAGTTCGTGGTCAGCTTTGAAGAGTGCAGACATGTTCCCCGGTCCACCGAAGATCGTCACGCTGGCCTCTGGAGGTAAGTATGGGTTGAGGTGGGGGTGTGGGGAGTTGGATGAGCAGAGGTTGGATGCAGGTTGGGGGGGCAAGACAATCAACGAGAGACCATTTTTTTTTTCAGGTGTTTCTTTTCTGTTTAGGAGGATGATGCAGGACTTGTGCCATGCTGGGGTGGGCTCCCAGCATGGCAGCTGGAAGATTTTGGGGGGGCAGTGGAGCCAAGGATGATGACATGGGACTTGTGCCATGCTGGAGTGGGCTCTCAGCATGGCAGCTGAAAGATTTATTTTTTGGAGGAGACGTGGAGCCGACGGGGGATTGGGCACCCCCATCGGCCATACAGATGTGTGCCACACTGGGGTGGGCTCCCAGCATGGCAACTGGAAGTCTGTTTCTTTTGAGAGGGGAGTTTAATTGATCTGATGGGGGATTGGGCACCAATGAAGAAAAAGAAAGAAAAGAAAGGAAGAGAAAGCAGAGACATATATAAGCAGGATTGCCAGCTATATGCTAATCAACACTATCTTATCGCTGCTCACTGAAGCAGAGCTCTCCCTTTCAACTGTACTGCACTGCATTTTCAACTGCTGTCATAGACAGCTGCAGCATTCATTGGTGAACTGTGGCCGTGCCTGCAAACACACTGACTGAATTGGAAGACAGGGTGCCACACCTACAAAAACTCGGATAATAGCACTATGTTTCTTGCACATGCGTGCAAGCAAACATAAAAAATTGCAGCTGCACATGGAAACCCTCCCTTGTGTAACTTCTATTCCACATGTGTGCAGTTTTCCAGTTTTGAAAATTGTGCCCTTGGTGTGTCTTGCAGGGAAAAATAAATACTTTTATGAACCATGCCAGCTCCAAGAATGTATCCGTGCAAGTAAACAGGAGCTAACTCAAATTCAATAAGACTGAGACATTACCAGTGTGATAACAAAAACCTAGCGTCTGACCTGGATGATGGATCAGATTTAAACTCTTAAGTGTAATGAATTTTAATGGAAATAGACAAAAGCATTATGAAGTTCAATTTTTTTTTTGTATTTTCCCTTTGAAGATCTTGCTCTATAATGTAGTTGAAACTTTTTACAGTATATTTATGTGGACAAAATTAAATGTAATACAGTTTGCAGTGGATTGTAATAGCCCAACTGAAGCCTATCTGTAGCAGTGTGAACTTGTAATGCTTGTGCCTTGTCATGCTTAATTTAATTGTTATTTCTCTGGTTTTCTATATATGTACTTTTGTCTGCTTTATGTTTCTTATTATATAGTCAAAGACTGCTTATGACTATACTGGGACCTTTTTCTAAATGTGGACTTGCATGCCATTTCCTAATTCTAAAACCTTTTTTAAGGCTATGCACTATCTTTGTTTCATTGTAAACAAAATAACAATGAGTGTATTACAGTATAAACTATGAAAATTCCCAAAATAGAAATAAAAAAAGAAAACTATGAAATCCTTCAGTTGAATAAAAAAGCAGCAGCTTAGTGATACTGTGGACAATGTCTTCAGCATATTTTCTAAATAGCTGGGGTATTTTCATTATTACATCATTTAGATTGCTGTGTTGATGCTATTTCACCCCCAGCAGTTATCTTGAAACATTAAAACAAGCTATGCTTTGCTCCAAATAAGGCAGATCTGCAATAAAGTGAGGACTAACACTATTTGGATTTCAGCCATCCTCTTTTTATATCTCTTGCATCGTGTCACTTTTTATGATAGCTTAGGCTGTCACTATAGGTTGGTCAATAACACAATTGAGCTGGGTGAACTTGGCCAAGGTCCAACTGCCTCTGAGACAGATATTGAAATCCTCATACTGCCAACAAGTTGGCAGCTGATCTAGATGTGACTGCCTGTGAAGTTCCCATGGTATTTATATATAGTTACACATATCTGTCACTTGGTAAGTCAACCATAAGATAAACTGTCCCTTAAACTTATTTAAACCACTTACTACCTTTCAATGTCCTATAAAGTGGCACATTCTTTCTCTTTTTCCTTTATGTGCATTAGGAGAAGAATTTAGAGCTCATGACATGTGAGAGTCTTTTAGTACTAGAATGGAAACTATTTTGTTCTGTTTCTTACCAGATGAGGCATATTGCCAGCAGGCAGAGTGTATGATTATCTACACTGTTCCACTAGCAAATAATTGAACTGGCTGGATATTCTTAACAGAGTTAAGGGGTAGTTCAGTCTTCATGTACTTTAAATTAAATTTTGGTTTTGATTACTTACCCAACATGACCAATATGGAATGCTGCATCTAATTTACAGATGAGTCTTTATTTTATACATTTTGCAAGTCAGCAAACTGAATCACAGGGTAAGTTACTAAGCACCTGGTTGTCACCTAACCCTCCAACTTTCTTGACTCCTCTTCCTTCCTCAGCCCTTACTGGTCTGGTTTTAAGTAATCCCACTCTACCACTACATCCTTACTGAAACTCACTGACACCATCTTAAAGGGACTAGATTACGGACATATGACCTCTTTTATTTTTGTCAACTTGGTTAAGGCCTTTGAATCTGATTCCCATCCCTTCCTACTGGATAAGCTCTCTAATACTGAACTATCTGATATCTCTGTCAATAGTTCAGATCCTACTGGTAGGCGGGTCCCAATTCATCTTCAAAAAGGCTCTTTCTCCACACCAAGTCCCACATCAATACTTCTGAAGCCAGAACCAAGGGATCTAAATTTGCTCCTGCTCTATGGTAGTGGAGGGCCCTAGCAGTGACAAGTCAGCAATGGGTAAGTCAGTAGTTCAGAGGACTACCTTCATTAGGCTTGGAGAGCCCCCTGGCAGGAGCAAGTCAGACCCTGGATGCTGGAGTTACTGCAGATCAGGTTGGTTTCCAACATTAATGGGAGGAGGAATGGTGAGGCTAGAAGACAATCAGCTGTGTGGTCCCAAAGAATGGGGTGCTGTTGGGCAAGTTAGGTGGTAAAAAACAAAAAATAATGAATGTGCCACTATATGGTTTGGGTTGGATGAGGAGGAATGCAGCTGAGTGATGCTCTGCATTTGATTTCAGCACCATTACAGGGGTAATGTAGTGATATACAAATTTTGAGGATCACACAAGATCTCTTTCATCATGTAGGGCCCACAGTGCCCTGCATGAAGAAAGCTACAACAAAATGTGTTGGCAACATGTGGTGAGACACTCTTCTCTACCTTTGAAGAGCATATCACTATTAGGTACTGCCGTTGAGGTGTACCATGTGCTTCAGACTGGAGGCTACAGGCTGGTGGGGTAAGGTGAGCATTAGAGTTGACAACCCCAAGGAAGACAACACCACTGCTTTGCCATGACTCCAGAAATCCAAACCCTAATATTTTTTTTTTTGCTGCTTAGGGTGGGGGTGGGGGTTGGGAGTTAGGGTTGGAAACCCTAACACCACATTTCAATACTTTTGTGGTGTTAAGTAACTCTAACTGGTACATTAAAACATTTTTTGGCAATGAATTTCCTTTCTTTTTAAGATAGTGGAATCATATTATCATTAAGGGACCTGTGTGAACAGGTACAGATTCGCAATGCCCATTGGGCTGTGCATTGTGGGAAGAGTCTGTCTACCTACAGAAATGTTTTGCCTGGCACATCTGTACACATTCACTCTTCACATATTTAGTACACATTCACTTTCTCCACATTCAGTACACATTCACTGTTTACGCATTCACCCTTTTATTTTTAATTTTGACCCCAAATTTTCAAGATAGCCATTCGACTGCCCTTATAAAAATGACATGTATCATTGATGGAATATTGGCTGAAATGTCATTTTTCACAACAAGTGCAAAATCACGTCTCATCCAGGATTTTAAAAATGACACATCATGTTTATGATGTGATGCCCATAAATGGCTATGTTGAAAGTTTGGAGTAAAAGTATTGAAAATTAGCGAACGTTTGAGTAAATGTTGAAATACTACAATGTTTAGTCATGAAGGCAGGGAGTCTACTCCTAATGAAGGACAGTGCAGTAACCAGGGGCATAGCTTGAAGCTGCAGGTGAGGACATTCAGAGGCAATGTGAGGGGACAGTTCTTCACAGTTAGGGTGGTGGAGGCATGGAATAGGCTTCCAGAGGAAGTGATGGTGGCCGGAACAGTGTCTGAGTTCAAGATTGCATGGGACAGACACAAGGGTCTGTGTGGGCGCTGGAAGGGGGTGGAATAAATAAAGGGGTGGAAGAGGGCAGAATAGATGGAACTGAGAGTTTTCTTCTGCTGTTAAGATTCTATGATTCTATAATAACCTGGGCATTTTACCATATTTGTACACCGAATTTCAGCAATGCCTGCTTATTACCCCACCTCATGAACACAATAAGTAAAAGTATTCAAATCCCTGCCAAAACATCATTCCATGCCACTGAAATGTCATTCTTTGCCACAGATGCAAAAACACATTTTGGTCAGGCTTTGAAAAGTACAGCTGTTATGTTTGTGAGGAGGTGTGACAAACTGGCTATGTTGAAAATTTGGGGTCAAAATATTTAAAATGAACAAAGCTACGAGCGCATGTAGAAACATTTCAATGTACATGCATAATATTACCCTTTTTATACATTTTAACCCCAAATTTTCAACATAGCCTTCTTAGAACCCCACCTCATGAACAAGGATGGTAAAAATGTTCAATTCCTGCCAGAAAAGTGATTTTGCCAAGTGACTGCAAATGTATCTTTCAGGTCTGATTTGCATAATTCCATTGTAAGCGGCCATGAGGCAGAGTCCCATAAAGACCATGTTGAAAATTTGGTGTCAAAATATATAAAAAGATGAAGTTATGCTCAAAGTTCAAAACTCCATTGAAATACATTGAACTGCACCTTAGTTTCTCATATTGTATTCGATGGTTCCAGCAGCAAGATATGTCTTCAATCAGAGAGTGGATCTTCATCTTGGGATATGTTCAGGTGACTGAAGGTGAGTGGGGGTGTGTGTGAGAAGGGTATGGGGTTGTGGGTGCTGAGTGGAAGATTGTGATGGCAGGTCAGATGAGTGAGGAATGATTTTCTTTGCTTATAGGGTATAAAAAAAACATTGAGAGCCAGCCTGGTGGTGCTGAGGGTTGAGGCACTGGACGCCACACCTCGCTCCACACCAGCGACCCAGGTTTGGGAGCAGACTCAGGTCACTGGTGGGTCAGCTGGGAAGTGATAGGCTTCAGCATCCCATGATAGCTTGCCTACTCCGGGGAGGGTTGAGACCATGGTCTGCACACTTGTCTGACTCCAAGCAGAGGCTCAGAGTACTACAAGCCCCAAATTATACAGCATGACATTGACGTTCAATGCCTTGACATCGGGGGTCTCACGCTTTAGGGAAGGGAGAAAAAGGAAAAATAGCCTACCATCACCAGGAAGATGGAGCTCCAGAGACGTGTCCTCTATGTGCCTCTGCCCACCCGATGGACCCGGACTGATGAAATGTAAGTGATGGGTCATAGGGGCTCTGCCCCATCCCCACTCAGGGGTAAGCCGTAGCTCCATGGGGATCCTGGGGTCAATCAGGAAGGGTGGAAGGCAGAGGGATGTCTGCCTTGGGGCTCCTGATGGGTCGGGAATGGCAGGATGGGAAGGTGGAATAAACAGATATTTCAAAAAAAAAACATTGAGGGATGATTTTCTTTATAGTAGCTTATTCTGACACTAGAGATTGGGCACCCCAATGTCAGGCTACATTTTGTGGACCATGTGCTGGTGATGGGGAGGTAAGAGAAGTCTATAGAAGAGGTACCAGTGATGGGTACCTTGGTCCACATATGTTTTAAAGAAACTCAGGAATGATGGGTGGAAAACCTGAAGGGGAAGGGGGAGAAAGAAGTGATAATGTGGGTGGGCACTCCAGTCCACTAAATGAATGATTAACATAGATAGAAAGGTAGATGGATGGATAGATAGATAGATAGATAGATAGATAGATAGATAGATAGATAGACAGACAGACAGACAGACAGACAGATAGATAGATAGATAGATAGGTAGATAGATAGATAGATAGATAGAGAGACAGAGAGATAGATAGATAATATAGACAGAGATTGAAAGAGAGACACAGAGGCAGACAGACAGAACAGATGATCGGCGACTCACTCCTGTCACTGCGGACTGCAGCACAAGTTCCAGCTGCAAATACAGAACTCAAGTAAGTTCCACTGTTCTCATACAGAGAATGCAGGTGGACAGCTCCTCTCACTAAACTGGGCACCCTTCATTTTAGGGTTTCCAAAAAAGGTATTTCAGGGAAGGTTCTTAAAAAACAAACAGCAGTATCTAGCTTAGCAGGTACCATTTAGCGAGGTTCAAGTGCTTGATTTTTAAAAACAGATAATTTTTATGCATGTTCAGTGTTTGTGAATTTAAAATAAGAAAAAAAAATGGCAGCCAACACATTTGGTATTTTTGTCAGCATGAAAGATAAATCATGGAAATGAGCAATTGTGGTATTTTTTTTATTGTTTGAGTCAGGACGTTAACTCTAAAATAGTTTTAACTCTGGAACCATATACTATTTTTTCTTGAAATCTTCCAAAGGCATACCCTTGGCATGGGCTCCTTCAACCCTGAAAAAATTAATGAAAAAATTCCACACTATCTAGGCTGTAGGTGAGAGCAAAAAATGCCCAATGTTAAGTACAGACACCAGATGTGTTTGTTCTCTTTGTTGGTACTCTGTAACTTGAAAACAAAACAAGATGCCATCACAGAACTTATTTACATTTTGAGATTCCTGCAGCATGACCATGCATGCCAAATTTTGGGCTAGTTCATTAAAATAATGCCAGTGTTATTAATGTGCAAAAATAGAGGTTTAACATTAAATAGCCTACTCAACCCTATCTATAGGGGTGCTACTGTGTCCCCTATAATAGAAAAGTATCATGTCTACATCTGATTAATGAATACAAAAGAACAAATTCAGTTTAGTTGAAATTAATGAATGGATAATATCATTATGATATGACATGTTAAGCATTTTATAGCTTCATTGGATGATAAAATGATCAATGGACTGGTGCTGATAATGCAGACTCACTGACCATGGCCTCAAACCTATAGCTCAATGCAGCAGATCCTTGGGGCACAGGCCCAGGCCTGTAGCTTGATGTTGGGTCATGAGGGTAGGGGCTAGGTGAGGAGGATGAGCATTTGGGTTGAATAGACTGTATTGCCACATTCACTTGCAGCAGTGCAGTGTCTCAGGTTACTGCATGACAAAAGGGATTAACTGCTATTGAAATTGCCTTGTATCCTATTGTACTTCTCCTGCAGAACTGCTTTGCATCCTAACTAGTTTCATTTATATATAAAAGGACCATGTCAATCATGATCTGAATTAAAGATTCTTTGTAAATTTCTTAATGCTAGTTTAAGGTCAGTAGAACATATTACTGGTTTCCAGATAGCATTACTTATCATAAAGGGAATCCTCAATAATGAAAGCATGGAATGGTAAGGGCAGGATTATTCTTGGTGACACCTTAGTAGTGTTAATCTTTCTTACACAGTGTGCCATACAGTGGTCACTAAAGATACAGTATCTGGACATGTACTGGATGCCACAGTTCTGTGAGGGTGTGAGGTGAGAACTCTGTAGTGAAGTGTGGTTTGCAGTCCATGAGTTGTGCCTCTTGGGATCAGAGCCTAAGTGCTGTAGATTTAGGGATTTGTCTGTGATTTGTGCCTGGTAGAGCTGTGCAGAATATGGAACTCCATCTGCAGAATTTGTGGAATGACAATTCTGCTTCCTGAATGTTTTTTGGAATTTTATGAATAATCATGCAGATATCTGAAAAGCATTTCTGGCAAACTGTGATTTAATTTCCCCCAGATCATGTAAACTACAGAATCATTTTACATAGAAACATAGAATCTGTCAGCAGATAAGGACCATATGGCCCACCTAGTCTGCCGTTTTTCCTACTCACTGCTGCAGCCCCAGAACCTATTTGAGCTGTGACTGTCCTGTTTTGCACTTCTCCAGGGTGCTCTTATGTCTATCTCATGCACTCTTGAACCTCCATATTGTTTTCACCCCCAGCTAATCACCAGACCCTTCCGGGTCTCTTAGGGTGCCTGACTGGTACAGAACTCAGGTTAGGCAGTGCTCGATGTTGGGGGTTCAATGGCTTGTAACTGCCCCTCAGATAAATTGATCGCGTTCTGAGGATTTTGGCAGCACTCCAGTGCTGAGTGAGATTTAACATTTATACTAAAATCTGTGCTGCAGCTTGACTGACTGCAGCTAGTCACCTGACCCTCCTGGGTTTTTAATGGTACCTGAAACAAAACTCAGGTCTATTTCTGGTGAAGTTTGAGGAGGGTTCCTTGGCTTGCCAGCACCCCTCACTTACACTTAAGTCATCTAGTGGATTTGATCTCAGGCCATTGCATATTTGATTTATGCAACATCCATTTACCTGCATTCTGCTTTTAAATATACAGTCTATGAAAGATTTAACTGTTTTTCTTTCAGTTAAACCCATCTTCTGTGATGTGCAGTGCTTTTGTAATGCCATCAGTATTGTAAAAGCTAGTCTCTGATTTGTTCATCATTCCATGGTAATGTACGTAACCTTCAAGATATTAATTATGGCAACAAACAAGATATGATATTTTGAGGTTAGAGAAAAGTATTCTGTACCACTTGTTATCTTTTCATTTGTCTCTTCACTGGTGTTCTATAAATACGTATACAGTTATTTCTTTTTGTTTTCTTGCTCTGTGGTATTTAAAGCCAGCTCTGTACGAGCCCACCCATTGTACCATTACACATGCTCCAACCAGTGACATCACTGATTACAATCAGTCAGTGACAACTGATGCTGACACCACTTGATCCATGAGCCACTACATTGATTACAAAGAGCAGCTTCATTATACAGCCCAATGGCATAGGGACAGCATACTGCACTGCCACCAAGGAGGCCATGGTTCATGTTCATATCCCCAAATCACATGCTGAGGCTGGCTTGTGCAAAGCACACCATGGAAGTGAGACACTCAACTTCTGGAGGGGGTCAGGGGCTGCAAATGTTTCATGCACCCTGCCTGCTAACAAGTCAGAGAGGAAAATAGTGTTGGCTCTGAAGGCAGTTACTTGTCTGCCCTCTCAGACAGAGGAAGTGTACAACTTAGGTGGTCCCCAGTATCAAAGTGGTAGGGGCTGGAGGATGAAAAAGGACCAAATGGGAAAAACCAAAAGAATAAAAAATAAAGCTGCTTTTCAATGTGAGCAATTTTCATCAAAGTGCCAAATTATTCAAGCAATGTTCTCACATCAGGGACCACTGACTTATTGTTGCCAGTGATGTTACTGATTGAAGTAGCAGAGCTCCAGAGGCAGTGATCAGCCAGATAAGAGTATGCTTTATTACAGGGTTTATTTGACTGAAAAACACAGCAGAAATCTCTAATGTATGCTTAAAACTTGTGGGGGGCAGTACACGGAAGGGAGGAGGAGGAGGAACCACATCGGGAGGACAAAGGGAGGGTTCTTGTTGATGGCACAGATGCCATTGGAGGGGACTGGGAACATGTGGCTGCAGGATGCCAATAGGCTCCTGTAGCTCTCATTTAACACCCACAATCCCAAGTGACCTCTGCCATGCGCGACCCCAGAGCATGAGTGACATAATGCAGGAGTATGGTTGTGACTAAATGATGTCTGTGGGCATCAGCAAGGTGTCTGCAGGGAGGACTGCAGGCTGCAGACCATGTTGGTCAGTGCACTGTAGGTAAAGTACACTACAGGAGATGGGAAGAGAAGTAGAGTTTGTGTTTACATAGTGACGGACTACGTGCATAGAACTACTATCAAGGAGGAGAAACAAATAAGGGTAGGAGTAAAGCAAAAAGTTAAATAAAATAAGAATATAACAAACAGGAAGGGAGCAAAACCCTCAGGTAACACCAACATTCAATAACCAGCAAAAAAAGGGGAGTGCAGCAAAACCCTATCTAGGGTCATCCTATTTGTGAATTACAAATAGGAAACAACAGAAAATCATAGCTCAGGTGGTTAGGCTGGCTGGAGAGGATGTGGAAGCTTAGAAGCTGGCTTAAACTGTAGGACTGCTTGGAGGGGTGGAAGAGAAGGGAAATGGGGAGAAACAGAGGACAAGATGGGGAAGGGAGGGTGGTCAGCTGCAATAGATGTGGGGTCACAGTCTTTCTAGGAACGGAGTTTAGTACAGGGGGATATCTACTGTTCAGAAACCTTGAACAACTCAGGGCAGAGAAAAGGGGCCCGATTCCAAAATGCATGGTGCAACTTGGGAGCGTATGCAAGTTGCACCATGCGGTGCTACGCTGGGGACCCTGTGCCCTATTTTAAGACAGGCAGGGTCCCCCGGCACTTACACCCACGACTTGCAGCAGCTGCAGGCTAGAACCAAGTGAATGGTGCACTGGACCTGGGTGCTGCAAGTCATGGCACACAATCAACTGCCCCCCTAGAGCACCCCACCCCATAATGCACCCGAACGCACCTAGAGGCATTGGGGGGGCTGGCCAGTTGGCACTGGTGATCGGGGGGCACAATAGAAATTGGACCTGGTGGTCCACACAGTTCGGGGGTGGGGGGCATGACAGTGCAGGAAGGGCACACACATGTGTTTACCGAGGTGCTGTGGGGGGCATCCATCACTGTGCCAGGATGGATGCCCCTTAGACCACCTCCTAGCTGGTCTAACCCCACGATACCATTGCCTCTTCTGAAAAAGCATAAGTGGATTACGGCAGCCGCCCTTCCAGAATAGGGCGCAGTTGCTGCCGTAACCCACCCTTGCACCATGCCGATGTGGGTTGCAGGCATAGTGGGTGGAGTAGCCCACCTTTGGTGCAACCTGCATATGGTGTGACACAAGGCACCTTCTGGAATAGCACATTGCATTATGCCTGGTGTAAGGTGCGATTTGCTCCATGGGGTTTGGCGTAAATAGCCCTGCGCCAGTCATAACATGTCTTGAAATTGGGCCCAAGGTGGCTAAGATGGGAGTTGGAAAAGTGGGGAGGAGAAGCCTGAGGGAAGAAAAGTGGCTAAAAGGGGAGGTAAAGGCTGCCTCAGGGCATTTGAACAGCAGGAACAGGATGGAAGAAGAGGGGTTACGAAGTTGTCCAAGGACCTCTCCTCCTCAAAGAAAATGTGGAACCAGGGCAGGGGATTGGCAGGTGGTAAGGGGAAGGGGTAAGTGGGTAAGAGGATCAGTACAAGGAGAAAGGGGAGTGAAATGGGGTGGGATTACAGAGGAATGTTCTGATTTGGGGGGACCTTCATCAAACAGGTATGTGGTACTGGCCAGTCTAGAGAGACAGGGACAGCTGAGGGTAGAGAATCGAGATAGCACCAAGTCAAAGGATAATTACAAGGGGTGGGAGCAGTGAGTAGCCTGGGAGGGCAAGGAGAGAAAAGTAGTCAGGGTGGAGCAAATGAAGGGGGGGGGAGGTGAAGTTAGGGGAGGGAACAGGCAAGCAAAAGTAGCCTTAAAGGGATGGGAACAGGGAAGAGTGGTGAAGAAGTTGGATAAACAGTGTTGGTACAGACAGAAAAACACCCAGGACAGGCAGAGAGAAGACAAAGGGGGAAGAGGTTGTTTAACCAGGAGTGCACAGGCGGGCGAATAAGAATAATAATCTCATAGATTTTTTTGACTGGGTAACCAGAGTGGTAGACCAAGGGGGAGCAGTTGATGTTGCCTACCTTGACTTCAGCAAAGCTTTCTATACTGTTCCACATAGAAGATTGATTAATAAGCTGGGTAGGCTCGTGGTGGGTCAGATGTTGGTCAACTGGGTGGAAAACTGGTTGACGGGCAGAAAACAGAGAGTGGTGGTAAACGGTATACAGTCAGAAGAGATGCAAATCACAAGTGGGGTACCTCAGGGATTAGTCCTGGGGACAGTCCTCTTCAATATCTTCATCAGTGACATTGCAAATGGACTGGAGGGTAAAGGTTTGTCTGTTTGCAGATGACATCAAGATTTGCAACAGAGTAAATGATCCAGATGGTGTGGGCAGAATGAGAAGAGATCTGGATAAACTAGCAAAATGGTTGGAAGATTGGCAACTGGGGTTTAACGCAAAGAAGTGCAAGATCATGCACATAGGAAAGAGAAACCCTGAGGCCACCTATAGGCTGGGTGAGGAGTTGCTTGCAGTCACAAGGGAAGAAATAGACTTGGGCGACATCATCACCGATGACCTGAAATAATCCAAGCAGACCTCTAAAGCAGAAGGTAAGGCTAGAGGGATGTTGGGGTGTATTAGTAGGGGTATCACAAGTCGGAAGAGGGTGGTAATGATCCCTCTTTACAAGACACTGGTTAGGCCCCATCTGGAGTACTGCATGCAGTACTGGAGGCCACACCTTCACAAGGACATTAATCAAATTGAGGCAGTCCAGAGAAGGGCAACCATAATGGTGCATGGACTGCATCAGGAAACATATGAGGACAGATTAACTGAACTCAATATGTATACCCTAGAGCAAAGGAGGGAGAGAGAGGTGATATGATTGAAACATTCAAACACCTTTAGGGCATTAACAAGGTGAAATAGTCTAACATGTTTCAATATAAGAAAATTAGCAGGACAAGAGGACACAGCATGAGATTAGAGGGAGGCCAATTGAGGGGTAATGTGAGGAAGTTCTTTTTCACAGAAAGGGTGCTGGATGCATGAAACGGCCTACCTCAGGAAGTGGTGGATATGAATATGGTGCAGGGCTTCAAACAGGCATGGGATGGGCATAAGGGAGCAATACAGATGAGTATGAATAGATAGGCCATTGACAGAGCAAAGGCCTACGGCACATTCATAAGGTAGAAAAAGAAATGGGCAGACTGGATGGGCCTTGCGGTCCTTATCTGCCGTCAGCTTCTATGTTGTTTCTATGTAAGCCTGCAGGGGGTGAAAGGGTGATTATCACTGGGGATTTCATAATTAAAGGTATCCACTGGGGAAGAAGGAGAACTCAAGGAATTGAAGAGTGGTTGTTTGTATAGCAGGGATGAAGTCAGGGAGAGCAGAACCTGTTGTAGGATCAAGGAAGTTGTAAGGGGGTTGGATGGAAAGCCTCACTTGGTCATCCACCTGGGAACCAATGACTAAGCCAGCAAAGAGGTGGGGGTGATACAGAATAGGCACATGGAGCTAGCAAAGAGCTGCAAGGAATCAATGGGTTCTGTGGCCTTTTCTGTGGTAATTCTTATCACTGAGGCTAGCACAGTCAGAACAAATTCTAGCAAGAGACAGTATTGCTGCAGCCGAGGTCTGGTAGAACATGACACTGTCCGCTGTGTTTAAGATGGCCGCTGGAGTGTTCTGCGTGCATCCATTCCCATAGCAAGCTCTGACATTGTATTATAAAACCTTCCCTCAGAATCTTCCAGATACTGAGTCTGCACTACAAAACATAAAAACGAAGAACTTATTGGCAGATATGGACTGCTAGGCCCATCAAGTCTGCCCGTATGCCCTACAAATGTTTGTGGCCTCTGACCCTACCTGGTCAAGGGCATTCACCCCTCCCTCCTTCCCTCCCTCCCACCTCTAAGGTTTCCTTATGCCTATCCCAGAGGGAGGGGAGATAGGACTGTGCTCACCCCACCACCTCCTATGGCAGACTATTCCATGTGTCCACAACCCTCTCCATGAAGAAAAACTTCCTCACATTTCCCGTTACCCTGACCCCTTCTAATTTAATATCATGCCCCCTCATTCTTTTACTCATCTTATATTGGAAGAAGTCTCCCCCACCAACACCTTGTTTATGCCCTTAATCATAGAATCATAGAAATTTGATGGCAGAAAAGAACCCAAGTGGCCTATCTAGTCTGCCCTTTTCCCCTTATTTACCCATCTCCTATATCACAAACCCTTCCCCTCCCCACTTTACCAACCCCTTGTGTCTGTCCCATGCCCTCTTGAATCCCTCCACCATTTCCTCCCCTACCACATCCTCCAGAAGTCTGTTCCAGGCTTCCACCACTCTCTCAGTGAAGAAACACCCCCTCACATTCCCCTTGTATCTTCCCCCTTCTAGTCTTAGACTATGCCCTCTTGTTCTAGTTTCATCTTTTGAATAGACTCCCCCTTCACCTTGTTAATCCCTTTGACATACTTAAAAGTCTTGATCATGTCTCTCCTCTCCCTTCTTGTCTCCAGTGAGTATAGATCCCTTTCCCTCCCCCTCTGCTCATATGACTTCCCATGCATGCCTTGCACCATCTTGGTTGCCCTGCGCAGCACCCTCTAGAACCCATTAATATCTCTTCACAAATGTGGTCTCCAGAACTGGATCCCATACTCCAGTTGCAGCCTCACCATTGCTTTAAAAAGAGGTATGATTGCATCCTTCCTTTTGCTGGTTATGCCCCTCCCTATGGATGGCAACACTCAATTCGCCTTCTCCACAGCCTTGCTGCACGGTTTCCTACCTTCAAGTTGTTTGATATTATTATCCCCAGATTCTTCTCCTGCTCTGTTGTCTTCATTTCCTCTCCCCTAGTGTATATGTGGCTTGTAGATTTTTATGTCCCATGAGCATCACCTCACACTTTCTGACATTGAAAGTCAGCTACCACATGTCTGCCCACCTTTCCAGAGTCTTTAGGTCCTACCTCATGTCCTGGGGTATCCACCCTATTTCAGAATTTTGTAATATCTGCAAATAGGCACACCTTCCCTTCCAGTCTTTCCTCTATGTCACTAATGTACACATTAAAAAGGAGGGGGCCCAGCACCTACCGTTGTGGTACCCCACTTGTCACCTTCCCCACCCCAGAGTATACTCCATTGACCACCACACTCTGGCTTTTGCCCATCAGCCTGTTTTCCAACCACCTAGTTCTTTTCTGTCCCACCCCTAGGCTTTTGAGTTTATTTATCTGCCTTCTGTGAGGGACAGTGTCAAAAGCCTTTCTGAAGTCCAGATAGGCCATGTCCACTGCCCCTCCTTGGTCGACTACCTGTGTCACGCAATTGAAAAACTCTATCAGGTTTGCCTGACATAACTTCCCTTTTGTGAATCCATGTTGCCTATTGTCTAACAAGCCCCTGCTTTCTATGTAGTCCACCACCTTTTGTTTTATTAGTACCTCTATCACCTTTCCCACTATTGAGGTGAGGCTGACTGGGCAATAATTTTCCACCTTCTCCCTGCTACCCCCATTGTGCAGGGGCACCACATCTGCCCTTTTCCAATCCCCTGGCACTCTCTCTGTATCTAGGGATAAGTTAAATAGGCTCATCAGAGGGGCCATCAGCTCCTCCCTTACTTCACTGAGTATCCTCAGATGCAAACAATCTGACCCCATTGCCTTGTTCACCTTCAACCTTCCTAGCTCTTCCCTTACCCTATACTCACTGAACAGAATATACTCCATCTTTTTGACATCACTACCCCTCCCTTTCAGTTCAGGTCCTCTACCCATCCCTTCCTCTGAATACCAAGCAGAAGTAACTATTTAATACCTCTGCTTTCTCAAAGTCACCCTCTAGTATCTTACCTCCTTCCCCCTTCAGTTGAACTATCCACTGCTTCACCTTCCTCCTTTCCCCTACATATCTAAAAAACGTTTCATCCTCCATTTTGAACTGCCTTGCAATTTTCTCCTCCGTGTCAGCTTTGGCATTCCTTATCTTCCATCCCACTACTTTCAGTTTCTCCCTGCAAGCCGCTCTTTCCTCTGCATCTTCTTGTGCTTCCTGAAGGCCCTTTTCCATTCCCTGATTGCCCCTATCACCTCCCTTGTAAACCAAAGTGGTCTCCTTCTTTTCTTGTTTTTACTTACTTATCTTATGCAAATTTCTGTGGCCCTCAGTATCCCTTCCTTGATAGCCTCCCATGGCTCTTCTACTCACTTTATATTCATCTTTCCCTTTATCTCTTCACTAAATACCCTCCTCATTTTAATAAAGTTTGCTTTTTTAAAGTTCAAACCTGTTGTGCTGGTCCAGTATGTCTCCCTACCCACTTTCACCCTGAAACTTACCGTTTTGTGGTCACTAGTACCGAGATCCTCCCCTATCACCACCTCATCCACAGTTTCCCCATTTGTTAGGACTATGACTAGTAAGTTGTCCCCCCTAGTAGGTTCCCTTACCGCTTGTTGCAAGAAAGCTCCTTGCAGTGACTCAAGGATCCCCCTGCTTTTAGCTGTTACTGCTGCTGGGATCTCCCAATCCAAATTGGGGAGGTTAAGATCTCCCACTAGCAGAATCTCCCCCTTATGAGCCATTTCTGCAATTGCCTTTATCAGTTGCTTGTCTCCCTTGTCCCCCTGCATTGGAGGTCTGTATATCACCCCCAGCCTCACTGATTCCCCATTTCTTTTATCTAACATGACCCATAGGACCTCAATCTCTCCTGTCTCTCCTTCCCTTCCTTCCATTGCCCTTATGTTGTCCTTAATGTTCAGTGTGACCCCTCTTCCCTTGTTACCAGTCCTGCCCTTCCTAAACAGGTCCTTAAGGTACTTGAATGTTTCTATCATGTTCCTCCAATCCCTCCTCTCCGTCAGCGAGTACATATTGAGGTCCTTTTATCTCTCCTCATATGTTTTCTGATGCAAGCCCTGTACCATCTTAGTTGATCTTCTCTGGACTGCCTCCACCCTATCAATGTCCTTACGAAGGTGTGGCCTCCAGAATTGTACATGGTACTCCAGTTTAGGGCTTACCAGCATTTTATACAATGGCATCACTCCCTCCTACGTTCTGCTAGTGATACCTCTGCCTATGCAACCCAGCATGCCACTGGCCCTCCCTGCAGCCTTAGTACTCTGCTTAGACACCTTTTGGTCATCATAAATTATAACCCCTAGGTCCCTTTCTTTCTTGGTGATCATGAGCAACCTCCCCTCATCCTGTAGCTCTCCTCAGGGTTCCCCCATCCTAGATGCATTATTTTACACCTCTTTAAGTTGATCCCCAGTTGCCACTCCTCAGACAATTTTACAAGCTTCCCCAGGTCCCTCCTCATTCTCTCTACCCCATCTGGAGTATCTACCCTGTTGCAGATCTTGGTGTCATCTGCAAACAGGCAGATATTTCCCTCCAGCCCTTCTGCAATGTCACTAAAGAAGATATGAAATAAGAGTGGCCCAATGACTGATTCCTGAGGTATCCTGCTGGTCACCCCCTCTCTCTGGATTGGATCCAATTTACCACCACCCTCTGCTTCCTGTCTGTTAGCCAGATCCTAACCCAGTTTACCATCTTGTGCTCCATGCCCAGACTACCCATATTGTTAAGCAGCCTTTTATCTGGGATGGTGTCAAAGGCCTTGCTGAAATCAAGGTAAGCAATGTCCACCACCCCTTTGAGTTACCTCTTTCATCCCTCAGTCAAAAAAATCTATCAGATTCATCTGACATGGCTTTTCTGCTGTGAATCCATGTTGCCTTGGATCCTGGGCACCACTGAATTTCAAGTGTGACTCTATTCTTTCTCTAAACAGTGCCTCTATTATCTTACCCACTACTGCGGTGAGGCTGACCAGCCTGTAGTTCCCTGCCTCCTCTCTACTACCACTTTTGTGTAGTGGGACTACATGTGCCATCTTTCATTCCTCCGTAACCACTCCTGTGTTGAGTGACTTGGTGAACATGGCTGCCAGAGGTGCTGCTCACTCTTTTAGCAGTTCCCTTAATACCCTTGGGTGTATGCCATCTGGCCCCATCACTTTGCCCACCTTCAGTTTTGTGACCTCCTCCAGGACTATGGAGTTAAAGGCCTCTATCCCCACTCCTGTTAAATACAAACAAGAAAAAGTATTTGCTTTGCACAGTGTGAATACTCTTAACATTCATTTAAAGGGAATCCCATTACAGCATGCAACCTCTATAAAGCTGTATTGATTTAACTATGTACATACAGTATCACTGTCAAAAGGTGTATGTAAAATTACTTACTATATAGAACTGGTAACATTAATACTATGCTGAAACCAGCTACACGCTGCAGCCTGATCAGAGGATCCGAGAAAATGTTTCACACAATTAGAAAGTGCTGAAATGCTAAATTGAGGTTATATCAGCCAGCCAGTTATTAAGAACCAACCAAGCAGGTATGAGGGCCTCTAATCTTTTTCTACCAGTAAAAGTTGTCTGTTTTAAATACAGTACTCAATTATTATTGGAGCAGAAATCATCACCCAATGAAAGCCTATATTGTAAACTCTATGCATGTTAGTAAAATCCAAGGTGAGACATGACAGAGTGAAACTCACACATGTGGTAACAGATCAGTGAAATGCATCACAATTCTCAGTGATGCATTGACTCACTGTGTCACCAAATGAGCTTGACCAATATGATTTTAAGTTCAAATTTTCAGTGTGCTATCTTGAAGCAAGCTGGTACAACCAGGAAGCATACTAACAGCTACACTATTCTGTGCAAGTTCTTGCAGTAATTTAATTAACCATGCCACATTTTAGCAACTTGCGTCTTAAAAATGTAAACTATATGCCTTGTCATTCTACTCAATTTCCAGACCAGTGACTAAAACTTAGTCCTAGTTACTTCTTGAAGAGGATCTTGTTCGGTTCACTTTGGTATAACAGTAATCTTCTCTCACATTTGTGGGATTTGGAAATAGTCCAGTCTGTTTTGAATAATGCGTTAATGTGAACCTCCATGCAGGTGGGTTTGTAGGACACATCACAAGGAGCAACATTTGCTCATACTAAATGCTTGGAAATAAGAGTGAGATGACTGATGAGACTGTGGAACACCACCATTCTGATTTACCTTTTACACACAGGGCACAAACCAGATTCACAAGCTAGAAGTAAAGGAAAAAGTACTATTCGCTCATTGAGTGCAGCATGCAAAGACGTTGCAAATAAACTGAAAACATACAAAAGTAAAAATGTCACGTTACCCCTCCATTGAAATGGAGAATATACTAACAGTTATGCAAGTGCAGCTTTGTGGATTTGTAATCCATTAACTTTTCCAATTTTGTGAGCACCAGCTGTGTTCCACTGCTGAGCAATTATGGCAGACAGTCCCAGGAATTATGCCAGCTCAGGGTTTTATCACCAATCGAAAAAACAAACCTCAATGTTCATACTGTACTGTCATATACTGTATATACTCGGTTATTCTGAGCACTTACATTTATATCAGATATTGAGAGTACGTGAAAACTTAAAGACAATGACAAGACACTGCTAATATGATTGTCACTATACTTTGAACATTGCTGGCCATTTCTTATCCCACCATATGAGACTGGGGTATTACCTCAGAATATGTGCATTGAAATTATCTGTGGGCTGAAGAGTCATTTTGAAACATATGCAGAAAGTCACATTTCTGAAGCAAACTGACTGGCAAGCATGTGTTTTCCAGTTCGCTGGTAGCACTAGTACAAAAAAAATGGCAGTTATATGTGTTGGTAAGAAAAATAAAAACAATTTTTTTAAGCTATACATATTTTCTGTATAGTACATTAATGACACTTAAAACCAAGCATAAGTAGAATATGTTAAAACATGAAAGCAATCCCCTTTTAAATTATTCTCATATCACATGTGAAAAAAGCAATAACTATGATATTTTCATCCCAGTCAGAACACAACACATGGGCGAACAAGCCAATTTTATTAGAAGGTGTAATTGATTTAAATAAGAGAATAGCAAGGAGAGTGGAATAGATGTTAATGCAGCGGATTACTAATCCGTAAAATACAGAAATGTGTTCACAGGATGCAACTCCCCTGATTCTCCACCAAGTCTGAAATGTAGAGCTCCTGACCCCATTGGTACATCTGTGGAAAAAAGGAGGCTTGCCACTAAATGGCAGGCCAATTTGTCCAGGGCCCCAGTCAGGGATAAGGAGCCTGGGGGAAGGGAGGAAGGGGAGGGCCAGACACCTCACTACAGGGATGGATGACAGGCAGTAGGAGCTCACTAGCTATTGGCTGGGGGGGGCCAGGGAAGGGGACCAAAAGAAAGGCCACTAGGAGGTACTTAAGGGCATGCAACTAGAATGCACCCTCTTTTCTTGCTGTAAAATTTCACTGAGGATTTACAGCACATCACTTGGCAGTTTTGAGGTAAGGCACAAAGGTTTAGCTGTTTTCCTGGCATTTAAGTAGTTTGTATTGAGACCAGCTAGGAGGACTGTGGTTAAAAAGGTATGCGAGTATGAGATAAACACTGGAGGGCTAGTTCTCACCTGAGGCTACTTTGGGAATGGCTCCCAACAAGCATGGTTGTTCTGGGCCCAGATGGTCATGGGTGGCACCCGGTGCTAAGCCTGCAATGTTTGTACCCAGTTTTGGAGGTAGTGGAGGGGATGCCTGGGCGTGGGAACCAGGACTTGATCAGGTGTGTTGTAAGAAGTAGGAATAAAAAGGAGGCGAGCAGCTCTTGGTGATTGGCGACTGGTTGTGTCACAGGGGAGTGCTAGTATGTGCTGCATAAGCGGGGAGCTGTATTGCCAGGGTTAGCGGGACAAAAAAAACACGGTGAGAGTGGAACGGTGGTTTTGTATACAGACTGCAAAGTGAGGAGATTGGCTTCTGTGGGGCTGAGGGGCCAAGCATTGTTGGCAGCAAGCTCGATGTTCTACGTGATTCTGAGCATGCATCTTGGGGAGGGACAGGCGCTAGACTGCGTTGGAACTGGATCAGGATGTGGTGCACCAAAAAAGGAGGCAGTTCAGGGGATAATGCCCAGGAGATGGTACCAACGATTATGTTTAGCCCCCATTAAATACCCAGTCTGAGTAACGAGTGTTGGGAACAAGAAAATGGGCCTGAAACAATGGGGCGCAGCAGCAATTATGGCAAAGGAATGAGTAATCCTGTTTACATGATTTCCTAACTGTTCAAAAAAAAAGAGGAAAAGCATCGGCAGGTTCCTTTGCAGGCTGTTCTGGTGGCTATTTACATGGGGTTTGCTGTTCCTAGCAAGTGGGGCGGTATGGCTAGGGGTTGAAAGACATCAAAGTGTTTGCTGTGCAATGAAAAGGAGGCAGATCAAGGGATAATGCCCATGAGAATGTACCAATGTGGTATTTAGCGACAGCAGGTTTCCGAGGCAGTGTTTCTGGTGGCTAACTACACAGAGTTGCTGTTTCCAGCAAGTGGGGTGGTCTGGCTATGGGGAAAATGCCATCAAAGTGTTGTTTCCCTGGTACAAGTCGCTGCTGAGCCAATTATGGCAAGAGACATTGTATGATTAAAAGAGGCTTAACCATACCCCGCTTACAGGTGGGGGTGCAGCCACATTTCTTGGTGGCAAGCTGGGCGAGGTGTGGATAGTGGAAGCATGCCCGTTGGTTACCTAGGAGTGTACCTAAGATCCATCTGAAGGAGAAAATGTTTGCGCAGCATACTTCTCATCCCTGCTTAAGAGGTGGGTGAAGGGGACAGACATGATGACCCCTGAGCCCCCTTTTGATTGGAAATTACTATGTTACTATTTAATACTTGTTTGTTGCAGTTGTCTGTGCCTTCTGTGTAATCGAAGTTTAAGGTGAATTCGGCAAGATTTCTTGTAAAAGTGAAAAATTCCTGTAATGTATCAGGCAGCCGAGGAGAGGCTGGGGAAGCTGGCCGTGTGGCATGGCTGCCATGTAGTTCTTGACAGTGATGGGGGGCGGCTAAGGGGCACTGCAGGTAGCAATGGGTACACCGGCAATGCAGCGAGGGAAGGAGAGGTGACTGTGGGCGTGTCCTCTGGTGGAGGACCACGCGGTGGATGGGGAATATGTTTGTGGCCTGCATGATAGGGAGGGACCTAGCATTGCACAGGGCAATGGGCTGGGGCAGGGGCGACGTGGCCCCAGGCAAGAGAACCAAAGCAAGGGAGAATAAAAGGAGCAAGGGATGAGGGGCTGGTGCAGGTAAAAGGCCCAGGTAGCCGCCTTGGGGGGGGGGTCAGGCCTATCTGACATGGGGAACATGAAAATGGGTTGGACATTTACAAGGAAGCTCAACAGTGAAGTCACTGGCAGGGAGCAGTGGGAGACTGGCTGTGCTCGGTAGGGCAGGGCTCGGGGACGTGCTGGGGGAGGACACTGAGGCCAGGGGCATATATGGGAACTGCAAAAAAAAAAAAGGGATAAGGAGGGAAGGGTATGGGGGGTCTTCCTGTGAAAATGGGAGAGATGCCTCTCAGACCAGGGTCAGTCCCTGTGACCCTAAAAGGGGGGCACTAGCCTGGGACAGGTCTGCTTCAGGTTCGGGGGGATGGGGTTCATGGGGTTCTGTGGGGCAAAGGTCACCCCCCCTTGTTTTTGTTGTGGGGGCCAAATAGCTGTTAGTATAGGAAGGTATTTCACATGTGTTTTGTTATGCAGCTTGAATGAGGATATGGCACCAAGAAGAGGCCCAGCATCTAGCGCTACCATGCTAGTGGAAGCTGCGAAGCTGATGGCACAGATGACCGAGTTGATGGAGGCAGTGAAGAGGAGGGAGGCCAAAGAGGAGGCTCAGAGGAAATGGAAAGAGGGTGACAGAGGGGCTGGCACTGGAAGGGGCAACAAACAACCAAGGAGGGCAGGACCCAGTGCCCTGGATGCACCAAGGACAGGAGAAAACCCAGATCGGACCCCGGATGAGTCGCAACCAGATGGGGGTAAGGTTAAGGTGGGCATGAGCAATGAGACGAACATACAGGAGCACTGTACAGTGGTGTGAAAAAGTATTTGCCCCCTTCCTGATTTTCTCTATTATTGCATATTTGTCACACTGGATGTTTTCAGGTCTTTAGACAAAATATAATATTAGATAAAGGGAACCTGAGTGAACAAATAACACCTTTTTTTTTTTTTTACTTATTTCATTTATTTAATGAAAAAAGTTAACCAACACCAACTGGCACTGTGTGAAAAAGTAATTGCCCCCTAGTTAAATCAACTCAATTAAAGGGATAATTAGAGTCAGCTGATTGAACACAGCCAGGCTTGATTACAGCCAGCCCTGCTCAATATAAACCTCACTTATTTTGACCCTACCATCAGAGTCACGTTGCCAGCACAAAGATTCAACAAGCACATTATGCCATGATCAAAGGAAGTTCCTGAAAGATCAGAAAAAATTGTGTTGCCCTCTATCAGTCTGGAAAGGGTTACAAAGCTATTTATAAGGCTCTGGGACTCCATCGAACCACAGTGAGCCATAATCTCAAATGGAGAACACTTGGAACAGTAGTGAATCTTCCCAGGGTGGGCGGCCTGCCAAAATTACTCAAGGGCTGGCGTAAAATCATCAAGAAGTCTCAAGGATCCTAAAACAACATCCAAGAACTGCAGGCTTCTCTTGCCTCAGCTAAGGTCAGTGTTCATGACTCCACAATCAGAAAGA
This sequence comes from Neoceratodus forsteri, assembly GCA_016271365.2. Classification (NCBI taxonomy): domain Eukaryota; kingdom Metazoa; phylum Chordata; order Ceratodontiformes; family Ceratodontidae; genus Neoceratodus; species Neoceratodus forsteri. The sequence continues at coordinate 1,434,219,240 of CM028131.1, read as the reverse complement.
GACTGGGCAAAAATGGGCTTCATGTGAGAGTAGCAAGGTGGAAACCACTGCTAACCAAGAAGAACATAAATGCTAGTCTCTCATTGCCAAACACCTGGATGATCCACAAGCCTTTTGGGAAAATGTTCTATGGACAGATGAGTACAAAGTGGAACTTTGTGGACGACATGGATCCCATAATATCTCACGTAAAGCAAACACAGCATTCCACAGTAAGAACACCATACCAACAGTCAAACATGGTGGTGGTGGTAGTGTGATGGTGTGGGGATGCTTTGCTGCCTAAGGACCTGGAAGACTTGCCATAATTAAAGGAACCATGAATTCTGCTCTGTACCAGAAAATTCTTAAGGAGAATGTCCAGTCATCCTTCCGTCAGCTGAAGCTGAAGCATAGTTGGGTCATGCAGCAAGACAATGATCCAAAACACAAAAGCAAGTCCACATCAGAATGGCTAAAAAGAAGTAAAATTAAAGTTTTGGAGTGGCCTAGTCAAAGTCCAGACTGAAACCCAATAGAGATGCTGTGTCAGGACCTGAAACGAGCAGTTCATGCTCGAAAACCTACCAAATGTTACTGAATTAAAGCAGTTCTGCGAGGAAGAGTGGGTTAAAATTCCTCCACAGCGATGTGAAAGACTTGATATTGAATTATAGGAAGTGTTTGGTTGCAGTCATTGCAGCTAAATGTGGCATAACCAGTTATTAAGTGTAAGGGGGCAATTACTTTTTCACACAGTGCCAGTTGGTGTTGGTTAACTTTTTTTCATTAAATAAGTGAAATTAAAAAAAAAAACAAGTGTTATTTATTCACTCAGGTTCCCTTTATCTAATATTACATTTTCTCTAAAGACCTGAAAACATCCAGTGCGACAAATATGCAATAATAGAGAAAATCAGGAAGGGGGCAAATACTTTTTCACGCCACTGTATATTGAAGGGTTGGTAGGTGATATGGGGGAAGAAGGGGTGTCCAAAATCGAGGCAGCATTGCAGGCCATCAAGGAAAAAGGTAAAGAGGAACAGGGGTGGCGGGCACCTCAGTCGGGGCACATAAGTTGTACAACGGCCCACCAGGTTTCACGTTAGGTGGTCAAGTGCCAGCGTCAATTAAAGAAAAGATTTGGAAAGGGAAATACGTGGATATCTTTGGGGTAGTCAATGAGGAGACAGCCAACAGATATGAGCAGACGGAATCGGTGGGAAAGTTGGAGATGGCGGTGGCATTGGCAGTGGTAGGGCACAAGAAACATAGAAGTTGACGGCAGATGAGGACCGCAAGGCCCATCCAGTCTGCACATTCCTTTTTCTACCTTAGAAATGTGCCATCGGCCTTTGCTCTGTCAGTGGCCTATCTATTCATAGTCATTTGTATTGCTCCTTATGCCTATCCCATGCCTGTTTGAAGCCCTGCACTGTATTCATAGCCACCACTTCTTGTGGTAAGCCATTCCATCCATCCACCACTTTCTGTGAAAAATAATTTCCTCACATTCCCCTTAATCGGCCTCCTCTAATCTCATGCTGTGTCCTCTTGTCCTGCTATTTTCCTTATATTTAAACATGTTAGACTCTTTCACCTTGTTTATGCCCTTAAGGTGTTTGAATGCCTCGATCATATCCACTCTCTCCCTCCTTTGCTCAGGGTATACATATTGAGCTCCGTTAATCTGTCCTCATATGTCTTCTGATGCAGTCCCTGCACCATTTTGGTTGCCCTTCTCTGGACTGCCTCAATTTGGTTAATGTTCTTGTGAAGGTGTGGCCTCCAATACTGCACGCAGTACTCCAGATGGGGCCTAACCAGTGTCTTGTACAGAGGATTATTACCTCCCTCTTATGACTTGTGATACCCCTACTAATAAGCCTAACACCCCTAGCCTTACCTACTGCTTTAGAGGTCTGCTTGGATGATTTTAGGTCATCAGTGATGATGATGCCCAAGTCTCTTTCTTCCTTTGTGACTGCTAGCCTCCCCTCCCAGCCTATAGGTGGCTTCAGGGTTTCTCTTCCTATGTTGCATGATTTTGCACTTCTTTGCATTAAATCCAGTTGCCACTCTTCATGACCATTCTGCTAGTTTATCCAGATCTCTTCTCATTCTGCCACCCCATCTGGATCATCTACTCTGTTGCAGATCTTGGTGTCATCTGCAAACAGACAAGCCTTACCCTGCAGTCCATCTGTAAGGTCACTAATGAAGATGTTGAAGAGGACTGGCCCCAGGACTGATCCCTGAGGTACCCACTTGTGACTTGCATCTCTTCTGACTGTATACCATTTACCACCACTCTCTGTTTTCTGCCGTCAACCAGTTTGCCACCCAGTTGACCAACTTCTGACCCACCCAGGCTACCAGCTTATTTATCAATCTTCTGTGTGGAACAGTGTTAAAAGCTTTACTGAAGTCAAGGTAGGCGACATCAACTGCTCCCCTTGGTCCACCACTCTGGTTACCCAGTCAAAGAAATCTATGAGATTAGTTTGACGCGACCTTCCTTTGTAAACCCATGCTGTCTTGGATCCTGTGCCCTATGGTTCCAGGTGTTGCACTATCCTTTCCTTAAGTGCCTCCATAATCTTGCCACTACTGAGGTAAGACTGACCCGGTCTGTGGTTCCCGCCTCCTCCCTGCTACCACTCTTGTGGGCGGGATCACATAAACCCTTCTCCAGTCTTCTGGGACCTCTCCTGTGCTCAGAGACTCACTAAACAATTCTGCTAATGGCTCTACTAGTTCCTCCTTTAGCTCCTTGAGTACCCTGGGATGTATGCCGTCAGGTCCATTGCCTTATCCACCTGAGCTTAGAGCTCTTGTAGGACCCTTTCTTTTGTGAAGGGAGTAGTGCTCACCTCCCTCCCCTGTGTCCATGATGCTGAGCTGTGGGCCTGCCCTACCTTCTCTTCAGTAAATACTGTGCAAAAGTATCTATTTAGAATAGATGCCTTTACAGGGTCCTCCTCCTCATGCTCCCTTTTCTCCATTAAGCTAGCAATACCCTCTGGACTTTCTCCTTTCACTAATGTATCTATAGAAAGTCTTGTCACCTTCTTTTACTGTTCGTGCTAGTGTTTCCTCAGTTTGGGACTTTGCCTGCCTTACCTGCTTCCCTTAGGGCAGTTTGGTATGCCTCCCTATCTTCATCTCGCTGTGTTCCCTTATATTTCCTGAAGGCCAGCCTTTTGCTCTGACCTTTTCTGCTACTATATTTGAGAACCAAAGTGGTTTCCTTCTTCTTTTGCTTCCTTTCTGTCTGACACAATGGGATGTTGCTTCAAGTATTGCATCCTTAATGCTTGCCCACTTTGCCTGTACCCCTCACCTGTGTTTCTTTTTGCCAGGGCTAGCTTAACTCGTTGGCCATCTTATCAAAGTCAGCCCCTCTGAAGTCCCATATTTTTGCCTTGGAATGGGATGATTTAGATGTAGTAGCCAAATTGAACCATACCATGTGATGGTCACTGGCCCCAGGTGACCTTCTACCTGGAGATCTGTGATCCCTTCTTTGTTAGTCAGTACTAGATCTAGGATAGCCCTGTCTCTTGTGGGTTTGCTGTGCCAGTTGTTTGAGGCCCTCCTTGCAGGGAATCCACTATGAGTCTAGTTCTGGCAGATGTTCCTGCTGGTATTGACCAATCTGTATCTGGCATGTTGAGTCTCCTATTATCAGAACCTCCCTTTAGCTGTCATGTTTTGTATATCTTCTAACAGTAATGTGTCTATGTCCTCCCTCTGGTCTGGGGGCCTGTAGACAACCCCAGTTCTTATGGCTGTCCCATTTCCTGTTTCCAGGGTGACCCACAGTTCTTCTGGCTCCTTATGTGTATTCTGAATTTCTGTAGCTTTGATATTTTCATTAACATACAGGGCCCTCCTCCCCTTTTGCACCCGGTCTCTTCTGAACAATACATAGCCAGGTACTGAAGTCTCCAAGTGGTTACTGGTAAACCACGTCTCACTATTGCTACTATGTCCAGTTTAGCCTCTGACATTATGCCTGCAGGTCTGGGATCTTATTTCCCAGGCTGTGAGCATTGTGTACATGATTTTCCATTAGCCAGATTTTGGTGTGTTAGTTGTTGGGTGAAGTTTGGCATTACCCTGTAACGTCGTATGGGAGACAAACCTTTTCTTCCTGGTGATGCAAATGAATGGCAAACATGCTGAATTCCTGTTTGACCACTAGCTGAGGGGAGGTGTTCTTCCCATTCGTACTTGTGGTGCTGCACCCCTCCCATTGCTGGTTTAAATATTCTGAAAAGCACGTCAAACTTCTGCCCCAATGCACTGACTCCTCTTTAGTCAGATGCAGTCCATCAAATTTAAAGAACTTTCACTCCCAGAACTGTTGCCAGTTCCCTACAAATCTGTGTCTTTTTTCCTGGCACCAGCCCTTGAGCCACATGTTTAGCTCCCCTATCTCCCCTTCTCTGACCTTCCGTCCATCTGCTCCCCTCTCCCAGACTGGCAGGATCTCAGAGAAGGAGATGCCGGATGAAACAGATGATAGTTTGTCACCCAGCCTAGTCAGGTTTTCCTTGGTCTCCACAACTGACTGGCTGGCGAGATCTTTAGTCCCTAAAGAAGACAAGGCGGAGGTGGCCAGGTTTAAAGGAAAAAGCATCGACACATGGCAAACAAGGTTTTTGATCTATAGCGCTCTCGTGCTTGAGAAGCAGCCCAACCTGGCAATCCCACTGCTAACCTATATGGCAATCATCAGGGACACATACCAGGTGAAGCTGGGCTTTGGATGGCTTAAGTACGATGAGGTGTTCCGGAGACACATGGCTGCAAAGGTTGATCTGAGGTGGGACTGCACCCACGCTGAACTCTGGGTACGTAAGTTGTCTGGAGCAGTAGTGGCATAGGGAATGGAACAGGTGAAAAAGGGGACTCAAGTCCAGGGTGCCAAGGCTTGCTGGGCTTACAACAGAGCCTCATGTAACTGGCCTAGTTGTAAGTTTAGGCACACTTGCTGTCGGTGTGGGGGGATTGCACATGGCCACAAATTGCAGAACAGGTGGTGACAAGCTGGGACCAGCTGGTGGGCAGGCCTAGATGCAGCCCTTTCGGGGCAGCAGGGGGGAGCCGGCAGGGGACAGGGGGGACTCGGGAGAGGAGGATATGCAGCCAATTATGGATGGAACTAGACCGGAACAGATGGAATGGAAATGGTGGTATCCCGTGGCCTACACACCTTTCAAACGGGCGGCAGTGGAACTCTGGACCAGGGATTACCCCAATAAGGAAGGGGTGGAGTTGTTAAGAAGCAGTTTTCAAGATGAGTTTGTGCTGGGTTTCGGGGTGGGGGCATGGGTGGGGATGCAGGCTAAGAACTTGGGGTCAGTATCAGGAAAGGAAGACATTGTGAAGAAAAAGATCTAGAAGGAAATCCGGGCAGGGTGGGTGGAGGGGCCACTGTCCGACCCCTCCATACGAGTTTCCGGGTGTCACCCCTGGGACTGGTACCCACGAAGCAGGAGGGCGAAATTCAGGTTCATCCATCACCTGTCCCACCCTAAAGAGGGGTCAGTGAATGGAGGGATACAGGAAACTCTCAGCATGGTCTCATACGCATCACTGGACCAAGCTGTGGATTTGATCCAGGTGGTGGAGGGGATGTGGTTGGCCAAGACGGACATCGAGTCCGCATTCCAACTGCTGCCGGTATGGCCGGCGGACTGGGACCTTCTTGGGTTCCAGTTTGAGGGCGGGTTGTACTTCAACAAGGCAATGCCCATGGGATGTTACGAGGCCCGCTCCATGTTTGAGGTTTGAGCTCATGGGTACAGTGGGTGTTTGGGTGGCGGTATGGATGTGGAAGGGTAGTCCATTATTTGGTTGACTTCTTACTGATAGGGACGAGTCAGGCAAAGGCAGGGAAAATCTTAGCAGACTTATAGGATATGTGCAGGTCCATAGGGATCCCACTGGCTGCTGGAAAAACCGAGGGCCAAACGTGAACACTAGAGTTCTTGAGGATTGAGGGGAACATGGAGGAGGAGTGTTTTCACCTCCCAGGGGACAAAGTTGCATGACACAAGGGGCTAATGGCGCTCATGGGGGGGAGGAGGAGGGCACCGCTGGTACAAGTACAACAACTACTGGGGCACCTTAATTTCACCTGCAAGGCCATAAGCCTGGGCAGGGCATTTACTAGGAGATTGAGGAGGGTCACAGGAAAGTGAAAACTATCACACCACTGGGTAGACATCAACAAAAAGGTGAAAGAGGATTTGCAGGTATGGGAGACATTCCTGGAATCCTACAACGGGGTGACGTTTTGACAGGAGGACAGGGCCTCCAACACAGACCTCGAGCTGTACTTGGATGCAGTGGGGGGCCTGGGGATGGGGGCCTACTTCCATGGGGAATGGATCTCAGAGGCTTGGCCAGTACAATGGCACTAATAGGAATGGACAAAGGACATCACATTCCTCAAGATTTTCCCAATATGGGTAGCTTTGGAGGTATGGGGTACATGGATGACAGGGCGTCGCATAGTTTTCTGGTGTGACAACAAGGGTGTGGTCGAAGTGATCAATAGGCAGATAGGCAGGACGGAGTCAGTTGGGGTGGTGTTGAGGGGTATGATCTTGTGAGGACTATGACTCAACCTGTCCTTTAGGGCAAGGCATGTCGAGAGAGCTCGGAATGAAGTAGCTGACTGTCTTTCTCATTTTCAGATGGAGTGGTTCCGAGAGCTGACACCACAGGCCGTGCTCACCCGGATCAGGGTTCCAGATCGGCTATGGGAGGTTGGAGATAGAAGGTCAGGGATTTGTACAAAGGGTCATGGGTGGCCAGCACCTTAAGGGCCTATAAGAGGGTGTGGGTGGATTTCCAGACTTTCAGGGCTGGAATCGGTTTAGAAACTGGCGAACCAGTCAAGGAAGGGTAGGTAATGCAGTACATGGTGAAAAGGTGGGAGGAAGGGGTGGTGCACACCACCATGTGGGCCCAGCTGGTGGTGATCAGCTGGGTTTGCTTGGATAGTGGTGGGTAGATGTTATGGATGGCCAGGCCATCAGACATATGGTAGCGGGCTGGCAGAGGGGTCAGGGAAACCAGCAGGATGGGAGAAGGCCCCTGATGGGGTCCCTTCTCGCAGAGGTTCTGCTGGCAGTGGGCCATGTCTGCTATTTGGCAAATGAGGCTTGCCTTCAGGGCCATTTTTACCATCATGGCAAAGGGTGCTTTCTGGGTTGGCAAAATGGTGGCTCCCAGTAAGGGGGTCACCAATGCATGGCTGCAGGAGAAGTGTGTGAGGTTGGGAGATGAGAAGGTAATGATCCTACTGCAGAGGTCAAAGATGGACCAGCAGGGGAAAGGGGCCACCATGGAACTGCTGAGGGAGGGAACAGTAGAGGCCTGTGCAGTCCAGGCCATGGGGGCCAAAACGAGGATCAGAGGGCAAAGAGGGGGGCCCTGGTTCATGCACAGGGACAGGTTCCTGGTGTCAGGTTTCCAAGTGGGGGCAGTCCTGAAAAAGGCATTGGCATTTGTGGGTGAGAACCCCAAAGAGTTAGCTCCTCACTCTTTCCGGATTGGGGCAGCCCCAGAGGCAGCCATCTCAGAAGCAGGGGAGAAAGAGATCAAGAGAGTAGGGAGGTGGGCATCAAACTGTTATAAGAGATATGTAAGGTGTTAATGGTGGCTAACTGGTATCTCCTTTTTTTCTCCCCCACAGCAGGCTCCAAGAGGCAGGTGTGGATCATGGGGCACTCTTTCATCTATTGGGTGGAGAGATTTGCAGAGGCCACAAAGATGGTCACGCAGCTGCTCCGGGGAATCGAACACACCAAAGTGAGATGGAGGGGCTTGAGAGGCACAAGTTGGCCACAACTGCTGCCTTTGTTAGAGAAGCTGCTGGTGTGATGTGCCAGTCTAGACTGTATTATCATCCATCTAGGGAGCAGTGTCCTAGGGGCCATGCCATGGGGATCATTGATGAAGGACATTATAGCGGATCTTGAAAAGGTGAAGAGCTAGTGGCCCAGGGTGGTAATTGGTTGGTCAGAGATTATATCTCAGAGGGTATGGAAGGGGCCAAAAAGGCCCCAGGTGGTGGAGGTGGTGAGAAAATGCCTGAACAGGAAGGTGGCCAGGGCAGTGATTAAGATGGGGGGATCCATATACAGCATAGGGACATTTCATTTGATCAGGAAGCAGTGTACAGATCAGACGGTGTCCATCTCATTGAGTTTGGCATGGGTTTGTTCCTATGGCCCTTCGGGGAGCTAGTTGAAGACATAAATAAGAAGGGTTTGAGGGCTAGCCCGCAAGGGGAGCCCCATCTTCCATCATAGCTGGAGATGGGGCAGTGGAAGTTTTAGCAGGAGCAAGGGGGGTAGAGATGGGGGAGGGTAGGTACCATGGGCTGGGGAGAAGGAACCCGTGGTGTGGGAGTAAACAGGGGAAGGGGGGGAAGGACATATTGCTAGGGGGTGGATCACAGTGTCCATACCCTGCGTGGGGAGAGAGTGGTCCGGGTAACATGGCACCCGATGGTGGTGAGTGAAGAAGGGGGGGCTGGATCACGGTGTCCAGACCCCGAGAAGCATGATGAACTGGAAGAGAGCAGGACGACGATCCACAAGAAAGAAGATGGGACTGTTATGCCCCAAAGGCCATGGGGACTGTTATGTCCTAATTGTAGATATGAATGATTAAAAATTATGATGATTTGGGATTTAACATATTAACTGTGCCTATGACATAATAAATACTATCAGTGAGCATCCAAAAGTTATAAAGCTGTGGCCTGAGTTTATTTCTGGCTGGGGATCCAGGGACAAGGAGGCTTGCCACTAAATGGCAGGCCAATTTGTCCTGGGCTACAGCCAGGGATAAGGAGCCCGGTGGGGTGGGAGGAAGGGGAGGGGCCAGTGACCTCACTACAGGAACAGATGACAGGCAGTAGGAGCTTGCTGGCTGTTGGCAGGAGGGCCAGGGAGGGGCCCAAAACAAATGCCACTAGGGGTACTTAAGGGATGCAACTAGAATGCGCCCTCTTTTTTTGCTGTACAATTCCACCACCCTCCTGCAAGGAAAGATTGAATTAATAGAATATAGGCACTGAGATTAAGGGGCACAGGCATGAGGTGTCCTAGTGTGGGGTGCCCATGCAGGCCTAAGGGCCACAGAAAGCAGCTGGTGGGCAGGGTGCTAGCTGGAGTCCCACTGGCACTGAGGGAGATACGAAGGGAGGGTTTTGAATGTTTTGGGGGGCAAGGGAAAATAGGGGGCAGATAGAGAGGGAGGGGTAGGTACCATGGGCTGGTGACGAAGGAACCCAGGCATGAGAGTAAAGGGGGGGAAGGACATAGAGCTAGGGGGTGGATCACAGTGTCCACACCCAGCATGGGGGTGGTCTGTGTAACATGGTACCCGATGGTGGTAAGTGAAAAAGTGGGGGGCTGGATCATGGTGTCCAGACTCTGAGAAGCTTGATAAACTGGAAGAGAGCAGGATGACAATCCACAAGAAAGCAGACAGGACTGTTATGTCCAAACTGCCATGGGAGACTGTTATGTCCTAATTGTAGATATGAATGATTAAGAATTATGATGATTTGGGATGTAACAAATTAACTGTACCTATCACATAATAAATACTGCCAGTGAGCATCCAAAAGTTATAAAGCTGTGGCCTGAGTTTTTTTCTGGTTGGGGATCCGAGGACAATGTAAGATTTAGACACAATTAGACTTATATTTCATGTTTCATTTTGTTTTACAATGTTTCTTCCTGAAATTCTCAACCTTATTTCCTTGGTCTAGTGCTCACAAATGGGGAACACGGACATGAGATAACAGTCAAGGAACCCCTGAGAGGTAGGGACCACAGCACAGTGTGGTTTAGTTGAATATGGGAAGGGAAAGTTTCTACCCCAAGACCAAAACCCTGGACTTCAGGAGAGAAGATTTCCAGAAAATACGGGATGTGCTAAGGAAAAATTTAGAGGGCATCAAAGCACACAAGGGTTGGACAGACAATGGACCATCATCAGCGATGCAATACTAGCAGCCACAGTGGATTACGTTAGGCTTAGGAGAAACAAACTGGGGGACAAATCACCCATCTGGTTTAACTCTGAAGTTGCCAGGGTGGTGAGGGACAATAGAGCTGCCTACAAGAGATATAAGAGGACCAAGAGCAAAGTAGATAAGGAGGAATACCTGAGGCTGGTTAAAGTGGCAGGCAAGGTGGTGCAGCAAGCATAGCCACAGAAAGAACAGCAAATAGCAGAAGGGATTAAGTGACAGGAAGGATGGGATAGTTAAGCTAAGGAAAGGGGACAGATGGGTGGAGGAAGACGTGAGCAAGGCAGAAGTACTGAACAAGTACTTTGGGTCTGTCTTCACTAGAGAAAAAGATTGGCCAGTTCCACTAGGGGGAGGAGAAGAAGGGAGGGTGGAGGGGCCACTGACATGGTTGTAAAGATAGAAAGAATAAGGGAAGGACTACTGGCACTGAAGGCTGACAAGTCCCCAGGACCAGATGGCATACACCCGAGGGTACTGAAAGAGCTAGCAGAAAAGCTTGTGGGACCACTGACAGATCTCTTCAATGCATACCTGGAGTCAGGAGTGATCTTGCAAGATAGGAAAATGGCACATGTGGTGCATTTAAACAAGACCAAGCCCCAGGATGATCCAGGGAACTATAGGCCAGTAAGTCTGATATCAATTGTGTGCAAACTCATGGAGACCATACTCAAGGGGAGATTGGTAAGATACATAGAGGAGAATGATCTCCAGAACAAGAGGCAGCATGGGTTTGTGAAAGGAAGATCTTGTCAGACTAACCTGATTGACTTTTTTGACTTGGTCACCACGGCAGTGGATGGGGCAAAGTGGTAGACATCATCTACTGTACTGGACTTCAGCAAGGCCTTTGATTCAGTGACACATAAGAGGTTAATCAACAAACTGAAGTATCTTGGTGTCAGGGAGAAAATGACAAGGTGGATAGTCAGCTGGTTAAGTGATAGAACTCAGAAGGTGGTGGGGGGGGAGGCAGAGGTATCCAGTACCAAGGAGGTAATCAGTGGAGTCGCACAGGGATCAGTGCTGGGGTCAGAGTTGTGTAATGTCTTCATAAATGAAATCTGGGAAGGCCTAAAGGCTAGAGATGCAGTGAATTTAATTCCACTGGAGAGATACTACAAAACAGGCTTAAATACATCCAAGTAACTAGTAAAAAAATTAATTTTGTGATTCATGACGTGATTGTGAATCGTGACTGCATTTGTGACTGCAATGATGAAGAACGTGATTTGTATCATGAGTGACTCGTGATGATGGCCCTGACTTAAAAACGCATATTAATGAGTACAATGTTCATGCAGAATCATGCACCACACCAGTCCAGTACTCTGAAGGGAAGCCAAAGAAACAACTGTGACTTAAGTTACAGATGGAGATTGGGCCCTAAAGAGATGCAAATGCACAGACAGATTAAGATTGCGCTGCACACTGAAGAGATGCAGATGCAAAGGCACAACACCTAACCAGTGCTCACCATCAGAAATTCAAATCTGGAGAAGAATACCTTTGCCCGTTGGGGCGAGCAGTTGGGGGGGGGAGGTGGCAGTGTACTGCAGTAACAGTCACTAGTACTAGTACCAGTAAAGATACCACAAAGAAGTACAAACATCACACAGCTGCAGTGGATAGCAGGTTCACATTGTTGAAATTACTATGTGGCACAATAAAAGGTGTCTGATTTGATGACATGCATCACACACATACTCACACACACACTAAGTAATGCGTAGCAAATTGAAAACTTCAGTAATATAGCCACGTATTTTAAACAAACTAAAATTATGCACTGCTGTACCACAACAATCAGCAAAAAAAAGTCAAGAATTATAGAGAATATTATTGTGTGTACATTAACACAGTTACACAAGAACAGTATCACCAGAACAGAAAGAACTGCCTTTTTCTCCAAGTTAATCTACCTACACTACAGATACGACCCTCCCTCAAAGCACACTTTCCACTGTCTCTCAGTACACAGACTGAATGTTGTACATTAACATTCAAAATCTATACACAAACAGTAAAAGCTTGATGATATGAGCACAGGAGGGTTTCCAACAATCGATGAACTAAGGTTTCAGCAAAGAAATTACTCAAAAAGGCTTTTTTAATAGCTTTTAGAAGGTTTGAATCACAGAGAGCTCTCAGAGCAGACTGTCTCCTAAAACTTCCTACACACACTACCCTGGACTGAGGCTGTGCAGAACAATCTAGAGCTCATGTGACCTGAAATCCCATGAATCACTGCAAAATTTGCCTTGGAGCTTAAAAACAAGGTAAAGTGAGGTGAGGTACATTGTTTTCCATGTACTTCACCTTAAAATTGGTGGAGTAGTGGTTTGGGAAGGCCGAGTAACGCAAAGTCATTGTTTTCAATGGACTTTGCATTATCCATCATAACGCAAAGTACACTGCTTCACGTTGTGGAGCACTCTGCGAATTCGCCTTCACTCCACGGAGTGAATTGAGGCCACTTCGCCCATCTCTACTGAAGGGCAAGATGTGTCTGTTTGTGGATGACACCAAACTCTGTGGGAAGATGGACACAGTTGAAGGGATACATGACCTATGGGAAGACCTCAGGAAACTTGAGAGATGATCAGGGATCTGGCAACTTGGCTTCAATGCCAAGAAATGCAAAGTGATACACACTGGAGCCAGAAATCCTAGGACCGAGTATTACCAGGAGAGTCTGGATAGTAGCATCAGAGAGAGAAAAATATCTGGGTATGATGATCATCAGTGACCTGAAACACTCCACACAATGCATGAACCGATGTTGAGGTGCATAGCCAGGGGATTCAACAGTAGGTGGAGTGAGGTCATAATGCCCCTGTACAGGTCACTGGTGAGACCGCATTTAGAATATGGGGTAAGGTACTAGAATCCATATCATAAGAGGGACATCAGCTTGTTAGAGGGGGTTTAAAGGAGAACAACCAAGATGATAGTGGGACAGCAGGGGAAGTCTTATAAGGAGAGGCTGGGAGCCCAGAGAATGTACTCACTGGAGAAGAGGAGAGAGTGGGAGGATTTAATAGGGACCTTTAAGAACCTGAAAGGAATAAATAGAGTAGATAGGGAAGGTCTCTTGAAACTGATTGACAACAGATCTATAAGAGAGATAGTTTGAAGTTGGTGGGGGGGGGTTAAGAGGAATGTTAGGAAGCATTTTTTCACTGACTTCTTAGTGGGCTGCCAGCCGTGGAGGAGAGTGAAAGGCTGTGCCGGTGGCTCGCTCCATTTGGGGCTGTGGAGAGTGAGGTGGGATATTACTGGATCTGTTGGGATGTGTGGGGTGTGGGAGGGACCACTAGACCACGGGGAATAAATGTAAAATTACAGTATTGAAGACCGGGACTCCGGGATGGGGGGGCGGGGGTAGTACATTATTGAAGATTGGGACTCAGTCAAGGATGGGGTGGGGGTACTACCACTAGATCACCAGGGAAAAAATATATATTTTACTTTTACTGGTGCTATGGATGGCACAGGCTGGGGGGAGTGGGGTCAGGTTACCTTTTTTTATTATCAGAACCAAGGTGGGGAAAAAACGTATAGTACATTAAACCTATAAGTTTCTGTATTGTACAGTAGTAAGCAATGATAGCAGCTGCAGAGTTTTGTACAGTACACTTCACACAGCACATTTACTATACAGTACTGCATGTAGCCTCAGTTGAATACAGTACTGTACATGGAAATCATGTTTAATAAATAAAAACTGTGGATAGGCAGTCAAGCTTAGAACTAATGTACAATACTGTATAGCAAGTGAGAGGCAAGATGGTGGCTACTGTAGTGCTGGAATCATTTACAGCACACTACTGCACTGTAAATGCATTTTAAAATGCATTACATGACCACTGGATTGGGAGCCGAAGTGAATTGTTTAGTGGCTGGAGGTGCACTTTATGTGAGCTGATGACTAGTTAAAAAAGAGTTTCTGTTTTAAGAATTTAGAATTGCCACAGCATTAGCAGCACAAAAAAACAATGCCAGAGCAGTGAGCTTGAGGAACAGTTTAATGTGACTTGTACTGTATATCATCTGACAATGTCATCATTGTCAGCTTGATATCCTTTGGGTTTGGGTCGGACCTACTTCCATCCTGATCTCTAACTGCCCCCAAGTTATGTAAAGCCTGAAGAGTCTCTGCCCACTTGGTATCCCGCCATCTTCTCTCATGATCCCTCTCTCGATCCATATCCATCTCTCTGATGGCCAGCCATCAGAGTAGTTTGGGTAATCCCTCCGGTGGTTCCTCTGGCTACATCCAGCATTCCAGTTCATTCCGATCTTCATCCTCATCCTCATTCTCAACCTCCTGATCCTTGGGTTTCTATGGTTTCACCACCTGTCCTAATCCCGGCATCAGGGTCTCTCCAGCTCTCACTACCTGGGTTCTGGTCTGGACACCCATCACTATTGCTCCTTTCATCTTCTCCTCATCCTCTGACATTGTTACTTTCTTTACGCTAGTACCAGGGCTGGTACCAGATTCTGGTCTCTCACCTATGCTAGACAACCAGAGATCCCACTTCTGACACCAAAATCTGTGACCGGGTTGTGTGGGTGGGGTAAATGAGTAACACAAGACCTCGATTTATGGTTAACACACCTTTTCTTGGTGTGATGTTTATTAGTCCAAAGGGCTTATTTTTTTTGTAAAAGATATATACAAAAATAAATAACAATCATAAACAACCATAAACGAAAATGAGTCTTAAACTTCAGACAATAGATTATAAGAAGAAAATAAATAACAAAAGAAAATAGCTCTTCCTTGAGCTCCAGAATGACCCTACCTTGGTAGTCCTGCCACAGAGTAGTTAAATTTTTTAAATACAATTTACCATGATCTTCTGTGCTATGAGACAACCTCTCCCATCTCACTCCAAAATTGATCTGCCATTTCTGAGCACTAGGGCAGCTTTTATACTCTTCCATAGAGTGTCATCAGGTCAGCTGATCTGCTCCTAATCTGAATTACCATCATTTCTGCCCTAATACATACAGGTTGGAGGATCTGCTGGACCATTCACTCAGATATTAATACTGTGGTTCATTATAAACACTTCTTGTCCTCCTTTTGGTAGTACAGGACCAGATATAAACAAATAACTACTAATTGCCTGTAATTTGTGTAGCTCCTCCCCAAACTCAAATGGAGTGACAGCTGTCATTTCTTATATAACAGCCTCATCATGGGGCTGCTGGCTCCTAAGGGCTCATTTTTTTCCAAATTCCCAGCACTCAGGTAGGAACTCACTTTATTTCTTCAAACAGAAAGCAGATATGTATTCAATTCACATGGCCAATGATTCTTCTGTATACACATACAATAGTAATACCCTTAACACCTTACAGCAGCTTCTAAACCAGGCAGCTGAAAAGGTAAGCCGTCGGTAAAACATTTCAGGTCTGCCATTTTCTCTGTGTATGTTTCACAAGGGGTTACTTTTATTTAGCAAGAATAAATTGTTTCTTTAAGGCGCATGTTAAGGAAAGTGACAGCCTTGCACTTTCAGGGCACTGAGGCGCCATGAGCAATCTCCTGGACTGTTTAAACACAGTCTCTCACTTTTTTACAACAGGGGAAGCATTCTTATGCTATGTGCATCTCTCCCGTGGCAGATCTCATTTCTCTGAGATCCTATTCGGGTGTGCAACCTGGGGATTGTCCTAGACGACAGGCTGACCTTTCAATCTCAAGTGTCGGCCGTTGTCAGGACTTCCTTTTATCATCTCAGGAACATTGCCAGGGTCCGTCACCTTGTTCTGTCTGACTCCTTGCCAACGTTGGTCCATGCCTTTGTGTTCTCGTGGCTGGACTACTGCAACGCCCTTTACTTTGGGCTTTCTGGGGTCGAAATCC
Source organism: Neoceratodus forsteri (assembly GCA_016271365.2). NCBI lineage: Eukaryota > Metazoa > Chordata > Ceratodontiformes > Ceratodontidae > Neoceratodus > Neoceratodus forsteri. The sequence goes on along the minus strand of CM028131.1, from coordinate 1,434,203,308 downwards.
GTCGCCTTCAGCTGGTGCAGAACGCTGCAGCCAGGGTGTTGACTGGGACAAGGAGATCCAGTCATATTATCCTGGTATTGCGCGAACTGCACTGGCTTCCCATACAGTGGCAGATCACCTTAAAAGTCATTTTATTGACTTTCAATGCCGTTCACGATCAGGGTCCGACCTATCTGAAAGAACTTCTGGTGTCTTACTGCCCGCCGATCGCTACGCTATCGGCTGACGAGGGTTATTAGAGATTCAAGTGAGTTTAAAATCTTCTGGTAGCAGAGCTTTTTCTTACGCAGCTCTACTCTTTGGAATTCTACTCGCCAGTTAAGGGAGTGCACCTCCCTGGAGGTATTTAAGAAAATTTGAAAACCTACCTGTATCGGAACGCCTTCTTGGACAATTAATTGATATTTGAGTATTAATATTATTTTTAGGATTGTATGGATGATTTTATTGTTGGTTTTTAATATGTGATATTGCTATGTATTTATTGTATTTATATGTTTTATGTGATATTTTATATTATATTATGTATTTTTGACATGTAAAGTGCTTTGATATTTTGAAAAGCGCTTTAAAAATAAAGTTATTATTATTATTATTTAACCTCTGCAACAAGTGGCAACCGTTTTCCGCTGTCAGCGAAGCTAAACACAGCTTCTTGCAGGTAAAAGATGTCCTTGGCGTTACCAAATCCCCACAGGGGCTGGACTATAGTGCAAATGCGCATCGGAGCATAATACATAAAGAAAAATATTGCACTCTGTTTTACTGACTGGAACTCATGCTTTCCACAGAGCATATTCAATAACCAGCTCTTTGCTACTGGTTCCTTAGTTTTTAAATTTGCAGGCCTAAGGCAGGGATAAACATGAATATATAGAGGGAACAGCCAAGTGAGTTTAAGATACTATAATAGGTGGCCTACCCATAATAGTAGAAAAAGATATATTCAGAAAAATAGAATAGAAAGAAGTGATACTGCAGTAGATGTTTGGGTGAAAAGAAATGCCAAAGCCTACTTTCCAAAAAGGGGGGGGGTCAAACTACCAGAGAGCTGTCCTGGGATGCTCCATCCCTCCTCTTCTTTCTGGCTCCTGAGCGACCCAAGTCCATTCCCGACCCTGGATCACTGGCGTACCACAAGGTGTAGCATCCAGCGCCTCAACCCTCAGTGTCACTGGGCTGGCCCAACACTGCATTACTAATGAGCAGACTTAATAGACCATCTTGGCCTTTTTCTGCAGGCTCTTTCACATGTTCGTAAGTTCCTGTAATCACAATGGAGTTACATACATTGTTAGTTTTAATGAGCCCCCGCCATCAATGGTAAAATTTTGAGAAACATAATTTTATACATTTTAGCTTATACTTGACATATTTTTAGAATATTCAGCATTTTGTACGCCTCCTGCCTGAGAAGGTCTCTTTTCTTACTAGTCCTTCCAGTTCTATCACCCACCTTCTCTAGGGGTTACAGTATCACTCCAAGGAGTCACCCAGGGATTAACCCCATGTCATTTATTGAGACAAGCCATTCCTCTCTGGATCATAACCCAGATTTGGAGGTGCCAAATTAGTGATATGGGATCTGCAAGGGACAGGTCCTCATCCAGTCACTTTTTGGACTTTTCCCACCCAAGTTTATTTCCCCTGGGAACGCACAGTGCAATGATGCACAAGACACGTGCAACCCAACTTGAATGACTCCAGCTGCACTTCCACCTAGCTTTAAGCCAGGTGGCAACCATAGGGTGGAACACACTGACCCCCCCCCACCCAACAGAAATCAGCTGTTCCCTATACATTCAATCCTTCTTCCCCTGGCCAGCTCTCAGCAACACAAGCACACTGCCAAACCTGAGTCACCAGCACAGTAAACAGAAGTACTACTGCTGCAGGGACAAGCTGGATTATTCATCACATATTTTCTGAATTTAACTTTCTATTTTTAATATTAATGAGAAATATTAGCAAGAAAACAGGATGAATGTCTGTTAGACTTCATTTATTCTGGCTGCTTTCCTACACCAGGCATCACAAGCCTCTTCTTGTGACAACACTATTGTTTGCTTCGGAAAATATTATGATGCAATAAACAATGGATTATGTCATTTGGTGTAGACAGGCAGCCAGAGCAGATGATGTTTCATAGGCAGTGATCTTGGTGCCCTATTAATATGCATACTGTAGTTACAGAATATAAAGAAACAGACATTCTGAATTAATAGATAATGTAACTGTAAGCTGAAATATATCAGAAGTGTCATGTTTGTTTCTCAATGTTTCCCCTGTCCAGACAGGGATTTGTAAAGACCTTGTAGGCAGGAAAAAAAGGGAGCCATGCAGAAAGGCAACAGGATGAATCAAATATGAACAAAAACTGTTGCTAAGAGAATAAAGTGACCACCATGATGTTATACATATCAGCACTACTCGGGGTATAGGAGGGAATCAGCACCAGAACTAGGATAAAGGAGTTTAATTACTGGTCCTCATTCTTTACATCTGGATAACCAGACTTTTAAATCCCATTACAATCACTCAATTGATATTTCAAGTTACAACTGGGCAGTTGTAATCAGTGCCTGTCAAGCAAACAAGCGCCACGCAGCTCATTGGCTGTTAGTCTCCATGTGGGTGGGCTGAACATCTCTGCCAACATTGCAGCTCCATTGCTCAGAAACCAAGTTTCCATAGTCTTCCTTCACCTCACACTTCATGCCAGGTATTTATTTTTAATCTATCCTGCCTCCACAATGCTAAAAATGTATCTGGTTGATCTTGCCATTCATACCTTTTGAGTAGGGCTGTACAAAAAAGAAAAAAAAAAAAATTCCTACACTGAAAACGAGGAGACAGGCAGTGTGTGCGTGTGTGTGTGTGCAAATAATGAGGACTCGTAATTAAATAAATAATACATGGGTGAGTGTGAGCAAAACCAGAATTTGTGGGATGCTTTTATAAACCACTCGGGCTTTGCCCACAGGGTTTATGTAGCATCTGACATCTCAGGAGTGTGGAAAATGCTGGTTACACCCCCCAACCATGTCATATTCTATATGTTATATACGAAAGGAAGTTTAATAAGTATGTGTGTGCGTGAAGGATGTACTCAATGATTATCCACTTCCAGCAGTGCTCAATTAATTTGCAGCTGCTTTGAATCACACTACAGACTTGGACCATAACCACAGGGTGCCAGGGTTGATCTTTCTCCATGCACTATCAAAATGCAAGACTTGTATAAAGAAGCAACAATTGTCAACATATTAAATATGTGCATTTTTATGGCAGAGGTGCCTGTGATTAAAACCCTGTTTTAATGAGAAGCAAAGTGAAAAGGTAGAATTAAATCTTGCCTTAGTCAAGTGCAAAAGTAAAACTTCTGGTGATGTCTTTTGAATGATGGCTGCATGCTGATTGAGCTCCTCTCCTGGCAGTGCAATGTATCATCATTATACCTCATTTCAATGCTCATTTATGTCTTTAAGATGGTGTGAGGATTTATAATAATGGTGAAGCCCAACAGGTCAAGGGAGAAAGTGAGTAGAAGGAGTGCAGAGAAGACCCCAAATGACTTTTTGGACTCTGAATAATCTCATGCCTCCCTAGTGGTACAGTATGATGGCAGTCCATCAAAACAGATAAAGTACCTTAAGAGGGGAAAGAAACTGGACTCTGCATTTTGGGATCTAACAGAATACAGGACCAATGTGAAAGTGGCCATGCAGGAGAACAGACATGAACTTTCAGTGCTGGAAACCTGAACAATGTATTGTAAGGAACAGCTTTAGTGCCTTGAAATGATCCTCATAAAATGTATCATGCTGGCCCTGAATCATACTGCATCAGCTTCTCACAGATAGCCAACATGGCTTTAGAAAGGGTCATAGTACTACCACAACGCAAAAATTGGATGCAAAAATGAAACCTCTTGTCAGCACGCAGCCTGGCACTCCCAGCCCCGCACCCAACCCCCACTGCATCCGAACTCTCAGCCTTTACAAACCCAGACTGATAAACCATCGTCTACACCCCCTCCCCTCTACAACACATACATAGACACCTCCACACTCACCCCTGGATACCATCTCCTGGGCCAAGTAACCCACTGCAGCCCCCCCATCCCTGGCCAACCTCTTCCCACATCTGCAACACAACAAATCCCCCGCTTTCCCCACTTACTCCTCCTATCTGCCCCCCTTACCCTGAAACTACCAATACCCACCATCGGCCACGCACAGCATAAATGCCAATGACCTACTACTCGAGCTAACAGAAACCGCCTCAGGTCACTCATTCTCCTCTTTCTTCTGACAGGCAATGTCCACCCCAACCCTGGCCCTCTAAATTCCCCACCATCCCACCCATCTTCAGGAAATGGCCTGCACATCACCTCAATAAACATTTGCAGTCTTCAACAAAAATGGGACTCCTTTCAGGGTTGGGTACTCCAGAATCACCCTGATATCATTGCACTGAGTGAAACCTGGCTCTCTCCATCTGTCCCTGACTCGGCAGTCAACCTCCCTGGTTACCGCCTCTACTGCACCGACCAAGTGGGCAAGCGAGGGGGTGGCTGTGCTGTCTACCTCATGGACTCGCTCTCTGGCCACCTACTCCCTCTGTCCATACTAATGTCCAGGGCTCAGGCCCTCACCCTAAAATTAACCCTAGGTAAATCAACATCCCCTCTCCTCCTCACCACAGTCTATGTCCCTCCCAAGGACCAGAAGCCAGCCTTCCAAGCCATCATGTCCTACCTCACCACCCTACCCCCCAAAGCATGAAAAAATACTACTGGGGGATTTCAATATAAATTGACTGGTCAAAACAGCTGCCCCATACATCAACGAGGCGTCAGCCCTTGATCTCACTCAGGTCATCAAAACCCCCACCTGGCTACATGCCCACACTGGGTCGTCCTCCCTACTAGACCTAGTTTTCACAAACTGCCCCCACAAAATAACCAGTGCCCAAGTCCTGCCCGACACCCTAAGTGACCACTCTCCAGTTCTCTGCAACTGGTCTGGTACCCCCCCAAAACCTCACCTAAAATTATTGCAAAGCACAGACTAGGGCCTGGTAAACTAGCCCTACTCAAGGCCCACCTCAGAGAATGGGACTGGACACCCCTAACTAACACCCTTGACCCGGACCACATCCTTGAACTATTTACCAACACCTTTAACGCAGCCTGTGACAAGTTTGCCTCCCTCACCAAAACAATGACCAAAGGGAATCATGCACCATGGTTCTCGGACCACCTCCAAGGCCTACTTCATCAGTGTGACGCACTATGGCACTTTGCAAATGAGACCCAATGGCCTCTGGACAGGCAATGTTATCGGGAGTCCTGAAACAAGTGCACCTGGGCCATACGCACTGCTAAAGCGAACTATTACAAAGTCACCTTAACCTCCACCTGGGGCTCTGGTCACAAGTTCTGGGAAAACATTAAAGAACTGTGTGGCAAAGCCCCAAACCTGCCACTTGACCAAATTCTAATAGATGGCTGCCTCTCCTCTGACCCCCTCAGAATAGCCTCAGCCCTTAACACTGCTTTTACTGATCTCTCCCATGTGCTGCCCCCTAATTTCTTCGATCCCCCACCTGCCCATAACGCCTCGCATCCTCCCCTTGCTCCACCCTTCTACCTGCGAGTCCTTACCCCAGAGACTGCCAAACCCTATCTAACCAAAGCTATTAGCCAAAATCACTATAGTCACGACTCTCTGGACCTCAGACTTCTCCGTCTCACCCTCCAGAAAGTCCTAGCCCCACTCACCCACTTTCTAAACCACTCCCTCTGTCAAGGGAAATTCCCTACCCACTGGAAATCGGCCTACATCACACCCATCCATAAAAGTGGTGACCGCACATCCACAAACAACTACCACCCCATCTCTATCCTACCCCCCCATCTAAGGCACTAGAATACATAGTCGCCGACCAACTTACTGACCACCTTAACAAATATAACCATCTATCCGAACAGCAGCACGGTTTCCGTAAGGGCCACAGTACCACCACCACCCTCCTTGAATTTACCTCCCATGTCCACTCAGTCCTGGACCACAGCTACCTCATAGGTGCCATCTTCGTGGACCTATCTAAGGCATTCAATACCGTAAACCATGCCCTCTTGCTTAACACCCTGGCTTTCACGGGTTTCTCCAGTGACACCCTAAACTGGTTCACCAGCTATCACTCCGATAGAATGCAGATTGTCAAGGTAGGCCCTGTCATCTCCCCCCGCCTCCCTATCCGCTCCGGTGTCCCACAGGGCTCCATACTTGGCCCCCTACTTTTCAGCCTATACCTCAACTCCCTCCCAGCGTCATGCTCCAGAAATATACTCCCATATGCAGATGGTGCGGTCTTGTTCACCTCTGACCCGTCACCCCCCAAGCTCCACCAAACTCTCCAACACTCGTTCCATGAAGGTGAAGACTGGCTACTACCCAATGTCTTATTATCAACTACAATAAGACAAAAGTCATGCTCTTCGCCAACCCCCAGAACCCACTCAAGAACCTCTGCCCCCAATTCCTCACTGCCAATCAGACCCCATTAGAACAAGTAAGCAGCTTTAAATACTTAGGGACCACTCTAGACCCCGCTCTCAGCTTTAATCAACATATCCTACACCTGTCGACAGCCCTTAGCTCCAGACTAGGGGTACTATACCGGAACAAACACTGCCTCACCCCTGAAGCATTACAACTTACCATAAACTCCTTGATCCTCTCCCTGCTAGACTATGGCATCCTAATCTACAGTGCCGCTCCATCCACCACCCTAAGCAGACTTCGAAACAAAGCCTGCCGTCTCATCCTTGGATGTGATCATTTTACACACTCCTGCTCCCTTTACAGCAGCACAAACTGGCTAAACCTAGATAGCAGAATCAGGTACCACACCTGCCTTATGACCAAAAAGGTACTACTAGGCCTAACCCCACCTACCCTAAACCAAATCATCCTCCCAACTCCCCCAGTCAAAACAACCCACAGCTCAAACAAGCAGCTGCTAAGGGTATCCTGTGGCCGGACTTCCCAATTCCGGCGAACCTTCACTTACAGGGCCCCCTCCTGGACTAACGCCTTCCCAAGTCATATAACAAACGAATTAAGGCTTGGCCCTTATAAATCCAAGCTACGGAAATACCTTCATGCCTGTAGCCAATGTGACTGCCCTTGACACCAGATTGACATATGCAGCTATCAAACTAACCATTGTTGTACTCCGCATACCAAATTGTAACTATGAAACCCTATGACCATCAGCCTCTACAGAATCTCTGTAACTATTATGGCTATACTAAGAAACAAAACTTGCTGTTATTCAACAGCTGCACAACTATGTAACCTCACTGACTGTTATTTGTAATTGTACTGTAATCTGTATTCCAAGTTCTGTCCAAGTATCCTTTTATGTATGACATGGAACCTTTGTAAATGAGTCGCTGACTCAAAGGTCTTTCTGAATATTTCAATAAATAAGAAAACAAATAAGTAAACAACCCTGATCAAAGTATTGACTGATATCCTTCAAGCTAACGATGAAGGCCTAGTGACTGGTGCAGTGTTCATTGACCTGACTAAGGCCTTCAGTCTCATCAACCATCATCTCCTGCTTGGTACACTACATAACTCAGCCAAGATTGCCTAGCACTCATGTGGTTTAAGGACTATCTCAATGGTAGAACACAGAGGGTGAAATGGTCCAAATCCCACTTCTCCCTCAGACCCATCTTGCATGGCATGCCTCAGGGATCATTTCTTGGTCTGATATTATTCTTGCCGTTCATTAATGAGTTCCCAAACATCTGTGGTGGTGTGCCTGCACAACTCCACGCTGATGACGCAGTCTTATTCCGTTCGTCTAACAACATGGACTGTCTTAACCAAAGCCTTACTTCTGACTTCAATATGCTTGAATTTTGGTTCTCAGTTAATCACCTAATTCAGAACATGAAAAAGCAAAAGCTATTTTATTCCACAATCCTTCCCCTAAACAAGTCAATCTGCTCCAAATCTGCTCACTGTCTGGTGACACCATAGAAGTAGTCAAAATGTTTAAATATCTTGGGATGCACCTTGATGCTTCCTTTTCATTAGAACATCATGTAGCACAGTTTACCAAAATGGTAAACCAGAAGCTAGGGCTCCTATACCATCTCAACCCCCTTGCTATCCACTGCCACCTGTCAAAAAATTGCTTCCACAGCCCTTCTCCCTATATTGTTCTATGGCATCCCACTCTTACTCTTTGCTGAGTCCTCATCCCTTGCCCAGCTGCGTCAACTCTATTATAGGATTAGGCAATTTGCTGACTCCAGAAAGAATCACTGCAACACCCTCTATTCTCTTCAATGGCCTAATTATGACTCACGGTTACAATTCTGCACACTATGCTTTGTAGTCAAATTAATTAAGCTCTTCAATCCCCTATGTATAAAGGGAATCATTTGCCTCAAAACGTATGCTCACCCACTCAGATCAACTTCTCTTCCCTTATTAGTGATCCAGAAGCTGCACTGTTTCTTGGGTAAGCGTTTGTTTGCCTTCTCAGCCACCAATGCCAGGAATTCCCTTTTATCTGCTTTACTGCCCTGTCCTATCCTATCACTTTCAAAAAAGAGCTTACCTCTTATCTACTTAAACCTCCCCTCTGCACTTGCCTTAACTAATCACTACCTTTTCTGGACCTTCTGATGCTTAGCATACTTTACTCCTGCACATGTGTCTTGTAAATATGTTCACTCCTAAGTATTGCATTGTACAAATGCTGCAATTTCATTCAATGATCACTCTAAATATACGGTTGTTTATCAAGTTGTATATCTTGAAGTCTCTATATTAACATTGAATCATTGTTAATTCATTGTACATTCATTTATCCCTGTATCTCTCAGTTGTATTATGCCGCAATCGCTCCAGGGTCATCACTGAGAAAGAGACTGCATGGTCTCAGTGGGCCTTTCTGGTTACCAAAATTCAAATAAATAAAGTAAATAAATAAATCTTGGTCGCCCTTCATTGCACCATGTCTAGACTGTCCTTATCTTTTTTGAGTTGAGGATTCCAAAACTGGATATAGTACTCAAGGTGCCTCCTCACCAACAATCTATAAAAAGGTAGTAATGCTCCTTTTCTTTTATTGTCAATAGCCCTTACAATACATCCCAGCATCATATCTGGCTTACCATAGGCCTTGTTGTACTGGCTTGATTGTTTAAGGGAGTCACTAATGATGACTCCTAGGTCCCTTTCCTCATTTCTATTACTTAGCTTTACCTCTCCCATTCAGTACTCTCTCCTGGGGTTTTTGCTTCCTAAGTGCATCACCTTGCAAGTCTTGGCATTGAATTTCAACAGCAAAACTTTAGACCGCCTTGCTAGTCTTTGCAGGCCACTCTGCATTTCCCCAATTCCCTCATCACTATCTACCTGCCAACAGAGTTTAGTGCCATCTGCAAAAAGACGCAACTTCTCCTGGATTCCTTCTCTACTGTTGCTAATAAACATATTAAGGGCAAGACCTAGAATGGATCCCTGTGGCATACCTCTCATGACCTCCCTCTCTTTTGATTTGATACTGTTAATCACAAGTGTCTGCTTCCTCTCCTTCAACTAATTTTCTATCCGACTTTGTATGTCCCTTGATACTCCCAGACCCTCCATCTTCTTTAGCAATCTTCTGTGATGCACCATGTTGAAAGCCTTGCTGAAGTCAAAGTGGAGATTATCCATGGTGTGGGTCCCTATCCAATACCCTCATCTCCCAGTCATTGAAAACTATCAGGTTGGTCTGAAAGTCCTCCCTGCCATGATTCCATGCTTAATATCATGGAGACTGTTGCTCTCTATGTAGTCTAGGAGGTCCTCTTTGACCAGTAACTCCATCGGTTTACACACAGCAGAAGTAAGACTGACAGGTCTGTAGTTCCCAACTTGCTCCCCCCCCCTCCATGGAGTGGAATTGTGTCCACTACCCTCTAGTCTTAAGGAAGTGTCCATGTCTGTAACAAACTACTGAATAGCCTTACCTCAGGTTCAGCCAGTTCAGCTGCCAGTTGCTTGAGTACCCTTGTATGTAACCCATTAGGTTCCTGGGTTTTATCTGTCTTTAGGGCACTAACCCTTTCCTGACTGTTTCGTTTCACTGGTTAATACTGGGTGCCTCATCTCTTGGACCCACTAAATACCTGCCTTAATGCCACTGCCTTGCAGAAGGGTGCTGTCTTACCTTGTGAAGACAGACCAAAAGTATTCATTATGGATGGCTGCCCTTTGCTCCTCTATTACCATATCTCCCTCAAATGGCCTAAAAATTCTCCCTCCTTTATTTCTTTTTTCTCTGATATTCTTAAAAAACTGCTTTTCCATTCATGTAACCTCCTCCAAAATATACAGCTCAGTGTCTGCTCTTGCCTCCCTAAATACCCTCTTGGCTTCCTTTGTTCTCACTTGGTATTCTCTGCATTCTCCCCTCTGCCCAGCATTTTCTTGTACCTGCTGATGGCCTTCTTTTGGGTTGTAACTACTTTTTTTCAGTTGCCGTCCTCATGTATAACTTAGTTGCCTTAAGAATGTCCCCCTTAATTTCCCCATCTCTCCTCCACACCTCTAATGCTGTCTATCCTGACTAACTTATCCCAGACCAACTCCCTTATCTTGTTGAAGTCTACCCTTCCGAAATCAAGGACCTCAGTCCTTGATCGGGGCTTACTGGTCCTAAGTGCAGCTCAAAGCACAAGCTCATCTCTTCCTGTTGTTGAAAGGGATTTGAATGGAAATGTTTAGTGAGGTATTTTTAACAAGTGTTGAACAGGTACATAAAAGATCACTTCTTTCTGCCATGTTCTGGAGAGGATGTAGGGAGTAAAAGACCATGCATTACCATATTTACTGGACATGTTTCAAATTGCAGTCTTTTTGTGGGGTTTGGAATAGACTTTATGGATATTTTTTTATCAATTATCTTTATCTCCTTTGCTGTTGCTATTCTATAATTACTGGTGACCCCCCTTTATCAACTTGTTTTCAGGGTCTCCAAAATGCCATAATAACTCGGAATCGAGTTATTATGACGTTTCTTAAAATGTTTCTCAGTAGCACTGTCACTCATCTGTAGTGTGCAATGTTATTGGCCCTTACTCCCTCTGTGGGCAGGCCGAACATATAGATAAACATGGCGGCAAAATTTCCCTTCGCAATTAACAGCCTACTCCATGATGTACTGTAATCCTACCCAGCTGCAGTAAGTTATTTTTATCAGGTTAATCCTGCCTTTAGGGGTAAACAATTTGAAAAAAGTTATCTGGTTGATCCTGAAGTGGTCACACTTTGGTCGAGGCTTCTGCTGTGTTAACACGCTCTGAGCGGCCGTTGTTGCGCTTGGTCATAGCTTGTGCCTGGCCTGGCGCACTCACAAATCTGTCTGCTTCCTTGCAATCTGCAGTATCATTTCATTAACAAAAATATACAAAAAAAGAAAATGAAGTTTCCCGTGTGTGGTGTGTGTGTGTGTGTGTGTGTGTCTGTCTGTCTGTCTGTGAGAGACAGTGTCTGCTGTGAGACGTGTGTGTGTGTGTGTGTGTGTGTCTGTAGGTAGGGGACAAACTGAGACACTAATAAACTCTGCACCAGTAAGTATAAAAATTAAAAAATAAGCAATTGTGCGTTCATGGATTTTGTTTACACACCCTCAGTGTGTGATGACCTCAAACCTCTCGAGCTTTGCTCTCGAGGTTAATCGGTCATCACACACCTCAGGTGTGCAAAAAAATCCATAACACACAGTTGCTTATTTATTATTCTCTATTTTATTACCCACTGAGATTTGTAGTTGTTGCTACCCACTATCTGTTAAGAATTATTCAGAAGCTGTGAAGAAATATATTATTAAGCAATGACTTTCTCCTGAACCTCCGGTCTTGACAGAGTGGGGAACAATAGTTAAAAAAAGATAGCTTTTATCAGACAGAGCATTTGAACTTTGCACTAAAGAATCACTTTGACTGGAGAATAATCTGCAAGATGAGATAGATAATGTACATTACATGATGGATCTGGACCTTGATTTTGTTTCATGACTGTTCAAACATATTGTACCATGGTAATGGGTGAGAAAACAGGTGGAGGTGAAGAGGGATGTAGGTACTTATGGAATTCCTGTCCAGCTTTTTTTTTAATTATCTGCTTAGGACATTTTTCCCCAGTTGTGTTTATTCCTATTTTTGTATATCAACATAAGATAAGAAGGATAACCTCAGTACTTTGTCTGTTGCTATGCACTGACAATATGCAATCAACGTTGCACAGCTGTGCTATTGCTTTCTTCAATATAAAGTGATTATTAAACGTCAAGTGCAAAAGGATATCATAATAAAAAATTAAAAGCAAGCTATGTTTTTTTAATTAGTGAACCTCTTGAATAATACTGCATGATAGCATAAATGTTTATTAGAAAATAAAATTCCCTGTTTCTTTTTGCTACAGTAACAGCGGTTAAGTTCAGTATGTGCCACAAAAAGGAAATCAAAGCCATAGAAAGGCTGTAATACACAATTAAACAAATATGTACTCAGATCACCTGTAATACCATGCCTCAGTTTTACAAAGATTGAAATAATTATGCCCATCTGTTTCTCTAACACTGGATTAAGAAGAATTGATTAACACACCAGCATATACATATCAAACATTCTCACATTGACAGTTTTATAAATGAAGTAAATGAAGTGGTGTCCCACAGGGCTCAATCTTGGGCCCCCTCCTTTTCAGCCCTTTTTTGAACTCACTGCCAGAATCCTGCCCTGAACAGATCCTACTCTACACAGATGATGCTGTCATCCTGGCATCCCACCATGATCCAGTCCATCTAAAAGATAACCTCCAACAGGCCTTCTCTGCAGTCGAAAACTGGTTCACAAAACACAGACTTATACTTAACCAGAAAAAAACAAAGACCATGATCTTCTGCAGCTCCCAAAACAAACACAAACAATATCAGCTCTCCATTAAAACCAAGCAAGGAATCACCCACAAACAAGTTCATACCTTCAAATATCTCGGCCTCACCTTCAACTGTAATCTCTCCTATGTCCCACACATCAATAATGTGGCAAAAGTAGCCAACACCAGGATGGGACTACTATTCTGACATAGGAAACATCTAACTCCAGAAGCTTTGTCCATAGCTGTCCAGAGCTCCATCATCAGCATCACTGACTACGGTCTCATTATCTATGGATCTGCCGCAACCTCATCTCTCAAGCGTGTTTTGACTTCCCTCAGTCAAGCTTGCCGACTTGTTATTGGTTCCCATCGTCTCACCCACACCTGTGACCTCTACCCCAAAACAGGCTGGCTGCAACTGAACAACTAAATCAAATACCAACCCTGCATCACTACTAAGAAAATCATGATGGGAAAGGCACCACCAGGAGTCAGCATCCTCCTCAAACCCAAAATCAGCAACCACAACACCAGGAGCTCTAAGCCCCAAATCCTTAAAATCCCCCGCTGCCACACGTCCCAAGGCCAAAGGTCATTTGCATACAGGGCTCCGAGTTGGCTGAATGAGCTCGCTAGTGACACCTTATCCACAGCAATGCTTGGAGCATTCAAAAAAAAGCTCCGCCACTCCATAACTGGCACCTCCACCTGTACTTGCACCCCATAACATCTTCATTCCCTATGCTGCTTCTGACCTGATAGGTGTCAGTTTCTACACTCTCTTCTTGCACTTACCTGTCCAATGCAACTTCTAATGCACTTGCCCTGTGTCTGTCCTGACAAGGCCCCTTGGCTGCCTCACTCTGAGCCTCTACTCCTATGCCTTCCCCTACCCTCAGCCCTCTCCCCTTCTTGTCCTCTTCCTCCTATTGTTTCTTGAGTTACTCATCACTCAGTCTGATTTTGTCAAGCAAAGTTACTGTCCAAAAACCATGTACCTGTAACTGTTTTATGTTTTAGTGTCTGTTACCCTGTATCCAGCATGACGTGGAACCTTTGTAAAAGAGTCTTGGTTCAAAGGTACTTTGTAATCCTAGACACAAATAAACTAAACTAAAGTTGCTTCTCTGCAGGAGGGCTCCTTAATGATAAGTTTGTATCTAATCACTCATTTTATTGGCATCTGTGTGGGGGTGGTGGGGACTAAATGCTTCATATTAAAACATCCCTGCAGCAGCATCACAAAACCTATCTTTGTGTTGTGGGTTTAGGGTTCTACAAATGTTGCAACATTAGGGCTGCCAAGTTTAAGACAAGGTGACAAAAGAAATGCACTACAATAGTTAATATTTATACATAACTGAACTTGTTGGAAAATATACAGCACTGTCAAAACAATTATCAGTTCTGCAATATTACCCGTACTTGTGCAGATCAAGTTATTTAAATTCTCTTTTCTACATGTCTTTTACTGATGGAAAGTGGTCATAGTGACTTTAATTCACAATGGTGGCTCCACATCACTTAAAGAAAAGTATCACCCTGTACCAGTCCTGTAAGTTCTAGGTAAGATCCAAGAAAGGTAAACTTACAGTTAGATACAGGATTACCAGAATTTTCATGGCTTATTAGTAGGGTGCCAGTATGGCTTTTGAAAATATTGTGGTACAACCAGAGCTGTGGTTAATCTCATCAGTTATATCTTCAAGCCCAGGATAATGTTTTGGTAACAGGCACTGTATTCATAAACTTGTCAAAGGCCTTTGACCTAACTGACCATGGGATTTTATTGAGTAGATTGCAGCAAACTGGCCTGATTGACCTAGCTTTAACCTGGGTTAGATGCTACTTGAGCTCTAGATCACAAATGATATCTATTTCAACGGGACCTATTCCTTCCCCCTTAAGGTTCCAAGTGGTATTTGACAGGGGTCATTATTGGGTCCTCTCTTGGTCTCACTATTTGTTAATGATTTACCTTCTCACTTCTCATCACACTTCTTGTCATATGCTGATGATGCAGTCATTTATAGCACTCTGCATAACATTCTGGACATTAATAAAGACCTTGGCTTGGACTTTACTCTACTTGAGAAATGGTTTGATGGCAATAGACTGCTTCTAATCCATCAAAAAAGCAAAGACCATTTTTTTGGCACCATGGATGGAAGACCATACAACCATACGATGAAGCCAGCAGAATAAGGCCATTAGGTATAGCTAGTCTGCTCATAGTGCAGGGTTCTCAGCATAAGCTATTGACCCTGTCCCCCCTCCCCAATCTGCCCTTCCCCTCCATCCGCCCCACCTTGACCCTTATTTTCCCCTTAAATCTATCCCAACCTCTTTTGAAGCTGCCCACTATCTTCAATGAAACCACCTCTTTCAGAAGTATATTCCAATCTGCCACCACTCTATCCATGAGGAGGCGCCTTCTAGCCTCTATCCTAAACCTCCCCACTCCAACTTGAGACATGTGTCCCATTGTGTTTCAGTTCCCACTAAGCTTGAAGAGATCCTTCTTATTCACTTTATTTATTCCCTTTTAAATACTCAAAGGTCTCAGTAATGTCCCCCCCCTCTCTCTCTCTCTCTCTCTCTCTCTCTCTCTGTCTCTCTGTCTCTCTCCTCTGCTCCAGGGAGTATATGTTTAGGGCCTCTTATCTATTCTCATACATCCTACCCTACTGGCCCATTATCATCTTTGCTGTCCTCCTTTGGACTGTCTCTAGCAGGTTAGTGTCCTTTTTAAAGAATAGGCACCAGTATTGTACACTGTACTCCAGATGTGGCCTCACTAATGACCTGTACAGAGGCAATATTACCTCCTTTCACCTGTTGCTGATCCCTCTGGCATTGTAGCCCAACATGTTTTTGCCTTTGCTGCTGTTTTCCTACATTGTGTGGAGTATTTCATGTCAGTAGTGATCATCACTCCCAGCTTCTTCTCCTTCTCTGATGCAGATACCCAGACCCCTTCCAGGCTGTACTCAGTGCTTGGGTTTTTGGCTCCAGTGTGCATAACTTTGCATTTCTTTGCATTGAAGCCAAGTTGCCAAATCTCAGAGCACCAGTCTAGTTTTCCAGGTTCCTCTATATGTCCTATATTCCTTCTGCTGTGTCCACTGCATAACAAAGCTTGGTATTATCCATGAATAGGCACATTTTATTATTTTTTCATGGAAAGATAAATACAGTAACAGTAAAATGATTATGAACAAGTTTAAAATGGAATAAGTGTGAGCTGTTGGCAGCTCCATTATACATCCATTCTCCTGGGTTGCAGTAGACAGTGGGGCCATCCCTTTCCAATCAGCTCTACGACACCGGTTCAACAACATCGCTGCCGACCAATTTTACAGAGATGGATTTAAGTCGACTGAAGTTGTGGCTGGCATAAATCTGTCTCAAACACTTTGTTTTCTTCAGGGGGTTTTTGGCCTCTGAACCCCCATTGGGGGGCTCTGACCCTGCACCCTCGTAATTTATATAATCAACTGAGTCAGAGTTGATTCAGGGAGAGGGTGCAAGACCCTGAGAAGGCAGTGCTGGGGGCCCGTAGTGACTGTAAAGTGACTCGTTGCTGTGTCGCTGTACTGTCATTCACAGTAGATGTGTTGCTGTTCAATCAGCATACCTTTCCAATCCACTGTCACTCAGTCCTGATGTTTATGACCATTCTGGCCTTCTACAAACACTGAGAGAACTTCAGGAAGTCTATTTCATGAGAAACAATGGTGGTTCTATTTACCAATTGTAGAACTGTGGAATAAAAAAAAAGTATTAGTAATTATTGCAGAAAAAAATGGAAGGCTTTCTGGACCTTTGTCTAATGTAAAATGGTCCAGCTACTCTCTAGCCTCACTGTAAATCCTTACATAGTGGTAGAGAAGAAGCGATGGAAGCCAATGGCATTGACACAACACCTCCGGTGTTGAACTGTGCAAGCAGGAGGAAGCAACTAGAGCAGCGTTACAGCACAAACTATCACCACCAGGCTTCAAGCAAGTGGGTGGAAGGGAGCCATTGGAGTAGCACTGCAACCAGGCAATACTGGTCTTCAAGCAAGTGGGCAGACAGGAGGATAAATTCCCAGGAGCATATTTATTTATTTTGTTTTTATTAACTGGGTAGGTACACTAGACAAAGTCATTGCCTATTTTCAGGCACTACCTGTAAGAGTTACAAACAGCGAGGTGACACATACATTTTCAGGAGACAACAGTTACAGGTACACACTATTCCACACAACAAGGCTGTTGTTGAATCTGCAGTATGAAGTTACAGATGGTACAAACAAGGAATTTACATAGCTGTGGTGAAGCAGCACTGGGCAGGTGGGAGGGAGCCATGGGACAATAAAAAAGACTGCAATAAAAATACCTTTACTTTTCAATTACCCCATGCCCTACAGCAAATACAGATCATGATGCCAGAATGACTTTGCATTGCCTTGCCTGCACATCTGCCAAACTGTCCCAGGTTGCTTTTTTCTGAGCATTCTTTCTGGGTAACTAGATTTTATTTGAGAGCTAATTTGAGTTGCTAGAGAATGTAAAGCCCATCACAGATTTGCTGCAGAATCACCACAGAATTGCTCATTGCCTGACCACGGCAAGCATGATGTCCTGCTGCAGAATGTAGGTCAGATTTGCAGCAATGAACATGGGGCCCTGAAAATACCTTTCCCTTACTTCACAGCACCCCATCCCACCCTCCCCAGTTACCACCAAGCAACACCAAGAAAGCACGGAATGATAGTTTCACAGAATCCCCCAACAAAAAAACAATTCAATGTTTATACTGGTGCTGCATTTCTTATTCCACAGTTTTTGCTACCAGACAATTTTAGAAGTGCAGGAACACACTTCTGGGAAGTGCTGTACAAAAATAAATTTCCACCAGCAAAATCACCGTGAAAGACAAAATTTCAGTTCTGCAAAATTTTGGAATACACTTTGATACTTTTGTGAAACTCTGACCTAGAACAAAGGTTTAAATGTATGCATTGCAGACTGATGTATTAAACTGCAAAATGGAATTCTGCAAAACTTATCAGTGAACTTCATAATGATTGCATGTGTTATGGATTGATGTATTAAACTGAGGAATGGAATTCCTCAGAGCTGTCACTCTGCAGTTCACATGTATCATTCCATAATTCAGCCAGAGGACCGATTTTACAGAGTGGGACAAAATATGCTAAACACATTCAAAGCATTCAGATTTTGACAAAGTCAGAATTTTTGAAAATTTAACAAATTTTAATACATTTTGCACAGTTTTTCCTGTTTTGGAAATTGCAGAGTCCCCCTCCCCCCATGCTACTTCTGGGTGAAGCATTTATCAAAATATATAGGCATTTATTTGGTGCATGCTGGGGAGAACTTGGCACATTACCTCATGCCTCAGCACACACACTAGAGGACTATTTATATCTCCCATGAAATCAAACCCTGTTTTGTCATGGAAAAGTAGAGTATTGCAGAAAAAAAAAAACATTATGTAAAAGTCTCACTTTCTACATAATACATAAAGAGTTTTTAGTGGTTGAGCTCAGTGCAGAATGAGCTATAGTTTGATGGCATAAGGATTCAAATAAATATGAAGGAGTCAAAACCTACAGAGTAAGAATTTCAAATGCTACATGCTATAAGAAAAATCATCTGAAGTTTCTCATAGTAACAGACTACATTCCCTTGTTATTTCAATGATAATTTAGCATACATATTTGTCTACTCAGCCATTAACTAAACAAATACAACCAAATGGCAAATGTTGGGGAGTTGAGGCACTTGATTCCCCCCAAAATGTGATGAATTGTATAAACTGAAGGATGATGCATTGTATTAACTGAATGTATACAACCATTTAATAAGTATCACATGGTATGTTAGATGTTGGCTACATACGTAGTCATATAAATAGCTTTCATTGGAAGTGCAATTATAGAACATTGAAGTACAACTCTTATCTGCACTCGTTGATCCTAAGTCATGACCTTTAAAAACATGAGAAAGAGGATAAAAACATCAATTATCAAATGTTTAATTTGTGCAATTCAATTTTGTGAATGTGTGAAGCAATGCGGAGCTTTGGGAAACATTTTCAAGAAAGTTTAGTTTGATGTTATAACAGCAACATTTCACATCTAGAACCAGATGTAGAATTTTGCTTATGCAACTCAAAGTTCTTGGTGAATTTTTGTTCTGAGTCTGTCTTTTGCAGAATATTTTTCTGCAAGTTGCATACTTAGAATTCTTTTGATTATGTCAACAGCTTTCAAGAAGTATGGAAACTTGAATTTGTTTCATGCATTTTGAGAAACATGGGGAGGTGAACATCTGCTAGATTACCAGTTCAAAAAAAAAACAGCATTTGTGAGGAACCCTCTTAGGCCAATTAAAAGAAATATACTTGTAAAATTATATGTCTTGCAAATAATTTTAAAATCTAGTTAAAAAGTATGCCTCATAACACTAAACATATTGAGAAAAGTTGTTCCATCATGCTTTTTTCTCTGTGTATGATGAGAAAGCCAATAGTATGGAAATATGCAGATGAATTGCAAACCTTGTGGAAATAAGGGAGAAACACAGCTATGAAACTTGTTTTGCTGGTACTGCTATTATAATAACTGGTGATCCCCTTTATCACATTGATTATCAGTGTGCTTAAGTGCCGTAATAACTGTGAGTGACATTAAGCCCAGTTATTACAGCATTTGGGGCAATCACAATTACTTTGCCTGTTGGGAAACTTGAGTTTTATACTAATGTTCCTGTGAAAGTTATTTAAAAAAAAAAGAAACATAAGTGACTATGTGATCATGACATTTTTTACACCCTGGTGTGTTATAAACACATGAACCTCCTGAGCTTCACTCTTGAGGTTTATGGGTTATCACATACCTCAGGTGTGCAATAAAACTTCATAACACACAGTCACCTATGCATTATTCTCTATATACTGTTTAGTTCTATTTCCAGTGCTGTCCACCAGGATCATGTGTTTCATCAGTTTTTGCTTTGTTATTTTATTGAATACTACAAAATTAAAAGTAATCTAATGGCAAACACCCCAATTTGTCATGTATGAAAAATAAAATTTTCACACAGCACTTGATACTGGAGGGCAGCGTTATTGTTTGTTAATTATATGCCATTGATCAGGCATTTAACTTTTAGAACTAACTTCCACATGAAAACTGCACATGAATTTG
Organism: Neoceratodus forsteri; assembly: GCA_016271365.2. Lineage (NCBI taxonomy): Eukaryota > Metazoa > Chordata > Ceratodontiformes > Ceratodontidae > Neoceratodus > Neoceratodus forsteri. Next base: position 1,434,183,121 of record CM028131.1, on the reverse strand, counting down.
TACAGTATTACAAGCAGAAATGTAGGAAGTCCAGGAAATTCACTTTGTGAAGAACTTCATTACATTTCTCCAATTTATCTTTACCAGAGTCTGCACTTCAAGCAGTTTTTACCTAGCAAATTGTTGAGCTTCACCCAACAAAAACTACATGTAATGGCACTTTGCTGGTAAAGTGTTGATGAAATGCCACAATCCATAATTTTTGCTGGGTGAAGTAGCATTTCATCAGCAAAAAAAATTTAAAGTGTTTCTTTTTTTAGCTTTTAAAAGGAATCACCCACCTTTATCCACTGTGGCACACTGTGAACACCCTCTCTCACCACTGAGATCCTTTTGAACATTGTACCCCCATCCTTTGGCATCCAATACCCCCCTACAATCCAGCCAAAGCTTGTCAATTTCAATGTGACACCTTAATTTTTAAAACAACCCTTCCACCACCTGGACATATCACAAGTGGTCAACTACCTACCTACCTTCCCATCCCTGTCTGAGGCATACAAGTAGCTAAACAACACCACACCAGAACCCTCTAGTACCCAACCTCCCTTCTAACCCTAAAGCTCCATGAAAAAATGTCACTACACACTTGCAAGTACGAAAACCATCCCATGCTGTTAAGTGTCCTGCCACAGAATGAATGAACCATAATATACTCAAGTAGCATAACATCTGACTGGTTGGTTGACAGCCAATCAGATGTTATTATTGGTAAGGATGTAATCATTACTTCATTCTCTAGCAGGACACCAAACAGTGCAGGGTGTTTTTCTTCTTAACAAGTATTAATGACAGCAGTTTTTCCCGGGGATCTAGGGGAGGGAGGATGGATGCAAGAGGATTATAGTTTAGAAGGGTATTTTATTTATTGAAATGCTTCACCAGGAAGACATACTCAGCAAGTTACTCATTTCCATATGTTTCATGGAGGTAGGAAAAGGGCTTGGTACAGAAGACAATTCAGGGAACAATAGGCAAGAAAACAATAGCAGATGATACACGGTATCCATGGTAATGGTATACATAGCTTAATTACAATGCAGACATATAGCAAAGATACAACGAATGAGATGCCACATAATACATACACCATAATTAACAGAATTCACAGGGTAAAATACCTAAGTAAGGTATGCAACTAACAATGCAGACATTCAGAAGAGATACAGTGAATGCAATGGCTACAGAATATATACATTGTCAACAGTGAATTGTATAGATAAGTGCTGAGCAAGAGCAGGTCATGGCATACATAGTCAATAGCAGATTGAACAGGATAAGAGCTTGAGCAAGACAAACAAGGTGACCTGGGCAGGAAGGAAGGAAGGAGGGAGGGGGTGTAACTACATAGACTAAGCAGGGGAATCAGGAGCAGAGTTGAGTAGGAGTTGTAGGTGAGGGGATAATAGGGATATGGCTCATTGTATATCACAGGGTCAGGGACAGGTTGTGGGGGCTGGGTTGTAGGTAGCGTGTGACATGTGTGCATGGGGGCAGGGCTATTCCATCAGTTATAGAGTCAAACTGAAACTGACAAACTTCACTAGGACTGAGGGGAGGTGGGTGCAGGAGGGTGGGGGTGTTGTTGAAAAAAGTCTGGCTACTAGGAGGGGATGGGTACAATACACCAAAGTGAGTGGAACTGAGTGTTTCAGTTTAAAAACATTTGTCTAGAAAACAAAGAACATTGCCGCATAAACTTGGGTAAAGTCAGAAGACTTTTCCCACACTTTACATACAGCAAAGTTTTTCACTTCTTGACACAATTAAAATTTTCTGCATAGATTTCAAGGCTTATAAATACTTCACTGCTCTCTTCTACAGATATTCTCCTATACTGCTAGATAAAAATACCAGTTAAAGGTGGTCTTCAGTACCATCATAAGTGCCTCGCAATGTGTCTTTGAAAACTTTTCATTGAAATACTTTAGATTCAGAACATGTCTACAGTAAAGTTCAGTCTCACTGTTTGTTCTGCAGCCAGTTTACCTCTTTGGTATCAGGTAAGACAAACAACATAAAACTCTTTCCATTTGACACAAATGCAGAAGAATTGATGTGCTACCTTTGTGGATTTGTATTTGTGGCTGAAAAAGCACAGGCCCCACAGGAACCTGTGTTTCTGTAGCCAGACATGTGTGCATATAGCTTACAGCCTGCATGAGTACTTGTGGCTGCAGAAGTGCTTGTACCACAGGAACATGTGCTTCTGCAGATATAAGTAGTGTTGCAGTTTCTGTATTATGGATTTCTAGATGCAGCAGCAGAAGTGCATGCCCCACATGAGCCTGCAGATCTGCAATGAGAATTCAGTGTTTATGTTTTGTACTTGTGGCTGTAGAAGTGTTGGACCCACAGTGGCCTGCACTTCTACAGACAAAAATAGTACTGCAATTTGGGCATCATGCATTTCTATATGCAGTACCACAACTGCAGACCCACAGGGGCTTGCAATTCCACACACGAAAGTCAGTGTATATGTCTTACACCTACAGCTGCAGAAGCACATGCATCCAAACCTTTGTAGACAGAAGTAGTGATACTATTTGGGTATTATGGATTTTGTGGGATCATGTACTTCTGCAGACAGAGCTTTGTGTGTATCTTTTACACTCAAAGCTGCAGAAGTTCAGGCCCCTCAGGGGTCTGCACATCTGCAGCTGAAAGTGTGTACATATGTCTTACAGTTTGCATGAGTATTTGTCACTACAGAAGGGCTAGCTCCAGAGGGGTTATCTCTTCTGCAGACAAAGTAACACTTTCAATTTGGGTGTCATGCATTTCTATCAGTGGCTACATGGGGCTGTGCTTCTACAGACAGAAATAATGTTTTGATCTGAGCATTGTGGATTTCCAATTAGAAATGAGCATGCATGTCTTGCAGTGTGCATGCCACAGATACAAATCCATGAAGGTAACACATCGTTACTACTGCATTTGTGTTATCTGGAAACAGTTGTACAGTATGTTGTTTGTCTTACCTAAGAATGTCTGTATCTGGTTGCTTGTATGGTCTTGTCTTTTTGCCTATTTGGTGGATAGGGAGTTAAGGTTTAAAATCACAATGCCACAATTCACTACTTTTGTGGTGTTAAGCTGAACCCTAAGGGGTGCATTAATGCAGTGCTGTGCCATGAATTTCTTTTCATTTTGAGATACTGGAATTATATGCTGATTCACATAGGTCCCTTCAGGACCTACATGAAGTGATACAGATGCAAGGAGTCCATCCACATTTAGGACCAACCCAAGAATGTTACAGTATTTTTTGCTGCATGTGGAAAATTTTAATGTTGCAAATTTTTATGTTGCTTTTTGGTGTTGCACTTAAATGTGCAACATGAAAATTATTTTGGCCCTATGTCATGAACATGGTCACTAGACTGTGTTAAATACCACTGAAAATGTTGTTTCAAAGAGCAACTGCAAAATCATCTTTCAATCTGCACTTGAAAATTGCCACCATCTTTGTTCATGAGGTAGGGCCATATAAACAGTATATTCAAAATTGGGTAGTAAAATGGCCAAGTTAAAAGTATGTGATACATGAAAATGCAATTTTAGTGTCGCACATTTTAGTGTTGCATATTGAAGTTCAACAGTACAGTAAACCATGTTATACTAACATTTACAGTATGTGCTTAATTTTCAAAGGGAGATGCAGGGCTTGCATCAACCCCATTCTTGGGTGCAGCCGCACCAAATGCCTTTAACATACAGTATCTATGCCAAACGCCAAAACTGCACCACATTTTTGTATATCGGGTGCAGTTGTAACACTTTCCACACTTTCCACTACACACTATACATATTTTTTGCCTTTTTAAATATTTTTTTGCCTTTTTAAATATAACAATGCCTATGCTAGCATCATTTTCAGCTTATTATGCAATATGAGTGTTACAAAGGAAAGGATTATGAAACAGAGTTAGAGCTTTGGAAAGGAATTTCATAAACTAGTTAACCTTCCGGCTGAGCATCTGTTTGTTATGTTCTTTTCTTGTGCAATTTTCAGGAAGCTGACCATGAATCTTATGGATGCCACAAATATTTGTGTTCTTTTTTGTAGTTAGAAAAATGTAGTTTCCTATTTCTACTTTCCATTGAGTGTGGAGGTGTAATGGCTATACATTTTTAGGTAAACATTTGGGACAGGCTTTTCAACCTGTCAGATGCATATGCAAATATATACCGTGCCTACCTCTACCTAAATGCATGCATGCAATCCTGATGGTATTTTCTGAAGATTCATTCATTTCATTTGTGACAGAAAGTAAAGATTTGCAGAACAACAAATAAAACAAATGTGATTCGTGTAGATTTTTTTTTTTTTGCCTCAGTTGTATCTTATTTTGGATGGTGAATTCTGATAGATATAGACATTCTAATTGGTCTACCAGTTTGGACAGACATTTGGCTTTGTAAAAATTAGTCAGCAGATCCTCAGCAGACCCTTTTGCTTAAATTTGCTATATACTGTTGGTTAAAAGCCAACACTAAAACATATGGCTGGTCAAACTGTATCTTCTGCCAGCAGAGTTTTGGCAAAATGCTGATTTTGCTTCTATGAAATTTCAGAAAAATTTGTGAAATGTTGCCAAAATTGTGATTTCAATTATTTCCATCTAATTTTAAAAGTATTTTTATAAATATCACCAAATGTGGCATGGTGCCTTTTTCAGTGCCGCTACAAAGGATTCCCAAGATTCAGATCTCAGTTCATAAAGATGACTGAGTTATAAGCCTCCAAACATTTGGAAAGTTTAAAATTAACAATAAACAACTACATAAACTAAAAGTGTTTGTCCAAATTGCAGCACAGCTGGTATGGTGACTTTGCCAATGCTCATACATATGTGTGCAAAGCAACAGATCTCCAGCTGTAAAGGTGATTGAGTTATGGACGTCCAACCATTCAGAAATTTTAAAATTACTTTTCACAATTAAATAAACTGCTGAATTGTAAGCCCCTACAAGTTCAAAGCTACAGAACGGAATATCACCAATGTTATTAGATTCATTGATTCTAAATATTAGGCTTTAAAGCAATCCCCATCTCCCAGCATTAGAGGGTCATGCTGCCATGCTGATAACCTGGGTTTGTAAGTGAGCCCGGGAAGTCGTGTTGGGAGGCAGATAATGGCTAAACCTTACAATTTATATAACCAGTACTTCTCTATTTATAAGTTTCTATAACTCTTTCAAGGAAGCATGCATCTAGGTTTTCAATTATCTAGCTCCAAAGGTGGCGAAGTTGTAAGCATAGAAATATTTTCAGAAATTTTCACATGAATATTAAATTGCCAGACTTTGAGACTCTATAACTTCTCCACCCTTCATCTAAATATTGTGAAACCTGGCACACTTTTAGGGTCCATACCAGACAATATGCATGCTAATTTAAAACCTCTAGCTGCAACACGAACTGAGATATAACTAATTAAAGAATTTTCAGAAAATTCTGAAGCATTTTCACAAAATGTTACTAAATTTTGCAGGAATCTTGTGAAAATTCCACAAATTCAGAATTTGCTAATCTTGCCCAACTCTACAGAAAAAAACATTTGATATCTCTGAAAAAAAAAGAACCATCAGGTGACTCTTAATTCAAATAAAAAATACTAATTTGGCTACAAAAAAGGCATAATATCTATATAATAATTATTTTTATTTATTATGTTTTGCTAAGACTCATAGGTGACTACCTGGCTGTCCCTCTCCTAGCAGCCATGCTACAGGAGATTGTCATGGAGGAGTTCCCTTTTGGTGTGAACAGATGAGTCCGTCCTATAAAAACAGAGGACTCATTTCAAGGCTGATATTTTTGAGAAATTCTCTTTTATTCAGGTAAATGGTACCACCTACTGTAACAAAGTGGGATCAACATTTTATGCCCTATTTCACTTATTCAATGAAAAACAGTAGTCAGTTTTTCAGTTCATTTTTTTTATAATATCATTCTGCTGGCTGTTCAAACTATTCCCTTGAATAATCACTGTTTTTTCCTCACTGGCTTAAAAACTTTGTTATATGCATCTTGTATTTTGTGTGGTGCAATCACACATACATATCAGATTGAGGATCATAGATGCAGTCACACCTACAACCTGACATGTATTGTTAACAAGTGCCAGAAAAATGAATGGCACTTATTATTTTAATTAATAGAAAATATTTTTACGATTTGCTATAAAAATCATGTAGCTAGCCATTGATGAAATGAGTGTAAGTGCATAACATATAACAAGGGTGCTTGGTATGATCAAATGGGAACAATTACCATGAAAGTCCAACTTGAAGAAAATGTTTAAAGGAGCAAAATGTCCATGAAAAATTCATTAAATCCTAAATCAACAAAACAATAAGAAAGTTATGTCACATCTCCTACTTTGTATGAAGCAAGTTGGGACTCATCTCTTGTTTGGTGCAGGGCCTGATGCACCACGCAAAGCAGGTTACGACTCTACTTTCTCAAAAAGGAAGGACAATCATTTCAAAAAACTATGGGATCAATGTTCAAAGGTCAGAGAATGATGCAAGGTACCTACCCCAGAAAGGAATGATGCAAAAAGCAAGCTGTGTCAAAACTTGCATCAGTTTCAATTTTCTAACACTGCTTACATCAAAAGTTTAACTGCCTGCACCAAAGTGGCTTGTGTAAAAAAAAACAGATGTGCCATGTTGTTAAGGGGCTTATATGAAAAAAAAAAGGATGCACCAACTGCCTTTTTTATTTTCTAAAGTGGAAGCTGTTGGCACTGCACCAAAGATGCAGCCAACTGTTAGACCATACAGAGCTGGTCTAACTGACCCTAGAGCATATGAAGATGCTGACTGCAAGCAGGGAGACCTGACTATGGTACTATGAATGGCATTCTGCTTCAAGAGTCCTGGCATTGTAGACATCACAATTGCTGTCTCAAGGACAGTAGCATATAAAATATTGCTTCCAGGGGCCATTTCATCCACCATAATTTTTGACTCAGTGTGCATTATGTTTTACTTTATGTATTGTATATTTGACTCAACTTAAGTCATTTTTGCTCCCTCTTATGTTTTTTAAATCATACTTAATTCAGTTTTCATAAAGTAGACAAACAGACACAAGACAACAAGGCCTCACAGGACCAGTGTAGAAAGGGCATGCAGCACAATCCATTGAACCAGAAAAAGAAGGAAGGGGGTTAAAAAAACTAAAAAGTATGATGATCACTTTCCAGAGTCAACCCCTTAGTGGTATAATAACCCCCTTCACTTAACAGGTGTCTTGCCCTTGGAGGTGCATACTAACAAGCTAACAGTAAACAGTAACATGTAACATAAAACATATAACATCCCAGAAAGGTGAAACAAGCAAAATCCATTCTAAGTAAATATGAGTTTGTCTTACATAGTTAAATTCGGGGGGGGGGGCAATCAGGAAGAATTCTATGTTCTACACGCCAACTTCATTGTCAAGGGAGCTGGATGGGCCAGAAAGTGGCCTGGTCCTGAGAGAGGTGGTCCCTTTCCCAGGATTAGTTAGCTTTGCTCTGTCAGTATTTCTAGTATGTTTTTTTTTCTTTCTTGGCTTGATAGTGAAAAAAGGGTAGCCATCTCACTATGAATTTATCTTTGAGGAGTCTCAATTTGGCTGTGAGATTTTCCATCTCCAAAATACGTAGACACAAGGCATACCAGGACGCTAATGTAGGTGGCTCCAGAGAGAGTCAGTGTTGAGTAATTGCTTTGAGGGTAGATGCTACAAAAATATTATATAATTAGTGCTGGGCACTTGATTTAATACCATTAGACAGTAAGCCCAGGAGTCAGTGGTGTATTTCTGGCTGGGGGATCCCCAAAATAGTTGCTACCATCAATCCAATCACATCCCAGTAACCTTTTCATTTGGGACAAGCCCAGAAAATGTGGGAGTGGATGCTTTTATCTGGGCACCGTCTCCAACACAGTTCCAAGGGCTGTTGCCCATAGTGATTGGTAATCACTGAAGTGAGAAAATAGCAAAACACAATGCGCCATCTAAATTCCCTCCAGAAGCTAGATGCCATAGTGGAGTGGACACTCCTCCTGATTGGCTTCCAGTCCTTATCACCAAGCTGGATCCCAGCTTCAGTGTGCCAGATCTGTCTGAGATAACCATTAGGGTCAGGATCCAGATCCGAGAGCAGAAAACATTATCTTGGAGACCATACCCCTGGGGCAATGATAATGGATTAGGGGGAGAATAAACTCTAGAAGACAGTTTGTTCCTTCCATCAGGTGGAACTCCTTATCCTCCTCAAGTAGGTAATGCCTGACTTCTAATCTGATCCCTCTTATTTTTGGGTAACTTGTGTCATTGTTGCCCCGTCTCACTCTTGCATTGCATTTGTGACTCAACTTGTGTAATTGTTGCTCCATCTCACCCATGCATCATGTTTTTTACTCAACTTGAATCAGTTTTGCTCCATCTCATGCTAGACATCGTGCTTTTGACTCAACTTGTGTCATTCTCAGATTGCGTCATTCTCACCTCATGCATCATTGCATCATATTTTTGATGCAGTGGTCCTCCAACATAATTTTGAGGGACCTTGCCACTGATAGCACTTTCTTGCAAAATATGGTGCACAGTAGTTGGTGCACCTGGATTTGATGCAAGGCGGTTGTTTGATGTACATTGCATCAGTGTGAGGGTCCTTTGAAAATCCGGCCCTATGTTAAAGCATCATTACAACTAAAGAACACAAATTAGGAAAACCTAAGTTAGGGGAAAAAGTCTTTGGAGCCTTGAAGAATCTGTGGAGTGCCGCTCCTCATGATTTGACTGACCACGTGATGCAGAGCTGATGTTATCCTAGCATTGGCCTTGTCTTGTCACACAAAGAAAAAATGCTGACATGGTAACGCTTGCATAGATGATGCCTGAAGTTAGGGTAAAAGTAAAACCATCCCTGGTAGCCTACTGGTAGCCAGTTGCAATGAATATATATTATAGTGGTGCAGTAGTGCCACCATATCAGTGATGGGTAAGCAGTGTAATGGTAAACCCTATTTTTTTCACTTTAATAATGTGGCCCTCCCAGGGCAGCATAGCTTGAAATTTGGCCTGCACAGAATCAGTACTTGGATCTTTTGAGTCTGCAAATTTGACAATGGTTGGCTAAGTTATTTAAAAGTTGTAGAAGACTGACAATAAAAAAAAATGTAATATAGACATTATTTTTGCCACCAATAGCACAGAAACAGCTAGGGATTGAAACCTGAAACTTTCAGGTTTATTAATGTTTGCCCCAAGAATGACTCTTTGATAGTTGGTTTTACTGGAGCATGTATAGGTTTTCAATTATTTAAAACATAAAGTGCTGTTTTGGTGCATGTACATAACGTTTTTTCAACATTATTTTCATAATTGGATTTTGCAAAACTGACATGTAAGTTCTGTGATGGGGGCCCAGTTTCATGACTCAGAACTGCAGGTTGTGTGCTAAAACTATATGTATCTTTAACAAAACTGACAGCAGGTGCCAAACGCTGCCACTTGTATCCCCCTTCCTCACCCAATACCTGTTGCAATACAGAACCATTCCTGGAAGTCTACTGGTACCCCTTTCCTTTCCCAATCCCTTTTAAATGAGTGAACTTATACCCTGTAGTCTAGTGATACCCCCATCTCTCACCAGATCATCATTGTACGGTAATAGTAAAATCATCCCTGGTATTATAGTTTTGTGGTACCCCCTCTCTCATCAGATCATATGTGTAATACTGAAATAATCCCTGGCTGTCTAAAGACATCACCTCCCTTTCCCAACCCATGTTGTAATAGTGAAATCATCCTTGGTAGTCTAGTGGTAGAGGCTAAAGAACAGAGCAGATAGCAACAGAAAGTGAATGTGCAAACCATTCACTGCAATTTCTCAAATAATATACACAAGCTACTAGTAAAAAGGTAACTAGAAAATGAAAGCAGGTTAACAAAACCTTAAGGTACAGGAACTGTGACCCACTCTCCCCAGGGTGAGTAGGTAATGGTTCCTGTATGTTATTGGTCTGTAAGGAGGTAGATGCCCTTTTTCTGGCACAGTGCTCCCACAAGGTGGTAGCACAGCTGAAACTCATTAATGGTGGCTAGACTAGTGGTACCCTCTCCCTCACCTGATCCCCACTGCAATGTAGTAGTGAAATCATCCTTTGTAGTCTGGTGGTTCCCCCTCACTCATCTGCTCCCCATTGTGATAGTGAATTTATCCCTGGTAGTCTAGTGGTGTCCTCTTCCCTCATCCAATCCCAATTGTAGCAGTAAAATAATCCATGGAAGTCTACTGGTATGCCCCTGCCTCATCCAGTCTCTAGTGTAACAGTGAAATCATCCTTGGTAGTCCAGTGGTAACCCCCAAATCCAAATTGTAATAATACAATCATGTGGGAAACCATCCCTGTTAACCTATGGTGGCCAACCCCCAAAGGAAGTCAGCACTTACCCACAGATCTCCTCCCTTCCAGCCACCATCTGCCCAAAACAAGTCCTGTAGTGATTTACAAAGCTATGTATCACTACAGGGCATGTCTGAAAATGGAATACATCAGCACAAATGCAACTGTACATGTGCTGACTTTCTATATTTTATAAAATATTTCTATGGCCTGTAATTTAGCAAAGATGTAATGCTCTTTTCACCAAACTTGGGTGACGGTTTTCATGCTTCCCCTTCCTCATGGCCACTTTAATCGTGGCCCATAACTCCCACCCAAAGTGGTGATATAACCAGCGGTGAGGATGGGCTTCCAACATCGACTTACACAACTGGAGAAATAGTGGCCTTACTATTTGTTCTAAGCCCTGATAAGGGTAATTCAAGTACCACTGATTGTTTTGCAGACATCAGAGGCATTGGCACTAGTGATGCAGTGAATTTAAATTTCACCCACAGAATGCTGGCAAAGTGGCCAAATTTGCATTGCAGAGCACTTTATGAAATTTTCCCGCGTAGGGCAGAATTTCGCCTAGGTGAAATTTTACCTTCCATTGGCAAAATTTCACCTTCCGCGGTGACATTTTGCCTTCTGTCCACTGGTGAAGTTTCACCTTATGCGGGTATAACTAAATCTATTCATTGACAGCTCAGTCGGTGGGCTGGCTGTGAAGGAGAGAGGAGGGCTGTGCCAGTCTGCAGCTGCCGGGATTTAGGATGGGGGTGGGAGCGTGGTTGTGGCAGGGACACCTGGCTGCTGAGGAGACTGGGTGGGGGGCACTGGATCACCAGGGATTTATTGGAACTGGGGATCAGGAGGGGGTTTAATTACAAAACACCCACTAACCACCAGAGATTTTTTTTTTTAAGAGGAGAAGGAGATACAGAGGGATGCAGGCGGGAGGGGGTTACTGTACATTTCCACGGTGGGCGCGGTATTACCAGGTGGAGGAGAGGGACCACTAGCCACCATGGATGCTTATTTACATGTGAAACAGGTTGGGGAAGGGACCGCTAGCCACCAGGGATTTTTCTATACAAGATGTGGGACAGGTAAGGGGAGGGACTGCTAGCCACCAGGGATTATTCTATACATGTGGTACAGGTGGAGGAAGGGACCGCTAACCATCAGGGATTTAGTTATACCCGCATAAGATGAAATTTTGCCCACAGACGAAAGGTAAAATTTCACCACGGAAGGCAAAATTTCACCATGGAAGGTGAAATTTTGCCTTTCGCCAGGTGAAATTTTGCCACTCTGCCATGCGAAATTTCGCATTTCATTATGCGAAATGGACGGAATTTCGTGATTTGCTCAACAAAGTGAATTCTGCCCACTTTGCCCACCACTAATTGGCACATGAATTGTTTGCATCACAGTCAATTTTCTTATTTTTTTTGTTTGCTACTCCTAACTACAAATCCACTGTGTCAAACTTAACCAAAATTGGCACAGCAAGAGATCTTGTGTTATCAGATGCACTTTACAAAAAAGTCATGAAATTAAATCAAGGAATAATTAAGATATGTAACTGAAAATCACAATTTAACATTAAACTGGCTACCCAATCCTAGCTATGGTGTTTCTACCATGCAACTTTAATGATACACATATTGTAAACTTGCTTAGTTATGTGCTATATCACTTTTATGTAGATAATACAGTATCTTTATCTGCATGGGCAAGTTCCACTGCAATCCAAACTAGGTTATGAAAAGTTTTGAATCTCTTCAGTTCTAGTTTGTTCAGAAAGAACTAGAACTGAACTCAAAATGATTTATAAAATGATATTTAGAGTGAAATAAAATTTGTGTAAAACATCTGGGGCAGATATTCTAAAGTTAGCAGCGGCACTAATGGGATTGCACCTGTGCTCTCCAGGTTTGCTTCTGGGTTTTGGTGGAGTCTGTGGTCAGAGGCCTTTGTAGCACACTCTAAACCCATTAGCAACCAGACACTAAGATAACGCTATGCCCATGCAAATGAGGGGGTCCCCTCCTGCATAAGGACACAGTGGCAGTTTCAAAAGTTTGCAACAGCTGTAAATGACACCAAACATAATGCTATTTACTACCTCCAAAAACCTTGACTTAACCAGGTGCCAAGCCTATGCCCCCAACCCCACTGATGTCAGCACAGCAGTACTGTAGCCATACTCCCCTGATCACTGTCACATCAGCGAGGATACAGGGCCTGGTATCCAGTGGCACTCTCAACCACAGGTCACCCAGCCCATGTTCATTGCCAGTCTCCCTGGGGTCTAGTGGAGCCCCAGCACCCCAATCTACTGTCAGGTGTTACAACACACATAGTGGTTCCCATGCCCCCAATCACCCATCCCACATTACAACACATATCCCTGGTATCTGATGGCACCACCACCCCTGATAACCCAACCTATGTTTGTTGCCCAGTACCCTAGTGGCTAGAGGCACCTCCACCTCGCAGTTATCCATCCCATGTGACAACACATATCCCTGGTGTCTAGTGGCACACCCCCCACCCCCAGTCACCCAGCCCATATGATAATACATAACCCCAGTGTCTAACAGCACCCCACCCCTTGAACTCACATTCATATGACAGCTCCCTGGTATCTTGTAGCACCACCCACCCTCCAAGCTCCTGTCCCAGATGACAGCACATGTATCTGGTACCCAGTGGCAACCCCTCACCATCTCATTTCCAGCCCATGTACCCTGTAAAACCTGTGCCATCCAGTGGTATCACCACCCTATCCTGAAATGCCAGTTGACAAAAGGAAAGCTGCACACTGGTGATCCAGCATCCCCCACCCCCCTCACCCAGAGTCCCACCCTTCCAACCTCCCCTTACCAGTCTGTCTGGGGACATGTGTTTAATCCTGATATGGTGACCAGCACAGTCCTTGACTCACCTTCTAGGCCAGCTGCAGTATGAGCTGACAGTGAGCATGCATATAGTATACAGTATACGGTACACACCCTCACTGTCAGCTCATACGGTGGCTGGCCAAGGAGTTGTGGGGATGGCTGTGCCAGTAACCATATCAGGATGCAATGCAATTCCCCAGACAGACTGGTGAGGGTGGGTTAAATGTGTATACTCTGGGTGTGGGTGGAAGGGTGGGGCCACTGGACCACCAGTGTTCACAGGTCTAGTTATTGACTGGCATTTCAGGGGTGGGAGTGGGGTACCTCTGGGTGACAGGAATATTATAGATATACAGGCTGAGAAATCAGGTGGTGAGGGGGTGCCACTAGACACCAGGGATGTGTGTTATCACATGGAATGGGAGCTCTGGGGGTGGGGTACCACTAGACAACAGGGATATGTTTTGTCAGATGGGACGGGTGATCAGGGGGTGCTGGTGCCACTAGACACTAGGGATATGTGTTGTCACATGGAATGGGAACTTGGGAATGGGGTTTCCACTAGACAATAGGGATATGTGTTATCATATGGGATGTGTGAACGGGATTGTGGGGTGCCACTGGACAGGGGGATATGTGTTGTCATACAGGATGGGTGATCTGGGGTAAAGGTTGCCACTAGACACCAGGATGCTTGCTGTGTTATGGGGCAGGTGATCAGGATGGTGGGAGGTGTCACCAGGCACCAGGGAAGAAATGACCAGCTTCCAAAGGATGTGTGTTAAAGGGCCACCACAAACCATGTAAATGACTCACAATGGGCATGAAAATGGGCCCTAAGTGCCTAGCATGCCCAATTGGCTCATTTTCATGATGTGGCTGAAAATAGCCAACATGGTTTCTGGCATTATGTGGTCCAGGGAAGCTCCTACCTATGGGCTGGTTACAGCACAGGTCCATGTCAGAACAGCCATGTTTGACTTAGTGCTGCACCAGCATGGACTGATAATCAGTTGAATAGTGCAAGCTTGCTGTCTGACTGAGTACAGCAGCCTCTTGGTTGGGCACAGGTGCAAGTGTAACACAAACCTTTCCACCACACTTGAGCCCAATTTTTAATATCTGGGCCCTGACATCGTAGTATGGACAGTTTTTCTCTACAGCCAGTGAGTGACATCTTATAAATAGTTGAGCTTGCATTTAGATAACAACTTTAGATGGGATGTTTATGATAAGATGCCAGTGAAGAATCTGGGCTGAATATCGGCAGCCTTAAAAAGCCATTAAAAAAAGCATACCTCAGTTTTCCCATCTGAGTCTGATAAATACCCTGATACAATATTGTGATTTTCATACAGCAAAGCATCTAGGAAGAAAAAATAAAAACATTGTATTTTACAGTTTAATTTCCTCTTTTCACCTGGACCCCTCCATGTAGAAATCATTGTGATCTTTATAGATGACTTTGATAAAAACCTAGAAACATAGACAATGTTGGTCAAAAAAAAGATCATCAGTCTATCCAGTCTGCCCTGATTTGCTCTATCCTACCTGAGATCTATTATCTAGACAAGGGGTTTGCCTCATCTACCCCCTTGCTCCTTACCTTACTGCTACCTCCTCTCCCCGTGAGTAACCATTATTTTATGCTGTAAACTCTGAAGAAGTCATAGTTGAATCCATGAATGTTTTTTGTGCCTACCACCTCAGCCGGTAAACTATTCCATAGCTCAGCCACTCTCTTTGTAAAGTAAAACTTTCTCTCACATCCTTCCAGAATACCCCCACCCCATACTTCTGACAGCTTCTGGTCAGGTCTTCTTGTTTTTCACTCATCGTTCCTGCTGAACAGTTACTTGCAGTTTAGATTGTTCTTTTCTACCTTGTTCATTCTTTCCAGGAACTTGAACGTCTTAATCATGTTGCCCCCTCTCTGCTGACCTCCAGTGAATACATGATCAGTGCCTTAAGACCATCCTCATAGGATTTGCCCTGTTCAATCAATCAATCAATCAATCAAAATCTTTATTTATCCAGGCGAACATCGTTGAGCAAAGCTCATTTGCAAGATGGACATGGTAAGGTCAAGGTTCAATTTACATAAAATATAACATACAGAGTATACACACTTTGAGAAGACAGCACATTGATACAATACATCAATTCCGTGTCACAGTACATTGATATGCTACTAAACAAGAATATAATACATATATACATGATTCATGAAGTAGCCAGCTTGCTAAGTAAGTAATGGGAGACACTTTAAAGCTAGTACTTTTTGATGAAGGGTTAAAAGTGGATTTACTTAGATAATTTCAAACTCAGGTGATGAGCTGTATGGACAGCTGGAGGATATATCTACGAGGAGTGATTTGTAAATGGTAAGTACCGGAGGGGACAGTGACAAAGGGGATGGATAGGGTGAATACCAGGTGTTGTGGCCAGGGGTAGGGAAAAGGGTGGTGAGGTGGGGAGGGAATGGAAAAAAAGCTGATGCTATAGAGGGATCAATAGTGGGTCTAGAGGGAAGGAAGGAGGCTAGACTGGTGAAGTATAATGCTGAGAGTGTAAAGGAGATTATGTACAATAATGAATAAGGAGAATGGATTGTGGTGATGGTTTATGAATTGTAAGGTAACTGCTCATAGGGTGCTGAGGAGCTACCTTATAATGGTCGGCCAGCTAAGGAGAAAGATGGAATAATAATCTAATGTTGGTGGAAGCAGTTACATTTTTCTTTGAATATCCTGTTGTATAGATATTTGAAGGCTATAATAGATATAAGCTTGTTCACTTTCAGTGTCTTCTGCATTGTGTTCCATAAAGTAGATAACACAAGCCAATGGTATCTGCCATGTCGAGAGTGGAATTTAGGCACTTTGAGCATAATGAAGTTCAGACTTCTTAATGCATAATTACTTGATGTGGCTTGTAATAAGCAGTCTGAGATATATTTTGGAAGCCACTGTGATATTGCTCTGTAAGTCCATAGTATTGCATTCCTGCCTCTTCTAAATTGAAGCGAGGTCCATCCAACTGTTGGCCATGAAACATTTTGGTTACCATATGCTGCACCATCTCCAGCCTGTCTCTGTCTTTCCTGAAGTGGAGACTGCAGAACTGTATGCAGTATTCCAGATGGCATCTCACCAGTGATCCATGGAGAGGTAGTATTACCTCTTTCCTCCTGCTATTGAAACCCCTCTGAGTACACCCCAGTGTGATGCTTAAACTTGTCAAATGATTACATCTTAAATTTTTTATGCACAAGTGTCATAATGAGAATATCCACAGCCACAATTTGGAGATAGTATAGGTTTGGGCTGTCAAACATGGGTTACTATCTGGCCTGGTAACTGGGCATCTGCCCCATACAGTGAAAAATGGGGTGTGTCATCAGGGTTTCTAAGGTTATAAATGTACAATATATGCAAAATGAAGGACTATCTAATAATGTTAAATCATTTTTGGTGGTTTCTTGCCTTTTTCAAACATTTAAGTATCTATTAATGTATATTTATTTAAAGTATTGTTTTATTTATTTTTTGTTGATGGGGAAAGGAGGGTTAGACAATCTGCCTATTTTCAGCTTCATCCCAGGGGAGGGAGGAAGATACAGATGTAACCAACTGAAGCTTTACCAGATTTAGTAGTTGGTGGTATTTTGTTTAGTGAATGAGGGAAATTTGGCCAGGACACTGGGGAAATTCCCCTACTGGACAATTAGATGGTCAATCATGTAGGTTTATTACTGTATATGCCCCTCAAAGTAAAGCGGATAGGGTTGACCTTTTTTGATCACTTCAACCATTTTTGGCTAGAAATAAACAGGTATTTTTGGGAGGGGACTTCAACTGCTCTGAAGATGTGGTTGGTAAAACTGTTGCTTGAAAAAAAGGTATATTGTGACACTCACGCCTTACATAATTCTTAATGATTTCTAAAAATGCAGGATGCAGCCAGTTTATCACATCCCAAGAAACTAGAAAAAACATATATGAGAGGGAACCTGGCCACCCATATAGATTATTGATTTTTATCACCAAATGTTACAGTAAGGAAATTTCAAGTTATTCCTATGGAATTTTCAGATCATTCCATGCTTCAGCTTGAGGTGATTTTTCAAAAAAAAAAAAGACACACAGAGAAATGGTAGGGGGTGGAGGTCAAATACTGTGGTATTACGAGATAGTCTGGTTCACATGAATATTTAAGGAACTATTACATGCACGAAAAACTGTATATTATCTTTATGATACAGCAGGGGAATGGTGGGAGAATACAAAAACAAATTCAGATTTGGTTCAAGAAATATGGGACATATAGACATAATGAGAAATTTTTAAAATATTTATTGCTTAGACAGCAGCTCCAGTATTTATATTCCTTGGTTAATACTACTACTACAGGGAATTATGCTACCCAAATACAACAATTAAAAGAGCAAATGAAAGAGTATCAATATGACAGGGCAGCTACAATCTTAGCAGAATTACAATTTGGCACTATTAAAATACCTACTGGAGATCTCTAGGTACCATGTAAAACAAGAGTGGAAAACTCTTGCAGCACTGCACTTGTGGATGGAGATGATTTTATTAAAAGTTCTCCAAAGGATATAAGATGTATTATTGAACAATACATAACTTCTTTTAATATTCAACAACATATAGATACATAGGATATAGAGAATTACATTGCAGCTTTCAAGCCTGTAATACAAGACTCAGATACACATGACATAGCAAAACCTGTATCTCAGGAAGAATTATGGGAGATCTTTAAGGGAATGCAGAAAAATGTTTCACCGGGTCAAGATGGTCTACCTTTAGAAATTTCTTGTCTTTCAGGATGAATTATTGGACATGTTACTCCCTGTGTATAATGAAATCCTCCAACATAATACCATAAGGGATAGTTTTGCTCAAGGGCTAATAAAATTTTATATAAATCAGATGATAAAACATTATTAAAAAAAAATGGAGGCCTATCTGCCTTCTAAATACAGATTGGAAAATTATTGGGAAACTTATTCATAAAAGATTACAGCCTAATTTGCCAGATTTTTTACACCCAGCACAAGCATGTGGAGTACCTGTACTAAAGATACAGGATCATTAGTCTTGATAAGGGATTGTTATGAATATTGTAAATATGTTATATATTTTCATTAGATCAAAGTAAGGAATTTGATAGGGTGTCCCATGAGTTTTTGCTATAGGTCTCAGCACAATACTGGGTTCTACAAGGACTCATACAGGGGATCAATCCACTCTATGGAAAGGCAACTAGTCTATCTTTGGTAGGGGGTACAGCTGGGTGTCCCATCCATCTCACAGTGGGAGTACGGCAGGGGTGCCCATTAAGTTCATTGTCATACACTTTGGTTTTTTGATTCATGCATTAGGCATATTGCTAATAATAGAGTTATTGAAGGATTACCAACCCCTAGGCATGATTCTGTTTTAAACGTTTCGGCATACCCAGATGATCTATGTCTATTTTTGAAAATGAAAGAAAGTGATGCACATGTAATAGAAGAACTATAGGTATATGGGACAATCACTGGGACTAAATTAAATATTGACAAAAGCATAGGACTTAGTATTGAACAGCAAGATATAGAAGATAACATTTCTGGAATTAAATTATCTTGGGAACCTACAGTATTAAGATACTAGGGCTTTACACTGGAGATGGGGATATGGTGGAAAAAATGGTTGGATGCTATTCAGAAATGTGAATGGAGGGTCGAAAGATGGAAGAATTGGAACATGTCAAAATGGAAAGTAATTTTTATTATCAAACAGTTTATTATCCTTTTATTGCTGTATGTGGGTTGGGTATACCCCATTCCTGTTAACCTGGAAACAAAAATTTATAGTATTTTTTTTCGTGTGTTATGGGGAAGCCAGTTGAATCCATTAAGAAGGGAATTTACATAATTATCTATACAAAAAGTAGGGGGGGATGTTACATCCTCTGGTATTCTTTCACACAATTTTTTGGATGGGCACCATCAGGAAACTATTAGTGCCTGGTAGCGATGGGGATAGTAGGCTGATGTGGAATAAAGTCTTACTGCAACATTATTTGACCAATTGGCAGGAACAACCTTTAAAACTTTTACCTAGGTTGCAGGTGCATGCGTTTGTTAAACCCACTTTAAAAAAATTGCATTTATGGAAAATAACAAAAACACAGCTGCTAACAAATCATAGGAAACAGTTGAATGATATACTGCAGAAGATAGGGCCAACAGGTCTGGAGTTTAAACTCTGTACACCAATTAATGTGCCATGGGCTGCGTCACAGCTAAATAATATCAGAGGAAATTTAAACAATAAAGAAATAGAAGACAGAGGATGTCCTTATTCAGACTGTCAAGCACTTGAAGAAACTATGTTCAATTTTTTACTAGACTGTTGTTTTCCAAAAAATCTTTGGGCATTCTTGGCACATAGATGGAATTTACTATGGTTAGTTAGATTAACATATGAACAGCTGGTGTTGGGTCAATATAGGGGTTGATAAGCATTTTATGATAGAGGCAGTATTGGGTAAGTTACTTTTTTTAATAGCTTTCTATTACTTTTGGAAACTTGTTCCAGAAAGTTCTGTGCAGTCACTAGAAAGGATGGAGAAGTACTGGAAAAAGTAATACACCTTACAGTTACAATTACGTATGTCTTTTTATACAAAAGAAATACGTAACTGTAACTGATTACATTTATTTGAAAGTAACTAGTAGCTAACCTATTACTTTCAAAAAATGTAATCTGTTATAGTTATTTATTATTTTTGTATTGTTTTTTGTATAAAAAGAAATAAGAAACTATCCTTGTAAGATGAATTACTTTTTCCTAGTACTTCTCCATCCTTGCTAGTGACTGTGCAGAGCTTCCTAGAACAAGTTTCCAAAAGTAATAGAAAGTAATAGAAAAAGTAACTTACCCAGCACTGGATAGAGGTACCCTTGAAGTATTTTTTGCATGCCTGAAATTTTATCTTTGGTAAGCAAGGAGCCGATATGTTTTTTAACAACAGAGAATGACCTTTCCAGCTCTAGGAAAACTATGTGAGTCAGCCTGTTTAGAAGTCTGTTGTACGGGGCGTGGTTTGCACGTGACTAAGATGGCAGCTTAATCCCCTCACTCTGTTTCTCACCCGGTATTATCCGTAGGTATTCAATGTGATCAACGGCTTGATCATAGCCCTGAGGATGGGGCTTTAGTTGCTTTTTCCCTTCCAGCTACCAACATAGCCCTTTTTGAGTGTCAGACCACAGTTAAGCAGCCACTAGGCTGGGGGCTTACCCACAGATTACATTCATGCAGTAGGCCACATGAAATAATCATTTGCAGTCGGGAGCATGCAACATGTGGCAGAGGGACTGACCGGGTTTGCAAGTATTTGCCTATATTGGGAGACCCGACTGTGAAACCAGAGGTCATTTACAATGGCCGATCTCTTATCTCCACAGACTGTCTTCCTTCCAGGCTCCTCCATAAACAACTCTCAACAGCAACTGCAAGTTAGCATCTCCTTAATGCAAATCACTAAAATGCTGGAGATACTGCTGAGCCGGGTAGACAGGATCAGCGAAGCCCTCAGTGGCAATGTAACGGCTGTCCAAGATCTGGAGGACTGAGTCAATGTGGTGGAGCAGTGAGTGGAGGACCTTGAAAGCAGCCACAGTCAGATCTGGAAGTGCCTGGAGGCCCATGAACAAAGGCTGGCCAGACTGTGGGAATGGGACAAGGATCAGGAGAACCGTGGATGCCAGAACAACATCCAGATCCTCGGCATCCCTCAGGGTATGGAGGGCTCTAGTATGGAAAGATTCCTGAATGACATGATACCTAAGTGGCTGGGTGAGCACTGGAAAGGCCCTGTTGAGGTAGAATGGGCCCACAGGCTCTTCTCCAGGTCGTCCCCCCCACACCTCTCCACCTCAGCCCATTATAGCATACTGTCTGCGATACTCCACCAAAGAGCAAATACTGAAAGTAACAAGAGACCTGGGTGACATATTCTGGAAGGGATCTAGAATTTCTTTTTCTGGAATTATTCACAGGAGGTGGCTATGAAGCATAAAAGTTTCCTGCCTATCAAAAGCCTACTTCAGCAACATGGTTTCCAGTATAGCTTCAAACTGCTCACCTCCTTATATGTGGCTAAAAACAGCAGGGAGATCCTTGCACAGCATCCTTCTGAAGTACAGGCCTGGCTAAATAAATTCTGGCTTGAAGTGGCCACTGGGACTATCTCTCTCCCAGAAGGCTGTGGGCTCCAGAGGGGCACTCCTCAGGGAGGCAGAACCAAAATTCAGGGAAACCTGTTCCAGGTGACTCTCTCCTGGGTAGGATGGTGCAGCAGACAAATGCCCTCCCCAGGTCAGGCCCAGACAGCCAGATCCACAGCCCTGAATCTGCTCCTTTGCAGCCTCCATGTTTCACATCTAGTGTCGCAGCTGTTTCAGTGCTTTCAACACCTCCACAATCCCATAGAGCATGGCAGAGAGTGTGGGAGGAAAAGCGGCAGGACGAACACCAGACCGTGGCTTCGCTGCCAACTAAGGTCCCCAAAGGAGACAGGTCCTCAGATGAAGAGGAGTCAACCTGCAAAGAACATTCTGTTGAGGACATGGATACTGCAGTCTGACTAGACTGGGCAGAGAAGACTGAATCGATAATGGAGAACAGCCAGATCTGTCTCTTATGGTGAAACCAGGACTCACTTCATTTGCAGACGTTATGGCGAAAGGTCTTCCACCTGCTCATGAGCAAATCTCCCCTGGGATCAGCATTTACCTGGATCAATAGGATGATCTAAGCTGGACTGACTCAGGATTTGTATGCCTATATTTTTATTGTACTAACAACTATTTAGGAGGCCAAGAGGTCTGCCAGGGGCCTTCCCCTCCCATGTTCCACTACTTGATTAAAGGTGACTGAAGCTGGGTGTGCCTCAGGCTTGCTGTAAGCCTATACCCTTCAACTGCCCCCATCCAGGGTGGCAGAAATAGGAGTGGGGGTTGGGGTAGTACTGAATATGGCACCTCGAAGTGGCAGTCCTCGCCGTGACTGCCTCTGGCCTCCCTGCTACTGTTCCCTCAGATGTTATTCTGTCTAATTATGGCAGGAGATATTAAGCACCTGCTTTAAACTCCAAAACATGGGTTAGCTCTCTGGGCAAACCCAGCTATGCTTCCCCCTTCAATTGCTTCTACATATCCTGTCCACTCACTTATGAGTACAAGGTGGGGCTAACTAGATGGGGTGTCAGTGATACCAGGATGCTTAGATTGGCAATCATATCCTGTGGCCCCCTTTCTACACTTATGTATTACCTGGTCCGACACCCTATATATTGTCTCTATAGGAGGACTACACTGCCTGGTCATGGGAGTGCCAGACCTTCCTCACCTGCTTTTTCCTGTTTGTTCTCCATCTCATGTCCTCCCCTATTCCCTTAGTTGCAGTAGCTGGGTCCCCCCCCATATGTTACCCTTGTTAGTCTCCCCTTACCACTGACTGGGGAGTCTTGTCCTGACCACCTTTGAGGTGTTGTGTTCTGGGTAGAGACGTGCCAATAGTGTTGTTAGTTGACCTACCCACTATCCCACATTAGGCATTGTGAGTTAGCATTGCCTGGGTCTGCCTATACTTTGGGAGACCCTAAACGCAGATACCTCTTCGCCTTTAGTGTTTTCACACTATTAAGTGCTTGTCACTGAACAGACTACTGCTGATTACCTTATTGTTCCACTGGTTTTCTGTTACATATTTAACTGAGTTGTTGTAATATGGTACTTTTCTCTGACTTAAACAGTTTATTCTATTTCTAGACATTCATTGTGCTAACACTTCACTGAAGATTGCTGCAGACCTCTTAGTAACTCTTCACTTGAGAGATTCCTGATATCACTCTGGTAGCCATCAGCCCGATTACTGGGGATTTCTCCTCCCCACCTTTCAGGGACCAAGTTTTGTCAGGTAGGTGTACTACCTTTAGCTCTATACTCCTCTCTCTTTTGTTATGGACACCACCAGGCTGGGTGCTGTGAGGTGCATCTCCAAGAACATCAAGAGGTTGAATTACCCAGTGAAATGAACCAAAGTACTGCAGCATCTGCACTCTTTAAGGGATGATGTTGCCATGCTGCAGGAGATACACCTCACAGCAAACACAGTGGGATGGCTCAGAAAAAGTGGGTGGGCCAGGTGGTGGCCAGTATGGACGCTACCAAATCTAAAGGAGTGGTTATAGTGATCCACAAATCATGCACCTGGATGGTGGATGAGACCAAATCCAACACACAGGTCAGGTGGGTGGCTGCCCGGTTCTCTCATGCCAGTGAAAGTATTGTTCTAGCCACCTTCTACGGCCCTAACATAGACTCGGTGGAGGCTATAACCGGGGTGGGACAAGCTATTACCTTGCTTACTAAAGACTCGCCCAATGTACTCATTATTTTGGGCAGAGATTTCAATTTAGTTCTAGATGTGTTTCTAGATAAGTCTAAACCAACCCCGCAAGCCCACCCTAAGGCCAGGGTGGCTCCACAGGTGTTACTAGAGGAGTGGGGTCTTACTGACCCCTGGTGGAGAGATCACCCAGATGGCAGGGACTTCGCCTACTTTTCTCCTGTACATGCTTCATATAGTCGCATTGACTTCTGGCTATGCAACAGTAGGGCCGCTTGTGGGATTAGTGACCCCAAAATAGGGAATTTGATTATTTCAGACCATGCCCCCATATTGCTGAACTATCAGCCCATGGGTCAGGGTCCTGAGAGCACCAGATGATGGTGCAACCCTCTTCTAATGCAGGAGAAACACTTTCAGGCATACATTAAGGAAGAGGCCAAGGCGTATTTTGCTACCAATACTACTGAGGAGGTGGGACCAGTATGATTTGGGAAGCCTTTAAGGCAGTTGTCAGAGGCAGAATTTTAGCATTTTCTGAGGCTAAAACCAAAGCCTGAAAGGCTGAGCTGGAAAAATTACAGGCTGAACTCACAACCCTGGGAAGTAGATTTAAGTCCTCACCCAAGGCATATCAGGATAGTTCCCTCGTGGTGGCTGTTACTGGGCTTAAATACTGCATCAACTGTCTACTACAAAGAAAGGCCAAATGGCAACTTCTCAGGACAAAACATAAGTATTGGGAAGGAGGGGGAAAGGGGGCAAACTTTTAGCATACCAAGTTTGCAAACAGCAAGCAGCCACCAGAATTATGGCTCTGAGAGATGTCAATGGGGTGATGGTTTCTTGCCCTTAGGCTATTAATGAGGTCATGAGTCATTTTTATGACTCCCTATATCAATCCCAGGCTGCTATGGACCTCTTTACTCTCTTGACAGCTCGTCAGGATTTTTGCAAGGTGGCCAAATCTCCACAGATCTCCCCAGAAGCCAAGGAGCAGCTTGAAAAGCCCTTTGCCATTGAGGAATTGTGAGCAGCTATTCTTCAGATGGTGAAGGGAAAAGCACCCGGCCCAGATGCCCTGACTACAGAATTATATCAGCTCTTGATTGAGGAGTTCTCAGTCCCTCTTCTGCAAGCCCTACAGGAGTCCCACCTCAGTAACCCCCCCCCACCATGAGGGAGGTACTTGTTACTTTACTTCTGAAAAAGTCCAATGATCCCTTGGATTGTACAAATTTCTGTCCTATATCCTTGCTGTCCATTGATATCAAAGTCATGGCAAAAGTTCTGGCCAACTGTTTACTTTCAGTCGTCCCCTCGATAGTGAGCCCCTCACAGGTGGGTTTTTCTAAGGGGAAGTCTGGGGCTGATAATCTTAGGCAAGTTCTCAACCTCAAATGGCTGGTGGCTCAGTCACATCAATGCATGGCGGCCCTCGCAATTGATTTTTCCAAAGCTTTCGACTCTGTCGAGTGGGGTTATTTGCACGAATTGCTATGGGTGTATGGCTTTGATCCATATTTCCGTGGCTAGGTCTCCACCTTCTACAGCACCCCTATGGCCCGCATTGTCACCAATAAGACCATATCCCCCCCCTTCAGCTGCACAGGGGTATCTGGCAGGGCTGCCCGCTCTCTCCCCTACTTTTCATAATCGCATTAGACCTATTAATAAGGAACCTCATACAGGCGAAAGAAGTGTCAGGGGTTTTAGTCAATGGGCAATCCTCCCTGACAAGTGCCTATGCAGGTGACCTCTTACTCACTCTCACCCGCCCCAAATCATCCATATCTAAGGCTATATCCCTGTTGCAAGTATTTGCTGAATTGTCTTGCCTCCAGACTAATCAGAAGAAAACTATATTGGCCCCTTTAAATAAATTCTGTGCCAGAGACTGCCTAGATGGCACAGAAATCTCCTGGGTTCCGGAGAGATTTACCTATTTGGGGATAATAATACCGGCCAAATGGCGTGACTTGGAGACTGCTAACTTCTCCCCATTACTTGTCACACTCACTGCAGAGGTTGACAGATGGCATAAACTAAACCTCTCCTTGCGTAGTAAGATGGAGGCCATCCAGATGTTCGCCTTCCCTAGGTTATCCCATCTATTTAATAATCTACCGGTTTGGCTCTCCCCATGACTTTTTCAAATCCTTGATAAGATTATTTCCTCCTTTCTATGGGAAGGTAAGACACCAAGATGGGGTAGAACAAAACTCATGGCCCACTGGTCTCGGGGAGGTATGGGTCTTCCTTGCTTCCAGAGTTACCAGATTGCCTATCTCTCTGCGCAGGCCACAAAATGACTTGTGCAATCATCAATACCACCAGGATGGGTTAAACTAGAACAATCCTTATCTGGCTCAGTGCCGCTCTAGAAACTGCTTATGTCCTCCACCTGGTCACCTAGGAATATTTCCCCGATAATGGCCGAAATGAGTAGAGCTTGGCAAAGCTGTATGGTACGATCTCTTACGCCATCAAAGGAGAGACTCCCCCCCTCTGGCACAATCCCCTTTTACTTATTGATAAGAAACCAATTTGCTGGTCCAACTGGCACACAGGAAGGGTTAAGATAATCCAAGATCCACTTATGCCTGACTACCACATCCTGATATCCTTTGAACAACTTAAGGCACGTTACCACTTGCCTGACTTCTTTAAATATTTGCAAATCTGCAGTGTGGTCAAGTCATTTCATTCTCATTTTTCTAGCAACCAAAAATTACTATGGCTCTGCTCCCTTCACAAGGTTTCCTCCCAGCGATGTTTGGCGGAGGAGTTTTATAAAGTCATGAGGGAGGCACAGCCAAATCCTACCAAATCCTGCAGAGTCAAGTGAGGGGGGGGATATAGGACAAGATATAACCCCAGAAACCTGGAACAGGTGCCTACAGTTGGCTCATGTGGCCTACCGGGATGTCAAAAATTCAGAGCATTCAAATGAGGATTTCACCCAGATGGTATAGAACCCCGAAAATGTTATTCTCCATGGGCCGTATTCCCCAGGCATCCTGTTGGAGGTGCTCACAAGCCTCCACTAACTTACTGCACATTTTGTGGACCTGTTCCACCCTAGCTGTCTTTTGGAGGTCCATGTTTGCTGACTGTTCCAAAGTAGTTCACCTAGATATTGGGAACCACGATGTAATGTTGCTACTGGGTGACTCTAAATCCCTACATGCACTGCCATCACCTCTGCAGAGGTGGACTCTGGTAGTGATGCTAGAAGCCAAAAGACTAATCCTAACACATTAGAGGAAACCTCTTCCTCCTCCCTTGCATTCTTGGAGATCAGCCCTAGCACAGACCGCCGTACTTGAAACACTCTCCTACTCACAACTGGGACAAATGGACTACTACTACAACAAATGGGGTGTATATTTGGGTTCACATCTATGTCTAATACCTCCTCCATCACCCACCACCCGCCAACCCTCTGGGCTTAGATTTGCCCTACTCCCAGGCCTGCACCCCTGTTCTCTCCAACAATTTTTACTATATGGCTTACTGGAGGTTCTAGCAATAATCTTCTCCATAAGGTTCTATATGATGGGCAGCATATAGCTCCCGTGTTACCAGGTTATTACACTGTATTTTTTTGAATTACTCATTCTTCTGTTTGTATAATAGACTGAACTTATTGTTTTGATATGGGGATGGTGTCCTACCCCTTATTAGATGCTGTTTAGAGATATTCTCTGTTCTCTGCATGATGTGACCAATTATGGTCCTTTCTGTTGCAGACAAGTACATGACTGTCTTAATTTTAAGCCTTTGTGTCCGATTGTTGTGAAGCAATGTTTGTATACTGGAATAACAATAAAAAAAGAAATGACGTTAAAAAAAAAAAGAAGTCAATTGTAAAGATGCAAAAAAATTTTCTCCAATATCATTAACTCGACTATGGAAAGGATTACAACAGGTATTACATTAATATATATATTAGATAAAGGAATTATTACAGATTGAGTAGTTCAGTGTTAATAAAAAGGGTTTACAAATATATATTTCATTCAGGAACAGTAGTGATATGCCAGTACTTTGAGTTGATATTTTGTCAAAATGCTTAAACACTTTAAGGGTAAAACGTTTTTGTTTGGTATGGGAGGCTGTATGTACTATGATTTTATTTTTCATTTTTATTCTTTCTTGTTTTATTTTGTACTTCCTTTATCTATTTTAGTGCTATGTCAACCTTTCTTATATGTGTCTGTACCTTTTCTTTACACTCATGATGAAATTGATTTTGTTTTTTTCCTGTTGTTTGTATTGAATTTGTCAATAAAATATGCCCCTACTGTTTTCAGAAAGTGCAATGGGATCTTTAACATCCACTAGAACAGGTAGATGGGAGCTCAGTTTAACATCTCATCTGAAAGACAGCACCTCAGGAGTGCAGTATCCCCCTCACGATGCACAACAGTGTCAATACTGGGATTTGACCCCAAGTGCCTGGTGTGGAGCTTGAACCCATAACCTTCTGCTGTTCCGGCCTCAGAACCAAGTGTGCAACCTGCTGAGCCACTGACAGTGCACTGACACTGTTTAAATGTAATAAGCTGTTCTTATTTTATTTAAGTTTTTAACTGGCTGGATATATATATATATATATGTGTGTATATATATTATGGTAGCATGGTAGTGCTACCATAGTTAGGGTTGAGGACCCCTTTTAAGGTTAACGGATCAAACTTTGCACCTTAATAACTTTGCCACCGTTCAACAGATTTGCCTGAAATTTGGAAAGCTTAATCAAGAACCATACATCTTGGGATCTGCCAACTTTTGTACCAGTTGGATATACAGCTGCGGCGTTATTAAGCATGATCTGCACGCACGTTTACGCTTTCTGGTGAATTCTTTGCTCATGTCTACAGGTTGTGCAGTTTGTGCAGCTGGTCCAAAAACTTCAGGGAACATGTGGCCAGTGTCCCCAATGTGCCTTTCAAAGATTTCATGAAAAAATATTAAATGGTTCAAAAGTTATTCAAAAAACAAGTTCCTATTATAAGTCAATGGGAAAAGTTAACAAAAAGTTCGACACTTTCACAAATGCACTTTTTAGTGTTGCAAATGGCCCTAGTAGTGTCGCAAATCTGCCATTTTGTTTTCAGTTGGTAATCAGAAAAATGCTTGGCATTTAAATTTGGGACCCTCTAGCAACACAATTCTTTTTGTGTTCACCTAGTTGGACCCTGAGGATGCTAGCCATGTCTTTATTTTGGGGTGAAACACCCTAGAAATATGTTTTAAATTTCTGAAAAGTAGTGTCGAAGTAGTGTCAAGACTCACCTATTAATTTCACAAATTCTTTGTGAAAGCTGCAAATCACGACACTACTTTTTCAGACTATGGCCAAAATGAGAGCAGTTCTTTGCCACCCTGCTGCAAAAGAACAGTTTGGTCTTTTATGCTGAAATTTGGAGGGAGCACACCCAACATCTCACAGATGTGCCTTTTGGTGGTTTGGTGAAAAAATATTGCATGGCTGCAAAGTTATGATACTCTAAAGTTTGCAATTTTTCCCAAAGACTAACATGGTGGTGTACGCCGTGCCTTTATGGGCTCATATCTCGAAAATGATGGGAGATACAGATTTTCTGTTGTGAATCACATAAAAACCTAGCCAGGAAAATCATGATTTTTGTGAAATTCAAATTTTTTTTCTACGTCATGCAGTTGCTGAGTTATTTGCAATTAAGTACTTCCAATGCTCATTTTAAGCTTCGATGCCCATTACAATGCATATATGCTTTGTGTTTCTCTATGCAGCTTTTTGGCAAAAACAGGGTATGCACTTCCATTACTCTTACACTTACTGTTTCCACTTGTGTTTATGTCCCCGTTTGCTTTACCGTTCCTGTGTACGCCACCGTGTTCGTTACCCTTTGCATTGTCATTTGCGGTTGTGTTTTTGTTACTGTTACTATTTGCATTTCCACCTTGTGTTTGCATTGCTGTTCCTGTTACTATGTCACAAGACATCATGTGGTGGGAGTGTGGGTGCATTACAGTCAATATTTCTCGTCATCACTCTCAAAAAGAAGGGAAATTAGAGGCAAAAAAATCCATTTAATGCATCAGTTAGGGTTGTTCCATAGCGACAAAAATGAGGACATTTGGTGTTAGAGTTGAAACCCCTTGGACCCCTCCAGCTCACCCTTGCTCTGGCATCGGGGTGCCAAGTTATCGGTCCCAACTCTCACCCCATTCTCCTATTTCTCAGCTTTACACATGTGATGGGGTGAGAGTTAGGGCCATTGACCCCAATGTGCACCTGGCTGCCAGTTGGTGGGTGGGCTGAGGGGTCCAGGGGGGATTTCAACCCTAACACTGAACTTCCTCACTTTTTTCACTGTGGTACAACCCTAACTGATGCATTAAACAGAGTTTTTTGGCCTCTAATATATATATATATATATATATGTATATATATATACACATTTATACCCTGAAGTAACATAAATCACCAGTTTTGAAAAGCAGTAAATACCATAAAAAGCTAATTTAGGGAATACCAGCTACTGACAAAATGTAGCCAGAACCAGACATTAGCCAATACCTTCTCTAAGGCAACATGACTATGGTACCATGGCCTTTTTCAAGAACCAGGAAGATATATATGTATATTGTTGTTACCCAAAGGATAAGAACCAGTATGAGATCTGTGGGTAACAGGAAGACAGCTCCACATCAGTGGTCCAGTGTGTAACTAAGATATCCTTGTACTGTAAATGGCATAGTGCTCAATGGTGTACATCCTTTCCTCTCTGAATGCATTTATTACTAGTAAAAATCCAAGCCAGTGTCAATTTGTTAAGGACTGGTTAATAATTCAAACACATACAACAGCAGGTACAGAGCTTCACACATTTTAGATATTGCTCAGTTAAAATCAGATATTGGGTAAGCTGTGTAATAGTTTTTATATTCTGGATCATGTACTTTCAACTTCAACTCTGCTTTGTCTGGAGTAAATTATTCAGTTTTGGCTGACTTCCCAAAGACACTGCATACACTGTATAGAATAGCTTCTCATAGCCCTACTGAGGTGTTCAACTATCAGACTTACAAGTAAAATAGAACCAACCTTTCTTAATAGGAATGGTAGCATGAGCATGCACAAAATGACTGTGATTCATGAATGCCTACATACCACGCAAGGGCAGCACGTAGGCATTACCACCACTGAATGTCATGTAGCAGTGCTCTGCACAGCCCCCACAGCACTCACTAATGGGCATGTTAGCATCCCACACAATGGATCCACGGCTGGCCACAGGGAATAATTCCCAGGGAAGGATAGGGGCATGCCAGGGGGTGTGACCCACATGGCACCCATTAACAGCAGCACTGCAGACCATTCCAGGCTGCACCATCTATGCGGGGGGACATGTAGCTATACTAAGACCCCCCACAGTACTGCTGCTGGCTGTGGCAAGGCAGTGCTTGCCCCCCACCATGCCCCCAGCTTCAAGAACCAGAGGAGTTCTTGGGGAATGCTCTTCACCGGACAAACCCAGTATCACCACAAGACACAGTTCCACTTGTCCCAGAATCTCCTGTGATGCATGAAGCAGGGGATCCACTTGTGGTCCAGGTACGGGCATCCCATTTCACTGTAGAGCCGGACACAGCAGCAGTTTAAAAAATAAATTTGTAATGTTTTAAATTGTGCATGGATAAACACATTGGGCACACATATTTAATAAACATGTTGCTCCCAAGCTGAAAAGTGAAACCAAGTGATGTGCCAATCACCTCAAAGTACCAGAAGTCTCAGTCCCCACTATTCAAATGTTTCCGCTCTTTGTCTGGCTCCAGCTGCATCCCAAATATAAATACTTCTGTGTTTCTGTCAACTCCTTCAATTAAGAACCTTCCCACCTCCCCACACCCAGGCCAGAAGTTGTTAAAAAAAAGTTACTGTGCTACACATACTCAGCCTGCTTCCTTTTCTAACCACAGTATACAGACACTATAACAGTGCTACCTGCTGCTCATAGCAAAAAAGTAAAAGAACCATTGTGCTTCAATATATAACTACACATTGAGAAGTATATTAATAAAACATTTAAAAAAAAATTTTTTTCTTATTTTTAACAGTAAAAATATGTATCTAGTTCATAATAGCAGTAATGCACTCCTAGGTGTTGTAAATCATGGAGTATTGTCCCTTCTGAGGCGTGATGATATCCCATGATGTACCACACCCTGTCATGCATTATTGGTTAAATGTTTAATGTTCAATTGCTCTTTTGCTTTCTCTCTTTCAGATGATATCTTCTCTGCTGTATAAACTATCCTCTTATGATAAACTTCTCTCATGTGTTTTGAATCTGGCTCCCTACAGGTTTATAATTCATTTAAATGAATTGGATATATGCATTTTTGCTACATTTAACTCTAGGGAGATCATTTTCACATGAACACCAATCTCTTTCCTATGTTTTTATGCAGCTCAATGTATTTCATTAGGGGGTTTAAAGTATAATTGGCATGAGGTTTAATCTGTTAAAGGTCACTGTTAGTCTTTTAAGTAAGCTTGAGTACAATATGTTTTTTCATGTCTTTTTATTTGCTCAATGAATACTGTACTGGTTGCACTAAATGTACTTTTATATTTTTCATGTGGATGACTACTTGCATGACCCTGTTTGGCCAATGTGACCTAATTACAAGGTCATTGAGTTTTGGGCATATAAAACAAGAGTTCCGACATGCCTGCCATATTCCCTGACAAAGCTTTGTTTGAGCAAAGCACTGGGGCATTCAGATGGTTTAAGCAATGTTTGTCTTTAGTGTATTTTTACCTTTTTTAATAATCACTGTATGTAGTATTTAACACCTGCAGCTCTATCATGTATAAAATTGGGCTTACAACATTTATTGAACTCAGCTCTTTTTGTGCAATGTGCTTTCTGAATGCTCCAGCTGGTGTATTACATGGAGTGCACCTTTTTTTTCCAGTCTAAGCAGTGCAAAAACCTGTGATGGAAAAGGTGTGCAGTGGTCTGAATTATTGATGACACAGGCAGACTGTCTGTCTAGTATCATCAATGTATATGGACCACTCTATTTCCCACCCCCCACCCCCCGCTGGGTGTGTTCACTGTGCAGCATTGGACAGACTTGTACAGGTTGGGGGAGGATCAACTGGCTAGCTGTAGTTTAAGTACTATTGTTCTCCTACAAATCATATATTAGAGGTTAGGAGAGGGCCATTTCTAATACAGAAAACTTTGTGTTGTGCATATTTGGGCAAAGGAGGGGGATACAATACACAGGAGTTTAATGTTCTGTGTGAGAATTTGAGGGTGGAGGCCAGGGGATAATTGGGTGAGGGGTCAGGGCATCAGGAAGTGGTGGCCAGGTATTAGATCCAACCACCTGGTGAAGGATATATGTTTTATTTCATTTGTTCCCATAATTTATGTGCAGAACAATGAATACCAAATACTGAGTATCTGGGGATTATGAATATGAATACTTACCAAGTATTTAAAATAAATGTCCTTACACACCTCTACATTTAAAACAATTATTCTCACAAACAATGTTTTTATGATTATTGCTCTGTAAACTCATTTAAGAATTACCAAATAAGTTACTTTACATTTCATGTCATCCATTGCATAGAAATTATTCAGTTATCTCAGAATTTAGTGGCCATCAATTGTTCCTATTTGCAATGACCACTTAACACCAGTTCCTATCTGGCATACCATTATGTCATGCACAACAGTGGATATAATGCTTCCCTATGGAGACACAAAGCACCTTGCCACCATATAGGGAAAGAGGTTGGGGGTCAGCATAAAAGTGGCCAGCAGAGTCATCATACTGAAATCATTGTTACCCTCAAGATCACTATTACAGAGTTTTGCAGAAACAAACTTGTCTTAAGAAAATAGAAGGCAGGTGATGTGTGTAACAGCTCTGTAGAACTGCAGGGAGGAGCATGCAGGAAATCAACACCACAGTCAGTCAAGCATAAACTTGGATGGCACAAAGAAACAGGGCACTGGGGTTCCACTGGATGATATGGAGCACAAGTGTTCAGTATGTGTGCCTGAGTAATGGCTGGTAGATTAATAACCTAGTCTGAGGGACATCTATAGCAACATATCACCATGAGTCCAGGGAGTGATAAGTGTGTATTGCATGGTGATGGCAATTGAAAAACAAGGCGAAAGTTACTCTTTAGCATTGAACAGGAACACTGCAGCATTCCTAATTTATAGTTGCATAGCCCCTGTTCTCATACGCGAGGTATCTCCCTTTTTTCAGTCTCCCTCATCTTTGAAACTAGCTCATGACATAGCTCCTCTTTTCCACCATTTAAAATCGTCCAACCACTCAGTGTCATCACTGGTTAGAATCAATCAGTTTTTTTCTGTGCTGATACCACTGTTTGCTACTTTGATGCAAACTGAGCATATCAAACAGCTGCTCCATTTTCATTATTGTTGCAGCTCCTTGAAGTAGAAATGTACAGAAACATAAACAATGATGCCAGGAGAAGACCAAAGGTCCAGCTAGTCTGCTCAGAGTTCCCTATCTACCCATTGTCCATATGAAGTTGTATCCCTCCCCATGCACCCCCTTGCTCCCCTCACTACTGCTACCAACCTGGACAACTACCAAACTACTTACTCTATCCCAGCCATACTTGAAACCACCTCCACTAACAGACTGTTCCATGGCTTCACCACCATTTCCATTAAACTAGAACTTCCTCACATCCTTCTTAAACCTTCTCACTGCCAGTTTCCACTTGTGGCCACAGGTTCCTAACTCTGTAGTCCTGCTGATTAGTTCCCCACAATTCCACTTGTTTATTCCCTTCAGGAACATAAAGGTCTATATCATAGCCTCCCTCCCTCCCTTGCCTGGTCTCCAGTAAGTACATATACAGTGTTGCAAGATGATCTTTGTGTAATCTTTGTATGATCTGCCCTGTTATCCCTGAATCATTTTAGTCACCCTGGGCCTGATTCACAAAGCTCGATGCAAGCTGCACCAAACACAACTTATGCCAATGGATGGTGTGCCAGGGACCCTGTGCCCAATTCACAATTGAATAGGGTCCCAGTGACAAAGTCCCATGCTGTGCAGCAGCCCTGGCACTATGCCAAAGAGACGGTGTGCTGGGAGTGTTTGTCACAAGCCACAGGGAAGCCATGCACCACTCCAGACGATGGTGGTCCCATGTCCCCCCAAACCCCGATGGTGCTGGTAACATAAGTAACAAAATAATACCCCTGATACCCTCCCCAAACCCTGACAGTGCCAGTACTGATAGGATGCAATAGTACCCCAGCCCTGGTGATATAGTGGCCCCCACCCCAGCTGGCAGAGCTAACCACCCCATACCACCTTGATCCCAGAGCAGAGCCAGTGACCAGCACAGCCCACCTCACAGCTCTGTGGCTGGCTACTGACTGAACAGTCAGTGAGCTTACTGTAATGTCTATGTGCATACATATTACAGTAAGCTCACTGACTGGCCAGCCACAGAGGTGTGACATGGCAGTGCTGGTTGCTGGATGTTCTCTGGGATTGGGGGTGGTGTGGGTGGGGGGGCCACTATACCACTGCACTAGGGTACTATTACATACTATCTGTACTGGCACTGTCGGGGTTTGGGGAGGGTGGCAGGAGTATTAATATGTTACTGTTATGACCAGCACCATTGGGATTCAGGGAGGGTGGCTGGGGTATTATCATGTTACTATTGAGTCACTTTTATTACCAGCACCATCGAGGTTTGTGGAGGGAGGCAGGGGAACTACTGATTACTGCATTTTCTGGCACAATTAGTGATCAGAGACCATAACACATTGCAGCACAGTGCTGAGCTGTCCCAGAGGGACATATTCTAAGTGCTGTTAGACCAGCCCTAGCTGGTCCTAGGGTACTTAGAATATGTCCCTCTGGGGCAGTTTTGTGAATACCATTATAGGGAATATGGCAGCCTGTGTATACCACAAGGTTCCTAGTGCCATGCCGCAGCCATCTTTATGGTGCAAGGCTGGTGGAAGCCCACATTGGTGGAGGCAGCCTGTGTTTGATGCAGGCTACCTTTGTGAATAGCTTTTGGGGCATTTTTGTAGTGCAAGCTGTACCTTGCACCATTCATTGTGGTGCAAGTGGCTTATGCCATTTCCCAGAGCTTTGTGAATTGGGCCCCATGTGTTGCAGCATCTCCAGCCTGTCCCTGTCCTTCCTTAGGTGAGGACTCCAGAACTGAGCACAGCATTCCAGGTGCGACCCCATCACTGACCTATACAGAGGTAGTAGTGCCTCCTTTTTCCTACTGTCAGTACCCCTTTTGATACACCCTAGCATCATATTAGCTTTACTATAGCCCTTGTTACTAAAACTTGACTGTTTGAGGGAGTCTTAAATGACTCCCAGGGCCATTTCCTCTGCTGTTGTTCTCAGTTTATTGATTGATTGACTGATTGGTTATCTAGGTGGGTACACTGATCTCAGGGACTGTTTTCAGGCATGAACTGGGCCATAAAGAATGAACAAACAAGGGTAGTAAAAGTACATAAATGATCAGATGCAATAGTGTTACAATACAATAATTGATAGAAACATAAAATTCAGTATGACAAAAACTGCCCCTTGCACCATTCCCATTTACAGGGTAGTTTTGCTGGGACTTCTAATTCTCTGCCACCACCCGATTTTATCAGGAATCAGGAAACTGACTTTTGCCCTTTGTGCAGGGTTAGGAAGGTCAGTAATGGGGCAGTCACTAGTTCTATCAAAAATAGATTCTTTACTAGAAGATGCTAGAGGTATTTACAAACAGGATATATTTACAGTAAGACACACGGTTTACACGTTTACTAAGAATAAAAAATAAAGGAAGTTAAACACACAGTTAGTTAGAAAAATCTAAACTTTCCTTACCTAAAAACTCTTTACCTGCTACTATTTACAGAAGACATTCACCCTAGGCTGTGTTTCCTAACCAAGCTAGCATCTTTTGTCAGGGCTCTCCTTCTTCAAGTGTTGAATGTCACACAGCGAGACAGTCCAGCTCCCTCATTTATACACTTCTGGCGGTGGGGAGTGACCTCACCCTTTGAGTGACAGTTCTCCACAGTCCCCCATCCCACATGAGTGTGTGTGTGACCTAATTTTCTTAGCACTTCCTTGCTATCTCTAGAGTTTTACGACATGCACCTGGATCCATTGTCTGACATGGTAACATATCCCAAGAAGGACTCTCCAAAGGGATTATGGCTTAATTGTCTCCTCCATGTTTATCCTATCAGACATTGCTGCTAACTTTCCCATGAGAATATCAGCACCTTCACAGTGAGTGACAAGCTCTCATAAGCTGCCTGTACAAGCGACCTCATAGCCATCTTGTTTGCAACCCAAAACAGAACCTGTAACAATTGACTATGCAAAAAAGAATAACTGACTCTGGTCCCATTTCCTGTCATGTCTCCCCCCTCCCAAACAATGAAGGCATGTCTCTTTTGGGTGACCCCCAAGAGACACTGCTAGTCATGTAGGAACTGGGGAGAGCCTAAAGGGACATGCTATGCACTTTGCCCTGCCTCGACAGTTTATCTGCACTGACATTCTGCACATCAATCTGGTGCTGGATGGTCATGTTAGAAGACTGTGACATATATGTATGCATCTATGGAAGGATTGAAGTGCAAGGCCCAGCGAGGTCTTCACTTACACAGGCAAATGAGGATACAATTATACTATCTCACAAAATAAGGAAATTCATTGCAAAACTCTTAACTAATGCATTAGTTAGAGTTAAACTGACAAAAGGAAGGACATGTGGCATTAGGGTTCCCAACCCCAATGTCCCACCCCCCACCCTGCAGGCAGCAACAGGAAAAAACATTACTATTTGACCTCTCCTTCATCTGTGCAAATCAGGCATGGAATGAGGTGGTGGGTTACTGCCTCCCAGGGTAGGGGGCTCCACTAGACCACCAGGTAAAGTTATCCATTGTATTACATGGGCTGATCGGGGAATATGGAATGAGGTCCGCTAGCCCACCAGGGATGTGTTCTGAATATATGATTGGGGGACATGGTGGATCAGTGGGGAGGGGATCACTAGCCACCAAGGACAGTAGTTATATTATTAGAATGGGGAACAGGGATGGGGAACCATTAGCCACCATGGGGAACCACTAGCCACCAGAAATGGCAATATTATTAACAGTGGAATTGGAGGGGTGGGGACCACTACCTAGCAAAAAAAAAAACATGTTTTCATGAAAAAGGAGCTTCTTTCATATCTTATAATATGAAAAATATCTATAATGTGAAATAAAAAATATATTAACCCTACAACTTCTCACAATCTTAAACCAGTTTTTGTCTTGGGAGACTCAATAATAAAGCATACTGACAGATTAATATGCAACCCTGACAAGGTTAACCGTACGTGTTCTAGCTTTAGAGGGGCAAATGTCTCAGACATTACGTCCATGGCCAAATCCATACTAAATAACCAACCTCCAAAAACATTAGTAGTGGTCCATGCAGGGACAAATGACATCTACAGCAATACCTTAACTGAACTAAAAAATGAGTTTGTAGCCCTAAATAATGTATTAGTGGAAAAGGGATGTGATGTATGTTTTTCCGAAATTCTTCCAGTACTCAGAGCAACTTTAGGCATCACAAACAAGATCAAAGTCCTAAATGAGTGGCTCAGGAAGTGGTGCCTTAAACAAAACATTAAATGTCTAACATACTGGGAAGACTTTTTTGACAGACCCTCCCTCTATTGTTGGGACGGTTTACACCTGAGTAGAAAAAGGAGTACAATTCTTGGAAAAAAATCTCAACATTCATTCACAAAGCTTTAAACTAAACACCTTGGGGGAGAATGGACTTATTTCCATGCCTCTTACAAACACAAATAACAACTATACAGTATGTAACATTCTCTCATTAAACGCAAGATCCTTAAACATCATTAAACTGGCTGAACTAGAGACCAAAATTATTAATCACAATATTGACATCATTTCAATTACAGAAACTTGGTGGGACACCGATTCTGCTTGGACAAAGCAGATATCTGGGTTTAAACTTTACCATAAAGACAGAACACATAAAAGGGTGGTGGAGTATGCATGTACATTAGGATCATATTCCCTCTTTTGAAAATACCATCTTAACTAATACAGAAAGTCTTTGATTTAAATTCAGTTTAAGGACAGCCACAGTTATTGCTAGAACGTGCTATAGACCACACCGAATGAAAACCTTGACTACACCAATTTACTTGTGGCTGAAATAAAAAACATTGCAAACAATAATAATGTCATAATAATGGGTGATTTTAACATGCCAAATATTGATTGGGATAACCTTAATGGTAAAACTGTCACTGAAAAAACCTTCCTTACTGGAATAATCGATATGGGCTTAGATCAACTTATTTCAGAATCCACCAGAGGAAATAACATCTTAGATTTGCTTCTTACCTCAACTGATATACATATTTCTAACCTATCTCTGCTAGACCCTCTTGGAAACAGTGATCATAAATCCATATTTTTCAGTATACCTCAATACCAACAATATGTAAGAAATACTATGTCACTCAAACAATACGACAAAGCAGATTTTAAACTAATTAATAATTACTTAAATGACATAGACTGGGAATATACTCTTTCTTCTTTATCAGCTGAGCATGCCTGGACCAAGTTTAAGGAAATTATACTGAATCTAGAATCTAAATATGTACCATCAAGAAACAAATATAACCCAAAAGGATACATTCCCAAATGGTTAAATAATAACATTAGGAAACTAATTAAGCATAAAGAAAGATGTTTTTTAGACTAAAAAAAACCCAAATAATAAAGAAAATTTAATACTATATAGGGATTCTGTAAAAAAGCTTAAATCTGCAATTGTAAAATCAAAACAAAATCTAGAATTCAGAATAGCACACACAAAAAACTACCATAAATCACTATATTCATATTTAAGCAAAAACAAAGGTAATACAAGACAAATTGGACCATTAATAATCAATACTACACCAACAATATCTGACAAAATTATTGCTGATCACCTAAACAAATATTTTTGTTCCATTTTCTCACACATAGATACAGTTCAGTCTATAATAACTAAACAACCAAACAATCATAATTATTTGATAACTATTAACCAAATTAAATTGGCTTTGAAAACTTTAAACAAAAATGGAAGTCCCGGACCAGCTATGATTAGTCCCAGATTTTTGGTAGAAACCACTGATACAATATCTACACCACTGGCTATTATCTTTAACAAGTCTCTAAATGAATCATCAGTTCCCACTGACTGGTTGACTGCATATGTAACACCAATCTTTAAAAAGGGGAATAGATCAGATGCAGAAAATTACAGACCCATAAGCCTGACTTCTGTGCCATGTAAAATATTAGAAATAATAATTAAAATTCTAATGGAAGATGAATTATCACACCTAAACCTTCAAGACACCACACAGTATGGTTTCAAACAGGGATATTCAACGACTACTAATTTGATTGCTTTCTACAATCAAATTCACAACAAATTGGATGTAAGAATCCCCATGGATGTTATTCTCTTAGATTTCAGCAAAGCTTTTGATCGTGTATCTCACACAAAATTAATCAATAAACTGATATCACTCAGAATTTCTGCACAACTAATCAACTGGGTGAAAAACTGGTTAACATATAGAACCCAACAAGTCAGAATTAATGGAGTATTGTCTGATAGGGGTGGGGTGACTAGTGGGGTGCCGCAGGGTTCCGTGCTCGGACCTGTCCTGTTTAGTATCTTTATATCCAATATGCAGGTTAGCTCAAACACCCACCTATCAAAATTTGCTGATGACACCAAATTGGGAGGAAGGGTTGATACTCCAGATAATATAAACCAACTGTGTACAGATTTGCACCTAATTGAAGAATGGGCAATACTAAATGGTATGGCATTTAACAATAACAAATGTACTGTACTCCATTTTGGTAAAAATAATCCACAGCACACTTATAAACTAAATAACATAATTTTAAAAACAACAAAATGTGAAAGAGATCTTGGAGTAAATATTAATAACAAACTATCTTCAAGCGACCACTGTAACCAACTAGCAAAAAACTCAAATGGGCTACTCAGAAGAATAAACCGTACATTTGTATCGAAACTTGAAAACTGTATTATTCCACTATATAGGACCTATGTGAGACCACATACTG
The DNA here is from genome assembly GCA_016271365.2 of Neoceratodus forsteri. Lineage (NCBI taxonomy): Eukaryota > Metazoa > Chordata > Ceratodontiformes > Ceratodontidae > Neoceratodus > Neoceratodus forsteri. The sequence goes on along the minus strand of CM028131.1, from coordinate 1,434,142,117 downwards.
ACTATGGGACACCATTTTGGTGCCCATATCTCAAAAAAGACATTGCTACTATTGAAAGCATCCAAAGAAGAGCAACTAGAATGATACCTCATCTGGCACACCTATCATACGCTACTAGACTTTAAAAATTAAATCTCTATTCATTAGAAACCAGACGACTAAGGGGAGATCTCTTACTTCTCTACAAAATCCTGAAACAACCTAACATGATGCAACTTTGTGAATTAAATTACACCAAAAGAAAACTAGTTCCCAGATTACACAATAAACAACTAATTGTCCCAAAAGCGAATACCAACAAAAGACTACACTTTTTTACAACCAGAGTCCCCAGAATATGGAATAAACTACCCAATGATCTTATTAATATCACTAACTTCGAGAACTTTAAACTCAAAGTAGATATATGGTTGAACACCATTGGCAAACAATGATCCATAGTAATTGTGGGAGATACTCTCGATGGGCACCATGCCTCCTTGTATCTCACTTAACCAAGTAATACCAAGTAACATCTGAAACATGAAACTGCAGAATGCAGCTAAAGAGGTGCTGATAAGCAACCTACATGTATTGGTCATTCCCCACAATGTGATTTGTGTTGGTTTCTTAATATGATTGTTGGCATTGGGTGCTATTATTTTGACACTGTAGCGTACAGATGCCTTAGAACTGTGGCTTGCAATTTTCAGAGTATGAATGGAGGTCCACAGATGTACCTTTTGCTTGTTTGGTACCAAAATCTTCTGGCATTCAGATTGTCTAGACTACAATACAAACAAAAACAGAATCCTTTTTTTCTGGATTGTACAAGGGGTTTTGTGGTATATGCTGCTGTTGTTCTGACACCTGTACCACTCAGGTGCATTAAAATGTTGGGCTAAAATTGTCAGGAAAGAATGGGGAAGGTTCAGAGATGTGCCGTTTGCTGACTTGGCACACAAATCTTCAGTCATTCAAAAGTAATGAAGTATAAAAGATACGAAAAAAGAATCTTGTTTTGTATTACAAAATGTTATTTCAGCAATTTACTGTTGTTCTGCTGACACCTTTAGTGCTGAGTTGCTTTGGAATCTTTGGGTGAAATTGTCAGAATAGAGACGGCAAGGTCCACAGTTGTGCCTTTTGCTGGTTTGGAGCAATCATGTTCAGCCATTGAAAAGTTATGAACTATAATACTAATGAAAAAAAGAATGCTTACTTAGTATTTTTTGTGTCCTACTAGTCTAGTTATTTACATTTGAATGCCTTAAGATTTTTGCACCAAGTCAGCAAAAGGCACATCTCTGCATATATGAGGAATGACCAATACATGTAAGTTGCTTAATGGGACCCCCTTAGCTACATTCTGCAGGTTATTGTTTCAGAAATGTGCTGAAAATATTGTTATATTTCCTGTTACAGATATTTTTTTATAAGAATCTTTTTTGTATCATGGGATATGAAAAAAGATCTATAATGTGAAATAAAAAATGATTTGATGGTATAGCCGATCAAAATTTATGGATGGATGGGAGTGTCGGTGCCAGAGGGCCCTGCGCTCCCACAGACAAATAAGGATACAATTATGCTATCTCAAAATGTAAGGCAATTCATTGCAAAAAACATAATGCATTAGTTTGGGTTTTAGTGACAAAAGCAGGGAAATGTGGCATTAGGGTTTCCAACCCTAACATCCCATCCTCATCCTGTGGGCAGCAACAGGCATAGGTTGTGTCTTGGGGTTGTCATCCCAAATGGTCACCCCATTCCAAGGGTAAATAAGTTGAGAATGGTACAGTATATGAGATTGGGGTGAGCATTAGGGTTGAATACCCCAAGGCACACTCCAAGCCTGTTGCTGTCCACAGGGTGGGGGTGGAGTTTTAGGGATGGAAACCCTAATACCACATATCTCTACTTTTGCCTCTGCAACCTTAACTAGTGCATTAATAAAGTTTTTTGTAATATATATATATATATATATATATATAAAACAGTGTCAGTGGCTCAGTAGGTAGCACACTCGCCTCTGAGGCTGGGAGATCAGAAGGCTGTGGGTTCAGTTCCCACATCTGGCACTTGGGTTAATATCCTAGTACTGACACTGTAGTGCAGCATGAGAGGGGTGCTGCACTTCTGAGGTGCCGTCTTTCAGATGAGACGTTAAACTGAGGTCCCATCCGCCTGGATTGGTGGTAGTTCAGATAGATGTTAAAGATCCCATGGTACTTATCAAAAAGAGTAGGGGAATTTTTATTAAGATCTAAACAAAATCATATCTAGATATATACAAATCAATCTTACAGCAGACAAAGCTATAAAAAAGAAAAAGACTAAGCACATAAATACATATTAAGTCATGCAAAAACTCCCCTTGTTTTTTTTTGGTTTTTTTTAAATGGGAAACAAAAAGTGATAACAAGCAAGGAAATTAAAACAAAAAATATCCAAAGCGCTATGCATAATTCATAACAAATCTATCCGAAACAAGGGTTAATCGTCCCTTTCTTCATCCCCTTATTTCTATACCTTTCATTTTATACAATCAAATGAATTCCATAAAGCATCCCAGTAGGACTGTGAAAATCTAGACTTCTCTAAAAACTTCAATTTCCCTATTTCAGTTCCGACTATATACACTAAATTAATTGGATGAATTTCCTGCTGTTGCAATAATAATTTTCATCTGCTAATCCAGATCCAATATAAAAAAAAAGTGTGTATTACCTGCAGTGTACTGTAATTTCCCTCGGATTTTCCTTCCTCAAAGGAGCCATAATATAGGCTCTCACGTGAAGGTGGAACTATCAAAACACCCTTCCAGCGATGTTTTACTATGTCCCAGAATTCCATAGCGTAATAACAATTGAAATACAGATGATCCATGGTTTCCAAAACTAATACACATTTTTCCCTCGGACAATATCGCTCTCGCACAGTCTTGTGTTTCTGGTTACTTCGTACGTTTATTTTCCCATGAATACCCAACCATGTAATATCCCACATATGCAGAGGGATGCGAGGGTTAATAATGTATCTAGATATATCTAAACGTATTTTCTGAGAACATTTTAAAAAAGGATTGTCAAAAAATGATTGCTTCAGAACATGCTTGTACAGTGCCTTCCTAGAAATATCCAAAACAGCATCCCAACCAATATTCCAACACTTTATCTTATCGAAAACCTCACATCATCTCTCCATTAATAGAGGTCTTCTTTTGTTTATGCATAAATAATGCCTGTTTTCATTCCGCCAATATACCTTATAAATGCCCATGAATTAACGAGCCCCAAATCTTATCAGTCTCTAATCATAGGAGTCAAATTTGAATATAAAAAATCGAGAAGAAAAAGGACGGGTTAACCATTCCTAAACCCCTCTTTTGTATCTAAATACAAAATATTATGTTTAATTGATTCAATCAGCTACCCATACCCCACAAAAAAAACATCTTATTAACGAAGTCTCCATGGCTTTTGGGATAAGATAAACATTGCTTAGAAACAAGAAAACAGGTATTAAATATGTTTTAATAAGCTACACTCTTTTCTTCTTTGACAGTTTAGTTCTATTCCAATTTGCTACTTTAGAAGCACCTTCCTGTAAAGCCATAGTCCAATTATCCATTGCACTATCCCTGCCTCCAAAATAAATACCCAAGATTTTGCATGGTTTTGTTCAATCAAAAAATCTCCCACTCTGGTTGGAGAATCTGGAAATCCAGTAATGCTAAGGCATTTTGTTTTTGAATTATTCATTTGTGCACCCATAATTTCCCCTAATTCCATAATAGTCTTGCAAGCTATCACAATGGAAGCTTCATCGGGTAAAAGAAGACACAAATCATCTGCATAAGCGATGGTTTTGGTCTGACCTGTGCCTTTAAACTGAATGGCTTTTATCTGGGGAGATCTATTAATAATTCTTAATAAAGTATCAAGAGCAAGAACATATAGAAGGGGACTTAGTGGGCATCCCTGTCTGACTCCTTTCAATATCCTATGTTTACCTCCCTTCCACCCATTTTCTAATGGAATTGCATATGCTAAAGCATAACACAATTGTACCCATTGTACAAAACTAGATGGAATACCAAAAGCTTTCAAACAGTCCCACAAATATTCTTGTGACACCTCGTTGAAGGCCTTAGCTTGATCAAGGCTTACTAAATAACCTGCCAAACCACCCAAAACCCCTGTCCCTATCGGTCATAATTTCCCTAATATAAATTAAGGCATCATAAATACTTCTCCCCGGAACTGCGCAATATTGAAAATCGCTTACTAAGTCCGACATCACCATAGTTAACCTATTCCCTAGAAGTTTAGAAAAAATCTTAAAGTCTACGTTCAATAACGTCAAAGGTCTCCAATTTCCTATAACCGAGTGATATCCTTTCTTAAATAAATAAATTAACAACCCCTCCTACATCTGAATTGGTAAAATCATTTCTGAAATGAAAGTATTATATAAAGCTAATAACTCTTTAGGCATAAAATTCCAAAGAATTTTATATAATTCACCTGGCAAACCATCCGAGCCAGGGGAAATCTCATTTTTAAGAGACATAATTGCTCTCTCTAGTTCCCTCTCCATAAATGCCTCTACCATCTTTTTTTTGTACGTCCAATTCCAAAGAAGGGAGGTCTGCTGCTGTTAAAAGCTGAGATGCATATCCAGAGTCTGAAGCTTGTTCCCCAAAGCTATTTTTGATATGTTGGTTTAAAAAATCCATAATACCATCATTATCAGTAAGCAACGTATTATCCACATTTTTTAAATTTGAAAAAAGTCTATTATCTATCTGTGCTTTACAGGCTAAAAAGAGATTAACCTGCACAGCTTTCCCTTGTGTCCCAAAGGATTGTTCCCTAATTAATGAATCCATTCGATCATATTGGTCCCGAAACATATCCTGCTTTATTCGTGCGATATCTATAGATAAGTCGACTCCATGAACAATTTGTGTTGAAATAAGAGATTGCAAAGAATGCCAGAGGGATAAGTATTCCTCTTGCTTCATATCAGCATTCAATCTGCCCTTTGCCTGAAAATATCCAATCAAATATAACTTAAAAGCTTCCCACCAACTAACCATATTATCGTGCAAACCTATCGTAGTAATTTGGTCTTGAATAACTACTTCTAAATCCCTTAAAACTTCTGGTGTGCTTAATAATGAAGCGTTTAATTTCCAAAACCCAGGTCCCTTCATCCTGCTGAGGGAAGTATCTATCTTAATGCCAATCAAAATGTGGTCCGAAGTTTCTATTGGTGCACAAAGTAGGCTAGAAATTAGCAATACTTTTTTAACAAAAATAAAATCGATTCGAGACGTTAAACCTCCTTTAAAAAAAGTAGGTTTAGCTTTTTGTTGGCCTGTTTTATGGGAATCTTTCAGGCCTGCTAAAGAAAGAATGGATTTTAAACATGTTTTATCACAGTATTGTTTCCCTGTTTCACTTCTTTGCTGGAAATTTATGTTAAAATCCCCGCAAAAAAAAATTGTCTGCTTGTGTATAAATAAGGCTGAATTTTTTTCAATAATTCAATTCTAAGGACCTTCATCTGAGGGTCATAAATGGATATCAATCTACACGGAAAACCATTTATAATTACATCCACCAACAATGCCCTTCTAGGTTCAATATCTACCAAACACAGATATTTAACATCAGGAATCGTGAAACATATTCCTACCCCACTACACTTTTCTTCCCCAAAGGACCAGAAAGACTTACCCCAATACCATTCTCTAGTGGCCCTGGATGTTTCAAATACTGAATTCAATCACGTATCTTGTAATAGAAATACATCATACTTTAAATGGGAAAGAATTCCAAAAGTCGTTTGACATTTTATATGTGATTTCAAGCTATTCACGTTTAGTGAAACTATTGATAACATAAAAGGTTTCAAGGCGGGGGTTTGAGTATTTTAATGCTTGATCTGGTTACCCTTTTCCTAGCTTCTGGTAGTTTACTTACTAATGCTCGTTCTGGATGGGGTAATGCTGTTGGGGGAGCATCTACTTCATGTATAAAATCGATCATAGGATGGACTGCCTCTACTTGTTCTCCCCATGTTGCAAGAACAGAAAATCTATTCCCTAAAGGTAATGGAGAAACATGTATATTAACACTCTCCCTATCTTCACTAGCAGTAGTCGAGAAACATTCATTAGAGTCCTGCAGGTCTGTTAGTACCCCCTTCTTGTTAAATTCAGTTTCACTTGTCAAAATACAAGAATCAGTACCCAGCACAATGGATGACCTTTGTGGGGACCCCTGTGGGGTCACAAATGGTGTTTCTTTTTCTTCCCTGTGTAAACCCTGAGGAGGTTCTAAGGGTAGAGTCACCGTCTGCTCTGTGTGCTGTACCACAGGAAAAGGCGCAGAGGGTCGTATCAAGTTGTTAGCCACTAGAGTTTTAAGTTGTCTACCATCCTCATTTAATTCCCCCCTACCCCTACCTCTTTGTTGCCCTCTAAAACAATTCTCTGCTGTAGTCCCTTCTTTATTTGGATAGGAAGGCCTTGCTTGAGTTAGAAAATATTCCTGGTCTGAGGAGTCATCCGTATCTGTACTTCTCCACGGACAATCTGAAAAAAAATGATTTACTTCATTGCAGAGATTACAAACCGGGGGTGCTACACATTCTGCCACTGAATGCCCTAGCATGCCACATTGAAAACATCTAATCTGATCACAAGAAGTGTTTAAATGAGACAATGACCCCACTTAAAGCAACTTTTGGGCTGGCCAGCATAAAAAATTATACCCCTATCCCTCCCCCCAAAAAAGGAACTTGGTAAATGTTGGATGCCTGTATCATCTTGTTTTAATTGGACACGTATCGTCCAACCTCCTATCCAAAAACCATTCCCATCCATGATAGGCTTTGGTTTGTCATGTATAGAGCATCTCTTTTCTAACCAAAAGAGAATATTTGCAATGTTCACCTCTTCGTTTCGAAAAAGAATAGTAACCGTTTTGATTGTCGGTTTCGTAATCAGGATAGCCTGGAAATCCCTCCAGTCTTCATGATCTTTTAAATCATAATACAGCCTCCAGAACTTATCTAAAGAAATAACAGAACAGAAGCTAACATCATAATTATGTTCACCAGGAGGGTGAATAAAAGCATATACCTCAGCTGGGGAAAAATCCATAGAGTCAATTAATAAAGTCTTCCCCACCCAAAGTCTGTCTGGTGGTATTGGGGCTTTACCTCGGTATCTCAGTCTTACCAAAAATCTACATTTTGCAGTCTCTGCCGGTTTCCTAAACAGACCTGCATAAGTTTTAGCCCCCATTCCTTCAGGTTTCTCGGCACTCGCAGGCTTATGAAAATCCATATTCTTATTCACCGCACTTGCATGACATACAGTCTCATTCTCTTCGATGCTTAAATCAGTCTCTGAAGGAACTGTGGAGGGGCGAAAGGCCAGTGAAGAATTCAATAGTTCCAGGTTGCCATCGGCGTCTTGCGCATCAAAAAATTTGGTAGCCTCTCCCTGATTCTGCGCATCCGCATTGATGCCATCCAAAGACTTAGACTTTTGGCTAGCTTCAGCTAGCCCAGAGACACCAGTAAATATATTTGGTTCTGTTAATTCTAGAGCAGCGCTACCAGGAATGGGAAACAAAGGGTCCGGAATCCATTTATCTCCTACCCACATCCATCCCGCTTGTTTTAAAGCATCTCCTGGGGACCATGTAGACAATGTACAGATTTGCTCAAAGGAATCATCCTGTGTACCTTCTCTACTTAGTTCTGCCATATTTTGTGGATCATTAGCAATATTGCCGTCTTGATACTCAAAACGTTTTCCTCCATTCTTGAAAGGGCTAGTAGGAGAACGTTTCCGTTTATTACATTCTGCATCCAATTTCATCTGTCAAGTATGGAAATCTCTCTCCGCCATATTTATCAATTCTAGTAAATGAAGTTTCTTTCTATCCAGTTCTGCTTGTAGTTGCAATTCTTCAGATATATCCAAATCCATTTGTACTGCAGAGTCTGGTGTGTCCATAATCTCTGCCCGGTTATTATATTTAGTCTGACTTTTACCTTCCAACATATTTTCTTCCACAGAAAGCTCCTGGGCTCTCAGCCCACGTCCGTCCTCTTCCACTACCTCCTGCAGACTGAGGTCCTCCATCTCTGCAGACAGACGGACAGCACCACCCACCTACAGAGTAGGGGAATTTCCCCGGTGTCCTGGCCAAATTTCCCTCATTCACTAAAAGTACCACCAACAGCTTAATCTGGTTCAAGGTCAGTTGGCATTCATCTGTATCCCCTTCCCCCAGGTCATGCCTGAAAATAGGCAGGATTTGTCTAGTGCACTTACCCGGTCAACAAAAAATAAATAAATATTGATTGCAAAGAAAACTTTGTTAATGCATCGGTTAGGGTTGTTACTAAAGTGACAAAAGCAGAGAAATGTGGTGTTAGAGTTTCCAACCCTAACACCCCACCTCACCCAGCAGACACTGATAGGCATCAATGGTGTGCCTTGGGGCTGTCAACCCTAATGCTCCCTCCATTCTATAAGTAAATAAGCTGAGATGGGTACAGTATAGATGAATGGGGTGAGCATTAGGGTTGATGATCCAAAGGCACACCCCTGACACTTGTCTGTGTCTGCAGGGTAGGGGGTGTTAGGGTTGGAAACCCTAACACCACATTTGCCTGCTTTTGTTGCTTTAGTAACAACCTTAACTGATGCATTCCCCGGTAGGAAAACAGTGTGACAAGGCAGCAGGTAAAGCAAATAGGATGCTGGGATGTATAGGCAGGGGCATCACCAGCAGGAAAAGGGAGGTTATAATTCCGCTATACAAGACACTAGTGAGGCCCCACCTGGAGTACAGTGTACAGTTCTGGAGACCATACGTACGTGAGGACATAGACAGGGTAGAGAAGGTTCAGAGGAGGGAAACAAAGATGGTGCATGGATTGCATCACAAGTCCTATGAAGACAGGTTGAAGGAACTGAACATGTACTCCCTGGAGGAGAGGAGGGAGAGGGATATGATAGAGACATACAAGTATCTCACAGGGAGGAACAGGGTGCAGGAATACACTATTTTAAGCAAAAAGATGTACCAGGACTAGAGGGCATGGGATGAAGTTGGAGGAGGATGATTCAGAGGAAACATGAGGAAGAATTTCTTCACAGAATGGGTGGTGGACAAGTGGAACATCCTGCCAGAGGAAGTGGTGGGGGCTGAAACAATCACAGGATTTAAGAATGCATGGGATAGACATAAAGGAATTCTGGAGGTCAGGGGTAAGGGGCAACAGACTTCTAGGAAAACATAAACTGAACTTACAAGCTCAAATGGGCAGACTGGGTGGGCCATAGGCCCTTATCTGCCGACACTGTCTATGTATCTATGTATTAACAAAGTTGTTTGCAATGAATTTCCTTATTTTTTCAGATAGTATAATCATATCCTTATTTGTCTGTGGGACTGGAGGGCTCTCCAGGCTCTGCACTCTCATCCCTCTATAGATGTATATATGTATGTAGCCACGGAAGCACAGGCCCTCCATGCCCTTTGTTTCCATTTATAGGACAACAGTGACCAAATTGTCAGAATAGCCATCTCATTACGCCACCTCATGTACAGTGGTACAGAAAATGTTCAAATCCATACCAAAATATAATTCTGTGCAACTGCAATACCATTCTGTGCCACAGGTGCAAAAATACATTTTGTGCAGGATTTGAAAAATGACAGCTGTGACACACATGAAGCGGGATAATAAGAAGGCTATATTGAAAATCTGTGGCCAAAATATTACAAATTTCCAAAGTTATGAGTGGGCATACCGAAATTGCAATGAATAATCATAACTTTTGCAATTTTTCATATTTTGACTCCAAATTTTGAACATAGTCTTCTTATGACCCCTTCTCATAAACTCCATTGGTGTACATTTTCAAATCCATGCCAAAATGAGATTCTGCACCACAGGTACAAAAACACATTTCAGGCGGGATGTGAAAAATGACAGCTGTACTCTTAATGATGTGATGTGAACAAATGGCTATGTTGAAAATTTGGACTCCAAATATTGAAAATTATCAAAGCTATGTGAGTGCTTATAAACATTTCAATGAACGCTTATAACCCAGCCATTTTTAGGAATTTTTTCACCAAATTTTAATGTAGCCTTTTTGGAATCCCAGTTCATGAACACTCATGGTGAAATTTCATTATGTGGTCCTGAAAGGTGATTTCACCCAGTGACTGCAAAATTTCCTTCTGTGCCAATTAACAAAATAACAGTTTCAGGGTTCATGAAGTGGAGTCCAAAAAATCCCATGTTGACAATTTTGTGAATAAATTCCTGAAAATGGCAAAGTTATGAGCATAAGTTTACAATGCCGTTTAAATACAGTACATTATATGGACCTTACTTTGATTCCTCAGTTCACGGTTTGGCTTTGAAGAGTGTAGAATGTCTCAGTCCACAGAAGGTGACAGCCTAAGACCTCCAGAGGGAAGAATAGGGTACAGGTGTGTTTGTGGTGGTGAGTGCTCAGTGGGAGGGTCAGGATGGGGTGGGGGACAGAGGGGATGATGAGAGACCATTTTCTTTTTTTCAGATTAAAAGAAAAAAGTCGGGGGACTGTTTCATTTTTACAGGTGGAACTATAATAATATTTGTGAACACTGGAAGTGGGCTCCCCAGTGTCCCACAGCGCTGGGGGGAGAGGGCTTGTAATGCTGACACAGGGATTGGGCCCCACATGTCGGCAAATAACACAAGAGACTGGGGGGAATCTGACACCAGTGGTTGCTATCCTGATGTCAGATTATATAAATAAACAAAGAAAGTATGGGAATGGGAGGGTTGGGGGGTGCCACTAGATACCAGCGAAAGATATGAGGGGTGCCACTATGGTCAATGATCGGTGGGTGGGGGGGGTTCCTCTAGACACTAGGGAAAAAAGTGAGTCAAAGCTGAAACTGCACCCACAGCATGTGTTCCAGCTGAGGCTGCAGAAGTTAAGAAAATCCCACTGTTCAGATACAGAGAACACGAGAGACATGGTCCTCTTGCTAAGCTCGGCACTTGGGATTTTGGCAGCTCAGAAAAGGTGTTTCTTGCCAAAATTAAAACAAACACAAGAATGTAGCTCAATGGGTCCAGTTTAGCTAAGTTCTGATGTTTGTTTTTTAGAATCCATTCATTTTGTATGTGTTTTCTTTATTTCTTTCTCTCGCTAACTGAAAAACAAGGTAGCTGACACAGGAGCCGTCTGAGAAAATATGTGACCCTGTCTTTGAAACTACAGTAGCCTCTGCAAAAACAAAAGTATTTTTGTGTGGAACATCTAACTATTCCCATAGGAAATAATGGGAAACTTTAAAATTTAATAACTTTAGAGTGGATTATAATTTTTTCACCAAACCTTCAAAAACCACAACTGTGAAGCAAAAGAGTTTTATCCTGAAAATTTCAGACCACAACTTAGAACAGTTTCTGAGAGACAGGTGGACAAAGAAACAGCAAAAAAAAGCATACATATTTAGGGATTTTTGACACTCTGTGTCTCAAAAACCACTCAACAGATTCACACAAAATTTGCTACGTCAAGCGACCTACCCAAGAGATTATGCATGCAAAATTTCATGCAAATCCATTGAACAATTGCATAGTTATTAAGGTTCAAACTTTTGACTTTAACTTAGAAATGAGCACTCAACCCTAACTATAGTGGTGCTACTACACTACTATAGTATACAGTATATGCCTGTGCCAATCATCCCATGAGATATTCCCTGGGCGGTCATTGGATGTGAGTTCCCCTGGGCCTATGATCAGGTGAGAGGTAGTAGGAAAGGAGCTCAAGCCCTGGGTGTACCAGAACAGTCAACCTCCTGTGATGGGGATTTCCTTCAGTTCAGTTTTTTTCACCCATACCCAGGGACACCATCATCAAGGACATCAAGAGTATATGCACACAATGCATGTTGATGCATCAACATCAGTGGCATCCCCCACCTATCAGCCTTCCAAGACAGGGTGTGAACCATGTGATAATATTGTGGTTAAAGATGATACCCTCCCTCAAGAAGGACATCTTCTTGGATGCTCAATCATACCCTGTTAAGGCAGGGCTTAGCAACCCTGGTACATTCCTGAACCTGGGTCCCTGTCATCTGGACAGAACTCCACTTTACTTCTTTCTCTTATGCTGTTTTCAAAAGCTGCTAATAACAGCAGGGTCTTTAAGAAATTTTGACGGCAAATGCAACATGATTTTATTGGGGGGGGACTAGACTTGACCTTTTCAAATGCATCACTTCTATCAAAAATAGGGAAACTAGAAGTACCTGAAGAAGGCAGAGAAAGAAATTCATGTGCTTCTGGATTGCTTAGGGTGATTTTATCAACCAATGCACTGAATGACTGCCAGGGAAGGCAGCTTGCACTGCAGATGGAATTAACTACTTGATTTCTTTTTGGTTTTTTTGTAAAATCGTTTCTGTCTTATTTTTTATTACTGTACTGTATGTAAACCAATATAACACAATTACATGGAAGATATATAAATAACAATATAATTACTGATGGCCCCCTTTATCAAATGGATCTCAAGCCTCTGTAAAACACCATAATAACCCAAACACGGTTATTACGGCATTCTCAAAACTTTCAGTCACTGCTAGTGTCATTCATTTCTACTGTGCCATGTGATTGGCTCCTAGTCAGTGTGTGTGTGACCTGAACACCTAAAAAAATGGAGGCTCCATTTCTGATGACCCTGGCTGATCATTGGCACTTGAGGGTTTGCCACTCACCCTCCTCACAAATAAGGTATTTGTTTCTTTTACCAGTTATCTAGTTGATCCTGCCTTTATAAATGTATCTGGTTGACCCTGCTGCTGTTTTGCTTCGTTCATGCCTTCAGGAGACCTAATATTCTCACTGAGGTTCCCAGGGAGCTTCCATACTGAAAGTAAAAAAAAAACAACTAAATAAATAAATAAAATAAAAGAAATAATAATTTTAGAAATGGACAGAGAGAGATATAGAAGAGGGGTGTGTGTGTGTGTGTGTGTGTGTGTGTGTGTGTGTGTGTGTGTGTGTGTATGTATGTGTGTGTGTGTGTGTGTGTGTGTATGTGTGTCTCAGCATGCCCTCCTGTGTGTGTGTGTCTCTCTCTCACTCTTGCTGTCAAAAAGCAAAACATCCTAGCATCAGCAATTATAAAAAAATAATGGTTAGGCAGGTGAGTCTTAAGGAATTTTTTTACACACCCTTGGTGTGTGATAACCTCATAAACCTTTCAAGCTTTAATCTTTGTGTTTATGGGTCATCACACACCTCAGGAGCGTAACAAAATTCCATAACACACATTTGCCTATTCATTATTCTATATATATATTAAGTTTAAGTTTGTTTTTTATAACAGATCCATCTAGGAAAAATGTAATTAAATAAAAAGAAAAACAACATAAACGTTTATACAAAAAGTAAAACTTCCCTACATTATACTCTTCCATTTTCTTAAAGGAAAACAGTGGAAAAGTCACAGCTTTTTCCAGCAGCTGCAAAAAGGCCCAATTAGGGCTTTGGACAGTACAGATTTTTTTTAAATTACCTCCAGGTTCTTTTTATTTATTTAAACTGCAAACTGCAGCTTCCATTTTTTATTGCTGTTAGCCACTCTCTTAGGAGCAGTGGCACACTTCCTTTGCTCACTTTATAGTAATATGTTCTGCCAACCTCAGTCATTGGTTGACAGGACATATTAGCTTAAAGTAAGCTAAGGAAGTGTGTGGCTGCTCCTGAGATGGTGGCTACTGGCAATAGATAATGGAAGTTGCAACTCACGGTTTAAATGATTCACTTGGAGGTGATTAAAAAATGTCTTTACTGTCTGAAAGCCCTAATTGAGCATTTTTGTAGCAGCTGGGAAAAGTTCTGGCTTTTCCACTGTTTTCCTTCAACTTGTACTGCTTATGACTTCATTCATATTCTTTAACTTAGTATCTTATGCTCACATAAAAACATTTAAATTAAGTTATTTTACTAGAGGGGGCATTGGGAGAAGGGAGGAACTGGGTGACTCTGTTTAATACAGGAACCAGTGGATTTCACAGATTTAAAACATGGTTTATTTGGCTCTAATATCATGAGCTCCAGTCCTTGTCTTCACAGTCCACTACCAGGACTTCCATTCCCTACCCTATCATAACCAAGCAAGCACAATTGTGGCAGCACTCTGCAGAAATGCAACATAAAATGACAAATATGTATGAAATCAAACTTTATTTGATGAGAGTATGACACTAAACCCCAGCACTTCACCTCCTAAACATGAGACTTTATCATCATGACCAACTCTCTCACTATCACCAACACCACGCAGAACACATATTTGGTGGAACTGGCATTGAATGTTATCTGCTTCTTTCCTCTTCTCTAATCCTTTTCTCCTTCATTTCTTCTCTTTATGTTTACAACATGCATCATAACATATATGAGAGAGATAATGGTATGATGCAGCCATCACTGGACACTAATAGTAATAGCTAGGGCTGGGCAAAATGTATCATCTGCCAGCAAAATTCTGGTGAAGTTCTGATTTAGCTTCCATGAAGTTTCATGAAATTTCCACAAAAATGTTGATTAATTTCAGCAAAATTGTTATTTCAGTTATTTCAATCTAATTTAAAAGGTATGTGTCCTAACTGCAGCCAGTGTAGTATGCTGACTTTTCCAAGATACATATAGAATTGTATCAAGTTGCAGGCCTCTCTCTTTTTAAAGGTGACTGGGTTATAAGCCTCCAAACTTTTAGACATTTTAAAATTACATTTCACAGTTATGTAAACTGAAGACTTTTAAGCCCCTTTAACTTTAAAACTAGAGAATGGAATGCCACCAGTTTTGATAGGTTCACTGACATTATATATTTGGCATTGAGACCACCCCCGTGGCCCAGAAGCAGAGAACTGCATTGACATGCTGAAAAGCTGGGTTTGGAAGTGAGCCTGGGAAATCACTTCATGAGGCAGGCCATGGCCAAGAAGCTGTCACTTGGCAGTGCATCTCATTTAGGGAGGGCTTGCAGCAGATTCTGCCAACACAGCGACTCCTTCAGCAGGGCCATGCAGCTTACTCCTGTTGCATGGGAAGCTGTGGCTGTGTGAGGTTGATGGATACACTACCCCTCCAGGGGAGATGGGAGGTTGGAGAAAATCCCAGTAGCCAACTGAATGAAGGCTGAGTTCAGTCTGATCAGAGTATATCCTATGAACAGGGTATACCCCTAAGAGACATGCTGCCAGCCAGGGGAAAAAATATATGGAAGAAAGGCAGTGTGTGACAGCTCTCTAATCTCTTGCTCAAAGGTAGACCAACTTGTAAACAGACTGGCCAACTTATAAACAGACAAAGATTCCAATATAACTACAGTAATTAAAGTTGAATTTCATGAGCTGTTGTGAAATTGTGGACTGTTGTGATGCTTTTGTCCAATCCATGTCAATATATTTTGCCCAGTCAAAAACTTAAGTTGCCATTGTAGAGGAAGGTAAATGCTGGGTGAAGTGGCAATAAGGTACTGTAGCATTCATAGTAGGCTCCACAGTAAAAGTGTAGTGGCACCAAGTGTCAGGTCACTATCTTCAGTGATGAACCATGCAGAATAATCATGGACATCACTCTGTACTAGCCTGATCTCTTGCAATACACCAGATAACCACTAGAACTGTCAGGATGACGTGTGGAAGCACATGCATGTGCAGCATTGTTTCTGCACAATGCCATCTGCTAACTCTTTAACAGCCTTTAGATAACAATGTATATTCTAACTAGTTGAAAATAGTGGCACCAAGTGATGTCAAGCCTTACAACTAGTGTGACTTAGATCACTGTGACAAGATATTTTTAGTCATGATGGAGCATGAGACTGGGCATCACTGTCACAGAAGTGTTGGAGTAGTATTGCAAGGTCATGGTGCTAGTGCAGGCAAGGTGATTTAGGGTGATAAGTGCTTTGTGAAAGTTAAATTCCACAAGTGGCATTCTAATGGCATTATCTATTATGTATGCATCCATGAATTTTTGAGCACATTTTGCCAAGTGGTAATTTCTAAAGTATCTACACTAAATTTTAACGTACTAAACCATATTTATCCAGCGTAAAGGGAAATGTCTGCCTGGCTATAATTGGGCCCTATGTCAGTAAGAGGCAGGGTCTGATTAGCATTTCCTCAAACTGTTTTAATTGTTTTTTTACTTAGTGTGTTTAGTAGTTAAGATTTTATCTATTTGATCCTTTAGTCCCTCCTGCCAGCATTTTGAAATGACTCACCTAAACACACCCACATCTTCCCACATCTATCCTGAGAATGATGCATGAGCAAGGGAGCAGCTGTGCAAGCATGCATAGGGATCCTGCACAGCTGGAGCTATTAATAGCTCCAAACTGCAATTCTCATGTCTCAGTACTATACCAAGACAAGGTATACTCTTTACTTGGTCTCAGTACAGCAGTGAGACAAGTAATTTGCAAAACAGAAATAGCTCTGTATATACAGGATCCTTATGCACACTGCCACAGCTGCTCTCTAGCTCAAACATCATTCTTGGGACAGCCTCGGGAGGTTGCGGGTGCCCCACTAGTGGGCACATCAGTTCAATATGCCAGTGGGAGGGACAACAGGATCAATCATATAACATCTTATTATCTAAACTCTAAGCAAAAAAAACTGAAAACAGTTTGGGCCCGATAACAGTTGGGTGTTTCCCTTTGATTAAATTCCAGGACATATTTACTCTGGTATGCATGCCAAATTGGAGTTTATACATCCAAATATTTTGAAAATGTTCACACAATTTAACAATTAAACTATGAAATTTTGAGCTCCTGTAATTTACAATTTACATAACCAATTATCTATTTAGTAGTTTCCATGACTCTTCCAAGAAAGTATGCATATAAATGTTCAGTTACCTTGCTCCAAAGGTGAATAGGTTGCAAAAAAAATAGAAATATTTTCAAAAATGTTTACATGAATAATAAATTGCCAGATTGGGAGACCATATAACTTCCCTGCCCTTCTTCCAAATGTCATGAAACTTGACATCCTTTTAGGGCCTTATATGAAGCATAAGAATGCCAAATTTTAAATCTCAGGCTATACAAATAATTGAGTTTTGACCAATGAAATAAGTTTGGAAAATTACACAACATTTCATGGAATTTTGAAGAATTTAGCAAACATTCTGTGAAATCAAAATTTTACTAATTTTGCTCAACATTGATTACAATCAATAATAATTGATTATTCTTAGAACCTCACATGACACCTACACTAGATGCATGCTGTCACTCACATTGCAATGCTCTGTGTCTTTTGAAGTGACAAGGAAGAATGAAACAACCAAGCAGCTCCCACCACCACCACCACCACCACTGCCATGAATGAAGAAAACCAGCACGTCAGTGGTTCCTTTACATCCTTTATAATATTGTAAAGAATAGTGCTTTTGAATCTAAAATCCCCCAAATTGACAGGCAGACCCAATGCTTCCAAGTGCAAACACCTATTTGTTAGGAAGCATGACCTGAGTTACCTGCTGGTGCAGTTTAAATTGTCCTTGATTGATGACCTGGAACACTGCCAATGCAAATTACTCTTAATGTGGCCATTTACTCACTGCTAGGCAGTTGTCACTTGAAAAAAATAAAACATGGGAATATTACAAGACTGCTGAGAGAAAATTATTAGCTCCCATCTGCCAGCAAGGCCATAGTGGCAAGATAAATTAATAGTGATAGCTGGAGCCTGTACCAATTCATAAACAGGAACAGTAGGCTGAACTAGAAGCACGTGTACGAGACACACTGCATTAATGGCACCTTTATAAATTTAAGAAATTAATTATTAATTCTCTTTCATCTCAAATCAATGGTTATTTTACAATACCATTATTATCAAACCCCCCACTAACAGACCACATCCCACCCCACTGAAAGACCTTCTGTCTCACACTAAAGCCTGATTTACTAGTCACCCATTGACTGGCTGGCAAGCACATAAGAACACACACACACACACACACACACAAGAAAATAATAAAAGTATGGATTTATGTGTCCTGCTGCGCACCACCTGCAGCAGTCATTAAAAATGTCAAATAAATCCTTTACAATCCCCCTTGCAGCTTTCTAAGACTGTTAAATTCACTGTTCTGCTCCTGCTGCAAAGGGATATAGATATAGATATAGATATAGATATAGATATAG
Organism: Neoceratodus forsteri; assembly: GCA_016271365.2. Taxonomy (NCBI): domain Eukaryota; kingdom Metazoa; phylum Chordata; order Ceratodontiformes; family Ceratodontidae; genus Neoceratodus; species Neoceratodus forsteri. Next base: position 1,434,123,843 of record CM028131.1, on the reverse strand, counting down.
ATATAGATATAGATACAGATACATATACAGACATAGACATAGAGATAAAGATATATATATATAGATAAATATATAGATATAGATACAGACACAGATATATATATATATATATATATATATATATATATATATATACACACACACACACACACACAGATACAGATATAGTTATAGATTTAGACATAGACATAGATATATAGGCACATATACAATACTCGAGAAAGTGTGACATTCCTGCTCCCCCAAAAAGTTTGTTTAAATTTCATGACTGTATCTTATTTTGAGTGATTACATGTGGCAGTTGCATAATCTCAAATACATAGATACATAGATGTTGTCAGCAGATAAGGGCCTTCGGCCCACCTAGTCTGCCTATGAACGCAAGTAACTGTGCTTCTTCAAGCTTCCTTGGAACTAGGTTGTCCCCTTCCCCTGACTACCAGGATCCCCTTGTGCCTATCTCATGCATTCATAAATCCTGTAATTGTGTCTGCCCCCACTACCTCTTCTGGTAGGCTGTTCCATTTTCCCACCACACTCTCTGTGAAGATGTACTTCCTCATGTTCCCTTGGAACCTCTTCCCCTCCAGTTTCATCCTATGTCCCCTAGTCCTGCAGCATATTTTTCTTTGAAAAATTGTGTTTTCGTGCACCTTGTTCTTCCCCGTGAGGTACTCATACATCTCAGTTATATCCTCCTTCTCCCTCCTTTCCTCCAGGGAGTACATATTTAAGTCTTTCAGTCTGTCCTTATAGGGTTCATGATGTAATCTTGGTTGCCCTCCTCTGAATTGCCTCCACCCTGTTGATGCCCTTACGTAAGTAAGGCCTCCAGAACTGGACACTGTACTTTAGGTGTGGCCTCACTCCTGTCCTGTATAGTGGAATTCAATCAATCAATCAATCAATTAATTTATTGTTCAACTTATATAAGTCATTACAATACAATATAAATACATCATAAACAGGATTTATTATACTAAATCATTAAAAAGCTTTACATTTCCATTAATTACAGTTCATAATACAATCTTATCACATATTTATGATAGTAAAACCAAATAGAGAAGCTCTATATAAAATCATTGATTATTTCCCTATGCATATATTGCCTTATTTCCTTAAATTAATGGGTCTTGCAGTAGTCCATATTGGCTTAGCTAACTTGAGCTTCTCCCAGTGTAAACAGTGCTCTATTGAACTCTGGTCTAATTTCCAGAGTTTCCCAGAACATCTGTGTTCTCTATTCCTAATTAAGACTAATGTCTATTTGACTACAAAGTCTAATGGACACCTGCTGGGCTGTAATTCTCTCCTATGATGTGTAGCTTCTTTCTCTTTATTATCTTTGGGAGGGAGGCCTCAGGGTTTAGCACTTGTTTTTTGTTGTTATCTTTCAATAAACATGTCACCAGATGGTATGGTTCATATTCTAACTCTTTTAAACTCCCCACCCCCCAAAATATTTCCTCGATATTTTGCATACAGGGGGACAGAGTCATATTAAATGTACCGAATCATATTTGCCAAAATTGCATTTGCATAGCCCATTCTTCCTCTCTTCTTCTTTCTTGAATAATTCTCTTCTCCAGTTACTTGAGAAACATTCAAATCTGAATCTTATAGTGCAATTATGACTTCCCTTTTCCTACTGGTGATACCCATGCCTATGCATCCCAGCATCCTGTTTGCCTTTCCCACCACCTTGTCACACTGACTCCCTACCTTGAGGTCATCAGAGATGATAACCCCTAGGTCCCTCTCCTGCTTGTAGCATTGGATATCCCCCCCTGCTGATATGTTTTCCTGGGTTTTTGTGCCCCATGTGCATTATCATACCCTTTTTTGCATTAAATCTCAACTACCACTCTTTTGACCAGTCCATAGTCTTTTGCAGATCTCTCCTCATTCTATCAACACCCTCTGGAATATCTACCCTGTTACAGAGCTTAGTGTCATCAGCAAACAGGCACATTTTCTCTTCTAGGTCCTCTGTAATGTCACTGATAAAGATATTGAAGAGGACTGGACCCAGCACTGATTCCTGTGGAACCCCCACTGGTCACCTTTCCCTCTGTGGAGTGACTGCCATTTACAACCACCCTCAGTGTCCTGCTATCCAGCTAATTCTCCACCCACTTTACCACCATTTTACCCACTCCATGTTCCCCAACTTGTTAAACAGCCTGCTATGTTGTACAGTGTCAAAGGCCTTGCTGAAGTCCAGGAAGGCCACATCTACTGCCCCCCCAATCCACCTCCCTTGTTACCCAATCAAAGAACTCAATGAGATTAGCCTGGCACGACCTCCCTCCAGTAAAACCATGTTGCTTTTGGTTCTGTAGACTGCTGGCAACCAGATGTTCCACTATTCTTTCCTTCAGTAGTGTTTCCATGATCTTCCCCACTACTGAGGCTAGGCTGACCGGTCTGTATTATCCAGCTTCCTGCCTGGTTTCTGCTTTTGTGTTAAGGGACCACATCAGCTTTTCTCCAGTCTTTGGGTACCTCCCCTGTTTCCAGTGACAGGCTGAACAGGTTTGCCAGAGGTCCCACCACCACCTCCCTTACCTCCTTCAGCACCCTGGGGTGTCCTTCATCTGGCCTCATAGCCTTATTAATGCTTGTACCTCCCAGTTCATTTATTTATCTATTTATTTATTTATTTATTTATGTCTTTAGTTACAGGGTAAATGCACTGATCCAATGGACCATTTTCAGGCATGACCGGGCCACATGATGGCACAGAAAACATACGATGCACATATATAAGAATACATCAATATAAACAGTTACACTATGAATCCAACACAGTTACAAATAAAAATGCATGCATTCAATGGTTACAGTTACACCCAAGGGAATGGGTACTACAAAGGTGGGTAGAGGCACAGCTTACAGTGCAATAGGGGTCAGGTGCCCGCATGCAGCAAAGCTAGTGAGACAAGATGCAATAGGAAAGTGAGTTGCCAGCTGGTAGGACACAATAGATGCACGAGAATAATACCAGGGCAGAAACAACTAGATAGGCTTCATGCTATTGCAAGCTAGGGAATTACCAGAGATGTTCATATTGGCGATGCACCCCAGGTAAAGCGCTAGGAGCAGGAGGAGGGCAAGAGTGAGGAGACATGAGAAATGAGGGAGGGTCTTAGGACCCTTTCCCTTGTAAAAGGACTTGTATACATTTCTGTGCCCTTCCTACTCTTTCTCCTCCTTTCTGGCCCATTTCCTGCCCTCTCCTCTGCAAAGTCTGAGTAGAAATATCTGTTCAGTATGACTACTTTGCAGTTGTCATCCTCTACTCTACACCCCTCCTCCCTTTTCAGCCTTCTATCCATGCCTTTGCCTTCCTTTTTTCTCTGATACACCTGTAAAAGGTTTTTTTCCCCCTTATCACTGATTTTGCAATGTGTTCTTCCATTTGTGCCTTGGCTTCCTTTACTGCTCTCCCTGCCTCTCTTTGTTTCTCCTGGTACCTCTCCCTATCCCCTTCTACCTGTGTCTTTTTACACTGCTTGGATGCCATTTTGTTTTGCTTTCACTTTCTCAGCTACCTCCTTGGAACACCATAATGATCTGCTCTTCCTTTTCCCCTTGCTTACCTGTTTTACACAGAGTTGTGTCACCTTTGTTATCCCAGATTTGAACTCCACCCACTGTTTCTCCACCTCTATTTTCCTCCCTATTTCAGTAAGTGCCTCTTTTAAACATTTCCCCATTTTTCCAAAATCTGACCTCCTAAAGTCAACGATTCTTGTTCTTGTGTGGCTGGATTCTGCCCCTTTATGTTATCGCAGATTCCACTGATTGGTGATCACTGTTTCCAAGGTGCTCCCCTACTGTGACTCCTGTCACACTGTCTCTGTTCGTGAGCACCAGGTCCTGTATTGTCATCTCCCATGTGGGTTCTATGCCTAGTTGCTTAAGGAAAGCTCCCTGTAGGGAGTCCAGGATAAACCTGTTCCTGGTTGTTGCTGTTGTGGGGAGGCTCCAGTCTACATCCAATATATTGACGTCACCAATGATCACTACCTGTCCCTTGTGTGCCACTCTTTGGATAGCCTGCATCATCTTCCTATCTCCTTCCCTTGGGCTTGTGGTCAGTATACTACTGCTGTGTGGATGGCTGATCCTGTTCTTCTTTCTAGTTTAACCCACGGTATCTTCCCCCTTCTTGTTCCCTTCAATCTCTCTGGCTTTTTTATTATCCTTCACATAAAGTGCCACTCCCCCCTCCTTGCCTGCCTGTACCTCCTGAATAGATTGACGTAGTAGTAGTAGTAGAGTTTATTTATTTTGGGCACCCTTCCCCATAGACTCAGGGTGCCTTTACAAAATATAAAACAACATATCAAACAAACAGTATTAGGAACATCAAACACAAATTCAATGCATATAAAATCAATAATTACATCCCTTTAAAATTCAGTACAGGCTAATTCCAAAGCTGTCTAGTGGTTTAAATATGATTCCTCAGGCCCTAAAGGCTTGTTGGAAGAGAAATGTCTTAAGAAGTTTTTTAAATATCTCTAAGGAAGACACCTCCTTAAGATACCCAGGCAATGAGTTCCAGAGGACCAGGGCAGCCACCTCGAATGCCTGGTCCCAGGAGGATTTCAACCTATCTCTAGAGACCTCTAGAAGGGCCTCCTCTCCTGATCTAAGAGAGCGACTTGGGGTGTAGGGATGCAGAAGCTCATTCAGGTAGGCTGACTCCAACCCATGTAAGGCCATATAGGTCAGAAGACCTATTTTAAAGGTGATGCACCATTTCACTGGCAGTCAATGCAGTTTGCACAGCACCGGTGTAAAATGACTGAACCTTGAGTGTCCAGTCAACAGTCAGGCCACTGCATTTTGCAAAAGGTGCAGGTGCCACATCGCACCTCCTCTGACCCCGAGATAGAGTGCATTACAGTAGTCAAGCCTTGAGGTGACAAACACATATACCAACATGGCCATTTCATCAGGGAGAATAAGGGATTTGATTTGGGCGATGTTCTGGAGATGGTAAAAACCAGTCTAGACAACAGCTGACACCTGAGCTTCAAGTGTCAGCTCACTGTCCAAAACAACTCCCAAATTCTTCACCCTAAGAGAGGCCTCCAGTTCATTGTCAACATGATTGTGACCCTTTGTAGAAAATCAAAAATCACTAGAGCATCTTAACTTTATGGTCCCTTTCATTAACTTTCATGGGCAATCAGAGAGTGTACGCATTAAGCTTGCGTGTGTGGTCAAAATTTGTTATATACTTTTTTGTTGCAACCAGACTGAAGCTCTGATGTAGCTCGAGCAGGAACCACCTACCACCTCATCATCTTGATAAACTGCACTGTAGACGAATTCGATGATGATGAACTTTTACCATCACTTAGTTTCCCTTTGTGCTTATGGGTTCACTTTTTTGGTTTACTTTGGTTTGGTGAATAAAAGCAACAACACCTAATAAAGGGCTTCCGTGTTTTTCCTAACTTTACCAGGATGGGACTGTTGCCAAACAGCATCATGTAATGAGTGACTATAAGTTATGAATGACAAATAATTAATACTGTAAAAGTAGTATCGCGCACTTAAGCTATAGCGCAATGATAGCAATATTTTTTTTTGCAGTGATCAATTCTAGTTCTACAGTATTCAGCATGCCAACAGCGTCAGATCTCCTGGGTGAGAAGGACAGGTAGAGCTGAGTAGCATCAGCATAGCAATGAAAACTCAACTCATACTGCTGTATAACCTTGCCCAGGGGCAGCATATACACTGTGAACAACATGGGGGAGAGGACAGAGCCTTGGGGTACTACACAGGACAGGACTGTCAGGTCTGAGGAATAATTCCCCAGTGCCACCCCTCTGAAATCTGCCCTGGAGAGAGGACTTGAACCAGCTGAAAACCTTGCCAGTGAATCCTACATATTCCCTCAGCCTGTCCAACAACACCTCATTGTCCACAGTGTCAAATGCTAATGAGAGATCAAGAAAAATGAGAATGAATCGCTCTCCTTTATCCCCTCACCCTGATCAGGTCATTCAACACCTTCACCAGCATTTTCTCCATGCTGTACATGGTCCTAAATCTGGACTGGAATGATTCATAAATCTGGAAGTCTGTGAGGTGAGTCAAGAGTTGTTCTGCGAACACCTTCTCAAGAACATTCCCCAAAAAGGGGAGGTTCCAGATAGGCCAGTAATTCACTAAGACATCAGGGTCCAGAGATGTTTTTTTTCCAACATGACTTTACCAGAGCCTGTTTAACTCATTCAGGCCTAGAAACACCTGTAGTTGGCATCTGAAAGCATAGCCACTCAGGCCAATGATTACTGTAGACATACTCAGCTGACTTTCACTAAGGCCTGGAAAGATCTAAGGACGTCAACAGGTTTTACCTAAATATTAAACAAACTAAATTGCTTAGAATTGATTGCATAGCACCATTAGAAGGGTAATTTTGTGCTGAATGGCTTTGCCACTGATACTTTGTGTCTATCATGTATACTTCAGGAGTTATTAGCATTGTGTATAGTATGGTGTGCATGGCTGACATTTGTCTATCAAGCCTCACCTTAGCACCTTGAATAAACAAAAAAACCCACAGTTTTTTGGTATCTCTGCTAGTATAAAATAAAAGCTGAATTGATTTCAATTGATTGCATAACGTTAGAAAGGTAATTTTGTGCTGAACAACTTTGATGCTGATACTTTGTGTCTATCAAGTATACTTTTGGAGTTATCCACATTTGTTTATAGTATGGTGTGAATGGCTGACATTTGTCTCTCAAGTGTCACCTAAGCAGCTTGAATAAATCTGAAAACCCTCCACAGTTGTTCAGTATTTCAGCTAGTATAAAATAAAACATGAATTGATTACAATTGGTTGCATAGCACCATTGGAAAGGTAATTTTGTGCTGCACAACTTTGCCACCCGCACTTTGTGTGTAGCACTTATGGTTCTAGGCAGTATTCACATTTGTTTGTGGCATGCTGCTTATGGCTTCATTTTGCTTAGATAGGCCCAGAATGCAGTGTTAGGAGTATATAGGACACAAGTACTAGAACACTCAAAAAACACTTGTGGTGCGAATGAGATAAGGGACTCTGGGAAGATCCCTGCTGCAAGAGAATGCCTGACAATCTCAGCAAAAACCAGACCGAGCACCACAAAGTAACCAACAAGTACTCACATCGAGCCCTGGTCAAGGTTGCATAACTTTGGTTTAAGCCCTGAGATCACCCCACAGACCTCCACTGTCATCACCAGACAGAACTCTCCCTAAGCTGATTGAATGCATCTGCCCACCCATAGTCCTCCACTGTTAGATGATGGTATTCCTCTTGTAGAAATCCAAGCACTAACAGAGGACACTTTGTCTGAGAAGTAGCCTGGTATGGCCATTTCCCAGTTGGGGTTATAATTACACCAGGTCTCTGTGATGGCCACAATGTCCAGGTCTTACTCCGCCATGCCCACCTCATGGCTGCCTCAAGGTCCTCCATGTTGTTACTCAGACATTAGTACACATGGCTCTCTAGGATGTTACTTCCATCCCCTGCTTTGTTGACATGTGCCTCCTCCTTTCCTGGGCACACATTTCCCCAGTCCTCCCTGCCCCCTGCCCTTATGTTGAGTAGTGCCCTTTGATGGTCTGCCTTCAGCTTGAGTACCCGTGTAGATCCTGTTATTATGGGGGGGATACTAAGCCTCCTAACCTTCCTGGACCTCCCCTTGATCAGTTTAAATGCTTGCCAATGAAGCATTTAAATCTCTTACTTAGGACTAAGGTCCCCTTCCCGCATGGATGTAAGTCATCATTCTTATACAGGCTCACATCCCTCCTGGTGGGGCCCCAGTCTCCCATGAAGCCAAAACCCTCCTTTCTATACCATTCCTTTAACCAGCATTTGAATTTCTGGATGTGGAGTGTCCTAGCCTCGGACAGGGAGTATCTCTGAGAAGGAGATGGACCAAGCTATCTGCTTTAGGCCCCCCAACTTCCTGAAATCCTCCTGAATTCTGGCTATCTTCACCTTGTACCCTACCAAGTCATTTGTCCCCAGGTGGACAATGGCATCCAGTTCCTCCCTCCTTACTACTGCTTCTGTGATCCTACAGGATCCGCTTCCCATCTCTTCATGTTGTGCATCCTGGAAGTCATTTGACCTCCCACTACCCCCTGCTAGTTGCCCCCAACTTCACTCCCCAGACTATTAAGTCCTCCACCAGAAGTAGCTTCCTCTTCCTCTGAGGTCCTTTACCCCCCTGGGGCTCCTTCTCAGAGAATCCACCCATCCTCCCTGATCTCAACCTTGGGTACCCTTGTGGGGATTTCCCATGCCTCCAAAACAGTGTAGGAATTTCTTAGCAGAACCAGTTGGGGGATGTGCTTCAGACCCACCTCCAGCAGTCTCTCTGAGCCCACTGTGGTCCATCCACTCCTCCTCTTGGTCATCCTTTGAGGTTCTACTTGTGGACACAGTGGCCTCTGGGTGGGTTTGAAGGTCTCCTGAAACCTGGCCAACTCAGCTTGGAGTCAGGCAACCTCCTCCATCAACCCAGAGAAGTGCTTGCAGATGGGGCAGCATCGCATGATCCAGAATGTTCTCCTATATACTATGGCCCTGTACCCACTACACTGTGCCACTATCTGCATTTTCCCAGGCTCTATTAACTTCTTCTATCCATTGACCTATGTAGGGCTTCCTGCTGCCCTACAATGCCCCCTGCTACCAGTGACCCTCCCTTGTACTCTTTGTATCCATTACTATATTTTGGCTCCCTCTGTTCTGCTATTTTATTTTTTGCTCTTTCTTTCTTATTACTACTTTCCTGTTGCTTTAATGTCCCCTTATTTGTACTCTACCACAATGCAAGATTGCAATCCCAAACTTGACTCTTTCATAGTTATATAGTGCAGCTGTAACCCCTCCTGCCCAACCTAAATCAGGAAGTAGTAATCCGTATCCTGATCACCCACCTATAAAGGTGGACTAGCCTGGTGTGGGTGGGATGGGGAGGGTAGGACAGGCCTAATCCCCTTAATGTGCACCTGTGGAGGAAAACAATCAGCTTCTGTGGTAAGGGACACAGAAAGGGGTGTAAGTAGAAGCTTTAGTTTCCTCTGTTACACCATAAGCTAGAAGACTCCTCCCAGTTCTGCTCCTCATTCCTGTAACAAAGGAGGTGCTGAGAATAAAAGAAAAAATGCAGTCACATTTTAGATCAGAGCAGCCCTACTATGAGCACAACCCAGGTGCTACTCTGTTGTAACCCAACACCACACGCTAACAGAGTAAGGGTTTACCTGAAACACCCCCCAAAAAATGCCCCAAACCTTTAAAGTATTAAAGAAAAGTATTAAACAACCACTACAATAACCCTATTCCTTGAAATATGGTGCAATGTTTAAACCCCTTTCCTTCTCAGTAACATTGCCAGGCATCCATTTCCCCAACTTTCTCTCCAGCCCCTGCCTCTGTGGAGAGCAGCTTAGTAGGCTATAAATATAAAGATAGTTCATCAGGTCTGTGTTTTGGAAAATGGGATTGAAATGTATCATAAGAAAAATATAATGTGGACAACATGGTGTTCACAATGTCAAATTTGGTTTTAGTAATAAATTTAATTTGATATCACAATACATGTGTATTTTATTTTAGTATATTAATTATTAACTTTTCATTGTTTGGTCTCAAACCATACCTGTCACTCATTACTTGACCATCCATTGTAGGACACCATTACATCCAAACCCATACCTAATAACAGTTTAGTTATGTCTCGCATCACTTTGCTTTCCCCAGCCCAGCTTTGCTGAACACATATGTGGTACTATATGCATAAGATAGATACCAACGAATCTCTGAATCGTAAAGTAAATTTTGTTTTAACGCAAAATTTTCTAAACGAAAGGTGGAAAAACTGTGAGTATGTCTTTTGATTACAAGAAGCAATCTTAGAGGACTTGTCACTGCAATTCATGTATTTGAAGATTTGATTTGCACTTGTCACACTGTCATACTATTTTACAGATGTGTCCCATGTTAAACTGTGTGTTCATATCTTGATAAATATTTTCTAACCCATAACATGAGTAACAGGAACATCACAACATAAATGTGTCATTACCTAATGGTAGCCCGTGAACAAGGCGACCAAGATTGGGCACCTAGAAAAATGGTGACTCAATTGTGGCACCTGTGTTAACGGCGACCAAGGAGAAGGGTGACTGGATACTGGGGTGGGTGAAAACCATGACGGGAAGTAATGGGTATACGTGGACATGCGCACCCGCGGGGGGGTAAGGGAGGGATGGTATGTGGGAGGGGGTGAGGTGAGCAACTGCCGATCTGGACCACTGGCATTATGAGGAGGGTGGTCAGCTGGGAGGCATAGGGTACAGGGTTCTGGTCCAACACAGTGCAGGGTTTTTTTTCCAGCAGGCAGCATGTATTTTTTTAAGTTTTTCACCCCCACCATGTACCCTCCTTGACTTGAGAATCTATAAGTAGGGGGGATGCAGGAACATAGCCCCACACATTAAGAATGAGACCTGTAGGTCTCGGGTGCCGTTTTTGTCCATGCTGCGAGTGTGCATTACTAAAATTGATTTTTTGGTGATGTACATGCACCATAATAGTGATGGCTGTTTTGCAATCGCTATTATGACATGAAACCTTAGCTAACTATGCTATTAAGTATCTACGCACTTCTTACAACTATGGCATACAAGCAACAACATACCCAAGATACAACTAAACTTTATATACAGTAACAATACAGTTAAATACTCTCTTTAGTCATCTTCTGCTGCACATGGAGTTTATCTCACCTGGTGTCAGTACTAAACAAAAACTATCAATCACTCCAGCTGGTCTCACACCAGAAGAAGAGAGGGACTCCATCATTTGAAGCATTTAGCTAATAAGTTAAATAAGAGTGATGAAGTGATCTGCTACATACAGCAAAAGAAGACATTTGTGATGCACTCTAAGTCCTGACATGCTGTCTGTACAGATCCAATCAATGACAACAGTAGAGAAAAGGAATCCATTGATTGGAGCACTTTTCTCTTTAGTAAAAGGGAAGGATTCAATGAAGATAACTAGCAAAATAGATGATGTTGATTGGAAATGTACAGCATGTCTCTGTGTCTCAACAAATAGAAAACACGAAGAAAAAAAGACTTAATTTGATGTATTATTTAAATCCAAACAGTGCATGATTTAATTGGGTGAAGTCATCTTCTGGAAAGTGTAACTGTTGAGTCACCATTGATTGTATAGAGTCGCCAAATTTCCAAACAATGACTTCTAATGGCTGTGTGGAATATTCAGCCATGTTCTCATCATCAACACTGTAGGTGCATTTTGCATTCATTAGCAGACATTTTACTGTGACCGCTGTATCTGAGGAAGACATAAACTCACCTAGGTATATAATAAGAGTGTTTTTCTTCCCAGTTATGAACTTGACAGCCACAACATTTCCTTTATAAATTTCCCTGTAAAAAATACAAAAATTGAGAAATAATTATCTCCAGCCTCCAGGGGAGTACTAGTGCTGAATTTCAGAGAGATCTACAGAACATAGAAAGACCCACCATGATAAGAAAGAGACTGATGGTCTCTGTCAAGTCAGGAATGGGGACATTCTGTGTTGTAAGTGATGTGATCTGATGCTGCACATAACAAGCCCTGCATCCCATCCCACTGAAAAATACATATTATGAACACTTACATTAATGATGAGCTCTCCCATGCAAAGGGCAAATCTTCACATGAAGGAGGTGGTTGCAATTTTTGAGACCATGATTGTGGTATTGGAAGGCTTGCAGACATCAGTGGTGGTGGAATTGATGAACTTGGTGGTTGTGAATTTGGGGACCTTGGTGGCTTTTGATTTTGGGACCTCAATGGCAGTGGAGTTAAGGTCCTCAGTGGTGATGGAGTTGGGGACCTCTGTGGTGGTGGAGTTGTATACCTCAGTTATGCTGGTACTGGTGTTGATGGCAATGTTGGCAATCTTGACTGTGGTGGTCATGCGGGAGATCCCATTTTTGGTGGTATTTCTGCCAACTCTGTCCCAGATATCAAACACAAAAATCTCCAATCTCCAGTAAACTTACTATTGTTGCACTGCCCTTTGTTGCTTATGCAAAATGTGCAGAAAAAAACTCCTCTCTTTTGCAGAAACAACATAGGTTGAATTCCATGCATACAGTGTGCCATGCATGTGTTCAGTAACGTTTTACCATTGCTACTTTCAGAATGTCTGTGGTTCACTTTCCCCTCCTTGACAAAGAAGAATGTTCTTCAAGCATGCACATGTTCATCTTCATTTTCTGGGCAGTTCAAATATGATTTTCCATTAAGGAATAAATCATGTGCATTGCTTAGCTCTGTTCTTCTTTGATGTTACTGCTGTAGAAGCACTCTTTTTGAGAACACCTACTTCATCATCACATGCTCCTTTTCCATGGTGACTTCCAAAGTAACGTTTCTCACATGGAACTCCAAATCTGTTTCTGTGAAAGATGCATCAGCAAAGTTTCCTTTACTTTTGTATTATGTAGGTACACCATCTGAAAAATGAATCAATTTTGTTATGTGGACTTCCTGATTTTTCAGGTATTTTGTTGCCAGACATATGAAGTGCTGAGCAGAATGAAAATCATGTTTTCTGTCATCACTGATTAACATCAGGGAGCTGTGCATAACCATGCCACACTTGGGTTGTGGATACTGGTAATATGCAATTACTGGGTGTATTGCTGCTTGACTGTATGCCCAGTGGGCACTCCGTACTTTGTCTTGATAATGGCAGTTGTAGTTTTTGCCAAAATCTAGGCAGTAGACAGCACAGCTATTGGGTATATTCCTTGGCACATTATCGAACTGCTTTGTCTGCATTGAAAACATGCTTAGAGAATGGTTCCAGTTATTCTTCCAGTTCCTTGATTAATTGATGAATCACATCATTCTGTTGTTTCATTCATATCTGTTTATATTGTTTCATGACCCCATCCTTTCTTGTTAAATTATCCAATCACTGTCTTCTCCATGTCACTGTAGAATTTAAGTGATCCTTTAATGGGGGGACTTTTTTTGTGAATATCTCTAACTCGACATTTGTCACATTCTTGATCAGTGCACCTCATTTGGGGAATTCACCTTCTTTTGGGCAGAGCGTGAGTGCAGATGCCTCAAATTTGTTTTTTATTGATGACTCCGGAATGTTAAGCAGTGCACACTTTGCCACAAGGCTGTGTAATTTTAGATAAATATTAAGGAAGTACTCACACACAAGCACCACATCAAATTATGTTTTGACATGGGTCTGATGTTTGGACAGTGCTGTTTAACAAATTTGCAGTACCCACCATGCAAATCTGGGTACTCCTCTTTGAATAGTTCATAAATTGATTGAAGGAACACTTCATGTACCTTTTGCACCATCATTTCTTTCTTTCCAATAAGCTTCATAACTGGCAATTCTCTGGCTATACCACTGTGCTGATAAAAGTTATGCACTGTCTGAATTGTTGATGCAGGTATGGCATACTTTTGTGTTTTCCTTTTGCTGATATGTCCTTCTTATATGTAGAGACTGTTTAGAAGTCTTCTCATTCTTATATCATACTTCTTCTGAGATTTCTTAAGGGCTTCACATGTTACTTACAAACTATTTGCTTCAAGAACATCAAGTCATTTCTTTTCAAAAGGTTTCAGTACGCATTTTTCTGTAATAGCTTGCATTTTTCTTGGTGTGCTATTGGATAGAACTGTAGAGACAACTTCTGCAAATTTGGGGGGACTATTAGCATGGCTTTTAGGGATCTAGATATGCCTTTTCTCTAGGCAGGTTGGCTCTTGAATGGATCCTGCATTACAACAGGCATTCAGTGGTGAGAACAATAGAGTCATTGGAGAAGAGGAATTCAATATTGTGCTAGTCTCAGACTGAATATTGGATACATCAGTACCTGTTCCAGTTGCTGCACTTTGTGGACATGAAGTGTGCCTTTTCTTCTTTGCATACAACATACACCTTCTCCATTTATTCATCTTTTCTGAGATGTCAGATTTTCCCTTTTTTCATTCTTGTTCTCTCCACTGAGATCTCAATTTGTCAACATCTGATCTTGTCCTCATCTTCCTTTCTGTGCTAACTACCTCTTCATTCTCTCTTTTTCTTTCCCTGTACTGTTGTATGCGAAGCCTTGCCTTTTTCCTGTACTGTGCTTTTTTCTCCTCAGACATTGTCATCTTGTATGATTTAATACATCATTTTAAGATGCACGATAAGTTTTATACTTTTCGGTACTGCCTTAATTCTTTCTCTGTATTCCTGCATGCTTTCTTTTGGGGTTCTCCTTTGTTTTCCAACACAGCTGTAAGATTCTGCTACTTCAAGATCTTGCCAAGCTTTCCACTACTACCACCACTAAAATGAGGTCATGATGCTGATTCATCCTTCCATGGTTTATGCTCTCCTAATCTTACACGCAAGAATTCCATCTAAATTCACAAACACAAAATCCAGAATAATCATATATACTGCAATACTTGTTGCCATGTACTGTTTTGTTTTTGCGGCTCAGCAACTGGTTGCTAAAGTCTTCTGCTAACACTACATTGGCTAGATGGTCATAAGAAGAAGAGGACAGAGATGCAATGCAGCAAGACTGTGGACAGAACAACTAAGAAAAAGGGTCTAGTGGTTATTGTGGATAGATCTCCTAAGAAAACAGGAAATTTGCTGCTGTGGTAAAGAAAGCACCAAGGCCCCCATATTCAAAGGAGATGTGTGATGCATCCCAGAAGGAAATGGAGATGAGCCATGCATCCCCAACAATGCATGGAAGTATGATATTCAATGGAGCGATTTGTGCCGCCCACAAGGGGATGGGCCAGTGCACAAAATAATGTTTGCCACAAAAGTGGAGGGGGCATTCCCATGCATATGCCATGCTGCGGCATATTCAGAGGAAATGCACCCCTCAAAGGTCAGACACGTGCAGCCCATGGTTAGGCCACAAAAAGCTGGCCTAATCAGGCCAGCCACCCACAGGCAGGTATTGGAAGTGCACTCAAGTGCACCACATCCTGCCAGCTTCAGCAGGCAAGCGCTAACCCCCTAGCCCCTATCTCCAATCAGTGCAGATGCCTGCACTGAACCTCCCCAGTAGTCCAGCGGACCCCTGCCCTAGCCCTGATCACATTGACCATTGAAATCCCCACCCCATTCCCTAGTAGTCCAGTGGACTCCTGACCCAGCCCCAATCCCCAAAAGTAGATAAAAGGAGCCTTAACTCCATACCATAGTGTAGAGGACACTCCCCCACCCTACCTGTGCTGGTGACTGGCACAGCCCACCACTCTTGTCCACAGCCAGCCACAGAATAACAGGCACCAGGGAGCTGTCATAATATATCTCACAGGGAGGAACAGGGTGCAGGAATACACTATTTTTAAGCGAGAAAGATGTTCCAGGACTAGAGGGCATGGGATGAAGTTGGAGGGAGGACGATTCAGAGGAAACATGAGGAAGAATTTCTTCACAGAATGGGTGGTGGACAAGTGGAACACCCTGCCAGAGGAAGTGGTGGGGGCTGAAACAATCACGGGATTTAAGAATGCATGGGATAGACATAAAGGAATTCTGGAGGTCAGGGGTAAGGGGCAACAGACTTCTAGGAAAACATAAACTGAACTTACAAGCTCAAATGGGCAGACTAGGTGGGCCATAGGCCCTTATCTGCCGACACTGTCTATGTATCTATGTATCTATAGGACAATGCTCATTGGTTGTTTCTAGCAACCAATGAGCAGTGTTCTATATTATGAAAGCTCTCTGGTGCCTGGCAGATGGCAGCTGGCTGTGAATGGGAGTGGTGGACTGTGCCAGTCACCAGCACAGGGAGTGTGGGGGAGTGTCCTCTACACTATGGTATGGAGGCAAGCCTCCTTTTATTTAGTTTTGGGGATCAGGGTTGGGGCAGGGTTCCACTGCACTACCAGGGTATGGGGTGGCATCTTCTATGGTACCTGCAATCAGGGCTGGGGCAGGTGGTCCAGTGGACTACCAGGGAATGGGGCAGGGTTTCAGCAGTCACCACGATCAGGGCTGGAGTGGGGAGATCCATTAGACTACCAGGGTGGTGCGTTGTAGGATGTGGCATTGATCGGGGATTGGAACTGGGAGGGGGCTGGACAGGTACATTCCTGCTGGGCACAGCTTTGCTAATGGGCTCATAATGAGCATGCATGATGCCCATTTGTGCCATGCATGTCAATGAACTCACAAGCATTTACTGGCTAAATATCACCATTGGGGTCATGGTGCATCCAGGTATGCACCACACATGTCCCAATGGCAGTAGTTAGCCCCAACTCTGGATGTGCTGCACCAGACCTAGCAGCTGACCACTCTGGGCAGTGCATCCAAGGTTGAATATTCAAACAGTATGCACAAGCAGACCCAATTGCACATACTATTTGAATATACCCTCAGAGCCCGCTGGTGCATCTATTCTGTGCATCACATCTTTGCGCACATGCAACTGGCCAGCTCTGAATATGTCCCCCCAAGTCTTGGTTGAATCACATGAAGACTACAGCATCCAGTGCTGATCAGTGTAATATAGAACAGAAAATGAAGAGAACAAGAGAGTTCAGCACAGGGAAATTTATTTATTTATTCCACATAAAACCCTATAGGCAGTGCCTATTTACAAAGAGTTTAGATTCAGTGTGACAGAAAGATGTCAAGTGACTATAGTACAACACAATGCAGCCCTCATGAGGGGCAATACTTACAGCACTTCAAAGACATACACTACTATACATTAAAATGCACAAAATAATTACCTTCTACATGTTGGTGCTACCACGTGTAATCCATAGGAATCAATAAAACCAATTCATAATAACAGTTTTAAATAGTTCATTTAGCTGTCGCATCACTTAACAAGACAAATGTATGAAGACGAGACTAGAGCTGTAATACAGCAAAACTGCAGACAGTACAGCTAAGACAAAGAATCTAGTGGTTATTGTGGACAGATCTATGAAAACAGGAAATGAGCTGCTGTGGTGAAGAAAGCACCAAGTCTTGGTAGAATCAAATGAGCAGTACAGCATCAAGTGCTGGTAAGTATAATATAGTACAGAAGATGAAGAGAACAAGAGGGTTCAGCACAGGGATATCAACTGGCAAGACAAACATACAAAGAAGAGGACAGAGTTGCAATATAGCAAGACTGTAGACAGTACAGCGAAGAAAAAGGATTTAATGGTTATTACGGACCAATCTCCTAAGAAAACAGAAATAACTGCTGTGGTGAAGAAAGCAGAAAGTCTTGGTTGAACCACATGATGGCTACAGCATCAGGTGCTGTGAAGTTCCTGGTGAATAAGCCCAGGATCTTTGTGGCCAGCTAATGGTAGGAAGTGCTACGAGGCTTAGTGTTAGATCTGTGTAGATGCCAGAATAAACCAGAGATCGGATGTTGGGGCAATGCACAAAAACTGTCAAAAGTGGTAATTTTGTGTTTATTGCCAAAAATGACTGCCAAATCATTTATTGCTTAATGCTATTTCTTGCACAGGACCTGTGTTCCAGAAAATACAGTCTTGTAGTTAGTCTGTTATAAATGGATGAATGGGTATATTATTACAGATCTAGAAAAATTAGTATGAGCATTTATTTGGTTGAAATTAAAGTGTGAGTACTAGTTGGTCACCAGGTGATGTTAAAAAGTTATTGGTTAGGTGGGTTGATATCACATCCCAGGGGGCAGTATCTCTGTTGTTACCTGGACCACTATTTATTTCACTGGGTGGAGTCATCATGCTATTCCCTTTGTTCCTCTTCCATACTCCCCACATGAGGAGTTTAATGAGCATAGGTCCCTTAAAATTGCTTGGCGCCCATGGGTGCAATGCAGGGTTAGTAACTGAGAAGTATCATCTGCACGGTGATCAAGTCACATCTTTGGAAGGAAGGCAAGAAAATATTTCAAAGTATGCTATCCTTCTATGGTAATGGAGGGCAGTGGGCTTCACTGTGATACTGCCACCGGGGCAACCACAGGTGGCTGCACAGATAGAGCAGCTTTTGAAAGGAAATATTTCAGCTGGCACCATGAAAAGCTATGCAACTACATGCACACATGGTGTCTTTATGTGCACATCTTTAGGGGATGGGAGAAAATAAGGAAAACACCCCTAAGCTAGCAGGATGATGCCCATGCTCCTCACACCATGAACCCACTTGGCAATCTTTACCCTAACGTTGCAGCTTGGTAGGGGAATGGCTCTAACTCCTAATAAAATCTACCACAGTGGCAGGAGTTGCATGCAATGCACCACCCTGGAAGAGGAACTAAGAAAAAAAAACACCATACTTAAGGTGTCTTTGTTAAGAAAAAACACAAACATTAAGACAGGTATTAAAGTGTAGAGCAACACCAAAAATACAATGAAAATAATAAAACCTAGCAGTACTCTATTGTACCCTACTCAGGGCCAAAGAACATTTTTGGCCACAGTCTTACACCCTGAACAGTAATGAAAAGAATATTAAAGTAAAATTCAAACATGGAAGGAACTCCTGCTATGGTAAAACTCACCAGGATAAAGCCCAACTCTTTAGACTTCTGCAGTCATGCAGGGAAACTGTGACACTGCGTTTGATCCTAACAGGCTTCACTGTGTGTATAATATAAAGGCTTCTGCCAGAATTTGGATAAAACAGATGTAAAGTGAACAACTAAAGACACAATATTGTCCATGAGTATGTTTATTATAAAGGATACCTCCATTTTGGTGTCTTTGTAATGAACATGCACTGCAACAGTCAAACAAGCGTAAAAGTGCACAAAATCATACAAAATTATGCAAAATTACTAGAAATGAGGAGGACTCAGTGATACTAACTGCCAGCATCACCCCAGTAACAAAACATTATTTTATATCACTTTTACTCTCACAGAAGTCATCCTGGGCCTAACGTGTAGCACATGGCATGCCAAATGATTACTGAGATTCACCAGCCTTGGCTCAGAAATGCAAGAAGAAGTATACATTTCACACACAAATGGTGCTTCCATTTGTGTTTCTTTAAACCTCTGCAGTCATTTTGAGGGAAATGATGTAAAATAAAGTGTAAAAGCCATACGGTTGCCCAGGATTATGTGTATTCCATAGGACACCTCAGTTTTTGGTGTCTTTGTAATGAACATGCATGGCAACAACCAAGCAAGCCTAAAAGTGCATAAAATCACCAGAAATTAAAATTGCTAGAACCAATGGTGACTCAGTGGCAGTTACCACCAGCATCACCCGCAGTAAGAAAACATTATTTTCCATCACATTCTGTCCCACAGAAACCATGCTGGGCCTAACATGCAGCACATGGCACACTAAACAATTATTGATATTCACCAGCCTTGGCTCAGGAATGCAAGAAATGGTATATAGTACATCTCACACACAAATAGTGCTTCCACTGAGATTCACCAGCCTTTGTTCAGAAATGCAATAAATGAATAGTAAAATAAAATAATAAGTATACATTTTGGCCCAGATATTCAAAAGGGTTGCACATGGCGCAACAGTGCTGCACCATGCGCAACCCACTGATGCGCCCCGGCTTGATATTCAAATGGGAATTGCGCCTGGCACAAATCCTGATGCACTGGAGTGCATCAGTAATGTATACAGGTGCAGGCGGAAGGGGCGTGCCTATGCATATTCTGCACAGCCTGATATTCAGCCTGGAATGTGCGGATCCATGCATGCGCAACCCCTAACTCCACCAGCACAAAGTTAAGCACAAAAAAAAAGGAGCAATGGCTGGCCACCCACAGGTGAGCTGCCACATTGCAGGGCCAAACACGGCAGCTGCTACCTGTGGGTGGCCACCCGAGCTCTGGCTGCACCTTGGTGGTGGCGCCCCCCATGCCCAATAGCGGGCAGTAGTAAAATAAAGAAAATGTCCTACATCCCTGGTGGTCCAGTGGACCACTGCCCTCCCGATCGCGGGCTAAGTAAATAAAATTATTTATCCTATATCCCTGGTGGTCTAGTGGGACGCTGCCCACCCGATCACGGGGTAAGTAAATAAAATGATTTATCCTCTATCCCTGGTGGTCCAGTGGACCTGTCTGCCCAATCGCAGGCTGAATTTAAAAAAAAAGTAACCTCTATCCCTGGTGGTCCAGTGGACCTATCTGCCTGATCACAGGCTGAAGTACAAAAAACAGAAACCTATTATCCCTGGTGGTCCAGTGGACCCCCCTCCCCACCTGCCAACTGATCCCCACCTCCCCACCCCACCCAGTCAGTGGCGGGTGGCAGCACCCCACCCACCTGTCACCCCACCACCCATCGACTGGCACCATTGGTAGGTCTGTATGCCCATTGGTCCAGAGCGTGAGCCAATGGGCATGCAGCCCATACCGTACTACACATTCCAGATATGTGAATGGATCCATTCACATATCTGGAATGTGGTATGTTATGGGCTGCACGCCGATGGATCATGCTGTGGATCAATGGGCGTCCAGCCCTACCGACGATGTGAGTCAGTGGGCCTGGGGCGCAGGCAGTGGGGTACTGCCACCCGCCGCAGACCGGGGAGCGGGCGGTGGGGATCCGGGTGGTGGGGAGGGGTCCACTGACCACCAGGGATAATAGGTTTCTGTTTTTAATTCAGCCCGCGATCGGGCAGACAGGTCCAATGGACCACCAGGAAAGAGGTTTATTTCTTTCTTACTTCAGCCCGTGATTGGGCAGACAGGTCCACTGGACCACCAGGGATAGAGGTTTATTTTTTTCTTACTTCAGCCCGCGATCGGGCAGACAGGTCCACTGGACCACCAGGGATAGAGGTTTCTTTTTTATTACTTCAGCCCGCAATTGGGCAGACAGCGGTCCACTGGACCACCATGGATATAGGAGTTTTTATTTATTTTTACATCCGCTCGTGATCAGGCAGACAGCAGTCCACTGGACCACCAGGGATATTGGGGTTTACATTTATTTTACTAATGCCTGTGATCGGGCTGTGGGGCACATTGCCATGCTGCAGGGGGTGTCGGTCCCCGACAGTTGCTGCCTGGCAGGGTGCCAGGGGCAAGTCATCAGGGATTGGCGCACCTGCATGGAAATGGGGCCATAATGGCATGCAAATGGCCCCATTTGTGCCTTGCATACATTATGGCCCCATTTGCATGTCAACTTTTGAATATCACGGTTGTTGTGCCTTGTGCAATGGAAGTTGTACTAGTGCATCCCCATACTCCACTCTGGCCACTGGCGCTGGCACAGTGCCACTGCACCATGCACACTGCAGGTGGCCAGGGTGCGGTATTCAATGATGCTGAGCTATGGTGCAGCTCCGTTGAATATCACCCAGTCCACGCCCCCTGTGCAGCTAAGTTGAGCTGCACCCAGGCTTGCACCACAGCCTGTTGCAGTTTGAATATCTGGGCCTTTGTATACAAATGGTGCTTCCATGTTCTCAAATATAATATGATTCATCCCTTCTCCCCCCCAAAAAGCATGCAATAAAACAGGATACAATAAATGAATTATGTGATGCTGTCATATGATTTACATCATCTCAGTAACCACTGCTGCACTGAAGCTCTTTAATGTCCCTTGTAGCCATTAACACACCATGAAACATACAAGCTTAATATACAAGCCCTTTTTTTCTTCTTTAAGCTCCTTTAAAGAGCTCCTGACACAGTTGAGACAACTTTGAAAAAAATGTAACATTCAGGCATAAATGTAGCATATATTTCACATTATATTCTGTAATTCTCACCCTTATTTCCTTATTACTAAGGCAAATTGTATGAATACAGTATCTCTGCCATTTTAGCTCTGGCTGCCTGCCTACACTTGACATCATAATTCTGTTTATGACATCAAAATATATAGCTGTCGAGATAATTATGATGTCATAAACAGGGGCTTGTGGTGTCGTGTAGAGAAGCAGCCAGAGTCTAGGGGACAGGGATCTTGTTTTCATGCAACTTTTTCCAGTAATACAATGGGGAATTCATTACTAAAAATACATGAAGTAATAAAGAAAATGAGGTGGAGTTGATATAAATCTTACTTTTTTCTAAGTTTTCCTAATGCTGTCAGTGGCTTGTTAAGCTTCATGCTCCTCAAACCCTTTTTATTTAAGCCCTTTTATTTTAGGCCCTGTAATGTATATGATCCCCCAACCAGCCTTTGTTCATGAGCATTTATTTAAGCAAACCCTTTAATTTTAACTTGTAAAAATAAAGTAACATTTACTTAACCTAGTACTGCCATTCTGTCCTATATGAGCATTTACTGATAAAGCATTTAATGTACCCAATGTACTCTACAAGACCCCTCAACCAATGACTGCTTTTATTTTAAATGCCCTTTCTACCCCCAACCTAGATTTGGAGTATACCTTTTAAAATAGAAGCACACCACACAATCACCAGTTGTGGAAACAGCATTATGTGGACACAGCAGAGGCACACACAAAACAAGCAGACTGAAGAGCCTTTAATGTGCTAATGTTGAACACCAACCAGACAACAGTCTTTAGACTACTACATGCAGTTGATGAAATGATGCTGAACTGCCAGTTCCATGCCTTTATAGAACTGTGGGCTGATGAAACCAGCTGCTGCCATGCATTCCAGTTCTGCAGTTTCTGGACCACCTCACAAACCAAGGCAAATGTGTGTCACAAGCAGATTTCAGAAAAACTAATCTCACGAACAGAGAATTTAAATTAATAAAGTAAACCTTGACAAATGCAAGGTTTTGGCAGCATGTATAAGACAAACCAATGTTCAGTGTCAGAGGGATACATTTTGAATAAAATGCATAGCAACTGAAGAAACAAACCAGTTAGGAATGTGGTAAAAATGGACAACACATGTGATGAATGTTAGGGGCAACACAAAAAGAAACAAAAACAGCCAAAACTTTTACTTTTTTAAGGGATTTCATGGGGGCTCAAATAATATAATTAGGCAACAAAGGGACCACATCAATAGTTAAGTACTTAAAGTGGGACTGGCAGCAATGTCACAAAATGGAGTCCTACTTAACAGAATAAATAGATACTTGAGAGACAACAGAAAGAACACACTAGAAACAAATCAGGTGGTGTTATGTTTACTATCTCTTCTATTATAACACTACAAAAGAGGGATGATACTTGAATATTTTAACAATTTAGAAAAATGTTACAGGATGCTAATGTGCAGTAAGGTATGATTCTCAAATATTGTATACATGCCAATCTATCTGTCTGTCTATCTATCTATTTTTGAAAAAAAACTGTGTTAATGCATCAGTTAGGGTTCAGGATAAAGCAACAAAAGTGGGGAAATGTGATGTTACAGTTTACAACCCTAACACCCCATTCCCACCCCATGAAGCAAATGAGTGGTAGAACCTTCCATGGGGTTGTCAACCCTAATGCTCACCCCATTGCAGCAACAGAAAAGCTGAGATGTGATGGAGACAGGTGTGTATGTTTCACGAGTGCAAAGAGTGGAGTGAGCATTAGGGGTGACAAACCCAAGGAAGACTCCACCACTCATTCGCTTCAGGGGTGGGACAGGGGTGTTAGGGTTGGAAACTCTAACATCACATTTCTCTACTTTTGATGCTTTATCCTGCACCCTAACTAATCCATTAATGGAATTTTTTTTTGCAAAGAATGTCCTTACTTGTTGATATAGTCTAATCTTATCCTTATTAGCCTGTGGGAGTGCAGGGCCCTGCATTCCCATCTATCCATCCATAGTTTTTGAGGCAGAATAATCTGATCTTTATTTGCCTGTGGGAGCACAGGGCCCTCTAGCCCCTGAGCTACCATCCCTCCATAGATACATATGTTACTATGGAGCCCTGCACTTCCAATTGTAGGATAACAGCAACCAAATTGTCAGCATAGAATTCTCATTACCCAACCTTTTGTACTCGGTACTGAAAATGTTCAAATCCCCGCCAAAAGATGATTCCACACAACCACAATGTTTTTCCCCACAACTGCAATGTCATTCTTCACCATAGGTGCAAAAACACATTTTGGCCAGGAGCTGAAAAAGACAGCTGTCACATTTTTGAAATGGGGTCAATAAGAAGGCTATGTTGAAAATGTGGCGTTAAAGTATTTAAAATTTCCAAAGTTACAAGCATGCATAGCAAATTTTCAATGGATGCTCATAATGTTGCCATTTTTACATATTTTGACCCCACATTTTCAACATAGCATTCTTATGGCCCACCTCATGACAAGAGTGGTGAAAATGTTGAAATCCCACTCAAAAGGTGATTTCACAAAGCAACCGCGAAGTCACCTTTGGTGTAAGATTTACCTACTTCCACCAACATTGTTCATGAGGTGGGGAGTCCCAAAAATGCCACATTGAAATTTTGGGCAAGTTATGCCTCAAAGTTAAAAACCTCAATAAAATACACTGAATGGCACTGATCTTAGTTTTTATACTGCAGTTGGTGGTTCCAGCAGCAAGACGTGACTTCACTCAGACAGTGGATCTTCCACAAGTGAGCTTGTCCAGGTGAGTGAGGGTGTGTGGGAGGGTGCAGGGTGGAAGGTGATCAATGGAAGGTCTTGGTGGGGGGTTGGATTGGCGAAGGACTGTTTTATTTTTAACAGGAAAAAAGACATTGAGGGATAATTTTCTTTATTTCAGATGGGGATGGGATGAGGGTGCCACTAGACACCAGGAAAACAATTATAACTATACAGACAGTGATAGGAGGGTGGGAGGTGCCATCAGACACCAGGGAAAAAATTAAAAATACAAGGATGACAATCTGGGTGAGGGTGCCATTAGACACCAGGAAACAATCAGAAATACAGTGACAGAGATTGGGAGGCTGGAGGTGCCACAAGACACCAGGGAAACATAAAGGAATACAGGCGCAGTGATCAGAGGGTGGAGGGGTGCCACTATACACCAGAGAAACATTGACAATTACTGGAATGGTGATTGAAGGGGTGGGGTTACCACTAGACACCAAGAAAACACTGAGAAATACAGTGATGGCAATAATGTTTCCCCTCACAAACGGACAGTTACAATGGATGCATGGTGACTTAGTTGAGGATGGCATGGGGGGTCAATCTCATATGTTAGCCCTAAGCAGTAGCAAATATATGGGAAGAATGAGCACACTATTAGAGATAATATATACTGAGTGAGTGTCAACGCTCCCTCTGCTCCTGCGTTGTAACAGTAAGGGAAAAAAATCCAGGAAGCACAAATTAATGGAAAGTGAGGTATTTGCTCAGTTCCTCTTGCTCTAAAGTACAGAAGTTAGAAATCTGTGCCAGTCAACTGGGGTCTGAAGCCTGATATTAATTACACATAAAAAAGGACTAGAAGTGCAGGGAATGACAGGGCAGCTACCAACTGAAGTGCTTACTGAGCATGTTCAGAGCCTGAAATTGTAAGATTTAATAATGTTGTAACGGATTAATATGTTTACACCAAACCAAGAAAAGACACATCTCTGGGACAGTCCCTTTCTGCCCTGAAAATTTCAGACCAAAAATCCAAACCGTCTGGGCGCTTGGCAAGTTGAAAAAAATGGCAAAAAAAATGAAATTTTCATTCATATGAAAATTTTCATATGAACGTTCACACAAAAAAAGCATAAGCAAGTCAATAAGGAAGCATTTAAAATAAAAAAGAAACACTTCAGAGTCATTTCTCCAACAGTTAAGTGCAGAATCCACCTAACAGAGACAGATGTGTTCTCTCTCTCTCTCTCTCTCTTGCTCTCTCTCTGTCTAAGATGTCATTGTTGTTTTCAAATTTTTTTTTCTTTTAGGAAAAAATGGACAACAATATCATGTCAAACAAAAAAATATTTTTCCAGTCACTAAAAAGTACTCACCCATATGAGAAAGGAATCTTTTTTTCATTTCATACAGCTATTATGAAGTCCTTACTAAGCATGCTCAGAACCGAAATTTGAAAATGTAATACCATTGGAATGGTGTAGTATTTGTTTCACCAAATCAGCAAAAGGCACATATGTGGGCTAGCCCCTTTCTACCCTGAAAATGTAAGACCACAATTCCACACTTTCTGGGTGCTATACCTCTTAAAAAGAAAGCAAACAATCTTGAAAATTCACTTTTTTTGCACTATCTGGGTCTCAGAATCTGCACATCCAACCAGAATGAAACCTGGCACATCCAGAGAGCTACCCCACAAGTCTGTGCATGCAAACTTTCATGCAAATCGATTGAACAGTTGCAATGTTATAAAGTGGAAATAATTTGGGTTTAACATTAAAGTGACTACTCATCCTCAACTATAGTGGCACTACTGCACGACTCTAATACATACAGTACATACACATATATATATATTTATAAAATGAGTAGGAAAAATTATGTCTGCTGATTGGTTGCAACACGTCACATGACCGTGAGTATATCAGTGCACAACTACACACCTGTATTTTCACCCCCTCCAAAGCAATTTTGCCATTTTATAGGATACATAACCCACTCTAGGGCGTACGGTCATGCTCTGATACATGCATGCCTTGGGTGGTTGATGCACTGAGCCTGCAGCCTCATGCATAGCAACACACACACCATGGCATGCATATATCAGAGCATGACCACAAACCTCAGCGTGAGTTATCTATTATATATATATATATATATATATATATATATATATATATATGCACACACAAACACACACACACACACACACACACACACACACACACACACACATCTATATGTACCTATACATTCATTGCAAAAAAATTCATTAAGGCACTAATTAGGGTTAAAGCAACAAAAGTAGGGAAATGTGGCGTTTGTGTTTCCAACCCTAACATCCCACCCCCACCTTGCAGGCAGCAACAGGCATAGTGTGGTACTTGGGGCAGTCAGCCCTAGTGCTCACCCCATTCCATGAATAAGAAAGCTGAGATGGGTACAGTACACGAGAATGGGGTGAGCATTAGGGTGGACAACCCCAAGGCACACCAGCACCTGTTGCTGTCTGTAGGAGAGTAGTCAGGTGACCAGGGTTGAAAACCCTAACACCACATTTCCTTACTTTTGTCACTTTAACCGTAACTAGTGCATTAACAAAGTTTTTTGCAATGAATGTCCTTACTTTTTTAGACACTACTTTTTTCTGTAATTAGTTTTTATAAACACATGAGTTAGTATATAAACAAAAAAAAAAACACTTTTGAGCACATTTAATGGGGGCTGCAGGATTCAAACCCAGATCTCAAGGATAATAACCTAGAGCCTTAGCCACTACACTGCATTGCCTTATTTGATATCATATGTCAATGTTCTCTTATCCTAAGTCAAGACAGATCCAAGCTAAAACAGTCAATAATGCTTTCCTGTTTCTGTGTATTGTCCAAATAATTTTTTAGCTTTTCATATATTTCAAAGGGTGTGCCGACACAAGGTCGACTCCCTCAGTGTGAACATCAGCACAGCGACAGATTTCACCTGTCTGTGGTGAGTCGCTGTGCTGGTGCAAGGCAGACACCAGCAGTGCGACGCACAGTGTTGGGCCCCCTACCTGGTCAAACTTTGACTTGGAATTGGATACTTAGAGGCCAGGGTGCGTGTGGGAAGGAGCCCCCCACATGGGGGGTTGGAGGGGTGCAACCCCCCCCCATAGATCACAGACACATCCCCAACAGTGCGATGCCGACACTCGGCATTGTGGCTATCACTGTCAGGGATGTCGGCCCTGTGGATGTTGCAGCTCCATAGTAAAACCATTTCAAAGGCATTGAATGGCCTGAAACATTTTCAGTTCACATGAACACAGAATCAATACTCTAATGTCCATCTTAACATGTTAAAAACATGACACCTTTCCTTCTATGACCCTAATGTTTAACCTACTGATTTGTAGCCCATGTTTCAAAACAATTCACTATTCCCAAAGAGAGATAGCTTGTCATTTTCAACCCATTTTTCGAATTCCCGCCATTAAAAAAAGGTATTCAAATAAGCTCATGAATATTTATGAACTACAGTTGCAGTGACATGTTTTTGAAAATGCAGGGCACATAAGGAACTGTTCTTCTTGCAATGTGACCAGGCAAAACCAAAGAAAAAAAAATAGTTGTCAACAATGATTTTGACCAGTCCACACTTCCGAAAGAGGGATCACATGTATTTTTGACCCAGTTTATCTACTTACCTTAATTTTAATAAATGAGTATGCAAATAAGCTCATGATTATTCATGAGCTATAAGTTGATGCTAGGTGTCCAAGCCATGCCCCTTTATACAGCTATTTAAAGTGTTTACTTAGCATGCTCAGAACCTGAAATTGTTAAACTTAATAACTTTGGAAAATATTCATCTTTTTTCACCAAACCAGCAAAACACACATCTGGGGACCCAACCCTTTCTACCCTAAAAAATTCAGACCACAATTCCAAACTATCTGAGCACAAGGTGATGACAAAAAAAAACTCCAGCAAAAAACAGTGACTTTTGTGATACTTTTCAGTATCTGCATCTCGGAATCTGCATATCCGACTAGCACAAAGCTTGGCACATCAAGAGTTCTACCACCATGAGACTGCTCATGCAAAATATGTAAATCCATTGAACAGTTAAGATATTAAAGTGCAAAATGTAATGCTTGATACTGCCATATGTAGGACAATCACTGAATTATACATTAGTTCCATTATAAATTATACATTTACCCTGGCTAGAACTGATCCCTTCTGCCATCTGTAGGGCAGTCACTGAATTACACATGAGTTCTATTATAAATTATACATTTACCAGGCTAGAACTGATCCCTCCTGCCATCTATAGGGCAGTCACTAAATTACACGAGTTGCATTAGAAATTATACACATACCTGGCTAGAGCTGAACCCTGCTGCCATCTCTAGGCAGTGACTAAATTACACATGAGTTCTGTTTAAGCAATAATGTACAACAGGGAGTGTGTTGTGAGATTTACACACACCTACTAATAACTTTGGAATGGATTAATATTTTTCACCAAACCAGTGAAAGGCATATCTGTGAGCAAAGTGCTTTCTACCCTGAAAATTTCAGAAGAAAATTCCAAACTATCTGGGTGCAAGGTGATGACAAAAGAGAGCAACAAACAGTGATGTTTTACATTATTTTGCTCTCTGAATCTTCAAATCCACACATCTGATCAGAACAAAACTTGGCACATCAAAATATAAAAAGGTCTTCCAAACTGCTGTTTAAATAAAATAAAAAAAATTAAAAAATATCTACCCCACAAGATCACACATGCAAAATGTTGTGAAAATACACTGAACAGTTCAAAGATATTAAAGTACAAAATGTAATGCTCACTACTGCCATGTGTAGAGCAGTTGCTTAATTACACATGAGTCCCATTATAAATTATATACTTACCCAGGCTAGAACTGATCCCTCCTGCCATTTGTAGGGCAGTTGCTAAATTACACAAGAGTGCCGCTAAAAATTACACACTTACCCTGACTAGAACTGATCTCTTCTGCCATCTGTTGGGCAGTTGATAAATTATACATTTGTTCTTTTATAACGTATACACTTACCTGACTAGAACTGATCCCTCCTGTCATCTGTAGTGCAGTCACTGAATTACACATGAGTTCTGTTTAAGCAATAATGCATGACAGGTGGTGTGTTGTTGTGAGATTTACTCACACCTAATAATAACTTTGGAATGGATTAATACTGTTCACCAAAACCAGTGAATGGCATATCTGTTGGCCAAGCCCTTTCTATCCTGAACATTTCAAACCAAAATTTCAAACCATGTTGGCACAAGGCAATGACAGAAAAAAACAGTGATTGTTTAGATATCTTCGCTATCTGTGTCTCAGAATCTGCACATCTGACCAGAAGAAAACTTGGC
Organism: Neoceratodus forsteri; assembly: GCA_016271365.2. Taxonomy (NCBI): domain Eukaryota; kingdom Metazoa; phylum Chordata; order Ceratodontiformes; family Ceratodontidae; genus Neoceratodus; species Neoceratodus forsteri. Next base: position 1,434,093,889 of record CM028131.1, on the reverse strand, counting down.
ATATCATGAGATCTACTCCATGAGACTATGCATATAAAATTTCATACAAATATGTTGAATGGTTGCAAAGATATTAAAGTGCAAAATGTAATGCTCACTACTGGCATATGTAGGGCAGTCACTGAAATACACGTGTTCCATTATAAATTATAACATGTGGGGAAAAGTTGTTAAAACAGCATAATTAAATAAAAAAAATCATAAAACTGCTTTCATAAACATAATTTATTATTGTAACTGCATTTGAACATAAAGTTATTTTGGTAATTGTTACAGCAGTGTAATAGCTAATAGGCTGATTTACAAACATCAATGAGGAATTCTTGCTAGATTATAACATTTACTTAAAATTTTGTTATTCAGAGGTGCAGTCTCCTTTTTCAGTAGGGGGTGATTGCAGTATAGCACACAATATGAGACATGTATAGCAAAGCATTTAGGAACAATATGAATTTGTCTTCTATTTTCCTCACTGGTAGGCACAATCTCTTATTTTTGTAGCGGTTACAACAATATAAGGTCTCATATGATTATTTTCAAAATGAAGAATTGTCCAAAGAGTATATAGCTGACACTGTTTCTTTACTGAGAGGAGTACTCTGCTATTTCTGTAGTGAATACAGAACAATCTAGCCAGTGTGTCCAGTTCCCTCAGTTTAAAAGAAATAGGTATGCAAATAAGCTCATTAATATTCATGAGCTACAAAGTGACTCTAGACATTCATGAATAATACTTTTTACAGCTATTTTTTAGGCTAATTGAACATGATCAAAAACTGGCATTTTCAAGTTTAATAACTTTGAAAGGGATTGATATTTGTTCAGCAAACCAGCGAAAGGCACCTCTGTGTGCCAAGCCCCTTCTACCCTCAAAATTTCAGACCAAAATTCCAAACCATCTGGGCTAAAGGTAACAAAAAAAAACTGCAAAAAACTGTGAGTTTTTACATTTTTTCACTATGTGCAGCTTACAATCTGTACATCCAACCAGAACTAAGCTTAACACCTCAAGAGAGATCTACCCTGCAAGACAGTGCATGCAAAATTTTGTGCAACTCTGTTGAATAGTTGCAAAGTTATTAAAATGCAAAATTTGTGTTTGACATAGAAAACCCGGCTCAACCCTAACTATAGTGGTGATACCGCACCACTATAGTATATATAAATATAGATATACAGTATAGATATAGATACAGGTGCAGAGATATCATACATGGATGGAACCTTTTCCCCATAGGAACCTATTATCATGTATTTCCCTGTATACCTCATTGTGTAAACCTGCATTCTAAACAATTAAAGCTGTATATCTCCCAATTAAAGCTGTATATCACCCAATTAAAGCTGTATACCTCCACACCAAAACCTGTATACTGTGGGGAGAAAACATCTATAGACCAACATAAACATGTCAATTAACACACCACTCAAACCATGTAAAAACCTTAATGACCAATTAATCAACAAACACATCAATTAGCATACCAGCCAAACCGAAAAAGAACAATTTCTATACCAATTACCACACCTAAGCCCCCTAACAAAAAAAAATAGAAAACTTCCTACAAAAAATTGCAGTGCCAAAACACCACTATCAAAACCCCACTTTCAACAAAACAATAAACTGCCCCACTATCACCAAACAACAATGTCCCTCAACATTCCACAGTACACACCAGATGCCATGACCTCCATGATGCAACAGTCAATCCCTCCTTCTCTTCTAAAACTATGTCTGTGCTGTCATCCTCACAGCCCCCCTCTGGAATACTGAATCCAGCATCCAATGCCACATACTGCTTCTGACTGAAACATCATTCCAGACCATCAGCATGGCCTTCATGTCACAAGAACTAAAGGAAGGAGTGGCCAACACATGTCCCCTTATATAGGAGCACCCTGCACTATGGAAAAACAATGTGGTCAAATAACAAAGCCCTGCAACCAACCATATACTATAGAAAACCCTAGGGCCAATTCATGGCCAAACCGGGAAATTAACCTGGAATTAACTGGCCAACCAAGATGACAGGACAGGACTAACCAGTACAAATAATGGCACCATCTCAATATATCACATTAAACAAATGGTAGGCTACTGTGGTATACAAGGATATGTACTCATCGAGGGGGCTAAATAGGGCAATAATGCCACTCACCTGTCAGGCTTACAGCAAATAGCTCTAATTAGCCCCCTTAATGGGTATATATCCTTGTATACCACCGTTGCCTAGCATCTATTCTATATCTATCTATCTATCTATCTATCTATCTATCTATCTATGCATTTATGTGTCCTTTGTGCAACCAGCACTCGGTAATTTTTTTCCTTTTCAAACAAATCTTTAAAATATCCCCCCTCACCTTCACAAGACTGCAATATTATTACATCCTACTCCTACTACAGATCCTGTAGTTGCCAATGCATTTTTCTTTTTTCAACTGTTTTTTTCTGTGTTCTGCAGGCAGTGATCTACCCTGACTCTATCCTTTGGCTGTTCCTTCAGCATCCCCCAACAGCAGCCTGGACCAGAGGTCCACAGCTTACCCACTGTGATGGGGTCCCTGAGGGAGGGGACTGAGATCAACCATTGGTCTGGTCTGGTCTGAGTTTTCCACTGCTGGTGTCATTCAGCCAAGGCCAGAGAGCATCACTGTGCACTGCTGCACAGGGTATTTGCCTGTGTCAGTTCCCTCCAGGTCTGCACATGCAATGATAACATGCATAGGCATGCGTGCTCCCACACATGTCCCACAGACATCCAATGCTGCCTGCCTCTGCACATTTGTCCCAGTGTTGGCATACTCCCAGTCTCCACTGGGGGTTGCTTGAATGCCAGACACCATTGATCCTTGCCCCTGAAGGTGGAGAGCCATCCCTGTGATGCTCATCCACCCCCTTGGCCAACCCTCTGGCACACTGGGCTCACATCCCAATCTGGAGCACCAGCACTGCAAACACTAGTACTACAGCTGCACTGGGGAGCTGGCCTCTGCCAATGCAGTTTTGCACTGTACATTTAGTCTCCTCTCCACTGCAGCAGGATTTCATCAGTCTGCCTGAAGCGGCCATGTAGTGAATTAGGTAATTAAAATGATAATGCATAATTCATTAATAATTTCTCAAGCTTTCTGATCAAAAGTCACTCTTTTTAAAATAAAAGTAGTTTTTTTTCAATAGTGAGGTCCTTCTGAGTGTTTGAGTGAGGGAGAAAGAGAGGGGTGAGAGAGAGAGTAAGAGAAAGAAAGAAAGTGATGGAAATGGCCCTGATACAGTATTTTCACCGTCAAGAGCAATTCTTGATCTCCAACATCAGTGATTCTCAATGTGTGCTGCCTTTGGAAACCATTTTCCTTTAGGCAGCTTAGCTGGTGTCTAAACACCAGATTTTACCATGTTCACAGATTGCAAACTTGTCACTGGCTCATACCTAGTACAGAACACCATGGCCTAGCAAGACTTAAGTGAAATCTCAACAAGCATGATGGTTACAATGATAAAATTACTGCATATAGAAACATAGAAACATAGAAGTTGACGGCAGATAAGGACCGCAAGGCCCATCCAGTCTGCCCATTTCTTTTTCTACCTTATAAATGTGCCATCGGCCTTTGCTCTGTCAGTGACCTATCTATTCATAGTCATTTGTATTGCTCCCTTATGCCTATCCCATGCCTGTTTGAAGCCCTGCACTGTATTCATAGCCACCACTTCTTGTGGTAAGCCATTCCATGCATCTACCATCCTTTCTGTGAAAAAGAATTTCTCACATTCCCCTTAATCGGCCTCCTCTAATCTCATGCTGTGTCCTCTTGTCCTGCTATTTTTCTTATATTTAAACATGTTAGACTCTTTCACCTTGTTTATGCCCTTAAGGTGTTTAAATGTCTCGATCATATCACCTCTCCCTTCTTTGCTCAAGGGTATACATATTGAGCTCCTTTAATCTGTCCTCATATGTCTTCTGATGCAGTCCCTGCACCATTTTGGTTGCCCTTCTCTGGACTGCCTCAATTTGGTTAATGTCCTTGTGAAGGTGTGGCCTCAATACTGCACGCAGTACTCCAGATGGGGCCTAAAAATGTCTTGTACAGAGGATTATTTCCTCCCTCTTACACTTGTGATACCCCTACTAATACACCCTAACACCCCCCTAGCCTTACCTACTGCTTTAGAGGTCTGTTTGGATGATTTTAGGTCATCAGTGATGATGATGCCCAAGTCTCTTTCTTCCTTTGTGACTGCTAGCAACTCCCCTCCCAGCCTATAAGTGGCTTCAGGGTTTCTCTTCCCTATGTGCATGATTTTGCACTTTTTGCATTAAATCCCAGTTGCCACTCTTCTGACCATTTTGCTAGTTTATCCAGATCTCTTCTCATTCTGCCCACCCCATCTGGATCATCTACTCTGTTGCAGATCTTGGTGTCATCTGCAAACAGACAAGCCTTACCCTCTAGTCCATCTGCGAGGTCACTAATGAAGATGTTGAATAGGACTGGCCCCAGGACTGATCCTGAGGTACCACTTGTGACTTGCATCTCTTCTGACTGTATACCATTTACCACCACTCTCTGTTTTCTGCCAGTCAACCAGTTTGCCACCCAGTTGACCAACTTCTGACCCACCCGAGCCTACCTAGCTTATTTATCAATCTTCTATGTGGAACAGTGTCAAAAGCTTTGCTGAAGTCAAGGTAGGCGACATCAACTGCTCCCCTTGGTCCACCACTCTGGTTACCCAGTCAAAGAAATCTATGAGATTAGTTTGACAGGACCTTCCTTTGTAAACCCATGCTGTCTTGGATCCTGTGCCCCTATGGATTCCAGGTGTTGCACTATCCTTTCCTTAAGGAGTGCCTTAATCTTGCCCACTACTGAGGTAAGACTGACTGGTCTGTAGTTCCCGCCTCCTCCCTGCTACCACTCTTGTGGAGCGGGATCACATGAAGCCCTTCTCCAGTCTTCTGGGACCTCTCCTGTGCTCAGAGACTCACTAAACAATTCTGCTAATGGCTCTGCTAGTTCCTTCTTTAGCTCTTAGTACCCTGGGATGTATGCCATCAGGTCCCATTGCCTTATCCACCCTGAGCTTAGCAAGCTCTTGTAGGACCCTTTCTTTTGTGAAGGGAGTAGTGCTCACCTCCCTCCCCTGTGTCCATGATGCTGAGCTGTGGGCCCTGCCTACCTTCTCTTCAGTAAATACTGAGCAAAAGTATCTATTTAGGATAGATGCCTTTACAGGGTCCTCCTCCTCCTCACATGCTCCTTTTCTCCATTAAGCTTATAATACCCTCTGGACTTTCTCCTTTCACTAATGTATCTATAGAAAGTCTTGTCACCTTCTTTACTGTTCGTGCTAGTGTTTCCTCAGTTTGGGACTTTGCCTGCCTTACTGCCTTCCTGCTTCCTTAGGGCAGTTTGGTATGCCTCCTATCTTCATCCCGCTGTGTTCCCTTATATTTTCTGAAGGCCAGCCTTTTGGCTCTGACCTTTTCTGCTACTGTATTTGAGAACCAAAGTGGTTTCCTTCTTCTTTTGCACTTCCTTTTCTGTCTAACACAATGGATGTTGCTTCAAGTATTGTATCCTTAATGCTTGCCCACTTTGCCTGTACCTCCTCACCTGTGTTTCTTTTGCCAGGGCTAGCTTAACTCTGTTGGCCATCTTATCAAAGTCAGCTCCTCTGAAGTCCCATATTTTTGCCTTGGAATGGGATGATTTAGATGTAGTAGCCAAATTGAACCATACCATGTGATGGTCACTGGCCCCAGGTGACCTTCTACCTGGAGATCTGTGATCCCTTCTTTGTTAGTCAGTACTAGATCTAGGATAGCCCTGTCTCTTGTGGGTTGCTGTACCAGTTGTTTGAGGCCCTCCCCTGCAGGGAATCCACTATGAGTCTAGTTCTGGCAGATGTTCCTGCTGGTATTGACCAATCTGTATCTGGCATGTTGAAGTCTCCCATTATCAGAACCTCCTTTAGCTGTCATGTTTTGTATATCGTCTAACAGTAATGTGTCTATGTTCTCCCTCGGGTCTGGGGGCCTGTAGACAACCCCAGTTCTTATGGCTGTCCCATTTCCTGTTTCCAGGGTGACCCACAGTTCTTCTGGCTCCTTATGTGTATTCTGAATTTCTGTAGCTTTGATATTTTCATTAACATACAGGGCCACTCCTTCCCCCCTTTTTGCACCTCGGTCTCTTCTGAACAATACATAGCCAGGTACTGAAGTCTCCCAAGTGTGGTTACTGGTAAACCGCGTCTCACTAATTGCTACTATGTCCAGTTTAGCCTCCGACATTATTGCCTGCAGGTCTGGGATCTTATTTCCCAGGCTGTGAGCATTTGTGTACATGATTTTCCATTGGCCAGATTTTGGTGTGTTAGTTGTTGGGTGAAGTTTGGCATTACCCCTGTGCATCGTATGGGGAGACAAACCTTTTTTCTTACCTGGTGATGCAAATGAACGGCAAACACGCTGAATTCCTGTTTGACCACTAGCTGAGGGGGAAGGGGTGTTCTTCCATTCGATGTATGGGGTGCTGCACCCTCTCCCCATTTGCTAGTTTAACTATTCTGCAAAGACATCAAACTTCTGCCCTCAATGCACTGACTCTCTTTAGTCAGATGCAGTCCATCAAATTTAAAGAACTTTCACTCCCAGAACTGTTGCCAGTTCCCTACAAATCTGTGTCCTTTTTCCTGGCACCAGTCCTTGAGCCATGTGTTTAGCTCCCCTATCTCCCCTTCTCTGACCTTCCGTCCATCTGCTCCCTTCTCCCAGACTGGCAGGATCTCAGAGAAGGAGATGCCGGATGAAATAGATGATAGTTTGTCCCCAGCCTAGTCAGGTGTTCCTTGGTCTCCACAACTGACCGGCTGGAGAGATCATTAGTCCCTATGTGTACTAGGACATCAATGTTTTCTCCTGCTTTGTGAACAATTTTAGCAATGTGGTCAGTGTCTCTCCATGCTGATGTACCTGGGAGACATCTGACCATCACCCCTGGCTGGAGATGGGTATCAACTCCCGAATCATGGAGTCTCCTATGATCAGAAGTTTTTGGATTTCCTTGTGCTTGTTTAGTTTTGGTTCCTGATTTGGGTCAGTATTGTTATGCTAGCTCCTGTGCTGCAGTGTCCTGCTCTGCAGTGTCTTCTGCCTCTTTATTTGATTTCAGAGATAGAGGCAGATACCTGTTTGTAGTGTTTATATGGTTTTGGAGGTAATGTGTTGGAGAGCAGAGAGTGATGGGGCACCTGATTTGCTCCTCCTAACCACCCTGCCAACCTCCTGGACCAACTACCCTCTCTTGATCGAGGTTTTCTGTTGGATGCTGGGGAAATGGCGGTGGTTCTTATAATGTATTTCCTCTTCAATATGAAATTTGAGGCGTGCAATCTCTGCCCATGCTGCCCGGAGCTGAGACCTAAGATCTCAAAGGCCCAGCATGTAGGACAGTGTCCTAAATCCTGTAAGACTGTCCTTCTGAAAATTGTTCCACAGTACCTGCAGTTAATGAAATCCATTCCAAATAAGTTGCTGGGTTTGTAACCTAGTCAGAGTAATTAGAAGGAAAAAAAAGGAAAAAAATGCAAGTAATGGTTTAATTGTGCTTTGTTTAACTTGTTATAACAAGTTAAATTACTAGTGCCCCTGTAAATGAGATCACCTTGTGGAGGCCCCACTTATCCGCCCCTTCCTGCTCTGCCACAGGAAATGTCACAACTGTGGTACCCTATAAAAGGAGTGTGGCGTGGGGTGGGTGGCTGGGCCCTTCCCCTGCCTAAAAAGAAGAACCACGGACGAAAGAACAAGGAGGTAAGAGCAGAAACAATCAGTCAACAACAAATGCAGTAACCCTGAAAGCTTATCCTAATGTTAGATAAAACTGTAAAACCTGTAAAGCACCACCTGTAATAATTTCAGAGAAGATATACCCTGTAAGAAACACTTTGCTCCAGAGAAAATAAAGCAGTAACAGAAGATATACCTTGCAAAAGACAATTTGAATCAGAAGATTACAGCAGTAATCTGTTAGCACACACCTGTAGGCACACCTTGTAATAATGCAGAAGAAGGTATACCAGCAACAACAATTTGAATCAGAGAAAAAATAAAGCAATGAAATGTTAGCAACAAACAGTAGCAATCCCTGTGAGTAAAAAATAAAAACACCACCACACAGTAAATCTGCTTAGCCAAACTAAGTCTTAATCCTTCTCCCTTGCTCTGGTAAGTTTCTCTACTCTGCCTTTCAAGCAGTCTTAGAAGGAAATAGCTCAGGTGAAGCTAGGTGCCTTGGCCAGCAAACCAAGTCTTCTACCTTCTACCATATGGTTACTAAGCACAGATTGAATATGTTTTATAGCATGCTTCTAACTTGACCTTACATGTTCCTATATTGTGATAAAATATGGAAGATGATGCATAACTGGTTGTACATATCAAAGAAACCATTACTTCAGTAATGGTCCTTTCTGTGTGTTTTATCTTATATTTTGGAAACATACAACAGCTTTAAAGAAGAGATACCAGTATGCTATTTATTGCTGAGCATTACAACGGTTACAAACATGGAATGTAAGTGCAGTAATGTTTGACTAACATAATCACATGTGTACAGTGCACGTTGTTTCATATTTTTGTAATGAAACCCTTCCCCGATTTCAAAAAAAGGAAAATCCCCAGGACATATACTGCAATGAAAATGAGTTCCTCATCTTAACTGCAGAATTCCATTTTAAGATGTAAAGATGAACATTAGTAATTAACTATAGCAGTCTACTAAATTCAAGCCTTAGGTCCAAGTTATTGTTCAAAACTTAAATTTTCTTTGACAGAACAACAATTAATATATTTCTGTGATGCAATGAAACAACTTTGAACAGTGTTACCAGGCCCATAATTGATATTTTTATGGTGTTCCAGATACTTTTCTGGTACTTAATGCTTGAAAGACCTTTTAGTTTACTTACATAAAGAATGATTTAAAAAAAGCATTTCTAGATTGCATCTTTTGTCAATAGCATAATGTTGCAGCTTGTAATATGTCTATGATACTCTCCATTCCAGTTTTAGGAAGAAGCACAGCGTGGAGATGGCTCTTGGCCGGGTATTAAATGACCTCCTAATGGCTAGAGATCGAAAGGCAGGTACCATTCTGGTCCTTCTCGATCTCTCTGCTGCATTTGACACTGTAGACCATGGTGAGCTATTGGAGTGCCTGCGGTTTTTATGTGGACGGTCTGGTACAGTCCTAAATTGGTTCCATTCATACCTCACAGGCAGGTCTCAGAGAGTGGCCACTGGAATATATTCCTCTGGCATTCACCCCCTGCTTTGTGGGGTGCCACAGGGCTCTATATTAGACCCCATGTTGTTTGCAGTGTATATGCTGCCATTGGGAGATATCATCAAATGATACAGTCTGAGTTTTCACTGCTATGCAGATGATACTCAGCTGTATGTGTCATTTCTGCCTGGACAGAATGATGCAGTCTCCATGCTGAATAGTTGCCTTGCTGAGATCAGATCTTGGATGAGTTCCAGCTGATTGAGACTGAATCCAGACAAGACTGAAGTGTTGGTTGTGGACACAGGTTGTCCAAGGGCAGGTTTGGGGGTTGGACAACCATCAGGTTTATTACTTGGTGGTGTGCCACTCAGTACCTCAGACCAGGTGCGTAACCTGGGTGTTATTTTTGATGATGGCTTGACCTTAAAATCTCAGGTGTCAGCTGTCATCAAATCCTCTTTTTATCATCTGAGGAATACTGCCCGGGTGAAACATCTGGTTCCCTCAGATGATCTTCCAACATTGGTTCACACCTTTGTTATGACCCATCTTGACTACTGCAATTCCCTCTACCTAGGGATTCCAGGGGTTGATATCCGCCGCTTGCAGCTGGTGCAGAATGCAGTGGCCAGGCTTTTGACTGAGACATCTAGGACCAGTCATATTACGCCTGTGCTCTGTCAGCTGCACTGGCTGCCTATTCAGTGGCGGATCACCTTTAAGGTTGGCTTGCTAACCTTTAAAGCCCTACATGATCAAGGACCCGGCTACCTTCAAGATCTCCTGGTATCTTACAGCCCCCTCCATCCTCTCAGTTCCACTGATGAGGGATTGCTAGAGATTCCCAGGGTACGATTAAAGATGTCTGGTTCCCATGCCTTTGCTTTTTCAGCACAGACCCTGTGGAATTCTCTACCTCATCGGTTGAGAGAATGCTCAACTGTCAGTAGATTTAAAACTGAGTTAAAAGCTTATTTATTTGATTTGGTCTTCCCTAGCGATGGATAATGTAAATTTTATGTTTTAATCTTATTTATCTTGGCTGTTTCTGTTTTTATGTTAAGTGCCTTGGTTTTGAAAGGTGCTATAAAAATAAAGTTGAATTGAATATGTAACATGATAGAACTAGATATATTTAAGAATGTTATATGAAATCCTAATAAAATGAAATAGGATTTCACAATGATCTAGCTAGAGATATTTAAATAACAAATTTCCACTGACGGTCCATTTATTAACCATTTTCTTCATGAACATACCTTAATTACTGTACACTTTATATAAATAATTGAAAAATAATGATATTCATAGTTCCTGCTAAAAAAATTAGATTTGTATAATTATTTCAAAAGGATTGCAATGACATGAAATAACTGATGCTGCATAACATTCTTAGTATTAAAAGAGCATGAAGGAGCCAGTTGAACTCTGGGTCACCCTGGAAACAGGAAATGGGACAGCCATACAAACTGGGGTTGTCTACAGGCCTCCAGATCAGGGGCAGGACATAGACACATTACTGTTAGAAGATATACAAAACATGACAGCTAAAGGGAAAGTTCTGATAATGGGAGACTTCAACATGCCAGATACAGATTGTTCAGTACCAGCAGGAACATTTGCCAGAACTAGACACATAGTAGATTCCATGCAGGGGAGGGCCTCAAACAACTGGTACAACAACCCACAAGAGAAAGGGCTATCATAGATCTAGTACTGACTAACAGGGAAAGTATCACAGATCTCCAGGTAGAAGGTCACCTAGGAGCCAGTGACCATCATATGGTATGATTACATTTTTTTTTTTATTTACTTATTCTAGGATTACAATTACCTTTGATCCCAGGGCTCTTTTACAAAGGTTCCATGTCATAACAAAGGTTAAACATCATGGGTTACAAGGTTTACACATGTTGCAGAAGAAGACATTCCATGAAGATAGGATGGAGGGGGGTAGGAGGTGAGGAAGAGGGCAGAAGCAGGGGTCAGAGAGGAGCAGAGAGGCAAAAGGGCAGGGAAGGGGATAGAGTGGGGGGTTGGAAAGAGTGCGAGGCAGCCAGGCGGTGTTGTCAGTGGCAAGTGCTGGAGAGGATGGTGCCCCTGGAAGTGTAAGTGTGGTGGGCATGTGGCCCATCAGAGGTGAGCATAAGCGGATCGGTGAGGAATATTAGCCATGGCAATCACAGGAGCTGGAGGCAACAAGGGTGTTTCAGAGCCTGGATTTCAAGGCACCAAGGCCGGTGGTGGTGATAGTCTCATTTGCGAGACCATTAAACCAGGAGGGTGCCCTGTAGGCAAATGAACATTGGCCTTGGTTTGTGTGGCAGCGAGGGATCTGAAACAGTTGTGACTTAGACCCCCCCTGGTGGTTCTAGAGCTGTTTTTTTTTTGAGAAGGGTGCAGACTCTGGGGAGTGAGCCCCAACTGAATTTTCTTTGCCACCACACAGGTTTGGTATTAAATACGATTTTTAAGTTGCAGCCAGTTTGTTTGTGTATAGAGGTCACAGGTGTGTGTGAGGTGGTTAGCTCCAGTGATGAGTCGACAGGCCTTGTTTAGGGTGATGGACAACCTTCTGAGTGCCGTGCAAGTGGCGGTGCCATAGATGACAAGGCCATAGTCTATCTGGGAGATGATGGAGCTTTGAACAGCGACAGTGAGGGCCTCTTTGGTCAGGTGCCTCTGTAGGCGATGCAGTAGACCCAGTCGGGAGTTCACAGTTTTTGCCACATTAGTTATGTGGGTAGCGTAGGACAGATGGGAGTCTAAGGTGATTCCTAGATATTTAAAGGATTCACTCTGCTCCAGAGGGCTTCCTAAGCAGATGTTCAAGGAGAGTTGGAGATGTTTGTGCTTGTTTTGGTGGCTGGTGTAGATCATGGTCTTGGTTTTTTTCTGGTTAAGAATTAACTTGTGTTCTTTGGCCACTAGAAGTAAATCATCCCATTCCAAGGTGAAAATATGGGACTTCAGAGGAGCTGACTTTGATAAGATTGTCAACAGAGTTAAGCTAGCCCTGGAAAAAATAAATACAGGTGAAGGGGTACAGGCAAAGTGGGCAAGCATTAAGGGTGCAATATGTAAAGCACCATCCCATTGCATTAGAGAGAAAAGGAAGTGCAAAAGAAGACGGAAACCACTTTGGTTCTCAAAACCAGTAGCAGAAAAGATCAAAGCCAAAAGGCTGGCCTTCATTAAATATAAGGGAACACAGCGGGATGAAGATAGGGAGGCATACCAAACTTCCCTAAGGGAAGCAGGGAAGGCAGTAAGGGAGGCAAAGGCCCAAACCGAGGAAACACTAGCACAAACAGTAAAAAAAGGTGACAAGACTTTCTATAGATACATTAGTGAAAAGAGAAAGTCCAGAGGGAGTATTGCTAAGATCAAAGGGGATAAGGGGGCAAGTGAGGAGGAGCATCTATCCTAAATAGATACTTCTGCTCAGTATTTACTGAAGAGAAGGTAGGGCAGAGCCCACAGCTCAGCACCATGGACACAGGGGGGAGGGAGGTGTGCACTATTCACTTCACAAAAGAAAGGGTCCTACAAGAGCTTGATAAGCTCTGGGTGGACAAGGCAGTGGGACCTGATGACATACATCCATCCCAGGGTACAAAAGGAGCTAAGTGTGGAACTAGCAGATCCATTTTCAGAACTGTTTAGTGTGTCTCTGAGCAGAGGAGAGGTCCCAGAAGACTGGAGACGGGCTCATGCGATCCCGCTCCACAAGAGTGTTAGCAGGGAGGAGGCAGGGAACTACAGACCAGTCAGTCTTACCCCAGTAGTGGGCAAGATTATGGAGGCACTCCTTAAGGAAAGGATAGTGCAACACCTGGAATCCATAGGAGCACAGGATCCAAGACAGCATGGGTTTAAAACAGGAAAGTCCCGTCAAACTAATCTCATAGATTTGTTTGACTGGGTAACCAGAGTGGTGGACCAAGGGGGAGCAGCTGATGTTGCCTGCCTTGACTTCAGCAAAGCTTTCAATACTGTTCCACATAGAGATTGATTAATAAGCTGAGTAGGCTCAGAGTGGGTCAGAAGTTGGTCAACTGGGTGGCAAACTGGTTGATGGGCAGAAAACAGAGAGCAGTGGTAAATGGTATACAGCCAGAAAAGATGCAAGGCACAAGTGGGGTACCCCAGGGATCAGTCCTGGGGCCAGTCCTCTTTAATATCTTCATCAGTGAAATTGCAGATGGACTGGAGGGTAAGGTTTGTCTGTTTGCAGATGAGACCAAGATCTGCAACAGAGTAGATGATCCAGATGGGGTGGGCAGAATGAGAAGAGATCTGAATAAACTGGCAAAATGGTCAGAAGAGTGGCAAGTGGGGTTTAACACAAAGAAGTACAAGATCAGGCACCTAGGGAAGAGAAATCCTGCAGCCACCTATAGGCTGGGAGGGAAATTGCTGTCAGTGACAAGGGAAGAAAGAAACTTGGGCATCATCATCACAGATGACCTAAAATCATACAAGCAGTAAAATCAGGAGGCAGTTTAGCGCAGTGGTCTAAGACTCTAGGCTGCAAATCTGGTGATATCCAGCAGACCAGACCTGGGTTTGAATCCCACAGCTTCCACTTGCATACTGTGTGACCCTGAACAAGTTACTTAACCTCCTTGTGCTCCCAGGTCGCTCCTGTAAAAAAGCTTTCAGCTTAGTGTGCTATACCTGGTTAAACAACTAAATAAAAAAAAAAGCAGACCACTAAAGCAGTAGGTAAGGCTAGGGGGATGTTGGGGGTGTGTGGTAGTGCTATGCCCTTCCCCAGTTTGGGTCTGAGGAAAGAGACTCTGTACTGTCTTCTTTATATCCTCCTTTAAGTCTGTTGCACAACAGTACATTTCTTTCATTTTCTTTACTATCATGTAGGCTGGCCACCTACAAATCTTCCTTCTTGTTTTCCTTTCTGTCTCTTTCCCTCTCTCCCTTTGCCTCGGGAGAGCACTGCCTACCACCACCTGGTTTGCCTGCTTGACTGGCTGTTATGCCAGTAAAATAAATATGTCAAAAAAGCCATGTTTTAGAGCACTAGAAGCAGAGCTGCTCTGTTAAGCCATTCTCATGTTCCTGCATGAATGTGCACAGGATTGCAGTGCTGTGTAGCTGCTATACTGAAAAGTGCAACTTTTGTGGCTAGAAATACCTGTAGCACCCAATTATTTCCCCCCTTTATGGCCATTCTAGGATCGGTGTTGCCTGCTGATGTAAGCTGTCAGGATGTCAAATAAAATAGATGCTTGCCTCAGGATGTTTAAAAATAAAGAAAGAAAATGCCCCTGTATTAACAGTGAGAGAAGGATTTTGTGTTCACCTTCCTATCCCTCAGTCTTATTGTAGAGTTAAAATAAAGTGTTTCCCAGATAAGTGTCCTTTCTGCTCAGGGTAAACCAGGACTAAATAAAATCAAAGCAAGTAATTTAGTGCTCTTGCACTGCTCCTTTTAAGAGCTAAATTGTGGTTTTCAGCTCTGTTTTGTGTACTGTAGCACATACAGATGCTGTCTCCCACAAAGTTAGCCTTTTAAAAAAAACAATTCTCAAAGCTTGCAAAATGCTCTAAAATGTAGTTGCTAGATGCTAAATATTTTCCTCTGTGATTTATATATTATTGTTGTACCTTTCAGGTTGTTTTGAGCTGGTGTTTGCCCTGATAGTGTTTAGTTGGCACCAAAAACACTCACAGGTTCTAAGAGCAATCTTGTAAACAACCTAAACTGGTAAATATTTTCACAGAGGGTTTTTCTTGTAAATTAATGCTGTTTTCCTGAGAAACTCCTTCGGTGACCAGCCAGCTTGCCTCATTTATTTCTTTTTGAAGGGTTCTCTTTTCCTCCTCCTTTATAAGCAACAAAAAGCCCTACCTTGAGGTAACAGCCTGTACTGCAGTACAAGTAAAGCCAAGCTAATTAAACTTGCTGTGTTTTTCTTTCTGTGACTGTCTTTTGCACCAAGAAGTAAGCCAAGATAACGCTTCTGTTTGGTAACTCACCAAACTGTGCAGTGCAGGCCTTCTCTAAGGAGTCAACGCCCCTTTGCTCTCCTGTTTTTATCCAAGAGCTTCTGTCACTCACAGTAGGTGGGTGAAGCTTCAGGAGGAAAAATGTTTAAAAATTAATTGTCAGCTTTACTTTTGTCTGTATAATGCCTCTGATATATATATTTGATGATGCCCTTTTCTATGATGTGCTTTATAAATATTTTTTGTTTGGTTTAGCATCTTTTGTTACATTAGGAGGTGGAGCCTCTTACATCATGTGATTCTATTGTATAAAAGGGATCACTTTCTCAGTCAATTCAGATCGGTTCAACCTTGGAACAGGTTGAGGTAACACAGAGGGTGGACTAATGCCAGGTCCAGACTGTGTAATGTTTGTTTGAATTTTGTTTTCTTTTCTCTGAAAGTTATTATTTTATTTTTTTATAAACAAATTCACACTACCGTGTGACTTCTGCACCTACTCCTTGTGTTAATGCTTTACTTATACAACCCGCTACTACAGGGTGTATTAGTAGGTGTATTACAGGTTGTAAAAGGTAGGTAATAATCCGTCTTTACAAGACACTGATTAGGCCCCATCTGGAGTACTGTGTGCAGTACTAGAAACCACACCTTCACAAGAATATTAACCAAATTGAGGCAGTCCAGAGAAGGGCAAGCAAAATGGTGCAGGGACTACATCAGAAAACATATAAGGACAGATTAATGGAGCTCAATATGTATACCCTAGAGCAAAGGAGGGAGAGAGAGATGATATGATCAAAACATTCAAACACCTTAAGGGCATTAACAAGGTGAAAGAGTCTAATATGTTTCAATATAAGAAAAATAGCAGGACAAGAGAACACAGCATGAGATTAGAGGGAGGCAGATTAAGGGGTAATGTGAGGAAGTTCTTTTTCACAAAAAGGGTGGTGGATGTATGGAATGACCTACCTCAGGATGTGGTGGATATGAATACAGTGCAGGGATTCAAACAGGCATGGGATAACCATAAGGGAGCAATACAGATGAGTATGAATAGCTAGACCATTGACAGAGTAAAGGCCGATGGCACATTCATAAGGTAGAAAAATAAATGGGCCTTACGGTCCTTATCTGCCATCAACTTCTATGTTTCTATGAATGGAAGTAAAATGTTAATGTCTGCTTATAGTGCAACATCTCTTTTTTATCTCTAGAACAATTTTAAATAAAAGGCACACACTATATGATGCTTACTGTTCATCTCCAGTATGGCATATAACATGGTGCCCTAAAGAGATGCTGTAAAAGTATATTTCTAATTTTGAAAGACATGTATACATGTCTATATAACTTCAACAACGTGTCTTGCAAAAGAAAAAAAGAACGGGGCAGGGTACTACTCCACTTTTTGTTCTCATGGATTAAATAAAGCTAATTAATGGTTAAGTTTAATGACCAATCAAATAAGCAACTACGGAAGATTTTGTAATATCTAGCCTACCAAGCTCCAGGAATGTAATTCACATAGATGCCATCTTTTTGTTCTACCCTGTTAAAAACTGGGTATTTTCCTTTGTAATGTTTATTGGTCATTTTCTGAATAACAAACAAAAACATTGAGATTGATTATTTAACATGTCCTTTTCCTGTGAAAACATCATATTAAATAATTAAAGCTGGAACCTAGTATGTAATGTGTAAGCAGTAAGACATGAGAGGGTGTTGGTTGTAATGGGTAAATGTACCCGTAGGTAGTGAGTAGAGATGTTGTGAAGTTTTACTTCACTACCAAAGTTCCAGCAAAGTTGCAAAATTCACCTTTGCCAAATATAAAACATGACTTGCTCACTTCACAATGAGTTTCCCCAGAAAAGTAGCACTTGTTCATGTGGAGTAGGTGAAGTCATGGCAAAGTAGCAGCTTCGCTGGCTAATAGCATTACTTTGCTTGAAAAAGTGCTGCTTTGCTGGAAACAGTGACAAGTTAGCACTTCACAAATTTGACATACTGTACTGTAGATTAACTCATGAAGTAGACTTTACTAACTTTGCACATCTCTAGTAGTAAGGCATAAGGTTTTTGGTTCAAGTGCCTTTCGGCACCTGAACAAACAGTAACCCAGATAAGCAATGACCTGGAGTGTTTTATTTCACATTTAAAATAGGTAACTCAAGAAAATAAAAAAAAAATATTTCTAATAAATAACAATAATAAACCTTTTTTATTAAAAGAAATGTGGTATTATGAGGGTAAAGTGGTCTCTTAAGAATGCAGGGAGGACTAGGAATGCTTAATAGAGGCTTGTCTGTAATCTCAATACAGTGGGATTTGCTACGCTATGTTGTGTACTGAAGTGAGAAAAGCAAGTCAATGGTAGGCTAGACTGGCCTCATGGCTGCAGCTGTGGCTTTGGTTACCAATTCAGATGGAGAAAAAATGTAATTGTAAAAGACACCATGTGTGATAAGTGCTCACTCAGGGTACCTGTGGGTCTGATCAGTATTCTGGGCAGTTACAGGTCTTTTCAGTGCTCAGAGAAGTGTAATATCCACATTTTGTTTTAAAGTGGCTGTGTAGTGGACGTAAGCATTTGAATATATAGTGATCACGGCCAGGTGAGTTGAGCAACAATTTTTTTTGTATTTTAGCTCCACTTGAGTCTTGTGTGTTGTGGGATGTGAAACTGGAGTTAGAAATATGGGCTGAGTGTAATGTTTTGAATTTATGGCAAGTTGGAGGGGGTGGTCTTGCATACTTTACAAACCTGGCTGCCAGAAATCCTTTGTTCAATTAATTTCTGGGAGGTATGGATATCTGGGTGTAATGTGTCTTAGTTGATGGAAGATTATGTGTACTATTGGTAGTCATCACATAAGGCATAAGGCTTTGTACCCTTTCAGCCAATTGAGATACAGGACATACTCTTTTCATTTTATAAAAAACAATGTTAAATAATTAGACTAAAATTATATATAACTACTGGCTGTTAATAATAATGTACTTATGTCACATACTTTAGTTTTAAACTCAGTAATACATAAGTGATAATACAAAAGTGTGCATTATCATTAATGTGTTATGGAGCTTGTCTCATATGACATTCACATGATCCAGCCAAGCTCAAGATAACATCTCCAACTACCTTCTCCTGTGTAGCCCATCCTAGCAATGCTGCTATCAGTCAGCAGGATGTGTCACTCACTTAGTGCAGAATTGTTCTATTGAGCAACAATATCACCCACTGTGGAGAGACTGGTGGACAATACCAGGGTTGAATAAAGCCCCACAGTTTATGTTTCTTGTTGCATTGCAGGTTTGTGAGAAATTGGTGCATGTGCATCTCCGAACACATAGAAACATAGAAATTTAATGGCAGTTGAGACCCACCTGACCCAGGCAGTGTTCCCTGTTTTTCCTATCTTCTACCGCATTACTTGCTTACGCTACTTTCCCTGCCACTATGTATCCCTTTTGACTATCCCATGCATTTCTGATTGCTTTCATTATCTGAGTCCCCCCCCCCACCTCTGCAGGGAAGCTATTCCAAACATCCTTGACCCTTTCTGTAAAAAAATACTTCCTCACATTACCCATTATTCTACTTCCCTCCAGCCTCATCTCATGACCCCTTATTCCTGAGCATTTCCTTTGCTGAAAGAGGCTCCCCTCCTGTATGTTATTTATGCCCTTGAGGTATTTAAATGTCTCTATCAGATTCCCCTCTCCCTTTTCCCCTCTTGTGAATACATATTGCGATCTTTCAACCTCTCCTAGTATGTCTTCTGGTGTAGCCCATGTACCATCTTTGCTGCCCTACTTTGAACAGCCTCCATTTGGTCTATATCCTACCTAAGAATGCAGCCTCCAGAACTGGACACAATACTCCAGATTAGGTCTCACCAATGATCTGTATAGTGGTATCACTGCCTCCTTTCTTCTGCTGGTGATGCACCTCCCTAAGCATTGCAGCATGCCGCTGGTCTTCCTTACCCGTTTCTCGCACTGTCTGGCCATCTTTAGGTCATGTGATATAATCACCTCCAGATCCCTTTCCTGTTTGTTGGCCATCAGCAACTCACTCACCCTTTGAGTACTCCTCTCCCTGGTTCCCTCACTGCAAATGCATAATTTTGAACTTCTTGGCATTGAATCTCAGCTGCCATACTTTCGACACCTCTTCCGTCTTGCTCAGATCACTTCTAATTCTTTCCACTCCCCCTTGGAGTGTTGACTCTATTACAGATCTTTATGCCATCTGCAAATTGATGCAACTTACCCTCCAGTCCCTGCACAATATTGATAATGAAGACATTAAAGAGAACTGGGCTCAGCACTGAACTCTGAGGCAACCCCACTGGTAACGTACTTAATCTTGAACTGAACTCCGTTCACCACCACTCTTTGTGTCCTGCTACTCAACCAATTTCTAACCCAGTTTACCAGTCTTTCTCTGACTGCCAGACTGCTCCATTTGTTTATTAGCTTCCTATGTGGGACAGTGTCAAAGGCATTGGACATGCCAAATCCACTGCCCCCCCCCCCCAGGTCTATCACCTTAGTCACCGAATCGATGAATTCTACACAGACTTTGTCTCTGAAAAATGGGGTTACTGACAATTGTGCACTGCAGCAAATGATGTAATCAACAATGGCAAATTCATTCTAGACATTGAATCTGCTCTCTGATTTTGTTTTGTTTAATTTTAGTGGAAAATTGGTGGCTATACTGAAGATATCACCTCACATCAGTGTTTCCACTTGAAGCTTCCTCTGGTGCTATGACAAAATGATTCTCTGTTCCCTCAGCTGGCAGAAGACAGCACCAAGATACCTCATAATGCTTCCCAGTAATTATGAAAGCAAAATATTTTATGTGTTTTTCCAGTTTTCATTTTTTTCACACAACCTGTGTATGATTTGTACATAAACCTCATGAGTTTTGTTCTTGAGGTTTATGGACATCAAATTTCTGGTGTTCGAGAAGCAAATTCATAATACACCATTTCCCTCTTATTCTCTGTATAATTACTAATGGTAATTGTTCCTTGAAAGCCATGCTATAATCTTTCATTACACATGCCTGGTTGTAATGGCTGACTTGAAACTGCCCAATACTGTCTAGCTGTCTAGCTTTCTAGTACACGCTGACTTTCAACTGCTGTGGCAGAATAGTTTGCCTTGAACACACTCTCTTTTCTTCTGTCCATTTGTCAGGATATATATATATATATATATATATATATATATATATATAGATACAGTTATATGTAAATAATGTATATATATATATATATATTTATAAAATGGGTAGGAAAATGCAGTATTTTTATTGGATGAAAAGCAACACATGACTGTGCATATATCAGAGTGTGACTGCACACCTGCACTTTTATCCCATCCAAAACAATTTTGACATTTTATTAGATAGATAAACCACTCTGAGGTGTGCAGTCATGCTCTGATATATGCATGCCTTTGGTGGTTGACGCACACCATGGCATGCATATACCAGAGCATGACCGCACACCTCAGAGTGGTTTATCTATTATATATGCATATATAAATATCATACTGGCACAGTAGTGCCAGTATAGTTAGGGTTGATTAAGCACTTTAATGTTAAACCTCAAATTTGCACCTTGATTACTTTGCCACCATACAATGAATTTGCCTGAAATTTTGCATGCGTGGTCTGGTATTATAACTCTCTGGATCTGGTAAGTTGCATTACAGTTGGATGTATGGTTGTGGAGCCACAGAATGCCAAAGTATGCAAAAAAATAACATTTTGCGTTTTTCCTTTCTCGCGCCCATAGCCTGCACAATTTGTCTGTTTGGTCTGAAATCTTCAGGGAAGATGCAGTCTGGGTCACCAATGTACCTTTCAAATATTTGGTGAAAAAATATTAAACCATTCAAAAGTTATTCAAAAAACAAATTCCCCATTATCGTCAAGGGGAAAAAATATATGTGTCTCACGAAGGTTTTGCAAATGTAGTTTTACTTTCGCAAATGGCCCTTTTACTTTCATTCTGCTGCCATCTTGTTTTCAGATAGTGAGAGAGAAAAATGGCTGGTGTTTAAAATTAGGACCCTCTAGGTAAACCCTGACAGTTGGGTTTACTTAGTCAGGTCCTGAGGATGCCAGCCCCATTTTTTTTGGAAGGTAAAACCCCCCAGAAATGACTTTTTAAACATCGGGAAAAAAATATATTTGCAAATCACAAAAGAAACTGCCAAAATACATTATCAAATGTGAAAGTTTTGTGCTACTTTTTGTGAAACTTTCGTGTTTTACAAAAATATTAAAAAAAAAAACAGCAAACCTTTGCTATTACCTTGCAACTGAATGGTTGGGTGTTTTGGGCTGAAATTTGCAGGGTGGCAAGCCCTGACCCCACAGATGTGCCTTTTGGTGGTCTGGCACCAAAACGTTCAAGGGGACTAAAGTTACAGCATTCTGAAGTTGGGAAATATCCCATAGGGTAACACTGCAGTGCCCTTTCGGCAACTGTATATCGAAAATGAAGCGAGCTACAGATTTTTGGCTACCTGCTGTTTATTTCATCTTTAAGTGAACTAATCTGCAAAAACAATTTTTTAAGCATTCAATTACACCAGCAGTGGAATTTTTTTCCTACTTGCTACGGTTATGCAGATATTGGCAAAAACATGTTCCAAGGGTTCCAAGGGTGCCTTTTCCATTTGTTTCAGTGCCTGTATCTCAGAAACAATGTGAGATATAGATTTGGTTGATTTATGTTACATGGAGTGCTCACTGCCATGATTACAATGACACTTGGGTTTTGTTTGTAGCTGGTACGGTTGCTGAGATATTGGCAAATTAGTGGCACAAAGTTCCTTACTCTATAGGGCTGCTGTATGGCTCTGTACTTAAGTATGAGTGGGAGTGCAGGGCCCAGAGGGCCCTGCACTCCCACATACACATACACATACCATTACAAAAAAAATGGACAATGTGAAGGTAACACAGGGCCCGGAGGGCCAGCACTCCCACTTACATATATCAGTTATCAGTTATATTACACTTTCTCAAAAAAAAGGGAAATTCATTGCAAAAAACTCCATTAATGTATCAGTTAGGGTTCATAGCACAGAGACAAAAGTTTGGAAATGTGCTGTTAGGGTTCAATCCCCTAACTTCACATTCCCCAACCCCCCACACACACACAAATGCAAGATTGTAAAACACTCCATCACATCTGTAAGCACAATAATCACAGCACTGTACTAATTTCACATAACACTATGTAATGAAAAAACAAATACAGTATGATCAACTCTATACTGCCTGTATAGTATGAAGACACATTATTGCTGGCATATCTTCTTCATACAATGAGACGTAGTCTGTATACAGTTTCAAAATTTTGATTTCTATGTGTCATAATTCAACAACTGGCTCATTGCAGGATAAAGCTGACATATACATAGTACTTGTCTGATACTGCTCAGGCATAAAACTAGCAGCATCACATATTATACTGCAGTGTTACCTGGTAATACTCATTAACAGTAT
This sequence comes from Neoceratodus forsteri, assembly GCA_016271365.2. Classification (NCBI taxonomy): domain Eukaryota; kingdom Metazoa; phylum Chordata; order Ceratodontiformes; family Ceratodontidae; genus Neoceratodus; species Neoceratodus forsteri. The sequence continues at coordinate 1,434,071,073 of CM028131.1, read as the reverse complement.
GTTATTGTTACCTTTGGATGTTACAACTGTTGCTTTTACATCTTACTTGTAAACTGTACTGCAAAACATTACTTTCATTATTACTACTGGTCGTTATTAGGACTGACTCACTCTATCAGAAAAAAAATGCAAACATTCAATGGCTGTAAGTAGGCTTATCCAAACTCTCATTTTCAATACACAAGCTGTGGATGACAAATTTTGTGTTTTACCTGATGCTGGTTGTCTCTGGTTCATTGTGTTGCCTTAGCCCTTCCCCTGCTTGCATATGTGTATGTGTGTGGGGGGGGGGATGCAGATTTAGGGGACTGAACCCTAACAGCATATTTCCAAAGTTTTGTCACTGTGCTATGAACCCTAACTGATGCATTAATGGATTTTTTTGTAATGAATATATATATATATATATATATATATATGTGTGTGTGTATATATATATATATATATATATCTTATAGCACCACTATTCTATAGTAGGATAAACTTCAGATTGTGAACTATAATATATTTGCAGCCATTGCACATATTTGCATAACATTTTTCATGCACAATCCTAAGGGGTAGATCTCTTGATGTACCAAGTTTCATCCTAGTCGGATGTGCAGATCCTGATATACAGATAGTAAACAAAATGTAAACAGTTTCTGGGTTTTGGGGGGTTTATTTTTTGTCATCACCTTGCACCCAGACAGTTTGGAATTTTTTTCTGAAATATTCAGAATAGAAAAGACTTGGCCCACAGATGTACCTTTCACTTGTTTGGTGAAAAAAATATTAATCTGTTTCAAAGTTATAAAATTTCAAAATGTCTGTTTCTCAGCATGCTTAGTACAGTCTTTTGGATAGATGTTTGGAACAAAAAAAGAATTTGGTCTGTATGAAAAAGGAACCTTTTTCATTTGGGGCCAATCCTTTGTCATGAGGGAAAAATCTCTTTGTTTGACACCATCTTGTTTTCTGTTTTTCTCTCACAAAAAAAATCAAAACCCAGAAAAATGACACCTTGCAGAGAGACCAAGACATGTATCTTGCTCATTGGGACTCCCTTAGGTGGATTCTACAGTTAACTGTTGGAAAACTGACCCCAAAATGTTTTTGCTTCGAAAATCCTTTATCGTGTCTCTCTTTCACATTTTCCTCTTGGGTTTTTTGTTCAAAAGAAAAAGGATCCTTTGATATGGAAAACTATTTCGGACTTAGTTTTTTTAAAGGATACCTAAACCATCTCTTTGAAACATTTTTTTTAATTACTCCATAGGCTTGTAAAGGAAAGACTGTTTTGTGTATATATATATATATATATATATATAGAGGCAAAAAACTCTGTTTAATGCATCAGTTAGGGTTATTCCACAATGACAAAATTGAGGAAATTTGATGTTACGGTTGAAACCCCCCCTTGCACCCACACCCACCCTGCCCCCCAGACGGCATCAGGGTGTACGTTGGGGTCATCGGCCCTAACTCTCACCTCATCACATGTGTAAAGAAGCTGAGGTGGTGAACTGTAGGAGAATGGGAGTTAGGACTGACAACCTCAACGCACACCCCGATGCCAGCTGGTGGGCAGGGTGAGGGTGGGGGCAAGGGGGGTCTCAACCCTAACATCAAATTTCCTCACTTTTGTCACTGTGGAACAACCCTAACTGATGCATTAAACAGAGTTTTTGTTGCCTCTAATTTCCCTTCTTTTTGAGAATGTGCAGTAGAAGAAGTGAATGGAATGTGGTGGTGGGAGCACGGGGCCATTCGGGCCCTGCGCTCCCACCACATGATGTTTTCTGACATAGTAATGGTAAGTGCAAGGAAAATGCAAGTGCTAACGGTTGTGTACTTGGTGACAGAAACGTAAATGGTAAAGCAAACGTTAATAGAAATGCAAGTGCAAAGTGATGCCAAACCGAACAGTGACACAAAAGGGAGATGCAACTGCATAATGAAATGCAAACCATGATGCGCACGATCATGTTATGGCAATTGGAAATGCAAATGGTAATGTTAACAGCATAAATAATGCCAAAGGGAACTGAAACGGAAATGCTAACGCAAGCGTACACGAAAACGCAAACCATAACGCGCATGGTCATGGTACCATAATTGTAAATGCAAATGTTAAAGTTAACATGAACAATAATGCCAAAGAAATGGAACCGGGAATGGAAGCGCATACGGAAACGCAAACCGTAACGTGCACAGTCATGTTACCTCAGTTGTAAATGCAAATGGTAACGGTAACAGCAACAATAACACCAAAGGAAACAGAAATGCAAAAGGAAATGGAAGCGCGTATGGAAACACAAACCGTAATGTGCATGGGCACAGTAACACAATTGGAAAAGCAAATGGTAACAGTAACAGCAACGAAGATGCAAACCGAAAGAGAAACGCAAATGCAAATAAAAGGGGTGCCAGAAATGCAAACCAAAATGCAAACAGATACAGTAGTGGAAATGCAAATGGTAACAGTAACACAATCACAAGCACAAACGAGAATGCAGAGGGTAACGCACATGGAGGCGTACACTGGAAAGGTAATGCAAACGGGTACGGAAACGCAAGTGGAAATGCTAAGTGTTACAGTAACAGAAGCGCCCACCCTGTTTTCACCCAACAGCTGCATAGAGAAACATAGCGTGTACAAATAATGTATGCATAATAATGGGCCTCAGAGCAGAAAATGAGCTGTTGGAATACTAAATTGCTCATATCTCAGGAACCGTGCAACATAGAAAAAAAAGGAGTACAGTCCTCTGGCAGGATGAATTGATGGGTGGACTTGTCCACAGCTTTTGGCCTTTATTGCTAACTGACTCGATTCTGAAAGAACATATTTCAGATAAACCCAGGGTTACATTTCTGAAAGGAAAGAACATAGGTGACAGGGTTACAAAAAATCATTTTACTTCAACACTTGTGCAACCCAAAAAACACACATGGCTAGGGAATAAACCAAAAGGCCTACATAAATGTGGACGTTGCAATATTTGCCAATATACACAGGTAAAGGTTTTTCCAAGGATGATAAAATCTTTAACATTGGCCATTTTGTAACATGTGTCACTCATTTTGTAATTTACATCTGTTGGAGTGCTTGCCCTTTGTTTTTTATTGGAATGACCATTCACTCTGCCAAACAGAGAATTCAAGAACACATCAGAGCTATTGTAAATGGTAACATTTACAATGCAATAGATTTCCACTTCCTACAAACTCATAACAGTAAACCAGACTGTTTTAAATTTACCATCTTAGACCATGTCGAAAGACATCTAAGGGGAAGAAATAGAGCAAACATTCTGGCACAAAAAGAAACTAAGTGGATTTTGAATTTGAATACAGTTGTACCAATAGGTTTGAATGAGCATATTGATTTTACACCGTATTTGTAATATACGATCACTTGAAAACCAAACTGTTCATTATATGATTTTTAACTATTACTTTTCTTTTCTCTTTCTCCACACAGGAATATTACTTAATCCATATATCTGAAAATGCTAAGTGTGATCAACTGAGGAGTATGCCCACAGAGCACAGATTTAAGTTGAAACTCTTATTTTGGACTTGGGAAAGTTTATTCCCCTTTCATCTTCTGTCTTCTTTTTCTACTATATGTAAAAGAATTATAAGTCACAGCTATTGTTATTTACAGTTGTTTTTATGATAGACACTGAATGTAAGCATATTTTCATTGCATTATTTTGTATATAAATATTAGGTCTATATGACTACTGTATCCAAGCTGCAGGTCCCTATACTGTAGTATTTAATTACATTTCCAGTTTAACCCACTGCTTCCCCACCCCCACCCCCACCATGGACCTTCTCCTTGTAATCTCCATTTAGAAAAGATAACCTATTTATTTAATCATCTTTTTTTTCCATGCCAATAATTGATTCAGTACTTTGTATATATTCCATAGTTAGCATAGGAAATTATTTGTTTATAAATGAATGAAATAACTTAGGTCTCACACTGAGTGTTGCTCTCTTGACCTCCTTTAAGGAAAATAATTTGGCAAAAATACTTCCTATTAATAATTATGAATTAGTTAATGATTCTCATTGTCCTTAATAATCCCTTTGAGAAAAATATCACTGAGGTTGTGAACTGTAACATTTTGATTCTGTACTTTTACATATACATACTCTCTATTCGTAAACAATGCACTATAAATTATATTGCTGCTAGAACTTGAATTTAATACTGATTAGAAGCTTATGATGATTGTACTAATGCCCTAGCTATAATTTAGTGCAGCAAAAACTCTTTTTGTAATTATTTTCTCACATTATTGCTCTGGGTAGTGCTTTTTATTGTATGTATCACTTTATGAAATTTTGTATAAATGGCTCCAATGGTTTGCTTGAATCTCAGATATGCCCTCGTTTGAAGACCTGCTGAAGGGATGAGGTGCTAGGGGCTACTGGTTCTGGACACAGGCTCCTTGCCATCAATTAAAAAAGCACTTGCTGATTAACTTTACTACCCAAGTGCTTAACTTCTTTGGTTGTGGATGCTAATACAGTATTTAAGGGGGGATCAGACTCATGGGATCCACTGGACACCCAATGATGTGGTCATATATTAAAATGGGGGGATAGGTGCTGGGGGTGTCCACTAGCCCACAAGGGCTATATCATTAATACTTTCGGTGATCCGGGCTAGGGGGGTGCTTGCACCCTTTCACTGTGCACTGCCACAGGCTTGCAGCAACCTATCCAAGTGTGCCCTCTCTTTGGAGCATGGCTTGGGTTGCCCAAAGCCACGGGACATAGCCACCAGTACCTGTCTGATACAGCATCAGGCACAGGGTCCCCAACACATTGGTAATTGGTGCAAGTCGCATTTGGCATGACTTGCACCAACACTTTGAGAATGGACCCCCTTGGTACGCAGTTAGTAGGCAACTTGATCAGATTGTCTCTTCCATTTCCAAACAAAGAGTCAAGGAACCATAACATTGCTCTCTTAAGGGTCCAGTTAAGAATATCTTCCTGTTTTAGATGGAGAGTCATAGATACCATTTTTTTCCTAAGTTCCATCTAGGCAGGATTTGAAACCCCTTCTCAGACACAATTTTCCTTCTTGCTTAGACAGCTCATATAAACAGAAATTCAAACCAGTTGTCTTGGTATGTCTTCCAGTTACCTTCACAGTCTAATATTATAAGCATCGAATATAATAATAATAATAATAATGCAAAATAATAAAATAATAATAACATATTTTTGCTATCTAGGATTTGTTCCCACAGCTGCAACCACTCAGGTTATTATTGTTGCTGCTGTTGATGCAAATGCTGTTATTGCCACTTGCAGCTCTGAAATCCCCTATCTTCCCCTCTCCACACACTATATTAAAAGACCTTTTAGTTCATCTGTTCCAGATAAAAACACTCCTACTGAAAAAGGGGTAATCAAAAAGCAGCTGTGTTGGTCCCCCCTTTTCCTGGCTCTGATTTCTACATAGAAACATAGAAATTTACATCAAATAAGGACTGCTAGGCCCACCCAGACAGTTCTTTTTTCATGCCTTCTGTAAAAGCCGCAGACCCTACTTGATCTCTGGCTTTACCTCCGTGTTCCTTTTACTAGCATTCCCCAATGCCTGTCCCATGCATGTTTGAATTCCTCCACTGTGTTTGCCCCCACCATCTCCATTGGGAGTCTATTCCATGCATCTTCCACCCTTTCCATGAAGAAATATTTCCTCATGCTACCCCTTCGTCTACCCCTTCCAACCTCATGTCATGCCCCCCCCCCATTCCTGGATATCAACTTTTCTGAAAGATGCTACCCTCTGGCAACCTATTTATGCCTTTTAGATACTTGTAGGTTTCTATCATATCTCCCCTGTCTCTCCTCTCCTCTCCATTAGGGTATACATATTGAGGTCTCCCAGTCTTTCCTCATATGCCTGTAGGCACAGGCCCTGCACCATCTTTGCTGCCCTTCTTTGAACCGCCTCCACCCTGTCTATGTCCTTACCAAGATGCAGCCTCCAAACTTGGACACAGTATTCCAAATGAGGCCTCACCAATGATTTGTACAGTGGCATCATCACCTCCTTTCTTCTGTTTGTGATACCTCTCCCTATGCTCTCCTCACCGCCTTGGCACATTGATTGGCCTCCTTTAGGTCATCAGATATGATTACCTCCAAATCTCTTTGCTGTTTGGTGACCATTAATATCCCCCCATCAAGTAATCCTCCCCTGGGTTTTTTTGTGCCCCAACTGCACAATTTTGCACTTTTTTGCATTGAGTCTCAGCTGCCACACTCTAGACCATTCCTCCAGTTTATCTACATCCCTCCTCATGTTTTCCACCCCTCCATGTCCACCCTGTTGCAGATCTCAGTGTCATCCACAAAGAGGCACGCCTTCCCTTCAAGCCCCTCCATAATGTCACTTATAAAGACATTAAACAGGACTGGCCCTAGGAATTATCCCAGTGGCACCCTGCTGGTTACCCTTCTTTCCTCAGATTGAGCTCCATTTACCATGACCTTCTGTCTTCTATCACTCAACCAGTTCCTAACCCAGTTTACCACCTTGTGACTGACTCCCAGGCTGCTTAGCTTGTTCATCAGTCTTCTATGTGGAATGAAACCAAAGGCCTTACTGAAATCCAGGTAGGCCACATCCACCACTCCCATCTGATCCACGACCCTAGTCACCCAGTCAAAGAAATCAATTAGATTTGTTAACATGACCTTCCCACTGTGAATTAGTGCTGTCCTGGATCTTGTGCTCTGATGTATTCAAGGTGTCCCACAATCCTTTCTTTAAGTAGTGGTTTCATAATTTTCTCAACTATTGAGATAAGGCTGACTGGCCTTTAGTTCCCAGCCTCCTCTCTATTCTCACTTTTGTGAAGAGGGACTACATCTGCCCTCCTCCAGTCCTCAGGAACCCTCTCATATCGAGTAATTCATTGAACAAGGCTGCCAGTGATGCTGCCAGCATCTCCCATAGTTCCCTTAACATTCTAGGATGTATCCCATCTGGTCCCATTGGCTTGCCTTCTTTCACTTTTGTGAGTTCTCTTAGGAATCTCTCTTCTGTAAATGGACTGGACTCCCTCCCATGTTTGTTCATGTTGCCTAACTGTGGACCCTCACCTTCTTCTTTTTCTGTGAATACAGAACAAAAATATCTGTTGAGTATTGATGCTTCTTCCAAGTCCCCTTCCACATACCCTCCCTTCTTCCCCTTTTAGCCTTACTATCTCACCACAGGTTTTTCTCCTTTCACTAATGAGCCTATAAAAAGTCATGTCCCCTTTGTTTTACCTCTTGTGCCATTTTTTCTCTGTTTGTGCCTTTGCTCTCCTGACTGGTTTCCTTGCCTCCCTCTGTTTATCCAGGTATACTACCCTGTCCTCCCCCTGCTGTGTTTCCTTGCATTTCCTGAAAGCCATCTTTTTTGCCCTTACCATCACGGCCACTTCCTTTGAGAACCATAGTGGCTTTCTCTTTCTCTTGCCCTTGTTTACTTGCCTAATGCAAAGGTTTGTCAGCTCCACTATGGCTCCTTTCAGATGGGCCCACTGCTCCTCCACTTCCTCCATTTGTCCCTCCCTACCAGGGCATGTTTGGAACATATCCCCATCTTAGTAAAATCCATGTTCCTGAAATCCAGGACCTTCACCTTTGTGAGGCTTGACTCTGCCACTGTACTCATGCTGAATGACACCTTATGATGATCACTGGATCCCAGATGTTCACTAACCTTGAGTTCCTCAATGCTGTTCCCATTGGTGAGGACAAAATTGCACCCTCATTGGTGGGCTCTAGCATTAGCAGCCTGAGGCCTACCCCTTGCACAGTGTACAGGATTCCCTGCTTCTGCTGAGATGCTGAAATCCACATCTGGCAGATTGAAATCATCTACCAGCAGCACCTCCTGTTTCGCTGCCATCATGTGAATAGATTCCACTTAAACCGTGTCCTCCTCCTCCTCCCCTTGTGCTGGAGGTCTGTATGTCATGCCCGTGCAAATAGTAGTCCCATTGCTGGTCTCAAGACTGCCCACAATACCTCCACCCCCTCCATTCCTTGTATCTTAGTCACATTAATGCGCTCCCTGATGTAAAGAGTCACCCCCTCCCTTTTTACCCTCCCTGTTTTTCCCTAAACAGAGTATAATCTGGTATTGCTACATCCCAGTCATGGTTTCCAGCATACCATGTCTCAGTAATAGCTACAATGTCCAGGTCAGCCTCCGTCACCAAGGCCACCAGGTCAGGTATTTTATTCCCTGGCCTGCGGGCATTGGCATACATGGCCTTCCATGTTCTGCCATTTTCCTTTTTAGCATCATCCCTGCTGCCTTTTTGCCTCATACTACAACAGGGAAGGCTACAAAATCAATGGCAGCATGATGCAGGAACAGGGTTTGACAACCCTCACATACAATAGCTCAGTTCCATAGTTGCTCTGCACACAGTTGAAAATAAGTCACACACTTCTGCTGGATTCAAAATAAAGTGCTTTAATGACAAATAGTTGCAGAAATACAGTATTGGACACAGACACCCACAACTTGCCCCAAGCTGTGGATGTCTGTGTCCAACTCTGTATTTCTGTAACTGTTTGGCATTAAAGGACTTAATTTTGGATCCAGCAGACATACATGGCTTATTTTCACCTGAGTGCAGGACAACTATGAAACTGTCTTTTTGCCTCCTTTGTTTGTCCTTCCTGTTTTCATCCCCCTTCCTAGACAAAGCATATCTCAACATACATAAAGAGTTGGGAAAGGGGGGCACCACTAGACACCAGTGAAATGTCATTTCACTGCAGCCTATATCATGAGTTCCAGCTGTGGCTGTAGAAGTCAAAAAAGTCCTGCTGTTCTCATACAGAAAACAACGGTGAATGGTTCATATTGCTAAGCTAGGCAGCCTGGGTTTTGGGATGCCCAGTAAATTTATTTCTGGCATTCTTTAAAAAAAAATAAACTTCAGAATGTAGCCAAATTGATCCTGTTTATCTAGATTCAGGTGTTTGTATTTAAAATGAATTTTTTTTTTAAGTATTTTGCATCTTTTTTTACTTTGTCGAGGAAAAATAAGATGTTGGCTCTTATGGCACAAAAATGATTTGTGCTTTGTGAAGCAAGTAGTGCAAAACAAAAAAGGTATCTGCAACCTCACATTTTTCTTTTTGCACCAGAATATTAACTAAAAAAAAACCTACTGTGCATGCTCAGAGTGGAAAACACAAAATTTTAAAGCCTTATCGCTCTGGAACCATTTAATATTTGTTCACCAATTCTATCTAAGGCACTGCCATAAGACATGACTCATGTTCCCTGAAAGTGTGGGGAAAAAAATTCCACTCCATGTAGGCTGTAGGTGAGAGCAAAAAAAAAACATGTTAAGTATTGGAAAAAAGTTAGCCTTTTACAGAAAATTACATATGAGGATCTCAGAAACTGCACAAGCTGCCATCACAAAAATTTCCACTGAACAAGACAGTGCCTCCCAGACAACACGTGCAAAATTTCAGCTAATTTCACCAAAACAGTGCCAAAGATATTAATGTGCAAAATTAGGGGGTTAACATTGAACACCCTATTCAACCCTAACCATAAGGGTGCTACTGCATCACTATAATAAGAGGTATACTGTTCCACCTACCAGACTGTTTTTTGTAGTCTAGTCCATAATTAGGCAAGCTAAAGATACTAACATAAACAAACAAGGCTGGAGTTTGTTACAAGCTATGGAAGATACTAATTGTTGTTTACTAAATGGGAGAACCAGAGGTGACTATTGAGGAGAATATACATTTATGGGACATCTTAACTCATCCACCATAGACCTAGTATGGGTAAATTTGGACACTGCTGTAATAGTAGAGTCCCTAGTAGTTATCAGAAGACCTGAATCTAGTCATTTTCTTCTTAAACAGATAAGTAAATCTAATATTGAAAATATTATAAATATTGAGAACCAATATATAGCCCAAAACAGTGAAATAATAAGCTATAGGAAAATAAGGTGGGAAGTACACACCATAAATACTATACAAGAGATACTCTGCATTGATTATTTGTATAATTGTAGACAGGAAATAGTCACAAACACAAAAGACATGGAAATTATAAATGATAATTGGCTGAAAATAACAAGCTATATTAGACCTTTTTTATATCCGTTAGTTGCACACAGGCTCCACTCCAAGCGTGCACTGTCCTCTACCCTCAGCTATTAATATGTAGTAAATTGTAATCCTACTTTTGGTCATGCTTAGCTACTGTACCTGTATATGATCTGTATACATTTCTATTGTATACCTCTCCACTGCCCCCTTCCACCAGGATGCATCTGGAATCAAGTGGTATTCCACTCAGTATGCCTTCCTGGTAAAACTTTTAAATAAATAAATAAATATCAACCAATTCAAAAGAGACCAAAGTAGAATAATTGGTTTAGTTTGACATGCAAAAAAGCCAAAAGGAAACTGAATTATAAGGTACAACTAACAAGGAAAAATCCAAATAAAGAAAGATTGAAACAACTAAACCAAGAAAGAAAAAATCATAGAGAAAATTAGAGAGAGAGAGAGAAAAGAAGACATATTGGTCCTATAGGTGGAACAAATTAAGACAAGCAGTACAAGATAAAAATAACAAGACATTTTGGACAATGGTCAGTCAGGGCTACCAACAATATGGCAAGGCTATTGAGGCTTTTCTTACCCCTAATAAATGGGAAGATTATTTTCATAATTTATACTATTCCCCTGATGAAAATTTCTCAATAGCTCTGGAAGAAGAGACTCAGTATTACGCAAACCATTTTACATATAACAGGATGGAATTTTGGCAGCCTTAGATGGTTTAAAAAATAACAAAATTCCAGGTCCAGACTCAATAATGGCCGAAGTACAGTATATCAATATTTTGCAGATTGGTGGATTCCTATTTTTCATGGGATATTTAATAAAATAATTAAATGTGAAGAGATTCCATGTAGTTGGAAGGAAAGTCTGATCTGCCCTATTTATAAGAAGAAAGGGGATCCTTCCAATCCACTAATGTATAGAACAATCAGTCTCTTGGATACATTCCAGAAATGTTTTTGTTGCATAATACTACATAGGTTTTGGACATGGGTAGAGGAATCAAATATATTGAGTGAATTCCAAAATGGATTCTGAGACGGGGGCTCTATGATCCAACATTGTTACATTCTAACACATTTGATATGGAAATATGTAAAATTAAAAAAAGAGCAACTTATTTGCTGTTTTGTTGATCTCAAAACAGCATTTGATTCCATTAGCTGGACACTTTTATTGCATAAGCTGAGATCTTATAGAATGGATCCCACATTATTTGATGTCATACTAAGTCTTCTCTAAGATACATGGTTAAAAATAAATTATAATCAGAAAGGAGATCTAACAAAAAAAAAAAAACCTTGGAGTAAGACAGAGATGCCTATTGGCCCCTATTTTGTTTAACCTCTACATCAATTCCATAACTGAAAATCTAGATAAACCAGAATTTCATCCTCCAAGCATTAAAAACACAAAGCAACCTGTTCTAAGATTTGCAGATGACCTAGTATTAATACCAAACTCAGTACTAGGATTGCAGTGGAAAATAGATCTATTTTCTAGTTTATGTGAAGAAAATAGATTGATAATAAACAAGGATAATTTAGTGTTTTGTCACAATCAGAAGAAAATGTCTTCTTTATATATAGACAAAAGAAAGATTCCTACTGTCTTAAGCTACTTCTGTTTAGGAGTATGCTATACCCACGATATCAAACGGACAGAGTATCTTAAGTTAACTTATCATAAAGCAATAATCGCATTTTATGCATTTAAAAGATTCACCACACAGATGGGGAATGGATCAGTAAAAGGGTTATTAAAAGTCACTGAAGCAAAAATAAGACCAAGCACACTATATGCAGCAGAAATATGGGCCCCAGAGAATTTGGAAATGCTGGAGGCACAGTTACATAACTTATATAGATATATTCTGAAGATTCCTCAGGCTGTCACAGCTCCAATTCTTTAAGCTGCATTAGGACAGCCCCCACTTAAAACATACATTATAGAAAACAGGCTAATATTTTTGCTAAAGCTATTACTGCTACAGGAACATAGAACCACAAAAATGTGTATTGAAGAAGAAGCTGATTTCACAATGAAAGTGACTGTTTTCAATGATGAAATGTATTGCTTCCCATGTATATCCTATGGGTTTACGTGATCTGTTATGTCAAATATACTATAGGCCATTTGAGGAGATAGTGTTTCAGGTCAAAAGAAGGATACATTCAATTCTAGAGATATGGAATTATTGCATACATATAAACATTTCAATTGGTATAAAAACTATCCACAGTTTGAAGCCATACCTTGTGCTATTGAAGACCTGGACATAAGAAAGGGAATAACTTGGTACAGACTAGATATTTATGTATGTAGACATAAACTGTATATTACCAGCAGAAATGGATGGGTATTGATGATAGTTTATGCAAATGTAAACTAGGGGTTCTGGATGACTTGAAGCACATTCTCCTAATGTGTCCCTTGTATGAGACACATAAGAAATTCTGGTTAGGGCCTGTATTGTCAAACCTTGGTCTCCCCCAGATCAAATTTTAATTTATTTATTCAATTCAAATAAAAAACCTATTTTGTATAGACTTGGTCGCTTTTTATTGTCATTGAAATTGTAAAAATATATATGAGGAATAAGGATATCATATTTTATATAAAGGTGCAACTGTTTTGTATTTTTTTATATTTTTACCAATGAATGTTGACATAAAATGTATGTTGATTGTAATGACCTTGTATTGGACAATAAAGGAATTGTGTACTTGTAGTCTAATCCATAGCATAATCCTTAAATCTCAGTTTTTCATTAAATTGAGTCCCCATCATTCTACAACCAACAACTTTAGCATTTCCTTTATCAATGAAACATGTTTGAAAACAAGTAGTCATGAATTTGTGTGACACAATTGAACACATTTTGTTTTATTTTTTATTTTATACTGAAAGGCTTGTGAGCAGAATACCCATTTTCACAATTATCCAGATACAAAACATACAGACAGAGATTACAAACCATTACAAATAGTATAACAGCAATAAAATCAGTTAAAACAATTACAATTTGATTTATCAGCTAAGTAACCTTTGAGTGACTTTTAAAAGGCAGATATTGTAGTACAATTTACAATAGAGCTAAGGAGTTCAGTACATGATTTAATGGCCTTAAAAGCAAAGGAGTTTTGACCAAAAACAGAATAGAAAAAATTGACTTGAAAGGAAAATCTATTGTGAAGCCTAGTCAAAAAGGCATTAGACAGTTCAGTAAATAACTTGGTAATACAATCAGGCAAAAGATGTAATTGTTTTTTTTTTTGCAGGAATAACAGTGATTCAAAATGTAATCGATCAAACCAATCATTTAACATTTGTCTGCAGAAAGTTACTTCCCTTATTCTGTGACACTTATTTGTTTGTAAAGTGCCTTGAGATTGTTTTGAACATGGAGTCACTACAATTTTGAATCCAGTGTGCCCTCCTTTTTCATTCTTTTACTGAAACAGCATTGCTTCATACTGTAATTGCAACATTAAAGGAAGAAACTATCTAAAGTGTTTCATTTTTTTATATTAGGCTGCATGTGAAGTCAGTCACTGATTTTACTCTTTCTCTGTTGTTATAGCAATAATCAAATTACCAATTTACATTTTCTTTCAACTGAAATAAACATTCTACATTTAACAGATGATTGTTTGGAAGTGTGTTCCTGTATACACTTGCCAGCTATTCCTAGACCTCCTGATTGATTTTGTAATGTTTAGTGTCTTTCTTAAGAAATTGAAATCAAACTAGAAAAAGATGAAACCCCATGCTTTCTGAGTTTTCAATTCTCTAATTAAAAATAAAGTTACCCCAATCATCTATAATAGTTCATTAGTTTATTAAACTGTTAAATTCACCTAGCTGCTTTGATCACATTTGAATAAAAGTAAGCAAACATATTTCTCATCCACCTGTTGATTCCCCTTATTTTAAAATGACTCAAACAGCATACACTGGACACTTAGAAGGACAATGCAAAGCCCAATAATGTACCAAGTCAAAAATAGGCACATACAGTATACACCACTTTTAATGGATGCATTGGTGCACAGTAGTTTTGTTCATTAACAGGAGTGTTCATTATAGCCGATAGTGCCAGTCGGTGACTAATGCGAGGGTGGAGTGAGCAGTACATGTGCTGAGAATTGTACCATATTTTTCTTTTCAGTGTATTTTTTTTTTCTTTTATTCTGGTGGTGCGCAATACCATAGTATATGCTGATTGTTAGATGGTGATGGTGGTGCTTGGGGCAGTGGGGCTGGTAGTGGGGTTGTGCTTGTGCAAAATCTCTACACTATACTGTACTTTATTATTTTTCTTATTTTTTAAAGGAGTCAAGTGTTGTTTGCTTCATTTTCACAATGCAGTATTCCTTTCATATTCTCTCTGTTTGCCAGTTTGTCTCATTCAGGCATGATGTCAGCATACTCTTCCATTGCGTGTCTCAGAGTCAGAATAGCATTTCTGACATGTTCAGCAATGACCTCTGGCTGTTCAGTAGACATTTCCTCCTCCCCCTTTGTATCACTGTAATCTGTTGCTCCTGTTGACATTGCTGACATAGCTTCCACAACCTAAGCCATGTCATCAGACACAGATCCCTCCTTCTCTGATTCATGCAGGTCACACATGGCACCAAACTCCTCCTCAGTAAGCCCAGTAGGAGGGGTGATCAGGTCTTCTGTGGGTTCTGTCTGTTCCTCCACAGCAGGTGCTGTACTATCATGGGAAAAGCCAGCCATTTTAAAGCAGTTTTGAGTAGTGTCCTGAGTTACACTTTCTGAGACAGTTTTCATTAGATGCACAGCATCCAACAGACTTGTCTGTTTCATGCAGGCTGCAGGAGTAAGTTCCTCAGAGGAATCCAGTGCTTGAAGAACTCTTGTGTGCATGGCATGCACATAGTGCCTTTTAAAAGACATGATGACATCCATGTCTAGTGCCTGTACAATTCATGTGGCGTTTGGAGGAAGAGAGATCAAATGGATATTTTTAAGAACTAGGACATCAGGGTAACCACTGAAGTTGTCAACCAGGAGGGTGGTCTTTCTGCAGCATAGTGTTTTATCCCAGTTCTTCAACCATATGGAGATTTCTTCTGCCATCCAGGCAGTCCTGGTGTGTCTTTAAACAATGGAAAGGTGGTGTATGTCCCCGGAAACACCATGACTGTGCGGATTTCCCCACCACCAAAAGGTCCTTCTTCTCCATTCCACTAATGTTGCAACAGCATATGACAGAGACCCTTTCTTTAGCACACTTCATGCCCATTAGCATCTCAGCCTTGAAGGTCATTGTCCCATAACCAATGCAGTGAAAAAACAACCCTTTTTTGTATGGATTAAACATGACACCTGCCCCATAGCCCTGCGGCAGTCCAGGAAGCACATCCGTGACCCTCTTTTGTGCACTGTCATGATCTACACTAAGTTTCTGCCCATGAGTTATTTTAAAGCTAATGTTGTGTCTTGACTTGCATCTCTGAACCAACCTTCTGTTGCACAGAAGTCAAGCTTTCCCAGTGGGATAGCCATTTGTTGTGCCTTCTGCTTTAGCAGAGGTCCTGAGAGCATTGCCTCCCTCCCCATGCATTGGCAAACCAATGCAGCAGTGCATCCTAAACATCCACATCCTTTCCTTTCCACTTCCTTTTGTGGTCAGGATTCTGACTGCTGTGCCACTGTGCCAGTATATTCCCCTTGCTTGAATCAGATCCCCATTGTGGACTTTGCTAGCCCAAAATGAAGGACCAAGTCACAGTCACTC
This sequence comes from Neoceratodus forsteri, assembly GCA_016271365.2. Taxonomy (NCBI): domain Eukaryota; kingdom Metazoa; phylum Chordata; order Ceratodontiformes; family Ceratodontidae; genus Neoceratodus; species Neoceratodus forsteri. Next base: position 1,434,055,169 of record CM028131.1, on the reverse strand, counting down.
ATTTTAGGCAGCAAGTCTATCTCTTAAAGGCTTTCAGCTTTTTTTCTGAAGACTGAGCATAATTCTCTTTGCACTGCCCTGTGTAGCTTTCTTAGTTGCCATTTCTCTAACAGTTGCCAGTTACTAGGGACAGCTGATTGTCACTGTCAATCAGCCTTTTGAAGATAGCACAAAACTCCTATTTGTAGACTGTAAGGACTGCAGCACCTCTGATTAAATGACTGTCATCTGACATCACCACTGGTGTGATGTAAGACACACATCAGCAAACACGGAAGTGCAGTCAGCAAAACTGATCAAATATTTTCTACAGATTCAGTGCTTTATTGAAAAAGGATGCTAAGTTGAACTAAAATCATTAACTACGTGCCATTACTTATTTTTTGCACATTCAATTGTACTTCAATTTATGAGGCACAGAAGGCTGCTCTATCCACTATTGCTGAAGCCACAGGTATGCAATAGACCATATAATTAACATTAAGTGTATATGAAATGGCGTTTGATAATCAAGGGATGTCCATAGAAACCAACTGTCTGGCCAATTGATGTCCATAGTTAGCAATGACTACTGTGCCAAATTATCTAATTTAGATCTGTTGCATCACTTGAAAAATCATTTTATCAATAATTACGACATACGGATCAGGAAAATCTAAGCAATTAAATAAGAAAAGTAGGCCATGAGGACCTATGATAATTGCTGGCATCCTTCCTGTGCTTACGTAACACTAGATCCACTTTATTGTATGGATTTCTTCTCTTTTCACAGCTCAGACTCTCACCACCTTTTGGCCCCCACAAGGTGGTTTATCAGATTTAAATTACCCACTTGAATCACCTCTAGCATTCTTCTAAAATGCTGTGCATGCACAAGCCCCCCCCCAAAAAAAATAATGGCACTTATCTGCTGACCAAGCACCTAAAAAAAATAACTCATACACACCTTGAAAAGTAAGTATTGGACCTCTGTCTATAGTAAGCAGCCCACCCTAGTGCAGGATCACACCTGCATCTGATGCTGCAAATGCTTCTGTTGCTGTCACTGCCTCACTGCTGCTATTGTACAAATGCACTCTCTGGCAGTACAAATGCTAATGAAGCAAGAAACAGCAGCAGCATTAAAACCGTAGCATGGATACACATATTAAAATTAACAATTAAAGCTTGTTATAGTTGGTGGCTATCACCAAATGTGTGAGTGATCATGCATTGATTAATTTACGACTAAAATGACAATAATGAAACCAAATTTTGAAATAATTAACTTATTGGTCTCCATTCAATCTGGTTAAGGCATTGCAGGGGTATGGGTGATAAAAAGAATTTTACTTCATATTCTGGATATTTTCCAAATCTTCTTGACATTTGGGAACTGTAGTATAATACTAGTTAAAACATGGGTTGGAAAAAGGAGGCAACCCAATTGATAAAAGAGTATCAGGTGACTGTTGATTACATTTCCTATTTAATCAACAATTACTATGCCAGAACTACTTCTGCTGAGAGAAAATCCTTATGAATAATCCTTCTAAATTTGCCTTCATAGGCATCCCTTCACAGACACAAACACGACAGAGGAATTCCCCAGGTGTGGTCAGATCAAGAGATTTTCCACATCCTTAAGCAGGGAACCAAACAGGATTTCTACAATGGAGTTCAATTTTACTATGTATGGAAACGTTACAGTCTAGCAATGGGTGCAACAAAGTTGTCCAGATGATGAACCTCCCACAAAGAAAAGAAGAAACACAATGAAAAAGGAAATAAAACAGGAATCTTCTGAAATTGGGGTAGCCATGTAACACTGGATAGCACAATGATGAAAGAAATACAAAGAAAAGCACAACATGTGCCTCAAAAGTCATTTGAGGAAATAAACATGAAACAAGCAGTTGATCAGAGATAAGATTTTGCTTAGGCAAGCTAATTAAAGGAGTTTACATTTTCTTAGTTGCATAATACAGTTGTTAAGCAAATTATGTTCTTAGACTCCTGAACCTGAATGTGAAAGGTCTTTTGGTTTAAAGAGGGGGAGAAAGAGGGATGGAGAGGGGGTGAGACAGATTTATGCATATGTTATTTATTTTATGAACATACAAATGTTGAAAACATTTCAGGACTCTATTTCTGGCATTTGTATGTTCATAAACTATATAAAATATGCATGTGTTCTGGGGACTACTTTTAAGTCAGCAGGATACACTCAGATTTTCCCTATTCAAAGAAAAAAAAATACCTTTGTGAACATTTTTTCTAGAAAAATAGCTCATGTTATAAGTGCAATAACCCACTCCAGGGTACGGGGTTATAGGGTTTTAATCCATGCTTCGAGTTTTGTAAGGGCACTCAGCTGCTCCTTGTGCCTCACAATGCGCCCGAGGCATGCATTAAATCCCTATAACCCCATATCCTGTCATGGGTTATTGTTTACTTATCGATATTATACACAAAGTTGTCCAAATTAGGTGTGTTTTAGCCCTAAAAACCTGTGTACTACAAGATTATATACTGTAGGTTGACCCAATCAATGACATCACTCTATCCAATAACTCTAGTTATACTAGCCTAATATGGTGATGCAATTTGTATTCATACAAAATGTTCTACTAATGTAAATATTTTAGAACTCAAGCTCAAATTTTCTGAACAGTATTAAATATAAAAAATAAACTACTGTCCATTAGGGAGATGACAGATGGAGAAAAAAAAATATCTGATTGTTCCACTATATTTTGGTAACATGTCAATTTGGGGATGGGTATAAGCAGTGAACTGAAGATAACTCCACAGAAAAAAGATAATTTTTTTTAATCACTATGGAAATTTACCACCTTCAACTAGGGCTGGATGAACTTTATCTTCTGCCAGCAGAAGTTTGGCAAAATGATGATTTCACTTCTTTGATATTTCATGAAATTTCTGTAAAATTTTGCAACATTTTTACAAAATTGTGATTTCGGTTATTTCCATATAATTAAAAAATTGCTTTTCCAAACTGCACGATAGGTGGTATAGTTACTTTGCCTATCCCCATACAGAATTTTTCTAAGTTTTAGATTTCTATATTTAAAGATGATTGAGTTATAAGTTTCCAAACATTTTGAAATTTAACATTTCAGTTAACTTTGTAAAAGAAATATTTGCCCAAATTACACCAGATTTGGTACGGTGACTTTACCAATACCCATACATATGTATACCAAGCTTCAGATTGCTAGCTTTAAAGGTGACAGAGTTATAAACCTCCAAATGTTCCAAAATGTCTAAATTATATTTAGCAATTAAGTAAACTGTTGAATTTAAAGCCCCTGTAAGTTTAAAGCTAGAGAATGGAATATCACCAATGTTGTTAGGTTCATTGTCCCTAAATAATATGCTTTAAGGCAATCCCCATGGCCAAGGATCAGAAAGTCATGCTGCTATGCTGACGACCTGGGTTTGGAAGTGAGCTAAGGAAGTGGTCGCAGGAGGCTGGTCATGGCTAAAACTTACAGTTTAAATAATCAGTACTTATCTATTTAGTAGTTTCTATAACTCTTCCAAGAAAGAATGCATCCATGTTTTCAATTATCTAGCTCCAAAGGTGGCTAAGTTGTAAGTATAGTAATATTTTCAGAAATGTTCACATGAATATTAAATTGCCAGACTTTAAGTCCCTATAACTTTTCTACCTTTCATCCAAATGTTATGAAACATGGCACATGGCTAGGGACTATAACTGAAAATATGCATTCCAAATTTCAGACCTCTAGCAGGAAAACAGATCAAGGTATTGTGAATGTACAAATGTCAGAAAATTCAAAAACAAATCATGACATTTCACAAAATATTTTCTACTTTCATCCAGTTCTATTCAAGACTAATACCTACAGATCTTAGAAACTAAAAGAGATCATTTTTAATCCTTCAGGAAATTTACCACCTTCAGGACTGATCCCTGCAGATCTTAAAACTAAGCAGGGTCAGGCTTTGTCTGTAGTTGGATGAGAGACCTTAAACAAAAAAATGATGTTACAGGAAATTATGTTAGCTGCTGTGCATAGGAGGCACTCCCCTTGGTTATAAGTAACCAGTTGGGTGGTGCATCACCTTCAAGATTGGCATGTTAGCATTCAAGGCCCTATATGGTGTGGGTCCTGATTACCTTAAAGATCTCCTGATTCCTTACTCCCCTGCTCATTCCCATTCACTCCACCAGTGCAGGACTGCTCATGGTTTGACTTTTCTGCAGGCATGGGACACAGCTTACAGAGTTGCTGCATCATTGCTCTGGAATTCACTACCAATGAGTATATGATCTGCCCACATGGTGGAGGCCTTTAAACTTATTTTAAATTGTACTTTTTTAATCAGGCCTACCCAATATTAGCTTACAGGATTTTAGTACTTGTTATTAAATTTCTATTGTTTAATTGTTATAGTCACTACTCAGAACTTGTTTTTACAGTACATGTTGTATGGTTAAATGTTCCGGTTTGTTTTGATTGTGCGGCACCCTTAGCTATAGGAATAGGATGCTTGATAAATAAAATTGCCTTGTCTTGCCTTGTATAACCATACCAATGCCCCAGCATGGTGTTGGGGACACTGTTCTGCTCTATGGTGCCATCTTTCAAATGAGACCTAAAACTAAGGTCTGTCTTCTTGTTCTGGTAATATTGTAGAACTAATTAGTATATTCATTTTCACATTGAAAATATTTAGTGGTCCAAGCGGTGGCAGCATATTCACTGCACATAATTTTCTCAGATGGCAGATCACTCTATCTGCCCAATTATCCTGTAATGTGGTACCTCAAGGTCACCTCACCACAAACCACATTAAAGCAATAGCTTACATTAGTTTTCTGCTCTGTTTTCCTGCTTGCTGACTGTGGACATTGGACCCCAAGCCTCAGTGTAATTCACCTTCACTGAAGCTGAAGCCTGTAGCTGCTACATCAGGATGCTGGCAACCATGACGTCTTTTCTTACACCAGATTGAAGAAGGAATGAACTTGGGAGTAGGGACAGAGGGTTAAAATAGTCTTCCCCCGTGCCTATGGAAGATGTTTTAGCAATCTTTCCTGAATAATTTGTGTGAGGCTGTTTTTGGCTGCTGTATAATATGCCATCTGAGTTCCCTGGGTGATCTATTTTTCTTATTACTATAGAGCTGGTTTGCCATTAGCCAACCTCCTAATTTACCATTGTTAAAGTTGTGTTCTCTTTTTCTTTCCATGGGGTTCTCTTGCCCGGCATATTCAAGTGCACTTTATTAGATATAATGTTCTTTACAGAAGATGCAGATATAATAAATAAAGTAGCAGGTTACCTTAGGGCTATTTCAGTTATTCATATGAAATTTGAATAAGAGCTGATCTCTGTATCTTTATCAACGGATGTATTATAATATGTGAAGTGTATTTTTAAAATTTTAAACATATTGGGCCGGATATTCAAAGGAGTTGCACCGGCGCAGTTCAGGTCAGTGCAATATTCAAAAGGGTGACTGGCGCAGCGCAAGTCCTGATGTGCTGGGGCACATTGCTAATGTATGCAGTGCATCTGAACGGAGCATGCCCATGCATTTGCAGCACATCCCAATATTCAGCCCGGGATGTGAGGCACATCTGCTGGCACAACCCCCAGACGCGAAGCATACAGGGGCACAAAGTTGAGCCAGAAAATCCTGGCTCAAATGCTGGCCACCCACTGGCAGGCTGCCATGGGTGGCCATCCACCAGGCAAGAACACCATCCACAAGCATCCATCCTGTCCTTGGTGATCCAGTTGTATCCTCCTCCCTCCCGTAGCTGTGGTTGCTGGTATGTCCAAATACAGGAACATGCCCTGTCATTCTAGTGGAAACTCCCCTCACTCCCATACCAGATTGTGGGTGATAGTGAAGGACAGATAAGCCCTGGTAGTACAGTGGTCCCCCCACCCCTAGCCCTGATCCTCATAAAATAGCATGTAAACAATTCCCTGGTGGACTAGTGGTGCCCCCCCATAGTGCCAGTCATCTGGAATGTGCTATATGTTATGCCCTGGTGGTGTAGTGGTCCCACTGCCCCTCCAGTAGCCCCGATCATGGGCACACTGTTGCTCATATATACCCTGGGTTTATTCACATATTCTCAACTGTACAGTATGCCCAGCAAGCCCATTGGTCCACACCGTGGACCAATAGGCTTACAGCACATACTGTAAGCTGTCAGTCGGCAGGTGGCCAGCTGGTATGCAGGTGGGTTGCAGCCACCCACTGATGACTGGGGAGGTGTTTGGTGAGCTGGGCAACCTGTTTGCATGGGAGGTGGGGGATACCACTGGATCACCAGGGCATATATGTGCAACAGTGTGGCCATGATTGGGGCTACAGGAGGGGTTGGGAGGACCACTAGTCCACCAGGGAATTGTTTACATTCTATTCTATGGGGATTGGGCTATAGGTGGGGTGGGGGGATCACTGGACTACCAGGGCTTAAACGTCCATCACTATCACCCATGATCTGGTATGGGAGTTAGGGGGGATTCCATTAGACTGACAGGGTGTGTTCCTGTATTTGGACCTACTGGCGATCATGGCTATGGGAGGAAGGGGGGTACCACTGGATCACCAGGGCTTGTGTGCATTTCATGTTTACCACAATCATGGTTATGGGGCAGAGGTGCCCCTGGACACCTCTCAGGCCACACAACTGTCTGTGCAGGATGCCGGGCGCAGTTCGCCCGGCTGCCTGTGCAATGCATGCAAATGGGGCCATAATGGCATGCAAATGGCCCCTTCTGTGCCTTGCATACATTATGGTCCCATTTGCATGCCCAAGTCTGAATATCACAGGTGTTGTGCCCAGTCCAACTACAGTTGTGCTGGAGCATTCTCAGTTCTCCCTGTCCGGGGAATGCACCGGCACATTGTCATTGCACCATGCACATTCTGTGCCATATTTATAGGCGATGCACCATGGCACATCACCTTTGAATATCTCCCTGTCTTTGCCCCTTTGTATCTCAGCTGTGCTGCACCCCCTCTTTTGCCATTGCCCAGTGCAGTCTGAATATCTCCCCCTGTGTGTATTGTTTTTGTTATTATGAGTATGTTATAAAATCTGTGGCTTTGTACTCCATGTTTATATGTCTTGTAATGGTCGATGACCAAACAATAAAAAATAAATCTTTATTATTATTACCTGATATATTGGGGGCAATGAGAGCAGGGAAGTACTGGGTCCTCGGGGGACTGAGCTCTTCCCCTAGGACTGGGACAACTGTGAGCTGCTTCAATAGGGTGGTGAAGTGAGATATGGCAGGTATAGCAACTCTGGATGGTGGTTTCTAGTGGTGTCAAGGCTTTGGGGCTCCCTGCAAGGTACTGTGGCACTGAGTGCTATTTCCCAGTCAGTCCTCCAATGTGTGTGTGTGTTACATAATGGCTTCACAGTTCACGCTAAACTACCTTTTATGATTTGGTAAGCCATCATCAGAGCAGCTAGCTTTCCTATTATTTTTGACCAGAGTTATTTTTTATTTTATTTAAGTGCTGAACTTATGACTTTACTTGTTTTACTAACTAAACTATGTGGCATGATACAGTAGTCTGCTCCACTCACACAAAAAGCTGGTAATCTGGCAAATCCAGGACTGTGTGGAATTATCTATGCTAAATAGCCTTCTGGGAAAGACAATCAATTAAGAATAAAATGTTTTTCCATAAAATATGTTATACTTTCATGTTAGTTTCATGGGTTCCTAGAAGTCAGTGAACATACAGCAATGAAAATAAAATGAAAGCGAAATACATCAGTTCTACAGTATTTCAGGTGAACTTTAAAGATCCCATTGCACTGCTTGGAAAGAGCAAGGCATTTCCCACAGTGTTCTGACCAAACTTCCCCACTCACTAAGCTTAATGTTCTCATTGTGTTCTATGAACTTGAACCTGCCATGTTCAGTGGGCTCTTAGTTTTTAGAAGCATTATCTTGTTCCTAGTTCACATTTGCTCAAGCCAACCAAATCAATACAAGCACCTGTGAGCTTCTGAACAAGACTCAAGGCACACATGCTTGCCACGAGTCAATGTCAATGCTGTGTTACCTGACACTTCCCCACTACCCTCCTGCCTGAGCACTTACCTCACACCTACTAAAGCTGGGAGCCCTAATCCTTCTCTACTGGCTCTCCTCCTAACATATTCTATTTGTGTAATTGTGACCCAGTTGTTGCTGTGGCTCTCCTCCATTGTTTCACTTCTGCTAATCACTGTAAAATGTTATGTAATATGTCATTGCTATATGTTCACCTGTACATACTATAACCTACATCTATACTAATTGCGTATCCTACTAGTCCTGTAACTCCCAGATTGCCCCTGAAAAAGGGACCTCTTGGGCCCAGTGGGCCTACCCGGTCATCAAAATTCAATAAATAAATAAATAAATCAGTGAGACTGATATTAATTTGATGAAACTGAACCAATCGCTCTACCTTAACTTCATAATATCATATGAGGTGTTAGAGAAATGAAATGATTACAGTTTTCAGCAAGTTTTCATCCTATGATGATGTTATTTCAAAGTGCCCTGGCCCATGTTGTAAAAGAACATAAATGTTCCTTCAGCAAATGAAAACTGCTGAAAATAACAAATTCCAGTTAATACCAATTGAAATATGAGCCACAGTTTGAGTTATTTAACTGACTGTGAACCATGTGATGCCACTCTTCTCCTTCTCTTTATTAAATAGCATTATATTTTCCAGAAATAAATAGAATAATAGATAGGTTCTGGTGTATTACAAGGCAGTAATTCCATCGAGAGGTTCTGGGGATACAAGAAACCTCGAGAGCGAAGCTCGGGAGGTTTCTTGTATCCCCAGAACCTCGAGATGGAATTTCTGCCTTCTAAAACACCAGAACCTATTTGTTATTTTTGTAATATATGGATGTAGGAATTTTAATTTCTTACTTGTGCCTGATGTACGGAAGGGCCATGGTCTGCAGAGTTAGTAAGACTCAGTGTCATTCTCCTCCTCCTCACACCACCCCCACTCCTGCTCCCACTTCCAGTCCCATTCAGTGATGTTTCTCTCACAAAAAAAGGAAACAAAACTCGGTTCACACAGTAGTCACATCGGTAATCCCAACTATACTATTACGAGGACCGGAAGTATAGTATTATTGGGCCGGAAGTATACTATTACGAGGACCGGAAGTATACTATTACGGGACTAACTACTGTATTACAAGGAATTTTTTGTATGTATTTTGGGGGTATTATTTTCACTATCCATATATTACAATGGAATAACCTTCCCAGTGAGACTATGGAAACTAGCACTGATCAGCAGTCAAAGTAGGAATAAACAGACACCTTGGGGATAATGGCATGTAAGGGTTACAGAACACAAGTAGTAGTAGTAACATTCTGGCTGATAAGCCTAGACATGTGCCTATATACTAACTGGGTACAGTTACGGTTATGCACCAGGGTAGATGAAGGGAGAAGACGGATTTCCTTTAAATCATCACAATAGTATTGCTATAAAGAATTTTAAGTTATATTTAACAAGTAATTTTTAATAGTTCCAGCTGTTTCTTTTGTTGAAAATAAAACAGTAATATCTGCATGATGATTCTTTCTACCATAGGCTGTTTACATTATTAATTGCTGGTTAGTCATTTCTTTTCCATTGGAGTGACAACAAATTTTCTTAACTTCCACTTTCAATTCATGTTGCACATTGCAGGATAACAAAACCCAATGCACATCTGGCAATAACACAGCGTTGTTGAACTGGTCTGCCTTTTATGTACCCCCTGCATCCAATCAAACAGATCCCAAAATACAATAAAGTAGCATCAGGAGGTCTGGTAGCTTTTCGAGGGGGCATAGCAGGGACTAGTAGAATAAACAGATACAATTCTTACATCCGGAAGGTGGGGTCTTGATGCTGCTTTCACAGTTTAAAATAATTTCAGACATTCTGGTGCTTCTTTTTTAAATCATACTGTACACTCTTATAAGGCAACATATTGTGTGTCACTGGAGAAGTGTGAACTCCCCAACAGTCTATTTCTGTCTGTCATCTTTTGTAAATCAATGTTTGCCTTTCAACAAAAACATCGTAGGACAGTACTGGCTTTTCCTTTCTTTTGTGATCACAAGGAAGACACATTGTGGTATAAATGGAATGGATGAAGGCATAGTTAATCTTGGGCAAAGTTTTAACTGCTTCAACCAATTAACATCTTCCTCAATAAACATTTCTGTCACACCCCATGCATCTCATTATTTCTGATTAATTTTTACATGTACATTTTGTTTGTTTTCTGCTCTTTTTTATCTGCCCTGCCATGTGACTGCTGGTGACTGTATCTGTCCTATATTATGACTGCTAGTGATCAGAACGCTATATAATTTGTGGTAGGCTGAGTACATCAGCAATTATTCATGATTATGTTGGGCATGCCCATTCACTAATGGTACTGGTAGAGGTTTTGTAGGCTGCCACAGTAGTGGCCCCAACCTTATTTCTTGGTCTGGTCTGGACATGCCCTGTTTAATTCTGACCAGATGGCTATTCACCTTTTATTAAGCTTACTAATTGAGCTATTATTTATAGTTGCTAAGGAAACTGCCTTTTTTGTCTGTCCAGGCCCCTGGTGTGCACAGTAGTGTACTGCATGCCAAGTAGTAACAATGTACTTTTGACAACAGCATGACCTACACTAATTTTGGCACTAGTGTCATTCCCACCACATTCCTTTTTTATTACCGCAAATCAGGCATTGGTGGGAATTTTTTTCACTAGGGCATTTCAACCCTGACCTCTATGGGTCTGAGCAGCCTGGATGTCATCTCCCCAGCCATGTCCACTTACTCTTTTTGGCTCCAGTGAAGGGAGGGCTCTATCTCTACTCCTCACACTTTTTTAGAATGTGTTTCCTCTTCTGCCAGGTTTTGAGCAAAGCAATCCTACTATCAACCTTAGTTTCAAGGCCTCCCAAACCTACTCTCATGAGACCCCTTCAGGAATGCAGAAACAGTAGGGTAAGTCTTAAAAGTGTGAGTTCTTCTTCCAGCCTTACCAAAGGACTATGTGTGAACTCATGCCACATTTGTATTTGATGGATGTGCTAACATTCAGCACATTTATCTTTGATTCAGCCCAATCAAACATTTGGGACCCTTTGGATCATTTCAATATTCAGCTAAATAAATAAAAGAACATAAAACTCTAGCACTTCCTTAGTAGCCCATGCTAGTCCTCTAGCCAATTATCTCACCACACCAATCACTTTCCACCACCCTCAACAAACATTGTTTTAATCAAATACAAAAAACTGACTGGAGGAATAGGGGCATGGAAGATGATGTGATTGCCTGTTCTGGGAAAGGGAGGCTGGAGGAGTTACTATTACAACTATGTATAGCCTGTTAGACCCCCATAGCAAGGACCCAGAATATCTGTGGCCAAAGAGTCAAAGCCAAACCAAGGAAATGTCTGGCTGAGGGAATGGTGTGATCATGTAGGATGTGGATTTGTGGGGGACTAAGACCTTTCACGGGGAATTTCCTTCATCTTGCAAGGGATAGGACTTGTATACAGTGGCAGAAATTAGACATCTGCATGGATAGTCTTTCAAAATGAAAATGGGTTGCTGGTGCTGGGAATTCCCTTGTAGGTGGTAGGAACAGGGTGAACCCAGCAGAGGATCCCCAGAAATGGAAACAGGGCCAGGGAAAGCCAGCTGTGACAGGGGCTAGAGACAAATGAAAGTAGTGAATGATTGAAAAGGCAGCAAATGCACACATATCAGGGAAGTGGATGGGATGAGGAAAGAATGGATGGAATACAGAGGGCATCAGTTATGACGGGAGGGGTAAGACAAGTGCATGGAAGTTAGTTTGCCTACACAAAAGATGTTTAAACAACAAGATCAGTGAACTGCAGGTGTGGGTGGCAGAGGGTAAGTTATACTTAGTGACCATTGTGGAGACATTGACCGGAAGTAACAATGGCTGGGCTCTATCAGTTCAAAGGTATACTTTATTTAGGAGAGACAGAGGGAAGGGTAAAATGGGAGTTGTAGCCCAATTCATTAGGGAAGGTACTGAGGTGATAAGGATGGGACTATAAACAAGGATGGGGAAGAGATATGGAATCAGTCTGGGTATATCTGAAAATAGCTGTTGCTAAGAGGGTTAGATAGGGGTGATCTACAAACTACCAGGACAGAATGAGGAGGAAGACAGAGTGTTAGGGAAAAAATCAGAAGAACAGCCTCAGAAGGGGCTCTAGCTTCAGTAGGGAACCTTTACCTGCCAGACACAGACTGGGAAATCCCTGAAGCAATTAGCACAGGGAGTCAGGTACTGTTCGGTATGTTTCAGGACTGTTTACTTGAGCAGCAGGTCAAGGATCCCCAATGGCAGGACAGCATACTCAGTTTGGTACTTACCATTGGTACTTACCAGTTCAGAGATGGTGGTGGGGGGGGTGACTGTTAAAGAACTGGTAGGGTTCAGTGACCACAACACTGAGTGACTTGAACTGATGGGGAAAACATTGTCCCACCCTTAAAAAAACAATGGTTCTGTACCTCGAGCATGCTGATTTTGCAAAGGTGCAGGAACTAACCAGAGAAAGATTGATAGGTATATATCAGATCAAGGGGGTGGACTAAAACTGGGGTAGTATTAAGGGGACACACTTTGAGGCAACTGAATTTTGTACAAATAAGGTGCAAAAAAGAAACAGGAACAAATGGCTGACCCAGTTCTCAAATGGAGTCATGGAAGCTTTGAGGGCAAAAAGAAGAGCCTTCACTGAGTATAAGTGGTACAAGGATAAGAAGCCTGGCAAGAAGCAAGACTGGAGGCCAAGAGGACAAAGGTAGACACAGAGCTGTAGATTGTTGAGGGAGTAAAAGGTGGAAAAAATAAATTTAAGGTACATAAGGGCAAAAAGGAAAACAAAGGGGATAGCTATGTCCATATGTTTCAATTTCTCTTTTCATCAGTATTTAAGAGTTTTACATTTTAGCTTTTACTACATGATGTGATTGTACTGTTTAGTAATATTTTCCTTTTTTAAATTTTTTATTAATTGTAATCTCTGTGAGGCGCCCAGAGCCTCTGGAAATGGGTGCCATACAAATACAATTTGCCTTGCCTAGTTGGGAGGAGGGTAGAGGAAGATTACAAGCTGAAGGTAAATGTACTAAAAAGTTACTTCTGCTTGGTATTCATGGTAGAGGACAAAGGTTTCTTGCTGAAGCATGGTATTAAGGTTGCTGGAGGGGGGTGTCAGGATATGGGTGGAATACGGCTCTTAGATGAAAGGGTAAAAAAGGATCTAGAATCTCTCTGGGTAGAAAAGGCACCAGATAAGATTTTTATCTGGGAGACAGGCACAGGATAATATGAGAAGGACCCTGCATGCAATAAATCACCAGAGTAGCACAAAGCAGAAAGCCATGATCATGAGTATGGATGCTGAAAAACATTTGATCAGGTTGACTGGAATTATCTTTATAGAGTCCTTCCTGGGTTTTGCTTTTCCACTGACTTTAATAGACTATTGCAGGACTTTATATACTGCCCCACAAGCATATGTTAGAGCCAGTGGGCATCTGGCATAACAATCAAGAAAAACATGGGGGGTGGGGTGCTAGATTTTCAAAGCCCATAAAAGTCTGCAGTTGTGGGGAAAAAAACTGGTGCAAATGTGTCTCCACTTGTGGAGCTGCAGTTTTTCCTGTAGCTCTGATATTCTCAAAAGTGTAGCCAGTTTATGACAGGCTCCAGGATTTAATGCCACCTGCGGACAATTTTTTGATGCAACTGCGAGTAAAAGCTATGCCTGCTGGTACCAGATGTAACATATCCTGCAGCTCTGCCAGCTGAAATTTAGAAACTCCACAGGTGTGGAGGCTTCACACTGCAGCTGGGGTTGCAGGTCAGGACTTAGTCCCCAACCATTTTAAAAATCCTGAACAGGGTTACTATCTGCTAGAATGAACATAAACTAGCACTTTATGGACAGGACGTGTTCTTGTATTTAACAGAACTGCATACGTCCCTGCCGCAAGTCCTTGAACTCATCAATGATTTCAAGCAATTTTCAGGATACACATTAAACATGATGAAGACAAAGGTCTTGACATTAAGTTATACCTTTACATTGGACTTCCAGAGAAGTTTCTCAATGAAGTGGGTGTTACAAAAATTGAAATAACTGCAACTATATTTACAATCCCAGAACACTGCATTATATAAGGACAATTATGTACTGCTGCTACAGACCATTAAAGAAGACATTAGTAGATGGTCCCTGCTCCCCTTTCCACTACACTGCAGAATACAAGTGGTCAACATGAATATCTTCCAATGGGATCGATACTTATTTCCATATGCTGATGCTGCAGAGACATTTCCAAAACAAAGTACATTACAGAAGCAAGTTGCCTGTTGCCACTGTAATGTACCCACAGGACCCCGGCACTGCTTTCTCCAGGATTTGCATCCTCCCGAATCAACTCCAACTCAGAATTGACAAACCTAATATGCGGGGGTTCATGGTAGAACCCCCACAAAATGGTTCTCAATGGTTATGCCGACCGCAACATGGTCAAGCATAAATCCATCGCTGTTGTGTCTCGTCGAAATAAAGTTGTTGCTACATTGTCATGGATCCACTTATTTCAAAGTGCCACAATAAGTTTAACTAAATCCTGGTTTCAAGAGCTACAAAAGCAGATATATAAATTCATAATGGTGAAGAGTAAGCATAGGGTCTGCAGTGAAATGGTGTTAGTGGATAAACCCATAAGGAGTGGACCTTCCCATCGCTGGAGGATTACTGGTTCTTTGCTCAGTTGAAACAAGTATTACTTTGTGGAAACACTAACTATAGTGTGCACTGGAAATCACTTCAAGTAGAAATGTTGAATAAAGATCAACTTACTGCATTATTATTTCAGACCACACTGCACCATCTGGTGGAAGACATCTCTTTTGGTGCAGTAAATATTATGCTAAAGCATTGGAGAGTTGCTTTAAGAGACCCAGAATACAAAAACATCTCTGGAGATATAATTGGCTGGTCTCAGATCCATTATTTGCCACTAGTAAAATAGACCCCTGGTATTGACAGCAGGCCAGAACAGGGATGCAACATCCAACCAAGCCAAACTTTTAATTGGAAATGCTGTTAAAACATTTACAGAATCTGTAGCAGAATTTGGCTGGAGCAACCATGATTGATTTAAATACTTCCAAATATGGGATTATGTAAATGGGGGTTAAGACATGAGTTACAACCACAGGAGGAGGAAATACAGGACAAAGAGAAGGAGGAGCTCACACAGGTAACTCTAGTGGGGTCACTACAGCAGAACTGGGCCATATCCACCCTATATCAATTTCTCAGACATGAAAAGGATACCTCAGCAGCCCACTTGAGACTGAAATGTCAGACAGAGAGCCTTTGGTGATTCCTAGAAGGGAAAATACCACTGGCTCTTTGTGTGCTGATGTAATTTTGTGATTTTACTGTTTGTAATTGCCTTTAGCATGCATTCCCTGGAGCTCTGCATTTACATTACAGGAGGAGGAGCTATAGTCCCTTTGTCTTGTACTTAGGACTACAACTCAGTGTTATAGATCACAAACTGCTTTTGGGGACTAATATCAGGCTTTTAGCAGCAGCCTAAGTAGTGGGGCACTGTTTAAATTATTTTTTAAGTTGAATTGGAAGAGTTTCTCTCCTCACTCACTCTTGACCTCAGAACAGCACTTCCACATCATCTGCTTCACTATTTAAACACGCACTGCGGCGAGCACATTTAGTAATTGCCTTTGGTGATTCCTAGAATCAAAAATGCCTCTGGCTCTTTGTGTGCTGATGTAATTTTGTGATTTTACTGTTTGTAATTGCCTTTAGTGTGCATTCCCTGGAGCCCTGCACTTACACTGCAGGAGGAGGAGCTGTAGTCCCTTCGACTTGTACTTAGAATTACAACTCAGTTTTATAAATCACAAACTGCTTTTGGGAACTAATATCAGGCTTTTAGCAGCAGCCTGAGTAGTGGGGCACAGTTTAAATTATTTTTTAAGTTGAATTGGAACAGTTTCTCTCCTTGTGTGCTTCTGACCTCGAAACAGCACTTCTGTGTCATCTTCTTTACTATTTAAACATGCACTGCAGTGATCAGGCTGAGCCCGAGCAGGGCAAGCGTGCATTGTCGCACGAGAAGACGCGCACAAAGACATGCACGTCTGCACATGTTTGTTGTGTTTGGAGGGTGTAGAGGGATTCAGAAAAGCATACATTTGGTCTGCAGTTAACAATATGAGGTAATTTGACTAAATCTAGGCAAGATAATCCCACTGTATCTATTCCTATGCTCTGAGTTAAATTTGCAGGCTTCTCGTTACCTAACTCCATATCATTGGCTGTTGTATAACTGAACCTCATAAACCTTTACCCCTGTATTAGTCCAGTATTAGTAATCTGCCAGTGGTCTCTTACTTATAGTTGTTCAATATAAACATTCATACCCCTCTGTGAACTATTTAATTAAACTTCTCTTCTGTTGAAAATATCAGTACTACTCACTCACTATACTGTCTTTAACTCCTCTACTGGTTAAAATGGATATTAATGAAGGATTTGTTACCCTTACTACTGGGGAAATTGCTATGGCATGCATCTTGTGCAACAACTTCTCTTTAGAAAGCAACACATGTTTTGAGGGGCTAAAATGTAACCAATGTCAAGGAAATGAACACCTTAGAGAAAAGATACTTGACTTACAGAAAATTATTGATCAATTGAGGCAGACCAACGATATCGTAAACCAGAAGACATCTCTCTTAAGCACTCAAAACTTTAATAAAACTAAAAAAATGAAATGCAAAAAAGAAACAGAGAAGACGATAGTGATGATGACCAGGAGTGGCAAATTGTAACTAATAAAACAAACTGTAAAAGAGGTAGAAGAGCCATGGAGTTTGATATCCCCATGCAAAATTCCTACACCCCATTAACTGAGCTAGAACCAGGCTTTATAGTGGATTATCAGACTAACATTACCCCCCTACCCATAATCGGTTTAAAATCATTACTGCTCAGTTTCATGCAGAATATGATTCAGCTGATAAGATTTCTATTCCTCTAGGTAATTCAACCTGTAACACAGTGGCCCAACCACTGTTATTTCCTCTGACTGTGGATTCCTTGATAGAGGAAGTTGACATAAGTGCATTTCCCCTCAAATCTGGACCCAATTGAAATTACAGATACTACCCCCTCTAGACAAATATATGTGTTGGGAGACAGTATGATCAAATACATTGATGCCCACATATGTAAGAATGATAAAGAAAATAGAACTCGCTCCAGCTTTCATGGAGCTTGGATTAGGGACATAGAATGAATGGCACCTAACATCTTGGAATCAGCAGGGCCCAGCACCCTAGTGGTGGTCCATGCTGGTACTAATGACGTGAATAAATTCACCATCAAGGATATCAAAAACAGTTATATTTCCCCAGTTAGTTTATTAGAAGACAGGGGATGTGAGATCATTATCTCAGAAATCCTGCCTGTTCCCAGAGCAATGACTAAAATTAAAAACAAAACCAAAATAATTAACGAATGGTTATGGAAATGGACATTAAATAGACATATGGACTGTATAACCTATTGGGAAAAATTATTTGACAACTATAGTCTATTTAGCTGAGATGGTTTATACTTGAGTAAAAAGGACACTTTGGTTCTCAATAAAATCATGCTAACAAAAACTGAGAAACATTTAAACTAAATACTCGGAGGCAAAAAGGGGTCCAATTAAATCCAGACAACCCAAACTCCGTACTTTTCTGCAAGGCCTCAACCACTTCTTATAAGTTTCTCATAACTGATGCTAGAAGTCTGAATTCCACTAAACTTAGTGAACTTTCAGCTATTATCAGTAGTAAAAGAATTTACATTATTGCCATTACTGAAATATGGTGGGATGGCTTGTCTGATGGAGTAAACATTCCTGGTTATAATTTAATTCACAAAAATAGACCTATCAGAAGAGGAAGAAGCGTCTGCCTCTACTTAAAGGAATCTATTATCTTCAAAGAGGTTAATAATATAGATGATATCTTAGAAGGCTGCTTTATTCAACTTAAAAATAAACCAGAAAAACCTCTTATCTTAGGAACTGTATATAGACCTGCATTGGCGGATACACACTATAATGAGAATCTATGTGCTTTAGTTATTCCCTAACCAATAAATCTGATATCCTTTTATTGGGAGACTTCAATCTTCCTGGAGTTAATTGGGATCAGCTGACAGCAAAAAAATCAGGTTGGCTCCCAATTCTTGGATCTATTTATTACCCTTGGCCTCAATCAATTAGTATCAGAACCAACAAGGGACAATAATATATTGGATCTAATATTGATAATATTTCCATAACTAATCCCCTAAGTAATAGTGATCATAATATAATACTGTTTGATCTGGTCACTTCCCTAACCACTAACAAAACCACTGGTTTGAGACTTAACTATCCTAGGGGTAACTATGACGCCATTAGATCCTCTTTAGATAAAACTGATTGGTCCTTTTTATTTTCCAACCTTAATGCTGTGGATAGTTGGAATTTACTAAAACACATCTTAAATCAGTTGTAATCATTATATGTCCCCATTAAGAAAATATTCCCTAACAAGGGCAAGATCCCACCATGGTTTACACCAGACATTCATAAACAAATCAAAAGAAAAGAAGCTACATATTACAAAATGAAAAAAAACAAATATAACTATTTCATTATTCAAAAAGGAGGTAAAAAAAGCTAAAGCCCTAATTAAAGTTGAAAGAAAGAAACTAGAATTTAATCTTGCTCTCTCTAAAGGGAACACTAAAGCATTCTATGCATATGTTAATTCCTACAAAAAGACTGTGAACCATATTTCTTCTATGGTCAAAGATGGCAAGGATATTAATAATACTCAGGAAATAGCTAAAATCTTCAATGAGCATTTTTGCTCTGTTGTTTCGAGAGATGACATCACTCATCATACATAGATACATAGACAGTGTCGGCAGATAAGGGCCTATGGCCCACCTAGTCTGCCCATTTGAGCTTGTAAGTTCAGTTTGTTTTCCTTGAAGTCTATTTCCCCTTACCCCTGACCTCTAGAATTCCTTTATGTCTATCCCATGCATTCTTAAATCCCGTGATTGTTTCAGCCCCCACCACTTCCTCTGGCAGGGTGTTCCACTTGTCCACCACCGTTCTGTGAAGAAATTCTTTTCATGTTTCCTCTGAATCGTCCTCCCTCCAACTTCATCCCATGCCCTCTAGTCCTGAAACATCTTTTCACTTAAAATAGTGTTTTCCTGCACCCTGTTCCTCCCTGTAAGATACTTGTATGTCTCTATCATATCCCTCTCTCCTCCTCTCCTCCAGGGAGTACATGTTCAGTTCCTTCAACCTGTCTTCATAGGACTTGTGATGCAACCCATGCACCATCTTTGTTGCCCTCCTCTGAACCTTCTCTACCCTGTCTATGTCCTTCGTAGGTATGGTCTCCAGAACTGTACACTGTACTCCAGGTGGGGCCTCACTAGTGTCTTGTATAGCGGAATTATGACCTCCCTTTTCCTGCTGGTGATGCCCCTGCCTATACATCCCAGCATTCTATTTGCTTTACCTGATGCATTGTCACACTGTTTCCCTACCTTGAGGTCATCAGAGATGACAACCCCATGCATTACATCTCCCCTCTCACCATCATGAATTTATCACATACGACAAAATTAAAATAGCAATCCATTCTCTTAAGAAAAATTCTTCCCCTGGACCAGATAACCTCAACAACTATCTCTTTTCAGAAATTATTGACCAATTGGTTGTCCCATTGTACATCATTTTTAACAAATCACTGGCCACAGGGGATGTTCTTGAGGACTGGAAGAAGGCAATCGTTGTTACCATTTTCAAAAAAAGGTAGTAAAAAAACAAACTAACAACTATAGACCAATCAGTCTGACTTCTATTGGGAGTAAATTAATGGAAAAACTTTAAAAAACAAAACTGAAAAGGAAATAATCACCTTGCATTTAATAGACACTACACAGCATGGCTTCCAAAAAGGAAGATCATGCACAACCAATTTGATTACCTTTCATGAAAAGGTGAGCGCACGTTTGGATCAAAGCACCCCAGTGGACATCATATATCTTGACTTCAAAAAGACCTTCAATTTGGTTACTCACCTTTCTTTAATAAATAAAATGATTAGTTTAGGTTTCAGTAATTAATTAACCAATTGGCTGATGGATAGGTCACAAGGAGTTAAAATAGGTAACTTGTTATAATCTAGCATTAAAGTGACTAGTGGAGTCCCCTAGGGATCAGTCCTAGGCCCCATACTGTTTGGTATTTACATTAGTGACCTCCATATTGGTGTGTCCAATAAAATCTGTAAATTTTCAGATGACATGAAACTCTAGGCCGAGGTTGACAATCCTGAAAGAATATTGCTCTTACAGAAGGACTAATGGGTAATTGAATTATGGGCCCGTAACAATAAAATGAAATTTAATTCTGAAAAATTTGCTGTTATTCATCTTGGAATTAAAAATGTCATTTCTGACTACTATCTGAACAATTCAAAAATGAATAGCTCAAAGATAGAAAGAGACTTAGGAGTACTTATTAATGGCTTCTTCACTTCTACTGATCATTGCCGAAAAATTGCTCAGACTGGTAATAATATTCTCTCAGCCATTAAAAGAACCTTTGTAAGTAGAAGTGAGTGTTGTTTACTACCATTATATAAGTCTTATATTCATCAACATACAGATTACGCAGCCTCTTTCTGGGCACTATATCATAAAAAAGACCATAAAATGGTAGACAGTATGCAAAGAAGGATAACCAAATTGATACCAAGAGTCAAACACTTGCCATATGAACAAAGACTACAGGCACTTGACCTAAATGACCTCAAATTATGACGTGATCGTGGTGACATGTTGCTTTTGTATAATATTTTGAATGACCGTACATTAATGGAATGTGCTAATATCGAAATTGCTTCCAAACCCAACAATCTAAGATCTCATAACAGACAAATCAAGATTCCAAAGTATTGTACTACAGAAAGACAATTTTATTTTACAATAAAACCTGCCTCTCTCTGGAATTCATTACCCAGCTCAGTGGTGAATAGGTCTTCCTTCACATAATTTAAAGCTGAATTAGACAAACTCTTTCTGGGTTAGTGTTTAATCTACCCTGCTTGTGCAGGGAAGGTGGTCTCGATGGGCCTAGAGCCTCCTTCCATCTTTTACATACCGAGAGTAACCAAGAGTAAATACACCTTATGGAAAAACAAGGGAGGAGGATATGGGAAAGCTCCTTCAAATTTTCTTCTTCCCTGAGGAGGCATGAACTTGTGTTGACAATTAAAACTAGATACTTTTTCACACCCTCACTGATTGCAAAATGCTATGGGACAGGGAGAGCTCACTGCTGGAGGGATTGTGCAGATACAATCATCACCCACACACATTTTTCGGACATGTAGCACAATTCAAGAATATTGGAAAGCTATAGAAAAGAGATTGCAACAGCTCTTTTCCATAGGAGATCCCCCAAACCTCTAATATTTACTAGTTGGCCTTAAACAGCAACTAATTAAGGGAGTGTCAATTAAATATTTGCGGTTCAGCTGTATAACAGCAGCATATAAAACTATCACTAGATGCTGGCTAAGGAAAGACCCTCCATAAATACAAGAATGGAACACAATTGTTGAGGAAATTATTGAAATGGAGAGACTAGCTTATCAGGCACAAGAAAGAATAAAGGCCTACGTACTTAGGATGCCAAGATGGGAGACTGCTTAGGATGACACGCTCAAATGTTGAAATGCACTCCAACTGAAGGAAAATTACAAAGAAGAAAATTATATGCTTTAATTCAATTAATTTTAGTGCAGTGACTCTAAATGATTGCCGGTCAAATGTACACAGCTCTCTCTCTTTAGGGGAGAGCTGTGTAAATTTGACCGGCAATCATTTAGAGCCACTGCACTCAAATAAATTGAGTTTAAGCATTTAATTTGCTTCTTTGAATTTTTCCTTTGATTGGAGTTCATTTCTACATTTGAACTTGTTGAAGTCAGGGCTTGCAACACCTGATCTGCACCCTTCACTGGCAACAGAGTGCGGGAGCCTGTTTTTGGAACTTTGCATAGGATGACAGTGATGGGGTATGGAGAGCAGTATGATGGAGGAAAGGCATTACTAAACTTAATTTAGGGGGTGCTGAATGAGAGTCCTAAGAGAGGGGGTGGGGATGTTTCATAACTCTTTTCTGACTGCCACTCCCCCATGCATTTATTATCACTTATCACTGTAATACAACATAAGAATGACCATTGAAGCAAGAGGTTCTGCTGCACTTTGGAGTTTCTTTTTTTTTGTGGGTACTGTTTTATACAAATAGTAAAAAAATATAATTACATTTATTTCATGTTTTAGAGTGAATGTTTAGCACCTGTACTGTCATTGTCTGTGAGTTAGCATGGTTTCTGTCATGCTTACTTGTATTGTAAGTACTGAAATCTATTAATAAAACAAGTGTAAAAAAAAGACGAAGCACCAGCCCCAATTGCTGGTACCCACAAGTACTTTGGAAACTGGCTGAAAAACTGGCAATACCCTTAACCCATCTATTTAATGACTCAATGATATCTGGCATGGTGCCAGTGGATTGTGGACAACAAATGTCGTACCACTCCACAAGTGGGGGACAGGGAGAATCTGGGCTACTATAGGCCTATCCATCTTATCTCCATTGTAGGTAAGCTGAAGGAAACCATGGTCAAAGAAAGCTTGGCAACCTACTTAGAGAACAGTGGACTACAGGCAGCCTGGGTTTGTGTCAAAGAGATAATGCCCAATCAACTTAATACTGTTTTTTGATTGGGTCACCAAGGCAAGTAGCAAAGGGCAGGAGGTAGATTTGCTCTGCTTCAACTTCAGCTAGGCCTTCAATTCAGTACCATGCAGGAGAGTGCTGAAGAAGTTCGAGGACTTGGGAGAACAGCAGAGTTTAGTTTGGTGGGAAAGAAGAAGGCTTAAAGCTGACATGTTGGCACAGCCATAGAACTACTGCTTGTAATGTTCAGTAGTGAGCTTGAGACATCAGAAGGCCAGCCAGGGGGAGGAGGATGGAGCATCCAGAGGACTGTTGTCCTCTACTGGGAGAAGGGATTGCAGTACACAGTATCCACCTGGCCCTTAGTGGTATGCTTAGGGGAAAGGCACCCAGGACTGCTTAGTACAGGCAGGAGGGGCAGGCGGACACTGACTTGTGGCTTGTAGGAGCATGCACCACACATTATTGAGTCATTGCATGCCATGCCCCTCAGAGGGAGAAAACAGAAATCCTAATCTGCAGCAGGATGGCACTTAGACCCTCACAAGCCATGCACCTGGCTAGCTAGGCTCACTGGTTCAACTGCTAGATCCAGTTTGTGGCAAAGGGTTGGGGGGACCCTGCTGATCCTGTCAAGGGGAGCCAGCCCTGTGGGTGCTGGCCAGTGATAAGTCCCAGTGAACATCAGGTGAAGGGGCTAGAGGGTCTAAGCAGAATGGGGCTGATCAGTGGAGCAGGGGGATAAAAAGAAAGCAGATGACTTGGGGGAACACAGCAGAAGATAATGATGTATGGTGTTAAATTGGGGGACAAAGAGGTCACAAGCAAAGTGAAATAGGAATTTGTCCAGGGATCTGTCCTATTTAATATACGCATAAGTGAAATAGAGGAAGGTATCCAAAGAAAGTTCTGTCTCTTTGCTGATGACAGAAAACTATACAGCAGGATACATCAGAAGAAGGTGTATTGGAACTCTAGAAGGACCTAAAAAACTAGAAAGATAGTCAAAGGTTTGGCAATTGAGAATCAATGCCAAGAATTGCATGTGTACTCACCTTGAAAGATGGAATCCATGCGCAAAATTTTGGATGAAGGAGTTAGATGGGCTACAACCACAGAGGAGGGGGATCTGGGGGTCATAATCAGTGACTTCCTCAAGCAAATGACTCATAGCAACAAAGTATAAAGCAAGGCATTGAGGCTGCTGGAGTGTATAGAAGAGGAGGTTTGACAGTAGGAGAGGCAAAATGATTCTGCCACTGTACAGATAAATGGTGAGGCCTCACATGGAGTATTGTGCCCAGTTCTGTAGTTGTGACCTGAGGAAGACATTGATAGACTAGATCTGGTACAGTGAAGGGTCACCAAGATGATCCAAGGTCAGCAAGGCAGGCCTTATGAGGATCAGTTGAAGGCCCTAAAGATGTAACCACTGGAGGCCAGGCAGAAATGGGGAGGGATATGATTGAAACATATTTATGTATTTGAAAAGTTTCATCAGGAAAAGAACACTGAGCAGCAATTGCTCATTTCCAGGTGTGTCCTGGGGGGAGGGGAAAGGAGTAGCAAGCAGCAAACAATTTACAGCAAGGTCAACAATTACAGGCAATCAGGAAGAGAGACACTGTGAGCATAGCATACAGTAAGTGAAATAGACTTATTATGCATTATATAGATGTACACAGTAATTAGACCTGTACACATTTATAACAATTTTGTATATTTATACAGTTATACATTATCTAATAGCTTGATGGAGACTGAACATCACAGAAAGTGGTGAGCAGAATACTTTGATATAGAAGAGGGGAGGGGTGAAAGATTAAGGGCAGTGTCAAGAAGATGATAAGAAGTTTCAAAGGGGGGAATTTAAGGGCAGTTGCAAGAGGAGGAGAAAAAAATGTTGTAGGAGGGAGGAGAGAGCAGATGGAGAGGAGGTGTGATGAATAGAAGGGGAAGGGGAATTCCTCAGTTTTGAGAAATGGTGAGAAAAGGCAGCTTGACCAGCAGCAGTGGACCTATAAGGGATGGCCAAGATCCAAAAGTCATAGCTAAGGAGGGAGGGAGAGATAGAGAGGTAGGAGAGGAGACAGCCAGACCAGAATTTAGATGATAGATTGGCATAATAGGAACATTGTCTGTCCTCAAGAGAGGGTGCAAGGAGGTCAGTCAAGGGCAAACCAACAGAAGGAATGGTAGACAGCATCCATTCTCATTAGGGAAGTTGTGGGAGCAGCACTGTGGACTACGTCACTGTAGTCGAAAACTGGTAGGATCATTTTCTTTACCAGAGTGCTCTGAGCAGGCAGTGGGATAGAATTTCTATTTCTGTACAATGCACCTAGATTGGGATGCAGTTTTCTGAGTATGGCATCCACATGTCTAGAAAAGTTGAAGTGCTGGTCTAATCAGACCCTGAGGTATCTAAGGGATAGGGTGTCCTCCAGCTGAGTCCCATATAGAGTGTGGAAGGAGGGAAGGGAGGGGAGCTGAGAGAGTCTCTGCCTTGTGCCAAAGGTCATGGAAACTGTCTTCTTGGCATTCAGGAATAAATGATTTGTGCTTAACCAGTGCTAAACCTTATCAAAGTCATGCTGTAGTCTGGATGCCACATCAGAATGGGAGAGGCCAGAGGTACACAGGACAGTATCATCTGCATACATGTGGATACAGGTGTCAGAACAGAAAGTGGGATGGTCATTTAGGAAGACTGAGAATTGGAAGGGGCCTAGTATGGAGCCCTGGGGGACTTCAGTGTTGATGGGGAGAGGGGAGGATAGGGAGTCAGCAATCCAAACGGATTGAATCCTTCCCATTAGGGAGGCATGGAACCAATTTGTAACAGTGGCTGAAAGCCCTACTGCAGAGAGCTTGGCTAGAAGGAGAGGGTGGGAGACAGTGTTGAAGGCCTTCTCATGGTCAACAAAGTTGGCACAGGTGATGTGGCCACTGTTCATCCCAGTGAGGATGGAGTCAGTGAGCCTGAGGAGGAAGTTGGTAGTGTAGTGATGCTTCCTAAAACCATAATGGAAAGGGGTGAAAAAGCAAGAGAAGCTGATGTAGGAGAAGAGCTGGGATGATACCATGTGTTCCTGAAGTTTAGCAAGGATGAGGAGAAGTGAAATTGGCCAATAGTTGCCTGGGGGAGGATGAGTCACCACTTTTAGGGAGGGGTAGAACTGTATGATGCTTCCAAGCAGCAGAGAATGAGGCAAGTGAAAATAATATAGACTTCTCAAGCTTATAAAACAGAAAATTAAAAATGACCTATTTGTAAAAAATGTGGATGCAGTCACTAGGGAAATCACTGGAGTTTAGTGGGGAGCAATTTCAATACAAACATGAGGAAATTCTACTTCACAGAGATGGTACTGGAACTATGAAACAGAAAGCTAGTAGAAGTGGTAGGGGCAGTTAACCTTAATGGGTTTAAACATAGTTTGGACAGGGCATGAGGACTCAGGAGGGTAAGATTCTATCAGTATAGTAGATCAATGGGATGAGATGATATAGAAAGAGCAGACTTTCTGGGCTCAATTCTCAAAGGGCCCTTAGACTGATGCAAGCTGTGGCAAAAGGCATCTTGCATCAAAGCCCAAAGCACCAGAGACCCTGTACCTGATTCTCTGTCTGGCTGGGTCCTGGCTGCAAAGTCCCACAGCTTGCAGCAACCGTGGCTGTGCACCAAAAAGACAGTGCATCTGGAGGGTTTGCCACAAACCATGGGGTGGTCCCACTCTAAGATGCCCTTCATTGTCTAATGGACCCCCCCCTTCAAGCCCCGATCCCCTTATTATATCAATCAGTCCCTGGTGGTATAGTGGAGCCCCCCAAGCATTGATCACCATATTATTATATCAACCATTCCTTGGTGATCTAGCAGATCCTCCAAAACCCTGATCTCCATATTATTATATTAAAAATTCCCTGGTGGTCTAGCAGCCCCCCTCCCTATCCCTGATGTGCCAGTAAAGTAAAATGTTAACAGAAATTATTCCCTGGTGATCCAGTGGACCCCCTTCCCCTGATCTGCCTGTAAATTAGAATGTTGATACAATCTTTCCCTGGTGGTCTAGTGGACCCCACCCCTATCCCAGTAGGTGGTGCCCACCACCCCACTCCCCCATCCCGAACCCCAAGCCAGCAACCAGCACAGCCCTTCTCTCACCACCACAGCTGGTCACTGAGCATGTACTGTATAGTGCCACTAGAATTCTACTTGTAAAATTTAACTTTCACAAAGTATTTATCACCACTGTATCGTGTTACCTATACTAGCATCATGATGCTACAATACTTCTCCAACACTCCTGTGGTAGTGATGCCTATAATCATGCTCCATCATGACTAAAGATATTCAGATACTTCTGTCACAATGTTCTAAGTCACATCTAGTTGTAAGGCTTGGCATCACTTGGTGCCACTATTTTCAAATAGTAAAAATGTACATTGTTATTTACAGGGTTGTTAAAGAGTCAGCAGGTGGCATTGTACAGAAATAATGCTGATTGTGGATATGCTTCCACAAGCCATTAAGTGAGTGAGCTCTAGTGGTTATCTAGCATATTTCAAGAATTCAGGCTAATGCAAAGTGATGTCCATGACTATTCATGGTTCATCACTCAAGATAGTGACCTCACACTTGGTACCACTATACTTTTACTATGGAGTCTTCTATGAATGTTTTCTTATTCCATGTTACGTTTTACACAGCCTTTATTTTCCTTTACAATAGCAACTTAAGTGTATGGCTGGGCAAAATATATGGACATGACTTTGACACAAATATCACGACATTCCACATTTTCACAAAAGCTTGTGAAATTCAAATAAGCATTGAGCCAGGAGAAAGGAGGCTTCTACTAGGGAATTAATGCATGGTTTTGGTGTGAGGCCAACCACTCAATCATGCATTAATTCCTTAGTAGAAGCCTCCTTCTGAGTGACTTAATGGGCTTGTAACATGGCAAGCAGTTCCAGAAATAAGCAGATTTATTATTTGTAATGCTTACTTGTAATGCAAAGAAAGACATACACAGTTATTGTATTTCTTATCTTTAACACTGTATTGATAGTAGATATTATCCTGAATGTAGCCTGTCTTACATATATTGTGGGTGTAGGGAGGCATTACTATAAAACATTTTGATTTAAGTGCATGGTGTTATTACTGGCAAATATACTTTTATTAATTTTTACTATCATGGTACTTTTTCTCCTAATTTACTGTCTGGATCGGTGCTAGATACTTTGATTTTTATTATTGTATATTACAAGATATGGGTTGCACTGCATGATGGGACCATGCTAGTGTACATCTTCATGTTTTGTTTCTGTAGTTCCCTTGGCAGGCCAACAGATGGCTGTGAAACAATGCTAACAGCACAGAACTGTTTTACAGCCATCTGTTGAGCTGCCGTGGGAATTGCACTTGAACAAAGAATTTACTCTGGTTCACAAAGGTACAACAGGAGCAACCAAACATTACTAAGGAATTAATGATGCATGGTTGAGCTTTGGTCATGTGTGGCAGTTTAGCCAATCTAAATATCGTATTCTAGTACACTGTTTATTGTCATGTTACAAGTTTAATTAATTACTGATGTGATTTTGGAATTTTTTACTGCTTATAACTTGGCCAGCCTCTGAACAAGAGATTAGAGAGTTGTCACACACATCCTCTTTTTTAATATTGCTTTTTTTTTTTTCTCCTGGTGGCAGCTCATCTCTTAGGAATGTATTCTGTTCAAAAGGAATAACCTGATCAGGCTGATTCAGTTAGGTACGTTTGCTCTGACATTTTTTCCCTCCCATCTCCCCTGGTGGAGGCAGTGCATCTGTCAGCCTCACACAGCTACAGCTTCCCTGTGGCAGCAGCAAGCTCCCTGGCACAGTCACAGTGGTTGCTGTGTTGGTGGAATTTGCTACCAACCCTCCCCAAGCAAGGTGCACTGCCAAGTGGCAGCTGTCTTAGCCATGGCCTGCCTTCTGACATGATTTCCCAGGATTGCTTCTGAACCAGGTCATCAGCATGGCAGCATGATGGTCTGCTTCTTGGCCATGGGGATGGCCTGTAAGTCTAATATTTAGGGTCAACGAACCTAAAAAATTGGTGATATTCTGTTATCTAGTTTTAAAGTCATAGGAGCTTAAAATTCTGCAGTTTGCATAATTGCAAAATGCAATTTTAAACATTTCTGAATGTTTGGATGCTGATACTATAACTCAAGTCTCTTTTAATGACAGATCTGAGACTAGGTACACTTCTGAATGGACATTGGCTCAGTCATCATACAGTAGTAGTAGTGCTGAATTAGTCCAGGGATTTTTAAGGATTTTTAAAAATCCCTATTGAGAATTGTTAAACTCTTTGTTAGGGATTTTGTTTTGTTTGTTAGTGTGTTCACTGCTACCCAGAGAGGGTTGTCTTATCTGATAGTGTAGTTGAAAATCTACCAGATGGCACTTAAGTACTGTAATAGGAACTGACCTTTTTCTGTAAGTATAACAAAAAGAATTTTAAAAGATTTTTTTCCCCTAAATTTTGTGAAGGATAAATAGGGACTCTCACAAAATTGCTTCACAAATTTGGTACTACTACTGTAGGTTAAGAAGTCACATAAAAGCAATAGAGATGAAAACAATGGAATGCATAGGAATTTGAAAAAAGTATACATTAGCAGGAGCAGTGTCATGACTTCACCAATTTTTTTATAGTTTCACTCTAGATTTTCAACATTACCATTTTTGTACACCTCCTCATAAACAGTACAGCTGTCATTTTTTACATCCTGTTCAAAATTTGTTTTTACACCTGTGGTGCCAAATGGCACAGTCGCTGTGCAAAATCACCTTCCGGCTAATGAACTGATAATGTCACTGTTCACGCAGTGGGGTCACAAAAAGCCCATGCTGAAAACTTGGAGTGAAAATACCAAGAAACACCCAGGGCATTAGGGCTTCTGACCATAACACCCTGCCCTGTAGGGACTGACAGGCATCAGGTGTGTGACTTGGGATTGTCAACAGTAATGCTCATGCCATTCCACCCCCATCCACACCCTGCAGCCAGTGACAGGTATCAAGGTGTGCCTTTGACTCTTCAGCCCCAAAGTTCACTCCATTCTCTCAAACTGTACCCATTTCAGTGTATTTTCTTATGGAATGGGGTGAGTGTAAAGTCTGAATACCCCAAGGCACATTTCAACACTTGTCTGTGTCTGCAGGGTAGGGTGAGGTGAAATGGCTTGAGCATTATGGACAATGACCCAAACTCACACCCCAATGCCTGTCTACATCTGCGGGTTGGGGGTGGGGTTGGCGTCACTTCAATACTTCACTGCCATTCCTATTCTGCCTGTCTGTCTGTCTCTCTCTCTCTCTCAATATATATATGTAATTATCTATCTTTCTATCAATTGCATGTATCACTATTTTTACCTATTTCTAAAACACACCTGCATATCACATTTGCCTGCACTACTGTATGAGCACATATTTATGAAACTGCATATTTGTACTCCACTTCTGCATAGACCTCATACTTTCTTAATATTCCCATTATCACAAGCATAACTACCTTGCCCTTATCAAAAGCGACCTCCTCTGAAAGTTACTAACACATTTTCTCTGCTAACAGTCCATCATTACACCTGACGTCCTGACATCAACACATTGCTAAAATATAACTTACATCACCTCATGGGCAAAAAACATGTTTTTCTCTAAAAAAAAAAAAACAGTGTAAATAATACCTAGGCTGAACATATACCAGCCATTACTTTTTCATGTACTGCCACCTTCTGTACCATCATAGGGATTTGCATATGTTTCCCATGATGCTTTGCATTATTGGGGTATGTGCAATTGTGTTTTCTTTAAAACTTAGCTGTTTTCCAATATCATCCAGAATAACACATACATCAGTGGCATTTGCTCTGGGATTCTTTTGTAAACCTATATTGCTTCCTATTCCTTCCATTAAAATGTGCAACTCCATATGTTTTCCTAATAATGTGTATGCCTTCCTTAGAACAGAAACTAAAACAAATCTTACTACTTACAAATCATTGTGTTGTTTCTCCATACCTTCTAAACAATTCCACACAACTTCACTGACTTCATTATGCAGTCCTGGTGGATATGACCAGTTCTTGTTTGATAATGTCACCAGGTGCTTAATGAAAGAAATACTGCAAAACATGGAATTTTCACTTTCAAATAAATTGTGCTGTTTTAACTGAAGTGCTAATTAGCATGTTCATTAGTACTACTAGTACTTTTTCCGTTATTGTGAATGTGATGCTAATGACTTGAAGCAAAATTAGATTTGCATAATCTTGGTTGCAATTCTGTTTGTGCTAAAGTTACTTTATGTGAAAATAACTAGTCTTACATTGTGTCAGTGTTGTATATTTGGAAATCAGTAAAATATTTGACAGAGTGTCACACAGGAAACTAGTTTAGTTTATAGAATGGAGAACTTAGGTACTGTATAACCATGTTATGCCATCTCTCATGACTTAAAGTTTATTCCCTCTTTACTGAAGCTGATGTATGTACTATCAACTGTACTGTCACAATCTACTGTATCTTGACGTATGTGTACTTTTTCTACTACGTTTGTTGTGGCATCTTAATTGCCCAGGTGATGCTTGAAAATGGTCCCTGGGATCAGTGCGCCCATCTGGTTAACAAATAAATAAAATGAATAAATGTAATGAAATGACTTCGAAACTTGTTGCCGGGCAGGAAAAAAAAACAGGTTATATTAAATGTAATCTAGCCAAATGAAAACAAATTACCACTGTAGTCCTGCAATATTCTGTACTGGACAAACATTGCTAAATATATTTATAAACAGTTTGGAAGTGGGAACCAGTGTCTGGGTTGGCATGTACCTCTGTCTCTGCTTCAGGTATTATCACTCTTCTGGGGTGCCATTAAGACACTGTAACCCTCTGAGGAGGGTTCACCTCAAGAGATGCCACACAGGAAAATGTCCCTTTAGACTAATGATACCTAAAGGAAGACAGTCCAGTCCATAGGGAAAGATAGAAGCCAGTAGAGGAGGAGGAGGAAGAGTGGTGGATGGGGATAGAAAGGAAATAAGCATCTAAAGAACACTTGGGCATGCACTGAGGCATAGCCAGTGGGGGTTTCCTGGGTACACAGAACACCCCCGATTTGACTTAATGTTTAAAAATTCCATTGTTGCTACATTAACTGACATGGCTTATTGCCAGTGGCTTAGTGGGGGGCAGGTCAGGCACATGCACAACCATCATTATTTTAGGGATACTTGATAAGCACGCTCTCCTAACTAAAAGCTGTACTAAGAAAAACATCTTGTCCTTGGTTTATGGCTAGTTTGAAAGCTACACTGCTTGATAGAGATCTACTCTGGAAGATAGCCAGGAAAACCAAATTACCTTCTGATTGGCTAGCTTTCAGAAAGGCCAGGAACCACTGTACAAATCTTGTTCAAGCTGAGAAATCCAAATACTAACAAACTGAACTGGACTCCTCCCCCAAGTGCTCAGCTAAATTTTAGAAAACTATTAAAGATATTGAAGGGCACGTGTCATCCAACTCCCTCCCTGCCAAAATATCATCCGTTGGCTCCCTTATAATTGATAAACTAATGATAATCAACTTACTGAATAATTATTTTCCGACTGCTGGGCTAGTATTTGATTCTTCCTCAGCCAGTAATCTACGTACTCAACTGTATACCAATGACACAACTTGTCGGGTCTCAGACCCCCTGCTCAAGCCATGACATTTTTCTTCCAGCCCATATCTTTGAATAATGTGGAAGAATTATTGCTACAGTTGGACACCAGAAAAAGTGCTGGTGCTGACCATATTGAGGCGTACTTTTTAAAACATAGTTACCATTTCCTGGCTGTTCCAATTACACATGTATTCGATCTCTCCCTTTCTCAGAGTGACATTCCACCAATATGGAAACAGCCCAAGTTATCCCTTTGTTTAAATCTGGAGATCCTAGCAATCTAAAAAACTATAGACCAATTTCCTTACTTCCTATCCTCTCTAAACTGTTGGAGAAATTAGTGAACACTCGGATTTGGAACTACCTGGACTCCTCTAACCTGCGTAATCTGGCACAATCAGAGTTCAGACCACATCATAACATGATATCTGCCTTTGCAAAGGTGACTAATGATTGGCAGAGTATCCTAGGAAACAAGAATTATGTGTGCACTGTTTTCCTTGATTTAAGCAGGCTTTCAACGCTGTCAATGATGACCTACTTCTCGCTACACTCCGTAACATTGGTCTGGACTCCATTTCTCTGAAATGTTTGTCTAGTTACCTAAAGGGGAGACTTCAACAAGTTAAAGCTGAGGGGGAACTTTTGCCCTTACAACCTTTGTTGAGGGGTGTGCCCCAGAGTTCTATATTGGGAGCCCACTTTTCTCATTGTATATTAATAGCATCGATGCTGGAATCAAAACAGCCAATATTCATCTCATTGCAGATGACACAGTCCTCTACATCACCAGACCAATGCCAGTATCCACTTGCACAGTCCTTCAACTAGAGTTTAATCATCTGAATCAAACCTTCTGAGCCAAAAATTACTCTTGAATGCTAAAAAACTAAAGGTCATGCATTTCTCACCTTGCATCAATGCAATAAATCCTCCCTCAGTAGGTGCGGTACCTCACATTATGACTCTTAAGTGAATCTCTAGACTTTGTAACTAAATTCAAATACCTGGGGGTGTGGATTGATTGCAGACTTTCTTTCCTGGACCATATTGAGGAGATGTCCAGAAAGCTTAAGCAGAGACTTGGTCTCTTATTAAGGATCTAACACCTCCTTACATAGGATGCTAGAAAAAGCCTGGTCCAAACTACTTTTCTATCTTGCACTATGCTGATTTCCTCTATGGCCAAACTTCTAACACAGCATTAACCAAACTTGATACTCTTTACCACAGAGCCCTAAGATTTATCTCTGGAGCACCATGTTCTATGCACCACAGTTGTGCGCCATTCATCCTCTGCTCTCCATGCCCTCCACCCTTTCTCCACTCCTCTCCAGTTTGTAACTTCCCAGAACTGTAGAGCGCAGGGTATTATGCATAGGAGAAGGAGGGGACAGGGGGTTATGAACAGTAGAGGATGAATGAGTGGGGTCACTGTATTGGGGTGGTAAAATCCAGGAGATGCCCTGAGGTGAAATGGAATCCAGATCATGGTTCTTCATGTCTGGTGCCCATACCCAAGGGCACTACTGATTGTGGTAAGCAGATGGCTCGGGCAGCCCAGGAGATTCATCCAACTCAGGCGGTGTTGTGCAATGCCAGGTCTATTAAGAACAAGGCTGCAATTATTGCAGACCTTGTTGAAACAGTGGACTTGGCATGCATCACTAAGACCTGGTTGGATAAAAATTCTGGCCCCATTTTGGAGGCGGTGACTCCAGCTGGGTACTCGGTGATACACCGCCCGATATTGGATAGCTGGGGGTTGCAGTCTGTTTCAAGACTGAACTTAACCTCACAAGAGTATTAGTTGAGAGGTTGAGTCTTTTGAGTGTGCCATTGTAGCAGGTGTAGGCTATCAAATTGCCCTCATCTATTGTCCACCCGGTGATGAGAGGCAATTCCTTCAGGAAGTGGTGGACTTTGTCATTGACATGGTGTTTGAGTCACCCAGACTGATAGTTCTAGGTGACTTCAATGCCTTGGTCAGCAACGAACTCTCACAATTTGGTCAACACTTCCTCCAGCTAATGACATCTCTGGGCCATACACAGGTGGTTTCCACTGCTACTCATAAACACGGACACTCTCTTGTTGTAATCTTTCTCCTCGGGATCGAAACATCTAACTTGGGGTGGAACCAGTTGGGTGGTCTGATCATTACACCATGAGGTTTAGTTTTAGCACCCCCCCTCATAGGCCTACCCCTGTGGAGATGGTTAGGTACCACCCTTTATGGGATATAAGTTCTCATGGCCTAGCAGCAGCACTTGATCTCTTGTCCCTCTAGTTGGTAAGCAATGACACAGAGATCCTCATGACAGCTTATAATTTAGCTGTCTCTGGACTCCATAGCTCCAGTCCATGTTTGCCCTCTCTCTCTCTTCACCCCTGGTCCCCCTGGTTTGATGGGACTTTGAGGGAGATGCAGAGACTAGGACAAAGGTTAGAGTGTTGCTGGCACAAGTTCGCCCATGATGCCAACCACCTTAGACTGATGGACCATTATCAAGTCTATCAATCTGCAATCTCCCTTAAGAAGGCAGAATTCCTGTCTGGGGAGATTGCAGCTGCTCAGAATTGACCAGCTCAGCTTTTTTGAACTGTGGACAGACTGTGCAACCCAGCCTGTCTCCATGTTCGGAAAGCTTTTTCGCAATTAGAGTGTGATGAGCTTGCTCGATTCTTTGCAAATAAGGTGGCTGACATCAGGGTGGCACTCCAGCCAGCACAATCTATGGGTGTTGCTTTTGATCAGTATGGGATCACTGTAAAACAGCCTTCCTGGAGTACCTTCGGTTGACTGGAGTTCATGGATGTCATGCGGATTATCCAGAGTGTGTGCCCTATGTGCTGTAGTTTGGACCCTGGACCAACTTCCCTAATTTTCGGTTGCATTGGTGTCATCGGTCTGGTCCTTGTGCAGATAGTCTGCTGCTCCCTGGAATCTGGAGAGTTTCCGAGCTCCCTGAAAGAGGCAGTGGTGACACCACGCTTGAAAAAAGCTACCTTGGACCCCAACTGCCATGCAAACTACAGACCTATCTCTAACCTTTCCTTTTTAGAGAAGGTGATTGAGAAAGTTGTGGCAGCTCAACTGGAAAACCATTGACCATTCATGACATTTATGAACTGCTCCAGTCCAGTTTTTGTAAGAGACATAGTACTGAGACAGCACTGGTTCAGGTGCTCAGTGATCTCCTGATGGTAAGAGATCAGAAGAACTGTACCATCTTGGTCCTTCTGGATCTCTCTTCAGCTTTTGACACTGTGGACCATGCGGTGTTGATAGGATGCCTGAGACATATCTGTGGACTGTCAGGAACATTCCTCAAATGGTTTACATCTTTTCTCATGGGTAGAACACAGAGAGTTGTGTCTGGGGTTTATTCTTCTGGCCCAATTCCTCTATCATGTGGGGCACTTCAGGGTTCAGTGCTGTCACCCATGTTGTTCACGGTATATATGCTACCCCTCGGAGACACTGCAAGAAGGTATGGGCTGAGGTTTCACTGCTATGCAGATGATACCCAGCTCTACCTTTCTTTTGCACCCAACCAGGATGGAGCTCTTTCGGTCTTTAATAACTGTCTGAAAGAAATCCAGCAGTGGATGGATTCCAGCTGGCTGAAGTTGAGCTCAGAAAAAAACTGAGGTATTGGTTGTGGACCCAGATCATCAGATAGGGGGTCGGATGTTGGAGCACCCTCTGGAATTTTTCTTGATGGCATCTCACTCCCGACCTCCGAATGGGTGCGTAACCTGGAGGTCATTTTTGATGATAGACTGACCCTGCATTCTCAGGTGACAGCTGTCATCAAAACATCCTTTTATCATTTTAGGAATACCGCCTGGATTAGGCATCTGGTTCCGTCTGATGACCTTCCTTACCTGATCCATGTCTTTGTGTCCTCACGTTTGAATTATTGCAACTCCCTCTACCTAGGGCTTTCTGGGGTAGAAATACATCACTTGCAGCTGATGCAGAGTGCAGTGGCCCAGCTTTTGACAGGATCTGTTCGATCCTGTCATATTTCTCCGGTGCTGCATGAACTGCACTGGCTGCCAGAACAGTGGAGGATTACCTTTAAAGTCAGTTTACTAACTTTCAAAGCCCTACCTGGACAGGGCCCAGACTATCTGAAAGAGCTCCTGGTCCCCTACTGCCCTGGTCGATCACTCTGCTTGGCCAGTGAGGGGTTGCTAGAGATCCCAAGGGTGAATTTGAAATCATCTGGTGCAAGAGCCTTTGCGTATGCAGTCCCCACCCTTTACAATTCTCTACCCCATCGGTTACGGGAGTGCACAACTGTGGAGGGATTTAAGCAGGACTTAAAACCCTTTTTGTGGCATCAAGCCTTCTCAGCAAATTGAATGTTTTGTTTTTTATGATTTATTGTTATGTGATTTTAACTAAATTGATGTTTGTATGATCTTGTTCTGTTTTTATATTGTTAGGTGCCTTGGCAATAGATAAGGTGAGTTATAAATAAATTTATTATTACTATTATTTTATTATTTTGCTCCCTTTACTCCTTAGAGGGTTGGTCTTCCCTTAAATTCAGAAGGCAAGGAAATACTGCCCTCTGAACCTTATGGGTAATCACTAAGAAGCACCCACAGTACATTTCAGATTGTTTACTGTTATACGTTAGGTAGTTATACTCTGAGAAGCTCCTATTGCATTTCCCTAACTATCCCCAAAGTCAAGTCATGCTTTGGCAGGGCCTCAATAAGTTATGCACTTCCTCAACTTGGGAATAAACTCCCAAAAGCCATGAGAATAGCTTGCCATATTAATCTGTCAGCATTCAAATCACTATACGCACATTCCGTTAAGGAGTCCTGCAATTGCTTTCCTTGATTTTTGGCTAAATGTATACTGACCTCAAACATTGTATCTCTGTTTGACCTTCACTTACCCCCATGTGATTTTTTACTCACGCTTATCCCCCTCCCTCCCATCTCCACCTTAGTTGTTCCATGTAACCATTGTCCTTCCCTGCATGGTTGCCCACTACCTTTGTTAAGCTGGTATGTTTAATACATATATTGCTATGTGACTGCTATCTATTATTGTATGTAATGCCTTTATTTAAATTTTTGTAATATTATTCTGTGTTTGATAATGTACCTGTCCAGGTCCATCTTGTAAATGAGTTTACTAAAAGGTGTTTCGCCTGATAAAATAAAGATTTTTGATGGATTGATTGATTGTTTGATTGATTGTGTTCTGTTACTTCTGTTGGGAAATAAGTCCTGGACCTGTAATTTAAAGGTGGTGTATTGTACCACAAGTTCCTCAATGGCACACTTTAAACACCAC
This sequence comes from Neoceratodus forsteri, assembly GCA_016271365.2. Taxonomy (NCBI): domain Eukaryota; kingdom Metazoa; phylum Chordata; order Ceratodontiformes; family Ceratodontidae; genus Neoceratodus; species Neoceratodus forsteri. The sequence goes on along the minus strand of CM028131.1, from coordinate 1,434,017,159 downwards.
CAACTTTTTGTGCTGGGCACTTCTCAAAGGTGCACCCAGTATTGGTGAGAAAGATTGGTGGTGATTAGACAGGAGTGTTTGCTGACAGAGATGCATTGTTGTGGAGTCAGAACACCCCATGTTGTTTTGTGGGCCCATCCCATATTTGGACAATGATGGCAGGTTAAGAAAATACTGCCTCTTCCTGAAGCCATCATCGGATCTGGCTGGTTAGTGCTGCAGCAGTGCAAACTGGTCCATGCAGGCAGGATCAGCATTCATTCAGCACCAGACAGGTCACTGGTGGAGGGTGGGCAGAAGTTCAAAGGTGGTGTTTAGATAGCCTGGAGAGAAGATTACAAAATGATTGTGAGGTACAGTTGTAGTCGTGCAAAAGCTGACTGGTAGCATGGTATACCGAGTGGTGCACAAGTGCATTACCCATTGAATAACATCTATAGCAGTACTGCTCAATGACAAGTACCACACGGTACCGGTCTACTTCTGTGCAACTACCACTGTAGGTACCTCTGAGTTTGACAAAGTGGCTGCAAAAATGGTAGCCCCAAGTGTTGTACTGTCCAAGAGATAAAGGAATGCTGCTGTCACTAGGAAACAAGAGATTCACACACTGCAGAGATGGGCTAGAATAAGGTTATACAGAGGTTAAGAAAAGTGACTTGGTCAGGGTCACACAGTGAGAAAGTTGAGATTGCTAGTGGCTCTGCATTCTAACCACAAGGTCAAACTGCCTCTAATGATATTATTATTATTATTATGTGTTTTACATCATCTCTAGAACCATTTGTAGTTTAGGTTTATTAGTCCTAAACTTAAGACATTTACAACTGACTTGGGGGGGGGGCAGTGAGTGCATAACATAGGCCTCCTTAAGGATTGATATAAAAAATACTAACTTTTAGCATACACTACCTGTTGGCCCAACACACTCTAATGTCCATGTGTATAGTACTGAACTAGGATGAAAGTGTTTGCCTGGACATAACCAGAAGAGTCTTCAATTTAATTTCTTGTTCTTTGCTAAATCGAGTTCTAATTCTCTAAAAAATCATTGATTTCACACTGTTATGGAGGTGGTGTACATACAACAAAGAAGGACTTCAGCTATCATATGGAGTGGAGAGAAAAGTCTTTGTGTATAGAGAATTTTTAGTGATTAACCCTCACCTGTCAAGGCTTGACCAAAAGCCAGAATGAACTACTGTAAAAGAAAACTGCATTTCATTTTAAAGCTGGGCTAAAATTTCATGACAAAACAACTAGTCTGTCAGATTGCCTGATCCAAATTTCTATTATAGCTATTGAGCAGCACCTTGATAAACTCTGGAACACTACAGTAATTGGTCAAAATGCACTAAACTGCACCATTTAACTCCTACATTTTCAAATTTTTTCAGAGGATCATACCCCCCCTTTCCGGTTGGTAGCCTGTGATGACAGTGACACAAAAACCATGACTGTGAAAAAAGCAGTGGCTTGATGCTGAACATAATGATGTCCACAGTCACATTCCTCCCTCCTCAAGGTGCTAGAACCTCAGAGTTAGTATATTTGGAACGGGGGTGCAGGGAGCCACCCCCCCCCCAATGGATGGTAATAACTGTTGCCATCTTTCCAAATCACCTTCAAGTCATCTATTTTTACAGTCGCAGTTTTGCATTTGTTGTTCTGACATGGAACCCTCCCGAACAACCCTAGAAATATTTGGGACCCCCCACCAAATCCTGGCTATGCCCCTGAAGCATGGCTTAAATTCCACTCCATGAAAGACATAACCCATGTCAAATGCAAAGTCAAGGAACTATGGGAAAGCCCTTGAATTCAGTGAAACATTGGGCTCCATTTATGTGGATGCTTAGGCAACATGGGGTAATCATTCATAGAACTTGTAGTATTGAATAATGATAGGAACATAATAGTAGGCAATAAACTGAAAGGTTCTGAAGTAGCAGGAGGTCAGGGAGTATGCAGGATACTTGTTCAACATAGATTGTAACTTCTATCATACACTGACCCTGCTGCAGGGATAGCTACCCCATTGGGATGTTATGAAGAAACAAGAACCCTCTTGATGAGGATTCTACCCACCCAGAATTGCTGCAGGGGTAAGGCCCCCTTAGACCAAAGGTATCTGCGGGAAAAAGGCACATAGTAAAAAGTGAATTAAACAGGCACAGCACTTGCTTCTCATAATGACAGAAGAGATGCAACCTAGTAAAAAAAAGATAACATATACAATAATGCATGGGGAGGAGTCCATGATGAGAATTTAATGCGCACCTGAGGTGTGGGATGCAACATAAACCCCGAGAGTGAAGCCTGAGGGGTTTATCAAAGCATCTCACACTGAGGGTGTGCATTAAATTCTCGTTATGCACTCACTCCCATGTATTGTTTCATATAATTGCTGAGGGAAGTTTTTTTCCCATACCAGATTTCTTTAAATAAATGTTGTTTTTTCAGTAAACTCTTGTGTCTGCATTTTTTCTGTTACAATGTTTCACACATCAGCATTCAGTACTAAGTTGTTTTCATGGGGGTTTGAAATATTTGTGAAAATTAATTTCCCTGTTACGTGTTTTCACTTTATATTTTGAAGATTTTGTTTAGATCTGGGTGGTCATTGTCACAGAGATATGTAAATGAGGTTTAGTAACTCTGTGGTTCAGATTTTTTTTAGGTCCATTTCCTCATTGTCACAGAGATATGCAAATGAGCTAAAGAGCTTTTAGAGCTGTGTTTTTGTGTGTGGGGTCTTTTTGGGTGGTATGGTTTAGCCTCTCTATAGGCAAGAAATGCCGGCAATTAATTGCTGCTTTTGTGAGAGCAGCCTGAGTGACCAAGTTTAAGCGAGGAAGAGCAGAAGCTGGGTATGTAAAAGTGAGAGCTTAAACTGCCCGATCCTGCTGCTGAAGGTAAGGGATTTTTATTTTGTTGCTTTTAGTTCTGCGAACTGGTCTATGAATATTTTTTAGTCATGGGTGTTTCGGCAGACTGTTTCTCCATTGCTGTTTGACAACTATTGTGAGAGCACGTTGAATGAGTCAGTGTGAGTGAGGTGGAGGGAAGCTGGTGAATTTTCACCATTATAGCCTGTGCATTATAATGGCAAATTATAACTAGCTTCCCCTATGGGAAAAAATGTCCCCTCATTATTTCAGTAAAATACAACATAGGACCACCATCCAGTTCCAATTCTCAGTGAACAAATTACTAAAATATTATGATGTTTGGCACAAATGAGAGGACGACATGTACAGTAGTAGTCAAAGGCATATACTAACAGGCAATTTAGGACCTGCCTGGTAGTAATTGGGGCACAGTATGATAGTCAGAAGTATTCAGCAGATGAAGGGGCATGTGTTTCCAGCAGTCAGTAGAGTGACAGACTTTAGTTGGTGGGGTTATGATGATGGAGAGGAGCAGGACACTGAGATGCAGCAGTGCACAGGAGGGATCTAGCAGATGACAAGAAGCTGAACCTGGGCAGAAATAATAGACTGCAGCAGACAGCAGAAATATAAATTTGGCAAGAGAGCCTTACAAGAAAAGTCATAGCCAGCAAGAAGTACTGTGAGCAGGGAGAAAGTGGAACCACATTATGACAAAAAAGCTGGGGGACCTGGAAGGTGACAAAGGCCAAGGCAGTAGGCAGGAGAGAGTTACAGGAGCAGTAAAAAGAGAAAGGGGGGCACAGGCCATGGTCATAGCAGAGCCAAAGAGCAGTGCAGGCTGAAAGTGAGTGGGATGACAAGCCCAACAGTGTAAACAGGTAGGGAGGGCAACAGAGGCTATGTAAAGATTGAGGACTAGGAACTGGGAGCTAGAAGGAGAGTGGGGATCTAAGCCAAGCTAAGGGAGGGTGGAAGACACTGAACCCTACAATAATAGCCATGAAATAAGCATTCAAAAAATGCTTGGGCAGGCACCATTAAAGTACCCTTCAATGGGGTGAATGGCACATGTCTGCTGCTACTTCGTCATACTGTATCTTGAGTAAGCCCTTAAAAATTAAGACACTAGGCCTAACTGTATTAAAGTTCTCCCTCTTTATGATCATTTATTTTTGCAAGGGATAACATTGGTAGTGTTAACAATGTAAGAACATAAAAATATCACAATGAAGTTGGTTCATGTACCTGTCATGATGGCCTCCTATTTCTCAGAAGTAATACCTATCTAGTTTGGCTTATAAACTTATGTTCTTTAAATACAAGCTTATGAGCAGGCAACACAATGGAGTCCTGTCAATGCACTTTCCATGAAATGATAAAAACTGAATTACATAGACATGCTATACATTTAACTGAAATGTTTTTATACTAATGAATTATTTTTGTGTATCAACATATCAAATGTGTATTGACACGTCTTGACTATAACAATGGGATCCTAAGTTTTTTTTTTAAAGCATACGTTCTCAGACCTAACAGTTACCTAGTTAGCCATTTTCACATACATTATTATGGCTGCAGTGGGCTGAGTCCTGCAGACATCTTGCTTCAAAAAGGGACTTAGCATCATTTCAAAGAATTATTTTCCACTGAAGAATATGTTGGACTTGCAGCACAGTTTCATATGCAAGATAACTATGCCAGATTTATTTAAACCTTTGTTTACCAAGTAAGTACAATAAGCCAAGGTCCGTTTTCATGTCTGACCCGGGACCATAAATGTACAGTCAAGATGGTGCAAAAATGATTAAACGTGCAATACAAGCATTACATTAATAACAGCATATTAATATTCAATACACATAACAAACACATTCAAAAACATTGACAATGCAATTTGCTAAGAAAATAATTATTTAGCTTAGCTTTAAAAGTTTGATGGGTAACATTTTTATGTAATAAAATAAGAAGCTCATTCCAATTTTTAGCTGCAGTTTGGGGAACATTTAATTTTATCTGACAATTTGACCAATGTTCCCTCAAATTCCTCTTAGTTGATAACAATGAATAGAGCAGAAAATTTGTGCCCTGGTGAAGAATATTATCATACAGGGAACAAAGACTATGTAGACAATTAAGCCTCAATGGAAGCCAGGCAGAAAGTCTATATAATTCACAATGATGGGTAGAATGAGGTAATTTAAAAGCAAATCTACAGATGCCATGAAATACAGAGGTAAGGAGAGATGATTCTCTTTTAGACAAATTTGAAAAAAGAAATGAATTATAATTTAACTGGGGAAGCAGTACACCCCTGGCTATTGCCTTCCTAGCTGGTAGGATTAACAAGGATTGAAACTTAAACAGAACACCCAATCTTTGATTTACTTGATGGTATATGAAATTTACATGATTGGAAAAGGTTAAGTTTTGGTCCAGCAGGACTCCCAGATATTTCAATTGTTTTACCTGCTCCATTTTATTTCCCAATCTATCCATTATCAACAAATCCTGAGCTCTATTGAGTCTCAATCTGGAACCAAAAAGCATACATTTGTTTTTTGTACTATTCAGTGCCAAGTGATTCCCTTGTAATCAGCTACACAATTCACCAAAGTTTTTACTTAAAGACTCATTTATTAATTCCACTGAAGCTGAACTTTTATACAAAATAATGTCATCTACATAAATCAATTTGTACACTGCAGTAGGAATAGGACAATATCTGCAAATAAGGTAAACGAAAGTGGCCCCAAGACAGATCCTTGGGGCACTCCCTGTTGTAAGAACCTATAAGCAGAAAAGGTTCCATTTAATCCTACTTTTAAAGGCCATTCAGTTAAATAACTGTGAAACCAATCAAGTAATGTTTCTGCTAGACTATAGTTCCAGAGCATCCTGATCAGCAGGGGATGGTTCACCAAATAAAAGGCCTTGGACAGGTCCATGAACACAGCACCAGTGAGCAAACCTTCATCCATAGCTACACTGGTGTGGTTTGTGAACCTGGCCAAGGCCACCCCCGTCCCATGAAATTTCCGAAACCCATGCTGATCAGGAGTTCTAAGACCAGTATCCTGTAAATAAACAGAAAGTTGTTCATTAACAAGTTTTCAAAAATCTTACCTAGAGGTGGCAGAAGAGAAATAGGATGATAATTGTCCATATCTGTTCTGCCACCAGATTTGTAGATTGGTTTGATTACTGTTTGCTTCCATTCATTAGGGATGCACCCAGTAATTAAAGATAAATTAAAAATAGAAGTAAGTGGATAGGTAATATATTCAGATATTAATTTTAAGAACCTAGGCTCCAGTTCACTAGCAGTAGAGCTAATTGACATTTGTTTTAATAATTTATAAACCTGATGTGGTTTTAGAGCTGAAAAATAAAAAGAATCAAAGTTTATAGTATTACAAGACTGTCCATTTGCACTCAAATCTATATTGAAAGTTTGAGTATATTTGGACAAGTCAAGACATTTGTCCAGAAAAGACTCACAAATCTCCTGAACATCAATTATTTCATGGCCATCCTTAATAAAGACTTCTGATGTTTCTTTCCTAGATAGATTAATTATAGAATTTACCGAGAAGCAAAACTTTCTTGGGTCAGTTAGACCCAAGGTTTGTAAGTTCTGAAAAAAAAACTTGATTTGCTCTGTCTAATTTTGATTTTACATTCATTTCTGAGCTTCCTATAGGCTATAACTATTAAAATCTCCCATTGATTTGGTTACTTTATAAAGTTTCCAAGCTGTATCTCTTAATTTCATTAAACGAAGCAAAGGGGCAGTAATCCATTTATTCAAAGTACCCCTAACTTTCCTAACCATGTTATGAAAATGTTTATTTTGCAACTCCGAAAGAATAGATGTAAAAAATCCTACTGCAGTATCCACATCAGGAATTGCATTGCATTTATAAATCAACAAGGAGCTCTCCACTACTTCATTCACATCTTTATGATATGATATGAACCTGGGGGGTGGTTTGGGCCTTTTGCACCTCCATGTGCAATAAATGGCCAAATGGTCACTAATCACATCAGGAAGTACACCAGCACTGGAAATAGCTACCAGTTTATTAGCAAGAACCTAGTCAAGAGTTGTGTGTTTCTGATCCCCCATGTTCATACGAGTAAATGTGTGAATAAGCTGAGATAAACTTACATTGGTTAATAATGTCGCTATACTAGGATCACTTTTAGGGTCCCAATGAATATTAAAATCTCCTGTGATCAAAAGATCAATACCTAAATTTATAGTTGCTACTAAGTTTAAAATGTCATCCAACCCTTTCTTAGCAGTTTTTGGAGGATTATAAACTATGCAATGCTTTAATTTATGACAACCACCTTGTTTCATTTCCAGAAGTAGCCATTCACATTCAGAGGTAGGTTTATAACCAGCGGTTATCTCAACTATTTCTTTTTTTTTTCCGCCTTCCTTGCCCCTGGCCTGCCACTCCTTCCAGCTGCACATGACCCCCCCAATCTCCTCGCCCCAACCCCCTTCCTACTCACCTCAGATCACAGCTGGCCCAGGGGTGGCCCGACGTGACCCTTCACCGGATGGGTCCCTCTCTTCCGAGGGGGAAGGCACCAAGAGGGGATACCAGTGCACTCTTCAATCAGTCCCCAGGTGCTGCTGAAGTGGATTCTGGGTTGTTGGGGCATCTGAGGCGGCGGGGAGTTGGCAGCCATCATCCAGCAGACCAGGCAGCTCTTTTCATGTTTTTTTTTTCTATGAAGAGTGACTTCCTGACATCAAGGCATACGCCTACGTCTGCCACTCCCCGTGTTCACTGTGCCATGGCTGTACTGCTGCACTCCCAGCCTCTGCCAGGAGTCAGCCTTATGCCGGTGTGCCTCCCCTGCCCTCCCCCCGGAGAAAGAGAGCTGTCTCCGGATGCTCCATCCTTCTCCCCTGGCCGGCCCTCCGGAGACCCGAGTCCATTCCCGAACTCGGGTCGCCAGCATTGCAGATGGAAAGCCAACTGCTGCACTGACGGGCCAGCTTATCTCAACTATTTCAAAGTTCCTTCCCCAAAAAACAAGAAAAAAAACAAAGTTTGCTTCCTTTGCAGTTGCAACACCTCTCCTGCTTTGCCAGAGTCAAATATCAGTCATTAGTCTAGCATTCCTTTACATAACATCCCAGTTTTGTCTGTAGGCAGTAAGGGTTAACAGTGCTGTGTCCAATTACTGCCATGTTGTTTCCTTCTAGGTTTTAAATTACACACACACACACACACACACACACCACCACTGTGTCTGAGCCTTGCTTTGCCACCATGGACTGACATTGTCCAGCATTCCTTTACATTCTGGTTCTGTCTGCCTGTTCTCCTACTGGTATTATTAAGAAATTAGATTTTGTCTTGTGATTGATGTACACATTCCAACCTTTTTTTTTATATATTTGCACTTGCATCATAACATCAGACTATATATTTATTCAGGGATTGGATTTCCCACTCATGTCACTAATCTTATTGCTTTATCCAACTGTAAATTAATTACAACTACAATCAAGAGCACATAAGCAATTGCAATGGACTAGATATGTTGGGCAGTGAATATAATTAATTATGTTTTACTTTTTTCTTTTTACATAGATCCCTCTCTCTCATCTCTACCACTACAGCTTGTAGTACTGTGTATTAATTTGAGCTACATAATTCACAACTTTACAGTCTCCTCGCACTGGGAGCTCATGGAGGTCACAGGGTGACAGATATGCTCATGTGTTTTAGAAATAAAATTCTCATTAGACAGAATTACCATTCTGCAATTTAAATAACCACAATTAAACTATACAGTTTATATATGTATAGATATTAACCACTAAATGAGATATTTTCAAAGGTAGTGAAAGAAACAACTACAATATATCGTACATTTACATTCTGTGCCATGCATTTATACTCGGCCCATGACAAAATGTTCTATTATTGTTTCAAAACTGTTTTCTAAATTCATTTCAGTGATCACTAAGGTGCAAGGTGACAGCATGGTCAATTTTAACAAATAAAGAGCACAAATGCTTTCCTTCGAGAACTGCACTAACAGGGTCACTGTCCACATGTGTTAGTATCTTTTTTTAAACTATTTTTTCAAAACCACAGTACCAAATGTATTAATAATTTGACTCCAAGTCCCTGTTACATTATCCCCACCCCCTCCTTTTTTATTGGGTTTTGTGAACCCTGTTTGTGCAGTTCTTAAAGGAGAACTTTCACACTCTCACTAGTTCATGACAGCCGATGCAGTCATCTTGCCCTTTAGGGAAGTTCACTGAAATGGATTTTGAAAATATTTTTTAAAGAATTATAGAACATTATTTAATGGGCAAGTGCAGATGCATGGCATGGAATGGAAATGTGTGATATAGTTGTTTCTTGTGCTACTTCTACAAATATCTTATTTGGTGATTACTATTAGTACAGATATAAATTGTATAGTGTAACTGGGGTTGCTTAAATTCCAGAATGATAATTCTATTATTTGAGAAGTTTTTTTCTCTAAAACACATGAGCATACCAGTCCCCCTCTAACCTCCATGACCTCCCATTGTGAGGTTATGAATAATACAGCTCAAATTAGCACACGGCCTTACAAACTGTAGTGGTAGAGAACAGGGAGGACATGTAAAAAGAAAAAGGAAAACATTATTAATTATATTCAATGCCCAACCTATCTAGTCCATTGCAATTGCTTATGTGCTTGTAATTGTTTATGTAATTAAATTATAATTTGGCAAATAAATAACACTGACCCAGTGATGAACATGTCTGAGGCCCTGAACACCTTACCTCTTGTCATGCCAGTGACCCTGCTTTAGGAATGAGCCTGGGGTGCTAGGTGTTGGCTGGGGAGGGAAAGGATTTAGCATCCCCTGGACTGCTCTCCTTCCCCAGGGAGGGAGGACTGCCTCTCCCACTGAATGTCTGCCACCAGGTGAAGGTGTGGTGATAATGCGGGTCTGAGGATGGCAGGGTGAAGGAATGAACTACAGAATTCTGCTGGCATGCACACACCTCCACATATGCATGTCCAGTTTGCATGACCCAGTACAGGGATGGGGTCAGAAAATGGAAAACTTGAAGCAGAAGCAGGGCCCATGACACTCCTACCATGCTTCCATCCTGAGGTGTCCTCAGGTACAGAGCCAATCTGGATTGTTGCACCAGGGTGGGAGGAAGACCCTCCCTCCTGTACCTATATAAGAAAGGAAAAAAGAGGTTGGGATGTGTAAATCAATCACATGATGAAAATCTCATCATTTTTTAATACCAATAGTTTGTGAAGAGGGGATACAATCTGGATGGAGGAACTAGAGTCTCATGGATGTAAGCTTTTGATTAATGTCCAAATGCTTGTACTGCTCAAAAAACATATATAGTATGTGTATGTTATGATACCATCTTTCTTACACATTTTTCATTGCCATCAATAATATCATTTTACAACCATTTTGGCTCTGGCTAGAGTTTGCTTTTAGAAAGGGCTAACTTTGAAACCATTTGGAATCTGACCATAATTAAACATTTGTTTACTTATCTCTTTAGTTTTTATTGACTGTGAATGGAAAGCTAGACAATTCTGACTGGAGGTGTGTGAAAAAAACACTTCTGCCAGTGGAATTTCAATGCAAGGTGGATTTTCACTTCCACAAAAGTGCAGAAATCAAATTAGCAACATTTGTGGCAATTCTGACTTAGAACAGCAGAAAAAAAGTTATAAATTGCAAATTATTACATTAAAATATGGAGAAAAAAGTCTGAGGAATTGATCACTGAACTGCGGAATAATTGCATGTACTGAAGAATAATTCAATAAACTGAGGAAACAAATTTCCTCAGAACTGCTATTCTGCACTTCATGTGTATTATTCCACAGTTCAATCAAAACATTCAATGGAACAGGGAGAAAAATCTGCCAAACACATTCAGAAGATTCCAATCTTGCCAATGGTGGAAGTTTGGAAAATTCAGCAACATTTCTGAATTTCCGAGAAAGTTCCATGAAAGCAGAATCCTCAACTATTGCCCACCTCTAATTCTGCCAATTTTCAGCCTCTTTTTCTTGGAGGGGGATACAGATGCACATTGACACTGAATCAGGTTAGGTTGTTTGTGGTACTTTTAGTAAAAAGTGAAAGCTCTGAGTCAGTTTGCAATAGGTAAGTCATGCGGTATAGTTTTCATGTTTTACGACAAATCTATACTTGTTGATACACATTTTCCATCATCAAAAATCCATAACAATCCATGCTTCACTACACATCAATACCTTTTGATACATATTTTTCCATCATCAAAAATCCATAGCAATGGGGGGCACCGTGGAGCCTGAGCTCAATGGTGGCAAATAGCTGAGGCTCTGATACACTCTCAGCAACATACAATTATAAAAGTTATTTTTCAATCTCAGAACATAAAAATATAGGGCTCAATAGATGACAGAACCTGCCTAGAAGAGAGATGGGCAATCCAAAGGGGGATAAGAGCCAACAGGATGGGGCAAAAAGCAAAAATATTCCCAGACCTCCAGCCACGAGATCTGCACAAGATCATATGGAAGCTTCAATGGAAGAACCTGGTGAAGAAACACTTCAAAGTATTGGCTTTAAACAGAACCGATTAATCACTTCAGTTTCCAACCTGAATGAAAAATTTAATTTCCTGGGTAATCGAGTAACTACACTGGAGACCGATATGATTTTTATAAAAAACGAGTTTAGGAGGCTAAAAAACAAGCAACAGCTGCTATAGGAACCGCAGGCAATCTAATTACATCAACAATCAAGAGCACATAACTAATTGCAATGGACTAGGTAGCTGGGCAGAAATACTCACTTGCAGTCCCATCTAGAGTCACTAGAAAACCAGGCTCATTCAATGAACCTCTGATATGTGGGCATGTCTGAGAGAAGTGAAGGCAATCATCTATTGTTGTTCCTGAAAGACTGGTTGGAGCAACAGTTGAAACAGCCCTTGCAGGAGAGGAACTTGAATATTCAAAAAGCCTATTAGGTGACTTATAGAGGCTGACAAGACAATCTGAAGGCACAAAGAGCCATTGTTGTGGTTCTCAATGAAGTGGGTACCAGAAATTTCATTTTGGCTTTTGCTAGGACAAAACATACCCTACTTCATGATGGGCAACAGGTTACTCTATATCCCAATTTGACCTTTGTCGCACTCCAGAAGAGACAAGCTTCAATGCAGTGCGGGCACTCCTGCAGGTGGCGGATTTTGCCCATGGCATTGTCTTCGCAGCCAGGCTGTGGATCTTACATCAAGGCAGAGTGTTTATCTTCACTGACCCTACTGAAGCACAGAAATGGGCCCAGAAACACGCAGCTCCTGCCCGTTGTCGAGAAGCCTCACCAGACCCAGAGTTGGATGATGAAGATGTTATGCCAGTATAAAGGAACTTTAAAAATGTACTAATTGGACTTTAGCCTCCTCTAAAAAAATGTTCCCCCTTATATGTCCATTACCCCATTGGTTATATAATAAAAAGATACTTGGATGATTCCTTCAATCATCTGAATGTTACAGTAAGGAGTGAGATGTTTTTTCTCTGTTATGGAGAGGGAAGGGAGGAGAAACTATGAGACCCAATGTGGACTTACTGTCTGGATTGCAGTTAATATTTGTTATTTTATTTATTGATAGAGTTCTAAGTGCCCTACTTAATGATGTTTAACCTTAGAAGTTTTGTGTATATTTACAGTTTGTTGCTGGAAGATGTATGGAGCAGCAGTTAACTATAGAGGGAGCTCTTTTATTGGGGTATAAAACATGGATAGTGCATGGACTTGCTTACCTTCCTTTTGGGAAGTATATTTTGGACAGATATTATTTTTCATATGTATTATATAAACACTGTACTGCTCATGGGCCCTTTACATGCAGCAATCATAAGGGTGTTTTTTTTTTCAAAGTTTCTATAAAAATATAAGATGGGATACCCTCCATGATGTATCTTATAGATGCAGCTCATTCTTTATACCCGCATGTATTAAGAGGGGTGGCAGCCACATTGGTTTTACTTACAAATGCTATGTACTGCATCAGGAGATTGACTGTATGTTCATTGTAAAAACAATAAACATAATGTTTTAAAAAATTAAAAAATAAAAAATCCATAACAATGAAACTAGATTGACAACATTTTTTAAACTTTTTTAGATTTTGGGTTCTCATTCAGAACAACCAAATAGTAATGGAAAAATGGACAGGAAAGTCATAGATCTAGTTGAGGGAGCACTACATATTTTCCCCAGGGGCCTGGAGCAAACTAGTGTTATACTGGAACATACTAGGACACTTTGCAAATCCTAACGGCATGTTCCAATATACAGTACCAGCCTACTTGGAATCACAAACCTTGATCCCCTACTAGCCACAGGAGGTATGTGGCAAATAGGGTGCTTTGGAGATTGCAGTCTAATTCAGGCTATTAGAAACATAGAAACATAGAATTTGACGGCAGATAAGGACCGCTTGGCCCACCCAGCCTGCCCATTTCCATACCTGATGGATAAGCTGCAGATCCTAGTTAACCAGCAGCCTACTTCTTCCTACCCCCACCCCCTAGAATTGCCTTATGACTGTCCCATGCATGCTTGAATTCCACCACTGTTTTTGACTCCACAACCTCCTCTGGAAGGCTGTTCCATACATCCACAACCTTCTCTGTGAAAAAATACTTCCTTAAATTACCTCTGAGCCGCCCCCCTTCTATCTTCAAATTGTGCCCCCTTGTTCTTGCACACCTCTTTTTTTGAAAGATGCTACCCTCTTGGACTTTGTTGATTCCCTTGAGGTACTTGAAAGTTTCTATCATGTCCCCCTCTCCCTCCTTTCCTCGAGGCTATACATATTAAGCTCCTTAAGTCTCTCTTCATATGTCTTCCGGTGCAGACCCTGCACCATTTTAGTTGCCCTCCTCTGACAGCTTCCATCCTGTCTATGTCTTTATGGAGACTGGTTCCAGAACTGCACGCAGTACTCCAGATGTGGTCTCACCAGCTGTCTGTACAGAGGATAATAACTTCTTCTTTTCTGCTGGTGATGCCTCCCTATGCATCCCAATATCCCCCAGCCCTCCTTGCTGCCTCTCACATTGCTTGCCCACCTTTAGGTCATCTGATATGACTACCCCAGGTCCCTTTCCATTTTGTTGTTGTTAGTATCTCACCCCCCATTGTGTACTCTTCCCTGAGTTTTGTTTCCAGGTGCATTACCTTGCACTTCTTAGCATTGAATCTAAGCTGCCATATATTTGACCATTCCTCTAACCTTGCCAAGTCCCTTCTCATCCTTTCCATCCCACCTTGTGCATCAACTCTGTTGCAGATCTTTGTGTCATCTGCAAAGAGACATACTTTCCTTCCAGTCCCTCTGCAATGTCGCTTATAAAGACATTGAAGAGGACCGTCCTAATACTGAACCCTGTGGTACCCCACTGCTAACCCCCTTTTTCAGAGTGGACTCCATTTACTATTACCTCTGTGTCCTATTCTCCAGCCACCTCTCTACCCAGGCTGTCATCTTGGGACCCACTCCCAGGCTGGCTAACTTGTATATTAATCTTTGTGTGGGACTGTGTCAAATGCCTTGTTAAAGTCTAGGTAGACCATGTCCACAGCCCCTCCCTGATCTACTACTTTGGTCACCCAGTCAAAGAAATCTATCAGATTTGTCTGGCATGACCTTCCCGCTGTGAATCCATGCTGCCTTGGGTCCTATGCCCCTCTGGCCTCTAGATATGCAACAATTCTTTCCTTCACAAGTGATTCCATCATTTTCCCTACCACTGAGGTTAAACTAACAGGTCTGTAGTTTCCTGCTTCTGCCTTGCTCCCACTTTTGTGAAGGGGAATCACATCTGCCCTCCTCCAGTCTTCAGGTACCACCCCATCCTCCCATGATTTGTTAAAGAGGGTGATCAGTGGTGTCACTAGTTCTATCCTTAGTTCTTTTAGAATACTGGGATGAATCCCATCAGGCCCCATTGCTTTGTCCACTTTCAGTTTTAAGAGCTCTTTCAGAACTCTTTCTTCTGTAAATGGGCTGGTATCAACTTCTGTATCCAGAGTGTTTCTACTGTTTGTTTTAGGTACCTCCCCTCTTCCTTTGTAAATACTCAGCAAAATATTTGTATAGTATCTCTGCCTTTTCACAGTCACCCTCTGCCCACCCCTCCTCCCCTTTGTTGCTCCTCACTATCCTCCCTTGGTCTTCCTTTGCTCCCCTGATGTACCTATAAAAGGTTTTATCCCTTCTTGACTGAGTTGGCTATCTTTTCCTCGGTTTGGGCCTTTGCTGTTCTGACTGCCTTTCCAGCTTCCTTTTGTTTTAACTGATACAGTTCTCTGTCCTGTTCCTTCTGTGATTCCTTGTACTTCCTGAATGCTTTCTTTTTTGAACCTTCACTGCCACTTCCTTTGAGAACCATAGTGGTTTCTTACTCATTTCGCTTTGTTTATTTGCTTTTACAAAGGCTTGTTACCTCTGTGATGGCAGTTTTATTATTCCCATTGTTCTTCCACCTCCTTCCTGCCCATTTGCTAGTGCATTCCTTAGGCACTCACCCATTTTGGCAAAGTCAGCCTCCTAAAATCCAGTACCTTTGTCTTTGTATGGCTTGACTCTATTGCTGTGTTTATTGTGAACCATACTGTTTGATGGTCGCTAGTTCTCAGATGGCTACCCACTTCTACATCTGTGATCCTCTCTTCATCTCCGTTTGAGAGAACCAGGTCTAAGATTGCTCCCTCTGAGTGGGCTCCAATACTAGTTGTTCAAGACATGCCCCTGTAGGGCATCTAGAATAACCCCACTCTTAGAAGTGGCTGCTGCAACTGCACTCCAGTTAACATCTGGCATATTCAGATCACCCATCAGCAATATCTCCCTTTATCTGCCATTCTAAGTATACTTCTATCATTTCTGTCCATTTCTCCCTGAGGGGGTCTGTATACAACCCCAGTGGATTGTGGTGCCATTGCCTGCCTCCAAATTGACCCACAGTGCTTCTTCTCCTCCCTGTTTACCCTTTTGTTCTGTTGCTTTGATTTCTTCTCTTATATGAGAGAGCTACTCCTCCTCCTCTTTTACCCTCCCTGTCCCTCCTGTAGATAGTGTATCCTGGTATGTTTACGTCCCAGTCATGGTTCTGTGTGTACCATGTTTCTGTGACTGCCACAATATCCAGATTTCCTCCATCAAGGCCACTAATTCAGGAAGCTTGTTACCCAGACTACGGGCATTGGTACTCATTGCTCTCCATTTTTTGATGGCTTTACCTTCTGTAGTGGCAACCCCCACTGACCTTTCTACCTTGGTATTTTTCTCATTTAGTACCCTGTTTTGTAGGGGGAGGCTGGTATTTTCCTTCTGCTATCAGTGCCTCCCCCCTTGACTAGTTTAAAGGCTTGCCAATGAAGCATTTAAACCGATTGCCCAAAAGACTTGTTCCCTTCCTGAATAGATGCAGACCATCCCGCCAGTATAGGCTGGTGTCCCTCCAGGTGGAACCCCAGTCCCCAATGAAGCCAAACCCTTGTGCTCCACACCATTTTTTCAACCATTTGTTAAACTGCATGGTGCAAAGTACCCTCGCCTCACTCATGCCACTGACAGGCAGCACCTCTGAGAAGGATACTGTGTGTGCTACTTGTCTTAAGCCCCTCCCCAACTCTACAAAGTCCTTTGCACTGCTCTAATCTCATGATGAGCCAAGTCATTTGTCCCTAGGTGGACAATGATGTCCAGCTCAGACTCCCGTGCAACTGTTCTCGTGATCCTAAGGATGCGCTTCCTGTCCCTCCAAGCCATGGCACCAGGCAGGCACCTTACTTCAGTTTTCTCTGCTCCCCCCAGTTCTATCCCCCTAATAATTGAGTCCCCCACCAGGAGCTGCTTTCTTTCCCTGTGGTGCCCTCTGCCTCCTTCCTGAGGGCCTCCTTGTGACAGCTTGTCTGCACCCTCCTTAGTCTCCTCTGCAGGTGCATCCATAGGGGAACTATGCTCCCCAGAATGGTGTATGGATTGTGGAGTGTAACAACTGACTGGGTGTGCCTCTGTTCCACCACCCTTACCCTCCCTGAGCCCACTGTGGTCCAACTGCTGTGCTTTCTTCACAACCTCTGAGGTAGTGGTGGTGGCTGTGGTGCTCCCTAGATGGGGGAGGTTCCCTTGCCACTGTCCAGTGCGGCCTGAAGATGGGCAACTTCCTCCCTCAGGGCAGATAGTTGTCTGCAAACAGGGCAGCATCTCAGCCTCCAGAAAGACTCCCGGAAGACTGCTGCCCCACAGCCATTACATTGTACTTCTCCCCACATAACTGTCTACCTTGTTTAGTTTAGTTTTTTTTGTGTGTGTGTGATTGGTGCGTTATATAGAAATATATGTATTTATATAATGTGTATGCTTATATTGTCAGTGCAGTGTGCTAGACAGGATTTGACAGTGATGTGTACCCTTGCCCTCTTGAGGAAATGATGTCAGAACCCCAGGTATAAATGAACTATTTCCAGGGGTGGGTGGGTGAGGGTGGGAAGGGTTGGGCCTAAACTGTGCCCTCACAAAACAATCAGCTAAACGCTCTGACCTACCGATGCGATGAGTGCCTTCCTGTCAGCAAGATGCCATGCATGACAATTTGTAATACTGCTTCAAACCAATTTGACAGAGAAAATACCCTGCTAATCAAACAGAGAAAAATCCAAACATCCAAGTCAAACACAGGTTCACCCCAGTGCTCCTTTGGACAAAACTGCTATATTCATACCTAAAGATGCAAAATGACCCCATGGAACTAGCAAGGACACTGACAGGTGCCACGGTGTGCCTTGGGGATTTTGGCCCTTATGTTCACCCCATTCCATAAGGAAATAAGCTGAGATGGGTGCAGTATAGGAGAATGGGGTGAACATTAAGGCCAAAGACCTCCAGGCACACCTTGATGCCCATCAGTGGCTGCAGGGTGGGAGTGGTGGTGGAATGGCATGAGTATTACAGCCCACGATACCAAGCCACACCCCTGACGCATGTCAGTCTGTACAGGGTGGGACATTATGGTTGGAAACAATAACACCCCAGGAGTTTGTTGGTATTTCCACTCCAAACTTCAACATGGGCTTTTTGGGACCCCACCTCATGACCAGTGGCAGTATCATTTCATTACTCAATCCCAAAAGGTGATTTCACACAATGAGTGTACCATTTGGCACCGAAGGTGCGAAAAACACATTTTGAGCAGGATGTAAAAAATGCCAGCTGTACTGTTCATGAGGAGGTATGAAGAAATGGCAATGATGAAAATCTGGAGTGAAAATATGAAAATTTGGTGAAGTTACGAGCGTGTGTAGAAACAATGCACTGTTGTAACGCAGTCATTTTTTGGAATGTTTTCACCAAATTTTGAATATGGCTTTTTGGGAGCTCCCCTCATGAACAGTGGCACTGAGATTTCATTAATTTGTCCCAAAAGTTGATTTTGCACAGCAACCATGCCATTCGGCACCACAAGTGCAAAAACAAATTTTGGGAAGGATACAAAAAATGGTAGCAGTTCTGTTCATATGGGGGCGTGCAAAACTGGCAATGTTGGAAATCTGGAGTGAAAATATGAAAAATTTATGAAGTTATGATTACGAGTGTGCATACAAATTGTGTAATGCACACTCAGAATGCAGTCATTTTTGGGAGTTTTATCACCAAACTTGCAAAATGGGCTCTGTGGGACCCCACCTCATGAACAGTGGCACTGGTATTTTGTTAATTAGTCCCTAAAGGTAATTCCATGCAGCAACTGCTAAATCACATTTTGGGAGTGAGAAATGAAGTGACAGTGCCAGTGTTCGTGAGCTGAGGTCCCAAGAACCCCATGCTGAAAATGTGTGACCAAAACAATGCCCAAAAATGGTTGAGTTAGCAACCTAAGTTGAAACCCCCCATTGACTGCCATTATAGTGCTTACCATGATTTCTTCAGTTTGCGGTCAGCTTTTGAAGAGTGCAGATGTGTTCCTGGTCCACAGAAGATCACAGCACTAGACCTCTGGAGGTAAGTATGGGTGAGGGGGGTGCGGGGAGGTAGGGTGCACAGAGCGAGGGTAGGGATGGGGGATGGGACAGTGAGGATGAGAAGGGACTTTTTTTCCCTTAGGTTTGAAATAAAAAGACCTCGGGGGACAATTTTCTTTTTTACTGGTGAAATAGTATGAAAAATAAATTTCAGCACACTGGAGTGGGCTCCCAGTGTAACAGACTAGTGGGGGGATCAATGCTGACCCGAAGATTGGGCATCCTGAGCTCGGCTGAAAAATGGGGGCATGGGTGGCTCATATGTCACTGGGAGTGGGCATCCCAGTGTTGGAAAATATAAAGAATTACTTTGTCACACTGTAGTGGTATCCCAGTGTGCCACAATAGTGGGAATGGGGGGGGCATGCCAACATGAGGATTGGGCATCCTGTTGTCAGCAAAAGATATGTTCACTGGGAAAGGCACACTGAGCAAACAAGCTGCTCATAAGTGCAGCCGTGTGCATTACTGTGTACTGTAATGTGCATGGCTGAAATGTGCCTGGTTGCCAGGAAGTGGGGAGGAGAGATCTGCCACTGCAATGACAAAACTGTCCATGATTGGAGCAGCAGATTTCTTTCAAGTCCAGTGCTCGCTCTGAACTGCCATCATCGGCAGCTTCTCTGTTGATTTGTGGCTGAGAGATGCACCCATTAAAGTGTCCACTGCATTCCTCTGCAATGCTCTACTAAACACAATATATTTCTTGTGCACTGAACGAGCATGCAAACATAAAACCTAAAGAAATAAGCAATCAAATTTTAAAAATTGTGGTTAGATCTCAAATGGTTCTAATAATAATGTATGTGAAAAAGGGCTAACTATGGAACTGTTAGGGTTAAGAACTTATGCTTTTTTAAATAAAAATGTAGAATCCCATTGTTATAGTCAAGACATGTCAATACACATTTGATATGTTGATACACAAAAATAATTCATCAGTTTAAAAGCATTACAGTTAAATGTAAAGCATGTCTATGTATTTTATAATTGTGTATCATTTGAAGGAAAGTGCACTGACATGACACAAGCATGTTGCCTGCTCCTAAGCTTGTGTTTAAAAAAATTAAGTTCCTAGGCCTAACTAATAGGTATTACTTCTGAGAAATAGGGGGCAGTCTTGATGGGCACACATACCAACTTCAACTAGGTACTCGCCACTGGCAGACAACGTGGTGGAAGGGGTCTCAGAAGAAGCAGGGTGAGCAGTAAGAGGGGGCCAGAAGGAGAAGGAGGGAAAAAGCAAGAGGGGGATGGTGGGAGGGGTACTGGGACTAACAAAGGCACAGGGGAAAATAGGGGAAGGAAATCTGGGAGTGGGATGTTCATGGTAAGGGAAAATGAGGGAGAAGAGATGAGGAAGGATGGAACCCATGGGACAAGGGGCCATCGGGGAGTCTGCATGGGGGAGAAAAAAACAGGATGATGGGAAGAAAGAAGTGAGGAAACATGGAGGCCAGAAGGGGGCACAGGATGGCACTGGACTAGATGATCACAATGTAAAGGAGTTGGAAAAGGCTACTTGCTCTTTGAGGCTGTCTACTAATTCACTGACAGGGGATAGCCATAATGAGGTGCAAGGGATAGGAGGGCTAGGGGCAAGGGCAAAAGAGTTAGAGGTAGAAGTCAACAGGGAAGGTGAGAGAGAAGGTACCAAAGCTGAGGGGGTTATTGATCAAGGCTAGGTTTTGGGAGGGGGAGCAACGGGGGACAGGAAGGTAGAATAGACACCAGCATCTCAGGGAAGGAGAACAGTGACACAGGTGATCCAGAAGAAAAAGGGGATAAGGTGCTACTTATTGGCAATTCTGTCATAAAGGGTATCATGTGGAGGGGGCAGAAACAGTGCAGTTTGGGTGAAGTGCATGTCGGGGATGATGGCGTTGGAGGTAATCCACCATATTCCCTCATGGGGTAAGGAACAAGATAGGAAATCACATCTGGTGTTTCACTTGGGAACAAACAACCTGAAAGGAAACAGTGTCCTGGAGGTACAGGTGAGATTTAAGGCCCTGGCTAGGTTTTGCAGTGGTCTATGCTTTAAATCACTAGCCTTTTCAGAGATGTTGCTAGTATCCAGAGCTAGTACAGAGAGAAAACAAAGGATCAAAGAGTTCAACAGTTGGCTAGCGAGATGGTGTAGGCAGATGGGGTATGGGATGGCAGGGGACTAGGGGGTGACATGGGATGATGAGAGCTTCTTTGCCCTTGACAGGCTACACATCAACAAAGAGGCTTCAGCCATACTGAAATGCAGTCTGGGGGAGATCTTTGAAAGTTAATTTTATTTAAACTAAGTGGGGGGGTCTGGGAACAAAGCCACACAATACTAAGGCTGAGATGGGGGTGCCCTAGATCCCCCTCACAGGGGAAAGGATGAAGAGTTAGGTTCTGGCATGCCCTTGGAGAGAGCAGAGGTGGGGGAACAATGGTGGAGGGATTTGATGGTTAATGTTAGGAGCCTGGTAAACAAAATGGAGGAATTGATAGCCATTATTGTGCATGACAGACTGGACATAATTGTGATCACAGAAACTTGGTGGAAGGAATAGCATACATGGGAGGCAGCTATTCATGGCTTCAGATTGTTCAGGAAAGACAGGAGAGACAAGAAGGTAAGGAGTGGCCTTATACATCAGGGAAGACATAAAGGTTATGGAGGGACAGGAGGAAGAAGGGGAAACTGAAGTCCTTTGGGTGACACTGGGCAGAAGGACAGTGGAATCCTTGAGATTAGAAGTTGTTTACCGACAGCCTATGCAAGGGGAAGAACAGGATAGGGTGATGTTACAGGCTGTCACAAGGATGGCTCTCAAGGGGGAAACACTTCTGGTGGGAGACCTAAACCTCCCAGATGTAGACAGGACCATCCCAGATGTGGCTTCGGCCAGAAGCAGGGGGATTCTGGAGGCACTGCAGGGGGTGTTCCTTCAATAGTTGGTCAGAGAGCCAGCTAAAGGAGAGAACCTACTGCATGTGATCTTGATTTGTGGGTAGAAAGTGGAGGGGTGTTGGTGGGGGAGAAGCTGGGAAACAGTGAACATAGGACCATCAGGATCAATGTAAGAGCAGGGAGGGAGGGAGGTGTGCTGCATCAACACAATGGTGCTGGAGATCAGGAGTGAAGACTTTGACAAGATGAGAAGGATAGTGAAGGAGGCAATGGAAGGCATGGAGAAATAAATGAAGTGGAAGAGTTATGGGGAGCTATTAGAGACCAGGTGATGGGGGCCACACAATCATGTATTAGGAAGGTAAAGAAAGGCACAAGAAGCAGGAGGCCACTCCGGTTCAATAGGGATGTGGCAAGGGTGGTCGGGGGCAGGAGGAAGGTGTTCAGGGAATACAGGAGAACACAGAAAGAAGAGGACAGGGAGGCTTATATGGAAATGAGGAGGCTAAGAGGGAAGGTAATTAGGAGGGCTAAGGCCAACATGGAGGAAAGAATATCAAAACAGGTGAAGAGCAGTAATAAGACCTTTTTTAGATATGTGGGAGAGAGGAGGAAGATTGGCCAAGGAATCGCAAGGCCCTGGGGGGGGGAGTGGGGAGTCATTAGAGGAGGACTGGGATAAAGCAGAAGAACTAAATAGGTACTTCTGCTCGGTATTTATGAAGGAGGAAGAGGGACGGGAACCAGAGTTAAGGAGGAGGGGGGAGCACAGGGGTGGACATGAGACCCTTCAGCACAGAGAGAGTTAAGGAGAAACGAGGCAGCTTGAAGGTGGAAAAGGCAATGGGGCAAGATGGACTTCATCCGAGAGTGATCCAGGAACTGAGAGAGGAGTTGGCTGCCCCACAGGGGATGCTGTTCAACTTGTCTATGGATTCTGGAAGGGTGCCAGAGGACTGGAGGAGGGCAACTGTAGTACTAATACACAAGGGGGAAAGCAGGGAATTGAAGGAGAACTGCCACCTTGTCAGTATCACTGCAGTATTGGGGAAGACCATGGAGGTGCTCATCAGGGAAAGGGTGATGTAATATATGGATGTAAATGGACTGCTGGATGACAGACAGCATGGATTCACAAAAGTGAAGTCATGCCAGTCCAGTTTAATTGAGTTCTTTGACTGAGTGACACAGGAAATCGACCGGGGGAAGTGGTGTATCTGAATTTCAGTAAGGCCTTCAACACCGTACCCTACAGAAGCCTTGTCAACAAGTAGGAAAGTATGGTGGTGGGGGACAAAATAGCTAGATGGGTAGAAAACTGGTTGGCAGACAGAAGCCAGAGGGTGGTAGTAAATGGGGTGCAGTCCAGGACAGGGTGGGTGATGAGCGGGGTCCCCAGGGGTCAGTGCTGGGACAACTCCTTTTCAATATCTTTTTTTTTGTATACCTTTTTATTTCAGCAGTAAATTAATCAGTCATTTCACAGTCACATATCATAAAAGTCCATGGTAATACTCATCTAGATATATGGGAACAGAACTTCTTCTAGAGGTTTACTGTGAGCCCTCCCCTGACTTTCAATGGTAGTTCAAACTAGTGAGCTAAAAGGTTGGAAACCAGGCCTGGGGTAAGGCCTCTTCTACAGGGACCCACACATCTAAAATGTATCTAATTGCCCTCTAACATTATA
Organism: Neoceratodus forsteri; assembly: GCA_016271365.2. Classification (NCBI taxonomy): domain Eukaryota; kingdom Metazoa; phylum Chordata; order Ceratodontiformes; family Ceratodontidae; genus Neoceratodus; species Neoceratodus forsteri. Next base: position 1,433,993,574 of record CM028131.1, on the reverse strand, counting down.
TTGTATTTTCTCATATTTCATACAATCAAGAAAGAGATTTATCCATTCAGCTAGTGTGGGAATTGAAGAAAGCCTCCAATGTAAGGCCTAAGCTTTTAATCCCATCACATTCCCTAGTCTTCTCAAGGTATCATGTTTATTCCTCCAGAAAGGCACTGATGAGGGGTCACCAGGAGGAAGGCCCAGTATAATTTCCACAGGGTCCAATCTGAGGGGAAGTCCTAACATCTTGGAAAGTATTTCTTGGATTCCTGACCAATAAGCATGCACCTTATTGCATTTCCAAACCATGTGAAAAAAAGTTACTTTATGAATCCAGCATTTAGGACAAAGAGGGGAATCATTAGGATTAATTATATGGGCCAAGCGTGGGGTGTGGTAAGTTCTGAGGAGTACTTTATATTGTGTAGCTCTGGTTCTGTTATTTACAGAACAACTCAAGCAGTTATTCACTATAGTATTCCAATCACCCCCAGTTAGGCCATCTGGGTATATGTCCATTTCCCACTTGTCCTTAATCTTCCTTAACATGTCAGACATAGCTCCAATTAATATTTTATAAACCCTTCTCAGTGGTTTAAATTTTGGGTCACCTGACTGTCCCCCAAATAACTCCTCCAATGCGGTGCGAGAGATCCCTTCCTTCTGTTCCATTTTTCTTAATATTTTTTCATAGGCCTCACTTAATTTAGAATATAGAGGGAAGTGGGAAGTCTTAACTTTATTTGCCAGTACTAGGTCATCAAAGGAAGATATTTTACCCTCCAACAATATGTGTTTTACTAGATATAACCCCTTGTTGAACCACTGTTTCAACACTGGTTTATCACATATGGAGGGACCACCTTCCCCTTGTAATATTTTATCAAATGAACTGTCAGGAGAGATACCAACCTCCTCATTTATCCATTGATGAGCCAGTTTCCAAGCCTTTATCAAGGTATCTGTACATGGATGATAGGAGACCTTCGCAGAAAGAATTACACCGCATGGGGCCAAAGCAACATTGTAAATTGAGATACCCTTAGCCTCCTGTAATTTAACCCAAGCTGGTTGGTCCTCAGGTTTCCTTAAAAGATCTTGAATGTGAGTCAGCCGAGAAGCTACCCAGTAATAATGTACATTTGGGAGACCCAATCCTCCCCTTCTTTGAGGGAGCCACAAAATAGATTTTTTTATCCTAGGCCTACGATTATTCCATAGTAACTGAGTGATGGCACCTTCGATACTTCTAAAGTATTTAAGTGGGATTTTAAGTGGCACTGATTGCAAAAAGTAAAGAAATTGAGGCAGGTATGACATTTTAACTAAATTAACTCTACCCAGTAATGTTAGGGGTAGAGCTTTCAAGGACAGGCAATCATCTTTTATTTTTTTTATTAATTTTTTCATATTAAGGTTTACAAAATTCGACAATTTGGAGGGGATTGATATTACCAAGTATTTAATTATTTTAACAGGCTGAACTACCATCTGGCCTATTCTAATAGAATTATCCGTTTCCCCCAGTGGCATCCACTCACACTTACTCCAATTAATCTTGTGGCCTGAAAGAGGACCATATCTCCCAAAAATGAGTGATAACTCCTTCATAGCCTCCCCGGGAGAGCTTATAAACAACAATATGTCATCCATGAAGAGAGAAATCACATGTTCCTTACCTCTCCATTGAAAACCTCTAAGTCTAGGATTGTCCCTGATGGTCTGTGCCAAGGCCTCAATTGTGAGTACATACAGTGGAGGGGAAAGGGGGCAACCTTGTCTTGTGTCTTTAGTAAGGATAAAAGGGGATGACAAATTATTGTTAGTAAGAATTTGGGCTTTAGGGTTCCTATATAAGCTTCCCAACCACTGCATCATAAGGGGGCTAAGACCAAATTTTCTCAACACGGCCATCATAAAAGGCCACTCAACACAATCAAAGGCCTTCTCCATGTCTAACGCTAAAAGACCTCCCAACACTCCCCTGGACCATCAATGCATTATGTTAATAACACACCTGATATTATGTTTAACTTGTCTGCCCTTTACAAAGCCTCCTTGGTCAGGGTGAACCAGCTTAGGGAGGAAACCTTCTAGTCTATTTGCCAGTAACTTGGCTATAATCTTATAGTCTGCATTTAGCAGTGAAATTGGGCAATAAGATGAGCATAGAAGGGGGTCCTTTCCCGGCTTGGGTAAGACTGTAATTGTGGCTAAGTTCTGCAAAGGTGGAAGCTCTCCCTCAGTCAACGATTCAACTATTGTCTCCAGCATAGTCTGACCCAGTTCATCCCATGACATTTTATAAACCTCATGTGGAATACCATCCAGACCTGGAGCTTTACTCCTTTTAGATTTCCACACCACTTCTTTTAATTCTTCTATAGTGAAGGAGGATTCCAGCTGTTTCACTTCCTGGTCAGTAAGCTGGGGCAAGCTGATTTCCCTCTAAAAATCATCTGGGTCGGCCCCTCCGGGGGTATTCTGAGGTATATAGATGTGCATAATAAGCACAAAATGTTTCATTTATTTTCTACTGATTATACAAAATCCCCTCCCCCTCAGCTACTACCCCCAGAATTGACCTCTCAGCCCTCTGTCTCTTAACCAATCCAGATAACCACTTCCCAGCCTTGTCACCTTTGAAGTAAGAAAAGGATTTAGTCAAAATAAGAGCCCTTTCAACTCCATGAGAGGAAGACTGTTTCAATTCACCTTTCAGTCATTTTAAAGACCTGAATTGTATATTATCATGTTTCACCATGAACTCCCTCTCCGGAAGCTGAATTTGGAGTTTCAACTCCTGCTCCCTTTTTTGTAATAATTTTTTCTTATATGAAGCATAGGAGATAGTTTCCCCCAATTGAAGCCTTGAGCGCATCCCAAATTTTTCTCAGGTTAGTATCCCCTGGGCAGTTAATTACAAGAAAATCTTGAACATGTTATCTTAATTGCTGAACAAATGCAGCGTCTGCCAAGGGGCTAGGGTCCATTCGCCATGATGGGGCACTCTTATGTCCCCCCCACTACTACTTTTAAGGGGGTGTGGTCAGAAATCAAAATTGGTCCAGAGGAAGCCTCTACCACATCCCCCATTCTATCTTTGATCAAAAATAAATAATCCAATCTTGTAAAAATTCTGTGTGCATTCGAATAAAAGGAAAACTCCCTGGTGGATGGGTGGCAGAACCTCCACGCCACCAAAAGGGATCTCTCCTCAGTCAAGTGGAGGAGCACTCCCACATTCCTTGGGGTAGGGCCTCTCCGCACTCCTGAGTGGTCTAAATGGGGATCCCAATAAGTGTTCAGATCTTCCCCTATTATAATGTCATCTGGAAATGGGACTAAAGTTGTTTCCAAATGAGTAAAAAAATCAGGGGTGTCTATACTGGAACTGTAAAGAGAGACCAATGTAATAATGGAGCCACCCAGGTCAACCACCCCAATGACAAATCTGCCCTGAGGGTCAGAAGTTGTAGATAAAACTCTATGAGGAAACCCTGGCCTGATCCATATCACTACTCCATGTGCTTTTGAAGTATAAGGTGCAGCTAGCATTGTCCCACCCCAAGAACGGTGCAGACACTCCATTTCTTCCCTTGTTGAATGAAGTTCTTGCAGAAACACTATATCTCCTCTCATTTTAGATGTAATTTGAGACCAGACCCATTTTCTTTTAATGGCTGTGTGAAGGCCATTCACATTCCATGTTACCAAAGTTATATTAGCTATAATAAAGATAATCCTTAAAAATCTTAACCCGTCTTATTTGCCATCTTAACATTAGAGCTAACATACTACTACTGCTGATAGAACATTTTTGAGATACTTTAAACCCCTTCACAACAGAACATTTTTGCCTTCCCCCCACTTGTCAACATCCAACTGACAATGACCCATTTTGGAAAACAGTAACCAAGCCCCCCTCCCTTTATTGAACCCCCTTGTAACATCTTTTATTCCCCTAAACCCACCCTAACTCCCTTAAGGAGTTAGAAAGTTAATCTAAGTAACCCTCTACTTTTCGTGGATTGAGCATCCTCCCCTTGTAATAATTTTACCTCCCAACTGTTACATCATTATATATTAATTATTAAATTCCCCTCAACATCCATACCCAAACAAAAACTAAATATCTTTTTATTTATCACCCCTCTCTGGTAAATCGAAGATTATAACTCAGCTGAATCTATGACTATAAAAAACAAATATCAAATAAAGATATCAGCTTTAGGAGATGTGCAGGGAATTGATGCCCCCTATTGTCAGCCACCAGAGCAGACCTTCCCACACAGAATGGTTGGTTCAGCCTTAACACAATTGCTCTTACCAAACAAAATTTATACAACATCTCCCATGTATAATGGTTTAAAAGAAGTACACATAGTGCAGCAAAAACAGAATAGCCCTGATGCTCTTCAAGACATAAAGGGAGCCAATGACCAGTAAAGGATCGATTGATAAAGTCTTTTACCAGGCATATTAAAAGTCAAATCAGGCTCAATGGCCAGTCCATAATTTTAAAATAAAAGTCAAAAATGAAAAGCAACCTGACCAATCAGTTTAAATTACCATCGTCGCATATCTTATAATCCATGAGAGGGAGACTAGGTGAAAGGGGAAGAGGGGCCCCCAATCCAGCCCTTATAGGCTCCTACCGGTGTTGCGGATCAGTATATTAGCACCCTCCCCCCACCCCTTCCCAAGCATCAACCAGCAGTACCTTTTCCAAGTGAAAATCAGTTAGCCTTAAAGACTTCCAAGCCCTGCACATATTCCACTGCCACAGAGGGATCAGTGAAAGCTCTGGTATTTCCTCCAGGTGGTCTAACAATCATTTGCACTGGGTAAGTGAGCGTAAAAGGGCAGTTCTTGGAATGGAGTAGTCACTGGACTTCCGAAAAGGATTGTCTTTGGGTCTGGAGGAGTTGGCAATAGTCCAGGTAAATGCTTATTCTCCTTTGCTGCTCCGTTATCATGCCCACTTTACTCGTCGCCTCCAGGATTGTCACCCTGTCTTAATATAGCAAAAACTTTACAATCAGGTGCCTTGGTCTTTGATCAGCAGAAGGTTTAGGGCCCGGAGAACGATGTACCCTCTGGATCTCAAGGCCACTATCTTGGGGTAGCTGTAAGGAGGTAATGAGCCATTTTTGAAGGAAAGTTGCAGTCTTTCCTCTCGAGCCCCTCAGGAAGGACTACAATTCTAATGTTGCTGCACCTTTCATGATTTTAGTGGTCATCAACAGACTGTTTCAAAAATTTGATTTCTTTTGACGCTTTTGCTAGATCAAAGACACAAGAGGTAGATCTATCTTCTTGATCCCTAACTCGTTGCTCCACTTTCCCCAAACACCTCTCGTGAGTATCAACCATTTCTGAGGTAGCGTTTACAGCTTGCTGAAGATGTTGTAACTGAGCTGTAACGTTATCGAAACCTGCCTCCATTCTGGTTCCTAGTTCTTATTTTAAGTCTTTTAATAAGCGTTCCAGCTGCTGGTAACCTTCAGCCATTATTGAGTTAGAGCTACCCTCCAGCACCTTACCCTCTGTGTTCAAGGCTGATCTTGATGTGGCGCTTACTAGATCGGCTTCTGGAGTCTCTTCCAATGCTGTCCCAGGTTTTGCCAGGCCTTTTAGAGGGGACTCCCTCGGGGTAGATTTAAAAGAGATTTTGGCTTGTTTCCTACCTGATTTTGGAGCAGATGACATCAGAATACCTTTATCTCTCCCAATCTTTTAAAAATTTATAAGTCTGTGCACAGTGGTGAGGAGATTGCAAGGGATGGGTACAGAGCTCCTGGTTTAAGCAGCCATTCCACTCTGATGCTAGGCCACGCCCCCTCCTTTTCAATATCTAAATAAGCAATATAGCAGATGGACTAAAGGGTCGAGTGGCCCTTTTTGGAGATGATACAAAAATCTGCAATAGGGTAGACTATGCAGAGGGTGTTGAAGACATGAAAGAGGACCTGAGAACACTAAAGGGGTGGGTGGAGACCTGGCAACTAAAATTCAATATCAAGAAGTGTGCAGTTATGCACCTGGGGTACAGAAACCTGAGGGCAGGAACCACACTTGAGGGGGGGAGTCAGGGTTACGGAGCAAGAGAGGAATTTGAGGATAGTAGTCTCCAGTGACCTCAAGGTGTGGAAGCATTGTACCAGGGTGGTAGGGAGGGCATATGGGATGCTTGGAAGTATAGGCAGGGGAATCACTAGCAGAAGGAGGGAGGTCCTGATGCCCCTGTACCAAGCCATGGTGAGACCACACATCTAGTACGGAGTCCTACTTTTAGAGGCCAAGAGGCCATACCAGCACAAAGACATAGAGTTGATTGAAAGGATTCAGAGAAGAGTGACCAAGATGTTGCAAGGTATGAAGGGCAAGCCATAGGAACAGTGATGTCGGGAACTGGGGCTTTACACATTGGAGACTAGAAGGGAAAGAGAGGACATGATAGAGACCTTTAAATACATCAAAAGGATAAACCAAGTGGACCTGGGGTGATTATTTCACAAGACGGAAGGACCATAACAAGGGGGCATGGTCTGAGATTACAGCGGGAAACTACAGAGGCAACATGGGAGGACAGTTCTTCACTGAGAGGGTGGTGGAGGCCTGGAACAGGCTTTCAGAGTAGGTTGTGGAGTCCGACAATGTGTCGGGTTTCAAGAGAGCATGGGACAGGCACATGGGGTTACAGGGAAGTGAGGTGGGTGCTTTAAGAGGGGGGAGGGATGATTAGTAGGGAGGCAGACTTGATGGACCAAGAGGCCTTTGCCTGCCATCAAGTTCTATGATTCTATGATGATTCTATGATCTAATAGATCCCCCCTGTGCACTGCTGCATCTCAGTGTCCTGTTCCTCTTCTCCATCATAACTCCACCAGCTAAGGTCTGTCAATCCACTGACAACTGGACACACATGACCTTTTGTTGGCTGAAAACATTTTACAACTGTTTCCAGATTACACAAATACAGTAGCACTGATGTGCTAACTTCATGGATTTGTATATGTTTTAGTATAAGCAAAGACCTCATATGGCCCTGTGCTTATGCAGCCATTAGAAGCACAGCAATCACAGAATAAGGTACCAGGCTTACAATTGCTGGTGCAAAAAGTTTCATTAGGAGGAAGATGTGCCCAGACACTCCTTACATCCCTAGTGCTTCAACCCAACACAGGGTCCCCATGACACTGCCAAAGACATTTTGCACCAGCAATTGTAAGTCTGGTACCTTATTCCACAAGTTCTGAGCTTCTAGCTGTGTGGTCAAGTTTGGGTTGGCAGCCTTCTCAGCACCATCTAGCTTTCCTGAGCATACCTTTTTCTTTTCCTGCTTTTGTAGCCACACCTGTATGTGTATGTCATACAATGTGGATGAGCACCTGTGGCTGCAGAAGTGCAAGCACCATGGGGGTCTGCACTTCTGCAGACAGAAGGCCCCATGGAACCTGCACCTTTTCAGCTAGGGTACTCATGCACGATGTATGAGGTAACTCACTAGATAGCATTATCTGCTAGTGCATGATTTTCTATCAGCAGCTGCAAAACTGAAAAACTGGTACCTCTTTGAATAATTTCTAGATCCATTGCTGATACCAATCTATCCCTCTTAACAACAGTACTCCTATCTGCCTAACTGTAGGCCCCACAGGTGCCTGCCCGTCTGGAGCATGAAGATGGTGATTTTGTCTTACACCTGTGGCTGAAGATGAGTAGTCCCTGCAGGGGCCAGTGCTTCTGCACACAGAATTACTGTTGCAATGTTGATACCATGGATTTTGTGGCGCTTGTGCTTCTGCAGCCAGAGATCGGAATGTACTGTATGTCTTATAACTGTGGCTGCAGAAGCACGGGCCCCTCAACAGTGTGTAGGCCTTACAGTGTGCATGATTACCTGTGGATACAGAAGCACTGGCCACCTAGGGAACTGCACTTCTGCAGACAAAATAACTCTTGCAGTTTGGGTATTGTTGATTTGTATCTGTGGCTGCAGGGGCCAGTGCGTCTGCACAGAAAGGGAGAGTTGTGATTTGAGAGCATGGATTTCTATCTGTATTGACAAGTGAGTGAATATGTCTTGCATTCTGAATGACACAGATACAAATCCACAAAGGTAGCAAATTAGTGCCACTGCATTTGTGTCATCTGGAAACAGTTGCATTTTGTTTTTCTTACCTGATGATGTCTGTTTGTGGTTGCTTGTGTAGTCTTATCTTTTTGCTGTTTGGAAGGGGGGGAGTTAGGGTTGGAAACTGTAACATCACATTTCCCTACTTTTGTGGATTAAGTCAAACCCTGACTGGTGCATTAATGAAGCTGTTTTGCAAAGAAGATAGATAGATAGATAGATAGATAGATAGATAGATAGATAGATAGATAGATAGACAGACAGACAGACAGACTGACTAACAGACAGACAAACAGACAGATAGAGAGAGAGAGAGAGAGACAGATGGATGATGGGGTGTTCAGGTGGTGGAGGAAGACCACTGGACAGCAGGGAATGTATGATTAACATGTGGTTGTTAGGGTGGGGTGGGTCCACTGGTCACCAGGAAATGTATGATTACAAACAGGCTGCTATTCAGCCAGCAGGGGGAGCATTAGACACCAGGGATAACATAAAAGGGTGGGGGACCACTAGACATGTGGGATAATGTAAAAGGTAAAATTGGGGCATTCAGAGAGACCACTAGACACTATTGATAAGGTGAAAAGTACAGTTAGCAGTGTGTGGGTGATGGGGGGCCATTGTTGAGGGGCTTAATGATCATTGTGCCTGAAAACAGGCATATTTACTATCTAGTGCACCCACCCAGTTATACAAATCAAATAAATAAAATAAAGACTAGTTTTACGAGGTAGTAATTAGCACAACACTGATTGCTACTTTCTGCCTTCCCAAACCTGCTTATATGCCAGTGCACATACGGTATATGCAAGGCACTAGCCGCTGCTTTGCATAGTCACACCAGCAGATTTTAGGGCTAGTCACTAATGAGTTAGTGACTCAGTAACCGTGCCATCCAATATGGTATTTTGTGGTCCCTCCCTGAACTGGGTCTGCAGAGTGGTGTTAGTGAGTCTCTATCTTGTTTAGTGATCTCTAATCCCTTTTGAATATCCTGGCAGATTTCTGTTATGAAAATGTTATTTCAAAAGTAGTTTTAATTCCTTCACATAAATCTTCATTTTCTATACAACAGCCTCCACTCTTCCATTGCTTCATCAGACTATGCCTGCAAAAACATTAGTACATAACATACCCATTCTCATAAGGTTAGTATGGCGCTAATCATACCTGCACTGCATTAACTGAGGCTAGTGTGGTTGGGCAGCCATATTCAGTGGTGCAATGTCCTGGGGAGCTATCCCAGTAGTGCATATGGGCATACATACCACTACACCCATGCCAATGGAAGATCCCTATGTGCATACAAAGTACAATGGTACATGCAGAGATTTTGAAAGCATTTGTGTAGCAAAGTTTAAAGTATCCAAAACCCTTTTCTTATAAGAGCACATTCCTCCCCACCACTGATTACCCTTGTGTGTCCCCCAATCCACATCCTCAAAATCTAGTGGACCCCCACCCTCTGATCGCTGTTCAGATACCCCAATCCATGTATACAATACCCTGGGCATCTTGATAACTATTCATATGCCCCTGATCCCTGTAATAAATGCATCCCTGGTGTCTAGTGACCCCACCCCCAATCACTGTTCAGATGGTCCGAATCCCTGTAACATGGTCCCAATCCCTGTAATAAATACATCCTTGGCATCTAGTGGTACCTAGCTCCTCAGTCACTGGTCAAATGCCCCTGATCCCTGCAACAAATACATGCCTTGCCTCTAGTGGTTCCCTCATCCCTGATCACCAATCCCTACAATGACAAACATTTTCTGGTCATCTAGTGGCACCCCACCCCATTGCATATCTGACACCACCCACAAATGTCCCTACCCACTTTCTCCAGTGACAAACCACTTACCCAAGTAGCCAGTCCCCCTCACCATGAAGAAAACTGGCAAAGCTCCACTGCTCAACACCTCAGCTGGCCACCACCTGAATGATAGGGAGTGAGGGCACCTAATATAGTATAGAAACAGCTGTTTCAGCAGTGGATGTATACTTGATCCCTGTCATTCAGAAGGTGGCCAAATGAGTTGTGAGCAGAAAGGCTGTGCCAGTTACCATCACAGGGAGGGAGTCTACATGCTTTGGTAAGTGGGGACCACCGGGGGAAGAGCTGGAGGGACCTGAGCTGCAGGATTGGATGGGTGGGTCTGATCTGTTACTTGGGGGGCAGTAGACTTTGTCATCATAGGGACTAGTGACAGGGGGGTGGGAGACCACTAGATACCAGGAAATATTCATTACAGGGTCAATGGCATCTGAGCGATGATCAATGGCATGGGGAACATCAAATGCCAGGGTCATATCATACAGATCAGGTGCATTTAAATGGTGTTTGGTGGGAGGAGAGCTGGCTCAGGTCCATAGAATGAATCCACACAACTGAGCATGGTAGCATTGTTTAGCACCTTGCACTATGACCTTTTAAGCATGTTGACTGCTGACATTGTTCAGAGGAGGAGCCTTTCCAAGTTTTGGACACACTATCTCCTTGTGCCCCTGTGAGCCACACTCCTGCAAGGAGCTGTGCCAGTGAAGCCCATGGTTACTGTGTATTGTACTTCCACAACCACCATATTCAGACAGGCAGAAAACACCACTCAGAATGTGCTTCTTGCATCACTATGTGTCCTTGGACAACCATGCTCTATTTAATGTGCAATGCAAAGAGGTCTACAATGCCAATGGATGATTCTGAAAATGAGGGCGAATTAATCTAAATGCACTAAAAAAAATCCTAAATTTCAAACATCTGCACTAGATATTCTGCACAGATCTGATTATATTATGTACTGTACATCATCATATGCTTCCTAATTGTGAGACAGAGCATGTATTTAGCTAACGTCTACATAAAGCATATATTTAGATAATGTGTTTTCTGTGTTCACAGCAAGGAGCCAGCCTAAGTGACCCAAGAAAATTCTGGGCCTGCATAAATAGCATCATAAACCCCAGACCTGCCAAGACCCCTCTGACCATCAAAGTCAATGGCACAAAACACAGTGATCCAAAGATGGTGGCAGATTTGTTTAACAATCACTTCTGCAATCTAGAACAGTTTAACCATCCTACCTCCAACAGGTAGCCCCAAATTGTTTCATGCAGCTCAGGCTCAGATACGCCCTCTCCTTGTTTCTACCTAAAAAGGATCAGAGCCAAGCAAGTCAACACACTGCTGGCCTGCTTAAATACTCATAAATCTGCTGCCAGCAACAGTTTGCCTCCCAAATTCCTTAAGCTAGCTGAACCACAAATCTTGCAGCCAAACGGCAAGATATTTAACCTCTTCTTTGAAACAGAAAAATCCTCAACATTTGAAAGTCAGCCAAGGTAGTCCCACTTTTCAAAAAGGGCAAAAACCCTGCACAACACAACTATAAACCCGCATCCATACTCTTGGTCCTGGCCAAGGTGCAGGAGAGACTTGTTCATAACCAGCTCACCACATACCTAGACCAGCACAACCTCCTCTGCAAGAAACAATAGTTTTAGAAAGGGCCATGGAACCTCCACTGCACTGGTCAGTTTCACAGACTCTGTGTACCAATCTATGCACAAAGAGTTGATGACGAGTGTAGCATTCATAAACCTGACCAAAACATTCAGCCTAGTAGATCACCACTTGTTGTTACAAGCACTTGGCACTCTTGGAGTGGAGCCAGTAGGAACAACATGGTTCTTGAGTTACCTGCAAAACAGGTCCCAAGCTGTCAAGCTTGGCAAAGTATTCTTGAATGCCAACACCACCACCTGTGGTGTTTCACAGGTTTCTATACTTGGGCCCCTCCGATTCACAGTCTTCATAAACAATATGCCTAGCACCTGCTCAACTGCTAAATATATGCTAGAAAGTGCTGTTGTCTGTACACAGGAGAAATATAACCAAAATCAATAATGCTCTTGGGCTGAACTTCCACTCCCTTCAGTGCTGGTTTCTTAAAGAAAGGTTGGTGCTGAATGTACCCAACACTAATCCCATGTTCCTTGGCTCTGCCCACAAAAGTAAACACCATTCCCAGGACCACAACATCTCAACCATGGATGATATGCAACTTGAATTGGTGGCAGATTTCAAGCACCTTGGAGTCATTCACAGTCCTTGCCTTACATTTGACAATCACTTGAGCAACATAGTAAAGGCCATGGACCAAAACCTAGGGCAAGTGTATTGCATTCAAAGGCTCCTCACAGCAGACACTGAGGTCCAGATTGCACAAAGCCACTGTCTCCCATTATTGGACTACAGAGCCATTGTAACTGACATGGTACCAAAAGCGACATGGGCAAAGTAAAAAAGCCCTTTCAATCATTCAATCAATCAAGCAAATCTTTAGTTATCCAGGTGAACATTGTTAAGCAAACTCATTTACAAGATGGACCTGGTTAAATCCAGATTATATTACAAACAGCTATATTTACAATGTGAATAAAACACAGTAGAAGTGCAAATCAGGACACACAGATGTACATAGCATAACAATTAGTTCGGGATCATCAATAAGACACAGTGACCAGTATAAAATAGTGGGAACAGGCTAGTCCACAGAGATACAGAGATGGATATTATTACAGTAATTTTCCTGAAAAAAAAAAAAACACAAGAGAGACCTAGGTATCGCTATCATAACAGTCAGGCAAAATAAGTGATAATAGCTTTTCTCTTGACACATTTCACAAAAAGGAATAAAACAGGAATGGCTAGGTCAGAGAGGGAGCAGACAGCCTGCCTGGCACTATCCATGGCAGCCCCAGGCCGTGCTTACATTGGGACTAGGAGGTTGCTGTACCACGATTTGCTGCTAGAAGGTGTGCGTGAAGTACTGAGGCAACGGATGGGACAGCACCTGCCACACATATTTTCCAAATCTAGGTGCTAGCACTGGTTGACCCAGGAAGGTGGCAAGGCAAGGAAGGTATGAATACACTTGGGCACCTAGTGACAGTCTCAGGCAATGGTTCAAAGAGGAGCATAATCACTCATGCTCCAGAGAATTACACTTTAAGCCGTAGGGAAGAGGATCACATTGGTCAGAGAAAGAAGTGGTTACAGCTATTTTAGCAGAGTACAGGCAGACCATTCGATTTTTGCCTGAGTTGGAAGGATCGCCAAAGTGAACTGCAGAAGCCAGTTGGGAGCAAGGGCCAGGAGGTGCTCACAATCTGATTGGTTGGCAGCTTTAGTGGTACTTTGCTATAGGTGAATCTGGGCAAGTGGTTTTGGATGGCAGCTTGTGATGGTGGGACCACCCGGGAGATAGTGATTTTGTGCTTTGAGGTGCAGATGCCCCTGTGAGACTTGTCTATGTCTAGCAAGAGGGGTACAGGGACCAGAAAGTAATAAAGACATACAGATTATTAAAAACATGCACAAATTAACCTGGGGTAAGGCCAATCATGACTAAGGCCAGTCTCAGGGGAGCAAGCTAACAGTGGTTAATGATTAGGGGCCGGGAAAACAGTTGCACGGTTCACACACACCTTGAGCATATAATGACCTGAAAGCATTAATACTTCAGAGGTAGCTTAGTTTCAGTAGTTTTTGCATTTTGTTCCACAAGGATGGCAACGTGAAACTAAAGGCCATTCTGCCATAGCGGGTGGAAGCTTTGGGGATGCATAGGGAGATATAGGAGGCACTTCTTAAGTCGTACGGTCCCAGCTCACTTAAATGAAGACATTTAGAAATACAATGTGAGAGCCTTTTTAAGATGGCTCTGTAGGTTCAAAGGACTGCATTTCTTTCACGCCTGAATGGAAGTGATGACCGTCCTACAGCTTTGTACAATAAGCAGTGATGAGTAGAAAAGGGAAGACCAGTAATGAACCTGATGGCCCTATGATAAAGCATGTCCAACTTGATAAGCGAGGCTTTGGAACAGTGACTATATAGACAATCCCCATAGTCGATTAGGGAGAGAAAAGTAGTTTGGACTAGTTGCAGTTTGGCTTCAAGAGTGAGGAACTGACTAATTCTATAGAATAGACCCAACCTCTGCCTTAACTTCTTTGCCAGGTCTTCAACATGCTCAGAAAATGAGAGGTTCTGGTCTAACCACACTCCTAAGTATTTAAACTTTGGGATAAATTCCAGTTCTCTCCCAGAATTGTGGAGATCAGAGGTACTGCTCCAGAGCTGGCAGGGTTTGTCACACTGCTATAGGTTGAGAACAACATTACCTTTGTCTTTTTTGCATTTAAAAGAAGTTTTTTGTGGAGGAGCTGCATCTGAAAGAGGTCAAATTCTTCCTGTAGGTCTGCACAGGCTGCTTCAGCAGTCGGACTACTTATCTATACCACTGTGTCATCATCAGACAGGTGTATTTTTGCCTTATTGATGCCCACATCAATATTTTTTACATAGATAGCGAAGAGCAGTGGGTCCTTTTGGCATTCTCCTCAAAACAGGTTTGAATGTGGATGACTCCCCCTTAGCTTTAATTTGTTGCTGACACCCTATCAGGTACTCCGGGAGCCAGTGCAAGGATGCTGAGTAAAGACCTATGCTCTTCAGAGTGGAGATTAGCAGGCTATGGTCCACAGTATTGAAAGCCTTACTGAGGTCTAGAAATACTGCACAAAGTTTCTGCTGTCTAGATCATTGTACCAATCATTTGTTACTTTGCCAAGGACTGAGATAGTGCTATGTTTAGACCTAAAGCCCAATTGCATAGAGTTTAGTAAATTGTTAACTTCCAGATAGGCTCTAAGTTGATTGCTGACAACCTTTTCCAGAAGCTTTGACAAGATTGGAAGTAAGGAAATTGGTCTATAGTTGTTGAGGTCGCAGGTATCCCCAGATGTGAACAATGGGATGATATGGTCAGTTTTCCAAATTATAGGAAGGGACCCTTGGGATAGTGATAAATTAAATAGATGGGTGGTAGCAACAGCAAGGACATGATAAGTGATTTTTATAAAGTAGGGATCCAGTGAATCAGCTCCAGCACTCTTCTTTACATCCAACCGAAGTATCAGATCTTCAACCTCCTTCAGTAATACAGGTTGGAAAGAGAAGCCGAGTACTGGGGCAGTAGTGTCCACACAAGGAACACTTAGCTGGGGGTGGACCAGGGCTGCAGGGGAATTGTCAAAGGCTGGACCAGCTGTGGCAAAATGATTGTTGAATGCTTCTAAGATCCCCCGTGTATCACATATAGTTTTCCCCTCGAATGTGATTTTTGGTGCCAAGGAGTTACCTGGGGTATGACTGGACATATCCTTGATTGTCCTCCAGAATTTAGAGGAGCACTTTGCAGCAGAGTCCAACTCCCTAAGATAGAATGATGCCTCAGCATCTCTGACCATTTTTATACATGTATTACGTGCCTTCCTAAAGTGGCACCTATCTGAGTCCAGCTTCATCTGCCTCACCTTTTCCACAGCTTATCCCTACCTAGCAAGGCAGTTTTCAGTTCAGGTGTAAACTAGTGACACGTTTTGTTTTTTACTCGGATTTTTACTGTCGGGGCATGTACATCTAGGGCTTCTACCAGAATTTCATTAAATAAATCGTACACCGTGTTGACCGTGGTGGCTAGGTAGAAGTCTTGCCAATGTGGCGAGTGTCCCAGTTCATATGCATAGGTGACCACATTGAAGTTGCACTGTGTCTTTTTAGTTATGAATTTAGCTGAAAGGCCTGTATGATGTAGCAATCTCACTGCAGCAATGAAACAATTGTCACTGATATCAGCAAAGAAGGTTCCAGTGTGCGTGAAAAGATGAGGCTTATTAACTAATATAACATCCAATAATGAACTATTACAAGGGTTCTTTTTATTAGGACATGTAGGTTCTTGAATTAGCTGCACTCACCCATGAGTGTCACAAAAGGTGTTTAGGGGTGAAGCAGCCTTGGAGATCCAGTCAAAATTACAGTCCCCAAGTATAATTGTTTCAAGAGTCTCTTTCTCAATGACAGTACCAAGGAGTGTTAGGAGTAGTGTTCCCACAGATGGGGGTCTATAACAACCAATCACTCTGATGGCCAAGGAAGCAGATAATTCATTCTTAAGTGTCAGACATTCAAACAAATTTTTAACACAGGTTATATCCATGCAGGACGTTGCAAACCTTTCCTTGACGTATATTGCCACTCCACCTCCCCTAGTAGGTCTATCAGTCCTGAATAGTTGGTAGAAGGGGATGCTAATCTCTTTATCCTGGGAGGCTGGCCTGAGCCAGGATTCAGATATTATCAGGACATCAGGTTGAGTATGGCTGATCCACGCCTGTATCATAGTGAACTTTTTTAGGAGGCTACAGACATTGACATGCCAGAAACTCATTCCTTTAAGAGTGGCCATGTCCAACGGAGAAGAGAGGGGAAAGATGGGACCAGGGCTTAATTTGATGTTACCCAAGCATATCAGTAACAGAAGTAGCAGCTTCATTAAGGCATCAATAGATAGTTTGAGAAGCCTGGCCCTGATACGCCTATGATACTTGATATGTTGGGTAAGCCTATCACCACCCTTAAGGATGTACTGCCCTAATGCTAGGTGAAGCAATACCCTGACCAAGATGTTCAGGGGGTGGCTAATACAATATGGAACAGTAGGACTAACTTGAGGAGATGACTCATTATTACCATCACGATGGGAACCAAGGTTGTGCTCAGACAGTAGCACTATCTGTACGGCACATAAATAACCAGTAGGTAAATCAGTGTTCAGAGAACAAAACTTTAAGGGGTTAGTTTTCTGAGGGTAAAATGCCACCTGGGCACAACAGAGGATAATCAGTAGAAATATAAGCGAGGAGCCCTTCACAAGGGTGCTGTCCAGGCCCCCCATACTCAAGACATAAAAGGAGGTAATGTTAATTACAGTTTGTGGGGCAAAGGAACCTCAAAGACAGTATCAGGAGGTGACTATGTTAGTGGCCAGTCATCTTAGGGGCGTTCCTAATTAGACAACCGAAGAATTGGAGGGGTCGATGAAGACCTTTGAGGGTGTGCTTTTGGAAGTGGTGGGGTAATGGTGTATTTAATAAGTGGAGGCGCGGGGGATGGGTGGGTAGGTGCAAAATTAACAGCTTTCGCTGTATCTTGAGAGAAGAGAGTCCAGGCTTGAGGTCTCAGTGGTAGCTGTAGAAGCGCCAACTGCCCAATGTCTGAGAACCTGCACCTGTGGAGCAAGGAGCCCCTGAAGAGCTTGTCCTCAGCTGGGGAGAGAGGGAAAAGGACAAGTTTAAATGCTGGCCATGGACAAAGGACTCTCTGCACCAGCAGAAGAGCCAAATTAGCAGGACAAAGGGATGTGTATTCCCTTGGCACCTAAAGTCTGACGCACACACAAAGTTTCAGAAAGGAGCTTAATCACATTTCTTGGCCCTTTACACTCTAAACAGTGGGAACACTTAACTTTAGAAGCAGGCAACAAGTAAATACAGCTTTTTTTGTGCAAAGTTCAGTAAGCAAGTTCTATTTTAGCTGAATTTTCAAAGAAATACTGAAGCAGACTGCAGGAGTCAATCGGAGGCCAGCGCCCAAGAGCGTTTGCATTCTGATTGGCTAGCGGCTTTTGCCATACCTTGAGTGAGGACAGTCCAGGCTTTAGGTCTCGGGCGGTGGCTGTGGAAGTGCTGACCACCCAGTGTCTGAGAGCCTAAGCCTGTGGGGCAGGGAGTCCCTGGGGAGCTTGTCCTCAGCTGGGGAGTGAGGGAAGGGGACAAGTTTAAATGTTGGCCATGGACAAAGAACCATCTGCATCAGCAGGACAGCCAAATTAGCAGGGCAAAGGGATGTGTATTCCCTTGGTGCCTAAAGTCTGGCGTACACACAAAGTTTCAGAAAGGAGCTTAATCACATAATTTCTTAGCCCTTTACACTCTAAACAGTGGGAAAATGTAACTTTACAAGCAGGCAACAAGTAAATACAGCTTTTTTTGTGCAAAGTTCAGTAAGCAAGTTCTATCTGAGCTGAATTTTCAAAGAAATACTGAAGCAGACTGCAAGAGCCAATCAGAGGCCAGCGCCAGAGAGCACTCACATTCAGATTGGTTAGCGGCTTTTGCCGTACCTTGAGAGAGGAGAGTCCAGGGTTGAGGTCTCAGTGGTGGCTGTGGAAGCACTGACCTCCTGGTGTCCAAGAGCCTGCTCCGGTGGGCGCCTGTGGGGCAGGGAGCCCCTGGAGAGGTTGTCCTCAGCTTGAGCAAGGAGAGTCTGGGCTTGAGGTCTCGGGCGGTGGCTGTGGAAGTGCAGACTGCCTGGTGTATGAGAGCCTGCACCTATGGGGCAGGGAGCCCTTGGAGAGCTTGTCCTTGGCTTGAACAAGAAGAGTCCAGCCTTGAGGTCTCAGCAGCAGCTCTGGAAGTGCTGACTGCCTGGTGTCTGGGAGCCTGCACCTGTGGAGCAGGGTGCCCCTGGAGAGCTTGTCCTCAGGTGGAGTGAGAAGAGTCCGGGCCTGAGGTCTCGGGTGGTGGCTGTGGAAGTGCTGACTGCCAAGTGTCCAAGATCCTGTGCCTGTGGGGCAGGGAGTCCCTGGAGAGGTTGTCCTCAGCTTTAACAAGGAGAGTCTGGGCTTGAGATCTCAGCTGAAGCTGTCAAAGGGCCGACCGCCCAGTGTCCGAGAGCATACGTCTGTGGGCCAGGGAGCCCCTGGAGAGCTTGTCCTTGGCTTGAACAAGAAGAGTCCAGCCCTGAGGTCTCAGCAGCGGCTGTGGAAGTGCTGACCACCCGGTGTCTGAAAGCCTGCTCCTGTGGGGCAGGGAGCCCCTGGAGAGCTTGTCCTTTACCACAACGTTGTCAGATTTGCATCACCCCATGGCTCATGGTCCAACCAAAGCACCAACCTTGTGAAGTTTGGTTGGCTGCAATCAGAAACACAGGGCTCAGCTCACACTGGCCAACTTGGTATACAAGACACTATATGGCAACGTGCCTCAGTGCCTCAAAGAGCTGCTCACACCCATGAAACTACTTCACTCCCATTCCACAGCCAAATATTCACCTATGATCCCAGTTATGTGAACAGGGATGGGCCAGAATCTTTCAGCTACTGAGCTGCTCTCTCAGGAACTCCATACCTGTTGCCATCAAACAGTCACCCTCTCTCATAGTTTTCACTCACAAGATGAAAGACCACCATCTAAGCCTCACTACTTGCTCCAGTTTCTTGTAGGAAAGCACCTGCATTGAGATATAGATATTTCAGTCTCCACTGTATAACTTGCTGCAAAATGAACTGTCACAATGTTTGTCATTTTGTTCTCCTTATACTCTTGCACTTTGTGAAAATGTTAAACTTGTAATACTGGTCCACTGTACAGTACCATATATTACTTTCTACCTAACATTATCTTTAGCAATGCATCATGAACTATGGCATTATGCTGTTGCAGTTAATGTACATATAGTACCTGGGCCATGCCTGAAAAAGGTGCTTGACGCCAGTGCACCTACCCAGTTATCAAAGAATAGTAAATAACAAGAAATGAACTCAGGATGGCAAGAATAAAAATATCTTACCATGTATTGACATAGGAACCTTTGGAGTACCCAAGAGAAATGTCAGGTTCTGTGTCCCCAGAACTATGATGTCACCCAGTCTCCATCGATGGGTTTACTGTGTCAACAGGCTGATATAGATGGTGTTCATTTTCGCACTATGTCAATAAACAGTAAGATAATTTTATTGTTGCCATTTTGAGTCCATGTCATGCTGTGGGTGCTTTAACTTTACATTGTATTGTACTCTAGCATGGTTCTATAGCACTACAACTGATTCCTGGTGCTTATCTGTTGTATGTGCTCTCTCTTTTCCCAATAAGACAATTGTGTTCCTGTAATGAAACTTCCTTAATCAAAGCTGTAAGGTACAGCTGGGTTCCAGCTATTAACTTTGTTGTGACTCAGAAGACTTTGTAGCACTGGTCAATATGAAATTATCTACTTAACTGATTCCTGTTATGCAATTAAAACACTACAGCTGAAAATGTCAAGATCCTTCAATATGGGATTGTCTGCTTGGTCTTTTGAGTTGAAGTCCTATTGGCCCCATAATAAATGTAATTTTATATTAGGCCCAAACTGAAAAAAATAAACCATGGAAGGGGGCAGGGCCCATTCATGGAGTATCAGTACGTCTATAAAAGCACAGAAAATGTGTAACAATATCAAAAATCTTTAATATCTGTCACTAAAATACTGGAGATTGGCTAATGGAATAATAATCTGCATTATGCATTTTTTTTCATAATAGACTTGTTTCTTTTGGATGCATTAGCTTAAGTAAAAATCCTGTTTCTTTTTGTAGCATTAACTTAAAATAAAAGCCTATTGAGCTTCCATCTCTGAATGTTTCTCTTTTATATGCATTAGACCTTAATGGATAATGCAATTTTTGATGACCTAGTTATGTGCTACATCTAATTAAAATGCAGATTCTTACTAAAAAAATTGCTTCAGTTAACTGGCAGAGTAGTTTCTTATGCAATACCCTATTTTTGTCAAATATAGAGAATGTATAAAGACAGCAAAATAATTTTTTTTCATAAAATGCTGACACTACAGAATAAAAGCTTGCTGTCCTGCTGGAAGTTATTATGGATACCCAGTATATATATATTTTTTTACAATTTATTGAGCCTGGATAGCCCAAATGGGCTGCAACATATTTTTTTTTGGTGGAGTCCTGCTTCTATCCATTTCCACAGAAGAGTGGACTATAGTGCTCAGAGGTTAAATAACTTGCTCATTGGCACACTGATTATTTGCTTCTGGTTGGATTTGAATCTGTGATTTGCTGGTTCACAAATTAATTCTCCATCCACTAGATGCTGTTCATGGTTTACTTTAAGAAGCAGTTATTAGGGACAGGGATAGGTGGGGATATTAAGTGGGGGGACATGCTACTGTGATAACTGTTTCTGTTACTTGTTTATGTCATTGTTGCTTCTGATATCTTGTAACAATGTCATGTCATTTATGGTTGTAACTGTGAAAAATAATAAAACAATAAATAAAAAAAAAACGAAGCAGCTATTAGTACTGACTATCCAATTTGCTTTATTGGTAATGTAAGTTTACCTATCAGTACATTCAAACTGTAAACTGATGGATACCTCTTTAGGGATGGAGATTACTTAATGGGCTGTTTGAGTGCTTGCAACTCAATATCTGGTATTCGTGTGCCTAGGTCAACAGGCACATGGTCAGAATAATGTCAGAAAAATACAGAAAAACATCAACAAATTATGCCATTAACTATCACCTCAGCACAGGGCTCTAGTCTAAGTAAACTGTCAATATCAGAATGAAATATGTCTGATTGTTTATTAGCATCAAAGATTGCAGGACTCCAGTTAAAACATCAATGCTTTTAACACTGATGTATTTATTCATTCTTCCAAAATATTTTACCTTGCTTAACCATCTGAGCATTGGAGCAATCCTCTTCTAAAATATTCATAAATGCTTCAGAGGACTTTATAATCTCAAAATCTACTAAATTCATGATTTCACAGGTTTCTATTACTCTAAGATCATGTCCAAAAAAACTAACTTTCACACAGCATGGAAGCTTAGAAAATTGATTAGGTGGGTCAAGAGTCACAAAACCACATCATGTAACAATTACTTTTTTGCAGTAATTTTGGTATAATCTACAGACATTTGCAGGCTTACATTTGGTGTTTCTATGACATTTATCCCTATAGCAGAACCAAAAATAGCAGACAAGAAAATGTTACCAGTCTTTTAAAGTATAGAGTTGCAACTTTTTTTCCTGAAGTATTTTCATTTTTCTTTTTGCTCATTAGTAAGTTTTCTATGTGATTGTATTATGCTGGATGTGTGGAATAGCACTCTGGCAGGCCGCTGACATATCTAGGGCAGGATTCTCAAAGCTGTTTGGGACTAAGTCCCACACCGAAGCTCAACTTGCAGATTGAAATCCCCACAGCTACAGAGATTTATATCCACAGTGCAACACTTGTGGCAGGTTTTATGGCTTGTTCCACCAGCTGTAACAGTTTTCTGGAGCTGCAGAGTTTTCCCTGGCAACACCACCCACAAGCTGCCGTATGCCATGGAGCCAGTCATAATCCAGAACCACCTTTGTGAATACCCATAGTTCTTGCAGAACTGCAGCAACCTGCAGATCCATAAGTGTCACCCCACGTGTGCTCGGTTTTTCCCACAGCTGTGGGTATTTCTGCCATTTTGTGAAACTAGCCCTTAGGTCTTTTTCCCCCACTACATCACCAGCACTGTGATGTCACTGACTGGGCATCACAGATGACTGACCTGGAAGCTACTGAGTAACTCTTTCTGAGCAGATATGATGCTATAGTCAGTGACCTCACAATGCTGGATATGTAATGGGACAAGCAGAGTTAGATATGTCAGCTGCCAGGCAGAGTGCTGTTTCACACACCACATCTACTAATATCAGAGAAAAAAAATCTTTAAACAAATCAAAGGAAAAAGGAAAAAGTCCCGCATATACAAAAGGCAATAACTGACTGCTCTTATAAACTAATATTAGTTGTATGCAGTACACTAGCTGTAGTTTAGATATAGGAGCTCACTAATAATAGGGCTGTAAATGATGATTTCCTACTGTCACTGGTGCCTTACACACCAACATGGAAAGTGAAATGACACAGACTGTCAGATGCACTAAGGCAAGTAAATGTAGACTGACAATTGAAGCAATACATAAATTAAATACACCAAAATTATGCATATTAAACTTTATAAAATGAGTTTCAGTTTTCATCAGAATCCTAGCAACTTCATTGGTTTAAACATATCGCCTTCCATTCATTAATCTCTACTATATGAAACATTCATAACTAAACAGCAGAGATGTGCAAAGTACGCAAACATTGCTCCATGAAATATTTTGCAGATTGTGCTTAATCTGCAATGCACAATTGGTGCAATTCACAAATTCAAGGAGCACCTGATCAAATGTAAAGTGTGGAATTTCGCAGGTGAAACTTTGCACAGAAACTTTGCCCACATGTAAAAAAAATATATACAAGTCCCTGGTGTCTAGTGGTCCCCCTCTCCCCTGCCAATCACCAGCCAGTCGGATGCAATGTAAAAAAATATTGGTGGGGGGGTGTAGTGGGTGGATATAGGTAACTTCTTCTCACTTTGGGTTTTTTTTTAAGTGCAATTTGCACTTAAAAAAGCAAGGCAAAGTTAGAAATGCAAATGGTGAATTTTCAGCTGACAGCTGCAATTTCACAAACTAATTGGAGGATGCAAATTTTGCAACTTCGCTGAAAATTTACAAGCGTAGTGAAACTTTGCTGCATCTCTACTAGCCAGCTCTAATCTACCTAGCAACAACCTAACTAAATAAAAATAAAACCTTTTCTTTCATTAAAATAAAAAACTTTTACACTGTTCAAACACAAACAAATGTCAACAGGGCATAGGTTTCCTCAAAGTTACTGGATTTCCCAAGTTCATTTAAAGGCACTCAACCTTTGCTACCAAACTCACATATCCTATGTAGCAGTAAGTAGTTTTTTTTCCATTTCATGATCACAAAAACCCACTCCAGGGCATGTGTATCTTGACAATTAGTGCACTTCCTTTGTGCACTGAAAGTCATAAGGCTAGCCTTCCAATTCATTCAGGCATGCATAAGTTCTCTAAGAATGCATAGCCTGTTGTGGATTATTGCTTATGCACTAGAATCTTGTGGATTTGTGACATACAGTATGTACGCCACTGCTATCTGCTCTGGTTTATAAATGTGAGCATAACCCTTCAATGTCATTTCAACATTTTTATGTACATGTTGGTGTACAAAACGTCATCTCTTATGTAAATCATACAGTGCACAAACTCCTTCAATACTCACTCACTGATGCGGTTATGGGACTGAAGGGATGATGACTTGCAGTTTCTGCTCAATTCTCTGCTTGCTCCATTCCATTCTATTCACTTTTCCTGGAACCAAATGATTTCTTAAATATCCAAACAAGCTCTTCTACTAGGAGTCTTTCCTGTCAAAACAAATACAAATTCCAGCAAAAACAGTGTGCCTTCCCTTTCTTGAAATGAACAGTGTGGTATATAAATACTTCAATTACATTGTGAAACTTCATTAGTGTTATATAGGACTGAAATTTATCAACTATGTTTCATTATTCTAGTGATGCAATCACATTGAAGGGGTTATGGATGTGTTTGTTTTTCAATACAAATACCAGCAGAAGAAGGAAAGAAATAAGTGCCTTAGCTGGCATTTGAACCCAGAGCGCCTGGAATACCATTCCAGTTGCGTTACCAGTTGTGCCACCAAGGCAGCTGGAAACTGGGATGTCCCAAGGCAACTTACTCTTTCTCTAATGCACAACCTGGTGCTGCACAGATAATTACATTTTAAAAAGTGTTTCAATGCAAAACTTTGACTTCGGCAGGCAATATTCTGTACTTTTTTTTAAAGCTTGGAATCTAACATTTGTCACCCACTAGTCAGTTTGCAAAATTGGACAACAAGTAGTCACAGAACAGTGGGATATATACTGTAGCTATCCTCTTCAATATTCTGTATGTCTCCTGCTAGGATAGCAACAGGACTAAGGAATGAGGTAGTAACACCTGCTGAATATAAAATAGATCATAAGTAAATTCAAATAGAAGTTAATCAGAAGTTATTTTGGTTAAGGTGGCGTTCTTTAAAAGAAACTGTGTTGCAATGTCTAGGTAAATATGTACAGAATTTCATACTGCTGATGTCAATTAATAATCTGATGATATGGCTCTGTAATTCAATCTATATATCTTGCCTCTTCTTATGCTGTTTAACAATTTTTTTTTCAGTGTGTGTTGCACATGTTGGATGAAAATTTGCCAATAAAAAATTAAACTGAAAATAAATTGGATATGCTGCTGTAAGGTCTGACATAGATAACAAATACCAGTTTTCCATTCAGGATACATTTTTGCTCAACAGACTCTAAAAAACAGAAAACATGTAAATGTTGCATCGTTCAAGAAGTGAAGTTTCATAGCCATTATTGTGGCTTTTGTATTTTGTATCAATACATTCTTTCACATACAGAAGGGTAGACATGTACAAATCATTTAAAAATCACAGTCTGTTTTCAATGAGGTGGGGGAGAGGAGGTGTAAACTGTGACTCTGTTGTTGGGGACTAAATCATGCATTGAGGATGCCTATGGGCATCAGGGATTACCCTTAACAGCATGGCGAGAGTGAAGGGTGCCAACAGAAATGAGAGTTTACTTTAAATGGGAAGGGGGAAGAAGGGCAGGTTTGCCATTAGATACCACTGCGTGTTTTATCTTTATGGGGAAAGGGAATAGTTTAACATTACTTACTGGGGGTGTTTTTGATGTCAAGAATGGGTGATAATGGACACCAGAAAATATTTTGAAATGGTCAGGGAAAGGATGTGTGCAACCTTGAACCAGGATGTGCTTGAAGTGGTACAAGAAAAGTGAAAGAAGTGTTACTAGATACCAGGGATTTCATAAATTGGTATTAGAAGAGGATGACACTCTAGATGCCAGTGGATGCTTAGAAGAGAATGGGAAGAAGAAAAGGATGCCACTGACAGGAATTTTACAGGATAGTGAGAGGGACAAAGGGCCACTGGGCACCAAGGTACACATCATATGAGTTAAGGTGAGCGAGAGCAAAAGAGAGAGAGAGAAAGAGAAAGGTTCTACTGGATACGTGATAGTTTAGGCAATATGAAAGGAATGAGTGAAGGGCACTTCCATCAGTTGGGTAGGGAGGTGCCAGTGACAGCAGGCAGTGGTTTACAAATTATAGTAAAACTGTCAATACAAATTAGAGTTTTTTTTGTTCTTAAATTATATTTATAACTGGGGTCCACCAACTTCAAAATATTATATTAAGGAACAGTTTTGATTGCAACACACAGACACAAAAGGCAATAAATACAAACATACAAACACAGACAATGATGGCAGAAAAAGACCAATAGTCCATCCAGCCTGTCCATAAAACCCTAGAAAAACAGAAACAACTTCTCCATACAGGGCTCTAACCCTCACTATCAAACCACATGTTGCCCACTATACTGCAATGACCCTGAGGAACCACAAAGCCCTTCTCTCTGTCCTAGCCATGTTTGAAACCATTGATGGTTGTGGCACCCATCACATCAGTTGGTAACTTGTTCCAAGATCCACCACCCTTTCCATAAAATAAAATGTTCTTGCATCCCTCTTGAACCATTCTCTGTTTTCACTTATGCACCCATGTTCTTGATCCAATACTCATGCTAAATAGTTTCACAACTAGTTTGTTCATTCCTTACAGGAACGTTCAGGTCTCTATCTGAACTCTGCACTTTTTTCTCATCTCCAGCGAGTACATGTTCTGGTGCCTTAAGCAAATATTCATAAGATCTGCCCTGCTGGCCCAGAATCATTTTGGTCACCCTAAGTTGCTCTGTCTCCAGCTTGTTTTTATTTTTCCTTTGGTAAAGACTTCTGAACTGGGCACAGTACTCCAGGAGGAGCCTCATCAGTGCTCTAGAGATAGTAATACCTCCTCCCTTCTGTCAATACTCTTTCCTGTACACACCAGCATCCTGTTTGACTTGCAGGCCTTGTCGCACTGGTTTGATTGATTCAGGAAGTAATTGATTGGGGCTACAAGTTCGTTTTGACCATTCTTGCAAAATGGTCGAACCCCACCTGTTCATGCTAGTCCACCTGTGCATAGACTAATTTGACAGATAATACACATACCTGCACACCATGCTGTGCCACTGTGCACATGCTCTGTCCTCCCCCATCCTGACATACTGACTGTCTCTTTGCTACTCTAGTCTCTTGAATACAACACACATGATGCTGCTTGCTACTGCTGGTAGTCACCCAGAAAGAGTGGAACTACTAAGCAGCGAGTAGCGAGTAATTGGTGGAATTAGTCATCGTCTCCCCCACTGTCCTGTAAGAAGGCCGACTATTGAGCCAACCCAGAAGAGATCTACACGGGTGGACAGCAGCAGCATTGATTTGTAGTGCATTTGTCATTTTCTGGCAGTGTGCAAGAGAGACGGAGCAGCTATGTTTTCTATCAGACGGAGGCTTTTCTTTTCTTTTTAGTGTGTGGTTGGGCTTGATCTAGGCAGGAGAGAAGACAGAGTTTTAGGCATTTACCAATGCTTAGCCTTTAGTTTAGAAACTCACAGTGCAGTAAGAGGAAAACAACAAGCAGAAAGAGAAAACAAATACCACTATCACTAAATTGATTTTGCACATAGAGGGAGGGAGGGAAGGATGAAGTAGTGCATAGGGTGGATGCACTGTGTGGGTGAGTGGCCTATAAGATGGCTGAGTGACTCATGTCACTGTGCAGTTGAGTACAATTAAAAAAGATATTAAAACAACCATGTGAATTCAAGGAAGATAAAAATATATTGTGAGACTGAACATCCACCTTTATCTGATTATTTTTTTTTTTGGTACTTAATTTTTTTCATCCAGACTGATAAAACTAAAGGCATCACGGCAGCATTAAAGAAATTGTGTGGCTGAATTTAGGAGTTGGGGACTGCCACTAGCCTCGAAGGGAAGCAATAAAAAAATCTAATAACTTTAGTTTCCTAGAGTGGTAAAGGAGGCTAATTGTGCTGCTACTGTACAGTACACAGCACAGACTGATAACAAAACCTACCCTTCCTGTCTGTTCCAGCCACAAGGCTTATAGGCACAGCCTGGGAAAGAGGAAAAGTGATTTGCTGATATATGTGGGAATACATTTTGCTGTGTTTGCAACTACTTGATGCACCTACTAGTGCATTGCTGACTTGCTTAGGAATAAATCTTCCTGTGTTCCCACATCCCAAGTACACAACGTACCCAGCAGTGCTTTACTGACCTGTTTGGGTATAAATTTCTCTGTGTCCATAACTACCCAGTGCACCCACTAGTGTTTTGCTGACCTATTGGAGAATAAATCTCCTTGTGTTCCCAAGTACTTGACAACCAGCAGTGCTTTGTTGACCTATTTGGGAATAAATCTTCCTGTGTTCTCAAATACTTGGTGCACCAAGCAGTGCTTTACTGACCTACTGGAATCAATTTCCTTGTGTTTGCAGCTACTTGACATACCCACTACTGCTTTGTTGACCTATTTTGGAAATAAATTTCCCTGTGTTCCCAAGTACTCGACTCACCCAACAGTACTTTACTGACCTATTTGGGAATACATCTCCCTGTGTTTTTATTACTTAACTTGATGCACACAGCAGTGCTTTACTGACCTACTTGAGAATAATTCTCCCTGTGATTCCAAGTACTTGACACACCCAGCAGTGCTTTAATGACCTATTTGGAAATGTGTTTCCCTGTGTCTAGAGATACTCAACACACACAGTGTTGTTTTACTGACCTGTTTGAGAATAAATCTCCCTGTGTTTTCACTACTTCACTTGATGCACCCAGCATGTGCTTTATTGACCTACCTGTGAATAAATTTCCTCATGTTCTCAAGAACTCGATGCACCCAGCAGTGCTTTATTAAGTTATTTAAGAATACATTTCCTTGTTTTTGTACACACAGCAGAAGTGTAGTGCTCTAGTTAATTGCCCTGCATGTATTGTTTGATTATTTACCTGTTTTCTTGACACTTGATGCTCCCATTAAATGCTTTATTGACCTGTTCAAGAATAAATGTATCTGTGTTTTTTCGGTACTCGATGCACCCACTAAGTGCCTTGTTTACCTGTTTCGGAACAATTTTCTCTATTTTCTACTTAACGTGACACAGCCAGTAGTGCTTTATTGATATAGCTGGAAAAAAATCTCTCTGTGTTTTTACAACTTAATTCAACTCAGCCAGGAGTGCTTTATTGACCCATTTGGGAATATAAATCCCTGTTTTTGCATACACAGCAGCAGTATAGTGCTCTAGTTAATTGTACTTTGTGATTATTCTCTTGTGTTCTTGACACTTGACATACCTGCTAAATGCTTTATTCACCTGTTTGGGAATACATTTATTGGTGGTGTTTTTTCAGAACTCGATGCACCCTCTAAGTACTTTACTGACCTGTTTGGAAATACATTTCTCTGTGTTTTCTACTTAACTCAGTACAGCCAATAGTGCTTTACTAACCTATGTGGGAATAAATCTTCCTTTGTTTTCACAACTTAATTCAACTGAGCCAGCAGTGCTTTATTGACCTGTTTGGGAATAAACATCCCTGTTTTTGCACACACAGCAGAAGTGCAGTGTTCTAGTTATTAGCCCTGATTATGCGGCTATTCTCCTGTGTTCTTCACACATGACGCACTACTAAGTGCTTTGTTGACCTGTTTGGGAATAAATTTATAGGTGTTTTTTCAGTACTAGATGCACCCAGTAAGTGTTTTACTGATCTGTTTGGGAATACAGTTCCCTGTGTTTTCCCTTAACTCAATGCAGCCAGTAGTGCTTTACCTACCGATCTGAGAATAAATCTCCCTTTGTTTCATGACTTAATTTGATGCAGCAAGCAGTGCTTTACTGACCTGTTTGGGAATAAATTTCCCTATATTTGTCCACAAAGCTGCAGTGTAGTTCTTTAGTTAATTGCCCTGCTGTATTAATTATTCTTCTGTGTTCTTGATAACTGACGTATCCACTAAGTGCTTTACTGACCTGTTTGGGAATAAATTTCCCTGTGTTTTCTACTTAACTTGATGCAGCCAGTAATGCTTTACTTATCAATTTGGGAGGAAATCTCCCTTTGTCGTCAGAAATTCGACTCAGCCAGCAGTGCTTTATTGACCTGTTTGGGAATAAATTTCCCTATTTTGCACTCACAGCAGCAGTGTAGTGCTCTAGCTAATTGCCCTGCTTGTGTGATTATTCTCCTGTGTTCTTGACACTTGATGCACCCACTACATGCTTTATTGACCTGTTTGGGAATAAACCTATTGATGTTTTTTCAGTATTCAACAAACCCACTATTCTTTACCGATTTTTTGGGGGAATACAATTCCCTGTGTTTCTACTTATCTTGACACAGCCAGTAGTGCTTTGCTGACCCATTTGGGAATAAAACTCACTTTGTTTTCATGACTTAATTCAACACAGCCAACAGTGCTTTATTGACTTGTTTGGGAATAAATTTCCCTGTTTTTGCTCATAGAGCAGCAGTGTAGGGCTCCAGCTAATTGCCTTGCTTGTGTGATTATTCTCCTGTGATCTTGGCACTTGACACACCAATGAAGTACCTTACTGCCCCATTCGGGAATAAATCTCCCTGTAGTTGCACCTAGAGATGCACCTACCATTTTCTGCTACAACATTTTATTAGAAATAATTGTCATTTCCATTTTGGAAAGACAGGAAGCAAATGTTTTAGAACCATTAGGTAAAACCATGGGTGCAAACAAAAACAAAAAGAAACAGAACAAAACAAAACAATAGCAGTCCTTCTCAGGCAATGCATGGAACAGTAATGACAGTGCAGAAAATTCAGGATACTGCAGGAGTAAGTCACTGTGGTACTCAAACAATGAGCACAAAGGCCATCATAGTGCATCAGCCAAAATGGATTATGATGATGAGACAGATGAGACTGATAAGGAATTAGTGCAACAGATCCTGAATTTGTAGTAGATAAAGCAACAGCTGTAAGTCTGTCAAGTAGCATTAATTCATCTGGGGAGTGGGAAGAAGAGGAGGAATGCAGGGCAGGAAAAAGAACAACAGCAACAAAAAAAAAGTATTATAACCCTTAAGTATCAGTGCAACAAAATCTGTGGAACCTATGGTGTGGGATTTTTTTTTTCACATTGGATAAATCATCTTGCAGCCATGTAGTTTGAAAATTATGTAAAACAAATTAAGTCACAGTAAAGTGGGGACTTGGATAGGAACATCAAAAATGATAGGACATATGAATAAATCTCACATTTGTCAGTATCACAAAGCACAAAATGAGTACACATAAATTGTTGCACTGCTGCACTCAGATGAGGATGAGGATGAGGATACGAATGTTAACCAAGATGAGGAAATAATTGATGATGAGGAGGAGTAGAATGAATGTGTGCCTACCAGTCAAAATCACAACTTCAATGTCTTATTTCTTTACTCCTTTGATTCCACTACCATCACAGCCTAATAGGAGTCATATATCATCCATGACCAAAACATCCACCCTGCATAGGGGTAAAGATCAAGGGTAGCAGCCCAAGAAATCTGTTGATGTCAGCCAATGTAGTGGCCATCCCATTTCTTTGAAAGACTCTTTTGAGTGGTCACAGAAATATAATTCCAAAACTCCTGAGGCAAGGTGAACAACAAAGGCAGCTGAGAAGATGAAAGCCACTCACTTGCTCCCATTTTCCTTTGTACTGTAGCTAACCAAGGTTTTAAGACACTTAGATATTGCACTGCCAAAGTACCAGGTTCCCAGCCAGACTTGTTTCTCAACTGTTGCCATCCCAGATTTATATTACACTGATTGTAAATGTGTGTCTTATGCTGTGAAAGGTTTAGTGGATAAAAGGTTCATGTCAACCCAGATGTGTGGACCAGTGGCCAGATGCCTAATTATGTGGATGTGACTGGTCATCGGGTAACGCTTCCTCCCTCCTCATTCTTCTCCTCCACATCATCTAGTGGCACTGTCAGCAACAGCAGCAACAAGAAGCAAGGGACTTTCACTATTCACAGGCATGCACCATTTATTTATGGATTCAAACAAGACAACAAAGTGGAACATATTCTGGATATCATTTAAGAAAAATTTGCTGAGTTGCTGACACTGAAGTCCTTGCAGCCTGGGTTTACAGTGTCTAGCAAAGCTTCAGATATCCTGAAGGCAGTAACGCTTGATAATGTTAGACATGTACCATGCTTTGCACACACTAAATACTTGGTGGTAAAAGACTTCACCAATGGAGACAGAAATGTTCAGAACATGATTGCAGCTGCCCACACTGTAAACATCCACTTTAGCCATCCTGTAAAAGCCCAAAAGTTGTTGCAGCATTTTCAGGTTGAAAACAGCCTCCCTCTCCATGAGATAATACAAAAAGTTCCAACCCAATTGAATGCCACATGCTGTATTTTTTTGCAAACATATCTTATTAAGGTACTAAATAATCACTACAGTTATGAGTAAAAACATACAGCACAATTGACAAAGTTAGTATGTAATGCATTTCTTACTGTATGTAACATTTACATTCATACAGTAGGGAATATAGTAATAGGCAGAATAACATAATTTTTATCTGGACAGCAATCTATTGCATTTTAGACTACAAAAACTGTTAGGTCCAGTCAAAAGACATGCCCCATTTAACTCTCCCAAGACTCAGAAAATGTTATGCATGCAACCAGGAAGTACAGAGGTACCCCCATTACACATATGATTCTTTGCATTGTAATTTTATTGTTGCTGATGGCACAAAGCATGGGGTACCAGGTTTGATGAAATAAGGATTCTTGCCCAGTGGTTTTAAGTTGGAAACCTTCAAACGCTATGCATAATAACATATTGTTTAGCCAGTGAGCAATAGTAGGGAGGGATGAGCTCAATCAATATTCCAGCACTGTGTTTCAGGCATTAACAAGAGCTATACCCCAAAGCCAGTGATGGACTGTATCACCTCTCCCTGTTTGCAGCTAGTGTCCACCCCAGCATGAATTCTACGGGCATCCTAGGTAGGGCATTTTGCAATATTATCTCTATACTTTGATGTACCTGGTGCCACAAGGGGGCAACATTGTGACACATGACAGCCATGTGTAGGAAATCACCTTCCTCCGTGTCACATTTTGGACATCTCGTGTAATATGATGACTTAAACTGATGAAGCCTTTTTGGCATGTGATAGGTTCTATCTAGAAAATTTAACTGTATACTTCTTAGCTTATTTAAGGAGGAACCATTGTGGATGTATCTTATGGCAGACTGCCGTATCTCTTCCTCTAGATCCATGCCTAAATTCTCACTTAATTGTTCTTGTGCCTTTACTCTAGGACAGGGAGTAGCACCAACAAAGAGTTTATAAATGATTGAAGTGATTGATTGAATTTTGTTGACCGGGTATGGAGGTTGGTGGTTTTGGCCTGGGTTGTGATCTTAAGATAATGTCTTCAATAGGGGAGGTTATGAGCATGGCATTTCAAAAGAAATTGCCTGACTGTTAGGAAAGCAAAAAAGTACCCTGCTTGTAATGTGAATTACTGTCTCATAACACTGAAAGATTTTAGAATACCACCCTCATATAGCTGTGACACTTTATTTCATCCCCTCCTTCTCCATCTTAATAGAGCCTCATGCAAAGTCACATTGTAGCCATGTGACCTTTTTTCATGTCCAGTAGACCCACCCTCATAGTTACTCCAAATTATTGTATTAATCCATGAGCACCCACTCAAATTCTAGTTAGCTGATGTGTGTATGGGCTGCCCCAGGAGATGAAAAGGTCATTTAATGCTGGCAACAAAAAGCCATGAAGGAGTCCATCAACATATATCTCAGTCTCAAGGTACATCCAGTCAGGAGGATTAACTCTAGCCCCCTCTCCTAAAAGAACCAATTGAGCAACACAGTAATAGCATTTAATAAATGCCATCACTAATCCACCTTTATTTAATGGGAGCTGAAGAAGTGATCTGTGGATGTGTGCCAAATTTCCATCCCATAAAAACCTGTGTAGAATACTATGGCCAATTAAACTAAGGGGAAGCCCTTCTTACCTCTCACAATCTTGCTTGATGGACGTCAATAATCTGTTATAATTGTCATGGTATAACTTCAAACCACTATTACTAACATAGACACCAAGTTATTTGAGGATGCCAACCACTTTCATGTTCAAATGGTTATTTACCCAAGACTGTTGAGATCCCTTGAGTACCAGCAAACTCTCACTTTTTCTCCAATTAATTTTATGGCTTGATATTTTACTATGTTCTGACAAAATTTGGTACACCCTAGGTATACCTTCAGTTGGCCTTTCCAAAACAATTTATGTAATCAGCAAACAATGAGATTTTGTAGTGATGGCCAGATGTTTGAAACCTAAAGACCACAGGATTTTCCTGTATAACTGCCACTAGGGGTTTCAGGGAGAGCACATAGAGAAGTTGTAATAGCTGGCATCCTAGTCAGATGCCATGAGATAGCTTGAGAGGCAGAGATAGCCTCCCATTTACCAAGATTTGAACAGTAGGCTGGTGATACAGAGTGTCTATCAATTCCAGCATGTTGGATCCCAGGCCAAAGTATTTAAGCATAGAAAACATATAGTTCCACTCCACATGATCCAAGGCTTTTTTGGCATTCAATCCAAGTATTATTGCCACTTCCTTGCATGCTTCTCTGGTCGCCCATCTCTTAAGAATATTCAAGGTCTTACGTACACTTACCCTGACAACCTTGCACGAACCCTGCCTGGTCAGAACAAATTATGCTGGGAAGAACGCTATCCAATCTACCTGTCAACATCCTGGCAATTGTTTTATAGCCAGCTGTAAGTAGTGTGATAGGTCTGTATGACCCACACTGTGTTAAATCTTTACCAGGTTTGGGAAGAACTGAATTGGTAGCTGACTGCACAGAGGCGGGGAACTCTCCACTTCATAGACTTTCTGCTATCATATCTCCCAATGGCTCACATAGATCTTCTATTAAAGTCTCATAGAAGTCTACTGGTAACCCATCTGGTCCTGGAGCCTTCCCCACTTTTAAATGCTTTATTACTTTTTTGATTTATTCCCAACTAAAGTCTTTGTCTATGTCATCTCTTACAACTGGGTCAATAGTCAGAAGGGAAGCCCTTGACAGAAAAGTTTGACTTTCTGTCTCAGATGACTAAGACTCAGAAGTATAGAGGTCTTGGTAAAAACCACCAAAGCACTCTCCTACTATTGTATATGTCCTCATCAGTGTGCTTAAAATCACCATTTGTATCTCAGATGTGAGTAATATTTTTAATGCTTTCCCTGTATCCGAGCTGCCATGCCAACTACTTACCACCAGAGTCTCCCTCAAAATAAGCAGTAGCTTGATTTAGCAATATATTGCACTCTATTTTAGAACTGGTTAGCGGGTTAAACTCCCATTTTAGCTTTTGTAACTTATGATACTCCCCAGGAGTGGGATTAGACATATGTTGCTTTTCTACCTGTTTAAGTTACTGCTTGATGTCTAAAAGATGTTGGATTTCTGCTTTCCTCTCATGACTCATATAGAATATAATGCCCCCCCTTAGAACTTCCTTAAGTGCTTCCCATCTAATGGAAGAAGATGTATCACCTCTAGGACTATTTTGAAGCAACTGTTGTATCTGCTCATGGGTGAATATAATGAATTCTGTTTTTTGCAATATGATAAGGTCTAACTTCCATGTCCTACTAATAGCAGGGATACTCCAGTTACCCCAATCCAGCAGAACCGGTGCATGATCAGTGATGGCTTTGGGGCCATGCTGAACAGCTTGCATGGTGGGTGAGAAGGATTGGGAAATTAAAATATCATGGAGCCTGGTGTAGTTATCCATACAGTGGGAATAATATGTATACTCTTTACCCACTATGAACACAAAGCAGCAAGAGTCAATCAGGTTATAGTCCGCAACAATATTCTCAAGTGCTTTTGCATTTCTGGACATAGGTGACACAGCCCTGGATGATCTATCCAACACTGTATCCTGCACACAATTATAGTCCAAACACAGGAACCAAGGTCCTGTAAAATCTGTCATTTGCACTTGTAATCTTTGAAAGACCTCTGGGTATTCTATATTAGGGACATACACAGATCCTATTGCCACTTTGTGCCCTGTGTTTACTTGAATTTGTATAAGAATGAACCTCCCACCTGAATCTGCATAAGCCTTGGTGACTGTCCCAGGGAATCTTGACTAACACCAAATAGCTGTGCCCAGAGCTTTTGATGAAAAATAAGCCCTGTACCACTCACTTCCCCACACCAGTTCTTACTCATATGTGCCCCTTCCTTTTCAATCATGTGGGTTTCCTGAATGCTTGTAATACCTTTCCTCATAGTCATGACTTTGACCAACACCCTCTTTTGTTTTAAGTGGGACTTTGGTCAATTTATATTCCAGGACCCAATCTGAAATGTTGTTTCAACCATTGTTAGAGAAGTGAGAAATATATCCTGTCCCTACTGTTAGAATATAATGCATTTCTTGCAAGGTTGCTTTCATAGTGCCATTTTTAAAACAAACATCATTGAATACATTATAACATTTAAACTCAAATAACACAACAAACCCCTTGTTAAGATCATCCCATCCTCCTAGTTCCATCTTTACGCTAATGATACAATACTTTATACTACTTTATACAGCAGGCACAGATCACTCAGAAACTGAATCCAGACTACAAACGGGGTTTGATGAACTCCAATTCTTTATTTTGCAATCAAAATTAGCACTGAATGCAACAAAATCCCATGTAATATATTTTAACAGAACTGAATGTCAGGGCACAGCGACAAGCAATTTACAAATCAAAACAGCAGACCAAGTCACTTTGCAGCTGGTCCAGAGTTACTGATATCTGGGTATTTGGCAGATGAGAGAATCAGATGGAATGCTCACATTGATAATCAAACAAAGAACCTGAGGAAACACTTAGGAGCCCTTTACAAAATGAAGCACTCACTGGACACACAGACCAGAAAACAAATTGTAGAATCTATGGTCTTATAAATCTTTGACTATGGAGACATGTTGTTCTTGGAAGCATCCAGTCTGGAACCGGCAATGCTTAATGCTATGTATAGCAGATTTGCCCACTTCATTCTGGATGCTCCATGAAGAACACACAGGTGTGAACTCCTTGGCAGACTGTGATGGCAAAGGTTAGAGGAGCGAAGGAGATTACACTGCCTAGCATACATGCACAAATGTTATGGTAACAAAGCACCAGATTATGAAG
Source organism: Neoceratodus forsteri (assembly GCA_016271365.2). Taxonomy (NCBI): domain Eukaryota; kingdom Metazoa; phylum Chordata; order Ceratodontiformes; family Ceratodontidae; genus Neoceratodus; species Neoceratodus forsteri. The sequence continues at coordinate 1,433,956,545 of CM028131.1, read as the reverse complement.
GAAGAAATATCCACATAAGAGTTATCGAGGGGTCCTTAAGCTCTGTTGGAGGAATATAATTCTCACTCTCCAATAGAAATCGGGAGACGGGGAAACAACACTTCCTGAATTTAGGTCCTAAACTCTGGAACTCCATGTCTATCTACCTCAGACCAGCAGACAAACCTATCAATATGTGCAAAATTAAACAAATGGCACATAGAATAGCCTAAAAAAACTGTTGCATTGCTGCCTAGTACCAGGATGAAAACAAGTTAAGTTAACTGAGTCATTTTGTACCCACAGACTTGCATCCATGTTTAGTGACTGCAGCTAAAAACAAGAAACGTTCAATGGCAGAATGACTCTCACTTCAAATATGTTTGCAATAACATCTGAAACTCTCACTTTCTGTATTTTTACACTTTCTTTTACAAATGTTGTTACATATAATGGCAACAATGTCTGAAACTTGTTACTTTCAGTATTTCTGTAAGTTTCCTTGTACAAATGTAACAATGTCTGAACTTATTATTTTCCATATTTTGCATGTATTGAGCACTGTATGGGATCTCATTGAAAATGAGCTTTGCTCAACTGAATATCTGATTTATATGATGAATAAAATATTTTACTACTACTACTACTACTCCTAGAGACAGTAGAATAACATCCTGGCCACCCCCCAGCCCCACACATCCCTACAAAAAGCAGTATCCCATGTACAAGAACAAACTGATAACCCCCCATTAGTGCTACTTAAAATCTCCCTACCACCACTAAACTACAGTATAAACTCCAACAAAATTTGACCAAATTGTCAAGAAATTCCTCCGTCCCCAAATTGTTCCAGCACTTAACAGTGCAACTTCCCCCTAGTACTTGGCTGATGGAAGAATGACTGTGGTCCACCTGGCATCTATATTCAATAAAAAGAAGAAAAAAATAGAAAACATTAATGTAACTATTTAGCAGTATATATAAGGCTCAAAGGAAGGGCTGGCTCCTGCCCCACCATCAACTGGAGGGCAACGCAGCCAGTCAGAGGCCTATTATAAGAAACATTTGCACCCAGGAGCTAACAAAAGCTAACCAGACTAATATAATGAACTGCATTTGCAGGAACGTAACAAGTGCAGCAACCAGACCAAAGTAATCTAATGAGTAAGGTGATGGTTTCAAAGTTCTACTTCCTTGGTCCCCCATTGGGGTACAAAGTGAGACCATTATGGAAGCAGTGACTGTGGCAAAGTCTGACTGTACGTCCCCTGGTATCTTGATCTTTGCCTGGGGTAGTACATGCCATTTCCAGGGTGTAGGGTGAAATTCCGCCCCCCCTTGAAGAACAGAAGGCAGAAAGGGCACTTTTACTGCAGAATACAATTATGTCCTCTTGTGAGACAACCACATGCTTCAGACCTCATATATAGCTTTAAACAAGGAAGCAAAAGTGTGTCCCAATAGCCACAGTTTGACATGAGTCAATTTTTAGATACGTTCCAGATAGCACAGAACATGTTGTAGGATCATGGGCCCCTTTTTAATTCAGGGAATGTACATGATCCATGTGTTGCCCTCCCCTCTGCCATTACCTGTGGCCCCAGCCACAATCAGAGGGGAGGTAGTTGGAATTGAACATGAGGGGCTGGACCTTAAATGGGGCATGCATGTCACATCTCCTCTAAACATGAAAACATTGTTAACAACAGTTAATATCAGAATGTAAGCTGCTTCCTAAATTCAATTGCATAGAGTACAGTTTAACTAGCACTCTGAATTCTACACTGAATGATAGTTTACAACAAGAGCTAGTCAGAACAGCCAGAGAGCTGCCACACAGACAGCCCTCACAGAGGAGCTGGCACAGAACAGATTGCCAAGCAGCACATTCACTATGATCACAAAGGAGACCACATGGTAGACTGTGAGTGGTTTCCCACCTCACCTATCAGGGATGGTCAGTATTGATTAAAACTTGAGGTGGAGGAGTAATTCAACCATTATGTTTTGCACCTGTGTCCCAGGCACACATTACTAAAGCGGCAAAATAGGGCTGCTTAATCAGATTCAGCACCTTAATATTTATCAATAATCATGCCCATTGTTCTCCTAGCTGCATGTAGTCAGCTCATCCTCCACAGCACAGCATTTTAACTGGGCACGTAGGACCACTCTATCGCCTTCTCATATGAGCCGTGCATAGAAGGAAAGTAAACCCAAGGAACTTGACACACAGAATGCACTGGTTATTGTTTTGTTAATTTCTTATTAGTTCAGAGGGAATGTATGATCTGCATGGTGCCCTCCCCTCCACTAACACCTCTAGGCACAACCATAGTCAGTTGGGAGGTAGCGGGATTCAAACATGCATGATACTGTCACTCGCGCTGCTCTCAGTTCATGGCACCTCTAGGCAAATATAGTGATTCCATCGCTCAGTCAGGGGTGACATCCAATATTAAATATGTATATATTTGAACAGATATATTGTCTGCTCTGCATCAGTAATAACTAAGACTGTATTTCATACTGCATCAGATCAATCATAGCCCTACCATAGAGGGAATCCTTCCCCTCGTTATGCTGTCAGAAAGCAGAATGCCATGCAACAGAGTTCACATGATTATGTAGAAGACTGTATAATAGACCCCACAGGGTTTCCCACCATAGCCATCAGGGATTCCCATTGCTGATTAGGATTTGAGATTGACATAGAATTCAAACAACATTAAGTGACACATAAGACTTGATCTATTAGCCTCTACATTGCAAAGCACTTATCTACAAAGTATGACAGGTGAAGCAATTCACCCACATTAACAATTAAGCAGATATCCTGTCCATTTCTGTTATTTTCATGTAGTGCCCATCCATACACCTTTTTTATAAGGGTAAGACTGGGCACTCTTGACCTTCCCATACCTCCTTGTACAAGATCCATATATTAATTGAGAGTTTTCCCCCTGATATACAGAAGTTTTATATCTTGGTTGAAACTGTCCCATGTCAATATCTTTATAAACTGGAAAAGAGGAATGCACACAGTTGCCACAGTCTGCACCATCAGCATGTAAGCCTCACCTTATCTGAGTGCTTCTCAGGATGTCATCAAGCAGGTTCGTTATTTCGAACCTGGGATCTGCCTTCATGAGCTGCTTTTATAATTCAGACATAGTTGTCAGCCTCCAGGGGTTTGTTGAAATCTTTAGGTGGTCATCCGGGCAGGTGATGTGTAGCTTCACCAGGTACAAGAGAGCAAACTCCCAACCCAGCCCAAGGAGTTTTGTCTTAATTCCAGCAAATTTCTGCCACTGCACCTGGAGTTCGTAACCAAAATCATGAAAAAGGAACACTTTTGACCCATTGACATCCAAGGGATCTGTTTATGGGCAGCACACATCAGCTGCTCCTTTTCAAGATGACTGAGGTGTTAAATCAGATAGTGGTGAGGTCTGTTGCCATCTCTGGGCTTGGAGCCAGTCCTGTGAGCCCTTTGGATTTCATAGTTTGCAGCTTTGGGCTCCAGCCCCAACTTTTCAACTAAAAGCCATTGAACTGCTCTGCCACTCTCTTTGCCTTCCATATTCTCTGGAAGGCCAATCCGTCTAATATTTGATCGCCTGCCCCCGATTTTCCTGGTCTCAGCACATTCAGACAGATTTTGTACCCTTTCCTTGTGCATTGTACAATCTCTGCTGAAATCCACTATTGCATCCTCCAGCTCGCTTATTCTTTTTCCACCTCATCCAGTCGGTGGGTATGTGTGGCTGAGGTCTCTGCTAACCCCTTCATCTCTGACTGAAGATGTGTAATCTGGGCAGTGATATTGCCAAATCCTTCCCAGACCTCCTGCTGAAAATTAAGGAGCAGACTTGCCACTAAAGAATCTTGTCCATTTGCTGCTGTGTGCTTTTCTGCCTCTGCTGCCACTGTTGCCATGCTTTTGGCCCTGGTATGAGCTTCACTGGTTAAATTAGGAACTTTAATTGCTGTCTCAAATGAAAGGGATGACTGTTTTTGCCACTGCATCCAGTTGCCATCAGCCTCTCCTGCAGTTTCTTTGAATTTTATTCATCTCCAGTGTGTTTTATTTATTTAGTCTGCCAGAATTGACTGTGACGATCAGACTCTTACTAAAAAATTGATCATCATGCTCAGATGCAAGGCCATGCCCCCTTCCACTTACTATATAATGCAGAGAATGCTTGAACAACAGAAAGTCATCCATCAATATGCCATCCAACATGGCAGTGGGAAATGAGATGTTAAATCAACTCCAATCAGTGGCATCTGATGGAGAATCTTTGTTCTGTCCTTAAATCCTGTAAGGAGGTTACCTGAGTGGAAAGCACCAATCAAGCTAGACTAAGCCATATACTATCCTTAATTTCACTCATCAAGCTGAGACAGGAGCATCCCCCAATATAAATATCATCACCTATGGGGAGGCAACTCAGGGACGGTGAGGAACCGAAGGGGGGTAACCCTTGAAGAGGGGAGGAGGAACCCAGCAGGAAAACCGCAGGTGGGAGGCAAAACATGCAGGGTGGGGGTGGACACAGGCAGGACATCAGTCAGGAGGGGGGAGAAAAATTAAAGAAAATAAACTCTTGTCCCAAAGAAAAAAAATGAAAACAAAAGTAATAGCATGTCCCAGGACCAGAACTCGACAACCTCCGATGCCTGTGGCTCTATCTCCATATCACGGCAGCTACTTGGCAGCACACCATCCAGCAGATGCTTTCTGTCATTCCCCCCAACAATAAACAGCTACAGGGATAATGCTAACATTACCTGCACTATACTATCCCTGCAGCTTTTTTGCATGTCACTATTTTTCACAGTACGTTTTTTCCTGCATTATAATCACAGTGACATTTTAACCTGGTATGTTCAAGTCACACTTTCTTGACAATGATGACATTAATGTTGCATCTCTTGTGGGAAAAATGTTAAACACCTTCCCAAGTGACATGCGCATTATCAATATGTGCGAAGCTGAACATTACATTTTGGCCACACTTTTGGATCCTCAGTTTATGGATACAGTGGATTGTAGCCAGAAATTTCTGTTTTGTATGCACAATCTCCAGCAACTAGTCCCCATTAAAAAAATGTACACATCCTCTCCAAATGCTGCCCACATCCAAACAAATCAGATTGTTGTCAGATGATTCTTCTAATCTCTAAAGAGGTTATACATATGTCCGTCTCCTAAACAATAGAAGTTTAAACAGAGACACTCCTTAGTGGCCTACACTAACTCAAATCCTTCAGATTAGAATGATAATGTTAATAGAAAGGAGTATGGTTTTTGACAGGCACTCAATAAAACTGCACACAAATGTGTACAGGGAGTATGCCCATCTACACCCTTGATAAAACATTCTTCAAATCACATGACTTTAAGGACATGGAATGTTATTGTGAACTATTACTTGAGAAAGTGTCAGCACGTATAGTTGAGAAAAGTACTAAATCATCAAGGCCATAATAGCCACATTCAGAATCTGCACAACATCTAGTGAAGAGGGAGGGAACACAGTCTGCCACTGCTGCTGCTGGTATCACCACTACTGATGTTTTTGGCTGCCAAACACCAACCTGAACTGTTGCTTCTATAGTGGTGACTGCAGCTACACCACAACAAGACAAACTATTGTGGGACATGCTATCTGACTTTGGGCTGATAAAGACATCTGAAAAGGTTCAGTGGGCTATTGTAGTACCACAAGTCCCTTTTACAAAAATTGTGAAGGATTATATGGAGGAAACTACATCTCACACCAGTTGACAACCCATTATGATACTGGCAAAAGAAAAACTCAATGTGATCTTCTTTAACTGAGATTGCAATTGAATGCCTCAGTTACCCACCCTCCAGCACGTATTCAGACAGAATTTTCAGTGCTGCTGGATCAATAGTGAATGACAAAAGAACATGTCTTTCCAAAAAAAATGTACAGAGGCTCATTTTTCTATAAAGGAACCTGCCAAAATTCAAAAACATATTCTGCCCCAATGTCAGTGATAGCACCCAGATGGCACATCACACAGATAATGATGATGGTGCGGGAGTCTGTTGCCACTAGACATTAGCCTTTTCATCTGTCTTTCCTCCACTTGTGGGTCCTCCTTTCTCTTCATCCTTTTCTTTAAGTCCCATTCATTTCTCAAACAACCATTTGCTGCTGGTTCTCTTATGTCCACTGAGGCCCAACTCAGCACCAGCAGTTGAAGGGCCACTAAAAACTATTCAGCTAAAACAACCATAAATGGCTCTACACATTGGTGTCACAAAGTTTTTCAGCAATTTGGTTTTATGGCAGTTTTTGATAACTGCAGATTTAAAATGTATTAGGCTGTTAAAAATAAATGCTTGCAGATTCAAAATTTATTACTCTGTTAAAAAATAAATAAATGGTCTTGCTGCAGGTCCAGATGTGTGTGTTTAAATTTTTTAAATTTTTGCTGCAATGTCTACTTTTACTTGTCTTTTTCAGTATCAGACCCAAGGACACATCCTATGCTCTGATCCTAACTGAGCCATCTTCTAGATATAGATTGTTTTTATCCTATCCTTGAAAATGAAAACAAATGACTACAATTTTAAAAAATGATTTTCCCATGTATTGACTGATCATCATGAGAATAATAAATAAATTCCTGATCTTACTGTACCCCCAATTCTATATCCACACCACTCAGGCCACACCCTCTTATAAATACAATCCACCCTCTATAGTTAGATCCTCAGCCTCACACCTGAGATCATAAAGAAAAATTGCTCATGGTAGACTCATTTTTTTTCATTATATTGAGTAAAGATGATGGGCTTGATTTTCAAAGCCCCCATTGGAGTGACACAGGCTGTGCCACACGTACACACACACACACAAAAACACACACACAAAATTGCAGGAAACTCAGGTGCGCCAGGGGCCCTGCACCAGATTTTGTTAAGAATGGGGGTCCTGACATCAATGTCCCTGAGGTTGCTGCAGGTGATGCAATGTGCCGAACAGGTGGTGTATTGAAGGGGATTGATGGAGGCTGCCCTTCCCCACAGCCATTGTGGCACACCAAAAGCATGCATGCCTGACATTCTACAGTCCCCTCAACCAACGAGCACCATAGCAGCATGTCATGTATGGGTGTGCAGCCCATCGCACGATGTGTACCACAGCAACCTACCTGCACTGGAGTTCAGTGCCATCGACTGTTATGCACAGTGCCCATGTGTCTATTATACTACCATACTATGCATGGGTACATGTTGTGGTCATGTCCAATGTCAGCACTACAGAACCCATCTTCTGTACAGTGCCCTTGAGTATCTGATGCATAGAGCAGGACAGTTCCTTGGTAAGACTAGGTACCCATGATGGGCATGTCCCATTGCCATGTCACAGAAACCAGCCTATGTACAGTCCCCTTGAGTACCTGGGGTATAATGAACACTAGTATCACAATGTCAACTATTCCATAAGTATGTGGTGACATGCCCACCACTGCCCAGCTGACTAGCACAGTATGCACTAGCCCCAATGCCATATGCCACTCCCATTACTGACAGTGCTCCCGGAGCACCCCAACAGTCCCAGTGGATTGGTGCAGCCATCCCATGACCATGGCCCCAACCTGCCATGGATCACAGCAGCACACTCTGGCACTCAGTGGTACATCTCCTTCCACCATTCCCCACCAGGACAAGGCTCACAGTCACAGGTGCCTCTCCTCATACACCCATCACCAAGTATGTCCTACTTCTGCCTGGATATCTGTTTGCCTGCTCCTATGCACCCCTTACACCTGTGGCCCTCCTAGACACACTGGCAGCATGGACAATGGGTGGTCATGGTGTCTGTGAGTACCTCTTTCCCCCCAGCAGCTATGGCTAGAGGCAGCACATGGGGCATTAGACAAACTCTTGGCTGGTCTGACTATGGTGGGCTATGCACCCTTTGGAGGGGCTTAATAGAATCCCATTTTAGAGGATGCTGCAGTGCTGCCCTGTCACCTGCCACCTTTCACCATGGCCCGCTGGTGCATCTGTCACAAGGATGGCCCAAGCCTGGGTGATCCAGGTAATCCCCAACTGGCACAGGCTGCCTTGTAAAACTGGGAATGATGGAAGGTGCAGCCCAGTGAGCCCCTTGCATCATTTTTCTTTAATGCAAGCACCTCTCATCATTCCCCATGCTTTGAAAATCATGCCCATTGAATAAATTCAGAATCCCCCTGTTTGCCTTTTCAACAAGCACAGTCTACTGACTCCCATCCTCCTTCAACCAGATACCCAAGCATTCCAGTTCCTCCCATTCACCTTCCCTTGCACATATATTACTCTCACACCCATCTCCTTAGTGATATCATAAAGATAATTTCCCCCAAACACTTTGGCTTTTAGGAAACATCTACCACCCTTCTTCATTATTCAACTAATGCTACCAAAAAATTACAAATCATTTAGCTTCCTTCCTTCTCTAGCCAGTCCTTCTTCAACTTCATTGGATACTCTCCCACCTTGCTTGGTTGCACTTGCACCTGACCAGTCTGTCAGAAACAACTTCTTCTAGCTGGCCTAGTGGTGCTGAGGGGTGAGGTGCTGGGCACCATACCTCACACTATGCCGCCGACCCTGGTTCAGGGATGACCTTGGGTCATCAGAGAGCCAGCACGGGGGAGGGGTAGGAAGCAGGATTGAGCAGCCAAAAGGCAGCTCTCCTTTCCCAGGCTGGTTGTCAACTCCCGCAGTAGTTCTGCTCCAACTGGGTGGAGGTCCGGTGGGTAGTGTATGAGGGAGACGGCAGCAGTGTAGTGGGTGGGCACCTTGAGGCGTGGCGTGCACATACCTTCACATGAATGTGCATGCCCAGGGCATGGAGATGGGAGAAAAAGGGGAAAAATTACTATAACACTCTATATAGAAAAAAAAAAAGAAACAGCTTCTTCTCTATCATATACGGAAGTAGCATTTGCTGGCTGTCACTACTACCATGTAAAATATAAGTCAAGAAGTTATGAGGTTAGAGATAGAGGTGAGAGAAGGGTGTTTGGGAGGATGTGACAAATGGGACAATATTGTCATGGTTTTGGAGAGTATGGGGAGCAGGGTGGGAGAGTGTACCAGAGTAAGAGGAGAGAACAGGGGGTGATATTGATCTTTACTCAAAATAACAAAAAAAAAAAAAACTGTTAGCAGATGCCAGCCACCCATGCATTTCTTTATGGCCCATGGCCACAGCCAGTGGGGAGCTATTAGTGCTTGGGCATAACAATGGGGGAGAATGTAAACTGTTTTAACACAGAGTAGCTTAGGGGTTAACCCTTTGGGCTGCAATCAGATTTATGAAGTGCTAAATGTCAAAGATGACATACAACACTATTTTACAGCATCTACTGGGTATGACAAGGTTCTAAAATATATAACCAAGTCCTACCTGGTTCTAATTGATTAAAAATCCACACAAATATTTTGCATGTTTGGGAAAGTACATGCAGTACTAAGAACGGTCAGTTTTGCAGAGTTTTGCTGCATTGAAAATCCAATGCACCAAAACTTTGCAAAATATATCATTCTTAGTACCACATGTACAGTACATTCCCAAACATGCAAAATATTTGTGTGGATTATTTTCATTAAGTAAAACCAGTTAGAACTTGGTTAGATATAGGGGATCATGTGATGCAGCATGCCTGAAAGGAGCTCCATTAAACCTCTCCAACCATCTGCTCCAGCAAATCTACTTTTTCCACCTCTTTAAGGATTAAAAACTTTCCAAAACTGAGTAGGAGTCTTAGCATTCATTTGTACAACATCTAAAAGGCGTCTACTGGGCGATGGAGATCGAGATGAAGAAATCACCACCGAAACATCCTCCCCCAGTGACACCCAAGAAGGCCCCTAAGAAACCATGGGCTGCTGGTAGTAGTCCCCTGCAGAGCACGTTCCAACAGAAAGCGGACCAAGAACCACTCACACTCTCTGGTTTCCTTGCAGAATTCCTACCGTTTCAAGAGGAGCTAAGAGGTTTAACTACAGAATTTAAATCTTTATCACAAACTCTTGAGGATATAACAATCTGATCATCAGACAACGAAGCTTGTATTATTTCTTTAGAAAGACGGGCTGAAAAGATTGATCCTGAGCTGGCAGGAGTTAGACAGAGACTTATCAAACTGGAACTAAAAGTTGAAACTTGGAGGGTCATAGCCACAGGAATAACGCAGTTATTATTGGGCTTCCAGAAGCAGAGGAAGGCCAGGACACTATACTTTTTGTTCAGAAGCTGATTGAGAAAATAGCAGGGCCTTCCCCTTTCGGCCCTAAGTATGTAATCGAGAGGGCTCATAGGGCGCTCCGACCTACACCACATCCAGGAGCGGCTCCTAGGCCTCTCATAATCTGTTTTCTTAACTACTTGGAAGGCCAACATTTCCTTAATAAGGTAAAGGACACCAAGAAATGCAATGGGAGGGCAAAAAATTTGTGTGGCCCAAGATTTACCAGCCACTGTTTGACAGCGTAGAATGGCTTTTCATCCTTTGGTCACCAAATTAATTGCAGCTGGGCTGAAATTCAAGATGCTTTACCCACGAAACTCCAGGTACTTATCTCTGGGAATTGGCAGACTTATGAAGATCCAGAGTCAGCACAAAGTGGCCTTAAGATTGCCCTGCCTGATCTCTTTCGTGGCACCTGATTTTGTTGGACTCTGCACTTAATGAGTGCATAAAAGCATTCTGATTACTCAGAGTCTGTATTGCTAGTTTAAGGTTTGATAAACCAGACACTGAACTCTGGGGGCTGTTCCTTAGAGCGTGGCATCATCGCTACATCATTATGGACTGCTCATATTGTCCGTGTTTCTCCTTTGAAATTTCTCCATTTAATTCTTTCTGGCATTATGGAAACCTTACCGCCAAACTAATAAACCTGAGTTCCTAACAGGAATCAAGATTGACTCTCAGGTGCCTCTGTGAGAAGCAACGTTTTCTCCCTTCAGTCATTTGATAGAGTATTGCCACAGATCCTGCGTCAGTGCCTCTTCCCATAGGCTTGGGACCACAAGAACGATGTTGGAATACACGTTTAGTTCCTTTTTCTTATAGTTTTGAATATGGGGGTGAGAATCAGGGTTTATTAGCACAGAGGCAAGAACTGTAATGTTCATTTTAGTCAATGCAGGCATACTCGCTGTACTCGCCTGTCACCAAAGGAACTTTCATGTTACACATTGCAATTTCTAGCAGGGCTTGACTTAAAAGATGTGGCTGAACATGATTGGTCTATTCACAATTTTATTGTGGTTAAGGATTAAGACCAAATAGTTGGTGTCATAGACAACCACCATATTTCTCTATGCACCCTTGCTCAGGAATTTTTGGGAGATGTGTCGTTTTGCTTTTTGACCACCTGGGGGAAGTATTTCACATGCTTTATGGATTTAGAGCACATATTACAGATCAGCAAATTACTACGTGCATGAGATTTTAATAACTCCCAGTGCTTCTTGTTTGCTTTGGTTTTATTCCATAAATACCACAAGGTGACAAATGTTCACTTCTTTTCCCCCTTGCTTTGAGTTTGTGGACAGTAATAGGAGTCAGTTTATAGGGCCTTCATTATAATGACCCTAAATATTTGGATAAGAGGGTGTAATCTGCTTGCAGTTGTTTATTTAAGACATGCACACCTTTCTAACCCTCCTTTCATGGAGAGGCACTTTTGATTTGATTACTCAAAGAACAACAAGGCACAATCCATGAGGCCTTAACCCATTACCCTGGGTTTGATTGCAGTATAATAGTGGTTATTGTTAAGCACCACATAATTGATGTTATGTATCTCTGTATATAATTATTATTATTTCAACAATTGCATTATAGTAGAGGTATTTAATAGGCGCATTTTAGGATGGTTGCAGGGGAGGAGCAGTAGTATGGAGCTCTGCAAAATGATATTTGCAACAGTAAGGGGGGTGGGGAGGTCTGGGTTAGGGTATTGTAATGGGAATTTCATAGGTTTATTGAGGGACACAAAGGGTGGTAACAGGAGATCAGGGAGGGAGAAAAGGAAGGGGCAAAACATAGTCCACAAGTTCATTATGACATCAAGAGATTGTACTGAAACCATTTTAGAGTTTACCCACTGGATTTATACCATCACATTTCATGGCGAATGATCTAGTATTATCCTCATGGAATGTAGTAGGGGTTAGAAATAAGTTAAAGCAATACAAGGTTTTAAAGCATCTTAATGTCTTAAAGTCACAAATTACCTTTATACAGAAATCACATGTATTGGATCCTGATGGTCTACAAACGAGGAGACAACAAGTGGGGCAAGTGTTTTCAGCTGAAGGCACCACAAATAGTTGTGGAGTCATGATCCTAATTAATAGGAACATCCCATTTATTTCCTCACAAATGATCAAAGATCCACAGGGCAGGTTTATCCTCGTCCACAGCATCATAAATACCTCCGAACTCCTACTTGGTAGTATATATGGGCCTAATGTGGATACCCCTCAATTCTTTATGCAACTCATTAATACCATCTTGCCCTTTCTCTCGATCGTGATAATCTTGGGAGGAGATTTAAATTTGGCCTTTGATCCAGTAATGGACTGTTCTGGTTCCCTTAGGAAAGGACTTTCCCCAGCACAATGAGCACTTCGTGACCTAGTGGATCAACTAGGCTTGTGCGATGTCTGAAGAGTTTTAAATTCTAATGATAGATGGTATACTTTTACTTCTCCAGTCCGTAGGTCCTCTTCCCATTTGATTATATATTGCTATCCCAATTACTTCTCCCCAGAGTTTTGTCTTCCTCAGTTCAACCAGGTCCCCTTTCTGATAACTCTGTAGTAATGTGTCAGTTTTCCCTTGCATTTCTTCCCAAGTGGGGGACATGGTGGAAGTTAAATGACCAGTTACTGAAAGACCCAGAACTCGCCCAACATATCACGGGCTATATTAACCAACTTCTTGATACTAATCATAATTCCACCATTAAACCTGATATTGAGTGGTGTGCTTTCAAAGCATACCTCAGAGGAATATTAATTGGGTTAGCTTCAAAGAGAAAGAAGAACCAAGATTATAAGCTACAAGCTCTGCTCTCCCAAATCCAGTCCATAGAGGCTAATCTGGCTCCCCACTCCCCTGACAATCTTATGCAAAACCTAGCTAAGCTTAAGGACTCTTATCTTGACTTACTGATAGAAAAGACTGAATTTGCAATTTTCCATACCAAGGCTTCATACATAGATCAGGGTGAAAAAACAGGCAGATTACTGGCTCTCAGGATAAAACAACAAGAATCTTTAAGATTCATTCCCCCCATTCGCTCCCAGGGTGATAGAACATTGAAATCCTCACCGAGAGAAATTGTAAAGGAATTCACTACTTATTACAAACAATTGTATGGACCAATGCTAAACCCACCAAGAATCTTAACCCTATCTAATTATTTAAAAGATTCCCACCTACCCTCCCTTTCTGAAGCACACAGAATGGCTTTGATTGCACCCATCTTGACTTTGGAGCTGGATGAAGTCATACAAAGTTTGCCCACAGATAAAACTCCTGGGCCTGATGGGTTTTCATCCAACTTCTACAAGAACTTCAAGGACCAAATGATCCCCCTTCTTTTACCACTACAGTATATCAGTACATCTTATCAGGAGCGCAAACTGACCCTATTTTATTTGAGGCTCTAATTGTTTTGCTACCCAAACCAGATAGAAGCCTGGACCTAGTGATGAATTATCAACCCATTTCTCTCCTTAACCGAGATATCAACATTTTAACTAAATTACTCATGGATCATCTTAGCTTAGTACTCCTAGACCTTATCTGTCCACAGCAGGTTAGGTTCATGAAGGGCAGATCCTCCATGGACCATCTTCGTACTCTCTCACATGTCTTCTCAACATCCAGAGATGCTTCTTTTCCCACTGCCTTGGTATCTCTGGACACTGAGAAGGCCTTAGACCGAGTTAATTGAAATTTTCTTTTTCAGATCCTTAAAGTATTCGGCTCCCCCACCGAATTTCAGAACTGGATACAAGCCCTCTATCAGTCCCCATCTGCTAGAATCTCTGGAAATGGAGAAATCTCTGAGTCATTTTTATTACAGTCTGGCATGAGACAGAGATGCCTCCTATCCCCACTGCTCTTTGATATATATCTTGAGCCTCTTATCCATAGATTAATGGCATGTCAGGAGGTACAAGGAATTACAATGCAAGCTCTGGAAGTTAAGGTTTCTGCCTACACAGATGATCTCCTTCTCCAGCTTTCCTACCCTGAGTCATCTATGCCATTTATGTTGAGGATTATTGCAGAATATAGTTGAATGTAAAATTCCAAGCTAAATGTTAATAAGTCAGTCCTCTTTCCTCTTAACCATAAAGTATTCAAAAGTACTATCTCTCCTTTAGGTCTTTTCTGGTCCCAAGACTCTTTGAGATACCTGGGTATCGAACTCACTAGAAGCCCTGCACTTGGAATCAAAAAGAATCTAGACTCCCTGATGCAAACTATTAACCAAGACTTAGATCGTTGGTCCATCCTCCCAATTTCCCTATGGGGAAAAATCAATTTAATTTTAATGAATATTTTTACTCGGTTATTTTACCCCCTTAACCTACTTAATATATGGTTACCTGGTTCTTGGTTTAAGAAAGCACATGGACTTCTTACTAAATTCATATGGCTAAGAAAATAGAACAGAATAGCGTACCACAAACTGGCTTCCCCTAACCTCAAAGGAGGCTTATGTCTTCCCCATCTTGGCCTTTATTACTGGGCTAGCCAAGCCTCCAAGTATCTCTGGTGGTTAGCAGCAATCATTCCTCCCCTGCCCCACTCTGGCTTAAAATCAAGCTAGTCCTGATTCGCTCCTGTCAGTTAGTTCCATCTACACTTTTATTCACAAAATTATTGTCCCTGCCTCCAACTCTTAAAAGTACACTGGTGGCACCATCTGTTAGAGCTCACTCTCAATTATGCGTCTTTCTCAGATACAACCATAATAGAGACACGTCCCAATCCATTTGGGGCAACCCGTCCTTTAAAATTGACAATAACTCTTTGGCATCCAATTGGTTACCTCAATTAGAGGAAGATTTATTATCCACCTTTGTCAGGGATGATGGCTCCTAGCTCTCAGTTCCTGAATTTACGAGCACATTTAGAATTCCTTCTCAATAGTACTTCAAAGTTATTCAACTGAGACATCTTCTTATTAAAGTGTTAGGAACTGATACCCTTTTGCCAGCTAATTTCTCTTTTCAATTAGACTTGGGCCACTTGGTAAGATCCCCTAAAGCAGTTTTTAAAGCTATATGCAACTCTGTATGGGTGGCTTTTCCAAGACTGTTTTGGACCTACAGCATATTGGTCATCCCTTTTTCCCAATTGGAACAGGGATTGGTCTGCCCTCTGGTGTAATTGCCACCACTTTGTGATACAGGACAGACTACATCTCATGCAATTTCATATTTTGCATAATGTGTACTATTCCCCCCAGAAATTAGCCAGTCTGGGTTTAAGACTCACTAATGTATGTTTCCGTTGTCATCTGGAAGAAGGTACTCTTTTTCATATTTTTTGGACCTGTCCTAAAGTGACCCCTCTATGGACATGTATTCAAAATAAGGTTGGCACTTTGCTAGGGCTATCTGACTTATTTACTCTAGAAATTTGTTTACTTGGTGAATATTCCCAAATTTCTGTACTTAATTGCGAGTATCACATGGCTCTGATCTCAATGTCCATCAAAAAATTAGTACTGAAACACTGGATAGATGGGGAGATTATTTCCTATACCGAATGGCTCACTGAGTTGATGGCTAATTTGAGAACTGAAAAGGTGATAGCTAGTCTCAATAATAGAATGCAAAGGTACCAAAGAATATGGGACCCCTTACATACTTTGTACTCCCTGTAAAGTTATGTCTTGATGTCTCCACCCTACCAGGATACCTAAGTTTCATGGACTGAGTGTGGAGGGAAGGAGTGGGAGGGAGTGGGTGGAGAGGGGTATAGGAGAGGGGGGAAGAGGAGGGGATGGAACCATTATAACATGTCATGCTTTTTTCCAATGTATGAATCCTCATGTATGGCTGTGTCCCATGTATGATTAAAATCTGCAATAAACTTTAAATTGAAAAAAAAAGAACTTGGTTAGATATTGCTGAACCTGGTTATACCCAGTAGAACATGATTTTATCTTGTAGAACACGATTATATTGGGTTGATCTTGGTTCTGCCTGGTAGAACCTAGTGGAACATTTTGGGTTCTACTCAGACAATCTGTGAGGTAGACATTTTAGAGGTTTGCACAGACCTATCACTGATGATGACTCCTAGGTCTTTTTCCTCAGAGGTCATGCCCATCTTTACCCTCCCCCCATCCAGTACACGGTCCTGAGGTTCTTGTTCCCTATTTACATCACCTAGCACTTTTTGGTGTTAAATTTCAACTACCAAATCTTTAACCCCCATCTAGCCTTTTCAAGTCTCTCTGCATCTCATTAATGACTTCCTCACAGTCTACTTGCCACATAGCTTAGTTTCATCTGCAAAGAGACACTTTGTGCCCTGGATTCCTTCTCCTGTGTCTGGTGAACATGCTGAAAAAGAATGAACCCAGCAACGATCCTTGCAGCATCCACTGGTGTCCTCCCTCTATTCTGATTTGACTTCATTAATCACAACCCTCTTCTGCCTCCCTTCCAAACAGTTTCTCACCCATCTAACTTTGTCCTTTGGTGCACCCAGATCCTTTAGCTTCTTCAGCAACCTTCTGTGATGTTTGAGTTGAAAGCTTTGCTGAAATCAAGTTCAGTAAATCCACAGCACAGACTTGATCAACTACCGTACCTTCATTACCCAGTCAAAAAATACTAACAGATTGGTCTGACAAGACCTCCCTGCCACAGACCCATGCTGTTCACATTCCTGGAATTCATTGGTCTACAGATAGTACACAAGGTCCTCTTTGACTAGAGTCCCCATTAGTTTTCCCACAATAGAGATAAGACAGATAGGTCTGTAGTTGCCCAGTTGCTCCTTCTCCCCCTACTTGTGGAGTGAGACTGGAATTACTGAATAAATTGAGCTATTAAATAATCTTGCCAGGGGTTCAGTTACTTCTGCGTTAGTTACATTGCCAATTTCTTGAGCACTATTGGATGCATCCCACCTTTCATAGAAACATGGAAGCATAGACTTTGATGACAGATAAGAACTGCTTGGCCCACCTAGTCTGCCCATTTCCCTACCTATTGGATAAGCTACAGATCCTAGTTAACCAACAACCTATTTCCTCCTACCCACCACAAGAATTTCCTTATGTCTGTCCCATGCATTCTTGAATTCCCCCAATGTTTTTGACCCCACAACCTCATCAGGAAGGCAGTTCCATGTGTCCACCGCCCTGTCTGTGAAAAAACTACTTCCTCACATTGCCCCTGAGCCATCCCCCCCTTATCTTCAAATTGTGTCCCCTTGTTCTTGCACATCTCTTTTTCTGAAAGATGTTACCCTCTTGGACTTTGTTGATTCCCTTGAGGTACTCAAAAGTTTCTATCATGTCTCCCCTCTCCC
Source organism: Neoceratodus forsteri (assembly GCA_016271365.2). Taxonomy (NCBI): domain Eukaryota; kingdom Metazoa; phylum Chordata; order Ceratodontiformes; family Ceratodontidae; genus Neoceratodus; species Neoceratodus forsteri. The sequence continues at coordinate 1,433,938,944 of CM028131.1, read as the reverse complement.
TCCTTTCCTCAAAGGTATACATATTAAGCTCCTTTTTTATTTCTTCATATGGCATCTCTTGTAGACCCTGCACCATTTGAGTTGCCCTCCTCTGGACTGCCTCCATCCTGTCTATGTCCTTGCAGAGAGAGTGTCTCCAGAACGGCATGCAGTACTCCAAATGGGGTCTCACCAACTGTCTGTTTAGAGGGATAACAACTTCCTGTTTTCTACTAGTGATGCCTCTCACTATACTTTACAGTATCCCCCAGCCATCCATACTGCCTTTTCACATTGCTTGCTAACCTTTAGGTCATCTGATATGACTACCCCCAGGTCCCTTTCCATTTTTGTTGTTGTTACTACCCCCCTCATTGTGTACTCTTCACCTGTTTTTTTGTTTCCCAGGTACATTACTAGGCACTTCTTTGCATTGCATCTAAGCTGCCATACTTCCCACCATTCCTTCAAACTTGCCAAGTCCCTTCTCATCCTTTCCACCCCCCCTTGTGTATCAACCCTGTTGCAAATCTTTGTGGCATCTGCAAAGAGGCATACTTTTCCTTCAAACTCTTTGCAGTGTCATTTATAAAGACATTAAAAAGGACCGGACCCAGTACTGAACCCTGCGGTACCCCACTAGTAACCCCCTTTCTTCAGAGTGGACTCTGTTTACTACTACCCTCAGTGTCCTGTTGTCCATCCAATGTTTTACCCAGGCTACCACCTGGGACCCACTCCCAGACTGGCTGATTTGTTAATTAATCTTTTGTGTGGGACTGTGTCAAATACCTTGCTAAAGTTTAGTTAGGCCATGTCCACAGCCCCTCCCTGGCCCTACTACTTTGGTCACCCAGTCAAGAAATCAATTAGATTCATCTGGCATGACCTTCCCACTGTGAATCCATACTGCCTTAGGTCCTGTGACCCACTGGCCTCTAGGTACTCAAAAATTATTTCCTTCAGAAGTGATTCCATCATTTGCCCTACCACTAAGGTCAAACTGAGTGGTCTGTAGTTTCCTGACTCTGTCTTGATCCCACTTTTGTGAAGGGGAATCACATCTGCCCTCCTTCAGTCCTCAGGTACCACATCATCCTCCCATGATTTGTTAAAAAGGGTAGTCAGTTGTGTCACTAGTTCTCCCCTTAGTACTTTTAGAATTCTGGGGTAAATTCCATCAGGCCCCATTGCTTTGCTCACCTTCAGTTTTAGGAGTTCTTTCAGAACTCTTTCTTCTGTGAAAGGACTGATATCGACCCCCCTATCCAGAGTGCTTCTATTGATTGGATTTGGTACCTCCCCCTCCTCTTCTTTAGTGAATACTGAGCAGAAGTATTTATTCATTGTCCTTGCTCTTTCACTGCCACTCTCTGCCCACCCACCCTCCACTTTATTAAGCCTCACTATCCCTCTCTCCCTTTGTCTTTCTTCACTCCCTAATGTAGCTATAAAAAGTTTTATCCTCCTTCTTAATCAAGTTGGCTATCATTTCCTTGGTTTGGGTCTTTGGTATTCTGACTACCTTCCCCACTTCCTTCTGCTTTAACTGGTACAGTTCTCTGTCCTGCTCCTTCTGTGTTTCCTTATACTTCCTGAATGCTATCTTTTTCTCCATAACATTCTCCACCACCTCTTTTGAGAACCACAGTGTTTTTTTATTTCATTTTCATTTGTTTGTTTGCTTCACACAAAGGCTTGTTGCCTCTGTGATGACAGTTTTGATGTTTCCCCATTGTTGCTCCAGCCCTCCTTCTTGCCTGTTTGCTAGTGCTTTTCTGAGGCACTCTCCCACGTTGACAAAGTCAGCCCTCCGAAAGTCCAGTACCCTCACTTTTGTATGGCTAGACTCTGCAGTTGAGTTCATCGTGAACCACACTGTTTGGTGGTCACTTGTTCCCAGATGGCTACCCACTTCTAGATCTGAGATCTTCTCTCCGTCCCTGTTTGGGAGTACCAGGTCTATAATTGCTTTCTCCTGAGTGGGTTCCAACACTATCTGTCTGAGGCATGCCTCTGTAGGTCATCGAGAATTACCCTGCTCTTGGATGTGGCTGCAGCAAAGGAGCTCCAGTTAACATCTGGCATACTCATGTCTCCCATCAACAATAGCTCCCCTTTCTCTGCCATCTTAAGGATGCCTTCTATCATTTCCTTGTCCATTTCCTCCCCCTGAGATGGGGGTCTGTATACAACCCATGTGTGGACTGTGATGCCATTTCCAGTCGCCAGGGTGAGCCACAGTGCCTCCTCTCCTCCCCTCCCTGTTTATCCTTTTGTTCCATTGCTTTGATCCCTTCCTTTACATAGAGAGCTACTCCTTCTCCTCCTGTTCTACCCTCCCTGTCCCTCCTGTAGATTGTGTACCCTGCTATGTTGACATCCCTGTCATGGTTCTCTGTATACCATGTTTCAGTGACTGACACAATATCCAGGCATCCCTCTTTCATCAAGGCCACCAGTTCAGGGAGCTTGTTATCTAGACTAAGGGCATTGGTACTCATTACCCTCCATTTTTGATGGCCTTACCCCAGTGGGGCTTGCACGTCTGTATGCAAAGGGACTCATAGATATTATAAGACATATGCACAGCTCTGGCTTCAGAGGTACTGGCCACTAAGAGGCCTGTGCTTCTGCAGCCACAGGTATAAGACATACACACCAACTTCTGCCTGCAGATATACAGGCCTCTGTTTGGGGGGGGTTGTATTTCTACGGCCACAGATATAAATCCATGATACCCAAATTGCAACACTACTTCTATCTGAAGATGTGCAGGCCTCTGTAGAGTCAGAATGTCTGCAGCCACAGGTAGTCATGCACAATGTAAGACAGATATACACTTCTCTCTGCAGAAACAAATCCACAAATGTAGTACATTATTGCTACTGCACTTGTGTCATCTGGAAACAGCTGTATGTTATTTGTCTTAACTGATGATGGTTGCCTGTGGTTGTTTGTGTCATCTTGTCTTTTTGCTGCTTGGGGGTTAGCAGTTATGGCCAGAAACCATAATGCCACATTTCCCTACTTTTATGGGGTTAAATTGAAGCCTAACTGGTGCATTAACACTGTTTTATGCAATGAATTTCTTTTCTTTTCTTTTTGAGATAGTGGAATCATATCCTCATTTGTACAGATCCCTTTGGAAACTGCATGAACAGATGCAGATGTATAGGGGCCTCTGGGCCATGCACCAAGGAAAGAGTCCATTTCTCTGCCTGTGGAAGTGCAGGGCCATCAAGGTCCTGTACTACTGTGTAACTATGGATGCAAATAATTCATGGGGCTGTCTGGCACCTGCAGGCATGCAGGGCCCTCTGGACCTTGCAGATGTGCAAGATCAGAAGTCTATCTGGCTGTGGAAATGCAGACCTTCTAGGACCTGTTTTATTTATTCTATGATTTGAATAACACCTTTGAGCATAAGCTCTTTTACGAAGGTTTCATATAAATGGAAGTGAACAAATGTTACGGACATAAGGTTACAGGTATAACATCAATAAGAAACAAAATAGTGAAGTGATGGTAATTTGATTTATGGGTTCCATCAGATCAGTGATCAACATTACAGACATATGGGTACAGACATAATTTTACCTCAATTTACAATACCATTGGCAAGTGAGGGCAATTTGATTTCAGGGAGAAGAAATAAATGGTGTATTTACAGAACATTTTGACTTGTTATTAAGATTAAAAAAGACTCACAGTGCAGCCACTTGGGCCTTGTCAACAACAGCATCTGAGAGTATGAGCTGACCTGGCACAATCAGGACTAGAGTAGTCTCTGAGTGGTTAGCCAGGAGTTAAGATATGAGGAACTGTGGGAGTAGGCAAAGTCAAGGAAGGGAGAGAGTAAGCCAAGGAGTGTGGGACAGCATGTGAGGGGGGTGAGAGAGAATAGAGGTAGTGGAGAGAGAGTGAGGCAGTGAAAAAGAGCAGGAGACAGATATATGGAGAGAGACAGGGAGAGGGAGAGGGAGAGGGAGAGAAGGGAGAGAGAGAGAGAGAGAGGAGAGGGAGACAGAAAGAAAAAAAGGTGAACTATGCTTCATCTAGGGATTCACCAGTCAGCACAGGACAAGGCTGTATGGAGTTGGGGGCTGTCCTGATATAAAGTAGCAAGGCAAGCAAGAGGGAGGAAGGAGTGTGCTAAGAGGCTATTGGGGGAGACCATGGGTAGAAGGTGGCTAGGTGCTCATGGAGGAACCTCTAGGATCAGAAGTGGCACTCATCTGTGATTCTGTGAAGCAATAGTTGCAGAGGTGCAGGACCCTCTGTGTCCTGTGCCAACAGAAGATTTATCTTCACTATATGCTTGCTTATTGCCCATGCAGTCAACCCTGCACCATCCCTCCCACAGCAGCACCATCAACCCAGCCTTGGTTGATCCAGCTGGCTCACTAAGTTCGCCCCAAACTCAGTTCACCAGCAGAGGATTGCAGCACGTAACCCACTGCACCAAAGACTGGTTTTTATATATTTTCACCCAAAGCCATGAACTTTGTTCATAGAATGTGTTAAGTCCTACCCAAAAGGTGGCTTTGCAGAGCAACAGGAAAATCACCTTTTAACCTCTATTTGAAAATTCCCACCCTCTTTTTCGTGTGGTAGGGTCATGCAAACAATATATTCAAAATGTTGGATTAAAATATTGTAAAATGCTCAAGTTACAAGTAAATGTATGTAAGACATAAAACAAAAATCACATTTTTAAGTTGCAAGCCAGATTTGTACTACCATGCTTAATGTCTGACCTAAACAATCACAGTTACAAATATTCAACTGTAGCCAGCTTGGTGGCACTGAAGGTTGAGGTGCAGAACATGACACCTCATGCCATGCCAGTGACCCAGGTTCAGGAATGAGCCTGGGCTGCTGGGGGTCAGCTGGGGGGAGAGAGGATGAGCACCTGGAGGATTGCTCTCCTTTCTCTGGGGAAGGAGATAAGTCATCCCACCTGCTGACTGACCTCCAGAGGTGGCTGGAGGGCAGTACATGTCTGGAGGCTTGGAATCCAATGTGCTTACATTGAAGAGGAGGGAAGGGAGAAAATGGAAAATGGGTGGGACTCCATGGACCTGTGATGGCCCGACCACTCCAGCAAAATCTGCCCCCCACCACCAGATTTGACGTATCTGGTGGCAGGGGACCACGGCACCCCCACACTTGGCCCTGCTGCTGAGGGGGAAACCATGGGGTAACCTCAGGGGGCAGATGAGCTGGGGGTCAGGCCAGAAGATGTACCCCCTCTAAGAAGGGGGGTGTCATTGTCCTGTGGAGTCTGCAAAGGAAGTAAAAAAAAAATAAATAAAAATATTCATCTGTTCAGAAAAACAAGAATTTTAAGTTCACATGAAAGAAGTTTTGGGTCACACTTAATGTGGAACCCAAGAATTCTTTGTCTTCATAACAAAATTTCTGCCTGGACTCAAAATTTTTTTTAATTTTTTTTAGTTTGCATCAAAAATTATTGGGTCACACGTTAATGTGCAACCAAAGAATTACAGTGATCCAGTAGAAGATCAAGCATTTGGTAAGCGCAAACAATTTTTCAGTCAAAGTTAAATGTATGATCCAAGAATTGACAGCTCATTACAGAAGATTTGGCCATCTTGCTAAACTGATGGCCAAAGAGAATTTTTTTTTTACCTTTTGGCCCCATGTCATGAAATTGCTCTCTAGATTGTGTTAACTACTGCCTGGCAGCATTGAGCAATGCCAGGTCAATGGCAAACATGACTGCCATAATGGAGGGCCTTGTGGTGTTGGTTGATCTGGCATGCATTTTGGAAACCTGACTGGGGGATGGCTCCAGCCCAGTGCTGGAGGCATCAGTCCCAAATGTTTTTTCCATGATCCACTGCCCAAGGAAGGATAGCAATGGGTGGGGGCATTTGTTTTAGGTTGGAGCTGGGCCTCATGCCTCACCCAGTGGAGGACATCTGGTCTTTTGAGTGCATGGCAATGCATGGGGATCCCAGGATGGATTTTAGGGTACTACTTGTCTACCGTCCACCTAGATGAGACAGGGACTTCCTCCAGGAGATGATGTCCTTCATCCCTGAGAGGGTGTTGGAGTTGCTGAGATGACTTATTCTTGGTGACTTCAACACCTGGGTGGATGACGGGGATATGTCTTGTGCCAGGGGCTTCCTGTCTAATACTGAGGCCCTTGGGCTATCTCTTGGGAAAACAGCTGGGACCCATCGGTCTGGGCACATGCTCAACCTGGTGTTTATGTTGGGGCTTGAGACTGACACCTTCGAGACTGATCCAGTCATTTTGTTGGATCACTGCACCATCAGGTTCAACATCACTCTCCCCCTTGTTCCTTCCCCTGTGAAAATGGTACATTTCTTCCCTTTAAAAGGGTTATTGCTAAAGGGACTGTGGGTGGAACTGGACTTTTCGTCTGTGCTGGAGGCTTGCACGGAGAGTTCTGAGAAGACTGTGGTGGCCTACAATAGGGCTGTCACAGTGGCCTTTGACCTTCTGGCACCAGTCTGTGTATGCCTGCTAGTTTCATGTCTCACCTCACCTTGGTTTGATGATGAGCTTACCAGGGGGCGGAGGTAAGAGATGCATTGAAGAAAGGCCAGGATCCAGGAGGACAGACTGGTTCTGATGGTTCATTTATATGAGTATCACAATGAAAATACCAGAAAAGGGCAGCTATTATGTCTAAGCCAGTTGCAGCTGGGAAGACTTGATTGGCTCAGCTTTTCTGGGTGGTGGACAGGCTTTTGCATCCAGTCTGTCTGGAACTCCTTTCAGGTTTTTCAACTCAAAAATGTGAGGATTTTACTCAGTTCTTCTCAGACAGGGTGTCTTCCATTAGGGCTGGGATTTCTCATGGCTGATTGCTACAGCCTGGCAGGGCTGGGCCTCTGTGGGGACAGGCATGTCCAGCCTCCCTGGGGGGAATTCTGACTGATGGTGATGACGGAGGTCTGTGGGGTGATCTCTAGGCTAAAACCAGCTTTCTGCAGCCTGGAACCAGACCTGACATGATGTTTTTTCTGAGGTTGTTGGGTGTTCCTTAGTGATGGGGGGTTTTCCTGAATATCTTAATCTGGCTCTGTTGAAGCCTCTGTTGAAGAACCCATCTTTGAACCCCAATATTTTGGCAAATCAATGACCAGTCTCAAATATTCCCTTTCTTGGGAAGATTCTTGAGAAGGAAGCACAGAGCAGCTTGAGGGTCACCTCATGGACTTCCAGATGTACGAGCCTTTTCAGTCCAAATTTAGGGCTATGTATAGCACAGAGACCACATTAGTATGGGTGTTGAATGACCTGCTCAAGACAAGGGATAGAGGAGAGTGATCCATTCTCATTCTCTTTAATCTCTCATCAATATTTGATACTGTGGATCATAGGGTGTTGTTGGACAAGCTGAGGGAGTATGTAGGACTCAATGGCAAGGTCATCAGAACAGCTAATATTCTTCAAGTGAAACTACCTCTGGCTGGAAGCTGCAATACTGAACATAGGATTTGCAAGAAAGCGAGTTGTGCTCACAACAGAGGAAGGTGAACCTTACCATTGTCTTTGGTTTGTAGCAGATATTCTGCAGGCGGAGGCTACTTCTAACTGAAAGGTGAAATAAGGAACTTAGAATTATCAGGAAAAGACAGTCTTTCAAGCAACAGAGGGAGGTGGATCTAGCTTTACATTTGTTACAAGTCTTAAGATTTTCAGTGCAGGAAGAGTTTAAACCCTGGGCTAAGAATTTATCATAAATCCTGAAATAACTGCAGGTACAGGTTGTGTATTTGACCCAGATAGTGCCCTAGGGGGTGGAAACTGTTTTTTGTGTTTATCTGTGTGTGCCTTAAAAGGCCAGACCAGACTTTGTCAGGAAGTGCTTACATCATAGCTACTTATCAGCCAATAGCTTTGGTAACAGACCTGAGAACAATAGTATTATAAGCAAGTGTTTTATAGCAAACTCATCAGAACAGCTAATATTCTTCAAGTGAAACTACCTCTGGCTGGAAGCTGCAATACTGAATATAGGATTTGCAAGAAAGCGAGTTGTACTCACAACAGAGGGAGGTGAACCTTACAATTGTTTTTGGTTTGTAGCAGATATTCTGCAGGTGGAGGCTACTTCTAACTGAAAGGTGAAATAAGGAACTTAGAATTATTGGGAAAAGACAGTCTTCCAAGCAACAGAGGGAGGTGGATCTAGCTTTATGTTTGTTACAAGAAGGAAGAGTTTAAAGCACAGCTGACTTATTTTGGGGCTGACTGCTTTCAGAGCACAAACCACCAGGCTGTTTTGGGGCTGGGGAGGTTTACCTGTGTCTGACTTGGATGTCTGGATTTTTCTCTGTTTGATTAGCAGGGTATTTTCTCTGTCAAATTGTTGTGTAGGGCATCTTGCTGACAGGAAGGCACTCATTGCAGTGGTGGGTAAGAGCTTTTAGCTGATTGTTTTGTGAGGGCACAGTTTAGGCCCAACCCCTTCCCACACCTCACCCCACCCACCCCTGGAAATAGTTCCTTTATACCTGGGGTTCTGACATCATTTCCTCAAGAGTGCAAGGTTCATATCACTGTCATATCCTCTCTAGCACACTGTACTGACAATATAAGCATACACATTGTATAATATATATATTTCTATATAACAAACCAATCACACACACAAACACACACACACACAAAAAAAGTAGATAAACATGTGGGGAGTAGTGCAATGTAATGGCTGTGGGGCAGCAGTCTTCTGGGATTCTTTCTGGAGGCTGAGATGCTGCCCTATTTGCAGACAACTCTCTGCCCTGAGGGAGGAAGATGCCCGTCTTCAGGCCACAATGGACAGTAGTAAGGGAACCTTCCCCCAGGCCACACTGGATGGTAGGAAGGGGACCTCCCCATCCAGGGAGCACCAGAGCCACCACCACTACCTCAGAGGTTGCAAAGAAAGCACAGCAGTTGGACCACAGTGGGCTCAGAGAGGGTGAGGATGGTGGAACAGAGGCATACCCAGTCAGTTGTTCCACTCGACAATCCATACACCATTCTGGGGGAGCATAGCTCCCCTATGGATGCACCCGCAGAGGAGACTAAGGAGGCTGAGGACAACTGTCACAAGGAAGGCCCAAAGGAAGGAGGCAGAGGACACCACAAGGAAAGGAAGCAGCTCCTGGTGGGAGACTCAATTATTAGGGGGATAGAACTGGGGGGAGCAGGGGAAACTGAAGTAAGGTGCCTGCCTGGTGCCATGGCTTGGAGGGACAGGAAGCGCATCCTCAGGATCATGAGAACAGCTGCACGGGAGTCTGAGCTGGACATTATTGTCCACCTAGGGACAAAGGACTTTGCTCATCATGAGATTAGAGCAGTGCAGAAGGACTTAGTAGAATTGGGAAGGGGCCTAAGACAAGTAGCACACACAGTATCCTTCTCAGAGGTGCTGCCTGTCAATGGCATGAGTGACGCATGGGTACTTTGCACCATGCAGTTTAATGAATGGTTGAATGGTTGAAAAAATGGTGTGGAGCACAAGGGTTTGGCTTCATTGAGGACTGGGGTTCCACCTGGAGGGACACCAGCCTATACTGGCAGGATGGTCTGCATCTGTCCAGGAAGGGAACAAGTCTTTTGAGCAATCTGTTTAAATGCTTCATTGGCAAGCTTTTAAATTAGTCAAGGGGGGAGGCACTGATAAGCAGCAGGAAAATCCCAGCCTCTCCCTACAAAACAGGGTACTAAATGAGAAAAAGACCGAGGTAGAAAAGTCAGTGGGGGATGCTGCAACAGAAGGTAAAGCCATAAAAAAATGGAGAGCAATGAGTACCAATGCCCATAGTCTGAGTAACAAGCTTCCTGAATTAGTGGCCGTGATGGAGGAGGAACATCTGGATATCATGGCAGTCACAGAAACATGGTACACACAAAACCATGACTGGGACGTAAACATACCAGGACACACTATCTACAGGAGGGACAGGGAGGGTAAAAGAGGAGGAGGAGGAGGAGTAGCTCTTTACATAAGGGAGGGAATCAAAGGAACAGAACAAAAGGGAAAACAGGGAGGAGGAGAAGAAGCACTGTGGGTAAATTTGGAGACCAGCAATGGCACCACAATCCACACAGGGGTTGTATACAGACCCCCTTTCAGGGGGAGGAAATGGACAAGGAAATGATAGAAAGTATACTTAGACTGGCAGAAAAAGGGGAGATATTGCTGATGGGTGATCTGAATATGCCAGATGTTAACTGGAGTGCAGTTGCAGCAGCCACTTCGAAGAGTGGGGTTATTCTAGATGCCCTACAGGGGGCATGCCTTAGACAACTAGTATTGGAGCCCACTTGAGAGGGAGCAATCTTAGACCTGGTTCTCTCAAATGGAGATGAAGAGAGGATCACAGATGTAGAAGTGGGTAGCCATCTGGGAACTAGCGACCATCGAACAATATGGTTCACAATAAACACAGCAATAGAGTCAAGCCATACAAAGGCAAAAGTACTGGACTTTAGGAGGGCTGACTTTACCAAAATGGGTGAGTGCCTAAGGAATGCACTAGCAAAGGGGCAGGAAGGAGGAGTGGAAGAACAATGGGGAATAATAAAAACTGCCATCACAGAGGTAACAAGCCTTTGTGTGAAGCAAATAAACAAAACACAATGAAATGTAAGAAACAACTATGGTTCTCAAAGGAAGTGGCAATGAAGGTTCAAGAGAAAAAGAAAGCATTCAGGAAGTACAAGGAATCACAGAAGGAGCAGGACAGAGAACTGTATCAGTTAAAGCAAAAGGAAGCTGGGAAGGCAGTCAGAACAGCAAAGGCCCAAACCAAGGAAAAGATAGCCAACTCAGTTAAGAAGGGAGATAAAACCTTTTATAGGTACATCAGGGAGCGAAGGAAGACCAAGAGAGGAAAGTGAGGCTTAATAAAGGGGAGGGAGGGTGGGCAGAGGGTGACTGTGAAAAGGCAGAGATACTAAACAAATATTTTTGCTCAGTATTTACAAAGGAAGAGGGGGAGGTACCTAAAACAAACAGTAGAAACACTCTGGATACAGAAGTTGATACCAGCCCATTTACAGAAGAAAGGGTTCTGAAAGAACTCTTAAAACTGAAGGTGGACAAAGCAATGGGGCCTGATGGGATTCATCCCAGAATTCTAAAATAACTAAGGGTAGAACTAGTGACACCACTGACTACCCTCTTTAACAAATCATGGGAGGATGGGGTGGTACCCGAGGACTGGAGGAGGGCAGATGTGATTCCCCTTCACAAAAGTGGGAGCAAGGTAGAAGCAGGAAACTACAGACCTGTTAGCTTAACCTCAGTGGTAGGGAAAATGATGGAATCACTTCTGAAGGAAAGAATTGTCGAGTATCTAGAGGCTAGAGGGGCACAGGACCCAAGGCAACATGGATTCACAGCGGGAAGGTCATGCCAGAAAATCTGGTAGATTTCTTTGACTGGGTGACCAGAGTAGTAGATCAGGGAGGGCTGTGGACATGGCCTACCTAGACTTTAGCAAGGCATTTGACACAGTCCTACATAAAAGATTAATATACAAGTTAGCCAGCCTGGGAGTGGGTCCCAAGATGACAGCCTGGGTAAAGAATTGGCTGGAGAATAGGACACAGAGAGTAATAGTAAATGGAGTCCACTCTGAAGAAAGGGGTTACTAGTAGGTACCGAGGGTTCAGTATTAGACCGGTCCTCTTCAATGTCTTTAAAAGTAACATTGCAGAGGGACTGGAAGAAAAGTATGTCTCTTTGCAGATGACACAAAGATCTGCAACAGAGTTGATGCACAAGGTGGATGGAAAGGATGAGAAGGACTTGGCAAGGTTGGAGGAATGGTCAAATGTATGGCAGCTTAGATTCAATGCTAAGAAGTGCAAGGTAATGCACCTGGGAAACAAAAACCCAGGGGAAGAGTACACAATGGGGGGTGAGATACTAACAACAACAAAAATGGAAAGGGACCTGGGGGTAGTCATATCAGATGACCTAAAGGTGTGCAAGCAATGTGAGAGGGCAGCAAGGAGGGCTGGGGGGATACTGGGATGCATAGGGAGAGGCATCACCAGTAGAAAACAGGAAGTTATTATCCTTCTGTACAGACAGCTGGTGAGACCCCATCTGGAGTACTGCATGCAGTTCTGGAGACCCAATCTCCGCAAAGAAATAGACAGGATGGAAGCTGTCCAGAGGAGGGCAACTAAAATGGTGCAGGGTCTGTACCGGAAGACATATGAAGAAAGACTTAAGGAGCTTAATATGTATAGCCTCAAGTAAATGAGGGAGGGGGGGACATGATAGAAACTTTCAAGTACCTCAAGAGAATCAACAAAGTGCAAGAGGGTAGCATCTTTCAAAAAAAGAGGTGTGCAAGAACAAGGGGGCACAATTTGAAGATAGAGGTGGGGTGGCTCAGAGGTAATTTAAGGAAGTATTTTTTCACAGAAAGGGTTGTGGATGCATGGAACGGCCTTCCGGAGGAGGTTGTGGAGTCAAAAACAGAGGTGGAATTCAAGCATGCATGGGACAGTCATAAGGCAGTTCTAGTGGATGGGGGTAGGAAGAAGTAGGCTGCTGGTTAACTAGGATCTGCAGCTTATCCATTAGGTAGGGAAATGGGCAGACTGGGTGGGCCAAGCAGTCCTTATCTGCCATCAAATTCTATGTTTCTGTCAGCTGGTTTGAGTCCTTCTTTCAGGGCAGGTCCCAGAGGGTGGTCTTGGGGAATCCTTCCTCAAGCCAGATGACCCTGTCCTGTGGAGTACTACAAGGCTCTGTCCTCTCCCTCATGTTATTCACTGTGTAGATGCTATTTCAGGGTGAAATCATAAGGTGGTATGGGCTTGGATTTCATTGTTATGCCGATTATACCCAGCTCTACCTGTCTTTTGCACCAGGAAGAATGGATGCAGATGATATGTTAAATAAATGCTTGTCAGAGATCCAGACATGGATTTTGTCTAATTGGTTGGCTGTCAACCTAGGGAAACTGAGGTATTAGTGGTTGAGCCAGGCTGGGGGGGAGTGGGGGTCTCTGGGGAGGATCTATGGCTTTTTATTGGTCCAGTCAAACTGGAGGCCTCCACTAGGTTGAAAAATGTGGGCATCTTTTTGGATGGTGAGCTGACACTTGACTCTCAGGTGTCAGCAACCATCTGGAATGGGTTTTATCATCTCTGAAATATCACTTGAACCAGATCCCTTATCTGCCTGGAAAACTTGCTGATACTGACTCACACATTTGTTACCTTGAGGCTTGCTACTGTAATATGCTCTACCTCAGGGTCAATGGTGAGCAATGCAGTGCCTGCAGCAGCTGCAGAATGCAGTGGCCTGGTATTGATGGATCTCTCAACATCCTGTCATAATACGCAGGTGCAACACAAACTGTATTGGCTGCCAATGCACTGGTGCATCTCCTTCAAAATAGGTCTATTGACCTCTAAGGCATGACATGGACAGGGTCAGAGCTACCTGAGGGATCTTCTGCATCCCTATGCCCCTGGACTTTCTCTCCAGTCAGTAGAGGAGGGCCTCCTGGAGGTCCCTAGAGTGTGATTCAAGTCTTCAGGGGATCAAGTTTTTGAGGTGGCAGCACCGATTCCCTGAAATTCTCTGCCAGGGTACCTGAGGGAAGCCCCCTCTTTAGAAATATGTAACAGGAAGCTTAAATCTTTTCTCTTCCTACAAGCCTTTCAGGACTAAGTTATGACTAAGTTATGATTAAGAGTTTTTACTCTTTAAGATCCATAAGGTATAGTTATTTGTTAGATTGCTTAAGTCATATTTATTTATATTATGTAGTTGTATATATTTTTATAAGTGATTGTTTTGCATTTTGTATAGGCACCTTGAGCTTTTGGGGAAGGCACCTTAAAGAAATAAAATCTACTACTACTACTGAAAGGTGATTTTGCAGAGTGACTGTAAAATCACCTTTCAACCTATACTTGAAAATTCCCACCATCCTTGTTCATGAGGTAGGGTCATGTAAATAGTATATTCAAAATTTAGGACTAAAATATTGTAAAATAGCCAAATTATGAGTAAAATATATGTGAGACACAAAACATTTTTCATGCATGCAAAAAATTGAATTCTTGTGTCACACATTTAAGTGTAGCACAAGAATTTTTGTGCAACCCAAAAATTCCAGTTTTGGTGAAAACTAAAAATGTTTGCGTTGCAAATTATTGGGTCACACTTCAATGCATTACATAAGAATTCCAGGTTCACAAAACAAGAATTGGTCATCTCACTGAGCTGACAGTCAAAGAGCCTAATAAAGTCAAAAAAGGTATTTCTGGCTCATTTTTTAGAAAGAAAGAAAGAAAGAAAGAAAGAAAGAAAGAAAGAAAGAAAGAAAGAAAGAAAGAAAAAGCAAGCACCAAAATTGAGCTTAACCGGTCCCATTTAATAAGATTCATGTTGTTTGTCTTTTTAAAATAACACATTTTTATATGTTTTCAAATTTATTTTTGCTCAGAAAGAAAACAAGATTACGGCTGTCACAAATGAGCTGTGACCTATGAAAGAAGAATGTTTTGGTCATATCAGAGGTTAATCCTGAAAACCCTACTGAATATGCTCAGAAGCTAAATTTTTAAACCTTATAACTCTGGAATTGTTTACAATATTTTCACAAGATCTTCTAAATGTACATCCTTGGCACAAGCCCTTCAGCCCTGAATGTTTTGGAACAAAATTAAATACCATCTTAGCTGCACTTTTTATATATCTTTGCATTTCTTTATTTCAGAATCTACTTAAGCCACCATCACCAACTATACAATGCATGTTTCAAGAATTTGTCACCCGGACCATGCATGCCAAATTTTGTGCAATTTCTTTACCACACTGAACACTCCACTCAACCCTAACTATGGCACAAAGTATAATATATCTATATATCTATATGTCTATATCTAAATCTACATCTATCTAGGTAGAGAGAGAGAGATTATGCAAAGAATGGAATGCATTGCCTATTCAGTTTCACTACATGAACTCTAACCCTTTGATTAAGGCTAAACTGAAGTTGTACTATATCACTGAATCATTATGTAATCACTTCTCATTTTTTGTTGTTAGTTATTGTATTATATATCTAAGTTTTTTATTGGTCTGTCTTGTGGGTCCCCCACGAAAGCGGGCATTTATTGCTCTTGAGTTCTAACCCTCATAACAAAATTTAAACAGCAGCAGTATTTGTTAGTCCCCAATTAGGTTTTTTTAGTTCTTTTTTTCTGACAAAAATGTCAGCATATCCATTTTTCTTTTCTTTGTTTTTTTTTTTTTTTAGCAAAACTAAGATATGTGATTTTGAAACTTTAAATGTTGCTGATCCTGTGCAGTGCAGGCCATGAAACAATTGAATATTCTGGTAGAATGCAGTGCGTGTTACCATCAGAAACATATAGGCTTACCATCCTAATACAGCCCCAGAATGAATCTAATAATTACATTCCACAAGTAATGTCAATGGAAGAGACTTAAAAAATTGCACGTGGCAGCCATCTTTAATTACATTAGTCACTAATTACAAAATAAGATATAAAAGCTATTTTAAAAGTATCAGAGAAGATTAAAAATACACTGAAGATGAATCTAAGGTTGTCATAAATACCTTCTTGCTAAAAAACTGGTATGATGAAATCGTTTGCTGACTAACACAGGCTGCTGCTTTAAATAAATAAAAATAAGTGATATGGTGTGATATGAGTACTGAACATTTATTAATCTGTAAATGTTTTCAGCTTACATCATTCTCCATAGCAAACGGGTCTTGCTTCTTAACTACTGTACATCAGTAGCAGTACATTCATCCACCACTTGGACAGAGTAATTGCAATTTTCAAAAGGTTAGCATGGCGAAAACAAATGTTTTTGGCTCGCTAACCTGGAATAGTGCTAGCTGTCAGGGGCATGCCTATATTCAAAGCACAGAGATGAACAACACACCCCTGATAGCACCATCCCGCACAATATTGTGTCACACCTGTGCAAATAGTTCCATGTGATAACTGCGATCGCGGAAAGATGATCACCATTTGGGCAAGTGTACAGCACTGAAAATCAATTTTGGAGATGTATACTCATGGCGAACATCAAAAGGGTGCCAGAGACTTAAGTTTTTCTTTATTTTTTGTGGTGGCTGTGCCCATGCAGCCCCTACTAAAGGATTCTCAGCTCAAGGGGTCATGTCAGGGGTGCAAAAGTTAAAAAGGGAAAACTCCTGGACCAGCAAAACGAATATGCCCAGAACCGAAACTGGTAACCACCAACCCTAATCTGCCACCAGCCCACCATGCCATATAGCCAGCTCGGCAGCCCACCACCGCACCACACACAAGCCTCGCTCCCCATCTGCCTGTCGCATGGTGTGGTCCCTCCCCACCCACCCCCACAGGCATGTATAGAAAGTGACATCCTGTCACTATATTCACCTATCCCCATCCAGTCACCCCTTCCAGATAGCCCTGTTGATTGTCACCCTTTTTGAAAGTGCTGAATCGCAGTCACCATCATCACAAGCTACTGTGCATATGAGGGTTCCCTCATGCATATGAGGCACAGCACAATTTTGGAAGATATCAAAAGGGCTAATGGTTGCCAACAACAGCACTGTTTAACACTTCTGAAACCCAGCCCTTAACAATGCATAGACCCATCTGTGTACTGTCAAGGGCTGGATACTGTGGTGGTTCAGCTGTCCCATTCCTGCCCTGATCCCATCCCTGGTAATGCTTTCTAAATCCCTGGTGGTCTAGTGGTTCCTTGCTACCTCAATCCCTTCCCTGGTAATGCTTTCAATATCCCTGGTGGTCTTGTGGTCCCTTCCTAGCCCTGATCCCTTCCCCAGTAATGCTGTCAAAATCTCTGGTGGTCTAGTGGTCCCTCCCAAGCCCTGATTCCCTCCACTATATTTAATTTATAATCTGTGGTGGTCCAGTGGTCCCTCCCCTCCTGCATTCTCTAATTACTATCCCGACCCAAGGAAATACATTCCCTGGTAATGTAATAGCCCCTCACCACCTCCACACCGGCACAGCTCTCCTCACACATACACGGCCAGCCACTGACTGAACTGTCAATGAGCATGTACAGTACATAGTACACACTCAGTGGTTGACCAGTCAATCAATGAGTGTGTACTATGTAGTGCACATACTCATTGACAGTTCAGTTGGCAGCTGGCCTTGGTGGTATGAGGAGGGCTGTACCAGTTGCTGCCATGATTCAGTTTGCAGGGAGCAGGGTGGTGGACCACTCCCTGTTGGGGTGGGGGGGGGTCACTAGACTACCAGGGGATTTATTTATTTGGGTTGAGAAGGTGATCGGAGAATGGGAAGGGGGAGGGACCACTGGTCCACCAGGGATTATAAATGAAATACTGAGGAGTGGATCAGGTCTAGGGTGGGACCACTAAATCACCAGGGATTTTGACAGCATTACTGGGGAAGGGATTGGGGCTAGGTAGGGACCACTTGACCACCAGGGATTATAAATGAAAGACTGGGGAGGGGCCACTAGACCAACAAGGATTTTAACAGCATTACCGAGGAAGGGATCAGGGCTAGTTAGGCACTGCTGAACCTCCAATGTGCATTAATATTTTTATGAGAACAGGGTCTAGGACTTGGGGGGGACCTAGCCCTGTGCACTTGGAACAGATGCTCACATGCAGATGAGCCCATAATGGGCATGCATATTGCCCATTAGCATTCCCAATGGGCTCATTTACATGTTTGGGCTGAATATCTCCCATAGGGGCTGTGGCGTGCTTTACCCCAATGGGCATTCTTCAGCCCTGCCCTCTGGTTGCTCTACACAAACATAGTGACTGCTTGTCATGTGTTAGCTCTACCAGGGTTTGGTATTCAAACAGGTAGCGTGGTCAGTTCAGATCACGCTATCTGTTTTAATATGACGCCAGAGTCGGACGGCCGTATTTTCTCACATGGTGCACCTGCTTGTGTACGCAGCCAGCTGGGTCTCAATATGGAGCCCATAGTGCCTAAAAGTAAGAAATTAAGTTATTTGTGCATTTTAATCCATTTTCTGTCACTAAAGTTATAGCATGGTAATATGTAAAACTAAAATGAACAGTCAAAGCAGGGAGCAGAACAACTGGCAGGTGACATCTATTTAACCCTACTGAGTGTTGATAACCATTCCACTACAATCATATTAAATGTTATATCAGACAAAAGTTATTTTTTATAATGTTGTACAATTTATTATCCTGTCTGCAGCACTTTGAGCTCTGAACTGCTGTCTACAGATATTTCCAAACATAGTGGTTTTCTCTGTCTGCCTTTTGTGCCATCAGATGGGATACAAACGACAGCCTGCTGTTTTCATCAAAGACACACAGCTTACGGTTCTAATAACATATATAAAAATATTTGACTTCAGCCTCATGCATTTTTGATTTTTTGTTAAAAATGTATTATAAAGTGAAAAAGGATTATACATAGAGGACCACCAAAATAAAAGTAAAGAAAGTTTAGCTGGGATGGCCCCATGGAGGTGCAACTGTAAACATGGTCCAAAACAACATATCCTGTCTCATGCTTTTTAAATGTCATCTGAGCTTCTGAGTTGCTTTGTATCCTTATTACAGTATGTACACTTTGTCCTTTATATAATACAGAGTACATTACAGTAAACATTTATTCTATATCTTAAGAATATGTGGTGTGGTGTGGTGTGGTGAGGTGATTCTGGGGTCTGAATAATTACTCAGAGAAATATATGCATTTCCTTAAATTCAGAGCTGTTTTAGAAGTCAAAGCAATACACCAATGCCTTAGAGAGGGTGCAAAAAATAGGTAAAACCAACACCTTGTCAAGTAACTGTACAAACTATTAGAAAACACCACCACACATTCACCAAGATTTCAGAGAATATATTTATTTACTTTTTATTTATTTGTTTGTTTGATTATTTAATTTAATTAACTTGGCAACCGGGAGAGGCACACTGAGTGAGGCTCATATCCAGGGCTGACCCGGGGAAGGGGAACAGGAGAAGAACAGTACAGAAAATACAATAACAGGTCAATGATCAAACATTTGGAAGATAAGTTGATACAAAAATAGCTCAACACAAAAAGTAATTTGGTACAAAGAATAATGTGCACAGTTCAATGAGGAAAGCCTGTTCAAGTGCATAGCAAGATAGCAGCAATACACAGTGTGCAAAAACTAAACTGACAAAAGGTGGGAGACCTGTAGCATGAACTTATGCTAAGCCCCATCTTGGTCAGGGAAAGCAGAGATGGTGAGGAGTTAAAACCAATAGTCAGGCAGCAGATCCCAGCTGACTTCCCTGGTGGTGTTGGTGTTTTAGCTGGTGCCTGATGGAACCATGGGAGGAGGAGAGGCAGAAAAGGCTGGGTACCCAGCCAAGGAGCAGAAGTGAGGAGTGGTGAAAGTGCAATGGTCCCTTGAATGGTGGGAAAATGAGTCAGGAGAGGAGAGAATAGAGGTAGAAGGAAAGGTAATCAAACCAGTCTTTCGGATGAGATGTTAAACCGAGGTCCCATCTGCCTGGATTGGTGGTAGTTCAGGTGGATGTTAAAGATCCCATGGCACTTATCGAAAAGAGCAGGTGAATTTCCCCAGTGTCCTGGCCAAATTTCCCTCATTCACTAAAAATATCACCTACAGCTTAATCCGGTTCAAGGTCGGTTGGCATTCATCTGTATCCCTCTCCCTCGGGTCGTGCCTGAAAATAGGCAGAATTTGTATAGTGCACTTACCTGGTCAACAAAAACTAAATAAATATGAAGGAGATACTGTGAGTCTGGTGATGTGAGGAGAGAGGGAGGATGGATAGGGAGGAATAGATGTACCAGTAGTGAGTATGGGAAGGGGGCTATAGCAAAGTGGCAAAAGGAGTTGAAGAGGGTGTCCACTCTGGCAATGGAGGTGGAGAAGGTGTTGCCATAGACAACATCTGCCTAGTCAAAGACAGGGAGCTCCATTTTGGTACAAAGCCTCTAGTGGACTTACAGAGATAAGCACTCTTTGTTACAGTAGAGGGCACCAAGCTTGGGATGGAGTTTTACATGGATAAGTGAGAAGTCACGCTTGCTGTCAAGCCACACATTGAGATACTAAATGCACTTCACTGCTTCAAATGAGGTTTCATTCAATGTATAGAAAGCCAGGGAGATTTGAGTCTGCCAGTTTCTGACTAGTACCAAAGGTCATGGACCCCCCTTTTTTGGTATTGACACAGAGATGGATGGATTGGGACCATGCAAAACATTGCTAAAATCCTGCTGGAGCAGGTCTTTAATAGCTGTGGTCAAGGGACCAGAGGAGAAGGTGGCTGTGTCATCAGCATCTTCACCTCTGGTCCCTCTACCATTCATAGTAGTGCTGTAGGCAGGGTCCCCGCTACCTGCCTACTGGTTTACAGTACCATAAGGTTGTTTTTCCCAATTTTTTGTAGAGCTGGGCAAAATTATACAATTTTGAATATGTGGCATGTTCACAAAATTCAATGAAATTTCTCAAAATTTCATGAAAAGTTTCTGAATTTTCTGAAATTCTTTAATTGGCCATAACTCAGCCAGTGTTACAGTTAGACACCTGACATTTGGCATGGATATTGTTTGATATGGGCCAGAAACTGTGCTAGGCTTGAAGACATTTGGATGCAAGGTGAAGAAGTTATAGAGGCTCACAGTCTGGCAATTTAATATTCACATGGACATTTCTGAAAATATTTCTATGCTTACAACGTAGCCACCTTTGGAGCTAGATAACTGAAAAGAGTATATGCATACTTTCTTGAAGGAGTCATTGAAACTGCTAGATAGAGAAGTAATGATTATGTAAATTATAAGTTTTAGCATGGCCTTCTTCCTGACACAACTTCCAGGGTTCGCTTCCGAACCTGGGTCGTCAATACAGCAGCATGACACTCTGATGCTGGGTCATGTGAGTTGCCTTAAAGCCTAATATTTAGGGTCCATGAACCTAACAGCACTGGTAATATTTAATTCTCTAGTTTTAAACTAATAGGGGCTTAAAATTCTTCAGTTTACATAACTGCAAAATGTCATTTCAAAGAGTTTCCGAATGTTTGGAGACTTATAACTCAGACACCTTTAAAAAGCAGCTGACACCTTTAGGACAACTTTAAGAAAACAAATTACATTTAGTCACAGTTCAGGTTGTATGTCACATTAGTTCTATATTCCTCCACCACATTATTTACTACTGAGGTCATTTGCATTAAAACAAAATCTTTGCTCCTGAAGAGTTCAGGTATTCCTGTTGCTTTCTCCCTACCGGAGGTCATAACTCACTGCTTATGGCATCACAGTTACTCTCATGCTAACAGCTTGTGATGTCACAATAGAGGATTATGACCTGAAGTAGGGAGTAAGCTATAGAGGTAGCTTGAACTGTAAGGGAACTCTAAAGGATAACGACCAAGTATTCATGCAGACTGTCTCCATAATAAATAATGGGGAAGAGAAATATGTAGCATATATATGAATGCAAGCTGAATTGAATCTGATTGTTATGTTTTTCACAGTTTTCTTTGAGGCCTTAGTAGCTCTTTAAAGTTAGAGATCTGAAACTTAGAACATGTATATAATGGCTGTGGTAAAGCCACTCTACCAAATTTGGTGAAATTTGGATAAACACTTTCAGTTTATGTAGTTGTTAATTGTAATTTTAAAATTTCCAAAGGTATTGTATTGTTGTTGGTGTTGTGAAACATAGTAAAGTTTCCTTGATTAAAAAAAAATCCAAAAGTATAACATACAACTCATTCATCTTTAAACACAGATATCTGAAACGTGGCACATGTCTGTACGGACATCATACAAGTCATTGTGCCAAATTTGGTGCAATATGGAAAACAGCTTTTTAAACTACATGGAAATAACTAAAATCACAATTTTGGCAACAGTTTTCAAACTTTTCATGGAAATTTCATGAAATTTCATGGAAGTAAAATCAAAATTTCACCAGAATTCTGTTGGTGGAAGATAAATTTTGCCTAGCTCAATTTTTTTGTCTTTGTGCTTAACTCCCAACTGCTGCCTAAACCCTGTTGTCTTGCAATAATTTTCCATAATTTTTAATGGATATTTAATAACAGATGCAATAAATTATGTTGGTGATATTGGCCCTTTTCTTCCATTGTCAATACAATGTGTGATAAAAAGTTCCCGGTTTTGAGTAGAATCCCCCTCTCCCTCCCCATGTCCAACAATCCCTGTTATACAGTGGTACTACCTCAGCACTCTCCATACCAAGCTGCTCCTAGCACTTCCTCCTTCACATCACTCCATGCCAAATAGCTCCTACTGTGCAGTGGCTCCCATCTCCATCTTCTTGTCTAGTGTCTAGTCTCTGGTGTCCAGTGAAATCTACATCATCCTACCACATACTGAGCAGTCCCTGGAATCCAGCAGCACCCAACTCCATTACACGATCCAACCCAAAGTGATATCTAGTGAACAAGATGCCTGGAATTGGGCACCTACAAAAATGGTGACTCAATTACGACATCTGTGTTCACGGCTAACTAGTGGGGGTGACCGGATACTGGGCTGGGTGAAATACTGCAACAGGAAGTACATGAGTATATGCACATGCACACATGTGTGGGGAGAGGCAGGGGAGGGTTGGTATGTGGGAGGGGGTGTGGTGGGCAGCTGCCGAGCTGATCTGCTAGCATGGTGGGGAGGGTGGTTGGCTGGGAGGTGCAGGGTGCAGGGTTCGGGTCCAGTGCATCATGTTTTTTTTTTCTGGCAGGAAGCTTTCAGTTTTGTTAAGTTTTTCACACACCCCTGACATGCACCCCCCTGGAGTTGAGAATCCATAAGTAGGGAAGTGTTGGGGGCACAGCCCACAGCATTAAAAATAAGACCCAGAGGTCTCTGGCACCATTTGTGTTCCTGCTGCAAGTGTGCGTGGCCAACATTCATTTTTGGTTATGTGCACTTGCTGTAAAGGCGATCGCTATTCTGTGATCACCGTTATGACATGGAAGCATACAAAGTAGTTTCTGGTGGTCAGTGGTACTTCACTCGCTCACTTCTTCACCATGTCACACTAAACATAGTGTCCAGTGGTTCAACACTCTGTTTTTCTGCCCCATAGTACACACTTCATGGAATTCATTTGTACCTCCCTCACTCACCCCATACCATGCCAATACTTCCTGACATCACATGGTACCCCATCCTCACTGCTTTCCATGCCAAGCAATTCCTGCTATATAGTGACACCCTGATCTGTGGCAATCACTCCCTGGTATCAACAACCTACCCCCACCTAGAACAAGAAATACCAAAACTGGTGTCCTGAAAGATCTTCTACAATCCACAAAAAGCTTCCTCAATGAAGGCTGGCTCTACTTTACAGTCACTTCCTTGACCAGCCATCGTCTAATTCTTATTACCATTGTTTGTCTATTGTAAAGGTTAGTTTGCAATACTGACTCTTTTATTTGAAGCTTATCTTCAAAATGTAGTAATAGGATTTAGACAGTGGCCACTCAAGGTGGTAAGCAGATATTAGAGTCAGTTGCCATTGAGGACATTATGAAGACTCAAGGTTAAGGGGGTTGGGAGGCACAAATGCAGCAGTTAGAATGTGTTCCTGGTGGTCATATTTGTAGGTCAGGGAGTTAGGGTAAGAACAAGGTTGCTATTCTCAGTGTATAACTCCTGCTGTTGGAAGCAACGATCAGGGGGGTCTCTGAAAACTAAGAATGTGCTCCTGGAGTCGGGAAAAAGTTTGATGATGAATACTGACAACAGAATATGGGCTCCCTTTGTAGAAAAGAAAGTTCAGGTGATAGAAATACTTGGAATGGGCTCCTTGGTATAAGACAATCACTTCAGGTGTCAGGAAAGCACACTTTCAAGAATGTCACAAACATGAGTGCACACTCATTATGTTTGCTTGCACGTATGTGCAAGAAACATACTGCCACCATAAGAGTTTTCGTATGTATGCCTCCTCCACTTCCAATGCCCTGGTCCCTTATGCAGGTGCACCTGCACCGCACCAATGAATGTCTGAGTTGTCTATGACAACCATTCAGATGCAGTGGCATACAGTTCTGAGGAAAACACCACCATAATCAGCAGTGGTAATGTGTAGGCAATTTGCATACTGTCGTCGGCAGTATGCAAATTACCTACACGTACATCTTCACTGCATCTGAACTGTCATAGACAGTTCATCGTGCCCCCCGCAAACACTTACACAGCATGCTGGAAGCCCACCCCAGCTTGCCTATGTTCTCCCCTCCACCTGCGTACACTGTATAACCAACGGGGGAGCCCAATCCCCCATCTGCTCCACTGCCCCCCCAAAACAGACTTCTAGGTGCCACGCTGAGAGCCCACCACAGTGTGGCAAAAGTCAGTATGGCTGATGGGCATGCCCAATCCCCATCAGCTCACTGCCACCCAGTAAAATAACCTTCCAGCTGCCATGCAGAGCCTACCCAGCGTGGCAAAAGTCGTACTGTCTTCCTGAAGAAAAAAAAATACCTGTAAAAAAAATGGTCCCTCGTTGACTGTCTTTCCCTCCCCAACCCACACCACCACCTCCCCACATCCCCCGACCCCATACTTACCTCTGAAGCCCAGCACAATGATCTTCAGAGGACATGAACACATCTGCACTCTTCAAAGCCGACTGTGAGCTGAAGAAATGCAGGTAAGCTGTATAATGGCATAAATGGTTTTTTTTTTTTAATTTTATTGTATATCTCCGCCATTTTGGAGAATTTTTTTCATCAGATTTTCAACATAGGGTTCTTGGTGCCCCACCTCATGAACTCAATCACTGTCATTTTGTTATTCGGTCCCAAGAGGTGATTTTGCGGTCACCGCACGGAACCACCTTTCGGGACTGAGTAATGAAACGACAGCAGCACAGTTCATGAGGTAGGTCCCCAAAACTGTATTTTGAAAATGTAGTGAAAAAATTCCTAAAAATGACTGTGTTACGAGCGTACATTGCGCAATTCTTATGCATGCTCTTAACTTTGTGAATTTTTTATATTTTCATTCCAGATTTTCAACATTGCCATTTTACCACACCTCCTTATGAGCAGTACAGCTGTCATAGAAACATAGAAACATAGAATTGGACGGCAGATAAGGACCGCTTGGCCCACCTAGTCTGCCCATTTTCTTACCTAACAGATAAGCTGCAGATCCTAATTAACCAACAGCTTACTTCCTCCTATCCCCCACTAAGACTGCCTTATGTCTGTCCCATGCATTCTTGAATTCCCCCACTGTTCTTGACTCCACAACCTCCTCAGGGAGGCTGTTCCATGCATCCACAACCCTCTCTGTGAAAAAATACTTCCTCACATTACCTCTGAGCTGTCCCCCCTCTATCTTCAAATTGTGCCCCCTTGTTCTTGCACATCTCTTTTTCTGAAAGATGCCACCCTCTTGGACTTTGTTGATTCCCTTGAGGTACTTGAAAGTTTCTATCATGACTCCTCTCTCCCTCCTTTCCTCAAGGGTATACATATTAAGCTCCTTTAGTCTTTTTGTATGTCTTCTGGTGCAGACCCTGCACCATTTTGATTGCCCTCCTCTGGACAGCCTCCACTCTGTCTATGTCTTTGGAGATGGGGTCTCAGAACTGCACACAGTACTCAGATGGGGTCTCACCAACTGTCTGTACAGAGGATTACAACTTCCTGTTTTCTACTATTGATGCCTCTCCTATGCATCCCAATATCCCCAGCCTTCCTTACTGCCTTCTCCATTGCTTGCCCACCTTTAGGTCATCTGATATAATTACCCACAGGTCCCTTTCCATTTTACTGTTGTCAGTATCCCCCCATTGTGTACTCTTGCCCTGGGTTTTTGTTTCCCAGGTGCATTACCTTGCACTTCTTTGCATTGAATCTGAGCTGCCATACATTTGACCATTCCTCCAACCTTACCAAGTCCCTTCTCATCCTTTCCACTCCAGCTGGTGTATCAACCCTGTTGCAGATCTTTGTGTCATCTTCAAAGAGACATACTTTTCCTTCCAGTTCCTCTGCAATGTCACTTATAAAGACATTAAAAAGGACCGGTCCCAGTACTGAACCCTGTGGTACCCCACTAGTAACCCTCCTTTCTTCACTGTGGACTCCATTTACTACTACCCTTTGTGTCCTGTTGTCTAGCCAATTTTTTATCCAGGCTACCACCATGGCACCCACTCCAAGGCTGGCTAACTTGTGTATTAATCTCTAATTAATCTATTAATCATGTTTCACATCTCACCCAAAATATGTTTTCATGCATGTAGCGCACAATGGTACAGTCAGTGTGCGAAATCAATGTTTGGGAAAATCACAGTGACACTGTTCATGAGCAGAAGTATTAAAATGGTTATGTTAAAAATTTAGTGATGAAAGTCCATAAAATGACTGTGTTATGAGTGTGCATTACGCAGTTTCCATGCACCCTCGTAAATTCACAAATTTGTAATATTTTCAATCCAGATTTTCAACACTGGCATTTTTTAACACCTACTTATGAACAGTACAGCTGTCATTTTTCACACCCTGGCCGAAATGTGTTTTCGCAGTTCCTGCACAGAAATGCGGGGTTGCTGTGGGAAATCATTGTTTTCAGACAGATTAAGAAAATTACCGTGACACTGTTCATAAGCGGAGGTCCCAAAATGCCTGTGTTGACAATCTGCTGTAAAAAATCCCCAAACTGATTACATTATGAGTATGCATTGAGCAGTTTCTGCTCACACTCATGACTTCACCAGTTTTTTTACATTTTCACTCCAGATTGTCAACATTGAAATTTTTTGCACCTCCCCATGAACAGTACAGCTGTCATTTTTCACATCCTGTTCGAAATGAGTTTTTGCACCTGTGGTGCCAAATGGCGTAGTCACTGTGCAAAATCAGCTTTTGGCTAACAAACTGATATTGCCGCTGTTCATAAGGTGGGGGGTCACAAAAACCCATGTTGAAAATTTGGAGTGAAAATACCAACAAATGCCTGAGGTGTTAGGGTTTCTGATCATAATGCCCCACCCTGTAGAGACTGACAGGCATCAGGGGTGTGACTTGGGATTGTCGCCTGTAATGCTCATGCTATTCCATCCCCACCCATACCCTGCAGCCAGCGACAGGCATTGAGGTGTGCCTTGGACTGTTTGGCCCCAAAGTTCACCCCATTCTCCTATACTGTACCAATCTCATTGTATTTCCTGATGGAATGGGGTGATCATAAGGCCCAAAGACCCCAAGGCACACTATGACACTTGTCGGTGTCTGCAGGGTAGGGTGTGATGAAATGGCATTGCCATTATGCCTGATGACCCAAAGGCACACCCCAATGCCTATCAGCCTCTACAGGGTGGTGGTGGGGTTGGCTTCAGTTAAATACTTCACTACCATTCCTATTATGCATATCTCTAACTCCTACACTACCTATGCCAATGCCACCAAGCAAACATTGGGCATTGACAAATGCTTGTTTAGTATAATGGCCATGTTAGAACACCTTCTGAAAAAGTCTAATCATTTTAATTCTAAACATTTTCTTTCTAAAACCCCAAAAGCACTATCCTTTTTACAGCATGTAATGCACCTGAAAGTTTTAGGTATCAAATCCTTACTGTGCTTCTATTTTTGTTTGTTCCCCAGCAAGTCTTAAAGTTGATTGCTATAATGTATATTTCCAGCTTTAACTTTAAAACTCCCTAATTACATTTAAAAAAAAATGTCATCAGATTCTGAATTACTGGCATGTAAGGTGTTTCTGTCATGTTGCTGATCCCTCAGAATAAAGACAGTTGAACTTTAAGTGCTGACTAATTATAATTCAAGACAGAAGCAATTTCTTATCCATAACTACAGTGGCACTACGGCACCACTATAATATGATCAGATGTGATACACAGATAAGCCAAACACTTTTGAGTCATAATTCCCTGTTCTGACATCATAAATCCTGTAAATCACAGCCTTCATGTTAGAGCTAAGAACTGTGTTTTTGGTTTTAAAACAATCCATCTTTGCAAAGCAGATTCAGGAGTGTTAAGTGTTTTATCAAGTTAGACATGAAGCATTTTATTGTGTTTTTGCACTCATATTAGAGTGTTATGCAACTTGTGATTTAGCACTCCACTTTAGAGTGGAGTAAAACAATGCCAAGACTAAAACACAGCCAAATAAGGGCAAAACATCGTTAAAATGTTTGATGAATATCAAGGTTAAATAAAGCTCAAATAATAAGTGATTCAAGAAAAATGAAAAGTTTACTAATGCAGGCCTATGCCACTTCAATTCTTTGAAACATAACATAAAATTTGATGGCTGAAGGTGAGTAAAGTTTCTTCAAGTCTGCCCTTAGTATACTACCTCACCCCACCCACGTACAGTCCTGGTGGAATGTAGCCCCCACACTACAGTACCCCATCCCTCAAACCCTTGCTTCCCCAATGGAGAATTTGAGTTCCCTTGTCCTGCCCCAACCATGTTTAAACCAGTTTAAGGTAGCTGCTCCCACCACTTTCACAGGCAGTATGTTCTGTGTTTCCCCTCTACTCTTAGTGAAGTAGAACTTCCTCAGGTTTTTCATGAATTTGTCACCCCACCAGCCTCCAGTCATGCCTCATACTGACTGCATCCCTATTTCATACAAATAGGTTCTCACTGTTTGTCATTTATAACTCTGAGAAAATTATGTTTTAGTTATGTCTCCTGCTCCCAAATAGCCTCTAACGTATACATATTTAGGGCCTCCAGCCATTCTTCATAGCATCTGCTCTGCTCTCCCTGTATCACCTTTGTAGGCTTTACTGTACCTGTCTAGCCTGTTGATGGTCTTCCCCAGATGAGTACTCGCCTAGGATCTGTATGGTGACAGAATCAACTCACTTCTCCTACTGTCAGAATATCTCGCTATACAACCCAGTATTTTCAATGCCTCATTGTATGCTTTGTTCCATTTATTTGTTTGCTTGAGAGAGTCATTATGCCGAACTAATGCCGGCCTATTCCACTTCCATTCTTTGAAACATAACATAAAATTTGATGGCTGAAGGTGAGTAAAGTTTCATCAAGTCTGCCCTTAGAATACTACTGAACCCTACCCAAATACAGTCCTGGTCGAATGTAGCCCCCACACTACACTATCCCTCAAACCCTTGCTTCCCCAATGGAGACTATGAGTTCTCTTGTCCTGCCCCAACCATGTTTAAACCAATTTAAGATAGCTGTCTCCACCACTTCCACAGGCAGTATGTTTTAAGTTTCCCATACTCTCAGTGAAGTCGAACTTCCTCAAGTTTTTCATGAATTTGTCTCCCCACCAGCCTCCAGTCATGCCTCATACTGACTGCATCCCTATTTCATACAGATAGGTCCTCACTGTTTGTCATTTACACCTCTAAGAAAGTTATAGGTTTTAGTTATGTCCCCTGCTCCCAAATAGCCTCTAGCACATACATGTTTAGAGCCTCCAGCCATTCTTCATAGTATCTGCTCAGCTCTCCCTGTATCATCTTTGTATGCTTCACTGTACCATGTCTAGCCTGCCAATGGTCTTCCCCAGGTAAGTACTTCAAAACTGGGTACAAAACTCTAGGTGAGGCCTCACCTGGGATCTGTATGGTGGCAGAATCAACACACTTCTCCTACTGTCAAAATACCTCCCTATACAACCCAGCATACTCAATGCCTCATTGTATACTTTGTTGCACTTATTTGTTTGCTTGAGATAGTCATTATGCTGACCAAATATTTCTCTTATCTTAAAGTGGCCAGTCTAACTTCTCCCTTCCAGTATCATGTGTGCGGATTGAGTCTACCTACCGTAAGTGCATTACTTTGCACTTCTTGGCATAAAACGTTAGCTTCTGCAACTCTGACCATTTCTCTAGTTTCCCTTTGTCCTTCTTGAGGACCTGCACTCCTTCCTTATTATACACCCTACCTCATAGCTTTATTTTGTCAATAAAGAAACACATTTCCCTGAATACCCACCTCAATGTCATTTATGAACAGAAAATAAATGAAAGATTGCACTTACTCTGCAACATTCTGTAGTAAACCATTTATATTTTTTTTAATCAGAAGGATATGCTGATTAAAAAATCTCATTTTCCTGTCCCAAAAAAATAAAAACAGGAAACAAGGAAATAAATTAATTCATATGTGACACTTTTAAACCTTATGAACGTTATTTAACACATAATTTTAAAAAAATACAATTGTAAATTACAAGGCTTATAATTCCTTCTCAATGTAAAGTTTTAATTCATCTGTAAAGTTTAGGTGAATTGCCAGACTCCTCCTTTGTGGCTAAATTCTCAAATTTTTGCCCCATGCTAAACATTCGTGAATTTCCAATTTTGACTTGTGTCTTCACCTTGTAACTTCTCCTTTTGTGTTGCCAAGAAGAATTTTTGTGAGAATGAGACTTTTTGGTAAACAACTTGTCCATAGGTCACATGGAATAGCTTCTGCAGGTCACATGGTACATCTCTGTACAGTGACTGCCTGACTTGCTTCTTGTTTCTCATTTCTAGTGTAACAGAGAGAGTGGAAGGAGCCTATTCCACACCAGAAAGAACATATATATTTCAAATGCTACTTACAGCAATTTCTTTATCTTTTTGTCTTTCCTTTATTGTACTTTAGTAAGTGAACAATACTTTAATAGTTAGTCTTTATTGTGAATCTGATTTTTATACCTATTTTTTACTTTTATTTTGCTCATTGTCTTGAATCTTTTCTATCTAGATCTCTTTTATTTATTGAATTTGAATTTGTGATGGAGAATCATCATCGTGGAGGTGTTCCACACCAGTGGTGGTGGTGCCATATCTCTTCTATGTCCTGTCTTTTTTGGGGTGTGCCACCGCAATAGCATTACCTCTTCCAATTCCAAACCATGCAGCAGGAGCAACAGCAGCAGCCCCACCTTATCCTCCAACAAGGCCGTACACACATCAGGAGGAGATGAGCATTGCCCCAGACCAGCAGTAGTAAGAGCTAGAAAGGAGTAGTGAGAAATAGCAGCCCTCTGTTCCTAGTCCTGAAATGGATTGGAAAAAACCCTCTGTGACCACCTCCATCATGATTCCGCTACCAGCTCAGAACAACAAAGGGAAGCAGCAAGAAGTGGTGGTGGTCCATATGTGCCAGCAATGGTGTGCAAAACAGGACATAAGGGAAGTTTACATCACATGGTGGGGCATTGGGCAAATACTGTTGAAGCAACTTCTTTCTCTGTCCTGCTTCAAGCTGCTGAACCAACAGTACCTGCACCTCCAGCAGCAACAACATCAGCACTGGAGCCCACCAGCCTAAGGGAGGCAGTGGAGGACTTCCATCATCGGCTCAAAGAGGTGGAGCAGGATGGAAAAATTATCCTCCCCAATCAGGAGATTTATTTATTTATTTATTGAATTTTGTTGACCCGGTAAGCCCAATGGGCCTAGAAGTCCCTATTTCAGGGGCGACCGGGGGGGGGAGGGGGGATACAGATGGTAAGCAACTGAAATTGAACCAGATTAAGCTGTTGGTGGTATTTTTAGTGAATGGGAGAAATTTGGCCAGGACACCGGGTAAATTCCCCTACTCTTTTTTTGATAAGTACCATGGGATCTTTTGAATCCACCTGAACTACCACCAGTCCAGGCAGATGGGACCTAGGTTTAACATCTCATCTGAAAGATGGCACCTCAGAAGTGCAGCATCCCCCTCATGCTACACTACAGTGTCAGTACTGGGATATTAACCTAAGTGCCAGATGTGGGAACTGAACCCACAGCCCTCTGATCTCCTGGCCTCAGAGGCGAGTGTGCTACCTACTGAGCCACTGGCACTGCTATGACACTGAGATACTGCTGTCGGACTTCTCTGGCCACTATTAAGCAATCCCACTGACTCCTCCTCCTCCTCCTCCTCCTTATCTCTGTAGTAGTCTACCACAGTCACTTTTGACTGTACCAGCTCTGTGTCTATGTCACTTTAGGATGCCTTGTACGATGAGGATGATAAGGGAGAAGGCCCACCTGCACAAGCACCCTTTTGGCACTGAGTCTAGCATAGCAGGTGGCTGGAATTGAGGTGTATGTGTTGCCCACCAGTGCCTAGGTGGCTCCCCTTTTTCCCATGGCTAACACATGCTTGGCATTGCTGGCAGATAGCCACTGTTTTGTCAGCTAGGTCCCGGATGTAAATATCCCAAACTAGGAATTGTATAACCTTGTTTTTACATGGCAGTGGACCATGTACTATGATTCTGGAGGGGTGGAAATGGATGTTTTGAGGGATGATTTATGCACTGCACTGGCAGTATGTGACTCATGCTGTGTTATTGATTGCTCAGTAGTGCTAACAGGAACAACAGGTGGAGGATTGGGTAGGGCGCTTTGGTAATTCCATTAAATAGTTGTGGTGTACACAGCACCACTGGCTCAGCAGCATGACCCTCATTTTTTTCCCAGATTCTCAAAGAAGGTCCATATCATCATCTCCATCTCCACCAAGGCTGATAACTTCCTCCTGAGATCTGTCCTCCTTCTTCTTATCCTCATTTTCTCCACCCTCTATGTCCTTCTCAGTATCCAAATCCCTCCATGCTACTGTAGGATAACCCATAGCAGACTGCGAGTCATGCTCAAGCTCATTAACACTGCCATCAGCACCAGTTCTGGGAACAACATCAACCAATTCATGATTATCAAACATGTTTTCAAAGTGAGGCATTTTTGGGGTTCTTAGACTGCTCCTATTGACACTGTCTCTAATACCGGCAGTGCCAGTACCCACCAGCATTAATGACACAGATGTGGCTAAGAAAAATATGACCACACTAATGCCCCCACCACTTGCACCAACTGCTCCATTCTGAGTATCAGTACCACCAACCCCTGATGAACCTGCAGCAGAAGTAGTTGTTTTAGATACAGTACCCTTGTGAACCACAGACCCTAACAATCTCCTTAGCAACATTGCCGCTGTGAACAACTCCGATTTTACTATACCATCACAGTATTGTGCCGTGGTTTAGGGCACTGAGTGGCAACCCTGGAGACCTGGGTTTCAATTCCACAGCTCCCACTTGCATACTGTGTGCCCCTTAGCAAGTCACTTAACTTTCATGTTCTCCCAGGTAGCACCTGAAAACAAACTTTGGCTTTGGCTTAGTGTGCCTTTTTGTGTTAACAATTTCCTCTTCCCCTCCCTCCCTCCCTCCCCTTCCCTTCCCTTCCCTTCCCTTCCCTTCCCTTCATTTACAGGCATGTTTATATATAGATTTTGAACACTAAAGTTAAAGTAAATATAGGCAGCAGCAGAGACACTAAAACAACTTCAACGGAACACTGCAGTTTACATACCCCATGACAACACAACACTTTACTAAGCTAACAGTACCTACAGCCAGTAAAAACAAGTGACATGTTTTTTTTTACTTTTTTTCCATACACAACAGGGCATTCTGGGACTAAAGAGACATGCAAAAACTGAAGCAGTTATAAAGACATTACTGTTACTATTACAGTAAAACTATAACTTCAATAACTAAACAAAACTGAAATCAAACCACACTGACAAAAATAATTCAGCAAAACATATCAAAGTATTCTACAGAACTAGAATTACACATTTCAGAAAATAAAAACAAAAATAATCAAGACAAAACACTGTGGAAAACAGCACTAGTGCTGCTTACAAAAGCAGGGCTTCCTTTCTTGCTGCTAGCTAGCTAACATAGCTCCTGACCCCCACAGCACTGCTTCACTACACAAAATGAAGCAACTACATTAAAGTACATACATCTGAAAAAAAACACCAAAAACAATTGTTAATCTAGGCAAAGGCACACTAGACACTTTTGGGAGTGATTTTGTTCCAAAGACTGTGTGCTTCAAGCACTTTTGAAAGGCTGTTCAGCATAGAGATTCAGAGCAAACTTAACACCAACTCTCTCCTCATAAGACTGCACTGAATTTAGACTTCACATGACAATACACCTCTTTGTAGTACCATGTGACAGCCAGTCCCATGGAACATTGCAAACTATACCATGGGCCCCAATTTGCAAGCAAAGTTATCAAATCTGCCATTTGCAAAGTTTTAACTGTGATGCAAACTAAATGTTCGCATTGCGGATTAAATTTGCGATTTGAGGTGAGTTTGCAAATTTCTCTGGTAAACAAAGTTTTTTAACATCACACACCTCTACTAGTTATGTAACAAGAACCACTCAATGGAATTACAGCCTAGTATAGTAATTCACAATTGCCTGTCATTTATTAAATAGAGAATAATGCCTGTGCTGGTGTGTGTTATGAGAATTTTTCACACACCCTCAGAAGTGAAGATCGAGAGATTTAGGAGAACCATCTTCTTGAAGTTAGAAAATGTTTATGATTTGTAACAACTGAGAATTGCATGGGAGATATTATATTGGACTAGGATCTGCAACAAATCTCACTCTTGCTTAAATCTGAGGGAGGTGTACCTTACTTTAAATTCTTACATTGGTATTGCTTTGTGGTTAATTATTTTAGTTTTTAAATCAAGAAGGGGGTTTTCAAAACTGATTATCTTGTGAGTAACTTCAGAAGGATTGACATAGTGCATATTTGGTTTTCCCTTGTGGGTAACTGGACTGTCTACTAGTATTCTGTGACAGTTTGCATCAAACAATTTTTAAATAATTTACTGGTGGCTGATTAGTTGTCATAGCAAAGGCTGCATTCTGTGTATTTGAATCCAGACAGAGCCTCAGGTGGGGGAAATTGTCTTCCCCTGATTGTTTTCAGAGCCCACAACACCAGGTTGTTACTGGGTCAGGGAGGCTTATCTGTGTTGGGCTGAACGGCTTGATTTTTCTGTTTTTTCCTTTGCTGGGTATTTTCTCTGTTAACTCACTGTGCAGGTTGTCTTGCCGAAAGGAAGGTCAACAGTCATCATAGCAGTGGGTCAGAGCTTGTAGTTGATTGTGTCTGGAAGGCACAGCTTGGGCCCAATCCCCCTTCCCCTCATCCCACCCCCTCCTTGGTGTCACTTCCTTTATAGCAGGGGTTCTGACATCATTTCCTCTAGGGGCATACAACTGTCATATCCTTACCAGCATAGCATACTGCACTGACAGTGAAAGCATACACACTATTTTAAAAAAAATATATGCAGGGTAAATTGGAAAGAAGACAGACATATGGGGAGTAGTGCAATGTACTGGCTGTGGGGCAACAGTCTTCCAGGAGACTTTCTGGAGGCTAAGATGCTCCCCTATTTGCAGGCAACTCTCTGCTCTGAGGGAGGAGGCTGCCCATCTCCAGATCTAACTGGATAGGAGTACAGGAACCTACCCCATGCAGGGAACACCAGGGACACCAACTCTGCTTCAGAGGTTTCCTAGAAGGAGCAGCATTTGGACCACAGTGGGCTGAGGGAGGGTGAAGATGTTGGAACAGAGATGCATCTCTTCAGACACACCACTCCACAATCCATATGCCATTGTGGTGGAGCATAGTTCCCTATGGAGGCACACATGGTGGAGACTGAGGAGGTTGCTGGCAATTGTCACTAGGGAGGCTCACAGGAAGGTGGCGCAGGACATCACAGGGAAAGGAAGCAGCTCCTGGTGGGGGACTCAGCTATCAGGGGGATAGAACCGGGGGACAAATGAAAGTGAAGTAAGGGGCCTGCCTGGTGCCATGGCTTGGAGGGACAGGAAGCGGATTCTGAGGATCATGACAGCAGCTGCATGGAAGATGGTGTTGGATGTCATTGTCCACCTAGGGACAAATGACTTAGCTGGGCATGGTATTAAAGCAGTGCAGGAGGAGTTTGTGGTGTTGGAGAAGGGCCTTAGACAAGTAGCTCATACAGTATCCTTCTCAGAGGTCCTGCCTGTCTATGGCATGGGTGAAGCGAGGGTACTCCACACCATGCAGTTCAATTAATGGTTGAAAAACTGGTGTAGAACACAGGGTTTTGGCTTCATTGGGGACTGGGGTTCCACCTGGAGGGATACACACCTAATCTGGCATGATGGTCTACATCTGTCCAGGAAGGAAACCAGTCTCCTGAGTGATCAGTTTAAATGCCTCATTGGCAAGCTTTTAAACTAGCCAAGGGGGGAGGCAGTGATAAGTAGCAGGGAATTCCCAGCCTCCCCCTACAAAACAGGGTACTAAATGAGGTAAAGACCAAGGTAGAAAGGTCAGTAGGGAGCAGGACTGGGGTAAATGGAGAAAGCAAAGTCAATTAGGGCAGGAATAGGGCTACAAGAGGTAAAGCCATCAAAAAATGGAGAGTAATGAGTACCAATGCCCGTAGTCTGAGTAACAAGCTTCCTGAACTAGTGGCCTTGATGAAAGAGGAACATCTGGATATCATGGCAGTCACAGAAACAGGGTACACACAGAACCATGACTGGGATATAAACATACTAGGGTGCACTATCTACAGGAGGGACAGGGATGGTAAAAGAGGAGGCGGAGCAGCTCTCTACATGGAGAAAGGAATCAAAGCAACAGAACAAAAGGTTAAACAGGGAGGACAGGAAGTACTGTGGGTCAACTTGGAGACAGGCAATGGCACCACAATCAGCACAGAGGTTGTATGCAGACCCCATCTCAGGGGGAGGAAATGGAAGAGAAAATGATAGAAGGTATCCTTAGAATGGCAGAAAAAGGGGAGATATTGTTGATGGGGGATCTGAATATGCCAGATGTTAACTGGAGTGCATTTGCTGCAGCCACATCAAAGAGCGTGGTCATCCTAGATGCCATGCAGGGGGCATGCCTTAGGCACCTAGTATTGGAACCCACTCGGGAGGGAGCAATCTTAGACCTGGTACTCTCAAATAGAGATGGAGATGGAGAGAGCATCACAGATTTAGAAGTGGGTAGCCATCTGGGATCTAGCGACCATCGAACAGCATGGTTCATGATGAACACAGCAGTAGAGTCAAGCCATACAAGGACAAAGGTCCTGAACTTTAGGAGGGCTGACTTTGCCAAAATGGGTAAATGCCTAAGGAATGCACTAGCAAATGGGTAGGAAGGAGGGGTGGAAGAACAATAGGGAATAATTAAAACTGCCATCACTGAGGCAACAAGCCTTTGTGCGAAGCAAATAAATAAAACAAAATGATAAAAAAAATCACTATGGTTATCAAAGGAGGTGGCAGGGAAGGTTAGGGAGAAAAAGATAGCATTCAGGAAGTACAATGAATCACAGAAGGAGCAGGACAGAGAATTGTATCATTAAATCAGAAGGAAGCTGGGAAGGCAGTCAGAACAGCAAAGGCCCAAACCGAGGAAAAGATAGCCAACTCAGTTAAGAAGGGTGATGCAAACTTTTATAGGTACATCAGGGAGTGAAGGAAGACCAAGAGAGGGATAGTGAGGCTTAATAAAGGGTAGGGGGTGGGCAGAGGGTGACTGGGAAAAGGCAGAGATACTAAACAAATATTTTTGCTCAGTATTCACAAATGAAGAGGGGGTGGTACCTAAGCCAAACAATAGAAACACTCTGGATGGGGGGGGGGTGATAGCAGCCCATTTGCAGTAGAAAGAGTTCTGAAAGAACTCTTAAAACTGAAGGTGGACAAAGCAATGGGGCCTGATGGGATTCATCCCAGAATTCTAAAAGAACTAAGGGTAGAACTAGTGACACCACTGACTACCCTCTTTAGCTAATCATGGGAGGATGCAGTGGTACCTGCGGGCTGGAGGAGGGCAGATGTTGTTCCACTTCACAAAAGTGGGAGCAGGGCAGAGGCAGGAAACTACAGACCTGTTAGTTTGACCTCAGTGATAGGGAAAATGATGGAACCACTTCTGAAGGAAAGAACTGTTGAGTACCTAGAGGCCAGAGGGGCACAGGACCCAAGGCAGCATGGATTCACAATGGGAAGGTCATGGCAGATGAATCTAATAGATTTCTTTGACTGGGTGACCAAAGCAGTAGATCAGGGAGGGGCTGTGGACATGGCCTACCTAGACTTTAGCAAGGCATTTGACACAGTCTCACACAAAAGATTAATATACAAGTTAGCCAGCCTGGGAGTGGGTCCCAAGATGGTAGCCTGGGTAGAAAACTGGCTGGAGAACAGGACACAGAGGGTAATAGTAAATGAAGTACAATCTTTAGAAAGGGGGTTACTAGTGGGGTACTGTAGGGTTCAGTACTAGGACTGGTCCTCTTCA
This sequence comes from Neoceratodus forsteri, assembly GCA_016271365.2. NCBI lineage: Eukaryota > Metazoa > Chordata > Ceratodontiformes > Ceratodontidae > Neoceratodus > Neoceratodus forsteri. The sequence continues at coordinate 1,433,900,750 of CM028131.1, read as the reverse complement.
ATGTCTTTATAAGTTACATTGCAGAGAGACTGGAAGGAAAAGTATGTCTCTTTGTAGATGACACAAAGATCTGCAACAGAGTTGATACACAAGGTGGGGTGGAAAGGATGAGAAGGGGCTTGGCAAGGTTGGAGGAATGGTCAAATGCATGGCAGCTTAGATTCAGTGCTAAGAAGTGCAAAGTAATGCAGCTGGGAAACAAAAACCCAGGGGAAGAGTACACAATGGTGGGTGAGATACTAACAACAACAAAAATGGAAAGGGACCTGGGGTAGTCATATCAGGTGACCTAAAGTTGGGCAAGCAATGTGAGAGGGCAGTAAGGAGGGCTTGGGGATACTGGGATGCATAGGAAGATGCATCACCAGTAGAAAACAGGAAGTTGTCATCCCTCTGTACAGACAGCTGGTGAGACCTCATCTGGAGTACTGCGTGCAGTTCTGGAGACCCAGTCTCTGCAAGGACATAGACAGGATGGTGGCAGTCCAGAGGAGGGTAACTAGAATGGTGCAGCGTCTGCACCAGAAGACATATGAAGAGAGATATAAGGAGCTTAATATGTATGCCCTTGAGGAAAGGAGGAAGAGAGGGGACATGGTAGAAACTTTCAAGGACCTCAAGGGAATCAACGAAGTCCAAGAGGGTAGCATCTTTCAGAAAAAGAGGTGTGCAAGAGCAAGAGGCCACAATTTGAATATAGAGGGGGGACGGCTCAGAGGTAATGTGAGGAAGTATTTTTTCATGAAGAGGGTTGTGGACGCATGGAATGGCCTTTCTGGGGAGGTTGTGGAGTCGAAAACAGTGGGGGAATTCAAGAATGCATGGGACAGACACGAGGTAATTCTAGGGGGTGGGGGTAGGAGAAGGTAGGCTCTTGGTTTACTGGGATCTGTAGCTTATTCATTAGAGATGGAAAATGGGCAGATTGGGTGGGCCAAGTGGTCCTTATTTGCCGTCAAATTCTCTGTTTCTATGTTTCTATTATCACAGACTGAGAATGTGTGAAAAATCCTTATAGTACAAACCTGGTACAGGCTTTATTTTTTATAATACCTGGTGTATGGTTTTTGATAATGAAAACACGTTTTAGATGTTGCGAGCTACTATAGATTCATGATTTTAGAATAACAGTGTGAGCCTGAAAATGCCATAATAATCTGGTATGAATTCATATTGGGTTACTCTGGCATTTAAAAACTTGACAGACGGGTTGATAAGGTGGTCACCTGTTACATATGTATACATGCTACAGACAGGAAGCAAAACATACTTTCAGCATACAGTACTTCTCAACCCATTGACATACTGTACATGAGAGATAGCGCTCTGTGAGTGAGAAAGAAATAACACTGCACATGGCACAATGTAGAGCTGCTCTGAGACTTCCCCCCATAGGGAATCAGGCCCTGGCACATTTTGAAGAAAATATGGAAACTTGGTCCAAACTGATTTAACCAAAGTAAACCTAACATTGCATAACAAATCAGCATTTTCACTTTGTTAGTCTCTGTTATTTCTAGTTTCTAGTAGAATTGTCTTACTATTATTTCACATAATTTAAAAATCATCACACTGAAAAAATATTTAATAGAATTAGCTAAAAACTGCTTAGAACAGTAGTCAGTGCTAGTGGGGACATTTCTCTCTCTCTCTCTCTCTATATATATATATATATATATATATATATATATATATATGTAATAGATAAACACTCTGAGTGTGCGGTCACACTCTGATATATGCACGTCTTGGTGTGCGTTGTTACACACGAGGCCACAGGCTGAGTCCATCAACCACCAAAGGAGTGCATATATCAGAGCGCAACCGCACAACTCAGAGTGGTTTATCTATCTTAAACAAATGTCAGAATTGTTTTGGAGGGGGGTAAAAGTGCAGGTGTGTGGTCGTGCTCTGACATACGCACAGTCATGTGATGTGTTCCAACAAATCAGCAGACATAATTTTTCCTTCCCATTTTATTAATATATATATATATATATTTTTTTTTTTACCAGCTACACATGCAGTCATGACATTCATAGATTCTCTACTGCAATATGCCCATTCAACTATTTTTTAAAACTGTGTTTATATTTTGTTTCATAATTAAAGTGCATTTGCAATACAAAATGGCAGCTACAGAAGTGTGTATCTCTTTTCAACTGGGAACTTGCACTTTTACCCCCTTCCAAAACAATTTTTACATTTTGTTAAGATAGATAAACCACTCTGAGCTGTGCAGTTGCGCTCTGATACATGCACGCCTTGGGTGCTGGCTGTCTAAATCTACCCCGGACTCTGCAGTCACTCTCCCTGGCAACTCCCTTTTTAGGGAAGATAGAGTTGGTAAACATGGGGGCGGCTGCACCATTTATATGCATGACTGCTTAATGGGCCACACTCTACCAATTCCCAAGCTCGACCATGGTACCCAAGCCATCTCACTTAGAATCACCTCAGACCCCTCCAGAGCCCCTCTGACTATCTCGGTAGCCTACATTCCCCCGTGGAAGCAAACCCAAGCAATCCAATCCCTAACTGACTACCTGTGCAGCATCCCTCATAAGGGCGAGCAGATACTAGTGGGTGACCTCAACACCAACTGGCTTGCCAGTTCATCTGCCCTTGCCAGGTATGCTTTTGCAGCCCTGGACCTAACACAGCTGGTAACCAAGCCTACCCATCTGAACCTATCCAACAGCTCTTACACATTACTGGACATCATCCTTGCAACTGCCCGCACAGAATTATGGATATCATTGTCCATCCAAACTCCCTGAGTGATCACTTGCCAGTACCTTTCATGTGGTACTGCTGTCTACCATCACCTGTGCTCAGCATGGTCTCTCGCCAACTTATCCAACCAGGTAACCTTGCTAGGCTTAAGCAGTACCTCGCCCAGTGGGACTGGTCACCAATCATCCGGGACTCTAGTATTGATGAAGCACTCGACTACTTTACCCACTCCTTCAATACAGCGACATCTTTACCCCACTGGTCAAAAGCCAGACTAAGCAACATAGTGCACCATGGATCACAACATCACTGCTCAAACAGCTCCACCACAGAGACAATTTTCTGGCATAGACCCAATTCCACTGGCAAGCCTGGGGACAGACAGTCCTACAATGCTGAGCGCAACAGACGTACATGGGCCACTCGTAAGGCTAAAGCAGAGTACTACAGATCCACACTTGCCTCCTCCTGGGGGTCTAGCCAGAACTTCTAGGACAACATAAAGGAGCCAAATGAGATGTCTCACTCCCTGCCCCTGTCTCTACTTAACTTTAATGGAACCGCTATCACTGACCCCGCTAATATTGCAGACTGCTTAAACACCACCTTTTCAGATCTCAGCGCAGTTCTCCCTAGTAACTTCTTTGACCCTACCTCCCACCCCAGCCACAGCCCCCCCACCCACCTTTCTACCTGAGGACCATCTCACTATGAAACTCTTTGCACTATCTGTCAAAAGCCTTCAGTGTGACCAGCCTTTCCTCTGACCCCTCCTGGATACTAGGATCCTACGGCAGGTCCTTGATGTAGAACTTAACCCCCTGACTGATTTACTCAACCACTCCCTCTGCCTGGGCCAGTTCCCCTTTAGCTTGGAAAAAGGCTGTGATCACCCCCATCTTCAAAAATGGTGACACCTCCTCCTCTCCTGGAAACTATCGGCCGATGTCTATTCTTCCTCCTCTCTCTAAAGCCCTGGAAAAATTAGTGGCAGACCAATAATCTGAATATCTTGCCTCCCACAATCTCCTATGCAGACAGCAGCATGGCTTCCGTCCAGGTCATAGTATGACCACTGCTGTTGTGGAGTTCTCAAACTTCCTTCACGAAACCCTTGACAAAGGCCACCTTGCAGGGGCTGTCTACGTCGACCTGTCCAAGGCCTTTGATATGGTCTGTCACCCACTCCTACTAGACACTCTCCTTCAACTAGGCTTTTCCCAAGGCCCACTGGACTGGTTCTCTAGCTATCGCTCTTCAAGGTCCCAGTGTATCAAAATAAACAGCACCCACCCAGTCCTCTCCAGGGCCCCACAGGGCTCCATCATGGACCCTCTTCTTTTTAGTCTCTATGTAAATGCCCTACCCAGCTCCTGCTCCAGCAAGATCCTGCTATATGCAGATGATGCCGTTCTCCTCTCCTCCCACCCTGACCCCTCCTCTCTTCAAGCCTCCCTCCAGCACTCTTTCAGTCAAATTGGAAACTGGTTCAGTGACCGCAAGCCAGTCATTAACATTAAAAAAACAAAAGCCATGTTGTTTGCCCATCATCAAAATAAGGCAAAAAACTCGCCCCTCCATTTACTATTCAGCTCACTTCACCCACTAGAACAAAGTTAGAAGCTACAAATACCTGGGCATTACCTTCGACTCTGCCCTCTCCTTTCACTCACATATTGACCTGCTCATCTCAGCAATTAACATGTTCATAGGCCTTCTCTACCGTCATAAGGACTGCCTCCCACCGGATGCCCTCAGATTAGCTGTCTCCTCCTCTGTCCTGTCTCTTGTAGACTACAGCCTTCCTGTCTACGCTGCTGCTGATGCCACCACCCTCAGGAGAATCCAACTATCCCTAAATAAGGCCTGTAGGCTCCTCACTGGTGCAGACAAATGGACTCATGTATGCACTCTAAACTCGCTAGCCAACATACTCAATCTAGAAGAGCGGTTACAATATCAGACCTGCCTCCTGGTTAAAAAAATACTTCTAGGTCTCTCCCACCTCGGGATGTCCACCTCCCTCCACCCTGCTTCCCCCTCTGCCTCTACCAGTGGCTCCTCTAAGGCCACTCTTAGAGTCCCGAGGGTGTGGACATCACGCGCCCAGAGATCCTTTTGTTACAGGGCGCCACACTGGTTCAACGCCTTCCCCTCCTTGATCACCTCACTCACCAAAATAGGTCCTTTTAAGGCAGTTATCAAGAGCCTCATTTTCTCCACCCACAGATGCGAACACGCTCCACAGGTGGGATCCTAGCCCATAGGTGACCCACTCCCTCCCTGGTCCCTTTTCTAGACTCTTGACGACAATTGCCTTATCTCAGGCTACAATTCTGAATTTACTGTATTTGTCCTTGGAGCCTAGCTTTTGCATTGCATAGACCTCTGTACTGCTATTGTAAACTGTAACTCTTATCTGGGCACTGGATGGCTCAGGATTCTTTTTTTTTTAGTTGTTTAACCAGGAGTAGCACATTAAGCTGGAAGTTTTTTTACAGGTGTGACCTGGGAGCACAGGGAAGTTAAGTGACTTGCTCAGGGTCACACAGTATGCAAGTGGAAGCTGTGGGATTCAAACCCAGGTCTGGTCTGCTAGATGTCACCAGATTTGCAGCTCAGAGCCTTAAACCACTGTGCTGTACTGCTTGTTTGTTCTGACACCTGCAAATATATGCTATTCGCTGTTTGGTATGTAACAAAACACTTCTGTAACCTCCTGTCTATCATATTGCATTTGTGTAGCTGTCTATGTGTCGAATCCACTGGAACTGATGTGGAGCCTTTGGAAACGAGTCCTTAACTCAAAGGGCTGTAATTCTGATATGTATGATAAATAAATACAAAATTTAGACTACAGAAATGTCAAGGTGCAGTAAACAAATGTTTAAGAATGCTGGCAGCATAGTAATGCCCAACCAACTTACAGTAGTTTATCAAGGTAACTCTGGAAAGAAAACAGCTGGCCTACATTCTCGAACATTACCTCTAGCACAAACACCACTTTACTTGGACCTTATTGATCTTATTCAGCAAAGACACACTGAGCAACACTGGAGATCTGAATCAGGTTAGTAAATGCTAAGGAAAGCCTGCCCAGTGGCGCAGAGGCACCATCCGTCTCACCTCTCCCATGTTGGTGACTGAAGTTCGGAAGTGAGCTTGGGGCATCAGGGGTTGGCCAGGGGAGGAGAGCTGGGAGAACATCGAGCTGCTGCAAGGCAGATCTCCTCTCTCAGATTTGGGAGGTAAGCCATCCTGGCCCTTGGCTGCCATCCAGTGGAGGCTCGATGGTAGCAGCAGGCAGATGGGGGTCTGGCTCTAACCTGGGTGAGTGGAGTTGGGTCATTGTCAGTTCCAGCATGCATGCACGCCTCCATGAGCATGCGTGACTGTGTTTGCCGAGGACCAGGGAATAAAAGGGGAGAATGCTGGAGGAAAAACTTCCTGCTGACAGGATGATGACCGACCCCTCACAGGCCCTGAATCAGTGACTGGGCATCCACAACAGTACTGTGGCAGATGATGACAGTGGTAAGGTAAGTCCCTGAGAAGCCAGGCAATGGAGCTGGGGGGATTGGTCATAAGGGGGATAGCCAGGATGAGCAGGAGAATAATAGGATATGGAAAAAAGTAAAATAAATGGTAAGGAAACTGTGGCCCGATATTGGAAAAGGAGCAAAGTGGAGCACGAAGGTTTGCACTGCCCCTGTCCTTTGACTATGACTCCAAGGCTGCTGTATTCAGTTGGATAGCACATTAGCATTATCTAACTGAATATAGGGGCATGTCAGGGTAGTGTTAAGTTGAGTAGCGCTACCCAAGCATGGATTCTGGAAAAGCATGGAACAGTGCCCCCAGATCCCATAGTACTGGGAACCCCTGGAGTGATATTCAGCTGGCACCATGCACATGAGTCCATTGGGCATGCAAGGCACTAAGGGACCATATGTATGCACATTGTGGACTCAGTTGCATGGTAAGCAGTGGCAGATTTGTGTCCCTCTTGTGGCAGGCCCCACCCACTTGGATTTCCATTCCTGTTAAAAGAAATGTGTCCTTTGTGTCCAGTGGTCCCCAGTCCTTTGATCCTTGTCCCTATATAAATAATGCATTTCCCCGTGTCTATTGGTCCCCATCCTCTGATCCCTGTCCCATTATATATAATGTATTCCCTGGAGTCCAGTGGTCCCCCACATTCTCCAATCCCTGGCCCTCTAAAATTAAAGCATGCTTTGGTGCCAAGTGGTCCCCTTCACCTTCTAAACCCTGGCCCCAGTAAAAAAAAATTCCCTGGTGCCTAATGGTCCCTCTCACCCTCTGATCCACAGCCCCAATACAATTAAAAATTCCATATTGTTCAGTGACAGATGCTACCCCACAATCCCTAGCTGCAAGTACCTACAAGATGTTCCTGGCATCAAGTGGCCCCCCACACCACCTACATTGGGAACACCACCCTGCCACCCTCCTTTACCTTACTCACTGGCACTGTGGGAAGCCCATTCAGCGACCGTCACAGCCATCCTTCACTACCTCAACTGGCTGCCATATGGTGGGTGGTACTTAAGTGTCTCCCGAAGAAGCATCGTTCTGGGGTGGGGAAGCAGGAGAAACAGAAAGTAAAAAAAAAAGAGATGAGTACGTGTTCTCCTCAAGTAAATAAGTTTAGATTCTGGAAATGATTAAACAAGACCAATGCTGGGACTGTCAACTGAATTTCCACTACAGACCTTCAGCACCTAAAATGCAACATTTGCCTGACTGGTAAGCTTTCAAGGTGAGTCTGTATGTCAAGTTGAACTCCAAACAATGGGCGAGCGTGTGTGAACTGCTAATTCAGGGAAGTACTTTGCGATATTCATTGCAAAACAGTATGCTTGTTAAGGAATCAGTTAGGGTTGACCTTTAACACAACTAAATGAAGGTAATACAACATTAGGGATAACTACTGAAAACTCCCCTGAGGCTTGGTGAATCAATGGCATGGTGCTTCTCAGGCTTTAAATGTTTGCATGGTGCAGTGCTGGCACTGCATTAACCTTGGCAGTGTCAATCCAAGCACATAGAAGTATTCACACACTAATGTTTGTAGAGAGGGTTCCAAAGTTAGGGCAGCACCTACACTGCATAGAACATTCATTCAAAGCCCAAGAAACATAGTGCCAAACATTCACCAGAACTCTGGGAAGATTTGATTTTACACTAATGTCACATTCCAATACTTTTGTAGCATTTTCAGTCAACTATAACTGATATCTAAATGTAGTGTTTTTCTTTTTAAATATGAAATTTGACCACAGATATACACTACCCCATATTTGGCTGACATTCTCAGTACTTTCAATGTCAGACAGCACCTAGCCAGAGTGCTACAGTCTACAGTAGGCAGTATGCACGCTCCATTTACAGTGTGCAGGACACATACACCCTGTCATTGCATATGGTGGCCAGCTGAGGTGGCAAGAGGAGGGATGTGCAGGTCACCATAAGGGGTCCCACAGCACCGGTTGGTAAGGTAAGGGGGTTGGCAGGGGAATGTTCCTAGTGCAGATGGTGCAGGGTCCACTAGATGCCAGGTACTTATTTTAGGTACCTGCAGCGAATGATCAAGAGATTGGGGCCACTGGACACCAGGGAATATTTTTTTCATTTTATTGGGGCCAGGGATTGGAGGGTAGGGGGACCTCTAGGTACCAGGGATTATGTTACTTTTACTGGGACCAGGGATCATAGGTGGGGGGCGATGACCACTAGGCACCAGGGAATAATTTCCTTTTGAATGTGGCAGGAGATCATAGGGTGAAGGTCACCACTAGGCACAAGGGAAAAATTAATTGTAATGGGGAAGGGAATTAGAAGATGGCAGAGGCACATGACACCATGGAAATATTGATTCTAATGGGGATCAGAGGATGAGGGGCAAACACTGGGCACCATGGAGCAGGTACGCTTCCCCAACTGCCAGCCTGTTTTTTTGGCTACAGTGGTCCCACTGGCAGCTAGGTTTACCCGGAGTAAATCGGGCTTCTTCTTGGCAGTAATTTTGCAGCACAAGGTAGGCTGTGCTATTCCCTTTGTGCAGTGCTACTGTGCTGAATATTGTGCAGCACTGGAGTTCATTTTTCTTACCTTCCTTTGCCCACTGCATAAATTATTTTGTTTGTTTGCTAATCCTTTTTGCATGTGCCAGTTCTCCCTTTGAATATTGCATTTGATCACAAACCCATGGCAAATGGGGCACAATTATTTTGTCCAACAGGCAAAGTTTTGAGTATCTAGCCCCTGGTGTTAATACTGGAGGCAGTGTTCATGAATTTAGAACTGCAGCTTTTAAAAACTTTAAAAACACTTGTTTTGCCATGGAATACACATAAAATTGTCGGATAAATTGGTATCCTTTTGGTTTTGTCCATTTTGCATGATGACTAGATTCTTTGAGTTTTTTTGTTACCTTGAGCTGTGTAAAACTTTAGAATTCCACTATTAATTTCATAGAATTTGGAAATTGCACATACGTCCATGCAATTCTGTCGGAAGTGGTTTTGCTAAATTCTGAAGACAGAAAGTTTTTTTTTTTAAACTGTCAATTAGACAGCTGCAGTTTACTTAAACCATAGAATAGTATACCGTGGTTTACATAAATGGTGGACTCATTTTGTAATTTATGGAATATTATTCTTCAATTTACATAGAAATGCATTTTGATAGCCACAGTATAAAAATAAATTCAATAAGACATATTAAAAGTGAAATTGCCATTCTAGACGAATTCTACTTGTGGAATTCCACATTTCACACAGCTCTAATGATGCCCTTGCCCTCAAAGAATGTCTAAACCCTGGCACTAAAGGTATTATAAGGAACTTAAAGAGTCAGTGTCTTTTTGCAGATGGTCCAGGGACATTTCTTTCCAAATGATCTTTGTATAAACTATATGGCTACAGATATTGCTGGGCAGTTATACATTTATGTTGACTGGCTAAGTAGATTGCTAAATAATTATTGCCCAATTTACTACAGTAACCCCTTGCTATAACGAACCTCACTATAGCAAATTCCCAGCTATAGTGAACAGCCAGTTTGGCTCCTGTCTTTCAGTCAGCTATTGTAGTGGCATTATAAATCAGCGTCCTTTGCATATGGATAGTAAAAAAGCTCCTGATATTTATAAATGCATAAAATGCTAATATAGTATTCAGCTAGCTTGGAAAGGGAGATTTCCAGAGGACAGAGGACACTGAGCAGGAGAGGATGGAACATGAGTTCACAAGAGAGGCACTGACCAAAGGGAGGATGGTTTGGGGATTAGCAGTGGACTTTAAAAGTTTGTGGAACTAGGGCAGACTCTTTGGGTTAGCTAGTGCTGGCTGCAGTATGACATGGCAGCAGCCGAATGGGGAGCAGCAGTCTGAAGAGCACTAGGATTGAACTTGGAGGTACAGCACTGTACTATGTGCTGCTGAATTCAAGGAGAGTTTGCAACCCTAAGGGGAACAGTTGACTACTGAAATGTGCCAGAGTTGGTGGAAGGGTATTGTCTGCTTTGTAAACAGACGATTTTAGAAGCCCTGCCTGAAATGCACAAGAGTCTGTGGGAGAGTTTTTCTGACTTATGCTGTCAAGTGGAGGGGAATGCCATGGGAAGGGCTAACAGGGTAGGGTAGGGAAATAAATTTTGGCATGCTTTTTAAAAACAGAAGTGCTTACTAGCAGATGCCCAGCAATGAGGAGGAGAATCTAGTACAGTGTCTAACAAATCGGGTGGGATTTAAAGAAACTATCATTAAAACCAAGGCTGTTGGAAGTGGCTTGTTTGTAAAAAAAACAAACAAACAAACAAAACCAAAAAAACAAGCAAACTAAAAAAAAAAAAATTACAGTAAAGCTCTATCCCTAAAGCCTCCCTCTGCCTACATCCTGTATTAAGAATGTACTTATCTGAGTATCCCTTGCTATTATGAACAAGAAGCTATAACGAAGGTAAATGTGGCTCCAAAGGTATTCATTATATAACAAGTATTTATTGTACTAAATCTACAGTGCCTCCATAAGCACAGTTTGTTTGGGGAGCTGTAACTCCCAGCTTTGACAATGAAAGTCAGAAATCAATGTTGGGACTCAAGGAAAACATGCAATAAATGTCTCTTTACTTTTAATCCCAAATTTCAGGTAGTATCATTTCCTTACTGAATGGAAGACTATAAAATATATTGAATATAACAGATATGTTTAGGATTCAGGGCAGTTTGGATAATACTAGCATGACATATTTCTTTTTCCATCTACACATAACTCCAAAGAGGCAGTGATCGGTGTGAACCCTTCGCCTTCCCCTCTTGCACAATTCTGTGGCACAAAATATGGTAGTGCAGTAGCAGCACTACAGTTAGGGCTGAGAATGCATTTTCATGCAAACTCCCAATTTCTAACTGTTTTTATCATGGACATGTAATATGTAGTCATGAAACATGCATGGCATTCTGTCTGGTTCAAAATCTCAGGAACTGCCATTTTGGGGAAAATCAGCCCAGTGAATTTATACTAGGAAGTGGCATCAAATGTCAACAATTATGAGAAATGGCCCTGATAGGGCTGATTCATACACCACTCTATTCTTATTGTCACAGGCTTGCACACAGCAAAGCTGTGTTTTGCAGCAGCCCATGGAAATGTGGATTAATGTAAAAATAAAATAATTATGTGGATACTGGGAGTACAACCCCAGTATTGCCAAAGACCACTGTTCTAGCAACAGGAGACCAACATAGGCACATGAAACATTTGATTTAAAAACATGTTGTGGCTACTGGTGCCCAAAACCTGGTGCTGCCAAATCACCATTCTAACACCCAATGCCCAACACAATTGTAAGGAAAAGATAATTAATGAAAATAACCAATTCGCAGTCACCAAGAATAAAACCCTGGTATCACAGAAGACTGTCCCTAATTCCAACACCTGGTGACTAACCATAATATTGAATATTCTAAGTAAGTTGGAAAGAAAACCACCCATTAGCACTCATCCCTACCTTTCCAATACCACTGAATATCAGTAATCCACTTATCACCATCCCACCAGCACCCCATTCCAACCCTCATCCCTCATGCTACCCATAATCTTAAAAAAAAACAGACAGCAAGCAGTTCAGTCCCCTCAAACTACTACGGTTGGCCACTGTCTGAATACAAGCATGATCAACTGTTCATGGGACAATGGTATGGGTAGAATTACCACTGGACAGTAGGAATACTTGGATATGGGAAGTGTTGGGTAGTAACTAGTTACTTGTGACTAGCAACTTTAATTTGATTACTTTTCTAGGAAGCTAGTAATTGTAATGGATTACTTTAAAAATAAAGTAATAAGTAACTGTAGTGCAATTACTTTTCCCTAAAAGTAACTAGTTACTGTAATATAAATAGAATAACAGATGGACATCCATTTGTTACAGTTGCTGTAATCCATCAAGAGGTTCCTGTAACTTCATAAACCTCAAGAGCGAAAATTGTGCTCTTTTGATATTCAGGTTTCAGTGTAAACAAAGGCTGCTCAGCTGACTGCGTGCTTGATTTTATACAACATCAGGCTAAAAATCTGCCTTCTGACAAGCAGTGCATAAGCACCCAGCATCTTCACCTTGCTCACCGAATGCAAGTTGCCTGCCATTTTTTTGCCTTTTTCCACAATAAAATGTTTAGGCAAAATTTCATGGCTGTGAAGTGCCATTTTTGTAACCTTGCTGATATTCAGGATTGTATAGTCACAGTGTCTAGGTATTATGAGCTGCCAGAGCTACGGGGTGGTGTAAACCCATGGCACAACAACAGGAGCAAAGACATGCAGCCTTGCAACATTTAGCCTAGGAATTTTGACCTAATACTGGTTTGCCCTACGAGATCTTTACTCTAGCATGGTGGCCATGACTACAAGGTAGCCTCATTTATGATACCACTGCTTTCTACATGGTTATAGTCCCACTACCAGTGGGTGTTGGGATTGTTTTTGCCAGTTGTCTCACTACAGAAAATGTTAGGCTGAATGGCTCTGGTGAGGTGTTGTTGCACTGGGTGTACATGTACCAGTTGTCACAGATCCAATGTAAATCACTGGCCCCTCCAGTTTCTGTATGATCACCTGTCCACCTGCCCACTTGCCATGTCAATCACTATCACCCGACCCATCATAAAGAAATCCTCATTGAAGGTGTACTGGAGTGCAACAGATATGTTGTGTTGTGTGATAATTTGATTGTAAGTGACACCGTCTGATTTCAGTTGCGGCATACTTGCAGTAGCATAATAGTCATGGCAGACTTAGTTATGATTATAACTGTGTCTCAGTGGCAATGGCAAGTCATGGTTCAGCTGTGGGAAAGAGTGTTTAAATTGTGTGTTGGGGTAAGCAGGTGTGTGCTGGTGGAATTTATTGTATGTGATATGGGTTGGATCTGTGTCTGGCAATGGCAAAGTTAGGATTCAGGCTGCTGTGGGGGAAATAAGTAAAGACCAATAAGGCAAGAAAGGGAAGTAGATCTGCAGGGTGTGTGTGTGTGTGTGTGTGTGTGTGTGTAGGGGGAGCTATGTAAGGGTGAAATTTTATTATGCAATTTTAAGGGGGTAGTTGTGGCTCTTGCAAAGTCTGGAGGAGAATACAAGCTAGATGTGGTGAAGATTGCTAAGTTCAGAAAATGCTGCAGGGTGTCTGTAGTGGTGGGGTAAGGGTGGGATGTAAAGGGGTAGTTGTGGCTGGCATTGTCAGGATATACAGCTGTGTGGGAAAGATAGCCAAGGGCACTGCGAGTAGAAGGAGGGTGTGTGTATTGTTGGGTGAGTATGGGATGGGTATTATGGAAGTGTAAAAGATCAGGGTCAGCAGTGGCTGGCAAAATCAGGATTCAGTTGTGGGGAAAAAGATTGCAGAGGGCAGCAGCAGATACAGGTTATGTGGGTGTTTTTTTTTATAGAGCTCTCATTTATGGAAATGTAAAGGGAGAGTCACATGGGTACTGCGTTATAAATTAACATATTCATTGTCTTTAGAATCATTTTTTTTTATTTTATACACTTCTTGGGGTTTCAAGGAGTACATAGCTATCTTCAATGAGTAAATACAAGCATGTTATTTAAAGTAATATAAAATAATATGAAAACTAACATGCATTACAGTTACATTTACTAATTACTTTTTATATAAAAGTAATCAGTAACTGTAACTGATTACATATATTTTGAAAGTAACTAGTAACTGCAACTAACCCAACACTGGATATGGGCTATGGTGTGTGACGGTATACAGCAGGATTCCAGGCATACTTGGAAACGAGGCAGTGTGTGGGATTGGTTGTTAGTGAACATCAAGGGCTTGATTTTGAAAGAGCCCTTAAAGCAACACAAGTCGTGTTAATCCAGGGCTGCAGTGAACTCCGGGTGCACCAGGGATCCTGCACCAGATTTTAGAAAAATCAGGGTCCCGACACCAAACACCCTGGGTTTGTAGCAAGCTGACAGTTGTGCCAAACAGCGCACAAGCAAGAATTGCCACAGGGATCCGGCCCCCCCCCCTCCTGGTGCAACACATGAGGGGATTGGATGTTTGGGGAGGTGAAACTGCTTGCCAGGAAGGGGCCAGGGCAGAATGGAATTGGAGGTGACATAGGCAGAGTTGTGGAAACAGCTGGCCATGATAGGGAGTGACGTGGCGCCTGGTGGGGTGAATTTGCTTTTATATTTATTTGTCTAATGACTATCAATTACTATTAGAGTACCACAGAGTACTGTACATATTAATGATGCTGTACAGGGGGGTTGCAGGGACAGAATGTGACATGGGAACAGGTGGGCACAGCCCTGGAAGCTGCACTTTCTGTCCCTGCCCCCTGCCAAGAGTATCATTAATAGGTACAGTACTTAGTAGTAATGTAATAGGAATTGATAGACATTAGACAAATAAATACAAAAGCAAGCACACACTGATGTGGGCCACATCACTCCCTGGAATGGCCAGCTGTCCCTCCGACTCCCTCTATGTCATCTCCCATGCCCCTTCTGCCCCTGATAGCCCAATGTTAGCCTCAGTTCCCTTTCATCACACTATGTGGCACTGGCGCTCATCACTCAGACCACCTCCTGGCTGGTCTAAGTGGAGCCCTTTGCTGCATCCATGGCAGGGCTTGCAAAATCCCCAAAAAGGGAATGTTGAAGCCTCACCTTGGTGCAACCCCCTTGTGACCTGGCACAGGAGTGCTTTTGCTGCAAGGGTGCAGCAGGGCATGTGGGGTGCAAGGCATTCTTATTTCGACATAGCCTGCATTCAAGCATCATGATTTGCCACAAAGTTTGACAAAAGGTGCAACTTGTGTCATACCCATTTGGCGCAGGCAAATTGCATCAAACTTTCCAATTTGAAATTGGGCCCCAGAGATAGAAACATAGAAACACAGAATTTGATAGCAGATAAGGGTTGCCTGGCCCACCCAATCTGCCCATTTTTCCCAGCATATTCTATTCTGTCACTGCAGACGCTACTTGATCTCTTGCTCCTTAACTCCCTCCCCTGCTTCCCAGCAAAGATTCCTTTGTTCCTAGTACAGGCATGTTTGAAACTTGCCAAAGTTTTTGTCCCCACAACCTCCACTGGAAAACTGCACCAGGCATCCACCAGTCTTTCAGCGAAGAAGTTCTTCCTCACATCTCTCCTAAATTCCCCCCCCTCGATCTTCATTGCATGTCCCCTTGTTTTCATACATTTGTTCCTCTGACAAATGCTCCCCTACTGTACCTTATTTAACCCCATCAAGTATTTATACATCTCTAACATGCACCCCTTCTTTCTTTGAGGATGTACATAATCAGGACCTTTTGTCTAGAGTTACAGGGATTCTGTTGCAGCACCTGCACCATTTTAGTTCCCCATCTCTGGACAGCCTCCGCCCTGTCTATATCCTTCCTGAGATGTGGTCTCAAGAGCTGGACACAGTCTCCAGGTAGGGTCTCACCAGTGATTTAAACACTACAACACCACCTCCCTCTTTCTGCAGGCAATATCCCTCCATATGCACTCCAGCATCCCACCAGCACTACCCACTGCCTTGTTGCACTGTCTTGCCACCTTGAGAGATCATCAGATATGATTACCCCCAGTTCCCTTACCTGTTTGGTGACTGTCAATACCTCTTCTTCTATTTCGTACTGTGCCTCTGGTTTCTGTGCCCTAGGTACATGATTTTGCACCTTTTCACATTGAAACACAGCTGTCATGCTCTTTAGCACTTGTCATGTTTTCTCAGGTGTCTTCACATTCTTCACTCTCACTCAGGAGTGTCTACCCTATTGTAGATTTTAATGTCATCTGCAAAGAGGCATACCTTCCCTTCCAGTTAATCTGCGATGTCACTTATAGAGTTTTTAAAGAGGACCGGTTCCAATACTGAGCCCTGAGGCACCCTCTCTTCTCTGGAGTGAACTCCATTTTCCACCATCCTCTGTCACTTATCTATTAATCAATTTCTTACTCAGTTTGCTACCTTAGGAGTCACCCCTAAGTTGCTCAGTTTCTTAATGAGTCTGCAGTGTGGTACAGTATCAACTGCCTTACCAAACTCTAAGGAGGACATGTCCACCACCCCAAAGGCTCAGAAAATACTTATAAATGGGCAAGATGTGGGAGAGGTAGTGCTGCTGGACCCAGCGACTGCTTGGTACTGTTGTGTTGTGATGGAGGGGCATATCAGTGGATACCAGAATCCGCATAGTACAAGGGTGGAGTGAAGGTTGGCATACCAATGTACTACTAGGGCTGTTCAACGCAGTGTGGGGAAAAGTGTGGAGAGTAGCACTCTGACTAGGTACTGTCTGACATTGAAAGTACTGGAAATGTCAGCCAAATATGGGGTAGTGTATATCTGTGGTCAAATTTCATATTTAGAAAGAAAAACACTACATTTAGATATCAGTTATAGCTGACTGAAAATGCTACAAGCATATTGGAATGTGACATTAGTGTAAAATCAAATCTTCCCAGAGTTCTGGTGAATGTTCGGCACTGTGCTTCTTGGGCTTTGTATGAATGTTCTATGCAGTGTAGGTGCTGCCCTAACTTTGGAACCCTCTCTACAAACATTAGTGTGTGAATACTTGTATGTGCCTGGATTGACACTGCCAAGGTTAATGCAGTGCCAGCACTGCACCATGCAAACATTTAAAGCCTGAGAAGCACCATGCCATAGATTCACCAAGCCTCAGGGGAGTTTTCAGTAGTTATCCCTAATGTTGTATTACCTTCATTTAGTTGCAGTAAAGGTCAACCCTAACTGATTCCTTAACAAGCATACTGTTTTGCAATGAATAACGCAAAGTACTTCCCGGAATTAGCAATTCACACACTCTCACCCATTGTTTGGAGTTCAGCTTGACATACAGACTCACTCTGAAAGCTTACCAGTCAGGCAAATATTGCATTTTGGGTGCTGAAGGTCTGTGATGGAAATTCAGTTGACAGTCCCAGCACTGGTCTTGTTTAATCATATACTGAATCTGAACTCATTTACTTGAGGAGAACACGTACTCATCTCTTTTTTTTTTTTTTACTTTCTGTTTCTCCTCCTTCCCCACCCCAGAGCGATGCTTCTTTGGGAGACACTTAAGTACCACCCCATGACTTGCCTTACCTGAGTCTCCAGGGGTTCCCCCATGGAGCTGTGGATGTGCCCCCCCAGGTGGGTATGGGGTGGGGCCCTGATGCCCCAATATCTTCTAAGTTTCATTGGGTCCCTGGTGGTCATGCAGGCAGTCTCAATTAGGATTGGTACTGGTGCTCCATCTACCCATGCTCTGGCGGTGCTGTTTCCTCCTTTTTTTTCCCTTGTGTGGTGTGCACCCTGATGTCAAGGTGCTAAGCACAGATGACCACCACATAGCTCCCACCGGTCCCGTCTGCAAGCTGCAGGACTTGTTGTACCTGGGGCCTCCACTGGGGACAGGCAAGCTTTGGACCTTGATACCCTCCCTCTCCTCAGAGAAGGTAAGCAGTCCTGGGAGGCTCAGGCCTTCTCCCCGGCCGTCCCCCCAGTGACCCGAGTACACTCCCGAACCTGGGTCGCTGGTGTCATGAGCGGAAATCCAACTGTTGCACTGATGGGCCCGCCCTACTTACTCATCTCTGCCATGTGCCACAAACTGACCAAGCCTTCTGAAAAACTGCTGTCATGTCATCATGACTGAAGTGGCAGTGTAGCCATCTAGACAAACTCCTAGAGGGGGAACTTCCACTACAGACCAACAACCTCCTTGTAGTGCTTACTCTCAGCAGCTGAGGACAACCAATTTGAAACTTATGCCATGTCCCAGACTGAGGACCCATGGTGGTGACCCATGAAGCTGGCAGGTCTTCCTCCAGCCAGTCACAGCCATTGTCACATGAGTAGATCTTAGCTCTTCCCGTAGAACTTAATACTATCTTGCCTCTTTTATCTATCGATCTATCTATCTATCTATCTAGCTATCTATCTATCTATCTATCTACATACGGTATATACCTGTAGATATATATATATATAGGTATGTGGACAGTATTCAAGAGACTTGGGTGTGCACTTAAAATAAGGTCTGTATTTTACTCATAATTTATTAAAAATACAGAATTTGTGCTCTGTACTGTTGCCAATATGGTCAAGAGATAGTGTGCATAAAAAAATGGTATATGTATTTTTATTTTATTGTGGCAACATTTTATTAATGGAAATAGTCTTAAAAAAGGCAGCCATTTTGTGACATGGCTGTGCTACACATCTTGGTGACCATTACATTTACTGTATTTAATACACAATACTAAAGTTTTCTTTTTTAGTGGACAGAGTGGATATGTAACTGTCCCCCAGTGATTACTGATTTAATGCAGATGTAATTACATTTACATGACACCACATGTAATTTATTACTTTTGTGCATTACTGTGGTGTCTTATATAGCTGCATAATTTCTCTTCTGTATTCTGCCTTTATGCTTTGAGGCTTTTTTTTCAGTGTCAGTTCACATTGCTTAATGTGTTTCCCCCACACAAATCTGCAATCTTAATGCAGTGGTACATAGAGCCTGCTAGGAGGAGGAGCAGCAGCATCAAAAGCTGTGGCTCTTGCTGTTGTGCCCATGTTACCCATGTGGATGATGATGATGCTGATATTGGTACAAATAGCTGGGACCCAAAGGTGACATCAGGCATTCAGTTTTGGTACTCTGGCTCTAAGAAAAACTGTTCTCTTCCTGCTGCTTCTCCCATTTACCATTCTTAAAAACAAGTAGAATGAAGCGTCATCCATTTTAAATCTGGTGTGCTGCACAGGAGTTTGGATGGATCTCAGAGGTCTCCAGTCACTAGAAAACATGATTTTCAGCATTCTGCTACAAAACAGCAAGTTAAAATTCTGGGAGGCATATTAAATAGTGACTGGCTAAAGTGCAGCAGTTATTCTGTGTCATTTTGGGGACAGAAAAACTAAAGTATTCACCTTAAGACTTCATGGTCCTGCTATTTATGAAGGGCCCCTTTTCAAAATAGAGGATGATTGGATTAGTGGGCTGTGTAGCACAACGAGTATATTTTAAAGTTTTGTTTGGGAAGTATATCAGCAGAACTTTCCTCTGGTTCTGTATAAATGGGGCATATTAAATAGAATAGTTTAAAGTTGTTATGGGAAGTATATCAGCAGAACTTTCTCCTGGTGCAGTTAGTGTTTAAATGGGGCATATTAAATAGTATATTATAAAGTTGTGTTTGGGAAGTATATCAGCTGAACTTTCCTCTGGTGCTGGCACTGTTTAAATAAGGCATATTAAATACTATCTGGCTATAGTGCAGTAGTTGTGTTCTATCATCTTTGGGGACAGAAAAGTTTAATTTGTGTGTTCTCTCATTGCCCAGCTGTTTGTGTAGGGCCCCTCTTCAAAATGGGGCTGTGCATATATGTGACCAGTCTAATCAAATAGAGTTTTGTTTGAGATTTATAGTTTTTTGTTTACAATCTATCCAGCGGGTTTTCAGTGTATAATTTTATTTTTTCAGAATATTGCTAATATTGGTGAACTTTCCCTGGTGATGACTTTAATCATGTTTAAATGGGAAAAAAACAACACCTGTGGGGTTTCTACTGGTAAATTCTAAGAATGTGTATTTGTTGAATGGATGCTGCACCTGTTGATGTGATGATGGCTCTATTTTAGAAGTGTGTATGTGGAATGAATATAAAAGCTGCACTCTTAAAATGTTTTAAATAAAAATAAATGCAATTTGTGAGAAACACTTGTAATTTTTGGACAGAAGGGACGATGCTAGCTCTGGTTAAGGTAGGTAGAGGTGTGTGTGTGCGTTATTTTAAAATTATAAAGTTGCCTTTTTTGATGTAAGATTATAAAGGAGAATCATTGTATTGGCATACTGAAATAGGGGATCAGGTGTTGGTGGTGGCATAATATATTGGAACTGTTTGAAATAACAAAAAAAACTACAGCAGTGGGACCTTCCTCAAAAATGTTTCTTATGGCATTGATCAGTTCATTCAAGATTACGGGGGGTTACCACATGTAGTAATGAGACTGCTTATAAACTAGACATCAAGTGGTGGCATAATATGTTGGAACTGTTAAAAAATAAATGAATACAGCACTTGGGCCTACCTCAAAATGGCTGCTCCTGGCATGGGGGGGGTTACCATGTGTAATAACTGGGTCATTGCCTGGGTGTACTAGTGCCTGTAGGGCAACATTATTGTTTTGGATTCATCTGGCAAAAACATTTTCCTGATTTATTTATAATGAAACTGTTTCTAAATTAGATGTCAAGTGATGGCACAATATGTTGGAACTGTTTAAAAATAAAAAAATACAGCACTTGGGTTTACCTCAGAAAGGCTGCTCATGGCATTGCTTAGTACATTCAGGGGTATGGGAGGGATACCATGTGTAGTACTGGAATCTGGTCATTGCCTGGGTATACTAGTGCCTGTTGGGCAACATCAGTGGTTTGGATTCATCTGGCAAAAACATTTAGCAGATTTATTTATAATGAGACTGCCTATAAATTAAATGTCAAGTGTTGGTATAATATCTTGGATTTGTTCAAAAATAAAAAATACATCATCTGGGCCTTACTCAAGCAGTTTGGATGTAGCATTCCATGTGCAGTACAAGAACCCTGCAGCAGTGATGTCCCTGTGATGCACACGCTGGTGTGCGCAGGGTAGGCCTGTGAGATATTTTGGCATCATTTCCCCATAATGGCTGGCACTGGGTTACCAGGGGATACCATGCAGTGCCTGCATCTACAGTTATCAACACCAAACAGGTTGCCTGGGTGCTTTCTGGTTGGTAACTGTGGTTAGGCCTGTCCTCAGTTTGACACTGTGAAGGTATAGTGATGTCAAAATGACTCCTGATGTGGTTCAGGCCTGCTGTGTAACATCCAGCTGTCTCTTGCCTTGCCTTTTGTTGTTCATGGGGAACTTTGGTGTATTGTTTTGACTTATAGAGTAGTTTGGATGTGGCATTCCATGTGCAGAACAAGAACCGTGCTGCAGTGGCATCCCTGTGATGCACGTGATGGTGAGCTTAGGATGGGCCTGTGTGATATTTTGGCATCATTTTCCCCTCAAAAGCCAGCACGGGGTTGCCAGGGACCATCATGTGGCACCCTCATCTATAGTTATCAGTACCAAACAGCTTGCCTGGGTGCTTTCTGGTTGTTAACTGTGGTTGGGCCTCTCCTCAGTTTGGATCTGCAGAGCTACAGTGATGTAAAAATGGCCCCTGATGTGGCATATTACTTATCAATGTGTATTGGCAGTTTAGTTGATAATAAGCCATTAATAAAAGTTGTACCATGTGTTTCAGATGTTGCATTGCTACTGTGGTGTCTGCGTTACCCAGAGTAGTTTTATGCAACAGAGATGGTCACATAATAAGTCAAGTACAACCAAGTGATTTGTTCATGTTTATCTTTCTACTTAATGTCCAGCTTAAGTGTGAAAGGCATGTAGACTGGATATAAACAGTATAAGCATGAAGTAATGAAACTTTGGTAACCTCCTGTTTGTATTTTTAGTGCTGTCTACATTGGAGAATAGATAACAACACATAGGTATGGAAGAACATCAAATCATTAGATGTGGCAAATGAATACACTTAAATAGAAGACAGAGAAACTGCATTTGAAAATTTTATTTATTACTAGAAATGGGAAATAATGCATAATGGACACCGAGTTACCCATGAAAGTAGTTTACATGTCATAACTAACTGTGCCATTTTTCCAAACTTAGAAATACAGAACTATCTTTATATTTTGTATTATGCAGCTACCACATATACACATTATAATTAAGGTTGAGTCATGCCTAATTATAAAACTTTTTTGAGTGTATGAATGTCACACTTTGTCTCTCAAATTCTGTCCACTCAGCTGTACACATGCATATATATATATCTTATAGAGGCACAGTCGAACCTCTGTATTTAGGTTTGAACAGGGCTTTCTATCTTTAAACCTAAAATTATGAAGTTTAATATCTTCTAAACCATTCAACGGATTTGCCCAACACTTGGCATGTGCAGTCTCATGGGGTAGATCTTTTGACATGCCAAGTTTCATTCCAGTTGGAAGTGCTAATTCCGAGTTGCAGATAGTGAAAAATGTAAAAAATCTGCTGTTTTTTTCTTGTTTTTTTGTCATCACTTTGTGACCAGACGGTTTGGAATTTTGTCTCAAACTTTCAGGTTAGAAAGGGTTTGCCCTACATATGGGCTATTCTCTCATCTGGTGAAAAAATATTAACCCATTCCAAAGTTATTAAATTTTAAAATTTCAATTATTTTCAATGGACAGTAAAGTCTTTGGGATAGCTTCCTGGAATGAAAAAAGAATTTGGTCAAATGAAAAAGGATTCTTGTTTGCTGCCATCTTATTTTCTGGTTTTTTTTTCAAAATCAAATGGCAAAGCCCCCCAAAATGACATCCTGTAGATAGACCAGGGCATGTATCTTGCTCATTGGGACTCCATTAGGTGGACTCTGCACTTATTTGTGGGAAAAATGATCCCAGAATGTGTTTTTTTTTTTCATTTTAAATCCTTTTTTGTGACTCGCTTATGTGTTTTGCATGAATCCTTTTGTTCAAATAAAAAAGTATCCCTTCTCACGAAAAAGGATTTTGGACTTAGTCATTTGTCTGATTCTTTTTTCATTTCAAGAGATCTTTTTTTTTTGTTTGATACTTTTGTTCAAATGAAAAGTTATCCCTTGTCATGAAAAATGATTTCAGACTTAATTTTTTCCCAGATTTCTTTTTCTTGTCAAGAAATTCACACAGAATCACACCTTTTTTTTGTGGTCCAATTTAGTGATACAGCAGCAGCTCATCAAAGGGTGTGGTGGAGTAGTGACTCTGGCAACATCTTGCTAATTTGCTGCAAATTAAATGAAACTGTCTCTCCCGATGTAAAAGTACCTTACCCCTGTCAAAAAAAGAAAACATTCAGCAGATGACTACAAGAATGTAAAACGTTAATCAAACTAATTCCAAACTGCTTCAGGAGTTTAACAAAGAAGTGTTAATCACCCAAGGACAGTGGCAGTCAATTTAAGAGGGAACTGAGAGTTCATTTTAAAGGGAGAACAGGTGAATGGGATATGGGGTACTTTCTCACACAATCCTGTTTCCAGCATAGGTGCAAATGTCTGCTGCTGTGGTTGTCTGACTGCCTCCCTTCCCCCTCCAATACTTTCTGTCCAATTTAATGATTGGGTACCCAGATCATCACAGGGTTGTAGAGAGGAAGATATGTTGGCAACAACTTTCTAACTTGCTTCAAACTGAATAAAATCTTTTCCCAATGTAAGTATATCCCCTTAGTAAGTGAAAACAAATTGCTCACCCCTAGCAATCAGGCAAGTAAATGTCCACTGAGTAGCCAAAACAAAAGGGTGGCTGAGGACCCTAGAGGTGTGTAGTGTTGTCCACATCCAGGTTTAAGGTGTATGCCAAGTGGCCTAGCAGTCCCAAGGAGTGTATTGTGGCCAGCAGCATCAGCAACAATGGCAAGGGGTTTCGAGATTGGCACAGGGTCAGCTGAGGCTTCCCTTGGTGGTGGCTGCTCCTTTCTTCCAAGGCTCAGATGGTTTTGTAGATCCAATTAGAGAGAGAGAGAGAAAAGAAAGCCATCCTTGAAATCTTCAGTGACTGCACTGGAACCAAAAAAAAAGTTTCTAGCTAGTGGGAGTCACTTCTTCTGTCTCTGTCCTCTTTCCAGCTAAAAGCTGCTCCAGTCCTCCCCTCTGATGACACAAAACCCCTTTGCTCAGTCTGTACTTAAAAAATATGAAAATGTGAGTCAGAGAAAGGTGAACTCATGATGGGAGGAGTCTGTCAGCTGCAATTCACAAAACTTGGAGGAGGGAGGGTCAAATTTGGCCCCAATCCAATTTGTGGTGATAAGCATGGCAGGAGGGGGGAGTAAGTGCAGAAAACTAATGATTTCTTTTTAAAGCTGTATAGTTCTTTATTAAAAATCTGTTATGGAGGTGTCACATAAAAAAAATGTTTTCCATATTCAGTTTGGCATCACTGCCCAAGTAAAATAACTTTAGTTATAGGAACCAAACTGAAAAGGACTATTTGGGGACTGTAAATAAAATGGGGGAAGGGGAGAGGGGGAATGGAGTAAAGCTCTTGGTTTTATTTTGCAGAAAAGCCAATGGTTACAGTGACTTTTAATTAAAGTAAGAAATCATGTTTTCTCACATCAGGATATCTTCCATTTTCTTGTTTTTTCTGCTTTCTTTTTATGGCCTCCCCCCCCCACAGTAATTATCTGATCCCATGGAACCCCTGGGACTGTCACATCCTACATGTCTTTTCTCCACTCTTAACTCTAGCACTAACTGGTAACTTGTGGCTTATCCCACATAGCTGGAACCTCTGTGGGGACATGGGTCTTTTTGGAAATACAGTACTTCAGTTAATCACCAGGAAACAGAATGAGGAGGCAGCGAGGAGAAGTAGGTGGACCAGACAGACCAGAAGGTTTTGGTGGGATGGGGGGACTTCACATGTCCCAGGCCCATCCAGTTTTCTTGCTGTGTAAGCACATCCCATGTCTCTCAGTTTAGAGGTGTGTCCTGAGGAGCAGGGTGGCAGACACCTGATTGAGTCATGCGGGGGTCCAACAAGATCACACCTTCCTAGAATTCCCTGACAGCCCTGGTCTGGACAACTGACATGGCCATGTCTTCAGGGAAATAAGTATGTGCAACATGATATGGAAGAGGAACAAAACCATGTGGGTGATATCATCATTAGAACCTATGATATTTGTATAAGCATGTCAACACTTAGAAATTACTTTTTAAACCTCACTGTTACTTATACTATTTCAAAAAGTATGGATGGATTGGAGCATAGGGCCTCATAAGTACACGATTATACTGTCTCAAAAAGTAAGGAAATTCTTTGCAAAAAAATATGTTAATGCAAAATTTAGGGTTTATGCTAAAGCAACAAAAATAGGGAAATGTGGCTTTAGGGTTTCCAACCCTAAATCCCCAACCCCACACCTACAGCAAATCAATGGTGCAATCTTCCTTAGGGTTGTCAATCCTAAAGCTCACCCCATTAGGTGTGCATGTTTCCGGAGTGTATAGACTGGGGTGAGCATTAGGGTTGACAACCCCAAGGAAGACTGCACCCCTGATTGGTTTTAGGTGTGGGGTGGTGGTTTAGAGTTGGAAACCCAAAAGCCACATTTCCTTACTTTTGTCGCTTTAGCCTGAACCCTAAATGTTGCATTAACACGCTTTTTTTTAAATATATATATATACAGTATATATATATATATATATATATATATATATATATGTATATATATATATATATATATATACAATGTATATATATATATATATACACACACACATATATATATATTTATATATATATATATATATATATATATATAATGGCAGCACGGTAGTGCTATCGTAGTTAGGGTTGAGGAGCCATTTACATGTTAAACCTAAAATTTTGCACCTTAATAACTTTGCAACCATTTAGCAGATCTGCCAGAAATTTGGAATACACGATCAAGAACCACATATCTTGGGATTTGCCATATTTCATGCTGTTCAGATATATGGCTGCGGAGTTATTAAGCGTGATCTGCGTACACGTTTACACTTTTTTGAATTCTTTGCTCATCCCTACAGGTTGCACAGTTTGTGTGACTGGTCCAAAAACTTCAGGGAACATACGGCCAGGGTCCCCAATGTGCCTTTTGAAGATTTCGTGGAAAAATATTAAACGGTTCAAAAGTTGTTCAAAAAACAATTTCCCATTATAAGTCAATGGGAAAAGTTAAAAAGTTCAACACTTTCGCAAATGCAGTTTTTACTTTCTCAAATGGCCCTTTTAGTTTCGCAAATCCACCATTTTGTTTTCAGTTGGTGATCAGAAAAATGCTTGGCATTTAAATTTGGGACCCTCTAGCAACACAATTCTTTTTGTGTTTACCTAGTCGGACCCTGAGGATGCTAGGCATGTCCTTATTTTGAGGTTAAACACCCTAGAAATGTGTTTGTCAAGTTTGTGGAAAAAGTACTTTAGCAAAGTAGTGTCGCACTCACAAAAGTGTCACAAATTTTTGTGAAAGCTTTCTCAAATTGAGACACTACTTTTCCAGGCTATGGCAAAATGACAGCAATTCTTTACCACCCTGCTGCAAAAGATTGGTTTGGTCTTTTGGGCTGAAATTTGGAGGGAATGCAGCCAACATCTCACAGATGTGCCTGTCCATGTTTTGGTGAAAAAATTTCACAGGGTGGCAAAGTACGGCACTCCAAAATTGACACTTTTCCCCGTAGGATAACATTATGGCATCCATCGCATTACAGGAATCCTTTGCCGCCCTGCTGCAAAATAATGGTTTACTCTTTTGAGCTGAAATTTGGAGGGAAGAAAGCCAACATCACACTGATGTGCCTTTTTGTGGTATGGTGAAAAAATATTACAGGGTGGCTCAATGACAGCATTCCGAAATTATTGTTTTTTCCCATTGGATAACATTACGGCGCCCATCGCGCCTTTCAGGCCCCGTATCTCGGAAACAGTGCGATATGGACTTTTCATCACAGAAACACTTAGCCCCTACAGGGGCCTAAGTACAAAACTAGCCAGGAAAGTCGTAATTCATATGAAATTTAAATTTTTTTTCTATGTCGTACGGTTCCTGAGATATAAGCAATTTAATATTCCAAGTCCTCATTTTCTGCTCCGAGGCCCATTGTTATGTATACATTCTTTGTTTTCACTGTGTTTTCCAATGCATTTTTTTTTGGGGAAAAGAAGGGTGTGCCCTTTTGTTACTGTGCCAGTTAGCATCTCCAGTTGCGTTTCCGTTATCGTTTGTGGCACCAGTACCGTCTACGCCACAGTGTGCATTACAGTTTGCATTTTCACTTGCGTTTGCGTATCTGTGTCATTTGGCGTTATTGTTGCTGTTACCATTACCAGTTTCATTTGCAATTGTGGTACCATCCACATGCATTACAGTTTGCATTTTCATACACGTTTGTATTTCTGTTTCGTTTCTGTTTCCTTTGGCGTTATTTTTGCTGTTACTGTTACCATTTGTGTTTACAATTGCGGTACCATGACCATGCGCATAACAGTTTGCATTTTTGTACTTGCTTGCATTTTGCATTTCTCTTTCCTTTGGCGTTATTGTTGCTGTTACCGTTACCATTTGCGTTAACAATTGCGGTTCCGTGACCATGCACATTACGGGTTGCATTTCCGTATGCGCCTCCATTCCCATTCTGTTTCTGTTTCCTTTGGCATTATTCTTCATGTTAACTTTACCATTTACGTTTGCTATTGTGGTACCATGGCTGTGCACATTACAGTTTGCGTTTATGGGCACTTGCGTTCGCGTTTCCGTTTCTGTTCCCTTTTGCGTTCTTTTTGCTGTGACACTTAACATTTCCATTTAAAATACCACTGCCATCACTGTTCAGGTTGCCAGTTGTGTTTTCATATGCGCTTCAATGTCCGTTTGCATCACTGTTCGCTTTGGCATCACTTTGCGCTTGCATTTCTATTAACGTTTCCTTTACCATTTACGTTTCCATTACCATGTGTGCCACTGTTGGCACTTCTGTTTGTGTTGTTGTTCCTGTTACTATGTTACAAGACATCACATGGCAGGAGCGTGGTGCCCGAAGGGACCCGCGCTCCAGCCGCTGCATTACTTTCACTATTTGTCATCATTATTCTCAAAAAGAAGGGAAATTATAGGAACAATACCCCATTTAATGCATCAGTTAGGGTTGTTCCACAGTGACAAAAGTGAGGAAATTTGGTGTTAGGGTTGAAAACCTCCTTTGGAACCCCAGCCCACCCCCACAACAGGCATCGGGGTGCTTGTTGGGGTCGTCAGTCCTAACTCTCACCCCATTCTCCTATACCTCTGTTTCTTTACACATGTGACATTAAGACATGGCTAGCATCCTCAGGGTCTGACTAGGTGAACATAAAAGGAATTGTGTTGCTAGAGGGTCACAAATTTAAATGCCAAGCATTTTTCTAATCACCAACTGAAAACAAAATGGCAGATTTGCGACACTACTAGAGCCATTTGCAACACTAAAAAGGGCATTTGCGACACTGTCATACTTTTTGTTAACTTTTCCCATTGACTTATAAAGGGAACTTGTTTTTTTAATAATTTTTGAACTGTTTAATATTTTTTCACAAAATCTTTGAAAGGCACATCGGGGACTCAGGCTGCATGTTTTCTGAAGTTTTCAGACTGGTCATACCAACCGTGTGACCTGTAGGTGACAGCAAAGAATTCACCAGAAACCATAAAAGTGCATGCAGATCACACTCAATAACTCCACAGCTGTAAATCTGAATGGTACAAAAGTTGGCAGATCCCAAGATGTATGGTTCTTGCTCATGCATTCCAAATTTCAGGCAAATCCGTTGAATGGTGGCAAAGTTATTAAGGTGCAAAATTTGACCCTTTAACCTTAAAAGAGCTACTGAACCCTAACTATGGTAGCACTACTGTGCTACCATAATATATATCTATATATTTATAAAATGGGTAGGAAAAATCATGTCTGCTGATTTGTTGATTCACATCACATGACTGTGCGTATATCAGAGCACGACCACACACCTGCACTTTTACCCCACTAAGAAACAATTTTGCCATTTTATAAGATTATAAGATAGATAACCCACTCTGCAGTGTGTGGTTGCACTCTGATATACACATGCCTTGGGTGGTTGACGCATACCAATGCATGCATACATCAGAGCATGACCGCACACCTAAGAGTGGGTTAACTATTACATATATCTATATCTATATCTATATCTATATCTATATCTATATCTATATCTATATCTATATCTATGTCTATATCTATATCTATATCTATATCTATCTATCTAGATCTATATATATCTGTATTTA
Organism: Neoceratodus forsteri; assembly: GCA_016271365.2. Taxonomy (NCBI): domain Eukaryota; kingdom Metazoa; phylum Chordata; order Ceratodontiformes; family Ceratodontidae; genus Neoceratodus; species Neoceratodus forsteri. The sequence goes on along the minus strand of CM028131.1, from coordinate 1,433,871,490 downwards.
GCTATATATCTATTATATATAGATATATATCTATATATATAGATATATATTAGAAACAAAAAATCCTTTTAATGCATCAGTTAGGGTTGTTCCACAGTGACAAAAGTGAGGAAATTCAGTGTTAGGTTGAAAACCCCTTGGACCCCAGCTCACCCCAACTGGCATCAGGGTGTGCATTGGGTCATCGACCTAACTACCCCATCACATGTGTAAAGAAGCACAGGTATAGGAGAATGGGGTGAGAGTTAGGACTGACGACCCCAAAGTGCACCTGATGCCAGTTGGGGGGGTGGGCTGGAGGGTCCAAGGGGGGGGTTCAACCCTAACACAAAATTTCCTCACTTTTGTTGCTGTGGAATAACCCCAACAGATGCATTAAACTGATTTTTTTTGCTCTAATTTCCCTTATTTTTGAGAATGATGACAACAAATAGACAAAGTAATGCAGCGGCAGAAGCGCTGGGCCCTTCGGGCCCTGCCCTCCCACCACATGATGTCTTGTGACATAGTAACAGGAACAGCAACAGAAACTGATGTGCCAACAGAGGCGCACATGGTAATGAAAACGTAAATGGTAAAGGAAACTTTAATAGAAATGCAAGCGCAAAGTGACGCCAAAGTGAACAGTGATGCAAACGGACATTGACGCATGTATGAAATCACAACTGGTAACGTGAACAGTAATGGCAGTGGTATTTTAAATGGAAATGTTGAGTGTCACAGCAAAAAGAACGCGAAAGGTAACATAAACGGAAGCGCGAACTTGAGTGCCCACATAAATGCAAACCGTAACACGCACAGCCATGGTACCACAATGGTAAAGTTATCATGAAGAATAATGCCAAAGGAAACAGAAACGGGAAAGGAGGCGCGTATGGAAACGCAAACCGTAATGTGCATGGTCATGGAACCACAATTGTTAACGCAAATGGTAACGGTAACAGCAACACAAATGCCAAAAGAAAGAGAAATGCAAATGCAAGCGAGTACAGAAACACAAACCATTAAATGCATGGTCATGGTACCACAATTGTAAACACACATGGTAACAGTAACAGCAAAAATAATGCCAAAGGAAACCGAAATGAAACAGAAATGCAAGCGCGTATGAAAATGCAAACCATAACGCGCGTGGAAGGTACCGCAATTCCAAATGAAACTGGTAATGGTAACAGCAACAATAATGCCAAACGACACAGAAACACAAACGCAAGTGAAAACGCAAACCGTAATGCACACGGTGGGGTAGACGGTAATGGTGCCACAAATGGTAACGGAAATGCAACTAGAAACACTAACTGGCCCAGTAACGAAAGGGCACACCCTTCTTTTCCCCAAAAAATGCATTGGAAAACAGTGAAAACAAAGACTGTATACAGAACAATGGGCTTCAGAGCAGAAAATGAGGACTTGGAATATTAAATTGCTTATATCTCAGGAACCATACGACGTAGAAAAAAAATTTAAATTTCATATGAATTATGACTTTCCTGGCTAGTTTTGTACTTAGCCCCCATGAGGGTGCAAAGCATTTTTGTGACAAAAAGTCAATATCTCACACCGTTTCTGAGATACGGGCCCGGAAAGGCACGATGGGCGCCGTAATGTTATCCAGTGGGAAAAAGCGTCAACTTCAGAGTGCTGTCACTGTGCCGTCCTGTAATATTTTTTCACCACACCACCACAAGGCACATCAGTGGGATGTTGGCTTTCTTCCCTCCAAATTTCAGGCCAAAAGAGCAAACCTTTATTTTGCAGCAGGGCGGCAAAGGATTCCTGTAATGCGACGGATGCTGTAATGTTATCCTATGGGAAAAAGCATCAAATTTGGAGTGCCGTAACTTTGTCGCCCTGTAATATTTTTTCTCCAAAATACTGAAAGGCACATCTGTGAGATGTTGGCTGTGTTCTCTCCATATTTCAGCCCAAAAGACCAAACTGTTCTTTTGCAGCAGGGTGGCAAAGAATTGCTGTCATTTTGCCATAGCCTGGAAAAGTATTGTCGCAATTTGCGAAAGCTTTCGCAGATATTTGCAACACTTTCATGAGTGCGACATTACTTTATGAAAGTATTTTTTCCACAAACTTGAAAAACATCTTTCTTGGGTGTTTAACCTCAAAATAAAGACATGCTTAGCATCCTCAGGGTCCGACTAGGTAAACACAAAAAGAATAGTGTTGCTAGAGGGTCCCAAATTTAAATGTCAAGCATTTTTCTGATCACCAACTGAAAACAAAATGGCTGATTTGTCACACTACTAGGGTCATTTGCGACACTAAAAACTGCATTTGCGACACTGTCAAACTTTTTGTTAACTTTTCCCATTGACTTATAATGGGAAATAGTTTTTGGAATAACTTTTGAACCATTTAATATTTTTTCATAAAATCTTCAAAAGGCACATCGGGGACCCCGGCCCCACGTTCCCTAAAGTTTTTGGACTGGTTGCGCAAACCATGCGACTTGTAGGGACAAGCAAAGAATTCAAAAAAGCATAAACATGTACGCAGATCATGCTTAATAACTCCGCAGCCGTATATCCGAACAGTACGAAAGTTGGCAGATCCCAAGATGTATGATTTTTGATCATGTATTCCACATTTCAGACAAATCCACTGAACAGCTGCAAAGTTATTAAGGTGCAAAATTTTAGGTTTAACATGCAAATGGCTCCTCATCCCTAACTATGGTAGCACTACGTGCTACCATAATATATGTGTGTGTGTATATATATATATATATATATATATATTTTATATATATATATATATATATATATATACACACACACCCTTCACCCCAAGCAACCTTTTCTTTGCAGTATCGACCTGTTTCCTGTCTGCATGAATTGTTTACTGGAGCATGCGTGCAGAGCACAGAACATCCTCAACGCAGTAGATCCTGCACTTTAAAAGAGACAAGGGGCCCGATTCCAGAATGGGTTAAGCATGTCACAAGGTGACTTGCTCCAAACCCAATGGTGCAAGTCGTACCTTGCAACATGTGTTATGCTGCCCGCCATTCTGAAAGGTGGCCTGTGACATGGAGCAGGCTGCCTGCACCAAATGTGGGCTATGCAACTGGCTATGCCAGAAATCCCCTGTGACATGGCACAAGGGGGTTTCCAGCATTAGTTACAGCTCTATTCTAGGTGTGCAGCTGATAGAATGACAGTTTGCTATTCCAGGAGGGACCCCGGCAGACAATGGTTTAACCGTACCCTACGTCCACTGGGATTGCACCTCCATGCCTGTCGCACCTACAGCTGATCCCCCCATGGTCCCACATAGATCCACACCCCACACCCTTTGGCAGGGCAGCCCTCTGTGGGTAGCTGGCACCTCCATGCCCCCATTCCTGAGCAGTGCCCTGCTGGGCAGCACACATGCCCCACCTGCCATGCACCTCAGGATTGTCCAGTGGCCCCCCACTCTGTCCCCAGCCCTGTGGGGCATTGTCATGGTGTCTGGGTGTGGGGCTTTGGGGAGGGCCATGCCCTGCATAGCTTGTGCCCTGTGGGAGGGCATTGCTGTGGCTTGTGGCACCTAGGTCAGGTGCACCCTTCCTGTGGCTCAACCCTGGAGCTGCTGCAAATTGCAGGGCATAGGTGCTGGGGACCCTGCCTTTTCTGGAATCTGGCACAGGGTCCCTGGCATAGTGGCATATGTTGCAACTCACATCTGCCAGTGAGTTGCACCACACATCTTGGAATCGGCCCCTAGGTTCCTTATTTACACTATTGCAGAACGAGGATGTCCTGACTCACTGCTCTTCCTGAAAGAGTCTTTAAGCACAGACATTATTAACTTCTTCTTGCCTGCAAGGGTAGCTTATATTAACATCATGAACTGCTGATTTTAGTGTCAGGATGTTTTTTTTTTGTCTGACTAAACTTTACAGTTTTTATATTATATATGTACAGTAACTGACACTAGTTCAAAAAGTAAGACTAAAGCAGTTTGTGGGGTGAGTGTTTTGGTGTGGAAAATTGATCTGATTTTGAAGGAATAACAAATAAATAAGAGCAAAACTGAATACAATAGAAGAGTAGGGATTAGAATGTGATCTTAAATGTCACCTAGAACTTGAAGCATTTTAAAGCACTTTCCTAAACAACTAGATACTAGGGCTGGAATTTCAAAAGGACTTACTTGGGCTAAGTTTCATATTCTCTATCAATTTGTATGGAGAGGGAAAAAAAAAACAGTTTGAGATGACAGTATGGCTGAGCTAAAATTATTCCAGCACAGTACTACAGTGATGGCATTCAGACACATGCAGCAGTCAGTATACACTTTGCAGCAAGTACAACAAAGCCATACATAATTTTGCATTCGATCCAGGATTTACTGACAGCAGGAATGTTGTCAAAGAACTCTGAAGTAATACCCTGCTGTTTTCAGGTAGTCTCAAGAGATCCTCGACATCTTTCAACACAGACTTTAAAAACAGGCAGAACAGACCTCAGTGCACCATGAATTCTAAAGAACAACACTTTTAACTGTGTTTGTCACACTCACCCACACACGTTCTGCATGGAAGACTTAGCACTGAATATGAACCCAGATCATGGTATAGGAAATGACCAATGGCCTTTTGTATTAAAGAAAACAGTGCTAATATTTGAACTACAGTCCAGTGTGAAAACCTCAACTGCAACTTGCATGTCATATGGCAATGTGGTGATGAAATTTGACAGCAAGTTATAAAGGTACTAGGAGATTCAGAAACAAAATCTGAGATGTCAGTTATGAGCAGAAGCTGATGAGAGTTGTGTTCCAGAAATATTTCAACAAATAACTTATACAGACTAGGAGTGTGTGAGTACCTTTCTTATGAATACTTGGTAAGTATTCATACTCGCATCCCCAATACTCCATATTCAGGGCATGGTATTTAGTAGTCAGCCCTAAAATTAAGGAAAAAAAAAAAACCTTGCCAGCTCTCCACAGGTGGCCAGGGTTAGTTCCATGTGGCCACCTTACCTTACTTCAGTCATTACCCATCCTCCATCTTTTCCCTCACATTTATTTTTAAATGTGATGCTCAGTGCTGCCTGATGGACAAGAGGTAGTGCATCTTAATGCCATACTGGTGACCTTGGCTCAGATACTGGCCAGTTGGCACAGACAGGCTGTGGAAGCACCTTCATGTAGCAGTGCTCACAGTTTGGGTGGAAACTGCTGAATTCTGGCACCACAGCGACACCTGAGGAGGGACAGACAGCTTACTCCTTCACAGGTCCTAATTTTTGTGCATGGGGCTGAAAGCCATTGATGTTTAGAAGGCCTGTGTGGAGGCAAGTAGCAATGAGAGTGAAAAAAAGGAACAAAACATACCACTTGTGGAATAATAGTAGCTGGCCATCATGAGCCCTGCACTGTGGAAGCCCACTTGCAACACACTGGGGTTAGTGAAAGATGGGGCTGTTCATGCCACCATGGGAGCATACCTAAAACGGTCTAAGGGCTGAGTTGATAATAGTGGTGGAGAATGTGCTGGATCAAAAATGTGGGCTTCCTGAGACTGCCAGGAGCAACCAACGTCTCTTAATATAATTCCTCCTTCCTGCCCCCATCTACCCCTGATGCCAAGTCCCATTTAAAATATACTGGCCACCGTCCTTACTAAGAGTGAAAGAAACTGGCCATTGGCAAGCTTGCCTCTGCTTTGATTCAGGCCCCATGCCTTTGGTTCAGCTTTGTGAATATGGCTAATCCACTTTGCGTTCCAATGCAGTAATCAGCATGGGGCATTACAAACTGTAAACACTCTAGTGGGTGGGTAACAAAAGCTTTGAAATCAACAATGAATAATTATTACTGTAGCTGCATTGTGACATGTGGTGTTGGCACACCACTTTTGTGGATATACTGTGTATTTTATTCATTTATTTTATACTGAACACTTGAGAAAGTTGTAGCGGAGGAGGAGTATGAGGTGGAGGAGGATAAGGAAGATGGGGAGGTGCAGTAGTAGTGAGCAGATTAGTAATGAGGAGCTGGGAAATGTGCTTTCCTGCATCATGCTTAAGGTCTTTTTGATGCTGACTCTGTGTGACACAAATCATGATGAGATAATAGTTGATGATGTAATCATACTCTTAGTATCATCATGAGGACGTTGTAGTGGTGGTACGTAGCACTATGATAATACGAACATACAAAATTGTCAGCAGATAAAGGCCTAATGGTCTCTTGAGTCTGCTCGATTGTGCAGCTAGCTGCCCCTATTCTGCAGCTGTCCCTTCCTCCCCTCCCCCGTGACCCTCCCCCTTACCCTGTCCCATCCCCTTTTGAAGCAACCCACTGTTCTACAGGATATCACTTCTGTAGGTGATGCGTTCCACCAGGACACCACTCTCTCCATAAAAAAGTGTCTTCTTATTTCCCTCTGAACCTTCCCCCCTCCACTTTTAGACCATGGCTTCAAGTGTCCCTCCCCCAACTTGAAAAGCCCCTCCATGCCTGTCTTGCTTTTACCTTTCATCTACTTGAAGGTTTCATTCATATCTCCCCCCCAGTCCCTCCTCTCTTTCAGTGAGTACATGTTCTACTTCTCAGCCTGCTCTCATGGGGTATGTCCCCCAGCCCTTGGATCATAGTTGTTGCCCTGCACTGCACCCTCTCCATTAGCTCAATGTCCCTCTTCAGGTACAGTCACCAGTACTCCAGGTGTGGCCTAACCAGTGACCTATATAATGACAGGATCACTTCTCCCCTCCTTGAGGATCTATCCCTGGCAATATGCCCCAGCATCTTGTTTGCCTTTGCAGCTGCCTTCCTACACTACACTGATTTGTTCATTGTACTTAATGTTATTTGAAGCTAAATGCGTAACTACATTTTTCTAGGTTAAAAAGCATACCCATTTTAGAGGCCCATGCTGACAATGAATCCAAATCCTTTTGTATTCTTAAACAATGGTCCAAATTACTGCTGATGCTACCCATTTTGGTGTCATCAGCATATCTTATTGTCCAACTATTTTGGCCCTCAGATAAATCAGCAATAACTATATTAAAATAATTGGGCCCAGGACTGATCCCTGAGGGACCCTGCTCAACACAGTGCCACTAGATGAGGAGACACCATTGATCACCACTCTCTGACATGTACCCACCAACCGGTTAGCTATCTATCTAATTTTTATTGGGCTTATTCTATTAGATATTAATTTGTTGATAATTGCACCATGTGGAAATAAATCAAAGGCCTGACTGAAATCTAAAAAGAAGACATCGCAAGGAATTCTTGAATCTAAGTTACTACTTATGTTGTCATAAAAACACAAAAGGTTGGTAATACATGAACGGCCCTTAGGAAAAAACATGCTGTTTTTGATCCATATTTCTGACCATTGACAGTATTTAATTCTTAACAATACTTGCACACAATTTACAAACAATGGAGCTGAGACTGATAGGACAATAGTTCTCTACAGACTGTCTGTCCCATTTTTTGTAAAGGGGTATTACATTCACTGTTTTATTTAGTACTACTGCACATAAAAAGTGTATTAAATCATTTGGACATGTTTGTAAATTGCAGTTGTATGCCAGTCTGCATAAGTGAATTGTGGCATGCATGCAATAAGACAAATACATCTGAATCCCTTTTGGTCCTTAATGCTGTATGACTTGGCTGCTTAGAGCCATGGAATATGGGAAGCATATCTTGTTATGGTGGTTGATCAGCAGAAAGTTAACAATGTTATGACCCCTTTTCCTGAGCACGGCCTTGTTCTAAGTGATTAGTAACTGCCCCCAAATCTCCCAGTGTAAACCCTGTAAACAACAATGATGGCAAGTGATCTAATCCTTTTTTATTGAATTGTATTGATTCACTGCATCAAATTCAATATGTAGGTTGTTTCTACATCTTCCTTTTTTCTATTTAAAATCAGAAAATAGAGCAGAGGTTTCAAGTTTAGTTCAATACATTCTGTCCTATAATCACAATATCTTATTCTAAGATCACATAAGATAAATATCAAAGCAAGTCAACTGAAGTGAAAAGGACAGCTACGGAGGTAATAATTTTGAATTGTACCACTTAGCCTGTAATAATATACAGAAAGCTGAGTTCCACTGTATTAGTAAAAGTTCCATTTGGAAAACTGTGTTTGCAGGCCTTTGTCCATACCTTGTATGCAATGTAAGATGATTAGTGAATAATCAATGATCAATACAGTCAGGAGCAGACTTATATTACTCAGATCTCTAGTTGTGTACAATGTAATAATACAGCAGAAATGTGGATATGAGTGGGAGCTTTGGTGTAATGGCAGGGTTGTAGCTAACGATGCCAGTGACCCAGGTTCAGGTATGAACTTGCATCATCAGAGGACTTCCCAAGGGAGGAGGATCGAGTGTCCCAGAGGATGCTTTCCTTGTGAAGTGATGGTTCACAGACTCTGTTGTGCTACTGCCACACAGGTGACCATGGGTGGTAGTGCAGATGAAGCTATTGTACATAAATGGGGATGCCAATGGACTCTGACATGCACTAAGGCTCAGAGGTAGTGTGAGGAAGTATTTTTCACAGAAGGGGTTGTGGATGCATGGAATAGCCTTCCTGAGGAGGTTGTGGAGTCAAAAGCAGTGGTGGATTTCAAGAATGCATGGGACAGTCATAAGGCAATTCTAGAGGGTGGGGGTAGGAAGAAGTAGGCTGCTGGTTAACTAGGATCTGCAGCTTATCCATTAGGTAGGGAAATGGGCAGACTGGGCGGACCAAGTGGTCCTTTTCTGCCATCAAATTCTAATGTTTCTATGTTTCTATATACAGGAATGCACACATCACTGAGCCCATGTGGTTATGTCCTATTTGGAAGGGAGCATGCAAAACAGAACAAACAAAACCTTCAAGACTTGCAGGTTGATGTTGTTGCTCTCTAAGGTACTAATGATCTGGTTTTCCACCACCTCCTGGAAATGGAGCCTTCAGGTGAGGAGTTTTTTGTGGGGACTCCCCACTAGCAGGCAATGCAATTTGTTCTGTCTGCTGCCAAGCACACTTCACTACCCTTTTCACCGGTGAGTTGCCTTTTAGTTGGAAAATGATAGAATGTTTTAAGCAGCATAAAGATGCCTTGTTAGACAGATACACAATGTGGTGATGTTCATGGGGTGTTTTCATTCCATGCAGGGAGATTTTCTCAGCTTGTGGCACACAATATAAAACATTTCTCCTCCTAAGGTATGTGAATGTTGCTACAGAATTATATTGATACTATGCTTTGGCATACATAGAAAACATACATTGCAACTAACAGGATACTGGGGTTACATCTAATTGTTTGGCTCAGGTGCAGATTCTGAGGGACAAAGATGGCAGACAAAAATATGTCATAAGATGAGATTTAAACATCATAACAAATTCTTGTCTGATGACGTGCTAGGGCTAAGCACTGCAATTAAACTATTAACAGTATTTGTAGTTATAGTAATACAGTACTGGTAGGAGGAGTGTGAAGGGGGCCTCAAGGAGCTTTTGCCCTAAATGAAACATTCTACTGTGTATGTGGCTGGGGGGTACTAGGAGCATAGCCCCTCAGTCGTCTGCATTCCCATTAGTGCCTGAGACTGGTACTGTGTTGACTGTTTTCTGACAACAGTCAGCTCAGATAAAATCTCATCTGCCAGTTTTGCCATCCCTTAGAATCTGCACCTGCTCCCATTCTTTTTACAGATTCATTTATTTCATTACTCTTACTCTGGGGTTGGTTTATAAAATTAATTAGAAATATTATATTATATTGAAGCTTATGATTTGTGTTTTATGAATATATAACAAAATAATAAGTTTAATATAATTTTTAGATGATGATTAGAAGATATTATTACAGTTTGGTTATTATTTTTTATGAAGCTTAATTCATACACCCAGAGGCCTGTTAAGTACCAGTGCTAATTTCAGACATTGATCCGCATAGGTAGGCATCATTGTGCACCTGCTGTATACATTATTAAGATGGTAATTGGACTGAAATGTATTGATTGATTTTATTGTCATTGTATTTTTAAATATTTTTGTATAACACAAAGAAGTAATGCTGTTGATATTTGGTTTTCACTAGCCATTTCTTTACACAACCTCATGAACATGACAGCTGTCATTTTTCAAATTCTGTCCAAACTGTGTTTTTGCACCTGTGGTGTGGAATGACTTTCTGGTGGGGCAGAATAATATTTCAGTGGGTATTTGAAACCAGGTTTATGAGGTGGGGTAATAAGAAAGCTATGCTGACAATTTGGGTCCTGTTTTGGTACAAATGCAAGCGTAGGGTCCTCTGGCCTCTCTCTCTGCATCTATGGTGGGATGGGGGTGCAGGGCCCAGAGGACTCTGCACTCCCATAGGCAAATGAGAATATGATTATACTATCTAAAAAAGTAAGGACATTGTTTTGCAAAAAAACTATGTTTTTCACAAAAAGCTGTGTTAATGCACCATTTAGAGTTAAGACTAAAGTGACAAAAGTAGGGAAATGTGGTTTTAGGGTTTCCAAATCTAACTTCCCCATACCTGGAGCAAATTAGGGGTGGAGTCTTCCTTGGGATTGTCAACTCTAAAACTCACCCCACTGCAGAAGCAAGAAAGCTCAGGTGTGATGGACACAGGTGTGTAGGTTTCAGGAATGTATACAATGTGGCAAGCTTTAAATCTGACAACCCAAGGAAGACTCCACCCTTGATTTGCCTTGTGTGTTGGGGGGCATTAGTACAGCCATGTTTCCCTACATTTGTCTCTTTAGTCTTAACCCTAAATGATGCATTAACAGTTTATGCAAAGAATATACATACAAATCTGCCTCATTACTGTTTCTTGCTTGAACAGGAAAGATGCAGTTTCTCTGTCTTTCCACTTAAAGAGCTGCCAACACCTCTAGGAGAACTTTGAAAAAATGTACATTTCATCACAAAGCAAACAATATTTTTCATTAGCTCTGTAATTCTCGTTGTCATTATTTATTACTGAGGTCATATGTATCAAAACAAGATCTTTGTTCAGTGAGGATTCATCAGCTCCTATTCCTTATTCCCAACCTGATGCCATAATATTGCGCATGTGACATCACAGTTTTCCCATAGCAGCCAGCTGTGATGTGACAACAGAGCATTATAATTTCAAGTATCGAATATGCTGTAGGGGCAGATGAATGGTAAGGTATAAATATCCTGTTTTTGTGGGAACTTCCTTGATAATAAATAAGAGGGAGGAGAAACCTAGAGAAGGTAAATGACACACAGTCTGAATTGATTCTAAATATTAAGTCTTCTAAGGTTTTCCCAGAGGCAGCAGCAGCTCTTTAAGACATTTAGCATCTACCGTTAGTGGGTTAACTGTGATGACAGTAAGAGCAAATGATGTGTTAGTATTAGAACTGTGCAGAATGTGGAATTCCTCAAGCATATTTCAGGTAAAATAACAATTCCTCTACTGGTTGTTTTTCAGGATGTTTCACTAAATGCCATGGAATTCCAGATGTTTTTTAATGCACACTGTGAATAAGTGTTCCACAGTTTGTGCAATCTGTGAATTGTTTTTCTGCAGTTTGCAGAAACATTATCCATGGTTTAGGTAAATTGAGAACACTAATCCATGGCACTGTTTTTATACTGTAAACTGTGAATGATTAATCTGCAGTTTAAAGAAGTACCATTTTCAGTTAGGAAATTCCATTGAATTAAGAGGAATTTCCTGTTGGTCTATATCCTTAATGTATATAGGTGAAATATGTGGAGGAGGGCGACATGATTGTGTGCCTAAAGGGTGGGTTGATTGGGGTTTACTATGTATTTATTGGATTGGGGATTGGGTCAGAAGGGAAAAATTGAGAATATTGCTTGCTACAGGTTCAGGAGAAGGGTATCTGTCTGAAATGTGTCTACCATGCATAAATTCACAAAGGCTAGATGAAGGTGGGTGAGACATTGGGTGTTATTAGAGTGGAGGGATTGTTTAAAATGGTCAGGATGGGGCCATCTGATAGCTTAGCAGAAGCATATTGTGCTTATGTGCTGGCCATCTGACTTTAGAGCAGACATGGGGAGCTGAGCCTTAGGACTCCTGCAAAGCACAGCTTAGGTCAACCCAGAGCAGGAGATGTCCAGGTTCTGATGTTGCAGTAGCACCTAACAGTGAGTCTGGGAGCCTGCTCCCTCATGAAGGATGGCATCTGCCCTATGCTACAACATCTGAGGCTGTCCAAGTCATGGCTTGATATTACAATAGGTGGGAGGGCCTTAGAGAGAAGGGAGAAAATCTAAAAATAATGGGCCCTATGCACTAATGGGCACAAGTTATGTGCCAAAGGTGTGTAACCCATGCATGCAGCTCCACACCTGCAAACAAGTGCGTACCGGCGGCATTGACCACTGCCGTTCACCTATCCATGAACCCACCTCCCCAGTGTGCAGATCCACACAGCGCGGTGTTACACGAGGTCCCTGCACCCTAATTGGTACCCTCAGAGGTACACCATAGACAGCTAATGCTTAGATATAGGTTATACTAATATTTAGGGCTAAGGTCATCAACCGTATAAGAGTAGATGTCAGGATATGAATGCATATTGTTGTAATCCGCTTTGCTTGCTAATACACATATATACTGCCATGTATTTTCTGTGTATTTCTTACTTGTTAGATGCCAAGACACCTGTGTCCTAGAAGTAATTATAATATGTAAGATGTTAGAAAACCAAAAAAGCAGCTCCACGCTGGGGCTGTGCAAGCCCAAATAATTCTCGGTCAAAATCCAAAATAAGGCAGCACCAGCATCCGTCTCAGTTTATAAAAAAAGACAAAAGTTATTGTATTACATGCCTGTAAAGGAGCAGTGGCAATAAAAAGCAGACTCACAAGCCCTGACCGGTTTCGTGCATGCGCACTTCCTCAGGGAGGATCTTTTGGTGATTTGTACTACTACACTTAGTTATGTAAGACTCTGTATAAGAACTCTTTTGTTCTCAAACTGATGACTTTACAGAATTGTATGTTATCTTGGACCGTGGAACCACCTCTAATTTAGCCAATAGGGCTCATCTCTGTAACTAGAAATGTTTCTATCTTTTGGTAACCATAGAAATTATCATAGGTATATAATGTAATGCACAAGCTTTACACCTCGGAGACCGAGAGACCCCAAGAGAATACAGAGAAACCTCGAGGTGTAGGGAATGCTTAGCACTGGCTCCCGGTTCGTATTGGTAAGAACTGCTTAGGGCAACTGTGATTTATCCCTTTGGTAGTAATAAACTTGTTTATTACTCTAATGCAATGTGTCTGTGATTACTTGCATTCCCAATATTGTCAAGAATCTGAAAGTGAGGTTTAGACCTCTCAACAAATTGGCGACCGCGTGCAGGCGATATCTGGTGTTTGTAAGTTTTCACTTGTCGCTTAAACTTTTTCCCTTCCCCACGGGGGCAGTAGGTGTACATTCCTGTATCATCTCTCCTGTTCCAAAACTAGTTTGTAGTCACTTGCAAAGTCTGGCTGACTTTTCGGGTGTGGTCAATGCCGTCTCGACCCACTCCATAGCAGTTTTGAATTGCAAGCCTGCAACTAATACAGTAGTCCGGCTGTGTTTAAAGTACTCGTGCTGTGGATCGATACGCAGCATGCTGTCTTTATCACAGTTTGAATTTTCATTCCCTCCCATACAATGGCCACAGTATCAGATATCTGTGCAGAACTGAGACTCGATGTCTTGAACTTCCTTGCCTCCCATGGAGGATGGTCTGACTTCTCGCGGGATGCAAGTCAATCCGACAACCCTGTACTGGGGATTTCAACCCAGTATGCAGAGATGAGACAATCCACCAATAAGCATCACGCTAAGGGGTTGATGGTCACGGCTGTCTATGCTGCTTTGGAAGCCTCCGAAGTGAGGTTTCGAACCCTTGATTTGCAGATTTACTCTCTTAAGCAAGAGATGGGTTTGCAGGAAACAGAATGTATTAGACTGCAGCACAACTTGGAGTCTGAACTCCAAACTCTGCGGAATGAAAAGGATTCATTATTGCATCATTCAGCCCAGGCTGGTGAACAGGAAATATGTATGTTGAAGCAGGAGTGTGAAAGTTTCAGACAGGATAAGAGTCAGGCTGTGCAAATGAATGATTTGCTGAGTGCTGCGAATGATCAGTTCAGTGACGAAATGGGTGAGCTTCAAGACGAGATCAACCAGGTACGTAATGACTTAGAAGTAGCTTACAGGGACAATCACGAATTGAGCACCACGTATCGAGTTTTGCAAAAGCAAGATCAGGTTGATATGGATGCTGCAAGTGTGAATCAATATGAATGTAGAACTAAGATGGCGACACTGCGCCATCAGCGAGAGGTTCTGGCTGGCCATATTAAGGCAATGGGAGGTGTAGCCCCTGCCTTTCATTCGTCATTAGAAGGGGAGTTATCTGATGATGACATTTCACAATACAATGCCCAGTCATGCCCCTACTATGGCCCAGACTCCACACCATGCCATCCACAGCATGGCGGAACCCTGCCCCCAACTCCCCAGGTCACACGTCGGCGACGTCGTGATGCTCATCATGGTAAACGCCAACATGGCAGCGCCCATGATGGGGGGGGAGCAGGCCCAAACCTGGTTCCGACGGTGCCTCCGGTAGCCGTTATTAATGTGAAAGACAGGCAAGAGATAGAAACCATGATTGAAAGAGTGATAGACAATATTCCTCTTCCTGAGAAGAGTATGAGGGCTATTAAAACCCAGATTAGACAGCTTTTTCAAGAAGCTGGCACTCAGGAAGGTATTGTCCGTGCTGTGGCTGAAGCTGCAGCTCATGCAGCCTTGGATGGTGCTCGAGACACTCTACCTTTGCCTGATCGACCCACTAATCCCCTACAAATGGCCTACTCTGTTCAGCAAATTGCTGACAGCGTCAGTCAGAGGAGCCCATCTGACAACCTCAGCTGTCACTTGGAAAAGGTACGTTCTAAATGCGAGATGCTTAGCCTCGCTGTAGAATATCAGGTCCAAATACTACGCCAGACCATCGATCCTGGTTTATGGGCCAAACTCCCCGAAGCTGTTCACCAGGATGGGAACGCTACCTTTGACGAGGTCGCAGCTGAGTTCATTTCTGCTCACAGTCCAGGTGTAGTAGGAGTGATGCTCGCATATCCTGTGAAGCAGAATGCAAAAGAAAGTCCAGCGACTTACCACCAGAGACTCTGGATGGCCTACCAAGCAGGAAAGCACCTGGCACAAGAAGCTGCAGATGTAGATCTTATTGAATGTACGACCTTGTTCCTTAGGAACATGATTCCAGCAGTAAGAGAAAAGGTATAGCCAACCACTTACCCAAATTCGGATAGGTTTGCCAATATTCTTCGGAAAACCAAGAGGGTGTATCAACTGTATATCCATGATTTGGGCTCCGGTTCCAAGAAGGTAGCTGCCGTGGAACCCGCTTTGGGGACCATGACACACTACACAGTGGAAGGGCAGGCTCAAAGCCAACAGGCCCAACATCCGCCAGCCCCTCCAGCTGGTAACCAACACCCCCAACAGGCCTATCAACAACAACCACATCAACAGCAGCAATGGGGTAAGAACCAGAATTGGCATAAGAATAGGAAGCATAAGGGTAGGGGTAAACCGCAACAGAGAACGGGTCCTTCATATAGGGAGATAGCGGAAGAAAATCAGAAATTTCGAGAGCTCCTGGGACAAGTGCACTCTGTGGCAGATGCTGTTCCCGCTCAGACCCTTGTGGCGGTACAACCGGTAGCACAGGCCACAACCGGCCATGGAGACACCGGAGGTACAGGCCCTCAGGCCCACACGGGTCTGAACCCAGAAGCTCCTCCTTATATAGCATCAGTACAGCATGGTGAAGTCATTCACGCAAGCCAGGCCCAACTTCTGCATGCTTCCGGCAGTACGGATTGACAATTACAAGCCCCAGTCCATGTTGTAAACAAGCTGGTCTTGGATACAAACGGAAGGCCCTGCACCGAGGCCGAGGTCTGGGGCCGCCAACTAGTAGTTTTGCTAGATGCAGGTGCAGCTGTATCTGTGCTACATGATGAACACCTGGACATGTCCCCTTGGTCCACCGGACAGAGGACCAACATGTCAGGAGTTGACGGTACTAGGCTACCTGCATACCGCTCTCTACCCTTACCAGTGGAGCTAGGCCATTTAAAGGCCTCACACATTTTCCAACTGATGGTTCTGCATGATCATCCTAGTATTATAGGGATCGACTTCCTTGTGCCACACGGCTGTGTGGTGGACTTAGCTAATATGCTATTGATACAGATTCAGGGTCAGTATCACACCATTTTGATTCCTGACTCACACATTGTGGCAACGATATCTGCCAATGATGAAGAGTAAGACGTCATAGATTTGTTCAAGAATCATGAACTTTTCCCAAAACTCCTACCTATCCTGCAACGACATTTGGATGCGTTTGCAGTTAACAAGCATGACTGTGGTAGAATGCACACTGTCATTGAAGTGCCAGGCCCGGCACATGACAGGCAAAGGCAATATCCTTTCCCAACTGAGGCCTTGCCTTCCCTTAGAGAAACAATCAAGTCATTCCTCAAGCAAGGAGTAATCAGAACTTGTGTTTCCACTGCCAACTCCCCAGTATGGCCCATGAAAAAACCCACAGGTGCCTGGAGACTTACTATTGACTACAGGAAACTGAATCAGGTCACCCCCAGTTGTTCCCCAACTGTAGCATCAGCACCAGATGTCCTACGACTTCTAACCCCTGACTTGAAATGGTTCGGTGCCCTGGACATTTCCAATGGTTTTTGGTCATTGCCATTGACCCTTAAGAGTCAATATAAGTTTGCCTTCACCTTTGAAGGAAGACAGTACAAGTGGACTTGCTTGCCACAAGGATTCCATAACAATCCATCCCTCTTCCATCTCCACATGATGGATGCCCTCAAGAGTTTCTCTACTCCCCAATGTCTCTAATAGTATGTGGATGACCTGCTGCTAGCAACAGCCACACAGGAACAACATTTGGATCTCTTGGATGAACTATTGACTCTCATTCAGAAAGCAGGCTTGAAATGCAACCCAGAAAAAGCACAATTGTGTCAGAAAGAAGTACTCTTTCTGGGTCTAAAAATAGCTGACCAAGGCCGAAGCCCTACCTGGAGGAAGGTACAGGGATTACAAGACTTGCCATTACCTACCAGTGTGGCAACTGTTCAAAGGTTTCTAGGTATGGTAAACTATTCGAGAGATTTCATTTGTGATTTTGCTCAGAAAGCTGCTCCTCTGTATGAATTACTCAAAAAGGATGTACCATGGACTTGGAGCCCTATGCACACCCAGGCTGTGACATCACTGAAGCAGGCCTTGGCCTCCGCCCCAGCACTGGTGAACCCCAATCCAGCACTACCATTCCATCTGGAGTGTGCCACCTCTGACATTGCTATGTCAGCAGTACTGGCCCAGAAGGTGCATGGCACCTTGAAACCCATTGCATATGCCTCACAGCTCTTGAGCCCAGTGGAACAGAAGTACGTCTTTGTGAAAGGAACCTTCACACCTACTGGGCTGTCAAACACTTCTTGTATATCATTGGGTACTCACCATTGATCATTAACACTAACCATACACCAACCACCTTCCTGTTCTCAGACAGAGTGAAGGATGGGTCAGTCTCTAACACCAGACTGACGCACTGGTCACTTCTTCTCCAGGACAGGGATATACAGGTACAACTGACTAAAGTTCCATCTATGTTAGCTCATGGTCTCCTTTTCCAGGAAGAACCCCATGACTGTACACTACAGTCACCTGATCTTCCTGATCCAGGTCCTTTCTTCCCTGCCACGCCACAAGTACTCAAGAGTACCTCTTTGTGCCGTATCTTTACTGATGGTTCAGCAACCTACTATCAGAGAGAACAGATTGCAGAGATGGGTATTTTGGTTATTTACCCTTATGGGAACACTGTCAAGATATCTAAGCGCTGTAGTGTAGCATCATCACAATATGCCGAGATGGCAGTGGTGGCCTGTGCCCTCGAGTTCATCCAACATGGAACCGAGGATACCATCATTTTTACAGTCTCTAACTGGGTTTGTTGTTCCCTTACAGAATTTCTTCCCTTCTGGCAGAAGAACTCCTTCCTCTCTTCTGATGGCAGTCCAGTGAAATATAAAGAATTGGTAATATACATACATGCACTGGCACAGAAATTTGCACGCAAACTCTATGTACACAAAGTTAAAGCCCATTCTCTCCATGACCCCTATCATGCCTTCAATGACACAGCAGACACCCTTGCTAAGGAAGGGGCCCAAGGGGGGATGTCTGGATGATGGACCTTCCAGAGGCCAATGCAGCTGTACATATTGCAGCTCTCAAGAAGAAACCTGAACCTTTTTCCCCCTTGGACCTCTCCGCGGCCCAACAACTTGACACTGAACTCAAAGAGGTGTTCAGATTCCTTGATAAAGGTACTGAAGAAAAACTTCCCACACATAACCCCTATCGAAGGCATGAAGGTAAGTTACGCTTGTCACCAGATGACAAGCTCATTTGGTTCCAACCAGATGACTCTACCGCTAAGTTTTGGGTAATTCCCAGACACCTAAGATCTGAATTCTTGCACCAAGTGCATGACACTCCTACTGGTGGACACCAGGGAGCAGCAAATACCCTCCAACGACTCAAGACCACCGCCTGGTGGCCTGGTATCACCAAAGATGTTAAACAATACATAGACAACTGTCTTGTTTGTGCGCAAAACAATCCCATCCCTACCAAATGAAATGCCAAACTTTTACCACAAAGACATTCTGGCCCTTGGCATGCCATTAAAATTGATTTCATTGGCCCTCTGACCAACACCAGCAGAAATAATAAATATGCTCTTGTGGTAACTGACCTCTTCTCTAATTGGGCAGAAGCTTTCCCCACTAAGACATGTACAGCAAAGACTACTGCCAAAATCCTGGTAGAACAGATTTTGTCCAGGTGGGGTCTACCTCTTAAGGTAGACTCTGACAAAGGAACCAGTTTCACAGGTGAGTTGATGAAAGAATCCCTTGAACTCCTTGGAGTTCAGCAGAAGTTCCACATACCTTACCACTCTCAATCCTCAGGTCAAGTAGAAAGAGCCAACAGACGGATCAAGCACATGCTTTCCAAATTCATTGAGGACAATCCCAAAACTTGGGATTCCCTATTGCCTTTATTCCTTATGGCAATTAGGGGCACACCCTCAGCCACCACCCAGCTCACACCCTTTGAGGTAATGACTGGTAGACAAATGAGATTACCTGAACACCTGTTGTTTGACCTGCACATCCCCACTGCAGACCACGTGTCTGTGGACCAGTATGTGGAAAAACTCAGAAAAGACCTCATACACACACACTTGTATGCTGCAAACTGCATGGGCAAGGCCCAGCAACAATCCAAAATACAGTTTGACAAACACGCACAAGAAGTGGATTGGCAAGTTGGAGATCAGGTAATAGTACTTCGATTTGCACATCCCACCCACTCCTTCTCCAATAAGTGGGAAGGCCCATACCCCATTGTCAACAAGCTCAGTCTGGCAGTCTACCAAGTTAGATTCCTCCACAACAACAAATTGACTGACAAATGGTTACATGCAAACCAGCTGAAACTGTATAAAGGAGCTTAAATTACTTTTCCTCACCCCATTGGGTGGAATTGCACTAACATACTAATCTTTTATCTTCCTTTTCAGATACACTGACAAGATGGCTATCTTGTTCCATTATTTCCTCCTCTCAGGAGTGATCCCCTGCATCCAAGGCACGGTACCAGACCTCCTACAACACCTCGATCTTCCAGCACCTCCTTCAGAGGGAGTATCCATCAATATACCAGACAGTATGATCACTGTCCAGGAAGGTTCCGATGCTTACCTCACTGCCACTGCTCCTGACAATCTACCCTTCAAATTGAGTGGCAAACCACAACACAAGGACAAATTCTCCCTGTGGCCAAACTCTCTAAGGGAACTTTCCAGGGTTGGCCCAATGCTAAATTATCCCCAAATGGTTCACTGTCCTTGTTACAAACCGCATTAAGACATTCTGGTTTGTACAACATAACTGCCTTAACAGATCCTTCTTACTGTAATTCTTTGTCCAAAGATTCTGCTCGCAGATTTTGTGCTATACACCACATGGCTTCTGCAGCCGTGTACCTCTCTGTGTTACCACCCACTGATAAGCAGATTTGGAATGTCCAAAGCATACCCCTGGTCCCCGTAGTAGTCTACCAGCCACTGCCCTCCCAGGTTCTTTGATTAATAACTTACAGTTTATGCATATACCTGTTTTGTTTAATCTTACTTACTGGAATATGAAAGAGTTTGGTATGTGTCACAATACTAATACATTGGCATTTTATAGTACATTATTACTTGATAGTTTAGCTGCATTTCAGATTTGTACACAAGATCCTATTGCCGGGGTCTATTCTACTGAACATAGAGGCAACTTCAGGAGGAAGCCCTCTCCTGATAATCTAACTCATAAATGTAACAAATGTGAAGTTGACAGTTCTGATGTTATAGGTGCAACAGGTACTGTCACAGGTCTTTTTGGTACGGCTATGTCTATCTGGAATAAAGCAGACATTGCTGCTATCAAAAGTCATTCTGCCAAGTTCTCCACTGGCTTGGTCAATAACATTTTACCTCCATTATTGCATGGTGTGGATGGCCTCAGTCAGGAAGAAAGATACACTGTATACAACATGCACGACATTGCTAAGGCATTCACTGATTCTAAAGATAAGATCAACACACTGAAACATCAGAACAACAATGAAGCAGATAAACAATACATTGCTAGAGAGATACTCTGCTCTGCTTATGGCTCCTACATTATCACTACCATCAATAACCTCTTCCATGATCTAGAATCTGGAAGAATTCCTGATATTGTACATGATAGATGCCTTTCCAAATGGTATTGTCCAAGGTGTAAAACCACTAGCTGTGTTTCCATGTGCATGCAACAGATTTTGACTATTCCTCTCTCCACAGCTAGGAATTTGGTGTTTGTGACCAGACACCCTAATACTGGTCCTTGTTTCACGGCTAAGAAATGTTCCATAACAGATACCATGTTTGTTTCTTTCACTGTCTCCTTACCATGCTTTGATCCCACTACAGCTTTGTTCGACAAGCTTGCACTGGTACATTCCATTGGGCATTTGGACGAAGAGATCTACAGAGAATGCCTGGACCTACCACCTCTACTGGTCTACCATTCTTTCCTGGATGCCTGGGTGGCTCCGCACACGGACTGCTGTGTGAAAAAGCAATATATCTATCTGTGCCAATGTGATGTGTTTGATGTGATATGGCCTGTTTGTGGCTACTCTCCAGACAGCATTGATTGGACTTTCACAATGGATGATGACATCACTGCAAATGGCATCAACTCTTTCGACTCAACTTTGGCTCCGGATAAGCTCTACCAATCCTATCGTGATTAGGTTCATTGCCTGTCAACACGGATTTCAAAGATGACCTACACCTGCCCTGTCCAGTTGCAAAAGTGGAGACTGCCTACTGTGCACTCACAGTACAATTCTGATGGTGAATACTGCGTTGTTACAAACTACAAAACTTACAGATATGGTTCTGTTACTTGTACTATTGATTACCTCAATTTCTGTTTTGTCCCCCACCAGAAGACTGCTATTGGACATACTGTTATAACCCCCGTTCCCCTTATGGATGCAGACATTATTGATGGTAACCCAGATTATTTACTCACACTGTCAGAATACTTGCCATACTTTAATGTACACATAGACCCACTCACACTTACAGTGAAATCACTTTTAGACAGGAAAGACACACACCCCATCCACATCATCAATAATATGACCAAAGCTAATGAAGCTGTTCTTGACTTGATTAATAATGGAGATATGAATAACGCATTAACTAACACCTGATTAGAGATTACTTTTAAAGGTTTTGTTATTATATAAGCATTTTTAATTTTCACTTTGATCATTATGCTTTGCTGCCTACGGTGCACACTACACCAACACCGTGAGCAGCTCGAGTTCCTTTACAAGGCTCACGCATCGAGATTGTAAAGGACCACTGCTCCTGTCCTTTCCCTTGACATTTGCCTGTGTTGCCCTTGGAGGCTACGAGGGGGGGAATGTTACATGAGGTCCCTGCACCCTAACTGGTACCCTCAGAGATACACCATAGACAGCTAATGCTTAGATATAGGTTATACTAATATTTAGGGCTAAGAGCATCTACCGTATAAGAGTAGATGTCAGGATATGAATGCATATTGTTGTAATCCACTTTGCTTGCTTATACACATATATTCTGCCATGTATTTTCTGTGTATTTCTTACTTGTAAGATGCCAAGACACCTGTGTCCTTGAAGTAATTATAATACATAAGACGGCATTGCCATCTTTTGGTGATTTGTACTACTACACTTAGTAATGTAAGACTCTGTATTAGAACTCTTTTGTTCTCAAACTGATGACTTTACAGAATTGTATAATGTTATATTGGACCATGGAGCCACCTCTAATTTAGCCAATAGGGCTCATCTCTGTAACTAGAAATGTTTCTATCTTTTGGTAACCATAGAAATTATCATAGGTATATAATGTAATGCACAAGCTTTACACCTCGGAGACCAGCGAAACCCCAAGAGACTACAGAGAAACCTCGAGGTGTAGGGAATGCTTAGCACTGGCTCCCGGTTCGTATTGGTAAGAACTGCTTAGGGCAACTGTGATTTATCCCTTTGGTAGTAATAAACTTGTTTATTACTCTAATGCAACGTGTCTGTGATTACTTGCATTCCCAATATCGTCAAGAATCTGAAAGTGAGGTTTAGACCTCTCAACAGTGGGCACAGGTGGAGTCATGGGCCCAGCTGGGTATCCAATCAGATGCCCAGCATGGGTCCAACAGTGGATCCCTTACATGGTGGGGTGTGCAATGACATTGCGCCCCACAGATGTCCGAGGACCAGTGACTGTGGCAGGTAGTAGGAGGGCAATGCCACTGGCCCACTCTGATGGCACCAAAGCAATGCAGTGGGACAGGGGGCATGTCTGCAGGCTAGGGGTTGACATCACTCTTAGTGGGGGGATCACATGCATTGCCTCGGGGGTGGCTGGCTTTTGCTGGTGCCCCTGTGAGAGCTATGGGTGTTGTGGGTGTTTGAGGGGGCCATCACACTTACTGCTGTGTGCTGGAGCAGGTGGGTGGCATCATGCACCCATATCCTGTGGCCCTGGTGGGTTGGTGGGCTGTTCACCCTGTCCTGTAGGGTATGCACAGGGTGTGTAGGGGATTTATAGTGGAGTTATCACTGGTGTGCCCTGTGCCTCATATGCACCCCCATGGCCAGCACCATGTACCTTAGTGTATGGTGCTGACCTGCCCCTCACCCACCCCCGGTGTGTTGCTCCTCACACGGCTGCAGGATTGGGTGCATATGTGCAGTGCACCATCCTTAGTGCATCCCACGTGGGGGCTCATAGGGTGCAGAATGGTTGCACACCCCAGATATGCATACGTAGCCACTCCACCCCATTTGAGCATAGGGCCCAATGTGCTTAAAGCTGTTTATTTGATGTTTGCAGGCATCCCAAAACCCCTCTATGTGTTATTGCCCACTGACCTCAATGAGGTTTATGGAAATGTTCTCTGGGATGGGCAGGCTAGCAGGGGCATAATTGAAGGTTGTGGCTCAATGGCCCAGCACCTGTATACTGTATCAAAAACATATAATAATAAAATGGTTTGGCTATGGGAAAAGGGTGTTAAAATATGCTACTGTACATGGATGGGGGATTTTTTTTTATATTAAAAAAAATTTAGCCAGGAAAGGAGGGATGGGGAACTCAACACAATGTGAAATGTTGCATAGTTCAAAGTGGTCCACTTACACCAACATCACTGGGAAAGTTTTCATCCATACATCTCTAGAAAAGAGGGAGGTCTCTACCTAAGAAAACAATTTTGGGATGGGGGTCAGGATAGGAAGAAGGGTGTCCATGAAGTGATACAATTCGCTCCAGGCTCAGTGCCAGCAATTTTTTTAAAGAAGGTTAAGGAAGAATGGGACAGGGATTTGAAGTTAGAAAAAGGCCATGAGGGGGAGGAGAGTGGCCATAGAACTAACACTGGCCACCTTGACATAGATATAATTGTTTTAAAGTTGTTTTTATTGTTTTTATTATTAATATAATTCTGGTCTTAAGTGCAAATACTGATAATTTTGTAGAATACTCAACATTTGGTCCTGTATACTCAGGACCCTATTGTTCATGGCATTCACAAACTAATATCTAGGACATACACAACCCTACCCTTCATACTTAATCTGCTGTCCCTCTCTCTCTCTCCCCTTATCTGGGTTTACTTACTGTGTAATGCAATTGTGTGGCCTGTAAAGCATTCTGAGATACTGGGTGGGATTTTTAAAAGTCAATATGGGCAAAACTTCAAGTTACATTGGATGGGATTTTCAAACAGTCATAAAATGGGTGAAACTCCTAGTCACATTGAGTGTGATTTTCAGAAGTCACTATATGGGGCTAATTTCAAAAGATGGACATATCTTCAGAATTACTAGCTGTTTATGGTACTTCACATTCAGTTTTTGGATGAAGAAATGCTAGTAATAGAAGCAAATGATAGACCAGGTTCTACTTCATTTGAAAATTGTGTCCAGGCACATTTATGCCTGAACTTTGTAAACAGGAGATAACTAAGTCACAGTTTTAAACTTTTAATAATTTACTGTCTATGTGCTGGCTTTAAAAATTGGCATGGGGCAATTTTTGTATGTTGACATAGGCTTTGACCCTCTTTGTGTATAAAGGGTGATTTGCAACACTGGATGTCTTCAATTCTATTCCATTCTATTCTAAAAAGAACTACAGACCCATCAGGTTAACATCAGTATTGTGTAAGGTTTTGGAAGGGATTCTGAAGGAAGAGACTGATGATTATAAAAGGAGAGAAGGTTTGATAGATAAATCGTACCATGGGTTTACAAGAGGAAGGTCCTGCCAGATGAACCTGCTGGAAATCTTTGAAAAGGTTAGCAGTGCATTAGACAATGGAGATCCTGTGAATGTAGTCTATTTAGACTACAGTAGGGGTGGGCAGATATCGAAATTTTACCGGATATTGGATCCAGATGCCCTGTGACTATTATCTGATTGGATACAGTTTTGCACTGGGTCAGAAAGTAGTATGTTGTGAAAAAAAATGCAACCTGTTAAACATTCCCTTAATCTGTAGTGCAGCGAGACAAAGGCTCTGAAGGTATTAAGTACCAACTGAACTTTTTCACAGAGGCTGCCCATACTGTAATCCAATATTTCCTGCTGCACAGCATCTGCGCTCATAGGTCCATAATGAAGAAAGTTAACAAACAAAACATAAAAATACAACCAACAGTTACTGGCATTCAAAAAAAAAATTCTGCCACAGATCACCTCAAAATACAAAGTCGCGATCTCACAAACAAATACACACTCTGCTATCAGCTTCCTCAATGATGACAGGCACAACAATGCCAGAGATACGATTGCTACTCCTCACATTCCCCCAGATAAAAAGAAAAAAGCCATATCATCACATAAAGCATGTTTCATTTTGCAGGACATTACAAATTATTACCTTGCCAATCATAGAAATGAAGTAACTTGAAGATCTGTCACGGGATTGCAGTTTTCAGACAAGCATGAATTCAACCAAGGATTGTATATCTTCCATGATATCATGTAGATATATTAAAAAGACAAGTGTCATCGTTTTAATAAATGAAAGGGGGATTATTTGGCCCAAAGGGATACTCTGTGCTCCATACCTATAGCTGTCATACTTCCAGGTAATATTTCAAGTCTGTGTAAACAACACTTATATTGCCATTGAGGTAGCTGGAATGGCTAGCGATGGACTAGACTTGTGAGTAAAAGTGTGCTTGTTGTATAGGAATCTCCTCAAAATTTAAAGGCAAATCTTTTTAAAGGTGTTTGGAATTAACATACCAATCTTTCACTGTTGGTTTTTGTGTGGCATCCATCTTCAGTTGATCAATCAATTGCTTAAACATGATCTGTGTCTATTGCTTTCTGGTGGTCTTATCTGGAACATGGTTCCATCTTTGATGGCGAGGGGTTCCGATCAGGAGTGGAGGTGCTGTTCCATATGTGTGTTGCGGTGGGTGGAGGCCTCATCCATGTGCTGTAGTTCTCTGACAGCTTCCTCTGTTGTCTCAAATGTCTTTTGGTAATCGTTGATTATAACTGGGGAAGGCTGGTGAGCATGTGTTCTAAAGCAGTCACTACCTGACCTGATATATACAGCAGTATCTGGGTCGGGTCAGATAGGGTCAGAAATAGAGATGTGCGAAATTGACAAATTTCATTACACCAAATATTTCATAAAATTCACCCATTTTATGAAATAGTCTGCAGAAGCGAAATTCAGAATTTTACCTGCAGAAAGTGAGGTTTCACCTGTGGAATGTGAAATTTCACCTGTGGAAGGAGACATTTCTCCTGCAGAAGGTGAAATTTCACCTACAGAAGGTGAAATTCCACCTTTCACAGGAGAAATTTTGCCTTATGCCAATGAAATGTCACATTACACAGGCAAAATTCTGAATTTCGTACAGCAAAATTTCTGATTTTGCTGGAATTTCACTAGAGAAATACAATTTCATAACATCTCTAGTCAGAAAGTTGAAACTCCGACCGGTTCAGTTTATCAGATTGTATATCCACTCATCCCAAGACTACAGTAAGGCATTCAATAAAGTCCCTCATAGTGAGCTTATAGAGGTCCTGCTTAACATAGGATCACATGAAAACTTAATTTCCTGGATAGAATCATGGCTTTCAGGTAGGAAACAATATTTCCACTTGATGGTCATAGATCAAATTGGGTGGATGTTACTAGTGGTGTACTCAGGGATCTGTGTTGGATCCATGCCTCTTCAACATTTACATGTCATCTATGAGTTGTGGAGAGAGTGTTTAGATCTCGAAGTTCACAGATAACACGAAGCTGGGTTCTGTGATTCAAAATAATGAGGAAGCAGAGAGAATGCAGAGAGAACTGTGTAGTTTAGAGAGAGATGGGCCAGCAAGTACAGAATTGAACTTAATTTGGAAAAATGTTTCTGTTATGTATTTGGGTAAAAAGAACACTAAGGCTGAATATATGCTTGATGGACATATTTTAAAGAAGGTAACTGAGGTAAAGGATTTGAGGTTAATAGTACTGTACGCAAAGACTTAAAAGTTCAAATCTAGCAGTAAGGTCATGACTAAAAGGGCTGGAGGAATACTGGGATGTATTAGGCGGCATATTGGAAGCAAAGATGGAAAAGTAATACTCCCGTTGTACTTCTCTTTGGTTACACCACATCTCAAGTAATGTGCACAGTATTCAGCACCAAACACAAAGACAGATATTAAACTTCTGGAGGTCATACAACATTGTGCCACAAAAGTAATAAAAACAGTAAAAAAACTGAAATACAGGAACATATTAACTACACTGGATTTGTGTTCATGAAAATACAAAAGACTGAGGGTGGAATCTGCCTGGTTTATGGGGCACTCACCAATGATGATTTGTGGGATATTTTGAGATTAGAGCAAAAAGTCTGTGATCACAACACTAGATCGCATATGTTATAGCTAAAGGGTGAAACATGCAGAACTACGAAAAGAGTGGCATGGTTTACCCAAAGGGTTGTGGCCATATGGAATGTTTTTCCCTAGAAGTAGTGGGAAGTAAAAATATGGGGAGAATTCAAGAACAAATTGGATAACTACTGTCAAGAGAAGGATATAGATGGCTACTCTCTTTGAGCTAAGGGTGAGCTATTGTGGGGCATGTGTCCTTATTAGATCATATTAAAACATATGAAACCTATAAACATTATTGTGAGATTAATGATCTGAGAGGTGTATTTGAGCAATAACAGAATATGAACATAACAAACAACGGTTGCTACTCTAGTCATTTCTAATGATTTCACTTGACCAAATGTCAATATGGGAAAATAGCTTAGCATTAAATATTTATTAGAGAATTGTCTAACTCTATGGTCAGCCCATTAGCACGGTGGAAGTGATTTTGCCCTTCTGATGCTCATGATCCAGGGTCAGGACCATTGGTGTGCCAGCGAGGAGGAGTATAGTGTGTACCTTAGGGTGCTTGCACCCTTGAAGGAGGGGCTCTGAATCCCACTACTCTACCATCACCTTGGTGATAGCAAATGGCGGTGTAGTTGAGGACTCAATGAGCAAAAGGTGGTTACTGATTTGCTCCACATTTGATTTGAATGTGTGGGTCTAGAGCTTCCTAAATTCAGCATTTAATGGGTCAGGAGAAAAAATGGAGAAAGGGATTGTGACAAGCCTGGAATTGTCTGGTACTTTTGAGCTACACTCTGTCACTAAAGTCTTATTAACCAAGGGTACACTAGGCTGAGACTGGAGCCCATTTTTGGGACAGCAAATGCAGAGGATCGAGGAGTGCCAGGTAGAGATGTGAAGTTATACCTAGCTGGTAAGGTTTCGGCAAAGTGGAAAAATTTGACTGTATGAATTCCTTTGCAAAGTTCTCATTTTATCCAAACTTAACACTTCATCACTTCATCACTTCACAATGAGTTTTCATGGTGAAGTGACACTTTTTCAGGTGAGTTTATAGAGAATTGAAAACTTTGTTGACGCATTTCATATCTTCTCTTAAAATAGTGCCACTTTGCCTGCCAAAAACTTCATGACGTTGGCTCTTCACACTTTTCAAAGTTGGCACAGGTTTCAAGGTAGTTTGCATAGTGAAATCCACCAGTATTACACATTTCTTGTGCTGGGTTGATTGTGTTGTAGCTGGGAGGCTGCCTTGATAAAGCTAAATGGAGCAGGACAGAAAGAAAGAGACAACAAATATAAAGAAATAAATATTTAATTCTTAGAGGGCTATAAGAAGAGCCATTATACATACAGTGAATAGCCTCTGGAACCACAGAAACAAGTTAAAAAGGACATTAAGTGCACTAAGGGGAAGACAGAAATGAGTCATTGGCAAATTTATTTTGGCTTTAAACTGTGTCCCACAAGCACAGTTTGACTTGTAAATTCAACCAAGACACTTTAAATCCCAGTGAAGGAACTGGACTAGCATGCAGTGAAACAGACTACAAATGGGGGGAGCATTTTGAGGTCAGCATTGAATATTGATTACTTTATTTTCCTTTAGGCTGGTGAGGTTGGCACACCACTGCTGTACACTGTTAATGTTGTGGTGTGGTGGCAGAGTCTACAACCCATTAAGATGTCTATGACACAGTGCTGAGCTGCAGAAATAGTTAATATTCATTGCTAAGTTCCAGGATTATACCCCTGTAGTCTTTGCTTTATTACCATGCCATTACTATATTCTCCCTGCTCCCATAAATTTATAAATTGTATAATAATATCCATAATAACCCATAAAGAAACATAAAAAACTACTGAAAATAAATTAAATGTAGGTCCTTGTATTGCCTTTCACAATTATTTGCTATGCAAGGATGAAGATTTCATTTTCTTTTTGTTTCTTTTGTATGTTTTTGAAAATGCTATATATTAATTGAAATTTAAACACAGTCACTTCTAAATGGCAGTGAAACGTGCATATTGTACTGTATATTAATGTGCTACTTTCTCAGTGGGTTTTCAATATGGTACAGTGCCAAAGGCTTTATGAAAGTCAAGATGGACTCTGTTTATCTTCCATCCCCAATCAAACTTTTTTGATAAAAAAGTAAAGCAGTTTTGTTTGTGAAATCATGTTGCGTTCCAAAGAACAGCCCATTTTCTTTCCTGTGCTGAAGTGACACATATTTTATGTTTGATCTATACAGTACACTTTGGGAAGCATGAGATAAGGCTCAAGGGTTTGCAGTTTTATTTGTAGGTTTGTACTTTTTCAAAGCAACACAAATAACTTGTTTAAGTTCTGGAACATGCATGTAAAAAGAATTAGAGCTAGACGTGTTTGCATTGCATTGCTAAAGTGTAGTTTAATTAAAAAGAAGTAACTTTAGTATGTGGCCTGGCTCCAAGTGGGTTACTGACAGGGAGTACTGCCACGTTTAAATTGCTGTACATGATCAGTGGTATAGTTGTAAATAATAAGGATTTCATTTCTTTTTAGCCATAGTTTTACCAGGAGAGACACACTAAGCTGAAAGCTTGTTTACAGGTGCAATCTGGGAGCACAAGGAAGTTAAGTGACTTGCTCAGGGTCACACAGTATGCAAGTGGGGGCTATGGGATTCAAACCCAAGTCTCTAGGCTTGCAGCTCAGAGCCTTAAGCCACTGCACTATACAGCCTCCTAAATATAAATCCAGATCCCATTTGGACAGTATCAGCATTTTTGCCAGCATTGTGACAGTTTTAAAAGGAGCCTGATGCTCATACAGTACCCCTAAACTCCCTATGAAAGCTTTTAAAGGGCACAGTAAATACGCATGTAAGGGGGCACACTTACTCTGAATGCCAACAAAAATGTAATCACATTGAATATGGCAAAAACAGTTTTAATAAAAGTAGCATTTATTTGCATTATATTGCTAATGAGTGGCTCATTTAAATGTATTTTCAATTGTATGTTGGGAGTGCTTACATTTTCAATCAGTAATTTATGTTTGGTATCCTCATTTAAGGTGAAGTAATGTCAAGTTTGGCTATACACATGATGGAGGACAAACACACTGATTTTAACAAGTTGCTAGGGATACAGTGGAGACAAGATCATGAGAATGTGCTTAATGAGCAGTTACCATAGTTACCAACTGTGAATGCTTTAAAATTTCCTAAAGCAGCATTTTGTGTTGGTGAACTTATTTACCTTTCACATTTTAAGGGTGTCAGGCATGAATGTGTCTTTTATGTGTATTGCATTTTGCCTGGAAAGCTGTTCTGACAGACACACTGAAGTAAGAGAACAGTTTCTGAGACACAAGGGAACTTGCCGTCTTCATAGAAGGGCAAGGCTGATTGTCCCTGGCAGTCCTCCCAGCAGCTGGTGCCAGTATCAAAGCTGAAGTCAAAGGGGGAGGGTTGGGAGTGGGGACAGGTGACAGCAGGAATGAGGGAGGGGCTTACAAGACAGGTGTCAGGCAGGGATTGGACAATGTGATAGAGAGAGAAAGAGAGAGGGGAGAGGGAGCAACAAAAAGAGGGCACCCAGCCACAGCAAGCCCTTTCTGCTTGCTGGCTAAACACTGCTGGGTGCTTTTGAGCTTATGGTCTGAGCTCCAGGACCAGAACACTTAGTCAGCTATTTTCCGTTTGCTCTATCCCTCACTTTTATAGACGAGGTCCAATGGTTTTACACATTTTTTTGCCATTTGGCAACTTGCGCCCTGCCCTTTTGTGAGGTTTTCCAGGCAGCTGTGAGCTGCATTTTTTTTAGAGTCCAGCGGAATACGCTTGGCGAGTTGCATTGAGGCCAGGTCGAGGAGGAGCTGCGATTGCGATTTGCATTGCTTTTGGCGTCTTGACTGGAGATCGAGTTTTGGCTTGTACCCAGGAGCCCTGCTGTGAGAACAGACCCTGCAGGAGCAGTTTAGCCAGGTATGGTGGTGGGGGGGGGGTTACATCTGTGCTGTACATAGCATTGTGCCCAGATCATTGCTGTAATGGAGGATCCTGTGAGTATAGCACTGCGCCAGATGCCTACTTCAGTTTAAAAAAAAAGAAAGTAAAGGGTCAGGATTAGGGCGCTTTCATAGGTGCTCGGCATTTTGGTGGGCTACAAGCACACATCACACATGCGTTAGGGAGTTTGGGTGTTTTGGGCATTTTGGAGTAGGGATTACCAGGCATCTAGTGTACCATGAGGCACATTTGTGAGGCCATCTGATGATGTTTTGTTTACTGCTTGCTAACTGTGGGGCCCAGTTTGGGGACGTGAGGGATGCCACTTTGGCCACGTTGTAGCAGCCATCTTGAGGGGAAACTGTGGGGCCTAGTGGACAGAAGGGGGCAGGATGAAAGCAACAAAAAAAAAATACTCCACATACTGGGAGTTTTTCTTCACTCTCACAGTGGGAATTTTACCAGATGCACAATAAGGTATAGGGATGGAGGAGATATATTTACCCTGCATACCTGGCAGACTGGGAGAGGAGGGATGGCCTGCCGTATGATTTCACTGTTTTTCCCCTGTGGGTCAGAGGGAGTTCAGGATCAAACCACAAGATTTGTGAGGAACTTACCATAGATCAGAACGCCCCCCATCTCTGTTTGCTTTTGTGGGCTGGGTACCGGTGTTTATTGCATCAGGGGCCACATTGTGTACGGTAGTACCTAATCCAATCACCCCCCCACAGAAGCATCAGTTTTGGGGTAAAACAACATCTCGAGAGGCCCCAGGCTGGGGGGCCTGCTCTGGGAATGTAATTGGGCAGGGCACGCCTTTTACAGGGTAAGGGTGGTAGGCGAAAAAAAAAAAAAATAAATAAATAATTGAACCACGCCTGAAGCCATGTGTTTTACCACCCTTAGCAGTAGCAATTTTTCATCAGTGGGACAGCAATGCTTTCTAGGCAGTTTGTTATCTCAGGTTCTTGATATGTTGTGTGCCCTAATGCTGTCTGGGGGAAGGGTGGAGGGATGGGGGGGCAAAAGAACAGTTTGGGGTACAGATGTCAGATGGGCTCTATTCATTATGCTAACTGGTTTTTATGTTGTTGCAGCAATATATTTTGCAGATCGACAAGATGGCCCCCAGGAAGAAGACGACCAGGTATGAAGCCATGTGGCAGTGGGCCCAGATGATGGAGCAAGCCAAGAGACTCCTGGATGCCATGGATGAGGACCAAGGGGGTTAAGCGACAGGTAAGCAGGGTAGGAAGCAGAAGGATGGGGGCACAACTGGAAAAGGGAGGGGGTCACGGGGTGGAAGCGGCCAGCCCGGGAAGAGCTGATACCTGACACCCCAGATGACCCATGGCCTGTACCTCCTCCTACCTGAGTTCCTCCACCATCTGAGCCCCCAGCTGATGCCCCCCAACCCGGGCCGGTACCAGTACCCCCCACACCGCACCAGCACCTGGTACCAGGGGGAGGAGCAGGTGTCCCGCATTAGCCCTCGCCTTCTTCCGAACTGGTTTCATCGGCAAGCTTGATGATCCCTGGGACTGCAGGCCCCCTACAAACAGGTACATCTGACAAAATGGTGAAAGGGACCATTAAGGAATATGTGGAACAGATGTTGGGGGCCATGCAGATGGTGGGGTGGCAAAGTTAGAAAAAGCCCTTCAAGAAATTAAGAAAAGGAAGAGGGGAAATGTCAGGCAGAACCAGTGGCACAGCACCCTCCTGCACAGACTAGCATGGACGAGGGGTACACCAGGGGTGCGCTTGGGCAACCATGTTCCTCTAGCCACCAAGGAGAAGACTTGGAGGGGAGGGGATACGTAGACATATTTTCACTAGCAACCAAGGAGAGTGTGAAGAAGCAGGAAGAAAGGGAGAATGTGGGGGGAAAAGGCATGGCCTCAGGAGTCATGTTGTTGGAAAAGAGGGACAGAGACAAGGCAGAAAAGAGGAATACATGGAACACATAGACAGTGGGGTTCACCCATTTCAGCGAAATTATGCATGAGAAGAAACCTGAACTGGTGAAGCCACTTCTGGCCTATTTCCTGATCATGTGCATTGCCTACAAGATGAGGGGGGTAATAACTGGATCCAGTATGGCAAGATGTTCCGGACCTGGATGGCCACAGACAGTGATGTCCATTGGCACACCCACCATTCAGACATCTGGTTTGAGACCATGACAGTACCGGGGGGTGAAAAAGAGGACTGGGGCAAATCATCTGACATGGGGCAAAAATGCTGTTGGGGTTTCAATAGGGTGTACTGCTCCTGGCCCAACTGTCATTTTCTACACACATGCTCTAAATGTGAGGGGAGCCACTCTGCATCAAAATGCAGGACCCACCCAGCCTACACCGGGAGCCCAACTCACATCCAACAGCACTTTCGGGGGGGATGGGATGCTGGTGGCCGAGTAAGGGGTTTCAATAGGAATTGGGGGGCAAGTCCTTAGTTAGACAAGTTGGCGGTGGAGGGGAGGTCAGGGGGAGGGAAGGTTTTCATTTAGCTGCCACCCTGATAAGAGTAGAAGTCCAGGATACCTGGCTGGCTACCCTGATGAGTGAGCAGCAAGGACTCTAGGGAGGGATTCTGCAAGGGTTTTAACCTTTGTTACAGGGGGAAGTAGGTGGCAACACAGGCAAAAAATCTGTGCTTGGTGAAGGGGCACAAGGACCTTCTCCACAGAAAAATTGACAAGGAAGTGAAGGTGGGGAGAGTGGAGGGTCTTTTTGCGGGGCCCCCATTTCCCAACCTTAGAGTCTCCCCATTGGGCCTGGTACCCAAGAAACAGCAGGGTGAATTTAGGGTGATTCATCACCTGTCCTACCCTGTGAGGGAGTTGGTAAATGACTACATCAGGGAGGATAGTAAAGTGTTGTACGTGATGCTGAACGAAGCAGTTAGACTGATCCAGGTCATGTATACACCGTGGTTAGCCAAAACTGACATTGAGGCAGCTTTCTGCCTTCTACTGGTGAGACCTGAGGATTAGGACTAGCTAGGTTTCCAGAGATGGGGAGCGATTACTACTTCGACAAAGCCATGCTGATGGGCTGTTCGATTGTGTGTGCAGCTTTCGAGACTTTCAGTACCTGGTTGCAATGGTTTTTCAAAGGGAAGGCAGCCCTGGGGCAGTCCTACATTACCTGGATGACTTCCTACTGATGGGGAAGGGCACACGGGGGTGATGGGAATGTTGGAACGATGTGGGGTGATGCGCTGGACCCTGGGGGTACCACTGGTGCCAGATAAAATCGAGGGCCCCAGTCGGTCCACTGAATTCTTAGGGTTAGAGATTGATGCAGCCACAGGGGTCTTCAGGCTACCACAGGGGAAAATCCTTCACTTATGGGAACTGCTGAGATTAGTTCGGGGCCGCAGGAGGGTTCCTCTTCACGTGGTGCAGCAACTGATAGGTCATTTGAACTTTACATGCCAAGCGATTGCACCAGGGTGGGCATTTACATGTCACCTGGTGCAGGCAATGAAGGGGGTCAGCAGGCCACACCATTGGGTTGACATCGAGAAGGGCATGAGGGATGACTTGTGGGTGTGGGAACAGTTTTATGACCAACACAACAGCATTACATTTTGGCAGAATGACTGGGTTTTCAACACTGATCTGATGCTATATACTGATGCATTGGGGAGCCTTGGGATGGGGGCATATTTCAAAGGGAAATGGATCTCAGAACCCTGACCGGAATGGTGGGTCTGTCAGGGCCTGGGAAAAAGATATCACCTTCTTGGAGATTTTCCCAATTTGGGTCGCTGCTCTGGTATGGAGAGAAGCTCTGAGGAACCAGAAAGTCACGTTCTTGTGTGACAATCGGGCAATAGTGGAGGTTCTGAACAAGCAGATGGCTAGATCAGGGAGGATGATGAGGGTTATACAGTAGCTAGTCTTGCAAGGACTGAAGCTAAACTTATCCTTTAGGGTGAGGTGCATTGAAGGGGCATGGAACATCATAGCTGATAGTCTTTCCTGCCTACAGGTGGAACGTTACCGGGCTGTCGTCCCAGAGGCAGAGTGACACAAGACCCTGGTTCCACATCCGGCCTGGGAAATTGGGTGGAAGGAGTTGAACTGTGCTTTCGAAGTTCATGGGCACCAAGAAGATTGAAGGCATATGAATCATCCTGGCAGACTTTTCAGACCTACCGCGGGAGGCAGGGAGTCCATATAAGTAGGCCGGTGACTGAGGATCAGATAACCAGATTCATAGTGGACAGCTGGAAGGAGGGGATGGTGGTTTTGACCATTGGAGTGGATCTAGCAGTGGTGGGCACCATGTGCACCCTAAAAGGCTGGAGGGACCCAGGAAAAGCAACCTGGTTAGGAGGATGATGCAGAGCTGGCAACAGGTGCAAGGAAATGAACCTGATCAGAGGCGGCCAGTATCAGAACTCCTGTTGGGACTGCTGGTAGCAGCATTGCCATCAGTGTGCCACTCCTCCTTGGAGGCAACGGTGTTCACTGCGGTGTTCACCACCATGTATTATGGAGCTTTCAGGGTAAGTGAGGTTGTAGGCACAGGATGAGCCAGGGTTGGGGGGGGGTTCCAATGGGATGACCTTCTTTGGATAAAGAACGCAGTTCAATTGATGGTTAGATGGTCCATCTCAAGACAGACCAGACCCGAAAGAGGGAGATGGTACAGCTGGGAGTTAAGGAGGAATCCCGTATATGTCCAGTCACAACTCTATGATGGTATGCAGCGATCCATCCGGCTGGAGTGGGGCCATTGTTTCAGCATGGAGATGGGTCCTGTGTCACCAGCACTCAGATCACAGCAATAGTGTGGAACATCCTGCTCTTTCTGAGGGAGGACCAAGCCAAGTACTCCTCCCATTCATTTAGAATTGGAAGGGCCTCCCAAGCTGCAGTCGAGGGTGTGATAGTGGACGACATCAAGAAGTTGAGAAGATGGAGGTCCAGTTGTTATAAATCATACATTAGGCAACTGTGTGAGTCATACTAATGCTGTTTTCTTTGTTTCCCTGCAGGTTAATGGATTGAGAATTGTCCGCTCTCAAGAGCTGTGGGGTCAAAAAAAAAATGATTTTTAGACAGATAATTATAATCAAGGGCTGGGGGGTGGGATGACCTCCACCTGGTACCTTAGACTTCCTGTTTTTATATTTGCTCAGGTGAGAACAACAAGCTGCAGGTGTGGATCTGCATCCATTTATTCATTAATTGGGCAGAGCGGAGAGTGGCGGTGAGAGCAGGGGGGCGTCAACTTTACCACAACTGGAACAAGGTGTGGCTCCAGTATCACGGCATCAGAGGAATGCATTGGGGACAGTTGCTACTGTGTCTACAAGACTTAAGAAAAACCAAGCCAGCACCTGATCTACTGGTCATTCACCTCGTGGGCAATGACCTAGGCTCATACCCATGGTAGGACATTTACCTGCAGATCAAAAGGGACATGGACACTGTCAAGGGATGGTGGCCAGGTGCCACATTGTTATGGTCCAAAATGCTTCCCCGGAGGGTGTGGCATCACGCTCAAGATGATAGGGCCATGGAGAAAGCCATGAGGAGAATGAACCATAGGGTGGCAGGGCTATTCCACAAAATGGGAGGGGGAAGCATTAGGCATGAGAGTATAGGGGAAACTGATGAGGGTACTACAGGTCTGATGAGGTACACTTCTAAGACATGGGTTTGGATCAATTTAATGCAGAAATTGGCTTAGCAATAGACAGCTGGAGGTTGATGAGAGGTATCGGGGTGCTAGGGATCATCTATGGGACTAAAAAAGGTGGGGAGGAAGAGGGGAGGAAGAACACCATCCAATGCAAGCTGGAAGTTGTCTAGTGGGGATATCAGGGGAGTGAGAACCGAGCCTGGGGTTTACATCAGGTCTGGGAGTGAGTGTAGGTGGGGGCCTTGGGGACACCCAGAGGCTCCAGAAGAGGGCACGATGTACACACATGAGCCCTGAACTATAGAAGGAAAAAGGGAGAGGCTGGGATTTATGTCCAGCCAGTACAAAATGGGGGGACTGAGGTCTACACCTGGTCCCAGGAAAAGGTCAGTGATTGATTGTATGGCAAAATGAAATGTAGATTTGTATTGGGTTAAGGAAGCCAAACGTTGAATGATTATGTAGTGATAAATGAAGCCAGCTGAGCACCAGCATTTTACTGTGTGATTCTCTTTTTTTGGGGGCTGATCTGAGGACAACAAGATTGTGTGAACATTTTCAAAATATTTGACAGTTTATAGCTCCACTGCTATTACTGGTATACACTCAAGATTCGGCATGCATACCAAAGTAAATTTATCTTGGAATCTAAGCTGCATAAATGTGGTTCAGTAGGTTAAACATTTTTTGTGGATACTTCAGAAGCTACTCATTGGCAATATTTGCTCAAACATTCATGAACACACACTTATGGAATTTAGCTTTCACAAAACACATCATCACTGAATCACCTTACCTGCACTGGCATCATGGCCCTGCAATACCCCTCCAATACCCCTTAACAGAGGTGATAAGCACAAACACAAGAAAACCCTGCACTCATAGCTGATGTGAAAAATGTCTGGTGAAGTCAGAATAGTTTGGTTTAAATCTGTTAAATAAATTGCTCACAGTGAAATTGAACAAGTAGCTTTGCCCACGGCTGGCCTCAGTACCTCGAGTCAACAGTCTCTTCATTGAGGAAGTCTTATTTCAGGAACATTTTTCAGAGTGAAGCCTTTAATGTAGATATTTGGCCAAGAAATATTGATTTAGAGCTACAGAGCCCTCAATTGGTATTTTCATTTGCGGAGGCTGAGTAAGCAGTAGGCTCTTTTGTCTCTAATAAAGCACCAGGACCAGGAAGTATATCACTGGACATATATAAAAGAATTTAAATCTATGGGTTACAGTATTAACCAACTTTTCAATAAATGTTTAAGCTATAGCTATATCTTAGAACCATGGACAAAAGATATAATAGTTTCCATACTTAAAAAGGGCTCTGTTCATGATCCTTAAAACTTCTACCCCATATGTTTGCTAGACACCATTTTGAATGCATTTTCATAACTTTTGCTGACAAAGTTACAGAAGTGGTAGATATCAACAGTATCCTTTCCAAGCTTCAGGTTGGCATCTGGGTTGAATATTCCACCATTGACCATACATTTGTAATGCATCATCTGACTGAAACAATGGATTTACACAAGATGAAACCTACAGTATATGTGCTTCTTGTAGACTGCTACAATGTTTGATTCACTTAATAGAGAGCTATTTTGAAAAAAAGCTTTTCAGTGTTGGAATACCCCATGCTCTTTTGATTCCTATTATCCAATTGTATTCCAACAATTATACAACTATTTGCCAACTCCCTGACGAGTTTCCTGTAAGTAAGGGGTTAAACAGGGTTGTCTTCTGGCACTTTGTCTATTCAATATATATGTGAACAGTTTATTAGAAGGTATTTCAAATGCAAATTATGGATCCCCCAAAATATAATAAATAACAAAGTATGCCCTACCATGTAAGATGGTGTTATTTTCATCATCGGCATTGGGTTTACAATGTAAAATAAATTCAACACACTATGTAATAATTTTTACTTAAATATTTGTTTATTTGTTTATTTCATTTTTGTTTACCATGTAGGTGCACTGGACAGTATAATGCCTATTTTCATGCACGACCTGGGAGAATTACAAATGTCAAAATAATTTCACATAATGGAATAAGGTAACAATAAGTATAATTATGACAAATTAAACAACAGAATAACAAGCACTGGTGCTAGAAAAAAGCACACAGTACATTACAACTCAAGTACAACATACTGTACATAAATGCATCAGATGTTACATATTGGTAGATTGATTATTATATGTACAATACAGTGCATCAGGTACCAGACCACCTATCTGTGACATTTAAGAACATATATAGCTCCCTTGTGAAGTGTAGCTGTGCTTGAGAGAGCCTGAGGTTAAATGAAAGGAACTTAGGTGGTCACGTGATGCAGGTGGAGAAGAAGCTAGCTTTCTATAGTGCTCCGAGTCCGTGGTACCTTTTTACCAAAAAAACAGTAAGAAAACAAATTTACTGCTTCTTCTGTACTTACTAAGAATCTACAAATTGTTAGAAGAAGATGGCAGTTTCTCTGATGGAAATCCCCTCAGGGGATACAGAGAACCCAGCAGTATTAGAGGGGCCTGATGAGGATCCATTGCCCAGCCTGGAGGCCAAGCGACCATGCCGAAGCAACTCCCCTAAGGAAATCTCCACCTCAGTGCTAGCTCTAAACCCAGAATCAAACATCATAACTAACATAGCCCTGGAGGTATCCACTATCAAAGCTGCAGTATTAGTGATTTTAGATGATTTAAAAGAACTAAAACCTACCATGCAGGAGGTAGCATGTCGGGTGTCTGATGTGGAAGCTCAAGTTTTATCTATTGAGGACAGACAAGCCAAGTCTGAGCTGATGATGATTGCCTTCAACTGCAGACTGGGAAAACTGGAGGATAAGGTAGATGACCTTGAAGGTTGGTGCAGGAGAAATAACTTAGTCATCCTCAGCCTACCAGAGGGTCAAGAAGGACCTAATATTATGGCTTTTTTTGCAAAAACTCTGTGTAAAAATATCTGGCCTGAGCCCTAATGGCACCACCTATATCACAGAATGAGGGCACAGGGCACTGCGTGCCAAACCTTTGCATTCTGACACACCACATCCAGTAATCTTCAGGATGCTGAACTACTTAGACTGGGACCATGTTTTAAGAGCAGTTCATCAGGAGGGTAAAAACCCTGAAGATTGTACCCGACTTCACACTACAGGTTTGCAAAGCAAGGCAGATGTACTGAGCCATCCTATTGAAGCTGTGGGCTGCACATGTGAAACACAGACTGATATACCCTGCCAGCTTGGAGGTATGTATGCAAAAAGGTACATTTAAGTTTGAAACAGTGGAGCAAGCACAACGGGAGCTACTGGAATTGCGTCCTGATTTATTCAAATCCTGAGGGGACTTATCTGGCATTCCAATCAGTTCTCCAGGTTGGAACGGAAACTGGACTAAGCTTGTATTTTGGTTAGAACCTTTATTTAAGTTCAGAGCAGGAGTGACTTTCGGGGCCCTACAATGACTTTATTTGTTGTCTTAATTTCTTCTCCCTAGAAGCCAGATGCACCGTAACAGCTGAGATACACCCCATCTGTTTGTACATTGTTAAATGGGCTCCAGAGGGAAGGAAGTTCTGGTCCCCCATCTTTAGCTTTATCCAGTAAGAAGACTTCATTTGTTTAACATGGAGTGGAGTGACCCTAGTGACTGCAATTTTCAGTTTTTTACTCCCCAGTTCAAGTAGTCATAGAGTTTTCCCAGTTCTCTATTTGTTCCCATACATGGTCCCTTAACAATCTTCTTAAGGACCAGGACTTAGTAGACAGATTATGTGGATTTCTGAAACAAGCAATCCATTGGAATAGCAATTCTGCTTCTAGCCTTGACACCCTTTAGGCGGTGCTGAAATCTACTTGGAGGGGCGAGCTGATTTGTCTTGCCACAGTTCACAAAAATACAGCCCAGTCTCAGGTTGATACCTGGCTCAAACAAATCAGGGCAATTGAGAGGTCTCTTTCTCCAGCCTCATCCGAGGCAGATCGCAAAGAATTAGCAAGACTTCAAACACAATATGCAACCTACCTGCTGGACAAGGTGGACAAGGCGACCTCTTGCATGAAAGCCACCTATATCAGTCAAGGCAAAAAAGCTGGCAAACTATTGGCTATGCAATTAAAACAGCAAAGCTCATCCCAGTGGATTCCTGCTTTAGTGCATCCTAACACTGGAAAGGTTGTTAACGCAAAAGAGATTCTGGAAATTTTCTGTCTTTACTATCAGAATCTATACACCCCTTCTACTCCTGAGTCACCTGATGATCCCCAAATGTTGCAATTCCTTGAACAGGCCCATCTGCCTATTTTATCCCAGATTTCCAAAACAAGCTAAGCGGCCCTGTTACAGAACAGGAAGTTCAGCAAGCTATAACTTCATTACTATTGGACAAAGCCCCAGGGCCCGATGGGTATAAAGCCCTGTTTTACAAAAATTTTTTATCAACTTTAACCCAACTGTTAACCTCAGTTTTTAATTTTTGGTCATCTACGCCAGTCAGGGAAAAATCCTTGTTTGAGGCCCGCATTATATTACTCCCAAAGTCTGGAAAAAACCCTTTGAAACCAGAAAGTTATCATCCTATTTCCTTAATTAAAAATGATGTAAAGTTATATGCAAAAATCTAAGCTATGTGCTTGTCTGTGGTTTTGTCTACCCTATTTAGCCCTGAGCAAATGGGTTTTATTTCAGGCCATAATGCGAGCAAACATTTTTGAAAGCTTTTCTATCTCATTTCTGCATCTGGGGACCCAGATCTGGAAGCAGCTCTGGTTGCCCTAGATGCAGAAAAAGCATTTGATAGAATTGCTTGGCCTTACTTATTTGTAGTCCATAAGCAATTTGGATTCCCAGAATACTATATTCAAAAAGTGCAGGTATTGTATTCATGCCCCTCAGCCTGGGTATCCTGTAACAATGAGATGTCAAACTTGTTTTGCTTGCCAGCAGGACATGGCAAGGGTGTCCTCTATCTCCATATTTATTTAACCTTTATATAGAACCCCTAATATGTAGGTTAAAATTAGAAAACAAAGTTCAGGGTATTTAATTGGCGGATCAACAATATAAGATTTCTGATTTCGCAGATGGTTAGTTATTACATTTGGCTAACTGGTGCTCGTCCTTGACTGAGGCCTTTGGAATTATTAATGCTTTCAGTTCATTTTCCAGCTATAAATTAAACAGGAATAAAATGACAGTTTATTCTTTGGCCCCTTCCTGTACTAAATCTTTAGTATTGGAAATGGGCTTGCAGTGGGAATCAACTGCATTACCATATTTGGGTATTAAAGTGGCCCGTGACTTGTCAAAGTTGAAAACAATGAACCTTGATCCAGTGATTAAAAATTTGTCGGAGGACCTCCAGTGTTGGCAGTCTTTGCCCCTTTCGTTATGGGGGAGAATAAATGTGGTAAGAATGATTGTGCTTCCTTGCCTCTTATATCCCTTGACTATGCTCAATATAAGTTTATCCAACAAGTGGTTCACGGGGCTGTAATCTTTATGTTCCAGATTTATATGAGCTGGGAAACACCACAGGGGAGCCTGCTCTAAACTGACCAGGGATAAGAAAGAAGGAGGGTTTCAGTTACCCAAACTTTTCCTGTATTATCTAGCAATCCACAGTTCAATTTTTTTTTTTAAATGACCTTTCCGAGTATTATAATGACTATTCTCCAGACTGGCTGAAGATTGAGAAATTGCTCCTTAAAGAGTCATTATCTTTCTTGCAAAGCACTACCATATCTTGCCTTGACTACTTTTCCTAGAGATCTCAAGGATTTGCCACTAGGGAGGGATCTGTAAGCCCATATACTATTACGTAGGAAATTTGGGTGGATGCCTTTAAAAGACCTCACTTAGCCATTAATAAATAATTGTAATACACATATAGACAAGAAGCCTATTCCAACAACCTTTTGTTCTCCATTGGCAGGACTTGTCTTCCAAGATCTTGTCGAAGGAGACCATGTACTGTCCCCTGTTAGACTAAAATTGAAATTTATTATACTTCTCAGAGAGACTTTTAAGCTGCTCCAAATTTGATCTGCAGTGATTCACTTCCTTGGCCCAGCCCCATGGAATTCTAAAGCAGGAGCCTGGTTTAATGCTATAAATCTTTTAGCCTCTCAACCTAAACCAATTGCTGGGTTATATAAGGAATTGTGTTCCCACGGGAATAAAGTGTTCTTTCCTGAGACATTTTACTGGAG
Source organism: Neoceratodus forsteri (assembly GCA_016271365.2). NCBI lineage: Eukaryota > Metazoa > Chordata > Ceratodontiformes > Ceratodontidae > Neoceratodus > Neoceratodus forsteri. Next base: position 1,433,827,923 of record CM028131.1, on the reverse strand, counting down.
TTCTGTATTAAAACTAGATAAAACCCCTGAATTTTGGCATGCTATTTGGAACAATGCTACCAGATACATAAAGCAAGACAGATTACATCTCCTGCAATTTAAAGTGTTGCACAATTTATATTTTACCCCAGTAAGATTATACAGAATGGGTAAGAAGTCATCCCTTAGTTGTGAGAAATGTGGGGAAAGTGAAGGATCCTTATATCACAAGTTATGGACATGCCCCGAAATTAGGGTGCTCTGGCAGTTGGTGCATTCTAAATTGCAAGTTACACTTCCTCTTTCAGCCTATTTTACTCCGGAAATATGCTTGCTGGAAGATTTATTCTATGATACGGTCAGCAAATCTCAAAAGATATATAGCTCTAGTAGCATCAGTTACTAAGTTAATTATTTTGCACCATTGGAAGAATAGTTGGATGCCTACCTTTGCTGAATGGTACCAGGAACTCCTAACAGCTTTAGCTGCAGAATGAGCTGTTGCATGGTCAACTGGGGCCTGGTTCAAATTCCAAAAGTGTTGGACCCCTTTTTACTCCCAGCCCCAGCAATTATGAGGTTAATATAGTTTTTTCATTTAGATGTGACATGTTAGTGGTCTCTGCACAATGATTAATTTTTCCCTGTGGGTTAGTATTATCTGCCTAAGACTTTCCAGTGATTTGCAACCTTTTCACTCCTGTAGGTGCTGCTGGAGGTGGGGGTTGGTGGGAGGGGGGGACCAGGAGGGTTTATAGATTTATTTTATGTGCTAATTCTTAATTATGTAATTTTTATTCTTTGGAAGATATATTCACCACAAATTGTATCTACATATTATGCATTACTTGTATTTGCAGTTATGTTTTGGATTGTTTTGCTTTTTCTCAAAAGTAAAATTTAATAAAGCTTACTAAATTGCACAAATAAATAAATAAATAAATAAATAAATAAATAAATAAATAAATAAATAAATGAAAGGAACTTCTGAAATCGTAGGGCAAAAAAGGAAAATGCTTGGTCACTCATATTTGTTGAGCACTTAGGAACATACAGGTCACTAAATCTTAGGGGGTAGGCCTAAATCAAGATGTTTTAACAGGGCAGCCAGAGCAGCAGGTTTAGCAGACATAACAATCTATCCAGTTGTACTGCTTGGGTATGTTGTCACTATGATGCTGGAGATAGTCAAATAGATTTCTCTGGGCAGCTCTGCTTAGGCGGCTGACTGCAGAGAGTTAGGAATATAGAAGAATACCTGGGGTTAGAATATTTTTTTACCAGTGTGCAGTTCTTTGTTTCTTTTTCTCCCTGAACCATAGCAAGTCTGTCATCAGTTGTCAAGACCTATCTAACTTTATAATCAAAATGTAATTTGGTGTTGACAAATTTGCATGCATTTGATATATGTGAAGTAAAATCTAGAGCAGAATCAATGGTAAGGCCTAGGCATTTAAAGGCGTCAACAGTGGTAAGTGGAGAGAACTCTAAGCAGTAGATTGCCAAGCTATCAGTACTCACCCTTAACTTTGGTGACAAAATGAAAAGCATGGCATGGGTCTTACTATAGTTCAGGAGGACCATATTTTGTGATAGCCAAGTCAGAACACTACATAAGTCAGCAATGAGCCGTGAAGTAATATCAGCTATATTCTTAGAGCTAGTATACAGCAACTTTTTATTGGCAAAAAGCAGGGTGGAGCAAGGGGATGGAGCCATGGGGGTATTATTGATAAAAGTGGTGAAGAGCAATGCACCAAGTATTGAGCCCTGAAGGACACCAAGATGTAAAGTGAAAAGATCAGCTTTGGATTGGTTCACTTTTTTTTATAATACATTTTTTTTTGTTTTTCATACATATCAGACATGTTTAAATTGCAAACTGTTCAATTTGCTAGTACACCCATTTAAAGAGTACCACGACCATTGAATAATGTTCATAAAATGTGGTGATGGTTCCAGTTCTCATCTTTTTATCTTTGGTCAATATTTGGTATTTTTTGTCCATATTCCTGGCAAGGATGATCTGGAAGAGTATGCTTGGTTTACTCTTGGTTTGGGAGATGTTGAGGGGTTACTGTTGGTTCGATATGGTTATAACTTGATCCCCTTCTAGGAGGGTTGTTAAGAATGTTCTTCCTACCCCTCCTTGAATGGTTGCATTCTTTTATTATTTAAAGTTCAGCAAATATCGATGCACTTTTTCACAAGTATTGGCCAAATATCAAGAGACAGACAATAGAAAGGGGAGAGTGCAGTGGGTTAAAGAGTGAGTTAGGGGATTTCATCTAGGATGGACGAGAGGTGCATGGACTTCTTGTGTGGATTGGTTTACCTGAACAAATTGTCCTCTATCATACAGACAACTAGCAAACCAGTTTACTGCAGTGGTAAAAATGTCAAGGGACAATATTGTGGTCTCAAAAATGTTATGATGCACTAGATAAAATGCTTTTGTTAGGTCAATGAAAACTGACCCTGTTTACAGACACCTGTCAATGTCTATTCTAACATCATTGCTAAATGGATGAGGTCTGTTGTTGTGCTGTGAGCCTGTCTGAAACCATGCTGAGCAGGAGATAGTAAGTTATGTTGATGGAGGTGCTCTGTAACCTGTGCTGTCACTAGTTACTCAATCAGCATACTAAGAACTGATAAGACTGCTATAGGTCAATAATTGTCTGCAAGCTTAGGATGCCTTTTTTTGAAAACCAGCACAGCCACAGCAACCTTCCAGACATTAGGCATAGTGGCAGATAGGGGAGAAGCAAGATACGGGGCAGCAACCCCAAGATGCCTGAGTTAAATCCCATCATAGTCAACACTACTACACTAAGAGATAGCATTCAGAAGGCATATCACCTCACTATGAGTGACAACTCTTAAGTAGAACATCCAGGAGGTAGGGTAATCTGTTGGGGAATTACTATCAGGGGCACAAGATGCCTTGTTGGTATACTTGGCTAAATCAGAGAACTGAGAGTTAAAAACATTAGCAAATGTATCAGAGATGATATAGTTAATGAAATATAATATCATGTCAGATATTGTGTGATTAGCAATTCTTTAATGTGGCCCCAGAATCATTGGTAAATTCCAGCAGAGGCATGCAGAAGATGATTACAGTAATTATTTTGGCAGCATGAATTGCTTTATATACTAATTCCCCCATTTCCTATATTCTAGCAAGTCAGCAGGCTATGCTGTAACTTTATATTTAGACCAACATTTATCTCTGGCTTTTAGGAAGCTCATCAGGTCTCCATGCAGCCATCTAGTAGCTGACCCTCTTACCCTCCACCATATGAGAGGGATGCAGATCACACAGCCTAATGCTTCATCTACACCAGTGGTGAGATATAAAGGAGACCAGTCCATCTGGAGTCAGTCAGCAGAAAAGACCACTGGGTCTAGCTTAGAGTAATCACACAAAGTACTAACTCTTTAGGAGGACATGAGGGAGAGTGTGCTTTCCAGATACAAAGAACTGGCAAATGGTCACTAATGAAATCAGCTAGAGTGCCAGCAAAAACTATCCTTTCCTGTGTGTCAGGACTCAATCTATTATACAGTGGTGGTTTCCTTTTGTTGCTAGTCTAGTAGGGCCAGAGATAAGCTGAGTACGGTGAACTTTACTCCATAAGGATTCAAGCGATTGTTTGTTATTACCAAGCCAATCAAGTTAAAAGTCTCCTTTTTATAGGACTTTGTTTTTGCCAATGATTGAGGACAGGTGATGAATAAGGTCAGGTAAGCCAGTCTTGCCACTTTTAGGAGGGTTATAAATGCATGCTGCGTGTAGCTTCTTGGTATTTCCTAAGCCTATTAAGGAGTGTCAGACTCCACATGAGGGTAAATTAATCATGGGTAAGGCGGATCGCTGCAGATGTTCCTTATAGTAAATTACTATGCCACCACACCTCATTGAGGAAGGATGGCCAAGCCTTAGCAACTGTAGCTAGAAAAAGGAGTACATTGTGTCAGAGATAGCAGGTTTAATCAATGAATCAGTAATGCCAAGGATGACAAGATTGTCATGAGTAACCCAGCATTTCAGTTCATGTGACTGGCCATAAGACAATGAATATTATGAGGGGCCTCAGTGAGTCCCTTCAAGATGAAGGATTGAGAGGAGTTAATGAGGTATTGGAAGCAGGAGGGACAAGGATTTGATTCAATATATCCAGATAAACAAATGCAAAGAAACATGTGACATAAATAAGAAAAGTCAGTAGCCTGGAGACTTAGTAGAGGCCATTGGAAAAAAAACCTGGCTAAATGTCTAACTGTAAATGTACTTGGATCTAAGGCACCAGGTCAAATTTGGGGTGGTGGTAGGCACTACCAGTGTATTTGAGTTCAGGAAGGCATGAGTGTGGTCAGAGATAGGTCTGAATAGGTAATCTGCAATTGGAGTTATATAGTCTGTAATGACTACCAGGGTTACAAGTGTAAAACCTATTAGGATGAATGAGCTTTTCTCTTTTTATTCTTTGGTAATGGGGTGAGGCCCACTAAGCACAATGACTGTTGTCAGGGGTGACTAGGGAGCACTGGAGAGGACACATGACTTGCTCAGAATCACACAGCATGCAAGTGGAGATTGTGGGAATCAAACCCAGGTATGCTGAATGTACTGAGCTCATTCACAGTTCATTACTCTAACATCTGGTCTATACTGCCAGCCCAATAATTGGTAGGACATACTAAAGAATTTAGTTGTGTAATCAACTAGCTGAGTAGCTAAGAGAGCACAATGTAGAGTAAGGAGAGACTAGCAGTAGAAAAAACAAGGATGATGACAGCCCCCTAGAAAGAGAGAGAGAGAGATTACAAAGCCCTTATTAAAAGCAGCAGTGCATCATACTCTGATTTGCTTTTTATTACATAGTATTGTCAAGGACTGATTCAAACACTAGTTTTCATTTTTTTTACCTTTTAATGTCCTGATTGCAGTTGCAACCATTTTTCTGTCCGTGATAATAGCAAACCTTGGCCAAGATCATCATATTGTAAAAATCAAGTCCCGCCGATCCTCTAACATGTGCTGTAGACTGTTCAGGTGTTCCGTTTCTGACTGTCACTCACCAAGCTCATAGAAACATAGAAGATGACAGCAGATAAGGGCAGCAAGGTCCATCCAGTCTGCCCATTTCTTTTTCTACCTTATGAATGTGCCATCGGCCTTTGCACTGTCAATGGCCTATTTATTCATACTCATCTGTATTGCTCCCGTATGCCTATCCCATGCTGATTGAAGTCCTGCACAGTATTCATATCTACCACTTCCTGAGGTAGGCCGTTCCATTCATTCACCATCCTTTCTGTGAAAAAGAACTTCTTCACATTACCCCTTAATCGGCCTCCCTCTAATGTCATGCTGTGTCCCCTCCAAAAAGAGGAAGATTGGTGCCTCTTTAGAACAGCCAGAAATCACTGCACCAAACTGATTAGGGAAGCTAAAGCCTGCTATTACCAAGCAGAACTAAATACTGCAGCCAACTGTCCCTCCAAATTCTGGGCCACAATCAACAAACTGTCGGGAGCCACGTCACAAATATGCTCCCTACAAAAATTACCTCTGACAATACAGTAATCAATGACAAAAAAGAGATACTGCAGGCATTCAACAAGCACTTCGCCAGAGCAGGCTTAGCCTTCAATAACTTGCCTGCATGCAGCCTGTGCACCCAACTTGGCATGACCCCACCAAATGTTAGCTCCATTAGTTAACATTTCTCATTCTCTTCAGTTTCCCTCAAGGAAGTGGAAGACTTGATTCTCCACCTGGATACTAAGAAAAGTGCCGACGCAGATGCACTTGAACCATACTTCCTAAAGATAGCATTCCATGTATTGACAGTGCCTATTACTCATTTATTCAACCTGTCCCTAACACAAGGTACCCTCCCCCAAATATGGAAGATCGCACACGTTATCCCGCTATTTAATTCTGGAGACCCTTGCAACCTTAATAACTATAGGCCAATTTCTCTCCTACCCACACTCTCGAAGCTACTGGAAAAAATAGTTAATGGCCAACTAAGATCCTTCATCGACAGAAAAAAATTACTAAACCCCCTTCAATCCAGATTCAGAGCCAACCACAGTATAGTCTCGGCATTAGCTAAAGTAACCAACGACTGGCAACTGGAGTTGGAGCATAAAAAGTCAGTATGTGCTGTGTTTCTTGACCTCAGCAAAGCATTCGACACAGTCAACCATGACCTGCTCCTCGACTCACTAAAAACACTAAGACTGGATGCTACTTCTCTAAACTGGTTCTCTGAATATCTGACAGACAGATACCAGCAGGTGAAAGTGGATGGCGAACTATCTGCCCTAAAACTCTTACAAAGAGGTGTCCCTCAGGGATCCATATCAGGTCCCCTCCTCTTCAAAGTGTATATCAACAACATTGATGAGGGAATCAAGGATGCAAGTATTCACTTATTCGCGGATGACACACTGCTGTACCTGAGTCATCCCACACCAAAAGAAGCTTGTACTGACCTACAAAAAGATTTCAACCTCCTGCAACTCCAACTAATCAATAAAAAACTGCTTTTAAATGCTAAGAAAACTAAAGTCATGTTATTTTCCCCGGCAAACTATACAAGCGCTACTGACTCCTTCCCCCCAATAACCACGATGCTGGGAGAGTGCTCAGAGTATGTTCCGAAATTCAGATATATTGGGGTCTAGATTGACTGTAAACTCTCCTTCACTGACCATCTGGAAGGCTTGCTGACAAAATTAAGGCAAAGACTTGGCCTTTTTTACAGGATAAAAATACTTCTTACAGCAGATGCAAAGAAACGACTAGTCCAAGCCACGTTCCTGTCCTTAACTGACTACGCAGACTTCATATAGAGTAGCTGTGCAGCTTCCTATCTTGAAAAATTGGAAATGCTCTACCACAGAGCTATACGCTTCATCACTGACCTCCCCTTCTCTACCCATCACTGTGCACTATATGCTGTCATGGGCTGGACCTCACTTCATTATGGGCGCAACTTTAATGCAGCACTCTGGACACTTAGAGCCCTCAGTGGCAAACTCCCTCAATACATTGTTGACTGTCTGTCTCCAATTGTGCCCAGGAATTATTCCCTTAGAAGCTGCTCACAACTCCTGCTAAATATACACAGGGCACTCACACGAGTAGGGAGAGCCGCCTTTGGATTCTCACTCCCATCAATATGGAATAAAACCCCAAAAATACTTAAGCTGAAAACCCCAGTATGTACCCTTTTGTTCAAAAGGCTTTAGCATGATGGCATAAAAAATTTGCAACTGCTTTGCTAGACACTAACTAACCTCCCTTCCTCAAATGGCGGCCCGCAAATGGTGGCCCCCCCAGCTGAAATGTGTGCCTCTGCCTCTAGCATGCCCACCAATAGATCCACAGGCTTTATTGCCGAACTCCCGTATCTTATTCTTTGATGCCCTGAACAGTTGCAGCCTGATTCTAGCACATGCTACCACACTTGGGGATGATTATCGTCTTTTGCCCCCAAAAATATTCGGTCCCTCATTCAACCAACACCTCCCTCTGCTCTAACCTCCAGGACCCTCCCAGTTATGCCCCTGCTACTATATTCCTCCTCTTGCACTTAGTACAACGGCAGCTTTTCTCCTCCATATGATGCAGCATTTTGGGGCAAAAATCGCTTCATCGCCTTTTGTATGGTTCTCCGTCCTCCCAATCCCTCACTCTGCTCTAACAATTGGGTCCTCTTCACTTGCGCCCCTATTCCCCACCTCTCCCTACATTATGCGCTTGATATCTTCTATCTGGTATGCCTACCCTCTCCCTAACATTTCCCACTACAAAATGCACAGTTTTTGGGCTTGGATCCAGCACAAGTTCATTATCTATGACTCCTTGTAGTTCTATGTTCAATGTATATTACCTGTAAATGTGCATTTTTACTAAAATAGCAGCTATTTCTACCGTTTGTACTATTGTAGCTTGTCTTTCTGTAATTTTACTGTAGGACCGCAGGTCCACCTTGTAAATGAACTTGCTCAATGGTGCCCACCTGGATAAATATAGATATTGATTGATTGATTGTCCTGCTATTTTTCTTATATTAAAACATGTTAGACTCTTTCACCTTGTTAATGCTCTTAAGGTGTTTGAATGTTTCGATCATATTTATTCTCTCCCTCCTTTGCTCTAGGGTATACATATTGAGCTCTGTTAATCTGTCCTCATGTTTTCTGATGCAGTCCATGCACCATTTTGGTGGCCCTTCTCTGGACTGCTTCAGTTTGGTTAATGTTCTTGTGAAGGTGTGGTCTCCACTACTGAACGCAGTACTCCAGATGGGGCCTAACCAGTGTCTTGTAAAGAGGAATTATTACCTCCCTCTTCTGACTACTGATACTCCTACTAATACACCCCAACATCCCCCTAGCCTTACGTACTGCTTTAGTGGTCTGCTTGGATGATTTCAGGTCATCGGTTTTGATGGTGCTCAAGTCTCTTACTTCCCTTGTGACTGCCAGCAACTCCCCTCCTAGCCTATAGGTGTCTTTAGGGTTTCTCTTCCCTATGTGAATGATCTTGTACTTCTTTGCGTTAAACCCCAGTTGCCACTCTTCCAAACATTTTGCTAGTGTAACCCCCTTGTTACCCGGGGTTACTAGAATCCCAGTAAGACCTATTGGTAGGCAGGGAAGGCAGCTTGTGAAACTCCAGTTAAATGGGTTTCACACTGTCTCACTCTGTTCTCAGTCTCAGCTGAGACTGAGGGATGACATCACCAATAGAACTATCGCAGCTGCATGAGCCACATTGGAATCTGCAGCAAGGGAGTTAGTTAGAACATTGGGAGGTTTTGAAGTCAGTCTTCAGTCAGTCTTCAGTGAGTGAGTGTGAAGTTGGGAGCTTGCTGAGAAAGCAGCTCAGTGAAGGCTCTAGGAGCCTCAGCCCTGACAGAGGGCTACTTTTAGTTTAAAAGGGTGTGTGTCTCCACCTTAAAGAGAGACACAGAAGATAATTGAAGTGGTGGAGACTGCTGTTTTTCAGGTCTCAGTGCTCCTCCCTTTGGGGGGGAAGGAAAGGGTTCACTACAGATTCCTGGGGCAACCCCCTAGTTCTGTTCATAAAGGAGAAGCTGCCTATGTGTTCCAGAATTTATTTGGGAGAAAAAGAAGATTTGTGAGTCGCCTGTGGGGCACCTGCAATGTGAGGGTGAGTGCCTGCTCTTGCTAAAAGAGCCTATGTTTTTCACCCTGGGACTTGTGTGACAATATGGGGATTGAACTACTAAATATTGGGAAGCCTAGAGTGATGGGCTAAGCAAAGTAAAAGTAGGTTCAGGTCCAGAGCTTGTTGGGATGCAAATGATATGTAGAGGAGATGTGACAGATGTCTACCCATAATCTACATTTGAAAGTTTTCAGTAAAGGAATTGTTCAGTTTCCAGAGAAATGGCCGGGTATGGGCTGTGGGAGCTGGAGGTGGGTGGCCCCCCATCTTTAGTGACCAGGTCCACCTCTACAGATTTCTTCTGTGGATTTCTACTTTACCTCAGGCACTTGGCCAGTGATGAGGGAAGTACCCAGATGTGGGATTGTAAAGAAAATTCTCTCTAGGAGTCGAAGGCTCTAGTGTGGTTTGGGGAGCCACAACAGGATACTTGGTTCATTCCTCAAATGGACCACGGATCAAGTGGCCGGCGGGGGAGCCGGGCCAGTGGGGAAAACCCTAGTAGTGTACAAGTCGGGCTGTGTACCCAAAGCTGCGTGCAAGTCCGGGCTGTGTGCCTGATGGGTTTAGAGCCTGAGGGCTGGAAATAGTGATAAAGTGTTCTGTTGTCTCTAATCTGCATTACCAGGAAATGTAGCCCCATTGGGGTCCATCTATGCTTTGTTTGTTCAGCTTGGATGTGAATAAAAGTCACACTGAAGAATCCCATTCCTGGTTCTGGACATTACAGTTATTGCTTCCTGTGTTCGGATTTACTTGGGTGCCTCTGTTCAGAGTAGAAAAACCTAGGTCCCCTATGCCGAGTAACCTCATCTTCCCCGAACCCAGTCCCCAACAGGTACTGCTGTCAACTTCAACAGCATGCCACCTGTCATTTTGGCAAAAAGGCAGTGGTGAGGGGTTACAAAAATGGAGGCACCGCTTTGGATTTTGTTCTGGGGAGGAAAGTGCTCGGGCAAGGGGGATAGCGTTTTGGCTATCTGGCAGTGGGTAGCCCAAAAGCTGAAGCAATTTCCCTAGTGTGTTGCTGTGTGCTGTGGATCTTGTGTTGCTGTTTAAAATTGTCAACTGTTTACCAAAGAGCAGTAAAGCCAAAGAGTGTGCCCTTGTCCTGCATCAAATTGTTTACAGCGTTTTTGCCTGCTTGTAAAATTAACTGTGGTAAAGAAAAGTATGGAAGACTAGTGGTAGCAACAGGAACATTGTGCCCTGTACATTGAAATGCTTTTAAAATGAACTGTGGTAAAGAAAAGTGTAGAAGACTAGGGGTAGCAACAGGAAAATTGTGCCCTGGACGTTGAAAATCCCTTTTGAATGAAAAGAGAGACTTGCAGTTGTAATGGCTATGTTAAATGGCTGAAATGGGCTCCCGCCGTGGAGTCAGTTGGTAAAGAAAAAAAGTTGCATTCTGCAGTTTAAATTTTGCCTGCTCGACGATCGCTGTGAGGAGAAGAGCTCTCGCAAGGAAGAAGAGGCTCATTTGCATGGTGTTGTGTGATTGGTCAGGCTGAGATCAGTCCCACCCCTCAGCCAGCTCTACAGTGACTGCCCCAGCATTCGAGAGGGAGTGTGAGTGAAGTGCGTGTACTGGCTAGTGGAGGAGCGTTGAGGAGTGTTAAAATCGCTGTAAACTTTATAAAAATAGACTTTCTAGTTTAAAATCGGGCTCAACCCGCTAATCGATTGTCGGAATTGCAAGTTTGGTGGTCGAGAAGACGATCGGCAGGACTGCCTGCCCGCTTCTGTTCTGAGGCCTCCAAGAACTGGCTGCAGACCATTTTCTCCATCGCAGCAAAACTGCTACTGATAACAGTAAGTAACAACCTAAAAACTGCTCAAACAGTGATTTTCTGTCATATGCCATATAAGTGTGTGTGTGCAGCAGTGTAGTCACTTTGCAAGTAACGACTGTGTCAAGTCCTGCCAGCAAGTGCAAGTCTGTTAAGCCATTGACTGTGTGCATAGTAATGAATTCAGCCTCAGTTTAAAGTTTGAAGCCAGAGAGAGACTGTGGGTTGTAGCCAATATGCGGCACTAGTAATACAGGCAATCCTGTGCTAAAAAACCTGAAGCTTTAAGGGACTGTAGTAAAAAGAAATGTTACCAGCATGTAAAAAGTCCGTGGAAAATCCTGTAAATGTGTTTAAAACAAGAACAGAGCAAGTTGTGCAGTTTGAGCAAAAGTTATCAGTAGTTTGTGTAAATCGAGAATTAGCGGTGAGCTTGACCTAGATTCTGAATGTTGATGCACAGGAGTGCTGCCGCTGCCATTACAGGGTGGGGTAGTAAAGTAAACACAGCAGCAGAGGAGCCATTTTACAACTAAAGAGTGTGTTCAGTAAAGTTGGGACTTTCAGTTACAGTGAACTTTTGTTTGTTTTTCTGCAGTTATGGCCTCAGGACCAGTTTGTTACCTGGATCATGCCCGGGTTGCAGTAACAGCAGCAGTGAATAGACTGAGGGATATTGAAAAGTGGTGCTATGGAGGACAACTGCCTCCTCATGTGGCGATTCCTGGTTTTCCAGTACATGTATGTCAAATATACTTGAGAGCTGGAAGGGACGTCTTCATGATTCCTCACTGTGCTGGATGCCTAGAAAAATATGGCTTGTATAAAGCGCCTCCAATTCGTTTGGCTCCCACATAGACAAAGGTTCAGGAATCTGCAGTTGGCAGCACACAGCACCAGGCAGAGCCTGTGGAGGAAGGCCCCTCAGGGGAGTGTGGCACAAAGCTAGAGGGTGTAGAGTTAGAGACAGAACCAGAAGTTGAAGTTTTGGATGCTGGATCCCAGAAGGAAAGTTCAGATAAAGCATCAATAGACCCCTGGGGGGGCCTAGCCCAAGTCTCTTAGGTGAAGATGAGATGCGGGAGGCCTTTGAGTGGGAGGTGTCGACCTCCGCGCCTAGTGATGAATGGATAGTCTCAGGAGTGAGAATGACTGCTCACTCCTGGGCTCAGATCCTCAGTGAAGAGGAAGATGAGGGGGAACCTATGTGGCCTTGTGAAAAAGGAATGGGTACACAGCCTCAAGATCTTGCCTCGGAGGAATGCATGGAAGAAAGTGGTGATGCCACTGCCCTGGCTTCGCAAGATGAAGAAGTCAGGGATCCGATTCTAATTTCTTTAAGGATGCAAAGCTGGCAGAACCAGGACTGGCCACCCCAAGCCAGGCCAGTGATCTCAGATTGACCAAAGCAAGTAAAGAGGAGAGACTGGTTCGTAGAAAGGCAAATGAGATCTATGGTATGACTTTTCCTACCTTTCCTCGAAAAGTCTGGGAGGAGATTGAGAACAGTAGGAAATTCTGGATCTGGGATGAAGCCATGAAAAGTGTGCATCCTGGGGCCAACAAGCATGTAAAGAACAGACTGTTTTCATGAAAACTATACCCAGTGGAAGAGAAGCAGGACACTGTTTATAGACAGAGCCGAGAACAGTGGACTTTGTAGGGATGTAAATTCTCCACTGTGTGAATTATGTGCACCCAGACGGGTAATATTCAAGCCCTGGACCCCTGGCACCATTGGCCTCAGTGCAAGGACCTCCCAGCAAAATGTGCCCGTGCCTACTAAATGGAAAGCCGAGCAGTGGTAGTCAATACTGCCACACAAGACTGTGAAGTGCCTTTATTGATTCGCCAATATGGACATCCAGGACTCAGGTGCCCCACATTCATCAGTCTACAGTGTATTGGCCTTTCCAGAAACCATCGACTGGCCCACCAGATGACTTCAGATCCAGAGAGGACACCATCCCAGCTGTATCCTGTTCATCGCCTGGTAATCGGATGACGCCGGACCAGCTAGTTTTCTTTTTTGTTCTGTTCGGTTCCATCTCCAGAGATGACATCAGCCTAGCAGTTCCCAGATGTGCCCTCCTGTGGTTCCCCGGAAGATGTCCACCCAGCTGTATCGGAAGAAATGCTGCCAGGGAGAGTCTTCGTCAGAGGTGCAGATCGGTCCTAAAATTTCCATTCTACAAGTGGCTGGTAAGTCCGAACTTTTCTATCTTTATGACATTGCAGTATACACCCTACACTAGCAGACTTCAAAATGTGTGAACTGTCCTCAAAGACTCTCCCTTCAGGACTTTGGCTTTTTAGAACTGTGCTTCACCGGCTCGGCCCAGGAGACACTCTTATTGACTAGCCTTCGGGCACTGTGGTCACTAGTTGGGACTTTAGGCACTCCGTCCTCTCAAATGTGTATTGTAAATAATGTCATTGTTTTCTAATGTAAATACTGTTTTTCTATCTTTTCTAAAAAAAATCTTTTTGGGATTCTTTAGTGTTTTGATGGTAGGGGTCTGGGTAGACTGTGTATGCAGATTAGGAGTGTGTGTTTTCTTTCTTTTTCTTACAGGTGTTCCTGGGAAGACAGAAGAGAGGACAAGAAGAGGAGGAGGAGCTCATCGGAGTTCCTCATCAGTGCTTTAGTGTGTAGAAATTTAAAGTACCGTGGTGCTATTATGGTTGATGTTACTGTATTAACCCTTTCCTTCCACAGGTGTGGTTGTGGGGGTAGGAAGGAGACAGTAAAATGGTATTTTAATGGTGAGTGGTTACAGGTTGCCCAAGGTCGGGGAGGTCCCTGGGTTGTTTTTGTTTTGGGGGTATTAGGTTAAAAGCAGATAGGTTTTCCCTAGAGGGTTAGGGGGGATAGACAGGCTGTGGTCCTGAATGGCCATTGGGACCGCTGTGCTGATCTATCAGAGCTATGCTCTGGATAGTTCTACCACAGCCACGAGGTGTCCATAGTAAGTGGATAGAGTAGAGGCTGATATGTCAGCTAAAGGCCCCAGCCCCTTAGTGTTGCCTGCCTCCTGCTTGCACATGGTAGGAGGGGCCTGATCACCTCCCTCCCAGGTAGCACATAGGTGGATGGCCTGAGGTTGCAACAATGACCGTGGACAGTCATTTTCCGGGTCAAGGTGAGTGCAACCCCTTGTTACCTGAGGTTACTAGAATCCCAGTAAGACCTACTGGTAGGCAGGGACAGCAGCTTGTGAAACTCCAGTTAAATGGGTTTCTCACTGTCTCACTCTGTTCTCAGTCTCAGCTGAGACTGAGGGATGACATCACCAATAGAACTATCGCAGCTGCATGAGCCACATTGGAATCTGCAGCAAGGGAGTTAGTTAGAACATTGGGAGGTTCTGAAGTCAGTCTTCAGTCAGTCTTCAGTGAGTGAGTGTGAAGTTGGGAGCTTGCTGAGAAAGCAGCTCAGTGAAGGCTCTAGGAGCCTCAGCCCTGACAGAGGGCTACTTTTAGTTTAAAAGGGTGTGTGTCTCACCTTAAAGAGAGACACAGAAAATAATTGAAGTGGTGGAGACCGCTGTTTTCAGGTCTCAGTGTCCCTCCCTTTGGGGGGGGGCAGGAAAGGGTTCACTACAGATTCCTGGGGCAACCCCTTAGTTCTACTCGTAAAGGAGACTCTGCCTATGTGTTCCAGAATTTATTTGGGAGAAAAAGAAGATTCGTGAGTCACCTGTGGGGCACCTGCAATGTGAGGGTGAGTGTCTGCTTTGCTAAAAGGGCCTATGTTTTCACCCTGGGACTTGTGTGACAATATGGGGATTGAACTATTAAATATTGGGAAGCCCCTAGAGTAATGAGCTGCTAAAGTGCTCAAACAGTGATTTTCTGTCATATGCCATATAAGGTGTGTGTGCAGCAGGTAGTCACTTGCTTGTGCAACGACTGTGTCAAGTCCTGCCAGCAAGTGCAAGTCTGTTAAGCCATTGACTGTGTGCATAGTAATGAATTCAGCCTCAGTTTAAAGTTTGAAGCCAGAGAGAGACTGTGGGTTGTAGCCAATATGCGGACTAGTAATACAGGCAATCCTGTGCTAAAAACCTGAAGCTTTAAGGGACTGTAGTAAAAGAAATGTTACCAGCATGTAAAAGTCCGTGGAAAATCCTTAAATGTGTTTAAACAAGAACAGAGCAAGTTGTGCAGTTTGAGCAAAAGTTATCAGTAGTTTGTGTAAATCGGTGCGCAGTGGTTGACCCAGCAGATTCTGAATGTTGATGCATTGGTGAGTGCTGCCGCTGCCATTACAGGGTGGGGGTAGTAAAGTAAACACAGCAGCAGAGGAGCCATTTTACAACCAAAGAGTGTGTTCAGTAAAGTTGGGACTTTCAGTTACAGTGAACTTTTTGTTTGTTTTTCTGCAGTTATGGCCTCAGGACCAGTTTGTTACCTGATCATGCCCGGTTGCAGTAACAGCAGCAGTGAATAGACTGAGGGATATTGAAAAGTGGTGCTATGGAGGACAACTGCTTCCTCATGTGGGGATTCCCGTTTTCCCAGTACATGTATGTCAAATATACTTGAGAGCTGAAGGACGCCTTCGATGATTCCTCACTGTGCTGGATGCCTAGAGAAATATGGCTTTCATAAAGCGCCCAATTCGTTTGGCTCCCACATAGACAAAGGTTCAGGAATCTGCAGTTGGCAGCACACAGCACCAGGCAGAGCCTGGAGGAAGGCCCTCAGGGGAGTGTGGCACAAAGCTGAGGGTGTAGAGTTAGAGACAGAACCAGAAGTTGAAGTTTTGGATGCTGGATCCCAGAAGGAAAGTTCAGATAAAGCATCAATAGACCCCTGAGGGCGCTTAGCCCAGTCTCTTAGGGTGAAGATGAGATGCGGGAGGCCTTTGAGGAGGTGTCGACTCCGCTCCATAGTGATGAATGGATAGTCTCAGGAGGAGAATGACTGCTCACCCTGGGCTCAGATCTCAGTGAAGAGGAAGATGGGGGGAACCTATGTGGCCTTGTGAAAAGGAATGGGTGCACAGCCTCAAGATCTTGCCTCGGAGGAATGCATGGAAGAAAGTGGTGATGCCCTGTCTCTGGCTTCGCAAGATGAAGAAGTCAGGATCCGATTCTATTTAAGGATGCAAAGCTGTAGAAACCAGGACTGGCCACCCCAAGCTTCAGGCCAGTGATCTCAGATTGACCAAAAGCAAGTAAAGAGGAGACTGGTTCAGAAAGGCAAATGAGATCTATGGTATGACTTTTCCTACCTTTCCTCGAAAAGTCTGGGAGGAGATTGAGAACAGTAGGAAATTCTGGATCTGGGATGAAGCCATGAAAAGTGTGCATCCTGGGGCCAACAAGCATGTAAAGAACAGACTGTTTCATGAAAACTATACCCAGTGGAAGAGAAGCAGGACACTGTTTATAGACAGAGCGAGAACAGTGGACGGAGAGGGATGTGAAATCTCCCACTGTGTGAATTATGTGCACCCAGACGGGGTAATAATTTAAGCTCCTGACCCCTGGTACTATTGGCCTCAGTGCAAGGACCTCCCAGCAAATGTGCCCGTGCCTACTAAATGGAAAGCCGAGCAGTGGTAATAATACTGCCACACAAGACTGTGAAGTGCCTTTATTGATTCGCCAATATGGACATCCAGGACTCAGGTGCCCCACATTCATCAGTCTACAGTGTATTGGCCTTTCCAGAAACCATCGACTGGCCCACCAGATGACTTCAGATCCAGAGAGGACACCATCCCAGCTGTATCCTGTTCATCGCCTGGTAATCGGATGACGTCGGACCAGCTGTTTTCTTTTTGTTCCTGTTCTAAGGTTCCATCTCCAGAGATGACATCAGCCTAGCAGTTCCCAGATGTGCCCTCCTGTGGTTCCCGGAAGATGTCCACCCAGCTGTATCGGAAGAAATGCTGCCAGGGAGAGTCTTCATCAGAGGTGCAGATCGGTCCTAAAATTTCCATTCTACAAGTGGCTGGTAAGTCCGAACTTTTCTATCTTTATGACATTGCAGTATACACCCTACACTAGCAGACTTCAAAATGTGTGAACTGTCCTCAAAGACTCTCCCCTTCAGGACTTTGGCTTTTTAGAACTGTGCTTCACCGGGCTCCGGCCCAGGAGACACTCTTTATTGGACTAGCCTTCGGGCACTGTGGTCACTAGTTGGGACTTTTAGGGCACTCCGTCCCCCCCAAATGTGTATTGTAAATAATGTCATTGTTTTCTAATGTAAATACTGTTTTTCTATCTTTTCTAAAAAAAATCTTTTTGGGATTCTTTAGTGTTTTGATGGTAGGGTCTGGGTAGACTGTGTATGCAGATTAGGAGTGTGTGTTTTTTCTTTTTTTACAGGTGTTCCTGGGAAGACAGAAGAGAGGACAAGAAGAGAGGAGGAGCTCATCGAGTTCCTCATCAGTGCTTTTAGTGTAGAAATTTAAAGTACTGTGGTTGATTATGGTTGATGTTACTGTATTAACCCTTTCCTTCCACAGGTGTGGTTGTGGTAGGAAGGAGACAGTAAATGGTATTTTAATGGTGAGTGGTTACAGGTTGCCCAAGGTCAGGGAGGTCCCTGGTTGTTTTTTGTTTTGGGGTATTAGGTTAAAAGCAGATAGGTTTTCCCTAGAGGGTTAGGGGGGATAGACAGGCTGTGGTCCTGAATGGCCATTGGGACCGCTGTGCTGATCTATCAGAGCTATGCTCTGGATAGTTCTACCACAGCCACGAGGTGTCCATAGTAAGTGGATAGAGTAGAGGCTGATATGTCAGCTAAAGGCCTCTAGCCCCTTAGTGTTGCCTGCCTCTGCTTGCACATGGTAGGAGGGGGCCTGATCACCTCCCTCCCCAGGTAGCACATAGGGTGGGATGGCCTGAGGCTGGGTAAATAATGACTGCGGACAGTCATTTTCCCGGTCAAGGGTGAGTGCAACCCTCTTGTTACCTGAGGTTACTAGAATCCCAGTAAGACCTACTGGTAGGCAGGGAAGGCAGCTTGTGAAACTCCAGTTAAATGGGTTTCACACTGTCTCACTCTGTTCTCAGTCTCAGCTGAGACTGAGGGATGACATCACCAATAGAACTATCGTCGCAGCTGCATGAAGCCACATTGGAATCTGCAGCAAGGAGTTAGTTAGAACATTGGGAGGTTCTGAAGTCAGTCTTCAGTCAGTCTTCAGTGAGTGAGTGTGAAGTTGGGAGCTTGCTGAGAAAGCAGCTCAGTGAAGGCTCTAGGAGCCTCAGCCCTGACAGAGGGCTACTTTTAGTTTAATAGGGTGTGTGTCTCACCTTAAAGAGACACAGAAATAATTAGTGGTGGAGACCGCTGTTTTCAGGTCTCCAGTGTCCCTCCCTTGGGGCAGGAAAGGGTTCACTACAGATTCCTGGGGCAACCCCCTAGTTCTACTCGTAAAGGAGACTCTGCCTATGTGTTCCAGAATTTATTTGGGAGAAAAAGAAGATTCGTGAGTCACCTGTGGGGCACCTGCAATGTGAGGGTGAGTGTCTGCTCTTGCTAAAAGGGCCTATGTTTTTCACCCTGGGACTTGTGTGACAATATGGGGATTGAACTATTAAATATTGGGAAGCCTAGAGTAATGAGCTAAGCAAAGTAAAAGTAGGTTCAAGTCCAGAGCTTGTTGGGATGCAAATGATATGTAGAGGAGATGTGACAGACGTCTACCCATAATCTACATTTGAAAGTTTTCAGTAAAGAAATTGTTCAGTTTCCAGAGAAATGGCCGGGTATGGGCTGTGGGAGCTGGAGGTGGGTGGCCCCATCTTTAGTGACCAGGTCCACCTCTACGGATTTCTTCTGTGGATTTCTACTTTACCTCAGGCACTTGGCCAGTGATGAGGGAAGTACCCAGACATGGGATTGTAAGGAAAATTCTCTCTAGGAGTCGAAGGCTCTAGTGTGGTTTGGGAAGCCACAACAGGATAATTGGTTCATTCCTCAAATGGACCATGAATTGGATACTTGGTTCATTCCTCAAATGGACCGCGGATCAAGTGGCCGGCGAGGAAGCCGGGCCAGTGGCCAAAACCCAAGTAGTGTACAAGTTGGGCTGTGTATCCAAAGCTTTGTGCAAGTCCGGGCTGTGTGCCTGGTGGGTTTAGAGCCTGAGGGCTGGAAATAGTGATAAAGTGGTCTGTTGTCTCTAATCTGCATTACCAGGAAATGTAGCCCCGTGGGGGTCCGTCTATGCTTTGTTTGTTCAGCTTGGATATGAATAAAAGCCACACTGAAGAATCCCATTCCTGGTTCTGGACATTACAGTTATTGCTTCCTGTTTTCAGATTTACTTGAGTTCTGTTCAGAGTAGGCCAAACCTAGGTCCCTGTGCCGAAAGTAACCTCATCCTCTCAAACTCCAGTCCTCACCAGGTACTGCTGTCAGCTTCAACAGCATGCCACCTGTCGTTTTGGCAAAAAGGCAGGGGTGAGGGGTTACACTAGTTTATCCAGATCTCTTCTCATTCTGCCCACCCCATCTGGATCATCTACTCTGTTGCAGATCTTGGTGTCATCTGCAAACAGACAAACCTTACCATCCAGTCCATCTGCAATGTCACTGATGAAGATATTGAAGAGGACTGGCCCCAGGACTGATCCCTGAGGTCCCCCACTTGTGACTTGCATCTCTTCTGACTGTATATCATTTACCACCACTCTCTTTTTTCTTCCCGTCAACCAGTTTGCCACCCAGTTGACCAACTTATGACTCACCCTGAGCCTACCCAGCTTATTAATCAATCTTCTAAGTGGAACAGTATCGAAAGCTTTGCTGAAGTCAAAGTAGGTGACATTAACTGCTCCCCCTTGGTCCACCACTCTATGAGATTAGTTTGACAGGACCTTCCTTTTGTAAACCCATGCTGTCTTGGATCCTGTGCTCCTATGGATTCCAGGTGTTGCACTAGCCGTTCTTTAAGGAGTGCCTCCATAATCTTGCCCACTACTGAGGTAAGACTGACTGGACTGTAGTTCCCTGCCTCCTCCCTGCTACCGTTCTTGTGGAATGGGATCACATGAGATCTTCTCTAGTCTTCTGGGACCTCTTCTGTGCTCAGAGACTCACTAAACAGTTCTGATAATGGCTCTGCTATTTCCACCTTTAGCTTCTTTAGTACCCTGTTATGTATGCCATCAGGTCCCATTGCCTTGTCCACCCTGAGTTTATTGAGATCTTGTAGGACCCTTTCTTTTGAGAAGGGACCAGTGCACACCTCCCTCCCCCCTGTATCCATGGTGCTGAGCTGTGGGCCCTGCCCTACCTTTTCTTCAGTAAATACTGAGCAGAAGTATCTATTTAGGATAAATGCTTTTACATGGTCTTCCTCTTCACACGACCCGTTATCCCCTTTGATATTAGCAATACCCCCTCTGGACTTTCTCCTTTCACTAATGTAGCTGTAGAAAGTCTTGTCACCTTCTTTTACTGTTTGTGCTAGTGTTTTCTCGGTTTGGGCCTTTGCCTACCTTACTGCCTTCCCTGCTTCCCTTAGGGAAGTTTGGTATGCCTCCCTATCTTCATCCTGCTGCGTTCCCTTCTATTTCCTGAAGACCAGCCTTTTGGCTCTGACCTTTTCTGCTACTGTTTTTGAAAATCAAAGTGGTTTCCTTCTTCTTTTGCACTTCATTTTCTCTCTAACACAATAGGATGTTGCTTCAAGTAGTACATCCTTAATGCTAGCCCAATTTGCCTGTACCCCCTCACCTGTATTTCTTTTTGCAAGGGCTAGCTTAACTCTGTTGGCCATCTTAACAATGTCAGCTCCTCTGAAGTCCCATATTTTTGCATTGGAATGAGATGATTTAGTTCTAGTGGCCAAATTGAACTATGCCATGTGATGGTCACTGGCCCCCCCAGGTGACCTTCTACCTGGAGATCTGTGATCCTTTC
The DNA here is from genome assembly GCA_016271365.2 of Neoceratodus forsteri. Taxonomy (NCBI): domain Eukaryota; kingdom Metazoa; phylum Chordata; order Ceratodontiformes; family Ceratodontidae; genus Neoceratodus; species Neoceratodus forsteri. Next base: position 1,433,807,040 of record CM028131.1, on the reverse strand, counting down.
GCTGTTAGTCAGTACTAGATCTAGGATAGCCCTGTCTCTTGTGGGTTGTTGTACCAGTTATTTGAGGCCCTTCCCCTTCAGGAAATCCACCATGTGTCTAGTTCTGGCAGATGTTCCTACTGGTATTGACCAATCTGTATCTGGCTTGTTGAAGTCTCCCATTATCAGACCTCCCCTTTAGCTGTCATGTTTTGTATATCTTCTAACAGCAATGTGTCTATGTCCTCCCCCTGGTCTGGAGGCCTGCAGACAACCCCTGTTCATATGGCTGTCCCATTTCCTGTTTCCAGGGTGAACCACGGTTCTTCTGGCTCCTTATGTGTATTCTGTATTTCTGTAGCTTTGATATTTTCATTGACATAAAGGGTCACTCCACCCCACCCCCCTTTTTGCACCTCGGTCTCTTCTGAACAGTACATAGCCAGGTACTGAAGTCTCCCAAGTCTGGTTACTGGTAATCCATGTCTCACTAATGGCTAATATGTCCAGTTTAGCCTCTGTCATTATTGCCTGCAGGTCTGGGATCTTGTTTCCCAGACTGCAAGCATTTGAGTACATGATTTTCCATTGCCCAGGTCTTGGTGATTTCGTTGTTGGGTGAGGTCTGGCATTTTCCCTGTGCATCGTATGGGGAGCTGGACCTTTTTCCTTACCTGGTGATGCAAATGAACTACAAACATGCTGAACTCCTGTTTGACCACTAGCTGGGGGAAGGGATGTTCTTCCCATTTGACGTATGGGGCGCTGCAATCCCTCCCCATTTGCTAGTTTAAATATTCTGCAAATATGCCAAACTTCTGCCCCAATGCACTGACTCCCTCCTTAGTCAGATGCAGTCCATCAAATTTAAAGAACTTTTGCTCCCAAAACTGTTGCCAGTTCCCTACAAATTTGTGTCCTTTTTCCTGGCACCAGCCCTTGAGCCATATGTTTAGCTCCCATTTCCCCTACTCTAACCTTCCGTCCATCTGCCCCCTCTCCCAGACTGGCAGGATCTCAGAGAAGGAGATGCTGGATGAAATGTATAATAGTTTGTCACCCAACCTGGTCAGGTGTTCCTTGGTCTCCACAACTGACATGGCTGACAAGATCATTAGTCCCTTGTAAGAGATTTAGGAACCCCCACCCACCTGTGGACAGTTCCTTCTTTGTTTTCCCTATGTCTTTTAAAAATCTATTGCAGTAGTATCTTTATATTCTGCTTTTGGTCTCCCTTGACCATATTTCACTTTTCTACCATGATAGGGTGGCATCCTATTGTGGTATCTTCTGCTATTCTACCCCACTAATTTTCTTTTTTAAGTCCATGAGGTGTAGGTATTTAAAGAAAATAGCTGCAGATTTAAACATCATTAAGTTAGCATGTCATTTTTTTCAATTCTGCAGTATCTCAAGTGAAAAAATAAACAAAGATGTCCTGTGGTCTTTGAGTAGTCTTCTGTCTGGAAGACTGAGGATTAAGTTAAAATAGGCACTCTGTTTTGCTGTAAAGCGAAGCGATTAGCATTTCTTCCTCCCCCCCCCATTAACAGTGTGCACAAACATTCCCATACTGTCATATACCCATCCTCTGTACATTTGAAAAACATTAAGATGCTTGCTGAGAAGCTCTGCTCTCATTGAGGGTTTCATTTTTATTTAAGCTGACCCTCTGTAAAGAAAGTAGAGGTTCCCGATTATGCTAGAGGGGACAGAAAAATGTCAAAGTGGCAGCTGCTTAATTTCACATGTCGCAGGTGCTTTGTGCGCATTATGAAATGCGTTTCTTTAGTTCTTTGGTTTCTTTAGCGGTCCTCGCAAATCACACTCGGCATTTGCGACTTGTTGCCTCCATGAGCCAATAGCAGAGAAACGCACCTCGCGCTTGCTTCTAGTGCTCAGAAACCCTTTTTAAGGAACAAATAAAAAGAAAAGGGATGGAAAGAGATTTAAACCTAGAGTCATAATAGAAAAAGAAGTAAATGCCTCAAGAATTAACACTAAGGAAAGCTTTTATTTGTGAAAAATTTGGCGGGCATTGTCTGGCGACTTATGGGCATCCCATAATAAGACAAAATAGCCCATAATTTCCTAACGCCTGGATGCACAGCTAGTTACTCTAGAGTTTGTTTTGTTATATGATGTGCCTATTTCTTTTGAATAAATCAAGGCGTTTTTCAGACCAAAGGGTATTTTTTTTCGTTAAAACCTTTAAAAACAAGAGCCCTATTACCTGTTTGCTCTGGTTGTCTAGCAGCAGTAAAGTTTTCAGTCACTCCTTAAGGGCCAGAGGCCCCCTACTTGGCTAGTTTTATAGCTCAGTGCTGATGTGAGGTCACATTCAATTGGAGGGGCTAGTGGCTTAAGTGACCCTTACTAATGCACATAAGAATTATTATGTTTTTAGAGATGTTTTGTCTTAAATAAATAAATGAACTGTTAAGAGATGTAAAATTACTATCAGTGGTCCCTGGTGATGCTCCACTTTTTGTATTAGTTTTGTTTATTTTTAGTATTAGAAATAGGAAGCGGATCAGGTGATCTATGAGTTCATTATTTTAGCTCTATATAAATGCTGGTTAGTCTGAATAATACAGATAGGTTTAGTGCACAGAGGAAAGTGGTCCTGTTGCTTGGAAGGCACCACTCTGTGGCAGTGCTGTATTTTAGAGTATTGAGGTTCGATTTGAGAACTGTTTTGTTTTGTTTTCTTTGTTTTATTGAAATATGTGATTTAACTTTGATTTATTTTATTTATTTTGGAAAAATAAATCCTTTAGCCACACAAAGTTTGTGAGAAAGAACTTTACGCTGGAGTCTGGTGTTGTCACTACCCACTCACACTATCACAGGTGGTGGTAGTGGTGGGATACTGGTCATCCAAGGGATAGTGGGGGAGACCAGCCAGTACCAATCCTGGTATAAGTGGCAACGATGGCAATGGGAACAGATAAAAAGCTTGGTGCTGTTACTCATTCCCAGACAGATACAACAGGGGAGCCCTGTATACTGGCCTTCTGGATGACAGACGGAGAACACCCAATGAGACACCTGTGGATGAAGAAGATGAAGAGGGATGTCAGGAGAAAACTCTGGATACTGGATATGGGTGTCCTACCCCAGAGAACATTAATGATTTATTACATTGGTTGGCTGTCTGTCAAATGGAGAGAGAGAGTGACAAAGAGACATTGATGCCCAAGAGAGGGATCGGGATCGGGATCAAAGGAGACAAGATGCTAGGTGGGCAGAGACAATACAATTATTACAAAATCTAGGTGTGGGCCATGGACCTGGGGGTGGTCAACCCACCAACAACCCTAAAGATATAAAATTATCTCGCATGTTGCCCTCAGATGACATAGAAGCCTATTTGATCACCTTCAAAAGAGTAGCCAAGGCATGTGATTGGCCCCAGACCCAGTGGGCAGTAAGACTTGCACCATATTTATCCTGTAAAGCACAATTGACTTATGGAAATATGGACCCTCGGCTGGCAGATGATTATGATCTGGGAAAGCAAGAAATGTTGAAAAGGTACAATATAAACTCTGAGACATACTGCCAGGGGTTTAGGACTCTGAAATATCATCAGCAGCATCCCCCCAGAGAGACTTATATCTGGTTAAGAGAACTGTACTTGAAATGGATTGTGCCAGAGGGAAAATCAAGGATGGACATCTTGGAAGTATTTGTGATGGAACAGTTTTTACAGATACTCCCTACAGATGTTCAAATTTGGATTAAAGAGCACAATCCAGAGTCTGCGGAGATGGCTGTAATGTTGGCTGAGGACTTTCTAGCTGCTCATCAGCCTTATAGGAAAGGAGGTAATCAACATATGAACCTACAGCCAAATCTACAGGGGTAAGAAACCCACAGACTGTACAAAACAAATCAAATGAATTTGATAAAGGGAAAAGAACAGTAGCTAATGATGTGCAATGCCATAATTGCAAAGGTAGGGGGCACATCGCTAGATTTTGTCCCTCTAGAAAAAGTGGTGGTACCCATTTAGCATTGTTAAATTCTAATTATATAACCACTGCAGTACAATTACAAGATAAGAAGGTATTGGGATTACTTGACTCGGGAAGTAAGAATACCTTGATTAGGAGAGACCTATTAATTGATGGGAAAAAGGGGGCCTCCATAAAGATAATATGTGTTTATGGTGACAGTCACCAGTATCCTACTATTACCATACCTTTAGAGGTACAAGGAAAATGATCAGTGGTTACAGCAGGTTTGGTACCCATTCTTCCAGTACCTATTGTACTGGGACATGATTTTCCAGAATTCAGCTCCCTATTGATAATCCCTGATAATATATCTACAGTGATCACAGAGTAAGAGAGAGTTACCACTTGGGGAAGTGTTCCCATTTGAAAGAGAAATTTATGGGGAGCTGGGGAAAAGTAGGAAATCAGGTAAATAAAAGAAAAGAGTAAAAAAGAAGTGGAATCAAGACCTTTACAGGATACCAGACCAGGCTTCACAGATACATACTAAAATTGATATGCAAGATCAACAATAAAAGGATGTCTCTTTAAAACCTTTTTTTCAACAAGTCGAGCAAGCTGAACAACCAGGGAAACCCACTATACAGGTTATAAGAGATTTATTGTATCGTGTCTGTATAAATCCTAGCACAGGAGAAAAGGTGGAACAACTGTTAGTGTCCCAATGTTATAGAAAGGATATCACAGCACTAGGCCATGATATACCTTGGGCCAGACATGCTGGGAGAGATAAGACTACCAATAGAATACTGCAAAGATTTTTTTGGCCAGGAATCCATGAAGACATAGCCCACTATTGCCAGACTTGCCCTGAATGTCAATTGATAGTACAGAAAACGAAAAAATAAATTGTCCCCTTAGTACCCCTATCCATGGTAACCACCCCATTTGAGAGAGTCAGAATGAATATTGTGGGGCCCCTAGATAAAAGCAGTAAAGGGAACAGATTCATTTTAGTGGTCTGTGACTACGCCACAAAATATCTGTAGGCCATTAAAATGAGATCTGTCACAACCTCTCAGATTGCGGAAGAGTTAGTTAAACTGTTCAGCCGGGTATGGATCCCCAAGGAGATTTTAACAGATAGGGGGTCCAATTTCAACTCACAACTGTTGAAAAAGTTATATTGACTCCTGGGAATAGTGACCTTAAAGACATCACCCTATCATACCCAGACAGATGGGTTTGTCAAGTGATTTAATCAGACCTTAAAAAGGATGATTAAAAAGTTCATCCATGAGGAAGGAAAGGAGTGGGATAAATATCTCCCTTTTCTACTGTTTGCATATAGGGAGGTCCCCCAAGCCTCTACATGGTATTCACCTTTTTCCCTTTATATGGTAGGACCCTAGAGGATTCTTGATGTTATAAAAGAATACTGGGAGGGAGGAAGGATCTGAAATCCCGGGCATTGCCCAATATATGAGACAATTGCGGCAGAGGTTGGTCTTCTATGCCAATAGAGCACATGAAGGAAGTATGGAGGCACAAAAAGAGCAAAAACATCACTATGATAAGGATATAAATGTAACAAAACAGTTTGGGCCTGGGGACATAGTGTTACTGTCATTACCTTCATCTACCCCTAAGTTATTGATGAAGTGGTAGGGTCCCTATAGCATGCTTCGCCAGACAGGCCCTGGTACATATGAAGTTGATACCCCTGATAGGAGGGTTAAGACAAGGAAATATCATGCTAACTTACTCAAAAAGTGGCATGAGAGGTCGAAGACAGGCCTCCAGATGGCAGTAATGCCTGACTTAGAACCAACAGAGATGGATTTGGCATATAGTCACTTAGAACAGTCCCAGGGAACAGAAGTGGTAACTACAAATCCAGAATTAACAGACAAACAACAAAGGGAGTTGTAAAGCCTGTTAAAAGAGTTTAGTACCACTTTTACCAGTACCCCTGGACTGGCAAAAGGGGTAGAGCACTATATTAGAACCTCTGCAGGGCCCATCAAGAAGAAACCATACCGACTTCCCAAGAGGAGCAGAATATTAGCACAAGAGGAACTCCAAAAACTAAGGGATTTAGACATTATTGAGTCTTCCAAAAGTCTGTGGGGTTCCTCTATGGTAATAGTCCCAAAGAAAGATGGAGGTATTCCTCTGTGCTTAGATTTCCATGGGTTAAATCAAGTAGCACAGCTCGATGCCTACCCTATGTCCAGAATAGACGATGTGATTGATAAAGTGAGAAATGCTTGTGACAGCATAAAATGCAACCTATGTCTGGACTATGGACACCACAGTTCAAACTGTACCAATGAAGTTCAATGCAACTTATGCGAAGACATTGGTCACACATTATCCAGTGCCCATGGGTGACACATAATAGATAGGACAGGCCAGACCAGGAAGTCATTTTGACAAATGCAGAAAAACACAGCATCAACATCCAGAAGAATACAAGAGAGGCACAGGAGAGTAGAATGCAGGAAGCCCAGCTGGGGCTGGGGGAAGAGAACACAGATCCCCACCCACAGGAATCAGATACATTACCACAAAACAATCCACGAGAATTCCAGTCTGATTTGCAAATAAAGGATATGGCACAGAACATGGAAATTAAGACTGTACAAGAGGAATTTGACTGCCAACCAAAAACCCAGATGGACCCACAATCTGTAGAAGAGGTACTGGACCAGGCCAGGGAGATGCCATCCCTGATCCCATTTAAAGTGGTTACTAAGAAAAGACCCCCTGGCAAGCATTCACAACCAAGGACCAAACTGCCGAAATCTGTGGTCACACGAAATAAGTATGAGGCCCTTCAGTCCTCTGAACACGAACCAGAATCTGAATCGGAACATTACACCACTTGATCCTCCTTGCAGGGTTCCTTCTCTGACTTGCATGAAGAACCAGAGATTCCTTTACCTAAAGAGACTAGACACCATACTAGAACATTAGGATATAGCACTCTAAGGAGTACATGATTGTTTAAATCAGGGGATGTAGGATGATTACACCTGTGAATTTCTTTACAGCTGTTTATGTCCTTTTTTGTTATTTTTTTTCCTCGCACTGCTTTATGAAATGATTGATCCATATACTGTATTTTAAAATGTCAACAGTGAATACTAAGAGCATACATAACAGCAGAAGGAGAACAGTCTTGTTTTCCCTTATTAAGGACCTGAAGTTAGATATATGTTGTATGCAGGATATGAGGTTACATACTAGCTCAGAGGTAAATGTAGCATCAAGGGCATGGGTGTGGGGCCCATCATTTTTTTCAATGGGAAGGGAACGGTGTGATGGAGTGGGAATCCTTTTTAGCAGCTATGCATGTAGGGTAACTAAATTGGTGGGTCTCATGCCAGGGAGAGCTCTGCTTTTGGATTTTATACATAACAACCAGGTTTCAAGGATAATCAATGTGTATGCACCCCCAAACAAAGAAAGATAGAATTACCCTGTTTCACTTCGTTAGGCCCTATCTAATTACTTCACGGAAGCTACTATGGGCAGGAGATTTTAACTGCATAGTGTCAGATGTCTGCAGGGAAAAGAAAACATTGTGACACACATGCTTTACAGAAAGTCTTAGTGGACTGTGACCTGGTTGATGCATATAGAGCTGTACACGGGACTGGTGGCTACACATTTTACAGGAAAAATCTAGCTGCAAGAATTGATTATTTATTTATTTCCAATTATTTACATGTTAATCTGGCAAATGTCATACCAGTGGCAAATTCAGACCACCTGATGTTCACTATTACAGTAAGCCACAAAACCAACTTTCAATTTAGGAAAGGATACTGGAAGTTGATACCAAACCACTTGCACTCACATAATGTAATCACTTACCTTAGAAACTTATTGATAGCCAGATCGTCTGTAGCATGCATGGAAGATAATATTAGCAGGGGATGGGTGGAGCTTAAAAATGAACTTAAGATCTTGTTGCAACAACTAGCAACAACTCAATCACTAGACATATACAAAAAAAATATCTGAACTTGAGAACACAGTTCTATAGGATCTTAAGTAAAGTAAATGTGGGTTACAAGGAATATGAACCCCAAGTCCACATACTAAAAACAGAGATGGAGAAATTACAATGTGACAAAGCCACTTCCCTGTTTTACAAACATAAAATAGCTACTCTGGATAAAATGGGAGTAGGGAATATATATGAATCAGGTAAGACCAGACGTGATATCAGAATCATGGAAGCAGTACATACCCCACAACATACTATAGTGACTTTCAAAAGAGAAATCATGGATACAGTGGTACAGCATCTACACACCCTTTATGCAGTTCCACCCCTAAATGATTAAATGTTGGATAAGTTTCTTCACGGAATCAATGTCTGAAAAGTTACCTTAGCAGAAGCACAACATGTTATTAGGCCCATTTTGACCTCTGAAATTTCAGAAGCTTTACAGTCTCTGAAGAACAACACAACCCCAGGCCCAGATGGTCTTCCATCTGAATTCTATAAAACCATGAAACTGGACCTATTGGACACCCTACGGGATGTATGCAATAGCATGCTACAGGGGAAGGACATCACGCCTCAGTTGGGCCTTTCAATCCAAATATTAATCTAAAGAAAAACTGGATAGAAGAGGATTACAGAACTGGAGACCCCTGAGTATTTTAAACACTGACTTATAAATCTTAATGAAAATACTGACTGTTAGATTGGCTCAGCTGGTACCGAACCTTATTGATAAGGAGCAAATTTGTTCCTTGAAAGTACGACATATCCAAGAAAATGTATTATTACTCAGAGAGACAGTGGCCTTGGGAGAAATGAATGAGATACATGGCCTTATAGTGAGCCTGGATCTAGAACAAGCCTTTCACTAGATAGCACATACATATATGTCTAAAGTTTTATTAGCATATGGCATCACCACAAAATTTGTGCAATGGCTTATGACCATATATAGCATAGCGGCAACAAAACCAGTAATCAGTGGACACATAGGGCCCAAGGTGAAAATCAAGAGAGGCATTTGACGGGGTGCCCAATGAACCCACTACTGTATGTCTTTTATATAGATCTGATACTTTGTATCAAAACAGGACTATTCAGAACATATGTCTGAACCATGTAGGACCTATTCCAAAAATCTTTGCATATGCGGATGATATTTGTTTACTGCTGCTGACCATAGAGGCAGTAGAATTCACCATGGAAACAATACAAGAAGTGTCAGACGTAATCGGCATAAAAATAAATAGAGCCAAAAGTAATGATTATGTGATAAGTAACAGTACAGCTACTCGCCCCTGTATCAAGGACATACAGATGTCATTTGAGGACATTAAAATATTAGGGATTTTGTTTGGAAGAGGTAATATTAGTAAAAGGAATTTGGATACCAAAATTAGCCAGTGTGATGAAAAAGTGCAAATATGTAAATTATGGCAACAACAAAAAAAGTATCACTTATCAAAACATTTTTATTGCCCCAATTTGCCTTCTTAAGTATGTTTTACAACACACACGCACACACACCCCGAACACTTTGATGCCCGTATCTATAGTCTAGTCTTCCAAATGATATGGGGGAGTCGGCTGAACCACATAGAAGGAGAAGTATAATATAGGCCATACAATGATGGAGGGTTAAATTTAATAAACCCCATCAGCTATGTCTTTAGCTTATTTATAGTTACTACTTTATCAGCTTACTCTACCCCAGGACCTTAATCCTGGAAAGACCTAGCAAGTCAATGGATAAACCCATTAGTAGGACTATGGTCCTTCCCCTCCCTGGGGAAAACTGTAATTTCAGCTGCTGTCATGTTTGCAGGGAGGTGAGAAGCCTGGCAGACCACTGTGAAAACCTCACACAATACCGGTGCCACAGTGCTGGTAATAACTTTGTAGAATTCTAAACATACTTCATCATCATAGGGTATTTATGGAGAGAAAAGTAGGCAATGTCTCACTGTACCTCCTCCATTATTAAAGGGTCTTTCAAGGCCTCTTGCTGGGTCTCAGCATATGGAGTGGTAGGTCAGTGAAAAAGGTGTCAAATTTGCCTTCATCCAATAGGCCATTAGAGGAATAAAGGTCCTGACAAAATTATTTTATCTCCCCATTAATAAGTCTGATTGAACCCATTATGTGCTGGCACTATCTTGCAGCCCTTTAATGTACCTCTCAGCTTGCTGGTTCTTGACCCTGCAGGAAAAGAGCATGCCTGCCTTATTATCTCCATCCCAATACTTGTGTTTCTGCTTTTACTGTGCAATCGGTACACCGTACTTCAGTTGGAGATGGCAGGTTCCACCCTCCTGCTGGCCAGCACATTCCAATACATACAGAGTTGCCTAATTTTTCCGAGCAGCATAATGTCAGCTGTGTGAAAGGGGTTTACCTTTTATATCTTCTCTTTACTAGCTGCATTTCCAAATCCTTCTGTTTTGCCTCTGTTTTTTTCCTCCTTGCCATAGCTTATCTCATAATATGGCCTTGAATGGTCACCCATAAAGGCTTCCCAGATGACAGCCTTGCTTGTATTCCTGCTATTGTTCAGTCATAAATAGGAGACAGCTTTCTCCTGGAGCCATTTCTTAAAATATGTGTCTTGGAGCAGGAGGTGATCAAGCTGCGCGATAGCCGACTGGGGTAGGGGAGGTCCCCACATCTTGCACAGTTCTGCCAGAACATGATCGGACAGGTACAATGGAGCTATCATGGAAGAGGCTACTATCTCTGGCACCAGAGGGGAGGTCAGCCATAAATCAATTCTGCTGGAGGAGTTGTAAGTAGCTATGAAACATAAGAAGACTAGATCTGAAGGGTGTTCTGAGCTCTAGATATCTGCCAGTCCTGTGGGGCTGTTAGAGTTTTCATATGAGGTTCTGGTTTGCCTGACTCCTATCAAGGGGGGTATCTAAAGTAATGCTAAAATCTTCCCCTCAGAAAAGGGTGCTAGAGGCATCCCTCATGTCCAGAAGGGTGTTGCCTAAATTACTAATTATATCCAGGTAGTCTTGGTTATGGTCATACACATTGACAATTATCAAATGGCCCTCATGGGCTATCGACCTTGATCATTATCTATCTGCCCATCTTATCATGTTTACTGAGCATAGTATTCCAGTGAAGATTCTTGTGAATTATGATAGACAAACCTGCCTTGGCAGAAATGATGCTACTATGCACCTCAGTACCAACCTATTCCTGAGGAAGCTTGATAGCCTCAGTTGAAGTGAGTTTCATTTCTTATTAAGAAAGCAACTATTGATTTCATAATTTTAAGCCTGGTCCGTACTCTTTTCCTCTTTACTGGCAGGTTTATTCCCTGCACTTTCTAAGGAACAAAGTTTAAAGCTGCCATAATAAGGTGCAAAAGAAGGCACAGCAGTAACTAGGAAATAGATGCTGGTGACCAGGGGGCCAGGGAATAAGAGCTGGCATGCTCACTCATAGCTCACATCCCTACCTCAACACATTGTACACAGGATACCTCAAATCCATGGCTGTTGAGAAAGCTACACCATAAGCAGTTGGTCGCATTATAACACATAAACAGAGCACCTAAATACCAACAGTAAAACAACAAACAAGTGAAAGATATGTTTGTACATTGGGTTACTGGAGTGCAATTGCTTTGCTCTGTATGGAACCTAAGGGCTAGCAACCCAGAAATTACCAGTGATGAGGGTCTTACAGATAGAGAGATGGTGAAAACCACTGCCAACAAGGCAAGTGAATAGTAGGTAATCCTGAAACAGCTTTCCCTGGGAGAACCCACATTCCAGTGAGCACTAAATGTGGTAGTCATCAGTTCAGAGTCACCCCAAACTAATCATCAACCATACACATTACTAAAACCCACATTACAGAGTTCCTGGGTCAGAAGAGGTGGGGCCGAGCACATAGGGACAATGGCCAAGGAAGATGGTAAAAGGAGAGGTGGGGATGGTAGGGTAGGAGAGAAGGGTACAGGTAGAAACTGATGAAAATATTAACACTGTGCAGAATGTGAAATTTGACTGGTGAAATAAGTGTGGAATTACCATTTCACCAGTGGAATTTCCACCAGAATTTCACTGGTTCTTCTGTAGAATTCTGCCTGCTGTGATCCGCAGAATAATAGTCCATGGAAGATCATTTTTTTAGTGGGAAATTGTTCTGTAACAATTTCCACAGAAAATATTGAGATACACAGAATAATATTCCACAGAACAGCATTTTTTTCCATGGAAAATCATTCAACAACCATTTCTGTGCAAAAATATTAAGATCTACAGAATACGATTTCATGGAAATGTTGTGGAAAAACTCATGCCACGTTTTTCTGCTGTGAAATTCTGCCATTTCATTTCTGATGAAATTCAGTGGAATTTCGGTAGAATTTAAAAAATTCTGCTAAATTTTGTTCTGCTGGAATTTGAAAATTCCACACAGCACTAGAAACTAGGTACCTAGAAGATAAGGTAGAGGGAAGAGTAGGGAAGGGCATGGAGATGGTGCTGGCTAGGTGTCTCATAGTGCCCTTGGTATGTGAAGTTCTTGGCAAGTCTTGGTGGAAGTTGACAGTTATCTGATGTGATCGCATTCAATTGCATTTTGTCACAGCTCAGCTCACATAGCTGTATGAGATTGGATACAATAGCATGAGCTCATATTGCTCATATTGGTAAGTGAGGATATACCTGACTGCTTGCATGCCACAGATGTAAAACATAGAAACATAGACAATGATGGAAAAAAGATCACAGGTCTAACTAGTCTACCCAGAGTTCTGTTCCTGCCCTGGGATTTATTGTCCATGCAAGGTTTTATCCCTCCTGGATGATCCCTCTGCTCTTCTCCATACTTGTACAGACCTGAGTAACCACCAAACCCTTCACTGTGTCCCAGCCATGCCTGCAACCATTTATGATCTTGGTGCCCACCACCTCCTCTGAATGACTGTTCCACAGATCCACCACCCTTTCTGTAGAATGGAATCAGGATGGAAAAGCATATTCAACAGGCAAGAAACCAACATAGGTAGTGGGGATTGGGAAAAATTGTGTGGGGGTGGGGAGAACAGAGTTTAATGGGTGAGACCACTGCACCAAAAGAGAGCTTGTCACATGCACACTGACAGATGACCCCATTACAATGTCTCTGGGTGAAAGGGAAGTTATATTTTTAGGTCGTTATATTGCAGCATGCTCAGTTCCCTGTGCTTCCTGTTGCTCCACTGACCCCTACTTGCATCACTTCAACAGATGATAAAAATGTTTGAGATGCACCTTCCTCCCATAGAGTTTCAGCAGCCATGCAGCTATTGATGGTCATACACTTGTCTGCTGCTAGCAATGTGCCAAGAAGAGACATTATGCCTAGGTACCTATGGTTGCAGGATGAGGAGGCCAACAAATGCTAACAGTCTTCAAGCACCTATTGGAAATAGGGACATGGATGATGTAAAGAGGAGGAAGTAGGGGTGGTGAGCTAGGAGTTGGAGGGCTAGCTATCAAACACCCAAAACTGCCCCCAAAAGTTGATGTCACAGCACTGTGAGGTACCAAATAGGACTTGCAGACCCAGGGCCATGTGGAGTCTATAGGCATGTTCTATCTGTGAGCACAAAAATGGGGAGCACAGGGTGATCTGCAAAGGATCTCAGTCCACCTAATGCAACCCAAGTAACCTTCAGCACATCATACAAGTAGAAACATGACAGTAGAAACAGTAAAACCATCATAGCATATGGTATCTACATTCCTATAGAACACTGCAAAATCAAAACAGAAAAGGATATGAGCAATAAGTTTTGCATAGAAAAGGCAGTCCATCATGCAGCAATCCTACTTGTGAGCATCTTGTGCAAAAGGTGGGGAGGAAGGATGAGGAGAAAAGGTGAAGATCATATGCAGAAGGAAAACCTATTGAGCTCAGAGTCCCATAGTAAATTAAATATGGTAGTTCATGTGATTATAATGCGATCCCTCTCAACCCCATCATTCATCAGAAAAGTCATGCCTAGTATATCAGATCTTGGTGATAGAAGCCTGGCTGTTAGTAGTGGCTGAGAAGGCTCCAGGAGGCAACTTGTTGCAGTGGGCACAATCAATTAGTTCTGGTTCACAAGTATCTAGTGGAAAGATGGAGGTCATACTGTATGTCATGACTACCCACAGAGTCATGCCCAATAATGAGGAGAAAGTGGTGAGGGTGGAAGAGAAGTAGTCACCAGATCGTATCAATTCACCTAATGCTGCACCTAGACTCTCTCAGCACTTCTCGGTGGAAATTGAGAATGCTAGCAGACATTCATATACATCACATGTGATCTGGTAAAATCGGATGAAATCACATCAAACTTTAGCTGATGCAGGCTCAGAGGAGTCCCAAAAAGGTATAAGTTAAGCACAATAGCAAGAAGACAGTTCAGGCATGCAATGGATGATAGGAATGACATAAAATCTCTCTATACCCCCCCCCCCAAGTTTGGGGTATACCTGTCCTTAGACCCCAAACCCCCAAAGTGACATAAGGAGTTAGATTACATGTCAGACAGGATAGAGGAAATCCTAAGGCCTAAGTGTGACAGTTTCAAACCTCAAACCTGAAAGTACTGCTCTTTAAACCGAGATGATAGAAATAGTAATTCACAGTTTACATAGTCAGCCAGTCTGCTTTTGTGGGGATCTCTGTTGCTTTGGTTCCTTTTGTAGTGCTGTAAGAGGATGATGATCCAGCAGGCAGAGTGACTGCTCTCTCCACCCAGATAGACTGCACTGGCCTAGGGTCAACAGGTGCAGCTGTTGCAGCTCTGATCAGTGTATGAGGGTTCAGTCTGGTGTCTTGTGATCCTGTCTTTGTAGGTGAAACTTGTTGCACAGGTTCATATCAGCTCAGAGTGGGAAATGGTGACAGCAATAGCAAGCTACTAGCAGAGGAAGGTGAGCCATAGTAGTGGCTTCCAGAACAGTTAGCCTTCCTTCTATTTGATACACAAACCTCAGCTTTCTGTATTTAATGGCTCCTGCCCTGAATTTGGTGTATCCATACCCTGTCTTTGTCTGGTGATAGCTGAGAACTGTTGGTCATCCCTGTGACTGGAGTACCCTCAGTGTTCATCGCCACATGGATGGAGTGGGAAGATTAGGGATCGTATGGGGTAGTAGGGAATTTGCAGTCCAGCCACTGTCTGCCAATGAACTCCTCCATGGGCTCCTGTATTCCAGATTGATAGTTGGCTCCATTCAGTGATACTATAATCTGTGATGGGTATCAGAGAGCCATGTGGACTCCAAGATGAGATAGTTTCCATTTTACTGCCACATATGTCATTCTCTTGTGGGACAACTCTGTGGAAAAGTCTTGAAAAAAGGACAAGTGATGTCCTTCCCACCACAGGGGACCTCATTCCCTTGCCAGCTGGAGGATGTGTTCCTTTATGGGTACCCCAGAATTTTGATGAGTATCAGCCTTGGTCTGTCCCCAGCTTCAGGCTCCACCCTTAGCCCTTTTGGGAAGTCCAACTAGCCAGAGATTGTTCAATCTGGCCTTATATTCCAGGTCATTGATATTGCAAAGCAGGTAGCAAATGTCCCTGTTTTGTTCTCATAGCAGTGCTTGGCACTCTCCCTCAGTGTTCTCGAGCTTGGTCAGCCTGAAATAATTCCTTTTCACTTTAGTACTATGGATAAAGGGCTCTTGGTTCATCTGAGTTGCTGCTTGTTTGATGGCTGCAGTGCTGCATCTCTGAGGATTTTATTCAACATGTCAGCAATATGAGTCATGTCGTTCTGTGGGTCTGCTGATGAGACCATGGCACAGGCAGGAAAATGACTTGTGGAAGCAGCTCATGTAGAGAGAGAGAGAGAGAGAGAGACCTCAAGGCTGACACATTTTCTCTTTCATGCCATTTGCTGACAGCACTGCGGGGGAAGGTGAAGTCAGATGACAACTAGATTCAGACTTCTTGGAGCGATGAGAAAAGAGTATGCCCAAACTCCTCAGGATGCAAGCTTTCAAATGAAGCATGTTACCTTAGTACTGCACTGCAGTTTTTCTCAGACACAATGTGATTCTCCCAGCAAGAAGCTGCAGCTACAGACTTAAGTTGCCATCTGGACGGTAGCTAGAAAATATACCCCCCTCGCAGCAAAAATAAATGATTGGTTGTTGAATTGCAACTAAAAAATAAGGCAGAACCCAGGTAGCGAGTAGCCAGTACTCTGGTGTATAACTACCACTTTACAAACCAAATAAAAATGCAAACCTGATGATTTAGCAGTGCAGCATATCAAACAGTATTAGAGCTACAAAACAGGAATGCAATCTGACCCCGGATAGGGAATCACCCAGGCTCCAAAAGATTGCAATCAAACAAATTACAGCAGGGTTGGTACAGCAGCGTAACTGTCTGAAAAAAAACAAGTAGGACACAGACTCTGTTTGTAGCAGCAGACTACTAAAATTAAAGGTAAACATGAGAAATATCAACTGAAGTTACCACCACTGGATCTAATTGCTAAATACAAGGCCAAGCAACATACTAAGTGAATCAAAATATTGCGGGTAGCTCACAAAGATGGCAGAAATATATATTTTTTTACAGTCAGCAGTACATGTATCTGAGAAGTCTAAACATATACTGTATGTCCTATAGGGCACCAGTCACTATATAGAGTCAGAAACAATAGCGTCACTTACTCAGTTAAGGATGCACACTACTGGGCCAGCGTGGCCACTCAAAAGCTGACTCAGAGCTGACACCCATAGTTTGACACCCTTTGCACTATGGTCCTTAGTACTCCAGACCGTAGCGTGGAGGGCCATGGGAGGGACAGAGACTAAATAAAATAAAAGTAATGATTTTTGGGACAAATCAGTATAAACATTTTTTTTTTCATGGAGGAAACAAAAATTGATGTAGTTAAAGAGTATGTATAGCTTGGAGTAAAGCTGTAAAGAAATTATGAATGAATTAAACACATTACAGGACAAAAGGCAATGTCGAGACAGCTGACCAATTCAAGTTTGACATTTTACATAACACAAGGTGATGATGGTGGTAATGCACTTAGTGCTGCTAATAAAGCAGGGGAAATATAGATTATTCCAATACTTTTTATGCATCGGAAGTTTTGGGGAGATAAAACAAACTTGATTTGGAAGTTCCATTGTCCATCTTTTATAGAGCTCTGGTAACGTTTCCACAAGCAACACCAGCTTACTTGGTCAGGGCTGAAATGGGGAAAGCAGATATTCTCTGCACAGTAAAAGAAGGTGACAAGACTTTCTATAGATACATTAGTGAAAGGAGAAAGTCCAGAGGGGGGTATTGCTAAGTTCAAAGGAGAAAAGGGGGCATGTGAGGAGGAGGACCCTGTAAAAGGATCTATCCTAAATAGATACTTTTGATCAGTATTTACTGAAGAGAAGGTAGGGCAGAGCCCACAGCTCAGCACCATGGACACAGGGGGGGGAGAGAGGTGAGCACTACTCCCTTCACAAAAGAAAGGGTCCTACAAGAGCTCACTAAGCTCAGGGAGAACAAGGCAATGGGACCTGATGGCATACATCCCAGGGTACTTAAGGAGCTAAGGGTGGAACTAGCAGAGCCATTAGCAGAACTGTTTAGTGAGTCTCTGAGCACATGAGGGGTCCCAGAAGACTGGAGAAGGGCTCATGTGATCCCGGTCCACAAGAGTGGTAGCAGGGAGGAGGCAGGGGACTACAGACCAGTCAGTCATTCTTACCTCAGTAGTGGGCAAGATTATGGAGGCACTCCTTAAGGAAAGGATAGTGCAACACCTGGAATCCATAGGGGCACAGGATCCAAGACAGCATGGGTTTACAAAAGGATGGTCCTGTCAAACTAATCTCATAGATTTCTTTGACTGGGTAACCAGAGTGGTGGACCAAGGGGGAGCAGTTGATGTTGCCTACCTTGACTTCAGCAAAGCTTTCAACACTGTTCCACATAGAAGATTGATAAATAAGCTGGGTAGGCTTGAGGTGGGTCAGAAGTTGGTCAATTGGGTGGAAAACTGGTTGACGGGCAGAAAACAGAGAGTGGTGGTAAATGGTATACAGTCAGAAGAGATGCAAGTCACAAGTAGGGTACCTCAGGGATCAGTTCTGGGGCCAGTCCTCTTCAATATCTTCATTAGTGACATTGCAGATGGACAAGAGGGTAAGTCTTGTCTGCTTGCAGATGACACCAAGATCTGCAACAGAGCAGATGATCCAGATGGGGTGGGCAGAATGAGAAGAGATCTGGATAAACTAGCAAAATGGTCAGAAGAGTGGCAACTGGGATTTAATGCAAAGAAGTGCAAGATTATGCACATAGGGAAGAGAAACTCTGAAGCCACCTATAGGCTGGGAGGGAAGTTGCTGGCAGTCACAAAGCAAGAAAGAGACTTGGGCATCATCATCATCACCGATGACCTGAAATCATCCAAGCAGACCTCTAAAGCAGGAGGTAAGGCTAGGGGGATGTTAGGGTGTATTAGTAGGGGTATCACAAGTCATAAGAGGGAGGTAATAATCCCTCTTTACAAGACACTGGTTAGGCACATCTGGAGTATGGCATGCTGTACTGGAGGCCACACCTTCACAAGGACATTAACCAAATTGAGGCAGTCCAGAGAAGGGCAACCAAAATGATGCAGGGACTGCATCAGAAGACATATGAGGACAGATTAATGGAGCTCAATATGTATACCCTTGAGCAAAGGAGAGAGAGGTGATATGATCAAAACATTCAAACAGCTTAAGGGCATTAACAAGGTGAAAGAGTCTAACATGTTTAAATATAAGAAAAATAGCAGGTCAAGAGGACACAACATGAGACTAGAGGGAGGCTGATTAAGGGGGAACGTGAGGAAATTCTTTTTCACAGAAAGGGTGGTGGATGCATGGAACAGCCTACCTCAGGAAGTGGAGGCTATGAATACAGTGCAGGGCTTCAGATAGGCTGGGACAGGCATAAGGGAGCAATACAGATGAGTATAAATAGATAGGCCACTGACAGAGCAAAGGCTGATGGCACATTTATAAGGTAGAAAAAGAAATGGGCAGACTGGATGGGCCTTGCGGTCCTTATCTGCCATCAACTTCTATGTTTCTATGTTTCTATGGTCAGATGAGTGCCTACAAGAATATTGCGGTCAAAAATAGCATGGCAATAATGGCGTCTTTTTTTTTCATGGGCTGTGCTCCCTGCAACCCCCAGACTGAAGGATTCTTACTCCAGGGAGAGCTGATAATGGGGAAAGTTAAAAATTGCGGGACCATGTAATACTGTTTCCATGGCCTCATGTAAATGATTCTAAGTCCAGGGTGCATAAAAATGGTTGGGAGACCAGGATTAGAATCCTGGTCTCTAGTAGCGCTGGCCTAGCTGCTCGATACCCCAGAACTCCATGCCACAGGAGCAGCTTGGCCAGTCTCATGGATCCTGGTGCTTTTGTCTGCTGTCAGCAGCATGGACAGCAACCAGGACAATGCTTGCTGCAAGCACTGTAAATCCCCTCGCAGTCCGTGGTAGCACTGTCAAGACTAAATTCCAGTGACTGGTGCTATTCTGGTAGTGCTCATCTAACTGAGTAGCTCATCCAACCGGGTACTGATATTCTCACTCATGTAAAAGTAAGGGTAATGTAACATTGGCTAAGATTAATCATTAGTAACATACATTTAATGCCATTACATTGTTTACAGGAAAAAGTAAAACAGGAAAACACTGAAAAGCCATCTGGGTGAATTGCAGCCCTGAAAACTTAACTACATGAAATTATTTTAATGCACTTGTGGGCACATTTTCTGAAAATCATCACAATATCCATAACATATAGATAGAATACTCAATAAAGCAACATCCTTTTTGAGAGCTAAATATCTAACTTGTTACTTCTTAGACATGCTGGAATTGCATTGTGGCTGAGAACTAATAAAATAACTCATGGTTTGGCAGATTACTTAATCCTCCCATTTCCAGCAGAAATAAGAAGAACCCTTCTTCCACCAGGATTTGATCTATTACCAACAAAAATATTTGGCTCCTCTAAAGATTTCACCACTAAAGTGTTTAGAGGCATGTTACAATAAAAATAAAACTGATGAAGGAAGAGGGGATTTATTATGCCGAAGAATCCTTATACCATATAATAATACAATGTCCTCTTTAGCAACAATGGAAACATCTATACTTAATGAAGAGATGTATACTTAAATCTTAATATACAGATCTAGAAACATAGAAACATAGAATTCATCAGCAGAAAAGGTCTGCTTGACCCAGCAAGTATGCCCAAGTTTTCTCAGCCTATTCTACTTCTGCATACTCTGTCTTGAATCTGGCAATCCTCCTCTCTCACTGTCCCTATTCCAGTACCCTTATGTTTATCCCACGCATCCTTAAAACCTTCCACTGTTCTGGCCCCCACAACTTCAGCTGGCCATTTGTTCCATGCATCTACCACCTTTTCAGTGAAGAAATATCTTCTCACATCTCTCCTGAACACTCCCCCCTCAGCTTCATCACATGTTCCCTAGTCCTGGAGCTCATCCTCATTTGTAAAAGGCTCCCATCCTGCACCTTGTTCACCCCTGTGATGTGCTTGTAGGTCCTGATCATGTCACTTCTTGTTCTCCTCTCCTTCAGGGTGTACATGTTGAAATCCCTCAGTGTCTCCTCATGAAGCTTCCCTTGCAGTCCCTGCATCATTTTGGTTGCCCTTCTCTGGACCGCCTCCAGCACATCAATGCCCTATCTGAGGTGTGGTCAATAAAATAGGACACAGTACTCCAGGAAGGTGTGTAACAGAGAATGATACAGTGGCAGCACCTCCTTCCTCTTTTTGCTGATGATTCCCCTCCTTGTGCACCCTAGTTTTCCACTAGCCCTGCCCACAGATTTGCCACACTGTGCTGTCACCTTGAGGTCTTCTGTTATAATAACCCTGTAGTCCTTTTCCTGTCTAGTGACTGCCAATATCCCCCATTCTATACTCAGCATGGAGGTTCCTATACAATAGGTGCATGATTTTGGACTTTTGGCACTGAACCCCAATTGCCATGTCTTTGACACTCCTCAAGTTTTCCTAAATACATGCACCATTTTTCCACCACCTCTTGGGTATCCACCCAATTGCAGATTTTGGCATCATCTGCATAAAGGTATATCTTCCCCTCCATTTCTTCTGTCCTATATGTCCCCTATGAAGACATTGAATAGGATTGGTCCTGGTACTGAACTCTGTGGTGCCCCACTGGTTCTTCCACCATTCTTAGAGTGTGCGCCATTAACCACTACCCTCTATCTCATATCTGTTTATAAGTTTCAAACCCAGTACTTAAATTTTTAACCCACTCCTAAGCTGGTCAACTTCCTAAGTAGCTTTCTGTGCTGCATAGGGTCAAAGGGCTTGCTGAAGTCCATATAAGATATGTCCACTTCCTTTCCCCTGGTCTATTTCCCTGGTCACCCAGTCAAAGAAATCTATCAGATTCATTTGGTGTGACCTTCCCCCTATGGATACTTGCTGCCTGTGGTCCTGCAGCCAATTGTATTTTATATGGATAAACCCTTTATTTACCTGATGGCACCGATCAACTACAAACAGGAGACCCAAAAATGTCAACTCTCAAAAGATGTGTATGTGGTCTTCATTTAAGCACTGAAGATTTCTATGAAAATTATAAATAGCAGGTTAGCTAATTTGAAAGCTGAAGCTTAACAGGCATGGGTTTTCTAAATTTCCAGGTACCAGATGTTATGAGGAAGCTCCAACTTGCTCTGAAGTTGTACTATCCAAATAAAATAATGAAGCATCACAAATTCTTCAGAGAGTTCTATGATGTGCTACTGTTCCCTACAAGTGTTACAGTAAAATTTAATTATGCAATGGCAAGAAAATTTCATAGACTCTGACTGATCAGTTTGCAGGTGTTACAGTAAGGTTAACAGAGCATAATCTCACAGCATCAAGTCCAAACATACCAATGACTGCATAACAAGCCATAGCTTCTCCTTCTAAGAGAGTTTAAAGCTTTGTAATTGTAGTACAGAATCGAAAGCTTAGTTTCATATAAAAAAAACACATTAGCTTATTTTGTGGGGGCAACATTTTTCTCATGGGTAAAACATTGCATAGTTAGGCAGAGAACAAGTGTCAGAACATCTCCTTTGTAGTGTGGGAACCTCTCTTTTATAGTATCAGTTTTACAGTTTTATTTTGTATGAGGAAACACACCACATATGAATGCACTGCATCATGGGTATGCAAATACATAATTGCCTGGTATTTCATGCACACTACGGTGATAAAAGACTATTAATGATTTACTGTACATACCCATGATGCAGTGCTTTCACATGGGGAGTGTTTCCTCAAAAATAAAAAATAAACCTGTACAACTGATACTATAAAACAGATGTCCCTACACAAAAAGGGGATGTCCCAACACTTGTTCTCTGCCTAACAGCCATCTATATGTGCTCATTTGTGACCCCACAATATTAATAAATAACAGCAATTGTATATTAACAGTAATGCACTCCAGAGTGTGGGTTGTGTTGGGATTATCTCACTTCTGGGGGTGTTGGATGCACCCAGCCTTTGGCCTTATGCCAAACCACCCCAGGTGTGAGGTTATCCCAGCACAACCCACATCCTATTGTGCATTATTGTTTAAGTAACTGATTCTTTCATCATGTATCTATGGTTCAGTGCTACCATTATAGTTTAATTTACTGTCCTGGTAGTGGTGCATTTTTTTTTCCCATGTGTATTAATTTATTTCAAAAGCTTTATCAAGAAAGACATACTTAGCTGGAAATAGCTTCTTTACAGATGCATTCTGGGGGATAGTGGGTGGGGGAGATCAGTAACAATATAAAAAGGTGAAAGAAGTATAACAAACTAGCAAAAGGTGAATACCAGGTGCAGAGAAATACATAGGGAATAGTGCCTGTGTAATCCATAAACCCCGATAGTGAAGCTCAAGAGGCTTATGAGTTTATAACATCCTCATAAAATAAGCTTTGCACAGGCATTATTTTTTTATAACTGGTGCTAGGTTTCAACAGACAGAAAACTGAAAGCTGTAATTGTGTGGGTGAGCGTGCCCTTGGGAAGCCGCCATACTCTCACAAATACAGTTTGCTTTCTTTCATGCTTCAGTGAAGTGTGAGTGCAAGGAGGAAAATGCCATAATAACCTGCTATCAACTTATTACAGAATTTAACAGGTTATTGCAGTGTTTTATCAGGACTGGATAACCAGTCATTATAGTGGGTCACCAATTATTGAAATACAATACAGTAAGGTGCATGTTGTAAAAAATGTGTAGATGCACAAAAGGCAATAAAAGAACAGAGTAGGAACAATAGCTGTAAAACAGAGGGAGGATGGGAATAGGGGAATACACGTGAATAAATCCAGAGCAAGAGAGAACAGTGCCTGGAGGGTGGTGGATGGCAGCTCATGACATTGGGTCAAGAACAATAGCAGAGAGTGTGTGAAGCCATGGAGGAGAGACTAGAAGGAGTAGAGGGAGGAGATAAAGCTGATTTTCAAGGGAGTGAGGATTAGTGTTTAGGGGAAAAAAAAGAAGGCAGCTTGACCTGCAGTTGATTTAATCAGAGGAAAGGAAAAAACAAGAATCAGTGATGCAAAGTGAATATGAGGTGGTAGGTGGGATGAAAGGAGAGAGGCAAGGTATGAGGCAAGGGAGTCAAGCCAGAATTTGGAGATGGCAGAAGCACAAGAAGTGAGGCCCCTGACATCAAAGGAGGGGAGGGAAAGGGAGGAGTAGAGGGAGCAGTGGAGGGTGCAAGAGGAACAGTACAGAGTAAAGAAATAGTGAAAGAGGGGTTCCAGTTTGTGAATGGCAGACTTGGGAGTGGCGCTGTATACAATGTCACCATAGTCAAACATGGAAAGAATAATTTTTGAGATGATTTCTCTATGGGCAGGAAGCAGGATACTCACTTTATTCCTGTACAGTGTACCAAGTTTATGGCACAGCCTCTGATGAATGACATGCACGTGCACTGAAAAATCGAGGTGACGCTCAAGTCAAATTCCAAGGTATTTACAGGAGGAAGCATCCTCAAATACTGCATCATCAAGGGTATTGAAAGAGGAGAGGAAAGCCTGGCAAGCCTCTGCTTGGTGACAAAGGTCATGGATACCATTTCATTGGTGTTTAGTGACATTCTATTTGACCTGGATGTTGACAAAGTCCAGCTGGATACAGGCAGTGATGTCAGGGACAGAGGCACACACCACCATATTCATTCAGAAAAACAGAAACAAGGATTGGATCAAGGACATGTTCTTCGAGTACACTTCAGTAGATTGGGACCGGGGGGATAAGGTGTCTCCAACACAGACAGCTTCAGATCTTCCCTCTACTTTCCCCAACAGCAACATTAAGTGATACAAAAAACACATTATAGCAGAATGTTTCTTTCTTTTGAGAGGGCTCAAGTGTGCTGTGCAAGTGCATGAGCACACACTCACACACACACTCACTATAAAAGAATGTTAATTCCAGGTGGGAGGGCAAGTGAACTGCTAACTTAATGAAGGATGGCATGGTTGTTCTGTAAACAAGAAGGGTTGCCTATCTGGGAGACAGACCCCTCTGTTTGGGTCCCCCGGCCGATGAAAGCAGGTCTCAGTCAGGCTTGGAACTGGAAGGAGAAGAAGGAGGGGAGGGGAGGATAGGGGGAATGAGGAATGATGTCAGAAAAGGGGTGGGTAAAAAGGCACAAGCAGGACAAGGGATTAGAGAAGAGCTTGGGGGAGAGAGAGAGGGGAGTGGGGTATAAGAAGGGCTGCACAAGAGCAGGCAACCCTTCTTTTTTTTCCTGCTAGCCAGTTGTTTTGTTTTACACTGGTCAGCACATCAGTTGTTTGTTTTTTTTGGTGAAAAAAAATTTGCTTAAAAGTATAATTTGTGGAATTTTTGGTAAGTATTGGAGTTTTATATGGTTTTATTGGAAACTGAACTTGTGAATATGGCTGAGTGGTTTTGTATTTTATTGAGTAAGCAGTCGTTTGTTGTTTAGTGTGCATTTGCCCTGGAATTTTGAAAGTTTGGCCTTGAAATGAATTTTCGTTATTTGGTTTGCATTCAGGGTGACCTGGAAAAAAAAAAAAAAAAAGTCTTGCTTTTGAAATGCATATTGGTGTTCCTGCCCATCATTTTCTTTTGCATTTTCTCTTGCTTTGCAGTCAGCTGCGGGTAATTTTTTCCATTTTAGGTGAGGCCATTAGATATGGCAGTTCAGTGTTGGAGTTTTCATGGGGGACAATGCAATTACAGTGAAGTGGTATGCAGCGAGCGATTTAACCACAGGAATGCAATTTACAATTTAGGTTTTTGGGTGTTAAGGAAAAGAGGGGGCTGTCTGGTTTGCAGGAAAGTGAAAAGGAGCTGTTGATTTTGGAGTGGGTAGCAAGAATAGGCAGCGGCTGATGCAAGTGGCTGTATCGGAAAAACTCAATTGGATTTAAAAAATAAAACAGAAAAGCCGCTCATTTTACAGTGATATTTGTGGTGATATGTGATTGATTTTGCGGCTTATAGGGTAGGATTAGTGGGAGCAAGTGGCAAGGTTTTTGGTTTTTTGATTGCGGAGCATCTGTGTCATGTAGCGTGCTGCCATATTCGGGGAGCAGATGTTTTCAGCGTGGTGGTGGCCAGGGAGCTGAATGGCAATGAAAGATAACTGTACAAATAAAAGGCGAGTAGACTGAAAAATAAAAAATAAATAGAAGGATGCATTTTGTTAGCAACAGAGTGGAGCACAAGGCAGTGGGACGGATGACATTTTAGGCAACAGTAAGGGCTGCCATCTTAGGTTTAAGGCGAAGCGGTTGGACGCCATTTTGGGTGGGGCAATTTGAAAGGAGAAACAAGTTTACTTCATTGAATTCATGCACATTGCAACCTTTTCAGGGTTTTCTGAGGGGGTATATGAAAGGACAGAATGCTAGTTGGCAGATCAATTGGTAATTTAGAGAAGAATTGGTGGTGTTGCTGTAAAATTCAGGTTTGCACTGTGATTCATGATCTCAGTAGTTTACATGGGTGCTCTAGGGAACCAGGATTTATAATGTGCTAGCATATAGAGCTTGCAATTTCAGGGGACAGTATGGGGGAGGTATTTCCATGGATGAATTGGGACAAAAAAAAAAAATACATTTTAGTTTAATTTTAGGGTTAATGTTTTCTTAGTTTTGCGAGTTATAGTGGGCAGAGGAATGGAATAGCCGCTGTTGTTTTGGCATTGTGGTATGGCATTTATACTGATTTTGTTTTACAGCAAAGAAAATGAGCATGACAACCAGAGGAAAGAAAATCCAAAAGGAAGATGCCATGAAAATGTTAATAGTTTTGCTGGACAGGGCACACAAGGTGTTGGACTCCATGGAGGAGGAGGAACCAGAAGGCAGGGAGATGGAGGGTAAGGGAAGGAAGAGGAAGGATGGAAAGGCAACGTGGGTGGAGGCAGGAAGCATCTGAGGGGCTCAGTTCCACGGTCACCTAATCCTAAGGTTCCTGCCCCATGTGCTCCCAATCCTAAGGCTCCTATGCCTTGCCTCCAATGCCCAGCACTGGCACATGAGCCTGAACCCCTGCTGGTTCCGTACCACAGTCTGGTCCATCCCCACTGCCATTGCTAGGATTGATACTGCACCCAGACCCATTTCCTCAGCCTTGGCAGGTACCAGTACCATTACCTATACCAGTACCAGTAAAGGTGCCAGCACCTCAACCTGTTCCAATACCTTTCCCAGTGCCAGCATCTCGGACAGTGCTTGTGCTGCAGCCACTGCTGTCCTGGTTGCTGGACAACAGCCAGCTCCAGTTCTGCAGCCTCTGCCAGGTCCATTTCCACAGCCACAGCCAGCCCCGATGCCTCAACCTCAACCATAGCTGGTCCCTCAAATGCTGCCCAGCCTGATGTCACCAGCACCTCTGCTCCTACAGCAAGCACCAGTTCCACAGCCCCAGTCGGATCCACTGCTCCAGCCAGTTCAGCACCCAGGTGGTGGGGGGGCACCCTCTCTTCTGCTTGGTTCAGCACCAAGCAGCCCAGGTACAGTACAGGTGTCTTTTAAGAGTAGCATAAAAGAATATGTGGACAGATGTTGGGCAGCATGGGGGGGCGATGGTATTGGGCAATGTGAGAAAGTGTTGGATATGATGAAAAAGGGTAAGGCTGACAGCCAACAGTCCACCCGGGTAGAAGCAGAGAAGACAGGGGGGATAGGTCAGGAAGTAGGTACTCTGGGGGTGTGGAGTGGGGACCATGTCTTGTTAGTCACAATAGAAAAGATTTGGAAAGACAAATATGTGGACTTCTTAGCTTTGGTAAATAAAGAGACAGTCAAAAAATATGAAGAAAAAGAAATCTTTGAGAAGAAGGCTATGGCTGTGGCTATAGTTTTATTGGGTAAAGGTGAGGACATACAGGATATGACAGGTAAAACTTGGGATGCCTGGTTGGTGGGGTTTACATATTTTACTCCAATAGTTCAAGAAAAGAAACCCAAATTGGCGATCCCACTGCTGGCATATTCACTCATATTGCCCTTCTCTGGGCCACCTCTGTGTATAAAATGAGGGGGGGGGCAATAACTGGATTCAATACAATGAGTGGTTTAGGCAAAGGATGGCATCCCATGGGGATATGAGGTAGGACACAAGGCAGCTAGATTTATGGTTTGAGACCATGACAGTGCCATGTGGTGTAGAGAGTGATTAGGCAAATGGTGTGGGGAGTAACCAAAAGTGCTGTTGGGGCTATAATACAACTCACTGCTCATGACCAAATTGCCATTTTAAGCATGTGTGTTCTAGGTGTGGGGGACTATACCCGGCATCAAAATGCAGGACGTGTGGGGAGAATACAGCTGCGGTAGTTATAGGAGGCAGTCCTTTCAGCTGGGCATTCAGGTTATTGGGAAGCCAGCTGGGATAATGGGGGAATGGGCGTTACTCAGAAGGCAGGGGTATGGTCACGGAAGTCATTAAGTGAGAAGAAGGAGGGTGGGAATAGGAGATTTCAAAAATTGCAAGAACTTCAATCAGATTTGAGGTGCTAAGGGAATGGATACAGGGCTACCTGGATAGTAGGGCTATAGAACTATTGAGAGAGGGATTTACCAGGGGCTTTAGTTTAAATTTTGAATGAAATAGGGTGGGCAAAAAAGCAAAAAATTGGGGATCTATATGAGGGAAAGAGGAAGTATTGGCTAAGAAAATTGAAAAGGGGAGGGCAACGGGGCAGATTGAGGGGACTTTTACAGAGCCCCCATTGGATAACCTCATGGTGTCCCCACTAGGCCTGGTGCCCAAGAAGCAGCCTGGGGAGTATAGGGTCATTCATAATCTCTCTTACCCAGATGGGGAGTCAGTGAATGACCACATTATTGAGGAGAACAGCAGGGTGTCTTATGCAACCTTAGAAGAGGGAGTACTGATGATTAGAGCAATAAAAGGGGCATGGCTAGCTAAAACAGATACAGAGGCAGCATTTAGGCTGTTACCAGTGTGACTTGAGGATTAGGAGCTATTAGGTTTTTGTTTGGACGAGCTATATTATTTCGACAAAGCCATGCCCATGGTGTGCTCAGTGTCTTGTGCCACCTTTGAGACATTCAGCACTTGGTTGCAATGGGTGTTCGTGAGTCACTATGGGCATAAGGCAGCCATACATTACCTGGATGATTTTTTCCTGGTGGGGCAGGGTGATGAGGGGGTGCACCAGGTATGCAGGGCTTTTCAGGATATGTGTGGACAGTTAGGGGTTCCACTGGCAATGGATAAGAATAAAGGCCCTATACAATGTTCAGAGTTTTTTAAGATTAGAAATCGATGCTGGGGCAGGGGTATTTAGGCTAACAATGCAAAAGGTAAAGAAGTTAAGGGAGCTTTGGGGTATGGTAAAAAGTAAGAGAAGAGTGGTCCTGCAGGTGGTCCAGCAGCTTTCAGGACACTTGAATTTCATGTGTAGGGCTATTGCTCCTGGGCATGCATTTACATGTCACCTGACAATGGCAACAAGGGGGGGTGAGCAAGCCTCCTTATTGGGTGGACATATCCAAAGGGGCGAGGGAAGATTTAGAGGTGTGGGAAAACTTTTTGGGAGAGTACAATGGGATATGTTTTGGCAGGACGCGTAGTTGTTTAATACGGATTTGGATCTTTATACAGATGTGGCCAGGGGGTTGGGAGTTGGGGCTTATTTCAGTGATCAGTTGGTGTCTGATCCATGGCCAGATGTTTGGGTGGAGAAGGGTTTGACAGGGGATATAACTTTATTAGAGATATTTCCTAAATGGGTGGCAACGGTGGTATGGGGAACAGCTTCGCAACCAGAAGGTCACTTTCTGGTACAATAAAAGGGTGGTGGTGGACTTATTGAAAAACAGGGGACTGTGTCATTCATCGTTATGCAAGTTCTGAGGCAATTAGTTTTGCAGGGTTTATGTCTGAATATGTGCTTTTGGGCTAGACATATAGATGGGGTTTTGAACACGATGGCTGACAGCCACTCCCATCTACAGCTGGACAGGTTCTGGGCCATCGCACCCAGGGGTAGACAAAAGCAGGACGAGTATCCCAACTGACATGTAGGAGATTAGTTGAAGGGAGCTGAGTTCCTGTTTCAGAACTCATGATCAGAGAGGACCCTGAGAGCATATGAGGGGTCTTGGAGGATTTGACAGGCCTTTCACATGAGCCAAAACATGGAGGTAAGTGTGAGAGTCATGGAAGAGCAAGTGGCAAGGCTTGTGGTCCATGGGTGGACAGAGGAAGTAGCTCATTCAACCATGGGGGTGCATTGAATCCTCACCAATGGGTTCAAGGGACTCTTTTCTCTTACCTCTATTTTGTTCTGGGATTTCAAACTCAACCCGGGAACCCCCCCCTCCCCATCGCTGCATCTTCAGACCTACCCAGCCTAAAAGGCATGAGTCTCCTGCACATCAACACTTGTAGCATACTCAAAAAGCATGACATCATTCAGGCCTGGATCTGCCTCACCAAACCTGATGTGCTGGTGATTACAGAATCCTGGCTGAAAGCCTCTATCCCCCACCATAGCATCAACATTCCTGCCTATAACCTGTTCCACACTGACAAGACCTCCAGGGGAGGTGCAGTCGCCATCTATGTACACAACAATTTTACAGCTTCAATTATTAATGCAATTTCAGTGCCAAAGGAGTTTGAAATCCTCATGCTAAAAGTATCCCCAGCACAGACCGAATCCCTACTCATCTGGGGGGCTTGAATTATTATCTCACCTTCACAAACAGATGGCCAACCACAACTCTGAAACAATTACCATGGGTGACTTCAACCTCGACTGGTCCTCCCCCTGTTCCAAGCCCCTAAAGGATTTATGTGATGAATGCAGCCTTACACAGATTGTGCCTTACATGACCCGCCCTAAAGTAAGGAATCCGGAACGCAGCACTCTCTTCGACCTAATATTAGTTAACAATTGGCATAAAATTGCCCACACCTGGGTCTTCCACAATGATATAAGTGACCACAATGCTGTAGCTTGTGTCAGGGCCACAACAAAGCCCTCTTCCACCTCCAACCTCAAGTACAAAAAGAGCTTCCACAAATTTAATTACTCTGACTTTCTGTCAGACCTAAGTCCGATCAGAGGCAAGATTTCTATCTTGCGCACACAGTCCCAGATGCCTGCAGTCTGTTTCAGAGTCTAGTCCAAAAGGTGATCAACAAGAATACTCCCCTAGTAAAAGTCAGGTCCAAACAAAAGACCTGCCCATGGTTTTAAAATGACCTAAAATCGAACCTCCCAGTCAGGGACACTTTATGGAGAACTGCATGAAAAATGAAACTCCCTGCTGACTCAGCAGCTTTCAGGACTGCCAGAAACTATTGCACCAAATGCATAAGGGCTGCAAAAGCTAACTATTTCCAATCAGCATTGGAATCCTCCAATGCAAATGCAGCCAAGTTTGGCAAATCCTTCAGGAAATTGAAGGCCACAGTTCTACCTCATCTCTGTCCTCCAAAATTATTTCCAGTGATAATACCTTTACTACCAAATAAAGCATTCTTGAACAACTGAACAGTCACTTCTCTACTGCAGGACTAGCATTTGATGTGACTCCAGCAAGTAAACTCACCACACATACTGCCAGCAACCCTCTGCTCTCCCACCAACACAGGGCCACAAGCCACGCACCAACGTTTAGCTTCAGCCCAGTCACAATTAAACAGGTTGAAGACCTCTTGCTGTCCCTAGATGTTAAAACAAGTGCTGGAGCTGATCAAATCGATCCATTCTTCCTCAAATTAGGCTCCCACCATCTGTCCCCACCTATTACTCATCTCTTCAACCCCTCCCTATCCCATGGAATGTTCCCTTCCAAGTCGAAAATTGTCCACATCATTCCTCTCTTCAAATCTGGTAACCCATGAGATCTTAACAATTATCAGCCCATATCTACTGCCCGTTCTATTAAAGTTACTCAAAAATTTGTCAACTCCCAGTTAAGAGATTATCTGGAATCCTCCAGTCTTCTCACTCCTCTACAGTCCAGCTTCACACCCAACCACAGTATAGTATCTGCCTTGGCTAAAATGATGAATGATTGGCAAGTCACTTTAGATTACAGAAACTATGTCTGCATGCTGTTTTTGGATCTGAGGAAGGCATTCAATACCATGGATCATGGCCTACTCCTACATATGTTGTGCAACCTTGGCCTCGATGAAACAGAATTACAGTGGTTTTCCAACTACCTGACTGGAAGGCAGCAGCAGGTGAAAGTCCAAGGTGACTTCTAACCTCCTAAACCTCTCCTGAGAGGTGTTCCTTAGAGATCCATCTTGAGGCCCTTACTAGTCATGATTTATATTAATGACATAAACTCCAAAATCAATACGGCTAGCATACACCTACTTGCGGATGACACCGTTCTCTATGTCGCCAAAGCCACCCCTGTGCTAGCTTGTAAGGAGTTGCAACAGGACTCTGATCTGCTGCAACTCAACTTACTTACTTCTCAATGCCAAAACAACTAAGGTGGTGTTCCTCTCACCTTATGTCCAACCTAGCCAGCACCCAGCCCTGAATTTTCACCCTTCTGGGGGAACCATTAGAGGCTGTAGAAAAATTTAAATACTTGGGCCTCTGGCTCGACTCTAAACTTACTTTCCCATGCACATAGGCAAACTCCTGAAAAAACTAAGACAGAGACTGGGCCTTTTTTTCAGAATTCAGAAGCTGCTCACATTTGAAGCCAAAATTTGTTTGGTGCAGACCACATTCCTCCAACTTATTGACTATGCCGACTTCATTTACAGCCATGGTTCCACTACTGCTCTAGCCAAACTAGATATATTGTACCACAGAGCTTTAAAATGTATTACTGGCACCTCATTCTACACACATCACTGTCATCTCCACGCACAGCTAGGATGGCCCTCACTCAACATCAGGAGATTGAGAAATGCCTACCTCTGGGCATATAGAGCCATCACCAACAAGTTCCCTCCCTACAGCACTGACCTCTCTAAAAGCACCCCTGGTGCCTACTGGCTCAGAAGGCATTCTTATATACTGCTCGACATTCCCAGAATAAGGACTAGATTTGATAACTCATTCCTAAGCCATAGCATCCCTACCATCTGGAATACTCTCCAGAAATCCCTAAAGCTCACAAAAATGGTGGGACTGCACACATTTAAGACCCTGCTGTGACAGTCACTTACAGAAACATGCAACTGCTTCTCCTAACCCATCTTGTAATTAGTGGCTCCCAGTCCATCCCCTCTAGCACTTCTCCCCCCTGGTAGCAGTCTGCTACCTTCCAGCACTTATTCCCCTCCAGTAATGGTAGTTCCTCCCTCCCTGCCTGTCCTTTAGTATTATTCCTCTTCCGACACTGGGAACCCCACCCATGATCAATCCAGATCCAACCCCTCCTCTTACCTGCACTGTGGTCCACCCCATTGTGCCTTCCATCTATGCACTGTGTCCTCTACCTCTCCACTCTGTCTGTACCCTTGTATTACATATACGGTTCTGAGAAATATATGTATGATTGTTTTTTATTTTGCTGTCCCAATATGTTATGGATTTGTAAAACATATGACTAGTGCTACCTTGTACCTCCCCTCTTTGTTTGTACCCCTTGTACTACATGTATGGTTTTGAAAAGTGCATGTACAATTATTTTTTTTATCATTATGCTGTCCCAACATATCATAGTTTTGTAAAATGTATGACTTGTTATGATGTCTTGTACTACTCATGTTATGTTCATCCAGGACCACTTAGTAAATGAGTCTGCTCAACAGTGCATTCCTGGTAAAATAAAAATTTAATTTAATTGAATTTAGCAACTGTAGCATGGGTTAGCAGTTTGCAGGGTTGTGGAGATCAAGGAAAAGGGCAGATTGTGCTGTGACTGATGCAAGGGTGGCAGAGGGTAACAGGAAGGGAACCTGACAGGAAGCGACTGATATCAGAAGCCTTATTAGAAAGATTAATAAGTGTATTGGCACAGATATGTTACCCAGGAAATGAAGCAGTGTTATTTGGGGCTATATTTACAACAATGTTTCATTGTGCAATCTGAGTAGGAAAGATATTGGGACATGGTAGACAGGTTGAAAAAAAGGGATTACAGAGGGAAGGCATGCAGTGGCAGGGTGATTTAGTGCCCCTGCATTTGGAGAGGTCTAAAACAGATCAGGTGGGGCAGGGGGTGACTATTACTTTGCAGAAACATATAAGGGTCTTTATTTGCCCAGTGCAGGCCCTGTTAGAGTATGCGACAGTTAGGCTGGTCGGGGGAGGACCACTGTTTAAGCATGGTGATGGAGCACGGGCAACAGGAGGACAGTTGGTGGCAATTTTGAAAAGAGGGATGACATTTCTGGGGGAAGACTCGAGCAAGTATTCTTCACATTCATTTAGGATATGGGCTGCATCTGAAGTGGCAGCAAGGGAGGTGTCATCTGATGATGTAAAAAGGGTGGGGAGGTGGACCTCAGGCTGCTACATAGCATACATCAGAAAATTAAAAAAGTAATATTCTTGATGTTTTCCTTTTCAGGATGGCTTCGAAAGGTTGATGATGTTGAAGAAAGAGGGTGTGTGGATTGGGGGAGTTACATGGAAGCTGTAACTCACTGGTTTTGTTTGTATTTCTTTACAGGTGGGAAAAAGAGGCTGGAAGTTTGGATATGCAGACACTCCTACATCTACTGGGCGGAGCCCATAGCATCATTAAGAGCAAGGGAAAGGCAATTGTAAAATGACTATCAAAGTCTGTGGATTCTATGGAGAGGCTTGAGGGGGATGCGATAGACACAGTTGCTTCTGTTACTAGAGGAAATGCGGACAACAAATTCGGAACCACACCTTATAATTATTCATTTAGGAGGCAATGATCTGAGTACCAGACCATGGCTGGATATTTTTTTCCAGATAAAAGAGGACACTAAAATTATTAAGGAATGGTGGCCGAATGTACAGCTTATGTGGTCAGAAATGGTGCTATGCAGGGTATGGAGATATGCTAGGAGGCATAAGGCTGTAGATCATGCCCGTAGAAGAATGAATAAAAGGGTAGGGGACTGGTTCAGGAGTTTGGGAGGTGATGTTATAAAACACAGTGCTATCGAAGAGCAGGTGGCTTTTTTATGCAGATCGGATGGGGTATGTTTGTCTGGGATGGGTAATGATTTATGGTTGGCAGAGACAGGGACAGTAATAGATGCATGGAAGGCAGCCAAATAAGATGCAAAAAAAAAGGGGAGGGGATTAAATGGGGGAAGCCCACCATCATTCACAAGCTGGAGGTGACCTGGTGGAAAAATAAGGTCAAACGAGGAAAGAAGATGGGGGAATTCCTGGGCTGGGTTTACACCAAGGCTGGGAATGGAGAAAGTACTCCAGGGTTTACACCAAGAGGACCTATGAGGGAGAGGTATGGATTTACATCCATACCCTAGTAAAAGGAAGAATAAAGAAGAAAAGAAGCCCCAGATGTACTTCTGGGGGAGAAGGATAAAAAGGAAATTGTAAATAAAATGTGATGTAAAAATGTAACAAGACTAAAATGGATGTTCAATGTGTGGTACATAGTTCAGTGCTTGTTTATACTTGTGAGCAGAATGGTAAATGCTTAATGTTTATAACTTGACCTTTGACGTTCTTCTGTAACGAGTTCATTCACATATTTGTGCCTGTGTAGTACAGTATGATCTGCAAGCCCATTGGTCCACACTATGGAACAATAGGCTTACAGATCATACTATAAGCTGTCATTCGACAGGTGGCTGGGTGGTATATGGGCAGGGTGTTGCCGCCCACCAATGATGGGGGGACTTGGTGGTCAGGGGCCTCTGTGAGTGGGGTGAGAACCAGTAGACCACCAGGTTTACTTTTATTATTGCCACTGCCCTCATTCAGGTATACAGCATGAAGAGGGGAACCACTACACCACCAGGTCAGATAATAGTTGTCAAACACCCATGAGCGGGCATACTGGAGGGGAGAGGGAACTGCTAGACCACCAGGGTTGTTTATTATACAAATACCATGATCGGGCATGCAGGAGGGAGGGAGCCACCCCTTTGAATATCTGGCCCTTAATGTTTTTTTTTTTTTTATTTAGTTGTTTAACCAGGTATAGCACACTAAGCTGAAAGCTTTTTTACAGGAGCAACCTGGGAGCACAAGGAGGTTAAGTGACTTGTTCAGGGTCACACAGTATGCAAGTGGAAGCTGTGAGATTCAAACCCAGGTCTGGTCTGCTGGATGTCACCAAATTTGCAGCTCAGAGCCATGTTTATAACTTGAACGTGGGCATTTCTCTATATCCCACCCTCTGTAGGATACTGGGTAAGTGTAAGATAAAAGGCCCAAAAAAGAGTGTAATTGTGAAGTGATTACCTCCATCAACTACGGAGAGTGTGGCCAGTAGCACGCAGAAGAGAAAAAAAAACCTTAGGGCGAAACCTCTGAGGACCCATGGCTACTGACCTGCCCATCCTCTGGGCATAGTAAGAGGAGAATAATCCTAATAAAGGTTGAGATTTTAGTTGTGGTATGTTCAGGAATTAAGTGTGAATTTTGTTGGTCAAATAGTCCAGTTTCTGAGATCAGTGATGAGCAGGAAGGTCAACACTGAAGAGGAAAGTTCTGGATGATGAAAGAGATCCACATTAGAGCACCGTCCAAATGAGAGGATAGTTAATGTGTTCCAGGTAGCTGGGGATGATGATGGAGCATGAGTCTATGTGAATCTGGGAGGCTCCATGGCTGTAGTAGATCCATTATAACGTTAGGGTATGCTTGAGAATCTTGTTAGAAAGGAGATATGTCCTAAGATGTCCAAGGAATTGAGATGTACTTCCCAAAGATGTCTAGTGAAGAAACTACTGTAGACTGGAACTGAAGGAAGGTGGATTGCTGTAGAAGAGTGAATGAATGGATGAAGTAAGGTAGGCCTGGACATGGGCTAGTTGGAGCATACACTCATATAGATCTGTGTATGCAATGTTCAAGCAAAGAGTAGGTCTCAGGTGGTTAGGCTAAGGAAGGTGAGACCCCCACATGGGACTGCCGCAGTGAAGATAGATTTATGCTAGAGGAATGAAAAGTGCCCCCTTCATGGGGCATGATAAATCGAGATGGCAAGACCCCCAAGTGGGTTCGCCATTGCGATGTCTGTATGATCTGAAGTAGGGAGGCAAAGCTCCCACCTGAGACTACCTGTTGATGAAAGAAAACAATGTCTGAGCAGTAAGTAATACCCATGTGGGCATGTCTGTATTGGGATGGTGGGAGCTTCCTGCAAGTCTGCCATCACTATATTATGACATAATCCAAGAAAGAATGGTGAGAAGATTGTTGGGATGGCAGGACCCCACGTGGTCTGCCATCGCTGTTCTATTGAGTAATGTGTGACAGGGATGGTGGGACCCCACGTGGTCCACCACCACCATATTGATGAGGAAGTGCAAGATTGCAATGGTGGGAACCCACATGGTCCACCATGGCCATGATATGGAGTAGAGTATGTTTGGGATAGTGAGACCCATCATGGTCTGCCATTGCCAAAGTATTGCACTGACTGAGGTAGGGATGGCAGAACCCCCACGGTCCACCATTGCTGTATTAGTGCATAGTTCAATATAAGGAGGACGAGACCCCAAGTGAGTCCACCTGTAGTAAATGGAAATGAGTTGAGCAAAGAGTAGAGTCCCCTTGTTGGCATGGTAGGTAGGTATGGTGAGACCCCATGTGATCCGCCATCACCGAGTTCATGGATGGTGAAAGGCTAGCTATTACATCAAGAACCTGAGGTCAAATTAATATTCCATATGTTTTGAAGATCCACGTCTTTACTGTGATATCCAGATGGCATGTTGTCCTCTCTCAGCTGGCCCTTTGAAAGGCTGACTTGTGATTCCACTGATAAAGTCAATGTGTAGTACTGAGATTCTTGCCTTCATTCACATATTGTGTTCTGCAGCTCCCCTTCCCCCTTCAGTGTTGTTACCCCCACTATATGAAGCCAGTTTGTAAGGAAATGAATGGACCTCAGATTATTGAACATATGAGTAAGGCCCCTATATGGAGCATAATTGTTTGGGATGGTGGGACCCCACATGGTCCACCATCACCATGGTATTGGATTGTCCATGGTAAGGACAGTGAGACCCCCATGTGAGTCTTCTGAGATGATATGGAACATGTTTGAGCAATGAGTAGATGCCCCTCCATGGGCACGGTAGTTTGGGATGTCAGAAATTATATAGTGTGAAGTATGGTTGGGATGGCAGGACCCTACATGGTCTGCCATCATAGTTTGCTAGTAATACCCCATTGTGGGGCTAGGTTAGTTACTGTTCAGTTTCCAGTTATGCCGACAGAGGTTGCAGAACAGCTCCTATGGTTGCAATATATACCGCACCTGTTCCAGGACCTAGGGACAAACCTGTGGATAGCCTTTCAATCCTAAAGGTGCTTTAGTAATGGAGATTCATTGCTGGAATAGATGGTTTGATGATAAACTACCTGCCACAATTTGGAGGCCTTGGGCACTGGAATCGTGTAGACATGCTGGAGCGGAATAGTAGGCAGTTATGCTTCTCTGGCTGTCAATCATTCCTGAAATTCATGAGTAACAGATAACAGCCAAGGAAAACTAGCATTAACAAGGCAGAATAGAGTCCCATACCCAAAAGGAGAGTCAATAAAGAGAGAGACAGGTTAACATTAGTCTTGACTCCCTTGTTAAATATAAAAAAATCACTCCTTGTGTCATACTAGGACTGAGACTGTTCTAAAATATAGTTAAATAAAATCTAAAGCATGGGGCAAGTGAAAGTGTTAATGTCTTCTAAAGGTCACTTGCTAGACCACCTGGGCCAGGAGCTGTATCAGATGCTAGTGACTAATAGCTTCTTGCACCTCTAAAGCACTAATCTCTGCAGTAAGCATGTGGTTATCTGAATCTATATTTGTGGTAAGGTCAGGGAGTTCAGAAAAGTCTACTCAGATGTTTTCTCTATTCCAGATTCTCTAAATGTGTGCTTTTCGTGACTTGTTACTCCAATTTTCCAAAGCCATGTCTCTATACCCAAAAGTAACTCCTAAAACCTGTAAATTATCTTTTGTAATCTGAATATCATCCAATTCTGGTCCTTTAGAATCTTCCAGCCACAAAGCTTTACTCCTCATTTTATTAATACTGATTCCCATGGCTTTTGGCAGAGCAGTCACTCACTTCCCTTACCGTGACGACTCTGGCGGTCAGGCGGTCCAGAAATCCATAAGTAGCAAAAATCATGATGGAGGTAGCAAAGTTATGTAGGTTGATGGGGTAAGTAGAGAGCCCCAAAAAGAAAGTCCAGGAATGATGGACAGGACTCCATCAATAGCAGGAAGGGAAATGGCAGCTGGAGCAGGAGGTGAGTGTGTGGACCCCAAGGCAGCAAATGGAAGCGCCAAGCAGAAGAGAGGGGGCACCGAGATAGGAGCTCCAAGAAGCAGGCACAGGAAGTTGGCCAGGCAGAAGATAAAGAATGAGCCAGGAGGCGCAGCAGAGAGAAGGTGGTGAATGGAGGAACCAGGAACGGGGGTGCCACAGGGTTTGTGGCCGGGGAGGAATGAAAGGCCAGAGCAGCTGGAGTAGCACCAAGAAAGAGCACCCAGAGCTGAAGAAGGAGCAGGGTAGGAGAGCACAGGAGGCAGGAAGGAGGGGAAACAAGAGAAGCCACAAAAACAGGAAAGAGGAAAAGACAGGGAAAAACAGAAAAAAGGGGGGCACACCAGAAGCGGCAGCCAAAAAAGCCATAGAGGAAAAGCCAAACCTGGGGCAGAAGCAGACAGAAATGGCAAGGAAGGAGGGTGAGAAAAAGAACAATGGAAAAAGAAACAAATGGAGCTGCCACCCCGCAGTGTCGAGGCAATTCAAAATGCTCAAAGGAGAGCGAGCAGAAGCCTAAAGTTTAAATAGGGGATGTGGGAGGAGCTATTCCCCCATTGAACTTCAGGCTAAAAGCCTTTCATTTGTTAATAATGTGTATTTTTATGTAGTATTATGATTTATAGATATTAATTTGGAGAAGATAAAGATGAAATTAGACTGTGAATATAGGAATTGTTTGAATAAAATTGAATTGCTGACTGAGCAACCAATTAAAATATGGTATGTGCATTTCATTGAGAAGGGGGATCCAGGGACAAGAAGGGTTGCCAATCTTGGAGGCAGACCACTTTGTCCTGGGCCCCTCGCCAATGAAAACAGGTCTCAGTCAGGCTGGGAGTTGGAAGGAGAAGTGGGGGACAGGGGGGAAGGAGGAATGATGTCAGAAAAGGGGCCAGGTAAAAGGGGCAAGTAAGGGCAAGGGTTTGGAGGAAAGCTTGGGAAAGAGAAAGAAAGAAAGAGAGAGGGGAGGGGATATAAGAAGGGCTGCACAAGAGCAGGCCGCCCTTCTTTTTTTCCTTCTAGCCAGTTGTTTCCAACCCACCTGCCCTGGTAAGAAGTGAAGATGTTGAAGGTGGACAGCAGTCTTTGAGGAGAGTCAGGATAGAGGGCATGAATAATGGACTGCTGAAGGTGAACAGCAGAATAAAGGGGAAAAATAAGGAAAAGAGAGGAAAGAAAATGGAGGGGATGAGGTTCCCAGCCTGGGTTTACACCAAGGCTGGGAATGGGAAGAGTACTTCTGGTTTTACACTGAGTGGAGCTTTGAGGGATGGGTATGGATTTACATCTGTACCCTAGCAAAAGGAAGAATAAGGAAGAAAAGAAGCTCCAGATGTACATCTGGGGAGAAGGAGAAAAAATAAATTGTAAATAAATTGTGATGTAAAAATTTAAAAAGACTAAAATGAATGTTGTTGATAATGTGTATTATATGATTTACAGATATGAATTTGGAGAAGAAAAAGATGAAGTTGAACTGTGAGTATAGGAATTGTTTTAATAAAATTGAATTGCTGACTGAGCAATTAATTTAAATATGGTTTGTGTGTTTCTTTGAGAAATGGGATCCAGGGACAAGCAGCAAGGATGTCTAAGACAGATGTATCCAGTGGATCCAATACCCTCTTCTGAATAAACTGTATATATCACTTCTGTATTTCCTCTGAGCACTGTTGAATACAATCCACATAAGTTCCTCAACTATGTGAAAGAGATATGAGTGTACAAGAATAATGTTAAGTGAAAAAGTGGATACTAGCCCAACCTCCAACACACGCACATGCACGCATGCAGGCACACACACACACACACACACACACACCCCTCCTACTATTCTCTTGTTTATAGGATTTACTTTTTGTCTTATAACATCCTACTGTATGATGGTGGAGAATGCTACAGCAGTTGCTATTTTCCTAAATACTTTTATATGAAAGAGAAAGAAATATCAAGAGAAAATTTAAACTGAGACATGACAGAGAATGTTATTTTTTTTTTGCTGTAAAAGCTTTTGTCT
This sequence comes from Neoceratodus forsteri, assembly GCA_016271365.2. NCBI lineage: Eukaryota > Metazoa > Chordata > Ceratodontiformes > Ceratodontidae > Neoceratodus > Neoceratodus forsteri. The sequence continues at coordinate 1,433,766,054 of CM028131.1, read as the reverse complement.
GTATAGAGATTACAGATTAAATTATCTAGGTAAGGTCCTAGTTAGGAGCAAGACATCTGATCAATTTACACACCAGCCATAGGTATGATGTTCGCTAACTGTTGTTATCTACCCTGCTTCAAAATTAAAAATACTGTTGTTTTTTTGTTTAATTTTTTTTTCTTGTTAGAGTTGAGAATTTATTTGTATCCATAGGGTATTATAATTAAACATATTTGCATTTCCACATTAAATATTCCATGAAACATCCCCTTGTTAGGCTTTTAAGATTGTAATGATTGTTCTTAAGCAGTTGCTCAATATACTTTCTACTTCTACTAGTATATGCTATTTATATTTAATGTCCTGTTTTCATTACCAGTTTAATATTAAATCACTTATATAATTTTTCATCCTCATATATACTGTATAACACAGTTAACTAAATTATGTTAGTATATACGTGCCATGTCTCACATTTATGTTATGGTAAAATCTTATCAAATAAAAAGGTTTTGAACTACATGTGTAAATTGAAAGTTAATTAAGTGACCACATTTTTCAAACCTTTAAGAAACATAGAAGCAAGGTATCCCATTAGGTGGGTGACTCAAATTCAGTGACTCAGTTTGAGTGCCTGTTGGTGTAGGGACAGTCACAGAACAGCTAGTAGGGGGTGAATAGTAAGTAAAACCACAATAGCGAATGTAATACCGATAGGCAGAGTAAGTTATGGGGCTGTGTTGGGTGAGGCAATTCTGAGCTGCTCATCTGGGGAAGTGACTACAGTATCTGCTTGTGATGCCTGTGGACCCAGGTTCAGGACTGGGTATATATTTGCATGATTTTTGTATGTTTCATGGTGGGAGGTTGTTTAATTGTTGTTTAGTGTTTTTTTCAGTACCATTCCCCCGAGTTTGTTTCTTCCCTGAAAAAAAGAAAATAGTGTCCATATTCTATTTCATTTAATTTAAGAGTCCAAAGATTAGATGTCCATATTCATGCCAGTATGGATGCCCTGAAAAACAAAAAGCAAGAAAGCATCTCAGAGTGTAAAAGAGCAAATATTATCGCGAATAAACCTGAAATAGACCACAATGCGAAATGTGCCTTTTCTTTTTGGTTGTTGTTGTTTAATTTTGGACAAGAGATAATGAATGTTAAAGTATTGCAGTTTGAAAGCCAATTGAGAAAAAGAAGTGGCCAGTCTGGTCCTTTTGTCGTGATCCTCATGAAAGGCATATTACTTATCCACCTCATTAGGTGGGGGATCCACTGGCAAAGAGGAAACGTCTGGAAAGATGGCTGAGGAGAAGATGGCCTGGAAAAATAAGCTGCAATTATAATTATACAGCCAGTTAATGGTACAGAAGAGAAGGAAAAGCATAAAAGAATGAGAATAAAATAGGGTCTGTGTGAGGTTTGTGGGGTGGGGATTGGCAGATAGGCATCGGTTTTATAGGGTTTTGATAAGAAAAAGGAGAAGAGAAAGACTTAGCTACAGAGCTAACAGATGGTGTAAAATTTATTATAAGTAGAGACAGCTAACCAGAAGGCAAATAGAGATAGAGGAAAATAATTTTCACTAATGAGTATCAACATGTTTTGTTGTGCATTGAAGGAAAAAGTCAAACAGCCAAATTGCGGCATTTCCTAGTAATGTACATAAAATAGTTTTATGACCCCCTGATTGTTTATTGAACCATATTTCATAACAATGGCTTAAGGCCCCAGTCAACATTCAGCCCCTTTGGTTTCAGAGAGTTCGAAGTAAAGATCCAAAAACTTTCCCATTGGAGCAATTTCTTTGTTCCATACCCCTCCTTGGATTCTGTTTCACAACTTCAGTAACCAAAACTGCAGACTATGCAGATCACAACTGTGGCATTCAGAGAAATGTGCAGAGAGAGGGTGTTTTCAGTAGGCTTCCTAATGTTACACATATATTCTTAAATGAGCTGTTTGAGAGGCCTGATAGTATGTATGACCTGTGTACAGGTTGCAACACTGGCAGCAGAGCACATTCACAACAAACTTCATACTGCAGTTTACAAAGAATCTACTTTCTTCCTCCACTGGGTATCTCTCAAGCATCAGTGACTTAGATTGGTTACAGTGTCTGCAGACACTGCATCTGTCATACCTAAATATTCCTGTTGGGGGTGATGGAAGCCAGTGCCTTGGTGCTGGCTAAATGTATTTTCATCTGTACTGGCTTCTGGCCAACTTCTCTTTTAAATTTAAAAAAGTGTCAGTGGCTCAGTAGGTAGCACACTCACCTCTGAGGCCGGGAGATCAGAGGGCTGTGGGTTCAGTTCCCACAGCTGGCACTTTGGTTAATATCCCAATACTGACACTGTAGTGCAGCATGAGGGGGGGTGCTGCACCTCTGAGGTGCCATCTTTCGGAAGAGACGTTAAACCAAGATCCCATCTGCCTGGATTGGTGGTAGTTCAGGTGGATGTTAAAGCTCCCATGGCACTTATCGAAAAGAGTAGGGGATTTCCCAGGTGTCCTGGCCAAATTTCCCCCATTCACTAAAAATACCACCAACAGCTTAATCTGGTTCAGTTTCAGTTGCTTACCATCTGTATCCACCGGTCGCCCCTGAAAAAGGAACTTCTAGTTCCCGTGGGCCTACCGGGTCAACAAAATTCAATAAATAAATAAAAATAAATTTGGTGCATTAGAAAAAGCAGTCCTTGGTGCATCAACAATTTTCTTAGCCAGTTTTCATCACTGAGCAGCAGAGACCGGTATTTCCTGACCAATTCTCCTTCTTGTCCTGACAGTCTGTTGTACTGGTTACTAACACAGACAGCTTCACATTCCATAGCTGTGGATTTGTTGGATTTAAAGAAGTGAACTTTTAGGTTGCAGTTTTCCCTTTTCTAGTGATGCCTATAACATATTCCTTTCATAGCCATGGGACATAAATCTACACAATAAGTTCTGCATTTTCTGCATCAATTTTAGCCCTAGTTGAACAGTTTTGCCTGATTCTAAGAATCTAGCCACAGGGAACAAATTTAACTAGGGACCTAGGGTGTGCACTATCAATGTGTAGCAAGCAGTATACTAGGGTGTGAACTATCAGTGTGTAGCAAGCTGTTTATTAGGGTGTGCACTATCAAAGTGTAGCAATCTGTTTATTAGGGTGTGCACTATCACAGTGTAGCAATCTGTTTATTAGGGTGTGTACTATCAAAGTGTAGCAAGCTGTTTAGTAGAGTGTGCACTATCAAAGTATAGGAAGCTGTGTACTAGGGTGTGCACTATCAATGTGTAGCAAGCTGTTTACTAGGGTGTGCACTATCAAAGCATTGCAAATCAGTTTACTGGGGTGTGCACTATCAAATTGTAGTAAGCTGTTTATTAGGGTGTGTACTATCAAAGTGCAGCAAGCTGTTTACTATGGTGTGCACTATCAAAGTGTAACAGATCAGTTTACTGGGGTGTGCACTATCAAAGTGTAGCAAGCTGTTTGTGGCCATGGGTTTTTCTAAAGCCCATTGTCTGCACCCTGTTATCCTATCTAACCATTATGTAACATCAAGGAAATTCAATCCACATCTACTTGCAAAGTTTTTGAATTTCAAATGTAATTCATTATCTGAGAGCCATTCCATGAACATTGCTACCTAGTCCTCATTTTCACTCCAGAAGCACACAATTTCATCAGTAAAGTGGTACCACAGTGTGATTGGTGTGTGTGTGTGTGTGTGTGTGTGTGTGTGTGTGTGTGTGTGTTTTGGAGTGGGTTAAGCACCAGTGACTTCTTTCAGAAATTGAGGAAGAGGTTTTCAAATGATGTGACTATAGCCAACCCCATTGCTCTCCTACAGAGTTGCAGATCAAACACCTTATCAAATCCAAAGTGATTTTGTTTCAAAATAAACTCCAGGGCTGCAAGAATGAAAGGTATAGGGAATCCATCATAGAGTGGATTATTTAAAAGAACATTTTCATGGGTATGTATGGCATCCTCATGCTTTATAGAAGTGTACAAGGACTCAATATCAGTGTCAAGCCAAATATAATCAGATCTCCATTCAAAGTTGTTAAATTTGTCAAGGACATCCATAGTGTCCTGCAGATATGATCCCAACCTGGTGAGGCATGTTTTAAGGAATAAATCCACAAATATATGCAAATGGTTAGACAGTGCTCCTATGCTGGACACTATGACTGTGCCAGAAGGGTGTATAAGCTGTTTATGAATTTTAGCAGTATGAAGTTGGAACCTGTGAGATTTTGGTCCACATAAAATCTAATTCCTGTTCTGTAATCTGCCATGAGACTATCTCCCATTCCAGCATTCCAGCATTCCAGCAACTGCAATAATTTTTTTTTTCTAAAAGACTAGAGTAGGATCTACAGGGAGCATTCTATAGTTATTCTCATTCAGCAACAGTTCAAATACAGCTCATTCATAATCCTCTTCAGTGAGGATTACTTTCCCCCATTTGCCTGCTTATAGCAATTCTTGGCAAACATTTCAATTGATTTAAGGCTGCTTGCTCATCCCTGGCTAAGTTTTTACATTGGAACTGGAAGGCTTCTTTAAATAACTTTTCTGTTTCCTTTGACGCAACTCATTCTAAAGCCCTAATGTTTTTGTTCAAAGACAATGGGCAAAATTGCAACTTGTTTCTAAAAATCTTGTTGCGAACAGTGTTACTGTTGGCAGCATTTATATCATAAAGAAGACCATCCTCCTCCCCCATTTCCTGTAAATCTGATGGCTTATTATTTAGTAAAGACTCTAAGGCAATTAAGTTCTCAAAGTCTAGAGATGTCCATAGCTTATCATACATCTCCCCTAGAGGAAAATTACCTGTTTGAGTCTCCACCGCTAGCTGGTCCATTACGGCCAGTCCAGTGAATCAGAGGCACTCAGTTCAGCAGTCCCTCCCATGTCTTCTTGTGCTTGTTTATTTGCAAACAGTCATTTAAACAAATCTGATATATGATGAAAAAACTTGAATAAATCCACCTGTGTGTTGAAAAGTTTTCACTGTGATAAAAAAGTCAGTCCTTCTGAAAGCAGTGCAGTTTGGGTGGGCGGTAGTTCAGTACTTGTGAGATTACTGTTTTTGTTGTCTCCTTCCTGACTGTAGCTCCTTTCTTTCCTCTTCTACCACAGCACGTTTTTCTCTTTTTCCTTTGGTCAGTTGTTTTTTTATTTTGTTTGTTTTTTTTCTGTAGGACTGACCTTCTCAAAAAAATCCTTTGAGGTCCTGTCCAGTTCTTCACCCTCTGCAAAAGTTTCCTCAGATTCTCTGACTGCTATGGTAACTGTTTTTGGTGGGTGCTCAATTACTCTTGCCTGGATTTTGCCATGTTGCTGAATGCCCTCTGCTGTGAGACCTGGTGCCTAGGTTCAGTTGACGATTTTACCAGTATTATACTCAGGGTAGTCTCTTTGCAGCTGTGTCTGCTTCCATTTAATCAGCTCACCCTCATGTTTGGCTAGTCCCACATTTGAGCTGTTTGTCTGGTGTAGCACATTTGGGATTGCCCTATGACTCTGACAGTTCTCGTGTCAGATTCTTTATTTCCTCAGACACTTCTTCATGCTTGGCACTGTCCTCCTGAATCGAAATCCTCATACACTTAATAGTGTATTCAACTGATGCCTCCTCCTAATCTTTCCTGCCACAGAACTCCTCTAGCCCTCAGGACTGTACCTTATTTACAAACCCCTCAGTGCTTTGCCTCTCTCAAGGTAAGTTTCCAGGGTAATGACGTTGTAAATTAAATGCAGCTCACATATTCTCAATTTCTCCAGAGAGAAAAGGTTTTCTTCAGCTCCTGTCCTCCTTCAGCAGCTGGCTCAGGGAAAAGATTTCCCAGCTTTGATTTTACTGCCTGCATTCTTTTAGACAGCTCATCCGCTGCCTCCAGGCATACAGGATCATAAATAGCAACACTTGGCAGTGACTTCTCACAGCTCAAGCTTCAAGGGCTGTTGGTGTTGCATGTACCAGGATTGGACTGATGCCTTTAGTATGTTATAGTGAGTAATGATGATTTTCTAGGTTCTCAATACCACTTCAGTGATGCCTACAGCTCTGCATCAGCTTTTTGAGACAGGGCAACAGAGAGGAAATGTGTGCTCTATGGTACTGAATCAGGTGCAAATACTGGGTTTAACCAAATCCACTTTAGACACAAAGCAAAAATCTGATTGTACTGCACTCACAGGACTAGCAGTCATTCACAATGCATAAACAGAACCCAAGGGGTGGGGAAAGACTAAAGAAATTGCTCCAATCGGAATGTTTTGGAGGGTTTACCTTGAACGCTCTGAAACTTAGGGGGATGAATGTTGACTGGGACCTTAAGCCATTTTGATGAAATATGGTTCAATAAACAATCAGGGTGTTATAAATCTACTTGATATGCAATACTTTGAAGTGTCACAGCTTAACTCTTTGACTCTTTTTTCTTCAAGGCACAAAAATACATGTTGATACTCATAAGTGCAGCTTGTTTTCCTCTATTTCTATTTGCCTTCTGTCTCAACTTACAGTAAATTTTACAATATCTGTTAGCTCTGTATCTCAATCTCTCTCCTCTTCTTTTCTTTACCTAAACCCTATATAACCCCCACCTCCCTAACCTCCCCTGTATTGCTGCACACCTCACACACACCCTATATTTAGAGATGCAGTGAATTTAAAATCCACCTGGAAAGAAAACTAGAAGTGGCCACTTCGCGTTGACACTTCGCTACGTGGAGTGCCCCATAGGAAAGGCTCACTTTGCCTTGTTATTATTGCTTTGCATTGTCTTTCTGCTTTAAACGCAAAGTAAGGCAGAGTGACAACAATACTGGCAGCACCCCACCCACACAGTCACCAGAATTAATGTGCATCCCCAAAGTGCTACTCTCTTGTGTCCAGAAAACTCCCCAGTGCTGACGAAGTGAAATGAGAGCATAACAAGAAATGAAAAGTCTCCCAGAATTAATGGCGCACTCAATAATGCACACAGTGGTCACACACAGCGTCATCAGAATTTAATGTGCATCCCCAAAATGCTACTCTCTTGTGTCCAGAAAATTCCCCAGTACTGACGAAGTGAAATGACAGTGTAACAAGAAATGCAGTCTCCCAGAATTAATGGTGCACTGCAAATGCACAGACAGATGAAGATTGCGCTGCACACTCAAGGGATGCATTCGAAAAGGCACAACAACACCTAACTAGTGCACACAAGTCACAGATCCAAATCTGGAAAGGAATGCATTTTGCCAGTTGGGGGATTAGTGAATGTCAGTAACAATCCACTATCAGTACAGATACCACAAAGCAGTATAAAAAATTCATGCAGGTGCGGTGGATAGCAGGTTCACACTGCTGCAATTACACTATGGCACAATAAAAGGTGTCTGATTTAATGGCATGCATTGCACACACACTCACACACACTACAAGTAATGTGTAGCAAATTGAAAACCTTTAGTAATATAACCAAATGTTTTAAACAGACAAGTTACACACTGCTGCACCACAACAATCAGCAAAAAAAGTCAAGAATTACTGAAAATATTACTATGTGTACATTAACACAGTTGTACAAGAAAAATATAACCAAAACAGAAAGACTGCCTTTTTCTCCCAGTTAATGTACCTACACCATAAATACACCCTTCCCCAAAGCACGCTTCACAGTACACAGCCTGACTGTTCTAAATTAACATTCAAAATCCACACACAACAATAATCACTCAATGATATGAGCACAGAAGGGTTTCCTACAATTGATGTAGCACATTTTGAGCAAAAGGCATTTTAAACAGCTTTCAGATGTTTTGAATCACAAAGCTCTGAGAGCAAACTGTCTCTAGCTACCATTACACACACACTACCCAGGCCAGAACTGAGGCTGTGCAGAACAATCTAGAGCCCATGTGACCTGCAATCCAATGAATCACTGAAGAATTTCATTTGGAGCTCAATTACAAGGAGAAGTGAGGTGAATTACATTGATTTCAATGTTCTTCACCTTAAAATTGATGGAGAAGTGGTTTGGGGAAGGCGGAATAATGCAAAGTCATTGGTTTCAGTGGACTTCGTGTTCCTCATTATGAAGCAAAGTACTCTGCTTCACATTGTGGAGTACTCTGCGGGTTCCGTGTTACACCATGAATCACTTCGTGGAGTGAGTTGGGACCGCTTCACCCACCACTACTTATAGTATTGTAACTCACATGCTGTACAGGAAGGAATATGAATGCCTATGGCTGTACTTCCTCAACGAGCTGCAGCACAAAACTCCCCGACTTAAAAACATGTATTAATGAGTACAATGGTGGGATGGTGAAGCCTGGAGACATACTACAAAGCAGGCTTACAATACATCCAAGTAACTAGAAAAAAAATTAATATGATTCGTGACGTGATCGTGAATCATGATTTGTGACTGCATTTGTGACCGAGATAATGAAGAACGTTATTCGGTGTTGATGGTGTGAGATAACCAGTATAAAACTGTATTGGAAACGCGAATGCCTATGGCTGTACTTCCCCGATGAGCTGTAGCTTAAAACTCCCTGACTTAAAAGCACGTATCAATGAGTACAATGGTGGGGGTGGTGAAACCTGGAGAGATACTACAAAACAGGCTTACGATACATCCAAGCAACTAGTAGAAAAATTTATGTTGAAGGGCGCTAATGAGCAGCCACTGGTAAAGACATGGATTCCAGCAGCTCCCATCCCTGCTATAGATAAAAGTTAAATTTAACAACTTCTAAGTACAAAAAGACAGCAGCAGTGACATTGAATGTGTGATGGAGGAATACTTACTTCCAACTCTGGGAAAAGGCCAATGCTCAGCCTCCAGGGGTCAAGGAAAGTGAGTGACAGTAAAACCACCTGAGGCCATAGGCCTGATCTCATTCTCAGCAACTGGAATGGCAATCTTGAGCCACAAGGTGTCTGAACAAGTTATGGAGGCACTGGAAGGGAAATGGAGCAAGCTGGAACAAAAAATTGACAGTCATCTACAGAATATAGTAGAGCAGATTAAAGGGTAAGCAAGCATAGTAATGGAGGCAGAGGAGCGTATATCCAAAATTGAGGATGATATGGATCCTTTGATGGCACGAGTCACGAAGCTGGAGAAAGAGCTTGCAGAGCTAACAGAACAAAATGACTACCAGGAAAACTATGCCTGATGCCTAAACCTGCAACTCCGGGGGCTTCCGAAGGGGAAGAAGGGACCAGACGTGCTCTCATTTTGTGCAGAGAAGCTGCCAAGTCTATTTGGCATGAAACTAAAGAGAGGGCAGCTGAAGTTGGAGCATGCCCACAGAGCGGTGGCTGCTAGGCCACCGGTGGGGCAACTCCCAAGACAGATTATTTTCCAATTCCATAATTACCAGGATTGGGAAGAAATGTTACTTGCCTACCGAAGCCTGAAAGAATTTAAGTATGAGGGGGAGAGGCTGTATTTACTTCAGGACTACTCTAACAAGATCCTTAAAAAGAGAAAAGCTTTCAACCCCATACTGGCACAGCTAAGGGAGCTTAAGGTGGACTGTTTCTTGCTCTTCATGGCAATTCTCAAAATCAAGCATGAGGGAGCTACATTCTCATTCTGGGAACTGGAGAGGGCTGCTGCATTTGTAGATGACCTAAAGAAGAAAGGTTGAGAGAGGCCAGCTGGAAGAAAATCGCATATGGGATGCTTATTGAGATGGATGAGACTGCCTGAGCCTGAAGTAGCATGACACAATGAATGGAACTGGGGGGGGGTAACAGTTTCTCTTTGGATTATCTTTGAGGGAATTTGTTGATCCCTCTTTCTTCTCTCCTTGTTTCTTATTATTTTTATTGTGGCACTTCTCAGGAGCAGCTACCGGAATTGAGTGGGAGGAAGTGATCGAGGGTTACAGTGCACTGAAGAAAGTGTGCCTAGCATGCAAGAGGATGGATGTGCGCACATTCGAGAGGAAGGTGTGATGCAGAAGTAGTGGAACTGATTCATGGTGGGAGGAGTATCGGAGGATGAACGTCATAATACCTGAAGAGCAAAATATAGGCCTCCAATAAGACGCATCATCCACGGCTGGTAAGTGGGGGTTTGGGGGGTGGGCCGCCACTGCGTGTGTTTGTGGGCCAGCGTTGGCGCCCCCAGGGCCTCTGCAACCCTTGAAAGCTTTTGAAAGCTTTTATTTGTGGGACTGTTAAATTGAGTGTAGCTAATAGCTAACTGACCTGCTGGATTAAAATGTTTTGCAAAAGAAAGGATGAGGTGGTTGCTTTCGTGGGAGAGGGCTGCTATTACTGTTAGTGTTACTGTTACCAATATACTGTAGGTCCCTAATAAATGTTTTCTGCTTTTTGAAATGTTGGTTAACCTACAATTTGGGGAGGGCTAATTTTTTGAAGGATAGCTGGATGTTGTTTGCTAAAAGTAGATAAGCAGGGGTGGGGGGACTGGAATATCTACAATACTCAAAGTAGGACTGTTCTTGGAGTTGAATGGTAGGGGGGCAGGTAGCATGTAGGAACTGTAAATATGTTTGGGGATGTACTGGTTGGGAAGATGTGGGAGGGGAGGGGGTTATGTTTGGAAAGGGGATTGTTGTATTTATTTGTGTTGTATGTCTGCAGTGCCGGAAATATCTCTTGCTTTTATTAATAACAAAGGGTGAAATGTTATTAGATGTTTCAATAACTACCAGTAAGATGGGAAAGTGGGAAATTCTCTTTAGGGTGAGATTAAGATGGAGGATGAAGGGAAAGGTATGTTGGATAAATGAATAAGTTAAAGACACTGGGGATTATGTCATGGAATATGAAGGGGATCACATCACCAATTAAGTGAACTGGTATATTGACAGCCCTGTGCCACCAGGGCACCCAGGTGGCCTTATTACAAGAAATATATCTGACCACCCAAGAGCATCAGAAACTTGTAAGAGGCTGGGTGGGTAGGTGCTATGCATCACCCTATAGCTCACATAAGAGAGGGGTTGCGGTGCTGATAGACAAGACACTTCCATTCACTTGCACAAGGGTGATCACAGACAAGGGTGTGGGGAGGTATGTCTTTGTAGAGGGGATGCTCTCTGGTGAAAAAATAACATTTGGAAGTGTCTGTGCCCCTTCAGTATTCGACCCAGCCTTTTGCCAGGAAGTTCTAGATGTTCTAATGTGAGAACAATTCAAAGGATTAATCATGGGCAGAGATGTTAATGCACTTATGCAAGGGGACCTGGACCATTCAGAGGGAAGGTATAGGCGTAGAGGCGGGCTGAAACACTGGCAGGAGGGAATTTTGGATATGGATATGATTGATTGCTGGAGAGCTTTGCATCCAGGAGAAAAGGGATTCACCTTTTTCTCGAACCCACATAAAATATGGTCTAGGATAGATTACATCTATGTACCCTGACCATGGTTAGATAGAATACGAAAGGTGGAACATAGTCCTATTATCCTCTTGGACCATGCTATGGTCCAGATGGTTTCTGAGGTAAAAGAACAGAGAGAGGGTCCTCCACCCTGGAAGTTCCCAAGGTACTTGTTAGGTAACAAAGAATTTATAGAATACATTGGGCAGCAGTGGCAATTTTATAAAGAGACTAATGAGGGGTCGGTGGAATCCCTGAGAGTATTTTGGGAAGCAGGGAAGGCCTTTATTAGAGGAGCCATAATTAAGTTTGTCACACAGTATAAAAAAGGAAAAGAGGATACTATGGTGGAATTAGAGGGGAGGGTGAAACCATTGGAGAGGGCAGTGGTGGAAAGAGCAACGGAGGAGAGGGTGCAAAGTTTGAAAGCTGTAAGGGAGGCACTAAATACTTTCGTCTTGGGGGAGGTGAGGGTGGCAGGACTGTTTTTCAGAAGTCGGCTGTTTGAGTGGGGGAACAGATCTGGACCATTATTGGTCTGACTAATAAAAGGAAGGCGATTGTACACAACATAGCAGATATTAGAGACAGAGAAGGAAAGATATTAACGGATAAAGCCTTAATTAGGGATAGATTTGAGCAATTTTACCAACAGTTCTATCAGGCAGAGTGTGTCAGTTCAGAGGATTTAGCAAAGCAATTTCTGAATGGGGTAAAGATGCCCCAAATAACTGATCAACAATGGAGGCAGCTGGAGGGGGAGATCATGCATCTGGAAATTAGGCAAGCAATACAGAGTTTGAAGCAAGGGAAGGCCAGTGGACCGGATGGGTTTCCCATAGAGTTTTATAAGACATTGAAAGAGCAGGTGGTGGAATCCCTGTATCAGGTGTTCTCTGAAGTTGGGTGGGTAGATCTCCCAGTTTCCTTTAGAGAAGCAGTCATCTGTTTGGTACCAAAGCCAGGGAAAGATGGGAAGGAGTGTTCTTCGTTCCGACCAATCTCCTTACTAAATTGTGATGCTAAAATACTGGCCAAGGTGTTGGCAAGGAGGTTGGACCAGCTCATGCCGGGTTTGGTTCACCTGAACCAGACAGGTTTTGTTACAGGGAGAAGCTCATATCATAATTTAAGAAAGCTTCTTAATGTAGTGTGGAGAGCCTCACGCGGACAGAAGAATATTGCAGTTTTAACACTGGATGCAGAGAAGGCATTTGATAGTATAGAATGGGCATATTTGTTGAAGGTTCTCCAGATGAATGGATTGGGGGATGGATTTATAGACTGGACCAGAAGTATGTACAGAGCCCCCGAGGCAAGAGTGTTAGTGAATGGGAAACTAACAAAAAAATGTACCCTTCATAGGGGTACCAGGCAGGGCTGCCCTCTCTCGCTCTATTATTTGTACTAGCTATAGAGCATTTATCAATTGCAATTAGAAATTTGGAGGAAATTAAAGGAGTGATAGGGAGAACGGGTAAGGAACACAAGATCACATTGTATGCAGATGATATGTTACTATATGTTCAGGAACCGGCCAACTTAGTTCCCCTGTTATTAGAGTTGATAGGGAAGTTTGCAGTCTTTTTGGGGTATAGAATAAACATCCACAAATCAGAAATAATGCTGTGGGGAGAAATTGAAAGAGGATTTGAGAGCACAGCCTGTGGTCTTAAAAAGGTGAAAAAGGAATTCACATAGCTGGGAATTTGAATTGGCCATGAACTGAGTCAGTTATATAAGCTAAATTATGGACCAATGGTACAGAGCATAGAAGAACAAATGAGGAGGTGGAGGGATCTGCCTATTTCATGGTTAGGCCACATAAATCTTATAAAAATGAACACCTTGCCTTGGATTTTGTATCTGATGCAAATGCTGCCCATGGGACTAAATAAGAGAGATGTGAAAAGGGTGGATAAAGCCTTTTTAGGCTTCTTATGGAAGGGAAAGTGACCAAGGGTGAGTCTTTGTAGGCAACAGGCAGAGGGGGACAAAGGTGGATTAAACCTGCCAAATTAAAAAGGTCATGCGTTAGCCATGCATTATAGATTAATAGGTGACTGGGTAAATAGGCCAATAGAAGCTGGGTGGTTAGATCTAGAGGAAGGGGAAGGAATGGTAAGAACCTCAGCATTCCTGGGAGGAGGAGGTAGAAAGGCATAAGGTAGGCAGGCGAACATGAACCCATTAGTGATGCTAGTATTAGAAGGTGGGAACAGTTGTTGAAATGGTTTGTTATGAAACCAAGGGAAGAAACACTGTTACTACCAATTAGGGGGAACCAGGGGGTTTTGGTGGGATTGGAAGATAAAGACTTTCTTGCCTGGGAGTAAAAGGGTATAAAAAGTGTTGAAGATTTGTGGAGAAAAGGGCAGTTAATGTCAGGAGTGGAGCTTGGGGAATGCCTAGGGGCAGGGATGTTTTGAATCCTACAAGTGAGTAATTATGATAAAACAGTTATGAGAAGTCGAATGGAAAACTCCCCCTTGAAACAGATAGAATTTATGGTTCTTAGTACCTGGGCGGGACCCGGTGGAGTAATCGGAAGAGTGGCGAGGATGGGGCATCAATACCTGCCTGACTATACCAGTAAAACTAGGGCTCTATGGAACAGAGACCTGGGGAGGGTGATACCAGACCAGGGATGGGGCCTACTACTACAACTTCATAAAGAGTTATTAGTTTGCAATAAGTATAAGGAATCATATTATAAGTTCATTTATAGGCTTTATTGCCCCCCCAAGTATGGTTCATAGATTCTGCCCTGAGATATCCCCTTTGTGTGGGAGGTGTAGGTTGGAGCGGGGCATGTATATACATTGTTTTTGGGAGTGCCCGATTTTAACACAGTTTTGGGAAGCCATGGCCAGCGAAGTTGGTAGGGTGTGAGGTAGGCAGATGGATCAGAACCCAGTGGTCGTGTTGTTTGGGGTTGATGATTCAGAGAATGAGGACTGGAGACCCCTCCCAAGATGTGTAAGGATTCTGGTCTGAGAAAAGGCCTGCAAGAATAGAATGGAATGATGGGGTAATTGAGAAGGAGGTGGGGAGAATATAAAGGAAGAATTGGGAAAAGGGGGAAAAAAATCACCCTGGGGGAATGAGGTAGAGAATATATAATATGGAAGACAAACCTTTTATTAATGTAGTAACAGCCTGCACAATTAATTAGTCTATGTTACTGTTAATTTGTTTTTCTTTTAGTTTTCATCTTGTTAGTGTAACCTTTGGTTGAGTGCTGTAATTTAGGTGTGGACTAGTAGGGGTGGGGGGGTAACTTAGGTCATTGTAATAAAGAGGGAGAAGTGGGGGGTCATTGGTATGTGTTGGATTAATGTAGTAACTGTTCTTTATTGTTTGTGTCTAATGTGATTTTTCTGTATTTTGTAATAATGTGGAAAACTAATTAACAAATTATGGAAAAAAAAAAATTATGTTGTGATTCATGGCCTGATCGTGAATTGTGATTTCTGACTGCATTTGTGACCGTGATAATGAAGAATGTGATTTGCATCACGAGTGACTCGTGATGATGGTCCTGACTTAAAAACGTATATTAATGAGTACAATGTTCATGTAGAATTATGCACCACACCTGTCCAGTACTCTGACAGGAAGCCAAAGAAACAACTGTGTCTGAAGTTACAGGTGGAGACTGGGCCCTAAAGAGATGCAAATGCACAGACAGATTAAGATTGCGCTGCACACTGAAGAGATGCAGACACAAAGGCACAACACCTAACCAGTGCTCACCATCAGAAATTCAAATCTGGAAAAGAATACCTTTGCTGGTTGGGGGGCGGGCGGGGGGGGCATGTGCTGCACTGCTGCAGTAAAAGCCACTAGTACTAGTACCAGTAAAGATACCACAAAGAAGTACAAAAAATCACACAGCTGCAGTGGATAGCAGGTTCACATTGCAGAAATTATTATGTGGCACAATAAAAGTTGTCTGATTTGAAGACACATGTCACACACATACTCACACATACTAAGTAATGCATAACAAATTGAAAACTTCAGTAATATAACCACATATTTTAAACAAACTAAAATTATGCACTGCTGCACTACAACAATCAGCAAAAAAATGACAAGAATTATTGAAAATATTACTGTGTGTACATTAACACAGTTATACAAGAAAAATATCACCAAAACAGAAAGCACTGTCTTTTTCTCCAAGTCAATCTACCTACACCACAGATACACCCTTCCCCAAAGCATGCTTCCACTGTATCTCAGTACACAGACTGAAAGTTGTACATTAACATTCAAAATTGATACACAAACAATAAACACTTGATGCTATGAGCACAGATGGGTTTCCTATAATCGATTAACTAAAGTTTCAACAACAACAAAAAAATGACTCAAAAAGGCTTTTTTAACAGCTTTTTAGAAGGTTTGAATTGCAGAGAGCTCTCAGAGCATATTGTCTCCTACAGCTTTCTACACACACTACCCCAAACTGAGGCTGTGCAGAACAATCTAGAGCCCATGTGACCTGAAATCCCTTGAATCACTGCAAAATTCACTTTTGGAGCTTAAAAACAAGGCAAAGTGAGGCGAAGTACATTGTCTTCAATGCACTTCGCCTTAAGAATTGGTGGAGTAGTGGTTTGGGAAGGTGGAGTAATGCAAAGTCATTGTTTTCAATGGACTTGGCGTTACCATCATGCAAGTACTCCGCTTCACTTTGCGGAGAACTCCGTGAATTTGCCTTCACTCCGCGAATCACTTTGCAAAGCGAATTGGGGCCACTTTGCCAATCTCTGCCTATATTGTTCTTATTCTTTTACGCTTCTCCTTCTTATCTCTGCCAGTTAACTGGCTATATAACTATAATCGCAGCATTTTTTTTTCTGGATGTCTGCTTCCCACTCATCTTTCCAGGTTTTCCTTCTTTGCCAGCAGATTCCTGACTTACTGAGGTGGATAAGTAATATAACTTTCAGGAAGATCACAACAAGAGGACCAGGCTGGACACTTTTTGTTCTCAAATGGCTTTCAGACTGCAAGATATTTACATTTCCTTATCTCTTCTCCAAATAAAAAAAACAAACAAAAAAAAAAACAGACACATGTGTTCTGGCCTATTTTAGGTTTATTCAAAGCATTTGCTTTTTTACATCATGAGATGTTTTCTTGCTTTTGTTTTTCAGGCCATCCATACTAGAAGGAATATGGGCATTGAATAGTTGGACTCTTAAATGAAATACAATACAATATGGACTCTGTTTTCTTTTTTTGAGCAAACATGGTGCTTGTGTGTTTCTTTTTCTTGTATTAATTAGTATTTCTCCACCATGTTGTGTGTTTCCATATCTGTGTATAAGACCTTGGAAATTGCTTAGATTTATTCTTTATCTTTTAATTCTGCATTAATCACATGGCCACTTTTGACTAATCTTGCACCGCCAATGACCTCATAAGTATATTACAATGTAGTAGTTATTGTGAGTCAATCAGAATATCCATTCTTGAGGTCAGTTAGTATAAAGGTGGAGCAGCTAAGACCACTAGTGAGCTCCTTGATGAAGCTCCATCAAGCAAAGTGCTGGGGCTAGTGGTTCACTTTTGGGACTGAGTTGTCACATGTGTTCACCTGCTTGCATCAAATAAAAATCTGCAATAAGCAAGAAGTTCTGGATATGCCTTATTATTTGAATGGCCTACATGATGAATGAGTGATACCCATGTGAGTGCAGTACTATCAATTTGTTGCTTATGTCTAAAGTGAATTTGGTTAGAACCTGTACTTGTACACGGATTAGCACCGTAGTGTGCACATCTTCTCTCTGTTGTCCTGCTTTGTATAAACTCTGTGTATGTGTATCCATGGGGTCAGTTACAGTCATTAACAACAATGTGCATAATATATATGGCTTCAATCAACTTAATATTTAGATATGCTTTGAGTACTTTATGTCTCTCTTGGGATACTAAAAACAATCATTTTTGTTCTTTACCTTTTTTCCATTGTTTGCAGCAGACAAGAGCAGCCAGCTTCCAAGCTCATCTTTTGGTCTATGACTCACTGCTAGCTGCTTTTTTATGTCTGTGCACATTAAGTAAGGGAGGATGGTCATGCACATGATGCATGGTATTGGAGTGGAGGGTTAGCCATTACATGTTATCCACTCATGTATTATGGGACTTAATTCATTACTGTTGGATTAAACAGGAGTCACTCATTCACCGCTTTGCTAGTATCCATATGAACCTCCTATCAAAGGATACTCTGGGCTTTTTACTATAAACTTCAATCAAGGGCATCATCAGGCTTTTTGTCTTTTTTATTTAAATTTTTAATTTATGAAAGTGTTGGAAAATATATCGCATATACTGTATATGACACTTTTATTCTCACTGGGAGTTTTGCATCAGTGATTGGCCTGGTATGCACAATAGGTGTCTACATAGCCCACGCAGTTCTGCACCTCCAGACAACCGTGTGGTGACTGGCATGTATGAATGCTGGCAAACCCTGAGCACCTGTCCATGGCCCCAGTCCCCAGTCCACAGCTGTGTAGATGTGGATTAAAGGACACAGTTGGGCATCCAGTTGGATGTGTGTCCTGGCCCCCCTAGTGTATCCCTTACTCTGCATGGATCAGGGGATTGTGGGGAAAGCATGGGACCAGGACATTTAAAAGTGATGGGCCTATGTCCAAATGGTTGCATGAGGCCCTCCCTGTCAGCCTGGTGGACTGAGACAGCATTGTGTGGGCGTGGTTAGTCCCACCACAGTCAGCCATTGAAATCTGGGAAGGGGGCAGACAATGGATATGGAAATGTCCCTACTGCTGTATCCTGCACCCCCTTCATCTGGCACTTCTCACCTTCTTGAATGGCATGGAGTATGAGCAAGCCCCATACACTTCCCTGGACCCTCTGTGTATGTAACTGCAGGAACGGCCAGAGATCCAGTATGGGAGGAACATGTGTCTCTTCTGTGAATGCCACCAGGGGTCTGCTGGACCCCCAGTGTGTGGTATTCTATCTTAGGGTTGGAAACATACCACAGATCTGCAGCATGTAGGCAATCCACTCTTTAATTCATACACCCCAATATATGGAGAATATATACTGTGTAAGCAAGAAGACAACAGGGTGCACATTATGGTAATATAGTTGCACCCCTCAGGAGTGTTCTTAGCTCAGAGATACAACTAAGTGCCATTGAATGCACATCAGAAGAGTGATTATATATGTATAATGGCAAACCCCTGAGCATCTTAGTGGACTTATAAAATAGCACGTAAAAATTTAACTTAAAATGAATGAAAATAAGAAGAAATTATTCTGAAAAATAAAACTAGGAACTTTCATTGAAATGTGCTTCTATTCTAACTTTGAAAGCAAAAAAAAATAGTCCACATTCTGGTAACAGAAGGGTTGCTAAAATCAATAAAAGACAATGAAAACCATGTATGGCATGCATTTTTATAAGGAAAAATGTGTTACTTTATTTGCATTTCAAATGAATACAGGTACAGTATTTTAATGGAAATGAGTTCAACACTTCAACCTGTCAGGTTGTTGGTTTACTTTGGAGAGGGGGTAGATTTATTCTGATTTCTCTTGAAAACACTGATACATGATTCAAACATATGTACTTTAATGAAATTCATGAATGTATTTAAGCAGTTTGGATCTGCCTCTACCTATATAAATGTGTTTCCCCATCTTTTGTCTCTGTTTATATTGTATTATTACCTCATTCCCACAGCTTGTTTATTTTTTCTGTGTCTTTCTTCACATTCATCATACAGAATGTTCACTATGGAGTGTTTTCTATAGAATAAAGGAACTCAAAAATTTGAGCAGTTCCACTGGCAGAATGTTTCTCTCTCAAGATACTGTATACACACCAAACAATCAAATGTGTTTATTGATCTTGCTACTTGCTGGGGATATTGAAACAAATACAGGACCAAAAGAATTAAAGGACATAAAAAGTAATCCTAAAATGCATGAAATATTCTACCCAAGATTGATAAAATGAGAATCTGGTGTCCCCTGACCTGACCTACTGTTCTAGGAATATCAGAAACATAGTTAAATGGAACAATTATGGATTCAGAAATAACAATCCAAGGGAATAATCAATTTAGTAATGAAAGGGATCAAAGAGGTGGTCAAGTTCTCATTTCAGTTAGGTAAGATTTTGGTCTATGTAGCCTTTAAATCTTTTTTTTTTTTGCATTAAGGGGAATGAAGGAAAATTATTGGACATGGGTAAGTCAAATTTGATGATTGGTACCATTTTCTCCCCACCCACATACATGCACATAGTTTTGAGGAATTGGCTTGTTACCTGGAAAATCAACTAAAAACTAAAAGTTGAA
The DNA here is from genome assembly GCA_016271365.2 of Neoceratodus forsteri. Classification (NCBI taxonomy): domain Eukaryota; kingdom Metazoa; phylum Chordata; order Ceratodontiformes; family Ceratodontidae; genus Neoceratodus; species Neoceratodus forsteri. Next base: position 1,433,746,347 of record CM028131.1, on the reverse strand, counting down.
TTGCCATAGGAGATTTCAATGCCCATTATGATGGGTCCAAAAAAGTTAGATTGAGGGAGGCTTTGGATGTGTTAGATGTTACTCAAATAATAGAGCCACCCACAAGAGTTTGTACTCTGCGTGACACCCACCAGGCATTTAATTGACATCATTTTTGTAACCAAAAGCCTAATGGTTTCTAAATAGGATGTTGCCCACAATTATGAGATCATTGTGAGATTAGTTGTGAAATTATGTTGGAGTACTGTCAAGAGTCAACACAAGCACTCATCTCAGCCTTAACATCCTTTAGGAACTTCAGTAACCTGATGTTCCTGAATAACTACAGATGATTAAATAGCACCTTCTAGATCTTATACTGGACCTTGAGAGGACTATGAAATTCTTTATCAGTGAATTGCAACAGATTTGTGATGTCTATGTCCCTAAGCAGTGTTTAATGGAGGAATAAATAGCACGTTCAGGATCAATAGTAAGATCTTGAAGCACCTTTAGATAAAACACAGATTTTGAAAGAGTGCAAGAAAGATAAATTGGGAAACCCAGAGGCTTCCCAATAAAAATATAGAACCAAATCTCAAAGATAAATTTGGGACACTAAGGAAAGTTTCTACAAAAGTAGGGTTTAGAGTGTTTCAAATTCCCATGATTTTTGGAAGATTATAAAACAACTAAAATCTCCTTACTGCTCCTCCCTTTCAAACACCCTCAGTTTTGAGGGTGCCTTGATATCAGACCCACTGGTGATGGCAGAAGCCATTAATAGTTTTTCCATCAATTTACCTTTGGCAGTGGAGGATATGGTGGTGGGGGGGGGTAGGTGTTCCCAGATTTAGAAACTGATGTGGTAGATCAACTAGGAGAGTGTAAACCACAATTCTGAATCAAAAGATTGAAGTCAAATGACATTTGGAAACAAAATCACAAATCTCAATAACCTGGAGGAATGGATGACTTTGAGGCTGGGCTGCTAAAGGAGTGAGTAGATATAATTGCAATGCTTGTAACATCACTTTTTAACAGAAGTTTATGTAGTGGGTCCTCCAACTCTGTTTGGAAGCTAGCAATAATTATTTCTGTTTTTAATGGAGGGGATTCGACCTCAATTAATGACTGCAGACCTACTATATAGCTTTGCTCTCTTTTGTTTTCAAACTGCAGAAAGGGAAATCCATAAACAACTATACATATTTGTCTGAAAATAATCTGCTCTCTCCCCAGCATTCTGGATTCAAGCTGTTACACTCTACTCAGACATTATTCTTAGATTTCACAGACACCATCTTCTATTAAATGGAGCAAAAGCCATATCTGGAAGCAATGTTTGTGATCTGTCAAAAGTCTTTGACACATATTGGATTATTCATTTTCTTACACAAAATGGCTTTGAAGGGAGTCAGTGGAGAAGGTGTGTTATGATTTGACTTCTGTTTACATGGGCATTTCCACAGGTTTACAATTAAAGAAACATTGTCTGAAGCCAGAACAGTAAACAAGGGGTGTCATAGGGATCCATCCTTGGGCTGCTGCTGTTCGTTATTTTCATTGATGAGCTGGCAATGGTGTTCTCTTTATCCAGCATTAAGATGTATGCAGATGGCACCGTTCTCGTCTTTCCTGCTAGGGAACTACAGTAACAAGCGTAAATGCAACACTATAGCATGATTTTAATAATCTGGAAAAATAGTTTGCTTTAAACACACTGAATGTTACATGTCAAAAAAAATTGTTCTTGCTCACAATAAAAGGAGAAAAATGCTAACTGGACCATTGAGGTTCTGGCTGTTCTTTTAAGCACTGAGTGCTGGGCAATTTTTCACCTGTGTACTGAGGAGTCCAAGACCTGCAGCACCATCTCAGGGAGCAACCCTTTTCTCTGTGCCCGAACACCTAGCAGGACACCAGTCAGTGAGAGCTGTCTTGAAGTTATGATATGTTGCCATATCTCACCATTTTTACTCAATATAAAAGGAGAAAACTGTTGAATGGACCAGTCAGTCTGCGGCTGTTCTTTTAAACCCTGAGTGCTGGGTCCTTTTTCACCTGTGTCCTTCTAGGGGTATAGGTATCTGAATATTGATTGTATTGTGTATCAACTATTGTGATATTATAGTCTGTTGCTTTAATACTTCATGCAATGTGTTTGATGTTATATGCAGAACGGTCCTGAAAACAGGTTTTGCCTAGTGGTCATATCCTGTGAAAGTGTATAAATTAACTTGAAACTTGAGACAGAGGCCTGTTGTGGAGCCAGATCCTCAATTTTATTTGCATCAGGGTAAGCAACAGAGATTTCATTTGACAAGCATGTAAAGATTAATGGAGGATTTTTCATTGTCCACAAAGAAACACTGATAATGAAAACTATGAACTATACTTAATGTTTCGAATTAATTTATATGTGTAAGGAAAATGTGATTATCAGGGAAGCAACGTTAAACTTAGTTTCAGTTTTATATTCAAGTTAGTTGTATTTTTAGGGCCTAGTTAAAGGTTGTCAGTAATTAAAGGTAGCTGCTAATTTGTGTTGGAAGGTCAGTTCTGGTGGGGGTTGCATTCCTCACTGTATGATGTAGCTACTGACAAATTTTATCAGGTTTAGGACCTGGATGATCATACATTATGCTGTAATAATGAACAGTCAACTGACCGGTTTTACCTCAATTAAATGTCTTTGATTTTCAGATTTTGATAAATATCAATATACTACATATATAGGTCTCATATACAGTGGTGCCAGCGAGGATACAACACAGTAATGCTGCAGTATATCACAAAATGCTAAAGTATACTGCATGTAACAGTATAACTCAATGGCAATTAAGCTCTTTTGTCATGTAGTATTTTATAACATGTCATTTACTGCAAGTTACTATGTTGCATTGTTGCTGCCTCCACTGTATTTTTTCCCCACAATTTCATATGTTTAAAATATAACAGAGGCAGCCAACTTAGAGTGGAACAATGTGCTATATATATATATATATATATATATATATATATATATATGTGTGTGTGTGTGTGTGTAGGCCAATGTTCAGCCCATTACAGTCCTTCTGATTGCACCACAACTTGCTCACCACATTTTCAAAGGTGCATGGAGTTTTAGTTTTTTGGGCAGTTATTGTGATTTACATCAGCTTCAATCAGATAAATTATGCATACTAGTACATCATTTTATTGATGCAAGCAGTGGCATGAGGTGTTTGCCACAAATTGCAATAAATGAATTGGAGCGTTGGATCATTTTCTAGGTAGTCCAACATTCTGATGTGTTTGCACAAAATTTTTAAAGACAGAGGCCAAGTTGGCAACAACCTTTGAAAATCCTGCCAGGAGTTGTTGTCTATGTGTGTTATTACACGTAGACCGGAGCCAGCCAGGATGCACTATAATAACTTGCAGTAAGTAACTGACATGTCACAAAACACTGCATTACAAAATGGCTTAATTGCCATTAAATTGCAGTGCTCTCAGCAGAATAATGCAGCATTTTGCATTAATATTGCAAGCTTGAAAGTATTTTTGTTTCATAAACTGAAAACCTTAATATCCTCCCCCTCTGTGATTAATGTAATAAAAAAGAAAAACAAAACCTTCATTTTTATTAAGTTTCATCAAACACTATACAAACTAGCAAATGAGAAAAAGTACAACAGAACTCTGATTTAGTACTTTTAAGGAAGCAGAATTCTGCTTACAGACTTCAGGTGGAATAGCAATTCTACTTCTACTAAGCTTGGCAGAACTTCGTGGTCAGTTCCACAGAATTCAGCCACAGGAGCTGCAATTTTTAAATGTATACTAAAGGTTTTGTGAACCTCTGAGGTACAGCTGTGGAAAAAGTGGAATTTTGTAGTTTGCAGTGGAATTCCTGTAATTTCCAACAGTGAAAAACGCTTGTTATGCCTTTGACAAAATTACACAAAATTCAGCAGAATTTGTGAAATCCAGCAGAAATCCAGCTGAGGATGACATTGTCTATTCCTCACAGCACTTCTGTAATTCCACTTCAGGTTTCTAATGACATCAAACCATTCAAGACTTTCTTTCATGGTTCATGATGTCATCAAAATCCCTCAATGGAATCACAGTCTTGATATGCATGTCTTCCCATCCACTATTCCACATTTGTTAAGAATATACTAATTTACCTACAGTAATATGCAATGGTTTTGTACTGTACAAAATTAATAGGTTAAAATAACTCAAACAATGCATCTGTTTCAGGAGGCACATTTTGAAAAGAATGGAATTATTTACAAACAAGTTCAATGGATTTAGTTTCAAATACTTTTAACTGAAATACTGCGTTCTGTATATCTGGATAGAGAAATGAATTATTATGAAAGGGTATGCTTAATCACAAAGGTGTTTTCTTGTTATTATTGCAATTCTGTTTACACATTTGATTATTTTCATTTTAGATCTAGAATAATAGTTCTCCCTTGTGTTTCCTATTGCAATGAAGACTGGCTATTTTAAAGGTTGTTGTGCAAGAAATACATGTGTCTCTACATGAGAACTGTTTTTAAACTTCACTGACCTATGATGACTTCTCAGGTATTTTCTGAGAACTAATAATCACCCTCTTTCTATAAAGTGCAATAATAGAACCTATTCAGTGGCCTATTCATTATGTGCATCCATATGGGATCCTGAGATGATGACATACCTACTTTCTGTACACTGAAAATAAACAAGACTTGAGATGGATGCTATAATCCATTACTCTATTTCACAGCTGTACTATTATTGTATTGGCTACAGGGATCAGCAGAAGTCTAGCATGGTTCGCATCATCAAGAAATTTCAAAAAATGTGATTTCTGTCTTTGCAATATATTCCACTCAGCAACAGAGACATGCTCTTTTTTTTTCTTTTTTTTCCTTTGCAGAATGTCATCAATTATGCTTTAGTACATTTGACAACTTTACTAAAGCAACTACCAAGAGAAATGAGAAACTCAATGAACTGCTGTCAATAATATTTATCACATCATAATTGCAGGGATTAAAAAGGCATTTACTGCTGTTTTTTAAGGGCTGTAGCAATATCCCATATTTCATGTTGCGTTTTGTTTGCTGGCTTCTACTCCTTGGTAAAAAAAAAAGTAAATAACAAATGTGCACAAAAAATGAATTTTTGCCACAAAGCCTACATCATAATAAGCTGTTAGCAAAAGTAACATACTTTGGAGTTTCTTTCAGGGTCCCAAAATGATGTTTTCAATAGCCAGTATCTGACTTAGCAAAAATCCTATAAGCATTTTAACATAATCTTTCCAACTAGATGTTTCAGTCTTATTCAGTGCCAAGGATATTGTCATTGTTTAAGAAAATAAAAACATTTCTCACCAGTGACTAGAATTTAAGTACTCTGTAAAATCCTTTCTTGTACAGTATGTCATATACATGGAATGCCCTGCTAGTATGGATGCATGACTTTTCTCCATAATCAAAAGGTATGGTTAGGTCTTCATTTGGGGTTAATATTTTGTTCTACTTAAACTGATTTGGTTAGGGCTGAGTAGTCACTTACATGTTAAATTGTGATTTTTTAGCCACTAATAAATAGATAATCTTTTGAGCTAGGGTCATGGAAAATTGCATGCACACACTATGTAGCAGGAGCCCCAAACCTGCCCAAATGTGATAACATGTTGTCAAACTGTTTTAATAAGATTCATTAAAACCTTACCAAAAGGTAGTAATTTTTGTATGCTGGGGAATGAAAAACTGAAAATAAAGACATTTTAAACATTTTTTTTAAGATTGCCAGTCATATGTGAGTGCTAGCACTTTCACTGAATAGTGTATTTTCCTGACACCATTACTAGATGATATGAAACCACTGAAATATTGGCATGTGATGACAGCCTCTAAGGTAACAATAGCAGAAACATGAAATTTAAAAATAATTTTGCCCTCCTCTACCTGATGTGAAATGGCGATGCCATCCCTTATATCCCTTTAACCTTTCAACCTTAATATGAAAAAAGTAGTATGTCCTCAGTCTTGTGCATGACCTTTGACCATCAAACTCTGAATGTGACACCAGCTTTGACATTTTGCAAGCGCTGCAAACTTGAATTTAGCACAGAGATCCTATCCCCAGTTCTTTCAGATACAGTTTTGGCCAGAGGCATGGTGTGTTTTAGTGTGCTGTGCCCCAGCAGATCATGACATACTGTGGTGCAATTACCAGAAAAAAAGTGTAACCCCAAGGGGGCGCTATCCTTAGGGTTATTACCCCTGCCTGCCTCCTCTGAAACAGGGTGAGGGGCCCAGATCTGTTGACGGGTGCCTTCACCCAGAGGTCAGGGTTAGTACTGTCGAGATTGCCTCGGTCATAGCCCTCTGGGTTACTGCAACCCACCTTTCGTCCCACTAGTGGCTCACTCGGGGTGCCCACAATGCTTTTCTCCAGTTCACTTACCCCCCGGCTAGTATCTCTCAACTCACTCCGGGAGCCCCCTGTAAATTAAGGTACAGTTTTATCACAGTCACTATACAGCAGTTCACCAGCAATGCACACAGTAGCCAGGGTGTAGTTGCAGAACAAACAATCTGATTTATTCAAGGGGAAGTAACCAGGACAGGGGGGAAATCAAGTTAATTGGCTTATCACTATACCTATCTACCTAGGGCTCTGTGCACAGGTCTGAACCTAATATTACTGTCCCTGGGTACCCATGCCCTAATGGGTAGTCCACCATGGCAGCTGGTTGGGGCCCTGACACAGATAGCCTTTACAATCCTGAGAAGGTTGGAATGGAAAGAAGATTCAGCTAGGCAGTCAGCAGTATAACAAAACAACTTGAGACCACTGTTGCAACTTAGCAGGGAGCTACCCTGATTCAGTACTCATGACTCCAGCAAGCAACGGTTTCTGCACTACTGGCAGGGCTGAGCCTGAGTTTCACCAGCCTCCTCACACATTTATATGGCGACTCCAGAGGGTACCACACCGGAGCACTTGGCTTCCAAGGCTCACACAAACTCTCAGCCGGCTAAAGTGCTGCAACGGCAGTTTCAACTTTCCCGAGGACCAAGTGCGATTCAGCAGATTCTCCAATCCTCCAACAGGTCGAGCCTGGTGGGTAGCTGGGCTGGCACCAGCCTCCTCCGACCGCACGCCGGCGGATTTAGTCTGAATTCACTCGACGGCAACAATGGCTGCCTCAGGCCTTCATGCGCTTCCCGCGTGAACACTCCACCAGCGCAGAAGCACACAGCTCCTTCCTTCTCCTCAGCCACTACGCATCTGCCCACATCAGCAAGGGGCTCTTTCTTTAGTTCGGGTGCTACCCACTCCTATTGGCCGGAGGCACCTGCCAGTCAATTGCTCTGGATCTCAGTGGTGCAAAAACCCACCATAGCCCATAATACCTTTCCCAAAGTACAAACAGCCCCTCGATTGGTCAGGCAGCTCCCTTAAAGTTCCAACATACTGATTGGTCCAAAACGCCAGTTCAGGACCAAAATGGAGGGGAGCATCAGAACTGTCCTTGCTGCAAGAAAAACAGGTTAGAACAGCTATGTTATCATTTATTACCACAAGTTATTCCCAGCAAGCAGTTACACCTTTCAAAGGAGCTCCCTCTGCACAATTCAGCGATGGCAGAAACAGAGCAATTATCCGGCAGCCCGGGTGGGACTCGAGCATGGCCACACTCAAACCCCTTCCCAGATTAATCATGACTGCGAGTTAGGCAACCCTTAAAAGCCAGGTGTGGAGGCTTTGATAGCACTCCTGGCGATCACAGTGAAGCTGCTGCAATGCAGGACACCAGCCTGGCAGGGGGCACTTAGGCAAGCTCTGGGGAAGCTTTTAGGAACCCCCCATTTGCAAGGGGGTTACACCCTCCCTGGCCTGGAAAAACTTGGCATCCGCGTCAAGTAATTACCCTAAATTTACTTAAAGGCACATAGCCTAATTGACACTACATCACACTTGACATGACATACATGAATATTTACAGTGTACTATGGGTTATACAACGTTGTACACACACACAACCCTTTGTTTCTCTTTTTCCCAATCAGGTCAACATTTCCTGCTCAGGGCCCCGGGACTGGGGAAACCCCTCCATTTCAGTCACTGGCGGGTCACCTAAAGTAGAGGCATTACACCCAAAGGGTAATACCAGCAAACTAAAGTTATCCCCCAAAGCAAACTTAGGCAAGGAGCTCGGGGACACATACACCCTTTGTGGACCACATTTAAGGGCAGGTCCACTGGCTGACCCAGAGACTCATAACTTAACTTTATCACAGGCCGTGCTTCTTGGCTGGAGCACCTAGGTGTCTTGGGGAACCCTGAAACAGGCCCTGATTCCAACTCAGCCCCACTGACATTAGGGACAGGAACCTCCACAGGGGAACAGGGCCCAGGGCTCATAGTATTATTGGTAGCCTGACCCTCTACCCCAGGACCCACTCCACTGGGCTCAGCTGAGGGCTGGGTAGCTACTAGTGAGGAACCATCAGGGCATTCAAAATATTCTTCCGGTTCTGGCATATCACTGGCTGGTTCCCCCATATCACTCTCTTCTTCTGAAAAGTCAGATAATTCAGCCAAGCCAGACAGTTCAGCCAGGCTCAAGGACCCCACCCCTTGAGCTTTACTGCTACCCAGCTCATCCTCTGGAGGCATTGGTCCTGGAGACAAGGTAGGGGGCTCAAACAGTCCAGAAGGCACAACCTGATCTCCGGAGTTAACAAGGGGATTGCCCCGAAACAACTACCTCAGTTCATAAGAGGGATAGTATTCAACATCATCTTCATCATCCTCCGACACCGATTGTTGATTATCTCCTTCTGCAGGGTTTGAACAAGGCTCTCTTGGTTGGCTTGCTGAAGAATCCATGGGTTGGGTTCTTTTTTTAGCAGCAGATCTAGTCATAGGCCGGGAGGGGGTGGCAATTGAAGGTTCGACTTCAATCAGGATTTGCCCGATTGGTAGCAGATGATTTCAGTGAATGGTTTTCACATCTTTGGAATTGTTTTCAGGTCGCACTTTATATACAGGCAAATTGGCCAATTGCCCCACAACAATGTGAGGGAGGTGATGCCACCGGTCAGCAATCTTATGTTTTCCATGCAGTCCCAGATTTTGCAGCAACACCCTATCCCCTTCTCTTAGCTCCAATGTCTTCACTTTCTTGTCATACCTCTCCTTATTGGCCAAGTTTATTTTAGCAGCCATGGTCTGGGCCAACTGATAAGCATGGGTTAACTGGGCCTTCAGTTTCTGTACGTATTGTAGATGATTTTCTGCTTGCACCCCATCAGGGGAAACTCCAAAGCACACATCCACAGGCAATCTAGCCTCTCTCCCAAACATCAGTCTTTTCGGGGAAAATCCTGTGGCATCACTCTTGGTGCAGTTATAAGCGTGAACCAGGGTACTAATCTGCTGGCTTCATCTCGGTTTGTCTTTGGGTTGCAATGTGCCCAACATGTCAAGCAATGTGTGGTTGAACCTTTCAGGCTGGGGATCTCCCTGAGGATGGCAAGGGGTGGTTCTTGACTTTTGCACCCCCCACAAAGATAGCATCTCTTTAATCAAGCGGCTCTCGAAGTCCCTTCCCTGGTCGGAATGGATCTGCTGGGGGGCCCCGTAGTGGACAAAAAAATTTTCAACAAGTATCTTAGCCACTGTGGTTGCTTTCTGATCCTTAGTAGGGAATGCCTGTGCGTACCGGGTGAAATGATCGGTAACCACCAATATATTACTGATATTTTTCATATCGGGTTCCAGACTCAAGAAATCAATGCAGACTAGTTCCATAGGGGCGCTAGTAGTAATGTTGACCATGGGAGCAGCTTTCTGGGGCAAGGCTTTCCTCTGCAAACACCGACTACAGGTCTTCACATACCGCTCTACATCTGCACTCATTTTTGGCCAGTAAAACCGGGCTTGTACTAAATCGAGGGTTCGGTCGATGCCAAGATGCCCCATCTGATTATGCAAAGACCTTAAAACCAGTTCCTTTAATTCTGAAGGCAGCACCAGCTGTTGTCTGATGATCTGGTCCTCTTTATGTACAGTATCTCGATATAGTAGTTGGTTAATCAGCCTTAATTTGGGCCCTTCTTTGTATAACAAGGTGACTCTTAAGTCAGTGGAGCACAATTTGGACACATCTCGCCCGGCCTGCAAGGCTTCCACCACCAGTTTTAGCAGAGAATCTCGGGATTGAGCCTGTTGAAGACTAGTATTGTCAAACTGGGGCAGTGAACTAGTGTCCAGTGCGGAAAAGTGACAGTAGGCAGCAGGTATACAGCTCTCAGATGGCCCCAAGCAATCCACCATACAGTTCACAGCATCTGGGGACACCTGTTCTTCCTTGTCAAACTTCTGGCAAAGGGCTCTTATGTCAGGCTCAGACAACCTGATCCAATCAGTTTGGGGCATAGGCCTCCAAGAGAGGGCATCCGCATCTACATGGTTTAAACTGGCCCTGTATTCAACAGCATAGTCGTAGGTGGCCAAGGCAGAGAGCCACCTATGGCCAGTGGCTTCCAACTTGGCTGAGGTTTGTACATAGGTCAGAGGATTGTTATCAGTCTTCACTAATATCTTGGCACCATACAAATAGTCATGGAACTGATCAACAATGGCCCACTTCAGAGCCAGGAACTCTAGCTTATGCACGGGATAGTTTTTTCTGACGGAGCCAGACTTCTGCTGGCAAAAGCTACAGGCCTCAGGCCATTTGAGTGCTCCTGATACAACACAGCCCCCAATCCTTGAAGACTAGCATCGGTATGGAGAACTTAGGGCTTGGCTGGGTCAGCATAGGCCAACACGGGGGCATGGGTGAGTTGATATATGATGTCATAGAAAGCGTCCTCACACTCAACAGTCCAACGATCCCCAAACAGTTCATTCGGCTGGAAATACCTCTTCTCGGTCTCGGATTGCACAACTTTCTTATACTTTTTGTGTGTAGGAGGGTACCTCTGAGTGAGATTGAGGAGGGGATGAATCACTCGAGAATAGTCCTTGACAAATCACTTATAATATCCGCAAAACCCCAGAAACCATTGCAACTCTTTCAAGTTCCTGGGTTGGGGCCAAGTAGTCAACGCCTCCACTTTGCTAGGGTCAGTCTTTATGCCCTCAGTAGACACTATGTGGCCCACATATTTTACGGAAGTCTGGAAGAATTGACACTTATCCATAGACAGCTTGAGGCTGAACTCCTCCAGCTGATCCAAGACCTTAAATAGTCGCTGCTCATGTTCTTCCAACGAGCGTCCAAACACTATGACATCATCTAAATAGACCAGACACTCGAGCAAATTCATATCCCCTACGGCTCTCTCCATTAGGCGCTGAAAGGTGGCTGGGGCTCCTGAAATCCATTGAGGCATCCGAATGAACTCATAGAAACCTAGGGGGCAAATGTATGCACTCTTCTCTTGGTCCTCTGGGGCCATCGGGATCTGATAGTACCCACTGCGGAGATCCAACACAGAAAACCACTTACTGCCATTTAAACAGTCTAAGGCGTCCTGTATGCATGGCATGGTATACTGGTCGGGGACGGTCCACTGATTCAAAGTGTGATAGTCGACACACATCCGAACCATCCCATTCTTCTTCCTTACCACCACAATGAGGGAGGCATAGGGGCTCCTGGACTCTTGTATCACACCAGCAGCCAACATCTCTTACAGATGCCGCCATACATCATCGATGTCAGCCAGGGCCAGGCGACGGGATCTCTCTCGGAAAGGCCTTTCGTCATGCAGCCGAATGTGATGCTCAGCCCCTTGCACACATCCTACATCCCACTCTTTTAGGGAGAATACCTGGTCCCTCTTGGCAAGCCTCTCACTGATCCTCTTTTTCCATTCAGCTGGCAACGGAGAATCCCCGAAATCAAACAAATCAGGAGTAACTCGATCGTCTGTCCCGGCACCCTTGCTACTTGGCAGTACTGCGGTATCCTCACAATGGACACTCGCCAGGGTGCACCCTCTTCTTATTCGAATCTCTTTGTTGGACACATTATGCACTTGAATCATCACTTTCTTGACATAAGCATGAGCTCTAGCTGGCAAGTTACTGGGCTTTATCAACAGTCCTTCAGGCAATCTTCCCTCCCCAGGCACATCCAACATCAACAACTTATTCTTGACATCCGTCCTTAATCGTACTTCTCCATGCCGGACACACTGGGCATTTGGGGCTAGTACCACTGGAGCCGGATCCTTTTTCCACACCACCCCCACTGGGATGTCAGTTTCCTCCTGGCCAACCTTCTTCTGGGTGGCAACTGCCTTTTGGAGCACAGCGGGTATGTTTATGGCGTGCCCAGTTTTGAATGCTTGTTTTTCTGAGCACAACTGGGCCAACCGTCCAAACATATGAGCATTCGCCCCAATCAACAAAGGCACCCCATCATACAGTCCAGTGGGTGGGCAGACTAAAACTAAAGTTTCCACCTGCTCATCCATTCCAGCCACAGATATCGAGAATGATAACCAAACTCAGATATACCCCAAATACGGATATGCCTTGTCGCTCAACCCCCACACATGTAGACCATTCAAGGGTTGCAGAGGCACCTCAGGTAAATGTGCCTGATACCAGTCCTGAAACATGATGGTTACATGAGAGCCGCTGTCTAATACAGCTCGAGTGGGAATCCCATTTACTCGCACCGGTGTCTCCATTGAAGGCCCGACCACATCACACCAGTCGGGGGCCACAGCATTGAGAGTCAACTGAGCCTGGGCCTGGGTCACAAAGCTTTTCCTAGGGGGTTGAGACTGGGTCCGGCGATGCCAAGTGATCAGTCTACTGTTAACTTTCCTTAAGTTCTCTGGCTTCTGACAGTCAGGTTGAAAATGTCCATCTTCTCCACAATGATAACAGAACTTGGGGTCCCAGAGATCACTGTTTGGCAGTGGGCCCTGTATTTGTGGGGGGCCCTGAGAGGGGTAAGGGGGCTCCCTTGGGCCGGGGGTCTGGTTTCAGTTTATCTCAGGGGCCCCGGACCTAACAGGGTGCATAGCAGATTGCTTTAAGTCCCTCACAAGTTCCCGTAAATTCCTGAATTCGGCCCTCAACTCACTCTCTACATAGGGGTCAGAGGAGACAACTCACATTCCCACAGCACCGGGAAAATCTGGGGATCCCTCAGACCCTCGGGACAGGCTGACCTCCTCGGGGTGCTAGGCTCAGGGGTCCCACTAGGGTTTACTGCCCTCACACATGGCTCTCACCCCTCTTCATCAGTCTCCACCTCTCTAATTTCCCTCATTAATTGACAATATTCAGGTGGGGTGGCCCATCGATCATGTAACTTAAGCTTCAGCAGTATTACACTAGAGAATCTAGCAGATTTTAAAACATGTTCTAACTTGACCTGATTCAGGGCTGTGGCAGTGATTCCCCCTTTTCTATAGGTCTTCTGCAAGGCCCGCTCCACCCTAGTGACAAAGGCGGACAGCTTCTCATTCCTTCACTGCTTAGCAGACCTGAATTTCCATAATAAGTCTTCACCAGTCTCTGTACTCCCGAAGACCCCTTCTAAAGCAGAGAGATACTCTGCAGCGGTAGTTTCCGGACTGGTGGCCCGGAAAAACCTAATGGCTTCTAAAGTGGGACCCCGCAAGCTCTCCATTAGTCTCTTCCTTTTCTCCCCCTCAGAGCATTGCCATTCCTGGACTAAGGGGGTGGCATAGTCCATCCAAGCCTCCAGGTCATCCTCCCCTGGAGGCACGGGCACCGTGCCAGAAAAAAGTTTTAACTTATGGTTAGACTCGAGCTGTATAGGTGGGACCACTAGGGGCAGTGAAGCCAAAACAGAACTCTTGGGGGGACAGAGGGAGGTGCCAGGGGAGCCCTGAGGGGTAGCATCACTAGACAAATCCAATGCTTGCAGCAGTTCCTGGGTAGTTCTCCCCTCCACAGCCAGCAATTTAAGCAGTTTGTCTTTAAAACTATTCATTTGGGGGACCCCAGGGTGACTGACCCACTTCGAATATGAATTAGCCTCCATCCCTGTGAGGTACCCTCCGGGTAAATCACTGGAGGTACCTTCTCGGGGTCGATGGCCACACTGCACAGGAGTAGCACCTGCAGCGTCTGGTCGAGCAGGTCAGCCATACGCCCTTTTACCTCCACTTTGCCTAAATATTTTACTCGCTCTGCTGCAGAAATGATGTCAGCAGTTGGGGTTCTCAAAGGCACATTTAACAGTAACACAATTTTCTGGGAGTCCAGCTCTTCGGCTTCACCCCACCCCATCAGTCTGTGTACCATTGTCTTAATTTTTCCCAACATATCCCCTTCCACTTTTTCCATTTCTTATGTACTTCCCCACTTGGCCACTAGGGGACGCTGATCCAAGCAGTGCCTCCAAGTTGCAACCCCCAGGGGGCGCTATCCTTAGGGTTACTACCCCTGCCTGCCTCCTCTGAAACAGGGTAAGGGGCCCAGATCTGTTGATGGGTGCCTTCACCCAGAGGTCAGGGTTAGTACTGTCGAGATTGCCTCGGTCACAGCCCTCTGGGTTACTGCAACCCTCCTTTCATCCCACTAGTGGCTCACTCGGGGTGCCCACAATGCTTTTCTCCAGTTCACTTACCCCCCTGGCTAGTATCTCTCAACTCACTCCGGGAGCCCCCTGTAAAGTAAGGTACAGTTTTATCACAGTCACTATACAGCAGTTCACCAGCAATGCACACAGTAGCCAGGGTGTAGTTGCAGAACAAACAATCTGATTTATTCAAGGGGAAGTAACCAGGACAGGGGGGAAATCAAGTTAATTGGCTTATCACTATACCTATCTACCTAGGGCTCTGTGAACAGGCCTGAACCTAATATTATTGTCCCTGGGTACCCAAGCCCTAATGGGTAGTCCACCGTGGCAGCTGGTTGGGGCCCTGACACAGATAGCCTTTACAATCCTGAGAAGGTCGGAATGGAAAGAAGATTCAGCTAGGCAGTCAGCAGTATAATAAAACAACTTGAGACCACTGTTGCAACTTAGCAGGAGCTATCCTGATTCAGTACTCATGACTCAGCAAGCAACGGTTTCTGCACTACTGGCAGGGCTGAGCCTGAGTTTCACCAGCCTCCTCACACATTTATATGGTGACTCCAGAGGGGTACCACACCAGGCCGCAGCTTCCAAGGCTCACACAAACTCTCAGCCGGCTAAAGTGCTGCAACGGCAGTTTCAACTTTCCCGAGGACCGAACGCAATTCAGCAGATTCTCCAATCCTCCAACAGGTCGAGTCTGGTGGGTAGCTGGGCTGGCACCAGCCTCCTCCGACCGCACGCTGGCGGATTTAGTCCGAATTCACTCAATGGCAATAACGGCCACCTCAGGCCTTCACGCGCTTCCCATGCGAACACTCCACCAGCGCAGAAGCACACAGCTCCTTCCTTCTCTTTAGCCACTATGCATCTGCCCACATCAGCAAGGGGCTCTTTCTTTAGTTCGGGCGCTACCCGCTCCTATTGGCCGGAGGCACCTGCCAGTCAATTTCTCTGGATCTCATTGGTGCAAAAACCCGCCATAGTCCATAATACCTTCCCAAAGTACAAACAGCCCCTCAATTGATCAGGCAGCTTCCTTAAAGTTCCAACGTACTGATTGGTCCAAATCGCCAGTTCGGGACCAAAATGGAGGGGAGCATCAGAACAGTCCTTGCTGCAAGAAAAGCAGGTTAGAATAGCTACGTTATCATTTATTACCCCAAGTTATTCCCAGCAAGCAGTTACACCTTTCAAAGGAGCTCCCTCTGCACAATTCAGCGATGGCAGAAACGGAGCAATTATCCGGCAGCCCGGGTGGGACTCGAGCATGGCCACAGCCAAACTCCTTCCCAGATTAATCATAACTGCGAGTTAGGCAGCCCTTAAAAGCCAGGCACGGAGGCTTTGATAGCGCTCCTGGTGATCACAGTGAAGCTGCTGCAATGCAGGACACCAGCCTGTCAGGGGCACTTAGGCAAGCTCTGGGGAAGCTTTTAGGAACCCCCATATGCAAGGGGGTTACAAAAGCATCATTTGTTTTATTTTGTTCTGTTAATTGATTTCTGTGTCAGATATGACATAATCTGCTGATTGTCCCTAGATCCCCACCCAGAAATAACTTAGGCCACTGCATTGTCACTTCTGGATGCTCACTAGCAATATTTATTTCAAAAGACACAATTTATATATATGAGTTTACATCATACTTCATTTCTATTCAATCAGTATTTACAATTCAGACATAACAGTCCCCCAGCACTTCTAGGACATAACAGTCCTGTCTTCCCTCTTGTGGTTCTTCCTCTTGTTCTCCTTTTCTTCCGCCCTTGCTTCTTGGGGTCCACACACCTTGATCCAGCCCCCGCTTTTCATCAACCTCACCGGGTACCACACTTACCCAGACCACTCCCCCCCCCCACTAGGTATTGACACAGCAATCCACCCCATAGTTCTATATGCCTCCCCTTCCCCCGTTACTCCCACACCTAAGTTATTTTGTCCCCAGCCTGTAGTACCTCCCCTCCTCCCCTCTCTGCCTGCTTCCCTTTCTTCCCTTACTCCCATCCCTTCCACTGACCCATCTCCAGCTTGTGATGAAAGATGGGGCTCCCCCCCTTGTGGACTAGCCCTTCAGGCCTTTCTTATTGGTTTCCCAGACTGGCTCCCCAAAAGGGCAGAGGTACAGCTCAATGTCAAACTCCATCAGGTGAACCCCATCCACCCAGTGCACTGCCTTCTGCTCAAATGAAATATCCCTATGTTGAATGTGGACCTCCCATCTCAATCACTGCCCAGGCCACTTTCCTGCTCAAGCATTTTCTGTCCACCTCTATAGCCTTACCCCCCTCCAGACCCTCCAGGAGGTGATCTCAGACCACCCGATCACCACCTGAGGCCACCAGCTCTTCACCTTCTCAAAATCTGCAATTATGTCCCTCATCAGGGATCCCCAAGGCAATACCTCCAAGTCATTACCCCCCAAATGCATGATGATACAATCTGGACTGGGCCACTGCACTCTCAGCTCCTCCAGCAGGCCAAGCAGCTGTGACCACCTCATGCCTGTCATGCCCCTCCACTGCACTCTGGTGTGCTCTGCACCCAGGCGCAGCTATGACCCTATCCTTGTGGCGGCTACAAACCTCTCTGCCCAGTAGATGAATGAGTGCCCCATGATCCAGACCTGTCTCTTGGAACCAGCTGCAAGAAGAAAAAAGGGAACACCCATTAGTCATTGTCAATACCTTACATATTTCTTGTAAAAGTTTGATGTCCTCCTCCCCACCTTTTTGACCTCACTCTTCCCCGCACCTGTAGCAGCCGCCTCTGTTGCTGTCCCAATCCTGAAGGAATGTGTGGCAAAATTGCTGGGGTCCTCCCCCACAAATGCCATCACCTTCTTCAATACTGCCCCCATCTGGAACCCCGTCACTGGTGACCCATCCCCATGCATGAACCAGGCCCCTGTAATATGGCCACACACCCTGCCATAATCCCTCATGGCTTGGACTGCACAGACCCCTGAGTCTGCCTGCCTGCATATCTCCACAGCAGTGCCTTACCCCGCTGGTCTGTCTTAGACCTCTGGAGCCAGATGATCACTTTATCCACCTAGATTATTCTCCTCCTGCAGGTCGGCCATGGCTGCCCCCTTTCTGGGTGCCACCACCTCTCCCACCCGGAAAGCACCTCTTGCCATGACCACTAAGATGGCCCAGAATGACAGGCCTCATTCACTGCCATGAATATGTGGCCCAATGCTCTGACCACCTTTGTGAGCAGGGGCCCCCTTATGGGTCTCCTACTATCCTGCCTCCTGTCCTGCCTCCTCTGTCAACCCACGACCATCTGCCTGATGGCCCGGCTGCCTGCAACATCCACCCATCCCCGATCCCTGCATGTCCAGCTGATCCCTACCAGCTGGATCACCATGGTAAAGTGGGCCACATCTTCTTCCCATTTTCCCACTATGTACCACATGGCTTGCTCCTCCTGCACAGGGTCCTCCGGTTCCCAACCCAGCCTGGTCCGAAGCACTTGAAAACTTTCCCAAGTCACCTCGTAGGCCTTCAGAGTGTTGATCGACCATGACCCTCTGTATAAAGCCCTGGCTGTCTCCCACCAATCTCCCACAACCAGTCCAGGACCCTGGTCCAGTAAGGTGTGGCATGAGGAGCCAAATCCCAGAACCAATCCCTCTGAAAGCAAGAAAGATAGACAGCTACCTCATTCCATGTCCCTTCAAAATGTGCTGTGCTTTAAAAAACAGGTTCAGATGCCGACCCAACAACACTATGCACTGAAGCACCTGTCCCACTGACTCCATATTGGCACTCTGCCTGTTGATCACCTCTACCACCCCCTTGTTATCGCACCAAAATAAGATGTGCTGTCCTGCCATCTTGTCACCCCAAATCTCCAGGGCCACCCAGATGGGGAAGATTTCAAGAAATGTGATCTCCCTGGTCCATCCCAATTCCTTCCATTGAGCTGGCCATGCCTCTGACATCCATTCCCCTCAAAAGTAGGCCCCCATCCCAAGTCCCCCCTACCATGTCTGTGTATAATTCCATGTCCGTATTGCAGGCCCACTCTTCCTGTCAGAAAGTCACCCCGTTGTATGAGTTCAGGAAAACCTCCCAGACATGAAGGTCCTCCCTCATGCCCTTATTGATGTCCACCCAGTGGTGGGGTTGTTTTGCCCTGCCAGTGTCCCTCCCTAGCCTTCTTGTAAAAGCCCTGCTGGGCTTATGGCCTTGCAGGCAAAATTAAGGTTCCCCAGTAGCTGCTGCACTAGTGCCAGTGGCACCCTCCTCCTCCCACCCACTAGCGCTAGCAACCCTTTCAACCACAACACCTTGTCCCCTGCCAGCCCAAAACCCCCCTGCTCTGTGTCAACTTCAATCTCCTGGAACTAGCTTGTGTGCTGGGCCCTCGGTCTTCCCTGCTGCCAGGAGGATCCCTATAATGCTGCACAGCTCCCTAAAATCCTCCAACATCCCTTGGGTCTCCACCTGGTTGGCCCTGATCAACAGAAAATCATCCAGGTAGTGGACTACCCTCCTGTGACTGTACCGGTAACCAAACACCCATTGCACCCATGAACTGAATGCTTTGAATATGGAGCACACCACCGAGCAGCCCATGGGCACAGCTTTATTGAAGCAAAGCCCTCCCTCAAACTGAAAACCGAGCAGGTTCCAGTCTGCTGGGTGGACTGTCAACAGCTGGAATGTGGATTCAATGTCTGTCTTTACCAGCCAAGCCCCCTCCGCTGCACTGATCAGCTCTACTGCCCAGTCCAGTGAGGTGCAAGAGACCATGCTCAGTGACTCTGGAATCCCTCCATTCACCAACCCACTGTCCAGATAGGACAGGTGATGGAGGAGGCGAAACTCCCCCATTTGCTTCTTAGGCACCACCCCCAAGGGTGACACCCAAAACTGCTCGCAGGGGGATTCTCTCTATGGCCCTTCTATCCGCCCCACCCTGACCTCTTTCTGAATCTTTCCCCAGACTATGTCCTCCTTCCTTCTCACCGAACCCAAGTTCTTAGCCTGCATCCCCACCGGAGTGCCCTCAAAACCTAATGGAAAGCCTCTCTGAAAACCCAATCTCAGCAGCTCCACCCCCTCTTTCATTGGGGTAGTCCTTCAGCCAGGCCTCCACCACCCAGTGATTAACGGGGATGGGGGCCAAGATATATCCCAACCTCCCCTTACCTAGTCCTGAGCTAATGCCAGCCATATCCAGGATTATATCCCTCTCTCTCAGGACCCCCTAGGCCCCCCACCCCCATTTCCATGAAAGAGCTGCTCCTGAGGCTGCCCACCTCGTGCCTGGCTTTGTCTCCTCCTTGTCTACAGGTCATCGCTGGGTGTGACTCTCTGCACCGTGAGCTGACATGCCTAAACCTACAGCTGGGCCATGTACATGAAGCTCTGTTGAAAGCCCTGCAGGCCTTGGTACCCTGGACTAGCCCTGCTCTCTTCCATTGCTCTGCCACCTGGTCCCCCACTGGAACCAACAGGGTCCTCACCCACAACTCTGAGTGGGTGCAATCCCACTTCAGGTCGCCCTTCACTGCCATTCTCCTCAGGAAGGCCTCATCATATTTAAGACAACTGACACCCAGCTTCACCTTATATGTGTCCCGGATGATCGCCATATAAGTCAGGAGTGGATTCGCCAGGTCCGGCTGCTTCTCTTTTTTTTTTTTTTTTTTTTTACTTTCTTTCTTTATCTCCTCCTTACTACCCCCGGAGCCCCCTCCTTCCGTCCGCTCATCTCTTTCCTATCCTACCTTGGGGATCTTCCCCTAGAGTGCCTGTCCTCCTCTTCCTCCTCTTGCACATTGGGGGTCTGTCCTGCAGGTGATCTGGGGGACTTAGGTCGGCCTTCATCCAGGGCTGCCGGAGGGGATTTTCCATTTTCTCCCTTATGTCCCAACCCCCTAGGACGTCGGTCGCTTGGGACGTGCGTCCCGAGTTGGCGTGCTAACGCCGTCAGCGCCCTCATGCGTCAGCGGAGTCCCCCTTCCCCGACTCCGTTAGACGGAGCCGCCTCCACCCCCTCAATTGTCGGTGCTTCCACCGGCTACGAGGGTGATGCAGAGCGCAGAAGCGCTCATGGTTCCCACCCCTGAGGGAGGAGAGCATCCGTTGGGATGCTCGATCCTCCCTCTCCCCTGCCGACCCCCGGCAACCCGAGTCCGTTCCCGAACCTGGCTCGCCGGCGTGGCGCGAGGTGTGGCCTCCAGCGCCTCAGCCCTCGGCGCCACCGGGCCGGCTCCGGCTGCTTCTCTAACACCAATGCGTTATAGATCAGGAAACCTACCTGCCACATATTAAGGCTCTTGCCTTTGAACCTGGTCTCCTCTGCCTTGTGCCCCACCACCACTAAAGCAACTGCCATCTCAGACTTGCCCGCCGACTCCTTCTGCTCATACTTCTTTGCCGTCTGCTTGTCCACCAATCTGAAAATATCAACATACTCCCCTTTCCAGATCTTGTCCTTTACAGAAGACAGCACGTGGTCACCCAGTGTGAAACCTGATGGTCCCTTGTACAGTTTCTGCGCCTCCTCATGGTGCCTGCCCCCTCTTTGTCTCGCTGGGCCCCTTTTTCAATGGCCTGCAAGGCCTTCTCCAACTTAGAGACCCCATCCACCCCCATGTCACCCAACAAACCCTCAATATACTCCTTCAAACTGGTTTCATCGTTCATATCCACATCATCCTTACCACCATGCAGCTGCAGCCCTGCTGGGAGCAGGATGGGCTCGACCTCTCCGGGCACTGACAGTGAACTGGGTCCCACCCTCTTTGGTCTCTTGTTGGTCTTCCCTGCACAGGCCCTCTCGTCCCAGTCCTTCTATTTCTTCTGGGCCTCCTCCTCCACTTCTCTCTTCTTTGCTGCCTCAACCAGCGCCATCAGCTGGTTCATCAGCTTCGACACCTCCACCAGCATGCTAGCGCTTGACACAGGAGTTCTCTTGGGTGCCATCTCCTGCCTGCATGCCTAGCCCATAGGACAAAACCACATGATCATCCACACACCACCACCTGCATCACACCCCCCACATCAAATGCTCTTCCCAATCTCGGGGTACCAGCCAGCACCCCAGATGCACCATGTAGGCACCTAAGCCTGGCCTCTTAGGCCAGGTGCAGTTGCTCCCTGTATCCCCTCATGGCCTAGGATCCTCCTGTCTGGTTGTGCATCCCTGGGAGTGTGCCACTGGACACCAGGACTGCCCACAGATGAGTTGGGCATTGCAAACCCCCCGTCCTCTCCGACAACTCCTGCAACCTATTCATCATTCCCATGCTACACATTCTCCATTTACCATCTATATAAATATCCCCACAAGAGCACTTCCATGCAGCCCTCATGACCATACAGATGGCAGCCATGCCATGCAGCATGGCCCATGAACTCCACACCGCTCCTTGGCCTCCTGGCCCATGTCCCACCTTGCCAAATAGAAGCCCTGGCCCACCATTGTGCCATAGCCATCCTCCGACTGCATTTAGTACCTCAATACCGCTCCACTCTGCTACAAAAGCAGCACTCCACCTCTTCAAAAGAAAGGCCCCATGGTGTTCCCTCCCTGGGCTGCGGGGTTCCCAGGCCTCGCTACCCTCCCCACTGCACATGATCAGTCCCCCATCCAATCCAGATTTCCCCCTCTAGCTTTCTCTTCATTTTTTTTAAACAAAACAAAAGGGGGAGAGGTGCCTATGCCCTGGTCATGTGCCCCCCGAAGCTGGCACCCACCCTGCAGTTGGGCAACAACAGCCCCTGCTCCAGGTCCTGGCCTTCTGGCCCTGACAGTTCTTATCTCCACTAATGTGCCGCGCTTCCAAGATGGTGCCTCACCACGCGGTTGAACCTCGGAGGGCCCCAAATCTAAAAATCTCCCCCACAGATGGTGCCACGTGGCCAGGCCTCACCGTGCCCCTGATCTCATCTGGGCCTCCAAGCCCACAGGTCCTGTGGGCCCAGTATGGTGCCATGCCACGCAGTTCAGCCTCAGTGGGCCCCAGAACTGCCACCTGCCTGCCGGTCCACAGCACCCCTGCACCCAAGATGGCGCTGCGCCATGTGGCAGGGCCTCCCAATGCTGCAATCTCCTCTAGGCCTCTTGGCCAACCCCTTGCACTGCCCCATTATGGTGTCACATGGAAACACCCCCACATCACCACTAGGCCTACTGGCCCATGTTCGCCCGCTGCTCCAGCACACCACCAAAGGCGATCACCCCCACTACCATCAGGCCTGCCAGCTCCACCGATAACATGCTGCACCATGCAGCATCATAACTGCCTGCTCAGCCAGGTGGCTGAATCCTGTGCTGCACCTACCAGATGAAACCAATGAGGCTCACTATCTGCTGCCCAACAACGCCACTCAGTGCCACCACTGGCCAGGCCTCTCACCCGCCCTCATGTTTTGGCACTCGCTTGCGCCACACCACCCACTTGACATGTTTGTGACCAGCACAGGCCTGCTCCTGATACCAGACCCCTACTCCAGCAGGCTGCCGATGCTGCCCAGGAATGGCCCCAACAGCTCGTCGCGGCAGGGAAACAACCGCTGAAAACACACATTACTTTTTCTTTTTTTTTCTAACCCAGGCACATAGCCCTGTTGCCACAATGCTAACCGCCCCTCGAGGCTCTGACCCAGCAGTCGCCGGCTTCCTCACAGCACCTCCAATGCTGATCTCTTCCCAGCCCTTGGCCCAGCCACCCACCAGCTGTCCAACGAACCTCCAGCTCTTCCCCTAGGCTGTTGTGCTGGCCACATGTGGTGCACAATGCCAGACACCCTATAAAACATGTATATCTGCACAATGCCCCCTCCTGCAACCAAGACAAGCCTCAGCCATATGAAACACTGCATCAGAGACTAAGCTAATTTTAGAGACCAAGCTAATTCCAACTAACATGCCACAGAAGTTTCCTCAATTCAACATATCCTACCTTTAGCTGACCGGGCCATGGCAGACCTCAGGCCCTACAAAGAACCATCCTAAGCTGAGAAAATGCAACAATATACCCTCAGTCACCATTTGATCCCACCACACTTCCACCTGGGGCACCTCAGAGGACCCAAAGCCCCCAGGCCTCAGTGCCTTACCTTAATTGCCAGTGATCTGCTGTAGCTCAAAGAGATAGCCTTCGAATTTTACAGCAAGAAAGAGGGCTTACTGAGGGTTACCTGCCCTTAAATAGCCCCTAAGGACCTTTGCTCAGGACCCCATCTGGCCCATCCCCTTGGCCAATGGCCAGCGAGCTCTGGACCTGGTCATATGGTACCCCTGTGAGGTCATAGCACCTCCTGATTTTTTTTATAGCCCAGCCCCCTCCCCCTCCCCCCACCCCCAGTTTTGTGTTCATTCCTGGCTGGGTCCCAGGACAACCTGGCCTGCCTTTTAGTGGCAAGCCTAATTGGCCTTAAGGCAGAAGGCAACATGCTGCTTACTCCAGCTTACTAACAGCACCTGACAAGTTTATATTTGGTGAAACAGAAGCCCACCATCAATGCCCTCAAAGGCCCCATGCCACATCAAGTTTCAGTAATGTAGTGGGGACACATCCCAGTCCAGTGCACCCCAGTGAGTGAGGTAATGCAGCTTTGCTAGCTCATCCTGGTGCCATCAAAGACCCTCCACCTCTTCAACTAGTTAATACAACACCTAAAGTCCATCCCCCCAGTGCCACTGAAAAACACCCATCCAGTTAATGCAGAACTGGTAGCCCTTCCTGCTACCTCCAAAGCTCCTTGACCACCACAATTTCAGTGTAGCACTGGGAGTCAATTTCTAGTGTCACTGAACTCCCAACACCATCCTCCCCCACCTCTCAGTGGTGACCAGCACTGCCTTACTACTTGCCTCCTTTGCCAGTCACCATCTATTTCTCCAAACCACAAACCATTGATCATCACAACTCCCTTCCCCAACCAGCTGATGTGACACCACAAGGCAATTTTAAGTGTCAACAAAGACATTGATCCATGACCTGTAACCTTCACAATGGTAGCGTAACCCCATTATACTAACATGTAATAAGTTCAGCATCCTATCATGAAGCATAACAAGATAATTTGCTGCTGTGTGAGTACATTTTCTTGCCTAAAATGACAATGCCAAAGTTAGGGTAATGCTAAGACTGCCTCATTCAATTTTTCAAGGCCTATGTACATGACTCTACAAAATCACCAACATCCATAAGAATTTTTATCTTACAACTTATTTAAATTATTTTGCAGTCTTGTGCTGCAATCCTAAATTGTGCTTAAATGATTATTACTGTATTAAGATAAATAACTTTTCATTTCCATAGTTTGAAGCATTATCAAATAAAATAATGTCATCCTTAGCTTACTGGTATGTGGGATACATCATCCCCATCTTTAAAATGCATTCTTGTTGGGTAATGTGTAAAAAATATACTTACTTTGAATACATACGGAAATAACTGAATCTGACCTTCATAGGAACATTAAATATGTAAGTTATTTTTTTTTCCTGTAGAACTGTAGAAGCTATTAGTTTTTTAAAGCAGCTTTGCACTTCATTATATATTTTTATAAACATAGTGTTTCAGCTATAGTGTAACACTGTACTAATGAATATGATTTTGTTTCATTTTTTGGTTTTCCCTTCCTGGATTTAGAACACACATTGCCTCCCAGCCTGACAGGAGGCAAGACAGAGATGACTTGTTGCCCTATTGGGGCTGGTCAGGTGATAGCCTCTTCTGCAGGAAAAGTGCCATCAGCCAACTCAAAAGTAAATTTTACAAAATGTTTCTGCAACTCAGCTGAAATGCATCAGCAGTTCTTTCACAATGGAATGCAAAACTGAATTGCTCTCATATGTCCTTGACTATTGTATGTTATACACTGTACTTGATAGGTATCCTTCCATTGTTTTAATGCTCTTGTAATGTCTACTGTTCTGTACACTGTCTGCAGTTACTGTATTCAATATGTATTCTCCCATACCTCCCTCCCCCAGGACACATCTGGAATCTAGCAGTAGTCTGCTCAGAATGCCTTCCTTGTAAAACCTTTAAATAAATAAATAATTGCAACTGTTAGACAATAGTTTTTTGGCAGAGCTTTCTGCTGGATTCAGGACAACTTACACATAGGGGTGATTAGGTCTAGAAGACACAATGGGGTGAAATGGAGCCTGGAATGTGGTGTCTCATGTCTAGTCCCCATACCCAAGGGCACCACTTCTTTTGGTGGGCAAGTAGCCAGGATGGCTTGCTATTCTCGTCCAACTCGAGTGGTGTTGTGCAACACCAGATCTATTAAGGACATGACTGCAATCATTGCGGATCTTGTTGGAACAACCAATCTGGCATGCATCACCAATACCTGGCTGGATGAAAATGTTGGCCCTTCATTAGAAGCGGAAACTCCAGCTGGGTACTTGGTGATACACCGCTCAAAAGTGGATCATGGTGGTGGGGTAGCAGTCTGTTTTAAGACCGAGTTGGGCCTGACAGGTGTACCAGTTGAGGAGGCTGAATCCTTTGAGTGTACTGTGGTAGCAGGTGTGGGTTGTAGGATAGCTCTCGTCTACTGTCCACCCAGGGATAAAAAGTGATTCCTGCAGGAAGTGGCGGACCTCGCCATTGACATGGTGCTGGAGTAGCCCAGACTGATGCTTCTGGATGACTTCAATGACTGGGTCGATGGCAAACTTTCACCTTTTGCACAGCACTTATGGGACCTTTAATTTAGGGTAAAAAAACAAACAAAAAAAATAGTGTGTTTGTCTGAATTAGCTGTAGTGAATGGTTGTCTGAATAGTCATCTAGGTGTAAATCTCAGATGGCTGAAGGGGCTTGATAGCTGTGCAATTTAATTAACTGTAGAAAGATCTAGTAAGTGGGGGAGTGGCTTAGCTAGAAGGAAGCTAAATATAAACACTGCCTTAGAAAGATTCTCCCAGAAGCTTGGCAGAGGACACCAAGATGAAGGAGTGCTGTGTTACTGGACTTCTCTACTAGGACTATATTTCCCTCCTTCCCTACCCTACACCCCCCCCCCACCCAAAGCTAGTTCTACTTTTATAGGCACAGGATTTTACTGACAACAGAAACTTCCTGTTTGGGAGCAGGAAGTGAGTGATCACAGAGCCACCAAAGACGCACCATCCTAGAAGGGCAAGAGTAGCTCTCCGGCCTTCTCTAGCTGCTGGAGGCCTGCCTCTAAGCAAGTAAGGGGTATACTGAGAAATATAGGATCTTCTTATTTCAGAACTGGACAATCAGGAGATTGAAAGGCACAGTAACAGTAAGTAAGTAGAGAGAGAAGGAAGGAAAAAACAAACAAAAAAAACAGAGGAAAGAGTAAGGATTCCAAACAATAGTGATGGGGACAGAAAATAGACATGATGGGAGTGGTGCAGTACAGTGGTTGTGGAGCAGCAGTCTTCTGGAAGACATTCTGGAGGATGTGGTGTTGTCCCATCTGCAGACACCTCTCTGGGCTGAGGGGGAGGTTGCTCATTTCCAGGCTGATTTGGCCAAGATTTGTGGGACCTCCTCTTCCATCCAGGGACTACCAGGGCCACTGCCATTGCCTCAGAGGTTGCCAAGAAAGAGGAGTTGTTGGACCACAGTGGGCTCAGGAAGTGTGAGAGTGATGGAACAGAGGTGTATCCCTCCAGTTGTACCTCTCCACAATTCCTATGCCATTCTGGCAAAGTGTGGTTTCTCTATGGAGGCACCTGCAGTGGAGACCAAGGAGGATGTGGGGAACCTCCAGAAAGAAGACCAACAGGAGGGTGGCATGGGACCCCACAGGGGAAAACGAAAGAACTCCTGGTGGGGGACTCCATTGTTTGGAAGGTAGAACTGGGGGAGGAAGGGGAGAGGGAGGTAAGGTGCCTGCCTGGTGCCATGGCTTGGAGGGACAGGGAGTGAATTCTCAGGATTGCCAGAGCAGCTGTACAGGGGAGGGAGCTGGATGTCATTGTCCACCTAGGGACAAATGAACTGGCTAATAAAGGGATCAGAGCAGTGCAAAAAAGAGTTTGTGGAACTGGGGAGGGGCCTTAGACAAGTAGCATGCACTGTAACCTTCTCAGAGGTACTGCCTGTCTATGGCATAGGAGAGGCTAGGGTGTTCCACACCATGGGATTCAATCAGTGGTTGAAAAACTGGTGCAGAACTCAGGGATTTGGTTTCATTGGGGACTGGGGGTTCACCTGGAATGATGCAAGCCTTTACTGGCATGATGGGTTGCATCTGTCCAGGAGGAGAACCAGGATCCTAGGTGATAGGTTTAAATGCTTCATTGGCAAGCATTTAAACTAGTCAAGGGGGGAGGCAATGGAAAGGATCAGGGAAATCCTAGCCCCCCCCAAAAAAAAAAGTCACGGTAGTAAGTGCGGTAAACTCCAACATAGTAATGTCGATAGGGAGAAGGGAAGGGGTAAATGGAGAAAGTGACAAAGGCAAGAAGGACAGGGATGTGGCAAAAAGGAGTAAGACCATCAGGAAATGGAGAGTAATGAATACCAACACCTGTAGTCTGGGCAACAAGCTTCCTGAACTGGTGGCCTTGATGGAAGAGGGATGCCTGGATATTGTAGCAGTCACAGAAACATGGTACACAGAGAACCATGACTGGGATGTTAAAATACCAGGGTACACAACCTACAGGAGAGACAGGGAGGGGAGAAGAGGGGGAGGAGTAGCTCTCTATGTAAAGGAAGGGATAAAAGCAACTGCACAAAAGAGTAAACAGGGAGGAGAGGAGGCACTGTGGGTCACCTTGGAGACTGGAAAGGGCACCACGATCCACACAGGGGTTGTGTACAGACCCCCATGTCAGGGGGAGGAAATGGACAAGGATATGATAGAAGGCATTCTTAGGATGGCAGAGAAAGGGGAGATACTGTTGATGTGATACCTGAATATGCCAGATGTTAACTGGAGCACATTTGATGCAGCCACATCCAATAGCAGGGCCATTCTCAATGCCCTACAGGTGGCATGCCTCAGACAGCTAGTTTCAGAACCCACTCATGAGGGAGCAATCTTAGACCTTGTACTCTCAAATGGGGACAGTGAGAGGATCTCAGATCTAGAAGTGGGTTACCATCTGGGAACAAGTGACCATCAAACAGTGTGGTTCATGTTAAACTCAGCTACAGAGTCAAGCCATACAAAATTGAGGGTACTGGACTTCAGGAGGGATGACTTTGGCAAGATGGGAGAGTGCCTCAGAAAATCACTAGGAAACTGGCTAGAAGGAGGGGTGGAGCAACAATGGGGAATCATCAAAACTGCCATCACGGAGGCAACAAGTCTGTGTATGAAGCAAATAAACAAATCAAAATGAAAGAAAAAGCCACTATGGTTCTCAAAAGAGGTGGTGGGGAAAGTCAGGGAGAAAAAGATAGCATTCAGGAAGTATAAGGAAACACAGAAGGAGCAGGACAGAGAGCTGTATCAGTTAAGGCAGAAGGAAGCAGGGAGGGTAGTCAGAATAGCAAAGGCCCAAACTGAGGAAAAGATAGCCAACTCAGTTAAGAAGGGGGATAAAACCTTTTATATGTACATCAGGGAGTGTAGAAAGACAGAGGGAGGGATAATGAGGCTGAATAGAATGAACAATGGGTGTTCAGAGAGAGACAGTGAAAAAGCAGGGATACTGAATGAATATTTCTGCTCAGTATTCACAAAAGAGGAGGGGGAGGTGCCAAATCCAATTATTAGAAGCACTCTTGATAGGGGGGGTCGATCCCATTCCTTTCATAGAAGAAAGGGCTCTGAAAGAACTCCTAAAACTGAAGGTGGACAAAGCAATGGGGCTTGATGGAATTCACCCCAGAATTCTAAAAGAATTAAGGGGAGAACTAGTGAAACCACTGACTACCCTTTTTAACAAATCATGGGAGGATGGTGTGGTACCCGAGGACTGGAGGAAGGCAGATGTGATTCCTCTTCACAAAAGTGGGACCAAGACAGAGGCAGAAAACTACAGACCTGTCATTTTGACCTTTGTGGTAGGGAAAGTGATGGAATCACTTCTGAAGGAAAGAATTGTTGAGTACCTAGAGGCCAGTGGGGCAGAGGACCCAAGGCAGCATGGGTTCACAGTGGGAAGGTCATGTCAGATGAATCTAATTGATTTCTTTGACTGGGTGACCAAAGTAGTAGACCAGGTAGGGGCTGTGGACATGGCCTACCTAGACTTTAGCAAGGCATTTGACACAGTCCCACACAAAAGATTAACAGTCAAATTAACCAGCCTCGAGTGGGT
This sequence comes from Neoceratodus forsteri, assembly GCA_016271365.2. Taxonomy (NCBI): domain Eukaryota; kingdom Metazoa; phylum Chordata; order Ceratodontiformes; family Ceratodontidae; genus Neoceratodus; species Neoceratodus forsteri. The sequence goes on along the minus strand of CM028131.1, from coordinate 1,433,716,538 downwards.
CCCAGGGTGGTAGCCTGGGTAAAACATTAGCTGGACAACAAGACACAGAAGGTAATTGTAAATGGAGTCCACTCTGAAGAAAGAGGGGTTACTAGGGGGTACTGCAGGGTTCAGTACTGGGTCCAGTCCTTTTTAATGTCTTTATAAGTGACATTGCAGAGGGACTGGAAGGAAAAGTATGCCTCTTTGCAGATGACACAAAGATCTGCAACAGGGTTGATACACAAGGAGGAGTGGAAAGAATGAGAAGGGACTTGGCAAGGTTGGAGGAATGGTCAGAAGTATGGCAGCTAGGATTCAATGCAAAGAAGTGCAAAATAATGCACCTGGGAAACAAAAACCCAGGGAAGATTACACAATGGTGGGGGAGGTAGTAACAAAACCAAAAAAGGAAAGGGACCTGTGGGTAATCATATCAGATGACCTTAAGGTTAGCAAGCAATGTGAGAAGGCAGTAGGGAGGGCTGGGGGTATACTGGGATGCATAGGGAGAGGCATCACCAGCAGAAAACAGGAAGTTGTTATCCCTCTGTACAGACAGTTGGTGAGACCCCATCTGGAGTACTGCATCCAGTTCTGGAGACCCCATCTCTACAAGGACATAGACAGGATAGAGGCAGTCCAGAGGAGGGCAACTAAAATGGTGCAGGGTCTGCAAGAGAAGCCATACGAGAAGAGACTAAAGGAGCTTAATATGTATACCCTTGAGGAAAGGAGGGAGAGGGGGGGACATGATAGAAACTTTTAACTACCTCAGTGGAATCAACAAAGTCCAAGAGGGTAGCATCTTTCAGAAAAACAGATGTGCATGAACAAGGGGACACAATTTAAAGATAGGGGGTGGTTCAGGGGCAATGTGAGGAAGTTTATTTTCACAGAGAGGGTAGTGGATGCATGGAACAGCCTTTCTGAGTAGGTTGTGGGGTCTAAAACTGTGGGAGAATTCAACAAGGCATGGGACAGACATAAGGCAACTCTTGTAGGGGGTAGGAAGAAATAGGCTGTTGGTTAACTAGGATCTGCGGCTTATCCTTTAGGTTGGGAAATGAGCAGACTAGGTGGGCCAAGCGGTCCTTATCTGCCATCAAAGTCTATGTTTCTATGTTACTCCCCCTAGTTGATGACATCTCTGAGCTTCACACAGATTGTTACCTCTGCTACTCATAATCATGGTCACTCTTTGGACTTCGTGTTCCTCCTGGGGATTGAGGCCTCTGATCTGGGGGTGGAACCTTTGTTGGTCCGATCATTACACTGTGAGGTTTAACTTTAGCACCCCCCTTCGTAGGACTGCCCCGTGGAGATGGTCAGTTATCGCTCTTTATGGGATGTGAGCCCTGAAGGCCTAGCAGTGGTGATTGACCTCTCAGAGTTTTCTGAGTCTAATTCAAGTCCAGAATCCTTGGTCTTGGCCTACAGTATAATAAGGCCATCTTCTTGGCCTTGGACTTGATTGCTGCTGTCCGTGTTTGTCTTCTCCCACATTGCCCTCAGGCCCCTTGGTTTGATTGGTCTTTGAGGGAATTATGGCGATTAAGATGAAGGTTAGAACAGTGCTGGCAGAAATCTGCCCTCAAGGCCAACCACCTTGGACTGATAGAGCATCATCAGGCCTACCAATCAGTGATCTCCCATAAGAAGGCAGAGTTCCTGTCCAGGGAGATTGCTGTCGCTTAGAATCGACCAGCTCAACTCTTCTGAACTGTGAACAGGTTGTGCAACCCAGCCTGTCTGCAGCTCCAAATAATTTTTTCGCGAATGGAATGCAATGAGGTTCCTTGATGTTTTGCAAATAAGGTGGCTGACATCAGGTCAGAGATCGTCTTGACTCATTCTGTGGGAGATTCTGCTGGTAAGTGCCTGGTCACTGCACCTCTTGTTTTCTGGAGTACCTTTGACCTGCCAGAGTTTGTGGATATTATGCGGATTGTCCAGGGTATGCACCCTACGTGCTGTAGTCTGGATCCAGGCCCTACTCCCATGGTTATGGGTTGTTGTGATATCATCAGCCTGGTCCTGGCTCAGATAATCCAGTGCTCCTTGAAATTGGGTGAGTTTCCAAGCTCCCTGAAGGAGGTGGTGGTAACACCCCATCTGAAGAAAGCTTCTTTGGACCCGGATGTTCTAGCAAACTTCAGACCTATCTTTGACCTTCCCTTTATAAGGAAGGTTATTGAGAAAGTAGTGGTGATTCAACTTGAGAACCACTTGACCATCCATAATATCTTGATATTATTATTATTACACAACTCAATAATGTATACTGAAGCAACTTGTTAGTGTAACATTTTAATGTGACTTGTATTGTAGTAACTACCTGACCATAAAATATTGGTTCTAGTTTTATTTATTTATTTGTTTGTTTGCTTGTTTATTTATTTATCAAGCCTACTAAGACCATGCAGACCCTTTTTCAGGGGTGGCCCAGAGGAGGGTACAAAGGACAGATAGTTTACAACATACATAGAGGCACAGAACTATACAAAGCCAAGAATGAACATAACAACTAATGCAATATATTATCTATAGCAATGTTCACAATGCAGTTCAATTACAGTACAGTACAGTGGTTGCTGAGGGTTGGGGAATTAAACTTTGGAGTTATGGGAGGACAAGGATAAGATCAATAGCCTGTAAGTCAGATGAGGAGGTACAGGTTCCTTGTTCTGTATGCTTACATTTTTACTGGCAGTTTTGGACACTCCGTAAGTGTTCCTGATTTACTTATGGAGGGTCAGTACCATTTAAGAATTCTCTGATATAGGTTTTGGGCACGATTTAAAATGGACCATATGGAAATGCAAATGCATGCTACATCTATGGTTACAGCAATCCAGATGCATCTCAACAGCCCTCTACATCTGTTTGCAACAAACAGTATCTATTTTCAGGAAACTGTGCCACAATTGACATTTGCATACTTTTTTTTGCCACAAATGTGTATTTTTGAAGGTGGGGATGCAAACTTTGGTCAGATATAGATCATCTAATGGATGGTCTACCAGTTTGGATAAAAGTTTGATTCTGAAATTTGAGGAAGGCAGATCCATGTTGGATCCTTTTAAAAATCCTGCCCTATAGCATTCTTAAGCTCATGTACTGTTGTCACTCTACATAGACATTCTACAACAGAAATCTGTGGTTAGAAAGGGTCATTCAACAACATTAAAAAGTTATAACATGGGACTATCAGTGTGTATCTATCAGAAAACCACACTGTGATTATAAAAAAGGTCATTAAATTAAACAGTAACAGAATCAGTAATGTTTCAAATAAAAAAAAAAATCTAGTGGCCAAATAGACATGTAGGTTCAATGCAGTTGTTCATTTTTTAGGTGTTTCTTTAATTGAAAATTTGAAAGATTAATTCACTGCCCTGAAAAGGTAAAAAGCTAATGACATTAGAAATATAAATCCCTTTTTGTAGTCACCGGTCATGTGTATTTCAGATTTGTAGACTTCTCCACACTGCCTAATTAATGCATTCCATTATCACTGACCTCAAGGGATAACATACAGTATTTAGAATGAGAAAGTACTGTAATTCAGGCTTCATACTCATAATGCATGGCCTCTTTTGATAAGAGACCATCTTGATTTTGTTTAATTTGGCTAAAACATCATGCCATGGACTTGCTCTTTTTATAAATGAGCATTCAGTTGAATGTAGGAGAACCGAGTTTTAATTGATTAAAGCTTAAGGTTAGATGGTTCAAGTTAATAAAAAAATAGCAGAGTCTTAATGATTTATTAAATCACTTCTCTCTGAAGAGGTCTATTCAGATGGTAATATGCACAGAAGAATTCAGGTAAGATTGTCAGAAAAAAATGGCAACAGAAACTATTGGATACACACAACAAAACCAGCCTTTCTGTAATGATTCTAACACTATATGTGGCCCTAAAAGTGATTTTCAAAATGGCTAAGATGGAAGCTATGTTGAGTTTTGGTAACTCTGGTATTACCAAAATTGTAACTCAGATTGTTTGTACGTCTTAAAGAGATTTTTAACCATAGCCTTCTGTCATATATACAGTATGTGCTGTATGGGTTAAATAAAGTTACCTTTCCCAAAGTACTGCCTTCTAGAAAATGTTCTTTACTACTAAACTTAATAGTATGTCGGTTAGTATCCATGCCTAATTACTGATGAACAGGTGACCTGCCTCTGTAACAGTGCTCTATATGACATGTTTTAAATCTGACTAGAATTACACAAACCTAGAAATGATTTAAAGATAAATCATACTGACTATACAGTAGTTTCATTACACTTTAGGATAAGTGTAAGCTCTCTTGTCTTAAATGTACGTATACAAGAATTTTATTAGGAACTAACTGGTTTGTCTCATTTACAGTGATATCCTGTGGTGTTCCAGTACAGTAGCTATAACAGTAATACAATCAAACATCATGCAAATCATCCAGATAAGAAGAGGTATCACACAGAAATGTGACTTGAAATGGGATTTAGGTCCCAGTTCATACTTTTCTTTCAAAATAACGTAGTTCATAAATAAATAGATTTGATTTTTTTACACAATCACATGCTTCATTATATATTGACTGTTGTTTGTACAGAACAAGAAATAACTAATTTGTATACAAGAGGACTGAAGACAATAATGCTTAAGTAGTATTGTAATTAAAACAGCAATCACAGACCGGGCCCAGTGGCACAGAGAGTTGAGGCACTGGACGCCACACCTCAAACCACACTTGAGACCTGGGTTCGGGAACGGACTCAGGTTGCTGGTGGCTGGCTGGGGAGGAGAGGATTGAGCATCTGGAGGACTGCTGTCCTCTCCTGGGGTGGGTTGGGGAAAGTGCTTCACTCTGTAGTGGCCCCCGGTGGAGACCAGAGGCACTACAAGCAGCATCGCAATGTGGGCTCTCCAGGAAAATGAGAAAGCTGGCATGTCTCTGACCAGATGACAGCAGCACCACCTCCCCGTGTCTCACTGCCACGCAGCCTCCAGGGCTGCAGTATCCACCCTCCATCCAGAAGCAAGAGCATGCTCAGGCACTCTATACTCCCCTCTCTGTTGCCCTCTCCAGGGCAGGGGGGGCCCCCTCGGTGAAGGGATACGCTGGGTCAGCAGAGCATTGGAGCAGCAGGATGGTGGGTCAGCAGCAGAGGCAAGGCTGGACTGGCTGCCAGAAGGAGTGGACGGAATGTGCTTGGTAAGTAGGGATAAAAAAAAAAAAAAAATAGCAATCACACAGAACAAGCAGCACAAAACAACATTTTGTCCATACAGTGCTGACATTTGTGAACATCCTTTTTCCTTAAAGGGAAACATTCATAAATTGTGACCATCATAGTATGAAATCCCATGGAATCCTCTTTTGAACAAAGTGTTGGGCTGACCTGTAGCTGGCAGCAGTCCAGATATATCAATAACTTTGCCTGTCTGATATTAATAATGCATTACCACCATTTTTGTAATCTTGTGATGTCACTGATGTTCCAGCTGTGGCTAATCATATTGCAGTTAGGCACAGCTTTATTGTCAGTGACATCACATGGTTCTAAAAATAGTGGCAATGTAGTATCAATATGAGGGCAGACATGAGCATCTCTAACAGCATGGCCGGGGGGGAGGGATAGAGGAATGGTAGACAAAGCTAAAAGGGAGCCTAATAAAAGCAACAAACCCCTGTGTCAAACAAGTGAGCAAAAAGCAAGAGGAAAAAGAGACCACTATGATTCTTGAAAGAGGTGGCTGAAAAGCTAAAGGCAAAAAGGGTAGCATTCAGAAGGTATAAGGAAACACAGAAGGAGGAGGACTGGGAGGTACACCAGGGGGAAAAGAAGGAAGCAGGGAAAGCAGTAAGAAGTGCAAAGGTGAAAACTGAAGAAAGAACAGTCTAGAAGATAACAAAAGGGGACAATACATTTTTTAGGTATATAAGTGTAAAGAAGAAGACCAGGGGTGTGATTGTAAGGTTAATGGGGGCGGGGTTGTGCAGAGGGACCAGGAAAGGAAGACATCCTGAACAAATACTTTTGTTCTGTGTTCTCAGAGGAAAGAGAAGGAGAAAGGCCACAGAAAGTAACATAAGCTTTGGAACAAGGGAGGTGGACACTAGTCCATTCTTGGAGGAGAGATTCCTGAAAGGACTCACAAATCTGAAGGTGAGCAAAGCAATGGGACCACATGGGGTGCATCCAAGGGTGCTGAGGGAGCACAAGGAAATACTAGCTGCACCTCTGACAGTCCTGTTTAACAGTTCATTAGAAACAGGACTGGTTCGGGAGGACTGGAGTAGGGCGAATGTAGTCCCACTACACAAAAGTGGTAGCAGGGAGGAGGCTGGCAATTATAGGCCAGTCAGCTTGATGTCAGTGGTGGGAAAATTAATGAAATCACTGCTGAAGGAAAGGAATGTGGAATATCTTGAATCAGTGGGTTACAAGATTCTAGGCAGTATGGTTTCACAGGGTGGCAGTCATGTCAAATGAATCTGATAGATTTATTTGACTGTGTGACAAAAGAATTAGATCAGGGTTGAGTGGTGGACATGGCCTACTTAGATTTCAGTAAGGCTTTTGACACCGTTCCACATAGGAAACTAGTAAGTAAGTTTGGTAGCTTAGGTGTGGGTCAAAAGGTGGTAAACTGGGTAAGAAATTGGTTAGGAGATAGGAGACAGAGGGTGGTGGTAAATTAAGTTCACTCAGAGGAAGGGAGAGTGACCAGTGGGGTGCTTCAGGGATCAATGCTGGTTCCAGTTCTCTTTAATATCTTTACAAGTGGCATTGAAGAGGAGCTGAAAGGGAAGGGAAGGGCTGTCTCTTTGTGGATGACACCAAAATCTGCAATAAGGCGGACACTCTGGCGGGTGGAAAGGATGAGTAGACACCTGAGAAAACTAGAGGAGTGGTCAAGAGTGTGGCAGCTTGGATTCAATGTGAAAACATTCAAAGTAATGCACTTAGGGCCCGGGAACCCAGGGGCAGGGTACAAAATGGGTGGAGTGGTATTGACAACCACCAAGCAGGAAAAAGACCAGGAGGTAATCATATTGGATGACCAAAAGGTGGCCAGACAGTGAGACAAGGCAGTTGGGAAAGCTAGTGGGATGCTGGGGTGCTTAAGGAGGGGTATCACCAGCAGAAGGAGGGAGGTAGTGTTATCTCTGTATAGATCTCTGGTAATATCCCACAACAGTAGTATGTGTAGTTCTGGAGACCACATTTCTGGAAGGTCATAGACAGAGTGGAGGCTATCCATAGGAGGGCAACTAAAATGGTGTGGGGTCTGCATCAACAGCCCTATGAGGAAAGGCTAAAGGACCTCAATATGCACACCCTGGAAGAGAGAAGAGGGGGATATGATAAAGACATTTAAATGCCTCATGGGAATAAATAAGGTACAGGAGGGAAAAATGTTTCAGAACAAAAGGTGCTCAAGAACAATGGGGACATACTATGAAGCTGGAGACAGGTACATTCAGGAGAGATGTTAGGAAGTACATCATCACAGAAAGAGTGGTGAAGTCCTAGAAACATCTTCCAGTGGAGGTGGTGAGGGTGAAGACAGTGGTCGGGTTCAAGAAGGCATGGGATAGGCTCAAGGTAATGATAGTGGAAATGAAGGAGAAAGGGAGAAAGAATGGTTGATCAAGTATGATCTGTGTAAACAATGTAGGTAGGGAAAAAGGGCAGACTGGTTGGGCCAAAGGGTGCTTATCTGGCATTGAATTCTATGTTTTCATGTTTCTAAGTTTCTATCAATATCTCTTGATTGTTACCATCTTACAAACACAAAAAATCAATCAGTTGCCACTTGTAGATACCGGATGCCACTTGAAAGTTGTTTAGTATTTGAACATCATTTGTTAAATTCAAAGTGCCACATAGATGACACAAAAACATTCATAAATGCCTGATGAGTTTCATATTGAAAACAGATCCCTTATCAAATGTCATGTTGTTTTCTACTGCTATCAGCTGCAGAGATGCCCATTGCCTCATCCTGGATTTTAGGAGAGCAGACTTTGGGAAAATGGGGAGATGCTTGAAAGAGGCACTAATGGGAATGGGAAGGGAATCAGGGATGGAGGAACAGTGGGCAATATTTAAAACAGGGATTACAAGAGCAACGGAATTATGCATTAAGCAGGTTAGCAAGGGGAAAAGGAAGAGGAGGCCATTATGATTTTCCAAGGATGTAGCAGAGAAAGTGAAAGCCAAAAAGACTGCATTCAGACAATACAAAAAGATACAGGCAGAAGGGGATAGGGAGAAGTACACAGAGAAGCAAAGGGAGGCATTGAGGTCAGTAAGGGAAGCCAAAGCTCAGACAGAAGAGCGCATTGCAAAATAAGTGGGTAGAAGGGACCAAACCTTTTACAGGTACGTAAGTGAAAAAAAAAAAAGGACAAAGGGATGGAGGGATAGTGGGGCTGAAGAGGGAGGATGGGGGCCGCATGGAGGATGACAACAATAAAGCTGACATACTGAACAGATATTTCTGCTCAGTTTTTACTGAGGAAGAGGAGGGTAATGGGCCTGAAGGGAGTAAAAGGGGTGGGAATGGTGCAGAAATGGACATAAGTCCCTTTACACAGGAAAAGGTCCTAAAGGAACTGGAAGGAATAAGAGTTGATAAAGCAATGGAGCCAGATGGGGGTGCACCCCAGGGTCCTAAAGGAACTAAGAAGGGTGGTGTCTGAACCTCTGTCAATCTTGTTAAGCCAAGCACTGGAAACAGGGGAGGTACTCAAAGTCTGGAGAACAGCAGATGTAGTCCCCTTATGCAAAAATGGGAACAAAGAGGAAGTAAGAAACTACAGACCAGTCAGCTTGACCTTAGTAGTGGGAAAGATCGTGGAAGCACTACTGAAAGAGAGATTGGTTGAACACCTGGTTGCCAATGGACAATAGGACCTGAGACAGCATGGTTTCACTGGGGGGAGGTCATGCCAGACCAACCTCATTGAATTTTTCGACTGGGTGGCAAGGGAGGTGGAGCAGGGGAGGGCAATGGACATGGCCTATCTGGACTTGAGCAAGGCCTTTGACACTGTGCCACATAGAAGGCTATTAAACAAACTGGGGAATATGGAATGGGCAGGACAGTAGTGTGGCGGGTGGGTAATTGGTTGTGCTGCAGAACATAAAGGGTGGTGGTAAATGGCTGTCACTCCACAGAAGGAAGAGTGACCAGTCAGGTACTACAGAAATCAGTACTTGGAATGGTTCTATTCAACATCTTCATCAGTGACATTGCGCAGGACCTAGAAGGCAGAATTTCCCGTTTGGTGATGACACAAAGCTCTGTAACAGAGTGGGCATGCTAGAAGGTGCAGACAGAATGGGGTGAGACCTGCAGAAGCTTGAAGAATGGTCAAGGGTTGGGCAGTTGAAATTCAATGCAAAGAAGTGCAAGATAATGCATATGGGGCACAAAACCCTGGAACAACATATGAGTTGGGGGGGATGAGGATATGGTATACATCAAGCAGGAAAGGGACCTTGGGGTTATTATCTTTGATGACCTCAAGGTAGGGAAACAGTGTGAAAAGGCAGCAGGTAACACAAATAAAACGCTGGGATGCATAAGCAGGGGCATCAACAGCAGGAAAAGGGAGGTCATAATTCCACTATACAGGACACTAGTGAGGCCCCACCTGGAGTACAGTATAGAGTTCTGGAGACCTTACCTATGGAGAGAGTAAAAAAAGGTTCAGAGAAGGGCAATAAAGATGGTACAGGGATTGCATAACAAGTCCTATGAGGACAGGCTGAAGGACTTGAATGAGTACTCCCTGGAGGAGAGAAGGGAGAGACGGCATATGATAGAGACATACAATTACCTTACAGGGAGGAACAGGGTACAGGATACACTATTTTCCAGCAAAAAAGATGTTCCAGGACTAGAGGGCATGAGTTGAAGTTGGAAGGAAGGTGATTCAGAGGAAACACAAGAAAGCATTTCTTTACAGAATGGGTGGTGGATAAGTGGAGCACCCTTCCTGGTCAAGTGGTGGGGGCTGAAACAATCAAGGGATTTATGAATGCATGGGATACACATATAGGAATTCTGGAGGTCAGGGGTAAGGGACAACAGACTTCTAGAAAAACATAAAGGGAACTTACAAGCTCAAATGGGCAGACAGGGTGGGCCATAGGCCCTTATCTGCCAACAGTGTCTATGCATCTATGTAGCTATGTATTTAAAATATATTTGCACAGAGTGTCAAACTATGACGGACATTGTTCAAAATTGTTCAAGGATATTCCAAGCTACATTATTGATGTCCTACAACAACATGTACATAGACTTGTCCATATCAGATTTTCATTTTAGAGGTTAGGTTGGTATCAGTATTTTGCAGCTATATTATATAATTAAGTAGCTAATCTTGCAGAAAAGCAAACTAGTTTCCACGGGAAAAAACATTGTGATACAAAATGAAGCTATTTTCTATATGACCAGCATCTCAGTAATGATGATGATGGTGATGTAATCCTTGGCTAGTCCACATCATATTCTCAAAAAAAGTTTATCTAAGGGACCGGTAAGTTAAATGTTATAAGGTTTCAACCAGAAAATTAGGCTTCTGTCTTGGACAAAGAGTAGAACACCCACAAAGACTCCAATGTGACCATTTAAACAGCTCTGCATATTGCACATATTTCTCTGACTAGACACCTAACCATGTAAGTCCACGAACAAGGTAAAAGCAAACATTTAGAGCAGAGGAGGAGAGTTCCAATCCTCGGACACACTTATGTGTTACTTTCAATGTAACTGCGGGGAAGGTCCTCATTAATTACATGCATCAGGGGTAACATTACATTGTAGTTGCATGTTTCATGCCTGCAACTGCATTACAATTGCAATGCAATTACAGTGTAATTACACTGTAACTACAGTGTAGTTCAGGAAACTTAAAGTGATACACAAGCTTCCTGTAACAGGCCACCTTTCATCCATCTGGATAGTTTAAACAGCAAGGAAGATACACATGCTGTATCTCTTAATAGTTCTTCATGAAGGAATACCTTCCATTGGCTAGAAAGATCCATTGAGGAAGGTGCCATGTATATTTCAGATTGATACATTTTCTATTAAATAATAAAAAAAAAATTCTAATTGCCTACATTTTACAAAGAGACCTTCATCGAAGTTTTACTACTGAAAACCCAAACATAATGTTTAAAAATCATACCTCCGAGTGAGTATACCAGCACGTAAATACTTTGCATGTGAAACTGTATACAGAATACTACTGGACTCACAACACTCCTTTTGTGTCATTATCTTACACTGCTGTACAGAACACATTATCAGTTCAGTTCAGCTCACTTTATTTTTGAAGGGATAATAGCCACTGAGCAAGCTCATTTGCAAGGTGGTCCCTTGTACATAAACCATAACATCAACAATTACAGAACAACATGTAAATGGTTACAAGGTTAGAGTACATAACACAATTGTAGTATGTATATTTGACAACCAACAACTAAACATTAACAGAACATATACCGGATACGGCCAGGTACATACAAAAGTGCATAATGGATGTGTGATTTTACATTTATTTTATTTACTACCATAGAAAGAGGGGACGAGAAGGTGAAATCAAAATATGGATAACAACAGAGCTAGAATAAGGATAGGGAGAGAAAGCTAATAACAATGGCAGAGTATTTTAATAATAAGCAATTTGAACAAGCTCGGGGCGATCAAGTTTTTTAATTTGAGCATGGATTGAAGTTTGTTCCAGGCTGTGAGAAGAACATAGTTCATTCCTGACTTACCAAAGTGAGTGCAAATTTTGTCTCCCTCCAGTGAGATGTATGCACATTTCCTTAGCATATAGGAGCTGTGGGAATGGTGGAAGAGAGAAGTGATATGGGGGTCAACTTGCTTATTAGTGCTTTGTAAACCCAGGTGTATGTATGAATGAGTCTTCTGTTTGCCAGGGAGGTCCAACTTACCTCCTTATACAAGGAAAAGTGGTGGGCTTTGATTGGAGCATTGGTAATGAACCGAGCATTGTGATAGAGGGTGTCCTGCTTTCAAAGATTGGTTATTGAACAGTTAGCATATATAATATATGTATAGTCCAATAGATGCATGATGGTGGCCTGAACAAGTCTGATTCTAGAGTCTTGAGAGAATAGGGATTTGTTTCTGAAAAAAAAACTCAAGTCTCTGCCTCAGTTTTTTGGATAATGCCTCAGTGTGGGAGGTAAAGATAAGTGAGAGTCAAGCAAGAACTTTAAGTGGTTTAAGTTATCCCCTGACTCAAGCTTATCACCTAGGAGTGAGGCAATGGGATTGGTAATGTTGAGGTTAGAAGAAGCAGTAGGTGAATTGGGTGGGTGAAAGAACATTATCTTAGTTTTCTTTTGCATTCAACAGTAGTTTTGATACAGTTAGGTTCTGCTGAAGCTGATTAAAGTCCATCTGGAGTGCTGAGCAGACTCGGGTGAGGGAGGGTTTTGAGGTATATAGAACAGTGTCATCAGCAAATAAGTAGATGTTAGAATCTGTGATATTATTGTTTAAGGTGTTGACATAAATCAGAAAAAGCAGTGGTCCCAGAATGGAGCCCTGAGGGACACCTCTTAGCAAGGGGAGTAAGGATGAGAGAGTGCCACTGGCATTTATCTGTTGATATCTGTCCACCAGATAACTGGCAAACCATTTTAATACAAAATTAATGAAGCTCAGTTGTTTAAGGCTGTCGAGGAGAAGGAGATGATCCACTATAGCAAAGGCCTTACTCAGATCCAGAAAACCAGTCCCTGTGATTAATTTTTTGTCCATGGCCTCTAACCAGTCACTTGTAACTTTGGATAATGCTGATAGTGTGCTATGTAGTTGTCTGAAACTGGACTGTAAGGGGTTGATTAACTGGTTCTTGTCTAGGAATGCTATGACTTGTATGCTGACTAACTTTTCAAATAATTTTGAGAGGACTGGCAGGATTGAAATAGGCCTATAATTATTTAAGCCACTAGGATCCCCACATTTAAAGAGGGGTAGCAAGTGGGCTATCTTCCAGTCATGTGGTACAGTCCCCTCTGCTAATGATAGGTTAAATAGGTGGGCAATTGGGGCTGTTAGGTGGTGGTAGCCTAGTTTTAGGAAGAAGGGATCGATATTGTCTGCCCTGGCACCATTTTTAGTGTCAGGTTTAAGCAATTGATCTTCAACCTGTTCGTAAGTAATGTTAGAGAAGGTGGAAGGGCTGGGTGTTGTAATTGTACAGAGAATTGGAGGATGCAAAGTACCTGCCTCCGAGGAATCAAAGGCAAGGCCTGACATTGCAAAATGCTGGTGAAGTCTGTCAAGCATTTTGGCCTTTTCAGTTATGGAGCTGCCTTGAAAGTTTATTTTATTTAGCAAGGTTGAAGGTGCTTTACTACTTTCCACAGATTTGAATATAAACCAGATTTTTGCTGGGTTTCCTCCTGCTGATTCGGGTATGTTAATGTAGTACTTCTCCTTCGTATTTCTAACCATATTGGTGCAGGTGTTACTGCATTCAATAAAAACTGTCCTGTCCTCAGGGGATTTGGTCCATCATACAGTTGCCCATAACTGCTCCCTATTTAACAAGGCTTTTTTGATATCCCTGTTGAACCAGGGTCATGAAGCTTTTTTACCTCTGTGGCTACTCAGAGGGGCATGTCTATTTATAATATCACTGAGAGTGGAATTAAAAATAAACGGTGCATCTTGTGTAACAGTTGCTAAGTAAAAATGTTGTCAGTTAACATCCCTCAGATCAGTCAAGTAACTGGCAGAGCTGAACTTCCTGGATACAAACTTACTATTAAAAGCTGGTTTTACTAAATTCCTGATGCACACAACTATATTGTGGTTGCTGAGATCATTGTGAAAAACAGCATTATGAGGTAGTTTTTGGGTTCTGTTGGTCATGACTACTGTACATCTAACAATGATCCTGTAGTTTGATTTTCACAGCTTAGCCTTGTTGTATTAGTGATTACCTGAACCAGACCCATTTTGTTGCATAGGTTCTTTTGAGGGTTAGATCTGGTACTGAGCCAGTTGAGGTTTAAATCCCCTAAAATTATCGATTCATTAGCAGTGTTGCTAAGGAATTGTTGTAGATGGGACAATAGATCCAATCCCCCAGATGGGGGTTTGTAGCATCTGATTATATTGATTGATTCAGCAGCTGAAATGGATATTTTTTTGCTAAGCATTCAAATGCCTCTGGCTTTGAGATGGTGTGCAGAACAGTGGTGGGTAAGTTCTCACTGACATAGATGGCCCCAAACCCCCGGTGGTTCTGTCTACCCAGAAGAGAGAATATGATGGTATTGCTATGGCATGGTCCATAATGGTGCTTTTTAGCCATGTTTCTGTTAGAACTTAATTATCTGGGAGAGGAGAGATACCCATGCCTGTACATCAGTTAATTTCTTTTGGAGGCTACAAATGTTGATAAGTATAATTTTTTGGCCTTTACCAGTGGCAAAGTCTGCAGGTGACACTAGCAAGGTTGTAGGGCTAGGATTAAGTTTAAGGTTTCCTGAGCAAAGGAGCAGTAATAAAATTATCTGCTGAATGCACCTTCTCATTGAGATAATAGTTACTTACTTTGTTGATCCCACCTGGTTTTAAAGTTGTAGATCATTTACTATCTGAAATGAAATGAAGGTGAGAAGATGCACACAGAAGGGTTAAAGCTCTGTGCATAATGGAGCAGCTATTTACTAGGATGACTGCGTAAGAACTAGTGATGTAATCCCACTGAAGGTGGGGATTAATATGGGTGGCAGGGTATGAAATAATGGTAAAATTATGGTTATGTGGCATGGTTCCAGCCTTTTTTGTGAGAGTAGGTGGGTAGAGTAGTAGCAGTATTATGACAAGCATTTTGCCAATGAGAATATATCAGTAGAACCGTGGGTATCTGGTACACTACTGAGGCTCAGTTGATCACTATAACTATTTAATCATGCAAGTGCCACAATTCCACCACTTCTGAGTTCTGCTTATGAAGAGATTTGCAGTATTGCTCCTAGTGAGCTTTGGAGATAAGGTGCTGATGGGAGACCGACACCAGAGCAGAGTAAGCATTATTTAACAAGGATGTGAAGCTGTGAAGTTGTGAGAGAATTGCTGTCCCAGATAATAGTGAGGAAGATAGGCGGTATAGTGGCCACTAGTGGTCATTTATGATAGGATGCAAATGGGAAAGTGGGGTGTTAAAAATAAAAATGAGGGAAATGGTTTAATGGTTTAAGCTAAAAAGCACTACAGTTACAAAATTATGGCTACCAGTCACAAAACATGGGCTCATTAATGAAACCGACTATGCGGCATGTAAGAAAGTATATGTTCACTACTTTAAAATTCTAAGCAGCATTTAAGCATTATATGCAGTATTTCATTAATTCTACAGGGAGGAGAGAGAGAGAGTCCATTTGAAAAAAGGCACCAACGCAGCAAGTGGCTGGCCGCTCTTGTGCTTAGCAGGTCTCTGTACCTGATTCAAACTGCAGGACTGTGCAGGGGAAGTCACTGCTTGCTGGGCTTGAGTCCCAAGGGGAGTGGACTGATACAAACTGCAGGATTGAGCCCAAGAGAGTTGCTGCTTGCTGGGCTTGATTCCCGAGGGGAGTGGACTGATACAAACTACAGGATTAAACTTGGGTAGTAGCTGCTTGCTGGGCTTGAGTCCTGAGGGGATTGTTTTGTTTTATAACCATACTGATCCTTTGGTTTTCCTTATACATACACAATATATATGGCACATTGTCTGTGATACTGGATCCACAAATACACACATGTAGAGAATAACTCAGCAGCAGTGCTCAACAACACACCCTAAATACCTTAGTGGTTGCAATATGATGTGTTGATGAATAGAGTTCATGCAGTGTCACAGTAGAGGTGCCTGTATTATTTTGATTGTGATTATTTGATTCTTTTTTTTAATTTGGGTCCCTGTCTTTAGTAATGTTTTTATTTTGTTAGGTTATTGTCTTACCATTGATCATTTGTACTGTTTGTATGTTAACTGAATCCGGTGCTCTGGGGTTGTGTAGAGAGGTGTGGGTTAAGGGTTTTTCTTCTTTCCTCTTTCAGTTTGTTATTATTGTGGTTTATTCATGGTATTGTGGTTGCTATTATGTTTCATGTTATCCTCAAAAATTTTAATAAAGTATTGTTTATGAAAAAAAGAATAGAGCTCATGTATTTTAAAAATGGGTTCCATGACAAAGTACCATGGTGATATGGGGGGATTCTTTTGGCACAGCATCTTGTGTTCAGGCTCCATCTGACATATTAAAAAGTTTAAATTCTAACAGTGTCTGCTGCACATTTTAATTTTTCTGCTTTATGTAAGTACCGTGGTACATAGCACTGAACACCTTTATAGGTGGGAGTGCTCAAAACTCTTTCTTTTGTTTACCCCACTAACAATTGCAATCCGTGTCACTAAGGGGCTGTGATGAATATTTAGTGCCAGTTATAATGTCTGGCTCTATTAAACTGTGCTTGCCTCTTCAGTCCTCCAGTTGGAGGCCCTCCAAGTGCCTGGGCTTGGGTCATTAACCTGGATCACCATAGTACTGTATGAGTTGCATTGCTACCACTATACCAATTGCTGAAGGCTAGTCATAAATGTTTTCATGACAACATATACTATAATTATAAGCAAAGTGCCAAAAGTACTGAAAGGCACCAAGCTTGTGTTTTAAAATGGCTCTAAAATGCAGAGTTAACAACTAACTCTTTGACTGGCATTGCAGCGCCAGGCTCCCTGCTGACTGTAAGTTGCAGTTGGCAGGGAACTGCACACAGCAGGGACTCTTTTTTCTTCAGGGGGTTCCCCCCCCCAAAACCATCACCTGGGGGGGTGCTTCCCCCCATACCCCCCATACTTATGGATACCAACTCCAGGTCGGAGTTGGTTTGGGGAGGGGGTGAAAGATGAGGGAGAGTGTTGCCGGGTCCCAAGTGCATCCCCCAAAGCAACTTGGCACTGTTGTTGGCAGTGACATATGTCACTGTAGGGATTTCACTGCCGGAAGTGTATACTTTTTAAAACTGTTCACCCAAGACAGCCTTGCCAAGCCAAAATATTTGTTTTTTTTGGGGGGGTCCTGTTTTTTGTTCCATTTTGCAGCAGGGAGGTCTAAAGCACTGAAAGTAATGAGTTAAGTTAGCACAGCATGTAAGTTGGTGTGGCAGGATTTGAACTTAGGACACTTGGTTCTCAGGACTGTGCTCTAGCTACTGGACCATGCCACCTGAATGTATCAACCACACAAACTGATATCTCCCTAAAAATGAGTGTCTGAGGCCTGTGCAAGGAGAACAAGGCAGGTGGGCACCAACCAGGTTCACTAGCTTTGAAACACTCTCCAACTGCCTCCAAACATTTGTTGAAAAGTTACCTTACTACACTCCACTAAATTATCAGCCTGCATTGCAAACTGATAGTGATTAGTAGCTAGTGTACACCTTGAAAACCAGAACATTAGGGGTCAAACCATACCACAACCACTTAGTCACTGTGTAACCCCAAGCAGGTCGCTTAACCTCCCTGCACTTCAATCAATCAATTAATCAATCAAAAAACTTTATTTAACCAGGCCTACCACCATTGAGCAAGCTCATTTTCAAAGTGGTCCTGGGAATTACAGGTACATACTATACAAAAAAAAACAAATACTGGTGCATACTATACAATTACAAAACAGCAGAGGAAGCACAACAAAAACTGCAGTAAACAAGGTTGACAGTGGATAATAACAATAAATAATAAGTTATTCACAGACCTAGAACAATGCCACCCAAAACTGAAAGTTCGCCAAACTTCTGGAGGCCACCACATTGCCATACAGTAGGTGGTAGACAACTGTCCCATTCCAAACAGTTCAACGACCCCCTGCAAGTACTCAGAAAGAATGTAGAACAAAATGAGTGTAAAGAATATCTTGTTTTATTACAATTTAGAAAATGGGCTTAACAATTTAAGAAATCTCATTGGCTGACAGGGGGTACATTAACTTACAGTGAGAGCCCTGTAAGTTAAAAGTACCAGCCCTGCCAGCCTCATAAGCAATATCGTAGTGCCATCCCTGCTTGCTAATTGGCCCACACCTGCCAGTTGAATTTAAAATCAGCACCATTTTTTCTCTCTCACTTAGCAACAGAAACTGTTCCCCAGCGCTTGTTCACTGCCAGCTCTGCAATTTTTTCTTGTTCAACTGCAGCCTCCGTGTAATAGCAACACTTCAAACTGGAAGAGAAAAACTACCTCTGCCTACTACATAAGACTACTACACAAAAAAAACACTGATTAAAAAAAAAATCTACGGACCTTCCATCCATACTATTGCACTGTTTCACAATGCCACAGCCCACCTGACACTGCCAATACCACCAGATCTCGATGGCCCTACACACATTGTTGCTTGCTGCCGATCCTCCACAAGTTGCAACTCTTCCTAGGTATTTTCTCAATGGCATTCTCCCTCTATCGTTCTCCCAGCCAGACAAAGGATATATTTATCGGCTTTAAAGCGCTGCATGTCATACCAGACTCCTACATCTCCACTTCCTAGTTTCAAGTTCCAGGTTTGTGCATCTAACTGCACCATCTTATAAACAAAAATAAAGCATTGCAGTCTCTGATTTTTAAACAGCAAATCCATGCCAAGAGACTACTTCAGGGAAACTAAAATAAACTCCATCTCCTCTTCTATAGGTGGTGATGGGGGGTGGATTACTTGAAAACAATGTCTTTCTGGTGGGGGTGGGGGGAGCAACAGCAGATGGAACAGCCCCCCCAAAAAAGGGACTACTTTTCTAAAAACAAAGTTTGTTTCTACTGTTTGTATTTATTTTGAAAATTATATCCACTACTGTTTTATTACTTAAAATTTACACTGACGCCCATTTTCTAAGTGCAATAATACCATCCAGGGTGAGCAGCATGGGCAATACCAGACCTTTCAGGAGCTATAAGACCCTCTGCCTCCAGCGTTAGGCCTCATTACTCTCCTGGGTGGTCCGGTATTGCCCAATACTGCCCACCCTGTTGGGTATTATTACTTTCAGAGAAGAGGATACAATAGAGAAGATTAGTTGAAGAGAGATTGAAGAAGAAAGAGACATGGGAGAAAAAAATGTGTTATAGATAAGGAAGTGCTACAATATTATATGCACTTCCCTCAGTCTACCTAACTGTAAAAGTTGGTATATACAGGACCCCAGAAAAATAAGATGTCAAGTATCAGCTGGATTATCCTACATAAATACAGTAAGTTGTCAAAATATCAAACTTTACGAACATGACTAATTGCCCTGAGTTTCATTGTTTTGACCTTCTGGCACCGTGATACGATACTGTATCCATATTTTGCCTGTTTTTCACTACAGACTCACACATCATACACCATACTGTTTATTTTGTATTGTACTCCTCAAACACATGCATGGTTACTACCTTCCCCATATAACAATCCAAACCTGCATCAAGCTGATTTCACCACTGAATATCTTTAAATAGACCCCAAGTCTATAAGCAGGCTTTGAAAATTCAGCCCACGTTATAAAGTCTCTCTTTTTTTTTAAATCTCACTGTTTAACGTATACACTCCTAGGGCTACAGGACAGTTTAGTCCCACATCAGCACTATGATTATAATAAATAATTTATGGAGAGGCCTGTTGTGTTATCAGAGGAAGGAAGGAAACAATAAGGCAGACATGATATTTCTCCAATGAATTATGCAAACATAAATATATAGATCACCAACCCCTCAAATTCTTTTATATTGACCCAGTGGGAATACCCTGTCAGCCAATTTTTCTGCAATTTACTTCCCTAGTTTAAGTTTAAAGGTAGAAACTGTGTCAGCTGATGCAAGGACATTTGTTCCAGGCATCCACCACTGGTCTGGTTATGTGTTTTATCTCCCTTGAATTAACTCCCATTAAAAAATTTGAATGTCCCATTGTCCCAACCTTGTACTATAGGGTCCAATGTGAACTAATTAAAAACAGTTGTTCAGTGGTTCCACTATTTTTCTGATGAATGAATTAAATTATTTTCTGTGACTCACCATGTCAGTGGTGAACTAATTAAAACATTGTTTTGTGGTTCTCCATTATGTGCCTGAAGAACTGAATAAAAAAGTCTATCAGTAGCTATTCCATGCCCTTAATTAACTAATTAAAACATGCTCAGTGGCTCTTCAATGTTGGCATCGAATGGGGACTTATTTAAACAAATTTGCTTGGTGGCTCATCATGTCTTCAGTGAATGGGGACTCAATAAAAACAATTATTCAAAGGCTCCCCTGAGTCTGCAGTGAACTGGAACTTTATTTAAATTTAATTTAGAAAAATATAATCAGTGTTTCCCCATGTACCTAATGAATTGGGGCATTATTTAAATATTATATAGCAGGAAATGTTTTCCTGTAATTTTAGCAGTATGGTGTGAAGAGTGCTTAGCAAAAAGAAGGTACATCATACTAGACAATTAATTTTTAAGAAAGGTCTGCTCAGCGGAAACACTTATCTGGGTCACATCCTTCTCATTAGAAGAATAGAATTCCACCTGGAACAATGGCTTATCATTGCAGCTGAGAATTGCTAGGTAAGCTAACATAAATTTATGGGTCTGGTTGGAGTGACTCTTATAGCTATAGTGTTAATAGAATGAGAGGACTGGAAAACTGAAGGTGAGAAGTTCAGTGGTCCTAAGGATGCAAGAGGCAACACTCTTATAGCCATGAGGGGCCCTCCAACTATACTCAACATATTATTATGGATCACACACTTTATTAAATAAAAAATATTTTATTTAATAAAGTTAGCAACATGAATTGTCATTGAAAAATGTGTTACAGTGTTCAGCACATAAGGTACTCTTACAGCAATAAGAATACCTAATGCAAAACTGAAGGAAGTGCTGTGATTGTTCAAGGATGCTCCTGTGATCTATAATATATT
Source organism: Neoceratodus forsteri (assembly GCA_016271365.2). NCBI lineage: Eukaryota > Metazoa > Chordata > Ceratodontiformes > Ceratodontidae > Neoceratodus > Neoceratodus forsteri. The sequence goes on along the minus strand of CM028131.1, from coordinate 1,433,695,559 downwards.
ATGAAGTATTACACCAAGTTTACGTATTGCCTAAAAAACTTGAAACATGGGATATACATGAAATAGCTCATGCTGCAGGTGATAACTAAATGAATGAACTCTAACACACTTGCTATGGTCATGTCCAAAGTTCATACTCTTATAGTACGCAATTAAATTTACATGTGAAATGGTCACAGGAGTCCAAATACGCCTTTCTCCCTTAATTTTTATCTTGGGTATTTTTCCTAACACACTTAAACTGATATCTTATCAACAGATCTGGGTTGCCTCAGCAGCATTAAGTCTTCAGAGATTTCTCTTAAGAAACTGGAAAGCAAACACCCTCTCACAATGCAAGAATGGTATAACCAAATGAGCTACAATATACAGCTAATAATGAAAGGATGAGCTACTGCTTAATTGGTCAGGCTGAAATCTTTGATTACATATGGCATCCCTTTTTAAATTTTAGTTAGCATTCTACAAACCTGTAAGAGACTCCTTATAAGATGATCAGTTATGGATATGTACTCTTTGTAATAAATTTATACCTAGGTTAGTGAACTTTTAGAAATCTCTCGATTAACTACTTTACTGAAGCAGCTAAGCTTATTGTTAGATTAATGCTATGTTTTTTTGCTACTATCAAAATGTGAATGTCTGTGTTCCTAAATGTTCTCATATGTGCTGCAATTACCTATACATAAAAAAAATATGAAAAAGGTATATTTTTGTAATGAGCACTTAGTGGAAAAATAAAAGTTACAACAAACTAGACAATTACTTTTTTAAGAAATGTATGCTCAATTAAAACTCTTGTCTGGGTCACTAACTCACTTATATTTTATCCCCCAGTGCCTATAACTGTTGCTGTGTGAGTAATTTGAGTAAATCTCTTAGGGGTGCTGTTTGGTTTGCATCCCCCTAGCACCTCTTATCAGTGTCACTAACAGGTCTCTCAGCAGGAATGATAGATCTGCAAGGATCTCTGGAGTCCATTGGAGTTTCCGGCTGCACCATGAAATGCAACTGTGGAATGATGGCTTGTGTAGCCCAATGCAATTGTGTTATACTTGTTCCTGAGGACTGAGTAGCTTGTATATGTGGCAAAGTCCTGCAGTGGTTTAAGGGAAGGCTGGTCAGCCTGCATTGCCTTCAGTCTCTTGTCTTTTTCTTGCTATCCACCACCCTTGAAAATCTGTCCATTTTTTCTTGTTTGAAAGCGGATGGATAATTGAGTGTACACTGCATGTGTGAGTGGCAATTTGGAAATATTGCCTTGCATTGCCCAGAGCTGATTCCCTTTCTCTTACCTTTGATTTGTTTTTGCCTTAATTTTTACCATTTAGTGTCAGTCATTGCACAACCTATAGGTATATAAAATGAGCCTCTGAAGAAAAAACAATGCCCATAGCCAAGCTGTTCAATATTTAATTCAGCTGCCAACAGGTGCCAGTTGTGTGGAAGATGACCTATGTGGTACTACTACTACATAAGGGGGACACAGCTGACCTTTTGTAACATTTTATGCCAAATGTTGCTTCTGCCCCTGCTGGGCAAATTTGCAAGAAAAGGTTGTGCATGACTAATTAGTTATTTATTTATCACAATATGATGTTCTGATGACTGCTTGACATAACTTCAGGAGGGACTGTAAAAGCAGACTGCCTTGATCAGATTTGCAAATGACATACTTATTTATGTGGAGCATGGTTTGCTCACTGACACAGACTTCATGCACCTGATCAAGGCCTTTAATTTAGTTGACAGTCTCTCCTAAAAAAAGGCTGAAGTAGTCGGGTTTAGAAAACATCAACTCTAAATTGACTCCCTAGCTACTTGACAGGACTGTCAAAGTAAATGGAGTAAAGTTCAAGGTCAATGCTTTTTTACATGGCGCTCTAAAGGAGTCCATAGCTGAACCTCTCTTATTTTCTTTGTTCATAAACAAATTGACATCTATTTGTGAAAAAGAAAATATACTGTTTTACATGGATGATGTGGTCCTCTATACAGCAGCTAAGGAAATCAGTTCATAGAATGAAACCTTAGAGAGAGAGAGCTGAACAAAATTGCTGACTGGTTCCAAGATTGTAGACAAGTTCATAAGAAAATAACTAAGGGAATAATTTTGACACTGTTTATAAAATGAAAAGTAATTCTAACAACTTTAAGGTTACTCCCCAGGTAAGTAAGATTTAGAAATAGTAAGTGATTTTAGCTATCTGGAAATGGTAGTGGAATCATTCTTATTGTTCAAAATCCATGTTACATTCAACGGATCATGACACAGATACACAAACGGTAGAGGATGTTATATTGGTTAAAGAATTTTTTAACTCATTTAACAAGGAAAGTCATACTTCAGAGCTGTTGCCTGTAAATTATGTATTATTAGTCAATTGTTTAGGGTAATTCCTCAGCCATGATACAGAAAAGCAGGTTAGATAAAACATGTGCACCCAGTAGTACTACTGGATGCACATGTTTTATTTAACCTGCTTTTCTGTATCATATCATGTAAGTAAAATTTTTATTTGATCGGCCGAGGCTATTTCAAATTTATGCAAACAATACATATAAAAAATTTAGTGATGATAAAACACAACCAATGAATTATTTAGATACAAATACAACAGTAAACATTAAAATGATGCATTAATTACAGTACCGGACATCAATGGATAGCTGCTATTTTTGCTCTCTGTGCCATGCTAATAAAGTTAATTAATATGTTGGCATCCTCGACATTTGTTAGGTTCAACATGACAATCAGACAGTCCTGAAGAGCAGCATTGTATGGTTTGCTAAAATTAACCAAATATTTCATCCTCCATGTATCATATAAGGAACATTTGAAAATTATGTGAAATAAATTTTCCTCCTGACCAGTATTACAAAACCATTTAGTGTATGGATTAATTTGTTGCGTATATCTGATTTCTAGAGGTTTCAGGGGAATTTGATAAAACCTGCATAAAGTAATAATTCTGCATTCTGTCATAACCAATGGAAATGTTAGGTAATAATCAGGTTTTGATGCAATTTACACTGCCTATACTAATAAGTAATTTTCAAATTATTTAGTGCATTTTGGTCATTAGCAAATGCAGTATCCATTAATTTAGATTTAAGAAGTTTTTATATGAATTGGAGATTAAAGTGCCCAACAAAGAGTTTTTCCATGGATGCCACATATTTGCCAACCTTAACCATATGGACTCATGAAGATTAGACAGCCATTTGGGTCCATTTTGCATATGCACCCAGGAAATGTTTTCCTCTAGGCAAAGTTTTGTCCAGAGGTTGTATGGAAGGTTAAGAATATTTAGTCAATAGCATAACATTCTATATTTTGCCATGCATTTTAATGGACCCCCCACCACCAATTCATCCCTGATCATATCAAGGTTAGAGATGGGTGAAGTTGCTAAAATTTGCTTTGCACACTGAAATTCACAAATTTCATCAACCTACCTTTGCCAAAAACCTCAAATTGCATACTTATTCACCCAGTGAATTGACCAAATTTGCCCAGCAAATCTAAATGAATTGCCAATTTGCAAGCAAATTAGACAAGTTGCATAGTTCACTATGTGAATGTGTACAAACTATCATTGACAAACTACATGAATTCTGATCACATATAACCCTACTGTAAAGAAATACCTCACCCTGCACACTATGCTGTAATACTGACCCCCTCCACCTCCCAAAAATGTTCTACTCCTTTACCACACCCCCCCACTGGCACCCTCCCCCCACTCTGCTGAATTTGAAAGTAGCAGTGTGACATAAAAGTTCTATATATAGTACACTTCCCCCACCTGTGCACCAAACAGTCTCCCCTTCATCCCTCCACCTGAGTCCTATGACCAGGTAAAGTCATAAGTTTACAAACTCTACCCCCCTGGCCCCCAAAATCTTCCACCACCCACCCGCACCCAGAAACATTTGATCTGTAAATGAAGAAAGCATTCCATAATGAGAAGTGTCTTCTCTGTTCTGTGTCTTCTTGATAATGGCACTGATTCACAAATGAATGATGATATATTTGCTCCTAGTAAAACCAAAATTTTCAATCAAGTTTTACTAGAAGCAAACTACATCAACATTAATTTATGTGGCCCATTACCGAGATGGGTACTGAACAAAGTAGATGCTGTGCACCAGAGGACCATTTTCTTTATTTCAGGTCACACTTTTTCTGGGAGCTAGTGGGGGAAGGATGGTGGGAGGGGGGGGGGGAGGATAAGTGATGGGTCTTGTGACTTAAGCTGGTGGTGGGACTTGAGCGAGGGTAGGTGTGGAGAGTGCATTTGGCTCACAGGTGGGAGGAAGGCTAAATTTAACTTTTGAGTCACTCTCCAACTTTGACATTTGGCATGGCAGGGTGGGGGATGGTGCCAATGGGTGGCAGAAGAGGTATATAACTAGAATGTTTTTGGTGGGTGGGAGGGGGTGGCATGACAGCACAGTGTGTGGGTAAAGTTTTTTATTACAGTTTAAAACTTGCTTTAACAAAAAATGTGCACTGAAGTAGCTGAAACCAACAGGAAATTTTCAAAATCTGTGAAGTGTGAATTTTTGTGAATTTGCACCAACTTCACCAGTGAATTCAAATGTTGCTGCATCACTGATCTTGGTATATTTTATTACTGAAATCATATTCATATAGCACTGATGGTTATAGATGATATAAACTTTGATTTAACTATCTCTTCATGTTATTGTTGAATATAAAGTCATTTCTAGTAGCTTCACATGGTGCTATCTTTCTTGTTTTATATAATGTGGACCATATATGTATAGTCTGATGTTATTTGAATTTTGTTTTATTATGATTTATAATATTTTATGATGGAATATGTTTTATTTTTGTTATATTGTAATTTTGTGTATATTATTACATTACATTCTCCACCTTGCCAGGTCATGCCTGTAAAATGGCCATGTGGTCCAACATACTTAATGGCCAACCATATGAAATAAATTAATAAATACATAGATAAATAAATTCATCAATAAATAAATACATTGTGCTGATTTACTGGGCTACATAGTACAGAGGTACCATGATGTGTCATGGGAGCATAGGAGCAGAGTTCAAAAGCCTACCGAACTAAGACTATTCCTACTTGTCCACTAGTATACAAAATGCATTTTATATGGTAAACCACTGCTCACTCCACCATCAATCCCAATACTCATTAGTCCTGCTATCACTAAAACTATTAACAAATCAGTGACAGGAATAAAGGAAAAACCTCTGCTGTATATTATCTGAAACTTCTAAAAACTTGGCATAACCTTTTGATGGGCATATGTGGTAGTTATGTAAAAGCTGACCAGTCCTGCAGTATTTTTCGTGAACCACAGAAAAAAGTATTGCGGATTTACCGCATACCATGAAAAAAAAAAACAGTGTTATTCAGTGCATTTTGTTACCATGCTAGTGGTAAATCTGGGGTATTTTTTCCCATGGATGTTGGAAAATACCATGGTAACAGTCAACTATTATATAACTACTACTGCAGCTACATGATATCGATTTTCTTTTTTACTATATGAACAAACACAGAGATGTATACATGCTAATTCACTATCAGATTTAGGAATATAGAAAATCTGATATTATCATTTGATATCACTCCACCAAAGATTGAGTAAGAAACATTATCCACCAAACCACCTGAAGTAGTGTAAGTCACTGAAGAGGTTGACTGCATCCTATAAACTGATGAAGAAAGTTTGGATCAAGGCAATAGGTTCCAGATTCCATTTGGTGTGTAAAAAGAAAATGATCTCAATAATATAATTAGCAATAGGAATTCATATCTCACATTAATTTTTCAGGAGCATAACGTCATTGGTCACTATTAATTATTAAAATCTCTTTAATAAACCTACCATGAATGTGAGCGTGAGAATTAGGCACTAATTTCTGAATAATATATGACTGTCAGTGGATACTGGAGAGTTATTTGTTTTTTTTTTCATTGAATGCTAATGTACATCTGAATATTGGTCATCTTTTCTTGGTCTTTCTAATGTATCTCAGAGAGAAATTGTTATTTTTTTTATTACATGGAATTCAGAAAAGCATTTATTTTGAAACTAGTATAATGTTTAGTTGATCACATAATCTATGGATTTGTGGAAAATGAATCCACAGTTTTGTGGACAATGCATCCACAGTTTATGTAATCCACAAAATACTATTCTGCAGTTGTACTAATCTGCAGTTTAATTTTTTTTAAAGTACCACTGTCAGAATTTTGCAATGCCACAGAGTTATGTGGAATTTCAGAAATTCTCAGGAATTCTAGTGGAAGCAGAATTTAAAAATAGCAAACAACTCTACTGATTTGGTTTATGTAACATTTGAGCGGCAAGTACGTTACTACATATTACTGGCAATTACTGTAAAACTAGAAATTTTCACTGTCAGATAATTTCTGCTATATTCACTGAAGCACTAATTACTGCTAAAATAAATTTACACTAATTAGCCTTATTACACCTTTCCCATTATAATGAACGTGGTGCAAACGACTTGGTGGTAAATTAAATTTACGCAGTCACAGCTGAATTTGTGTTTGCACTAAAATTATTTTGTGTGAAAATAATCAGTTTCACAGTACATACTTAATATAGGGTTTTTCTTCCTACCTTCTTTTGTTGGCATAAGTTGGGCAAAGATTTGAGGGTTGTAAAAGAAGTCATTTATGTCTAGCAAAACATGTAAGCTCATTACTTAGTGAAAACCATATTGTGAATTCTAGAAACTCAGACCTCTAAATTAGAACTTGCAATAAGCTTATATATATATATATATATATATATATATATATATATATATATGCTGTAAATACAGTGGAGTCTGCTAAGATGTAAAACAGTGTCAGTGATTCCTGCATGACAAAGTGGATTAACTACCATTTAAATTGCAATGTTTCCTGTGGTAACTCTGCAGAATTCTGAACTGTGTATCTGTCTGACCCTCTATCTATCTATCTATCTATATATCTATCTACAGTATCTATCTGTCTGTCTGTCTGGCTATCTATCTATCTATCTATCTATCTATCTATCTATCTATCTATCTCTCTATCTATCTAGTTATCTGTCTATATTTCATTGCAGTACAACTGTGGAAATGCACCAGTTGGGGCTCAATTTAACACCACAAAATTAGGGAACTGTGGTATTAGGGTTTGCAACCCTAACTCCACCCACAAGCAGCAAAAGGAAAAGGCTTCACAAGAAACCACAGTCAGCCATCATCAGGTGAGGCAAACAACATAAAACAGTTTCCAGATGACACAAATGGAATAGCACTGATGTGGTACCTTGGAAAATATATATACACTGCAATTAAAAAAAAATACTTCATCAGTGCTGTTTAGAAACATAACAATGTGACTGCAGAAGTGGGTGTGTAAGTTTTGCAGTGTGGATGTGTATCTTCAGTCAGAAATATTGCTGTAACCTGGGTATCTTGGAGTTCATATATGTGGCTTCAGAAGCATTTCAGGCATACCAGCCCTTGTCAATGAGATAGAATACTTTTTTACTTAGGGGGCATAGCCTGAAAAAGAGAGAGTGCATTTTTTAAATATGAGTCAAGGCAGCCAGCTTATTCAATGCAGCATCAGGGCTGCTACTCACAATGCTGCCAACACAGGTTCATGAATCAGTCTGGGCTGCCACAGGGCCAGTGGAGAGAAGAAGACTATGTATATCAATGGATGATCACCTCCTATGGGGAAGGAGGAGGATCATGCTTCACTATGCAGTTGCCCTCATGGGATTCCTAGAGAGTGAAGTATGGCAGGTCAGCTAAAGGCTGGACAATACATTGTGATTGTATCACTGTGCCTTCTTGTTGCATGATATTGCAGGAGCATGTTGCGTCAACATCTAGGAGCAGGGCAGAACAATGTAAACCCCTCAACAGCTTGCTGATTGTAAGGTGCATCAGTAGAACTAACATCACTTCCCAGGCTTCTCCTCCAAATTGTATCTGGCTTCCAGTGAGGAAATGGTGCATCCTGTTGGTCCTCTCCTTGGGCATGGGCAGTCCATGTGGACTTTAGTGGAAACCAGGTAAGTCCTGGAGATGGAATAACCACATAAAAAAGTCCCTCCACATAGAAGCTGTGCAGTGTCCAATGCAGAACATCAGCTCTAAAATCCACATAAAAGAAAGCTGCAAACTCAGGAAACCAAATTAAGGTGCAAAGCAAAATGCCATTATTCACACAAACAAGCCTCAGACACACATACATTTCACAAGTCCTGAAGATGACAGCTGTTGGGACTGGGGCGGGACACAGAAGGTGGCTGAGCTAAGCAGTTAGTGGAATAAACAGTAATTACAAATAAAGAAAAGGTCATGACAGTCAAATGAAAAGATGAAGTGTCTTACATTGTTAGACATAATAGCCGAGCTCATTATATAGGCTGTGTATTTTAAGAGGCACGCTACTTCTTCAGAAGAAAACAAAATAATTACACAGTCTGTCATGTAAAACAGGAAATGCCCATCAGAACAATTATCCTTTTTAGCACACAGGCATTGTTTTATCAGCCCCCTCCAAATGTTTCAATGAGCAAGTTCCCTATAGTCACCAAATCACCCAAAAAAATTAATCTGACAGATGCTAAAAATAATTAGGTGACTTTTATTTCTACTATGCCCAAGAGGTTTAGTTAGAAAATTGGCTTGTTAGTACTGCTGTTGATGAAGATAACCCCTTTGCAGAGGTTGTGAAAGCAAGACAGTGTAATATAGAGACTGTGGTAAATCCCATAATTAAGTTTCATACATTGAAATCATTTGTTGGCAAAGTTTTCAATAAAGTTTGAGATGTGTCAGTTATTAAACCCACAGCAGGACATGACAGCAGTTAAGAACTGATTGAGGGAATTGGGCTACTTATGTAATTTTTATCCATTCATGGAGTTACAGTATCTGCTGCAGTATCAACCAGTCATCACAGTGGTTCAGGGATCAATCATGGAAAGAGTTGTGGGATGAGGGATAAACCTTTCAAAAACACATAACGTCAAAACATAGTAGAAGTCAAAAAGCATGAGGAAAGGAAAATGTTGAAAGAACAAATCAGGCATTCTAAATAAAGCAGCAGTTCACATTACAGTGAAATCATGTACATTTTTTTTTACATTTTAGATTACCTTTTTTCTCATCTTGTAAAAAGCCCTTTTTTCCTGTTTTTGAGTCTGCTATACAATTTTTTTTTAGATTTGAAATTATTAAAGGGAACATTTCTTTTAACATGGCTGTCCCAAGGTTTTCATTAACATATATTTTTTTTAACACCCATAGTTTAACATGACTTTTCTTGTGACTAACAAAAACTAACATGCAACAGACACTGTCTCCTGTCTTTATTGGACAATGGGTGTTTGAGAAGAGTTATAAAAATATAAAAGTAAACCAGGGATCACCATATTAAAAGGAAAACCCCTTTGTTTTAAATGTTTCAGTTATAAAAAAATGCTAAAGGAGATTTAAAATGGAGAAAAGGGGGGTCAATACAAGACAGTAGAAAAAGAACAATCTAAAATAGAGTGAAAAAGTAATATGGCAAAAAATTCACAGTAACAAGCATTGCTTCTTTAAATCATCCCACAGTAAAGCATTATCCTCAAATTTGCAATAATCAGGCTTGCCAATAAAATGCACACCAGCTGGTCTAATGTACCCCTGACAGAAAAGCAAAGGGGGAGGGGGGAGAGGAAAGGGGAGGGTAGGGGACATCAGATAGGTCAAATGACTAGGGACAGGAAAGCTTTCCAATTGGTCAAGGGAGCATTAGGGTGAGCAGAATTTTGAGGACTATATCAGATGCACTGAAGTGGAAGTTTGAGGTGGCATGATGGGTTGGGGCCTGGCAGGCTTTCGGGCTCTTGGACAGAGAGGCTGGACACTGTCGCCAATTTCGCTATGGCCCTGCCAGTTAACTTGCTTGCACGGCGGTGAGCAGGAGTCAGTTGGGGGCAGTCTCGGAAGATGGCATGGCCACGGGGGTGCAAGCCACACACCGACTACCACAGCAGGAGGCCTAGGGAGCCGGATGGTAGCTGGCTTACAGGGTGTGTCAGTGCAGTGGCGCTTAAAAGGTTTCCATAGCGGGGGTTCCCAGCTGTAGACAGGACAGTCGGACACATTGCTGTATGTTGCAAAGCACATAGAAGTGGCTTATAGTGGTGCGGTGTACAAAATCACTCAGGGCAAGCCATTACAAGGTGAGGGGACCTTGAGGTGGCACCAGAAGGGCAATGAGAGCCAGAGGCAGTGTGCATATATGGGAAGGTCGGTCCGGGCCGATGACCATTGGGGAAGGGGGGGCTCAGACAGCAACGTAGATGGCGAGAACCTCTGTGGAACCAGACCATATATAGAGGGGACCTGGGAAGATTGTTCTTGGTAGATAGAAGGCACTGCACTGCATGGTATTTAACTTGGCTATGTATTCACATGGGGGGCCAACATGGAAATATACTAGGCAGACTGCTAGTTATATCCACAAAGGTATGGTCTGCAGTCATATTTAGGGGGATACTTTTTGGAATATGTACTGTTTACACAGGTTTTTGTGCCATTCAGCACAAGCATTTGAGTGATGGTAGCACCACAGGAGGACATTCCCTGAGACGGTTTAAGGCAGACTAGTATGGGCTGCAGGGCCCAGATAGCACAGCGCCAGGCCCTGGTTAGAAGTCAGTGGGTCATACGGGCAATAGGTCAAGCCAACCAGTAGAGATAGGGTCCCTTTTTGAAGCACTAATGGAAAGGGGTGCTGATTCAGATGAGTTACACAATGGAGACATACCAGGGTAGGCTGTGTCAGACAGGTGGTACACTCACACATAGAAAAAAAAAAATCATGAGGAAGCATGCCTGTTATTTGAGGTCAACACAGCTTTTATTGATTTATTTTAATCCTGGGGTAACTGGGAAGGCCCACTAGGCACAAGTACCTGTTTTTAGGGGCATCCTGGGAGCACTGGATGGGTGAGTGACTTGCTTAGGGTCACAAAGTGTGCAGGTGGAGGTTGTAGAATCAGACTTGGATCTGGTCTGCCAGATGTACTAAGTTTCTTGGCACCTTGTTCCTCTAGCCTCTAGGCTATAGTACAGCTAAAGGGGCTGAGCTGTAAAGGGTGCACAGGGAGTGCATAGGAAGGTTATGCTTTTGTCCTTCCTCCAAACCGGGATGGAGGGGTTTCCTCTGAGGCCCCCTGCTGCATACATAATAGCTGTGAGGCAATGTTGTGTGGGAGGGGTGTCAAAAGAGACACATTGAAGGGGGAACAGGTCAAAGCAAAACAAGGGATGACTTCCTAGGGCTAGGGGTAGTTTCAAATGGTGGTCAAAGGTAGCAAGCCAGGTTTATTAAAAAAAGAGAGAGAAAGCAAAATGTAGTGGTGGGTGGGGGGTTGGTCCAGTGCCTGTACTGAGGTGAGTTGGTTGGGGTGGGGCAGTCAGAAAAGGATGGGACATGCCCCTAGACTAAATGGGAGGAACACAAAATCCTTTCCTAGGATCAACCAAAGACGGAATGAGGTGATGGTTGGGAGTGCAGCTCTGGGGGGGGGGGTTCAAATGGGGGAGAAAAGGGGCAAATTTGAGCCAGGGAATTTTTCTCCAGTGGGGGCGTAATAGGGCAGGGGGAACGTCGGGGAATTTCAAGCTGTTATGAGTCCTAATGGTCGACCAGGAGTAATTTCTCTAGAGGGGGCAAAGTAGGGGAGGATGAAGCAACCAAGTGATGTCAGGACAGGTTTAGGTGGCTTAAGGAGTTTTTCAGCTGTTAGCAGCTGGTGGCATTTGGTCCCCATTCAAATGCGGACAGGATCTGGTCACAAAGCGTAAGGTCGAGGGCACTTGGGAGGAGCACATACAAGGCTAAGCAGCCCAGACTGAGCTCCAAGGCCAGGCAGGTCAGCAGTATGCATGCGGGGGAAAAGGGAGCATACCAGTGGCACCCACTTGACATGGCTGGGACATATCTTGCCATATCCAATTAACAGGTAGTGGGCAAGAGTATTGTCATTAAAAAAAAAAAAAAAGGGAAGAAAATCTGTCAGCAATGATTGCCAGAGATGGCATGGGAATCCACTCGGGGCGGTCGTGGCCCAGGAGTGGGAGACTGGGGTAGGGCACAGAGAGATGTCCCGGAGGGTACCCGGGAACCTCGGTCACACCAGCAAGGTCTGGAGGGATCTTGAGGGGGGAGGGTAGGAAGGCTTCCTTCAGCTGGGAGGGATTTGCAGGAGGCAATAAAGTCTCAAGAATGAATTACAGGAGGCGATGTGGCACAGAGGTCAGGGGGACCAGAGTGGCAAGGCCCTGAAGGGGGCTGGCACTGGGTTTGGAATCCACAGTCCCCTCATGCACCAGTGCACCCTCAAGCGAGGACCTTAGTTAATAGAGATACCCCCAAGGCCAGCCCTGGGAGGTATGCCCAGTGCAGATGGAAGGGCGTTCAAGAGTGAGGCGTGGGCCCTGGGACCCCATGGGGCAGAGCCTATGGGGAGGTGAGGGCACAGATGAGGTAGGTAGTTAGGCTAGGGGAGTCCACCCACCATGTTGTTTTATGGCAGTGAAAGCATGCTAAGGGAGGGACACAGGCCGACAGAGAGTGGGAAGGCCAGGGGAGGACCTCCGGGGCCACAGTGGGCCAGCACCAGCCAGAGGCATGGCATGTTCACAGCCCCAGGAAAAGACAGTTTATACAAGATGGGACCCAGGAGTAGGAAAGGGGGAGCACACCTGGGAGGCACCCTGCAGGTCCCTCTGTGAACAGGAGCCTCGACTAGGACTACCCAGCCTGGGTGGCGGGGGGCACCAGCTCGGCAAGAAGAGGGAGGATCTTCGAACCCCTGGGGAATGTGGACTGATCCCAATGGGGATATCCAGGATCTAGAAGGAGTGAGGGTGTACCAAACAGCCAGTCTGGGCCGAGAACAGGGATTCGATGGGAAGAAGGACAACTGAGCAACAGCAGACAGAAGTGGGGGCTATTGGATGCAGATCCAGAAGGCGTAGACCAATCAGAGGTTGAAGGGCTAGCCCGGGGGGGGAATTAGCTGGCCATAGCAGTACAGGTAGGAGGGGTCCAGCCCCTGTGCCAGGTACTTCCCAGATAAGATGAAGGAAAGGTGCACTGGGAAGGGTGGTCAGGCACAGGGGTGCCAATTCTGAGCCCCAGGCTGGGGAGCCATGGGGGCCGAACAGGGAAGCACACCAGTAGTGGGGGCCCAACAGCAAGAGGCTTTTGGAGCAGCAGAGCAAGGACAAGCATGGAAGCTAGGGCGGTGGTATGCTATGACAATCATACTGTGGGGGCCATGAGGGTAGCCTCAAGGGGAGAAAGAGGGGCATGTGGTGCACAGGGCCCCAAATAAAGGAAGGAAAATGGACAACCTGGCCAGTGATGAGGGCTACAAGGGAGAGACAGGATATGGTTCTGGAAGGTGCCTAAGCCCCAGTGGTAGGGGCAAGTGTGATCAAACAACCGTAACCCAGGACAGAATGAGGAAGGGTCATGGAGCTGGATAGCTGTGGATGGGGGACAGAACAAAGTGGTGTGTAGAGCAGGCAGATGCCGGGTGGCTGGGGCTCCGGGGGAGGGTCATGAATGGGCAGGCCCAAGGATCCACAAAGTAGGCACTGGGGGCCAAGGGCAGATTGCAGGGGATTCATGCTTTTCCTCACATCAGGGATAGGCAGCAGCTGCCCTGGGCAGAAGGTCCAGGGGGGCCCGGCCTCAGCAACAGCAGTGCTAGGACACAGCATCGGAGGCATATGGGGGCCCACCCTCACCCCAGCAGACTCGACAAGGTCATGGTGGGTGTACCTGCATGCATGGTCAGCCTTGTGGTGGGGCTCCTAGGGGGTAGTGTGCCCCTGGGTGGGGGAGGGCAGGCAGAAACAGGCTGGCAGCAGTGTGTGAAGCTGATTAGAAGGTGTGGGAGTCCAGTCCCACCCCAAGGACATTTGGTATGGGTAGGGGATGTCCACAAGGGAGAGGGAGCAGGCCCAGCATGGGGCAAGTGCCCCTACTGAGGGTCGCAGGAGCTATGGGGGTAGGGGTGCTAAGGATGAGGGAAGGACCAGGTTTTTTCTAGGCCACAAGTGGGGAGCCCCATCATTCTTTGCAAGCTGGAGATGGGTCAGTGAAAAAGGGGGGGAATGAAAGAGAAAAAGGAGGGTGCAGGAGAGTGGGAAGGGGGTAGGCAGCACAGGCTGGTGGCAGAGGAACCCAGGCGTGGAAGTAGAGGGGGAAGGGATAGATATTAGGGTCTGGATCACGTGTCCAGACCTAGTATGGACTGGGAACTGACCCTGTGAGAGTTGAGCCTGGTAAGTGGGGGTACCTGCTAGTGGTACTAAGTGGTGGTTGTACCTGGTGGTGGTAGTAAGGGGGGTACCTGGTGGTGGTACCTGGTTCTGGTGATGATGGGGGGCCAGATCAGATGGTGTCCAGACCCCAAAGTTCTACAAGCAAGGAGAAAAGGATCAAGTCAGCAGAAGGTTTCCAGAAAGAAGAAGCAGAATGAATTATTGTGATGGTACTGTACTGTACTGTGTGCTGTATACTGTAAAAACTGAAGTTGGGAATGTAAATATAATTTGTGTGTCTTAATAAATATTGCCAGTGTGCATCCAACAGAAACAGTTGTGGAGAGATTTATTTCCGGGAGGGGGATCAGAGGACAATGGCTGTTCAGGAAAACCTGAAAATCTACATCTTGCATTCTAGTACATATAAATCTGAATGAATGTTGTACCATTGACAGTATATGCAGAGAAGTCACTAGCTGGCAAAAGTGTATACAGCTGAGGATTGCTTGTATGTGCAATAATTCTTCTGAAATTGGTTAAGAATGATATTAATAGATGAGGCAGCAAAAATAAGATGTTATATAGTACATGAGAGTATTCCATGTATGATCTCTTCATACTGGTCAATGATGATTGACTAGTTTTAGTAAAACAATATTCACCAGTGCATGGCAAAAGACTCTCACATGTTAGTATTTCATGACCAGAATTGTGGGCTTTAACATCTGGAATACCTGGTTGCATTTATTGCCATATGGTCCTACAGGGAACAACAGAATACATGAGCAGCATTTAGCTAGTCATGGTGGAGTGCAGTAACAGAATAATTAAATGACTGTTCCTTACAAAGCCAGTCTCTGACCCATCTAATTTACATCAGATAATTCTGTGATGACATGAAAATACTTTAAGTATGGTAAACTCTTGCATTAAAGAAGTCTTGCATATCACCATACAATGACTATATGAATGTGTATACTGAAGTACACAGGTGGTGGGATATTCAGACATGCACCAGAAGCAGAAGCAGGAGCAGCACAGCGCAAGTCCACTGTGCCATGGCGCACTGAACACAATATTCTAAGGTTGCACATGATGGCAAGCGTCAGTGCAACACAGCTGAATATCGCAGGGATGTGTCACAGCACAACCAGGGCTGCGCAAGGGGTAGAGGTGCATGTGCCAGGACACAGGACAACAGGTACAGCAAGAAGCATGCCACCAATGTGGGATAGACACCACCAGGCTGCAGAGGATGTCAGAAGGGAGGCATGGCAGGCACACAGCAGCAGGCCCCCGACCATGCACACCACAGCGGTGCACGGAGGCAGAGTGGCACCAATGGCCACTGGCAAACAGCCACCAGAAACTCCCACAGGAACGCACATGACATGCCACCTGGACCACAGCTGGCAACGCACAGGCCAACAACACACAACACACACGCCACACAACACGAACAGAGAGTCCATGGCCACCTCAGGGCACAGCCACCAGCCAATGGATGGAGACCACCAGGCACAACCCCCAGTCCATCCCAGACATACAACTCAGCCACCATGCACACCACTGCTGCATGGCTCCACATGCCAGCTGCCAAGCAGACACAGACACAGATGGCAAACCATAGGAAAGTGTATTGAAACAAGCATAAAACAACTATATACATATCAATAGGTAACTTGGTACAGGGAACAAGGAATGGGGAGGCCACATACAAACTGGGAGGCCGGAGAAGGGAGGCAGGGGGACAGAGGACATGGCTAGACAAGGGTACAAGGGACGGAAAGGCAGGGGGAACAAGGAAGGGAAACAGTAGCTGGCCAATGGGCCCTATGGGCATCCATGCCCCACCGGTGCCTGATGCCGATGTCTGCTCTGTGGCCTGCACAGTGTCTGTTGTAGCAGCGGTGCCACCTGGAGTGTGGCAGTGGTGACCCGAAGGATCCTCCTCAGGAGACTGGTGTTTACATCAGGGCGACTGACACCTAGGACAAAGGAGGGGACATGGTATGAGCGCATGGCTGTGTAACCATAGCCCACCCACCATGCACAGCAGACAGCGGTGACATGTGCCCCTGAGGTGGCACACAACCTCCCGCAGTGTGTGCGCACACATGAGTCACCAACCCAACTATCCACAGCCATGCAGAACACTGCACACCAACACCACCCATGTGCTGCACACCACAACTATGGCAGCCAGGTGACAGAGCTAAGTGGTGAGATGGCAGTGGCACAGCTGGAATCTGGGTGCACCTACAGCCCACCTGCGGCAGGCACACACATGTGCTACTGTCACATGGGAGTGGATGGTCAATCACAGCGGGGTTGTCACTGTGTAAAAGCTGGAGTGCAGGCATGTTAAGCTGTTGTTCAAGACAGAGTCAGGACAAAGTACAAGCACTATATACTCCCATCTCCCACCAAGCTACCATCTGCATCTGCAAGAGAAAGGACTGAAGAATCGTGTTGGTGGCAGTGAGTGTCTTGGCTTTGCTGCAGCTTTTCCCCTCCTCACCCTGAGATATGTATTCTGAAAAAAATATCTCAGGCAGAGGATGGAATTATTCTGTACCATTCTGTATTGAAACATGGAAACAAAGGATGTGCTGGCAGAAAAAGACCACTTGGCCCACCCAGTCTACCCAGATGGTCCCTGCCCCACCCCCACCCTGCACAACATCATACCTTGGAACAGTGCCTACATGCATGCTGCAGTGCACCCTGCACCTGTCCGGCAGCACCGCCCATGCGGCCTGCATCCTGCACTGAACCCCTGTGGTGACCCACCCTGGTCCACCCACAGTGCCAGCCAACCATGCCCTCCTTCTATCCTCAGGGCCTAGTAGGGAAACATGGAGAAAGACACATCAATACCTGGCAACACCACATGCCCCCCCAGCACAGCATGCCCCCTGTCCCAACGTAGCTGCAGCACAGTGGCACAGCATACCCATGGTGCACTGCCATGGCCAACAGAATGTGCAGCCCCAGCCACCCTCCCCCCACAGCATGGTGTGCCACCCTGCCGGCCCTCACAGAACACTGGATGGGCACGGACATGGGCGTAGTGCACTTACCTGGACGTGGCACAGCACCCTTCCAGACATGTGCCAGTAGTGCCCGTAGCCTCGCAGGGTCCCTCCACTGCAGGTTCCCGTAGCTGTGGCAGCATTGCTCACTGCTGTGCTGTGTCACTGTGGCCTCCTCCAGCCCCTCAGCCACCTCCTGCCACACCTCCATCCATGGCCGATTCAGGGGCACCTGGCCGAACAGACTGGCTGCATGTGGCTCCATAAGGGCCACAAGGTTGACCAGCTCCACTTGTGACCAGTTAGGTGCCCTGGCACTGCAGCAGCATGGTATGGTTGTATAGGCAGTAGCACAACCAAAATGGTGCCAGTAGCGCATGAGCCAGACGTGCTGGGGGTGCGCGACTCACTTGGTAATGCGCTGCCATCACCAATCACACAGCCACAGGGCTGCGTGACACAGCTGGTGCAGCACTGGCACATGCCTCAGGTCACCTGGAGGGTCAAAGGGCACTCATAGGGTCAAAGGTTGGCACACGCACAGTGCGCGATGGCACGATTGGGCTCACCATGCATGGGGCACAATAGGGGCATGTGGGCCCCACAGTCCATGGGCCAATAGTGACCGGGCACCATAGGGCATACAGCGCACGAGTGCCACATGCCCAATAGCAGCAGAGCACTGTGCCTCATATAGCACAGTGTGCATAGGCTGCACCAGTGACGTACACGACGGCACTGCACGCATGCACACTGCCGGACCTATTGCACACGTCACAATGTTGCGCCATGGCTTGTGCATGTGCAACACCAATGTGCCATGCACGATTTCATGCTATTCAGCTGGCATATGCAGATTAGCAAATCAGCATATCCGCGGCACTTCAGAGGCATTTGCATCTCATTACAGTTACGCATCCCCTCATTTGCATGTGATGCACTATAAAGGCACCATGGGACTGCACAGGCTCTAGATCGGTATTGCATCCTTCAGAGGTAAGCCACCAGGCTGTGCGTCTGTTGAGACAGTGGAATGGGAGGGCGATGTGAGTTGTAGCCATCACTGACTACATATTTCTTCCCACAGGACTAAGCATGACGGAACATGATAAGGTTGAGGGGCGTGGGCCTGCACGGAAGCGCAGGCCCAACTTCACGAGGGCAAAGTGCGATGCCCTATTTGAGGCCTACCTGGACCAGGAGCCTCTCCTGAGTGGCTTTACAGGTGCCCCACAGGCCCGGTCAACAGCATGGGAGAGTATGGCCAGGACTGTGAACCAGCAGGTCATCCATCAGAGGACTGCATAGGAGTGCAAGAAGAAGGTCAGCACAGACCGGAGGCGGATTAAGGATGAGGTGGCTGCCATCCAGGCTGCAAATGCTGCCATGGGCGGTGGACAGCCTGACGTGCTACAGTTGTCACTGGTGGTGAGTTCAAGACAGGGGGCAGCCCATCACTGCATGATAGGTGCGGCAGCACCTGGGGCAGGGGCGCAGGGGTGTGTGCCAGCAGCAATAATGCGACTGTGTTCCCTTTCAGTTCTGAAGCACCTGCAAGCAGCGGCAGGGGTGGAGGTGTCCACCATAGGAGCTGTCCTGGACCTGGAGGACCATCCTTCCACCACCACTGGTATCTGGGGCCAGACTGCAGGCAGCCAAACTCCACTGTCCATCAGGATGCCTGTGGCGTGGTTGCGGATGAGACCCTGGCTGTGTTTCAGCATGACGCCAGCCAAGGCGTCCAGTATGCTGAGACACAGATCAGGGTGGGGTCCAGGACTGATGATGATGTAGCGATTATCCTGGATAGTGGTGTTGCCATTCAGGGGAGGTACCCATATCACACGCCCACCACGGCAGTGCAGACAGTGCTCTGGTGGTGGTTGTCCACCCACCGGCCCCCACACCCGGTGTTGCTGTGGGCGCCGTCGGTGCAGCACAGGCTGATGGGGTGGCAGTGGTGGTTCAGCTGCACCAGCACTGATTGGTGCACAGCTGCTGGAGGGGCAGCAGCAGTAGCCAGACGATGTCGAAAGGGGGCCGGGAGCAGTGGCTGCCAACAGTGTACCGCAGAATGAGCAGCCTCAAGAGGCCCCACTGTGCAGCCCCCACAAGTGTGGGAGGCTGGGCTGCAGGGTTGAGCACCACCCATAGGTCAGCACAATGCCCATGCCCCCCAGGGTGCTGACCCCTTGACCAACCACACCCTTCTGCTATGGGCCTCCATGGAGCAACAGGTGCTGGTCGTGGCAGGGGTGCATGCACTCCACACAGAGCTGCACCAGGCCGCAGGGAGGCGTGACAGGGACTATGAACAGCTCTTGGCTGAGACCACACATATCCGGGAGGACACAACTGCAGCCCTGGATCGGCTTACCGCTGTGGTCATGGCCAGCCTAGCACCACTGGCCACCCTGGTGCATGGCCGTCCACTGCAGACCCTGCAGAGTGCATTCTCCACCCTTCGGTCAAGGCGTTGTGACACCCCCTATGTGTCGACACCGGCATCCACTGTGGGCATTCCAGGAAAGCCTGCAAAGGGCATGTTTGGGAACCTGCAAACACCTGCGAGGGACCGGTTGCATTCCTGCAGTGACACACCTGGAGGACTGTCAGAGACAACCTCTGTAGCTGTCGCACAACCCGCGTCTGCTGGGTGGTCTCAGCAGGGTCGTCCACGTGTCCACGGTGGCTGTGTGACCACAGGGTGGTCCTGAGCCACCATCCTCCCTGTCCACTGTCTGCCACTGCCCCGTGTGCACATTGGTGTGGCATGTGCGTGTGCATTCCAGGGACATGGCATCCATGGTTGACACCACACACAGGCCTTGTGCACACACACCTGGCTGCTGGTCACTGTGGTATGTGCATGATGATGCCAACACAGTGCCGGCCGCTACTGTGCACCAGTGCTCAGTGTCTGACACACACCCGGCGGCAACCTCTGGGAGTGTGCATAGCAGGTGCCTGTGTGCATGTGCGTGTGTGTGTGTGGGGGGATGGGTGTGGGGGTGTATGGGTGGTGTGTGCAGTGCTGTACAGGGTGCTTCCACGGAGTCCAGTCCCATGACCATCCACGCTCCCTTCCAGCCGTTACTGTCATGGGGCCCGCCCTTGCATGCCTGAATGCTGTTCCATGGTCCCTGGGACGTATGTTTGTGGTCATGTTCACCTACCTGCATGCACCATAGTGCTCCTCCGCAATTGTGTCCCAGTGCTGCTGGGCCATCCTGTTCAGCTGGGGTTCCCTTTGCCCGAGGAGGGGGGGGGTTGCTCACCACCACCTGGCCCGGCGGCAGCTTTGTCCCCACTGCTGTTCCCCTCTTCAACCTCAATAGCTATCCTATGGTCAGTGGCCATGTTGTGTAGTAGACAGCAGGCCAGGAATAGGCCACAGGCCTTTGAGGTGCTGTACTTTAGGGCACCACCAGACCTGTACAGGCAATGGAACCGGGCCTTCAGCAGCCCAAACACATGCTTGATGATGTTCCGTGTGCTGGCGTGTGCCTTATTGCATCGCTTCTGCACTGGGGTCGACGGGCACCGGTATTCGGTGAGCAGCCAGGGCTGGAGTGGGTATCCGCTGTCACCTGTGTGTTGTCATGTGTAGTTAACATTGTGGTCTGTGTAGTTGCACCCCCTCACTTTCCTGGCAACACCCTCTGATGCCCCTGGCTTAGCATCCCCACACCCTGCCCTGTTGTGCCAGGCTGCCCATTCCAACAGCATACTCACCTACTAGGTGGCTGATGGGGATGTCCCCACTCTTGAACCTGTGGCACAGTGCTGATTGGTGCCAGATGAAGGCATTGTGTGCTCCACCAAGGTGTGTGGCATAGACATTGATTATGCACTCCCTGGCATCACACACCACCTGGCAGTTGACGCTGGGGTAGTCCTTCCTGTTGATGTAGGCTACCCCTTCCAGGCCAGGTGGTGTGTAGATACCTACGTGGGTGCAGTCGATGGCTCCTAGCATGCCAGGCATACGTGCCACCCTATGGAACTCCTGCATGTTCGCTGTACGCTCTGCCTGTGTGCTGGGGAAATGGATGTATTCCGCAGCTTGTGACAGCAGTGCATTGAGGAATTGTGTGAGGAGCCATGACGTGGCCAACTAGGTTATGCCTGTGGTATCCCCTGTTGGTCTCTGGAAGGTACTCGTGGTGAGCAGGCACATGATGGCCGTGACCTTGGTCTCCACCGACAGATCGTGGCTCCGTCTTGTGGGTGCCTGTATCTCATCACTGCACATCTCACAGAGCTGCGTCAGAATTGCCCAGTTCAGGCGGTACCAGCCCACAATCCCTGTATCACTGTACTGTTCAAAGGTGGTGTGGGTACGGTACCACCTGTTCCGGGCATACCACTGATGGGCCCTTCCACAGCCGTGCCGGTCTGCCTCCTGCCTCCTCACACCTCTCATTACTGCCTCCATCTGGAAGATGGCACTGGCCATGGCCTGGGCTGTCCTGCCCCCCCGATCGGCTGTCTCCCCAGACACCCCCAGCTGTATGCCAGTGTGTGTCCCCCTCCGTTGGGCGCACACCTGTGTTTGGTGTTCCCAGCTGGAGGCCTGTTGGCTGTGGCCTCTGCCTCCCACCCATCTAGGCACTTTTGCTGCCCCTCCTATGCCAGGTATCGCAGACACACGCTGATGATGTTGCCCCTCACCTGTCTCACATTCACTCACACAGTCGCTCACACATGCAGGCACAATCAGTGTCACACTCCCAGTCACACATTCGGTTGCACTTCCTGCCCACCTCTGTCTCTGTCTTGCACCCCTCCTACAGTCCTGCCTGCCCACTCACTCTCCCTCTCTAATGTTCCCCTGTGGCACAAGTCTTTGTCCCTTGCTTGCTCCCTCTTTTTATGGGCTCAAGTTTACTCTGCACATGTCCCTGTTGCTCCGCGCTTGCGCCGTTTGCTTGCTGTTGAATATCGTACTGGGCCACTTATTCATGGCTACGCCCCATGCACTTCACATACATTCATTAGGGTTGTGCATTGGCACACTGCGATTTACACAGCGCAATGGCTCCTTCTGAATATCACTCTTTGGCGCATTTCCGCACTTGCGCAGGCACGTCTCAGTTGCGCCATGCATAACTGCTTTGAATATCCCACCCAATGTATTTCCTAACATACTGTGTGAGATTACAAACAGTCATGGACATATGGGTCAGTGGGCAGATGACAGACATGGGACTGTTTCCTTTTTAGGTATGTTTTGACCATCCATGTATTTCTCCTAATAGGGCCCAAACTCCCCTACTGTAAAAGAAACAGGCAGCAGCATGATATGCTATTGTTTTCAAAAGGATGGTATTCATATATTTTCTCAGAACACTAGGACTGGCTCAACAAATGGTTGATTGTAAAAGAAAACTGAAACACAACATTATAGTCACAGAGGAAGACAGAACTACTGTTAAAATGGTCAGCATGGGCAAATGTACACGCTGCACCTTTCTTATCATACTGGTGAATCTGTTAGTGAACACAGCAGAATAAGACATTGTGGGCAGTGTAAAAAAAATCTGTAGTCACTTTTTTCACTGAGTCAAAGCCTGCAAACCAAAGCAATGTCTGCAGCATGTTACACATCTCCCTAAAATTATTCTAAAACAGGACGTATTGATTAGGCTGATTTCTACATACATTAAGCAGGTTCATGAAGCAGAAACTTAGTATCCCTCATTGCCTCCTGATCCACACTTTTTTTTTTACAATCTGTTTATTAGCAATAATATTAGACAACACAAATAAAAAATGTTTTTTTCAGCAGAGTAAAATCAGTATGAGACAGTATGGAGGTACAGTACTGAGGTGACACCAAGTTATTCAAATAACACTCGTCAAATGTTTTCAACACTACTAACTGCAGGCCTATGTACTTTATGCATTGATTTATTTATGAAAAAATAATTCTTTCCAGAGCCACTTCTAGAGGGCCCAAGAGTGTCTCATAAGCCTTCACTTTTTTTTTTTTTTTTTACGTTGTACTGAGTCTTTTCAATCTTCATACATTTTAACATCGCATTGAACCAGTGGCTTATTTTAGGGTGTGCCTCAGTGAGACAAGCTTATACCACAATGCATCTGCCTAATACTAGGACCAGGAGGCAGAGGAGGTGCCTGTAAAACTTGCCAGTTGGGCCTTCGGGGTTCAAACCTAGAAGGACTTTTTCTGCATTACCTGAATATGGGGAATTAAGAATATTAACTAATATTCATACTATGTATCTCTAAAAATACTTCCACACTGGAGCACTTCCAGATGATATGGTAAAAGATGCCTTCCATTACTGACATTTGAGGCATAGATGTGGTCATGTCCACTGTGTGGGTCAATAATGGTGTGAAGGATACCTGCTGTAGGAAATTAAAATACATCTAGCAGTCTACTGCTCAATGAGCATCAGGCTGACCCTTTGGCTGCCTTTTCCCTATATGACTCTGACTAATATAAAATACCCAGAACCTACTTCCATTTTATGGCTGTGTAGGTGGAGTCTGCAGCCATTTTGTGAGAGCTCAGAAAACTGAGGTGTCAGATCAGGCCCTGGAACGTTTCTGTTTTGGGCTTTCGGAATGATCCCCTTCTGAAAGTGCAAAATGGTTGGTACCAGTCCACCATGGTGGCACTATTTTGTCGGTGCTGTGGCACTTCCATATTTGGCAATGCACTGCACATGTACACATGTCACGCATGCACCATTTTGCCTGACACACCTTTTTGGGAATGGCATATGCCATTAACAAGAACTACGTATGCGTGACAATGGCACATGTGTAGTTCTGTCAGTGCTGCCATCTTGTGTGCGGCATTCACACACATTCGGTGGTAGTTTTTCCCCAGTGGCGGCACTCCTACAAGCTTACCGCAGATGTATCAGCTCTGGCTAGATCTTGTTCTATTAGGTGTGCATGGCATCCCTGCTCACTCCCCAGTAGTATGGCATAGAACTGTTTAAGTGAGCACAGAAGAGAGTTGTTGCTGAAAATTATTCTTTTAACTGGATACCTTTGAGGGGGTTGTTTGCAGAGATTCCAAGAGTTTTTATACCTGGTATAGGACTTGTAAGCAGGCAAATAATCTCTTGGCATCAGTTTATGAAGACAGCATAGGAACTAAAAAGAGTGCATGGCCCTCCTTCAAATAGATCTGGCACTCTGCTTAGGCCACTGCTTTTCCAGTATTGCATAGCAATTTTTGTAGGTTCAGAAGGTTCTGGAAAAATTCACAGGCTCTGTAATATTGCAGCCTCTAGTGACAAGGACTTAGTGTGGCCTTTGAACTTGTGATCTATGAGACTGACTCTTGCTGAGGGTCTTAGAAATGGGTTTTTTACCCATTTGTCTTTTCCATCATATACTGTATTGTGTGGCAAAATCTGTGTGTGTATGACAGCCTGTTATCTGAAAATTAGTAAGATGTTTGACTGCAAGAAATGAGTTATTTAATTTCTTAATCAGGCCGCCACTATGTTTGTGAGAGCAGTGCAGGGGAGCGTTTGGCCCCTCAAGGTGCCTTCCTCTATGCCCACACATGCAGGGATTCTTACCCTCAAATCTGTGTGTCTCTCAGAACAGACAACTGGGCAGCCAGATAGTAAAAATCTGGCAGATTTAGGCCTCCATCCCTCCCTGGGTGGCCTCTGCAGGGCTGTATGTTTCACCATGGGTCTTTTTCCCTGTCAAAGGAAGGTGGTGAGACTGCCTCTAGTTGCTGCAAAGAACGTCTGTGACACATGGATGGTAGCACCTGTAACATATAGAGACACTGTAGCAGTAGGCACATTTTGACAGTGTTTAACCTGCCCATCAGGGTGAGTGGTACTGTTTTCCAGCTGTCACAGTCCAGTTTCATGTGCTTGAAGATAGGGTTATAGTTTAGGCTCCATAAGGAAGAGAGAGCTTCCTTGGGAGGAAGACTGCTACGTACTTCAGAAAGGTAGAAGGAGGGACAGCAGTGCATCTCACTTGTACTGTACTGTGCTTGCCCCCCCTCCATTGTGGTGTCTAACATTTAGCCCAGCTTAATTTTGAGTCTAGAGCAGGGACCATAAAGTTTAAATATTCATCAGAGCTGAGACTGCTACATCTGTGTTTGCTAGGTAGAGTAGCACATTGTCTGCAAACAGGGAGATCCTATGATGAACCAAGTCTGCCTGGAGACCTTATATTTCTTGTTCCTGGCAAACTGCTGTTGTTAGAGGCTTGATCATGAGGGCATAGGGAATGAGAGACAATGGGCATCCCTACCAGTTG
Source organism: Neoceratodus forsteri (assembly GCA_016271365.2). Taxonomy (NCBI): domain Eukaryota; kingdom Metazoa; phylum Chordata; order Ceratodontiformes; family Ceratodontidae; genus Neoceratodus; species Neoceratodus forsteri. Next base: position 1,433,669,885 of record CM028131.1, on the reverse strand, counting down.
CCACACGCTAGTAGGAAGGGGGTGGAAAGGTGGCTATTTCTAAGGGCTTCAGATATGGGGAAAGAATACCATGCTTTTAACCATGATACGAGCCTGGGCCCTAGACCATACCAGGATGGCAAACACAGAGGGCCACTTAATCCATTCAAAGGCCTTCTCTGCCTCAAGTGCCATGAGACCAGGATGAATGCCCTCCCCCGCCCCCCAGCCATCATTCACTGAGTGACACTTTGAGTGACACCTTGGCTGAATCACACTGATTGAGTTCTTGAGTCACTTCTGAAGGAAAGAATAGTTGAGTACCTAGAGGTCAGTGGAGCACAGGATCCAAGGCAGCATGGGTTCACAGCGGGAAGGTCATGTCAGACGAATCTAATAGATTTCTTTGACTGGGTGACCAAAGTAGTAGACCAGGGAGGGGCTGTGGACATGGCCTACCTAGACTTTAGCAAGGCATTTGACACAGTCCCACACAAAGATTATTAGTCAAATTAACCAGCCTAGGAGTGGGTCCCAGGGTGGTAGCCTGGGTAAAACATTAGCTGGACAACAGGACACATAAGGTAATTGTAAATGGAGTCCACTCTGAAGAAAGGGCGGTTACTAGTGGGGTACCGCAGGGTTCAGTATTGGATCCAGTCCTTTTTAATGTCTTCATCAGTGACATTGCAGAGGGACTGGAAGGAAAAGTATGCCTTTTTGCAGATGACACAAAGATCTGCAACAGGGTTGATAACAAGGAGCGTGGAAAGGATGAAAAGGGACTTGGCAAGGTTGGAGGAATGGTCAGACGTATGGTAGCTAGGATTCAATGCAAAGAAGTGCAAAATAATGCACCTGGGAAACAAGAACCCAGGGGAAGAATACACAATGGGTGGGAGGTAGTAACAACAACAAAACAGGAAAGGGACCGGGGGTAATCATATCAGATGACCTTAAGGTGAGCAAGCAATGTGAGAAGGCAGTAGGGAGGGCCGGGGGTATACTGGGATGTATAGGGAGAAGCATCAGCAGCAGAAAACAGGAAGTTGTTATCCCTCTGTACAGACAGTTGGTGAGACCCCATCTGGAATACTGTATCCAGTTCTGGAGACCCCATCTCCACAAGGACATAGACAGGATAGAGGCAGTCCAGAGGAGGGCAACTAAAATGGTGCAGGGTCTGCAAGAGAAGCCGTATGAGGAGAGACTAAAGGAGCTTAATATGTATACTCTTGAGGAAAGAAGGGAGAGGGGGGACATGATAGAAACTTTCAAGTACCTCAAGGGAATCAACAAAGTCCAAGAGGGTAGCATCTTTCAGAAAAAGAGACTTGCAAGAACAAGGGGACACAATTTAAAGATAGAAGGAGGCGGTTCAGGGGCAATGTGAGAATTATTTTTCACAGAGAGGGTAGTGGATGCATGGAACAGTCTTCCTGAGGAAGTTGTGGGGTCTAAAACTCTGGGAGAATTCAAGAATGCATGGGACAGACATAAGGCAATTCTTGTGGGGGGCAGGAAGATATAGGCTGTTGGTTAACTAGGATCTGCAGCTTATCCTGTAGGTAGGGAAATGGGCAGACTAGATGGGCCTAGCAGTCCTTATCTGCCATCAAAGTCTATGTTTCTATGTTTCTTAATGTTGATTTTGCTTACAGGCCCTTTACAAACCTCCCTGATCTGGCTGTATCATGTGGGGAAGGACTCTCTCAAATCATTCATTTATAATGTTTGCTACAGTTTTGCATTGTAGGAGCCACACAAGGTGAGTTAATCCCCCTGCTTGGGCAGGACAGTTATAGTGGCCAGGTAGTGGGTTGGTGAATGAGAGTCACCCTCAAAGGCCTTCACCACCATATCCTCTATGATCCTGCAGTTCCTCCCAGAAGAGCTCATATAACTCCACCAGTAAGCCATCTGGACTGGGTGCCTTTCCTGTAGTTGAAGTGTAGACTTCTCTGTGGAGCTCTTCTTTTGTTATGCCTGCAGCATGCTGCTATTCTTCTACTTCTTCTGTTACATGGAAGGGGGAGTGATTTTGCTCAGGAGGGTGTTAGAGTCAGGAGTCTGAATTGTAATTTCAGACAAGTAAAGGGTTTCATAATATTCTTGAAATATTTCACTGATTTCTGCCTGACTGATCATCCGGTGACCATTTTGGATTACTAGCTGGGAGATAGTTTTAACTCCCTCATGCTTTTTAATCTGACATGCTAACCATTTGCTTCCTTTGTCTCCTTCAGAATATGCCATTGTTTGAGATAGGAGCAGGTTTCTTTCTGTCCTAGTCAAGGTTAGCTGCTTTAACTGCCACTTCACAAAAACCAAGACCACCCCATTCCTGGGTGTGCTCACAGAGAAAAATATATAAGTATCCAAACACTCCAGCACTACCCACTGCATAACAAATACCACAACCACACTGTAAAGCTCAAACAATTCTGAGTTCATTCTTCAGGTAGTGTGTGGAATGAGGGAGACACCAGCAGGACCCCACCAAATCCTAGTGGATGCCTCCCTCTAAAGCGTAAATAAAGCTGAGTTTAATTCATCAGGTAGTGTGTGGAACGAGGGAGACACCATCAAGACTCCACCAACTCCTACCTGGTGTCTCCCTCGTTTGTGGTAAGAGGTCCACACACTACCTGATGAATTAAACTCAGCTTTATTTGAGCTTTACAGTGTGGTTATGGTATTTGTTATGCAGTGGATGGTACTGGAGTGCTTGGATACTTAACTGTCACTTCTCCAGATGTAGGACCTGCAGAACTTCTGCTGAGGTCATCCTCATATTTACTTTTCTAAGGAGTTAACTCTCTCTCTTTCTGTTAGTGTTTCCTCATGTCATGACTCTCCTCCATTTTTGTAGGCAGCCACTGCAATGGACACTACTATCATATAAGCATTGAGAGCCTACCACCAAACTACTCTTGTAATGTCTCTCTTCCTGTTAGTCAACACAAATATCTTATATTGCCACTTTCATCTTGGATTAGAAACTGGGATCTGTGAACAGATTAGGGTTGACTCTCCCTTGTTTGTCAGGGGGTCCTCTTCTGCCTAGGGTTATTATTAAAGTGGCATGTTCTGAATGCAGAATTGAACCATATGAGGCAGTGAGAACTATGGATAGGATATCTGTCTACACCAGTGCCATGTCTGTTCTGGTACAGATCAAGTGGGCATGGGAATAAATGGAGAATTCTTTAGTATTTGTGGTGAAGTAATCTCCACACCTCATGAAGGGCCCTCTTAATCACTAGTTGGTGTAACATCACTCAGCACCTTGCACTTTGTGGGTGTGCGTGGGCCAGAGAGCTGACTTGTGTGTGATCTGGTCTCAGGTTATATAGTACTCCCCCCCTGAGAATCGGGACGAGGGAAATTCAGCCAGGGTAACTGGCAGTCTCTGATAAAGTTCAGGTTTATCATAGTCAGGCCCATCTATGGATGCCACCATGAATATCTTTTCCTCCAAACTGACCACTTAGATAGAATTATATAGAACCCCTGCTGGTCTACCAGCTACTTTATGATTGTTTCTTGCAGACCTCTTGGCTTTGTGGTGGAGCATGCAGCCTGTAGTTGCCCTCCCCAAGCCTTCCCCAGAGTTTCTACCTCCTCTTCCACTATATTCTTCTCCTATCAATGGTGCCCCATCAAATTTTTAACTTGTGCCCATGCCTTCTTCATCTTAACAACAGATTTTAATCAATTTACAGTCCAACTTATGAACAGTAAGTCATCTGCCATGTTAGGTTATTATAGAGATTTTTTCATTCATACTCCAGATTAAGTGTCCTGCAGTATTCTCCTGAGCCTTCCACCCACCAGCCCAGCAAGTGTAAATAGTTGCATCAACTTTGCTCTGTTTTTTTCTATAACTACAAGTCAAAGTATTTTCATAACTGTACCCCAGACTCCTCCTCCCAGCATTATAACCAGCAACATGCATAATAGCAGGAAGAATAGCAACCCTTCAGAATGTGAACTGTCCCTTCTCTTTCTCCCTCTCAGCAACAGATTCCAAGCCCCAAAACAGATTACAATCCCCCCTCCCACTTCATGAGCAACAGGCTTGTGATTAGGCAGTGAGCAACTAGCTCTGCCCTCTGTCCTGTTCTTCTCTCCGCTGGACCCCTGATGGACTCACAATCCCCACTATCTTCCTCACAGAATGAGCTGGACATGGGCTATTCCATTTAGTTAAGCTACGACTAGCATATATTTTGTTTAAACATCCTGTTTAAAAGAAGAAAGAAAAGAAGTCACGGTTTGCATTACAGAAAAAAGTCAGTAGTGGTAATCCGATCCTCTGAATACTTTACAGTTTTACAGGTGCCATTGTTTTTTAAGTCATTTAATTAGAACAACTAATCAAGAGTTCTTGACCATGCTATAGCAGGAAATCCAGTGGTCTGCATATACAGTATGTAAAGATAATGTTAGCATTCTTGAGATTACATTGGGAATCCCGAGTGTAAGTTGCTCAAAGGGGAGTAAGGTGGGGGGGTAATCCTCACATCAGGCAATGCTAATAGTTTGTAGCATGTTAAGTGAGAGTTTTTGAATTGGGGGAAGCATGTAGTCAGGACCCCTTTTCCCACCATGGCCACTCAACTATGCACATTGCAGGTGTATAAGTTCCAGAGCTCACCATCCTCATCACACACCCCATAGCAGCTCCTGTTACCAGGGAAAAGATCACAGATCTCCAGAAAGAAGGTCACCTGGGACCAGTGACTATCACATGGTATGGTTCAATTTGGCCACTAGAACTTACTGACTAACAGGGAAAGGATCACAGATCTCCAGGTAGAAGGTCACCTGTGAACCAGTGACCATCACATGGTATGGTTCAATTTGGCCACTAGAACTAAATCATCCCATTCCAAGGCAAAAATATGGGACTTCAGAGGAGCTGACTTTGATAAGATGGCGAACAGAGTTAAGCTAGCCCTGGCAAAAAGAAATACAGATGAGGGAGTACAGGCAAAATGGGCAAGCATTGAGGATGCATTACTTGAAGCAACACCCCATTGTGTTAGAGAGAAAAGGAAGTGTAAAAGAAGAAGGAAACCACTTTGGTTCTCAAAAACAGTAGCAGAAAAGGTCCGAGCCAAATGGCTGGCCTTCAGGAAATATAAGAGAACGCAGTAGGATGAAGATAGGGAGGCATACCAAACTTCCCTAAGGAAAGCAGGGAAGGCAGTAAGGCAGGCAAAGGCCCAAACCGAGGAAACACTAGAACAAACAGTAAAAGAAGGTGACAAGATTTTCTATAGATACATTAGCAAAATGAGAAAGTCCAGAGGGGGTATTGCTAAGATCAAAGGGGATAAGGGGGCATGTGATGAGGAGGGCCATGTAAAAGCATCTATCCTAAATAGATACTTCTGCTCAGATTTTACTGAAGAGAAGGTAGGGCAGGGCCCATAGCTCAGCACTGTGGACACAGGGGAAGGGAGGTGTGCACTAGTCCCATCACAAAAGAAAGGGTCCTACAAGAGCTAAATAAGCTCAGGGTGGACAAGGCAATGGGATCTGATGGCATACATCCCAGGTTACTAAAGGAGCTAAGGGTGGAACTAGCAGAGCCATTATCAGAACTGTTTAGTGAATCTCAGAACACAGGACAGGTCCCAGAAGACTGGAAAAGGGCTCATGTGATCCCGCTCCATAAGAGTGATAGAAGGGAGGAGGCAGGGATCTACAGACCAGTCCACCTTACCTCAGTAGTGGGCAAGATTATGGAGGCACTCCTTAAGGAAAGGATAGTGCAACACCTGCAATCCATAGGAGCACAGGATCCAAGACAGCATGGGTTTACGAAAGGAAGGTCCTGTCAAACTAAGCTCATAGATTTATTTGACTGGCTAACCAGAGTGGTGAACCAAGAGGGAGCAGTTGATGTCACCTACCTTGACTTCAGCAAAGCTTTCAATACTGTTACACATAGAAGATTGATTAATAAGCTGGGTAGGCTTGGGATGGGTCAGAAATTGGTCAACTGGGTGGCAAACTGGTTGACAGGCAGAAAACAGAGAGTGGTGATAAACGGTATACAGTCAGAAGAGATGCAAGTCACTTGTGGGGTACCTCAGGGATCAGTCCTGGGGCCAGTCCTCATCAATATCTTCATCAGTGACATTGCAGATGGACTGGAGGGTAAGGTTTGTCTGTTTGCAGATGACACCAAGATCAGCAACAGAGTAGATGATCCAGATGGGGTGGACAGAATGAGAAAATATCTGGATAAACTAGCAAAATGGTCGAAAGAGTGGCAACTGGGGTTTGATGCAAAGAAGTGCAAGATCACACAAATAGGGAAGAGAAACCCTGATGTCACCAATAGGCTGGGAGGGGAGTTGATGGCAGTCACAAGGGAAGAAAGAAACTTGGGCATCATCATCACCGATGACCTGAAATCATCCAAACAGACCACTAAAGCAGTAGGTAGGGTTTTGGGGATGTTGGGGTGTATTAGTAGGGGTATCACAAGTCTGAAAATGGAGGTAATAATCCCTCTTTACAAGACACTGGTTAGGCCCCATCTAGAGTTCTGCATGCAGTACTGGAAGCCACACCTTCGCAAGAACATTAACCAAATTGAGGCAGTCCAGAGAAGGGAGACCAAAATGGTGCAGAGACTGCATCAGAAAACATATGACAACAGATTAAAAGAGCTCAATATGTATACCCTTGAGCAAAGGAGGGAGAGAGGTGATATGATCGAAACATTCAAACACCTTAAGGGCATTAACAAGGTAAAAGAGTCTAACATGTTTCAATATAAGAAAAATAGCAGGACAAGAGGACACAGCATGAGATTAGAGGGAGGCTGATTAAGGGGTAATGCTAGGAAGTTCTTTTTCACAGAAAGGGTGGTGGATCCATGGAATGGCCTACCTCAGGAAGTGGTGGATATGAATACAGTTCAGAGCTTCAAACAGGCATGAGATAAGCATAAGGGAGCAATACAGATGCGTATGAATAGATAGGCCATTGACAGAGCAAATGCCGATGGCACATTCATAAGGTAGAAAAAGAAATGGGCAGACTGGATGGGCCTTGCAGTCCTTATCTGCTATCAGCTTCTATGTTTCTATGTTTCTATGTCATGCGTCATTCAGTTTGGCAAAATAATCACATTCCTTTCATTATGCTTATTCAGTTTCTGACTAATATTTCTTTATCATGCACAACATTTTGGCTCAAATCCCTAAGTAATATCCCCCTTCTCTCCCATTCTTGACTCACAGCAGTGTGGTTTTCTTCCACCAGTCAACAGTTCATATGGTGGGTCCCATTTGTCTCTGTCCCAGTTGTCCATCTGTTGCTGCTGCCTCTTGGTAAAAAAAATGCTGGTGCCTGGTTGGGGTCAATACCCATTCTGGGTTGTTTACCAGTTCTCCTGATAATTAGCTTGGAGGGTATGTGTGGGTAAACTGCCAGTTGTTTGAGTGCAGGTGCATGCTGACCTTGCTGAAGGCCTGCTGCCAACACTGCAGCCTCCTGCTGTAGCCCAGGTAAAGGGTGACTGTAGAATTGTCTTTTCTAAGTGGGTCTTTTATCTGTGCTGCTTGGAGGACCATCTGGTGATCTGGGTAGCACAAAAATTTCATAAAGAAGTGTTGCAGCCTCTTGTGCTGTTCTGGTCACTTGCCTGGGGATGAGTATGCTTGCTGGAGCTGTTGGCAGTAGTTTGGATGTAGGCCAACAGCCTTCTGTAGGTATTAAGTCAGGAATGTAACAGGGTCTGAACCTTTGAGCCCCAGTGGGAGTCACACAACTGTGATGCTGTTGCAGCACTCCTGGTTTTCATGGTTGTTTAGGATTTCTGCCATATTGAGTAGTTGTTTTTGTGCCACCCACAGTTCTGTTTATTGTCACCATGATCAGATCTGGGTGCTCAGCCATGTGCCGTTTCAGCTCTTGAATGTGGAAGCCATATATTTTTGTCATCTCCACTAAGGAATTCAATGTCTCCTGCAGGTACTGTATGAGAATTGCAAGTTAAGGGTCTCAAACCTGGCTCGCATCTCACAACATATATCATATAGAATCACTTCCACTTGTATGTTTTTATTTGGAGAGTGCTGCACCATTTTGACTGCCTCACTACTCTTGCTGCCAAGGTCAGGACCTTTGCACATGTGCATGTTTTTCCCTGGCTACAGACCTGTCTCCCTTACCAGTTTGCTTCTTTAGTTTAAAAGGTGTCTGCCCCTGTCTCCTTACATATTTTCTCTGTCTGACCATTAGAGATGCAAAGTAAGTAGGATTCATGTGCTTTTATCTGCTTTAGATGTAGAATGGCAAAAATCTGTGCTGTATTAGCTGCAGAACTCGGTGCCTAGGAGGCCATCTTATTCCATGGCTAGGCCACACCCCCGACCCACACAATTGATTAATATATTATCCTGGCTTAGAAATGTAAACAGCTGTTAACTAAAAAATGTGTTACCAATCTGGAACCATTTAACTAAGTGAATCTTTTTCTTTTTTTCTATCAATATTTTATTCTCCATGGTGTGTGTGTCTCTCTCTCTTTTTCCTCAACCAGCCCTCTCTCTCTCTCTCTCTCTCTCTCTTTCCTCAACCAGCCCTGTGACAGGGTTTGGATAAGATCCTGTCCCATTTGTTATGCAGTGAGAGCTAAAAGGAAGGATATATTCTGTCTTCTATTATTTTGTTTAAACTTACATTTTATTATTTTATAAAATAATGTAATACAAGCATAGAATCTCAGAGTGCCAATCAATACATGATAGACAGCAGATGTTAGCGATATGGTGAATGTCAGTCTCCCTTATGTTACAACTACATTTGGGAGAAAATAACAACATAAAGCATTGCTAGCAATGTTTACATTATAAGCCTGCAAGCAGTCAAACATGGGGCACAAATAAAGCAGAGATTAACTATAATATTCAGATACTGTATCCACTAGTGGGAAGTGATTTTGCTCCATGCAACATTTATAATGAAGAGATTAATTCCCATAGGCTTCCAAATGCACCAAATATTGACCCAAACATATGTATGACTTCTCAGCCACTATATGTGAGATTTTTCATGTCAAAAGGAAAAAATAACACTCTAAATCAAACCCAGTAATGTGATACTGTTCTTTATAATGTTCATTAATAAATGTAAGGCTCAATAGATAGTAAGAACAGTTCCCAAACATAAAGAAATGCCATTTAGTGAACAGCACATGTTGGAAATGTCCCTCTGTCTTCTCCTATTCTATCACTTGTCAATCTCTTGCCTGTTTGATGCACAATAAAATTTTCCTTGTGGCACTTAGAAATTAACCGCTCTGATAGGCCTATGATTTCCCCATTATTTCCCTTCCTTTCTTGCTGTTTTTGTTCTTTCATTCTCTCCGTGCTTCTTTGTGGTTAAACATATATGTGAATTTTTATGTGATCTCTTGGTTTGCAAATGTATGTAGCTTATAGTGTTGAAATTAATGCAGAAAGCTATTTGGGTTTATCTGGAACGCTGGGGGATAACCTTAAAATGCATTTTGACCTTCCACAAGCTTGTTTGCAGAGCTGTCAACATTAAAACCAGCTCTGACCAGAATGTCTTTATTGGCTACACCTGTTGAGAAGACTGCGTGTACTGGTTACAGGAAAGAAACTGACAAAGTTTGGTACATTGTATGAAAGCATGAGATATAGCTTAATGGGAACAGGATGCAGAATGTAATCGTCAGGTAAAAGCACCTTATCAAAAAAAGCAGTGCTTCTTTAGATAGAGAGAGAGAAATTGAGATTTAGATTTAGAGATATCCTCAGATGAAAGACTGTTTTGCTTGAACTGTCTGTAGAAGAACTATCCTGCAGGCTTGGTGATACTGAGGGTTGAGGTGCTGGATGCCACACCTATCTCCATGCTGGCAACTCATGTTCAGAAATGAGCTCGGGCTGCTGGGGGTTGGTGGGGGAGAGAGGATCGAGCAGCCGAAGGACTGTTTTCCTCTCTCGAGGGAGGGAGGGTAGTGTGTCTTTCTGCTCGCTGACTGCCCTCTAGTGATGGCCAGAGGGCAGTATGGGTTGGGAGTACATTTCCAATGTGCCTGCATCAGTGGGTGGGGAGAAAATGGAAAACAGATGAGAGCCCTGGCAGACACTCAATGTTGGCCACCATACCCAAGAGCCAACCCTGTAATCTGGATTGGGTCTGCAGGGGGAGGTGTAGTGTGCTGCCTCATTCCTGAGTCTGCCACAGGGGGAAATCCATGGGGGAGCTCTGGGGTAAGTAAGTGTGGGTTCGGGTGGGTCCAGAGAGAGTGTCCCTCCAGTAGGAGGGCTGAAGCCACCAGTCGGGGAGTCTCCCTGAAGAAAGGAGGATAAACTGTAAACAAATAAATAAATAACTATCTTGCATAATTTTATTTTATTTTATCAATAATAATAAAATGCTACTTGTGAATTTTATGATTTCTCCAGGGTTGCCTATGCTTCCTGACCTAAGCCATGACAATAGGTCCCCATCTGGACATGTCCACCACTGGTCCCATCACCTGACTTCTTTTCAGCTTAACTGTCTCTGCAGTGTCCTCTGCCTCTGGATTTATCAGGGGGGGCCCAGACATTGGTGTGGAGCCTATGGGGACCAGGCGGCAAGAACTGAGCATTTGTCAGAGTTTTTTTCTTCTTTTTCGCTTTGAGGCCCACATGCTTGTGAGGGGTCACACTTATGTGCACGGTCCTCCTCCACAGAGATGCCTCTAGTGTCTGGGCAGGGGGTTTTCCTCCCCTCCTGTGATCCCTCAGCACTGCCATTCAGATTTCTCCAGGTGACAGCCAACCTGCGAGACATGTATTGCCCTCTTCTTGAGGGAGAACAGCTGTACTAGGGATGCTCAGTCCTCACTTCCACAGCCATTCCAAAGTGACTTGCATTCATTCCTGAACCCAGGTCACTGGTATGTCAGACGTTAGACAGCCAGCTTCTCAGCCCTCCATGATGCTGAGCCTGCTTGGGTCAATGAATCTTAAGGTCAATTCTCAGATGGCATATTTAAAAAAATGAACTGTCAAGTACCAGCCCAGTGGCTCAGTGGCATAGCTACCACTTGTCATGATGGCAACCTGGGTTTGGGAGCAGATTTGGGGCACATGGGAATCATCCAAGGGAGAGAGGATTGAGGGTCCCATGGACTGCTCTCCTTTCTCAGAGGGGGGACATGACACACCACTCCTTGCTTGCTTGGAGGAGGACAGATGTCAGCACAGCTGGAGTGATAAATTAGGGAAGGCCTTATGCCAATGCATGCCTTTTCAGCATCAGCTGGCACATTACTGCATGACAGGTTGCCCAGAGAAAGAAAAAACTTTGTGGAAAACATCAGCTGTGTAGCATGAAGTCTCAAGCCATTGCAGGCTCTGCAACACTGACTAGGTACCTCCTCTGGAGAGAACTGCATCCCAACAACTCCATCATAAGTGATAATTTGTGGTGGAAAACCAGAGGAGAAAGGTAAACCCTAGATATGATGATGATGAGGCTTGGCAGACCAAGGTAGATAGGGGCCAATGGGTGTACCAGGGATAAATTTATTTATTTCAAAAGTTTTACTGGGAAAAGCATACTAAGCTGGTATCAGCTCATTTCCAGATGCACTGGGGAAGGGGCGGTTAGAGAGAAGTAATACAAAATATTCAAGTGAAAATAATATACTGAAAAGTGCAATAGTAATAAAAATAAAATACAACTCAATACAACATGAATTCATTAAAATAAAAAGTAAAATACATAACAGATTGTCCAGACATGAACAAGTCAGAGTGTAAGGGTAATATAAAGATATAAAACAATGTATTGTGGCCCAAGTGGAATACAGTACTGGGAGCACATATCATATAATGCAGTTTACCACCAGTCAGACTATGAAGGTACAAGACTTATCAGTGTCAGTGCTCAAATACAGAAACTTGTGAATTTTGTTGATAGTGAAAATTCAATAATTAAAGAAAAAGCTTAAGAGAAAAAATAATTAGAGAAAACCATCCAAGTCTGAGTAGCATAACAGAAAATGACCAAGTTTAAAAAAAAAAGCTAGAGATCATATTCACAGCCAAACAAAAGAAGTGTACTGTAAGTGGATCTTTACCAAATAAATCCCCCTCTGTCACAATCTCCAACAGATTTTCCCCACTTCAAAATGAGGAACACCCAGTCAAAATATACATAATTACTAGTTATTCAGAAAGACTAGTTATTGGTCATTCTATTATCACATTTAGTTATAATCATATATGTAGGAGTAACAAAGAAAACACTACTGTTACCTGTCTCTCAGGTGCTCAGATACAAGGGGTGAGAGATTCAAACTGCACCAGGCAGGGGCACAAGCCTGGGTGCAGCACACCTGGGCTATGCCAGGGCAGGGACCAGATGATATACAATGCTGCTGTGCCATGGCTCAGCACTGTTGAATATGGCACTGAGGGTGCCCAGACTGCCATTTGCCTGTCATTATGGGCTCATTTGCATGAGGTGCACTGATCCCCGGTGACTTGCACCTGGCACCCTTCCAGGCTGCAGCCATCAGGGCCCAATGCCCCCTTCCCCTCAGTGGGCACCACGCCCTATCGCTCAATTGTCATGAATGGCAGAAACCCCTGTTGGTCCAGTGGACCATACCTCTTTGCCTGATCGTAGGCTTAAGTGTATATTTTCCCTGGTGGTCCAGTGGACCCTACACCATTGCCCAATCATGGGCATATGAATGACAGCTCCCTGGTGGTCCAGTGGTCCAATCCTCTGCACCTGATTGCGGGCATGTAATGAACCATTCCCTGGTGGTCCAGTGGTACCCCCTCCCCACCCACCGACTGAGTCCCCCGCCACCCTGAACCCCCCTGGTCAGTGGTGGGTGGCAGCTCCTTGCCCACAAGCTGCCTGGCCACCTGCCAATTTACAGCATACAGTATGGCTGTACACCTATTGGTCCACTGTGTGGGCCAAGGGGCATGCAGACTGTACTGTACTACACAGTTCCAAAATGTGAGCAAGCATTCATTCACATATTGGGACTGTGTAGTACAGTACGGTCTGCACTCCCATTGGCCCTCACAGTGGACCAATAGGTGTACAGCCATACTGTATGCTGTCAGTCTGGGCGGACAGGCAGCTTGTGGGCGGGGAGCAGCCACCCCACCCGCCACTGACTGTGGGTTGGATGCAGGGTGGCAGAGACTCAGTGGGCGGTGGGGAGGGATACCACTGGACCACCAGGGAGTATGTTATATGCCTGCGGGCAGGCAAAGGTGTTCAGTCCACTGGACCACCAGGGATATTATTATTACATGCTCATGATCGGGTGAATTGGTGAGGTTCACTGGACCACCGGTGTGTGCTTCATTACATGCCTGTGATCAGGCAAGGGAGTGCGGTCCACTGGACCACCAGAGATTGTTATAATACATGCCCATGAGTAGGCGATGGGTAGGCGATGGGTGGGGGGGCACAATGCTCCCTGGGCAGGGGGCACTGGGCCACTGTAATGGGAGGTCGCATGTCCACCCATGGCAGGCAGCTGCTGTGCTGAGGGGGAGGAAATGGACAAGGAAATGATAGAAAGTATACTTAGAATGGCAGAAAAAGGGGAGCTATTGCTGATGGGTGATCTGAATATGCCAGATGTTAACTGGAGTGCAGTTGCAGCAGCCACTTCAAAGAGTGGGGTTATTCTAGATGCCCTATGGGGGCATACCTTAGACAACTAGTATTGGAACCCACTTGAGAGGGAGCAATCTTAGACCTGGTTCTCTCAAATGGAGATGGAGAGAGGATCACAGATGTAGAAGTGAGTAGCCATCTGGGAACTAGCAACCATCGAACAGTATGGTTCACAATAAACACAGCAATAGAGTCAAGCAATACAAAGGCAAAAGTACTGGACTTTAGGAGGGCTGACTTTTCCAAAATGGGTGAGAGCCTAAGGAATGCACTAGCAAATGGGCAGGAAGGAGGGGTGGAAGAACAATGGGGAGTAATAAAAACTGCCATCACAGAGATAACAAGCCTTTGTGTGAAGCAAATAAACAAAACAAAACGATGTAAGAAACCACTATGGTTCTCAAAGGAAGTGGCAGTGAAGGTTCAAGAGAAAAAGAAAGCATTCAGGAAGTACAAGGAATCACAGAAGGAGCAGGACAGAGAACTGTATCAGTTAAAGCAAAAGGAAGCTGTGAAGGCAGTCAGAACAGCAAAGGCCCAAACCGAGGAAAAGATAGCCAACTCAGTTAAGAAGGGGGATAAAACCTTTTATAGGTACATCAGGGAGTGAAGGAAGACCAAGGGAGGGATAGTGAGGCTTAATAAAGGGGAGGGAGGTGGGCAGAGGGTGACAGTGAAAAGGCAGAGATACTAAACAAATATTTTTGCTCAATATTTACAAATGAAGAGGGGGAGGTACCTAAAACAAACAATAGAAACACTCTGGATGCAGAAGTTGATACCAGCCCATTTACAGAAGAAAGGGTTCTGAAAGAACTCTTAAAACTGAAGGTGGACAAAGCAATGGGGCCTGATGGGATTCATCCCAGAATTCTAAAATAACTAAGGGTAGAACTAGTGACACCACTGACTACCCTCTTTAACAAATCATGGGAGGATGGGGTGGAACCAAGGACTGGAGAAGGGCAGATGTGATTCCCTTCACAAAAGTGGAGCAAGGCAGAAGCAGAAAACTATAGACCTGTTAGTTTAACCTCAGTGATAGGGAAAATGATGGAATCACTTCTGAAGGAAAGAATTGTCGAGTATCTAGAGGCCAGAGGGCACAGGACCCAAGGCAGCATGGATTCACAGCAGGAAGGTCATGTCAGACAAATCTGATAGATTTCTTTGACTGGGTGACCAAAGTAGCAGATCAGGGAGGGCTGTGGACATGGCCTACCTAGACTTTAGTAAGGCATTTGACACAGTCCCACACAAAAGATTAATATACAAGTTAGCCAGCCTGGGAGTGGGTCCCAAGACGACAGCCTGGGTAAAGAATTGGCTGGAGAATAGAACACAGAGAGTAATAGTAAATGGAGTCCACCTGAAGAAAGGGGTTACTAGTGGGTACCGCTGGGTTCAGTATTAGGACCGGTCCTCTTCAATGTCTTTATAAGGACATTGCAGAGGGACTGGAAGGAAAGTATGTCCCTTGCAGATGACATAAAGATCTGCAACAGAGTTGATGCACAAGGTGGGTGGAAAGGATGAGAAGGATTTGGCAAGGTTAGAGGAATGGTCAAATATATGGCAGCTAGATTCAATGCTAAGAAGTGCAAGGTAATGCACCTGGGAAAACAAAACCCAGGGAAGAGTACACAGTGGGTGTGAGATACTAACAACAACAAAAATGGAAAGGGACCTGGGGGTTGTCATATCAGATGACCTAAAGGTGGGCAAGCAATGTGAGAGAGCAGCAAGGAGGGCTGGGGGGATACTGTGATGCATAGGGGAAAGGCATCGCCAGTAGAAAACAGGAAGTTATTATCCCTCTGTACAGACAGCTGGTGAGACCCCATCTGGAGTACTGCATGCAGTTCTGGAGACCCAATCTCTGCAAAGACATAGACAGGATGGAAGCTGTCCAGAGGAGGGCAACCAAAATGGTGCAGGGTCTGCACTGGAAGACATATGAAGAGAGACTAAAGGAGCTTGATATGTATAGCCTCAAGGAAAGGAGGGAGAGGAGGGACATGATAGAAACTTTCAAGTACCTCAAGGGAATCAACAAAGTCAAGAGGGTAGCATCTTTCAAAAAAAGGAGTGTGAAAGAACAAGGGGGCACAATTTGAAGATAGAGGGGAGGGTGGCTCAGAGGTAATTTAAGGAAGTATTTTTTCACAGAGAGGGTTGTGGATGCATGGAACAGCCTTCCGGAGGAGGTTATGGAGTCAAAAACAGTGGTGGAATTCAAGCATGGATGGGACAGTCATAAAGGCAATTCTTGGGGGTGGGGGTAGGAAGAAGTAGGCTGCTGGTTAACTAGTATCTGCAGCTTATCCATTAGGTAGGGAAATGTGCAGACTGGGTGGGCCAAGCGGTCCTTATCTGCCATTAAATTCTATGTTTCTATGTTTCTGTGGGTGTCCCTGATTTGTTTCCAGTTTGAACGGGCTCAACATTGTGCCCCCCCCCCGAGTGGCGCAAGGTAGGATTGTGCATGCATATGTGCTGCACATCCCAGGCAGAATATCAGGATGTGCCACATATGTATGGGCATACCCCCTGCTCTTGCACCCCATACATTACAGGTGTGCCCTGGCGCATTGGTGGTTGCGCTGTGCAACCCTCCTGATTGAATATCATGCCAGGGCACATTGGTGGGTTGCACCATGCACAATTCCTTTGAATATCCCATCGCCGATGTTTAAGCTAGTATGGATAAACTAATATTACCTAAACAGTCCACTGTTATGCTGCATGTGGGGACCAATGGTGTTGGTGAGAAACATGCAAAAGATATTTGTATGGATCTTCTCACCCTGTGGAATAAACTCAAAAGTAATTGTTATCGGGTAGCCATATCTGGTATTTTACCTGTACCAAGAGCTCATTATGAAAAAAATCCTACAACTGAAAGAGTTTGTGGTCCACAGTTCTAATCAGACAGTATTTCAACACAGCTTGGATGATTTTTTTTGTCACAAAGAGAGGGTGTAAGTTCCCACTATAGTAGGTGAACAGACTCAATGAGTGCATGCCTTCTTCTGTTCACTATTCCCAATATGACACCCAGTATGAATCAAGATTAGAATATCAGTTTGGTGTCATAAAGAAAATATGTCATTTATATATAAATGGAAATCTTTTCATGACAGAAAAGATTTTTATTCCAAAGATGAACTACAGTTGAACAAAATGAGGGCTAAGATTCTGATAACTTAAGGCAGTGTTTAAACCAAATTAGTTTAAACTGGTTAAAATGGTGGAACAACAACAGTTAAGGAATAATAAACTGAAATAAATAAAAAAAATCAGAAGAACAACAGAAAAAAATCAAATAAACTGAGTATGCTACTACAAAATCAAGAAGTATGAATAAAAAGATTGATGAACTACGTGAGCTCATACGTTTTAATACCATTGACATCATTGCCATTACAGAGACATTGTGGATTGATCAAATAGAACCTTGGGGTATAAACTTTGATGGCTACACCCTCTATAGCTGTTGTATAATACACAGAAGAGGATGGGGTGTGGCAATATACATCAGAAATAATATCACTTCTAAAGATTTTTCACATAAAGTGAAATCAAATTATAGTAACACAGAGTCTATCTGGGTGAAAATCTGTGGAGGTTGTTCACACTCTATAATTACAGGTAATATTTATAGATTACCTGGATGTAGAATTGGTACCACAACAGATATTATGAAGGAAGTTGAAAAAGTATGATGACATGGAGACGGTTCCATGTCAAAACAGTGAAAGCAAAATGGCGAGAGCAAAAAAGGGCATCACACGGTCAGCAGAAAATGTGAGGTCCAAAATTATGCTAGATTAGATAAACTAACTCCGAAACTGCAAGCACTGTTATGACATCACTGTTTTTGCTTGTACCGTTTTGCTTTCGCTGTTTTGATGGGACACCCTTGGAGACTTGATCATAATGGGAGACATCAATATGAATGAGATTGATGGGACTTCAAATTCAGCAACTAGTGCTTTGGGAAAACAATTTCTAGATGTCTGCAACAGAATACACTTAAGGCAACACATTAGAAACCCATTCAAGGGACAATATATTCTGGACATTGTCCTTGGTTCAGAAACATTAGTGTAAACAACTGTGTCACTGGGCTCCCCATGGGAAATAGCAATCACAAATCTGTAATATTATAGAATATGCATTTCTCACACAAAATGAGTGTACTAAGTTCTACCTATACAAGAAGGCAGACTTTCCCAAAATAAAAAGTAAGTTATGTACTATAAATTGAGAGACTATATTAGGAAACAAAAATGCTCAAGAAATGTGGGACACTATAAAAAAACGATTATCCTCCAAATAAGAAATGAATTTATTCCAAGGATAAAAAAGAGTGGTTAAATGGTTAAACAAAAGAATTACGAAACTAACAAATAAGAAAAAGGATCTGTATAAACAGCACTTCTGGTTAGGCACACACACATCACTAGTGATATTTCAGAGCATTCAGAAAACATGTAAGAGAGAAATAAGAATAGCAAGAAGGATGCAGAGTATAGGCTAGCACATAATGCTAAGAAAGATAATCACAAAGCATTCTATGCTTACATAAACTTATTAAAGAAACCCCAAAACATAATTGGGTCTCTTACACATAACTATGAAACAGTAAAGGATGACTTAGTCATGACCACTATATTTAATAACTACTTTTGTGAGGGCTACAGATGAAAAACAAGGCTAAGAAAAAAACTAGAAAATGGGAATGGCTCTAGAATTAACATTTCTTCAGAAGAAATTCAAACTAAATTGAAACAATTAAAAACTAACATTTCACCAGGATCAAATACAATTTCTGCTTACAAACTTCAGATAATGTCTGATTTTGTTACTCTTCCTCTAAAACTGTTATTTGAAGAGATGTTAAACTCAGGAATTATTCCACTTGACTGAAAGCTGGCACATGTGGTACCAATCTATAGAAAAGGTGGGACAGGTTTAGCGGAAAATTATAGACCAATTAGTTTGACTTCTGTAATGTGTAAAATGTCATAAGGCATCATTAAAGACAGGCTAACACTTTCCCTGGAGAATATCGTCAATGATCAACATGGATTTAAAAAAGGAAGAAGTTGTAAGACCAACCTCATGGGTTTTTTATGAAAAAATTAGTCGCACATTAGATAATAACACACCCTGTCATATTGTGTATTTGGATTTTACTAATGCCTTTGACCTTACCCCTCATTGGGCAGTAATTAAAAAAAGGAAAATGTTAGAATTAATAACATCATTATAAACTGGATCACAGAATGGCTTTCCAAAAGATGTCAGAGGGTCATTATTAATGGACATCTTTCTGATGTGGGATAGGTGACCAGTGGAGTTCCCTCAAGGATTGCTGTTGAGCCCCATCCTGTTCAAGACATTCATTGTAGACTTAACATATGATTTAACTTGCTGGGCCACAAAGTATGCGGATGACATGAAGACTGGTGGACCCTGTAAAACAATTACTAAGGCTGAATCCTTCCAGAAAGATTTAAATACTATACCCTGTTGGATAAAAACCTGGGAAATGAAACTGAATATGAATAAATGTAGAGTGATACATCTGGAGAAGGATAACCCCATGTACAAATACACACTATGTGGGTCCCCTTTGCAGGTATCTACAAATAAAAAAGATCTGGGGATGCAAATATGCAATCATTTTGGTACCACTTACCAAATGGCTGAAACTATAGCAAAAGCAAACAGAGTAATATGTGCTATTCAAAAGAACATTACATCTAGAGATAGTAAGGTACTGATCCCACTTTATAGGTCTGACGTGTATCCACATCTAAAGTATGCTTCACAATTGAGGTTTCCACCCAAAAGAGGGGGGAAAAATCAAACTAGAAAAAGTTCAAAGGAGATTCACAAGAAATATTATTGGACTAGATGATAAACGGTACTATGAGTGGTTACACTCCCTAGATCTAATTGGTCTTCTGCAACGCCACTGGCTCAGTTCTCACATGCCATGCTGGTGGCTAATGGGGGGTGTGTGCCACCGGCATGGTGTTTGTGAACCTAGCTAGAGCCTTTGACATGGTGAACCGTGAGTTGCTAATATGCAAACTTGCCAAATTGAGAGTTAGGAAACACAGCATGAATGGTTTAGGAGTACCATAGGCTATCAAAGTCAAAAAGTAAAGATTAGGGATACACTTTCAGAATCTATGAAAGTGAAGGCTGGTGTACCGCTGGGATCAGTGTTAGGGCCATTGCTATTTTCAGTGTTTGTGAATGATCTCCCATCTTTATTTTCCACCCCAAATAGCATAGTTTATGCTGATGATATGGTAATTTAGAAATCAACATCAACTAGCAGTGCCATACAGGTGTTTCTGCAAAATAAATACAATATCTTGGCCCAATGGCTTAAAGATACTATGCTGATATTAAATGAGACCAAAACAAAAATTACGTTATTTGAAACTTAACAAAAACTGAAAAAAGGAGAACAATTTTTTAATTTTTGGTCAGAACGGGTTATGCCTTCCTCTGGTTTCTTCCTTTAAATATTCAGGAATTCATCTGGACCCCTGTTTGAGCTTAGTTCCCCACATTGAAAAAATAGGAAAGCAGATCACCCAAAAGCTGGGGTTCTTATATAGGAACTTACACTCACTGACTGACGAAGCTAGGATAGTTATAGCAAAACAAATTTTGATGTCCACACTTGAATATGGAAGTATAATGTTCACCCACAGTAAAGGGGTATTTGAATCAAAATACAGGACCTTATTTAACAATATTTGCAGATTTGTGCTTCGAGTTCCACCATGAATGCACCATTGTGTGCTAAATGAGAAACTAGGAATTTTATCACAAGAAAGGAGACTTAGACTACAAACAGAGAACTTCATATTCGGGGTATCGAGAGCTGCTGACCAACAAATACTTTTTAAGGTATTGGTACCAGTAACCAGGGAACAAACTACAAGGAATAGTGAGGAATTAAATTCTGTTGTTCCTAGATTTACTCTGCAAATGAGTAGGAAAGTTTTTCTCATGGTATGCATCCACTCTCCTGAATGAACATGCTAATTTGACAAAAGGGGTATACACTGCAAAGCATTTTAGGCATTTTAAAGAATGGAAATGTTTGTTACTGTACATGAGTGTACTGACTATATGGTTGGCTGTATTGTTTATATGTTTGGTTCTATTTGTCTATATGTTGTTCAGTGTCAGGTATTGCTGAAAAAGGGCTGTGCCCAGTCCATCTCCTGGTTAAAAAAAATGAAATGAAATAATGTTCTTAGAACCCCAATGCATAAGAGACTATCTCCTATTCATGCATGACATCATGCAAGATCGTTTTTCTTTTAGCTGAATTGCAGATTCATTTTAAAGAGAGAAAAAGAGAGAAAGAGAGAAGAGGGTTCCCATTGTAAATTAAGGGAATAAGATTCAAACATAACAAAAGGAAATATTTTTAAAGATCCAATATTGTAAATCCAAGGAATTCCCTTCGGGTTGAAGTTGTTGCAAATAAAACTAAGGCAGAATTTAGGAATAAGTTGAACAGATATATACAATCTGGTGATCTCCAGGGCCACTGGACAATTGCTGGTGCAATTTTCTTGCAATTTCCGCAATTTTTACCCTTCTCCACACAAAATCCGCAATTTCTTATAATTTCTTACATTTATGGAATTTTTGACTAAAATTGTATAAAAATATTTACATTCTCAAGGAAAGCTACTCAGATATGGTACACAGACTTGGATTTGACCAGAACAGTACAGTGTGAGGTGAGAAGGGGTCAAATGTGATTCTGCTTTCACGTAATTCTCTTCCCTGCTTTGGTTTCAGAATCCTCTGGTCATGCATATGTAGACTTGAACACTTAAAATCTGTGTTAAAGCAGACTATCAGAGAACTTTTTGCTGACACAGAGACTGAAACAATAGTTGTGAGAAGAGGTGCAAAGTGCCCCATTCACCTAAATGAAGCCTTGACCACAATGCTTGTTTTTGAATGGTAGGTAGATTTTCCTTTTATAAATACTTTCAATCTGAAAGAATTTTGATTCAAATGTGTCAAGAGTTTGATGGCCCTGCTGATTATAAACTTGAATGTGCTTCTGTGAGGTTGGTGACAGTGATTCCTTACATGTCAGTCTGTCACAACTGTATACTCACATACAAAGCCTACAAAAGCAAACATTTCTGAAAACATGCTGAACAGGTTAAGTATAGTTAAACAGTTACCTTCACATAGACAAAATAATTGCAACCCAAGTAAAATCACTGCAAACCGAGTAGAACAAAAGTACAATGTATTAAAAACTATTGTATGATGTGATGAAAAGCTATTGGTATGATTTGATACTTTTATCATGTGATTTTAAAATGTACTTACAGTGCTGATTAAGAACAGCAATCATTTTAACAAAATAAATATTTTTCTTACTAGACTTTATTAGGCACCCTGGTTATCTGTTTATTTTTTTCTTGCACCAAAGCAAGTAGTTTAAACAGGCTTCATTATTTAACATATAGAAACTGGCAAAATATGTTGTTTCAGGATGTATTCAGTACAGATTAACTGTAAATTACTGAATAAAATCTAGCTAGCACTGCATGACTTAGATGTCTTGATTTTTAGAAGATATGCTACATAATGATTAGTTTACAGTGCATTTCAAAAACACACATCTTTCTTCATATTAAAAGCATTTACAAGTGGCAATACATTTATCTAACAATTTATGTGATCAATACATGCTGCAGCAAACAATAAAATATTTATTAGGGGGCAGTGGGGATGTATAGTGAACCCCCGCAATTTTCCCACAATTTTTGCAAGAAAATCCATGCATTTTTGGGTAAAATTTTCTGCAATTTTCCAGTGGCCCTGGTTATCTCTTAAGATACTGTATTATGAATGACTTCTCTACAGGATCACTTATGAGCATTTGCCTTCTTACTCCTCACACTTCCTTAGTATAATCCAGAGCAATAAGGAAGGTACCTAAGCAAAGCTTTACAGATCAGAATAACCAATAAGGTGCAGGTTAAGTCACACAGACCAGAGGTAGGGAGGGTAGGAAGTTGGTCACAATGTGGAGGGGGGTGTAGGGGTCATCAACAAAATGTGGATGGGTGAACACAGACTTCAGGTTCAGTTGGAGGATTGGATAGAAAAGTCATGAAGAAGGGACTTGAAGGAGAAGAAGGATGAGGCTTAATGGACAGAGAGGGAAAGAGAGGAGCAGAGCTTACAAAAATTATATGAGAAGGCAGCTTGTCCAGTGGACATTTTCCTGGAAAGGAGAGAGAGGGACTGGGAAACAGTGTTCAAGTGGGGATGGAAGGGAAGGAAGAGGATAGGAGGGTGGAAAGATATTGAGGGAGAGAACCAAATCTGAATTTGGAGCTGAAGAAGGCACAGTGGGTAAGGTGCATAGCATCAAGGGAAGGAAGTGAAAAGTGAGGAGTAAAGACAGCAGTCCAAGCAAAATGGCACAATGAAGGATGGGGGGGGGGGGGATCCAGTCTGGCAAGGATGGACTTGAGAGCTGCACTGTATTGTAAATAATTTCACAATAGATGAAAATTGGGAACATCATCTTCATGACAAATTCTCAGTGTGCAGGGAGTGGAAAACTGTCTTTTTTCTATACAGCACACCCATCTTAGGGTTAAGCTGTAGGTGGGTGGCATCAATGTGGGCCTAGAAGTTGTGGTGATGGTTTAGCCAGACCTCAAGGTAATTAATGAAGAAGTCATCTACAGTCACAGTACCATCAAGGTTGTTTAAGGAGGGAAGGGAAAACAGAGTCTGGTGAACCTGTGCTGGGAGCCAAAGGTCATGGAGACCATTTTCTTGGTATTGATGTACAACAGGTTGAAATGGTACCAGTGCTGTACTCTGTTGAAATCCTGTTGGAGACAGAAAGCAAGATCAGCAGTAGAGGGGCCAGAGGCAAACAGCACATTGTCGTCAGTGTACATGGTGATGGAGATAGAGGAACAGGCCAAAGGAAGGTCATTTAGGAATACTGATAAGAGTATATGGCCAAGAACAGAATCTTGAGGAACGACTGAGCAAATAGGGAATGGGGAAAAGTATATCTCTGATACAAACAGCTTGTCACCTGCCCTCAATATAGGAGTGGAATCAGCTGATTGAGGAGGTAGAAATTCCTATTGTCTGAAGCATGTCCAATAGAAGGGGGAGTGACACAGTGTCGATGACTCTGGCCAAGTCATCAAAGATGGTGGAAGTGAACTTCAAATGATGATGAAGGTTGTTCTGGAGTGTGGATATAAAGTATTTGGATTTCACAAGCCTGGTGGCTTTGGCGCAAGCATTCTTTAGGGTCCGGTAATTTAACAGACAAACAGGGGGAGCCAGTGATCTTATAGGATCTCCAGGCTAGGTCATGGCCTTGAAAGCAGGTCAGCAGCTCAGTAATCCATTTAAGGTGGGAACACTGGTCTTCCTGGGGGGGTATGATGGTCCCAGCCAGCCATAAATTTGGACTGGAAGGATTCAAGGGCCTACTTGATGTTGGTGGCTGTAGAGATAAAGGACTAATCTGTGGTCAAAAGGTTGGCATGAGGGCAGATGAATCCAGTGACCTGACTGGCAGAAGGAATATGGTTTTATGGGGAGTTTAAGGCCATGGTTCTCTGCACACAGTAAACCATGTGATGATCACTGAGGGTGCTTGGGAGGATACCGTCAACCACAATATGGTGGGGTTGGGAGGAGTTAGAGTACCCAGTCCCAAACAGTGTATTGTGATTAAGATGAGTGGGGTCCAAGAATAGTTGGGATAATTAAAAGGCAAGACCTGTCATGGGATGGGTGAGAGCAAAGAGCTACACCTCCATCCTGAACTATATAACCCAGCTGCCTTCAGTCTCATTCAGAAGCTCCTTTTCTTTGCTCCCTCCATCTATCCATCCTCCTCCTGTGGCTCACTTCTGTCTTGGGCACCTTCCTAAGGTACATTTAGCCAAAGGAATGACATTCCCATAGTACCTCCAAGGGTGGAAATCTCCTCAAAAGGGTTCCTTTGCCTTCCTGATACCATGACAGGATGGTAGGCCCTCAGGGGGAAAAAGAGTGCAAAATTGTCAGACTAACTACAAATGTCAGTCAACATCACACCATGCAATTTTTTTACCACCAAAGAGTTCGCTCAAGGCTGTGATGCTACAAGTACAACAAATAATACATTACTCCAAAACTCGGGCACACACCAGCTCTTATGACTCTGACACTGCTATTAAAGTTTTAAAAACTTTATTTAGCTAACATAATAAGGACATCTAAAAAACACCCTCCCAACGTGTTTCTGGTAGTCATTGGACCCTTTCTCAAAAGCTGAGAAAGGGTTCAATGGCAACCAGAAATGCGTCAGGTGGGCGTTTTTTAGATGTCCTTACTATGTTAGCTAAATAAAGCTTTTAAAACTTTAATAGTGGTTTCAGCATCATAAGTGGCAGTGAATACCCAATATTTGGAGTAATGTATCCAACTGTACAACTAACCATTGGTTACTAGCAAGTTGCACAAGCAATACACCATGTTGTGGTTGCTTGCACCCATTAAATTGAAGAGATTTAAAAACCTAGTGTACTGCCTAAAACTAATATTAGTTTTTAAACATGATCTACCATTACTGTTTATATCTGAGGTGATTTTTCTGGTACCTTTGGTTAATTAGAAGATTGTTTACCTGATGTTAATATGTGTGATGTGAGGAACAGTACTCTGCCTGGCTGATGACGTATCTATCCCCCCCACTACATCATCAACACCGAGACCTCACCGACTGTGATATCACCGCTGCTTAGGAACAGCCACTCTGTAACTGCCAGGGCAGTCACCTGTGACGTTACTGTCAGTGAGATCACAATGCTGATGATGTAGTGGGGGGACTAGAGAAGGATATGTCAGCTGGGAGGCTGAGAGTTGTTCCACACATACAGCACAATATTATTAAATGGAAAGCTTTCTATTGAGTGAAAAGGAAAAGGAAAAATACATCAAAAATAAAATGTTACAACTGACTGCTTCTTAAAATTTTTATAATTTTTCTGACTGTTTTGATTCAAGTAGCTCTAATATGTAGGCAAAGTTTGAGTGTAGAGGGGCAAGCCAATTGATGTGAAATCCCCAAGTATCAGCAACTCACCAGAGGAAAAGCGGGGGAAGATGAAGGACAGGTGTTTAGTGACTCAGCAGGGGAAAGGCCAGGGCATCAGTACACCCCTGCAACAGAAAAGGAGACTGTGAAGGGGAGGGTGAGTTTGAGAAGCAGCTGCTCATAGGCAACATGGGAGGAGAGCAATACCATAAATGCAAAATGGATGCCATAAGATGGGTAGATTGCGACTCCACCTCCCCTCTTGGTATGATCCTGCCTAGTGATGGAGCAGCCAGGGATGGACACTACAGAGTCTTGGGCCTTGTAATAGAGCTAAGACTTGGAGATGACAATAATATCCAACTGGAGGTTGACCAGGAGGGGTTATGATAGATCTTGATTTAGAAGGAGGATGTGCATGTTAAAGTGGGCTATCCACAATCCTTTGGCCAGCTGTTTTGGTGAGGAGGGGACAAAAGAATGAAAAACAATGACAAGGAAAGATACTGAGATGGATTTTCAAAGGGCCCCTGAGATGGATGCAATCAGCAGCAAATGGCAGCTTGTGTTGAGTCCTGGCATGCCAGGAATCCTGCACCAGATTCTGGTATGGAGGGTCCTGACGCCAAACACCCCACAGCTGCAGCAAGTGCCCCCATGTGCCAAACACATGCTACATGGGAAGGGAATGCCACATGCTCTGGGACAGTTATGTATTAGTGCCCGGAGAGCCAGGGCCCTTTGGGCATATGCTTAGGATGTTGGCAGATGCTGTGAAGGTGTGGAAGGTGGGGCAGACAGTGGTGATGGTGGCACAAATCCATGATAGGGAAGGGGTACAATGAGCAGTTGTGAGGGATGGGCATCATCTTGACCACTCTGGGTGCAGGGAACCTTGAGGACACCACCACACAAGTGTCACCAGTGGTAGAGGTGGGCTGCAAATAGTACTGGCTCCGGTGACAGAGCATGTTGTCTAACTGTGCACCAGCAGTCCAACCAGCTGTTCACCTCCATATGCATGGCTGTCTGCAGATGCAGAAGGGTGGTTGGTGGCAGTAAGACACTGTCACAGTGATGTAGTGGCACAGATGCAAGCACCAATGGGGCCTGGACCTCCCTAGCCCAAGAAGGCTGCAGTGCCATTCTCACTGGATGCGCCACTGATGGGATAATAGCACAAGGTGCAAGACAGTCTGCATTGATGTCCAGCCAAGCCCAAGGGGTACACTGTCCATTTTTGATATGGATTGGCAGAGATGGTTAGCCGAGACAGTGATGTCTGTACCTGTGCCATTGCTTGCCTTGCAGACCACAGCATGCACTATGCTGTATGCCAATGGTGCAGGGTGATGTGCCATGATGTTGTATGGTCATCTGAGTACTTGTGATGCTTGGCATAGTGGTTTTGGGCTTGCTGATCAACATGCGCTCTGCAGTGCCACTGCACCCTAACTGTCCTCAGCTACTACTGACATCCACTCCGCCAGCTGCTCACTACATGCACTACCACACATATATGTTGCTGATGGTTGTTGGTGCAGTGACTGGTAGACCAGTCCCTGGCTGATCTAAGCACCAGCACCACATGCCATTGCTGCAGGACTTCAGGAATTCCAATGTAGGGGATGTGCAGCTGGCATCTGCTGCAAGTTTCCTTCAGCCATGGCACACCCCGATGTTTAGCCCAGGGCTGGCATAGGGCCAGTCTGGTGCTAGGGCACTTGATTTCAGTACAGCTTGTATTTGCACATTGGGATTGCCTCTAGTTTTAATGCAAAGTGCCCCTTGCGTCAATTCTGCTTTATGTAGGCACCTTGCATTAGTTTTATGGCTTTGAAAATCAAACTCACTCTCTCAGATTTGCATTTGGGAAATGTTTCTATCTTAGATGGCAAGTGAGTTTGAGAAAGAGGAAAACTGATACTATAAGGCTGGTTATAGCAATGTATCAAATTCTTTCTGAAGACCAAAGAATTATTGATGTGAGCTGGTCTGGTGCCATAGCAGTAGCACCACTGCCTGCCACACCAGTGACCTGGGTTCAGAATTGTGATCAGCCCGGAGAGAGGAACAGCATCCCAGGAACTGTTCTCTTCCCACAGGGAAGAGGAAACATTGCTCCATGGTTAATTTGTTACACAGCAGGGGATGTATGATAGCCACAGTCAGAGCATCTCATTTGGGCAGTCCTACTGGCAGATGAACATATATTCATACTCAAACACATACTGTGTCATTGCAACACTCGGCAGGCTTAGGGAGAAAACATGGCAGTAAATCCTGGACAGACAGGATAAAGCTCCAGTTCCCTGCAGGTCCTGCATCATGGCTGGGTTCCCTTTCATATCTGGATTGGGCTCTGGATAAGCCCAGCCAGCCCTGATGGCCTCACCATGGGGGTTATTCATCAGGGACTCAGGGGCAGGGTTTGGCAGGCGGGAATAAAGGAGGCTGGATGGCAACAAAGAGGAAAAACAACAGATTGATAGAAAAATAATTACTGAGTTTGAATAGGATCACTATGTAATGACTTAATTCCTTTACCCCCATTTTAAAATCCATCTTTAATACATTTTACCTATAAGGTCTCATGTGGAGCATGATGGAGACATTCACATAGTATAGCAAAAGAGAAGGATCATGATGATAACAGGTAAACAGATGGTGAATGTCAGGAATTTCATAAATTGCATAATGGATCTCAATTCTATAAAGAAAACAAACAAAAAAAAGACACAATTCCTATGGCCTCCGAAACAGTACATTCTTTTTGCACACATTAAATTAAGAAAAGTGCTGGCCTATATAGAAAATCAGGTAGTTTTTTGTATTGGCACCCTACTCACACAGTGCTTGTAAAATTTGGAAAGAGTTGGCAAATGAGTCTAAGAAGTCTTTTCACTTAGAGGAAATATCTTGAAATCTTGGTGGGGGATGAGGAGACTGTATCTAACTTTGACCAAAACAATAAACCACTGAATTACCTTGCTCTGTGTATGGTTTTACTCATGATAGGACCTGTGCACAAAGGAAATGCAGCAGCTCTGCAGTGCACAATATGCATGTGTGAGAGCATATATCCATAAAACGTGCATGTGGCATGCATGTAGGGCACACAGTGTCATGTGAACAAATCACCTGCGTAGCTATGCAGCAGCACACTATGTGCAAGCAGTGGTATGGCTAAATAATAGCATGCAGACCCCACACACATATACATGCATGATGTGTAGTACATTGCCCCAGCATGTGGTACAGCAAATGCAGGACTATGCCATGTGGAGGGCTGCCATAAACTGCAGTCGCACAGGGCAGGCATACAAGGCAGGAAGGAATGCCTGCTGTGTACAGTCCCAAAGGAACATGACTAGATGGACCTCCACTACTGAAGCTCCGGAGCACCAAGGCAGTCCACAGCCAGCAGTGTGACACAGTGTAACATGCCCTAGGAACACATAGCACGGAGATGCCGGTGGACAGCAAGGGACAATGGGGCAGCCCCATTTGGGCCATCAGTCCCACATGGTGGCAGATCCTCACCAGCTGGAATAATGATATCACAGGTGTAGTATGCATAAATTACTACACAAAAATTACTTTAATAGCAAAACTATCCAAGGGTACCTACCTCCCTTTAGCACATAGACTTGGCAGATGTAGAAAATAGGTATTTAAATAACAGGACCCATCATGGAATAGGCACAAAGCCTGGGGATATCAATATTAAGGCTGCACCATCTGTGCAGATATTCCCTATTCCCTTACTACACCGTCTCGTCATGCTCCATGTCTTGGGAATCTGCACTGGAGCCCCTTGGGGTGGCATCCAAACACACCCTCTGAACCAGTGCCATCCATCTTAACAGGCCATAATGCCCCTGGAAAACATGAACGCAGAGGACAGTCATCAGCGGGCTGTACAAGAAAGGCTACAAGTGTGCTCAACCAGCATACACGTCCTCCCCGCACACGCACAGTACATATGTTGGACAGCTCCTCCAGGGCCCAGAGCTCCCCAATGTAGGCATTATAGGGTACCCAGTTACAGCAGCACTCCCTTAACAGCACATGTTAAGAACAGCACTATAATGAAAGCAAAACAAGGACAGCGACAGGAAGGATACCGAATGGTAGCTACCACTACTCCTGTAGCCATCACATCACAGGGAGTACCTGGAGGAAGGAGAGAAGACCCAGAAAATGTTGGTGGCTGGCCAAGCTACTCCCATGGTAGAAAGAGCTAAGGCATAGCTCAGCCAGTGTGGATCTGGAGACCAGGGTTCCGTTCCTGGTCTCTGAGTTTTAGTCTTTGAGATGGATGCATATAATTTTCTAAGCCCCATCTCACAGATTTCCCCCCCTTTTTGAGTTTCTAAGTACTCCCATGATCCAACTTCCCCTCAGAGTTGAATATTGTAGAGACTGGGGTGCAGGGGGAGAGAACAAAAATATGATTTAATGAGTTAATCTGTTGCCATGGTAGTGGTCCCCGAGTTTTTACTTACCCCTGTGATCAAACTCCCTCTCGAAGTTGATTATTTTAGAATTGGCGGGGTTGGGAGGGCAGACCCCCCCTGCAAAAACACAAATTATTAATTTTGTATGTGGTCATATGTGAATCTGTGTATTTTTACTGGGTGCGGGTCTTGAAGGCACCATTGTTGCTGCGCTGTTCTTGGCGGCACTGTAGTTGTGTTCGTGCATCTAACCTAGTGCCCATTATAGTATGCATTGGATAACCCCGCTCTCCAGGATAGGAAGTATGACAAGTACAGGGGTCACATTCTCTACCATGCCAAAATCACTGACATTTACCCATCTAGCTACTGTATGTGTATCAGGACTCTCCTGTCCAATTATACACAGAAGTCCTGCAGAGACATTAAGGGGAACAACATCACTGTCACAGCATGATATGCACAGGGCATGAAAGGACAAGATAAACATGACAGGTGGACACCTATGCCTGAAGGCTCTGTCACCTGCCATAATTTCCTAACCCCCACCTGGGCATCTTGGTACGCCATGGAGGACACCCCCCCACAGCTTCCTGAGGTGTGTCCCCATATGTCCAAGAATAGTGCTGTAGCACTGCTGCTTGCTGTTGCCACTATTCTGTTACACAATCAGGGCTACAGTGATGCTGTGATGCCTATGCACACTGTGTCACACTGCTGGAGTACTGAGTCACTGCCCATTTAAAGGGGATCCTGTCAGCACTGGACAATAATGCAGCACCGCAAACAGGGCCAGTGTCAGGTGATGCACATATGTAAGGCCAGTACACACCTAGGTGAGAAACCTCAGGGGTTCACAGGATGTGCCAGGGGGTACTACTGAATGTCCTCCTGCTGGATAGTGAGAGGGAGCACAGGCAAGCACTGTGGGCAAGGCTGTAGCCACATGTAATACAGCATTGCAGGACAACATTGCCCTGTGTGATACACATGGCATGGAGTGATTTCATTTGGACCATGCCACTATTGCATGGCTGTGTTACCTGGTCTGGCCCATGTGGCCCCATGTACCCAACAGTCATGAACGATATACATGGACACAAAGCTGCTATGTGCACTGGAGTACTGTGCAACCAGGTCCTTCCAGAGGGTGGTGGGGGATGTCATGGATGTCACCCAGTGTACCCCATCTAGGGCACTGCACCAGGTAACCAATGCCCTGTTTCGCATGGGCATGAGTACATAGAATTACCAATGGCAGAAGCAGACGTAAAGTCCACAAAGGTGACATTCTATGTCATGCAAAGCATGTCCAATATATGGGGATCATAGACCACAATCACTAAAATCCTGGCACTGTGAGTGGATGAGGAGGCATACCAGGACTGCAACAGCTTCCACTACATAACCTGCCAGATACTACGTGATGCAGTAGGCATTATCACTAACATGTGTGCCTAATACCCTGGCTTCTGTCATGACTCCTACATCTTCATTATTTCCAGGCTGGGTGCCCTCCTTGGTGCAGGCAGCAACAGGGATGAATGACTGATAGGTGCGTATATGTACACCACACAAGTGCAATGCTGTGGATGCATTGACCCAGATCTTACTATTCTTATTGTTCATCCACTGCATAGGGCACAGCAGATATCCACTATGACCACACTTGATGACACCATGCCTGAAGGCACATGACTGTTAGAAGGACTCTTACAACAAATCCCATAGGAAGATGCAGCTGGTGGTCGAGAGGATGATAGGGCTGCTGAAGATAATGTTTTGGTGCCTGGATCTGACAGGTGGTATGATGATGCTTGCCCTTGGGATGGCATGCATAGCGTTCACAGTATGTGCCATGTTGATCAACATGGTTGTGCAACATTGGTTACTAATACCATGTGACATACAGGGGATCATCCCTCCAAGTGATGGGGGAGGGGGACATTCTGGTGGAAGGGTGCAGAGTTCCTGATTGGGAAGCACATCACAAACTCATGCAGGGTGCATTCAGCCATTAGGGGGTTAGTGGAGTGGAGTGGCATGGCATAGTGATGAGGACATATCTTGAATGACGTTCCACCTTCTGGTGTGGGGGGGGCAGTATGATCCATACCTGTTAATATATGTGGTGGCAGTATCTGTGCTGCAAGGGAGATTATGCATGGGTGATGTGTATGGTGTGTGTTTTTGTTTCACTCTGTGTCAGTTACAGGGATTTGCAGGCATCAGTTTTTTTTTTGCCTGCTGCTGCCCTAGCCATATTGTTGAGCATGTGTTGAGATGATGGGTCTTTTCAGTCACCTTTCCACCACCACTTGGCACCTGTCCGATTGTATGTTTGCCTCTGGCTGTGGTCGACTGTCCTCCTGCTCTCCAATCCCACTGTGGCTGGCAGGTGTGGGATGCATTGGGGCTTCAGGGGAGCCTTGGGGAATGACAGTGCTAGTTTCTGCTACAGTGTGCTCCATCAGCCTCTCTAGCAGGTTCTCTATCCTATCTATACCATGGCACATCCCCCTCACCACCACTGACAGCTCCTTAAGTGCCTCAGTGTTTTCACGCTGTTTCTGGAGGCAGTCACATTCCAGCTGCTGTACCTCAAGGTACTTTGTTTGAAGTATACCCTAGGCAGCTTTCCTCCTTGGCCTGTGTGTCAGGCAGACAGACAGGCCCTTTTCCCCACTGTCAATGGTGTGTTTTGTGTCCCCCCTTGGCCCCCTGATGTCCGCTGGCTATCAACAGTGGGCAGGCCACCTGTATCCCATCTTTGGCCAATGGTGCTGGAAGGCCATGCCAGCAGCTCAACAACATATGGCTGGATGGCAATGTCATCTATCACATGAGAGACATCCTGGGTTAGCTGCCTGGGATTGGACTGTAGCAGTAGATTTTCAAAAGGGGTGGTTGGGGGTTGGCTGTGAGTGAGGTTGTCCATCTCCTCCTTTTCCACCTGGGTCTCCTCCACTCTGTCTATGCAGGTGTCCTCCAACACATACTCCTCCTCTGCCATGCACATTGGCACCTGCTTTGTACCTAGGGGCAAGAGACAGAATGGGTGTTATGAGCTGTGCCACTGCTGTGGGCATATCAATTTGTGTTGCAGGCCATCTAGGGTACCACCTGCCTATGCCATTCTGTCCCCCCCTGACTGTTTTGGACTTTGGATGCATGGCTGTTTCAGCAGCATGAGCATCCTCTTCTTCTGGAGTGTCCTTCATCCTGGAGTCTGTAGGGGGCAACACAGGTTGGTTTGCATGTCCTTGTTGTCCCAGACCTCCTCCTTCTCCCTACAATGTAGTACATACTTAACAGCATGTTCATGCCCTCCTCCTCCTCCTCCTCCTCTCCACGAAGGGACACCTTGATGAGGGTCTTGACCACCATCCTCTCTATGAGGGTCAGGCCAAACTCCTGTGTGGGAGGCCTGCCACCCTTGCTTACCCGTTGGTGTATGACAGCTGCCAGCTTTTACTTGACAGTTGATCACATGTCCCATCACTTGTGCTTGAAAGCTGTTAGTGTGTGTGCCTCGGGCCAAGTCATGTTGATGACTGCCTGTATGCTGAACCAAAGCCTGGCACTGGTCTTAGCCAGTGCCTTCAGTGACTCTGCCCCATACAAAATGGCATAGTGCTGCTGTATGTCAGAGATCATTGTGGCCACTTGTCTGCTGGTACAATTTGTGGACTGTGTTCAGCCTCTGTCACGTGTCCATCCTTGTCCCTCTGTCCCAACATGATCACAATCCATGCCATACAACTCCAGTGGCAGCCTGGGTACCTAAGGCACATCTGTTACCTATTCCATCAGTGCATGTTCTATGTCCTCCATAGCGGTACTCACTTCCACATTTCTGTGCAGGGTGGGGAGGATGGCCATATACAGCTGGGCAAAGGGGCATGACCACATGCTATAGGCCCACCTGCAGTCTGCTCCAAGTAGCCCTATGTAGTTTTGTACACCATGCTCCTGCTTTCGCATGTCCACACCCATGTTTGTCCATAGCACGTACCTCTCCATGCCTGCACGGTGTGTAGCTGCTCACCATCGTTATGTCATTCATGGGCGTGGAACACATGGATTTGTGCGTAGGCCCCAATGTCTTCAGCACAATGGAGCCATTGTATCAGAATAAAGAACCATTTAAGTCATCAGAATATGAAGCATCTTGCACTTCAGAAGATAAATGTGCTAGACTTCTAATTAGATAGAAGGAAAATTGAAATGTCATGAGTGAAGTGCATGTCAAATGGGGTACTGTGTGCTTCTCAGAGTGTTTGCAAAGATTTTTTTCTACACATCACATCTACTATAATTTCTGTAAAGTTCTGACTTTGAGAATTTATTCATGAAAATCTGCACTTTGCAGCTTTCTTCCCATGATGTTTGCAGCTGGTATCTTTTTCTATGAATATTACATGTTGTGAAGTGAATAACTCTGTGAAGTGCAAAAACTTTGTGAGAAACTCTTTGAAGTGAAATGGGGCATCTTTGCACATCTCTGCTTTAAATACTGTACCTGCTTCAGGTAGCCATGAACTTATTTTAGGACCAGAACATGTTAGGTACAGTAGCACTGGAGAATGACGAAAGTTAGAATGATACAGAACAGAAGATAACTTTCTGGACAGTTGTGGAAGGATCGTAATGTGCTTTAACCAAAAGCAACTTACTCTGATAGCTACACAGCATGACACATGCAAGAAAGAGTGCACACTAGGTGCGTGCTGCTAACAAACTACTACAAAATCCAAAAACAAAAGTTTCTAGCACACAATAACCTCATTATGGGCCACCAAACAGAAAGACTGTTAAAAATGCATTTATTAAATAACACACATGGACCAAGTCCCACCTGACATGTTTTGAATGGAAGTCCTTCTTCAAAGACTTTGTGTGTGTTCTTTAATAAATGCTTTTTTAACAGTCTTTCTGTTTAGCATCCCATTATGAAGTTAGTGTGTGATGGAAACTTTTGTTTTTTGGACAGCAAGACACATCTCTCACAGGGATTGTGATGATTATTAAAATTCATGATCCTGTAAATAGCTACCTGGTTTTTGTTTTCTGTTTTCAATAAGTACTGTTGTTGTTTGCTGTCGGTGATATGAGTATTCTGCCATTATTAATACTATCTGTTCTGCACACTCACCAGTGCTGTCCCACCATCTGTCTTGTGCCATGCTATCAGCATTATTACACCAGTTTGTTTTCCAACTTCTGTTCTTAACTTGCCTGTTATTATTTTTTCTCAAATATCCACCCATCCATTTTCCACATACAGTACATCAGAGTCAGCACACATTCCTGTGTGACAAATTTGAGTAAAAGCCATTGGGTTGCATCATGATTCTGCAAGATTCTGCAACATGTCACTGGCAGAACTATAAGAGCGTTGTATCCTGTCTGACTCCACTGTATGCATCCATGCTATCTCTTTACATGTACACCAACATTGCTTTAATTTGACTTTTCTTTTGACAGATAATTCCTGAAGAAGACCTGTGGTTGAAACATTGATTCAAACTCTATTTTCTGCTTGAATTTAAAGTAACCCTTTTGTTTTTAGCCTGCATGCTGATATAGCACTGTTTTGTGTTCATACATTTGGAATAATATGACAGCCTGAATCCTTATCCTTATAGATTGATAATGATGATTGATGACTTTTCTTTCAAGAACAGTAGGGTAGCATTGGGGATAGTGAACATATTTGTGAACCTGGACACTGGTTTAAATCCCATCAGCACCATTTAATCTTCATATGACCTTGAGGAAGTCACTGATCCTCCCTGTGCTTAACATTTTCTTTCTGTCCTTCTCTCTCTCTCTCTCTCTCTCTCTCTCTCTCTCTCTCTCTCTCTCTCTCTTCTCTCATGAAACCTTCCAAATATCTAGCTTGTCCAGCAATCAGCAACAGGATTTGCCACAGAACAAAGATCCCTGCTCAGAGTTTTTTGTTTGTCCACCAGTGGTGAGCATTCCATTCTCTCTCTCTTTTACTTTTGCACTTCTGTTCCAATCTGTTCACATTCTCAAATCCAAGGCCTTTGGATCCTCTGCTGCCTCCACTGCCAAATGTCCCATCTGTCAAACCATGAGTTCTGCCTACTGTTACCATGGGACAATGGTTTTACAGTGGTAGCCACAGTGAGGGCCTGGAGTGTATGCACACAGTTAAATGTGGTAAGTCATCATCGGACACACCAATAATAGACTTTTCTATCATTTATCTCCCCACTCAGTAACTAATAGTTGGGAAACTGTAACAAGTCTATCCTGTGAGTATCCTCTCAGTGTTAGATACATGTGATCACCCACCACCCAATGTCACGTCAGAAGCCACTGCAGGAGGCACTGTAGTAGCAAGCACCCTCTTAGCCCCCTCCCAGGAATCGGACAATGCTACCACTGTGGTGCTCCAAGGATTTAGTAGCCCAGATCTGGGACTGTGATAACATTGCATATGTAGGTCTCTTACACTGTAAGGCAATATGCTACCACTGATGGTATAAGCTGACAAGCTCTTTCTGTAAAACTCTATGGGCCAACCATCTCCTCCTGATGGCAGCAATCTGCCACCCCTCCACATCCACCTATGAATAAACTGGTTTAAAATTCCATAATGCCATTCTGGTTGTGTCCTCCATGGTTCTCCTCATTCCCCCTATAAATGCCAAGTAACAAATTCTGGAATTCAGAAGTGGAGCATATAGCCACCTGGGCCTCCATAGCCCTGGTGCAGAATTCATGGCTCAGACTTCATTGCACAACACTGATGCTATGTAATCTACAGAGCTTGAGAAGCAGTGTTGAGGGAGGTAGGCTGTTACAACCCCTTCAATCCTCTGTAAAACCATTAAACTTTTTTTCAGATGAGCATCCATTTTTCACAGTGGTCTTTCTACAGGGTTTTCTGTTGCACACTGTAACTGTTAGCAAGGGATGAAGGTAAAACTTTTTCCAGGTTCCTGACTGGTGCACCTGAAAGCCGGCTCCCCGGACTGCCATTCCCCTCTGAAAGGCACGTTTTTACAGGGACTTGGACATATAAGTGTGGTGGTGGTTTTAATTTGGAGCCTTACTGTGGAGTCTGTGATGTATTTTACTTGATTACCAGCCCTTTTGTGCATTATTTTTTACTGTGGACTTTCAAATACTGTTTAGCATTGTATGCATGATTGGCCCATATGGCAATTAGAGTATTTTTCTATCTGTGAACCAAAAATTGCTGTGTTTTTAGCCTTTTAATGTTTAAGTCCTACATTACAAATTTCTCTCTAGCTAACTGTCTTATAACCTACATTTGGCCCTTACCTCTACCAGGTAAAAACTTTCCTAAAATAGCTGGCTGCACTCCCAAATTGTCTTTTTCCCTGGCTCTCCTATCCTCATTTCTGTAACTACTCCCTCTCCCTGAGCCCTCCTCTTGTTGCGTATCTCTATTCTGCACTTGACTGCTACCCCATCCTCCCCTTTCTGTGCTCTATAAATCTTAATCTGTTTTCTTGCTTACACACCTACCTCTTTGTCGCATTCTGCAATGCCTCCCCACCTCTCGCCTAAATTTCTAATTCTTGACTTTGTCTTTCTCAAGCACCCCCACCCCCCACTGTTTGTCTGCCACCAGTTTTCCTGCCTCCTGTTTAGACCTTTGTCCAAGTCTGTCCTTATTTACACTGCTTTCTCGTTTCTCCTCTCTAGATACATAGCCCAAGTGGCACTTGTGGATCCGGCAGCACCTCCGGCTGTATCCTTGGCCGGCGCTGCTACCACTGCTGATAGGGTTGGCTTCCTGCCGCCCTCCTGGTCCCAATTCTCAGACTCCGCTACAAAGTATAGCTGCTTTTCATTCGCTAAGATGGCACCCATATGGCGGTTTACCGATTGGTGCACCTTTTTTACTGATGACTCAGGATTGGCTTAGAGGTTACTGCAGGGCTCCTGATTGGTGCACCTGAAAGCCAACTGTCTGGACTGTCATACCCCACTGAAAGGCAGGTTTTTACAGGGGCTTGGACATATAAGTGTGGTGGTGTTTTTTCTCTCGCCCCTCCACCACCGCCCAGGCCTCCTATTAAATACACTAACAGCCCCCGTCTTCCACGGCTTGCTCAATTTCTATTTGCTATCATTGTGCTTCTCCCTTCCCTGCCACATAGTATCTGCAATCTCCTTGTGTGGCTCCTGGAACTTACTTATTTATTGGCTACCTCTCTTTATCAGTTTGTCCAGTTTCAAAACAACTCTTTCAATTTACATATTCTTTTACTGACACCGTATACTGCCTGAGTATTCACACAGCTCTGTCCTGATTATCGCATGGCTCCGTCCTATCTCACAGCTCTGTCCTACCTATCTAAAGTTTGACAATCTGGTCCTTTTTTCCACCTACTACTGCCCAATTTTTTGCACCGTCTCCCCTCTCAGGCACTCCAAGCTCCTATAATACCACTTTATTTTAATTCTTACTCTGCTTAATTGTTCTCTGTCTCTTACCTTTCTCCCCCTCGCTGTTGTCTACCCTTTCTAGAACTATTTCCTGACCGAATCAATCCTCCCAGGGCTTATTAAAATGTATAAACTGCAGCTGCTATTGTTTTTCCTATCCACCCTGCTTTTTCTACACCTATCTACTCCCTATGCTGATTCCCTCTTTCACGTACCCTAGAACAAGAGTTTACATTTTCCAGTCTACTAGTGACTCCTGCAATGTGGTGTGGTCCCACTCCTTTACTCCTAAGCAAAACCTGGACCTATCTGATTGCTCATGCCCTCAAAGGTTGCTGCCTTTGAATTCACACCATATCTTCCTTCCTGCATCGTAAGCTCTGGTACCTCCTCCTACTGGCCATACTGCTATCTGGAGATGTTCAACCTAACCCAGGACCCTTGACTCCTAATCCAGCTCATATTTCTAAAGTTAAAGGCCTACTTATTACCCACCATAATATCAGGAGCCTGTAGCGTAACTTCTTGAAACTTGAATCCTGGACCGCACTCTACAAACCAGATATACTGTGCATTACAGTAACTTGGCTGAAGCAATTCATCCCTGACTTCTGGTACTCCCTGCCTTCTTGCAATCTTTTAAGGAATGACAGACCTGCCCCGAAAAGGGGGAGGTACAGCCATTTACTTCAAATCACACCTACAGCTCTCAGTGATTAGCTCCTCCTCCTCCTCCTCCTTAAACCACCATGAGGCACTCCATGTCCTCCTCACCCTTGGCTCCAAGAAGCTGAATATTATTTGTGCATATCATCTCCCTACCCATGGCCTGAAAGGACTAAGTGAACTACTTGAACAATCTGCTATTCACTCTGGAAATAATGAAGTTCTTATATTAGGGGACATTATTTAAACTGGCTGGGGAATACACAAATGATGGCCCTGACTAAGCTACAGAGCTTCAACCTTCATCAGCTCATCTCTGTACCCACCCGGACTGTGCCTCATTCAAATACCAGCACGCTGCTGGACTGGATTATGACAAACTGCCTTGAAAACTTTGTCGACACTGAAGTCCTAGCAGATGCCATCTCAGACCACTCACCTACTTTCTGTATTTGAGGTAAAGGTTGGCAGGCTCCAATGAAGCCACGCTTCATTACTTTTCATGATTATGATAACTTTGACCAGGAGGCCTTCTTGTCTGACGTCGCTTGCATCGACTGGTTCTCTCTCTCTATAGCTCACCTGACTATCAAACTGCTCTAAATATTTTCTTGTCCAAATTCCTAGCATTACAAGAATTCTACTGTAAACTTGTTACCAGGCAGGTTAGGAATAGGCAGACCAGTTGGTTAAAATTTGGCCTACTATCTAAATTATGGCAGAGGGACAAAGCATGGCTCCATTACAAGAAATCTGGTTCTCCTACTGACTTTAACTCTTACAGATCCTTGAGAAATACCTGTAAGAAGGAGAGCAGACAAGCAAAAAGCTCATACTGCAGAGACCTCCTAACTGACTCCCAGGGTGACCCTAAAAAATGTTGGTCCCATATTAAATTCTTCCTGGGATCCAGCCAGTCCATCACTCCGAATAACTTGTCTCTCAATGGCATTCACTGCAACAATCTCCTCACAATTGCAAATTTCTTTAATAGGCAATTTGCTGATCTTAACCATTACACTTCCACCTTCACTACCCCATCATACCCTATTTCTCCAGAGAATACTACAGGACCTACTCTCCATTTCAAAGTTATCTCCAAAAATGATGTTCCTCGACTCCTTAGTAACATCTCAGAGCATGCAGTGGTTGGGGCTGATAACTTGGAACCCAAGCTCCTAAAGTTGGCTGCCCCTTCTATAGCAGCTCCCCTTGGTAAGATTTTTACCCTCTCCCTGTGTCACTGCACAGTACCGGATATCTGGAAATCTGCTTGAATTACTCCTGTGTTTAAAAAAGGAGACTAGCTTGATC
The DNA here is from genome assembly GCA_016271365.2 of Neoceratodus forsteri. Taxonomy (NCBI): domain Eukaryota; kingdom Metazoa; phylum Chordata; order Ceratodontiformes; family Ceratodontidae; genus Neoceratodus; species Neoceratodus forsteri. The sequence continues at coordinate 1,433,629,169 of CM028131.1, read as the reverse complement.
CATCTAACTACAGACCCATTGCCATCCTATCTGTTCTCAGTAAAATTCTTGAGAAACTTGTTGCCACCCAAACTACTACCTTTCTCTTGAAACATGACCTACTAACTGACACTCAACATGGTTTCCACAAGGGCCACAGTACCACATCTGCCCTGCTCAAACTATCATCTGACATCCTAGTGGCTATGAACTCTAGTAGACTAACTGGGGACGTCTTTATTGACATGACCAAAGCATTGCAATTTAGTAGACCATTCCATTCTAGCTGCTATCCTTAGCTCTCTAGGTTTCACATCAAATGTAGTAAAATGGTTTGACAGCTATCTGACAGATAGGTCCCAATACACGAAATTTAACTCCACTTACTCAGACAAGATCTCCATCAACATTGGTGTACCTCAAGAGTCTATCTTGGATCCTCTACTTTTTTCCATCTTTATCAATAGCATTACTACTAATCTCCTTAGTACTTCCTCTTTACTCTATGCAGATGACATTGTTCTGTATTACAGCTCAAATAGTATGGAGGATATAAACTCAAAACTCTCCCGTGATTATCAGCTTATCCAACTATGGCTACCAAATCACAAACTTGTTCTAAATAAATCAAAGACACAAGCTATGCTGTTTGGCTCCAGTATCAAACTCAAACGCTCCCAAACTCAACTTAATGTCTCCTCCTTTAATGGCATATCTGTTGGGGTGGTAACTTCTTTCAAATATCTGGGGGTCGCCCTTGACCCATCCATGAGTTTTGACCTCCATATTCAATCTACTAGCAAGCAAGTTAACTCTAAGCTTGGGATTGCCTACCAGACAAGCTATTCTCTCACTCCTGCTGCTAGACCTGCCATTGCCCATGGTATAGTACCTCTCTCTCTCCCCTACAGGGTTGCTACCTATGAGACAGCCAGCAATTCGAGTCTTTGAAAGTGGGATGTAACTGACAATAACATCTGTCATTTTGCCTCCAGCTCCCCATGGCTTAAACATCACTGCCTTCTCTACTCAGGTCTTGGATGGCTCCCTCCTAAAGAACTAAGGTCCTATGCTTTTGGATCAATCACTGATAACATTAACAGATCCCAAACACCCAAACCTTTGACCTGTTTCCTTCCCTACCAGAAATCCAAATATGCATTATGCTGTGCTGAAAATGCCCCGTCCTTAAACCGAGACACCATCATTTAAAAGGTAGTCATGTCTTTGCCTGTCATGGGCCCCTTTTCTGGAATTCACTCCCTCCAACACTTTGTCAATCTGCATCTCACATCTCTTTTAAGAGAGAACTTAGGCACTATCTCATCTCCTCCCATATATGCTCCTGTTTTCAACCACCCTAGCTCTTACTCCCACTCCACCTCACTCTCAGCTGTTACCTTTGGGATTGGAGTCTACTCCACATTTATTTATTTAAGCATTTTACCAGGAAAGGCATACTGAACAGAATACTGCTCAATTTCTGATGCATCCTGGGGAAGGGGGGGACATAGGTAAACAGTTGAAAACAGTATAGACAAGTGAATACATAGTGGGAGAACACTAACATTTGGTTCTGATTACAAGTCTGTAGTAGATTGAGAGAGTCAATTGGTAACCACAGTTAATACAGTATAAGATAAACAGTTGAAGACAGTATAGACAAGTAAATACATAGTGGAAGATCATTAACATTTGGTTCTGATTCCATGTACGTAGTGGATTGAGAGAGTCAGTTGGTAACCACAGTTAAAATACAGCATGAGTACAGTAAATGTTTTTGATGCACTTCCCTCCAGTTTCACTCCCTTATCTCTTACTTTCTCATCCTCTATTTTCCCCTTTCCAGCATAAACATAGCTACTTCCTTCACTCAAACTCTTTATCTCTTATCGCCTATACCTCTGGCACTGCTGCCTCTCTACTCCTCTTACCCCTCTCTCTCACTCCCCCTTCACCTATTTCTGCCAAACTGGTATCGCTCTCATAGCACTTTGTCCTACTTTAATATGGTGTCTGGATGCCTTAATTTTGCCTGATTGTATTGCCTTATGTTATCTAAATGTTGTAACCCTGTGTATTTTGGTTCTGCTACCCAAAATTCCTTGTTGTAATTACCACTGTTATGCTTTAATATCTTCCTGTAACTTGTGTTTTGTATTCATTAGTGTTCACATGAAAGTTTTGTCTTTGTACTCTCCTGGGTCGTGCCTGAAAATAATCTCTCTGGCTAGTGCACTTACCCAGTAAACAAAAACTAAATAAATAAATAAAAAATAGAGTTTAAGAGAGATGATAAGGGCAACAACTACTGCACCTAGATGCCCCTGAACCTTGTAATCAGGCAGTTTAGGCATGCATTGCTACACTGGAGTGGAGCCCTGATGCCATCATATGAAACCCAAACATTTCCATGATTTAAGATTTGACAAGAAACTATTGTAGGAGGACCAGCACATTGTCCTTCATGGGAGATCAAACTCATCACATCAATCATGGAATTGCCAACCCACAATCCAGCACTGGAGATACATGCATATATTGGGCTGTAATTACGGAAAGGACATAGTGTACATCTTGTTTTCTCCTCTTGCTGCATGGCAGTTAATTTAACAAACTTGACTATAGACACACAGCTAGGCATCTCAGCCAGATTGTTACCACTACTCATGTATGTTGTGCAACCCCTGAAATAAAACTGTCTAGTTCTTCTTTGAGAGCATTCATAGTACTAGCTTCCACAACTTCAATGGGTAGGCTATTTCACATGTTAACCACCTACGTGAAGTACTTCTTTTTCATGTTTCTTCTTATTCTACAAGAGCCAGCTCCTTTTTCTTTGCTGGGGATCTAGCTCAAAGCACATCCTTGACTATCCAGCTCTATATCTTGTTCTCACTTTCATTTTCCCACATAATATTGGAAAAAACTGTTTTATGTGATATTAGTGAAGGAAACATTGTGAAAACAATAATAGCAAAAACCCCAAATTATGATGTGATCAACAGCGAGCTGCAAAAACAGTGATGGCTCCTTACTTTCCCTAGGGGGCTGATGTATAGATCCTTTTTATGCAGGGGGCTTCACCTCCTGCAACCCTCTCAAATAATATAATCAACTCCGTAGGTGGGATGGCATTGGGGGACAGTAGAAAACTCAGAATGGAGTGGCTACTCCATGGGGGAGACAAGACTACAGGGAGAGATCTTTGGGGGGTGGCAACCGGAGGGCAAGGTGCAACCTGTGGGTGAAGTGGGAAACAAAGTGAAATGGGGGGAGGTGGAATGGAAACAAAGAAAACAACCCTCCCAAAAAAATTACAGCAGCACAAGGACAGAAAAAAACAACTTCATGCACCCATTAAAAAACTCCACACACCCAGCACCAAACCAGGGTCCCTGAGCAATACAGGCAGTGACTCTAACCACAGCACTACAGAGTTGACTTGGAAGTAGCCCAACAAACAACTCCCCATATAGTGCACAATAGACCTACTCCATCGGAAACCAACTCACTGAATTTAGCAACCGCTATGAAGGTCAAATAGCCCATTTTAAAACTGCTCTTTTAACTTCGTCCAAATTGACTTGCTGAAATGCACTCACTATATTTATCACTGGTAAAAACAATTATGCAAGAACATCCATTTTCTATTTTGTAAATAAAAGCAACTTTAGTCAAGGAAACCCTTAACTACAAAAGTGAAATGAGCTTTTGTGGTTCATCCACTGTACCCAGGGCAGATGGCCACCATCATTTACAGTACACCATCTATTGCCATGGTCCAGAATACTCTTTCTTGTTCCACGAGTCTCTCTGTCATAAAAAATGAAATGATCTCCACCATGTGGAAATGTTTTTGATTAAGCAGTGTTGAGGGCCATTAAGATTCTGCTGGTAGAGAATGAGATGCTCGGCGCATTTTGAGGAGTGAGAGAAATAATTAGATTCTACCAGAAGCACCTGTTGGATTCCAGAAGAAGCTCCTGTAGCTATAGATGCATGTATTAGTTTCCATGCCTTGGAAGATTCTTGAGCAGGAACTGGGTAGTATCTTATAGTGGATGATGGTTTGTGGGACTCTGTTTTCCCAAAGGATTTATGCAGCAGGGGATGGGCAGCAGCATGTACTGTATAGGAGGTACAGTACTATTGAACCAATGTGGGGAGGCAGGGATGGACTTGATATTTCCCTCAATGAGGAACTCCTTTCCATGATGATTTCTTTCTGTTTCATTCCATGTCAACACTGGCATATTTCCTTGCTACTGAGGAAATGTGATGTCATGTAACTAGTTACACACACACACACACACACACACACACACACACACACACACACACACACACACACACACACACCTGTAACAGCATCCATAGAACCCAGGGAGATAAACATTCCATCTGGCAGTTAGGATTAGAACACTATGGCAGAGACCCTTCAATTTTTCAGAGTTGGGTTGGGGGTATCCTGTGAATATGGTGACCATAAATGAGTGACTGCAAAAATGGCAACTCAGTCATGGCGACTGTGTTCTGGGCTACCTGGCAGGGTAGCGATAGGGTACCACGATGGGTGAGAGAGGGCAATGGGAAGTACACATGCATGGGGGGAGGGACCACACTGCACGAGGGGTGGAAGGGGTATGTGGGAGGTAGTGTGGTGGTTGGCTATCAAACTGGCCATGTGACATGGTGGTGAGGGTGGCCAGCTGGGGTTGGGAGAGTTCCAGGTTCGGTTCTGGGGCAGAAGTCGCTTTCTGCATTAAGGCCAAGGTTTTTTTTCCATGTTACACCCCCCCAACATGCACCCCCCCAGGAGGTGAGAATCTTTAGTTAGGGGGTTGTGGGGGGGTGCAGGGGGCACAGCCCCTTGCATACATTACAGTCCTGTCACCACCTTTGGAGTCGCCAAGAGGGTACATCACCATCAATTATTTTTGGCAATATACACTTGCCCAAACAGCGATAACTATTCAGCGATCACTGTTTTAACATGGAACAGAGTTGGGCCTTTATCACTGTCATTATAGCTAATCCCTGGTGTGATTGGTGATACACTTTCAGTTTATTTATTTCTTCCACGTGCTTTACCGCCTCCTTTCTCATGCTTCCCCCTCCTCTTCTGTATGCTACTCTTTTCCTTCTCCTCTTGAGCTTCCCCTTGCTGTAGCTACTCTGCTTTTCTTTACTTACTCCCCTGTTCTTCTGACAGCTAAACTACCATATCCTCTTCTGCTTCCTCCTTTTCTGTAGCACTCACCCTTAAAGCTGTTTTGGTCATTGCTCTCTTTGTTTCTAGAACTTTTTAATCTCTATATCTCACGCATTAATAATTTTATTTTTTCATCTGATGATAGAATTATATAGTGTCCTTGCTGGAGTAGGACTCATCACCTTCCTCATTCTGTTTGTCCACATACAGAGGACTTCAAGTTCTAAAATCAGGCTTAGAGGATGGGATATTTCTGAACAGTACAACAACTAACTAAGCAGCAAAGGGCTATGTGGTGTTGCATGATATGGGATTGTCATATAGGGGATCAAGGAAGCTAACAATTGTCACTGTGCTTACAGTAGCACCTGTTGTGTTTGCAGAAGATGTACAGGAGAAACACTGACTTTATATTTATAGGAGGATAGTTTGTACCTCTGCTAAGGTTAACTGGTAGAGGCAGCCCGAGAAGTCTGAGGAGAAATACTGGTTGCTTCTGGTACCGGATTGCTCATTATCCTGGATTCATTAATGGTGGTTTCAATGAAAGAGCTGTATTGACTTGGAGAGGGAGTATGACCACTACTGGACTTTTCTGAACTGAATCAAGGTTAAGTTTGTCATACTATGAAGAGTACATCCACTGTCCTCTGAGTCACACCATCTTTGCCACCAGATGAACAAACAGATTTTTACTTGGAGCTGGCATGGAAGTTAAACCTCAGTGTGTACTTTGCACACATATCTCCTGTTTTTTCTTCAAATTTTCTACACGACAGATGGCATATAACTTGCCACTCACATGCTGTTGAGCAAAGTGAGTAATGTCAAAACATAACACGAAGCCCACACCTGATGAGTCTAGCAGACATTGCTTGCTTACTATACAGACTGGTCCAGAAAGGTAACCCATCAAAACGGCAACTGAAATTGAGTGACTGGAATATGAGTGACTCAGTTTCAGCACTCATCATGAGAGCTACCCTGAAAGGTCAACGAGGGGCGAGCAACAAGGTGACTGAAAGAACAGGAGGGGAATGGAACAGGATGGAAGGCACGTGGGAGTTAGTGTGGTGAGAGACTGCCAAGCTGGCCATGTGGTGTGGTGGTAAGGATGGCTGGCTACAGTGGGGAGGGTGCAGGGTTTGGGGCTGGGGAGGTGCACAGTATTTTGTGTTTTGTGGGTGGCAGTATATTTATTTTTACAAGTTTCTCCTCCTTCCCGACATGCACCCCCCTAGAGTTGAGAATCTTTAGTAAGGGGGGTGCAGGGGTTGAAGCCCCCTGGAGGGGGTGTGGGGTGCACAGCCCTCCGCATGAAAAAAACATTTGTTTTCACCAGCATGTCTTCACTGGGAGTGTACATCACCGTTTTGTTTTTTTGGTGATGTACACTCGCTATTTGGTGATCACCGTCATGACATGGAACTGTCAAGAAACACACATCAGGCTAGGCTATATGGAGTGGATTGAATAACTGGACAGAGTAGTGAGGGATTGGATGGAATACTAAAATAAAATCACTTTGCTAAGTGACTGAATTATAGATTAAATAATGTATACAAATGGCATGCATGTGGTGCCATGAACAGTTGCGTGGACAGATGTGAGACATGGCTCAGGTTCCATCAACAAACATAAAGCTTGCACCACATGCTTGGTGGGTCTGGTGAGAATTGTTTGCTTACTATATGGACTACTCAAGAGACACAGACAGCAGGCTATATAGTAAGTGGAAGAACTGACTCAGGAGAGTTGTGAGTGACGGTATACCAATTGAATAGCAACATTTCAATAGCAGACAACATTACAGCGGCAATTCAATGTTGCCACTGTAATGTACCCTTGGGACCCTGGCAATGCTTTCTCCCAGTCTTACACCCCTCCCCAAATCAACTCTGACTCGGAGTTGATAATCCTGAAGTATGAGGGTGCAGGGGCAGAAAACAAAGAGTATACCTGATGGATTTATGCTACCCACAATTTGCGGTTGACATAAATCCATCACTGTAACATTGTTTTGAAAAATTGTTGTCGAATCAAGATTGTAGATCTGTGAGTGACTATAAAATTGCAGTATATTAATTACATTAAATGACTCAAGAAATATAAACTAAAAAATGTGCACGTGTTTGGTGCCATCCATGGTCATACAAATGTGAGGTGTGACGCAAGCTGTTGACACAGTGTATATATATTCTACTGAGTGGGCCTGACTGGGTGCTGTCTGCCTACAGATGCTGAGTCAAGATCAGAAGATACATGGGCAGCATGCAATATTTTTTGGATTAACTGTAAGAGCTCTTCTATACAGTTCCTCTACTGCTAAGATAGAGCTGGAAATAGCATCAAGACATGTGCAGTGGAGGCAGCTCATGGTCTTCAGTGGCACTGATTCTCTGTTTTAGTTCATCTGACTTTTACAGAGCTCTATTGTTGGTACTATTTGGTTATTTTTTTTATTTATTTAAAATTTGGTTATGGAAAAATTTGAAGAAAAAAATGGTTATGGTGAAAATGCTGCATTATTCTGTTGAAGTGATGTCAAAAAGTTTGAGGGCCCTTCACCAGAAATGAACCTGCTAATGTTGGTCATTCATCTGAACTCTAGTTTGGTTCCAGCTCTCCCCCACACCATGCAATGTTATTGGCATCATTGCCCACCCATGGTCCCACTAGAATGACTGCCTTCAGTTGGTGCCAGCAAGCTTCTATTCTAGGCTAGGCAGGTGCAGTTGGCACTGGCCAAAGTGCTGAATCTCCTTGGTTTGCTGGGACAGGTAATGATAGTACCACCACTGGTTTAGGCTCTGCTTGGTCTCACTAATGTGGGTATCTGATTATAGTACTGCTCTTCTCAAGTCTAGTAGCATAAGATAGTGCTTATGATATCAACCATGTTGCCATTCAGAGATCTCTTCACCGCAGCAATGTTCTCTGTTAAAGGTATTATTTTGTAGTACCTGTCAGCAGAACTGTGCAATGCATAATGATGCAAGGGTGGTCCAGTCTTTTTCAACTACTAGTACTACAAGTCACAATAGCTCACTCCAGAGCTCTTTTCTAGCTACCTTACAGCCATTAAAAAAATTAAAACTCGCAAGCAAAATTAAACAGGCCACAGTGTGCTTCATGGACAGAGTGACTCAGTTAAGGCAGTTTGTTTTATTCTTATGTGTAATTTGTTAGCTGGATAGGACTTAAGAGCACTTTATGCCCATTTTCAAGGAGGGCCTAGAGATATAAAATTTCTACTGGATGTTTAAAGAAAAAAGCACTCTATCAAATAGAGACAAAGAAAGATTGTCTTGCAGATTATAAGAACATTATACCTTTGGAATCAGGAAATTTCGATTTTATACAGTACATACAAACCAACTTCATTTGGATTGATCTTAGTCCTATCTGTCTGCTTTTTGCCAATATCTCGGGAAAGCTGTTAAGTTGTATTAAACTTGCTGTTGTAAGTTATTTCAGTAGCTTCAACTGGCAGATAATTATGTATGCTTAATATAGTATCCTTTAAAGGAAAATGTTCTCCTTAGTTTCCTCCTACTTTCTGAATTTTTAGGTTACTCCTACTAGGTCTTAATTTAATTATTTTATTTACTTCTTCATTTAGCTATTCCAAACGCTTTACCAGGAATGACATACTGAACTGGTACCAGTTCATTTCCAGCTGTGTCCTGAGGTTAGAGAAGTGGAGGAGTATCAGTAATAGTGTGAAAAGTTGTAATAGTACAATGCATTTACAGCTGTACATAATGGCAAATACTGTGTGCAGAGAAACGCAGTACAAAAAGGTTCATTAGCTTAACAACCTGTGCAAATGAGTACAAGGCAATATGAAATTGAAGTAGGATCAGTATCTGTAAATTGAGAAGATTTGGATTATGTGGACTGCACTTGTGTAAGTTGGGAGCTTAGTGAGAACAGTGGTTACCCAATAACTGCTTTCAACTGGAAAGAGAAACATGGTCATATTTAGGCCAGAATAGACCAATTAAGAGTCAGTGAGACAGATTTTCCCTTAGTGCTGCCCGGGCCTGCATTAAGCCTTGAATCAAACCCTTTCTGTGCACCATACAGGTTTGTCACAACTGTGCCCCATTTTATAATTGTGGGTGCAGTCACAACAGTTTACCCGCTTTATGGCATGTTGGGCCAAATCTCGGGTACAACCTAAGTAAAAACGATCCCCGGTATTGATGCAAGCTAGACCACCAACAGATGGCCCAGCTTACTATACATTAGTTGCTGCAAGGGATAGAAAATCATTTTACATTGCCACAAGCCCGGGTGTGCCATATCTTTGGCACACCTGGGACTTGCATCAATCTCAGGTTTTCAGGAATCCAGTGCAGTGTCTTCTTTTAAGTATAGTCTTAATTTAACCTTGTTTTTAGCCACCTTAACCAACGTGAGCTGAAGTCAGTTTCTCAAGATCTTAAAGAGAGTGACTGGGGTGGTTTAAACACCAGGGAGATCCAGGTGCAGTGCTTTGTCCTCTAAGCATTGTTTCACATTGCCTATTCAGCCTTAAATGCTGTCTTCTCCTCTTATGAGATTTCCATCTATCAGATTGTGGAACAAAATGTTGCATCCAGTCTTACCAGCCCATAATTCCAGTGAAGGAAACCTGCTTTCCATCCATTAAATGCTTACATATTATGCAATACAGTGAAAACCTCAATTTAAAAGCCACCCAGTTTTCTGTTTAATGGTTCTGGAAAGGCTTAGTAAACAGAGCCTATTTATTCAAGTGTGGTCCATTAATGTGTTTTTAGACACACTTTGCCAGCATCCTTACTGATGGGTTTATTTTACAATGTTCATGAATTATTTTTTTTTAGAAATGCTTTGTACATGAAGTATCTCAAAATACTCTGGGGAAACATGGCTTCTGGTCAGATTCAATCAGCAGAGCTAAGTGGCTGGCCATGTGATGTTGCATTCTTCTATTTGCTGTTCCCTAACAATTGTAATGGTTTGATATTTTGCATCATTTGCTATATTAATTAAGGTTAGCTGTACTTTAAGATGTTTGCATAGAACCTTTTACTGTCATCATAAATCATAAATGGTGCAGTAATCCAAGAAATCTAGTCTTAAAAATGTAAGAACTATTTTTTTTTCCGCTAAGGTTCATGTATCACTTGCTCATACTGTTTGGTGAAACACGTGAGGAGCAGTGTTTGTTCGATGAATATTTTTCTCTGCTACAGCATGTACATGACCAACACAGTAAATAAAAAAATACATATCTTATTTCAATTTTCATTAGTACTGCACATGTGTAACTATTGCTTTTGTGTGATGAATTTCTAAAGGTTGTAAGTTATTATAAAGTGTACTAAGTGAGGCTCTGATAAAAAGCAGCAAGAAATGAACTGCAAAAAGCTGTTTAATTCTGTTAAGCAGAGTAGAGCACAGGTAAACCCTGTTGCTTCTCAGAAGAAAGCTAGCATGATACATTGAGTTAGTGGATGCTTAGTTCATCATCCAGTGAAATCAGTATATTGCCAGTGAAGTGCCTCTATGTAAAGTTTGTTTCCTACAACAACCCCCTCCCCCAGAACACCCACTTCTATACTCTAGGCACACTTTCCCTCCCTGGACTACCCTAATCCCAACTATGTAAACTCCTCCATCCTCCACCCTCATAGCACCTATACCACCTTACCCTCAGTCCTAGCAGAGTAAAGGCATAGTCATGATGCCACATGCATCATTAGGCAATTATAATGTGTAAATCACTTCTTCCATCCTTGTAATGGTTTCTATTTCCATCATCCTCTCCCCAGCAAAACACAGCAAAAGATAAGCATCCCCAAACCCCAGTACTGTAAGTACATTAATACAATCATCCTCCCTGTGGGACACTGGTACAATCCTCACTCCTTCTCAGCTGACCACTGTCTAATGAATGAAACCACATACAAAGTGGAGAACCATTCATTTAGCTATATTGAGTTTGAGATACCAGGAATATGACCATTTACCCAGCTTGTGCAGGTCCATCACCCTTCCCAGTATCATGCCATTGGCAAACCTTAGATGCATGCTGAAAAGAGCACATTCCAAACTGTTGATAAAATGTTTAAAAGTAGTAGCACCAGCAGATACTCCTGGGGGATGCTGCTTAGTGCCCCTGTCCACTTGGGGTAGTGCATATTGACTACAACTATCTGCTTCTAGCCTTCAAGCAAGTTAGCAATCCACTTTGTCTATGTCTTGTTTATATCACATAGAGGGTATTTGCTCAGAAGCTTGTAATGCTTGAACCAGAGGGTTGACAGAGACTGGGTTCTGTGGAGACAGAATAGGTGGGGAGCATCTGAACAGACTAGGAGGGCTAAGAAGTCATTTTCTGCCATCAAAGTCTATGTTTCTATGCACCACAGTGTCAAAGGCCTTGGTGAAGGCCAGATAGACCTTGTCTATGGCCTACCTCTGTCCACCTCCCTGGTCACCTCTTAATGAAAATGTCCATGTCTGTTTCACATAAATCTGTCCTTCATAAAGTTAGGGTGAAGTTAAGCCAGAACCCTGGTCTCATCTGAGTACTCAATTGAGCAGCCCTTGATTATGGATTCCATGACCTTGCCCAGCACTGGGGTAAAATCAAACATTCTGTAGTCACCTGGGTTTCACCTTGACTGCTGCATGAAGACAGAGACCCCAAAAGCCACTTTCCAGTCCTATGGCATCACAATTGGCTGGACAGACTAATAACAGATTACTGCATGTGGCCCCACCTCATTCCTTTAGTTCAACAATGATCTTGGGTGTGCTGTTTGTGCCTTGGCATGATCTCTGCCAGTTAGTCAACTACCAGTGTTAATGTGATGTCCACAGGTTGCATTGTGGCCATTACTGATGCTGTGGGCCTTCCCTGTAAGAACTCTTCCTCCTTTGGGAGCTTTTTGGTGAACACAGAAGTGAAGTATTCATTTAGCATTTTAGCTATTACCCCTGACTTTCTCATAGTATACCATTTTCCAGGTTTTAGGGGCCAAGTCTCTTCCTTCAATTTATCCACTGAAAGAAGACTGGTATGTTTCATGTCCCCTACTGTTATCCTGACTTCCAGACCCTACTTGGAATTCTTAATTCTAGTCCTTGCTGCTCTTTACTCCTTGCTGGCCTGGAGGCAACCCATCTCTTTTCAGTGGTCAAAACCATTTTTTTTTTTTTAGGATCAGTTGTCTAAGGTTCCTAGTGGGGAGGTCTTGAGCCTTTTCACTTATTGCTTATAGGATTGTAGTCCTCTATGGCTATTTCAAGCACCCTTACATGTGCTCTGCACTTTCACTGTCATGCAGCTGCAGTGAACCCATGGATACCAGGTCCTTTATCTTGGCAAAGTCCTCCTTTTAGAAGTTCTGCATCATAGTGGCTGAGGTCCACTTAGTCTTCAATGTCACTATGGAGATAGTTTTCCAGTTGCAGTCCCTGTCTCCCTCTGGTTCCTTGCTGTTCACACCAGGAATGTTCGTATCTCCACCGCTGAGATCAAAGTCAAGGGTTGCCTCAAGCCTGTTCCTTGTTAGACATGGTGGTCTACAAAACAGTCCATGAAAGTGGATAAGAACACTCTCTTAGCCTTGACATTAGCCCTTCTAAGATACCAATCTATACCCCGGATGTTGAAGTTCCACGGGATCACCACTACATTCAGTCTGTCAGTTTTCACAACTTCCCTGAGCAGCTGTCTACATACTCTGATGAGCTATGTTGTGCCTGTAGCACACCCCAGGGGGATTCCTTCACTCCCTTATCTCTTGTTTGACTCAGATGAGCTTTGTGACATTGCTTGCTCTTTGATGTCAAATTTAACCTCCAAATTGACTCTTTTTCCTACAAAGTGATCCATGCATACCCTATCCTGCTAGGCCTATCCCTTTTGAATTGTCTATATCCCATTATCATGTTGCCCCACTTATTTTCTTCCCTTCCCACCAGTTATCAGGAATGCCAAGTGATAGAAAAATATGATAGTCTTTACAATAAAAAATTGTGGGTGTACAGTACCTGAACTTCATTAAGGTATTTTACTCAGTTCTGCATTAGAGACCGATCAAGAATTTGGAGTATCTCAGGGCAGGGGAAAAGTTGACTAGATGTGTTGCAAACTGGCTAGGAGAGAACCCAAAGGATGGTGGTCAGGGGTGAGTACTCAAGAATGTGAAAGGTTAAAAATGATGTTCCACAGGAGTCAGTGCATGGTCCAGTGTTGTTTAACTTTTTCATTATAACATTTGTGACAACATAAAAGGCACAATGTGCCTCTTTGTGGATGACACCAAGCTCTGTGGGAGGGTGGAAATGGAGGAAGGGATCAGGGAACTGAGAGAATATCTAGTAAAGTTAGTGAGATGGTCTGGAATCAGGTAACTAAGCTTCAGTGCAGAAAAGTATGAGGTGATGCATATCGGCAGCAAGAACCCCAGAGCCGAGGACTGTGTAGGAGGTGTGGCCATCTTTGTGTCCAAGGAGTAGAAAGATCTGGGGAATACAATCATGAGCATTCTCAAACCCTCTATGCAATGCAGCAAGGCAGCATTGAAGGAATACAGGATGCAGGGGTGCATAAGTAGGGGGTTCACCAGGAAAATAAAATAGGTCACACTGCTGCTGTACAAGTTCATGGTGCAGCCACATGTGGCGTACATTGTGCAGTACTGGAGTCCCAGCCACAAAAAGGGCATCATCCTTATAAATGTGGTGAAGAGAACAGCTATAAAAATGATTCTGGGCCAGGAGGGGCTGACTTTGCCATAATGGGTGAGTGCCTAAGGAATGCACTAGCAAATGGGCAGGAAGGAGGGGTGGAAGAACAATGGGGAATAATAAAAACTGCCATCACAGAGGTAACGAGCCTTTGTGTGAAGCAAATAAACAAAACAAGACAATGTAAGAAACCACTATGGTTCTCAAAGGAAGTGGCAGTGAAGGTTCAAGAGAAAAAGAAAGCATTCAGGAAGTACAAGGAATCGCAGAAGGAGCAGGACAGAGAACTGTATCAGTTAAAGCAAAAGGAGGCTGGGAAGGCAGTCAGAACAGCAAAGGCCCAAACTGAGGAAAAGATAGCCAACTCAGTTAAGAAGGGGGATAAAACCTTTTATAGGTACATCAGGGAGCGAAGGAAGACCAAGGGAGGGATAGTGAGGCTTAATAAAGGGAGGGAGGGTGGGCAGAGGGAGACTGTGAAAAGGCAGAGATACTAAACAAATATTTTTGCTCAGTATTTACGAAGGAAGAGGAGGAGATACATAAACAAACAGTAGTAACACTCTGGATACAGAAGTTGATACCGCCCATTTACAGAAGAAAGGGTTCTGAAAGAACTCTTAAAACTGAAGGTGGACAAAGCAAGGGCCTGATGGGATTCATCCCAGAATTCTAAAGAACTAAGGGTAGAACTAGTGACACCACTAACTACCCTTTTAACAAATCATGGGAGGATGGGTGGTACCCGAGGACTGGAGGAGGGCAGATGTGATTCCCCTTCACAAAAGTGGGAGCAAGGCAGAAGCAGGAAACTATAGACCTGTTAGTTTAACCTCAGTGATAGGGAAATGATGGAATCACTTCTAAAGGAAAGAATTGTCAAGTATCTAGAGGCCAGAGGGGCACAGGACCCAAGGCAGCATGGATTCACAGCGGAAGGTCATGCCAGATGAATCTGATAGATTTCTTTGACTGGGTGACCAAAGTAGTAGATCAGGAGGGCTGTGGACATGGCCTACCTAGACTTTAGCAAGGCATTTGACACAGTCCCACACAAAAGATTAATATACAAGTTAGCCAGCCTGGGAGTGGGTCCCAAGATGACAGCCTGGGTAAAGAATTGGCTAGAGAGTAGGACACAGAGAGTTATAGTAAATGGAGTCCACTCAGAAGAAAGGAGGGTTACTAGTGGGGTACCGCAGGGTTCAGTATTAGGACCGCTCCTCTCCAATGTCTTTATAAGCGACATTGCAGAAGGACTGGAAGGAAAAGTATGTTCTTTGCAGATGACACTAAGATCTACAACAGAGTTGATGCACAGGGTGGGATGGAAAGGATGAGAAGGGACTTGGCAAGGTTAGAGGAATGGTCAAATGTATGGCAGCTTAGATTCAATGCTAAGAAGTGCAAGGTAATGCACCTGGGAAACAAAAACCCAGGGGAAGAGTACACAATGGGGGGTGAGATACTAACAACAACAAGAATGGAAAGGGACCTGGGGGTAGTCATATCAGATGACCTAAAGATGGGCAAGCAATGTGAGAGGGCAGCAAGGAGGGCTGGGGGGGGATACTGGGATGCATAGGGAGAGGCATCACCAGTAGAAAACAGGAAGTTATTATCCCTCTGTACAGACAGCTGGTGAGACCCCATCTGGAGTACTGTGTGCAGTTCTGGAGACCCATTCTCCGCAAAGACATAAACAGGATGGAAGCTGTCCAGAGGAGGGCAACTAAAATGGTGCAGGGTCTGCACTGGAAGTCGTATGAAGAGAGACTTAAGGAGCTTAATATGTAAAGCCTCGAGGAAAGAAGGGAGAGGGGGGACATGATAGAAACTTTCAAGTACCTCAAGGGAATCAACAAAGTCCAAGAGGGTAGCATCTTTCAAAAAAAGAGGTGTGCGAGAACAAGAGGGCACAATTTGAAGATAGAGGGGGGGGCGGCTCAGAGGTAATTTAAGGAAGTATTTTTTCACAGAGAGGGTTGTGGATGCATGGAACAGCCTTCCGGAGGAGGTTGTGGAGTCAAAATCAGTGGGGAATTCAAGCATGCATGGGATAGTCATAAGGCAATTCTGGGGGTGGGGTAGGAAGAAGTAGGCTGCTGGTTAACTAGGATCTGCAGCTTATCCAGTAGGTAGGGAAATGGGCAGACTGGGTGGGCCAAGCGGTCCTTATCTGCAGTCAAATTCTATGTTTCTATGTTTCTATATATGAACATATGAACATATGAAGAATGCCAGCAGATACAGGTCTGATGGTCTATTTAGTCTGCTCGAGTGTGCAGCTAGCAGTTTGTTACACTGCAGCTACTTCCCCCTTTCCTACCCAAATATCCAATTTCATGCCAGTACTAGCTGTTACTTCTCCTCCCAGTGCCTCATAGGTGACCTTCCCCCTGACTTTGTCCCATCCCCTGTTAAAACTGCCCACTATCTTCAAGGATACCACCTTCTTAGGCAGTGCTTTCCACCCTGTCAACCACTCTCTCCATGAAATAGAGCTTTCTCTTTTCCCTTCTGAATCTACCACCCTCTAACTTTAGATTGTGCTCCCCAGTGTCCCTTTTTCTCCTTAATCTTAAAATTCCCTCTGTACCATCTTTAGTTATGCCTTTCATATATTTGAAGGTTTCTATCATGTCCCCTCTATCCCTCCATTCCTCCAGGGAGTACCTGTTGAGCTCCCTCAGTCTCTCCCATAGGGTTTGTCCTGCATACCAGGGATCATCCTGGTTGCTCTGCATTGGACCCTCTCTAGCAATTTAACATCTTTCTTTAAGTAGGGGGACCAGAACTGCATGCAGTACTCCAGCTGTGGCCTTACCGATGACCTTTATAGTGGCAGGATGACCTCCCCTCTCCCGGATGTGATTCCTCCGGCAATACACCCCAGCATCTTATTAGCCTTAGCTGCCACTTTTCTTCACTGTGCTGAAATGGTTCATTTGCCATGTTATTATCACCCCAAGATCTTTTTCCTCCTCTGTAGCATATAACTGTGCCCCTCCTCCCAGTCAGTAATGATTCCTAGGGTTTCTTGCTCCCAAGTGCATGACTTTGCACTTCTTTGTACTGAACCCCAGCTGCCATGTTTCTGACCAGTGCTCAGATCTAGCCAGATCATCCTGTAGCCCCTGCCACCCCTCTGTGTCATCCACCACTGCACCTAACTTTGTGTCATTCGCAAAAAGGCTGATCTTATTCTTAATCCCATATGAGATGTTGGCAATGAAAATGCCAAAAAAACCAATGGACCCAGTACCTAGCCCTGTAGTACCTCACTGGTTACGGCTCTTGGAATTGAAAGTCCCCCCTTTTAGAACTACTCTCTGCTTCCTGTCATTCAGCCAGTTCCTAATCCACTCTGCCATTTTTCCCTCTACTCCCTGGTATCTCAACTTGATAATCAGTCTCCCATGTGGCACTGAATCAAAGGCCTTGCTGAAGTCTAGATACAAGACATCCACCACTTGTCCCCTGTCGAGCGCCCTAGTCACCCAGTCATAAAAGTCCACCAGGTTGGTCTGACAAGATTTTCCCGAGACAAACCCATGCTGTCTGTTGTCCTGGAGACCATTCACCTCCAGAAATGTTACTAGCCTTTCCTTAAGGATAATCTGCACTAGCTTCCCCACAATGGATGTAAGGCTTACTGGTCTATAGTTGCCTGGTTCATCCTTGGGATCACTCTTGTGGAGGGGCACCATGTGAGCCACCCTCCAGTCCTGGGGGAAGTACCCAGTTCCCAGTGAGATATTGACCAAGTCTGCTAGTGGTTCTGCCAGTACCTCTGCCAACTCCTTCAGAACCCTAGGGTGTATGCCATCTGGACCAGGTGCCTTACCTACCTGCAGGGCTTTTAGGCCTTCCATCACCCTATTCACTGGGATTTCCCCATCTGTTAACCCCACCCCCATGCCCACCCCCCATGTCCACCCCCCTATCTCCTGACACATTGGCTCAATCATCTCCCTGGTAAACACAGAACAGAGGTAGTCATTAAGTGCTTCTGCTTACATACAGTATGTACAGAGTCTGGAGAACCTTAATATGTACTCACTCGAGGAGACAGGAACCAGTGAACATGACAGAGACCTTCATGTACCATAAAGATATAAACAAGGTCAACCTTGGTAATCTTAGATTCCATGGTAACAAGAACACAAGGGAAAACAGTTGCAAATTGTCAGGTGGAATGTTCCAAAGCAGCCAGGAGGCACTTCATCACAAAGAGGATGATGGTGGTGGTGTGGAGTGGGCTACCAGAGGAGACTGTAAACCAGTAAACTGTTGAAAGATTTAAGTGGGATGTAATAAAGACAAGGTGGGGTAAGAGTGTCAGGTGAGGGAAGGCAGAGGAACATGTAACAGACTATGCATGAAGTCAACATAGAGCATGCTTGATAGCAAAAAAAGGCCTTCTACTGGCAATTTCATAGGTTTCTAAATTATGATAAGCAACATAGCAGTGTTCTGTCCTGGGTCCAGTCATATTTTTTTACTGTTTTGTCATTATTTTTTTTTCTCTCTCCCTGGCTGGCATCTCTGTTCCCCAACCCCACCTAGCCCTGTCACTCAGCATCTCCCAGACTTACCAGCTCAAGCTACCTCATGGCTTATCCCCCTGTAAAGGATCCAGAGAGCTGAGCCCAACCCTCCAGACAGAATCAAGTTGGACCCACGCCAAGTTGCAAGTGTGGAGCTGTGAGGGGATGGAGTATCATCCTGTCAGCCACAGTAATTTCCTTTTTAACTCCCTTCTCCATTGCTTAGAGAACCTGGCTTGCAATGGCATCAATGGCTGAGCTGCACAAGATGATGTACATAACACACTGGATGCCATCCATGCTTCCACCCCTTATGTGCAGTCCCAGCAATCTGACCCTTAGCCTCTGCTAGGGGCCAGGCTAACATCAGATGCTGTTCTCACCCAATGCCAGAGGAGGACAGCATTCCATCAGATGCTTAATCTGATGCAGTTGACTCTCTGATAACCCAAGTTTGGATTGGGAACCTGGGTCACCACCAGCATTGTGAGTGGCAGCCCTACCACTGCACCAATGGACAGACTTTATATTTCTTGCCTTTAAAGAGAACATAAAACCATTGCTTACATTTTTAATATAATTGAAAATATGGCCATGTGGGAAGTCTGCTGAATAATACTGCTGCCCCCTCCCTTTGCCCTTTCTAAATGGCATCCCTGTTTTAAGGTAGAAATTCATTCTCAGGTGCTAATATCAGTACAAGTACATACAATAGTTTCTCTTGTGTTCTGAGGTACCGTATGTCCATGTTTCAGGATGTGTCCTGATCATCATGAGGGTTAGTGTCTCTCATTGTCCCTCATTTTGAGTGTCTATATCCCTCATTTTAGTGACAAAATGTGAGATATGGTGCATGCTTCAAAGACCCTACTCAGCAGAAAGAGTGCTGAGCATGGCCATAGTGTGTATGCTACATGCAGAATGACAAAGGAAAAGTAAGTGAGCCGAAACAGTCATGGAGAATCACATATGAAGCACTAAATATGCATTAGGGTATTTACATGGCCCAAAACAAAAAGATCAGGCTGCACAACATAGAGGTCCCTCTTCACACATCTGTAATGGAGGATGTTGGCTGACTATATCTTAGGTATTTAATCACAGTAAGCAAACAATACTTTCCAAATCTGTGGCAATTTAATGAATTAATGAGTTTACCTAATTTTAATGGGAATCAGTGTAAAGGGTAATTTAATTACTCTAATTGCTAGCAGTAGTATGAGAAATAGAAACTGATGTGTTTTTTTAGATGAGATTTGCACCAGCTTAGTTGCTGCATACATGGTAAGTGTGCAACATGTGAACCTGATGTGATTTTTAAATGATGTTCATACCAACTTAACTACTGCACTCATGTCAAGCATGCAACATGTGAACCTGATGTGATTTTTGGAAGATATTCACACTAGCTTACTTGCTGCTCACACGTCCAGCTTGCAGCATGCAAACCTGATTTGCCTTTTAGACCTGGTTCACTTAGATTCACTTTGTGTATGTGAACCACATGCAAACATTGCACAATTAAACATGTGGCATGCATTCTGCATGTACACAGCACACTTATATTTCTGTGAGGGACAGGACAAACTCCTGCTTTGCCCTCATTACTGGAGGAACACTGACTGAGGGCAATAGACACCACTTTTCCTGTGTAACAGGTAACCTCAGCCATACCAGCAGGTGGAATGTCCCAGCACACTCTTGTTACTTGACACCATTATGGCCACAGTGTCACACAGTTTGGGATGAGTGCCTATTATGTCAGGTCACAGTTTATATTCCAGAGTTCTGTATGGCTATCACGATGGGAGTTGAGACAGTCTGTCTGATTTTATGGTTGTTGTTCTGTGGTATTCCAGAATGGTTACAGTTCTTCCTGCACTCCATTTCTGTCTCTGTTCTTACCATTGCTGTGCACAAGTGGAATATTTATAGTGGTTGTGGCCACACAGCTCAGCAGGGCACATTAACCTCCTTATATGGTAAGGGTCAAGGGGCATTCCTTAGAAGTAAACATGCTTCCGAGGATCCAGGACCTTCTCTCTGCACTTTGTTGCACACGTTATTCATGCCCATCTGCACTGTGGATATCACATTGTGAATAGAACTTATGTGGCATTGCACAGAGTTCCATGTTGGATCTACAGTATGTACCATTTTCACAGATCTTTGGACCTTTGTGTATTGTGCCTAACGTCATGACATGGCAAATGATTCCCAGTGGCTGTTTAAGAACAATTTAAATGATTAAATAAATGCATTAGGCAATTAATTAATTAATTAATTAAAACAATATGCCTAAATACCTGAAAATCTAAAAGTCTGCATTTTGGGTCTGACCAACATCTGTGCAGAAATTAGATGTTTAAGGTGCATGCTTATGAGGTCCTGAAGGGTGTTGGGTAGAGGGGATTGAAGAAAAGGCAGAAACACTTAACTGGTATTTATGTTCGGTTTTCATGCTGGAGAAGGATGGAAGAGTTCCACAAAGGAGCAGGGGGTTGGGGAGTGTATGGGGGGGGGAGTCAAAGATGGTGAAACTCAAGCAGACAGGGTACTCAAGGGCCTAAGGGCACTAAAGATGGTCAAATCATCAGGACCAGATGACATGCACCTGAGGGTCATTAGGGAACTAGTGGAGGTTCTGGCATGTCCCCAGCTGACCTGTTGAACATTTCCCAGGAGACCAGAAATGTGCCCCTTGATTGGAGAACAGTGCATGTGGTATCTATTCATAACAGTGGATCAAGGAATGAATCAGGCAAGGCAAACTAAGGTAAGGCAAATTTTATTTCTATGGCACCCAATCCTGGAGGCTCTGGGTGCCTAACAATAAAACCAATACAAATAATAATTTTAAAAGAATAAAATACAAAAAAAAACACATATTATACAGATTTAAAATACTAAATGTTCAGCATCAAAAATAGGGGTCACCTTTCAATCAACAGTCAGGAGGATCAAATATTGTCCTCCAGGAAGGCCAGATGGAAAAGGTGGGTTATAGCCTCCATTTGAATAGCTCGATGGAAGGGGCATCCTGGACTGTAGACAGTAGTGAGTTCCACAGGGTTGGCTCAGCGACACTAAATGGCACAGTTGCCAGATGTTTTGAGCTGAACCCTGGAAACATCGAGGAGGCCCATGGATGAGGTGCAGAGAGAGCAGACCGAGGTGGCAGGTGTAAGAAACTCAGTCAGGTAGCCCAGACCCAGTCCATATTGGCTTTAAAGGTGAGCAAGCCAACCTTAAAAAGGACATTCCACCTGACAAGCAGCCAGTCCAGAGCCCACAGGAATGGGGTCACATGACTAAACCTAGACAGACCCATCAGTAACTGAGCCACTGCATTCTGCATTACCCACAGCCCATGGAGGGTCCCTCTGGTGACCCTGAAGTACAGAGAGTTGCAGTACTTGAGCCTTGAGGTAACAAAGGCATGCACCCATGTTAGCAGGTCCTCAGGAGGAATGAGGGGCTTGATCCTGGCAATGTTCCTCAAGTGGTAAAAAACACTTTTGACAACAGAAGACACCTGATCCTCAAATGTAAATCTGCTGTCCAGGTTCACATCAAGATCTTACACCCTTGGGGATGCTGCCAAAGGAGCAGACACCTAAAAAGTTCCTGTGGCAACTCCAGGTGTACTCCCATCACACCCATGACCCAGCTCGATCACCAGCACCTCCGTCTTGTCTGGGTTCAGTTGCAACCAGCTGGAGGACATCTAATCATTGATTTTTGCCAGGCAGTAGTTAATTATATCAACAGTATCGGAGGTTCTGGGGGCAAATGACAAATACAATTTGGTGCCATCTGCATAGAAGTGAAACTCCACACTGAACTGCTGAATGATCTCACCCAGGGGCAGCATTTACACTGTAAATAACATCAATGACAAGATCAAACCCTGGGGTACTCCACATGACAGGGGCATTGGAGAGGAGGAGAAGTTTCCCATCACTACCCGTTGCACCCTATCAGACAGATAGGACTCAAACCACTTAATGACAACACCAGCAAGTCCACAGTGCTCACAGAGCCAATTGAGAAGCACAACATGATCTACAGGGTCAAAGGCTGATGAGAGATCGAGGAGAACAAGAGCTGACCTGTCTCCTCTCTCTTAAAACCTGAGCAGATCATTATGCACCATAACTAATGCTGTTTCAATGCTGTGTCTGGCACTAAAAGCTGACTGGAATGGCTCATAGATGTCAAGGGACATGAGGCAATCTTCCAGCTCTTGTGCCACAAGCTTCTCAACAACCTTGCTCAAAAATGGCAGGTTGGAGACAGGATGGTAAATTGCCAGGACGTCCGGGTGGAGAGATGGTTTCATCGGGGGTGGGGCTCACTGGGGCCTTCTTCAGGGCCATTGGGAAGACACCATCGGACATTGTACACAGGGCAATCCTGGCAAACACTGGGCCAACAGTCACAGCACAGCTCATCAAGAAATGTGTCAGAGATGGGTCCAATTCACAATATGTGTGCTTCAGCTCTGAAAGCACCTCAATGACCTTGACCACCTCCATAGGTTTAAACTCCTTCCAGAATGATGGAGTGACTCTGTTCCTCTCAGTCCAACCACTGCAAGGCAACAACTGGCTCACTGGTGGAATCCATGACCATATAGAGGGAACTCTGTCAAAGAAATACAGAGCAAACTCAACACATAACGTGTTTGAAAAAGTCTTTCTCAACTGTAGACAGGCTGGATGGAGTAGCCTATCCACAGTCCAAAAGAGCTGAGAAGGTCTGTTTTTCATCGCAGCAATTTCCCTGGACAGAAATTCACCTTCTTATAAGAAATTGCCTCCTGGTACTCACCATAGTGAGTGTGCAGGGCCAGTTTGCTCTCCCCCTACTGGGTCTTCCACCAGCAATGCTCCAACTTCCAACCCCTGATCTTCATCCCCTTGAGAGCCTCATCAAACCAGAGGGATCTCAAGTGAGAGGATCTGAGTTGTATACATACTGGTGCGATGACTTCAAGCACTTTGAATACCACCCTACTATAGGTGGCCACCGCCTCACCATCGCCAATTGCACATGCAGCATTCACTCTAGATAAGCCAGCTAATGCCAGCAGTCCCTCTGAGGACAAACCCTTCAAAGGGGTGGTAGCTGACCATCTCATCAGGAGAGGGACTTATGGGGGCACCCTGAGCATGAACTTCACTGTGCAGTGATCAGACCAGGTGACCTGATCAATCATGAGGCTCCCCACCTCAAGACACAGCTGAAACACCAGGTCAAGCATGTGGCTGTGATGGAGGACTCCAATACCTTGTCGACCGTGAAGTTCGAACCTCCTGCAGGAATTCCCCACCAGCCCCAGGAGGGTGGTAAATAAGGAGAATCCTGCAGCTGCACCTGGACCCCTGTGCACAGACACACACTCAAAAAATCTGGGTGTTCCAACTAGATGCACAGTGAAACCCAAGCTAGATCTAAAAAAGATGGCCACTTCTACACCCCTGCATTCCCACCTTGGACAGTGTACTGCGGAAGCCGCCTCTCTAGAACTGGGCCAGCATCGTCACTCAACTGATTTTCCATAATGCAAGCCAGGTCAACAGAGGAAGTCAAGTCTGTGATAATTGCAGTCTTGTTCCTAATCGACCTGGTACTGCATAACACTGTCTAAAGGGGATTAGTGGGTGCTGCCAGCTGCCCAGCTACCAGCCCACTCAGTCTGGTGGGACCCCTGGATATGGAAACTGAACATGTCTAGCCTCTCTCAAGAATCTGTTTAAACTCAGGGCATCTTCTGCACCTGACCACCCCAATACTGCTCACATCCCCTACCCCAACCACTCCTTGCCACTGACGACCTGACTGCACCCTCGTAATCAGGAAACTACAAACAAGTCAGCCTGACCATGATAAACCATTCTGAAAGAGAGATTGATTGACTTTCTGGAAGAAACAGTGCTCTAAGATGAGAAGCAGCATGGGTTTGTGTTGGTGAGGTCCTGTCAGTCTAACCTAATTGACATCTTCGATTGGATTAAAAAAGACAGTGAACAGGGGCCAGGTGGTTGATGTTTTGTATCTGGACTTCAGCAAGACCTTGAACTTGATTACCCATATGAGACTAGTCAGGAAGTCAGAGGACCTGGGGGTGAGGGCTAGGCTTGGGAGATGGATCAGAAGCTAACTGCAGGATAGAAGCCATGTTATGGGATGGGGCTAAGAACCCAGGGACCAGATACTGGTTTGGTGGAATGCAGATAAGCAGGTCAGAAGAAGAAAAGGACTTGGGAGTAATAATCACAATTGACCTGAAACAGTCTGCAGGAAAGCAGCAGCCAAAGCAAATCAGATGTGGGTTGCATAGCAAGGGGGAATTACCACCAGGAAGGCAGAGGTCATTCTGCCACTGTACAGGTCATTTGTAAGACCACACCTGGAGTACATTGTGCAGTTTTGGTGCCTGTATCTTAAGAACAATGTTCACTTGCTGGAGACAGTCCAGAGAAGGGCAACCAAGATGATCCAGGGCCAGCAGGGCAACACCTATAATGAGAGGCTCAGGGAACTCAACATGTACTGTCTCAAGAAAAGAAGGGAGATGGGAGACATGATTAAGACCTTCAAATGTCTTAAGGATATTAATAGGGTGAGCACTGAGTGCCTACTCAGCCATAGCAGCAACAGGACTACTAGGAGGCACAGCCTAAAATTGGTGGGGGAAGGTTCAAGAAGGCGATGAGGAGGCTTTTTTTTCACAGACAGGTTGGTGACTAAGTGGAATGAGCTGCCGGAGGAGGTGGCAGCACTAAAGATGATGATCAGCTTCAAGAGGGGTTGGAACAGGGTGAGAGGAAAAATTATTGGTAGAAGTGGAGCAAGTAGGGGTAGAGAGGGGAAGTAGAGGGAGGTCAAAAGAGAAATGGGGAGGTGGGCAGTTCCATTTGTAAATGAGCAGGGAGCTGTTCAGTTGAGCAGACTAGATAGACCGTAAGGCCTTTTTCTGTCAGCATGTTCATATGTCTGTATGTAATACTTGTTTACTTTGATAATTTGTTTGTATTTAAAGTACATCTATGTTAGTTTACATTAATAATTTGTTTGCCTTTAAATCACATTTATATAAAATTTGTTGTAAAATATCTGGACAGTTTTCTTTGTTTAGAAGAATAAGGTTTACCTCACACTGAAAGTGGCTCATGCAGTCCACAATGCATTAATTCTTTCATGATTTGATTATGCAGACTTTATTTGGTGGCAATACAGAAACCAAGGAATTCTAGTGAGACCATGGTCAGGATTTGCCAAGACCTCCTATGGTTTTGCATTATGATTGTGAGGCATTTCCATGGTTTGCATTAGAAAAGTATGCAACCTAAAAGGTGGGTAAATGTTAGGGTGCATCGTGGCATATTGTGCTTAGAAAATGGTGCATGCACCAGATAAATGATGCATACGCTCTTTTTTTGCCATAAACTTAGGAAACTGTTGAAAATGCATCAAAACCTTTGAACATAGCATTTAAATGTTTTGATGCATTTGTATGATGCAGGTTGCATACGCAATTATAAACTGTGCCTGCATCATGCCTTTTGAAAATCTTGCCCCACACATTTTACAAAACAGGGCAGGAAGAATCATAAATGGATGCAAACTAAAAACATCCATGCGCTATATATTTAACCAGTTGGTGTAGCAACCACTATCTATAGTATGATAAGGACCACACATCTAACAAGTGTGGTGTATTGCACTCTAAATGGTTCAATGCCAGATTACTTAACAGAAATGTTCCAACACCTATAGAATGTCCATTCCTGAGAAACTAGAAGCAGTATAATTGGCAGTCTATACTGTACATCCCTAAAGTTTAAATTAATTCTGGTGAAGCATAATTTTGTTATGCAGGTGCTTCACACTAATACTAGAACAGCTCCCAGCCTTGCTACTATTAAAATAATAGTCAACAAACACTTTGAAACAGAGAACATATGCATTTAAATCTGGAAACATAAAATACATCATGTATTTTTGTGCAATATATTGTATACTGTAGTCTATAATCATATATCAGTGTCTGTGTTACTGCTGGCTATCTTGGGCAGGATTTTGCTATATACAAACCTCTGGCTTAATAGAGTATCCTGTAAAATATCTTCAAATAAATAAATTAAAAAAACTGCTGTGAGAGTAACTGCAAGCCACTATTTGCAAAAATGTAACAACACAAATAAGGTGCTGGCAGGTGGCAGTAGTAAAAGTGGAGGTAAATAACTGATGTCTAAGTCCCATATAAAGGTATTGTACATGAAAGAGAAGAAAGATTGGGAGGAAAGTGAGGGAGGGGACATAAAACAGTAACTGGGCAAGAAATTATACTATTTACAGGGTGTAGTGTGGCTAATGGGGGATGTAGAAGGAGAATTGTATAAGGTTGTGCAGTGGGAGGATGCACAGAAGACAGGAGAGACTACAGGGGAGTAGAAAAGTAGGTTGTCTGGGTGATGCAAACTACAGTAGCAGGTGTATAGGGCACTAGGGAATGATTTGAAAGAGGGAACACAGAATGAAATTAAAACTGGGAGATGAAAGTCATTCTAGGTATTTGGGATCCAGAAGCAAATTATTGGATACATTTTAATGGACCAACATAGATGTAACAACAAGAACAAAGTGCTCTAGCTTTTGGACCAACCAGTCCTTCTTCAGAAGCTCATGCTAGGTATTTGGGAGGCACAGTGTGATTATCAGTCTTGTCAGGTCTTAAAGAAGTTTAGAATTATTTAAAGTATGTCTTCAAGTTAGGCTAAAACACAGTGTGGTCTGGTAAATCATTTCAACATGTAACCAATAATTTTTGGACACCTTGGACAGTCTTTGAGTAATGGGATCAGGATAAAAAGTGGTATCTTTATAGTTCACAGTGGCTAGAGCTGAACATTTCTATAATATTTTATTAAAACATGATCTCCTAAAAGTGCCAAGAAATGGCCTTTTCAACATATTAGGAAGGGCTCTGTCACATGATATCAAGTAAGAAACAATATGCAGCCTATTATAATAGTACTGAAAAGAGAGCAATGCAGTCAGAAATACTATGGATCATGCTGTTAGAGACAGGCTGTGAATGAGCTGTCCAATTGGACTGACACACCCTGAACAGTGCCTTTACCTGGTGCTTATTCATATACCTTATGATCTGTTTCCATTTCATTTGAAAGCAATTAGGGTAGTACAGTTTTGACCTTTTGAAGTGATTGTACTTGACCTCCCAATTGCAGGAATGCTAGGTCCAGAATCCTTTCATACTCATAAATATTACGATATTTGCTGACAAATGATATGTCTGGTAGAGTAGAAGGTTTAAATGAGGAAATCCACACTACTAGCTGCTGGTGTATTGTTAGCTATTCTACATTTGGAGGCTGCTATATCCAAACCTAAGGAGACTCTACAGTTAGCACAAGGAAGAGGGTGATACTTTGGAAAAGTATACAAAACTGAACATTAAAAACATGGAATCCATGACAATAATTCCATATCTAGTCCCATGTATTGGATAAGACTGAGATTTACTCGATCACTTTGAAACTGCTTTCATTTCTTTCCTGTATTTCCACCCGATAGCAAAAAAAAAAAAAAAAAACACATTCTAGCAGTGACTCCCTGCTGTCAAACTAAGTGAAGCATATCCAATAGTGTGATTCATTCCCACAGCCTGTTAAGAATAATTTTGTGGGATAAGGGTGCAGACAAGATGTGGTTATAAAATGTCTCAGCCTAATTATGCCCCTACGCATCCCTCAGTATAACTGTATAGGAGCAACAGGGGGTATAATAATCTATGATAACAAGCCCCATGAAAGCACTTCAGTCAGCAATACTCTGGAATCCCTGTGAAGAGGAAACATTTACTAGCCCTGACTACGTAATCTGGCTGATAATAACTGAACTGTTGTCTTACTTTCTTCTCTGACATTGGCTACCTAAATATACTTCATATAGTATGTTCGTTTGTAATATTTACTAATAGCAAGTGATGATTTTAACTAAAATATTTCTTCAAACTTACTATACAGTTGCAGCAGTGTGTTTTGTTTCTTGTTTCACTGCTGCCTTCCTCCTCATCTCTCCAGCCAAAAACATTCAAATGATACCATTTTAATTATGAGTCTCTGATTAGTTGCATCCAGCCCTTTATGGAAAATATTTTAGAAACATCAGAGCATCAAAATTTGAAAGCAAGACAATCTTTTGTCAATCATGTTATTTCCTCCTCCAGCCACATGGATGTAACCAATTATTCCCTTTTCTTCTAGGTACCTAGCCCTTATTGCAAGACTTGGATTGTTTCAGCTGATAAAAATTCAAATAGAAGTCTATTTTACCCAAATTCCTCACTGTTTGCATGGAATATTTCATAATATCCTACAGTGTATGTTGACTTGAACTGCATATGATACTCTAAATGGGGCTTAACCAAGGAGCTATGTAAAGTCATTATTTTTTCCATTGATTTACTGATGTATTTTCTCTGAGAAGCAAAAGGCAATCATTTCCCTTACTTGTGCTTTTGTATGAATCCCTGTTAATCCCTCAGCCATATTCAATCTCCTAAAATTATTTAGCTGTTTTTTTTTTTAAAAGGGACATGTAGTATGTTATTTACTGCTACAGTTTCTGTTTTGCATTTTTCCTTTTCAGTTTTTGCACAGTCTGCTTTAAGATTGTCTGGCCACTCTATAAAATATCTCATTACATTGCTCAGCAGTGTTAACCAATCAGTGTTGAACAGTGAGAACCAACATCAACAATGCCCATGAAACAGAGTATTATGCACAATACAAAATTTGAAGACATTACGATTGTAACAAAACAGTTTGGAAAGAATAAATAGACATTTTTCAGAACTGTGAATGTCATTAAATGCAAGACTTTGACAGGGGTGTTACAGTGCTATACAGTATTTCAAATAGTTTCTTATCAACTTTAACCTTAATCTATCACCTCTCCACCTACAGTTCACACCTCTACCTCATATAATCCTATCCCTATGGTCCCCGCTGGCTCTATTTACTGCTCAATTCACCTTCCATAGCTGTTACTCATGCACTACTGAACTAGGGTTACCTTGTACCATTGAGCACTTATCAGTTATTTTGGACTCGATCTATTTAGGAGTTAACTTTATTTATTTTCTGTATGTATGATTGTTCTACCACAATGTATTGTATTTTGTATTGTATGTTGTACTGAATTGTATTTGATGCTATTTTCCCACTTCCCCCCCCCCCAGGATGCACCATGAGACAAGCAACTTGTTGCTCAGTGTGCCTTTTCCTGGTAAACGATTCCAATAAATAAATAATTAAGTAAATAAATAAGGTAGGCAAGATTATTATTGGTTTCATCTATGTATCAAGTCTCCCATTTAGTTTGTTTACAGTAAAGACAAAGCCCTTCTCTTGATCACTACAAAAATGTCAGGAGTAGTTGGAACTATATGTGAAAGAATAAGATTAACAAATGACCTGAAAGCAGTGGAAATCTGGACAGTAAGACACAAAATGAAGTTTGATATGGAGAAGTGTTTTGCCATTCAGTTGTGTGGTGGTAATCAGCAATCTTAATGGCCACTGACTAAAAGCTGTAGACACAGAAAGAGATTTAGGAATAGTCTTTGGTAAAGAACTAAGGATAGGAAACCACAGTACAGAGATATCAGGGAAAGCTACTATAGTCATGTATTGTATTTGGAAGGCATTCATAAATAAGTCAGAACACATTTTCATGCCACTTTAAAAATCATATGTGAGACCAAGACTAGATCATGCCTCCCCTTTTTGGTGTCCACTGTGTGAGAAGGATATACGGTAGTGGTGGTCCAGAGAATGCAGCATTGGTTCACTGAGTTCAGTCTGTACTGGAAAGATCTTGACTATGTGGACTGCATAAATTGGCTGGCCCTATACACACTGGATAGAAGGAGGCTAAGGGAATGTGGATTTACAGCTTCTATTTAAAGTTTTTGCAGATCAGAAACTAGTGAAAGAACTAGGATTATGACACAGAATTAACACACACAATTTAAAATGCCAGAGGTATCAACTTGAACAAAGCTCATTAAAGAAAAGAATCAAAGGGTAATGACCATCTGTTATAGCTACCCAGAAGAAGTACTTCCAGTAGGAATAGTTGAGGTATTTAAAAATAATTTGAATATCTTTACATCGAGGGATAACTTCAACAACTAAGGCCTAGAAGTGAGAGGGAAAGAATATGAGCAAATGCCCTGTTTTGTTTTGGTGTCTAGTATAATACCTTTACTATGCTCTGTCTTCCACCATCCAACCAGTTAGAAACCTATTGTAGAACTTTTTCTGTAATGCCTTGCCCTTTCAATTGACAAATTAATCTCATATGTGATACTGAATAGAACACTTTACCATAGTCAAGATCTATACTATCGGCAGGTTTCCCTTAACTTGTTTTTTTCTCAAATAATTAAATTATGTTTATTAAGTGAACAAGGAGGCTATGCGCTATGTTCATCCATGCCTGATGGGAAAAACATTATTTTTTCCCCCTACAAACAGGATAGAAAGCTAGAATTGCCATTAAGATGACTGGTCTATTGTTTCCAGGTTCTGCCCTTTTGTAGAATATTGCCATCACATGGGCCATGCTGCCATCGGACACATAAAGAATGCAGTTCTGATGGACTTGCTATGTATAACTGCCAAAGTTAAAATATGGCTAGTTCTCTAAGCTTAAGAAATATGTTTCCTAAAGTGCCTTTTGACTGTCACTCCCCAACCATTATACATTGCACGTTTGTCTCCTGGCTGTGCTTCCCGGATTCTTCTAAATATTTGCGCTAATGATACAGTAACATACATTTCCATCTGTCAGCCCAAACTTCCCATCCAACTAGACATCCC
This sequence comes from Neoceratodus forsteri, assembly GCA_016271365.2. Taxonomy (NCBI): domain Eukaryota; kingdom Metazoa; phylum Chordata; order Ceratodontiformes; family Ceratodontidae; genus Neoceratodus; species Neoceratodus forsteri. The sequence goes on along the minus strand of CM028131.1, from coordinate 1,433,597,772 downwards.
TCCTTCATTAAGGTCTTTGGGTTTTTTCCCAATGGGCAACTCTTCAGTTGACCCCAGACTTCTCCATTGACTTCAGCACACCATGATGACAAACAGCAGGCTCTGTCATGCCATTTTAATAACTTTTTACTTCTTGTTTTGGAGTGGGTTGGGAGAGATAGTACATGTATCATATTGTGAAAATTACTACTGCTCTAGCCAAGCCCTGCTCAAAAGTTTGCAGGTTGATGGCACTTAGGATAGAACAGCCTAACCATAGGAACTGTAAAACACAGCCTGCTGTTTATTACTTGGTAGAATTTAGACAAAGCAGTGCAACAAAGGAAAGCAGGTGCTGAGGACCAATCCTGAATATTGTACGGTGAGAATGTAGATAGCTGGCAGGGTTGGGGTTGATCGTGGCTAGATTAAATACCAAATTGCTTTGTGCAGGTAAGTAGTAAGAAAGTTTTATGATACCATCGCCCTGGGAGTCTGGCTTGCCCCAGCAGCTGATTGTTTCTGTTTTGTAATGTTTAAAGCTCCACTTCATTGAATAAGGAGGTATACAAACATGGTTTGTTTGGGATAGGAAAGAGTTTTAAATAGAAGGGAAGATTTTTTTGGATGATGCAGGGCAATGAATTACCATCATAACTAGAGCTGATAGTTACTATCCAGTCTTCTGTTTGGAATGGATGGAAGAGTGTCAGATACAAAAGTATCAATTTCTAGCCAATCTTTCATATATGTCATTATCCAAGGTATCCACAACTGTACACACAGTATAGTTTCCATGCTCTTTAATGGAAACTAATTCAGCAGCAGCAGAATAACCTTATAGGACTTGGGGTAAACAATGTAACGTATTGAATACAGTGTTTGGAATTACTGTGCTGAGATTTTATGAATTTACCCCCCACACACACACACACACACACATATACACCTCTTTTCTTCTTCCAAGACAATGACCGATAGGAACAAAAGAACGTAGGAAGTGCTAGATATTAAAAGGAAATCAGGGTCCATCCTGTTCATCTCCTGCTATTTAGGCAGCTGCAGAATTCAATAAAACATAAGATATTGAAAACCTCTTGAAACCCTCCCTTTCTTTCAGTGACATCAGTTCTGCTCCAGTAATGTTATTCTACATTAGAAACTGATTCAACCTGAGTTGAAAAAATTCAGCATTCCCACCTTGCAGTAGAGAGCTTGTTCCATGGATTGTAGCCCTGTCTGAATAAAATAAAATACTTCTTCATATTACTGCTGACACCTCCCCCCCTCCCCCATGGATAGGGTATAGCCGTTAGTTCTGCTGCCTTAAACAATCTGAAATGTTTCTCCTAAGTACTTAAATCATACCTCCTCCTAGACTTTTTATGTGATCCTCATAAAGAATATTAAAAATAAAGGATCAAAAAAATAATCTTATGTAATAAAATTATGACAACATATTTTGTGTCATTAAGTGCTACAGTATTATTGTTATAAAGTGTTTATCACCGATAGTGGGACCCAGTTATAATAAAATGATCTGATTGTAGCTTATTAACTTTTGCATCTTTTTAACTTGATTTTGAGTCTCAGAACATCTGGAATTTCACTTGTAGACTTATGATTCTTCAGGAGAACCGAGATTAACTATCTTTATTTCCACCGCTGGTTGAGAGTATTACCTAATGGCAGTTTGAAACATTGCTAATCATGTCTTTTTTTTTTTTTTTCTTAAATGTGGGATGTATGTTAAAAAATATAACTTAAGACTATCAAATTGAATATCGTAATACTGTAGAGGAAACTGTTTCATTCAACTTATGTGATCACATTTACAGGGAATATCATGGAGGTCTTGAGAAGTGGGACAGGAGGACTCCCCTCTCTGAATGCATTAAAAAGAGTAATTTCCCATGTGGTGCACAGTAGTTTGGTGGTACACCACAGGCTCCCCTAGTGCATCCTTGTTGCAAACGTCTTCCATTTTGCCATGGTCCTTTAACTTGATTCTGTCACTGTCTGGCTTCTCCACAATGTATCATTCACAGGAATGTCATATTCCAATTTTGCTTTCACTGTTCATTTTTCAGGACAGTTTCATGACCCCTATTGTGTAGCTCCTTAGTGGTCTTTGTTCCAACTCAATTGCTACTGCTCCTAGTGAACACTTTGAGATGTGATACTGATGTATCAATAGCACATGCTATCAAAATAGAAGAGTAGATTTTAATGTCTCACTGGGAACCAGCAGGGTGGTTTTTGTCTCTAATGCAAGTTTATTTGTCATATTTCATTGTGGGAAATTAAAGTGTCACCAGTAGCCATCCAGCTAATTTACATGGCCACACCATAGGCTTTTTAACTTGGGTTTCTGGATATTCTACAAACACTACCAGTGATGCAAGCGGCAAGTGGACATGCAGATCCACCATGTCTCTTGGCTGATGGATTGCTTGGCAGTCATCGGTGGTGTTTGAAAACTGTTCATGAACAACTGCCACTTGTGCAAGATGGCTGCTGCCTGTGTTGACTCATTTCTCCTGGCAACATGGGAGTTGGGTTTTGCTCACTTTTGCTGACTGCGGATGTCCCAGGTGGACCTTGACAAGGATATAGGTGCTGTTGCTTGCACCTCTGTGCCTTCAGGTTTTGACTGGGAGTTGAGGTTGGCTCTCGTTCATTCTAGACCCTTTCCCAACTGCTGCTTGCTGCTCTAAGATGCTCCTTCTGGCTGCCGATCCTCCTGTTCTCGCCTTCACCTCCTCCACTCCAAGGCCATATGAGCCTTCCACCAGCTCTGCTGCAGCAGTTTCTGACCAGCCATGGCCCAAACCCCTGCTTTGTTGCTGGCTCCATCTTTGGTCTCCTCCATACAGAAGTCTAGCTCTTTTGGCCTGCTGCTGATTACTGGTCTGTAGCCCATCTGCCGCATTACACCCCCCAGTGATGTTAGGTGCTGGTACTCTCACCCCATGCTAAATTAATCAATTTCAGCTCAGACTGCAGCTCACTGGACCCTGCCCTCTGGGGCCTGCTGCCTCAGGCTTACATCTGGCCTCTGTAATTCCCAGCAGCAGTCTGCTTCCTGACCATCTCCTGCTCCACTTGAATTTATACTGGGGCCACTCTACAACATCTCTTGATGCCTCAGGAGTTTGAGGAGAATACTGAATGCCTTATTCTAAGAAGCTACCTTGACAATAGCACTTTACTTGAAAACATGGATTCATGATTTTGAAATGGGGGTCCTTGCATTCCTTGTAAATGTGAATAAAGGATTGTCTGGGTGTCCTCTTCATGTAAATGAATGTTATAGATATGAGTTTACATTGGCAAATGTGCTCAGACAGGGATCTACAATCCTCAGCTTCCTCAGTCAGTCTGCCATAGGTTAAAAAAGCACCAAAGAAAAGGCATTTGTTGTTGGGCTGTCTGTTCCAGAGGAGAAAGGATATGATGCACAAATTGTGAGACTTAAGTGGTGGAGTTGATGGGATTGCAAGCATTGAATGTATACACTCAGAAAATGTGCAATGACAAAAACTATGTGTTCTCTTCCTGCCTTTCTGAAAATGGAACTGCCTCTAACAGTAAGCAGACAGACAATTTTATGGAGTGTCCCTTGTGCCTTTTATGACACTCAAAAGACAAATTTCCTGAAATAATGACTTTTCACCACAGGTCCAGTATAAACTGTTTACGCTGGCACTTATAGATTGAGAACTCTGAGAATAGAGTTAATATCAGCTGCCCTGAATGTTCTGAACATTTTAACCCCCATGATATTTGTATGATTTTAGGTGACAACATTTTGAAGGAGAAGTATGGGGAGTTTATGTTGAGGTGCTGATTGGTGGAAGATCCTGATTGTAGGTGGTGCCAGAGCCAGACTGTGGGTTTGCAATAATATTGTTTGGCTGTGCCAGCTGTCCTAAACTCACATATGGGTGAAAAGGATGTGAAACGGGGTTTTGCTGCCACTGTAAACAGATTTGGCACTCTAACCGGACTTGCAATGCTGCTCACCAGCAGAGGGCATAGAGTTTATGCTTGGGGACAATCCAGTCATCATCTGTCACTTATAACCTGGAGTCTGGGGTAGCAGCAGATGATATTAAGCTATGACCATGATGTGCTGCTTATATAATTAAGATGAATGATGGGAGCTGCAGTCACATGATGTGTGCTGTATGTGGCTGTTAGTTCTGTTGGCTTTGTATGAAAGAGATCTCTTACCTAAACTATCTAAGTTGAGTAGGTTGCAGTTTTTGGGGCAAGAAGCCCTGGAGTCAGAAGGAAATTATGTGTCAGCTTGGAACCTTGGTTGGTGCTCCAGTAGGGAGTGCTGTGATAACTGGGATTGCAATTCTGGCCATGACTATTGCAATCCCTGTATACATAGGGTGAAATATTCATAATTACTATGAATGAAAGGATATTTCAAAGCACAAACAGAATCTTGTGATTGCAGGTGGTGTTACCTTGTCTGTAATCATGTCTCCTGTTGTTGCAGCAGTCACTGTAGGCATCAGTGTTACTGTTATGTTGGCGTATGTGTATGGCATTGTACCCATCTCCATGAGTCATAGAGATGGATGTGGCATTTCAGCAGACAATGGCAAAAGAGTGAGAGTAGAATTTTTTGATGAAAATGTTATTAATGCTGGTGGTAGAAATGCTGCAGTTGATACCATATCTGTAGCAGAAGCACATCACAACCCCAGTATCAGAGAGGGCAGCGTTGAGGTGTTGACTGGCAGTCTGAGTACAAGTGGCAGCCACATGGACAGGATAGGGGTGATAAGAGACAATCTGAGTGAGACGGCGAGAACCATAACATTGGCAGGAGCCAGTGTAACAGGCAGCTTATTGGGAAGAACAATGATTAACTGTTATAAGAGACTGGAGGTGCAGGCTGATGTGCAGAAGAAATGGTACAGCCTGAGTGGTAAGTCTGGCACTGTCAGTTTGGAGACAGTTAGTGATGATGCAAATACCAAAGCCATGGCAGGATCCATTCTTAATTCCAACATGCCAATGGACAGGGAATGCAACAGCATGGAGGTGCAAGTGGACATTGAATAAAAGCCTTCTAAATTCAGACATAACAGTAGAAGCAGAAGTGTTGATGATGGCAGTGCACCTGGCCATAGCTGTTCTGGCTCCACTTCAGTCTGTGTGCCTGAGACCAAATGCACCAACTCCAAGTGGTCCAAAGAAACTGCAGCAGGGAAAATGCAAAGGTAAACTTCAGAAAAAAAGGGAGCATGAAGGTCAATGAAACTAGGGAGGACATGGATGCACAGCTACTGGAACAGCAGAGTACTTACTCAAGTGAATTTGACTCTCCCTCATTAACTGACAGCATACCCTTTGTAGCAGATTCCCACTCCAGCCATTTCTCAGAGTATAGCTGCTCTGACATGGACAGCATTAAAACCTCTTGTAGCTATGGATCCAGTGACTAACATACTCGCTTTGCTGTGGTAAGCCCCCTTGTCTGAAATGGAGAATGACCATCTAGGGAATATAATCCCACATAATGAAATTTCTGCATCCATGCATCTGCTCTAAGTACAGATGCTGCTCAGGTAAGTTATGTAGCTGAAGATAATCTTCACCCTGGGACTTCAGCTAATATAGATTCCTACTTTACTGAAACTGTTAAAGAGACAAATAACAACCATCAGCAACAACAAACTGTTGATGCAAAAAACACTGCAGTTCAGACTGAAATTTAACCCCTGCTGAGGTTGTAATCTTGTATTTGCCACTAATCAGTCTGCTAACGAAGGAAGTTCAGAAAAGATGGTTTTATTTAAAAATAGATCTAATTACGCAAGGACTAAAATTAATGTTAAGGGAAGGAAATGAGTTGTAAGCTGTCAAAGTGGAGATTCATTATATACAGAATGTAACAAGATGAAACATGTGAAATACCTTGGTTCAAAAACAATATTCATGCATATGCTATAAACTGTAACAAGTATGATCAAAACGTATTCAAGTAAACTAGTTGGAACAAATTTGCCACTGAATTCTGCCCAAATGCTTACTATCATATGTACCCTTATCAAAGCAATAAAGGTTGGAGATGGACTTATAACTGACAAATCATTAGGGGACAGCTAATGCCTTTGGAAGGACTTTGGAAAGTGTAGTGTTTGGATATAATTCAGCTTGTATTTTATATGTCTTCTGTGGATTTCTCCTTTCTATGATTTATTTCTGAAGAAATTTCTACAAAAACGAGATCTTTATCCCTTAGATTTTATCTGTCTCTACAGCACGATGACATCAGGTTGGGGTGAAGCAAGTGGAGCTGATGAACCCTTCAGGATCAACTTTCCTGTTTTTATTCATATGACTCAGTAATAAATAATGAGGCTAAGAAATATAGCGCTATTGAGAAGTGTAGGCTACTTTGTGTCTGGATGTTGAATATTTCTAGGTTCTTCTCAAGAGGTATGCTGTTCAAACAGTGACAATTCAAGATCAAATGACATTACAGTGACAATTTGCTGTTGCCTCTGTAATGTCACTGCAGGACCCAGCATTGCTGTCTGGGGGGTCTTGCACCCCCTCCCCGAATCAGCTCTGACTCTGAGTTGATTATCTTTATTGCAGTCGGAGTGAGGACCCCCGCAAGGGGATTAGGAAGGTGAAACCCCATGAAAGAAAAGTACCTTTCTTTGGACAGGTTTATGCTGACCACAATTGTAGTCGACATAAATCCATTGCTGTAACATCAGTCGACAACTTTGTTGCTACACCGGCGTCATGGATCCCTCTTATTGATGTATTGGTGGCTCATTAATCTACTAACATTTCTCAGTAATTTAATACTGGCTAAAATGCATGTAATCATGGAAGTTCCGTCCATTAGGCTGTGGCAGATATCTTTTTAATTTAGTCTCCAAAATGGTTGACTCTTCACTAAGAATGGATACTGTTGTATTTTGGCAGATCCCACTGTGTCATATTGAATAGATGCACGTGAGATCCATTAAGCTTAACTACAGCAAGCTTGGCCACTAGTTAAACATTTCTTAGTGAAATAACTGCCAGTCTAGTCTCCCAAAGCTTCATTTGGCACAATGATGCTGATTGGGTACACATGTATTCTACTTAAGGCAAACTTGAGTTTTTGCACAAATGTTCAATCGAGGAACCCAGTACAGGTTTCAGAAGGGTGACTGGCATTTAATAGCAGAATGTCACAGCAGTTGAACTTCACAACATTTATACAGATGTAGGATGCAACTAAGAGTACATAGAACATGGCAAGGTAATGCTCAGAAGAATGCAGTCATGTTGCTGTGGAAAATTGAGTGGTTTCTCACCTTTAATTCTTGTTGCTTTTGGACTAGCCAGGTTTAAAGTGCCTAGTCCTTCAATGACTTTGGTATAACATTTTCCAGCTTGTCCTTTGAACTGATTTTGCTGGACCATATACAAATGCTATAGAAAATGACTGTGGTAGATAATCATTAATATATAGGTATATACACACACACATACTGTACATGCATTAGCCTACCAAAGATGATACTCATGCTTTAGAGAAAACCTTTTATTTAGCAAATGTAAAACCTGTTTTTTAAACACACATTCATTGGGGATGGGCTGTGGAGCCAGAGCAAGAATATTTTATTATTATTTATTATTTGAGTCTAGGATTACAAAATACCTTTGAGCCAAGGCTCTTTTACAAAGGTTCCACCTCAGTAAGTACAGATAAAATAGATCAAACAGGTTTCAAGGTACAGAATAAAAAAAACAGCTACTTCAGTTTTCATAAATCATATTTATACTGACAGTACATATAAACACTAGGAGGAAGCAGGAAACAAAGGGAAAGGGGCAGAAAGGAGGAGACAGTGTGGGTGGAGTAGGACTGAGTATAGCAGCCTATAGGGCTTTGTCAGGACAGACACAGGGTAAGAGCAATTGATGGGCATAGGACTGACAAGTGCTAGTAGAGAGTACAATAGCAGTCAGCAGAGGCAGTCTGCAACAGTGCAGAGAAACATTACTTAAGCGGGGCAGTCACAGGTGTTAGTGCCCATTAGGGAGAGGTGGAGCTTAGCTTTGAAAGCACCCAGCATTGGTGAGGTAGAGATGTCACTGGTGAGACTGTTCAACCAGCTAGGAGCCCTATATACAAATGATCTTTGGCCTTGAGATGTGCGACAGTGGAGGATTTGCAGGATTTGGGGCTTAGCGCTCCTGGTGTTGCAGTTGTTGATTTTGGGTTTGAGGAGGGAGCAGACTCAAGGGGGAGTTTGCTGTGATGCAGATTTGATACTTTATTCAGTTGTTCAGCTGCAACCATCCAGTTTGGTCAACAGGCTTTATTGAGGGATGTGAAAATACATTTGAAAGAGGAGACAGTGGCAGAGCCAAAGATAATGAGTCCATAGTCTATAACGCTAACAATAGAGCTCTGGATGGCAACAGACAAGGCTTCAGAGGTTAAATGCTTCCTATGTTGGAACAGTAGGCCCAGCCTGGTGTTTGCTGCTTTCACAACATTATTGATATGAGCAACATAGGTGAGTTTAGAGTCAAGGGTGCGGCCAAGGTATTTAAAGGTATGGACTTGTTTAAGGGTGATTCCTTGCTTGGTACTGATGGAGAGGTGATAATGTTTGTATTTGTTGTGGGAGCTGCTGAAAGTCATGGTCTGTTTTTTTCTGGTTTAGGATCAGTTTGTGTTTTGAGAACCAGTTTTCGACTGTTCTGAAAGCCCGCTGGAGATTTTCTTGGAGATGAACTGGATCATGGTGGGAGGCCAGGATGACTGCATCATCTGCACAGAGTAAGACTTGTTCTGGACAGGAGTCTGGCAGTGTGTTCAAGAAAAGGCTGAAGAAGAGGAGGGGACCCAGAATTAAACCCTGTGGGACATGGGACCAGACTGGTCTAGGATCTGAGAACGTATCTGCAATTTTCACTCTTTGGGACCAGTTATCTAAGTAGCTTTTGAACTGGTTCACAGAATTGGGTGAGAGCTAAGCTAGCTGAAGCTGGACAAGTAGAAGACGGTGGTTGATGGTATCAAAGGCTTTGCTCAAGTCAATGAAAGTAGACCCAACTAGCTGACCATTATCCAGTGAGTGGTGGATTGCACCGGTAAGATCAAGTAGAGCTGTGGAGGTGCTATGACCTTTTCTAAAAGCATGTTGCTGCCTGCACATGATGCTGTGTTTATCCAGGCAGTCAGTAAGCTAATCTGCCACAATCCGTTCCAGGGCCTTGGAAAGTGGAGGTAGGATGGAGATTGGACGGAAGTTCTCATGTGCAGTTTTGACACCACTTTTATGTATGGGAGTTACAGTGGCAGATTCCCATATGTCCAGAAACTGGCTAAGGTTGAGGGAGTGGTTAAAGATTTTGGTCATTCACCGGAGTACTTCTTCAAGGGTGAGTGATAGAAGTTTGAGGTTGAGGGAGTCATTACTGGATCTGGACTTCTAATGGTTTTGGCAACATAGCTGCCGACCTTGTACAACTTGACCACTTTAAAGTAGAAAGGAGGGTGGCTAGTGTGGGCAGGGGAGGTTGGGGAGTCCTCCTCACTGAAAAAACCAGGGGGGAGTACAGAACTGAGGTCCGTGAAAGCATCATTAAATGTATCAGCAATGAGTTTCTGGTCAAGTGTAGTAAAACCATTTGTGCAGAGCACTGATGGGGGCGATTTAGACTGCTTCCCGGTGACTTCTTTTATGTTATTCCAGAAGTCCCTACCATTGCCCCAAGAGTTTGTAAGAGCGCTCTTGAAATAGGAGGATTTCATTACCTGGATAGATTTGGTGCAGTCATTCCATGAACGTTTGTAGTTAGTGATATCAGTTTGTCTCCCAGTGTTTCTAGCAATCTCCCAATGATGGTCCCGAGTTTTTAGTCATCTTAGGAGGTCACCAGAGAGCCATGGGTTGCAGAGGGCTTTTACTTTTCACCTTTTTAGGGATGCAAATTTGTTGCAGGCTTCATTAAAATTCTGATAAAGTGGTACAGGGCAGTGTTCACATTAGTTGCTGTGAGGACTGGTGACCAATCCTGTTGAAGGATGAAGGTTTTGAGATATGTTAACTGACCGTGAGGTACAACTCTGCTGGTGATTTTTTTTGGGGGGGGTTGATGAATTTGTTGGACCAGGAGCAGCTAACAGGGGAGTGGTCACTGAGTGAGTCAGGGAGGACAGTGGTGTTTGTGATCCTAATGGGTTGGCTGGTTAGGATCCAGTCCAGTAGGGTGCTGTTACCAGTTTTATAATTTTCCCTGGTTGGGGAGTTAACCATCTGTGTGAGGTTTGCCACTGCTATGGAGTCCCTATATGCCCAGGTCTCAGCATCAGGCCAGTTTATGTTAAAGTCACCAAGGAGGATAGTTTCAGTGTCCAGTGAGAGAGACTTGATATAGTCCAGAACTGTGTTTAGCCCACTACCTTGCTCTTTTGGTGGAATGTAGATTGTGACAACTGTGAGGGCTTTATTGTGAGCACCAAGGAGGATCTTGATGGGAAGAATCTGTGCTGTAGTGGTTTGGGGAGTATAGCAGACGTGATGACCCAGGAGAGTGTCCTTAAGGTACAAGGCGCATCCACCACCTCTTTTTGTCATTCGATCAAGCCGAAAAACACTGTTGGCAGTGAACTGATAGAGCTCTGTAGCTAGATACAGGTTTTTTGATTAAAGTGCTGAATTTCATATTTATTTTGGTATAATAACAATTGTAGATTCCATTGGAACACCTCTGCTACAGTATGGGGAATCCTCACAGAGAACAGTCTCAGGGATCTGGACCAAAATCCGAAAATGTACAAGTGGCCCCAACCATAAAGTCTTCCCAGGCCCACACTGAGGAAACACCTGAGGAAGGAGAGGAGATGTTACAGTGAATTGGATCAAAGATCTCTTACCAAATCAAGTTTGTAACCATCTTATTGGACAAGTCTGATGGGCTTACTAACTGGGTGACCACTCTGGAATTTAACCTGAAGAATGTTCAGACAGCAACATCGGAGGATTTGAAAAGGGCTGGCACAGCCATGTGGGCAGCTTCTACAATTATAAAAGAAAGCTTCCACTGGAAAGCCCACATTGAAATTCTAGAACATCAGATTTGGGTTCCAAACATCCGTATGCTAGGGGTGCCCAATGGATGTGAAGGTGATCACCTTCTGATGTTTCTGCAGGACTGGTTTTGGCAACAATTATTAATTTCTTTACTGAAATGTTTCATTAGGAAGGCACACTGAGCAAATAGGTTGCTTGTTTCTTGGTACGACCTGGGGGTGGGGGTACAGAGGAGCAATGCTTTACAAGCCAGTACAAAATATAATAAAATTTCAAACAGGTAACATCATATACAATAAATACAGAAACAATTACATCTTTGTACAGACAGCAACAACTATGGTATAAGACAGAAACAAATTACATCTTTATACAGAATAATAGCTAAATACAACCTATGAGGTATGCTCATAAGATTGACAAGCACATACGTGCTGGAAGAACGGTGAAGTGGGGGATTAAGTACAAGAAAGGCAGGTGCAATTTGAGAAGAGATAATTTTGAAGAGCAGAGGAGAAGGAATGGGGTGAGGAGGAGTGATGAATTTGATAGGGTAAGGTGTTCCAGAGTTTTGGGTAATGGTAAGAGAAAGCTGTCTGGCCTATTAGGGTAGAGCGACACAGGATCACTAAAGTGCATGAGTCAATGGACCTTAGGGAGTTGGTAGAGGGGAAGGAATGGAGATGGAGAAGTCTAGATATGAGGGTAGTAAACCAAGCCAGAAGGAGGTGAGTTTGATGCAGTGAGAGAGGTGCCTATTTGTGAGTGAGGTTAAGGACAGAACATGGTAGAGGTCACAGTGATGAGAACAAGGGGAGGGTCCAGGGTGAAGTGACAGAAGGAGTTGAAGAGTCGTGTCAGTCTAAGTATGGAAGATTTGGGAGCAGCACTATAGATTACTTCACAGTAGTCAAAAATAGGGAGGATTATCTTTTGGACAAGCTCACACCTAGCCGTAAGAGGATTGCAGTTATGGTTCCTGTATGGTGCACCAAGCTTGTGGCACACTTTTTTCATGATGGTGACTATGTGTCCAGAGAAGCTGAGGTGTTGGTCCAGCCAAACACCAAGTTATCAAAATGAGGATGTGTCCTTAAGGTATGCCCCATCTAGGATATGAAAAGTGGGTAGGTCTGGGAGCCTAGAGACTCTCTGCCTAGTGCCAAAGGTCATGGAGACTGTTTTTGTGACATTTAGAAAAAGTTGGTGGGAGGCAAGCCATTGCTGAACCTGGTCAAAGTCATGCTGTAATCTGGTTGCCACATCAGAGGGAGATTGGCCAGATGTAAACAAGATGGTGTTGTCTGGATACATATGGAAGGAGGAGGCAGTACAGACTGTTGGCAGGTCATTTAGAGGGGTTTAGTGCCAGAAGGTCATCAAGTGTGGCAGCAGGTGAGCTTTTAGAGAATGGGAGATGTGCAGGAGACAGGTGATCTCTTGAAAATACAGGTGTGGGGGAAGGGGAGGGAGGGAAGTTAAGAGGGTCATGGCACTGGATGTGAAGTAAGTGCTGAACTCATGGGCCACTGATGCATGATCAGCTATAAGGGTGTTGTTTATTTTGATAAGAGAAGTAAGTGATTGGGAAGGGGGGGAATAGGGCATGAACAACTTTCCAGAATTTGGAGGGCGTGTTAATATCTGTATGAAATGTAGTTTTGCAGTTGTCTTCTTTAGCTAGCCATGTTGCTTTGGTGCACAAGTTGCGAAGGGCATGATATGTTATGCAGTTACTTGGCAGGTTGGAAGCCTTATGCTTCTTCCAGGCCTGATCATGTGCCCTAAGATAGACCAGCAGTTCAGGGGTGATCCTGGGAAGGTGGTTACCATGTACTCTAGTATGCTTAAGAGGTGTATAGTGGTCCCAAGTGGTTAGGAATTTACCCTTGAAGTAGACTAGGGCTAGGTCCACAGAGAGAACTGAAGTTATCATGGACCAATCAGTGAGGGCAAGGTCCTGGAGGAGGGATTAAGGTCCAAACATTTGTGAGACCAGATTTGTAAAATTTTATGGGAAGGTTTGGGCCTATGGATCTTGCAGACTATAAAGATCAAGTGGTGAACACTCACAGCGTCAGGGAGGATACCAGACTTTATGAATCTGTGAGGGTGGGAGGTAAGGGCCCAGTCTAGTAGGGAATGATTTTGAGTTTTAGAGTTTAGGAGGGTTGGTTCAAGGATAAACTGTGCAAGATTATTGGCAGCCACATCGTTCCAGGCTTTACTTAGGGTGGGGGATAACCAATTTAGATTGAAATCCCCCAATATGAACAGTTTGTCTCAGTTGGAATGAGAAGCAGTGGTGATGGTGAGTTCGGGTGCAACAGCGGGGTTAAAACTAGGGTTGCAGTGAACACCTACAACAAGGATGGGAATAGAGAAGGGCAGGGAAACCTGAATGATAAGGGCCTCATATGCTGCCGGGAGGGTGATAGATAAGGTAGTGGTAAATTGTAGGGTGGAAAAGATATACATTGCCACACCACCTCCCCCTGCCTGCCTGGTCTTGGAGACCAGAGAGGAGAGGAGAGGACAGGAGGAGACCATGAAGCCCAACTATTTCAAAAGGCATACAGAGTAGCACAGCAAAGCTGCCTGGATAAATCTGAAGCACCTTATACAATAGTGGTAGTCATGGATAGCACAGGCACCAGGGATTATTTACTAGTCCTCTCATGGTGGAGGGGAATCACGCCTGCAGGATGGACCCCGCATCATGTTACACCTGGACATTAGCTATGCCACCCAGCAAAAAAGGAAAACATCTGATGGAGTTTGGGCCATGCCACATGAAGTCTCCATTCCTCACGGCATGATTTTTACAGCTCAAGTCAGAATATTTCATCATGGGAAGATTTATGTTTTTTTCAGATCCGAACAATACAATGAAGTGGAACCAAAAATATGCAGCCTCCAGGGCACGTACTTCACCTTCTGAAGAGCATTCATCAGACGAAGAAGAAAACTGAACACCATCGATTTTGTCTATTTATATTTACCAGGGTGGGTAATTTGAGTAACTCAGGTTAGAGTGCTTTTTGACTTTGTTAGTAAAATAACGACCACGTTATCAGAACCTGGCTATTACCCACTCAACAGAGGTTTTTTGAGACTTTTATTCTTGGTCATCTGGAGAACCTGATCCTTTTTTGACTTTTGACTAGTTGAGAACTTTAATGATTTTATGAAATGTTAAGAAAAATTTTGTAACATACACATGGTGTTTAGTTTTGGGTTGGGGCTGCATTGCCATGATCGTTTCTGTAATCAGATACTCTTTAAAATGTTATGAACAATAACAAAAAGTATTTTATTATTCTGAGCTGCTGTTTGTTTTGAAAGTTCACCTGTTCTCTTGTTTCTTCATTCTGATGGGATTCTCCTTGATATTTTTTCTTTACTGATTCATGTAGCTTTAATGTTTTGAAATAAGCGGTGAGTTTCTGTCACCTGTATAACTCTCATGTTATGAGATTAAATGGGGTAGAGCATGGTATTTATTTTTCTTCCCCTCATTTCAGGTAGGGATGACATGGACATTAACACTAAAACTTTGTGATACTTCTACCATACTGCTCATGGGCTGAATTTAGTTTTGTGCTTGTATAATTTTGTTATAAATTTGATATTCCTCCCATGAAGATGTATCTTATAGCACTAGATGGTAATAATGTGTATATTAAGAGGAGTGGATCCCTCATAGAATATAGTGATCCTATTGTAATATCTGTGCTAGTATTCTCGGAGTGTATGTTTGTTGCTTAATTTTTTAAATAATAAACATAATGTTTAAAAGACATCACACCCATCCCTAATAATAGACTGAAAGCCTAATACATACACACATTATCTTTTAAAATAAAATAAAATTACAGAAGGTGGGATGGGGAATGAGGTAAAAAATAAATGTTCCTCCTGCTTAAGAAACTAAACAACTAACATACTGGTTGGTTTAAGTGCCTGCACAGAACAGATTTTATCTGGACATGCTTGAGGACCCCAATATTTGTAAAATCTTTACTAGATTTAAGATAGAACTATTTGAGTCAAATCCCAGAACTACATTATATAATAAATCCAATTATACCAAAGATTCTGAATATTTTTGGACATGTAATGATAAAGAGAACCTAGTGCATGTTATCCTGAAGTGTACTTAGTATAATAAAGCAAGGTATAAGTGAATTCAGCCAATCATCAGCACCTTAATGCAAACTGATGGCAACACTATAATAACAGTTCTCCTAACCATGGAAGATCCATATACTATACACAGGGTTGGTAAATATCTTGGGCTCGATTCTCACAATGAAATGAATGTTGCAAGCCCTGGGTGTGCTGAACGCATGGCACATGAGGCTTATGGCAT
Organism: Neoceratodus forsteri; assembly: GCA_016271365.2. NCBI lineage: Eukaryota > Metazoa > Chordata > Ceratodontiformes > Ceratodontidae > Neoceratodus > Neoceratodus forsteri. Next base: position 1,433,582,340 of record CM028131.1, on the reverse strand, counting down.
TCCCTGGACTGCAATCGGGATTCTCAGTCCCCTAGTGCTCCATGCACCACATGCAATGGTCTAACTTTGGTGACCTTTTTATGTGGTTTCACCAAGCATTTGATGCAAGCCACCTTTAAAAGGCTGTCGTGTCACAAAAGCGCATGCCCTACCTGAATTGGGCACACCATGCACCAAAGTGTTCAGGGAAGATGCTGGGTTTGATGCCAAGCTTGTGAAAGCCCTGCAACAACCTTTGAAAATTGAGTCCTATCTTAACCTGGAAAATTAGGTAAAGGATGTTTAAAACATTGTACCTGCTTAAGGTTTTACTGACTGTGAATTATGTGTCCTGGCCTTTATACTTTTTTTATTCATATTTATAATGTTGTAATGGTAATTTTTAATGATTGATCAAGAAACTTTTGATACTGATTCATATTTTATTTAATGGATATTCATTTTTAGGGCCTAGTTGAAGTTTTTTTGTATATTAGTAAAGGTTGCAGCTATTTGTGTGATGGAAGTTGGGAAGTAAGTGGCTTATGAATTCTATGAGGTGCCCTGTTTGGCAGGGACTTGTTTTATCCTTTGGTGGTTCTCTCTTACTGTCATGGTTAGAACCAAATCTCAGCCAATCAGGATACAGGGATTTCCTTGCCCACTTTATGTTATTTGTTTAAATTGCTTTTTGTAAAATGGAAAATCAGTTAAGTGGTGATTCATGGTAGTGTGGAGTTTGAATAGTAAATTATGCAATTTGTAAAGGTATATTGCCTTTTAGGATTACATTCCCAGTCACCTGTTGTACAGGTTGTGAGATACTGCTACACTACAGGAACTATAACTCATCTACCTGCAGGTCAGTGGTACACTAAATGTGTGTTTGCTTAGCAGATTAAGGATCAGCAGTTCAAATCCTGCAGAGACGCAGGCTTTTTTTCAAATATTTTTGTAAGATGGAAATTCAACTTTAGTGGCAACTCATGTTGGTGTGGAGTGGAAAGGCAATTATATGAGAATAAATTTAACAACAAATAGCAATTTGTGAAGGTGAATTGCCTGATGGGATTAGATCCCCAATCGCCTGTTTTACAGGTTGTGATTTAACATCTACACCACAGGAACTGAAATTCTTTTACCTTCAGCTCAGTGGCACACTGAATGTGCGTTCGCTAAGCAGGCAAAGATCACTGGTTTAAATCTAGGTACAGTGTATTGTATTTTAATACATAATTATTTCACACCTTACAGACAGTAATAAGCACCTTTAATGCCATTGGTACTTTGATTATACATTGATATAGAGACCGTAGTGTCTCTTTTAGCTGTGTGTCTCTTTTTGCATTCTGAGAATGAAAGAACTGCAGACCAGTGGTGATCTGTTATGAGTCTGTCAGGATTCAAGTGGTGACATTCTTACAAGTACTGTATAAAAGATCCTTCAGTCTCCATAATGTACCTCCACATAAATATATTACAAATTATCAAACTGTGTTTGGTGACTAAAAATTAAAAAGAAGTAATAAAAAAAATATTCCTAAAAATATATATATATATATATATATATTTATTTTACAATTTTTGTCTGGGAAAGGCACACTAAGCCGTGGCTTGTTTCCAAGTTCATCCTGAGAGCACAGGGAAGTCAAATGACTTGCTCAAGGTCACACAGTATGTAAGTGGTGGCTGTGGAATTCAAACCCAGTTCTCCAGGTTTGCATCTCAATGATTTTAACCACTGTGCTATACTGCCCCATTTCTTTTTTTTTCTATATTTTCCTTTGTGCTCCTTCAGTCAGTCTGGGCAGCAGTATCAGCCTGTCCATCTCATCACTGTGACCGTCCCAAGACTTCAGACCCTCAGTCCTCTTAGCTTTGGGTGAACCATCAGCACAGCTGGGGAGCTTCATTAAGACACAACCCCCTGTTGTTCTGCTGCTTTTCTCCTCTGCTAGTTACCTGGAGCCTCAGACAAGGTCAGACCTGTGCATGGAGGCGTGCATGGATGCCTTAGCCTGAGATGACTCCACTCATCCAACATCTGTCCTCCGTCTGATGCTGCACTACCACCACACCTCCACACAGTGGTGGTCTAAGGCTGGGAGGGCCAACCTCCCTGATATGGGAGAGGAGAGATGCCTGACAGCTGCTCAAGCCTCACACAGTCCCCCCCCCCATGGCCGACCCCCAGGAACACATTACCGCATTTCTAAAATGCAACACTCCACTTGTCTCCATCACTGTTCATGATGTCCTCTGGGAGCTTTAGGAGGTCCTGAGTTCAGGCATACTGTCAGCACTGATTTGTTGAATCAGCTCTAATGACTTAAGTAAAACCTGTACCAAACTAGGGATTATGGTTATGGCTAGATCTTTGTTTTACATAGCATGGGATATCCAGTTTGTTTAATCCTCAATCAAACATAACAGAATAATTTTTAAAGTGTTCTGGGCCTATGTTCCAGAGAAATACATTTTGCCAGATATATGCCTGTTGCAGTGTACCCATGTGGTGTGTGGGCCATCAAACCCCAGAGCACTCTATGCCCTGGGTCCTAGAGTGGTCCAGATTCCCCCTTACCAAGATGGATGGCCCATCACACCATGCTGACTTGCAAGGCAGAGGTTACACTGAGTCCAAGAAGAGTTGTGATCTTGCTGTCCCTATCCTGAAAATTTATCAAGCATCTTTATCTAGTCCCATAGACAAGAGGATGGAGGTGGATCCCTTGTTCTTCAGCAGAGAAGTACCTTTAAGCTGCAGATATATGAGAGGCCTTGGGTCCAGGAGGAAGGGAAGTTTTTCTGCCAGTCAACTGACTTTGGGGCCCCATATGTGAGAATGAGCTTCAGAAGATAAGCTCCATTTCCCATGCAGTTACTTTTCCGGTTGATGGCACCATGGATAGACTTAAAGTATCACGAGTCTTTAGCATCTACAAAGCAACTATCTCATGGCAAAAAAAAAGTTCAGATAATTATTACATGTTTGTGATCAACTGCTATTGTCCCACATATTTTTGTGAAAGAAGATATTTCATTATCTTTGGTTGGTTTTAAAAAGAAAATGGAAAGGTATTATGCCACTGCCTCAGAGGAAGTATAATGTAGATACATACATAGATATATGGATAATGACAGCAAAAAGGCCCATAGACCCATCCAGTCTACCCACTCCATCTTGTCTAAGTACTCTGCACTGTCCTCAGAGGCCACCCCCTCCTTTTGTTTCTGCCACCACGTTTCTAACTAATCCCATATGCCTGTTCCATCCCTGTTTGAAGTTGCTCACTGATTTAGCTTGTACCACTTCTTCCAGCAGCTTATTCCTCTTGTCCACCACTCTTTCAGTGAAAAAGTGCTTGTGGGTATCCCTTTTAAATCTTTATATGTGCCTGACATATACTAACTGTGTTCCATACCAACTTTTTGGGTGCTAAACACAGAGTCCACTCTTTACAGACTTTCTTTACAGACTATTTTACTGGTAAATAATGAGGTACTGTAAAATGTTGTTCAGTGTTGGTCTCCAATTAAGAAGTAATATTTTGAATGACTAGGTTGCAGAATCTCTTACAATAAAGCCTCCAATCTGTTATTTTCTACATCTACAATGCTTCCACTGAAGTGTGGTCTGCACTTATCATCTTCAGGAAGGATTTCCAGCAACTTGTGTTCATTTTTTCTGACACAGGTGTGGAAATCCACCTGAAAAGTTATACCATATATAAGTGATGTAACTTTCTGGATGGATTTCTGGACTTCCATCTGAAAAAAGGATGCAAGCCCACAGCTGCAGTAAAAATTGCTGTAAACTGCAGAAACAGACATAAATGCATTCAAATGTCTGTGAAACGGGCACAGACATTTGGACACATATCTGTGGATACAGCATTCATCTGAAATGTGGATGCAAGTGCTGCATTCACCATTCTAAAAATCCCATCTTCATATTTCTACAGATGATACAGTCCTCTGCATGTTTGAAACTACAGTGATAACCAGTGACAATATGCACTACTGTATATATTTGGATATATTGGGAATATTACATAGAGTAAATGTAATTGAAATTAATGAAAATTTCCTGTGACAGATTATGATATCTGGAAATTCTGCATCATGTCTCTTGCTACCACTGTACCTCAACAGAGTCTAATAATAAACTTTTTTATTAATTAGTATTTTTCTCTCCTGTCTTCCGGACTGGCCCCATTCCAGATGGGTCTCCATGGCTCCATCTCCCAGCTTTTCTAGGACTTACCAGTTGTCCATCACTGCCACACGAGCTCGGAGTACAGTTACTGGAGTGGGGCATGCAGGGGATCAGGCCTTCTTCTTGTTAATTGTTTTTTTCTTCATTTTTTCCCCATGCCTGCAGAAAATGCAATGACATGTTGTGTGAGCTCCATCTCTTTGGAGATGCACTGTCATCTTAAGAGTGAGTCACCTTCCCTGGCATCTTACTGCACTGCCTCTTTAACTTCTAGGTGAAAGCCACCTAGTGGGATTCATGGAACCCCCTTCCCCAAGGGACGAGAGCTGTTCTAGGGACTCTCCATCTTCCTTCTTACAGCTAGCCCCCAAGTGACTCACATCCATTTCTGAACCCGGGCCGATGGCATGGCAGGAGGTGAGGTGCCCAGCACCTCAGCCTTCAATGCCATTGGGCCAGCCCTATCTAATAATAATCTGTAACTGAACTAGAGCAACCTACAGAAGTGGTTCCAAAGCAGCTGTCTTATATTAGTCCTATAAAAACAGTAACAATGCTCCTGGTTTTAAACATTCTCTGAGAAACTCACAATGCCTGCACATAAAACAAACTGACAGCCGCTTATTAAATACATTAACACAGTATACATATCTGGGGATCCTCTATGATCAAAATCTTCACTTCCTCTTTACACATTATTCTCTGTTAACTAGGATCTCCTTTACAAAAAAACATGGGGTTCTTTACAGAGTAAAATATCTCCTTTCAAATGGCTTAAAAATGTGCCTTATTGAACCAGTGGTACTGCCTATCATATATTATGGTGGCTTAATGAATAATATTGCCCACACACCCCACCCTGCAGAAAATGATTCTCTCTCTTGAACTCCCTCTGCTGCTATGTGTTAAACTGTCAACTTTGTACTAACCACCAATGCATGTTGCATGAACAACTACTGTATGCTTGCTTTTAATTATCTGCCAATGTTCCAACTACGTCACTCTGTTTGGGTACAAGTTTTTGGTAAGGCAATCACCCCAGCTAGCTCACTGATTTGCTTGTACTCTCTACCTTATCTACTTGCCGGGTGAACCCTATGCTTGGAAATAATTTCCACATGCCAAAGTGAACTAACTCTGGTCAGAGCCGATATGGCTGCACAATGCTTTTAGGAGCAGCAAGCGTTTTAAAAATAGTATGTGGTGCTCTCGTCAGCTGTAAGTAATACTGCAGCGATTACAGTACTGTGCATGCGTGATACTGATGCATGCAGCATTTGCCCCAATTCAGCTGTATGAAACATGGTGGTGCTGACATGACTACGTATGTGCAATACTCGCTCATGCGCAGTTTAAGTCAGCACCGCTGTGTTGCACATGATGGCAGTCACTTCCACAATTGTGGAAAGGAAAAGTAGTGCACCAGGATGGGGGTGGGATGGGGTGTTGATGCAGCCCACAGAGGGGAAGAGCTGCATAATAAGGAAAAGAAAATACATTGCAAGACAGCAAGTTCTCAAACTTGATAGGAACAAGCCTAGCATATCATAACTGTTCCAGAGCAGACTGCATGGTAAGTGATCAATGGTCCAAGGATAGACATGCACATCATGCAATGTAGTATAACAGTCAAAAATGTACATGAATGTTTACTAATGGCACACATTGAAGTCCTAACTGATGTGTGAAGCCCCCCCCCCCTCCACTCCCAAATGCAAGTCTTTCAGTCAGGAGAAAAAAACACTGTATGAGGTAGTATTGCAACTGCTGAATCACTGATACCAGGTGATTATAGTACAGACTAAACAGCTCATGAAGAACCATGTGGTCTGTAATGCATAGTTCTTCAGAGTGACAGGAGTATATGAGCAATACGCAAGTATTGCTACCTCTGTCACTCTGCACAGGAAGGGGAAGTGCAGGTAGTGACTGCTGGTCAGGTGCTCGGTCAATCCACTCCCATGGTGGAGTGGCCAGAGCACCCAATCATACAGTGGGCAGCAGGGCAGGACCAGGGTTTGAAACCCTGGTGTGGGAATTTTATATGGGATTACCATCAGTGCACCAATGACTAAGTGCCGTGGTGAATTTTTGTTTTGCTGCTGTGCTCACACTCCTTCGCAGTTGATTATAAATAATCTGGGGGGTGTTCAGGCAAAGCCTCCCATGCAGGTGGGTGTGTGGGGCAAAGCCCCCCACAAAAACAATAAGCCATGAGGTGTTTCTGTTGTGGTGGGCATTACATGCCACCGCTGTGTTGCTGCATGCTGTGTTTGGTGCACAGTTTTGACATGTACTATATCACCTGCAGCATTCTGACCCTGTGCTGAATCACTTAGTAGGAAAACAACAAAAACAGACACATCACAGTTTTAAAAATTTCTAAAGGTAACCAGTAAAGGTTGTAAATATGATCCCAGTAGAAAATACTTTGATATGAGCATATTAGCTTCCCTTGACCCTTGTGACCTCCCATCTATATGGTTGGGAAATATGCAGCTCGATGTTAGATATAGAAATTGCTTAACAATTTGACCAGCCACATGAGATACTAAGTTGAATTAAATAATTGTTCAGTGAGATATGTCTGAAAAGTGCTCTTCTCTTATTTCATTATGCTATTTACATGAAAAAAAGTTGGGACACTATTTATAGTGTAATAGATGAGAAGTGCTACAAACATTCGTGATGGCTTAACAGTAGCACATTAAATCACTGTGACCCCCATGACCTCCCATTAGGAGACAGCTATTAGTTTGCATCTCAAATAGCATTAATAAACCACTTTTGTTTAGTCCAGTAGTGTAATTTCATGTAAGTTGCTGCAAAATGATAATTTAGACTACACATTAGCCACCAATGAGAATCAATTATATCTTTTGTAACCATTATATGGATCATGCTGTAATGTAATATTATGTTAGGGGTTCACTGTGTGTTATACATTGCAATTGTCCATACAGCTGTGTGATTGCAAGTAGTCACAGTTTACAACTGTTACAAATATGTATCCACAGTTTAATTTCTGGTTCACTTTCAGGTTCGGAGCCTTATAAAATGTCACTTTTTTCAATGGCAAACCTTTAAGGGCAATTGAAATCCATATAAAACAAATAGTTAACCCATAATATCCTACATGTAGTGTCATACATATTATCATCAGAATAAATATACTTGGTTTCCATTGGCCATAATGTGTAGTCTAAACCATCCTTTTGCATCCACAAAAATTATATGAAACTATGGGATCTAAAAAAGGAAGTTTATGAGGTTTATTAATGTTACTTGAAAACCAACCTCACAGCCTTACTGGGAGGTCATGGGTGGTCACAGTGAGCTATTGTGGTACTGTTAAGCCATTATCAATGATTGTAGCACTTTTCTTCCACTAGCAATGAAATCCCAGCTTTTACCCACGTAAATAAAGTAATGAAGTAAGATAAGGGTACTTTTTTCACATACTGTAGTGAAAAACTATGTAATCAAACTTACTTCATCACTTCTCTGCTCATATTTCCTTACCCATATCTATGTCTTACATTGAGTTACATATTTCCCAAGCATGCCACCTATTACAGAGGGGAGGTCAAGAAAGTCAAGGGAAGTTAATATTCTTGTATGAAATTGTGCAATGCAATATCTCAATTTTACTGTGAGAACTTACAAAACTGTGCACCCAAATCCTAAGGTCTGGCCCTACTGGGATTCAAACCTGATGTCTCAGGTACCTTTTGTATTAAACATAAAGCACTGAAACTTAGATAAAACTGAATTAAGACGTTCAGAATACAATCTTGAAATTTATTACCTGGCAATATAGTAATACAATATAATGCAAAGCAAGATTATGTAGTGAATCAAACCGTCAAACTGTCGTTGATCTGATTGATTATTAATTTTATATATGTTGTAGTATTATGCTGGGTTGTTAATTATTTTGTATTTAAATGATTCTGTTTTCTGAAGCTGTGTTCATTGTTTGTACAGTGCCAAGAGCCTCTGGGATTGGGCATTTTTAAATAAATTTTGCCTTGCCTTGCTTGTCACTGCTTCTGTCCAGTCTTTATTGTCTTATTATGTTGCCACTGTATAAATTGCCAGATTGTATTTTGATGCTTTCAGTTACTTTTCAGCACTGGTTTTGTTCTTCATGGGTCATATGAACAGTACCTGAGATTTCAGATTCCACTCCCACCAGGGTATACTGTGAATGTGGTCTCCGTTTTTCTAGCTGTGAGGGTTCCTTTTTTGCAATACAACTGCTTGGCCCTGTCAACATTTCTAGTTTTTTTAACAAATTTGTGGATGAGATAGTACACTGTTCTGAATGATCACAGTAGTTACACGTCCACAGGTGCCACATGACTGTTGAAATGTTGTTTTTTTTTTCAACATGATTGATATTATAAGGGTAATGGAGGAAAAGATGAACAGTTACCTAATAGGGAAAGTATTTATTGTTTCACAAAGGATCTATTGTTTCACCCACACATCTACTAAAAGGCTAGAAAAGTAAAGAGGCTCAATCAGTTGGAGTACAAGGGAAGAACTCCCGATACAATCTTGAAATGTATTTACTGGCAATACAATAATACATTATAATTCAAAGCAGTATTATGTAGTGAAACAAAACATCACTGCTTCTGTCCAATTGGGAAATCTGCACCAGTCACAGTTGCACAATTCACAATACATTTTCAGACCGTTTTTTAACATCTCATTTGAAGGTCTTCTTTATGTTTCTGCACTGTTTTGCAGACTGCACATGTTTAAACAGTGTGAGTCCATTTATTCACAAATAATATTGACAAATGAACTCACAGAGTTATGTGTTTTACATATTTCTAATTAATATGCTTTAGCATGCACACACATACACACACACACACACACACACACACACACACATTTTCTTTGGCTTCAGTGAGATTTAGAACATCTGAGGAGCCAGTTCATAGCATTCCATTCTATGACCTTTGATTTACTAGTCTCAGAGATGTTTACTAATCTCTGGTTGTATTTCATGACTAATGGCTAATCTGTCACACTCATATTTTAAATGATTTTTTTTTCTTCTTGTTTAAAGCAGCTCATTTATTTGGCAACAATTATCATCATATAGTATTTTTTAGTCAACGAAAAAAAAAAGGAAAAGGTATTTCTGACAGTCAGCCAAAATCTAAGAAGTTGAAATTGATAAGAAGCTCTAATCATTACAGCCTGGCACATTCTGGAAGATCTGACATCCCATTTACTTTAGGTTGTAGGGTTTTTACTTAGCTGCTGAAAGAACTAGAATGAATCTATTTGATTGAGCTCTGGACAGGCATTCAGTCTGCAGCCCTGTAAGGGAGAATTTCATTCAACTGGTGTAGTGATTTGCAGTTGTGGAAGCATACACTGAAAACTCCAAAAATGTGTGCTTCAGTATCCCATTTTTCCAGCTACAGCAAGATGGCTGCAGGCTCTGCCCACAGCCATAAAGAGGAACATGGCCAACACTCACTTTCATATAGATCACACTCTCTGTGAAAAAAAAATGTACTACCTGGTTTTTGTAATACTATAGTGTAATCCCTACCAATTTCCTAGATGCTAAACAGTATTGAAAACTTCCCTTTTCCTTTGTCTCCATCTGAAGCAGATGGCTTTTTTTAAATAAATATGGTAAAGTACATTATAGTACATGAATTCCTTGCAAAAATAAATCTACTTTCAGGCATCAGTTTGGATTGTCCCTTAATGCCCCAAAAGTAAAGAAATACAATAATAGGGTAAAACAAATTAGTCCAGAGCCTTGGTGAATCTGCAGTGTGGTGTGGTGTGTCTCAGCATTTGAATGATCATGGCCCACAACATTGAAATTGGCATTAAGAAGAAATCCTGATACCTAAATATAATTTTCCTTTTGCAATGAAAAAAATGTAATAACTGATACAGAGCACATTAAACTGATAATATCAACTGAAGTAGTTTTAATGTCAGGTAGGACCTATTTGCAGTGCCATTCCTCTCCCTTACCCCACTCTGTGCTAAGCAGTTTCAGTAGTGCAGTGGCATGCCTATCTTCAATCCACCTATGTACCAAGAAATTCCTGGTGTCAAGTGGCATCCCTGTTCACAACCTGCCCAATTTGTACATTTCTCTGGTATCCAGTGATACACCATCCAGTGCCTGTTCCCAGTCCAAGTGTACTTGGCTTCCAGTGGTACCCCTACCATTCCCTCTCCCAGGTCCAAGTATTCCTGGCATCTAGTGGCACTCCCACCCACACTTTTCCCCATGTTCAAGCATCTCTGGTGCTCAGTGGCTCCCTCTTCCACACTCTGCTGCATGTTCAGGTATGCTTGGCATCTAGTGGCACCCCCCCTCCTCACTGAGGCCCCCATTCCAACACCTTGTGCCTATCCTTGTTGTCAGACATTATTGTTTATGAAAATGATTTTAAAAAAGTAACTTCACTTTTCTTCCTCTCCTCATACAACTGCAATATAACTCCTTTCCTTCCAGCCCACTAGCACCCCATTTCAACACTCCTCCACCATGCATCTGTGATGAAAACAGCAGAAGGCAGCTGGTGCACCCTCCTCTTACCTCCTTGTTTGGCTACCATCTGAATAAATGAAACTGTGCTTGTGAACATCTGATCATAGCTTTATTCAGATGTGGCAGGCAGAGGAGCTGAGAACAGGGCTGTGTGTCAGAATGTGGGGGTCATCTTTGATTGTACTGGCCTTGGGCTCCCTCTCATACCATGACCCATGTCTCTGTGCCCTCCTCACCCACATCCTGCCCAATGTCCAGGTATCCCCGGCACCTGGTGTTAACCCCCCAACAGAGTCCTCTTTCCTATATCAGGTGCCCAACTCCAGTGCCAGATAAACAAAATAATTTAACGTTTCCCTTCCACCACCAACTAGCACCCATACCTCTCTCTTCAAGTTATATAACCCCTTCCCAAAGCCCATAAGCAGCCCACTCCAACACATCTCAACCATGCCACCAATAATACAAAACAAAAACAGATGCAGCTGGTGGAACCCTCCCCTCATCTCCTTAGCTAGCCTCTCTCTCTTAATGAATGAAACTACAGTCAAACAGCTGATCACATTCTCAATCATACAGATGATGTCTAGCCAAGGAAGTGAAAAGGAGATCTGTACCAGCCAACATATGTTTTTGTAGTTTTAGTTGCATGATGGAGGAGGGTTGGATTGGAGTCCTAGTGGGCTGAGGAGAGGGGTTTATATTACTTGCTGTTGGGGAGAGGAAAGAGGAAAGTATGGGTGCAGGAATGGAAATCACATTCTACAATGGCAAGAAAGAATGCTGGCCTCTGATTGGTCAGTCTGGGACTGGGCCCAGGATGTTAACCCAGCATAACATCCCAGCTCTAGTCCCAGCACAGTCATGACTGCAATAAATGTTAAAAAAATATATATATATATATATATATATATATATATCACTGCACAGCCATCCCCATCATCTACTTCACTGATCCCAGTGCCAAAGTGAAAGCTGCATTACCGATTGACTTTAGAGTCATTCCCAAAAACTTGCTCTCTTAGTGAAAAGAAGAAAAAAACAAGGAAAATGTAGCCAAATAAAAGCTGTTAGTGATTGGCTGCAGTCCCCTGCTCCTTTTTAGCCATATAAAAGCTGTCTTAGCCATTGATTTGGCTGCAGCCCCTGCCAGCCCTGCTCAATGTCACACCCAGCAGCTTCATTTTGGCTTTCTGCCAACAATCTGTTCTTAGAAAAAAAATACACAGTAAAAACAGTTCGCGTGGCTCATTTTTTGTCACAAAACTGAGAGAAGCAAGTTAGTCAGCTATGGTGTCCTTCAACAGTCCAGTGCCAAGCGACTATTGGAAACATGCTTCACTGTTCAACTCTTCTCTTAAACTCTTGCTAGAGGGCAGCCGGCAGCAGTGGTAACAAGGCAAGAGGTTCAAACACTGCTCACTAGTTACACAATAAAAAGTTAAACCTACGAACATGGCCACACAAAGGTATGTGTGTGGGAGGAGAGGGCATCCATTACACAGCCACTACATTAACACAAGGAACTATTTTTTAAAACAATATTCCTCCACAACAAAAAACACCCAAAAATAAAATACAAACACATTTTTTAAACAATTTTTTATCTAAATGCTAATGAGCCATTGTATAAAAGGCATAATGCCCTCCAGGGTGGGTATTATACTGGGATAAAATCCCTTGTCAGGTGTTGGACATCCTCAGTCTGCGGCCTCAGACCCAACCACCTGAGGCAGGATGTTATCCCAGGGTAACACCCACACTGTCAGGCATTATTCCTTTGTTTTATTTTAAATTACTTTATCTGGGTTCTGCATAAGGCATTGGAATTGGGGGGAGGACATCGTATGAGGCACCAGGGCTGGGATCCCTGTGTCTGCTACTTTCTTAATTTAATTCCATCTTTCTGACACCCGATTTAGACATCAAGTGCTGGAATAAAGGAAAGGGGCATTTTCAGCAGCACTGCAGTTATTCTTACAATGTTTGCAAAGTTGTTGTTTTTTTTTTTATTTTGATTCCAGCATTTGTCAGTCAGTGTAGGATTTTGGGGGTGCTTTATGCATCACCGGCATTGGGCTTCCACTGTTATAAATTTCTTCCTTTCGTTAAATAATTTTTGTGGGAGATGGCAGGGAGAGAGTGAGAGAGAGGGAGGGAGATCGCACTGATGGTGGGGATTGGTTCCTAACTTTTAAGCATGCGAGCGGAGAAATGGTGGCTTAACAGTGAGCTTAGACCCCTAATAAGGGCAAGGTATATTTTTCTGACTATTCTGTACATGTCAGAGGCAGTTGAACATGAATTGGTCTTATTTGTCACAAACATTGATCTTCCTAATGCTTTTGTCCAATGTCTAGGCAGAGCTGGTCTTAGCAAGTGCAAACTGTAGATTTGCACAGGGGCCCTAGAACAGAGGGGCCCCCACAAAGCCTTTGCTATCCAGTTAGCCTTCTTACCTCCTGGACCTCTGTGTTTCTATCTGAATTTGTCCAGAATTTCTCACTGATGTTAGCATCTTCTCACTTCTTTGATATTATATTCTAATTCAAGGATGTGCAAAAATGATACAATACTAGCTCAAAATGAAGACAGTGGGAGGCCATGGTAGAGAGAAGGATGTTCCTTGGGGGCTTCCTGACTTCTGATATGGGGCCCCAGCAAGGAGGTTCACACAGGACCCTTGGATAGCTAGGGCCAGTGCTGATGATCTAGGTAAAAAAATCCTTGAAATTTCCCAAAGATTGGCAGCTCACAAAATTATCTGCCATGATACAAAGTTTTTAAAATGTCCTTAAAATCCATCAAGGAATAGCTGAGTTATAAACATCTGAAAAGCACAATTTAACATTAATGATTAAACACAATCCTAACTATAGTGAATAATGTACAGTAACTTAACTTTTTTGTCAGCCATAGCACAGTGTGCTATGTACAATGTACTACACAAGAATATAGAAGTATAATATTTTCCAACCAATGAATGGCATCATGTCATGTCTGTATGATATGAAGAGGAACAGTATGCTTTACTACAGCACTTAAACTTTTCATAGTGCAATACAGTAAGTTATGGTGCAGTATGATAAAGTACATTCTGTTCAAATAATAGACACTCTGTGTGCCACATATGGAGCAGTATATAAGAGCCCAGGAATTCTGCACTTCCATGGCTACAGAATGTTTCACGGAATGTGCATTATGCCACAGTGCTTAGGCTCTTATGTAGTGCTAAAGAATTCATTACTCTCAATGATTTTTCAATTCAATATACAAATTTTCCACAGTACATGACTCCTTTATCCTCCTTATTTATTATGAAGCCCATTCACTATGCTTAATATGTGAAGGTATTGATGACATCATCTCATGTTTCAGCCAATGGCTGGAGTTCATTCTGCCAAAAAAAACAATAATATTGCTGCAGAAGCCCAAAAGATATACTGCAAAATTCAGGAATGAAATGTTACATTGGACTAGGGGCCATGGTGGCTTGGTAAAACAATCTTATACAAAACCCACTATGCATTCTAAACACAGTATGGTATGTACGTAATGGCATGCTACTCTACCATATGTAACATAATCAACCATGCATGATGTTGTTTACTGAACATAAGCAGAATCAAAATTTTATTCATCAATAAATATCTTCATCTTATTTAATACCAAGAATTATTTAGTGTGCACTACCATCTAATACAATTACTGCATCTATGAAAGTGTTATTGTTCAACAGGTATTCAACTAAATGATAAAGGTAATTTAATGAATAACTTCTCGTAAATTGGGGGAAAACAGTTTTGGCTGATGTATATAGGAAGCCATTTGAAAGGAATAATCTCTTTTTTTTCTATATAGCTTTATCCCCTTCAGGGCTCAAAGGCAGGCATGGCTACAGTCCTCCCTCAGAGGAGTTTATTCTACCCTATTGGCTTCAGGGCTTCATTTATCCTGCCTCACTGCCACAGTTTCTGCTTTTCTCCCTGTTAAGCCTGGGATCCCAGAACACGGTCGCGCATGAGCATGGAGGAACCCATGCAGTCTGTGGCTCCGATAACAGCCCCTTCCGCCCACCAGGCCTAATGCCAGGTTTCCCTTTTGGCTTGGCACTTCCACCTAGTCTTCACTGGGTGGCACCCAAGAGCCAGAGAAACTCACATCCCTCCCAGAGAGAGGAGAGATGCCTTTGGGGCCACTCAATCCAGCTCCTTGCCCTCCCTTCTGGCCAACCCCCGATTACTCAGGCTCATTCCCAAACCTGGATCACTGGCATGGAAGGAGGTAAGGCATCCAGTGCCTCAGTCCTCTTTGCCACTGCGCTGGCTAAAACAACCTTCTCTTGACTTCCAGTTGTCACCCATGCCATTTTATAAATAATATGGGGAAAGTTATAAGGGTCAAATGCAACTGTAGCAATGAAACTGCCCTTATATATCTGGCAGACTCCTTACATCAAAGTTTCATGAACATGAATATAAACAGGGCCAGATTAAAGTTAAATGGGACCCTAAGGTCTAGAAAAGTCTAAGCTCCTTACTCCCATGGCTGGCCTCTTAGGGTCCAATCCACAACAGGTTTCAGGCCCTTTCAAATGTGCAGAGTGCTCTCTTCATACATTATGCACACCTGTGGGGCACTCCATGACATCCATTTAACTGTATGTGTGCCCTGTCTGCATCTGAGCACTAGCCACATGCTGGACTACATGGGTGGTTGGGCCATGGTGGACTAGGGGTGGGCATGGGCTCCATTCACAGACTACAACTGCAGTGCATAAAGTCAGTGGAGGGAATGGAGGCTAGACTATCCAAAAGTCAGTATTAGTGACTATGCACCCATCTCTGCACAGTCACTGTAGCATCCTTGAGGTTCCAATTGTCCCCCAAGCACCAGCTGCTAGAACCTCCACGGTGGGCTGGGGGCCTTACTGGCTCATGCCAATACAAGATGTTAATGTTGCACAGTTCTGGAAGCAATACAACAGTCCTTGGAGGACTGCTGCATCCTGCAGTCTCCTGTACCATGCGGAGTCAGGGATCTACTAGGTCACCCACTTGTAGTCCCCCCATACTTTATCCCAGGTAGTCCGTTCCAGTCCCAACTCATTTGGTCTATGTCATTAATGATTATTTGTTTATATCACAGGAAAGAGTGCATGTGGGAAGGTTAAATTCAGGCAGACCTTGTATTTCTTACAATTTATAATTAGTCATAAAAGTGAATTTTTAAGTAACAGGGGCTGGCAGAATCTAAACAAAAACTTAGGTACAAAGCCATACAGTATAGTAAAATTGACATATAAAATATTACAGCATGTACTTCAACTATTTTTTACAGCAGAAGTGGCAGCAGGCAGCATCTTAGCCAGTGAGTGGGTCACCTATCTCCAAATCTATGTGCATGGTACTGAGGTATTTTTGGAGCACGACCCCTCCAGGTGATGTTTGCTATTTTTATTTCAGACACCGGGTGGGCCACACTACCCCAAAATGGTTTCCATGATTTTTTTAAGTACCCATAGACCAGCTCTGGCTGGTCTAAGGGTACTCAGAAATGTGTCTTCTGGCTGATTGGCTTCAGAGTCATTCCCAAAAACTTGCTGTCTTAGTGAAAAGAAGGGAAAAAAAACAAGGAAAAAGTAGCCAGATAAAAGCTGTTAGTGATTGGTTGCAGTTCCCTGCTCCTTCTTAGCCAAATAAAACTGGTCTTAGCTATCGATTTGGCTACAGCCCCTGCCGGCCCTGCTTGATGTCACAACCAGTGGTTTCATTTTGGCTTCCTGTCAACAATCCATTCTTAGGAAAAAAAATACATAGTAAAAACAGCTCACTCAGCTCATTTTTTGTCACAAAACCGAGAGGAGCAAGTTAGTAAGCTATGGTGTCCTTCAACAGTCCAGTGCCATGCGACCACTGGAAACATGCCTCACTGGAAGGGTTAGACTTCTTTTTATGCAGATGCTGAGAGTATCTTACAGGAAAGAGTCAGGTGCATATTTTGATGAGGACACAGTGGTTGGGGCTTAGAAATGTTTTTAAAAAACTTTATAAAAATGTTTAAAAAAATCATGATGAAGTTGGTGCACAGAGCTTCATGAATGGGATGTTTCTGACTTTGCATCAGTTTCACTAATGAAGTGAATCTTCACATCTCTGCTTTGTCCCCAATTTGAAAACAGATTTCTCATTCCAGTGTGCAAATTGAAGCCTATTTATTTACATACTAACATACTATTTGCCAGCAGATTAGGCCTAACGGTCTATCAAGTCTGCTCGAACCTTAGATCTTTAGTTGGGTGCCGAGACCCTCCCATCCCTTGTGCTCCAGGAACCCGTATCATCCATCCCCACCCCCCCCGGGACAGGCCATCATCTGATACATCCACTTTCTATGTCTGTCCCACCTCTTGAAGCCCTCCACTGTGGATCTCTGAACCAGCTCACCAGGCAGTGCATTCCAAGGGTCCACCACCTCTCAGTGAAAACCTCCTCCTCTTCTCCCTCACCCTTCCACCTTCCAACTTCAAACCATGCCCTCTGGTGATACCTCCTGCTTTAGTCTAAAGATCCCTCCATGTTTACCCTATTTATTCCCTTGAGGTACTTGAAGACCTCAATCATGTTCCCCTGTCTCTCCTCTCCTCCAATGAAAACAGGCAGAGCTCCTTAAGTCTGTCCTCATCGTCAAACCCCTAGCCCTCGTATCATCTTTGTTGTCCTCCTCTGTACCCTCTCCAGGAGCTGTATGTCCCTCTTCAAGTGTGGTCTCCAGTACTGTACACAGTACTCAAGGTGTGGTCTAACCAGTCCATTGTACAGTGGCAGGATCCCTTCCTTGCTCCTAGAGGTGATCCCCCTTACGATGCATCCCAACATCCTGTTTGCCTTGCTAGCTGCTCTCCTGCACTGCTCAGAGTTATTCATGCATGCATCCACCATGACCCCTAGGTCTTTTTCCCCTATTGAGGCCTCCAGCCTTCCTCCCAGGGTGTACCTGTGTTTAGGGTTTCCCACCAAGATGCAACACTTGCACTTGGTGATATTGAAATTTAATTTCCATGTGTGAGCCCAGCTTTCAGGGTGTCCAGGTCCTTGCAGGGCCAACCTCCCTCTTCTCCCTCAACTACTGCTCCATCTTGGAGTCATCTATGAAGAGAATCATTTCACATCCTATACCCTCCTTGATGTCCGAGTATATGCGATTAAACAGGATCGGACCCAGGACCGAGCCCTGCGGTACCCCACTACCAACTCCTCTCTAGGGTTCAGAGCTCCTATAGACCACTACTCTGAGTGCGCTCCAGCTAGCCAGTTTTCAATCCATCTGACCATCAAAGGGCCTACCCTAACCCCATCAGTTTCTCCACCAGACCATTGTGGGGACAGAATCAAACGCCTTGCTGAAGTCCAAGAATAATACATCCACAGACTTACCCCTGTCCAGTTCTGATGTTACCCATTCATAGAACTCCACATGGTTGGTTTGATATGATCTACCTGGCACAAACCCATGTTGCCGACTATCCAGACCTCCCACCTCCTCCAAGTACACCCCCAATCGTTCCTTTAGTATACTCTCCATTAATTTTCCCACCACCGAGGTCAAACTGATGGGTCTATAGTTACCTGGTACTTCCCTCAACCCCCCTTTATGGATTGGTACCACATGTGCCTCTCGCCAATCCCTAGGTACCCTCCCTGTCTCAAGTGACCTGCTGAAAAGATCCACCAGGGGTGCAGCCAGTATGTCCGCCAATTCCCATAGTATTCTCAGATGAATGCCATCTGGCCCAGGAGATTTGTCTTTCTTTAGGGCCTTGAGGGCTAACCACACCCTTTTGGTGGAGATAGCATCGTCCGTCCCCTCCACCTTACTGGCCTTTTTATCCTTACCCAGATGTGACACCCCCAGGGTACCTCTCCTTCCCTCTTGCTCCATTTCTGTTGCTCCCCTGATCCCACTTACTGACGCTTTCTATCCCTTCGCTCTTGCTTTGTAGATATCCCATCCTTCTCCCTAGTGAACACAGAGGCAAAGTACTCGTTAAATACCTCTGCCTGGTCCCTCGCCTCTTCCACCCACCCTCCTTCTGATCTCAATCTGCTGAGATGGCCCTTAGTTTTTCTCCACTCCCCAATGTACCGGAAGAACCCCTTTTCCCCTCCATGTATCCCCTGTGCCAGCCACTGCTCTTTACTGGACTTTGCTCCCCTCACCATACGGGTGACTTTTCTAGATGCAAGCTGGTACATTTCCTTATCCCTATTCCCTCTTGTTGTTTTGTTTTATATTTTTTGTAGGCCTTCTTTCTCTGACTGCTACCTGTACCTCACTGGACCACCAGCATGATTTATGTGACCTTGCTCCCTTACGCTTCAACTTAGCGCAGATCCTGACTGCCCCATGAAGTCCCCTGCTTATGACCTCCCATCTCCTTTCCACACTTGTCATTGAGGTAATCCCTTCAAGTGATCCTGAGAATATTTCCCATGCCCATAAAGTCTGCCTCCTGAAGTCCACTTCCAGTGTCCTAGATCTCACCCTCCCCCATGCTTATTTGAAACCAGACAGTATTGTGGTCGCTCCCAGTCAGGGGTCTTGTACAACCATGTCCCTACCAGATCCCCATCTGCCAGAACCACATCCAGGACATGCACCTCCCTTGTGGGCTCCATCACATGCTGAGTTAAGAACACATCCTGAAAGCCATCCAGCAGCCTCTGCCTTGGCCACCTTAGAGGACATGGTTCCCAGTTTGTACCTGGCATATTAAGGTCCCCATCAACACCACTCCTTCCCCTTTTGGTCCACACTGGGCAATGATGTTGTCCAGCAAACCATCCTCTAGAACATCACTTATCCTGGGCCTATATGCTACACCCAGCTTGACCTTATCTCCTGCTGGGGATGTGAAGGTGACCCATAAGGCCTCCACGTTTCCTCTGCCTCTTCTACCCTAGCAATTTCTATGTCATCTCTAATGAACATAGCCACTCCACCCTCTGCCCTCCTTTCTATCCTTCCCAAGCATAGTGCACCCCTGCACGCTTAGGTCCCAGTCATGGTTTTGTTGGCCCACGCTTCCGGACCCGCCACATCCACCCCCTCAAACAGCATGGCCTGGAACTCTGGCAACTTGTTTCCCAAGCTCCTGGCATTTACTAACACCAACCCCACCCCTTATCCCTGATCCTCTTTGTCAACCCCACCCAGATTCCTTATACTTCCATCCTCCCTCTGCTCCTCCTGAAACCTCCACCCCAATCTGTTTCCCCCACCCCCTTGGGCTTGAAGGCTACTCCTCATCTGGAGGAGAGGCTTCTGGTCAGCCCTCCTCTTATCCCTTCCCCTCACAAGTTTAAACCCCACCTTTCTTGTATGTAGTCAGCCATCCCTGTTTAAGGACTTCCTTCCTAATGGGGCAAGATGAAACCTGTCCTTGGCATATAGTCCCTTATCCTCCCAAACTCCATTCCAGTTCCCTAACACCCCAACCCACTCCTCTTCACCCCACTTCCTGAGCCAGTCATTAACCTCTATGAGCTTCATTTTTTCTCCACTGAGGCCTTTGGTACTGGCAATATCTCCAAAAGGAAATGTTGCATCCATTATCCCGACAGACTTGGCAAGTTCTTGAACCTTGCTTGGATTTCCAAAATGCTATTTCCCTCTAGATCATTAGTTCCCAAATGCACCAGGAAATCTGGTTTCCCTCCACAATCCCTAACCATTTCATGCACCATGTACTTTGCTCTGTGCACTGTCAGCCCAGAGATACTCACTACCTTCACCTGGCTATGGCATCCACCCCCCTGTCCCTCCCACTGGATACCCATAATCATCGAGTCTCCCAATAACAGAACCTTAACACAGCCATCATCCTTATGGTTACCCACTATGCCTCTCAGCCCCCCTTCCCCCTTTATTCATGATCTCAACTCGTGGGAGTCTTCCTGCCTATTAGAGACCCCTTGTCATCCTCCCTTTCTGCCTCCGTTGCTATTTTGCCCACTTAACTCAAACCCTCTGAATAGGTGTCCCTTTAACCTCTATTATCCAAACCATTTATCCTGGCCCTGATGGTTTCCCTTCCCCACACCACCATCCTGCCCCTTGTAATAGTACCCCTGCCTCCAGAGGTCTCTGTGGGTCCCTTTAGCTAGGGCCCCATCCTTGGTACTGACCCCTTGCTGAAGGGGGCTCTCTCCACCTCCTTGTCTCCCAGTTTCTCTCCAATCATGCTTCCTCCCTCATGTCTGGAATATGTTGCATCTCCCCATTTGCTTAACATATATGTTTCCCTTCTCCTCTGGGACTATTTCTATCCTTTCCATAACCGGTCTGCGATGCCCTATGGGTATCCGACCTCCCCAGCCTCTGTATAAGTTTCCTCATTTCCACCAACCCTTCCTCCCCCAGGTTGCTTAGTAGCTCAAATTTATTGTGACACTCTATGTCAGCCTCCATCAAGTAACCCGAGTTTCCCTGACTGCACCTCTAAACTGCCCCTCTTCTTCCCCTCTTGTTCTGTTCACCTTAGGAGCTCCCTTCCCACAGTCTGCTGTTTTAGGCTTCCGCACAACAGCCCCTCCTGACTCTTCCCCCTCCACTCTCTTTGTATTCAGAATGTTCATCCCGTACGCTTTCCCCTTAGCATCAACTTCCTATCTAAGGGTCCTCTGTCCCAATATCCTCCCTCCTGCTTGCTGTAACATAACATCCTGTAATTTCAGAGCATTTCCCCAGCCTCCCCTCAGCCCCACCCTTCTGCTGCCCATATCCACAACCCTTGTCCTTGGACACCCCCCCAGCTCCCCAGCTTACTCCTTAACCAATATACCTCACTCCTGATACAAGATAGCTGTCTCACAGAGTGGGCAGCCTCCCTCTCCAGGCCCATTAGAATTATTATCCCACAGCCTGTGCAGCCTACAACCCTTCTGAAGATGCCTGCCATGGTGGAATATGGCCACCTTGTTTATCCCCTCTGTTTATAATGGCACACCCTTTTCTCAGTCCCTTTCCCTGGAATACAGTTTCTCTCTATACTGACTGCAGTTATTTACAAACCCATTTCAACCCCACCAATAAAGTTCCCAAGTCTCACAAACACATACAGTCCAGTGTGTGTTCGGTCCCACTAACAGTGTGTGTAAGCAGACATCAGGTACCGTATGATGTCACAGGCCCACCAGCTCCTGTTGCTTCAAATTTCAGTCCCAAAACAGAAATACTCAGCCCTTCAATCCCAACCCCCAGTGACTTTTCAGTATTTAAGAAAGCCTACAAAACAGGGTGGGTGGGAGGGCTCTTACCAAACACCAGGCAAACAACACATTTAAATTTCCCCCTAATTAACCCTGACAAACAACAGTCCCCAAGCCTCCAAAGTTACAATATCACAGCCCAAGTAACAGTTCTAATTCAAGGTAATAATTTTTAACACATAGAGCTAATTTCACTTACAAACTATTCAAATATTTCAGTTAAAACAGAATATAACCCCAGACCTCTGTTCTACCAGCCTGCTTGAGTTCCCAATTTATTCCCAATTTATTTAAACATTTTACCAGGAAGGCACACTGAGCAGTACTGCTCAATTCTAGGTGCGTCCTAAGTAAAGGGGACATGGGGGAGCAACAAAGAGTTTTGAGAATTCTGTTTGTGGTGCTTTGGTAGCCTGTGTCTGCCACAGGCTCCTAATGCCTTGCAGCAGCCCCTTTCATGGCACACAGGTGGCACAAGCCTCATCTAGGGCAGGTAGCCTGCAGTGGATGCAGGTTGACTTTGTGAATTGCTCCTGGTGCATCTTTTGATGCAAGGGGCACCTTGCACCATTCTTTGTGGTGCACACCCCTTGCGCCTAGTCAGGAGCTTTGAGAATCAGGCCCACTTAATTTTGGCCCTTAAAGGAATGCTATGCAGAACCTGTAAACCATTTTCCCCTTCAGGAGCTGATTTTTAAATACTGGTTCCAGTAGTCTGACTCTTCCATCTCTACATGCTTTTAAGCTTTCCTAATGGATGGTAGGTACCATTTTAGGACTCTGTGATGTAGTTTATGTCTCTTGCTCAGCTGTTCCACTGTTGGCACAATGCATGTTCAACTATAGAATAAAATGGTTGAGAGGGATAAAGTACATCACAGAGTTCTAAAATGGTACTTAACACCACAGTGTAAACCAAAAACACTCACTAAGGTTATTAATAAACCTGTGTAGATGTAAAATACCAGAACTGGAACAATAGCTTCTACTGGGAAAAATGACTTTCAGGTTTAGTGCAGTTCTTCTTTAAAGTAATAACTTGTAATACAAAAGAACACAGACATATGCAGAGTTGGAAGAGAAACCAGTATAAAAACAGAGTTAAAATTAAATCATATCACCCAGACAGTGGCACAGGGTGTCTGTTCTCAAAAATGAAACAAAAAAACAAGCTATGATCAAACAACAACAAGAAGATTCTCCAGCCAAAGAGTTTTTTGAATGAGGAAATTTAAAAAATTAATGCTTCCAGATATAACTAGGGAGTCCCAGAGGAGACAATGGTGGGTGATAAATTGTCAGTCTGCTTTAGTGGTACTGGTAGCCCAGGTCTCTCTCTATCTTTCCCAGTCCACCTGAGATTTCAGTATGAAGACATTATTAACTTTTTGCCTGAGGAAATGGCATTTAAAAAATTCATGAATGTGATGACTGTTTCAGTATAGTGTGATTCAGTGGATTGAAAGTTCAGTAAACCAGAGAATTTATGTGCCCATGACTCCTGCATGCATGAGTGGTTCTCGCCTTGTGAGTTACAGATGGATGAACTTTTTCAATGTGGGTAAAAATGAGTGCTGGAAAAGTCTTGTATTACTGATACTATTGCCCCAATATTCAAAGCCAGCCATTTGCACCATGCATCCATTAGCAGTGCATGTGAGATATAGCACATGTAGCCTGGGTGTCACAGTCAGACAGGCAGTACCCCTGACCAGTGTGCACTACCTGTCTGAATATGGGACTGCGTTAGCACTGTGCACAGTTACTATGCAGTAACACAGCTCCCTGCAGGAAACTGACCACTTAGAGCAATGAGACAGAGCACATCCCAAACAAGATGGAGCCTTTGCTCTCAGGAGACTTATTCAGCAGCCAGAATGCTATTAGTTTTACTGGTTCCCTGCTTTATTTATTTATTTATTTATTTTTAGGAAGTACCTTTGAGCCAAAGGCTCTTTTACAGAGGTTCCACGCCATCGTAATACAGGACCATAACATCATTTACAATGGTTACAAGTACATAAGCAGATACAAGGAGGTTCCATGCCTAGAAAAACATGAGTACATCAGGTTACAGAGGTTACATAATTACAATAACAGGGATTACATAAGTAAAAATATACAGATATATAATTTATAGTAGGCTAGGTTGACAAGAAGTTTAAGTGGACAGCTTGAGAATCTACAGGATATAGAGCACATCAGGTAGGGAACAGAGGATGATATAGTCTGTAAAATAATTAACTAATACTATATGCAAGGAGGCGAGAACTTGATGGGCAGCAGTTATTTTGTCTGGCATGGTACATGGATAAGTTATGGGTACATCACTAACAGGTGGAGGAAGGGAATAGCCAGCCTGTCCACTGCTCATATAGACCCAAGTAATGAGGGGTATGAGGTAGCGTGTTAGTGGCAACTGCATATTTGTGGTTTTAGTGTTATCCAGGTGATGATATTGCGGCACTACAGTCTGAAGGTGGAGAATTAATGTGCATTATATACTATGTACCCTGTATACATGCCTTGTACTGCATATACTATCTACCCACATCTGTAACCTGTGATGTTCAAGTTATATTAGCTCCTGTATTTGACTTGTATATTTCCTGTGAGTGTAGTGATCTCCTGGGTCGTTCCTGATAATGGTTAGCATAAACTAACTAAGCAATGATCACATGTGGTATAAAAGGTGCTATGTGACCATTTGCATGTCATTATGTAGCCATTCATGGCTCTGCATAATGCTGCCATCAACAGATACATGGAGGCATTGTCTGGAGCCTGGCCACACTCTTCCAATCCAATCCACAGGTAGCAGACTGACAAGAGCTGGCAGTCTAGTGGTCCCCCACACTGATTATCATCCAAATGTGTATCCAATATTTCCCTGGTAGTTTAGTGCCCCACTGAACACTGGCAACTCTTCCTTTCTGGGCTGCCAACTCAGCAAACCCCAAGCTGTCTGTTGGTTCTTGACTCACCCCTCACAAAGGTATAACTCTGCTGATGGGCCCACAGATGGAGACTGGCACAGCTCCTCTGTTCCCACCTTAGCCAGCTGCCATCTCACTGACAGGAAGCAAGGACACACATACTGTAGAAACAGCTGTTTCTATAGTACACGCACACACACACACACACACACACACACACACACACACACCCCTATTAGGTGGCAATTGGCCAAAGTGGTAAGTAGAGAGGCTGTGCTGGTAAGGGTAGTGGCTGCTGTATGGGTAGGCCAGGGAAAGGAGGACATTGAAATTGATGGTGGGGTTGCTAAACTACCAGAGATATATTTGATATCTATCAGGATGGTGATCAAGGGTGGAGGATCTCTAGGCTGCTGGCTACTGTAATCTATCTTTCATTATGCATCAGAAAGGCATCAATGAGTCAGAGTACCAGTGGACTACCAGGGACAAAGATTTATATTTAACTATGCATCAAACAAGCATCGGAGGTTGGGGGCCACTAGACTACCAGATACAGGGACCTGTATGTCACTATGCATTGGATGGGCACAGGAAGGGAAGGGCGGGGAAACACTAGCCTGACAACTTTCTGTCAGAGCACTACTGATCGCACAGCAGGACAGGCAGTTGATTACACACCACTGTATGCCTTGATAAGAGTAGAGTTTTGGAATCTTAAATGGTGCTGCCAAACTGTCAGAGTATATTACTCTGCAGTGTATATAAGTGGTCTTCCCAATCTGCATGGAAGCTGTAGTGTTTCTGATTCTACATGCTGTCCACCGAGCTCTGTGCATTGGGGACCACTGTAAATGGACCCACCCCTTTTGATCACACTAAAGCTGGTTAGGGCATTACTAACATGATTACTGATGTGTTAACCTTCTGAATGTTGGAGCCTATATTGCGAAGTATTTCTGAATCTGAAAACTTTTTATTAAGTTTTTGTTTAAAAAGGGTTATTTACTATCCTTTTTGGTATTTAAAGAGTAACAGTTACCACTAAGAACCCTACACCAAAGTATGGCACTAACTCAAATCTGCACTTTGTGTGCAAAAAATATTTTTGTTTACTTACTGTTTACTTCAGTGTAGTAGATTGTATTATTTTTCTGGCTTTCAAGCAGACAATTACTTTAATCAGAAATTCCAGCATCCCCTGCAGCTGACATCAGAGGAGGGCTGCAGCAGTAGGAGATTCAATAATCCCGCACTGCATGTTGGAGAGGACTGTAATTAGACCTTGGAGAACAGTGGGATGGGGAAACATATGATCTGGTTTACAGAAGCTCAAACATGCACTGCATGCTATTGAATCAGCAGCCACATGGAAATTTCTTCATTCTTCTTTCATGAGATGCAATTCTTCTTTCATGAGCTGAGATTCTCCTTTTGTGAGACTCATGAAAGAAGAAGTTCATCTCATGAAAAAAGAATCTGGATCCCTTGCTAAACCTTCCAGCTAAGATTTTAGGGATGTCTCAAAACCATATTTTGAGGTCTTTTCTTTTTCTTCAAAAAACAAACCCCAGAATCTAGCTAAAGAGGTCCCATGTAGCTACATTCGCGTGCTTGTTTTTCTCCAGGGCATACATTTTATAGGTTTCAATTTTTTTATTTTATTTTTTAAAAGTAAAAAACAAGATGGCTGCCATACAAAATAACTTTTTTTCACAGAAGAAGAATTTTCAGCTCATGAAGGAGGAATCTTCTTTCATGAGCTGGGAATCCTGCTTTTGTATCAAACATATAAATGAAAGACTGTACTGAGTGTGCTGAGAATTTAAATTTCAAATCCTTATAATTAAGGAGCGGATTCATATTTTTTCACCAAACAAAAAAAAAACACACTTTTCTTGGACAAGCCCCTTCTACACTGAATTTCTGAACAAAATTCTAACTCATCTGGACTGTACCTGAGATCAAGAAAACAGCAAAAAAATAGTTTTTCCACTTTTTGCACTATCCAGATCTCAGAGTCTGGATATCCAATCATCACAAAACTTAAAAAATCAAGAGACCCCCCCATGAAATATTTCCAGCTATTATGTTGAACAGGGTTGAAGCTATTAAGGTACAAAGTTAGGGGTTTAGCATAAATACCCTACTCAGCTCTAAATATAGGGCCACTACCTGACCCCTATGATAAATAGAGAGATAGAGGGCTAGAGAGGGCTAGAGAAATAGATTGATTTACTTGTTGACTGGCTAGGTACACTGGTCCCATGGTCCATTTTCAGGCATGACCCAGGACATTAAGACAGCACAGATCAGCATGGATACAACACTAAAACAGATCCATGACAGTCGGTTGAAAAATTTGTTGTCGACCAACATTACAGTGACACGTTTACATCAACTGCAATTGCAGTAGGCATAAAGCCAGTCACTTGAGACTGTATTTTCTTCAGAGGGCTTCTCCCTCAAAACTCCAATGTGAGAGCTCTTCCCCCACAGCCCCCGTAACAAAAATATTCAATTCCAAGCCAGAGTTGATTCAGGGAGGTGGTACAAGATCCCTAGAATGCAGTGCCAGGGTCCTGCACCGACACTACAGTGACCTGTCGCTGTTGTCGCAGTACGTCACGATAAAATTGTCACCGTAGGGATGGCATATCCACTAAAACAAGGAGTAGAGATATAATATACACAAAACATGGCAAGTTAAGACAGGTGATATATGATTACACAGAACTACACTTCACCCGAGCTTAGCTATAGAATGGAGAAATAAGGCAAATTAAGAATATGCCTTTAAAAGTCATCTATAAATAATACATTGCAATTGTATTACATTTATAACAACACATCGCTAAACCCATCTTGATGAAATAAGTACTGGCAAAAGCTGCTGGGGGGGCTGCTTAGTATGTTTGCCATTCAGTTTGAAAGATCCATGAATAGAGAAGGAATCATGGGTTGCCTCCAGGACACTGACAAGCAAAGTTAGCTAGGATGGTGCCTGACAATCATGCTTTGAATACAGAGACCATGTCAGTCTGGTGAAGGAGGAAGGCAAACCATTCCAAACCTAGGTGTAGCTATGAAGAAGGTCCTTTCTCACATACAGGATATACAAACCTGACCAAATTAGGAGGCCAAGAACCCTGTTTAAAAATCACGGAAAGAACAAATGTGAACAAGAAATCAGAATACATTTTAAATGATTTGCAAGATCCTTTTGGCAGCATTATGTGTGGAGGTGGGTGCACTGAAGACTGTTTTCCCCCTGTAGCTAAATGTCACTGATGTTGCAGTATAACATGCCTGGGAATTCTTCATTGACAACATCCTTCTCAGCTTAAAGAGGGGAACCTCCCTGGCCCACAAGTATTACTTTAGCTGTGAAGAGTTGAGCATTCCACTGGCAGCATTCCTGACCAAGACCACACACATGGCAGTGTCATGGCCATGCTACAGAACCCAGATTACTGGTGTTAGAGGATGTGCTTCTCCTGGGCCATAGGGTAATCTCACAGTTGTGAGTTTTTTTTACTCTAGCAGGAAGACATATTTTGAATACCCTACTTTATTCCACATTACTACAAGAGTGACAATTTATTATGGTGCTAATTTATAGTAATGACTGATTCTTATGGACATATTCACTATACAGCTTAATGTGAAGGCACTGTGGTCTTTTGTTTAACGTACTGGCTTTGAAACCTAGAGATCACAGATTCTATCTGTATTTGTGTATTCAGAGTGTGTATATATAGAATAATTAACCCCAGTTTGTTGAGAGCAAGCTGATTTTCAATACCAAGTTAGATCATTGACATCAGAGGCAGCAATTCAATGAGGTATTGAGAATCATCTCATTCTCAATGAAGGAGGGTTATGTTATTATGTTATGTATAATAAAATGTAAGTGGTTTTCAACAAGGTCTTGTTGCCATTTCGTATTGAGAGGTTGATGCCTTTTTATTTATTATCCACAATTGAGCTTAGTGTAAAAACTGTGCTACTGATTCTAATAAAACAGTAATGAGTGAGTGTGGTTTAAATAGCCTATTCACAACTTGATATGCTTTCAGCTGTCCATGACAGCTCTGCTTGTGCTTCTGTGTTGCTGAATGGCTGATTGCTAATGTCACTGGTGAATGGAGCAAGCCCTGTCCTTCATGTTCTGAAATGTTAAGAACAAGTTCTACATTCCAAAACATGAAGAACAAGATCTGGAAACACAGGAAAACAGGCTCACAGTGCATTATTTAACTAATCATGTTGTTTTATTGGTAAGCCAGAGGTTCAAACAGCACAAAAGCCAAACACTTACTGTGGAACTTTAGACAGACCACTTAACCCCTTAGTGCTCCAGCCCACCCAGCTGCAGAAATGAATAGAAACAGGACCCCACTGGAAACAAGATGGTGCATCTCTGATGGGCTATCCTGGTTAAACTATAAAATAAAAACAAATATGTATGTGCTGTAAACACAGAAAATTAAAGGAACATTGTTTAAAAAATATTACAAGAAACAAAATGTAGGCTCTTGGGCCCTGTGAGAATTACTTAATGTTGCATAGACAGTTTATCAGGGTATGCATTGGGATAAAGAGGCATGGGCAAGTAATGGCATGAATCACTGGTTTATGTTGCTGTACTGCTTCTGTTAGCTTTAATCTGCTTATTTCGACGGTTTAAGAAGTCAGCTCAGGGAGTTGTGTTGGCTGGAGAATGAGGCAGATAGCTTTTTGATGTTCTGGGATGTTCCTACATTTGGAAGCTTGAGTTGGCCACACGCAATACAGTGCTCTAGATATACTTAATAAGTCAATTGGGGATGTTTGTGTATGGTGGGGGGCAGTTTTGGGGCAGCATTGTGAAAGTAAAACGTTGCAGGAGATGCCTTTCACGGCGTGGCATTGTAAGGCAGAAGCTTATGGTATGGGTGCTGGGCCGCATCAGCATTTTGTCATGCTCCGCGTGGTTGGGCTCTGCTGAGGGCTGGGATACACCTTTCGCATAAAGTGGACAAAAGGTGATGGGAGAACGAAGCAAAAGTGAGCAGGCCAGGCACTGATTTAGCAAGGTTTTATCTGGGCATGGGGTTTGCCTCTGATGATGAAAAGCGAGCGAGTAGGTGGCAGGGCGGATGGTTTGTCTGGTCTCATGGCGGCCTAGGGGCATGGAGGCTGCATCAGGAGAAGGGTCGGTGAATAGGCTGGAGTGCCGACAAACACGGTACGGCTGGGGGCATGGGTGTGGTAATGGGAGATGTGGGCGGATCCTGCTGCGGTGATTCCAGTGGCAACGTTCAATGGAGGCAGGGAATGCTGGGGCATGTAGGCACGGTGGTATAAAGGTACAATTCCAGGCATAGCAGAGGAGGTCCTCTCAGTCTGCTCAGGCCATGGGAAGGTGTGGACAGCAGCTTACAGCACGACAGGGAGAGTGGGGATAAAGAACAGTCCCTCTGGTCTGCCCACGCATTATGTGGCTTTATTTGTTTTTCAGTCTTTTGGTAGCATGGAGGCCACGTGGTCCAGGAGGCTGTGAGCTGCTGTGGGGGGTTTCTGTGGGGGCATTTTTTCCCCTTGGAAAGGGATGACAAAGGGGGAAGGATTGGGGATGGAGAGGCAGACAGAGGAGCATGGTCAGCCCAAAGGAACCGCGGGGGCCGGAAAGGTTACAATGGACCCAGGCATGATGGGGGCTTTCAACATGGCAGGCGAGGCAGAGGTGGGCCACACGATGAGGGCGGTGAGGATCTGTGAGAAAAGGTCAGGCCTTGTGGGTAGTAAAAGGTAGGGGCTTGGTGGGCAAGGCTGAGCACCAGCCTAGAGGAGGAGTCTTGGGCCCGGTAGCCAAGGCCACATGTGTGAGTCTGTGAGGGGCCCAGCGTGGCAAGGGGCAGTGGCACTGCAGAGCACACAGGGGAACAAGGGGTGCATGGCCATTTTTGGGTAGCCCAAAGCAAGGGCAGGCTTTGGCCAGTGGCAGCAAGGAGCACACCTCATGGGGGGATGGTGCGGGCCGTTGGTACGGGCCCACATGGTCTGAGGCACCTGGATGGAAGGGGGGGATAAATAAAAAAATAAATGAAGCTCAGTGACACACTGCACATATGTTTGTTTAACAAGAAAAGGATCAGAGGTTCAAATCCTGGCAGGGACTCAAACTTTTAGGGAAGGGACAAGATTGGCTCACCATGACAAAGGAGCAAGAGGACATGGTGATGAAGGGCCTGGAGCAGGGCTTGAGTTTGGTCCACTGGAGCAGGGGCCGGGGCAGCTTGCCAGCTCATCCAACCATGGAAAAAGGGGGGGTAGAGCTGAATGTTCAGGACTGAACATATAACCTTTCTCTCCCCAGACTGCAGGGACAGAGAAGCAGGCATGGCACCAAAGCAAGCCCAGCAGACCAGCAAGAAGATGTTACAGGAGGCGTCCGTCTTGATGGGGCAGATGTTGAAGCTATTGGTGGCAGCAAAGAAGAGAGAGGCGGAGGAGGAGTGCAGAGGAAGTGCAAGGAACGGGAAAGTGCCCTGGTAGGGGTAGAGGGGGCAAGAGAACTGGGCAGGAGGTCCCGCTCCTGGCTCGAATACCAGCAGCCCTGCCCATGCTACAGCCAGATAAAGAGAACCTGGATGGGGGTAAGAATGACGTGGACCTCACGAATGAGAACGGTTTAAAGGATTACCTCAAGGGGCTGTTAGGCGGCATGGGGGACACAGGATTGGAGAAGATTGAGCGGGCCGTACGGGCCTTAAAAGACAAGGGGGCAGGGCCAGGAAAAGACGGAGGGGCCACAGCCAACAAGAAGTTGTACGAGGGACCCCCGCGGGTTGTTCAATTGGTGACCACGAGCCGGCATCAATCAAGGAGAAAATCTGGAAAGGGGAGTATATTGACATCTTCGGGCTCATGGACAAGGACACAACCACGAAGTACGAGCAGAAGGAGTCAGTTGGAAAATCAGAAATGGTGGTGGCATTGGCAGTGGTAGGCCACAAGACGGAGGAAGCAAAGTATAAGGGGAAGACCAGAGAGAATTGACAAGGCAGTTTCAGAGTATAAAGTGCATTGATGCTGGAGAAGCAGCCAGAACATGCAATCTCTTTGCTGACATACACATCCATTATTAGGGAGGCGTACAAGGCAAAGGTCGGGTACGGATGGCTCAAGTATGATGAGGCTTTTCAGAAGAGAATGGCATCAAAAGGGGACCTGAGATGGGATTGCACCCACTCACAATTGTGGGTGAGGACACTCTACAGGGAAGGGGGAACAGTAGGAGACCAAGCAAGGAGGAATGCTCCGGTCGCAGGGGCAAAGTTGTGTTGGGGCTACAACAAGGCCACCTGCACATGGGGCAGCTGTAAGTTCTGGCATGTCTGCTCAAAATGTGGGGGATTGCACCCAGCCTCCAGCTGCTGACAGAACGGTGACAGAAGAGGGCAGAATGGGGGACAGTTTTACGAGCAGTCCTTTTGGGTTTCCCAGGGATACAAAGCAGGGGCCGTGGGGGCAGCCACAGGGGGCAGCATAGCACCCCCAGGGGATGGCAGTAGTGGGTCACTGATGGATGGGTGGTGGGGATACACACAGGTGCATACTCCCATTTCCCTAGCAGCAGTGGAGGAGTGGACCATGGAATACCCGAATAAAGGGGCAGGGGAGCTGCTTCGGGAAGGTTTTCAGATGGGTTTCCCACTGGGATT
This sequence comes from Neoceratodus forsteri, assembly GCA_016271365.2. NCBI lineage: Eukaryota > Metazoa > Chordata > Ceratodontiformes > Ceratodontidae > Neoceratodus > Neoceratodus forsteri. The sequence continues at coordinate 1,433,549,680 of CM028131.1, read as the reverse complement.
TCAAGGGGGGGCAGGAAAGGACATGGGCCAAGAACCTGGGGTGAGTAAAAGGGAAGCAAGCGATTGTGGGGGCCAAGATACAGAAGGAAATCATAGCAGGCTGGGTGGAGGGCCCATTGGAGGGCCCCCCCATTCACGTATTTCTGGATTTTCCCATTGGGCCTTGGTGGCCAAGAAGGCAGAAGAGGAATTCCAATTGATTCATCATTTATCATACCTGGAAGGCTCCTCAGTGAATGATGGCATTCCAGACCACCTTAGGGTGGTGTCGTATGCCTTGTTGGAGCAGGCCATAGCACTAATTAAGGCAATCGGGGGGGCATGGCTGGTTAAGAAGGATGTTGAGTCAGCATTTCGGCTCCAGCCTGTCAGGCCAGCAGATTGGGACTTGCTAGGTTTTCAATTGCAAGGGCATATATATTTTGACAAATCCATGCCCTTGGGGTGTTCAGTGGTCTGCTCCACATTTGAGATGTTCAGCACCTGGATACAGTGGGTTTTTGGGGTCAGGTATGTGCACAGAAGGGTCGTTCATTACTTGGATGACTTCCTTCTCATTGGGGAAATGAGAACGAAGGTGCAGAAAATGCTAGGGGATTTCAAGAGCATGTGCCAGGGGATAGGGACTCAGGGCAAGATGGAGGGCCTACTCGGAGGTTGGTATTGCTGGGTATAGAAGTGGACACCGAGGAGGGTTGTTTTTGGCTGCCCGGGAGCAAAGTAGCATGGCTGAAAGGTTTATTGGCCCAGGTCATGGGGAGGAAGAGGGTGCTGCTGGTACAAATACAGCAACTGCTGGGGCACCTTAATTTTGCCTGCAAGGCCATCAGCCCAGGCAGAGCTTTTACAAGAAGACTGGGGAGGGCCACGGGAAAAGCCAAGTGGCCGCACCATTGGGTGGACGTATCTAAAGGGATTGGGAAGACTTTGGGGTGTGGGAAGAGTTTCTTTACAGCTATAATGGGGTGACATTCTGGCAGGATGAGTGGGAGTGGAACACAGATCTGTAGCTGTTCATGGATGCTTCAGGTGCCCTGGGAATGGGGGCATAATTTCAAGTGGAATGGATGTCAGAACCATGGCTGGCAGCTTGGACGGAAAGGGGGACACTGAAGAACATCACTTTCCTGGAGATCTTCCCGATATGGGTGGCCCTGGAAGTATGGGGGGATAGGATGAAGAGGAAGTGCATCTTGTTCTAGTGCGATAACAAAGGGGTAATAGAGGTGATTAATAGGCAGGGGGGAGGATGGAGATGGTGGGCAGGCTGCTCAAATGTATGGTCTTGCTGGGACTGTGGCTGAATCTATCTTTTAAAGCACAGCATATTGAAGATTTGAGGAATGAGGTGGCTGACATTCTGTCCTGTTTGCAGCTCGAAAGGTTTCAGGAGCTGAAGCCACAGGCAGCGCCACATAGGACCAGGATCTCAGACCAGTTATGGGAGGTTGGAGGAGCACAGCCAGGGCACTGTACTGAGGCTCCTGGGCATAGAACACACTGAGGGCCTATGAAGCAGGGTGGGCAAAGTTCCAGGGCTTCAGGGGGAAGCACGGTTGGGACAAGGATGAACCAGCCCAGGATGAGCAGGTAAGGATGTTCATAGTGGAGCTGTGGAAGGAAGGGCTGGCCCATGCCATTATGACCATACACTTAGCTGGCATCAGCTGGGTATGCCAGGACAGGGACTGGCTCGATGTAGGAGCCAGTAGAATCATAAAACGCATGGTAGCAGGGTGGTGCAGGGGGCAAGGGGTCAGGGTTGACAGATGACAACCCATAAGGGGGGAATTACTGGTAAGGGTTTTGGAGGCCACCCGTAAGGTATGCACATTGGCCTATGAATGGGTTCTATTCTGGGCCATGTTTTCAGTGATGGCTGCGGGGGCATTCCAGGTGGGGGAAGTGGTTGCCCCAAAGAAAACAGCCTCAGAGCAGGTGTTGCAGCATGAGGATATCCTGTGTGGACACGACAGGGTGGTCATTATCCTGGCAATGTCCAAGACTGACCAGAGAGAGAGGGACACAAGTGTCACTGGTGAGGAAGCCGCAGTTGGCCAGCTGTGCTGTGAGTGCACTGGAGAAGTACAGGAGTGCTTGGGGGAGGGCGGGGGCATGCTGTTCGGCATGGGGATGGAGTTCAGGTCATGGATTTCCAAGTAGGGGTGGTCCTCAAGAGGGCGCTGGCATTTTTGGGTGAGGATCCCAGCAAATTCACCCCACATTCATTCAGGATCGGGGCAGCCATGGAGGCAGCAGAGAGAGGGGCTGCGGTGGTGGAGCTCAAAAGGGTGGGGCGTTGGAGGTCCAGCAGCTATAAGAGGTAAGTGGGAAAGTAATAACAACAACTCACACTGTGTATTTTGGTTCCATGGCAGGTTCCAAGAGGAAAATCTGGATAGTGGGACATTCCTTCATACACTGGGCTGAGAGGTTTGCGGTAGCCATCTCCAGAGGAGCAGAACTGAGATATAACATGGAACATACAAGGATGTTATGATAAGGCATTAGGGGTATGAAGTGGGTGCAGCTCATGCCTTTGATGGAGGAATTGAAATTGTAATGGGGCACCCCGGGTTGCATTGTGGTACACCTTGGGGGGGAATGATTTAGGGATCCTGCCATGAGGGGTATTGGGACAGAACATCATGGGAGCCTTGCAGAGATTGATGGGGTGGTGGCCTAGGGTGTTGATCGGCTGGTCCGATATCACCTCCCGGAGGATATGGAGAGGGGTGCAAGATGTCAGGCTGATTGAAAAGGTCAGGAAGCATCTGAACAGGAGGATAGCCAGGACAGTACTAGAGATGGGGGGAGTCCACCTGCAGCACAGGGACATTTTCTTTGACCAACCTGCAGTGTTCAGGTCAGACAGCGTCCACCTGTCGGAGTTTGATATGTGCCTGTTCCTATGACCTATTGAGGAGCTAGTGTACCAGATAGACAGAAAAGGGCTTACATACTAGCCTGCAAGGGGGGAGCCCCTCAGTCTGTGGCAAGCTGGAGGAGGGGAGTGGAAGTAAGGTAATGGGGGAGCAGGGGGGAGAAAGGGAGATAGGATACATGGGCTGGGGACAAAGAACCCAGACATGGTGGTAAAGTGGGAAGGGGGATAGGTCCAGGTGCCGGATTCAGAAGTGTCCGGGCCTGGAGGGCAAAAGCCCGGGGAAGTGGAACGGCCTGGTTCTGGGGTGGAGGAGGGGGCTGGATTCACAGTGTCTGGGCTCTGAAAGCAAGATGGAAGAAAAAACCAGAAGAAGGAGAGAGGCCAGAGCCAGAAAAATTTGGAAGAATGTTGATGTCAATTGAATTGTAAATTCAAAGTTATATGGTTTATAAATATAGTCATTTGTGCCATGAATAAATTTACCAACAAGCAAATTGGTGTGGTGTCCATCATTCTTGGGGGGAATTAAGGGGACAATGGGCTTACATTAAAAGGCAGGCCAGGTTGTCCAGTGATCCCTACCAGAATAAAGTGCATAGGAGAGGAAGAGGGGAGGAACAGAGGGTTGGGGGAGGGACCTGATGACATCACCAGGCAGGAAAGGGTAATATGACAAGGGCAAGCCAGTGCTACAGGGATTGGCTGGGGGTTGAAGCCCAAAGGCCAGGGCTCAGGCAGGGCAACCACTTTTGCTGGGAATTTTTTCCACCCTCCCACCCTTATTAAGGAAGGAGATGGGGGGGGGCAGGTATGGCACAAAGGAAAGGAATGGAGGGCAGGTCAAGTGCCCTAGGGGCCCTGGGCATGGGGCCAGGTATGGTGGTAGCTGTGGGGAGGCAGCACTGGGCCAGGGAGCTAGGGCAGAGACCCTGGCAGGAAGGGGCATGTATTTCCATGGGGGGGGTGAAGTAAGGAAAGGGGGGAGTGGGGGAGAAAGGTGGAAGGGGGGTAGGATACACAGGCTGGGGACAAAGAACCCAGACCTGGTGGTAAAGCTGGGAGGGGATAGGTCCAGGCGCCGGATTCATAAGTGTCCGGGCCAGGAGGACAAAAGCCCAGGGAAGTGAAATGGCCAGGTTCTGGGATGGAGGAGGGGGCCAGATTCACAGTGTCCGCGCCCTGAAAGCAAGATGGAAGAAAAGACCAGAAGAAGGACAGAGGCCGGAGCCAGAAAAATTTGGAAGAATGTTGATGTAAAATCTAAAACGTCTTGCACATTGCCCTACCCCCATGTCATTATACTGTTTATGCCAATGTGTATTGTAAAATACCCTTGTCTGCATTTTTCACCTTAAATGTATGTTTATGCACTTGCTCTCTCTCTACTGATTAAGCAATTCCAATTTTATGTATGTGGGTCTCAGCCTCCAGGTCGCATCTGGAATCGAGCATGTTGCTCAGTATGCTTTCCTGGTAAAACTCGTAAATGAATAAATAAATAAATTGAATTGTAAATTCAAAGTTTTATGGTTTGTAAATATAGTTCTTTGTGCCATGAATAAATTTGCCAACAAGTAACCAACAAGCAAATTGATGTGGTGTCCATCATTCCTGGGGGGGGATTCAGGGGACAATTACACTTTTTTCTACTACACATGCACCCGAATCAGAAATGTTAAATTAACTATTTCCCTTATTTCATCAGTTTTGATTAAAGTACCAAAGTCATTTTAGAAAATGTGTAACAACCTACGAAATGCCATACTTTAAAAGCTGGTTGTTTGAAGTCTGACACAAAAAAACTGAGCATTGTATCAGTGTGTGGTCTAGCAACAGCATAACAAATGCACTCTGAAACTATAAATATAGTCTGAAACTACAAATACAGATACAAATAATATTTCAACCTGAGGTGCTCACCATGAGATATCTATCAAGAAGAAAAACAAGCATTATTCTACTATAGATTGCTATTAAAAGCACCATACAGTAAATAAAAGTAATAATGCTTAATGTTTTTTTCTGTATTACTGTATTTTTACCTTCAAAACTACTTCACTGACCTTCATGCAGTGTCCAATGATTTGAGCCACTGACACAGACAGTCTAAATTCCTTAGATCAGAGTCAGCAGACAACTGAGATTCTAATGTGCACAACTCAGCATTTCATGTAGAAGTGCCAAGCCAACCCTTACAATAGCCGAATGTAAAAAGTTACATGTATCTGGCTTTTCTGTCAGTCTGTCAGACGCTCTTATATAACCATGATGTGAATTTCAACTAAATAGTATCCTGAAACACCAGCTTGATACTGAAACTGTTTTCAACTTCAATGTTTTTGTCCTCTTTCTACAATTCTGACAATAATATCCTATATAGACAAGTATTACCACCAGTGTCAACACCAGATTACTTAACCTATACTAAACTGATTCAGGAATCTTGCAGGTTGCTAAATGGCACATTGCTGAATTGAGTCATCAAAGACCAAGTAAAGTGGTATTATTTATTTATTTATGTATGTATGTATGTACGTTTTTGGTAACTGGGTGAGCAAGCTGATCCAAAGGACCATTTTCAGTTGCGACCTGGGTCGTACAGTGGCACAGACAATAGGTACAATTTATAATACAGTAGATACATATAATACAGTGAGTACAGTAGTATCAGAAACAGTGATACATAAGCATCATATCTTAAAAACAGGGGTTAAGGACATAAAAAAACAAGTTCATGACAAATAAAGTGACACTTCTCTGCTTGCAGAGAACTAGGACATACACTTACAGCAAATCAAGACATTATTCAGCCAGTCCAAGGCTTACAATAAAGTGCATAAGGGATTACACTATAGCAATCAACATTTTCACAATGGAGTCAAAAATGTTTCAATTATATATGTAGTAGCCAGTACTTGGGAAGTAAGGCAAATGGTACACTGGGCCCCTAAGGTGGATTTCTGGCAAGGGTGTTTCCAAGAGAGCAGGTACAGGTGGCCTGATACATGAGCCAATCTCTTAGCTTTGATTTGAAGGACTGATGAGAGGGTAACATACGGATAGCAGGTGGTATTCTGTTCCAGAGGTAGGGGGCAGAGACAAAGAAAGCCTTGCTCCCCAAGACAGTAGATACATGGGGACTACTGGGGGGGAGGGAAGACGAGACCCTGAGACACTGAGTTACCACCCTGTCAGTGAGAAGCAAGGAGTATGGGGACTTATGGGAGTTCCTGAGAGAGAGGTCGACCAGACAGCCCACAGCATATTCAAAATGGCCCTGCAGAGAGAACCAGCCTAAGGACTGATATAGAGAGCAGAGATGAGTGGAGGAAGGGACCTGAAGGGTGAAGCAGCATATAGAGTTATATGTGATATTTAGACAAGAAAGAAGTGAGGAGGACATGGAGGAGAACACTGAGGAAAAATAGTCAAGTAGGGGCAGTAGATTTCCCTAGGCAATTGCAAGAAGAGCCTCTAGGGTCAGGAGGTGGTTAACACGGTAGGTTGTCCACAGCTTCTGGTGGATTCTCTTCATACTGTTAGAAATGTGGTCATTGTAGGTAGGGAAGGGATCAAGGGTCACGCTTAGCTATTTGAAGGAGGATACAGTGTCAAGAAGAGGGCCAGCAGTGGGTGATTATGTGTAACAAGGTTTTTGATTTGGTGGTGGTTGCAAGGTATGGCTCTGAGCCGAAGAGCATGGTCTTCATTTTTTTCTCATTTAAAAGAAGTGTTTTGGAGAGGAACCAATGTTGAGCTGATCCATCGTTTGTAGTGAGTGTAGAAGACATAGATTCGAGGGACTTGGTGCTATGGTAGATGATGAGGTCATCAGTGTAGAGGAGCGCATTACAGTTTATGCTTTCTGCAAAAAAATCATTTATGAAGAGTGAGAATAATAGAGGCCCCAGTATGGAGCCCTGGGGGACACTAGTATGGACGTGTAATGCAGTAGAGGTACCTTTGCCTATCAGAACAGGCTGGGATCTGTTAGCGAGGTAGCTGATAAACCATGCAGTGGCATCCGGGGAGCAGCTTAGGTTTAGCAGCGTGGATTGGAGAAGGTGGTGGTCAACAGGGTCAAATGTCTTTGATAGGTCCACAAACACAACCCCTTTCACCATACTAATGTCCATGTTTTGATGGACATGGTTGGAGAAAAGGGCCAAGGCCGAAGAGGTGCTGTGACATTTGTGGACGCTGTGTTGGAGGGGGTTCAGGAGGTTGTATTTATCTAGATGCTCAGATAGCTGGTGGTGAATTATTTTTTCTAATAGTTTACTTAGATGTGGGAGGAGGGAGATGGGATGGTAGTTTTCTGGGTCAGCGGGATTGCCAGATTTGATAATAGGCACTAGTGGATTATGAGAGGGTAAGATTAAATATGTGGGTCAATGTCCTCACAAGGGCAGGGGAGAGGAATTTCAGAAGGGTGGGATACAGACCGTCACTGCATGGATTGCCTCAGTGGGTAGCGTCTTTAGGAGTTTATCAGTGATACTATGGTCGATGGCTCTGAAATAAGACAGGGCTTGGTGTCTGTGGAAAGTATTGCTGTTTTTTCTGGGTAGAGGGAGGCTGTGGAGGGAGTTTGCTGGAGTAGGTGGTAAGGTCAGTGAACATTCTATTAATGCTGGAGGTAATATTTGTGAAAATATGCCATTATCTGGTTTATCTGTTCTATAGGCAGTTAGTAGAAATGTTCAGATAATTCAAACAAGGCAGCCTTAATTGTTATATATTAGGTTTATTACAGCTTAACACATCCGTATGTTTTGGGAACCCAGCTGGCTCCTATACAACTGTTACACTCACCTCTTCCTTCCCACGTATAGATGTAGCATAATTCTCTTGCCTTCCTTATTATTTTTTCCCCACTCAGCTATTTTCTACATTTTGCCCACCACATCAGTGATGGGGCTCTTCAGGCTGCACTATCCTTTTACCTACAAGAGGCATGCAGGTGCCTTTACAGCTGAGGCCAATGATGTTTCTTCATTGGATACTAGGAGCAGCATGACTGCAGAGCAATCCACACCTTCATTTCTAGAGAGCTGAGCACCATCCCTCTGTAATGAACCCCTAGCAGGCCCCAGTATGCAGTCTGGGGCATGTACATGAATTAGGGTCTACCAGATGACAACACTGTACCATTGTGCCAAAATCTCCTTTATATTCCTTTTCAACTAGGTAGGCATAGTTTAAATGTCAGCAAAGTCACAGCCATGCTCGCAGCTCCATTAACAAAGGTAATTAACAAATAATGTTGTCAGTAATTTAGGTAAAATTCTGCAACATACAGTATCTAGGGTTGTGCATTGGACATACAAAATTAAGCAGATCAGCAGTATCTATAGGTGCAAGACAAGAATCCAGTAGTATTTTAAACAGACAAACCATAACATTAACATTTACTCACAGGTAACTATCTATCATAAGCATTATCCATGCACTGCAAGACTTAATCTTAATAAACTTAAGTATCTTATTTCACTAACTGATTTTTAATCCAAAACATTTTTTTAAGATGCTTTTATTTGCTCAGAAAAACAGTCTAATATCAAGGTTAGTTATCTTGTTTTATTTTGTCATAAATAACAAACTTCTTCCATGGTATGTATTTTTCATTTTAATGCTTATCTAATTAAAAATCTTATTAATTAGCTTCATGGCACTATCCTGCTTTCAGACTAAATTACTAGGTTTTAGGGTTGTTTGTTATTAATCTTTTTTTATTCAAAATGCAATAACCAACAATAAACAAACAATACACCATCATGTCAAAAAATTCTTCACATATAGACAGTACTAATAATATGACTACGTTGAATAGATGACTGGCAATGTCCTTGTTTTACCAAAAGATAATTAATATCCATATTGTTGTAATTATCAGCACAGTTTTCACATGCTGGAACAAAGTGTATCTCCCTAACAGCTGTACTAATAACAAACTAAGTTACTCCACTGATTAGTGAAACTGGCAAAACAACTGATTAGAAGAACGTGGTAAATCCAGAAACACTGATACAGTGCACACATACGGACTTGGAGCTATCACTATTGTTACTCCTCTGCAAGAGGATTTTTATTACACAGCAAGAGTACTTGTAAAATTGATCCCCTAAAATGTTAGTTTTGTGTTACTGAAGCTCTTAGTCTAACATAGGTCCCTATTGCAAGTACCTTTGTGGACACATTACAGCTTATCTCCTAGTGGTTTCTGAACATTTTACCTGGCTGTAGATTTGTTCACTTGTTTTGGTCCTTATGGGCTCACTTACTGTTGGATTTTGTGTAGGGGATGAAGCATGCTGAGTAGCACTTGTATAGGGGCTAAAGCATGTTCAGTAGCACTTGTTCCCTTTCCAGGGATCCATTCTGACAGCTCTGACAACTATCATTGTTCACAGTTTTTAATCTCCAGCAATATGTAACTCTCTCACCTGACTTTCTATATGGCCCTACTTAAAAATTGAGACATCTGCATCTAAGGTGTATATACCCAGACAACACACCTACAGGGATCACCTCCATTTACCCCATTTACCCCATCTCATAAGTTCCCTGTTCCCCCTTTCTCTCCTGCCCCTCCTGGTGAGGGATATTGACAACAATCCTGGTTAGGTTCCCTATCCTCTCTCTCAACAGGACTCCTCCCAGGATGCCAGGCATGATCTGAAAATAGCAGACCTAATCCCTGTAGCCTACTTTCTAAAGCTGCAAAGCTGGAGGTGTGGGTGGCAATCTAGAAGCCCAACATAACTGGAATCTCTGAGACATGGTTGAAATCCTCCATCCCAGACTCCATCTGTTCTCTCAATGTATTTGGTATGATCTGACAGGACAGAGTGGGTACTAAAATGGGCATAGGTGTCCTAATATACTGCAAGGAGTCTCTAAGTGTTTCCTTGGTTTTGAATAGTGCCTCCAATAACTAGGTCTGTGATTAGGTCCTGGCTGAATTCACCATTGGAGCTTCTAAGAAACTACTCTTTGGCTGTTCCTTTAATCCTCACAAAGGCAGCATACCTGTGTTAACACTAATCTTACAAGGCATTGGCTGTTGCTTTTCAACAAGATAGACATGAATATTTTTGGTGATTTCAACATAAAATAGAGCCAAGAACATCTCCTGGGTTGCAGAGATCTGCTAAAACAGTTTATCCTCGTCCAGATTATAATATAACTACTTCTGCCCATTTAAATCTTAAAACTTCCACAATACAATCTTCGTTTCTTTCCAACAGTAAAGACAGGATAGTGGAGGCTGGTACTGTGTACAACTCTATTAGCAATCACTCCCTAACTTTTTGTATTTGGTCCAGGAAGTGTCCACATACCCCCAGCTTTGCACCACATGGGAGTTTTCCAAATATGATGCCCCCAGTCTCTGACATCATGGCAGTTAATTGGTCCTTCTGAAACAGCATGGCCGATTTTGATTCACTCTTTGATTTTTCTGTGTTGCCTTAGTCTTCATCCAAGACAAGCACTTTCCACTAACACAGGGTATATCTGAGGTGGAAACACTTGGTGGTTCACTGGGAAATGTCTTGGTAGAAAGAAGCAAAGTGGCAAAGTGTGGGTGACCATTAAAACTAAAACTTCACCAAAGCTTGGAATGTATCCCAGTGGCAGAGGAATCTCTGCAAGCAGGAAGCCAAGAGACTGGAGGCTAGCAATGTTAAAAAAAAAAAACAGTTTCAGTGCATGGGCAGCCCCAAACACTTCTGATCAGTGATAAACTTCCTGATTAAATTTGGGAATAAGCAGTGCTTGACCAAACTGAAGACAGATTTGAGTGTATTATATGATCCCAGCTTGATAGCTGAGACTATAAGGCCTTTCTCCTTGCAATGGTCTCTAGCCATATTTTGGATTCTCTGATGTTCTCCCTTCCCACAGAACTTCTCTTCTACTTTAAAGCTACCGTCCTTAAAGATACGCACAAACTCCACAATGCCCTACCCAATTATGGCAGGGCAGATAGCAATGATATTTATCTTAGGTTCCTGAAAATTATATCTGGATCCATTGCTCACCCTCTTACAAAATGTTTCACCCTATCTTTCTCTGCATCATCTATGTCAGGACTCTGGAAGCAGGCAAGGGTGGTGCCTATCCCCCAAAGGGGGTGACTTGTCCCTGCTTAAACTACCATCTTGCCTTTGTATTTTCCCCTGAGTAAGATTATGGAGAGGATTATTTTTGAGCAAATTTCAGGCTATTTGCCCAACTACTCTCTTCTCTCCCCCTACCAGCATGGGTTCAGAAAACGATACAGCACCACAAAGACAGTGGTTAGGTTCACTGACCATATCATCAAAAACATGGATGAAGGCAGGCTGACTGTATCTGATTTTGTGCATGTTATGAAAGCATTTGATTTGGTGGATCACAACATCCTCATTGGCAATCTGTGCTACTTCAATATGTCCCTAGTAACCTCTTCCTGGTTTTGGATATATCTGGCAGAACACAACAACTTAACTCAAGGGGCTCCCTTTCCACCCCTAGCATGGTCACTAGTTGAATGCTGCTAGGATCCATTCTTGGGCCCATACTTTTCTCCATCCACATCAACCCTCACCCTAAGATGTGTCCAGGATGTCATACACTCCTCTGTGCAGATGACCTGCTATTGTTCCATAGCGAAAAATCCTCTGTTGTCATCTACATTACCATCACTGTGCAGTTTGCCTCTGTTCATTTCTGGTTTCAAAATTGCAGGTTTCTACAGAATGCCAAAAAAAAACTATCTAATTTGAGTTCAAACATAATCTTTGCAAATTGTCAGGAACAGATTCCCCATTTAAAGTCCTGCCATTCGATGGTACCACCTTCAAACGTGTGTCTAGTCTTCTGCAAAACTGACACATTTTGCCCAGTGAAATATTTCACAGAATAAATGCATTTTGCTAAATATTTTGCAGGGCAAAATGCAAATTTTCACCAGTGCAGTGAACGAAATTTCACCCTTCAACTGGTGAAATTCACCATTAATGGGCAAAATGTGGCCACCCATGGGTGAAATTCTGCAATTTTGCCACTAACATTCCCTTGGTCCCTGGTGTCTAGTGTGGTCCTCCATCCCCTCCAGCTGCTCACTGGCTAACATTTAAAAAAAAACATCCTCTCCCTGGTGCCTAGTGGTTGCCCCTCTGGGCAATCTCAGGCTGAAATTTAATAAAGCCCCCCCCTCTCCCAAGTTACTGTCATGTCCCTCCCGAGTCCTAAGTCCTCCCAACTCTCCTTTAGTAAAACAAATAAATAAATAAAATGTACAACTCTCTGGTGTCTAGTGGACCGCTTACCCCCCCAACCTATCAGCAGATAGCGCCCACTCTGCTCCTCCCCAGGTATCCCATCGGGCCACTGGCACTGCCCTCCACTCACCTCCATGGCCGACAGTCCAATTGAGCACTTCAGTGAATGAGCATGTGTTTGTACAAGCATGCACTCCTTCATTGAAGCACTCACTCAGGCTACTGGCCATGGAGGTGAGTGGAGGGCTGTGCCTGTGGCCCGATCAGGGTACTGGGGGGGGAGTGGAGGGGTGCTATCTGCTGACAGGTGGGGGTTACTAGACACCAGGGAGTTGGACATTTTATTCATTTGTTTATTTTTTTTTTTTACTAAAGGATAGTCAAGAAGACTTGAGGGGGGCAAGAGGGTAACTCGGGGGCTTTATTTAATTTCGACCAGGGGTGTGGGGGGCAATCACTAGACACCAGGGATTGGGACTCTCAGTCTCAGGACGAGGTGCCTGTTTGTGGTCGAAATTGCGGGTGAAATTTCGTCATTTCACTGCAAGTATGTGAAAAAGTTTGTGCGGTGAAATTGCCGATTTCACGGCAATTTCACCAGCGAGATTTTATTTCGCAACATCGCTACTTGTGTTCTCCTTTAAATACTTAGCTGTTACTCTTGGCCCCTCTCTTACCTTCTCATGCTCACTATCAAATGTATAAACCAAAAACTGGAGATTAATTACAAACTAAAGAATCTTATGATGCCAGAAGTGATGTAGGCTTTTGCTAGGGGTACAATGCTCCCCCTCTTCAGGACAGCTACTTGTCTATTTTCTCCCATTCTTCCATTAATAATCTGGCTAGACTGAATACAATGTACAATAATATCTGCAGATTTGCTTTAGTGCCCCTTTTGATACTCACCCTTGGCTGGCAAGCTCTACAGACCCACCTTGAGTATATCTTAGGTTGTCATATAGACAAGTTAGTGTGAAATAAAGAGCTGTCTCCTCTAATGACATTCTGAGGCCAATATTTTGCCACCATATCCTCAGGTCATCATCTTACCTGTTACTGCAGACACCATTCATAGCAGATCGTATGGGTCAAAAGGCCTTCTTGATTGCTGGGAGAGAACCAGAAAGCACTCCAGATATTTTCATGGATTAGTGCATCATTAGGTTTCTGTTCTATTGCACTGTTTGTACATTGGATGCTGCTGTTAATATTTAATGTTGCACTTTGTGCTTCATCTTTGTAAATGAGCACTGTGTTTTGAAGTCCATTTAGTACTTAAGCCAGCAGTAGGAGACAGCTGGCACTCCCTGATGACACATTAATCCATGAAACCAGTTGGAGTGATTTCCGGTTCTCTGACAGCATTCTTGTGGCTAAAGGGCTATCACGTTTAGTACTTGTAAAACCATAAGTTGTAATAAAGGTTTTTAGACTTGCCTGAATTTGTATTATGATACTATTGAATTTGAATAAAGGAGTAGTGCTTAGTTTTCCTGTTGCTTTGCTGTTAACTTAGCCTACTGAGTATTTAGAGTCATAGGCCATGGTTATGCCTTGGACTTGGTCTTTACCTTTGGGTTCAAGATAAGTGATCTCAAGATTGATTTGGTCTTTTTGATGGATTATTGCATGATGCAATTTGCTTTTGGGTCCTGTCCTCCTTGGGATCATGCCCTTTGGAGATGGTATGGCAATGTCCTTTGGAAGAGTCGCTTGTGTTTCTGGACATCTCAGATCTAATGCCAGCATATTTGTGAGTGCTGATGATACAGTAGATGCCTATAATAAGGCCATGTATGATCTCTAGTCTTCCACCAAGGCTTCTATGGTTTGAAGAGTAGCATAGGCAGTTGAAAACCATGGGTCAGAGGTTAGGCATAACTGGAAGAAATCCAAGGATCTAGATTACAATTTGGCTGTAGCCACTCATACTGATGAGTAAGAGGGCAAGCGCCCATAACAAATCAGAATTTCTGGAGATCTCTGCTGGGAGGAATTGACTGACTCACCTTTTCCAGAATGTAGTTATGCTATTGCATTTGGCCTTTCTGCAGACTGGAGGAGTTTTGTCAGCTGTGAGATGCAAAGAGTTTGCTCTTTTCTTCTCAGACAGAATGTTGTCCATTACAGCAAGGATTAAGCCAAGTAGGCTGTCATGGTTAGAGATGCAGCGAAGTTTTACTCCACCTGCAAATTTCATGCAAAGTTGCTGAATTCACATCCGCGGAGCAGTTCAAGAAGTTGAGGCTGCAAACTTGAAATTCATAATTTGTAACTTTGCCTTGCTTTGTGTTTTTTTTGAGTGCAAACTGCAAAGAAAGGAAAAGTTACAAATTGTGAATGTGCCCCCCACCCCCAAAAACACTCAAAATCCCTGGTGTCTAGTGGACCCCCCCCACTCGGCCAATTGTCAGCTCCAATAATAAAGAAAAATACTCAAAATCCTTGGTGATCGGCGAGGTGGGTGGTCCACTAGACACCAGGGATTTGGAATATTTTTTTTTATTTGGACCCATGATTGGGAAGGGCAGTAGTTTTTGTGCAAGGTGTGGAATTCTGCATGCAAAATTCAAAACTATCATTCTCAAGCTGCCCTCCAAGAACTGACAAATTTCACGAATTACAATCTGCGAATAGAGAGCAATTTGCAAAATATTTCATAGAGCTAATTTTGCCCACTTCACCCAGCTCTAGTCATGGTCCAATGGTTTCAAGCTTGGATGTTTCAGAAGTGCCCTGCAAACTGGGAGGAGTTTTGGCCAGTTACATTGGAGAATATGTGTGGGATGATTTTGGAGCTATGACCACCTTTTGTGAACTGAACTTGGGCCCTGACAGACTGCTAGTGAGCTGTATGGGTATTTTGGTTCTGGTGATTGCTAGGATTGCCTGATGTACCTTATCAGGGGGAGGGCTCTGAGCACACTAAAGAATGGACTGGTAAGACCTTTCTTGTGATGGACCAAGTGATGGACCAAGAAATCCTGGTAAATTATCCATCAGTTTCTAATCTTTGCTTTTTGGGTAAGATTACTGAGAAAAGCATAGTGTTGCATCTTGAGGTACACCTCATAGTCTTCAAAATCATTGGGCCCCTCTGATCTTGTTTTTGGTAAAAGCATAACACTAAAACCACATTAGTCAGGCTACTTAATGAACTATTCAGGGCTAGATATATGGGAGACTGATCAGTTCTCATTCTCCTCTTCTCCCTTTACCTTTTGAAACTATGAACCATGGGCTACTACCGGAGTGTCTGAAGGAGTACGAAGAACTCACTGACACAGTTATAGTCTGTTTTGAATAATTTCTGAAGGAAAGGCTTCAGATGGTCATTTTGGAGAGTTACTTTTTATATCCCATGCCCCTGTTTTGTAGGGTAAACCAAGGGTCAATCCTATCCCATATGTTTGCAGTGTATACAGTATGCTGCCTCTGGGTGGGATCATTAGATGAAACAGTCTGGGTTTTCCCTACTATGCAAATAATACCCAGGTGTCTATGTGGTTTGTACTTGGCATGCAGAATGTGGTGGCAGTGTTAAATGATGGTGTGTCCGAGATTGAGAATTGGATGATAGTAAGCTAGATAACGTTCAGCCTGAATAGAATGGAAATGCTGATAGTAAATTCAAGTCAAAGGAAGGGAACAGAAGTAGTTGAAGAGGTTGTGGAGTTCAATCCCAGTTCCTCCAGGCTTTCTGTCTCTACCAAGGTGAAAACTCTGGGGGTTATTCTGCAGTGAGCTTACATTTGAGGCTCATTGGCTATTGTCTGGAGATGCTTTTGTCATCTGAGGATCATAAGGTGGAATAAATCCATAATTTCCACTGAGGAGCCGAAGTCACTGGTACATGATTATGTGACATCTAGGCACAATTACTGCAATGATCTATACCACAGGGTAACAGGAGACTTGCTACATTGTTTGCAGCTGGTACAGAATATGGTGGCCCACTTGTTTGCTTGCCTATACCCAGTCATGTGACTTGTGTAGTATGCCAACTACTATACACTTGCTGCTATTGAACTGCTGTATAGCCTTCAAGGATGGATTACAAACTATAAAGCCCTAAATGGCATGCGTCTGGGCTACCTGATAGAACTACTATATTTGCATTCCTCATGTCACCCTCTAAGCTGTGCTGATGTGGAACTCCAAATAAATTGGAGGGTGAGATTGAAAACCTTTGAAGACCAAGCATTCACTGTTGCAGCCCTGGTTTTATGGAACTCACTCCCTAAGGACCTGAGAATGACCCAATCAATGGAGTCATTTAAAGGGGTCCTCAAGAATCATTTATTTCAGAAGGCCTTAGCTAAGACTTGATATGGCCTCTCAGTTTAAGTTGTTTCATTTAATTGGATGAACTGCTGCCTTTTATTATGATTATTTATGGAGTATATGATGATTGTTTTTTCATTATATAATTCTCTTATTTATTATGTGAATTGTAGATCTTGAATGTAGTGTCCTGAGCCTCTGGGGAAGGGTGCCCAATAAAATAAAACTACTGTTACTGTACACAATAAGATATATTTTCCGGTTTTAGATTTTGTTTTGTCTGGGTTTTGTATTCTGTATTTACATGTTGTTTTGTACCTAGATACATAGATGCTGTTGGCAGATAAGGACTGCCAGGCCTATCCAGTCTGTCCTTTTATGCTACTTGTATAAGCGGCCTGTGATCCTACATGGTCATTGGCTAAAGCTTTTATTTCCCATCTCTAATATTCCCTTATTCCTGTCCCAGGCACATTTGAAACCTGCTACCATACGGGCAGCCACCACCTCCTGGGGCAGGCTATTCCATGCATCCACCACCCTCTCAATAAAAAAATAATTTTTTCACTTTTCCCCTTATGCGGCCCCCACCAGTCTCATGCCATGCCCTCTTGTCCTGGCACTGCTCTTAAATTGGAAGATATTTACCACTACCCTCTGTTTGCTGTCCCTTAACCAGTTACAAATCCAGCTCACCATCTTGCAACCCACCCCCAGAGTACCGAGCAAATTGATCAGTCTCCTATGCAGAACGGTTTCAAAAGCTTTGCTGAAATTGAGGTAGGCGACATCTACTGCCCTCCCTTTGTCTACTGCCTTTGTCACCAGTCAAAGAAATCTATCGGATTAGTTTGAAAGGACCATTTTCCACTACAGTAAGGAATTCATTATGCATATCATTCAATGCACACTTGAAGTCAATACAAAGATGAAGGATCCATGTGACACAAGTTGGTGCGACTGGTGGGTTTTATGTGATAAGGGTCGACTCCCTTATTGTGCTGCTCAATAGAGCAATGAAAAAATCACCCATGATGAAAGGGCGACTTCACCTTAGAGAGACAGCTGCAAACAGCAACAGTCCTCTAAATACATAATATGCTTCTCTTTGGGGCTAAGTCCCCCACACCCCCAACATAAGGATTCTCAACTCCAGGGGGAGCGGACTTAGAAATCAATAGAAGCTCCCCCCTGGAAGCAAAAATATTATCCACACACTGGCATCTGAACCTGGCATCTCAGGCTCCAGGGTCAGTGGCGAAACCACTACACCACACAGCCAGCTCAGCATAGCTTGGCCAAATAGTCCTTTTATCCCCTTTTCTCATGAGTGTAGTGTATATCCCTGAACGTTACACTCACTTTCTGTATTAATAGCTCTTTTTCACTACTCTCTCTGCATGGGAGCGGTATTATTGAGTCGCTCATATTGATGCACTCGATAATACTTGCTCATATGTGGTGCTACCTGACTGGTACACAGCCTCAAGTTGTAACAGTATTTTACCAGCATTTATTTGGCACACTTCCCAAAAATAAAATGTGTTTTCTATTCTTTCAGTATGTTTTTCTATTAGGTTTTTTTGTAGTGCCACCTAACTGTAAAAGGAAGAACCATGCCAGCTATAGTGTCTGCATCCTAGGCATCCACTCCCAACACCTTAAACACTACTTACCTGCAGTCAGGAAACATGGACATGTCTGTCATAGAGCAATCAGGAAACATAATCACTTCTGATTTTCCCAGCAAGGAACAGGAAAATTGCAATTAATTGTTGAAGGCTTTACTTTACATTTAATTTTTATACTACTAACTGCTGCTGGTGCAAGGTGCAGAAATCTATGAATTTAATTTTTCCCCATTTGTGAGCCAACCATGAGCCACAGCACCAGGCAGTCAGTGAAGTGAGCTGTGAGTGAAAGTGAAGTAAGGGGTTGCTTTCATGTCATAACAGCATGTCTCTTTTTTGCTTTGTGTTGCACCTAGAGTTGGATGAACAATGTTTCTTTTGTTTCCTATACTGAAGGTAGCAAACAATGATCATTATATAAAGCTCACAGTCTTCTCAGCTCTTCTCAGGAGTAGTGTGGGCCAGAAGAGTAGTGAAAGTGAATTCAGAACTTTATTTTACTTCACACTTTACTGGAGAAGTTTACCAGAAAATGCTGCAGGAAGTGCATTGTGGGCACTTCTTGTTTGGTCCCTTGAGTAATTTTCTACACCATTATACCCCATGGGAGAGGACATACTCTTTCAGTAGTTTATAAAAGGTTATGGGACAGAGCTGATCTGCTACAGAGTTTGTGTCTTTCTTTGTACCATCAATGCCATCTGGTGACTGCCACTCATCACCTGCATGTGAAGAGGAGTTTTCTTCACAAACTTTGTCATGGCTTCACACTCATTTTAAAGGCCTTATACAAAAACTAGCACTTCTCTACTGAAGGGACTTCAACCACTTAGAGGTACATTGACATGTCATAGCATAATCATACAAACAGAATTGCCTTATTCCACTTATAAAATGTTTAGTAAAGTTAGTTTCTTTAGCTGTATAGTAGTGTTGTGATTTGGTACTGCATCTTTAAATGGTTGGCTTTAGGGCATTAGCATAAATTTGATATGTAACAGGGATTATGTTGTAACTGGAAGGGCTGGACAAAATGTATCTTCCACCAGTGGAATTCTGGCAAAATGCTGATTTCGCTTGCATGAAATTTTGCAAAACTTCTGTGAAACATTTGCAGAATTTCACAAAAATTGTGATTTCAGTTATTTCCATCTCATTTAAAAAGTATGTGTCCAGATTGTACCAAATTTAGTACTGTGATTGTTCCAATGTCCCTACAGAAGTGCACCTCATTTAAGATATATATATATTTAAAGATGTGGAGTTGTGAGCCTCCAAACATTCTGAAATATTAACATTAGAGTTAATAACTATGTAAATTGAAAGTGCTTATTCAAAATATAACAAATTTGGTGTAGTGGCTTTAATGGTTCCCATACATATGTGTGCCACAATTTAGATCTCTAGCTTGACAGGTGACTGAGTTATAAGCCTCTAAACATTCCAACATTTTAAAATTACATTTCACAATTATATAACCTGCTGAATTTTAAGCCCCTATAAATTTAAAGCTAGAGAACAGAATATCACCAATGTTCGGTTTGTTGACCCTAAATACTAGGTTTTAAGGCAACCCCCATGGCTCATCATCAGAGCATCATGCTGCCATGCTGACAACCTAGGTTTGGAAGTGAGCTTGGGAAGTCATGTCGGGAGGCAGGTCATAGCTAAAACTTACAATTTATTTAACCAGTACTTCTCTATTTAGCAGTTTCTATTACTCCTCCAAGAAAGTATGCATCTATGTTTTCAATTATCTAGCTAAGTTCTAAGCATAGAAATATTTTCAGAAATCTTCACATGAATACTAAATTGATAGACCTTGAGCCCCTTTAATGTCTCCACACTTGGCATGCTTTTAGGACTTATGCAAGACAATATACATGTGTAAGTGCAGACCTCTAGCTTTAACATGGACTAAGTTATTACCACTGAAATAATTTCAGAAAATTCTGACATAGTTCTGAAAAATCTTGACATTTCATCAGATTTTGCAAAAATTCCACTATATTGGAATATGCTTATTTTGCCCATCTCTAGTAGCCATTAAGGTCACTGCTTATGCAGTTGCACTGTAGGAAGTGGGTTATGGTGGGTTATGATTGCATGGTTATAGTTGGTCCTGTTACTTTAAATAGGTATTCCTGATTTTTATCTTCCTGCACTTCCCATGTGATATGTGAAGCTAAACTGGAATCCTGGGCTGTGCTTCCTGTACTTTCCATGTGCTCTGATTCAGACCTGGGCCAGGATTTACAAAAAAATGCAAGATTTGTGCAAATGTTTGCATAGCACCTCACAGTTGCACTTAAGGGCAAACCTGCTATTCACAGTCTGATAGCGTGGTGTACTATCTGACTATGAATAGGGGCTGGTGGGGGCAGCGCTAACCCAGGAAAAGCTGTAGAATGCCCCTAGAGGAGCAATAGATTAAACAACCATTCCAGTGGATCTAAGCCACCTACCTACCTACCCACCCACCCACCCACCCACCCACCAACCAACCAACCTTACGATGAGTTTGGATAATCATACTGGCTTTAACAACTATATTCGTCATACAAGGAGAACACGTCAAACAAGGAGAATGCATCAAAAAAGGGAGTTTACATACTTAGGGTCAGTAATAAGTGAAACTGCTTCATCAGAGACATACTGTATTAAGAAAGGGAAAGGTTTAGCAGTGCATTCTTTCAGCAGGTTGATTTAGATATGGAGGGATAAACAGATACCGAGAGAAGGGTAAATTTATATGCATCTATTTGTGTTTATCCTGTTATATGGCTCAGAATACTAGACCCTTGATGTAACAACAAACAACAGCCTGACAACAACATAAATTATTGGACCAATTTATAGGGCAGACAGATTGTGTCAAGGGGTCAGTTTGTAAGCAACGAATGGACTATGTTTAAAATAGGAATGTAATAGGAATAAAATATCTAAAAATAACATGAAATAATTTTTACATTAATTAAATCGAAGCTTTCGAGGCACCATGCATGCCCCTTTCTTTCTAAGCTTCAGTGCATGGAACCAATAGTATATGTTAAGTAAATATACAAACACCAAGATAAGGATCCACAAGATCAAAATGTTGTCTGGAAATATCCCAAATGAATGGTCATGTTAGAAAAGTGCATCAAATATTGAAAGTCACCACTGTTTTGATAGCTCTACCATTAGCTTCAACATAGGTATTTTACAAAGAATACAGCAGTATGGCTACCAATATAACTGACATCAGCAGTTACAGACAGTGAACCAAATTTCTTCAGTATCACAACTGCCTAGGCAACCATTTACACAGGGATAACAGCTTTCCTCCATTCTTTCCTGTATACAACAGACATTGATTGCTATTTTTGGCCAAAACCATACCTTGTTCCATTTGAAGGTGTAGCTGATGTCAACAGCATCAGACTGTACATGTTCTGACAGCACAGACCTTCTTATGTCACCATGCCTGCAGGCTGTTTTATCTCTTTTTTGGGGGGTGGGGCATTTTTTAGCAAGATGGCAAAATATCTGTTGCATTATTGTAATGTGATACACATGTAAAACTTGTCCCCTCCTCTGGAACTTTAGGCCCCCTGATGTCAGAGTCCATCTACAGGCTTGTTAAAATGGATATTATCTAGCTGTTTATGTTTTGTAATTTCCCAATCTTCATTCGGCAACTAAGACATAGTATTTTAAAACAGTGAAATTCTGGTAGTTACATAAACGTTTCTGTTTAACATTTAGCCCACATAGTCAAGGTATGCCGACATTAGAAATGGTTTACAAAGTACAGTAAGTTACATCAGTCTTTTTATTGATAATCATATTCTGAATGTGACAACTTATAAAGATGATTAATTTTAGTCAGCACAGAGGCTGTTTTGATCATGGATTCAATTTTGGCACAGATTCTTTTCTCAGTAACCCTTTTAACCATTTCATAGAGTGGCACATCAGCTTGATGGGCTTGTCATTACTATCGTCTTGTACATCACCTTTACTTTTGAAAATGGTTATAAGAATGCTTTTTCTTCATTCATGTGGGATTTTTCAACTTCTGATTAATACATTGAAGAAGTTCATCATCATTATCGCAAAGCTGTTGAGTTGAAAATTTTCATTTTTACCCTCAAGGATATCTCCTTTCATCTCCAGAGTGTATTGTTTAAACTGCCAAAAGCCCTTGAAGCTCATTTGATTTGGTGTCCTAGTTCCCTTTCTAACTTTCCATCAGAGCTCACAAAACATCCCAGATATTCAAGCACTTCAACTTCCTCAAACCATCTACAAAGGCAATCAAAATTTATGCAAGGACCATCTTTGTGCCCTACAAGTAGCTTGTTTTTACTTTCATTTAGCTCAAGTCCAAACATTTTTGCTTCTATCTTAAGGATAGTTAAGAGTGCTTCCAGTTTGCTCACATTGATCTTGGGATTGTGAACAGGTGGAAGAAGTTTGATTTTTATGAATACTATGGAAAGGATTAATATCAGTTGTTGGAACATAAGAACTCTCCTAGGACCAGGCAGAATTAGGGAACTGACACAAGAACTTGGTAAGTGGAAGATATCAATGTGTGGTCCTTGAGGTCAGATGGTCTTGCTGTGGAATTTGCAAAGCTGGAGGATATTCATTTATCTATTCTGGTCATTCTGAAGAATAAATCAAATAGAATGTGGTAGCAGTTATGTTGGACAAAATCGAGAGAAAAAGAAAACCTATTTATTTTATAGGTTAATATTTTATTGCTGTTTAAGATGTTTATGTGCACCAGTTATCACTTGTTTGTGTTTTAGAATTGGGGTGGGAGCCAGCCCAGTGGCACTGAGGGCTGAGGTGCTGGATGCCTTACCTCATTCTGTGCTGGTGACCCGTGTTCAAGAATGAGCATGGGTCACCGGGGGTTGGCGGGGAGGAGAAAGATAGTGTCCATTGGACTGCTCTCCTTCTCTGGGGAGGGGGGTTCATTTCCTAAGGCCCAATTGCCCCCTGGCAGAGGCTGGGGGTCAGGGCATGGGGTGACAGCATCAGGAGGAGTCTGAGCATATGCTTGGGAGAGAGGCATGTGGAAGCATGTGCCTCCACCCCCCACTGGCATCATTGCACACCCACGGCTCTGGCAATGGTGATGGGAGGAGTGAACAAAGGAAAAATGTGGCATCTCTCATGTGGCTTGATGGCCATCCACGAGTGTTCATTGGAAGCTGGCACCTGAACTGGATCAGTGAGGGTGGGGATTAGGGGGCTCCCTCCTGCCCCACTGTGGGGGGCAAGCCACAGTGGTTTCAGGGTGCCAGTGGTCCCGGTTGAGATGGATGGTAGCCAGATCCACGGATGGGATGCGAGGCCTACTGGGGGAAGACAGATGGTCCAGGAGGATAAATAATCAGAGAAAAAAAAGAATTGGGGTGGGAAAGGGGGTGGCATATTTAAACTGATTTTTACCTGTTTCATGGTCATTAAAATAAGTGATGATAAATACCTACCAAATTTTGTGATAAAAAAATGCCAAAAACTGGAAACCTTTGTAATATCTATAGTTAAGTTTTTAGGTGAAAGGGCTAAATTTAATAATTAACTGCCACAAACTAAGGATCAGCACCATTGCTGTTTTCCGCTAAAATGGAATAGTCAAAAACGGAAAGGAAACAAACAGAATGGAAATGAAAAATGGCATCAGCCTTGTATTTACATGCACTTAATTAATATAAAAATTAGCACACCTGCCTAATGAAATGTTATGAAAACTAAAGCTTATAAAACTAAAGATTATAATAAAAATGTTTGTTGCTAACATTTTATTGTTTTATTTTTCTCTGATTCAAATTGTTGTTGCTGGGTATATGTTCTGTTGCATTGTTACAAGGTTTGCCTGCAGGTGTTTGCTAACAGATTACTGCTGTAGTCTTCTGATTCAAATTGTCTTTTGCAAGGTATATCTTCTGTTACTGCTTTAATTTTCTCTGTAGAAAAGTGTTTCTTACAGGGTATATCTTCGGTGAAATTATTACAGGTAGTGCTTACATTTTTTTGACTTTTTATCATTAAGCTAAGCAAAATTATTGTTTGCCACTAGTTTATTATATTTTTTTTTTGCTGAAAAGGTTTTTTGCCTCAGAGGTGTTGCAGTCTCCTTCTCACATTGAAGGAGCTAATTGCTTTCCTCCCACAGCTCTTCCAGGGGATTAGGTGTGTATCTGGGGGGTGGAGCTGGCAAACTGTCAGTAACTTCCAACAGAAAGAAGGGTTAAAAAGTCAGGTTAGTTGATATCTTGAAGGTGGAAGACTAGGTTTGCTGGCCAAGGCACCTAGCTTCACCTGAGTTCTTTCCTTCTAGGTTGCTTGAAAGGACAGAGCAAAGAACCTCACCAGAGCAAGGGAAAGGATTGAGGCTTCTTTTAGCTAGACAGATTTACTGTGTGTTATTTTTATGTTGTACTCACATGGATTGTTATTGTTTGTTGCTAACATTTTATTGCTTCATTTTTCTCTAATTCAAATTGTTGTTGCTGGGTATACAGTACAAGTCACATTAAACTGTTCCCTCAACTCACTGGTGTAGCATTGTTCAATGAGTTTCCTAATCTGTGCAGTGTTTAATTCAATGAATTATTAAAAGTTTAGTATTGGTTTGCAACTAGCTGTTAGGACTATAAGCTTTATTTTATGCTGAGTGCTTATGAGTTTCATTTCATAAGGCAGACTAAACAACTCTTAAGGAATGCTGTGATATTTATAAACAATGCTCTTAAGGAATGTTGTGATATTTATAAACAATGCTCTTATGGAATGCTGTGATATTTATAAATAATACCATGAAAATGCATTGCATAAACATTTCAAAACAGCTACTGCCATATCACTAAACAGGTACAAGTGAGTTGAATAGGCAGTGAAGAATGGCCAGAAAAGAATTAAAAGCTTCAACAATTCAAGCTGCCACTGCAGTAGAATCACACAAAAAAATGCCACACCAGCGAGTTGATGGAACAGTTTAATGTGACTTGTACTGTACCTTCTGCTGCATTATTACAAGATGTGCCTACAGGTGTGTGCTAACAGGTTACTGCTGTAATCTTCTGATTCAAATTGTCTTTTGCAAGATATATCTTCCATTACTGCTTTTTTGTTTCTCTGTAGCAAAGTGTTTCTTACAGGGTATATCTTCTGTGAAATTATTACAGGTGGTGCTTTACAGGTTTTACAGTTTTATCTATCATTAGCATAAGCTTTCAGGGTTACTGCATTTGTTGCTGACTGATTGTTTCTGCTCTTACCTCCTTGTTTCTTTCATCCGTGGTTCTTCTTTTATGGCAGGGGATGGGCCCAGCCACCCCCCCATCCCCAACCACCCCACAATACACTCCTTTTATAGGGTAGCACAATCGTGACATTTCCTGTGGCAAAGCAGGAAGGAGAGGATCAATGGGGTATCCACACAGTGACTTCATTTACAGGGGCACTAGTAATTTATCTTGTTATAACAAGTTATGCAAAACAAACAAACAAAACACAAAATCAAACTTTTGCTTTCATTTTCTTCCTTTTAATTACTCTGACCAGGTTATAAACCCAGCAACTTATCTGGCATGGACATCATTAACTGCAGGTACTGTGGAACGCTTTTCAGAAGGGCAGTTTTACAGGATTTAGGACACTGTCCTACATGCTGGGCCATTGGAGATCTTAGGGCTCAATTCCAGACAGCATGGACAGAGATTGTGCACCTCAAATTTCATATTCAAGAGGAAATATATTATAAGAACCACCTGCCATTTCCCCAACATCCAACAGAAGCACCTCAACCACAGAGGGTAGTTGGTCTGGGAGGTTGGCAGGTGGTTAGGATGGGCAAATCAGGTGCCCCATCACTTGGTGCTCTCCAACATATTACCTCCACAAACCATATAAAAACTTCAAACAGGTATCTGCTTCTATCTCTGAAATCAAACAAAGGGGAAGAGGACACTGCAGAGCAAGACACTGCAGCACAGGAGCTAGCACAACAAAACTTGCCCAAAACAGGAACCAAAACAAAAAAAGCAAAAAGGAAATCCAAAAAATTTCTGATCATAGGAGACTCCATGATTTGGGGAGTTGATACCTATCTCCAGCCAGGGGTAATAGTCAAATGTCTCCCAGGTATGTCAGCAAGGAGAGACATTGACCAAATTGCTAAAATTGTTCAGGAAGCAGGAGAAAACATTGATGTCCTGGTACACATAGGGACTAATGATCTAGCCAGCCAGTCAGTTGTGGAGACCAAGGAACACCTGACCGGGCTGGGTGACAAACTATCATCCATTTCATCCAGCATCTCCTTCTCTGAGATCTTGCCAGTCTGGGAGAGGGGTGCAGATGGACGGAAGGTCAGAGAATGGGAGATAGGAGAGCTAAACATGTGGCTTAAGGGCTGATGCCAGGAAAAAGGACAAAAAATTTATAGGGAACTGGCAACAGTTTTGGGAGCGAACGTTCTTTAAATTTCATGGACTGCATCTGAATAAGGAGGGAGTCAGTGCATTGGGGCACAAGTTTGACATATTTGCAGAATATTTAAACTAGCAAATAGGGAGAGGGGTGCAGCACCCCATAAGTTGACTAGGAAGAATACCCCTCCCCCTCAGCCAGTGGTCAAATAGGAATTCAGCATGTTTGCAGTTCATTTACATCACCAGGTAAGAAAAAAGTTCCAGCTCCCCATACGACACACAGGAGAAATGCCAGACCTCACCAAATAACTAACACACCAAAATCTGGCCAATGGAAAATCATGTACACAAATGCTCATAGTCTGGGAAACAAGATCCCAGACCTGCAGGCAATAATGACAGAGGTTAAACTGGACCTAGTAGCAATTAGTGAGATGTGATTTACCAGTAACCACACTTGGGAGACGTCAGTACCCGGCTATGTACTTTTCAGAAGAGACCGAGGTACAAAAAGGGGGGGTAGAGTGGCCCTGTATATCAGTGAAAATATCAAAGCTACAGAAATTCAGAATACACATAAGGAGCCAGAAGACTGTGGGTCACCCTGGAAACAGGAAATGGGACAGTCATAAGAACTGGGGTTGTCTATAGGCCCCCAGACTGGTGGGGCATAGACACATTACTGTTAGGTGATATACAAAACATGACAGCTAAAGGGGAGGTTCTGATAATGGGAGACTTCAACATGCCAGATACAGATTGGTCAATACCAGCTGGAACATCTGCCAGAACTAGACACATGGTAGATTCCCTGCAGAGGGAGGGCCTCATACAACTGGTACAACAACCCACAAGAGACAGGGCTATCCTAGATCTAGTGTTGACTAACAGGGAAAGGATCACAGATCTCCAGGTAGAAGGTCATCTGCGGGCCAGTGACCATCACATGGTATGGTTCAATTTGGCCACTACAACTAAATCATCTCATTCCAAAGCAAACATATGGGACTTCAGAGGAGCTGACTTTGATAAGATTGCCAACAGACTTAAGCTAGCCCTGGCAAAAAGAAATACAGATGAAGGGCTACAGGCAAAGTGGGCAAGCATAAAGGATGCAATACTTGAAGCAACATCCCATTGTGTTAGAGAGAAAAGGAAGTGCAAAAGATGAAGGAAACCACTTTGGTTCTCAAAAACAGTAGCAGAAAAGGTCAGAGCCAAAAGACTGGCCTTCAGGAAATATAAGGGAACACACCGGGATGAAGATAGAGAGGTATACCAAACTTCCCTAAGGAAAGCAGGGAAGGCAATAAGGCAGGCAAAGGCCCAAACTGAGGAAACACTAGCACGAACAGTAAAAGAAGGTGACAAGACTTTTTATAGATACATTAGTGAAAGGAGAAAGTCTAGCAGGGTATTGCTAAGATCAAAGGAGATAAAGGTGCGTGTGAAGAGGATGACCATGTAAAAACATCTATCCTAAATAGAAACTTCTTCTCAGTATTTACTGAAGAGAAGGTAGGGTACAACCCACAGCTCAGCACCATGGACACGGTGAACACTAGTCCCTTCACAAAAGAAAGGGTCCTACAAGAGCTTGATAAGCTCAGGGTGGACAAGGTAATAGGACCATATGCAATACATCCCAGGCAGGGACACTGGTTTACCAGGATTGAGAAAGGGCATGTTCCATTTTGCACATTGTAAAAAACGGTATTGTCACCAGTGTCTGCTAAGCCAAAATCCAGTTTTACCGGTATTTGATTCTGTGTACTTTCTTTAACAATTTGTAACTCTGCTAACATGCATTTTAGCAATTTTGACCTCCACTATTACACATCCTTCCATCCTTGTATCAATTTAAAGTTATTTTAGATACAAGATGTGATGGCAGCAGCACTACAGCCCCCATCCCTAAGGTGTGATGGAAGGAGCACTATGGCCCCATCCCTCAGGTGTGATGGTGATGGCAGCAGCAACAGCACTACAACCTCCCTCCCTCATGTGTAACAGAAGCAGCAGCACTGCGGCCCCAGTCCCTTAGGTGTGATGGCAGCAGTACTACATTCCCCATCCACCAGTTGTGATGGCAGAAACATTATGACCCCTGCCCCTCTGGTGAGATGGCAGTAGCAACAATGCAGTCCACATCCCTCAGGGGTGATGGCAGTAGTGACAGCACTATGATCCCCTTTCTTCAACACCCACACCCCACATACACAAGTTACAAATGACTTGGATTCTTTGCTTGTTAGAACTCAGATGTGAATTAATCTGAACCATCACCATTAAGGTTGACTACCTTTGTTTTTTCCTATCTATCATTTAACTGCCTGAACTGGATTTCTGCCTGTGACACCGCTGACCAGGGTGAGGGAACAGACTTGAGTGTTGGAGGGCCAGCTGGTTGGTGAAGGCTTGAGTGTCCAACCACCACTCACCTTCTCCTGGGAGGGAGGGTGGGTTCATGGCTCAGCATTTGCAGGCCCCTGGAGGAGGCCAGAGGCATGACAACACGTTGGCCCTCACTGCGGGAGGGAGCGTGATGGACATCGGCTTGTGCCTTGACATCATGTGGCCTGTCACGCTCCCAAGAAAATGGGAAAACACCTGCTGGCCAACTGAAGGATGGCTGCTGGTCCCTCCATAAGCCAGAAGTCCCAGACATGTGTCTGTTCTGACCCCTGCCATGCCCAGGATACACAGGAAGCTCTTTGGGGCAATTCTCCTCCCCTAGTAGTCTCCCTCAGGGATAGGGGCCCACTCAATGAAGGGTTACTTTAGGTTACCTGGTAGCACAGCAGTAAGTGGCAGTGGATGGTGGTCAGGACTCAGCAGCGGTAGAAGGGGGCCTTGGCAGACCTGAAGGAGTGGATGGCCAGGGGGTAGGAGTAAAAAAAAAACCTGCTTGAATTTGCTTCTTTGAAATAAAGTGTCTTCACCTAAAAAATCCACAAGTGATTAGTGGAGGACCTTCAAATGGATTCATGCATCTCCCAGACATGTGGATGCTTTTGTTTTTACTTGGTGTCCATGAAAAGGGTGTCTCCCAGTTTTCAGGTCTTTGTTCAGATGTGAATTGAGCAAATACTCTGCCCACCAGCATCATACAGCCCCTGGGGTCTTACCTTCTGTGTGTCATTGAATGTGCTTTCAAAATCCACTGGCCAAACATAAATACACTTAAATACTTCACATTTACTTTTTGCTGAAGCAGTCTATCAGAAAACTTTTTGTTGTCACAGAGAGTGAAACAAAAGATGGGAGAAAAAGTGCAAATGATCTAATTCACCTACATGGAGTGCTGACTGTGAAGTCTTTTCATAAGTAGTAAGGTAGTTTTTTACTTGTGAACATACTTTTGTTCAGACTAGTCTTCATTCAAGCAACTGAGGATTTTGGATGGCCCTGTTGACTATAAACTTGACTAAGTTAGTTGGTAACAGTGATTCTGCATTTAGCAACGTACAACTGAGATGCTCATATGCAAAGAATACAATAAAAACATGACTAAAATCTAAAAACAAGCTTATAAAACACGTAAAATGTATCTGAACATTTATCTTTCCCTATACAAAATCATTGCAGCCCAAGTAAAACTCAGGTAAATTACATGGTACCCTGACTACTATTCTAAGATGTAGTAAACATATATTGGTATTTTTTTTTATATATTCTTTGTAAATTAGATAAGGCCCACTAGGCAAAACTGCCTGTTTTCAGGAGTGACCTAGAAGCACTGGAGAGGTTAAGTGACTTGCTTGGAGTCACACAGTATGCAAGTGGAGGTTGCGGGAATCAAACCCAAGTCTGCTGCATGTATCCAGTTCAATCACTGTTCGTTACTCTAACCACTAGGCTATACTGCCAGCCATAATGATACCCATATATAATGTTTTAATATATATTTTAATAATAGTGCACAGTACCTACAGTACAGATTATGAACATGAAACACTTTACAACATTTTAATAAAACTGAACTATCTGCCACTCCATCCGCTTATTTTTTCTTACACCAAAGTGGGTGAATAGTTGACAGAGCACTGTAAATATCTCTTGATCAGGCTTCTTCTACATCTAGGAACTGATACAATTTGTTTATTCTGGATTTATTTAATATTGATTTTATGTGGCTCACTAAATAGATTCTAACACTGTATGAGGCAGATGCTTTTACATTTTGGAAGAGGCAACACATCTTATCCGTTTAGGATTCATGTTAGAAACAGAAGTTTTTCATCACATTTAAAACATATTTAAAGTGTTAGTGTATTCATTTAGTAGTTTATGCTGACTAATATATGCTGTAGAAAACAGTAAAGGATTCATTGTGAAGCACTCAGGATCTATAGTAGAACTCCTGCAATTTCCCAGCAAGTTTTGCAAAAAATCTCTGCAATTTCAGGTTACTTTTCCTGCAGTTTTCCAGTGTGCTGATACTTGTTTGTTTTTTTGTATCATACAGTGTAATATAAATAGTAAAAGATTCTTAGGCATATACTGCATGAAAACTGTGGTTTCAGGAAGGAAAGCAGTCCTCAGGTGATGGAGATGTTGGTGGGAAGCATGAGTGGTTAAACTGAATGGCTGATTACAACAAAGCAGTGTGGGTGATGTCCTTACTGATTCTATAAACAGCAAAGCAGAAAGAATGTGAAGCACAGCAGCATTCATTTTAAGATGCTGAAATCTGGGTCGGCCTGCTGGCGCTGAGGTAGCAATACTGCTTGCGCTGCCAGTGACCCAGGGTCAGAAGTGAACTTGGGCTGCTGGAGGTATGGCCAGGGGAGTAGGATCGAGCACCCAAGGGACTACTCTCCACCTTTGGGGAGGGTGGGCTTCAGGTCCTGCTGCTTTACCACCACCTGTATGACCATGGGTGGTGGTGCAATGGTGCTGCAGAGTGATCAGGACGGGAGGATGCTAGCCAGGATCTGAAACAGTGGCATGTCTCTATGTGACCTACCTCCTTGGATCTCCTCTAGTGCTGGTGCCCTCAGGGACAGAGACCAGAAAACCAGGAACAATCATCCCATATTGGCCACTGGCAGAAGGGACCCAGGTGCCCCAGACTTCATGACCAGGCTCCATGAGGGACCCACTGGGCTGCCCAGCACACACTAAGGAAGTGTGGAGGGGTGACCTGGGTTCCCCTCCCTTCCTACCTGGGGGAGGTACAACCCAAGCAGGATAGGGGCAGGCCCACAGGAGCTCCTGAGCATTACCTGGGGGTGAAGCTAGGGGATACCCAACCTAGGGATCTCTGAAAAGTGGAGACTGATGTTGTGAGAAGGGGACATAGAAAGAGAAAATAAAAAAAAAAATTAAAAAAATGCTGTAATCTTAGAGATCTTAGAGATCTGTGCAGTGACATGCAATTTCCATGAGGCACTGGTACAAGAATTCAAAATCCACAAACCAAGCAGGATTCCGTGATTGTTACCGGTGTTACCGGTAAAAATGGAAAACCACGGTCCCTGATCCCAGGGTACTAAAGGAGCTAAGGGTGGAACTAGCAGAGCAATTATCAGAACTGTTTAGTGAGTCTCTGAGCACAAGCTAGGTCCCAGAAGACTGGAGAAGGGCTTATGTTATCCCGCTTCACAAGTGTAGTAGCAGGGAGGAGGCAGGGAACTACAAACCAGTCAGTCTTACCTCAGTAGTGGGCAAGATTATGGAGGCACTCCTTAAGGAAAGGATAGTGCAACACCTGGAATCCATAGGAGCACAGGATCCAAGACAGCATTGGTTTATAAAACGAAAGTCCTGTCAAACTAATCTCATAGATTTCTTTGACTGGCTAACCATAGTGGTGGACCAAGGGGGGAGCAGTTGATGTTGCCTACCTTGACTTCAGCAAAGTTTTCGATACTGTTCCACGTAAAAGATTAATTAATAAGCTGGGTAGGCTTGGGGTGGGTCAGAAGTTGGTTAACTGGGTGGCAAACTGTTTGGCAGGCAGAAAACAGAGAGTGGTGGTAAACAGTGTACAGTCAGAAGAGATGCAAGTCACAAGTGGGGTACCTCAGGGATCAGTCCTGCGGCCAGTCCTCTTCAATATCTTCATCAGTGACATTGCAGATGGACTGGAGGGTAAGGTTTGTCTGTTTGCAGATGACACCAAGATCTGCAACAGAGTAGATGATCCAGATGGGGTGGGCAGAATGAGAAGAGATCTGGATAAACTAGCAAAATGGTCAGAACAGTGGCAACTGGGGTTTAATGCAAAGAAGTGCAAGATCATGCACATAGGGAAGAGAAACCCTGAAGCCACCTATAGACTGGGAGGGGAGTTGCTGGCAGTCACAAGGGAAGAAAGAGACTTGAGCATCATCATCATCACCGATGACCTGAAATCATCCAAGCAGACCTCTAAAGCAGTAGGAAAGGCTAGGGGGATGTTGGAGTGTATTAGTAGGGGTATCACAAGTCAGAAGAGGGTGGTAATAATCCCTCTTTACAAGACACTGGTTAGGCCCCATCTGGAGTACTGCTTGCATTACTGGAGGCCACACCTTCACAAGGAACATAACCAAAATGAGGCAGTCCAGAGAAGGGCAACCAAAATGGTGCAGGGACTGCATCAGAAAACATATGAGGACAGATTAACAGAGCTCAATATGTGTACCCTGGAACAAAGAAGAGAGAGAGGTGATATGATCGAAACATTCAAACACCTTAAGGGCATTAACAAGGTAAAAGAGTCTAACGTGTTTCAATGTAAGAAAAATAGCAGGACAAGAGAATACAGCATGAGATTAGAGGGAGGCTGATTAAGGGGTAATGTGAGGAAGTTCTTTTTCACAGAAAGGATGGTGGATGCATGAAATGGCCTACCTCAGGAAGTGGTGGATTTGAATACAGTGCAGGGCTTCAAACAGGCATGGGATAGGCATAAGGGAGCATTACAGATGAGTATGAATAGATAGGCCATTGACAGAGCAAACGCCGATGGCACACATTTATAAGGTAGAAAAAGAAATGGGCAAACTGGATGGGCCTTGTGGTCCTTATCTGCCGTCAACTTCAATGTTTCTATGTTTCTATGTAAATGCTAACTTGCAGCTTGCACCAGCTGCTGAATTAGCATAAAGTTTAGGAGTGATAACAAGCTTCTCACTGGCCAAATGTTTTTACACAATAGTACATGTGCCAGAAGATTCCGAATGGCACAAAGAACTTTTAGCTATAGGGCACCCACCTGGCTTAGTGGGCTACCTAACATTATCCTCTCAGAAACCAAACTTGGCATTTTTAAATCATTGCTCTGGAAACACCTCACAACACAGGGCATATGTGACTATATGGATTAGTTTCTATTCCCACCGCACCTGACCTGTGACTCTCTTAGTTCTACTATTATCTGACCCTCTAGCTCTTCTCCATCCCCTCCTTCTTGCATCCTCTTACCCCCTACTCCTTACTCGCAATCCCACTCCTCTGTTTCCCTTGCCATCCTACCCTCCCTTTCTCACTCCCTCCTGTCTCTGTCCTTTTTCTTAACCACCCCCACCTTTCTATCTCTCTCCTATCACTCCCCTCTTTCCCTCCTTCTGCCCCACCATTTCTTCCCCCTGTTGCCTCCTACCTCACTTTACTATACTCCCTCTCTGCTCTTGAATATGACAATGCCCATTTTTATTTTTGGGCTGTGAACCTCGTATGAGGACATTATGACATATATCTTCTGACCAAATGTGACTTCTATAAGAGCAGTTTTGTGTAACCTGTTGTAGTATTGCACCCTGTCTGTGTTCTTTGTGTTGATACGACAAAGTCCATTTTGGGTAGCAAATCTAGTACACTGACATTTGTACAATTCAAACCATTGATCTAATGAGTCTCTGTGTAGAACTCGTTACTCCATTGCTCTTTATAATACCTCATTGTTGTTACTCCATTCAATTTTTATTGTTGTAATATCTTTGTTTTGATGTGGAACCTTTGTAAAAGAACCCCTGGTTCATAGGTATTTATAATCCTAGTTATCAATAAATAAATAGACAAATAAACAAACGGCTGACATAAAGACAAGATCATCATGGCGACGGCTAGTACATGAAAAGTACCTGTGGCATCCACAATGGAACAGGGGAGCAGTTAGCAGCCAGCTGCAGTGGTGAGAGGAGGCTGTGCTAGTCGCTGACCAAAGACTGGGAAGTGGGGGAGCGGGGTAGTGGGTTACACACTTGATGGGGTACGGGGTGGGGAGTGGGACCCTAGAGTACCAGGGAATAGGTTATGTTCATTTAGGAATGGCAATCAGTGACCAGGGAGTGTCCACAACACTATGGAAAATGGGTTTGTACATTTCGGTGGGAGACAGGGGAATGGATAGGGACCCTACACTATGAAAATACTTTTTTAACAGTACAGGTGGGAGATTGGTGAAAGGGGGAGGGACCCTATATTATAGAAATTATTTTGTAACAGTATGGGTGGGAGATCGGGGAAGGGGAGGCACCCTACACTATGGTACATATGTTTTCACATTATGGGTGGGAGTTGAGGGAACGGGAGTCACAGTACCACTGCAAACTTCTAGGGTTGCGTGGATTATCAACAGGTTTTTGCTGGGTGGAATTCCTTCCATGCAAAGGCCATCACAAATGGCCTTTGCATGGACTGCACCTTTTGTTAATGGGGTTGGGGGGATACAGAGGTCCCCTCCCCCTCATTTGCATTGCAAACCCCTCATTTAATTGCCCAGGCACAAATCAAGCCTGCCTGGGCAAGCTGGGCTTTGTTGATACCAACTCTAGGCAAAACTCATTTTGCCCCAGCCAAACTGGGTCTGCACCTGGACAATGTTTTCTGAATCTGGGCCCCAGAATCTTAACCAGTGGATTAGCAGTTACATTACCTCACTCCATTGTCCTGCAAAGAAACTTATGAAGTTCAAGCAGACTGCTTTAGCTGTCATGTGTTTGTTTCTGCATGCCAGATGGGTAAGTGAATATTTGATTAGGTTCAATAGAATTATCCCTATTCACTAATGGGGCAGAAGGTACAGATTAAAGGTGTGTACACTGCCCACGTACCTCTATGGTCCTGACAGGTACAAGGTGTGCAGTATGCATGACCGCATGCCCCTGCAGGGTGCCTGTCCACAGCCCTGACCCCCGGTGTGCAGGAGTGCATGGGGTGGCCCAGTGCGGAGGGATGGACCTGGGCAGGCATCCAATCGGATGCCTGACTCGGGTCCCATAGTGGAACCCTTGTGCCCATGTGGAGAGTGCACAGCACTGGAGCGGTGACATGTAAAGTGGCAACATTGCATGACTGATGGGGCACTTGCCTGATACTCTTCCCTAGCCCTCCCCATCACACTAGAGTGCTGGGACTGCACAGAGATCCATTGCCCATTCCCACCATGTCTGGCAGGTGAGGATCATGGGGGTGTGCACCGGGTTACTGTAGGGTACCAGCTGCTGTAACCTGGGCCCCCCGTGCCTAGCACTGCACACCTTAGTGAATGGTGCATAGTGCAGTTACATCCCAGACATGTCCCTGACCTCCGCTGGCATGGAGTTGCCCACAGGGCTAGAGAGTCTGGCACGTAAATGTCTTGTGCACACTTAGCTAATGCTGCCGGGGGTTCAAGGGATCCCTGATGCATGGTATTCATACCTAAGTTTGCCTTCGCACCTCAGTTATGTGGCACGTAGGCATATTTTTTTTTCATGCATAGGGCCCAATGTTTATAGAAGATCTTCTGATGGTCTAGTGATGTATGTATACATGTTTCTGTTGTGTAGAATCATAGTTTTGGAATGTACAGTATTTTGTTTTTTTTATTAAGTGATTCAAATGTTTTTCTTGTGTGAGCAACACTAAGGTTTTTGGTATTGAATGTTTTAATAGGCAGGTATGTTTTTTTCAAAGTTGTGAATGGATATCCTTCACAGTTTATGATTCTTGACCAATGTTACAATGTTGCAGTGTGGGGGTGTCATGTGGTTTTTAGTTTGTTTCCATGATTTATTTTTGATTTTGCTAGGTTGTTTGATTTGTATTGTGACCTTTTTGACTCAGAAGATATGTAATTAGCATATTGATCTTTTTGACCCTGACTGATGGTGCTTTCAATTAATGCACCCTTATGATGTCTTCTGAGCAGTGATATGTGCTAGGTTAACGTAGTACCACGTGACAGGGTCCTGACCAATGAAGATCCAGAATTGACCAGACCCCATTTTATGAAGTCCATTATAACATGGGTATGGAATTTCCTGTGTTCTGATTGGATGAGAAAGTTCTAAAGACATGTTGTTCAGGAAAAGAAATCAATGTGTTAGCACTTTTTCTGGCAGCCAGTACGCAGCTAAACTAGGTATCAATGCCTTCCAGAAAACATTTTTGTAAACATTTCTGGCAGCCATCTTTGCACAGTAAAAATCATAATTGCAGTTACCATAACAAACTGAAAAACACACTTTCTTAAACTAAGACACCATAGGCTAGATTTTCAAAGCCCCAAAGTTGATGCAAGGAGCCTGCATCAAACAGAATTTATGCAAGTGGTTCCTTGCATCAAGTATATGTGGCAGTTCTGATTTGTAACACCTGCTGCATCTACGTCAGGACCCCTGCACCAACCTGGCCTTGCAGTAGCATTGCACCCTACATGGGGATGTACCATGTCGCAAGGGGGCATGTGCCACTATGGAGCTACAACATCCCCATAATCAGGATTCTGAAAGCCCCATTGTTGCTGCAACAGCTGATAATTCCTAGACCAACCATGAGTTGGTCTAACTCCCTTTGCACCAGCTGGCCCTTAATGTCCATGCCACAATACCCCCAGCCACCCCAAAAGCTGACCTAGGGGGCCAGAGGGAGATATGGACATTGTGACGTGTACGCAATGTGAAAGTTTCAGTGCTAGCTTGTGTACTTGTCCCCAAAAGACTGCCTCATCTGATAGCATTTGAAAGCAGCACAAGGGAAATCACAGAGTTTGGAACTGTCTGATTTTGAAAACAGCACAAGGGAAGTCACAGAGTTTCGAACTGTTTGATTCTGAGACAGAGTTTGGAACTGTTTGATTTTGAAAGCAGCACAAGGGAAATCACAGAGTTTGGAACTGTCTGATTTTGAAAGCAGCACAAGGGAAATCACAGAGTCTGGAACTGTCTGATTTTGAAAGCAGCACAAGGGAAGTCACAGAGTTTGGAACTGTCTGATTTTGAAAGCAGCACAAGGGAAGTCACAGAGTTTGGAACTGTCTGATTTTGAAAGCAGCACAAGGGAAGTCACAGAGTCTGGAACTGTCTGATTTTGAAAGCAGCACAAGGGAAGTCACCGAGTTTGGAACTGTCTGATTTTGAAAGCAGCACAAGGGAAGTCCCCGAGTTTGGAACTGTCTGATTCTGAAAGCAGCACAAGGGAAATCACAGAGTTTGGAACTGTTTGATTTTGAAAGCAGCACAAGGGAAATCACAGAGTTTGGAACTGTCTGATTTTGAAAGCAGCACAAGGGAAATCACAGAGTTTGGAGCTCAGTGCTTTGGCTTCTCAGAAGAAACTAGAAGGGGGACAGGATCAGATCCACAGTACAGTAGCTTATTGTTGTTTTACATTGTTTCTTGTGGATTCTACTTGGTAGAAGGTTATTTCTTTTCTTTCTTACTACTAAGGGGCTAGAAGGGTATTGTTTGGGGCTGTTGGAATTTTGAAACCTGTTTTGGTAGCTATAAGTGGGCTCATTTGTTTGATTCACTGTGTGGCAGGCTGCATTTGTACAGGCCTATTTCTTCTGTTTTAAAACATAATTTGGTGTGATTTAACTGTGTCTGTTTCTTTGAATTGGAGACATATATCTTCTAATTCCAAGCCTATTTTGATGTGGACTGCTGCTCTGACCTTGGGATTACATCACAGAGCTGCTGCTCTTTGGTTTCAATTCAGGATTCTCTTTACAGAGAGTGGACTGCTGCTCTGACCTTGAGATTACATCACAGAGCTGCTGCTGTTTGGTTTCAATTTAGGAGCTAAACACTGGGTATAGTAAGAGGTGTTGAGTAGGAGGGGCACACCAGGAAAGGAACAGCAGCAAGTGAAGAGGTGACTGCTCTTTCAGTGGAAGGGAAGTAAATGCAAATCTAGGAGCTTTCATTATTACTTCTTCACATTGATATTGCATTGGGGAAAGGAGGAGTAGGAGTTTGAAGAAGGTTGTGCAATGGCTACTTAAAGCCTGTTTTTGAGTGTGGATAGGAAGGATAGGAATATAAAATGCAGTTGCTCAATATATCTAAACGTGTGCAACAAAGGAGGTAAGGGAAATAAAGAAAATGTTTTGCACTGATAGAGGAGGGAGAGGGGAGACTTGGGGGAGTGTTTGGTATCCTGCATCTGGAAGGGTGGGGGGTCGCTGGTGGGCAATGACAGCAATGGGTAGGGTGGTAGGC
The DNA here is from genome assembly GCA_016271365.2 of Neoceratodus forsteri. NCBI lineage: Eukaryota > Metazoa > Chordata > Ceratodontiformes > Ceratodontidae > Neoceratodus > Neoceratodus forsteri. Next base: position 1,433,510,755 of record CM028131.1, on the reverse strand, counting down.
TGCAACAACTGCGGTGCACCAATCTTTCTAAAAATTGCCTGGAGTGTGGGAGGATGTTTAGTGTGCAACCACATAGAAAAACTTAGAAAGGAGATTGAGGGTCTGCAGGAGGAACTAAGACAGGCAAGGCAGATTGGGGGTGGGTTTAGCCCAATACTGGAGGGAGGAAGAAGGGGAGATGAGGGAGGGTGATTTAAGCCAACAGTGGTGAGGAGAGGATCAGAAGAAGGGAAGCAGAGACAAAGGGGCCCAGGCCAGGAAGAACAATTGCCGGGGAAACCAGGTCAGGAGACAAAAGACAAATGGAAGGAGGAGATAGGGACTTGTGAGGGGAGGCGAAGAAGTGGCAAAAGTCATAGAGTGGAAAGGAGAAAACAGGTTGCTATGAAGAGAGAGGGAGCAAGCATTTTTGAAGGGCCTTCGGAAAATAGTTGTGCACTGCTAGAGAGGAAGAAGGTGGAGGAGGGAAATGATGAAATTAGAGGAGTAATTGATAAATGCCTGGACCAAACTGGAGCGGGGGGAAGTTCTGCTGGGAGAATTGCAACAGGGGTAAAAGGGAAATAATGTGCAGGAGGAAGAAGAGGAGCTGGAAATGAGAGAGGGAGATGAATGGAAGCAAGCAGGGAGTAGAGGGTGGAATCTTAGTGCTGGGGACTCAATACTAGAGAGTTAGGTGGGTAGCAAGGGGGAGAGGCATAAGTCGTATTTGGGTGGAGGCCATGCCAGGAATGACAGCGGAAAGGGTGGGACAGTCTGTTCTGAAATATGCTAGAAGGGTAGGGACAAGCCTCATTTAATTATACATCTTGGGACAAACAACCTGGCTGACAAGACAGTAGATGCAGTCCAGAGGAGGTTTGAGGAACTAGCACAATTATGTGAGGGAGCAGGAAGATCAGTAATTTTTTCAGAGATACTTCTGGTGCCAAAGGCAAGCACAACAAGGAAGCTGAGAATAGAGGAATTTAACGGATGGCTAAGAACCTGGTGTTGTGCTAAAGGGTATGGGCTGTTGGGGGAGGTGGGGAGGGACCTGGGAGGACAGTAGTCTCTATGCCAAGGGCAGACTACACTTGAGTGAGGAGGGAAAGAAAGTGTTGAAACAGAGGATGGAGGAGTACATAAAGGAAGTTTGGAATTTAAACTAGGAGTGGGTGGTGGCAGTTGGGGAAGACATATGCAGAGACCACAGGTTGGGAAATCACATGAGCTTACCCCCCATAACAGTGACAAAGGACAAATAGCAAGTACTGTTGGTGATGCTAGGAAAGGAAGGTAGGATGGGAGGGGGGGAAGGGTGGAAGGTGGTTACCCTTAATGCTAGGAGCCTTGGGAGGAAAACTGCAGAGTTACAGGTTCTCATGGCAGAGGGAGAGGTGGACATTGCAGCCATCACAGAAACATGGGCCACCCAATACAATGACTGGGACCTGTCTGTACCAGGGTACAGGTTATTTCGTAGGGACAGGGTGATTGGGAAAGGAGGGGGGTGGCACTATATGTGAAGGAAGGACTGAAGTGTGTAAGGGAGGAAGGGGAGGAGGGTAGTACAGAGTCACTTTGGATGCAAATCCAGGATTCCAGAATAGGATTCTTAGAATGGGAGTGGTGTACAGGTCACCATCTCAGATGGAGGAGTTAGACAGGAACTAGCGGGACAGATCAGGAGGACCTGCAAAAGGGTAGTGTGGTGATTGTGGGGACTTCAACATGCCAGGATTGGACTGAGCACCCAACAACCAGGAACAGAAGGGAGCAGGTACTGATGGATGCCTTCCAGGACAGCTTCCTGCTGCAAATGGTCAGTGAACCAACCAGGTTGAGGAATACCCTTGACCTTGTGCTGGCAAATGGGGACTGTGAGAGAACTTGTAGTGGAGGTACAGCTGTCAGGGAGTGACCACCACTCAGTATGGCTCACATTGGATATGGGCAAGGAAGGAGTGGAATCTGGCACAATAGTGCTGGACTTCAGGAGGAGCCAACTTTGGGAGAATGGGGGAAGTGGTAAAATGGTACCTGGCCAGAATTCAATCTAGTATGGACACTAACCAGAGGTGGGAGCTCATAAAGCTAGGGATAGTGGAGGCAACAAAACCTGCTGCAAAGCCCAGAGCAAGAAGGCTAGAGCTAAGAAACCAATCTGGTTGAGCAAGGAGGTCATGGAAAAGGTAAGGAGGAAAAGAGCTGCCTTTAGAAGTACAAGAAAACAGGGAGGGAGAGGACAGGGAGGAGTACTTGACAGAATCGAAGGAGGTGACAAGGGCAGTAAGGCCAAAAGCATCTCACGGAACTCAAGCTAGCACAAGGCATTAGAGGGAGAAGGACTTCTTTAAGTACATCAGGGAGAAAAGGAGCTGTAAGGACCACATAGCAAGGATTAGGAAGGAGGGGGGTTGGGTGGAAGCAGGGTGCGATAAGGCGGAAGCACTAAATGAGTACTTCTGCTCAGTATTTACTAAAGAGAAGAGGGGGGTGACACCCAAGGTGGGAGAAATGGCAGAAGCAGGGTGGGAAGTGGTGACAGATGGGGAAATCATGGAGAGCAGAGTTCGAGAGGGTTTGAAGGCACTGAGGGTGGACAAGGCGCCAGGCCCAGATGGCATCCACCCCAGGGTACTGAAGGAGCTGGCAGAGGTCCTTGCAGGACCTTTGGCAGACTTATTTAATGCCTCACTACATTCGGGGTGTGTACCTCAGGACTGGAGGATGGCTCATGTGATGCCCCTCCACAAGTGTGGCCCCAAGGATGAACAGGGAAACTACAGACCAGTGAGCCTCACATCCATTGTGGGTAAGCTAATGGAGACTATCCTGAAGGAGAGGCTGGTTGCCCTCCTAGAGGCCAAAGGACTACAGGACAGCAGACAGCATGGTTCATCGTGGCAGATCCTGCCAAACCAACCAGGTCGAGTTCTATGACTGGGTAACTAGAGCAACTGGACAGGGCCATGCAGTGGATGTCCTGATCTGGACTTCAGTAATACGTGAGACTCAGTGCCACATGGAGAGGCTGGGAAGGAAGTTAGTAGGCACAGGGTGGGTGCAAAGCTGGTGAGATGGGTAGGAAACTGGCTGCAGGGAAGGCAACAGAGGGTGGTGGTGGGTGGGGAGCTCTCACACCAAGGGCAGTGACAGTGGTGTTCCACAGGGCTCAGTGTTGGAACCAGTGTTGTTTGGGATATTCATTGCAGACATATCATGGGACATCAAGAACAAGATCAGTCTGTTTGCTGATGATACCAAGGTAAGGCGCGGTGGTGGATGACCTAGGGGATGGCAGGGTTGCAGGATGATCTGGCAAAGCTTGAAACCTGGTCAGACACCTGCCAACTGGGCTTTATACATAGATACATAGATACATAGACAGTGTCGGCAGATAAGGGCCTATGGCCCACCCAGTCTGCCCATTTGAGCTTGTAAGTTCGGTTTGTTTTCCTAGAAGTCTTTTGCCCCTAACCCCTGACCTCCAGAATTCCTTTATGTCTATCCCATGCAATCTTAAATCCCGTGATTGTTTCAGCCCCCACCACTTCCTCTGGCAGGGTGTTCCACTTGTCCACCACCCGTTCTGTGAAGAAATTCTTTCTCATGTTTCCTCTGAATCGTCCTCCTCCAACTTCATCCCATGCCCTCTAGTCCTGTAACATCTTTTCACTTAAAAATAGTGTTTTCCTGCACCCTGTTCCTCCTGTAAGATACTTGTATGTCTCTATCATATCCTTCTCTCCTTCCTCTCCTCCAGGAGTACATGTTCAGTTCCTTCAACCTGTCTTCATAGGACTTGTGATGCAATCCATGCACCATCTTTGTTGCCCTCCTCTGAACCTTCTCTACCCTGTCTATGTCCTTACATAGGTATGGTCTCAGAACTGTACACTGTACTCCAGGTGGGGCCTCACTAGTGTCTTGTATAGCGGAATTATGACCTCCCTTTTCCTGCTGGTGATGCCCCTGCCTATATATCCCAGCATCCTATTTGCTTTACCTGCTGCCTTGTCACACTGTTTTCCTACCTTGAGGTCATCAGAGATGATAACCCCAAGATCCCTTTCCTGCTTGGTGCATGCTATATCCTCACCCCCCAACTGATATATTGTGCCAGGATTTTTGTGCCCCATATGCATTATCTTGCACTTCTTTGCATTGAATTTCAACTGCCAAACCCCTGATCATTCGTCAAGTTTCTGCAGGTCGCTTCTCATTCTGTCTACACCCTCAGGTGTGTCTACTCTGTTACAGAGCTTTGTGTCATCAGCGAACAGTGAAATTCTGCCTTCTAGGTCCTGCGCAATGTTACTGATGAAGATGTTGAATAGGACCGGTCCCAGCACTGATCCCTGTGGTACCCCACTGGTCACTCTTCCCTCTGTGGAGTGACAGCCATTTACCACCACCCTCTGTGTCCTGCCACCCAGCCAGTTACCTACCCACCACACTACTGTCCTGCCCACACCCATATTCCCAAGTGCAAGGTGCTGCATTTTGGGATGAAGAACCCAAGGAGGAGTTATCAGCTAGGGGGAGTGCAGCTAGCCCAGACAGAGGAGGAGAAGGATCTGTGTGTGCTCATTACAGGGTCAATGGACAACTCGGTTCAATGTAGGAAGGCAGCTGCAAAGGCCAACAAAATGCTGGGTTGTATTGCAAGGGGTATATCCTCAAGGAGGGAGGAGGTGATTCTGCCACTGTATAGGTCATTAGTTAGACCACACCTGGAGTACTGCGTGTAGTACTGGCATCTGTATCTGAAGAGGGACATTAAGTTACTGGAGGGGGTGCAACGCAGAGCGACAAAGATGGTCAAGGGGCTGGGGGACTTATCATACGAGAGGAGGTTGAAGGAGTTGAACATGTACTCACTGGAGGAGAGGAGAGACAGGGGTGATATGACTGAAACCTTTAAATACATGAAAGGAATAAACAAGACAAGTACAGGGGGCTGTTCAAAGTAAGGGAGGGGAGGGACACCAGGGCCATGATATGAGACTGGAGCAAGGAAGGTTCAGGAGGAGATGAGGAGACACTTTTTACAGAGAGGTGGTGGCTGGGTGGAATGCGTTACCTCCTGAAGTGGTATGCAGTAGAACAGTGGACTGCTTCAAACGAGGATGGGACAGGACAAGGGGGAGGGTTAATGAAGGGGAAGGGTGGAAGGGAGGGGCAGCTGCAGAATAAGGGGTGCTAGCTGCACATTCGAGCAGACTTGATAGACCTCTAGGCCTTTATCTGCTGCCAAATTTCATATGTTCGTATGTTCGTATGATATCGGTCCTTCACCCCCACCCCATTGCACACGTTTTCATCCCCAATGCTGCAATAGTGACATATTTTTTGGTTTTTGCAATTTACTATGCTTTTTGCCACACATTCACAAGGATGAGCCCCACACAGAACTCCAGATGCCCCTGAGACCTATTGCTCGGTGGCCCAGATCCTAGGCTTGCCCTCTACTGGGTGAGACCACCAGCAGGCCCTGCGGACTTGAAGTTGGGGCTCCAGCAGGCTTCCATACCTGAGGAAACCCCCTTCCTTACCCACCAGGGCAGGGCGGTGGGACTGGGACATATTGGTGGAACATGTTGATAAGTCATCGTCGGGGCTAGGGGATGAGCAGGCACTGAGCGAAGCATCATAGAGGGAGAAAGCCTATTTTTAGAAGTACCGGCCTCAGAGAGGAGGAATGTGCAATGACACCTATCTGTTCCTCCACACAGAAAGGTAGGCACCGGTGATTGTGAACACCCCAGCCTCTGCCAGAGGTCAGCATTTCATTGGACACTCAGCCCATCCTCCCCCCGGAGAAGTAGAGCAGTCACTAGGATGCTCAATCCTTCTCGCCTTGGCAAGACCTCTGACTCCTAGGTCCAGTCCCAAACCTGGGTCATCTATGTCATGAGTGGACATCCAACCACTGCACAGGTGAGCCGGCATAATAGTGGCATACTTAAAATAAACACTGACTGTACTTTTGCCTTCCACATGTGTTGTATGGTAGTCGGTGGGTTGCCAGCTCTCTGGCAGCTGCCACAAGCCTGTCTGCAGCTTACAGCATTCCGCTGTGATGCACTGTTTCTTTGATATAGCTGGCATCTTGTGACAGGCCTGGGGAGTTTGGTGCCGGGACCCTGTTTTTTCTAAAATTAGGCGTAAGGTCCCTGTTGCACCCTGAGATTGTAATAGCCCTAGATCAATGCAGTTTGTGTCAGTCAACATGGTCTTTGAAAACTGAGCACCATTTCTCATAAAAAATAAATAAATATTTTTAAAAAAATGAAACACTGTTATTCCACTGTTTTGTTATTATCTTTTCTAACTTTCAAAATCAGGCCTTAGTTCTTTGGCACTGATTTTCTTCAATCTCCCTGCTCACTGACACAAAAGCAACCAACCTGCCTGAGGTGTTTCCCAACAGCATTACACTCTCAGTGCAAGTCGAGGAAGTTACACACCACTTAACCACCCCACTTCCCCGAAACAGTATTGCTCATTCATTACCTTTAGTAACCTTGGTATTGATCATAGCTGCTGTCAGCCTTCCATCCCAGTAGGTTCTACAACAGCATTCCATATGGTAAAAGGTATAAAGATGATCAGAGTTGGCTGCAGAGTAGATGGGAGTGAGGAGAGTATCACAGTGAGCTACTAAGTGAGTGGGAGAAAGTACACAGAGCCGCTTTTTCTCTCTCTCTCTCTCTTTTTCTCTCTCTCGCTCTCTCTCTCTCTATGTCTCTGTTTCTCTCTCTCTCTCTGTCTCTCTCTCTCTCTCTCTCGTGCTCTCTCTCTCTCTCTCTTTTTCTCTCTCTCTGTCTCTTTAAAAGGCCAGTACATACACGGATGTAATGGGATTCAATTTAAAACAGTTTTTTTCTGAATTATATATAAGTTACAGGCAAAAATCAGGAGAATGATTGGTAGGGGAGTGGGAAGAGAATGCTGACCATGGAACCTGAACTACACTCCTATGTGCTTGAAGGCACTTGATGCAAGTGCCTCATGCCATACAGCTAGAGATGGGCAAAGTTGGGAGTCTTCGATCCATGAATTAATCCATGAATTTAGCACAATTTCAGGATTAATTTGCTTCCGCAGATTGAGAAGTTTCACCCATGAGTGGAAGATCTGCCCATGAAGTGTAGAATTTCACCCGGGAAGTGTGGCATGTCACATGTCATTTGTAGAATTTTGCCCACAAATGGTGGAATTTCACCCACAAATGGCAGAATTTTGCCATTTGTGGGCAAAATTCTGCTATTTGAGGGCAAGATTCTGCACTTTGTGGCAAAATGTCACCCAAAAAACTAACTAAGTCAGTTAGGTGAATTTTGAGCCTAGGAGGAAAACTTTGTGGATTGCTTCGAGGAAGTGAATTGTTTGACTTCGCTGGAATGTCACCATCGAAGTTAATCTTCACTGCATCTTTACTCACAACTAGAGATGTGTGAAATCTGCAAAATTCACTCCGTGAGGTAATTCATGAATTCTCAGATTTTGCGGAGCTATTTCATAAAATTTGTGGCTGTGAATTTCATGGATTGCACCACAAAACACAAAATTTTGCCAGCGAATTTCATTCTTCGCCCATGAAATTCATACTTCACAGTAAAAAAGCTGTGAATTTTGGTGAAACTTTTGTGCAGATCACACAAATCGAAGTTCTGAAGTTTTTCAAAAACTCCACAGATTCTGCTAAGCATGAATTTTCTGCATTTTGTGTGAAATTTGGGGGTGAAGTTTAACTTTGCAACATCTCTCCTAGCAACACATCTGGATATGTGGTAAAGGAGAAGAAACCAACACCCTGTTGTGTCTTATTGCTTACTTGAGCACTAGCTGCATAGTTATAGGAATCAGGCCATCAGACGCAGTCTTCGGAGAAGTGATCCAGGAGGCAGCAGACCATAACAGCTGCACTTAGAGTAGAATTAAGAAAGAGCTAGGAGGGGTCAGTGGCAATGGCAGGAATCAGCTGTGAAGTCTCCAAGAAGAGTTTTGAAAGAGGAGGTGGAGGTGGAGGTGACAGACAGGATAGGAGGGGAGAGAGTAGACCAGCTGCCTGAACTGCAAAGGATTTTGTACTGAGGAATGGAGAGTGAGTGGGAGTGAGTGTTACTCGACAAATTTAATTTTAATGAGTCATTTCTGCTAGCTGGTATAAGTGCATCTGTAGGGTGACAATAACATTGCATTCACAACTATAGTTCAATGTACAGAGCTGCCATCTACTGTACAAGGGCAACATCTCATATCACAAAATTAGTAATCACTGGAAATACAAGAGAGCCTAGCTACAGTAGGTACCTTGAATACCCACTCCTAGAGCTGAGCAGAATATGGAATTCTGCTAGAAGAATTCATATGGGATGGCAATTGTGCTTCTGAAATGCTTTTTACAATTTTTTTTTTTTAATTCAATGGAATTCCCAAAAGTATGACTATGTAATCTGCAGAATCATGTAATCCTTTATGGTTTGTGGAAGGTAAACCTGCAGTTTATGTAAATCACGGAATATGATTCTGCAGTTAACATTCTATCTTTAAAATTCTGGAATTTCACTTCCCAAAGAACTGTACAATTCCTCACATCTCTAACCATTACTCTGACTCCCCCCACCCCACCAACATTGGGATAAACCACATTCCAATTTAATTTTCTGGGTTCAAATTTGCAAAAATGCACACACCCACCTAATGAGAATTGAATGTAGAGTGAAGCCCAACACAGTGAAACCTAGTTCTGCAAAACTCTGAAGCAGAAATACTGCTGGAAACAAAGCAATTGCAATGGGATTTAACCCCGTTGTTATGCAGGAACTGTGAAAGTGCATTTCATCCTGGCAGGTTCCACTGCATTTTCATGCCATACTCTGCATTTAACAAACTGTGATACATTACATTAAAGTACTTACCATAATCTAGGAAGTCCACATCGGTAGTTAGTTCATTTTGTTCAGTTGAATCATCATTGTGGTACCTAGAAGGAGATAGGAAAAAGAGCTTTTGCTTATTTGTTTTGAAAAAGACAAGACTTTCCAGGTATGCTAACATTACAGTACCACATGGATTACTCCTTCATATGCAACTGAACTGTATACCCTTAGTCTGCTGACTGGCAAGAATTACTATTGGCCCCTCTGCTAAGTAGAGAGGGCTGCCCAGGGATCACTGATTTAACTGTGTTATGAAGGGAACAGACATGTTTCAGCATAACAAAGTTCATAGTCTGCTCTGAATAACAGTCAACAGCAGGGGTTTGGGGCATAAGGGAAGCATTGCTTTATGCTACTGGACAGCAGCTCCTTAAAGTGGTTTTCCAAGATTACATTTTAAATTAAACAGTATAGATTGGTGATTACCTCACTGTACAAAATTAACAATTATTTTTGAAGCCAGGACAGGGTTGAAAGGGATTGTATTTTGGCCATAATGAGTTGGCCAGTCAATCCCTTCCTCTTCCTTGTGATCCACCCCATGCTCAGATATGTAGTGATGTGTTCCCAGGAACAGTGTAGGGTGTGCCCCATTGAAGCTAATGCACTATTGCATGACTTACTTAGTTTTTGTTGACTGGGTCAGTGCACTAGACAGATTCTGCCTATTTTCAGGCATGACCCAGGGGAGGGGGATACAGATGAATGCCAACTGACCTTGACCTAGATTAAGCTTTTGGTGGTATTTTTAGTGAATGGGGGGAAATTTGGCCAGGGCACTGGGGAAAGTCCCCTACTGAAATGTATGGGGAACCCTTGGCTGTTCTTGGAAATGGCCAGTAGTGGAGAGGGAGATAATGGCTGCTGTAGACCAGGCCTCATCCCCTGACCTTGTCTTGCAAAAGGCTACAAACTATAAGGATTCAGAATGGATTGGTACATTTCAGGAATCTCCAGGGATTATTGAAGATATCTTCATCTCTTTAGAGGACCTGAGCTCTTTAAATGACATGCAGATGGAAGAAATTGTTACTGAGTCTTCGATAAACCTTGAGTTAAAAAAACAGAAAGTTAAAATCCAAGACCAGCTCATGGAGGCAGAGAAGTCCTTTGAGCAATACAAGAGGAAACTGCAGCTGTGATGGAAAGAGCTGCTAACTGCAAAAAAGCCTTGACAGTGGGCGTGTCCAGAAAGACTGTGGGATGAATGATGCAGCTAACTTTACAGAAAAGGCCGAGAAAATGTGTTCACCTAATTTACAGGTACCTAAACAACCCTTACAGTGTTCCTTGAAGCAAACTATAGAGGCAGCAGGCAGTAGTAGCACCACTGGTGTGTGCCAAATGTCGCAGGGTTTAAACAAAGAAAAAGGTTTAGAGAACAAAGAAATTATTGTTGACAGCATGACTGGGAACGTGTCACAAAAAATGCTGGTTGATAATGTGCAACAAGATCTGATTTTAGAGGGCCAAAGAAAGGAAGGGTATCAAGGAGCAGAAAAGCTGCAAGAACAGGATATGGGGCTAACAACTGAACAAATGGAATCTCACAATGAGCTTCAAGCTCAGGACCACGAGCTTCAGGGGGAAGGAAATATTATTTTCCAAATGTCAAAAAACACACAGAATGATGCAACAGTGTTTTCCTTCTCAGGGAGAGGAAAAAAAGAGGGATCCAAACAAGAGAGCAAATTAAAAAAAGAAGCAGTGACTTTAGCTAATAGAAAGTTGCCTTATGCCACTTCAAAAATGACTCATGAAGGCTCCTCTCATACTAAAGAGGTTCCTACAGGTCTCTCCACATCAGAGGCAATTCAAAAGGCTTTTACCCTGCAAAAAGACTTTTTAAATCTTTTGATCAATTTGCTCAATGGTCACCAGAAACTTCCCTTTCAGAGGCAGGCTGGAAAAAAATGCCTTCAGGCCAGTGGTTGCTAGACCCAGATTGGCAAGACCCCATATTAACTATTACCCCAGAATGTCACCCAAGGGTGCAGGAACAAATTCCTGTGGAACAAACTCCAGTTTCAAAAGAACTGGAACAGTTACCCTTCAAGAAATTAGCAGTAAACAATTCGGGAATGGAAAATACTTTGGTCATGGGAAAAACTATGGAACCTGAACCCATCCCCTCCAACCCAACATATAAGTGGAAAAGGCGATATGAACACAAGTAAGGAAGGTGTTCCAACTATAACAGAATGAAAGGAAAGCACATCGGGGATGGACCCCCCTCCCCAGAAACCCCTATTACAGGATCTCTTTTCAAACTCCAGGAAGGAAGCAGCACCAAGAAGAAACTTGGTGTGGATTCGCTACAAAGGAGGACTGGAAGTCAGGCCTGACCGACAGTATGTGGGGTGAATACTACTTAAGGAATCCCTGAAATTTTCACCAAAAGAAATATTTTCTTTTATTAACATATCCGGAGAAGGCAGTTTCGCCATAAGCTTTAGAACAGCCTGTGCATTAGAAATGTTTTGGTTGAATTATAATGCAGTTAAGTTTTCTCCTCTGTGGTCCCCCTTTTTTGTTATACCTCTAACTAAGCCCCTGATAAAGTATGTTACCATAATGTTCCGCAACAAGGGGGTATATGTAGTTGATATCTCATACTGGTTATCCTTGAAATGCAAGGTGTTGAGTGAGTCGGAGGCTGTGTTGGATTCAGAGCAATTCTGGATGGGTGGGTGGAAATATAGGGTAAAACTCCAGCAGGGGGAAGGCAATATACAGCATGTTCCAAACTCCTTTTCACTGGGAAGGGATGGGGGTATATTTTTACTCAGGTCAGCCCCAAGCATGATACAGGTGCGGGGCCTGAACACACTTCTCTAGCATTTGCAACAGGTCCAAGTGTGATAATTGTGGTGAGGTGGGTTATATTTCCATGCAATGAATGAATTTCACAAAATGTGACCTTTGTGAAGAGCCAGGTCACACTTTCCCCAAATGCCCTTGGGCAGCAAAAAATAAGTCCAGTGAGCAGTCCTGAATTATTAATCCAGAAAGTGCAGGAAGCAGCCATGAATGCCCCAACAGGAAGGGGGAAGATCAAGGTCATGATCCTGCCCAGGCTCCCCGGGGCCCTCCACAGTTACCCCCTAGGATAGAGGAACAGCTTGAAGATACAATAAAAGTGGTTAAAGCATTTTGTGGCAAGAAGACACTACAGGGGCAATCTAAGGTAATGGCGGAGCCCCCAGGTTCTGTGAGGACTTTGCAGTGGGCAGATCATCCACCGGTCTGCTATAATGATGACCCTGTACAGGTTTCAGTAGTGATAGAACCAGTTGTCAGCAACAGACAGGCATTACCTCAAAGGAGGGTGACAAGGAATTCAAAACTGCTGCTCCCAGTAGAAGCTCAGAAAATGGAGGTCCGTAACCCCTTCGCTATTCTAACACCTATGGAGCAGGAATCAGACATGGAGGTGGTATAGACTGATCATTCTACAGTGGTAGAGCAAGGAGAAAGGTGTAATTGAAGGAATAAAAAGGGGAAAAGAAGAAAAAGAGGAAGAAAGGCCCTTAAACACCTCCAGAGTTGACATTAAGTGTAGTCTGTTGCAATTGCCACAGTTTATTGAACCCTCTTAAGAGGCAGGCTATTTTTGGACACTTTAAGAACTTAAACATTGATATTGGGTTTCTCCAGAAGACATGAATGAGCACAGCTGACCAGCTTAGAAGATTTAAAGCAGAATGGAGGGAAGGTCCCTTCTTCTGGTTCTTTGGCCTTGATAGGGCGGATGGTGTGGGCATAGTCTTTAGCTCCTTCATCTTCCAGATGTCCAGAATTATGGACCTGGTACTGGGGTGGCTTCTAATAGTGGATGGGTTTTGGAATCAGCTCCCAAATAGACTGATAAACACTTATGGGTCACAGACAAAAGCGGACAGAGTAGCTCCATTGGCATTGGCACAGCCATACTTATGTACCATCTCCAGCATAACCTGGGGAGGAGACTTTAATTGCAGTATGCCATCTCTAAATAAAGCTTGTGAGACTAAGACGTATTGTGATGCAATAGCCTTGAAGAAATGCATAGACAAGGGTAATCTCTTGGACTGTGCACAGTACCAGTCTTTGGGACCCCAATATACATTTCGTAATGGAAAGTTAAATTCCAGAATAGACCATGTGTTTGTTTCTAAAGACCTAAGCCCCCCAAACCTACAAATACATCTGGTAGAATTTTCAGACCATTTATTTTTAAAAGACACCTTCCAATCGGCACTTAGTACAACAGGTCAGCACAAAAAGTAAAAGATGAACACGTCATCACTGGAGAGCCAGTGGTTCAGAAACAAAATATTTAATTTACTTTTGTCACGGGTATCAGTTAGTGATCTATATGATGACATAGGGGATTGGTGGCTAGATGTAATAGAAGATACTGTATAAAGGAATGGTTTCAGTGGTTTTGGAAAACTGGGAAAGGAACACATTTTTGCAGTATCTAAAATTAAGGGCAAGGTTGCAAGCATTATATTCAGTGGAGGTCAATTTAAATGACAATACAGAAATTGAGCCATACCTCTCAACCTTTTGTCCCCCAAATGTGGAACACTGCCTGTCAAAATGTGGAACAAATGGGCAAAATGTGGAATACTTACTCAAATCTTTACCTAAGAAGCTCAAAACACTGTTAAAATGTTACATTTATGCTTAGAAGTCTGTTATTAATTGAATAATTTATTTTTTTCCATCATTTACTATGGATGTCTGCTTTAAAATGTTGACTTTGAATGTAGAACAAGTCCTCATAATGTGGAACAGGGAGTTTTTTTTGAAGTAAAATGAGGAACGTTCCTCGTAATGTGGTACAGTTGAGAGGTATGAATTGAGCAGATAAAAGATGCTATGAAGTTATGTCAGTGTGATAGGGCAAAGACATTGATGGCAGAAATGCAATATGGAACAAAAAAATCACCCCGGGAGACCCATACGAAACCTGCAAAACAAAAATGGATGCAATGGTCATGGACCAGTTAATAACTGAACAAGGAAGGAGGGTAGATTCGGAAGAAGGGATATACAAAGAAGTGAAAGATTTTTTAGATTCTCATGATATGCACAGGCCACTATCAGAACATGATACACATGAATATTTGCAGGGTACAAAAGTCCAGCTGTCAATAGCAGAAAGAAATAAATTAACAGAACCTGTAACGGTGGCAGAAATTGAAAGAATTATTACATCCTTGAAAACTGGGACATCACTAGGACTGGATGGTATTCCCTTTGAATTTTATAAAGTATTCCCAACAGTATTAGCTGTCTATTAGTAATTTTTTCATCTTTTATCAAGGAAGGGAGGATGCCAGGCCCCTTTACTTAAGGGCTATTGGTCTTATTTTTTAGGGGGGCGGAGGAAGGGCCTGGGGAATTGGAGGCCAATCACCCTGCTGAATGCAGACCTTAAAATACTGTCACAATTATTGAATGCTAGGTTAAAGAAAGCAGCACACAAACTGATCCACCCGGCCCAGTTTAGTGGGGTTCCGGAAAGAAAATTTCAGCAGGCCCTAATGGTAGTGTGAGATGTGATGGAGAGTCACAATGGAAAAGTGAAACAGGGTTGTATTTTATCTTTGAATGTCTCTAAAGCATTCCATAGAGTCCACCTGTCCTTTCTTTTCTTGATTTTGCAGCATTATGGGATCCCAATGGAGTTTATTAATAAAATCAAACTACTTTATAAGGGAGCAACTATTCAGCCTGTAATAAAAAGGAAGCAGATGGAAGGAATAGCAGTGCATACAGGGGTTAGACAAGGGTGCCCCCTTAGCCCCTTACTCTACAGCTTCTCATTGGACCCCTTAATCAGGAACTTGGACAAGACCCAAAGTTGGGGTGGTTTGCAAGGGCCCATTGGTACAAAAGAAATAAAGGTTCAGTCCTTTGCAAATGATATTTGCTTATTCATGACAAACCCAGAACAGATCACAAAACCGTTAGGTCAGTTAAAAGAGTATGCCAAAGTTGCAAATTCCAAACTAAACTTGAAAAAATTTAAAGGCCCCTTGTTGGGGGGGGGGGGGAAACAAGCTCTGGAAGTATGGGACTAAATCCAGATATCTTCAATCCTGCAAAAAATCCTGGGAATCCTATTCGGGCCCCGAAACAACCCTGTTGAAAATTGGGATATAGTCTTAAAAAGGGTCAAATTGAAAGTAAGTCATTGGAAGGCTTGGAGGCTCTCCAAAATAAAGAGAATACAGATTATTAAAAGATTCTTGGTGCCTTCATTATTGTATATAGCTATGATTATTCCTGTTCCCTTAGCCATGGAAATTAGGATATATTCCTGTTTCTTTCAAATGGTTTGGGGCAGCAGATTGAACCGAATTAAACGATGCTTCACATACTGTATCTGCCCCAAACCCAGGGAGGCTGGGTATAGTAGACCCACTCCCTTTTTTCCTAAGCTTATTTATTGTACAGAACTTGAAAATAGGACTTAACCCTTCCAGTAGCCAGCATTATGGGTGGTTCAATGGGACTATGGTAACATTTTTTGACATCTGGATAGAAGAAGGCCTGCCAAAATATAACACTAGATGGTGGATTCCAGAGTATATTAAGCCAGTGGTGAGGAAACTGTATCCTTGGGGTTTATCTACGTCACTTCTTAGAGATAAGACAGGAAAACAGCTGTACCACGATATACTGAGTGTTATCCATCCAAAAGAACCAGTCTTTAAAAATTGCCCACAAATATTAAATAAGGGGGTTGTAAAACAGTTGAATAATAAATGGATACTGGTTCATATGTGGGAAATTTTGTGGTTGGGGGTGTATGCCCAATTGCAGACTAGAGGGAAGGCCAAGCAGAAAGTTTTAGAACAAAGGAATTGTTCATATCCAGATTGTCAGAATCCAGAGGAGACAATGGAACATTTTTTGTTCACCTGTTCATTTGCTAAATAGCTATGGATCTTCTTAGCCAGAGAGTGGAGCTTACCTTGATTACCTTCTCTGACTTATGAAGAACTAGTCTTGGCCCACTGCCCCATGCTTCACAGAAAATATTATCAAAGCACCTTAGAAGTCTTTTTTTGTTGTTTAAAATACTATTTCTGGCAGGCAAAATGCCAATGAGTGCTACAGCAGAAGAGGATGTATCATATCACCTTCCAATCCATGGTAGAATCTGCATTAAATAAGGTATATATGAGAGATATGGGGTCTTCAACAAAGTGGGCGGTCCTTAAATGGTGGAAGGGCTTGATGGGTTTTATTAAATTTAAATGAAAACCCTAGAAGAGAGAGAGAGATCCATTAGGGGAGTGAAACCTCTTTTAGATTACCCAGAAAAATCAAGTTGGGAACCAGGGATAGCAGCGTTAAAGAATAAGGATCTTACTCTGTGTAAAGGGGGATTGGCTAGGAAATGGTCTCTTGGAGAGATCATAAGAATTCGTGCTGAGTACATGATGTAATTTATCTTTTAGGTTTGTAATTATTATTTTGGTTTTTTTCTTTTTTCTCCCAAATCCTTTCTTATGTGTCTTAACACAGAGGTGTAGCTATTTTATTTATGTTATGGTTCATATTGTCTGGCTATGCATTAACATAGGTTGAAATGTATTGTTATTGATATTACTATAAGATCAATTTGGGGCTCTTCATATTTAACTGAATTTAACTTGGACAAATGTATGAAGGTAATACTTATCTGATTTCTTGTATCTTATACTCGTATATTATTTTGTGTGACTTACACTGTTTGTAATGGTTTGGTTTTGATGTTATAATAATAAAAAATTCCCCTCCTCTTTTTGAGAGGTGCTTTGGGATCATTACCATCCACCTGAACAGGCAGATGGGACCTTGGTTTAACAGCTCATCCTTTAGATGGCACCTCCTGAGTGCAGCACCCCCTCATGCTGCACTACAGTGTCAGTATTGAGATATTAACTCAAGTGTCTGGTGTGGGGATAGAACCCACAACCTTCTGATCTCCTATCCTTAGAGGCAAGTATGCTACCTGTTGAGCCACTGACACTAGTATATATAACACATGGGCAGATTTTCTATTGGCTGGATGCAGCACTTGCATCTGTATTTTGGATGCATGCTGTATCCAGGCAAATGCATCCAAATGTCTGCATCCTGTTCACATACATTTGCACCCATTTATGAGGAATTCTACACTTTACAGCAATTTCTGCCACAATTGCAGGACTTGCATCTGTTTTTTGGACACAAGTGCAAAATTCAGTCCTGGGAGTTAGATCAACATTTCGTGGTCTAGCTCCTGGAATGGATTTTGGCAGTCATGTCAGAACAACAGATGAGAATGTATGCCCCCCCCCCCCAAGTAAGACTAAGATGTTTATGCAGACCTAGTAGCCAGCTAAATAAAAAAAGTGCATACTTATAGTTGAAATAGCCTACTGTAATGAAAAAAATATGTTCTCCATACCTTCATAAAACTGACTACCAGTACAAACTCTACCATCTGCCAGTTCTTTTTTTCAATCAATGTGTACATTTAGACAGATCTTCTGTAATGCAAAAGAGGTGACCCTAAGATTTATTTCAGCCACTCTCTTAGCTAAATGTTAATTAGAACCTTATAGTGTTCATTAGCTGGTGCTACCAAGCATCTTGTTTGGGTAACACTATTAAGAAATTATTCTGTCTTATATGCAGATTAGTTTTGCATGTTATTTTTCTCCTGCTGACAAAACATCCCTGGAAATTAGATGACACATCTCAGAGTGGGGTTATTCTGAATAAATAAAAAAACAAACTGACATTTTTAATATGTTTAGCAAAACATTCAAGCATTTTAGCATTAGTGGCTCATAAGTAGCTGAAATAATTTGCCGGAAACCAGCAGTATAAATGTTATTTTCCTGATCAAACTAAGAAGAACCTATTCTGTAAAACTGGACCCTTTCATTGCTCCCTGCAGAAATCCTATACAAGTATTTGCACACAGAAGAGAGGGCATTGGGGGAGAGGGTACCAGCATCAACAATATAATAGGGCTAGAAACAGAAGACCCAGTCTGGGAGGGAGTGATTTAGGGATCTGAGATTGTGATGAGTAAGGTCAGAGATAACTTGTG
Organism: Neoceratodus forsteri; assembly: GCA_016271365.2. Lineage (NCBI taxonomy): Eukaryota > Metazoa > Chordata > Ceratodontiformes > Ceratodontidae > Neoceratodus > Neoceratodus forsteri. The sequence continues at coordinate 1,433,492,737 of CM028131.1, read as the reverse complement.
ATAGTTATTAGGGAGAAGTATACTATCTTGTTTTTGTGCAGTCGAATTGTGCATTGCCATTCCACTGCACAAGAGCATACTAACAGGGCTTGAACTGATCAGTAAGTAAAGTAATTTGATTGGATGAATGCCACCAGGGGGCTCTATAACTGATAAAAAAAAGTATGCTCCCTTGAACATCTAATCTCATTCCAGTATCTTTCTTTTTTTTTTTTTGATTATTCTTTTTATTGCCTCTATGTGTGCCCAAGCTGCCTCTCCTTCAGGCTTCCAAGGTCCACAGACATTCTCTACTATCCCCGCTTCCACCACCTTACCTCACATTCACAGCCATCCACAGACTAGCCCCAGTGTAACCCTTCCCTTGGTGGGTCCCCACTACTCTGAGGGGGAAGGCACCGGTGGGGAGGAAGCACCAGCACACTATTTCTTTTTTGCGGTCCCAGGAGCTGCTGAGGCATTCTGTGGCTTCTTGGGTTCTCGGGGAGTCTTCGGGGATACCTGGGGCTGGCAGCCGTCATCCGGCTAGACTTCCAGCATGGATTTTCCTGATTTTCTTGGTTCCCACTAATGCACTGCTTCTGTAGTGCCCCCTAGTCTCCACTGGGGGCTGCTACATGAGCGAGGCAATCCCTAACCCTCCCCAGGATAGGAGAGCAGTCCATCAGATGCTCAATCCTATCCTCCCCCTGCTGACCCCCGATGACCCAAGTCCATTCCTGAACCTGGGTCACCGGCCTGGGAAGAGGTAAGGTGCCAGCACCTCAACCCTCTATGCCACTGGACCGGCCTTCAGTATCTTTCTTGATAATATACCTTGTTATACATATCTTGATCTAATGCATGCGTAAGCCAAGGGTGGCATAGCTATGGCATACCATTGCCTTGCTAGCTGAGCTCCACTGGGGATCTACAACTATAAAAGGAAAAAGCCTCTGGTCTGCCAGTGAGATGACAGTGGCCCCAGTGGAGCACCCACATCCCAAATGCCAGCCCAGTGCACCCAGGTCTATTCACAGGTGTCACCCCAATGATGGAGGTAGGCACTTCACACTTTGGAGGAGGTAACCATCAGGGGAGGATGTAACCAGCCCCAGAGGTGATCCAGGGGTTGGGTCTGCCTTGGTGGTTCTGGGGGAAGGCCTGGGAAATAGTGGGGGTTCAGGCTGGGAGTTAGGGCTGCATCCGTGTGGGTACTCTGGAAGGATGACCGGGGATCCAGAAGAATAAATAAAGTTTGAAAAAAAAAATCATTCCTCAATGATTGGCCCATCCATTCACTTTGTTTAACTCCTCCTGCAGTCTGCTTGTTTCTATATCAGTTAATGCAGATACTCCTACTTTTATATCATCAGTGAACTTAATATTACTAGTAATATCATTCTGCATGTCTGAGATGTATAGTGTAAATAAGACTGGGGCATGACTGACCAATGGGTACCTATTGTTAACCTGCACTTTATTTGACGGTGATTCCCCTATTCTCACCTCCTGCTACCTATCATTTAACTAGTTTCCTATCTATTTCTCTCATTTTATGTTGAATCCCTGTCCACTTATTTATGTATTTAAAATTGGTAACTGGGAGAGGCAAACTGAGATGAGGTTCATTTCTAAGTGTGACCTGTGGGAACAGAAAGGGGAGAAGCACAATTACAAAAAAAATACATCCAGCCAGGTGATGTGATTATAATGAGTATGGCATAAAGAGCATACGCTGAGAGCAGTACAGACAAAATGGCAAAACACTGTATATGGAGGACAAATTAATTCACATACAAATCATTAATGCAAACTGGACAAGCTCAAAGTGCATAGTGCCAGAGTGAATGGAGGCTGAGCTGGTGCTGAATGTAGGAGTCAAACAGGTTGATAAACTTCAGTGAAGTTACCAGAACTATGAGTTTAGAGGTAACGGTGAGGTAAGGGTGGTCAAAAGCCAAGCAAAGGTAAGGAAGAGTTCAGGAAGAGGGTTGGCAGGGGAAGTGGGCAATGGGGATGGGGAGGTGTTTTAGCTGGTGTCTAATGGAGGGAAGGGAGGAAAAGAGATAAATGGAGGAGGAGGATAGCTGGTTCCAGAGGGAGTGGAGGTTGTATGAGAAAGCAGGTTTCCTGGTTGAGGAGTGTGGGTGGGGAAGGGAGAACATGTGTGGGTCTCTTGAGCACAGGGAGTAGGAGAAGGAGGGGATGGGGACAGGAGATGGGATAGGTATAAGGGCAGGAACCCAAACCAGAATTTATAGATGAGAGAAGCACAGTGGAACTGGCAACATGAGGAGATAGGGAAGATGAATAAGGAGGAGTAAAAGGAGCAGTGGTGAATATAAGCGGGTGAGATGGTAGCAGAGTGGCAGAAGGTATTTTAGAGAATGTCTCATCTGGCAAGGGGGGAGGAGGAGGAGGAGGAGGGGAGAGTGCCATAAACTACATCTGCATAGTCAAAAACTGGGAGAACCATTTTAAGACCAGCTTCCAGTGGATCTGGGGAGAAAGGCAGTCCTTATTGCTTACAGGGCACTGAGTTTGTGATGGAGTTTGGCATGAACTGCATCAAAGTGGGCAGAGAAATAAAACCTCCCATCTAGCTACACACTGAGATATTTAAAAGCTGGGACTACTTCAACCGGTGTGTCATCCAGCATGGAGAAAATGGGTAAGATTGTGAGTCAGGCCAGCTTCTGGATTGGTGTGTGTGTGTGTGTGTGTGTGTGTGTGTGTGTGTGTGTGTGTGTGTGTGTGTGTGTGTGTGTTGACACAAAGCTGATTGAACTGGAACCAGCAGCAAACATTATGAAAGTTTTGCTGAAGCGAGGTTTCCAGAGATGCAGCTGAGGGATCGGAGATGTAGAAAGCTGTGTTGTCTACACACATGTGAATATACAAGGTGGCACAGGTGGAGGGGAGGTTGATTAGGAATATTGAGAAGATGATTAGAGCCAGAATGGAGCCTTCTGGGACTAAGGTTTGGATTAGGAGGTGTAGGCATATCGACTCCTACCTGTACCAACTGTTGATGGTCCAAGAGGTAGAAACGGAACCAGTCGACAACTGAGAGGCTGGCAGAGCTCAGTTTATCCAGCAGGAGTGAGTGAAATACCAAATCAAAGGTTTTGGCCATATCAATGAAAATGGTGGCCATGATATTCTCCTTATCCATCACTGAGAAGATGGGTCAGTGACGCAATGTAGGGAAGAGGTGGTGATCACTCTGAAAGCCAGACTGGAAAGAGGAGATGAAGCTGAAAGAGTGGCAGAAGTCTGCAAACCATGAGTATACTAGCTTCTCCTGCAGCTTCACAAGAGAAGGGAAGAGGGAGATAGGGCAGAAGTTGCCAGGAGTGGAGGAATCATCCTGTTTGTAGAGGAGGAAAACCTTGGTAATCTTCCAAGACTTATTGACAGTGCAAAGGGTAAAGGAGAGATTTGGAGGTGAGTAAGGTGGCAGCCTATGGCAGGAGCTGACTGACAGAGAAGTTTAGGGTCCAAACCATCTGGGATAGATTTGGAAAGCTTGCATGAGGAAAGGTTGAACGGGGTCTCCTGGGGAGTGATGGGGGGAACCAAACCCCAGAGTGGAGTGAGGTAAGGAAGAGGGAAAAGAAGGGGGGAAGAGAAATGGAGGCATAAGGAGGGAGGGTAGGAACAGAACAAATTGTAAAAAAATGAATTGAAGTGACCAGCAACAGAAGGGGTGTCAGATACTGCTGAGCCACTAAACTTGATGATTGAAGGAGAGGACTGTCTAGGGTGTCAAATGGGGAGTGATTCATGGAATTGGCTGGGGAATTATGATTGTTCTGCAGGTTGGTCTTGAAGTAGAGGAACTTGACAGTACAAATGGCCTTAGTTCAAAGATTCCTAAGTGCCCTGTAGGAGAGGATGTCTGACAGGGACATAATAATATATACCAGGCCCTGGCTTGGTCTATGTCTTGCATAGATTGATGAGATCGAAGGTGATCGAGGGGTGGTGAGAGGGCTTAACCCTGGATTTCCTGATGGAGGTGTACTTGTTCCAGATAGAAGTAAATAATGAGCTGAAGAGGGAGAGGGACAGGCCATAACAATGTCTGGGGCAGTGAGAATGGTGGACCAGTCAGTTGCAGCCAGGTCGCTCAATAGAGCTTCTTTGTTCAGTGACAAATTTTCTTTACTAATCTTTTGTATGGTACTTTATTGAAAGCATTGCTGAAGTCTAGGTTCACCAGTCACTTGGGATGCCTCTAGCTAACAGTTGCTTATTGGTTCATGGAATGCTATTAGGTTTGTGGCACATGTTCTCTGCTTGGTGAAAACAAATCCTTCCATCCTTATAACTCTAACAGTTTATATCCCCTCAGAATTTTTTCTATGATATTTTCCCAGTTCCCGGGTTAGGCGGATGGGCCTATAATTTGATGGTATTTCCTTACAGCCTTTCTTATAGATGAACATTATTAAAATATTTTCCAGTCTTTTGACACTTCACTGATATTAAATGAATGCCTATAAATGTTACTTACAGGACTGTATACGTATTTCACTATGTTCTTTAGTAATAGTGGATTGAGACTGTCCCCCACCCCAGCTCCCAGAGATTTATGGTGGTTTTATTTCCTTATTTCCTCCTGTACACTTTCCTGAAAACAACTCTTCCACCCGTTTCCCTGTTTGTACTGTTTGTAATGTATTTGACTTCACTAGTGTCATGCTTGTAGGTGGACCCAAAATAATTGTTTAGTGTATTGCCCAAGTCACCTGCTGTCTTTATTGTCCTATTTCCATGTATTAATTGTCCTATTATAGGTGGGTTGCCCTTCAGAGAGTCTATATACTCAAATAAGAGGTCCCAGAAGACTGGAGAAGGACTCATGTGATTCCGCTCCACAGGGTGGTAGCAGGGAGGAGGCAGGGAACTACAGACCAGTCAGTCTTACCTCACTAGTGGACAAGATTATGGAGGCACTCCTTAAGGAAAGGATATTGCAACACCTGGAATCCATAGGGGGCACAGGATCCAAGACAGCATGGGTTTGCAAAAGGAAAGTCCTGTCAAACTAATCTCATAGATTCCTTTGACTGGGTAACCAGAGTGGTGGACCAAGGGGGAGCAGTTGATGTTGCCTACCTTGACTTCAGCAAAGCTTTCGACACTTTTCCACATAGAAGATTGATTAATAAGCTGAGTAGGCTTGGGGTGGGTCAGAAGTTGATCAACTGGATGGCAAACTGGTTGATGGGCAGAAAACAGAGAGTGGTGGTAAATGGTATACAGTCAGAAGAGATGCAAGTCACAAGTGGGGTACCTCAGGGATCAGTCCTGAGGCCAGTCCTCTTCAATATCTTCATCAGTGACATTGCAGATGGACTAGAGGGTAAGGCTTGTCTGTTTGCAGATGACACCAAGATCTGCAACAGAGTAGATGATCCAGATGGGGTGGGCAGAATGAGAAGAGATCTGGATAAACTAGCAAAATGGTCAGGTGAGTGGCAACTGGGATTTAATACAAAGAAGTGCAAGATCATGCACATAGGGAAGAGAAACCTTGAAGCCACCTATAGGCTGGGAGGGGAGTTGCTGACAGTCACAAAGGAAGAGAGACTTGGGCTTCATCATCACCAATGACCTGAAATCATCCAAGCAGACCTCTAAAGCAGTAGGTAAGGCTAGGGGGATGTTAGGGTGTATCAGTAGGAGTATCACAAATCGTAAAAGGGAGATAATAATCCCTCTTTACAAAACACTGGTTGGGCCCCATCTGGAGTACTGCCTGCAGTACTGGAGGCCACACCTTCACAAGGACATTAACCAAATTGAGGAAGTCCAGAGAAGGGCAACCAAAATGGTGCAGGGACTGCATCAGAAGACATACGAGGACAGATTAACGGAGCTCAATATGTATACCCTACAGCAAAGGAGGGAAAGAGGTGATATGATCAAAACATTCAAACACCTTAAGGGCATTAACAAATTGAAAGAGTCTAACATGTTTCAGTATAAGAAAAATAGCAGGACAAGAGGACACAGCATGAGATTAGAGGGTGACCGATTAAGGTGTAATGTGAGAAAGTTCTTTTTCACAGAAAGGGTGGTGGATGCATGGAATGGCCTACCTCAGGAAGTGGTGGCTATGAATACAGTGCAGGGCTTCAAACAGGCATGGGATAGGCATAAGGGAGCAATACAGATGAGTATGAATAGATAGGCCACTGACAGAGCAAAGGTCGATGGCACATTTATAATGTAGAAAAAGAAATGGGCAGACTGGATGGGCCTTGAGATCCTTAACTGCCATCAACTGCTATGTTTAAATAATTATTTTTAAGTTTTGGGAGTTTTTATAGATACTTTCATAGTTTCTTTTACTTTTTCTGATTATGTATTTATATTTTTATCTATTTCCTTACATTTCAGTAGATTTACCTCAGTATCTCCTGTTGATAATGTGTTATACAATTGCTTCTTTCTTAATAATTTTTTTATACATTTTGGTCTTAACCCTACACTGTTATTTTTGTTTCTCTTTGGGGACCATTTCTACTCTAGGTCTAAGATTTTGTCTTTCATTATACACCATTTTTCATTATCATTTTTTCTGCTAAGTTCCCAGTTCTACATCCATAATTCTTTCTCTATTTCTGTGTAATTTCTTGCTTTCTAGCTGCACAGTTTGTCTATTTATGATTTTCTCAGCACTAAAATCCAGTATTACTTTGATCATTGAATGTTCATTAGATCCCAGTGGTTAGTGGATTTTGCAACAATTTTGTTTACCCATTACACTTGCTGTTGTTAAATCCAGTATTTGATTTCCCCTTGTTAGTTCTTTACCATTTGCATTAATCCATAATCATTTATGATGTTCAGTAATTTTATTTCATATCCAGCACTTGCTAGCCAGTTTTGCCAATCAATATAGTTGAAATTAAAAGTTGCCCATTATCATTAGCTTCTGTGACATTGTTCCACATAAGATTGTTTCTTCAGGTAGTTTTCGTGCTTTCTCAAAAACTTGATTGATTATCTGTCCATTCAATGCTGTACATGTGTTCCTTCTTGTAACCTGCAACAATTTTTGCTGATCACTGCTGATTTGATTTGTATTCACTGTTCTTAGGTTGTGTTGACTCTGCTACATTGTAGCTCTCCTTTCTCAGCTCACGACTGAATACTAGCCTACTTTTGGTCTTGGCATGCTAACCTAGTTAAACATGTTTTGCAAAATCAATCAATCAGTCAAATTATTATCAGCTCATGTCCCCTTTTGTATAACACTTCTGCCTGCTGCATTTGTGATTGTAGAACTACATGCATACTTTTAAGAATACCAAATGCTGTGTACGCACAACACCTAATGCAGCAAACTTTTGCTGTTTTTGCAACACACCCATTGGAGACGACAACTCTAATTGAGCACCCAAAGCTACCTATATATAATACAAATATGGCAGACATCTTGTAACTCAATGACTGACAATGTGTAACTCTGTGGCAAGATTATCCTCTACATCACTCTTGCACTCGATAGAATTAAAAATTACGCCATTAACCTCTTCACAGTGTTAATGGTCCTCTGCGGGTACCCTCACTGGCTGTCTTTCTTTTATAATGCTTTCATTTATTTATTTTGTTTATATTTAGGAATCCCTTACCATGGACATCATATATCAGTAGTGATTTTGATGACAAACTCTTACAAGATGCATCTGAGTATATTTCAGTTCTTCAATAAGAACATACATTATTTTCATAAAGAACTTTTCAATGAGGCTGTGCTCAATCAGGGATTTATGCAGTAATCTTAATATTGAAAATGGCTACCTTCACTCATGCCATTAATTTGACTGGTTGCATTGTACAACATTATAAAATGACAAGAAAAAATCTTGACATTTCATTAGTCGAGAGACGTTACCTGACCATGCATTAAATCTCTTTAAATGCACAGTGCAGTGCCAGATCTAATTTTCCTCCCACAAAAAAACCTATTTAGAGATATTTTATAAGTGTCATAAGCCCCTTAAGGGTGTGCATCATTGGATTCTAATACACTTCCTAGGGGTGTAAGGACACTTGACTTTGGGCCTGATTCCATACTGTACCCCTGGGGCATGCATTAAAATCCTATATTGCACACCCTGCCATGGCTTATTACTTTCTTATGAAATGGGTAGGAGAAATGCTGGCTCTTGATTGGCCAAGAGGTACTTTCAGCTGCACTGTTATACAGGCACAAAAGCCCGGTTAAAAGTAGCTCAATAACAATATGTTTAAAAAATACATCCAATTTACTAAAATGTACCTATTTTATAATCACAATATATCACTCAATAGGATGCATTATAGGGGTCGAATGACCCTGCTTGGGTGGTGTAAAAACTCAGATTCACGTCGTATTTTAGCCCAGCTGAGGCAAGCCATTATCCCACCATAATATACCCTCTGTCATGCTTTATACAAGCAATAATACCTAACAGATGGGTGGCATTTGGTAGTACCAAATTGACCACTGGCATAATGAGGCCTAACACTGCAGATAGAGAGCCTTATCATTAGCATCATCATCATCATCATCATCATCAAATCTTTATTTATTCAGGCGAACATCATTGAGCAAGGCTCATTTACAAGATGGACCTGATAAGGTCAAGCTTCAATAGTTGATACACAACAGATACATCATCCACTTATATAAGACAGTTATACATACAGAGGAAAATAACATTTATAAACACAGTGATGTACAGTAAATTCACATGATAAAAAATGGTTACAGGAAAGTTAAGCTAATATTTACAGTATGTACAGTATATACATATCCCACTGGGGGGGGGCATGGCAGACACTCAACATAATGTAATGCTAGGATGGTGAAGGTATTACTGGGTGCCATAAGATGGGGTGTCTGTCTGGAAGGAATATGCCATATATGGTTTGGAAGGGAGATTTGTGAGATGACAATGCTAGCTCTAGCGGTAGCAATTGCATTTCTCTTTGAAGAAGACTGTACAATGCTGTTTAAAGGATGCAAATGGCCCCCGGAAGGTCCAGTATTGCCCCTACTGCCCACCCTGGAGGGTATTATTGCGCTTAGAAAATGGGTCATAGGTGGAATTTTGGAAAAATACATAAAAATAACAAAAATACAAAAAAGAAAGAAAAAACTATTAAAATTAACTTTTGTGGTAAAGTATTTTCTGTATTGGTAGAATCACCAGTGGAGGGTACTGCTGGGATTTTTTTGTGAATAATTTCTTTCCTATGAGCACCTCCTCCAACATATGATTGCTTGTTGCTTTGTCTCCCCAACACACACACACACACACACACACACACACAGAACCATTTATTTTATTTGATTTTAAGAGACCAGTGGAATGTAACCTGTTGAGCTCCATGTGAAGAGAGGTAACTTTCATTTTGTTTTCGATTGCCTTTCAAATGTGGTGTGAGTCTCCAGAACTAGTTTCAAGGCACACAGTCACTTCAGATGGAGCGCGATCAAGAAACTAGTCTGTCATTCAGGAAAGTGATATTATTTAAAAGAAAACAAATGTGTCTGTTGTTTCTGCAGTTTCTTTGGTTTTGGTTTTGTTTCTGCAGGGAAAACAGAGTGGCCAAATAGGGGAAATAACATGAGTTATGGAAGCCTAGTGCTGCGAGGAACCACCGCTTTGATCTTGGAATTTTTTTCTTATGGATTGGAATAATTTTCTAAGAAACTGGAGGCAGTATAGCACAGTGGTTTAAGGCTCTGAGCTACAAATCTGGAGACCTGGGTTTGAATCACACAGCCCCCACTTGCATACTGTGTGACCTTGAACAAGTCACTTAACTTCCCTGTACTCCCAGGTCACACCTGTAAACAAGCTTTCAGCTTAGTCTACTACTGGTAAAACAATTGGATAAACCAGGCTGGATTTGGGAGACAGGGTTATATTTTTAAAGCAAAGAACTGTAGTGCAGTTGTGGGCAGGGTTTGCGAGTGGGGTGGGGGGGGCAGCCCCTTACTATGCAAGTTGAAAAATGGCAGCTACTCAGTTTTCCAATTCAAATGGGCACAAGGATACAAGTTTGACAGAGGCATGCCAGGCTGGAACTTTTTATTTCCTGGGCATCTACTGTAATTTAATGTACCCCCCCTTGCAAGAGTACCAGTCAATCAGATGCCAGGAAATAAAAAGTTCATTATCTAATGCTTAATTGAAAATCACTTGCAACTCAAACAAGAAATCATACCTTTGACAGATTTGCATTTATTCAGAAAGGAGTCAATTGATCTCCATTCAGTCTTTGACATTTCTAAAGGTCTCTCTTTTTTATGGGGCAAAAATATATCTCTTGTTGTGGCATAGTTCTGTATTAAAATATATACTTTACACTGCTTGGAAATACTGTATACTACGGATAGATTTCCAAAATATATACATTAATAAGCCTGAGTAAAGGAGTTTATTTCTGCCTTGTAAGAATTAAATGGATGTTGCTCAACTACAATAATCATTTGTCAATGCCAAGGGTTTGCTGCTTGCATTGCTGTTGTGCTGGGTATTGCTTGTGCATATTTTTACTATAGACAGTATTTACTCAGGAAAGACCAGATGAATGCAATATCTCATTTTTAGTGTTGTCCCACATTTACGCATTTTTAGATTGTATTTACCTAGGATAGGTCAGCTGAGAGGCAATATTTAATTTTTAGTGGGTGCCTACATTTTGACTCCAAATTTCAAACAATCATTTTATCACCTATGGTTATTATCAAGACAGGTGGAATTTTTTAAATCCCATCTGAAAGGTGATTTTGCAGTGTGACTGCGAAAACAAGTTTCAGAGAGGATCTCAAAATGACACCTGTCATGTTCCTGTTTAGGAGGTGGGAAAACACCAGGGATATGCTGAACATTAGGGACCAAATACTGCAAATATAAAGTTATGAATAAATGTTGGAACAATTCAAAGTTTCTTCATCACTTAGTTATTTTTCACAGTTTCACCACAATTGCAACATACTGTAATCTTTTTATAACCACACCTTCTGAACATGACAGATGTCACTTATAAAACAGTGGCTGGAACATCATTTTGTGTTTACAAGTGAGAAAACACATTTTGGCCAGGATTTGAAAAATAACAGCTGTCTCATTCAAGGAGTGGTATAAAAACAAAATAACTATGTTGAAAATTTGGGGTGAAATTATTGAAAATTACTTGAGTTATGCACATGCACTGGAAAATTTCAATGTTGGCTCATAACTTTGTTGTTTTTAAATATTTTTACCCTAAATTTTCAACATCGCCTTCTTATGACCCCACCTCATGAACAATGGTAGAGGAAAAATGTCAAGTCCTGCCTGAATGGTGATTTCATGTAGTGACCAGAAAATCACATTTTAGGATGGATTTGTGTAATTTCATCACCCTTTTTCATGAAGTGTCGACCCAAAAGGGCCATGTTGAGATTTGGGGGAAAAATACTTAAAAATAACCAAATTATGAAGATACGTTCAAAATACATTTAAATACTTTTTATTTATTTATTTTATTTATTTATTTATTTATCAAGTCTAGGATTACAAATACCTTTGAGCCATGGCTCTTTTACAAAGGTTCCACGTCAGAGAAATACAAATTATGGAACATCAAGACAGGCATTACAACAATGTGGACGTTGCAAACAGAGTACAGATTAATACAGTTCAAGGGTAGCATTGTAACAAGGCAGCCAACAGCATTTGTCAGAAAATAGACAACAGATAAGAAGTGCCAGAGTCATAGGAGAGAGGAAGAGGGTGGGGAGAAGGAATGTAGGAAGGGTGGCAAGAAGGTGAAAAGTGCAGCATTGGGTATACCAAGATGTGAGGTAGAATCCAGTGAGGAGGGGAGGAGGGGGGACAACTAGAGCAGAAAGGGAAGTGGAGAAACAAGGTTAAGTTGGGCAGTCACAGGAGCTGTTGGTAGTGAGATAGTCCTGGAGCCTAGTTTTAAACATACCAATAGTTGGGGAAGAGGAGATGGTTGGCCTGAAGCCATTGAACCAGAGTGGTGCTCGATAAGCAAAAGAGCATTGTCCCTGTGAAGTGTGACAGTGGGGGACTTTCAGTAGCTATAGCGTGGATCTCCTAAGGCACCGTTTGTTAATTCGGTGTTGTAACAGAGTTGAGACCCCAGAAGATGCAAGGCCAAGGTAGATTTTTTTGACCATGGAGCAGGTGAGAAACTTTATGCGGTTTGATAGTTGGAGCCAGCCGGTCTGAGTGTACAGGTCACATGAGTGGGTGAGACGGTGAGCACCAGTGATGAGCCGACATGCTTTATTTAAGGCAGTTGAGAGGTGTCTAAGGGTTGTGGTTGTGACTGAGCCATAAATGATGAGACCATAGTCTATTACAGAGATCACAGAGCTCAGGACTGCAACCTTCAAAGCTTCTGGCGTGAGGTGTGGTCTGTGTTTGTAGAGGAGACCAAGCCATGTATTAGCAGCTCTAGCTATATTATCTACATGAAGTCCATAGGAGAGATTAGGGTCAAGCTGAATCCCTAAGTATTTGAAGGACACCACCTGATCTAGAGTGTTGCCCTGGGTGGTGGAGATAGCCAAGTGGTGCAGCTTGTGTGGGTTATGAGAGCTGTAGAAGAGCATAGATTTGGTTTTCTTGTCATTGAGGACCAGTTTATGATTAAGAAACCATGTCTCTACAGAACTGAAACCAAGTTGAAGGTTGTGTTGAAGAGTTGCAGGATCTTTGTGAGGGGAGAATACAACAGCATCATCGGCATATAGTATGATCTGCTCAGAGCAGTGGTAAGGGAGGGAGTTTAAGAAAAGGCTAAAAAGGAGGGGTCCCAGTATGGATCCCTGTGGGACACCTGAGCGAACAGGCAGGGTGTTAAAAAGAGCGTCCGCAATTTTTACTCTCTGTGTCCGGTTTTCTAAGTAGCTTTTAAACCAGAGAGAAGAGTCAGGTGATAGCCAAGCATTCAGTAGTTGGTGTATTAGCAGTCCATGGTGTACTGTATTGAAGGCCTTGGAAAGGTTGAGGAAAACGGCCCCTGTGAGAAGGCCGTTGTCAAGGGATTTGTGCAAAGTTCCAGTGAACTCAAGAAGGGCTGTGGTGGTGCTGTGACCTTTCCGGAACCTGTGTTGTTGTGGACAAGGTGTATTGTATTTATCCAAGTGGTCGGTAAGTTGATCAGCCACGATACGCTCAAGTGCCTTAGACAGTGGGGGCAGTATGGAGATAGGGCAATAATTTGAGTGAATCGTCTTGTCCCCACTTTTATGGACAGGTGTCACAGTGGCTGTTTTCCATAGGTCTGGGAATTTTCCACAGCTGAGAGAGTGGTTTAGGAATTTTGTTAATGGATGAATTACCTCATCGAAGGTGAGCAACAGAAGCTTAAGGTCCAGGGTGTCGCTACTAGATCTAGATTTAGAGATAGCTGCAGTAATATAGCGGTGAGCTTCATTCAGCCTTACCTTCCTGAAGTAGAAGAGGGGATGGTTAGACTGAGGGGCTGAGGTATTTGGGGAGTAGGTCCTGTTTTCGAAAAAAGTCATGGGGTAGGACAGCACTAAGGTCTGAAAAAGCCATGTTAAAGATGTTTGCGATCACCTTGGGGTCAAGGGTTGAGGATCCATCAACCATTAACATGGCCAGAGAGGTTTTTGGCTGCTTCCCTGTGACATCCTTGATATTGTCCCAGAAAGCACAACCATTTCCCCATGTATTGGTGAGAATGTCTTTGTAATAGGTGGATTTCATTGGCTGTATGGCTTTTGTGCAGGCATTTAGTGCTTGTTTGTAATTTTGGATGTCCAGTTGTTTACCAGTGGCCCTGGCAACTGCCCCAGAGGTGATCCCTTAGTTTCAGCTGTGAGAGAAGAGCCGCGGTGACCCATGGGTTAGAGAGAGATTTTGTTTTGTGCCTTTTAGCAGGGACAAAGAGGTTGCAGGTTTTGTTGAAAATTGAGATGAAGTGATCAAGAGCCAAGTTAACATCTGTTGCTTCATAGATTGGTAGCCAGTCTTGTAGAAGCAGGTGTTGTTTGAGATGTGGAAGTTTTCCACAAGGAAGGACTCTGCTAGCGATAATTTTGGGAGGGGGCTTAAGGAATTTGATAGACTATGCACACATGACTGGGGAGTGGTCACTAAGTGAGTCTGGGAGAATGGTCGTATGAGAAATCCTTGTGGGGTGAGTGGTGAAGACCCAATCCAAGAGGGTACTGGTGCCAGTCTTGTAGTTAATCCTAGTAGGCGAGTTTACCATTTGTGCGAGGTTAGCAGCTGAGATGGAGTCTTTATAGGCACTGGAACTCGATGCTAACCAGTTTATGTTGAAATCCCCTAGTAGAATAAGTTCAGCTTCGGAAGGATGAGAGTTGATAAAGCTTAGGACGTCATTGAATCCATGTTTAGGGTCCCTGGGCGGGATGTATATGGAGACAATAGTCAGGGCTTTACGGTTGGGACCTAGGACGATTTTTATTGGCAGAATCTGGGCTGAGGCAGAAAGTGATAGAGTTGCTACAGGGTGCCAAGACAGGAGTCTTTGATATAGATTGCGCAACCACGCCTTTTTGGATATCCGTCTAGCCTGTGGACATTGTAGCCCTGTATTGTTACTGCTGGTCAGGAACTTTAGGTGTCAGCCAAGTTTCCACCACTGCAAGGATGTCAGAGTTGTGTTGGCACATGAAGGCTTGGAGTGCATCCAGCTTTGGTAGTAGGCTGCAGATATTAATAGTTGCAAGGATAAGGGCACCTGGAGTTTGTGTGTGGCCTGAGCTTCTAGGGCCAGGATTGGGATGGATGCTGCCTGAGATGAGAAGCGCATACCTGATTTCCTCAGTTCCTGATCCAGCATTGAAGAGAAAAAATGTGGCTGGGGTGGGGTGGTGGGTGCTGAGTGGGAGGATTGGTTTGGGGGAGAGTAATGGCAGTGGTATGCCAGCAGCTGAAACACACTGATGGATGTTTTTTCTTTTTTACAGGGTTTATCAAAATAAAAAAGACTACGAGGGTTGGCGTTCTTTATTTCAGTTAATGATACTGTGGATTGGTCACCCCCTTATCAGTGTTGTTTGACAGCACTGCAGGTAGGGTCCCTGGTGTCACAGAATGAAAACAAGCAAGGTAGGTGGTACTAGCTTGCACCAGGGATTGAGCACACCAGTAATAGAAAATTAAGAAGGGCAAGCAATGAGAGGTGGGAAGAATACTTGGCAGAGGGTAGGAGTGATGGTTTTTATGATGAGGGACCACAGCAAGCTGATCATGACACTGGTCAGCTCTGCTCATACCTCTCAAATGCTATGAATTTTGCATAGTGCTATGATTTTTACACTCAAATTTACTCTGATCTGCAGTAGTTCACTGATGTTCTTAATAATGTTAGAGATAATTTTGGATACGAAAACTATTAAATAATTGAACTAACTTGATAGAAACATTCCTTAACACTAATTATATGGGGTCCACTATTTAAAGGAATATTGGGCTTTATTTGCAAAGGTTGATGCAAGGCTTGCTGCATCAAGCCCTGCATCAAATCCATTTTTTCATGCAGCTGCACCAAACTCCTTTGATGCAACTGCACATGACTTTACTATGTTGGGCACAGTTGCGACAGTTTTCTCAATTTACAGCAGCTTGCACCAAAGCTTTGGTTCAAGCCCCATAAAAAGGCTCCTCCAAATGGCGTAATTTAGACTAGAGGAAAGCTGGTCTAACCTGTAGCATCTCGTGCTTGGGATTGAAAACCCTGATTGCTGGCCAGGAGGATGCTGCAAGTCCTGTGTGCCAAACGATTAGTGCACCAAGGGCTTGCGGCTTTCACAGAGCTTTGAAAATCCAGCCCATTATCTTTCAAAATTAAGAATGTGTTTGATGGCCAGTGTCACAAATTTTGATTCTGAGAGGTTGAGAGGTATGGCCCTGCTTGCTGAGCGGCTTAGGCACATCAAAGGAAAGAACTGCCCTATGATTTGGTCAGCTTTTTTCATTGAACTTCATCAAGTTTCCACCCTGGAAGATCAGAAAAGTATCATCATCACCATGGCTAATGACTGATTTGACATTGTCGAGCCACTTGTGGACTGCCGTGCATTGGACTGACATTGACACACCTCTCAGAAACCACTATCATACCAATGTGTTTGTTTTGCACCAGCATAACAGTGAACATAAAATTGTCTTCTATTGTCTGCTTTATTTATTTATTTATGACTTTATTAACTGGTAGGTGCACTGATCCCAGGGACCATTTTCAGGCATGAACCAGGCCACGTAAGGCGGCACAGAGTAGAAACATCAAAATAAGAACATAACCAGAGCAGATAATACATAGTGAAAGGTAACAGTTGTTACATTTTTCAATACATGGTGGCAGTTGTTGAGGGACAACAAATAACAAAGCAAAGTAAGGCTCATGGTGGTACAGTTTCAGTAAATAAGAAAACCTATTTGCCCTATCCCTGGCACCTATGGGGGGGGGCAAGTCCTTAAAACAGTGGCAGGTGGATGCCAACAGGAGTCAGTCTTTGAGATGAGTCTTGATCTGGCAGTGAGTGTTTATGGTGCGCAGTTCAGTGGGCAGCTTATTCCATAGTGTAGGGTCTGCTACAGACAGGGCTCTAGTGCCCATGTTCATGGCTATCCTGGGGATTTTCAGAGAGAGGATCCTGGAGGAGCGTAGGCAGTGGTGTGCGGTTTGTATGGTGAGAAGGGGAGCAAGAGGGGATTTCTGGCCAATATGGATGGCATAATCAATAAAACTGTACAGTGCAAGATAAAAGCAGGCTTGTAGTGGGAGCTACCCCAGTGTAGTGTAGAGTGTACAGTGGTGCATATTATCCTCACATGTTAGCAGCACACTCACTCTCATGGCTTTGTGACTATACAATTCTGCTGGGTAGAATTGTAAAATTCAGCTTCTGGCAAAATTCTATGACATTTAGAGGTTTTGATGGTTCATGAAGAATCCATGGAATTCTGACCATGTGGAATCAATGTAATTCATATCCTCTTTCATCCCAAAATGGCACACTTTAGCACTTTTCATTGATTTCTATTCTATTTGATATGCAAAAAAAAATCCACAGTTTACACTAACTTTATAAAGTCTGCAGTTTCCATCGATGCTTGTTCGGGTTTTGTGCAAGGGAAAAAAACCGAAGACAAAACAATACAATTCAGGGCAGACTAGACTAACTCCTAATGATGATTTTTCAATAGCTGTTCTAGAGTTTGTGTAACATTTCTGGTAGTCCCACAAACTGTGCGAGAAAGTTTGACACCGAAATGGTGTTTCTGGCACAATTGCAGCAATTTCTGCATTCATGAGTTAAAATAAATGACGTATGCATTATGTGTATGCCTTAAAGCATGTAAATAGTCACAAATGGATAAAAATGTTTGAAAATAGAAATAAAGAAATTCTGGCATATTTATTTTTATTCAGACACAACCCAAAACTGAGAACTGAACCTGCACCATCAGTTTTGAAAATCCAGGCTGTAGTCTTTTTCCTGTCCTTATTTGTCCATGCATTTAAGTATTTATGGAGTAATATAGCTAGAAATAGCCAGCAGGAAATGTTATTTATTTATTTATTTTTTATTTATTTTGGTCTTTGGTAACTGGGTAAGGCCCACTAGGCACAAGTGCCTGTTTTCAGGGGCGACCTGGGAGCACTGGGCAGTTAAGTGACTTGTTCAGAGTCACACAGTATGCAAGTGAAGGTTGTGAGAATCAAACACAGGTCTGGTTTGCTGGATGTATCAAGCTTGTTCACACCTTGTTCCTCTAACCTCTAGGTTATACTGCCAGTTATTACTTTCAATTTTAGAAGTATTTGTTTTTTCCATTTCCTTATTAGGTTTTCTACATGACAGTAATGCGTGTGATGTAAAGTGTGACACTTTACCTGTAAGCTGACATATAGTTCTAGTCCCCATTATACCCAAGGCCCCTGGAATTCTGCGGTTCTGCGGTTGCGGAATTTGCCGCAGAATTTGCATCATGCCGCAGAATATATATAGTGCCGCAGAATTCATTGTTTTTGGTGAATTTTCATATAAATATACTGTTTTTCCATAGTGTCAGGCTTTCTTTCCCACCTCGTTTATCCTGAAGCCCCTCCTCTATGCTCAGCACATGATGTTACTGATGACATCACATCATATTTAGCCAATGACAGGACTGCATTCTACCAGAGAAATGAATAAATCATGGCGCAGAAATCAGAAAATGCTGCCGCAGAACACCAGGGGCCCTGATTATACCTCATCAGCATAGTGACTTCACTCATTGTGACGTCACAAGTGATCAGTCTGGCAGAATGTGAGTGACAGCTTGAGGAAGAGTTTTGTTTCACACATAATATCTAGCACTCCTAGGCAAAATATATTCTAAACCACAAAAGGGAAGAAGTATTTCATATATAGAAAGTTACAGTTGACTACTTTTAAAAGTTAATATTAATTTCAGGTAAGGTACTAAGGGCCAGATATTCAAAGTTTAGCGCGGGGAGAAAATCTGTTGCGCTGGACTAGTGTCAAATTTGTGCCCAACTGCTACATTTAAAAGGACATTTAGCACCAGCGCTAGGTGTTAGCGCTGATGCTAAATTATAATGTATGCAAGGGAGGGACTAAGGGGAGGGGCCCTGAATGCCGGCGCACCGTCATATTCAAAGGCATAGCGCTGCACTACAGGCATTAGTGCAACCTGTAGCATGGCTCGAGCCCCGTTTACACATAAAAATACATTTTCCCTGGTAGTCTAGTGGTCCCTTCCCCAAGCACATATCCCGATCCCATTGCACATATCAAAATAAATTTTTCCATGGTAGTCTAGTGTTACGCCCACCCCCAAGCAAGTATACTGACCACCATTTACATATATACATACATACATTTTTACCTGGTAGTCTAGTGGTCCCCCAACCCCCAAGCACGTATCCTGACCCCTGTTGCAAATATATATCAAATCCTTTCCCTGGTAGTCTAGCAGTCCCCCCACTAGGCTTGTTGACATCTCGCTCATCCCAAAAAGTCTAAGAGAGTCAGGGGCAGCTCAGCTTTCCTTCACCACCACGGTCAGTCAAGCCAACTGAGGTAGGAAGGAGTGCTTCTTCCTACCCTGATGCTAGGCCAGCCATGGTGGTGAGAAGAGGGCATGCTTCGTCACCGCCTCTGTTCTCGACTTTCTGGGATGAGTGAAAGGTGCCTGATGGGGGACCGCCAGACCACCAGGGAAAGGGTTTGATACATATTTGCAAAAGGGGTCCGGATATGAGCTTGAGGTGGGGACCACTAGACTACCAAGGAAAAATGTGTGTGTGTGTGTGTGTATATATATATATATATATATATATATATATATATATATATATATATGTGTGTGTGTAAATGGGGTTGGAATACATGCGTACGGGTGGGGAGACCACTAGACTACCAAGGAAATAAGTACTATATTTTATTATGTGCACGGGGTCAGGATATGTGCCTGGGGTGAGTGGATCACTAGACTATCAGGGAACAATATATATATATATATATGTATCTATGTAAATGGCGGTCGGATACATGCTTTGGGGTGGGAGACCACTAGACTACCAGGGAAAAATGTATTTTTATATGTAAACGGGGTCGGATATGTGGGTGGGGTGGGGATCACTAGATTACCAGGGGAAAAATAAAAAATATATATATATATATATATGTAAATGGGGGTTGGGATATGGCTTGGGGGGGGGAGACTACTCAGGAAAAATGTGTGCATATATATATATATATATATATATATATATATATACACACATATATAGATATATATGTAAATGGGGGTCGGGATACATGCGTGGGGGTATGGGAACCGCTAGACTACCAGGGAAAGAAGTACTGTATTTTATTATGTGCAACGGGGGTCAGGATATGTGCTTGGGGGTGGGTGGACCACTAGAATACCAGGGAAAAATATATATATATAAACAGGGGTCAGGATACTTGCTTGGGGGGGGGGACCACTAGACTACCAGAGAAAAATGTATTTTTATATATAAACAGGGTCGGGATATGTGTGTGGGGGGCTGATGGGACCACTAGTCTACCACGGAAAGAAGTACTGTATTTTATTATGTGCAACGGTGGTCAGGATATGTGCTTGGGGTTGGGGAGACCACTAGACTACCTGGGAAAAATATATATATATATATAGCAGGGGTCAGGATACTTGCTTGGGGGTGGGGGACCACTAGACTACCAGGAAACATTTATTTTATATGTAAAAGGGGTCGGGATATGTGTGTGAGGTGGGGGACCACTGGACTACCAGGAAACAAGTATATTTTTATGGGCAACGGGGGTCGGGATATGTGCTTGGAGGTGGGGGGACCACTAAAATACCAGGGAAATAATCTTAATTATTACTTGCTCTGGGGGTCGGGGATTGTTCTGAAGGGGTGGAGGGACCACTAGATCACTAGGTATTTCTTTGATTGTCGGGGCTACCAGGACTCAGGGACCATGCTGGGGGGAGGGACACTAGCCTACCAGGGTGCATACCACTCAACTGTCCCTCTTTATGAGCAACATCCTGCATTTTATCCCTTGAAACTGCCCTGTCCCTCATCTTGTGTGTCCACATATGTCCATGTCCCTCTTATAAGTAAAACAAGAGCTGAGGGGTATGCCAGGGCATGTAATAGGTGCACACATGGGAACGGGGACCATGATGGCAGGGAAGGAATTGCTTGGCCCAGCCAATCTTCCCTGTTCCCTATCTAATGGATATGCTGCATATCCTAGTGAACCTACAGCCTATGGCCTCCCACTCCCACCAATTTCACCCTATGCCTGTCCCATGCATTGAGTCCCCCCACTGTAATTCACCCACTACTGCAGTAGGGTACCTACGTTTTGGGGGGGGGGGCATCCTCCAGGGCATGTATGTCCACAGTGGCCACAGGCAGTGTGTCTGTGTTTAGCTATCGATCTGTGAGTGTGTAGTGTGTGTGTGTGTGTATATATATATATATATATATATATATATATATATATGTACACACACACATATCTAGTGAGCATCTTTGGCCTGCAGCATCCAGCCTGTACTTCCATTCTGAACAAAAGGTGGGGCTGTGTGCTCCATGCAGTAGCACCAGGCAAACTGCATGGTATTGTATGCTAATGAAATGCAAATGTGCTTGTTTGCCCATGGATTACCTAAGTAGGCTCATTTGCATGGGAGCTTTGAATATTTGCACTGGGATAATGTGTTAGCACTGTGCAATCAGGTTAGCCCCAGGCAAACCTCACTTCAGCAAAGCATAGCATACCTCTCAACCTTTTCTCCCCCAAATGTGGAACATTGCCTCCCAAACTGAGGAACAAATGAACTAACTGTGGAACACTTAATCAAATCTTTACCTAGGAGGCTCAGAACACTGTTAAAAGGTTTGCATTCATGTTCAGAAAGTCTGTTATCAATCGAATAATATATTTTTTGCATCGTTTACTATAGATTTTTGCTTTAAAATGTTACTACTGAATATGGAACAAGTCCTTACAATGTGGAACAGGGAGTTTTTGTGAAGCAAAATGAGGAATGTTCCTCGTAATGTGGTACAGTTGAGAGGTATATACCAAAGTTCTGCAGTGTGTGGCTTACATTATTTTTCAGTAGATGTCAGACATCTCTGTGCAATCACACACAATGTTCTCCACCTGCAACACTGGCTTGCTCTAGAGTCTAATGAGCTACAGCTGCAGTGTGCACTTCCCTGTTGCTATATTCAGTGCTGTCTTATTCCTAGGCAATTTTTGCCCTGCACTCCTGGCCCAGTTTGCCCGGCTTCCTTTGCGTGCTATATTCAGCTGGCTATTTCCTTTTGAATATGGATTGCTTTGCACTCCGGGCTAAGTTTGCCTGCTGGGCACTGCTAATTTAGCCACGGGGCAAAATTTTGAATATCTGGCCCTAAGTCTTTAAGTTTATTGAAATGCTCCACAATTTACATAAAATTTATGCAGTTTACTAATTGGTGGGATTTTGTAGAACTGCTTAAAAATACTGTAAAGCATCTTGGATGTAGAATGCAAATCTGCTGGAATTTTGTTGATGGAATTTATCACTGCACTCTACTCTATTGTGTAAGTTTTTAGTTCTTCTATTAAACACCTTAGGCCCAGTTTTAAAATGATCCAGGACTGGCACAAGGGGCTTGTGTCAAAAGGAAACGGCACACACGGCTCCCTGGGCTGCACCTAGCTCCAGTCCTGATTTTGTAAGGTACCATGCACCACTGGGGGATGGCCTGTGCCAACCAGGCTTGCACCATCCTTGCGTTGGCTGCACCTGTGCGCCATGGTGGGAGGGGGCTTGTGTCCTTGATGGGTGGGGTTGGGGTGACCCTGTGCCCCCCATGTGATAACACCTGTACAGCCCCAAACACCTGCCAGACCACTGCTGGACCAGCCAGTGGTCCATGGCTGGTACGAGCCAGCATCCTTTCCTTGTGGTGGCACTGGTGCATCTGACACTACCCCCCCCATATACACACAACAGACCACACTGCCTGGTGGAAGACAATCACTTGCCCTGTCAGGGGCTGTTGCCATCCCTTCCCCACAACCTGACCCTTTCCACAACCCTGTGAGCCTTTGCATGTCCATACTGACCCAACAGCCACCAGGTGATTGGCCAGTGGGTCACTTCTCTGGTTGCTTCTGCCCCAAGCCCGTACTGCAGCTTGTGGCTTTCCCCATTCAGGTTGCTGTTTTTGTAGTGCAGCTCGTGGCCTGTGGCAAATTCAGAAACTTTGGCACTTGGACCCCTCCGTTTCTAAAATCTGGGGCAGGGTCCCTGGTACTCCTTGAGTTTGCTGTAGCCTGGGGCATGATGCAGGCTGCACTAATCTACAGGACTTTCTAAAATCTAGCCCCTCATCTTTGTATTTAGGTGCCCTTTTTAGAAACATAGAAATATAGACTTTGAAGGCAGGTAAGGACCACTTGGCCCACCTAGACTGCCCATTTCCCTACCTTCAGGATAAGCTGCAGATCCTAGTTAACCAACAGCCTGTTTCTTCCTAACCCCACAAAATTGCCTTATGTCTGTCCCATGCATTCTTGAATCCTTCCCCAGTTTTAGACCCCACAACCTCCTCAGAAAGGCTGTTCCATGTGTCCACCACCCTCTCTGTGAAAAAAATACTTCCTCACATTGCCCCTGAGCAGTGCCCCTCTATCTTCATAGAAATACCATAAAGATGGCTTAAATTTACCTGTACATGTGAGGGAGTAGGTGTCTTGTCCGCTTCTTGCAGTGTGCATAGAAATGCTTTTATATGTGTACACAGGATGCTTTGAACTTGAAAAAAAGATTTCTGCATTCTAGATTTTAACTGGGTATATACAGAAGTAGTGGCATTTGTACTTGGAAATGGCTTAATTAACTTTAAATATCAGGTCCTGAATGGCTCATTAAAGTAACTGCAATGACATCAAAATGTTCTTAGTTTTATCATTCATCAAAGGATGCCTTTTAATTTATTATATTGTGTAATGCCCTCATAATCATAACACAGCACCTCACCAGCAAGGAGATGAAGTGTTCTGCACATTTTATTACCTGGGGTTTAATATGTTTCTTGGAAGCTGTCTAGCAAATTGATTAAAAGTAGAATACAAAACATGGTACCCACTCAGAATATACCTGCCAGTTCTCTGCTTTTGTATATTTAAAAATGTTTTTTTTGTCAGTTGAAATGAGCAACATTTACTTTGTCTCATTTCGAGATTAAAAAGATTCAGTCATTGATTTCAATCAGAAAAGCCATTTGTAATTTAATTTTTTGAGGGGAGTGGATATATTAGTAACTCTCACTCTAAATGTTCTTTGCCATGTTTCCAGAGTATAGGTGTAATTGTAGTTTAAAAAAACATAGGCCATTAAATGCTTTAAATTAAAGTCCATATATTTTGACAAAACAGACATGGACTCATGTTGATCAAGGCTAGCTGAAGTCCTGTTGGGCTCATATGGCCTCCCAAAAATACCAATTACTGTCAACAGGTTACCATGGGGATGGGATTACATTCCCTCCAGTTTCTCACAAAACAGAGCTTTTTATTGGAGTATACTGGCATGGGGCTCCTTTCAGCAAACACATTTATCATAGTATCACGTCACCTATTCAGGGGCTGAACATTAGCAGCAGCTCAGAGTTAGGCTGTGTTCCAGTGCCAGATTAGTTATTTTTATTTACCTTTATTTACTGATAATAGATTATAAAAGTGCACTTTCTCCATGGTTAATTAGCATCTAGACTATTTTCACTAATTCATCTTGCCATCAAAGACATGGGAGTATCTTCTGCTTCAGCAAATCAATAGTGAAACACTTGCATTTCTACTTGATACAAATGAAACAAAGGAAAGTCAAAATGGCTTGTGATTCCTTCATATAACAGGTAGATGTGAAAAGCTAATTTGCTGGCTTTTCTCTTCCAATTTGCCTACCTAGCTTTTTTAAAAGGATTTTTTTCTATGTGGGAATGTAGTGCTCATGAAAGGTTCTGGATTGACATCACTGGAACCTGAAGTCCTCTGCCTACCTAACTGCATCTTTCAAATGAAATCTGCCTGGCTAACTAGACATTTCGGCACAGATATTCAAAAGGGTTACGCATGGCTCAACAGACCCACTAGTGTGCCCGGTCACGATATTTAAAAGGAAAAATGCACCTGCACAAATCCCAATCGCTTGGGGCACATCAAGTAATGTCTGAGCACAGGTGGAGGGCATGCCCATGCATAAACTGCACAGCCCGATATTCAGCCGGGCCATGCAGAGTTATGCAGGCGCAACCCCCTACCTGTGCCTGCACAACTTTACGCCAAAAAAAAAAGGATCAAGTGGAGGGACACCCACAGGTGAGCTGCCGCATTGCAGGGCGCAACACAGCAGCTGCCAGCTGTGGGTGGCCCTCCACTCATTTCCGCCGTGCCTGGCGGCACCCCCCATGCCCCGATCGTGGGCTGAAGTCTCCCCAGTAGCCCAATCGTGGGCATCAGACCCCCAATGTCAATATCCTGGTGGTCCAGTGGACCTAGAGTAGCCAATCGCAGGCATAAAGTTATGTCCCCCCTTAGCCCGATCCCAGGCATTATATTATTCACCCTCCCCCTTAGCCCGATCGTGGGCATTTAGTTATCCCCTTAGCCCAATCGCGGGCATTAAGTCATCCCCAAAGTCCAAGATCCCTGGTGGTCAGTGGACCGCATGAAGCCAGATCATGGGTGGCATCCTATCCCCCAAGAATGTCATCCCTGGTGATCTAGTAGCCACCCACCCACACACCACAGAGCCCCACCACCCGCTCCCCATCCAGTTGGCGGGCAGCAGCACCCACCAGCCTCCCGCCCGCCGCCCGCTGACTGCAGCTCGGTGGGGCTGCCGCCCGTGGTGCAGGCATGTGCCAATGGGAATGCAGCCCATACCGTTAAGGAAGTCCAGATATGTGAATGAATGAATTCATTCACATATCTGGACTGCTGCTGCTGCAGTATGGGCTGCCGCCCATTGGCTCATGCTCTGCACAATGGGAATGCAGCCCTACGAGCTATCGAGTCGGCGCAGGCGGCGAGGCAGGTGGTGGGTGCTGCCTCCAGCTGATGCAGGGGAGCAGGTGGTGGCTCCATGGTGGGTGGGTGGGGCCACTAGATCACCAGGGATGACATTCTTGGGGTATGATACCGCCCATGATCTGGCTTCACACGGTCCACTGGACCACCAGGGATCTTGGACTTTGGGGGGGATGACTTAATGCCCGCGATCGGGCTAAGGAGGGATAACTAAATGCCCATGATCGGGCAAAGGGGGGGAGGGAGAATAACGTGATGCCTGTGATCAGGCTACAGGGGCAGGGAGAATAACATTATGCCCGCAATCGGGCTAAGGGGAGGGACATTAACTTTTTGCCCAGGATCGGGCTGCAGGGGGCATCGGTCCCCGGCGGCTGCTGCCTGGCAGGGCACAAGTCATTGGGGATCGGAGCACCTGCATGCTAATGGCATGCAAATGGGACCATAATTAGATGCAAATGGCCCCCCTGTGCATCTTGCATAAATTATGGCCCCATTTGCATGTCACCTTATGAATATCGCAGGTGCTGCACATGGCGCATTGTAACTTGCACCACTGCATCTCAATGCTCCCTCTGACCACTGCAGTGGCGCAGTTCCCCTGCGCCATGTACAGTGAGTGTGGCCAGGGGGCGATATTCAAAGAAGCTGTGCAATAGCTCAACTCCGTTGAATATCGCCCTTGCCACAACCCTGCACAACATTTTTGAGCAGCGCAGGGGCTTGCTCCACACAATGGCGCAGTTTGAATATCTGGCCCTTCCTGTTTTTGAATTTGATTTTCTTAATTTTTGAATTTTAACATCTCTATACCTGACATGATTGCCTTCAGAGTGACAGACATTTGCAGGCAACAGAATAGATGTCTGGGATGTGCAAGAGTCAGGGTGGGCTCAGATTGCCTGCGAGGTGTCCCAGCTGCTTGACTGGTGGCCTTTCACCGACCTATCGGTATCAGCTACAACAACGTGTCACTGTTTGGAGGTCAGAAATAGGAGGCACCGTATTGGTCAGCTGTGCTGGGGTGCTGTTGGTGTATCAGAGGGGAGCAGGATAGAAGTGATTAGGTGTAGGAGGTGTCCTGGGGTTAGATGAGATCTGGAGAGAAGCCAGACTTGTTTCATCCCCATCCCCAGGGGTCTCATCAGACCAAGTGGGCAGGTATCTAGTGGGACAGCAACTCCCACCTGTCACCCTAGGTGGTGCTTTGCAATGCCAGATTGACCAGAAAAAAGATCGCAATTATAGCAAACTTGATTTCAATGGTCAATCTGGCTTGCATTATGGAGAGCTGGGTGGGTGACAATGCTGGTCCAGTTCTGGGGGGCACCGTTCCCCCCTGTACTCTGTAGTGCACTGCCCTATAATAGAATGCAGGGGTGGGGGAGTGGCCTTCTGCTTTAGATCTGACCTGGGTTTTGTTGTGCACCTGGTGAGAACTACTGGGTCCTTTGAATGTGTGGCCATTTGTAGGGGTCTGGGTGCAGGCTGCAGGATTTTCCTGATTTACCATCTACCTGGGGCGGTGGGAGAATTCCTGTAGGAGATGGTGGATTTCATTGTTGGTGAAGTGTTGGAGGCCCCCAGATGTAGAGTGCTGGAGGACTTCAATGTTTGGGCCAATGACGAATCCTCCAGACTTGGTTCCAACCTCCTTCAGATGATGTCATCTCTGGGCATGTCACAAAAGGTTACCTCCATGGCCCATCAAGGCAGCCACATGCTGAACCTGGTGTTCTCACTGGGGCTTGAGGTTTTCAACCTCAAGACTGATCAGTTCAGTTGATCATTGCACTGTAGAGTTCTTGTTTGGGGCCCCCCTTGACAGCCCTTCCCCTGCGGAGATGGTCAGGTACCACCCTTTGAGGGGATTGTCCCCAGAGGGATTTCTGGTGGTGGCTGATCTATCCAGTGCTGGGTAGGTACTGCTTGTGCGAAGGGTGCGAGTGATTCGGTTGCCATCTATACCAAGGCGATGTCTGACATGCTTAATACCCTAGTCTCCATGTCCATGTATAACCCAAATCCTCTTACTTGAGGTCCCCTTGGTTTGATGGGAAGTTCAAGGTGATGAAGATTTGGGGTCAGATGTTAGAACGCTACTGGCGGAAGACTGGGCTAGAGGAGGATAAACTGGCCTGGCGTGCTCACTATAGTGAGTATTAGGGGACAATCAACCATAAGAAGACAGAGTTCCTGTTCAGAGAGAATGCTGCAAGGAGGAACTGACCAGCTGTACTATGTTGGACTGTAGATAGGCTGCTACACGCAGTCTGTCTACAGTCAAAAAAAGCCTTTTCTGACTCTCTGTGTGAAAAGTTTGCTTGGTTCTTCTCTGACAGGGTGTCCTACATTTGCAGGGCGTTCTGCCAGTGAGCCGGGGTATGGCCTACAGCAATAGCCATGGACATTGTAGAGGAACTCCACCTGTTTGGGGTGAGTTTAAAACAGTGGAGGTGGCCGAGGTCATGGAGGTTGCTTCCAGGCTGAAGCACACATACTGTGAAGTGGACCCAGTGCCAAGGAGTTTCTTGATGGGATGTGTCAGCTCCAATGGTCCACTGTTCGCCTTGATTGTCAGGTGTTCTCTGTCTGAGGGGGTTTTCCTGGACTCCTTGAAAGAGGCACTAGTGAGACCCCTTCTGAAAAAACCATCTTTAGACCCTGACATCTTGGCGAATTATCGACCTTTCTCCAACCTTCCTTTTCTAGGTAAGGTTGTAGAGAAGATTGTGGTGCAACAGCTTGAGGAGCACCTTGAGGCCTTCGACATCTATGAGCTACTTCAGTCTGGATTTCATGTGAGGCATAGTACTGAAATGGCATTAGATCAGGTGCACAATGACCTCCTCACGGTGCGAGATAGAGGAGAAGGGTCTGTTCTCATTCTCTTCACTCTCTCCTCAGAATCTGACACAGTGGAACATGCTGTGCTACTCGACCATCTCAGAGAGTGCTGTGGACTTGCTGGCACTGTCATCTACTGGTTTGAGTCCTGTCTCATGAACAGAAGGCAACAGGTGGTAATGGGGAATTTCTCCTCCTCCCCAAGCCTTCTATCCTGTGGAGTACCTCAGTGCTCGGTCTTGTCACCAATGTTGTTCACTGTGTACATGCTGCCCCTGGGTGAGCTCATTAGGAAATACAATGTGGGTTCTCACTGCTATGCAGATGATACCCAGTTGTATCTTTCCTTTGCTTCTGGGACATCTGACACTGTGGAAGTGCTTAATATCTGCCTCTCTGAGATCAATGACTGGATGTCCTCCAGCTGGTTGCGACTAAACCATGATAAGATGGAGGTACTGGTGGTGGAGTCGATTCAAAGATGTGATAGGATCACCTCTGGCATGGCAACACGTTTATTCCTGGGGCCTACACCATTGAAGGCTTCCTCTAGGGTGTGCAATCTGGGCATCTTCCTTGATGATGGACTGACATTTGAACCCCAGGTGTCATCCACTGTCCAGAGCAGCTTTTACCATATGCGGAATATCACTTGGATCAAACCCCTAGTTCTGCCTGAGGACCTTCCTACTTGGTACTGTACATGCCTTTGTGACAACCCAGCTGGATTGCTGTAATGAGCTCTACTTCAGGATCTCTGGAGGTACCCTCTGCTGGCTGCAGCCAGCGCAGAACACTGCAGTCAGGCTGCTGACGGGATTTTCTAAGTTCAGTCATGTCACCCCAGTGTTGTGCAAACTGCACTGGCTGCCAGTCAGGTGGAGGGTTCTCTTCAAAGTGGGCTTGCTCACATTTAAGATCCTACATGGACTTGGCCCTGGCTATCTGTCTGACCTTCTAACACCTGTTGCTCTGGTCCGCTCCCTCCATTCCTCCTCTAGGGGCCTCCTTGCAATTCCCAGGATGAGGTTAAAAACTGCTGGTGACAGGGCTTTCAGTGTCGCCAGCCCCATCCTGTGGAATTCACTACCACCAGCTGTTAGGGAGGCCCCTTCAGTTGAGGTTTTTAAGGTCCACCTTAAGACCCATTTGTTTGCTCTGGCATTCCCAGACATAAATCTGTAAATGAATTAGTCTCTGTTTTATAGGTAATGCCTATATTTATTTATTCTTAGTCTGTTGTTTTTATTCTATTTATTTTGTCTTTTAACTTTATTTATGCTCTTATGTATTTATGCACTGTCCTAACTTTAAATGTTTGTATGTGTACAGCTCCAAGAGCCTCCAGGATTGGATGCCCAAGAAATAAATGTTGCCTTGCTTTGCCACTCTAGATAGTCCAGTTGAAAATATAATATTGTAATAATGCTACAGCAGTGAGGTGGTACAAGGTCATGAGCATACTGGGTGCAGTAGATACAGAGCAAGACCAAGTATTTATCACTGCCCAGTTTGGTTATGGCTGAGTACATCCCTCACCAGTTTAGCATTATTATATTATGGGTTTATACCATGAAAAAAAAAACTGAAAATACAGTTGTTGAAATCAAAAAGAAGATTATTTTATTAAAGTATTTTTCTTTAATAATGAGAAAATTGTGATTTACATAATTCGTCTGATGGTTACTGACTGCTAGGAATATAGTTGCAGCTATGCAATGCTCAACATGGCCATGATCACTTCCTGCATTATTTCTAAAGTGTTTGAGATGGTGTGGAAATTGATCAGGGGCTGCCATACAGATGACCAGCAGGGACAGTCACAGAAGCACAGTGGCCCTTGCAAGGCTGGTGTATGCCTACCATGACCTCCCTGCCTATAGAAATTATACAGGCAGATGGAGCTTACTGTGCTGCCACCAGAAACATGGAGCTCCTGGGGGAAGCAATTTCAGAGACCCTGCCCCTGAAGACTGCAAGTGATCGGCAATAAGAGCCACTGTAGGGATGGGGCATACCTTGATCATGACAGCTACACTAGGGAGTGTGGAAGGGGGTTGCTGGGAAAACAGACATTTTGGATATCAGTCCAAGCACATGTGTAATGACAGTTCCATTGGGACTAAAGTGGCAGGACTGCTGTTTGCCATTGAGTTACAGCTTGGGATAGCATTATGCAACTGGCTATACAGTTACAGTTAAAGATGTATTCAGATATTTCCAGATATTTCACAATAAATCTAAAGAGATTCTCTCTGGTAACCCATAGTGGTACCGCAAGCAGGATGGAAATTTCTCCAGAGATATCACAGAAATTTCAGGAAATATCTGACAATGTCTATGGCTGCCATTCTATGTCATTTTTGGACTTGATTTCAGTCACTAAGCAATATGCTGGCACTCAATTTGTATCCTCTAGTAACTGAATTACTGATTTGCACAACATCTCTTTTGCGGTGGCGTTGTCTCCCCTTATTCATTTTGTGTATTGTACAAACAGTCAGCAGCAAAGTGTACTTGCAGAAACAAGCACATTTTGTGTTTATATAGGTTGCCGCTGAGAATGGAGTCCATACTCTTTCAATTAACTAGGCACTGCACTTAACAATCTTCTAAAAGTGTGCTTAAAATTAGCAGCTATTATGTCTTACACCATTTTGACTATGCTCAAATTCTTTGGCATATCTGTTTGAAGTGTACTAAAAAAGAAAATTCTGGCCCTTCAACATAGGGGGCCAAAATTATCTGGCATGAAAACTATTACATTGAAATATACCAAATTACTAAAGAGATCATCTGAGTAGGGCTGTGTGAAATTTTAACTTTCACCAGCAGAATTCATGTGAGGTTCCAATTCTGCTTTCATAAATTTCATAGAATTTCCATGAAAGATTTGAAGATTGTTGCTAACATTTAGATTTCACTGATTTCTATCTACTTGAAACTACTCATCCTTTTGCACCACATGTGGGAAGTGTACAGTTCCATACCACGTGCATAATACAAGTCACATTAAACTGTTCCTTCAATGAGTTGGTTAAGCATTGTTTTTCACAGTTAGCAATGCACTGGCAACTAACACTGCATGATCTAGGATGGGAGCTGAGGGTGCAGGTCAGTGTAGGAGCCTTTCCAGGCATGGCTGTGATGGACACTGAGTGTGCAGTTGGTTGATTGAGTCGAGTGTTGTGGCAGACTGATGGGGGGGAGGTGTCAGAGGTGGCCCAGATGGTGAAAGTGGAATGAGAAGAATGAATGAGATTGTTACAAGGGTTCTGGAGATGGTCCAGCAGCAGAATAATGGATAAAGTGCATGTCTTGTGCTAGCCAAGCATCTGAGAGGTGAACGTGGGGTGGGGAAAATGTATTCAGTTATTTTTCATGTAATCCATCTGGGGGAAAAGGGATGGCATGAATGTTGTATGCTGGCCTGGGGGGTCTTGGTGATTGACCAGCTGGGAAGTACAGAAGCTGGTCTGAGGTGATATGGAGGTTGTCCAACTCAGGGAAGTTGGTCCAGTGGCTGGAAGAATCAGGATCTGGGGTTTTCTGAGATGGCACTGATGGAAGAATAATGGCTGTGTCAGTGAAGAGATACAAGTCCATAGCTCCTAGGCCTGGTTTTGGTAGCAGAAAAATGTTAGGTGGTTGAAGCCAGTTTGGAGGTTTCAAGGACCATCACAGTTCATAGAAGAAGGGGAGACAGGTGGGGGAAGCCAGTAAGATTTTCCTCTGTTTGGTCCAGTTTGGTGGTAAAGGTGGAGTTAGGTGGGAGCAGCCTGACAGGGTGTCCAAGGACTGGTCAGTCTGGGGAATAGAAGGGTGAGGTACGTGGGACAGGTCAGTGCTGGTGTCAAAATGATGTCTTTTTTTTTGGGGGGGTGAAGGAATGTTGCTGTTAGAATATGGTCCTGTGGTCTGACATAAGGTCCATTTGGAGAAAAATACTTGAAGTGTCAGTCACAAGCATGTAAGAGGGTGCTAGGGTTTGTCTGGTTGGTGCAGAATATGAGGATGGAGGTGGGTGTTAAAGGACATTTAAACACAGCTCATTTAAGTTACAGTTTTTTACAATGGAGGTTTGAAATGGACTGTTCATATGCACTTTTTGTCTTAAAACTTACCATGCTGTTGAAATTCTGTTGCTAAAGTACCTAAAAAGGAGTTTGCTGGTCTGTGCTGGTTATGTGCTTTCTTTTGAAAACTGAGATCAGCCCAACCCCACTACATTCCAATGATGTCAGTCTAGCCAGACAGACTTTCATTATGTCCATGCTGTGCTTAGTGTTTTACATAGAGTGTGTTTTTTACCTTTGAATTTTAATAATCGTTCCTGTGCCTGTGCTCACTATGCACCATGTTTGAGGTAGAAGAATATAAAAATGTTGAGGACGTACATTTAAACTTTGATATTGGTATCCAGCCTTACCAATCTGAGCCCACAGTATCCAGTGTTAATCAATGTTAGGAGGCACAAGCTGCATCTGATTCGAACATATAGACTGACAGTTCAGATTCAGATTATACAAATCAGAAACGTACCTTGGATTTGTTAGTATTTTCAATTATTAATACATAATCATTGCTTTATCTGTGATCTAGGGGTCATTGTCCATTTTATTTAGCAACACAAAGGTATTGCAGTCCTTCATATCATCTGTGATAGCCCCCCATTATATTATACAGGAATTCACTGACCTATGCTGCATCACAAATTGTATATCTGTTTTTTTAATAGGTCTTTATGCTTATCAGTCCTGAACTATATCAAGTCATACTGTTTATTGCATGTGTGTGTGGGGCAGAGGGCTCTGCAGAGGTGCCCATGTGTAGCCACTGTTATCATAATTTGATGGTTCTTTATATTAGTTTATTAGGGATTGTATTTGAATACGGTTTCATCTTGTGTTGCAGTACAAGCATATTTGTGATTTTTTTTTCTCTCAGTGTATATGGTACCTACCCTGGTATGTGTGTGTAGATGTTACCATATGTGCGTGTGTGTATACTGTTGAGGGTGGTCCTGACTGTCTGTTCCTGTATTGTCACCTCTGTGTCCACATGTGGATCACTCATGGACATTGGTGCATCAGAAAATGCACAATTCCACCCACATGGCCTTGTATTATTGCTTGCTGAAAGAACACTCTGTCATATGCAGGGCTTCAATTAGCACTAGTAAAGGGGGAGTCAGTTTGACCCTCTGCTTCCAATGTTGAGGGTCAGAACAGAAAATGTTGGGGTTAAAAATTTCAGGTCAGACAGGTGGCACTGAGGGTTGAGGCACTGGGCACCACACCTCACACTATGCTGGTGACCTGAGTTAGGAATGGACTCCGGTCTCCAGGGGTTGGCCAGGGGAGGCAGGATTGAACATCCCCACAGATGCTCTCTTCCTCATGGGGGGGGCAGGTTACAGGGCAGCAATGCCCACATGCGTTGCCACCAGTGGAAGCACAGGTGGGGAGGTGTAGTGGCTCCCCACAGGAGAGCCGGCAGTGGGGAGGGTGCTGCAGATGCCTGACAGTGATGTGCATAAGCATGCTGCCTGTTTGGACTCAAGTCCTCTGCATCAGCACCCTCAGGGGTTGGTCAAGGGAGAAAACCAAAGACAACAAATCTCCTGGTCTTGCACGGAATGATGCTGGGCCACGCTAAGGTGAGGCCCAGCCAAAAAGACCAGAGGAGGTAAAAAAGGTTTCCTCAAGGCAAACACCTGGAGGAAGTAAAAAATAAAATTTTGGGAGTGGCTTTGTACAACATTATCTGATACTTTTTCTGTTAGGATATCTGCTCAGACCTTTCAATATACAAGGTCAGTGCTGAAGCACTACTTTTATATTTGTGCTTCAAAATCTGCAACAATCCCATTTGTGGACTACAGTAGGGTGTTAACACAAGTCCTGCTTATGTTATCGTTTATATATGATGCATTTCATGCACATTACAATAAATATATTCGTCACTGGTTCGACCATACCTGGAATACTGCGTGCAGTACTGGCAGCCATCCCTGAAGGAGAGTAGGTTGCTGAAGGGTGCAGCGATGGGCAACAAAGATGATCCAGGTGTTATGGGGCCTTACCCGATGAGAACAGAGTGAGTTGAACATGTACTCACTGGAGGAGATGAGGAATGGGAAGGGGATACATGATTGAAACCTTTGAGTACATGAAAGGAATAAATAAGGCTGGCAGGGAGGGGCTTTTCAAATGAAGGGGGTGCACTCGAGGGCAAGATCTGTGATTGTAAGGGGAAGGTTCAGGGGGAAATTGAGGGGACATTTTTTTACAGAGAGAGTGGTGTAAGAGTCACATTAAAAAGTGTGATGTGCTGACAACATGGCCTAGGAGGTACTCCCCAACTGATTTTGAAAAACTAGCACTTTTATAAGTTGTTTCAGTTTGTTGTTTTTCAGATCTTGTCTATTTAAACAAGCATTTGTCCATGCCGAATGTTTGCTTGCTGACATTAGCAGTGGAAGTGCAGGAGTTAGACAGATGCAGAATAGGAATGGCAGTGAAGTACTGAACTGACACCAACCCCATCCTGCAGTGATGGACAGGCATTGGGGTGTGCCTTTGGGTCATCGCCCATAATGGTCACGCCATTTCACCTCACCCTACCCTGCAGACACTGACAAGTGTTGAGGTGTGCCTTGGGGTGTTCAGGCTTTATACTCACCCCATTCCCTAAGGAAATACTCTAAAATGGGTGCAGTACAGGAGAATGGGGTGAACTTTGGGGCCAAAGAGTCCAAGGCACACCTTGATGCTTGTCATTGGCTGCAGGGAGGGGGTGGGGGTGGAATGGCATGAGCATTACATCAACAATCCCAAGTCACACCCCTGATACCTATCAGTCCCTACAGGGTAGGGCGTTATGGTCAGAAACCCTAACACCCTCTGTGTTTCTTGGTATTTTCACTCCAAGTTTTCGACATGAGCTTTTTTTTGACCACATCACATGAACAGTGACACTATCAGTTTGTTAGCAGAAAGGTGATTTTGCACAGCGACTGTACCATTTGGCGCCACAGGTGCGAAAACACATTTTGAACAGGATGTGGAAAATGACAGCTGTACTGTTCATGAGGAGGTGTAAAAGAATGATAATGTTGAAAATCTGGAGTGAAAATATGAAAAAATTGGTGAAGTCAAGAGCGAGTATAGAAACTGTGCAATTCACACCTATAATGCAATTATTTTGGAAAATTTTCACATCAGATTTTCAACATAAGCATTTTGGGTCCTCCACTCATGAACAGTGGCACTGTGATCTTCTTAATCTGTTGTGAATGTTGATTTTGCACAGTGACCATGGCCATTGTGTGCCACAGGTGTGAAAATATGTTTTGGGTAGGATGTGAAAAATGACAGCTGTATTGTTCATAAGGTGGTGTGCAAAAATGACAATGTTGAAAATCTGGAGTAAAAATATAAAAAATTTGTGAAGTTGCAAGCGTGCATAGAAACTGCGCAATAGACACTGGTAATGCAGTAATTTTTTGAATTTGTTCACCACATTTGCAATATGGGCTTTTTGAGACCTCTCCTTATGTACACTGTCACTGTGATTTTCTTAATCTCCCCTGAACAGTGATTTTGCACAGCAACCGCACCATTGTGCCAGATGTGCAAAAACACATTTTGGGCAGGATGTGAAAAATGACAGCTGTACTGTTCATAAGAAAGTGTGGAAAAATTGCAATGTTGAAATTCTGGAGTGAAAATATTAAAAATTTTCGAAGTTACAAGCATGCGGGGGAACTGCGCAACACATGCTCGTAACAGTCACTTTTTGGAATTTTTTCACCAAATTTGCAAAATAGACCTTTTGGGAGCCCACCTCATAAACAGTGGCACTGTCATTTAGTTAGTCAGTCCCAGAAGGTGATTCCGCACAGTGACTGTGAAATCACCTTTCGGGACTGAATAACAACATGACAGTGACTGAGTTCATGAGGTGGGGTCCCAAGAAACCCATGTTGAAAATTTGGTGCCAAATGTCACAAAAATGGCTGAGATATCCACCTAAGTTGAAAATCTCCCATTTATGCCATTGTACAGCTTACTGGCATTTTATCAGTTCGCGGTCAGCTTTGAAGAGTGCAGACGTGTTCCCACTCCACCAAGGATCATGGCACCAGACTCCGGAGGTAAGTATTGGGTGAGGATGTGTGTGGGGAGGTCAAGTGCACAGAGAGTGGGTGTAGGTTGGGGAGGGGGCCACAGCAGACAATGAGGGACCATTTTCTTGTATACAGGTTAAAACAAAAAAAACTTTGCGGGAAGGTTTTCTTTTTTACAGGCACATTTGACATGCTGGGATGGGCTCCCAGTGTGCCGCCTGGGTGTTTTTTGGGGGGGCTGGAGTTGACAGGGATTGGGCACCCTGTTGGCAAAGAAAACTGGTCTGAGTTTGGGAAGCATGGTGCCTAGAGGGATTAGGCACCCCCTCAGCAGACAAATTAAACTTACAGGGACATCATGCAGATGGGGATTGGGCTCCCCATTGGCAAATGAATTGGGGAGGCAGCATGCCGGCAGGGGGGGAATTGAGCACCCCCTATATTGGCTTTAGTGGGAATGTGAGAGGTGGACGGTGCCGCTGCTGCCATGTTTATTGAAATGTTACACCAGGCAAGGCATGCCCTGCAATGGGGTGGGGGTGCTCCCACATTGCAGCGATGAATTTCTTTTAAGTTGGTGGCACACTTCTGAGCTGCTGTCATAGACAGCATGCTCATTCAGTGGTACCACAGATACAAGCCCCAAAAAGCTGTGGCAGCATTGGCCACAACACGGCCGCATCTCCACAACCTGCTACTCCAGCAAGCTGTCACAACATGTTTCTTGTGCATGTGTGCAAGCAAACATAAAAAGGTCATCAGTTCCCACTAAATCTTTGGTACAAGAATAAGTTGCAGAACTCCCACTCCTACACCCATATACTAAGCAACACTTATGACAGCATATTTTTGGCACAGTATTCAGCACAGCCTAGAAATATTTTTAGGTGTGTGCGCGTATGTATGTGTATGCAATAATACATTTCTGTGTGTGTCAATGCAATAATATATTTTAGTGTAAGAGACACAATTCAAAATATGTGTGCGCCATTTCAGATGAGTGTTTGATTGTGAAAAAAATGCATGCTATTGAACCAAAATTTATCCAAAATGGAAATAAGCAAAATATTAGTTGCCTTGGAATTGAATACTGAATACTGGGGGAAAATGTGGGTGCTAAGGTTTGAAAGGGCACAAGGTAAAAAATGTAGTTTGCACAAGCAAAAAGGGCCATTGCATTTTAATGACAACAATGGGGGTGCTATAGCACCCTGCACACATGGGTCACAGCGCCTATGCTTATTGATTACACAATGGAAATGTTTTTGTTCACAATGGCAATAAGTTGGGGGAAATGCTCAAGTCTATCATGACTCTGCATAATGTCAAGCACTGTATCTTTTATCATACCCAATATGAAATTCAGCATTCATTTTTTTATGTGCCTCCCCTTGCCCCAGGGCTGACCACTCCTTTGGGTCACCTAGGACCCCTCCAGCACACTATCCCCACTGCCATCCATCACCTCACATTGCAGCCCCCTGGGTAACCCAGCATAACCATTCACCAGATGGGTCCCCCTCCTCCAAGGGGGAAGGCACCAGTGGGGTAGCCAGAGCACTCCTCAATTGTCCTGGATGCCACTGAGGTGGACCGGCTGTCTGGGCTTGGTGGCAGCAGGGGCCAGCAACCATCAAATGGCTGGCCAGGGAGTGATTTTCCAATTTTTATCCATGGGGAGTGGCATGCCACGAGATGTCAAAGCGTATGCTGATGTCCGTCAGTCCCCCTATCAATGGGATCTGACATACTACTGTTCTCCCGGCCTCTGCCAGGAGTCAGCTGGCACTGGGCCATATTCCCTCCCTCCCCCTGGGAGAAGGTGAGCCATCATCAGATGCTCCAGCTTTCTCCACCCCGGCCAACCCTCCAGTGACCTGAGTCCATTCCCAAACCTGGGTCACCGGCATCACAAGTGGAAATCCAACTGCTGCACTGATGAGCCGGCTGTCAGTGTTCATTTTACTTAGCTTTCTGAGGAGTTGTGTTGAGATCTATCAACTTCTATTACTTTTGCCGTAACATGGACATACAGAAATTTGGCATTTGATCAGTAAGAAAGGGGCATGCAACCAAGGGGAAAGGGTGCTGAAAAACCAGGAATAACACAGACTGGCATTGGTAGCTTTTCAGTATCTGCACTGGATACTGCTGCTCAACAAATTATGCCATTTGTATTTTATTTTATTTTTTTACATGCCACAAAACTGCAAAACAATAGTAGGAAGCAATTTGTGGTGTGCCTGTGGTCGATCAGGGTACAGGAGTCAATAGATCAGTGTTGCTGCCAAGGTGATGCTTTTTTCTGCTGGGAGCTAAAATCATCTGTTCTCAATTGGCACTGGGTGGCTATAGCCCTACACAGAAATGCTCTGTCATGGTATCTGTTGTCTCATGCAGACAATAATATAAGATTATGTGCATCCTTTATTTTATTTTAGGAATGTTCTGTTCTATCAGGACTCTGCACAATGTCAAGAACTGTACATTTTTACCAGACAGTACTATAAAATTCAGAATCAATCATTTGCATTAGATGTGTAAGGAGTCGTATGGGAAAAACAGTAAGTGCAAAATACTGGAATCATTATAGATTTATTAGGAAATTTACTGGAATGATTATAAATTGTTTTAGGCAATTATTAAAAATTCATCAATCCAAATTACACTGGTGATGTCTGTCTTCTGAATCAGAGCTGTCATTGTCAGTGTCTGAATCAGAGGCAGCTTGAGCACCCTTACTAGGAATAACACTGGATACTAGAGGCTCAAATTGGTATGGTCGGATACCAATACCCAAGTTTAAATCCATGTCCTCCATATCTTCAAATTCTTCAACTTCGAACATTTCTAGATACTGATCACAGGCACACTGAAAGCTTTGTGAACCAAGCTTTTTTATGGCTACAATAGGTGGAGCCTGCAGATGTTTTGCATCTACAAAAGGAGTGATGTCATGTTTTCTGTCCATGGAACTGACTGAAGGTGTAAATAGTCTTTTCCACCTTACCCTCCTCCAAGCAATGTTTTCCGCCTTCAAATAAATACACTTTCATGTTAGTCAATGGTTGTAGGGTACTATTTTCTTTCTTAAATGGGTTGTACAAGAACTGGAACCTGAGTAGCAGGAGGCAGCATTAGTATTTTGGGGGAGAGTAAGATTCACCCCCACCGCCACCTGAGAAGCTCCTAAAGATCCACCCCAAACTTTTTTTGATTCATATGGGAGGGGCATGAGGTGGCTCTATCATGCTGTAATACGACACGCTAGTTTGGGACCTGTATCAACCAACAGGACAAGTCTGTGCAGTGATCAAGTTTTGGAGCACCTGCATTTTATTAAGGACTAGGAGAACAGAAGATATTTAATGCCTTAAAACTGACTTAAAAAACCTTGGAACAAA
Source organism: Neoceratodus forsteri (assembly GCA_016271365.2). NCBI lineage: Eukaryota > Metazoa > Chordata > Ceratodontiformes > Ceratodontidae > Neoceratodus > Neoceratodus forsteri. The sequence goes on along the minus strand of CM028131.1, from coordinate 1,433,452,722 downwards.
TGATTATCAGAAACTACAGCTCACGAGGAAAACAATAGACAGCATTCTAATTTACAGTAAGAGCCACATGTTTTTCTTAAACATTTACATACTAAAAACATAAAGTTCAGCTTTTGGGATTAATATTTGTTTGCTATCTATCTATCTATCTATCTATCTATCTATCTATCTATCTCTCTCTCTCTCTATATATATACATATATATATATTATGGTAGCACGGTAGTGCTACCATAGTTAGGGTTGTGGAGCCATTTCCATGTTAAACCCCAAATATTTGCACCTTAATAACTTTGCAACCGTTTGACAGATTTGCCTGAAATTTGGAATACATGATCAAGAACCATGGGCCTTGGGATCTGCCAAGCTTCGTACTGGTTGGATATACGGCTATGGAGTTATTAAGCATGATCTGCGTGCGCATTTATGCTTTTTCTGGAATTATGCGGTTGCGCCTACAGGTTGCACGGTTTGCACGACCGGCCCGAAATCTTCAGGGAACGTGCAGCCGGGGTCTCCGATGTGCCTTTTGAAGATTTGGTAAAAAAATATTAAACGGTTCAAAAGTTATTGAAAAACAATATCCCATTATAAGTCAAAGGGAAAAGTTAACAAAAAGTTCAACACTTTCACAAATGCATTTTTACTTTCGCAAATAGCCCTGTTACTTTCGCAAATCCACCATTTTGTTTTCAGTTAGTGATCAGAAAAATGCTTGGAATTTAAATTTGGGACCCTTTAGCAACCTAATTCTTTTTGTATTCACCTAGTCGGACCCTGAGGATGCTAGCCATGTCTTTATTTTGGGGTAGAACACCCCAGAAATATGTTTTGCAAATTTCTGGAAAAAGTACTTTCACAAAGCACTTTCTTGCTCATGAAAGTGTCGCAAATTTTTGCAAAAGCTTTTGCAAATTGCGGCAGTAGTTTTCTAGTCTGTGGGAAAATGACAGCAATTCTTTGGCACTGCACTGCAAAAGAACGGTTGGGAGTTTTGGGCTGAAATTTGGAGGGAACACAGCTGACATCTCACAGATGTGCCTTTCAGTATTGTGTTGAAAAAATATTACATGGTGGCAAAGTTACGGCACTCCAGATTTGACGTTTTTTCCCATAGGATAACATTACGGCACCCGACGCATTACAGGAATCCTTTGGCACCCTGCTGCAAAATAACAGTTTGGTCTTTTTTCCTGAAATTTGGAGAGAAGACAGCCAACAGCCCACATATGTGCCTTTCAGTGGTTTGGTGAAAAAATATTACAGGGAGGCAAAGTTATGGTGCTCCGAACTTCTCTTTTTTTCCCATAGGATAACATTATGGCACTCGCCGCGCCTTTCAGGGCCCGTATCTCGGAAATGGTGTGAGATACGGACTTTTCATCGGAAAAATGCTAGCCAGGACAGTCATAAATCATATGACTTTTAAATTTTTTTCTACGTCGTACGGTTCCTGAGATATAACCTATTTAGTATTCCAAGTCCTCATTTTCTGCTCCGATACCTATTATTATGCATACATTCTTTGTACTCACTGTCTTTCTCTATGCAGGTTTTGGGGAAAACCAGCCTGTGCGCTTACATTACTGTTACCGTTGCCCTTTCCGCTTGCGGTTCCATACCTGTTTCACTTACCGTTGACATCTACGCCACCATGTGCGTTATCCTTTGCATTTTCATTTGCGCTTGCGTTTCTGTTATTTTTTGCCATTTGTGTCTACAGTATTGTTTCTCTTTCTGTTCCACTTTGCATCACCATGCCCACTGACATTTCCGTTTGCAGGCACCATGTTACTATGTGACAACACATCATGTGGCAGACCGTTCCCGTCTACGCCACCATGTGCATTACCCTTTCTGTTCTCATTCATGCTTGCGTTACCATGTGCGCCACTGTTAGTGCTTCTGTTTATGTTGCTGTTCCTGTTACTATGCCACAAGACATCACGTGGCAGGAGCACGGGGCCCAAAGTGCCCTGTGCTCCCGCTGCTGGATTACATTCACTATTTCTCGTTTTCAGTCTCAAAAAGAAGGAAAATTAGAGGCAAAAAAATCCATTTAATGCATTAGTTAGGATTGTTCCAACGTGACAAAAGTGAGGAAATTTGGTGTTAGGGTTGAAAACCATCCTTGGACCGCTTGGCCTACCCCCCCAACCGGCACTGGGGTGCACATTGGGGTCATCGGTTCTAACTCTCACCCCATCCTCCTATACTTCTGCTGCTTTACACATGTGATGGGGTGAGAGTTGTGCTGGCGGGCAATGCGCACCCCAATGCGGTTGAAGGGTGAGCAGGGGGTCAAGGGGGTTTTCAACCCTAACACCGAATTTCCTCACTTTTGTCGCTGTGGAACAACCCTAACTAATGCATTAAACAGAGTTTTTTGCTTCTAATATATGTATATGTATATATATTGTCTTTTTAGTAGTTTAAAAACGTTGAAAGCATTGGTGTTAGTAATGCATTTAGAAAAACATTTTTTAATGTCTTTACAGTTAAACATGCAGTTTCATGTTGGGCACATTTTGGGGGAAGGGGGTTCAATTTAGAAAAACATTTTTTAACTGTCTTTATAGTTAAACATGCAGTTTCATGTCAGAGCACATTTTGGTGGGCGGGGATTCCAATTATTTTAATCATGAAGCACTGGTTTTAGTAATGCATTTAGGAATACATTTTTTAATTGTTTTTGCAGTTAAACATGCAGTTGTATGTCAGGGCACATTTTGAGGGGGAGGGGGATCAAATTATTTTAATCAAGGGTGCGGTACTTGGTAAACAGACTTTGATGATAAAGTGTGTTTTTAATTTTTTGTTGTTGAAGAAATAGAGAACTCCCTGTTGTGGTGGTGGTGGTGCCAAGTTCAAAATTAGAAATGCTGCTATGACACACAATGGGACAGTACACATCTCATTTCAATGGAGTAAGCAGACCTCCTTCATTTTCCAGTTATGTGGGTTCAGTGATTACTGTCAGCATATCTTGTGATACTAGTGCTAAGACAGCTCTTAATCGAAAATATAGGTGTCTCAATACAAGATGATAAAGAGCAGCTAGAAAAAATAACATCCATGTAGAATTCTTACATATTTGTGTAAGACACCAGCTCAGCGTTGAGCTGTTAAAATTCCCAACTGATGTTTTACACTTTGCGCATTCTCAAAGTACTGTGCAGCAATTTGTTAGCTATAATTTAAGTTCTGCCACAGTGTATAATAACCTGGCAATGGCTTTCCATTGATCCAGGTCTTAATTACATGTCTACATTGCTTTGATATACAATTGCTAGGCAGCCATAATGTCACCTGTTACACACTCATTCTTTGGCTCTTAAATGGCAAAACAGTCCATTATACACACTTAAAACAGGCATTTAAAATATGTTCTTTTCAGGCTAGAGCAGGAGACAAAATCAACATGAAATTTTTTTCCATCTCAAAAATGGAAGCTGCAGTCCCAAACAACTCTTGCCCCCGAACTGTTGTACCTCTATTTATTTTCTGTTAACCAGGTAAGTGCACTAGACAAATCCTGCCTATTTTCAGGCATGACCCAGGGAAGGGGGATACAGATGAATGCCAACTGGCCTTGAACCAGATGAAGCTGTTGGTGGTATTTTTGTGAATGGAGGAAATTTGGCCATTGCACTGGGGAAATTCCCCTGCTGTTTCTGAGAAGTGCCATGGGATCATTAACATCCACCTGAACTACCACCAGAACAGGCAGATGGGACCTCGGTTTAACATCTCATCTGAAAGACGGCACCTCAGGAGTGCAGCACCCCCCTTATGCTGCACTACAGTGTCAGTATTGGAATATTAGCACAAGTACCTGGTATGAGGATAGAACCCACAGCCTACTGATCTCCCGGCCTCAGAGGCTAGTGTGCTACCTGCTGAGCCAGTGACACAGTCAGTCTACATGTCTCATTGGTAGAATAACTGATCTGTGTGTTTTTTCATTTTTTTTTTATAACAGCCTACTTTCTAGCCAGTGAAGGATCACACCTTGCTCCTGGGCACACTTAACATATCCTAAACTACTGACTGTAATCATTTACAATAGTCTGGTCAGAAGAATGGTGTTACTTCTTTTTATCATTAAATAAAAAAAAGAGGAACTGCCTACTATCTTGAAACAGATTTAAGAAAAATTATTCTGCACTTACTTTGAGACACATATTTTCAGCTCTCCTCTTTATAATCAGAGCTGCTGATGCCACAGTGAAAACATTGAAAAAACTAATAACTTGGTACAACTCAGCTTGCATTTTAAATATATTCTTTTTTTTTAATTAAAACTTTATTGATGCTTTTACAATTATACAAGAGACAGAAACATGGATAAAAGGTAAATAATACAATACAATACAAAGATATGTGTTCTGCCTCCCCCCCCTCCCTCCTCCCTTCTCACTCTCCCCCCATACCACAGTACCATAATAAAGCACCCAGAACCCATATCTATACCTTAAACTATGGCTATCTCAAATAACAAGTAGAGTGTGTAAGGGATCCCAAATACGTTTATATTTTTGTTGCCTATTGTACAGGCCAGCTATGGCCTTTTCAGTTCTAAGACTGGCAAGTATTTTGTTGAGCCATTCCAGGTATGATGGGCATTCCATATCCTTCCAGTGTTTGAGGACCACCTTCTTAACAGACATGGCTATCATTGAAATGTGAAATTTCCGGGTATTGACATCAATAGGGGACAACTCACCTAGTAGACAAATTTCAGGAGTGAAACAATCTTGAAGACCCAGCAATGAATCCAGCTTGGCCTTAATCGTGTTCCACAAGGGCATTATCTTGGGCCAACTTCAAAATATATGGAGAAGCGTTCCCTCTTCTTGGGAACATCTAGTACATAACCCTGAACTCAGGAGACCCCAACTGGCAAGCTATTGGGGGGAATAGTGTAGGTTGTGTAAGATGTGGAACTGCATGAGCCACAGCCTGTCCTGTGACACAAACCTATGACAGTTTCACCATAATGTCGCCAATCCATGGAGAGTTGGGGGAAAAAGGAAGACCAGTAATCTGTGGGACCATAGCACTCCCCAAACCGCCACTGAAAAAGAACTGGATATACCTTCGAGGGTATCTTAGTGGGGCATATCAAGAGGGTAAGCACAGATAAGAAGGAAAATACAGGTGGAGCAGGGGGAGCCTTGCCTAGTACTTTAACTATGAGATCTTTAAGTTGGATAACCTTAAAATAACTGGAGAGGGGATATTAAGTTTAGAAATAATCTCGGTTGTGGTCAGCCATTTCCCATCCTCCCCAATAAAAGTGGATAAGAACCCTTCTCAAAACTGTGGTAATCATTTGGAAGATATTGTCTTTTTGTCTATGAGAAATGAAGGAGAGTTCCATATAGATTGAGAGAGATGTAATTGGGGTTTAAACTGGAGAAAAGAACAAAGTTGAGCGTGGACTCTTAAAGATACTTCTATGATTGGACATTCCCGAATCTCCCGTAATGAAGACAGCTTAGCATATAACAAGTTAGTGGGGTCCATTCCTGTAGCTTGGATGGTGTCTAGCTCGATTTTTAACCTTGCCAGCATCAGACTACGGGGGCCTGGTGTTAACCATCTAAGATATTTTAATAAATGGCTAGCCAAGTAGTATAAACTAAGATATGGGATACGAAGGCCCTCCTGAAGTTTTGGAGCAGCAAGTTTGATACGCCACATGAGGATGTTTATTAGACCAGAGAAATTTGGTAAACAGTCTATGTACTTTCTGAAACCAAGCTACAGGAATAAAGGAATTAAGGAGCAATAGGGGTTAAAAAAGTTGAGGAAACACATTCATTTTGATTAAACTAATCCCTCCCCATAGGGAGACGGGGAGCTTGGTCCATCTAGTAAGATCCTGGTTAATAGTTTGAATCAAGGCGTCAAGATTTTTTTAAACCACATGGAAGGACTACAGGTGACTATTATGCCAAGATATTTAAGAGATAACGGTGACCAAGATAAACCCAGGGGGGTTATGGTTTGTTTGAATACCTTATGGTTAAGAGGGAAGACAGTAGACTTATTTAGATTCAGCTTCTAGTTTGAAAAGCTACTAAACTTAGTTATTGTAGCTAGCATGGAAGGGATGGATGTTTCGGGATGAGACAACTGAAGGAGAACGTCATACGCATAGGCGGAGACTTTAACCATGGTACCTCGTATCTGTATCCCCTGGATTTCTGGGTTCATTAGAAAGTTGCAGATGAGTGGTTCTAAGTAAATGTTGAATAGTACAGGGGGAAAGAGGACAACCTTGTCTTGTACCAGAATACAAGAAAAAGGGATCAGAAAATGCCCCTTCCCTGATATTCTGGCAGAAGAGGACTGGTACAGAGCTTGGATCCACTTTACAAATGTAGAGGGAAAACCGAAAGCGTGTAAAGTGTGGAATAAAAATTTCCAGTTCACATGATCGAAAGCCTTCTTGGCGTCCAGGGACACCAGGATAGCCAGGTATGAGGCATCCCTGGACTCAGAGAAAACATGTGAAATTGTAAATGGTCTGATGATGATCTGCCCTTCATGAACCCGACCTGTGATAAACCAATTAGATCCGGAAGAACAATTGTAAGCTTGTCTACCAGAACCTTCGTGAGAATTTTGATATCCTGATTTAAAAGGGATATGGACCTATAACTCTGTACTAATTCTAGGTCTCTATCAATTTAGGGAGAAGGACAATTAAAGCCTCAAATAGGGTAGGGTCAGTTTTATCCCCAGATAATATGTGTTGAAATAACTGGAAAAGGGCTGGAGTTATTTGATCTTGAAATTTTTTATAAAAAAGAGAGGAAAAACCATCCAGGCCTGGTACTTTGTCAGAGAGAAGAGCTCTTATAACTTCAGTAATTTCAGCTATAGAGATGGGGGAAGAAAGAAATGTTTTGTGGGCCTCTGACAGAGAGGGAAGGTGAGACTGTTGAAGATAGGCATCCAGAGTCTCTGTGGAAGGGGGATTTTCCATATTACTATATAGCTGTTGATAGTAATGTGCAAATTCCTGCACAATATCAGAGGGGGAAGACCTCAGGGAACCATCTATATGAAACCTAATGCATGGAATAAATCTTGCCGATTCATGTTGCTTAATCCTTAAAGCCAAAAGGGGCCCAGCCTTCTCTCCCTGATCCATGAAGACAGCTTTAGTACTGATAATTGAGAGTTCCGCTTTATCCCTTAATAGATCTAGACAGCTATCCTTAATGGAGGTTAACTTCTGTCAAGTCTCAGCTGATGTTTGAGGGGATAAGTCGGCTTCCATCGTCCTAATTTGTGATAGCAGGGAAAGAAGATCTGCTTCTCGATCTTTTTTCCAATTGACAGCTAAACTGATTAGTATTCCCCTCATGTATGCTTTAAAGGAGCCCCAAGTAAAGTCTGGTGTAGTAGCTTCTGCAGTATTTAAGGTAAAAAATAGGTCTATCTGATCTTTGATCTGCTCTAGAAGACGTGGGTCTTTAAGTAACTGGTCATTTAATTTCCAGTGAGTGGCTTTCTGAGGAAGGGAAAGTAGAGCTAAGTGACACACAACAAGAGAGTGATCCGAGGAAGGGCCAGGTTGAATTGTGGCTGAGAGCACCCCTGAGAGAAGATAGTGGGATATCAGTAAATAACCTATTTGGGAGCGTGACCCATGCACAGGGGAGGTAAAAGTGTACTCCTTACAGTTAGGATGTAATACCCTCCAGACATCACACAGGCCACCCTGATCCATTAAATTCCGGAATGCGCGTTGGGCAGGTGAAAGTCCCTTAAGTGAGGGTCCCGACCTATCTAGGAAAGGATCGAATGTCAAATTAAAATCCCCACCCAGTACAATCAGGACAGAAAACATAGGCAGAAGCAGGGTGAGCAACGTAGTGAAAAAGCCAGGGTCATCAGTGTTAGGGCTGTATATGCTACCAAGTAAAAGTGTAGTGGTATAGATAGTTCCCTGAACCATAAAGTATTGACCCCCAGGATCCCTGATAACCTGTGAGAGAGTAAAGGGGACATTTTTATTAATAATTAACATGACCCCTCAACTATTGGTGAACCCTTGGGCTGCCAAAACTTGCCCGATCTGTTGTCTCCTATGTTGTAAAGCCTCTGCTTCTAATAAGTGAGTTTCCTGTAGAAAAGTGATTTGAGATCGCAAAAGATTCAAATGCTTAAGTATTTGGTACTGCTTAGGTTTCCTTCTGATCCCTTTCACATTCCACGTAGCAAAACAAATGTCATTAGCCATCATAAAGTGTGTTAACCAAACAGGTACAATGCATATGAGTGCTATTGAGACACTTGGCATAAAAGTGACCAGCTCTTGATACTGTGGCATATCCCTCCCTCCCCCCCTCAACCCAAACAATAATTAACAAACAACTCCCACCAACAACTCACCAATCTCCCCTCCCAGCCCACCCCCTATATTTCCTATCCAGCAATACGTTTTACAGCTCCCCATGTCTCACTACTCCCTCCGACCCCCCTCACTCTAGAGTAATTCCCAGTAGTAATAAACTCCCAGGTTAAACAATTTAAGAGAAAATTAACTGACAAGTATGCACACCACAAACAGGCCCTCCCTCCCTTGAAGCCCTAAGTGGCACAAAATAACACAACACATTGAAGCAGTTTGTACACTGTCACTAGGGAATCCTTATGTACTACTCCCCTCTAGTGGTTAAAAATGATTACTACGTGGAATCATTATCTTAAATTCCAAAAGGAGAGGGCAATAGAATACAGAAAGTCCATTAATATGTTTTATAACCAGTCCAGATGATATTACTGGAGAAAAAAGAAAACTTTTCAGCTTTTCGAGTGAGCAACAGCATAAAGTGGCAAAATACAAAAAACGAAATCCAAACGAGTTGCCAAAACCAAAAGCAACCCCCCACTTGAGGATACCCACATGTTACATACTGGCTTATCGTATAGTACAGGAAAGAGAAAATGCAATTACAAAAGACTTAGGGGATAGCAAATCCATGAATCCATAATGCCAGCTGCAACCTGCAACAAGGTGTGCCCTCGGGCAGCCTGCTTCAACCATCCTGATGCAAAGATCAAATATAGGAGCTTCAGCTCCCACTGGAATCTACAACGGCCTGTAACCTTTCAAGTGTCCCAAAACAAATCCAGAAAAGCCAGTTTAAGACCTGAGCTAGCCGCTCTCACATCTTTGTATGCTAGCCACAATCCAGAAACCAAAACTTGCAACTTAGCAGGGTAGAGCATTTTAAATCTGAGGCCCACAGCAATGATCTTGGAAACCAAAGGGTGGAAGGCCTGTCTACATTACCGAATCATGAGGGGCAAGTCCTGGATCACTCAAAATGTCTTCCCTTCCCACTGTAGGTCCTGGATATCACGGATCTTGGCCAGGAAGTGCTGACTCTTCAGGTAGTTCATAAATCTGAAAATCAGTGGCTGAGGAAGTGATCCGGGGGGGGGGAGGGGATAGGTCACAGGCTCTGTGAGCCCTCTCGATATTGTATTTGGGCCCAAATGGAGATGGGCCTGCCACTTTTTCCACCAATTTTTGCATGAATAAAACTGCATCGTGGCCCTCTTCCAGCTCTGGAAGCCCGATAATTTCGGCGTTGTTTCGTCGACTGCGCCCTTCGAGGTTCTCAATCTTCTGCTCCATTCTGGTGAATTTCTGTTGCAGCACAGCCATATCCAACTCGGATTTGTCAGCCATCTTCTCCAGGGACACCACTCTGGCCTCATTGTCCGTCACTCTCCTCGCCACATCTTCCATGGCCACTGACAAGAATGTCATCTCGGTAGCCATACTACAAAGCTCATCCTGTAACGGATGAAATTCGTCGAGGAAATTGGTGAATGTAAGTGGTTCTTGATCTGTTTTGGCCACTGGCTGGGTAACTACAGATGAGGCACTATGAGCCCGCTGTTTTTTCAGGGCTTTTTCCAGGGTTATCGGGGGTATGCTGTGGCATCGGCTTCTTCATTTCGATCTCCATGCTCTCCAAAAAAACATCCGGTGACGAGGTTTAATGTTACAGCAGGATATTCTGGAGATAGCTGAATGCAGATATATAAAGAAAGCAAGTTTTTAAGTAAAATTAGTGAAGGGAGGGTCGGAGCTCAGGAGGAAGGGTCTTCTTAGGTAAGCTGCATAACGTGGTTCCCACATTTATCCTGCCTATCTTTTATTACAGAGGAGATTTGGATGAATATATGATCTTTATCTGTTAGAGTTCATCTGCCTCTATAGCTTACTCCCTACTTCAAGTCATAATGCTATGTTGTGACATCACATTCTGCAGTCATAAGAATAACTGTGATGTCATAAGCCATGCATTCTAACCTCAGGCAGGGAGAAAGCACCAGGAATACATGAACACCTCAGGAGCAGCGGTCCTCTTTTCATGCAAATGGCCTCAGTAAAAAATAATGGGGGGGATACAGAACTAATGTGAAACATAAACTGAACTGTGTCTAAATATTATGTTTTCTTTCACTTCTCCTGAAGGCATCAGGTGCTCTTTAAGACTAGCACTCTGCTTGAGGGAGGGTGCTCATTGGAGCAAGGTGGCAACAGGTATGTTACATGTATGTTTCAGTGCTAAACTATAACACAATTGCTTTCATTGTTTTCCTGTACTATAACTGTTTTAAGACATTCCAATGCATGCTTAAACCCATAGGCAATTACTGACAGCAAAATAGTGCTGCTTGAAACATTTTTCAACCCAAATTAGTGAACATGACTGTGACTCTAGGGGCAGCTGCCTCTCCAAAGACTTTCATGACTATAACTTCTCCCTCTGTCTGTCTGTGTATCTGTATGTCTATCTATGTAATTATCTATATTTCTATCAATTGCATCTATCCCTATTTTTACCTACTGCATATGTAAAATAAACCTGCATATTGCATTTCCCTACACTCTGAACACATTTTATTAATTTATTCATTTATTTAGTTTTTGTTGACCGGGTAAGTGCACTTGACAAATCCTGCCTATTTTCAGGCACGACCCGGGGAAGGGGGATACAGATGAATGCCAACTGACTTTGAACTAGATTAAGCTGTTGGTGGTATTTATAGTGAATGAGGGAAATTTGGCCAGAACACCATTGAAATTCCCTTACTCTTTTCGATAAGTGCCATGGAATCTTTAACATCCTCCTAAACTACCACCAATCCAGGCAGATGGGACCTCGGTTTAACGTCTCATCCAAAAGACGGCACCTCAGAAGTGCAGCACCCCTCTCATGCTGCACTACAGTGTCAGTACTGGGATATTAACCCAAATGCCAGATGTGGGAACTAAACCCATAGCCCTCTGATATCCCAGCCTCAGAGGTGAGTGTGCTACCTACTGAGCAACTGACACCTCAAGTGACACTGGAGGTGTGGCCCCCAGTACTGCACGTAGTACTCCAGATGGGGACATACTTATGATACAGCGCATATTTGTACTCCACTCCTGTACAGACCTCATACTGTCCTGATATTCCCATTATCACAGTCATAACTACCTTAACCTTATCAACAGTCACATAGAAACATAGAAGATGATGGCAGATAAGGACTGCAAGCCCCATCCAGTCTGCCCATTTATTTTTCTACCTTATGGATGTGCCATCAGCCTTTGCTCTGTCAATGACTTATCTATTCATACTCATCTTTATTGCTCCCTTATGCCTATCCAATGCCTGTTTGAAGCCCTGCACTGTATTCATATCCCCCACTTCCTGAGGAAGGCTGTTCCATGCATCCACTACCCTTTCTGTGAAAAAGAACTTCCTCGCATTACCCCTTAATTGGCCTCTCTCTAACCTCATGCTGTGTCCTCTTGTCCTGCTATTTTTCCTATATTGAAGCATGTTAGACTCTTTCACCTTGTTAATGCCCTTAAGGTGTTTGAATGTTTCGATCATATCACGCCTCTCCCTCCTTTGCTCTAGGGCATACATATTGAGCTCTGTTAATCTGTCCTCATAGGTTTTCTGATGCAGTCCCTGCATCATTTTGGTTGCCCTTCTCTGGACTGCCTCAATTTGGTTAATGTCCTTGTGAAGGTGTGGCCTCCTGTACTGCACATAGTACTTCAGATGGGGCCTAACCAGTCTCTTGTAAAGAAGGATTATTACCTCCCGCTTCTGACTTGTGATACCCCTACTAATACACCCCAACATCCCCTTAGCCTTACCTACTGCTTTAGTGGCCTGCTTGGATGATTACAGGTCAACCCCTTATAAAAGTTAGTATCACATTTTCTCTCCTAATGAAGTCCATCATTACACCTGACGTCAACACATTACTTAAATATAATTTACATGACCACATTGACAACCCACCTGTTTTTCTCTATAAGACTGTGTAAATAATCCGAAGACTGAACATATGCCAGCCGTTACTTTTTCATGTACTGCCACCTATATTGCTTACCATTCCTTCCATTTAAAATCTACACCTCCATGTCTTTTCCTAATAATGTGTCTGCCTTCCTTAGAATGCAAAATAAAACAAATCTTACTAGTTAAACATTATTGTGTTATTTCTCCACGTCTCCTTAACAGTTCCACACAACCTCACTAACTTCATTATAGAGCCGTGGTGGATCTGACTAGATTTTGCTTATACAGCATGAACTAATGCTTCAGGCCAGTATGACATCACAGGAGATCCCTGGGGGTGTGGTAGAGCTCTGTTTTCATGAATAACAAAAGGAATATCAACAGATAAACAACCCCTTTTTGGTACTTTGGATGCTGAATTCGAACATCAAAGTAAGTTTTTTACGGTTAAAAATAGCCTTTAAACTATCAAAATCTACACTCAAATCAGGCAAACTAGAACTTTTAAATGAGCTATGTTTAAGTATCCTTTAGGCTTCCTTTTATAGGTACCTTGACTGGTCCTGAAGGAGACTGAAGTTGGAGGTGAGTAGCAGACATCCATTTTGGGATCCAGGTCTGAACAGCGTGGGAGATGATGAATGAGGTGAGTGTTGGACACCCATTCGTTGTTCACTGGGCTGATCTTGATGGGCAGACCAGAGAGACATAGGTGAGAAAAGTCATGCTGAAGGAACTGCAGTTGGTCAGGGTTGAGGGAAAGGAAAGACAGGAGTGGGATGATGTTATGTGTGTGACCCCCACTAGTCAGGATGGCCAGTCAAGGGAATGGTAGATACTGGAGATGTTGCTAGTGGAGGCTAGCTTAGGGGTACCATGGCTGATCTGGATGGGTGCATGTGGGATGCAGTGTGGCAGGTGAGACCAGTGGTCCATGGGTGGGTCTAAGTTATTCATTTATTCTCTTATTTGACATTTTAAATAAATGAATAAAAATAAATATTAAATATATTGTGAATGAATGAATGAATGAATGAATGAATGAATGAATGAATGAATAAATGGGTGAAACAAGGGGTCTATGGGCAATTCTAAGTGAGCAGACAGGGTAGACATAAGTGGAGCAGGTTAGTCCATGGATTCCAGGACTGGTTCAGGTGGGGTGACATGGAAACAGTAGGTGGAGAGGCAAGACTGGGATAAACAGGGAGTGCATACTGTAGAAATATTCTGTAGGTCCAGGAGGCCGTTCCAGCTATCCTATGGTTTGTCCAGGTGGAAGGGCAGGGGGATATACTCTGTATGGGGAAGGCCAGTCCAACATTTCAAGAGATGGTTTGGTTGGGGTGCATGGGTAACATAAGTCTCTTAGGCAGGTCTGGTGGTCCCATGAATGGTCCAGAGCAACAGGGGCAATGTGGCCAGGAGGTGCCAGTCTGGGCATCTCATGTCAGGATTGGATGACTGGGGTTAGGGGTACAGTGGTAGAGTAAGTCAGTTATTAGGGTCTGTGGTTCCCATGAGTGATCCTGGAGGAGGGAGAGGGGTAATGTGTGTGTGTGTGGGGGAGTGCTGGTCTGAGCAGCCCATGACCGGGTCGGGTGACTGGGGTTGGGGGTACATGGGTACAGTAAGTCAGTTAGTCAGGTCTGAGGGTCCCACAACTGGTCTAGGAGGAGGACAACATGGTGTGTGTGTGCGTGTGTGTGCGTATATGTGTGTGTGTGTGTGTGTGTGTGTGTGCATGTGCATGTGTGTAGAGATGTTGCGAAATTAAATTTCACCGGCAAAATTGCAGTGAAATCAGCAATTTCACTGTGCAAAATGTTTAATGAAAATGTGGCATAATTTTGCAGTTTTGCCCACATTTTCACCCTCTGAGCAGTCCACCAAGAATGGCAAAATTTTGCCTGCGAGTGGCTAACTTCCACCAAAAATGGCGAAATTTCACCTGCAGTGGCGAAATTCCACCAACAGTGGTGAAATTTCACCCACAGGCAAAATTTCACTGGCTTGGGGGTGAAATTTCGCTCATAAATGTGGAAATAATTTTGCATATCGCCAGGCAAAATATTTTGCATAATGCACTAATTCTGCAAAATATTTCACCTGGTGAAATATTCCAATTTCACCCAACACTATGTGTGTGTGTGTGTGTGTCTGTGTCTGTGTGTGTCTATACCCGTCTGGGCATCCCATGGCTGGTTTGGCTGATTGGGGTTGGGGGTATAGGGATACAATAAGTCAGTTAGGCCTAGGGATCCCATGACTGGTCCGGGAGGGGGACAGATGTAATGTGGGGGGAGGGAGATGCTATTCTCAGCATCCCATGACTGGTTTGGGTGACTAATTTTAGGGTTACAGGGGTAGAGCAGATGTGGAGGTCCCATGACTGTTATGGGGGGTGTAAAAATTGCAGAGTGATATGGGAACCCTGTCCCTCCCTGTCCAGTAGTCCTAGGCATGAGCTGGGTAGGAAACAAGGGTTCAGGTGGATGCTGGGGTCCCATATGTGGTCCAGCTGTGATGTGATGGGGCACATAGGTGTCAAACATTGTGTCATACACTATGCTGATATAAAAGCATACAAAACTGACACTAAGCTATAATCAACACCACCCCAATGATTTCTATATTAAAAATCTGAACAGGTCATGATACACTGCTGTACAGTGTCTCATGTTTTTTTTGCTGCTTTGTAGCTTGAGGGCAAAAAGGAAGAAAACAGTAAACCATACATTAAATACATAAATATTGCCATCAGACATAGGCACTCAAAACAGATAATGAATGACTTTTTCAGGCTTTACTGAATCCCTTTATTTTGTGACCATAAGTGTACTGCTGTATCAACCTGCTTCACTGCCTGATATGGAATCACCAGACTGCAGTGCCAGTCAGTTTTCTCACTTGCCTTCATTCATGAGCATCTTCATCAGCACCAACACAATGGATGACTGTGCACTGCACATTCAGGCATGGTCAGTAAAACTGGAAACAACACCTTTAGTTTTCTTTTCTTTATCTATAACAATCAGTGGGAAACTCAACTATCCCAAGTGCCCTGGAACTGGGAAACCAAAGGATTCAGATATCAGCTGCTCCTTAAATAGTGACATCATTAACCCATGTAGTTACCTGGATTGACAACCAGGGGCACTAGGAAAAAAAAACACTATAGAATGTACATCAGGGTCAGACTCCGTTTTAAGTATAAGTACTAATGGATGTTTTCAACTTACTTCTTGGAATATAGCATGCATTAGAGAAAGACAACAGGATGATGATTGGGTCAAGTATATAACAGCTTATGAAGTAGTTTATCTTCAGGAGACTTGGCATGGTCCAAATGACCAAGTTGAAATAAATGGCTTTCAAGTTATACAATCACCAGGTAAAAGACTTCAAAGTGGGGTAGAAATTCTGGTGGCATTGCTATATATATATATATATATATATATATATATATATATATATATATATATATGTATACAGGTATGGGATACATGATGGGCATGAGTGTGATATGGCAAATTTTGTCACTTCTGCAGGGTGAGCTCTGGATATCTCATGAGTGCTGAAGGCACGAGTGAGATATCCAGAGCTCACGATGCAGGAGTGATAATATTTGCCATAGCACATGATCTGCCCATCATGTATTCGATATATACAATACGACCAAGAGTTTTAGAAGTTTTGTTATGCTCTCTTGTGTTCTGTTCCTGTTTATGTGTTTGCTCATTCTGTGTGTGAGCTTTTCTGAATGGGCTGGCAGTGTTATAAACTCTGGGAGACACATGAGTGGGTTTTGCAATGCTAAATGAGTGAGTTTTATGTAGGAGTGAGAAACATACTTTTGTGATTCTGTATTGTTTAGAAGTCTGGCTGCAGTGAAGCTGAGAGCATCACAGTAATTGTAATGAGCTGAGAGGCAGAGTGTCAGAACAGCTGATACTGTTTTCAGTGGTAATTAAGTTAGCTGCAGGTAGAGTGCAGAGTGTTCTGTGAAATTGTGCTCTTTAGGATTCTGGCTGCAGTCAAGCTGAAAGTATCACAGTAATTGTAATGGGTGAGAATCAGAGTTTGAGGAACAAGTGAGAGTGTGTTTCAGTGGTAGTTGAGTTAGCTTCAGGCAGTAGTTTAGACTGTTCTGTGATGCTGTGCTATTTAGGATTACGGCTGCAGTCAAGCTGACAGTATCACAGTAATGAGCTGGAAGTTGGGGAGGGATAGATGTGTTTTGTAATGCTCATTGAGTTAGCTGTAGGCAGCAGTGAGACCTCTGAAGTAGTTCTGCATTTGTGTCTATGGTAACAGCACAAGTGTTTCTTGCAAGCTGAGGGGAAAGCTGCCTAGAGTAATGACCTTTTGTGACCTGTGTTGTAAATGTCTGATATCATCGCAGTAGAGCAGAGGGTAAAAATATCACACTGCAGTGGATGATACACTGTTTTATCTCACTTATTTACCACTCACCCCATTGTGTGTGTGTGTGTGTGTGTGTTATATATATATATATATATATATATATATAGTTAGAAACATAGACTTTGATGGCAGATAAGGACCACTAGGCCCATCTAGTCTGCCCATTTCCCTACCTACAGGATAGGCCGCAGATCCTAGTTAACCAACAGCCTATTTCTTCCTACCCCCCACAAGAATTGCCTTATGTCTGTCCCATGCATTCTTGAATTCTCCTACAGTTTTAGATCCCACAACCTCCTTAGGAAGGCTGTTCCATGCATCCACTACCTTCTCTATGAAATAATACTTCCTCACATTGCCCCTGAACCACCCTCCTTCTATCTTTAAATTGTGTCCCCTTGTTCTTGCACGTCTCTTTTTCTGAAAGATGCTACCCTCTTGGACTTTGTTGATTCCACTGAGGTACTTAAAGTTTCTATCATGTCCCCCTCTCCCTTCTTTCCTCAAGGGTATACATATTAAGCTCCTTTAGTCTCTCCTCATACGGCTTCTCTTGCAGACCCTGCACCATTTTAGTTGCCCAACTCTGGACTACCTCTATCCTGTCTATGTCCTTGCGGAGATGGGGTCTCCAGAACTGGACACAGTACTCCAGATGGGGTCTCACCAACTGTCTGTACTGAGGGATAACAACTTCCTGTTTTCTGCTACTGATGCCTCTCCCTATACATCCCAGTATACCCTCAGCCCTCCCTACTGCCTTCTCACATTGCTTGCTAACCTTAAGGTCATCTGATATGATTACCCCCCGGTCTCTTTCCTTTTTTGTTCTTGTTACTACCTCCCCACCCATTGTGTATTCTTCTCCTGGGTTCTTGTTTCCCAGGTGCATTATTTTGCACTTCTTTGCATTGAATCCTAGCTGCCAAACTTCTGACCATTCCTCCAACCTTGCCAAGTCCCTTTTCATCCTTTCCATGCCTCCTTGTGTATCAACCCTGTTGCAGATCTTTGTGTCATCTGCAAAAAGGCATACTTTTCCTTCCAGTCCCTCTGCAATGTCACTGATGAAGACATTAAAAAGGACTGGACCCAATACTGAACCCTGCGGCACCCCACTAGTAACCCCTCTTTCTTCAGAGTGGAATCCATTTACAATTACCTTCTGTGTCCTGTTGTGCAACCAATGTTCTCCCAGGCTGGTTAATTTGACTATTAATCTTTTGTGTGGGACAGTGTCAAATGCCTTGCTAAAGTCTAGGTAGGCCTTGTCCACAGCCCTTCCCTGGTCTACTACTTTGGTCACCCAGTCAAAGAAATCTATTAGATTCGTCTGACATGACATATATCAATTTAAGCAGTTTTGCACATATTGAACGCAATGTGTCTAGTGACAATTTTATTGCTGTATTGTTGAAGTATGAGAGTCAAAGTTTTATAGGAATAAATGGGTATATTCCTCCAGAAAGGTCTCTATCTTATAATATGGCCAAATGGGAACAATTAAGTACTCTTCTTATTAGAAACTATGTACAAATTTCTGAATGTGGAAATGTTATTGATTGGGGACTTAAATGCCTGCATAGGTACTTATGATGGGCTGGGAGATAACTCCTTTTTCCAATGTTTAACATCCCCATATGTCTGGGATAAAAGGGTAACTAAAGATAAGAAAAGTTAATAAAACAGGTACTGACCTAATCAAGATCTTAATGGAATGTAACTTATATCCTTTAAATGGCAGGTTAAAAGGAGACCATATGGGGGAATGCACCTATGTATCAACAAGAGGAGCTACATTGATAGATTTGGCATTATGGACAGGGCCTACTGAAGTACAGGAAAGTTTGACTGTTAATCTAAGAACTGAAAGCTATCACTTCCCTATTGTGGTTAAAAGTAAAATAAAGAGAGCCAGACAGTACAGCAACCAATTTATATGGAAATTAGAACAAACAAAAAAATTATTTGGAAATCAGAGTCCTCTCTTAATACTTTTGATATTATTACTAAGTCATTCTTAACAGAGAGTCTAGAGTGCCTGAGAAAATGTTGTGTTGAACAGCTGATTGATAAATTATATGTGCTCTTCAGTAGTATAAGAAATGAACTAGAGCACTCTGTAACCATTAACAACAATAAAAGAAGGGGTTGATTTGATGACGAATGTGTAAAACATAAGAAAGTATTAAGAAAATTAAACAAACACTATATGAGGCATAAAAGTAAGGATCTTTTGAGAACTATTAATCAAACCAAGAAAAAATATAAGGTTCTCTTGAAAGATAAAGAAAAAATATATTACAAAAAGTAATAGTAAGAAATGTATTATGTTATTATAAATAGAGACCAAATAGGATTTTGGCAATTGGTAGTGAGGGTCACAGCCAATTATAAAGATGATATGGATATACTGTATATATATATATATATCTATATATATATATATATATATATATATATATATATATATATCTATATATATATCAGAAGGTACCTGGATTAGTTATTTTAGACATATATTTTTGGATCCAAATTTAGAAAGTAATATACATAATACAGTAGGGTTCCAAACCTTTGAAATGACATACCAAGAGGTATATTTTGTTATTATTTTGTTATTAATTCACTGAAACTACAGAAAGCTCCAGGACCAGATAACAGGCTAGCTGAGGTCTTTCAGTTCAATATGGGAGTATGGTGTAGACTGTTGACAATTTTGTATAATTAATGTATCCAGGATAATAAATACCCATACACTTGGAAAGGTGCTTACATAATACCAATACATAAAAAGTGTAATAAAGAGAATCCTGCTATGAATTGACCCATTAGCTTATTGGATAATAGTCAGGGCCTCTGGCATTCTGGGGCAAAAAAACTGTTTTCCGCAGCAGGGCTGGTAATTTTCCGTGGCAACATTTTGCAAATTCCACGGCAACATTTTGAAAATTCTGCAGCATTTCTGAGGCATTTTATTTTTAGTCATTTGAACATTTTATAAAATGAAAAGCAAGGGACAACTCACATTATACATTTTTTACCATTTTATTGCACATATCAGAGGCATATCAGAGGCAGTTAGGTTTCATAAGACATTAACATGCAGCATTGTTTTCATTTTGATATTCTGTATTATTGTTTCACATTGAAACACAGAAAAAACATCTTTCAAATGCTGTCCTCAATGTAGGTTTCAGTCAGCAGTTCCCCAGTCGCCCCCAACACTGAGTGATGTACCTGCAGAGCGAAACATCAGGAGAGTACCAGGACATCTCTACACCCCCTGAATGTAGGCAGGACTGTGCTTTCTGAGTCACATTAAATAAAAACATAATTTCCCCATTCAAACATCGCACCAGTAATTTTATCAGACTTAAAATAGGTGTTGCAGACTGCAGTCCTCTCTCCCCAGCAAAGAAGTTAACCAGACAGTTCTAAAGCAGAAAGTTGCAGTACCTCTTTCAGCAGAAAGATGTCAAGAACAAAAGCAGAAACAAGCTTTTTCCTTCAGCTGGCAGTGTTGTCTTGATGGTGCTCTCTTCTCTCAGAGTCCAGGAAATGCTGGTGAAAAACTACAAAATGCTCCTCCATGTTATGTTCCCTGAGCACACAACTCCATGCCCCACTTTTGGCACCGATTGTACAATTAGGACATGCAATACGTTTTTGTTCTGCTGATCCTGTGAATCACTGAGCTGATAGGCTGCTAAATGTAGTCAATCAGTTCATGCAAACTTCATCTCCGGGCAGCTTGAAAAACAGGACTACACAATGCAGAAACTTTTGCTTGTTTGCAGCTGTTAATTTACTACTCGGAGTCATGGAAGGGCAGGACAATGAGAATCAAAGCAACCTGATTTGCACATTCAGACCACCGATGCTGACCTGAGAAAACAATATGAGATCCTGGAATGAACGCTGCACCACAGAAAGGTAGCTGGCTGACCCCCCCCCCCTTGAAAGAAAAAAACTGCATGCTTTTGTGGACAAGAATGGTGTTTATTCTATTTGGAGGGTGTGATTTATTTTTTTTACTTTTGGGCATTTAATGAAGTTTTAAGCAGCCAGTAACTGTACTTTGTTTGTAGAAACTGTCACAATGAATGTTGATTGTTTTTCTGTACCACTAACCCAGGGCCACGATTGCTTTATGCCTTTCTTGCAAAGTTGTACAGCAGGAAGGGCAGCAGATGAGATCCCAACCCAAGTGAGCAGTACTAGCAGCATCGTGCATTGGTAATGTTGATTTCCATTTCTGTGTGTGTGTGGGGGGGGAGGATTGACTAGAAGCCTGGAACTGGCTCGCAGTCGCACTGCTGCTGTTTTTTTTTTATTTTTTTAAATTCACCCCCCCCACTCCACGTTGGTTAGCCAGGCATTCTGTGGCAGAGTGACCACCCTCAGTCTCAGCCACACGACTGCTCAGATAAGGGTGCATCTAGTGAAAGAGGATCAGAAGCAGAGGAGATGAGACTCCCTAATCCCATGGCACTCACCGTTGCTCCACTCAGATCTTTCAGATGGCAGCTATCTGTGAAATCAAGTCGGGACATGGACGGTGCTGGATGGCAGACATCAGGTGATTTGAAGGGGGGAGACAGTGGTACACTGCTGAAAAATCGGGTTTGTTTTCTGGAAGTGCAGTGGTGATTGGTGGACACAGACACCTACATAATATGAGGATTGAGGGTTTTTTTTCTATTCACCAATCACCATTTCAACAGCTGCACAACCTTTGTCTTTTGCTGAAAAAAATACAGACTCTGAGACTCTGCCAGCGAGTATGGAAGCAAAATACGATCAGAAAGTTAAGGGATGCTGGTGAGATGGGGGCTGCTTTTGTGTTTTGAAAAACAGTTGTGCATGTAAAATTCTCTGCTTGTGCCTTTATGTTTTACAAAACAGTTGTGCATTTGATCTCTGCTGGTAGGCAGCCATCATTTTGCACAAATCGGCCATTTTAAGTGCAAAGTGGCCATTTTAAAGCCGTACTGAGCTGATTCTGTGGCCAAGAGGGATTTCCACAGCTGGTGAACAATTCTGCAGCCATTACCATGGCAGCAGAATCACAGAATGCCAGGGGCCCTGATAATAACCTAAAGATTTTCTCTAAAATAATTCTTGATAGACTTTATATAGCTATACAAGAAACATGTGGGTTGTCCCACTAGCAATCTGGATTCTGAAAGGAATTCTCAACTTTGGATAATATTTATATATTGTTGCATCTGACTGAGAAGTATGTTTATCTTAGGAAGCAAAAACTAATGTAACATTTGTTGATTATTTAACTGCATTCAATACTATATCAAGAAACACACTCTGGTAAATATTATTGAAGCATGGTATAGAAAAAGCATTGGTAAATGTTATTCATACCCTTTATACCCTTTATAACAACACCTGAGCATAGGTGAGATTGGGTATGGGTGGACAACATTCTGACTCATTTAAAATAAATAGAGAGGTCAGACAAGGCTGTGTCTTAGCCCCTATTTTATTTGCCTTATATACTGATGGGCTATTGGTAGAATTAACTAATCAAAACTCAGATTCCCAGAAAATACTGAACCAATCCTGTGCAGTTCTTGCCTACACAGACGATCTGGTGTTATTTTCCCTGACTAAAAAGGGGCTACAGGAAAAACATAAGCTACTAGATGACAGATCTAGAGAATTACAACTTAAAATTAACTTAACCAAGACTAAAATTCTTATTATTAGCCCAAATGGCAGAAAGAAGGATGGAGCTTGGTTTCTTCAGGGAAATAAGCTAGAAATAGTAGTATATTTAGGGGTCAAATTTAGTGATAATGGGTTATGGAAATAGCAATTCCAAAGGTACCTAGAAATCCTAAAAAAAAACAATGCTGACCCTTACACACTTCAATAATAGATATGGTGGAACAAGTATAAAACCTTTAATTCAATCTAAATTTGGATCTTATCTGTTGTGTGGCACAGAAATTTGGGAAGTAGCCCATATGGAAAAACTTACAGTCCCTATGTTCAAAAATTTAAGGAATATACAGTAATGGGAATAGGGTGTCCATGTCCATCACTGTATACAAGATCAGTGCTGGGACTCATTAATATAAAAACTCTATGTGAAATCAGACATGTTAACTTTTGGATAAGGATAACAAGACTCTTGACATCTAGAGTCACAGCTTTATGTATGGAGGAAAAACAGAAATGGTATGAGATAGGTTATTAGTAGGGATTCCGGTATCCAAAGGTTATACAATTACTGAAAAAATATAAATTAGAAGTACTAGCAGGATATGTTAAGAAGTGGATCCTGCTAAGTAATAAATATAAAAAAATATGTGACTAAAAAGATAGAAAATTACTGGAAAAGGCAAGACCTAGGACTGATTAAGGGCTCTGCTTATTCTAAATGGTTTGCCCTTAATAATTTTAACTTTGGATATAAGACCTATCTGAATGTCTTGACTGAACCTCTCTTGTGTAGGACTTTTTCTATATATAAATTCAAACAACTTGATAGTAGTGTCCAGAGATGTAGCTACAAAAAATACTACAGATGAAAATTGTAGCTGTGCAATAGGAGGACATGAAGACCTACTGTAATCCATGGTATGTGGTACTGTGCTTGGTACAATAAGGAACATTTATACTAGTTGGGTCCTTTTACAAATACTAGATAAAATGTTGACTGTGAAACTTTGACTATCATGTTAATTCATACACAAGATGAATGGTCTGTTGAAAGAATAGCAACATTTTTCCTAGCAGCAAGTAAAATTAAAAAGAAAATTAGTAGTTCAGTTTCAATGGCGGGATTATAATGTTAATGATTTTATTTAACATAATAGTGCGAGGATATAGTCTATGTCTGTGCCATTAGAATAACAATCTGAAGAATATAAAGCTAATGATTTGTGCAGATTAAATGTATTAAGGGACAACTGCAAACTATAATTACTGAAGAGAATATAGGAAACAAATTACTGTACCTATTTATTGATAAAACATGGATTAATGTAAGTGTTCTATTTATGTGCTTATTTGTGTATATGTATCTTTTTTTTTTATTTACTTTTGTTATTGTGTCTATTCTTATTGATGACTATTAAGTCAAACAATAAACTTTTGGTATTGCCTGTTGAGAACCTGTGTAATTTGAAAATGACTTATTCAAATCCCTCCATATTTAAAAGATTCCATATCTTTTCCAAGAAAGTTATGCATGAGACCCTGCTGGTATCTAGCTCAAAGGGTGTCTGAATTAACAATAGAAAAGACTGTTTATAACATTACACAAACAAACATATAATGTCTGAATTCAAGGCCATATATGTTAATTACTCATCCAAGTGCGATGGTACTTTTTTGCCTTTAGTACACCTAATGTAAATTAGCATGTCAAGTATCAGGTCTCTTGTGCACCAGATGGCTGAGTTATAAATAAATAAACAAATTTGTGTAATACCACTAAATTTTACAAAATTGAAATTTGCTAATTCCATACTGCCCTACATCTGCATCCCACTGAAATACAGACACTGACTTAATTCTCTGTCTTCATGTGTCAATGCAACAATTCCTTCCTTCCTTCCTTCCTCATTTTAAAAAGTCTGCAATGTTATCCAGATCCAGTACAGAGGTAACTTGCAAATGTCAAAAGTCAATGTAAACTCAAAATTTAATGGCAGACCAGGAAAGCCTGGCCCACCCAGTCTGCCCATTTGTCCCTACCTACAGTGTTATTGCAGACCCTACTTGATCTCTGGCTCTTTCTCCACCCTCATAACATTCCGCTAAGATTCCCTTGTGCCCATCCCATGCATTCTTGAATCCACCTTTGTTTTTGCCCCCACATCTCCGCAGGAAGAGTCTTCCTGGCATCCATCATTCTTTCTGTGAAGTACTTCCTCACATCTTTCCTGAATCTTCCCCAATCCAGCTTTATTGCATGTTCCCTTTATCTTGAGCATCTTTTTTTCTGAAAAATATTCCCTCCTGTGCCTTCTCCATTCCTGTGAGGTAATTAAATGTCTCTATCATTTCCCTTCCTTCCTCTTCTCTTCTAGGGTGTACATATCAAGATCCCTTAGTCTCTGCTCATAGGGCTTCTTACACATATCCTGCACTATTTTGGTTGCCATCCTCTGGACAGCCTCCACTCTGTCTATGTTCTTCCAGAATGTGGTTCCCAGAACTGCATACCATATTCTAGGTGGGGACTCACCAGCAATCTATACAGAGATAACACCACCTCTTCTTTATACTGGTCATACCCCTCCATCTGCAACACAGCATCCGAATAGCCCTCTGCTCTGCCTTGTTGCACTGCCTGGACATCCTTAGGTCATCCAATATGATTACCTCCAGGTCTTCTTTCTGTTTGATAGTCATCACTACCTCGCCACCTATTTTGTACTCTACCAGTGGGTTTCTGTGCCCTAAGTGCACAATGTGTTGTACTTTTTCACACCAAGACCTAGCTGCCATACTCTTGACCAGTCCTTGAGTTTTCTCAGGTCTCTGCTCATTCTTTCCACCCCCCCTCCTCCCCAGAGTGTCCTTCCATATTGCAGATTTTGGTGTCCTCTGCAAAGAGGCAGACATTTTTTTAGAACTCCTCTGCAATGAGAAACAGAACTTCCCTTAGAGCTCCTCTGCAATATCATTTATAAAGACATTAAAGATAACCAGTCCCAGTACTAATCCCTGATCCACCCCAATAGTAATTATTCCTTATCTGGAGTGACATCTGTTTACCGCTACCCCCTCTGTCACCTAACCCCTAACCAACTTTCTTTTTACCAATTTAGACCCATCCCTAAGCTGCCCAACTTTCTTATGAATCTCTTATGTGGAATAGTATTGAAAGCCTTACTGAAATCTAGGTACTGTAGGCCATGTCCACTGGTCCATGCTGATCTAATGCCCCAATCACCCAGTCAAAGAAATCTATCAGACTCATTTGACATGACCTCTCCCCATGACTCCATGATACCTCTAGTCTTGTAACTCATTGGATTCAAGATATTTCACCATCCTTTCTTTCAGCAGTGATTCCATTAACTTTCTCACCACTGATGCCATGATGACTGGCCTGAGGTGCCAACCTCCTCCATGCCACCACTTTTGAGAAGTCAGACTACATCTGCCTTCATCCAGTCCTCTGGAACCACTCCTGTTTCCAGTGAGTTGTTAATAACACTTTTAGAGGTGCAGCCAATACCTTTGAGAACTCCCCCAGTACCCTTGAATGCACCCCATCCAGCCCCATCGCTTTGCCCACTTTCAAATTTGCATGTACCTTCAGAACATTCTTCTCTGAAAAAGGACTAGTGTCCACCTCCCTCCCTCCCTGCCCCCCTCCAAGCCTCCTGTTACTTTTTGTGGCCTCCCCTTCTCCTTCTGTGGACACTGAACTTATTGATCTACCACAGAGCAATACAGTGAATCCCACCAAACATGGAAAAAGTGATCTATGTTTAAAAGACATTCATTTCAGGTGCAGTATGGGAGAAATAATTGTGTAAAGATGGGTCCTAGACATACTTGGTGTATGACTGTGTGTGAGTATAGAGTATATATATATATATATATATATATATATATATATATATATATATACATACACATACATATTGACTATTATCACTATAAAATATTTTTTTAATTTTTTTATTTTTTGAAATCCTGGAGTAACCTTTGACCTTGGAGCTCATTTACAGAGGTTGCATATTAGAGAGCAAAACAGTACAAATAGACAAAAAAATACAGACAATAAGTTGAAACAAGCTGCTGATGATGGCAGCTTCATTAACCCACAGAATAAGCTTTACACATTTGTATCTTCAAGGTTAGAGCACTGGTTTGAGAACTGGAAGAGCACATGTTTAAATCCCAAAAGAGTCAGATGCTCACTTTGCAACAATGCACAAATCACTTGACCATTTAGTGCTCCAATCCACCTATTTGAAGATAAGCTTAGGACTACACTGAAGTGATGTTGCATCTCAGCTTGGTTATCCTGGGTATAGCATGAAATTATCTGTAATCTGCATACAAGTGAACAGCTCTCCCAAACTGCATTGTGCCTAACACTCAGAATTCTGAATTATGTACCTTATGTATTGCTGTTATATGTTAAATTTATATCTTAAAGTCCACATGACACAATGTCTCATCAAAAGTATTATTCTTTCTTGCCCAAACCTGACAAATAAACATTATGAAATTATATTAAACAAATCTTTCAGTAACAGTCTGCAGTCTTTCAAAACAGATCTCTCTTCCTGTTTCTTCCTTTCTTTCTATCTCTGTCCTACACACACACACACACACACACACACACACACATACATACCTACTCTGGCTTCCTTAACATCCTCTGCAAATGTCAAAGATTAGTCTTTCAGCTATTATAAGATCAATTGAAGGCTATTAAAAATAGGTTATCAACATGAAATAAAAGTTCAGGATAATGTTTTAATTATTTACATTGCCAAGAAAAAGTCAATGCAGCTGCCATCATCATCAGCTAATAATTTGGAGGAACCTCAAACAACTTATATAAATCTCATGAGTCAATTTCTGTGGCAGTTTATCCAGTTCCCAAAATAGCTGCAGAAAATGAATAAAATCTTTCGGAGTCTATGTATTATCAATTCCTTAAAGTGTGTGGTAAAGCGATTATGTAAGCATTGAGAAGGGCTTCTATCTTAAATTGTGAGTTCTGGTGCTTAAACATGATCATATTTAAAGTTACAGTAGGAAGTTGCCATGCATCACATTAGATAATGTGCTTGAAATCCAGTAAATGTGATATAAATTACAGAAGTTGTTCTAAACGTGGGAGAAGGTTAAAACAATTATCATAATTTGACACATTTATAGCAAATAATAACATTTTTTTTAATTAGGAGGATGATACAGACTATTGAGCCTTAGGATAATTTACAGTGGCATCCTCTATAAAAAGAACCTCAGACTAGATGTATTACAAAAGCTAGGCAATTATAAATTATCATTAAGATCCAAGTGCAATACGATATAGAAAATAATGGATGAGTAGGTGGTTATAATGAGTATTTTACACCCTCCACCCTGAGGGATGGGATGGGATGCCACATATACCCCGAGAGCAAAGCTCTAGGAGTTTATCAAGGTATCCCACCCTGAGGGGGTGAGTAAAATATGAGTTTTACCACCTAACCATCTATTATTTTGCATAATTTCTGTTTTTCATTTTTTCATCAGCACATTTACACAGTTTAGAAATACTAGTGGTGGTATTCTGTAAATCAAAGTTTTATTTTAGAGCACAACACACAACATCACAACAGCAGTAATATTGGCAGAGAATGTTTTCATGAAGAAGGATGAAACTAACTCGTGGACATTTTTTGTTTTATATTTAGAAGCTTGACTGTTAAACTTACATCTGGAATGCACTGATGATTTGGGAACTTTGGCTCTCACACACAGAAATCAAAGTTTGAAAATGGCATACTAGAACTTTTTTCTAAGGTTAATGTTTCATTAATGAAAGTTTTTAAGAAGTATTTTTAAAGACTGAGTGTTTTTTTATTCCATTTTTGGGCTCAACTTATGTCCCTTTGCTATGGCGATAGCTGTCTTGATTGAAGGTCTTGTGTTGCCTAGTTTAGCTACCGTTTGACAGCATGGAAGATGTGAGACAATGAAACTGTGAGCGGCAAGCATTTCATGCTAAGGTATGTGTGGCTTGTGCTGCTCCCAAAGAGAAAGCTGGCATGTGTTTTTCATTATAACCAGCTGGTTATAGTGGCAAAATTACAACCTGCTTTCTCTATGGGTAAAAATGGAAACCAGATATTATAAAGCAATAATGCATGACAGGGTGTGTATTGTTCTGGGATAACATCACACCTCAGGTTGTTGGGCATGAGACTGAAGGCTGAGTGTGTCCAACACCCAAGAAGTGATGTTATCCAAGCACGACACATGCCCTGGGGTGCATTGTTCTTATTATACAATGTCTTGTTTGTAAAGAAAAAGAAAAAGGTAAGAAAAAGCATAAAATAACATTTTGTTACTTAATTTTTACAGGGGTAAGTATACATAGCAACAAAGAAGTTCTGTGTCACTGTACTGGAAACTAGGTGGTGCTGTTGAATAGTGCTGTAGTGTTGTGTGGCTCTCTGTTACTCTCCAGGAGCAAATGTATGGTTCTGAACACACACAATCCCCCCCCCCACACACACACAATACAGCTGGGAGAATATTTGTGGGGTTTTTTTTGTTCTTTTCCCTTATGATTTTTACAGCAGGTTATGTGCAGCCACAGACAGTGTGATCAGGAGTAATGTGGAACAGGTAGGGTTTCAGGCTGTGATTCTGTTACGAGTAGTCAGGTTGGGAGAGAATGACAGTGAATGGGACACTGTGGGGAGGGTGTTTACATATGAAATACTGTATATGTATCTGTCATGTCTTGTGCTATTTGGAAAGTAAGCTAAGTGTTTTAGAATGAAAAGGAATCATCACTTCTTGCCACTTTTCTGAGCAATGGGCAGTTTAGCATGTGTCCATAGAATCACAATATGAAAGCTGAAATCGCTCGCAGTAATGATTTCAAAGAAGTTTACGGTTTATCTTGTGGGCAGTTCTGGTCTTGTTTGGGCAACTGGTAGTTGGACTGGCCATACAGTAAGTGAGTGCAATCTGTGCAAGTGAACACACTGAGATGGGGGTGGTGGTTGTATAAGTTATGTGGGAACCTGGCATGGGGTGGAGGTAGGAATCATTGAAGGCTGCATGATTCCGCATGTAAGTAGGTAAGTTGTGTGCTGGACCTTGATACAGTGAAGTTGTGCTGGGATAACATCACTGTATAAGGTGGCCACTGATCAATCAGATACCAGGAAAATTTCTTGCATTGTATAACGTATAATTTAAAACACCATACAAATAACACTCTGTAGGTGCAAAATTCATACGCATTACAGTACATTTCTGTTTAGCTGCCTTTTCATCAATTCCAGCTCAGTGGTGACATGTTTTAGTGACTGGATCCAAAACATAGGTTGCTAGATGGTTCACAGATGGGACTGGTCCAGCACAGTGTTTCAAGTGAATTGATTTCCAGTCCTTCTGTACTGAATGAGCAAACAAATGCCTGCCTTGCCATACTTTTGTGTCTGGGAAGGCAAATTTAATTGAACCTGAATCTATAAGACCTAACCTTATGTTACCAATTTAAAGATCTTCTATACTGTATGTTGTGGTACTGTATTTTAAAATTTACACATTTTTGTATACATTTCAAAAGATGAAGCATGCTCCTTTATTGTAACAAGACTTCTCAAAAAGGTAAACACTTAAAAGCTGAAACATTCTGTTGAATCAGTTTTTCACTCAAAGGAAATGATTTTATATCATAAAAATCAAAATAAAAATAACAAGGTTATAAACATTTAGAAACTGCAGTCTGTGCAGAGTGGTACAATCTTTTTCATAAGTGTTTTGTATAAAATGTAGGTGTAGAATAATCATATGGCCCATGACTAGAGATGCAGCGAATTTAAATTTCACCAGCAAAGTGAACACAGAGTGGGCACTTCACATTATCACTCCGCTATGCGGAGTGGCCAATGCAAAAGGCTCACTTTGCCCTGTAATTATTGCTTTGAGTTGCCGTTCCGCCTTAATGCAAAGTAAGGCAAAGTGACAGCAATATTGATAGCCCCTCACACACACACAGCCACCAGAGTTAATGTGCATCCCCAAAATGATGCTGTCTTTTGTCCAGAAAAACTCCCTAGTGCTGTCGAACTGAAATGATAGGGTAACAAAAATGCAAAGTCTCCCAGAATTAGTGGTGCACTCCGTCATGCACGCAGTGGTCACACACAGTCACTAGAATTAATGTGAATCCCCAAAATGCTACTGTCTTGTGTCCAGAAAATTCCCCAGTGCTGATGAAGTGAAATGAGAGTGTAAAAAGAAATGCAAAGTCTCCCAGAAATAATGACACACTCAGTCATGCACGCAGTGGTCTCACACAGTCACCAGAATAAATTTGCACTCCAAAATGCTATTGTCTTGTGTCAAGAAAATTCTCCAGTGCTGACAAAGTGAAATGAGAGGGTAACAAAAAATGCAAAGTCTCCAGAATTAATAATGCACTCTGTCATGTGTGCAGTGGTCACACACAGTCACCAGAATTAATGTGCATCCCCAAAATGCTACTGTCTTGTGTCCAGAAAACTCCCCAGTGCTGACAAAGTAAAATGAGAGGATAACAAAAAATGCAAAGTCTCCAAGAATTAATGGTGCACTCTGTCATGTGTGCAGTGGTCACACACAGTCACCAGAATTAATGTGCATCCCCAAAATGCTACTGTCTTGTATCCAAAAAATTCCCCAGTGCTGGTGAAGTGAAATGAGAGTGTAACAAAAAATGCAAAGTCTCCCAGAGTTAATGGTGTACTACAAATGCACAGACAGATTAAGATTGTACTGCACACTCAAGAGATGTAAATGCAAAGGCACAACAACACCTAACCAGTGCTCACAAGTCACAAATCCACATCTGGAAAAGAATACCTTTCGCCAGTTGAGGGATAGTGCATAACAGTAACAGTCCACTACCAGTAAAGATACCACAAAGCAGTATAAAAAATGAATGCAGGTGCGGTGGATCGCAGGTTCACACTGCTGCAATTACTCTGTGGCACAATAAAAGGTGTCTGATTTAATGGCATGCAGCGCGCACACACACTGCAAGTAATGCATAGCAAATTGAAAACCTTTAGTAATATAACCAAATGTTTTAAACAAACTGAAATTACATACTGCTGCACCACAACAATCAACAAAAAAGTCAAGAATTACAGAAACTATTGTGTGTACATTAACACAGCTATTCAAGAAAAATATAACCAAAAGAGAAAAACTGCCTTTTTCTCCCAGTCTACCTACACCACAGATACGCCCCTCCCACAAAACGCACTTCACAGTACACAGACTGACTGTTCTAAATTAACATTCAAAATCCACACACAAACAATAAACACTCAAAGATATGAGCACAGGAGGGTTTCCTACAATCGACGTACTAAATTTTGAGCAAACAAAATCACTCAAAATGGCTTTTTTAACAGTTTTTAGAGGATTTGAATTGCAGAGCTCTGAGAAGAAACTGTCTCCATCTTCTACTACACACACACACTACACAGAACTGAGGCTGTGCAGAACAATCTAGAGCCCATGTAACCTGCAATCCTATGAAGCACTGCACAATTTGCCTTGGAGCTCAATAACAAGGCGAAGTGAAGTGAAGTACATTGATTTCAATGTGCTTTGCCTTAAAACTGGTGGAGAAGTGGCTTGGGGATGGCGTAATAACGCAAAGTCATTGGTTTCAAAGGACTTTGCGTTCCTCATCATGATGCAAAGTACTCCACTTCGCATTGTGGAATACATCACGGATTCCCCATTACTCTATGAATCACTTCGTGGAGCGAATTTCAGCCACTTCGACCACCACAACCCATGACTGAGCCATGAGGAGAAAAAAGAGAGGTAGGTATGATAGAGACCTTCAAATACCTCAAGGGCATAAATAAATAAGGTACAAGAGGGTAGCATCTTTCAGAAAAAAATGTGTTCAAGAACAAGGGGGCATGACATGAGGCTGGACGGGGTAGACTCAGAGGTAACGTGAGGAAGTATTTTTTCACGGAAAGGGTGGTGAATGTATGGACTAGTCTCTGAGCACAGGTGATGGGGCAGAAATGGAAGTGGAATTAAAGAATGCATGGGATAGGCTAAGGGGAACCCTAGTGATAGGAAAGAGAGGGTAAAGCCTGAGATCAAGTAGATTCGGTGGTTCAGCAGTAGGTAAGGAAAATTGACAGAGTAGATGGGCCAAGCGGTCCTTGTCTGCTGTCATTTTCAATGTTTCTATGTTTCTGTGACCTTCAGAACTTGTCATTAAATAACAGGTATGGGACTTCAGGTGATGACACCAATGGGAATGGTGACATAATATTCAGCTCTCCATCCTAAGAGTTGGAATCATAGTTCTTCCTCCTCACACCCAGTCATTAATTTAACAACTTGCTTCAGTATCAAGGGCCAATATGGGGCCACCTGAAAGGAACAAACATCGGGCTCCCAACAGCACCAGAAGTGGAAGGAGCCCCAGCAACTCACCATTATGGGCCTTCAACTACTCATTAGGGTTGGGGTGGAGTATGATAATGCTGGATATACAGGAAGCCCAGCCTTTGACAGCTCTAGCACTGCTACTATACATAAAACACTCCAGCTCTTTGATAGTAGTATTGCAGAAATGAAACAGGACTTCTTAAAATTAAAACAGAGGACAATGGTTGTGGAGGAGGTGGTATTGGACCTCCAGCAAGAAACAAGCAGCCTGTGCTGCATGGTGCTCTGCTGCTGCCACAAATAAAGAGTTAACTTATAGAGCAGATGATGAAGAGGTCAGAGGATGCTGGAAGAACCACAAGTTTTTTTTTGCTTTCCTGAGCAGCCTGATCTTAATAGCTTTTTATTAACTTGGCTTCAGACAGAACTGGGCTTACCAAAGGATTTTGTAGCAGAAACTGAATGGGCCCACAGGGCCCTTGGATCTAAACCCAAACCTGGAAACCCCCCTTATCAATTGTGGCCAAATTCCTGAAGTATCCCATTAAAGAACAATTGCTATATAACGCCTGAGCCAAAAAGGACATTTATTTTAATAGGCAACACATTTATGTGGATCAGAACTACCTGTCTACTGAGCTCAGAAAAAGGAAGCAGGTTCACACTATCAACAAGCATTTGCTAATGCCGAATGTTGTCTTGCAAACATTGGCATCAGTAGTGCAGGAGTTGAACAGATGCATAATAGGAATGGCAGTGAAGTATGAAAGTGACGTCAACCCCACATCACCCTACAGAGACTGATAGGCACTGAGGTGTGCCTTTGGGCATCGGCTATAACATTCATGGCATTTCAGCTCACATTACCCTGCAGTACAACAAATATTGCATTGTGCCTTGGGGTCCTCAGACCATATGCTCACCCCAATCGGCTATTACACTCATGGTATTTTACCTCACCCTGGCCTGCAGACACCAACAAGTGCTGAGGTGTGCCTTGGGGTGTTCACCTTTACAGTTACCCCATTTCATAAGGACATATACTGAAATGGGTGCAGCACAAGAGAATGGGGTGAACCATGGGGCCAAAGAGTCCAAGGCACACCTCGATGCCTGTTAGTGGCTTGAGGGTGGAGGAGGATGGTATTGCGTGAGCATGATAGCTGGCAATGCAAAGGCATACCCCTGACGCCTGTCATTCTGTACAGGGTGGGACGTTATGGTTAGAAACCCCAATGCCCTGGCTGTTTGTTGATACTGGCACTACAAATTTGCAACATGGTATGCTTGTGACCCCCACCTCATGAAAATGTTTGGGACGTCTGCTCATGAATAGTCATACTGTGATTTTGTTAATCTGTGCCTAACGTTGATTTCTC
Organism: Neoceratodus forsteri; assembly: GCA_016271365.2. NCBI lineage: Eukaryota > Metazoa > Chordata > Ceratodontiformes > Ceratodontidae > Neoceratodus > Neoceratodus forsteri. The sequence continues at coordinate 1,433,418,429 of CM028131.1, read as the reverse complement.
ACATGGACCGCACCATTCTGCGCCAGATGTGGGAAAAGACAATTTAGGCAGGATGTGAAAAATGACAGCTATACCATTCATAGGTAGGTGTGAAGAGATGGCAGTGTTGAAAATCTTGAGTGAAAATATTAAAAATGCTTGAATTTACGAACATACGTAGAAACTGTGCAATGCACACTCGTAACACAGTCATTTAGTGGAATTATTTCACCAAATTTTCAACATAGGCATTTTGGGACCTCTGCTCATGAACACTGTCACTATGATTTTTTTTCATCTGTCCTGTTCGATGATTTCCCACAGCGACTACGCCATTGTGTGCCAGTCGTGTGAAAACACATTTTGGGCAGGATGTGGAAAATGACATCTGTACAGTTCATAATGAGGTGTGTAAAACTGACAATGTTGTAAATGTTGAGTGAAAATATTACAAAATCTCAAAGTTGTGAGTGCACGTGGAAACTGCCAAAGCACGCTTGTAACATACTCATTTTGTGGACTTTTGTCACCAAATTTTCGACGCACACTCTTAACACAGTCATTTAGTGGAATGATTTCACCAAATTTTCAACATTTGCATTTTAGGACCTCTGCTCATGAACACTATCACTATGATTTTCTTCACCTGTCCTGATCGTTGATTTCTCACAGCGACCGCGTCATTGTGCGCCAGTTCTGTGAAAACACATTTTGGGCAGGATGTGGAAAATGACATCTGTACAGTTCATAATGAGGTGTGTAAAACTGACACTGTTGTAAATGTTGAGTGAAAATATTACAAAATCTCGAAGTTAAGCATGCACGTGGAAACTGTGCTACACATGCAGAAACTGCGCAACACATGCTTGTAACATACTCATTTTGTAGACTTTTGTCACCAAATTTTCAACATAGGCATTTTAGGACCTCTGCTCATGAACAGTGCCACTGTGATTTTCTTAATCTGTCCCAAACACTGATTTCTGACAGTGATCACACTATTCTGCGCCGGTAGTGTGAAAAAAACATTTTGGACAGGATGTGAAAATTGACATCTGTACTGTTCATAAGGAGGTGTGGAAAAATGCCAATGTTGAAAATCTGGAGTGAAAATATTACGGATGTGCGGAGTTAGGAGCGTGCGGAAAACCGCGCAGACACACTTTGTAAAATTGTAATTTTTTTTTACACTAATTTGCAACATAGGCTTTTGAGAGCCCACTATGAAAGTGGCACTGTCATTTCATTAATCAGTCCCAAAAAGTGATTTCATGCGGTGACGGCGAAATCACCTTTCAGGACCGAATAACGCCACAACAGTGACTGAATTCATGAGGAGGGGTTCCAATAACCCCATGTTGAAAATTTGGTGCAAAATTCTGAAAAGTTACTGAGATATGCATCAACATTGTAAAAACCCTATTTATGCCATTATACAGCTTACCAGCATTTCTTCAGTTCACAGTCGACTTTGAAGAGTGCAAACGTATTCTCGGTCCACTGAAGATCGTCGCGCTGGGCTCCGGAGGTAAATATGGGATGAGGGGAGTGTGGGGAGGCAGGGTGCTCAGAAGGTTGGCACAGGTTGGGGGAGAGGCTGCCAGACTCGATGAGGGACCATTTTCTGGTTTACAGGGTAAAAAAAATAAAAAATCGCGGGATGGTTTTTGTTTTTACAGGTGCAATTGGCATGCTGGAGTGGGCTCCCAGCATGCCACCTAACTGTTTTGGGAGGCATGTAGCTGGCAGGGGATTGGGCAGCCCCGCTGGCCATACAGAAGTGGGGGGTCACATGAGCCATGGGGGGATTGGGCACCCCTCATCACACAAGACATGATGGAGGGTACAGTATGCCGACGGGGATCAGGCACCCCATCAGCAAATTACCTCAAGAGGGGACATGCCGACGGGAACTGGGCACCCCTGTCAGTGAGTGGAAGTGGGGGTCACATGAGCTGAGAGATATTGGGCACCCCCTCAGCACACAAGAAATGGGGGGTACATCATGCCAATAGGGATTGGGCACCCCATCGACTTTCACAGATAAAAGGCAGTGGCTGTAGCTTAGCTTCTCTGGGGACTGAGAAGCTGACGGGGAAGCTGCCGCCATGTTGTTTGCCAGAGCAGGCAAACAGTAATTGGCTGCTGCAATCAGGGACCGCTGTGTTGCACTCCCTGATTGCAGCAGCTAATTTCTTAGAAGGTTGTGGAATGTTTTTCAACTGCTGTCTTAAACAGCATGCTATGCCATTGGTGCCACAGAGTCCAGCCTCAAAAAGCAGTGGCGCCATTAGCTGCACCAGGACCGCACCTCCAAAACTCGCTTTCAACTGAAGCAACCACAATATGTTATCTGTGCTGTGTATGCAAGACAACATAAAAAGATGCTCAAATAAATGCAAATTAAAACACAATCTCAATAACCACCTGCTACTAGTACAGGAGGACAAGGGTCCTGTGCTTTACGCAAATCTAACCCATGCAAGCAAATTCATGACAAACCGTATTACTGAATTGCCTTATTTCCCATCTGAAGATTATGAGAAAGAGCTATATTAAATTTTCTGGTCAGTAGCAGGGAAACATAAAGAGCAGTAAGGTAACAGCCATTCCGCAATGGTGAGGAGGTCTGGGCTGATGTCAAGAAGTGGTATAATGGGGTGCTTAAACAGAAATCTTAAATGCACTGTTTCAAAGGGTAACCAGATAAGAGAAGAAGCAGCATGAACATAATGGGAAGGAGAGGGGAAGGGGTCACAAAAAAGTAGTGGGGACATTGGAGAAAGGTGGACAGTAGTCCTCTTTCACAGGAGAGTATCCTAAAAGGACTCACTTATCTGAAAGTGGACAAAGCAATGGGGCAAGATGGGGTGCATCCAAGGGTATAGAGGGAGCTCAAGGAGGTACTGGCTGCACCTCTGACAGTCCTGTTTAACAGCTCGTTGTAAACAAGATTGGTTCCAGAGGACTGGAGGAGATCAGATGCAATCCTACTTCAGAAAAGTCATAGCAGGGAAGAGGCTGGTAATTATATGCCAGTCAGCCTAACATCATGGGTGGGAACATTAATGGAGTCACTGCTAAAGGAAAGGATTGCAGAATATCTTGAATGGATTCATGTGTTTATGTGGGTGGGGGGTCATGGCAAATGAATCTGATAGATTTATTTGATTGGACAACCAAGGAATAAGATCAGGGTGGGGCTGATGGACATACCCTACCTAGATTTCAGAAAGGTTTTCAACACTGTTGCACATAGGAGGCTAGTAAGCAAGCTGGTAGCTTAGGAGTGGGTCTGAAGGTAAGAAACTGGTTAAGGGATGAAAGGCAAGGGGAAGATAGTAAATGGAGTTTGTTCAGAGGAAGGGAGGGTGACCAGTGGGGTGACTCAGTGATCAGTGCTGGGATTGTCCTGTTTAATGTCTTTACAAGTGACATTGCACAGGAGCTGGTAGGTAAGATCTGCCTCTTTGTGGATTACACCAACATCTGCAATAGGGTTGAACCTCCAAGGGGGCTGGAAAGGATAAGCAGAGAGAATTGAGAAAACTCAAGGTGTGGTCAAGGGTACTGCAGCTGGGTTTCAATGTGAAAAAGTGCAAAGTAGGGCACTTGGGGCACAAGAACCCAGAAGCATAGTACAAAATGGGAGGAGTGGTACTGATAGTCACCAAACAGGAACAATACCTTGGAGTAATCATTTCTGATGACCTAAAGGTGGCCAGGCAGCACAATAAGGCAGTTGAAAGGACTAGTAGTATACTGGGGTGTGTAGGGAGGGGTATTACCAGTGGAAAGAGAGAGGTGGTATTGCTCCTGTATAGATCACTAGTAAGATCCCACCTAGAGTCTGTGCCTAGCTCTGGAAACCACATCTCTGGAACAACATAGACAGAGTGGAGCCAGACCAGAAGTGGGCAACAAAAATGATGCAGGGTAGGCATCAGAAGACTAACAAGGAAAGATTTAAGGACATAAATATGTACACCCTGGAAAAGAGGAGGGAGAAGGAAGATGACATACAGACATTTAAATATTGAATGAGGGTAAATAATGTACAGGAAGGAAGGAAGGAAGGAAGCATTTTTCAGGAAAAAACATGCTCAAGGACAAGGGGGGCATGATAAGAAGCTGTATGGGTAGATTCAGGAGAGATATGAGGAAGTGATTCTTTACAGATAAAGTAGTGGATTCCTGAAACAGTCTTCCAGTGGAGGTGTTGGGGGAGGTGGCAGTGCTGGGGTTTAAGAATGCATGGGATGGGTAAAAGGAAATTTTAGGGTAAGGGAAAGGGGGGAGAATGGGCTGGAGATCAAGTAGTATCTGTGGTGATACTACAGGCTGGGAAAAATGGGCAGGCCAGGTGGGCCAAGCGGTCCATATCTGCCAGCAAATTCTGTTTCTATGTTTCTATGCTGTTATATAATATAATGTTTGTTTTATATCCTTTGTGTTGAACTCAAATGCTTTGGCTTTTCTATGGCCCTCAAGTGCCTTTATACAGACCCCAGCTTTTTTACTGTGCTTAGAGGTAGTACAAAAAATAGATTTCTGAGTAAAGGTTATCTGACTTTGGAGGAAGAGTGAATCCTGATGCTGCCTGAGATGGATTCCCCATGAGTCCCAGGAGGTATTCCTGCCCTTTCCCTGAAGCACTGCACTGATGCCATTGAAATATAGAAACAGAATCTGTCAGCATGAAAGGACCCGCTTGGCCCATCTAGTCTGCCCATTTTGTCCCAGCCTATACTGTCACTGCAGACCCTACCTGATCTCCAGCCCTCACCCTGCACTTTTCTAGTAAGTTTCCTTTATTTATTTATTTAAATTGTTTCACCAGGAAAAGCACACTGAGCAAGAACTGCTCATCTCCCAGTGCGACCTGGGGGAGGGGTACAGTGGGGAAGAGGACAAGGGTAGTCCAGGTCCTGACATATATACATACAATTACAATACAGTTGAAAACATTTGACAGAAATGGTTCACCATAGATGACAATTTACCCTTACTTATAGTTACTTTATGCCTATCCCATGCCTGCTTGAAGCCCTTCACTGTTTTTGGCTGCCACCACCTCTCCTGGAAGACTGTCCTAGGAATCCAGCACCTTTTTAGTGAAGAAGTACTTTATCACATCCCTCCTAAAATTTCCCCTTCCAGCTTCATTACGTGTCCTATTGTTCTGGTGCACCTTCTCTTCTGAAAAGTATCCCTCTCCTGCACCTTGTTCTCCGACTGTGATACACTTGTAGAACTGTCCCAGGCATCCAACACTCTTTCACTGGTTGGCTCACTAGTGTCAGCAACTATATTTAATTTATTTTATTATTAATTTATTTTGTTTTTGATAACTGGGCAAGTGCACTATTGATAGAAATGCTTATTTTCAGGCATGACCCAGGAGAGTACAAATGAGAACAATCAAAATACAGATACAACTGGGGTATAGGATAATACAGAACAGCTCATAGCCATTTGCCAAAACATCACAGAGAATAAATACAAATTAGATATTTGTAGCATACAGTGTAAACATGACACTGAGAAACCACGATATACAAATTTAAAGAGATATTCACAGAAACAGATACCAGAAACTGTAGCAAAAAAATAAGGTAGAGCAGTGCATATGATGGGTGAGCTATCTTTAGCCAAGTTTCTTCCAGTTTCAGTGGTCACTATCAGTGCTTGTGTTTGACAGACCTAATTGACTTGGAAAAATTGCTTGCTCCCAGTTGTGGGAAATGGATAGTTATTACATTCAAAAAAAATCATGAGTGGTACAGTTGAGCACTGAGTTCACATGTGGGGTGGTCATGGGGGAGGGAGAGACCACAAACGAGGAAATGAGCAGCTGGATAGAGTACAAGAACTTGCCAAATGAGGATTACATGCCTGCAAATAAAAAATAAACAGAATAAAATGTTAAAGATTTAAAGTTTACTTTTTGAATGCATTGTGTTGAGAAGGTGTGTGGTGAGGATGGGTATCTATTAAAATGAGTTTAAATGTTTGTTAAAGGAGTAGTCCACTCAGAATGTGTAAAAACATATGTTTTGCTGAGTGTTTTGATGTGTGTGTGTGAAGTCCTAATGTGTCCTTCCCTTTGTCTGCTATTAGGAGTTTTTCCTAAGTTAGCCTGCTAGCTTTATGGTAGTTTTGCTACCCCTGGGGATCTCCATCTCAGCCAGATTTATTGCCTTTCTTGCTCCAAAAATGCATCCTGTCTCATGTGACAGTGATGTAGCCAAGCCCATAGTTTCAGCAGGAAGCATTGCTTTAGAATCAGTTTACAACAGCAAAGCTATAAATGGCTATATTTTATAATTTAGCAGATACTTGAGAGCTTCCTGAGTGTTTTTTTTTTCTGTAAGAAAACAACTAGAATCTTTGCAGATGACACAAAGATCTGCAACAGGGTTGATACACAAGGTGGGGTGGGAAGGATGAAAAGGGACTTGGCAAGCTTGGATGATTGGTCAAATGTATGGCAGCTTAGATTCAGTTCAAAGAAGTGCAAAGTAATGCACCTGGGAAACAAAAACCCAGGGGAAGAGTACGCAATGGGGGGTGAGATACTGACAACAACAAAAATGGAAAGGGACCTGGGAGTAGTCATATCAGACAACCCAAAGGTGGGCCAGCAATGTGAGAAGGCAGTAAGGAGGGCTAGGGGGATACTGGGATGCATAGGGAGAGGCATCACCAGTAGAAAACAGGAAGTTGTTGGCCCTCTGTACAGACTGTTGGTAAGACCACATCTGGAGTACTGTGTACAGTTCGGGAGACCCCATCTCTGCAAAGACGTAGACAGGGCGGAGGCTGTCCAGAGGAGGGCAACCAAAATGATGCAGGGTCTGCATCAGAAGACATATGAAGAAAGACTAAAGGAACTAAAGATGTATAGCCTCGAGGAAAGGAGGGAGAGGAGGACATGATAGAAACTTTCAAATACCTCAAGGGAATCAACAAAGTCCAAGAGGGTAGCATCTTTCAGAAAAAGAGATGTGCAAAAACAAGGGGGCACAATTTAAAGATGGGGGGGACGGCTCAGAGGAAAGGTGAGAAAGTATTTCTTCACAGAGAGGGTTGTGGATATATGGAGCAGCCTTCCTGAGGAGGTTGTAGAGTCAAAAACAGTGGGGGAATTCAAGAATGCATGAGACAGACATAAGGCAATTCTAGTCAGGGGTAGGAGGAAGTAGGCTGTTGATTAACTAGGATCTGCAGCTTATCCGTTAGGTAGGGAAATGGACAGACTATGTGGGCCAAGCGGTCCTTATCTGCCATCAAATTCTATGTTTCTATGTTTCTTTACTAATGAAAGCATTGATGATCTGGGGTGATTTCTGTGTTTTTTATGGTTGTGTGTAGTTTGATGAAATTAAAAGTTTTAAAATTAAAACATTTACTCCTGCTAGCTAGACCTGACACAGATAGAAAACAAAAATATCGAATTACAGCTATTTAGTAGCTGTTGTCTTACAGAAAACCTACTTAGTTAGCTCTCAAGCATCTGCTAAATTGTAAATGTAGCCATTTGTAGCTCTGCTGTTGTAAACTTATTTTAAAGCAATGTTTCCTGATGAATTTATGGGCTTGGCTACATCACTGTCACATGAAACAGGATGCATTGTTGGAGCAAGAAAGGCAATAAATCTGTCTGAGATGGAGATCCCCAGGGGCAATAAAACTACCATAAAGCTAGCAGGCTAATTGAGGGAAAACACCTTACAGCAGTCAGAGGGAAAGACACTCTATGACTTCACACACAAATCAAAACACTGCAAAACATATGTTTTTGCGAATTCTGGGTGGACTACTCCTTTAATGGATAAGAGCATGTACTGGGTGGTAAGTTTTTTCTTTTTGTTTCGTATTTTGCCAATATGGCTGCCAGATTGTTTTTCTCAGAAGTTTCTGGGAGGCATTCCTATATGGGTGCACTGTGTCCTGGCTGCCGGAAATGTACCTGTCATGCAGTTTATGGCGCCATAAGGACATGTGCCAGGTACCTCTCAGCCAATCAGTGTCAGTGGTTCAGCAGGTAGCACACTTGCCTCTGAGGCTGGGAGATCAGAGGGCTGTCAGAGCACTGTAGGTTCAATTCCCACACCTGACAGAGGGGTGTCAAAGAGCTGTGGATTCAATTCCCACGCCTGGCACTTGGGTTAATATTCCAGTACTGAAACTGTAGTACAGCATGAGGCGGTGCTGCACTTCTGAGGTGCTATCATTTGGATGAGACGTTAAACTGAGGTCCCATCTGTCTATTCTGGTGGTAGTTCAGGTGGATGTTAAAGATCACATGGCACTTATCAAAAAGAGTAGGGAAATTTTTATTGTATAACATAGAAACATCATATAAAACCAACATAAGCAAAAATAACAAAACAGTGTACTATCAGATATTAAGTAAAGCTATCATACATCAAACATTGGAAGAAGAAACAAGTTCATAAATCTGTAGGGTGAATCTTAGAAAACAAAGCATAACAAAAAAAGAAAAACAAAGTTTAGTGGGTTCAAAACATTACCCGAACCCCAAGACATTTTTACACCTGGTCTTCCAAACCTGCATGGAGAAGTGAGCTTTATCATATTCATGCAGTTCTGTCAGTTCATGTTCAATGTTCAATATAACAGTATGTGGGGTGGCATCAATCTGTCTTTATACATAAGCACATCTGTTTTGCCATAACATGAATTTAATACAGGTCAAAATCAATCGTAATGTGTCATCAGAAATGGTCTGTAATGTTTTCGAGAAAAAAACCTAAAATATCCTCATAACTAAATGACTTCCAGAGGCGGTTCTTCCACTTTACTGCTAGAAGAGACCAAAAAGCTTGACTGTATGGACAAGTAAGCAAGAAATGATCCACGGTTTCTTACTGTAGGGAACATGTAAGTCTAGGGCAGTATCTCTTCTTCTGACTCTAGTGTTTGGCATTGGATTTCATCCCCAGTCACCCATGGCTACAGAGCCATTGAACATTCCACATCTGTGGGGGGGGGGTGCATTTGTCTGTCAGTAGGGACTTAACCTTAGGGAAACTGACTGGTACAATTCCTTTAAAATCCAGACTGATATCAAAAGCTGTGCACTGAATATTGGAATAGATATGCTGTCAGCTCTGTCAGAACCTGTCCTTCAGTCAGTTTCCACTTCCTCAGTTTTATAACAGCCGGTTTCAGAAACAATGGAGATTTCCTGTAAGTGTTGGGAAGCAAACCTGAGGTGTTATAACAGTTTAGAGGTGGGTTTACCCAATGATCAGCAACTAATCTCCAGACTGCTACTGAAGGGGATGTCAGGGTAGAAATATTTTAATACAAAAACATGCTATGGTAATATGAAACTGGGTTTAAGGTTCAGACCCCCTTCTGCCGGTGATAAGTACAATATATCTCTTTTGATGGGGTTCAGCTTATTGCCCCATATGACCTGAAAAAATAAACTCAGTAGTACAGATTCAAGCTGTGGTGGTAATGGGTACACTACACTTAAGTAGGTGAATATGGGTAATAAAAGAGTCTTAATAAGGACAATTTTCTTTTTCTTTGTCTGTTGCCATGATTTGCATTGTTACCTTTTACTGTCCCACTTCCAGTTTCTGTTTCCAATTAATAATGCCCTGATTACCCCTGTCAAAAGTAATACCCAAAATAGTAAGAGGTTCATCAGTGACCTGAATCCCCTGAATATCTGAAACCACTGGTGTAGAAGCACTCAAAATGTACCCTCTACTTTTACTTGTATTCAGTTTAGGCCCTGCTAGACTGGAATACAGTTCTAGTTGAGTAATGGCATGTGCCAGAGACATTATCTGCAACAAAAAAGGCAGATGCCATCTGCATAGGTGGAGGTTTTGACTTCCAGAGCCATGGCTGGGGGTTGTAAACCTTTAATAGAAACATCTCCATTAACTATTTGTAAGAAAGGATCTAAACAAAAGACATACAATAGGGGGCTCATAGGGCAACCTTGATAGATCCATCTGTTTACTTGTACTGTTCAACCAAAGTATCCATTTATTAAAGGGATGGTGTTTGCTACTGTGTACAGGGACATAAGCCAATTCACAAATTGTTGTGGGACTTCATAGGATAGTAAGGAGTGTTCCATAAAGGAATGGGAAATTCAGCTGAACACTTTTTCTTGATCCAAAGCTAATATCTAAATATTTAATTTATCCTGTTCACCTAATTCTACCATTTCTCTCATCAATAGTAATTTTTCAGATATCAATCTGTTAGGAACTGAATAAATTTGTGATGGAAAAATCAGAAGGGGGGCTAAAGTGGCCAGATGTGCTGCCAAGATTATCATTATTATTTTCAGGTCAGTATTGAGGAGACTCAGGGGTCTCCAATTATTAATGTCCCTTCTGTCCGCTTTCTTAAATAGGAAATTTGAATTGATGTCCCTAACCTGGGATCTATGTGTTGGGGCATGCAAGATCCAATTGTACAACACTTCAAGATTGCTAACAAGTTCTGTCGAAAAATGTTTATAGAACTCAGAAGTCAGGCCATTCAGACCCAGAGTCGTATCATTATTTAAGGCTGGGATGGCTTTAAGTATTTCTGTGACCTGGATGGGCTGAAGTAAAGGATCAAGAAGGTCAGGAGTAATGGGGACAGGAAAGGAAGAAAAGTAGTTGGCTGTCATCAGTGGGTCAGGCTGATAAAGTGCATCTAAAGAGTGAAGGTGTGTGTCTACTATCCTTAAAAGCTGTTCAATGTTTGTAATCTCATCCCCAGCACCTGTACACAAAGACTCAATTACCCAGGATTTATTATGGTGTTTGCAACTTGCAAATACATCCCCCTGTGTGCCTTTACCCAGTGTACATGTCTGATGTTCATGTAAAAGAGATGCTGCTCTTGAATATTGTATGGTTTCCATCTCTTTTTTCAAGTCCTGATCATACTTGAAAAATCACCTCTCCCTTCATTACTGAGAGACATAATAGATGCTACCTGTGATTTGAGAGTGAGATATCGCATGTATTGAGCTGTGTATGAAGAGAAGGCCTGGTGTATCAAAACTTGTTTAAGTTCCAGTTTAGTATCAGCCCACCAAGTGCTAAAGTCATCCTCCACACATGCTAGAGTTTTTCTCGCCTGCAAAGTGTCTGCCACTGCTTCCCTCACCACCGTATTGTACAATAAAGTATTATTGAACTTCTAGTAGCCTTTCCCAAAAGACTGTTTGACAGATAACTCCATAGTGACAGTTTCTGAAGTTTCAATGGGGGGATGCATGCATCATGTATATGTATAAAGGGTGATGTAAAATTTAATCAATGCACAAGGAAATCTTACTGCTATTATATGTCTGATCTCCCCCTGCATGTAAAGCAGTATATGAATCTGTCAAACCCGCAGTCAGTAAGATATGTTTTAAACAGGTGGTGTCACAGTAGCCTTTCACTGAGCTTTTACTCCTATCCTCCTTCCTAAGTAGGCAGTTAAAATCCCCCCCCCAATGACTTGCTTGGTTGTGGAGAGGTAAGGTTTGACCAACTGAAAAAGATCAACCTGGTCCTTCTTTTTCTGAGGAGCTTATATATTAAGTAGGCACCAGGCAGTATTCTCATAAGTGAAACTGAGCAATAATGCCCTGCCCAAACATAAATCCAAGACCCTGGTAACTGTAAACCCTGTACCCTGAAAGATAACTCCTACTCCATCACAGGTATTCTGTCCAAAAGAAAAAATTGAGGGCCCCAACACCTCAATTTTTGTGTGGCTAGAACAAAAGATTTTGTATTCAACCTTGTGTCCTGTAAAAGGCAAATGTCAAAATTGGCATCTTTCAAAATGGAGAAAGTAACCAAAACGTCTTCCTGCTGCCTTCAGACTATTTGTGCTAAGACTGGCCACCCTCAGTGCAGGAGGAGAAGACATAATACTGGAAAGAAAAAGTTAGAAGTGGTCATTTCTTTCTAGTGCTTCTTTGCAATTTAACATGCTGTTTTGTCCCTTTTGCAGTGGGTGGGGGTCTGTGTCTCCACAGGCTCTTCCTCTGAGTCCGAGGTGATCATATGCTGGGAAGAAAATGTAGAATATGATTTAGATTCCTCAGCCACATCCAAGCCCCTGGGTGATTTCTGGAGGATAGCAAACCAGTTGGAAACCATGAGGAGGGGTGATTTTTTAGAAGCCTTCATAGGTGTAGTAGTGATATGAGGTACAGCTAAAGGACTTTTTTTAGTCAGTGATGGTTTGCCTGGGGGAGGCATGATAAGAGCTTCCTTTTGTGGTGGACCTGACCCATTAGTCACCAATGGTGCCTCAGTATTGGAAGGCTGTGATTGTACTAGGGAGGGTCATGAACATCCACAGTAGTAGCAATTTACTGAGGTGGGATGCTCTGGGGAAGTTCAGCAACAGCAACCAGTAGGGCCTCCATTTCAGGGGCTGAAGAAGCAGTTGGCTCCACAGTTTGAGATGTGGCAGTATTTTCAGCAGGTGGCTGAGAAGCGGCCTGTTGCTGTCGAGACTTATCAATAACTTTTCTCTGTGCTGTATTAATAATATCATGGGTGAAAAAAAGGTTCCTTTGTTCCACTATTTAAATTTAAATGGTGGCAAGTTCATTTATGGACCTCGGTCTTCTGAACTTGATCCGAAACTATGAAACTATATCATCCTGCTCTGGCCTGTCTGACCTGTTATGGGTGACCCAGGGGCAGGATCTGTAAGTGTGCCTAATATCCTTACACAGATTACATTTCATGTCCTATGTACAGTCAGAGCTAAAATGGCTGAAGCCTAAGCATAAATTACATTTGAGTCTACCACAGGCTGAACTGAGGTGTTGAAAAGACCCACATTTAAAGCAGGTCTTCGGCTGCCTGGGATAGAAGCAATGCCCCCTGTCCTGGCCCAAGAACAAACTGCTAGGTAGTTGCTGTGGGCCTGTATTTGACATTTTGAGTTTAACCTTGTAGGTCCATCCACCCATACATATATGTTCGGAATTGAATATAGGTTGGTGGGGATCCATCATATCACATCTATGAGAAAGCAAGTGGGTAATATTATGTACTGAGACTCCTTCATTGAGGAAAAGAATGGTTATGGTTTTAAAAGCCAGTTTCATCAGGGGGATTGCACAAAAAGGCAGCCAGAGTTCTGAATAGCGAAGCTTGTCATATTTCACCCAGAATCTGTCAAGTCCTTGCAGTGTTTTAAAACTTACATCAAAGACACTATCTCCAGATATGTGGATCAGCCCGAAGAGCTCATTGGAAAAGAAACCCATGGAATTTTTCAGAAGAGTTTTACTAACATATATTCTGTCAGAAGGGGGATCCAGGCCCCCATTATACTGAAGACAAACAGCATTCCTCCATTGAGCTGGCAAGGGGTGAGTTTGAAACTGGTCTTTCTTCTGAAAAGAGGCCCATAATGTGCTTCCCTTCTCGGCTGTGATAGGTTGAGGTTCAGGTAAGGGTCTATCACAGTCCATGTGGTCCCCCAAGTTAGATGCCGGGCATGGTTGCTCAGGCGTGCTTGACCAATCTGAATCTGAGTCAAGACCAGAGTGTGTGGGGTGCACCCATGGGGGAGAATGGACAACGTCCTTCGAATGTGGAGATATGTCAAAGTCTGTGGTAAAAGGTGGAGTGGGGTCAGCTGTGGGACAAGTACTTGCAGTTGCAGTTTGAGGGGCCTCATTAACTGTGGGGATAATGTCACTACCCTAGGTTGGAGTCCCTGGAATTGGTAGGACAGTTGGATCAGGCAACTATTGACCCTTAACAGTCTGTTTCCACCCCACATTCTTCAATGAGTTTTCTAGGGACCAGGCCAATTGCTTTCTGTCTCCCATCAGAGCTGCAGTTTGGGTTGGGCCTGGGCACCTTTTTGTAAAAATGTTCAGAACATAGTAAGCATTGCATAAAATGTAGTAACAGGACTTACTGTTGCTTTAGATGAGTTTGGGAGAGACGATGCATGAGCCGAAAGTGCAGCAGTATGACCATTCTTAGGGAGGTTGTCTGTTCTGGAGGCTGGAGTAGTGGTAGTCTCTGGCTGAGTGGATGTTTGACAGTCAGGCTGTGGATCCTTTGATGTTGCTATGTCACCCAGAGAGGAAGGTTGACGGCTGTCAGACCTTTGTGTCATCCTTGCTTCTGAAATGGGCTCCTGTGTGCTAACAGCAGGCTGATATCATGGCCATGACCATGTCTCTCCAGTGTAACACTAGTGTTTTGAGCCATTCTTCTTCTGTTTTACCATCTAGGACATTTTCAGGTACAGTAACAATCTCTTCATGCCTCAGTGAGCTAGACTGGGTAGAATTTGAGCATTCTGGTTGAAAAGTGATTCCTTTGTTTGACCTGCAGGGTGGGAGATTAGCTTCCCTGCAGGTACACCAGTGTCCAGCATCTCCACACTCTTATCCACCATCTTGGACCAACAGCTCCCTCTACTGCAAAAGTAGGGGAATTTCCCCAGTGTCCTGGCCAAATTTCCCCCATTCACTGGAAATACCACCAACAGTTTAATCTGGTTCAATGTCAGTTGGCACTCATCTGTGGGGGGGTCAAAGGAAGGAGGGGCTGCTGCAAGTGGGGTGCTAGCTGCACACTCGAACAGATTCGATAGACCGTGTGGCCTGTTTTTGCTGGCAAGTAGTATGTAAGTAAGTAAGCAAGTAATCAGGATGGTGCAAACTCTACCCATAAGACCACATAGCCCATGGATATCTTGTGAGCTGCAGTTATTTACCACTCCAAAGCATTGTAGTTTTCAAATGATTATTGGAAGAAAAAGTTGGCACTCAGTATTTCTAAAGTTTAGAATTTTTAATATTGCATTCTCCGCTTCTACTTCAAGTATTTCTCACAGGTCCAGAAAATACTTTTTTTAAATCAAACACGTTAAACATCTCTCTTTTAAAAACTCACATTTTCTTTTAATGACCTTAATGCAGACATTTATAAATTATCATTCCAGCTTCCCTCCAAACTATCCCACCTTGCTTACCTATGATGTCACTGCTAGTTCAAAAAACTCACTTTTTTATAACTCTCCCTGCTCTCATCCTTTTTTTTTTTTTTTTTTTTTATAAATATTCACCTCAAAAGATTCTCATTTGGACCCCTCCATTTCTAAAACTTGTATATTTGAAAGGCTATTGCAAATGGTTCAATGGGGAACTGGCTGATTCATACCCCATTGAGTGGCATTGCCACACATACACAAGAATTATAGGAAGCTCATATCCAGTTTCAGCCACATGGCTGCCAGTTTGCCTGCCCACTTCCTTTTCTCCTCTTGGCTGCCATTTGGCATCTGTGGATGCTACTTGTGCATTTACAGCACAGGGCATACACAGATATATTACTTGTTATAGTCTTATTTTTTTAGCTTCACTATAATTTCATAAAACAATATGGCAATTATGACATTAAGGAACAGGACAATGCAAATGCAAAAACTTGCAAAATGGCAGGGTGGACAGACTGGATTAACTGCTGAACCTTTTGCTCTCCTGATTGTGAGACACAGCTCCACCCTTACTGCACTGATTGGGCCTGTGATAGGTGACTGTGTAAACATGCACATGTTCATGCAGATTGGCTCAGAATGATGATGTGGTGGTGGCAGAAGCAGGTCAGTCTCCTCAGGACAATTATGGGACATCTCACAATATCTCATTAACCCTCCTCCAAGTTTGATCCAAACAGGCAAAGCAGAAATAACTTACAGTCTAGATTTCACAAAGTATGCTATAGAGAGGGGGAAGGAGGGAGGGCAAAAAGGTAAAATTGAGGAAACAGGTGGACTGCTAACAAAATCTAGAAGGCCATGTGTGTGAATGCTAGAACTCTTGGAAATAAAATTCTGGACCTAGAGCCATCATGGCAGAGGATATTGTGGCCATTATTAAGTCATGGTGTACTGAAAACAATGACTAGGACATGGGCATATTAGGCTACACTCTGTTCAGGAAAGACAGGGAGGAAAGGAAAGATGGGAGTGTGGTGTGGAGGCAAAAGCTGTAACATGACTCAAGAATGCATGGGATAGGCATAAGGAACCTTAGTGGTTTGGGAAGGGAGGTTAAGCCAGAGATCAAGTAGGATCTGCGGTATTACAGTAGGTAGGAAAAATGGGCAGACCAGGTGGTCAAGGGATAATTATGTGCTGTCAAATTCTATGTTTCTATGTGAGGGAAAGCATAAAAGTGACAGACACAGGGAATACAAGGGGTCTGAGGCACTGTGTATCACCCAGGAGACTGGGAACAGAGCTATTGATTACACTGTAGTAACAACCTCCAGCACTGGGGGAGGAGTTAGATAAAACACGATGGAAGCCCCTGGCAAAATGGCAGAAAAGGAGATATTGCTGTTGGGGGATTTCACTCTGATGGATGTAGATTGGAGCCTCCCAGCTGCGTTTTCAGCTGGAAGCAGGGACATCCTCAACTCCCTGCAAGGGGTGTTCCTCAGGCAACTAGTCAGTGAACCCACTCTTAATGAGGCAATACTGGATCTTGTACTTAACAATGACAGTGGTGCAGATGTTAGGGTGGGAGGCCACCTGAAGACCAGTGATCACCGTGCAGTATGGTCTCAATATAAAGATGGCTGTGGAATCAACCCAAACAAGAACAATGGTCTTGGACTTCAGGAGGGAGGATTTTAAACAGGTGGGTGACTGCCTCAGGGAAGACCTGGTGGGGAATGACCAGGGTGTGGTGGAAGAACAGTGGGTGATGCTAAAAGGGGGCATAGTAAAGGTGACAAACCTCTGAGTCAAGCATGGTTCTGTAAAGAGGTGGCTGAATGGGTGAGGCTAAAGGATACATTCAGAAGGTATAAGGAGATGCAGAGTGAGGAGGATAGGGAGGTGTATCAGGGGAAGCATAGGGAAGCGGCGAAAGCATTAAGAAATATTATAAAAAGTGTCTGAGAAATGGAGCTTTCTGATTGGCTGTAAGCATTCTATCAGCCTTATGTTACTCTTTCATTAACATACATGTAGAGCTTAATCATATGCTGATGAAGGTTTAACACTATTTAAAAAATGTTTTTATTGTAATAGCAATGAGGCACTCCCAGTGGTTATCTTAATGGTCAGTTAATCACCCTCTAGGGGTATGTGGCATTCGGCTACACCTCGTGCAACACTGCACCCCAGAGGGTGATTAACATACCATTAACATAACCCCTGATCATGCCTTATTGCTTAGCAAAGGTAAAAACTGAAGAGAGAATAGCCCAGGCATTAACAAAAGGGGACAAGACATTTTTTAGGTATGTAAATAGATAGAAGAGGATCAGGAGAGGAACTGTAAGATTAAAAACGGAAGGGGGAACTGTGCAGAGGGGGACCAGGAAAAGGCAGATATCCTGAACAAATACTTCTGCTCATGTTCAATGAGGAAGGAGAAAGGGAGGAACCACAAAAAAGTTACAGGAGCTTTGGAAGGTGGAGGCGGACACTAGTCTATGTTTACTAGTCTAACTATGTTACACTAGTCTACTAATCTGAAGGTGTAAAAAGCAATGGGGCCAGATGGGAGAAATCCAAGGGTATTAAGGGAGCCCAGGGAGGTACTGGCTGCAGCTCTGCTAGTTCTATGTTACAGTTAAAAGGAAACAGGAATGGTTCTGCAGGACTGAAGGAGGGCAGATTCCCATTTTATAAGTAAAGAATAACCCACAGCAGGGCATGGATTATGGAGAATTAATGCATTCCCCATGTACATTGTGAGTGCCTTCAACCACCATGTAAGTGGATTAATTCTCCATATGCCCATGCCCTGGAAAGGGTTATTCTGCTTGTAAAATGGATAACTTTATTTAACAGGTTTGCATAAATAAATATTTAAAAAAAAATCTAAATGCATGTTTAATAAATGAGTTCTTCCACCTACTGGTTTTGTCCTAGTGAGGATGCTGTAGTTGTAGTTTTTAGTAGATGTCTCCTAATGAAGATGCCATACTTGTAGTTTTACATAGGTGCCAGCTTCTCATACCCCCCAGCATCCACCTGCCATCTTCCCATTTCTGTCAGTTTGGTGTTTTGGCAGGGACACTCCAATTTGGAGTTACAGTTCTAGAAGCTTCTGTTTTAGCACCGTTACGGTGCTGGACTCAGGAGTGGAGAAAGAAACAGTGGTAAGAGGACTGTGTGGTAAGTGTCATGGCAGCGATCATAGACAGCTCATTCCAGGGTCACATTAAAGTATGTAGTTTATGTTCTCCACAGCTCTTAGACAGATTCAGCTGTTTGGTCAGAGTCAGGGTTGGAAAGCATTCAGCCATGGAAAACTGAGTTGGAATGGGAGGATTGCATTGCTCTCACTATTCAGGTGAGTCCTTTTGACAAATAACATTTTTGAGTTCCCCCAACCATTTTATAAACAGTATTAATAGGAATGCTAGAGTATCTCTTATGGTTATATGAATGTCTCCATGTGTGTTCTTGTAGTGTAAGATCTGCAGAGCAAAACTGAGCAGTTCTGATCCTCTAAGGATGCTTGAGGTTATACTGTTATATACGTAAGAGATACATTGAACATTCCTAATAATATATTATCACTTTATTTTTGACTTTTCACACTGTGAATTATATCCTCCAAGCAGCAGCTGACCAATGCTAAATTCAGGTTGCAGTTTCCTTTCTTTTTTTCCAGGCCTCTAGTGTGGACAGCAGTGACTGACATAATTCCACACCAAAAAAAAAGGCAACATTGTTTGAAGCCGAGAATGGCTGTGAGTTCTCAAATGCTATGCCACTGTGTGTGAGATACTCTTGTGGAAAATAGAATTCTTAACGCACAGTGCTTCACAATCATTTTGAACATACTTTTCAGGTAAATGATTTATTATACAATTTAAAAAGTCCATTATCCTATTCCACCTAATGACTGAGCATGATGGATGGCATGATGAAGTAAAGTACATATAGCCTGCTGCTCAGGCTACCCAGTAGACTAAAATATGCACCAAACAGTGAAGACCTTGGTTTCCCTCTGACAAAATTGTGAGTTTAGGAAACTGAAAGATCTGCCATCAACAGAGGTGACGTTGGTAGTGGGTACAGCAAATAGGGCAGAAAGTGAAGATCAAGGTGGGTGGTTGGAAGAGTAATGACCATTTGAAAAGGTGAAGAAGTGCAGCCCACAGAGGATTTAAATACAAGGAGGTAGATTTTTAATTGGCTGCTAAATATCATGGGAAGTAAGTGTTCTGCTGATGGGGTATTGTGAATAAGATATGGGATTCAGACAAGATGTAAGGGACATACACTGGAGTCCACCAGGGTGCAGCATGGTGTCACAAATTCTTGCATGACAAAGGAGATTAACTGCTATTGAAACTGTACTGTTTTCTTCAGTACCTCTGCAGAATTCTGCAATATCGTGCACAGTATCATGGTAAGCTCCACTGTATATGAGTCATAGTGGAGTCATTTACAGTACTACTGATGGGAGGGGTAAAGACAGGAATGATGGTAGCAAATGATAAGCTCAAGCAAGTTGAAGATCCATAGTATGCAGCATACATGATGTAAAAGGACAGAGGAGAGTGTTGGGTAAGGATGAAGAGGGATAGAGCAACACTAACTAGAAAAGAAGAGGTTTCCAATGACCCAGAACAGTGAATTAGGAAGTTGGGAGAAAAGTGATTAGAAAATGCAACCTTTTCAGGACGCTTACTTAGGAATGAATGTATGTATGTAATTATTTATTAATGTGTTTATTTTTAGCTTTTTGAAATAACACCAACCCTCATAACCCTATGGGGTGCATCTTGCTTTCATGGTGGTCCCAGGAAGGACAACAGCAGCAGTCAACAGGTTAACATAGTTCAGCAAAAATAGTTACTGACAGGCTAAAATATACACCAGAAAAAAAAAAAATTAAAGTAACTACACCCAAACAGTATCAAAGCAAGCTAATAAAGTTGGGTCAAAACAAACAAAGAACATGAACATTGTTATGTAATATGATCATGGTCAAGGGCATAGGGTTCTGGACCAAAACAGATAGTTCTAATGTGGTTGGAAATATTGGATCTGAACATTTGCAAGCAACTGTAGACGCATTCCTCAGTTTGAAAGGGACTTTGGTCCAGGTGTCTTGTGCTGCAAATGCAAAGACATTTCTATCCAACTCACACTATATCCTGGGCACCGATACAGTAACAGCTGCTGTTGAATGGAGTGAGTACACTCTGATTGACTGTGTGAGGTGCGCTAGGAAATATTGGGGGATTTTCCTTGTACATAGTTGTACAAGAAGGAAAGCCAGTGGTCGTCACACCTGATTGAGGGACTTGTCCAGTTAAGCTGGCCATATAGATGACAATGGTGGGAAACCATCTTCAGAAGACAATGAATCTGCATAACTTGTACAAATGATTAAGGGACAGCAGAGTGGTTTTGCTGCACAATGATATATGATGTCATCATAGTCAATGGAAGGGAGCAGAAAGTTGGAGACTATTTCCTCACATTAACACTGAGACAGTATTTAGACCTGTAGAGAAAACTGAACTTTGTCCCTACAGTTGTTAAGATGTGATCAGTATGTCTCCTGTATGTACAGTAAATGACACATCAAGCCATATTTCAATATATTGACCATGATCTTATGATTAGAACTGTATCCGCTGAATGAGCATGACATTTTTAATTTTTTTATGATATCGGCTAAGAGATGTCTGCGATTGATGCAATTTAAGAAAGTTATAGATCTCTGCCATGTCTCTCTATATCTCTGAGCCCCCTACATGTACATGTCCAAGATTCTAAGCCTTTTCTCATAAGACTTGTCCAGTTTACCTTGTATTATCTTCTTGGATATCTGCTGTACTGCCTCCACTCTCTACTTGTCCTTTCTCAAGTGTGGATTGAAGAACTGCATGCTGTACTCCAGGTGTGGCCTCACTAGAGATCATCACAAGGGTGAAATCACCACCCTTCTTCTACTACTGATGTACCTGCCTATGCACTCTAGTATTCTATTTGCCATACCTAGTGCTCTATTACACTAGGCTGATTGTTTCATGTTATCCTTGGTTATCACTCCTATGCCTCTTCCATCGTTTGATTCCTCTAGATTCACCCCCCATCATGTTATCTGCCTTTGATGACATGATATGAAGTAAAGTATTGTACTTAATTTGATGTGAAAGAATATGTCACTTTTTCACATTTATATGTTCTTAATACTATATTTACAGCTATTTTCCAGCATGTGATTTGAGCATATCACGACATGGGTTTACTAAAGGTCAGTCCTGTGTGACAAACCTTATGACCTTCTTAGAAAATGTATGCATACATATCGACAATAACAAGAACAAGCCAGTATGTCATCTGTCTTGATTTACCAAATACTTTTGATATAGCCCCTCAATTGCAATCATTTTTAGAGTGATAAAACTGGGTTTCTTACATCCGGTTGTAAATTAGATCAAAAATGGTTAAGTAATAAACATCAGGAAGCATGCTCAAAGGGGAAAAGAACCAGAATCTGGACCTGTTAGTAGTGGGGTTCCACAAGGATTGGTTCTGGACCAGCTTCTTTTCCAAATTTGTAATCAGTTGTGGGGACAGATACAAATTGCTGGACTGAGAGGTTTGTTGATGACACAAAGATGAGAAACTCAGTTGATTCTGAGGAGCAGTGGAGCCCTCCAGAATGCAACACAGTACTGTAGCATTCTGCAGCTGAGTTACTGCAAGAAATAATGCAATTTCTTGGGAGTCAATACTTTTTTCCTGGAGCTATAAAAATGTCCCATAGAGTCATGAGATCTCAGTTATACCCACGGCATAGTAGTGCAAGCAGCACTGTTCCCCACTAGGGAGAATATGAATTCATACAAACTGAGTGAAGAAAGCTTGTTAACTGTTGAATGAAGCTTTTTTAAAAAGAAAACTATAAATATCAGAGTGTCATTTCCCTGATGAAGTTCAATTTGGGGAAAACGTCAGGCTGATGAGGATGGCTACTGGAGTTACTTATTGTAAATAAAACTTACAGAGAAAGTATGAAGGACTGATTGTGTGGCCCATACTTAAGAAGGACAATAAAGTTAACTAATTGATTGAGACATTAGGACTATAAGAACAGACTCATTAAAACCCTCAATGATACTGAAACTGAGGATGTCTTCTCTTTTACGTACCTCAGGTGTGGTCATACCATCACCTCAACTTTTCATTTCTCATAGATGACATCAACCACAAACTAGGTGCACTGAACAGGAGCAAAGCCAGTATCCTACTTCCTGCCTGCCAAGAGCTAGTTTTGAAAATGATCCTCTGATTTACAACTATGGCAACATTGTCTACAGCACAGCTCCCAAGCTCACCCTTGCCAAACTGGATCCCCTTTTTCACTCTTCCTGCCATTTCACCTTGGACTGCCCCCCCCCCATACCCACCACTGTTTCCATTACTCCTCCTTCTCCCTCCTTTCCTTTGATGCCAGGCTTCTTGCCCATTATGCATAGTTCACCTCCAAATTCTGGCTTGGCTCTCTCCATCCCTCCCTACTGTTCCACTCTCCTCTGCCTCCCTCTTCCTGCAGTCTCTGTAACACCACAACCTATTTACTTCCCTCCCCTATTGGAAAACTACTGTAGGCCATGCTTACTTATATCAAGTAAAAGTCAAAGTTTATTAATGTAGAAACATATAAAATTACATAATTTATGACATTCCGTACTTGTTAAAATAAATGTTTCACACATCATTAAAAGGAAAACATTTCATACCTTCACAGTTTAACAAGATATTACACTTCAAGAATTAACCTACTAAATCTTAAATCTTAGCCACCATCAAAACTTTAGCCAGCCCCAAAATTTATTTTGTTTTATCTAATTTTAACAATTTCAAATATTTATCAGTAGTTCCCTGATGTTTTATTGAAGAGCATAGAGATGTCACCCATTTGTTCCTTTCTTTTCCCACAATCACATATGACAATAGCATGTAACATTCTTGGGTATATCCTATTAACACATTTACAGTTATGTTGTTGTTGTTGTTGAGTTTTGTTCACCTGGTAAGCCCACTGGGCCTAGAAGTCCCTTTTTCAGGGGTGACTGGGGGGATACAGATGATAAGCAACTGAAATTGAACCAGATTAAGTTGTTAGTGGTATTTTTAGTGAATGAGGGAAATTTTGCCAGGACACTGGGGAAATTTCCCTACTGTCCTCTAGGGGAACCTTTGACATCCAGGTCTTTGGCCAAGATGGCTGCCCCTGTTGATCCAGGAGGAGAAGGACTACATACAGGAGAGACAGAAGACAAGGAATCTCTTTCTGTTCCAATATCTGTTGTGGACAATGTGGACTGGCAATTTGCTACAGATAAGGAAAATGAAAATGATGTTCCTGTTTGCTTTCCAGAATCTGACATGTATTGGTCACAAACTGTGGAAGAAGCTACAAACTCAGTTAAGGTACAGTACCATTTAATACCTGGTTCAGAACTGTTGCAAAAGAAAGAAAAACTCAGAGAATTGTTATTGGCAGAGGAGAAATGTAAAATGCAAAGGAACACCTTGCAAATGGAGCTGTTAAAGGTGACAAACAAACAGGAATTGAAAGAATGCAAAAAGCAAGAACTTTTTATGCCAGAAAGGCAGAGAGATGCAATACCTGCAGGTCTGAGTGTGAAACTGAGGGTTACTGTGGTAACAGATCCAAACAGAAAAGCACTTCAATAGGAGGTTGATGATAAAGTGAGTACACAATATAGTACTAAAAACAGTGTACAGACAAAACATAAGGTTGTATATATGGAAGACACAGCAATAAATGTACTTGAAAAGGAACAGAGTATTCAGGCCCAGCAGAGTGGTGTGGGGGAAAAAGTTACTGAGATACACTGTGATTCTAATTGCATACCTGAGCAAAACCATGAGAGTGCAATATTGAAAGATGAAGGGGCAGCAGATAAGGACAAGGGGAAATGCATAAGGTCAGCATTGAGTTTGGACAGATAAATGAAATGAGTGAAGTTACACACATCAGGAGAATACACAAAGCATGACCCTAGGAAATGGGGACATGGCACCAGATTATGATATTATATCTTGGTTACTGGACTGACAGTAGAACAGGCACTTAGACAGGCGGCTTGGGTTCGATACTCTAACGACCACCCATGAGCCTCACCAGAAAGAGTGCATGATGTATCAAATGATCCATTGGAGGTCCCCTCCACTCTTGAATTAAGAGATTCTCCCCACCTGCATGCACCATTTATTAATCACCTTGTCCAGGCTACTAGAAACACAGAAGGTGCTGTACAGCAACAGATGTCTGAGATTGGGATTGAAGATCAGACCCCTCCCGAAACCAGCCCCCAGACGCCCACAAAGAGGCTGCCTCACACCAGCCATGTATTGCTTTTATAGTTTCACAGGCCCTACTTCAAGAAAAGGGCCGCTTCAGAAATGAGCCTTCAGGTAATGCAAGGCCAGAAGCATGCCCACAGGGCCCAAAACGAAGAACATTTGTTGGGCTATTTCATACTTCACCTGAGCCAGCTAAACAGAAAAATGCAGCATGGATCAAATATAAAGGATGCCTAGAGGTTTACCCAGATAGATTATATTGTCGGGAAAACTCTAATAAAAGATCGTATGGGGTTCTCAGCACAAGAAATCTATGCACTCATCCACACATCTGGTGACCCCATATTTGATGTTAGTTTTAAAACTGCTGAAGGATTGGAACATTTCTGGCAGAGATACCAGGGTCTGAGACAAACACCTGAGTGGAAACCATTCATGGTTATACCACTATCTAGACCTACTTACCGCACCATCACAGTGTTATTTAAGAATGAGGGTGTGGTTATTGGGGACATTCTATACTGGCTGAAGACAAAATGTAATGTGTTGGGACTTCCTGACCCAATCATAGACTTTGAAGACATATGGACAGGTGGTTAGTGGATTAAAGTTTGATTAAATCAGGCACATGGAGTAATTCAACACCTCCCAAGTTGTTTTATCTATGTCGTGACCATGGATTTGTGTTCTATGCAGTACAGCCAAGATCCTGTTTTCGGTGTGGGGCATAAACACACCTTAGCAGTGCCTGTGACCAATTGAAGTGTACACTATGTAATGGCATAGGACATGTCTCAATCAACTGTCCTTCCTTTTTGCACTGCAATATCTGCAATGAAACAAATCATTCCTTTAGAAATTGCCCATGGGTGGCACTCAACATCCCTGATAATGCTAAAGATGGAGAAGGATATGAGAGGAATCACCCTGACAGAAACTGTAACACTGATCAGAGAGAGCATAGGCCTAGCCAAGACAGAGCTGGGTCTGAACCACAGGTGCGCTGTCCCAATCCAATCCACGAAGTATCTATGCATTCTGAGGGTGATGCAATTGTAGATGGTGAAGAAGAGGAACATAGTGCACAAAGGATGGATGGGACAGTGGGAATGGAGAATGCCACCCCTTCTGGCAAACAAGGCCTGTCAATGTCACAAGAAGTGTTTCTACCTCCTCCACTCACTGAGAAATGGGAACTGCAAAAGGCCAGAAGAGTCACGAGAAGTCAACTGCGGAAAGCTGAGGATCTGCAAGAAACTATTCAGGAGTACCAAGTACCAACATGTAACAGATTCTCATCTTTGACAAAGTGAAAACAATGGGCAGAGGGTGAAGAAGAATCAGATCCTTCTTCTATCACATCATCCTTGCCAGATCTTACAACTGATAATGAAAGAACCTGAGGTGATTCTAAAACAACAAAGAAAAAAAAGAAGAAAAAAACAAAGAAATCAAACAGCGGGTCTCCTGAGGTGGAAGAAAGCACAGTGCTATTACCAGAAGGAACTTGAAACATTTTATGCCCTGGAACCTTACTGTAGGGTCACTTAACACTAACAGTATCAAAAATCCCCAAAGAAGACACACTACTTTCTTTGTATTAAGGGAATTACGGCTGGACATTGTGTTTCTACAGGACACTAGAATACACACAGTAAGGGAGAATTACCTGGCAAAAAAAGAATGGCATAGTGGTCCCTCCTTTTGGTCATTGGGGAAGGAGGCATTTTCTGGCCTGGGTATTTTAATATTAGGTGTGGGTGCAACAATATCCACGTTAATTGATTTGATTCTAGGTCAGGTCCTAATTTTAGACATGAGGTTTAAGAGGCAGGATCTTAGGCTTCTGAATTTGTACAATCCCCAAATGAAATATAAACGTTGTGATGTATTTAAACAAATCCAGCCTTATCTATATACAACAAAAACAGTGATTTTGTTGGGGGGGACTTTAATTGTATTTTGTCTTTAAAAGATAAAACAGGTCTGACTAATAAATTATATAATGATTCCAATTTCCTGAACAAAATGTACAAAAGTGCAATGTTAATAGATTGCGCAGATGAAAAGTCCCTTACTCCAGCACACACTTTTTGTAAAGGCAAATTATCAATTAGAATTTATATGATTTTTGTATCACAGTGGGTGCCTATTACTGCATGTGACACTCTCCCCATTGAAACTACAGGTCATGTTTTACTTCGGGTACACTTTGGAACTCCTAGTAATAAGCCATTATCAAACATGATTTAGAGATTCAATGTGTCCTCCTTGGAGGAACCAGACTTCATGACAGGACTGCAGGAGGAAATCACAGTCCATCTTTCAGTGTCTCAGATATATGATAACCCCCTGCTTTGGTGGCAGGACACAAAAAAATGATATATGGGAGTACTGTAGTAAAAGGGCAAAACAGGTGGATAATGTTAAATATTTAACCTACCTCAAACTTAGACATAAATTACAAATCTTACTGTCTTACATGGTTGAAACAGCAAAGGATCTTTAAGAACAGATTCAGATGGTTAAAACTGATATGAAAGAATTTCAATATGACAGGGCCCAAACCCTGTTTTTTGAACAAAAATATGGGTCCCAGGTGAAAGTACAACTACTAAACCCATACAATAGTTGCCATCAGCGGATAGAAGCAAGATTCATGACTGAACTACAAACAGAGAATGGACATAATATAAAAGATGGAGTTGGCATGATGCAGGTAGTGAAGACCCATGTGAGGAATTCGTTTGGACAGTCTGTACCATGTTCAGACTCACTAAAAGACTTCTTGAATAACATTGGGGTCCCAAAAATTCCTAGAGGTGAAGCAAGATTTTTGACTACCCCAATTACAAAAGCAGAGTTGCTAATGGCAGTCTCTGCAGCAAAACTGGGCACATCCCCTGGACCTAATGGTCTCCTGGGTGAGTTTTACAAAAAAACAGTAGAACTTTTAGGAGACGATCTACTATTGATATTTAACAAAATTTTAGGGGGGAAGCACCCTTCCCTAAAGTGTTAGCTGACAGTCTCTAGATTTTTATTTATAAAAAAGGGGAAAGGGGCCCACATCTCCAATTGGAGACCAATCAGCTTAATAAATTCTGACTGGAAAATTTTAAGTAAGCTCTTATGTGCCAGGCTAGCTAAAGTTGCACAATATGTAGTTTCTGAAGCTCAGACTAGTGGTGTACCCCAGTGCTCAATGATGAACAATTTAACGCTAATTAGGGAGTTGTTCAATCAACAAGGAGCCTCGGGCATCCTTCTTATCCTCGATCAGTCACAGGCATTTGATGCGGTTCCCCATGAATACCTTTTTGCAGTATTAAAGAAATACGGCATTCCTGAGCTGTTTGAAAAGTGTGTGGAACTTCTGTATGAACATGCCTGTACTAGCCCAGTAGTAAATGGCAGAATGGGGAGACACATTAAAATTTTAAGAGGGGTAAGACAGGGGTGCCCATTGAGCCCCCTGTTATATGTACTGGCTATTGACCCCCTTTTGAGAAAATTAGAATTTGATGGGGATATACTGCATATTGAGGGGTCAAACCGGCATTTGTTTCCAGTAGTAATGTCATATGCAGAAGATGTCACATTGTTGGTGGTGAACAAGACATCAGGGGAGAGAGCACTTGAAATTGTAAAGGCATTCTCCAAGGTATCGGGTTCTCAAATTAACAAGACCAAAAGTGGAGGAGTGGTGCTCAGTGAGCTAAGGGACATGGATAGAGCAGTAATAGGTGGTATTCTGTTATCAGAACCTGCAATAAAAATATTGTATTTTCTAAACAACTGCCATTAGCTTCTGAAGAAGGATTGGTTGGTCCAAAAACTAGAGCACTTTGTTCTTGTTGTCACATCTATGTTGGTCCATTAAAAGGTATCAAATCATTTGCTTCTGGATCTAATAAAAATATTGGGAATTTCCTTTGGTACCAGGGATTCTGCTGTTTTAAATTGGGAAAATTGTATTGAGAAAGCAGAGGAAAAATAAACTGATGGAAAGCCTTTCCCATATCAAGAAAAAAAAGGGTTTTCATGTATAAAACTTTAATTATTCCTCTCTTCCTAACTGTAAGTAGTATATTTCCTTTACCAGTTAAGTTAGAAACAAAAATATATAGTATTGCTTTTAGACTCCTGTGGGGTAGTAGGTTAAACCCGGTTAAACGCCAAATAACTTATAGGTCAATTCAGGAGGGGGGTTAGATATGTCGCACCCTATAATTTTTTTTTCTTTTCAATGTATGTATACTCCAACCTTCTTCCTTTGATTGTTGGTAAAACAATGGAGTGGCTAAATGTTTTTAAGGATAGATGTGATCCATTTTTTCATAAATGGGAGACCCAAAAGTGGGGTCCTTGTAGAACCCTTTTGGTAGGGGAGGCTGTATATTCAAAGGAGGTATTCAAAAAATTGAAGGAATGGAACTTACCAACACAGAACATGAGGTATACCACAAGGAAGGTTACTTATAAACATATCTTGACAAAAGAGGTAGATAAAGTTCCTTGTTTTACTCTCCCAAGTAATATTTCAGCATTAGAGGTCACATCTCAGCTCACAGAAGTTAGGGTTCCCTCCCAAAATGTGGGACACACTGTGGATGTGCTGCCATGACTGACTCAATGTTAGAGGTAATCACCACCACAAAGCGGTAGCAGATAGAGTGTGCCTGAGTGACGGTTGTATAAATCAAATTGAAACCATGAGTCATTTTTACTTTGAGTATATATATTGACAAAATATAAGACTCTTTGGCATTAGATTGGGAAATGCCACAACTGAGGAAAATGAATTTTGATACCCTGATTTATGGGGCTATAGGTAGAGAGTGGAAGAAGTTCCATAAAGGGACATTTCGAGTAGTTATGGCAACAATTAAATGGGTCATATGGCAAGTCAGATGCCAATATGTATTGCAGTAAAAAAATATAGCTGTGGCAGGGTTGATTGGGAGAATAAATACAGATGTGAAAGGAATTTATAAAAAGGAAAAGTTGACATTCCCACTGCAGATGCATGAAGTCTGGTGGAAATACTGGCCCACATGTATTAAAGGTTAAAACACAGTAATTAGTAGAATATCTTACTAGAGACATGGTTGCATTTTATTTAAATGATCTTTGTACCTTTCTATATAAGGCATGAAGTTAATGCAGGATTTCAAAAAGTGTAAATATGAGTGTAAAGTGTGTGCGCTTTTCTGTTTTTTCTTTCCCTTTACTTTTTCATTCTACTTTTTTCTGTCCCTCTTCATTTTCACTTCTTTTTGTTTTAGCATTTAATCAAATGTTATGGTATGCTGTTAATACCTGTTTAATGAGGGGGTTGGGGGTTCAAGAGATTGTATACAGTTTGTAGGGTGTTTTCAGTTTTTTTTTTCATGTTTATATGATGTAATATGGGTTTGTGTTGTGATATGGTTTCCTTTAGTACTGAATAAAAACTTCCCCTACTCTTCGATAAGTGCCATGGGACCTTTAACGTCCACTTGAACTACCACCAATCCAGGCAGATGGGACCTCGGTTTAACATCTCATCTGAAAGACAGCACCTCAGAAGTGCAGCACCCCTCTCATGCTGCACTACAATGTCAGTACTGGGATATTAACCCAAGTGCCAGACGTGGGAACTGAACCCACAGCCCTCTGATCTCCTGGCCTCAGAGGAGAGTGTGCACATTTATCTTACCAGAACTCTGCTTCAATTGTGACATATCATTCCTAAAGTATCTAACCTAAGTTCACGAAGGCTATTTCTGTGATAGCTATTTTTATCTCCTTATTTCAAAAAGGACATTCAAATTATTAAATCAACCCAGAGGACAGCCACTAAACTAATAGCATCTTTGAGCACCTAACTGTGTCCTGACAGGTTAGATAATCTAAACCTCTATATCCTAAAGACCCACAAAAAAAAGGGGGGATATACTAATGCTAATTTGCTAAGGAATGCAAGATAGAATGGGTGACAAAACCAGAGGGCTTAAGATGTCACAACAGACAACTTAGAGTGCCAAAGGTCAAAACTAAAATCAGAGGAATTTTTTTTTACTGTCAGAGGATGTAAACTTTGGAATACATTGCCTTCTTATCTGGTTGATATTGTTTCATTTAAGGTATTCAAACATCCATTAGACAAATATTTGTTTAACAATGGGAATTAATGTATACCCCGCTGGTGCGGAGAAGGTGGTCTCGATGGGCATATGCCTTCTTCCACCTTTGCAAACCGAGTAATACAAATCATTAAGTATTTCTCCATAGTATGGGGATATATACCCCTCTCTGGCACAACCCCAGTCTCTGTATTAATAATACACCTTTGAGATGGGCAAACTGGATTTCTAAGGAATAAAGTATATTGGGGACCTGAGCATACCTGGAGAGACTGCCATGGATTCATTCAAGGGATTACAAGCCAGGTATGGCCTCCCTCACAGTGACTTTTGGAAATATCTTCAGATGAGAAGCCTATACTATTCTTGGGTTAAAAATCATTGTACCTGTATAGTGTGTAAATGGTGCAAGTCTGTCAGCCCTCCTCCTCTTCCGATTAAGGCTTGAATTATATGCCCCAAAGGCACGGCTGGTCTTATACAGAGGTTCATGACAGATAGTGCTCCCAACCCTTTGTCCCTGGCTAAGGCCAAATGGGCAATGACATTAGGTGTATCCATTACAGACCTACAATGGCAACAGTGCTAATTGAGAACCCACAAGGCCTGTTGCATTCCCCAAAGCCTCCTTTTACAGAACAAAATAATGCACCTCTGGTATCGTTACTCCTGCCTAGAGACAGCGCTAGATAGGGAAAAAAGGGAAAAAGTTGCAGCTTGCCCAGAAATGACCCACTTTCCACAGGACAGTGGGTCCAAAGTGGTGCACCTGTCTCTAACAATAGCTTATAGATGGAAAACTAAACAATAGAAAAGTATTTTCACTCAACAAATTTAAGCTTCTGTACTAGTGAAATTTCTACTTACGATTAGGTTTGGACCCAGTTGTTTCTCATTTTGACCCACATTTTTTACACCTATGGGTCTAATTTGACCCATGTTTTAAAACCCCTAGCACTGTCACTGCAGTCCTGCCCAACTAAAAAAGATGGGTCTTCTTTCTACAGACTGCTGTTGGAGATGTGAAGCTCCTGAAGCAGATTTATTTCACATCCTGTGGTCCTGTACTCCTTTGAAAACTTTATGGACTGCAGTAATTAGCCTCTGCTCCCTAATACTGAAATCACCCATCCCAGCAGACCCTGGCCTATGGATATTGGGCCTCATCCCTCAATCTCTGATCCTATCCAAAGCCCAGACCTTGTAGCTTATACAGGTTTCAGTGGAATGTGAATGACTTACCATACAAAGATGGAGAACCTTAGAGTTCCCTCAGGCAACAGAATGGCTCAAAGCCCTAGAAAACATGGCTAATCTATCCACAGTGTCTTGCTGTAAGAACAGGTGTCTAAACAAATCTGATGTGGTGTGGGCCCCTTACTTCACTTATTTTTACCCTGCTAATTATACTATATCCTCCAGATACACGAAGGACAAATGGAGACCCCCTTGAGATTCCAAGCAGAAATGGTTGATTAATCACTAAAGAATATTATGAGTTTTCTTTCCATAACTATCTTGAGTGCTCCCTCTCAGATGATCACAAGGTCCTCCCCAATTCCAGTTTCTACACCATATGTGAAGAAGCTTTGCTATATTTGAACCCACTTCCTCCAGGATGAGTAAGTACCTTTTAGAAATCTTTTAACTAGAGTCTCAGCAGGGACAAGCAGGTTTTTAAACTTTCCTTATAAGTTTTCTGCTAATCTAATGAATATATATGTTGTAGTGAACTACTTTGTGCAATATGCCATAAGGTTTGCCTGTTTGTATGAAGGTGGTAAAGTTGCAAACCACCAGTTTAGCAATTTGGATTAATGGTTCAGTATTTTTAAAAACTCTGAAATCACATAATAAAAAGATTAACTGTAAAAAAAAGTATTTCTCCATACCCCAAGACTGTTTGGCTCCTTTGTATGGACCATTTTTATCTATATCATGCATTTTTTCAAAGTCCTTAGATGTAGCCATATATTTTAGTCTTAAAATTGCATCATCCACAAATCTTACTGTATTTCGCCCTACGATAACAGAGCACAGTTCCTCCAGTCCTTCTTTTTTTAGTATCATATTTAGTCATAGAAACCAGCTATCCCAAGCTATTTTATGTTGATACTTAGTAATAAAGTCCCTCCAGCATGGTTTGGGAAGCCTTCTTATTTCAGTTACCTGGGCTCAGGCCCTCTCTACCCCTGCCTATCTGCTTAGTCTCCACTTTCTCCTTCAAGTACCTTCTTCACTACTATACTACCCCTTCTTGCAACTGCATCTGTTTCCTGATCGTGCATCCCCCTTCCCCCACCCTGTTTGCAGGTTGTGCCCCCAACTTGGAGCAATTTACTGCCCTCCCTTTGACACATTCTGTGTTATTAATCTGCTACTGATATGTGTTCATATATGGAAATGTATTACCCTGTACCTTACTATATTATTATTGCTCTGATTACTCTTGCAGCTCCACATACTCCAGCTAGTGTTACTCTCCTCCTAATCTGGTGTTGCACATGTTATTACATTGTACTTGTACCTTACTGCATTGTCCTTGCATGTTGTATTTTACGTTGTGCTGGTCAATCTGCCTGAATATCATAGTGGCTCAACTGTAATATATTTTATTTTTCGCTCTCACACCTTCCAGTTTTTTATTTTCTCTTGTGCCTTTTGTACTGTTTACTCCGTCAACCCCAACCCCCTCCCAGATGCATTTGTCTTTTCTGGTAAAACTTTTAAAATGAATAAATAAAACTGGACTAATGGATCAAGATACCAGAAGAAGGACAGGAGATGCACTTTCAATGTGCAATAGAAGACAGACAATTATAGCAACACATGGGATTTAAAGTTAAAAGCAACTTAATTTACATTAGAGGGCAGTTGAGACAAGTCAAACTGGCAAAGGTGAAAATTACCAAAAGGCATATTTCCTTACTCAAAGAGTGGTGGGTTTATGGTACAGTCTTCCCCAAAACATGACTGACAGTCAGAACATTGGAATCTTTTAAAGTAGGATTGATAATCTAATATATAATGCATTGTTATTAAATTACTACCACTGAAAAGTGTGTGAATGGATCTTGACAGGTCACTCTTGGTCTTCTTCTACCCTTATGTCCAAAAGTATCCTAAGCTAATGACACTGTGGTCCAGAGGCAAGAATGTTATCTCCTGAGCTATTTCTCTCTCCTCCCACCACCATTTCCTCTAACGCCTATATCCTGGCTTCATTGCAAAACAGATCATTTTAACATCTCCTAGAAGCTATTCTGTCTTCATATCTGACAACGCTTTCTTATTTATGTTAGTTGCTTGCAGTACATTACACTATACTCTGAATAAAAGTTGTGCATTTTATAGAAAGCCTGCTGTGATTGTTCCCAATAACTTACTTCCCAAATTTCTAGAAACTACTCTGGATCCTGTCCTATTCACCTGCCCACTTCAACATTACTTGCATTGCACCTATCCTGTCTCATCTCAGCTCCTACTTTGCCAGGTATCTATACACAATCGCTCATATATCCATCATAGAACCCAGTCCTCATCTGCCTTCATCGACCCCTTCCCTGTCCCTTCCATTCTTCCCTATCCCCCTTTTTCCATGCCTTCCTACCCCTACTGTCTCACTCCCTCCTTCGCTATCCCCCCCCTTGCCTCACACCTAATTTTACTTGTTCAACCCCCCTTCCCCACATGCAGGCCTAGTAACATGTACTCCCCATCTGCTGTCACCTCTGTTCCTGGTCCACTCTTTCCATCAGCTGCAGCTCTTTGGGCTTATTCCTTCTGCCTTTTCCTCTGCCCTAGTTCCTTTCTGTCTCTTATTAGCCATACATCCTTAGACAGAATGCCTAAGTTATCATAATTGTCTCTGGCTATTTGTTGCATAGTCTATGAGCATGACTGTTCTAATTATAATCATTCCTGATCGATTGTGTTACTAGTTGTATCACCCCAATCTTTCTCCCATCAGTCCCATATCCTTGAAAGAATGCCTAAGTTATTGTAATGACTCCAGCTATTTGCACATAGCCTTCGACTATGACTGTGCTAGTTATAACCATTCCTGTACAACTGTGTTGCTATTTGTTTCACTCTATTCTGTATAATGTTCTGATTGTTTGTTTGCCTTGATGTGGAACCTATGTAATGAGTTTGTCCTCAAAGGTGTTAATCCAAGATTATAAATAAATAAATAAAAATTGTAATTTCTTTGTTGGGCCAATGAAAGTTAACCAATCACCTACATACTTTGTCCCCCGGCACAAATCTTCTCAGTCTGCTGTGTCCTGGGTTGCTTTCTTTGTCAATAGAGCCTTTCACACCTGGTTATGGCCATCCTATCATAAACGTAATATCTCCTCACTTTTGTGAATATTACTTTCTGCAATAAGTAGGCATCGCTATTCAATATGTATAAGATATACTTTTTTTAAAAAACTGCCATCACCTGAACAAGAGCACTGTGAGGTATGAATGCTTGTGTTCTGAAATGTTCTTGTCAGTCCAATAAAAGGTATCAGATCACCTGCTTTGTTCATCTGTTTGTACACGGACCAGTACAGCTACAAACAATTTTCTGTATCATGGAAGATACTGGAATTTGCCATCTCAAAGGGTAGCTTCACAAAATCAGGAAGAAAGAAGCTCAAATGGGTAGTGACATCTATTTCCTAACTCAACCTAGAATGACAAAATATTGTCCTTAAAGATCTTACAATCTACAACCCATTAAAAAAAACTCTAACATTCAAAATATGCTGTACAGCTCTGCCAGAGGACTTCACAGAAACTAAGAAATCCCCTTAATTACAGGATATACTCTAAAAAAAGTTTTATTTTTTTTTTTTTGTAAGAGTTTGAAATGATTTCTGATACACAGGAGGTAAGCACACTAAAATTAAAACCAGAAATTCATAAAGATATCCACCTGAACTACCAGGAGACATTACAAAGAGTTGCATTCTACAAGAACAAGAAGCCTACATACCAAAGATTACAACAATACTAGAGTAGTGTAGCTAAAAAAAATTACATTTGTAATCTGGAACACTATTTTCCACCCTCCTCTATTATAGACATGGGCATATTTGTTACCAGGACCCCTTGGACGTGCCATATTGTGCTTCATGAACTGTACAATAAAATCAGAAAATACAGCAGTACTTAGTTTTATGCATTTAAGATATAGAATAATACAAGATGGGAGTGCATAATGAGAATTTATTGCACACTCGAGGTGAGGGATGTTACATAAACCCTGAGAATGAGGCCCAAGGGGTTTATTAAAGTATCCCACATTGAGAGTGTGCATTAAATTCAAGGTTTTGCACTCACGCCATGTATTGTTTCAAGTAATAAATGGTTCATGTTTTTTCTCCAACTTGTGATAAAAAGTGTCTGTTACACAGGGATTTGGTGCAGAAGTTTATTGAATTCAATATGACAGTTCTGAAATGTAGTAAACAGTAAAAATAAACTCTCAGACACAGACACACACTTAAACACAGTAGGTAAATAAGTTTTGTAAAAGCCATGAGCTGATTTATGATACTACATAGTTCGTTTTGTATGAGAATGGCATACGGTAACATTACTGAACTAGGAAACTGTTTTGAGGAAAAAACTGCTGCAAATATGAAGAAACTTCATAGAAACATCAACATTAGTGCTAAAAACAGTATCTTGAGTCCTTTTTTCTACTCTAGTTGGTTAGTTCTGGTAGAGTTATTTTTCCTTAAGCTGTCTTTGGTGTTGTTGCCTTGGGGATATTGTAATGAGTTAATGATGTCACAGGGCTTTCTGATTTCTGTGGTGATAGAGATGAAGAGTGTGTGTAAGTGAGGGAGCTAGGGACTATCTGAATTGTGCAGAAATCTGCATTATGGATGCACTTTTAAAAATTATTTTTATTGAAATATTTTGTGTAGAACTACAAGTTGTTAGTGTACAGGGTATGGGCTTATTGTTTGTTTTTTTTAGTTACAGTTGTCTGACTCTGATTAGATTTGAGAGCCACTGTCAGCCATTTGAATAATGGACCACTATTCAGGGCAGTTGCAATTAGTTAGAATTGCCCTGAGTTCCAGTAGTAATTGAGTGGAGTTATATTTTTCTTTAGCCAATGACTCTGTCTAAGCAGACTGAGCTTTGCTACTCACCCTGACAGTCCCCTTCCCTGTTCCTGTTCTCCTCCCTCCTGAGAACCATACAAGAACCAAGCCATAATTTGTTATCCCCTGGCCATGGCTCTTCCATTCCCCTCCCAACCAATGCCAAGTGTTGCTGCAGGTATTGTTTTACAGCCTCAGCCACCAACCAAATTTTTCCTCTGGCTTCTTGGTGCCAATCTCCTCCAACAGACTAGAGAGAGAGGAAGGAGCCAGGAGTTGTGCATGCTGTACATGAGCTCAGTGAAGTTAGTTGGTGAGGTGGCATGCAACAGAGAATGAAGCAGATGGCAGAGAGAGTCTGAGTCCAGGTGGGACAGGTGGTAAGGGTTCATTGATGTGATATGCAATGAGCGGGGTCCCTGGGGCCCACCACCATCCTAGTCCATTGACCACTTGACAAACAGCAGGAGGCTGAACTGAGACAGGAGGGAAAGAAAGGGCTGGAAGGAAAAGCTTGTCTAAATAAAAATGTCTTCAGCTCCCTTATAAAGGCATTCACTGATGAAGCTTCTCTTAAAGAGTGAGGGATTGAATTCCACAGGTTTGGTGCCATAAAGGGAAAAGCACGGGTGCCTGATGATTTTAAACAGACCCTGGGAATTACCAAAAGACCCTTGTCAGCTGAACAGAATGGATGGGATGGGATGGGATGGGTGGTAGGGTCATAAGAGGTCTTACAGGTAGCCAGGCCTCAGTCCATGCAGGGCTGTATAGGTCAGCAAACTGACCTTGAAAGTGATCTGCCACCTAACAGACAGCCAATGCAGAGAGGGCAGCACAGGTATAATGTGACATGAAAGACCAATTGACAAATTGTCTGTAGCATTCTGCACTAGCTGCAAGCAGTGAAGATCAATCCCTGATAGCCCCAAGTAAAGGGGATTGTAGTAACCAAGCCATGACACCTCGATGGCATAGACTAGTGATGGCAGATCACCCAGGGGTATCCGATGTTTAATCATGGTGATGTTTCTAAGATGGTAGAAAACACTCTGGACCATGGCTGACACATGAGATTCAAGTGTTAGACCACATTTCAGTATAATGCCAAGATTCTTCACCTTGACAGAGGTGAGAAACTGGAAGTCCCTGAGCCTAAGCCTAGACTCGAGCAGGTTGTGCACTCACCCTTGAATGACCAGGTTCCACCACCAGTACATCAGTCTTATCCAGATTTAACCTCAACAGTTGGCTCTCATCCAGTCTTATATCTCAGCAAGGCACTGACTGAACACTGAAACTACATCTTGCTGTTCGGATGCAAAAGACAGGTATAGCTGAGTATCATCAGCATAGCAATGAAAACTCAGCTCATACCATCTGTGACAGAAATGGGAAGGAAAGAGTTAATGGTTTGGATTCTGAAGATGCCTTATTTTTTTAGCAGTGTGGAAAAAATACACTGAGGCTGAAATCCTCCAGCAGCAACCAGCTTGTGGAATTCCTAGCTGCTAGATAAGAGCTGGGTCACAAATCTCGAGTGGACATCTCCAGACACACCCAGACCTTGCAGACACAGACACAGGGCAGTTTGAATGGATTGGATCATTCAAATATAAACTTAAGGTGAAAAGGGAATATAATTGGTCACCAATAGGTGTTCACTCTGATTGGGACAATTAAATACATACATGGTAGTTGGTTGGTGCATTTAAGGGGAGAATAGGAATGACCTAGTCTCCATAGACTATATAAGCTTCTGCAAGACAGAGAACTCTTTTTTTGCCTTGGGAAGCTGTGAGGGGAAACATAAGCTTGGAGCCTACCTGGTATGTCCATGGGAGCTGGCAGTTAGAACAGGGCCCAGTGTCTCTTGTAAGGACAGGGAAGGGTAAGTTTAGTGATAGTATATTTCAGTAATAGCCTTCTTCTTTTGCCATCTGTTGTTTAAAAACATTTGTTTACTTTTCCTGTATGAGTGTTATTCTCTTGTGTTGTAAATACATTTCCTGTAAATGCTCATTGCACTTTCTGTTAAGTAAAAGCTATTTATTTGCTCAACAGTTGTGTCTCTGATGTCATTTTTCTAAGGTAAGATTTGGTTTTCCACTGGCTAGGGTAAACTCTGTGTAGCATCCGCCACCTGAAAGAGACACACTACCAGACTTTAACTTGTGCAATTGCACGTGTGATTATTCAAGTTTGTACACTTGAAAGAGGTGCCGGAAAGAAAGTCCGGCTGGTGGCAGCGAATACCTGAGGACACACACACACCTCTCTAAAAGCTGTTTCAGCCCAGAGGGAGAGGTGGGTTGTCACACCATCTTACAATGTTCCCTAGTGGTAGCATATACACCACAAACAGCATGGAACAAAATGGAGCCCTCTGGGACCCCACATGGCAGGGGCAGTGGTGCAGAGGAAAAGGTCCCTAGCACCACCCTCTACATTCTGCCAGTGAGGAAAGAGTGGAACCAGTTAAGGACGGTACCAGCCAGTCCACAACAGACCTGCAGGTACTCCAACAGCACCTCATGGTCCATAGTGCCAAATGCAGCTGAGAAATCAAGGAAAATAAGAATGGAACATCTTATTGCATTCCTCGCCACCAGAAGATCATTAAGCACCTGAACCAGGGCAATCTAGGTACTGTGCCTTTTCCTAAAACCTGACTGGAGAGGGTCATATATGTCGTGAGTTGATAAAAGAGCCTCCAGTTGAAAGGCCATCACATTCTCAATAACCTTTCCCACAAAGGAAAGGTTAGAGACAGGTCTGCAGTTAACTAGGCTAGGCAGTCTTGGTCTAGTGAAGCTTTCTTGAGGAGTGGTTTTACCACCACCTCCTTCAGGGGCCCAGGAAAGACTTCTGTCACTAGAGAACATTGGACTATCCTAGCCAGGACTGGGCCAATGACATCGACACACTCTACAAGAAGGCGTGTTGGACCGGATCCACACTATAGTAGGTGGGCCTCAACTCCAGGATGACCCTCACAACATCCATGACTGCCAACTGTCAAAGACAAACTAGACAGACTGAATGCCCCTGACCCCTGGCCCAACACTGCATGCTCCAATAGAGGGCATCGACTGGTTCCATGATCTGATGGAGGCAATCTTATCAGCAAAAAACAGAACAAAAAAACACTCTGAGGTGTCGGTGAGTGTAAGTGCCAGATAGAGGAAGAGAATGCAGCTCCCACCATATTGATGGTAACTGGTGCCCAGAACCATGGGTTGGGCCCCACCGCCGAGAGAGGTTGAGAAATGGTAGACATGCACAGACAGAAAGCTCTGAACTGAGTGTTTCCTTTCTTCAATTTTGGTGGCCATTTTGACCCTTTTACCTCCTTCTTCTAACCTGCAGCTATGAGTGTGTGTTAGGGTGTGGCAATGCCTACTAGCTGACTTGTTTTTAATATGAATTTGCCAGTTGGCACTGCAGCAACAGGTCTTTTCCATCTTATGGGGTGCCTCCATCATTGCATTGTGGGTGAGTGGCATGACTGTGGGTAACTGCAGGATGAGTGTTTCTGCCTGTGGTGCTGACAGCCCAGGTACAGCAGTTATCTGCAACCACTACAATTACTTCCCCTAGGTGCCTGGGTACTGAGACCGAGTAAGCAAATATGTTTCTGAACACTGCTGGCACCTGTGAAAAATAACAATTTTTAGCATTAGCTGTGTTATGTAACTGCAGCAGTTTGGAAACAGAAGACTACAATATTAGGGGAAAAGCAACAACTAACGGCAGAAAAGCAAAGCAGAGAGAAAGAGAGAGTGTGACAGCACACAAAGATAACTAGAGTCTCCTCCTCCAAAATATGTTGCTTTAGGTAGCCCTTAAGGGCATTACCACTATTAATGTTTGGCCCCTTGTGAAAATTTGGTGACAACTATTGCATTAAGGAGATGTGACAGCCTCTAGCATCTCTGCAAATTAGTCAGTTGCAGTAAGGAATCTAATGGGCCCTTCATTAAGCTTTTTTAATTAACAGATCCAGAAACAAATGATTTGACACCTTTTATTGGACCAACATGGATGTTACAGAAAATAAAGTGCTGTAGCTTTCGAACCTACCCGGTCCTTCTACAGAAGCTTCAAGGCAGTTATTTTAAAAATCCCATACTATTAACACCAGATTATGTTGCAAAAACAGAAATAATTCTCATTGGTTTAACATATACATTTAAAACATAACGGAAGATTACGTCAAAGAAGCTAAGTAACACCAGTATGCTATTATTTCTGTTTTTTCAACATAATCTGGTGTTAATAGTATGGGATTTTCAAAATAACTGCCATAAAGCTTCTGAAGAAGGACCAGGTAGGTTCGAAAGCTAGAACAATTTGTTCTTTTCTGTAACATCCATGTTGGTCCAATAAAAGGTATCAAATCATTTGTTTCTGGATCTGTTCTTAAAAAGGACCAATATGGCACCTACAACATTTTTTTACTTTTTAATTAAGTCATTCTGGCCTTACATTTTGAGTGGTAAATGTGACCCATTTCATAAGTAAGCTTCCCACTAAGCACAGCACTTATTGATAGTTTTCGTTTGCCTAAATCACAAGCATAAAAAAAAAAAAAAAAAAACATGTAAGTACAAACTAGGAATGGATGCACATGCAGTATCTATGAAACACTTATATTGGTGGAGGGGGAGGAGTGGTACAATTAAAATGACTTTAAACATGGATAAAACACAGTCCTAGAATATTATATTCTGTTTGTGCACATGCTGCAACCATCAGACATTCAGTCCTCAAGACCAACAACAGACTTGTGGCATGCAGTGATAGAAGAGAACTCCTAGGACAGTCATAAACCAAAGTTGCATTCTGCATGCATAAACCTCACCTCTGCTTGTGCACAGTTTGGACTTTCACAGCCGTTGCAAGGCAGGGGTCCTGGACTCGGTGAACAAGACAGCAGAATTACAGTCTCCAGGACTGTTAGTCCCTCATTTTTCACCAGCACTAAGTATATCATACTCTGGGTAAGCCTGCATTGTACCAGCACATGCTGTATCTGAGTGGAGGACTTTAAACTCCAGTAGTCAGTCCTTCACCTCTTACCAACACTAAATATATCCTATTGCAGTGTGCTCTGTACCTGGCCCTCAGTGTATATGACCCTGTAGCTAAACAGAGAGCTACCTGTCTGTGCTGTACCTGGCATAGAAACATATAGTGATGACAGAAGACCAATAGTCCATCCAGTCTGCCCGTAACACCGTATCATACTCTGAGATGTTTTGTCAATATGGGGGTTTCGTCTACACTATCCACTCCCTTGTTCCCTGACTTACTACTACCCCCTCCACTAAATTTTGGTCCCAGTCCCTGCCACCCTACATCTCCTATTCCCTCTCAACTCCCCCACCCTTCCACTCACTCAAAAACCCTGACCCCCTCATCTTATCTGTCCCACGTTGGACCACCTCAACAGACCAAGCTGCCTTTTCCTACAAGTTTCCAAATCTGTGGAACTCCCTCACCCATTCCATTCACTTTGCTCCCTCCACTCAGG
Source organism: Neoceratodus forsteri (assembly GCA_016271365.2). Taxonomy (NCBI): domain Eukaryota; kingdom Metazoa; phylum Chordata; order Ceratodontiformes; family Ceratodontidae; genus Neoceratodus; species Neoceratodus forsteri. Next base: position 1,433,376,316 of record CM028131.1, on the reverse strand, counting down.
TTTGCAATTATATCATTAAAGACCATTTCTGTACTTCCTGCACCTGTTTCTAGTCCTCTACACCTCCTCCCCAGTCTGTTGCCCTCTTGTCTGTCACTTCAATTATCTCTGTGCATCCTGCCTTGCTGGTCCCCTGCCGTTGTAATCTGAACTTGTCCTGTACATAAATTGTAAATCACAATTCTGTAAATTCTACAAATAATTTTGTAACTAAAAAATCCTATGCATTCTGCTGTCTTGCTTGCTAATTTTGCACTTCATACTGTGTACTGTACTCGCTCCCTTAACTTTTCACTGACACTTCCATATTGTATTCCTAAAAACAATTTATTGTATATATGTACATTTTATTGGAACACTCTCAACCTGCCCCTTCCCCCCAGGACACATTTGGAAATGAGCACTTGGTGCTCAGTATGCTCTTCCTGGGTAAACTTTCAAATAAATCAATAATTGGCTATTCAACTGACTCCAGGGTCTAACTCTGATGATGGAAGTCAGACACAGTGCTGCTTCTTTGCTGGGGTTCTGTTGTAGATATTTAGTCACTCCCTTGTGGAACACCCAGTATGTTCCGAAGATTGATTGCATTGTGGAGATGCTTGCAGTTTCAGATATGGAGAAGTTGAAATGATTTTCTGGCTCCTTTGTTATACCTTCTGCTGTTGAGGAGGGTTGTTGGATTTCTGATGATTTCATGAGCAGCTCGCTTATTTCTCTCTGTCTTGACCCAGACAGCACTGAGTAATTGTTAAGTGACTGAATATTTTTATATTGTGAAATTTCTTGCACCTCTGTTGGGAGCACATGGGTGTTGATTAGTCTGTGTAAGCTTGTTTTACATGTGGAATGATTGATTATTTGATTGCTTTCTGGTAGCTCAGATGTCATTTTTATGTCTTTCATCATGGTTCTTAGTTTATTCATGCCTATGGTAATGTTTCTGAGCCATAGGCTATTTTCCTTGTGATTGACATTGGGGGCAATATAAAAAGGAGTTTCTATTACCATCATTTGTGTGGGTCTGTGAGCCTTGTCTATGTTGTATGCCTTGATTGTGTCACAGGTTGGATTATCTATATTTTCATAAATGCATGGTTTTATTGGTCTGACATCTCTTGGATTGTAAACCAGGTCACATTTTTGTTTGCCATTCAATGTACTGGGCAAATGTGTTGCTCTGAGAGTCAATGCCTTCTTCTATGTCACCCCACCTCAAGTCATAATATTCATTTGTGTGAAGGGCAAAGTGTAATCCTATGTTAAAAATAGGAAGTTCAATAAAGCTGTTGGTTGTCCATGCCAAGTGTGTCACCTGAGTACAGTAATTCTATTTCTGGTTCTGTAAGAGCTTCTTCTTTTCTGGGATGATTGCCCTTCCCATTTTAACTGTTTCTGTTTGGCTACTAAGGTTCTCTTCTTTTCTATAAAATCCATCTGAAGTCCTTTAAAAACTGAGTACTTTTATTTCTTTTGAACTAAACATCTGACCATGCTCTCAACAATGACATGCATTGTGCCTGGCTTGTAATCTGACCTGTTCTGATGCTTTAGGCAAAAGATGAGGCTGGCTATTTTATCTAATTCCTCTAAAGGAATTTCTATAAAAGATGGTGTGCTACCTGTTTGCTCTAAGAAAGCTGTAAATAACATAGATCACTCTGTCCTGAGGAATGTGTTCCTGCTTTCTTGTTTGCATAAAATTCCTCTCTCTTCTAGGTTTGCTATTTGGAATCTTCCTGCCATGTTGGAAAGTCAGTAATGCTGTATCGAATGGTTAGTGATCGAATAATTTTTTTGTGAGTGTTTCCAAAGATGATTTAAAGTTAGTGTGACAGTCATGGTACAGTTCTGTCAGGTGTTTTAGTTTGGGCTAGTTGATGACTACTTGAACACTAAAATGCAGCATGAGCCGGGACAAGGAGAAGCTGGTGCATGTTCGCAATTATATTCCATGGGTTATAATGATGAATCATAACCTGCTTCTTGTAAGGGGAAAAATGTGAACCAGTTATTACATTGTTTGATTTAAACAGACCACAGCATTCATATTATAACACCAGCTGGAGTGCATATCAGACTGTACGAGTAACCAAAATCAGTGGCCATGGTCAAAATTCCTGCCCCCTTTACAATCAATGTATAAGCCATAACTTGCTTGTAGTATGTCTTCCTACACTGAAGAAAACTACAGAGGTAGGCAATAACAACATGAAACAGCAAGGCAATACAGCTAAACATCTCCCTTTTGTTAATTTATCCAACCACACACTGACCACTGCCACATTTTCTATGCTCTTTAAGGGACTTCCTTTCTGCCCAACAAAGGACCTTGGCAAAATACAGTTTTGTGGCACACTAGAGGAACACTTCTGTTGACTGTGATTAATGGACTTTTTTTCACAACAAAGAAGAAACCCCAGACAGCAGCACTCCATCAGACAAAAATAAATTATCTGATTTCCCACCCCTGAATGGATGCAATGCCTAACTGGACACTTATATTCAAAGTTTTTGTCATAGAGTTAACTCCCAGGTCCTTAAGAAACAAAACTACTACAACCTTTCTCCATTAAAAAGGAGAATGATACAGTCACTAAAATCCAACCATAAGATTATTAAAAAAGCTGACAAAGACTCTGAAGTTGTGATCTTAAACCAAAGAGATTATTATAGTGACGCGAACAGTTAACTAGCAGATCATGTCTACTACAGGGAACTGGCTAGTGGTCCAGCTGCACAATACACTAAATAACTATCGATCCTTATTAAATCACTCTCAGAGCCTATCCAAGACAAAATAATTAATCTCACTCATGGCGAACCCTTGCTAGGTACATTCTACATACATGTTGCCCAACATCCATAAACCTGGGAATCTGTGGAGACCAATAATATCTAGTAATGGTACCCTGACAGAAGCCATCTCTGTATTTACAGAAACCATCTTAAAATTGCTAGGCATAGAAAGAGATAGCTATATTCAGGACACTGCATAATTCTTTCACAAACATACTTCCTTTACCTACTCCCTAATACCATTCTAGCAATGTTGGCTGTGGACTCCCTCTATACTAATGCCTGACATACTGATAGTGTCTCAGCCTGTCTTAAATACCTACAAGAGAAAGGACAGCACCATGACATCTACCTAAAATTCATTGCCAGACTTATTTAATTTATTTTCACTTGCAATTTTTGTTTCAGCAACAAAATGTTCAAATTATGGGAACAGCAACAGACACTTGCATGGCTTCTCAATATGTTAGTTTTTTCATGGACAATATGGAACAGCATTCAAATGTTCCATTATTTATAAGGTCATTACATTCGGGAATGACTTACCTGCTTGTTTACACTTTATTAATTCACAGAATATGTTTAAAATGGTGTCACATATACTGTTGGGACTTATTTATGTGCAAGTGTAATGTCAGATGATTATTGTGTACATGGATGTATTGCATATGTATTCTGTGTTATTGCTCTTGTTTACATCTCCAGGATGATATATTTATAATTTGATGGAAGGCAATCAGACACTTAAATGTATTTTATCAGGAACATAACATCATCTACCCATTCATTAACATTTCTCTAGAGTACCTTGACATCATCAATAATTTCCTTGATACCACAGTTACCATCAAAGATGGAACCCTACAGACCTGTATCTACAGGAAACCAACAGACTGACAGAGATACCTACAAAAAAAGCATGAATCACCCCAGGCACACTAAAACATCTGTAATACACATCCAAGCTTTTTGATATCACTGAATTTGTTGCTGTGAGGAGGACAGAGATAAACAGCTCAGGGGATTTTCAAAAGAGGTGGGATGTGGATGCAAATGCATGCTGCACCAGCATCTGCATCCATCCACTTGCATGCAGGCAACCCTGCTACCATTTTCAGAAGTTGCATTCATTTATAACAAAAAGTCAAAATTTGCTGCAGAAACCAAGTGCATTTTTAGATGTGAACTTTGGATGCTGTAAGGCCATCCAATAGATGTAGCAAAAAATGGATCACCCTCGAAAAAGCACAAGCAGGGGTGTGAAATGGCATTGGGGAGTTCTGTTTAGTGGTCCCTATAGGGATTTTAATGTATTCCTGCAAAGAACTGCACTTTTAAAATATTGTCATAAATACAATTGATGTTTTTATCTCCAAAGCTGGAGTAAAGTGCATTTTTGGTGGTGAGACTAAGTACGGGTTCTCTTTTGCACTGCTCACCCAATAGATAGTCTAGCATGTTTGGATGCATTCCTGCTATGCAGATAGGGTCAGGCACATCTTGATCAAATCCTTCTCAAAATCCTGCTCCTCATCTCATAGAAACAGAAAATATTTACCGAATAGGCACACTCCTTTAAAGAAACCGACTGTGCTATGCGACTTGCCCCGGTTATGCTAAAAGAACAATCTACTACAATATAAAGCAAAGGCCACCAACCGGATGCCCATAGTTGTTAAATACAACCCAGAACTGGAGCCCCTACAAAAAAACTATTGAAGACCACACTATTCAGTGAGGATGGAACCCTAATTTGTATTTTCTTGGAACTACCTTCACCATATGTCAAACAAGCTCATAACTTAACCCTGAAATATTCTTAAATTCATGTGCTCTAAAGACACTTCCACTGAAAACTTTATCAACACCCTCAATATAAGCAATTCAAAATACAGGGTAGCTGTATGAGTGGATGCCAGAATGCTGTCGATAATATCCAGGGCAAGAAGTGTCCACATGCATGGTATGTGGGTGAAACAAGACAGTAACTTCAAATCCAAAAGAATTCATGCAGGCACACCATAAAGGAGAAAGAGACTTATGCACCAGTGGTACATTATTTCTTCCAGTCAGAGCACTCCATCTTTGATATCTCAGTCCTATTCTCAAAGGACACTTCAGAAATACATAAGGAATGCAAGATCCTAAGTTTAAACTTAGCAATCTTCTGGATATTAAAAGTAATGGTCTTAATACAGATCTCAGATTCATGACTCCTTATAAATTTTAACTGATGACTGCATTGTTTTGGGCTCAAGTACTTATGCATACCCTATAAATATTATCTCACACATCAACTACTTTTTTAATTGTGCCTTAGACATTGACATGGCTTTTTTTATATCTTTGATCATACTTGTTATCTAATGCACTGTCTTCTTATGTGTAGGTATGTCTATTTAGTACAAATATATACATACCTTTTTTTTCATAGTAACATATAATTTGTTGGCAGATAAGGATCATTTGGCCCACCCAGTCTGCCCAGTTTGTTCCTGCCTATACTGTCACCGCAGACCCTACTTGATTCCCAGCTACACCCCTCCCTCCCTCTCCCCACTTTCCTACTAAGTTTCCTTTGTGCATATCTCATGCATGCTTGAAGCCCTTCACTGTTTTGGCTCCCACCACCTCCTGTGGAAGTCTGTTCTAGGCATCCACCCCTTTCAGTGAAGAAGTACATGATCACATTCCCTCCTAAATGTCCTCTCTTCTAGCTTCACTGCATGCCTTCTTGTCTTGGTGCACCTTTTCTTCTGCAAAATACCCATCTTCTGCAGTGTGTTCTCCCCTTTGATACACTTATAGGTTTTAATCATGTCCCTCTCTCCCTCCTCTCTTCTAGGGAGTACATGTTAAGATCCCTCAGTATCTCATCATAGGGCTTATGATGCAACACCTGCACCATTTTAGTTTCCCTCTTGACAGCCTCTACCTTGTCCATGTCCTTTCTGAGATGTGGTCTCCAGAATTGGAAACATTACTCCAGGTGGGGTCTCACCAATGAATGATATGGTGGTAACACCACCTCTTTCCTTCTGCTGCTGATTCCACTCTCTATGTACCCCAGCATCCTGCTGGTCCTACCTACTCCTTTGTTGCACTTCCCCACCACCTTGAGGTCATCAGATAGTAGTAGTAGTAGTAGTAAAAATCTTTATTTTTTAATAGGATCTGTTGTTACACACACCATTAGGACATATCCTATTTACAAGGCGCTATTGTATTTTTATGAAAGTATCTAAAAAAGCTATGATAATCACAAGGTCTGTTTCCAGCTTTGTGACCATCAGTACCTCTTTCCCCATTTTATACACCACCCCTGGGTTTCTGTTCCCTAGGTGTATGATTGTGTATTTTTTCCATTGAAACCCATCTGCCATGCTCTCAACCACTCTGATAGTTTTCTTAAGTCCCTACTCATTCTCTCCACCCCCTCTGCAGTATCTACCCTATTGCAGACCTTGGCGTCATCTGCAAAGGGGCTACCAGGGAAGGTGGGTGACCAGATGGGGGGGGTCACGAAAATAGTGACATCCTGTCCCAACATGTCTATGCATGTGGGAGGAGAGTGAGCACACTGAGCGTGGGATGGGAGGGGATGGAGGGATTGTGAGAGGTGGTGCCATGGCAAGCTGCCGAGCTGCTCCCATGGCATGGTGGGTGGGTTCAGGGCTGTAGTGGGAATGGTGCTGAGTTCAGGTCTGGGTCTGGGCGCTGGTACTTTCTCTTGTGCCTGGCCTGAATCTTTATTTTTTCTTGTTTTGCACACCCCTGACATGCACCTCCCTGGAGTTGAGAATCCTTTAGTAGGGGGGTGCTGGGGGAAAAGCCCTCCATGGGGGGGCATGCGAAGGGGGTGCACCCTGCTGCATGAAGCATAAAAAATGAAGTCACCAGCACCATTTTGATGTGCGTCTTGGGGTACATCACCAAAATTTATTTTCAGCAATGTGCCATTGCCCTAACTGCGATTGCCAATCGGTGATCGCCATTATCACGTAAATCCAAGTAGTCCACATCCACTGTCCCATTGTGATCTATTTCCATGGTCACCCAGTCAAAGAAATCAATGCATTTCATCTGATTTGACCACCCCCATGTGAATCCATGCTGCTTCAGGTTTTTGCAAGTCCAAAAGAGCTCAGCACTCTTTGCCTGTAATGGGATAAATCCAGGTCCAATCAAAGTTGTATGCAAAAATTAAATATTTATTACGTCCAAAAGAACACAAGGACCAACAGGCACACAAACAGAACAAAGTGCCAACTTGCCCCAGTGCTTTGACTCACAAATGAGTCTTGATCAGGGGGACCCTAAATAAATACTGAATTTTTGCATACAACTTGGACTGGACCTTGATTTATCCCATTACAGGCTAGGACTTGTCAAATGTTTTGGGCTGGTTACCATTTAGTTTCAGCACCACCCCATTTCTTCACTGATCGCAGCACGTCTGCTTGGTTTCTTCAGATTTTTGCAACCTGCTGGATTCAAGATGCTACACTAGGCTTTCCTTCGGTAGTGTTTTCATTAACTTCTCCACCACTGATATTAGACTGACAGGCCTATAGTTGCCAACTACCTTCCTGCTGCCACTTTTATGAAACAGGACTACATCTGTACCTTGCTAGTCCTCTGAAACCAGTCCTGTTTCCAGTGGGTTGTTGAATAAGGTTGTCATAAGTGCAGCCAGTACCTTTCTGAGCTGCCTCAGTACCCTCAGATATACCCCTTCTGGCCCCACAGGCTTATCCTACTTCAGAATTGCAAGTCCTGTCTGGACTCTTTCCTCTGAGAATGGACTTGTGCCCACCTCCACCCTCTCAGTGTTCCTGCTGCTTCCATGTGGTCCCTTCCCCTCTCCCACCACTGTGAAGACTGAGCAGAAGTATCCATTCAGGTAATTTGCTTTTTAATGATCTTCCTCTGCACAATCTCCGCCTACCATTCTTATCCTCACAATCCCTCTACTTGCCTTCCTGTTTTCGCTTTTGTATTTGAAAAAGGTCTCATCCCCTTCAGCTATGCCTTTGGCTATCCTTTTCTTCATTTGCACTTTTGCACCCCTCTTTTCCTTCCCTGCTTTCATCTGCTTCTCCTGGTACACAACCCTATCCTCTTCTCTCTGCCTCTAGTTGTATCTCCTAAATGCCACCCCTTTAGCCTTTGCCTTCACAGCTTCTTCCCTTGAGAACCAAAGTGGTCTCTTTTTACCTCCTGTTTTTTCCCACTTCTATCACACAAAGGTTTGTTGCCTTCACTATTCCATTCCTTAATTTTACCAACTGTCTTTTCCCACAACAATGCAACCCCGGTTAGGTCATCTCTGAGGAATTCACCCAGTTTTTTTTTAAATCTGTCCTCCTGAAATTCATGACCATAGTCCTTGTGTAGTTTATTTCTGTTGCTATCCTTATGTTAGACTACACTGTATGGTGATTTCTGGTCTTCAGGTGGTATCCCACCTTGACGTCTGCAATACTGTCTTGGTTTATGAGCACCAGGTCCAGGATTGCTTCATCCTGAGTTGCCTCTCTGACTAGTTTTCTGAGAAATGCCCCCTGCAGGGAGTCTAGGATGTCCCTGCTTCTAGCAATGGCCTTGGTTGGGATTCTTCAATCTACATATGGCAGATTGAAGTCCCCCACCAGCAGCACTCCCCCCCTTTTTTGCCATTGTACTGATGGCTTCCCCCAGTTCCTTATTCAATTCTTCCCCTTGTGTGAGAGGTCTATATGTCACCCCACTGCTAAGAGGATCTCTGACTCCCCACAGCTTTTCCTACCTATTCTTTGCCCCAGGTTCCCTAGAATTTCTGTCATTCTGAAGCCTTCCCTCACATACAACTTTATTCCTCCACACTTCCTCCCCTTTCTATATTTCCTGAACTAAGTGTAGCCTGCCATGGCCATTTCCCAGTCATAGCTCCCTGTGTACCATGACTCAGTAATGACCACATGATCCAGGTCTGTTTCCACTATGATGGCCTCCATGTCTGGTATTTTATTTTCAAGACTTCTTGTGCTGGCACACATGGCTATCTGCACCTTGTTTCCAATCTGCCTACAACTCCCTTCACCCCTTTCTGCCTTTGTCACCACTTCAAATATCCATTTCTCTCCCCCTCTCTCCTCACTACCCTCTGTGTGCCTTGCCTCCCCAAGCACCTCCATGTGCCACCTCTTCAGTTCCTGCCACCCCCACCCCCCCACTCCCTACTATTCTTCTACTTACTTTAACTCGTTCTCTGGGGGAGTTTTATGCTGTCTTCCTGTTGCTTCAACTTGTGTGTTGGGTGGCAGTTTATGCCTCCCTTTGTATTGCTGCCTACTCTTTCACCTAGTTTAAATTTTCATCAAAGTAACTTCTAATTCCTCTGAGGACTATGGCCCCCTTCCCAGACAGATGCAGTCAATTACCTCTCTATAGACCCATATCCTTCCACATTGGCCCCCATTTCCCAATGAAGCTGAAGTCCTCCCTGCAGCATTCTTTCAACCAAGTGTTGAAGCTCCTGATGCAGAGTACCCCATCCTACCCTTGGCAGTAGACAGGTAGCACCTCAGTGAATGTCACTGTTTATGCTACTTACCTTAAGACCCTCCCCAGTTCCCTAAACTCTCCCTGTACTACCAAACCCCATTCTTCCCTAGGTCATTTTCCTCAGGTGGACAATGACATCAAGCACCTCACACTATACTGCCACCCTTGTGATCCTTAGGGTCTGTTGTCCAGCCTTCCAAGGCAAGACAAGGTAATTTTATTTTAAAACACCAGCTAGGCACCTAAACTTCCACTCTTCACCCCTTCCTTCTCTCAAATATATACACCTGACAGTTGAGTCCCCCACTACAAACTGCTTTCTTCTCTGCTGGGGTCCTCTACTTCCCACATTGGGGTCTCCTCTTCAGAGGGCCACCACATCCTCCCTTGCCACCACTATGAGTGCCTCCTCATGGCAATTCCATCCCACCGGAATGGTGAAGGAATTCTGTAGTGGCACAAGCTGAAGAATGTGCCCCGACCTGCCACTCTCAGCCTCCGGGAGCCCACCACAGTCCAGCTGGCCCTTTTCTGTCTAGAAAACCTCTGGGGCAATGGTAGCAGACTCGGTGGCCCCTGGGTGAGGCAAGAGGGCCTCTGGATCTTAGCCAGCTCAGAATGGTGACCAGTGAACTCCATCTTCAACTCAGAGAGGTGCTTGCAAATAGGGTAGCACCTCAGTCTCCAGTATGTCTCCCAGAAAACTGCAGATCCACAGCTACTGCACTGCACCACTCCCATGTCTGCTAACAATAGTCATTCCCTTCTGTTTTCTGAATATAACTTCTCCTACTGTCTTTTCTCTTTATTTACTCCTTTTCAAGCTATACATTCTATCAGGATATACTTTGACACCTTACTGGCTATAGAGTGCTACCTGTTTTACCTTTAAATGTTTGCTATTTCAATTTAAAGCTCTCCCTGTACCCTCTTGCATTTTTACTCCTCCATTTTGCTAACTTTTTCAGATTATCTTTCTTGAACTTCTATTTTACTGTACCCCAGATAAGGTGCATCCTATACTCACACATGTAGCTGTTTTCTGCCTGATTGTTCTCCTGCAGTTGCCCACTACCCCATTACCTATAGCTCCTTATGCAATTTAACAGTACATGTATTCAGATCTTTGGAGTACCTTACATTCTCTTGTCAGTCCAGCAGAGCTCCCTGCTTGCAAGTGGTAATGTGCAGACCCCTATTGTGCCTTAGGAGCCTTAGATGCCTTAGGATATCTGACGTCTGACAATGCCTTAGATGTCATAGGATATCTGATGCCTGCCAATGCCTTAGATGTCTTAGGATATTTGATATCTGCCAATGCCTTAGATGCCTTGGGATATCTGATGCCTGCCAATGCCTTAGATGCCTAACAACATCTGATGCCTGCAAATGCCTTAGATGCCTTAGGCTATCTCTTCAACTACTGTGCTGTTCCACTCACATGTTGAGACATGAGAATTATGGGACATGCTGGGCAAGAAGGTATTTCATGGTGCTCATGTTGAAGGCACTAAGCCTCTGGCAGCTCTACTCCTCAATCAAACATTTGATTCACAGGGCTTTCTGAATCTATTCAGTACAAAGATTAATCTCCTGAGTTCTATCTCCCCCCACCCCATCATTTCATCTAACTCCTGTATCCCTTCTTCCTTATATTACAAAAAATGTACTTTTAACACCTCCCACAAGCATCTTGAAGTTATATCTGCAACTCTTTCTTAAGCATGTTAATTGTTAGTGGTACATTGCAATATTGTCTGAATACAAGCTATGCATTTTGTAGAAATGGTCTTTTATTGTTGGCCCAATAAAATTTAACTAATCACCCACTTTGTTCTTCTTACCCACATATACATTTCATATTACCACTACTCTGCCCTGGGTTGTTTTATTTGTCAATAGAGCCTCTTACACCTATCTATGGCCATCCGGTCATAAACCCAACATCTCCTCTCTTTTGTGAATATGGTACATGCTGAAAAACTGCTACTACCTGAAGAAATGCACTGTGAGGCCTGAGATCTTGTGTTATATGTTCTTGTTGGCCCAATAAAAGGTATCAAAAACATCACCCATTTTGTTCATCTTGTGAGCAACTAATATTGTTCATTTATAGTCCATGCATCAGCATACACAAACAACAGCAGTATATAATTTTAAATAAAAATAACTGATACTTAAAGTTATTGTTTGAAAACACATAAACTAAAAGCTATGCCATGTGTCCTACCAAGATTTTAACCTACAGTCACCTATATTTTTTCATTAATCTAGAGCTGTAAGAGTATCTCAAATCTTCCAAGAAATAAACACTGCAGTTCAACTTTGGAAAGTCAGATTTCTTCAGTATATTGATCCTACAGCAAGTATGAATATATTTCTTTCCTCAGTTTGCAGTCTGAATGTCAGTTTGAATATTGCAATTTTAATCTGTTTAATCAGTCCAATGTCTATGACTCAATGAGTACTTGTTCAATTTCTCTTCTCCAAACCATTGCATTCGTTTGAAAAGGATAACAAAATTTGTGAGATTCTTTTTTCCCCGTGCATTTATTTCATATCTGTGTTTGCTTGCTCCCTGTTATAGAAATAGTGTCAGCCGCACTGCATTTTATAAGTTGCATTCTATCAGTATCAGATGCTCAGCCCAGGGCAGTAATGACATGAATGTATGACTTTTATTAATAACCTAATGCCAGTGATATTCACAACTGGTAATCAATGCATCAGCCTGTGTTGCATATAGAAGAATAAACATAGAAAGATAGTGCTATATTTATATGGTCCATTACATCAACAAATAGTCTTGGAGGAAAAATCATATAGATTATAAAGAAATGGTAGTTACAAACACACAGAAGTCAATATTGTAATGCATGAATGCTTCAAGTAATGACATCCAGATCCAAATGATGATTAAAAGACAGTATATTGTGATGAATTTATGTACTGCTCTTTTGCCTTGGAATGCTGGATTCAATTCTGTAAAAGCAATATAATAAATGTACTCTAGTCTAATATATTGACAAGGTCAGTTTTGAAAAAGGTCATGTTGTTAAAGTCCTTTTCATGGCATACTTTAATGCATGTTAAAATGCTACTTTAAAGGAGTTGGGGCTACAACCCAAACTGTAGATCAATGATGAGATGATATATGGCAAAACGTGGGACAGAAAATGGGTTTTAGAACAGGCACCAACACAGTAAAGAAATAAAGTATACATCCAAACAGGTATATATATGCGCCCTCAGTTGTAAAAAAAATCCCAGTGTACATGCCCAGCTGGAAGTAAGAGGATCAAGCATAGCAATAGCCACTCTTCTCCTCAGGGAAGGAAGAGTTACGCTCTTTGCTACCACACTGTCTCCTGGGTGATGGTGCAGCTAGAGCATGATTTAAGGAGCACAACCTGGCTCCAGCATGCAGTCAAGCATGAACATGCATGTGTGTGTTTGTGGAGTCCTTTCCAGTAGTATCCTTGAAGGAAAAACAGAAGAGGGAAACCTGATACACGGTGGAGTGCTGCCAACACTCTTGGGCCCAACCACACTTGAATTACCACCATTCTCCATATACAACAGTCCCAATGGTGACCATGGCTGATGGTACTCCAGAGGGAGTGCATCACATAAGGGAACTACATTCATCCTTGTAAATGCCCCCAGTGGAGCTCCTGGAAACAGGTATGCAATAGAGATGGGAAAGGATGTGGCTGGGAGGTAGCTAGGAAAAGTAGGGCAGCATCAGTGACCAAAGAAAAAAGAAGGTACTATATAAAATAATTGGACATTATGTAGAAACCACTGATAATGCAGCAGCCAGAGAATAGCAATATTCAAATAACTAGATAACCCACAGCAAAATCTTATTCATTTCAATGTGATTTCACCATTATATATATATATCCTATATCCTATATCCTATATATATATATGTATATATATATATATATATATTAGAGGCAAAAAACTCCGTTTAATGCATTAGTTAGGGTTGTTCCACAGTGACAAAAGTGAGGAAATTCGCTGTTAGGGGTTGAAACCTTAACTCCGACCACCCCCAGCACCACACACACAGACACACACACATTCAAGTATGGGGAGGACCAAGTCAACACAACCAATGACAGACATCCAGCAGCAGGTGACAGAAATAACAAACAATTGTCTAAATGTACTATGAGACATCCCCACCCACCTGACCAGGTACTGCATGCTCAGTGGAGATCAACAGCAAAACTGAGGCCATGTACACCAAAGCGTACACATCCCTGATTGCAGCTGCACAGCGTACACACACTTAGTAGTTGCATGGCCTTACCTACCGATGCCCCACCCACATCACTTGTGGTGGCCACCTGAGCAACAGAGTTAAGCAAAACCAAGGAGTTGTACAGGTATAATATCTCTGATTATAACAAGGGTTTGAGAATGCAGCTTTCTAATTGACTGTAAACATTGTAACAGCCTTATGTTTAGTTTTATTAACATACATGTAGAGCCTAACCATACGATGAACATGGTTTAATGTTGTTTAAAAAACAGTTTTATTATGATAGCAATAAGCCACTCCCAGGTATTATGTTAATGGTCAGTTTATCACTGTCTAGCGACATGTGGTACTCGGCTATGCCTTATTCAGCATTAAACCCCTACAGGGTGATTAACAGACCATTTAACATAACTGTTGGTCATGCCTTATTGCTTTATTGTCTTTATGAGTAGATACTCTCCCTCTGCTAGGCACTGCAGCAGCTTTGCAACACAGTGTCCCAACCAGTTACACCATACACTGTCTAGTTGCTGGAGAATGGCTGTGAATATGAACTCATGAAGATGAACAGTGTAACTTGATCATTACAGTCATCAAAACCCTAGTGTGATTATAACTGACAGACTCAGTGATAGAGGATAACCCCTGCTATCCTAGTACATTTACCCCATTATGAGTTAAATCAGTACTAAAAGACATTCTGTTTATATCTACACCATACCTACTTGATTCCTGTTGTAGCAGAATTAACATAGTTATCACTTTGATAGCATCAGTGACAGAAGTGTGGCAAACCCAAACAGTAGGCATACAGCCTGAGTATGAAACAACTGTTAAAAAAATCACACTGTGTCCATAAGTGGCATAGATCACTCATTGCAACAATAGCAAATGTATTACTATTTGAATAAGTTAGTCATCACAGATGCAATGAGATTGTCTTTATCAGGTACAACATACTCAGTAAGTGCCTACAGGAAAATCTATCCTATATACATGTCCGATACAGGTACATCATTGTTGGCTCAGTAGTGCTATGATATTTAGAAGTTGCTTGGCCTGATCCATGCAATTACAATCTTTCTTACAAAGAATACTTACTGCATCTTTAATATTGAAACACACTGAAGGTCTATGTATGTACATCAGCAGTACACCTTCATCAGTAAGAATGCATGTGATACTGGCAGTACCAATTTCACAGCGTTGAACAGGCAATGCTTTTCCATACGTTTACATCAGCCTCTCTATGTTGAGTAAACCATTGCAGTAAATGTACTACTATGTAAATCACCTACTAAATGTATCACTGCTTTTATCTTGAGCCTGCTAGTGTCTTGTAGTTAATTTATGTGCTTCTCTTAATTAATGTATACTCAGTAGTGTTAAAACCTTTCTACAACTGTCATCATACACCTTCAGCATTTATATTGAATAACGGCACAGTACCAGTTGTGGTGTGGTGTGGGGCATCGTAGGTAAGGCCATGCAACTACTAAGTGTGGTACGTTGTGTGCTGCAATCAGGGATGTGTACGTTTGGTGTACATGGCCTCAGTTTTGCTGTTGATCTCCACTGAGCATGCAGTACCTGGTCAGGTGGGTGGGGATGTCTCGTAAGTACATTTAGACAATTGTTTGTTATTTCTGTCACCTGCTGCTGGATGTCTGTCATTGGTTGTGTTGACTTGGTCCTCCCCATACTTGAATGTGTGTGTGTCTGTGTGTGTGTGGTGCTGGGGGTGAATCGAGTTAGGGTTTTCAACCCTAACAGCGAATTTCCTCACTTTTGTCGCTGTGGAACAACCCTAACTAATGCATTAAACGGAGTTTTTTGCCTCTAATTTCCCTTTTTTTTGAGAATGATATTGAGAAATAGTGAATGTAATGCGGTGGCGGGAGCGGGGCCCTTTGGGCCCCACGCTCCCGCCACATGATGTCTTGTGGCATAGTAATAGGAGCAGCAATGCAAACAGAAATGCTAACAGTGGCACACATGGTAACATAAGCGTGAATGATAACAGAAAGGGTAACGCACATGGTGGCATAGACGGGAACGGTGTGCCACGTGATGTCTGGTCACATAGTAACATGGTGCCTGTAAATGGAAATGTCAATGGGCATGGTGACGCAAAGTGAAACAGAAAGAGAAACAGTGCAGTACACACAAATGGCAAAAAAGTAACAGAAACGCAAGCGCAAATGACGCAAAGGATGACGCACGTGGTGGCATTGGGTGTGCATTGGGATCATCAGCCTAACTCTCACCCCATGACCTGTGTAAAGCAGCAGAAGTATAGGAGAATGGGGTGAGAGTTAGGACTCATGATCCCAATGCACACCCCAATGCCGGTTGGGGGTGGGTGGGGTGCAAGGGTTTTCAACCCTAACAGCGAATTTTCTCACTTTTGTCGCTGTGGAACAACTCTAACTAATGCATTAAACTGAGTTTTGCCTCTAATTTCCCTTCTTTTGAGAATGATAACAAGAAATAGTGAATGATACGGCAGCAGCCCAGCGCTCCACCGCATAATGGAAGTGGCTGGTAAGGACCCCTGGGCCCACATTCCGGCCACAGATGTCTTGTGGCATACTAACAGGACAAAGCAACACAAGAAATGCTAACAGTGGCACACATGGTAACACAAGCACGAATGAGAACAGAAAGGGTAAAACACATGGTGGCGTAGACGGGAATGGTCTGCCACGTGATGTGTTGTCACATAGTAACATGGTGCCTGCAAACAGAAATGTCAATGGGCATGGTGATGTAAAGTGAAACAGAAAGATAAACAGTACTGTAGACAGAAAATGGCAAAAAATAACAGAAACGCAAGTGCAAATGAAAATGCAAAGGATAACACACATGGTGGTGCAGACGTCAACGGTAAGTGAAATGGGTACGGAACTGCAAGCGGAAAGGGCAACAGTAACAGTAATGTAAGCGCACAGGCTGGTTTTCCCCAAAACCTGCATTGAGAAAGACAGTGAGTACAAATAATGTATGCAAAATAATGAGTATCGGCGCAGAAAATGAGATCTTGGAATACTAAATACATTATATCTCAGGAACCGTCTGACGTAGAAAAAAAATTTAAAAGTCATATTATTTACAGCTGTCCTGGCTAATTTGGATCTTAGCCCCATTAGGGGGCTAAGAGGTTTTCCGACGAAAAGTCTGTATCTCGCACCGTTTCCGAATTACGGGCCCTGAAAGGCACGGCGAACGCCGTAATGTTATCCTATGGGAAAAAAAGAAAAGTTCGGAGCGCCATAACTTTGCCTCCCTGTAATGTTTCTTCACCAAACCACTGAAAGGCATATCTGTGGGCTGTTGGCTGTCTTCCCTCCAAATTTCAGGAAAAAAGACCAAACCATTATTTTGCAGCAGGGATCCAAAGGATTTCTGTTATGCGTTGGGCGCCGTAATGTTATCCTATGGGAAAAACGTCAACTTTGGAGTGCCATAACTTTGTCGCTGTGTAATATTTTTCAATACAACACTGAAAGGCACATCTGTGAGATGTCGGCTCCGTTCCTCAAATTTCAGCTCAAAACTCCCGGTTCTTTTGCAGCGCAGTGCAAAGAATTGCTGTCATTTCCCACAGACTAGAAAACTACTGTCGCAATTCATAAAGCTTTTGTAAATTTGAGACACTTTCGTGGAGCACGAAAGTAATTTATGAAAGTACTTTTTCCAGAAATTTGAAAACATATTTCTGGGGTGTTTTACCAAAAATAAAGACATGGCAAGCATCCTCAGGGCCCGACTAGGTGAATACAAAAAATTAGGTTGCTAGAGGTCCCAAATTTAAATGCCAACCATTTTTCTGATCACCAACTGAAAACAAAATGGCCGATTTACGAAAGTAACAGGCCCATTTGCGAATAAAAATGCATTTACTAGTGTTGAACTTTTTGTTAACTTTTCCATTGACTTATAATGGGAAACTGTTTTTTGAATAACTTTTGAACCGTTTAATATTTTTTCACAAAATCTTTGAAAGACACATCGGGGACTCTGGCTGCACGTTTCCTGAAGATTTCGGGCTGGTCACACAAACCGTACGACCTGTAGGCGCGACCACAGAATTCCAGAAAAGCGTAAACGCGGGCAAAGATCACATTTAATAACTCCACAGCCGTTTATCTGACCAGTACGAAACTTGGAAGATCCTAAGGCCTATGGTTCTTGATCATAAATTCCAAATTTCACAAATCTGTCAAATGGTTGCAAAGTTATTAAGGTGCAAAGTTTTGGGGTTTAACATAGAAATGGCTCCTCAATCCTAATTCATGGTAGCACTACCGTGTTACCATAATATGTATATATATATATATATATATATATATATATATATATATATACACACACACACACACCCTCCTGGTTAAACAATAAAAAAAAACATATACTGCACAAGGAAAGAATACTGTTAAGGGGGTCTAACGATGTGATAAGCCATGAGGCCAAAGGTAGAGTTGTATTATCACCTGTGAGATGGCACCAGTTCATAAGTACAGAAGTTTTTCAAGGTGTTTGTTTTGTATTATATATAATACATATGGAAGGGAAGACAACTGCAGTGCAGAAATATTTATATTTAATGCATAATTAGCTCTAATTTCTAATGCATAATTTGCTAACTGAATGTTAATTAAGTGCTGTTTGGCTTAATTAGTAGTTCATTTAAATATATCATTTTTATTGCTATGATATATGGATTTTAATTGCAGATTATATGAATTTAATTGTGGTATTTAGCTTCAGTTGCTATGGTACTGTATATAGATTTAATTAATGCATATGTTGTTTAGTAATAGTTATTTTTCTGTATGGAAAATATTCCATCCATGTATAATATCTATATATACTGGAGAGCCAGCCAGGATGCAACCCAATACCTTGCAGTAACTGACATGTCACAAAATACTGCATGACAAAAGGGCTTAATTGCAATTGAATTATACTGTCCCTGAAGTATACTGCAGAATTTTGTAGTAACACTTCAATGTATGGCATTGTACCCTGGCTGGCACCATGTATATCACTAAATATCTTTGGATTCTACTGCATACAGTACACCAGCACCAATAGTTCAGATACTAAAAGCTATGGGTGACTACTTGTGTCATAATAATTCCATGTCCAGATAAAAATATTCATGTTTGTGTATGCATGTCAATTATTTAAATAACAGAGTGCTACTTACAGAAAACCAAATGTACTGTATGATAATGAAAATTAGTTTAATACATCCTGCCATAACAACAACTTGAGTAGGAAATGGGGGCTTTGATAAGCAATGGTTTCTTCAGGATACACCTTATATCAGTTTGGGCCCAGATTCTTTCATTAGGAGCAGACAAGAAGATATCCAGGTCATTAGTGCAAGAAATTATTTGGATTATCTGGAACGCTAATAAATTAATGTTTATCTGGGACATTCTACCAGGATATGGATAGTTGTACTATGTGCTGATCAGTAGTGGTTAATGTACTTCCAAGCATCTCTACTAGCAAAAATTCCAGACTGTGCTCCATACTAGAAGTCTAGAGTTTGGCATTAATGTGATTAGAGTCCAATATATAAACACTCTGGGCAAGATTTTCAAAGCAGATCTTCCACCTCTGTCATCAAAGTATCCTTCAGGCTTCACTGTTAGATCATTCATTAGCTGGTCTAACAGTATTAGCATGTCATATAGTTATGTTTTACATGCTGGCACTTGCAACAAAATAATGACACTTGAAACAGAATAATCACACATGTCTTTATTTCTACAGTATGTAGGCTGCCACAACTCCCAGCAAAAATGTTGCAAATGGCTCACAACATTTGGAAGTAACTCAGCAGCATGACAGAACTTTTCTGATCCAGGTATGGGAAGTTATTGCTCCTGCCTCAGTGTCAGACACTCTAAAAAACCTGTCCAGAAATGATTAAAAAGAGATTAAATATCTGCCAAAGTAAATCTAAAAATTTATTCAGGAGTCTTTGATCCTGCAGATTAAAACAAGTGAACTGATGGAGATTATACAGCACCTAATTAATAATTCATACTTATTTATTCAATTAGCAAATTACAGCTCATTATGTCATTATTCAATGACAAACGTTTCCTTTTTCTATTTTAGATAATTCCTGAAGAAGATCTATGGTTGAAATGTTGTTTCTAACTCTAGTTTTATTTTCAGTGTGCATTTAGTATTACCTTTTTGTTTTGTTATGCAGTAACTGGTGTTCCAGTTTTACATCGATTAGCAGGTTTCCTGTCCTTCAATCTGCCAAGCCATTGCCTGTGGTAAGGTCATTGACAGCCTAGTCATGCTGTAAGAGATACCGTAGTGTGCCTACATGTGATTGCTTTTGAAAAACTGAACTCTGATTACGCAAACACCAACTCTGATAACCCCTACATGTTTCTTATTTGGACAGAAGGTGAAGTGTCTCCAACAAATTCCATCATTCTATAAATCTTAACATTGAATACTCCACCACCAGAATACGCTTCCTAGACAGTACAATATATTAGAGATGACTGGAATATATTGTAGAAACTACAATCTTCAAAATTAATGTTTTGACACAACTATCTACACATTATGTTTCATTTGAAACACAAAACTAAATGTGTTATTTACAGCCAGGCAATATGGTATATCATTAAATATGTTCTGAAGAAAACAAGACAGCATCACCAAACTGTTCATCCTAATTTCTTTATTCAATGAGGTCCCACACCCAGATAAATACACAGGAAGATGGAACATGCAGTACAAAACACAATGTGAAAAGCTATTACGAAACAAGGAAACAAACACATCTGACGTGTTTCTAGTATAGTGACCTATACCTCCATGGTAGTATCTTTCCAAAACTTTATAAAAAGACTACCATCCATGCTGAATAAATATGGTAAACTGAAAAAACATTCCCCCTAAATCATTATTTATAGCTTACAAGCAACCTCCCAACCTTTCCAATAGTCAGCTGAAGCAACCTCATCAAATCATGACAGAAAAGTGAAAAGAACAATCGCCTATAACAGCACCATGCACAAAAAAATGCATCTAAATGTGTACATAAACCACCATCTTAATACAGAGGAGGGCACCAGCATGCTGGATTCTGCCATTTGCCATGTGATGGTATGTAATTGCATTTCTCATTAGTCAGTAACATTTATTTAACTTTGCACTATGTTCATGCCATGCAACAATCACTATTACAACATATACCACAACAGATCTCCTGTGATACAATTGCATTTTTGTCTATCTGTAGTCCCAATGCAGCACTGGAAGCACACAGTGACTTCCGGTGATGTCACCATTCAGTGTAGACACCAGATCATGTGCTCTGTCAAACTATCCTACCAAAATCATTTAAATTGTACTCCTAGGCAAGATTCCTATGAAAATCCTAAATGGAGCTTATACTAGCTTCAATGGCGACCAGAAATAAACCTCGAAACACCCAGCAGGGGCACTAAAGCAACAAAAATGTAACTTTCCTCCAAAGTCTGCAGTGGGAAACCTGGAGGCTTCCAGATCAGCTAAAACAATAGATCCAAGCTGGGAGAGTGAGTCTGAAGAGGAAGGAGAAGTCTTTACCATTACATCTCGCCAGCTTTGCCACGAGCTCCAATGCCTCAGAAATACTTTAGACACTATAAAAGCTGATATTAAAGGGAACAAATCAAACATTGCCCTTCACAGCACCCGGGTCCAGCAAATGGAAGAGCATTTAACTAACTATTCTAACACAACAGACCTGCACAATGGCACAATCATACAGCTCCACAACAGATCAGTTTCTCATAAGCCGCATCGAAGACTTTGAAAATAGGTCACACAGAGTCAATCTCTGTATACATGATCTCCAGGAACACTCAGAATCGACCAATATTCCTGAATTCATGGAAGGTCTTATTAAAGAGCTACTGGGCATAGAAAAGGAGATACCTCTAAATGTCATTCATGCCCACAGGGTACTTACAGCAATCCAGAAGTAGCCCAGGGCCAGACCTTGCTCCCTCATCATAGCTTTTCTAGATTTCAGAACTAGAGAAATGGCTCTGAGGAAGGTGTGAGAGAAGAAAGAAATTGTGTTTGGGGATGTCAAGCTGATTTTTGAGCCAGATTATGCGCCCACCGCCATGGCACGAGGGAAGCTCTGGTTCCCAACTGTAAAAGTTCTGTGCAATAGAGGTCTTAAAGTGAGGGTGGATTTCCCCACTTGTCTAAGAGTTATCTCGGATGCTGGTGTAAAAATGTTCAATTCTATGCCAGATGCCAAAAGGTTTTTGACCTACCTGGATATTCTGACTGAGGATCTAATGAACTTGGGGGCCATGAAGGAGATCAAGAGAAGGCAGTGGATTACCACGGGCACACGAGTAGGAAAAGGTTTACGTTCGAGCCCCACCTCAGACCAAGACAGCCCCAGCACTTAAGAGTAGGCTGAGTGAGTGAGTGAAAACACAGCAGAGACCTGAGGGAGAAGTGTCGCATTTACAGGACTCTGGCCCTTAAACACTAGTGACTTATCCATTTATTAACGTAAACACACCTGCAAGGAGGATATTTTAAATCCTCCTGAAATAATTTTGGAGTCTGACTGTAATCACTACTAGATCTTTTATGCCAGGGCTCTTGAATAGATACTGATTCCTTGTTGGGCTTTAGATCATGTTGTGGGGAGCAGGTAGGGTCCTTTGCAATTGCAGCCAGATATTTCTATTTGAATGGGTGGTAAGGGAAGAAAAAGAGAAAGGGAAAGAAGGCTTTAAAGAAATACTTTAATCAATGGGCTCACTAGGTCTCAAGCAACGATATGAAGCACAGCCTACTTATGTAGGGACATGAATCCTGGGAGAACCTAACCAAAGTAATGAAGGGGGAAACCACTATATTGGTGGGAGATTCCCCCCAGTGCACCCAATTTTATTAATTGGTTGGAGGGTCTTGGTGGACGGGGGTAGGATTGTCTATGTTGTACCAATGGATTCTACAGTGGTTGCTAAACCCTAATTTCGACAGGAATACCGCAGCTGAGTGCTGGGTTAATCCCAACACAGCTCACCATTACTGGGAATCAAAACAGTGGTGGAATCCCTGTGGCACCTTGGGAGCACAAGTTCTCACAAAAGGTTGCAGAACAAGCTTTCCCAGCTGGGTGGAAGCTAACTGTGCAGTTAAAACAGTTCATTCTGGTTAAAATTGCAGTTTGTTATTGTTTTTTAATATCTGATAAGCTGCACTTCTCTCCTGCACACGGTATTCCCAGAAGATGCCTTACTCCTCTAAAGTTGTACACCTCCCCACAATGGTGGACATTAATGCTACAGGTGGGGGGGTTAAACCCCCTCCATGCCTGTACCAAAATTTATTGCATAATAGTTTGCCATATAACAATGGGGGATCTAAACATTATATCTTATAATGTACAGGGCATTAATAGCCTCGCCAAGAGAACTGAACTCCTTCTAGAACTAGAGCGGATGGAGGTCGATGTCGCCCTACTACAGGAGACTTATCTGGACGAAGAGGAAAGTAAAAAATTAAGTCGTAGATGGATGAAGGGAAACTTACTCCTCTTCATTCCAGGCCTATCCCTATCATAGGGGAACAGCAGTTTTAATACATAAATATTGACCCCTACAGGTTACCTCCACTCATTATAACTCCAAGGGGCACTTTGTTTTACTATATGCAACATACATGGATGCCGACTGCATAATAGCCAGTGTATATGCCCCAAATGAGGACAAAGCAGCCTCCTTATTTGTCCGGACATTTTTCACAAACATCCTCAATATGGCTGACCATCTCTGTATCATTGGTGGAGACTTCAATACTGTTCTGTCTCTGACTTTAGATAGAAAAGGGGGCACCTGGACCACAAGGCAGAGCCTGACTAGTAAAACATTACTTCATCTAAGTAGTATCCTGGGCCTAGCCGAAGTCTGGAGAGTGGTAAATGGTCAACTCAGGGACTACTCACACCTCTCTGACTGGCATCTCTGTTACTCTACAATTGACTTTTTTTTATCTGTCTGAAGAATGGTTATACACAGTCAAAAGTTGTCAAATTCTGCTCTGCACAATTTCGGACCATGCTCCAGTCAAGTTGGTCCTGGTTCTCTCACCTCTTTATTGTAATTCTCACTGGAGACTTAATATAGGCCTGATGAATAATCAGCAATTTAAAGATCTGGTTCATGAAGCTATCAGACTATATGTCCAGGAAAACCCAGAAGGTACTACCTCTCATGCAGTCAGATGGGGTGCTTTAAAGGGGGTATTCAGGAGGGGCCATAATTAAATATGCCTCAGAGGAGAAGAGACATAGGGAACAAAGAAGAAAAGCTTTAGAATAGGAGATCTCAGATTTAGAATTCCAACACAAAATCTCTGTCAATCCCCAAGTTCAGAGGGAATTAGCAGATAGAAGAAGGACATCGGAATCTTTGCTCACAGCTCAACTAGAGGCCTCATACAGAAGGCTTAAGCAAAACTACTATGAGAATGGAAATACAGCTAGTAAACTGCTGGCAGCCAACTTGTGACAGCAACTAAAAAGTAGAATGATCCTCCAGCTTGAGGACCAGGGTGCAGGGGGAGCCAGAATGTCTCATCATGGGGAAATCACCCAGCTACTTGCACAATGCTACCAATCTCAATACACCCAGGATCCAACTCCTGAGATGGAAACCAAGCCCCCAGCCTATCTCAATGCTCTTACCCTTAATAGTTTAACACAATCTGAAGTTGAACAACTAGATAGATCCATTACACAACCTGAGTTAAAAGCCCAAATAGCCCTCTTAAAAAACTGTAAATCCCCAGGCCCAGATGGATTCCCCCCCGAATTCTTTAAGATGTTCAGTGATGATCTCATCCCCCTGCTGTTACCTGTGTTCCATGAGGTTATTGTAATAAGGGATAAAGAAATGTGTCCCAATAATTTCAGCCTATACTTCATTTTGGTCTAAAACATAAGGTGTTTGTGTAACAAATATTGATCTATGAAGCTAAATTATATCAAAACTTGTAAAAGCTACAGGTTTAACTGATCCACAACTTGTAATATTCAAGTGTCTTTTGATATTGGTACTGATCATGTGAGTAATGGCAGACAGGTGTTTTAAGTGTCTGCAAAAACAGAAATACAGGGAGAGAGTTCAAATTATACCTTCAGACTATTTTTAGTGTTTATTATTAGGACGGACCAGAGTGCCTGTGTGCACATTCTTAAGTGCAAACCTATTTCTTCCTCTTAAGGTCTTAATAATTGGTAATGACCATTAATACTATCCTTATATAGTAGTATCAATACAGTTGTGCTAAGTAAGGATTAGCTAATGCATGTACTAAAAGGAGAATTGCCTTGTCATGCATGAACTAAAAGAAGAAAATTGCCTTTTAAGTGAATGTTTATATTTGTCTTGGACCAATCATAAGACAACCATAGTACTGTCTTCCACTATATAAGCAAGCCACTATACACTGTTAGTTTGAAGAATGAAGAATGAAGGATGTACCACTTGTAATCTCTCACTGTGATTATTGTTATAATCATTAAATTCTTCCACCATCAGCATCATCTCCGTTCGTCTCCTTTCTAAGCATCAGTAATAGACAATTTAAAAATGGTAACTTTTTTTGCCTCCTCTACAATTGGTGCCGTGACTCGTATCGCTGGTGCTGTACACTTTGGAGTCCTAATAAGAAGGTGACAATGCTCAGAGATGTGGTGCTAATGGCTTAAAGCGAGAGAAAATGGTGCACACAGACAGGTTTAGCCATTTGCTAATCAGGTGATGTATGCTTTGTATGCTTCTCAAATTGTTTGAATAAAAGTAGTGCTTAACTCTGTAGGAACTCATGGGGCAGAGTAGGTAAGTGAAGGTGCTGGGACTTGCAAGCCGGACCTCACAGGGGAGCTGTAAGACATAGCTAGACAGACCAGGGCACCAGTGCACGGGTGCACCTGGCTGTAAAGGCTAGGCAGGCAAGAAAAAGATATGAAAAATGTGTATGGAAACACTAATAGGTCGTTTTCTAGGAAAACACCTAAAGGGGGAAGCATACAAACCAGTGCCTAATGATCAACAGATACAATTGCATTTTATGAGTATGGAAACATTGATAGGTTTTTTCTGTGGGAAACACCTAAAGGGGAGAGCATACAAACCATGATTAACAAGCACAGCAGTTTTTTAATTAAAAATTAAAAAAAGAATAACTAGCAAATACTGTACAAAGTCTGTGATAATATAGCCAGGTGGTAATTCATTAACACATGAGACTTTAAAAAGGAAAGCTGCATGAGCAAAAAGATGTAATAAATCCAGCTACAGTCAAAAATAAATAGTTTAAAAATGCAGAATAAGTCAAGAGCCAAAATCCCTGCAAGAGAAAAACTAATAGATAGGGATAATTATCTTTTATTAATTGCAGTATAAACTATGACACAGCTTCTGTAGCATGTTTGTAAGATGTGAATGTCTTACAATCTAAAAAAACACTTTACAGTGTGCTAACTCCTGTATAGGAGCAGTTAAAATGTACTAGTAAAAAGTCAGAGGTATTGGCAAGTCATACTAACTTAATGCCCCAAAACCTTGTCTTTTCTAATGTTAAAGAGTTTAATTCTAGATACTCTTAGTATGCTGTGGGGTGGACTAGAGCAAATGCTAGCCACTTGTTCTTCTGTAATTGCTACCATAACTAAACAAACCACAGTTTAACATGATTAATAGTGTTATCAGTAACACTAGAGTTTCTAAAGGACAAAAGATTCTCATTTAAAATGATGTTGGCATATTTTTTAAATATGGTATTCAAGTGTCCTTGGATAAAAAATGTTTAAAAGTTTTTTTTTATTTCCTGTGCAATGTAACATTAAGATATTCTTAAAGATCAGTAGTGTTCAAGGATCCTACAAAAATAACTGGGTTTGAGCGACCCTTGTATGCACACTATGTGACCTTTTGCATTTTATTTGATCTTCTTGTGTTTCAACTACCAGTTCATTGGTAACTCAGTTTCTAAAACTTTGCAAGTTTGCAGGTTTCCATGGGATGGCACACATAAGATCTCTACATTCAACAACAGTAATACTTTTATCTAGGTTGACAAGACTTTCATCTTTTTCCTACAAAAAAAACTGTCACAGTTTTGGTGTCTAATTGGTTCCACATAAGGACTGTACAACTTTAAATCAATTGAAAAGGTCCAGTGAGTTTAAACTCTACGATCAAGCTTATTGTTTCTACTTACTATGAAGTAAAGTCTGGGGTAGGGGTAATCCTCTAACTTCAGCAAGAAGATTTTCTTCTTCAATTGATCTTCAAGCAAGATATCCATTTTCTTCACTGTTGTTTATTCCAAACATGGCTGATACTTTATGCAAACTTATTGCTTTACTATGGACTGTTAATCTGTGTACCAGGGTGTAATCAACTATTACAACACAAATGCCATGCCAGTGTGTGTGTGGCTACTCAATGCACAATCTAATGCACCCCTGGCCAGTGCAGTGTGTCTGCTATCCAACAGCCAGCAATATAAACACTGACTTTTCTAAATTGGTATGAGGACATACTTAACAGCTGGTCTAGCAGCTGTGCATCAAAGCTCAAGACTGGATCACAGCAAAGCTACATGGACTAAAAACAGAAAAATGTGTTTCTTGTTATAAACAGAGCCACACCAAAGGACAATAATGTTTATATGTTAACTCTGTCCTACTGTTTTTGGGGTAATAATAGTGTTTGTAAATATGCTAGTGAAGCAACTCATTACGTTTTGTAGTCTCAAATGCCATATATTTAACTGTAACACCAACTAAATTGGACAAAAGGGCCAGAGAGTGGATTTAATCAACACTTATTGATCAAGTGATTGTAAATAATGTAAAGTACATAGTGAGATGTACATGCTCAGAGAAGCTGCATTGTTGCATAAATAATAATTAGGCAATTATTGGGCCAAAGGGGGGGCTTGTAATAAGGGATAAAGAAATGTGTCCCAATAATTTCAGCCTAAACTTCATTTTGGTCTAAAACATAAGGAGTTTGTGTAACAAATATTGATCTATGAAGCTAAATTATATCAAAACTTGTAAAAGCTACAGGTTTAACTGATCCACAACTTGTAATATTCAAGTGTCTTTTGATATTTGTACTGATCATGTGAGTAATGGCAGACAGGTGTTTTAAGTGTCTGCAAAAAACAGAAATACAGGGAGAGAGTTCAAATTATCCCTTTAGACTATTTTTAGTGTTTATTATTAGGACGGACCAGAGTGCCTGTGTGCACATTCTTAAGTGCAAATCTATTTCTTCCTCTTAAGGTCTTAATAATTGGTAATGACCATTATTACTATCCTTATATAGTAGTATCAATACATTTGTGCTAAGTAAGGATTAGCTAATGCATGTACTAAAGGGAGAATTGCCTTGTCATGCATGAACTAAAAGAAGAAAATTGCCTTTTAAGTGAATGTTTATATTTGTCTTGGACCAATCATAAGACAACCATAGTACTGTCTTCCACTATATAAGCAAGCCACTATACACTGTTAGTTTGAAGAATGAAGAATGAAGGATGTACCACTTGTAATCTCTTGCTGTGATTATTGTTATAATCATTAAATTCTTCCGCCATCAGCATCATCTCTGTTTGTCTCCTTTCTAAGCATCAGTAATAGACAATTTAAAAATGGTAACTTTTTTTGCCTCTTCTACAGTTATAGAAGGAGGAGCTGTTCCAATATCCTGGCAGGCAGCTCATATCTCAGTGCTCCACAAGGAGGGGAAAACCCCCCTAAGGTGTGAATCTTACAGGCCCATCTCATTACTAAATGTAGATTTAAAGTTATTTACAGGCCTACTGGCAGGGAGACTACAACTGCTCATTTCCTCACTTGTCCATCCAGATCAGATGAGCTTTATTTCGTGGCGGTATCTATCAGATAATATCCGAAGAGTTTTAAATATTTTTTCCTACCAAGATTCAATCCCACAGCTCCAATTAGCTATTTCCACGGATGCAGAAAAAGCATTTGATAGGGTTAATTGGAAATTTCTAAAAGCAACCATGGGAAAATTGAAATTCGGCCAAAAATTCTTATAAGCTATTGCACAGCTTTACCAAAATTTAGGGCCTTGGTGAGGGTGAATGGTATTAGCTCAACCTCTTTTCCTCTATCCCGGGGCACTAGGCAGGGGTGCCCCTTATCCCCCCCCCCGCTATTTTCCCTATGCTTGGGTCTTTGGCAGCCAAGATTAGGCAGAACCCTGAAATCAGAGGAGTGATAGTGGTGAGTACTGAGCAAAAGGTTTCATTATACGCCAATGATTCCATTTTCTTTTTGTCTTCTCCAGAATCTGTAGTGCCCCTGTTGACCACAGAACTCCACACTTTTGGGGAACTGTCCAGTTACAAAATTAACTCTCCAAGTCAGAGGCGATGGTTCTGAGTGGAAGGGTAAAGCAGGAATTTAAAAACATCTTCCCCTTTAAATGGGCACCCAAGAACCAAATTAGATACCTGTGAATCCAAATTTCAACCACCATTTCTAAATTATTCAATATTAACTATACTAAACTATGGGATAGCATTGTGCAAGATTTGACAAGGTGGAAACAGCCCCCTTCACCCTGGCAGGTCATATATCTGTCATAAAAATGAATCTGCTTCCTTGACTCCTTTTCTTGTACCAGTGTCTCCCACTGAGACTCCCTACAAAATTCTGGAGTTGGATTATAAAAGACACTCAGGGTTTTATATGGCTTTAGAAGAAACCAAGAATAGCTAGTAACATCCTACATTTGCCCAGGGAAGAGGGAGGCCTAGAACTGCGAGACTTTCGGTTATACTACCTAGCAGCCCAAATGGGCCCCATACTTTCATGGGCCAAACAACATGTCTCTTCAAGATGGTATGAGATGGAGAACAAATCCTCAGGGGGTAATCCTCTTTTTACCATAGCACACACCCCAGTAACATCAGAATATCGAAAGCAGATAAGTAATAAATGGGTGAAACATGGCCTCTACATTCTTGCCAGGGTGAAACAAATTAACTGCCACTCCAGGGGACATAGGTCCTTTGTCACTCATTCGCTATGAACCAGAGTTTCCCCCCCAACCTGGATTTTGGATATGTTAGGTGGCAGGCTAAATGGGTAGTTTTTCTTTACCCAAATTATAGAAAATGACCAGTGCACTTCCTTTCAGAGAGCCAATGACAAATTTCAGTGGGGGAATGCAGAGTTTTTGAGATTCATGCAAGTTAGACATTTTATTAACTCCTCTAATAACAGATTAAACTTAACCAGACCTTATTCAGATTGGGAACATTTCCTATATGGGATAGTGGTAATTGCAGGTAAATTCAAATACATTTTAAGTTTATAGATGCTCTTAATTAGAGCCAGGGGTGTTTTGGTGCAATCTCAGAAAAGATTGTGGGAGCAGGAGGTACAGATAACCCTACAAGAGGCAGACTGGCAGAAAAGATTAAAAATGGGGTGGCGAGTATCTTCCACCCCAGTGTGGTGGGAGTTCTATTGGAAAATATTATTGACATATTTCAGAGTACCCACCATCACACAACACTTTGGATCCTCAAATACAGACATCTGTTGGAGACTGTGTGGTGGTGTGGGAGTTCATTGGCACATTTTTGGGCCTGCCCCAACTTGCAACATTTTGGGCAGCCCTACAAGAGTTAGTACAAGGAATACTGGGCATACTCATTCCCCTCAGATTTGAGGAATGGGTTCTGGGAGTACCCACAGTGATTCATCTTAAGGGAGATGCACAAAAAGTGGGCTTAATCTTGCTAGCAGTAGGCCTAAAATGTATCATAGCCAGGTGGCTTATCCTGGATGCACCTACCAGCAGGGAATGGATTGGGAGAGTACAGGAAGTGGTCACAATGGAAGCCATGACAGCAAAGCTAAGACGTCAATCAGAAAAGCATGTCCAGAGGTGGCAGAGATGGGAGGCCTGGCTTATAACACAGGGGCTTAATACTACTTAATTACTGTTTGGGATGGGGGGGTTGTGGAGGAGAATAGCAAATTCTATAAAAATCGCATATTAAATTCATGGAGTTAGTAGACTCGGGGAGTATTGCTGATGTGTTCATAGATTTATTTAGTACATCTACTATTTAAGTGCAGAGAAGAGGATATAAGGTGCAGCTACTTAGTTGGGCCTGTTAGCCCTTTTTCAATTAGTTTTTTGGTAGTTCATACCAGAAGTGGGACTGAATTCTTTTTCAAAGAAGTGAATTGCTCTTAGGAAAGAGTTTTAATGGATTGAATACACCAAATTTTAACTTTTAGTGCAATGTTTTTTTGTAAATGTATTCAGACAAGCTTTATTAATCATGTTACTGGTTCATCAGCTGCCTATGATCACACTTATTGTACTGATGATGTGTATTGTGATGATCATACTATTGATTGTGATGCCAACCGATGCAATAAAGCTGAGTATAAAAAAAAGATGCACACAGTAACCAGCCACATATGTTGTGCTGTAACACCTTATAAATTCGAATACTGTGTCCAAGTTTTGCTGATTTCTGCTCACACAAGACTAGTGGACATGGAGTTGCATCAAACCATGTGGATTATAACAGGCACCCTGAGTCCAACAAAACTAACTTGCTTATCGGTCCTAACCAACATCCCTCCACCGCATATCCGGTGCCAAAATGCATCCAATAAATGTATCAAGATCCAGCAGATGCTATGCCTGAGTGCTTCTACCTTGGTTGGATGTACTTGAAAAACTAATAAAATGTTATATGATAAAAAAAAGATCCAGAAGATGCCATACCTGCCAATTTTTAGGGACATATGGGATGCACCCCGACATCAATTGCAAAGCAAAAAACCCTGTCTGGACCATGCTGCACTCTTTCCATCTAGCTCAGAACATCACCAGCTCACTGTGGCAGACTGAATGAGAAAAAGCATCAACCACTAGTAGAACCTCCCATATCATGAAGTTACCAGACAAGTGACTATCTGGCTTTGAGTTCCCTCACTGCCTCTGGTACAAGCTTGACAGGTTAAGATGTGGAGTGGTTTGCTGTGTCAAAACTGACCATGCCTGGGGCAGCAGGGAAAGTCCTTTGTGCAAATATGGTGCTGTGGGGGATACTATACACATGCTGAATTACTTCTCATTCTGTGCTGCACTCCCTAGAGGCCTCTCCAAACTGAATTCGGCAGATCTGAAGGCTATTGACTTGCTCAAGACTGTTTAGCTAATTTATCTTGTACCGGTCAAGTTTTCCTTCTTTGTCCCACCCACAGAGACACAGCCGCTATAGTATATATATCTTACTGATTGAGCTCATTGACAAATCCAGTTTTACTACTGTGTTTGAAAACTAAGAAACAGCTAGCCATTTAATAGTCATACAATACATCAGTATAGACTGCAGTATGTACAGTGGTGGTCCACATCATGTTTCAGTTTACCACAGTCTTACAGCACACCTGTTTGATCTTTGACATACCTTGTGACCCCATGCCTGATGTTTTCTTAAACTAATTTTCTGCAAAGAAATGGCAGAAGGCAGATGTTCTGTACCTCTAGCCATTCTTAGGAGGAGCAACTATGCCCATGCATTAAATGAATAGGTGTACACCTTTTCTATGTCAGATGTGTGGATAAAGTGGAGAGCTCACCTGTAAACTGTGAGTGAAATCAAACTCAGCCTGTTGCTGTTATTGTACATTACTTTCTTTTTGGCCATCAGAGTCACTGAACTTATAACCTTATAGTGATAACATCTTGGGATGATGATGGTATTTGAAAAGCTTGATTGGGTTTCTTCCTGGACTCATCCCTTAAAGAAATAATTATAAGAAATGTTTTCATGCTTCACATATAAAACTACCCATGTGATATGTGTGATGCAAGCATGATTTAAATGTCAAATTGGAATCAATCGCATGCATGTTGCATGTGTGCAGCAAGCGTGCAGCAAGCAAGTGTGGAAAGCATTCTTTTTATGTTAAATTAGAATAGACAACATGCATGTGGCATGCATGCAAAAAGCAAGTGATCACTGATAACTACAAACATAAAAGTTAAGTGAATTGCTCAGGATCACATAGTATACAAGTGGGGACTGATGAGATTCAAACCCAGATCTCCTGGTTTGCAGTTCAGTGCCTTTAATGACTAAGCTATATGGCCTGAATATATATGGCTGTACTTCAATACAAATCTACATATATCTGCATGCATGTGGCATGCTTGCAGCCACTGATTTTTAGTTGTCTTGTCCTGCCCATCTCAGCTGCACAGTTGAATTGTAGCACACATGCCAATAGAAACACATGGAGTTCTTCCCACTCCCAATACACTCACTTACCCACAAAACTACTTAATTACTTCAGTCTAGCCTGTACACCTACTATTTTCTCTTCATAGTTTTGAATTCTTTCATGCAAACAGACTTTAAGGGGCAAACACAAAAGTAGCAATAGCTCGACACCCACCCACATGGCCAGCCCCCCCATGCACACACACTGTAGTGGTTGTGGCCACGCTGCTACAGACAACCCACAAAGTATAGCTATAATTCAATAGTCTCTTACCTGATTACTAAGGAGCCATAGGCAGCAGTATTTAAGAGTTGATGTCCATAGGTCAGGGTGCTGAGGCATACCCCCTTGAAATGAATGCAGTTGTTTTTATTACTATTTTATATGTTATGATAGTGAGTTGGAAAAAAATGAAGGCCACCGTTCTACTAACAAGGACCTTGTTAGTTGAGTGGTGACCTTCATTAATCTCCAACTTTCCATCAATAATGTATAAAATAATAATATAAATATACCCCCATTGATTCCAATGGGCACACCCCTACAATCCCCCTTGTCCTAAGTCATAATGTGCCTGAGTGTGGGGATGGGAGGTCAGCTTCACCAGTGGGGGCATAAGCCTGACTATAGTGGGGCCCCAATAGTCTGTGCATTCTGTACTACTCAACTGTCCCTGAATGCAAGGGACAGCCCTCATTTTACCCCTGAAAACTGCTCTGCCCCACATCTATCCCTCATAGAAAACATGCTGCCTACACAAAGGATGTCCTGTAAATTTAGACTTTATGGCAGGGGTGCCATTTCAGATTTCAGAAGACAGGAGCCAACAGTCAGTGGAGGTTAGGTGCTAGTTAGCCCCTAGGCGGCAAGCTCTGGAATGTGTGGAACACCTCTAAAAGGTAAAACTTATTTATTGTTACTGAAAAGTGATATGCAGATCAGGAAAAATTCAAATATATAAGATTCATCTGTCCATACCCCAGAGCAGTGCATCAGATTTAGGCTTAAACACACCCAGTTACTAATCAAGTTTTTTCCTGGCTGAAGTTCAGAACCCCCTCTCCCAAAAAAATGGTGTCCCAATTTCTCTCCTTGACTCCATTCCATTCAGTACCCATCCCATATGGGTCAGAAAGCAGCCCAAAGGTGCAGAAACATTAAACACATATCAATATTTCAATTCTTCCTCTCTCCCCATCCCCCTGTAAAAAAGCATTATTTACTTTTACTTACTTGGACATCTTGCAAGAACCTGCAGCATCACTGCACTGATCAAGGCTTATGAAGACCCCCTACACCACTGTCACCACTGATGTTAGGCCTAGTTTATTGCTGCGGGGGGGCTTACACTGTTTATTTTTGCAAGGTGAGCCTAATAGAGTAAGTAGATAGCCTAGTCTCGAGTTAGCTTCTAGCTCTCCCTCTGCCCCTTCAGCCACCAAGGGAGATGGAGACCAACAAAAATATCCCACCACACTGCTATTGAGAGTTCAATGCTCTCCAACTCCTGCAAGTTGTACTGTGCAGGCTGTCTACTCTGTGGTGGGAAAGACAGTGTCACAGGTGTGCAACTCATGTGCTCTTGCTTGTCTGGAGCTCCTCCACATCACATGTGATGGTGCCACCGCTAATAGATGAAGAGAGTGGACAACACAATACGGACACAGTCAAGCCAGAAGTGTACCTGCAGTGTGAGCACACACAAGCTGGGTTGGGGGGGGCTCTTATTATACAAAAGATTAAATCCAAATTTAATGCCATTATTGCCACACCATAAGAACAACCTAGGCATAAATGCAAGGAAAGGGGGAACTGCTTCCCTCTGCCCTACCTAAATGGCACCTCTGCTTCATGGTAAAAATTCATTCTTGGGTGATAATATCAGTACAAGTAAATACAATAGTGCCCACTGTGTTCTGAGGTACTGTAACTCCATGTTTCAGGATGTGTCCTGATCATCATGAGGTTAGTGTCCCTCATTGTCCATCATTTTGAGTGTCCATGTCCCTCATTTCAGTGACAAAATGTGAAGTATGGTGCATACCTCCAAGACCCTGCTCAGCACAAAGAGTGCTGAACATGGCCAGAGTGTATAGGCTCCATACAGAATGACAGAGAAAGTAAGTGAGCCATAAGAGTCATGGAGAAACACATTTGTAGCACTAAATATGCATAAGGGGATGTGTATGGTCCAAAACAAAAAGGTCAGGTTTCTCAACATAGTGGCCCCTTATCACACATCTGGAATGCGGGATGTTGGCTGACTGTAACCTAGGCATTTAATGTAGTAAGCAAACAATACTTTACAAATTAATAGCAATTTAATGACAAAAATGAAAAGCTATTAAACAACTTACAAATGGATCAGAATTAATGAGTTTACCTAATTTTAATGGGAAATCAATGAAAATGGTATCTTAATGGCTCTAATTGCTAGCAGTAACATGAGAAAAAGAAACTGATTTGATTTTTTAGATGAGATTTGCACCAGCTTAGTTGCTGCACAAATGGCAAGCATGCAGCATGTGAACCTGATGTGATTTTTAAATGATGTTCACACCAGCTTAACTGCTGCATTCATGTCAAGCATGCAACATGCAGACCTGATGTCATTTTTAAAAGATGTCTGCACCTGCTTACCTGCTGTGCACATGTCAAGCTTGCAGCATGCCAACCTGATGTGCACTATGAGAACTTGATGTGCTTTTTAGACCTGGTTTGCTTTGGTTCACTTTGTATGCAAACCATATGCAATCATTGCATAACTAAGCATGTGGCATGCATTCTGCATGTATGTAACACACATATTTCTGTAAGGGATGTAACCACCTTTGCCATCCTGTTGTAATGAATGGGACACCCTCTCATCTTTGTTGCCCCTGGCACTGTGTGGGGGGTCATATACTGATGACCTGAACAGAACCTAGCCTATTGTTGGATAGTTTGTACATATGATATTGTGTCATACAAGTACATTTAAATCAATTACATAGCAACACATACAGAAGAACATATGCATGTATTTTAATGCTTCTTTGGTTATTTTACTTTTATGTTACTCAGATAAATAACAATGGCCACCAAATTGTGATACATAAGTTGTCAAGCTGTGGAGTTTAATTCCTGAACTCAGAACACAGAACCTGTGGTCTCCTGGTCTTCATCTGTCTATCCCTCCTCCCTCTTATTTTCTTTTTGTGCTTTTTATTTTTTTGCTAATTAATATTGTACTTGTTGATACTGTAAGTAAAATGCAGTGGTGCTGGCCATGAAGTGATGCAAAACTGCAATATGCTGCACAAAACAAGGCAGTTTCAGTGGTGGTTAATCCATTTTTTCATGCAGTAACTTGAGACTGCACTGCATCCGGGTTGGCACACTGTAATTTTTTTTTTACTTACTTGCATTTTCATTCAGTTTGTCTACTTATTACTGTGCTGCACATTTACCTTGTGGTACTGTTGAACTAATTCCACCACCCAAGTTTAAATCTGTACATTGGTTAAGAAAAGCATTTTGGGGGTGAAACAAATATGAACTGAGTCTCAGTAGATGCACTTTGTTTTTCTTCCCAATTACTTCTTTGGTCACACTTAATATGTGACCCAAGAAATGTTCAAATTAACTAAAAAAAAAGTTTCTGGGCTGGGTGGAGTGCTTGATATATGGAGGAAGAATTATTTGGTTGCAGATTATGTGTGACCCAAAAATTATTTCATGGGAACTGAACATTTTTGTTCTTTGAACAGTTGAAGATTTTTATCAGTGATCTGAGACTTTTTAGGTCCCACATTAACAGAAGTGCAATACTGGCTTGCAACATAAAAATATGTTTTTTTTTGTGTGTGTCTCACATACTTTTAATCATAACTTGGCCATTTTACTACATTTTTGTCCCAAACTTTGAATATATTGTTTACATGACTCTACCCCATGAACAAAGATTATGGGAATTTTCAAAGACAGGTCAAAAGATGGTTTAACATTCAGTCTGTGAAGCCATCTTTTGGATGGGATTTAACACATTTTTGCAACCAACTTCATGATATGGGGTCAAAATATCAAAAAAAGTTATGAAGCAACTGTTGTGTGCAAGGTTGCCTTTGGCCCAGTTGGTACTGTGATGTGATACTGTACTAGTTAGTTGAGTTTAGGGGGAGCTCAGTGAGCTAGTTGTATTGGCAAAGGTTTGGGGCTTGCATTGCCATGTGGTACCACAACCAGCCTGGGGAGGGATGGTGCAGTGTTGGCTGCACTGGATACAAGTAACCATGTGGTAAAGGGAAGTCTTCTCTTAGCATAGGGCCTAGAGGATCCCGCACCTCTGCAGACAAACAGACTCTTTGTATTGTGCATCTGCATTTGTAACCATAAAGATGTGCAGGTACCAGATGGCCCCACACTTCTGCAGCCAGATAGACTCTTTGCCCTGTGCATCTGCATCTGTAACCACATGGATGCACAGGTCCCAGAGGGCTTGACACTTCCACAGTTCCCCAGATATCTGCACAAATTATTTGCATCTGTAGCAACACAGAACTGCAGGGCTTGAAGGGCTCTGCTATTCCGCAGACAGATGGATGACTCTTTTTTTGGTGTAGGGACTGAAAGGCCCTGCATTTCTGTATCTGCCCATGCAGAACACAAGTCCTATATTTCAAAAAAGAAAGGAAATTCATTGCAAAAAACTGCATTAATGTACCAATTTGGGTTCAGTTTAACCCCACAAAAGTAGGGAATTATGGTATTTGGGTTTCCAACCCTAACTCCCCACTACCCCATGCAGCAGAAGGACAAGATCAAACAAGCAACCACAGACAGACATAACCATTTAAGACAAACAGCACACATCTCTTTCCAGATGACACAAATGCAGTAGCACATGTGCTATCTTTGTGAATTTGTATCTGTGGCTGTACACAGGGGGGCCTCTGCTCTGAAGCCAGAAGTGTGTGTATGTCTTATTGTTTCTATAAGTACCTGTAGGTGCAGAAGCTCTAGCCCCACAGAGGCCTGTGCTTCTGTAGACATAAGTAGTACTGCAATTTGCGTATCATGGATTTCTACCTGTGGCAACAGAATTGCTTGCCCCACAGGGGCCTGCTCTTATGTAGCCAGAAGTTGGTGTGCCTGTCTTACACCTGTGGCTGCAAATGCATAGGCCTGTAAGGGCAACATTGTTCATGCATCAGTTATGTGTCTTAAAACACCAAACGTGTTTCAGTGTTGGGGACTTTTTTGAACCATGACAACCTCAACTTATTTCATCTGGTGCCCTTTGGGAACTGTGTGAAGCAGAAGGTGTATTCTAATGTGCTTCATACAGAGTCACATAATTCCTATTTAGGGGCAGTCCTGACTAATAACTTGCTTTGCAGACAACCATTTGGGCCTTTTGCAAAGCAAAAACTGATGCCTCTTTTTCTTCACACAGAGTTCTTTGGGTTCTGGGTAAAACAGAACTTAAGTCTTAACTAGAGATTCTACAAAATTTGTATTCATTGGTGAAGTTCCAACACAGTCACCAAATGTGCCTCCATGGATCATTTTGTGAAGTTTTTCTATTTAATAGGAAATTTGCCATTGGTAGCATCACCTGTAACTTCCTTGAGGTACTGTACACAAAGATGAAGTTGGGTCAAACTGACTTCCACCAACTACTCCATTTGAGTTTTGTAGTCATAACTTGATCAAATCTTGTCAAATTTGACTGCCACTTGGTATGGTTGTAGTCCAAGGGGAGGTGCATATTGAGTGGATTTTTGATGATTATCAGACTTACATTGTTGATTTGGCACCATGGTCAATTTGGGAGGTGATTTTGGGGTGTTGTACACCCCATGAATTTCTCCAGGGGGTGTTATGTGTTACTATTGTAGTACCTATTGAGCCCCTTGTTTGGATGTACAGAATGTCCCTTAGCTACAAAGACTGATGGCTTGCTGCTATTATTGGTCTTTGTTGTAAGCTAGTTACATTGGGATTGTCTGTGACTACAAGATGGAGGCATTAGCAGATATTAAAACTGTACACTACTGTTTGGCGATAGGTGGCATTCTTCAGTTTTAAGCAAGTTGACATAAAAGATTTTCCTGCATAAGCCATTGATTAAAACAGTGTTATCTTTTGGTTATTTCTTAGGCTGTTCTAGCAGGAGAATATCTTACAACAAAAATTAAAAAAAGCAACTAAAAATAAAAAGCATTATTTAACAGCAAAATGGTAAATGTAAGTACTCTTACCTAAATTATTCGTAAAGCATTTTCAAACAAGTACAGAAATGAAAAATATTAACAAAGAATTTCTATCAATAGAATACCATAACCCCATGAACAAACTCCAGAAGGAGTGAAATGCAGGGGGACTAAAACAAAGATTTGATGAAAACCCAGTATGAAGGATATATTTTTGAAAAGAAATGAAGCTTCCAACATTTTCTTACTACAAACTGTGACAGCACCTCGGGGAGCCAGAAGATTATTTTATAAACACCATTATCCACAAGGATGTATGGAACCTTTCCAGGTTGTTTGTCCACCCCCTGAACAAAGAAAGCATGGAGTTTCCACAGGGCTGCCTCTCAGTGAACAAATATGCCTGGAAAAAGCATTGACTCTAACAACACCTTTCACCAAGTACCTCATAGTGCTTTTTTTTAAATTCAGTGAAACAAATTACAAGCTCGCACAGAAGCCTGAAGTCCCCAGCCAATGCATCTTTGCAGGTGTGGTTGTCTACCTCACCCTGAAACAAAGCAGCTATGGTATGCACAATGGCTGACCATCAGGGAACAAATATACCTGGAAAATGCATTGCCTGGAACACCCTTTCCTTAGAATCAAAAACACAAGAAATTAATCAGGATGCCCACCCAAAAAAAAAAATAAATAAAAGGAAGCAAATTCAAAGCCAATGACTGAAGTGGATGCATCTTTCCAGATGTGTTTGTCCACTGCCCCAAAGAAACAGAGAAAGCATGGTGCACACAATGCCTTCGCCTTGGTGAACAAATACACCTGGAAAATGTATTGCCTGGAACATCCTCTCCTTATAATCAAAAACAAAAACAATTTACTAAGATGCCCAACAAAAAATTAAAAAGGAAGCAAATTCAAAGCTATGGCTTTCAGTCTATGAATCTTTCCAAGTGCATTTGTCCACCCCCAAACAAAGAAAGAAAGCATGGTGTGCACAATAGCTGCCCCTCAGTGAATAAATACACCTAGAACAAACTCTGGTCATAGCCAACATGGCTGCTTCAGATTAGTGAGCCCAAGTCAAGCAGTAGTCACAGCTCCTGCTGCTGCTGCCGCCATACTTGCAGTACTTGTGCATGTGCAGTAACCGATAATTGCACATGGTGAGAAAGAGTCCACTGTGCCCAGGATGGCTGCCATGACAACGGTGCACAATTACTGCTGATACTTGTGCATGAGCAATGAGCTCGCGGCAGCCATCTTGGCCACAGTGGACTCTTTCAGATCTGACAAGTGCGCCCACTGAGAGGGACTAGTGCTGCCATGGAGGGGAGGGAGGGAGGGATGGTGGAAAAACAGTGCTACTGCACTGACTGCAGATCTGCAGTAACATATTCAAAACTCCCAAATTCTTGGTTCCATGAAAGGAACTGCATGGAATGTTGTCCATACAAGGAAAACAATACAAAACACAACTGACAGCTTCAGCTTTTCTTCATGCATAGTTAAATAGGAATATTTTAGAGGTATGAATATAATTTATGAAAATTGAGACATTTCAAACAGCTGCACATAAGTAATCAATTCCTGTCTCCTTTAAATGCTTAGTTTCCAGTGCCAATGCATAAAGTAAAGGTTTGTATTTTAAAACAGTATACAGCAGTACAGAAAGGTCTCCCAACAACCAGAACTTAGGAGAATGTGGAAGGGGGACCCCAAGCACTTGTTCTAATATTTTGAAGATAGCTAACTACCAATCCAACAGGTGACAAGACCATAAGATATGAAAAAGGGATCCCTCTCCTTGGCATATCTCCAGCAGAGTCCGGAAGCAGCCAGACCCAAACAAAATAGTATATCTGGCATTCTGTGGTGATTTGCATATGCAGCCCATGATGCTTTGCATTGTGGGGGCATGTGTGATTTTGTATTTTCTTGAAACTTGGCTTCCCAGCCAAATGCCCTTTGGGGTAACCCTTGCCTCAGTGTTTATGCACAGAGGTTCTTTGTCTTTATCTGGCATTCTGTACCACCTACTTAGAGTATTTTTCTGAATCAACTGTATCTTTGGATCTGGGGTAGCCTTATGCATAGTCACCCAACCCAGATCCCAAGATTTCTCCTCCAACCTCTCCTGAAGGTCCTCCTCCCATTTTAGTTTGTGATCCCCCAAGTAGGGGAATATCTTCCCAAGATTGTACTACAAATAGCACTAGTATGGCCTTTAGGGAGCAGGACCCATTTCTTAATATATTTAACCAGGTCTGAATGAAAAAGAGAATAGTCTGTATTGAACCAATGAGAAAACTGGCCAAGTTTGATTAATTAAATGCTTCACATCAAATTGTTTTATGTGAGAAACATTCACTGAATTCATGCCCTTTGCTCACCTCATATTTGCTTGTTTAACATCAAATCACAAATGGTTCAGTGAAGACATTCCAGCATGTAAATAAAAGTCTGTCTGAAATTACAAAACAAAATATCTCTGATTAAATGGCCATGGTGAAAGATGCTGCCAGAAGTATCACATCTTGTGGCATGTGGCATAGGCACTGAGTCCCCTTACCTGTGGCACAGCAAACTGGAACACTGGGACTGGACACAAAGTAGCATCTTCTCCCTTGGCTGGGAAATGATGCTATTGTATTTTCATGAAAACAATGTCTTTAAAGCTAGAAGTGACTCCACCCACTAATGACATGCTCCAAGAGTTCCACAGAGTTCTTGTTGTTTTGGGACATTCATTGGCTCTGGCATAAATACATCCAAGCTCCTGGAACACTAAATCAGCAGGGGTCATGAGATGTTCATTCTCTGTTTGGGGGATAGTGCTAGCAATCCTAACAGACTGCAAACAGCAGTATTACTGTGTATGTGAAGCATTAAAAAAAACAGCCATAGAGGTCTTTACTCAACATTTTGGGGCAAGCAGCAAGTTTCCTTACAGGGACACAAGATGGTGTATGCCCAACAATTGTTGAAAAAGCAAGTAATATTTTAAAACGTTAAAACTATGCTGCTAGTGAGCTTTTAAGAAAGGAATACCACCAGAGTCTGTTTTCAAAAACACTTTGTTATACATCTACTACTATAAAACCAGCATAGAAGCTGTGGAACATTGGTTGGTTTCTATATCATGTTTCTTATAAGAAATGTATGATGTTTTGGTGCTGGACATTTAAACAAGAACACTAAGTGCACTTAGACTTCTCAGGTTATGAAACCTGTCTGTAGTAATGCTCACCTTCTAAATTTTATTATTATATTAGTAGTGGCTATTTTAACAATTATTTAAAGGTATGTCCAATGTATAGCATACATTATTGCCCCCTGTCCATGGAATGACCTGATTGTGCAATGCAGACTCCCCCACCCCAGTAGGAGTTGTGTATGAGAGGATCACACCCTTGTTTGCCAGCATTAACATTCTAGATCCCCTGTACCTTCACATCGTAGTGTCCATGATAATCCACTGTAAACAAGACTCAGCACTCAATAATTGGCGTGTGTAACAGGCATAATTTTAATAGAACAAATGCCAAACAAAGCCAAAACAGCTACAGATTGCACAGCAAGGCAAACTTCTGACGGTTTAGGTGCAAACTGCACGCGTCATCGAAGTCACCCACTGATGATGTGCGGTTACTAAAACACTGTCTCTTTGTTTTAACTGTCTGGAGTCTATTCTATTAACGCCACTTATTGAGTGCTGAGTCTGTTGACAGACCATAAGCGAACTTCGAGCACCTATTTCTACAGAGGAGCTGTTTTTGCTGCTATTAATTAGTGTCCATCATAAACCTACAAAAGACTCTACCATGCTGGTTTGACATCCTTTATGTTGACTGGCATCTCACCGACAGGAATCATGTCGACTACAAGATGCAGTCTACATGATTCCTATGTGTCTCCGGTCCTGTTTTTTCATCGGGGGGTTCTGCCCCCCACTCCTACCATCTTTAGTATTCTCAACTCCAGTTGGAGTTGATTCAGGGTGGGGGTGCAGGACCGAGAGACAGCATGCCCCTGTCTCGGGCAAGCCAACACAGCGACCTGTTGGCAAAGTGTTGATTTTTCCAACAGGTGTGTATTTCACTGTGTTGGTGTCACCGTAAGGGTGGTATACCCTCCTAGAGACATTTTTGTACTAGGAGATTCCATTGTGAAACTTACTGACAAATATGTTTGAAAAACTGACAAGCTACACCGTACCTGTAGCAGCTGTAGGGGAGCAAGAGTTTCAGATTTAACAAACATGACCAATGTTATATTTAAAAATTCTGGGGACAACTCCCAGGTCATTGTTCATGTGGGGACTAATAATATCAGTAAATCTTCCACTGAAGAAATAAAAAAAAATGAATTTATCAGACTTAAAAAGGCTGTCAAGAAAAAAAGTTGCGAGATCTGCTTCTCAGAAATTCTACCAGTACCGAGAGCTGGCATACTCAGGACTAAAAAATTCAAAACAATTAACGAATGGTTGCGTAAATGGTTCCTCAAAAACAGCTTCCACTGTATAACATATTAGGAATAATTTGAGGTTAGTCCCATCTATTATAGCTGGGATGGCCTCCACTTACGTGACAGAGGTAGTTCTGTATTGGGTAAAAGGTTTGAGGCATCAGCTTTAAACTAAGTCCTGAGGGGACTCGAGGTAAACTTATCAATTCCATGTCGGACAACAAAACAAAAGTATGTACCAATCTGCTGGCAAATGTTAGAAGCTTGAATTTTCTGAAGCTATCTGAATTGGAGCTTCTTTTACATATTGATAGTATTGACATTGTTGCTATTGTAGAAATGTGGTGGGACTCAACTTGCATCTGGTCTACGGAAATCTCTGGTTATAAACTGTTTTATAAAAACAGGGAACGGGGTTGGGGTGTATCTATGTTAAATCTGAAATAGAATGTTTCAAATTTTTTTGTTACTAACATTTCTACTGAAATTATTGAAAGCATATGGATCCAAATGAACTTTAAAAATAGATCAAAAATCTTTTTGGGTATATACTATAGACCTCCAGCCGGTAGCAAAGACTATATTACTGTCCTTATGATTGAAATCAAAACTATGTCCATAATGGGTGACATAATAGTTGCTGGAGATTTTAATCTACCAAGGATTTGTTGGGAATCACTCTCTGGTGAAACTGCACTGGAAAATGATTCTTTTATATCTAATTCTAGAATTGGGTTGATTAAAAAGTTTCAGAACCCATCAGAAAGAAAAAACATACTGGATTTGATTCTTACCAATATTGTAAGTGATTTAACAGATGTCTTAGTGTGTGGCCCACTGACTAGTAATGACCACAATATGATATGCTACTGCACTTCAAATTGCAAGTGCAGCAGTGTGGGCACTGTGACCATTAGAGACTATAACAGTCAACTATGAACACATTAATATATTATTTCACTCACTAGAATGGTATGATATCATGTCACCTCTATCCACTTAAGATTGTTGTGTATTTTTAAAGAACTTGTTACAACATGTGGAAAATAAACATGTACCACTTAAAAAAAGCTACAACAAAAAAGGGAAAATAGCACCTTGTTTTTTCAGAAACATTAAACGGCTCATTGACAAAAAATCTAACATTTTTGCTAGATATAAAAAAAATGCTTTCCTCAGCTAACAGAAGGAAATATAATGATACCCTTATATTAGTGAAGACTACTATAAGAACAGAGAGAGAAAAAAAATTGAATTTAGAATCTCAAATTCAAAGGATAATTATAAATCATTTTATGCATATATTAGCAGTGCAAACAAAT
Source organism: Neoceratodus forsteri (assembly GCA_016271365.2). Taxonomy (NCBI): domain Eukaryota; kingdom Metazoa; phylum Chordata; order Ceratodontiformes; family Ceratodontidae; genus Neoceratodus; species Neoceratodus forsteri. The sequence continues at coordinate 1,433,331,340 of CM028131.1, read as the reverse complement.
AATTCTAAGTCTGTTTGTGCACTATCTGCTGGGGATACTTTCATTTAAGATAAACAGCAGCTAGCTAACACATTTAATAAATATTTTACCACTGTTTCCCATGAAAAAGGTGGAAACTATGAGCCACATCTTACACCAAATAATGGTCCCAAGAGTTTGAAGAAGATAAGGTCTTGACGGTTTTGAAATCTTTTAACAGTAACTCCTCACCAGGCCCAGATGGAATACATCTGAAACTGCTCAAAGAATTATCACCAGTTCTAAGTCACCCCTTCACAACTGAAAGACTATGCCTGTAGTTCAATGGATAAGCAGCCAGCGATTCCGCCTTCCTGAGCTACAATATATAAGCAGTTCCTCTAAGCCTCTTTCCAAAACAGTTTTGCTTTGCAGCCAGAGGCTCCGTTGGTCTGTCATCTTCTTCGCAGTCTGCTGGGGTTTGCCCCCCCTCCTGTGTTTGCTACTGCCTTCTGTCTTTCTGTCCTGCTGCATTTGGTTTGTATTACTTGCTTCTGGCTGTGTGCTTCTTTGTGTTTCTTGTTTCCTGTTCTTCCTTGTTTGTGTATTTCTGTTTTGCACTCTTCTTTGGGGGGCTTCTGTTTCTAGAATCCTTTGTCTTTGCTCATATTTTGCTAATCCCGAGCTTGTGCTGTTTTACTCCCATTTACTCACAAATGCAACTGCACTTGTTATCTGTGTGTTTTAACTTAAATGCTGCTTCCCTGCTGCTGCTCTTCTGTGTTATACACCTTAATTGGTTTCACCTGATTCAAGCTCACTCTGCAACCTAGTCCATGGAACTCAATCCTGCTTCTGAACTTATAACAGGAATATATTGCGAAAACATTGCTGCTGTTTTCTGTGCATTGCCCATGGAACTCAGTTTTGCTTCCTGAACTAATACCAAGGAAATCATTGCTATTTCAGCACATTGCCTCTCTCTACAGTTTCTATGTTCATTCAGATTGCTACCCCTTCAAGTTATACCTAATTGCTGTTGGATGCCACTCATTACGGCTGATGGTGGAGCCGTGTTGTGATCACTAGCTCTGAGAAAGTGCGATCGTGGAATGCTTCCTGTTAAGAGTTTCTGAAGTATCCTTCTGAAACTCCTACAAAGCTGAAAACAGTCCACTATGGTCACTCATTTCCAGAGCTGTAGCGGCACTATTTCAGGTGCTACTTGTACATGTTGGCACATGAACTGCGCATGCACGCTATGCACATGCACAGTTTCATTGGCATCTTGGGAATGGCATTACACCATTCCACACAACTGCACATGTACGAGTGCAACGCATTTTCAGTGCCATCACCATCACCATCTTAGGGATGGCATTCAGTGGTGCTCATGGTTCTCATACTTCAGAGCTTCTGCAAACTCACTACAGCTGTATCAGCTCTGGCTAGACTTTGTTTACTGGACACTGCTCGTTTACTTTGCATACTGCTTTATTATACTCTGGAGGTCAGCTTGGCTATTGCCATTGCTGTAAAATAGTTTTAAATGCTGCATGTGGGTCATGGTGCTTTCCCATTGCTTCCTTGTTTTTCCTATGGTGGGGATTGGGGGGTGTTGTTGAAGAGCCATGGCCCCTTATGGCCTATTGCCTCATGTTCAAATCCTGCCTCCACTGCTAAAATCCTCCAAGTATTATGTCACCTTGTAATTGGCTTCCTCAATGGGACTTGGTTGGCTTGCCCCTGCTGATCCCATATTTGCTGCAATAAAGCTTCTGCAAACTGAATAACTTCGGCAAACTAAATAAATAACTTCAATATACTAAATAAATGAATGAATACATATATAAGAAATACCTTTATGAATAAATAGGCATGCCAGCCTTATCCTAGAGTTCCCTGAAGGTCTTGCTCTACACCCTGAAGTCTGCATCTTGAGCATGCAAAGCTTGGTGCAGGGTCCTTCTCACCTGGCCCATAAATGGGAATGTCCTCACTCTGGGTGGACCTTCAGTCGTCAACTGTATCGATGGCACCTCAAGTTGTAGAATTTAAGACTTCAGCTGTGAAGGAGTGGGACTCTCATGAGGGCCCCTTTAGCTGCCTGAGTGGTTTCAGGGGCACCCTTTCAAGCTATCTCCCAACATCCACCTCTGGTTCACCTTGCTTGTTCTTAGATCAGTAGACCAGGTGGGCACCTCAGTGGTTATTAATCTTCTCCTTCCACATTGGAGATGGCTTGTTGCAGAGCAAACTGGCTCACAACCCTCCATGGCATTGCTTTAAGAAGGAAAGAGTGACAGCTTCACTTCAGATTGGAATATTTTCCACCCCCCTTTTCAATGGGCTTTCCAAATTGCAGTAGCTGAGCCATTACTAATGAAACTATCCCACACCTGGAGGGAAGGAGACCTAGGCCTTGGATCCTCAGAGATTTCCTCCTTAAAGGTTTTTTTTTTCTCTCCTCCATGCCGAAGGTCATAATACCTAGTTAATCATAGTTAGCATTCCCTAGTTCCCTTGGGTAGTTTCTTCTGTTGGATGGAGGTGGATGGTGTCCCTATTTGTGATTCTCTCTCTCCTTAGGAGGTCCCCTCAATCACCAATGTATTCCATAGCACCAATGCTATCTTGCTAATCTGTGCACCTCATATTTTATCAAGCTGCTGCTGCTATCATTCTACTTCTATGTCTCATGGCCTCTGATCGCTGATGTTCTTTGTTGCTACTACCATTTTTTGGGGGGGATTCTTCCTAAGGTACCTTCAGCCATGGGAACCTTCCTATGGCACCCGTAGGGGTGGAACCCTCTTCCATGGTTTCTTGCCTTTGGTACCCCTACAGGGTGGTAATTGCTCATGGAATAATGTGTGTGAATGGCCACAGTAAAGTAACACAGTTGCACAAGCATAACACTATACTGGTTGTCATAGGCCATTGAATTGAAAGACTATGCCTGTTGTTCAATGGACAAGCAACCAGCCACTCCCCCTCCCTAAGCTATATAAGCAGTTCCTCCTAGCCTCTTTCTGAAGCACTTTTTCTTTGTCCCACCATCCTCCCCTCCTCTTCCAGCAGCATTGCTTCTCTCCTTCTGGGATTCTTCCTAAGGTACTTTTAGTCAAGAGAACCTTCCCATAGCACCTCTAGGGGTGGAATCCTCTTCCAGGGTTCTTTGCCTTTGGTATCCCTACAGGGAGGTAATTTCTCATGGAATAGAGAGTGCAAATAGCCAAAGCAAAGTAACACAGTTACAAAAGCATGACACTATACTGGTTGTGTAGGCCATTGAATCTTATTTAATAAATCTATTATTAGTTGCCATGTACCTCCTGACTGACAGAATGCTACTATTATACCGATTCATAAAAAGTAGCATAAATTTAGTTGCAAAGCACCGACCAATCAGACTCCCTTCTCATGTCCGTAAAGCATTAGAAAAATTACTCAAGCAACATTCTGATTCAGAGCAAACATCTCTCAGATTAACAGACCCCACTCAGCATGGGTTTAAAATGGGGAGGTCATACACCACCAAGCTAGATTCTTTTTATGGAAATACTAGTAAGAGTCTTGACCTAGGAAACCCAGTGGATATTGTCCTGTTGAACCTTTGTAAAGTTTTCAACAAAGTCCATCATCGAGAATTAATTGAGAAACTGGACAAAATGGGCTTTAGTCACTACCTTTTGAGATGGACTAAAAATTGGTTGGAATTTGGAACTCAACATGTGTCAATAGGTGATCATTTTGTCTGATAGTAGAAATGTGAGCAGTGGAGTCCCCCCAGGGATTGGTAGTGGAGCCCATGCTGTTTAACTTTTTCATCAGTGATTTACATCATAACATTAACAACCAAATTAGTAAATTCACTGATTATACAAAATTGGCTGGGGAAGTAAGATCCTTGACACCACGTCGACAATTTCATGTTGACGCGCCATTTCTCAGACACCACTACTTCACCCACAATTGCAATCAGGATGATTATGCAATAGTTAAACTTCAGTTTTTGCAGGGGGCTGCACCCCCCACACCCCCCATGCAGGGGACTATGCCCCCTGCACCCCCTACTTAAGATTCCCAACTCCAGGATGCAGCTGAGTTGGGGATGGGGTGCAGTGCCTTGGGGAAGGGTGCCGGGGTCCCTGGTGGACTTTACAGTGATGTGGCAATGTTGTCGGTATCATCAGCTTAACTTTGCTATTAAGTTGTCGATGTAGAGATGGTATACCGGGGAAGTCGACTCTGACTCCAAACAACTACGTTTAATAATGTTATGAAAGAAATTGAAACTTGGGGCATAGTAAACAAATGGAATTCAATACTAATAAATGCTCAGTTATGCATTTAGGTAGATATAACCCCCCATGACTAGATATAAGTTGAATGGTCAGTTATTGAACATTGTTCAAACTTAACGTAATCTTTTAATAATGGTAAATAGTTCATTTTTTATCAACTACACGCTGTAAAAAAGTTGTACAAACATCAAATAGGTTGATTTACAACATCAAAAAGAACTTTTGTATCTAGAGAGGAACAATGTATTCTTCTGCTATATGGGGCATATATTAGACACCATCTTGATTATGGCTCTCAGTTTTGGTTGCCATATTTAAAGGGAGACATAAGATTTTTGTAGGGGGTGCAGAGGAGAGCAATCACAATGATTCCTCAACATAAGACTATGTCATATGAGGCAAGACTGGCAGCCTTGGACCTGGTCTCATTAGAGGACAGGAGATCATGTGGTGATATACTGCTCCTGTTTAAAATATTACAGGATTCAGAACTAACGCATCACTGTGACATATTCTTTAGTGATATGCCATTTGATTTGAGGTTGCATGACAAACAACTTAAAGTACATTACAGTAACTCTAATAAGCATGCCCACAACTTCACTGTAAGGGTCGCTAAAGCTTGGAATGCACTTCCACAGAAATTAGTAGACATTTCATCATTTGAGAAGTTTTAAGTATGAACTCGACAATCATTTAAGGCAACAGTCATTCTGACAATAACTGCCCACAGGAAAGGGCAATGAACTTGATGGGCCATTGGCCCTTTCCGTCTTTTCTAAGTAAGTAAGTAAATAGTAAGGTCCTCTTCCCTCAGCCCACACCCCTCAGTTACAAGTGGGCTGGGGGTACTCAGTAGCCAACCACTGGCCCCCCAAAGGAGTCCAACTGGAGTTTGCCTGAAGCCTACCCAAGCCTTTGCCTTATGTGTATTAAACCTTGCTTACAATGGCTCAGATGCACTATGCATGTGTGGCCATGACCCCTTGGGTTAGTGGGTGAGTGGGGAGACCAAGCGCTATGTCCACATTCTGCCTAGCATTAACTTAATTGGCTAAAGGCAAATGTAGTACCCCATCAGTCCCAAAGCTAGTTTAGCAACACACTTTAAACATCAAAATCAGGCATTGTAACAGTAAAACATTGTAATATAAAACAGTTCAAATGGTACTCCAGAAGTCATGTCCACATAAAAGGAAACTTATGCCCTTGTCTGAGAAACAAAACAGGTAGGTTGATGAAACCCTGCTGTGGCAGTAAGCCGAGGGGGTCTCCCCACCCACCCAATATCCCTGTGGCACACCACTCCTGGAGTCCCATAGGCTTACAGATCTTGCTATTTATACAGGCCTCATCAAGCTCTTATTCCTGCCATGTCCTCCTATATCCCATAACTGGGGCAATATAGATACAAAAGCCCAAATAAAAGGAAAAACTGTGCTGTCTATTCGGTTCTTAATGTGCAGTACAGTAGAGAGCTGAGACCTAGAGTGAGGAGGCAGAAGTGCACCGGAGTAGGCAGTTATTTTCATAGGGGTGGAACAGTTCAAACCTTCCCCTTTTGAGTCACTCGGATATCTCATTAACCTATTCATTTTGGCACAGAATTGCTCAGAACTAGTGCCAAAAAAAAAAAACACAGGGCTGCTAGGTCTCAATCTGCACTGATGAGCCAAACCAATACATGTGTAATACATTCAGGTGTCGTACAGGAAATTTAATCTAGACTCCCATTTGCTGCCATGGCATTTCCTAACTGTGTTACCAACTGCCGTATAGGCATGGCATTCAGGCTAAAAACTCCTCAAAAGCACAAATACCAGTTCAGCCAGAAGGACATACCCAGTTATCTATTTGGTTTCAAGCAAATGTCCCACACTTCAAAATTACATAGTCAAAAACTTCCAACAGTGTACCTCCACTGGATAGCCATCCATGATACTGTCCCTCATCACCAGTTACCATACCTTATAGTACAGTTCAGTTTCAAGCAAGGTCTTTCATGCAGAATTCCCTGTATGTAGTGATCCAGAGCAGCCCTCCCTTGCTCTGGCCTCCACATCCAGAAAGGCCACTGCAAGCTCCAGGCTGGTAAAGGACTTTGGGGTGGCAGGCCATGGTGGTGCACAATGTGGTGGGAGGATTATAAATGAGAAAACTGAAACTGCTGCTCATGCAATCTCTTTTTTACCACATTGGCTTCCTGCTGGATATATTGTAGGCATCTACTATAGTCCAGGTAGAAGCCTTCCAGGTGGTTTTCCCATTGGATCTGTCCCTTCCATCAAGCAGCTTGAAGAACCTTTCAGTAGTCTGTGTAGTGGAGAAGATTTATTAGGAAATGTCTAGAGTGCTCCTAGGGATCAGATTTCTTACCCATGAATGGCGTGGTCTCTGGACTTTGAGTATCATTCCCACTTCCAGGCTAAGTACTGATGGTAACCATGTGTTCAGGAAAGCAAGGTCTGCATACACGTGCCCTCACATTGTTCTTCCACTACCTGTTCTCATTGTCATCCAGGTCGTCTGTCAAGTCTTTGAGTTTTGTGCTGCAAACGATTCTGCCATGAGTCCCTAATTCCTCTTTTCTTGTTCAGTCAGGTGGACCTCAAGCTCATCCAGCTACTTGCTGTGGGATTCAGAGGCTTTCCCGAGCTGGTTTACTGTTTATTGTTTGTTGAAGATGTGAGAATTGGACAGATATATTCTTAAAACCAGCTCTGACTTTGTTTTTTTAGCTCATACAGGAGCTGCTTGAGGGAGACATTTGGAGGAGTGGTTAACATAGCAGCCATAGTAGCTGGCTGCACTGAGTCCGCAGGTTCAGCGGATCCTGTTCTTGGGGTTATGTGGTGTTGTTTGTCAGTATGCCTGATTCCCTTACTGGTATCCATTGTCAATTTAAAGGAGATTTTGACTGGCTGTGAGCAGATTATGTTGGAACAGTTGTCATTGCGGTGTGTTGGATAATTTTAATGCAGTTTCAAGTACATGACAGACACGATGGTGTGGATTACCACTGGATTCCCACGAAGCTAAGAGCTCAGACAGCCGTCATGGTCCCCAGCTAGGCCATGTCCCCTGCTGTGAAACTATGTTACTGTATGCATTTTTCTGCACTGTATCCATGAGGCACATCACTTGCCTCTTTTTTTTTTGCTTGTGAAATTTGATCATGTTTGTAATTATTTATGCATGCCTGTATATCCCTCCCCTTAGGTTGATCTTTGAAAAAAGCTTTATGCTTGGTGCACTTCCCCAAGCTGAAAACTATCATATAAATTATTCTGCTACACTATAATTAGAACTGAGTAGGCTCTGTTAAGGCATGATGCTTGGCCTCATATACTTAAGCTATCATTTGACTTAGCTACTGCATATGGACACTGGCATTCTGTGCAGTAGGCTTTTTAGATCCTATCACAAATGTGTGTCTTTTTCCATTTTAAAATGAAATAATATAAAATTAAGAAAGGTGTATGTTTTTAAAGTCAGTCTGGCCTCGTATACACAGTGTTTTTTTCACAGATCTCTCAGGAGGTGTTTTCATGAACTCATTGTATTCTATGAGACAGTGAAATACGATTATGGGTGTGTGATCTGATACAACACCACTGACTCCAAAACATTTACTCTGGCCCTGGGAGAACATACATGACACTGGCAGATATTCCCCAACTCCCTGAACTCTAACTCTTTACCCAGAGAGCCCATTGTTGGTCCTGGTAGATATTTCCCAATACTTGAACTCTAACTCTTGCATTGGTACTCCATCCCTTGTGCTGGCAGACAGTGTTGCCAGTGATCCCTGAATTCCTGCACCCCCCCCCCAATAAAATCTCTAAGGTCATTCACTGATGAGCTAAAATAAAATTGGAGATGACACACCTAAAAAAATTGAAGCATATGCCAATGATTTACAGAAGGCATATCATAGGGACAGATTTTCAAAGTCCAGAGAATGCCACATGCTCCTGGTGCAGTGATCATTTGGCACAGTGGGCTTGTAGAATTCTACCACCTGGTGATTAGAATTTTTCAAGCCCATGCACCAAGTTCCACAAGTTAGACCAGCTTTTCCCTGATCTAGCTTGTGGCATTCAGGGGATCCTTTTTTACAGGGCTTGTGCCAAATATTTGGTGCACACTGCCATAAAGTGAGGAAATTGTTGAAACTGCACCCAAGAATAGAAAATTGGGCATCAGCCCAGTGGCATTGAGGGCTGAGGTGCTACATGCCACACCTTGCGCCATGCCTGTGACCTGGGTTAGGGAATGAGCATGGGCTGTCAGGGGTTGGCAGGAGCGGGAAAGGATTGAACATCCAGAAGACTGCTCTCCTTTCCTGGGGGGGGGTGTTAGGCTAGATGCTTTTCTGGGCCCCTAGTGTTGGCTGATGGTCACAGCAACTAGTGACTCACAGTGCAGGGAGGAGTTGCAGCGGACATCATACAAGGGTGCGCAGAAGCATGAACACTGAGTTCAGGACGTCATTGCACATCCGAGTTCAAAGAGAAAAAAAGCTAAGGGAAAATTCCCGATCCCTGGTAGGTGAAGGTGGAGATCAGGGACCACCCCCCACACCCAACGTTGAGTGTGTCTGTTGCCTCTGGTGCTCCCTCCACTCCTGGGATGCCTACCCAGATTTCATTAAGGTCGTCAAGGAGGACAGTGGTGGTCCTGCACCAGGGGCTTAATTTCAGGGGAATGGGTGCCAGGTGCAGTGGAAACAGCTGGGGAAACCCGATGGCAGGACTGTGCCTTCAGATCAGGCAGGATGGAGGTGAGTCGAGACCTCTCACTGGAGACAGTCTGGGGATCAGAGTTAGGAGTGGTAAACAGAGTCCTCAAAAAAAAATAGAAAATTGGGTGCAGCTGTGACAAAGGTGTTCAGCACAGCTGCTCCAAAAATAGGCTCAGTGCAGGGCTTGACACAAGCCCTGTGTCTTCATTTGAAAATCCGTCCCATAGTATCCAAAGCTTAGTAATCCTGGCATGCATTTTAATTGGTGCACTTCAGGGAAGTTCAGCTATTTTATATAATTCTCTTTGATCTGTTGAAATACATAACACTAATAGCATTTATAGATCTTTCCCCAATAAAAGATATGTGGTTTCGCCAGCAGCATGGTCTTGAACTGCTCTGTTGATTGATACCTAGGATCTAGCCTACTCCTGGAATCCTCACTGACATGGAAATGCATTTTTGAATGGTGATTATATACTCATGTTGTACAGTAGTTTAAAAAGGGAGACTGTAATTTAGCCTTGAAATATTTGGAAACACTCCAACCTGGCTGACATTTGGGGTAAGAAAAATGGGGCCATTCTTGCTCTTGTGATTTCCAGCATCAAGCATGGGCATATGTAATCAGATTGAATAGTATAGGTTGCTTACATCAACTGCAGTGACTTCTTATGGAAGAACATTGCATTTCATTGTAAAATGGTTAATAATAATAATACACTTTATTTCTAGAGTGCCTTTCAAACACCAAGGCGCTGTACAATAAAAAACACATATAAAATCAATAAAATACGTAACAATATGACCAAGTGACAGAATAGATAAAATAGCTAAAATAATCAGTGTGGGTAGGCATTCAGCCACGGATGCGTTTTCAAGGCCTTCTTAAAGCCCTCCACAGTCATGCTTTCATGTATCTGATGGGGTAGAGAATTCCACAGGGTTGGGTCCGCATACATAAATGCATGGGCCGCTGATGACTTAAGGCGTACCCTGGGAATCTCTAGCAACCCCTTGTGAGCTGAGCAGAGTGGTCGCTCAGGGCAGTAGGGGCACAGGAGCTCTTCAAGATAGTCCGGGCCCAGTCCGTGCAGGGCCTTATAGGTCAGAAGGCCAACCTTGAAGGTGATCTGCCGCTGAAAAGGCAGCCAGTGCAGTTCACATAGCACCAGCGTGATGTGACTCGAACGAGGAGTCCCCATCAACAATGGCATTGCAGCATTCTGAACTAGGGGCAAGTGGCGGATATCAACTCTCAGAAGCCTTAGGTAAAGGGAGTTGTGGTAGTCAAGGCGTGAGGTCACAAAGGTGTGGATCAATGTTGTAAGGTCGCTGGATGGAACAAGGTGCTTAACCCTGGTGATGTTCCGCAGATGGTAAAATGAGGACTTGATGACTGCTGACACCTGCGAATGCAGTGTCAGCCCATCATCAAGGATCACCCCCAGGTCTCACACCCATTAAGAGGAAGGAAGCAGGATACCCCCAAGACAAAGTCTGGTGGGTTGGCCAGCCCCCAACCACTCTGTCCGGCAACCCAGATCCACTACCATCATCATCATCACCTCAGTCTTTCCAGAGTTAATAGAAATGAAGACCTGGGTCAGATGTGATTCACATGACAGTGGGTTATTTCAGTAAAACAGTGCAGGGCAGACATATTTGATGTTAGGAACCTCTTTACTCAGTTTTGTTTTCTGTTTTTTTAATAAATCAGAGGAACCACTTTCTAATTGCTATAAAGCATTTCAGGGTGTGTGTAACTGTGCAGAAATTACACTTCTCAGGAGTGGAAGGCACTTGACATTGTCTTGTGTCTCACTTCTCTAGGCATGATGTTATCCCACAATTATTCACACCCTATCATGACCGACTGCATAATTGTGCCATGCTGGAGATAAAACCATTCTAATGTGCCTGATAATAGTATTTTGCCAATGTACATTTTAAACTACAGTTGGCTGAAATTTACTAAATAACTGAACATTTTATCAAACTAGAGGAACCTCTTACTCCAACACTGTTAGTGAACCTTCCCCAGTGCCAGAAGACTCCTATAACTCTTTACACTACAACTCTAGTATTGGCAGCCCATTCCCAGAGGGGCAGATCCTTCTGCTCTGATGTCACCCTTAGAAGCCAATCCCTCGGACTGATAGATATCCATATCCTGGCAAACTGTGCCTCTGGCACCAGGAGACCTGCCCAGTACCAGAAGACATCCCTGACCTTACTGACCCTAAAACATTCACTCTGGTACTGAGTATGAATGCAACCCCCAACCAACAGCAACTAGCACAAGCATTCCCTCACCTCCTTAGCAAGACAGCATGTGATTAAAAATTGCACCAAACTGTCTGATAGCGGTATAGGTCTATTTTCAATCAGACAGTGATCAGCCAAGGAGATAAAAGAAGGGCTGTACATGTTACTATCAGTGGAAGGAAAGGAGGGTGAAATGGGAAAGTAGTGCAACATGACATAAGGGAGTGTTTGTAAGAGGCAGGCAGAAACATGGGTATGCCATGAACACCATAGAGTGCATGGCATGGAGATGGAGGGGGTACCTCAATTTATCAGCCAATGCTTCTTATGGGTGGGGAGAGGGAGGGCATTCCACTGGTCAGTAGAAAAGGCTTGTCATGGGCAGGGAGAGTGAAGGGGTGCCACTGTATGTCAGGGAGTGATTGACATGGTTGAAGGGGTGCCATTAAACAACAGAACTGCTTGGCACTGGAGTGTAGAAGAAGAGGATGCCAGTCAACACCAGGAAATTCTTGTCATGAAAAGAAGTTAAAGCAAGCTGCCGCTGGATACCATGGAGTAAATGATACAGGCCAGAAGAGTGATGGGGTTGCTATAGCAAACAAGGCAGTGTTCAGTATCATTGGGAAGAGGAAGAAGGTGCAATTGATAAGCAGGGAGTTTTTGTCATAAGGCAGGAAGAGTGAGGGTTTCAAGTGGAGACCACATCGTGTCAGTCATGAGACAGAAGAGGAAAGAAGCTGCCAGTGAGTACCAGGAACTGCTTATCATTTGATTAAGTTAGAGAGTGGATACTGCAGGACACCAGCAATTGCTTGCCATGGAATATTGGGAGGAAGAGTTCCACTGGATACCAGCGAGTGAATGGCATGGAATGGGTAGAGGAAGGAGGGCCACTTGACTCAAGGGAGTGCATGATACTTATCAGGATGAGAGAAGGGTTGCAATTCAGCTACACCCCAGACCGAAACAGAACTTGTAGGCAGAAAAGGCCCACTAGACCCACACACTCTGCCAAGTAAATATTGGCCTCTGTGTTGGGGAATCAAAACCTGGTCTCTTGTATGACAAGTGGGGATACTTACCACTATACTAATGATGAATGGCACAGATACAACTGAAGCACCAAACTCAGCCCTATCACTTTATAACAAACAAAAATACAACAATCACATAGCCTTCTAATATACATAATCTTATTCAACTCTAAGTTTTGAGAACTAATGAAAGCAAAATGCAATGGCGGCTACAAAAACTCAACCTCTGATTTATGGCCAAGATGAAAATAAATCTGTAATTTCAAATCTCACATCCTAGTAACTTAAGCATTCAGAAAGACCCTACAGTACTCAAAATGTCATAGTGACTTTAAGCATTCACAAAGACTTTGCAGTAGCACTGAGACTGCCCTTGTCCGGGTTTTAAATGATCTCCTAATTGAGAGATTGAAAGGCTCGTACTATCTTAGTCCTTCTTGATCTCTCTGCAGCATTTGATACTGTGGACCATGGTGTGCTTTTGGAACGCCTGCGGCTTTATTGCGGACTGTCTGGTACAGTTCTGCATTGGTTTCGATCTTTCCTCACGGGATGGAGACAGAGGGTTGTCACCAGAATTTATTCCTCTGATGCCATCTTCCTTTCCTGTGGAGTACCGCGGGTTCCATTTGGCACCCATGTTATTTGCTATCTATATGCTGCCATTGGGAGACATTATTAGGCGATACAGCTTGGTTTTCACTGCTATGCAGATGATACCCAGTTGTATTTGTCCTTTAATCCCGGACAGGAAGACGGAGTCTCATGCTTAACAGCTGTCTGTCCGAGATTAAGGATTGATGAGTACCAGCTGGCTGAGGTTAAACTCAGATAAGACTGAGGTGTTGGGGTGGACCCAGGTCACCTTGAGGCGGGTGTAGGCTGGCTTCCTTCGGGCATATAGCTGATGTTGCCCAGCTCTCAACCTCAGACTGCGTGCGAATCTGGGCGTTATTATTGACGATGGTTTGACCCTAAAATTGCAGGTGTCATCCGTTGTCAAACCTTCTTTTTACCATCTTAGGAATATCGCCCGGGTGAAACATCTAGTTCCTCCGGATGACCTTCCTACATTGGTCCATGCCTTTGTGACCTCTCGCCTTGATTACTGCAGTGCCCTGTACCTAGGGCTACCGGGGGTTGATATCCGCTGCTTGCAGCTGGTGCAGAATGCAGCAGCCAGGCTTTTGACTGGGACATCCAGAAACAGTCATATTATGCCTGTGCTGCGCGGACTGCACTGGCTGCTGGTTCAGTGGCAGATCACCTTCAAGGTCGGGTTACTGGCCTACAAAGCCCTACATGAACAGGGACCGCAGTACCTACAAGATCTCCTTACTCCCTAATGTCCCTCTTGTTCACTCCGATCCGCCAACGAGAGATTGCTAGAAATTCCCAGGGTTCGTTTAAAAACATCTGGGGCACGTGCATTTTCTTACGCAGCCCCCACCCTGTGGAATTCTCTACCTCGTCGGATACGAAGCTGCCTGACCATCGAGAGTTAAAAACTTATCTATTTTTGAAGGCGTATGGAGAGTGATTTTTACTGTGATTTTATTGTTATTATTATTGTTATTTTTATACTCTGTAATTAAATGTTTGTTCACCTGTACAGGGCTTTGGTTTCTGAAAAGTGCTTACAAATAAATTTTACTTACTTACACAAAATACCTTAAAACATGGTTTTAACTTATATCTTCTTTAGATCTACAAAGCCATTATCTACATCCCTGATTTTAACACCATTACTGAAAAAAGGGCAAGAATGTTGAAAGTATTTTGACTGTTGCAACATGCAACGATATAGTAATAATTACATGCAAGAATTATAATATTTTCCTGGTATGAAAAATTCATGCAAGACAGCTTCTTGCTTCATGCAAAAAATCCCTTACCAATATCATGAGATTCAAAACAATTGTGTGGGGAGTTATTGCAATGGTTTACATTTTAATGTGAGGCTACAACAAACAACCTCCTAGCTCTAAGGGAGGGTATGCAATGTACTCAGTCACTGAGACCGTGCTGTTCAAGCATCTTGACAAATGTATAAAACTAGATATGCAAGCAGAAACAAGAGACCAATATGGTTGTCAGAAAGGGTCAGGGAAGCGATGAGGGTGAAAAGAAGGCCTTCAGGAAGTAAAAGAAAATGCAGGAGAGAGGCAGAATGGGGAGAATACCAGTTGAGAACCAATGAAGCAAAGTGGGTGGTTAGGGAAACAAATGCAAACACTGAACTGCATATTGTAGAGGGGGTCAAGGGTGGGGAAAGTATTTCTTCAGGGAAATCAGAGAAAAAAGAAAGAAAGGAGGAGGAATTGTTAGTCTATCTGAAGGAGTTAGAGTGACAGAGGAGGATGGACAAAAGGTAACCGTCCTTAATGACTACTCTTTCTCTGTCTTCATAAGGAAAGACAACAGGCTCCTGCCATAGAGTGGTATCGAGGCAGCCATTAGGGGGGTCCCAGAAATGTGGCAGCCAGTATTTACCAGCAAAAGGTTCAGGAAAGAGTTAGAAGCCCTAAAAATAGGTAATGCCTCAGGGCCTGGTGGGACGCATATCAGTGTACTAAAGGAATAGGCAGCAGAACAGTCTGATACCCAGATAGGGCTATATGATAGCTCATTGAGACAGGGGTAGTTCTGAAAGACTAGACAGCAGTGGACATAGTTCTGCTCCATAAGTAGGAGGGGACAAGGTGCGAGCAGGGAACTAAGACCTGTGAGTCTTACCTCTGTTGTGGGTAAACTGATGGAGTCACCTGTCAAAGAAGAACTAATGGACTACCTGGTGAGCAATGGTCTCCAAAATACTAAACAGCATGGTTTGTGGCAGGGAGGTCTTGTCAGACCAGCACAATAGCTTTCTTTGACTGGATGATGAGAGTGCTAGATAGGGGCTACATCATTGATTTATTCTACTTCAACAAGGCTTCTGACTCAGTTCCATACAGAAAATTGCTAAAGATGAAGAACAAGAATCTAGGTGTGGCTAGGGACATAAAGTAGTAAGGTGAGTAGGATACTGATTGAAGGAGTGGTAGTAAAGGACTGTGATTAATGGTGTTGAATGACAAGAGATGGAGGTCACAAATCTGTTGCCACAGGAATCCATCCTGGGTTCTGTCCTCTTCAGTATTTTTATCAGCGACACTGGATTAAGAATCTGGGGCAAAGTATGTCTTCACAGATGACCCAAAGCTTTGTGGGAGGGTAGATAGTGATGAGGAAATTAGGAAGATGCAGAGAGACCTGTGAAGACTAGAGAGGTGTTCTATGGTTTGGCAGTTGAAACTCAGTGTCAAAAAGTGCAAAGTGATGCATCTAGGGAACAAGAACTTGAGGATAGAGGGCACAGGATCATGTTGTCACATGTTAAAACAGCACAACACTATGCCGCGCTGTCCAAACAGCGAACAGAAGGAAAACCAAAAAAATCCTTGTTTTCTGTTGAGGGTTCTGCCCCGACCCCCCACCCATTAAAATAACCTCCTCCATGGGGGAAGGGCAACTTGGAGACAGGTTAAAACATGGAGGAACCACAGAAAAGTCAAGGAATAAGAAAATCAATGATGGGACCAAGAATAGAACCCCGGTCCACAACTGTTCCATTCTTCAGCACCGATGGCTCTACTGCCTGAGCCACAGCAGCTGCTAAGCGGACCCCCTTCCGGCAGAGCTCCTATCCTCTTTCCCAGAAATGGCTACAGGGTCACACGCTATGTGCATTGTGCAGCATTGGATACCCTGTAGCTATTTCGACTCTCATTGTTAGTGTTGTATGGTTTTGCCCTGCAATATTCCTATGCAAGACAATCACCCAGTACCAGGACAAAGTACTGATAGTTGGAATAAAGCTGAGCACTACGGTTAAGGAAAGGGACCTTGAAGTCATCATAAACAATCAAGCCAGTGCAACAAGGCCTATAGAAAGGCAAATGTGATGCTGGGATGTATTCGAATGGGTATTGACAGTACAAGAAAAGAAGTATGATTACTTTTTTATAGATTGTTGGTGAGGCCACACCTGGAATATTGTTCCCAGTACTAAAGCCCTCACCTCAGGAACAAATTCTGGTCAGATCCCCCATGGCTGCATAATGAAGTTAGTGAAGTTGTGTGGAATTGTTAAGGAGGCATGGAGAAACAAAACCACAGCTGCAAATGCCATTAACATGATAAGGGTGTTTCATGGGCTTAAGCATAAACATAAACATGAATTGTATTTAGTAAGGCCTATGATACCATTCCATGTGTGACTTGCAAACAAGTTTGGCTGCCTGGGAGTGGTTCACAAGGTGGTAAACTGGGTTAGGAACTGCTTGAATGAGAGAAGATGGAGAGTCATGGTAAATGGTGTTCAGTCAAAGGAAAGGAGTGTGACCAGCAGGGTGCCAAAGGGATCAGTCCTGGACCCAGTCCTATTTTATGCGTATCACCCCTTTTTGTCAACACCCTGATGGCGAAAAGCAGAAGAAGACCATTACAGCGACATTTGCAGTAATGGTCCTTTTTCCGTGTTTCGCCTTCCCCCAGTGTTCCGCCCCTTCCCCTGACCAAGTCCAACCTGGAGTTGGAATCCTAGAGTCTGGGGGGTGCGGGGGTGGAGCCCCCCACATTGGGGGGGTGTTGGGGGCGCAGCCACCCACAGAAAACACCCATTCAAAAGGTGGCACAATACCGGCATTGGTATTGTGCCATCGCTGTGTGGGAGGTCGACATTATCACTGATGGGAAAACATGGTGCTTCCATTTTATGTCTTCACAAATGAAACTGCAGAGGGGCTGAGGGAAAGTGTGCTTATTTGTGAATGACACTAAGATCTGCAACAGGATGGACACTTTGAGAAGAGTGGAAAAATGAGGAACCTAGGAAAACTAGAGCAATAGTTCAAAATGTTGCAGCTAAGATTTGATGCAAAAAGTGCAAAATCATGCATCTGGGTTGCAGGAACCCAGGGAAGGATTACGGGGGGGGGGGCAGCTGATGGTCATCAAAATGGAAAGGGATTTTGGGATAATCTTATTGGATGACCTAAAGGTGGCTAAACAATGTACCAAAACTGTGAGGAGAGCCAGTGGAATGCTTTGGTGCATAGGGAGAGGTATTACCAGCAGAAGGAAGGAGGTGGTGATGCCACTGTGTAGATCACTGGTGAGGCCTCATTTGGAACATGGTGTCCAGTTCTGGAAGGCACATTTCTGTCATGCAACTTTAAATCACAAATGGGTTAAATGGCTCTTTTTAGATTTCTATCCTTTCCCTACTGCTCCCACTGGTTAGCCTTATGGAACACAACTACAACATATCTTGCCTAACATGATGAATTCACCTACACAAGCTGCTTCTCAGTCTACAGCACTGTCTTTTTAAAATGTTAACTCCTTGTTAAAAATATGGCATAATCTTTCCATCGATGTTATTGCTAGACATACTGTAGCTAGCTTGGCTTGAGGAAGGGAGAACATGGTCAGAACCCCTTAGCAACTGAGATGCATATGCAGCAAATAAGTCCAGATGCACTAACTTACCCTACAACTGTTAAGTGTCACAGTTTGCATAATACAGAAGACTTACAGAGATGAATCTTCATATGATTTGGCTGGTTCGGGGTCTGATGTAACTGCACAATTGCTTGCCATTACTTTTGTCTGCAGTTTTATTTTCTTCTTGAAATGGTTACTTTTGCATTTATGTTTATTTTAAAATATTTAATATTCTGACCATATGGTTATGCCATGGACCATAACTGATCTCCAGCCTTAACCCCCCCCCGACATGCTCCATCCCTGTTACCAATGTCCTTCTATGTGTATCCCATGCATGTTTGAAATCTGTAACCATTTTGGTACCCATTACCTCTGTTGGCAGGCTGTTCCATGTGTCCCTCGCCCTGCCTCTAAAGAAATATTCCCTTGTATGTCCCTTGACATGCCACTTATCAGACATTTAAAATAACACAAATGTAGTTTCACATTCTTACTATGAGGGAAGCAAGAACAATCAACCGGCATGGTAAACAAATACATTGATTGACACCTGTGAATGAGTGGGGTTCGGGAGTTTTTTTTAACATTCCTGGTAGTTTTATGCTCCCTGGAACCTGCTATTCTGGGTTTTTTATTGCATCTTGTCTCATACAATCTCCCAGAGTGCAGTTTGCTCTTTTGTTTAATAGCTCCTGGTGCAGGCCAGTGTCTTGTTACATTGTATTTTGTTTCAAATTAACCACAGTAGAGACATCATGGCAGCCAAAAGGAGTCACACTTTGAGTCTTAGGGTATGTGCAGCATAATTAATAAGTTTTCTAAATATTAGTATTTTATCCAGCTCTGTGTGTGTATGTTGATTCAATTGCCTGCATCTTGAATTTCAGCATTTTAGTGGAAACATTGCACTCTGATTTTCTTATTCTGAATTTTTTGCAGTATGTTGTCTGTATTGATAGTAATTCTGTTGGCATTCCTGGTAATGTAGAGGGGAAGGGGGACTGAGTTGTGACTGGGTTTGAATAATGAACACAAATATTTATTACATTGCTTTGCCAACTCCACTGGATTTTTAACTGTATCCCCTTTAATATTAATATACTTACAATTTTTTTGTCTATTTGTTTAGGCTATTGATATAACTGCACAATTGCTTGCTGTTGTGTATGTCTGCATTTGTTGCATTTGAGTTCCATTTTTCTCTTGAAATGGTTACTTTTGTGTTTATGTTTCTTTAAAAATGTTTCATATTCTGACCATGTGGTTATGTCATGGCTTTTGTTTTCAGATATTGTATTGCATGTTTAGCTTTTTTGTTGTTTGTTGTTGTTGTTGAGTCACTTTCTTCACTTCCTCATTTAGCCATCATGCTTGTCATCATTTATTATATTTCTTGATCCTTTTAATGTAAACTATTGCAAATGATAATGTGCTGCCTAAGCAAGTAAGATCAACCAGCATGGTTATCAAGATCCACTATGGCTGCATAATGAAGTTAATGATGTTGTGTGGAATTGTTAAGGAGGCATGGAGAAAAACAAAACTACAGTTGCAATTGCCATTAACTTGATAAGGGTGCTCCATGGGCTTAAACATAAACATGAATTGCATTTAGTAAGGCCTACGATACCATTCCATGTATGGCTTGCAAACTAGTTGGGCAGCTTGGGAGTGGGTCACAAGGTGGTAAACTGGGTTAGGAACTGGTTGAATGATAGAGGATGGAGAGTCATGGTAAATGGGGTTCAGTCAAAGGAAAGAAGTGTGACCAGCAGGGTGCCACAGGGATCAGTCCTGGGCCCAGTCCTATTTTATGTCTTCACAAATGAAATTGCAGAGGGGCTGGAGGGGAAAGTGTGCTTATTCGTGAATGACAATAAGATCTGCAACAGGATGGACACTTTGGAAAGAGTGGAAAAAATGAGGAGGAACCTAAGAAAACTAGAGGAATGGTCCAAAATGTTGCAGCTGAGGTTTGATGCAAAAGTGCAAAATCATGCATCTGGGTTGCAGGAACCCAGGGAAGGATAATGGGGGCTGATGGTCATCAAAATGGAAAGGGATTTTGGGATAATCTTATTGGATGACCTAAAAGTGGCTAAACAATGTACCAAAGCTGTTAGGAGAGCCTGTGAAATGATGTGGTGCATAGGGAGAGGTATTACCAGCAGAAGGAAGGAGGTGGTGATGCCACTGTGTAGATCACTGGTGAGGCCTCATTTGGAACATGGTGTCCAATTCTGGAAGCCACATTTCTGTCATGCAACTTTAAATCACAAATGGGTTAAATGGTTCTATTTTAGATTTATATCACTTTCCCCTACTGCTCCCACTGGTTAGCCTTATGGAAAGCAACCACAACATGTCTTGGCTAAAATGATGAATTCACCTACACAAGCTGCTTCTCAGTCTAGAGCACTGTCTTTTTAAAATGTTAACTTTTTGTTGAAAGTATGTTATCTTTCCATCCATGTTATTGCTAGACATACTGTAGATAGCTTGGCTTGAGGAAGGGTGAACATGCTCAGGACCCCTTAGCAATTGAGATGCATATGCAGCAAATAAGTCCAGATGCAGTAACTTACCCTAAAACTGTTAAGTGTCACAGTCTGCATAATACAGAAGACTTACAGTGATGAATCTTCATATGATTTGGCTGGTTTGGGTTCTGATGTAACTGCATAATTGCTTGCTGTCAATTTTGTTTGCAGTTCCATTTTCATCTTGAAATGGTTACTTTTGCATTTGTTTATTTTAAAAAATTCAATGTTCTGACCATGTGGTTATGCCATGGACCATAACTGATCTCCAGTCTTAACCCCCACCCCCCCCCGTGCTCCAGCCCTGTTACCAAGGTCCTCCTATGTGTATCCCGTGTGTGTGTGTGTGTGTGTGTGTGTTGATTTAATTGCTTGTGTGTTGAATTTCAGCATTTTAGTGGCAACTTTGCCCTCTGATTTTCTTATTCTAGATTTTTTGCAGTATGTTGTCTGTTTTTATATTAATTCTGTTGGCATTCTTGGTAATGTACAGGGGCAGGGGACTGAGTTGTGACTGGGTTTGAATAAGGAACACAAATATTCATTACATTGCTTTGCTATCTCCACTGGATTTATTACTGTATCCCCTTTAATATTACTATATTTACATATTTTTTTGTTTGTTTGTTTAGGCTATTGATGAAACTGCAAAAAAGGCAGTACTGGGGATAGCTCAGTTAAAGGAAAACTACATGACGTGTGTGTGTGTGTGTGTGTGTGTGTGTTGATTCAATTGATTGTGTCTTGCATGGAAGACAATTCTTGTAGACAAATCGAATCATTTTGCCGCTGTATTCAGGTGTGTGTGTGTACTTTTGATTCAAATTGCTTGTGTCTTGCATGGAAAACAGTGCTTGTAGACAATTAAATCATTTCCCCACTGTGTTCTGGTGTGTGTGTGTGTGTGTGTGTGTATGTTTGATTCAATTGCTTGTGTCTTGTGTGTAAGACAGTGCTCATAGACAAATCTAATCATTTTGCAGCTGTGTTCTGCTGTGTGTGTTCCTCTGGGGCTGTTCTTGCAACCTAGGAAAGGTAGAAATGATGAGGTATCTCATCCCTATTCCTGCATGCAAGTTCCCTCTGCTCTGGGAACATGAGAACACCTGCCTACCCCTAGTGGGTGGCACCTGCTTGCCCTCCTCCCCCAACCTGTCCATCTAGGTGTCCTGGTCATGCCCCTAGACAAAGTACTGCCTCCTTTGATGCCTTGCAGGAAGGCAACATGAGCCAGAGGAAAAATTGTGCTCCCTAAATCCCATACACACACAGGCAGCGTAGTTATGAGGCTTCAGTGGAGGACACTATTTTTAACACTCTACCATGTTGTTTGGAAGGTAATTATGCAGGTAGTCCTTTTCTCAAAGCAATACATCTGCAGGGTCCGCCTACTGCAGCCATAAAAATGAGAACAGGCTAGAAACGGTGCAACAAAAGGTGACCTGGATGATTCAGGGCCAGCAAGACAGATCTTACAAGGATCGACTAAAGGCACTGAACATGTACTCGCTGGAGACCAGACAAGAAAGGGGTGCTAAACTGAGACCTTCAAGTTCCTGAAAGGAATAAACAAGGTAAACTGTGAGCTATTTTTTAGCATGAGTAACAGTTAAAAGGCACAGGGATAAGAGAGGAAACTGATGGGAGGGAGGTTCAAGATGGATATGAGAAAGTTTTATTGTACCGAAAGGGTGGTGAAACTGTGAAACAGTCTGGCAGCTTAGGTGGTGGGCACCAAAACCATAAATGGTTTGAAGCATGGCTGGGAGATAGTGAAGGGTATAATGGTTACTCATGGCAGTAGAAGTATGGAAAGTAGGGAGGGGAACAGAGGGGAGGATAGTGAGGGTTAGCACTCTGCATGGACAATAGGTCTGAGGATTTGATAGGGAACTATAGGCAGACTGGCTGGACCATTGGTCTTTTTCTGCCATCATTGTTTATGTTTCATAGAAACATAGAAGTTGATAGCAGATAATGACCAGAAGGCCCATCCAGTCTGCCCATTTTTTCTACCTTATGAATGTGTCATAGGCTTTTACTCTGTCAATGGCATATCTATTCATACTCATCTGCATTGCTCCCTTATACCTATCCCATGCCTGTTTGAAGCCCTGCACTGTATTCATATCCACCACTTCCTGAGGTAGGCCATTCTATGCATCCACCAGCCTTTCTGTGAAAAAGAACTTCCTCACATTACCCCTTACTTGGCCTCCTATGTTTCTATTTTTCATGCATTGTTAAAAGGAAATGTCTTCATTCTGCTCACAGTATTTTTTATTTGAATGCACAAAGCCACTCTTACAACTCTTAGAGTGGTCTCCACAACACTATTAACATACCACTGAAGTCATAATACTGTGCCATACTAGTGGCATTGTAGTCATTTCTGTGACTAATTATGATATCATTATAGAAGGATATGAATTCAAGTGGGGAATAAAATAGAGAATAATGGTTATGCAACTGTGTGTTATGGAATTTATTTACACACCCGAGGGGTGTGATGACCCATAAACCTCGAGAGCGAAGCTCGAGAAGTTTGAGATCTACATACCCTGATGGTGTGTAAAAAATTCTGATAACACATCTGTTGTATAACCTTTATTTTTTATAATTGCTGGTGATCCCCCTTTTTTTGTTTTTATTTGAACTGCAACAAAGACAAGCTGTACCTGTAGCATCAAATGCATTTATTTTAACAGGTTACAAAGTTTGAAGTTAAACTATTTATGTTAACAAACTACTGTCTTTTTGATTGAAGTACGTTTCTGGGTATTCATGGAGATTCTTCTTCTTGCAGTGGCATTTCGGGGTCAGGTAACAGTTTCCGGTGGTTATCTGCGAGCTGAAAAATAGTTAGGGAGCGTCTGAAAATTCCATTCTTAGCATTGTTTTTGCAAAACTACTGGTGCCGCTTGAAATGAACCGAAGAATGGTGCCCGACTTGATGGTTTGCTCTTTGCCAACAGACGACAACCATAAGTGTTGAAAAAGGCTTCTTGAGACAGTGCTTGTGGTGGGTGCACACACAGCTGTGCGAGAGTTTGACTCAGAATGCCGTAATAACTGGGCAGCCCGGTTATTACAGCATTTGAAAGTGGCACTGCACACATGCATAAAAGGAGATCACCAGTAATTATAAAAATGTTAGATCAATTGTTAAGGGATTAAGACGCTGTTTTCACACAAATTCCCTTAGTACTGACAGAAAGGAGGAAATCTAGGGAAAATATATGTAACATTAGTTTAATAACACCTAACTAGTACACTTTCAAAAAGTTTTCATTGAGGTGCATACAGCTTTTTTACAGCTCAGATTGTCCCTTAAGATGCGTACCAGCACTATGAAAACATACATTATTTTTTTTTTTACTAAAGATTTTTATCCACCATGTCCAGGATAAGCTGGACTCCCCACAGACCCCCTACCTACACCTTACCAAGACTTTTCTGAGGACTAGATACCACCACAGATTCCCCCCATGGCGAGGTTGGGTGGAAGGGCCATCATCTCTCTCTCCCTCAGCATGCAGGCATCATGCATACCTGTCCTGCCAGCATTTTCCTCCATTTTCTGCCCTTCCCCACAATGGTGTGTGCTCATCAATGTACACATGTGGAGGCATGTGCACACTACTGAGTTCCACAGCACCTTCCTTATTTTGCTGCTTCTCAACCCACACTGTACCCAGGTTCCACCTGATGGCAATAATTTGATGGAGCACGCAGTTCTCTTCCTTCCCCACCTCCCGGGTGAGAAGAGCAGCCCTTCAGGTGCTCAATCCTCTTAGCCCCCCCCCCCGGGTAAGCCCTTCCATCTTGTGCTCAGTGCCAAACAGGGATTGCAGGCATGGAATAAGGTGTGACATCTAGCACCTCAACCTTGAGTGGCACTGGGCCAGCAAACACAAGCATTCTTACCTGTATATACAGTATATAGAATACAGTAGAGGAAGCGTCCTTGCATGGTTCTTACAAGGTGTCTTTCATCCTTAAACACTACATTTAATACTTGCATATTTCTTGACTAGTGTAGCACACAACCGTTTTCTTGCACTTAAGAATAATAATAAGAAAAAAGCCCTATGATTAAAATAGTTAAGAAACAAGAGTAAACTTATTTGGTATCACCTTGCAGATTTCTTGACTAGTATTAAAATTTATGTTGTGGTTTTGTGTAAACCTTGTGTGTACTTGCAATAAACTTGCATTTTATTTGTGTAAGATAAATGACAGTTTGTGTATTTAATACAATTATTGCACAGTCATGCAAACAACTTATAGTAATTTTAACAATAAATACATTTTATCATCTTATTCTTAACAAATCATGACCCATCATCAACCTTACATTTTTTTCCAGTAAGAGTTGCATGTTGCATGTATTTAATGACTGCAACAGCATGCTGAAGGATGCTGCATTAAATAAGATAGGCAGTCCCCTAAGGGCCCTGCACAAAAACCATTATATTCGTTAAACTGTCTTCAGGCATAGACCTACAGGTCCTGCCTGAAGCATAAGATGAGTCATGGCATTTTCTGCACAGGGCCCCATACCTGTTGAGTCATGGCCCCAAACCTGTAACTCAGCCTTGGGTCCAAAGTAGTGCAGTGCAGATTTGTCAGATTCTGGTAGAAGGAACTTTTGTGGAATTTTTGACATTCTGATAAATTAAGCCAGAAACTAAATGGCAAAATTCTGTGTCCGAGATTTTTATTCCATGGATCTCAATATTTTCCACAGAAATGTTTGTGGAATTATTTTCAGTGGAAAAAACTTTCTGCAGAATAGTATTCTGCGGATCTCAATATTTTCCATAGAAATGGTTGCAGAATGACTTTCCATGAGGAAAAAAATTGCTGTTCCATGGAATATTCCACAGATTGCAGAAGGTGGAATTTCACATAAGAACCAGTTAAATTCTGTTGGAAATTCCACTGATAGAATGGTTATTCCATGCTAATTTCACCAGCGGAATTCTACATTCTGGATGGTACTAGTTAAAAGGCTAGGGGCTAGAAAGGAAGGGTGGGTATTAGGACTGAAAAAAACCCTAACACCACATTTTCCTACTTTTGTGGCTTTGGAACCCTAATGATGAATTAAGGTAATTTTTTTGCAATGAATTCCCTTACTGTTTGCAAAAGTAGTGTTGTAACTTGCTTCCCACCGGGCCTGAACAGGATGAGCAGGAACTTTCAGGTCCCGAGCAAAGCAGGTGGTGAGTTCTAGAACAATTCAAGGTGGATTAACGAAATCACATTGATTACTTTAACAAATGCCTGACTTGACTGGATCACCAGAATGATTCATTTATTAAGAAAACTATGGCAAAAGGTTGTTCTACAGGGAAACACAAAGAAAAAGAAAGCACTATTTTTTTAAACACTATAAATCAATAAATTAAAATTTTAGAGTGCAGTATAAATAAAGTTGTCAATGCTGTAGCTTTAAGCTATTTTAGTTATTTTATCCAGTGATGTGTGTTTGCAGCTTTTTTGCACATTGAAGCATGGTCCCTTGGTTTTCCAAAACCTAATTTATCCAAATGATTCTGCTGTCCCCCAGTGCATTCAGATAAATGAGATTATACTGCATATCAAAACTTCATTTAGGCAACAGTCAGAGTTGCAGCAAAAAGCCACAAAAGAAGACAGATAGGGTGTTAGCATTAGAGTCTCCTGAAGCTTTGTGATTTTATGATATTGTGTTCCTAGGCTTTGATAACTGCTTTGAGCAGTGTTTGTGTTACCCATAGTCACAAAACAAGGCAGAGAAGTAGAAAGGTTACGTTTTGTGATCAGGGTGCCTGGGAGCAGGGAAGAGTCAGGGGATGCAGAGAGAAATGTATTTGGTTTGTGATACTTGTGTGTTAGGAAGGTCTGCAAGGAATTGGGAGGGAACTGGGGATGCACAGGGAATGGGGAATGGCAATGTTTTATGAGAACCAGGTCAGGAAAAGTGGTTAGGAATACAGAAGGAGAGAGAGAGATGAAAAAGAATGGTGGTGACTTTTTATGTGTAATAATGGGATAGAAAGGATATGTTGGTAATAGAAGTGAGATGGGACAAAGGGAAGTGGAAAACCTTTATACTTTAAGATAACTGGGTCAGCAAGCATGGATAAAAGTTGGTAGGTTGTCAAGGGATGCAAACGGAAAGGGGAAGGGATATGGTTTACAGTATCAGAAGACACACTGGTGCAGGGAGGGAAACTGGGATGAAGTGGGAAGTGGACAGTTTTTGTTTTTTAATAACAGCATAAGGAAAGGTAGTCAGGAGTGGAAGAATTAGTTGGGGATGCAAAGTGAAAGGGGATGGGTTTTGCTTTTAGTAACATTTAAGAAGGTTGCCTGAGAGTGGGTATGGATTTAGACACAGACGCATGGGGAAAGGGTGATTGTTTAAGTTACTGAGACTAGGAGAAAAGACAGGGAGCAGGGCTGGATAAGCAATGGTAGGGAACAGAGGGGTTTTTTTTGGTTAATCTTTTTCTCCCCCACCTCAGATGGACCCCATCTGCCTGGACACTCCAGCCCTGCCACCTGTACATACTGCTAGCCAGTACACCCAGGGCTTGTCACCCTTGGTGGGGTCCCCCAATCCATCAATGCTATCAGATCCAGTAGTTGGACCGGCAAGCCCAGCTAATCAGGTGTAGGGCCTGAGAGGAATTTTTTTCTGTTTTATCCTTTCTCCAATCGGTGTGACATGAATTGATTCCATGATGCATGACCTGCACACCTGCATGACATGCATCAGCATCTGGCAACTCACTGCTTATTCAGTGGCAGTCCCAGGTGCCTATTCCCTAGCTTACCACTAGGCTTCTGCACTCTTTCTCCCCCCTGGAGGAGGACAGCAGTCTTCTGCATCCTTGATCCTCCTCCCACCGGCTGGCCCTCTAATGGCCTGAGCTCACTACTGAACATGGGTCACTGGCGTTGTGAGCAGCAACACTGCCACTTCGCCAGCAAGCTGGCTGAAAGGGAAGAGAGGTTGTTCCTTTTTTTTAAAAATAAAAAGCTGCATCATCTATAAATCTCTGCACTCACATAATATTACAGCAATCTATCAGGGTTGTCAGACAGTACTGCAGTCTCATGTCACATTACAGTGGTTGCATGCAATGTCTTTATGTTCTCAAGAAAACACCATATGAAAACTTCAGTGCAGTTACTTTTTAAATAACTTAACACTTCTTTATTTTACTTTTCTTGAAAAAAAAAAATTGCCAAACCAGCACGTGTGTATTGGGCTATTTTATGAAATGGCTAAAAATACTGGATCCTGATTGGAGTAGAAGGAGTTTCAGCTGTGCTTTTATCTCAGCACAACAGAAAGGATGAAAATACATCCATCAAAAAGGGATTGAGCACTTATTTATCGCCCTACCTGCTGTATCTGTGTGCCTACTAGAGCTGGAGGGAAGTTGTGAATTCCACTGTCATGGACTTTCCCAAAATTTCGTAAATTTTGTGAGATTTTCCACACTTCTGCCTCTGGCAAAATCCAAATCTTCTGAATGTGTTTGGCAAATTGTCACCCTTTTCCAAAGAATTTTCTGGCTGAATTGCAGAATAATACACAAGAACTGTGGAATGTCAGTTCTAAGGAATTCCATTCAGCAGTTTAATACATTAATCCACAATTCATACATGCATTACACACTTTAGTGACTCACTGAACTATAGAATGAAAGCATGAATCGTGGATTAATGTATTAAACTGTGGAAAGAAATTCAGCAGAATGGACCACAAAATGTGATCAGTTCTGTGGAATTTCTTTCCACAGTTTAATACAATAATCCACAATTCGTCATTCATTCTGCTGTTCTAAGTTAGAATTCCTGTGAAAGTTGCCAGAGTGCATTCCAAAATTTTATGAGTGTGAAATTCTGACTTTTGCCAAATATCTGATGGCAGAAGTTTAATTTCACTCTGCCCTAGTGCCCACACAGATCATTGCTGCCTTGCTATTATGTCTCATAAGACCCTGTATCTATTATGAAAATTTCACTGATCATGGGACAGACATGGAAGATGACAACAATAATCCTGGGAACTCTTTCCCAAGTAGAGGAACCTCACTGATGCTGTCACTCTCTCACATGGTGCCCTTCCTTTGCCAATACCCTGAACAAACAAAAAACATACCACATACCACTTTCCATTTAGGCAAGATTCCACCTGGTGGCAAAACCCCAGCACTATAATACTAACATACTAACATACTATTTGCCAGCAGATTAGGCCTTATGGTCTATCAAGTCTGCTCGAACCTAGATCCTTAGTTGGGTGCAGAGACCCTCCCATCCCTTGTGCTCCAGAAACCCCTATCATCCATCCCCACCCCCCGGGACAGGCCATCATCTGATACATCCACTTTCTGTGTCTGTCCCACCCTCTCTTAAAGCCCTCCACTGTGGATCTCTGAACCAGCTCACCAGGCAGAGCATTCCAAGGGTCCACCACCCTCTCAGTGAAAAACCTCCTCCTCTTTTCCCCCCTCACCCTTCCACCTTCCAACTTCAAACCATGCCCTCTGGTGATGCTTCCCTGCTTTAGTCTAAAGATCCCCTCCATGTTTACCCTATTTATTCCCTTGAGGTACTTGAAGACCTCAATCATGTCCCCCTGTCTCTCCTCTCCTCCAATGAAAACAGGCAGAGCTCCTCAAGTCTGTCCTCGTAAGTCAAATCCCCTAGCCCTCGATCATCTTTGTTGCCCTCCTCTGTACCTCTCCAGGAGCTGTATGTCCCTCTTCAAGTGTGGTCTCCAGTACTGTACACAGTACTCAGGTGTGGTCTAACCAGTCCATTGTACAGCGGTAGAATCACTTCCTTGCTCCTTGAGGTGATCCCACTTGCGATGCATCCCAACATCCTGTTTGCCTTGCTAGCTGCTCTCCTGCACTGCTCAGAGTTATTCATACATGTATCCACCATGACCCCTAGGTCTTTTTCCCCTGTTGAGGCTTCCAGCACCTCCCCTCCCAGAGTGTACCTGTGTTTAGGGTTTCCCCGACCAAGATGCAACACCTTGCACTTGGTGATATTGAAATGGCCTACTATTTTTTTTTAAGAATACACATACTAAATAAAAAAAAATTAATATGTTTTAATATAATTCCTTCACTTTAAATAAGAAGGAATGGATCTTCAGTATTTCTAAATTACATTACAAATTCCATGGTATGCATTGTGCGGGGAAGCACTTGAACTATTGCCTCATGCTTCAAGCATCCAAGAAATGTCATTATCCCACCACAATCTCAAATAGTTTCAAGTTTCAAATCTTTTCCATTTTATTACTAGTATTAAATTGGCAGAGGCCACTGTAACATATGAATCCTATGGAATTCGTGACCAATTTAGATAATATCATGAGCAATAATACACATCAGAAGCTACTTCTACTGCTGTGAAGCTATCAGCCTTTTTGGAAGTGGCATCTCTCCTTCAGTCGGCTCAGGATTAGTAAAACAAACTGAACTCTGACCTAGTTTGCAGAGGGATATCTAGCAATGTTAAGTCTCTGCATATAGGGAAGGTTTCAAACCTGGACAGGCTATCTAATTTTTGTAAATGTTTTCTAACAGAACTTCAAGAACCACTTTTTAATATGATTCCAAGAGCTATGGGCTCTGGTATCCCCCCCCCCACAAGAAGTTAAGCACTATTACAATATACCCTCGACTTGGCAACAATTTAACCCTCTGCACATCCTACCATCCCGTATCACTTTTACAGCATGTTAAAAATTATTACCAAGCTTACAGCCAGTCATCTTGAACTGGCACTACCCATATTAATTCACAGAGAACCAATGGGATTCAAAAAGAGGTGCTGGGTAAAGCTAAAGTTTATCAGTCCCTAAACACTGTGTAGAAGTGGACTAAGGATTGTACAAAACACAATGTGGGGTTACAACCCATAGACACCAAAATGTATTTGACTATGTGGAGTGGGAATTCACGATATCTGTGATCGAGGCTTCTGGGTGAGGCCCTAGAAAATTATCTTGAATCTAGTTAATTGCCCAGATGCTTGAAAATGATATGCTTTCATACCCTTTGCCCTCACCAGGGGAACCAGACAATGGTACCCCCATCCCCCTCATCTGTCCTTTCTATGGAGCCTCTAGCTGCTCATATAAATCAGGATGCTGCTATAGAAGGCTTTGCAATGCAAAGACATAATCACAAAATGTCTTTGCTTGCCATTGATCTTCAGCTTTACTTAAAAAAACCAGTTACAGCTATGCCATTCCTACATACTCTTTTACAAAATTGTAAATATAAGGAGCCCTAGCAGGACACCAAAGTAAAATGGTACAAAACTGAATTTTTATCCCTAGCTTTCAACAAACATGATTCAGCAAATCTAGTTCTTCCAGACCCTCCAGTCAGAATTGCCTCACAAAAATATAGTACACCAGAGCCTCCATATCCATATTCACCATAGTAAATTGTTTTTACCTAGTTGTATCTCACTCCTAACATCTGCCAAGTCTGATTGTGATAGATGGACCACCCTGGCCCTTTCATTAATTACTAAAGTGATTATTACTAAAATGTCTCCACTCCCTGGACGCCACACCTCGCTCCACACCAGCGACCCGGGTTCGGGAACAGGCTTGGGTCATCGGTAGGTCAGCTGGGGGGGAGAAGGCTTGAACACACAACGGCTTACTCTCCTTCTCGGGGGGGGGGGAATCAGCAGCTTTTTCCACCGCAATGCTGCCACCTCCTGGTGAACTGGGGGGAAGTCAGAGCGAAGGGGAAAATGCAGCATTGTAGCAGGTTGACGCTGGTAGGGGACCGGGGTGGACACACATCTCAGCGTGCGCCTGGCCCCTTGTTCCCCATTGCAAGCCAACATCAGGGGTGGAGGAAAAATCCTTCACCTCTCCTAGGTGACGATCTCCCCAGAAAGCAAGCATGCCACCACTGACAATATCAGGGTAGACTCCACTGTGCCAAGACCCTCTCCCTGTAAACATTCGGGGGACAAGGTAAGGGGGACCTGTCCTCTCCCCGCCTGGGGGGGTAATCTGGACTCTCAAGGTTGTAGGAGAGTCAAGCTGAGGTGCTCTGGGGCAGACCCTTAAGTCGGGCAGGACACAAAACTTGTGGCATTGGGAGCTCCGATTGAGTGGAGAAGTTGAGGGTAGAAAGAGGCGCCGGGGGATAAATACAGACTAAAAAAAAAAAAATGTCTCCACTCCCTAAATTGTTGTACCTATTGCCACTTTCTAGCTGTCTCCCAAAGAATTTAATTTCTAAGATACTGTAGCTACAATGATTGGTTCCGTTCTGTGGCGATATAAGGCACCACAGATCAAAAGAGATGATATCTTTTACTCCTCATTATGTGAGTCATAACTGGCACTTCCAAACGTTAAGCTTTATTAGAGTACAGCCTGACTGGCCAATATTGGAAATGGAATGCCAAATACTATGGGACTACCCCCCCCCCGCCCACAGCTTGGCAGACCATGGAGTCAGTTATGAATCACTTACCTTTTTGGGGAGTACTTAGCCCTGCATTGCTTACTTTTGAAACTACAGCACTGGAAAATCCCTTTTCATCTAACCTAGTCAAAACTTGGATTCAAGCCTATAAACTTATATACTGTAACAAACCTAAGGCACACCCCACACCTGATTTGGAAAGATACAAGACAGCTGATACCATAATTGTTTTTTCTGTTGCTGCCTGCCTGATGAGAATGTGGCATTAGGGTTGGACACCCTAAAAACACATATCCATACTTTTGTTGCTTCAACCCTAATTAGTGCATTAATTAAGTTTTTTTGCAATGAATATGTACAGTATATATTATAAGGGTGCACTAGCGCCTTTATAGTTAGGGTTGGTACAGCCTTTCAATGTTAAATCTCAATTTTTTCATCTTAATAACTTTATCATTTGTCATCCAAATAACATAAAAATTGGTATGTGCTGTCATGTTCTTAGTGTTGCAAGATGTTGAAAGTTTCATGATGGCAGCTTTTATGGTTTTGGAGATATAAAGTGGTCAAAAATGTAAAAAGGAACTTTTTTCTATAGGATAACATGGGGTTTTTTGTTCTCATATACAGCACACACAGAATTAAGCTTGCCTCTGATACTTTCAGGGATGATAGGGTGTATGCCAAGGGTGTGCATTTGGATGGTTTGGTGAAAACATAAATAACCATTTTTGAATTTGTTTTTGTGATAGATGCAAGACAGGCAGTATGCAGGTTAAATTGCATTTATCATTCGAACAGTAATTTGTGAATGGTAAATGTCATTTACTGTTCAAACAGTAAATATTTGAATGGAGAAAGGAATTTACCAATCACACTTTACTGGTCGCAGTTCAGGTTTCCGTTTGAATTTTCTGCCATCTTGATTACTTTTTTAGCGAGGCTTTTCACAGTTTTACAATTTTTTAAATACAGCCTCTTGGTAAACGCTAACAGTTGTGTTTACCTAATGGGAGCCCAAGGAACATGCTCCTTACATTGTTTTATAACCCCCAAACCCATTACTTTTTACCCCGAATATTGGGGTGCCCAATCCCTGAGTTGGGCTGTGTGGCCCCCCCTTCCTGGCATTGCACACTGGGAGCCCACCCCAGTGTGCCAAAACAAGGTAAAATATAACTTATGAAAAGAGAACTGTTCCCCACTGTCTTTTCCTCAGTGCAGAATCCTGCATCAAAATTTTTGATGCAGTATCCTGCATCTATGCAGCTTGTTCCCCGCAATGTTTTTTTTCTGGCATTGGGGTGTCCAATCCCCATGCCAGAATGTGTTCGCCCCTACTAACCTGGCACATTGGCAGCCCACCAGAGTGTGCCCTTATTGTAATAAATTATTTCTAACACTGGGATGCCCCCCTCCTGGTGTTGGTTGCCCTCCCCCCAAAGCCCATTATTTTTTTCCCTGACATGAAGGTGTCCAATCCCTGAGTCAGGTCATGTACCTCTTCACTAGTGTGGCACACTGGGAATTCACCCCAGTGTGCTAAATGTTTTTTTTAAATTTATTTCCTGTAAAATAAAAAAATAGTCCACCGAAGTCCTCTTTTTTAAATTAAACCTGCAAAAACGAAACTGTCCCTCATCATCTCCCCAGTCTCCCCTCCCCATCCCTACCCTTCCAGTGAGAACACACCTCCCAGCACCCACCTCACCCATACTTATCCTCTGGAGGTCCGGATTGGTGATCTTCTCTGGACTGGGACACATCTTCACTCTTCAAAGCTAAACTACAAACTGAGGAATCAAGGTAAGCCGTATAATGGGAGTCAATGGGGGGAAGTTTCAACTTATGTCGATATATCAGCCATTTTAGGGAATTTGGACCACAAATTTTTCACATTTTTTTTGGGGACCCCACCTCTTGAACAATGTGACTGTCATCTCGGTTCTCAGTCCTGAAGGTGTTTTTGTGGTCACTGGGCAGAATCACCTTTTTGGGAGTGATTAATGAAATGACAGTGCCACTATTCATGAAGTAGGGTCCCAAGAAGCCCATGTTGTGAATTTGGTGAAAAACTTCCAAAAAAATGATTGCATTACAAGTGTACATTGCGTAGTTTCTACAGATGCTCATAACTTTGCCCATTTTTTTATATTTTCACTCCAGATTTTTAACTGTGCCATTTTTTCACACCTTCTCATGAACAGTACAGCAGCCATTTTGCACATCCTGCCCAGAACATGTTTTCGCACTGTGGCACAGAATGGAACAGTCATTGTGTGAAATCAACTTTCAGGATGGAGTAACAAAATCACAGTGCCACTGTTCACGAGGTGGGGTCTCAAAAAGCCCATGTTGTGAATTGGGTGAAAAAATTCCCAAAAATGACAGTGTTACGAGTGTGCATTGCGTAGTTTCCACGCACGCTCATAACAGCCAATTTTTAATATTTTCACTCCAGATTTTTAACATTGCCATTTTTTAACACCTCCTCATGAACAGTACAGTCATCATTTTGCACATCCAGCCCAGAACATGTTTTTTGCACCTGTGGCACAGAATGGCATGGTCACTGTGCGAAATCAACTTTTAAGATGGATTAACAAGGTCACAGTGCCACTGTTCATGAAGGGAGGTCTCAAACAACCATGTTGACAATTTGGAGAAAATACATGAATTATGTGCATTTGTTGAATTTCTTCCACGTACATGCATAACTTTGCGGGACTGGAGTGCAGGGTCCAAAGGACCCTGAGCTCCAATAGTAAAATAAGGATACTGTTTTACTATCTAAAAGAGAAGCGACATTCATTGCCAAAATTTTTGTTAATGCAACAGTTAGGGTTTTTATTAAACTGTGAAAAGCTTTGAAATTCGATGTTAGGGTTACCAACTACCACACCTCATCACTGTCCACACATGCACGGGCATCAGGGTGTTACATGGGATCAGGCTCCAACTCTCACCCCATTCTCCTATACTGCTACCATGTCAGCTTGTTTATACATGGAATGGGGTGAGAGTTGGGCCTGATGACCCTATAGCACATCCCCAATGCCTGTTGATGTGTGGACGGTGGGGGGTTGGGTGGTAGGGTTGGTAATCCTAACACTGAATTTACCAGCTTTTTACAATTTAATAAAAACCCTAACTGATGCATTAACAGTTTTCTGCAATGAATATGAATATATATATATTTATGAGACATTAGGGTTGAAGCCCTAGCGCCCCCACACACACCCCACCCCGATCCTCCACAGACTGATAGATTCCAGAGTATATCATTGGGGTTGTGAGGCCCAACTCTCACCTCATTCCATGTGTGAGCATGTTGACATGCTACAATGAGGAGAATGGGGTGACATTTAGGCTGCATGACCCCAATGACACACCCCAGCATCTATCAGTCTGTGGAGGATTGGGGTGGGGCATGTGTGGGGGGTTAGAGGTTCAACCCTAATGTCTCATTTTCTGACTTTTTTTGCTTTAACCCTAAATGATGCATTAACGCAGGTTTTTATGGATAGAATTTCCTTACTTTTGGAAAAAAGTGTAATATAAGTAGTAAAAACACATATTGGTGGGAGCACAGAGTCCAGCTTCCACCAAGTTGCCAATTTTTGCATAACAATATGCATCTGGGCCCACGCTCCCACTTATACAAAGCTACAGAACCATGCAGCAGCACTATAGGGCACCAAACCCTTGTAACATTAATTTATGAATATTTTGCCAACCGTAAGAGGAAGAAAAAAAATGCTAGCATCATTGTAATCATGACCAGTATACTGTGGTTTATAAATAAAAAGGAAAAGGAAAAAATCAAAATAAATAAGGAACTAAACCAAAGTGTGCGGATGGGATTTATTGTGTCTATGGACATAAATATGATATAACGTTGTAACCCTGCCACTTATGAAGCACCTTTTACCTTTTCCCATAAGAAGGGTATGGAAGCACAACCATGCACAAATTAGATTGTGAATTGAGATCATTGTAATCATGACAGTGAGTACATCACACAACATTGAAATGATTGCACCTGTATCTCACATCATTTCCAAGATAACGGCATCGAAAGTCATGACACAGACTATAATGTAATTCTATGGGAAAAATGTCAATGATGTCATTGAATGTCTCTGCAACCAATTAATTTCCCAACACTTAAACAACATAGTTCACATCTCTATGACATCCCCTCAACACCCTGCCAATTTCAAGTAATAAGACCAAACTGTGATTGAGATATGTTCATCCCAATTTGGGCCATCTGGTCTTTCTTATTAACATTGCAAAAAATACATATTAATTTTCCCATAGGATATAATGGGAATTTCAAATTGTAATAACTTTTGAACAGATTAATATTTTTCAGCAAACAAATGATGGGATGTTCCTTGGCCCAAGCTATTTCTTCGTCCCAAGTTTCAGACCAATAGACCACATGGTGTCCACACAGTGCCATGGACACAAAATGCGCAAAAGTGGCAAAGTGAATTTTTTGGTGCTTCGCTGCACAAACATCATATGTCCAACTGGCTCACAATTTAGAGAAACAAGAGACCTACCATGCCAGACTGAGCATTCCAAATTTCATGCAAATCTGTTGAGCGGTTGCAAAGTTATTAATGTGCATAATTTGAGGTTTAACATTAAAGTGCCTACTCAACCCTAAATATAGGGGCATGACCGCACCCCTATAATAATAACCACTAAAAGCATGTACTGGTGGGAGAGGGCCCTGTGCTTCCACCAACTTGCCCATTTCTGCCTAACAATATGCATCTGAGGATTCCTACTGGCCACTGAATGCTTGTAACAGTAATTTGTCCATATCTTGGGAACCATAACAGCTAGAAAAATAAATTCAAATGTCATTGTAACTGTGACAGTGAGTAGATCGTACGACAATCACTGGAAAGTCCATATCTCACATCGTTTCTGAGATATGGGCACCAAAAAGCACTGGACAGGCACTCTTTGAACCCTTGTGACAGTAATTTCACAATATCTCATGAACCATGCAACGGATGAAAAAAATTCCACTGCAGGCTTACTCTACAATTTCAAATCTTTTCCAGTGGCATAGATCACCTAAAGGTGATCTAAGCCATTTATAGAACAAAGTCTGTTTCTTGTTTTGTTTCTGAGATAACGGCACTGAAAGTCATGATACAGACTGCAATGTAATCCTATGGGAAAAATGTCAATTACATCAGTGAATATCTCTACAACCAATTAATTCCCCAACACCTAAACAGCATAGTTCACATCTCTATGACATTCCCTCAACACCCTACAAATTTCAAGTAAAAAGACCAAACTGTGATTGAGATATGGTCATCCCAATTTGGGCCATCTGGTCTTTCTCAGGGCCATCTGGTCTTTCTCATTAACATTGCAAAAAATACATTATATACATTTTCCCATAGGATATAATGGGAATTTCAAATTGTAATAACTTTTGAACAGATTAATATTTTTTCACCAAACAAATGATGGCATGTTCCTTTGGCCCAAGCTCTTTCTACATCCTAAGTTTCAGACAATAGACCACACGGTGTCCATGCAGCACCATGGACAAAAAATGTGCAAAAGTGGCGAAAAGTACATTTTTGGGTGATTCAATTCACAAAAACCGTATGTCCGACTGAAACACAATTGAGTTAATCAAGAGATCTACAATACCAGATTGTGCATTCTAAATTTCATGCAAATCCGTTGAACAGTTGCAAAGTTACTAACATGCAGAATTAGAGGTTTAATGTTAAAATGCCTACTCAACCCTAAATATAGGAGTGCGACTGCACCCCTATAACATAGTATACTGGTGCAGTAGCACCAGTATAGTTAGGGTTGAGTAAGCACTTTAATGTTAAACCTCAAATTTTGCGCGTCAATAACTTTGCCACTGTACGATGGAGTTGCCTGAAATGTTTCATGCATGGTCTGGTACCATATATCCCTGGATCTGACAAGTTGTGTTACGTTTGCATGTATGGTTGTGGAGCTACAGAATGCCAAAAAATGCAAAAAAATAGACTTTTTGTGTGTTTCTTTGCTTGTGTCCACAGCCCACACAATTTGTCTATTTGGTCCAAAATCTTCAGGGAAGATGCAGTCCGGTTCACAGATGTGCCTTTTGAAGATTTGGTGTAAAAATATTAAATCATTCAAAAGTTATTCAAAAAACAAATTTCCCATTATAGTCAATGGGGAAAAGATATATGTGTCTCACAAAAGTTTCGCAAATGCAATTTTATTTTCACAAATGGCCCTTTTACTTTTGTGCTGTGGCC
Organism: Neoceratodus forsteri; assembly: GCA_016271365.2. Lineage (NCBI taxonomy): Eukaryota > Metazoa > Chordata > Ceratodontiformes > Ceratodontidae > Neoceratodus > Neoceratodus forsteri. Next base: position 1,433,293,208 of record CM028131.1, on the reverse strand, counting down.
ATCTTGTTTTCAGTTAGTGAGAGAGAAAAATGCCTGGCATTTAAATTTGGGACACTTTAGGTAAACACCGACTGTTGGGTTTACTTAGTCAGGTCCTGAGGATGCCAGCCCTATCTTATTTGGGGGTAAACCCCCCAGACATATCATTTTAAACATCAGAGAAAAAATTATTTCATAAATCATGAAAGAAACTGCAGAAATACTTTTGCAAATGTGAAAGTTTCGTGCTACTTTTAGCTAAACTTTCGTGATTTGCTAAAGTATTTAAAAAAAAAACAGCAAATCTTTGCTATCACCCTGCAACTGAACGGTTGGGTCTTTTGGGCAGATATTTTCAGGGTGGCAAGCCCTGGTCCCACAGATGTGCTTTTTCATGGTTTGGTGCCAAAACATTCAAGGTGCCTAAAGTTACAGCGTTCTGAATTGAGAAATTCCCCATAGGATAACATTGCAGCGCCAGTGACACTTTTGGTACCTGTATCTCGAAAATGAAGTGAACTACGGATTCACCTATAGGTGAACTAATCTGCAGAAACAATTTTGGAAATCATAGATTATACCAGCAGTGGAATTTTTTTCCTACTTGCTACAGTTATGGAGATATTTGCCAAAACATGTTCCAAGGGTCCCAAATGTGCCTTTTCAGTGCATTTCAGTGTCCATATATCATAAACTATGCAACATATGGATTCAGTTGACACATATCATGTAGTCATCTCACTGTCATGATTACAGTGACACTTTAATTTTTTTTGTGGCTGCTATGGTTGCCTAGATATTGGCACATTACTTTTACAAGGTTCCCTTGCCCTATAGGGCTGCTGTATGGCTCCATACTTATGTGTGAGTGGGAGTTCAGGGCCCAGAGGGTCTGCACTCCCACATACACATACCATTATGCTAAAAATGGACAATGTGAAGGGAGCACAAGGTTTGGAGGGCCTGCACTCCCACTAACACATATTGTTTATCAGTTACCTTACACTTTCTCAAAGAGAAGGGAAATTCATTGCAAAATCTCTGTTAATGCATCAGTTAGGGTTAATAGCACAGCAACAAAAGTATGGAAATGTGAAGTTAGGTTCAAAACCCTAACTCCGCATCCCCCCACACAAACATGCAAGGCACATACAAGATTGTATAACACTATACCACTCCGTCACATCTGTAAGCACAATAATTACACTGTACTCATTTCACATAACACTATGTGATAAAAAAACAAATACAGTATGATCAACTCTATACTGCCAGCACAGTATGATGACACATTATTGCTGGCATTTCTTCTTCATACAATGAGACTTAGTTTGTACACATTTTCAAAATTTTAATTTATATGTGTCATAATTCAACAACTGGCTCACTGCAAGTATCGCTGCTACCACATAGGCATGTGGTAGCAGGACAGATAGACCTGACACATACACAGTACTTTTCAGATACTGCTCAGGTAGGAAACTACCACCATCACATGTTGTTATACTGCTGCTTTACCTGGAAATACTCATAAACAGAATGTTATGGTTAGCTTTGGATGTTACAACTGTTGCTTTTACATCTTACTTGTAAACTATACTACAAAAAATTACTTTTATAATTACTACCATTTGTTATCAGGACTGATGCACTGTATCAGAAAAAAAATGCAAACATCCATTGACTGTTGGTAGGCTTATACACATTCTCATTTCCAATAAACTGTGTGGCTAACATACTGTGTGTGTTTCATCACTTGTTAACTATTGAAATATGGGCATCTGCTTAAATCTTGTTATTGATTTTTGTAATGCAAAAATGCTTACTGTAGGTCATCACCCATGATTGTCCAGCATGTGTGTACCCCCAAGGCACTATGATGGCAGCAGAACTCATACAGTTGGTGGACTGTGATGATGGATGTGTCTTGTGATACATTTAGAGAGTTGTGTGTTACTTCTGTTACCGGAAGCTGCTTGTCACTAGTTAGCTGTGTTGCTGTGGCCCTTCCTTTGCTTGCATGTGTGGGGTTGGGGGGAATGCAGAGTTAATGTTTTGAACCCTAACATCACATTTCCGTACTTTTGTTGCTCTGCTATTAACCCTAACTGATGCATTAATGGAGTTTTTTGCAAGGAATATATATATATATATATATATATATATATATATATATATATATATTCCTTGATAGTCTAGTGGTCCAACTACCCCCTCTCACTTACATCTTTATTCATCGGAAAATATCACCTCCCCCCAATCAAAAAGCTTTTATTCAGCCCACTACACTGGTGGTCTTGTGGCCCCAAACACTTTGACCAGTGAAGCACCCTTCCCCCACAGTGTTGGCTGACATTCCTCCACCACTGGCCACTGTTTGACTGGCAGAGCCAACAGTTATATTGACTGACAGTGAGCTTTGGCTATGTGAGACAGAACAGACAGATGGTGGCTGATGGTGGCTGTGAGAGGTGGGTGAGTGCCAGACACCATCAGGGGTGACATCACTGGCTGGGGAGACACAACACCACCAGCAAGATAGGCAGCATAAAAAGGATGGTGATCAACGGTGGTTGTCATATCTACAAGAAATAATAATTAGGGGTGTGGGGTGGGGACCATTAGACTACCTGGGAATATTTAGAAACAGACAAGTGATCAGATATGGGGAGGTAGGGGTCACTACCCTACCGGGAAATATTCATAAACAGACTTATGGGTAATTGGCTGTGGGGGACTAGCAGACTATAGGAAAAGATTTAGAATCACATGTCTGGGTGATCATTGGGGGGTGAGAAGACCACTAGACTACAGGGACTGTGGTTATCTATACCAATGGGTGCCTTGGGGGTGCAATCTGAGTCTGCTCCTGTCCTGTACTAATGCCTTAATGGGATGCAAATAATTACATTGCTCCTTGCCAGTACTATGAGGTCATTTGCATGGGAATGTAGGAGTATGACAGATTGTTCCACATGAGCAGTCAACATTTGTGGGCCCTACCTGCTGCTTTGCTAGCACAATGTCACTTCCTTACTGGCCACATACCTAATATGGTAAGTAGGAGGTTGCGGTTTGCAGAAGCAACTGGGAAAGTGCCTGTTTCATTTGAATGACATTTTGGTACATGCCATTAGTGCTTGTTATGTGCTTTGGGCATGTTCCAATATATGAGTAATTCGCTTCAGGACTTCTTTGCTCCTGAAGCAAACATTTTGTGAATGCAGTCCATGATCTTTAAATATCCTGGCCCTTGTCTGCTTACTTTGCTACAGCACAGTATTATTCATTAGGAACAGTTTTAATGCAGAATTGCTGTTATTTGCCAACTCCCACACTCTACCTCAGTGAATGAATCACTACATTTACATTTGTAAGTTTTCTCAGTGGAACATAACCCTTGTCTCCTTACCTTAGTATTTTTAACTCTCTCCAGATATGCACATTGTTTGGCATGGTCTCATTTTGTATTAAACCAGCAGTGCAATGAAATCGGGCAAACATTTTGATCTACCTTTTCCATTATAAAAGATACAAGACATCTACCAGTTTTATTTCATTGTAAATATTCTAGATTCATCAAAATCTGAGTATTTTATCAATGTTTTCATTTAGTTTTTTTTTCTAGAAAAAAAGATTGCCACCACATTTGGCATCATAATAGCTTTATAGAGCTGGCAAGGATTAGGAGCAAGACAATCAAAAAATGCATGGTGCACAGCGCAGGAGGTACCGAGAAAAGTATGTTTGTCAGGTATGCCAATATTTTTATTATTTGTAGCTAAAACTAGTTTTTTGGGAACATAGTTTTCATTGTTCTGCTACTTCAATGCAAACAAATTATATTATAGTATATATCAATAATGTAAAACCTCCAAAACAGAATTTTTCCAGTCCTGTACGTAGACAAGTTTACAATCCATTTCTGAATAGTGGCTTTTGATAAGAGATGTTCAAATAGTGCATCATGGACTTATGATATTCATTAATGGATTTCTCTGGAATCTGAAACCGGGTGGCTTTACCTTGATAATAAATTTGAGCTGATGTCTCAAATAATGTGCACGTTAATGGCCTAGATACAGTAATGCCCAGCATCATTGTTCATTTGAATTTCCTTCTTTTTCATGCTTCATTTGTCCACCTACTTGTGGGCAGCCCACTTCTGGCATCTTCTCTGCAGACCCATCACCCACCCACCCCAGGACTTGCTTCCACCTCTTGTACCTTGATGGATGGGTGCCTAGCTGGGTGATGCAGAGCCTGCAGAGCACAAGCCATCATCCTGCTTGCTCAGGTCATTTTCCAGTAGTCTGTTTTTTCTTCCACAGGCTGGCATGCATGCTATGGTGCATAAATACTGCTTGAAGATGCAGTGCTCCTCAGCAACCTGCATCCAGCCAACCAGGAAGGGACCACTGCGACACCACCCAGCTTCTGCTAGGTGGTGATCAAGCAGTGGGTCACTCTGCTCCCCTCCCTGAAGGAGGAGAGCTGGTGTAGGATGCTCAATCCCCTTTCCCCAGCCATCCTCCAGCAACCAGTTTGTTCCCAAATCTGGGACACTGGTATGGTTGGCGGTGAGGTTCCCTGCCTTAGCTTGCCATACCACTAAGATGGCTACATTTGAGTTGCTTACTGAAACATGAGATGCTTTCTTGGATCCAAGCTCAGGTATTTTTACCCCCCACTAGACCAGCTTTGGCAGCTGTTTCCATTCAAGGGGTTCCAATATGCTCAGTCATTAGAAGTTGTCCTCACTGTAGGGAGCTGGGGATCCTGAAAAGGTATGTGAATAGGTGATGTTTCATCCATGGGAAAATGTCGGAGAGGGTCCAATACAGTAGGTTGTGTGAGGACAAAAAGATGCTCTGGGAAAAACTTGGACCAAGACAGGAACGCTACCTGTCTGATTCCAGTCCCAAGTTCCCAGCCTAATACCAACAACAAAGTGGCTGGAGGGGCATCTGACTCTGTTCTTCCCATAAGAGCAGCTTCATATAACACCAGGTCAATGGGGAATAAAACCTCAGTGATAGAGGGTTTAATTGTGGACTCCTCAGCTGACTGGATATGTATGAGCCTGGGTAGGGGACGACTCTGGTCCTGTATTAGAGGAGTCCATTCCAGTCCAGTATTTATTCAGTGGTTCATTGTCTGAGATGGGAATGCAGGTGGTTGGGGGGTCCATTTGCTTTAGAGCCACTCTGGAAGGAAGGAAAACAGGAAAGAACACGTTGTTTGAATGCATGACAGCAAATGGTGGTACATGTACAATGCAGACTCAACAGACTCCATGTTTTCTTCTGCCTGCAAAATGCCTTTGTTTATATGTTGGCCAGGTGCAGGTTGCAGAATCATCCTTATTTCCCATTCTCTGGGGAATGGGAATGAATTCTTGCAGGAACTGACAGATTTCATGGCTGACCCTTTGATGGTCTCCCCTAAGCTGTTGGCATTGAAGGCAATGTATTGCCTGGGTGAACAATGCCTCACTTTTTGGACATTTCCTCAGGTTGATGACATTACTAGACTGGCAGTTGCCTTCAGACACCACTAGCAAAGCCATGCCTTGGACTTGGTACTTTCATTAGATTTTTGATATTTGCAGTATCACATGGCAGATAATGACTCATTAGTCGATTACAATGGCACTAGGTCAAGATGCCAAATGAAGGAACTATGTGATCAAGCACCACACAGTAAAAAATGGCACCGACAACAGCACCCAGGAAACATGCCACATATAATAACAGCCCCAATGGTAGTGGTCCAAAAAACACATGGAGGACCACTACCGCAGTGAATAAAAAACAAGAAACATATGTTTTTGCAAGGGGCGCCTCCCTCTGCACCTCTTGACAAGGGGAAGGGGGTTCAACCACCACACACCCAATTATAAAATAAACTCCATAGGAGGTGGAACTCGGGGACAGGGAAAATCTTGGAGGGGGGGCACACAAAACACAACAGTCAGGGAACAAAACAAAATAGAAAATATAAAAAATTTGGAGCTCGGGAACAGAACCTGGGTCTCCAAACACCCGCTGCTCTTTATGCTGGTGCCTTAGCCTTTCCACCACAGAAGCGGCTCACCCAGGCACATCACTTTCACTGACTTGACTCCATCTTCCACTGTGCTTGAGAGTGACAAAGGTATTGATAACTAACATGCGCTATTCTACCCATCACTGTCAAGCAATACCTGGTTTTTGAAGCCCGGTTTTGCCTGAGCTATTGTTGCAACACTGTATTGACCGGTTACCATTTGGACTGCACATTTCCTACCTAACACCTGAGGTCAGACTACAGTAATAGGTCTTGTTGCCCTTCCAGTGCTTGACTGTTCCCCTATCCTGGCTGTCCATCCTCCCCCCTTAGGCCTATCCTATCCATATTTGAACCTGTTTACTGTTTGGCTTCTACCACTGATTTTGGTAGACTACTCCAGATATCCACCATGCTGTCTTTCAAAAGGTATTTCCTAACAGCCCATTTGAAACTTATCCCCACCAACCTCCACCATTTATCCCCAACTGCTGTATTTTTAATTCTGTGATCATATCACTGTAGTCGATCATGTTGATACCCCTCGAGAAAGTGTAGGTCTCAGTCATGTACCCTTCTCCATTCAGGCCTCAGATAGTACATGTTCAGGTTCTCCAGTTTCTCCTCATACAGAGGAGCTGGCCATGATGCAAACAATACTTCAGTAACCAAAGCAGTTCCAACAGAATTCAATCCCTTTTGTCATGCAGTAACGGGAGGCACTGCATTGTATCCTGGCCTGCTCCACTATACACCATATCCTCCCATGCTACTCTGGTATAATTTTCATTGGTCTCTTCTTAACCTTATTCAAGTTTTCTCTGTCCTTCTTGAGGTCATGACAACACAACTGGAACAGCAGTCTAAATGCCATCTCACCAGGGACCAGTAGAGAGACATGATCACCTTCTCTCATCTACTTGTGAACACCCTATCTATACACACCAGCATTCTGCTTGCCCTCCCTTATGCTTTTCTACTTTGGGCCAATGAATTAAAAGTTGTTGCTGATGGGGGTAACAGTGGGGGAGCACCTGGGGAACAGTGACCACCAGTCATTGTGGTTTGAAATCACAGAAAGAGCAGAACCAAACCACACAAAAACACGTATCCTGGATTTTAGGGGGGGGCAGACTTTGGGAAAATGGGGAGATACTTGAAAGAGGCATTAGGGGGAATGGGGCAGGAATCAGGGGTTGAGGAACAGTGGGCAGTATTTAAAATGGGGATTACAAGAGCAACAGAATTATGCATTAAGCAGGTTAAGCAAGAGGAAAAGGAAGAGGAGACCATCATGGTTTTCCAAAGAGGTAGCAAAGAAAGTGAAAGCCAAAAAGATTGCATTCAGGCAATACAAAAGACACAGGCAGAAGGAGATAGGGAGAAGTACCCGAGAAGCAAAGGGAGGCAGGAGGTCAGTAAGGAAGCCAAAGGTCAGACAGAAGAACACATTGCAAAATCAGTGGGTAGAGGGACAAAACCTTTACAGGTACATAAGTGAAAGAAAGGCAAAGGAGGGATAGTGAGACTGAAAGGGAGGATGGGGCCTCGTGGAGGATGACAACAGTAAAGCTGACATATTGAACAGGTATTTCTGCTCAGTCTTTACTGAGGAAGAGGAGGGTAATGGGTCTGAAGGGAGTACAAGGGGTGAGAATGGTGTAGAAATGGACACAAGTCCCTTTACACGAGAAAGGGTCCTGAAGGAACTGGAAGTAATAAGAGTTGATAAAGCAATGGGGCCAGATGAGGTGCACCCTAGGGTCCTTAAAGAACTAAGAGAGGTGGTGGCTGAACCTCTGGCTATCCTGTTTAGCTGATCACTGGAAACAGGGAATGTACCCAAAGACTGGAGGATAGCAGATGTAGTCCCCTTATACAAAAGTGGGAACAAAGAGGAAGCGGGGAACTACAGACCAGTCAGCCTCACCTCGGTAGTGGGGAAGATCATGGAAGCACTACTGAAGGAGAGATTGGTGGAACATCTGGTTGTCAATGGACTACAGGACCCAAAGCAGCATGGTTTCACCAGGGGGAGGTCATGTCAGACCAGCCTTGTTGAATTTTTTGACTGGGTGACTGGGTGACTAGGGAAGTGGATCGGGAGGGCAGTGGACATGGCCTATCTGGACTTCAGCAAGGCCTTTGACACTGTGCCACATAGAAGACTATTACACAAACTGGGAAATATGGGTGTGGGCAGGACAGTAGTGTGGTGGGTAGGTAACTGGCTGGGTGGCAGGACACAGAGGGTGGTGGTAAATGGCTGTCACTCCACAGAGGGAAGAGTGACTAGTGTACCACAGGGATCAGTGCTGGGACGGTCCTATTCAACATCTTCATCAGTGACATTGCGCAGGACCTAGAAGGCAGAATTTCACTGTTCATTGATGACACAAAGCTCTGTAATAGAGTAGACACACCAGAGGGTGTAGACAGAATGAGAAGGGACCTGCAGAAACTTGAAGAATGGTCAGGGTTTGGCAGTTGAAATTCAATGCAAGGAAGTGCAAGATAATGCATATGGGGCACAAAACCCTGGCACAATATATCAGTTGGGGGTGAGGATATAGCACCACTAAGCAGGAAAGGGATATTAGATGATCATCTCTGATGACCTCAAGGCAGGGAAACAGTGTGACAAGGCAGCAGGTAAAGCAAATAGGATGCTGGGATGCATAAGCAGGGGCATCACCAGCAGGAAAAGGGAGGTCATAATTCCACTATACAAGACACTAGTGAGGCCCCACCTGGAGTACAGTGTACAGTTCTGGAGACCTTACCTACGTAAGGACATAGGCAGGGTAGAGAAGGTTCAGAGGAGGGCAACAAAGATGGTGCATGGTTTGCATCACAAGTCCTATGAGGACAGGTTGAAGGAACTGAACATGTACTCCCTGGAGGAGAGGAGGGAGAGAGGGGATATGATAGAGACATACAAGTATCTTACTGGGAGGAACAGGGTGCAGGAATACACTATTTTTAAGCGAAAAAGATGCTCCAGGACTAGAGGGTATGGGATGAAGCTGGAGGGAGGACGATTCAGAGGAAACATGAGGAAGAATTTCTTCACAGAATGGATGGTGGACAAATGGAACACCCTGCCAGAGGAAGTGGTGGGGGCTGAAACAATCATGGGATTTAAGAATGCATGGGATAGACATAAAGGAATTCTGGAGGTCAGGGGTAAGGGGCAACAGACTTCTAGGAAAACATAAACTGAACTTACAAGCTCAAATGGGCAGACTGGGTGGGCCATAGACCCTTATCTGCCGACACTGTCTATGTATCCATGTATCTATGTATCTATGATGACTGCCAGTCCCTTTCTTCAGTAGTCCTAGCCATTCACAGTCCCCAATCCAATAGTCAATTTTTAGTTTTTTCCTGCCAATATACACAATCTTACATTTCTTAGCAATGAATTTAAGTTGCTACACCTTAGACCACTTCCACAGCTTTTCTAGGTATCTTTCCAAACTCATTATTTTCTGTTTTGTGTCTGGTCTACCTCAGATTTTGGTGTCATCTATAAAGAGACAGACCTTGCTTTGAATACCCTCTGCTACAGTATGTCTCATATGAAGATAATGAACAACACTGACAACAGGATTGATCCCTATGGCACACCACAAATAACCACTCTGAGTCTCCAGGATTCACTTTTAACTACCATCTTCTATTCCCTGCTTCACAAAAATCCATTCTCAGTCCATCTGGTGAGTATGTTCCCAACCCCCAGGTCTCCCAGCTTTTTAACCAGCCTTCCGTGCAATAGAAAAATGAAGGTTTTGCTGAAATCCAAGAACAGCACATCAAATGCTTGTCACCCATCCACTGCCTTTGTAACCCAATTAAAAAAATTGATTAGGTCAGAATGAGATGTCCTTCCTGCTACAAATCCACATTGCCTCTTGTCCTGTTGTCTGTTAGCCTCCAAGAACTCCACCAGAGACTCCATTATGATGGTTTCCAGCAGCTGCTCCTCTATCCAAGTCAGGTTTACTTTCCCAGGTCATCTCTGTTCCCACTCTTGTGGAGTGGTACCACATGCTAGCCTCTAGTCCAATGGCTACCCTCCAATCCACTGGCATGACCACTGTTTACCTGGAGCAGTTTAATAGAGCAGCCAGTGGTGCAACAGTGTCTAACTCACCTCTCTCCACTATAGAGTGCACACTGTTTGGTCCCAGCAATTAATTCACTTTCAGGACCTTGAATCCCCAAAACACTTTTTTTCTGATGCCATTCCTACCCCAGGCGCACTTCCTTGTGCCCCCTCAGGCACTCATTCCACAATCTAGGAGTGGTCTTTGTCATTCACTTTAAATATTTAACAAAAATATTCAGGATATACAGTGTCCATTTCTGTTGTCATCTGTCTTACAGTCACCTCTTCCCACTGTTCAACCTGACAATTTCCTCTTTTGTTTTCCTCTTTTCCTTAACATAATGAAAGAAGGCTTTCTCTTCCTCCCTGGCCCCTCTCACAGTTCCTAGCTCTGTATCAGCCTTTACCTTCCTTGCTGTTATGTTGGCCTATTTTAACTTTATAAATATTCTTCCCTATTGCTCTCATTCTTCGCTCCTTTGTACTTCTGGAATGCTGTCCTCATAGCTCTAGCCACCTCCTCTACTCTTGGTAAACCACACTAGCATTCTGTACCTTCTCTTCTTACCCATGTGCCTCCTGTAGATATTGATCACTTCAGCTACTCCCTCTTAATCTTACCCCCATTTGACCTCCACCCCCTCCGCCCTCCCTTTGTCTGCAAACTCTTTTGCTGAGCAGCTCACCCATTTTCCCAAAATCTACCCTTCTAACATCTAGAACCATCATTCTCAAGCTGGAGTGATAGATCTCCAGACCAATCTAAAGCACAATGAATTGTTGACCTCATTGGCTCCATTACCATAACATCTCCAATGAAATTCCCGCTAGTGAGTACCAGATCCAGGATACCCACTCCCTGGTAGGTTTCATGACCCATTGCACAGGAAAGCAATCCTGTAGGACCTCTACACATGCTTGACTACCGATAATATTGGCCCCTGGGATTGCCAATCTTTGTTTGGTAGAATCAGGTCTTACATTAGTAGTACCTCCATCTTTTCTGGTTGTTTGGTAATTTTGTTCCCCAGTGCTCTGTCTTTGTCCTACATTTGACTAGGTGATCAGTACCCTATGTCTACCTTTTTTTTAACCCCCTTGATGTCAGCTGCACCTGGGCTGACTCTATGTCTTCCTCATCTCCCATTAAAGCATTTAAAGTGGCCTTAATGCCTTCTTTTAAAAACAGGACTTACACAAACTCCCTTTACCTTTCCCTTGTGCTTTCTACAGATGGTTCAGTAAAGTTCCAGTCATTGTGACTGGATGCCCAAGTTTCAGTTTTTTTGATTATGTCTAATTGAGCCACCACTATTTCCCAGTGAAGCTTCTCCACCTTGTTTCCTAGGCTTTGGCATTTAGGCAAACCGCTTTCAATGACCTCTGTTCAGATCGAGTGTGTGGCCCGCCAGCATGGCCACACACTCAATCTGGTGTTCAAGCTGGGTCTTGGTATTGATAACCTCATGATTTATTGGGTCACTTGGTCTGATCACTGTACCGTGGAGTTCATGTTTGGGGCCCCTCAGTAGTTCCCCCCATGGAGATGGCCAGGTATCACCCTTTAAGGGTTGTGTACCCTGAGGGACTGTTGGCACTAGTTGACCTAACTCAGGTTGACGCAGCATGTGCAATTGGTTCCGGAGAGGTGGAGGCCACTTATAATAGGATGGTCTCCGAAGCTCTGGATGCTCTCACACCAGTTCATATATGACCCAGATCTTCTCACTTGAGGTACCCCTGTTTGATGGGGACCTCAAGGTGATGAAGATCAAGGGTTGGAGGTTGGAGCACTGCTGGTGGAGGACCCAGCTGGAAGCCATTAGGCTGGCCCTATGTGCTCACTATGCTGAATACCAGGGGCAATGTCCCTTAAGAAGGCAGAATTCCTGTCCGGGAAATTGCTGTGGGGAAAAACAGACCATCTCAGATATTTTGGACTGTAGACATGCTTCTTCACCCTGCCTGCAACCAAAAAAGGTGTTGTCATCCACCCTGTGACAGGAGTTTGCTCTGTTTTTCTCCAACAGAGTGTTGGCCATCTGGTTGGCAATCCTGCCACGGAGGCATTCACCTCATAGTGGTTGGGCTGGGGGTCTTAGAGGCACTCCACCTGTCTGGGAGGAGTTTAGGTCAATGGAAGTGTCTGAAGTGACTAAGGTGATCTTAGAGCTGAAGCACACTTCCTGTGAACCGGCCCCGATGCATTTCTTAATGGGATGTGTCAAGACTGGTGGCCCAGTATTCACCAAGACTGCCAGGTGTTCGAAGGTGGTTGGGGGTCCTCCCTGTGGTTTTGAAAGAAGTGCTGGTGAGGCCCCTCCTTAAGAAACCTTCCTTCAACCCTGACATCCTGGTGAATTACTGTCCTATCTCCAACCTGCCCTTTTTGGGCAAGCTTGTTGACAAGTTAGTGGCACAACAGCTTGAGGATCATCTGGTGTCCACAACATCTATGATCCATTTCAATCAGGTTTTCAGGCCAGACATAACACAGAAACAGCGCTAGTGAGGGTGCATAATGATCTGCACAGGGCTAGAGATAGAGGAGATGGATCAGGTCTTGTTCTTCTCAGTCTCTCTTCAGCCTTTGACACTGTGGATGACGTTGTGCTTCTTGATTAGCTGTGAGTTTTGTGGACTCACTGGTACTGTTATCAGATGGTTTGAGTCCTATCTCTCAAACAGGGTGCAGCGGGTGGTGATGGGGAATTTCTCTCCTTCCCCAATGCCCCTGTTTTGTGGAGTGCCACAGGGCTCGATCTTGTTGCTGATGCTGTTCGCAGTATACATGCTTCCCCTGGGTGAGATCATTCGACAGTACAGCAAGGAGTTTCACTGTTATGCATTTGATACCCAACTGTACTTGTCTTTTGTCCCTGGAACATCAGGAACTGTCGATGTGCTTAACAACTGTCTGGCTAAAATCATGACTGGATGGCTTCTAGATGGCTGAGACTTAACTCAGTCAAGATGGAGGTTCTAGTGATCAAGCCTGATCTCGGACATTATGGGTTGCCACCAGGAGCTGATGCAGGGAGTTTCCTGGGATCTGCTCCACTGATGCCTTCCCCGATGGTGTAAAATCTGGGCATGATCCTTGATAACAGATTGACTTTCGAAGATCAGGAAGTTATACTGTACAAAAAATTATAATAAAGCAAATTTTTTAAAAATCAATGAATACTTACAAAACATAAACTGGGAATCTAATCTTCTTAATTGTACAACACAACTTTTTAAAAACATTGTACATTATTTGGAAAATACCTTTATTCCATCTAAGAGGAAATTTAATAATAAAGGAAAAATCCCCCCTTGGTTCAACAGGACAATTAAAAATCAGATTAAAATAAAAATTAAACTTTTTAGGAAACTTAAGAATAGTTCTGTTCCATTTAAAACTACTCTATTACATAAATACAGACTATCTGTGAAAAACTTAAAAAAATCTATTAAATTGGCAAAAAATAAACAAGAATTTAAACTAGCTCACACAAAAGACTGTCACAAATCTCTTTTCTCCTATATAAATAGTAAAAAAGGTGTATCAAGGACCGCTGGTCCCATTATAACAAATAGCTGTTCTCTATCTGATATAGAAACCTCAAATCTCTTTAATAAGTACTTTTCTCCTGTCTTCTCTCAAAAATCACCTATTAGTACATTTAAAGTTCACCATGTAGATTATCATAGGTTATATCCAACTGTCATTATATAGGCTATCAAAAAACTAAAAAAAAATACTAGTCCGGGCCCAGACGGTATTCATCCATGGTTTCTGATCGAAACCTCTATAAATATTTTTATACCTTTGTCAATTATCTTCAACAAATCCTTACAAGAAAGCATTGTACCAAATGATTGGCATTCAGCAAAAGTTACTCCCATATTTAAAAAAGGCAATAGAGGTTCTGTGCAAAATTATCATTCAATTAGCCTGACCTCAGTGGCAGGTAAATTAATGGAACAAGTAATGAAGTCTCTAATAGATCAAGATTGTAAAAAATTAGGAATTTATGATTCAAATCAGCATGGGTTTACTCCCATGTATTCCTGCACCACCAATCTGATATCTTTTTACAATAATATAAGTACTCTACTAGATGTGGGTATCCCTACTGATGTAATTCTTTTGGACTTTAGTAGAGCTTTCGATAAAGTCTCACATGATAAACTCATTACTAAAATGCACAGTCTAGGTTTGTCACCTGATATTTTCAACTGGACTTTAAACTGGTTGACAAATCATTCTCAGAAAGTCAGAATTAATGATATCTTGTCTGATTCGGGTAGTGTGACAAGTGGTGTACCACAGAGGTCGGTCTTGGGACCAACAGTGTTTAATCTCTTTATCAGTGATTTACAAACAGGGCCAAATAACTTAATGGTTAAATCTGCAGACGATACTAAATTGGGGAGGCAAGGTTAATAATCAAGAAAATATTTCTGCATTAAAGAAGGATTTGGAAAAATTAACACTTTGGGCAAATGAAAATCATATGCAGTTTAATCAAGACAAATGTTTAGTAGTGCATTTCAGTGTAAATAATCCAAAAACGATATATTATATAAATGGAATACCATTTACATAGAAACATAGAAACATAGAATTTGACGGCAGATAAGGACCACTTGGCCCACCCAGTCTGCCCATTTCCCTACCTAATGGATAAGCTGCAGATCTTATTTAACCAGCAGCCTATTTCTTCCTACCCCCATCCCCTAAAATTGCCTTATGACAGTCCAAAGCATGCTTGAATTCCACCACTGTTTTTGACTCCACAACCTCCTCTGGAAGGCCGTTCCATGCATCCACAACCCTCTCTGTGAAAAAATACTTACTTAAATTACCTCTGAGCCGCCCCTCTAACTTCAAATTGTGCCCTCTTGTTCTTGCACATCTCTTTTTTTGAAAGATGCTACCCTCTTGGACTTTGTTGATTCCCTTGAGGTACTTGAAAGTTTCTATCATGTCCCCCCTCTCCTTCCTTTCCTCGAGGCTATACATATTAAGCTCCTTAAGTCTCTCTTCATATGTATTCTGGTACAGACCCTGCACCATTTTAGTTGCCCTCCTCTGGACAGCTTCCATCCTGTCTATGTATTTGCGGAGATTGGGTCTCCAGAACTGCACGCAGTACTCCAGATGGGGTCTCACCAGCTGTCTGTACAGAGGGATAATAACTTCATGTTTTCTACTGGTGATGCCTCTCCCTATGCATCCCAGTATCCCCCCAGCCCTACTTGCTGCCCTCTCACATTGCTTGCCCACCTTTAGGTCATCTGATATGACTACCCCAGGTCCCTTTCCATTTTGTTGTTGTTAGTTTCTCACCCCAATTGTGTACTCTTCCCTGGGTTTTTGTTTCAGGTGCATTATCTTGCACTTCTTAGCATTGAATCTAATCTGCCATACATTTGACCATTCCTCTAACCTTGCCAAGTTCCTTCTCATCCTTTCCACCCCACCTTGTGCATCAATTCTGTTGCAGATCTTTGTGTCATCTGCAAAGAGACATACTTTTCCTTCCAGTCCCACTGCAATGTCGCTTATAAAGACATTGAAGAGGACCAGTCCTAATACTGAACCCTGCGGTACCTCACCAGTAACCCCCCTTTCTTCAGAGTGGACTCCATTTACTATTACTCTCTGTGTCCTATTCTCCAGCCAATTCTTTACCCAGACTGTCATCTTGGGACCCACTCTCAGGCTGGCTAACTTGTATATTAATCTTTTGTGTGGACTATGTCAAATGCCTTGCTAAAGTCTAGGTAGGCCATGTCCACAGCCCTCCCTGATCTACTACTTTGGTCACCCAGTCAAAGAAATCTATCAGATTTTGTCTGGCATGACCTTCCACGCTGAATCCATGCTGCCTTGGGTCCCAGTGCCTCTAGCCTCTAGATACTGACAATTCTTTCCTTCAGAAGTGATTCCATCATTTTCCCTATCACTGAGGTTAAACTAACAGGTCTGTAGTTTCCTGCTACTGCCTTGCTCCCACTTTTGTGAAGGGGAATCACATCTGCCCCTCCTCCAGTCCTCGGTACCACCTATCCTCCCATGATTTGTTAAAGAGGATAGTCAGTGGTGTCACTAGTTCTACCCTTAGTTCTTTTAGAATTCTGTGATGAATCTCATCAGGCCCATTGCTTTGTCCACCTTTCAGTTTTAAGAGTTCTTCAGAACCCTTTCTTCTGTAAATGGCTGGTATCAACTTCTGTATCCAGAGTGTTTTTATTGTTTGTTTTAGGTACTTCCTCTTCATTTGTAAATACTGAGCAAAATATTTTGTTTAGTATCTCTGCCTTTTCACAGTCACCCTCTGCCCACCCTCCCTCCCTTTATTAAGCCTCACTATCCCTCCCTTGGTCTTCCTTCACTCCCTGATGTACCTATAAACGGTTTTATCCCCTTCTTAACTGAGTAGCTATCATTTCCTCAGTTTGGGCCTTTGCTGTTCTGAATGCCTTCCCAGCTTCCTTTTGCTTCAACTGATACAGTTCTTGTCCTGCTCCTTCTGTGATTCCTTGTATTTCCTGAATGCTTTCTTTTCTCTTGAACCTTCACTGACACTTCCTTTGAGAACCATAGTGGTTTCTTATATCATTTTGTTTTGTTTATTTGCTTCACACAAAGGCTTGTTACCCTGTGATGGCAGTTTTATTATTCCCATTGTTCTTCCACCCTCCTTCCTGCCCATTTGCTAGTGCATTCCTTAGGCACTCACCCATTTTGGCAAAGTCAACCCTCCTAAAGTCCAGTACTTTTACCTTTGTATGGCTTGACTCTATTGCTGTGTTTATTGTGAACCATACTGTTTGATGGCCGCTAGTTCCCAGATGGCTACCCAATTCTACATCTGTAATCCTCTCTCCATCTCCGTTTGAGAGAACCAGGTCTAAGATTGCTCCCTCTTGAGTGTGTTCCAGTACTAGTTGTCTAAGGCATGCCCCCTGTAGGGCATCTAGAATAACCCCACTCTTTGAAGTGGCTGCTGCAACTGCACTCCAGTTAACATCTGGCATATTCAGATCACCCATCAGCAATACCTCCCCTTTTTCTGCCATTCTATGTATACTTTCTATCATTTTCTTGTCCATTTCCTCCCCCTGAGAGGGGGGTCTGTATACAAGCCCTGTGTAGATTGTGGTGCCATTGCCTGTCTCCAAATTGACCCACAGTGCTTCTTCTCCTCCCTGTTTACCCTTTTGTTCTGTTGCTTTGATTTCTTCCCTTATGTAAAGAGCTATTCCTCCTCCTCTTTTACCCTCCCTGTTCCTCCTGTAGATAGTGTATCCTGGTATGTTAACGTCCCAGTCATGGTTTTGTGTGTACCATGTTTCTGTGACTGCCACAATATCCAGATGTTCCTCCTCCATCAAGGCCACTAATTCAGGAAGCTTGTTACCCAGACTATGGGCATTGGTACTCATTGCTCTCCATTTTTGATCGCTTACCTCTGTTGCAGCATCCCCCACTGACCTTTCTACCTCGGTCTTTTTCTCATTTAGTACCTTGTTTTGTAGGGAGAGGCTGGGATTTTCCTGCTGCTTATCAGTGCCTCCCCTTGACTAGTTTAAAAGCTTGCCAATGAAGCATTTAAACCGATTGCTCAAAAGACTTGTTCTCTTCCTGGACAGATGCAGACCATCCTGCCAGTATAGGCTGGTGTCCCTCCAGGTGGAACCCCAGTCCCCAATGAAGCCAAACCCCTGTGCTCCACAGCATTTTTTCAATCATTCATTAAACTGCATGGTGCAAAGTACCTCGCCTCACCCATGCGACATTGACAGGCAGTACCTCTGAGGCTGATGTCAGGTGCTACTGGTCTTAAGCCTCCCCAACTCTACAAAGTCCTCCTGCACTGCTCTAATCTCATGATGAGCCAAGTCATTTGTCCCTAGGTGGACAACGACATCCAGCTCAGACTCCCATGCAGCTGTTCTCGTGATCCTGAGGATGTGCTTCCTGTCCCTCCAAGCCATGGCACCAGGCAGGCACCTTACTTCAGTTTTCCGTGCTCCCCCCAGTTCTATCCCCCTAATAATTGAGTCCCCCACCAGGAGCTATTTCCTTTCCCTGTGGTGTCCTCTGCTTCCTTCCTGTGGGCCTCCCTTGTGACAATTGTCCTCAGCCTCCTAAGTCTCTTCTGTGGGTGCATCCATAGGGGGAGCTATGCTCCCCCAGAATGGTGTATGGATTGTGGAGTTGAACAACTGACTGGGTGTGCCTCTGTTCCACCATCCTCACCCTCCCTGAGCCCACTGTGGTCCAACTGCTGTGTTTTCTTTGCAACCTCTGAGGTAATGGTGGTGGATCTGGTGCTCCCTGGATGGGGGAGGTTCCCTTCCTACTGTCCAGTGTGGCCTGGGGGAAGGTTCCCTTACTACTGTCCAGTGTGGCCTGAAGACGGGCAACTTCCTCCCTCAGGGCAGAGAGTTGTCTGCAAATAGGGCAGCATCTCAGCCTCCAGAAAGAATCCCAGAAGACTGCTGCCCCACAGCCATCACATTGCACTACTCCCCACATGTTTATCTACTTTTTGTGTGTGTGTGTGTGTGTGTGTGTGATTGGTTTGTTATATAGAAATATATATATATTATACAATGTGTATGCTTATATTGTCAGTGCAGTGTGCTAGAGAGGATATGACAGTGATATGCACCTTGCACTCTTGAAGAAATGATGTCAGAACCCCAGGTATAAAGGAACTATTTCCCGGGGTGGGTGGAGTGAGGTGTGGGCATGGGTTGGGCCTAAACTGTTCCCTCATGAAACAATCAGCTAAAAGCTTTGACCCACAGCTGCGATGAGTGCCTTCCTGTCAGCAAGATGCCCTACACAACAATTTGACAGAGAAAATACCCTGCTAATCAAACAGAGAAAAATCCAGACATCCAAGTCAGACACAGGTAAACCTTCCCAGCCCCAAAACAGCCTGGTGATTTGTGCTCTGAAAGCAGTCAGCCCCAAAATAAGTCAGCTGTGCACCAGGACAGACACAGTAAACAGCATTCTGTCCCTCAGTTTTTAAACTCTTCCTGCACAGAAAATCTTAACAATTGTAACAAAAGTAAAGCAAGATCCACCTCCCTCTGTTGCTTGAAAGACTTTCTTTCCTGATAATTCTAAGTTCCTTATTTTACCTTTCAGTTAGAAGTAGCCTCCACCTGCAGAATATCTGCTACAAACCGAAGACAATTGTAAGGTTCACCTTCCTCTGTTGTGAGCACAACTTGCTTTTTTGCAAATCTTATGTTCAGTATTGCAGCTTCCAGCCAGAGGTAACTTCACCTGAAGAATATTAGCTGTTCTGATGAATTTGCTATAAAACACTTGCTTATAATACTGTTGTTCTCAGGTCTGTAAGACTCTTCCAAAGCTATTGGCTGATAAGTAGCTATGAAGTAAGCACTTTCTGACACAGTCTGGCCTGGCCTTTTAAGGCACACACAGATAAACACAAAAAACACTTTCCACCCCCTGGGGCACTGTCTGGGTCAAATATACAGCCTGTACCTGCACTTACTTCAGGACTTATGACAAATTCTTAGCCCAGGGTTTAAACTCTTCCTGCACTGAAAATCTTAACAATTGTAACAAAGGTAAAGCAAGATCCACCTCCCTCTGTTGCTTAAAAGACTGTCTTTCCTGATAATTCTAAGTTCCTTATTTCACCTTTCAGTTAGAAGTAGCCTCCACCTGCAGAATATCTGCTACAAACCAAAAACAATTGTAAGGTTCACCTTCCTCTGTTGTGAGCACAACTCGCTTTCTTGCAAATCCTATGTTCAGTATTGCAGCTTCCAGCCAGAGGTAGCTTCACCTGAAGAATATTAGCTGCTTGCATGACCAACAGACTTTTGAGGCAAATAAAATGCACTTTTGTTAATCACCCTGAACAATGCCTTATCCCATTGTATAGGGCATACATTAGACAGTATCTAGACTATGGCTCCCCTTTCTGGAATCCAAACCAAAAAAAAGACATAGCATTTCTTGAACAGGTTCAAAGAAGAGTAACTAGAATAATTCCAAGATTAACAAACTTGGATTATCAGAACAGATTAAAAGCTACTGGTCTCTTCTCTCTTCAGACTAAAAGATTAAGAGGTGATATGCTTATGGTTTTTAATTTAATAAATTCACCAGAACTAATGGAAAAATGTGGTCTAATACTCTCCAAAAGGAGACATGTTCTGAGACTGCATAATAAACAGCTTGAAGTAAAAACTTATAAAACCAGCAAAAGGGGAAACTTTTTTCCACTAAGAGCATCCATTGTATGGAACACCTTGCCACAAGAATTGGTAGAGGCAACTAGTGCCACTGTCTTTAAAAACAAATTAGATGTTTGGTTGAGGGATAATAGATAAATAATGTCCCACATAGTGTGGGAAACAGTCTCGATGGGATCTGGCCTTCTTCTGTTCTTTCATACCAAGTAATACCAAATAACTAATCAGGTGTCATCTGTTATCAGTAGTGTTTTTTACCATATGTGGAACATTGTCCAAATTAAACCCCTTGTTCCATCTGAGAACCTGCTGACACTGGTGCATGCCTTTGTGGCTTCCAGGCTTGACTACTGCAACTCTCTGTACTTTGGGGTCATGGGAGGGACCTTTTGCAAGCTTCAGCTAGTGCAGAATGCTGTGGTCCGGTTACTGACGGGCCTCTCTAGGTCCAGTCATGTCACCCTGGTCCTGCGGGCTCTGCACTGGCTGCCGGTCAGGTTCTGGGTCCTTTTCAAGGTGGTTCTTTGCAACTTTAAGGCTCTATATGGACTGAGTCCTGGTTACCTGTCAGACCTCCTTACACCGGTGACCTCTGCTCATTCCCTCCGCTCCTCTTTGAGGAGCCTCCTGGATGTTTCCAGGGTTTGGCTCAAGACCTCAGGAGATCATGCATTTACTGTCTCTGGGCCAACCCTGTGGAACTCATTACCACCTTCAGTGTGGGAGATCTCCTTGGTTGAGGTGTTCAAGTGGAGGCTGAAAACTAACCTCTTTGTCCTGGCTTTTCCAGAGTCCATCCTGCTCTAGTCCCCTTATATGACAGTCTGAAAGTCTTTTTACTATTTTAAATTGTTATATTTAGTATTTATGAACTGTCATTGTTTTATTTATTCATGTTGTTTCTTTCTATGCATTGTTATAATTTCTGTTAGGTGTCCAGAGCCTCTGGGATTGGGCCCCCCTACAAATAAAATATCCTTGCCTTACCTTGTTTGTCTTTAACCCCCAAACTTTCCCATCACCCACTGTTTAAATTTGACCCTCAGTCCTTCCTCAGTTCTCTCACTTACCTCAATCCCCTGATGTAGTTTCTTACCTATCAACCTGCCCCTCCTTTTACTTCCACCTCCCATATACATCCTCTTCCCCTCCTGGTCTACAGGCTGTGATTTCTGGGCCTTAGTACATCACCCTGTTACATAAGCAGGCTGGGTTTCTTTCTACTCCCTGACTATCCCCTCTAGTTGGTGGAGTTTTGGCTAGGTCTACCTCACCTGAGTTACTCCTTCCTGCTAGTTAGAAGACCCTTGTGGTCCTCAAACATCTTCCAAAGTGCCCTTGTCCCCTTTCTATTGGGATAATGGCTGTCCAATTTAAATAGGCATGTATCTCCCCAAGAAAAATAACACTCTTCCAGTAAGTGAAACCCCTCTTCAGTATACCACCCTTTCATCCAGTTGTTAAAATAATAGCCTTTCAGCTTCCTAACTCCTTATGTAATCATTGGGAGAACTTCCAAAAAGGTTCTATCAGCCCACTTTAGCTGCCTGGAACCTAGCTGCTTCTTAAAATTGGCCTTTACTTCAGCAAATGAACTCACTGCCTGGTCATTCACCTCTATATGGACAATGTCATCTGGCTTCCCACCCACTTCCTTAACCAGCCTTTCTACCCCAGGGAGTACCCTATCAGCTCTTACCCCTGGGACACAGTACACTACCCTTTTCTCCTGGCCTGAGGCATAGACTACTTTCTCAATACCCTCACAATTGATCCAACTGAGATGAGTACTCTTCTAGCACTTTCATTCTGCATGCTATTCTCTCTTGTAGGCAACACTGCTACAGCAGTCTTGAGGGGATCTGGTTGAAACACCAAATTAGTTCCACTTGCACCCAACCTGATGCTGTCAGTGACAATCACATAGTCTACTGCATCCATATGATCAACTGCACTAAAGCTCCGCCATCAGTTTTTTTTTTGTTCTAGTTCACTCAAGTTTCTTGACCTCTCTTACTTGCTTGGTGATCTTTGGACCTCTGACTGGTAAGCACTCATGTTGTTCACCAATGTAGATGTAACTCCATCCTCTTTCATGAACAAATTGATTGCAATATGTAAACAGGAAGAAATGAAGGGGTGTGTGCTAGATGCTTCCAACACATGGTCAGGGGTGTAGTGAGGGGCCTTGTTCCTTCAAGCCCTGACTGTGCATTATAAGTGTCTAGTGCACAATCCCAGAGTGTCTCATTGAATTTATGAAGTGGGGATGGGTATTCTACATGCATGTAAAAATTAAAATGCCTATTTTTAAAAAATGTAATTGTACAATTGTTATGCATTTTGCTGTAAAATAGTTCCTCTGCCTGTATTATGTTCATATTTTTTTTTGAGATTTGGACTTTTGTCCTTCTGTGGTTTCAGTAACTCTATGTGCCCTGCTGGTTGTTGCCATGGCTACCTGGCCTGCCCCCCACCCTTCCACCCCTCACCAGCATCATAAATAGAAATATGTAGAGATTATGTTGATGTGTTTTTTTTTCATGTTTTGTTATCTAGCAATCAGGCTTCTATAGTGCAGAGACACACTGATGCTGGGTTGTTACATGAGTCAGCAAGTGGGCTGGTGGGAGAAAAGATGCTCTTGATTAACTTCAGATGCTATCTTGGCAGTGCCAACAATTGTTGAAACATTAGTGATTTAAAACAAAATTATCTTCTGTTCTTACTGTAGACACTGTTAACTTTTGTTACAGCATATGTGCTATGACCAGAGCATACAACTGCTGTAAGAGATGGGTTTGTTCACTTCAAAGAAACAAGGGATCGAGTGCATGTCTGTAACCAGCCAGCTGGCTAATGGTCAGGTGGCAGGAAGCCATTGCAAGCGTGAACTAAGACACATATTTTTAAAAAGTTAAATTAATAAATTTTCCTTTTCATGATCTGTGTTTTGTCAGACTGGTAATTGGCAAGGAAACAGGCAACTGCTGTATGCTTATAGAGTGTGCAGTCTCACTAAGTGTAGGGAAAAAATGGTGGCTTTTGCTTTTTAAAAATTCTGAGAAGGCTCAAGGTTTTCTAAGATGCCCTGTGCCCAGTCTGTCAGACTCAGATCTACTTTTGTAGCTGTGAACTAAACACTTCTAACACATGGCTAATGACTAATCTGAACTGCCAAAATGTTTTCTCTATTTTATAAGAGACAAACATGACCCTCTCAGGAAGTCTCATGTCAATGGGGCCCACCTTAATTAAATCACTGCAGAGGTCATTAAACTGTCGAATGCTCTGGATTCTGCCTAGCACTTCTACAAAGCCTCACATACTCCTGAGAACTTGTGATACAAACAACTACAGTTGAAGCCAAAGACATGGTCATCTATTTCCTGAAATTTCTGTGCTGTCTGTAGAAAAATTCCTTTCCCGCCTGCAGTACTGCAATAGGGCCACCAGAGAGAACCTCTTTAGATGGATCTGTCGCAATATATTTGAAATTTTACAACGGGGTATGAAAATCCTGTAACCTCATTGGTCAAATCACATCACATGACCATGGTATATCCTGTAATGATCCACGTCGGAGAAATGGCATTTCTAAAAAAACATACTTAAACACATTTAAAATTTATTTTACACATGGGTCCATTGTATAATAGCAATAAGGCACTCCAGGGTGTGGGTTATTGGTGGATTTACCCACTTCTTGTATGGTTAAGTCACTCAGCTGTGCCTTGTGACACACCACACAAGGCGTGGGTAAATCCCCCAATAACCCATGCCCTGTCATGCCTTATTGCTTAAATATCTGATTGTGGCTATGGCTACAACAGTATGCAATACCATCACTAAGGCCACCAGGTAGGCCAAATAATTGTTCTCTACATACAACCTTCAGAACAACCTTTATATCCGTAACAGGTTTTGTAAGGTTATTCAGTTCCTTCTTGATCACCTACCCAGTCTACCTCCCCATCCTCAAACTGTGGAATTCATCTATCTATGATCAAACTGAGGTTGCCAAAAAATGTTAACAATTTCTTCACATGTTGTGCTCTCTCCCTACTTACTCCACCCCTACATTACCCTCTCCTGCCTGCCCTTTCTTTCCCCTAATGCTCTGACCCCCACCTTCTATCCCATCATCTTTTACCTCTACCCCAGTCTCCTCAGAGACCACCTTCACTGTCTTATCCTCTATTTATTCCTCTAAGGGACACAGCTTAAATGAGCAGGATACTAATTTTCATGTGTCTGTGGAAGCAACTACTGCCCCTTTTGCCTCCCTTTTCAATCTTTCTTTCCAACTTGGGTATGTCGCCAGTCCTGGAAGCAGTATGAGGTTCTCCCCCTCATACAAGGGGGTGACTCTTGTTCTCCAATTAATTGCCAGTCCATCAGAACACTTCTGCCCTGGCTGATGTGCTGGAAAGTCATCTTCTCTTCCAGCTAGCCACCTATATTGAATCCTCTTCTTTTCTCTCCCCTTTCTAGTTTCTCTTCTGCAGACATCATTCTATCACCTCTTTACTCCTCCAGATCATTGACTCCTTTCATAGAGGCTTGGACCATGACTTGTTCATTATGACCATTTTTATAGATATGGCAAAGGCCTTTGCTGCTGTAGGCCTCTCTGATATGGCAGTAAGGTAATATCACTCCTACTCTACCTTTTAGATTGGCTCCAGTTGGTTCAAACTGGTGATGCCTGGTCACAACCTGCCTATCATGGTCAGTGTCCCCAGGTCTCTATCGTTGGCTCAAACATTATCTCCATCTTCTTAAATGATCTCCCCTCCATTTGGTAAGAACACACATACACATGTATGCTAATGACACCATTCTATTTGCTTCAGGTGTTTCAGTCCCTGAGTTGGAATCATCACTCATGCGTAACTTTGACAATGTACAATACTGGTTCTATTCAACCAGCTCTCACTAAATGGCAACAGAATTGTCTCCTTGGCTTCTGGCACTAGACAGAGACCAGTAAGGCTCCAACATACTCCAGTTTTTCAAACTCTGGATGGCAACTTGCTTCAAGAGGTACGTCACTTCAAGGATTTAGGATTGTGGCTGGTCCAGAATTCCAGCATCTCCACCCCCACTGATACCATGCATAAGAAATATTGCCCTAAGCTTTGTGTGCTGTACACATCCTTCCTTCCTGTCTAGGTCTGCTGAGAGGTCATCCTTAATATGATTGTGCAGGTGTTTGACTATGCACATACAGTATACAGTGCTGTCCTAAAGTCTACATTTGCCTGGCTGTACCCCCTTTTTCATTACTTCTGCAATGTCTCCCTTAGTACACCATCTTTCATCTATTCCTGTGCTCTCTAAGCTGATGTTGTGTTCCCTTGTCTTGAGGTCCAGCTTCTCTCACACTGTTCCTCATTCCTGGTCAAATACAGGCTTGCTATTGTTCCCACTTATCCCTCTTCTCTCCTCAGTCCTACCCTTCTACTCTCTCTAGCAATATGCTGCTTGTTCCATTCATACACCTCACAGTAACTTGGTAGCAGGCCAGTCAGCTTACTCTGTCTGACTTCCAACACCATTTAACAACCTCTCCCTTACCATCCACCTGTCTTCCTCCCTGCACTCTCTCAAACCTCTCTTATTGGCATGCTTCTGTAAAGCATACAACAGTATCTAGCCTTTTTCCTCTTCTCTCTACGCTGAAAATCATCACGAATCCAACCCCACTATTTACCCATTTCACATCTTAACTTATTATATAGCTTTAAACTCTACGATGTAATTTTGATTTTATGCCACCATGTTCTGTTACAAATGTCTTGCCATATGTTGGTGGTACGCTCAATAAACTCAGCTACAGTAGCTCTTCAGACTAACCACATAAGCAATGTACTGTACAGTGGTGGCAATCAATTCAGCAAACTGTCTTACAAGATTCCCTGGAGATACCTAGAGAAAAATTCTCTTGGACTGCTTGTGCTTCTGGAAATCTCATAAAAATGTCTTTAGT
This sequence comes from Neoceratodus forsteri, assembly GCA_016271365.2. Lineage (NCBI taxonomy): Eukaryota > Metazoa > Chordata > Ceratodontiformes > Ceratodontidae > Neoceratodus > Neoceratodus forsteri. Next base: position 1,433,266,833 of record CM028131.1, on the reverse strand, counting down.
GATCTCCAGAAATTTTGGAAAATAACTTGTCAAATCAACTGCTACTACTGTACTTTGAAAACTTTTAAAAATTGTTGTTCTTTCTCTGAAATGTATTACTAGTTGGCTTTTTATGTTCATGTATATGCAGCCACTGTTGTCATTTTATTTGTTATTACTGTTTCACTCCTTGCTGTATCCCTTCCCCTGGGTCACACCTATAAACAAACTCCTGCTCAGCATGCCTATCTTGGTCACAAAATTCTAAACAAATAAAAGAGAGTGCTCAGTCTTGAGAGAGGGAGTAGTATATATCACTTCACTTGTGTTGTCAGCAGGCTTCTTGTTGCAGTATGAGGGCCATTTCCATCCTCAGTCTTTGCCATCATGCAACCCCTTCCCTTCTCTTTAACTTTCAACCCCCATTGTGAAGCCATGGAAGCTACAGAGGAAAATAAGCTGTAGTAAGCACCCCAGCCCCACTCTGACCTACACTACAGCTGGTGTATTTCAGCCTATACAGCAGTTAGCTCAAGATAAAGTGTACCCAACCTCCTGCAGACTGGGCAACCTCCCTACCTCAGGTGTCTGCCATGGAAGTGTAATGGTTACATTGTTCTCTTCTGATTCACCTAATATTGTCAGTGCATGAGTTTTTTTTCAAATTGGCTGATCTCTGTGCAATATTGCAGAGTATATTTCATCGTTTTCATTTAAGGTAATAGGCATGTTAAAACAACTGAAAGTTATCTGTGGTTTCATATTCTTATCCATTAGATGCGTGACTTGTATTTTTTTTTAAATGTATTATTAGATTGATATATTGATAACGTGGTAATAAAGGTGTTTAATCTGTAGCTTAATACTGAGCACTACAGTTTTCCATCTGACATCAAACAGTATATGTTCCAATCCAACAATATCTTGGTAAGTGCAACTTATGGAGTAAGTTAGTGCATTGCTCTCAGGGCAACACATTCTTCAGAGAAGGTTGTAACTTGTGTTTGCCTCTGATAAATGTGAGTTTTCCATTAGAGTTAATATAAGTCCCAAATTGGTGGTATATCAGAATCCACAGCTCCCAAATTGCATTTATTTTTTTATTTTTTTTGGGGGGGGGGGACTGTTATTGTTACATTTATGTGATCTGCTTAAAACATTCATGAGATTGGAAATGTAGTTACCACCAACAAGCTGTCCAAATAGTCCCTGATAATTTACAATATTTCTAAAGGAAATATCTCTGTTGGGCTTTGCTATGGGTTGGTAGGAAATTGCTCTAGAGATATCACATAATTTGGGTGGAATATCCAGACATGTACTGGAACACCTTTGACTAGTGCTGTGCAGAATTTTCAAATTCCGGCAGAACAAAATTCTGTGGAATTTCCAAATTCCTGCTAAAATTCTATTGTATTTCACCAGATGCATAATGATTGAACTCAGTGGCAGAAAATAGTTGTGGAATGATTTCCCATAGAAAAAAATGCTGTTGCGCAGATCTCAATATTTTCCACGGAAATTGTTGCGGAATAATTTTCTGTAGAAAAATGCTGTTCTGCAGAATATTATTCCATGGATCACAGTAGGCAGAATTCCACAGAAGAGCCAGTGAAATTCCAGTGGACATTCCACCAGCATAATAGTCATTGTGCGTTAAGTCTGCTGGCGGAATTACACGTTCTGCATAGCACTACCTTTGACCTATTTCTACAGACGTGTAATCTGTTAAACTCAAACTGAGTCTACAGTAAAAATTTAGGCTGAGATTTTTAAAGAGGCAAACATGAATGCATTGTCATGATACAGCAGCATCTGCATCTGACAAAATGTATCCAGACTTGCCCAACCAATTCATAAAAGGCTCAGGATGTTTGTAACTAAAGTCATGATCTGTGGCAGCTTTCATATTAAAACACAAATATGCATACATTGTTTGTTGATGCAGAAAATGCCAAGTTCATGGACACAGCTGCATCCAAGCTTCTTAATGACTTTAGAACATCTGGTCTAACAGTGTGGACAGATGTCCACTTTGAATATATGGTGGGATAGATATGTTTGAAAATTCTGCCATGGTGTTAGTCCTTTCCATTGCAGAGATCTTCACATCTGTGCAAATCATTGCAGCTCAGTGCTATAGCATGTCATTCAAAATGGCTGTCTAAAGTGAATAGTGACACACGTTTTGCTTCCCATGGACCCTAGCTATTGAAACACCAGAAGCACGACACGTGATAATTGCCTCAAGTCCTAATAATGGGGAACTAAATTCAAAGCTTTCTTGTGAGTTTTAGGACATTGTTCAAACCCTAATTTGTTACAAATACTATGTTCGTTTGTTTTTTTTCACTGCTTTGATTCACAGCATGGATACTTCTAAGTCATCATGATTCAATACCATATTTTCCTCATCATAATCAAAGCACCTATCCTGCTGCCTGTGTCTCCCTATTTATAATAGGCCTGTTGAACCCAGGAATGGGAGCCAAATTTGATAATATCTAGTCATTTGATTCTCTATTTTATAATATGCATTCTCTATCCTATACGAGTCAGCCATTAATTGAAACCACTCCACAAACTCTGGCAATTGTATTGCTTTCCAATGTAATAGCACTGTCTTCTTTGCTACTATCATCCCTAAGTTTATTATATCTGTGAGATCCCCTATGTCCCCTACCTCTTCCTTACCGGCTACCACCCCAAACTTGGCAATACCCAGATCAAAAGGAAAATCTCTCCCTATCAATCTGCCAAACAAAGAGAAAATCTTTCTCTAAAATTGGTCCAATTTTGTATATGAGACTAACATATGCGTCAAGGTGCCCCTAACCTGTCCACATCTCTGGCAGGTCTCTGAGAGACTACTGTCTATTGTATGCATCCTTACAGGTCTAAAATATATCCTATGAAGGTTATTTATATACAATTGTCTCAGTCTATTATTTTTTATAGAAAGTTCAGCTAGATCTATCGGCTTGTTCCATGTGGAATCCTGAAATAAGACCTCTCTCTTTTTCCCAAGCCTGCTTAAGCTTGTGTAATGAAATACTGTACATTGAAGGTTGTTACTAATAAAGCTATACAATTCCCCAATCAGATGTTTAGTTGTGGTTAGATTTCTAAAAATACTGCTCTAAAGCACCCTCTTTCACTCTGAAAGAATTTTATTCTTCTTATAGATGAAATTTCTCACCTGTAAGTATGGAAAGTAGGCATTCAAGAATAGGCCATATTTTGTTTTGAGCCCATCAAATGAGGCCACTACATCTCCAATTAAAGAGTCTTGAACTGTACATAAGCCTTTACTAACCAGCTCCATCTGAATTAGTCCCTTTTTCATAGAAGGGGGAACACGAATGTTATTTATAGGTGTAAAACCCAAAATTACATCTGCTTCTGTCAGCAATTTTTTTGTTACATTCCATACCCTATTAGTGTTTCTAGTTGTACCTAGTATAGTAAGATATGACTTTACTTTATTGATATTTATAGCTAAAGTTTGAATCAAATCCAGGAATGGAATTCTCCCTGCTTCTATAAGAAAGCACGCTTCCTGTTCTTATGTATGATTAAATAATCCCCCCAAACACTCCAATTGAGCTGACAGACAATAATACCAAAAATCTGGCAAGGGCAACCCCACCCCCCTTTTCTTTGGGCAATTGAAGTTTACTGTATGCCATTCTAGGTGTGTTTTGCTTCAATAAACACTTCCTTATAGCCTTATCCAGCACAAGAAAAAATGATTTGGGAACTATAATTGGTAGGGACTTAAAAAGGAACAACAGCCTCTGCTGTACGTTCATTTAATATTAACCCACCTCATCAGGACCAGATACAAATTTTGCCATCTAATTAAATCTTGTTCAATTTTATTGAAAACTGGCTGAACATTCAGAGGATACAACAAGTTTTTATCTTGTGAAATTTGAATCCCTAGATATTTCATATGGATTTTATGATATTTATACAAAGGGTGATCATAACTAATTGTATTGTATTCTGCAATTGTTATAGCCCCTGTTTTTGACCAGTTATTTTATATCCTGAATGTTTACTGAATTCCAAGAAGATTTCAAGTAAATAATCATCATCTTTTACTGGATCCACCCAAAAAAGTAAGATGTCATCTGCATACAATGCAATTTTATGACTCTGATTAGATACCTCCACTCATTAATATTAGGAGCATTTCTTATTAATAATGCCAAAGGCTCTATAAATATAGCAAATAACAATGGAGACAAGGGACAACCTTGTCTTGTGCCCCGTTGTAAAATAAAATTTTCAGAGTGTACATTATTCATTTTAACAGAAGCCCTTGGTGTACAGTATGTCATTTTTATCCCATTCAGATAGTTTCCCTCAATGCAAAATGCCTCCAAAAGCTGATACAAAAACCCCCAATGGGCCCTATGAAACACCTTCTCAGAGTCAAGGGAAAGCACTACAAGATTCTTCTTAATTGAGGGGTTCAATAAATTTAGGGCTCTTCTAATATTATGAATTAGCCTTCTGCCCAGCACAAAGCCGGTCTTGTCCCTATGAACAATACTAGGTACAACATCTGCTAACCTACTGGCCAGTATCCTCATGAATATTTTGTAATCATTATTCAGTAAGGATATAGGCTTGCAGGAGGCACAAATATCCACTGGTTTATCTTTTTTCAATAACAAGATTATGGAAGCCTCATTAAAGGTAGAGGGGAAATCAGACTGTATCTGAAAGCTGTGATACAATTGGCAGAGCAGAGGGACAAGATCTTCTTTAAAGTTTTTACAGAATTATGTGCTATAACCATCTCATCCAGGGGATTTATTAGACAGATTATTTATTACTCTGTGAACCTCAACTTCCTCTATTATCATATTCAAAGTTATTTTATTCTGTTCTGAGGTCTTTGGTATTTCCATTTTTTCAATATATTCCTGAACTTCTTGTATAGATGCATAGCAATCATCCTGATACAACATTGAAAAATATTTTTTATTCTTCATTAATCTCCAAAGGGTTGAATATCCTGCTGCCATCCATTGCAGTAATCTCTTCTATCCTATTCTGATTGTCCTGAACTTTTAGCAAAGCTATAAGTTTAGGAAAGTCAGCAAAAAAATAATTCACCCTAGCCTTAAACATCTGTCTCCACTCTCCCCTGACATATTTTCTGTAATTTTTCCTTCAGTACAATCATATTTAATTTATCCTCCTCTTTCCCTGATGCCACATACACTGATTCAGCCAAGATCAGTTCCTGTTCCAGTCCCTCCATAAATGTCCCATATCTTCTCTGTACATTAGCTTCATATAATATAATACAACCCCTCAACTACACTTTAAAAGATTCCCATAGTACCATCCAGGAATGCTTATTCAGAAAGTTCCACCCCAAAAAGGCCTTTATTTTCTGTCTCAAAAAAACCCTCAAATTGTTGATCTTGTAACAATAGATTATTAAAAGTCCATTTCCTTGGTCCCTGGTTATTTATGCTCGATAATTCCAACTCCATATAATACAGTATGAGGCATGGTCTGATATCAAAATTTAATTATAACAAACAAATTTAATCATATATAATAAAGTGCTGGAGACCAAAAAATAATCTATTCTTGAGAAATTATTTGTTTAAGAAAAATAAGAGAATTTCTTCACATCTGGATACATTTCTGAAAAGTAGCTATTAAAGCCAAGTCTCACATGTAATTATTATCAAATCTATAGCATTCTTCTTTCTTTCTGGTACTGAATGGGCCCTATCTAGCATAGATAGGGCAACATTAAAATCTCCCCTTATAATGACTGGTGAATCCAAAGCAGCAACCCTCAAAAACAGGTTTGTGAAGAATGCTAAATTCTCTTCATTTGGAGCATACACACTAACAAATGAAATTTTCACCTAATCAATAACCACAGTTACATTAGCCCATCTTCCCTCAGGATCCCCTTCCAAACAGATTATTCTCAGTTTTAACTTTTTTTAATAAACATTCCAACACCTCTAGCATTTCCTGCCAAATTAGTGAGGACAGCTACTGAACCAAATAAGTTAGAAAAATACACACTATTCTGTTTTTCAAAGTGCGTCTCCTGTAATAGGGCACAGTCTATTTTTTTATTATTTAAATAATTGACTATGTGTCTAAGCTTTGTCTTATCTTTAGCCCCATTCAAGTTCCAGGCCAGTATTCTCAAGTTTTGCATCTTATTAGATGAGAAAAAAATGTTTCCTCGCATAAAACCAGGGTGCAGGACATACCCCCAATATCATTACTTAAAAGTAAATCAATTGAGTACCCACACATCTTTATACTATAAACAACATTCATAATACACTTATTACTTAATCTTTCTATGCTCAACCCCCCTTCCCTCTTAATATTACTGAGCAATACTATACATTTTCTTAATTGCCATCTAAAAGGCTCTTGTAAATACAGAAGAACCTTAACCTTCCTTAAAAACTTTTCTGACAGCATACCTTAAGCTGTATGCGAGATATAAATTTTGCTTGAACCAGCACCCACCCCCCACCATTCCATTGAAGATGCTTCTAACAAATGTTTCAATCTTTTCCTCCTTCTACCTTCCTTAAAACACCACTACAGCCTGATCATAACATTCACAAATAATCTTACCCCTTTTTTCTTTTTTTTAAAGTATTGGAAGCAGCGGATGCTACAAAATCTTCATGTTTTTTAGTTTGCAGAAATTCATATACATCCTGAGGTGTAGAACAGATAAGAGGTTTACCCTCCACAAAAGCATTACGTTTTGCAGGATGTGATAAGGTGAACGAGATATCTTGCTTCCTTAGCTGATCCTGTACATCATCAAAAGCTTTTTTGCTTTGTAAGAATTGAAGGAGGAAGATTGGGAAATGCTTGTAGCTTCATACCACTATAACTCAGCCCCTTTTCAGTCTGTGCTTTATATAAAACATTTTTTTTGTCCTGAAAATGCAGTGGCTTAACATACATAAATGTAGGTTTCCCATCATTCCTTCTAGGGCCGAATGCCCTATGGGCTTTATTCATTTCAGTTTTTTCCTCAGGATATTTTTGGCCCATAATAGAGGACAGCATTTGTTCACAGTAAGTTACAGGATTCCCCCTTCAACCCCTTCTGCCAAACTGCCAGTGTTTAGGTTTTCCCATCTTGATCTAGACTCAAGGTCTTCCACCTTGCTTTTCAGATCATCAAGCTCTTTTGTAGCTGCTGCTATGTCCATAGAGACCTTTGCAACTGATCCTTCACATTTGAAAGTCTCTGTTCCATTTGCCCAGTTCTTAAAGAGACCGCTTCTAGTTTCATCCCCATTTCATTGACCTTTTGATCCAAGGAAGAAATGACTAATTTATTGTTACCAAAGACAGCTCTCAGCTCCTCCAGTATAGTTTGCTGAGATTAATCTGAATTCGCTCCCTCATTATCCATTGCCTCCATCTTGTCTCCAAGATCCTGAGAAGGGGTATTACCTAATTTTAGTGGGGGGAGGAGGGTAAAAGTTGGTCAGACTGCTGGTCCTTTTCTTTCACTTTATTTTTTCCTTTTTTGTTCCACAAACCTTCCATTCTATCTAGCCTAACTTGTTTGTTCTGCTTATCCTGTTTCTCCAAATTTTTTGCTGATATAGTTTTTGAAGTTGTAGCCATTTTGCTTTCCAAAAAAGGATTCTTCTTACACATAGGTGATTGCAAGTAGGTAATAATAGATTACTGAAACAATGTAGATGAGTTTTTATGTCTCAGTTTAACAGGAATATCCTGCAACCCTGAGATCTCAGTTTTTAGTTTACCAATGGGGGAGTTCACACCCACAATTGCATTAATTGTATCTTGAACCAGTTTATCCAGCGAACAGCTCACGTCCTGCAGATCTAATGATTTATCCCCTTTCTGAATTTGAGCAACAAATAAATCCTCTATTAACAACTCCACACTAACAGCAGAGAATAACATATTCCAGTTTGTACAACTTTTGGGGGCTTCTCCATGGTTTGAATGTTACATTCCCACTCTACATTCTGCTCTGAGCTCCGCTCCCCTACTAAACCTAAAGTTGCATCAGTTTCACTTAGTTCAACCTCCACCACTTCTGGGGTCTTTTCTATCATTTGCTGACACAGGAATGAACAGAAAAAAAAATGTTGTGCTTTGTAAAATGGCATCAAGAACATGTCAATCAATCTGTGTATTGTCTCCTAGGCCTCCAGTAGCCCCCTCTGCTTTCAAAAGGTTTTTGCTTACCTCCAACTCCAGAGACATCCCAGATTCTCCTCACATACCTATGGCTTGGAGTTTATGTGCTTCCTCTATTGTTACCTCCACTGAGTGTCTCTGCAGGGACTGCTGATAGCATTCTAAAATCTGTGACAGTCTAGTAACACAGCATCCTTCCACAGTTTTCTTCTTGTCTCCTCCAAATGAATCTGTATTTCTGGTTCTCCTGTAGCACTTACAAATCCCCTACTGCATTTTACCAAAAAGCTGTGAATTTATACCAGTAAAGGCTTCATCTCAAAGGTGGGGTGGACTATGAAGTACTGGCTCAGTCCGCACACACAGCTGCTGCACTCCGTCAGCCATCTTGCTGGAGCTCCACCGATTACAATGATTAATGGTTAGAAAAAGCACAACTATTATGGGTTAAAAGGGCAGTGAAACACTGCAACAATTCAAATTCATGTTTCCTTACTCCCTGTTCTCTTTCTTTTTATATTTTTTAGTTCTTGTTACATAGATATAGAAACATCGAATCTAACAGAAGAAAATGCCCTGTGGGCCCATCATGTCTGCCCCTTTCTACCAAAGTAATGTTTTTTTTTTATTTACACTTTTTGGGGCCACCTACCACCATTAACTTGGCTCAGTCACGGATCCCTTTGGCTGCCAATCCCACATTAGCTGCAACTCCCCTCAATACCCCCTGGCTTGCACCCCAAGGTGGGGTTGCAGCATCTGACCTCCTAGGGCAACACAATCAATGGGATTGGTCAAGGGAGTTAGCCAGCGAGCTGATCACAGCAGAGGGGTGAGTGTCATCTAGGAAGGCAGGTGGCCATTTTCTTAAGCTTTGCCAGGGGTGGGGACATGCAATGATGTCCAGCACTGGCCCTGCCCCTCTACGTGCAGGTGCCAGTCACTCATGGTTCCCCCAGCCTCCACCAGGGGTCCCTCGAGTGCCGGACACTCTACCTCTCCCTCCCCCCGGAGAAGGACAGCAGTCCATGGGATGCTCAATCCTTCTCCCTGGGCCAGCCCTCCAGCTCTCTGGGTCTGTTCCTGAACCCAGGTTGCTGGCGTCACAAGTGGAAATCCAACCTCTGCACCATAGGGCCAGCCTCAAAGTAATGTTGAAAAAGTGAGTCCTAGCTCTTCATTCTCCCCTTCATGCTCTCTTCTTGTGTGGTCTATATCAAGCTGTTGTTTGTTCCACCCTTGTTTAAATCTCCCCTTGATTTCACACAGACCACATCCTTCAGAAGCTATGCTACACCTCCACCACTGTCTGTTAAAACATTATTCCTGGTCTTTCTCTTAAATTTGCCCCACCCTCAGCAGCGTCATGGAGACTGAGTCTCAACAATGCTTCGGTATTCACTTTATTTACCCCATTGAGGCATTTACATATTTCCATTATGTCCCCTTTCTCTCTTTTCATCTCAAGGGTGTACATGTTCAGATCTGCCAACCACTCTTCATACTGTACATTTCTTCCTACTGTCCTGGGAGCATCTTGTTGACACTCATCTGTACTACATCCAATCTGTCCATCTCCTTTAGATGTGGACACCAAAACTGCACACAGAAGGCTAGTCTGCTGGCACAATGGTAGCACTATTGCATGTGGCACTGATGACCCAAGGTCTGAAGTGACCTCAAGAATTGTAGGGTTGGATGGCGGAGCAGGTTAGAGTGTCCCAAGGATTGCACTCCTCCTCCAGGGAGGGTGGCATCAGTGACCACTGTCTGCCTGGCTCCTAGCAGTGGTTGGCAGCTGGCACATTGACACTGCTCAATGGGGAGCACAGGTGGGGTAGAAGCTGAGTGTGCCATGCATGGGAGAGTGCGTGGCACCCCCATTGGTGCCATTGCACAATACTTCCTCCTTGCAGGGGAGCAAAAGACTGTCAACTGGTAGGATGACACTGGTCTCCTGCATGCTCCAAACCTGGCTAGCTGGGCATGCTCTGGTGAATCTGGATCCTTTTCCAGTGGGGCTATAGGGGGGCCCCCTCAGACTCCACTGGGGGCAAGCCCTAGGGGAAGTGCTAGATCAGGTAAGTCCCAGTGGATGCCGGGTTGACAGGGCTGGGGACACCAGTGGGTAGGGTCCAGACAGCATGGGAGTATAAACAATTAACAAAATAAACTACACACAGTACTCCAGGTCAGGATGAACCAGTGACCTATACAGTGATATCAGCACCTCCTGATGGCAATCACCCACCCATGCACCCCAACATCATACTAATCCTACCTACTGCCATAAACTATTGTGCTGATGCCTTCAGACTGGTTGATATTGTTACTTACAAGCCCTTTCCTCTGTCATGCCTTTCACTGCTACCTTCCCCATTCTATATTCATTGCTAGGATTTTTGCCAACGTGTGAATCAATTTGCACCTTTTGGTGCTAAATTTTAACTGCCATATGGCCTCTTTCAGCAGCCTAATCCACCCCTCCAACACATCTCCATAAAAAAGTAAATTCCTGGTATCTGACTTAAACTTGACTCCACCAGCTTCCTAGAGTTGTCTCTGGTATCTGTATTCCCACTAAATCTCAACAATCCCCAACTATTCAATTTACTTACCATAATGTTTAGTGACTTCCATTGCAGAGGTATTCACATCAGTGCAAATCAAAGCAGTACATCATTAGCAATGGTTGTCTAAAGTAAATAGTGCAACAAAATTTGTTCTCCTTGGGTCATAGCCATTGATACACCAGGAGAATAACAAACATTGTAAGTGACTCAAATCCTCTTAATGGGGTACTACATTCAAAGCTCTCTTGTGGGTTTTAGGGCATTGTTCTGACCATCATCTGTTGCAAATGTTAAAGGTCAAATGCAATATTCCAAATTTATGTTTACTTATCCACTATTCTCATTCTGTTCATATTTCTTATTTCTTGTTAAATAGATATAGAAACATAGAATCTGACAACAGAAAATGGCTTGTGGACCCATCATGTCTGGCCATTTCTACCAAATTAATGTTGAAAGAGTGAGCCTTAGAAGCTCTTCATCCTCCCCTTCATTGCTTCCTTTCTTATGCGGTCTTTATCTAGCCCTTGTTTGTCCAATCCTTGTTTAAATCTCCCCCTGATTTCATACTAGCAAATGGGGAGAGGGGTGCAGCACCCCCTACGTCAAATGGGAAGAACACCCCTCCCCCCTCAGCTAGTGGTCAAACAGGAATTCAGCATGTTTGCCATTCATTTGCATCACCAGGTAAGAAAACAGGTTTGTCTCCCCATACGATGCACAGAGGTAAGGCCAAACTTCACCCAACAACTAACACACCAAAATCTGGCCAATGGAAAATCATGTACACAATGCTCACAGCCTGGGAAATAAGATCCCAGACCTGCAGGCAACAATGTCAGAGGCTAAACTGGACATAGTAGTATTAGTGAGATGTGGTTTACCAGTAACCACACTTGGGAGACTCCAGTACCTGGCTATGTATTGTTCAGAAGAGACCGAGGTGCAAAAGGGGGAGGAGTGGCCCTGTATGTTAATGAAAATATCAAAGCTACAGAAATTCAGAATACACATAAGGAGCCAGAAGAACTGTGGGTCACCCTGGAAACAAGAAATGGGACAGCCATAAGAACTGGGGTTGTCTACAGGCCCCAGACCAGAGGGAAGACATAGACACATTACTGTTAGAAGATATATAAAACATGACAGCTAAAGGGAGGTTCTGATAATGGGAGACTTCAACATGCCGGATACAGATTGGTCAATACCAGCAGGAACATCTGCCAGAACTAGACTCATAGTGGATTCCCTGCAGGGGAGGGCCTCAAACAACTGGTACAGCAACCCACAAGAGACAGGGCTATCCTAGATCTAGTACTGACTAACAAAGAAGGGATCACAGATCTCCAGGTAGAAGGTCACCTGGAAGCCAGTGACCATCACATGGTATGGTTCAATTCTGGCTACTACATCTAAATCATCCCATTCCAAGGCAAAATATGGGACTTCAGAGGAGCTGACTTTGATAAGATGGCCAACAGAGTTAAGCTAGCCCTGGCAAAAAGAAACACAGGTGAGGGGGTACAGGCAAAGTGGGCAAGCATTAAGGATGCAATACTTGAAGCAACATCCCATTGTGTTAGACAGAAAAGGAAGTGCAAAAGAAGAAGGAAACCACTTTGGTTCTCAAATACAGTAGCAGAAAAGGTCAGAGCCAAAAGGCTGGCCTTCAGGAAATATAGGGGAACACAGCGGGATGAAGATAGGGAGGCATACCAAACTGCCCTAAGGGAAGCAGGTAAGGCAGTAAGGCAGGCAAAGTCCCAAACTGAGGAAACACTAGCACGAACAGTAAAAGAAGGTGACAAGACTTTCTATAGATACATTAGTGAAAGGAGAAAGTCCAGAGGGGGTATTGCTAAGCTTAATGGAGAAAAGGGAGCATGTGAGGAGGAGGACCCTGTAAAGGCATCTATCCTAAATAGATACTTTTGCTCAGTATTTACTGAAGAGAAGGTAGGGCAGGGCCCACAGCTCAGCATCATGGACACAGGGGGAGGGAGGTGAGCACTACTCCCTCTACAAAAAGAAAGGGTCCTACAAGAGCTTCATAAGCTCAGGGTGGATAAGGCAATGGGACCTGATGGCATACAACCCAGGGTACTTAAGGAGCTAAAGGAGGAACTAGCAGAGCCATTAGCAGAATTGTTTAGTGAGTCTCTGAGCACAGAAGAGGTCCCAGAAGACTGGAGAAGGGTTTATGGATCCCGCTCCACAAGAGTGGTGCAGGGAGAGGCGGGAACTACAGAGACCGTCAGTCTTACTCTCAGTAGTGGGCAAGATTATGGAGGCAATTCTTAAGGAAAGGATAGTGCAACACCTGGAATCCATAGGGGCACAGGATCCAAGACAGCATGGGTTTACAAAGGAAGGTCCTGTCAAACTAATCTCATAGATTTCTTTGACTGGGTAACCAGAGTGGTGGACCAAGGGGAGCAGTTGATGTCGCCTACCTTGACTTCAGCAAAGCTTTTGACACTGTTCCACATAGAAGATTGATAAATAAGCTGGGTAGGCTCGGGTGGGTCGAAGGTGTGGGCTATGGCAAACTGGTTGACGGGCAGAAAACAGAGAGTGGTGGTAAATGGTATACAGTCATAAGAGATGCAAGTCACAAGTGGGGTACCTCAGGGATCAGTCCTGGGGCCAGTCCTCTTCAACATCTTCATTAGTGACCTTGCAGATGGACTAGAGGGTAAAGGCTTGTCTGTTTGCAGATGACACCAAGATCTGCAACAGAGTAGATGATCCAGATGGGGTGGGCAGAATGAGAAGAGATCTGGATAAACTAGCAGAATGGTCAGAAGAGTGGCAAATGGGATTTAATGCAAAGAAGTGCAAAATCATGCACATAGGGAAGAGAAACCCTGAAGCCACCTATAGGCTGGGAGGGGAGTTGCTAGCAGTCACAAAGGAAGAAAGAGACTTGGGCATCATCATCATCATCACTGATGACCTAAAATCATCCAAGCAGACCTCTAAAGCAGTAGGTAAGGCTAGGGGGATGTTAGGGTGTATTAGTAGGGGTATCACAAGTCGTAAGAGGGAGGTAATAATCCCTCTTTACAAGACACTGGTTAGGCCCCATCTGGAGTACTGCGTGCAGTATTGGAGGCCACACCTTCACAAGGACATTAACCAAATTGAGGCAGTCCAGAGAAGGGCAACCAAAAGTGCAGGGACTGCATCAGAAGACATATGAGGACAGATTAACAGAGCTCAATATGTATACCCTTGAGCAAAGGAGGGAGAGAGTGATATGATCGAGGCATTCAAACACCTTAAGGGCATAAACAAGGTGAGAAAGAGTCTAACATGTTTAAATATAAGAAAAATAGCAGGACAAGAGGACACAGCATGAGATTAGAGGGAGGCCGATTAAGGGGAATGTGAGGAAATTCTTTTTCACAGAAAGGGTGGTGGATGCATGGAATGGCTTACCACAAGAAGTGGTGGCTATGAATACAGTGTAGGGCTTCAAACAGGCATGGGATAGGCATAAGGGAGCAATACAAATGACTATGAATAGATAGGCCACTGACAGAGCAAAGGCCGATGGCACATTTATAAGGTAGAAAAAGAAATGGGCAGACTGGATGGGCCTTGCGGTCCTTATCTGCCGTCAACTTCTATGTTTCTATGTTTCTATACAGACTACATCCTTCAGCAGCTATGCTACACCTCCACCACTCTCTCTGTTAAAAAGTAATTACTGGTCTCTCTCTTAAATTTACCACACCAGCTTCATGGAGACTGAGTCTCAATAAGGCCTCACTATTCACTTTATTTACCCCACTGAAGTATTTGTGTATTTCCATCATGTCCCCTTTTTCACTTTTTGTCTCAAGGGTGTACATGTTCAGATTTGCCAACCGCTCTTTATACTGTAATCTCTTCCTGTCCTGGAAGCATCTTGTTGACACTCATAAGTACTACATCCAATCTGTCCTTCTCCTTTAGATGTGGACTCCAAAACTGCACACAGAAGGCTGGCACACTGGTGCAATGGTAGTAATATTGCTTGTGGCACCGATAGCTCAAGCTCAAGACCGACCTCAGGAGTTGGTTGGTCAGATGATGGTGGGAGGATCGAGCATCCCAAGGAATGCTCTCCTCCTCCCGGAGGGTGGGGATCTGTGGCCAGTGTTTGCCTTGCTCTTAGCGATGGTTGGATGCTGGCACACTGACACTGCAGAGTGTAGGGATGGAAGCGGGACAGACACCCAGTGTGCTGTGCACAGGAGCATGTGTGGCCCCACCATTGGCATCACTGTGCACTACATCCTCCTTGCAAGGGGAGGAAACTGGAAAAAGACTACTGACTGATAGGATGACACTGGTCTCCTGCAGGCTCCACACTAGGCTAATTGGGCATGTTCTGGTGAATCTGGATCCTGTTCCTGGTGGAGCTATAGGGGTACCCCATTGACCCCACCAGGGGGGCAAACCCTGGAGGAGAGTCGGATAAGGTAAGTCCCAGTGGATGCCAGGTTTACAGGTCTGGGGGCACTGGTGGGTAGGATCCAGACAGCATGGGAATGTAAAGCAATTAACAAAAAAACTACACACACTACTCCAGGTCAAGATGAACCAGTGACCTATGCAGTGGAATCAGCACCTCCTGATGACGATCACCCACCCATGTACCCCAACATCATATTAATCCTACCCACTGCCACACACTATTGTGCTGATGTCTTCAGACTGGCTGATATTGCTACTTACAAGCCCTTTCCTTTGTAGTTCATTTTACTTCCTTCCCAATTCTATATTCTGTGTTAGGATTTTGGCCAATGTATGCATCACTTTGCACCTTTTGGTGCTAAATCTTACCTGCCATACCACCTCTTTCAGCAGCCTAATACACTGTTCCAGCACATCTCCATAGAAAAGTAATCCTGGTATCTGACTTAAACTTGACTCCACCAGCTTCCTGGAGTTGTCCCTGGTATCAGTGTTCCCACTTAGTCTCAACAATTCCCAACTATTCAATTTATTTACTATAATATTTAATGACTTCCATTTCTGAGGTATTCATATCAGTGCAAATCAATGCAGTACATCATTGACAATGGTTGTCTAAAGTAAATAGTGACACAATATTTGCTTTCCCTGGGTCAGCCATTGAAACAGCAGAAGAATAACAAACATTATAACTGACTCAAATCCTCATAATGGGACACTACCTTCAAAGCTGTCATATGGGTTTTAGAGCATTGTTCAGACCCTCATCTGTTACAAATGTAAATGGTCAAATGCAGCATTCCAAATGTATATGTACTTATCCGCTGTTCTCTGTCTGTTCATATTTCTCATTTCTTATTAAATAGACATAGAAACAGAATATCACAGAAGAAAATGGCCTGTGGGCCCATCATGTCTGCCTATTCCAACCTAATTAATATTCAATGAATAAGCCCTAAAGGCTCTTTACTCTCTCCTTCACCCTCCTTTTCTGATATGGTCACTTAATTTACACCATGGGGGAAATTGTCTGTTTCAGTCATGTCACCTCTCTCTCTCTCGCTCTTTTCTCCTTAAGAGTGTACATGTTCAAATCTTCCAGCCTCTCCTTGTACATCACTTCCTGCTATCCCAAGAGCAGCTTGGTTTCTGTCATCTGCACTGCCTCCTGTCTTTCTTTAGATGGGAATATAAAACTGAACACAGTACTACAAGAGAGGGTGAAGCATATCCAGTGGTAGCAGCACCTTCTTTCAATTAGGGATGGGTAGACCTGAAAAGGTCCTGACCTTTATTATCAGGATCAGAATCCAGGCCAAAGTCCTGATTAGTTCTAACAAATCTGCCATAAAACTGCATAAAAGGGCACTGAGCTTTATGACACACAAGTGGAATTGTAAACAGCGTTTCAGGAAATGTAAAAACTGTGAGTTTATGGCACCGATGTGCTGATCAATTGAATACATGGCAGTCATGCTGTTGACCTCTGTTCTCTGCCTCTGTAGTAGTGTAACTGTAAACTGATCTGTCTGACCTTAGAGGGGGATCTCATTCCCATTTAGTAGTATACAATGAACATGTGACAGTTTGTCTTTATTGTACTAGCCCCTTCTCTGTTCCATTGAGAGTCATGCAGTTATTTTCTATGGCATGGTGCCCCCTCCATCGACCCACCTGCCTAAACTGATAACACATTTAGGTGACCCCTACCAAAAAATAACTGCATGTCCTTTGAAGTCCACAGACCTTCATTTTTGAGTACATAATTGAACAGCAAATTAAGAGTGCTACAGCTAATGAGAGGAGAAATAAGCAGCACAATCAAGTTCAGGCAACCTGAAAATTAGACAAGACCATTACCACATGCTGCAAAAATTGTGCCATCAGGTTCAGAGAATCCAAAAATTAGCTCAGTCTGACAGGACAAAAATAGTGTGTCATTAGTTGATGTCAGGCAATTCAAAAATTAGCTCAGTCCATTTTAACATGCTGAAAACATTGTGCCATCCGGTTCACATTCTTGCACTAGACAAAACAAGAGGCAGAGAAGATTGATTTGAAAACCACTATGAGATACACATGAGTCAGGCAGGTTACTGAGTGAGCACTCAAAGCTCTGTCCCACTCCCTAGCATAGCAATCATGGCCTTCCCTTCCGCCCTGCTAGGTTGATCTGTTTTTTTCTTTTATTCCTCTTGGTCCTTTTGTTATTTTTAGCTGCTTTTTATACATAAAATTAAGGCACTCTTGCACTTTGTTTTGCACTGCAGGCTTTAGAGCAACAACAGAAGGCACTGGCTGAGCAGAGGTTTGAAAGCTATCATGAGATACAACAACATGAGTTCAGGCATACAAATACTAAGTGAGCACTGAAGATTAGTCCATTGGCCTGCCCTCCCCCTGACACATTTTTTTCTTTTATCCCCTTTTGTTATTTTTAGCTACTTATTAGTTTTTAGTAAAAGGCAAGTTGCTGCTACTGCAGGTGTTACAGAAGGCTGAAAACTGCAATGAAAGAATGAGCTCATTGTGACAGAAATGGGAAGGAAAGAGTTAATGGTTGGGATTCTGTAGGTGCCTTACTTTTTTAGCAGTTTGGAAAAAAATACACTCAGGCTGAAATCCTCTGTCCAGCAGCATCCAGCTTGCAGAATTCCTAGCTGCTAGATAAGAGCTGGGTCATAAATCTCGAGTGGACATCTCCATACACACACAGACCTGCAGACACCTACACAGGGCAGTTTGAATGGATTGGATCATTCAAATATAAACTTAAGGTGAAAAGGGAATATAATTGGTCACTGATAGGTGTTCACTCTGATTGGGACAATTAAATACATACATGTGAGTTGGTTGGGGCATTCAAAGGGAGAATAGGAATGACCTATTCTCCACAGACTATATAACCTTCTGAAAGACAGAGAAGGTCTCTTTTGCTTTGGGAAGCTGGAAGGGGAAACATAAGTTTGGAGCCTACCTTGTAGCTATGTCCGTGGGAGCTGGCAGTTAGAATAGGGTCCAGTGTCTCTTAGAAGGACAGGAAAGGGTAAGTTTAGCGCTAACATATTTCAGTTATAGCCTTCTTCTTTTGCCATCTGTTATTTAAAAACATTTGTTTACTTTTCCTGTATGAGTGTTATTCTCTTGTGTTGTAAATATATATCCTGTAAATGCTCAGTGCACTTTCTGTTAAGTAAAAGCAATTGATTTGCTCAACAGTTGTGACTGCAATGTCATTTTTCTAAGGTAATATTTGGTTTCCACTGGCTGAGGTAAACTCTGTGTAGCATCCACCACCCAAGAGAGACACACTACCAGACTTTAACTTGTGCAATTGCACATTTAATTATTCAAGTCTGTACACTTGAAAGAGGTGCCGAAAGGAAAGTCTGGCTGGTGACAGCGAATACCCGAGGACAGACACCTCTTTAAAAGCTGTTTCAGCCCAGAGGGAGAGGTGGGTTGTCACACTCATGTCAGTCAGATTAAATCTGTGAGCTTTGTCTGTATTGAAATCCTCTCAGCCATGCACTGACTGATTCCCACTGCATACAACCTTATATACCTCAGTACCACCTGACTAACTTAGTACCATAGCAGCTGGTCAGGTGACTGAGTGTGACGTGTGTGTGTGTCACACAGGCGTACGTGTCTCTCCCTCTAACTGCCTCCCTCCCTATCTTGAGCTGAGCTGTGACACTAAGGAACAGCAAAAGGAAACCAAACTGGTAAGTTTAATGGGCTACTACAGCAGCAGCTGATGTACAAGATGAATCTTCAAACAGGATGTTGGCTTAATGGCTTTGCAAATTTGCATCCCTATCCTAGGCACTGGCAACTGTGGTGAGTTAACTTGGCAACTGGTGAAAAAAGGACAGGGAGGTGGGCACCTCTGAGCTGTGATGGGAGTTGAACGTGGGAGTACAGCAGCACACTGAGTGAGACAGAGTCTTCTGAAGGCAAGCGTGAGAGAATGGCAAACATAAGAACAATAATAATAATAATGATTATAATAATAATAATGATGCTTTCTAAGCATTATTATTTTGCCCATTCTCTCTCTCTCTCTCTCTCTGTTTGCTTTCCAGAAAAATCCATCTCACTCAATGTGCTGCTGTGCTCCCACGTTCGATTCCCACCATGGGTCAGAGGTGCCCCCTCCTTGTACTTCTTCCTCCAGTTGCCATGCCAACTTGCCTCTTGCCAGACAGTGCCTAGAATAGGGATGGGCAGCAGCACTTAATGAAAAGACCATGCGTGCAAGTGCAATTCCTTTTTTGTTTTGTTACAGGCTGCCAGACCAAGTTAACCTGGATAAGCAATACAGTCCCCTCAGAATCTCAGTTCTGTCTTTCTTGCTTTCTCCAATTGAATCCCATTCCCTGCCTCCCAACTGGCAGCTAACTGGCCATTGTGGTGACAATGGATGGTTCACTTGGGTACCTGACTGCCCTTTCCTTATGGGGAATCTGACCACTGTGGCCACCAAGGAGAAAAAAGCAAAAGGTGAGTGCCACAAAGAAACATGACACATTACTAAGTTAAATGCAATATGACTTAGGTACATTTATTATTTTATTTAGTCAGTTCAGGCAAAGACTGAATAAATTCACCTAAGTCACAGAATTTAACTTAATAGTAGCTCCGGTTTCTTTCTGCCCTCCTTTTCCTTTTTTTCTCTTTTCCTTTTGCACTGGTCGCATATTTAAATAGGCACATGGGCTGACCCTGACTCGGTACAATTATATCGCTGGGCCGCATTAGATCCAGTGGGGTTCTAATTTTAGGAGGGTGGGTCAGTCCATCCCTACTTGCGATCACTCACCCCATGCCACCAACATCCAATCTGCCTTACTGTATTGTGCTGATACCTTCATACTGTCTTAAATTATTGATCCTATGCCCTTCCCTCTGCAGTGCTTTCCACTACTACCTCCATCATTGTCCATTCTATATTGTGCGTTAGTATTTTTTGCCCTACAGTATGTGCATCACCTTGCACTTCTCGGTATAAAATTTTCACTACCATACTTTTGACCACTTTTAAAATCTATCCAGGTCCTCTTTCATAATTTTGCCACCCTCTTCACTATTTACCCAGCCACTATTCTTAGCATCATCAGCAAAAAGGTGTATCATTCCTAGAATCCATACCTCTATGTTACAGATAACGATGCAGAGAGGGACTATTCAAAAGACAAATCACTGTGGCAGCCCATCTGTGACCCTCTGACCCATGGAAGCTTCTCATTTATTACCACACTCTGGGTCTGGTCACTTAACCAATTTTCCACCAAAGTAGTAATTTTCACCTACTCTGAGATCTCGCATATTGTTAATCAAAATTATTTAATCTCTTCTTCATCTTTAAAACAAAGTCTGCATGCAGCCCACTACTATTCCATTATAAATGATCAACCAGTGTTGTCATTAGTTAGACTCATTCAGTGGCTTTTGACACTGATATTGCTAATTGTTTGGGCTACTACAATAATGAAAATGGGGCAACTGCATAATGGACTTAGCCTGCATCAGTGTAGACGCCCATGAAAGTAGGGGTCTCTGAATGGGTACCACAGACTGATTCTAAACAAAGGTATCACTGACTAAATTATTGATTATGGTGTAATGATGGAGGTACACACAGAGCTGGATTTAAAGATGAAGACAGAAATGATAAAAGAGATACAAGTACAGAAAGAGAACAAGGGGTAACAAATATGAATGGGGAATGTACCAATATTATTGTTCCCCTTTAAACTGTAAAAATTGAAAGTTGCCAACACTCTAGAAGTGGTGGTATTCCTTTGCCGGGCTTCAATACATCACTATGACCCGTAACTATGAAACAATATTACAAAAATGTCAACTGAGATCTTGAAAGATGCTGGTGAGAACATCCTATTTATTTTTCATGTGGGGACCAATAACATGAACAAAACTGAAATCAAAGAAATAAAAAAGGAATTTATAGAGCTTAGTACCACCCTTGAAGAAAGAGATTGTGACACTTGTATCTCAGAACTATTTCCAGTCCCTAGAACCAGTTTTAGAAAACTGAAACAAATTAAGGCTGTAATGAATGGTTATGAAAATGGTCACTGAACAAAGGGATTGCTTGTTTGACACATTGGGAAAATTCAAGAATAACCCTAGTTTCTACAGATGGGATGGTTTACACCTGATCAAAAGGGGAACTACTGTGCTGTGCAATTAACTGGAAAGATATATGACAGAATTTTTAAACCAAGACCTGAGAGGGCTCAGGAGAGAACATCGGGTTTAGGGTCTATAATAAAGCAAGTTAATGCCACCAACTATTACAAAGTTCTACCAGTAAATGCCAGTAGCCTAAATATATTAAAGAAAGTCTGAAGAAAATTATCCTACTCACAGATACCACAGATGTAGCGACCATAACAGAAATGTGGTGGGATGAAACCAGTGACTGGTCATGTGTGATCCCTAGTTATAAACTTTTTTATCATGACAAGCTTACTAAAAACGGGGATGGTGTATGTGTATTTACTAAGAATAAACTAGACTGCTATGAATGTAATTTTGTTAATGACACCCAGTACAATATGGAAAGGGTGGGATATTCAAAGCAGTTGCACGTGGCGTAACTGAGATGCGCCTGCGCAAGAGCAGAAATGCGCCAAAGAGAGATATTCAGCAGGAGACAATGAGCAGCGCAAATCACAGTGTGCCAATGTGCAACCCTAATGAATAAGCAGCGCAGTGCAATATTCAACAGCAAGCCAATGGCACAAATGCGGAGCAACAGGGACATGCGCGGAGCAAACTTGAGCCCATAAACAGATGGAGCAAGCAAGGGACAGAGGCTTGCGCCTTGGGGAGCAGGGGAGAGAGAGAGAGAGAGAGAGAGAGACAGAGAGTGACAGAGAGAGAGCCAGTGGCCAGGCAGGACAGCAGCAGGGGTGCAAGACAGGCACAGAGACAGGAGGTGCAACAGGCTGTGGGACAGGACGTGTGACCCTGAAAGTGCCTGTGTATGTGTGTGTGTGTGTGTGTGTGTGTGTGTGAGATATCAGTGGGGGCAGCAATGGCAGCGTGAGCCTGCGAGCCTGGAAAGAGGAGTGGCAGAGGGAGTATCTGGATGGGTGGGAGGCGGAGGCCACAGCCAACAGGCCACCAGCAGGGAACCCCCAACACAGGTGTGCACCCAGTGCAGGGACACACGCAGCAGCACACAGCTGGAGTTGCCTGGGGTGACAGCCGCACGGGGGGGCAGGACAGGCCAGGCCATGGCCAGTGCAATCTTCCAGATGGAGGCAGTAATGAGGGGTGTGAGGAGGGAGGAGGCAGAGCGGCACGGCCGTGGAAGGGCATGGCGGTGGTATGCCCGGAATAGGTGGTACCATTCCCGCACCACCTTTGAACAGTACAGTGACACTGAGATTGTGGGCCATACCACCTGAACCAGGCAATTCTGAGGCAGCTCTGTGAGCTGTGCAGTGATGAGATGCAGGCACCCACAAGACGGAGCCACGCCCTGTTGGTGGAGACCAAGGTCACGGCCGTCACGTTCCTGCTCTCCACAGGTACCTCCCAGAGACCAACAGAGGACACCACAGGCATAAACCAGTTGGCCGCGTCATGGCTCCTCACACAATTCCTCAACGCACTGCTGCCACATGCTGTGGAATACATCCATTTCCCCAGCACACAGGCAGAACATACAGCGAACATGCAAGTGTTCCACAGGGTGGCACGTATGTCTGGCGTGCTTGGGGCCATTGACTGCACAGACGTAGGCATCCACTCACCACCTGGACTGGAAGAGGTGGCCTACATCAACAGGAAGGGCTACCCCAGTGTCAACTGCCAGGTGGTGTGCGATGCCAGGGGGCGCATAATCAATGTCTGTGCCACACACCCTGTAGAGCACACAGTGCCTTCATCTGGTACCAGTCAGCACTGTGCCACAGGTTTGAGAGTGGGGACATCCCCACCGGCCATCTAGTAGGTGAGTATGTAGCTGGAATGGGCAGCCTGGCACAACAGGGCAGGGTGTGGGGGGATGCTAGGCCGGGAGCATCAGAGGGTGTGGCTGGGTAGGTGGAGGGCAGCCACACAGACCACCATGCTAACCCCACATGTCTCCACACAGGTGGCAATGGATACCTACTCAGGCCCTGGCTGCTCACCCCATACCAGTGCCCATTGACCCCAGCTCAGGAGCGATACATTGAGGCACATGCCAGCACACAGAACATCATCAAGCATGTGTTTGGGTGGCTGAGGGCATGGTTCCATTGCCCGGACAGGTCTGGCGGTGCCCTACAGTACAGGCCCTCAAAGGCCTGCGGCCTATTCCTGGCCTGTTGTATGCTACACAGCATGGCCACTGACCGTGGGATAGCTGTCAAGGTCGAAAAGGGGAACAGCAGTGGGGACAACGCGGATGCTGGGACAGGCAGTGGTGGGCAGCCCCCCCGGCGATGGGAACCCTGGCTGAACAGGACGGCCCAGCAGCACCGGGACACAATTGCAGAGGAGCACTACGGTGCACGCAGGTAGGTGAACATGACCACACATATGTCCCAGGGACCATGGCACAATATACAGGCATGCAAGGACAGGCCCCATGACAGACACGGCCGGAGGGTAGCATGGACTGGCATAGGACTGGACTCCGTGGAAGCACCCTGTACATCACTGTAGACCCCACCCACACACACCCACACACACATACACCTGCACATGGGCACCCACACGCTCACACCCAGAGGCCACCAATGGGCAAGTGTCAGATGCTGAACACCAGTGCACAGTAGCGGCCGGTGTTGTGTTGGCATCATCATGTACATACCACAGTGGCCAGTGACCAGGTGGGTGTGCACAAGGTGGGCGTGTGGCATGGACCATGGATGGCAAGACCCTGGAATGCACACGCACACGCCACACCAATGTGAACACAGGGCTGTGGCAGACAGCAGACAGGGAGGGTGGTAGATCAGGACCACCACGCAGTCACACGGCTGCCGTGGACATGTGGACAGCTCCGCCGAGACCGCCCAGCAGACACAGGCTGTACGACAGCCACAGGGGGTGTCACTGACGGTCCCCCAGGTGTGTTATTATGGAAACACGACCGGTCCCTCACAGGAGTCTGCAG
This sequence comes from Neoceratodus forsteri, assembly GCA_016271365.2. Lineage (NCBI taxonomy): Eukaryota > Metazoa > Chordata > Ceratodontiformes > Ceratodontidae > Neoceratodus > Neoceratodus forsteri. The sequence continues at coordinate 1,433,242,470 of CM028131.1, read as the reverse complement.
GCTCCCGAACAGGCCCGCTCCAGGCGTGCCTGGAATACCCACAGTGGATCTTGGCATCTACACTGATGGGGTCACACGATACCAAGACCAAGGGGTGGAGAATGCACTCCGTGGGGTCTGCAGCGGACGGCCATGCATCAGGGTGGCCAGTGGTGCTAGGCCGGCCGTGACTGCAGCGGTAAGCCAATCCAGGGCTGTGGTCGTGTCCTCCCGCATGCGTGTGGTCTCAGCCAGGAGCTGCTCATAGTCCCAGCCACACCTCCCTGTGGACTGGCACAGCTCTGTGCGGAGTGCATGCACCCCTGCCACGACCAGCATCTGTTGCTCCATGGAGGCTCGGAGCAGATGGATGTGCTTGGTCAAGGGGTCAACACCCTGGCGGGCATGGGCATTGCACCGACCCACGGGTGTTGTGTGACTCCACAGCACAGCCCCCCACATGGGTGGGGGCTGCACAGCAGGGCCCCCTTGGGGCTGATCAGTCTGTGGTGCAACAGCAGTGGCCACTGCACCTGGCCCACTCTTGGCCCTGTCCTAATGCCACTGCTGCCCCTCCAGTCACTGCGTGCATAACGGTGCCAGGGCAGCTGCAGCACCAGCTCCACCACCTTCGGACTGCGCTGCACCATTGGTGCCCACAGCCTCGCCGGGCGTTGCAGCCGGTGGGTGGACAACCACCACAGGGCACCATCTGCGCTGCCGTGTCAGGTGCGTGGTATGGGTGCCTCCCCCTGATTGGCAACACCACTGTCCAGGATAACAGTCACATCATCATTGGTCCCCGACCCCGCCCCGACCTGTGTCTCAGCATACTGGACGCCATGGCTGGTGTCCTGCTGAAACACTGCCAGGGCCTCGTCCACAACCATGCCACAGGCATCTGGTTGGACGGTGGGGATGGGCTGACTGCAGTCTGGACCCTGGACACCAGTGGAGGTGGATGGATGGTCCTCCAGGTCCAGGACCACCCCTATAGTAGTCACCGCAACCCATGCCACTGCATGCAGGCACTCTGGAGCTGTAAAGGAACACAGATGCATTAGAGCTGCTGGCACACACCCCTGCCCCTGGCCCCCCCGCCCCCTTCCCCAGGCACTGCTGTACCTACTATGCAGTGATGGGCTGCCCCCCATCTGGAATTCTCCACCTGGGCACACCCTTGATGGTGCTGCTCTGCATGGATACCGCCACCAGCTACTCCTGCAGTGTCAACTGTGGCACATCAGGCTGTTCACCACCCATGGCAGCACGTGTGGCCCAGATGGCGGCCACTTTATCCTTTATCCACCTCCATCCATGCCTACCTTCTATTTGCACTCCTGTGCTGTCCTCTGATGGCTGCCCTGCTGGTTCACAGCCCTGGCCACTCCCTCCCATGCAGCCACCCTGGCCTGTGGGGTGCCTGTTGAGCCACTCAGGAGGGGCTCCTGGTCCAGGTAGGCATTGAAGAGGGCTTCGCTCTCTGCCCTCATGAAGTTGGGCCTGCGCTTCCATGCAGGACCCCGCTTCTCAACCTCCTTGTGTTCCAACATGCTTATTCCTGTGGGTATGGACATGTGATTAGTGAGGGCTGCAACACACAATGCCCTCTCAATCCACTGTCCTGACAGGTCCACAGCCTGGTGGCTTACCTCTGAAGGATGCAATACCAGTCTGGTGCCTGTGAAGTCCCATGGAGCATTTATAGCGTATCACATGCAAATGAGGGGATGCGCAACTATAATGAGATGCAAATGCCTCCAATGTGCCACCGATATGCTGATCAGCTCATCTGCATATTCTGGCTGAATATCGGGAAGTTGCACAATGCGCACTGGTGTTGTGCATGCACAAGTCATGGCGCAACTGTATGATGTGTGCAGTAGGCCTGGCAGTGTGCATGCGCGCACCGACATTACGTACATTGGTGGTGCATCCCATGCACACTGTGCTATATGTGGCACAGTGCTCTGCTGCTATTGGACACGTGGTGCTTGTGTGCTATGTGCCCTATGGTGCCCATGCGCAACTGGCCCCATGGAACGCGGGGCACACATGCCCCTATTGTGCACCATACATGGTGCGCCCTATCACGCTGTCACGCACTGTGCGCATGCTGAACTATGACCTCATGTGTGCCCTTTGACCATCCAGGTGACCTGCAGCACATGCCAGTGCTGCCTCAGCTGTATCGTGCAGCACCAGAGAATGCATGATTCGGAATGGCAGCGCATCACCAAGTGAGTAGCATGCCAAAGCACATGTGACTCGTGTGCTACTGGGTGCCATTTTGAGTTTCCAATACCTGGATTGAGCATGCTGCACTATGGCACAGCAAGGGCTCCCAATTGGAGCCAGGTGGAACTGGTCAATCTTGTGGCTCTGGTAGAGCCATATGTGGGTTGTCTCTTTAGCCAGGTGCCCCTGGATCTACTACATATGGAGGTGTGGCAGAAGGTGGCCAAAGCATTGGAGGAGGCCATTGGGGCACAGTGAAGTGGGGAACAGTGCTGCCAATGCTATGGGGACCTGTGGAGGAGGGACCCTGACAGGCTTCGGGCACTGCTAGCACGCATCCGGAGGGGCACCGAACCATGTCCAGGAGAGTGCACTATGTCCATGTCTGTGCCATTCCAGTGTTCTGTGGGGGCCAGCAGGGTGTCGCACTATGCTGTGGGGGGCTGCGGCTGTCTGCTCTGTTGGCTGTGGCAGCGCACCATGGGTGTGCTGTGCCACCGCACCGCCACTGCGCAGGGCCAGGGGGATTGCTGTGCTGGGGGGCCTGTGGGGTGTTGCCAGGTACTGCTGTGTCCTTCTCAATGCCTCACTACTAGGCCCTGAGGATAGGCAAAGTGCATGGCTGGCAGGTGCTGCAGGTGGACAGGGGCAGGCTGTTGCAGGAGTATAGCCACAGGTTGCAGGCCACATGGGTAGCGTGGCAAGACAGGTGCTGGTTGCACCACAGCAAGCAGGTAGGCACTCTTCCTTGGTTCATTGTTGTGCAGGGTGGAGGTGGGCCACAGCCCCCTGTACACATGGCCATTCCAGCTGTGCACTGCACCATGCTGTGGCTATCGCACAGGTGTGTGGCTGCTGCAGGTGGGCTCTGGGTGCACCCGTGTTCCAGCTGTGCCACTGCCACCCCACCGCTATGCCTTGTTGCCTGGCCACCATGGTTGTGGTGTGCAGCACATGGGTGGTGTTGGTGTGCAGTGCCCTGCATGGCCCTGGATTGTCAGGATGGCAGCTCGTGTGGTCACACACACTGCAGGTGACTGTGTGCTGTCTCAGGGGTGCATGTCACCACTGTCCGCCGAGCACAGTGGGTGGGCTACAGTCATATGGACATACTCATACCATGTCCTCTCCTTTGTCCTAGGTGACCAACAGGATGCAGACAACACCAGGATACTACAGCAGATACTGAGGGTCACCACAGCCACAATCCAGGTGGTGCGACAAATTCATCAGGCCCTGTGCAGGCCACAGAGAAGACGGCGCACCAGGCGCCGGTAGGGCAGGGATGCTGATATTGCCCATTGGCCTGCACCCCCTTTCTTTCCTTGTCCCCCCCTCCCTTTCCCTCCATTGTACCCTTGCCCAGCCATGTCCCCAGTCCCCGCCTCCCTTTCATAGCCTACCATTCTGTCTGTGACCACCCCATTCCCTGCTCCCTGTTATTCTGTACATAGCTATTGTTACTTGGTTTTTAATACACATTTCTACTGTTAGCCATCTGTGTCTGTGTCTGCTTTGCAGCTGGCATGTGGAGCCATGCTGCAGTGGTGTGCATGGTGGCCAAGTGATATGTCTGGAGTTGACTGTGGCTTGTGCCAGGTGGTCTGTGTCCAGTGGCAGATGGGTGTTCCTTGAGGTGTATGTGTGTGCTCTGTACGTGTTGTGTGGCGAGTGTGTTTTGTGCTGTTGGCATGTGTGTTGCCAGCAGGGATCCAAGTGATGTGTCCCATGCCTTTCTGAGGGTGTTGCTGGTGGCTGATTGCCGGTGGACATTGGTGCCACACAACCTCCATGCACCACTGTGGTGCACATGGTCGGGGGCCTGCAGCCATGTGCCTGCCATGCCTCCCACCTGGCATCCTCTGCACTCTGGTAGTGGTCTGTCCTGCTCTGGTGGCATGCTTCCTGCTGTGACTGTTGTCCTGTGTCCTGGCCCATGTACCTCTGGCCCTTGGCAGCCCTGGTTGCACTATGGCGCATGCTGGTTTGCTCCCTGGCACAGCCCTGGTTGCACTATGGTGCATCCCTGTGATATTCAGTCATATTGCACTGCCAGTTGCTGTCATGTGCAACCTTTGAATATCGTGTTTGGTGCACACTGGGGCAGTGTACTTGCACTGCGCAGCTGTTGCGCCTGCCTCTAACGCATTTCTGAATATCCCACCCCTAGTGTATTGATAAAATTCCAACCAAATAACCAGAGCAAAATAATCTCAGGGAACTGAACTCTTACAGGCCACCCTGCTGTTATAAAGAGTATAATAATAACCTTATTAAGGCATTAGTAATGGCCTCCCAACTAGGGGACACTATAATATTAGGAGAGTTTAGCACTCCAGGCATAGACTGGATATTATCCCTACTGGAAAAATACTTTACAAATACATTATTATCACAAATCCTAGAACAAAAGGTCATTAAACTCATTATGGGAGTAAGCATTCTAGATTTAAGTGTTACCAACCTACTTTTGGATCTTTCCACTAAACAGTCTTAGGAAACTTAGGAACTAGTGATCACAATATTATATCTTTCTGTCTGACCTCACACAAAAATAGGTTCCACATCTTAAAGGGGAACTGTCTACAGGGTTTCTTATTGTCTGAAAGACCATAAAAAGCTAATTTGAGTAAGCTATTGTGTTTATCTGTGAGTCTTTGCAGTCCAGAGTTTCTCATATGTAAATCAGTCTGTAATTAAGGGCTGGGGGCAGCCATATATTTTAGGCTCCTGACAGGAAATTATGTCATTGAGGATCCTGGCCCTCCTTTGACTGTAGGTTAAATAGGAAATCATCTGTTTTATTAATTGTATTTTAAGATGTTATTACAGCACTTTCTACATTTATAATAATTGTTTTGTATGTGCATTGAAACTAGTGAGTAATCACCCTTACATTTCAAACTGTTAGTAAAATAATCCATCTTTAGGATTGCTTTACCCTCTAGGCTATACAGTCGGCTGATCATTAAAAACTACACATCTCAAGCCTCGCTCTGTGGAGCCAACAGATATTGAGGCCCCACACTGTATCATGTCTAAATGCTGGCTATGTTCATGTCAATACAGATTTCTGGGGCTGCCACAGCACTAACTTCTGTCTTATTCTGTTTCCTCTCTTACAACCTTTTCTCTTACAATTCCGGGTGTGAACTCAGGTTTACAAGATGCAAATGTGGCTATGTACCTACAGGCCTGGAATCATGGGGCCAACCTTGAAATGTGTAGTTTTTATTAACAGTTGGCAGTACAACCTAGAGGTTAAAGCAAAGAGCTGTGAACATTCTTCATTCATCAAGCAGAATAGGGTTTGAATCCAATATGCTCTACTTGTATACTGTGTGACCAGAGTAAGTCACTTAACCTCCCTGTGCTCCCAAAACACACCTAGAAACAAGCTGTAGCTGTGCGCCTTTCCTGGACAAAGACAGTAAAAACAATCTGAGCATGTGTTATGATTCTGACAATATTATGCTCTTTCTATCCAGATTTGTCTTGAAAAGAAAAAAATAGGACACCATTAATTGTTTATTAATTGCAAAAATGCATGGGTGGACAACATTGATTAAAAAAGCATAACCTAAACTGCATTATTAAACTATAGAATAATATGTGTGTGTGTGTGTGTGTGTCCAAACTTTTACAAACACCTGAGGTGTGGGATGCTACCTTAACCCTGATGGAAAAGTTCAAGTGGATTATAAATGCACCCCACACTGGTTTTTACACCCACCCACCCCTATATTATTTAATTTAATTAATGGTGAGAATTTATTTCCCTTTCAGCACAGTTCAGTTAGTGCAGCACTTCTGTCAGAGATACACACACACACTTCACATGCACAAACACACACACACACTTCACACACACACACTTCACATGCACACACACTTCACACACACTTCGCACACACCTCACACACACACTACACACACACACACATACACACACCACACATGCACACACACACACACCACACACACATGCACCACACACACACACACACACACACACACACACAGGCTGTCTCTCCCTTTTTTCCTTTCTTTTTTACATTACAGTGGGAATCGCATTCTGGAAAGTTGTGGTTAATTCGCATAGCTGCATAGTGTAAGACATGCTCTAAGGGTATGGGAGGCAGGATCAACCAGATAGATTTTTTTCCTTTACGGTAGAACATCCCATTTCATCCAAAGTATTTTAGTAAGAAACTGTTATACTGTACTTTTAACTTCATCAAAAAAAAGTAAAATACTCTTTTAATAATGCATTTCAGGTTATGCATGTTTTAACTGTGTTGTCCATCTATGTGTTTTTGCAATTAATAAACAAGTAATGGTGTCCTACAGAGGCTACAACAGATGGCAGCAGTTGTAATTTGTCTGGGGCCATCCTCCCCTGGACCCAGGAAGGAGGAGAGAGGGGGAATGAAGAGGTGGTCCAAGGGGTCTAGGTAGTGTCCAGGGATTGGACAGGGGCCACCAAGGCCTCCCACTTGGGAGGTGGAATCACATCCTGTGAGGGGGAAGGAGAAAGACTTATTTCTTGGTCTGTAGCCAGCAGAACCTCCTCTTTCTCCTTTTGCTCTGCAAAGGATCAGCATGTCCAAATGTCCAGCTAGCCAGGTCACCCAGGTAAGGACCTAGTAGGCCTGAGGGTTAATTCATGCCTGGGGGAGGCATGGCCAGTGTGAGAGGAAGGTAAGCAGTATAACAAGGAGATTAGAGGAATGAGCTGTAAATGAGCTGCATGCAGCCAGCAGATCTAGGTTGATTCCCACAACCTCCATTGGCATTTTCAAAAAAAAAAAAAAAAAGAGAAAAGAAATAGGTAGGAAAAAATATTTTGTCGGGTACTGAAGGATGGGGTATGCCCTGGTTGTTTTCTGTCATGATTTTTCCCACATCCTCTTCTTGCATCTCCAATCAAGGAGTAGGAAAAGCTTGGTGCTTTACTGGTGTTGGGCATGTAAAATGGGCTCTGTGGTGAGTCACCCCCCCCAAAGTGGTTCGGGCTTACCTGGGAGGCTGTGGCTGGGAGTCCTAGGACATTCTCTCCTGCTCTCCAGTCCACAGTCCACAGTTCCTCACTCTCTGGCTGGTCGTATCCCTTGGCACTCCTCTCCAAGCTGGGGTAGGGTCAGGGAGGTGGCACAGCTATGTTGCGGCTGTATGAGTGAGGGGAACCTTGGGCTTGATGGCAGCCAGGGAGTCTCCTTGGCCATGGTGGGAGCAATCCTTGTTGCCCTGGAAAGTGGACCATCCATGTGATGCAACCAGGCTGGTGGCCATTGGTCTCTGCAGCTTGTGGGGGGAGAGGTCCTGGTTGGCAGTACCTTGGGTGCCTCTCCATCGCAGGTCACTTGTGTTGGTAAGGCTGTGAGCTATAAGAAAGTTCAATTGGTAGGACTCGGCTTCTGGGCAGATGTTGCAGTCTCAGGATCTTACTGTGGGCTGTGGAGGGCCTCGTGGGCTGGCTGGGCATACGCTTATGGCCATGGCCTATTGTTTGGATCTAGCAGGCCTCAGGAGTGGGAACACAAGATGTGACAGCATGACGATAGGCTGCTGAGGTCTCTCGAGATTCATGGCTGCCATCTTGTGAATGGTAGTGTGGTTGGGTGGCTCGCCGGTTCATCAGTCCAGCGGCAGACATGTACCATGGATCAAAACATAAATATAATTAAAAAAAAGAGAAGACAAGGCTTGACTTAAAGAGCACATCCAGCTTGGACCCTGGAGTAATGGCTGCATGAGCTTTCTGCTCTGTCCCAACCTGGCGCTATTTTGAAGTCGATCTGCCAGAATGCTGGACTGATTTACACAAATATTTGCTAGGGAGTCCAGCTTTACCCTTAAGGAGGCTAGTGCAGCTACTAGATCATGGGGAGCTATGTTTGTAGACTAAAAACTCACCGCAAGTACTCCTGAGTGATATGAGGTGGTAGGCCGTATAGGCCCAAGCATGGGAGAGTGGCAGAGGGGGAGCAGCAGACCCGTTAGATTTTACTGCTGGCTGGAGCGAGTGAGGCAGGGCTCGGGAGTGTCAGAGGAGCATTCTAGGCAGGCGAAGCTACCAACAAGGTGTGCTATGGCTGTTGGACAGATGGGGGACACAGTTCTAAAGATGAAAGCCATAGGAGATACAGCAGCGGGACAGACTACCCAACTCTCACTGCCCTCCCAAGAGCAAACTCCAGTCGGAGAGGAGCTAGCCAACATCACCAAGATGTTGGAAGTGCTCCTGGTGAGAGTAGACATCATAGGGGCAACAGTGGCTGAGAATGTAGCTGATGTACGGAAACTGGTAGACCAACAGAACATTCTTGATCAGCGTACAGAGGAGTTGGAGAGACAGCACCTCACAGTGCTGAAAAGGCTTAAAGACCATGAAGACAAGCTCGCCAGGCTGTGGCAAAGGGCAGAAGATCAAGAAAATAGGAGCAGGAGGAACAATATTCAGATCCTATGGGTGCCGGAGGGGGCGGAAGGGCCGAACATGGAGATATTCCTGAATGATTGGTTACTGTGGCTCCTCGATGAGAGGTGGAAGGAACCTGTGGGGGTGGAGAGAGCGCATCGAGTAATGGGCAGGCCTAATGGTGCAAATGGGCCCAGAACGATCATTGCATACTTGTTGAAGTACTCTGTGAAGGAAAAGCTTCTGAGGGCCTCTAGGGAGCTAGGGGAGATCACTTGGAAGGGCAACATAATTTCATTTTATTGGGACTTCTCACAGGAGGTGGCAATGAGGAGAAAGGTATACGGCCCTCTGAAGGAAAATCCAGCTGCTAACTCTTTCCAGTACAGGTTCAGGAGGCTGACTGCCCTGCAGCTGTCTAAGGATGGCAGGTCATTTCTGGTTGAATCCTCCAGAGAAGCTGAGGCCTGGGTAAACAGTCAATGGCCAGGTCTGCTGCCAAGGTCCTCTCTCCCCAGACGCCTCTGGACCCTGAAAGAACATCTGCCAAAGGGTTCAGAAAGAAGGGGAAATAGACCCCAGGAAGATGGTAATGCCAACCGTTTAGGCCCGGTCGCAAAGGAGACCCCATCGTTTTCTCCCACAGGATCGCAACCAGCAGATGAATGCCCTGAGGCGCCCCCCCCCCAGATCGTGGTGCATACCTAGATAAAAGATATGATAACAGGGAGTAAGGTGATCAAGCAATCCTTCCCACATTGGGTCGTCAACAACAAAGGGCTAGGAGCCCTTGTCAGCTCATAGCAAGTAATGTGGAAGCCTCTCCCCCTGCCAAACTCCCCAGAGTGGAAGCCGAGGTTTCAACAACGAATGCAGCCTCAACTCCATGGATGGAGGAGGGCGAGGAGCCCACAGAGGGCATGGAAGTGTTAAACTGGGCTGTGGAAGCTGAGGATAATGAGCAAGAAGCTGTTGCAGAGGCAGGCCTCCTGAAGCCTGGGACTAAATCCTATGCGGAGGCACTTAACTCGCCTTATTGTGGCCCCACTGCTAGGCCCAAAGAGCAATCCTCGACATTGGGAGCAGAAGGCTGAGCGGACCTTTGGACACTTTGGCTGAACTAATTTGGGACTTTTTTTGTTACTTCCTATGAGCAGGTTAAGAGGGAGTGGAGTAGCACACGTAGATACTTTATCTCACTGTCGCATTCCAATCTCCCCCCCTTTGAGTGATGTTATGTAGGGGATTTGGGGCAGTGTGAAGTAGACACCCCTTCCCCTCTCCGTGGGCACTTCTTTATTTTCGCCTAACTCCTCTTATGCCCATTTCTTACCCCTTCTTCTTTTAATATCCCTCAAGCCCTGGATAACCGCGGGTCTAACACGTAGGGGCATGAAAACCCTGGGCAAGCAATTTTCTGACCCGATAGAGGGGCCCCAGTCTAATGACTGAACAGAGTGCCAGGCACCTGTTTTGTGCCTTTCCCAGCAGCATCCCCCTTCAGTTAGTTTCCCCCTTAAACTTCTAAGACACTGACAAGCTAGCACTAGCCTCAACCCCCCCTTCCCCCCTCCCCAGTGGATAGGCAGTTGGTGGCTGCCCTACTATTAGGGCAGTCTTTGTTTTTCTTTCACCTGGAGCCTCCGGATCACGTTGAGTCACAGAGATCCATGGGGCCAGGTTGAGACAGGTTTCCTTCATTTCAGTGTAACCTCTCCCTTAATACATCTGGTGTTTGAAACAGTGTGGTGTGAGGCACCCTCTTTTCGGGTGGCTTCTTTCACACATCTACTTCAACATCAGCAACTGTTGTGGTTTAGGGAGCTCTAATAAGGGCATAGACTTATTGCTTTAGTTCTGAAATTTGCAACCTTAAGATTGTTATATAACTTGATAGAGACTGTTTGTGTGTTTCTCTCTTTAATCTATCTCCAACCAGGTGGGACTCAGGTGGAATCATACTTATGCACATTTTGAACCCCTGCTACGTTGTTATCGCTGCTGCTACCAGTGGGGTACAGCTGTCAGACAGGTATTATCCCTTACCCCGAGTCCTGGGCCACTGTGCCTGATACCCCCTGGGAGACATCAGGGTAAGTACTGAGTTAGTCTTAATTATCATTATTCCTTGGAAGGATGACAGCGACTGCAAAACCTTTGTCGGGGCACAGGTGGAGGTGCGTCTTCTGGAATGTGAAGGGGCTCAACCATCCACTAAAAGAACCAAAGTCTTACAATTCCTGAACTCTAAGGGGACGTATGTGGCCCTTATCCAGGAGATGCACCTTACCAACCGGACTGTGCAGTGGCTGAAGAAGCTCTGGGTGGGGACAGTGATCTTCAGCTGTGCCACAACCAAATCCAGGGGAGTGGCCATTTTAATAAGGAAATCTCTACCATGGGTAGCAGAGGACAAGCACTTGGACTCACAGGGGTGCTGGATAGCAGCTCGGATATCATATGCAGGAGGTCGGCTATTGATGGCCAATGTCTATGGCCATAACACGGATGTTGGGGAAATATACTCAGACCTTAGTCAAGCCTTCTCGGACTTGACGAGTGGCTTCTCTGACTTCCCCATTTTACTCGGAGGGGATCACAATTTAGTTTTAGGCATCTTCCTTGATAAATCCTTACCCACCCCACAAGCACACCCCAAGACTCTAGCCAGTCTTACTGACTTGATGACAGAATGTAGCCTTTGCAACACCTGGAGGAGGGCCAACCCACAGGGGCAAGACTATTCTTTTTATTCATCAGTACATCATATGCATAGCAGATTGGACTTCTGGCTCACAAACTATACTGCAGAGCCGGGAGTCATGGATGTTTCAATAGGTAGCATATTGATCTCAGACCATGCACCAGTCTCCATCATGTACTCTCCTCTGGGACAGGGTGCTCCTTCCACAAGATGGCGATGCAATCCTACCTTGCTGCAAGGCAAAACCTTTCAAGCCTATATTAAGAAGGAAGCTGAAAATTATTTTGCTCTTAACACCCCGGGAGAAACCACAGCTTCAGTGGTATGGGAGGCATTTAAAGCTGTTCTACGAGGAAGAATTATATCTTTCACGGCCTCCAAGAACAAGGCCAGAACAAAGACCATCTCCTTGCTGCAGACAGAGCTTGCGGCTCTGGAGAGGCAATTTAAAGTAAACTCTCAAGATCCGCTTAACTCCCCTCTCCTATCCACCATTACTGGTATAAAATACCAACTCAATACCCTGTTAAATGAGAAGGCCGCTTGGCAGTTAATCCGGGCTAAACACAAATCCTGGGAGGGAGGGGGCAAGGGGGCAAATTCCTTGCATACTACCTTCGCAAGCAGCAAGCAGCCTCCAGAATTCTAGCTCTGAGAAGCCTGCAGGGCAGAGTAGTTTCTACACCCAAGGTCATTAATGAGGTAACGCAGAATTATTACCAAGAGCTCTACCGTTCTAAGGCCCAGCTATCAGATGAGGAACTTGGCGCCTGGCTAGCCAAGCTGTTTGATGGGGTCTTTCTCCCCAAACATTCTCCAGAGCAGAGGGTGTCTCTAGATGCTCTGGTTATTGCACAGGAACTTTGCTCTGTGCTGTCCCAGATGGCCAAAGGAAATGCACCAGGCCCAGAAGGTATGGCAGTGGAGTTATACCAACTGCTATGAGTAGAAATTACTGTTCCACTCCTGCAGGCTCTGCAAGGAGATCAGGCATCCACAATTCTCCCTCCCATCATGTGGGAGTCTCTGATGACCTTAATTCCTAAGAAATCCTCTGATGCACTGGATTGTGCTAATTTTCAGCCTATTTCCTTGCTGTCAGTGGATACCAAACTGTTAGCTAAAGTCCTGGCAAACAGGCTTTCCCCACTTCTGCAAACAGTGATACATCACTCACAGGCAGGTTTTTCTAAGAGGAAGTCGGGGGCAGACAACCTCCGACTAGTCTTTAACTTAAAGTGGCTAGCCTTGCACTCGAACACACCTATGGCAGCCTTGGCTATAGATTTTGCCAAGGCTTTTGACTCACTAGAGTGGGGATACTTACGTGCAGTGTTACCTTTCTATGGGTTTGGGCTGGGGTTTTGTTCCTGGGTCTCCACTTTATACCATCTGCCCACAGCGAAAATTGTAACCAACTAAGATGTATCCCAGCCCTTCTTTTTACAGAGGGACACTAGACAAGGCTGCCCTCTCTCCCCCCTTCTTTTTATCTTGGCACTGGACCCCTTGATATGAAAGCTTCTGAGCACCCCTGATATTACTGGGATTCCGGTGAAGGAGCTTTGTTTCCTGGTCAGTGCCTATGCGGACGATATGCTGTTTACCTTGTCTAATCCAGAACTTACCATTCTTATAATTCTTCAGGTGCTGCAGGAGTTTGCCTCCCTGTCTGGACTGGTAATTAACCAAAAGAAGACAATTTTATCCCCCCTGAATGCAAGATGCAGTAGGGAGTGTCTACGAAATACGGACATTACTTGGGCACCTCAGAGAGTTTCATACCTTGGAATTTATATTCTCTCTGCTTAGCGGGACCTAGAGAAGGTCAACTTATCTCTTCTGATCGCAGCTATTATGGCTGAGGTTCAGAGATGGAGAAGGTTTCAGATCTCCCTGAAGGGTAAGATAGAGGCTATCCGTATGTTCATTTTTTCTAGGGTTTCGTACCTTCTTAGTAACATCCCTGCCCCCCTAACCCCTAGACCCTTCCAGCAACTGAATAAATTTATTTCTTCCTTTTTATGGGAAGGCAAAATGGCACACTGGAGCTGGGCTAAGCTGCGGGCACATTGGACCAGGGAAGGGCTAGGGCTCCCATGGTTTATGGGATATCACCTGGCCTTTCGTATGGCCCAGGCTATCAGCTGGTTTGTGGCCCCTTTGTCTTCTCCTCCTCAATGGGTGCAATTAGAAGCAGTCCTCCTACCCAATAATGTCCTCTTTTCTCTGCTCACCAACAAGAGGCCATCAGGAGGCATGCTTACGCCTATCATGACAGAGACCTGCAGGGCATGGCGATGAGCAATGGCCCTCACGGGTACCCCAAAGGAAGCATACCTCCCTCTGACTGCGTATGCCCCTCTGTGGAATAACCAGCTCATAAAGATAGATGGCAGACCGGTACACTGGAAACACTGGGCCTCTAGAGGTATACAGGTGGTGGGGGATCTCCTCCTCCCTGACGGGGTGACAGTTCTGTCCTTTGAACAGATGCGAGAGAAATATGGAATAAAAACTCAGGATTTCTGGAGGTATCTTCAAATCTGGAGTGCAACTGCCTCTCTTTTGGTGGTGCCTGCGAGCACGGGGAGGTGGAAATGCTTGACCACCCTTCACGAACCTGGCAAGAGTAGAGGCTTGGTGGGAACCTTTTATAGGGTAGTAAAGGATGTCCAACCCGACAATATGCTGACCAGTTACGTGGCCTAGGAAGCCAAAATTCGATGCCCCCTTTCCCAGCAGCATTGGGGTAATTGCTTGAAAGCTACCCATTTGGCATACGAGGATGCCAAAAGCCAACTGATCCAGTTGAAAATCCTTCTCAGGTGGTATAGGACACCAGCAGTGCTTCATAAATTGAACATTATGAAACATGACAAGTGCTGGAGGTGTAATGCCTCCCCAGCTCACTTACTCCTTATTTTATGGACATGCCCAGCAGTTTGGGGGTTTTGGCAGCAGGTGCTGGAGGACTGCTCTAAAATTATCAGCATACCCTTGTCAACTGCCCAGCCCACTCTGGTGCTGGGGGATGTTTCTATCCTGGGCCCATTGTCTGCACCCGCTAAGGCCTGGGTGTTGGTGGCTATCATGGAAGCCAAGAGAGCTATTCTGAGGAAGTGGCGGCTGCCTATGGTGCAGCTGGCTACTTTTGAAAGACTTTCTGCATTGGGGAAAGGCCATTTCTCCAGATTTCATAAGAAATGGGATGCATACCTGCATTCACATATCTGCTCTGTCCCCCCCTTCAAAACCCACCGATAGTCTAAATTGTGATGTCTCCCACACTTTATTAATAACCGGGTCTTTATATGTATCTCTTACTCAAGCAAGGGATGCCCTGTGTTGGGTGTAGTTTGTGTAATTTCCTCGTAGAGTCTAGACTGCTGTCAGCCTGTACTTATTACCTACCCAGGTGTCACTTGTCTTAGACCCTCTTTCTGAAAGGATCAGTATGATCTGGCTAATAAGGGAAAATATGGAAAACCTGGCCCATGTCATTTTAGTTTAGAGTATGAATGGCTAGTCCAGGAGATCCCCCTGGTTGGATGATGGTACAAATTTTAGAAGCTAACTGGTTCATATGAGCATGTTTTTAAAGTAATGGGAACTCAATGTGTGGGAGAGCACTGTATAAAGGGGATAGCAAGTAAGACATAAATCTCATAGCTGATACTGTTAGGGGATATCCCATTCAGGTGTATGATGTTTCTGTTATGTAAGCATGCTTGTGATACCTGTGTTTATAAGCAGGAGGCTCGCTTGAGTACCTCTACCGTGGTTGTATGTACTTGGAAAACTAATAAAATCTTATATGATAAAAAAAGAGCACATCCAGTTTGCCCAAAATCAATCAATATGAAATTCAGTAGATGGGGCTCCTTCTTCTCCTGGTAGCCCCCCCCACACCATCACTTAAGGGGGTTGCTGCCTAGGGCTTCTGGTGGGCACAGGAAGACACACACACACACACACACACACACACACACACACAAAAAGAATAAACTTTAAAAAAAAAAATGTACAATACAGCATGAACAGCCAACCCAACAAGCAACTTAGGCCAGGGGACAGCCTTGGCGTCTGGGCTGGTTGGGCACACAGTTGTGTCCGCTGCTGATAAGGTGCCCATGCTGGCCTCCAGAATGGGTTACCAGGAGGAGGAGGGGCCGGACGCAACATCCCCTAGTGACTCCAACATCCTCCAGCAGGAGGGAGGACTTGATAAGGAACCAATTAATGTATTTCTGGGGTTGTGGGGGTTCTCAGTGTCTTACAGGGCAAGATGACAACTCAGCAGAGAAAACCTTCAGCGAAGATCACAGGGGGTCTGAAGGCACAGCTGTGGGAGAGGTACACGAGAAAGGGAATCACGTGGCTCTAAGCCTGCTTGGAGGGACTGGAGAGCCTGCCAACAGCAATGACTGGAGCGGTGCCACCAAGGAAATGGCCAACAAATGGCTGGGGTCACCTCCTGCAAAGGTCCCCAGGATATCAGGGAGAGGTAAGCAGTGATCTAAGGTAAGACATTTGAATGATGACAAGGTGTTACAGGTACTCGAGGTGGCATTAGGGGATAGGCGGCAAGAACAGGATAGGCCAGACAGCCCAGGGGGGAAGGTACAGAGCACTGCTGTACCTGGACAGCAAGGTGCTGCTGTGGTGGGGTGGACCATGAGATCCCTACGGGTGGTGGGCTGGGGTGAACAGGAATGGAGGCTAAATTAGACAAACTGCTGGACCTCATGGCAGTAATGGTCGAGAAAGCAGGAGAGAAGGATGCAGCTGTGGGGATGGCTGTCCTCCTGGCCCAGGCCACCTTGAGGCCCCTCCCCCTCCACTGAGCACATATGCTGGGCTGGATAAACAGTTGGAGTCCCACCTCACTGATAAGGTTAGGCAGCAAATAAGGAATACATGGATATGTTCTCCCTTTATAATAGACCAGTTGAGAGGGATGAGAAGAAGGACAAGGAGCGAAGGAGGCAGAAAAGAAGCCACCGAAGATGCCCCGCACCTTTGAGAACTGGATTGTGGCCTTCCCCATCTATGCAGGCACCATCCTGCAGGTGGATAAGGACCAAGGGCTGGGGTTTATACATGTAACAGAACAGGATTACGCATATGCATCACAGGAAGGGAGGAGTAGCATGGCTCAAATACAATGAGGAGTTTCAGTGGTGGAGGCAGGATGACAGCACCCTAGGGTAGGGGACTGTGGATATGACTCCTTTGGTGGATGTCATGCATGGAGGAGGGGTAGTGCATACCAACAGTGGCTTGTCAATGTGGGTGGCACCACCGCAGAGGGCAGAAGGGGGCAACACCGTGTCACAGGCATGTTATGCTAACAATCAGGCAAAGTGTTCAAGGGTGGTGTGTCACTTTCGGCACATCTGCATGGTTTGTGGACAGCAACACCCCTTCCTCCAGTGTGCATCACCGCACTCCCCAAAAGGGGGTTTCAGGGGAGCTGCCAGGAAGCCAGCTAACCTACACAGTAACAGACCTTCCTACCCTGGCAAGGGTGGACAGAATTAGCCTGTGGCTGGCCCAGTTCCAAAACAAAGAGGCCGCGTACCTATGGGGATTGGGTCACAGTGGGTTTCAGGCTCCAATATGAAGGCCCCAGTGAGAGGACTTGAATCAGAAAAATTGAGAGCTGCTAGGGCCTATCTGCAGGTAGTCCAGAAGAAGCTGGCGAAGGACCAGCTAGGTTCTAGTCAGGCCAGACAACACAGGGGTGGCACATGTAGTCAAAGGGCATTTGGGGCAGTAGGGCCTGATGGGGGGATTTGAGGTGCAGTCTGTACTAAATTGATTGCTGTTGAGCATCTCATTTGAGGCCGTACATGTACCAGGGGTTGACAAATGGGATTGCTGATGCTTTGTCTTGTTCACAGTGGTGACGGTTCCGAGAGCTGGCTTCAGCAGCGGCCATGGAAGGTACCTCCCTTCTTATGGAGGGTAGTGACAGCTCGACCAGGAAATACATAGGTAATTCCATCTCACATAAGATGAGGGAAGTATATAGGAGAGGGGTGGAACACTACCTAGGGGTGTGGCCACAACAGGACTGGCTGGAGGATTGACTCATTCCAGTGGACCAGCTGTGCCAGTACATCATGCTGAGAAAGCAGGAAGGGGTCACACCAGGGATGGTTGCAAGATGCCTCGCTGGCTTGTCTTGGGTCTCTAGGGCATTGAGGGTCACTGACAGCACAAAAACTTTCAAAGTGAGGAAGGTGCTAGAAGGGTGGGGGAAGTCACTCACTTCCCACCAGAACATGAGGCATCCCATCACCCCGGAGAGTATCCGTGGGTTGCCTCCATGGGTCTGTTGGACCCCACTTGAGGTGTTCCTGTTTGATACTATGTTCTTGGTGGTTTTCTGTGGGGCTTTCAGGGTGTTGGAGTTAACACAGCCCACCTGGAGAACTAGAGTCATAGGACCGGAGCTGAGGGACATTTTCACGATGGAGCAGGGGGCCTGGGTGAGGCTTAGGAAGAGCAAAATGGACCAGAAGGGCAAGGGGGCAGTGGTGCCTGGTGGAAGCACCACCGGGGGTGTCCTGTAAGGTCCAAGACAAAGTGCTGGCATATATGATTGCTAATCCCAGAAGAGGGGGTGTATTCTTCCAGCATGCAGATGGGGGAGCCCATCACGGTCCATCAGTTTAGACCAATTTTGTCCAAGGCAGTGCAGGCAGTAGGATTGAACCCAAAGGAGTATGGGACCCATTCCTTCAGGATTGGGGCAACTGAGAACACAAGGAGTTTGGGGTGGGCAGATGGCCAGATTCAAGCTCTGGGGTGATGGAGGTCACAAGAGTTTTTGAAATATGTGTGCCGACATTTACAATAACAGCATTTGTTTCTTCCAGGGTCTATGGAGGGCATGAGTACAATCTGGATCTGTGGCCAGGCCTTCATTCAGCAAGTGGCAACAAGTGTGGCGGCTGGGGCAGGAAGGCAGACCCAGAGGAAGGAACATCCGAGGGTCCACATCCAATTGCTGGGGTTGAAGAACATGTGCTGGGAGGAGTTGTTACCCCTGTTGAGAGAGGAGGGGCAGACACAGCACATCCCAGAAATGCTGATGGTACATCCTGGAGGGAATGACTTGAGAAGTCGGAAGATGGTAGACTTTTTGGATATGAAGGAATATTCAAGGACCATCAGGGAGTGGTGGCCACATGTGGTCCTCATCTGGTCCCAGCTGATCCACAGGTCTAGCTGGCCAAATGGGAAGGGGGTGGCTCCCCTCAACAGGGCCTGCATTCAGATCAACAGGGAGTTAAGGAAGGTCATGTGGGTGTTAGGGGGGACCATGACGAAAAATGTTATTTTATTTTATTTTTTATTTTATTTTATTAAACTCCAGGATTACAAATATCTTTGAGCAGGAACTGCTCATTTACAAAGGTTCCACGTCGAAGGATATAGGGTAACATACATACAAAGGAAAACAGCAATAACATTCCTGTCATTCATAGTTGCCTAACACACAATATATACAGTAAAGAGTGGAGAGAGACATTATTTGCAAGCTAGAAACAATTATCAGGGTAAACTATAAATGGGAATAGGAGGGAGTCAGAAAGGAGTCAGCAGGCTGAAGGGCCATTGTTGGCGGGTAGTGGTGGGTGGAATGCGAGTGGTGTGGGTGGGCTAGAGGCCTCATTGAGGAAGTAACAGGCTGAGAGTAATGGATGGGGAGAGGTGGAGGCAGGGGAGGAGTAGAGGGACAGTACGGCAGGTTTCAGGTCACCCAAGAATAGTGTAGGGGAGATGCCCCATTGCTTAGGGGAGGCAATCACGTTGTGTGGTAGAGGTGAGATATAGTCGTAGTTGCCTTTTAAAAGGACCAAGAGACACAGCTGCACATGTTTCAAAGTTAAGGGTATTGTACCATTGAGGAGCCCTGTGTGTGAATGATCTCTGACCCAAAGAAGTCCAGCATCTAGGGTCCTGGAAGGTCTGTTGTTGAGCTCTCCGTGTAAGTTGGGTGCCGCTATAGGCAGTAAGGAGTTTTGCCAATCCTAGAGGTATAACCCAAGGAGAACTTTCTTGGTAAGCAGGCAGGTGTGGTATTGTATTCTACTAAGAAGTGGTAGCCATCTGGACTGGGCATATAGGTCGCAAGTTTGTGTAAGGCAGGTGACACCCGTTAGGAGCCTACAGGCTTTGTTGAGTGTCACTGTTATCCTCTGGAGAGCAGTGGGAGAGGCAGAGCCATAGATAACTAGCCCATAATCGATAATGGAGGTAACAGAGCTATCTATGGCCAGTCTAAGGGCATCCTGGGTCAGGGAGTGCTTGTGCTTGTGGAGCAGACCTATCCGTATATTGACAGCCTTCGCTACATTACTGATGTACTTCGAATAAGAAAGAGAGCTGTCCAGGGTGATGCCAAAGTATTTAAACTCAGGAATGTGTTTAAGTGAGGCCCCTGCATGGTTCTTGATGTTGAGGGACAGAGGTTTGTACTTGCTCCTTGGGTTGTAGAATGTCATGACCTTGGTTTTGCTATAGTTAAGTACAAGCTTGTGTGAGCTAAACCAATCCTCAACATGCCTGAAGTCGCATTGTAGTTGACTCTCGAGTAGACTGGTATCATGGTTCCTAGTAAATAGCACTGCATCATCCGCATAAAGTAATATGCTCTGTTGGCAGATGCTAGGAAGATCATTAAGAAAGAGGGAAGAGAGTAAAGGCCCCAGTATTGACCCTTGGGGGACACCTGAGAGGACTGGTTTTTCGTCAGAGGTGACTCCAGCAATCTTGGCATGTTGGACCCTTTCCCCTAGGTAGCTAGCAAACCAGGGTAGTGCATCCTTGGAAAGCCCTAGTTTGTCCAGTTGATCAAGTAAGAGTGGGTGGTTAACGGTGTCAAAGGCCTTCGTCAGATCAATAAATACTGCCCCCCCACAAGTTCCTTGGTTGAGTGTGTCGTGGAGGAATCCGGTGAATTTTAACAGAGCTGTGGTGGTACTATGCCCTTTACGGAAGCCGTGCTGTTCAGGGCATTGGATGTCATATTTGTCCAGGAACTCTACAAGTTGGTCAGAGACTATTCGTTCGAGGGCTTTTGATAAGGGGGGGGAGGAGGATGGAGATGGGCCTGTAGTTGGTATGAAGCAACTTGTCTCAGCTTTTGAGCACAGGTGTGATAGCAGCCTGTTTCCAGAGTGAAGGGAATTGACCCAATCTCAGGGATAGATTAAAGATCCTTGTCTGGGGTTCAAGGGTCTCATCCAAGACAAGTGCAAGCAGCTTCGGGTCAATGGAGTCACCACTGTAGCCAGTTTTGTGGATGGCCTTATGTATATAGCTTCTGGCTAAGTGTATTGGGATCTCTTTGAAGAAGAATTTCGAAGCAGAGTGTGCTTTAGGTGTGGCAGTAGAGGTGGAGTTGATGGTTGGGACATTGAAGTAGTCAGGAGGGAGGATACTGCTCAGGTTAGAGAACGTATTGTTGAATGTGTTGGAAATGGTACTGCGGTCAAGCGCAGGTATCCCATCAATGTTGAGCATAGTGGGTGGTGCTTTGGCTTCTTTGCCTATGAGGTCCTTCAGGTTGTTCCAAAATTTTTTCCCATCACCCCAGGAATTGGAAAGTGCCTCCCTAAAGTATTTGTTTTTGACCTTCCGTATAGCTCGGGTACAGTCATTTCTTGCTGCTTTGTATTGTTGAATGTCCCTTTGGGCTGCTGTGGCATGGGCACAGTGCCAGAGGTGGTCCCTTTGTTTGAGCCGTGCTGACAGCTTAGAGTTTATCCAGGGGTTTGACCTACCTTTGACCTTCTTCTTTAACAGTGGTGCCTAGATATCACAGGCCGCAGGGAAGTGGCTGATGAATAAATCCAAGGCTTTGTTTATGTCCTTGAGAGCGTCAATTTTGGACCAATCTATCCTGCTTAAATGTGATTTTAGTAAGTGTAGGTGCTCCTGCTTGAGAACCCTGGTGTATATTGTTTTAGGGGGAGAAAGGTGAAATTGTTGGCCAGGAGTAGATTACAGGCAAGTGGTCACTAAGGGAGTCTGGGAGAACAGACACCTTTGTGATTCTTTCAGGTTAGTTTGATGGTCTCCAGTCAATTAGGGTGCTGGTCCCAGTCCTATAGTTGCATCTACTGGGTGAGGGGACAAGCTGTGTGAAGTGCAGCGCAGTGACTGCATCATGATAGATGCAGGCCTCAGGTGCGAGCCAGTTGATGTTAAAGTCACCCATAATTATAGTCTCCCTGTTATGGCGCAGTCCCTTGATATATTCCATAATGCTATTGAAGTCACTGACCAGGTCCTTAGGGGGTATATATACAGAGGCTATGGTAAGATTCTTATTATGAGCCCCTAAGAGAACTTTAATAGTAAGGACCTGAGCCGAGGGTCCCAGGCTAGGAGATGGGATAGCATGACCCATGATAGTATCTCTCAGGTAGATGGCACATCCACCGCCCCGCTTAGAAATCCTGTCCTGCCTGAAGATTGAGTATCCAGGAATTGCAACTACTGTGTCTGGGATATTAGGGTTAAGCCATGTTTCAACAACAGAGAGGATTTCAGGATTGTGTTGTTGGATCCAGGTTTGGAGGTTATCGAGTTTGCTGAGGAAGCTACAGATATTGATAGATGCCAGAGAGAGAGACCCCATTGCCTTATTCTGGGGATGGGCAGCTGGTCCAAGAGGTCCAGGGTTAGGATGAACATTTCCTGAGAGGAGAAGTAGCATTAATAGAAATTTCAGGAGAGAGGTTTTAAGAATTTTGATGGCTTACTTGTTGGTAAGGTGCAGGGGTTCTCCTGCCTTAATGCAGAGAGATGCTACTGCAAGTAGGTTCCTTGGGGGGCTGGTTGATAGAGACTTCAGTAAATGATCAGTGTTCCAGAGTGGGGGTAGGCCATGGGATAGATATGGTGAGTCCCCATTGTCATGCCAAAAGTATAAGGCAGGGAGCTGATTGGCATTTGCTGGCAGTTGGAATGCGAAGAGGCAACCTTGTCTGAAGCAGGACAGAGCAGCGTTAACATAACCATAAATAACATTATGGGAAGCAGGTTTAAGGTCACCAAGGTTTGGGAAAGGAAGGAGGCACAGTATTGGCTAAGAGGAGGAGTGAAAGAAAAGAAACATTAAAAGTGTAGATCAGCTAGGGCAGGAGGGATAGGATGAAGCTGAAGGGCACTGTGAAGGATTGGTGAAACAGCCCAAGGTGGGAGGGTCAACAGTGTATTTAAAGGGGGCCTGGGAGGGGGTGGGACAAAAATAACACTTAAGAAGAACCCAGGTAGCTCAAGAGCTTTGGGAGGCAGAAAACAGGCAGATTAGGCAGTGTTCCGAGAGCGCATCAATGGCTGCCTTGCAAATATTGTCCTGTCCAATCACCGGACACTGTCGGCAGCGCCGCACCAATCAGAAATCAGCCACAAGATATGGAGCTTTCAGTCTTATGCGCTCGTACCTGGTGTCAGGATCTGGGGTAGAGTTCCAGGGAGGCAGCCAGAAAATGGCTCTGGAATTGGCGCGGCAGCAGTGGAGAACCGCTTTCGGCAGTAGTGCCATCAGGATCCCTATTGGGGCCAGAAGAAGAGGAGGACTAATTAAACAGTTAGCAAATATGGTCAGGGGGCTGGCTGTAGTCCGTCAGCAGGGGCGGGGGTGCTAAAATAGAAAAAAAAGACTATCACAATGAATGAGGTGTGGTGACTAAGGGAGGGGTGGAAAGACAAAGGTGCTGAAACGTGCGAATGGAGGGGTGTGGAGGACTAGGTTAATGAGGGAGGAAGAGAGGAGGCAAGTGCTCAAGGGAGATTAGGGCTTGCTGAGCAAAAGTGAAGAACAATTTAGGAGAGCCAGGAGTCAAAAAGGGGTGGGGGGGGGGTCAGTCGGGAAATACAGCTGTTCAGGCTGGATATGAAATTCGGGAGGGATTCAGAGCAGACTGTAGAGGGGCAGCTATGAGGGCGAGAGAAAGAGAGAGAGAGAGAGAGAGAGGAGAGCGAGAGAAGAATTCAGGCAGCAGCAAGCAGATTACAGGGGCAAAATAACATTATAAATAAAAAACATTAGGTAACAAGGCAATCAGGCAGCTAGGTTAAGGTCACAATGGTCATGCACAGGCTGTTTCAACAAAAATAACACTTAAGAAGAACCCAGATAGCTCAAGAGCTTTGGGAGGCAGAAAACAAGCAGATTAGGCAGTGTTCCAAGAGCGTACCAATGGCTGCCTTGCAAGAATTGTCCTGTCCAATCACTGGACACTAATGGCAGCGCTGCACCAAACAGAAAGCAGCCTCAAGATAGTCAGATTCAGGCCTCCAGTCAGATCATGGTAGCTGAGATGGGATGATTTACCTAGAGAGGATTAGAACTGTGGCTAGGAGAACTGGAGTGGATTTTGGAGGAAATGGTAGAGCAGTTGGCATGGGGGGGTCAGATGTTGTGCATTCTGTGGCGTCTCGGGAGGATTACTATGACATGGAATGGTGGTTAGGGGGCAGGGATGAGCCGAGTTCTTCTGAAGGGCTCATGACCCCCCCTGCTCAGTATGGAGGCAGAAACCGTGTACCCTGACCCGGGGAAGGGGTCATGGTCTGCCTCCAGCAAGTACAGCTTTACTGCAAGGCTAACAGTACCTGACAGAGGTGGCCACGCAGCCTTGGCCCTTATGACTGCAGGCATTTTTATCCTCCCAGGTGCTCCTGCTGCTCTCAATCTGGATTGTTAATCAATAAATGCATGGCTGCAGCCATTTCCTCCAAGACTAGTGTCTGTGTTTTCTTTCCAGGGAAAGGGGATCATGGAGGCATACCAGATAATACAGAGGCTGCAACAAATGGCAGCAGCCATAATTTGTCTTGGACCATCCTCCCCTGAACCCAGGAAGGAGGAGGAGGAGGAAGGGGGAAGAAAGAGGTGGTCCCGAGGGGTCGAGGTAGTTTTCAGGGATTGGACAGGTGACCACCAAGGCCTCCCACTTGGGAGGGGGTCACATCCTGTGGTGGGGAAGGAGAAAGAGGTATTTCTTGGTCTGTAGCCAGCAGACCCTCCTCTTTCTCCTTTTGATCTGCAAAGGATCAAACACCCACCCACCCTCGTAAAAGCAGGGTAGTGGGGCCAGACAGTTAGGGCCCCTCTTTTGATCCATTATGAGTGACTGCAGTAGGGATCGGGGCGTGGCTTTTCCCAGTTTTCCCCTGCACCAGGGTTTTCCAGGTTTTTCATCTCCACCAAAAGGGTCTTCAACTGAGTCAGAAGTGGGAGAAGCCAAGTAGGCTAGACTAAATAGTCACGATACAGGTAATGTCAAGTTGTTACAGTCATGGTTGGGCATCTCAGAAGGCTCACTGTGACATGGAATGGTGGTTAGGGGATGGTGATGAGCCGAGTTCTTCTTAAGGGCCCGTGACCCCCCATCTGGACACCATGAAAGCAGAAACAGAGTACCCTGATCCAGGGGAGGGATCATGGTCCACCTCCAGCAAGTACAGCTTTACTGCAAGGTTAATGGTGTTGGAGGGGGGAAGCCGAGCAGCCTTGGCCCTTATGACCATGGGCAACTGATCCTCTTGGGTGTGCACGCTGCTCTCAATTTGGATTGTTAATCAATAAATGGATGGCTGTGGTCATTTCCTCCAAGACTGGTGTCAGTGTTTTCTTTCCAGGGAAAGGGGGTCATGGAGGGATACCAGATATTATTTTTTTCATTTCAAGTCAAATCTGGATAGAAAGAGCATAATATTTTCAGAATCACAACACATGCTCAGATTGTTTTTACTGACTTTGTCCAGGAAAGGCACACAGCTACAACTTGTCCCTTGGTGTATTTTGGGAGCACAGAGAGGTTAAGTAACTTGTTCTAGTCACACAACATACAAGTAGAGCATGATGGAATCAAACACCATTCTACTGGATGAATGAAGCTTGTTTACAGCTCTCAGCTTTAACCTCTAGACTGTACTGCCAGCTGATAATCAAAAACTTCACATTCAAGACTGGTCACACAATGCCAGGCCTGTAGGTACATAGCCACATTTGCATCTTGTAGACCTGAGTTCACACCTGAAATTGTAAGAGAAAAGGCTGTAAGTGAGGGAATTGAAAAGGACAGTAGTTGATACTGTGGTAGCCCCAGAAATCTGTACAGACATGAACACAGACAGGGTTTTGAAATGCTGATATGGGGCTCCAATACCTGTTGGCTACACAGAGCCAGCCTTGAGATGTGTAGTTTTTGATGATCAGCTAGCAGTATAGCCTAGAGGTTAAAGCAACCCTAAAGATGGATTATTTTTACGAGCAGTTTGACATGTAAAGGTGATAACTCACTAGTTTCAATGTGCATACAAAACAAGTATTATAAATGTAGAAAGTGTTGTAATAACACCTTAAAATACAGTTAATAAAACCATTTCATATTTAAGCCACAGTCAATGGAGGGCCAAGATCCAAGGTGACATAATTTCCTGTTAAGGGCCTAAAACATATGGCTGCCCCCAGCCCTTAATTACAGGCTGATTTAGATATGAATAACTCTGGACTGCAAAGACTCACCTTGTTGCGGTGCTTGACCTATCACAATTTCCTGTGCATTGCAGGGATCTGGAAGCCTTGGTTTTGGCATGTAATAATGCCATTACCTCTGCCCTGGATTCTATTGCTCCAGTACGTGTGCGTCCTCTCTCCCTTCAACCTCAGGCTGCTTGGTTTGATGGAGTCTTGAGGGAGTTGCGGTGACTAGGATGCAGGTTAGAACGTTGTTGGCAGAAATCTGGTTTATATGCCAACCATTTTAGACTTTTAGAACATTATCAGTTCTATCAGTCAGCAATCTCTTGTAAGAAGGCAGAGTTCCTGTCCGGCGAAATTTCTGCTGCTCAGAATCGACCAGCTCAGCTTTTCAGAACTGTGGACAGGTTGTGCAACTGAGCCTGTCTACAGCTCTGAAGAGCCTTTTCAGAATTACAGGGTGATGAGCTGGCTCTGTTCTTTGCTAATAAGGTGGCTGACATTAGGTCGAAGATCCACTTGACACATTCTATGTGAGTTGCTGGAGATCAGGGCTTGGTCACTATCCCTTCATTTTCCTGGAGTACCTTCGACCACCTGGAAATCGTGGATGTTATGTGGCTTGTCCAGGGGATGCACCCTACATGCTGTAGTTTAGATCTGGGCCCTACATCCCTGATTATGGGTTGTGGTGATTCTGTTGGTCCAGTTTTGGCACAGATAGTCTGGTGTTCCCTTGACTGGGGTAAATATCCCTGTCCCTTGAAAGAGGCGGTGGTGACACCTTTGTTGAAAAAAGCTTCTCTGGACCCAGACTCTCTTGCAAACTATAGACCTATCTCAAATCTCCCCTTTTTGGGGAAGTTGATCGAGAATGTAGTAGTGACCCAACTGGAGAACCATTTGACCATCCATAGCATCTAAGAAACCTCTCCAATCAGGTTTTCGAAAGAGGCATAGTACCGAGACTGCGCTGGTTTGGGTGCTCAATGATCTCCTGATGGTGAGAGACCAGAGAAAATGGTCCATTTTGGTACTTTTAGATCAGTTTTTTTTTCCTCTGATCCTATCTCTCTGTCTTGTGGGGTTCCTCAGGGCTCAGTATTGTCCCCCATGTTATTTGCGGTGTACATGCTTCCCTTCGGAGACATTGTGAGATGGTATGGGCTGAGGTTTCATTGCAATGCCGATGATACCCAGCTATACCTGTCTTTTGCCCCCAACTAGGAAGGAGCAGTCTCAGTATTTAATAACTGCCGCAAGGAAATCAAGGATTGGATGAGGTCCAGTTGGTGGAAGTTGAATTCTGGGAAGACTGAGGTGATGGTTTTGAATCCTGATCACCGGATAGGCTCCTCTTTAGGATTGTTTCTTGGGGGCACTAAGCTTCCGGTCTCCGAACAGGTGCGAGACCTAGGGGTGATGTTGGATGTGGGGCTGACACTTCGGACCCAGGTATCAGCTGTTATTAAGTCATCTTTTTACCACCTGAGAAACATCGCTAGGATCAAGTACCTTGTTTCGTCCGGTGATCTGCCTTCATTAATCCATGCCTTTGTGACCTCGCGTTTAGATTACTGCAACTCGCTTTACTTTGGGCTTCTGGGGGTTGATATCCACTGCTTGCAGCTGGTGCAGAATTCTGCAGCCCGGTTGTTGAAGGGGATTCCTAGATTTTCCCATATCCCATCAGTGCTGAGGGAACTGCACTGGCTGCCAGTACAGTGGCGGATCACCTTCAAAGTTGGATTACTGACTTATAAAGCCCTACACAAACTGGGCCCTGATTATCTGAAAGAGCTCCTGATCCCTTACCACCCCGTGAGACCTCTCCGCTTGGCCGACGAAGGGTTGCTAGAGATTCTGAGGGTCACTTCAAAATTTGCTGGGGCCCTTGCTTTTATGTTCGCGGCCCCATCCCTCTGGAATTCTGTACCCCATTGGATTAGGGAGTGCATGACCATGGGGAGCTTTAAACAGGCTCTAAAATCTTATCTCTGGGTCATAGCATATGGTAGCGATGATTGCTGATTTGTATCGGATATTTTATGATGTTTCTGTTTTTACTGTGTTTTATTGTACTGTGCTTTGATACATGAAAGGTGCATAATAAATAAAGCATTATTATTATTTATTATTAGATAAACACAATGGTTCACTCAAATTAGCTGTTTATGGTCTTTCAGACATTAAGAAACCCTGTCGATGACAGTTTCCCTTTAATTAAGCCCATTTTAGGCTGATGCACCCTATAAAGGTAAACCTTTTGAGGCAGATGCAGTTTAGAGTAGGGACCAGATGATGGGTGGTCTACCTCAATGTTTGGTAGCTGGATGACTTCACAGCAGGGTCCTGAGCTGAATACCAAAAGACCCCCACTCCTTTTGAAATCAAACTAATAAGTTGCTAATCGAGGCTTAAAAAATATGTTTATTGTTACTTTCACCCTTTGGGGGGGGTCAGGGTGTGCTCTGACTTGTTTTTTTTTTACAAAAGTAGGAACACTGGCAAAACATTTTTAAAAATTATGCCAGGACACAATATAATAGTATCAGAGAAAAACTGGATACCATCGAATGGGAAAAAGAACTGAGTGCCTTAACAGTGGAGGAAAGCTGGAAGCTTACATATAAAAAAAAAAAAGTGAACTGGAAAATTGATATGTTCCACTAAAAAATAAATACAACAACAAAGGGAAAATACCTAAATGGTTAACAAACAGAAGCAAATAAAAAAGATAGTGTGAGCTAATGCAAAGTTTAAAGAGGACCCTTTGGAGGTAACGAAATTCAAATATATATCAGAGCAAAGAACTGTAAAAGCTCTGATCAGGAGGGAAAGAAAAAAAAAGTAGAGTTCAAGATTGCTCACATAAAGGACAATCAGAAATCCTTTTATTCCTATGTTAATAATAACAAGAAGGGAGATAGAACTGTGGGACCCTTGGTGCACAAAGGAAATATTATAGAAGACCTAACTGAAATAGCCAATACACTTATTAACTATTTTTGGTCAATTTATAGTAACAAGAATAAAAGCAAGGTAATAAATGAGACTGTCCTAGGTGTTCCATACAGTTTCTTGGAAGAAGAAGTTTTGTTAGCCATACAATCCATTAAAACAAACATATCTCAGGTCCTGATAATATACATCCTATGTTTATTAAAGAACTTGCACCGACTTTGTTATCCATTGACAGTTCTGTTTAATAAATCCCTGGAGCAGAGCGAAGTCTCATGTGACTGGAGGAAGGCAATTATTACTGTACTCCAATCAATAAAAAGGGAAGCAGGACATGTGTGGGAAATTACAGGCCCATTAATTTACCATCACTCATTAGTAAAACAATGGAAACATTGTTAAAAAGTGATTTGAGAGTGCGGTGATAGCTAATGGGTCACATGACACAGTGCAGCACAGTTTTACACCAGGGAGATCATGCTCCACTAACCTAATATCCTTTTATGAAAAGGCTTGCATGAGTATGTATGATGGCATTCCTGTGGGTATTATTTTCATGGACTTTGGAAAAGCCTTTGCTATAGTTTCACATTTTGAAACAGTGTAAAAATTACAAAATATGAGGTTCAGCATAGGTCTGGTAAAATGGGTTGGGCCTGGATGATGGACTGAACTCAGCAGGTAAAGATTAGTGGGCCACTCTTCTGCTGAAAGAATGGTTAGCAGTGGTGTCCCCCAGGGACCTGTTTTGTGTCCAACACTGTTTTGTCTATTTATAGGAAATATGAATCATAATCTGATAAATAATTCATAAAAATGTGTGGCCAACACAAAAATTGATGATGAAGTGGATACTATGGCTAAATATCAAACTTAAGTAAATGACCTAAAGCATGTTGAAACATGGACTGTTAATAACAAGATACTATTCAACATTAATAAATGTATGGTGCATCATCTGAGAAGGAACAACCCAATGTACACCTATAAACTTAATGATATCCCATTAAAGATGACAAACAATGAGCGTGACCTGAGGATTATTATTAATGACACCTCGTTCCTTGCAACTTACTGCAGAAAAATCACCCTTGCAGCAAATAGGCTATTAGTAGCTATAAAAAAAATCTTTTGTAGCCGGATATGAACAATGTATTATCCCATTGTATAGGATGTATGTGAGACCCACTTAAATAATGGATCATCCTTCTGGTCACCATACTTGAAGGGGACATTCAACTGATGGGGGCATTCAGAGGGAGGTAACTAAATTAATTCCAAGACTGAGAAACAAAACATATATGGAGAGACTGTCTGAACTTGATATGTTCAAACTGGAGGAGAGAAGACTAAAGGGTAATATTTTATTACTATTTAAAATATTGAATGGCCAGGATCTTATGGCTCAGTGTGGTATTTCATTTAGGGACAGAATGGAAAACCTTAGATTGCATAATAAACAGCTCACGATACCTAGGACAAATACTAACAAACAAGTTAATTATTTTACTGTTCGGGCTCCCAAAGTGTGGAACATTCCTCCACAAGAATTAGTGGAAATTACTTCATTTAATACATTTTAAAAATAATTAGATAAGTATCTGCTGTCAGTAATAAACAGGGCATGATACACCTACTTGGAGCGGGAGACAATCTCAATGGGCAGCAACTGCCTACTTTTGTCTAAAAAAATGAGTAATCCAAGGGAACCAAGTAACTTTTAAACCTCAATATTCTTTACACTTTCCTCTAATTGACATGCCCTGAAGAAAATAGCTCCCAAGATCATCATTGCTCACTATCAAGGCTAGTAAGGCACACAACTTATGAAATTGTGAGATTGTATGTCATATAGAGGTGTTACAAATTTAAACTTCACCAGCGAAGTGGGCCACAAAGCAGCCAAAATTCAGTTTTGCAAAGCTTTGTGAAGTTTCCATGGACCATAGGAATTTCCAGTTCACCGAAATTGGGAAGTCTAG
Organism: Neoceratodus forsteri; assembly: GCA_016271365.2. Lineage (NCBI taxonomy): Eukaryota > Metazoa > Chordata > Ceratodontiformes > Ceratodontidae > Neoceratodus > Neoceratodus forsteri. The sequence continues at coordinate 1,433,211,670 of CM028131.1, read as the reverse complement.
CACAAAGTGGTCTTTCTTTTGTCAACATGGTGACTTAGCAAGCAAATGTTGGTTAATTTGCTGCAACAGTGGCAACTTTGCTGATTAAAATGTTGTGACTAGGGTTAATTTTCACATCATGAATTTTGTGGAATCGATGAATCAATTTGCAAAGGGAATTCTGGCCACTTTGTCCATCCCAATGTGTATGTGTTCATACCTCAAAAAGCATCAGCATTCTGCGTATACAGTTACAACAGCGACATATTTATGTTGCGGCATTTATTGCAATTCACTTTTGCCAACACAGACATGGGCGACATTGATTTTTGGTCACCCACTGTCAGATCATCTTTGGCCCCCCAAAGGGTTTTCATCTTTCCCTTGACATGCACCACCTTGGAGCTTGTTATATAAAGTCTGGGATGTGCGTGGGGTGGAGCCCCCTTAATGGGGGGTGTGGAGGGCATTGCCAACCAAAAAAAAATGTTTTCCTTGCAGTGTTTTGGCACTCTGCCATCACAGGGCCACACTGTCTGGCATTGTAAAGGCAGATAGCATGTTTCCTGTGTCCATGTCGGTTTTGACAAAAAAGTTGTTGCACCGACATGGTGGAACCAGCATACTGTATATGTGAAACTTGCTGTGTGTGTATAGTTTGTGTCTCTGTATGCCAGCATTTGTACTTCTGTGTATGTGTTTGTGTGCATTTCTACATTTGTGTTTCATGCACACATTGGCTATAGTCAATGCTTGTTCTTTTAAAAAATGATATTCTTCAGTTTCCAACTTATTAAAATGAAATTAAGAAATCATTTTGGAGGCATACACTGAATTTTTGGTCTAATGAAAAAAGGTTAACAAAGCTTGATCAGCTGAGTAGGCATTTGGAATTTTCATGCATTTCTTGTTAATCTAAAATAATATTTGGGACTTCAGAGTAACATTTCTGCCTCAGAAATGTACAGAAACGTTGAAAAGGGAGTATACACTTACGCCCTTGAAAGCTATTAAGAAACCTATACAACGCAATCTTCCTATTGATAATCATTTAATGACATGCTTAGTTTTCACATTACACTGTAGCAACAGTTTTTTACTGGGGCTTGAAATGCTTGGTTGAAAGCAGGCTTATAGAACAAAGATATATTACCTCCATCCCAAAGGGAAAAAAACAGTGTTTAGGCCATGCTGTTCCAAAAATCCTTTAAGAAATGCTACAGTCCTATAGAGATGGTGTCATGTGGACATTGCATTTCTAATGGTCAAGAACTAAGACTGACATGGGGCTATTTATAGCATTGGGGGCATGAGAATGTTATTTGAAATCAATCAAGTGCAACAAGAATGCTGGAAACACACATGTGACTGGACTAAGTAATCACACTCTCATACAACCTGAACCTACATACATCTGAAACACTGACTTTTAGAAATACATTTAAGCTGTTCACATTAACAACTGTCAAATATGAGATTTCATGTTAAATGGTAGTACAGATGTATCATGGTTTGAGTAACTACATAATTTATATTGTACACTTGGTTATCCAGAATAGCTAAGCTTAGAAGCAAGATCTCACTTTCAGTAATGTCTAGCTTTTATCCGGTTTTACATATGGGAGAACTGAAGCAGATAGAGGTTTATTGACTTGCTCAAGGTCACAGATTGTGTAAGTGACTGAGGTGGGGTTTAAATAATTGTCTAATATGTTTCCAGAATTTGTTAATTCTGTGCTGCAGCCAGTAAACCATGATGACTCTTTACTGCAAATCACAGAATTATATTTCGTTGAGAGTAACAAATAAAATGTTATTTGTAAAATAAAACTACTATTTTACTAAAATTCTGTTGCTGCGCATTGGCCCATTTTGAGAACCTTTAAAAAGCATCTTATGATACTCGATAAATTATGCATTTTTGAAATAAGGTGCTGCAATAGGAGAAGAGAGGCTACAGTACGTACATACAGATTATCTACAAAGTCAAGTAGGGGAGCTGTTCCATTAGCTTGATGGTTGAAACCAAGTTTTGGAGTCTGAATATTGCAAGTTCAGATCCTGCGTCCTTGATTTTGGGAATGCATTACAAAGCTTTAGTACTAATGAATATTTGACAGGTGGTGGAAGAGGCAAAACCTTCACATACAGTTGAGTCAGCCAGCATGCAGTGTTCTGGGATAAGCATGCTACACTTTTCCTGCATGACAAATTGGAATAATTTCCAGTGGATTACATTGTGTTCCTGCAGTATTCTGCAGCATGTTATTGGTGAAAATGGTGATGAGTGCTGCCTCCTGGGTAGCTGTGTATGAAATTGCCAAAATTAGTTATGTGAAAAAAAATCTGTGAATTTTGGCAAATTCACAAAGCTACAGAAAGGACCATAATTCATGTTGTTACTCACCAGGCAAATTGGCCAAATTCACATGGGGCCCTATTCACAAAAGTGCGGAGTGACTACACACCATGTAACTCTGGCACTTAGCCCACCCCGCACCTACCCATGCCCACTGTGCCCCCCCCACACAGCATGCACAATACACAGATGCTGCTACACATCCAAACCCTTGGCTGAATACACAACTCCATTCAGGGGTGGGCCAGGGGCTGGTGCGGGGAGTGATTCCTCACTCCATGCCGTGCACGAAGGTGCAGAGTGCAGTGCACCAGGAACCAACGGCTACACTAATGGAGGGGCAGCCACAACATCTATGTGCCCTCTCTGGGATGCTGCTGCTTGCTGTGGTGGGGATGGCAAGGGTAATCGGACCCACCATGTCAGCTGCTCAGCCATTGGGGCACTCTGGGAGGAACTACTGAGCAATCTCCTCCCTGCAGTTGGTGAACAGTACACCAGCTGCAAACATGGTGCCCCATGGGCACAAGTAATTCACCGTGGGACCTGGGTCGGGCAGCTGATTGGCTGCCAGCCTGGGTCTGCCACTCTGTGCCCGACAGCACCCTGCAAACCTCTGTGCCAGGGAGCTGGGCTGAGTATGGAATACACTCATTGGGTGGTGTACATGAATTTGGCCACTGCACTGATCTCCTGAAGGTGTGGAACTGTGCGGGGTGGGTCACGTGCCTTTCACGTGTACCCCCGCCCACCGTAGTGAATACGCCCCATGGTGAATAGACAGTTCATAGGGAAATCCCAATGCAAATTGTGTGCTACACCTCCCTCCTAATGCAAAATGATAGAAACCATGATACCTCACTCCGACTCTCCTGATGGTACCCTCCTCCCTCCTTCCTCCTGCCCCAGTAAATGTCATGCTGCTATGAGCCAAAAAGTAATCCCTTCCCTCCCTCCACCTATGCACCAAATTTCCTTCACCTGCTTCCCCCACTGAAGCCCAGCTGTCTTTATTAAGCACACACAGTCCCCCACACAACTCCCCTCTGGTCCCCACAACCCTCTTCCCCCCACCAGCACCCACACAATCAATTTACAGGAATGAAGACAATTCTTCAGTGTGCTGTAGAGCACCTCCTCTGCTCTGTGTCAGTCTCATAAATGTGTGAATGAATGAATGATGATATATTTGCTCTTAGTAGAAACAGACTGGTTGAATTTTCAGCCAATAAGCATTTACTAAGAGCAAAGATGTCACTGCTCATTCATTCCACGCATTACAAGGTGAACACTGAACAGAGCAGACACTCTGCAGTGGTAACTGTTTTCTTTATTTCAGGTTGATTTAGTCCCTGTTTTAGGAACGCAGTGCAAGGTTTTAGTACTTGTGAATATTTGGCAGGCAGTGGCAGGGTTAAAACCTTCACATATAGTGGAGTCAACCAGGCTGCAATACTCTGTGATAATCATATCACACTATCCTTCATGAGAAACTGGAATAATTGTCATTGGATTACATTGTGTTCCTGCAGTATTCTGCAGCATGTCACTTGCAAAAAAGGATAAGAGTGTTACTTCCTGGTCAACTGTTTGTGAAGTTGATGAAATTTGTTTCACAAAAAGATCTGCAAATGTCATCAGTCGCAAAGCTAAAGACCCCAAGTCACATTGTTATTCAACAGGAAAATTGTCCAAATTCATGGGTAAATGCAAATGTAAATTGCATGCTACACCCCCTTCCCCAACCTAAAAGCAATAGAAACCATGACAACCCCCTCCCACCCTCTCACAGGCACCCTCTTTCCCCCCACCCCAGCAAATTGCATACTGCTGCATGCTCCTCTAAACCAAAAAGCAATCCATTCCCCCTACCCATGCATCAAACACACTCTACCTTGCCTCCCTCGATTGAGTCTTCACTAGTACTTTCCATTAAAGCAACATGTAAGAAAGCAGTGGGCTTCGTGCAGAGCATCCACTCTATTCGTGTCCTTTTCTCATAATAGCACAAACGAATGTATAGTCATGTCTTTGCTCTAGTAAAATCTGATTGGTTGAATTTTTAGCCAGTCAGGTTTTACCTGGGGCAAAGAAAATAACTCACTACTTATTTATTCCGTCCATTATGAGATGGATACCGAACACAGCAGACACTCTGCACCGGGAACTGTTTTAATTATTGCAGGTTGCTTTTGTAGGTGCTAGTGAGGGAAGAGGGTGATGGAGATCAGAGGGGGTTGGATAGGGAACTGGGAGTGCTTAATGCAAACAGTGGGACTCAGGTGGGGGCAGGGAACTGGAGTGTGTTTGATGCGCGTGTGGGGAAGGGATTACATTTTGGAGTAGAGCAGCATGCAGCATTAGGCAATTCACTTAGGTGAGGGGAAGAGGGTGCCAGAGGGGGAGATTATGGAGTAGAAGGGGGAATCATGGTTTCTATAATTTTGGGAAGTTGTAGAGAGGGCAGTTTTTCAGTACAATGGGTGGGGTAGTTTTTTTAAAAGTTTCAATAAAAAAAAAATCCAGTGGCAAAGTTGGTGCATCTGCTGTGGAATTTATAAGTTCATGAATTGCTGTTCATTCTCACCAACTTCATAGGTGGATTAAACATTTGCAACAGCTCTAATCCTGGATAACTCTATTGTACATTTTTAGAAGTGGTTTCTTGATCCAGAGTCTGGACTGAGGATCAGGAAAGATGTTTTTGTTTGCAGGGCAGAGTATATATTTTATAGGGGGATGTAATCAAGAACAATGAACAACCATTCTAAAGAACTATGAATTAGGTATTCTATTTGCCCTGCAAGTGAAACTGTTCCTATAGGCCAGTGGTAGACTCCTGGGCTAGATCTAGAAGTTTGCCAGTCCAGTAATTGTGTCTAGTAGTTTGGAAATAAGAGATTGCAATAGTTTAGAGTTTGTGGCAGATGGTGGCTGTTATGGAACCCTCACACTTTTGAATACTGAAATAATTCACCTGAGAAAAAAAATAAAAGTTGCAACTTGCCAAAAATGTAATGGAACCCCTTTTAACACATCCTGTATGCTGTACATTTTGCTACTGCACTGTTTGTATTCTAGAAATCAATAATGAAATGTGTACTGCAGCAGCAACTAGTAGGAAGTTTTGAGATCTTTCCAACACTAAGCAGGCTAGAAATATGACAGAGAAAAGTGGAACTGTCAGGGAACAGTGTGCCACCAGGGTAAAGACAAAGTCCACAAAACAACACAAAGAACCCAGCCCACATGAAGGTTGCTGCAAAAAGGTTTAAAGGTTTATTCCAAATTCATGCACAAAGTACCAGTAACACACAGGCTAGCCCTGGCACTTTGAGATGTTCTACCTCTTCCTCAGGGAGAGTGGCTCAGCTCAAGGAAGAAGCAGAGTGCCTCAATGCACCAGGGCTACCTTGTGTGTTACCACTGCTTTCTACATGAATTTGGAATAAACCTTTAAACTTTTTTCAGCCAACATTCATGTGCTTTGAATTCTTTGTTTTGTTTTGTAGACTGGAAATATAACAATGAAACTTTGCACCCCAGTCTGTCCAATCCATGGTATGTACTATACAGATTGCTTACAAGTCCCTATTGTGCACTACAGTAACACACACCATATATGGCTGCCATTTTCTCTTCTCCAATCTTTCTTACTCTATTTTTGTGTTCGTCTTTTCTGTTTCCATAGAGACTCAGTTTTTTACTGTTATCCTTCTACTGGTTTTCCAGTGATGGTTTCCAGAACAAGTAACTTGGATTACTGTTTCCCATATTAAGAATGGCTTATTATCATGTTTACTAGCTGCAGCTGCATCTTGTTTTTTTATCTATTTTTGGCTTCCAGGCTTCTCCCACATGTCAAGTGTGATTTGTTACTTTTGACAGCCACTAAATAAGAGGCTTAATGGGAATGCAGATTACATGAACGTGTTTTCCACAGAAAAAAAATAACCCAAGATAACTACTAAAAGGTGTCACATCCCGCTCATGGACAGTCTAAAATTGTGTGCGTTGTTTTAAATTACCCAGATACCAAGCATCAATTCAAAATAAAACCCTGCACAGAAATGCTTCTTCACAGGAAAAGAGTGTGGCACTCAAACCAATTCAACTGAGATCAAATAACAAGGTGCTACACACTGTAACAGACATTGCCACGCCTATTGTACAAGTACAAAAATGCAGTAGAAATTGTAAACATGTACTGATCAATTGTGGGAGGTGTAGGGCGGGGGGGGATTGGTTTGATAGGAATTAGGGTGGCTGAATATAAACAAGCATTTGTCAATGCCGAATGTTTGCTTGTTGGTATTAGCATTGGGAATGCAGGAGTTAGACAGATGCAGAGTAGGAATGTCAGTGAAGTATTGAACTTCATGCCAACCCCACCTCCACCCTGCAGAGATGGGCAGGCATTGGGGCATGCATTTGTGTTGTTGCCCATAACGTTCATGCCATTTCACCTCACCCTATCCTGCAGACACTGACAAGTGTTGAGATGTGCCTTGGGGTGTTCAGCTTTACAGTCACCTCACTCCATAAAGACATACTCTGAAATGGGTGCACTATAGAATGAGTTAAATTGTGAGGCCAAAGTGTCCAAGGCGCAGCTCGATGCCTGTCAGTGGCTGCAGGGTGGGGGATGGGGTTGGAATGGCATGAGCATTACAGTAGGCAACCCAAAGGCACACCCCTGATGCCTATTAGTCTGTACAGGGTGGGACTTTATGGTTAAAAACCATAATGCCCCGGGCATGTGTTGGTATTTGTAGCACAAATTTTCAGCATGGGCATTTTGTGGCCCCCACCACATGTAAGCATTTGGGACCTCTTCTCATGAACAGTGGCACTCTGATTTTGTCAATGTGTCCCGAAATTTGAGTTTCCACAGTGACCGTGCCATTGTGTGCCAGATGTACGAAAACAGAGATTGGGCAGGATGTGAAGAATGACAGTTGTACCATTCATAGTTGAGCTATGAAGAGAAGGCAATGTTGAAAATCTGTAGTGAAAGTAGTAAAAATGCTCAAACTTCCGAGCGTATGTGAAAACTGCTCAATGCATGCATGTAACACAGTCATTTAGTGGAATTATTTCACCAAATTTTCAACATAGGCATTTTGTGACCTCTGCTCATGAACACTGTCATTATGATTTTCTTAATCTGTCCCGAACATTGATTTCCCACAGCAACTGCGGTATTCAGCGCCAGATGAATAAATGCATATTTCGAGCAGGATGTGAAAAATGACAGCAGTACTGTTCATAAGGAGGTCTTAAAAAATGGCAATGTTGAAAATCTGGAGTGAAAATACTACAAATTTGCAGAGTTACAAGGGTGCGTGGAAACTGTATCATGCACTCCTGTAACACAGTCATTTTATGGATATTTGTCACCAAATTTTCAACATAGGCATATTAGGACCTCTGCTCATGAACAGAGTCACTGTGATTTTACAAATGAACATACAAATCTGCCAGCAGAACACACCAATCGGTCTATGTAAGTCTTCTCCAGTGTGCAGCTAGCACCCTAGATTGCAGCTGCACCATCCTCCTCCTCCCCCTCAGTTCCTCCCCCGCTTGTCCCATCTCCTGCCCCCCGACTCTTCCTCTTGCTTTATCCCACTCCTCCTTACAGCTATTGACTGTTCTATATGTTACCACACCCTCTGGCAGCGCACTCCTACTAGACACCACCCTCTCAGAGAAGTAGTGCCTCCTCATTTCCCTCTTGAAATGTCCCCCTTTCAACCTTAGTCCATGCCCTCTCGTCTCTCTTCCACTCCTCAGTTTAAACACCCCCTCGGAGCTAGGTTTAGTTACCACCCTTAGGTATTTAAATGCTTCAATCACATGCCCCCATCCCTCCTCTCCTCCAGTGTGTACATGTTCAGGTCCTTCAGCCTAACTTCATATTTCTTTCCTTCCATCCCCTTTAAGATTTTTGTTGGCCTCCTCTGCATCCCCTCCAGCAACTTTATGTCTCTTCTCAGGTATGGTCTCCAGTATTGCACTTAGTACTCTAGGTGTGGTCTGATCTATGATCTGTAGAGAGGTAGGATCACATCCCTGTGTATGGATGAGAACCCCCTTGTGATTCACCCCAGCATCCTGTTTGCCATAGCTGCTGCTGTTGTGCAGTGGGCTGAGTTGTTCACCCCTAGTTCCTTCTCCTCCTCTCTGATCCCCAACCAATAGTCCCTTTTCTGGTTCTTAGCCCTGAAGTGCATCACCTTACACTTCTTTACATTAAATCCTAGCTGCCACTCCACCGACCATGTCTCTAGTTTAGTTAGGTCCCCCTGCAGTTTTCCCCATCTGTCCTCTTCATCAACCACTGCCCCCAAGTTGGTATAATGTGCGAACAGACTAACCCTGCTCCCCACTCCATGTGCTATATTGGAGATAAAGGCCCAAATAGCACTGGACCCAGCACTGACCCCTGCGGCACCCCACTTGTCACTGCTGTGGGTGCCAAGAGCTCCCCCACCCCCAACCTTTGCACCCTACCCTGTAACCAGTTCTCTATCCATGTAGTCAGCTTTTCCCAACCCCCCCACTGCCGTCAGCTTCCCCCCAGTCTCCCATGAGGCACTGTATCAAAGGCCTTACTGAAGTCCAAGTACAGGACATGTACTGCATGGCCCCTCTCCAACACCCTTGTCACCCAGTCACAATACTCTGTTAGGCTGGTTTGACAAGACCTCCCTGAGATGAACCCATTTTGTCACCCATCTTGGAAGCCATTACTGTCTAAGAATGCCACCAGCCTCTCCTTCAGTATCAGCTCCATAAGCTTACCCACTATGGACGTGAGACTTACTGGCCGATAAATTCCTGGCTCCTCCCTAGACCCACTCTTATGTATGGGGACCACATGGGCACACTCCCTGTGCCTGTGCAGAACTTAATTGTCTGGAGGCCTTAGCTTTTTTCACCCTCCTGGCAACCTCCCTTGACCAACTCCCGAAAGCATCCTTATCCTCTGCCTTCCCTGCACTTTCTTGTTCAGCCAGCATGGTTTCTTGCCTCTGCTCTTCTTACTCCTGGCCCTGGTGCAGGCTACTGTGACCTCTGTTAGCCCAGTCTTTGACTCCCCACTTTTGTTCTGCATCCATCCTTGGCCTGATATCCCTTAGTCTTCCTTGCAGTATTGCTCCCATTCCCCCAAACTCCACCCTAATAATGTCCACCACCTTAGTGCCCGTACCTCCTCTCTCCCTGCCCAGCATGACAACAAGCCACAATTTGGTGGGTGCTACCTGTTAGTGGGTCTTCCACCCTTACCTCCCTCACCACCTCCCCATTTGCCAGTACTAGGTCCAGAGTGCTACCAAGCCTTGCAGGCCCACTTACCAATTGCATGAGAAGGCCATCCTGGAATGCATCAAGGAGCACCTACTCCCTCATACTGCTAGTGACAGGGTGCTCCAGTCAACCAGTGGTAGATTAAAATCCCCCACTATCACCACACTCCCCTTCTACCCACCCTCCTTATCTGCTCTGCCAACTCCCCATCCATTTCCCCGGATTGGGCTGGTGGTCTGCACACCACTCCCAGCCTCAGCTTTCAGCCCTTGGAGTGCAGGAGCTGCACCCAAAGCACCTCTGTCCTCTCCTCTTCTCCCTCATCCCTTATACATTTAATCCCTTCCCTCACATAGAGTGCAACCTCCACCCCCCCCAACCCCCCGATCCCTCCTATATATCTTGTATTCTGGGACTGCCAAGCCCCAGTCATGGTACTCTATGGCCTAAGTCTCTGTCACTGCAGCAATGTCCACCTTCCCCCTCTGAAAAGAGCACCTGAAGCTCTACAGTTTTATTCCCCAGGCTTCTTGTGTTGAGACAGACCACCTTCCACCCGCACCCCTACTTCTCCTCACTCTTCTCCTCCTTTGCCTGTGTCCCTCCTCCCAGTGGTCCACACCCTTTTTCCTCCTTATTCTAACCAGATGGTGGTGCCTTCTGTATTACACTCAGACCACTCTGCCCATCTCCCCGGGTTACTACACCTTTATCTATATCTAGGGGGGGGAGTTCATTAGGCTCCCCTGTCCAGACCTTTCTACTAACCTCAGTCTTTTGGCCACCCCCTCATAAGTTTAAATCCACCTTAGTAGAGATATACCCCTCAAATCCTGCCTTTGATGCTCCCATCCCTTCCCCTTCCTGCTCAAGTGTACCCTGTCCCCTGCATACAAGTCACTATTCCCCAGACCCTACCCCAGTTAGTCACTAACCCATAATTTTTGGTGTGGTGCCAATCCCTCTGCCTCTTTTTGAACTCCTCAATCCTACCCTTCCTGCCCATGCTTGCACATGGTATGGGGAGTAACTCCAAGAATGCCACCGACTCCCCCACCCCTTCACACTGCTTGCCCAACTACTCGAGCCTCCCCTCACTACTTCCACAGTATCAACCACCAAGTCATTTGTACCCACATGCAACAGTAAATGAGGTTTCTTCCTCCCCCTCGCTGCACACTTGAGCAGTGCTTGCCCTGCCCCTCCTGCAGTCAACCTGGGGATAGCTTCAACCCAAATATGGCTGTGCCTTCCCCCTTCCGCCCCATCTCACTCATTTCAGTATACAATCCCCTAGGATGAGTACCCCCATCCCTTAGCCCTTTACCTTCTAATGCCCCTTCCACCACCCAATATTCGATCTTCCCTGCCCCTTACCCCTACCAGCTGCACCCTCTGTGACTTCTGTATTTGTATCCCCTACTTCTGCCTCACCCCTTTTTTCTGCCATATTTCTCCCATCCCCCTTGAACTCTTTCCCAGCCTGACTACTTCCTACTGGGCTTCCCATGTAGATGTCTCCTCCTCCCCTGCTGATTTCCAACTCCTCTCCTATCCCCGCTGTTGTAGATTTAGGGCCCCTATTCTCTTCTACCCTGATAGTGATACCCCCCATCCTTCCCCTTCCTGTAGCCTTCTCTCCTCTAGTCACCACCCCTCCTTCCTTACTAGTCTGCCTTCTATCCTTTCGTCCTCACTATCTCTTCCCCTAGCTGTTGCCATCCCTCTCATGCCCCACTTATTCTCCCCCTTCAGTATGTTTCTGCTCCCCCTCTTTCTCCCATAGCAGAGGCTCGAATCTATTCCTAGTCGATACTCCTCCGACATCTCTTCCCCCTATCATTTCCCCCTCCTACTTGTTCTCCCACATGACACCCCTGGTCCCTCCCTACCTGCAGCCATCTCACTCTCTCCCCTGGTACTCCTCATGGTCTCTTCCGCCTCCAACAGAAGGTCCCCCCTTGCCTCAGGCACCCCCTCCCTTGCCCTCTCTTTTCTGCTAGTGCCTCTAATACTGGAGTTGGTTTCAGTTCCTAGTTGTTCTTCCTCCATCCCCCCTTGTCATCCCTTATCCCCCTTCCAAGCCAGGATGCCTATCATACTCATCTGCCCTGCCACTTAGACTCCTCCCTAATCTCCACAATTCCTCCCTCAAACTAGCCAGTCATCTACAGACCATACACCCCCCCCATCCTCCAAGCCCAGTCCAAGGTCATGGTGGACCCACACCCTGTACATCCCACCACCCTTCCAAAGATGCCCCCCCATTGACATGTGGCAACTGCCCCGTTTTGGCCCCTATCTTATGTTACGGGCTCTTACTCCCAGGTTCTGTACCCTACTACAACTGTTAGACCCCTATTTACTCAAATTCCTGTTCCCCTCCCCCCACACTAGTCCTCCTACTGGCCCCTTGCCGACTAGGGTAATTCAATCTCGAATCTCATCCATTAGATACTGTATTACTGTAGCTAACTTAAAGCCTCCTTGTCCGTTTTTCACCCCTCAGCAACCATACTTTTTGTTCTCAGCTCTCATATAGTTTCGCTTTGCCCAGTTAGAAATCCTATTGCATTCCAAGTATTACTCAGCTCAGTTAGAGAAATAAACAGAACAAATAAATATGTATTATTACAGCAATCATAACAGTATAGCTCAGTACTTAGCTCAGTTAGAGAAATAAACAGAATAACTAAATCTGTACCATTACAGCACTCCTCAGAGTATCCAATCATTGCTTTGTCTCTAACCCAGAGACCTGCTGTAATACAGGACCACAGAGGAACCTGGACCGGAGGGTGGGCAACTCTAAAGTCCCAGCAGAGCTCCATCGAGCTTGCTCACTCCCCCATCTCTCACTCGCTCGTTCTGTTTCTCCTGGCGCTGCAGGCTGCCCTTTTGTACTGAGCTCCTGCCTGCGTTGGCGCCTTTTTCTGCCCACAAAGAAATCCACAGCAGTCCCGACAGAGCTCCATTGAGCTTGCTCACTCCCCCTCCCTCACTCGCTCATTCTGTTTCTCCTGGCGCTGCAGGCTGCCCTTTTGTTCTGGACTCCTTCCTGCATCAATGCCTTTTTCTGCCCGCAAAGAAATCTGCAGCAGTCCCAACAGAGCTCTGTTGAGCTTGCTTACACCCCCTCCCTCACTCACTCATTCTGTTTCTCCTGGCACTGCAGGCTGCCCTTTTGTACTGGACTCCTTTTTTTCTGCCCACAGAGAAATCCACAGCAGTCCTGACAAAGCTCTGTTGAGCTTGCTCACTCCCCCTCTGTCACTCACTCATTCTGTTTCTCCTGGTGCTGCAGGCTGCCCTTTCATGGTGGGCTCCTGCATGCATTGGCACCTTTTTCTGCCCACAAAGAAGTTCACAACTGTCCTGACAGAGCTCAGTTGAGCTTGCTTACTCCCCCTCTCTCACTCACTCCTTCTATTTCTCCCAGCGGTGCAGGCTGTCCTTTTGTACCGGGCTCCTACCTGCGTTGGTGCCTTTTTCTGCCCACAAAGAAATCCACAGTAGTCCCGCTCCATTGAGCTTGCTCAATCCCCCTCTCTCACTCACTCATTATGTTTCTCCCAGTACTGCAGGCTGCCCATTTGTACTGAGGTCCTGCCTGCATTTGGTGCCTTTTTTTCTGCCTACAAAGAAATCCGCAGCAGTCCCGACAGAGCTCCGCTGAGCTCGCTTACTCCCCCTCCCTCACTCGCTCATTCTATTTCTCCTGGTGCTATAGGCTGCCCTTTTGTACTGGACTCCTGCCTACATTGATGCCTTTTTCTGCCCGCAAAGAAATCTGCAGCAGTCCCAACAGAGCTCAGTTGAGCTCGCTCATCCCCCCCCCCTTTCTCACTTGTTCTGTTTCTTCTGGTGCTGCAGCCTGTCCTTTTGTACTGGACTCCTGCCTGCGATGGCATCTTTTTCTGCCCACAAAGAAATCTGCAGCAGTCCTGACAGAGCTCAGTTGAGCTCATTCACTCCCCCTCTCTCACTCGTTCAATCTTAATCTGTCCTAAACACTGATTTCCCACAGCGACCTCGCTATTCTTAGCCAGAAGTCCAAAAATACATTTCGGCCAGGATGTGAAAAATGACAGCTTTACTGTTCATAAGGAGGTGTGAAAAAAATGCCACTGTTGAAAATCTGGCTTGAAAATATTACAAATTTGTGAAGTTACAAGGGTGTGTGGAAATTGCACAACGCACACTTGGAACACAGTCATTTTATGGAGTTTCATCACCAAATTTTCAACATAGACATTTTAGGACATTTGCTCATGAACAGTGTTACTGTCATTTTCTTAATCTGTCCTGAACACTGATGTCCTAATGTTGAAAATCTGGACTGAAAATATTACAAATTCGCAGAGTTACGAGCGTGTGGAAACTGCGCAATGCATGCTCGTAAAACAGTCATTGTTTTGGATTTTCTTCACCAAATTTGCAACATGGGCCTTTTGAGAGCCCACCTCATGAACAGTGGCACTGTCGTTTTGTTAATCAGTCCTGAAAGTTGATTCCGCGCAGTGACTGCAAAATCACATTTCAGGATGGAATAACGCAATGACAGTGACTGAATTTATGAGGAGGGGTCCCAAGAAATCCATGTTGAAAATTTGGTGAAAAAATTCCCAAAAATGCCCAAGATATCCACCAAAGTTGAAAAAACCTATTTATGCCATTATACAGCTTACCAGCATTTCTTCAGTTTGCGGTTGGCTTTGAAAGTGCAGAGGTGTTCTGGTCCAATGAAGATGATCGCACTGGGCTCCAGAGGTAGATATGGGGTGGGGGTGGGGGAGGCGAGATGCTTGAGAGGGTGGGCATGGAGATTTGGGGAGGGCTGCCAAACTGCATGAGACATTCTCTGTTTTTAAAAAACATCACGGGACTGTTTTTGTTTTTCAAGGACTTTGGCATGCTGGGTGGGCTGCCAGCATACCACCTGAGTGTTTTGGAGAGAGGGCTGTAGCTAATGGGGGATTGGGCACCCCTGGCACATACCAGTGGGAGGGGACAGCCGAGGGATTGAGGGCCCCCTCGACACAGCAAACTGGGGGGGACTTTATGCCGATGGAGATGGGCTCCCGTTGGCAAATTGAACTGCAGACTGAAGCTGATGGTATTAGGGCCCCATTGGCAAAGACAGACTGTTGGGGGAGCGCATGCTGCCGAGGGGGGATTGGGTACCCCCTCAGCACACAACACATGGGGAGGGGGGGTTACAGTGTACAGGGAGTGGGCTCCCCATCGGCAAATGTACTGGGTCAGGCAGCATAGGGACGGCAAGGTACCACCCTGCAATGACAGGTTGCTCCCTCATTGCAGTAAAATGGCTGACGCTGCAATGATGAGGCAGCTCCTGACTGCAGCAGTGAATACATTTTAACTTGGTGGCAAGTCTGCAGAACCAATGTCTTCAAGACACTGGGCCTGCATTCGTCCACCAGTGCCAAGCCCTCAATTGCCGTGCCCCGTTGGCTGCCAGAGTGCCGCACCTCCACAACCCGCTTCTCTCCTAAGCTGCGCATAATGTTTCTTGCGCATGTGCGCAAGCAAACATAAAAATGGTAACTTCAGTTTGGCTTTGAGTCAGACCTCCTGTCTTTGGTTTGCTTTTGATACTTCAGCCAAATACACTTCAGGTCCTTGGTAAGGAGGTCAAGCTGGATAAAAATGAGGTAAGAGGCACTCTTCCACAACAGCTCACCCATTCCAGTCAATCCGAATCTCTTCCACCTTCTCCCAATCCTTCCAGTCAGTTAAAAAAAAAAAATGATGTCATTATTTGGCACAGTGCAAGGAGTGGGAATTTTTTTATTATATAAAAATAATATCTGCAGAGAGGAGAGGAGCATGGAAGTTGACTGGAGTGAGGAAAGAGAAGGTCATAATACTAGCACTGGCCACTTTGGTAGGAACAGTGTGTTATTTTGTTTTATAATTATACAGCCAATGGTTAAAGAAATTTAATGTAGCCTAAAAGTTTAACTGGGCTGGAGAGAAGTTAAAAGTGCCAAGTCAGGCACATTCACCAAATGCAATTTTGGCACTGGCTCATCCTTAGGTAGGAAGCATGAAATCTTGTAACAGGAATTATGATCGTTTTGGTTGACGTGTCATGAGCACCCCAAGACATTAGCTAGGAGGTAGCAGTGAAAAACAACAGCTGGTACACCAGCAGACTCCATGCACAATAAATAAAAGTAAATATGTTGCAACATTTAATCATATAGGTACTGCCGCTGCAGAGATGTACACACCACCTTTCCTGTAAATATATTTAACTCTGGTTGTCCAGGGGCTAGAAAGACACACAATTTCTGCATTAAGAATCCTCATCATTTAAATGTATGCAATTCTGTGCCCATTGAGAAGAGCAGAGAGTCCTAGTGTATATGCAGAGTGGTAGCATCTTATGTAATTTGTTGTTCATGCTTGTTTCAAGAGAGCGTCAGTGATGCAGCACTGCAGCACTGTCAGTGAAATCCCCAGCATAGTGCCACTAGGCAGGAAGTGGGGACTATGCACATTGGGACCTAAGCACGTATGTGCAGTGTGCCTACGTGCTGCATATCTATAGTGCGTTAACACTCCGCACCTATTGTGCCCCATGTGCAGGATGCACACAAGGGGTTCTCAGCCCCTATGCACTCAATCCCCCAGCTGTGCAGTCAGCAATGTACTGGGGGCTGGTGAAGGGTGTGCCGGGGCATAACACTACACACCATTCACAAAGGCGCATAATGCATTCCACAGGGGGGCATAGGGCTGAGTGGGATACACCAGGAGGGACCCTGTTGTAACTGCGATATGTGGCCTGGCCCACTCACCCACAGAGCCCCTCTGGCCCAGCAACATGTGTGCAGCACTTCCTCAGCATATCTGCCCCATCCCTGTAGAATACACAGCGCCAATCCCCCCAGCATGTCTGCCATTTCCCCATGGTACACACAGCACATACCCCTCAGCATCTCTGCCCTGTACCCATGGTACACACAGTACCCACCCCCACCAGCATGTCTGCTCCATCCCCATGATACACATAGCACCCTTCCCCCTAGCACGTCTGCCCCTTCCCAGTGGTACACACAGCACTCACCCCTGACACCCATCTGCCCACCTCCCTGGTGTTAAGAAAGAACTGCCCCCCCGCATACAAAGGAGCCCAGGTGCACACATTCTGACTCCTGAGCCCATTACCCCAGTGCAATCAATGGTGGAGAGTGGTCCCCCTTCCCCCGGCATCCAGACTAGCCTGGACAGCACTACCCTTACCAGTTACCCAGCTCAGTCATTGTTGGACACTGGACCCCCTCCCCTGCAGCATCAACAACATCCCCTCCCCTGTACCTGCATGCCGGTGCCACGGTGATTGCCAGCAAGCCACACAGCCCTCCATACACCTCCTTGGCTACCTGCCATACAACTGATGCTGGGAGCGCATCGCCTATAAATAGGCAGTGTGCTCCCAGCATCAATCGGATGGATGGCAGCTGAGGAGGTGTGTGAAGGGCTGTGCCACTGGCCATTCATAGCCACAGCACTGACAGGAAAATATAGGGGCTGGGGTGGTGGTGTTGGTGCCATGGGGGGGAGACCACTGAACACCAATGCAGGGGCAGGGGTACCAGGGTCGAGACTCAGGATGTTGTGGACTAGGGCACGTGCGTGTGGGGGTGTCACATACTACACCAGGACTGGAGCAGCTCTCTGTGTTTGGGGGGGTGGCATGCTCTACTCGGGGACCATGCTGCCGCTTGTGGAGGGTGGGGGCTATGATTGGTACTGACATGGAATGGGCATACATGTGTCGGGGAGATCTGTATTCTGCAAAAGGGGGGACCTAGCTACCACATGTCAGGGGGTATGGTATGTGCATGCGGGTCAGGCAGCCATGTAGTAGGGCAGGCTTTGTGTACCACCATACAGGGACCGGACGATATGTTTGGGGGGATACTTTGGCATTAGGTGGATGGGGTGACACTATGTGGGGGGTTGTTTGGCCACACTGGGATGGGGTGGATGTGTGCAGGGAGGGGGGGGGACATTGGAGCATGGGGCAGGGGACATCTGTGTGATGAGCAGGCACTGCTGGCCACAGGGGCATTGCCACACAGATCCGGGTGCCTGCGGGGGCTATTATGGACCCAGATCCACACCATACTGTGCAAGTGATCTAGTCCTGGACCCAGGATGAGCATCTGATTGGATGCCCACCTGTGTCTGCAACACCACCCCTGGCTGCCCTGTGCAGTCCTGCATGCTGGGGGAGGGAGGGGCCATGGAAAGGTGACAGCCATTCGTGAAAATGAGGTACTTGCCTCTGGCGCATACTATCTGCCCATCCACGTATAGCCCCCAATGAGTGCATTTGGGAAGTCAGGCTGCAGCCTAATGATGTGAACAAGAGGAGGTTGACAGAGTGCACCTGAGATTTTTGCTTTGCCCATCCACTCCCTCCAGCCACAACCTTCATTCAACCTTGGAAAATAGATTTTTGTCCAGCCACAACCTTCATTCTAACATGGAAAATAGATTCCTGGTTCCTAGGCATAAACTTAATCTGGGGCAGTTTGTTTTCAGTCACAAGCTTCTCATGTTGTGGAACAATCTGTCCTTGGAAGATAGCTCACACTCCAGATTCCATTGAAAACTTACTTATTAAAGTTAAAAAATGTACATAGCAGCAACCTCTCGGGAAAATGCCAGTGTGTCACACATTAACGTATGCTTTTTGAAGTTAATACTTTATTATGTGAAATGTTGGCGTTTTCCCTGGAGGTTGTTGCCATGTATGTTTTTTAACTTTAATAAATAAGTTTTAAATGGAACCTAAACTTTAGGTCTTTTGTTTGATGGATCATAATGCCCAACTTTTATTGTTGGTAGTTTATTGTGTGTACATACCATGTCTCAAATTGTACCATAGAAACATAGACAATGATGTCAGAAAAAGACCAATTGTCCATCTAGCCTGCTCAAGTTCCCTAAATCCCTGGAACCTTCCCTGGAAAGTAATGTTCCCCGAGGGTACTAACCCTCCTAGACCTTTCCCTATTTTTGTCTCTGGTTCTGTTGGCCCAGGTAACCACTATTCCCTGCATTCTATCCCTGGCCTGTTTGAACCCCCTCACTGTGTTCACCCCCACAAACTCAACTAGCTGACTCTTCTAAGGTTCTACCACCCTTTCCATAAAGAAGTACTTCCTCATGTCCCTCCTGAGCCTCCCACCCACCAATTTCCAGTCGTAGCCCCATGGCTGTGAGCTGGTATTCAGGCTAAATAATTCCCTGCAGCTCACTTTGTTAATTCCTTTGAGGAATTTGAAGGTCTCAATCATATTTCCCCTCTCACTTCTGGTTTCCAATGAGTACAAATTCAATGCCCTTAGGCACTGCTCATAGGATTTACTCTGCTGTCCCTGAATCATTCTGGTCACTCTGCACTGCACTGTCTCTAACCTATACTTGTCTTTTCTGAGGTAAGTAGTACTCCAGAACAGGGCACAGTAAGGACTCTAGAACAAGGCACAGTACTCCAGGTGAGGCCTCACCAGGGATCTGCAAAGAATAGTATTAACTCTTTTCTCCTACTATCAATCCCCCTCCCGATACATCTCAGCATCCTGTTAGCCTTGCTATAGGCCTTGTTGCACTGACTTGTTTATTTAAGGGAGTTGCTGATGATAACTCCCAGAACCCATTCCTCGTTTGTAGTGCTAAGTCTCTCTCCTCCATCCAGTTCTCCGACATGAGGTTCCCGAGGTGCATTACCTTGCACTTGTTTATGTTGTAGTTTAACTGCCAGACCTTTGTTCACCCCTCTATCTTTTGCAGATCCTTCTGAATATTCCTTATTCCTTCTTCACTATCCACCCTCCCACATAGTGTTGTGCCATCCACAAAGAAACAAAGCTTGCCCTGGATTCCTTGACCAATGTCACTAATAAACATATTGAAGAGGACTGGACCCAGGGCAGATCCCTGTGGAACCCTGCTCATTACCTCCCTCTCTTCTGATTTAATCCCACTGAAAGCCTCCCTCTGTCACCCTCCTGCTAGCCAGTTACCCACCTAGCTCACTAGCATTTTAGCTGCACCCAGGTCTTCCATTTTCTTAAGCAATCTCTTGGCCTTACTGAGGTCAAAGTACAACAAGTCCACCACGTGTCCTTTGTCTATCTCTTTTGTCACACAGTCAGAGAAAACTATCAAATTGATTTGACAAGACCTTCCTGCATCAAAACCATGTTGTTCATTGTCCTGGAGTCTGTTGCTCTCCAGGTGTTATATGAGGTCCTCTTTAATCAGAGATTCCATCAGCTTCCCCATGATGAAGATCAGAATAGCAGGCCTGTAATTCCCTGGTTGCTCCCTAGCCCCCCACCTTATGTAGCAGCACAATGTCTTCTAACTTCCAATCCACTGGGACTTCCCCAGTCCTGATTGAGCTGTTGAACAGCCCAGTCAGTGGTTCATCCAGTTCTGCTGCTAACTCCCTCAGTATCCTCAGGTGCAAACCATCTGGACTTGGAGCCTTATCTATCTTGAGGGCTGCAAGCCCTTTCAGAGCACTTTCATTATTAAACTATGGCTGACTCATGTCTGGGATTGCCTTTATGGCTGCTTTGATGCCGCTGTCATGCAGGGGCCCCCTTCTTCCTTAGTGAAGACTGTGCAAAAGTAGTTATACAGAACTGGAGCCTTTTGCCCTTCCTCTTCTATCACCCTACCACCCCACCCCCTCCACTACCTGGTGATCACACTCTTTTTATGTTTTTCACTAATATATCTAAAAAACAGTTTTTCTGTGTTCTTCACCCCTATGTTCTTGCAAGATGGCCGCTGGGCTGGGTGTGCTGCGTATTGCTCTCTACAGCTACAGCTCTTGAACTGTTTTGATTTGTTTTTATTTTGTTTTTATTTGCTAATCTGCTTTTATTTGTTTCATCGTTGCATTTGTTTTATTCTTTCTTTTATTTATTTGTGTTTTGTTTCGTTTATTTAAGTTTGATTGTGCTAGCAGTTCAGGGCCCTTGAGTAAGATATCCAGTCCATTTATATGTTGACGGAATCCCCTAGCACGGTTTTACGGTGTTCCCTACAGTTTTGTGGGCAGCCTGCTGCTGCCTGGACTCCATCGGAGATATTTACTAAAATTTATCTGGCCGACTGATCTATTTTGCTGAAGTAGACAAGAGGTGGTGTCTGTCGTTTTATGGCTGAGAACTTGAATATTTGAGGAGAGGGAGTGAGAACAGCTGATCGAAGTTGTGGTTTGTAACCATGGTGTGTAACCTGACTTGCAGTGGATTTTCCAGGTAGATGACTTGGATGAACTGGCCAAATTTGGCTGTTCATGCTGTGTGGTGTGTTTTTCTGGAATTGGCTCAGATATTCGAGGAGAGGGAGGAGAAGCTGAAAGTGAAGTTATGTGCATACCGCTTTACAGGGATTTTTCTGGTGATCGATTTGGATGAACTGCTCAAATTTGACTGACTGTGCTGTGTGATGTGCCTTTTTTCTGACTGTTGATGCAGATCATGTGTGGGGATTTTGTAACTTTTCTGCTGGATCGGCTGCTGGCAATGCGGGTGGGCCTGACTCTGCCAGTGTCCAATGGTCGGATTTGCTGTGGACATGGGGGACTGGACTCTAGATCGGCCAGGGAACTGACTGACTAGTCTACTGCTTCCCTAGATCCTTGGGGTTTGGCTATGGCTTAGTTATTCCTTGGGTATTGAGGTGCCTCAGCAATTATCTCCAGTTGCGGCAGTGGGGAGCGGAGCCTGGTGAGCCCGTGTTTGCTGCTTTTGGCTGATCGGACCCTCTGGCTAGTTTTTCATGGAATTTGGATCACTTTGTGGATTACCTACACTCCCTGAATTTAATATATGACTCAGCCTGGATTCATAAATCATTTTCGTGCTCAGACAGTGAAAGTGTCCTTCTGTGGCTTTCCCCGATGGTGAGAAGACC
Source organism: Neoceratodus forsteri (assembly GCA_016271365.2). Classification (NCBI taxonomy): domain Eukaryota; kingdom Metazoa; phylum Chordata; order Ceratodontiformes; family Ceratodontidae; genus Neoceratodus; species Neoceratodus forsteri. The sequence goes on along the minus strand of CM028131.1, from coordinate 1,433,190,042 downwards.
TGGGAGTCCACATTTTATTTATTTTTTGTTTAAGTTTCAAAGAAGACTTTTCTGTTCTGGACTTTTAATTTAGACTTTGAATTTTTAACTCTGGGCAGCCAGAGTGCTTTGACTTCTCTAATTTCCAGGCTGTGAGAGGACCTGGGAGTGGGGGGGGTGGTCATTTTTATTCTGCACTCCAGTAAGAGGGCACTGCAGTAGACTTTTATTTTTATTTGGTGTATTTATTATTTATTACTTTTTGGTGTATGTTTTCCTTGTGCTGAGTTTTGGATTAGGGTATCCATGTTGTGTATGGGTAGGTTTTATTCTTATAGAATTTTATTTGTTCCTGGGGGTGGGGTTTGAATTTCATTCTTTTCGGTTTTGTTTAAATTTGGGTAATTTTTAATTTTTATTTTTCCAGGGTTCTTTTCTGGGTCAGGTACCTGGGTGTTGTGTAATTTGATTGTGTTAAGCTTATATGATGCATAGGCCTCCCTCTTTAGTCATGCGCTATTCGTCCTCTGCCCTCTATTCCCTCCATCCATTTTCTCTCCCTCCGTTGATGTCATTAACTTACCAGCACTGTCAGATATTGGGTATTGCTGGTGGGGGGGTGGCAGGGGGTGTGGATATCATAGGATGAATGAACGGGGCTCTCACATCGGGATTGTTAGGTCTAGAAGACCCCCAGGGGTGAAATGGAGTCTGGAACATGGTGCACCATGTCTAGTCCCCATACCCAAGGGCACCATCATTCTTGGTGGGTAAGTAGCCAGGGTGGCCCCTGAAACCTTCAGTTAAGAACAAGACTGCAATTATTGCAGATCTTGTTGGAACTACTGATCTGGCTTGCATCACCAAGACCTGGCTGGATGAAAATACTGGCCCCATATTGGAAGCTGCAATTCCAGCTGGGTATTCGGTGATCCATCGCTCGAGATTGGACCGCGGTGGGGGTTGGGGGTTGCGGTCTGTTTCAAGACCTAGTTGGACTTTATGAGTGTACCAGTTGAGGAGGCCAAATCTTTGGAATGTACAGTGGTGGCAGGTGTGGGCTGCAGGATAGCTCTTGTCTATCATCCACCAGGGGCCGAGAAGCGAGTCCTGCGGGAAGTAGCGGACTTCGTCGTCAACATGGTGCTGGAGTCACCCAGATTGATGGTTCTGGGTGACTTTAATATCTGGGTTGACGATGAACTCTCACAATTTGGACAGCACTTCCTCCAGTTGATGACATCATTGGGCCTTACACAGATTGTTACCTCTGCCACCTATCAGCATAGCCGCTCTCTTGATATGGTTTTCCTCCTGGGGATTGAGGCCTCCAACTTGGGAGTGGAACCCGTCAAATGATCCAATCACTACACCATGAGGTTCAACTTTTGCACCTCCCTTCGTAGGCCTGCTCCGTGGAGCTGGTCAATTACCGCCCTTTATGGGAGGTGAGCTCCGAAGGCCTGGCGGTGGTGATTGACCTCTCGGAGTTTCCTGTGGCCAGCACAAGTACAGAGGCTTTGGTACTGGCCTACAATAAGGCAATTTCAATGGCCCTGGACCTAATTGCTTCTGTCAGTGTTCGTCCTCTCCCCCTTTGCCCTCGGAACCCTTGGTTTGATGGGTCCTTGAAGGAGTTGTGGCAACTAGGACATAGGTTAGAGCGACGTTGGTGGAAATCTGCCCTGGAGGTTGACCACCTTAGATTGGTAGAGCATTATCAGACCTGCCAATCAGTGATCTCCTGTAAGAAGGCAGAATTCCTGTCCGAGGAGATTGCTGCCGCTCAGAACCCACCAGCTCAGCTCTTTTGGACTGTGGACAGGTTGTGCAGCCCAACCTGTCTGCAGTTCTGAAGACCTTTTTTGCAAGAGGAATGCAATAAGCTTGCTCGATTCTTTGAGAATAAGGTGGCCGACATCAGATCAGAGATCCTCTTGACTCGGTCTATGGGGGACGCTGTTGATCGGTGCCTGGTCACCTCACCTCGTGTTTCCTGGAGTTCCTTCGACCTGCTGGAGTTCACGGATGTCATGCGGATTGTCCAGCGTATACACCCTACATGCTGTAGTTTGGATCCGGGTCCAACCTCCCTGATTATGGGATGTTGTGACATCATTGGCCTGGTTCAGATAGTCCAGTGCTCCCTTAATTCAGGTAAGTTCCCAAGCTCCCTGAAGGAGGTGGTGGTAATACCTCTCCTGAAGAAAGCTTCTTTGGATCCTGACTCTCTTTCTAACTACAGACCAATTTCTAACCTCCCTTTTATAGGGAAGGTTATTGAGAAAGTAGTGGTGGTACAACTGGAGAACCACCTGACCATCCATAACATCTATGAACCTATCCAGTCCAGTTTTCGAAAGAGGTATAGTAAAGAGACTGCGCTGGTTCGGGTTCTCATTGATCTCCTGATGGTGAGAGATCAGAGAAGCTGTTCCATTCTGGTGCTCCTTGATCTCTCCTCAGCTTTTGACACTGTGGACCATGGGATATTGCTTGGGCACTTGAGGTCCATCTGTGGTCTGACACATACGGTCCTCAGGTGTTTTACATCTTTCCTCCCTGGCAGAACTCAGGGAGTGGTGTCTGTTTTTTTTTTCCTTGGGCTCATTTTCTCTGTCATGTGGGGTACCTCAGGGCTCAGTGCTTTCCCCCATGTTGTTTGCAGTGTATATGCTGCCCCTCGGAGACATTGTAAGATGGTATGGGCTGATGTTTCACTGCTATGCTGATGATACCCAGCTCTACCTGTCTTTTGCACCTGACTAGGATAGTGCTCTCTCAGTATTCAACAACTGCCTTGTTGAAATTTGAGTTGGCTAAAGTTGAACACGAGAAAGACCTAGGTGATGGTCATGGAGTTGGGTCACTGGATAGAGGGGTTGAGGACTGGTCAGCCCTCTGGAATTTATCTAGGGGGCACCAACATCCTTACCTCTGAACGGGTGCGGGATCTTGAGTTGGTGCTTGACAGTGGGCTGATCTTACGATCTCAGGTGTTGGCGGTTGTCAAGTCTTCCTTTTACCATCTTAGAAACATCACCAGGATCAAGCACCTTGTTCGGTCCAGAGATCTTCCCACACTCGTTCACACCTTTGTGACCTCGTGCCTTGATTACTGCAACTCCCTTTACTTAGGGCATCCTGGGGTTGATATCCGCTGCTTGCAGCTAGTGCAGAATGCGGCAGTACTATTGTTGACGGGGCTTCTTGAACATCTCATATTACTCCTGCTCTGTGCAGTCTGCTCTAGCTGCCGATTCAGTGGTGGGTCAACTTTAAAGTTGGTTTACTGATGTATAAAGCCCTACATGGGCTAGGCCCTGACTCCTTGAAAGAGCTTCTGGTTCCCTATCGCCCAGAGCGACAGCTCCGTTTGGCTGACGAGGGGTTGCTAGAGATCCCGAGGGTGTCCTTGAAGTCTTCTGGGGCCCCGTGCTTTTATGTACATTGCCCCTACCCTCCGGAATTCTCTACACCATTGGCTGCGGGAGTGCACAACAGTGGGAGGCTTTAAACAAGCGTTGAAAACTTTTTTATGGTGCCAGGCCTTTTATGGCATTAGTAAATTAACCCTGTCAGATTCTGTTTGCTTTATACTGTATTTATTGTTTCTATTACTCTCTTTTAATCTTTTGTAAAGCATCTTGATACTTGAAAGGCGCTTTTGTGAAATAAAGTTATTATTATTAACTGTGGTTCAGAGCTCAGTGCTTATGTTACATACTGCAGCTGAATGCTGTAGGTTGTGCTTGGATACAGAGGCCAGACCAGTAAGTAGGCTAGGCTTGCAGGGTACTAGTAATATGAAATGATTCGTGCTTAGGTACTTTAGCATAGACATAAGCAAGTCAGTGATTATAGTACATGTGAACTGGATAATATATGTGAGGTGCTTAAATGCTTGAACTGATGAGTCACTTGTTGTGATATGATGGTTTTGGCCTTTCTCTGTATCCCACCTGTAGGGAGGAAGCTTAGTCCAGAATTATGAGACCCACAAAAGAATTATGATATCGACGATTGTTCTGTATCCGACTGATGGAGTCGAGCAGGAAGACACCCCCAAGAATATGAGTAGCAGATCACCTCCTCCAACTCCGGAGAGTGTGACCAGTAGCACGAAGGAGAGGAATAACCCCCTTGGGGGGAAACCTTTGAGGACCAATGGCTACTGACCTGCCCATCGTTCTGGGCATACTAAAGGAGAGTAATCCTAAATATTTTAATCGGCTAATCCGAACCCCCCAATAGTAGAACTCAATCCAGAGAAACTGAGCACTGAATACGAAGGGAATCGTGACATGTCAGGTGAATAGAGCAAGCATCCAAGTAGTAAACTCCAATTCCGAGAATCCATGAGCAGGCCAGAAGGAAGTAGAGTGGAATCCAAGGGTGATATGAGTTGAAATAATGAGTTGCGAGCGATGAAGCACTCCAGCAGGGAAGAAGACTTCGGACAGGAGATCCAAGAAGCAAAGGTTCAGCATCCATGTCTAGAAGGAGCAGAGGTCATGCATAGGTGATGATGTAGAAGGCAATGGTCGAAGAGCTTAGCAAGAATCTGGGCAAGCTGTAATGGTAGGAGCAAGTAAATGCACCAAATCAGTCAGTTGATAAGAAAGAGAACGTGGCAGCTAATCCTTCAGCGAGATGCACAGCTTATCCATCAGCTGGAGAGGTAAGTAGCCGGGGGCTAGCTCCAACAATATGAAATCCAGTCAGACCTATGGAGGTCTGCTGGAAGGAATAGGACATGGCAGTTAGTTCCTCTGCAAGATGCGCAGGTTATCCAACAGCTGGTGAGGTAAGAGAGAGGCGGCTAACTCCAGGTAACAGGAAGCACAACCAGACCTATGAAGGTCTGCTGGTGGGAGTAGGACATGGCAGCTAGGCCCTCGGTGAGATGCACAGCTTATCCATCAGCTGGTGAGGTAAGAGAGAGGCAGCTGGCTCCAGGTAACAGGAAGTACAGCTAGACCTGTGAAGGCCTGCTGGTAGGAAGAGGACGTGGCAGCTAGTCCCTCAGTGAGACGCGCAGCAAATCCATCAGCTGGTGAGGTAAGTAGAGAGGTGGCTAGCTCTAGGTGACATGAAAATGCAGCCAGATCTACAGAGGTCCGCTGGAGGAATTGAATGTGGCGGCCAGGTCCTAGGTAATATGCACAGCTGAGCCATCAGCTGGGGGGGGTAAAGCTAAGAGAAAGGTACTAGCAAGGGAATCGGAGCTCCGTGCAGATCTGAATGATTGCAAATTAAGGTTGACATATACGATTCAAACCAGAATGATATCCCAGCTAGAAGATCTTGGGGAAGAATATCTGACGAGTTCTGAGTAGTCGAGCTTAGGAGTCCTAGATGGTGATAACTGAAGAGGCTGAGTCAAAGTAAGTAGCGTTGTCACAGGGTCCGAGAAGCAGTAGAGCATAAATCAGGATGGAGAAGGTCTTCAGGAGAAGCTTGACTAAGTGTCCTGGAAGGAGTGAAGCAGTAGTAATTCTGTATGGCTGAAGCGGCAGGGCAAAGTATCCAAGAATAGATGATGAATGAAGAAACATCCAGATGTGAATCCATAGTAAGGAATCTTCTGGCTGGCTGACACGGCAGCAGGTAGGCGTGTAGTAGAATGTGTGAATCTCCAGACCCTGAGCTGGGTGAGGCAGATGTAGAGTAGAAGTAGGTAAACCTCCCAGCCTGATGGGCGAAGGCAGGTCGTAGAAGCAGGCGATTATGGAGCAGTAATATATATGAACAAAGGACCTCCGGGCCTGAGGGCAGAGGTCTGACTAAATGCAATGGCTAACCTCCAGCAATCAAGAAGGACTAATGCACCAAAGTAGCATTGCCTAAAGGGCCAACATGGAGGTAGAAGCTACCAGAATGCTATAAAGGATACAGAAACGTAGCTGCTATTTCAGCGGTACATGAAGCTTACAAAGGCCAGGCTCCCCATGATCAATAATGATTGAAAACATACTGAACGGGTAAGGTAACTTGACTGGGTGTTGATGTGAGAGAAGTTTGTGTCCAGTTAGATCAATGAAGTCATGTGCACATTATCCACAAGAACAAACCCCTGCTGATAAGCGCACAGTTCATACGCATCTGTCTAATCTCCCCACTGAATGGCTGAGCAATCATATGTATGTAAAAGCCTTCACACTATCGCAGTAGCCCCATTTACAGCTGGTATCCCCGAGGCTGCCTCATTACTTACATCAATCATGATGAGCATGCCTCAGTTGCAAGGTAGGCTCACACAGTGAGGTGTTACGGTAAAAGGCAATAAAACACAAAGCAAGCACAAAGGAGAGAATTGTGAGTAAGCAGGGTGAAATCTACTGAATTCCACAAATTAGGCATTTCATGGATGCCTAGGTCCCTAACATAAATGCCAACTGGTCAGCTTCACCTAGAACAAACGCAGGAGGAGTCCAAATGTAGAGAAAGCAAAGTGAACTTGCTGATTTGCAGGTGTTCCTGGTGCAGTAGAGGTCGTCGCATGGTAGCGGGCATATCCTTTAAAATAAGAGAGAGCAACCAAGTGCGGAGAATGAGAGTAGGATGGCGGGTCTGAGAAGGTCACCGGAGGAAGGGGAGCAAGCAAAGGAGAAGTGACGAACTGCGGTGCTTGTGGCTGGAGCGAGGCAACCCCCTCCCCAAAAGAAGAAACAAAACACACGGGAATGGAGTGCAGGGAACGGAGAAAAAACATCAACACAAAAGGAGAGAGAAAGGCAGCAGGGAAAGGAGCGCCGGGGGGGGCAGGAGCCAGCTCAAGAAGCAACACGTGGCAGTGCAGCGAGTCGCATTTCGCTTTAAGCAGGGTGGTGCGCTGCCTGATGATTTAAGTAGGTTGTGGGGAGGAGCTCTTCCCCCACTTAACTACGGGCATAGCCCAACATTTATTATTATTATTTGTGATGTGCAGGTCTGTGCCTACTTTCACCTCCCTCATGGTCCTCTTTGCCACCCTGGTTTTCTGAAGATATTCCTCCTATTTTGCTTCTCCTTGCTTACTCTTATATTTATAAATGGGCATCTTTTCGACCCTGACCCCTTCCCTGACTGTAGATGAGAACCATAGTGGTCTCTTCAACCTGTTCTTCTTTTTCACCGATTTTATGCATGTCTTCGATGCCTCAAGAATAGCTGCCCTGATTGCCTTCCATTTCTCCTCTATCCTGCCTCTTCCCTCCACCACAACTAATTTCTCCTTGTCCAGTTCCCTCATCTTATCGAAGTCTGCCCTTCTAAAGTCAAGGACTTCAGTTCTTGAGTGTGGCTTACCACCCCCAAGGGCCAGTTTAAACCACACAGAGTTGTGGTTGCTGTGCCCCAGTGGTTCCCCCACTCTCACAGCACCCACTAACTCTATGTTAGTGAGTACCTCATCAAAGACTGAGGGCTGCCTGATGGATTCCTTAACTAGTTGTACCAGCAGACAGCCCTGAAAGGTGTCAAGCAGTGACTGACTCCTGGGGCAGGATTCACAAAGATTGTGGAATTCCTGCAGCTGCAGCAAAAAGTCAGTGCCAAAGGGTGGCCACTTGTGGAACTGCAGGAGTCCCACAGAGGTGGGTATTCACAAAGGTGGAGCTGGATTACGACCGACTCCATGATATACGGCTCCTTGTGGGTGGTGTCACCAGGGAAATTGCAGCAGCTGCAGAAAGATGCTACGGTTGGTGGGAGCAGCCATAACACCCTCTGTAACTGCTGTGGCTATGAATCGCAACCAGCGCAGCTGTGGACGATTTCAGTCCACAACTGCAGTTGTGGAGTGGGACTTGGGTCCCGATAGCTTTGTGAATCCTGCCCCTGGTGTTCTTGGCCACTGGGATCTCCCAATCAATGTCTGGCAAGTTTAAGCCCACCACCAGTACCACCTCCCCTCTTTGCTACCCCTGTTTTAACTTCCTCCCTAAGTTATCTGTCCTTTTCCTTCCCTTGACCAGGAAGCCAATAGACTACCCTTAATCTTATTTTCCTGCATGAGGCCACTGTGAATTACTCCCATATAGACTCATTTTCCCCATTGTTACCTATAATATTCCCATCTTCAGCCACTTCAATGCTCTCCCTGACATAGAATGTGATTCCCTTCCTCTACCTGTCATTCAATCCCTCCTGAATAATGTATATCCAGAGACCACCATCTCCCAGTCATTATTTTCTGTGTCCCATGTTTCTGTGAAGGCCACAAGGTCCACCTCAATTTGTGCTATCATTGCCTGGAACTACATAAGTTTATTCCCTAGGCTCCTGGCATTAAGGCAAACCCTTTCCACTTGATCCATGCTCTGACTCTGCTACCGTCATCTGCCTTCTATGTTTTCTCCCCCTTCCCTTAGTTCATTTGCCTGTAGTTTTTTCTCTCACAGTTGTCCCTCCACTTAGTCATGTAAACACTGCAGCGTTCCCTGCACCCTGTATTCTGCTACCACCCCATTGGTGTGGGGGAGTACTATCTTGGATCTCCTTCTTCTCACCCTCCTTTGTGGATCCTCTAGACTTGGACTCCCCCACAATCAGTTTAAATGCCTCATATAGACATCAAACTTCTGCCCCAATGCGCTGGCTCCCTTTCTTGTCAGGTGAAGCCCTTCACCTTTGAAGAGTCATCTGTCCCAGAAATCCCCCCAATCCCCTACAAAGTGGCACCCCATGTCCCAACACCACCCCTTGAGCCAACTATTGAATTCCACTGTCTCTGTACCCTTATCCTATCCTGTCTTCCTGCCTGGCCCCACACAGGGAGGACTTCAGAGAAGGTCAGGAAAGCCAAGTGTGCTGCAAATCTGTGCCCCAGTCTACAGAAGCTCTGCTTCACTCTCTCCACCAACTGGTTGGCCAGATCATTGATACCCAGGTGCACCAGCACCCCTCAGCCCCCATACCCATCCTCCCTATTCTGTCTATGTCCCAGGTGGCTGATGCTCCAGGCAGGCATCAGACCAAACCCCTCTCATCTGCCCCCCTCCTCAGTACCCTATCTGTTGCCTTAATCATTGAGCCCCCTATCACTAGGACCTTTCTTGCACATTTACCCTCCCTGTGTGCCAATGTGCTATCCTGCCCATCACCCGAGACTGACTCAGAATCCCTCCTTGAGGAGTAAGGAGTTTGAGCCTCCTCCAGGTGTGCAAAGTGATTTGCCTTCCAGATATAATAGGGCTAGACAACCTCTTTATGGCTGACACTTTTCCTCCTCCCACACCTAGCATCCTCCACCCTCCTGGATCAGTGGGTCCCTGGGGGAGTAGGGGTAAGGGGTATAGGCTCCTGCTGAGCTGAGTGCACAACTGGGTAACTTCTATCATGGCTGCTACCAGCTGAACATGGAGCTCCGCTATGGTCCTGCAGAAGGGCAGTGCCCCCTGCTACAGAGCACTTCCCTGGAGAAGAGTGCCCTACAGTCCCTATAACTGAGTGCCTCACCCCTGAACCACATCGTACAAAGAACTATATTGGTGAGAGAGAAATTTAAGTAGTACCAACTAAAATTAGAATGTACTTCCCACCAAGGTGGGAGAATCTGGTAACAACTGGCTATTTCATCTGTATGGTGACAGCAATTATTTAAGTGCACAAGTATGTCCTGGAGTTGTTACTGTAGGTGCTCAGGTTAAACCACTTTCACAGACATGAGACCATCAACCCTTCAGAATCCTTCTCACCAAGAATCAGCCTCCCAAACAGCAGAGGGAAGTATTTCAAGCACCACAATACCACAACTCTAAGAGTTTGTCCACCACTACTGTCCAACCAGTAAAACCACGGAACCATAGTTTCCCATTAAATTTGAACAGACAATTTGTAGAATCCCCACCACTGTGCAACCTTGCAACAACTTCAGTAGTTTATTTAGAAAAATCCTCCCCCACCAAGAATCAACCTCTCAAACAGCAGAGAAAGTATTTCCAGCACCACAGTAGTACAACTCTATGATTTTTGCCCTCCCCCCACAATACAGGCATTGAAAAACACCTAACCACAGAAATGTCACCACTGAACAGAACAATTGTAATAACCCCCACCACTGTGCAACCTTGCAACAATTCTTACTGCAGGGTGACCCCCCCTTAGGATCAACTGTCCACCACCATACAACCTTTAGTCGATAGTTTACATTAACTCCCCACCATAGTGCACCCCTGCACACAACAAGTATGCCTGGGATATGAATAGTAGGGATCTACCTGGTCTTCTTGGGTCATCTGAGGTGCAGAGTTCCCGGCCACCAGATGCCTTGTTGGGCTGACTCTGGTGGGTAGACTTTGACATCCTTTGCATGTTGGTCCTTCACGTGGGGGGGCCACTTGATAGCCTAACCCTTATGAAGGCCCCTGCTACATCCTGCTTTGTCAAGCAGCTGCTCTGATTGGCTGCCACTTGGGGAGGGAGGTGTGGATCTGTTCTTATTGGCTCCTTACTAAAGCCTCATCGAGCCTCCATGCTATTTAAACTATATAGAGGGAGAGTAGATCAACACAAAGTATAAACACTAATTAACTGTTTATTTATGGATAATGTATTATATTCTTGTAAAAAATGTCTGTACATACTGTTTGCATCCATCACCATTTGTTACTTTCTTTCTCTTCACTGTATACTCCGTACTCGGGTCACACCTGGAAACGAGCCTCAGCTCAGTGTGCCTTTCCCGGTCATCAAAATTTTAAATAAAAAAAAATAAAAAAAAAAAAGCTATGCTTCTTTCCTTTCTCCCCCGGTGACACCAGCAATGGGGAGGAGGCCCGATACTCCTTCCTGCCAAACTACTTCTGCTGCCTTGGCTGAGCTCACGGGAGCTATTAATAGCCCCTTTCCTGCTTCCTGGGTTTCCTGTCAGCCATTCTGATTGACTGCCACTTGGGGAGAGAGGCATAGCTCTCTTCTGATTGGCTCCTTACCAAAACCTCACGGAGCTTCTGATCTTTGCTCCTTTCTTTTGTCCCCTGATGATAACGGCAATAGGGAGGAGGTCCAAGCCCCCTTCCCACTGAACTGCTTCTGCTACCATGTCCAGTATTATTTACCTGCCTGTGTATATAGTGTTCATACTTTGTGTTGATCTACTCCCCCTCTACTAACCTCCCTCATTTACTCAGGTCTCACCTGTAAATGAGGTTATCCTAGTATCTCTGTAAATTTACCTGGTGAAATAATTTCAAATAAATAAATAACTTCTATTCCGTGAGTTGAAGGAAACATTTACTTACTTTTAAAACAAGAAATTGGAAGGAGGCAATTCCTATGCATATTTGAAGGACGGGGGAATAAATTAATTAACTTAATAGGGGATTAATAAAGCCTACAGAGTGCAGGAAAGGTGCCAGTGTACACAGAAACATATGTGGTGCAGGCTAGTACAAGAGGACATATTAAAAAAATGAGGAAAGTGAATGAACTGTACAGTATGTAACTAATAAAACCCAAGGAAATACAGAGCATAAGCTGAAGACCTTAGCCAAGTAGGCAGTACTAGTCCTAGAGGTTTGTTGCAAAATCTGAGTTAAAGAAAGTCAGTGTAACAGTAAACAGTCACCACAAACTTTAAATTACAGAAAAGGAACACTTTTGTCCTCTGAGAAGATATTTGACCCAAGTATGGATAGATGTGTACCAAGCATGGATTATATATATTTTATAGAGTCTGCCCCTACGTGGGAGAGTTTCATAGCCTAGGAGACCATGAAAGGGGGCACTAGCACTGCAAGGAAATGGCATCTGCAGTGCAAAAGAGAAGAGTGAATTAGTCATTTTGATTTAGGAAAGTGAAGAGAGACAGCATAGGGAAGGTGCTGGTGCCTGGAATCAGATTTTAGTCAAGGGGTATTTGAACAGCCTTTGGGGGACTTAAGCAAATAAATTGCTGTGTTTACAAACAGTGAGAGTAGCCTTCCCAGAAAAGTATTTTAAAAGCCAGAAGATGCTTATTTTAATTTACTTCCCTTACACAGTGTGTGGCAGTGGGGAAGGGTGTCAACCTTCGATGCAAAGAAAAGATGAACTTCAGTGAGAAGTGACTCTGGGTTACCTAGGGCCAATGTTTCCTGAAAAAATCAGCAGAAAACCCAAAGTTTTGGCTTTATAGTTAGATATCTGATACACAGTCACGAAAAGAGGAATTAACCTTCAAATGTAAAATTCCACAAGTGAAAATATGGTGTCATTACCAGATGCACCACCACAAATGTTTGTGGAAAATTTTGCCCATTAGTGATCTGCTATATTTCCAATGAGTATGGTACTTAAAACTATTGAACCACAAATCTCCAACCATATTAGATTCCAGGATAATTGACATTGGTAGCATGTCAAATTCCAGGTCCATAACTGCTACAGGGAACTCTCAAACATCCGCATTTTAAGAATGATTTCTGTAAATGTCACAAATAATTAAATCTTAAAATGATGAACCCCTATAACCTAAAATTGTCTTTAAAACATTTCCCATATTTTGCAGTGACTTTACTCTTTCCAAGAAGATTATGCATGGCAATTTGCAAATGTCTCGATCCACAGGGATACAAATAAAAAGTAGATAAATATTTTTACCAAATTTCACAAAAAAACATACATATGAGACATTGAACCCATAAAAGTTAAAAATTACTTATTCATATTTCACTGTATTTGGTAGTCCCCTTGGACATCTACTGTACTACCAAGTAAGAAAGATAGTAGTCAAGTTTCTAGTTGAACAGATGACTGAGGTGTTGTCAAATTTAATACAGTCTAAGGGAGGACTGGGGAAGCTTAAGCCTACAATCACTCAGATTTCATTGCAGGTGTGATAAGCTGTAGGAATACGTTAACATTTATCAATAATTGTTAGGTACCTATATATTGAATTGGAAATCTAAAGGCAATGATTAGTGTTACTATTAAAGTACTGAACTTACCATGTCTGTCAACCATTTAACATATTAGAAAAGTTACCAGCATGCTCATTTTAAATTGTTGTCCGAGTCATTTCACAAGAGGTTGGTTATTTTGCCTCACTTGTGCTGTGGTCATAAAAACATAGATACATAGAATTTGATGGCAGATAAGGACCTCTTGACCCACCCAGTCTGGCCATTTTATCGTATCTGCAGTGTCAAAGAACATCCTATGTGATCTCTAGCTCTTTCATCTCCCTCCTTCCTTTCCACTAAGATTCCATCATGCCTGTCCCATGCTGTTTTGAACCCCACCATCTCAGCTGAAAGTTTGTTCCAGGAATCCAAAACTGCTTCTGTGAAGAAGCATTTCCTCACATCTCTCCTGAATCTACCCCCCCCCACCCCGCATCATTGCACATCCTCTTGTTCTAGGGCACCTTTTTTGGGAAAAATACTGACCTCCTATACCTTATCTACCCCCATGAGGTACTTGAAGGTCTCAATCATACCCCCCCTCTCCTTCATCTTTCCAGTGTATACATATTAAGGTCCTTTAGTCTCTTCTCATAGGGCATTTGCTGCAGACCCAGCATTATTTCAGTTTCTCTGCTCTGAACTGCCTCCACTCTGTCTATGTCCTTCCAGAGATGTGATCTCCAGAACTGAACACAGTACTCTAGGTGGGGTCTTACCAGCAATCTATACAGAGACAACAGTACTACTGGTGATACACCTCCCCATGCACTCCAGCATTCCACTAGCCCTCCCAATTACCATGCCACACTCCCTGGCCACCTTTAGGTTGTCAGATGTAATTACTCCTAGGTGTCTTTCCTGTTTGGTGGTCATCAGTACCATTCTACCCATTTTGTACACCACTCCTGGATTTCTGTGCCCTAAGTGCATTATTTTGCATTTTTTCACATTGAAACCCAGTGGTCATACCCTTGACCATTCCTAGAGGTTTCTCAGGTCTCTGCTATTCCTTTCTACCTGCCCCCCCAAGTGTCCATCCTAATGCAGATTTTTGTGTCATCCACAAAGAGGCAGACCACCCCTTCTAGTTGATCTACAATTTCACATATGAAGACATTAAAGAGAACCGGTCCCAGTATTGAGCCCTGAATCACCCTGCTGGTCACCCTCCCTTCCTCAGAGTGAACTCTGTTTACCACCACACACTGTTGCCTATCCCCTAACCAATTTCTTTCCCACCTTACCACCTTTGGACCCACTGCTAAGCTACCCAGCTTGCTTACTCATCTCCTAGGTGGAACTGTAAATGCCTTACTGAAATCTAGGTAGGCCACATCCACTGCTCTACCCTTATCTAATTCCTTTGTTACCCAGTCAAAGAACTCTGTCAGATTCATTTGACATTAACCCTCCCCCCGGGACTCCAGGCTGCTTCAGGTTTTATAAACCACTGCATTCAAGATATTCCACAATTATTTCCTTCAGCAGTGATTCCATTAACTTTCCCACCACTGATATCAGGCTGATTGGCCTATAATTGTCAGCATCCTCCCAGCTACCACTTTTGTGAATTGGGGCTATAACCACCCTCCTCCACTCCTCTGGAACCAGTACTTTTGCAAGTGAGCTGTTAAATAGGACTGTCAGAACTGTAGCCAGTACCTCCCTGAGCTCCCTCAATGCCCTTGAATGCACCCTGTCTTTCCCCATTGCTTTGTCCACTTTCAGATTAGTGAATCCCTTCAGGACTCTCTCCTCCAAAAAGAACTAGTGTCCACCTCCCTCCCTCCAAAGCTCCTGTTAATTTCTGGTGGCCAATCCCATTTCCGTTCCTTTGTGAACACTGAACAAAAGTGAAACAATTGGGGAATATCTTGAATGCAGTGGTTTACAAGGCCTGAAGCAGCATGGATTCCTTCAGGGGACGGGGGGGGGGTTATGTCAAATGAATCTGATAGAGTTCTTTGACTGGGTAAAAGTTAAACCAGCATATTTTGTGGTGATTTGCATAAACAGCCCATGATGCTTTGCATTATGGGAGTATGTATGATTTTGTATTTCACTGAACAAAAGCATTTGTTCAGGGTTTCTGCCTTTTCCTGGTCCCCCTCTGCACAGCCCCCTTTCCCCTTTTTAACCTTACAGTCCCTCCACTGGTCTTTCTCTTTTCATTTACATACTAAAAAAATGTATTTTCCCTTTCATTACCCTATGGGCTATTCTTTCCTCAGTTTTGCACCTTTGTGCTTCTTACTGCTTTTCTTCCTTCCTATTATTTCCCTCACTTACACTTCCCTATATTCCTTCCTCTGTGTCTCCTTATACCTTCTGAATGCTACCCTTTGGGCCTTTACCTTTTCAGCCACTTCTTTCGAGAACCATAGTGGTCTCATTTTCATCTTGCTTTTGCTCAGTTGATCTACTGATCAGTGCACTTGCTCTACTAGACAGTACACCTGGTCTCTACTGGTCAGTACAATGTCAGCCTTCTGTCAGTCCCTTTCTTTATACAAATTGTTTAACAGGTCATCTGGTTGGACCATCATAGCCCAGCAGAGCATATTGAGTTCTTCAGCACAGCAGAAATGGAGTTGAAGGAAAAGTAAGAACCCATGTACACATTAGTCTTGCTGCATTTTGCCCTTAAGCTACATAATAGGTGCCAACTTGGTGTGTATGAAACTCCACTGAAACTAGTGTTGTAATTTGGCACTGCAGTCTATCAGAGGTTGTCATAACATGCATAAATATAAATGGGCAGGGCATCGGAGAGCCACATTTCCAGGTGGATGCATTTCACACCAGCTTCCAGACTAAGTTAACATACTTTAAATACTTAATACTTTGTATTTAGAATGTGAGTCCTACATTGCACAAGATTGCCCATCTTATCTGAATGAGTGGTGGAGGGAGTCAGAAACAACAGCAGGCCATCTAGAAGACCTTGGGTAGTTCCAGAGCTGCCAAGCCCAAGACAGTGGGAGGGATTTTCTTTGGGATTCTATCCTGAATGATGCAAGAGAAATGCATCACAAAATAGAAACATTTTTGGCAAAAATGGCCTCTAAGTACAGGAAAATGCAGGTTCTTGTGACCACAGCCAAGGAAGTGCATGACAGATCACATAACAATCCCTAACAGCAGTGGTCTGGTTAATATCCAAAAACACCCTCCTTAGGAACAGGCTGGAAACCCTAGAGAATAAAAAATGGAGAACTGAATACAAGGTTAATAGGCATATCAGAAGGAGCAGAGGAAGGCAACCTACTACAATTTATCAGACAGAAGCACAGAAACATGGAAAATGTTGGCAGATCTTGGATTTCAGGCACATTGTAGTTAAGTGAGCAGTGGGATCTAAAGTACATTAAAAAGGCTTATTGGGTTACTTTTTAGAAACCAACGGCCATCTTGAACTGCCAAGAACAATCTTTATTATTGCAACCACTACTGAGACTGTGAGTTGCAGCTCCAAGGCAAGCAAGGAAATTGACTTATGATGGAGCAACAATCCATTTTTTTCCAGTCTGGCCATTTGCCACTCACACTAGGTGCAAGCAATTTGACTCCATCAGGATGCAGTTCCAGGGACTAAATATCACAGCCACAGTGAGGCATAGAAGAATGCCAGAAAGGGGAGTGGAAGAATACTGGAGGAGAATAAAGGAAGAAGTTACAGTAGTCATATCACAGTTAGCCAGGCTGGTGAGCAAATCCAAAAGTAGAAGGAAATCACTCTGGTTCACCAAGAATATAACATCTAAAATCAAGAAAAAGAAGAAAACATTCAGGAGATACAAGGAAATAAAAAAGGACAATGACAAGGAGGTATACAGAGAATTATTTAATGAGGCCAGGAAAGCAATCTGTACTGTGAAAGCTCAAACAGAGGAAACGATAGTGAAGCAAATTCAGCAAGGTGACACAACTTTCTACCAGTACATGAGAGAAAAAAGAAAGAGCAAAGGGGAATAGTTAGACTGGCTAAAAACATAAACCAACAAACAGAAGACGATGATTCTAAACAAATACTTTTGCTCAGATTTTACACAGGAGGAAGCAGGCAAAGAACTATCTCTCCACATGAGGGCACACCATATCAAGGGAGCTGGCACAAGTCCTTTCATAGAAGCAAGAGTCCTGGAGGAACTCAAGAAATTGAAGGTCAACAAAGCAATGGGGCCTGATGAAATACATCCAAAGATACTATGGAAGCTTGGGGAGGAACCAGCAGCCTCATTGGAGGAGCTCTTTAACGAATTACTGGAGATCCCTGAAGATTGGAAAAGGGCTACACAAGTGACCATACACAAGAGTGGCAGTAGGGAAGAAGCAGGAAACTATCACCTAGTCAGCCTCACCTCAGTAGTAGGGAAGCTGATGGAATCCCTACAAAAGGAAAGGATAGTGACATTCTTAGAAGATAGTGGACAGTGTGACGTAGACAGCCTGTTCTGAGTACTGTATAATATTTTTTTTATATAAAATATATTAATGACTGTCTCTGCTGAAAAATCAAATGCTCTAGGAATGACCTCACTCATCCCCCCTCCCCCAGATTTCACCTGACTAAGAATGTCACTATCCTCTCTGGATTTAAAGACATGTATGTCTTGTGATATAACAGTTCTGTATTGTGTGTTTGACTTATTATTATATATTTTAGTAAAAACTCTAATTTTAGAGAAAACCTGGTCTGTCTTTGAATTGCTTTTTTTTGCTAAGAAATATTTATGGTTATAGCAGATAGCAGACATAAGCTTGTA
This sequence comes from Neoceratodus forsteri, assembly GCA_016271365.2. Lineage (NCBI taxonomy): Eukaryota > Metazoa > Chordata > Ceratodontiformes > Ceratodontidae > Neoceratodus > Neoceratodus forsteri. The sequence continues at coordinate 1,433,172,428 of CM028131.1, read as the reverse complement.
TGGTGGTACCAAACTGGAAAGAGAAGCGCTTTAAATCTGAGGTCTTTATTACAGTTTTAAGGGTTCATTTCTGCATACCTGGTTAGGTGCCCATAGGCAAAGATATCTGGCCCCCCGAAGACAGATATATCTGAACCTGTGCATTGGGTATGCTAACAAGAGGTTAACAGTTTGAATCCTTCCAGAACTTGAGACCAAAGGTTGATCCGAACTCACAAAAACAAACAAGAGGGTTACCTTGTCTGTTAGACTGTTCACAAGACTGCGGTCAGAGGTTGGCACTTTGGGAGTAGAGGACCTGACCTGCTGAGTGAGTCTGTGACAGACAGCTGGATGCAAAGCAACATGGATTAATGGCAGGAAGGTCCTGCTAGACTATCCTAATCAAATACTTTGATTGGGTCACTGTCAATTTCATTCCACACAGAAGGTTAATAAACAAACTGGAGCACATGAGCATTAGGCAAAATATTGTAAGCTGGATCCAAAACTGACTCAATGTGAGGACCAAGAAGGTATTGGTAAATTGTACACTATCAGAAGATGAAAGAGTTACTAATATTGCTCCAAAGGGTTCGGTGTGGGGACCAATACTTTTCAATGTATTCATCAGCGACATACTGTAACTGATGACCTAAATGGGAAGGTGTGCTTATTTGTGGATGACACAAAGCTCTACAATAGGGTGGACTCAGTGGAAGGGACTCAAAAGGACGGAGTCAGACCTTAGGAAATTGGAAGAATGGTCAAGAAATTGGCAGTTGAAGTTCGACACCAACAAATACAATGTTATGCACTCAGGAAGATGCAAGCCAGGGAGGAATTACCTTCTGAAAGGGGTACAGCTGCGATCTTGGGGTGATCATTGCAGATAATGTGATGGTTTATAAACAATGTGCAAAGGTGGCACAAAAGGCCAGCAGCATCTTGGGTTGGATAGGAAGGGGCATTACCAGCAGAAGAGGGAGATAATTATGCCACTGTACAGGTCCCTGGTGAGGCTTCACCTGGAGTACTGTATCCAGTTCTGGAGGCCTCACTTAAGAAAGATATAGATAAGAGACTACATAAAGAAGGGTAACAAAAATAGTGCAAGATCTGCATCACGAGCCATATAATGCAATGCTAAAACAGCTCAACATGTATTCCGTGGAACAAAGAAGGGATGGGGATATGATAGAGACATTTGAATACCTGAAGGGTATCAACAAGGTACAGGCACAGGATCTCCTTCAGGTAAACAACTGCACCCGGACCAGGGACAGGATATGTGCCTAAAGGGGGGCAGGTTCAAGAGCAACACATGGAAGCTCTTCTTTACGGAAAAGGTGGTGGAGCTTTGGAATGACCTCCCTCCACAGGTGGTGGGGTCAAAGATGGTCAGAGAATTCAAACTAGCATGGGACAGAAAGTGTTAAAAGCTTAACACAGCAGCCTGATCGGGGGGGTAGTATACATGGGCAGACTATCTGGTCCACATGGACCCCATCTGCCAACACATTCTATATTTCTGTTTTAAAATGCATGGAGGTAAGGAGTTTCAATTTATGAATCCAAAGGAAGCAGGAGTCCAGTTCTTAAAAGCAACAGCACAGTTTTGTAGGGTCAGAGAGGAGGAGGAGGAGGATGATGCTTTGGAGGGGGACTCACGAGTATCTAACTATACAAATCAGACATTCTCTTGTTTAATGATGAAGGGTCATGGACAGTAAACAGACAATTTTAAAAATCATAAATGTTATGTGTTTCCACTATAATAATATTTTCAGCATATGTGCCATTGTTAGTTTCCCTCTCAGTTATATAAGTGAGCAACTAACAGTAGCAGTAACAGTTTTTAAAATGGTGCCATCCACATTGATCTAGCCCTCATTGTTGGGGAGAGAAATGAGTAAGTGTGCAAAAAGAGGGTTGCCAACTAAAAGGGCAGATTCCATTGTCCTTGGCCTGGCAAATGAAGGTGGGTGTGTCAGTAACAGGAAAGGGTAGAGGAAGGGGGAGGAGAAGGGATAGGAGTGGCCCAAAAGTGAGGTCACAAGAGATAGGAAGGGGACAGCTGAGGTCATCCAGGGGCAGGGACATCTGATGGTGAGGTGGAAGCCCAGGACTGGAAAGGGCAGAAAGAGGGGAGGCAACAATGGAGGGGTAGAAAAACCCTTGCATAGAATGGGGAGCTCACAATTTTGCTCCAAATAAAATTTTGTTTGGTAGCACATCGGTTTATGGCAGTTAAACAGCTGTTGGGCATTTGATTTAGATTTTGGAGTTAAAACCCTGGATTAATCATTTTGTGCTAGTTATATAGTTAAAAAAAATGATAGGGTGCAGAGTAAGCGAGTATTGTAGGAAAAGAAGATTCAGAAGGTAAGAAACATGGGGGAACCCACCATGCGGCAGCTAAGAAAGCCAGCCAGTGAGTTGAAAAGAGTGGGGAAAACTGTGGGATTGCTTGAGCATGGCTAGTGGGGCCAGAGCAAGCCCATAGAAGGTTGCTGGAGCCACAGTATGTGGGGACTGTTGTGTTGTTTTAGAAAGCATGCTGGGGGTACATGACTTGTGTGGGCAGAACAAGCCCATAGATAGTTGGGGCCACAGTGTTTTGGGGGATTGCATTTCCTGCTGTGGGGCTTCCTGGGCCCAAGAGAAGATGAGGGACAGCTAGAAAATGGCCATGAGGTAGAGGCCAAAGGAGGATCAGCCAGGCAACTAATGTGGTGGAAGCCTGGGTCAGGAAGGGCCATGTGGGGACTGGTTGCGGGCGCCGGCCGGGAGAGGTTCCCCCATGACTGGCAGGGAAAACAATCCATCCTGCACCTCTGGAAAAAAGAAGCAACCCAGTGTAAGGGGAGAGTGCAGCATCCATTGTTGGGGCAGAAAAAACTCAGTTTAGGCCAACAGGAATCCTGGGCAAAGATAGTTTTTTTTTTTGCTCTGGCTGGGGACAGCCAGGCAGGAGGCCATGAGGGCTAGGAGGCCACAGCAGATGGCAGGAGGCAAAAATGGAAGGGACGGTGTCAGGGACCTTGTGGTGATGGCATCTGATGTCATAGCTATGTGGGACAAGATGGAAAGGACAGACCTTTGGGGGGTCAGAAGCCCAAGATACCTAGACACCAGTTTCAGCTTAGCGGGGCTTCGCCTGGTTAAAATACTGGGGATCTGGAGGCAAAAGATGAAAATGGACACAACAGGGGGGAAGAAACAGCAGATCTAGGCACAGTGGGGATGAGGCGAGGTGATGGGCCTGATGCTAGGCCATTTTCTGGAGTTTGTGGGGGGCAAATCAGCACCCGCATGGTGATACCACGTGGCAATGGCATCAGATGTCATTGCCACATGGTGGAAGGGACAAGAGGAACCTAACACTTGGCAGGGGCCTCAATGGACAGGTGGGGCATGAAAGAAGGGTGCAGCAACAGTAATAGTGTCATCAGGAAGGCTGATTGGGCAGTTTAGAAAAAATAAATATATAAAAATAATAAATAAATAAATAAAAAGGGGGCAGAAGGACTACTGTGAGCATCAGGAGACTGACAATAGAGCCTACCACACAAGGGGTCAGGGAAGCAAGTGGCATAATGGGGACTATATATTAACAAAAAAAAACAACAACACATGCAAACAGGAAGTCACTGGGGAAAGGGTGTGGGGATAAGGCTAGATTGTGGGAGGGATTGAGGGGATTGGAGACGTGGCGGGGCATGTTATTATCAAGAAAAGGGATTGTGGTTATGACTGTTACTGTTTCAGGGACCAGGGAGTAGGGCGACCTGGGAGGTCATAATATCAAACCAGGGGGAGAAGTATTGGTGGATATATCTGACTTTGCTTTGTGATTCTAGAGAGACTGCAGCAACAGGGATGGCACCCAGAAAAACAAAGCCAAGCAAGGAGGATTGTTACTTGGCTGTGATGGAGCTAGTGGAGAAGGCAAACAGGCTATTGGAGGCCACCGATCCAGAGGATGCGGAACAGGGCAAGAAGTGGAAGAGGGAGTGGGGCAGGGGTAACAAGGATGGAAAACAGCCACCCTAGGTGCTGGATGATCCCACACTAGGGGCACCCATCCCAGTGGTGCCAAGGCCACCTACCCCAGCGATCCCAGTGTGTGAGATCGCACCGCTGCTCCCCCTCCCATTAGTCCTGTACCAGAGCCACAACTGGCATGGGTCCCGGTAGCAGAACCAGAACCACCAGCACCAGAAAAAATGATGCCACTGCACCTGGGAAGTTGGAGCCTTAGACCCTTGGCTGGTCCCTACCGCAGGACCACTGCAGCCGGAGCTCAGCACGCCACTGCCAGTACCAGGTAAGGCCCCCATCACACTGAAGAGCAGCATGAAAGAGTACATGGAACAGATGTTAAAGGTTATGAGGAAAATGGGGTTGGGCAGCTGGAAAAAGCACTAGGGGAAATACTGGATGGAGTGGCTGGGGGACAGGGACTGTGACAGGGACAGTGGGACAGGGGTAGCTTTGGGGGCTAAAAGTGCCCCAGGCTGAGAACTGGGGATCACATCCCCACTGCGACAAAAGAGAAGAGTTGGAAGGGGGAATTCATTTATATTTTTACTTTAGCAAATGTGGACAACATGGATAAGTACAAGGAGAGGGATAGTTTTGAGAAGAAGGAGATGGCAGCCGCAGTGGCCTTTTTGGGAAAAGGGGAAGAGGAGAAGTCCTTCAAAGTAAAGACATGGGAAAACTGGTCCATGGGGTTCACCTATTTCATGGCAATAGCCATAGAGAAAAGGCTGGAATTGGCAACGCCTCTATTGACATACTCATTGATTATCAAGAATGCCTACAAGACAGGGGGACACAGTTGGCTTGAATATGCTGAACAATTTCAGAAGCAGATGGCGCATTTTGGGGATGCAAAGTGGGATGCCAGGCAGATTGACTTATGGTTAGAGATATACACAGGACTAATAGGGACAGAGGAGGAGGGGGACAAAAAAGGGGCGGGAGCACAAAAAGCATGCTGGGGGTACAACCACACTTTCTGCTTGTGGCCGAACTGCTGTTTTTGGCACATCTGCTCATAGTGTGGGGGACACCACCCTGCCTCCAACTGCAGGTACAACTGGGACAGAAGTAGCAATGGGCAGGACAACCCGCAGCAGAAGCCCTTTCAGGGTAACCCGGGGGTCTTTTCTGGATCAACCATGGAGCCAAGGGAACAGGGGGAAGGGAGCAGGGGGCAGCAGGGAGCAAACATATCATAACAGACCCCAGAACAACTAAGGCAAATGGGGGGGGCATTTTCCAGTTGGCACATACACCCATAAAGGCCGAAGTGGTATGGGAATGGGTACAGGAGAGACTGGAGAGTGGCAAAAATGTTGACAGAGGGGTTTGAAAAAGGTTTCAGTTTCCAATATCAGAGGAATAGGAGAGGGACACAGGCAAATAACCTGAGGTTTGTACAGGGAAAAGAAGCATTACTAGAACAAAAAATCCAGAAGGAGGTTACTGTAGGTGGGGTGGCGGGGCCTTTTGGAACCTTACCCCTTCCTAATCTTAGAATCTCTCCACTGGGCCTGGTGCCAAAGAAACAGGCTGGAGAGTACATGGTGATACATCATCTATCATACCCAGTGGGGGATTCAGTTAACGACTTCATAGATGAGGAGGACAGGAAGGTGATGTACGTCACTTCGGAGGAGGCAGTGCAGCTCATCAGGGCCGCACAAGGGCCTTGGCTGGCTAAGATGGACATTAAGTTGGCATTTAGGTTACCGCCTGTCAGACCTAAAGATTGGGACCTCTTGGGCTTCAAAGAGGGGGGAGGATATTATTACAACAAAGTCATGCCCATGGGCTGCTCAGTAGAATGTGCTACATTTGAGATGTTCAGCACCTGGTTGCAATGGGCATAGAAAGAGAGGTATGGGTACCACAGGGTGGTGCACTACCTTGATGACTTTCTATTTATAGAAGAGGGGCAGGGCAATACTGACAGGATGCTGATGGATTATGAGGAGCTGTGCCAGGACCTAGGGGTACCGCTGGCCAAAGAGAAAACAGAGGGGCCCAGTCAGACAATAGAGTTTCTGGGCATAGAGATAGACACAATGGGGGAGCTATTCCGACTCCCGGAGAAGAAGGTGGAGAAGCTGGGAGCCTTGATACTGGGGTAAAGGGAAAGTGCAGGGTACAACTGAGGCAGGTGCAACAGCTTCTGGGCCACCTGAACTTCACATGTAGAGCCATAGCCCCTAGGCACATGTTTACCTGAAGGTTGGCCTGGGCCACCCGAGGGGCAAAAAAAATGTACCATTGGGTGGATATTACTAGAAGTACAAGAGAGGATCTGGAGGTCTTGGATAAGTTCTTAGAGGGATATAATGGGAGAACATTCTGGCAGGATGACTGGGTGTTCAACACAGACCTCCAGCTCTACACTGATGCAGCCAGGGGTATAGGCATGGGGGATATTTTGGAGGCAAATGGTTTGTGGAACCATGGCCAACAGCATGGATACAAAAGGGGGTGACAAAAGGCATCACCTTTTTGGAGATCTTTCCCATATGGGTGGCAGTGGTTACATGGGGGGAGGCGCTCCGGAATAAATGGGTTACTTTTTGGAGTGACAACAGGTCAGTGGTTGAAGTGTTGAACAAGAAGGGGACCAAGTTGGACAGAGTGATGAGGGTGCTAAGGTGTCTAGTCCTAGCAGGTCTGACATTGAACATGTCATTTAAGGCTCAGCACATCGATGGCATTGATAACATGTTAGCTGATTGCCTCTCTCCCAATTGCAGATGGACACGTTTTGAGCCTTAGCACCAGGAGCAGAAGCCTACCAGACCAAGGTACCAGGGTATGTATGGAAGATTGGATTGGGGGAGCCAAGTGACTGTTCCACAACTCCTGGTCCCCTAGGACCCTGTAGGCGTATGAAGCCTCCTGGAGGTCCTTTCAGAACTTTCAGGGACAGAATGAGAGACAGGTAAGTGGAGCAGTCACAAGGGAAGAGATAGTAAGATTCTTGGTGGCAGGCTGGAGAAAGAAGATGACTCAGGCAATGATGGGAGTGCACTTGGCAGCCATAGGGCATATATGCACCCTAAAAGGTTGGGAGGACCCCACAAAAGGAAATATAATATGGAGGATGATGCAAGGGTGGCAAAGAAGGATGGGGGGAGTGATGGATTACAGAAGCCCAATGACAGAGGACTTGATGGGAAGGCTGATGAAGGGCTTGACCCACGTCTTCACATCAAGTAGTGAGGTAATTATGTTTAGGGCACTGTATGCCACAAGGTATGGGGGGGGGCAGCCAATCAATCAAATCAATCAATCAATCAATCAATCAATCAAAATCTTTATTTATTCAGGCGAACATCATTGAGCAAAGCTCATTTACAAGATGGACCTGAGTGGTCATACAAATGAGGATACAAATATTATTACATAGACAAGAATAGCATAAATAACAATATAATGGTAAGAAATGAATGTATACAACAATTTACATATATACAAGGAGCAGTAGAACCATTTTGCCTGCAAAGAAAATGTGGGCAAAGGATATAGCAGGAATAAAATATAAAATTATAGGGTCTAACTAGCTTTTGTGAGAATAGATAGGTGAGTCGGAAGATAGAATATGAAACAATATAATGGACGGAAAAGAAAGGTGGGTCAGGTAGGGTAGGGATTATGGTTTATAAAAGCAATTGCAGAGCTCTGGAAAAAGGGCGGAGAACAGTCTTTTGAAGGATGTCAGAGGTAGAAGGCTATCTAGCTTCACGGATTTTTGGAGAGAGTTCCATGCAACTGCTAAAGTATAGCTGAAAGCAGCCCTCCCATACCGGGTGCAGGCAATGGGGACCTGTAACATGATAAGTTTACTGATCCTTAAAGTGTATGGCCTTCTGAGTCAGCAAGGTGGTAGGCCACAGGGGACAAGTTGCCTCAGCTGGGATGCATTGGGAGGACACGGTATGGGAGGCAGAGGGCATAGCAGTAAAAATCAGGAGATCCAAAACAGACCAAAAGGGACAGGGGAAAAACAGTGTGGCTGAGGCGTCATGAGAATGCTGACATTTACACAGTGGAAGCCTTGCATGCTTATGCGGCTGGGCGTCCTCAAGGTGAAAGCCTGTTGATGTTCCTGCATGGCAACAAGAAGCGGGTAACAGCTTATCAAGTGACAGCTGTCCTAAGAAAGGGTTTGGCCTTTGTAGGGAAACAGCCGGAAAGGTACTCCTCACACTCATTTAGAATAGGTGCAGCCTCAACAATGGCAGCCCAAGGGAGCACGCCAAGTGCGATCAAGGAGAGGGGCAGGTGGGCGTCCAACTTTTAAAAAAAATATATACAGAAATGCAAGGAATAACAAATGTTCTTTTTTCTCCCATAGCAGGTACAGAAACATATAGGTGCCTTAAGACAAAGGCGGGGGAGTGGTGGGGAGGGGGAGGGAATGATAAGTAATTGGAGCTAATGGTGTCTTGCTTATGATTACCCAGGGAGGATGAGAAGGCTTGAGGTGTGGATATGTAGGCACTCATTCGTACATTAGGCAGAGAAGTGGGCATCCAGGTGGCAAGGGGGAAGGCAGCTGCACATGAACATCAACAAGATAAGGTTAACATGGAGAGGCCAGCAGAGGATGAGGTGGGTGCAGCTGTTGTCAATGTTGAGAGCCACCAAAAAGGACCACAGCCAGCTAGATGTGATTGTGATTCACTTGGGTGGAAATAATTTAGGAACAAGGCCATGGCTGGACATATTTTATCAAATCAAACAGGACTTGCAAACAATTAGAGGATGGTGGCCAGAGGTTACTCTGGCATGGTCAGACATTACACCCAGAAGGGTTTGGAGACATGCAGATAATCACAAGGCAATGGACAGAGCCAGGAAGCAGATGAACACTAGAGAGGGAAGGGGAGGTTGTTCGTGGGTTTGGGAGGTTTAGTGATACATCACGGGGTGTTAGAGCAGGTAGATGAATTTTACAGAGGGAATGGGGTACACCTATCGAGTTTAGGGTTGGCATTATTTAATGAGGAGACTGCTAACAAGCTAGAAGCCTGGATGCATAGGAAGGAAGAGGAGAGCTGGGGGAGTCTACCATCCATTGCAAGCTGGAGGTGGACTAATGGAAGAAAAGGAAGAAGAGGATAGGAAAGGGAAGGGGAGCAATAAAGCTAAGGCAGAACAGAAAGAGGTGACAGAGGACAAGCCAGCAAGAACTGGGTGTACTTGTGTACATTCGTACCCTCCTTGCTGGATCGGAGAAGTAGTGGATCCCCCCCCCATGATGTACATGGGTGGGCAGAAGAAAGAAGGAAGACCAATAAACCATGAAAATAATGATATGAATAAAACTTCTGAAATAAGATAACAAAGTGTACTATAAAATATGAAAATGAAATGAAAAGTGAAAATGTTGATATCTAAAGAAAGAAATGAAATCAAGAAAAAATAATTGCCAAAATCTGAGCACCCACACATCTTTGTCAGTGTCTTTCATTTGCGGGGCTCTGGGTGGACAAAGAGGGTTGCCAACTAAAAGGGCAGACCCCATTGTTCCTTTGCCTGGCAAATGAAGGTGGGAGTGTCAGTAACAGGAAAGGGTAGAGGAAGGGTAGAGGGGGTGGAGAAGGGATAGGAGTGGCCCAAAAGTGAGGTCACAAGAGAAGGGAGGGGACAGGTAAGGTTACCCAGGGGGAGGGGCATCCGATGGTGAGGTGGGAGCCCAGGATTGGACAGGGCAGAAAGAGTTGAGGCAACAAAGGAGGGATAGAAAAACCCTTGCACATAATGGGGAACTCGCAGTTTTGCTCCAAATAAAATTCCCACCCACTCTTACCAAAAAATTGGTGTTTAAGAGAGAGAAAGGAGTGCACTCTGGGAGGTGGAGTGCAGTGTAATATTATGGTGGACCTGTCGAAGGTGGATGGCCAGGTGAGGGCATCTAGAAATGCCAGGGAAGAAGAAAAGGAAGAGGAGGATAGGAAAGGGGGGGACAACAAAGCTAAGGGGGAACAAAAAAAGTTGACAGAGGACAAGCCAGCAAGAACCAGGGGTACATGGGTATGCTTGTACCCTCCATGCTGGATTGGAGAAGAAGTAGTGGGTCCCCCCATGATGCACATCTGGGGAGGCAGAAGAAAGAGGGAAGACCAATAAACCATGAACATAATGATATGAATAAAACTGTTTTGAAATAGAATAAGAAAGTGTACTATAAAATGGAAAAATGAAATGAAAAGTGAAAATGTTGATATGTAAAGAAAGAAATCCAAATCAAGTAAAATAATTGCCCAGATCTGAGCATCCACACATCTTTGTCAGTGTCTTTCATTTGCAGGGCTTTGGGGGGGACAAAACATCAGAGCAACAAATAGCATGTGGTGGAGTGAGAGTACCCTGTTTTAAAAACTGGAGAAACATTTTTTGGGTGTGTTTCCTTTGAGTGCAGGTTTAGCACTAAATGTACATATTGCTGAATTGCAATTTTTGTACTTATTTGTCTAAGATTTTTATTTAATGCATTTTAATGGATGTCAATAGGAAGTAGCAACAAGCTATAATTATGGGCCTAGATATTCAAAGGGGTTGTGCCTGGCGCAACAGGTTGCACCAGGCGCAACCCTCCTCCAATGTAGCCCGGCATGATATTCAAAGGGGTAAGTTGTATGGCGCAATGCCCGATGTGCCCGGGTGCATTGGAAATGTATGCAGAACAGATGCCAGGGGCGTGCCTGTGCATATGCGGCACATCTCGATATTCAGCCCAGGATGTGCAGTGCATATGCTGGCTCTACCCCTACATGCGCCACACACTGGTGCTCAAAGTTGAGCCAAAAAGAACAGGCTCAAACGTTGGCCACCCACAGGCAGGCAGGCAGCTGTAGTGCAAGGCACAACACAACAGCCGCCAGCCTTGGGTGGCCACCAGCCCAGCAGAAACACCGTACACAAGCACCCTGACCCCCTGGTAGTCTAGTGGCCCCCCCACGCCTGATCATGGATATCTGTAGATATCACAGTAATACCCGGTGTTCTAGCAGTCCCCTCATATGCACGATCGTGATTTACCTGGTGGTCTAACAGAACCTCCCCCATACCCCGGATTACGGGCTGTTGTAAATATTAAGGTTAGGCTGGTGGTCTAGCGGTAACCTCCCATGCCCAATCAAGGGCAGTTGTGGAAATAAAGAATTACATGGTGGTCCAGTGGCCCCCCTCCCACCCACCCACAGAGGTCCCACGGCCACCCAGCACCCCCCCCGTCATCAGCAGGCAGCAGCACCCCACCCACATACCGCCCAGCCACCTGCCGAATGACAGCAGACAGTATGATTGGTATGCCTATTGGTCCACAGTGTGGACCAATGGGCTTGCAGACCATATTGTACTACACAGGACTGGAACTGTGAATGAACGCATGCCTCAGAGCAGTCAAGTGGTTATGAGGGGTGGGAGCTTGATGGTGTTCTCCCTTTCCCTTTCACTCACTCCTCCAATGGCTTTGACAACTAGGTTAGAAGATCCTGGTCATGTGACCCCCCACCTGCTCATCCAGTGTTGCAGTAGGATGGGAACAGCAGACAATCAGTTGGAGTGTCAGAATCTGTTCACCTGTTGCCCCCATGGTTTGTAGTGCCATTCTAGGAGGCATGCTGCTGAGCACTTAAGTGGTTGTAGGGGGTAGGAGCTCACCAGTGCTCTCCCTTCCATTGTACTCACTCCCCCAATGGTTTCAGTTACTGGACCAGAATTTCCAGGTCTCATGATCCCCAGCAACAAACTGGGCAGAGGGGAAGTGCAAGAAAGGTGGACCTTCAATTGGATGGTCCGAATCTGTTGACTCTGTTGCTCCTATGGTTTTTGGCACCATTCCATGATACAGCCCACAGAGAAATTAACTAGTGCTGTGCAGAATTTTCAAATTCTGGTGGAACAAAATTCCATGGAATATTCAAAGTTCTGCTAAAATCTACCGGAAATGGAATGGCAGAATTTGACAACATAAATAGTTACAGAAAAATCACTGTTCCATGGAATATTATTCTGCAGGTCTCAATATTTTCCATGGAAATTGTTGTGGAATAATTTTCCATGGAAAGAATACTGTTCTTCCACAGATCACGGTAGGTGGAATTACACAGGCAAATAAGTGAAATTCCAGCAGAAATTCCATCGGCGGTATAGTCATTCTACACTAATTCTGCACAACACTACAATTAATGGATCATAGGGGGTGGAAGTTTATTAGTGCTCGCCACCTCCTGCTAGTTATTCTGCCAGGGACTTGACTGGACATTAACATCCCGGTAACATAATCCCAACCTACCAACTGGGTAGTAGGGAAGAATTGGAAATGCAGACCTTCTCCCAGGACTTTAAAGTACAGTCACATCAAGTGAGCCTTTGCACAATAGGCTAGAGGGTAAGGGCATGAGCATAAGGGCATCACACTTGTAGGCAGCAGCTTGGGTGGCACTCAGCGCGAAATGCTGCTTTCCAGGTGTGAGCCCGCTATATTGATTCTTGCCCGCATACCCGCTGCCCTGTTTTGTAAATAATGACATAAAAACAATGTTTCTATAAATACAATTATACTGTTGCTATTATATTTATGCCACACCTGATGTAATAATGTGGTAGCCTGCCTTAATTTCTCTTATCATATCTTTCAATATACATATAATGGCCTACTATAGACTTATTACTAGTAAATCATATTACATACAAATCTAACATTTGTACTGAATATTAACTGTATTACTCTATCTGGCTTTAGAATCTCATTCTATATGGGACTCATCACTCTGGGGCTACTCCTGTCAACAGACTCCCTGCAATATCCCAAGATAATGAATACTTGAACCCCTCAGCTAACTTTTCCATGTTTAACACCTTACTGACTAAAACAATACTAAAGACCCTACTTGGCTTCTTTATCCTAAAGATAATGGGCAGTATTCACAAAACACTTTGAAGGTGGAAAAAAATGTGCACGTCTCCAGAATTTCCACAGTTACTGAAAAAATGGAGTTATTGTGCTACATCACATACACAAAACATCCACAGCTGCAGAAAAAATACACTGCGGGCTGTGGAAAAAATGTAACAGTGGAAATTTCTGCACAAAAATTTGCCATTGAAAAGTAAAGGCTATTCTCAGCCACTTTTTTCCTGCAGTTGCAGGAAAAATGTTGTGTGCACGCTTTATCCAGGAGAATGAGATGTAACTCACCCAGGCAGTGTACTAACAGTTGGAAAACAATCATAGTGAGGTTGAGGTATCAAGAAACAGCATACCTGTGGGCTGTATAGTAGTGTCAGTTGTTACAACAAAAATAGCACACATTTCCATTGAATGGCAACAAACCACAACCACATGACCCAGTGTAGCCCATAAAGGAGCCCCGCAGGCAGTGGAGGCTGATATGGCAACATCTGGAAGTGTGAGCTACAGATGCAGGAGAAAGAAACATCCCAGAGAGGGACACAACCAACACATACATATTGTTACTGGGTGCAAGGTTCTGCTGGTACAGGTAGTACTACTGTGGTCCCAGTTGTGGGAGTGGCTGCTTGCCTGGCTGGGAGTGTTGGTCTGCTGCAACTTTTGCAATGTCTCCTGCTACACTTAATATGGGTCACCTGCTGTTGCTCTCTCTGCTGAGCCTTTTATATTATTTCCGCAGTTTCGGAAAAAATGTTGCACATTTTTCACATTTGCAGAATTTCATAACTTGCCTGTTTTGAGATTTTCCATACCTGTGGAAATTTTGACTGTGGATATGCTGCACTTGCATTCCCACAGTTTTGCAAGCCTTTTTTCAACATGTGTGGATTTTTTTGCTCTCTTTGTGAATCTAGACCATTGTGTCTGAGGTGGGTACAAACCAGACACAGTGTTTCAGATATTCAGCAATGAGAACAATGGTCAAGATTCACTAGGAAAGCAATGAAATTGGTCAATCTCAGTCAAGGAACTGTACTGTATACAGTATGTGCTCCAAGAGGACTCAGTAGGCAGCCAGCCATGGCGGTGAGAGGAGGGTTGTGCTGATTGCTGACCAAAGATTGGGATGGGGGAGCAAGGTGGTAGATCACACTGGACGGGATGGGTGGGGGAGGGATCCTAGACTATCAGGGAATAGGATTTGCTCATTTGGGGATGTGATTGGTGACCGGGGGGGGGAGGGACCAATACGCTATGGAAAATCTGATTTTTCATTATCAGGTGGGAGATTAGGAACTGGGAAGGGACCCTACACTATGGAAAAAGTTTTTTTTTCATTATCGGGTAGGAGATCAGGACCGGGGAGTGATCCTATACTACGGAAATATTTAATTTTATTATCAGGTGGGAGATCGGGATGGGGAGGGACCCTACACAATGGCAATATTTATTTTTATTATCTGGTGGGAGCTCAGGGAAGGGGGATGGACCACTACACTATGGAAAGTTTTTTTTTCCCTTTGAGGGCCATGATCTGAGGACGTGGAGGCAGCATTACACTTGGGGACTGCGGCTGTGTGGGGCATGGGCTGATGGGGGGGTAGTGGTGGGCGAAGTGAGGAAAATTCATTTTGCAGAGTAATCCATGAAATTCCACCTATTTCATTGAGTGAAATATAAAATTTCACCCTGTGGAATGGCAAAATTTCATCTTCTGTGGCAACAATCCACCTTCTGCAGTGAAATTTTGCCCATGGAAGGTGAACTTTCATTGCAGAATGCAAAATTTCACCTGCAGAAGGTGAAATTTGCCTGGGGAAAATTTTGCAAATTACTCCACACAACGAAATTGGCCACTTCAACACCACTTCACTGGTGGAAATTAAATTCGATACATCTCTAGTGGGGGGACCATGCAATGCCACACTAATGCCATGCAATTGAATCCATAATGGGTATGCTAATGGCCACATTTGCCTTGCATTCCCAATGGGCTCATGGCTACTTTGGAGAACAACACTTTAGTGCATCAGTGCAATTGGCTGCAGGGCCATTTTCCTGGCTGATTGAGAAGCCAATGCTACTGGGTATTCCAGTGCATTTCCTGGGTTAGCAATGCCCCCACCAGGCCCTGTTCACAGTCGGATAGAGCAGCACTTTGCATTTTTTTGTGAATCCTACCCCTGAATTGCTATTAAGTACACTACAAGTCACATTAAACTGTCCCACCAATAAGCTGGTTTAGCATTTTTCTTACAGTTGGAAATGCACTAGCAACTCATACTGCATTGTTTTTTTTCATACTTAACCAGCTCAAAAGCAATGTTTATAAATGTTTTTGCTACTCATTTGGAATGCAACTTAAGCCCAATCACAATGCAATGCAAAAATGATATGTAGCCCTTAAGATATAGTTTGTTCAAGGCTTTTTACTGAATACAGCAACACTTATGCAACTCAGTCAGAAATGCTAAAGTAACTCATTGGTGGAGCAGTTTATTGTGATTTGTACTGTAAATTCAATTTAGCACAATTAATAACTGAACCTACAAAATTATTTAATATTGGCTACCAGTGCATCCTAATAAACTGGAAAATATCAAATAGAAAGGAAGGAGTTACTTGTACAGGTGCCTTCCCTTATTCTTTAAGGAACCAGTCTTCCATCTAATCTAGATAGTCCTGTTTATAAAGGTCCCTCATATAATTTATTGAGTTTATGAATTGTTCTGAGTTTTACATAATGCATTCCTAAATTAAGTACAGTACAAATTAGATTATCTGAATGCTCTGGGAGACATCAGATTTGTTCAGCTAATCCAGAGGTTGGATAATTGAGGGTCCACAACATTCGACAAACCAGAGTTGGGGGACAGTGTCAGAGTTTGGATAATCAGGAGATCTGAATAATTGATGTTTGGATAATTGAGGTTGTACTGTAAATCAAACTGACTAGTTATACTGCATCTCTGGAATACCTCAGATGTAAATAATGTCATGTCATTTTTGGCACCACTATACTGGGAAATCCTTTCAATAGTCCCCCCGGAGTTCAAGTGGTAGAGGAGAACTCCGAGTCTATGTCCAGGTGCAAGGTTATTTTGAAGGAGTAATTGTCCTGCTGCAATGGGGTATTTTCCTTCTGGTTTCACCCAGCTCCATCAGACTCTGCTCTTGATGACATCAAGGCACAGTCATGCAAGATATGTTGTCCCACTAGAGTCAGCAGCATCCCTCCAACCCACCAGCTTTCCATCTACACTACCACCTGTTGCCTCAAAGGTGGAAGTATTGTGGCAGAGGTGGAGAACATCCTCTGTGATGCAAAATGTTCCTCCTTCAACCAGGTCCATATAACCCTGACTTTTACACAAGTCGCCAGCATCTTGAGCTGTAACCCTACTGCTGTGCTGATGTGCCAACACAGTGATGCTGTTTTCAAATGCTAAAAATATACACTGCCATCTGCATGGCTGTTAAAGAGTCATCAAATGGCATTGTATAGAAACAGCACTGCATATAAATGCATCCATAAGCCATTTAGACTGTGAGTTCTATTGGTTAGCTGGTAGATTATAAGAAGACTTCTTGAGTAAGGCAGTGATTGACACAAGGGTACTGGACAGTGGCAACACTACTTCTACTTTCAAGCACCACGTGAATGCTACTTTATTACCACTCTACCCAGCATTTTCCTTCATCTACCACCACCACCACAGGTCACATACATGGCTAGGTAAAATCTATGAATATGGCTTCCATTAAAGTATTACAAAAAATCTCTCAATTTACTCATAATCTCGTGAAACTCAACATTATCACTGATGTTATTTTTGACTGCCTATGACTTGGCATCTTTTAGGCAAGAGATTAGAAATTTGACACACAACACTTTCCTTTCTGGTCTATGAAACTACAACAATTAATGATATTTTATTTTCTAGTTTTAAAGTTAGCGAGAACTATAATTGTGTAGTTTACATACCTGCAAAATTGCATGTAAAAATTCTAAATATTTGGCTGTTTGTGACTCAGCCTATTTATTGCTAGAGATCTGAAATATGGGAACACTTATCCAGGAGGTAGAGGATTTCAAGAATACAAAATTTGGTGCAGTGTTGACAAATAGCTTTACAGTTAGATGGTCACGACTTCCAGCTCTGCCTTCAAGATGGCAGTTGCCTAACTTCACAGGCACAGCACACTGGGACCCAATTTGAGGCCATCAATTCAAAAGAAACAGCTATTTAACCTGAAAAACTCCATACTTTGCTGTAGACAATGTTGTGTGGCCAAACACATGGAACATCAGTGCTGCAGCATTCCTGCATGCAGCACCAAGACCACCTCTCCTGCAGCTGCTTAGACTTGCAGGCCTCATAACTGACATTCCCAACCTCCTGTCATGATGGTGGTGAGCACATCAGTCTGTGCCAAATTTGGTTGGAGCTTAAAATGCTCAGCCATATGGTGCAAAAGCTCAACACAAACGTAGAAGACTTCAGGAGAGACTTACATGATTTTGAGCACAGGACCACTAAACTGAAGACTGGCTTGACTTGAGACCTCAGACACCATGGACATGCATAGCAGGGGCCTCCTCTCACTGTATTACAGAGAACAAGAGCAGTACAGGTGAGAAGAAGGCACTAAGAAAAGGGACCAGAGTCTCAGTATCTAGATACATAGCCTACAAGAGGACTTTAAAAAAGCCTTCTGATTCCTTTTCTACAGTAAATGCTCCAGGACACTTTAGAACTGTCTGCAGAATATGAGTTAGAAATGGAAAGGGCTCATAAAGCCCTTGCTAAAAAAAGGATGCACCTACAACTGGACTGCAGTCATTGATTATTCACTTGTTCTGATACACAACCCAACAACTAGTATTATCCACAGGCTGGATAAACTTCTGGGTATACACATCACAGAGGATGAGGTTATAAAAGCTATTTTGAACATAAAGAATGGGAAATCTATAGGACTAGATGGGTTTCCAAGACAGTTTGATAAAGTGTGCATGGGAAACATCTTTATCCCCCCTGAAATAGGCAATCAAGTGAGGTAAGACTAATGGGGAGTTTTCTGGCGAATGAAAAGAGGAGTCCATTACAGTCATGCTGAAACAAGGTAAAAACTCACTGAGCTGAAGTTCATAAAGGCTCGTCTCAAAATTAATGTGGTCAGAGGATAATGAGCTTAGTACTGGCCAATTACCTCCAGAAAGTATTTCAGAAACTCATAGACTGGAATTAGACTGGTTTCACCCCAAAACACTAGTCCCTTGATCATGTGAGGTGCCTGTTAAATGTCATTCATGCAGTTAAACATTAAAAAGTAATACATCTTGCCTTCCAATTAGACACTGAGAAGGTGTTCAATAACCTCAACTGGCAATTTCTGCTTTTCACAGTACACAAGTTTGGCATAGGCCCTCACGTTCTGCCCTGTATAAACACATTATACACTAGACTGTGAGCAAGGGTGTGAGCTAATGGGATATCACCCCCCTTCCAGACTTACAGAGGGGTACTCACCAGAAGTGCCCATTGTTCCCACTCCTTTTTGCTCTTGGAAAAGTACCCCTAGCCATTGCCATAAGAGGGACTCCAAACATTAAAGGTGTGTCAAGTCACCCCCCAGAGCAGAAAATACAGTTCCATGTAGAATACACTCTACTTTTTGATAATAATCCAGCACACTTGATGCCTACCTTCTGGAGACTTTGGAGAGCTATGGAAAAATATCTGGTTTAAAAATCTACAAGAGAATTCTGAGGCGTTTAAATTGAGCGGAATAATGTTTGCACAAATAAAGATGACTATGCCATTGAAATGAGCCACAAAGGCTTTAAATATCTGGGGATACATACTAGAAAGGACACTGTTACCCTCTATAAAGCTAACTATGAATCTTTACTACACATGGTATATTCTTATTGACACACCTACCCCTTTCAATGGGAGGGAGTATACAAGCAATTAGAATGAACGTTCTCCCTGGATTATTATATTGCTTCTGCATGCTCCCGGTTGCTGTCCTGGCTAGGGTCTGGAAACAGCTTGAAAGAACCATGGATAGATTTATCTGGGGATCTGGGTGTCCAAGCGTGAGGTTATCTATTTTTAATCAACATAAGGAAAGTGGTGGGTTAGGTCTCCTTAACTTGAAATATTACTACAGGGTGGTGCAGGCAGCCTCAGTGATGCAGTGGCTTATCAGAGAGAAGGAGCTAGGCTGGATGGAAAAAAAGGCCACAAGTCAACCAGATGAATGGCAATCAACACTACCCATTTCATGCCTGACACCTGCTGTCTTGTCTTCCAACATCTACAAAACCCATGTACAAAACACTTGTTGAAATGTTAGGACACACTCTACAAGCATTTTGGTGTGGCTAATCATATCAGATCAATAACGGACATGACACACTCTCTGGATTGTAAAATTGGGCTAAGGGACCCTGGGTTCCAAAGATGGGAAGCCAGGCCTATAATCTCCTTACGTAGATTAACAGACCCTGACACAGACACCCTTAAAACCTGCCCACAAATCCAAACTGAATATGGCCTAGAACTTAAACATTTTTTTAGATATCTGCAAATAAAACATTTCATTACACAATCAGAGGTAAGCCACATATTCTGCTACCCCTGAACCTGTTGGAGAATATCATAGAGCTTACATGGAGACTGGGTTCTACTATTAAACTGGTAACAGGGATAATTAAATTGCTTCAGGACTCAGAACCATGGTTGTCATAACTGGCTCAGGATGCTTGGAAGTAAGAATAAGAAAACCAAATAATTCATCAGATTTGGGAAACAGTTATCAGGGTGGACACTGAAACATCCACTTCCCCACTTTTTAAATCTTCACTGTGTTTGTTACTTTCAAATATGGCAACTTAGGAGTCTAGCTCTCGATAGCCCTGAGACAAACCCAACATAATTCACCTCTTTCAGCCATCAATGAGCTCTCTAACAGTGATTGTTAGTTAGGTCACAGTTCAGGTTTGAGTTTGGTGTGTTTATTTTTTGTGTTGGCATGAGCTATATGGCTTATTTACTGCTCACTCACACAGCTGGACATATCTTACATGACTGGGCAGGAATAGCAGCAGCATCAGGACAGACTATGGTGTCTTCTCCTCAGGCCACAGTTTGAATAGTCAACCTGTCTGAGATTAAAATGATGCTGAAAACATTGTCTGAGAACATCCCTGCCATCCAAAACTCTGTCACTGATGTAGAGCAAAGGGTGGAGGCAACATAAATCTGTATAGCTACTACAGAGCTTTTTGCTATGAGAACAGAATCCAAGGCTGCAGCAAAGGAAGATAAAATAGCAGTACTTGAATGACAGGTTAGTCAGCTATAGGCCAGAGTCAATGACCTTGATAACCGAGGTCATCGAAACAACATTTGAATAGTGGGCATCCCCGAGGGGTCAGAAGGACAAGATATAAACTTGTTAGTTCAATCTCTATTCCCTTTACTACTGGATCACTACTGGGATTACTCTTTAGAGGTGAAGTGGGCCCACAGAACATATGCACTGAGGCCCAGCAATTGGGATGGGGAGGGGCTGGACCTGATCTTTGCTTATTTCCTGTGATATAGCTTGAAGGACTTCATCCTGAGATTGGCACTGGACAAGGGATCTATGTGTTGGAATGGGCACACGGTCTACCTGTTCCAGCACTTCTCAAGAGATCTGGATGAGAGACATAAAGCATATGCCCTGGTTAAAAAATACTGACCCAGTCAAACATTCCTTATTCCCTTAAATACTCCAACACCTTGCAAGGAATGTCGGTGCAAAAGTGGCACTCCTTCCAGTCACCACAAATGGTGGCCACTTTTGTCAAACAGACAGTGAGGAAGGGAGCAGAATGTACTAGTCCCAAGATCATCCATTCTTCTACAGACAACAGGGGTCCAACAAAACTGGAGTACAGAGGACATAAAAGCTGACAGGGAGGCACTCCAAGTAATATGTGATGTTACCAGTCCAGGCTGAGGGGGCAATGGCAAGCAACAAGCCCAAACATCAGAGACAAAGGGGCAGGAACAGAGAAAGGGGTAAATAAAGCCAGTTTGATTCTCCTCACTCAAGATGAGAAGAAGATGCTCAGGATTCCACCATTCAACCCCTGGATTGAGCACTCCCTTCTGGGAGCTGGAGCCCCCAACAAACTTCCAAGGGACCAAGATTAAGGAGGAGATTATCCTGCTGTAACCAGAATTAAAGACACAAGGGCAGTGGGAGAGATGGAAACTGAGTTCCTGGTGCTACCCAAGAAGGAAATTTTGTGGCTTGTCTGGGCCACCACCATCATTGAAGGGAACACATCTGGAGTTAAACCAAATGACAGTGAGAAACCTGCACACCTCTCTAAAGCCCTCTCAACTATTTGAATTATATGTACGGACTGTCCAGAGGACAGAATAAATGTTGGATTGATATGAACTATGGTTGTACTCTGTCTATAGATGTTAGTTCTAGGTATTATTTGTATACTCATACTGACATACAAAAAAACCAGCAGAAGAAGGCCATTTGGTCTATCAAATCTGCTAATTATTGCGGGTCCCTGGCTTGCTCCATTCACCCAGCCCCCTTCCCCTATCTTCTCTTCCTCCCTAATTCCTTCCTTATTCCCCCCCCCATGGTCCCATGGGTTCCCTTTATGCCTATCCCAGGTCCTCTTAAAACTGCCTACCATCTTCTCTGAGACCACTTCCTCCAGCAGTGCATTCCAAGTGACCACCACCCTCTCTCTAAAAACAGGCTTTCAAACATCCCTCCTTTACCTCTCCCCCACCAGCCTCAGACTGTGTCCCTCTTGGATCAATTGTCTCTTAGCTTAAAGAGACCTTTCCTATCCACTCTATTTATCCCTGTCAAGTATTTGAAGGTCTCTGTCATATCTCCCCCCTCACTGCTCTCCTACAGGGAGTACATCCTAAGGGCTCCCAGCTTTTCCTGGTAAGACTTTCCCTGCTGACCCACGATCATCTTGGTTGCCCTCCATTGGACCATCTCTAGCAAGCTAATGTCCTTCTTAAGGTATTAACACCAGTATCTTACCCCATATCCTAGAAGCAGTCCCACTAGCGACCTGTACAAGGACAGTATGACCTTGCTCAATTTATTGCTGATTCCCCTGACTATACACCCCAACATCCAGTTTGCATTAGCTGCTGCCTTTTTGCACTGCAAAGATTGTTACAGATCACTAGACATCACCACCGAAAATCCTTTTCTTCCTCTGTTGCTGCTACCCAGACCCCCCCAGGTAATACTTGGTCCTAAGATTCCTGGTTCCAATGTGCATCACTTTGCATTTCTTGGCATTGAAGCCAAGTTCCCAGATCCCTGATCATCTGTCATGTTTTCTGAGGTCTTCCTGCAAGTCCTGTACCTCTTCCATGTGTCCACCCTCTCACAGGATTTGGTGTCAACCGCAGACAAGCATATCGTGCCCTTAATGCCCTCCCTAATGTCATTTATGAAGACATTGAACAACACCGGGCCCAGCATCAATCTCTATGGTACCCGCTGGTGACCTTCATGGTGTTGGATAACTCTCCCCCACCACCACTATCTGGATTCTGTCTCTCAGCCAGCTTTCTACCCACCTGGTCATTTTCTCCCCAACCCCTGTCATTCTCTAGTCCTGCAGCACCGTGCCTGACTCCAGGAAACTATTGAAGAGGCCCACCAGTGGCCTTGCAAGCTCCTACGCTAGCTCTATTAGTACTCTTGGGTGTATGCCATCTAGTCCTGGGGACTTGTCTACCTTCAGTGGCAGCAGCATCTCCATCACTCTACCCACTTCTATTATGATGTCTGTGCTCCCTCTCCGGCCACGCTTTCTCCCCCAGGTGGCACCGGCCCATTTTTTGCCCTAGTAGAGACAGAACAGACATAATTATTCAATACCTCCACCTTGTTCTTTTCTTTCTCCATCAATACATCCCCTTTCCTCAGCCTAACTATCCCATCCTTCTTGCCCTGCTTCTTGCTTATGTAGCAAAGGAAGGCATTCTCACCCCTCTAGATCCCTTCAGCTATTTGTAGTTTTTTCTTGGCTTTAACTTGCTGTACCACCTTGCTTGCCACTTTAGCCAACTTCAGGTAGTATTCTCTAACCACCTCACTTTCAGTATTCCTGTATCTTCTGAAAGCCACCCTCTAGTCCCTCACCACCCTGGCAACCTCAGAGTTGAACCAAATGGGTGTCTCTCCCCCATCTGAGGTGATACTCCCTTCCTCTTGTGTTCATCCAGGTTGAATCTACACTGGATCCAGGTTTGATACTCCCACACCCTCACTTTCCCGATGGCTGATTCCTTATGAACAGGCCACAGGGTACTGGTTTATTTTCTTTTAGTCCTTTACATGCTGTTATACATGCATGAACTGATATTTTATTGCTTTGTGATTTTCTTGAGTCTTATCCATGTGGTCCAGCCAAGTCAACAGTAAATGCAATGCAGACTGACATCAGCAGCACAGGGGAGAAGATATAAAAGGGGAGGATAAGTACTCCTGGGAAGGATATACATGGGGATATAGGATAAGAAGGGGATAGTAGGGTGTTTAGCAGGAGGTCTTTGAAACCAGGGAGGGGTCAGGGGAGCTGGGGCATGTCTATCTCCAGCACATAATTATATGCCACAGAACCCTGATTTATTTTGCTTGGTTTGCATAATCCTGTGAGGCTTGAGTAACCCAGGATGGTCTAAAAAGAAAGCGTAACATTTTTCTCCTCAGCTGATAGAGCTCATGGGAACTGCAAGCCACAGGGACTTGACCTGCTACAGTGGTGGGAAAATATCCTAGTCAGGTGGCATCTGTGGGATTTGTAAGTATATGGACCCAAGCATATAGTGAATCTATTCCTGTGACTGCCCAACGGTGACTCTAGCTCAGGGGTATACAACAGAGTGACTTTTCCTTGTCTGAATTTGGGTACATCAGAAACTGTGATTTTAACTCTGGCCAAGTCAGTTCATGGAGCTAAGGTCATCAAAATGGACTATGAAGGGAGAGCATGGAACCTCTGCTCAGTCCCCAGATCCCACCCAGAGCTGCAGGCCACACAGTCACAGCCTGCCATAGTGCTGAGAAAAACATCTAGGTGAGCAGCATTGGCTGGGAAGGTAGGGACACTGGCTCATGAACAAAGTACAGCTAATTAGGCATCTGTCATGGTGTGCCTGTGGTTGGCCCAACAGAGAAGGCCATTGGCTGAAAACTCTCATGCAGGTCTACATCTTTAAGTGGGTGGTGATCCAGTTAGACATGTGACTCTCTCCCTGGCCTCTGAGTGCAAATCTTTTGCTTTCAGCTGCCAGACATGGTACATCTGATTGTTCTAGTGCTGTGGGAGTTGGGCCCCTATCCAGCATGGCACTCAAGAGCTGGCAGGGTATAGCAAAGTTTAATTTGTTGATGTACTGTATGTATGTATGAATGTATGTATGTATGTATGTATGTATGTATTTATTTATTTATTTATTCATGTTGGTAACTTGATATGGCCCACTAGGCACAATGCCTGTTTTCAGGGGTGACCCAGGAGCACTGGGGAGGTCAAGTGACTTGCTCAGAGTGACACAGTATGCAAGTGGAGGTTGTGGGAATCAAACCCAGGTTTGCTGGATGTCCCAAGCTCATTCACAGCTCGTTACGATAACCTCTAGGCTGTACTGCCAGACAGTGCTAGCCAGACCCCCATGAGTAAAAGGGCTCAGGCATCACTGCATGGTGCTCTGGAAAAGGTCAATGGGGAAAGTCATATGTATCCTGACAGGTCCCTCTATCTCTTAGCGATGGTGCGTCATAGCTTCAAAAGCAAACTTATCCCTCTACTGCCCACACTCCAGCCACTTCTGCTGTCATCCTCAGTTCTTTTCTCCACTTTAGCACTATCATAGGAGACCTTCTTCTATGGAATTGTATCCTACACTACTGCCATGGCAGGGAGTCCTGGGGAGGAAGGACAGCATGGACAGATCAGGGAAGAAGATACCAGGGAATATGGTCAGAGATGGTAAGCTCTCTCTATTTCTTATGATTATGCATGCATAGAATCCCATAGGAGAAGGTCTCTTATGATAGAGCTAAAGTTTTTATTTATTTATTTATTTTTGATTCGGATTACAAGTACCTTTGAGCTGAGAGCTCTTTTACAAAGGTTCCACATCAGAGGGTAATGAAGACAAATCCAGACAAAAAGTTAAAACTAGGATAGGGCAGAAATAACAGTAGGAGGGAATTACATCATATTGAATTACAAAAGGAAGGAGCCACATCAATTAGACTACATGTTGTACAAGAAGACATGGTACAAATATTGAGGCCTTGTGGTCCTTATCTGCCATCAACTTCTATGTTTCTATGTTTCTAAAAACACTGAGAGCAATATACAGTTCACTAGGAGTTCAAAAGGCAAGTAAGTTTCAATGTGTACAAGATACTTGGCATGAAGTCTGAGGATAGGGCAGGTCAGCCAAAGGAGGCATCATTAAGAGAAGGAGGATAAGTAGGGTAGTAGGGCCATAAAGGGACGAGCGTGGTGGGAAGCAGAGGAGAGAGGAAGGCAGGTTTTGGGTGGTAGAGATAGACAGGGTGATAATGGCAAGGATTCAAGTACGAAGATCAAGTCTAGAGTAGTGGAGTCCAAGGTGCCCTAAGTTGGGCAGTCACAGGTACAGAGTGCTGAGAGGTGCTGCTGAAGCTTATGTTTAAAAGGCCTGAGATTAGATTCAACAAGTACATCACAACAAAGACAGTTGGCCAAATGGGGGCATGGTACTCAAAAGATCTCTGCTCTTGGGAAGTGCAGCAGAAAGGGAACTTATATAAGGCTTATTGTAGGTACCTCTGGTCTGGCGGGGGTTCATTGCAAGGCTTAGGAGATTCTGGACCCCCGGTGGGGTGAGCCCTAATGCTGTTTTTTTGTCTAACAGGCAGGTCTGATACTGAAGCATACCTTTCAGGTGTAGTCAACCTGTCTGTGCATATACATCACATGTATGCGTATACTTATTGGCCCCGGTGATTAGCCTGCAGGCTTTATTCAGTGCTGTGACTACCCTCTTCAGTGAGGAGCTGGATGCAGCCCCATAAACTACTAAGCCATAGTCGATAGTGGATATGACTGAGCTGTTCACTGCTAGCCTAAGTGCCTCAGCGGTCATGCAGTGTTTGTGTCTATATAGTAAACCGATTTTTGCGTTAACATCTTTGTTATGTGGTCTATATGGTTAGCAAAAGACAAGGCATTGTCAAGCATGACTCCTAAGTATTTGAAGGAGTTGACTGGTTCAAGAGGGGTATTCAGGTTGTTGCAGATGGTGTGCTGGTAGGATTTGTGTTTGTTACAGGGAGAAGCAAAGGTCATGATCTTTGTTTTTTTACAATTTAGGAGGAGCTTGTGCTCCTGGAACCAGGTCTCGACAATGGAGAAATTCATTTGAAGTTGTTTCTCCAAGAGAGAAGCAGCAGGGTGACTAGTATAGAGGATCGCATCATCTGCATAGAGGAGGATGTCATCCTGGCATGGGTGAGTGAGGTAGTTTAGGAAGAAACTAAAGAGCAGGGGCCCTAAGATGGATCCTTGAGGGACTCCCACATGAATTTTCCAACTCTCTGAGAGTATTCCATCAGTTGGTACCTGTTGTGCCCTGTCTGTACAGTAACTCCAGAACCAACTCACTGCTAGGGTGGAGAGCCCTGTGGAAGTCAATAGTTTGAGCAGCAAGTCACGGTTGACCATGTCAAATGCTTTGGAGAGGTTGATGAATGCCACCCCCTACCACTTGCCTATGGTCTAGCACTTTCTGTATGAACCCGGTGAGCTCAACAAGTGCAATAGTGGTACTATGCAACTACCAAAAATCATGCTGTTGGGGACATTGAATTTGATACTTGTTGAGCTATTCCACTAGTTGATCTGATACAATCTCCTCAAGGGCTTTGGAAAGTGGAGGGAGAATGGATAAAGGGTGGTAATTAGAGTGTAATGCCCTGTCACCACTTTTATGTACGGGTGTAACTACAGTGGCTTTCCATTTCAAGGGGAATGTTGCAGTCCACAAGGACTGATTGAGAATTTTCATTAGAGGGGCAATTATCTCATCCTGCATGAGGGTGATTAGTTTGAGGTCTAAAGTGTGACTACTAGACCTTGATTTCCCTAAGACTCGCTTAATGTATTTTTTTGGCTTTCTTTATTGAGACAATTTTGAAATAGAAGGGAGGAGAACCTTGGCCATGGCTGTCAGTAGATTCGTTGTTGTCATTTTCTTCAGTTACTAGTTGGTCTGGGGAGAGTATACTACTGAGGTCAGTAAATGCAGAGTTAAAAACATCTGCTATAGATTTTGGGTACTGGGTGATTGCCCCATTTATGTTTAACATGGGTGGAGTGGATTTATTAACTTTCCCTGCCAGTGCCTTTAGGTACCGCCAGAACATCCTACCATTATCTCAGGCATTGGTGAGTTCCTCCTTTAAGTGATGGCATTTGACAATATGGATTGTCCTTGTGCAGGCATTCTTAGCCTTTTTATAATTCTGCAGATCTGACTGCTTGCCTGTTGTGTGCACCAGGTGTCAAAGGTTATCCATATCCTTCATTTGGGTAAAGACGGAGGGTGAGATCCAAGGATTGCATTCACCTTTGATCTTTCTCTTCCTGGGTGGAGCATAGATGTCACATGGTGAGTTAAAAATGCTAATGAAGTAGTCAAGGGCTAGGTTGACATCATCAGTGGAATTCATAGTGGACCGATCACGTTGCTTAAGTTGTAATTTTAGGGGATTGAGTTTCCCCTTTTTTAACAATCAGCTAATAATAGTTTTGGCAGGGGGTTTAGTAACTTTGTTTGTCCAGGTACACATAACTGAAGAATGCAGCCAGTCCAGTAGTGTACATGAACCCAACTGGTAGTTAAAACCAGTGGAAGAGTTGACCATCTGCGCTATGTTGATGAAGAAAATAGTGTCCCTGTAAGGGGCAACCTCTTGGGACAACCAATTGATATTGAAATCCCCAGCCATTATAAACTCAGAGCTGGGGTGTACAGTACTTGGGTAGTCCATAACTGCTTTAAAGCCACTGGCCTGTTCTTTAGGAGGGATATAGACTGAGACCACTACAAGTCCTTTACAGTGGGCTCCCAGTGGGAGTTTAAATCCTAGTGTTTGGACCTTGAACATGGTGTCCAGAACAGGAAGGACATGTCCTTGGATGGTGTTCTTAATGTAGATTGTACAGCCACCCCCTCATTTACTGATTCTATCACATCTGAAAATTGTGTAGCCATCCAGGGAGATAGCACAGTCTGGGACTTTAGGTGTGAGCCACTTTTCCACTGTGGATAACACATCAGGCTGGTGCTGAGTAACCCATACCCAGAGCATATCCATTTTGGGTAGTAGGCTACAGATGTTGAAAGAGGCAAGTGTTAGGGAGCCTTACTTCTTGCTGTTCCCCATTGATTGACTAAATGGACCTGGGTTCAGGTGTACATTGCCAGATAACAGCAGTAGCAGCATAGTGAGTCTCAGAGCTTGAGACTTTAGCTGTTTTAGGTTGGTCCCATGAAGCCTCCTGCCAACTTTCTCAAGTATTAACTTACGGGAGAGAAGGGTCTGACAATGGGTGATGGAGGGGGTAGGATTATTGGTAAGGGCAGGTCTACTTATCAGTAGATACAAATCCTTGCGAAGATTAGTAATTGCTGAACTGCTTGTACCGTACATGCTGTTATTTTGTAAGACCAGGGTCCAGGGGCTGCTGTTGCCATGGGGTTGTTGCCCAGTAAATTTCACTGTTACTAGCAGAAGAAGGGTGATTATAAGGGATGGCAGTTTAGTAACCATCATTATTTATTCTGTATCCTTTAATACATAGGCTTGTAAGTGGGGTTTAGTAGTTTAAAGTGGGGAAGTGTTGCTGATACACTGCTGAGTCTCCTCAAGTAGACAGATGGGGCGGATTGTGGGGGAGGGATACTATTTAACCTATGGGGGGTTGTAGATCAACAATGTAAAGTTTTACAAAAGCCAAGGGTAGCTATTGACTGCCAAGATAGCATAGTGGCTAATGACTTAACCCAAGTGGGGGCAATAACTGAGGATGACCGCAGAAATGTCCAGGGTGCAGGCAGTAGAGGGGTAAGTTTGCTTTTGAAACTATGACACACCCATCCACGAGAGGTAGAGGGACCTGCGAGGATACATGTGACTTCCCCCATTGACTTTTTTGGCATACCATGCAGTAATGCTTGAGCCTTTTTAATCTTTGGGGGTCTGTTACCCTCTGTTAAGTTGCTACCCCAGATGTAATGAAGAAACCAAAGTACCTGGAAATAATAATCATGGGTTGTATAAATGTACCCCCCACAAACACACAGATAGGCAAATGTGGCCTTTCTCGCTACAGTTCAGAAACCAAATTACTCTACCTCAGCCATGGAAAGGCACATAGTATATAGGGTAGCATATGTATTAGACAGGGTTGAGCTTGTAAATCTTAACATTATAATGTTTATTCTCCCAGGTCTGATGACTCCCAGTTCTTTATACTCCCAGTTCTGATAATTCCCAGTTCTTCCTTATATTGGCTCAGCAACTGCAAGATGTAGACACCCCAACAGCCCCTGGTGGCAATAGGAGGGGACTTTAATTTTGTGTTGTACCCTATACTGGACAACTCATCATAAGTATCTGCAGTGCCAATGCCCAGGATGGCACATGCAACCCGTAACAAGTTCTGTCAGGAGCATAGGCTAACTTCACCTCACATCTAGAGGCTTTACATACAGGTATTGCTTCACTTAGTTTACCACCTGCAGTAGACTAGGTTATTTTCTTATCAGCTCAGAGTTTGTGCATGTGGTGGTCTATAGCAATGTTAGAGATGTTGCGAAGCTAAACTTCACCTGCTAATTTTGTGCGAAGCACTGAAAATTTGTGCTTCGTAGAATCCACGGAGTTTTCAAAAAACTTCGGAACTTCAATTTGCATGATTTACATGAAATTTTTACTGAAATTCATTGTTTTTTATCGCAAACATAAATTTAGCAGGCTAAGCACAAAATTCATGGGCGAAATTTCATGTTTTGCAGTGTAAAAATCGTTCTGTGAAATCTGCAAAATCTGCGAATTACCTTGTGGAGTGAATTTTACTTACTTCATGCAGCTCTAATCAACATACAGACCATAGTGCTGTCAGATTACTCCCCATTGGTGGGTACACTGATTCTGCCAGATACAGCATCCCCCCAGAAGGAATATCAACTCTTTCCAACTGCAACATTACGACTTTGTCTCATGGCTGACTAAGAAGATCCAAACCTACAGGGCTTCCAATTGAATGTCTCTGCAGACATGGCAAAGTCAGTAGTATCAGACATGTTTAAGGCCTTTATTCTGGGCTGCATCATTAGTTTTGCAGCCCATAAAATAAAAAAAAAAGAAGAAAGAAGGAAGTGGAAGATCTGTCCATGCAGTCGAGAACAGCTGAAGAAAAGTATTATGTCCACAATTGCAGGTCAGAGTAGGAACTTAGGACTGTAACCTTATTAAAATGTAAACTAAACATCTTATACACCAAGAAAACTGAAAGAGTTATTTTCTTCATCACGCAGTAGTAGTGGGAGCAGGGTAAGAATGTGAGCAAGCTCCTTGCCTACCAGCTAAAGAAGAAGCAGAGTGAGGCTCAGATCATTCGGGTTAGATAGCTGATGGATCGCTGTCCGCTAATCACAGTCACATACTGTAGACTTCGTCTTCTAGGGATCCTATGTGCGACTGTACTCCTCTCAGGGAACCTCCCCTACAGGGGAGAGATTCAACACGTCCTTCATGGAATGGATTTGCCTCAAGTCCCCTGGACATGATAAACCAGTTGGAAAACTGCCTTTCCATGAAGGAAATCACACAGACTATCCAGGCGGCAATGAGAGGGAAGGTCTCTGGGCCAGATGAACTTAGCTCAGACTTTCAACAGGTCTTTAGCTCTGTCCTAATGCCTCACCTGTTTGGCCTTTTTCAGGTGGTACACCAAAAGAGGACACTCCACCCTTGATGCAAGAAGCTGTCATTAGAATCCTATCAAAATCCTTGAAAGGACAGATCAAGGTTAATTAGTCCAAAACGAAGGTCCTCCCACTTAATGGGTGTAACCTGAAAAATGCCCAAGCAGGGGCTTGAAACTGCCCTTGCCATCAAAGAGTACCTGATATCTAGGTATTAACATTACCCTGAGATGGCAAGACCTAGTCTCTGCAAATATTAACCCATTATTCACAGAGCTTTCCCATGAAACCAATAGATGGCAAAAACTATGTCTATCACTGTTTGTAAAGATACAGTAGCTGAATTCAATATGATGATGCTTCCCAGACTGTGTATATTGCCTAACAATGTCCCTTTTCTGCTCCCCCCAAAGAATGGGGTAGGATGGATAGATTGTTCTCTACCTTCATATGGGGATCAAATCTTCATGGTTCAGTTAAACATTATCAGGTTGCCAAGTATTAGAGGGGTGGATCATACCCTGGATTTGGGTTTATAACACCTCTCATGGAACCAAAGAAGCAAGATCTTGGCTGGAGAGTGACCCACTGTGCATCACACTCTAGGCCCAGGTGGAACAGGCAATGTTTGTGCCTATACCCAACTGCTTTGCGCTCTTTGATATGTTATTGTTGTGAGACTCATGATCAGATACTCCCAGGGGGCATTGAAAAAAATTATGAAATCGAACATATGGCAGGACAGCACACTGGGATAGATAGAACCCTTGTGAACTAATCCTAACCTCATGGGGGGATAAGTAATAAACTGGAAGGGCCACCTGTTAATGAGAAAAAACTGAACACTGAAGTCCTTTGCACAGATCAGGGAGGAGTTCAGTTTACCCCCCACACACACACAAACATACACACACACGCACACACACACACACACCACTGGCATTTTCTACAGATTCAACACACCCTGAGTGGATGGCTTAGTGGGTAGTATGAAGCTGGCAAGTTAAATATGCTTCATATAATTTTACACACCTTTCTCAGACAAAAGGAGGGAGGGCAAATGATTTAAAAGAACATGCTAGATAATCATATACAGTACCAAGCTGGGAAATCCAGATAACCAGATGGAATCAGGAGCTCTCACTGGTTATCATACAGGATCAATGAGTGCGGTATTGGGGGATGGCCTTCACTGCATTCCCAGACCCAAAATTACAGCTGATACAAAAAAAAAAAAATCTTAGACTGGTGGCACAGGACCATGGCAAAGTATTTGTACTTAGGCTACTGGAAACAAGAAGTGGTTTATAATCCGAAAGTCAGTAGCTTTCTGTCCAAGGTGGTTTTATGGTGAAAATATATTGATGCTGTCTTCATGGTTTACAAACATATGAACATATGAAATTGCCAGCAGAAAAAGGCCCACAGGTCTATCAAGTCTGCCAGATTGTGCAGCTCTTAGTTTCATATCACTACAGCTGCCCCACCCCCACCCAAACCCCTCCTTTCCTCCTCTTTCCCAGTCCTTCTCCCCTTTTGTTCTTGTCTGTACTAACCCTGCCCTTGACTCTATGCCAACACCACTTAAAACTATCCACTGTCCTTTGAGTGATTAACTCCTCTGGCAGTGCATTCCAACCTCCCACCACTCTCTGTGTGAAGCAGTGCCTCCTCATCTCCCTCTTAAACCTTCCCCCTTCCAACTTCAGATTATTCCCCCTAGTGACTCTTCCCCCCTTTAGGTGGAGCAATCCTCCCTCCCTGACTTTGTTTATGCCTTTCAAGTACTTAAAGGTCTCTATCTTGTCTCCTCATACCCATCTGTCTTCCAGTGAGTACATGCTGAGCTCCTTCAACCTTTCCTTGTACAGCAACTCCCCTAGTCCCATGATTATTTTTGTAGGCAGGGCTAAGCAGAGGAATTGCAGGCTTTTGTCTCCCTCCTCAAAAATTAGCAACAAAAACTTCAAGTTTTCTGAAGTAACTAGGGGGGTAAGAGATTGTACCACTAATACCAACAGATCAGATCTTATTGCCCCATAAAAGTGAGGGTGTCTAACAACTCACAAACCACAATAATTAACTTTATGAATACTTTCAGCTCCCAGTCTGGGGAAGTCCATGATATCATACATAAGCTGTGGTGCATTCTTCAAACTGAGCCACAGTTGTCAAAGTACACAGCACAAATGTCCCACATGATGCAGAGAAGGTCAGTAACATGGGTGGCAGGGTTACCTATGGCTTGCAGCCTATTGCAAAAACAGCTACCTGGCTCCCACATCTCTTAGTGAATAATCAGTGTCAGTGGCTTAGTAGGTAGCACACTTGCCTCTGAGGCTGGGAGATCAGAGGGCTGTGGGTTCAGTTCCCACATCTGGCATTTGGGTTAATATCCCAGTACTGACACTGTAGTGCAGCATGAGAGGGGTGCTGCACTTTTGAGGTGCCGTCTTTCAGATGAGACGTTAAACCGAGGTCCCATCTGCCTGGATTGGTGGTAGTTCAGGTGGATGTTAAAGATCCCATGGCACTTATCGAAAAGAGTAGGGGAATTTCCCCAGTGTCCTGGCCAAAATTTCCCTCATTCACTAAAAATACCACCAACAGCTTAATCTGGTTCAAGGTCAGTTGGCATTCGTCTATATCCTCCCTCCCCCGGGTCGTGTCTGAAAATAGGCAGGATTTGTCTAGTGCACTTACCCGGTCAACAAAAACTAGATAAATAAATAAAATAAATCACAAGTGTGGATGATGTAAATATTCTCCTGTCTTAAGGGAAGGTAATTTATTTGTTAATCTAGCCACAGGGGAGGTTTTGAATGTGAAAAAGTTCATCAGTTGTGATAGCACCCATGTGGTGTACCTGGCTACATGCCAGTGTGGCAGTTTCTACACTGAACATACTAAATGGAAATTTAAGGAGCAGATAAGAGGCCACATGCGGGCTATGAGCAATAGCAACAGGGAATATGTTCTGGCTGATCACATTTTGGGCACCACTAATCCAGATGTCTATGAAATCGGATTTATGGGGATTGAAAAGGTGTCCATTGAACCTGGTGGGTGACTTAGATCTCATGGTGACCCTCTGGGAAAACTTTTGGATTTTAAGTTACAACCTACTACTGTATGTTTCCTGAATTTAATGACCATGTTGAGTTGCCCTGTGTCTTGTAAATATTTTGCAAAAATAGTTTTTGTATAAATTCTGCAAAAAATAATTCTGCTGAATCAGTATGCATATCTATAAACATGGGACAATAAGTTTAACAGAATTTTTAACTTTGTATCTCTCTGTCTTTTACTGATACCCAGGAATGTTGATCAGTGTCTGATATTTTATCATCCTAAATTCCAAGTGCTTACATCAGTTGTATTTATATTCATGCATCAGCTTAAAGTTAGAACTGTTTTTAACCATTTGTAATTTTTGTATTGTCATGACTTAGTATGAGCACTAATACACTTTATGCACTGATGGTGTTCCTTGTGTCTATGCCTTTAAGTGCATGATATGAATTGGGCACACTATGTGGCACCCATCATACTTGATAAAGTTTACTTGCAAAACAATGTGTGTTTAGTGGTGTGCACCCTTATTTATCTAATAAAATAACACAGCAACTTTTGCTGTAGTTGTGTCATCCTTTGAGTGTGACCAGTTTTTTTTTTTCCAAATTGGTGGGGTTAGGGCTCCAGATACCTAATATGTTGGAGTCTTCACCACTCATACAGAGAATATAGCTCATATACTTTGGCAGTGGGCTCTCCTACATGCTTTTAGGTCAGATATTGTCAAAAAGGCCAGAGGAGTCACCCAGTGCAACATTCATTTTACCCACAAGGTCTGGATCCTTGAGGCCCCCATCCTATTGCCCTGAGGGAACACACACATTAAACAACTGTTTTATCACTTGGCTATGCAAGCAGATTCTAATGAGGTTGAGATAAACTGAACCTCCCAACATAATGGTATGGATAGCAGTTGTATCTAGATCTGCATCCTACCTTACAATCTCCTTTAAGGCCATGGGGGAAGGGGAATAAATACACTGACATCTGGATATACTGGATTAAACACATTGGCTCCTCCAAAAAGAATAAACTGCTGTGATGGGGGAGTGAAAGGAGCGTGACAGCGCCACTCAGACATATGGGGCAACCCCACTGAATCTAAGAGGGCTAGTATTCCCCTCCACCACCTCTGTTATCCTACGTCTTGGCACCACCACTCAGAACCAGTAATTGATAGGAAAGACAGGGTGCATAGGAACCCAAAGAACAGTGTCTCTACAGGAATAGAATCAAGATGAAAAACAATATGCATTCAGAGGAACCTTAAAATGGACTGCATACTAAGTCATCTAGGAGTCAGCAGGCTGCATGATAGCAGTAGTATATCGGTAGCATTAGTAAGGAGTAAGGAAAATAGAGGGTTTGTTTTGTTCATTTACTTGAAAGCAATCTTACAACAAACCATTCAACTTAGTATTCTGCTTTTGATAATTTTCTTCAAACTTTAAAGGACATTTATATGTGTTGCCCAGTGTAACTCATTTTTTTTCTCCTTGGACATAATAAGGTAGTGAGTTGTTGCTCATGTATGTCTCTTCTAATCCAGTTCAGTCATTCATGCATGAGTTAACAGCCTCTAAATTGTGTCTGGGATGTTTATCGGTGGACGATGCCTAAATGCGTTTATTAAGAAGCCTATGGCAAAGCTGAAATGTATTACTGCTTTGGTGTTGTACATCCATGGGGTTCATTCCACCTAGGTAAGTTTTCTGCTATGATTCTCATATGTCATGTATTTCTTGTATTGTTTCATAAGATTCAGTAACATTTTCTTATACAAAAAAAAAACTTCACTCCTGGGTTATAGAGAATTAAAATTGAAAATGCTAGTGCATTTTTGCCTTACATCTTCCCGTAGAAAACACTACTCTGCTGACAAATCAAACAGGTGCAGAAGGGGCTGTGACCTAGAGGGCACACCATGACATATCTTTTGGGATTACCCACAGCTAGTTACATACTGGTCATAAGTTCATACTTTTCTGGATGAGGCCCTTCCCACCCCTATATCTATAGTTGAGCCAGCCACATTGCAATGTAGTAACTTGCAATAAATGACATGTCACAGAATACTGCAGGACAAAAAAGCTTAATTGCCATTGAATCACATTGTTCTCTGCAGTATACTGCAACATGTTGTGATATATTGCAACATTACTGCATTACATCCTGGACAGTGCTACTATAAGACATTTCTGGCCCTTTTTCTGGGGACATACTCATAGAATGATCTCAAAAAGGGAGAGGCCTATATATGTGGGCTGGTCACTGCAGTAGCCCTCAAAGCCAGTACTAGTAAGTGGCTAAACCTACTGTCACCATCCCAGAGAAGTTTTATTCTTAGACTTGTTTCAAATCAATAAAAAGAAATAAAACAAAATAAGAATGGACATAACTGAAATTTAAATTTGGGTGGAATTTCAAAGCATTATCAGAATTTTAATTTCCCCTGAATTCCACTGGTAGAAGTCAAAATTGTGTCCAACCCTAGAATGAATCAGACATGTACAAATGTGGATAAGGAGTCGAATGGTACAGACTCTAATAAACTTGGAACCATTGCATATGCCTTCAATAATCACTTGTCTGACCTATCTGCATTTACCAGCTCCAAATGTCCAACTCCACATATAACCCCTCTGAGTACCCAAAAACAAACTACTCAGGAAGTGTTTCCGCTCATCATTGATCCCTCCTGTATCACTTGAAGTTAGTTCTGCAGAAATCTGCCAACTACAGTATACACATGTATATTCAAAAACAGAAGTGCTGGAGGAGATGGCATTGAGCCAAAGCTTGCTGTATACAACATATCTGTTCCTGTATCAAGACTTTTCAATTTATTGCTTACAACAGGTAAAATGCTTGATGTGTCATAGCTTAATTGGTGCTTGTCTACAAAAAGGCAGACCTAAAGATATAAATAATCACCTGCTCATTGCCATTCTGTGTGTTGAGAAAGTGGAGTTTACCCAGCTAAATGACTTCCTACGTAAGTGTTATCTTCTCTCAACAGCTAAACATGACATTAGGCTAGGGCAGAGCACTAATATTGCTATGTAAAAGTTCACTAATGACATTTCCACAGTCATGGATAATGGCATGCTAATGGGGACTGTATTCATTTATTTGATTAAGATGTTTGACCTTCTGTACCACCTAATGCTGTGTAACAAGCTACAGAAATTGGGAGTCTCTCCTGTTGTATCAAGCTGGTTTACTATTTACCACTCCCATAGAAAGCAATTTGATGATATGGACAGGCATCTTCAGATGCTGCATTCACCCTAGAGGGTGTTCTGAAAGGGTCCTTACTAGAGAATTCAATGAAGGTAACTTTTGTTGCAAAGGTGGGGTGAACTTGGAAACTTTGTGCAATACAGAATGGGGGCAACATTTTCTGACTTTACCTCACCTTAGTGTGGCAAAGTTCTTTTTTTCTAAAAAAAAAGGCTTTTAAAATAAAGCACCTACCTCCATCCACTGTGGCATATTCTGCCCACTCTCTTGTACCACATAGACCCTTTTGAATAATGCACCCCCCTCTAGCACCTACCTCCCTCTTTCTTCTACAATCCTGGTGAAGTTTGTCAATTTCAATGTAATACCATATTCTGTAATTGATAGACTAGCCCTTCCCCAACACATACACACCTCACAACATCCACTACCACAACCATCCCATTCTCCATCCCCTGTCCCTAAGGTACAGTATACAGATAGCTAACACCCCCAACCTATCACCTTTCAGCATGCATTCTCCCTCCTCCCAAGCCCCATGAAGAACAGCCAAACTGCCACCAGAAATACATGTAAAGTAGGAAGCTGTCCTGGCATGGAATGACTGATTAATGATGTTCTCAACTAGAGTAATACCTGATTGGCCA
The DNA here is from genome assembly GCA_016271365.2 of Neoceratodus forsteri. Lineage (NCBI taxonomy): Eukaryota > Metazoa > Chordata > Ceratodontiformes > Ceratodontidae > Neoceratodus > Neoceratodus forsteri. The sequence goes on along the minus strand of CM028131.1, from coordinate 1,433,134,464 downwards.
CTTATCAGTCACGTATTCTCATTGGTGAGAACATAATAGTTAATTCATTCTGAAGCTGGACAATGAAGAGGGAGGGTGTCTCACTTGGTTGCTCCAATGCCAGATGTTTTTCCTCTTTTACAGGTCAGAAGAACTAAAATATCTTCATCATTTGGGATGGGGGAGAGGAAGGTGGATGCTAGAGGGTGGCATGGTGGGGGAACTTAATTGAAAAAGTTCTGAGTGGTGCTGGGTGGAACAGTGTTTTTTAACTGAATTTATTTTATTAAAGATTTTCGAGCACAGGGTATAACAATACATACAGTATAACAAACAATACAATCAACACTGTAGAGGTAGACAGGGTGTGACAATAAGAGGTTACACTATGCACTACAAAAATCCTGTTGGGCCGATTCAAAGTTCTACATTAGGAAGGACAGTACCATCGAAATAATTACAATTAGCTCATTATACTAACCCAGCATGGAGTTATGCTTACAACTTTATGAACCAAAGATTACTATTCAGCATAGTAATCCAATAGTATAATAACATTAGTAAAAGAAACCTTCAAGTATAAAAAGGTTCAAAAATACTGTGTTTCTAAGCTATTTGAAGAAAAGTATCCATCTCCTCTTATAGACAGAAAGATTGTGTCTTAAGCTGGCTACTGACTTTTCCATCTTTAAAACGGTCAAAATTTCTGCGTGCCATTTCTTGTTGGAAGGGTGTTGACTATCCGTACAGTGTCTTAAAATAATAAGTTTAGCTACTGCCGAAATTAGTGTTTTATGTTACCTCTGAGGGCCTATCAGTTGAGTAGCACCTATCCCCAGGAGACATAATTTGGGAATAAAGTCCTCCTGTAGTCCCAAAAGGGGATCCAAATGGGACTTGATTCCAAAACACCTGTATGTGTGGACAATCCCATAAAAGATGCTTAAGGGTACCCTCCTGGGTGTTACATTTCCACCAGTGGGAGTGGCTAACTTCCCAAGGCCAAACAAATGTTGTGGCGTGTAAGTAAGCAATAACCCACAATAAGATGTGCAGTTATTGGGGATTAATCAAAACCCTGGGTGCATTGTGAGGCTCGAGGCCAGGGTGTTAATTATTCCCCAATAAGTGCACACCCTGGAGTGGGTTATTGTGCTTATAACATGGGATGTCACCAGAGGTTAAAAAAAAATACAGGAATACATTATTACATCATGAAAACACAGGAACTTTTTCATGTGTTCTGCCACCAACACAAGTACTGTGTTTCTGAAAGGGTTGACCTCAGCTCAAAATGCAGTGCTGTGACAGCTAAACTTGGCCACACAACAGCTTGCCATCTGTCATCTGTTGTCCAATTATAAACAACAGCAACAAAGTAACCACATAGGAAACTTCTAAACAGTAACAAAAGCCAACCCACTGTTCTGTTGTTCAATTATAAACAACAGCAACAAGGTAACCACATAGGGAACTTCTAAATTTAGCAAATGCCAACCCACTGTTCTGGCTATGGTCCACAACTCTTACAGAGATGCACATCTCTCAGTCATGTTTCTGTAACTGTGTAAGAAACCTGATTTGGATGCAGCCAACAAATAATCAGGTAACAATTACAGGAAGGGAGTAAGTTCTCTGTTGCTGAGTCTTTGCCTTGCTGGTTGCCGTTTTGCTATGTGTTGCTGGCCCCCGTCACTCATACTTGCTCTCTTTCAATCAAGACAGCTGAGCAGAGATCACACAAAGGACAATGCATGATTGTCGGTTGACACAGTGCTCCCGGTCGCTCTCTGTGTCTCTCACAGTATCTGCTTACACGTGGGGGGAGACACAGAGAGAGAGAGAGAGAGAGAGATACAGTCAGATAACAGTGGAGTAAGACACATAATGACCAGACTGCTGTAAACTTCAATAACTTACATTGCTGCCACTCTGAGAACTACTACACATCACTCCAGCCACTTGACAACACAGACGGGACATTGCAGGATTTCTACATGACATGTCCTGTGGTCTGTGTTGCTGACTCACTCTCTCTCTCTCTCTCCCTGTTGTGGCATGGATTGGCAGTGACAGGTAGCAATTAAGTGACTGGGCAGGGGGGACTGCAAATGTCCTGGTCAGTCTGTGTGTCACGCTCCTCGTATGGGGATGCCACAGAAGACTCACTGCAGGCAAGCGGAGAACTGCTGCACAAGAGGCAAACCGGGCTGGACACACTGTCAGAGAGACTGCGGCTGTGGGGCAAGGAAGAGCAGAAATAGGGACTTCTTCTGTGCCATTGCAACAGAAATCGGAGCCTCCATAACTGGTGTGATGACTGTGCAGCTATGACTGAAGGGGTGATCAGGTAATGACAGGAACTGCGGTGGGGAAGGGGTGACCATAGCAATGGATCTGCTGCTTTCTCTTTGTGTCTCCTGCTCATCAACCCGGGTCCAAAGTGCCACTGCTGCAGCAGTCAGACGGCCCACAGGTGGTGAGCAGGGGACACACAGACAAAGCAGCAGCTCCATTACTATGGCCAATCCCCCCATTACCTGATCCCCCCTTTAGTCACAGCCACACAGTCATCACAGCAGTTGTGCAGGGTCCCGTTTCTGTTGTGATGCCACACAGCTAGTCCCTATGACTGATATACTTGGGGGTACATGAAGCACTATGTAGGTGGAGGTCAGCGGGGTGGGTGGGTGGATATTTACATAGTGGGGAGGGCAAACTACCAATACAGAGAGACCCACACTTGGCCCAAATGTGCTGCATGGTATCTCATGGCATTTGCATTGCCTTGTAGCAGATGCAGGATCACATAGTTGAAGGGTAATATGCTTCAATCAGGAAAAAACGCACACCGGGCACATAGCTGCAGCTCTCTCTCACTTAGCGAGACATTTACATGGCTGCTCGTCAGGGATGTATTGCTCAGGAATAATGAGTGTGCTCTAGCACATGATCTGCCAAGGGAGCCTGAGCATCACAAAGTGTGCAGTTATCAGATATTAATGTATGGTCAGCTGATAGCTGTCTGCCAATCAGCTGACTGCATTACTCATCCCCATGTTATAATAAGCATTATGCAACATCTCGTACTGCATTAGCTGCAGTTTATCTAGTTTAATATATCTGTGGACATAGTCCCAGGGAGATGAAGTCATAAGAAATGATGAATATTCTGAGAATTCTCCTCCCAATAAACACATCTCAGCTGAGACCCTGCCCCCAGAACATCCCTTAAAGCTTTATATAGAACAGAAATAGCATGTGGTTGAGTCACACACAGGGCTAGATTCCAGTAAGTCACACCATCTGAAAGGTGCCATGGATGTGGGCCCAAAAATCCTTGTATAGAGTATGTAATTTGAAAATCCTATGGAACTCTTCAAATGTAATAAAATGGCCCTCCCTTATGAGGTTTATTTATTTTATTTATTTATTGGAACATCAGCTTACAACCTTTGAACCAGGGGCTCATTTACAAAGGTACCTTGTCACAGAGAGAACAAAACAGTGCAAACAACATTTTTACAATAAAACAAAGTTCAAAAAATTTGAAGGAACATGAAGACATAGGACAGATAAAAATTTAGTATTACAGGAATTGGCAATGCACATGTCAGTTCAGAGTGGTTTGAACAGTTACAATTAGTATTACAGGATTGGCAGTGCAAAGCACATGTCGGTTCAGAGTAGTTTGAACAGTTACAATTTAGTATTACAAGATTGGCAGTGCACAAGTAGGTATAGCAAAATTTGTACAGTAAGCTAACAGTGGTGGAAACTAAGCAGAAGTAATCATTGTAGAGACGTGGGGAGAAGTGAATAGGATCAAAGATTGTGATAAGCAATGGGTTAGTGCAGCCACTCGGGGAGTTTTGTCAGAGCAATTGAGCTGGAGTAAACTTAGTAGGCAGCCACAGCTGCGCATAGTAAGTAGGTGATTTCGAAGGGTGGTTTTGAAACGAGAGATCGTGGAAGCATCAGTGATACTGGGAGGGAGGGTGTTATACCAGGAAGGGGCTCTGTAAGAGTATGCCCTTTGCCCTTGCGAGGTTCTTGCCCTCGGTACTAACAGTGCAGTTTTGCAGGAGGTTTGGGTATGCACTAGTGAGTTTGCTGGGTGGATAGAGGCAGTCAAACCTGGGGGGAATAGTCCAAGGAGAGTCTTTTTAGTTAGGAGGCAGGTTTGGTATCTAAGACGTTCATCTAGATTGAGCAGATTACCTAGGGTGTATAAATGACAGGCATGAGTTAGTCTAGGTGCCCGGTAATTAGCCTACATGCCTTATTTAAGGTGAGGCGGAGCTTATTTAGGGAGGTCTGGTCAGCAGCCCCATAAACTGGCAAGCCATAATCTACTAGGGATAGTATAGAGGATGTGACTGTGAGTTGGAGGGCATCGGGGGAGACAGTTTTTATGGTGGTAAAGGATACCCAGCTGAATGTTGGAGGCTGAGGCAAGGGCAGAGATATGGGCATGAAATGGGAGAGCAGGGTCGAAGGATATCCCTAGGTACTTGTACAAGTAGACTTGCTCGAGTGAGAACTTGGAACTGACAAGGACCTGAAGTGGAAAATTACTAGCTTTATTTTGGGGGTGGGCAAAGATCATGGTTTTAGTTTAGATTTATTACGAGTCTATGCTCTTTGAACCAGGGTGATAGGGTTACGGTCTGAGGCAAAGACAATGGCACCATCTGCATAAAGTAAGAGGTTACCAGTACATTCACCTGGCAGGGAATTGAGATAAAGAGAGAAGAGCAAGGGCCCAAGAATGGAGCCCTGATGGACACCAGAGTGGATAGGACAGGCACTGGAGAGTGTCCCATTAATTTTAACACACTGTGAGCAGGCAGACAAGTAGCTGGAGCACCAGGAGACTGGCCCAGCTGCAAAGCAAGTGTGGCTGAGGGCATCCAGCAGGAGGGGTTGGGGGACAGTGTCAAAGGCTTTTGATAAATCAATGAACACTGCACCCGCTAGAGAGCCGGAGTCCAGAGAGGAGTGAAGAAAATTAGAGAACTCAAGGAGGGTGGTGTTGGTGCTGTGGCCTGCACGGAAACTGTGCTGTTCTGGGCAGAGGATGCTGTATTTTGCTAGATACTCTGAGATTTGGGAGGACACAACTTTTTCTAAGGCCTTTGAGAGAGGAAAGAGGATAGAGATTGGCTGATAATTACCTGAAAGAGACCTATCACCACCCTTATGTATGGGGGTGACTGTGGCAATTTTCCAGGCAGAGGGAAATTGCCCCAGGCAAAGAGATTTGTTGAAGAGGCTTGTGGTAGGGGAAATAACTAGATCCAGAACCTGACAGAGAAGATTGGGATCAAGGGAGTCACTGCCAATAGTATTGCTCTTTAAGGCCTTGATTAGGTAAGGTCTGACTTCACGGGCAGTAACCCGGTGTAAGTGAAACCAAGGGCGTATGAGAATAGGGTCAGGTAGGAAGGGGGGTCAAAGAATTGCTTGGGAGAACAGGGCTAAGGTCAATGAAGGATTTGTTGAGGTAGTTGGCAATGTGGGCTGGGTCTGTGGAGTTAGAGCCATCAATGTTGATTTGGGAGGGTGGGGGACATGTGCCCCATTCAGTTGTTTGATATTGTCCCAGAAGGTCCTGTCATTCCCCAGGATGAGGGTGAGGCCTGATAGTGATCAGCCTTAGTCCTGCGGATGGCCCAGGTACATTTGTTCGGGCAGCTGCATAAGCCTGCCTGTCAGCAGGGCGGCCAGTTTTCATGGCAATGTGCCATAGGTTATCCCTGTTCTTAAGTTGGTGCAGGGGTAACCTAGGGGCATGCCGTACTTTTGGACAGTGCAGTTAGTGGTGTAAAAGAAATCGTGGGCTTTGTTAAAGGTTTGGGTAAAAGGTTAGAGGCATTATCAATTCGGGGGTATTGTATGGGAGACCAGTCAATTTGGGCTAGGAGTTGTAAGGCCTTTCAGCCCACCTGGTCTAGCATATCACAGGGGTGGACTGCACTGTGGATTTGGGTAAGGAGGTTGACCAATGGAAGAGAATAGGGGAGTGGTCACTAAGTTCATCAGGAAGGACTTGGATATTGCAGATTTGGTTAGGACGGTTGGTGAGGACCACATCAAGAAGTGTGCTTGTGCCCATTCTAGGATTCACTCTAGTTGGTTGGGTAGTGAGTTGTGTTAGGTCAATAGATGCAAAGGTGTCATGGGTAGCAGAAGATGAGGGGCTAAGCCAGTAAATATTTAGATTACCCACAAAGATTTGATCAGAGGAATGGGGTAGGGAGGTAAGGTAATCGATTAGTGGAACCAGAGCCAGCGCTTGATTTTTTGGAGGTATGTAGGTGGTATTCAGATAGAGGGAACCCCTTGAAGGATCAGGGGTCAGTTTTAGGGTTAGGGCCTGAGCCCTGAAATCAAGGAAAGGGGCTGGGAGGGCTAGTCCTATGAGTGAGTCTTTGATATAGATAGCACAGCCCCCACCTCGTCTACCAAGACGGTCCTCTCGATAAAGGAAGTAGCCCGGGAGCTAGACCAGGCAGTCAGGGGTAGATTCTGACAGCCAGGTTTCCACTATAGAAATAACGTCAGGTTTATGGACTGTAACCCAACACTGGAGTGAGTCGAATTTTTTAAGAGGCTACAGATGTTCATAGATGCAACATGAAGCCCAGGAGATTCAACAGATGAGCTATTGTGGGCAGGGCCTGGGTTGGGATGTGTATTTCCTGACAGGAGTAGAAGGATAAGAACAGCCCTGGACAGGGGGTGGTGGAAGGTGTATTTACGCTGGGTAGGATAGGAGGAGTAGTGGAGTTTCAGGACGCAGGGGGGAGGCAGGGGGGCACAAGCTGGGAAGGCTAGAACAATAAGTCACCAGTAGGAGCATTTTGGGGAAGCAGGGTAGTGTCTAGGTGGAGGGTGTGGTGGGCTAGAGCACATAGGGAGAGTAGCGAAGGAAGGTGGCAGCACAGAAACCCAGTAGGAGGGTAGAGTAAGAGGGCAAATGGGAACACTAGGCTGGTGAAACTGCGGAGTTGTAGGGACACCAGGGTCAGATGGTGGCCTCTGGAGGAGGAGAGAGAGAGAGAGAGAGAGAGAGGCAAGTCAGTAGGAGTTAAGCAGGCATTTTCAGGGGAGGTTTGCAGGCAAGTAATAGGAAATGAGAGAAGAGGGTAAGCAGCCTACCGATAAGCATTAGTGCCACTTTGGTACAGGGGTAGTGGCCCCATCTCTGGTGTGCAAGGTGCCAGGTTCAAAACTCACCAGGGATAATAGGGGATAGCTCAGGGTAGGGCCGTTATCCATGGTCCAGGAGCAGCCCACCAGCAATGTGAGGGCCCAAAACTGGGGTGATAAATAGTGACTCCTATTGGCCAATATAGCTGTAGGCTAGTGTGGAGTAGGGGGTCTCAGGTGCCCAGAGGTTACAGGGTAGGGGGAGAACAGTGTGTGCAGTATAGTGGGGGCCAGGTGATAGGAGAGGAGAGAGAATGGGGTGGTTAGATAGGAGAGGAGAGAGTGGGATAGGTGGGTAAAGAAGACACAGGGATAGAGTGGGGGTTAGCTGGGCAGGATGCTTAACAGCAGAGAGCACAGTGACCTCTAGTGACTAGCAGGTATAACCTGCAAATGGGAAAGTGGGGACTTAGTATTTCGGCCACCAGGAAGTGATGTAATGGGGGTGGACCAATAAATTGAGGGCCGCCCCTGGGTGGGTGGCTGGGGCGGGCGGGGCAGACAACACACAGTGTCGTCGGGCTAGCACCACATAGCAGTATTCCAGTGTAAGGAGCAGAGGTAAGCCTTTACCTCAGAGCGTCTTGGGCCTGTGCGGTTGACCTGGTCAGCTCCAGGAGGGAGCAGGAGTGAATCTATGCTGCCGCGGCCCAGTGTGCTTGGGGGGGGGGGTTCAGGCCTATAAGGAGCACAAAGGAACCAGAATTAGTATGCAGCGGGAAGGGTTCTTTCACAATCAGACACTGTTCTGCGCATGCATGGGCTATGTCCCGATTAAGCCCCAACTGCGCATGTGCAGGACTACCTATGCAAGTCTGCCTGTGACAAAAGGGATAGGGGAATAGATTTATTGGCAATTCTCATATTAGGCTTAAGACAGAAAGACTATAAATGCCTAGACAAATGCCTGAAGTTGGCAAGGACTTCAAGGGCCACTGGTAGAGAAACTGGGGTGAGTAAGGTGCATCAAGATGTCATAAGCATGGGGTACAATAGAAATTCCAGAAATCTGTCTATGCTGTATAAAGTGTCTGGTAAGGGGTTCCAGAAATAACAAACAATAAAGAGGACAGGGGACACCCTTGCCTCATACCTCTGCATAAGTTGAAGGCATCAAAGGACCCCATTACAGTATATATGCCCCATAGGAGCAGAGTATAGTAGTCTGATCCACTTAACAAATTCTTCCAGGATCCCAAAAGTATGAAATAAAAAAGGCTACAAGACACAGTCAAAAGCTTTTTCGACATCCAGGGAGACCAGCACTGCAGGGGTGCTGGACCCCCTGGAGGCTGAAATTAAATGACAATTTTTCACAAATGGTCCAAATCTAAGTGGCCCTGCATAAAACTAGTCTGTTCCTGACAATTAATGGCTGCCAAATATGTACCAGTCTATTCACCAAAATATGTGAAAAGATCTTCACATCTACATTCAATAATGAGATTGACCTGTAGTTACCTACCTCCAAGGGATCTTTACCGGGCTTAGGGATTAGGGTGATAAAAGTTTCTAAAAAATCTTGGGGGGAAGGTGTTATTTTGATAGCAATAATTATAAAACTCTGCCAGGTGAAGATACCAACTCCGTGTTTAATGTTGAATTAGAATTTGGTGAAAAACCAACGGGGCCTGGAGATTTATCAAGAATAAGGGAAGAGATGGCTCTGTTCACTTCTGAGACCTGGATTGGGGTGACCAGGATATGTGCCAATGCAGGGTCTAGATGAGGAAGGTTGGCAGTGATTAAATAATCCCGAATTTGAGCCTCCAGCTCCAGTGGATCCGTCTCCACTTCATACAGCTGCACACAGTACTGTTTAAATTCCACTGCAATTTCCCTAGAGGTCACCAAAACTAGATTTTCTGGACTAGATCTGATACACTCTATGAATCGAGCCATTTCAAATTGCTTAAGTCACATAGCTAATAGTTTACTAGCCTTCGCACCATACATCTCATAATTTAAACGGGAGTGGAATAGAGCATACAGGTACTCCTCCTATTCTCTATTCAATTCAGCATAAGCAGCTCTGTCTTGATTAGGGTGTGTCTAATCATTTTCTGGAGAACCTGAGTTAATGTTCTTTTCCAGACAGTGAATAGATTGTAGCAATTCCTGCACCTTTTTATCCCTACTCTTTTTCTGGGTGGAACAGATTTTGACAATGAGTAGGGTGAATTAAACATAAACAGCAGGGTTTTTAAAACATGAACATGGTGGCACAAAGTTGGGGTAATGTTGGGAAACCTTGCCATGCTACACATAGTAAAAGTTCCCAACTTCTCACCACCTATGCCAATGAAGTTTAGTTTTTCTGCATCTCTTCCTGTAGTGCATTTCAAGACTGGCTTAAAGTAACTGCATCACGACGCACATTTTCCCAAATCTGCAGTGGATGTCATAATTAATCCACAGCAGTTGCATCATCACACATTATACCTGAACTGAAGTGGAGTTTTTCAGCATGCATATTGTACCAAACCCCTTGTAGGTACACCTTTTAAAACACATTTTATTGAAGATCTAAAAGCTGCCTCTTATGTATCCATGAGGTAGGGTGTTAACTCAATGATTAGTAAAAATTTATTTAAAAAATATCTATGATTGCTAAAATTATGAATAAAACAAACTGAGCTTGGAAAAAGGTCCCTGCACATGCACAGTTGGTGCTTTTCATGCTTTGCACAGCATTTTGAAAGCCTTTTTACCACATAGTCAGGTTTTCACCAGTAACCACTGCGTGTCCCATATTGGAAGCCTCATTCTGTATGGAGCAAAGTTGTTTGCTCTGGAATACAAAGACACCCTAGACATACATTTAAATGAGAGGCAATCTCATGAATATGTGTACATTGGGATAATAGAAGCTTTTTTGATGTGCTAGTAGCCTGTTGCTGGAGCAATACTAATTAATATGTGCAAAAAACAGCTTTTAATAAGAGCATAAATTAAGCACCACCTTCTGCTCATCTCATCCTAGTTGGTGATGGTAATGGGTGCTTTGCATTGCATGAACCCTCCAACTCTGTATATCCCTCACATCCTATGCTCCCCAAGTCCCATTACCAGATATTCTAAAACAAATAAGGTCCCACTGACATATAGGCCCAGATTTTCAAACTGCGCCATTCTGAGGCGCAAGCCCCTGCGCTGCTCAAAATAGTTGCGCAGGGGTGTGGCCGGGGTGATATTCAAAGGAGTTAAGCTGTTGAGCAACTCCTTTGAATATCTCCTCAGCACACACTTGCGCATGGCGCATGGAACTTGGCGCCACCGTAGTGCCAGAGTTGAGCATTAACTTGTGGTGGCGCAAGTACCATTTGAGCCATGCTCAAATTTCCGATATTCAAAGGTGACATGCAAATGGGGCCATAATTTATGCAAGGCGCGGGGGGCCATTGCATCTATTATAGCCCCATTGCATGCCATTTGCATGTAGGTCTCGCCGATCCCCAAGGACTTGCTCCTGGCCACCCTGCCAGGCAGCAGCCGTCGGGGACAGGCGCACAATGCGGCCCGATCGCGGGCATCACAGTTACATGAAACCCCCACCGAACCCACAGCCCGATCGCGGGCAGTACAGAGTACATGAACCCCCACCCATCCCACAGCCGATCGTGGGCAGAGCGATATGAACCCCCAGTGCCCGATCGCGGGCAAATGTAACCCTCCCCCAACCCGAATATCTCCCTGGTGGTCCAGTGGACGTAAAGCCCGATCGCGGGCAGAATGTCACATCACAACCCCCAAACATCTCCCTGGTGTCTAGTGTCCCCCACCCACGAAGCCCCTCACCCGCTCCCCCCCGCGGCGGCGGCGACAGCATCCACCCGCCTGCCGCCCGCGCCCGCCGACTGACTGTCGGTGGGGCTGCCGCCCAGTGGTGCAGACTACAGCCAATGGCATACAGCCCATACCGTACGACAGTCAGATTTGTGATGTTCATTCACAGTCACAACTATCATGTGATATAATGTTACTACAAGTAAGGGACTGAAGATAAGTCACAGTATGGTTTTCGAAAAAACAGATCTTGTCTAACAAGCAATATGGTATTCTATGAATGTATAAGTAAACGTTATGGAAAACAACAAAGCTATGGATGTAATCTTTCTTGATCTTTGCAAAGCATTTGACAAAGTGCCACATGGACTCCTAATAGAGAAAATGGATACACTTGGTATTGATAACCAAATCATAAAATGGGTGGAAGAATGGTTAAAAAATTGTACCTAATGTGTTCGCATAAGAGGACACGTTTCAGGAATGAGGACAGTGACGAGTGGGGTACCCCAAGGATCGGTTTTGGGACTGATTCTTTTTGACATATTTATAACTGATATTACATTAAATCTAAATAGCTTAGCTATAAAATTTGCTGATGATACTAAATTAACAGCCCAGGTTGATACTATGGAAGAGTACCAAAAGCTTGTAAATGACCTAAAAAATTTGAAATATGGGCTGATAAAAATCAAATGACTTTTTAGTACCGATAAGTGTGTTGTTATGCATTTTGGGAAAAATAATCTGCATTATGAAGACACACTAAAAGATCAAGGAATAAAAACTGAAAACCAACAAAAAGACTTAGGTGTAATAACAGATTCTGATCTAACATTCCAAGCACATTATAACAGTATTATTAACAAAACAAACAGGTTAATAGGTTGCATAAAAAGAAACTTTGCCTCTAGATACAGAAAATGTATTATTACACTGTATAGGGCCTATGTGAGGCCTCATTTGGACTATTGCTCTCCTTTGTGGAACCCATACTTGAGGAGGGATGTAAATAGGATGGAGGGGGTTCAGCGGAGAGTTACCAAAATGGTGGAAGACATATCAAGTATGAGTTATGAACAAAGACTGGAGGAGCTGGAGATGTATTCCCTGGAGCAGAGAAGAAAAAGAGGAGATGTACTTTTTATGCATAAAATATATAAGGAGGAAGAGTTACTTATACAATTAAACCTATCATACAATAAACACAAATGTAATTTAAGAAGTCATAGATATCAGCTATCTCTAGCGTACCCTAAAAATAATAAAAGGAGATTTTACTATACTCAGAGAATAACTACCTTGTGGAATTCACTACCCAGTTTTTTGCTAGAGAACACTGATCATACAATCTTCAAACATAAACTTGATTCAATCCTGTTAAGATAAACATGGAACATACCAGCTTGGCTGGAGACATACTTATATGGACCTTAGCTTTCTGTATGTCTATATCTCCTAGTATAACTCCTACTATTAATCCATCTGTCTGATGCATGCAAGGCTCAACAATATTATGGCTCCAGGGCTCAGCCCTTAAACTGACAGTCTTGCTCTTCCCCATGAAGTCTGCATCTTAAGAGTGGGGCCCTTCTATTTCTGCCTTTTAGGTGAGAATGTCCTATGCTCAGGGGGAAGCTTTAGCCATGCTGATCGACTTTGTGGTGCCTCTTGATGTAGCATTGACTACTTCTGCTGGTGGAGGGTGGGGCCTCTACATCCAAAGGGTCTCATTTAACTTTGCAGGCAGTGTTAGCAGCATCTTCAAATGCTATTCCCCATACAGCTGCCTAAGGTTCACTTTGTCTCCACCTACTTCCCTACCTATGCTCCTCAAAGGTGAAGATCATGCATCTCCAAATTCTGGTCCCTCAAGGTCTCCTCATATGTCTTGCCACTCAAAGATTCAGCTTCCTCTCTAGGCTGCCTTGTGTGGAGGCTTGGTGAGTGCCTTTTAGCAGTTGCTGCTCTCCTTCTCCTGTTTTGGGGATTGGGGTAAGCCTCAGTGCAGGGCACCTGCTTTAGCTGAGAGTTCACGCATGGTACCCCCATGACTTTCTTGTTAGAGGGATAGAGTGACAGCATGCCCTTAAAAATCCTCCCCTGAATTGGGTCTGTAACTTGCAGTAGCTGAGCCATCAGTAATTTATCCCAATCCTGCAGGGAAGGTAACCAAGACCTTGGATCCCCAGAGGTTTTCATCTCATATGGTTTTTTCCTCTCCTCTGTGCCAAAGGTCATAAAACTTAGGTAGTCTTAACAGCAGGCAGCTTTTCACTGTGAGCTTGGGTTGGATGGTGGCCCTCCTCTCATTTGCTGTTCCCTCTCTCCTTACAGAAGTCATGCCTCATCTGTTATCTGTCCCAATATTTGTCAGTCATTGTTAGATTCAGTATATGTCTGCTTCCAGTCATTACTCATTGTTGTCTCTCCTTCCACAAACAAGATCTGTGTCGCTTCTTGCTGCTCAGTACATTTTTTTTGCGGGGGGGGGTTCCTCCCTAAGGTACCTTTAGCCTAAAGGAATTAATTCTTATGGCACCTCTGGGGGTTGAACCCTTGTCAAGAGGGTTTCTTTGCTTTCAAAGTAACCTGACCGGGTGGTCATTCCCCATGGAACATAGAGTGTAAATGGCCAAAGTTTTCCTATTGCAGTCATCAACATATTCATTCAAATAACTGCAGACTATCAACAAAGGTGCAGAAGCACAACTTCTCACTAAGTTGTGCAAGCACATTGAACCCTTTTTCAGCCTTTTAGAATAATTAAATCACCAAACTGACATTGCCCAATTTTCTGTATACAGAGATCCTGGGCCTGAGAACCTGCATACCAAATTTCAGGTTGTTTAATCCAGGAATGGCCACAGTGTTAAGGAGATAGTAGCACCAAAACTAGTAGTCAGAAACAGTTTTCTTTGTAATTTTTAAAGGAAACTTTTTATTTCTGAAGCAATTATCTTTTTCAGGTGGCTCATTAGAAGATTCTGTACCTGTCAACACTGGGTGTGATGTGAAGATCAGTATTTTACCCAGACGCTGAGATTATCTTCTTCTATTACTCTTCATACCTTATCAACAGTGAGACCTCACATATTGTTACACAACAAGTGACCAGCCTTGCAGGAGATGATTGACTCCTCTTGGAGAGTTGTGATTTTGCAGACGGTGAGATCATAGGGATGATGATATAAGATGAGAAATACAAGTAACTATCTCAGCCTCCAGTCAGAGTGTTGTGCCACACATCACACCAAGCATTGTCAGGTAGAGCATTTTCTAATTATCAAAAGGGAAAAGAAAAAAATGCTTTGCATATAAAGGTAATAGTTCACTGCTTTTGAAAGTTAATATTTATTTCAGGCAGCAAACTGGGGGCTAGATTTGCAAATGCTGCAGGAACTAAGTCCCACATTGCAGTCCCAGCTGCAGGACAAAATCTCCGCACCTGTAGAAATTTGTATTTTCAGCCGGTGCAACTATGGGGGATGTTACACCTGTTCTCACCAGGAACAATATTTCCTCACAGCTGTGATTGAAAAATGGCCACACGCTGCCATAAATCATGAAACTGGATGCAAACTGGCTCCACTGTTGAAATTACCATAGCTGCAGGGAAAAACTGCAACTCAGCAAGTGGAGACCCACTTGTGCCAATTTTTTCCCCGCAGCTGCGGTAGTTACGGCTTTGAAAATCTCACCCTAGATCTTTAAGGTCCAGAAACTAGGATTAAAATAGAAGTGCATTCTCAGCCCTAACCATACTGGCCTTGTTGTGCCATTATAATATATTGTAAGAACAACAAATACTGATTACTTGGGACCCTAAGTACAAATATGGATTAGTATTTAGCTGATTGATTCACATACCACAAATTAGAAACAGTTTTAATGTGCTGTGAATGTAATTCAGGACACTGGTTATTCTTTCTCTATTCTAAAACAGCCAAGAAATCATTAACTTTCTGAGCATGAATTAGTTCCCAATGGGCAATTAAAGACATTGTGGATGTGAGATTAGCTTTTCATGGAATCTATCCTTTACATTGTCTAAGGTATTAAATAAATAGAAAAATACTGGAGGACGCTTAGTAGTGACTCAGTCCTCTTGTACATTACTAAAATATTATCTTTGGCTATGTACTGAAGTCCTGCTTTGGATAGGAACCCATGGTACTGTATTTTGGCTCACAGTTGAGCTGTCAGCTATGCTGTACTGATCAATATGTGATTTCTATGAGCTTGGGCTTCTTATTATGGCCTGGTTTAAAACCTTGTCATTTCAAAATACTCACAAAATTATGGTTATACAGTCATGTTTATCAAAAAAAAAAATAACTCATGTGAGACAATTTCAAATTATTGGAGTCTTCTATTCTGCTCTTCCAATAGCCCGGGCTAGTTACTGTGGGTGTTAGACCAGCCCTCAGCCACTGAATTAACATTTTTAGCCTTTATCATTTGGATCAGTTCTAACTTAATGTAAAATTGTTTCACTCACTATCTGTCTGTAAGTAAAGAATCAAACACAATTAATGTGTTTGCCACTCAAGAGAACCTAAGTGTGGGAAGACTGAGCAAGAGCATTGTGCATGTTATCTTGGACTTTCAGATAACTGCTGGGAAGAGTGATATACAGGCTGTCGCAGCCAAGCAGAATAATCCTTATCTTGCATTCCCATACTAATGTCCACATCCAAGTTGCATCACTGCTATATCTTAACTCACAGATGTCCATGGGACTTATTCCTAAAAGCAGATCTCAGTTATGTGACTTGGGTGTGAATTTATGGACAACTGCCATGCACTATTTATGTAAGGGTTCAGTACACAGCGAAGAACCCTCAGCTATCTTCTAAATGCAGATGCTACACATTTAAGCTGTTTATACATTCATGTTTAGCTTAAAAGTTACAATAGCTGTACAATTTGCTGATGAGAAACAACAAAGTTGCAAACTCTGAGTGCTGTTTTTTTAATGATAATTTAATTTTTACAAATATGTTTCCGTATATCAAGAATTTTTTATAATTTCTTAATCACTAATAAAAATATAACATGAATGTCAACAGAAAACGTTTGTATCAGTTACCCATTATTTGCTTTCTCTATTCTGGATAATTCTTGAGCAAGACCAATGTTTTATTGGTTAAAATGTCAATTCTAACTTTATTTTCCATTTTCCATTTTCAGTGTGTATTTAATTGAAACATTATTGGGTTTGTTTGCTGCCAACAAACTAATGCAACACTCTGTTTTTGTTCTTGTTTGTTTTAAACAGTCACATTGGGATTCTATTTCATCATCTGTTCCCTCAAATCACCAGAAAATATTAAAATCATAATAAACTTTAGCTAGATGTTCTGTCTCATCCTCTTGCCCAGTCTAGCACAAAACCATAACTTGCAATAGCTATCAACTGCCATTTCCAAGTGACATTATTCTACTTTTTAAATTATCTTAGTATGTTAGAGGACAGTGATAGTTACCCCTAATGAGAATATTTAAGATTTCACTTGGGTAACCTGTCTCATTCAATTGATTCCTGTCTCATAACAGGTGAATGGGGATTACGTCTCTCAGTTATCACTGTATGTCATATGTTGGTTGTGACAGTAGAAGCACATGCTACTAGGTATTGTACAATATAACAAAGATAGACTTAAACATTTAAAATACCTTTAAAAATTCTAAACATTTCCAACACCAGCTGTGGTTTTACTTTTGTCAAATTAAAACCATTGTTTCAAACTTTGCATTATGGGTTTATACTTTGACTAAATCAATACATACAACACAATATTAAGTCAACAATATAAAATAAAATCATTTGAATTGCTCAAGATGGCGCAGATAGTATTAAATAAAAAAAAAAAAAAATAAATAAATAAAACACTCCTATTGATTTTGGAAGCCATACATTCCTTCTTTGCATAGTACTGTTTTCTAATAGCCTGGTATATTGCATAAAGCAGTAAATAAAACTTAGGGAAGCAATCAGAAATGTCCTATGCTCAAAAAGGTCTGCTAGTTACTTATAGGAACTTGATATACCTCTTTAACAACAACAGATACTATGGTACTGTAATAAAATAAATCAGCATTTCCCTTACCCAAAATATGCCATTTCTGCTGGTTTAGCAGTAGTGCTTTCTTCTGTCACAGAAGATGATTTTACGCCTTTACCTTTCTCTCTTAACCTCTTTCCAAAAGTGAGTCAGAGCTCCTAGTTCTATACAGTTTTAAAAATATTCCTACAAGTACCACACAGCTTGCCAAACTATTCTCAGTGCACATGCACTCTAACAGCCATGCATGAAAATTAGCAGACTGATATATCTACTGCTTCACATGGTATTTAATTTTTTTGTGTTTCCTTTTTTAAAATCAGCTTTGATTTTATCAAAATGTCACCGCACCCCAACTGTGCTTACTTGCATTGCTGTCATACAACCAATGTTGGATCTTTTATTTATTTGTTTGTTTGTCTTAAACAAGAAAATACTTATTGAAAATAATAAACCAGATATAATCATATTCAGAAATGAATGGGTAATTCTTTCACAGCTACAATTTATAACAAAAAAAACCCAGATACAGTCAACACAAGCAACTATGTCCCTTTAATCTTTGGAGAAGTGGGACGTACTTGTCAATAAATAGCTTTCCTGAACTGATTAAATGCTGACACCACAAGACAAGCCATTTATCAATGTAACACAGAGTTTGTTTTTGCAATAACTGTATCTGCCTTACCCAGACATTATTGCTATTATGCTACATTTGACCTGAAATGTGGATGGAGTTCAAAGTTGCATTTATTTTCTTATTATATTTTCACATGGCTCCCCTTCCCCAACACACATATATGGACTACTGGTTCTAGTGGTGCCATGGCCATGAGCATGTCAAGCACTCTCCTGCAATACATTGCCAAGTCCTTCTTATTACTCAACTGTAGAGGATACTGGAGTGCAATATGGCACAACCCTCTTTGGAAAGGGAACAAATTACATCATTGTTGCCCCCCCAGTTGACACAGTAAGCTGAGATGTTAGAAGTTGCTCCTTAAGCCAGGTCAGCCACATGACAGTACCACACACACTGCTGCAGAGCCACTGAACCAGCCTTTTAGAATATTTCAATGTATTCCTCATTAGTATAATTTATTTATCCAGTATGACATAGCTGAGGTGCAACATCTAATTTTAATTGAGTCTTGTTTCTACCCCATGTTATTACAGGGAAGTAATAAAGTACAAGAAGTTAAAATGACTTGTTCAAGGTAATGTAATGAGTAGGATGGCTTTTGGTTGAATTTTGAGTCTGTGTCAATTGTCTGCCCTGACCTCTAGGTTAAACTATTTTAAATATTTGCAGGAACAAAATGAATAAAAATGAGTAGCGGACAACCTTGGTGAATTAATTGTAAAATAAGAGTTGATCTACCTAATTATTATTGAATGAGTTCTGAATTATTGTTTGCTATTGGGGAAAAGTTAAGCTAACTAATACATTTTAAATTCCCTAGGTAACTACTGTACACTGTTTCTTAGGCAACATTTAAACTGCTAAAATCCAGCATTTATTGAAACTACACTGAAATACATGTATTTACTGCTGATGGAAATTTGCATTGGAACAATAGAAATGTGTCATGCTGGCATACTTCACTTGGCAAATTATTTTGCAAAGTTTGTAAACTTTGCAAAATATGAATTGCTGACATCACTATGTTTTTCTGCAGGTGAAGTAACACTTTTTCCAGCAAAATCATACAAATTCACTGTGAAAGTTGCCACTTTGCAATGACTTTGCCAGAAAAAGTGCCACTTCACCAGGAAAAACCATCACCAAGAGGCAAAGTGTGAAGTTGGTGCTGGAGATGAGAAGTTTGCAAAGATTTCTGAAGGCAGGGTTTGCTCACTTTGCACCAACTTCACCTGCCACATTTTAACTTTGCAGCATCTCTGAGGAGCAATAGTACATGACAGGGTGTTGGTTCATTCTTATATTATAGACACCCCACTTGTGTTTGCTGTGACATAAGACTGCCATCTTTGTACTACAGAGAACACACAAACGGAGTGGCTACCCAGTTAGAATAGCACTACACGAATAGCAACAGACTACAGAGTGCTAGTTTGTGTAGCGCTAGCACAGACAGCAAAGAGGGGATCTGCAGCGCTTTCTATAAGTGCTCCTCAGGTCTCTGTCCATGGTGCTCACCACAACCAAGAGCACCAGGATCCAGGAGGCTGGCCGAGCTGCTCCTGTGGCATGGAGGGCTAGGGTATAGAGCAACTCAAGCAGTGGCAGTGGAGACTAGGGTTCTAATCCTGGTTTCCAACATTTCTGTGCACTCAGGACTTTGTTTCTTTGACACGGGGCTGTGGAAACAGTATTCCATGGCCCCACATATTTTACCATTCCCTGTGATCATCTCCCCCAGAGTGAGAATCCTTCAGTCTGTTGGGTGCGGGGGCAGAGCCCTCATGTCGGGGGGGGGGGTGGAGCCTCCCGCAAAAATAAAACTGACAGCATTATTGCTGTGTTATTGTTTGTTGCCAATGGAATGCCTACAGTAGATCTCATTATAAGTCTAATTGATTATTTATGTAGCAAACTTGCTTGTTGATTGGCTTCTGTACGAACATTAATTTCTTTAAAAAATGCCTGATATAGCTCACAGCTGCATGGCCTATGCTTATCTAAATCGTATTTTTAAACCTGTTTTTCTTATTTTACTAATTTGACTTATTTCAGCAACACCCACACTATTGGGTATTTGCATGGATTAACACCCAGACTTGGGTTAGTGATCCTCAGTACATCAACACCCCCATCTGGGCATTAATCACCAGGAAATACCTGCTTTTTCAAGCCTTATTGCTTAAATGAATGCAGTAGCCGGAAGTGTGTTAATTCATTTACAGAATGGCTTGGTAATAAAATGACATGGTAAATACATATAAAGAAGTTTATATATACAGTAAGGTACTTTTGAATGATGTGATGTTTGCTTAAATTATGTTAATTTACATACCGGGGGCTAGATTTATGAAATAAATGCCACGTAGTAAATAAATGCTACTTCATGTAGCATGTACTACTTTATATTTCTGATTCAGGAAACAGCCTTTAAAGGAAACAACAGCAAATAGCAGGGATACAACATGACTCCAGCTAAAGACTGTAGTACAGGCTAACTGCAGTGATCCACCAGCAGAAGGAAAGCAGAGTAGGAAACCACTGCCCCTTAGAACAAAAACAGCCAGCAGTGCAGACACGGTAACAAAACTGCACACCTTGGGCAATTCATGAGGAATGAAAACTCTACAGTACACAAAACTGCCACAAAGGAGATGCTATTACTAGCATGGCCATGATTATCTTACCAGCCACACCCCCAAAGCACTGTAGCACAGCACTCAGGAAGCAGATAGCATTCTGTTCCTGCTGTGCTAAATAAGGGGGCTCTCAAGTGCCCTTTAAATAGCACAGCACTGTACAAGGATGCAGCAGTGCCATAAAATGGCAATTGTACATGATGGCTACATACCGGTAGCAGCCTATGATGAGAAGGAAAGGGATGCGGAGATTTGTTTTCATTTAGACATTATTCACCCAGAATAGCTCAGCTGAGAAGTAATATATGGGCTACAGTTTGTCCTACCTCTACCCTGTGGTTGAATTGGAAATGTATATTGATTTCTAGCTGGTGGAACTGTCATTTCTAGATGGTGGAACATTCCTATAGTAGTCAATGGATAAAGATGACAGAGCTGGTGCAACTGTCATATAGTATTTTTTGCAAGATGGTGGAAATGAGTTCCTGTGGGCTCCTGCCCAATTTAATGCCTGCCTCTATCCATTTCCACAACTGGGTGATCTAGAGCACTGGGAGGGTTAATTGACTTGCTCACGGTCACACAGTGATAATTTTCATTCTTGCAGGGTTTGAACATGTGTTCTTCCAGTTTCTAAGTAAATGGGTCAAGAGACCACACAAGATACTACAACCCTGGGTCTCCGGAAAAAAGACTGACTATTGCATACTGGATGACTGTGCTTCTAAAGCCAAATAGTGTGTACTCTCTGCCCATTCTGAGTCATATGAGGCATGCACTACTGTAGGCTGCCATACAGTCATCTTCTGCAGCCCAGAAAACAAGCTAAAGACCTCATGAATATTAATATGCCATTTGCAAAACTGCACCACATGATTCATGATGAACACAACTACCATGCCAGTTAACAGTGCTCCTGCTGCTTCTTGAATCTTATGGTATTGCAGAAACTGTAGTGGTCTCTTTACCATGGGCTACTTTCACCTTCGTGAATCTAGCCCCATGAGTTTTTAAATATTGTATTTGATACTTTTTTTCCTAGTTTTGAATTTGACTGAACTGTAAGCAATGGCAACATGATTTCGATGTCAGAACTTTGCAGTCTGCTTCTTTTTAAAAACACATCACTGGTTTCAATTATGTTTGTTATAAAGGAGTAGTACTGAGTTTGGTGCTCCGGGTTTTTTCCTGACTGGGGGAGGGTGCTGACTGACTGAATTATTCTGCTGTGTGTCTGCTGGGAAAGTTGCTTAGTGAAAATGGCAAAATTAGTTATTTCATATGTTTATAGGGATGTTTGGAGTATTTCTCCTAGCTTTAAGAGTGTCTGTGCATGTGTCTGTAAACTGAAGGTAAGTAGTTATCTCACCCTAGAGATGCAAGATGTTACAATCATTGCTGTAAGATATCAAGGCACCCTCATAAACATATGTCATGGATAACACATGACAGGGTGTGTAGTTTTAAGTGAACGATGCAGGCCATAGGTAGATGCTTGGCATGAGAAACAGTTGAGTGCCACAACCACCTAAGAAGTGCACTGTTCCCTTATGACCACACACCCTGAAGTGTGTTATCCCACTTATAAAATGTTTTTTGTTTGTTAAATAACATAGTTCAGGTGAGGTGTGTTGTAGTCAGTAAATAATTGACAGTCATGTGACATGCTTTGACCATTAAGGTTACAGGATTTTGATGGTCTTCTATCTCCAACCTCCTCATCATGCCCTACCTCCCTAACCACCTATTTTCCATCACTCCTATCTCATCTGCTGTTGCCATTAAGGCATTACTAGCCCGCAACCCTCATAAGAGTAAGAGCCCTGATGGACTTGACCCAAAACGTCTCCATCTCACTGCCCCGGCCTTTGCTGTCCCTGTCTCCTCCCTTCTATACCTCTCCTCCCTTGTTACTGTCCCCAGTGCCTGGAAACATGCCACAGTAACTCTTCTCCCTAAAGATGGTGATCCCTCTAATGCAGGCAACTACCACCCTATTTCGTATTTCTCTCCATGCTTTCCAAACTCTAAGAACACTTGGTGCTATCTCAGCTTTCCCCTTTCCTTGACTCTTCCTGCTTCTTCACCCTTTACCAGACTGGGTTCTGTAAAACCCACTCCACCTCTTTCTCTCTTCTCTGGCTAACTGATTCCATTTTCACAGATATGGATCAAGGCAAAATCACCACAGCCATCTTTATCAACCTGGCCAAAGCCTTCAACACTGTTGCCCACCACCCTGTCCTCATTAAGCTCACTGCTGCAGGGCTGTCCACCTCAGTCAAAAATTGGTTCCTATCCTACCTAGAAGGTAGGTCCCAATCAGTTAGATCTGGTGACTCCTTCTTCCCTCTACTCTCGGTCTGCACCAAATTCCCCAAGACTCCATCCTTGACCCTATTTTTTTCTCAGTCTTTCTAAATAACCAACCTGATGCCTGCACCTCTGTGTCCATTCACATATACAATGACAACACAGTCCTATTTGCCTTTAGCCACTCCCCTACAGATCTGATGACTAGACTCCAGCTTGACTTTAACAATGTTCAGCTCTGGTTCTGCTCTAATAAGCTGGTTCTTAACACCAAGAAAATAGTCTCTATGACCTTTGTCACAAGGCATAAGCTTTCTAGGATTGCTTGTCCCCCTTCCTTCTGCACCCTGGATGGGTCCATCATTGAAGATGTACTATTCTTCAAGTACCTCAGGGTTTGGCTTGACAACCACCTCAACTTTTCTGAACACATGGATGCCATTTACAAAAAATTTCACCCCAAATTAGGAGCATTGTACTGTCACCATGGCTGGATCCCTCTGCCAGCCCTCAGAGCTGTTGTTCAGAAAATGATCCCCCCCATATTTAACAATGGTGACAGTCTACAGAGCTGCTTCAAAATCCACCCTATCCAGACTGGACTCTCTCTTGCACTCATTCTTTCATTTTGCTCTGGGCTGCCCACCCCACACTCATCACTGCAATCTTTACACATTCCTCTCCTTTCCCTCTTTTGAAGCCAGATGCCTGGCCCACTGCTCCTCTTTTATTGCCAAATTCTGACTTGACTCCCTGCCTTCCTGCCTCTCCTCTATCCTCTCCCAGCCTCCCTCAGCTCTTATGCCCTCCACAGCTCCCATTTCCACTCCCTTGCTCTCCCCCCAGGACCTCCTCAGCTGGCCAGACTGCTTTCTCATACCGACTCCCTAAGCTCTGGAACTCCCACCCATACCCATCCACTCTGCCTCCTCCCATCACTCTATATCCTCCCTACTGCTCAGCTTCACCTTCATGCATGTAACTGCAACTGACCTCCACTACTTGTATTCACTGCCTCCTCCATCACACTACCCCTACACTCCATCACCCACTCTTAAACTTAGAAATGCTATCCCCAACCACTCACTCTTCCTTCTACTTTACTCCCCTACCTCCCTTTCCTATACACCACTCCTCATCCCCCTCCTGCCTGCTTTTCCTTCTCCCTTCCCCATTTCTACCCTTATCCCGTGCAGGCCAGGAAACCATATGTGGGCTGGGTTTGTATCCAGCCATGTCTGGCCCTTGTGGGGTCTGCATCCCAGAGGGATGATAGTTTGCCTCTTTGTCTCTACTATACTCCCCTCCTTCTTTTTCCTCCCTCCTCCTTTTTCTATTCATTCCACACTACTGCTCCCACCTTGCACCCTATCCCCTACTCCCCCTCCTGCCCACTATGCCTTACTGTCCTCCCCTTTAAAATTGTTCATTCCTCCGATCTATGGGGCGTGCCTCCCATACCTTGCCTTGTGATTCAATATTTATTTCCACTGTTACTTAATTACCATATGATGTTTTATTTTGCAAAGCCTTGTCCTTGTCTAGTCCATATACCTTCCTACTATACATAGCTGTTTCCCTGTCTAATCACTGTATGAAGTTTTATTTTGCAAAACTTTTGTTCTGTTGTAAAAATCAATTCACTTCCCCTTGTCCCCTTCTCCCCAGGATGCATCTGGAAGCTAGCTTTTTTAGCTCAGTACTTCTTTCCTGGTAAAACTTTTCAAATAAATGAATAAAAAAATAACATAAATCATCAGACTGTTTTATGACATAACATGTTTACAGCTTACAGTGTAAACAGTTTGCTCCCATTTAAAAAAGTAAAACTGTTTACATTTTAAAATGCTACATGACAGGTACACATACAATTATAAGAGGTCCTCACATGCAGGTAAATTCCCTTACAGAAATACAAGTGTGCTGTGTACATGCACAATGCATGCCACATGCTTAGTTGAGCAATGTTTGCATGTGGTTAGCATACAGAAAGTGAACCTAACCCAACCCAACCAGATCTAAAAAGCACGTCATGCTCACATGCTGCAAGCTTTATACATGTGCAATACCTAAGCTGGTTCGAAGCATCATTTGAAAATCATATCAGGTTTGCATGTTGCATGCTTGAAATGCATGCAGCACCTAAGCTGGTATAGACATAATTTCAAAAATCACATCTGGTTCACATGTTGCATGTCTGACGTGTGCAACAGCTAAGCTGGTGCAAATCTTATCTGAAAAACAAATCAGTTTCTATTTCTCATACAACTTCTAGCAATTAGAGCCATTGAAATACTATTTCCATTGCTTTCCTTTTAAAATTAGGCAAACTTATTAATTCTCACCATTAAATTCTTTAATAATCCTTTTGCAAATTGTTTAATGGCTTTTGATTTTTGTCATTAAATTGCCTTTAATTTATACAGTATTGTTTGCTTACAGCATTAAATGACTAAGCTATGGCCCCATTAATCTTTGCTCTCAGTAGTCAGCCACCCCCGGCCCCCATTTCAGATGTGCCAAGAGAGGCCTCTGTGGTGTTAATCCTAACCTTTTTGTTTTGGGCTATGCAAATCCATTTACACATATTTAGCGCTCCATATGTTTTTCTCCATTACTATTATGGCTCACTTACTTTCACTTTATTATTCTGTATGGAGCATATACACTTTTTTTTCCAATAAAAATTTTCCTTGGAATACAAATTGGTTACATAAAGAATACCATTAGAGTTCAACACCTACAACCATGAATCAACATGAGCAATAACATATAGAAAAACAGATATTCACAGTAAGTTACTGCCAATTCATATTAAAAATTTCTAAGAAAACAGAAAGCAGTATACAAGCATAAAACTCAAGATTCCATGAATTCCTTATTTCCTGGATATAGGCTATAATATAGTTGACAAAATGGGAATTAACTGTACTGTAACTCAAAGAACTAACATTTTTATGAACAGTAAGTCAGAAAAGGTTCCCACATAGCATTGAATAATTCATTTTTTCCAAGTAAAGAGTGACTAAATCTTTCATTATTTGCCACCACCCTAGGGAATCTATCCATTGATTAACTGATGGGACTTTTTCCTTTTTCCAGTTTTGCAGAAGAAGCCTTTTAAA
This sequence comes from Neoceratodus forsteri, assembly GCA_016271365.2. Taxonomy (NCBI): domain Eukaryota; kingdom Metazoa; phylum Chordata; order Ceratodontiformes; family Ceratodontidae; genus Neoceratodus; species Neoceratodus forsteri. Next base: position 1,433,108,696 of record CM028131.1, on the reverse strand, counting down.
AGCCAAGGCCTTCACTAAAATTCAGAGCTTCTCCTGCCTATGTATTCCAAGAATGCTTGAAATATCCTGGAGTATAAAGACCACTGGGGAAAAGGGATGGAAGTCCCCAGGATTGACTGACATATAGAGTGAATTTGTTTCCAACCATTCATAATCGCTTTACAATACCAGAACAAGTGGCCCAGGCCTGCATTCACTTTCCCACATCTCCAGCAATGATCATTTGGAGCCAGGTCCAAACGAAACAGCTGGCAGGGAAAATAGGAAAAATAGTGGATAACTTTATATTGAATCAATCTCCCTTGAATCTCCCTACAACATTTGCCTCCATTACCATATGTTTTCTCCCAAACTCCCCTTGAAATTGCAAACCCAGATCTGCTTGCCATTTTGGATCTGTCGGAATCTGTTAAGGATGGCTCAACTTTGTTTAAGAATTTATACATAAGTCTAAAGCCCTTTGGTAATTAAGCAATCTTAAAAAAAATGCCTCACACCTTGGAGGACAGTAGGGTAAAATTTGAGTCCAAAAACATAGCAGAAAGAAAATTCCTTATTTGTAAATAGATGCAAAAGTCAAATTTGTTCAGGTGGAATTTTCTTCTAAGATCCTCAAATGAAAGTAACCTGTTTCATCTGTCAATTAAATCACCTAGGGTTTTTATACCTTTTCCAGCTCAACCCATGTCTTTAAGTCTATTACCATCTGAAGGTAACAATACATTGTTCCAAAGGGACCTAAACTGCAGAGGCACATGTTCAACTTTTTTGAATTGATTGAACTTCTTACAGACTGCCACTGAGATCTGAAGGGTTGGATGACTTTTCAGTCATAAGGGGGGGATGAACATAAAACAGGTCAGTTAAGTTTAAAGGGGCGACCAGTTCTTTCTTTATTTTAACCCATAATGGGGTATTGTTGTGTTCTTGAGGCAGGAACCAGTTATCTACTTGACTGAGTTTATAAGCCCAGAAGTAGCACTACCACCACTGAAGAGCCAAACCACCTACTTTAACAGGGGCTCTTAACTTTATTTTAGTCAACCTAGGGGGATTCCCATCCCATAAAAATGTGAATATGATTCTCTTAATCCTAATGAATCATTCTCCTGGATTACTGGCAAAAAAGTTATTCATAAAGTAAAACAATTTAGGAGCTGTACTCATTTTTATTGAATTTATCTTCCCTCACAGTGACAGGTGTAACTTGAACCACCTATCTAGCTCAGCCTGCATATCACTTATGACTTTCAACAGAAATATAAGTGTGTTGCATACAAGCACGATGCAAGCCACATGTTTAATTGTGTAATGTTTGCATGTAGTTAGCATACACAAAGTGAACCAGGTCTAAAAGGCAAATCAGGTCCACATGCTGAAAACTTGACATGTGTGCAGCAGATAAGCTAGTGCAAACATCTTCTAAAAATCACATCAGGTTTACATGTTGCAAACTTGACATGAGTGAAACAGTTAAGCTGGTGTGAACATCACTGAAAAATCACATCAGGTTCACATGTTGCACCCTTGTCATGCATGCAGCAGCTTAGCTGGTGCAAATCTCATCTAAAAAATCAATTTCTATTTCCCATACTACTGCTAGTAATTAGAGCCATCAAAATACCGTTTCCATTGATTTCCCATTAAAATTAGGCAAACTCATTAATTCTGACCATTAAAACCTTTTGCAAATTGTTTGATGACTTTTGATATTTGTCATTGAATTGCCATTAACTTGTAAAGTATTGTTTGCTTACTGCATTATATACCTAGGATATAATTAGTCAACACCCCCATTCCAGATGTGTGAAGAAGGGCCTCTGTGGTGTGAATCCTGACCTTTTTGTTTTGTGCCATGCAAATCCCCTGATGCATATTTAGTGCTACATATGTGTTTCTCCATGACTTTTATGGCTCACTTACTTTCCCTTTGTCATTCTGCATGGAACATATACAATATGGCAATACTCAGCACTGTTTCTCCTGCCCTCTGGGATGCTTACAGGTACATGAGGAACAAATGTAAACAACAGGCCTAATTCTTTTTAAGACACACCCACTTCCGCAATCTGCAAAAGGCCAACCTTGGAGACCCTAGGAAATTCTGGGACTCAATCAGCTCCCTCCAAAACCTCCACTCCAGCTATGCTGCACCACATCTCAACTCCCAGGATGGGCTGCTGACTGACCCTCACAATGTGGCCAGTGCCTTCAACTGTAAGTTCACCAGCTTATCCATGTACCTAAATAAGCTGCCAACTGCCCAGCCTCAAAGCTCAGCCCCAATACCTGACACACTGTCATTCTCCTCCAGCTCTGCCACTCACCTGCAAATACCCTCTTTCTATTTTAAAACCCTCTCCATACACGATACAGTGAAGCTACTCAAAAGTCTGCCTAACCATGGCTCCTCTGGATCTGATGGGCTATCTCCAGTCTTCTTTAAGCTGATCTCTCGCAATTGCCAAGCCACTCACCTTCATCTTTAACCTTGCCCTTTCCACCTACTCCATAGAAGATAGAAACATAGAAACATAGAATTTGATGGCAGATAAGGACCGCTTGGCTCACCCAGTCTGCCCATTTCCCTGCTTACTGGATAAGCTGCAGATCCTAGTTAACCAGCAGCCTACTTCTTCCTACCCCCACCCCTAGAATTGCCTTATGACTGTCCCATGTATGCTTGAATTCCACCACTGTTTTTGACTCCACAATCTCCTCCGGAAGGCCGTTCCATGCATCCACAACCCTCTCTGTGAAAAAATACTTCCATAAATTACCTCTGAAGGCCCCTCTATCTTCAAATTGTTCTCCTTGTTCTTGCACACCTCTTTTTTGAAAGATGCTTCCCTCTTGGACTTTGTTGATTCCCTTGAGGTACTTAAAGTTTCTATCATGTCCCCCCTCCCTCCTTTCCTCGAGGCTACACATATTAAGCTCCTTAAGTCTCTCTTCATATGTCTTCTAGTGCAGACCCTGCACCATTTTAGTTGCCCTCCTCTGGACAGCTTCCAGCCTGTCTATGTCTTTGTGAAGACTGGGTCTCCAGAACTGCATGCAATACTCCAGATGGGGTCTGACCAGCTGTCTGTACAGAGGGATAATAACTTCCAGTTTTCTACTGGTGATGCCTCTCCCTATGCATCCCAATATCCCCCAGCCCTCCTTGCTGCCCTCTCACATTGCTTGCCCATCTTTGGGTCATCTGATATGACTACCCCAGGTCCCTTTCCATTTTTGTTGTTGTTAGTATCTCACCCCCATTGTGTACTCTTCCCCTGGGTTTTGTTCCCAGGTGCATTACCTTGCACTTCTTAGCATTGAATCTAAGCTGCCATACATTTGACCATTCCTCTAACCTTGCCAAGTCCTTTTCATCCTTTCCACCCCACCTTGTGCATCAACTCTGTTGCAGATCTTTGTGTCATCTGCAAAGACATACTTTTCCTTCCAGTCCCTCTGCAATGTCGTTATAAAGACATTGAAGAGGACCGTCTAATACTGAACCCTACGGTACCCACTAGTAACTCCCTTTCTTCAGAGTGGACTCCATTTACTATTACTCTCTGTGTCCTATTCTCCAGCCAATTTTACCCAGGCTGTCATCTTGGGACCCACTCCCAGGCTAGCTAACATATATTAATCTTTTGTGTGGGACTGTGTCCAATGCCTTGCTAAAGTCTAGGTAGGCCATGTCCACAGCCCCTCCTGATCTACTACTTTGGTCACCCAGTCAAAGAAATCTATCAGATTTGTCTGGCATGACCTTCCTGCTGTGAATCCATGCTGCCTTGGGTCCTGTGCCCCTCTGGCCTCTAGATACTCGACAATTCTTTCCTTCAGAAGTGACTCCATCATTTTCCTACCACTGAGGGTTAAACTAACAGGTCTGTAGTTTCCTGCTTCTGCCTTGCTCCACTTTTGTGAAGGGAATCACATCTGCCCTCCTCCAGTCCTCAGGTACACCCCATCCTCCCATGATTTGTTAAACAGGGTAGTCAGTGGTGTCACTAATTCTACCCTAGTTCTTTTAGAATTCTGGGATGAATCCCATCAGGCCCCATTGCTTTGTCCACCTTCAGTTTTAGAGTTCTTTCAGAACCCTTTCTTCTGTAAATGGGCTGGTATCAACTTCTGTATCCAGTGTTTCTATTGTTTGTTTTAGGTACCTCCCCTCTTCTTTTGCAAATACTGAGCAAAAATATTTGTTTAGTATCTCTGCCTTTTCACAGTCACCCTCTGCCTCCTCCCCCACCCTTTTATTAAGCCTCCTGTCCTCCTTGGTCTTCCTTCCCTCCAGTGTGTACCTATAAAGGTTTATCCCCTTCTTAACTGAGTTGGCTATTTTTTCCTCGGTTTGGGCCTTTGCTGTTCTGACTGCCTCCCAGCTTCCTTTTGCTTTAACTGATACAGTTCTCTGGCCTGCTCCTTCTGTGATTCCTTATACTTCCTGAAAGCTTTCTTTTCTCTTGAACCTTCACTGCCACTTCCTTGAGAACCATAGTGGTTTCTTACATCATTTAGTTTTGTTTATTTGCTTCACACAAGGCTTGTTACCTCTGTAATGGCAGTTTTTATTATTCCCATTGTTCTTCCACCTCCTTCCTGCCCATTTGCTAGGCATTCCTTAGGGCACTCACCTATTTTAGCAAAGTCAGCCTCCTAAAGTCCAGTACCTTTGCCTTTGTAGGCTTGACTCTATAGCTGTGTTTATTGTAAACCATACTGTTCGATGGTCACTAGTTCCCAGATGGCTACTCACTTCTACATCTGTGATCCTCTCTTCATCTCCATTTGAGAGAACCAGGTCTAAGATTGCTCCCTCTTGAGTGGGCTCCAGTACTAATTGTCTAAGGCATGCCCCCTGTAGGGCATCTTGAATAACCCCACTCTTTGAAGTGGCTGCTGCAACTGCACTCCAGCTAACATTTGGCATATTCAGATTGCCCATCAGCAATATCTCCCCTTTTTCTGCCATACTAAGTATACCTTCTATCATTTCCTTGTCCATTTTCTCCCCCTGAGAAGGGGGTCTGTATACAACCCCTGTGCGGATTGGGTGCCATTGCCGGTCTCCAAATTTACCCACAGTACTTCTCCTCCCTGTTTTCCTTTTGTTCTGTTGCTTTGATTCCTTCCCTTATGTAAAGAGCTACTCCTCCTCCTCCTGTTTTACCCTCTCTGTCCCTCCTGTAGATAGTGTATCCTGGTATGTTTACGTCCCAATCATGGTTTTATGTGAACCATGTTTCTGTGACTGCCACGATATCCAGATGTTCCTCCTCCATCAAGGCCACTAATTCAGGAAGCTTGTTACTCAGACTACGGGCATTGGTACTCATTGCTTTCCATTTTTTGATGGCTTTACCTTCTGTTGCAGCATCCCCCACTGACCTTTCTACCTCGGTCTTTTTCTCATTTAGTACCCTGTTTTGTAAGGAGAGGCTTGGATTTTCCTGTTGCTTATCAGTGCCTCCCCCCTTGACTAGATAGCCAAGGTTATCCCCATTCTTAAATCTGGTGACCTCAAATCCTCCGACAATTACTATCTGATATCCATCCTCCCACATCTCAGTAAACTACTCAAGAGAGCAGTCCACAGTCAGCTCACTGAGTACATAGGCAAATACACCCTCCTATGCAACCAACAGCATGGCTTTCACAAGAATCATTCCACCGCCACTGCCCTCACCCTTCTGACTGACCACATCCTCTCTAACATGGATGATGGTAAAGCCACTGGGGCTGTCTTCATTGACCTCTCAAAGGCTTTTGACATGGTTAACCATGCTCTCCTTACCTCCAAGCTTAGCCTCCTTGGTTGTTCTCAGAAAGTCACAAGCTGGTTCACTAACTACCTTACTGGTCGCTCACAATTCATGTGTATTGGTCCAACCTGCTCTCCCACCCTACCTGTCTCTGTGGGGGTCCCTCAAGGCTCTATCCTGGGTCCCCTCCTTTTCTCCTCATTCATTAATGCACTTTTCTTCAGCTGCCTCAACTGTCATTCTCCTGTATGCTGATGACCTTGTCCTCTTCCACAGTGTCAAATCCATGGCCACAATCTCCTCAGTTCTCTCTCACAACTATGCTGTAGCCCACAGCTGGTTCTCAAAAAAACTCCTCTTAGTAAATGCCAAAAAAGCTAAATCCATGCTGTTTGGATCTAAGCCTGTCCTGGAAAACTAAAAACCATGCCCCCTTATGCATTCTCACCCCAGACGGCCCAGTGCTGGAGGACGTCAACACCTACAAATACTTAGGAGTACTGCTCAACCCTTCCCTCATCTTCACTGAGCATGCAAATTCCCTTGTCAGAAGGTTCCATCAAAAGTTAGGTGCTGCCTATAGAGTCCAGCAATACCTTACCCCTGAAGTCAGACTAGCCATTGTCCAGGGTAATCTTCTCCCTATTCTTGACTACTGCTCCCCTATTTATGCCAGGACCTCACCTACTGCCATGGCTAAACTCTCCACTGCCTACAACAGCGCCTGTCACTTTGCTTTATTGGCCCCAGTTCTCCACCCTCCACTGTACCCTCTATGATACCCTTGGATGGCTACCGCTGCAAGGTCACTTTGACCTAGCCCTCTGCTGCATGGTGGAAAATGTCATCTGCACAGCTCCAGAATCCCCCCAACTGCCCTTCTGAAAACCTGAACGCTCCTCTGCAACCTCCGCTCTAATGGTACTTCCCCTCTAGCTGTTCCTAAGGTATCCACCAACATGGGTAGCAGAGCTTGGTCTGCAGCTGCCCCTTTGCAGTGGAACAAACTACCAGCTGAACTCAGTTCCATTGACACAGACTCCAGTTTCAAGTCCCACCTTAAAGTCTGGTTCCTGGCAAACTCATCCTGCCGCTGATCACAGGGGTCATACACCAACCCACACTAGTCAACTCCCCAGCCCAGGGGTTACCCACCTACCCACACTAGTCAACTCCCCTGCCTACAACTGTTATATTGTATTTTTCACAGTAATATTGGTCTTTCTTGCCTGTACATATTGTATATATACTTTTTACCGTGTATTCTGTGTATTACTTGCTCACTGGATGATGCAGTCACACATTGTACACTGTGCCTATGATTTGTTTGTTTTGTACCAAATCTCCTCATGGCTGATATTAAAACCTTGCATTCACTGTTCTCAAATGGACCTATGCATCAAATCCGTATATTGTGCTTACTATTGTTGCTTGTATCAGATCTATTTCATGTGTATCACTGTTACCTTGTACTCCACTGTCACCCTGCACCATGTGTTATGGCCCGGGTCGTGCCTGAAAATGGTCCCTGGGATCAGTGCACTCACCCGGTTATCAAAGTCATAAATAAATAAATACATAACTAAAAAAGTTGGGCCCTGGAAGCATTTACCATATCTCACTCTTTGTCACTGAAGTTAGAAACATGTACTCTCAAAATGAAGGACAATGAGGGACACTGACCATCATAATGAGGGACACATCCTGAAACATGAAGATATCTCAGAACACAGTGGAAACCATTGTATTTACCTGTGCAAATATTAGCACCTGAGAATGAATTTCTACCATAAAACAGGGGCACTATTTAGTTAGGGCAGAGAGGGGCAGTTCCCACATTTGTGCCTAGGTTATTGTTATGGTGTGGCAATAATGACATTAAATTTGGATTTAATCATTTTACACCACAACCCCCCGCAGTGTGTGTGTGTGTGCTTACACTGCAGCTGCCGGTACACTCCTGACTTGACTGTGTCTATGCTTTGTTGTCCACTCTCTCTGCCTATTAATGGCAGCACCATCACATGTGATGTGAAGGAGCTCTGAGCAAGCAATAGTGCATGAGTCACGCAAGTGCAACACTTTCTTTCCTGACACAGAGTAGCCAGGCTACACACTACAGCTTGGTGGAGTCAGTGAGCACTGAGCTTTGATAGCAGTGTCACAGTGGTGTATTTTTGTTGGTCTACTGTTAGTGAGTCTCTGTCTCCATTGATGGTTGAAGTGTTGGGTGGTGAGCTAGAAGTTAGCTCGATGACTAGATTACCTGCTTAACCTACTTAGGCTCACCTTGCAATAAAAGCAGCATGGGCCACCACAGCAGTAAGCTAGTCCTATCATCAGTGATGGAAGTGTGGGCAGCCTTCATAGGCCTTGATCAGTGCAGCACAGGAGCAGTCATAGCAGCAGTCAAGCAAGCTCAAGTAACATAGGTTGGGTGGGATCAGTTGGTGAGATGACTCGGTCATGGACAGCAATCAGGACCCGAGATGGTAGGTTCCAGCATCCAGCTTCTGACAGAAAGACAGAGGAGTAGTGGGATGAAAACTGGGCAGGGGGAACACTGGCCAGGTCACTGGTTCTGGATGGATGGCCAAGTAAGTAAAAGTAAATCATTTTTTTATAGTGGTATTGGGTAAGGAGGAAGGACTGACATATTGATATGCTTTTCACTTTTCTGCACCTTTGGACAGCTTCTCATCCAGTATGGGATGAGTATTGAATGGAATGGAGTCATCGAGAGAAATCAGGATTTTTCTTTTGGGGGGGGTCAGAACCTTTTCCAGGAAAAACAAACTGTTAATAACCATGGGGGTTTAAGCCCAGATCTAATGCACTGTTCTGAGGCATGGGCTTGGAGTCTGTGTTAAAGAATGATAAAATGTGCTAAATGCCTAAATCAAAAAATCCTGAGTGAGGAGAGAGACTGACCGACTGAGTGAAGTAAAAAGAGACAGCTGAGTGAGCGGCAAGAGATACTCGAAAGTCAGTACAGTGGTTAAAGCCTGAAGGTCAACTCATTAAAGTTTGTTAATGTTTTGTGATATTTATAGCTGAAATGAAGGCTGCACACAAGGAGTTTGGTGTGCCTTCACCCGATAATATAATTTTGCTGTTGTTGTTTGTAGCGGAACAGGGTGGTCGGGCTGTCCCAGTCTGCAGAGCTGAACATTTGACATGGAATCACCTCACACATTTGAGCAGTCAGGTGACTGCTGTCTGCTTGAACATGTGCCCACACACTGTGCCTGTGTGAATGTGTGGAGGTTCTTGATGGGTGGTAACAGTTGCAGTCTCAGATTCTGATCCTCAGTAGATGGATAAATCTTACACATTTAAATTTTTCCTGTTTTGCATACCACTTTTCAATCACAACAAATACATTTTAAATTTTAGAGATGTTCCAGATGTTCAAGAGCTTGCCTTCTAGAGGTTAACTGGCACTGGGCCTCCACTTGTTGCTGCCTCTTGTTGAAATCTGCAATGGCGCCCCCGCCATAAACTCTAAATTTATAGGACATCCTTTGTGTGAGCAGCATATTTTTCATGAGGGATGGATGAGAGCAGTTTTGATGGGCAAATTGAGGGATGTCCCTCACAATCAGGGACAGTTGAGAGGTATAGTATGCACAGACTATTGGAGTGCCACTATAGTCAGGCATATGCCCCCTCCCAGTGAAGTTGATCTGTACACTCCCATGCCCAGGCATATTATGGAATATGGCAAAGGAGAGTGTGGGGATGCATCCATTTTGAAATGAATGGGGTATTTTTTTATGACTATTTTATACATTATGATGGTGAGTTGGAAATGAATATGAGTTGGAAATTAATAAAGGTCACTGCTTGACTAACAAGGGCCTTGTTAGTTAAACAGTGGCCATCATTAATCTCCAACTCGCCAACATTCATTACAAAGGGTCGTGCATCTGCACTCTGTTCCGTGGATGTCATCCCTTAAAGACTCCTGCTCTGGTTCCCTAGTACTCGGGTAAAAGACTCTTGGCTTATACCTATACTTGGTGGGTTGTCTGTAAAGTTGCAGCTGTGTATATTACAGTGTATATGTGTGTGGGGGGGCTGGTCATGTGGGTGGATGCTGAGTTATTGATACTTTTGTGTTTGCCCCGGAAAGTCTGTTTGCATGGAAGCATTCAAAACTATGGAGAGAAAATAGTAGGAGTAAAGGCCAGACAGAAGTGACTAAGTAGTTCTGTGAGTCAGTGTGTGTATGGAGGTGGGAAGAACCACATATTTTCCTGATGGTATGTGTGCTATGGTTTAGCTGTGCAGCTGGAGACATGATAACTAAAAAATATGGCAGCGACTATAAGCATGTCATATGCATGCAGATGCATGCAGGCTTGTATTGAGGTACAAGTGTGCCATATGTACACAGGCAGTATAGTTTAGTGGTTAAGGGCACTGAGCTACAAACCTGGAGACCTGGGTCTGAATCTCATCAGACCCACTTGTATACTGTGTGATCCTAAGCAAGTCACTTAGCTTCCTTGTGCTCCCAGGTCGCACATGGAAACAAGCTGCAGCTTAGTGTGCCTTTCCTGGTTAAATGATTTTTCCCCTTTTGTGTGTAGTTATAAGTGACCACTTGCTTGTTGCACACATGCCACATCATGCAGTCTGTTCCAATATAACATAAAAAACATGCTTGCAGCATGCATACCACACTTGCTTGCTCCATGCATGCCACATGCATTCAATCGATTCTAATTTAACATAAAAAACATGCTTGCGGCATGCATGCCACACAGGTAGTTTTATGTGTGCAGCATGCAAAAATTTCACATAATTGTTTCTGTAAATGTCCTCAGTGATGATTGGCTGAATCAATGATGTCTTATAATAGAAGGCAATGAGTTTCATGTTTATAGTTATATTTGTTACAAAGTGGCATAGCTAAATTTGGTGCTCCAGGTTTTTTTCTGGGGTGGGGTGTGTGAAAATTATTGACTGACAGACTTTCTCTGTTGTTTTGTATGCTAACAAAATTGCTATACAAAATGAAGTTGCAATTCCTGGGACCCTTAATCTACCTGCTGTTTTTGTGGCCACAGTGGTTGTTAGCAATTGAACAGGATTAATAGTACTGCTTGTATTGATAGCAAGCTAAACTGATTGTGCTGTGTCTTGGGTATAAGTAAAGAAGATCTATGACCATGCATCCATGAGTATGTATGGGCATGACAAGTAGCTTATTTTGTTCACTTAGAAAACAGTATTTGTGGCTGCCATCTTTACACCTTTTTTTATAAAGATGTGTGACTGCGGGTTCGGGAAAGCGCCAGAGGCCTTGACGGACTGGCTGGTGTGGGGATAGCTGAGCATCCCAAAGGACACTCTCCACCTCAGGGATGGAGGGCTGCCAGCCTCCACTCTACTACTGCCATCTGGGTGACCACAGAAGGTAGTGCAAGTGGAGCCATCAAATAAGGGGGGGAAGTCAATGGGCTCCAATGCGCATCACACGCGGATGTGTCCACTCATGTTGTGAAAGCAGTCTTGGCATCCCATAGGGGATCAGGCCTAGAAAATGGAAAAAGAATGGCAGGTGCAGCAGGAAGACATCCACCCTGCACTGCAGGTTCCCTGTCACAGAATGAGGCACTCCTCTCTGATCACAATGACCAAGGCCCCATCCTAGGGGTTAGTCAGGGTGTTTGTAGGAGAGGCAAACAAGTCCCAGAGACAGGAGGTGAGGGAGGTGGGTGTGGAGGCACTACCAATGAGGGCCAACTGACCTGGGGAGAAATGTACAATAAATTAACAAAAATAAAAGATGTGTGATTGGTAGCAATTAAAAAGTTTAAGAGTAATCAGCAAGCGTGCTGAACTGGTGTGTGAGCTGCAAACAAAAAAGGGATTATATTAAATTTACACTGAAAATATAAAATAAAATTAGAATCAGTGGGCTCAATTCACAAAGCTCCTACATGACACAAAGTGCCTGTGTCAAACATAAATGACTCAAGTGGCACCTTGTGCCAAAAGATGCACCAGGAGCTATGCAGAAAAGCAGCCTGTGTCAAAAGCAGGCTGCATGCACCAAAGGGGGCTTACACAAGCCTTGCACCACAAAATTTGCTGCAACATGGTGCTAGGGGGCTTGTGGCAGACGCACACTGCCATATCCCTCAATGTGGCATTCACAAAACCCTCCCAGAGAGCAAAATTCTAAGTACCATTAGACCAGCCAGGACTGGTCTAAGGGTACTTAGACGTGTATCTGCTTGGAGTGTTTTGACAATTGCTGCAATGTGCCGCAGTCTCCCCAGCCCTGATCACTGTTATCATCACAGGTGGTCTAGTGGCGGATACAGTTGCTGCAGTGACTCCCAGACTGCGAAGACCACCACAGCAACAGGAATTGGGCAAAATCCACCAGTCGTTGTGGTGGTCTGTATGGTGATTGGGACTACCTCGCAGGTTGTTTGCCCCCCTCCCTGTCCAACTCTGACTTGGAGTTAGAATTTTAGAGACCATGGGGCGTGGGAGCGCAGCTCTCTGATGAATCCACGGAAGCATTCCAGACACTGCAATGCCAAAAGTCAGCATTGCAGCTGTCACTGTCAGGGATGTCTCCGTGATGACTGTCACTGCGGCATGGGTAAACTGTCTAGTGGACTCTGATCAGCCCCAATCCCCATTATTGAATAAAAAAAAAATCTCTGGTGGTCTAGCACTCTCTATTCCCGATCTCTGCTATCGATACATATCACTATTTCCGTGGTAGTCTAACAGACTCCACCCTGGAAGGCAGTGCTCCACCAACCCATTCCCCCCTTCCCATCCCAGAGCCGGTACCAGGCATAGCCCTCCGCTTTCCACCATGGCCGGCTGCTGACTGAGTTGTCAATTAGCATACACAGTATGCTAATTGACAGCTCAGTTGGCACCCCACTATGGTGGAGAGCAGAGAGCTGTACTGTGTGCTGGTTCTGGGATGGGATGGGGTAATGGGGAGATAGGGCACTGCCTGCTGGGGTGGGGGGTCCATTAGACTAGCAGGGAAATAGCAATATGTATCTATAGTGGGGATCTGGGACAGGGAGTGCTAGACTAGAAGGGATTTTTTTTCATTCAATAAATGGGATCATGACTGATTGGGGGGTGCACTAGACCACCAGGGTATTGTCTTTGTTGTTGTTGTTCAATAATGGGGATTAAAGCTGATCGGTGGGTCTGCTAGATCACATGGGATGTTTTTTTTATTCAATAGCAGGGATTGGAACTGATTGGGAGGTCCGCTAGATCACCAGGGATGTTGATTATGTTTTGATTAACAGCAATCATGGCTGGGGGGGCGCTTGCCACCAGGGACTGCTTTCCTTGGTGTTATTGTCGCACCACCACCCCTCAGCTTGTGGCACACCATTCCAATGCATCATCTATTTGGCACAAGGCCAAGGTTGCCACAAGCCTCGGGATTTAGCCACTGGGATCTTACCCAATAGTGAATCGGTCGGAGGATCCCTGGTGCACTGGCACTTGGCAGAAGCTGTGGTTGGCACAGCTTGCACCGACCTTTGTGAATCAGGCCCTGTGTTTCTACCATAGGTCTTCTTCAGTAATTATCTATGAAAAAGCAAACCTAGTTAGTGAAACAGTAGGGATTAGGCAGGGCTATACATATATATATATATATATATATATATAAATGTAGAGAAGTGAGATAAGTGCATGGATTCTAGAGAAAATGTGACAAGGCATATAAATGCAGCAGTTAATGTTAGCCGTAAAAAAGGTACTGCTGTTTAGGGGTGCGCAAATACTTTAATTCGAATATTCAGATGAATATTCATATTCGGGGTGCCAGATATTCATTATTTGTTATTCATTATTTGACCCCCCCCACCAGATACGTGCTTTTTTTTAAAAAAGACATTGTAACACTGTTAAACTCCACCACATCCTTCCCTTTTGAAGTACACTAGGCAGTTCTGCCATGAACACTCTCCAAAGCCTTTCAGGCACCCAAAAAGACAATAAACTATTGCACTGGTCAGTGGTCAGGTGACACATGGTCATCATAGATTCAGCAAAGGCCGTAGATGAGGTAATGTCTTGTGTCTTGTCTAGGGTAGCTAAAATGGCACTGGCGTAAGTTCATTATATGTGCATCCTGGATGACAGGAGAGCAAGACGTGCCATTATAGAGATCTATACAAGTACCTCACTGGGTGAAGACAGGGCACATAAGGGGAGTCCCTTTCACATGAGAAAGAGCACAAGTACCAGGGACAATGGGGGCATGTGATGAAGCTGAAGGGGGAGTTCAAGACAGATGTGAAGAAATATTCATGGAAGGCATGGTAGATGACTGACAGACTCCAGGCATAAGTGATGGTGCCGAGAACAATGTGGGGCTTCAAGCATGCATGAGATAGGCATAGGGCTGGGGTGCATTTGAAAACAGGCAGGGAGGCAGCAGAGTTGCATTAGGGTCTGCAGATGAGACTGATAAGACAGGGATGGACAATCTGGGCTGACTGTGTGGGCCAAGCTGTTCTTTTCTAACAGATAATCAGTAACCTAAAGTACACAATAGTAAGGTCACTAAAACATGATACATTATTTAAATGTTTCTAGTTTAACAGGGGCCTCATGGTGGTCCTGCAGTTATATGCCAGGGAGTGGAGACTCAGTTACCCTTTTAATTAAATATTTAACATGTTAGAAAAAAGAAAGGGTGAGCCAAAAATATGTAACATTACACTTTCATAACATTAGGTAGATTGAGAGCTGTACTGTATCACCAGTTTTATGTGGGCAGATCATATTTGTAGCCAATTACTAGTAAGGTTAGCTTAAGGAACGCTAGTTGTTCAACGTGTTGAGGGTCCAGCTTGGAACAGGTGTGGCTCAATAATGTCATCAGCAGTGCTAAACACCCTCTTAGATGGCACACTTGTAGGAGGGCAGCTTAGGTATTTAAAGCAAGTTGTGCCAAGTGAGGAGAGGAGTTCATTTTCTGATCCCAGTAGTCTTGTGGATCAACATCAAATGGCTCAACTGATTCTGCAAAGTAGCCATTAAGTACATTTTCTGCAGAGAGAGGCTGAGGCTGTGAGCATTTGTGTTGCTGTTGACACAGTGATGTGCTAAATAATTCCCAGTCACTCTCCTCTACACTGCCACCATGCCTTCTTTCCCCATCTCCACCAGTATCATCTGATTCCAAACCACCACATGCCTTTCTCCCTCAGGAACCTGAACTGGAGCATGTTCCACCCCTTCTGAGTCTAACTGCCTGCATAGCATTATTTAACTCTTTTGTATGAGCTGTTGCCTAAAATGAGTCACCCTGTGGCTGTCCATGGCTATATGAAGGATCTTGCATTTGAACCTAGGGCCCAGCATGGTAGCAAACACTTTGTGGCAGGCATCCATGACTATGGAGAACCTTGCATCAAGTTCTTCATCGAGATGAATATCAAGGTCAGTGACCACTTGTGGACTGAGTGTATTGTTAGCCAAAAACCATAGTGACGATCTTTTGAGAATATGCACAGCTGGGATAACCTGATTAAGTAAGGCTGTGCAAGCACTTAGATCACATGTAGTCCTCTCAAATGGCATGAGAACCTTCACCATGCCCTCAAGAACTAACCAATCATGGTGTCCTAGGAACCCTCCAATGTCTGCCTCCACAGACATTTCGTGTAGTTCCCACTTTTGCTCCAAGAGTCGTGAAAACATCAGGTGTGAAGAATTCCACCGAGTGCTAACATCTTGTATTACAAGATACTGGGGCAGACCAATGTGTTCCTGAACTTCTCATAATTTGTTAGTGGCTTTTACAGACTGTTGGAAATGACTGCAGATGGAATGGGCGGTGGATAATATGTTGTTAGTCCTAGTATTGCTACGCAGTGCGTGAGTCACCACTACATTTAGTGTGTGTGCAAAGCAATGAATACTCACAAAATTGCCATCAATGATTGCTTTCACCATGTTTGTGCCATTGCTGGTAAGATAAAAGCCAACTTTTAAATTGGTGTTAACACCTGTCCAAGACCGCAACATGTCTTGCAGGAAAATAATAATATTATGTGTTCTATGGTCTTCCTCCATCAGTCCAACATTCAGCAAAGCTGACCTAATAAGACTACCAGATTGTGGGGGTGCCAAGGGTGAGCCACAAGGTAATGCTTTAGAAACAGCAGCAACAGGATGTTGCACACACCAGTGTGCAGTTAAGGAGAGATACTCATGCAGGGAGTTATTGCTAGTCCAGATATCTGATGTGCAGTGAAAAACACCACCAACAGCCTCTGCAAGTAGAGCAGCAAGAGCAGGTTGCATGCCACTATACAGTCTTGGCAATACAGTTTGAGAAAATGTAGTACAAGATGGGATCTGATAATGTGGGTGCAAATAGTTGAGAAGCTGTCGGAAGCCAATATCTTCCACAACTGACATACATATATATATATATATATATATATATATATATATATATACTGTATATATATAATTGCCAGTAGATTAGGCCAACTAGTCTATCACGTCTACCTGAATGCAGTTCACCAATAAAGTACAGTAGCTGCTCTACCTCCCTTCTTTAACCTATAACTCCAGTCATCCCCTCCTGCCCTTCTCCTTAACTGCAACCCTCACCAAGCCCTTGCATCTGTCCAATCCTCTCTTGCACCTGTTTATGGTGTATAGCTTTATTAGCTCCCCAGGAAGTGCATTCTAGGGTGCCACCACCATCTCCATGAAGTAATGCCCCTACAGTTCCTCCCTATACTGTCCTCCTACCAGTTTTAGATTATGTCCCCTTGTAGTCCCCTTCCCCCTTCAGTTTTTTCAGTCCCTCCGTTTTCACTCTGTTGACTCCCTTCAGATATTTGAAGGTCTCTATCATGTCCCCAGTGTCCCTCCTGTCCTTCAGGGAGTACATGTTCAGCTCACTCAGCGTATCACCATATGCCATATCTCCCAAACCATTGATCATCTTTGTAGCCCTTCTCTGTATTCTCTCCAGTAGCATGATGTCCCTCTTGAGGCATGGACACCAGAACTGCACACAACACTCCATGTGTGGCCTCATCAATGAGTTGTATAGGGGAAGAATAACTTCCCTGTTCCTGGATGATGTACCCCTAGATATACACCCCACATTATGTTCACCTTAGTTGCTGCCCTCCTGCACTGCTCAGAATTGTTCCATTTGGTGTCAATCATCACCCCCAGATCCTTCTCTATTGTGGAGACTGCCAACTGAACTCATCCCAGCTGGTAGCTGTATCCAGGCTTTCTAATACCCAGATGCAAAATGCTGCATTTATGCACATTAAACCCCAATTGCCATGTGGGTGCCCATTCCTCCAGCCTTGATAAATCACTCTGTAATGCCCTCCTCCCTTCCTCACTGCCCATCTCTGCCCCCACTTTGGAATCATGAGTGAAAAGACTCATCCTACTCCTACTCCTAATTCCCATCTCTATGTCTGCAATGTACAAGCTGAAGAGGGTTGGTCGCAACACTGAGCTCTGCAGGACCCCATTGATGACCCTTCTGTGAGTTGAGGCCACCCCCCACCCTTTTCTGTCTATCTTTAAGCCAGATTGCCACCCACTCCACCATTTTTTCACCCATTCCTAGGTTTCTCAATTTCCAGATCAGTCTCCGTGTGGGACTGAGTCAAAAGCCTTGCTGAAGTTCAAATACAGAACATCAACAGGCTTTCCCCTATCCAGTGATCTTGTTGCCCAGTCAAAGAATTAAACCAGGTTTGTTTGACACAACCTAGCCTGGACAAACCTGTGTTGGTTATCATCCTGAACACCAGAAGCCTCTAGAAACAACACCATCTTTTCTTTTAAGATGGTCTCCATCACTTTTCCCACTGTGGAGGTTAGGCTGAATGGTCTGTAGTTTTCTGGTTCATCCCTAGACCCACTCTTGTAGAGGGGCACTACGTGTGCCATCCGCCAATCCTACAGAATGCAACCTGATTGGAGAGAGGAATTGAATAAATCCACCAATGGGGCTGCCAGCCCATCCACCAGTTCATGTAGAAACCTGGGGTGTTTGTCATCTGGACCAGGGGCTTTATCCACCCTCAATGACTTGAGAGCCTCCATCACCCTCCCTACCTCTATTTCCCCATCAGTGAGTGCTTCCCCCTCCTTGTCCCCAACCCTACCCTCTCGCTTAGGGTGTGGCCCATCCCTTTCCCTCATAAAGACCGAGCTGAGGTAATCATTCAACACTTCAGCCTGCTCTAAAATCCCCTCTACCCATCCCCCCTCCTTCCTTAGTCTGCTGATTTGCCCCCACCCTTTTTCAGTCACTGACGTATCTGAAAAATTTTTTCTCCCCTCCCCTAATCTCCTGTGTCAATCTAACCTCCTTCTGAGCCTTTGCAGCTCTAAGCATTCTGCTGACTTCTCTATAGATCCTGTGATAGTCATCCTGGCCTTCTTCATGGTGGGAGCATTTGTACCTTCTGTAGGCCAGTCTTTAGTTCCTCACCCCGTCCAGTACTACCCTTGTTCACCAGCAAAGTTTTCTGGCTCAGGCCATCTTATTTTGTGATCTGGAGCAGGTTTTTGTGGCCTCCAGGATGCCCAGCTTCAGAATCTCCCACTTCTTTTCTGTGCTCATCCCAGGTTTGATTTCCCCTGCATGCTTGCTAAGGATATCTGCCATCTCTCTGAAGTTAGTCCCCCTGAAGTACACTACCATGGTCTTTGTCTGATTTCACTTCTTACCCAATTTTAATATGAAACAAACTGTGGAATGGTCACTACCAGCTAATGGATCATTTACGACCAGGCTGTTTACCTGATCTCCATCCGCTAGTACCAAGTCCAGGATGTTTCCTTTCCTAGTTGGCTCCCCAGCTAGTTGGTTCTGGAATTCATCCTGGACAGCATCGAGAATCTTTTACTCTCTAACTGATGAGAACATCATTTGGTGTTCCAGTCAGCCCCTGGCATGTTAAAGTCACCAACCAACACATTCCTACCCTTTACCCTACTGCAGTTCTTTCTTAGATTTTCAATCAGCTCTTTGTCCATGCTCTCTGTCTGCATGGGTGACCTGTAGATCATCCCTAGATTTACCCTCCTCCCCCCCCATCGTGTAGTGAGGCCCAAACTGCCTCCATGTTTCCTTCACCTTCCTCCTCCTCCTCCTCCTTATTACACACAATCCCTTCTCTGACATATAAAGTCACCCCTCCTCCCCATCGCTCTGCCCTATCCATCCAAATTATAGTGTACTCTGGTATCCTCATGTCTCAGTTGTGGTGCTGGGTAGCCCACATCTCTGTGACTGCAGCCACATCCACTTCACCTTCTACCAAGAGGGCCTGCAGTTCCAGCAATTTATTGCCAAGGCTCTGTGCATTCATCTAAACCACTTTCTATCCCTTCTCACAGTTTACCCTTAACCATCCCCCTCCCTTGCCCCTGTCACTATTTGAATCTGACTTGCCTTGCACTACATCTCCAGATTGAGGGAAGAGCTTACACCCTCCTATATTACCCAGGAGCTGTTTACCCTCCAGCCCTCTCCTCTTTTAGTTTAAATTTAAATCTCACTGCCCTGATATGTACTCCCCTAGATTCTTCTTAAGGACCTCCTTCCCTTCATTACTCAAATGAAGCCTGTCCCTTGCAAAAAGATCCTTGTTCTCCAATGTGTTCCCCCAGACACCCACCAAACCATACCCCATAGCTGGACACCATTCCCTTAGCCATCTGTTTATCTATCTAATGCTCTGCTTCCTTTCCAGAGTACCCTTCGGAATGGGCAGTATTTCAGAAAATGTAACAGAGCAATTTTCTGCTAGACATAACCTTGCCAGTTCTCTGACTCTGGCCTGTACTTCCATTGCACTGTTCTCCGCCACATCATTTGTGCCAGTATGTACAACAATGTGGGGTACCCCTCTGTGCTTCTTTACTAAGGAATGTACCAAGTACCCTACCTTGAAAACTGTCATCTCCAGCATACATTCCACCCTCATAGAACTCTTTTCACCCACATTTGTTCCCCCATCTGATTCCCCAAAGGATGGAGTCTCCCAACACCAGAATACTATTGTCCCCTTGATCATTGTTTAGTCTTCCTTTAACTCCTGCAGACTCCACACCTGAAATCTATTTTAATCCCAACAACACTTGTTCTTTCCCTGTTTAATCCCCCTAATTTGCTGATTTGCCCCCTTCCTCCTAGGCTGGAGATACAATGCCATCATCTGAGCAATCAGCTGTGTGATTTGCTGTGCTGTTGGATGTGAGGCATGGTACTTTGTTCATGTACACAGAGCATCCATTATTGGAACTGCCATGGCAGACATCAATGTGGACTGCTTCAACTACGGTGGTGTGCAAAGTGCTGATGACTGTCTCTGCCTTGTAGTATCACTGGAGTCAGAAGTGACCACCAGAGTAGAGGACAGATTCTGTGTTGGTGAGGGGGAAGGAGTGCCATGATGACTGGGTTGCTCGAAATCAGATCTCTCAGTACCACCACCACTGCTAACAGTGTATGGCTGTCCACCAGAGGGGTTTGGTCTTGGTGAAACCAAGGGCCCAGATCCAGACCCAGATGAGCTTCGATACACTTGAGGGTGCTTAAGCTTCAAGTAGCTAGAAGAAGCTACAGCTTCTTCTAGCTATGATACCATGATCCTTTCATTCCACTTCAAGGCCATCACTCATTTGAAGGTTTTGAAACTCCTTAGCTCCATTTCTGACTGTACTGCCACTGGCTTTGACAATATCGAACCCAAGCACCTGAAGATTGCTGCCCCCTCATAACAGCTACACTAGCAAAAATCTTCAACCTCTCCTTATATCAAAGTCATGTCCCTGACATCTGGAAAATAGCCAGAGTAACTCCTTTCCTCAAAAAAGGCAACTCCAAAGACCCCTCAAACTACAGACCTATTGCCATCTTGTCAGTTCTCAGTAAAATTCTTCAGAAACTAGTTGCCACTCAAACTATCGAAATCTTCCTCAACAATGACCTCCTCACTTCTGTACAGCATGGATTCTGCAAAGGCCACAACACCTCCACTGCCCTACTTAAGTTCACCATGGACACTCTTTCCACCATGGACTTGGGTTTTCTCACTGGAGCTGTGTTTATAGATATGACAAAAGCCTTTGATCTGGTAAACCATGACATTCTCCTGAACACCCTGTGAACCATGGGATTTGCACCCAATGTCGTTACGTGGTTCAGCAGTTACCTATCAAACAGAACACAAGTTGCAAAGTTCAATTCACACTTCTCAGATCAGGCCACTGTAAATGTTGGGGTACCCCAAGGGTCCATTCTGGGACCACTCCTATTTTCAATATTCATAAATAACATCACCAATAATCTTACCCCCATCTGCTTCCTCCTCTACGCTGACAATATAGTCCTCTTTGCTAGCTTCAAAAATGTATCTGAAATTAACCTGCGACTCTCCACTGGCTTTCAAAATATTTAAATTTGGCTCCTAAATCATAGGCTTGTCCTGAATGAGACCAAAACACAAGCCATGCTATTTGGGACAAACTTGAAACTTAAGTCCTTTCAGGACAATTTCAGAATTCCTGCTCAAATAGCTCACCTATTGGCATGGTGACATCTTTTAGGTACCTTGGAGTAACATTGGACCAATCCCTTAATTTCGATCAGTACATACAGATCACAAGCAAATCTGTCACTTCCAAACTTGGTATGGCCTACCAGATAAGCCACGTACTTACTCAAGTGGCTAGGCTGGAAATTGCTTGTAGCATACTCCTGCCCACCTTGACCTATGGAGTCGTGACATATGCTGCCCTATCTAAGTCAACCCTCCACCGCTGGGACATCACATCCAACAATATCTGTCACTATGCCTCTGCCTCAAGCTGGCTTTCACACCACTGCTGCCTCTACGCTGATCTGAACTGGCTATCACCTTTTGCCGCTAGACAATTTCCTCTTAGCTCCCTTGTTGATACCATTATAAGGTCTCAGAATCCCAAAACTTTAGCTGACTTGCTAGTTCTGCTTAAACCCACCTACGACCTGAGCTCAGCCGACAAATCCCTCATGCATGTCCCAAAGTGCAACACATCCAAAGGTGCCTGTGCATTAGCCCATCTAGCCCCCAGTCTTGGAACATCCTCCCTCTAGCTATTTGTCAAGCTTCCTCTTGTGCAGCCTTTAAAAAAGCAATGCGCAGCCACCTTATCTCCTCCAACCAATGCACGTGATTTAATGCTCCATAGTCTAGACACATCCTCCAGGTGTCTTGCCTCTCTGCCACCCTCCTCACTGCTTCCTGTCACTCTATCCTAATTTTAGCCTCTCCTTCCTCTGCCTTATCCTCCACTTTCCTATTTTCCTCGACTGCTTGTCTATACCCTCAAACAGGCTACCACCCCCCAACTGACTTACTTATTCCCACCAGCCCCCAGCTCTTTCTGTGTTGTCTCTCTCTGCCCAGCCTTGCTCATACATCCCCTATATTGCACTCCCTATCTTCTACTTACATAACTCCCTTTTCAGCCCCATGCAAATGGACTATGACCAATCCCTTTTCTTAAGTTAGGTCCCTCCTAGGCTATCTCAGTTCTCCCCCCATTTTTTCACCTATGCCTCTGCAAGTCTATCCCTAGCCACTTAATCTTTCCTCACCTCTCTATCCTGTCCCCACTATCTTACTGGTTATCCCTGATTTATGTTTTAGATACATTGCACTTATTGTATTTATCTGCTTTGTGATGTTAAAGTTATCCTTGATTCATATTATGAATTGTACCTGCACTTGACATATATGCCTGTTACTGTCTATCTTATCTACTACTGTTATGTACCTTGATGACAATACCACTGTCTTGCATCCCTGCTGTATAACATTGTTGTATTGTTTAACTACCTTATAATCTCCCAGGTTGTGCCTGAAAATAGGCATGTCTATGGGTAGCACACTGCTACCCAGTAAACAAAAATGAAAAAATTAAATAAATAATGATGTGGTTAAGTTAGAGAATGATTTCCATTGGCTTATAGTGGCATTGCAAAAAGAACAGACTGCCTTCCTTGTGTCCTCCTTTAACACAGTGAAATGGAGCCACACAGCACTTTTAACATTGCAGTTACACATGATTCTGTTAGTACCACATCCCTAGTTCTGTTTTCAACAGATGTGCCTGTCTTGTCCTGATATTTTTGCCCTGTGACGACAGCCCCTAATGGTGCCATGTAAGTGCTGCCATCACTTGGCTGTCCTTCAGGCTGTGGTGGAGCCTGCTGAAGAAACATTTGTGTTGCTTGTTTGGTCTTCTTAGAGGGAGGGGGACCCTTACTACTAATTCTATTACCATTGCTACTAGTTCTACACCTGGAGGCTGTTTTGCCAGCCACCTTTTTTTTTTGCCCTCAAGGTACATAGTGTACTCTGCCTCATATTCAAAGTTACTGACATGTGCCTCTGATGAAGAAGATGATGTGTCACTGGGCAATTCCTCATGTGGAGGCTAATACTCAGAACCAGATGACTGGTCATCCTCAACAACTTTTTCAGGAGTACTGAGAAGCTGAGAAGCAGGAGGTATAACTGTATCAGCTGTAGTGCTCATACTGGAAATATGCACTGTGGCAGGGATACCAGACTGTGGTGATTGTGTTACAGTAGTAGCAGGATTCATAGTGTCAGTAGTGGCTGGAGTGACAATCACAGTAGCAGGACTGGCTGTAGCTGTCACGCTGCCCATTGCTGTGGAAGAGGAAGACAGGTTCTCTATAGTGGGGGTTGTGGTAACGACAGATGTGATGGTACTGGTGAGAGATGGGGACACATTGGTGGTTGTGGTAGGAGTCGTGATGGTACTGGTGAGAGATGGGGGCACATTGGTGATTGTGGTGAGCTTCAAGAACAGTGTCCTTCCGCTTGTGCTTCTTGTATCACTTTGTCCTCTGCCAGCCACAGTACTACTGTTGCCGGAAGGCATAGGCTTGGAAGGGGTAAAGAATAATTTTGGGCATCGAATATGAGCGGACCATCACTCACAGTCAGGTTCAGCAGCACCAGCCTGTTCCTCCATTGTAGATTTGCTTGGACTGGACGAAATAAGTTTTTTCACCTCTAGCTGTCATTGTTTTGTCTATGCCAACAAGTTCTAAACACTCTCAAGTACTTAATACTTTGTAAATGTACAAAAGTTCTACTTTATTGTAGCACAGAAAAATTATTTTACACATCACCTGCTGCAGTACTGCTTTATTTTTGCACAGAAAAATTATTGCAAGCAGCACGCACGCAGGGCAGATAAGGGTGTGCGCACACTGCAGGCATCACTACCTAGCTCTAAACTGTGGGGGGGTGGGAGTGCAGTCAGCAGACTGCCCTCTGAGACTGCTGGTGGCTACTGACTTTCATGAAACCCAAGCCCAACCTCAGAGTTCATCACAAATATTTCTTATATGGAGATTTCTACGGGCAGAACTACTGCAATTCAATTATTTTGTTTATTTGTAAATGCACAAAAAGTTCTGCTGTATTTCAGTACAAAAAATGGTTGCAAGCAGCATTACTGCTTTATTTTTGCACAGAAAAATTATTGCAAGGGTTGCTGTGGAGCACGCCTAAACTAGACGTGTTTGTTTGGTGCTCTGCACTAATCTGCAATAAAACTTTTAAAATAGCATTTTTTTGGTGGAGAAACTTAAAATCTGAGTGCTGAATTGAGATCTATGGGTTGAGCTGCATACTCTTATCTTGTTTTGGAAGATGGGGCATACGAATAAAGGACCCGCGGGTGGCATGAAACTCCCACCAGCGGAGGCTGTTCACACAGAGGGAGCAGCTCAATCTTCTTCTATGATAGACCTACCATGGAGGGCCTTGCAGCAATCCATGCAGGCCATCAATATGAAGGTAAAGTCTATAACTATGAGGTTTGTGGGGCAAGATGTGAAAATAGAAGTCGCCACAAAGACATTTTCTGCTACGGAATCCATGGCAACTAAGGTCCTAGCAACAACGAGCAAGTTGACGCAGGAGAATGCCCAGTTGAGATATTGTCTGGAGGCTCTCGAGAATTCCCAAAGGGCCTCTGATGTCAGAATTGTGGGTTTGTCTGAACACTGTGAAGGAAACAGCATGCACGCAGGGCAGGCAAGGGTGTGCGCACACTGCAAGTGTCACTACCTAGCTCTAAACCATGGGGGATGGGAGTGCAGTCAGCTGACTGCCCTCTGAGGCCGCTGGCGGCTACCAACTTTCATGAAACCCAAGCCCAACCTCAGATTACACCACAGATATTTCTTACACAGAGATTTCTATGGTAGAATGGCTGAAATTCAATATTTTTTATTTTTTAAATGCTCAAAGGTTCTGCTGTATTTCAGTACAAAAACATGGTTGCAAGCAGCAGTACTGTTTAATTTTCACACAGAAAAATTGTTGCAAGCAGCATGCACACAGGGCAGGCAAGGGTATATGCACACTGTAAGCATCACTACCTAGCTCTAAACCATGGGGGGTGGGAGGGCAGTCAGCCAACTGCCCTCTGAGATTTCTGGCTTGGCTACTACTGGGTTTTGTGAAACCTGAGCCCCCCCAACAGAAATACTTATTATTTATACTACCAAATTAAAGACTTAAAAAAAAAATTCATTACAGTCCAGCAGTCGAGGTAGAAGTTACAACTAGTGTAATTAAGGAGGTAAACTGCAACTAAAGTCTTTCTGCAGCTCCTCCTGCAAAATAAATCAGTTTCTCTGGGGAAAAATACAAAAAGCCTTACAACACTACCAGGCAGGCAGGTACCAAGAAAAGAAACACTACTCCTTCACTTCCCAAGCACAGCAAAGAAGTCCCTGAAATGAAGGTATACTAGTTTCTCTCTGCAGCTCCTAGCAAAAAACATCACTACATCAGATGATTTATCCATGAAAAAAAAAAACTCTCAGTGCTCCCACTAGTACAAGACACTAAGACACATGGTACAGAACAAAAAAAAGATTTTGTGATGAAAATATTAGTTTTTTGCAACTCCTAATCTCTGCTGACTCAGAGCTCTCTCTCCACTCTTCACTTTGCAGCAATGTTGAAGTGTTACGTGAATCGTGATCTGGCTTTGGCAAATGCTCAGGTTTGGCCAGCAAGCCCTGCAAGATATTCAGATCCCATGGGAACACTGAATACTGAATATCGATGAATAGCTGTGCTATTTGGTATTTGGCTTCTAAATACCAAATATCATATTATTTCTGGTATTCAGGATATAATATTCGTTACTCGCATACCCTTACTGCTGTTTAGGATTCAATAAAGGAGCAACGAGGCTTCGCTACTGGATCCCACTATTGTAAACCTAATTGTGAAATTCAAAATACCCTTCCCACACCTTCTGAAGCAGCCTTCCTCCCTCACATTTAAGACTGACATGTCTCTCATCAGGTTTGAATTGCAAATTGCTACCCCCACCATCTGTAGGACATTTTCTCCTTTCTACCCAGATAAAATTAATGTTCTTTCCTTCACCCCACCTTCTGGATAAAACTGGCTACCCAGTGTACAGTACTGTAATGCCAAAATAAAATTCCAGCACTTATCATTCAAGTTTTCAAGTTCTCTATCCTCTGTAAGATCAGTATCAACCCCCATGCCTCTAGCAATCTCTGCAACTTTTCAACATGAAAAAAAACATTTACTGTCTAGCACTACTGGTCACCATCTTGTGGAAAGAATCAATATGTTTTAGTTAGGGTTGTGGGAATACCTTTTCCCAAATATTCAGCTGAATATTTAGTTTTCAACAGACAACTATTCGAGTATTCAGAAAAAGGTATTTGGCCCCCTCTCCCAGTCCAAAACAAGGTAAAATGCAAACACCATCCCCCACCCTCTATCAACAGCCCAATCCCATCCTTCTCCCCACCAGCACCCACAGTTTGTTATATTATTAACCATAAATCCCCATATTGTAAAGATAATACACAGACATACTTAAATAGAAAACTCTATAAAATCAATATGAAAGGTTAATCTAAAAAGTGTGGGCTAGTAGATTAAGCTTGAAACCGCATGTAAAACCAGTGGAATTTTAGCTCCTGATTGAAACTCTCCACCTGGAGAGTTTCTCTCAAGTGGTAAAACAGCACATACTAAATTAGAGGGGCTGCCACCTAGGGTTGCCACCTGTCAGGTTTTTTACCTGGTGATCAGGTTTTCAGGGTGCCTATCAGGTAATCTGGTTTTGCTCTGTGCTGGTCAGGTTTTAGAGCCATTTTAAGTGCTCATATACTTTTGACACAGATTTTGTCATCTCATTAATTGTTTCAGCTGCATGTCCAGGTTACAAACAAGTTCTGTTGTCAATATAGCCTTTTGTTTGTGAAAGCAGTCAACTTGGGGGTGTAAAGTATGGCCATTAACACCATTAGCACTTACTTAACCCAGTCTTTTCCATTGCATCTTGAAGTGGCATAGCAGCAAAGCTGCCCCCCCCCCCCCTTTTGTAACAGCAACACAGCCAGTTGTGTTCCACTTTCATTTGCTGGTAAACATTTTCATCTCTTACAGAATTTAGGCATTTAAATGATTTAAATTAATTTGTTCCTCAAGAAAACAGTATGGTCACTTCTTTGGCTTCGAAATAGTAGTGTGGACATGAAAAGGAAAAGGAGCCAGAAAAATAAATAAAGTACACATTATAGGAAATAATTTCTTTATTATGTTTTATTATATACCATGTGCACTGTTGTATACTATTTACAATATGTCCCTCGTCTCCCCCCAGATCATATCTGTAAATGAGATTGATTTTATCTCTGTATATTTATCTGGTAAACCAACGTCAATAAATAAATAACTAGGGAATAACTTGGGAAAGTAATTTTAACAAGTACAGTACAGTATCTTAACATTTGCAAATGGCTTTCTAGGAGGAGCAATGCATGATGAGTCATGACAAGGGGTAGAGCTAGGGGCAGGGCTTAGGATTCGCTTTTTGCCTCATCCAAAGGTGGCAACCCAGTGCCACCACAAACAAATGGTTTTCAGGTTGCTTTAAATGAGATCTGGGACCACAAGGAGGTCTTCTTCAGAGAAGTGAAGAGGGCAACCAGGAGCATATTGACATAAGAGCTTTTTCAGGTAACCAGGGCCATCTCATTTAGGGATTTGAATGTTAAAGCTATCTGGAATGTGACATGCCACCTCATAGACCACCAGTGAAACATCCTCAGTAAAGCAAATATATGCTTGGAGTGGGAAACTCCAACAACCAACCTCGCTGCAGCAATCTATACCAGATACTAGTGGCATGTCAACCCACCCAATTACCCAAGATATAAAGTATTAAAGCAGTCCAAATTTAACATAACTAAGTCATGTACCAGTTTTTTCAGATCATCAGAATCAAAATAAGAGTGGTTCTGGGTGATGTTCCTGAGGTGGAATAAGCCACAACAGGCAACTCCTTATACCTAATGCTCCAAAGACAACTTTGGATCAATGATGAGGCCCAGATACTTCCCCCTATCCCTAACTGAGAAAGGGTCAGCACTAAGTTGTACCTCATAACTCTGCTGACTACCCTCCCATTCCTGCCATAGTTCTGGAACCTGAATCCACTAGTGGTTCTTGACTAGATTCAGCCTCAACCAAATGCAGGCCATAGACATAGACATAGAAGTTGACGGCAGATAAGGACCGCAAGGCCCATCCAGTCTGCCCATTTCTTTTTCTACCTTATAAATGTACCATCGGCCTTTGCTCTGTCAGTGGCCTATCTATTCATAGTCATTTGTATTGCTCCCTTATGCCTATCCCATGCCTGTTTGAAGCCCTGCACTGTATTCATAGCCACCACTTCTTGTGGTAAGCCATTCCATGCATCCACCACCCTTTCTGTGAAAAAGAATTTCCTCACATTCCCCCTTAATCGGACCCCCTCTAATCTCATGCTGTCCTCTTGTCCTGCTATTTTCTTATATTTAAACATGTTAGACTCTTTTCACCTTGTTAATGCCCTTAAGGTGTTTGAATGCCTCGATCATATCACCTCTCTCCTCCTTTGCTCAAGGGTATACATATTGAGCTCCATTAATCTGTCCTCATATGTCTTCTGATGCAGTCCCTGCACCATTTTGGTTGCCCTTCTCTGGACTGCCTCAATTTGTTAATGTCCTTGTGAAGGTGTGGCCTCCAATACTGCATGCAGTACTCAGATGGGCCTAATCCAGTGTCTTGTACAGAGGGATTATTACCCTCTTACAACTCAGGATACCCCTACTAATACACCCCTAACACCCCCCAGCTCTTACCTACTGCTTTAGAGGTCTGCTTGATGATTTTAGTCATCAGTGATGATGATGCCCAAGTCTCTTTCTTCCTTGACTGCTAGCAACTCCCTCCCAGCCTATAGGTGGCTTCAGGGTTTCTCTTCCCTATATGCATGATTTTGCACTTCTTTGCATTAAATCCCAGTTGCCACTCTTCTGACCATTCTGCTAGTTTATCCAGATCTCTTCTCATTCTGCCCACCCCATCTGGATCATCTACTCTGTTGCAGATCTTGGTGTCATCTGCAAACAGACAAGCCTTATCCTCTAGTCCATCTGCAAGGTCACTAATGAAGATGTTGAAGAGACTGGCCCCAGGACTGATCCCTGAGGTAACCCACTTGTGACTTGCATCTCTTCTGACTGTATACCATTTACCACCACTCTCTGTTTTCTGCCGCCAACCAGTTTGCCACCCAGTTGACCAACTTGACCCACCCCTAGCCTACCCAGCTTATTTATCAATCTTCTATGTGGAACAGTGTCAAAAGCTTTGCTGAAGTCAAGGTAGGAGACATCAACTGCTCCCCCTTGGTCCACCACTATGGTTACCCAGTCAAAGAAATCTATGAGATTAGTTTGACAGGACCTTCCTTTTGTAAACCCATGCTGTCTTGGATCCTGTGCCCCTATGGATTCCAGGTGTTGCACTATCCTTTCCTTAAGGAGTGCCTCCATAATCTTGCCCACTACTGATTTAAGACTGACCGGTCTGTAGTTCCCTGCCTCCTCCCTGCTACCACTCTTGTGGAGCGGGATCACATGAGCCCTTCTCCAGTCTTCTGGGACCTCTCCTGTGCTCAGAGACTCACTAAACAATTCTGCTAATGGCTCTGCTAGTTCCTCCTTTAGCTCCTAAGTACCCTGGGATGTATGCCATCAGGTCCCATTGCCTTATCCACCCTGAGCTTAGCAAGCTCTTGTAGGACCCTTTCTTTTGTGAAGGGAGAAGTGCTCACCTCCCTCCCCTGTGTCCATGGTGCTGAGCTGTGGGCCCTGCCCTACCTTCTCTTCAGTAAATACTGAGCAAAAGTATCTATTTAGGATAGATGCTTTTACAGGGTCCTCCTCCTCACATGCCCCTTTTCTCCATTAAGCTTAGCAATACCTCTGACTTTCTCCTTTCACTAATGTATCTATAGAAAGTCTTGTCACCTTCTTTACTGTTCGTTCTAGTGTTTCCTCAGTTTGGGACTTTGCCTGCCTACTGCCTTACCTGCTTCCCTTAGGCAGTTTGGTATGCCTCCCTATCTTCATCCCGCTGTGTTCCCTTATATTTCCTGAAGGCCAGCCTTTGGCTCTGACCTTTCTGCTACTATATTTGAGAACCAAAGTGGTTTCTTCTTTTTGCACTTCCTTTTCTGTCTAACACAATGGGATGTTGCTTCAAGTATTGCATCCTTAATGCTTGCCCACTTTGCCTTGTACCCCTCACCTGTGTTTCTTTTGCCAGGGCTAGCTTAACTCTGTTGGTCATCTTATCAAAGTCAGCTTCTCTGAAGTCCCATATTTTTGCCTTGGAATGGGATGATTTAGATGTGTAGCCAAATTGAACCATACCATGTGATGGTCACTGGCCCCAGGTGACCTTTCTACCTGGAGATCTGTGATCCCTTCTTTGTTAGTCAGTACTAGATCTAGGATAGCCCTGTCTCTTGTGGGTTGCTGTACCAGTTGTTTGAGGCCCTCCCTGCAGGAATCCACTATGAGTCTAGTTCTGGCAGATGTTCCTGCTGGTATTGACCAATCTGTATCTGGCATGTTGAAGTCTCCCATTATCAGAACCTCCCTTTAGCTGTCATGTTTTGTATATCTTCTAACAGTAATGTGTCTATGTCCTCCCTCTGGTCTGGGGGCCTGTAGACAACCCCAGTTCTTATGGCTGTCCATTTCCTGTTTCCAGGGTGACCCACAGTTCTTCTGGCTCCTTATGTGTATTCTGAATTTCTGTAGCTTTGATATTTTCATTAACATACAGGGCCACTCCTCCCCCCCTTTTTGCACCTCGTCTCTTCTGAACAATACATAGCCAGGTACTGAAGTCTTCCAAGTGTGGTTACTGGTAAACCACGTCTCACTAATTGCTACTATGTCCAGTTTAGCCTCTGACATTATTGCCTGCAGGTCTGGGATCTTATTTCCCAGGCTGTGAGCATTTGTGTACATGATTTTCCATTGGCCAGATTTTGGTGTGTTAGTTGTTGGTGAAGTTTGGCATTACTCCTATGCGTTGTATGGGGAGACAAACCTTTTTTCTTACCTGGTGATGCAAATGAACGGCAAACATGCTGAATTCCTGTTTGACCACTAGCTGAGGGGGGAGGGGTGTTCTTCCCATTCGTCGTATGGGGTGCTGCACCGCTCTCCCCATTTGCTAGTTTAAATATTCTGCAAAGACGCAGTCGCTGATATCAGACAGGCATCTATTCAGCAGATAGAAAACATTTTTCACAGCATCAAATGACAGAAATAGCTGAGTGTCATCGGTATAGCAATGAAAACTCAGACTATATAGTCAGATGACTGCTCCCAGTGGCAGTATATAACTTGCAAACATCATGGGTTACAAGAAATTAATCCTGAGGCACTCCACAGTCAAGATCAACAGGATGTGGGGGGAAATTTCCCATCATTACCTGCTACAGAGTGCCAGAAAGGAAGAACTCAAACCACCTTGACAGTGCCAGTGAATCCCACAAAGTGCCTCAGTCAAGTTGTGAAAACACCATGGTCTGTGGTGTCAAAAGCTGTTTAGAGATTGAGGAGAGCAAGAATTGATTGTTAATTTTTACTTCTAGCTAGGAGAAGGTCATTTCCTCACCCTGATGAGTGCTGTCTCAGTCCTGAGTCACCTCCTGAATTCCAAATGGAAAAATTCACATATAGAACATTTCTCCTAGTACATCTCAAGCTACATCACTACTACCTTGTCAGCAACCAAAAAGAGAAGGTTCAAGAGAGACCTTTAAATGGACAGAATGTCAAGGTACAAAGATGGCTTCTAAAGGAGGGGTTTCATCACTGAGCTCTTCAGCACAGTGGGGAACACCTGTTCTCTTAAGGAGTGCCAGACAATCTGCCCAGTAAATGGGCATAGTGATTTACAGCACTCCACCAACAGCCTTGTTGGTTCAGGGTCCAGCCTACAAAATGTAGGATGAAGCTCCAGAGATCTGTAAAATATCGTGAGCTGATACCAGCTGAAGATCACACCAGAAGGAGTGCCCCCACCTGCCAATGACTAGCTAGTGCTGGGCTATGACAGCCCACTCAGGGAGATCTTGGCCAAATATAGGATACCTTATCTAGGATAACTGACCACGCTCCTCACAACTATCTGTGGACATCATTCCTCTGAACTGCAGACAGACAGTGTGAAAGAGTTAAGCCAGTCAGTTTCTCCTTGCAGCAAGCAGCCAGAACAGGAATTCTCAGGGTGATTGCACCTGATACTTCTTACAGTGATCCCTCAGGGTTATTTAATCCTCCAGTGATCTCAGACTCCTCCAAAAACACTTCAACCTCTGCCCTTTGCTCTTCAGCAGCTTCACCACTTTATCACAACAAGGGAAACCTTGGCGGGAGACTCTGGGGCATACATAAAAAGGTGAAAGTGAATCGAGCGTGACAGTGTCAGCCACGTTATAGGCTGGACTGTCCTCTCAACCCCTGCACACACAACTGCAACATGCTTGAGCAGTCCAATACCACCATGAGCTGTGAAGACTCCAGATTATGTTTTGGCTAGTACCGGATTAACTTCACCATGTTCTTACAGGGCATTCCTAATAAGAAAACTCACAGGATGATTTTCTGACCAACTAGTCAGATCAACATTGATGCTTTTGACATCAAGTCTCAACTAGAGTTGTTTATAATGCAGAATTCTGCCAGCAGAATTTGTGTGGAATAGCAATTCCACTTCTGAAACTCCTTTCAGAATTTATTTTTTAATTATACAAAATTCCAAAAAACATTTTTATGTAAACCACAGATTACGTAATCAGTTTAAGTAAAATGAGTCTGAAGTTCACTTAAACTACAGAATATGATTCTGCAGCTAACATTCTGCTTCTGAAATTTTGGCATTCTTTGTTATGACAGAATTCCATTGAATTAGGCGGAATTTCCAAAATTTTGAGGAATTACTGTGGAAGCAGAATTTGAATGTTCCACATAGCACTAGTCCCAGTGGGAAGACCTCATCCAAGGTGAGGCCCAGTTAGTGAATTGCTGAGATAACTACCTGTGTGAGGCCCACAGAAGCATTCCCTTCTGCAGTGTGAAGAGGTGTTCCCTTCTCTTGCAGTGTGAGCCTTCCAAAAGTAAAGTCCTTCTCCTGCAGTGTGAGGTGGCATTCCATTCTCCTGCAGTACAAGGAGGCATTCCCTTCTCCTGCAGTGTGAGGAGGTGTTTCCTTCTCCTGCAGTGTGAGGTGGCATTCTCGTCTCCTGCAGTGTGAGGCGGCATTCCCTTCTCCTGCAGAGTGAGGAGACGTTCCCTTCTCCTGCAGTTGTGAGGAAGTGTTCCCTTCTCCTGCAGTGTGAGCCTCCCGAAAGTAATGTCCTTCTTTTTCAGTGTGAGGAGGCATTCCCTTCTCCTGCAGAGTGAGGAGGCATTCTCTTTTTCTGCAGTGTGAGGAGGCATTTCCTTCTCCTACAGAGTGAGGAGGCATTCCCTTCTCCTGCAGTGTGAGGAAGTACTCCCTTCTCCTGTGGTGTGAGCCTTCAGAAAGTTAAAGTGCCTTCTCCTGCAGTGTGGGGAGGCATTCCCTTCTGCTGCAGTATGAGGAGGTATTTCCTTCTCCTACAGAGTGAGGAGGTGTTCCCTTTTGCTGCAGTGTGAGGATGTATTTCCTTCTCCTGCAGTGTGAGGAGGTGTTCCCTTCTCCTGCAGTGTGAGGAAGCATTCTTTAAGTTAAAGTACTTTCTCCTGCAGAGTAATAAGACATTCCCTTTTCCTGCAGTGAGGAGGTACTCTCGTCTAAAATCATCACTAAACAAAAAACATCCCAAGCCTTGAGAGAAGGCGACATAGGCCTTGGTCCCCGGAGATTTTCTCCCCTTTGTGAGGCAGCATAGCACAGTTGTTTAAGGTTCTGAGCTGCAAATCTGGTGACATCCAGCAGACCAGACCTGTGTTTGAATCCCACAGCTTCCACTTGCATTCTGTGTGACCCTGAGCAAGTGACTTAACTTCCCTGTGCTCCCAGGTCGCACCTGTAAAAAAGCTTTCAGCTTAGTGTGCTACTCCTGGTTAAACAACCTAAAAAAAAGGGGGGGGGGTTCTCTTCTTTGTTTCAAAAGTCATAATACTGAGTTAGGTTTATTAGTATTCCCTAATTTACTCAGATAAGTTCTGCTGTTGGATGGACATGGATGGTGATCTTGCTTGCCATTCCCTCTCTCTTTAGGAAGCCACCTGTTGTCATCAGTATTATCCATTTTATCCATGCCATTCTGCTAAATTGTACTACTCATCAATGCTTTATCAAGCAGCCTTTTGCTTCAGCCTGCTTCTCTACTGCATAGTCAATGATCACAGCTAACATTCTTTTGGGGGTTCCTTCCTAAGGTATCTTTAGCCAAGAGAACCTTCCTGTGCACCTCTAGGGGTCAAAACCTCTTCCAGAGTTCCTTGCCTTTGGCACCCCTACAGGGTGGTAATTCCTCATGGAACAGAGAGTGCAAACAGCCACAACAGAGTAACACAGTTGCACAAGCATAACACTATACTGGTTGTGTAGGCCATTGAAGATTTTTTTTACCCCAAATTCGAATACCTGAAAAATGAATAGCCAAAAATCTGGGGTGCACAGTATAGGTACTTATTGAATATTCAAAAAAAATAAATGTGTACAAGTAGTGAAGAGCTGCAATGATGACATTTATAACACACAAAGTGGAGAAGGTAGTGTTACAGTTTTGGAGGTTTTTGTTCGACTGTTGCTTTAGATCTATTAAAAAAAATATTTTTATTTATTGTTTGTAATTTTTTATAACAGGAAAGAAACACTGAGCTCTGCCTCATCCTAAAGACTGCACCTCAACTGAACAGTACCACAGTGACAAAACTGAGAGCACAATTCCTGATATGGGACTAGAACCCACAGTCTTTCGATCTTTCTGCCCTAGAGACAAGTCTGCAACCTACTATACTAAAACAGGCACTGATGATCATACCATCTTCTTATGTGTTGTGTAGTCTGGCAGTTGTTAAATCTTCCATGTTTCTTTTCAGAAACAACCCATAGTTCTGCTTTTTTACTGGTGTCACTATAGCACTTACTTTACCATTATTTCCCCTTGACAGAATGAATGGAATATCCCTGTACTGTATATGAAGATGTTACATACATTAAGATTATCTATTACTTGACTGCACCTGTATTCCTTTGTGTCAGCTATTGTTTGCCAGTATATAAACCTAGTGCTCTGTGTTACACATTTCCTATTGGTTAGTTTTAAGTTGGTGGTGATTATTTTATAGTTGTAATTTGACGTATTCTTGTAAATAAACAAGTCCCCCCAACCAAAAAACAATTTATGTCATTTTCTAAAAGAAACAACTGGATAATGCTATGGAGAAACATTTTCTGAATGTCATTTGATTAAGAGACACATAGCCCTAAAAAAGGCTTTTAAACAGCTTGTTTCATCATTTTCAGAACATGAAGACTGTGACAAAATGAACCATGATATCGTAAATGTATTGTTCCCTTATGGAAGGATTTCCCTTTCTAGAAGTAGGAGAATGCTTGTGCTGTGATGGAGGAGTAATCCTTTTTAGGCCGGGGGAAAAGGCAGGCATGACAAAATGATGGATCTTCCAGCCTCCAATGCTGGCAGCCTAGCCTTGTCATTAATAATAGTTGTCTATCCATCTGCAACAAGCCAATAGCTCTCTGTCACATCAAGTGTTGCCCTACTGTCGAAACAGATCCTTCCCTTCATATTTCATCTTAAAAATTATATCAAGAATTACTGAAATATGTCATATAAAAGCAAAGCAAACATTCATTAACTGCTTGAGCTGCAGGGGACTGCCTGAGTCTTAATATTTTACAGGATACCTTTTCACTCTATGATGCAAAATTCTGGCTGAGAGTTTAAAATATGTTTCAGGTAGCATTCTCTTTGAAACAACCATGATAGAAAAGCAAATAGGTGGTGCCATTCCCAAACACATGGAAGCCTAAACACATCTTTAATACTTAGTAATGGAACATTAGTCTGAATTAAAGCAAGATTTAGGATTTCATTGGACCAGACTTGTTAAGGCTAGTGAAGTTGCTATGTAGAGAAATAATAACCTGTGCACAATTATTTCTTAAAAATAAATGAAATAGTTCTGATTTATTTACATCAATATTGATAGCAGAACACACAATAGGACTGATAAACATAGAAACATAGAAACATAGAATTTGACGGCAGATAAGGACCGCTTGGCCCACCCAGTCTGCCCATTTCCCTACCTACTGGATAAGCTGCAGATCCTAGTTAACCAGCAGCCTACTTCTCCCTACCCCCACCCCCAGAATTGCCTTATGACTATCCCATGCATGCTTGAATTCCACCACTGATTTTGACTCCACAACCTCCTCCGGAAGGCCATTCCATGCATCCACAACCCTCTCTGGGAAAAAATACTTCCTTAAATTACCTCTGAGCCACCCCCCCTCTATCTTCAAATTGTGCCCTCTTGTTCTTGCACACCTCTTTTTTTGAAGGATAAAGGCTTATAACAGATCTGTGTTTTTGTACTGCTATTTTAAATGAGGTAAAAATGAAGAAACTGATTTTGTTTTTCAAAATAATGGTATGTTGGCTAATTCTTATATATTGTAAGTTACTGTGATATAAAAACAATCCACTTGCTTGTTTTCTAGTGAGGCAGAGCACTGGCAGTAGTTTAATGGTCTGGCCCATAAAGAGTGAAGCACCGTGCCATAATGGCATGTAAGAGGCTTGACTAGATGCATGTGGGGGGCTGGTTGCACACCCACCACTATCCACAGTGGCAAAAAGAACATAGAGAAATGTTTGAGGCTGACCATACAGGATAAGGGATGGAGCATTGGAGCAATACATGTACATCTGTCTTACCACTTGACCCTATCACATAGGGAGCTGTTCTTCTCCCTGTAGGCACAATGTGTGATGTAAATAAATCTGTCATACAAGCAGTAGTGGAGTGCAGCAGGCAGCAGTTGAGAAGGCGGGCACCAGAATAGATGTTGCTTGCTGCATTTGTAGAATCTATCAGGATTGTTGCAGATTGTTGTAGCTGAGGTGACTTAAAGGAGCACTGTATGCCCAGCTTCACCATGGAGGAGGCAGCCATTATTGTCACAACCAGATCCTTTATGAAGGCAGTACCCTGAAGGTCACTCCAGCTCATAGGGGTGTGCAAGTAATGAGCAATACCTCATGAATACCACAAATCATGTACTATTCATTATTCAGATCTGAATAATGAAGTGTTATTACTCATCTCCTATTCCTATTCAGAAAATATTATCTTACAGCCCCCATCCTCCTCCTCAGCTCAGATTCTTAAAAATATACAATACACTCTCCCCCAGTTAGAATCCCAATCTCATCATCTCCCCAGCACCCACAATTTGATAATTAATTAGAATTTTGGGGAAAAACAATGAACAGCTGGCACAGCCAGCCCACCCCAAAGGCCAGCTGCTGTCTTGCAACATTTTTTTTGTTAGTTGTTT
Source organism: Neoceratodus forsteri (assembly GCA_016271365.2). Taxonomy (NCBI): domain Eukaryota; kingdom Metazoa; phylum Chordata; order Ceratodontiformes; family Ceratodontidae; genus Neoceratodus; species Neoceratodus forsteri. The sequence continues at coordinate 1,433,070,880 of CM028131.1, read as the reverse complement.
AACCAGGATTAGCACACTAAGCTGGAAGCTTTTTTACAGGCGTGACCTGGGAGCACAGGGAAGTTAAGTCACTTGCTCAGGGTCACACAGTATGTAAGTGGAAGCTGTGGGATTCAAGCCCAGGTCTGGACTGCTGGATGTCATCAGATTTGCAGCTCAGAGCCTTAAACCACTGAACCACTTAAACCACTGAGCATTTGATGCACTAAAACAAGTATCTCCTCTCAGCTTGGTAGCAGCACCTTCCTTCCACCCTCATCCTCCCCAGTTCCCAATTCTGAAGCAGGTGACCAACAAAGCCTGCCATTCTCCACAGTCATCCACCTTCTAGTGAATGAAAGCACATCCATGCTTGCTTGCATAGTAAAACCAGCAGATCATGTGATCAGTTGGTTTCACTACGCGAGCAAGCACATGATTGCTTTAATTCATTAGAAGGTGGCCAGATGTGGAGGAGGGTACTGTTGCCAGGGTTGGGGAGGTCATATTTGTATTAGCGTAACAAGTGCTGAAAGATGGCAGCTGGCCATGGAGGCAAGTGGGTTGTGCTGGTCACCCATCCCCAAATTTTACTTTATTATAAATTGTGGATGTTGCCAGCCCACCAGCGAAGTGGTTGGATTTCCACATGCGATGCTGGTGACCCAGGTTCGGGAACGGTCTTGGGTCACCTGATGGCCGGCTGAGGGGAGAAGGATAGGGCATCTCTAGATGGCTCTCCTTCTCTGGGGGGAGGGAGCAAATGTTTGGTGTCCAGTGACACCCAGCAGAGGCTGGGGTAGCCACTAGCAGCACCAACATCAGGACTTTCAGGGGGCGTGGTGGACACTGGTCATCATTGCACACCCCTGCCCCTTGCTTTCAAGGGGAAAGAAAATACTGGGCTTGGTCTGTCTCAGTGATGCCTTCACCCTGGGGTCTCCACTAGCCTCTGAAGTCAGCTCCCAACTAGATACTAGTCTTGAGGCAACCTTGGGGAAATCGCCACAACCCCACCCTCTGGGGGGTAAGCCAGGGGTGACCGGGAGCTGGTAATGATCGAAGGGGAGGCACAGGGGGGCCATGACTAGGGCAGAGTATTGATGGACCTCAGCCCAGAAAAAGTATAATAAAAAAAATGTGGATGCTGGGGGGAGGGCGTGAGACTGGGTTTTTAACTGAGGGTGGAGAGACAGAGGACAGGCATATTTTAAAGAATCTGGGCTGATGAGAAGGGTGGGGGAGCTGTTCCTTTATCTTTGTTTTAAACAACAAACAAATAATGACTATGAATATAGAATACACAGAAGTTTTGTAGCCCAAGGAGAATATTTGGCCCAAATATTTGATAAAAGACATTCACTCACCCCTACCAGACCAACAGTGGGTGTGGAAGGGCATTTAGGACTCAATGAATGCTGCCAGAATGTATTAGGTTCAGATGGTATGCCCTCCATGCCAATGCAGGTAAGAAGCTGTCCCTCCATAGAAAGGCACAGTTTGCTATGGCAGGAAAGGGGGTCAGATGAGGTTCCTGATTTCAACCCCATTTATGATATTATGGTGGACATATTCAGACAGCAGTCAATTAGGAGAGCAGTGAGTGTAAACATGTCAGGTAAACAGTGCTGTGCATGATCAACTCTGCCACATGCAGGTCATAATACTTCATACTAATGTCATGTCCCCTCCGCTTAAAAATATCGTACTGCCAGCTGATTGCATGAAAGATCACATAGACATAGAAACATAGAAAACATAGTCAGAAAAAGACCATTAGTCCAATTAGTCAGCCCTGTTATACCCTATTCTACACTTTCCTTTTTGTCTAGTTGAAGTTTTTGCCCCAGCCTCAACCCCATTTTCCCTTTCTCTATAAGGCCCCACAAGTAACTATTATGCCATTTACTCAGTCCCAGTCATGTTCAAAACCATTAATGGTTCTTGCACCCACCACCACTGCTGGTAGGCTGTTCAAAGCATCAACCACTGTCTCTGTAAAATAAAACTTTCTGTTATGTTCCTCCTGAATCCCCCCCCCACCACCTTTCACTCATAATCCTGCGTTTCTGATTTGGTATTCATGCTATTTCCTCACAGTCTATCTTACTCCTTTCTTCCAGAAACTTGACGGTCTATATCATATCAGCCCTCTCCCATCTGATTTCCAGCCAGTACATGTTCAAAGCCTTGACGTGATCCTCATAGGATCTGCCCTAATGGCTATGAATCAGTTTTGCTACCCTACACTGCACCATCTACTGCCTGCCTTTTGCTTTCCTTAGATGGCAGCTCGCAAACTCATCACAGATGACCAGATGTGTCCTCACCAATGATCTATAGAGAGGTAGTAGTACCTCTTTCCTCCTGCTGTCGAATCTCATCACAGTAAACCATATCATTCTGGTTGCCATGCTGTAGGTCTGGTTGCAAGAGCTAGATTGTTTTAGGAAATCACTTATGATGACTCCTATGTCCATTTCTTTAGACATAGAATCCAACTTAACCCCTCCCATCCAATATTCCATTTTGGGGTTCTTGTTCCCTACATATATTAACATGCACTTTCTAATGTGAATTTCATCTGCCAAACCATGAACTTCAGTACCTCTCTAACCATTGCAGGTTCCTCTGTAACTTCCTTACACCTTCTGTGCTGTCTACCCTGCCACAAAACATATTGTAATATGTAAAGAGATGTATCTTGCTCTGTATTTCTTCTCCTATGTCACTGTTGAACATATTGAAAAGGACAGGACCCAGGAGTGAACCCTGTGGCACCCACTTTGTGACTTCCATCTCCCCAGACTTGACCCCATTTACCATCTCTCTCTCTGCTGTCACCCCTTTGATAGCTACCCACCTAGATATTCTAAGGTTTTCAGCAGCCTTTTATGTGGCACTGTGTCAAATGTCTTGGTGAAGTCAAAGTAGTCTAATCCAAAAGAACAGTTTTGGCTTGGTCTGACAGAACCCTCTTGTTATGAACCCATGCTGCTTACTACACCAGAGCACATTTCTATCCAGATAGTCCAAAACACAAAAGCAGTGGGCATACCTTGGTTAGTATAGCCAAAGATAAAGTACCCAAGTGAAAGCACAAAAAAGCAAGTACTGCCAGGTACTTCACTAAGTCTTCATTGACTGGCATCTCCATTAATTGACCTGCACTGGAAGTAAGACAGATGGCCTGTAGTTTCATGGTTGCTCCTTGTATCATCCCTTGTAGAATGGTACTATATCTGCTACCCTTCAATCTTCAGAAACCTTCCCTGATTGTAGTGAGCTACTGAATAGACCTGCCAGGAGTCTGCTATTTCTGATGCAATTTCCCTGAGCACCCTTACATGCATCCCATCTGGCCCAGGAGTCTTATCTATTTTCAGAACTGCAAGCCTGTTTCTGACTCTCTCTCTCCAGTAATTATCACCCTCCATGCAGCAGCGTTTGTGGTACTTCCAAGAATAGTCCTGCTGTCCTCCACTGTGAAAACTGAGCAGCAGTAGTAGTCATTAAGAATGGCTGCCTTCTTCTCATCTTCCTCTATTACCCTGTCCCCCTCAGTCACCCTAACAATTCCCCTCTTGTCTTTCTTTTTCCCCAAATGTATCTAAAGAGCTATATTTCACCCCCTTGATCATCTCTGCAATATGTAGTTCTGTATCTGCTTTTGTGTCCCTGACTTCATTCTTAGTGTCCCTTAACTTTAACTGGTATTTGCTCCATTCCCCTTTTTCCTATTTTTTCTTGTATTTAATGAAGGCTCTTTTGTTTACCCATATTGCCTCCCTGACCTCCTTCTAGAATCAGATTGGTCTCTTGTGCCTGTTACATTTGGTAACCATTCTTAAAAATGACATAGTTTCCTTGAGAAAGGCCCTTTTAATTACTCCCCAACTCTCCTCCACCACCTGATCATGTCCATGCCCCCCAACGGACCCCTGACTAATTTCCTTATCTGTTCTAAGTCTGCTGTTATGAAATCCAGAACCACTGCCATTGGCAAAGGAATACATGTACCCAGGGCCAGTTCAAATCATATGGTGTTGTGGTTACTGGACCCCACTGGTTCCCTAAAGCACACATTGTCTGCCATTTCTGAGTTGCTGAACACCACGTTGAGAATGGCAGCCTGTCTTGTGGGTTCTCTGACAAACTGCACCAGTAGGCAGTTCTGCAACATATCTAACAGAGCATGACTTTTGGTGCTCTTAGATGCTGTTATGTCTCACTCTACTTGTGGGATTATCCTTGGTGGGGGTTGCCTTAATGCTTTTTAAAGGAGCCTCTACCCAACACACTCCTAGAGCTATTAGTACCTTCAGCAGGGCTTGTCAGATCACAAAATAAGTTGTCATGTCCCACAATAATTACAAAGTGTTTTGTCCCAATCTTTATCTGGTACTGTAGATTGAGACCCCCCCATCACTACCCCCTTCTTTGTGGACCCCTTCTGAAGCACTGCCTCTAGTTCCCAATCTCCCTCATTCTCATGTCTGAGCAGTCTACAGACCAGTCCCTTGCACAGCTTCTTACCTGATGAGGTTGTGAACTGCATCCACATTGATTCTGTTTCTCTGTTCCTTCCCCTGTTGAACCCCATCTCTACTGCCTCTATGCCTTCCTTGACATAAAGGGCCACCCCACCTCCTTTTCCTATTCCCCTGTCTTTCCTACACATGGTGTACACTTGAACTGCTATGTCCCAGCCATTTGTCCTGGTGGCCCATATTTTTGTGATGGCTATGAGGTCTAATACCGGATCTGCTATCAGTGCCTGTCACTTGAATGCTTGACCCACAGGGACAATGCATGCAGCATACAGCAGCATAGCTGCAATAAGCCACAGTGGTAATGTAAGTCAGCAGCTGCAGACACTAACATGGTGGTACCACTTACAGTCCCCATGAAGAATGGGTACCTTGGGTAGCATACTTGGTAGAGAATCCTTATAAATTTGTGCACACTTTTACTGCATATTTATTCATCCCTGCTTCTGAAACAGGGGAAGGATATGCTGTATCTAGTGTCCTTCTTGTTTTTCATTGACTATGTTACTAAGTTATATTTTAGATCTCCAGTAACACGTGCTGTCCCCATAGGTGCTAAGGTTAGGATATTTAAAGAGGATCAACACAGATTACAATGGCCATGACAAGAGTACCTATGCACTAATGGGATACCTGCGCAACAGTGGGGAAAATCAGGACAGTATGACAGCCAGCTACTGCATGATGCACATTCACAGTCTCACCCATGGAAGGCACTCCACTGTGTACACAAGACACAAGCCTCCACGTGCACTCCTAGACACTTTACATGGAAGCACAGATCTGTCACTGTCCCACACACAGCCTGATAAAAGTCACTCCATGCAGGAGCCATAAGGGAACCTTCCTGAAGCCAGAAACCTTAGAATACAAGAAAATCAAGTTGTGAAGTCTGATATACAGCTTCTAGAACAGCAGCAACTGCAGGCAGCATGGGACACCCACCTGGAGGTTCACCAGCTGCATATAGAGGTGGGTGCAATCCACAGTGCTGTCAAAAAGGGTTTTGTTGAATGGTGCAAACATGCCTCCCCCAATGGCAGGTTCAGAATACATACTCACCAATCAACCATGTTCCTGTACCAGGGAATGCAAGCCTAATATAAGCTATGTGATGTGCCAGGTAGCATGATGGAGGAGAATATTGCCCAATTAGTGAAAAAGGGGATAAAACATTCTTTAGACATATAAGTGAGCAAAGAAAGACCAAAGGAGGGACAGTAAGGCTAAAAGGGAAATGGGGGATTGGGAGGAAGAGGACAAAAAAAGCAGACATATTGAATAATCATTGTTGTTCAGTATTTACTGAGGAAGGGGTAGATGATGGGCCAAAGATAAGGGACAAGGGCATTAAAAGAAGGGAGGTGGACACTAGTCCTTTTACAGAGGAGAGTGTCCTCAAGAAACTTGCACAATTAATAGTAGACAAGGTAATGGGACTGGACAGGGTACACCCAGGAATACTGAGGGAGCTCAAAGAGGTGCTGGCTGCACCTCTGACAGCTCTGTCAAACCTATCACTAGAAACAGGGGGGTCACAGAGGAGTGGAGGAGGGAAGATGTGGTCCCACTACATAAAAGTGGAAATAGGCAGGAGGCAGGAAATCACAGACCTGTCAGCCTGACTTCGATAGTAGGTAAAGTAATGGAATCACTACTGCAGGAACGGATTGGGGAATACCTTGTAACCAGTGGATCACAAGATCTGAGGCAATATGGGTTCATGGGGGGAGGTCTTTGTTAGACAAACCTGAGCAGGTTCTTTGACTGGGTAACCAGGGAAGTGGATTAGGGAGGAGTGGTAGATCTGGCCTACCTGGATAAGGCCTTTGACACCATTCCACATAGAAGACTGAGGAGCAAGCAGGGCAACCTAGGAGTAGGTCCAAAAATAGTAAAATGGATAAGAAGTTGGCTAAGCAACAAGAGTCAGAGGGTGGTGTTAAATGGGGTCCACTCTGGAGAAGGAAAGGTGACAAGCATAGTGCCACAGGGGTCATCATTATGCCCAATCCTCTTCAATATCTTTATTAGTGACATTGCAGAAGGGCTGGAGGGGAAAGTATGCCTTTTCAAGGATGACACAAACATGTGCAACAGATTAGGCACATCAGGGGGGTGGAAAGAATGAGAGGCAATCTGAAAAAACTGGAAGGATAGTCAAGGGAATGACAACTGGGTTTCAATGCAAAAAAGTGCAAAGTCATTCACTTGGGGAACTGAAACCCGGGGACAAAGTACCAACTGAGCAGGGAGGTATTAGCAAAAACAGAACAGGAAAGGGACCTAGGGTAATCATTTCTGATGACCTGACGGTAGCCAAGCAATGCGACAAGGCAGTGGGTAAGGCTAGCTGGATGTTTTGGTGAATAGGGAGAAGCATCACCGTCAGAAAGAGGGAGGCAGTATTACCCCTGTATAAATCACTGCTAGGACATCACCTTAAGTACTGTGTCCTGTTCTAGAGGACCCACCTCTGGAAGGACATAGATAGGGTGGAGAGGTACAAAGGAGGGCAACCAAAATGGTGATGGGCCTGCATAAAAAGTCCTATGGGGAAAGACTCAAGGAACTAAATATATACTCTCTAGAGGAAAGGAGGGAAAGGGGGCTATGACACAAATGTTCAAATACCTCACAGGTATTAATAAATTACAGGAAAGTAGCATTTTCCATAGAAAAAGATACTCCAGGAAAAGTGGTCACTCTATGAAGATGGAGGGGGGAAGGCTCAGAGGAGGTGTAAGGAAATACTTCTTCACAGAGAGGGTGGTGAATGCCTGGAACAGCCTCGCAGCAGAGGTGGGTGAATGCAAAATTGTAACAGGATTCAAGCATGCATGGGATACACACATGGATTTTCAGAAGTAAGACAAGGGGAGGAGAAGGCCGGGGATCGAGAAGGGTTTGCAGTGGCACAGTAGGTAGGGAGTATAGGGCAGACTGGGTGGGCCAAGGGGTCCATCTTTGATGACAGCTTCTATGTTTCTATGTTTTTATATCTTCTGCATTAGCTTGCTGTGGTATACTATTCATTTTCAGTATGGTGTCACCTTCTGGGATAGAGTGCATGTGCCATATGGGTATAGTCTATGCCAGCAACCACATTGGAGAAGCTGCCAGCTGCATAAATTGCTTCCCTGGTGTTCCTCAGTTCATACTCTGTTATAAATATTTATATGTGCATGCATAGTTCTAGCCCAAAATCTGTATTCATGGCTCTGTTTGCACTTGATTGATGTTTTATATTACTAGATGCTTTTTATTTCATGCATTGCATTTATATGAGGACGATCTTGTAAATGAGACCTTGGTCTCAGTCAGTCCATACTGCTTTTGTAATTAATTAAATAAATAAATGCATACATACATACATAACTAATGTTTTACTTCTATGTTGCAGTGTTGCCTCAGTCAGCTGAGTCAGATAACTAAACACAGATGACTAGCTTGTTCTGATCACATCCTTGTTATGTGCAGAAATAATTCAGTTGCATAATATGTGAGGACCGTTAGTCCTTTGGTGCACACATTAAGAACATGACACTTCCATGTTTTTGTCTGCAATTTGAGGTCTGTAGGGAAACAGCACATTGACAGTGGCCCTGCCAAAATGCGACTATTCCAGACATTGCAGTTTGGTTAGGATGATTTGATTACATTTGGTTCTGTGGTCATGGATGCATCACCCTTACACAAATAATTACATGAAATGTTTTCACGCTGCGGGCATAAAACTACCCATGTGATATCATGCTGCCAGCATGATTTAAATGTTAAATTGTAATCGATTGCATGCAAGTGGCATATGTGCAGCAAGCAAGTGTGGAAAATATACTTTTTATGTTAAATTGGAACAGATTGCATGCATGTAGCATGCATGCAAAAAAGCAAGTGATGACTGATAACTGCACTCATAAAAGTTAAGCAATTTGCTCAGGATCACAGTTGTTGAGATTCAAACCCATGTCTTCAGATTTCCTGGTTTGCAGTTCAGTGCCTTTAACCACTAAGCTATACTGCCTGTATACATATGGCTCACTTGTACTTCAATACAAATCTGCATACATCTGCACGGATGCAGCTTGCTTATAGCCACTGATATACTTTTTAATTTTCTTGTCCCCCTCATCTCAGCTACACAGCTGAGCTGTAGCACACATACCAATGGAAACACATGTGAGTGATTCTTCCCAACCACAATACACACACCTATCCACAAAATTACTTAATTACTTCTCTCTGGCCTGTACTCATATTTTTTTCTCTCCACAGTTTTGAATGCTTCCGAGCAAACAGACTTTAAAGGGCAAATATAAAAGTATCAATAACTTGACACCCCCCCACCCACATGGCCAGCTCCCCCATGCACACACACTGTAGCAGGTGCAGTCTAGCTGCTACAGACAATCCACCAAGTCTAGATGGGAGCCAGAGGTAGGAGTCTTTAAGATATGATGTCCATGGGTCAGAGTGTTGGCCCGTACCCCTTTGAAATGAATGGAGTTATTTTTTATTACTATTTTATACATTATGATGATGAGTTGGAGAATAATGAGGGCCACTGTTCTACAAACAAGGCCCTTGTTAGTCCAGTGGAGGTCTGCATTAATCTCCAACTTTCATCAATAATGTATAGAACAATAATAAAAAAAAAAACTCATTCTGTTCAATGGGGCACACCACTGCACTCTCCCTTGCCCTATGTCATAATATGTCTGAGCATGGGGACGAGGAGGTCAGCTTCACTGCGAGGAGGGGAGGGGCATAAGCTTGATGATAGTGGGGCTCCAATAGTCTGTGCATACCATATCGCTTAACTGTCCCTGAATGCAAGGGACTGCCCTCATTTTACCCCCAAAAACTGCTCTGTCCTTCATCCATCACTCATGGAAAACATGCTGCTCACACTGTGGATGGCCTGTAAATTTAGACTTTATGGCAGGGGTACCATTTCAAATTTCAGCAGGGGGGAGCCAACAACCAGTGGAGGCCAGGAACTAGTTAGCCCTGAGGAGGCAAGCTCTAGAATGTCTCTAAAAGGTAAAAACTATTTGTTGTGATTTAAAAGTGATATACAGATCAGGAAAAATTAAACTGTATAAGATTCATCTGTCTATATCCCACAGCAGTGCATCAGATTTGGGCTTAAACCCACCCAGTTACTAACCAGTTTTTTTTTTCCTGGCTGAAGTTCTGAACTCCCCCCCCCAAAAAAAATAACTTTGTTCCAATTTCGTTCACCAACTCCATTCCATTCAATACCCCTCCCATATGGGTTATAAAGCTGCCCAAAGGCACAGAAACATGAAAAAAATCAATATTTCAGTCCTTCATCCTTCCCCAATCCCCCTGTAAAATATTTACTTTTACTTACCCGGCCATCTGGCCAGAACCTGTGGCCTAGCCCAGTGTGCCACCAGCCCACTTTTCAGTCCACTCCTCCTCTGTCCTTTTGCCAGAAGCTGGATGCTAGAACTGACCATCCCAGGTCCCCAATGTGGTCTCTGATTAAGTCACCTCACCAACCGAACCCACCCAACCTGTGTTGCTTGCTTTTTGCTTGGCCGCTGCTGCACAGCACTGATCAAGGCCTATGAAGACTACCCACACCACTGTCACTGCTGCTGCAATGCCTAACTTGCTGCCATGGAGGGTCTGCCCTGTTTTTTTTTGCTAGGCAAGCCTAGTAAAGTAAGTTGGTAGCCTAGTCTCGAGTTACAGTATTTTCTAGCTCACACCCAGCCCCTTTAGTCACCAAAGGAGATGAAGACTCACTAAATGTAAACCAACAAAAATATCCCAAAACAACACTGCTATTGAGAGTTCAGTGCTCACGGACTCCTCCAAGCTAAAGTGTGAAGCCTGTCTACTCTGTGGTGGGAAAGACAGTATCATGCTCACATGACTCATGTGCTCTCACTTGGCTGGAGCTCCTCCACATCACATGTGATGATGCTGCTGCTTTAGGTGGAGAGAGTGGACAACACAATACAGACACAGTCAAGTCAGGACTGCACCTGCAGCGTGAGAGCAACACAGGCCAGGTGGGCACTTACTGTGCAAAGGATTAAATCCAAATTTAATGCCATCATTGCCATATCATAAGAACAACCTAGGAACAAATGTGGGGGGAGCGGCAACTGCCCCCTCTGCCCTACCTAAATGGCACCCCTGCTTTATGGGAGAAATTAATTCTCGGGGTAAATATCAGTACAATAAATAAAATGGTTTCCACTGTGTTCTGAGGTGATGTGTCTCCATGTTTCAGGTTGTGTCCTTATCATCATAAGGCTGTCCCTCATTTTGAGTGTCCACGCCCCTCATTTCAGTGTCAAAATGTGAAGTATGGTGCATGCTTCCAAGACCCTATTCAACACAAACAGTGCTGAGCATGGCCAGAGTGTATTTGCTCCATACAGAATGACAAAGAGAAAATAAGTGAGCCTTAACAGTCATGGAGAAGCACATTTGTAGCACTAAATATGCATACAGGGATTTACATGGCCCAAAATAAAAAGGTCCGGCTTCACAACACAGAGGCCCCTCTTCGCACATCTGGAATGGGGGATGTTGACTGCCAATATCCTAGGCGTTTAACGCAGTAAGCAAACAATACTTTACAAATGAATGGCAATTTAATGACAAAAATCAAAATCCATTAAACAACTGGCAAAAGGATCAGAATGAGTGAGTTTACCCAATTTTAATGGGAAATAGATGAAAATTGTATTTTATTGGCTCTAATTGCTAGCAGTAGTATGATAAATAGAAACTGATGTGTTTTTTTAGATAAGATTTTCACCAGCTTAGTTGCTGCACACATGGCAAGTGTGCAACATGTGAGCCTGATGTGATTTTCAAATGATGTTCACACCAGCATAACTGCTACACTCATGTCAAGTGTGCAACACACAAACCTGATGTGATTTTCAGAAGATGTTCACACCAAATTGCCTGTTGGCTGCACACATGTTAAGCTTGCAGCATGCGAACCTGATGTGCTTTTTAGACCCGGTTCACATAGGTTCACTTTGTGTATGCAAACTGCATGCAAACATTGCACAATTAAGCATGTGGCATGCATTCTGCATGTGTACAGCACACTTATATTTCTGTAAGGGCAGGTGCCCTCTTTCATCTGTGAGTAGCTTGCTGTATTTATGCCGAGTGACTGAAAGCCCTCTCCTGTTTTAACAGATTTGCTACCTGGACATGCTTGAGAGATGGGTAGAATAATAGCATATGAAATTCAACATTGCAAAAATGTTTAAATTGATTCATCTAGATACAAAAAATATGAAAGGAAATAACACAGGTATTTTTGAAGCTCAACAGAAGAAGAACCATCGGGTTATGATCCACAGCAACTTTAAAAGGGAGTAAAGTGCAGTGCAGCAACTAACATAGCACATAAAACCATGGTGCACATCAATTAAAATTTCATAAAAAATTATTAATCAGATCAAGAGATATCATCATATCTCTGTACAGACCACTGATCAAATCCCATCTTGATAACAGCATATAGTTTTGATCCCCATGGATAGTGAGAGGATTGAGAAAGTGCAGAGAAGAGTGACCAAGGTAGCCAAAGGCTTGGAAAACATGGGCTATAAGGGCTAGTTTTTAGAAGATATTGCCTGTTTTAGTATATATATAGTCAATTCCACTTGCATGCATGTGCTTGGGACCTGAAACATTTGTGCATATAAGCAGAATTGCATAGAAATGTAATTACTATTTTTAACCACCAATGTGTAGCCCTTCTGATATCAACCCACAGATGCTTTTGTGTGTGCAATTAACTTATTATACAATGGTACACGTTTAATGTCAACCTGTAAAAGTTTTAAACCTTATAAAAACACTAGAGTGATTACAATCAGTTAAAATCTGTTACAAACTGTTTAATAAATTAAATTAAAAGAGCAGTGCTACATCTGTATCTGCTCCCTCAAACAGTACAGTCTCAGTCTGTGTTTACTTTCTAAGCTATGAGGTTATTTCAGTCTGTTTTGTGGCTCTGCTTGACAGTGTTTCATTTTTTTTCAAATCCATAAAACTAGTTAACATCACACTGCTTTCTGGTCTACCATCTTAGTTATTTTCGAAGCATCTGCCAGACCACTGCCATGGATGGGACAGCTTCAGCCTCTTTATCATGGTCAGCTGGAGTTTCTGACTTGAAGTTTGGCATGCCACCAGATGTAGCTCAAAAAAATAATGTGGTTTCCTCTGGGGCATCAGCCACCATCAGTGACCTCATTACCACCAGTGGTCCCAGCTACTCTACTTTGGGAAGGAGTAGGTTCTAAAGTGGTGAGAGCATTCATGAAAAAGTCCACAGATTGTGCATTAGCCAGTCATGAAATAGGGTCATAAGTAGGGGAGCTACAGCCACACCACAGTCCACTGCTCAACTCCAATGATCTCTAAGGAGACTGTGCTTAGTAGAAGGTGTAGCTGAAAGGTTAGGTGTAGAAACTAGAGCTGTTGTTAACTGAGTTTGTAAATATTTTTTACAACTGCTGCTGTCAGGGTTGGTTTTTTTTTTTCAGAAAAAAGCTATGCCCTGAAGTGCCCTAAAATGGGACATTTAAGGTGTGATCAAAAATAGAGCTGAATTCCCGGTGTTACAATCTGGAAGCAGACTGAGAAGACCTTTTTTGTTGATTGTTGCAAGAGGGCAGCTCATGGGTGTAGGCAGGCATACTCCATGTACTCCATGGTGTACAGTTTTATTTAAGGGAGGGCAGCAAATAGGCTCTGAACTGCTTCCTTAGTCCAGAAAACATAAAACAGTACCAGCTAAACCTTTCTGTAATTTTATTCACGGAAGTCAAAACTAGAAGGATTGGTCGGATTAGTCACTGATACTGTATTTGCATCCCAAGGACTATACAGTTTTACAGGTTCTGGGGTGAAATGTGGTGTCTGAGGGAGCAATGTATGGCATCTGTAATTACCCATGCATGGGGGGCAACAAGTGTTATGGAGTACAAAAGTTGTATTTATTGGGCTGAATGAGGCAACAGACATGGACCTGGTGTACATATTTATACTGTCTGGCTACACCCCTGGGGCAGCTGTACTGTGTCCAGCATCTTAGAGTTAGATGTAGAAACGTGGCAGAAAATGGAGACTACTGCAGGGAATCTCTGATGTGAAATAAGTGTAACAGTTTTTACATTGGCTATGCTTGTACACCCAATGTTTTGTGTTAATGATAGGGAATTTTGGGGGGGTTACTGCTGAGCCCATTGCAATTCACAAAAGCAAGGGCTTGGCAGTCTACACAAATGACCATGAGTTGTGGTCCTGACATCACTCTGCCTGGTGAGTTGAAACTTTGTGTAGTTCAAAGGACCGAAGCCACTCCAATCAGAGAGGGATTTGAACTATTGATTTGCTTGAAGCAAACAGCTGAGTGGCTTTCAAAGGAGTCTGTCAGTCTAAAGCACATCCAGCGATGTCTGTTTCTGCCCCCCATAACTGGTCACCCTCCCTCTCAGCACCCACCCCCACCCCAAACAGAGCACTGATACTGGAGGTGCCCAATTCCCCCAGTGTTGCCACCTCTTAGTTTTTTTCTTTTCTGTATTTTAGTTATATATTGTCTGTAATAAAGAAAACTGTGCTCCAATGTCTGTAGCTGGTGTCATTGTAACTGCTCCCCCACCAGACCCTCCCTCTGAGCACCCCCAACAAACATATCACTGACACTGGGAGCGCCCAGTCCCCCAATGTCATTCCTCACAGTTCTTTCCTTTTTTAACTGTCCCTCCCACCTGATCCTCCCTCTCAGCACCCACCACACCAACCCCCCCATAAACATAACACTGACACTGAGGGTGCCAAATCCCCCAGTGTCATCACTTACAATATAGAACACCGTCCCTTGTTGTTTTTGTTTTGTTTGTTTGCTTTTTTGAACCCTGTAAAACAGAAAAACATCCATCATTGTATGTTGCACCATTAGTCACACCCCCAACCCTACCACTCAGCACCCACCTCCCCAAGTCCTTACTTACCCAGTGGGGGTCCGATACTGAGATCTTCTCCAGATCACAGGGATGTCTTCACTCTTCAGTGCTGGACCATGGAATGAGGAAATCATGTATGCTGTTCACTGTATTTCAATGGTAATTTAATCTTAGTAGCATAATTTGGGCATTTTTCAATACTTTTGTCCAAAGTTTTCAGCATACCTTTTTTGGGACACCGCCTCATGAACAATTCAAGTAACATTAGGTAAATCTGTCCCAAAAGGTGATTCCATGGTCATTGCATGAGATCACCTTTCAGGCAGGAGTTGAAAATTTTCTCCACTCTTGTTCATGAGGTAGGGTCATAAGAAGGCTATGTTGAAAATTTGGTGCAAAAATATTGAAAAAACAATGAAGTTATGAGCCCACATTGATGTTTGAAAATACAGGCTCTTAACTTTGGTAATTTTCAATATTTTGACCCAAACTTTCAACATAGCCATTTCTTCACAGTATTTCATGAATATGGCAGCTTTCATTGTTTGGATCCTGGCCAAAATGTGTTTTTGCATCCCAAAAGGTGATTTCGCAGTCACTGTGTGAAACCACTTTTTGGGCATGAATTGAAAATTTTCTCCACCCTTGTTCATGAGGTGAGGTTATAAGAAGGCTATGTTTAAAATTTGGCATACAAATATTTAAAAAAAAAGTTATAAGCCTACAGTATGTTGAAGTTTGCCAATGCAGGCTCGGAACTTTGGTAATTTTCAAAATTTTGACCCACAATTTTCAATATAGCCATATCTTCACAGCATCTAATGAATATGACAGTAGTCATTTTTCAAATCCTGGCTAAAATGTGATTTCACATCCTGAAAGATGATGTTGCAGTTGCTGCGTGAAATCACCTTTTGGGCAGGAGTTGACAAGTTTTTCCACTATTGTTCATGAGGTGGGGACATATGAAGTCTATGATGAAAATTTGGGGACAAAATGTTAAAAACCTATACAGTCATGAGCCTATGTTGGTATTTACAAATGTAGGCTCATAATGTTGCTAATTTTCAATATTTTGACACCAAACTTTCAACATAGCCATTTCTTGACAGCTTTCATTTTTCAAATCATGACCAAAATGTGTTTTTGCAACCCAAAAGGTGATTTCTCAGTCACTGCATGAAATCACCTTTTGGGCATAAGTTGAAATTTTCCACATTATTGTTCAAGAGGTGGTAACATAACAAGGCTATGTTGAAAATTTGGTATAAAAATATAAAACAAAAACAGCAAAGTTATGAGCTTACATTGAAGTTTGCAAATGCAGCCTTGTAATGTTGGTAATTTTCAATATTTTGACCCTAAATTTTCAACATAGCCATTTCTTCACAGAACCTCATGAATATGACAGCTGCCAATTTTCAAATCCTGGCCAAAATGTGTTTTTGTACCTGAGGCACAAAATCATGTTTTGTTTGGGTATTTTAATATTTTTTACATACTGTGTTCTATAGGTGAGCTAATAGGAAGGCAATGTTGAACATTTGGTGTATAAATATGGTAAAATGCCCAGGTTATGTCTGAAAATTACATAATTTCAATGTTCACTCATAACTTCACTCATTTTCAATATTTTGACTCCAGCCTTTTAACATAGCTATTTTTACACACCACCTCATAAATGTGATGTGTCATTTTTAAAATCCTGGATGAGATGTGTTTTCACACCTTTGATGTGAAATTACGTTTTGGCCAATATACTGAAAATGGCACGTCATGTCTATGAGGCAACTCCTAAAACAAATATCTTAAAAATTTGGGAAAAGAATTGAAAAAAAACATATTGTTTAATGGTTTGGCATTGATAAATGATTGTTTATTTTTGTTGTTTTGAATGATCTGTAAAGTTTCTTGGGGACAGAGCTGAGTTCCCTGAACCTACCAGCAACAGTTAAATGAATGAGAGCAGGGCTGGGATAAAAAGAGTGGTGTTATTTGTAGTTGTGATTTTCTTTTTGTATATTGTGGCATGATGGAGAGTTTTGTGGCATGGCAGTGATTTTTTGTTGTCATTGTTGTTGTCATTTTGTGTGTGTTTTACTGGCAATTTCAGCATGTTGTTGCAGTGCTATGCTGGTGGCAAAGAATGGAAGCTGTCCTTGTGAAATGTGGGAAAAATATTTGTCCTTTTGCCAGATTAAAAAAAAATGAACAAATATAGGGCTTTTCAAAGTAGTTGGGAAGGCACGATGGCTGTGGAGAAAGTATGCAGCATGTGCAGTGATTTGGGCTGGACAGATTGGGTGAAGAGAGCTGCTATTTGAATTCATAGTGTCACAACTGCATTTCGCAGGTCAGGCCCTCTGCTTCTGCCATGCCAAACCTTGAAGTGCAATCTGTGAACAGGAGATGAACAGGGAAAAGCTCCTGTCTGTTTTGGGTCTGAAACACCTTCTAGTCTTGAGTCCTAACACCCAGTTAACAGGATCAAATATCACACCATCTTCAGGGAAATACAATGCAATACTTAACCCAAAGGGCACCCAGCCTGGTTCACGATTTTCCCCTTTTTCCCCTTTTTGGAGTCAATTGAGACCCAGGTAAGTTTTTACTTTTTGTGCAAAATTGTAGCACTATAAGCCCATAACAGTTTTGTCAGAATTATCAAATACTGTCCCAGCATTCATATGCAAAAAAAAAAAAATTAGAAAAGACTCAAGCAGGATTAAGGAAAACAAAATGTTTACTGAGATTAAAAACAGTAAATACATGCAAAACACTGAACATATATACATATATACATTAATATTTACAGTCAGAAGAAATGGAAATTTCAACAACAAATGCCTGGTAACTGAGTTTATAACTACCCTAAGATTCAAGTAATAAATATGAGGTTGAATTTATCTAAAGTGCTGTGAGAGTTTCTTTTCAGGAGTCCCCTTTCAAAACCAAAGGCAAAATGCAAAGTTTTCTCCCAGCTGGCTGGTAATATGTTTTTACAGACTCCTCCTCCCTGATGACACAGCTCACAGATGCTGGCTGTGAGGTCACTCAAACCTGAGTACTTAAATTAATTTATCAGTCACATGTCTCAGCCCACTGCTCAAAGATTCCACTTAAAAAAAATATACCTTCTTCTTAATTAGTGAGGCCTTATGCCAGGGCACAATTACTCCTTTGATGTCTTCAGAAACTTCCTAAGGAACTGTGTTCACTTTTTTGTGAAACCTAACAGGTATCTGTTAGAAATTATGGCTTCCTAAGATGTCATAAAATATGTAGTCTTCTATGGTATCCTGGACTTCAAAGTAGTTGTCATTTTACAGCCTGCTGTATAACAGTTAACACAGGACTGACAGGGGATGTCAAAAGGAAGCTCTTAATTAATTTAATTCATTCATTCATGGGGTCAGTTTTATTATAGCACCTATTTCAGTAAGCCAGGGTCTTTTTTGGGGTCAAAAAGGTCAGGCCACTTTAAAAGCTAGTCTTTCCCATGGCCTACTGGCTGTCATTTCTCCTAAGCAGACATGAAAATAAACATATTTATATCACAAATATGATACAATATAATTACAAGCAGATGCTATCCATCACACATAGTACTTAGGAAAACAAAATAAAAGGCAAAACTGTACTATAAATGTTCAGTTTTTGTTAAATGCATTTTAGTTAAACTACATAGTGCTGAGTTGTGTTTTATTTTAATGTAGTGCAGTTGCAATCTGAGTGAAAGTGGGAGTGAAGAATCCTTTTTTAAGAGGCAGTTGTTGTGTTAAGAATTAGCTCTTCTAGCAAGTTGCACTTGTTGGGCAAAGTTTTGTTTGTCCTTAGTTTTTTTTAACATTGAAATAATAGCATCAGAGTGTAGGTGCCTGTTATCTGCTACATTAGTGCTCTTTTGTCACAGCACCCAAATTATGAGGTCAGTGGTGGTGGTCGGGGGCTAAAATGTGGGACATAAAGAGAATGGAAATGAGAAAACAGCTGTGGGATAATTTGTTGTCTGTGTAGGCAACTACAAATAGCAATTATTGCAAATTGTCTAGCCATAGTGTTCAAGAACTGAGGGAACCCCCATAGACTAATGATTGATGTTTATGTGATGGATATGCCTTTCTAATCAATTTCATTTATTTTGTGTGCATTAATAGCCATGCAGCATATCCCAGTATTTCTTTTTCTGAGAGAGCACTGTCCAGCCATCATTACATATGAGAACTGTATAATGGTGTGGAGGGAAGAATGTGCCACGTACACATACTACAAACAGCTCGGTGAGCTTTTGAGCTTTTGGATGCACCCAGCTCTTCAAATCAGTCAGATTGTGTGGGTTGTGGTTGGCAGTTCTTACTCTGTAGACTAGGGCAAGGGCACCGGGTGAAAACAGGAAGGATATAAGTGAGGGCTCTGTGATACAGAGTAGTTTAACAATGGTTCAACATGCTGGTGTCCCTGCTTCAAGCTCTTATACATTGTGTAACATCCCCTCCCAGACAATAATACATATGTACTTTCATGGTGGTGGACTTCTCCTGAGTTACAGTATTACTCAGTCAACATATACAGTATATCGCCGCTTATACACGGGCTATATATGAATGTGGGTGATGACACAGCTGTATTTAATTAAAGCCCTTGTGCTGGCCAATGTTGGGCATGTTGGAGTCTGGGTGAGAGAGGAAAGGAGTTCCCATGATTGTGAGCTACCTATAGGGATTACTTCAAGACCCAAAGTTACATGCTGTGAACATTGATGTGGCTTCGACAAACCACACACCTGCTGCATCACTGCTGGGGGCATCAAGTGAGGGCTCATCCTGCCATCCCACTGAGATGAGCTGTCAGTTGCATGTAACAGACAAGCCTGCACAGGAAAGGTATGACTGTGTAGGGAAGGGGAGTTGGAATGCCACCCTCAGGGTGCAACATAAGAGCTGATTAATGGCTGGGATACCCCTGGAGCTGTCTGGAAAATGTCACTGAATGTGTGCACATCCAAGCACCAACCTAGCAGCTAGAATCCATTAAGAATGTACAAAGGGAAATTGGTGATGGTGAGCCATAGATGAGGGGGGTTAACATACTGGGGCTGGATAGCTCCTTGACATAAATTGCTGTCACTTGCACCCCCGTGACTAACAAGAGCAGAGTGGTGGTGTGCAGGGCGAGACCTCAGGGAGGGAAGTCAGCTATATAAAAACACTCACAAAACTGGCAACATGCCTGAAACATCTCGGTGACAGACACCCTCAATGGAATTTTTTCACATAGTGGTTTGCAGCTGTCTGTGAATCAATCCATCACACTTTCATTCGATTGGTGGATTAGGGGTGCCACTAGACACTAGGGAAAGGATTTTCCAATCATGAAAAAGAACCCTTTTTCATGACTCATGATATGAAAAAGAATCTTTTTTCATATCACGAGTCACAAAAAAAGATTTATAATGTTAAAAAAAACCTCAAGAGTATTTCTGCAATAGATAAGTTCTGAATCCAGCTGAGAGGGTCCCAGTAAGCAAGCTACATCTGTTGGTGTGTACAAAACACATCATTTTTTTTGAGCTATTTGATTTTGCTTCCTTCACTAACAGTAAAACAACATGGCAGCTGCATGAAACAAGATATTCCTTTTGCAACACAGGATCACCTGTTTGCAAAAAAAGATTACCCATTTGCAGCAAAGATTCCTTTGCCTAGGCTCACATCTAACAGATCCCAAAGGAAATAACGTTAATGTTTAATAACTTTGAAATAGATTAATATTTTCACCAACTCTCCAAAAGGCACATCTGTGATCAAAGACCTTTGTACTCTAAAAATTTCAGACCAAAATTTAAAACCTTTTTTGCACAGTGGTGTAACAAAGAATTTGACCAAAAATGGTAATTTTCACATGTTGTTGACACTCTGTATCTCCACACCCACACATCTGACTGGAATGAAACTTGCTACATCATGGGATCATTGGTTCCTGATGGTCTATGCAAAAGTTCATGCAAATCACTTGAACAGTTGTGAAGTTAGTAAAGTGCAAAAGTTTGAATTTAACATAGAAGTGAAGACTGAACCCTAACAAAATGGGCGTGGTGTGACTGTGCTCCTGTAATATATATACGTAATGTATTTCTTATTTATATATGCAACTTTTGAACTTTATGTAAGGTGCCCTGTGCCTGTGGTGAAGGGTGCTGACTATAAATAAAGCTAAAACTACTATTTCTGTGCACTCTATACCACAAGCACTCCATACAAAATAGTTGCAGATCATTCAAAAATCCCCACTGCACCTTTCCTAAACTATTAAGTTCACTCTGCCCTGCTCCTGCAGTCGGGATGGCTGCTGGCAGTGTAGGCACATACTGTGCCCTCTGTCCTCTCCTCACCTCTGTATTATTTCACTAGCCTGCCTGACTACAGATAAACGTAGTGAGCATTAGCTAAATTGAATGGTAATGCTTGATTCTATGTGGATTTGTAAAGTCTTCGAATCAAAAGTCTTTCTTTATCACATAAAATTACCTCCTTTAATAGCCACTGCCACAGATTCTTCTGAGAGAGAGAGAGAGAGAGAGAGATATGAAACTAAAGCCATGTTTACATGGCAGCAGTGCTGTGAAATGTTCCCCACTCCCTTCCCGATTCACCGGCTGCATTCGTGTTTACACAGCCCACCCTCGCAGCACTGCAGGTCACTCCAAGAAGGGTCTGAGAATTCACTGGAGGTTGATGAAAAAGCAGCCTTTGTAGCAAAGTGTTCACACTGTCACTTAATGTGCTTGCTCTGCTACTGATCCCACAACTGAGTCAGATCAAAAAAATTATCCAAAGGGCACTTAATGAGTTCCTGGCAGTGTTTACACTGCTGACTTTGTAGCCCATCAACCCGTGTGCATGGGTTGATGCGCTGCAAAGTTGGCAGTGTAAACAAGGCTTAAGATGAGTGCAGAGTGAAGAGTTCCTGATCACCATTGTTGCTGATTGGCTGCTGCAGGTCTTGTGGCTTGCATACAACTTGGACATACTCAATGTGTGCTCCCTGTAAAAAGTGCTGCATTATGACGTTGAAGTGCCAAAGTGTTAAAGGAAAAGCAAGTTCCTCTGAACCTGCTTAACCAGTGTTCAAAATGCTTGATTTCAGTACATTCACATGATAAAATGTATCTGACATGCTCTGCCTGGGTAATGGATTCAGATAGTACACTGTCCAATTCAAATCAGAAGATAGTTCACCCTTGCTAAACTGTTTCAGACCAGATTGTTGGTATCTGCTCATGCCTAGTTATAACCGTTATGCTGCACTCCCCTAACCGAGACGAAAACATGATTATGGTGTCTTACCTCTGCACAGGAGCTCATTTGGGCAAGATGCTCACAAACTGTACTATTTTAAGGACCTGGTCCACATTTTATCTATAATAAAAGTACAGACTTGTGGATATCTCTTGTCAAAAGAATTATACAGAAACTTTAAGTTTGGGAAAGACTATTGATCTATCTCGTCCACATTCCTGCTGTCCTAGCAGTTTTATCCAGGAATGCATTTTTCTTTCATGTATCCAATTTGAACTTGTAGTGATCAAACCTAATTTCTCTAGCCTCCTATGTAGGGGTGTGCAGCCAGTCAGGTTCACGATTTGGACCAGGTACTGTCTGGTGTGATTAATTGGTCCAGAATAGAGTCAAAGCCAGTCTAACTCGATTTGTGGCCAATTTTTTTAATGTTTAGAAAACAGTCATCATTCTCAGCATTCATAATTGAAATCTCTACTCTAACAACCAATTTCCCTTCTCCTTACTATTAAAATCAAGCCCCTATGCCTATGATCTGGGTGGCTTCCTTTTTATGAAGGAAAAGAATCTCAGTGGTGTAGTTTATGGAAAAAAAACTGCATCCCCGTCTTCAAGGGCACAGCTGAATGTGACCCCTCCAATACACCACTACCTATGTTTCATGTTAACTGCTCTCCCAATGCTCTGTTATATGAAGGGGATGCATTGTGCCAAGCATCATTAATGAAGTCAGTTGATGGAAGTTAAGGAAGCAGACAGTTGCTGGGGTACACAGAATGATATGGTCTGGCAGAAGGACTCATGTTAGAGTATCTAATTAAACAAGTATTTATCAATGCCGAATGTTGTTTTGCTGGCATTGGCATTGGTAGTGCAGGAGTTAGAGAGACGCATAATAGGAATGGCAGGAAAGTATTGAACTGACGCCAACCCCACCCCCACCCTGCAGAGACTGACAGGTGTTGGGGTGCCTTTGGTTTGTCGGCCTTAACGCTCACACCATTTCACCTTATCCTACTCTGCAGACACCAACAAGTGTCATAGTGTGCCTTGGGGTCTGCAGGCCTTACACTCATCCCATTCCATATGGAAATACTGTCTGTCTCCTGTGGGCCATTTCTTTCTGGTCCATTAAACAGTACCTTCTTGACAAATGTAAAAGTTACTGCTTTACAGTAACTGTAATGTAATTCTCTGCTCATTTGTTGGTATATTTACATTTGTAGTCTTCCTCTATATGTATTCTTATGTATTGTTCTTGTGCATGCCTGGGTCACCAGTGTAAAAATGCATTGCACCAGTGGGCTCTACTCCATTATAGAGATGTGTAAAGTTGTCAAACTTTCTGTCACAAATTAGTTTGTGAAGTCTGCCAACTTCACGAAGTGTGAAGTGTCAACTTTACAAAGTTTTTGGCAGGCGAATTGACGCGTTTTCAAGTAACATAATGCTAATTCATCAGAGAAGTTCACCACCACTTTTCTTCACTTCATCTTAGAAAGTGCCACTTCAAAAAAGTGGTGAAAGGTAACTTTGTGCACTGTTTTATAAAGATGAATGTTGCACTTTGCTAGAACTTTGCTGACAAAGTAAAGTGACACAATATCTCGACCAAAGTCTAAATAAAAAAAATGGAAGTTAAGGGACACTAGCCTCTCATCATAGTTCTAATACCGTTAACCCCTGATAAATTTGTTGGGTCAGTTCTACACCCTCTTGACCACCTCTGTGTCCTTTTTCTATTGAGGAACCTTGAAATGTACTAAATACTCTGGGTGGAATCAGACTCAGATTGTTTAAAATGGCAGGATTACAGTACCCTCCCTTTCCAATTGGTCACCCCCTTTTTACTTTACCCCAGCATTCTGCTGGCTCTCATAATAGCAGTTATGCACCTCTTTGTCATGCTTTAGAACCTTAATTATTACCTCTAAGTCCTTTTCCTCCTCCACTGCAACAAGGGAAGCCTCACGCTGCATGCAGGGGTAGTTGAACCTAAAATGGGTAGTTGAACCAAAAACATCTGAATTAAAGTTTGAAAAATTATTAATAATTCAAAATAGGATTCTAAGCGAGTGACATTTAAGACACTGATGCATGGTAAAAATGAAACATTTGCCCACAATTATGTTTGATAGACAGAAATTTCTGGACATAGAAACACTTTTCAGTTAATATGAAAAGTTGCCAGTAAAACCATTAGAAGCTAGCTACTGTACAGTGTCTCTTTCCTGTACAGGTTGGCTATGAATTAATGGCAGAGATCTCATGTTAATTTTATAGAAAAAAACAAGACCAAGTTGCGCAGTGGTCACTGATGCATACTCAAGATGATCAGATGTAGTACTAGTTCCAAGCACAACAGCAGAAACAGTAGAGGAATTCTTAAACCCCTTTGCTGCATATGGATTTTCTGAAGGAAGGATGTTCTAATCACAAGTCACAGTTCACTGTGTAAAATATTCAGTCATCTTTGCAGCTACATTTGTTCAATCACAATGGAATGTTGCAGTACCATCCTAAAGCATGTGGAATGTTGCAGTACCATCCTACTGTACGTCTAATGGTGTTACAGTATTTTAAAGCAGCAGTTCATGTTAGCCTTAAACAAAATGACACTGTCTGCTTTCTGTTCTGGCTCCCTTACTTTGAAAAGTATTGAATTTTAACATTTCTTAATCATCACTGAGCTAAAAAAAGCATTGTTGTGGGCCATCCTCCTGTTTTTCTCCCACAGCCTCAGGTGGCACACAAGCACATGTGTATGTATGGTTTAAGCCATGGCTGCATGCAATGCCGCACTGCTGGGAGAACATCCTCTCCAGCCCTCCAGCTGTGGTCACAGCAGCCACTGAGAATGCTGCTTCCCTACCCTAGCTGGGATATTCTGCCTCACAGTCTGACCAACCAAGTGCCAGCTCCTGAGTTTGCTACCAAACCCAATTCATCAGCATGGAAGTGCAACATTCTTCCACTGAGACATCGAGTAGCTCCCAGAAGAGACACTTTCTTTTCCATCAGGTTGGTCTATTATAAGCTGGCATGGACCTGGGCCATCTTTTCTTTAGATCTAAACAAATAATTGAATTATTTTCAAAGGCTAGTTTTTATTTTAAGTAGTCCAGTTCAGCAAGGGATCCTGGATACTACAGTTTTGGATGGAAATAAGCCAGTGCTATTTCTTCTCAAATCAAGTTTTCTATCTTCTGGAATCATCTTCCTCATTCATAGGTTGTTCCTGCAACAAACTGTCAACCCCCAAAAATGCTACCCCATGGCTGCTGCCACCAGTGGGATTTCTGATATATAGGCATGATTTTCAAAAGACGAACAAGCACACATAAGAGTGTTTTCCACTTGCTTCTGCATCCACCTGATTGTATATAAACCTTGGAGTCCTATTTTCAAAGGGTCCCATGGTTCCGCAACCAGATCTACAATTTTCAGCAGCTTATGTAAAACACAAAATGATGCATGTATCAAAAAATCATCAGCTGGTTAGATGATTACTATAAGCACAGGTGCGATTTCATTCATCAGACAGCAGCCGGCTGACATGGAGGGAGGGAGGACTGGGACAGTCACCCAACATGGGATCAGTTGTTCCCTTTATGTGGGTGTTAATGAGGAAGGAGCGTGTAATGGGAGCATACAGTGTGATGGGACTGAGAAGTGTAATTTTTTTATGATGAATTTCTCCAAATGTTGGGTTATTATAACAGACTTATTCTGAGACTTTCACTTTATGAGAGCGATGCAAATGGGTGGATGGGAAGGGGAAATTTCAATGATTGGGGCTGGGGGATGAGGGTAGGTAATGGGATTACATGAAGGGTGGTTAATGTTTATTTTTTTACAGCAAACTTCATGTAGTTGCAGTTAATTCAGTGAAGCACTATGGGAAGAGGTTTTACCAGTAAGGTGGCACTACATGAAGCCTAGTGCCACTACATGAAGCCTTTACCTGGCAAAGTGTGCATTTTGCCAGATGAAGAACTATGCAATGTGACACTTTGCACTATGTGAAGTCAGGAAACTTTTTGTAGTTTTTCTTAAAGGGAAGTTTCCCGACCTCACACAGCACTACTGGGACATGGCATTTCAGAAAGTGAATTCCAAAATTATTTGCCCTCATCACATTCTAACCTTGTACATCTTGTCACACTCTGATTTTGCTTGTCAATAACACATTCCAAATGTTGCATATCATTACTGCTTTCTCAAATTGCATTTCCCTGGCACATTCTGGAAATGAGCATCCCAACTACATTTTAAATTTATTTTCTATTTTCAACATGCATTTAATATTACCATTTTAATTTGTATTAAGACCACATGCTGATGCAGCACCTTGTTTTCTTTATCCCAACCACATTGCAAAGTGATGCACCCCTCAACACATTCTAATGTGTCATATCCTTTCAAACATTTCCAAAACTGCACACACCCACAATATTCCGAAACTGAACATTTGTATCACATATCAAACTGATGCATCTGTCACATTCCAAAACTGCACATCTCTGCGTGCTAATATTATTATATTTCATTGGGAGAGAAATCTTGTGGGAGGGAAGGCATGAGTTTGCTCAGATGTTGTTGTGAACTACTAATGTTCCCCACATAAATTCATAGATTGGGGTCAGGCAGTGGTTCCTCTCCTAAATAATGATATATTTGGGAGTGAGTTGTTGGGCAAGACAGGGGAGAACTATGAAAAAACTTGTTTGCTCCTGACACAGTGCCAGGATCTAGAATACAGTTAAAAAAAGTCCATGTGTGGGAGAGTTGGGAAGTGGGGTAGAGGACAGTTAATCATAGGGATGGGGATGGCTGGCAGCTAGGAGATTAGTTTGGCCACATGATGAGGGCTAGAAGGTATTTAAAAAAGATTTGCATGGTGTTTGACCCTGGCTATGAATGTTGAGTACTGAATATTGACTATTTCAGGATGCTGAGTACAATTATTATTCTTGCTGATTGATTAAAACAAGTACCCCCAAGCTACAGTCTGAGACTCAAAAGCTTATTGAATACAAGTCAGCCATGCAAAAGCTTTTTTTTAAATTAATTACACTATTAAACTTTTTTTCAAGCTGCTTATTTAGACCCTGAGGCAGGTAGCACACTGATGTGATATGCCTCCTCCAGTTTTGTCAGCTGCTCTTTATGTTGCTGGTAGTGAGGACTCATTTGTGAGTTATGCAGATGACATCATTAGCTCTTCACTGAAACCAGCGTTCTCAAACAGACTGTAAAATCAGGGTCAGAAAAAGGCTTGTAACCTTTCATGAAAGCAAATTAAAACTGTTATTTTTGCCATGATGCATATTGGAGATCAGCTGATTTTAATTCTGAATTTGATAATGTAGCAATTTTAGACAAGACCCTCAGAGCAGGGAGACAGAAATCAATATGAATATGGCATGTGCAAAAGAGCACATGGTGTGAGCATATATGAACTGGGAAGATTATAATGTTTTCCTTAAGCATTCTACAGTATTTGAAATGCCATTCAAAGTAGGGATGGGTAAACCACTTCACATTCCGATGCATACTGTCATCCATGCTCACCCAAATTTAGTCTGATTGTGTGGTCTTTGAAGTTTCAACCTGCCCGACATATACTTGTAGAGACTGATAGCCTCACTGATACCCTACATCTCATTCAGAGTCATAGGAACACTTATCAAACTTGTGCACCCAGACAGGACTGGTTAAGATAAAATTGCTTTCCAAATAAGGAAAATATATTCTTTTACTCTTTAAGCTGTTTTCTTAAAACAACAACTTCTTTCCTATATCGCAAATCTCTCTCTGAACCATGCCACTGCTGCATATCAAATACAGAAATCATATAGAACACCAAAAACGAAGAGTTGATTTTCTGCCTACAATTACAAGGCACATATCACTCAAAACTCTGATAATCAAGATAATGTGCAGCAGATAATGATTATTCTCTCCAGTGAACTTAACTGGATGGACCCAGAAAGCGTTCAAATAGTAGATAAAACACCTTGGGCAAAAAGTCATTAACTGCCAGAATATGGGTACCAGTGCATATTGTTCAAGCATCTGTAACCACAAAATCATATAACATCACTGATTTCAACATCATCAGGAAAACATGACTGTCTGAATCATTGCATAAAAACATCAACTGTTGCAAAATGCTGTAACTGAAAAAAATGCCACATACTACATTATTGTGAACACAAGCCTAGTATACTATACTCAGTTATACTGTAACATTGCCATATGCAGCATAACCATTAGAGAGGGATGTTAAGTAGATAAAGAGATTCCAGGATAAAAGGAAAGCAACAGTCAAATATAGGCTAATTTATAAAATATTAAAATCTATTTTAAGACACTTTCCTTGTTCACATTAAAATAAAATCCTATAGTTTGTATATAAATATTTATTTAAAACTAGCCCACAGAAATGAAAGCACCATTTTTTCCCATTTATTACATCCATTGCTTTAATCATTATTCTTTTTCCCTAACAAAACTTAGTCTTGCTCCTTTTCTTAGAATTTCCTAGCTTATTGAGCTTATCTTGGAGCTATGAAAATTTAAAGGACTGTGTGACTGAATTATTCATTGTGAGATTACTGCTGTACAGTTAAAAAATTGACAGTGAGTATGAAATTGCAGAATTATCTATAGATTTGTTATTGATTTTCTCTTTTAAACTTGAATTATAAATGTTTTAGGTGATAATATGTTAGTGGATTCACTATATAAGGCAATAATCTGACTGCTGAGTGGATAAAGTACTGTACAAGGGCAAAGGCTAAATACTTTATTTCCACAAGTCAATTGAAGTATTGCTTTGTATAGTGAATCCAGTGTTATATTATTGCTATTGTGATACATGTCAAAAAATGTATATCTTTTTGCTCTGCCCCCTTGAAATTAGAATGCAATGTAGATGATTATGTCATGACTGTCACTGTATTGTCAATAACATTATAGTTGTGATGTCACTACTGTTCATTCTATTGAGAATACAATGACTGTTGTGAGAATGCTGTAGAGTAACATGTTGGTAGCTCTGCCTTCTGATTGAAGGATAGGGACCACATGTAGTATAATATTATTTATAGCACAAATGTATTTTTATAGTTTTAAACTTCACATAATTTTTGTAATGACAGATGGGGGGACAATGAAAAATGTTACTTCTGCAGCAATTCATAAATGCAGTTGGAGGCATGAAAAATATCAGTGTTCAAGGACTATAGGATGGGCCCATCTGCACAGAAGCAGGGCTACTGCTTGCAATCCTGGTGATATGGGTTTGGGAATGAACCCAGGATTGTTGAGGGCTGGATGAGGAGAAGGTCCGAGTATCACAGAGGAGGTTCACTTCTTTCAGAGTAGGTTGGGGATAGCCTGATCACCACTGAAACAGTGAGATCAGCAGACAACAGCTGGAGATGGCAGTAGGAGGGCGTGACACTTTGCATAGCACTGAGCACCCCCACTGCCCATGCAGGAACCATGTTAATGCCAACATCACTGGGGGCAGGTGAACAATGGGGAAAAGCACTGCACTCCTGCAGGATGATGTTTGACTGTACCCTCATCCTTGTGTTACCAGCTTGCCTGGTAGATAGGATTCCAATCCCACAGGCTTGAACACCAGAGTGGGGGCCACCTCAGGGGCTCCACAATGACAGGAAAAGTAGGAGTGTCTAAGGAGTGGGGCTAACTACATGGCCAGGATGATATCTGGCAGAAAGCATGTTGAGGCAGGAGCAGGCAGTGGTATTAAAAAAAAAACCTCAGCTGGCTCCATGGCACCAGGTGACAGGGGATCACCTGGCATGCTAGTGACCTGGGTTCACACCTGAGCCCAGGACATCACGAGCAGAGGCTGGCAGGGAGGACTCAAAAGTGTCCCTTGGATGCTCTCCTCCCGGGGGGGAAGGATCGTGGAGGCATCGCCCTTTGTTGGCTCCTTGTGGCCAGATATGGCCTTGCACTTTGTGGCATGGGTGACCACATGCAGCATGTTCAGGTTTCAAGGATGCCATGGCATGCATCCCCAGGGGGTGGGGTAACCAAGAAAATATAAAATGGCCACCCGTACCACCCGATGATGCAATCCATCTCTCCTGGCAGTGAAGCTGGGAAGCTCCCAAGTCAACCCATGTTGCCCACCCAAGATGTGATGGGGTGCAAAGGGCACCTCAATCTCCCCACCCAGAACCCTCCCCATGGGCAGGAGGGCCCCCTCGCTGAAGGGATACGCTGGGACAGGCAGGCGGCAGGGCAGACTGATGACAGATCGGGGGAGCGGCAAAAGGGTGAGGACTTGGCCGACTGAAGGAGTGGTGGCCAGGTTGGATGGAAGGGGGCATAAATAAATAAAAAAATAAATAAAATTAAAGTACTTCAATCAATAGAAGAGTGTAGCCTTTTCTCTCAAAAAATGCATTTTCAATACTAAATTAAATAAAATGGTAAGAGACAGGACATAAAGGATTATGTTTCAACAGTATCACATATGTCAGCATTTCATCCAGGCACTAGTTGGAAATTCATTTAATTTTTAATCAGTTTTGTTATTTATAGTGTATATAGTTTGTTCTCTTTTTTATCCATCTTTATGATAGATAATGTAAAGACAAGGAATATATTGGTTCCTTTTCATCAAGGTTGTTTCATTTAGCTTTATTTGTTAATTGGAGATTTCTCTTGCACTCTCTAGGTTTAATTTTGTAATGTTAATATTGCTAGGTAGTTCATCATTGTGCTGCTTTGGGTTTATTTTATTAGTGCTGTTATTGTTTTCACATTGTTACTTGCCAGTCACGTGTAATTATAACCTGTATTATATTCAGCCATATTACTAATTATCTCCTTTGTACCCTCATTTGCCTTCTCATTATCAAACTCTTCTCACTCTTACCTATCCCCCTTCCTCTGTCTGTTATGATGCTTTTTCACCCTTTACCACAATTCCAGTTGGCCCCAGTGACTGCCTCTGTTCATGTTGCATCTGCAGAGTCTTAAGCACCCATCACATTAAGAGCCTGGTCTACAAAACAGCCTGCCTGGATATGTCTACATTATCAAAAAGTCTAATTTTCCTGTTGCTTATACTTAGTGAAGATGTTGAACTTAACCAATGACCCCAGAAGCCTACCTCTGCTTCTGCTGCACCCAATACCTTACCTAGAGGTGTCCACATCTAACACATGAACATTTGCATCCTGCTCCTTAAAATTGATCTCATCAGAGTGTGTATGGCCAATCTTTTCCTGATACACTATTATTCTTGGAAACATAATTGTGGGCTGAAAGTTTTTCTCCTGATATTGCCCTTCCTGGATTTAATGTTTGCTGACAGGATAAAGAGAAATTCATTGGTGGAGTAGTCATTTATATCTTCTCCTGCTTAAATTTTACATTTATATTCAAGGACAAAGTTCCTAAATCTCAAGAGCTAATTAGTGGTACAATCACATTTACCCACTCTATTCCACATCTCATTACTATTGTCTACTGCACCCTGGCAGAAGAAGTTGTGCAGTTGATGAAGTTATCTCAGATCGTCATGTTAGGATCAGCATATTAAATTATGAACACATCATTTTAGTTGATTTAAACCTAAATTGCAGTGTTCTAAATCTGCTGCTCTTCATTTAAAAAAAAAGTCAACCTACATCAAATTGTATCTCACCCCCACCAGGTATATTAACCCACCTTCAAATCACACCCTCACTGACTGGATTCTATCCTTGCATGTGCCCCCCCATTTGGTCTGCTGATTCCCTTTCAAATCTATTAAGCAACCACCACATCACCTGTTGCATCCAAAAGATCAAGGCCCCAATATTGAAAAAGGAAGGCAAAAACTGTGCAAATATTTGTGCTGCACTTGTGCTGGTGCCCAACCCAGCAGCTGATGTATTCAGTCACAAAGTAGGCTGGTGCTATTTGACTGAATATCAGACCGCTGGCAAAAATGCAAATTTAATCCTCAAAATGTGGAATTGTGCCCATGAGCAGTGGTATTTCACCAGAGAGTGGTGAAATTCTGCCAGTCACTGGCAAAATTCACGATTTCACTGGTGGAATTTTGCATTTCACACCTGCAAAATATTTTGCAAAATGCACGAATGTTGTGAAATATTTCACTGAAAGCAGTTTGCACATTTTGCACATCTCTATGGCACCTCCCACACCTCAAACATTCTTTCATTGACTGCCAATGCATTCCCTGGTGACTAGTGGCACCCCCACTCCCAAACACCAGTTTAGTGTTAGCAAATGCTGCTCCTGGTGCCTAGTGGCACCAACCCCTGCAGAAAGGAAAGCATAAGCTACAAAGAATTTGGTCACAGCTAAGAAGGAAACAAGACTCCAACATGAGAAGTTGTGTGACCAATGCAGAATCTCGCTCTCTCACTTTGTGGAGTAAAGGGGAGAAGCAGGGAGATGTCGCTTGTTACTTTTTTATAACAGGTATGCCACTGTTGCCTGTTTATGCTTGTCTCCTTACCAGTAAATCCTAAATTCTGCCTTATGTCAGACGGAGTTTTCCTTGGTGCCTTTGTCTTTTTACTCCCATAGAAAAGAAAGAAAAGAGAACAAAAAAGAGTGTAGAGGTGTCCGCTAGCTTGTGGCAGCTGGGAGGGTTCTCCTCGAGGTGGATCCCCCAGTTGGGGGTTAGACAATAGCCAGTTGGAACGGCATTGCAGCAAAGGGAAAAAATCTTTGATCCCAAATTGTAAAACTGTGTATTCTTCTGCCATAGATGTCACCGATGTCTGTGTTCCTGTTCCTCTGCATCAATCACTGCAAAAAAAATCTAAGGGATATAGATTTTCAAATCTTGCTTTTTGTTATACATTCCTTAAATTTTATATGTTTATATCTTACGTTCTATGCTTTATGATTTATGCCTTAGTGATTTAGCGATTTAGCGATTATTTAAAAAATAATTGAGACAAATCAAGTATACTTAAAAAAAAAAGCTTATTTTTATTTTGCATGCCAAAAGTGTATCTGACTCATGTGAGCTAGGTATTTATACACATGCGTGGCGTTTTACCTTAGATTTCTCTTCTGCGTGCAAAGAATCACCACGTCCTTTTTGAGTACTGTCGAGCAAAAAAATTCTTTTGCATTTTGAACCCTCAGCATCTAACTTTTGCCTCAAATTCAGGCAGTTACTATTCTTGTGTTTTCTATGAGGAAAATGGTCGCTTGCCTGATCGCCCGTGTCTTTTTTTTTGTAAATTCAGATGCGAATGTGAATGTGGACGTGAACAGTAAGCCATATTGCCATTGCTTATGTGGATCCATCTGATAGATACTTCAGCATTTTCAGATATATTTGGCTGCTTTTACTCCAAAAAGTAGTTTTTAAATTTCAAAGCTTCTGTGTTTATGGTATAATTGTTTTTTTAATTTTAGTTGTAAGGTGCTTATGTCTTACAGTTTTGTGAGTTTCACAAAGAGAAATATCAAAACTTTTAATTAACTGTAAAGCCATAAGCTTTCTGTGAGAACATATTTTGGCTGCTTAGTATTGTTGCTGTGGTTGCTGCTATTTGCTGTTAACTAATTAATTGTTAACTAGTCGCTCATTAATTGTTGTATTATATTTGTCCGTCGCCTATGCATTTCCTTTTGTGTTTTGTTTCAGTGCTCAGTCTGGATTCAACAAAATTTGGAGACTTTGTTATACTGTATTTTACAAAAACTCACTTTTGGACTTTCCTGAGGACTTTGGCTGGGAAACGGATTTCAGAACTAATAGTAGGCCTTGACAAGTTCTGGCTATTAGGCCAAAGATTTTGCCTTTATGCAAACTTTAGGCTAAGAAGTTTAAAATATTGGCTATACAGGATTTGAGACCTTGAGATTTTGAGACCTAACAATGCAGATTGCGAAGTTTGAAGCATTCCCTTCTAGGGAAAGATCTGATAGAACTGAAACCTCATTGTTTAGGACTTGTACCTGTATCAATCAAGGACTTGAATTTTGCTTTTTTGTTTTTTATTTTGACATGCCTCCTGTTACTAGAAGTAAAATGCCTCTTAGTGATAAACCAATTTTGGCTGAAAATACAGCTAAGAAAGCTAAGCAAGGAGGGTTACCTAAGGGTATTCAAAAAAATCCACTCTCTTTAAAAATATTTGCTGCAAAGTCACTCAGCAAAAAACAAAATTTGTTTAATAACAAGTTTGTATTGCAAGAAAACAGTAGAAAAACTAAGGGGGAAAACAAGGTATGCTACTCAATTAGCATCTACCCTGAATGAAAGCATTTTGAAATTTTTTAACACTGTTTCATTACAAGATAAAAAAGATAATCTGAAGTCTACAACAATAGTAGATTTCACATCTCTCACAAGT
This sequence comes from Neoceratodus forsteri, assembly GCA_016271365.2. NCBI lineage: Eukaryota > Metazoa > Chordata > Ceratodontiformes > Ceratodontidae > Neoceratodus > Neoceratodus forsteri. Next base: position 1,433,036,684 of record CM028131.1, on the reverse strand, counting down.
AAAGAGGGGTCAGCATGTCATTTTCCTAGTAGCAGTAATTTAGCAAGATTACGTCCAGCTAAACAAGGAATTAGCGAGGAGCCTGAAAAGATTCATTATACTAAAATTGATTTTTCAGATATTTTTCACAGTTTGACTTTATTAGACACAGAGGTGAAAAGTATGAGAGAAACTTTAAGGCCAGATTTTAGTGACTTTGTGCAAGGGGAAGTTGTCCAGTCTGGAAAAAAAGCCTTCAAAAATAAAAGGGACACAAAGGGAAATATATCAGTGGTGCATTCAGATGGGGAGAATTAGATAATGGAGGCTTTAGACTACTCTATTAGGGAGGAATACACTTGTACTTCATGGACCATGAGTCCCGAGAATGGAAGTATTCCAGATTTTGAGGGTTTAACCAGGGACATTATTAATGTATTAAGAGATCCACTTAATTCTAATATATTTTTATTGGATATCAAACTTGACCTTTCTTTTATTAAAGGGGGTATGTTTGGAAAACAAGAATAAGTTAGATTTGATGGGTCAAGGACATAAGGGAGAGGATATGCTCACTCAAAGTATCAGAGATAATCTAATTTTAGATCAAAGCATGATTAGTCCCCCCTTGGGCTAACCTTTGAGTAATGGCGGTCAGTTTGATCAGAAGCCTTATATTTCAGAACCCAATGATATTTTAAGAGTGGAAGCAGATAATTTCTTAAAGCAGTCAACCATAAGCAATGGTTCTGAGTGTGTAATGTTACCCAACAAAATTTTAAGAGATACCAGTATTTGTAAAGAAATGGCAGAGAAGTTTCCAATTCTATGGAAAAAGGGAGAAGAGCAAGAAGTCTCTAGAGAGATTCCCAAGGTTAGTAGAGGCAAGTGTAAATGTAAATGTAAGGGCAAGTGCAAGTGTAAGAGTGTTAAGGGGGGCAAGATAAAAATTGGTGGGCTACGTAAGGGAAAGGGAAAAGGAAATAAAAATAGTGAAGTTTTAGCAAAACTTAAGGAATCATTTGAAATAACTACAAGCCAAATAAAAACTGATACTGACCTATTATTATTAAGTGGTGCAGGTGTTAGCCCAGATTTAAATGAACTTCAGGGATTAGGAAAAAGTATAAGTGAGAGCAGCCCCAAAAAGGGAATTAGCTTAGAGAAGTTGAAGAAATCTAAGACAAGTAAGAAAACACAAAATAAAAATCCCATATCAATAAACAAGGAAGAGACTACTAAAGCACAATAATTTAGTTCACTGAGTATTCAGGATAGAGTGACTCAGAGGACAGTAAATGTTTTAGAAATTTTTTGTTAAACACTTTAGGAAGTGATTTTGTGTTACCATTATTTAATGTGTCATGTATTTCACAAGAAACGCAGGACAAATTAACTGGTCTGGTGAGTGACTTGTTAAAAAATGTATTGGATGGTTGTACTCTAGCTAAACATTGTACCAGTATAATTAGACCAATCTCAACCCTGGAGCTGGTCTTGCTGGTTTCTAATCAGTATTACCTCTTAAAAGCAGTTGCAAAAAAAACTAAGGAGTTTGAGAGGATGGGAATCCAAGTTGGGGATTTGTTGACCCTGAATGAACTGTTTCCTGAATTTTACACTGACAAGGGATATGCAGTAACCCAACAGGAAGTATTAGTTTCTATTTTTGGACTGAAACAACTGCACAAAGAGAATAAATTCAATCTAAAAAGAAAACTGATAGACTATTTGGGCACCTGTTTTGGGAACTTTTGTTGGTAATTCCGATATTGATAGTGCTAAGAGATTAGAATATGATGGACAGGTTGTATTCAAGATCAAACAAGAAAGCTTGTCTAATGAATTAAACAAGAAACAGTTCATTTTGGATCAGTTAGGCATTTATGTATGTATTGAAAATAGTAGAAGTAAATCTGAGGATATTGTTTTTTCTATACAACAGAAGGGACAATGCTGGGAGACTTTGGTCAAGACAGCTAACAGATATGAAACGCTATCTTCATTGAATCAATGACAAACAGATTCTGTTAGAGGGAGGCCACAGGGATCAATATCCAATTCCTTACATGTTACTGATCCCAATAAACTAGATATGTTTATAAATAATCACAATACGCTTATCAGTTTGTCCTGGAATTTATCAGGACTTGGGGAAAAGTTAGGGGATCCGGAAACAATTCAATATTTGAATTTATTTGATTTGATCTGTGTACAAGAAACGTGGGCATTTTCTAACTCTTATTTAGATGGATATAAGTCTTATAACAAATTGGCCAGTCGAATCAGGACATTTGGGAGGGGATATGGAGGGTTAACAATTTTTATTAAATTAGATATTGACATAAAAACTGAAGATTTAAGCAGTAACAGCAATGGTCTACAGGTGGTTAAAATAACGGATAGAGACAAGAATTCATGGTTTATAATTACTGTCTACTGCAATCCCACAGGAAGTAAATATGGAGACTCGGATCTTTTTAGGACCCTTAATGATGTAGTGATAAGCATTCAAAGTGACTTCTCAGAATGTGGATTGCTAATTATGGGGGATTTTAATGCTAGATTAGGTAATTTAAAGGCCTGTAATAAAGATATAGAGGAGGTTTTGTCTTTAAACGATAAATCCAAAGTACGAACCACAAAGAAAGCAAAGGATCTGGTAATAAATAAGGGTGGAATACAGCTGCATAGATTAATGATTGACAGAAACTTATGTCTTTTAAATGGAAGGATATCACTGGACTTAGAGGGAGAATATTCATTTGGGGAGGTAATGGTTAATCAGCCATCGACTTTGTTTGGACAGATTTAAACCTGATGGATCAATGTTATTCATTATATCTGAATTCGAAACCCGAGAGTCAGCACTTCGGAGTAGAATTTAGCTTAATTAGGAAATCAGGCACTAATAAACTAATTAAACATGAACCATTATCGATCCAGTTAAAAAAGAACAGAATTGAGTGTGATATGATTGAAACTCAAAATTTTGAAGAGATTCTACAAAATACAGGTATCCTAATGCGATTATCAGAATCAGTAGATAATGCTTGTATCAATCAAATAATATTTTACTATAATTTTATTATAAATGCAGTAGCTTATATAATAACGAAAGAGACAAAGATAAAGAGGAAAGAAGGACAACCCTGCTATAATACAGAATGTAAACAAGCCAGGAAATATCTTAATAAACAATTTAGATTACTAAAATTGCACCCGAATAAGGAGAATAATAAAAAAAATGAATCAAATAAGGAGAACTTATAAGCTGGTGCTAATTAATAATAAAAGAAAATATGGCAAACAGTTTTGGATGGAACTAAAAAACACGGTTCACTCAAAGGATAATAAACTGTTCTGGCATATTGTCAGATTTGGAACTAAAACTATTGATAAAATTGAGGCACATATCAATCCCAGTACTTGGGAGATTTATTATAAACAAATATTTAGCAGGGATGAACCTGATTATCTTCTAAAAACAACACGGTTGAAGACTAGTGAACAAATACATAGACCTACTGATGAGATAACTATAAAAGAGATAGAAAATGCAATGGATTCATTTAAAAGAAGAAAGGCTCCAGGCCCCTATGGGGTTCCTTTGGATGTTATAAGTAGGACTAAGCATCATTGGATTCCTTTTCTTTATAAATTGTTTAATCATGTATGGACAACCTGGCTATTCCCGAGAAGTTGGAATTTAAGTATTATTGTACCAATTTTCAAAAAGGGTGACAGAAAGGATCCTTGTTGTTATAGGCCAATAAGCTTACTTGACAATCTGGGAAAATTATTCACCAAAATTATTAATAAAAGATTGTATTTATGGGTGGAGTCCAATAATATAATCAATGAAGCACAAGCTGGATTTAGAAAAAAATATTCAACAATAGATCAGACTTTTGTTTTGGCTCATCTTATTCATAAATACAAAGTAGTATAAAACAAAACTATATTGTGCTTTTATCATTCTTAAGCCAGTATTTGACAAAGTTAATAGAATTCTCCTTTGGGAAAGACTCTCTGGCCTTGGAGTAGATCCTTCATTATTGGAAATAATCAGGTTGATGCACCAGGATAATTATGTTATTGTTAGATATAATAATAAAGGTGAAATTATTGAATGATTAAGTTCTAATATAGAAGTTAAACAGGGTTGTTCATTGGCACCACAGTTGTTTAATCTGTTTTTCTGCACTGTATTAAACAAAATGTATAATGAATAATTTCATATGCTAAAAATTGGAGTAAGAGTATTATGTTATTTGGCTTACGCCGATGATGTAGCTTTGCTTTCAACTAGCCATTTAGGCATGACAAGAAGTTTGGACAATTTCTATGCAGAATGCTTCAGTGCAGATCTACAGATAAACTATAAAAAAACGAAGGTATTGGTATTTGGGGAGAATAGGAACAATTACAAATATTACATAAATCAGAATAGAATAGAAGTGGTAAAGAGTTTTTGTTACTTGGGAATAACATTTAGCCAAAATGGGAACTGTTATGAACACCTGAAGGAAATTAAGATTAAGGCAGAAAAGTTTTTCCCCTGCCATTTTGTCTTTTTTTTCCAAGGTTTGGAGAGACTTCTATTAAAGGGAATTTGATGGTTATTGATGCCAAAATCAGATCTCAACCTCTTTATGGAGCTGAGATTTGGGGCATCAATTTCAACAGCAAAACGGGACTTGATCCAAGTTTGAACAAACTCTATAAGAAGATGCTGGGACTTCCAATCTCTGCCCCACCTTCGTTAGTGAGGGCAGAACTTGGCAAAGTCTCAATTGAATGCCAAATACAGCAAAGGCTGGTAAATTATTGGCTAGGAGTGTTTAGACTGAATCAGAATAGGCTCCCTAGGGTTTGTCTGGAGGAAGGCCTAACAAATCTTCATTCTCAAATAACCTTTCCCTGTATGAAAGTAGTAGAAGAAATTATCAAACCACTTGGTCTGATGTTGATTATCACAGATTGTTTAAGACTCCCCTCAATCCAAACAAGAGGACAAGTTAACTCCAGGATAAATAATGTATTTATACAAAAAGATTTGGAGATCAGTAGATCATCCAAAGTCTGCCCATGGCTAGCTAAAAATAAGAGATCCCATGAATTTGAATTATATTTGGAAATTTTACAAAATCCCAAACACAGAAAAGCTGTTACTAGATTCCGATTTGAATGGTTTTCAAGTAATGTTAGGAAGGAAAATTTGAGAAAAGTAAAAATAAAGAACTTTTTTGTAAATGTGGGTTAAGCGAAGATAATTTATTACATGTGGTTTTGCTTTGTCCCTTGTATGAAAAAATTAGGACTTCCCTCTTGGGTGGTCTAATTCAACAACTTACATATCAACCAATTTACATATTGACTTTTTTATTAAAAACTCAGGAAGAAGAGGTGCTTGCCCCTGTGGCCTCCCTCCTAAGATATATGGAACGTAAATGTTTCCATTTAAGACCTTGCCCTATGTATTAGAATCATGTGATTCTTATATAAATGAATGGTGATAAAATATGGTGTATAATTAGTATTATATATTTGAATTATGGTAAGCATAAGAATGATTATATGGCAAATGGATTGCAATTGTAAGGTTAAGACAATGTTGAAATGGTATATGATGATTTGATATTATGTGGTTGTTGGGTATTGTAAATGTGATTTTATATTACCGAAAATTGTTTTTTAATAACATGTCAACATGATATGTTTTTTACTGTGTATTTATATTAAATTGATATTTAAGTTTGGATTTGTAATGGCATGATATGCCGAGCAATAAACTTGATGATGATGATGACTCCCACATACCAATCTGCAATATATAATCCCACATTTCTGAATCCAGCCAACTTTCTCACAAGTCAGGCTAACAGCTTACCTGCAAGAGCACAGTCGGGAGCCTAGTCATAGGATAATAGTAGCTTTATTCAGAGTCTAAAAAGTTCACAGCATCTTACAGACCTCCACTCCAACACCAACATGTTTGTGCATAAACAGTGTGTTTTACCAAGGCATGGCACCTGCTACACATGTTGACTATTTATATGCTAATGAGTTAATTATTTATCACATAGTGTGAAAATGCATGTTGTGCAAAATAATTACAAATACAGTAATAATGTGAATCTTGTAGTGCAAAAGTGTAAAGGTGCTTAATGTTAAACCATGTTAAAAGAGTTAATCATTTAGATTTGAATCTGTACAAAACATTTAAAAACAGTTCCAAAGAGGGAAGGGGGGGCACAAGAGAAAAGACAAACTAGAGAAAGACGAACAGGAATACACATGGAAAAGGGAAAGGGGTTGGCAAGCATAGGTACAATAACCACTTAATTTCATTCAATTTCCATATTCACATGGCCATGAACAATAGGTCTATTTATCGAAGCTCCTGTTTGGTTTTATGACCATAATTCATCACAGCATAATAAATACTGAAGACACAGTTTGGAACCCAGAAATTGGCTAAGTTGGATGCTTTTAATTAAATCCAGTGGCTGACAAGCTTTTAATGTATATTGCCAGAAAGCTTCTCTCTGTAGTAACTCGCGATCCACATCACCACCACTAACATTCAGGATTATTTTTTCTGTAGTAGCTTACTTGGCTAGTTTTGCAGTAAAATATTGCAAACTGTTTTATATAGGCAAGCCCCTTCATCTCCACAAAAAATTAATGGAAGAACATCTTAGATGTATTGAAAAACAAAATAAAACCAATGCCCTAGCCACACATTATGAAAGAGGGAAGGAGCCTCCAATTTCTATTCAGGAGTTTATGGTCATAAAACCGAACAGGAGCTTCAACAAATTGACTTATTGTTAGTGACCATGTGAACTATGGAAATTGAATGAAATGGAGTGGTTATTGTTCCCATGCTTGACCCCCTCCTTTTCCATTTGTATTCTTGTCTGTCTTTACCTAGTTTGTTTCTTATCTCATTCACCCCTTCCATCTTTGGAACTGTTTTAAATTTTTTTGTACTGGATTCAGATATAAGTGATTACCTGCTGTTTACATAGTTTAACATTAAGCACTTTTACACCTTTTTCACTATGAGATTTTCATTATTATGGCATAGTCTGTTTAAAGTATGGATTTGTCAATATTTTGCAAAAAATGCATTTTTAATTAGGTATTAATTGTTTGGTATTTGGGAGGAGGTTTGTATGCTGTAGTGGAGTTTTTTTGTACCTGAATAAAGCAATATTATCTTACAATTGGACTCTAGTTTGGATTCCTGCTGGAAAGCTGTTAGCCTGACTTGTGAGAAAGAGATACATGTGAGAGATATTTTGGCTCCAGCTTTTCTATCCCTGGTGACTAGTCTTGTGTCCATTGCATATGAATGACCACCACAATCACAATATAGCAATCAGCAATGTCCAATATGGCAATGAGCATAGTCCCCTCTAACCTCCTAGGCTGGCTGCCGTATGTCAGTGAGCAAGTGTACAGTACTTATACTGTAGGCATGCTCACTGCCAGCTCATACGGTGGCCAGATGAGGTCATGAGAGGAGGGCCATGCTGGTTACTGTATTGGGCATCAGTGATCTCTGTACTTTGATTGTGGTGGTCTGTAATATATCTTCAGAAATGTGGGATTGTATATTGAAGAAAGAGCCATTTGGCAGATTGGTATGTGAGAGCTGAGGAACAGGCATTTGGGGATTGGGGTCCACTAGACAACTGGCATATGTAACATTACATGCTAGGGTGATCAGGGGGGTGGGGGTGCTACTAGACAGCAGGGATATGTATCATAACATAGTACAGGTGATCAGGGGTGGGGGTGCCACTACATACCAGGGATAACTATATCAGCTGTGGAAGGGGGACTCAGGGTCTAGTGGCAGAAGTTCAGCTGCTCTGCCTTTGGGTGGTTGGGGGCTCACCATTAAGAAGCAGTTTTCTCTGGCAGTAAATAGTGCCACTTTGGGGGCTGTTAACTGCAACTGCAAATCTTTGAAGATATCACTGTGCCAATATACAAAGGGAAAACCCCTCATTTGCATACAGTAGGTGCAACTGTATTATAGCACTTTGTCACTGTAGGATTAAAGTGGCACACCCAGGGCTTCTGAACATGGGCTGTTCAAGAGTGTCAGCATTACTAATCTTATAGAAAGATAAAACTGCGATATTATACTTTTGTTGTATTAAAGCTTTACTAGTAAATGTTAAGAAACAAAGAAACAGTTCAATCATGAAGCATGATGATATTTCTAGTTTATTTAAATAGCAAATTTAAATAACTTTGCAATGTTTCTATAAATTTTAAAACATTCATACAGTTTTTCAACATTTTCTCCACATTTCACACTGTTTGTTTATCACTTTGATGCTCTTTTAAATTAATGTCATGGATTCAAAAGTATAGCTTCCTCATTTGGCTAGATGACAACTGGGGCTCAAGTCTGAAAGGGCCTGACATGGCTAAGAGACTAAGTTCCTGTGCATATCTCCCTGGTACAACGGAAAATCACTGTGTTTGCAAGAATGCTATTTTCAACACTTTACGCACACCGGCAGGCGTTTCTGTTTTCCCCACATTACAGGAAAAATGCTATGCTTGGTAATACCAGGTGTAGCATTTTTCTCTAGCTGCACAATAAAAATAAGAACAAGCTGATGTAAATGGTGGAAAATGTTGTAAAAAGGCAACCTTTTTGAAAACTGAGTGCTTTCAGAAAAAAATTGCTGTTGCCCAAGGAAACCCTACCTTGAATATTTTTTTCTGCATGTGCACAGTTTTTCCACTTTTATAAAGCTGGCCCTGAATTTGTCAGTCAGATAAAAAAAGAAGCAGGAGAGCTGCACTTCTACACCTCTGACAGAGCTCCACTGAAGAGCAAAGCACCCGGGCACACTATCCGGCTTACTGACACCAAGACTGGACTTTATATTTGCATGTTTTCCACCTTTGTACCATGAAAAGATGCTGCAGTTCTGGTACATGACCCAGTTTAATAAAAGCAGTTTTTGCAAGATTGACTAGGCTAATTTTTCTAAGTGTGCTCAATTTCTGCTCTGCTGTCTGATTTCTTGCATGCTGAATGGAGTTTGTTGTACAGCTCCTCTGATCTTGAACAAGTCCTATTGCATTTCTTCTCTACCTTCCAGTACATCTGCAGTTGTTATACCCCATCTTAACAATGAGAGTGAGAGGTGCCAATCTTCAGTGGTACTACACTAATCTCATTGAGATATTTCACCTAACATAAATACTGCATTCTGTGGAGTGGATCTCCACATCAGTGACTACCGCTTTAGTGGCAGGAGTCAGAAGCAGGAGGCTGTGGGGGGGCTGTTTGTAATTTTTTTCTTCTTTCATTTGTTTTCACTTTTAAATTATATTATATGTTGCTGTCTATTATATGATGTATGGTCTCAACAGTGCGGGAAGGGGGGCTTTTCTGTGAATCCCAGGAAACTTAACTGAGATGTAGCTTTAACACAGTGAGTCACTCCTTTTTTAACAATAATATTATGAGAACTCAGCATGGATTTAAACTACCAAGCTGTTGTGAGGCTTTTCTGCTACACATATGTGTTACTTTTAACAGGGGGGGCCTGTTTACCAAGGGGAAACTAATAAGACAGATTTGTACAATATCTGGATTTGTGTAGCTAGTGACTATGTTGCCTTGAGGCCTAATAGTGTGACCAGGCCATGTACCGATAAAAACTGGTTAAATGAACCCTTTCTGTGCATTCACTCTTAAAATACCAGTGGTCATGTCATGCAATGTAGTTCACAGGTGGGAAAACATTTGGGCCAAGACGCGAGGAAAAATGTTTCCATGTTTTGTGGGCTGTTCTTAAATGGACTTGTGTTATTTACAGAGCCTTCATTTTATCAGTCACCTCCTGCACGTCCATCTTTCAAGTTTCTGCCTGTAAAACAAATGAATGTAGCTGATCCTAATATTATTAAAAGTCTAATTTTCAACACAATCAATAAATAAATAATATAAGTTGGTAACATTTGCTAAACTTATATGAGAAGATAGAGGATTTGTGCTTTCTTAAGTTTGTTACAGTAATGGTGATTGGAGAGATGAGTCTTTTCCAATCTGTAGCCTTTTTTGGGGCTTGTGGCAACCATATAACTCCAATGGTGACTGACCAGGTTGAAATGTAGGTACCCAGACCCAAACTTCCTGGATAACAGGAAAATTCCATTTACATTATATTTTCAACAGAATTAGTTAAGCCTCCTCCCTCCACTTGGTTATAAGCAATATAAAAGATGTACTGTGCAAGTTGAATATATTTTGATGGGACTAATGCACTAACTTCAATTGTATAACTGTGCACTAACAATGGGAATTTTTTAAACTAAATTTATTTTTTGATTCAATGTAAAGAATAGATACATAGCAAAACAAAAACAAAAAAAATGAACCACTCACAATTGTATACAAAGAGTGAGTGCAATAATTAAGTAAATTATCCAGGTATATTGAATCAAAAAAAGAGTGTATGCAAGACAGTCATGCCAACACAATAAAATAAAATTCAGAATTTGACATAAATGCCAATCAAAGAAGAATAGTATTTACCAGGGGCATATGAAAACATGTCAAGAACTAGGAATAGTAAAAAAGGGTATGCAGCTTGCTTCATCACTTTTCATATAATGGCATGTCATTATGAATGCTAGCTATCACTTTTTCTAACCAGAGATTACTCAATAATTCATTATGCTATTCTACATATGACAATTTGACTTGGTCTCTCCAATGCCTTAACAGCAGTCTCTTAACTGACATTGAAATCATGACCATGTTGTATTTTTGTTCCTTAGCAGATATGGCATGAAGGTCTCCAAGTATACATGTCTCCCATTGAAAATAGTCATTCAGGACCAGGAGAGGATCTGTCTTGTCTTTTGTCTCCTGCCAGAGAGCTTGCACTGTACAACAATACCACAAACTAGTATTCCCTCTCCTGAGCCATACCTAATGCAAGTATTGGACTGTAATGTGCCAGTCTTGACTAACATCTGAGGAGTACAATAAAGATTGTGAAGAATGTAAAATTGTGTCAGATGTAATTTGTCTTGGGTAATATAAACAAAGAGATATTTCTGTATTTTGGGCCAGTTAAAAGAAGTACTGGAGAAAACTTAATTTCAATATGGGCATGCTTCATTGGCATCCTGATTCAACTCTACAAGAAGGGTATGGTAAATCCCTGAAATAGTATGGGGGACAGAAGCCAGGTCTTGTAAAGTAGAGAAAAGGGTCTTTGACAACATGGATCAAGGTGGTGGTCCTGTGCTATGTCACAGCATGTTTAATCTGCAGATATTTAAAGGCTAGTTAAACAATGGGGATGTTTTTAAAAAATATATTCAGTGTTTATGTCATTGTATTTTAAACATTTTGTGTATTCCACTGTAATGACAGAAATGTAAAACAATAAACTATTTACTCATAACTACTAAATTGTGGGAATAGATGCCTAAATCTGGTACCAGAAAATGTCCCTTTTTGTAGTAACATAAAGTTGAATGGACGGACCTCCTTCCTTCATGCTAGCATTAGAAGCCTGGTACCAAACATGGACATGATCAGGGACTTTCTCTAAATACGCAACTTACATGCTGTAGATACATAGATACTGTGGGAAGATAAGAGCTACCAGGCCCATCCAGTCTGCCCATTTATGCTACCTGATGCAGCTGCCAGTGACCCTATCTGGTCACTGGCTTTAGCTTTTTTGTCCCATCTCTAATATTCCTTTATTCCTGTCCCATGCATGTTTGAAGCATGCCACCATATGGGCAGTCACCATTTCCTGGGGCAGGCTATTCCATGCATCCACCACCATCTCTGTAAAAAAGAACTTCCTGACATTTCCCCTTAAGTGGCCACCCATCAGTGTCATATCATGCCCTCTTGTTCTGGCACTACTTTTAAACTGGAATATGTTGTCCCCTTCCACCTTGTTCATGCCCTTGAGGTATTTGAACATTTCTATCATGTCACCTCTTTCCCTCCTTTGCTCCAGCATTGTACAAATTGAGGTCTCTGACTCTTTCCTCATAAGGCCTGTGATGTAGACCCTTCATCATTTTGGTCACAATTCTCTGCACCATCTCTGTTTTGTCAATGTCCTTATGAAGGTGCAGCTTCCAGAACTGGACACAGTACTCAAGATGATGCCTCACCAGGGTCTTGTACAGTGGAACTATCACCTCCCTCCTTCGGCTTGTGATTCCCCTTCCAATGCACCTCAACATCCCAGCAGCCTTCCCCATTACCTTGGTCATCTGTCTTGTGGCCTTCAGGTCATCTGTGATTATAACTCCCAAGTCCCTCTCTTCCTTAGTAACTGCCAGCAGCTCTCCCCCCAACCTATAGCTTGCTCCAGGGTTCCTGCTCCCCATGTGCATGATTTTGCATTTATTTGTATTAAACCTTAGCTGCCACACATCTGTCCATCTCTCCAACTGTTCCAGGTCCTTTCTCATCCTTTCTACCCCTTCCGGGGTATCCACCTTTAGAGGCAGCCAGTGACCACAAAAAGTTGTGGACAATTTTCAAAAGTTTAAATGGGGGCTAGCAGTATAGCCTAGAGGTTAGAGTAATGAGCTGTGAAGGAGCTTGGTACATCCAGGAGACCTGGGTTTGATTTCCACAACCTCCACTTGCATACTGTATGACTATGAGCAAGTCACTTAACCACCCCAGTGCTCCTGGGTTGCACCCCAAAACAGGCACTTGTGCCTAGTAGGCCTTATGTGGTTACCAAAAGAATTAAAAAAAACAGCAAACACAACAAATGGTAAACCTAATGAAACTTTAAGTATGCAAAATACATTTGAATAATGGTAAGTCTGCTCCAAAAGATAAATTACCAGATGGGTTTAAACGTTTTTTTGTTGAATCTTGACATTTCTCTGGTGACATTGATGATATTGTTAGATGCCAAATTATAAAGAAAATGATACAGAAGGTACTATAATTCTTTTATTTTTGCTGGGGTTCAGCTCTATGATGTTTTAGTCCTGGGCCTTTTAACCACTGCCCTTTCTAAACGCTGGATGGCTATCAAAAGAATTGCTTAGGAAAATAAAAGAGTTAGATGCCCTGTGGGCTGCCTACAAATCTTCTCCCTACTCTTCTATGTCAAACAATTATCAAAGGCTGCACAACCTTTGAAAGAAGGAGGTTAAAACTCTTAAAGCTAATTATACTAAAAAAAAACCTTCAAATCCAGGATCTGGGTGATGCCAAATATTTTTGGTCATAGGTGAATTCCCTTATCAAACCCAGGAATAAACAAAACAACATCAAGTTATGCACACAGGCTGGGACATCAACTGACCCCTCCTCCAGGTTGCTGAGACCCTGAACACTAAATTCAAAGACATGTCTGACTACCTAGGCAAACTCCCACCTAAAGACCCTTTCTCTGCCCACAATAGCTGGGTCACTAATGCCTACTGCACCTCTCTTCTGCTTTACGGTCACCTTCTGGGGTGATATCTGTCACCTCCTCAAGACTGTTCCCATCTATGGTAGTGCTGGAAGTGATGGTGTCTTCCCATGATTTCTCAAACTTATGGCTGACTACATTGCCAAACCTCTTGCTACCATTTTTAACATATCACTCACCTCCTCCTCCTCATTGTTGGTACCAACATTATGGAAACAAGTCAAGTTAGTCCCTAAATTCAAATATGGCGATCCTACACTTCAGAACAACTACAATCCAATTTCCGTCTTCTCCCACCTAAGCAGAATCTTTGAAAAAATTGTCTTCTAACAAATATCAGCACATGTGTCTAAATATAAGTTGCTTTCTCCCCACCAATATGGGTTCAGGAAGGGCTATAGCACCACTAATGCCTTGGCATACTTGACTGATTATGTTATCAAAAGCATGGATGAGAGTAAATTAACTAGTGCCATTTTCATGGATCTTACAAAGGTCTTTGACCTAGTAGGCCACATCATCCTACTGGACAAAGTACACTTCACTGGGCTGTCTGCTGTGACCACATCATTGTTCTCCAGTAGCCTGATAGAAAGATCCCAGGTGGTTTGCACAACACACACTGGGTGCCAAAAGTGAGTCCATCAATGGATCAATAGTAGAACCAGTTCTGTTCTACCTTTGTCAACTGCCTGCCAAAGAAATGCAATGGTTGCTACTCAGTTCTCTGTGCAGATGACTTAATTCTCTTTCACAGAGCCAAGATTCTGGCTGAATGATACACAACCCTCACAGAGTAGCTCAATGCCATCCAGAGATGGTTCATCAATAGCAGCCTCCTAGTTAATGTCAAGAAGCCTTATGCAATGCTATTAGTGTACAAACATAGGCTTGCTAAGTGGCCTGTAGACTCAAACAATGTGAACCCCATAAACATTTTATCTCCAGATGGGACCCGCCTGGAACAGGTATCAACCTTCAAATACCTAGTGATCACATTTGACTTCTTGTTGATCTTTTCAGAACACACTCACTTCACAATCAGGTGAATGAATCAGAAGCTGGATGCCTGCATCCAACTAAAAGATCTCATTACCCCAGAATTGTAATTGGCCATAGCACAGGATATGTTACTCCCCCTTCTGGACTACTGCTTCCCTGTCTATATCAAAATCTCATTGTCCAGCCTGTCTAGGCTCAATACTATGTGCAACAACATCTGTAGGTTTGCATTATAGGTTCCTTTTTCAAATCATCATTGCTCCCTTAACTAGGTACTTGGCTGGATCTCCCTATTAGCCAGCCATGAGAACCTACTAGGCAGTCTTGTTGACAAATCCCTCCAGGGGAAAGAGTCATCACCATTGTCACTTCTTGTTATACTGAAGCCTAGTCAGTGGAGCCTCTTGTCCCCCTCACATTTTCCACTAGAACATCTTTAAACTGCAACATGCATAGGTCAAAGGGCCTTCTCTATAGCTGCACCTAGACACTGAAACAGTTAGATTATTTTCCTATACAGTTTTTATTAAAACTCTCTCTTTAAGTTGCACTTTAAGACTGCTCTCACAGCTACCATTGCCTGCATATGTTCCCCCAATACAAAGATCAGGGAATATTGTAATTGGATTTGTTTTACCCCTTGCTGGTCTATTTTCCATTTTATGTCAGTACCTTTGTGTTACTGTTATTTATACTGTAAAATTATGCACATTGTTTGATTTTTATTGTCAGGATCACTCTTATGTCCCCAGCAAGAAATGTGCACATTCGTACTGGTATTTCTGTATTTACTGGTTTTTGCATTGCACAATCCCTGTCAGAGTTTACTAACAGTATCATTCCATGCTTAAATGCTTATAATGTATGTGCTCTCATAGCTCACTATTTTGTACTTGTACTGTTCACTGTTTTGTACCACCTTGATGGCACAGGTCATGCCTGAAAATAGTCCCTGGGAACAGTGCACCCACCCAGTTAACAAATAAATAAATAAATTAAAGCTTCTTTTGGAGCTAAAAAACAGAAAATGTTGTGGACCTAATAATCTGTCAGCTAGATTAACAAAATATTCACACATTATACAGCAAAATGTGTAGCTTGCTTAATTGGTTCTTATCTAGTAGGCAGATCTCTGCAGGTTGGAAACTGACCAGGGTTGTCCCAATTTTTAATAGGGCCAGCTATGGCCAAATTACAAATTACCACCTTGTTTCCCATTTGTCAATAATATTGAAACTTTTGAAAAGAATAGTATTCAAGCAGGTGCAGTCTTTCCTCAAGAATTGTGGTTTCTCTGATACTTATCAATCAGGCTTTTGCATGTATCATAGCACAGTGTCTTCCATGTTGAGTATATTGGATAACATCATTATTGCTATGGACACCAATAAAGTTATGGATGCAATCTTTGTTGACCTCTCCAAGGCCTTTAACACGGTAAACCATTTTATCCTGCTTAGAAAGCGTGAGTCTTGTTGTTTTTTTCTATTGATCTCTCAAATCATACATAGAGGATTGAGGTAAATGGAAGGGAATCCCAATAACTGAGCCTATCCAGGAGTGTTTCCCCATCAGTTATTTCTGTCACACCTTCTGTTTGTTCTGTATTTCAGAGGGCTGGAGCAAAGCTTAACAGGCATGAACTTCCATTTATATGCAGATGATATGGTGGTCTGTGCCTCGAATGCTTCCCTTGCAGTGGTACAGTTAAATCTAAAGGAAGGTTTGGTTTGCTTATAGTCCTTTTTTGAAACATTGAGATTGAATTTTAATCCAAATAAAACTAATCTGATGGTATTTGGGGCCTCAAGCAAAAATGTAAACAAACAAGCAAACAAACAAAAAATAGCAAGAAGAAGCCTAGTTATTCATGTTGCAGACAGTAGTTTAATGGAGGTGGTGGATACCTATAAATATTTTTGATATTGGATGGACCCTAGTAGGTTTGTAAATACTCATGTGGATAAATTGATCAAGAAAATTGGGGCAAGGGTTGAGCTACTGTATAGACAGAGGGAGTGTCTGGGACCTTGGATCCATTTAAAAATTATACAGACACATTTCTGTTTATTTTCTGGGTTACACAGATGTGTTGTATATCAACTCTTTTAGTGGCAATCTCTACAAATTCAATATTATTATACTATATAGTGTGCGAGTTTCATATTTATTGCACTCACCTGTTTTAGAGTTTGGTTTATTTAGTTATTTATTTTTTTATTTACTTGTTTTTGCATACTCTTTTGTAGGTTCATATTTTGTAATTTATTGTGCTGTTTGGGTAGTTGCTCTATTTCTATCAGTAGTAAGTGTCAGTTGTTATTTTTTTGTAAATATAGATTGTTAAGTAACTTAATGGGACAAGCACATGCATTTCATATGTTTCAGGGCTACACCATGCTTATACATGCAGCAGTAGCTGCTACTATAAAAGCTATGGCAACTAATAAACTAGCACAATACTGTATCAGAGAGATTATCATTGAGTGTATTGGCTACATAAATATCATAGTCTCATGCATACTATGTATATGGAGGAGACAAGGTAACCAATGAGGTGATAACCAAAACTTGAGATATTCAGTTGATTAGGCCCAGAGGATAACACTCAGTATTCCTCCACTTATAACATTTTATGGTTCCAGGTACAACATAGCTCATGGAGAAATAATACCTTGTTCTAAGCACTGATCAAGAGTTGTCAGGTTTTGAGAGAGATTACCTCTTGTCCATTGACATTTAATTGAGTGTGTTCAATTTTAATACACAGTGAGAGATTTTTCAGCCAATAGGCAATGCTATGTTTGGTACTGCTGACACAATGCTGGAAGAGAGTTTTTTTTTTTTTTTTTTGCTTTGATTAGGGCTATATCCCATTGGTTGGAATTCCTCCTGTTTGTTCCCCCAGCATCCCAACCTCAAGCATGAACTCCATTATAGAGTTCAATAATGCTTGCCCAAATACTACTTGCATAGTTTTTTCATCTCATACCAGAATGGTGCCACTTTAGGACATGTTAAATCCATGTGCAGGAAGTTTCCCTTCTCAGTGTTATACTTGAGACACACAGGATTGCTGGTACATTTGAATCTATGCAGCTTGACTGGGGTGGGTAATTTTTGTATGGAATGTTAAGATGCACCATGTGAAACCTGACTAGCATGAGGTTTGTTTTGTATAGAAAGTCTAGTTATACCCTATGAAGCCTATTAGTGTGGAAGCATTCATGGACATGTTTGATTGCTGGTTGTCACATGCTAATTCTGTATCAATATTATCCATGCACATGCCTCAGTCTTGTTGGGCTTTAATCTCAAGCACCAGTGAGGTGCTATAGAATAACTTATAGAAAGCTGTGAGAGTGTGACTTTGGTTGAGGTCTACATATTATTTCTTCTATTGGGGACTTGGACAGGATTTTGTGTAGAAGAAAGTGTCTTATTCTGAGATATGCAAAGAAATCACTAGGATGCACCTGGAGCTCTTGTATAACATTGGCAAAGGACTTTAAGGACCCACCTGAATAAAGAACATTAATTTTCAGAACACCACACTTCTTCCATTGCAGTAAAGCCTGGTGCAGAAAGACATTATATCTCTTTTGTCCCTTTAGCCCTACCTGCATCACACTTTCAGGTGAAGGGCCTTCAGAATGGCCAGTAAATTTACTGCATGTGCGCTAATCCAGATTTAGGCTAGCTAGATAAGGAATGGGTTTTTTACATGTCAGAGACTGTCTGTTTTAAGGAAGAAGAGAGGAAACCAGACAGTAGTCTACCTTCCAACTGTTCCTCTTCCAAAGATATCCAGTACTGAGTGCCATGTCCCCCATCATCTACTACAAAGGCTATTTGTGCTGCTCAGCAGTAGTACATACAAATGAGGCATGGCTAGGCCCTCATGTTTATTTGAAAGCTGCAGGTCACTCCTTTTTATGCAGGCCAATTTCCATGTTCATATAAAGTGGTGCAATTAAAGAACTGCTCTGGAACCCTAATAAGTAGATTCTGAAACAGATATATACATTTCTATAATACACATTTTACTGTTTGTATTCTACCTGTCAGGCTTATTGGAAAGTCCTCCCACCACTCACAGTCCTTTTTTATTGCCAGATATTAGTGGACCATAATTTTCATTATTATGCAAGTGTAATTTGCTAGGAAATTTGATACCCAGATACTTTAGGGAGAGTTCCAGTTCCATGCCCAGAGAGTTCTGGGTAAGTTAAGCTGTGGATCCCCTACCTGATGCTAACAGTTCACTCTTAGACCAGTTTAGATTGTAGCTTGTGATATGAACATACTCTCCAAGCAGACTGTGGAGTTCTGGAATCCTTCTCTGAAGTTATTTTAGATAAAGCAGCAGATCATCTGAGAAAAGGGTTAGTTTATGATGAATGCCCTCAGCTTGTAGGCTGAAAATCTTCTCATAATAGTGTATTGCTGCTGCTAATGGTTCCAGGGACAGCACATGAACAAGAGAGATAGCAGACACCCCTGCCTGGTTACTCTAGTTAGCTGTAAGGGTTTAGTTAGTGTATCATTTACCAGTGTCTGGGATGTTGGTTGGTTATATAAAGCTGCAACCCATTGCTGAATGTTGTCACCAAACCCAAACCACACTCCATGTAGCTGAATGCTTTTTTGACATCCAGACTGCAACATGCTCCTTAGCCAATCTCCCAGCCCTTTTTCACACCACATTTAAAGTGCATTGGACATTGTGCTTGACCTGCCCACCCTGGACAAACTCCACCTGGTCATTATGTATCAAGGTGAGAAGCACTTTCTCTAGCCTGCTTTCTATAACCCTTGCAATTATTTTATAGTCTGTGGTTAGCAGAGAGATTGTCTGGTAGGATACACATTGCTGGCAGTCCTTGCCTGGTTTTGAAATTATGGTAATTGTGGTACCGGTTGAAGGAGAGAATAATTCCTGGGTTTAGACTTTCAAAAGTCATATCAAACAAAGGTTCCTTTAATTTCTGAGAGAAAGTTTTGAACAAAAAAACAGACAGGAAACCATCTGGTCTGGGACTTACTTGTGACTTTTGACTGACTGTAGTATTATGTTGCTTCCATGTCAGCTACTGTATTACTGCTCTTCCGTGTTCCC
Organism: Neoceratodus forsteri; assembly: GCA_016271365.2. Classification (NCBI taxonomy): domain Eukaryota; kingdom Metazoa; phylum Chordata; order Ceratodontiformes; family Ceratodontidae; genus Neoceratodus; species Neoceratodus forsteri. The sequence continues at coordinate 1,433,017,118 of CM028131.1, read as the reverse complement.
ATTCTGGTCCCACCTGTTAATAAGCCTCAGCTCAGTGCAACTTTTCTGGTAACAAATTTTAACATAAATACATACTTACATACATGAGTACATAAATAAATAATTGTATGTATGTATGTAACTGACAAGCTAGACTAGTGTACAGATTTCTGAGAGAAACAAATCACTGTGAGATGTACAGTATTTTGGAGTGGCTACCTTTATCCAGCTGTAGAAGGTTACATAAATTAATCTTCTCATTAAAATGTGTTTGGGTGCCAATGCTAGAAAATTTAAAAATCATGTTGCTGTTAGACTAATTTCACTATCATTGAAAAGCTCTAGCCTACTGGAGATGACAGCATTATTGGCTAAAACACAGAGGGTTACCTATACTTTTAGTCATTTTATTACAGTTATGTGGAACTTGTTGCCACCACAACTCTGATATAAACACACATTACCAGGCTCATATCAGTTACAATACTGAAGAATTGGTTTGTCAATACCATTCTGAAAAATGGCAGCTGTTAGCATGAATCTGAAGATATCACTTGAATATTGAATCAAATAATGTTGTTAGGTCTGGTCAAGGTTCCATTAGGTACTCCTTTGTAAAAAAAGACTATTTGAATATTTGTAACATTTTGGAATATTGTAACAATTTGTTTTTACGTATCTTAAGCAGTCCTGGGACACCACTGTAAATGAACTGTTTTCTTAAATGGTTTTTTGCTCCCAATAAAATGAAATGAACAGATACTACATGATCTGCTCCTAGGGCCTTAGGTAATCCCATGGATGTGCTCAGACAACAGACATCAAAACTAGTGTAGCAGCACAACTCAGAAAGCCAAAGCACCACCCTTGTGTATCAGCAGAGTTGATACACAAAGGGGATGGAAAGGATGAGAAGGGACTTGGCAAGGTTGGAAGAGTGGTCAGAAGTATGGTAGCTTAGATTTAGTGTAGCTAAGTGCAAAGTAATGTACCTGGAAAACAAAAATCCAGGTGAAGAGTACACAATGGGAGGGTACTAACAACAACAAAAATGGAAAGGTACCTGGGGGTAGTCATATCAGATGACCTTAAGATAGGCAAGCAATGTGAGAAGGTAGTAAGGATAGCTGGGGGGATACCGGGATGCACAGGAAGAGGCATCACCTGTAGAAAACAGGAAGTTGTTATCCCTCTGTACAGACAATTGGTGAGACCACATCTGGAGTACTGTAGGCAGTTTTGGAGACCCCCATCTCCACAAGGACATAGACAGGATGGAGGTGGTCCAGAAGAGGGCAACTAAAATGGTGCTGAGTCTGCATCAGAAGCCATAAGAAGAGAGACTAAGAGAGCTTATATGTATACCCTTGAGGTAAGGAGGGAGAGGGGGGACATGATAGAAACTTTCAAGTACCTCAAGGGAATCAACAAAGTCCAAGAAGGTAGCATCTTTCAGAAAAAGAAATGTGCAAAAACAAGGGGGAACAATTTAAAGATAGAGGGGGGATGGCTTGGGGCAATGTGAGGAAATATTTTTTCATGGAGAGAGTGGTGGATGCATGGAACCACCTTCCTGAGGAGGTTGTGTGGTCACAAACTGTGGGGAAATTCAAGAATGCATGGGACAGTCATAAGGAAATTATAGTGGGGGGAGTAGGAGGAAGTATGCTGTTGATAAACTAGAAGCTGCAGCTTATCCAATATGTAAGGAAATGGGTAGACTGGGTGGGCCAAGTGGTCCTTATCTACCTTCAATGTCTATGTTTCTGTTTCTATGTAACTATCTCCACTTAAAATTGCATAACATCTCCTCATCTCCCTTCAAATTATGGAATACTGTAAATAACCTTCTTCAGTCCACTCATCTGTTAACTGGTAGTTCTAAACTCCTGGTTAGCATACTCTTCTGTTCTGACACTGATATTGCTTCCAACACAGTGTACACCCACTTTTTGGAAGGCACTTAATTGCCTGGGTCTTCCTCCCTTCTTGCTGTAAATGCTGGACTCTGGACCCAGAGCATCTGATCAAGTAGAATAAGTTTTGTTTTCTCTCATGTTACTCCCACTGAGCTTCTACATGAACTGTCCCACATAAACTTCAGCCCATGTTTAGAATCAGATGACAGCCCTATCAAATATATAAAACTGAGTGTATTTGCCATAGTTACTCCCCTAGCCCATGTTTTATACTGTTTCCTTTTCTCGGAATATTTCCCTCACATTGGAAACATGCAGTCATCATCCTATTCCATAAGGACAGCTCTAAAAGCTCTCCTGGTAACTACAGATCAATCTGTCCTGCCTCTTTTCAGTTCCCTCTAAAATCTTTGACAGACTGTTAAGAAACCAGCAATTCAGTTTCTGTAGTGTAACATTTAATTGTAGTGTAACATTAAAGGTGTAGTATAACATTTCACAACATTTAACACCAAATATCCTGTAATAATCTTATTAGGAAGGTGGGTAATGAAGAGAATGTTGTGCAACACAGTTTATGAATAACATGTTGTCCAGCACCACAGTCTATAAATAACCTGTTTTAAAGCCATATTTATGAATAACTTGTTTTCAAGCTACACAGTCTATAAATAACCTGTTGTAAAGCCACACAGTCTATAAATAACCTGTTTTGGAAAAAAGGGTACATCACAGCTTAAAATAGACATGTTCTTTGTTTTATGATTGGTTTATACTGGGGTGTTAGCTTTTTCAAGAGAACAGTTTTATATATTTAGTTAGTTTTTGTTGACCGGGTAAGTGCACTAGACAAATTCTGCCTATTTTCAGGCACGACCCATGGGACGGGAGTACAGATGACTTTGAACCATATTAAGCTGTTGGTGGCATTTTTAGTGAATGGGGGAAATTTGGCCATTGCACTGGGGAAATTCCCCTACTCTTGCAGTAGGGGGACTTGCTGACTGTGAGCCATGGCCACTTCGAGTGGAACACTAGAAGACCAGGAAGTCCCTGTTGGAGGGGAGATACTTTCTTTTGAGCAGGACGATTTGGATGATTCTGAGGTTTTTATGGATGTTCTTACTGATATACAGCAAGCTGGAGACTCGGAGCTATTAATTGTGACTGATGATTTCAGTGAAAAACAGCCCAAAGTTAAAATATCCACTCGGAATTTTCCTGATGGTGATCTAAATGAAAAATCTTTGCAAGAATTACTGACTGCAGAAAATGAGAGGCATCTCCTAGAAAAAGAGCTCTTGGTTGGAAAACTGGCCCGACTGCATGAAATCGCTTCAAATGTCAAAACTCCTGGCTCACCTGTCCGCAGGCCTGAATTCCAAGATGATGTGGCAGCTGTGAAACACACAGAAGGGCCAGGTAAGATTGTTAATCTTACTTCTGTAGAAACCGCTCTTGAAATATCTAAGGATTTGGCTTCTCCAGCTGGCAGTAAAAAAGGTTTTGATCACTTGTGCCGAGAGCTGGAGAATCCTACAACTTTGACTGTTAAAACTATGGTATACCCCACAGTAGCTCAAAAAGTGAAATACTTACGACCGAGCCGGTGAAGGGTGTGGTGCCTGCACGTCAGGTAAATCCCGCAGAGTTCTCACACTTCAACCTCTCAAAAACTGCTGGATTTGTTTTTCAAGCTGCGGAGATGGCAGCAGCACCCTCCACAGATCAAGATGCTGTGGTGTCTTATCAGACCTCTACCACACAACAGGAAGGATTAACCGAATTCTCTTTCTCCAAAAAGACTTATTTACAGCCTAGGTTATGAGAGGAAATTAAAACTAAGCAAATTACTCTCACGACAGCTAAAAAAGATTTTGACAGTGAAACCTCCTCTAATTTAGACAAGTCTGGGACTGAACCTTTATGTTGAGAAGCTTCTCAAAATTTTAAAATGGAGACAGTAGAAGCTGTATTGCAAGGGAGAACCCCAGAGAGTCTTGGTCTCCCCAGAAGGCATTAAGTGAGGCAGTTTGGACACAGAATGAACGGGGTATTTGGATTCTCACACCAAACTGGGACACCATGCTTAACTTTACTCAAAATTCCCCTGAATGGCAGCCTAAGGACTTGCACCCTGCTCTGCCCATGGGGCCACAAACAGAAGCAGCTAAAAATGACTTGGTGTTTGAACATCACACTGCACAACCAGGAAATAAGAATTCTGCTGACCAAAAACTGACTATAGGATTGAAACCTGATGTATCTATACCTGGGACTGATGATCCACCAATCTCTACAGATACAAATAAACCACTCATATCAGAATTATTTTCTAAAATTAAGAAGGAAGCAGCCCCAAGGAGAAATGCGGTGTGCATGCGCTACAAGGGAGGCTTGGAAGTTCATCCTGACAGGCACTATGTGGGCAAACTACTATTAAAGGACTCTTTAAAATTCTCCCCAAAAGAAGTTTTTACATTTATCAATATTTCTGGGGAGGACAATTTTGATATTAGTTTCCAATCAGCTTATGGGTTAGACTTGTTTTGGGAGAGGTACAATCAAGTGAAATTTTCTCCTACATGGACCCCCTTTTTGGTCATTCCTTTAACCAAACCATTGATAAAATATGTTACTGTGATGTTCTGGAATGAGGGGATCCACGTAGAAGATATAACATACTGGCTTAGCCAGAAGAGTGATGTAATGAGCCCTCCTGAGGCCATATTAGACATAGAAATGTTTTGGATGGCGGGCTGGTGGTATAAAGTTAAATTGAGGCAAACTGAGACTGGAATCGAGCACATTCCTAATTCATTCTTACTGGGAAGGGATAGGGGCATTTGCTTTTATGCAGGCCAACCCCAGGCTTGTTACAAATGTGGCTTCAAAATGCACCTCTCTAGCTCTTGTGATAAACCCAGGTGTGATAATTGTGGTGAGATTGGACATATTGCTTTTCAATGTGCAAATCCCAGTAGTTGTGATTTATGTGAGGAAATGGGGCTTGTTTTCTCTGAATGTTCATGGGCTGCAAAAAATAAAGCTTCTTGTTTAAGCCCTGACCTTCTAATACAGAATGCACAAGACTCTATTGATTCCCGGCCGGCCCCTACTTCAGTTTCTGACATTCCTATCAGACCTCCCTCAGAGGACCCTCCTCCTTTGCTTCCTTCATTCTCAGATCCTTCTTTAAATACTGAGGCAAAACCATCGCCCCTTCCCCTTAGTAGTCATGCCTACAGATGTCTCTTTTCCTGTCTGTTATACTGACCCAGTACAAGTTATAGCTTCTACTTCTACCCCCTCCTTTTACTACTGTTCCAGTATGTAGATTGGCTAGGAACTTGAAAGGGGGGACAGGTCCAACCTTCAGTAGAAATAGATTTGAAAAATCCTTTTTCTATTTTACTCACCCAATGGGGGGATACTGAGATGGATTTGGGAGATTCAGACTCTCAATCTACTAAAACTAAAAACAGTATCCTCTCACAAAGCAGATCTGATTATAAAGGAAAGAAAAAGGAAAAAAGAGTCTTGAATCCTGAAAATAATTATATGAATGGTTTCTTTATGTATAGGTTCATTGAACATTCATAGCTTGTTAAATTATAGAAAAAGAAGTGTTGTTTACAATCATATTCATGAAGAGTATATTGACGTCTGTTTTTTGCAAGAAACCAGGATGTTTACCAGTGACCAGGCAAGGTTCTTCCAAAGAGAATGGGTGTGGGGACCCTCCTACTGGTCCTTTGGAACAGCAACTGCGGATGGCGTAGGTTTCTTATCTAACTCTTTTGACTTCAAATTAGTTAAACTAATTGATCTGGTCCCAGGGAGGGCTTTAATATTGGTTGGGGTGTGGAAAAGGCTGAATTGCAGGTTTATTAACATCTATGGCTCACAGATTAAATCAGAACAGGTAGCTCTTTTTTAATAGTCTCAAGCCTTATCTACTTACTTCACATACAGTTTTTCTTTGTGGAGATTTTAATTGTACTTTGAAACCCATTTCTAGCACATTAACACATGGGAATAAAGTATACTGTGCTTCTAATGCTTTACAGAAACTAATATAAACTGCAGATCTTTTAAATTGCAATACAATGCAAACTTCTGGACCTAAATTTACCTTTCAAGAAAACAAATTTACTTCCATTATTGAGTATATATTTATTTCCAAAACCCTATCCAACATACATTTTCAGACTTCGGTCACAACTTTTTTTCAGATCACCGGCTGTTACTTGGTTCCTTTTCTACTTGTATAGGTAAACCAAATATCAGACCTAGATGGAAACTAAATTCCTCCATCCTGACTGATCAAAAGGTACAACACCAAATAGTGGAAATATTGTCAGCTAGATTATCTGTCTGTTTTTTGTATGAGGAGGTAGGAGGTTGGTGGGCAGATTCTAAAAGGAATTTCAAACATTATTTTCTGAAACTAGGAAAAACTAAGGAAAACATTAAATTTCTAACATATTTGAAACTTAGGCAGCAGCTACAAAATTTATATTCTTTAGCTAATACCTCTAAAATTGATTATACTGATTAAAAAGCTTAAAGAAGAATTAATACGACATCAATATGATAGGGCTCAGACTATGAAAGGTTTACTACAGTATGGGGTAATGAAAACTCCTCATGAAGATCCATTTGAAGCCTTTAAGACATGTAAGAACTCCACTTTTTTGGAATCTTTAATTAATAAAAAAGGGGACATGGTATCCTTTATCACAGAAATACATGAAGTAATTAAGGAATTTATGTTGTCTAATGTCCCTTCCCAACCTCCTTCAGAAGCCACTATAAAACACTTCTTAAACTCAGTATCACTTCCTACAGTACCAAAAAGTAAAGCCAGCTTAATACAGCCAATAACAGTTGGTGAAATTGAACAAGCCATTAAGACTCTGAAAAATGGTACATTGCCTGGATCGGATGGTTTGACTAAATAATTTTATAAAACCTTTTCAGGAACACTGTCCCAGTGTTTAGAAAAGGTTTTTCATTTTTTTACCACTCATTATGTACCCTCCTGGTTTATGGAAGGTTTATTGATTCTGTTGTTCAAATCTGGAGATAAATTTTCTATAGATAACTGGAGACCAATTACACTTCTGAACACTGGTTATAAAATATTTGCTATCATTCTTAATAACAGAAAAATAATTGTGCAAAAGCAATATTGTCATCTTGGCAATTTTGTGGTTTACCAAACAGAAAAATTCAACAAGCTTTAATGATTATTAGAGACCTGATTGATTATGTGATGGCACAAAATGGACAAGGATGTATCCTCTCAGTAGACCAGTATAAAGCCTTTGACAGTGTCTTGTACCCCCTTCCTTTTTTTAACTTTGGAAGCATATGGCATTCCGAAACAAATAATAAACTGGCTCAAATCTTTATACTATGGAGCAGAAGTACATCCAATTATCATACATTTTCATAGATCTAACGAAAGCTTTCGATACTGTTAATCACGATTTACTTTTACACCAACTCCCATCACTCAACCTAGGTCCAGACACCATACTCTTGTTCAAGAATTACCTCACAGACCGGACACAAGAAGTAAAAATAAATACCACTCTATCCTCTAAACTTGCAGTTAAGTTGGGCGTACCACAAGGATCAATTCTAGGCCCGCTCCTATTCACCCTATTCCTGAATGCTATCCCTAGTGCATGCAACTGTAAGCTCCTGCTGTATGCAGATGATGCAGTAATCTTTTGGAAAGACTCCACCCTGAATGCTCTTCAGCACAAGCTCTAAACTAATTTCCAGGAAATAGAACACTGGTTATTAAATCAATGACTAGTACTAAACCTCAGCAAAACAAAATCCATGATCTTTACGCACAGACAAAGCCATCACTATAGCTCCCAACTAAACATAACCAACCATCAGGGTACCTTAATTGACCAAATATCACAATTCAAATACCTGGGCATCACGCTAGACACATCACTGACCTATCACAGGCACATAGACCAACTATCAGCCTCAGTAAATGCCAGACTAGGGACCCTTTTCAGGCACAGACAATGCCTCCTGCCCCACCACGCCCTTTGGCTGGCAGTAAATAGTGTGGTCCTATCTCTGGTAGACTATGGAATAACAATATATGGATCAGCTGACCCCACGGCACTAAAACGAATCAACCTGGCCCTTAACAAAGCCAGCCGTCTGGTAACAGATAGCGATAAGCTAACCCATACCTGCGAGCTCTACAAAAAAGCTAACTGGCTGACTTTCGCAGGCAGGCTAAAATACCACACCTGCCTCCAGGCCAAGAAAATCCAGTTGGGCTTTGCTCCCATTGGACTCCACCCACTAATAAAGCTCAACACTCACAGGATTACTCCAAGACACACAGCTAAAACACTAAACTTAGTCCCCTAAAGAAGGACCACGCAAGGCCAAAGGTCATTTGCTTATCGGGCACCCACCTGGCTCAATGAACTCCCCCCATCCATAGCACAAGCCACAAGCATTAGCCAATTCAAAACCAGCATCAAGATGCACCTGCTAGACTCAGAGACTTATTGTTGCACCTAAACACATTACGCCACATTGATGCAGGGTTGTTTATCCCACCTGAGACAAGGTCATTGACTGCAAAATGTACAACGCTTCTGGAAATTACTCTAGTTCTTAAATGGTGCATTGTCTATCTGACTTGGGCTGTAATAGCAATCCCAAAATGTAACTACCCAAGCCATGGAATTATGTGTTCTGTCTTCCTGTAATAACCTCTGTACCTTAATACTTATTTATTTTTGTCATTGTCTGTTTTGCCCTGATGTGGAGCCTTTGCAAAGGAGTCACTGACTCAAAGGTTGTAATTCTGAAACTTTAAATAAATAAATAAATACATCACATCACAAAAGGAATTTCAATTCAAACAGGAATACGACAAGGTTATCCCCTCTGCCCCCTTCTCTATATCTTTTCTTTAGACCCTTTAGTGTGTCTTTTAACAGATATCGCTAAATGGAAGGGTATTGAAGGCCCAGACAAAAGTATGGTATTTCATATGAGTGCTCATTTGCGTATTTTTTAAAAATGATACCCAAGTCCCTCTTTTCCTAGATTCTATGACTAATTATGCTGTTCTTTCTAAATCTAAATTAAATATATCAAAATGTAAAGGGCTTTTCATAGGACCTAATTGTCCAGACCAGGTATGTATGGAAGGGATATCAATATCCTCAGAACCTCTTAAAATACTAGGCATTTATTTTGGAACACAAAATATCCCGTCTTTTAATTGGGAGTCAGCACTAGGTAAGGTAAATGCTAAAGTACAAAGATGGAGGCATTGGAGGATAACCAAGCTTAAATGGATTCAAATCATTAAACAATTTCTCATCCCTATGATTTTATATATTGGTATGATTTTTCCACCCCCGCTGCAGTTGGAAACAAAGTTATATAGCATATTTTTTCAAATGCTATGGGAACATAGACTAAACCCCATTAAACGACAATATACATATCTTAAAAAGGAAAAAGGAGGTCTAGATGTGATAGATCTGGTGTTTTTTTTTATACCTTATTTTTTACCCATTCTGTAAAATGCAGTTTGAAGCCTGAAGAAACAATATATTCTTATTGGATTAAAATAAACTTATCAGGGTATATTACCAAATGGCAAACCACTCCACCTAAACTAACTAATAACATCTCTATCCCACAATGGTTTATCCCTGCTGCAAAAAAATTATATAAATGGGGTATAACAACACAGACAATTATTAACAATATGGGGCCTCAGTTATACATGGTGGTTCTGTCTTTAGTACATCCAACTGAACCCTGTTTTAAAAACTGTCCGTCCTCACAAAATTTGGGGGTATTAGCACAACTGAACAATCCTAGAATTCCATTTCATATGTGGGAATTTTTATGGCTAGTAGTCTATGGAAGGATTAACATTAGAGGCAATGCAAAATATAAGGCCAAATCTGAAAGAAACTGCCCATATAAGGCTTGTATAAATGAAGAGGAAACCATGGAACATTTTTTATTTCATTGCTCTTATGCAAAATCTCTTTGGAATTACCTCTCCACAAAATGGAATATGAGATGGTTAAGAAACATGAATTATAATAATCTGGTTTTGGGGCAATTCCATAATTTAGGAACTTTTTATTCAAAAGATACATTGATGGTTTTTTGTTGTTGTTTAAAATTCTATCTCTGGCAGGCTAGATGCCAGTGGGTTTTATATCAAAAATGGATGCCTTATGAGACAGTGGGAAATATGACACAGATAGCCTTGGAAAAGGTGTATATTTCAGATATAGCAATTCATACTTCTAAAAAGGTTACCACTTGTTGGAAAGGGTTTTCCCTGTTTATAAAATATAAATAATTGATCTTCGGGTCAACGTATATCTTTGAGTTAAGCATTCATTACAAATTCTGGTTCTTATTAATTGATTATGTACTTTGTTTTTTTGATTTTTTCCTTTCCCTTCCATGATTATTTGTGTGACTTAACACTGTTCTTTTGTTTGATTTTGTTTATTTTAAAGTCATGTTGTTGAATTTATGTTACTTGATGTTGTTTTAATAAAAAATTCCCCTACTCTTTTTGAGAAGTGCCATGGGATCTTTAACATCCAGCTGAACTACCACCAGAACAGGAAGATGGGACCTCGGTTTAACGTCTCATCTGAAAGATGGCACCTCAGGAGTGCAGTACCCCCCTCATGATGCACTGTAGTGTCAGTATTGGGATATTAACCTAAGTACTTGGTGCGGGGCTAGAACCCACAGCCTTCTGATCTCCCGGCCTCAGAGGTGACAGATATAAACACTGCATGTAAACTGAATAAGCAGCACCACTATCGATGAAATGAAATTAACTTGTATGTGAAGATGAATAACTGCAATAAACTTTTAGAAGCAATCTGAAGGCTCAAGTGAAATTCTTTTGCAAACACAACACAAACCTTACAATTGGTGCCATGACTCAGATGTCTGAAGACAGTCTATATGGTTGCTGATGACATCAAAAGAACCGAATAGACCAAGCTGCGGGGAATGCCTTACTGCACCTGACCTGATCAATCAAGTACAGAAGGGAGTTGAGTAAGAGACTCAGGAGGACTGGTGTGAAGTCATACGTGATTTGCCAGTCAAGATAGAAGTAAGTATGGATACCATTTTAAGTAAATATTTATTAACACATTTTAAGGAACGTCCATATCGCTCTCCTGAACAACAGGAAGATGCGTGTCAATGCTTTATCAAGCAATGTACGGACAGGAATGAGAAAGATAAAGTGGATAGAACTAAGTTAGCCAACATCTGTCAAATGTATGCACAGTACCAGTATGAAATAACAGCTAGAATGTGTACTATTAAGAAGCAGATGTTAGAAAATGAAGAAAAATTGAAAGAAGGTTTAGCTTTTCAAGAAAAGGAATCACAAAAATGTGTCACTGATACTAAAGAAATAGAGTATAAATTAAATGTGGCACAAGGGGAAGTTTGTGATTTAAAAATTAAGAATAATCAGTTAGAAGAGAATCTCAGATTTCTAAGTAAACAAAGTCAGGCTCAAATTAATGAATTGGCTAGGCAATTATAGCTGTTCCTTGCTACTCAATTTTAGGAGAAGCACTAGGTTTGATTGTAGTACACCATATCTTGTTATGTAGTGCTCAAGGTCACGCTGTTCTCTGTATTTCTGTTATTACTTACTTGGAGATTGTTTAGAAAAATAACTGCAAAAACATTACTGTATTCAGTAATGAATGTTATGGTTTCATGATATCAGCTTCATTAACTATAATGATGCTGGAGTGAAGTCTCTTTGTTTACTTGAAGCCCATTATTGTTTTCTTTAGTTGAGAGACTCTTGGTTTCTTTATTCCAGGTTAATCCTCATTAGTGTCATAGTGCTAAATGTGCCATCCTGGATTTTAATGTGTGGATTTTTTATGTTTCATCCAATGACATGTTCCGGTTTACAGTGTTGGCACATTGTCTGCAAACTTTCTATCTTTCAGATAGGTGGTTGGTTTAATTGATGTGCATACAAATATGTGAGTGCAGTTGCAGATGTGGTGGACATGCAGCATTGGATGGGGCATGTGGATGGGATGGCTCCCTTAGGCAATTAATTAAAGATATTAGATCATGCCAATTAGGAGCATGCCCAGAAACTCTCATATAAGAAACAGTCCTTGCATACATTACAAGCAAATGCACAGCTGCAGTGCCAAATCTCCTTAGAGTTAAGGCAGAATAACTACCTCCTTTTATCTAAGTGTTCAACTGAGCAAAAAGCTGTCAAAACAGTAATAAAAATATGGTAATTTTCACCTTGTTGAAATTGGCGACCTTTGGCAACACAACTCAACCTTCCATGTTTAATTTAAGTTGAGCACATTATTTTGCCAGGATTTAATATATATTTCCAGGTCCTGCTGTATTTTAAACTGTACAAGTGAACTGTGATTTACTGTCTAAAATTAGAAAAGAAATTATCAAGATTTATTTAAATCTTACATGTCAACTAGCTTAAAAAGAAGTTTGTTCTATGAGTTTTTCTTGTGACATCTTTTGTGGCTCTTAAACAAGCACTAATGATGGCTCCTGCCCTCATTAGCCCTTCTGAGTCAGCGGATTTTGTTATACAGGTACATGCCACTGATCAAGTGATCAATGCAGTCCTGTTACAAAAGCGATCAGGGACTTTATATCCAGTAGGATATTTTTCCCGGGTATTAACCCCAGTAGAGGAAATCTATGAAGAATGTGTAAAACATTTATTAGCTGTATATTGGGCAATACAAGCTACTGAACATATTGTTGGGTTTAATCACATTGTTTTGCAAACCTCACATACACCTGTGACATTTCTCTAAGAAAGGGATATAAGGGGAGTATCCTTTCAGAGACTGGTGAAATGGGCATTGACCCTACAAGGGGAAAATATCACAGTGGAAAAATGTACCTCCCCCATGTTAGTAGAGTTAATGACATGGGAGAGAGATGCACATGACTGTGGGGAAGTCATGGGTACTGAATATAAACAAATATTTGCTGCTGAACCTAATTTTATGGGTATTGATGTGCATGTGGATGACTCCCGCTTTTGGGATGATAGCCATTTCCATACTGGATATGCTATTTGGACTCCTGGAACAAATCAGGAAATATTAGTACGATGTCCATCATCATTTTCTGCCCCACAAGTGCAATAGGAGGCAGTACGCAGAGCTATTATGGAGTATTCACAGGAAGCCATTAATGTCTTCTCAGTCTGTGCTTTTGTTGTCAATTCCTTGTTAGATTTTCTTCCTATTTGGACAAAAAGAGGAATGTGAACAGCCACCGTTGAACCCGTGGCTTTTGCTCCCATATTACAACATATATGAGATACAGGAGCTCAAACACCGCTGAGAATTTCTATTTATAAAGTAAGAGCTCATCAAAAGAATCCAAAAGATATTAATGAACTAAATAATAATTTGGTAGATAATTTGTCTCAAACAGCCACAAAATAAACAAACTTATGGGTAGACCCTCTAAGAGGTGATTCTACACAATTATGGGAAGCTGAAGATTGTGATAAAAATCATCCAAAATAGATAGCAGCATTATCACAAGTCCCTAGTTTGGGGCAAATCCAAGATACTGATGGTTGGCTTCTTGATTGTCAGAACCAATGGAAAGATACAGGACAGTGTACCACCAAACATGTTACCATATGGGAAGATATGGTAATAGTGCATTGGCAATCAGGGTTTAGGAAGTGGATCCCACTCACTTCATTTAGAAAATATATTATCATGGACAATCATCATATTGGAGGTCATTGTGGACTCCAGAAAACATGTTAAATGTTGGCACAAAAAATATTGGTGGGCAAAAATGGAAAAGATGTCAAACAATGCCTGGAGGCTTGTCACATCTGTGCACAGATGAATCCTCCAGTGCCTGGTAAGAGGGTTCCGTTAAGGCATATACCCCTGGTGGACGGTCCTTGGTCCAGCTTACAAATTGATTATGTGGGGCCCTTGCCTACTGTTAAGGGGGGGTTCTGATATTTACTAGTCATTGTTGATATATTTTCCAAATGGGTAGAAGCACAACCAGTTAGAAATGATGGCGCACAAGTTACTGCAAAAGCACTGTGGGAATAAGTGTTCTCACGCTGGGGTTTTCCCAGAGTCCTTGAAAGTGACAGAGTGACTCATTTTATAATGAAAGTAATGACAGCTTTGTGTGATATCTTCGGTATCACTCAACATTTGCATTAACCCTACCATCCACAATCCTCAGGAATGGTAGAAAGGTTAAATCGCACTTTGAAAAAATGCACTGAAAAAGGCAGTGTTGGATACTGGTAAAGGGTGGGTGATGCACTTATCAGGAATCCTAATGGCTATTAGAGGTACAGAAAACAAGAGTACTAGCTATAGCATATATCAATTGATGAATATGCGGATGTATTATGATTCGGATCCAGACTTGTCTGTACCTGTGTTAGACTGTATTAAAACTGATGTATTTCTACAACAAATGCAGAAGCAGTTAGCTCTGCATTTGCCCCATGCTGCTAGAAATATGGCACAGACTCATTGGAAAAACAAAAGGAGACATGATGAAAAAGTGATACTGCCCATTGAATGGGGTCATCATGTCATGATCAAAGATTTTGGTCAAAAGGGACCATGGGATGCTAATTGGATGAGGCCCTATACCATCATTGATGTTTTGGGGCCATGGGTCATACAGGTCCATCAAAATCAACAAGGGTCTACAGAGACCAGATGGGTCCATGTGGACCAATATAAACTGTGTCAGAAGTTAAATGATGACAACTGATACTTCTCTGTTTTTCCCACTAGGTGAAAGACAATGATGTTCCCTTTACTTGTACTGAGCAGTACCTTACTGGTCCTGGTAACTTCTGACAAATATGGATTCCCAGGGCACATATGGAACAGTTTATATAGCAGAACATATGCCAATCATTCTGCATGAGGTATCCCAGTATTATTGGGAGAATGACATGAACACACTGGATATCTTCTTACGAAATGGTACTTTATTTGTTATGGACAGTGTCAAAATGTGACATGGGGATGCTCACCAGAAGCCTGGCCTGCCACGGTGATGTGTGTGGTGAACACCACAGCCAGAAAGGGATCTATATATGTGCCACTTTGGGGGATACTATGAATTTAATGAAAGAGGAACAAGATTTATTTTGAATAAAACTGAAGGACATGTTACATTATCCATCAATATTAAACTGTTAACTGTATCTTATACTGGTTCAAGATGTAATATATGGTATTTTTTATATAATACAACTATTGTAGCAAACTATACAGTAGGGCTAAAGCAATTTTTCACAGTATTGCCATTAGCAAATAAATATTCTTTGTTAATTTATGCTAGCAGTGCATAATGGCCTGGTATGGCATGTAATGTTAATCAAACAGCATGGCACAATTTTGCTACACGGAGTATAGTGTATCAAAAACAAAGTATATCAGAGCAAAAATTCTAGCCCCCATCAGCTGGTATTATTTTGACGCAAAATGCATATTCTCTATATTATCCATGTAAATTGAAGTATTATAATGTTTTGCTACATTTGCCTTTTCCATGATTAGTGCCTCAATGTAGGGATTGGGCTTCAGTAATAGTGTGGCAACAGTATTATAATAATACTTTAAATCAATACCAGAATAGACACAGAATGTGGTCATTTCAAATTCCTGTAGGAGCATCACCAGGCTTCTTTCATCGTAAAAGAACATGTGGGGCTGGTTAAGCTTAGGATTAGGACTTGCTAATGGTATTAATTCCATGGTTTTGAAATGTCATATTTATTCTTTAGAAAGGAGTTTTAAAGATATGGCTACTGGACCATTATCAGCTACTGTGAAATTAGCAGCTGATAATGAAGAAATTGATTGGTTTGCATTTAGAGAAACCTCACAGAATTTTCAAATTAATGCTAAAATAGTAAGGCTTCTAAATAACTCACTTTCTAATATGGTTAAAGACAGCTATATAGAATTGGCTTGCTCTCAATTAGCTGCTGAAGCACATGCTTATCTAGTCAATGAATTCAATAGAATTGAAATTTTAGGGATAGGTAAGACCAATGTGACTAGATTATCGGCTCATCTCACAGCCATCTTACCACCCTTAGCTATGATAAAAGTATGGAATTCATCAAATCAATATACATAGGTGCTGTGACATATGATTCCCATACTAGTGATAACACCTGTATGTTTTGAACCACTGAAAATATAGGGGCAAATCAGTAATTTGGGAGTATTAATACATGACCAGATCATGAGACTTCAAATACCAGGTGACACTATTATCACAGTACACTATGAATATGTTGCCTTATCTAAGCAACAGTGTGTACAAGAACATGAAACCTTAATATGTGGGGAAGAGATATCAACTGCCACATGGCTTCCTGAACAATGTAAATTTACCTTAACATTTGCAAATGAATACCGCCAAGCTATGAGATGGAACCAGTCATGGTGTGTAATTGCAGGCCAACCTTGGAATGTATGGGGGTGTAGAGACAAGACCTGGTGGGTAGCAAATTGGACTCTCCGGGAATGTCCTGCCTATAGCCAAACAAATGTTACCCATATTGATGGTTCCAGTATGGACTTGAATTTACTCACTCATTTGGCAACTCCACCTCATTTCGTATTACCCAAAATTAATAAATTGACACTTAGTGCCTTGTATCATCAACAAACTGAAGGACTTATTGTCTCACAAAAGACCTCTGCTATAGAGGTAGAGAAGCAGTCATCTTATATACCTATTATATCCTAGTGGGATTGGGGCTCGGCTGTTTTAGGTGCTCGTCCAACCCTAATAGTTGTAATATGTGGTATTGCAGTAATCTGTTCCCTTGTTATGGTACAAGTGTTCTTGTATCGTAAGATGAGACAGATGTCCAAACAAATACAAATGTTACGATGGCAACAACGTCTTGTGTGATCTCCAAGGATAGAGAGTCACAAAGGGGGGCTTGCAGTGTAACATTTAATTGTAGTGAAACATTAAAGGTGTAGTATAACATTTCAAAACATTTAACACCAAATATCCTGTAAAAATCTTATTAGGAAGGTGGGTAACAAAGAGAATGTTGTGCAACACAGTTTATGAATAACATGTTGTCCAGCACCACAGTCTATAAAAAAACCTGTTGTAAAGCCATATTATGAATAACATGTTTTCAACCTACACAGTCTATAAATAACCTGTTGTGAAGCCACACTGTCTATAAATAGCCTGTTTTGGAGAAAAAGGTACATCACAGCTTATAATAGACATGTTCTTTGTTTTATGATTGGTTTATACTGGGTTGTTGGCTTTTTCAAGATAACAGTTTTATATATAAGCACTGCATGTAAACTGAATAAGCAGCATCACTATTGATGAAATGAAATGAACTTGTATGTGAAGATGAATAACTGCAATACACTTTTAGAAGTAATCTGAAGGCTCGGGTGAAATTCTTTTGCAAATACAACACAAACCTTACAGTTTTTATACCAGGACTCATTTATTTTCCAACTGCCAATCTGTCCTCCATCCAGCCCACTCCACTATCATCTCTCTTTATTAAAATGAACTTGTGAACTTTACACTAACATGCATATTAGCTACTAGTGTAAGCATTTGACAATGTTGATCATTCAGTTCTGTTTACCAAACTCTCTGCCTCCAGCATCTCCAGGCCTTCACTGCATTAATTTTCCTAGTACCTTTCAGGGCACTATCAATCAGTCTATGTGGGGTCTTTTTGATTCATTGCCAGTGTACATGGGTGTCCCCCCAGGGTCCATGCTGGGTCCACTCCTATTTAACAGTTTTGTTATTTACTTATCCCTTGCTGTCTAGTCATGCAATGTCAACATGTATGTTGATGACACCATTCTGTTTACAACTGTCCCCAATTCCTTGATTTCTCCTCTCATATCCAGATAATGACATAATGTTACAAAAAGACTGGAGCCCTATACAGAGTAATTTTTCTCTCTTGAAGCATGATAGAGTGCCTACTTGAAAGTATGATCTTACTCATAACTAACTATGACATATAATCTATGCCACTGTGTTACAATTTCACCTTTCAAATTGGATCTGTGGTTCAACTCCCTCTACCACTTATTCTCTGCTGCCCATACCAGACACAACAAAGCACTCTGTATGCCCAACTAAACTGGCCTGCCCTTAACTGCAGGCTTTTACAACATCTTGGTCTATATGGATTTAAATGCTGTCACTACTGCTGGGAGAAATTTATTTTCTGCCAGCAGAATTCTGATAAAATGCTGATTTTGCTTAACTGTGAATTTCAAGAAATATCCACAGAAATTTTGCAAAATTTCACCAACATTGTAATTTTGGTTATTTCCATCTATGTTAAACAGACATTGTCCAAATTGCACCATATTTGGTATGGTGATGGTGCCAATGCTATAGAAACATAGAAGTTGATGGCAGATAAGGACCGCAAGGTCCATCCAGTCTGCCCGTTTCTTTTTCTACCTTATAAATGTGCCATCGGCCTTTGCTCTGTCAGTGGCCTATCTATTCATAGTCATTTGTATTGCTCCCTTATGCCTATCCCATGCCTGTTTGAAGCCCTGCACTGTATTCATAGCCACCACTTCTTGTGGTAAGCCATTCCATGCATCCACCACCCTTTCTGTGAAAAAGAATTTCCTCACATTCCCCCTTAATCGGCCCCCCTCTAATCTCATGCTGTGTCCTCTTGCTCATACAGAAGTGCACCTCGTTTCAGGTTTCTATCTGTAAAGGTGACTAAGTTATAAGCCTCCAAACCTTTGGAGATTTTAAAATTACAGTTAACAACTACCTAAACTAAAAGTGTTTGTCCTTTGTTCAAATTGCATCAGTTCAGTATGTTGACTTTCCCAATGCCCATTCATACATGTGCCATGTTTCAGATCTCTCGCCTTAAAGGTGACTGAGTTAAGTGGGGCCAAACATTTCAAGATTTTAAAATTACATTTCACAGTTACATAAACTGCTGAATTTTAAGCCCCTGTAAGTTTAAAGCTAGAGAACAGAATATAACCAATGATGTTAGGTTCATTGACCCTAAATATTAGGCTTTAAGGCAATCCCCATGGCCCAGCATCAGAGCATCATGCTGCCATGCTAACGACTTGGGTTCAAAAGCAAGCCCAGGAAGTCATGCCAAGAGACAGGTCATGGCTAAAATGTACAATTTATATAACCAGTACTTCTTTATTTAGCAGTTTCTATGACTCTTTCAAGAAAATACTGTATGCATCTACATTTTCAATTATCTAACTCCAAAGGTGGCTAACGTATAAGCATAGAAATATTTTCAGAAATGTTCACATGAATATTAAATTGTCATATTTTGACCGCCTATAACTTCTCCAGCCTTCATTCAAATGCTATGAAACTCAGTACCATTTTAGGGCCTAATCTGTATAATATGCATTCTACTATTCAGACCTCTATCTGCAGCATCAACCAAGTTATTACCAATAAAAAAAAATCTGAAAATTCTGAAAAATTTACTTGAACTTTCACAAAATTTCTCAGAATTTTGTGAAAATTCCACAGATTTGGAATTTGCTTATTTCACTCAGCTCTAACTGGCACAAAAAACATCCCAGCTATTTAAAAAATCTCTTTACCCCTGTTCCTAACTCCATGCAGCGCCTACATTCACTTAACAGAACCTCATTCCAAGGTGTAAAAAAGAGTCTGGCCATCTTGCCTTCTGCTACAGACTCCCACAATGATGGAACAACCAAGCCTTGTATGTATGCCTACCTACCAGTGTTCTCACTGCAAGACTGTATCTTAAAATGTTGCTTGCAACCCACTGTGACTGTACCCCGTTCACTTGTGAATGTCCTTAATTGATATCTTCTTGTATATGTAAAAGCCTTACTCAGTGTAAATAAAATCCCTGTGTCATCCAAACATTACTCTTCTAGTGAGAGTATTTTCATAAAGGTGCTCCTGGGTAGCATCAAACCCTTTACAACTGGCAGTATCTACAACCCATCATCTCCTGCATGTCCAGCATTTGATTAACTTCTTGACTATCTAGCCCAGATTGAAAAGGGGGAAGTGATTATACTAGTGGGCTGTAATCTAAATTGGTTAGATGATAACACAGGCAGATTTAAATCTGCTGTTGTGAAGGCTCAGCTTATTGAGATTATCGCTGTGTCTACACACCTCAATATAAAGTTGGGTAATCAGTCTCTGCTGGTTGGATATTAATTAGCAGGAGCGATAGGGTCAAGGGAGCTGGCACTCTGTCTGATGCATTCAGTGACCACACACCAATCTACTGTGTTTTGAGCAACTGTTTTGTGAGACCCCCCTCCACCCACACTATCTATCTTGGTAAGAGACTATCCCCAACTTAATTGTGATACCTTCCCTAATGGCCTGGCCTTAGTTCAGTGGGACATCCTGAGTAGGTGTTGTAATGTGAATGTGGCTTTAGAATTTTTCATCAGTAACTACCTTATTGCACTGTTCACTGCACTAACTTCCTTAGTGCAGTGAAGAGTCATGTACCCTAGTCCAGAGGTGTATTAAGGGTCTCTACTCTAAGTGGCATACCCCTGCCTTATGCTAGCTGATGAAACAGAGAGACCTAGCATGGGGCAGGTATAGACTCTTCGATCTGGTACAGGATTTGCAGAAGTTTCACACATTGAGAAACACTTACAAAGGCAGCCTCAAAAGTGCTAAGGTGAAATGTATCAAAAGCTTGCAGTCTGGCAACCTATATCACACCAAGACATTCTGGTTACAAGTCAACTGCCTCCTCAAGGATACATAGAAACATAGACTTTGATGGCAGATAAGGACCGCTTTGCCCACCTAGTCTGCCCATTTCCCCTACCTACTGGATAAGCTGCAGATCCTAGTTAACCAACAGCTTATATCTTCCTACCCTCCACAAGAATTGCCTTATGTCTGTCCCATGCATTCTAGAATTCTCCCACAGTTTTAGACCCCACAACCTTCTCAGAAAGGCAGTTCCATGCATCCACCACCCTCTCTGTGAGAAAATACTTCCTTGCATTGCCGCTGAGCAGTGCCGCCATCTTCAAATTGTGTCCCCTTGTTCTTGCACATCTCTTTTTCTGAAAGATGATACCCTCTTGGACTTTGTTGATTCCAATGAGGTACTTCAAAGCTTCTATCATGCCCCCTTCCCTCCTTTCCTCAAGGGTATGCTTATTAAGCTCCTTTAGCCTCTACTCATACGGCTTCTCTTGTAGACCCTGCACCATTTTAGGTGCCCTCCTCTGGACTGCCTCCATCCTGTCTATGTTCTTGTGGAGATGGGGTGTCCAGAACTGTACATAGTACTCCAGATGGGTTCTCACCAACTGTCTGTACAGAGGGATAACAACTTCCTGTTTTCTGCTGGTGATGCCTTTCTCTATACATCCCAGTATTCCCTCAGCCCTCCCAACTGCCTTCTCATGTTGCTTGCCAACTTTAAGGTCATCTGATATGATTACCCCCCAGGTCCCTTTCCATTTATGTTGTTGTTACTACCTCCCCCCATTGTGTACTCTTCTCCTAGGTTTTTGTTTCCCAGGTGCATTATTTTGCACTTCTTTGCATTGAATCCAAGCTGCCATACATCTGACCATTCCTCCAACCTTGCCAAGTCCCTTCTCATCCTTTTCATGCTCCCACAGGATAGAACAGGGTCAGCCCTCTGGTGACATTCCTGCCACTGGCAAAACTCTAAGTAACCTCACCCTGGCCACTGAAGCCTACAATAAGTTCTTCATGGACTTGAACAGCTTCAAGAAAACCCTGAGTAACTCCTCACTGTGTTCTCCCTGACTGACTCCTCAGCCCCCATCCACCTTGCCTCCCTGGGTTCCATTTCAAGTTGGTTACAAAGAAGTAGGTTTTGGATCTCTTCTTAGGTATAAAAGTTGAAAGTTCAGCTGGACATGATATCCATGAACCCAGACTCCTAAAACATAATGCCCCAGTCCTTGCTGAACCCATAGCATCTCTTTACAATATGTCTCTCCTTCAGGGTGGCATACCTAACATGTGGAAAACTGCACATGTTGTCTCATTGCATAATATGTGGGGCAAGGAGCTGGTTGAATACAACTGGCCTATTTTACTGCTGTGTACCCATGCTAAGATATCCGAAATATTAATCTATAATCAGATACAGTCTTATCTAGAGATGCATACTATTTTAAATTAAGTCCTACACAGCTTCAGAAAACAGCATGGCAACAATACTGCCCTTGTACGCCTCATGACTCACCTGTTCAAAGCAGGAAGCTAGAAAGGCCACAGAAGTGGTCTTCGTGGACTTAACCAAGGTGTTGACCTTGTTAATCTAGTAAGTAAATTAAGGGGTATGTGCTTTTATCACCTGTCTTGCATGTGGTTACACAATTACCTCTCTGGGCAAAAGCAACTTGTTAAATGGAGGAGTAGCCAGTTCCCCTATGGGAAACCACTGATGGTGTCTCTCAGGGTTCAGTTCTGGGCCCCATTTTCTTTCCTTTTTTTATACTTTATTTTTATTTTAGTTATAGTTTTAAAAGAGGTACAGTACATTTCAGCCATAGTATAACTTGCAGAATTACACAGCCATAATTTCACAATAGTCAATTTGTGGCAATACAATTGTAGAGGGGAAGATACAATCAAATTGTTATAAATCTGTGATCCACATTTTGCCAGAGACCCAGATTTATGGAACCCCCTTACCCCACTCCCACCCCTTCCATCAGGCAGGCCCAGTACTGATACCTTAACAATCCCTCTCCCTTCACCCTCTCGGACCATCTTCTTTGAAGGCATGGAAATATCATCATGGGAAAAATGTATGGTCACATGCTGAATTATAGAGCACCCAAGCCCTCCATCTGATTTCAAACTGCTCCCCCTGGCCTAAGGTCCCAGCTGTCATTCTCTCTAAAAGATAATGCTCCACTAACAAGTCATGCCATTTGTCTGCTGTTGGGGTCCAACTTGTTTCCACATTTTAGTAATCACTTTCTTGGCTAAAAGAATAAAGGTATAAATAAGAGACCTCCTTTGTATCTTAAGACCTTCTGGAGGAATTGACAACAATGTGAACTGTGCATAGGTACCAGATCAGGTGAAAAGATTTCCTTTAAGGCCTGCTCAATCTGTTGCCAATAAACTTGAAGTTTGCAACACCCCCAAAAGATATGTACCTGGTCTGCCCATCCCTCCCCATGTTGTCTTCAACACTCTTCCCCAGTGTAGAGAACATTTTTGCCAAATTTGCCGGTGTATTAAAGTACCTATTATGGGACTTCCACGCAAACTCCTGCCAGTATGGAGACAAGGAGGTCCCTAAGGAGGGACAGGTGTATTTTACCCATAGCTGATAAGACACTCTGGAGGGTAGTTCTATATTCCACACATCTAGCACTGTCTCAGAAGTGTCAGATACACATTTTCATATTCCTTTATACAGTAACTCTATCACATGAAACTGATCAGATCCTCTAATTGCATTAATAGCCAACTTCAAAAACAAGGCTCAAGCAGGCAGCTTCTCAGAGGATCTTTATGTAACAGGAAAGTCCGTACCTGCAGGTACCTTTAATAGTCTCAGTTCCCTAGATCATAGTATTTTTGGAGCTGTACAAATGGAATTACCCCTGTGGGTCTAAAAACTGAAAGATAAATGAGAGACCTTTCCTATGCCAAATTCTAAATGTTAAATCAAATTTAGTCTAGAAAAATCAGTTTCTGTGGATAATAGTCTCAAACAGTAAAATACATATTCCATAGCTGGCAAGGCTCTGATTCTGTACCAGTTTTGTAATACCTGCCTAGTGCTAGTTTCAAAATCCATTAAATTTGGTAGGTTAGTAAGGGGAGCAAAAACTATCTTCTGGGGATCATGTACATCATTAGGAAAGCATTCTATTTTCTTCCAAGGAGGTTGGATACCCGGGTTCACCCATGTCAAGATATTGGTTATTCCTACTGCTACTGCATATTGTGTCAGATCTGGAAGATTTAGACCTCCCTTATCTTTTGGTAGCTGTAACAAGGACCACCGAATTTGCAGCCTATGGCCGTCCCAGAGAAATCTGGATAAAATTTTATTCCAGGAATTAAAGAACATCTTTGGAGAAGTAAAGGGGATTGTTTGGAATAGATATAATATTCAGGGGAGAATATTAGATTGTATGGTGGCTATTTTTAAATAAAAATAAAGCTTTAGCTGGGACCATTTATGTATAACAGCTTCTAGAGCTTGTGTTAACAGTTCATAATTTACCAAAATCACATTAGATATATGTAGGGGTAATTGAATACCCAGGTACTTTAATTTTGTAGTTCGCCATTTAAATGGTAACGTTTGTTTTAGCTGAGGAGAGGGCTGGAAATTAAGAGCTAAAACCTCAGTTTTTGAGGAATTAGTTACATATCCAGAGACCGAGGTAAAATCTTCCAGAGTCTTCCAAGCCCCGTTCAATGATAGTTCAGGATCTGTTAGTGTTAATAACACATCATCTGTGTACAATGACACACAGTATGACTCTCTCCCCAATTCTACCCCGCATACCTCTCTAGAGGCTCTCATGGCCATTGCCAGAGGCTCTATATAAAGAGCAAACAGCAAAAGTGACAAGGGACAACCCTGTCTAGTCCCCTGCTCCAGATTTATGGAAGCAGACAAAGCTCCATTTACTTTCACAAAAGCCTGAAGGTTGGCATAAAGGTTACCAAGCCAGGTAACAAACTCACCTGGGAAACCAAAAGTCTTTAGGACCCGCCAGAGGTAGCTCCAAAGCACCTGATCAAATGCTTTATAAGCATCTAGACTAGCCACCACAACCGGGAGGAAAGTCTTGGCAATATAGGACAAAAGATGGATAATTCTAATGGTGTCATCTGATGTTTGTCTATTTTTTAGAAAGCCAGACTGGTCTCGATGAATTATACTTGGCAACACTTCATTCTCCGAGCCCGGACCGACGCCTATAATTTGTAGTCACAGTTTAGAATAGAAATGAGTCTATATGATTCAGAGTGTCCAGGGTCTCTGCCCAGTTTGGGAACTGTCAAAATCACTGCATATGCCCATGAAGGTGGGGGGCTCTCTATTTTGGACCTCTGAGAAAGCCTGCTTCATTGGTCTAATTAAGAGAGGAAAAATGGTTTTATACCATTCTTTGGGGAAGCCATCCGGGCCTGGAGACTTAGGAGTTTTCACTTGTCTGACCACCCATCTGATCTCTGCTTCTGTTACTGGGGACCTCAATGTCTCCTGCTGGGCAGGAGTTAGTTTAGGGAAAGGTAGGGGCGAGAGGAACTGTTCAATACTATGCACCGAGAAGGGTAAGGGATTGTCATATAACTCCCTATAATAGTTTTGAAATATTGCCATGATTTCTGGGGTGTTTCCCTTCATTATTCCTGTTACAGGGTCCTGCAATTTTGTTATGGTAGCTGCCTGCCTGGAGCCACTAGGTTTTCAGGCTAAGTTTTGTGCCCCTCTAGGGCCCCCTTCATAATAGTATCTCTTTAACTGCTGTAGTTTAGCTTGTACCTGGTAGTCCAGTATAGCTTGGAGCTCCCTCTTGAGGCATCTTATTTCCTGCTTTCTTGTCCCGTTGAGTGGATCCTCATCTTGTTGGAGAAGGGTCAGCCTAGCCTGTAACTGCTTATACCTACTTTCCTGCTTTTTTTGCTTTCGAGCAGCATAAGCAATCAATTCCTCGTGGATTACTACTTTTAAGGTATCCCATATTAAAACAGCAGAAGTATCTGAAGTAGTGTTTTCCTCAATTATCTGTGGGATCCTTGTTTCAAGGAAATCTTTAAGTTCCTGCTCCTTAAGCAGAGACAAGTTAAGTCTCCACATAGTATGTCTACGTGGTCTCCCCAGATACAATTTGAGCAACAATGGGGTATGGTCAGATAAAAACCGAGCATTTCATGACAGATCTCTTAAGACATCCATATGTTCCATGGAGATGAAAAAGTAATCTATCCTAGAGGAGGTCTTAAACCTTGGTGATTCATAAGTGTACCCACCCCTCCCAGAGTAGAAATGCCTCCAGACATCTAAAAACCCTAGTGTCTTAATCTGAGATTGTAGCCATTTCTGTGCTCGGGATTGTCTGTGGTATAGGGGGTTTGAGGTATCTATTTAAGGATTTAGTGTAATAGTAAAATCCCCCCCATGATCAATAATCCTTTCTGAATATCTATAACTTTGTTTAGGAGTTGGCGTACTCTCGACTGTGGGGATGCTGAAGGGAGATACACATTAACCAGTGTAACATCTTGCCCAAATAATGTCCCCAGCAATATTATATAACACCCAGCAGGGCCAGCATATATTTGACCCCAACTTCCAGTGGTAGTGTAGTAGGAACTAAGATTGCCAGCCCCCTCTTTCATCCTGTCCTACTTGCATCTGAGTATACCTTATATCTGCCTCCTGCCCCTAACTTCATATGCTCAACCTGTGTCAAATGAGTCTTTTGAATATATATATAAGATCTGACGCCTCTCGCTAAATATATTGAAGCAGCCTAGAATGTTTAATTGGGCTATTAAGTCCATTTATATTAAGCGAGAGCACAGTACAAGGTGAATTAGGCATTATTATTATGAACATGGACACTGTACCATCTTCTAAGGAGAATACCTTCTCCTTGCCCCCTCCTCCAATCGACCCTCATTCTAGAATGCCACTCTCTACACCCTTGCCAAGTATGACAATTGACAGTCATTTTATATTTTAGCTTTAGGCTCTGATCAAGAACCTTTCGTATGTATGAGGTACCGCTATTTGAACAATACAAAAACATGAAACAACATGGCCAAAAAGAACCTTTTGCCAAATTTGGCATGAACCATTGAAACAGGTATATAACCAATAACTGTCTGTAACAGGACTGTAGTAAAAATATGTATATAGTAGAAACTGGGACTTTCAAGGTAGGGGAGGTTAACCTTATCCTTCCAGTATTTCCATCCTGGTCACTCAATGAACAACCAGTGCCAAAAGGAAAGGAGGAAAAGCCCATATCTAAAAAGCCTGGGACCTCCTTGGAGCAATAATATGCTCCAAAAAAATATCCAATTAGAAGGAAAAAAACAAATATGTAAGGTAAGGATTTGTAACACCCCTGATCTCATTTAACCACTACAAAAAGTCACCCTGAATAGGGCTCCACTCCCATTACACAGTACTATAACTGAAACCTGGTGCTAACAGTTCTTCTGGAAGTTCAAATTATATAGTCCCCAACTGGGTAGTAAGACATTTTGCTCTTCTTGTACAACTTGGTAATATTCAACAGAAAGTGATAGTCTCATATACAAATGTTCCTTCTCATTGAGTTCGCTCTTCCGGTGGGGGGGGGGGATCGGCACCAATTCCCAACACCACCTCGGCAAGTGGCCCATCTGGCTTTGTTAACATCATAGTATTACAGCCAACAGTATGACAAGCCTACAGTCAGGGCAGTAGAGGAAAAAGGGCCCTGGGATAATCCCCTCACCCCCACCCTCCCACTAACCTTCAATTATGTCATCATCTTCATTGAAAGACCTTTCAGGTCAGATCACTTCTTGAGGTATTCTCAGTGTGACAAAAGGCAGCCAAAGGGTTTTTTGCATCCTGATTGTTATTTCTGCTCTTCCCTTCTTTTATGGCTGGAGGAACTGTTTGCCATTGAATGGGTATGGAATTAGGTTCTATTGTCCCTTTTGCATGATTGGGAAAGTGTAGACCCATACTGTCTGGTTAGGGAGTTGAAAATTTATGTCTTGCGGCCTTAATCATTGGTAACAGTGGGAGGTATGACTGGCATAGTTTCATGGTTTTTGGTGCTTAGTCGTGGTCCAAATAGAAATGCCTCTGTCCATAAAAGATTTTCTGCTTTCTCCATGCCATCAGGAGAATCTGTTCTTTTATAGCAAAGCTATTGAAGTGAGCTATTATTGACATTGGAGGGGCCACTGGATCCACCAGTTTTGGGGTTAAGGCCTGATGCACTCTTTCTAAATTTAGCTGGAAACCCTCAGGTAGCTCCAGGGCCATGTGCAATAGAGTGTCCACAAATTCCTTGATATTTGAGCCTTCAGAATTCTCTAGAATACAGTATATACATATATTCTCTCGTCTGGCCTTATTTTCAACATCCTCCTACCTAGCTTCTGGTGCCCCTGCTGCTGTTGTATTTGCTGCATTTGTAATTCCAGGTCATCTACCCAATTCTCAGTAGCCATTAACTGCCTCTCGGTATCATCTGCTCTCTGTTCTAGCATCATGACATCTTTGCGAAGCTCCCCATAAAGCTGCTTGACCTCAGTTTGAAAGGATAGTAGCTCTTAATAAATTAAGTCAAGTTTTGTTTTCTTTAATTTGGGTTTAAATGTAGAGCGAGGGTTCTTCTGCATGGCCCAGTGGCAGCTTGAGCTTTTGACCTCCTGCGTAGTTTCTTGGCCTGAGGCATCTGATTTGAATCTTTCAACATCACTCTCCATTGTAGCTTACCATACATGAAAAACATCAGTATTTCTCTCAGAATACCCTCCGTTGTTTATGGTATGATTTTGATTGCATTTATAACCTCAAAAAAGCATTTATTGGAGGGTATTAACTCGGGAGTTGATCAGAGCTTCACACTAGACAGCCATCGCTCATGGGAGCGGAACGGGAAGTCCGGGCCCCACTTTATTTTCATTGTTCATAAATGATTTGCCTAGTAACTACAGTTAATTTAAAACTACTGCTATACGCTGATGATGTGGTTTAGTATAAATCTCTCACCAATACATTTCAGATTCAGTCTGCCCTCCAGGTGGACATTGGATCACATGAGTCCTGGTTTCAGTCAAACTAATGAATACTGAATGTAAAAAAAATTGAATGCCATGCTATTTGTTACCCATAGACTGAGTCACAATAGCAAAATCTACTCAGCACTAACATTCTGTTGGGGGCATATATAGATGCAGTGGCTACACAGAAACACAGAAGCATAAAATTTTACAGTAGATTATGACAGCTTGGCCCACCTAGTCTGCCCATTTTTCCCTACCTACATTATTGCTGCAGACAGTACTTGATCTACAGATTTTTCTCTCACCCTTCCTTCCATCTTTGATTCCATTGTTTATTTTATTTATTTTAAAGTTGATGACCAGAAAGGCACCATGAGCAAAAACTCATTTCCAGGTGTGACCTGAACACATTGTGCCTATCCCAACCATTCTTGAATCCCACCACTGTTTTCTCCCCCACAATCTTTGCTGGAAGGCTGTTTCAGGAATCCACTATACTTTCTGTGAAGAAGTACTTCCTCACACCTCTCCTGAATCTATCCCCCTCTAGCTTTATAACATGTCCCTTTGTTCTTGAGCACTTTTTCTTTTGAAAAATATCTCCCTCCTGCATCTCTCATTTGCTCCTGAGAGATATTTAAAGGTCTCCATCATATCCCCCTCCCTCCTCTCTTCCACGGTGTACACAGTGAGGTCCTTTAGTCTCTCCAGGTAGGCCTTTTGATACAGATTCTGCACTATTTTAGTTGCCCTCCTCTGGACCACCTCCACTCTGTCTATGTCCTTCCTGAGATGTCACCAGAACCAAAATAAAAGACAAAAAAGCCCCACTGATTTTTTCACTTTTTTCTCCATCCAGGTCTCTGAATCCTGACATCCAACCACAACAAAACTTTGCATGTCAAGAGACCTTGCCCTCTAGACCACACATGCATAATTTTATGCAAATCTGTTGAACGGGGTGGGGTGATGCCATTAAGGTGCAAAGTTAGGGGTTTAATATTAAACAGCCTAGTCAGCCCTAACTATAGTGACATTACTGCACCACTATAATACATTATCTACCTTAAACTCTCCACATCCTTTTCTATTTTCTCTTTATAGATAATTCCTGAAGAAGACCTGTTGTAAAAGTGTAGATTCTAGCTCTGTTTTTAGCTTTCATTTAATAATGCCTTTTTAGTTTTCTAGTTAAGAGCAATTCTACTAATGGTATCCATAGTTTTAATACTTGTTGCTTTTGCTTTTCCCCTTCACTGTTATTTCACTGCCAAGCTATACAAAACTCTTAACTCTACATATTCAAAAAGGACATTATGCATATTTCTCTGACTTCTCATAGAGGACAATTTATTTTCATCACACTTTATTCAGACTTTATTTTCCACCCTATATTTACTTTATTTATGTGTTTGATGTTCTACCTAATCAAGCTACCCCACTCATGTTCATATCACATTCTGCAAACACACTATCAATCCAGTCCCTTGTCTGAGTGCTAATCCAAGCTAGACCCACTGCCTTATATATGCTATATTCAGGCAACAATAAAAAGTCATTCCAGGTGAAAGAAAGACCATGTAGGCTATACCATTATTAAACTTCATTTTGTGTTGGGGTGGGCATTGCAACTCATATGGGAAGTGGATCATAAGTCACAAAATGCATTAAGCATATTTATTAATATCTACAAAGAATAAAAAGCCACTAAAAATAGGTCAAGACACATGCAACACCAAACAGTATGGAAATTAAAACATTAATCAAACCTAGGCACTCAGTGGCAGGCAAATGTTTAAATCACTCAGGGTAGGAAATCTTTCTTATGACATTCAATTCTACCCAGGCCTTAATCCTATCTGTTCCTTCTCCTCAGAGTAATATTACCATGGTGTGTTTGGTTTCAGTAGGGAGTGCAACTAATGTTCTAAGTTTTCAATAGTCACTACTGATATGATTATGAGATATTGTGATAAGTGCTTGGTGACATTCTCCTAGCCATTATACTGTAGCTGCCAGTAGAGATGCTAAAATAATCTGTGTTATCTTTTGTATACCATAGATAGAGGCAATCTTTGGACTTGATTTGTTTTATACAGAATGGACAATAATGCAACTAGGTAATCATCCAGAAACATTATCCTACATGTATTGGGCTCACCACAGGTAGTGCCAATTATGCAGTTCTATTCGGCCAGGTTCAGATATTGGCACAACAGTGTCAGTGGATTTCTGTGGCTAGTGGTTCAATCCAGAGTGAATAATGCACTATTGAAGCATCTCTAGTCTGTGGCTCATTCAGTATAAATGGTGATGACCCAGTCAGCCACTGTAGTGAAGGAGCACCCATTTACGTCCAGTTAGAGAGAAAGCAAATGTAATGCACGTTTTGTCCACTGACAGCAGCACAGAAACATTAAGTTATTCACTGAATATGTAGAAGACTAGGCAAGGCAAGACAAGTTTATTTCTAGGGCACCATATCTTGTAGGCTCTGGGCACCTTACACAAAAGACAAGCAAAGAGAATTAGCAAACACTATAATTAAAATAATAAAATAAAGTAAAATAATAAATAATAATAAATAGCAATAAATCAACAGATATCACAAAGGCAATTTATCTAAGCAGGGTCAGAACTCCTCATCCGGGAAGGCCAAAGAAAATAAATGAGCCTTTAGACTGCACTTAAAGGTCTTGACTGAAGGGGGTCTCCCCTGACAGATGGTGTCAATTCATTCCACAAGACTGGGCAGGTGACACTAAATGCCCTGTGGCTGGCAGTTCTATGTCTAGTCCTGGGAACTTCAAGGAGGCTCCTGATAGAGAAGCGAAGGGAGTGGACTGAGGTGGCCAGTGTCAGAAGATTAGCCAGGTAGCCAGGGCCTAGTCCATGCAGGGCCTTATAGGTGAGCAAGTTCACCTTGAAGATAACCATCCACCTGACTTGCAGCCAGTACAACTCCCGCAGGACTGGGGTTACATGACAAGACTCTAAAGGCCCATCAGCAAGCTGGCAGCTGCATTCTGCACCAGCTGACATCAGTGGAGGATACCTCCAGAGATCCCAAAATAAAGAGTGTTACAGTAATCAAGCCTAGGTGTCACAAAGGCATAAACTAGTGTGGACAGGTCCTCAGAAGGAATGAGGGGTTTGATCCT
This sequence comes from Neoceratodus forsteri, assembly GCA_016271365.2. NCBI lineage: Eukaryota > Metazoa > Chordata > Ceratodontiformes > Ceratodontidae > Neoceratodus > Neoceratodus forsteri. The sequence goes on along the minus strand of CM028131.1, from coordinate 1,432,985,149 downwards.
GGCAATGTTCTTCAAGTGGTAAAATAACACTTTGGACAAACGATTACACCTGAGGTTCAAATGTCATCCAGGAGCATGCCAAGATCTCACACCCTAGAGGAGGTCATCAATGGTGCAAGCACTAGAGTGAAACAGAAGAAAGGCCAGACAGATGGCTTCTATTTGGCAATGCCTTATCGGCCAAAGGGATCCTTTTTGAAAACTTTGTGTTACATCTGTTTGTTTTAAATGAAAAATACCTTTTTTTCAAAACTGTCTATTTTTAACTAAGAAGTAATGTAATTTGTGGGGAAGGGAGTTAACTCATGCACATTATCAGGTGTAAGATTATGTTAAAACAAATCCACAAAGCAGGTGCATAAAAAGAGAGTTGTAACATGAAATAATGTGCTCAGTGCTTGAATGTACAAACAGGCTGGAGAGTAGTTTTTTTTGTTCTGCTATGGTATAGCCCGTTTGCACATTCAAGTATTGATCAGTTTATTTCATGTTACATCTCTCTTTTTGCACACGTGCTTTGTGGATTTGCTATATTATTTTGTATTTGGGTGCTGCATTTTATTCTGAGCACTTTGAAGCTTTTGTTGTTTGATTCAATAAGATTATGCTACCCTGAACATCTTCCTTGGGCCCAGGGGAACATTTTGAATATGTGCACAGCATTAATATATATTGTTCACATACAGTTTTCTAAGCAAGATGGTGCATGCATGCATGATTTTCTCATTGTGTATGCTTGCCTTTGGGGGTGGTAGATAGTTCATACATTATAAAAGGGATAAGATAATTGTAGCACAACTGCGCATGATGCTGGCAACCCAGGTTTGGGTACAAGTCTGTGTTACCAGGGAGCCAGCTGGGGGAGGAGGACTGTGTGTTCCACTGGGTGCTCTTATCCTCTGAGGAGGGAGGGTTCCCACTACTGCTGTGTGACTACCACCTGGGTGTCCACAGGTGACAGTGTAGGTAGGCATAGGGCAGTCATGTAAGAAAGGTGGGACTGATTGGCTGAAGCAATATACCAACACATACAGTGCTCAAGTCTGCTCTTAGCATTGTGTTTCCAATGGGAGGGGTAGAAAATGAAAACTTCAACCATGCAGGATAGTGGCCTTGCAGCATCCACAGACCCTGCTCATTGCTGAACTGGATCTCTCCTAATGAGTAGATGAAGCCTTTCAGGGATCTGTTCTGGCCCGAGGGCCTGGCCGTGCAGGACAAGTCACAGTAGCAATGCAAAGGAATGAAGGTAAGCCCCAGGAGATGGCAGGAGTGATGTGGTTGTGATGCTGTAAGGTACTGAGTGGGCTGCTTGCCATCCAAGCATGAAACATAAACATGGGGAATAAATGCACCTGATACTTTGTAGAGTGGAATACAGTTACATGCCAAAACAGTTAGTACAACATAATCTCATAGGTCAGCACAGGCTCTCAGCTTTGCCTTATGGCTCACAACCCTCCTGGGGCATGCAATTATTGCATTTTAAACACATATCCTGTCATGTAGTATTGCTTATGAAAAGTCTAGCACTTGTGCATTGTGCTCTCTATTGAAGACTTAAGTCTCTTTTGCAGTAAGTTATGTGTCACTCAAGTTCAAAGAATTGATTAGTTAACATTTTTTATTCAGATCATCAGGACTGTGAAGAAGGAGAAAAGGAGTATCCTGTAGTTGCTAGCTGTGAGGAACTAATGCAAGATTTTAGTTTTAGCACACTAACAGTCTAAGAACTATAAGAATTGTCAAGTTTTTATTGTATTGAAGCTATGATGTCTGTAAAATTTCAAAGACTGCAGGTGGGAGAAGGTTTGTACATACATGTGTTGCCCTTTCAAGAGTTTCTGAGATGAATTGATAGCATTGTTCTCCAAAGAGCACCTGTACCACATCATGACCTAAACATTTTATTAGCTAATGCAATTATCCATTACTTCAATGGAATGTGAGAAACTTTATCATTCTGCATTACAAAAGCACATGACAACTTGTACTGCTGTGCTATGCCTTTTAGTACAAACAGTTCTCCTTAGGTGGTGGGCCCAGAAGTGCTTCCCATATGACAGGTGTCTTGAACTGATGCTACGTTACAGGGAGACTCTTGATTACTGCCATTAGCTTTGACAACAGATAATTGATTATTTATGGTACACAGCTTTCAGCCTACTTCAGTAATTAAACAGTGTGGCACATCTTGAAGGTGTGCTTTGATGAGTTGGGCTGGTTTGGCAGAACATATGAAAAATGAATAATCACATTTATAGTGAATTCATGATTTACTTCTGTGTCATTAAAGGCCTAGGCCCAGATATTCAAAAGGGTTGCGCCATGCGCAACAGGGTTGAGCATGCGCAAGTCCTACATTGCGCCATTCTGCAATATTCAGCAGGAGGCAGTTGCGCCACTGAAAACAGGTTGAGCAACAGCGCAATGCAAATGAATGCATGCTCAACAGGAGGGGGAGGAACCATGCATAAACTGCGCAACCCGATATTCAGTCTGGTTGTGCAGAGTTGTGCAGGCACAACCCCCAACCTGCGCCTGCACAACTTTGAGCCAAAAAGGATCAAGTTGAGGGCCACCCACAGGTGAGCTGCTGTATTGCAGGGCACAACACAGCAGCTGCCACCCGTGGCTGGCCCCCAACTCAGTCCCTGTGCCCCCCCACCAGCCCGATCGCGGGCAGAACGTAAAAACAACCCCCCCCGCCCAAACATCTCCCAATGCCCGATCACGGGCATAACGTGGCTAACCCCCCGCCCAAACATCTCCCAATGCCCCCATTCGGCGGGCCAGAGCGTAAAACAACCCCCCACCCAAACATCTCCCAATGCCCGATCGCGGGCAGAGCGTATCATGACAACCCCTCCAGTGCCCGATCACGGGCCAGAATGTAAAAGACCCCCAACCCAAATATCTCCCTGGTGGTCCAGTGGACCATAATGCCTGATCAGCGGGCAGAATGTCCAGTGACAACCCCAAACATCTCCCTGGTGTCTAGTGTCCCCCCACCCCACCCACCCACGAGGCCACCACCCCGCTCCCCGGCGGCGTGAGCGGCAGCATCCCACCCTCCTGCCGCCCGCGCCCGCCCGACTGATGACTATCCGGTGAGGGCTGCGCCATTGGTGCAGAGCTAGAGGCAATGGGCGTGCAGCCCATACGTACATGACAGTCAGATTTGTGAATGGGTTCATTCAGAAATCTGGACTGTCATCTTCTGGCTATAGGCTTCTGCCCATTGGCTCTAGCTCTGCACCAATGGGCGCAGCCCCACCGGACAGTCAGTCGGCGGGTGGCGGGCGGCAGGCGGTGGATGCTGCCGCCCGCTGGCCGGGGAGGAGCGGGTGGTGGGCTTCATGGTGGGTGGGGTGGGGGACACTAGACACCAGGGAGATGTTTGGGGGTTGTCACTGGACATTCTGCCCGCGATCGGGCATTACGGTCCACTGGACCACCAGGGAGATATTCGGGTTGGGGGTCTTTTACATTCTGCCCATGATCGGGCATTGGAGATGTGTGGGCGGGGGGGTTGTTTTCACGTTGTGCCCGTGATCGGGCTGCAGGGTGCGTCAGTCCCCGATAGCTGCTGTCTGGCAGGGCGGCCAGGCGCAAGTCCTCGGGGATCGGCGCACCTACATGCTAATGGCATGCAAATGGGGCCATAATCAGATGCAAATGGCCCCCCCTGCGTCTTGCATGAATTATGGCCCCATTTGCATGTCACCTTTTGAATATCGTAAATTTGCGCATGGCACAATGGTACTTGCGCCACCGCAAGTTTAATGCTCAACTCTGACAACTTGCGGTGGTGCAAGTTCCACTGCACCATGCACAGTGGCTGTGGCTGGGGGGTGATATTCAAAGGAGTTGCTCAATAGCGCAACTCCTTTGAATATCGCCCCGGCCACACCCCTGCGCAACTATTTTGAGCAGCGCAAGGGCTTGTGCCTAAGAATGGCGCAGTTTGAATATCCGAGCCTAAGTGTACTGCCTGGAATTAATAGTAATTTTCAGATGCAGTCAGCTATCATTTCTTATATCTGGAGTATGTTTGCTTTTCTGTTTGCTAATTAGAAGATTTTTCACCTGGCAGTACAGGGCAGATGTGTGGAGCAGCACTCTTTCTGGAGGTTAAAAAAAGTCAGTTCTGTTTCTCCTACTACATCATCAGAAAGGTGACCAAACACACTGAGGCACCACAACCCTTGCAGCCTGAGCACTGACTTTCACAAGTTACATTCAAAATGCAGGTAATTATGACATCACTAGTAACCTAGCAGAGTCATCTCTGCCGCTTCATGTTTTTTTTTATTTTATTTTAGTCTTTGGTAAACGGGTAAGGCCCACTAGGCACAAGTGCCTGTTTTCAGGAGTGACCTGGGAGCACTGGGTGGTTAAGTGATTTGCTCAGAGTTACACAACATGCAAGTGGAGGTTGTGAGACAACTCAGGTCTGGTCTGCTGGCTGTATCAAGCTCGTTCACACCTAGTTCCTCTAACCTCTAGGCTATACTGCCAGCCATGTAAAAGAGAATAATCTGGCAGTGAGAAATGGCTCTCCTTGGTTATTAGTGATCATGTCACAGTCAGTGTAGTCTTAGTGTTCATGATGTAGTGTGAGGAACATAACTGACTTTTTTTTAGCCTCCAGAGAGAGTGCTGCTTCACACATCACCCCAGTACTGCTAAGTGGCAAATCTTTGAATTAGCAAACAGAAAAGAAAAAAATACTTCAGACATAAGAAGTAATAGCTTACTACATCTGAAAGTTTAATTCAAGGCAGTACACTAGCCCTTTAAGCAGTTTTAAAGGTTATTTAGTAAATTCTACAGTGTTTCTGCTTTGTCTGTCACCTCACAACCTTCATTACTATACACCCCACTATTGACTGCTAGATACTGTATATGACTATGTCCCAGTATTTTCATAGGCCCTCTCCCTTTCAAAGCTTGCTTTTTGTCTTGTAGAATGAGCCCACAACCTGAAATGGCAGGAGTACAAATAATGAATAATTAATACTGTTTCATAACTTCACGAACCTCATAGACTAATGTGTAAGCAATGCCTGAATACCCTCAGATCAACTTCTCTACTGCTTCTTGAGACCCCACTGTCTCTATCTGTTTGGGGCAAAATGCCTCTTCTTTGAAGCCCACAGCTTCTTGAACAGTCTGCCTCACACTCTGATCCATCCCTTCCAATCCCACTTTAAGGCTCTATACAAGGATAACCCAAATGACCAACTTTGCCTGCCAATGTTTCTCCTGATCTTAGGTGCCTCTTCATTGTTTATTTATACAGTCAAATAGGGTTTCATTTTTTAATTTTTTTATTTATTCATTCTAGGAAATATCTTTGAGCTTGGGGCTCATTTGAAGAGATTCCATGTCAATTACAGAAAACAGAATAGAACAAATTACATATAATGAATAAGCTCAGAACATGTAATGAGTAAGTTCATACAGTGAAAAACGTAGTCAGACAATATGATGGTATAATTTGGAGTATTATTCCATATCCAGACATGTTTTAAGAAAACATTTCTTTTGTCATAAGTGCAACACAGGTTAAATAACAATTTTTAATCCAAAGCAGTGGAAACAAGTGCAAGAAAGGGTCAGATACTATGGAGGTAGGGATGGCTGTAGAGGGATGGGAGGGTAGATAAGGTGGAGAAAAGTTGAAAGGTGGCATAGTTGGCATAAGGGATTACAAAAGAGAGGAGAGGGGAGCAGGGGGAGGGTGGTGTAGCAATGAGTGAGAGAGGGGAAGTATGTCAAGGTGGTCTACAGGGGTGGGTAGGAGCTCAAATAGGAATTGGATACAATAGGATAGTAAGGTGAGAGGGAGAGAGGGTTTCATATGAAATGAGGGAGAACATAGGGGTGGGTAGTGCAGGAGAGAGGGAGAGAGAGGGAAGTAGTTCCTGGCAAAGTATAGGAGGCAGCAGATAGGAGCGCAATAGTACTGGGTGCAGTACTGGGCACAGTATAGTAGGATAGTAGGTGCAGGACAGATAGGAGGGACCTAGATTTAGAGAGTGGGAGGGGATAGAAAGCAGGGTAGAAACTTTATGCAACATGATTGCGGTAAATGTAATAGTAGGAAATGGAAGAGGATTAGATCCCACAGTCACAGCCACTGGTCGAGGCTAGTAATGTATGAAGTTTTGATTTAAAAGTACCCAATTTGATTTCCTTCTATAAATCTTCCCTGAGTGAGTTAAACCAGAGAGTTGCGCAGTAGTCATAGGACCGCTGGCCTTGCATAGTCCATCAGAAAGGGACTTTTATGGTTAGTTCATTCAGTTCCCTGGTACATCTGGTTGAATCAGGAAGGCTGATGAGGTTTCCCACTCGGGGGGGGGGTAAGTCCTTGAGTGAATTTGTTAGCAAGCAGCTACACTTGGTACTGAATACAGCAGTCCAAGATGAACGAGCCACACTGCACATAGAGTTTGCATGTGTGAGTGAGCCTGTGCACACCCAGAAGAAGGCTAGCAGCCTTATTGAGTGTAGTTTTGATCTGCTTGAGTGCCGTGTGAGTTGCAGAACCATATACCACAAGGCCATAGTTGATGACTGACAGCACTGAGCTAGCAACTGCATTTTTTAGAGTTTCAGTTGGTAAGCATTGTTTGTTTCTATACAGCAGACCTAGTTTAGCATTTGCTGTCTTAGCTACCAGATTGATATGTTGTGTATAAGATAGTGTACTGTCTAAAGTTACTCCTAGGTATTTAAAGTTTTTTACTATTTCAAGGGGTAATTAAGGCTGTTAAGTATTCAAAGGTGGTAGGACCTGTGTTTATTGTGAGCGGAGGCAAATACCATGGTTTTCATTTTTTTGTAGTTTAAGAGTAACTTAGATTTGAGGAACCATTTTTCTACTGTGAAGAAATTAGACTGCATCTGGCTATCTAACACAGTGGGGTCTGAGTGGTTTGAATATAGTACTTCATCATCTGCGTACAACAGTATATCGTCTTTTTCAGCTAAAGGGAGGTGGTTGAGAAATAAACTAAAGAGCAATGGGCCAATGATGGACCCTTTGGGTACCCCTGTCGTAACACACTGATTTTCTGAGGAGATATCTTGGATTTTCACTTTTTGTACTCTCCCAGTGAGGTAGCTCCTGAACCGGGCAACTGATTCAGGGGAGAGACCCATAATGGATAGCTGGTTTAGAAGCAGTTTGTGGTTGATGGTGTTGAAGGCCTTGGTGAGGTCGATATATGTGGTACCCACCAAGAGCCCCCGGTCTAGTGAGTAATGAATAAACCCAGTTGATTCCACAAGAAGTGGTTGTGGTGCTGTGTTGCTGTTGGCATTGTAGATGGTATTTGTACAGGTAGTCTGTTAATTGATTAGAAAAAATGCATCCTAGTGCTTTAGAGAGAGGGGGTAGTATTGAGATGGGATGATAATTTGTGTGATTGATTCTGTCTCCAATTTTAGGGCTGTGGGCAGAGCCTACAGCACTATTTTGATCTCTCAGTAGCTGTAAGAAATGGCCGATTGTGGAACCTTCCGTTGGACTTTTGGCAATATCCTTCTGAAAGCACAATGGAGCTTGAACCCCCTGTGCCATGATCGGCTGCTAGGGAATAACAACCACAGTATTTTGGCTGTTACTTCCACATTCCAGTGACATGAACTTTGCATGTGTGACCTGCACATGTGCAGTTCTGCTGGCGTCATCATGTATGTCAAAATGACATTCACCACAACTGCACATGTATGACTGCCGTGCATGTGCAGTTGCATCACTGCTGCCAGTTCTGGGGCATTTTGTGTCCTCCCAAAACTCATGTGACACACTGGGAGCCCACAGCAGTGTGCCCAATTTTTTTACTTTTGCCTGCCGACATCGGGGTGGCCAATCCCCATGTCAACTGCCGCCAGCTCCATGACATTCTGTGCCCCTCAAACTCATGTGGCACACTGGGAGCCCACCCCAGTGTGCCCAAAGATTTTGATTTCATCTGCCAGCATCGGGGTGATCAATCTCCATGTTGGCATTATGTGCACCCCCTCCAATCATGCGGTACACTGGGAGCCCACTCCAATGTGCCCAAATGTTTTTTCTTTTCTGTAAAAAAGAAAATGGTCCTTCATTGTCACTCCAGTCTTTTATTTTTCTCCCTGTAAAAAAGAAAATGGTCCCTCATCATCGCTCCAGTCCCCTTCCCCCATCCCCAGACTCCCACTGAGCACCCACCTCCCCACACTCCCCCTTTCCCTGTATTTACCTCCAGAGGTTGGTGCTGTCATCTTCTCTGGACCAGGACACATCTGCACTATTCAAAGCTGAACCGAAAACAGAAAAATCAAGGGTAAGCATGCTGTACTGCCATTCAATGGGGTTTTCAAATTATGTTGATATCACAGCCATTTTTTTGAATTCTTGCCCCAAATTTTCAACATGAGGTTCTTGGGATCGCAGCTTATAAAAACTGTCTCTGTCATTTTGTTTCTGCATCCCAAAAGGTGATTTTTATGGTCGCTGTGTGGAATCACCTTTCGGGACTGATTCATGAAATGACAATGCCACTGTTCATGATGTGGGGTCCCAAAAAGCCTACGTTGCAAATTTGGTGAAAAAATTAGCACAAATGACTGCATTATGACCATGTGTTGCACAGTTTGCACATACGCTCCTAACTTTGCCAATTTTTAATATTTTCGCTCTTCATTTCCAACATTGACATTTTTGCACACCTCCTTCAAAACAGTACAGCTGTCATTTTCCACAACCTGCACAAAATGTGTTTTTGCACCTGTGGTGCAGAATAACACATTTGCTCGGTGAAATCACCTTTTGGGACAAGTGAACAAAATGACTCTGACACTCTTCACGAAGAGGGGTCCAAAAAAGACCATGTTGAAAATTTGGAGCAACACCTCCAAAAAATGGCCAAGTTACACCTGGGCGTTGAATAATTTCTATACACATGTGTAACTTTGGTTACTTGCTGGCTCTTCACAACCCTATTGGCTCTGACTAGAACTTGTTGTAGACAAGTGTAACCATGGCAGCTTTCCAGCTTTGAGGTAATTTGCCAGATATGAGAGATAAATTTAGAATTTTGGTAAGGGGAGAGAGAATAACCTCAAAGGAGAGCTCAGTGAGCTTGAGGTCAAGCATATCACTAGTAGCTCTAGATTTTTCTAGTGCCTTTGAGAGGTATTTTTTGGCCTCAGCAGCTGTGAGGATTTTGAGGTAGAAGGGAATGGCAAACCAGATTGGTTCATAGGGTTAAGTGTTGAATTGCTATCACTTGAGGGTAAGAGGAAATCAGGTGGCATTACTCTGCTGAGGTCGGTGAAAGCCTTATTGAATGTGTTGGCAATGATCCTAGGGTCCTGGATGGGAGTTACCTCAACATTTGTTAAGGAAGGGGGTGTCTTATTTGATTTGCCAGACAGAGTCTTACTGTTCTTCCAGAATTAATGGCTATCACCCCAAGAATTTGCCAGCTCACTTTTAAAGTGTTGGCATTTGGCCTTCCGAATTGCCCACATGCAATTGTTCCTGGCTGTTTTATAACTCTGTATATCAGTAGGAGTGTCTGTGCATTTTGATTTGTACCACAGGGTATCTCTGTACCTCATTAGGTTCAGGAGTTGGGGGGAGATCCAAGAGTTATTGGAGTCCTTGATCTTCCATTTTGTATAGGGGGCATAAATATTGCAAGACTCATTGAATTTGTGAATGAAATATTTAAGAGCAGTGTCAATGTCTATTGTAGGATCTAAAAAGCTCCAGTCTTGGAGGCTTTGGTGCATTATAAGGGCATCCAATTTCCCTTTGTTTAGTAATCTAGTAGTGATTATTTTAGCTGGGACCTAAGGGGACTTATTTAACCAGTTGAAAAGGATAGGGGGTGGTCACTGAGGGAATCCAGGAGTACAGTTATGTGGGTTATTCTTTCTGGTCAGTTAGTGACAAGTCAGTCAGTCAGTCACAGAACTTGTACCCATATGGTAATTCATATTCATGGGGAGTAAACTATCCATGTTATGTTAAGTGAGGATAAAGCATCTTTAAATGGACCAGTTTTGGGAGATATCCAGTTAATGTTGAAATTTCCCATCATTATTAGTTATGAGTTCTGGCTACAGTCAGTAAGGTAGTCAAGGACTGCCTTAAAGCTGCAGGTTTTGTCTTTGGGTGGGATATAGATCAATACCACTGCTAGTGCTTTACCAATTGCGCTGAGTAATATTTTTATCAGCAGCAACTGGGTGTTATAACCGATAGCTATGGGAGGTAACAGTTGACCCTGGATGTGTTCTTTTAAATAGATAGCACAACCACCACCTCTCTTTTCTACTCTGTCTATTCTGAACAAGGTGTAGCCTGGTAGCCGAATGGCAGTATCAAGTACTCTATGGGTAAGCCTGGTCATGACTACTGAGAGAATATTGGGTTGGTGTTGGGTAACCCAGACTTGAAGTGAATTAAGTTTTGCCAGTAAGCTGCAAATATTGATAGAGGCTATAGTTAGACTGTTGTGATTTTTGCGTGGGACCGTAGTCCGTTTCATGGGTCCCAGGTTAGGATGGATATTCCTGGATAGGAGTAAGAGTAGCCCGGACAGTCTTATTGCCTGCCACTTTAGGTATTTTACTACCCTCATTTGGCTTAGGATATTGGATTTAAGTGGGTGTAGTTCTGGTACAGGCAAGAATTAGGTTAGTGATTGGCAGGGGGTAGAAGTACACATGGTGACACTTAATCAGTGTCATACTGTGTGTGAGAGGCAGATTGCTGAAGGATATGAGCATGGGGTGGAAGTGGATTTGGGGCTTTGCTGGAACAGCATAATTTCAGTGTTTATTGCAGGATCAAGAGTTGAGGGTCTCTTAGTTGGAACAAGACCAAGCATGTACCACATCAATATGAGGCAAATTGCTTTGAGAAGGAGCATTGTAAAAATAAGAAAGGAGTATGAACAAGAGAGGATCTGAGGATGGAAGGTGTACCTGTAATATTTCCTAACCCCTGCACTGGAGTAACTCAGAACCTGCTTTAAGGAGGCCAGCCCGCCAGTGCAGCAGTTGGATTTCCGTTTGCGACGCCGGCAACCTGGGTTCAGAAATGGACCTGGGTCATCAGAGGACCAGCCAGGGGAGAAAGATTGAGCATCCCCAGGACTGCTCTCCTTCTCTGGGGGGAGGGTGTGCGGTTTCACTGGTGCTTGGTGACCCTTGGCAGAGGACAGGGGGCACCACAACAGCCAGAGACAGCAAGAAGCCAAAGGGGGTGGGATGGATGCTGGCATCATTGCATGTTCCCACACCCTGTTAATGGGAAAAAAAATCAGCCCACCCATTGCCTTCAGGATGCCCACCCCTTTGCTGTGATCAGCTCCCCAGACTGACTCCCACCCTGTCCAGTCGACTGTGGCACCCTTCAAGAGGGATTTGGGTGCCAAGGCCCCACCCTGGGGGGTAAGTCAGGGGGTACTGGGAGGACGGCCAATATAGGAAAGCTGCAGCAAGAAGGGGTCCATGACCAGGTGGACAACCGGCAGTGAAGGAGGGCACAAAAAGACTAAATCAAAAAAAAGAACTTACTTTAAGTAGAAAAATTGGGATGGGTAGACCAGGTACAGTTGTGCTTGCTAGAGGAGGTGGGGGTTATACCAAAGCAGGACCTCTGGTGGTGGTTGGAAACCACTGCAGAGTAAGTGGTTTAAAAGCTCCAATCAGTTTTGATGGTAAGGAGTTGCAGCAATTGAGTGAGCTACAGTAGACACTAGCCTGTATAGTTGAAACCTAGGCTAGTATTGCAACCAATGGGGGAGTGGATAATGAAGAAGGAGGAGCCTGGGAGTATTCAACAGAGGCCAGGGTGGGAGGGTGGGAAAAAATTCAAACATAGGAAACGTTGGCTAAGGAAGGAGAGTGAGACCCGGGCAGCAGAGCTGCAAGGGACCAATCTCAAGAGAAGAAAAACTGGGCTTCTCGAGCCAGCCAATAGAAGGCAGAGCTTCACAGCAGCTGACCAATGGGCAGCTCAGAGTACTGGTAACCCAGCCAATTGGATTAAGAGCCAGTGACGGGGGTTCAGGCCAGACCTGAAGAGGATCTCTGTGGTGTACCTTTACTTGCTGGGTGGTGGTCTGATGGAAGGAGGGATGTCAGCAGCTGGAAGCCACATCCAGGAACAGGAGAGCAGCTGGTGGCTGAGAGCTGGAGCACCCTTTCAGGGCCTCTGGCTAGAAGGAGAACAAAGGTAAAGGAGTGAGTCAATTAAGTAAGGAGGTGAGAAAGTAGGGGGTAGGGTAGGGTAGAATAGAAGGAGACAGAGAAAAAGTGGGGAGCTAAAGAGAGGTAAAGCTAATCGGAGGGTGGTCCTCAGAGATCAAAGTGGGGAGGAGGCAAGGAGAGATTAATGGAGCCTGAAATACAGTTTAGCAGGTTAGGCATAGATTTAGAAAAACAGGGAATGGTTAAACTCTAAACTGAAGTGGTAACTTCTCTATCAATAATTCAGAAAGGTTCAAATCACTTGCTAACAAGTATGGCTGTACAGCAGAGATTTCTTAAATCTCTAAAGTGAAGTGGAGAACTTCTTTAAAACATTGCAAACATGTAATCACTTCACATTATGTTACTAAAAAGTATGGCTTTAAAGCAAGTCAGTAACAGCTGAAATTCAAACAAAGAAAAGGTTGGATAAGGGAGCAGAGTGAGACCCGGGCAGCGGAGCCACAAGGGACTGGTCTCAAGAGTAGAAAAAACTGGCTTCTAGAGCCAGCCAATGGAAGACAGAGCTTCACGACAGTTGACCAATGGGCAGATTGGAGTACTGGTAATCCAGCCAATAGGATTAAGAACTGGTGCTGGGGTTTCAGGCTGTACCCGAAGAGGCTCTCTGTGGTGTGCCTTTACTTGCTGGGCAACAGTCCAGTGGAAGGAGGGATGGTGGCAGCTGGAAGCCACATCCATAAACAGCAGAGCTGTTAGTGGCTGAGGGCTAGAGCACCAGGTCAGGGCCTCCGGCTTTACTTGCTGGGTGGTGGTCTAGTGAGAGGAAGAATGGCAGCAGCTAGAGTCTGTATCCAGGAACAGGATAGCTGCTGGTGGTTGAGGGCCAGAGCACCCAGTCAGGGCCTCCAGCTTTAATTGCTGGGCAGCTGTCTGGTGGACGGTGGCTGGAAGCCACATCTAGGAACAGGAGAATCACTGGTGGCTGAGGGCTGGAGCACCCGGTTGCGGCCTCTGGCTCTACTTGCTGGGCAGCGGTCTGATGGAAGGAGGGATGGCGGTCACTGGAAGCCACATGCAAGAACAAGAGAGCCACTGGTGACTGAGGGCAGGAGCACCCGGTCAGGGCCTCCAGTTGTACTTGCTGGGCAGTGGTCCAGTGAAGGAGGGATGGCAGCAGCTTTAAGTCACATCCAGGAACAGGAGAGCCATTGGTGGCAGAGGGCTGAAGTGCCCATTCAGAACCTCTGGCATTACTTCCTGGGCAGTGGTCTGGTGGAAGGGGGATGGCAGCAGCTGGAATCTGTGTCCAGGAACAGGAGAGCAGCTGGTGGCTGAGGGGTGGAGCACCCAGTCAGGGCCTCCAACTTTACTTGCTAGGTGTTGGTCTGGTGGAAGAAGGGACAGCAGTAGCTGGAAGCCTTGTCCAGGAACAGGAGAGCCGTTGGTCACTGAGGATTGGAGTACCAGGTCAAGCCCTCCAGCTTTACTTGCTGGGCAGTAGTAAGGTGCAAAGAGGGACGGTGGCTGGAAACCACATCCAGGAACAGGAGAGCCACTGGTGGCTGAGGGCTGGAGTGCTCAGTCAGGGCCTCTGGCTTTACTTACTGGGCAGTGGTCCAGTGGAAGGAGGGACAGCGACGGCTTGTAGCCACATCAAGGAACAGGAAAGTTGCTGGTGTCTGAGGGCTGGAGCAGCCAGTCAGGGCATCTAGCTTTACTTGCTAGGTGGCAGTCCAGTGGAAGGAGGGACGGCAGCAGCTGGAAGCCACATCCAGGAATAGGAGAGTCGCTGGTGGCAGAAGGCTGGTGTTCCTGGTCAGGGCCTTTGGCTAGAAATGTCAGTATGCAAACTGTGACACATATAAGTTGATGTCAAGTGCTCTAATAACTGGCTGTGATGTCACACCCATTTAGTAAGGCATTTGTATAAACACACTCTCAAAGTTGCTCTCCATCAGTGGGAAAGTGAAACCATGAGATGACCTTGGTGCACCACAACTTCAGTTGAGGACTGAAATATCCACAGCTGCAGAGATGGTGTTCTCATCCACAACAGCCATGGAACATGTTATGGCTGGTCCCACCAGCCATTACATTTTTCCATAACTGGGAGATTTCTATGGCAAAACCACCCATAAGCTGGCTCCACTTCTGAGAATACTGCAACTGCAGGAGAAGCTGCATTTCCACAAGTGGCAACCCACTTGGCACCGAGTTTCTCCTGCAACTGCAGGATTTTCAAGAGCTTTGAAAATCTGCCTACTGCTCTCTAGCAGTGAGAAAGAGAAAGCGCTAGCCAGTCTCAGTTTAGTCAGTGTCACAGAAGCACAAACTTTTTATGTTTTGAAAACAATGTTACTAACCTATATTTCTAGCACCAGTTATTATAAAAATTAACAAACAGGAAATCTGTGTGATTATGAGATTTTTTTACACACTCGCAGTGTGTGATGACCTCATAAATAACTCGATCTTGCCTCTCAAGGATTATGGGTCACCACCCACCTTGGGTTTATAAAAAAACTCATGTCACACAGATGCCTATGCATTATTCTATATCTATGTTATTTGTTCAATAATGGTTACATGACAGTGTGCAAATTTTGACACGTAAGTATTTATAGTATTTATTCTTAGCAAATCTTCTGTGCTGTTAACCTTTATGGAAATCTAATTTTTGTATGGAAAAGGTATCATATGGCTGAAATTATCATGTTTGGCAACCTGATTGCTAGTGTCTTTAAATTTCTTCATGTCACTCTGATATAACTGTATGTTGCCAGCTTTAAGGCTTGGATCTTGCCTGAAAAAGGTCCTTGGAACAATTACACCCACTGGGTTAATGAATAATTAAATAAATAAATTGGTCTGGATATGGTGGCTGGTGTTCTGGTTGTAGCCTTAGTTTCCACCTAACAATGCTTGCAATCTTGCGAAGTATAAAACTGTGTGTGTTGGATTCATTCCTCTTTAAAAGCCTGCAGCACATACAGTCAAAATCTAGAGCAAAATACACATTAGACCCAGAGAGCTTGTGATTCAGAATAATTACATAGCTGTATCAAAATCAATAGTGAAATGCGGCTGTATTATTTGCCTCTGAAAATTTTTCATGAATGTATTGAGAGTGGCAGCGAGAAAGAGAGAGAGTCTTAAAATGCTTTTAAAAATCCATAAAAATTAAATTGCTTGTCATTTCCAGACTTGCAAAATTTAAATCATGGTTTGCTTCTGAAGATGCCATCATTTTTCTTAATTCTTTTTCTTTCCATTATCTGTAGCTTTTTTCCTGATAAATAGCCTACCACTGAATGAAAGCAAATGACATGTCTATTAGAGTTCCCAGCATTTTGATAAGATTGTGTGATAAATTATGCATGTTTTCCCTACAGTAATTAACACAGATTTCCTTTTTCTCCTTGAGATTTCACCATCTTCCTATTTTGAGTTTTTCTGAGCAATAGGAGTATAATTACTTTTAGTGAATGCAACTATTGGGGCAGGTGATATTTCTGGTGTTGTATTAGTCTTTTCCTTACCTGCTCCACAGTCAGGTAGAACAGATAGTAATATCCCCAATGGGAAGTACTGTATGTAGTTATTTAATACAGTGATTAGTGCATATTGCTGTACAACAACCCACCATTATAAGGCTGTTAGGGGAGTCAAGCATTTAGAATAATATAACAGGGCACATACTGGAATGAAAGTCAACTTGCATCAATATTATTGTATATTTATTAAAACACAATAATCAGGAATTCAACTTTCTAATTGGTGAGTATCACACCCTACCATTGTGTGAAGCCCAGCTCATGCATACGAACCATCTCAAAAATTTTTTTAAGTGGTAAAACAGTTGACCCATCAAAACTGTGGTAAGGCTATTGCTCACCTCACCATGCCTCAGGCTTGGGAATGAGTCCAGGATATCTGGATTTGACAGGGGAGGAGGAGGAGGAGGAGGATCAAGCAAGCCACAAATTACTCTTCTCCTCCTCAGTGGAAGGAAGACAACAGTCCCCACTGCTGTTCCACCACTCTGGTGACCACAGGCAGTGCAGCTGGAGATGCTTGTGGGACGGAGGATACAGATTGATTCTAGACAGCATAGACACATTGTGTGCACATGAACTCCATGGAGTTCTTGCCTTCTGCATCCTGAGTAACAGGCTGAAAAGCTTGGTAGAAGACTGCGGAGCATGGCAGTATGAAGGTGACACTCATAAGCCCTGCCACTCCTAGTGCCCACTAGTCTCCCACATGTGAAGGACCTGCATAGGGAGAGGGACCTGCCTGCACCTTCCAATAGACCCCCATGAAAATTAGGTAAGAGGCAGAGATAAGTGTGGATGGGGCTGGGAGTTAGCCAACATATAGGTGGGCAGGTTCACTAAGTGGATAAAGAAATCACATATAAAACAACTGGTATTGGCCAGCCCGGTGATGCAGAGGGCTGAGGAGTTAGACACCTTACTACACATCATGCCAATGACCTGGGTTTGGGAATGACTTTGGGTCGTCAGAGAGCTGGCGGGGGGGGGATGGATGGAGCAGGATTGAGCAGCCAAAAGGCAGCTTTCCTCTCCTGGTGAGGTTGTTGCTCCTCTGTAGTTCTGCTCCCTTTGGGTGGAGGTCTGATGGGTAGCATAGGTGGGAGGGGGTGGCAAGTAGTGGGAGGATGCCTCGAGGCATGGCGTGGCATGTGCATGCTTCCATATGCATGTGCATGCCCGGGGCATGGGGACAGGCAAAAAACAGGGTAAAAAATGGATAAAAATCTATATATATATATATATAAAAAAATAAAACTACTGGCAAAACAAATTACTGTTATAAAATTTGGTAAGTTGACTCGGTGGGGGGTTATCAACTGGTAATCAGACACACATGGTATAGAACATTTTCGTTTGGCTCACATTCCACTTCTGTAGAAAATCCACACACCAGGTTCTCCACAGGTGCTGACACACAAAGAACACACAGCACAAAACCTAGGAACAAAAAAACGTGGAGCATACCACAGGGATACCTTCCAAAGTTGATTTAGTTAGATGGCATTTGTAGTAATTGTTAATCACCCCATCTGTTGCTGTGGATGGCATCTAAATAAATCATATTTGGAAGCAGTTCCTGGTGTGTGCACCACTTCTTTTGTTCCCTTTGACTTGTGCTGATTGGCACATAGGAGGTGAGATTATTATATGGTAACACACACACACACCTCACTTACCACTTAATTATCTGTGATAGCCATATTTAAAACAATTAACCATAGCTACAGTGAAATACCATGACAGGCAATGCTACTGAAATGGCAAAATGGGGCTGATTGTACTTAACAATGCATATGACATGATACCTCAATAAACCATGGTTATTAACATCATGATTAACCCTTGCTGTGCTGCAGACTGATATATATGTCCGGATTTCCTGTAGCTCGAATATACCAGGCATAAATAGGAGGCAGTATAGTGTAATGGTTAAGGGCACTGAGCTGCAAGCCTGGAGACCTGGGTTTGAATCCCATCAGCCCCCACTTGCATACTGTGTGACCCTGAGCAAATCACTTAACTTCCTTGTGCTCCCATGTTGCACCTGGAAACAAGATCCGGCTTAGTGTGCCTTTCCTGCTTAAACAATTTCCTCGCTCCCTTTCATTTCCCTATGACTGAAATGAATGAGTGGCCCCGCCCATATCTCTGGTCCACAACTAAACTCAATCAAGCAATCAATATATGATAAGTTTATCAATGAATTTGCTTGCAGATATGAATTCTGTAATACTTAGATTATTCTGTATAAACAAAAAGAGATTATGGTTTAGAGTGTTTGAATATTAAAACATTGCTTCCTAACTTCCATGAATAATTATATCAGAATTAGAACTGAAAAAAAATAGCCAATTCATGAAAAATTATATTAAAATTTTCTGTGCACATGAAACAAACCATTCTTATTTTGAATTATCCTTCAACTGGTAAGAGGAATTTAAAAATCTTGTTGGTTAACAGATTCCAGTCAGTGTTGTTATTCCTCAAAAACACCTCAGTGCTAAAACTGAAGGTAAAAATGTAATTTTGTTAAAATATTGGCCATAGAATAATAGCAATAATATACTCCAGTGTGTATATTATCATTTGGTTAGAGCACCAGGACAGTATTCTGGGGGTCTGGGTTTGATTCCTGGTAGGTCGCATTATTTCTTTCTCACTACTATGTGTGATTTAAAGAGCTCCTGCCACCGGTGGGACAATTTTGAAAAAAAAATTATTATTTAGACAGAATTTAGCTTACATCTCATATTTCACAAGTAATTTTTACCCTTATTTTCTTACTACTAAGGTCATTGGTGTGATAACAAGGTCACTGCATAGTCTGCTCTGGCTGCCTATCTACAGTACATATGACATCACAGTTCTGGTCTATGAAATCTCAATCTGTTGCTGTGAAAATAATCATGAAGTAATAAGTGGGGGATTATTATGTCAGGTATAGACACAATAGCCAGAACAGATAAGGTTTAAGCAATGGACCTTGTTTTATAAAACTATCTTCAGTAATTATGGCAAATGGGAAAGAATTACAGAAAATACAGGCAAATATAAAGTGAATTGTGTCTAAATCTAATATTTTTCAGTTTCCCAAATGGTGTCAGGGGCTCATTAAATTGCTTAGCAGTGGCTAGTACTACACAAAAAAAATGTAATTGTCATTTGGTATGACACAGCTTCTCAGGTGGCTGAAAGCATCCGAGATGTGGTGTTATCCCATAAATATTATATGGCCAAAGCCAATAATTCTTATTTAGGAATCAGTTTTCAAACCTGATAATTCTTGGAACTTGAGTAACAGGTTGTGATAATTCATGGCCAACCATGCATTACCACAACCTGTCAACCAAATTCCATTGATCGCCACACCTTGTCAATCAAATGTGCCTGCCTTAGTGTTTCAGTTACCTTATTTCCCATTTCCCCATGCCTTGTACAGCTCTCAGTTCACAAACATTTTTGTGCCTGTATCTTACTGTATTATCTTCTGACAGCCCACACAATGGTATTGCTATTCACCGTAACTCCATACCGCACCCTAAAGCCCCACACTTCTTTACTCTCCTTCCAGGCAGCATACCACAGCCTCCCAGCCCTACTTGGGAGCTGGAGTAGTACCAACACCTCTGAGGACCACAAAGATGTGATTGCTCACTGTACCTTCAGCAGTAGTTCTCCACTCAGCCCAACCACAGTAACTGATGCTCTGGTAGCCTACTCCTTTCCCTATTATCAATGATGCTCTGCAACAAACAGTGACTGGCACTTCCTGCTCAAAATCCTCCTCCTAGTCGACTGCCGCCCTACACTTATCAGCTCATCACTGCACACAGCATTGTCGACAGTATGATGCCAATGTGTCCATTCAGAATATGTTACAGTAACCTGTGCTTAAACAGGTTTTTTTTTAATTAGCCCTAAAATATAAACAAAAGAAATAAAATGATGGCTAAGTGTAAGTTACAAGGTAAAAATTCAATATTGGGATTTATGGAACATCATAATCCACTCAGCCTTCACACTCATTGATGAATATGCTTTATAAACTATTCTGTTGAATTATAACCTTATAGCACACAGTTGCCCATCACCTAGTCTATCTATATCATCGAGCAAGCCAGGATGCAATGCAATACTTAGCTGTAATTTTATTTATTTAATGTTAATTTTTTTATTTAATATTTTTATACAGTAAATACAGGCATAAAAAACAAACAATAGCCCAATACACACTAAAGCGGGGGAAGTAGTCAGGAGTGCAAAGGAGCAAACTGAAGAAAAAATAGCCCAGGCAATTAAGAAAGGAGACAAGACTTTTTTCAGGCACATTAGTGATAGAAAGGAGGCCAGAGGTGGGATTGTGAGGTTAAAAAGGGAGGAAGGGGTATGTGTGTGGAAGGGGGCCAAGAAAAAGTGACAATCCTTAACAGATATTTTTGTTCAGTATTCACAGAAGAAGGGGAAGGAGAATGACCACTATTGGAGGATAGGAGCATCAGTGGGAAAGAGGTGGACACCAGCCTGATTACAGAGGAAAGTGTCCTAAAAGAACTCAAGAATCTGAAAGGGGACAAGGCATTGGGGCCAGATGGGATACATCCCAGAATATTAAAAGAACTTAGAGAGGTGCTGGCAACACAACTAACAACTCTATTAAACAAATCAATAGAGACAGGGGAGGTTCCAGGGGTCTGGAGGAGGGCAGATGTAGTCCCTCTCCACAAAAGTGGGAACAGGGAAGAGGCTGGCAACTACAGACCAGTCAGCCTGACCCCAGTGGTAGGCAAAATAATGGAGTCACTGCTAAAGGAAAGGACTGTGATATTTCCTGAATCCAGCAGAGCCCAGTATCCAAGGCAGCATGGATTCACAGTGGGAAGGTCTTGTCAAACAAATCTGATATATTTCTTTCACTGGGTGAACAGGAAGGTAGATAGAGGAGGGGCGGTGGATGTGACCTTCCTAGATTTCAGCAAGGCCTTTGACACTGTCTCACATATGAGGTTGATAAATACATTGGGCAGCCTGGGAGTGGGCCCCCAAGGTGGTAAACTGGGTCAGAAACTGGTTGAGTAACATGACACAGAGGGTGGTGGTAAATGGCTTTCAATCTGAGGAGAGGGGGTGACCAACAGGGTGCCACAGAGATCCGTGCAGGATCTATCCTCTTTAATGTCTTCATAAGCAACATTGCAGAGGCGCTGGAGGGGAAGGTATGCCTCTTTTCAGATGACACTAAGATCTGCAACAGTGTCGACACTCGGGGGTGTTTGTGTGGAAAAAATGTGTAAGGACCTAAACGTGAGAGTCGCAGATAAGATTCAATGCAAAGAAGTGTAAAATCATGCACTTGGGGGACAAAAATCTGAGGGCGGAGTACAAGTTGGGGCTGGGGAGTACTAACGGCCACCAGTCAAGAAAGAGACCTGTGGGTAATCATATTTGATGACCAAAAGGTAACCAAACACTGTGAAAAGGCTGTGAGGGGAGCCACTGGTATGCTAGGGTGCACAGGGATAGGTATCACCAGCAGAGAGAAGGAGGTGGTTATGCCACTGTATAGCTCACTAGTGAGACCTCATCTGGCGTACTGTGTCCAGTTCTGAAGGCTGCATCTCTGGAAGAACATAGACAAAATAGAGGCAGTTCAGAGAAGAGCAACAAAAATGGTGCAAGGACTGCACCAAAGTCATATTAGAAAAGCCTAGAGGACTTCAATATGTATTCCCTGGAGGAGAGGGGAGAGACGGAGAGATATGATAGAGACATTCAAATACATCAGGGGTATAAACAAGGTACAGGAGGGTAGCATATTTTAGAAAACAAGGTGTACAAGAACAAGGGGGCATGATATGAGGATAGAGGGTGATAGGCTCAGGGGCAATGTGAGGAAGTACTTTTTCACAGGAAGAGTAGTGGATGCTTGGAACAGCCTTCCTACAGAGGTGGCAGGGGCAAAATCAGTAGGGGGATTGAAGAATGCATAGCATAGACATAAAAGTACTCCAGCAATAGGGAAGAAAGGTTAAGCCGCAGATCAACTAGGGTCTTCAGTAATGAATTAGGTAAGGAAAAGGGGCAGACAAGGTGGGCCACATGGTCCTTATCTGCCGTCACCTTCTGTATATTTGTATATATCATCATGTGGGATACACAGTAATAACCAGGGTGATAATACAGTCTACACCATACATATAAAATGGAGCTGATTGTTATTGTCATTTTTCCTTTTGTTACTATTATTGTTTGATTATCACTTGCTGGCTCTTTGTTTGAGTAAAGGTCCCCATACAGTGTTATATGAATGTGTCTTGTTGATAGCCAAAAAGGAGAGTCACTGCAAAGATGCCATTTGGCTTAATGTTTGGAGCCAATCATCAAAAGAAGGTACATCCAGAGTCCTCCATCTCCTAGGAATGAGTCACTTGGCTGCAATAGAGGTGGCCAAGCCCCAATGAAGTAAGTGGGAAGGGCATGTACTCTGTTGTGAGGTGGCTCCTAGGAGAACAAAGGGCTCCTCAAGTATAACATTTTAAGGGGACATTTTTTTGACAAAGTATTGTGACTTTCTCCCAAAAAGGTCATAGCAGAGGTCAGGACCAAAGGACATATGATAGCGAGCCAGTGTGTTTGTCACTTCTCCATCATTTATCATTAAGGAAGACCCCCATCTGCTGCAGGTAGAGAGGAGTTCTGTACCAATAATGCAATATTTTTAATTGTATGAGTTGAGCCCTAATGTCTCTACATGCCTCGCAGGCCCTGCACCAGCAGTCTTTCCATTGTTGATCAGATATTGATATATTCAGCTCATTCTCCCATTTGGTTCTGCAACTCTTAGTGGATGAGGGTCCCAAGTCTCACAGGCATCTATATATGGTATCTGCCCTACCTCGCTGTAATTTTAACCAAGAGATGATAATGTAGCCCTGTGAAGCTGTTAGGTTAAACGTGTTAGATCATAAATTATGGGTGAGCACAGCCCTAATTTGAAGATAACACCAAAAATCCCTACGAAGTAAGTTATAGCTTTTTTATAAGATCTTGAAATGGCAGATTAATGTTTTGGCCTAATACATAAATGTCTTGTGAATGCCCACCTGTATCCAGGAGGGCCAGCAAAGAGGTTTATGGTCCACAGTGAGCATGGGGTTGTCCCAAAGTGGTGTATGAGAGATGGGTATTTGAAGGATTTGAATGGGACTTTCTAATCTTCCACCTATAGCGCACTGAGATGTGAATTGTGGAGTATCTGGAGTCATTTTGGTGGATTGATGTAGCGAATTTGCCATGGGGTCTGAGCATTCACAAAAAGGCCCTCTATTTCCACCCATTGGGGTGAGATAAAGTCTTGGTGACATACCATTTGGTAGCTTTGGCACTTATGAATGCTATGTGGTATTGTGTAATGTTCAGGATGCCCCAGACTCCTTTTTTCCAGTGCTTTCTATGTTTGGTTTTGTTAAGTTTTGGCAGTTTTCCATACAAGAGGAACTGTCCCATTAGTTTGGCTGTACCATTAATCTAGAATGTGGAGGGGTACGTGTGCAAGGAGATGAAGCACTGTGAGTGTCAACATCATTTTTATTGCTGCAATTTTTCCAGTCAGAGGAAGATGTACGGCATTCCACCCATCTATGTCTTCCTTAAGAGCAGTCAGTAACAGGGTAAAGTTAAGTTTGCAGGTGTCCGCAAGGGTGGGTGTTATGCGGCTGCCCAGATATGTGAATCCATTGTTTGCCCACTTCCAGCTTGTATGTTGGAATAATGAATAGTGGATAGTGAGGCTTAACAAAGGGGAGAGGAGGTGGGCAGAGGATGACAGTCGAAAAACAGAGATACTGAATGAATACTTTTGTTCAGTATTCACAAAAGAAGAAGACGGGGAGGTACCTAAACCAAGCAATAAAAGCACTTTGGACAGGGGGGTCAATAAAAGTCCATTCACAGAAGAAAGGGTCCTGAGAGAACTCCTAAATCTCAGGGTGGACAAAGCAATGGGGTCTGATGGGATTCACCCCAGAATTCTAAAAGAACTAAGGAGAGACCTA
Organism: Neoceratodus forsteri; assembly: GCA_016271365.2. Classification (NCBI taxonomy): domain Eukaryota; kingdom Metazoa; phylum Chordata; order Ceratodontiformes; family Ceratodontidae; genus Neoceratodus; species Neoceratodus forsteri. Next base: position 1,432,961,316 of record CM028131.1, on the reverse strand, counting down.
GTGACATCACTGACTACCTGTTTTAAAAAATCATTGGAGGATGGTGTGGTACCTAAGGATTGGAGGAGGGCAGATGATGATTCCTCTTCACAAAAGTGGGAGCAAGGCAGAGGCAGGGAACTACAGACCTGTTAGTTTAACCTCAGTGGTAGGGAAAATGATGGAATCACTTCTAAAAGAAAGAATTATTCAGTATCTAGAGGCCAGTGGGGCACAGGATATGGGATTCACAGCGGGAAGGTCATGTCAGATGAATCTAATAGATTTCTTTGACTGGGTGACCAAAATAGTAGACCATGAAGGAACTGTAGATATGGCCTACCTAGACTTTAGCAAGGCATTTGACACAGTCCCACACAAAAGATTAATAAACAAGTTAGCCACCTTGGGAGTGGGTCCCAGGGTGATAGCCTGGGTAACAAACTGGCTGACCAACAGGACACAGAGGGTAATAATAAACAGAGTATACTCTGAAGAAAGGGGGGTTACTAGTGGGGTACCACAAGGTTCAGTACTGGGACTGGTCCTCTTTAATGTCTTTATAGGAGACATTGCAGAGGGGCTTGAAGGAAAAGTATGCCTCTTTGTAGACGATACAAAAATCTGCAACAGGGTTGATACACAAGGGGGGGTGGAAAGGATGACAAGGGACTTGGCAAGATTGGAGGAATGGTCAAATGTATGGCAGCTTAGATTCAATGCTAAGAAGTGCAAGGTAATGCACCTGGGAGACAAAAACTCAGGGGAAGAGTACACAATGGGGGGCACTAACAACAACAAAAATGAAAAGAGATCTCAGGGTAGTTATATCAGATGACCTTAAGGTAGGCAAATAATGTGAGAAGGCAGTAACGAGGGCTGGAGGGATATTGGGATGCATAGGGAGAGGCATCACCAGTAGAAAACAAGAAGTTGCTATCCCTCTGTACAGACAGTTAGTGAGACCCCATTTGGAGTACTGCATGTAGTTCTGGAGACCCCATTTCTGCAAGGACATAGACAGGATGGAGGCGGTCCAGAGGAGGGCACCTAAAATTATGCAGGGTCTGCAACAGAAGCCATATGAAGACAGACTGAAAGAGCTTATAATGTATACCCTTGAGGAAAGGAGGGAGAAAGGGGAAATGATAGAAACTTTCAAGTACCTCAAGGGAATCAAGAAAGTCCAAGACGAGAGCATCTTTGAGAGAAAGAGATGTGCAAGAACAAGGGGGCACAGTATGAAGATAGAGGGGGGACAACTCAGGGGCAATGTCAGAAAGTATTTTTTCATGGAGAGGATGGTGAATGCATGGAACCACCTTTCTGAGGGGGTCGTGGGGTCAAAAACAGTAGGGGAATTCAAGAATGTATGGGGAAGATATAAGGCAATTATAGTGAAGGGTAGGAGGAAGTATGCTTTTGGCTAACTAGAATCTGCAGCTTATCCAATAGAAAAATACAAATCCAGGCACTCACTACCACAAATAAAGCTGCCAACCATGAGAGGAAAACATTAAAAAATGTATTTAAACACCTGACGTGTTTCTGGTCCACTGGACCCTTTTTCAAAAGCTAACTTATTCAGAAAAACATAAAAACATTTATAGCAAGTCATAAGTAACATCAAAACCACATCAATTGAAACACACCAATAGATACATACTAGTAATAAAATAAAATGAGCAAGTAATTAAAATTGCTTCATGGCAATCAATAATACCATGGAACAAACGTGCAAATGATAATAAAATCCCTTGTACAAATAGCAACTGAGTCAATAAAAAAGGAGTTTCCCTTTACAAATGTCCAAATGGTAATAAATACAAAAATTAATATTCCTTAGTGGCTTTAATTATAACATCATATTTCCTCTAAAGTTAGTATGCTTTATATCATTTGATATGTTATTTATTTTCTGTCTGCTTTTTTGTTAATATGTATTTTCCCTCTTTCCCTCTCCCCCCTTCAGCGTTTTATTTCCTTTTTATTTTGATTATGTCTCGTGTGCAGTGTTATGGCCTGCTAATTACTGCATTTATATATATATTTTTTACTGACTGAGTTATTTGTACAAGTGATCTTTGACTTTTTGTATTTATTACCATTTGCACATTTGTAAAGGGAAACTCCTTTTTTATTGACTCGGTTACTATCTGTATTAAATATTTTGGCCCCTCTGAATCTATTATCATTTGCACATTTGTTCCATGGTATTATTTATTGACATGAAGCAATTTTAATTAACTGCTCATTTTATTTTATTACTAGTTTGTATCTATTGGTGTGTTTCAATTGATGTGGTTATGTCATCCCTTACAGACTTGCTGTAAATGTTTTTATGTTTTTCTGAATACGTTAGCCTTTGAAAAGGGGTCCAGCAGACCAGAAACACGTCAGGTGTTGAAATAAATGTTTTAATGTTTTCCTCTTGTGTTTGGCAGCTTTATTTGTGATGGTGAGTGCCTGTATTTGTGTTTTCACATTTTGTTTTTTCCATGGCACCCCATCCTTGTGCGGGCTCCTTTCTGTTTGTAGTTTGTTCTTTGGAGCCTTTTCACATGGGTTACAGGTTATTTTAGCCTGTTTAAAACCACAGCTTTTTCCACCTTTTGTACTGTCTGATTTTTGAAGAAACTGGAGAGTAGGAAGTTAATCAGCCTGTCGGTATTGTGGATGATCTACTCCATGCAGCTGGTGCTTCAAATCCTTTTCTTCTGCACAAAAAGAGATATACAGAAAAGTGGAAAAACTTACATTACAGCTTCAGAGGATATATTGGACTAAAACAAATATGGAGGCATATACTCAGGTGAAGCAAATCCCGAGAGGTTTACAAATCGATTTAAAACCAGCATTTAGTCAAGATAATGTTAGATTTATGCAAGAATGGAAAACATTTTATCAGAAGCAAGTCTTAAACTTATTGATTTAATTAAGAGATTTTTAAAGGAGCAAGAGTGCAGTATTAAAGAAAATCTTAAAAAACATGAAGCAGAGGTTTTACAGTTATGCCACAATACTACTCATGAGCTGGACAATTTGAACAATAGATTGAAAACCATGATACAGAAACTAGATGCTGACTTAAAAAAGAATAAAACAGACAAAATTTATGAGAGATAAAGGGTATTATGAAACAGGGCATGCCAACACGTGGAAATTAAAAAACAAAAAACGGAAGGGTATTTTAAAGAAGAAGGTCTTGTTTGATCTTAGCACAGATGTCAGTGAAACAGAAAGTGAGGATGGTGCCCCTAAAACTTGAGATCCTTTTTGGAAAAAAGAAAGGACCAACAGTGTATGCAAGGACAACAAGGAATGCACCAACAATATCGAGGCCCTCCTCCTCACGTGATGGAACATTACCCCCCCAGCCATCAGTTTTTTCAGCCATGTTGGAGTCCCAGATTGAACTATCAAGGAGGGGACAATTTCAATGTGGCAAGAGGAAGAGAAAGAGAACATGCAGGGCGCAAGAGGGGAGACGTCAGTTATTACTGAGGCCCACACCAGAGACTATACAAACAGAGACCTTATCGGGGAGGGAGGAGGAGGTGAGTGATTTCATTTTTCCAAACAAGCCTGTTACTCAAATGAATGTTATTAACTTATCAAATTGTGCCCTATCTGATGCAAAATTTACTTAATTAAGTAACGGTTTGAACTATGTTCCCACTGCACATATTGATAAAGTCCAGACATTGTTAGATGTTAGTCTTTTGTGTAGAAAACTGAATCTGCAAGCCTGTTTTGGTGAAAAACAAGATAATATATCTGCTGCAAATTTAGATGAATGTTGACCTAACTCAACATATTGTCCCCCCCCCCAACCTGCACAGCTGTTAATGTTTTTCCATCAGCTTGTGGAGAGAGATTTGGACTTTTTGTTTGACAATCTACCTCACTACAATTTTGACAATTTAACAACCAGTGAGAGGAATGCACTTCAAATGTTACAGCAAGAATCTACAATTGTTATAAAACAAGCAGATATGGGAGGGGCTGTGGTTGTCATGAATAAATGTGATTACTTAAAGGAAGCATTAAGACAGTTGGATGATGTGACTTTCTATGAAAAACGGGATTATAACCCAATATGAGAATATAAAAGTATTATGGATGAAAAGGAAAATACAGCATACATGGAGAGTCACATCTCCAAACATGTCAAAGATTTTCTAATTAGAGATTCCCCCTTAATGGCAACCCTTTACCTACTACCCAAGGTGCATAAATGTTTAGATAATCCCCTTGGTCATCGTATTAATAATGGAGTGGAATCTTTAACTGAGCTGTTATCCTGTTATTTGGATTCCTTTTTGCGAGTATATGTAGAAAATTTACCTTGGTACATAAGGGATACCAAAGATATATGACACCTTTTGAATTCTTTGAATATTGTAGGGGATTTTCTCCTTGTAACACTGGACATTGAATCATTATATTCTATTGTATCTCATGATGGAGAATTAGATGCTATGGCATTTTTTCTTAATAATGACCAGTGATATGATGGATCACCAGTGGATTTTTTTGTTGAAATTGATGGATTGTGTTTTGACTTTCAATGTTTTTTGTTCAATCAAGTTCTGTATAAGCAAATCAAAGGGATGGCTATGGGGGCCACATGTGCCCCCTCTATAGCAAACCTTTATGTAGGTTTATGGGAAAAGCATTTTATTTATGATCCATCTTTGAATCATTTCTATGACAATATTATTATGTGGAGACGCTATATAGACAATGTTATTTTGTTATGGAATGGCTCCGTAGCTGATTTTCAAGATTTTTTTACTTATCTCCACTCCACTAATGAACATTTACATTTTTCATATCATATGGTAGATGAACAGTTCCCATATTTAGATCTTTTAATAAAAAAGGCATCAAATGGGGTACTTGATACAGATATTTATCAAAAACAAGTAGATGGCAATGCTGTCCTTATGGACTCGAATTGCCATCCAACACACTCAATAGCAAATATTCCTAAAGGAGAACTTTTATGAATGAAAAGGAACTGTAGTACTGTAGAAAGTTTCAAAAGAAAATGTGGATATTTTGGAGGGTAGATTTCAAGAGAGGGGTTACAGTAGAAAAAATATTTTAAAAGCAAGAAATGCAATGGAAGCAGTACATAGAAGTACACTGCTAAAATCATCAAATGCAAGAAATACTAATAGTGTACAGATGAATGTTGTTACAACTTTTTCAGTACATGCAGATTTGTTTTCAAATATTGTTAGGAGACATTGGGGAGTTTTGTCAGCAGAGAAGAATTTAGAAATAACAGCTACATCACAACCGAGAATAACATATAGGAAAACTAGAAGCCTCAAGGACAGTTTAGTCCACAGTCATTTGTGGACAAAAAAAGATAAACAGACTTGGCTACCTAAACCGCTGGGTTGTTTTAAATGCAATAATTGTATTTATTGTGAGGTTACTGATAATGGCAAGGTTTTTTCAACCATTCATAATAAAAAAGGAATTTGTCATTAGACAAATGACATCTTACAACACCAGCACTGTGATGTATTTAGCAACTTGTTTCTGTCAGGCTTTTTATGTGGGGAAAACTGAAAGAAGTTTTATGGTTAGACTAGGTGAGCACCAAAGAGTGATCCTTGGGGGGGGGGATCTTTTGTATGCCACAGCAACACATGTTTTAGATAACAAAAATAATATTTTGGATCATAAATTCAGGTATATAGCTATAGACAGAGTTTGCCAAAGACCTAAAGATGGGAATTACAGAAATTTAATTCTGAAAAGGGAAACTTTTTGGATTTTAGAATTAAAAGTAACAAAGTACCCAGGTCTTGATGGCAGTTTTGATTTAAAGCCATTTTTGGAAGAAATACGTTAATATTCCTTAGTGGCTTTAACTATAGCATTATAGTTCCTTTAAAATTAGTATGCTTTATATCATTTAATTTGTTATTTACTTTGTGTCTGCTTTTTTATTACTATGTATTTCCCCTCTTTCCCTCTCCCCTTCAGCATTTTATTTCCTTTTTCTTTTGATTATGTCTACTTGTGTGCAATGTTATGTTCTGCCAATTGTTGCATTTATACATATATTTTTTACTGACTGAGTTATTTGTACAAATGATCTTTGTCTTTTTGTATTTATTACCATTTGCACATTTGTAAAGGGAAACCCCTTTTTTATTGACTCAGTTACTATTTGTACTAATGATTTTTGCCCCTCTGAATCTATTATCATTTGCACATTTGTTCCATGGCATTATTGCTTGCCAGGAAGCAATTTTAATTACTTTCTCATTTTATTTTATTGTTAGTATGTATCTATTGGTGTGTTTCAATTGATGTGGTTATGATGTCACTTATAGATTTGCTATAAATGTTTTTTCTGTTTTTCTGAATAAGTTAGCCTTTGAAGAAGGGTCCAGTGGTCCAGAAACATGTCAGGTGTTTAAATAAATGTTTTAGTGTTTTCCTCTCATGGTTGGCAGCTTTATTTGTGGTGGTGAGTGCCTGGATTTGTGTTTTCACATTCTGTTTTTTCCATGGCACCCATCATTGTGTGAGCTCCTTTGTGTTTGCAGCTTATCCAATACTTAGGGAATGGGCAGACTAGGTGGGCCAAGCAGTCTGTATCTGCCATCAAAGTTTATGTTTCTATGGAGCAGTGCAATGGTGATCGAGAGCCAGTACCTCAGACTTATCATGGTTGACTTTGAGCCCCAAGTAAGCCATGAAAGAGTTCAGGATATGGTCTAACTGGTTTACGTCCTTAGAGGCATCACTTAGTAAAATCAGGAGGTTGTCCTTGTAAGATAACATATTATATTCCTTGGTAGCCAACTAAATCCTCTTTACTTTCAGGCTGGCCCATTTAGTTATTGAAAGAGGTTAAATGGCTAAAAGAAATAACAGAGGGGAAAGTGGACAGCCTTGGCGGGTACCATGGGCTAGTGGAAAGGCTTTGGAAATGTGGTTGCTGATGAGAACCTTAACCACTGGTGTGGCATAGAAGGGGTCTGGACACAATTCAAAAAACATGGCCCATCCCTGTTTAGTGCATGACAGCAAACAGATAGTCCCATTCTACAGAATCAAATGGTTTTTCAAAGTCAATCATCAATGACACAGCAGGAGTGTGGAGATGTTTTGCCACACTTTTTAGATTTAATAAATTTCTCAGATGGTCTGAGCTGAGTCTCCCCCTTAGAACTCAAACTTGCCAGGGGTGGATAATCTGTGGGAGAACTCTTTCCAGCCAGCTTGCCTGAACTTTTGCCAATATCTTGGCATCAGTGCCAATCAGGGAGATGGTCCTGTAGCTGCCAGGAAGGAGTGGGTCTTTATCCTTCTTTGGCAAAATCATAATGATGGCCTGTCTCATTTTGGGAGTGGCAGGAGTGTATGGGTAAAGGAGTGTGTGTATATCTGTAAGAGTAGGGGTGTCAGCTCATCGTGACAAGCCTGATAGAGGTCTATGGGAAATCCATCACTCCCAAGGGATTTGTTTTTATTCATAGATAGAATGGCTTTCTTAATCTCTTTCTTAGTAAGAGGATTATCCAGTTCTTGTGTTTGCTCAGGACAAAGTTTTGGGAGGTTAAGGGATTTAAGAAATAGAGCGGCTTGTTTAATGCTGGGGGGAGTGACTGAGTACAGCTTAGAGTGGAAACTAGATATAATGTTAGAAATATCTTTCTAGGATGTTTTTACTTTTCCATGTGCGTCCTGCAAACCAGGTATATGTCTTTCAGCTCTGAGTTTGCGGAGCCTGTATGACAATACCTTGCTGGCTTTCTCACCCAATCCAAGCATGTGTGCTGCAATCTTAATATAGTGAGTTCAGCTTTCCTAGCATAGTGGACATTTCATTTTGCTCAAACTTCGAGCATCTCATAAGGATCTGGCAGGGGTCAGCTTTGTGTTTTATTTCTAGAGTTTTCAGCTGAGAGTCTAAGTTTTTCATATCAAGTTCTCTGTTGCATCTTCTATGAATAGCATAGCCAATTATTGTGTCCCTTAGGTAGGTTTTGAGAGCCCCCATAGTGTACCATCAGATACACTATGGTCATCATTATTGGCTATATAATTAATGGGTCTTCCTTTTAACCGAAGGAAAACCATGCCATAGTTTGCCATAATAAAGGAGTGTTTATTATGGCAAACATGTGCATGGTTTCTTCTCAGTCTGTCCATGTGCCCACCGCAGCTTTCCTGCCTGAACCACTGATCGCCTCCTCTTCTACAAGAGACAGAACAGCCACTACAGACACAGCGGTAAGTCACCATGAACAAAATTTAAAAAAAAGTTTGCCTGCCAGCAGGAAAGAATCACAGAACAGATTTAAATAAATAAATAAAAATTGTAATGGACCGTGAGCTTGAACCAAAGCTGACCACAGCCACACAGGAGTCAGGGACGTTGTTTCGATTTTTATTTTATATAACTGCTGTGGTCAAAAAGGAAGACCCAGCAATTATATAAAATTAAATATGGGGTGTTGTGTGTAAACTTGAAGTTTACACACACCCTCAGGGTTAGATGTTTTTTATAAACCCCTCGAGCTTCACTCTCAGGGTTTATGTACCATTTAACCCCTCGGATGTGTGTAAACTTCTCATTACACACAGCACCCCATATTTTATTCTACTTATATTCCTGTGTTTCTTGTGACCACAAAATGATTTCTGGGTCTTTTAGAAGAAGAGTGTCTAACCTCAATGCTGAAGACCTCATGGAAGGAGGACCCCGTAAGATCTGTAAGGTAATGGAGTATGGTAAGATATGGCCATGGGGTGTATGTTGCTGTCTAGTGTGGGAGGAGTCATCTGGGGGTTGGTAAGTCAGAGATCTATGTGGTTTTGGAAGTGATGAACAACCTAGAGACATGTATTGTCTCTGACAGTTGGTCTGACAAGTCTCCAGATGTCACTAAGGGAATGTTCCTTGATTAAGTGGGTAAAGGCTGTGGCTGTTTTAGGGTGTGTCTCTTGGAGACTATATGATCTGTCTAAAGAGTATCCAGGGTGAGATTAAGATCACCACCCACTACCATTGAGATTTGGGGGGTATTAAAGGATGCCTACTCATCTGACAACTGACAAAAGAACTTGGGGTCATCTATGTTTGGGACATATATGTTGGGCAATATAAGGGGTCCCTCTGAGGTAGACATTTTTGCCATAGCCCATCTACTCTCCCTATCTACTCTCCTTATCTGCAAAAAGGGATTGGCATCTCCATTTTACAGACATATGTAGAAATATGGGGACTCCCCATTTCATTGAAGTATAAGAGCTATGAACCTACATACCCACCTATTCTTTTTGTAGTTTGCAAGCCTCATCTTGTAACAACTTCATCTCCTTCAGAAAGGCCACCTTGGTGTGCAATTTCTTTAGGTGGGTTGAAACTTGTTTCCATTTTATAGAGAGAGTTAAGCCCTTCTGAAATTACAGGAGGTGAAAATAATGCCATCCATCTCACATAAGAAAGTTTAATACTAAAACCCAGGTCTGACCGAATATGGAGTGGCTGTTACACCAAGACAGTTTGCTCCATGGAGGCTCATTTTGTCATATCTCACTTTGAAGATAATCAGCAGTGTGTATCGTAACAGTAACTTTAAGATAAACCAGCCCAACAGGGGCCATATCTTTAACTGGTATAACCCAGATGTCATGAAATAGTGCATGAAACAGATCATTGTCCAAAAATCCACTTTTAGACTATGCATCCAGTTCTGCAGTGTCTTATCTAGGGACCAAGCAGAGATACAAGTCCAGTATGTGGGATCACCCTCTCCCAAACCTTCCATCTGCTACACTAACTTGTTCAACATTAAGTGACATAAGGATTGTTTGAACCTAAAAGAAGAGGATAATTACAGTAGGTGTCAACCAGAATCCAACCTTTTCATTTTCCCAGAGAAATTGCCTAGCAATGCCTTTCCCCAGGGGCACCTTGCTATGGTCAGAAGGGTCTTGTAGATGAGAATGTGGGTCCATATTCCCCATTTTATTTCACATAATTCAATAAATGAATTTGCTTATATGCAACTTTAAAAAAAGCATTGATACGGTGTCCCACTGGGAGTTTAGCATCTATGTTTGATGTCTACCCTGACATCAGCTGATAGTCTGACGCCAATATTCATTTCACAGGGGGTGTTGGGGGACCTATTTCCTACAACCAGTAGGGTACTACACAACATATTGATGCACTTCTGTACTACAGCATCTGCTGACCTGGGGGCCTGTTTATAAGTCCTGCCTGGTTGCAGGATGCCCATCTGACCATGGGTGGAATGATTTAAGTAAATATTGGGCCCTGTGTCAGTAGCACTAGTGATGCAAACAGCTTAGGGAGGGAGGTCAAGCTAATGTGACTTTGTACGTGATAATTTTGTGAGACATGTCAGGTAGATGGGTGCCACCTTCTGCTGCTATACCATAGTGGTATGTCAATGAAGCCATTTTCTATACGTAACTGGCTAATTTTCCCCATTTACTGCCTTTACCCTGATGCCATGGAAACCCTCTCAGTGAGGTAATTTGCACACCCAATGTAGTGGAGGTGGTGCACCCCCCCATTCATAGCCCAGTTCAAATATTAAAACCTATATCATGTTACCATTGTTCAGAGATCTTTAACGCTGAACTAAAATATATCTTAATTTAAGCAAATGAGTCAGTGCATCAAGGCCTATAGCAAGGCTAACAGGATGCTGGAATGTGTCGGGAGGGGTACTGATAGCAGAAGAAAAGAGGTAATACTTTCCCTCTACAAATCACAGGTGAGGCCTCACCTATACTACTGTGCCCAGTTCTGGAGTCCTCACTTCTGAAAGGATAAGGATTGATTCAGGGCCAGCAGAGCAGATCCTATGAAGAGCACTTCAAGGTACAAAATATGTACTTGCCAGAGACCATAAGGGAGAGGAAAGATATGACATTCCTTAAAGAAATTAACAAAGTGAACTGTGGGGAAATACAGTATATGCCGCTTGTAATGGACTGATTTGACAGACAGCATTCTGTCCATTACATGCAGTATCCATTACAAAAACAAAACAAAAAAAACAAGCGAGCGAATGGGAGAGTGGTGAGCATTATTCACCAGAAGTGATTTACTGCTCCTTCCAGTCAGTTGCAGTGTGCAAAAAAAGAGGTTGTGCTGTACTGTACTTGTCTACTGCTCCTTTGGGATAGTAGTTTGGCGCTTCTTCCTGATTGTGTAGCGATGCCAGATGGTCTCCACATTCGCAACCTGATCCCACTGGAGGGTAATGTCGTCTCTCTGCTCAACGGCCCTACAGAGAGTCAGGAGAGCATTCCTTACGTCCGCCGGTGTTACCGGCACCTCATTTACCCTGTCCTCTTCCTGTGAGGTTTCCTCTTCCTCCTTGTCATTTCGTACATCCTGTGATTGGGTGACCGCTTCTGCAAGGTTGAAATGTGTAAGACATGTTTACTTACCAAAAGTATTCTTGGGGGCACTTATTCTGCAGAAGTACAGCACGAAACCAAGAACAGTGCTTACTACCTACACTACCAGAGGCAGCAAAAATTAGGTGAATCACAAATGAGTTAAAGAAGCCAGTAAGACAGCTGGCAGGCAGCTGACCATCATTGATTTGCATACTGTAGCAAACTAGTGTTTTTTTACGAACTGGTGGCCGTTACTGCAGGAACTTAAGGTCTGCTTTAACGGACAATTTTAACACTGCAACTATAGCAAGTGGCAGTTGGCAATGGCAAGACGACCGTTAGAAGTGGAAGTCCATTATAACCGGAGCCGATATAAGTGGCGCATACTGTATTTAGCCTGAATATCAATTCGCAGTCATGTGGACATTAATGGAAATTAACAGGAGAAATGTTCAGGAGGGATGCGAAAAAGTACTACTTTACAGAAAGGATGGTGGAACCCTGAAACAGTCGGTTGGCTGAGGTAGTGGATGTGAAAATGGTCAGTGGATTCAAGCAGATTTGGGACATAATGAAGGGAATAATGGTTACTGGGGGCAACAGGACCAGGGAGGAGAATAGAGGAATGACAGGTAGGGTTAGTATCCTGGAGGAACAGTAGGTTCCAGGGAGTCTATGTTTCTATCGTTGGTGTTATGAAATGAGTGGTTAGGACTTTAACTGACTGTGTCTTCAGCACCCATTAACCATACTAGGCAATCTCTTGCAGCAGGATCAAGAAATCCTCCTCGCTCATGGCATTTACACTAAGAAATATTGGTACAGCATATAGTTATGTATAAAGAGTGGGCGGAAGGAAAAAAAATGAAACCTAAAATGGCCTCCTATACATCTGAAATGGTACCTTAAAATGGCAATAAAAGTGTTACAGTGCTCCACAGCACCAACATATTAAGGCCTAGACTTGGCCCCTATAAAAGGCCCAGTGTTGCTGGCTGAAATTGATCAGTAGTATTCAGTGGTCCTGTACTGATTGGCAGCATAACAGACTACAACCATAGTTCAAATCGGCAAGAGGGTGCTATCATCTATTACCCTGGAGGTCATCTTGGTTGTTGGCAACACCAAGGCTGCTGCTGCTGTGTAGGAGTGAGTACTCAGATCTTGGGGGCCTTTTGTAGCACTAGGCAGGAGCTGGGTAGGTTCCAGAGGGAGACTTGTGCCTTAGAAGGTGAAGTTGCTATATGAGAGAGGTTTGTGGTGAATATAGGTTGTGGCTTAGGTTTAGTCACTTTGTGAGAGGCCTGCTGGTGGAGAGGCAAGTATTGACTGCCAATGGGTTCAGCATCAGAGCTGTCAGGAGAGACCTCTTGATCTCTACTTTGACTGCAGCTTCTGGGAAGCTGTACTGGAGAGCAAGAATTGCAGCCTGCTGTACTCCTTCATTTCATTCATTCATTTCTCCTCATGTCCTCCTCTCCCAACCCCCTTGCTTACTCTTCCCAGCCCACCCTTCCACATCCTTTCCTATACACTGTGCCCTGTTTGTCTTGACAAAGCCTGCTGGCCGATATCAATGTATTGTATGCACTTTCCTGTGCCTGAAACTGATTACCATAATGTGTCTCTGTAGTTTTACATTGACTGTCCATTATGATTTTGTGTCCATTATGAGTTTTGTACCTCCTATTTACACTTTATTATACCGTACTTTACTGTCCTGTTGAATCTGTTGTCCTTTCTACTGATGTGGAACCTTTGTAAAAGAGCTCTTGGCTCAAAGGTATATGTAATCTGAGACTTAAATAAATAAAATAAATAAATAAATTTATTTTGTGGCATCACGGGTGCTTCTTCTAGATCTAGATATCCACAGGTCATCCACTGTTGGTTGTGTCTGTCATGGGGTACAGACAGTTAAGTAGTGCACCCAGTTTTCAGGTTGGGTGTGGTATCCATATCTTTACCCCCTCTGTGTCAGCTTTGGTCTGGGAGCTGAACAGCTGGCCAGGAGCAGTAGATGAATTCTTTAGCTGCTTCTGGGTCAGTAAATAAATGATGGCTCCTATTCCTTGTAATCCATAATGTGGCAGGATATCTTAAACTGTATGGAACCTGAAGGTCCATCAACACACGGTAGACATGGATGAATTCCTGCCGCCACTCTTTAAGGGCCAGGAAGTAGTTGGGAAAAACTTGAATCCGGTGTCCCTGCCATGTAAGATGGCCCCATTCATCAGATAGTTACATTATTCTGTCTTTAATAGCAAACCTCAGGAATCTGACCAGTATGGGTTGACGTCATTGTCCTGGCTTGGGAGGAGATCTAACAAATGGGATCTCTTGATTTCCAGTGGAATTGGCCATTGATGTTTCACAATGTTTGGTGAAGTGACTTGTAGAAATACTGTCATGTCATGGCCCTCTGCCCCTTCTGAAAAACCAACCAGTCATAGATTTTTCTTCTGACCTCAGTTTTCCAGATCCTCCACCTTGTCCCATAGCTGGTGGACTACACTGTACTGTTCCCATAGCTGGGCCATGATATGATCTATGGCAGTATCTTGTCTGGGCAGTTGTTATTCTTCTGAGATATCCATTGAGATAATGAGACAATATCTTGTCTGGTTTTAAAGTTCTATTTTTTAAGATCTCTGATATTGTTCAACAACTAAGAAAACATGCTCCATATTTCTTGCTGGCCATCCAGAGCTCTACCCGAGATTGCAAGACAAGTGGTGGTCATGATCCAATGAGGGACTGTTTTCCCTGTGGCTATAGGATGGTGCCAAATGAGGCTTGATCGAGAAGTAAGCTGTTCACTGGAGCTTGATCTAAATAGATTTTCAGGATCTCCTGGTTGAGATGATTTGAAATACCAATTTAGGTTCAATTGAAATTTCATTTAGTGTTAGAATTTTGAAGGATGAAGTGGGGAGTAGAGGGAACTCGAGGAATCAAGCTGCCATTGAGTCAACTTCCAGGCTAAGACCCTCCATAATTTTATTTATTAAAGTTTATGATTACAGGATAAGTTCTATGATATGCAAGCCTCAATAGCAGGATGCACCATGTCAAAAATACAATACATAGACATAGTACATGCCACAGTAAATTATGAAAATGTCCAGTCAAGTAGCAAAACAGTTATAACACATTGAATTTTACAGAATTTTTTGAAAGCCGACATACTGATACAGCTTCTGAGTTACAGTGCTAAGTTATTTCAAACTTGAGGGGGCACCAATGGAAAAATTTGATCTGCCATAAGCAGATGAAAATCTGGGTACCTGGTAATAGCAATGCATCTCGCAAAGCATATCTATGAGAAGGTGCCACTAGGCGGTCAGATGTATATGAAGCAGTTTGGTTATTTATGGCATTGTGGACCAAAGAAAGTCCTTTTAGTTCTCTCTTTGAGGTGGGGGGGGGAGTAACTAGCTTAGTCTCTGAAGTAGACAACAGTGATACGCATCCCATTTTTCCTTTAAAATGAACCACAAGAGTTGGTAATAAACTAAATTTAGTGGCGCTGAAGCAGACTCTGAAACATGACTATAAATCATATCCCTATAATCTAGTATTGGAGGAAATGCTTGCTTGACTAAGGGTTTTCAGTCAATTACATGTATGCAATGCCTGGCTTGTTTTAAACAGCCTAGGTAAGACTGGATTTTGGAAGTAGTGATTTTAATGTGATTTTTGAAAGTGAGGGAATGATCAAAGTAAGCACCAGATAATTAAAGTGGGTGACCCTTTCCAGCTGAGAATTGTTTAAAGTAATAGTGAAAGGGCAGTCTGGGATAGTCGCAAGAGTGCTGAGAGCCAAATTACATAATTTGAATTTTTTTCCCTTTCAAAAACAGACAATTGTATGAAAAACAATCTACCAAATTATTTAAAACTGTGTAGTAATGTTTTGGATAAATTAGCAATTAATTTCTGAACTGAGAAGCAGACTGTATCAACTGCATAAAGATGCACTGCACATCTGTGAATGGCAAAGGGTAGAGAACTGACAAATAAACTGAACAAAATGGGACCAAGGCTAGAACACTGTGGAACCCCTGTAGTGACAGGCAGAGAAGAAGAAAGGTACCCATCCCAGGAAACAGATTAGGATCTCCGCGTAAGTAAGAAGAAGACCAATTAACAACATTTATCAAAAAAAAAAAAGAAGAAGAAAGGTAAGAAAGAAGTAAAGAATGATCAATCAAATCAAAAACTTACATACAGGTATAAGAACACAGAACCCACCGAGCAACTTAAATCCAAGGCACCCAAAGACAAGATCACGAAACTCAATGAGAACAGTTCAGGTGGAAAACTAGGTTGGAAGCCTGATTGGTGAAATTAAAGAATTTGGTACTGTTACAAGTATTCATTTACCTGTGTGAGTACAATTTTCTAGAAGAATTTTAAAATAATGTGCAAAAGAGAGAGGGAATAAATATTTCCTGCCATTGCTTTGGAACCACCTTGGTGGAGAGAGATTATCATGCAATGTTTCCAAGCAGAGGGGAATGAAAGGGTAGAAAAGTATAAGTTAAATAAATAAGTCAAGGATGGAACCAAGGTGTTGCTACTTAGTTTTAACAGAGAATTGTCTACATCGTCAAGGCCCTTCACAGAATCTTCTTTAAAAAGTGTTCAATAAGTTGACAACTTCAACACTTCAACCTTCCTGAAGTGGAAACTAGGTCTTCTAAAAGGACATTTTTCAGAGAACTGGTTAAGGAAAAGGAAGGCTCCAAACCTACTTTGAACAGGAGAGTCAGCAGGGCTTCAGTAGAAAAAAGTTTAACAACTTGCAAATATTAACGTTTGCATAGGAGATAATTCCTAAGGAAAAGAGATTACAAAGCCATCCACCAAACTGAACATGATAAACACCATTATTTTACAGGACTGCTCCTTGAGGCAGCCAGGTTTACTTTAAATTAACATTTCTTAGATTACAGAATAAGAGACATGAAACAGTTCTGGAAATTATGAAACAAATTATACAAGTCAGATGTGTTCAGGTTTTGTTTTTTTTTGGTTTTTAAATAATTTAGCATGATTCCTAAACTGAGAAACAATACATGTGGTGGTGCAAGAACATTTCTCACTCTTACCTTTTTTTTAACAAAAGGAGAGTGCATTTCACAAACTTTTGAATCCTGACAAAAAAAATTCCATGCATCAACATCATAGCATGATAAAAGGGTACCCCAAGTGATTCAGTTTAGGTCACTAATAAAAAACTCAGGATTAACATTTCAGAAACACTGACATTTTAGAGTTTTGGGGGAACATTTTGGAAGCGAAAGATTTAGGTCTCAATTCTCTAAACTCAGTGCAAGCCACACCAAAGATGACTTGCATAAATTGCCTGTGTACCAGGGACCCTGCACCTGATTCTCTGTTGGGTTGGGTCCCTGTGACAAAGTCCCATAGCTTGTGGTAACTGTGGCCAAGTGCCAAACAGACAGAATATCTGGATGGTGTGCTGCAAGTTGCAGGGTGGCCATGAGGCACTCTAGGACATCCCTGGTGGCTTTCAGGCCTCTCACCTCAATCCCTTTGTTATAAATAGTAATATCATCCCTGGTGGTCTAGTGGACCCCCCCAGCCCTGATCTCCCCAAAACAAAACAGATCTCAGTCCTTGGTGATCCAGTGGACCCCCTACCTAATCTCTGCTTTATTAATAATTATCACATCCTTGGTGGTCAAGCAGACCTCCCCAGCTCTGATCCCCTTTCTATACATAGCAATCCCATCCCTGGTGATCTAGTGGATCACTCCAGCCCTGGTCCTCTTCTGAAACAAAATGGATATCAATCCCTAATGGTCTAGCAGAC
Source organism: Neoceratodus forsteri (assembly GCA_016271365.2). Taxonomy (NCBI): domain Eukaryota; kingdom Metazoa; phylum Chordata; order Ceratodontiformes; family Ceratodontidae; genus Neoceratodus; species Neoceratodus forsteri. Next base: position 1,432,944,071 of record CM028131.1, on the reverse strand, counting down.
CCTCTCGATCTGATCCCTGCTTTATTAATAGTTATCATGCCGCCGGTGGTCTAGCAGTCAGCCCAAGCCCTGATCATCTTTCTATATATAGTAATCCCATCTCTGATCTGACTGTATAATATAACTTATAACATTCCCTTGTGGTCCAATGGACCCCACTGCCCCCCAACCCAACTGGCAGTGCCTCACCACCCTGTTCTCCCATTCCATCCCCCAGTTACATAGAAACATAGAAAATTAGAATTTGATGGCAGCTAAAGACCACTTTGCCCACTTAGTCTGCCCATTTCCCTACCTAATGGATAAGCTGCAGATCCTAGTTAACCAACAGCCTACTTCCTCCTACCCCCCACTAGAATTGCCTTATGTCTGTTCCATGCATTCTTGAATTCCCCCACTGTTTTTGACTCCATTTCCTCCTCAGGAAGGCTGCTCCATCCACCCACAACCCTCTCCATGAAAAAATACTTCCTTACATTACCTCTGAGCCTTCCCCCCTTAATGACCGGCACAGCCCTCCTCTCTCCATCATGGCTGGCCACCGACTGAGCTGTCAATGAGCATGTACTGTACTATCAGCTGTTACAGTATGTGTTCATTGACAGCTTAATTAATGGCTGGCTATGGTGGAGAGTGGATGGCTGTGCCAGTCACTAGCTTGGTGATGGGACGGGAAGAGTGGGGTTGTGGGGTGTTGTCTGCCAGAGTGGGGTGGGTGGGGGATCCACTAGATCACCAGGAAATGTTATGTTATAATATACAGGCAGAACAGAGATAGGTAGGCGGGGGGGGGTCTGCTGGACCACCAGAGGTGGGATTACTATTTATAAAAGTGGATCAGGTTTGGGGTAGTCCACTAGACCACCAGGGATGGGATTACTATATATGAAAAGGGGATCAAAGCTTGGGGGTCCACTTCACCACCAGGGATGTGACAGCTATAAATAAAGTGGAGATTGGGGCTGGGAGGGTCTGCTAGACAATCAGAGAATGATATCTGTTTCATTTCAGGGGGATGGGGGATAGGGAGTGAGGACTGTGGCACATGTTCCCTCCCACCCATGGAGGGCTCCAGTGGTGGCACAAGTGCTTCAACCCTCCCAAAGGGCACACTTCTAAGTATCCTTACTGGTCTAAGGGTACTTAGAAATTCAACCACTGGAAGGGATTGAGAATTCTGAATTAGGGAATATGGCAGCTTGCATCTGCTGGAAACTCCATAGCACCATGGCGCAGCCCCTTGTATGTCACAATGATGGCACAAGCCTTCTTTGGCACATGTAACCACAGGCTGCATTTGAGAATCACTCCCAGTGCATCTTTTAGTGCAAGGGTAAGCACCAATTTGAGTCATTCCTTGTGGCTCATAACCCATGCACCATTCAGGGAGCTTTGAAAATCAGGCCCATAAAGTGCAAAATATCATATAATGGCCACTCAAAATGTTACCTAGGCAACCAGATTGCAAAACAGGAACATTAGTAGAAAGAAAAAAGTAAGTCAAGTACGGTAGATACCAAACATATAGGATCAATCTGAGTGAAGTAATTTATAAGTTGATGCAGGCCTAATGGGGGTAATGCTTGTTTTAATTTCAAGCCTGTGCTTCCCTGCCAAGAAGTATTAATTACCAAAATCTTCAGGGAGTTTTTCAGGGTTGTGAGAATTGAAAATTTACTTGCTTTAAATATTGGAGGATAGTCCAGGCAACCCACCAATATTTCTACTCTGATAAATCTACGGAAACAAAAACTAAGTTAATTTGGCCCCCAAAAGTGTAAGACTTGATTATGGAACAGGGAATTGAGGTATGGACAAGTACAACAGCCCCACCTCCAGGCGTTCTCCTATCAGACCTAAAAGTGGAATAGTTTGGCAAGTTTACTTCAATATCAGGAACTAAGGGATCAAATCAGGTCCCAGTTAGGGCTACAACTAAATGTGGAGCAGTAGCTCACCAGGCTAACAAGTGATCCTTCTTTGGTTTAACAAAAAAGGAAAAACCTTTGCACATTTGAGTGATAGAAACTGATTCCATTTGAAATGGGTCGTGGGTTTAGTTCGATGTCTCCAGCAGTTAACAAGAATAAAAAGTTAAAGCAGAAAATAACTGAAACACAGAAGACATTTAAGTCTCTGTGTGGGTCAATGCAACCTTCTGGGCTGCTTAATGACAAGTCACGAAATACTGTATGACAAAAAGAGCTTAATAGTAATTTACACACCTGGTAAAGTTGACTAAGTTAGTGTATATTCATGTTTAGTGGTGTGCGATGTGGCTGAAATTTGCTCCGTGAAGTGATTCTTGGAGTAACGTGGAATCCACGAAGTGCTCCACAATGCTAAGCGGAGTACTTTGCGTCATAATGAGGAATGCAAAGTCCATTGAAACCAATGACTTCACGTTATTCCGCCTTCCCCAAACCACTTCTCCACCAATTTGTTTTTTTACAATATAAGATTGTATTAGTTTTTCCAAGTACAACCAACCAAGGTAAAGACACCCAAGCATTGACCATACAAGTATTCAGGAACACCATAGTTATGTTTGGAACATTCCATAATCCACCAATTTTAAGGCGAAGTGCATTGAAATCAATGTACTTCGCATCACTTCTCCTTATTATTGAGCTCCAAGGTGAATTTTGCAGTGCTTCATGGGATTGAAGGTCACATGGGCTCTAGATTGTTCTGCACAGCCTCAGTTATGTGTAGTGTGTATGTAGTGGAAGATGGAGACATTTTCTTCTTAGACTCTGTGATTCAAATCCTCTAAAAGCTGTTGAAAATGCCTTTTTGAGTCTTTTTTTTTTTGCTCAAAATTTAGTACATCAATTGTAGGAAACCCTCCTGTGCTCATATCATCTCGCATTTATTGTTTGAATGTGGAATTTGAATGTTGATTTAGAACAGTCAGTCTGTGTACTGTGAAGTGTGCTTTGGGGGAGGGGCGTATCTGTGGTGTAGGTAGATTAACTGGGAGAAAAAGGCAGTATTTCTGTTTTGGTTATATTTTTCTTGTATAACTGTGTTAATGTACACACAGTTATATTTTCAGTAATTCTTGACATTTTTTTGCTGATTGTTGTAGTGTAGCAATGTGTCATTTCAGTTTGTTTAAAACATTTGGTTATATTAATAAAGGTTTTCAATTTGCTACGCATCACTTGAAGTGTGTGTGCGATGCGTGCCATTAAATCAGACACCTTTTATTGTGTCACAGAGTAATTGCAGTAGTATGAACCTGCTATCCACTGCACCTGCATGAATTTTTTATACTGTTTGTGGTATCTTTACTGGTAGTGGACTGTTACTGCCATGCACTACCCCCCCAACTGGCAAAAGGTATTCTTGTCCAGATGTGGATTTGTGACTTGTGAGCACTGGTTAGGTGTTGTTATGCCTTTGCATCTGCATATCTTGAGTGTGCAGTGCAATATTAATTTGTTTGTGCATTTGCAGTACACCATTAATTCTGGTAGACTTTGCATTTCTTCCTACACTCTCATTTCACTTCATCAGCACTGGGGAATTTTCTGGACACAAGACAGTAATTTGGAGGATGCACATTAATTCTGGTGACTGTGTGTGACCACTGCACCCATGACTGAGTGTGCCATTAATTCTGGGAGACTTTGCATGTCTTGTTACGCTGTCATTTCACTTTGTCAGCACTGGGTACTTTTCTGGACGCAAGGCAGTAGCATTTTGGGGATGCAAATGAGTTCTAGTGACTGTGTGTGACCACTACGTGCATAACTGAGTGCGCCATTAATTCTGGGAGACTGCACTTTTGTTATGCTCTCATTTCACTTTGTTAGCATTGGGGGAATTTTCTAGACACAAAACAGTAGCATTTTGAGGATGCACATTAATTCTGGTGACTGTGTGTGACCACTGCACACATGACTGAGTGTGCCATTAATTCTGGGAGACTTTGCATTTCTTCTTGTGCTCTCATTTCACTTCATCAGCACTGGAAAGTTTTCCGGACACAAGACAGCAGCATTTTGAGGATGCACATTAATTCTGGTGACAGTGTGTGTGAGGGACTGCCAATATTGTTGTCACTTTGCCTTACTTTGTGTTAAGGCAGAATGACAATGCAAAGTAATAATTACAAGGCAAAGTGAGCCTTTTGTATTTGCCACTCCACATAGCAGAGTGACAATGCGAAGTGCCCACTTCACATTCACTTCGCTGGCAGAATTTAAATTCACTGCATCTCTATCCATGCTACTCTGAATCCTTACTGACTGGGCGAAGCTCACTTGATAAGGTGATAGATGCACATGTAACCTAGGATCAAATTTTGACTCCTGCCTAAGCTCACAGTGCTGTCATATTTATCAGTTGGAATTTTTCCAAATATGTTTATCTTAGTAACAATTGGTAATGAATAATTAACCTTGCAGACTATTTCATGTGGAGATCAGACCTTATGTCATTCTATCAAAGCTTTATTTCACACCTTTTATTCAGCACCTGCCCGAACAGTATGCTGGTTAAGTAATTGTGCTTCTTAGTGGCCCTGAACAGCTCACACCTTGTATGGGTGGGCTCTGGATTGCCATGGGTATACATTAAGACAATAAATAATTACCTTTACCTTGTGAGTGAATTACCACTGTGTTGTGTGTGTACGTACATCTGTGGCACACCAGTCGCTTACAGACTGGGTTACATAAGAAGCAGTACCCTATTTATTTATTATCTAGAAAAGTACCTTTGAGCCTAAGGTGCTTTTATAGAGGTTCCATGTCATAGCAATCACATATGTACAAATTCAAAATACAGAGGTTACATATACACAATCATCAAATGTTCAGTTTACAGTAGGGCAATGTTACAACCAGTAAAAGTATCAAATCAGGAGTACAAAATACTGAGCAGAAAATGTTACAGTAGAACAGGTTCAGTTGGCAAAGTTGTGCAGCTTTGCAGATATAGACAGTTGTTTTGGGGTTAGGATATCACACAGTAGTATAACCAAGACAAGGCCACTTGGCCCAGTTAAGAAAATAAGGCAGTTGGTAATATAGGATGTTTCAGGAAACAACGGTGTGCGTCAGAACTAAAAATAGGTAAGCTATGAAAACACTTATCTAGGTTGCCAGAACATGTTAAAGCATCAGTTCTATTGTCTGAAGTGCTAATAAGAATAGACAGCAGGGAGGCCCATGTTACCAGGGTGAGAAGTGACAAGACGGAGACCCTGAAGCCTATGGGGGTAGTGACTTGAGGGGGAGGTGAACAAAAGTCAAAATGAGGGAGATGGTGAATAAAAGAAAAATGAGAGAGATGGGGAGGGGTCAGGGGAAACAAAAAATAGGGGCGGAGGAGATGGGGCAGAGTGGGTGGAGGGAGAGGGCAAAGGGGTGACCATTGAGAGAGAGGGGGTGGGGGTGGGGTGGGAGGATAGGAGAGTATAGGGAAAGCCAGGGGCAGAGAAGGGGTGGGGTGGGAGGAAGGGGGAACAAAGGGAAGGAAACAGGGAGGAGGAGAGCCAGGGGGGTAGAACAGAAAGTAGGGAGGGGAAAGGAGCAAGATTAGAGGGCCAGTAGGAAGGAGGAAGACTAATAACAGGAGAGTAGATGGAAGGGGGATCAGGTCCCACAATCACAGTTGCTGTTTGAAGCTAGGGCCATATGGAGTTTAGATTTAAAAGGTCCTGTCTTCACTTCTTTTGTAATGCCAATGTCAAACGCATTGAGCCATAGCGGCGCCCGGTACTCATAGGACCTTTGACATTGTGTGATTCAGTGGAAGGGAATGCTTTGGGTCTAATTGTTTATCCCCCTGATGCATCTTGTGGTGTTAGGCTGGTTAAGGAGGCTTTGCAGTCCTGGAATAGTAAGTCCAAGATAGATTTCTTGGCGAGAAGGAAAACTTGATACTGAATGTGGCAATCAAGGTTGAGCCACCCTGTCTGAGAGAATAGCTCACAGGTGTGGGTGAGGAGGGGTACACCTAGGACCAGACAACATGCTTTGTTAAGCACTTTTCTGATATGTTTTAGTGAGGATTGGGAGGCAGCCCCATAGACTGCTAGCCCATAATCGATCAATGAGAGCACTGAGCTGTTTACTGCAATTATTAGTGCTTCAGCAGTAAATCATTGACAGGGAGGAAATGGGAGGGAATTGGCGAGGCTGTTTAGTGCAGGCAAGTGTGTCAGCTACCAGAAATTTACTCCAAAGCTAGCCCTAGATAGTGTACTAGTGTCCAGTCTGTAGTGTCTAGTATGTACAGTAGCCCAAGTGGTCACTGCGCATATTTCTGCAGTTGAGGCATGATTCCTCTCTGCTCAGGATGTTGCCATCTAGTGGTGTGGGCCTTTATGCCCTCTGGTGGTGCCACATGTTGCTTGTATGCTTCATGAACTGTTCTTTTCAACCAGTAGGTTATAGTTGCTTTTGCTGCCCCCATGCCCTTATTATGTCCTTGGGTGATTCCAAACAATCATTAAGGCTTTTTGAAAGTGTTTGTCTTGTCCAGGTGTGTTGATAGCACTCATTTCATGTCCAGTGTGTGAAGTGCTTTTTCTCTGTCATTAGAGCATTGCATGTAAAAAGTTGCAAGTTCTGTTGACTGATTGGTATTGAAAGGAGATGACACTTTGGTTTTGAATGTCTGGACCATTCTTATGTTACCTCATGTGTGTGAACTGAATGAACAGTTCTTTATAGGATAGGGCACCTAGTGACCCTATTCTGCATCCTGAACATATAGCTACACAGAGTAATATATTTAGTCCCATACAGTCCAAGTCTGTGTCCTTAACAGGTTTGAAAGGATGTTCTGTGAGTGTCTTTAGTACAAGCTTTAGGTCCCATGGTGCCACAACTTCCTTTGTGCGTGATTTGATGTTTATTGCTATTTTTAGAAATCTTAATATATCTGGGTGATGTTTGGGGTCTGTACCCCTACAAGGACATTGACTGCTTTGACTGCAGACAGTTGAACCCTCAGCAATGATGGTGATAGCCCTTTTTGCAAACCTTCTTGTCTGAGATGGATATTGTGTCTAGTGCAATGATGTTCAGGTCACACAACTTTGAGAAAATTCTACAGTGTCTGCCAGATAAGTGGATATGGTTGGGTGCCTTCTGGATTGCATCTTGGTATTTATGACTGAGTGGTGATAACCTGCATTTAACAATCTATTCCTTTCAGGAGTCAGGTCATAATCTTCAGGTTTTGAGGGTTGGGATGTCCTACCAGGCCCTGTATAAGTATGTCTGTTCTGAATGGTAGGTGCCACTTGTCTAGCGCCATCAATACCAGGGTAATGAACCAGGCTCATCTTGACCAGTAGAGCACTATCAAGATCATGAGTCTTCTTGATTGGTATACTTTTTTGAGGACTTGTGAAGTCAAGGGAAACAGTGGCAATATATTTGCTCTGTCATGAATCCAAGGAAGGGAGAGGGCATCAATGCCCATAAACTTCTGTTCTTTGATATCTGGAGAAGAATTGGTTGACTTGAGAGTTTTGCTGGTTACCATGTCATCCATAGTTACTGATCCCCAACATTTCTGTATCAGTTGGAATATGTTTGGTGTTGTTGCCACTCTCCTGAATGTATCTGCTGTCTGCTTAGCCAGTCCATTGTAGTGTTCAGTTTTCCTACTAAGTGTATAGTCATGATGGGAGACATGTTGTGCCAATGTCATGATTTTGGATTCACTCTTTAGTAGGTACATACTTCCAATTCCACCTTGCTTTGTGACATAAGCCACTATGACCCATTTGTCTGAGTGGATTAGGATTGATCTCCCTATTGGCTGTGATTTCAATGCCATTATGGCATGATATACTGTTCTTGTCTTGAGGACATTGATGGACATCAAAGCTTCCAAACAGCTTCACATTATTTACACCATTCTGTGTCCCATGGATACTCCCAATACAAATACACTAGCAGCCATACAATATCTATTACCATGTTCTGCTGAATTTTTTGAGGTATGCCTCTTGAAATATTGCCCAGTTCTGTCCACTACTGTAGTGATTTTTATGACTCAGTGGGTCAGACCCACCTCTGTGTGTAGGTTCCCTTCTGTCAATGTACTATACTGCACTGATAACATCTGTAGTGGGCATATGTTCCCTCTTGCCCATGGTACCGGGTCTATGCACAATGCCATGGATCTCAGCACTTGTGCTACCTGTGTCATCATTGCTGATTTTTGTGTGCTTAGTTGTTGGGCTATTATTGTATGTTTTTCATCTCTTTGGAGATGGGTGCACCATTCTCTAAGGGTGTCTATTTCCATCTCCTGGTGTTCAATTCTTTGTGATGGGATATACACACTTTTATTGACTGCTCATCAATGAGAGATCAGGGAATGCAGTACTGTTTTCATGTCTGTCTCACCGCAGATGTGATTTGGTTCTTATTAGCCATTCATCTAGGTATGGGATGATATGTGTGCCTGGTCCCCGTAGACTTGCTGCAATCAGTACTGCTATCTTTGCGAACACTCTTAGTGCAGATGCAAGACTGAATGGTAAGGCCTGATATTTGAAATGTTGCCCCAGTTTGTGGAACCTTAGTAACTTGAAGTGTGTCAGGTATATATGTACATGCAGGTAAGCATCCCCTAGGTCAAAGAATATCAGGTAATCACCTTGTCTGATGACCTCTAGAGTGGATCTTATTCTTTCCATTTTGAGTTTTCAAAAGACCCCACAAACTGACCTAACAATCCTTTTACCCCATTGTTTTACTTAAAAAATATTCACCAAAGAGATGTTCTGAAACTGCTAAAGGTTCTAGTTATCCCCAGAATTGTAGGATCAACAAATAACATAGAATGAAGAATTTTGAAGATTGCATCTGACTGCCTAGCATCACTTGTTACAACATATTTCACCCTCTGCACTACAGATGGCCATATCCCCTCAATTTGGAAAAGTATCATTATAATGCATCTGCACAAAGCTGAGCCCACCTTCAACCCCAACAATTACATACACACCTATCTCAGTTTAATCAACAAGCAATTAACTTTTGGAAAAGCTGGTACATAATCAGTTATTGACACGCTTATTTGACAATATGTTAATCTTTCTGGCACTGTCCATGTTCAGACCCAGCTACTCAACCAGTGCAGCACTGCTGAAGATAATAATCAACCTGTCACTTACAATGGGTGATGGTCACATTGCTCATTCAATGATCATCAGCCTCTCAAAAGTGATTGACACTGTTAGCCATGACATACTAGCCTGCAAGTTACACCAGGTACTGTTAACTCACAATGCAGTCTCCTTGTATAAATGCAATGTGTCAGGAAGGTCCCAAGCAGTAAAGATCAGTGTTTCATTCTACTCTCCCAAATCACTCAACCTTGGTGTCCCTAAAGACTGTTCTTGGACCCTTACTGTTCAAGCTGTGCATCACTGAGATTTCAAACATCTGCAAGGATGATAACACCTACCTGTACATCTATGTCAATGACACAGTGATACACACTAAGGCCAAAACAGTGACAAAACTCAACATCTCCTTTCCAAAAGTTCAGTTTCAATTTTATTTGCTCTGTCAATGACCATTACAAAATAATAAAATACATACATGAATGAACATGCAACTAAAAAGCACATACAGATACAGTATAAACCTTTCAGTGAAAATATAACAAGACCCATGACTGGATATGCATAAATAGAATGCTACTAGAAGAGAACGAAATTAAGAACATGTTTTTCATCAGCAAACCATTGCCGGCCCAGTGGCACTGACGGTTGAGGCACTGGACACTGCACCTCATGTCATGCCAACAACCTGGGTTCAGGAGTAACTACGGTCATCAAGGGTTGGCCAGGGGAGGAGGATTGAGCATCCGTGGGACTGCTGTCCTCCTCTGGGTGAGTGTGATGGGGTACCCACACATATGCTGGCTCCTAGCAATGGCTGGGGGAGAGTGTGAGTCTCAGTGCAAAAGAAGGGGACAGTGTGGGCAGACACCTGATGTGTGATGAGTGGAAGCACTCACTGTAACATCACTAGCATCATTGCACACCCAGGCTGCAGTGGGGAAACTACAGGGACAAATACTGAGCTTCCAGCTCATGATGGTCTGCCCTGTGGTTTTGCATCAGATGCTCCCAGGAGCACCATCTGGTCCTGACCCCTTAGTTTTCCATGGGGGGTCTTTGATGTGACCTTAGAAAGGGTGAGGAGATTGCAGCATGAGCACAGTGCAGGAGCCACCAGGACTGGGCCAGAACAAGGGGAACCATAGAACCACCCCAGGAGGACAAGTAGATTAAAAAAAGCAAACCATTGCTTATCAATTCATTATCCATCACTCCTGCTATGGGACCACAACTGGAAAACATCACTATGTACAGATAACGTGGTGTCTGGCTAGACCAAAAGCTGTCATTTGACATGCATATTATAAGAGGTGTAAGAAGTATGTACTGCAAACATGGGCTACTATATCACAGCTATAGCAGCCTTGATTACAACACTAGAAAACAGATGCCTCACCCTCTGCTTCTACCAGCACTTTAGGGAAGGTTAATGAAAAAGTGGTGGCCATTCAGCTGGAGAGACTTGCCTCTTCCTCCACCTATGAGCCTTACCAGTCAGGGTTTCGAGCAGGACATAGTACAGAGACAGCGCTGGTGAGGGTGTTTAATGATCTCCTGATAGCGAGGGACAGGAGAGACAGGACCATTTTGGTCCTTCTGTACATCTCTGCAGCATTTGACACCATGGACCATGAGGTGTTGCTTGACTGCTTGCGGTATTGGTGTGGCCTGTCTAGTATTGTCATCAACTGGTTCAGGTTATACCTGACAGGCAGAGTGCAGAGGGTGACAATGGGGTTAGCCTCATCTAACCTGAAACCTCTGTGCTGTGGGGTACCGCAAGGTTCGGTCTTGTCACCCTTGTTATTCACTGTGTACTTGCTGCTACTGGGTGACATTATCAGGTGGTACAGGCTGGGTTTTTTACTGCTATGCAGATGACACCCAGCTGTACCTGTCCTGTGCACCCAATACCCGGGTGTCGGACTCTGTATTTAACAACTGACTCAATGAGATCCAGGCTTGGATGACTCAAAATTGGCTTAGGTTCAACCCAGACAAGACAGAGGTACTTGTTGTGGATCCAGTTCATTGCGGTGGAGGGCATTGTGAGGGGTTACCCCCGGACCTTGTGTTAGGGATTTTTCCTCTTACTCCATATAGGCAGGTGAAGGATTTGGGCATGATTCTTGATGACAGTTTGACACTTGATGCTCAGGCATCTGCCATCATCAGGAGTGGATTTTATCATCTAAGGAACATTGCCCAAATTTGAGCCCTGATCCTGCTGGAGGATCTGACCACACTTGTACATGCTTTTGTCACTTCCAGGCTAGACTATTGTAATGCCCTGTACCTAGGTTTATCAGGTGCAACCTCTGCAGACTGCGGCTGGTGCAGAATGTAGCAGCAAGATTACTGACTGGGGTGAGACGAAGTGATCATATCACTCCGGTTCTCCGTGGACTGCACTGGCTGCCAGTCAGGTGGAGGATTGTCTTCAAGGTAGGGCTACTGACCTATAAAGTTCTACATGAAAGGGGACCTGTCTATCTGCAAGATCTTCTTGTCCCCTACCATCTGCCCAAAGCACTCCGTTCTTCAGGGGAGGGAGCTTCCTTGGAGTTCCCAGAGTGAGGCTGCTGCATTCTGGAGATAGGGCGTTTTTGGTGACCACGCCCACTCTGTGGAACTCCTTGCCTGATTATTTAAGGGAGGCCCCCTCAGTAGAAGCTTTTAAGAAAGCATTAACAATTTACCTGTTCCAGCAGGCTTTCAATAACTGATTGGTTTTAATGGGATGGATAGATTATTAGTTTGTGTCTAAACTGCTGCCTTTATATACTTTGTTATTGAACTTTTTGTGCAGCGCTCAGAGTCTACAGAAATGGGCGCTTTATAAATAAAATATCTATCTATCTATCTATCTATCTAATATGGATGCAGAGTTTTAGGTTATCAAATTCCATTGTGATGCACAAAGTGAGGCAGCATTCAAGAGCATGTGAATATATGGCTTACAGTAGGTTGTGACATGATGATCCACTGCTGCTTGATGCATAATAGTTTAAGCAGATTCCCACCTGAAGAGAAGGGAGAGCAAATAGATCTCCAATTTATTAAAGTATTCGTGGTCTATCCTGATTATTGAAACAAATTGTTAACCATTGTACATACATAGGACAGGATTTTCAAAAGGATCCACCCCAGTTGCATCTGCTGCTTTTGTTAAAGCAGAAAAGCATCAGAATCTGTTAGATTATCTATTAGATAACCTAGCAATGTCCCAAATTTGTGTCCAAAAGCAGATTTGTTTACATCCATACTGGATAGAATTACATTCAAACTGTACGCAACGCACAGTTTGTGACTTTATATTGTAAACTAATGCAACATCTGAAAATAGCAGCAGGGATGCCCGGTTGCAAGTAAATGGATGCAGACACAGGCACAACACAAGTCTATGTCTACAACCAACCTTTTTTAAAAATCCTTCCAATTATAGCAACTGATGTTTCTTTTCAGGTACATACTCAACATCACCACAACATGTAAAACTATGATGGAAAAGGCTTCCACCATCACTGTCCTGGCCAGTTGGTATCAGATCACAGATAATATCAAAACCTCCAGAACCATAAAACTCAAAGGGCCATGCACTACTGTCTCACCAGCCCCTGGTACTGCTGATCCTCCCCTCATTAAATAAAGCACTTCCTGTCTTGTTATTCTCTCACAGCATTGATTCCTCCTACTACTCTGCTTACCTCTTCATTCCAAATCACCGTTGTAATCTGCCCTGGTACCTCTACATATAATATTAGTACTGTATTTGCATATGGCTGCATTTTATTCTGTCATTTGTGTTCAATGATAAATTTATTATGTTTAATCTTATCCTGTTCTTTTTGTGCAATGTAACTTCATCCAAACATGTAATTACTGCTATTATGTGCCTAAGGACTCTCTTTATAAAAAGGGATCTGTAGTTAAATGAAGCTATCTTGGTGTGCAAAATTCCAAATAACTAAAAGAAAATAAGAAAAACTTGCAACCACAACACAGCACCCTCTCAGCCATTCTGTAAGCTAAATACTTTTTTACACCTTTGAAAAAAATAACTAAACTTGTTATATGTTGTGTAACTGCACTTGAGTGGTTTCAACCCCTATCTTCTACTGTTATTCCAAGTGTGAAAACACCTGGGGCCATATTTGCAAAATGTTTTACATGCAATGTGGCTGCTCCAGAAACTTTTCAAATACTGTACCTTGCCTGCAGTTAATTGTTATGGATATCACCAGAGTTAACAATTAAGTTTATCTTTACTGTATGTCAAGAGCTTCCCTGATACGCCTAGCCTGGGTTCTGTTTTACTGGAGTTATTTTCAAAGTCTGGACAAATCTGCAGTGTCCGCTTTATGGTAGTTTATATCTAGATTTGGATGAAACATGTTACAGTGACATTACTGTAGATGTAAATATTTGGCCAGGCTAAATGATGTCTGGCATTTCTGTCCAGACATCTGTATCTCCTCTTTTAATGGTGAACATAAGGAAGTTATTGTTTTGAAAATTGAACATAACAATATTGTTTTCTGTCACTTTTTTCAGATAGTGCTTCTCCTTACCATCCATCCCACTCTAGCAGTAACTCAGCTCTGGCTGCTTACTGGCTCTGCCAGCTCTTAATGTGCTGCCCCCATTCAATTCGGCTCATGTGCTCAAAGTGTCCTCTGACCCACTGAGCAGTAACTAAGTGAACAATTTTTTTTTTTTTACTGTGAACTGAAAAACGGATTCTTTGCTCCTACATGAAACAAATCCTCTCCGAGGAAATACAGAAACTTGTGGACTGTGTTTGTGACATAAATAAATGTTTATATATTAAAGGCCAGAAACTTCTAAGCAAAAATCATGGATTATTTTACAATGAACTGAGCATTAACTGAGTATTGATAAATGGCTAAACAAGGAAAATAAAATGTTTTGAATTATTCAGCATTGTATTTTCACATTTTCAATTTTCTAACAAAGTAAACTGAAAAAATCATCTTTTCATGGTTTGGTTACTACGTTTATTTTTTATTATTTAACAAATGACTAAAAACAAAAGTTTAAATATTAACCAGATCTGACTCTACTAGCTGTGAAAATAAGACATAGACTTGCTTATCTGAAAGTGTCTAATTTTTTCAGACCAAGTAATGGGAGTCAGAAAGTACACTACTGACTTTGGATTGACAGAAAATTCACACTAGCCAAACTACATAATCTGAAAAAGAAGGGACAGTATTTGCCCAACTGTGGAACAAACAGTTTACCACCTTGAAAGTTACCACATTACAGTTTTCAATTCCTCAATATAATATTTCAATTTTCAGTTAGACATACCACAACCCGTGCACAGCTGCCGATTTATATATGTCTAAAACTCCAATAAGTTCTAATTTTGTCTGCAGCCCAAGGGTTAATAACCATAATGTCCTGGTGAATCATTAAGCTAAATATAGGATCTTACTTATATGGATATATTTGTGATGTTTAACAGCCATGAAAACTATTTCAGTTGCAGCAGTTGCAGGTGGATTTGAATCAGTGGAGAATACCTTTAAGGGTCCCCCACAACTAGGTCACACATAAAATGGAAATTACTGATTATTTTTGTAATGCTCACCTACTAAAATAAATTGAATAATTGAACTTTAAATGGCTTTGTAAAAGCTGACTAGTATAAATGGTAAAGTGAAGGGCAAAGGTATCTCACAGCTATGATGCAACCCCAGGCCAATGTCCACAATTAAATTTTTGTGAAAAACATGTATAAGTAAAATAACCACCAACCATGGTTTTGAACATGGTATCATCACTAAAGATGTACATTATGCAATATGTCTTACTGCTGTAGAACCTGAATGCAAAGTAATTGCAATTTCTGCAGGCATAATGATTTCTGCAATATTTGTAGACAGATTGTGTTCTGAATAATCTTTAGATGCTAGCAAGATACTTCTGCCACTTCCATTAATAAGTAATTAATTAATAAATAGGTAACAGGCTTATCTCTGGGGCCATACAATAGGATGGCCATAGATTTTACCCCTAATTCAGTTGCTTGGGGGTAATATCCATAACTGATACTGTAGTGCAATATGTGGGGGGGGGGAGGGTGTTGCACTGTTCACGTGCTGTCCTTTAGAGGAGATGTGAAACTGAGGTCATTTTGCCTATCTCTGGTCACGGTCCAGGTGGAAGCTAAAGGTCCTATGGCACTTATTTAAGATTAGTTGAGGAGTTTCCTCTATGCCACAGCCATCATTTCCCTGTTAAAAAATAGGTCAATGTAACTCACTCTCAGGACACACCTGAAATTGATCTGATACAGTTCAGTGTGCCTTTCTTGGTCAAAAGTTACAACTGAATAAAAAAAACTAATAAAAATAATTAATGAGTGTCAAGCATGCACACATACAAATATGTTAAAAGACAACATATGGCAAATCTCATTACAGCCATTAGCCATCTCGAACATTCTTTCTTTTTCAAAGCAGTATATCTACCATTCAGTTCACTTCCTAAAACAATAGACTGCACCAGGAATCCCTGAGTCAACATTTCTCCCAGTATGCCCTGAGCCCACGATCTACATGACAACCATGATGTCTCTGAATGGAGCGCACTGCAGTGTAAGAAGACATGCTGTTTTGTGTATTCCTGGTATAAACAATAGGTTAATAATGAATTAAGCAACTGATATACTTTTTTCAAAATTCATAAATTCTTGAGAGGCAAGTGGAGTGAAGATTCTGGAAATGAATTATAATCTAAATTGCTCCGGATAACGTTTATTTTATGTGATTTGTTTCCATTTAATATTACAAACTGTATATAAAACTCTGTCATTCTAAAAGTTCCACAACATTATGTTTCTCAAATCTTCACTACTCTTTAATGCTATGATCACAATTCATCTTTTATTTAGGCAACTTAATTTACCCTTTTTAGCATGCATTTATTCCAGTGGTAATTCCAGGCTGGAGCTGGAGAAAAGACATCACTAGAAAAAAGTCTATGGTCTCCAAGTTTTGCCCCAGCTGTGACATATATGTGCCAACATAGTCCAGATCAAAATTCTGACTACATGTCCAGTTACAAGGCCTTCATACCCTGCCTGAGCTCCTGACATTGATAATTCCAGAAGCCAACACTGATTTAACATAATGCAAATAATGCTCTTGTTTTAGCTAATCACAGTTAGTTTCACAAACAGTTAAACACTGAGTTGGGGTAGCCAGACATCTTTCAGAGACTGGGCAATGGCAGATTGCTGGCTCCAGTGTGTAGTCCATTCATCAGTGCCATATTATGTCCAGCAAGTTCTAGGCTTTTAAGTCAGGGCAGCTGCTGTACATCTGCCATTGACACTGAGATCAATGTTAGGACAATCAACTGGGTACTGAGACCTAAAGGGAGTGTTTTACAAGATTGGTTCATTTCACTGTGATGAAATAATGGTGTCTTCTTTCTGCTTGTTTCTAAAATATCAAGAATATCATTTTCTGTACAGTATGGGCAGACTGGATGGGCCTTGCAGTCCTTATCTGCTGTCAATTTCTATGTTTCTATGTATACATACTGGGGAATAATAGTCTAAGAAAAATGTAATCAAGTTCAAACAACATATTTGGGTTTTAGTAACCCCTTCAGTTTGGGGATTTTCAGAAGGAGCAGATGCAAATGTATTTCCAACCTTTGCCTGCATCTGCCTAATTGTATCATGGGTTCCAGCCCCCAAACCAGTCATTTAGGGCAATACTAATAAATAACATTGCAGTACCATACGAGGCCATGGGCAGGGCAAGTGGAATAAGGTGGTGCATAAGATGAGGCATCACCAGTAGGAAGAGGGAGGTAGTGTTGCCACTGTACCACTCTTTGGTACACTTGTACATGGAATTTTGTATCCAGTACAGGAGGCAGCAACTCCAGAAAGACATAGACAGGGTGAAAGTGATCCAGTGAAGGGCAAACAAGATGGTGCAGGAATTGCAACAGAAGCCCCATGTGGAGAGACTGAGGGATCACAGTGTGTGCACTGTGGCACATAGGAGATCAGAAGGTAAAATGATTGAGACTTTCATGTACCTCAAAGGGGTGAACAGGGTGCAGGGAGGGATCCTCCTCCATAAGAAGATGAGCTCCAGGACTAGGCATACAATGAGAATGGAGGGGGACATTTCAGGATGGATGTGAGGAAATACTTCTTCACAGAAAGGGTAGTAAAAGCATGGAACAGACTGTCACCCAAAGTTGCAGAGGCTATAATGATGGAAGGTTTCATGAATGCTTGGGTAGGGCATATTAGTACATAAACAGGGAGGGTAGGGTTCTCAGAGACCAGTTAGAGTCCGTGGAGTTGCAATAGGTAGGGAACCTTTTGGCAGACTGGGAGGGCCTAGCAGTCCTTTTCTACTGGCATATTCTATGTTTCTGGAGTCCTTTTTTAAAGTGTCTTGTGTTTACATGACAATTTCACAATTTACAGCAGGTTGTATCAACAAAATTACACATGCATCAACAAAAGTGTACATGCATCAAAAAATGGTGCAGGTGTCAAAAAAGTGTGTATGTGTTAATAAATGGCACATGTTCCACTATTCTGAGGCAAGCACCTCAGAATGCAAATTTCTATGCAATTTTCATCTAAACTGCTAGACCATCTAATAGCCAGTCTTACAGTTCAGAAGGAGGAACCTTTGAAAATTGGATGTACATATATAGGGCTCAATTTTCAAAGGGTCTGACAAGGCTCAGAGATTAAGGGCAGGATTCACTAAAGGTGGAGAAGGACCTGCAGCTGTGGGAATCCTCAGCATTAGTGGGAATCCACCTGCGAAGCCGCAGATCACCCGCAGCTATGGGTATTCATGAAGGTGGAGCCGGAGTGTGACCGGCTCCGTGGAATATGGCAGCTTGCAGATGCCATCACCATGGACAGCACCACAGCTGCAGGAGGCTGCTACTGGCATCAGAACCCACCATAGCACCCTCTGCAACTGCTGCAGCTGTGAATTGCTACAGCTGCAGCTGCAGGCGATTCCAGTCCGCAACAGCAGTTGCAGAGGGGAACTTAGAAAAATTCCCTTTGTGAATCCTGCCCTAAGTCCCTATGCACAACTCCCAGGGACAGGAAGAAAAATCTCTGCATCTGCAAACTGCTATTTTCAGCATTTTATGCACATGGGTGGAATTTTCTTTTTTCCACATAGCTGCAGAAAAAAAATATGCCTGATAATAGGAGGCATAGCATTTTTTTTCACACAGCTGTGCAAGAAATATATAGATATAGATACTGTTGCACCCTTTAGGACTAACAAGGCTTGAGGCTCAGCCAGTCCATGGCTCACAGGCTCCCTCACTGAGCTCATGCTCCTAAGGGAAAACCTATACCACAAGGCAAAGGCAACAAGGGCCCAGGGAGACCTAACTGCCTATAGGGTTGCACGTAATAAGTGCACAAAGCTTATTTGGCTTACTGAAGCATCCTATTACAAAGACCTCCTGACTAGAAACTGGGGTCGTGGGAAGGATTTTTGGGACTCTGTAAAATTCCTCACTGGAAAGACATCCAGCACACCACCAGACCTCATTATAGCAGGTTCAGAGACCCTCCAGGAGCCAAGGGATATTGCAGATGCTTTCAACTGAGCATTCACTAACCTAAGCTCTGTGCTCCCTTGTGACTACCTCACCCAGGCATCACAAGATGAACTCCCAGAAGCAAACAAGCAAGCTCCTGTAGCAATGGAGCCCCTCCTTTCTATTTCAGGTTGGTCACCCGGTCAGAGTCCATCAGGTACATCAAGTGGTTTCTAGGAAAGACTAGGATGGGGAATGACCAAGCAGACATGAAGATGATAGCCCTCACTCTCAACAAACTTGCTGACCCTCTCTCAAAAATCTCGCTTAGAACTGGTGTGTTCACTGACAATTGAAAGGTGGCACTTGTCGCCCCAGTTTTTAAATCAGGGGATAGAACAAACCTCTCCAATTACAGACCTATCTCCATTCTACACCCCTTTTCAAAACCCTGGAGTGAGTGCTCGCAGATCAACTCATCGAATTCCTGGACAAAAGTAACCTTCTTTATAATCAACAACACGGGTTCTGGAAAAAGCATTCAACCCACACTGCACTACTAGACTACACCAGTCAGATTTATAATGCCCTTGACAATCGTCATGCTATGCAGTTCTGTCTTTATAGACCTCACAAAGGCATTTGATAACATTAATCACCACCTGTTACTAAACTGCATCTTATCTACTGGCCTATCCACAGACACTGTTGCCTGGTTCCACAGTTACCTCTCACACAGAACACAACATGTGAGAATTAGTGGCCAGATCTCAAAACATAGGGAAGTGAACCTTGGAGTCCCCCAAGAGTCCATCCTTGGGCCACTTCTCTTTAGCTTATTCATCAACAACTTTCCCTCTAACTGCCCAGCACACTCAGTACTATATGGTGATGATGTGGTCATCTCAGTATCTGGCAAACAGCTGACTGCAATCACCACTGAGCTGCAAGATAACGTCCATGGACTTGAGCAATGGTTTGCTAAGAACAAACTGCTGCTCAATTATAAAAAGACAAAGAGCATGCTCTTCACTGTCCCTCAGAGCAAAAAAAAAAGTTTGGCCCCTCTTGATTTGTAGCTCAAAGGGGACACTCTGGAACAAGTATCCACCTTAAAGTGTTCACCTAGACAACACCCTCACCTTCTATAAGCACATCGACCAGATGATCAAAACAGGTAATACAAAACTGGGCATCCTATATCGCCACAGACAGTCCATGACCCTGGACACCTTAAAGCTAGTTACATGCTGCTCAGTATTATCCACAGTATACTATGGTCTCGGCATCTATGGGATTGGTTCTTACACTGCATTAAACAGGGTCACGACACTACTCAACAAGGCATGCCATCTGGTCCTAAGCTTGGGGCTGGGAGGGGTTATTCTTCACATTTACCACCACCATGGATGGTGGCTACAATGGGGGCTTGGGACTGGGAGAGGGGTTATTCTTCACATTTACTACCACCGTGGAGGGCGGCTACAATGGGGGCTTGGGAGGGGTGTTCTGTACAACATCTGCCACTGGGTGCAGCAGTCTATGGGGGTATGGGGGTACACTGGACTACCAGGGTGGGCAGGCTGCCGTGCTGCTGCCTGCAGTATGGCAGCCTGCCTGTGGGTGACCACCCACCTAAGTCTGGAATTTCTAGACTTATCTTTCTGTGGCACATCTCCAGACTTGTCCTGGGGATGCACCATAGAATAGGGCTGTGAATGGGGTTGCACCCAGTATGCAAGGGCACGCCCCCTTCACAGCCCCTTCAGATGTGCCGCATAGCATTACTGGTGCTATGTGGTGCATCTGCAATGTGCTGGTGCATTGGGGTTGCACTGGCGCATTGGTCCCCTGCCAGAATCACCTTTGGGTGCATGTCAGGGATGCCCCAGCTCATCCCGGATGCACTGGGTGCATCCCTTTTGTGAATTCTGCCCTATATGTGCAAGCTGCCATACATTGTGGAAATGATTGCAAAAGTCAACCTTTTTGAAAATTGAGCATGTGCAGAAAAAAACATGATTGTACAAGAAAATCCTCTCTTGAGTAATTTATTTTCTGAATATATACAATTTTCCTTATTTGAAGATCTAGTCCTGGGTTTGAAAATTCTTCTTGTCTTCAAAAATGGAGAATGGCTAGATATTGATTATCATGTCATTTTTGTTGTTAAGAGGGCATCTCATATCTGAATATTTCTTTATTTTATTTATTAGCTTTTGTTAACCAGGTAAGCACACTAGACAAACAATTGCCCATTTTGAGGTACGACCTGAGAGAGTACAATGAAGGACAAGTCCATACAGAAAACAATAAGATACAATTTATACATTGCACAGGATCAAGTAGAGCCAGGTGACATTAAAACAAGCAGTCAAGAATTACACACAATTGGGTAGGAAAGAGCATACTTAGAATAAGCTAAAGATAAGAACAGTGCATCAGACAAAAAGTGTTGCAGACGTTATAAAATAAATTTACAGTTTGTACTATATTTGGACTGGTAGTGCAATAAGAATACTGGGATTGGTGGTTGAACTAACCACAAAAGCAGAACATTCTCCCAGGCATTTTATGCAGATGGCTAGGGCTGTTAAATTTATTTGAATACTGTCTAGGCTTCTACCGCTAATTTATGCACCAACCCCAATTGTGTTTGTTGTGACCTTTCTTGATGGTTTTTTTTTTATCGGTGATTGCAAGAAAACCTTAAGATCAATTGTATAATCTACTATAAAGTGATGTAAAATAATGGTGAATAACTTTAGCTTTTTTCCTAGCTGGTAATGGTGACTTACAAGCAGAAAGGACAAATGAAGAAGATTTACCAGCTGGTTTCTTGGAATCCGCAGGACCATTCTGTCTGATGTGTTTTTATTTTCTTTGTCACCATTGTATGTCACCCTTGTATGTCTAGGTACTTCTTCATACTCAGTGTCACTATAATAGCAGAAGCAGACAAGATGCTTCCTTTTTCATCCTTAAAAGTTGCATTGTGTTCTACAACTGATAATATGTTAATAAAATGTCCTGCCTGTGTCTAAGTAATGTTGGTGTATGGTGCACAAGTACTCTGTACTATAAAGACATGGCAAGTATGTCTGAGAGTTGGGTAGAGTAGTAAGACAAAACCAGTTATATGAAATGGTGGTGGAGCACTGAACATGTATTCTGAACTTTGTGCTCTCTAGCAGACTTACTCTCCCAAGGACATTTTTATTTTCTGGATACGAAAATTGACTTACACATTCAGAAACTAGTACTTCCAGAACATACTTGGGCCTCTTTGTGCTTGACCAGTATACATGGGCAGATCCAAACATGTTATAAGGTGAGGCTTCATGCATTTAAGTAACAAAACCCTGTTATTTGTTGATATATAACAGTAGTTAGCACAAATGGAGATAATTTAAAGGGGAGGGAAGGGGAGTTCTAACCACCATCTCCCTGGATCCACCAATAGTGTAGGATGACTCTCTTATACAGTAAGATGTAACTCTCTAAAGAACATATGAACTGAGAAATCAATAAAATATTTTATAAATTTGGGTAAAAAAATAAGAAAATAAGTAAAAGGGACATTAGTTAAAGTGATTTATGGAAGTTCCCCAAATGTGTTTTTAACACAGTATGCCATTGCCAGCCATGCTTCGGATGTTGAAGCTGCAATTTGTTTTTTCAAAAAAAGTCTGTCTTAGTCAATTTTCATGAAGTTTTATCTATACTATGTTTCTGGCTGCCCTCCAGTTTTCTCTGAGTGCTAGATTGTGGCCACACCCCCAAAAGCAGATCATACAAGGGAGCACTCAATCCCTTATACTTGCTTCATGGCCTTTTGAAGAAGGAAAGTGAGCGAGGGTTCCAGAGATGGCAATGAAATTGTGGTTATTGTTTTTGTGAAAAGTAAACTTTCATTACAGACTTGTTTTTGTAGTTAATATCTTCATTAACTTTATTTATTTTTTTATTTATTCATTTGTTAACTGGGTATGGGACACTGGACCATTGGCCCTTATTCATGTCAGACCTAGAACACAAAAGTCACAACACCGTTACACAATGATTACAACACTGACAGTACAATACAATATTTTACACAATGACAGTGAGTTATAAAAAATATTTGCATGATTATTTTAATAATAAAAATTATTTAAATTTGTTCTTAAAACTGAATATGGATGATGCCTGCTGTGTATACAAGGAACATGCATTCCAATGTAATGGACCAGCAATCCAAAGGCAGGAGATGCAGTTTTCACTTTGGGTAATGCAGTAGCCAGTGTAATGCCATCAGAAGAGCATAAACTAGAGGAAACATTTCGCAAATTAACCAAATTGTAGATTTGGAATTGAGATCTAAGAAAAACGCTTTTGAAAATTATACAACCAAAAAAAATATTGTATTCTGGCCACAGAAGCCATCCAATCCAATTTAGAACACAAAGCATAGTGATAAGTTTGAGAGTTTTTAAAACACATAACAACATTGGAGAGCATGTAGCATATACTGCAATATGCCTTAATTGTGCACTCTAGTAGCAGGGACTATTATAGCCTGCTCATAAAAAGGGGAAGTATACATAGAAACATAAAAAGATAAAAATTGTTGGCAAATAAGGACCACTAGGCCCATCCCGTCTGCCCATTAGCCCTACACATGTATGCGGCCACTGACCCTATGTGGTCAATGGTATTTTTACACTCCCTCCCCACTCAATGTTCCCTTGTGTCTGTCCCAGGCATGTTTAAAACCTTCCACTGTGCTTCCTCCTACAACCTCTTGTGGCAGACTACTCCAAGCATCCACCACCCTCCTCTCTGTGAAGAAAAACTTTCTCGCAATACCTCTTAATCTGCCCTCCCATTTCATATCATGCCCCCTCATTCTAGTACTTCTTCTACATTGGAAAAGATCCCCCCATGCCTTATTTATGCCCTTGAGGTACTTGAAAGTTTCTATCATGTTCCCCCTGCTCTCTCCTTTCTTTCAGTGAGTACATATTGATGTCACTTAGTCTGTTCTCATATGTTTTGCAGTGCAAGCCATGTACCATCTTTGTCGCCCTTCTCTGGACTGCTTCCACCCTGTCTATTTCCTTGCACAGGTGTGGCCTCCTGAGCTGCACTTAGTACTCCAGGTGAGGCCTTACCAGTGTTTTATACAATGGCATCACCACCTCCCACCTCCTACTAGTGATTCCTCTGCTTATACAAAGATGCTTTAAAAAAGGAAAAAAATAGATGATCTGCCACTTGGCAGATATTGACAGCCAGCTAACCTAATAAGAATAATAGCCCGTAACACTGTCACTGAAATGGAGAGCCAGAATTAGAGGAAAGTAACACCTATATCCTCTTGCAGTCAGGCAGCCGGATGCATAACTGTGCCAGTGGGAGGGAGATTAAGAGGGAGACACCGGCTATTAATAATACAGGGTTATGGCCCAGTCCTTCCTATTGAAAGAAAGATTACACAAGAAACATGTAATGGACCTAGTCTAACAAACAAAGAGGACATGGCTTAAAGGACATTGAATGCTCGAGATGGAGAGTCCTCTTGAATATTAGATCAGCCAATAGCTACAGTAGTGGTTAGGAAGTGCTGTGTGAGGCTATCAGTGAAAGGCCCATTTCTGCAATTGCCAAAACAAAAGGAATGAATAAAACATGTTAGCAGAACCCCATAAGGACACAATTTTTAGTTTATCTGCCATCATCTTCCCTCAGATTTAGAATTTAAAACCTATACCTCTTCCAGCAGTAGTACACCTGTAAGTCAAGCTATGAATCTGACCCTGTCTGGTCCCAACATAACCAGCTCACCCTTACCCAGCACAGGGCTGTTCCTACCACAGGGCTAATGACAATGATCAGTGTTAACCAGTACAGCTAGAGAGATATCAAAAATTAGATAATACAATCTGGCCACCTCTCAACAATCATCAGTGCCCCTGGGAGAACAGATAAAAACTGAATGTGGAAGAACAGAGCAGACCTCTTGCATCACCCCCCCCCAAATCCCTACCGCACATGTTAAAAATGACAATAAATGAGCATATTAACCACCCCGTAGAGCAGCAAAACATGCAAGGTATCCATCCCCCAACACTGATAGTATAGCAACTAAGAGTATGAGCACTGCGAAAACTATGGACATAATTAAAACTTGAGGGAGTTTTGTTTGTTCAGTCGCTGTCTTGTATACATTTCAATCAGCAGTAGCAATATGTGCAATATTGTGCTCCGTGGACTGCTGTGTAACTCCATGTCTGTCATACACCTTGGGGGGTTGGAGGGTAGGGAAAAGCAGCAACTCTGCATGACAAGTATAGCAAAATTGTGGCGTCTTGCAAGCATATTCAAAAATCACTGTGAACGTGAAAGCAAGCAATGCACTTCAGCCACGGGTAAACCTGCCACACAGAACATAAAAACAGTTTGTAATGTTTACCAGTCATGGTTTGCCAAGTGCCACTGGCTGTACTATGGAGGTGGCCAAATGCTATCATTCTCCATATTGCTGGACTCCAACTGTCCCCCCGCTCTCTCCTTTCCTCCAGTGAGTACATATTGAGGTCCCTTAGTCTGTCCTCATATGTATGGAATTGCTGGGTCATCCCTATAGGGGTTGACAGTGTTCCCTTGCTGCTGCACATCGGTAGCATCTGATTCACTTTCATTGGATTAGTTACTGCTGATCGTATCATCGAGCACACTAGAAGAGGAACTGCTGCCCTCCATTTTTGTTTCCCTTGTATGACGTAAGGGTCAGATGTTGCAGCACTGAGGGAGAAAAAAGGGACAGGGCTATGCAAATGAAATGGTGCACAGAAAAAGAAACATTTTTACAATTGAAAAAAAAATAATTTTGGGCAGTGAATGGTAGGAGACTGATTCACAACTCCTATAGATAAGTATGTCCATTTGTTATGGCAAACTTCCATAAATAACTTTAATCTCTTTCTCCACATATACATAGTGTAATGGTTATGTAACACTGTTTTGCAAATGAGAATTATAAGTATTGCTGGAGTGTGGAATCACATCTAAAGTATTGATTTAAATGTAATAAAGATTACAGTTATATTCTAATAGTCTTTTTCATCATCATCATCATAACCATGTTCACTTTTACAAAGCTGGATATTGCTTCTATGTAAACTATAGGGCTGCTTCTGGTAAACAGTCCCCTTTAATAATAAATTATATTGTTTGAAACATGAATATAAATGTACATTGAAATAACTGATGATCCACTAGACTACTAGGGAGGCTTTTCATGTAATTGTAATTCTGGCAGGGACAGTGAGACAGAAAGGTCCATCAGACTATCAAGGAGGGTTATACAGAGAATAAAAGATGGGGTAGTGTGTGATATGAGAATTTAATGCATACCTGAAGTGTGGGATGCTACGTAAACCCGGAGAGTGAAGCTCGAGGGAATTATAAAAGCATGCAACAATGAGGTTGTACTTTAAATTCTCACATGCACACTACCCAATCTTTAATTTTTTGTAATTGCTGGGGAGCAATTTTTTCCCTGCTTGTTTTCACACACACACACACACACACACACACTGTGTGTGACTCTGATACTCTCCCTGACCATTTCTTTCTTTCTTTCTTTCTTTCTTTCTTTCTTTCTTTCTTTCTTTCTTTCTTTCTTTCTTACTTTCACTGTACTTACAGTTTGTGATCACAGTGAAGTCAGGCAGATGAAGAGCAGACTCAACCAGATACTTTTTTGTTTATGTAAATGCAGGATCAACCAGATAGAGAGTTAAAAAAAATGAAGGAGAAACAGAGGAGTCCAGTGGATGAGTCTTGTGGTGGTTGCTCACTAACTGAGAGATGGAGCCACCATATTTGTTTAACTGTTCCGCCTGCCCACACAGAGAACATTCACCAATGAGGGAGCAAGCTCTAGATTTTGAGAGGCAGAGAGTGTGAATGCCGTAATAACCCACAGGTTATTAAGACAAATAATATTTCAATCGGCCCATAGAAACAAATTGCTACTCAGTTATTTTACATAATTTTTTAATTTTGATAGAGATCATGAAAGGGAGGAGGTTCCCCTAGAGTACCAAGAATGGTGTGTATATATAGTTTTTATGATGCCAACAGGGATTGGAAGAGGAAAGAATGTCCATTAGATTACCTGTGGAAGTGTTTATGTAGTTATTATAATTCTGACAGGAAATGGGAGAGGGAGGTAGACCACTACACTATCAGAGAAGTTTATAGAATAAATAATGGGTATGAGTGGCATACAAGTATTTATACCCACTGAGGGGGGGGCTACAGAAGGCTGAAAGGCCATGAGCCGAAAGGGTGAGGGGCATATTGCCCTAATTTGACCCCAAGAGGGGTATACATCTGAATGTATCACCCTTACCAATTCATTGTTCAATATACTACATTAGGATGGTCACTTTTTGTTTAAAATTGCACCTCCAGGTGTTCTGTAGTGTAATGTTTTAGCTTGGGTAATTAGAATTGTGACTCACTTGTGTTTCCATAGTGCAGTGGACCCCTATAAGGGGCTATTGTTGTGTGGGTTCCAACCTTTATTTGTTTGTGTTTAGTGTGTGGTCAGGTGTCGGGTGTGCAGTCAAGCCTTTGGTGTTGGGCATGATGTTGGCAGTTGGACATGTGTTCGGGAACTGGGTGTGCAGTGGGAATGAGGTGTACAGTCAGGAGCAGCTACAAATGTTGTTGTATGGAGGACTTCAGCAAGCAGGTTGATGGCAGCAGTGTTGCGGAACATGCTTCAAAGGATCTGACTGTTTGGCACATGTGGGGAATTTTAAACTTTATGGTGAGCTTTTATGGTAGTTTCCTGATTTGGTTCCAGTAGTTGTTTTATTTTTTTTTTTTTGGGGGGGATATTTGAGAGGGTACTTGATTTGTTGGGCATGCTAATTGATGGTATAGTGGTTTAATATGATTGGTAATTAGTTGTATTTACAGTGATACTGTAGAGTTTAAAGAAGTCTAGGTACATACCTATAATTGCTTTATTAGTGTAGGCATATACTTTTATTTGTTTTATTAGTATAGGTATATACACTGTACTTGTTTTTTTTCTTCTGTACATAGTTTGTAGCTTTTTTTCCAAGTTTTTCTCCCCACTCCCATCTCTTGTCTCAGCGCAGATGAGTGCATGTGGAGGCATGCGCACATTGCACTATAAGACACTCTCCGTTCATGTCTTTTGCATGGTATACACAGACACACACGCACACACACACACATACACACACACACACACAGTGGTGCATTAGCTAGGGTTGAGTAGGGTCTTCAGTGTTAAACCCGTAACTTTGCACATTAATATCTTTGGCACCATTCTATGAAATGAGCTGAACTTTTACGTGTGTTGTTTAGATGGCATGGCCTTGATCTGTTTGAATTTTTGTGATGGCAGCTTGTGCAATTTTTGAGATTCGCATATTTCATTTTTTGTAAAAGGCATTTTTCCTATATTTAACATGTGTTTTCTTTTTTTGCTCTCACCTACAGCCTACGTGGAATGGAATTGTTCCCCAAACTTATAGGGGACATGACACATGTCCTAAGAAAGTACCATTGGTAGGTCTGGTGAAAAAATATTAAAGGGTTCCAGAGTTATAAGGCTTTACATTTTAGTGTTTTCCAACCTGTGCATGTGCAGAAGTGTTTTTGAGATAACGTCCTGGTGTGAAAGGAAAAATATGATGTTGAAGATCATTTTTTTATTTCTCACCACTTGCTTGGCATGGCACAAAACAATTTTTTTTGATGTGCCAACCACCATCTTGTTGATTTTTTCCACAAAATCACAAGCATGGAATATACATACAAATGCTGGCTTCTTAAAAAACAAACAACAGAACCTAGCTAAATAGACCTGGTTTAACTAGATATTGATGTTTGTTTTTTAAAATGAGGTGCAGAAATGCCTTTCTGGGCACCCAAAATCCCTGGTGCCCAGCTTTGCGAGAGGAGCCTTTGACCTGCATTCCCTATATGAGAATGGGGAATTCCTTGAGCTCTGCAGCTGCAGCTGTAATTTATGCTATAGGTTGCAATCTAAGCTGTAAGCTGCCATTTCCCTGATGTCTAGTGGCACCCCCCCCACTCCACTGCAGTGTGTAATGTTGCCCTGGTGTCCAATGGCACCCCCACCATTCTGATCACCATCTCCATATCATATAGTCTTTCCCTGGTGTCTAGTGGCACACCCATTCACCTGTCACTGTCCCTATATTAATATATTTTCATGGTGTGTAGTCACACCCTCCACCCATCGATCACTGTCCCCTTAATAATAAGAATATATTCTGTGGTGTCTAGTAGCACCCCCTCACCTTCCAATCACTATCCCCATAATAATAGTATATTTCCTGGTTGGCACCCCCCCTCACACCTGCTGATCACTGTCATCACAATAATAATAATTTCCCTGCTATCTAGTGGCACCCTATCAGCTGATCGGCATTGCAGTAATAATAATATATTCCCCGGTGTCTAGTGGCACCCCCCACCTGCCAATCATGATTCCCATAACAATAATATATTCCCTGGTCTCTAGTGGCACCCTTCACTCATTGATTGATGTTCCCATAAAAAAAATCCCTGGTGTCTCATGGCACCCTCAACCTCTTACTGATGGCCAAATCTGAACTAAAGAAATGGTCCCTCAATGTTTTCTTTTAACCTGCAAAAAAGATAATGGCCCCTTGCAGATCAGCCCTCCTCCACCCTGACCTCCTACTCAGTACCCACCACCCCAAACCCTCCAGTACACCACCACACACCCTCACTCTCCTGAACAGGTCCCAGGTTCAAGATCCACTCTCAGATCGAAGACATGTCTTACTGCTGGAACTGCCGACTGCTATATGAGAAACTAAGGTAAATGCAGTTCAATGTATTTCAATGGGGTTTTCAACTTTGATGCATAACGCAGCCATTTTTGCATAGTTTTTACACCAAATTTTCAATGTGGCCTTTTGAAGGTCCCACCTCATGAACAATGTCAGTGGAATTCTGCAAATCTGGACTGAAAGGTGATTTTGCGGTCGCTTGGGGAAATCACCTTTTGGACAGGAACTGAACATTTTCACCACCATGTTTATGCGGTGGGGTCAAAAGAAGGCTATGCTGAAAATTTGTGTCAAAATATGTAAAAACTGCAAAGTTGTGCACATGCATTGACATTTTACTATGCTTGCTCATAACTTTAATTGTAAATATTTTGACCCCATATTTTCAAAATAGACACTGAATGATGTTTCAGTGGGGATCTGAAAACTCTCAGCATGGTGTTCATGAGGTGGGCTAATAATAAGGCTATACTGACAATTTGGTTGCTGGTTTTGCTGAAATGCAAGTGCAGTGCTGGAGTGCCCTACACTTCCACGGCAACGTACATGTATGCATTCATGGAGGAATGGCAGTCCAGGCCCCAGAGTGCCCTGTGCTTTCATGTGCAAATGAGAATTTGATTATACTATCAAAAACAGTAAGGAAATAACTTGCAAAACACTGTGATAATGCACCTCCCCCCGTGGGTCCTCTGTGAAGAAAGGCTATCATGTGTGACATTGCTTGCTGATGGAATGGGGAGAGCATTAGGGTTGACAACTCCGAAGGAAGACCCCACCACTGATTTGCCAAGAGTCAGGAGACCCAAAACCCTAATGTTTTTTCTTTTGCTGCTTGGGGGGCCGGGGTGCATTAGGGTGGAAAACCCTAGCACCACATTTCCCTACTTTTGTGGTGTTAAGTTATGCTAACTGGACTTCTGGTTTAGCCATCAGCTCTAAAGGCAGCCTAAATTGATACCTCCACCTCGCTTTACTAACAGGCCACAGCAATTAACCCTATTTTTAGGTGCAAACTGCTAAAGTGAGGATCATGGACTACTGGATGCTGGCAAGACAGCGACATAAAGATTGTTCATTGGGAATGGTAGGAAAAGGATCTAAAAATCAGTTGGGAGAGGGGCCTATGAAAGCGGCCTATAAAGACACCTTGTGGCCATTGCAGGGTGAAATATTGAACCAACGATCTGAAAAGGAATGCACGATTACTTCCACTCAGCTATGTGAAACACATGAAAACAGATGAATGTATCATTACAAAAGCTGGAGGCAAGAGCATCAGAGGATATAAATTTAATAAATATTTTAAGCCAGAAAATGGATGAGATAGAGAAAAATATTACCGAATACAACAACGTTACTGACTCTCATACCACTGCACTCCTGGAATTTCATAAGCGATCACAATACCTAGAACAAAAAATGGAAGAGCTGGAGAACAGAAATTGGAGAAACAATATCAGAATACATGGTGTACTGGAGGAGACAGAAACAGGCAGTATGTTGACTTTTATTGATTCTTTTCTGAAGGAGATTCTGGAGCTGCCCAAGGAAAAAGAGTTGGGTATAATTAGAGTGCATAGATCATTAACATTTAAACCTGGAGACCCAAAAGCACATCCAAGATCCATAGTCTTAGCATTTCTAGACTTCAGAACCAAAGAAGAGATCTTGAGTAAAACTTGGTCAAGAAAAATCATTAATTTTGGGGATGTGAGACTTTTTTTTGATCAGGATTATACCCTACAGTTACTAGCTAAAAAACAGCAAGTACATACAATTATCAGGCAACTTCACCAAAAGGGAGTGAAGGCTTTCCTAGAATACTCAGCGAGGATTCAAATAACAACTAAGAAGGATCCCAGGTGGTTTCAGGAATTGATAGATGCCGAGGAAATGTTGGAATCATTGGGAGTTTTGTTGCAAAAAGAGGGGGTCCTGGAGAAGTTCGAGGAACTTAAGAACAAAGCTTGGGTTCCAGGAGGAACCAAATGGTGAGGGACTCAAAGGGAGAATGGTTTTCAGGCATGTAGCAGAAGTTTTCAGAGAAATGCTGAGAAGCAGAAGAGCCCATAATTGGCCAAGATTGAGAAGCAGAAGGAAAACAAGACCTAGAGGAAGAAAACTAGGAGAATAAGGACACTTGAAATGTGGTTAGGGTAGGAGAATTTTGGCAAAATTTCAGCTTAACAGCTATAGCCCAAAAAGGCTGGGGTGATCAGTGGAGAAAGCACAAGGGGAAATGAACTATAAAGAGAGATCTGAACTGAACTGAAACTAACAGAATGGAAAATATAAAATGTTGTATGGGTAGATGGGGATGGATAAAATCATGGGTTAAAAGAGAACTAGATTAGAAACTGTGGATATTTGGTAATATACTTTGAAGCTGAAGCCTGGGTGGATGGGGGGAGGATCTGGATATCTGGAGGTAGGCCTTGAGTTGGTTCCCTAGCTCATTCATGGAACCTCGGGGACTGGTAAAAGAGAGAGTGGAAATGTTGTGAGACACACACTATTGGAAGAGTCACTGGGGCCCCGGTGTGGGGGGGGGACGGTCACTGGTTCTCTCAAAAGGTATAAGGCACTTAATGGAGTGGGAGAGAGGTGCTTATGTTTCAGGAGACTGGGAGGGGCTTACCCTTTGGGTGCCCAGAGGGTGGGCCTCAATTGTCTCTTAAGCTTCTGAAGTGTAAATAGAGCGAATATATATATATATATACATATAAAAAATATATATATATATATGTACAGTATATACAGTATATTGATGGGCGCAAACCCACCAAAAGGAGAGTATGTGGTTGGTGGCTACCCCCCCCCCTTGCTGAGTGGCTATACAGGGACATTCATTAACTGGAAATATGAAATAATTGAGTTAACTGGTCTCACTGATTAGAAGACAATAAATTAGTACAGGTCTAGGGTACACGGGAGGGCGGGGGACAGAAGCTCGGGCTGGCCTTCAGATTGCCTTAAGGAGTGTCCTCCTCATGTTGTGCAGGCTCCACAGTAACAAAGGAGTACAGATAAGGAAAGGGGAGGGAGTACTAGAAAGTATAAACATAGGGGAAGAATTATTTTTTCCCTCTTGAATCATTAAATAGTAGAGATAAGGGGTAGAAAGGCTGCTCATGATTTGTTTAATATAGACGAGCTGGTTATTTAACGTGGGGCTTACACAGGTACCAGACATAAAAACAACTGGTTAAGGGGAGGAGTTCCTTATAGAAGGAACAAGATTATGGGGAACAGGAATCCAGAGACTTGGATTCCCAATATTGGAAGTCATAATACTGGATAAGCAATGTTGTTTTATAGGTTACAGTTGCAATTGTGATTTAATAACTATGTGGTTAAAGTGTTTACTGGTCACAAAGTCTGTCAAAACTTGCAAGGAATAAATATGGAAAATGGTCTAGAAACTGGGGAGGATAAGGATCCCATATCATGGATACTGTTAAATGAAACATAATGGCTAGCCTAGATATTTGTATATGTTCAAACAACGTTAGAGGTCTTACAGACCCAGTTAAAAGAAGCAAAGTAATAGCTCTCATTAAAAGAGCAAAGTCTGATGTCATGTTACTACAGGAAACTCATGTCAGAATCAGAACATGCCAAGTTAGCCAAATTTGGATTCCATGAGGCGGCTGCTGCATCGTACAAGAAGGGTCGTAGAAGGTGAGTAGCTATATTACTGGCCAATAGGATTCAGTTTAAGCAAGAAGGGGTATTAAGAGATAAGGAAGGTTGGTATGTTCTAGTGAAAGGACAGCTAATGGGTAAAAAGGTTACATTAGCATCGGTGTATTTCTCACCTGGGTCAAGATATGAAGAATATACTGTATAACATTTTTATTAAAATTCCAGGAGTGGTGAGAAGGGATGCTGCTGGGTGAAGGAGACCTAAACTTAACCTTGAATCTATAGGTGGATATCACATCCAGAATCCCTAGAAAGGAACACAAAATAGCTAGAAAGGTTGCTAAACTAGTAATGGAACTGGGTATGGTAGATGTGTGGAGGGCAATGAATGAGAGTAAGAGAGATTATACATATCATTCAACTCAATATCAAATGTATTCCAGATTGGATTACTTCATACTGTCTAAGGAGGATATAACCAGGACTTGTGATAGTTGGATAGGGGATTTTGTTATGTCAGATCATGCTCTCATTTAAATGAAAATAAAAATCAGTAACATAAGGAAAAATACTTTTTGGAGGCTAAACGCTTTACTATTGGGAGATGAAGAAGTAAAGATTATTACAGATACATATAAGCAGTATATGAGGGAAAATGATGTGGAAGAAATCTCCCCAGCTATTCTATGGGATGCTGCAAAAGCAGTATTGAGGGGCAAATTTGTGGCAATCTCCTCAGAGAAAAAAAAAAAAGGGAAGCCAGAAGAGATAAAACAACAATACAAATAGGGGCCCTGGAGGATATGCAAAAAGAAAAAATTAGTAAAGAAAGGACAAAGGAATTGCAACAACTAAAAAGGGAACTACAGAACATTATGGATTATCAGGTGGAGCAGCAATTACTATTCATGAGACAAATATACTATGAAGGAGGACCTAAGGCCTTAAAGTTATTGGCAGGATGCCTAAGGGGGCAAAGGGCAGGAACTTGTATAAATTCCATTAAAAACCCTCACACAACAAAATTTGAGACCCAGATACTGGAAATAGCAGAAGTCTTAAGACACTTTTATGCCAACCTATATAAACCAGACCCAGAACCAGTGACAGAGAAGGTAACTACATTTTTGAATGATCTCTGGCTACCGAAATTAAGTAAAGAGCAGGGGGAAAAATTACTTGTACTTAATTGAGTAGAGGAATTTAAGGAAGTTATTGGCAATTTAAAAACAGGAACACATCCAGGAACTGATGGGTTGCCTCCAGAATTCTATAAAACCTTTAGGGAATTGATACAACCTTTGTTAATGAGAGTTTATAAAGAGGTGATGGCAGAGCGGGGATGTGCACCATCATCCTGGACCAGGGCAATTATCTCAGTACTGCCCAAGCCGGGAAAGGACCCAACCAAGTGCCCCTCATGTCATCTGATTTCACTATTGAATAAAGATTATAAGATATTAACAGCCATATGGGCTAGGAGACTTCAACAAGTCCTCCTTGGGACTCATACAACTGGATCAAACTGGGTTTGTCCCAGGACAACAGGCACAGGATAATTTAAGAAGAACAGTCCATATCATAGATCAAATTATTAAGACAAAAACACATTCAGTCCTGTTAAGTTTAGATGCTGAAAAATCATTCGACAAGGTATCTTGGATTTTTATGGGAGTGGTCCTTTCCTGGTCTGGGCTGCCGGAGGTGTTCCAGAAAAGGATTTTTTGGCTTTGTGAAGGAGCTAATGCCTAGGTAAGAGCTAATGGCCATATCTCTTCTAATTTTAAGCAGAGCAGGGGCACCATGCAAGGATATCCTATGCCACCATTGTTATTCGCCTTATATATTGAACCGTTGGCACAGGCCATAAGGCAAATTAGAGAAGTAATAGGAATTAAAGTGGATGGGGGTAGAACACAAATTGGCATTGTATGCTGATGACATACTTTTATATGTGAGTAACCCAGACATGACATTAGGCAAAGTGTTCAAAATAATTGACTTTTATTCAACTATCTCTGGATATACCCTGAACAGAATAAAAACTGAAGTTCTCAGTTTTAATTATGTCAGCTCAGCGAACATTACAGACAAATACCCAATGAATTGGGATAGGGAGTGTATTAAATATCTAGGCAGAAAACTGGGCACAGTGAACACACAACTATTTAACTTGAACTACCCAGCTCTGATAGCTCAGTTAAAGAAATATTTTGGGAGATGGGCTTTTGCTACCATTGTCACTTCATGCTAAGGTACAATCCTTGAAGATGAATGCTTTGTCATGATTATTATATCTATTTCAATGTGTACCATGTTCAGTCCCACAAGGAGAAATAGATACATGGCAGAAGATGTTCCTGGGCTTTGTGTGGGGAGGAGGACACCCTAGGATCAGGAGAAACTTGTTGTACCTCCTGAAAGCTGAAGGGGGCCTGGCGTTACCAAATCTTCTTGCCTACTGGTATGCAGCCCAGATGAGGATAGCATTGTTATGGGGTAACCCTCAGTATGATGCACTCTTGAAAAGGATAGATATACATGAGCATCTAGATATCCCGCTGTGTGCAGCCTTGTTTAGGGGAGAAGGGGGACAAGTACTTAAAATTGAACTATACAGGAATTAAAGCAGTACTAGAAGGATGGAGAAGAGGAACTAGGAAGGGAAACACACAGAAACAGATGTGGAGATATAGGTGGTTTGTGTATAACACACAATTTACACCAGCAGTACAGGATGATTGGTACAAAAGGCAAGTGCAAAGAGGAATAGTTTCCCCAGGGCAATTATTCACAGGGTCCACCATGATGTCCTTTGAAGCTGCTAAACAAAAATTTAAATGGGAAGAAAGAGATCGAATATGATACTATCAAATTAGGAATTATATACAAGATATGAGAAA
Source organism: Neoceratodus forsteri (assembly GCA_016271365.2). NCBI lineage: Eukaryota > Metazoa > Chordata > Ceratodontiformes > Ceratodontidae > Neoceratodus > Neoceratodus forsteri. Next base: position 1,432,907,958 of record CM028131.1, on the reverse strand, counting down.
GAAGTTGGGAAAAGAAGGATTGGAGATAGGTGAGGATGCAGTATTCCACAAAATCTGGGCTTCACCAAATGGAGAAAGAGCTATCTCCATTCTTTATACAAGTTACATAGCAGATACTTAGTCTACATCAAAATACTTAAAGGATAAATGGGAGAGACCTAGGGGTGTCACTAACTGACAAACAGTGGGAAATAGTTTGGGTAAACACATGGGGTGGGATATTCAGACTGCACCAGGCTGTGGTGCAAGCCTGGGCACAGCACAACTGCGATGTGCCAGGGCACTGACAGGGTGATATTTAACGGTGCTGCACCATGGCACAGCACCGTTGAATATCACTCCATGGCCACCCACATAGTGCATGATGCAGTGGTACTGCACCAGTGCAAGTGGCCAGAGAGGAGCAGGGGGATGCGCTAGCGCAAGTGCCATTGCATTAGGTGCATCACCTGCGATATTCAAAAGTGCACATGCAAATGGGGCCATAATGCATGCAAGGTGCAAATGGGGGCATTTGCATGTCATTATAGCCCAATTTGCATGCAAGTGCACTGGTCTCCAGTGACTTGCACCTGGCGCCCTGCCAGGCTGCAGCCATCAGGGACCGATGCCCCCTGCACAGCATGGCAACATGCCCCAATGCTCGATCGCGGGTAAAAGTATTACAATAGACAGTCCAATATCCCTGGTGGTCCAGTGGATGTCTTCCAGCCCGATTGTGGGCATAAGTATTAAAATTACAATTTCCAAAGCATCCCTGGTGGTCCAGTAGACCGAATGCTGCCTGATTGCAGGCATATGTATTAAAATCTTCACAAATGAACCATGCACAGGGTAACTATGGTGCATACAGCTAAACAATGAATTCTTCTGGTAAAAGCTGATGCACACACACACCCCAATAATATTCAGGATCCAGAGCTTCTTTTACATATTTATTTCACCAACAGCACACCACACCTAACGCGTTTCGGACATAAGTCCTTTATCAAAGGCTAAAAATCATCATCACCCACATACCATTTTATATCAAATCACTCATGACGTCATAATGATGAAATATAAACTCATTGGTTCTCATCTTACAATAATTTAAAAACACTATCACACTTAAAATACTTCAAAATTACAATGTTTAAATAACATATCTTACAATAGTCAAAACAAAACATTTTTAACTCTAAAATATTGTATGTTAAATAAATAACAGTTAGAAAATAATCTGTCCACCAAAAACTCATTACCATGCATTATAAAACATCTTAAATGTTGTTACATTAATAAATACTAGAACTTAACCTAAATCATAATATACATAACTTACTTTCTGTATTCTAAATAAGGTTTAAGTTCTAAATGTGCATTAACGCCTGGCTGTTTATAAGCATTAAGTCTAAGAATCCATTCATTTTCCTTTCTCAAGATTTTATTTCGATAATTGCCACCTCTTGGGCCATGCAAAACGTTTTCGATCCCCACAAATTTGAAATCATGCCTTTCTGATTTTTCTCTATTTTCAAAAATATGTGCTGCTGTTGCATAGGTTAGATCTTATTTATTTGTAGCTCTCACATATTCCAACACTCTAATTTTAAAAGCCCTTTCAGTTTTCCCAACATAGAAAGCTCCACAACTGCACGTAGCCAGATGAATAACCCCCTGCGTATTACAGGATATCAATTGCCTGATAGTAAAATTTTTTTTCTGTAGACTAACTACACTAAACTCTTTTTCTTTTACTATATATTCACAAGCACTACAATTCTTACACTGTGTGCAACCTATATAGTTTCCTAACCAATTGCTGGTATGTCTCACTGCATCTGTAAAATGACTCCTCACCAAAGTGTCTTTTAATGTTGGAGCATGCCTATAAGTTAAAATCGGAAACTGTGATGAAACCTCTTGTAATCCTGACTCAACAGCTAACACATGCCAATGTTTTTTGATGATTTGTTCTACTTGCCAACTTTGAGCACTATACGAAGTAACAAAATGAAACCTATTACTTTTCTTGGGAACCACTTTTTTATCCAATAGCAATTCACTTCTATCTACCATTACAGCAGCCTGATATCCCTTATCTATTGTCTTATTTGTAAATCCCCTACTATTGAGGTGATTTTTTTAAACCTTTTGCCTCAATTTCAAAATCTGATGGCTTACTACAGTTCCTTTTTATTCTCAGGAACTGATCTTTCGGTATGTTCTCTACTCTATGTGCAGGATGGCAACTCGTAGCATAGAGTATAGTGTTTCCATTGTGGCTTTCCTAAAAAGATTAGTACTAAACCCTCCTTCCTTCTCACGAGTAATAATTTGACCAGAGAGGAATGTGAGGCTTTGAGACTTTTATATTGTGACTCTGATATTGTTATTAAACAAGCAGATAAAGGGGGATGTATAGTGTTATGGGATGTGTGCAAATACAAGCAGGAAGTGATGAGGCAGTTAAATAATACAGAGTTTTATGAAAAATTAAATTATGATCCAACTTGGGAGTATAAAACCTGTATTGATGAGACAATAGAAGAGGCATTGAAACAAGCTGCCATAACTGTTCAAGTGAGCAAATTTTTGAAAGTTGAATATCCGGTGCGTCCAACTTTCTATATATTACTGAAAGTGCATAAAGATAGTCAGAATCCCCCAGGTCACCCAATAGTCAGTGGGTTAGGAAGTTTAACTGAACCTCTTTCACAATACATGGACTCAGTACTTAACATTTACGTGAAAAAGTTACAATCATATATTAAGGACACTAAGGATGTTCTAAGATTACTGGATGAAATATCTATTGGAGAGCATTGTTTGTTGGTTACACTTGATATTGAAGCACTTTATACCAATGTGCCCCATGAAGGGGCTTTGGATACAGCTGCACATTTTCTGAACTATTCTGGTGATAAAACGAGTGAGGAAATAGAATTGATTTTAAAGTTGTTAGAACATATATTAACAAAGAATATTTTGGTTTTTGATGGTAGTATTTTTAGACAAATAAAAGGGACTGCAATGGGGGCTACTTGTGCTCCGTCAGTGGCTAGTTTATATGTAGGTTATTGGGAATATGATGTTGTGTTTAACAATCAAAGGAATCCATATTTTTATAATGTTTTATTGTGGAAATGCTTTATAGATGACATTATATTAGTTTTGAAGGGAGATGAAAAAATGTTACGAGAATTCGTTGATTATTTACATAGTACAAGCGAAAATTTGAGATTTTCATATTGCATGAGTGAAAATACGGTAAATTATTTGGATTTAAAAAATCATGCCTTTCTGATTTTTCTCTATTTTCAAAAATATGTGCTGCTGTTGCATAGGTTAGATCTTGTTTGTTTATAGCTCTCACATGTTCCAACACTCTAATTTTAAAAGCCCTTTCAGTTTTCCCAAAATAGAACGCTCCACAACTGCACGTAGCCAGATAAATAACCCCCTGTGTATTACAGGTTATCAATGGCCTGATAGTAAAATTTTTATTCTGTCAGTTAACTACACTAAACTCTTTTTCTTTTACTGTATATTCACAATCCTGCCCGGTCATAGGTATATGTATTAAAATAACATATTTCAGAGCATCTCTTGTGGTCCAGTGGACTGAATCCTTCCCAATCATAGGCATATGTATTAAAATAACATATTCCAAAGCATCCCAGGTGGTCCAGTGGACCGAATCCTGCCTGATCACGGGCATGAGTACAATAAAAGAAATCCCCAGATCCCTGGTGGTTGAGTGGTACCACCCTCCCCACCCACCCACTGAGTCCTGCCACCCCACTCCCCTCAGTCAGCGGCGGGTGGCAGCTCCCCACCCGCAAGCCACCCAGCCGGCCACTGACTGACTGTGTACAGTAGGGCTATACGCCCATTGGTTCACAGCATTGGCCAATGGGCAGGCAGACCGTCCCATACTACACAGTCCAAATATGTGAATGGATCCATTCACCTATCTGGACTGTGTAGTACAGTATGGTCTGCACACCCATTCGCCCACACTGTGGACCAATGGGCATACAGCCCTACTGTACACAGTCAGTCGGTGGGTGGCCGGGCGGCTTGCATGTGGGGAGCTGCTGCCTGCCGCTGACTGGGGGGAAGCAGAGTGGTGGGGCTCAGTGGGTGGATGGGGAGGGGGGTACCGCTTGACCACCAGGGATTTGGGGATTACTTTTATTGTACCCATGCCTCCAATTGGGCAGGATTCGGTACACTGGACCACCAGGGATGCTTTGGAGTATGTTATTTTAATACATATGCCCATGATCAGGCAGGATTCGGTCCACTGTACCACCAGGGATGCTTTGGAATATGTTATTTTAATACATATGCCCAAGATCGGGCTGGAAGCAGTCCACTGGATCACCATGGATATTGAACTGTCTGTTGTAGAATTTATACTCTCGATCAGGCATGGGGGCACTACCATGACAGACCGTGCCGCCAGAGCTCAGGTGGCCACCCATAGTTGGCAGCTGCCGTGTTGCGCCCTGCAATACGGCAGCTCACCTGTGGGTGGCTAGCCATTGATCCTTTTTTTCTCATTCAACTGTGTGCGGCACAAGTAAGGGTTGTACCTGCATGGGTTCAGCACATCCCGGGCTGAATATCATGATGTGTGGAGTATGCATGGGCATGCCCCCCCCCACTTGCACCGCATACATTACTGATGCGCCCCAGCACATTGGGATTTGTGCTGTGCATTTTCCCCTTTTGAATATCACACCGGGCCGCATCGGTGGGTTGCGCATGGTGCAACAGTGTTGCGCCATGCTTAACCCTTTTGAATATCCCAACCATGGCGTACAATGACTTCTCATCTAGTATTGGGAATACATCCTTTAGGCATGAAAGGGAAAGATGACAGACAGCTTTGGTGCACTTTAATTGTCACTGCCCTTAAAGCGGTAACAAGGAGATGGCTAATGCCTGAACCACCGACAGAGGGGTAGTAGAGGAAATACAGAGAATGAAGAGAATCACAATGGGGCTCAGAAGACAAACATTCAAATTCCAAAACTAGTGGACAAGGTGGCTGCTTTAAGAAGCTGAAACAGAAATAATCTGACCAGATAAGTGGAGGGATGTAGGGGAAGGGAGAAGGCGGTGAATAAGACCTTACAAGGGAACTACTGAATTGGAGAAGAAAACAGTTAATATTTAGAAGTTATATGCACAATTGACAGATGACTTTTAAGAGGTGACCAATCTTTATTTTAGTATATGTTTAAGTGGCGCTTTGATGGCTCTTTATCACTATCATTGGATATAAAGTAACTGATAAGAGAAAATATGTGGTATATATGAAACAAACATGTGTAACATAAATAATTAGATAAATAATGTGTTAAACAGAACAGATTATGGATGTATAAAATGAACAAGATTGAAAGCTGTGATACATAATCTAATGTTCATGTAGAAAAGAAAGTTTTCTCTGACCTAAATAAAAGATAAGTATTAAAAAAAAAAAGTTGCCCTAACTGGTGCATTAATGCATTTTCTTTATTTCTATTACTACTGAAGTTGGAAAACACTTGTAAAGGGATAGTTTTAGCTAAATTAAAACATCCCTGATGTACAATGATTTCCCTAAGCAAGACTGTATAGTGTCTTTATTGGGAAATTTGCCAGAGTTTTATATTTTCGCACATTCACAATCTCTCCGAAGAGATTCCTGGTTTGAACCACTTTTTTGGTTCAAACTGAAAAAAAATTCTGGTTCTCAAACCGGGCAAAGTGGTTCATACTACTAATTCTAGTTCTCAAACCAGTAAAAGTGGTTCTAACTTAGTATTCTGGTTTACAACCCAGAAAATGTGATTCCAACTAGTACTTTTTGTTCTCCAAGCAAGAAATCTGCTCCAAAGTACTACATCTGGTTCACAAACCAAAAACTGCAGTTTAAAAAACAACTTCTGCTTCATGAAGCACAAAATGTGGTTCAAAGTTTGACTTTCTGTTGGTGAAGTAGAAAATATAAAAATATGAAGATGCTAAGAAGGCAATTTGGTCTATGTAGTTTGTTCCTATTGCAGTATCCAGGGGTTGACATATTAAGTCTGCGCCACCTCCTCACTCCTCCAATGTTTCCCATATTTACTAGTCATGGAGAATACTTTCTGCATAGGTATTCTAGCTCATCATGAAGTGCAGTGCATTGCAAGTGTCCACGACCCTATGTGCGAAGAAGTGCATTGTCAGTTTGCACCTACACCTTCCTGCCTGCATCTTAACAATGTAGCCTTTCATGTTATGGTTGCCACTTAAGTTAAACAGAGCTTCCATATCCAATTTTATTTATCTGTTTCTAGTGCTTGAAGTTCTCAGTCATGTCCCCTCTCTCTGTCCTGTTCTGTACTAAGTAGATGTATAGTGCCCTAAACCTCTCATACTATTCCTTACTATGGTGATCCGCTATCATTTTTGAAGCCATCTTCTGGAATTTCTCCAATAGGTTAATGAGCATTTTGAGGTGTGGACACCAGTAATGAAGTCCATACTGTAGATGTGGCATCTCCAGAGAGTTATAGCGGAGGGTTAAACAAGGGCAGTATAAGTTGATCTCTCATTTAACAAGCCATACAACCAAGCAAATAAATTCCTGTTTTGCAAAAAATGGAAGGGTCAACAACCTCAAGTTACACTCCACACCTGATGTGCAAAGATGCAGGAGAGGTGAAACCATAATGGTTTTACCTGTTGCTGCTTGCAGGGAGGGGGTAGGGTGTTAGGGTTGGGAACCCTAACAACACATTTCCCTGCTTTTGTCACTTTAACCTTAATCGGTACATTAACAAAGTTTTTTTTTTTTTGCAATCTGTCTGTCTGTCTATCTATCTATCTATCTATCTATCTATCTATCTATCTATCTATCTATCTATCTATCCATCTATTCTTTGCAAAAAAAACATTGTTAATGCACCAGTTAGGATAACCTAATGCCACAAAAGTAGGGAAATGTGTTGTAAGGGTTTTCAACCCTAATGCCCCACCCCCTACTCCCAAGCAGCAAAAGGAAAAAACATTAGGGTTTTGTGCCTCCGGAGTCTTGGCGAATCAGAGGTGGGGTCCTCCTTGGAGGTTATCACCCCTAATGCTCTCCCATTCCCCAACCGGTATTCTCTAATCTGAAGAAAAGCTACAGTTCCAAGCCACTGCCTCATAATGATACACTCTTTAAAGGTAGAGACGTATGTCTCGCCACAGGTTGCCAACACATTTTGTGGTACCTTTCTTCATGCACAGTACTGTGAGATCATGTCTGACGTTGTTTGCTTATGGATCCCTGCACTTCTATGTGGCCACAGCTACAGATATGCATCTGTCAGCCCATGCACAGGGCCCTCTTCCACCCAAGGGAGAAGAGATGCAGGCCTCTATGTCAAGAGGACAGTTGTTATCGCTATATGGTACCCAGGCCCTTGCAGACAACCCTGCACCTTTCATTCCTTGGCTTGGGGGGGTGTTGCATAACAGCAACATCCTCCAACCCTCACCCCATCCAGCTGGGGCACTGAGAAAAGCCCTAAACTCAGCTCACTAGCACAGAATAACAAAGCATACCCATTGTGGTAAACAGTGGCACCACACAAAGTTTTTTAACAATTATAGTTTTTTTAATTTTGACCCAATTTTTAAAAAATACTCATTTCATGATTTGCCTAATAAACACAACATATACCATTTATGGTATACTGACTGAAATGTCACTTCACACCAGAAGTGTGAAAACACATCTCATCCAGGATTTATAAAATTGCATATATCACATTTGAACAGGCACCCAACATCAAGAGGAAGGAGCTGCTCTTATAACTATGCTTCTCTACTTCTCTACTGGGGCTAAAGAACTAGAACTCTACTACTGGGACCTTCAATTTATGGTAAACACAAAACAAAGCAAAAAAGTGAGTGTGTTTGTCTGAGTTAGCTGAAGTGAATTGTTATCTGTGCAATTATCTAGCTGTTTGTCTCAGGTGGCTAAAGGGATTTGTTATCTGTGCAAGTAACTAAGTGTAGAAAGAGCTGTAAAGTAGGGGGAGTGGCTTAGCTAGAAGGAAGCCAGGTTAAAGCCAGATTTAAAAACTGCCCTAGATAACTTCTGCCAGAGAATATGCAGAGAACACCAAGAGGAAGGAGCTGCTGTTATAACTATACTTGGGACTACATTGCTCTGCTTCCCTCACCTCCACCCCCCACCATAAGCCAGTTCTACTTTTATAGGCACAGGATTTGACTGACAACAAGAACATCCTGTTTGGGAGCAGGAAGTGAGTGATCACAGAGCCACAAAAGACTCACCATTCTAGAAGGAAAAGAATAGTTCTCCATCCCCCCTAGCTCCTGGAGGTCTGACTCTGCGCAAGTAAGGAGGCTACTGAGAAATATAGGAACTTCTTGTCTCAGAACAGCAAGATCAGGAGCTTAAAGGGCACAAAGGCAGTAAGTAAGTAGGGACAAAACAATAACAAACAAAAATAAACAGAAGAACGAGTAAATATTCCAAACAACAGTTAAGTGACAAGAAATAAGACATGATAATAATGGTACAATACAGTGACTGTGGAGCAGCAGTCTTCCGGGAGATGTTCTGAAGCATGTGGTGTTGTCCCATCTGCAGGCACCTCTCTGGGCTAAGGGAGGAGGTTGCTCATCTCCATGTTGAGTTGGCCAGGATTTGGGGGACCTCTTCTCCCTCCCATGGACCAACAGGGCCACTGCTGTTGCCTCAGAGGTTGCCAAGAAAGAGGAGTGATTGGACCACAGTGGGCTCAGTGAGGGTGAGGGTGGTGAAACAGAGGCACATCCCTCCAGTTGTACCTCTCCACAATTCATATGTCATTCTGGCAAAGTGTGGTTCCTCTATGGAGGCACTCTCCGTGGAAACCAAGGCTGGGAACCTCCACAAAGGACAACCACAGAAAGGTGGCATGGGACCCCACAGGGGAAAGAAACAAATCCTGGTGGTGGACTCCATTGTTGAGGGGGTAGAACAGGGGGATGAAGGAGAGATGGAGGTAAGGTGCCTGCCTTGCAACATGGCTTGGAGGAACAGGGGGAAAATCCTCAGGATCACCGGAGCAGCAGCACAGGGGAGGGAGCTGGATGTCATTGTCCACCTAGGGACAAATGTCCTGGCTGAGAAAGGGATCAAAGCAGTGCAGGAAGAGTTTGTGGAGTTGGGGAGGGGCCTTAGACAAGTAGTACATACGGTAACCTTCTCAGAGGTGCTGCTTGTCTATGGCATGGGTGAGGCTAGGGTGCTCCACACCATGGGATTCAATCAGTGGTTGAAAAACTGGTGCAGAGCTCAGGGATTTGCCTTCACTGGGGACTGGGGGTCCTCCTGGAGTGACACAGGCCTATACTGGCATGATGGTCTGCATATGTCCAGGAGGGAAACCAGGATCCTAGGTGATAGGTTTAAATGCTTCATTGGCAAGCATTTAAACTAGTCAAGGGGGGAGGCACTGGAAAGGAGCAGGGAAATCCTAGCCCCTCCCAAAAAATCAGGGTAGTAAGTGAGGTAAACTCCAAGATAGAGATGTCGATTGGGAGAAGGTCAGGGGTAAATGGAGAAAATGACAAAGGCAATAAGGACAGGGATAGGGCAAAAAGGGGTAAGGCCATCAAGAAATGTAGGGTAATGAGTACCAATGCCCATAGTCTGGGCAACAATCTCACTGAACTGGTGGCCTTGATGGAAAAGGGATGCCTGGATATCATAGCAGTCACAGAAACATGGTACACAGAGAACCATGACTGGTATGTTAACATACCAGAGTACACAACCTACAGGAGAGACAGGGAGAGAGAAGAGGGGGAGGAGTAGCTCTCTATGTAAGGGAATGGATAAAAGCAATGGAACAAAAGAGCAAACAGGGAGGAGAGGAGGCACTGTGGGTCACCTTAGAGACTGGAAATGGCACCACAATCCACACAGGAGTTGTATACAGACCCCCATGTCAGGGGAAGGGAATGGACAAGGATATGATAGAAGGCATCCTTAGGATGGCAGAGAAAGGGGAGATACTGTTGATGGGAGACCTGAATATGCCATATGTTAACTGGAGCACCTTTGCTGCAGTCATATCTAAAAGCAGGGCCATTCCTGATGCCCTACAGGTGGCATGTCTGAGACAGCTAGTTTTGGAACCCACTCATGAGGGAGCAATCTTAGACCCTGTACTCTCAAATGGGGACAGTGAGAGGATCTCAGATCTAGAAGTGGGTAGTCATCTGGGAACAAGTGGCCACCAAACAGTGTGGTTCATGATAAACTCAGCTACAGAGTCAAGCCATACAAAAGTGAGGGTACTGGACTTCAGGAGGGCTGACGTTGGCAAGATGGGAGAGTGCCTTAGAAAAGCACTAGCAAACAGGCTAGAAGGAGGGGTGGAGCAACAATGGGCAAACATCAAAATTGCCATCACAGAGGCAACAAGCCTTTGTGTGAAGCAAATAAACAAACCAAAGTGAAAGAAAAAGCCACTATGGTTCTCAAAAGTGGTGGTGGGGAAGGTTAGGGAGAAAAAGATAGCATTTATGAAGTATAAGGAAACACAGAAGGAGCAGGACAGAGAACTGTACCAGTTAAGGCAGAAGGAAGCAGTGAGGGAAGTCAGAATAGCAAAGGCCCAAACTGAGGAAAAGATAGCCAACTTAGTTAAGAAAGGGGATAAAACCTTTTATAGGTACATCAGGGAGTGTAGAAAGACAAAGGGAGGGATAGTGAGGCTGAATAGAATTGATGGTGGGTGGGCAGAGAGGGACAGTAAAAAGCAGGGATACTAAACAAATTCTTCTGCTCAGTATTCACAAAAGAGGAGGGGTTGAGGTGCCTAATCCAATTAACTGAAGGACTCTGGATAGGGAGGTTGATATTAGTCCTTTCACAGAAGAAAGGGTTCTGAAAAAACTCCTAAAACTGAAGATGGAAAAAGCAATGGGGCCTGACGGAATTTACTCCAGAATTCTAAAAATAATTAAGGGGAGAACTAGTGATGCCACTGACTACACTTTTTAACAAATCATGGGAGGATGGTGTAGGACCGGAGGACTGGAGGAAGGTGGATGTGATTCCCCTTCACAAAAGTGGGAGCATAACAGAGGCAGGAAACTACAGACCTATCAGTTTGACCTCTATGGTGGGGAAAGTGATGGAATCACTTCTGAAATAAATAATTGTTAAGTACCCAGAGGCCAGTGGGGCACAGGACCAAAGGCAGCATGGGTTCACAGTGGGTAGGTCATGTCAGATGAATCTAATTGATTTCTTTGACTGGGTAACCAAAGTAGTAGACCAAGGAAGGGCTGTGGACATGGCCTACCTAGACTTTAGCAAGGCATTTGACACAGTCTCACACAAAAGATTAATAATCAAATTAATCAGCCTGGGAGTGGGTCCCAGGGTGGTAGCCTGGGTAAAACACTGGCTGGACAACAAGAAACAGAAGGTAATTGTAAATGGAGTTCACTCTGAAGAAAGAGGGGTTACTAGTGGGGTACTGCAGGGTTCAGTACTGGGTCCAATAATGTCTTTATAAGTGACATTACAGAGGGACTGGAAGGAAAAGTATGCCTCTTTGCAAATGACACAAAGATCTGCAACAGGGTTGATACACAAGGAGACATGGAAAGGATTATAAGGGACTTGGCAAGGTTGGCGGAATGGTCAGAAGTATGGCAGCTTGGATTCAATGCAAAGAAGTGCAAAATAATGCACCTGGGAAATAAAAACCCAGGGGAAGATTACACAATGGGGGGAGGAGTAGTAACAACAACAAAATTGGAAAGGGACCTGTGGGTAATCAGATCAGATGACCTTAAGGTTAGCAAGCAATGTGAAAAGGCAGTAGGGAGGGCTGGGGGGATATTGGGATGTCTAGGGAGAGGCATCACCAGCAGAAAACAGGAAGTTGTCATCCCTTTGTACAGACAGTTGGTGAGACCCCATCTGGAGTACTGAATCCAGTACTGGACACCACATCTCCACAAGAACATAGACATAATGGAGGCAGTCCAGAGGAGGACAACTAAAATGGTGCAGGGTCTGCAAGAAAAGCCATACGAGGAGAGAATAAAGGAGCTTAATATGTATACACTTGAGGAAAGGAGGGGGCATGACAGAAACTTTTAAGTACCTCAGTGGAATCAACAAAGTCCAAGAGGGTAGCATATTTCAGAAAAAGAGATGTGCAAGAACAAGGGGACACAATTTGAAGATGGGGGCAGCTCAGGGGCAATAGGATGAAGTATTTTTTTCACAGAGAGGGTGGTGTATGCATGGAACTGCCTTTCAGAAGAGGTTGTGGGGTCTAAAACTGTGGGAGAATTCAAGAATGCATGGGACAGACATAAGGCAATTCTTGTGGGGGTAGGAAGAAATAGGCTGTTGGTTAACTGGGATCTGCAGCTTATCCTGTATGTAGGGAAATGGGCAGACTAGGTGAGCCAAGTGGTCCTTATCTACTGTCAAAATCAGTTTCTATGTTTCTATGAGGTGGTGTGGAAAAATAGCTATGTTGAAAGTTTGGAGTCAAAATAGGGAAAATAAGTGAAATTATGAGTCAACATTGAAATACTGGGCATTTTACTGTATTTGTTCACCAAATTGTCAGCATAGCCTTCTTATTACCCCCAGCTCATGAACCTGATATTGACAATTTTCAAATCCCCACTTAAACATCATTCCACAGCATTGAAACATCAATCTGCCACATGTGTGAAACTGTATTTTGGCCAGGATTTTAAAAATGACAGCTGTCACTTTTATGAGGTGGTATAAAAAATGGCTATGTTGAAAATTTGGGGTCAAAATATTTGAAATTACCAAAGTTATGAACGTGTAGTGACATTACAACGTATGCACATAACTTTGCCATTTTTACATATTTTCATAGGATTCATATGATTTTACAAACCAGGTAAGGCATATGCCCATTTACAGCACATTCTTAGCTCAAAGGGAATAATCATTATATTGCTCTTTTTACAGTAATCACAAGTTTTTTTGTTAAATTCATTCATATTTTTACTTCCTACAACCACCAGAGTGAGGGCATTACACATGGCCCCACCACTCTTTGGTTAAACCATGCTGTTCTTTTTTTTAGTGTGGTTTGTGTCCCCTTTAAGCTGTAATATGTGTGATCTGGTATTGTGACTACAACCTTTATATTCAAGTCCCAGACAATCCCATAAGTCATTATTAATGAAGGCTCCATATACCAAACACATATCCCCCCATAATCTTCTGTATTCCAGCGAGTACAAACCCAATGATTCCAGTCTGTTTTTACCATTTTGGTGGCCCTACACTGAACCCACTCCAGTAGTCTGAAGATGACCCAAATTTTCAACATATTGACCCCACCTCATGATCAAGGGTAGTGAACATTTTCAAATCCCTCAAGGAAGGTGATTTCACCAAGCAACCACAAAATCACCTTTTGGGCCAGATTTACATAATTCCACTATCATTGTTCATGATGTGGGGCCTCAAAAAGGTCATGTTGAAAATCTGGGGTCAAAATATGCATAAATTGCTGAGTTATGCAGTAAAGTTGAAAACTCCATTGAAATACATTGAACCACACTTAACTTAGTTTCTCATATTACAGTCAGCGGTTGCAGCACGACATGTTTTTGATGGTATACCATTAATACGGTGACTGAGACTGAGTGACTCAAATATTAGCAACTCAGTCTTAACATCTGCAATTTCAGCTACCCTAAAAGGGTAGCAACAGAGAACGACAGGGCGAAGGGAAGAATGATACACAGACTGGAAGACAAGAGAAGGTATGTGAGGGGTGGTGATATAGGAAGCCACTGAGTTGACTGCATGGCATGGTGGTGAAGCTGGCTGGCTACAGTGGAGAGAGTGCAGGGTTCAGGGCTGGGGAGGAGCACAATATTTTGTGCTCTTTATGGGAGAGGGTGTTAATTTCTATTTAAATGTGGTTATCCCCTTCCCCGACATGCACCCCCCCAGAGTTAGTTATTTGTAGTGAGGGGGCTGTGGGTGGCAAAGTCCTCCACATAAATACTTAGAGTGAGTTTCCTCATTAGGAATGTACATCACCGTTTTGTTTTTCAGTGATGTACACTCGCCTTAATGGTGATCACAGTTTTGTAATCACCATTATCACACAGAACCATTTTTGATTGAAGAGTGAATCTTCATCCTGTAACCTCTTCAGGTGAGTGAGGGCACATGGGAGTGCACTTGGGGGTGTCTCATGGTAGGTGCTGAATGGGAGATGGGGTGTCAGTGGGGTTAAAAGATTGCTGAGGAACCCTTTTTCAGGTTTTAGAAAAAAACAGAGGAACTGTTTTTTTTTTTAAACTGGGATGCCAATCAGAGGGGTGGTGTCTCTAGACACCAGGGAAAGACCCCAAAAAATATGGGGACAGCAGTCAGTGGGGGTACCACTTGACACCAGTGAAACAACAAATTATTATAGGGATGTCAACTAGAGGGTGGGGAGGTACCACTAGACACCATGGAAAGAACAATTTACTATGGGGACTGTAATTGGATGTTATGGGGCTACCAGTAGACACCAGGGAAAGAACAAATTATTATAGGGCAGCTACCAGAGGGTGGGGGGTACCACTAGACACCAGTAAAAGAACCAGTTATTATGGGGACGGTGATCAGAGGGTGGGGGTGCAACTAGACACCAGTAAAAGAGCCAGTTATTATGGGGATGGTGATCAGAGGGTGGGGGTGCCACTAGACAAGGGGGAAAGAACAACTTATTATGGAGACAGTGATCAGAATGCTGGGGGTACTACTAGACACCAGGGAAAGAACAACAACATTATGGGGATGGCTATTAGAGGGTAAGAGGTGCTACTAGACACCACAGAAAGACAAATACATAACAGGGAGCAATCAGAGGTTGGGGTGTGCCACTATACACCAGAGGACGGGATATAAATTACAGGGATGGCAATCAGAGGATGGGATGCCACTAGACACCAGAGAAACAAAAAGACAGTGTGGATATGGCAATCAGAGGGTGGGAGGTGCCACTAGACATGAAAGGAACATTAAATAAATATTGGGATGGTGATAGGAGGGTTGGGGTGACACTAGACATCAGAGCAACTTCACATACAGAAAGGGACGGCAATGGGGAGGTGCCACTAGACACCAGAGAAACAGCAGCTCACTGCTTTCACTGCAGCCCACAGCACACTTTCCAGCTGTGGCTGCAGAAGTCAAGAAAGTCCTGTTGTTCTCATATAAAGAACATGGGTGAATGACTGTTCTTGTTAAGCCGGGCACTCCGTGATTTTGGTTACTCAGAAAAGGTATTTTTGGCCCTTATTTTAAAAAGCAAACATCAGAATCTAGCTAAACAGGATCCATTTAGCTAGGTTCTGGTGATTTTAAATGATAAAATGTTTATGTATTTTCCATGCTTGTTAGTTCAAGGGGAAAAGCAACAAGATTGCGGTCTCATGGCACAAAAAAATGTTTCATACTGTGAGAAGCAAGTGTGGAGAAACCAATAATGGATCCTGCAACACATAGGTTTTCATTTCACACCAGAACATCATCTCAAAAAACCTACTGCACATGTATAGAATGGGATAACATAAAACTTTAAAGTCTTTTAACTCTTTTATTTATTTTAATTTTGGAATAACATCTGTGAACCAGTGGCGCTTTTACACAGGTTCCACGTCAAAACACACATACAGATAAAGAACAAATAATGAAGTGAACAGGCAACAATAAACATGGCAAAAGGCAAAGACAACAAAGTTACAACAGTTAGTGATCTGAACATAGGAAATAAACAATGATCACTATAATATATCAGTACAATGGAGTGGTGTGGCTGGCAAGCCACGTCAAACATAAATGAGCAAATGAGTGGACAAAAGGAGGCAAAAGAAGGAGGGAAAGACAAGCTGTGCCAAGGTAGTAATTGTCAGGTAAAATAAGGTGGGATTAGGAGTAGTAGGAGTAGTCAGGGGAGGATAGTAGGGAGTAGGAGTGGGAAGTAAGTTCAGTGTAAATTTGCTCTTGGGATGCATGAGGAAGTCCACAGGGGGTGGGAGATGAGGGAATAAGAGGGGTGGCTGAGAACATAGGAAGAGGGTATGGGAGGAGTTGGATGGGGAACAGGAATGAGGGGGTATGGTGAAGGAACTAGGGTAGTAAGTGGGCTAAGGGAGTGTCTGCAGTTTAACTGAAACAATCACAGGAAGCTCTGGAACTGTTTAATATTTTTTCACCAGACCTTTCAAAGGCACTACCTTAGGACATGACACCTGCGCCCTGCAAGCCTGGAGAAAAAATTCCATTCCATGTAGGCTGTAGGTGAGAGTGGAAAAAACATGTTAAGTATAGGAAAAAAATTAGACATTTACAGAAAATGACATATGCAGATCTCAGAAACTGCACAAGCTGCCATCACAAAATTGTTCACAGATCAAGAAAATGCCTCCTAGACAACACATGCACAATTTCATCTGATTTAGTCAAACTGTGCCGAAGCTATTTATGTGCAAAGTTAGGGGTTTAACACTGAACCATTGAACTCCGTACTCAACGGTAACTATAGGGGCATTAATGCTCCACTATATATATATATTATTTAGGGTTGAGGAGCCATTTACATGTTAAACCTAAAATTTTGCACCTTAATGACTTTGCAACTGTTCAACGGATTTGCCTGAAATTTGGAACACATGATCAAGAACCATACATCTTGGGATATGCGAACTTTCGTACTGTTCGGATATACGGCTGCGGAGTTATTAAGCATGATCTGCGCGTGCATTTGCGCTTTTTTGCAATTCTTTGGTCATCTCTATAGGCTGCATGGTTTGTGCAACTGTTCCAAAATCTCCAGGGAACGTGCGGCAGAGGTCGCCAATGTGCCTTTTGAAGATTTCGTGAAAAAATATTAAACAGTTCAAAAGTTATTCAAAAAACAGTTTCCTATTATAAGTCAAAGGGAAAAGTTAACAAAAAGTTCAACACTTTCGCAAATGGCTCTTTTACTTTCGTAAATCCACCATTTTGTTTTCAGTTGGTGATCAGAAAAATGCTTGGCATTTAAATTTGGGACCCTCTAGCAACACAATTCTTTTTGTGTTTACCTAGTCTGAACCTGAGGATGCTTGGCATGTCTTTATTTTGAGGTTAAACACCCTAGAAATATTTTTGTCAAGTTTCTGGAAAAAGTACTTTTGCAAAGTAATATCACACTCTCGAAATTGTCACAAATTTTTGCAAAAGCTTTCTCAAATTGCGACACTACTTTTCCAGATTTTGGCAAAATGACAGTAATTTTTTGCCACCCTGCTGCAAAAGAACAGTTTGGTCTTTTGGGCTGAAATTTGGAGAGAACACAGCCAATATCTCACAGATGTGCCTTTCAGTATTTCAGTGAAAAAATATTACGGGGCGGCAAAGTTACGGGACTCCAAAATTGATGCTTTTTCCCATAGGATAACATTACGGCATCCGCCACATTACAGGAATCCTTTGCCACCCTACTGCAAAATAATGGTTTGGTCTTTTGGGATGGAATTTAGAGGGAAGAAAGCCAACATCCCACAGATGTGCCTTTCAGTGGTTTGGTGAAAAAATATTACAGGGATTCAAAGTTATCATACTCCGAACTTCTCTTTTTTTCTCATAGGATAACATTACGGCGTTCGCCGCGCCTTTCAGGGCCCGTATCTTGGAAACGGTGCGAGATACGGACTTTCTGTCAGAAAAATGCTTAGACCCCCTAACAGGGGCTAAGCACAAAACTAGCCAGGAAAGTCATACATCATATGACTTTTAAATTTTTTTTCTATGTCGTACAGTTCCTGAGATATAAGCAATTTAGTATTTCAACTCCTCATTTTCTGCTCCGAGACCCATTATTATGCATACATTCTTTGTACTCACTTTATTTCTGTATGCAGCTTTTGGGGAAAACCAGTCTGTGCGCTTACATTACTGTTACCCTTACTGCTTCCACTTGCGATTCCGTACCTGTTTCACTTACCGTTCCGTCTGGGCACCATGTGTGTTACCCTTTGCGTTTTCATTTGCACTTGCATTTCGTTATTTTAACCATTTGTGTCTACAGTACTGTTTATCTTTCTGTTTTGCTTTGCATCACCATGTGCATTACCATTTGCGTTTGTGGGCACCGTGTTACTATGTGACAAGACATCACGTGGCGAGGGCGCTCCGCCGCTGCATTACATTCACTATTTCTCATTATCACTCTCAAAAGTAGGAAATTAAATGCAAAAAGGTTGTTTTCACAGCAACAAAAGTGAGGAAATTCAGTGTTAGGGTTGAAAACCCCCCTTTGAACCCCCGTCCACCCCCAACCGACATCGGGTGAGCATTGGGTTGTCGGTCCTAACTCTCACCCCATTCTCCTATACCTCTGCTTCTTCACACATCTGATTGGGTGAGAGTTAGGGCCGACAACCCCAGCACGCACTCCGATGCCGGTTGGGGGTTTGGACGGGGGGGTCAAAGGGTGGCTTTCAACCCTAATGCCGAATTTCCTCGCTTTTGTCACTGTGGAACAACCCTAACTAATGCATTAAATGGAGTTTTTTTACCTCTAATACATATGTAGATATATATCTATATCTATCTATAAATATATATATATATATATATATTATAGTGGCATAATAGTGCCACTATAGTTAGCGCTGAATATCCCATTTAAGGTTAAAGTCTGAAATTTTGCAGGTTAATAACTTTGCCACTATATGATAGATTTGCCTGAAATTTGTCAGGCTTAGAGCAGACCCATAGTTCTCTGGATCTGCCAAGTTTTGTAATGGTCGAATATGCGGTTGTGGAGCTACATAGCACAATAGAAAGTTATTTTTACTCTTTTTTCGCATTCTTTGCTCACGCCTACAGGTCGCACAGTTTATGCGACCAGTACGAAACCTTCAGGGAACATGCAGCTGGGGTCCCCAATGTGCCTTTTGAAGATTTCATGAAAAAATATTAAACAGTTCAAACGTTATTCAAAAAGGCAATTTTCCCATTATAGTCAATGGGAAAAATTAACAAAAAGTTCGACAGTGTCACAAATGTGGTTTTTAGTGTTGAAAATGACCCCTGTAGTGTCATGTGTCCACCATATTTTTTTCAGCTACTGGTCACAGAAATGCTTGGCATTTAAATTTGGGACGCTCTAGGGACACAATTCTTTTTGTGTTCACCTAGTCGAGCCATGAGAATGCTAGCCATGTCTTTTTTGGGAGGTTAAACACCCCAGAAATATGATTTGGAAATTTTTGTAAACTGTAGTGTCGCAAAGTAGTGTCACAGCTGTGACACTTTTGTGATTTTTTTTTTGTGAAAGGGTCATGATTTGCAACACTACTTTGTGACACCAATGTCCAAAAGAATAGGAAATGTTTGCCACCCTGCTGGAAAAGAAAGGTTTGGTCTTTTGAGTTGAAAGTTGGACGGAAGAAAGCCAAGATCCCACAGATGTGCCTGTTTGTGGTTTGGTGACAAAATATTACAGGGCTGCAAAGTTACAGTACTTTGAAGTTGCCGATTCTTCCCATAGGCTAACATTACGGTGTCCACCATGCCTTTTGGGGCATGTATCTTGGAAACACTTCAAGATACGGACTTTTCATCAGAAAAATGATTAGCCCCCTGCTAAGGGGCTAAGTGCAAAAATAGCCAGGAAAGTCATAAATTATATGAAATTTAAATTTTTTTTCCTACGTCTTACGGTTCCTGACAGATAAGTAATTTAGTATTCCAAGTGTTCATTTTCTGCTCTGAGGCCCATTATTATGCATACATTCTTTGTATTCACTGTGTTTCTCAATGCAGCTTTTGGGGGAAAAAAGGGTGTGCATTTTTGTTACTGTTACAGTTAGCATTTCCACTTACGTTTCTGTAACCATTTGCTTTAGTGTTCCCCTCTATGCCACCGTGTGTGTTGCCCTTTGCGTTTTCATTTGCACTTGTGTTTGCGTTTCTGTTAACATTTGCATTTCCATTACTGTTTTTATTTGTATTTCCTTTTGTGTCACTGTGTGCATTTCAATTTGCGTTTCCATTCTGCGTCATCGTTGCTGTTACCGTGTTTGCATTTCCATTTGCGTCACCGTGATCATGCTTGTTACGATTTGTGTTGCTGTACGTGCTTGCGTTTCTATTTTCATTAACGTTTGCAGTTGTGTTTCTATTACTGTTTGCGTTATCGTTTATGTTTGTGTCACCATGTGCGTTACCATTTGCACTTGTGTTTGTGTTACCATTACTTCACTATTTATAGTGCACATTCTCAAAAAAAGGGAAATTCATGACAAAAAAATCCATTTATTGCATCAGTTAGGGTGTTCCACAGTGGCAAAAGTGAGGAAATTTGATGTTAGGGTTCCCACCTCTTGCGCCACACCCCACCCTCACCAACAGGCATCGGGGTGCATGTTGGGGTCATTGGTCCTAACTCTCACCCCATTCTTCTCTACTGCACCACCTCAGCATGTTTACATATGGGATGGTGTGAGAGTTAGGACTGATGACTCCATCGCACACCCCGATGTCTTTTGGTGGGAGCGGGGTCTGGTGGGGTGCAAGGGATGGGAACCCTAACATTGAATTTCCTCACTTTTGTCATTGTGGAACAACCCTAACTGATGCATTAAACTGATTTGTTTGCCATGAACATATATATATATATATATATATATATATATATATATATTAATTCTGATTGATTTTGGGCAGGAGGTACCACTAGTGCCATGGATTTTTCTTTTTTCTTTTGCAGTTCATTGTTTGGGCTGGGCAGGGCAGGCTCGATTATTTTAATAATTAACTATCAATAACACATTGTAAAAACATGGTTCATGGAAGTGGTAAATAGTACCACTCTGGCAGCTTGTTAATGCTTCTATTTTTTTGCATGTGTGACTTGGATTCATTTAGCTTCCATTGGCATAATTCAGGGGAAATTACAATGCTGTTTCTATGCAAATTTGATAACATTTTGCCAAAATTTGAATTTCAGTAATTTCTGTCTAATTTTAAAACAATTTTTCAAACTGAACCATATTTAGTATGCTGTAATACCATCTACACCATAGTCATATGTGCCATGTTTAGAATCTCAGGATTAAAGGGGGCTGAGTTAGAGTATAAGCAGCCAAACATGTTCCAGTGAAATTTCACAAGTAAGTAAACTGGACTATTTTAAGCCTTTATAACGTTAAAACCAGAACACTCAATCTCCCCAGTTCTGTTAGGCTCATAGATGCTAAAAAGGAAGTTGTGTGACAACTTTCTAATCTTTTGCTTATAAGATAGGCAACTTAAAAGCAGCCAAAGCCCTAATTTTTCTAAAGTCAAGTACACACATTTTTGCCCAGCCATGCTCATGATCTGCCATGGGGAGAAAGGAAAAGGCTGGGTGGAGTTGTAATGTGATAGCATTCATAGGGGATTCTGTAATGAAATTACAGAGGAGCTCAGCATGAGGTGTTCTCATGGCAATTTGAATCTCGAGTGCAGCAGTATTAAGAATAATCAGGATCATCACTTTGTACTTGCATAACTTCTTTTCAGTTTGCCAGGTAACCACTAGAGATCACAGACTAAATGATTTGTCAAAGGACACATACGCACAGCATTGTTTCCCTACAATTCAACCTGCATACTCATTAGCAGTCCTGCAGATGATAATGTATATTTTCTAGCATTTGGAAACAGCTACACCAAGCAGTACAGCTTGCTGCAACAGAGGCAGTTTTGACAAAAGTATCTAGATGTCTTCAAGCACGATGGAACATGATACTGACACCACGATTGCAGGAGTGTTGGATGGGTATTGTAGGGCTATTATTCCAGTGCAGGTAGGGAAATTTGTGTGCCTGCAATACAAGTTAGGTAAATGTGATCCATAGCCAAACCAAGATGGACAGCAAGATGGAGGGAGTCTGACTATGTCAATGGAAATGGCATTCAGAAGGATGTAAACTAAAGGATAATGGATGTAGCTGCTTTAGGGGTCACCAGAAGAAGGAGTTCAATGGTTGGGTTCACTAAGAGAAGGGGTGCAGATTGTGTAACACATGCATAGTATACCATCAGAAGGAGCAAGGAAGCATAGAGGGACAATTCTCACGTGAAAGCAGGTCATATAAGAATCATACAGTTCCACGAGGCTGGGGTCTGTGATGCACTCATTGCTGGGTAGGTGCTCCAGTAGAATGGGGTTTGAATGCTCCACATAAGACACTACAGTCTCTATTTTATTAGAAGCTGCTTTACTGTGGAAAAATGCTCAGATATGCAAAGGTACATCCACAGCAATTTAGAATGCAGCAAAATACAAAAAGTGTAAATAACAGTGTGCAATTTGCAAATGTGATTAAAAGCACCACTCTGTCTGGCTTAGCCCCAGTTCTTCAAGTCTTCCCAGAGTCTTCCTCAGTTGGCATCTAAGGAAGACTCTGGGAGGAGTCGAAGTGCTGACACTAAGCCAGATAGAGCAGTGTAGTAAGTCACATTTGTAAATTGCATGTTGCTATTTGCACTTTTTGTGTCTTGCTGCATTTAAATTTCTGTGGCTGTACCTTGCATACTGTATGTGAGCAGTTTCTATCACAAAGCACCTTGTCTTAAACTAACATCTGTAATCAGGAAAGGAATTATCTGAGTGTCCTGATTCATGAGTGCTCTGGTGTTCTTTTGGAGACCATATGAGAATCACATTCAGCAAAATTGACTCATCTGAGAGCCCAGTACAGTTGGACGTCCAGGACTTAGAAGCACTCACTAAGACCTGCTGAAGGAAGAAAATGACTGAGGTGCTAAGAATGAAAAATTTTGCTTTTCCAAAAGAATAGGTCTGACATGAAAAAGTACATAGCTCTATTTTTAATGCAGGGTTAGTGTGAGAACCAAGGAGGAAACAAGCAGTTCCACTGAGTCCATGTGGTTAAGCTCAGAGAAAAAAGCAGGTTGAGATGACAAATTAGTCACCCGTAAAGAACCATAGGATGGCAAAAATTTTAGCACCACTGAATAGATTCAGTAGTGATATGTGCTTTGCAAAAGTTGAATTCCACAAGTGGAATTCTAGTGGTGTTACCAATTATGCTTTCATGTATTTTTGAGCAGATTTTGAGAATTAGTAACTTGCAGAATTTCCACTGTACCTTTTAAAGTACTAAAGCAAATGCCTCCGACTTTTTAGATTCCAGCTCCCATTGGCATTAAGTGTGCATAGACTGCCAAATTTTAGGTGCATACTCATAATAACAGTTGTGCTACCAACATACAATATGCTTTCTTGGAAAATGTTCACAAAAGTTCACAGGTTTTTACGAGTATAATGATACCCTAAAATGGTACCAAAATATTATGACCAGTTCAGAAAAATCTGTTCTCAGCTCCAGCAGTGCCTGTGGTAAATTAAATCATTCACAGCAGAAAACCATGGCACTCGACGCTGTCTGATAAAAGAAGGATGCCACTTGTCACCATAGATAAAATGCACAAAGCTTTTATTAAGTGATAAAATTAGACAGAAAAAATAAATGCAAGCACTGCCTAGCAAAAGCCCTTAATGTTATGCACTTGCAAGCTTTGTCAAGAGGACACTATTGCCCCATCATGGTGCCACTTACATAAAGAAAATTTCTTAAAGTGATAGCAAATGTGCCGGCCTGGTGGCACTGAGGGTTGAGGTGCTGGATGCCATACCTCACACCATGCTGGTGACCCATGTTCAGGAATGAATGCATGCCACTGGGAGTCAGCAGGGGAGGAGAAGGACTACTCATTCCAGGGACTACTCTTCTTCTCTGGGGAGGGAGGTTTCAGTGGTTGGTGAATGCCTGGCCACTAGCAGAGGCTGGGGGCAACACACCAATGCTGCCTCTGAGGGGAATACAATAGAGGAAGAAAAAGATTGCTTCAGCAGATGACAGAGGGTGCCTCACAGGTCCAACCCCTAAATCATCACGGTGCTAGCCACACTGAATCTGGTCTTCAGCAGGGTTTGGGCAGCCCTGCCAGCCCCACTGGGGGGGGAGCCCTGTGGGTACGGGTCGGCATTGACTGGTTGACATTAGGGCTGGGACTGAGGCTCCCTCAAGAGATAGGACCAGAGCAACAGGCATATAAAGTGACAGCAAAAAAATTGATAGCAACTGGCAAGACAATACATGTGATGAATCTGTCAATTCTCACAGTTCTCAACTTATATAAAAAGACCAATAACACAGTACAGACATACATACTATTAAAACAAGTAAATCATGTTTCGTAATTCATTTATAATTCATATAGATCATTCAATGATGCTAAAAATCTCTGTTGGATGTAACATCATAATAATCATGTGCATACGAGACCACAGCTTTCTCGATGTAAATACACAAAGCTGATTTTAACCTTAGGGGAAACTCTTCCTTTCAATATTACTATCAGTAATGTAGGGGTACCCCTAAGTTACTGCTTATGTTTTTAGCAAGTTTAGCCTGGCTTATGTAAAGTACATTGCATCAAGGTACCTTAGTAAAAAAAAAAATAATAATAAAATTGAGGTCACACAGATCAGCTATGTATAATTATATTGAGAAAGCTGTGTGTATGCACATGATTATCATGATGTTATATTCAACAGAGATTTCATCATCATTGAATGATCTACATGAATTATAAATGAATTACTAATGTTGATTTACTTGCTTTAATTGTATGTATGCCTATATGGTGTTATTGTTCTGTTTTTATATAAGTTGAGAACTTTGAGAATTGACTGATTCATTACATCTATTGTCTTGCCAGTTACTATCACTTTAAGAGATTTTCTGTATATAAATGGCACCTTGACAGGGCAATAGTATCCTCTTGACAAAGCAGGCAAGCATGAAACTTTGTGGCCTTTTGCTGGGGAGTGTTTGCATCTATTTTTGCTGAAGAATGTTATCACTTAATAAAAGCTTTGTGCACTTTATGTATGGTGACATGTGGCATCCTTCTTTCATCAGAGATTGGTGAATGCCATGATTTTCTGCTGTGAATACCAAAATATTATGTATTCTTATGGAGTGATAGAAGCCTTCATTGGGACAATGATGCTATAATGTTGGGAATGCCTATACAATGCAATGAAAGCTAATTATGTGTCTACTTGCAAACTGTAATGACTATTGTTATTTGGCCTGTTTTGCTGTATTTTTGGAAAATTGTTGATTAGCCTAGATCTGCTATTAGGGTAATTACTATCAGAAGCTATTACAAGCTTTTTTGCAGAAATAGATGCAATGAGAAAGTTTTGTAATATAGTTATCTATGTGACTGACCTTTAGGAAAAGAGAAGTAGTCAGTGACTTGCTGCAATTATTTTGAAGGGAAACGTGCTTGGCTAGGATTGTTTTTTGTAAAGTAAGGCAATAACTAGGTGTGTTGCAAATGGATCATGCCACTAATTTTTGATGAGATAATGGAAAAATAAAACAACCTTAGCAATTATGTCATTGTATACCAGACTGTATAAAATACCTGCATAAACCCTGATCAGTGAGCTGAGCTAGCTAGCCACTCCAGAAGATGAAGAGTGCCTGGGGCTGAAGCAGGATCAAACCTATGCCTCCCATGAAGACTGATGCAGTCTAGTAGTTTTGGGCCCACATTTCCAAAAGAGATGGGCGGCGCATCTCTGAAAGAAATGGATGAGCCGCCCATCTCAAAGGTTGCTCCAAAATCCCATATTTAAAGAAGGAAGAAGGGCTACCCAAATCATGATGGACCATGGCCCAAAGATAATGTATGCAGCCCACATTGAGGGCCTAATGGGATATTCAGAACAGATGGGCCACCCAAGTGCAGGAGATGAGCGGCTCAAAGTTAGGCATGGAAAACGCATGCCTAACTACTGGTCATCCACAGGCAGGCTGTGGTAGTGCACACTGGAGCACAGCAGCCTGCCAGCCCTCATAGCCCAATGGCACCCTCCCAGCCCTATATCCTGATGCCCAAGAAATAATGGTAAACCCCCATTCCATAGTGTAGGGTACCTCTCTCCCTGCCCGACCCCTGACTGAGTATCATAAGCAGCCAAAAACCCCTTTACCATAGTGTAGTGTCCTCCCACCCCGGTACCCTGATCCTCATTTGATCAACATCCCAACCCATATCCTTTCCACAGTGTAGGGTCCCCCTCCCCATATCTGATCCAGGATCCCCTTTCAAATAAGAATCTCCCACTGTATATTTTCCATAGTATAGTGGCCCACCCACCTCAGTATGCATGATCCCCACCCCACACACCCCCACACCACCCATGTTGGTGACTGGCACAGCCCTCCACACTCTACAACAGCCAACCACCAACTGATCTGATTGTGAACTCATACTGTACATAGTACATACCAATTGTCTGTCACCAATGGGTTTGAACTATGTACAGTACAAGTTCATGATGAGATCAGTCAGCAGCTGGCAATGGCAGGGTGTGGAAAGCTGTGCCAGACACCAGCATGGGTCATGCGGGGGTGAGGGAAAGTATCATGCCTACCAGGTGGGTGGGTGGGGGGCCACAACACTATTAAAATATTCAGCAGGTGATTCATAGTCAAATGGGGATCCTGGATTGGATATGGGGAGGGGGGACCCTACACTATGGAAAGGATATGGAGTGGTATTATTGATAAAACGGGGATCCAGGTACCGGGGAGGGACAGTACACAATGGAAAAGGGGTTTTGGGCTGCTTATGATACCTGGTCATGGATCGGGCAGGGAGGGGGTACCCCACACAGTGGAAATGGGGGCAATTCATTCATTTTACATGGCCAGGGATCGGGCAGGGATGGGGGGCAAGCTGGTCCAGTAAATCCTGCTGGATACAGCCATGCAAATGAGCCCAAAATGGGCATGAATGAGTCCTATTTGCTCCATGCATGCCCAATGAACTCATTTGCATTTACTGGCTGAATATCAGCTTTGAGGGCTCAGTGCATCCCCACTGGCAATAGTCTGACCAGACCCTGGATGTGCTGGGTACATTGGTAGCCTCACCCCCTTTGCGCTGCTCAACCAATTTGGGGTATTCATACAGGATGTGTGATATGTTGGGATCACGCATCTTGTTTGAATATCCCATTGTGTTGCACTGGCACAACTCTTTTGGCAGTGCATCTAGATGTGCCGCACATCCCCCCTTTTTCAATATGGGGGCCCAGGAGACTGGTTGTCTGTTGTAAGTTAACTGATTTTTGGTATGTCACATTAATTGCTTTTGGACTTTTATGCTTTATGTTGGTATTTGCTGGTCTGTCATAACTCATATAACCCAAATTATTCCTTAGAAAATGGCACCCAAGATGGGACACCATTGTTGATGTGTCAAGAAATAGCCAGCTTGTTGATTCATGATTTAAAGTGAACATTTAGGAAAAAAAATATTTTTATTACCTATCTAGATAACTCTGGGTGAAAAGCTGGCAGCCTAGAGGGAAGGAGATGTTCTGACCACCTCTGATAAAGTGAACAATTAGATGATTTTGTCATTGATTATGAATTAACCTGAGTAGGGCATGAGCAGATGTTAGCATGAGCTGAGATAGGAAAATATAAATTAGGATGATTATGAGTTCTAGAAAATAAATATATTGAATGGCTCACTAAGAAGAAAAACTAACTGTATTGAGGGGACAGTCATGACAGGAGTCTATATTGCCTGTATGGCATATGATGACTAATTTAAGGTGTTGCAATGAAATAATCTTAAAGTCAGAAGTAGAAACATTAAAAAACACTGAACCCTCTTAGGTCTCAAAGTGTTCATAGTTTAAAAAACATATTTTATGATTGCCAGAATTCTGTAAAGATTGTTGACATAGCTGGTAGTTTGAGTCTGACTCTTATTTTCTTTAAAAAAGTGAAAAACGGACTGCCCAACATTCTGGTGTTATCACACCAAAACAGGTTTGTTTACATTCCTTGATCAACTTCAAATGCATCTTCCCTGGACTTGAGAACACCCACAAAACAGTCTAGCCCCTCATTATGCACTGAGAGATTAGGAGGTTACTGTCTTATGAGTGACTGCACTGTTTATGTGTGTTTCTTATGCTCAGAAATCATTCGGTAAGAACAGAACCAGGATTGCAAACAAAAACAAGGTTGTTTATACATATACATTGCCATGCATTTCAGTTCTACTAAGCAAGGATACAGACAAAGCAAACAGCAACATCAATGAATTTTAGAGAGGGTAAGCAGTCATAAAATGTGCGGTTTCATCTAGAAATAATATGATGAAAAACAGGTTGACAGTGTCCCTTTAACAGAACGAAAGATGGGGACTCCAGCTGACTACACTCAATACAAGGAAGAACAAACAAGTCTTAGCAAACAGACTTTCGTCCTTAAAAGACAGGTTGCTATGGTCAATTATATGTGGGTTCCCCCCCTGCCTCAGAGTTCAGTTACAGGATACAAAGGTCTGTTTGGGACCTGGGGGAAGGATATACAATAGGATAATGATTCACAATGTTAGTAGATATAGATTGTTACCTGCTTAGTTATGAATCATAAATTGCTAATTTGATAACCTTGCTGAGTAATAATAAACAGAAACTTCTAGAAAGAGATGGAAAATTAGGGACCTACAGAAAAAAACAAATAAATCACTCTAACAGAGTATATTTCAAGTTTGTCTCATAATCATGACACCTTTCGGCAACAGCAATATCTTTATGGATGCAACGTTAAATATCTCAGTTTGATAGCAGTTTGGTTTGGTCAAACCTGTCTCAGAATTATGACACTATAGTGAAACTGCAGTAAAACCTTACAGAGGTAGTTCAGATGAAAAGTTAGTTACAGTTGGTCTAAGATAAAATGTAGGTAGCTGCTATGCAATGACACCCCATCTTAAAGACAGAATTTAACCCTTTGGATACACGTGCATGGGACTTGAACCTGGATGGTATAATAATGTGATTGAATGATATTATATTGTTTATCTGGAGCCACTTGTGGCTCTTCTATTGCCTGGCACATTTGTGTCATCTCAATTGCAAGGTGGTCCTAACTTACAGCCCACCACTATTTTGTTACCTTACAAAGCCGTGTTTTTTTTTTCTTTTTGTACTGTGTTGTTTAAGCCCAACAGGGTCAGAAATAACTGTGAAAATAGTCAGATTTTTACTCCTTTGAGTAGAACAGCACAGTAATCTATGCAACAGATGTATTTCCTGGGGAGGGGGACAAGTTTCTGAAAGAGGTGTCTCTGAGCATGCACCAGTTCCCCTTGACAGTAAAGACATCAGTAATGCACTAATACAAGCTGACCCTGTTTTCGAACTGAAGCTTCCTAAGAGAGGGTTAAATTTGAAAAACTCTAGCCTTAATTATAGTCAAAGTTAAAATATGGGTAACAAACAATTGGCTGAAAACCATTTCTCAGGCAGAAAATTTATTGCAGTCTGTGGAATGAGAGAGGTATAAAAAAAACTCTTTGTGTGGAGACAATTTACAGAGAACTGAAGTGCATAAATCTGGAAATTAAAAGGTAGCCGTGAATTTCATCATAGAGGGGATTTCTCTGTGTCTCTACAGATGCCTGATAAATGAAAACTGGCAAGTGGTTGGTGAACAGTGTTTTTGTAATGCTGAGAGAGAGAGAGAGAGAGAGAGAGAGATAAATGCAAGGATCCTTTTTGTCCTCTCCTGTTCTGTCATCTGTGTGTCTGTCTGATTGTACAATTACATTTTTCTTGTGGTACCAAAGATATGGCCAATCTCAGTTCCACAATTTCTATTTGCTATATCTATTCTTTCTTTTCTTTTATTGTGGTTAAAAAATGTGTGAATTTGTATATGAAACTGGGATCCTCTGGTGTGCAAATGTTTATCATTTTATTATTGACATGATTTCAGGAATCCATTCATCAAGAAAATAAATACATATGTCAGTCTGGAGCACAGGAAACTGACCATGTGATGCATTCTGAACTCCATAAGCTTATTTACAGAATGGCAATCTGGAGGACAACCCCAGGACAAGATGTTTCATTTAGCTTTATCACTTTGATTTCTGGAAAACACAGAAACCAGTTGCACTTTGTGTTAACATCTATGTATTTCAGTATCCTTTCCTTTCTCTAGGTTTCTTTGGAGGCAAAGATAACAAATGACTGAGGAATATACTCTGACTATGGGGCACCCAGGTACTACTGAGTCAGACCAAGGGGCTCATTCTTCAGGTCAGGTTATGCAGAATTGTTTAGCTGTGTTAAGAGTTAAGTAGCAATATCATATCCCATACCACCCTCAGTCATCTGGCCAGATAGAGAGAGCAAACGTAACTATAAAACAATGCTAAGAAAGTATAAAGCAATTAATGGGAAAGATTGGGATCTGAAGTGGCCCCTAGTGTTCATGGCAATAAGGGCAACTCCAAACACCTCAACTTGTCTCACACCATGGACACCCTGTCACCTTTGGTATTGGGGTTGGGAACTGTCGCCTGTGTTTGTTCTAAAAGAAAATCTCCAAACCATTAACAAATTTCTGTCTTCCAATCAGGGTAAAGCCCAGAAAGTGCAAAGCAGCATTTTGATGCTAAAGTCACTCCTGCCGAGTATCACTTGGGAAATAGGATCATGATTCTGGACTATTGGACCCCTGATCATGCCTTACACGAATTCTAGAGAGGGTAATTTGTAAACAGACAAATTGTCCCTCACTGTAATAAAGGTTTGAATTACAGAGAAAAGAAAGCCAGTGGAAAAGTGGCTGCATGTAAATCAGATGCAGCCATTTAAAGGGAGCTGATTAGTACAACCTGTACTAACGTATGTTCTTTCTATCAGTATCTTTCCTCTTTTTCAAGGTTAAAAAAACAAGAAAACAAACAAACAAAAAAAAAAAAACAACAACCAGCTAATGAACTGCTGAGAGGGTAACCAGATCAATAAATCAATAAAGAAACATGGCACCTTTAAGATCCAGAGAATCTTCAGGATAATGCAGCTTTGCTTTCATTGTTTAAAGTGATGGACATTGGACTTTATATTTATTTCTCTACCTCAACACTGCAAACTGAGAACAATAATACAAGGGACTTTTAAAATACTGAAAAGCATGTTTGGTTTGGAATGTCTTGCTTTGAGTGCTATTCTTTTTCTTTTAATTATTTTGAGGAAACTTTGGTGTCTCTTTATTTTTGCTATTGTACTATGGGCAGCAGCAGCAGTAGCAGCCTGCACATTGAAAGTATGGCTATATTAATTTTATACTGAAAGATGGTATGTTACCCCTTGGGGTTGCACCATCAATGTTATTTATAATGTAAATAATCTCCATGATTCCTGCAATGCCACCAGCATTACCCTGAATTTAGGTTTGATAATGCAACACAAACATTCAGAGGCAACTTTTACTCAATGGGAAATGCCCATCCTGGTGGGCAAAGGGATTGTGCAGGATCAACCGATGTACCTGATATTGCTAAGTAATCAAACCCTTGTCACACAAGTAAAGACTCCTCTGAGCACAATGGGGCTTTAAAAGTAGATGGCTGGGGGCATAATCTATACATCTAGATTGACAATGACTGAAAAAGGGTGATGGTCCTTATTGGACTCCATCAGTAAACATAGAAAGAATCTTTATACCACCCATAGGTGAAACATTCCTAATTCTCACTTCTCCTTTGGGTACCTGACTTTTGCAAAAGGGAATCAACAGCAGAAGTGCTTTGAAGCCTTTGGGCTATGTGCAGTACTTATCCTTGGGGAAAATAGTAAATAGGGTATGTGGTGAGACAGACATTTACTATATGTCCTAGGGGACCTGTTTGGGCCCACCATGATTGTAAATAAGACTGCAATTTTGCAAAATAAAGCTATTTTGGCTTGCCCTGATAAGCTGCATGGTATCCATGACCCCACCAAAAATTCATATCACACATTTGTTAATGTCATGGCACATGATAATATAAAATTGGATAGGTCATCACTTAATGTCTTTTATTGCCTTTGGATCAGAATAGCTTACTGTAATCAAGAAGTGAAGATACAGAGGGTTACAGGTCAGGCAGTTTCTCATGAAGTTCTGTTATGTTATGAGGAAAATATGACAAACAGCAATGGGCAAGATGAAATTGTAGCAAATTACTCCTTTCACTTCCCACAGGAGTCATGCAGCACGGTCTTGGACTGTAACAACTGTGGGGATGTAACCATTTAGGGTTATGAGAATGAAGCTCCCTTTATTGCTTCTGCCTGCTGGGAGATACATCCAATGTATTATGTGACCCTAAATATTCCTGTACAGTTTTACTAGCCAAAGAATACGTGAATAAACAGTGGGATGAGAGACTTAGATATATTGTGATGAGTAGTTGTAAGGCAACTGAGTTACGAAGTCAGGGCAGTTAAACATATTTTTATGAACCAGTGGATAGGGGCTGCTACATGTTTTTCAGCAGAGTTAAGCAATTTCTGGGCTCTATTGGAGTCTTTCTTGGCATTTATGATACCTACCATCTGGCCCAGCATGGGGCAGCTATTGACCACTTAATCAAAGTCATTAGCAGTTTTCATGAAGTACGTAATAAATCAGAACATAATTTTAAGAATATCACCTTAGGGACAGAAATGTCTTTTACTGTAACAAAGAAGAATATTTCAGAGGCCCAGCATGATAGTGTGATTCAGTTAGAAGTACATAGTTTATTAGAAGGAACATTTCTGATTTAAGAAATTGCATAATACCAGTCAAACTAGTGGGCCTGAATTTATACAGTACAATTGATATATCCATTGGCATAGACTTTGCTCATTCTCTAGAACTAGACACCATGAGCTTGATTTTCAAACAGCCCTTAGATTATCGCAATTTGAGGCAGTCAAGGACTGTGGTAAACTCCATCTGCATCTGGGACCCTGCCCCCAATTTTGTAAAATTAGGGTTCCCTGCATCAAAGTCCTGAGAGTTGCCACAGCTGAAGGGCTGCACCAAACACTGGGTGCACCTGTGGAGTTTGACAGAGGGATCTGTCATCCCCCCTGAGCACAAGCCTACATGACTAGAGAGGCAGGAAGGAGAATGCTGGCTGGCAGGTAAAGACTGGTGGCAACTGTGGCAGTCAGGGTGCCATAGGGCATGGGTGGCATGGTGGCAGTTACAGGGAGTGGAGGAGGCACCAGGCAGAGGTGCCATATGGTATATCTGACAGCCGAGGAGACTGGGTAGGGAACTTTGGTATGGTGATACCATTATGACATGGCCCCAGGTGGAAGTAGCCCTGGCACCTACCCACCGGACTGTGGGTTCCGTGGGGCAGATGACAGGGCTGCTTTCATCTGGAGTCATGTCATAATAGTATTGCCATACCAACCCCCCACCAGGCCCCCTCAGCTGTCAAATATGCCATATGGCACCTCTGCCAGGTGCTTTCTCAGCTCTCTGTAACTGCTGCCATGCCCTATGGCACTGCCACTGCCCCAGCATCCCCTGCTCCCCACCTTCCCAGTCCCATAACTCACTTACTGCCCTACCAAGCAGTAATGCAGGGC
This sequence comes from Neoceratodus forsteri, assembly GCA_016271365.2. Classification (NCBI taxonomy): domain Eukaryota; kingdom Metazoa; phylum Chordata; order Ceratodontiformes; family Ceratodontidae; genus Neoceratodus; species Neoceratodus forsteri. The sequence continues at coordinate 1,432,874,377 of CM028131.1, read as the reverse complement.
TCTTAGACCACCTCCTGGCTGGTCTATCATGAGCCCCCTGTTGTGGCCACAGTGGGGCTTCTAGAATCCCAAATAAGGGGATGGTGCAGCCCCACCATGGTGCACCCACCTTTGTGACCTGGTGCAGGGGGGCTTTGCCACATGGCCTCCTAATTTGACTGTAGCCGGGATTAGAAAATCATGAATGCTGCAAACTATGATGCAAGGTGTGACTTGCATCATACACCTTTGGCACAGGCACCCTGCATCATAGTTCATCATTTAAAAACCAAGCCCCATGTCTTTTGCTGCTACAGTGAATCCATATCATTCAACCTCAGAGGGGTTGCAGCTTCTGTTTAGAGTTCATCAAATGGCATATCTGACACATGCACCAAGATATAGAATAAGAGGAGCAGAGCAAGGAAGCCATACTGGTTGAACAACAAGTTGATGGAGGGGGTAAGAGCAAAGATAGCTGTGTATGAGAGGTTCAGAAGGACGGGGAAGGAGGAGGACAGAGGGGGGTATGCAAGATGGTCCAAGGAAGTGACCAAGAGGCTGATGGAAGCTAAGGCCTCAAGGGAGCTAAGGTTAGCACAGGGAATTAAGGGGGGAGAGAATGACTTTTTCAGATACATCAGAGAGAAAAGGAAATGCAGGGATAACATAGTGAGGATAAAGAGGGGTGGGGAGTGGGCAGAAAAGGGAGAGGAACAAGTGGAAGCACTAAATGAGTACCTTTGCTCAGAGTTCATGCAGGAGAAGGGGGGACCACTACCACTTTGGACTGGGAGGGTGGGGGAGGGAGGTGAGGGACAGAATGATTGAGGGAAGTAGAGTATTAGATTGACTGAGGGTGCTAAAAATGGACAAGGCACCAAGGCTGGATGATATCAACCCCAGGGTGCTGAGGGAGATGGCAGAGGTTCTGACTTAACCACTGGTGAATCTGTTCAGCACCTCTCTGGATACAGGATGTGTGCCTCAGGACTGGAGGATGGCCCATGTGGTGCCAATACAGAGGAGCGGCCCAAGGGATGAACCAGGTAATTATCGACTTGTCAGTCTAACTTCCGTAGTGGGCAAGCTTATGGAAACGATAATGAAGGAGAGGCTGGTGTCATTTCTAGAGGACAGTTTCCTCCAGGATTTGAGGCAGCATGAGTTTGTATCGGGGAAGCCCTGTCAAACTAACATAACACAATATTATGACTGGGTAACAAGACAGCTGGATAAGGGCCATGCAGTGGATGTCCTCTACTTGGATTTTAGCAAGGTCTTCAATTCAGTGCCTCATGGGTGGCTTGGGGGGAAGCTTACTGGCATGGGAGTGGAGGCAAAGATGGCAAGCTGGCAAACTGGATTACAAACTGGCTGCATGGGAGGCTACAATGGGTGGTGATGGTGGTGGAGAATTCTCAACAACTAGACCAGTGTCAAGCAGAGTGCCTCAGGGCTCAGTGCTGGGCCCGGTGCTATTTGGGCTCTTTATCTCAGACATCACGCATGGAGTGGTGATTAAGGTAAGTCTGTTCACAGACAATACAAAAATGGGTGCAGTAGTGGTCGAGGAGTAGGGATTGAAGTAACTGCAGAGGGACCTAACCAAACTGGAGGAATGGTCGGAAAGGTGGCACCTGGGGTTCAGTGTGAGAAAGTGTAGGGTTATGCACTCTGGGGCAAAGAATCCAAGGAGTGAATACTGGTTGGATAGGTGATGCTGGGGATTACTGAGTAGAAGAAGGACATAGGGGTGATGATAACAGGAAGCATGAACAATTCTGCCCAATGCAGGAAAGCGGCAGTGAAGGTGAACAAGATGCTGGGATGTACTGCGAGGGGGTTCTCATCCAGACAGAGGGAAGTGATCTTGTCCCTCTCCAGGTCACTGGTCAGGCTGCACCTGGAGTACTGTGTGCAATTCAGGAAGCCATACCTGAGGCGGGATATCAAGCTACTGGAAGGAGTGCAGTGGAGGGCAAAGAGGATGATACAGGGAATGGAGGGGAAAAACTATGAGAACAGGCTGAGGTAACTGAATAGGTACACCCTGGAGGAAAGGATGGGGGGACATGATCAAAACTTTCAAGTATCTGAGGAGAATCAACAAGGATGGAGCCGACAGAGTTTTTAAACTGAGGAACGGAAGGGACACTAGAGTGCATGGGCTAAGAATAGAGGGAGGAAGATTTAGGAGGGAGATGAGGAGTCATTACTTCACAGAGAGAGTGGTGTCAAAGTGGAACACCTACCAGAGAGGGTGATATCATGCAGAATTGTGGGTAGCTTTAAAAGGGCATGGGACAGAGAACAGGAGAGAGTACGGGTGGGTGAGGCTGAGAACTTCCAAGGGCGGACAAAAGGGAAGGGGGTGGGGCAGCTGCAACCTAGGGGCGCTAGCTGCACACTCAAGCAGATGTTGATAGACCAGGAGGTCTGTTTTTACTGGCACATTCATATGTTCGTATGCCAGTTATATTCAAGGGACAATCTGGGGCTGAGTATGCCACAGTCCACATTGTGTTTATTCCCCAGCTCACATACTTTATGCTTTTATAGACACACCCCTTATGATTACATTACCTATACTTATGGGAATGGAAAGGATACACACATGAATTTTGTGAACCACGACAGGAAAGACTGTACACTTGTGAAGGGAAGGCCTGCACTCCTTATGAAATATCTAAGGCATATCCACTGAAAGTTAACAAGGTCTCAGACTTTGCACATAGCACAGTACATAGACTGGTCAATGATACTTACGTGGTTTTTGAATCCTGCTTGCATTTGAACCAATGGGTCAATCCGGCCTACTCTAGTCACATTTTTAACACATACTAATGCATGTGACTATGACCTTTTACCCATTATACCTAGAGTATACACTGTATACCCTACCATTGACTATATTCACTTTTTTCTGTACCTTGTGGACTGCATGATTTTGTTGCCTTGAAAGAAACTGTTACCGTGACATCTCTAACATCTGATATACATCACAGTGGTGATTACCTGTCTTTGGCAAAACAACATTGCACTCATACTCTACTGTTTAAACCTGAAAAGTTAAGGGTGCTATTTCTAGAGTACAGACCTGGTTCAGCAATCTTCTGCCTGGCCTGGGAAGTATATGGAAGTGGATGTGGGTGTTTCTTCTCATTGAGGGCTTCTTTCTGATCCTCCGTGTTGTCACTCCCTTGTTACATATGGGTGTCTTCACTGTACAACTGAATTTGAAATCAGAATTGACCCAATTGATGCACCTTGCCCCTGGCTGTCATGGGGGGGAGGGACTTTGCAGATTCCGCCATCTGAGGTTTGTCTGCTTAGAAGAGAATAGGTGTGCTATGATTGTTTTTTTTCACCCTGGCCCCACAAACTGATTCACTTAGTTCACTTAGTTTGTAGAGTGCATAAAAGGCCATGGTCCATGAGTTGACTCCTGTTAAGACATGGTATAGTAGTCTAGTCTACCTCCACTAGCTATATAGTTATCCAAGTTGCATTTAAAATTATCTTTGTTTGCACTTAATATAATATTGAAGAGCAATCTATTCCATAAGTTTGCCACATGTATTGTGAAAAAATATTTCCTTCTGTTAGTTTTAAATCTACTAACTTTAGTTTATAGCGGGTGACCTCTAGTACCTATATTGTCATCATTATATGTAATATTTAATTTGGTCATCATTATAGGGTCATTTAAGAGATTGTAATATAATAACATGTCTCCTTTTTGTTTTCTTAATTCAAGGCTATGTAAACCTAGGGATTCTAATGTGTTGTCATAATTCAAGTTTTTAGAGTTGTAATAGATTTTGTGTATTTACGTTGAAATTTTTCCAGTTTTTTAATATCTGTTTTTTTTAAATGGACTCCATAATTGGATACCATAGTTTACTATTGGCCTGACATATGATAAGTTTCAGGGGTAGTAAAACAGTTTTATTCCTACTTTCTGTGTTTCTTTTTATGGCCCTAACTGTGCGATTTGCTTTGGTGATGATGGCAGTATATTGATCCTTAAACTCAAATTTGGTATCCATTATAATTCCTGGGTCTTTTTCAGTTTTTTTTTTTTTTTGGGGGGGGGTAACTCATCTTCATTTAAGTTATAACTGTGTTGAATATTATTTTTTTCCCAAATGAACTACACAACATTTTTTGGTGTTAAGTTTCATCCCCCAAGTATTAGGCCAAAGTGCAATTTTATCAATATCTCTTTGTAATGATTCTGTTTGGATATTTGATTTACATGGTCCACATAGTTTTGTATCATCTGCATTTTTTATGATACCATTGTTAATGTCTTTATCTAAATCATCAAAAAATATTTGAAACATTATAGGGCCAATGACTGAGCCCTGCAGAACACCACTGGTCACATGACCATCAGTGGATAGGCAACTCTTAATTGATACCTTTTGGGTCTTATCTTTTAACCAGTTCTCTATCCATTGAATAATATGAGTGGCAATACAGTATTTTTGTAGTTTTTTACTTATGGCCCAATGTGAGACCTGGTCAAATGCTTTGTTAAAATCAAATAGTACAATATCCACTGGTATGCCTGCATCAAACATTTCACTTGCGTTTTCATAGAAGCAAATGAAATTAGTAATGCAAGACCTTCCCTTAGTAAAGCCATGTTGACCTATATCAAAAAACAAATTGTTTTTTAGATGTTCATGTATTTTAATGTTTTGCAGAGAATTGATGTAAAACTAATAGGTCTGTAATGCAACGCCTTTGATTTACTTCCTGTTTTGAATATGGGGTAACCTTTGATTTTTTCCAGTTGGAAGGGATGAGTCCACAGTTTAATGATTTTTCAAAGAGTACTTTTAATGGAATCCAAATAAGGTTTTGTAGCAGTTTTAACATCATTGGCATAATATTGTCTAGGCCTGGAGCTGAGTTATTTTTTAGTTTATTAATTTGTTGTAATATTTCTTCTTCACTGAACTGGTGCGTTCATGAATCAATTTGGCCTTCAGTGTTATTGGTCGATGCACATTGTTTTGAGAACACTGAACAGAAATAATTGTTAAATGTATTTGCCATCTCTATTGGATCAGTTAGGTTTTGCTATTTTCTACTATTGTGGTTAATTCTTCTTTGTTCTTTTTTAATGAATTAGTATAACTATAAAATTGTTTGCTGTTTGATTTTGTAGCTATCTCTGATAAACGTACTTCATATCTTTTTTTTGGCCATATTAATCTTGTTTTTGCATTTTCATTGTATATCTTTAAACTGTTTCCAATGTTGTTCTGATTTATTTGATATATATTGGGCAAAGGATTTGTTTTTCTTTTGAATTTTTGTGAAAATTCCGTTAGTTAGCCATTTTGGACTCCTTTTCTTTCTATTATATTTTTTTATATGTTTAACATGTTTTTTTAATTATGGTGTGTATAGTATTTTTGATGTAGGACCCGTGGTCAGTATGCCTGAGCCAAGGGAATGTGATTCCCCTTTCTCTCACATTAAGAGCTGCAGATCCTTCACTATGGAAGCATACAGCTCCATTTTAGTAAGTCACAGCAAAAAAAAAAAAAGAAAGAAACACACAAAAAAAATACCGTGCCTGTTAACTTTTTAACTTTTAATACAGATTTTGTTAGCCTTTTTCACCAGAGCATGCTGCTGACCATCCATTCCCCAGTATTGGGTGGCCTGACTCAATGGCACCCCCTCCCCTTTCCCTTCCTCCTCCTCCTCCTCCTATTGAATACCCTTTTGTGCATTTTATTTAGTGACCCCCCTGAAAGTTACAATCTTCCAGGTGTTTGGAGGGGCTATCATTACACTCCAAAATGCTACCAAAATATTACGTATACTTATGGAGTGATAGAAGCCTGCACTGGGACAATGATGCCAACTGTTGGGCATACCTATACATTGCCATAAAAACTAATGATGTGTCTACTTGCAAACTGTAATGACTATTGCCACTGTGCTTGTTTTGCTAGATTTTAGGAAAATTGCTGATTTGCCTAGATATGATATTTGGGAAATTACTATCAGAAGCTAACATAAGCTTTTGGAAAAAATAGATGCAATGAGACAAGTTTTGTAGAACAACTATCTATGTGACCATCTGACCTTTGGGAAAAGGGAAGTAGTCAGTGACTTGCTATAACCATTTTTGGGGAAATTGCTTGGCTATGATTTTTTTTGTTTTGTTTTTGCAAAGTTAGCCAATAACTAGGTGTTTTGCAAATGGATCACACTACTCAATTATGATGAGATAATGGAAAAATACAACACCCTCAGCAATTATGTAATTGTATACCAAACTGTATAAAATATCTGCTCAAACCCTGATCAGTGAGCTGAGCTAAATAGGCTCTCCAGAAGAAGAAGAATGCCAGGGGTTGCAACAGGTCAGACCTATGACTCCAATGAAGACCAGTGCAATCTAGCAGTCTAGGAGACTGGTTGTCTGTTGTATGTTATCTGATTTTTGTTATGTCACAATAAAGACATCTGACTTTGATGCTTTGTGTTGGTGGTTGTTGGTCTGTCACAACTCATGTAACCCAAATTTTTCTTAAAACACGGGAGCTGCCAGTACTAACAGCCACACACCCAAGTGTGGGGCTAGTCACAGTTTGCACTTTGTGTGCAAAAACATTTTTACTTATTCAGTACTGCAGTGTAGTAGATTGTATTGCATTAAGGATGCAATACTTGAAGCAACATCCCATTGCATTAGACAGAAAAGGAAGTGCAAAAGAAGAAGAAAACCACTTTGGTTCTCAAATACAGTAGCAGAAAAGGTCAGAGCCAAAAGGCTGGCCTTCAGGAAATATAAGGGAACACAGCGGGATGAAGATAGGGAGGCATACCAAACTGTCCTAAGGGAAGCAGGTAAGGCAGTAAGCAGGCAAAGTCCCAAACTGAGGAAACACTAGCACGAACAGTAAAGAAGGTGTCAAGACTTTCTATAGATACATTAGTGAAAGGAGAAAGTCCAGAGGGGTATTGCTAAGCTTAATGGAGAAAAGGGAGCATGTGAGGAGGAGGACCCTGTAAAGGCATCTATCCTAAATAGATACTTTTGCTCAGTATTTACTGAAGAGAAGGTAGGGCAGGGCCCACAGCTCAGCATCATGGACACAGGGGGGAGGGAGGTGAGCACTACTCTCTTCACAAAAGAAAGGGTCCTACAAGAGCTGGCTAAGTTCAGGCTGGATAAGGCAATGGGACCTGATGGCATACATCCCAGGGTACTTAAGGAGCTAGAGGAGGAACTAGCAGAGCCATTAGCAGAATTGTTTAGTGAGTCTCTGAGCACAGGAGAGGTCCCAGAAGACTGGAGAAGGGCTCATGTGATCCACTCCACAAGAGTGGTAGCAGGAGGAGGGGGAACTACAGACCGGTCAGTCTTACCTCAGTAGTGGGTAAGATTATGGAGGCACTCCTTAAGGAAAGGATAGTGCAACACCTGGAATCCATAGGGGCAGAGGATCCAAGACAGCATGGGTTTACAAAAGGAAGGTCCTGTCAAACTAATCTCATAGATTTCTTTGACTGGGTAACCAGAGTGGTGGACCGAAGGGGGGAGCAGTTGATGTAGCCTACCTTGACTTCAGCAAAGCTTTTGACACTGTTCCACATAGAAGATTGATAGATAAGCTGGGTAGGCTCGGGGTGGGTCAGAAGTTGGTCAACTGGGTGGCAAACTGGTTGACGGGCAGAAAACAGAGAGTGGTGGTAAATGGTATACAGTCAGAAGAGATGCAAGTCACAAGTGGGGTACCTCAGGGATCAGTCCTGGGGCCAGTCCTCTTCAACATCTTCATTAGTGACCTTGCAGATGGACTAGAGGGTAAGGCTTGTCTGTTTGCAGGTGACACCAAGATCTGCAACAGAGTAGATGATCCAGATGGGGTGGACAGAATGAGAAGAGATCTGGATAAACTAGCAGAATGGTCAGAAGAGTGGCAACTGGGATTTAATACAAAGAAGTGCAAAATCATGCACATAGGGAAGAGAAACTCTGAAGCCACCTATAGGCTGGGAGGGTTGCTAGCAGTCACAAGGAAGAAAGAGACTTGGGCATCATCATCACTGATGACCTAAAATCATCAAGCAGACCTCTAAAGCAGTAGAGTAAGGCTAGGGGTGTTAGGGTGTATTAGTAGAAGTGCTCACAAAGTCGTGGAGAGGGAGTATTAATCCTCTGTACAAGACATAGTTAGGCCCCATCTGGAGTACTGCGTGCAGTATGGAGGCCACACCTTCACAAGGACATTAACCAAATTGAGGCAGTCAGAGAAGGGCAACCAAAATGGTGCAGGGACTGCATCAGAAGACATATGAGGACAGATTAGCAGACTCAATATGTATACCCTTGAGCAAAGGAGGAGAGAGGTGATATGATCGAGGCATTCAAACACCTTAAGGGCATAAACAAAGGTGAAAGAGTCTAACATGTTTAAATATAAGAAAAATAGCAGGAAAGAGGACACAGCATGAGATTAGGGGAGGCCGATTAAGGGGAATGTGAGAAATTCTTTTTCACAGACAGGGTGGTGGATGCATGGAATGGCTTACCACAAGAAGTGGTGGCTATGAATACAGTGCAGGGCTTCAAACAGGCATGGGATAGGCATAAGGGAGCAATACAAATGACTATGAATAGATAGGCCACTGACAGAGCAAAGGCCGATGGCACATTTATAAGGTAGAAAAAGAAATGGGCAGACTGGATGGGCCTTGCGGTCCTTATCTGCCGTCAGCTTCTATGTATAACATTGCTTCTGTTGGCTTGCAAACTAACATTTTCTGTAACTACAAATCCCAGGTTCCCCTGTGGCTAACATCAGAGGAGGGCTGTATCAGAGATGGATTCAATACTGTGCAGTACATGTCAGAGTTTTTTTTTAACTCTGATCTTTTGTTTGCCCATCCTACTGTTCTCCCAGGGCAATGTAAAGTCCCAAAAGAATTTACTTAGACAGTAGAACTGGCAAACATCTGATTAAATCTGAAAAAGCTCTAACATACACTGCAAGCTATTAAATTGGTTTCACCATGCTAGTTCAACTAGAATTTTGCCGATATCCTCTACAGTGATACATCTACAGCAACAGCCCCCACAAGAGCATGGCAACTGAATGGCATACAAACACAATGGCAAACACTCAAATACATGTACAAATGCAGGGGGTTGTGCCCCCACACTAATGTACTAACTATAACCAACTCCAAGTTGCACAGCCAGTGAAGAAATGGGCAGTTCTTCCAGACTCACAAACACAGAACCATCCGTAAATGACTCTAGAGGATTTTATTTATTAATTTTAATTTTTATTTATTGAAATCTAGGATTACAACCTTTGAGCTACATGCTCATTTACAAAGGTCCCACATCAGGCATACAGGAAATCAATATACACAGCACAAATTACAGATTCGAAACACAGAGAATGCTGAAGGGACATATTTACATAGACTTGAACAATTGTTGCAGCTGCTTGTACTAATACTGATAATTTATAATAATTGAATTAGAGGATGGAAGGTTCATTACGCAGCACAGTAGGCCTTGAATAGGAGGTAAGAGGAATAGGTAGAGGTAGTGGAGTGGGATGGTGGTGCCCTCAGGCTATGTGGCACTTTGTCGAATGGGGGGTAGGGGAGATGTGGAGATAAGGCAGAAGGAGGGGCAGGCATGGGAAGGGGGTGAGAACCAGGTATACAGTAGAAAAGTGCTGGGTTGGGTGTAATCATTATCAGCAACACAGAGTGGAGATTAAGGGAAGCAGGTGCATACCTGTTGGTTATAAAGGTGAGATTTGAGAGATGATTTAAACAAGCCAATTACACTGAGAGCGGTTAGCTGAGGAGGGAGCAAGCTAAGCCAGAATGGGGCTCTGTATTCAAAGGATCTCTGCCCTTGAGAGGTGCGCTGGAAGGGGTCCTTGATGGAGAGATTGTTGGATGCCCTGGTAGTCCTAGTAGGCTCAGTCAGATGAAGGAGGGAACAGCTTCCTGGTGATAATAGGCCTAGGGTTGCTTTTTTGGCTAGAAGACAGACTTAGTAGTAGATCCTTTCAGCCAGATTTAGCCATCCTGCTTGCTGGTAGAGATTACAGGTATGGGTTAGGCGCAGAGCCCCTAGTGCAAGCCTGCAGGCTTTATTCAGCCTAGTGGCAAGTCGTTTAAGGGTAGTGTCAGGTGCTGCACTGTAGATGACGAGACCATAATTAATATGTTGAGAAGACTGAGCTGGTGATGGCGAGCTGGAGGGCTTTATCAGTAAGGCTGTCATGGTGTTTATATAGAAGGCCAAGCTTCCTATCTGCAGATAAGGCAACACTGTCTACATGGTTAGAGAATGTAAGGGAGTGGTCTAGAGTGAGCCCCAGGTATTTGAGGTTTTGGACAATTTCTATGGATATATTTTGCTTGCTTAGAATGTTAACGGTTGATGTCTTGTGGAATGCGGTTGTGGACGGGGCGAAAAGCATTGTCTTGTTTTTTTTTTTTTGCGGCTGACAACCAACTTAGCATGATCAAACCAGTCCTCCACATTGCTAAAGTCATGTTGAAGACATTGTTCTAGGATGGTAGGGTCAGTGTGGCTGGAGTAAATAACAGCATTGTCTGCATAGAGAAGGACTTTGTGTATACAGGCTAGTGGGAGGTTATTAAGAAAAAGGCTAAACAGCAGGGGGCCCAATATGGATCCTTGGGGAACCCCGGTGGACACTTGCAGTGAGTCCAAGAGGGTACCTGATATTTTTACCCACTGCTCACGTCCTGTGAGGTAACTACGGAACCAGCACAGTGAATCAGGGTAGCTCTGTTGCCTCAAGTTGGGCCAGGAGGAGGTCGTGGTTGATGGTGTCAAAGGCCTTGATGAGGTCAATAAAGGTTGCCCCCACCAAGTACCCATGATCAAAGGCATCATGAATAAACCCTGTGAATTCCAGGAGGGCTGTTGTAGTACTGTGGAGTTTACCGGAAGCCATGTTGCTATTGGCATTGTAGCTGATATTTGTCTAGGTGGTCTACCAGCTGATCATAGACTATTCACTCTAGGGCTTTTGAGATTGGTGGAAGAATCGAGATAGGATGGTAGTTAGTATGACTTATCTTAAAAGCAGCTTTGATGACAGGGGTAACAACTGCAGCTTTCTATAATTTGGGGAATGTTCCTGTGGTGAGGGATAGGTTGACAATTCTGGTGAAGGGTGTTAGCAATTCATCTAGTGCCAGGGAGATTGGTTTTAGATCCAGGCCTTCGGCACAGTACTTTGGAGAGGTAGCTTTTTGCCTCAGCTTTGGATATTACTCTGATGTCAGCAGAATTGTTGTCTAACCTGCTTGGGGGGACCAAATGTGAGTACCTGTGCATTAAAAACCACATTCCCACCCACCACACTGTCCACACCCTCTCAATTTCCCTGGAGTGCCCAGTGTATTAAAAAATGCAATACCACCCACTGCATAGCCTGCTCACCTCTCAGTGATTTCCCCTAGTTCTTGGTCCATTCAAAAACACAATCCAACCCACTGTATATCTTGCTTACCTCCTGATCATTTGCACCACTTGCTCGATCCATTAGCAAACACAGTCCCACTCGCTGCACAGGGCCCCACCTCCCAATCATTCTGCACAATTATACCCATTGCACAGCCCCCCCCACCTCCTGATAATATACCATTATGACAGTGATACCTACACCTGTTGACATAAAACGCGATGCCTACACCTGTTGACATAAAATCCCAATTGCTCTCAGTGTTGTCACTATATAGCTGTCACTGTAATAGCTTTACTATTATTCCTTTACTGTCATAATGGTGTGCCATTAAATCTCTCACTGCTGCAGCCCTCTGATATCGGCTGCAGGGAATTCTGGAATTTATAGTTACAGAAAATGTCACCTTGCAAATCAACACAAATACAGTAGTTTGATAGAATCTACTACACTGCAGTAAACAGTAAATAAAAAAAAAATGTTTTTGCATTCAAAGTGTAAATTGGGACCAGACCTTCACTTTGGTGTGGAGTTCTTAGTGCTGACTGGCTCCCCTTTAAACTGAGAAATGTTTAATCCAATGTAACATAAATTGTAACCAAATCTCTCCACATTAACAAGTTTATGATATCATCCCAGTAAGGTTATTCATTCAAATCTTCAGGTATCTTCCTCTAAAGGTGGCTGAGTTGTAAGCAATCTTTTTATCAGAAAAGTGGGCCAAAATAAATATCAGAATGTGAGCCTCTATAAATTCAGAACTGTTCATTCAAATATGGCATTTTGCAGTCTCTTAGGATTCCTTACAAGTACACACACCAATAGTCAGGTCTAGAGCTGCATGGATGCCCAAGTTATCTCCAAATACGTGATTTTACATTTCATATTTTTGCAAAATTTCCCTAGATTCATGAATTTTCTGTAATTCCACAACAGCAAAATTTTCTAATATTGCCCAGTCCTTGTTGTTTATTCTATCTATATTCATTTCCATAGGTACCTATTAAAGAGTTAACTCTCAAGTTGTCTAGATAATTCAAGATATTGGTGGCCCTGCAGTGATGTAGTAGGTGAACAATACATTTCTCTAGAGATATTACAGAAATGTCTGGAAATCTCTAGACATATCAATCCTGTAACTTTATTAGTTAGTGGTAATGCACTAACAGATTAGAGCTGCATTAACTGTGTTTTGATTGGTGGAACATCTAGTTGTCAATGGACTACAGGACCCAAGGCAGCATAGTTTCACCAGGGGGAGGTCATGTCAGACCAACCTCGTTGAATTTTTTGACTGGGTGACTAGGGAGGTGGATCAGGGGAGGGCAGTGGACATGGCCTATCTGGACTTCAGCAAGGCCTTTGACACTGTGCCACATAGAAGACTATTACACGGGGGGGGGGGGTGCTGTGGAGCCCGAGCAAGATGGCAGCTGAACTTTAAGGCTCTGCAAATTAAAGACTAGAAATCAACGTTTTGGAGCTGTAAAACGCGGCATAACTCACCAGATTTGCTGTGATTTCAAGGCTGAGGCAACGCTATAAAGCATGGGAAACCCTCGCAAAGATAAGCATCAAATTGGCGGAGCTAGACCCAGGAATGCTCCGGAAACCTCCACCACGAGGGTGACACCTGGCCAAGACTCTGAGTTCGAGGAAGGTACAGGAGAGGAAACCTTACAAACTTTGGGGAACAAGATGAACAAACTTCTCTCGTCAGTAGCCACCTTATCCACAAAATTAGACTCTCTTACCTCGCGAGTGACTGCGGTTGAGTCCTCACTGGATTCCGTTACAGCGGGATCGGCGGAAGCTATCAAAACCGCTAACTCAGCCATGGGGACTGTAACTTCTCTAGTAAAGGAAAACACGCATTTAAGATCGCGATTGGAAACGCTGGAGAATCAGGTGAGGGCTAACAATGTGCTGATTTTGGGTCTGATTGAAGGATCTGAGGGGGACCATCTGGTATTATTCTTACAAGAATGGATTGAAAGCCAATTAGGCAAAGAAGCATCTCAGGTAGTACAAAGATCCAGAAAGCATATCGGGTGGCCTTCGAGGCCGTCCAAGATAACCAAGCCCGCACGGTTTTGATGATCCTAGATGGAGTTGGGTCGAGGACTACCTATTAGCCCTGATACGAAGAAGGAAGACTCTTTTATATGATGGCCAGCAAATAAAGTTTTTTCCTGACCTTTCCTACGCTACGAGACAGAAAAGGAAAAGTTTTGATGGAGTGAAGGCACTACTGCGGGAATCAGGGATTCCTCATGTTCTCATCTTTCCAGCTCACATTCGGATTGTACACCGGAACAAAGTCTTTCTCTTCTCGGACCCAGCGGAGGCACTTAAATGGGCCCAACGGAACACTCCACAGCGTGGATCAGACAATGTGGAGGATGACTTGACCTCAGATGAGGAGGATACCTGAAAGGCCCTGTCTTACTACAGAGACTGGTAAAGGCTTACGATGGGGGACTATATAAAACTTCTGCCCTATAACTTTGTTTTTCTATAGGTTTTTTGATTTGTTATAGGTTCTCTAAGTGGGCTTTCCAACAAAAATGAGTTGGAGAAGTATAGAGGACTATTACCTTGGTCGGCTATGCTCTTGCCTGGTGGACACCCTGCCTAGAATTTTCAAGTTTATTATCAGTTCGTTTTGATTTATAAAAGCATGCTTGAAGCAAGTTTCAGTTTTGTAATAACGAAACAAATATGCAACGTTGATCAGTTATATGAATACATTAAGGGATAGAGTCGTATTGTTCAATATCTGTTGCTACACTTTGTGTAACTTACTATGATTTAGCATGGTCTATGATCCCTGCCTAAAGGGAAGAAGTTTGGTCATTTACACGCTGGACAATAAGTATAAATTACCATGCAGCTCATGGACTCTTTACAGTACTGGAATTATGAATACTGTGGATATAGTAAGGCTTTACCCTCCAAAGATGTATCTTTTTCTTTTAACGATCTAAAAATGATTGTATTAAGGGGAGTGGTGTCCTCATCTGGATAATATATGTAATGTTAAAAGAAGGTATAATGACTGTATGTTTGTCTGAAAAGAATAAACATAAAGTTTAAAAAAAAAAAGAAGACTATTACACAAACTGGGGAATATGGGTGTGGGCAGGACAGTAGTGTGGTGGGTAGGTAACTGGCTGGGTAGCAGCACACAGAGGGTGGTGGTAAATGGCTGTCACTCCACAGAGGGAAGAGTGACCAGTGGGGTACCACAGGGATCAGTGCTGGGACGGTCCTATTCAACATCTTCATCAGTGACATGGCGCAGGACCTAGAAGGCAGAATTTCACTGTTCACTGATGACACAAAGCTCTGTAACAGTGTAGACACACCAGAGGGTGTAGACAGAATGAGAAGGACCTGCAGAAACTTGAAGAATGGTCAGGGTTTGGCAGTTGAAATTCAATGCAAAGAAGTGCAAGATAATGCATATGGGGCACAAAACCCTGGCACAATATATCAGTTGGGGGTGAGGATATAGCATGCACCAAGCAGGAAAGGGATCTTGGGGTTATCATCTCTGATGACCTCAGGTAGAAGCTCAGTGTGACAAGGCAGCAGGTAAAGCAAATAGGATGCTGGGATGTATAGGCAGGGGCATCACCAGCAGGAAAAGGAGGTCATAATTCCACTATACAAGTCACTAGTGAGGCTCCGCCTGAGTACAGTGTACAGTTCTGGAGACCATACCTACGTAAGGACATAGACAGGGTAGAGAAGGTTCAGAGGAGGGCAACAAAGATGGTGCATGGATTGCATCACAAGTCCTATGGAGACAGGTTGAAGGAGCTGAACATGTACTCCCTGGAGGAGAGGAGGGAGAGAGGGGATATGATAGAGACATACTTGTATCTTACAGGGAGGAACAAGGTGCAGGAAAACACTATTTTTAAACGAAAAAGATGTTCCAGGACTAGAGGGCATGGGATGAAGTTGGAGGGAGGACGATTCAGAGGAAACATGAGAAAGAATTTCTTCACAGAACGGGTGGTGGACAAGTGGAACACACTGCCAGAGGAAGTGGTGGGGGCTGAAACAATCACGGGATTTAAGAATGCATGGGATAGACATAAAGGAATTCTGGAGGTCAGGGGTAAGGGGCAACAGACTTCTAGGAAAACAAACTGAACTTACAAGCTCAAATGGGCAGACTGGGTGGGCTATAGGCCCTTATCTGCCGACACTGTCTATGTATCTATGTGTTGAAATATAGCAGTGCCTGTGCTAACAGCTTGTCAGCTGTGCTGTTCAAGCTGGGCCCTGTGCATTAAGGGTATCCCAGCTCTATGCTCCTCTTAAGCAGCATGTAAAGCCAGAGTATGCAAATCCCAGGTATCCAGCAGACACCCTCAGATGCAATAACAGTAGTCACATGCTT
Source organism: Neoceratodus forsteri (assembly GCA_016271365.2). Classification (NCBI taxonomy): domain Eukaryota; kingdom Metazoa; phylum Chordata; order Ceratodontiformes; family Ceratodontidae; genus Neoceratodus; species Neoceratodus forsteri. The sequence goes on along the minus strand of CM028131.1, from coordinate 1,432,858,477 downwards.
TTCACCCCTGCCCAGGACCATGCACTGGGGATCACATGCAGCTGCCTGGGCTAGTACAGGCAGGGGACTGGGAATAGGCTTGCCCATGGAGACTGACAGGTTGCATTTGTATTCCATTGGGTCAGTGTTGAGATGCTTACCATTATGCCAGCCAGAGGGTAACTGCAATAGCTGCATATCTCCCCCAGCCAGAGCTTCTATGTCACCATGGTGCCATGCAGTCAAGGACTCCTGAACCCCTAAAAGCGATGGAGGGCCAGAAGGTTGTGGCAGGCTGTGTGGATGCCAACTTTGAATTAGATCGATTTTTTTAGGTGCTGTTGGTGACAAAGAAGTGCATACCTGGGTGCCATGTCCTAAGATCTTCTGCTCATGCAGAGGAAGGGATCCATTGTGGGGACTGCTTGGGGCTTTCTATTAGAAGCCCCTGGTGTGGCCCACATCCATATTCCTACTCAGCCCTGCTCATGACCTGGAGCTATGTGGCCATGCTTGGGCAGCCAAGGGCTCACCCAGGGGAATGTGCACATTGACCCCGAACATCCATGGGGTCCAGCTTGGCAATGCAGAACTGCCCAGCCTGATACGTGTTCCTATTGGTGTTTACCAACCATATTTGTGAACAGGGTCCTCGTAGTGCAGCACCAATCCTGTTGTATGGCACTACACTTTTGAAAATCTGGACCATTCATTTTTAAAATTCTGCAGTTTACTTATTACTTTATTTGGAGTATTCATATTCTATTAAGTTTTTTTGAAAATGTCTGCAAAAAAACATAAAAGTGGAATAGGCACAAGTGCTATTATTCTCTGAAGGAGTTAAATATTTCCATAGCTCTGACACAAACATTGGGCTTTTGTTTAATCTGTAAATGAGCACTCTATCCTGAATGTTCTCATAGGTGTGTACATAAAGCCACTTATTTTAAGGTCTTATGTATCAATATCCATTTAAATATATACCTATAAATAAACCATAACATCATAGTTACTGGTCATAGATTCTTGAACTGTTTCTATGATTTGAACTCGAACTCAAAAGGAAAACAAAGAGAATCTTCAATACTGAATAGCTTAGATCACTAGCTTAGAGGAATAATATATGTTTCTAGTTTTACTGCAAGTCATAAGGACACTGCTCAGTCAATTAGACACCCAGAGATAGAAATGAATATTAAACTTTTGTTCCATCAATAAAAATGGCACTTTGATAATAAAAGAGTTTATTTCAATTGTATTTTAAATTAACTAGTTTTTCACATGATAGATTTTAACTGGATGTGCATTTTGGCAGTCTGCTAAATGTGTATGAATAAAGTAATGAAAATTGAAAGACTCGTGTTTGCCTGACAACTGAATGTATTCTAAGGATTGATTACCAGGCATATTGACTTTGGCAGAAATGTTATAATGGTAAATAATAAAGTGTCTTGCAAATCTTCCTGAATATGTCCTATTGGATTTTTAATGCTGTCCTTGACTTAAAACAAACAAGTCTCATACAAACATGTTATAGATTTTATAACTGCTTTTCTACATCATGTATACTGATCTCAACAGGTTTTTTTTTTGTTATGTAAAAAGATTTTATCAGGAAGGCACACATCTTCAAGCCTCATTTCTTGGTTCAACCTGGCAGAAGAAGAACATAGGAATAACAATGAAAACAGGAAAAGGTAACCACAACTAAACAAGTTAAAAAGAATTATAGTTCCATGATAGCGACAGTGTGTATTTTGAATAATTTAGAAATTTCATTTTGCAAGGATTTAAACTACAAGTATATATTAAAATATGGTATGATGACTTTAGCAAGGTTCAGAATGAAGGGTACCAAGTTTCAGATCTTTATGTTTAAAGACGACTGAGTTATAAACCTCCAAACATTTGAAAATTTTAAAATTACATTTTACAATTATGTAAATGGCAAAATTTTAAACCTCTATAACATTTTTTTAGGTTTATTGACCCTAAGTATTAGGCATTGAGGCCACCTCCATGGCTTAGTAGCAGAGCATCATGCTGAATCTGACAACCTCATTTTGGAAGCGAGCCTGGGAACTTTTGTCATTAGGCAGGCCATGGCCAAGACAGTCGATACTTGGCAGTTCATCTCAGTCAGGGAGGGTAGATGGTGGGTTCCACCAGCACAATGACCCTTGTGGCTGGGCCTTGTACAAGGCTAAGAGAGGAACCACCCCCATCAGTGGAGATGGGAGAGAAATTATGTTGGAGAAAAGTCCAGTAGTCAACTGAATGATGACTGTGTTCAGTCTGATCAGGGCATATCCCTGTGAACAGGATACATCCCTAAGGGATCAGCTGCTGCCTAGGGGAAAACCAATATGAAATAAAAGAGTCTGTGTGTATATCAACTTTCTAATCGCTTGCTCAGTTACTGGCCAGGTTATAATCAGTCAGAGATTCCAAAATAATATAGGAAATTAAAGTTAAGTTTCATGAGCTTTTGTGAAATTGTGGAATGCTGTGATACTTTTGTTGGAAGTTACATCAATACACCTTGCCCAACTATGCACTTGAGTTGCCATTGCAGAGTAAGGTGAAGGTTTGTTAAAGTGGCATTAAAGTAGCATTCATAGGAGGCTCCATAGTAAAAGTATAGTGGTGATAAGTGCCAGGCTACCATCTTGAGTGATGAACCATGAATAATGGGCTTGGACATCACTGTTCATGAGCCAGAATTCTTGCAATATGCCAGATAACTACTAGACCTCACTGACTTAATGACTTGTGGAAGCACAAGCACGTGCAGTATTGTTTCTGCATAATGCCACCTTCTGACTTTTTAACAATTCTATTAATAAAAATATATATTTTTACTATTTGAAAACAGTGGTACCAAGTGATGCCAATCCTCAGGCTTTAAAACTAGTTGTGACACTGGCTCACCAGCACGGTGGCAGTGTCTCTGCTTGCAACACCGACAACCCGGATTCAGAGACAGACTCAAGAGTTAGAGGGCTGGCCGGGGGGAGAAGGAGTGAGCATACTAGGGGTAGCTTTCCTTCTCCAGGTGGTGGGGGGTGAAGTGTCTGGTGCATGTCTGACTTCCAGCGGAGGGTGGGAGCCAAGCAGTGACCAGTACCTGTCTAGTTGGGAGGCATACTTGATGTTCCACTCTGCACGTCACACCATTGCATGTCACACCTCCCGGGGGTTTACAGTGGCAAAATTCATTGCCACTCCATCTATGACACCCCCCTCTCTGCCTATGTGCTGCCCAGGCACTCGGCCAGTGATGTAGAGGCTCAAGTTCTGGCAGTGTGATCCAGTCCCACAGACCCACTCTTGGGGGCAAGCCTGGAAGGTCTCCTTTTGGAGATCATGCTGGGCTCCTAGACTAAACATCCATCAGGTCAGGTCTGGCCTTCAGCACTGCCTGGGGGGGGTAATCCTGGTTGATCACTATACCAAGATAAGTTCCGGGGGGGAAGAGTGAGGGGCTAAGCCTTCAGAGGTTGGACTACACCAAAAAAAAAATAGTTGTGACTTAGGCCACTGAGACAGAAGTATGATGATATCTTTATTCATCCATTTAGGGTCCCTTCTAAACAATGCACATGCCAAACATCAGATCTCTTGCTATAACACTGAGTTATGCAAGCAATAATACCCAACAGGGTGGGCAATATTGGGCAATACTGAACTGCCCATGGCTTAATAAGGCCCAACATCACAGGCGGAGGGTCTTATAGCCCCTGGAAGATCTGGTATTGCCTATACCACCCACCCTGCAGGGTATTATTGTGCTCAGAAAATGGGCTAACTGTGTGACCTTGTATAGGATAACAAAGAAAAATGTGAAGTAATTCTATAAAAAATGGCTACAGTTCCATTTTTTCTTCTTTTTTGGTAATGTCATCCTTTTCCCTGAGGTGGTGTGTAGTTTCATCCCCCCCACCCTCACCCCGTCCCATTAGTCTGTCCCTTTCTTTCTTGTTTAGTTTGAATTTCTGCCACCATGTTGGTGAACATGTCTTTTTTATTTGTAATGTCCTGTCAGTAGAAGTGAGAGGAATGCAAGACACAGAAAAGAAAGTTGTAAAGCTCTACTTCTCTTGTTAATGGAGTGCCCGATCACTGATTGCGGTAAGTTGTATACCACAGTAATACTAATAGTAGCCAGGGGAGAGAAGCGCACTTCACATTTAAAAAATGCACTGATGAGAGGCAGTTTCGTGAAGCTGATTGGTCAGCGCTTCTCTTGGGGGGGGGTTGCCTCACTCGGCCATTCACTACAAATGATGACAGTTTTGTTTTCAAGGATGAGCAAGTGGGCAGCAGGAGGATGAATGAGGGAGAGCGCAGTCAGCTCCCAGAGTAGGGTTATCTACATTAAATTAAAAAAAACAAACAACAACAAAAAATATAAGTTCAGCTGAAGTGTGGGATGATAACAGTTTTGCTTTCAGGAGCGAGTGGGTGGCTGGAGGATGAGAGAGGGAGAGCGCAGTTAGCTCCCAGCATCAGGTTATTCAGATTACATTATAAAAAATAACAAAAAAAGATAAGCTCAGATGAAGTTGTGTGGGAGTATCATGAGACAGCTTGTAGTGAATGCATTGGGGGTCAGTATCTCTCGGTAAGCGAGAGAAAGAAATATGGTGGTGATTTCAAATTAATTTTTATGTTTTCGGTCAATGAGGAAGCAAAATGGGCAGAGGGATACATGAGTGGGTGAGGGAGCACTGCGGCTTGTACTTTTTATTTTGTGGGCATCTGTTGAAAGTTAATGTACCCCTCTGGCAAGGGTACTAGCCAAACAGATGCCAGGAAATAAAAAAGTCCACTTTCAAAGAACAATTAAAGAATTTTAGAAAATTTCACAAAATGTCATGACAATTCTTCAAAACCAGAATTGGCTGATTTTACCCAGTCCTATGTATTATCCTTTAGAAAACATTTACCCATTTGTTTCTTAAAGATCCTTAGCTTTGCCTCAGAATACTTTACTTTTGCAATAGTCCCTTTCTCCTCATGTGGAGCTGAAACAGCATTACAGTCATGTTGGCATGAGGTGAATAAATCTTATGTCCAGCCTGTAACTTGCACCCACAGAAATGACTTTAACTTTAATAAACTGGAATTTTATTTACTCAGTATTCTAACATGACAGGCCACATCCCAGTCAACTGCAGCCAGGAACTATGTGACTGCAACAAGTACAATACTCACCTGAGCAGTCCCTAAAGTAGAGCACTGCAGAATGTGGTGTTCTGATGGAAGAGTTCAGATGGAATAACAACTATACACGTGATGTGCTTTTAGAAAAATTTGATAAAGTCAGCCAATTTCCAAAAAGGTTATATTTTTAACCACAGATTAGTATTTTGCAGTTTACATAAACCATGGAAAATTAATCCACAGTTTGCATAAACCATAAATTGCTTATCAGCAGTTAAAATTTATTTATTTGAAAATTCAAGAAACAACCTTTAAGCCAGAACTCTTTTGCAAAGGTTCTGCATTATGTACATAAAACCAGTGATACATACAAGAAACACAAATTCTAGTAAATACATACATTGGATAAACAAAATATTACAGAATAAAATTTCATCAAAAACCTGCACACCACTTTCAGAATCTCAGAATTTTGCTTCCAGTGTATTTCAGTGGAATTAGATGTAATTTCTAATATTCCGCAGAATTTTGTGGGAAGTTGATTTTGAAAATTCCCCACAGCTCTGCTCCTGTAGTCAAGGTTTTTTAATAATTCATTTTATGGAATATACAGTGCAAGTCACAATAAACTGTTTTGCCAATTAGTTGCTTTAGCATTTCTGATTCAGTTGCATAAGTGTTGCTGGATTCAGTACAAAACCTTGCACAAACTGTTTCTCAACAGTTACAGCTCAGTTTTGTATTGCATTACATAGAAACATAGAAATTGATGGTAGATAAGGACCACATACCTTTCCTTTATTAGTGGCCACTGACCCTACATGGTCATTGGCTTTAGCCTCTCCTTCCCACCTCTAAGGTTCCAGTATATCTATCTCATGCATGTTTAACCCCCCCCCCACTGTGCTTGCTCCCACCACCTCCTGGGGCAGGCTATTCCATGCATTCACCCCCCTTTCCATAAAAAAAAACTTCCTCACATACCCCTTATCCTTCCCCCAATCTAATCTCAAGCTCCCTTGTTCTTGTGCCTCTCCTATACTGAAAGATGTCACCCACTTGCAGCTTGTTTATGCCCTTAAGATACTTGAAGATTTCTATTGTATATCCCCATTCCCTCCTGGAATGATTGGGCTTCAGGTCCATACCAACTAAGTAGCAAAAACATTTTATAAATATTGCTCTTGAGCTGATTAAGTGTAGTGATGGGCAAAGTGGGTGGAATTCGCTTTGCAGAGAAATCCGCGATATTCCACCCATTTTGTGTAGCGGAATGCGAAATTTCGCCTGGCAGAGTGGCAAAATTTCACCTTGCAGAATGGTGAAATTTCACCTTCTGCAACAAAATTTCACCTTCCGTGACGAAACATCACCTTCCATGGTGAAATTTCACCTCCATCCATGGGTGAAATTTCACTTTAGCACTAGTATAAGTTAAAATTAATAGATCCCTGGTGGCTAGCAGTCCCTCCCCCACCTGTCCCACATGTAACTGTAAATAATTATACTATTCTTGGTGGCTAGTGTTCCCTTCCCACCACCCAGTAGTAACCCGCCCCGCTGCCCACCATGAAAATGTACAGTAACCTCCCCACACCCGCATCCCTCTGTATCTCCTCCTTTAGTCCTTAATAAAGTTAATATTATCCTGTTAAAAGAAAAAAAATATCTCTGGTGGTCTAGTGGTGTTTTTGTAAATTGTAAACCCCATCCCGAGTCTGATCCCTTCCCCAGTTCTCATAAATCCGATTCCCAATCCCTGGTGATCCAGTGCCTCCCACCCAGCCTCCCCAGCAGCCAGATGTCCCCACCAGAACTCCACTCCCACCCAATCCTAAAATCCAGCAGTGGCACTGGCAAACTGGCACAGCCCTCCTCTCTCCTCCATGGCCAGCCCACCGACTGAGCTGTCAATGAATGAGCTTCAATTTGACAGCTCAGTTGGCGGGCTGCCCATGGAGGAAAGAGGAGGGCTGTGCTGGTCTGCTGGCGCTGCTGCCAGGAGTTAGGATGGGGGTGGGAGCAAGGTTGTGGCAGGGACATCTGGCTGCTGGGGAGGCTGGGTGGGGGAGCACTGGATCACCAGGGATTGGGAATTGGATTTATGGGAACTGGAGAGGGAATCAGATTTGGGAGGGGGTATAGAATTTTCAAAAACACCACTAGATCACCAGAGGTTTTTTTTCTTTTAACAGGATAATATTAAGGCCTAAAGGAGGAGATACGAAGGAATGCTGGTGGGGGAGTTACTGACTGTACATTTCTGTGGTGGGCGGTAAGGCAGGTTATTGCCAAGTGGAGGGGAGGAACCATAAGCCACCATGGATAATTTAATTATTTATAATTATTTACATGTGAGACAGGTGGGGGAAGGGACCACTAGCCATCAGGGATCTACTTATTAACTTATTACTCGTAGGTTATACCCACTCTAAGGTGAAATTTTGCCTGTGGAGGGAAGGCAAAACTTAATTGTGGAAGTCAAACTTTTGCCCCCGGAAGGTGAAATTTTGCCTAGGCAGAATTCCTACTTCTGCAGGAAAATTTTGTGAAGTGCTCTGCAATGCAAATTTGCCCACTCCTCTGGCACTCTGCTGCTGAAATTTAAATATGCTGCATCTCTAATTAAGTGTTGCAAAACAATACAGTATGTATTGCCAGTGCATTGTCAACTGTAAAAAAACCAACCCATTGGCGAGACAGTTTAATATGACTTGTACCGTAATATAATAGAAATAATCTGTAAGAGATCAAGCATGCTTGCCAAAATTTGCTTGCTTGTAAATGAAAACTCAGCCTGTGGTGTCAGTGCTCAGAGCCGAAGTGCAGTTTATTGAATCCCAGTTTTAGCTGACTTTCCTGAAAGTTCTTGTTAAGCAACTTCTGATAGAGCAGACAGTTATTTATCAGGCCATTTAGAGCTAATTCTCCTGTTGCTATCTTTTTTAGCAGAACTATTGTATCTGACCCCCATTTTCTCCTCAGTCTCATAACTCAGGATCTCCGGCAACCACATGGATCCTCCAGCATAGGGGCAAGCTCAGTTGCTTGATGGCAAGGGGTTCGAGAGATCCACATATTTTTCTGAGATGCACACTTAGTGAACGTTTTTATAAATTCCTGGATGTGATCCGAAATGTATAGCATCTACTACTTAAAGTACCGATATGCTGACATCAACTCCCATAGCATAGATGCAATTGAAAAAAAGTGATGTGATGACTGCACTGTATTGTCATTGAGATCATTCTGTAAGATTTTTCCCCATTTCTAATTTATGCAAGCCACCTTCCTCTTGATTGCTTTAGAAAACAGCATGCATGAGAAGTAACACTGTTTAATATATATTTATATGCTCGACCATCCAGAAAACAGCACACCATAATATTTCATCTTTTTCTGGTATGGCAACTTTTAGACATTTTAAAGAGTTCTGCAAAGTAGACTAGAATAAAAAAACATCTAGTGTATCATTTTACATATAGGAACTGATTCATTTCTTGTGAGCATTTGAAACAAAAAATTAAATAAAAGGAAATTGCTTAAAATGAAAAAGAAACACAAAAAAGTAGTAAAGGGCTATGGTAGTGCATTAAAATGTACAGTTATCATTTTACCTTGCAGATGCTGGAGAGATCTGTGCCTACTGTATGTTATGATGTTGCAGAAAACCATTCTTTAGTCTGCAATTTAATAAGAAGACAACTTCTTAAACCAAATAATTATTACTTCATCAAACTCTTATTGTTCCACTGTCAAAGACAGACAAATATTTTACCATTTTAAAAGAAAGTGATTTTTACAATGGAAGAGCTTTGAACACATTTTGAAAGAATTATGAGACAGTACCTATGTAAATCATGCACATGATCTATTGTATATGATCAAATTATAGTGCTGGTGTGACAACAGGACAGATTTTAACTAATGGCATCCAATCTAAAAATACATCCACATATAAATCCCACCTATTCTAATATCCTTCCAGCTCTGTCTTCCAGTGACAAAAATTGAACATTTTCTGCCGTGATGCCCTGTGAGTGAGGCTACCTCATCCTCCTGTCCCATTGCTTACTAATGGCTCACAAGTGTATGTTTACTCCTTTAAAATAAGAGATACTGTACATAAAAAAGGATTGTCTGGATTTGCTGATGATAAATATATATCCCTGCATGCAGATGTGAGGTGGCACTAAGCCAGAATGGATAGAGGCACACAGAGCAATTCCCCCCTAAAAAAAAATTTGTAAAGGGGTATTAATAAAGTAACTGGAGGGGCTTGCCTGAAAGTGTAGCAACTGAAGAGTTGCCTTCCATGTTAGGCATATAGATTCATCTTCCAAACTGGAAACATCACTACAGGATGACCTGAGGTGTAGCAATGCGGGAATAACCCCCATTTATATCACTGTCTTGTGAGTCTTCCAGGGGGCACACATACAGACCATTTCTGGATGGAGTTGTGGAAATTAATAAGCAGAGTCTGCTGACTTTCTCAAATGGGGTGGAAGGTTGGGTGACTATATTGGACAATGGAGGAGTATGCTTTGTGGATGGTGATGCCTTGCCATGCTGTTCAGTTTGGACAGCTATTCTCCCTGCATCACATTCAGTCTCAAACAGCTTTAAGGGGGAGTGACCCACCATGTTGAATAGGTGTAATGTCCTAGGAATGTAATAGAGGAACACTTTTGCTGTGAGGGAAAAGAGTGTCAGGCATAAATATCAGTCAAATGAGAGTCCAACTGTTCCAGGTAAGGACATGGGGGAAAAAGCGAAAATAAATTATAAAAAAAGTTAGGTGGGCAATGCTTATGATGGGGTGTTGGTAGAGGGAATGGTTAGAGTAATTGTGGATGGGAAAGGTGGTATTAATATAGTTCACTACCTATCCCAGAATACCAAACTATTTGGACTTTGGGGAAAGTATTTGGTTCTTAATCTGAGCTCACCCACAGCAGGCTCCCAGATTTTTCTTTTGAATTGCTGTTAAACCCATTTTTAATATCTCTTATGGCAACATTTGCAATAGCTGAATCAGCAGTATCTGACACTGCCAGGTCCACAGTATTCAAACCATAAAAAATGATTTTATACTCTCAATTTGGCAAGTTATGGTGAAGAGTGTGGTAGGTGAGCCGGTGGCAACTTCGATTTGGCTTCAAGCTGGGCTTCAAGCTGGGCCCCAGAAATCTGTATTACCGAGAATTCAGCCAAATTAATTCAGATCCCAATGCAGTAATTGACATGGGGTAAAACAGATTACATAGAAAGGAGTAAAAAAAGCCTTGAGGACTGCAGTGACTCTTATCTACCATAGTTTAGATGTGACAGGTGATATTTGCATGCCACTGTTGGGGATTGGTGTGTTTGGGGTGGTGTGTCAGAGTCTACATCCACTATGACCCCATGTGGCTCAGTGCTGAGCTACAATAATTTCTAGTATTCATTGTTGACCTCAGTGGTTATACCCTATGTAGTCTCTGCTTTTCATTCAGTACAAGTGGTATATTGTCTGTAGTCCCATTGATTTTTTTAAGCTATAGAATAATCTCCACATTAACATTATGCATAAAAAACATTAAAAAAAAGAAAGAAATGAAAAGCCATTCATTTTAGGGCATTGCATTGTCCTTCACAGTATGTTACCATCCATTTATGAAATTTTTTTTTATAGTTCTTTGAGTTTGTTCATATTAATTGTTCTGTATGAGCAAGGCCTCTGCATGCTAGCAACCAGCATTGTAGTTGTTAACTGACCTCATGAGGTCAGACGTCAGAACTGTGGGCACATGTTTGTGGCTGGTCAAACATTCTGTTGCACTCCCATTAGTGGTGGTGGTGATGGGGGGGTTGACAGGTCATATTTAATTGCTTCTGACTGTGTGCTCAGTGGCACACCTGACCACATTGATCTTGGTGATAACACTGTTACGTTTTCTTAGTGTCACCAGGAGAAGGATCTGTGCTGATTCTGCTTGGAGTGTGAGAAAGACTGAGGTACCAGTGCCAATGTAATTCCAGGGAATCATGCCAACAAGAGGTGTATGAATGGGAACAGTAGATGTCATTTGTTGCACATATGAATAATTACATGAATAGATAAACGTAACTATTTGTTAGTTGCATTTGAGAAAGACTAAGAATTCAAAATTCTCAGGATTTAGCCTTAAGTGCTGTGGTGAGGCAATATCTCTCATTGCCATGAGACATCTTTTCAAAGCAACACATGTTGGAGGGGATCCTAGATAATATAAAGCCTCTTTAGCCAGTGCAGGACACATGATTTGCCTAGCTTAGCCAGAATTTGAATTGATCAGTATTTCTGCTAGATAGTGGCTCACTTAATAAGCCTGCATTATGTTTTCTGGTGAGACACCCATCTCTTCCTCCAAAATATCTGAGTGGTGCTGGCATTCGGTATCAAAAGCTCCCAAATGTCCTTGGCTGTCTTAGGATCATCACTATCCAAGCCTTTTTCCATGTCACACTGATGCCTGGCCCTGGTACCACATCAGAGGAAGAGGAGATGTATGATCAGCTGGCAGTGTATGCACATTATTGTCAATTTATTCATTTTGTCTTACTGCTCCATTATAAATGTCTGCAACACAGTACTTGGTCTATACTCTGTGTAGTGGAATAAAACAATCTTTCTAACTGGGATCTAGTAGTTTTGCACGCCACACAGAATGTGCAGTCTAATGTTGTGAAGTCTATCTGCATGTTGTATCAGAAACAAATATGCCATTTCCTTAATGACTATTGCATTCTGCTGCTGACACTGAGATGACACTAGTGGCACTGGTGTCACCACGTCTGGATCAACAAACACCATCGCTGTTGTATCACCTCCACAATTCCATGAATTTCTACCAGTGTCAGCACCAGCCCTGCTAAGTTGGGGGTGATTTAGAAGATAATAAATAACTGTGTGCGCGTGTGTGTGTGTGTGTGTGTGTGTGTGTGTGTGGCATTCAAGCAGACTAATAAATGTGGTTGCCCCTAAGGCACAACCTAAATTGTCAGAGGATCCCAAAAGAAAAGGGGCATGGGGGGGTTGGGGAGGGAAGGCTAGGCAAGTCAAAGGCAGGTCAGATCAGGGGCCGGGGGAGGATAGGAGGAAAGAAAGGGGGGAGGGAAGGAAGGGCTCAGGTAAGGAGGGAAGGGGGTGTGATATCATACCTTGATATGACCAATATGACTAGGCAGGTAGGCCAGGTGAGGATTGGCCAGAAGGAAAAGGAGAGGGGGTCTTGAGGGTATTTAGGAGCCAGCAGAGGAAGGGGTCTCCTTCTTTTGCTGGGTTTTCAAGATTAACAGAGCTCAGCACTTCGACTGGCAATTCAACTACTTGAGGTAAGGTTTTTTCAGGTGGGGTAGGCCTTGCCACATGGGAGCAGCCTGAGCAGTAACTAGGCAAGGGAGTTAACTTTCAGTGTGCTAGTGTCAGGCCTTTTGTGCTGGGATTTTTCCTAGAAGTGTTTTACAGTCAGCACATAACCTGCAATTAAGGAAACAGTTCAATTTGGTTAACAATTGCAGGAATTACAGCAAGTAACAAAGGAACTTTAGAGCCATGTGAGGCAAGATCTGTTAATGGGTAGAAATACAATGTCAGCAGGCTTGGCAAGAAAAAGAGTATATATATATATGTATATAAATCAGTAAATAGAGAATCAGCAGATGCATTTTTAGGCAATTTAGAAAGTAATAGTACCACTGGGGGAAGCATCTTTGGCTTCTGTTCCTCCTTTTGTATTGTCTACACAGATGATTGTTTTTGGGCAGGAACTGTGACCAGATGACAAATGTAGAGAGGTAGTTTAATAACCTTGTACTAGGTTCCCTCATGAATTAGATGTTGAGGGATCATTTTGGGAGGTATTTACAGTATATAGGAGTTGTTCTAAATAACCGAGTATATAACAGTTATAAGGCACTGCTGCCCTGTTTGTATTTCACATAAGTGAGAAATTAAGGATTGGATTTGAGGTAAGGCATAATGGGGCAAAAGTAGGCCTGCCCACATGGCCTGGAGTTTGGGCATGGGGGCCTAGCAAGGCCACATGGGCTGGAAGGCAGTAGCGGGGGTGAGTAAAATAATTATTGGGGGAGGCCAATTATGACCAAACCTGTGGTGGAGATGCATTAATAACAGAAATACAAAACAAAAAAATGGTTGTAATTTAAATGTAATGGCTGTTGATCTTGGTAGCCAGAATACTGAAGAGGCAAAATACAGGTTTGGAATTTGGGACCACATGGGGGATAGAGATGATAGGCCAGTAAGGGCAGAGTTACCAAGTGGGGGGATTTGGCTCTCCAGTTGGAAGGGGATCCCAAGTGGGGTAAAAAGCATGGGGAAAATGGGAGTTTATTCCATCTTGTTATATAAACAGTAAAACAAATGTACCTGAGATGCAGCTGGATCGCGAAGGGTCCCGGGAGTCAAGGGTTGGATAGGGCTGTACACAAGGAGCACAGGGGCCCAGGATTCTCCTCTGGTGACACGTGCTGCCATTCTTCGGGCCACTGCTGTTGCAGCAGCAGCTTCAGGGACTGTAGTGTCCATGAGGTGGTGTTGGGTGTGATTCCTGCAGTGGCATTGTTGCAACAGAATGGTGCAAATGTGGTTAAAGGGCAAGTTTCAGCATAGGCAATGGTAATTAAAAATGCATCTATGGATTACTTGTCTCTTCTCTCTCGCCCTTTCTCTATCTGTATCTATAGAAAAAATGTTCAATTTGAGAATTTTGTGGGAAAGGGCAGTGAACCAGGGTAGGGAACAGCGTGTAAAAAAAAAAATCTTAGGGGAAGGGATTCGAGGCAATTCCTAGCTAGAAAGGTGATGGAGACTGGCCAAAAGATGTGAGGCCGTCACCGGAAGAGGGGACCAAAAAGGGGGTGTAAGGTCTGCAGAGAGTGTGCAAAAACTGTGGGGGTCATTTATTGGGTGATTTCAATGCTGGACAAGGGTTAACTTTGTTTGTAGTATACCCTTTAAGTATTTAATTATCCAGGAGGGCAGAAGTCACAAGTCTGCAGGTGATGGAGCAGGTGGCAGAAATTATGAAGAAGGGGGGGTTTGTCTAAGAGAGGCAGCAAAGCAGAAAGAGGCCAACGATTCAGAGGGAAAACAGAAGATGCCAGCAGGAGGGTCAGGGAAGAGCCCAGCGGAAAAGATAGCCCCAAGAGAGGTGCCAGATCTGGAGTGGCTGGTGGACCTGGATGCAGACAAGGGCATGAGTGGTAAGGATATAGGTGAACAGACCCCAGAGGGGGATTTGACTGAATATCTAGCAGGTTTGTTGGGGGAAATGGGGGAGAAGGGCTTAGAGTGAATGGAAAAGGCGTTGCAGGAAATTAAGGCTGCAGGGGTAGGAGGGAATACAAAAACTAGAGTGGGTAACAAGGGGATACCAGGCATGACAATGGGGGATCACGTCCCCCTAACAACAAAAGAAAAGATATGGAAAGGGGAGTACATGGATTTATTTGCACTAATGGATAAGGAGTCGGTGAAGAGGTATGCGCAGAAAGAGACTGTAGGAAAATCTGAGATGGCGGTGGCTTTGGCGATCGCTTGAAACAAGGTAGAGGAGACAAGTTACAAGGGGAAGAGTATACAGGCCTGGCAGACAGGGTTCTCGATATACAGTGCCATCATGCTGGAGAAAAAAACAGACCTGGCCATCCCACTGCTCACGTATGCCACCACTATAAAAGATGCCTACAAGGCTAAGATGGAAATAGGTTGGCTAAAGTATGATGAGGCCTTCTGGCAGAGAATGGCAGCCAGAGGGGATCTGAGGTGGGAGTCAACCCATTCTGAACTATGGGTAAGGAGCCTAGCAGGTTTTACAGGAACGGAAAAAGGGAATAGACAAGGAGGAGGCAGGCTGCAAAAAAAAGCATGTTGGGGTTTCAACAAGGCATCGTACTCCTGGAGTAATTGCAAATTCAGGCACATTTGTTCAAAATGTGCAGGTCAGCACCTGGCAACCCGGTGCAGATCAATGGGGGACAGAAAGAACGGGCAATGGGAAAATGGGCAGCCATTTTGAGGGGGAAGAGGGGATACCAATCGGGGAGAGGGAGGGGATTTCAAGGAAGAGGGGTGTTTGGGAATGGAGGTATGGGGAACCATTAAGAGGGTAGGAGATTTTTGGGGGGGAGGTTTTAGGCTGGCCAGAATGCCAGTCAGGGTAGGGGTGCTAAAAGAATGGATGAAGGGATACCCAGAGGAGAAGGCAGGACAGATGTTAGTGGAAGGCTTCAAAAAGGGATTTAGTTTAGAATATCAAGGGGAGAGGGAAGGCACGAGAGTCAAAAACTTGTCATCCATTAAGAGGAGGGAGGACATAGCTTTCAGAAAAATAAGGAAAGAAATAGAAGCAAGGAGGATGGAGGGGCCATTCCAGACGCCCCCATTACCCAACCTGTGGGTTTCCCCATTGGGCCTAGTGCCCAAGAAGCAACAAGGAGAATTTAGGCTAATTCATCACCTGTCTTACCCAGAAGGGACCTCAGTGAACAACCTTATACCAGATGAGTGTAGCACAGTTTCGTATGCAACTCTGGATCAAGCAGTGGAGTTGACCAGAGCAAAGGGGGGACCTGGCTGGCAAATACTGATATAGAGTCAGCTTTCTGGCTACTACCAGTCTAGAAGGAGGGTTGAGACCTGTTGGGATTCTGCTTCCAAAGGTCCTTCTACTTTGACAAGGCAATGCCCATGGGCTGTTCCACAGCCTGTGCCAAGTTCAAGGCATTCAGCTCCTGGATACAATGGGCATTTGGGAACAGATATGGGCACAAGGTAATGGTGCACTATTTGGATGATTTCCTCATGATAGGGGGGTGTGAGGACAAGGTAAGAACAATGCTTGCGGACTTTGAGGAGATGTGCGAGCAGTTAGGGGTGCCTTTGGTGGGAGATAAAACAGAAGGTCCAGCCAGGAAGCTGGAATTCCTGGGGATTGAGATTGATATAGACAAGCAAGTCTTCAGATTACCACAACAGAAAGTGGCCAGGCTCAGGGCTTTGCTACAAGAGGTAAAATGTAGGAGGAGAGTTCCCTGAGGCAGGTTCAGCAGCTGTTGAGGCACTTGAACTTTGCATGCCGGGTGGTCAAACCAGGGAGGGTGTTCACCAAGAGATTAGCCAGGGCAACAGTTGGCAAAAAGCATCCGCACCATTGGGTAGAAATATCACGAGGGATTAGACAAGATGTGGAAGTGCAGGAACAATTCTTAAAGGAATACAATGGGGTTACATTCTGGCAGAAGGAGTGGCTAGGAAATAACAATCTCAATCTATATACGGATGCATCCGGGGCTATTGGTTTGGGGGCTTATTTCCGAGGGAGATGGATAGCAGAGGCATGGCTGGATTCTTGGAAAGAGAAAGGGCTGCTAAAGGACATAACTCTACTAGAGATTTTCCCAATATGGATGGCGATGTTGACATGGGGAGAACTCCTAAGGAATAGGAAAATAATGTTTTGGTGCAATAACAGAGCCATAGTAGAGGTTATCAACAGGCAGGGAGGGCAGTCGGAGATGGTGAACAGGGTCCTGAGACAGTTAGTGTTCAGGGGATTACAACTAAAACATGTTGTTTAAAGTCAAGCACATAGAGGGGTTAAAAAATGATGTAGCTGACAGCCTTTCCCATTTACAGCTGGAAAGATTCAGGTCCTTGGTGCCACAAGCGGCTGCAAAGAGAACACCGGTGGCAGAAAAGGTATGGGAAATTGGCTGGAAGGAGCTCGACTGTTATACAGGAGTTCCTGGTCCACCAACACACTGAAGGCATATGAAGGGGTGTGGGGGGCCTACCAGGAGTTCCTGAAACAGGAAGAGTTCAAGGTAAGTGAGCCAGTTTCACAGGACCAGGTAACAAAGTACATGGTGAAGAAGTGGAAGGCAAGAATGGCTAGTGGCACAATGGGGGTGCAGCTGGCAGGGATAGGATGGGCATGCAGCACAAAAGGTTGGGCTGAGCTGAATAAGTTTAAGGTGGCACAGCGCATGTTGATGGGGTGGCAACGGCTAAAAGGAGGGAAGGTAGACATAAGAAAACCTATTGCTGGGGACAAACTTGAAGGGCTGGTGAAAACCTTGGTAGAGATTTGTACCACACCCTTCGAAGCCATGTTATTCAGGGCCATTTTCACTGTGATGGCAGGAGGCGCATTCAGGGTCAGTGAGGTAGTAGTGGCCAACAAAACGGATGCAGTAGGAGGATTGTGGGAGGAAGAAATACACTGGGAACAAGAGAAGATCACAATTTGGCTGAGACATTCAAAAACAGACCAGATAGGAAGGGGGACGGAGATTGTATTAGACAAGCATGAGAGTGAGAGAACATGCCCAGTAGCGGCGCTATGGAAGTACAAGGTGAAGAGACAGGAAAAAAGCAGGCAGTTCTTTACACATATAGACAGAAAACTGGTGACATGTTTCCAGGTAACGGGGGGGTGTTGAAGAAGGGGATGGCGCACCTAGGGGAGAACACGCCAAATTATTCTTCTCATTCACTTAGAATAGGAGCCGCATCTGCACTAGCAGAAAAAGGTGGGTCTGAAGAAGAAATCAAGAAAGCAGGCAGGTGGAGGTCAAACTGCTATGAGACATATGTGAGAAAAATAGTCTAATATCCACACTTGCTTTTCACAGGTCGGGGAAGATGCAAACGGGTCTAGAAACAAGGGCACTCTTAAATTTACTTGGCAGAGAGGGGGGTTGCTAATCGTCAAGGAGGGAGGCAGCTAGGACAGGATCCTGACAGAGTGATGGTCCACTGGAAAGGGGGTAAGGGGAATGAGGTGGGCACACATTATACCAACCTTAGAAGATCTGAAACAGAAATGGCCGAAACCGGACCTGTTAATATTGCACATGGGAGGTAATGATTTGGGGGAAAGTCCATGGGGTTTGCTGTGCAAGGAGATGATAAGGGATTGGGAATAATTCAACAGTGGTGGCAGCGCAGGATAGCCTGGTCAGAGATGGTGCCCAGGATGGTGTGGCGGCAGGCCAGGGGATATAAAAGGGGTGGAACGGGCCAGGAAGAGAATTAACAGGAAGGTGACGGTTGGCTAAAGGGGTGGGGAGTGTACATAGAACATAAAAGAATATCCTATCCTAACTCAGGAATGTACAGGCAGGATGGGTGCACCTTTCAATGGTAGGGATGGCAACATATGTATTGCAATTGGAGGATAGCATAGAGAAGTGGGAAGAAGAGGATGGGGAGAGCTCATCACTCCATCGCATAAGATGGAGATGGGCTAGTTGAGGAAATTTTCAGAAAATTAAAAATTAAAATTGGGGGGAAGGGGGGGGGGCCAAGTAGAAACCATGGTCCGGGCTCAGATGCCCGGACATGGAGGCAAGCAAAAAGGATGAAGTAGGAAGGGTTTAATATGAGGCACAGTTGCCATCGGCAGCCGGAAAAGGGAGGGCAGCAAGGGGACTAGGAGAAGGGGTATTGGGCTTCCAAACATCCAGACCCCAAGAAGATTATGGACAACAAAAAGACGAGGATCACAAGAGGAAGAGGACCAAGGGGTATCAGGCTTTAAAGCATCTGGTCCCCAAGAAGACAACAGAAAAAGGGACAGTTTGAAACATATGATTTGAAATATGTAAATCTTTGAAAGAAGGAATGTGAAATGGATAGTTTTGGAAATAAAGGACTGTTGAAAACATAAGAAAAGTAAAATGCAATCATTGTAAGACATGTTTAATAAATCAAATTGCCAGTCGAGCACCCACAAAAAGTTGTTAAGCCTCTTTTTTCTGGGGGATCTCCATCGGACAAATGGAAGGACCACACCAAAGTTTATGGATTCTGCACTGTAGAGAACAAATACAACAAATATGTTGCAGGTGATACCTTTTATTGGACTAACAAAATTATTTTTAAGACTGCTTTCAAGAGGTGAAACTCTCTTCCTCAAGTCAACAGTGAAAACAGCTGAGCAGTATGACAGATATAAAGGTTGGATATGGATTTAAAGCCTAGACTAACAGGTTACAGATCAAAGCATTGCAGTCAATTTGCACCTCTTACAAACAGAAAGACTAATTTGCACTGGAGTGTGTCTGTGGGAGGGATAAACTTGTAAGATCAAAAGGCTGCCTAATTTTACTCTGACTCTGGACCATTAATTAACATTTCTAAAAAGTCAAAGCATAAAGAAAATACATACCATTGTCTTAAGAAGGTACCTGTTAAAACAGCCAGAGGGTGCTAATGTGAGGGTTTAAAAAGAAACTCAGAAGCACTGCTTTAAGCATAATTACTGGTAGTGTATTAAAAAAACAACATCTTTATTAAGTCCTTTTTCTTTAGTGTCAAAATATTGTATCATTTTTATTTCAAATGTTTGCTGATCCTGGCTGTTTTTGAAGTTGTTTTTGATTCTGCACTGAAATATTTGGTGGCTTATATGTATGGGCACAGAACCAAGACATAAATCATCCACAGGCCACATCTTCAAATTTCACATTCTAGAACACATGTTTCTGTTCCATGAGTATTTCCATCATATGTAATATGGTTCCACCTTGTGAAAATGCCTTTAATTTAAGGGATACTGTCAGCCCTTTTTGCATCATAATATTTCTAGTTAAAAATCCACATTGTAGGATTGCTTTCATCTCTATAATTCATTGATGTTGCTGGTTATTTGCCTCCTTGCTTAGTAGAATTGCAATGCATGTTAAAGATTTATTTATACCAAATCTTGTTTTGCTTGAGATCCTTGATCTACTCTTTAGTGCATACTTCCAGAACATTACAAACCCCCAACAGTGCATCCACTCACGATGCAATAGCTTCCTGTCCTCCCCTCCCATTGCATAATGACTGGCATGGCTGTGTTGGTATGTTCCTAAGTCCAGGAAAAAATGCAGTGGGGGTTGATCAAGGAATGTAAACAAACATATTTTGTGTTGTAACACCAGTATAGTGGGTTTTTCACTTGTTGAAAGACTAAAGGAACAAACTACCAGCTACAGTACATCAGCAGTCTTTACAAAATGTGAAAAATGTTCACGTGTTTTTTTTTTTAAACTAGAGGCACATTGAGGCATAATGGGGTTTACAGTGTCCCTTTAAGCAATAATGAGGGACATTGTTTTGCTGGTAATGTCATAGGAGTTCAGCATGTTTGGGTGAGTGCTCAAAACTTCTAGTAATGTCCTGTACAGTGTCAAGTGTCATCTCTTTTACCTGTTCATGTTTGTCAGTCATATGACTCACAACCAAAACTATTACATATGCAAACGAGGTGCATTTAAGGAAGTTCTATCATTCATTGCCTTCAGCATGTTACTGCCACTGTCTCTCACAAACATGCACACCTTAAGATTGTGTGGCTCTATCCAGATTTCGTGCAGTGACTGGATAAAGCACAAAATGTTTTCTCCACAATGTTTCTCCTCATTAAATTACACATTAACCCTTTCTGTGCTGGAGACTGATATATAAGTCCAGAATTCCTATATTTATTTATTTATTGAGATATTCAGAAATACCTTTGAGTCAGAGACTCATTTACAAAGGCTCTACATCATACATAAATTGCACTAGGACGAGAACTTAAGATACAGACATACAGCACATTACAAGTAACATTAATAAAAAACAGGTTACATGGTTGTTTCATTGAGGGCTAACAGTGAGTTAGGTATTTTAGCACAGCCAGTAGAAAAAAGAAACAGATGACAGAGATTTTGTAGGTGGCTGATTGTCTTGTTTCAATAGATGCATTATAGGTACATTGATCTGCTATTAGTTTGTTTCCGAGGAGACAAGGCAGATCAGGAATCAATGGCAGTCACAACAGTTTGATGCCAGCAGGTATTCCCTTAGCTTTGATTTATATGAACCCAGCCTTTTTTCGACCATTATGTGGTTAGGAAGGGAATTTGTCCAGGATGGGGCCCTGAAACTGAAGGTGCATTGGTATTTGGAGGTCTGGCCAAGGGGTACCCATAGTGGCTGCTTGCTAGTGCTACGGGTTGTTTTGCCTCGTGGTGTTGGGAGGATAATTTGGTGCAGGGAGGGTGGGGTGAGGCCTAGTAATACCTTTTTGGTCATAAGACAGGTGTGGTACCTGATTCTGCCATCCAGGTTTAGCCATTTTGTGCTGCTGTAAAGGGAGCAGGAGTGAGTGGACAGATCACATCCTAGGATGAGGCGGCAGGCTTTGTTGAGCACAAGCCGGAGTCTACTTAGGGTTGTGGAGGGCGCGGCACTGTATATTAGGATTCCGTAGTCTAGCAGGGAGAGGATCGAGGAGTTTACAGTAAGCTGTAGAGCTTCAGGGTGAGGCAGTGCTTGTACCGTGCAGAGTACGCCTAGCCTGGAGCTAAGGGCAGTTGTTAGGTGTAGGATATGGTGATTAAAGCTGAGGGTGGGGTCTAATGTGATACCTAAGTATTTAAAGCTGTAAACTTGTTCTAGGGGGTCTGATTTGCAGTGAGAAATTTGGGCAAGGTTTTGTGAGGGTTCTGAGGGTGGGCGAATATCATGACTTTAGTCTTATTATAGTTGATAATAAGACGCTGAGTGGTGAGACAGTCTTGATTTCACGGAAGAAGCACTGGAGGGTTTGGTGGAGTTTGAGGGGGGCCGGGTCGGAGGTGAACAAGACTGCATCATCCACATAAAGGAGCAGCTTTTTGGGGCATGAGGATTGGAGGGAGTTGAGGTATAGGCTGAAAAGTAGGGGCCCGAGTATGGAGCCCTGTGGGACACCCGATCGGATTGGGAGGTGGGGTGATAGGACAGGGCCTACCTTGACTATCTGCATTCTATCTGAGAGATAACTGGAGAACCAATTTAGGGTGTCATCGGAGAAGCCAGTGTAGACCAGGGTGTTTAGTAAGAGGGCATGGTTTACTGTGTCGAATGCTTTAGATAGGTCCACGAAGATGGCACCCGTGAGGTGGCCATGGTCCAGGGCTGAGTGGACATGGGAGGTAAATTCAAGGAGGGCAGTAGTGGTGCTGTGGCCCTTTCGAAAACCATGTTGCTGTCTGGAAAGAAGGTTATATTTATTTAGGTGTTCAGTGAGTTGGTCGGCGACTATGCGTTCTAGTGCCTTCGACGGGGGGGTAGGATAGAGATGGGGCGATAGTTATTTGTGGATGTGGGGTCACCACTTTTATAGATAGGCATGATATAGGCCAATTTCCATTGGGTGGGGAATTTCCCTTGGCAGAGGGAGCGATTTAGAATGTGGGTGAGAGGGGCCAGGACTTCCTGGAGGGTGAGGCGGAGAAGTCTATGGTCTAGGGAGTCTTGACTGTAGTGTTTTTTGTTTAAAGCTTTAGTAAGGTATGGTTTGGCAGTCTCCAGTGTAAGGACTCGTAGGTAGAAAGGCGCCGCAAGTGGGGGGTGGGGGATGATACATTCTGGCAGAGGGTTGAAGAAATTTGGGGGCAACACATGGGAGAGATCAGTGAAATCGGCATTTAGGGCTGCGGCTATGCTGACGGGGTCGGTGGAGATGCTACCATCTATGAGTATTTGGTCAGGTGGTAGATTTGGGCCTTTGCCACAGAGTTCCTTTATGTTCTCCCAGAACTTGTGCCCATTTCCCCAGGAGAAGGTTAAGGTGGCTTTATAATGGTTTGCCTTGGCGGTGCGGATGGCCCAGGTACACTTGTTTCGGGCCTCCCAATAGCGTTGCCTGTCCTGAGGCCGTTGGGTCTCATTGGCTAGGTGCCATAGTGCATCACGCTGATGTAGTTGGCCTTGGAGGTGGTCCGAGAGCCATGGGGCATGATTCCCCTTGGTCATAGTTTTGGAAAAAGGGGCGAACTTGTCACAGGCTGAGTTGAAAATGTTGACAAACAGCTCGAGGGCGTGGTCCAGGTCGAGTGTATTAGAAATGGATGTCCAGTTCCAATCTCTGAGGTGGGCTTTGAGAAGGGGTAATTTGCCAGGCCCTAGTTACTACGTAGTAATTTTAGGCGCGTTTGAGGATGGTACCGACCAGTTGCAGAGTACTGGTGAGTGGTCGCTTAGAGTCGGGAGGACTTGGGTGCTTGTTATTTTGTGGGGTGGTTGGTGAAAACTAGGTCTAGAAGGGTGGATGTCCCCGTGCGGGTGTGTAGCCGGGTGGGTGTTTTGATGACCTGGGTGAGATCAAGGGCAGCGGCCCCATTGATATAAGGCACAGCTGTTTTGGCCAACCAATTTATGTTAAAATCCCCCAATAGTATTTTTTCTTGTTTTGGGGGTAGGGTGGCGAGGTGGAACATGATGGCTTGGAAGGCTGGTTTCTGGTCTCTGGGGGGGACATAGGCCATGGTGAGGAGGAGAGGGAATGTAGACCTACCTATATTAATTTTTAGAGTGAGGGCCTGAGCCCTGGATGTTAGTACAGGTGGGGGGAGAAGGTGGCCAGTGAGGGAGTTCTTGAGGTAGGTAGCGCAGCCACCCCCTCGCTTTCCCACATGGTCGGCGCAATAGAGGCTGTACCCAGGGAGGTTAACTGCTGAGTCGGGGACAGAGTGGGAGGGCCAGGTTTCACTCAGGGCAATGATGTCTGGGTTGTTCTGGAGTACCCAAACATGAAAGGAATCCCATTTTTTTTGTAGGCTGCAAATGTTTAGTGAGGCAATGCGCAGTCCATTTCAGGAGATGGGTGGGTGGTGTGCAAGCTGGGGCCAGGGTTTGGGTGGACATTTCCTAACAGCAGAAGAAGAAGAATGAGAGACTGTGTCGGTTGCAGTTTGTTCAAGTAGCAGTATTCGGCATTTATGCTGTTAAGTGCTGATTGTGGGTATTGGTAGTTTCAGGGTAAGGGGGGCAGCTAGGAGGAGTAAACGAGGGGTAGGGGTTTGTTGTGTTGTGGGTATGGAAGGGGGTTGGCAGGCGAAAGGGGGGCTCCAGTGGGTAACTTGCCGTGGGAGATGACATCCAGGGGTGCGGGTGGGGCTGACTATATATTGGTTGTAGTAGGGGGGAGTTAGCGGAGGTTTTTTAGTCTGGTCTAATTGCTCTAATTCTGTCAGCAGTCTAAGGTTTAAGTAAAGCATTTCCTCTTTTGTTGTGTCTCTGTGAGGCTGTCTGCATCAGTATAACTGATAAAGGGATTGGTGGTGTTGAAGGTTGAAATGAAAAGGTGGGGGCTTTATTTGGACAAAGCCCAATGTGCAATTGAGTTGCAAAGCTCTGGTTTGCACTACCATTCCAGATATCACTAGTTAGAAGCACATAAGCACCTTCTGCCTCCTTTAGAAGTATCACTGTCTACATGCATACTTGCTAATACATAGCTTGGAGAGGAGAATATGACAAAGAATTGTGAAGCATTACGAAATGTTGTATTTGGGCATCATTTTATATAAGTGTCTTTGAAAGTCAGGGACTTGTATGAAGGAGAATGGCTGAAGATCAATAGCCATAATCTCCACAATAAGTAGTGTGATTTCAAGAGACACTGGCAGTGTTGTCTGTTTTGTTGCAACACATTCAGGAGCAGTGCTGACTGGGCATGCAGTGGGCCTGACTCTGGCTAGTGAGGGTTGGAGTTGTGCTTTTGAAGTAGTGCTAGTACAGTATCTGGGGATGCAGCAGTTGACTAGTGCGGCTGCCATTGTGGCTGCATAACTTGAACAAACTATCTTAACACACCACTTCCCATGCCTGAAAATTGTTGCTGCCAGTGCTGTTGGCCAGTCTGACCTGACTGAGGATTGCAAATGGATGTGTTAGGAAGATGTCATATTCACATTTCAAATGATCATCTGGAACGTTTGTTCCCAATGTTCAATTAGACCAACCCAAATGATCTTTCTACCACACAGATGGCAACATCCTTTCAGTGGATTTGTGGTGTCATCTGTAAAATACTCACACAGTGCAGACAGATGCAAGTTTTTTTCTTTTGCTTCATGAAAGGAATGTGGGGGGGGGCAGTTACTTCAGGACAAATTGTGGGTGGCTTTGAGATTATGATGTGACCTGCCTCACATATTTACTGAGCAGAAGCAGCACTGTGGTAGGGTGTGGGAAAGGAATACACCAACAACAGTAAATTCAATTTTGAAACACACCAAAGTGTGGCATTTATTTTCTTTAAAAAATAAATAAATAAACTAAAATAAGAAAAAAATATTCAGAAAAACACTACCACCAGTAGTGCTTTCACAGGTATCACAGGTACTGTATAGATCTATGTTCAAGATTAGATCCCTTTTCTTCTGTGATCTGTTGCACCATACTCCACTTGTTAGGTCCCCCTTATTCCTCTCTCAAGGCTGATCTGAGGAATTAACTCTGAATGAAGGGTTTATATATAGCCTAACCAGGTCCCATGATCCACCCCTATTCTTATACAACATATTTCATGAGCTTACAGATACATTTTGGATGGCTTTAGCAATATTTCCAATAAGTCAGGTATCAGTACTATACCACCAATAGATGAATATGATGATTTCATTATAAAGTGAATTTTATAACTATGAATACAAAATAGGGGTATAACGAGCTATAGCTCCTCCTCCTTTCCTGAGATTGACAGCTGAATTCTTTAGCAATAGCCATCATAGTGAGGACACTGGCTCATAAAGGAGGTAGCACCAGATATCTGTGCCTAACAGGTAAGAATCATACCTAACAAAGAGATACTTGGCTACCCCTTAAAAATACTGTTTTTGTCATTTGCTAAGTAGCTTTTGCATTTAATTTTCTCTACAGACACATTTGTATAATTTCTGAATTGCATAGGCATGAATGGGGGTAAGGAAGCATGATTTGCTTTACCTGGTGCCTCAGTCATTATTTTCATTATCTGTACTAACCATGAATTCTGGGGGTTCAGGTTTCCTTCTGTACATATAGTAGGCTGCAATCTGAACTGCACCAGAGCACACTGAGCAGGAATGAGAGAGAGAGGAGTGATCATGTTTACACACTACAGAGGAGTGCTCCTGCTTATACACTACAGAACTCTCTCTCTCTCTCTTTCCTGTTGAAAAACGGACTTACCATTAATTTATATTTATCTCAGTGACTACTCAGCTCAGTGAAGAAGCAGGTAACTATTTTTTTATCTGCACAGCTTCCTTTTTTATTTGCTTAACAGGGATATTCAGCAAACTGTTTCAGTGGGAAATCTGCTGTTGTAGCACAGAGCTGCCTGTAACCACTGTCAACAAACACCAGAGCTTTGTGTATCCTTTTAACATTTTCACATTTTCTCCCTGGTGTTTGTGTCAACACTGAGCACACTAGCCCGCAGGTTCTTAATCAGATATAAAGATAAAACAAATTAGAGGGAAATTCTTGTAGGAATGGCTTCTAAGTAACAAAATGAAAGAGAAGTTATTCCTTGACAGAGTTTCACTCTCTCTGTTTACTCAGTTCTGAGTCTGTTCTTTAAACATTCAGAACATCTTTTCTTTCCTATTGTATACTTCCCCTTGACCTTCTAAGATTCTGTTTTAAAAATTCTCAGTTTAGAGGCAAATGGGATACCTTGAACCCAGGGAGAGGCTCCTCAGACTGAAAGTGAAAGTTTGAGCCGCTCCATGTTACAAACTGAAGCCCTTTTTTTTTGTGTGTGTTTTCTTCTTTATCCTGGCTGGTCTGCTGTCACCATCAGCCCTAGTCATAGCCCCTGGGACTTCCACTGCCATCTACTGCCACCATCCCCAGTTATCCCCGGCCAACCCCCCTGAGAGCAGGGTCTCGGCATCGGTCCCCTTCATCTGTGCCGTGGAACTGGTATCTGGTCGGGGATGTGGTGATGGCAGCTAATTGAAGCCCCAGGTAGGGCTTCACATAGACAGTGGACTTGACCACCATCTTCTTCCTGGTTTTCTCAGAGGTGGGGACGTGCAATGATGCCAGCGTCCACCCTGCCTCCCTGATGCCGAGTGCCAGTAGCATGAGTGACTCCCACCACTGCCAGGAGTCCTCAATGTGCCGGACACTGCCCCACCCTCCCCCAGAGAAGGAGAGCCACCCATGGGGTGCTCTATCCTTCTCCTCCTGGCCGGCCCTCCGACCACCCAGGTCCGTTCCTGAACCCGGGTCACTGGTGCCACAAGTGGAATTCCAACTGCTGCACCAGCAGGCTGGTTCCAAACTGAACCTCCTTAGAAAAATGCATCATATTGTAATAAGGGCCAGCCCAGTGGTGCTGAGGTTGAGGTGCTGGATGCCATACCTCACATCACGCTGGAGACCGGGGTTTGGGAATGAGCCCGGGCCACTGGGGATCGGCAGTGTGGGAGGAGATTGAGCATCTGTAGGACTGCTCTCTCTTCCCGGGGAGGGTTGGAGAGATACGATCGCTCCTGGAGTGGTCTCTGGTGGTGATCAGAGGAGCCCAGCATGGTGACATAATGGATGCATGGGGCAGAGTTGCGGCATAGCGTTGCCCTGTTAGCCACATTTCGAGGGGTAAAGGACTCATACATTAAAGAGAAAATCCCACTCCTGGGGATAGATGAAGGCACCTCAGCCTCTTAAGCCCACACTTCCAATTCTGGACTGCCTCCTCTCTAACTGGCTTCTCATGTGCCCAGTGCTTTGCCCTTGAAATAGAGCACCCTGGGCAGATAGGGTGACCCTACCTCTGAAGATGGTGCTGGGTTGCATGTGAAGGGGAGGAGTAGTATCCATGGAGAGAGGTAGCGGCTGGGAGTCCCTGAGGATGCTGGAAGGAGTTCCCCAGGTAAGTGGTGATAAATAAAGTAAAAAAAAAATTGTCATAAGAGACATTTGTAATCAGCGTGTCTCCTCTTTCTAATGCACGTCTGCACTTTATATCAATTTCTTTACTGGTGTGCACACATCTTTTTTTACTAAGTTCTAATATGAAATATATTAACTATTCATTGCTTGTACTGCAGCACTTTATATATTTAGCTTTCCTTAAAAAAGCACACTTATCAGGCACAAGAGATGAATGGAGAAGTATTTAAAAAGAAAGACAAAGGATAGTGGGAGAGGTGGGTATTTAGGTAGGTGGCCAACTTACCTATGCAGAAAAATGAAAGGGCAAAGAATAAAGTAAAGAGCACTGTTGCAAGAATCTTAAGGAGGACATGGAAAAGACAGGAAAAGGTCCCTTTATGCCTACTGATTATTTCTCAGGTAGAGTACAGCTCTACCACACACCTCCATGGACAGGAGGAAACCAGAGGTCCTTAAACAAAACTGGTTTCCAGGAGTGATAGCCCTACACAACCTTCTGTAGGGTTGTGTGGAGCTTCCACCCACCCTCTTCAGAAGCTCCACCCCAGGGTCCCTTTGTCAGTGTCAGTGGCTTAGTAGGTAGCACACTCGCCTCTGAGGCCTGGAGATCAGAGGGCTGTGGGTTCAGTTCCCACACCTGGCATTTGGGTTAATATCCCAGTACTGACATTGTAGTGCAGCATGAGAGGGGTGCTGCACTTCTGAGGTGCCGTCTTTCTGATGAGATGTTAAACCGAGGTCCCATCTGCCTGGATTGGTGGTAGTTCAGGTGGATGTTAAAGATCCCATGGCTCTTATCGAAAAGAGCAAGGGAAGCTTATTGAAAAAGAATCATAACATCACAAAAAAAATCAAAATACATCAGAAGTCATCAAACATACATAGAAAATATTCTGTACAAGGCCTAACAAAGGGAAAAAACATAGAAAGAATCATAAGGAATCAGAAAAAAAAATGTTTCCACAAATCATCTACCTTATCTTTTGAAAATCTACGGGAATCACTTTCTTTTACATATAACAATCGTTCTTTAATTTGTGAAATAATAGTAGCATTCAATACTTGTTGTTGCTGTAATACATACTGACAACGTGCTTGCCATAAGAAATATTGAACATAAGCAAAAAAACAGTCAAAGTGCTCTTATGATAGGACTTCCATACCCCAGAATAATCACCCAAAATTAAAGTGTGATAAGAGATACGGGATAAAAAAGGCAAATTCCAATGAGAGGCAGCATCCTGCCAAAATAGCTGACTATGAGGGCAGGTATTAAAAAAATGAAGCATACTCTCTTCAATGTTAGAACATGTGAGCCTAGGACAAAATCTATCTGTTTGAGGTTTATATTTTAAATTTCCTGACTCCCAACCTTTCCTGAACTGAGAGCCATACAACATCCTAGATAAGAACAGGGATTCTAAAATCTATTAGCTTGCACAAAGCAAATATCATTTTAGTGGGCACACAATCCGGATATAGGAGAATAATTTGGTGAATGTCATAAACAATATAAGAATAAAAATACTTTCTATCCACAGACAATAATTTTGAAAATGAAACTTTCCATTGTTGCATTTTTCAATAGATGATATTCCATAAGTAGGAAGAGAATCCAAAGATAAAATTCTAGGCTGTAAAAGAGTCCATTTTACAAAATAACGGGACCAAAGAAATTGGGACCATAAATGCCAAGACATAGTAGCAAAGGTCAATAGATAATTATAAGAACTAAAAAAATACAGGGAGTGATAAAAAACGATAGGATTAATCATATTCGATCCTCCTTTTTTAATGGGTAAATAAGTAATTTCCCTCTTTACAGGATTCAATCTATTACCCCATAGCATTTGAAAAAAAAGGCTAAGAAGTTGGGTTTCTAAGTGAACTGGAGGGGGGTATACATAACTTAAATAAAGAAACACAGGGTGCAAAAAATTTTTAATTATGATAACCCGTTTTCTCTTCCCAAACTTTCAATATTTCCACCTATTAATTTTAGTTTCACCAATCTGTAAATGCCTATCCCAATTATAGGTATCCAAATCACCAGGACCAAACCAAAGACCCAGGATTTTGTGAGGAGTAGAAACCACAGGAATCCCCAATTTAGTCAGAGAAGTAGGTCATGTATGGTCCAAGGAAAAAATAAAACTCTTTCCTGTATTAAGCACTACCCCAGAAAATGAACCATAATTTGAAAAAACATTCAGAGGCTGTGTCAAAGAAGAAACGTCTTGGACAAGTAACGTGACATCATCAGTATAAGCAGTAACCTTTTCGAGTGGTAACAAGGGGGAGGGGGCTAAACCAATAATACTCTGATCCCTATGTGTCTGTCCAATAACAGGATCCAAAGCAAAAGTATATAAAAGGGAGTTTAAAGGGCATGCCTGCCTGACTCCTATAGCAAGAGGAACATCGGTTCCAAAAAGCCCATTGACTGAAGGGATAATAGTGGCATTAGAACATAGCATAGCAATCCAGTGTACGAATTATTTGGGGATTCCATAACGCAATAATAGTGGAAAAAGATATTTATGTCATACTTTATCAAAAGCTTTAGCTTGATCCAAAGCTACCACATATCCTGAAATATTGTGCACGGTACTAGCCTCATATAGTCCCCTTAAAAGATATAGATTATGTTGAATTCGTCTCTTGGAGATGGCACAGGTCTGAGCTGGGTGAATAAGAAAATCAGCAACTGTTAATAACCGATTATTAATAATGTTGGCCAACATTTTATAATCAGTATTTAAGAGACTGAGAGGTCTCCAGTTAGACAGTAGATTTTTGTCTCCAGATTTTTATAAAAAATGAAGAAGAGAGGTGTTAAATCCAAAGAAAGTAGAATGAGAGGTTAACATAGAGTTAAAAACTAAGGGCAAAAAATAGCATATATAGGAAAGAAATGTTTTATAAAAATCATTTGGGATACTATCAAGTCCAGGAGATGTACCAGTAGGTAATTGTTTGATGACTTCCTCTACTTCTCGAGAGGAAATAGGTTGTAATAAACATTGTGACATAGAATCTGCCATTTGAGGAAGAGGTGTAGAAAATCCTTGTAAAAGGATAGTATCGGAATCAGAGGAAAAACTAAAGGTAGAGCTAACAAATTGCTGTACTACAGCCAGCATTTCCAAATCAGTGGATACCACAGTACCATCTGGTTTAAAAAGGCTAGTCATCATAGTTTTATCTAGCCATTGTTTGCATGCAGCATACGGATCAGACAATGGTGTGTTCTTCATCCCATATCTGAACTCCATTTCCAACGATTTAGCTCTATCATTCTGATAGTCCGTCATTTGTTTTTTAATTTCAGAAATCTGGGATTTAAATTTTATAGTGTCACGTGGAGCGAGGGACATTAATTTATATAGTTGATTCCTAAGTAGTAGGTATTGCAAATATTTAGAATTTGCTTTATTTCTACCGAAATTAAGTAAAAGTCATTTTAACTCCATTTTGGTGTCAAGCCATCAATCAAAAAGAGTATCATAAGAACACATAATAGAGTTCTGAGCCCCAAAAAAATCTCAATTTGAGAAACATAGGCAGCGGAATCCAAAAGTGACATATTCAATTGCCACCGTTGGTAAGCCGAAAAATTTTTGGAGGAACCACAGATAAACTCAGAGTACAAAATAGAACCTTGTGGTCTGAGAATTCTGTAGGCTTAGGACTACAAAAATTAGGAATAAGATATTTGGAGACAAAAAACATATCAACAGGGGTGGTGTAAATGTGTCTATGATAAGTAGCTCCATTATCAGTTTTATGTAGAGTCCTAAAGGCATCTCTTAAACTAGCTTCAGAGATAACATGTAGTAAGGCATGAGAGTCACAATACATTTTTTTCTGTATTTCACCAGTAAATTTAGTATCCACAGTACAATTAAAGTCACCCCCCCCCAAATAATATGCTTTTTTGTATATAAAAAAAAGGTTTAATGTTTTCAAATATTTCAATCCTGGCAGTTTTAATCTGGGGAGCATAAAGACCAATGAGGCGAAAAGAAAAATCCCCAAGGGTGCAATCAAGGATCAAAGCATGACCAGATCAGAAGTCTATGAGTCTGGAGACATGAAACTTAGTGGACTTAAATAAGATACCAATCCCATCTGCAGAATCCAATCCAAACATCCAAAAAGAAGGGCCCCAATGCCACAGTCTCTTTATTTGTTCCACCTCATAAAGAGAGGAGAGGCGTGTTTCTTGTAAAAATAAGATGTCTACATTAAGGGAGTCAGAAAATGAAAGCATAGAAATTTGTTTTTTATAAGCTTTTAAACTACTGACATTAAAAGACCCAATCCTTAAAGTAGCCATCTAAAGTGAATGAAAGTTAAGGCCCTCATTTTAAGCCATTACTAGCTTTCTGTTTTTTCCCTTTCTTTCCTTTTTTTTCTTTGGAAATTTCAGTGGATTTACTTTCCTCATCTTCAGTAACCAGCTCAGACCTGTGAGAGGTGTCAGATTTTAGATCAGAATCACCCCACTCATCTTGAAGAGGAGAAAAAATATTCTCCATAGGAATAGGACGAGAGGAGTGATAATTAAGGGAAGATCTGGTAAATCTGCGACTCTTAACAGTCTCAAATGGGGGAGGCATAGAAGTACCAGCAGAGTGACTTTGTACAGAGGGAGAAATGTCTGAAAGTAGCAGGAGGAGAAATAATATCCTGAATCTGTGCTGAGGGCAGGGGAGGCCTATCCGGAGAGGATATAGCGTCAGTATTCTGTGGAAGAGATAAGTCAGCAGAAGAATCAGACTCATGTTGTGGGGCAGAGGGAGTGGAAAAACTAGAGTCCCTTCATCTGTCCTGCGCCTTGCTGACTAAATCATCCTGATCCCACCCTTCAGTTCTATTGCGCTTGGCCCAAGGACATTGATGAAATGCATGACCTTTCTCATCACATAAATTGCACTGGAAAATATTTTCACACAGATCTATGGAATGACCATAGCCTCCACATAAGGAGCATTTTAACATGTCACAAGAGCTGCTAATGTGAGTTCTTGATCCACATTTATAGCAGGCTCTTGGTTGTCAACTATAAAAAACAAACCCCTCTGTCCTTTCTGAGAAAAAAACTGTTAGGCAAATGAATGATATCTGAGTTAACCTGAAACAGTTTGACTTTAAATTTCCACCTCCCGGTCCAAATGCCTTCCAGATCAAGGAGAGCTTCAGGAGGCCTAGTATGTCGCAACGATTTTGCAGCCAGTGATAAATATCACTGACATTCACACCTTCATTACAAAACATTATGGTAACATGTCTGATCTGTGGCCTTGTAAGAGGGATAGCAAAGAAGGGGGTCCATAGAGGGGTAGCCTTTTAGAACCGAGTATTTCTCCCAAAATTTTTCCAAACTACTATTAAGTCGAAAACTAATATCAGATCAATCTTCCCCTGAAATATGAATCAGAGCATACAGATTAGAAGGAAAGAAATGCATGGAACCTCTTAAAAGTTGATTGGCTACATAATATCTATCAGGGTGTGTAGAGAACCCTCCCTTATATCGTAGCTGTACAGCGTTACGTCAAGGTGCTTGTTCTAGCTTGTTTTTAAATAAATCTGCCATAGGAATACGAGAAGGTTTTTCAGAAGTACCCTTTTCAGAACCCATCCCCAAACTTGCTTCCCTCTGATCATCCCCCCACCCAAGGATGTGCTTGGTCTAGGCAAGGCCACAGCACCATCCTGTAACTGATGCGCACCAGTAAGTGAGGCCTTATTAAATAAAGATTGTCCAGTACCTGAGCTCAGTTTAGGAGTTACAGTGGCATGCTTAGCTGAAGAAAAGGTAGAGGTAGAAGGCCAAACATCAGTCCATTCAGGGTCCGGAATCCACTGTCCCGAAGCCATACACGTCCATCCTGATTTTGAAAGAGTTTCATCTGCAGACCAGTCCGAAAGAAAGTCTTGAGAATCAGTCAGATGTCCAAATTGTTGGTGGACCATTTGCAAGGTAGAGCAATCTACAGGCATGGGTAAAACCAAAGCTTTCATCTCGCTGCATTCCTGTATGATTCCTGGAAGTTCTGGCTGAGAAAATAGGTCCTTAGGTGATACAGGCAACAGAGGGTCCAAAGAAACAATTACCGTTTGCACAGGGTTGATAATTGAAGTTTGCACGGCTGAAATGACCGCATCAGACACCTGCTCCCGAACTGGTAACCTACCAGCAATCTCCTGAGAAACAGAATCTGAAGCTTCAGGTAAAGGTATCTGTGCCTCTTGAAAACAGGGTGAAGCATTCTCCATAGCAAGTGTTACTTCCATCGAAGTCTCATCAGAAGTGACCAGAAGCACATTCTGCTCCATGAAAGGCTGTGCACCATCTGCCATCCTGCAGACACAGCGTGTCCCCTTACTGGCAACAATGCAGTAGGGGAATTTTCCCTGTGTTCTGGCCAAATTTCCCTCTTTCACTAAAAATACCACCAACAGCTAAATCTGGTTCAAGGTCAGTTGGCATTCATCTGTATCCCCCTCCCCCGGGTCGTGCCTGAAAATAGGTAGGATTTGTCTAGTGCATTTACCCAGTCAACAAAAACTAACTAAATAAATAAATAAAACAATTCAAACATAAGTATAGTACACAAGCAATTCAATAGCAATCTTCACATCATTACTATAAAATACCCTGGGGTGTGTAGGTACTAGACACTGCTTAGCACCACTTTTCAAAATTTATTTACATATTTACAACACTGTTGTTCATGGTACCATGTCTGGACCAAAAATCTACATTCTGATGTAGCATACCTGCACAGTGTTTTACACTGAAGCTATATGGCTGTAAGGTTAGATACCATCTCATTATGGGAGCATTTTTAGCTTTCATTTGATGTAACCAGCATAACGGGTTATGGTAAGTGACCAACACAAAATTAGACCCCCATAAAAAGAAATGTAAGGCTTCTATTGCCCATTTTACAGCCAAAGCCTCCTTCTCAGCTATAGAGTACCTTTGTTCTCTATCATGGAGTTTCCTGGATAAGTATATATTATGGGGTGTTCTTCTCCCTCAATGGTCTGACTCAGAACAGCCCAAATCCCTGTTTCTGTGGCATCTGTATGCACGTCAAACATCTGGTTGAAATCGGGACTTTTTAATACAGGGGAAGAACAAAGTGTGACCTTTATTGACTAAAAGGCTCCTTCACATTCAGAACTCCACTTAACCTTGCTGTTACACCTTTTTTAATTAGGTCTGTCAGGGGAGTGGCAATGGAGGCAAAATTTGGAATAAAGCACCCATAGTACCCTGCCAGACCTAAGAAGAACCGCACATGTTTCTTTGTTTGCGGTACTGGACATTTTGCAACTGCCTCAATTTTGTCAATTTCTGGTTTCACCTGTCCATTCCCTAATAAATATCCCAAGTACCTTGTCTCTGTCATGGCTGAGGCACATTTCTTAGTACTAATAGTTAGGCCAGCTGCTTTATTGGACTGGATTATATCAGTCAGATTACTCAAGTAGGTTCTCTAGTCTGGACTATATCTAACCACGTTGTCCAAATAGGCTGAACAATAGTTAGTATTGGGGGTCAGTATATGGTCCACGTACCTCTCAAAGGTTGCTGGGGTACCATGCAGTCCAAAAGGCATAATTAAGAACTGGAATAAGCCCACATGGGTACTAAAAGCTGTTTTCTCCCTGGTCTGCTGTTCTAAGGGAATCTGCCAATACCCTTTAGTTAAATCCAGGGTAGCAATAAACCTGGCATTCCCTATTCTATCGATGATATCTTCCATCCTGGGCATGGGATATGCATCAAATGGGGATCCCTGATTCAGATTATGGAAATCAAGACATAGGCAAATTCCTCCCTCCTTCTTAGGTACTACCACTATCAGGGAACCCCAAGCACTAGTCAAGATTCTATGATCCCCAATTGTCTCAAGCTGTGGATTTCCTGCTTTATTTCTGCTCTCACCCTTTCAGGTAGGCAGGAAGGCTTTTGCCTAATAGGTGGGAAGTCTGTCCTGATATGGTGATCCACCCCTACAGCCCTTCCAGGAACAATAGTAAGGGCTGTGGGAAATGACTGAACCTTTTTTAAGATTTCCTCTTTCTGCACTTCAGTTAAGGTAGGGTTAATATGGGTCTTTCAGATCCCTTCAGTCTCCTCCAATCTGCTATAAGCAAGATCTAACTCAGACTCTTTCTTTTCAGGGATCACTACCATACCCACATTAGCCTCTGACTTTTCATGCCACTTCTTCAATAGGTTTGCATGGTACAGCTTTTCACCTGGCCGTTTATCTGGGGTTGTACCTCATACGTAACAGGATCTGTCTGTCTCAGTATCTTCTATGGCCCCTGCCACTTCATCAACAGCTTATTATCAGAAGAGGGCAAGGACAACAGTACTTTATCCCCTTTTGTAAATTATGTGGATAATACATTTTGATTATACAGTTTCTTCTGTATATCCTGGGCCTCCACACTGTTCTGGTGTGCCATTTTTGTTTAGGTCACCAAATGTTTTCTCATTTGGATGATGTAATCTGCTTTGCTAGAATGCCTCATCTCTTTGCCCTCTTCCCAAAACTCTTTGATGACATCTAGTGGTCCATGAGGGTTTCTACCAAACAGTAAGGAGAAGGGTGAGTAACCTGTTGAGGCATTGGGTACCTCCCTATATGCATACAGTAGGAAGGGGAGAAATATATCCTGATCTTTTCCCTCCTCATGTACAAACTTTTTTAACATTCTTCTAAATGTCTGGTTAAAGCATTCTGCCATCTTGTCAGTTTGGGGATGATAATGGGATGCTCTTACAACCACAATTTCCAGCAGATGATACAACTCTTTTAACTAGGCTGCATTGAAATTGCTCCCCTGATCTGTAAGGATCTCTTTAGGTATTCCTAGGTGACTAAAAACCTTTACCAGCTCTTCAGCAATTTTAGGGGTTGCTACAGAGTGTATTGGTATTGCTTCTAGATATTTTGTAACATAGTCATATATGACTAAGATAAATCTAATTCCCTTTGAGCGTTTTGCTATTGGGCCCACGTTATCCATGCCAATACATTTGAAAGGGGTTGTTACCCAGGGTAAAGGCAATAAAGGTATCAAATGTCTCTTGCCACTCTGTGCCACTTTATGGCAGTTCTGACATGATTGACATTGATTAGCAACTTGTGCATGTATACCTGGCCAGAAAAACCTTTGCAAAATGCAACTCAGGGTACGATCTCTCCCTGCAAGTCCTACCCATGGTAGTTGGTGGCCAAGATATAGCAACTGCTCCCTATACTTTTCAGGTACCATCACTTGTTCTACCTTTACTTTAGTACTAGGGTTAATGTAGACTCTATATAAAATAGCATTTCTTTTCACAAATTCAGGGTCCCCTTGGGTCTGGCTCTTTTCAACCTGTTGAAAAAAAGTGGTCAGAGAAGGGTGAATGTTTGGCTCTTTTGCATTTCTGATTTAACAAAAATAGAGTATATTTGTCCCTTAGGTAGTCTATTTACTTTTTAATGTCATTGTCTTTGTTACTTTTTTTTGCCATTCAAGGTTTTCTTGTCTTTTCCTGGGACCTCAGTAACTTCTCCCTCAAAAAGAAAAGTGTCCACAAGTGTTTGCTGCTTCAGACTTTGGGCCCTGGTGGTCACAGCAGATATATTCCTTTTTTTGGCAATTAGTGTGATAAAGTTTTGGAAATCATGCCCAATGACTATAGGTATGGGCAATTTGGGCACAAGTCTAGCAGTAACTGTAGTGTTCTGGCCCTTTATGTCCATAGTTATAGTGGCAGTATGGTGTTGATGAGTGTACATATACTGCATCCATATTTGATCCTATTGTTGGCTTGAAGTTTAACAGCTGAGGGTGTATCAAAGTCTGTTTACTCCCTGAATCAAGTAATCCTAAGACAGTTTGTTCATTAACGTGTACATCTGTCAGGAAATATCTCATGTTTAACAAAGCCAGATGTGCAAGTTCCATCTTCTTTTTCGGACAATACCTTGCAGTATGTCCCAACCATTGGCAGTTATAGCATCCTATGTCAGGAGCATAGTATCTCCCTCCCTGACTAGTCCTTCCATCTGCTTTTCCATTATACTTTACAGGGGGTTTTCAGTAACAGTTTGATCTTACACTGTGGGAACTGGTGGAGGTGGTTGGGTCCGTAGTCCTGTATCACTTTCTCAAAGGCTGATGAGCTGATAGAAAATCTTTGGCAAGAGTGACAGCTATCTCCACAGACTCTAGGTTGGGCACCTTTACCCAAATTTGTGTGTCAGATGGCAGAATCTGCAAATATTGCTCCACAAAAAAGGTCTCTATAATGTCCATCACAGACTTTCCCTTGGGCTGCAACCGTTTCATGCAAAGCTCCCTTAGTCTGATAAAAGTCCCTCTTGATGCATCATTCTGTTGATGTTTCAGTGAATGGAATCTCTGCTGATATGTTTCGGAGTTAATGTCAAACCCATTTAAAAAGTCCTTTTTTACAAGGTCATAACTTTCGGCACTCTGACTGTCCATATTTCTTTATGCCAGCTTAGAAAATGGACTTTTTAATTTGCTGGACTCTGATTGGCTAATACCCCTGCCAGGGGGGTACATTAACTTTCAATAGACGCCCAGCAAATAAAGAGTGCCAGACCAAACCAGCCTCATGCCCAGCAAAATATCATTGTGCCCAGCCTGCTTGCTTATTGGTTGAAGCACTGGGCACAGAATTCAAACTGCTGCCATTTTTTTAAGCAGTTAGCGAGTGAATAGGTCTCCTCTCTCTCCCCTGCCCCCAGCACCATAAAATAGCAATTACTACACTGCCAGACATGTAATTAAACCATGCTTAACAATATCAGTCTCCTGTCCTTGCTCTTGTGCCCGAGTCTCTACACAAAATGCCGCCTGTAATAAAAAAACAACCCTTTTCCCGCTTTTCATCAAGCGAAAGCGTGGATGTGCCAGTTGAGTTACCTGATACATTCCTCCACAACTGTATCGTTCCCTAGTTCTCCCCAACTCTTAAAAAAAATGCCACAGTACGCAGATCCCCTTCCCCAATACCCACACAGACCAAATTTACAGATACAGCCATATTCGTGTTCTTGTCGGCTGCCTCGGCGTGTCCTCCGCTTTGGTACACAGGATCATGACTGGCTGGGCAAAATGGCACTCCTCTTGTCTTCATACTCCCAGCAGGACTGGGAACTCGTAAAACACACAGGGCAGGTAGCGGGCACCAAAAAAACCCTTGAAACAGTCCGACTTGTTCCCGGTTCTCAGGGCAGGCAGCGAGGATCGGGAAACTGTAAATAAACACAAAACCAAAAATGAAGCAGGGCTAGGACCAAGCAAAGTGTGTGTGTGTGTGTGTGTGGGGGGGGACACGAAACAGTCTGATTTGTTCCCGGTCCTCAGGGCAGGCAGCGAGGATCGGGAAACTGTAAATAACAAAAAAAAAAGAAGACGCGAAGCAGGGCTAGGACTGAGCAATGTGGGGGAGACGAAATAATTGCAATGAAATATAACAGCTCCCCCTACTGACCACTAGTGAAGCCACTATTCCAACACTACAAGGACTACTTTAACAAAAAAAGGACTAAAAAAACAATTTTCAGTCATTTCTTACAAGATTACTTAAATGTTTTTGTAATCCTATAAAAAATGACACATGTACCCTATTTTCTAAGCGCAATAATACCCTCCAGGGTGGGTGGTATGGGCAATACCGGACCTTCCAGGGGCTATAAGGCCCTCCGCCTGTGGCGTCGGGCCTCATTACACCCCTGGGCAGTCCGGTATTGCCCACTACCGCCCACCCTGTTGGGTATTATTGCTTGCTTGGCTCTACCTGTCAAACAGGGAGCGAGGAGAATGACCCATTGCATTTTGGGCAACCCACATGCCCTGGTAACCCTTTCAAAGGAGGAAAGGTATCCCTCTATGTCATCAGATGGAGTCATTTTAGTTAACTTGATATACTTTGGGTTGTTACCTGCCCTAGACCCATAATGTCTATGTCCAGGCCCTTTGATCTGTAGAGCCGTCATGGTACCCACCCGTCTTTGTTCCTGTCATAATCTTTCCAGCTCCCCTTTCAGGCGGTCTCTTTCTCATTGGTGTTCCATTTCAAGTTGTTTTACTAACAACCATCTTAACAACTGGCTGATCTCCTCAGGTGGTTCCTCTGCCAGTTCCTCTCTAATCTCATGCATACTGGCCTCCGCAATTGACTCTGTTGTTGTCCTCTTCCAAACTCCAGACCCGGTAGTAGTTTCTCTCTGGTCCTCTAAATCCTTGTCTTCATCTGTACTCCATAGCTTGTCTTCTGGTCCTGTATTCCATTGGCCATACTGTACACCGTCAGTTACCCATACACCAGGACTGGTATCAGCTATCTGGTTTCCCCATGTGTGCTTGGGCAACCAGTCAGATCCCACTCCTAACACCACTTGTGGAAGGGTGTGGGTAAAGACAACACCAACAGTAAATTCAGTTTTGAAGCACATCAAAGCGTAAAGAAAAAATAATCAAACAGAAAAATACTACCACAAGTAGTACTTTCACAGGTATGGATCTAGATTCAAGCTTAGATCCCCTTTCATCTGTGATCTGCTGCATCCTACTCTGCTTGGTAGGGCATCCTTGTTCCTCTCTCAAGGCTGATCTGAAGAACTATCTGTGAAGGAGGGATTTATATACAGCCTGGTCAGGTTACCCGATCTGCCCCTATTCTGATACAACATATTTTCTGAGGTTACAGATACATTTTTGGAGGGCTTAAGCAATGTTTCCAATAAGTTAGACATCAGTACTATACTACCAATAGATGAATATGATTCTTTCATTATAAAGTGAATTTTATAACTATGAATACAAAATCAGGGGTATAATTAGCTATAGCTCCTCCCCCTTTCCTGAGATTGACAGCTGGATTCTTTAGAAATAGCCATCATAATGAGCCACTAGCTTCTAAAGGAGGTAGCTCCAGATAGCTGTGGCTAACAGGTAAGAATCACAGCTTACAAAGAGATACTTGGCTACCCCTTAAAAATACTGTTTTTGTCATTTGCTAAGTAGCTTTTATGTTTTATTTGTCTACAGACACCATTGTATTATTTTTGAAATGCATAGGAGTGAATGGGGGTGGGCGGTAAGGATACATGATTTGGTTTACCTGGTGGCTCAGTTATTACTTTCATTATATGTACTAACCATAAATTCAGAATGTTTGGGGTTCCTTCTGTGCATATAGTAGGGTGCAATCTGAACTCTGCCAGATCATGCCAAGCAGGAGTGAGAGAGAGAGAGCGAGAGAGAGAGGGGGTACTCCTGTTTACACACTACAGAACTCTCTCTCTCTCTCTCTCTCGTATCAAAAATGGACTTACCATACATTTATATTTATCTCAGCGCATGCTAAGCTCTGGGAAGAAGCAGGTTACTATTTATTTTTATCTGCATAGCTTTCCTTTTTATTTGTGTAACAGGGACATCCAGGAAAATGGTTCAGTGGGGAAATCTGCTCTTGAAGCATGGAGCTGCTGGTAACCACTGTCAACATATAACACAACTTTGAGTATCCTTTTAACATTTTCATTAATTTTCTCCCTGGTATTTTTGCCAACATTAAGCAGGCTAGTCTACAGGTTCTTTATCAAATATAAAGATAAAACAAATCAGAGGGCAATTCTTATAGGAACAGCTTCTACATAGCAAAATGAAAATGAAGCCACTCCCTGATAGAGTTTCACTCTCCATTTACTAAGTTCCAAGTCCATTCTCTGAACATTCACAACAACATCTTTTCCTTTCTATTATGTATTTCCCCTTGACCTGCTAAGACTCTGTTTTAAAAATTCTCAGTTTAGAGGCAAACGGTTGACCTTGTATGGTAGACCTTTCAGATTGAAAGTGAAAGTTTGAGCCACTCCGTGTTACAAACTGAAGTTCCTTAAAAAAATACATCAAATGGTCATAAGGGACATTTGTAATCAGCGTGTCCCCTATTTCTAATGCATGTCTGTACTTTATAACAAATTTCTTTACTGGTGTGCACACATCTTTTTTTACTAAGTTCTAATATGAAATATATTAACTATTTATTGCGTGTACTGCAGCACTCTATATATTTAGCTTTTCTTAAGAAAGCACACTTATCAGGCACAAGAAAGGGCTGGAGAAGGATTAAAAAAGAAAGACAAAGGATAGTGAGAGGGGAGGGTACTAAGATAGGTGGCCAACTTACCTATGCAGAAAAACGAAAGAGCAAAGAATAAAGTAAAAAGTGCTGTTGCAACAGTCTTTAGGACGAGGTGGAGAAGGTAGGAAAAGGTCCCTTTATGCCTACCAATTATTGCTTAGGTAGAGTACAGCTCTACCACAATCACTGGGCAGGGCTTTTCTTTTTCTGATACTGATTTGGGGGCTGGGGGCATCATATCATTTCTTCCAATTGTATCTGCAGATGCACAGGTGACAGCTGTTGTGCTGCTTATACTAAAAGAACATAGGGAAGGCTTGCATTTATAGATCTGGATGGACCTCTTCTATCTTAGGTATTAGAAGAGAAAATTGACACTCTTGAAAGATGAAGAAGGGGTCAGTTTTGCATCTCTGATTTCATCAGGTGGTTGTATCACCAGATGCATCAGATAACTGGCTGAGAAAGCTGTTTGTAATGAAAATGAAACCATGGAATATTTGGTACTTAACTAACATTTTTTCTATGGCCATACTATTTTTTTGTGTTGTTAACTGGATAAGGCCCACTAAGCACAAGTGTCTGATTTCAGTGGTGACCTGGGAGCAGTGGGGAGGTTAGGTGACTTGTTCAGAGTCACACAGTAAGAAAGTGGAGGTTGTATGAATGAAACCCAGGTCTGCTGAATGCATCAAGCTCATTCACAGCTTGTTACTCTAATCTTTAGGCTATACTGCTCAGCCCTAGCCCCCTTTTCAATCCCATTTCTACAACTCCCAGTCCCTGTCCCACCACCAACATAATCTCTGAGTCCTTCTCCGCCACCACTGCATGGTACATGGAACTTACATGGTCGAACCTTTCCCTGCTTCTTTCCTCCCTCCTCAATCCCATTCTCCTAGTTTTTGTTTCATGTTTTTTTCACATGCTTCAGTGTCACAAGTATGACAGATGACAGCAGTCACTACTAGACCCAAACTCTAACTTTGAAGGCATACATTAAGTAGTTGTCAACACTTCTTATATGCCCATATGATATGTGCATCTGCATACCCATACTGCACCAGAGTGTTGCATGACGAGGGCTTAAGATGAGTGAGGTTGACACCACACACTCACCCAGATGCCAACTCACACCCACTGACACACCATCTTCACCCTCACTGCGAGCATATTTCATTTCAGTAGCCTACTGTACTTCACTTTGTCACTAGCAAAATAAATAGCACAAATACAAAGATGGCGTTTTAGGCTCTACCCCACCAGCAGTTGGTAAATTAATTGATAATTTCCTTGAAAATCCCCCTGTACTTTGCAGGGGTCATCAGTAAGCAAGGCAGACTCATGGTGCACTCTCCTTTCCTCTGCAGCAGCACATAATTTTACTGCCCCCCCCCACCACATTTGCATCTACAGCTAAATGATATGATTGGCAAATTAGAAAGAAATGAAGGGTTCCCTGTTGATTTCTAAGTCTCAGATCAAAAACACTTCTGTTAACATGAAGCAGTCTTCTTTCAGTGGCCAGTTTCTTCCTGTATGAGAGTGACAGTGAGAGACAGAGAGAGAGAGAGAGAGAGAGAGAGAGACAGAGAACTGGAAATGCACAGAGATGAGCATAGCGCAAGTAGTTCTCAATGTACACATCACTGAGGGGCTGCTGCAGGTTATGTGACTTGTTAGCAACTTGAACATATTCAGTATATACTCCACATAAAGAATTCTGCATCATAACATTGAAATGCTGACGTGCCAAATGGAAACAAAGTCCCTTTCGGCTGGCATTGCTGGTGTCAAAGCAGTTGATTTTCAACAAGTTCATCGAATAGAAATTTGGAATTAACATACTTTTTATGACTGGTCCCCAATTAGTACGCAATTATGTCACACACAGTTCCTACAGAGTTCCATAAAAACCTAGGGATGTAAACTAGAATCTGGCAGAAAAAAAGCAGAATGCTGGAATGAATCCTCATATTATGGGATTCCCTTCAGTTCCCATTCCCCAAATCCCAGCACACATTTTCAAAGCCTACTTTGTCCCTCCATAGACATACAGAACAATTTACAAATAAATAGTCTTTTTGAAATATTAGAATTAAAAAGTTACTGTATGTTTAGTTTTAAATTAAAGCGTAAGAGTCTGATCAACATACACAGATTATACTGGTATGGGTTTCATGTGTTGATACATGTCTAAACTTGTTGCTATAATATGCTGTAAAAAGAAACAGTTTCAAAAAAAATGTTTTAATCATTCTATGTTTTCATATATTAAAATATGGATGATTTAGCAACATCATACAGTATACCACTATCTCAACTTAGCTGATCAAAAGCTTTTACTATATTTGAAAAAAAAAATTTCTAGCCCTAGTGGTTGCAAAGTTGCTCTATTTGATTTTCTTTTTAAACTTCTAACTATAGAACCATTAGGGCTAGAAACTTTTTTTTTTAACAGACACTTAGATTCAAGTAATTAAGAACTGGACATATTGATATAGCTGTTATGTGTCAATACTATTCTGGATGTATCAATACTATCTGAAAATGCTTTTTGAGTTTATTATTGATACAAGTTTTTTAGTTGTGACAGCAAAAAAAAACAGTAAGCACATTGTGACAATACATTTTTTTATCAACAGACTGTATCAATACTATTTTTTTGTATCAATTCATAAATATAAATAATTAAAAAAATGTGCAGAAGTTTTTTTTTACTTTTCTGATTTTGGCAATACTTCACAATGTTTAATTTGAAACAGTGTGATCTGTAACTTCAGAGTCATTTATCTCAGTTCCTTCAATACATTGCATACATTTTACTCTCCCATCTTATCAAGTCACACTCTTACTTACTATTGCAGACTCTGTC
Source organism: Neoceratodus forsteri (assembly GCA_016271365.2). Classification (NCBI taxonomy): domain Eukaryota; kingdom Metazoa; phylum Chordata; order Ceratodontiformes; family Ceratodontidae; genus Neoceratodus; species Neoceratodus forsteri. Next base: position 1,432,813,510 of record CM028131.1, on the reverse strand, counting down.
TGCAAAGGCATGGGAAGACACTAATAGGAGAAGGCCAAATGCAGGCCTCCAGCAGTAGTGTAGGAGTAGTGGTTGGGGGAAACTCAGGGACAGCATCAGCCTGCATAAACTTGCAGTATGGTACAGTATACTGTCATGTGACTGATGCTTTACCATGTTGTGACACTGTGGCAGTTTCTAACCAGTACTGTATGTCAGCGGGATCAAACCTTATTTGTATCTATTAACATCTGTATTCATCATTCGCATTGCAAAATTGCCCTCAGGTATTTGTAATCCTAGACTTGATAAATAAAAAAATAAAAAATAAAATTGCCCCAGGTGGACTCCCATAACAAATATGCAATTTTATGATGTACCACTTCAAATGGTAGTGGCATGATGGGGATGCTGATTGTATCCATTTCCAATAACCATACTTTGCATTAGAGAATGAAATCTCTATTTTTCTCTAGTCCACTAAGTATGTTTGTGTACCTCAATTATTTCTTCTCTTCATCAACTCATTATTAGGGCATTGTGCAAATGATGTATTACTGCTTAAATACAAAACAGCCTTGTATTGATGTAAATTAGTATTACATGACAATACTGTGAAATTTTTGTACTGCAGTATGAGTTTCTCCTATTTCATGTTGCAAGATTTCTAAATTTCCTAAGATGATATTTTCTGCCTTCTTTTCTGAATTCAGCACAGCTGCCAGTAACCCAAGTCTTGGACAAATTCCCCTCATGGTGGCAGCAAGAGGGTTTATTTAGAACTTTTTACTGTGGACTTTAAATTCTTTGATATTTGTAAACTATTTTATTGCACTTAAATGGTTTATGGACTGAATTCTGTGCATTGTAATATGTTTATTTGTCTGAGAATTTGATTGGGGTTGTTAGCATTCACTTAGTGTGACTAGTGAGTGAATGTATAAGAGTGGAAAATTTGCTATACTTTGAGTGTTTGAGGTGTTGGGCTGGGTTGCTTAGTCTTGCTTTTGTACTGATTAGTGGTATGAGTGTGTTGGGAATGTGGGCAGGGTGGGTTAGAATTTTATTATTTGATTTGTTGCTTTTTGGTGAGATTATTTTATTCATATTGGGGGTGGATGTGGGCTTCTTGGTTTTAAGGTTAGTACTAGGGGTGCAGAATGTGCAGAGGTCTTAGTGCAGAGAGGCTCATTTACTCCAGTGACCACCTGTAGAAGCTCTGTCCCATTGCAGTTACCCCTTAACCCTCCCTGAAGAGGTTCTCACCCACTGCAGGGGATTAGGGATCCTCCAGAGGTGGGACAACCTTCCACAGTTTAGGTCTTGGGTATAATGATCAGGAGGGTTTGGAATCAGGTTCAGAGTCCTCCCTTTCTGGTTCTCTTCCCCAGGGTGCTGCTTACTGGCAATGAGCAAGTAGTAGTAACACCAGTCAGCTATGCTGTCCCCTTTGTGCCATTCTTTATAATGCAAGGCTGCCATGGAATGAAATAGCAGTGATGGATGAATTCATCACTGATTCCTCAGCTAATCTTGTTTGCATTGTGGAGACCTGGTTAGAGGATCAGACTGGCCTGGCTTTCGAGGCATTTATCCCACCAGGGTATTCAGTGGTACATTGCCCAAGGTGGGTTCACAGGGGATGACACTGTTTTAAAATCCACTTTGGGACTCACTGCAAACCACAGAGGAACCTTTAGGTCTTTTAATATGTGGCAGTTAGATGTGCCCCAGGTGTTAGTTACAAAATCATCCTCATATACTGACCTCCAGGATGTGGGAGTGATTTTATGCAGGAGCTGTCATACTTCATAGTTGAACAGGTGTTGAATGCTCTCAGACATTTGGTGCTGGGGAACGTCATCAACTGGGTCAATGATGAAACCTTGCTCCTTGGTCAGCAAGTCCTCCAGCTGATGACTTCACTGGGTCTAACCCAAGCAAATGCCTTTGGTACACATCTGCTTGGGTCTTGACATTAGTGTGGTCAGTGTAGATCTGGTATTTTTGTCAGATCATCATGCAGTGTCATTCCTCTTTGTGGTCCCCTGTCTAAGTACCACCCCATGGAGATGATTCAGTACCATCTGAAATATAATCTGAAGCCTTACAAATTCCTGGAGGTACTGGGTGTTGCAGTTATGATGATTGCTTGTGTGTAGAGAGATGAAAATTCTGTGGAGCACTAGCATATATCATGGACGTTCTAGCACTTTACTGTGTTTGTCACTTGACATCCTGTCCCATTTCACCTTGGTAGTGTAATCAGCTGTGAAGGTTGAACATTAAGGGACAGAAGATAGAGCATTCTTGGCATGAGTCCTGGTTTGTGGAGGACAGAATATTGTTGAAGACTTTCTACAATGAGTATCAACAGGCAAGTGCCCAGAAAAAAGGCAAGAGTTCCTATTAAGGATGCTTGGTGCAGCGAAGAACCGGCCAGCTCAGTTCAGCTCTTTTGCACAATGGACAGGTTGATTAATCCCTTCTGTCTGTGATTAGCAAGCTTTTTCTACAGAAAAACATGATAATGAGGAGTTTGGCAGATTCATCTCTGTCAAGGTGTCCTCCATTCAAGTGGGTATTTCCTCAACTGGTCTGTCATGGGGCAGTGGTGGTTTAGCCTGTGATGGGCATAGATCTGCCTTTCTGGGATGAATTCCCACCATTTGTTGAGGAGGAGAAGGAGGTGCTCTGGGTGACTTTGCATTTGTGCCTCACTTGCTGTATGCTAGATCCTGAGCCTACCTAGCTGCTTTTGGGCCATTAGAAATCCCTGGAACCACTCATCACTGAGATTGTTGGATGTTCCTTGAGGTAGGATGTTTTTCTGTCCACCCTGAAAAAGGCAGTGTTCAGAGACCTTCTGAAAAATCAATCCTTGAACCCCGATGCTCAAGTGAATTACTGACCCATCGCTAATCTTCCCTTGTTGGGGGAAGGTTATTGAGAAGGTGGTGTTGCTGCAGCTTGAGGATCAGCTGAAGCAACATAACATCTATGAGTCTCACCAGTTGGGATTTTATCCCCATCAAAGCACAGCGACTGCACTCTTCAGGGTGACACATTATTTCCTTATTGTGCAGGATTGAGGACTATGCTCTATCTTGATCCTCTTGGCTCTCACATTGACATTTTAACACAGTTGATCATGGAGTGTTATTGGATTGCCTGAAGAATCATGTGGGTGTCTCCAGCATTGTTTTTGCTGGTTTTAGTCTTACGTATCTGTGAGAATGCAGCAGGTTACTCTAGGAAATGACATCTCTGGGTTATCTTTACTCCCCTGTGGTGTTCATCAAAGCTTGATTCTTGCCCCCATGTTTTCTGTGTATTTACTGCCTTTGGGTGAGATCATTAGATGGTATGGTGTTGTTTCACTTCTATGCAGATGATGCTAGTATACTCTCTTGCACTCCTGGTGAGGTTCAAGCTGCCTCAGTTTTGGGCCTATGTCTTGCCAAGATCAGTGACTAGATGACTTGCAACAGGTTATGTCTTAACCAGTAGAAGATGGAGGTGATGACTGTCATGCAAGGTCAGTGGAGGTCATTGATGATGGATGGTTTGACAACACTTTCTTCACTGGGCAGTGAACCACTAGTGTATGCAGTAAAAAAAATCTTGGGGTCATTCTGGACTTCAAACTGATGCTAGAACAGCAGGTGTCAGCTGTGGTCTGATCTGGCTTGGCCAGGATTAAAGAACATGTGGTGCAAGCCGATTTGGTGATGATTGTTCATGGCTTTGTACTTATAGGCTTGACTACTGTAATGCTCTATACTTAGGGTTATCTGCAATGTCATCAGCTGCTCCAGAATGCTGCAGTCTGACTGATTGTGGGAACTTCTCGGAAGGTCCATATTATGCTGGTTCTGCATGTACTGCACTGGCTGCCTATGTTTTATTTTATTTATTTATTGAGAAGTATCGTAATTACAACCTTTGAGTCAAGGACTCTTTTGCAAAGGCTCCACATCACAGTTACACACAAAGTAGACAATGCAAACAAGTAGCATAACAACAAAAATAATCAACAGAAGCCAGTTACAGAGCTGGGGTGGTAATACAGACCCTGGGTAAACAATAAGTTAGCAATAAAGACACAGCTAGTTAGCATTCATGGCTTGTAGGGCCGAGCAGAGGGGGAGGTTCTGTGAATGTAGCTGGCTGCCACAGGCCTAGGTGCAGCAGTACATGTTAGGTGCAGTCACAGTTGGAATAGGAGAGGAGTACTGTGTGGAGTGAGGACTTAAAAGGTCCTAGCCACTGCTGTGATGTGACAGCAGGGGTAGGTCACTCATCTAGGGGGGTGCTCTGTAGTAAAAGGAGCATTGACCCATGGAGGTCCTGCAGTGGGGGACTGAGAAGGTAGTGGACAGAGAGCTCCTAGTGACCTTCTGGTGGGGGTGGGGTTGTACCAGGTGTCAGAGGCCCCGGGGGGAATGTTTGAGGGAGAGCTTTCTGGATAGGAGACAGGTTTGATATCTAAGTCTTCATTCAAAGTTCAGCCAACCGGTGTGTCTGTAGATCTGACAGGTGTGGCTCCATCTGCTACTACCCGAGACCAGTCAGCAGGCTTTATTGAGGGTAACCTTGATGAGACAGAGGGCAGTGGGGTGAGCAGAGCCATAGAAAATTATCCCATAGTCAACTGTGGTGATGCATCACCTTCAAAATATGCTCGATGACTTTCAAGGATCTATGCAGTTTGCGACCGGACTACTTAAAAGATCTCCTGGTTTCTTACTGCCCTGCTCACCCCCTCCACTCCCCAGATTCAGGCCTACTCATTCCCTCCTCTTCTTATTTGAAACATTCTAGGCACAGGGCATTTGGGGTGGTGGCTCCTTTGTTCTGGAATGCATTACCTGGGAGTGACCATTCTCTTGCATGGGGGAAGCCATTAAATCCTCTTTGATAACTCATTGGTTTACCCTGGCATTTCATAAAAAGTTTTCATAAGTAATTTATGTATTATTATTATTTTTTTGTGCATTTTTCTTTATTGTTTATATTTTAATTTTATCTTATTGATTGCACAGCAGCTAGAGCCCTCAGGAAAGTATGCCTTACAAATAATAAGGGGCTATTCACCAATGGACGAAAAGTATGTGCCAAAGGCGGGTACCCTACCCGCATAGCTCTGCACCCATGGACAGGTATGCACAGGCCAGTATTCACTAATGGCCACCACCTGTCTGTGGCTCCACCCCCCCGGTGTGCAGGACTCCACACGGCAGCCTGGGGTGGGGTTGTGGACCCAGGCAGGCATCCAATGGGATGCCCATCCTGGGTCTCAGAGTGGATTACCTACACAGGTTGACGTGGGTCCGAGTGCATGATGTGCATCCACAGGCACCCAGACCAGCGCAGCAATGCTCTGACTGCCAGATACCACTGTTTGAGCCCCTGGTGGTCTACAGCCACCTGCAGCACATGCCAGCCCCAACCCTGGAACATTAACAGCCCCCACCCCACCACATGACAGCCCTGACACCAGAACATTAACAGCCCCCCATCCCACCACATGACAGCCCCAACATTGGAACATTAACAGCCCCCTGCCCTACCACATGAGAGCCCTGACCCTGGAACAGCTGACCGGTACTGCTGCCACCCCAGCACCTGGGGGTCTCTCCCCCACACATGCTCCAGTCCACAAATACCCAACCCCTGACCTGGTTACCCTGTAAGTGAAGTGGTGGCCAGTGGGCTGTCTCCCACCCATTGTACCAATCCTATACCTGCTGGTGGTGCCGTGGTCCCAGATGGTTATCAGCACAGCCCCCCCACACCACCATGACTGCCAGCCATCTGTGTGAAGCTGGGAGCATGGCCCTATATATAAGGTTGTGCTCCCAGCATCACTTGTATGGCCAGCAGCTGAGGAGGTATGAGGAGGGCTGTGCCACTGGCTATCTGGGACCACAACACCAGCTAGCAGGTCCAGGGGGGATTGTTGGTGCCATGAGGGGTGGGGGGTCTCTGAACACCAATGGGAGCTGGGACACCGGGATCGGGGTTGGGCTGTATTAGGGGACCTCTGATCCATGCCTGCCACTTGCTGCATGTGGTCTTATACCAGCATATGCTAGACAGACACTGGCAGGGGGTGGCTAAAAGAGCCACCTAGCACCTAGGTCATGTAGGCATTTCTGTGCATGTCAGGGGCACCGCTACTGGGGCTGTACAGTACTAGTCAGGGGGTGAGCACCCCTGTATGGGTCCAGGGCATAAGTTTGTGTGGGGGGGGGTTACTGCAGTCATGGAACCAGTGCTCCAAGTGTGTATGGGGGGAAGCAGTGCTAAGGAAGGACATGGCTGTGTGATGAGGTGGGCATCCATGGGGGATGTTTGTGGGGTTCTGATGCTGTGGGACCAGGTCTATTTGCCAGGACCAGGTGGGTGTCTGTGTGTGCGCCCATGTGTACAGTAGTTATGGCAGGGTCCCCCCGCCATAGCCTGCACTCCCCTATACCATCCTGCCACTGGCCCTATGCGTCTTTGTGAATGGTGTGTAGTGCTGACACACACCCTGCCCACCCCCGGTGCATTGCTGTCCATGCGACTGGGGAATCGGACAAGTAACTGTCCTGTGCCCCGATGGTGAATGCTGCACAGGGTCTATGGGACCCTGCTTCATGGCATTCATGCCTATCTATGCATATGTGCCCAGTTCCTGTGGCACGTAGGCATCCTGCATAGGGACCACTATTTGCTGTGCCTTGCTTTGTCATCCATCATATACAAAAATGTGTCAAAGCATAACAAAGTTATAACTTATATTGACAAGACACATACACACATGAATTTAACACATAGCATGCTCTACCGATACATTTCATAACAAATTAATAACTGTCAAAACTCTATATTTGGATTGATACGTAAACGAGACGCCAGCTGAACTACTTCTTCATGGTCTATTTGGGGCTATTATTTTCTTTTTGCACCTGCCTATCAATTTTCAGCTCCAGTCATGGACCCCCATACCTCCATCTCCAGTGTTGTGAGAGCTCACCCGGTCACCCCTGGCTTACCCCCAGAGGGCGAGGTTGTGACACTGTCCCCTACCAGTGCCGCAACATTAGTAACTGGTTGGGAAGCTGGCTCTGAAGGCTAATTGAGGCCCAGGGGCAGAGCGTCACTGAGATGGTGAGGTGCAGATTTTCTCCCATTTTTTCCTGGAAGCGGGGACGTGCGATGACGTCCAGCATCTGCCCCACCTCCCTGAGACTTTCCGACGCCAGTCACTGCAGTACCCCTGGCCTCCACCAGGGGTCCATCAAGCACCAGACATACACCCTGCCCTCTCCCTGGAGAAGGAGAGCAGTCTCTGGGATGCTCCATCCATCTCCCCCTGACTGGCCCTCCGATGACCCAGATCCATTCCTGAACCCGGGTTGTCGGCATCGCAAGTGGAAATCCAACTGCTGCACCAACAGACTGGCCATCTGGGGCAATTTTAGTGTTTCTTTGGGCTGCATGGGCTAGATATTCAAAGGAGCTGTGCCGGCGCAACCCCAGAAATGAGCCCCGGGGCAATATTCAAAAGGGGGAAATGCACTTCTCAAATCTGGATGTGCCACAGCACAAAGATAATGTATGCAGTGCATCTCCAGGGGGCTTGCCCATGCATATGCGAAACATCTTGATGTTCAGCCAAGATGTGCCGTGCATCTGCCTGCACAACTCAGAGATGTGCCATATACATGGGCACAGTGTTACACCAGTAAAAAAACAGGCCTAAATTGTAGCCACCAACAGGTGAGCAGCTATATTGCAAGGTGCAACACAGCATCTGTCAGCCCCTCGGTGGCTCCCCCAAAGCTCCATGTCCGATTCCCATACAGTGCATACAGAGGACTGGTAGTCCAGTGGAACCTTCCTCCCCACTCCGTACCCCGATCACTGTAAAATAAATATTATATTGTCTCTGGTAGTCGAGTGGTCCCTCCTCCCGCTCCTGCCTGATCACTGTGAGAAAATAGAACAGCCCCAACCCTGGTAGTCTAGTGTACCCCCACCCACACAGGATCCCCATCCCACCTGCTCCCCACCCAGGTCATCGGGTGGGCTGCAAACTCACTCACCTCTGCAGCTGCCTGCTGAATGACAGCTACAGTAACAAAAGTTGTGAATGACTATTACAGTACACACTGCAAGCCCATTAGTCAACAATGTGGACCAATGAGCTTGCAGGTGTTACTGTAAGCTGTTATTCAGAGGGCAGCTGCAGAGCTGAATGGATGGGTTTACTGCCCACTGATGACCTGGGTGAGGGAGTGGGTTGGGATGGGGGTCCTGCATGGGTGGGAGGGTACCACTAGACTACCCAGGTTGGGGCTGTTCTATTTTCTACAGTAATCAGGGTACAGAGTGGGGAAGAGGGGAACCACTGGACTACCAGGGACAAGAAATAATTTCATTTACAGCAATTAGGGTACACAGTGGGGAGGGGGGAAACACTGGACTACCAAGGACAAGAAATTATTTAATATACAGTGATCAGGGTACTGAGCAGTGAGGGGGGAACCAGTGGACTACCAGGGACAAGAAATTAATTAATATGCTGCGATCGGGGTATGGAGCAGGGAGTGGGGAACCACTGGACTACCAGGAACAGTAATACATTTATTTTATGGGAATCAGGGTTTCATGCGGGGGGGAGGTACTACTAGACTACCAGTGATCTCAAACATGCTGTGCCAGCTGCCCAGCACATTCTGCCAGCCAGCCCTGCACAGCTCATGCAAATGGAGCCATAATGACATGCAAATGGTCCCATTTGCACTTTGCATGCATAATGATTCCATTTGCATGTTTGAGTCTGAATATCTGGAAATTGCTCCTGGCGCATCTCCAGATGTGCAGTCACATTCCCATTCCAGTTATTCAGACCTGTCTGGGGGATGTGCCGGTGCATCATATTGGTGCCGCCCGCATATTTTGATTAAATTCAGAAGAGTTGTGCAATTGCACATCTTTTCTGAATATATTCATTTGTTGCTCCAGTCCAACTGAGTTGCATGGAGCAAACACTTGTACCATTGCCAGGTGCAGTTTTCAATGTGCCCATGTGTCTAAACAAAGACACAACAAAAACATTAGTTTCTTTTAGTGGGCATTATTTATCTTTATATGCCTTTTACAAGTGCCAGTTAATTAGTGTTGGTACCGATGTTATTTACAGTAGGCATGGACACAAGGAGCCTTATCACTGGGCATGTATATGCAAAATAGATGGAGACTGTGCAGCATACATTGGTATATGTCAGGAAAAGTCCTTATGTATCAATAATTTTCTCACATGGTGTCATTGTTTGTGTATTAAATTTAGTGCCAGAAATATTAAATAATGTGCATAAGTGTTGTTGTAACTGTTTTAAGCTCCATGTACTCATTGTTCACTATTTAAAATGCTTTTGGGTTGTTTTGTAGTAGTCATATATCTCCCATGATATTGCTATCATGATGATGTCATATACAGATGAGTATAAAAAGAAGATTCTGGAGGTTGGTGGCATCTGTGCTTATTTCTTTGGGGACCTCACCATGTAACTCATTTTCTGCATGTAACTTATTTGTTTGCTGGTATGCAATCTTCTTTGCTTCATTCCTCATTTGTTTGATGATTGCTTTTGGGGTGTTTGTTGTTGTACTGCTGTTAGGGGTAATAAGAACCACACAGCCTAGGCTTTATCATTTGGTGTTATTTCTGTTCTAAATTTAGACACAACCTGCTATAAAGCATGGCAACTGCTGAAAAATTGGCCTGTGTTAAAAAACAAGGTGTGGGTTGGTCAGGTAGAAGAAGTTTCATACATGGGAAGTGTTTAATTCTATAGCTGCATGTGCATCCACCAGCGTTGTAATTGCATTTAAAATCCTACTCAGTATCATAGTACACTATTGTATTAACATGATAGCAAAATGGGCCAATAAAACTAACACTTACTGATACAATAAAAATAAATTGCTGTAACAAGTTGTAATTTTTATTTATTTATTTTGATTTGTATTTTTGATGACTGGGTAGGCCAACTGAGATAGATATATCCCCTTTTCAGGGGCAAACTGCAGAAATATAATTCCAGTAGTACAAAACAATGAATGAGCTGTTACACAGAATAATATACATAGTGATGTTTGCTAACAATAGGAGTAAAACAGTAGAGTAGTTACAGAGAGTATTCTACGGGACAAGTAATTGCTATTGTTTGGTTCTTACATTCCATGGTCAGAAATTAATTACTGACATATGATGAGTTTATATAAGTTTGGCCATATGTGCAATGGTCTTGATCATAGGCAGACATAGCAAGAATAGGGTAAAGAAAAATATAGGGAGAACGAGAAGTGGAATCTAGAGGGAGGGTGACATAGGTGAGGCACAGTAATATGTTATGAAACAAGGAGCAGGGAAAGGGAGCTTAGCAGCAGGTGCAGACTGGCAGGGAAAAGAAGAGTTCTTTGCACTGGAAGTAACATGAAAAGAACACAATGAGGGATGTACACCATGGTTCAGTTCATGGAAGATTTTGGACAAATGTGGAAATCAAAGCACAGATATTTTGAAAAAGTAAACATGTGGTGAAGTGATAAGCAACAACATGACTCAGGTTGGGTGAAATGTATCTCCTGCTAGTGGGATTCTGGTGAAATGCTGATTTTGCTTCTGTGAAATTTCACAAAATGTCTCTGAAAAGTTTGTGAAATGTTGCTGAAATTGTGATTTCAGTTATTACCTTGTAAATTAAAAAGTATTTGTCCAAATTTCAGGTTACTTTTTCCAACACCCATACAGAAGTGAACCAAGTTTGCCGGCCCGGTGGCACTGAGGGTTGAGCTGCTGGATGCCACACCTCACCCCACACTGGTGACCCAGGTTCAGGATCAGACTCAAGCCACCGGGGGTTGGCAGGGGAGAGGAAGGATCAAGTGTCTAATGACTGCTCTCCTTCCTCTGGGGTGGGCACTGGGACTCACATCGCCCTGCAGCGGTGACTGGCTGAGGCCAGCCACACTACAGTGGCATGTACAAAGAAGGGGGGAAACACAGTACTTGTCAACACTACATGCTCAGATGCCATTGCATGTCCGGCTCTCTGAAAGGGGAGAAAATGTGGACAGAAGGAGGAGGTAATCTCTGCAGCTGATGGCCATGCCTTGCACCCCCAGTACGGAACCTGAGAGAGGCAGTTACCCAGGGGTGTGGAGTGATGAAAGGCCAGCCTCTGGTGGTGTGGGTTCGTGTGGCCCAAGTGCACAACTGGGTTTGGGGTTGCAGGTGCCAGCAGCCGGACATTGTGGGGACCACTCTGCCAAGACAGAAAAAGCTGTTCAAGTGATAAAAAAAGAAGTGCACCAAGTTTCAGATCTCTGTGCATAAACATGACAGAGTTATAAGCCTCCAAATTTTAGTAATTTTAAAATTACATTTAACAACTATGTGAACTAAAAGTGTTTGTCCAAATTGTACCACAACTGGTAAAGTGACTTTATCAATGCCCATACATATGTGTGCCAAGTTTTAGATCGCCGTCTTTAAAAGCAACTGAGTTATGAGCCTCCAAACTTTCAGAAATTTTAATATTAATATCTTTCAATTATGTAAATTGTTGAATTTTAAATCCCTATAAGTTTAAAGCTAGAGAATGGAATATCACCAATGTTGTTAGGTTCATTAACCCTAAATATTAGGCTTTATGGCAACCCCAATGGCCTTGCACCAGAGCATCACGCTGCCATATTGATGACCTTGGTTCAGAAGCGAGCCCAGGATGTCCTGTTGGGAGCCAGGTCATGGCTAAATTTTACAATTTAAGCAACTGGTACTTCTCTATTTAGCAGTTTTGATGGCTCTTCTAAGAAAGTAGGCATCTAAGATTTCAGTTATCTAACGCTAAATGTGGTTAAGTTGTAAGCATAAAAATATTTTTAAAAATCTTCACATGAATATTAAATTGCCAGACTTTGAGCCCCTATAACTTGTCCATCCACATGTTTTGAAACTTGCCATGCTTTTAGGGTGCATATCAGACCTCAGACCTCTAGCTTCAACTCCAACCGAGTTATAGTCAAATAAAGAAGTTCATAAAATTTGCAAATTTTTGTCCAGTTCTAAATAGGACACCCTGAAAATCTAGCTGTTTCTACAGTACATGCAAGCTCGCTCCTTGACATTAAGATGATGGTTGGTTGAGATGTTCAGCAGCCCATTGATGATTTGGTGGGTGAGCTGGAGAGGTGGGTTTAGAGACGGTTGGCCAGAAAGGGGCGAGGGAGGTGTACATGTTTTGTCAGAGATGGAGCAGGGAGCCATTTGATTGCCAGGTGTTGGGCATAGGATGAGACACTAAGTGGCATCAGGAACTGAGTGGGAGGGGTCCACTAGACTACTAAGCACCATGAAATCAGTAGGATACATATTGTCATCTGGTACCTAGAAGCCAGTAGGGCACAGGACCCAAGGCAGCATGGGTTCACAGCAGGAAGATCATGTCAGATGAATCTAATTGATTTCTTTGACTGGGTGACCAAAGTACTAAACCAGGGAGGGGCTGTGGACATGGCCTACCTAGACTTTAGCAAGGCATTTTACACAGTCCCACACAAAAGATTAATTGTCAAATTAACCAGCCTGGGAGTGGGTCCCAGGGTGGTAGCCTGGGTAAAACATTGGCTGAACAACAGGACACAGAAGGTAATTGCAAATGGAGTCCACTCTGAAGAAAGAGGGGTTACTAGTATGGTACCGCAGGGTTCAGTACTGGGTCCAGTCCTTTTTAATATCTTTATAAGTGACATTGCAGAGGGACTGGAAGGAAAAGTATGCCTCTTTGCAGATGACACAAAGATCTGCAACAGGGTTAGTACACAAGGAGACGTGGAAAGGATGAGAAGGGACTTGGCAAGGTTGGAGGAATGGTCAGAAGTATGGCAGCTTGGATTCAATGCAAAGAAGTGCAAAATAATGCACCTGGGAAACAAAAACCCAGGAGAAGATTATACAATGGGGGGAGGTAGTAACAACAAAAACAACGGAAAGGGACCGGGGGGTAATCATATCAGATGATCTTAAGGTTAGCAATCAATGTGAGAAGGCAGTAGGGAGGGCTGGGGGGATACTGGGATGTATAGACAGAGGCATCACAGCAGAAAACAGGAAGTTTTAATCCCTCTGTACAGACAGTTGGTGAGACCCCATCTGGAGTACTGCATCCAGTTCTGGAGAACCCACCTCCGCAAGGACATAGACAGGATAGAGGCAGTCCAGAGGAGGGCAACTAAAATGGTGCAGGGTCTGCAAGAGAAGCCACATGAGGAGAGACTAAAGGAGCTTAATATGTATACGCTGGAGGAAAGGAGGGAGAGGGGGGACATGATAGAAACTTTTAAGTACTTCAGTGGAATCAACAAAGTCCAAGAGGGTAGCATCTTTCAGAAAAAGAGATGTGCAAGAACAAGGGGACACAATTTAAAAATAGAGGGGGGGCAGTTCAGGGGCAATGTGAGGAAGTATTTTTTCACAGACAGGGTGGTGGACACATGGAACAGCCTTCCTGAGTAGGTTGTAGGGACTAAAACTGTGGGATAATTGAAGAATACATGGGACAGACATAAGGCAATTCTTGTAGGGGGTAAGAAGAAATGGGCAGACTAGGTGGCCCAAGTGGTCCTTATCTGTCATCAAAGTCTATGTTTCTATGTTTCTATGGTATCAAGTGGGAGGTGAGTCCACTAAAGTACCAGGGAAAGCATTGCATAATTAGGGCTCCGGTTAGGGGGTTGCAGGTGAAACTCTGTACAGTACCTCTTTGCATTTGTGCATGAAGTCATTGTGCAGAGGTGCTAAAGGACACATAATGATATACAGATAATCCCTTAGCACCATGCATGCCATTTGTGGTCATTAGCATGCTGTTTTCTGAAAGTGTCTTCCAGGAGTGATGGCTTTATCCCATTTGAGACCCACTAGCTCTCTTTGCTCCTGGGAGTCTGCAGCCAGCACAGGTATGTGGTAGCATCGTGCATTTACACTTTACATTGTGCTGTCATGGTCCTGTATTCTTCCAGGTAGTGTGTGTGCTGGATAGGGAGCACTGGTCATATGACTATTGCTCTCTGGCAGGTGCTGATTGTGCATGTCACTACCTTAATGTGGTGCAAAGGGCCCGTATATGTGATTAAAATTTGAATTTTATTAAGCAAAAAAATTCCTTTAAGCAAGCATCTATGTTCCAAGGATCTAGAGTTATACATAAATAAGACAGATTTTGATGATGTCACTCTGTTGTTGAACATAAATGCCCACATACTTGCTTCTCCAGTATAATCGTGATCTACACTTTGTAATTTATTCCACATATGCCTTGTTTAGACAAATGTTAAAGTGTATGTTACTCCATTGGTTTTCTCACTTTTCCCTTCAATAGTGAATCTGATAATATTTAGATCAGAGTTAGTGTTTTCAAGTTTCTACTACTCTGAATACAGTAGGCCATTCTTGTTTTTAGTAATTAGGTCAAACGATGCTTGAGCTCTAGTAGTTTCATAGACATGTGGTGCCAGATAATACTCCTCGTCAAGATACATAAATGTTATACTAAACCTGGACTTGACTGTTCTCTACTCCCAACCTATATCTGGGTAGCTGAAGTCTTCCATTAACATGTATCCTTTACAGGTGTTTTTGTATCCTACATATCACTTTCGATCCATATTCCCTTCCGGTCGTGGTGTCTAGTGCATAACCGATTATAAATGTGTCTCCCTTTTCATTTGATTCATTTAGCCAGATTGTGCCCATCCTTTCTGAGATAATGTTATCTATTTCAAGAGCCTGTAGTTGACTACTGATGTGCAATGCTATCTCTTCTCTTATCATTGCTGGCCCATCTCTTGAAGATAGTTTGTAATTTTTCAGCTCTTTACCACAGAGGTCATGTTCATCCCATTATATCTCTGTTACCCAGTGATGCCCTGTTCCTTCATGGTGATCAGTGTCTCCAGTGCCATCACGTTATTTGCGTTGAATGTGTTTGTGTACAAGCACTTCAAGTTTATATACTGCTTTTTACCATTCATGTTAGTACTTTTGGTTGCATAACTCCTCCTGCATTTCCCTTTGCTAATATTTTATATTGAAACCAGTTCCATATTGTCCTTATTACCCAATAAATTAATTTTCAGTTCCACTAGCCTCATCTGGTGTCCCTTCCCTTCCTTTAAATCCTTCAATACCTTCCTGAGAAATGTGTTCATTCTGCTCCCCAGAATGTGGGTCCTTGACTGTTTGGACTTACTACATCTTATCAAAATAGGATATATTTTTCTCAAGTGTCACACAGTTCTTCTGGAATAATAATTCCCCCTTCTTGTATCAGCATCAAATGTAAGCATTTTATCTCTAGATGCTAGCTGTGTATCTTTCATTTCAAAAGTGGATATTTAGCATCTTTAAGAAGATAGCTACTGCTTTTCTTTCTTTAATCTTCTTTACCATGTTCAGGTAATTCTCACATTATAATTCCTATTTTAATTTATTTCTCTGATCTTTATCATCATCAGTAGGGATGGCAGTTTTTAAAAAGCTGCTGGAGACTGACATTTAATGTGTGTCCACACTTATAAACTAGAACTAAAAACAACTTTTATAATGTTTAAATGAGCAAATCATTTTGAGAAGAGAATTTAAGGATATCAAGAATAAATAGGTGCTAAAACACAATTTTGAAAAATGCCCCCCTGCTAACATGAGCTAATGCTTTAAGTACAATACTGACATTTAGTATATTGTTTTGCCTTATATTGCATGAAAATCAGTACCTGCTAAAAAGATGTTGTGCATGTTCTAAAAGTTGTTATGCATGCTCTAAATATTATTGTATAATAAATATTCAGTGGCCCCTAATTAATATTCATCATCCCTGTGCTGTCTGCCATATGATTGGACCAAAGAGACCTGTTCAAACAAAAAATCCAAACAAACATTGCAGTTCCACTTAGTGAGCAGTTCACAGAGATAGTTTGGACATGGACTGCTATAGTCGGCTCCCTGTTGCCAAACTATACTAATTCAACCTTAATTTTTTTTTAATCAAAAGCTGCCATGAATGTTGCAATGGTTAGAAGTGGAATGTAAGTGCACCAATGGACTTCTCAGTACACAGAGCTGGCAACAACAATCAGGACCACGAACACAAGGCATGAAACCTTGTCAGTACACAGAGCTGGCAACAACAATCAGGACCACGAACACAAGGCATGAAACCTTGTGAAACTTAAACCTTCAGAAATATAACAGTTTTTTTATCTCAGAGAACCATATACAGTACTATAAAAAAATAGTATATGAGCAACCATACATGAACAAACCTGTGTTTTCATCTCGGGGTTGAGATGATGTCAGGGCCTCTTGAGCATTGCTCTCAAGGTCCCTATGATGTCATTTCAACCTCTTGATGAAAACACAGTCTAGTTGTATATGGTTGTCCATATACTATTCCTGTGAACAGGTTGCTAGATTGCATTCTATTACTACTACTATTATATACAAGGTGAGCATTTTTTTGTTTCTGGGATACTTTTTACTGCCATGAACATTATTGACTACAAAATAACTTTTGATGCCATCCTCATGGCTAATTACCCACATAATTTGTAAAAATGTAAGTAACACATATGATCGTTTAAATTCTGGTATTTATTTTGGGTTGCAATGTGTGTTGTCAATATTGTTCCACTGCTACAATTGCCCAGCTTTACTGAGACATTACTGAAACTAAGACTTTGTCTTAGCATCACCGCCTAGATAAAAATAATAAAAGACCAAGAAAATAAACAATCATGATGATGCAGGTTGCAGTATGCGTCACAAGACAAATGATTTAAATATGGGTAAGGTATGGTATGTACTTCCAGAGCCATCATATTAGTTTCACTATAGGCTTATTTATTTACAGATAATGTCCTTAATCACATTTGTATCCCCTTTCAGAGGATTATTTTATTGCTAACTGCTTTTCAGGAATATCCAGACAAGAAAAATACAGTATGTGAAAAATTAATTTCTGTTTAGTTTCTCCAGGGAGTTTCCATCTTCTATAAAGGCAAAAATCTGATAGCTTGTATGGAAGTTTAGAGGAAGCACTTGATGCTGTCTTGGGTATTGTAGATGAAGCACATGAAAAGTATTTTATAACATGACTTGAGAGAGAGAGATTTCAGTCACAGTCCTCTTCACCACCATCTGCCTGTTTCCCTCGAGGTCCTAGACTGTGTGTACACTACAGTGGGTGTATTTGCTACATGTGGCAAAATGAAATATAAATGCTGCATTTGTTTGTCTATGAATCTGTGCTGTAATGAAACCTTGCACATTGTGCTTTTCAAGGAAAATAAACCTTCACCCAGATAGTCGAAGAATTAGTGTTGCACTAACAGGATAAGTGATGTGCAAATTGAGACTAGCACAGCTGCTATGTGTTAGCATGGGCACTGCTGAATACAGCCACTCATTTAAAATGGTTATACCTTATTTATGCATGAGCACTAACACCTATCATGCACACATGCAAAGTAGGGAACATGCACGCATACAAGATGCACTGGTACATTGAAAGCATGTAGGAAGTACAGAAAGGCTACTAGAGTAACAATATTTATTGCTTCCAAAATCATTGCCTTTACAATTAACACAGTGGTGTGTGGTAGCCCCCCACAAATTATTGTGCCCTGTTACTATAATAAAAAGAAAACCAGTTTCTCTATACCATCCCTATACCATTCCCATACCCTTTACCATTCCCTCAGATCCTCTGTCACTCACACTTTGTTGGACCCCCGTCATACACTCTCATTGTCAGTCAGGCTTTACCCATCATTTCCTGCAAAATTGGAACACTATCTCCCACCCAAATATGGCACTCTTTCTCCTCCCACTCCCTTGCCTCTGCCTTACATAACTTTCTGTCATCTAACTGCCCCTGCATTAACCCTCTTTAACTGTCCTCCTATGGCTCTGCTCTTCTCCATGACTCACATCACCTATTAAACCTTCCATCCCCCAACCTGTATCTCACCACACTCCCCTCCATTTTCATCACTATGTACTATGTTTCTCAGATATGCCACTTGTAATTAAATGCATATTTCACAGGTATGATATATTAAATTGTATGTTATATTATAAATGCAACCGAATAATTATATTTTTTTAACTGTCTTGTTACAAATGTAATTAAACGTTTAATTTCTTGTTCATTTTAAATGTTAAACTGTATGTCTAATTCTTCATCCAATTGTACCCCCCCCCCCCAGGTCACACCGGGAGATGAGCAACTTGTTGTTCAGTGTGCCTTACTGGTGAAACATTTCAATAAATAAATAAAAACCATCATCCTCACCTGAGCCTGACTGTAAAACTCTAGAATGCATAAAGGTACTCTTTTGTGCTAGTGGTCCTCCTCTCTCAGTCAATCTATTTGTCGTTATTCTTAAAATAAAACCTTTCCTGGCAGTCTAGTGGCCCCCATCCTTCTCTGATCCTGATAGTGGGTATATTAGTGATCCTTGAGAGTCTAGTAGTCCATCCTCCTCCTGATGATGTTACCCATAGCAAGTGCCCTCACCAATCCTCAGGATTTGGACAGTAGCTGACACCCACCATCCTTTCACCTCTGCATCCAGCCTTAGTCTGGATCACTCAAGTACAGGCAGTGTCTGTATAAGTGATTGAGTAACTATTGTACTCACACCAATACAAAAGTGATACAGTTACTGTACCTAATGTATATAGACACTGTCTGTACATGCATGATTTAGATGTTGGCTGGTAAGTGGAATGTAAGTGCTGTCCACCATCTTTGGGCCAGGAGTCAGTGTGACGGGTTGGCATTGCTTCTGGTACTGTCACCAAGAAAGGGGGTACATTACTTGACTATAACAGAGGGCTAATATTACCATTATCAGTATCAGGAGTGGGAGGGGTTTCTAGACTACCAGGGAATTATCACCTTATTTTAAGGATACTGGCAAGGGATCAGGTGAGAAAGGGGAACAATGGAGTGACTTTGTACATTCTATATTGTTACCATTGGTTGAGGGGGAGGTTGGAAGAATAGGAGCACTGTTTTTTTATCATAACAGAGCACCATAAGTGCTGGGTGGAGGATGACAACAAGTCACAGGAGGGATGCAAATTCAATGAGAAAATGCTTGTGCCTCATTAGGTAGTAAGGCTTTAATTACATACATATGATCTCTTAGTGCTGTTCACTGGCAAATATGTTCCTTGCAAAAGGACATTTGAATGTAGACAATTAGTGCAAGAGAACTAACAGGTTTAGGATACACAAACCACATTTGCTCCTTGAAAGGCCCAGCTTCAGTATATGCACATGCCTCTCTGTGGCCAGAAACATGTTGTGCTTTGTGCCACAAACACCAGTTGGAGCCTTCATTAGGGCTGAGTTCTATTGGGTACATTACCAAAAACTTTAGTACCCTACATTGTGTTTTGCACTCTTTGAAATATAGCAAATTTGGGACATTGTACTAACTTGTTCTCAGGTATTGCTTTAGATGGAGCAAACCCAGACTTTGGAAAATATATGGACCTATGTGTTTGGCATTTTTTTAAAATATAATTAGAAATTTGGGCTTGTATGAAATCTGTGTAAAACCCTTAATGTACTGTTTTATGTGGTTGTTCTAAAATGACTGAAGTATTTATTCCTTATAAAATGGATTAAAGAAAATGAGCAGTTCAAGATTCTTAATTGGTCTCAACACATCACCCAACTGCCTTAATTCCCAAAGAACACAGAATTCAGTACTAACAAAACCAAATCTACCTAACCGAATTAAAATAACACATTTTTACACTAAAAGATAAACCTTTTTTTCTATTTTATAAGAACAATAACCCACAACAAGGCATAGGTGTTTCAGAATGAATGCACTTCTGTGGTGCACTTGGCTTTTGTTAACAAGCTCAGAAAATCTACCTAGTAACAGCCTACCTACACAGAAAACAAACTCTTCTGTCATTTTAGAAGTGCAATAGCCCGCTCCAG
The DNA here is from genome assembly GCA_016271365.2 of Neoceratodus forsteri. Lineage (NCBI taxonomy): Eukaryota > Metazoa > Chordata > Ceratodontiformes > Ceratodontidae > Neoceratodus > Neoceratodus forsteri. Next base: position 1,432,793,447 of record CM028131.1, on the reverse strand, counting down.
GCATTGGTTTCTTGAGAATTATTGCACCTAGGTGTGTTGAAAGACAATTGCCAATTGACCTTATGCCGTCAAAGACACCCAAGGCATGTGTTAATTCTCCAGAAACACGTGTTCTGCCATAGGTTATGGCTTACTTATTTATGCTACCTTGGAAATGTTGACTTTTCTCAACCAATATTTGTTTTTCAATCACTCATCAGTTCCAGCACCCAGTGACATAATTTGAGCAGGAGCATGTAGGACAAGCTGTACTCTAGCCTTCTGCTCAACAGATGTCATCAGCTTCTGGAACACATTACAGTAATTAAAAACATGAGATATGGAAACTGTAATGTTAACAAGGGACCATAACTTAGGAAAAATAGGACTATCTCAAAATAAACATGTGAAAGTACACTGGGGGGATTAAACGGATTTCAGACATGCCTAAGTGTCTCCATGTGCAAGCAATAATACTGACAGGGTGGTCAGTATTGGGCAATACAGGACTGTGCCCAGGGCATAATGAGACTCTACGCCACAGGCAGAGGGCCTTATAGCCTCTGGAAAGTCCAGTATTGACCATACTGCTCACCCTGGAGGGTATTATTGTGGTTTGAAAATGGACTACCTGTGGAAATTTTATGTGGGATTTAATAAAATTAAAAAATAAATGTAAAAAATAGAGTGAAATGAAATTAAAGTCTTTATGTTGTTAAAGTAGTCCCTCCTTTTCTGTGCTTTTCTATGTCTTGTTGCCCCCCCACAGAGCTATTCTGTTCTTCTCCCCAACCCTCTGCTCCACCACATTCAGAATAATATGGTGAGTTTCTTTTACAGTTTTTCCCATTGTTGTTTGAAAAATAAAACACAGTTTTCTGTCTTGTCAGATTTTTTTTCCCCTTATTCAGAAGTTGTGAACTTGCACAACCCTGCCACACAAAGGCAGGAAGTGCAGAGTGAGGGTACGAGGTGGAAGGGCAGAATAGAGTACAGGTGTTTTACTTTTACATTTAAAGCATGCTTTTTCTGACTCTAAATGTGGCTTCTTAGAGTGTTGCCTAGCCACAGCCGAAACTGAGGAGCTGTGGCTAAATGACTTAATTTTTATTTTTGCTGAGCATCCTGAATGTGGAGCAGGGAGCAGTTTCCCATATTCGGTCGGGATACTTCAGGAGCACATGGCGAGACCAAGGTGAATGCAAATGGATAGCAGCAGCAATCACCAAAAAGGATGTTTTTTTTTCTTAACTTGAAGGAATATACCTTTGTAGGGCGGGATGGCTTACTGTCTGACAGAAAAGGCTTCACTGTGTTGGATTTATGTATGGCTAGCAGCAGGCTTGAATGAAGGAGCACAGGAGTGGAGTGGGCTCGGTGGTTACCTGCTATACAATGGCTGTCTGGACCACAGGGTTAAAAATAGGAACAAAACTATGTTGGTTGCTCAGCAGAGGTGCATTTTTTTTATGTTCGTTTTAAAGTATGATATGTGGGGAATTGGCAATGACACTGGTCAGGAAGACTAGAGTCGGGAGAGGAAATAAAAGAGGGGAAGAAAGATAATGTCATTTTTCAGGCAAATGCATCCTGTTTATGGAGCTGATTTAGTTATTTATTCATTTATTTAGTTGGAAAATGTTTCACCAGGAAAGACAACATGAGCTGTAAACATCTCATTTCCAGAAGCATCCGGGGGGGGGGAAGAGTTGGGTGAACAAGCAAACACATAGGAATACAAGTACAATTCTGTGGTGGCCATCAGGAGAAACTAAGCAAGCAGTAGCGTTTCTTACAGGACAGAAAAAAAGAAACACAGAGAATGGTTGAAAGCTTGCAAAACAGGTAGAAATTCTTTTGCTCAGTTACTGGCTTCTGTCTCTCTAAGGAATGACTGTGTGTGGTGGTGGTGATGGTGATGGGCTCTCACTCTCGCTAAATGATGAAAAAAAAATGGCACAGTTTGAAATTGTGTGCCCAGTGCTTCAGCCAATGATGAAGCAGGCTGGGCACAAGGATACTTGGCTGGGCATAAAGTAGGTTTGGGCTGGGACTTTTTATTTGGTGGGCATCTACTAAACGTTAATGTGCCCCTGTGGACTGGGTACCAGCCAATCAGATGCCTCCAAATAAAAAGTCCATTTTCTAATAAAAAAAATATTAAACATAAGGGGCTCAATTTTCAAATGGAAAACTATGAGGCAAGGTGCCTGTACCAAAGGTGTATGACACAAGTGGCACCTTGCATCATAATTCACAGCATTCCCAATTTTCAAATGCTGACTATGATGAAATTCAGATGTTGTGCAGCAAAGCCCCCCTGCACCACCCTTGCAGCAAAAAGTGACAGTGTGCCAGGTCACAGGGCTGGTTGCCCCACACGAGGGCTACACTATCCTCTTTTTTGCCATTCTACAAGCCCTGGCATGGTTGCAACAGGAGGCTATCTTTAGACTGACCAGAAGGTGCTGTTGCCTGGCAGGATGGTGACTGGAGGAGCTGCATGGAGGGGACCAGAAGCAGAAGAAGCACAGGGTTGACCCTGGGGGTGGAGGCAGTATAGCGCTAATGTGCGGTGGATGAGGTGGCACTCTGTGGGGGTGCCCTGTGCTAACTGAGGCAGCCAACTGGACCAGGACTTGGGGCTTGAAGAATGGGACTGAGACCCTTCCTAAGCAGGATACAGCCCTGACACCACCCCCATAGGTGTCACTGACCACAGCACTGTCAGTGGGCAGCAATGGCTGGAGGTTGTGGGGTGCAAGTGGTGGCTGGGAATGGTCCCTGGACACCACGGCATTACTCTGGTACCAAGTCCCCCATGTGTAGGTAGGCTGATGCCTGTCAACAGTGCTGTGATTGGTAGCACCTATGGAGCAGGTGCCAGGGCTATATCCTCCTGAGGCTTAGTCCTAGTCCTCTCTGCCAGCCCCCTGTCCTAGTTCAATTGGCTGTCCTGAATTCCACAGGGCACCTCCACAGGGTGCCACCACATTTCCTGCACACTACTGCTGTGCCTCCTTTTTCCTCAAGGTCACCCACTGTGTATTTTCTACCCCAGGTCCCCTCATGACTGGCATTTCCCCACCACCACTTTCGCTGCCCTTTGAGTGTTGAGCTAGGCATAATGGTGGACATATCAGTCCATCAAAGCCTGCAGGTGTGCCATTACTTCAGCGCAACCCTGTGGATGTAGTGAATCTCGGGTCTTGGGTGCACTGGCACTCCTTTTTTTTAAATATGACACAGGGTCCCTGATGCACCCCAAAATTGTCACAGCCCTAGATTGCCACAACTTGTGGAGATCAAGGGGCTCTTTGAAAATTCAGCCCAAGGTGTATGTATCTTTTAACACAAAAATGGCTATTTAGGTCATGGTACTAAAAGCCCCATCCATACCAAAGAAGTTAAGAAAGTTGCCCTTTAAGTTTTCTTGTCCTTAGCATGTCAAATCCTTCCTGTTCCTCACATATTATCACTATTACTGTATTTCTACAATGCTGCAGAGTTTTGTACACACCACTGTCAAGATCTGGGTTTTCACAATGCCAAACAACATGGTTTATCCTGCACCAACAAATGGGTGCTGCATCCATAATGAATAATATCCATATTCAGAAAGGTAACTGCATCCACAAGAAAGTGAACACACCAGTTGGGGACCAAGTCCAATTATGAATGTAACATTATTGGCTTTCATCCCTGTTTTATGAATCCTGTCCCTTGTAGTCAGAGATATTATTTAAGTATATATCTTTGGAATGATACAATACCACAAATTTGTCAAGAACATTTTTCTGAAGTCTCACATTGTGGTTTCATGTACCACACCCTAACATTCCCTCATTGGAAGGATTGTTTTCCCCTAGCATGTTATCTGTCTTGCTGAGGATCTCCAGTGTCCTTACCAAACTTTCTGCAAACATCCCGTTATCCCTTAAAACAGAGGCTTTAATTTTTCTAAGGAAAAGTGGGGTCCACCAGAGCGGGAAGGATACCTTTTGACATGATGTGAGATGAGAAAGTCCTGGAACACCAGAGGTCTAGTGATGTGCAAGCTGCAGGAGGAGGGGGTGGCATGCAACAGTCCTCTAACATAACCACCTTGTGTTTTGACATGTTCCTCCTAATGCACATCCCACCATTGTCCAACTGTAGGCATCTCTCAGTACCAATTATACAAGTTGGGAGAAGTCAATGGTGCATGCTCAACTCTGCTGTACATGCTGTATGACAAACTCATTTATGGATCACAGATGAAGCCTGTGTTCTTCTTCCCAAAGTATTTCAAAGAATTGCATCTGTTATGCACTTGGGACTTCACAGGACTGCAGTGAGTGTTAGGGACCAAAATGGGAATCTGATCAGTTATACAGAGTTGGGTGAAATTTATCTTCTACCAACAAAATTCAGGCAAAATGCTGATTTTGCTTCTGTGAAATTTTGTGAAAATTCAGCACTAATTTGCCAAAAACTGTGATTTCAGTTATTTCCATCTAGTTTAAAAAGTATTTGTTTGAACTGAACCATATGTTGCATGGTGACTGTACCAATTTCCTTATAGCAGTGTGCCAAGCATCAGAACTGTATCTGTAAAGGTAACTGAGCTACAAGCCTCAAACTTTCGGACATTTTAAAACTGCATTTCACAATTATGTAAACTGCAGAATTTTAACTTTAAAACTTGAGAATGGAATATCCCCAGTTTTGTTAGGTTCATTGACCTCAAATATTAGACTTTGAGGCCACCTCCATGGACCAGTAGTACAGCATCATGCTGCCATGCTAATGACCAGGGTTTGGAAAAGAGCCCTGGTAGTCACATCAGAAAGCAGGCCAGGGCCGAGACAGCTGCCAGTTGGCATTGCATCTCAGTTGGGGAGGGTTGGTGGTTGAATCCTCTAACACAGTTAGCCCTGTGACTGGGCCAGGGAGCTTGCTTCTGCTGCAGGGGAAGCTGTTGCTGTACAAGTCTGACAGAGGCACTTCCCCAACTAAGTGAGATGGGAGAGGAAAGAAATGTTGAAGAAAAGCCAAGTAGCCAACTGAATGATGTGGGGTTAAGCCTGATCAGGGTATATCTCTGTGAGCAGGGTATGTTCCAAAGAGGTGAGCTGCTGGCCGGGAGAAAAAGCAATATGGGAAAAAATACAGATAGTGTGTCAGCTCTCTAATCTTTTGCTCAAAGACGGCAAAGTTATAAGCAGCCAAAGATTCTAAAATAACATCATAACTAAAGTTGCATTTCATGAGCTTTCATGCAATTGTGGAATGGTGTGATACTTTTATCGAAGCCATTTCCATACAATTTCCCCAGTCAAACACTAGAGGCTGCCATTGTAGAGGAAGGCAAAGGTCAGGTAAAGTTGCAATGAGGTAGCATTCATTGGAGGTTTAATAGTTACCATATAGTTATGCCAGGTATCAGTTCACTACAGTATCTTGAGTGATGAACCTTGAAGGATAGTCATGGACATCACTGTGCACTAAAGCCTGAGCTCATGCAATATGCCAGATGAACATTAGAGCTCACTAACCTAATGACTTGTGGAAGCACGTGCACATGCAGTATTGTTTCTATACAGTGCCACCTGCTCACTCTTTAACAGCCATGCAGATGGCAATCTATGTTTTTACTATTTGAAAACTGTGGCACCAAGTGATGACAAGCCTTATAACTAGTTGCAACTCAGGCCAATGTGACATAAGTATTGGAGTGAGGGAGGGGAAATTATTTAACCAGGAAAGGCACACTAAGCCAAAGCTTGTTTCCAGGTGCCACCTTAGAGCACAAAGAAGTTAAGTGACTTGCTTAGGTTTACACAGTATGCAAGTAGGGCTGTGGGACTCAAACCCAGGTCTCCAGGTTTACAGTTCAGAGCCCTAAACCGCTGTGCTATACTGCCTCCTTTAAAGCTAGGATATCTTTCATCATGATGGAGAATGGTGCTGGGCATCACTGTCACAGGAGTGTTGGTGGTGTATTGCAGGGCTGTAATGCTAGTGCAGGAAATATGATTCACTGGTTATAAGTACTTTGTGAAAGATAAATTCCACAAATGGAATTCTTGTGGCATTACCTATTATGCATCCATGAACTTTCGAGCAAATGTCACCATTTCTAATGTATTCTTAATAAATTTAAACCTACTAAGCCACATTTATCTGGCTTAATTGGATTCCAGGACATATTTACGTTGATATGCATGCCAAATCTTGAGTGTGTACCTGCAATATCTTTGGAGTTATTAAAATACAAATAGTTCAAATATTTTCACACAATGTAAAAAATAATAACTCTGTGAAATTTTGACTCTTGCCGCTTACAATTTACACAACCAATTAACTCTTAATTTGGAGGTTTATATGACTCTTCCAAGAATGTAATGCCTATAAATTTTCAATTATCTAGCTCCAAAGTGGTTAAGTTGTAAACACAGGCATATTTTCAGAAATGTTCATATGAATAATAAATTGTAGAATTGTATGACCCTATACACTCACAGCTCCTCATCCAAATGTCATGAAACCTGAGATCCTGTTAAGGCTTCCATCTAAAAATAAGACTGCTAAATTTAAGATTACTAGCTATAATACTGTCAAAGTTATAGCTACTTAAAGAATTTCAGAAAATTCCACAAACTTTCACACAATTTTGTGAAATTTTGTGGAATTTCACAGAATGAAATATTCTTTTAATCTCTTGTTGATCCAATGAAAGGTATTAAATCACCCATTTTGTTCATGAAAATTCAATGAAATTGGAATTTGCCTGTTACAAGTAAATATTTGTGTTGCCATTGAGTTATACATTTGAGAAAGAGTAATGTGCTTAGGGACAGCCCAGGTTCCCATTGTCTCAGTGGCACAGCTGGTTAGCACAGTTGGAATGGTATTCTAGGTGGCCTGGGTTCAAGTCCCAGCTGAAGCATCTACTTATTTCTCTCCTCTGTTTGTATATCTATGTAACACCAGGCTAAGCAAGGTTTTATAATACTTTTAATGCACTAACACAAATATTTAAGGGTGATATTTGTAGTTGTAAAATGTACACAGTATGTGTGTATTTGTGCTGAGAAGTATTTGCATTGCACAATTTTAATTCCATGCAAATTATTTCCTTGTATTTGTCTATTTCTAGTCCTTACGTCTTTCTTAAATCCTCATTAGTTATTTCAATATTATACCATGGCAAAAAAAAAAGAAAAACAATCCTAGGCTCCGATTGATCAGTAGCCACCTTAAACAATGATGTTATCCAAGTACATCACTGTATCAAGCTTCGGCACACATGACCATACCAAACAGTAAAAGAAATCACTCCCCCCCCACCCATGCAAAATCAATCATCAGCTGCACAGCCCGTCCTCAACAAACCCCCAAAATGGCAAGTAGTCTAGATGGAAAAGTAAACAGTCACATTTTACACACTAAATAAATCTGTAGGTATGATTTCTCCCCGCTTCGCCTGCTGAACAGCAAACTCCACTGCTCTGTATGGCTTTATGGTGTCTCTGTCATTAGTCTTGTCAGGCATGCCCTTTGCCATCTGTTTCTGAGAAAAGCCACATGCAGAGGTGGTTTCTGTCACCACATTCAAACTAATTTTATTTGAAAAGAAAAACAAACAGCATAAAAAAAAAACATCAACAGCTGGGACCGAGTCACTTACTGATCACATCTGAAGCAGAAGTCTCTTAGTCCCCACAACTCAGTTGGCTGATCAGATCCATGTTGTGAATGCAACTTCTTGCTCATGAAACATTTCTCAACACTGAAAACATGCACCCAGTCTCAGTAAAGGCAGTGTAACCAGCTAAATTAAAGTCAGGGACAAAATGAGAGAGAAACAGAAAAAAAAAGAGACAGAGAGAGAGGGAGACAGAATACACAGATACAGCGGGGAGGGAGAAAAAGAATGCACAGCTATGGGGGGAGAAAAGCACTGGCAGATAGGAATGCTGCACCACCTACTGGCCATAACAGGAACATCAGAACTTATTTTTAAACTGTATACTTACAGATACCAAAAAAAAACACAAAAATGTATTTTAAAACTGTATTTTTTAATCTTTTTTTTTCTTTTTTATGAAACACAGCCATTGTATAATAGCAATACTGCACTCCAGGATGTATGTCAAGCTGGGATAGAGTCACTTCTCAGGCGTTGGATGCACTCAACCTGCAGCCACCTGCAACCTCGTGCCCAACCACCCAAGGCATGACATTATCCCAGCATGATACATACCCTGTCATGCATTATTGCTTAATTCTCCTGGCTTAGTACATGATCAAAATATATATGCAGTCAGCTTGCTCTACATGACAATTTCTTCAGGGCTGAACTCATGGTATGATAAATAAGCATAAATCTCTTCTCACTGTTCAGTAGGAAGTAATTTATTAAATTATTTTTCCATTTCAGTTGCATACCCTTCCTAGTCAGGACTGGGTAACTTTTGCATAGTCTATTTGAGACTAGAGATCAAATGCCCCATACATTTGCAAAATATAATTTCTTTGAGGAAGAGTATACAATAATTACTGGGTTCCCATTATGCAGTATAGATTTATCAAACAGTTCCTTTCAATAATACCTATGCCTGCCTCTTTATTCTAAGTGATACATTTTTAAAAGATTAACCCAATTTATTTTGGTCCTCTGCTTTCAACAACAGGAACATGTACGCAAATCCTTTTCTTTTGGAAACACATACCAGTTTTGCTGTGGCAAAAATCTGAATATCAACCTATTGCTTGGTACCAAACCAAATACAGTCTCTAGTAAACATTGAATCTTACATGGTAGAGGCCTACCACCTGTGATCCCAGCATGGTAACTGATTCCACATCCAAAAGCAGAAAAGGAACTCTGGGCACCTTGCATTACAGTACAGGCTATCTCATCTATAGAATAACCATCATTTCCCCTGTTATGGATATTACCTGCCTTCTGTCTTCTGTACTGTCAAACTACATGTTAATTCTGATTGCACCAGCAGTTAAGATTTGCTAGTGCCAAGGTTGCAATTCTGGATATCTTGGGCTATATTTCAGGGGCATTTAAAAACACATTTTTTACTTGCAATTTTTGTAAATCAATTGGCTGTCTACTATAGAGTACTTGTCATGTTTTGGCCTCTCTCATTATATATAATCTAATTTTGTTTCAAATGACATTACTCTTGTGCTTTGTATTTGCTTTGACCTAATCGAGCACCCCTTAATTGGTATATGTCTATAAATATGTACTGAAATCGTTCATAATTGAGTATTTTATTATAGTGTCATTGTCATTTATGATTATTGCTTAGACCTAATAATCACCTTAATTTGTATATACTGCATGTCTGCAAATATTCTAAATATGGCCATGGGTGAGTGCATTTGGTAATTTATTTTGTCATGTAGTACGATTATTCCCCTCTTCCTGGTTTCCTCCATCAACTTTTACATCTCATTTGTAAATGAGATTATTCCTTATTTTTGATAGCTGATTCTATAGTAGAAAAGCTTATTCCCTGTCATTCAGACAGCTACCTGCTAAGGTGGAGAGTGGTTGGGGGGACATGCCAGTTGCCATCTCTGGGAGGAGGCACTGCCTACTTGGGTAAGTGGAGGGCCAGTGGAAGTTGACTGAGGAACCTGAGTGATCAGGATCGAGAGGGGATATTCTGTGTGACTGGGGGGGTGAGGGCTACTAGATATCAAGAAAATATACTGGACATGTGATCAGTGGTAGGAGACCACCAGAGCCAGGGATACTACTTAGTATGTACTGGGCAGATGATCGGGGTTGGGTGGACTGCTAAAGCCAGAGATACTACAAAACATGTAGCAGGTGGGGGATCAGGGTGGCAGGACCATTAGAACCAGGGATACAGTCGGGGGGGCAGGGTATCACTAGAGCCAGGGATAGTTAAACAACAATGTACAACAGGGGCGTGTGTCATGTGAGGTTAATGTCATGCCTCGGGTGGTTGAAGCATGAACCTGTGGGTCGAGTGTATATATATATATATATATATTTTTTCATTGCAAAAAAACTCTGTTTTACAAAACCGGTTAGGGTTTCTATTACACCTTTAAAAGTATGGAAATTCAATGTTAGGGTTAATACATGTATCAGCACAACAACACCAATCTCTGCAAACATTAGAAACAAAACAATTATTTGATATATCCCTTGGTGTCCTTCCACCTAACTCGTACACCATACAAATATATTGTTCTGCACCACATGATTAACAACTCAAATGGTGTACGAGTTAGGTGGAAGGACACCAAGGGATATATCAAATAACTATTTTATGTCTAATGTTTGTAGAGATAGGTGTTGTTGTGCTGATACACATATTAACCTTAACACTGAATTTCCATACTTTTAAAGGTGTAATGGAAACCCTAACTGGTTTTGTAAAACAGAGTATTTTGCAATGCATTTCCTTACTTTTTGTGATAGGTGTGTAACAAAACTTCAATAAATACTCATAAGTTTGTCATTTTTTTCACATTGTGACCCCACATTTTTGACATAGTCTTCTTATCATCCCACCTCATAACCCTCATACTGTAGGTGTAAATTTCTTAATCCATGGCAAAATGCCATTCTGTGCCACAGCTGTGGAAACACATTTTGGACAGGATGTGAGAAATGACAGCTGTAGTATTCATGAGGTGCTGTGAAGAAATCGCTATGTTCAAACTTTGGAGTGAAAATATAAATGATTGGCAGTTACATGCATGCATAGGAAAATTTCATTGATTGCATGTAACACAGGCATTCTTTGCTACTTTTGCTCCAAAATTTCAACATTGCCTTTTTGGGACCCTGCATTATGAACACTGGCACTGTCATTTTGTTACTCAATCCCGAAAGGTGATTTTGCACATTGACCGCACCATGCCATGCCACAGGTGCAAAAGCATATTTCGGGCAGGATGTGAGAAATGCAGCAGCTGTACTGTTCATGAGGTGGTGTGAAAAGTGGCTATGCTGAAAACTTGGAGTGAAAATATAAATTGGCAAAGTTACATGCGTGCAAAGGAAAATTTCAATGACCATGCATAACTCAGGCATTTTGGGGAATTTTTGCCCCACATTTTCCACATGGGCTTTTTGGGACCCCACCTCATGCACAATGGCATTTCTATTTCATTACTCAGTTGCAAAAGGTGATTTCTTTCAGCCAAAGTAAAATCATAATTCAGGACAGAGTAACAAAATGAAAGTGACAGTGTTCATGAGGTGGGGTCCCAAAAAATCTGTGTTGAAAATTTGGTTCATACCAGAAGGTGTAGACAGAATGAGGAGGGGGCTGCAGAAGCTTGACAAATGATCAAGTGGTGGCAGTTGAAATTCAATGCAAAGAAGTCTGAAATAATGCATATGGGGCACAAAAACCCTGGAACAACATATCAGTTGGTGGGGTGAGAATATAGCATGCACCAAGCAGGAAAGGGACCTTGAGATTATCATCTCTGATAAGCTCAAGGTAGGGAAACAGTGTGACAAGGTAGCGGGTAAAGTAAAAAGGATGCTGGGATGCATAGGAAAGGGCATCACCAGCAGGAAAAGGAAGGTGATAATTTCAATATACTAGACACTAGTGAGGCCCCACCTCGAGTACAATGTGCAGTTCTGGAGACCTTACCTATGTAAGGACATAAACAGGGTAGAGAAGATTTAGAGAAGGGCAACACAGATGGTACAGGGATTACATCACAAGTCCTATGAGGACAGGCTGAAGAACCTGAATATGTACTCCTTGGAGGAGAGGAGGGAGAGAGGGGATATGATAGAGACATACACATACCTTACATGGAGGAATAGGGTGCAGGAGTACACTATTGTGCAGTCAAAAAGATGTTCCAGAACTATAGGGCATGGGATGAAGTTGGAGGGAGGGTAATGCAGATGAAACATGAAGAAGAATTTCTTCACTGAAAGGGTGGTGGAGAAGTGGACCACCTTGCTAGAGGAAGTGGTGGTTGCTGAAACAATAACAGGATTTAAGAATGCATGGGATAGACATAAGGACATTCTGGAGGCTAGGGGTAAGGGGCAACAGACTTCTAGAAAAACATAAAATTAACTTACAAGATCAGCTGGGCAGACTGGGTGGGCCATACACCCTTATCTGCCAACAGTGTCTATGTATCTTTGTAAAATACCTACAAATGACTGAGATAGTAATGTACAGTATGTTCAAAATGCCATTGACCACCTCTATATGGCACTTACCTTTATTATTCAGTTTGCTGTTCAACTTTGAAGAGTGAAGATGTGTCTCAGTCCACAGAAGATGGCAGCCACCAACTTTGGTTGCTAAGTATAGGGCAAGGAGGCATGGAGTAGTTGGTTGCTCAGTGGGAGGGTCAGGATGCAAGGGGAGATAGGGAAACAATGAGAGACCTTTCTTTACAGGAGTTAAAAAAAGATGTTGTGGACGGTTTTCTTTTTTCACAGGAACAGTAGAACCATTTTTCAGGGCACTGGGGGTGGGTTCCTCAGTGTCCCACACTGCTCTGGGGGTACAACATAACTGGGTACACTATGTACACTCAAAGTGGGCTCCCTAGAGTCACACACCGCTGGTGGGGGTGAGTGTAATGCTGACATGGGGATTGGGCACCCCACTGTTAGCAAAACCATTACATACATATTTCAGGACACTGGGAGTGAGTTCCCCAGTGTCCCACAGTGGGGGGGTGCTTTATCTGGGACACTGGGAGTGGACTCGGCAATGTCCTACTGTGATGGTGGTGGTAGGGGGGAGGAATAAGATACTGAAATAGTAAAAATCACAAAAGACAGTAGTTCAATGGCACAAAACCTTTAGCTTTCAAGTATGAGGTGTACTTACCAGGGTGTTAAACTCAGTTGAAAAGCACTGAGCTGGAAAACCAGCAAAAAGGTCAGCACTTCATTCAGTCCTATAGTAAGTTTAAATCTCAGTTCACATTGTTGCAGAACAAAAAGCCTGGCAGATCACCCCAGAGTGGAGATTATGTTTAAAAAAAAACACTTTAGGGGGTTTATGCAGTCTGGTGTGGGACCCTGGGGGCTGTAGAATAGGCAGGGTTGGCTGACTGTTGATTCCTGTTAAACCACTGTGTTGGTTCTGTCTTTCAAAAGGAATTTAATACTGCAAAACAGCATCCTTGTTCAGTTCAGAATCTCTTTCCACCGGGCTCATACAAAGCAGAATCCTAGTTCAAAGCAGAATCATAGTTTGAAGCAGAAACCTGTGTTGTGTGGTACATCTGTTTTCCCCCATAGGAAATAATGTGAAATTCAACTTGTCATAACTTAGAAACAAATTTATCTTTTCCTACCAAATCTTCCAAAGTCACATCTGTGAGTACAAGGCTTTCTACCCTGAAAATGTCAGCCCAGAAGCTAAAGCCGTTTCCGAGATACAGGTGGACAATAAAAGTGTCAAACCCCCCCCCCCCCACCACCACCACCACCTTTATTTTTAACATTCTGTATCCTGGAAATGGCTGAAGCCATTAAGAAAAAATGTATCACTTACAAACACCTCCCGAGGGTAATTATGCATGAAAAATTTTGTAGAAATCACTTTAACCATTACAAAGTTATTAAGATCCTAAAATTGCCCTTTAACATTAATAAACAGACCCTCAAAAATCTGTTTTTGTCAACACTATGCTTTGAAAACTTACTTGTGGATACAAGTTTTTAGTGAATGAATAACTGTGTGAATGGATTATTGGTTTTATATTTTTTATGATCTGGATTGTGATATGTTATTTTAAAATTTGTTAAGCGCCTTGACACCTTGAAAGGCGCTATAAAAATAAAGTTATTAAGTTATTATTATGTATCTCAGAAACCAAATAAGGGATTCAAACCAAATTTGTCAGGTCAAGAGACCTGTACCTTAGGTTGAAACTTGTCAAATTTCCTACAAATATGTTGTAGTGTTGCAAAGTTATTCAGGTGCAAAGTATGCAAAACTGTATGACAGTGTGTGAAAATCAGTCACTTTTACATCGGTTTTCTCCCATAGGAAATAATGGCAAATTCAAGATTTAATAACTTTGGAATGGATAGTTTTGTTTTACCAAACCTTCAAAAGGCACATCTGTGAGGCCAAGGCTTTCTACCCCTGAAAATTTCAGCCAAGCACCTGGAGCTGTTTCTGAGATACAGGTGGCCGAAACAACAGCAAAAACCAGGGAAATCTCTGTATTTTCAACACTTTATATCTCAAAATCTCAAAAGGGATTCAAATCAAATTTGGTACATCAACAGACCTACCCCAGCAGATAGTGCATGCCAAATGTCAGGAAAATCTGTGAAACTAATATAAAGTTATTAACCATGATAAATTGCACTTTAACATTAAACACTCTTACAAACCCTATCTTTACTGGCCCTACCAGGACAGTATAATATATATATATATTTCAAATACATTTTTACTCATTTTTTTTATATGTTCAGGCATATAGCTATAAAAAGAACCCACAGTTTATATTTTCACCACTAGGTGGTATTGTTCTGACATTCTGCCTGCTTCTATCCTTCCCAGAGATGCTAATATTTGTGTTACTGGTAAATTCTGTCTCTTTACATACAAGCACAACCCCTCCACCCACCAGCCAGCAAGTCCTACTGATGTGTTGTAAAATTTCAGCTCTGTCCTTAGTTAGCCTCCCATTTGTTTAGTATAGGGATTTAAATTTTGTACAAGGAGTGACTGTGACTGGTAACTGAAAGAGACAGCTACGACCCTTTGCAGTACCACTCAGTCAGTCATTGTACTTGTAATACCAGCCATAGTTGTGGTTTCTTGGTTTAAAAGTAAAATTTTTAAAAAAAGGAAAGTGAGTATTTTTTTGAGCAAGTGGTATCCAAAATGAACAGCTGTGCGCTGTTCTTGTCAGGAGCCACTCGGTCCTTCACTTTCTCACCCATGTGCCTGCTCATCCGCTCAAGTCATGTTGTAAATGTGATAATACAGAAAAAAAAATACAACAAATACTGTCAAAAAAGAGATTTGGTGTTTTTTATTTTGTGGGAAGGGCATACTGTGGCATGCTGGGAGGAAGATTTTTCTTATTAGAGATTACAATGTAGTAGCTGAAAATGTGAAGTCATGTGGCTGCTGGACCTAGATACAGTGATGTGCTGGGATAACATCACTGTTCAAGGTGGTCACTGACCAATCAGTGGGCAGAATTTTTTTCTTGCCACTGTATAATATATAGTATCCACCATGCAGGTCATCAAGGGGATGGAGTGACTACTAGAGCTATCGATACCATATACCAGGCAGGGATCAGGGGGTGGTGGGACCATTAGAGCAAGTAATACAATTTAATATATACTGACTGGGCAATTGAGACAATGGGGGGAGCACTAGATCAGGGATGCTCTATAACACATACCAGGTAGGCACTTGGGGAGGCACCAATGGATGCCAGGAAGTTAATGTCTACATGCCAGGTGGGTGAGCATGGCTGACCACTGGACTCCAGGAATTTAACTTATATGCACTGGCATGCAGAAGGCTGTATAGCACAGTAGGTTAAGGCTCTGAGCTGCAGATCTGGAGACCTAGGGTTTGAATCCCACAGCTGCCTAGGTGCATACTGTGTGATCCTGAGCAAGTCTTTTAACTTCCTTGTGCTCCCAGGTTGCATCTGGAAACAAGCTTCTGCATAGTGTACTACTCCTGATTAAACAATGTTCCCTTTCCCCCTAGGTGATAGTGGTCCACTATTTCCTATTACCCAATCTCTCCTCCTCCACTGACCTATCTCTCTCCTTCCCACTCTAGTTAAGTTAAAAGAACACCATGTTCTCTCTCTCTCTCTCTCTCTCTCAGCTTTCTTCCTTCTGTGACTCTTCCTCCTTTTTCTTCACTCCTTTTCAGTCTAACTTCAGGAAATCCCACTCAACATCCACCTCCCTCCTCCAACTCACTGGCTTCATCCTTTCAGGTATGGACCAGGGTTTGATAAGCTCCACCATATTTGTTGACTTGGCCAAAGCTATTGACACTGTGGACCCCCCCTCCTTTTAGACAAGCTTATGTTGGCGGGCTTCTCTGCCTTCTCAGTCAATTGGTTCTACTCCTACCTTGATGGCAGGTCTCAAGCTGTCTGGATCAGAAACACCCTATCCTCCCCAATCCCCAGTAGTGATGCAGTAATTTAAATTCCACCGGTGAGTAGACAGAGTGAGGCACTTCGTGTTGCCTCCTCTGCACGTGGAGTGGGCAAACAAAGTGCTCACTCTGCCTTGTCATTACCACTTTGCTTTAAGGCGGAATGGCAATGCAAAGTAAGGCAAAGTCATTGTTTTTAATGGACTTTGCGTTCCTCATTATGATTCTAAGTGATCCACTTGGTGTTTCAGATTTGGCAGCCCCCCCAACACATCACATGGCTTACAGTACTGTAAGTCACATGCTCTTTAGCTAGGCAGGAAGAAAGTGAGTGACACAAGCAGACACTTTTACTTTCTCCTGTGCAGACGGAGAGAAAATAGTGTGTTTTGTGTCTGCTGATACTTTTAGATTAGAGCGAGAAGGAGATTTAAACTTTGATTTAGACCCAACAGCTTTTCAAAAGCTACATTTCTTTGTCTTTTCTGTTCTCTTTTTTACTTAATTTGTTCTTTCTGTAAATTTTATTTTTCTTATCTTTATAAGTAGTTAGTTGTTTGTCTGTGTCTGTGTGACTGTGTGTGTGTGTTGTGTAACAGTGTGAGTAGTGATTGCTCAGACTGAGGGAGCTCAGTAGGAGAGATGGACCAGGGTGAGGGAATGTTTGGGGTGGGGGCAGCTCTGGGAGAGCATGGTAGTGGTAAGCTTCGTACCGTGCGCATGTATGGAGGGCATGGGTGCCCATACTTGTTGGACAACTCAAAACTTGTGAGTGCCCCCCAAAGCAGGACCAACACTACTTCCTGTCCTGACTCTGAGGCAGTTGAACCACCACCACCAAGTCCAGCACTAGGTCCTCTGGAGCAGAATGTGCCTGTTCCCCCGGGCCCAGGTGTGGATCCCATCCCTGTTCGGCATCATGACCAGCCAGCTGCCAGTTCATCTTGCCATCCCCTGCCTGTGACTGGTTCTCCCCACACCTCCATTGTTTGGCAGTTTTTTGACTGTGTTGGGGGGACAGCAGTGTGGTCAAGTGCCACCTATGTGAGGTGAGGGTGTGCTGTGGCCCCCAGAGGACTCACCTGGTGACTGGGGGTCAGCACACCCATATGCTCAATCACCAGCAGTTGGAGTGGCAGGCTGCCACAGAACAGACCATGTCTGCACCTGCTGGCCATTCTGTGGCAGAGGGTGCAGCTGTGCATTGCTGCATCTCTAAGAAGAGGAGGGCCACAGCAGCACCTGCTGCTCCAGCAGCACCCCCACCCCCACCACCACCACCAGCAGGTCAGCCTGTTGAATGTGTGGACGCAGAGAACTGTGAGTAACACAGGCTGACTTGGCAGTTCTCTGGAGTGCTGTCGAGGAGAACAATGAGAGGGTGAGTGCTGTGGAGCAGCGGCTGAATCACATAGAGGGACATCAGTTGCAAATTATGTCCATGTTGGAACTGCAGCTGGATCACCATGGGATCGCACATTAGTTTTTTTTCCTCACATCATGTGCCCCCCACACCTTCCTTGCTGTGTTATAAAATGTATTCCTCCACCATCCCCGACACTTGTATGTAATTATGCCCTTTTTTTGTTGTCTTCCATATGTGTGACACTTTGTATTCTGAGCAGTGCAAGTATTCTGTGCTAAACTGCATGTGTGCAGTCAGTCTTTCTTTCCAGTCTGTGGATGTACTGCAGATACTGTCCAAATCCCTGACTTAAAAACAAACATTAATGAGTACAATGGTGGGGTGGTGAAGCACGGAGAGATACTACAAAACAGGCTTACAATACATCCAAGTAACTATTAAAAAAAAATAATGTTGTGATTCATGACATGATTGTAAATCATGATTTGTGACTGCATTTGTGACCGTGATGTTGAAGAAACATGAATGCCTACGGCTGTACTTCCCTGGGCCCCGATGAGCTGTAGCTTAAAACTCCCAGACTTAAAAACATGTATCAATGAGTACAATGATGGGGTGGTGAAGCCTGGAGAGGTAATTCAAAAAAGGCTTACAATACATCCAAGTAACTAGAAAAAAAAATTAATGTTGTGATTCGTAATGTGAATGATCGTGAATAGTGATTTATGACTGCATTTGTGACCGTGATGATGAAGAACGTGATTTGTATCACGAGTGACCCGTGATGATGGTCCTGACTTAAAAACGCATATTAATGAGTACAATGTTCATGTAGAATTAAGCACCACACCTGTCCAGTACTCTGAAGGGAAGCCAAAGAAACAACTGTGACTTAAGTTACAGATGGAGATTGGGCCCTAAAGAGATGCAAATGCACAGACAGATTAAGATTGCGCTGTGCACTGAAGAGATGCAGACACAAAGGCACAACACCTAACCAGTGCTCACCATCAGAAATTCAAATCTGGAAAAGAATACCTTTGCCGGTTGGTGCGGGCCGCGGGTGGGGGTGGGGCAGTGTACTGTACTGCTGCAGTAACAGTCACTAGTATTAGTACCAGTAAAGATACCACAAAGAAGTACAAAAATCACACAGCTGCAGTGGATAGCAGCTTCATATTGCTGAAATTATTTTGTGGCACAATAAAAGGTGTCTGATTTGATGGCATGCGTCACGCACATCCTCACACACGTACTAAGTAATGCATAGCAAATTGAAAACTTCAGTAATATAACCACATATTTTAAACAAACTAAAATTATGCACTGCTGCACCACAACAATTGGCAAAAAATGGTAAGAAATATTGAAAATATTACTGTGTGTACATTAACCCAGTTATACAAGAAAAATATCAACAAAACAGAAAGCACTGTCTTTTTCTCCAAGTTAATCTACATACATCATAGATACACCCCTCCCACAAAGCACACTTCCACTGTCTCTCAGTCCACAGAGTGAATGTTATACATTAACATTCAAAATCCATACAAAAGCAATAAATGC
Source organism: Neoceratodus forsteri (assembly GCA_016271365.2). Taxonomy (NCBI): domain Eukaryota; kingdom Metazoa; phylum Chordata; order Ceratodontiformes; family Ceratodontidae; genus Neoceratodus; species Neoceratodus forsteri. Next base: position 1,432,774,394 of record CM028131.1, on the reverse strand, counting down.
TCGATACGAGCACAGAAGGGTTTCCTATCATCAATCAACTAAAGTTTCAGCAAAAAAATTACTCAAAAAGGCTTTTTTAAAAGCTTTTTGAAGGTTTGAATCACAGAGAGCTCTCAGAGCAGATTGTCTCCTACAGCTTCCTATGCACACTACCTCAAACTGAGGCTGTGCAGAACAATCTAGAGCCCATGTGACCTGAAATCCCATGAATCATTGCAAATGTGCCTTTGGAGCTTATGAACAAGTGAAGTGAGGCCAAGGTGAGCAGTCATTGTTTTCAATGGACTTCGCGTTACCCACTCTAACCAGTACTCCACATCACGTTGTGGAGCAGTCTGAAAATTTGCCTTCACTCTGCGAATCACTTCACGGAGCAAATTGGGGCCACTTCACCCATCACTAATCCCCAGTTGCTCTGTGCCATGGGATCACCTTCTCTTTTCCATTTTCCTGAATGATCTCCTTTGTGCCAGCCCCTCTGTTTCCATTCACCAGCATGCTAATGATAAAATGTCCTTTTCCTCTGGCTCCTCTGCCTCTTGTCTTTCTACCAGGCTACAAGTAGATTTTGACAATATTAGCACTAGTTCCAGTCAAACCACCTATCCCTTCATGCCAAAGCATGGTCTCCATGACCTTCAGCTCCCAACAGAAGCATACCAGGTTTAACCTTCTCCCATCATACAGTCTGGTCGATGATGTTGTGATTAAGGATATCTCCTCTTTTAAATGCCTTGGGGTCTGGCTTGAATACCATCTAAATTTCTCAGCATACATTGATGATATCCACCTTAAGCAACATCCAAAACTTAATGCACTCTACCACAAAAATGCATGTGTCCTGCCTCCTGCCTGCCTTGAGACTTTATTGAAGATAATTCTCCCCATCTTCAACAATAGTGACATAGACTTCAGTTTCCCTCCCAAATCCTCCTTTACCAGACTGGATTGCCTCTTTCACTCCTTCTGCCATTTTGCCTTGGACTGGCCCCATTGTATTCATCATGGCTCTCTCTCTACTCCCCCCCCCATTCCACTTCTCATTTGGTGCCAGTTGCCTATCCCACTGTGCTTCTTTCGTACCCAAATTTTGATTTTGTTCCATGGCTTCCTACCTTCCCTCTCTCTCCTTTATTTCCTTTCTTATTTCCTACCATCTCCTTAGTAATGCTTCCCATTTCCTTTAAATACCCAAAGGAAATCTTCTAATGGCCAAGCTACAGTAACTTTTTCTATAATTTCTCTAAGCTCTGGTCCTTTCTTCCCCTGTTCATCCACTCTGCCCCTTCTCCCTTCTTCCTTAAGTCTTGTCTTCTTGACTTTACAACTCCCTCCTGCAACTGTCCCTGACCCCATATCTTAGATGTCCCCACCCCTCCAGTGCTTACCCATCACTGTTTTGCTCTTGATTTCCCCTCTACCATTACCTTCTGATTGTTATTTCACTATGCCTATCCAAGCTCAATTTTTATCTACCAAACATTCCTTGTTGCACAGTTTTACCATGCTGAGATAATTTATTTGAATATCTAAATTTTTACACTTTGCTTCTTTTTGATATATTGTGTTCTTTTCATCAACCATTTCTTATGTATATCTGTTAATGTTCTATCAGTGTTTTCTCCTTATTGTATTATCCTCCTCAACTTAACCCCCAGGATGCATCTGAAAATGAGCCATTATAAGCTTACTATGTCTTACTTGGTAAAACTAATAATAGAGCCAAGAATACTATATAAGTTATACCAGGTAGGTGATTGAGGAGTGAGGGGGGAACACTGTACTGTATGCCAGAGAGTAAATTTTTACATGACAGCCATGCCACTGGGAGTGGAGGGACCACAGGATTGCAGGGATTTTACTTCTACAAACCTGGCAAGGGATTGGGATTGGTGGGGGACCACTGTAGGCTCAGGATTTAACTTCTTCATGGCTGGCAGGAAATTGGGGAGACCACTGCAGCCTGGAATACTATATAATATACATTGTGTGGACAATCAGGGGAGTATGGAGACCACTGCAGCCAAGGATACTATATGATATATACCACACAGGTGATTTGGAGGGTGTGGAGACCACTGGATGCCAGTGATTTCATTTCTACATGACAGGTGAGCCATTATGGGTGGGGAGACCAAGAGAACCAGGTACTGGGACCAGTCATCTTCAGTGTGTTCATAAGTGACATTGCAGAGGAGTTGTAAGGGGAGGTATGTTTCTTTGTAGATGACACCAAAATCTGCAATTAGGTGGATACTAAGGAGGAGGTGGAGAGAATGAGTAGAGACCTGAGAAAAATCAAGGAGTGCTCAAATTCAAATGTTTGACAACTGAGGTTCAATGCCAAAAAGTGCAAAATCATGCACCTAGAGCATAGAAACCAGCAGCAGAGTAAAACATGGGGGAAGGTACAGATGGTCTTCAAGCAGGAAAAAGACCTTGGGGTTATTATATGTTACCACTGTGTCGGTCACTGGTGAGGCCCCTCCTGCAGCACTGTGTCCAGTTCTGGAGGCTGCATCTCAGAAAGTACATAGACAGAGTCAAGGCAGTCTAGAGGAGGGCATCTAAAATAGTCCAAGAGTTGCAACAAAAGCCTTATGAGGAGAGGCTAAGGGATATCAATATGAACACCCCAGAAAAGAAGAGGGAGAGGGGAGAAGAGAGACATAATAGAGGCCTCACAGGAATGAACAGGGTACAGCAGGGTAGAGGAGGTTAGTTTACTTCAAATAAGGAAGAGCACCAGCACAAGAGGGCATGCAATGAAGCTGTAAGGAGGAAGTTTAAGAGTGATGAGTAGAAGTACTACTTCACTGAAAGAGTGATGGATGCCTGGAACAGTCTACCAGCAGAAGTAGTGGGGGCAAATAAAGTAACAGGCTTCAAGCATGTATGGCATAGACATAGAGGAATATTAGATGTTGGGCTGGAAGGGGAGAATATCACCAGAGACCAGATATGGTCTACGGAGACAGACTAGGCAGGGAACAACAATATGTTGTCAATATGCACTGGGCCCATTCCCTGCCCACCTGTTCTTGAAGGGGTACCCAGCCTAATCTATCCCACTTTTCCCCAGGTCTTTCTCCTGCAATTTTGTACTCCTACTGTTAACCATCTATCCACCCCCGAGGGTATGGCTTACCCCATATTGTTTGCTTTGTTGACAACACCTGTATTATGCTGTTATCTACCGATTAATCTGTTATGTTGCCTTGGCCAAATTTCCCCCCATTCACAAAAATACCACCAACAGCTTAATCTGGTTCAAGGTCAGGTGGCATTCATCTGTATCCCCTTCCCTCGGGTCATGCCTGAAAATAGGCAGAATTTGTCTAGTGCACTTACCCAGTCAACAATAACTAAATAAATAAATATGTATTTATGCTGTTATCTACCCATTCATCTGTTGTGCCTGAAGTTTCTTTATACTGTTAGCTATCTATTAATTTCTGTTATGCCTGAAATTCTTGTATGCTACCTTGACTCTGCCTGATGTTCTTGTATGTATGTACCTTGTAATCCTCCTGGGTTGCACCTGAAAATTGGCACTTGGCTGTCTAGTGTGCTTACCTAGTAAACATAAACAAATAAATAAACAAATAAATATCTGGTAGACAGTGTGTATCAAGTCATCCTTTTCTGCCAAAAAATTCTAAGTTTCTATGTTTCTATAGTAACAGAAGGGCTATCGGGGTGTGGGGAAGTAGGGGTGATTAAAGGACATACTAATTTGGGGGCTTGGCTTAACACCAAAGAATGACAGAGACGCTTTTTTGACTTGGACTGGCTAGCACAAAATTTTAAAGCAACTAAAATGTATTTAAATCCTCGGAAACATTATCTTTTAGAAATAACCTTGCATCAGAAGTCAATGGCTAATGCAAGGGCAGAGAAACGGCAAGCTACACTCAATTTTGAACCTAAAAACCAGGAAGAAAATTCTGTGCCAGACACCAGGGTTCTCAATAAGAGCACGAAATCAGAGATGGGGAAGTCCAAGAAGAAAGGGCCAAATAATTGGGATCATCCTCTGGCAGATATGTTAACACGTCTGCAGCAACAAATGAATGCTGGGTTTGAAAACATTACTAATCAACTTACTCATATGCAATGTGTGGTAACCGGTTTGGCAGAGACCTTGGCTGCTCATGGTCCAGCTGGAGGAAGCTGAAAGGCGTATTGTGGAGCTCATGGATATGATGTTAGCCTCTTGAGAGACAGATCTGTCCTGCTGGAAACAACAAAGATTCTCAAGGCCCAAGCCAATGATCAGGAGAACCGGGGCCGCCACTCTAACATACGGCTCATTGGGGTCCCAGAAGGTGTGGCAGGCAGAGAAGGGGGCAAGTTCATTCAAACATTCCTGACAGAAAAACTCAATATAGATCTGACTGCAGGAGGCTATGAGCTGCAGTGGGCCCACCGCACTGAATCTAAGCCGAGACCTCGGGACAGACCTTGGCAATATCTCCTTAAATCTCTTCGCTACCTGGAGAAAGGCAAATTGTTGCAGGCAGCCCAGAGAAAGGCCCGATTGATTGGGAAGGTAACAAAGTCTTCATTTACCAAGATTTCAGCAGAGACTTACAAATTAAATGTCAGAAATGTGCAGATGTCAAGGTGAAACTGCATGGGCTGGGCTGGGAGTTCATCTTATTTTACCCTGCAAAACTCTGAGCTGTATGCCCAGGACAACCAGTGAAATTATTCAACAAAGTCATCAGATCAGATGAATACGTACATAAGCAAGAGGCTGCCCTGGAAGGGAGATCTCAAGTCAGGAGTGCTAGACCCAATTCTTGATTATTTTATCACCTTTATAACACTGCTGTCTTGCAGAGGGCTCCATGATATGTGCATCGGATGGATATGCTAACTAGGAAAGAGACGCGGTACCTTGAGTTTAATGTGCCAAATACTATGGTCCTGTGCAGTCACTTGTGACTCTGACAGAAAGAGCTGCCTTCTTTTTTTTGACACAGGAGTATCTGTGAGTACATGGGAGGAGTAGATCTATCACCAAATGTTTTGTAAATAACAAGCTTGGTGGGGAGAGCTGAATGGGAAAAGAAGCAAGCAGGCAGAAGTTGCATGGTGATGTCCTGCGAGGATCTAGGGGGAGACCCTGTCTACACTGATCAGCTGTTTTCCATGTAGTCCGTTCATGTACATTTGCAGGCTGCACCTTCTCAAAGCTTGTGGGAGACCCTGTTTTTACAGTCCTGTCCTAACTATGGTGGCTGTGTGGTCTTCCTCTCACAGGATCGGGCATAATGACAAGAATGTTTATAGCACTACACTCTTGTTAAAAAGCTTGCAGCTGCTTCACATTTCTCAAAAAGGCAGGCAGCATGGTAGATTAACTTACATTAAATGTTACTCCACTTGTGTTAGCAGACTGTCGTTGGGCAGTAGACGAGATGACAGAGGTGGGGGGAAGGCTTTTGCCTCTATCTCTCACTGTTTCCAGTGATGGCAGCTTGTGTTGAGGTACAACTCATTGTCAATATAAAACCAAAAAAGTGTGCCCCACTCGAAAACTCCAATACCCTCCACTTGTCTCTGAAGCCTTACAGTTTGTGGGTTCTCTGTACTGGGTTGCTGATGATTGCAATGTGGAGCACAAGAACACTGGCTGGAATAGCTGTTAAGCAGTTTGGTTGCTAACATTTCATGCTGACCAGATGAGTACAGTGAGAAATATTGATCAGAGGACTGCTTGAAGATTGTGTGCAGGCACCAAATGCAGCAGACCGATTTACCGGTGTACTCACTTATCTGGTTGATGGGTTCCGCTCCCACCACTGTTCCTATAACTGCAACTGGGGCTGCAGGTATCAGCGTGGAGAATAGTGGTGCATTTGACTGCACACACTAGCTAATTGACAGTGCCTGACAGCCGGTTGATTTTCTCTCTATGGCTTCTCAGACTAAGAAACTTTCTAAGTTGAACTGTGTAAACAATGTGCTCTTGTTCCAATACTGGCATTAGACCTGGACGTGTAAATGCTTGTAAACAGTTCATTAGCTGGCATGATAGATCGCTAAATTATGAATATATCCTGCAGTTGGTTTAACAGCTTGGCCATAGAGGGATATTTAAGTATGTCAGCACTTTATACCAAGATTTATTTGAAGGGGTGGGGCACTCATACACATGGCAGCATGCCTGTTGACGAATGCCAGCTGAGCTATGATTGATGTGGGTAAAGTAGGACAGTGAGTTACAGAGTAGATCTGTTCTTGCCGTTGGCATAGTATGAATATGGTTGGTCAGTTTAGGTGGTCCCTGGCACCTTTTCTTGATGTAAGGGAATGCCTCAAGCACAAATAGGGCATACCGTATTGCAGATGCTCACTGTGGGGAGAAGGGAGTTAATTACTCAGACATAGGTGATATGGAGGGAATATGATTTGGTGATTGCTGTGTGTTGTCATGGGTCAATGTAACTTGCTGAAGACCCGGAGTCACACAAAGACAGTACATGGTAGTTGGCATATCATCATTAGCTTCCGATAGCTCTATACAATTATCATATTTTTTTTCTGGGGAAAAACTATGATGGGGATGAACGCTTTTCTCTGATTCCTGCAGGAAGGAAGACTGTGCCACCCCTAAAGGGATCCATATATTAGGTCTAAAAGTTGCTGAGCATTATCTAGATGTTAACCAGTGTATTGTAGTGCCAGAAGATCCCAAATATACCTTATCCATCAAGGTATTAGTCAGATACTGCACCTTCGAAGTGCTCAAGCTCATAGGATGGGGGGACTGTAGTTCAGTTCTGTGTTTGTTGGGTACTGTTGATGCTGTCACTAGTTAAGCATGTTGCTCCTTTGTGTCAGCCGGGGGCAGGGGGTGGTATTGCCATAAATATAGCTCTGTGTTTATAAAGGTTGCAATGTTTGCATATTTTAAGGTACCAAGGGATAGTAAGAACTCTGTTTTAACTGGTATTAAGGGAGGGATGAGGGAAGGGGGGAAAGTTGTAGTTTTATTGTTAAATTTCTTTCTTTACTGATTATATTAGCTAAAAAGCAAGGTACAATATTTTGTAAAGTACAGCTCAGATTAATGTTACATAATATTTTGTGGAATTTAGATTTATTTACAAACAGTGATGGATAATACTACACCAAAAGTTAGATCCTGGAATGCCAATGGGCTCAAGTCTCCAATAAAAAGAAAAAGAGTTCTTGCAAAGATTAAGGGCATGAAAACAGACATTCTGGACGAGATATTCAGACTGTGACAGGCACTGGTGCAAGTGGGGGTGCAGTGCATCTGACATGCACCGGGGCACAGACAGGGAGATATTCAAAGGTGATGCTCCATGGTGCATCACCTTTGAATATGGCACAGAATGCCCATGGCACAAGTACAATGTGCTGGTACATTCCCCTGACAGGGAGGACCTGGACTGATCCAGCGCAACTGTAGTTGTGCTGGGTGCAGTACCCACGATATTCAGAAGTGGGCATGCAAATAGGGCCATAATATATGCATGGTGCAAATTGGGCCATTTGCATATCATTATGGCCCCATTTGCATGCATTGCGCAGGGCATCCCGGCAAAATGTGCCTGGTGCCCTGCGTAGCAGCTGTCATTGGGAGGTGGGTCCCAGGTGGGGTATGTACCCTCCTCCCCTCCCGTATGCCTGATTGCAGGCAGTTGTTGTAAAAATCCCTCCCTGGTGGTACAGTGGTCCTCCCTCCCACCTGTATGCCCGATCTTCGGCATTTGCTGTAGATGAGCCCTCCCTGGTAGTCTAGTGGTTCCCCCTCCCTCCAGTATGCCTGACCGTGGGCTGTAGTAATATAAAATAATAACCTGGTAGTCTAGTGGTTTCCCTCCCCCATATGCCCAATAGTGGTCTTTTGTAGAAAAAATTATAACCTGTGGTCCAGTACCCCCTCCCCACCACCCACACAGAGAACCCCAGCCACCCAGCACCCCCGTCATCGGCAGAAGGCAGCACCCCATCCGCATACCACCCGGCCACCGCCGAGATGACAGTGTACAGCATCATCTGTACACCTATTGGTCCACAGTGTGGAGCAATGGGCTTGCAGACCATACTGTACTATACAGGCACAGATATGTGAATGAACACGTTCATTCACATATCTGTGCTGTAGTACCATATGGCCCAATAGGTGTACAGATCATACTGTAGACTGTCATTTGGCAGGTGGCCGGGTAGCATGCAGACAGGGTGTTGGCCCCGCCGGGGATGAGGGAGTGCTGGGGTGGCAGTCCTGTGGGTGGGTGGTGGGGAGGGGGTACCACTGGACCGCCAAGTTATAATTATTTTCTGTAAAAGCCTGTGATCAGGCATATGGGGAGGGGAACCACTCAGACCACCAGGTTATTATTTTATATTACTAAAGCCCACGATTGGGCATACGAGGGGGGGTCCATTAGACTATGTGGGAGGGTCTGGATGCTTGGGGACAGTGTTCCTGCTAGGTGGGTGGGCACCCACAGCTGGCGGCTGTTGGGTTGCACCTTGCACTACAGCCGCCCACCTGTGGGTGGCCAGCATTTGAGCCTTTTTTGTTTCGGCACAACTTTGAACACCAGTGTGCAGCACATGTAGGGGTTGTGCCAATATATGCACTGCACACCCTGGGCTAAATATCAGGATGTGCTGCATATGCATGGGCACCCCTCCTGCAGTTGCGCGGCATACATTTACACTGTGCCTCGGTGCATCAGGACTTGTACTGTGTAAGGCACTCCTTTGAATATCGCAGTGGGGCACTTTGCGGGGTTGCGCCTGTGCAACCCTTTTGAATATTTCAACCTCTCTGTCTACAAGAAACCCACATGATGGAGCAAGAAGGGGGGCTTATGGAATGGAATGGGGGGGTGATGGTTTGGCTCCTATTTTTTTGTCCACAGAGAGGCAACTAAAATATGTCAGGACCAGGAGACAGGTTCATCTTAATACAGGTCACTCTTAACAATGGACTAAAGTTTGCTATAGGGTCCATTTATGGACCAAACATAGAATGTTCTGAGTTTTACAATAAGTAAAAAATTAAAATGGCCAACTTTGATGTCCCATGGGTATTGCATGATGATTATAATTGTGTTGCTGACACCATTCTGGACAGATCCTCTAAAGTAGGGATCCCAGAGTACAAAAATGCAAGGGCCTTTAAAGATCTTGCCTGTGATTACAACCTTTTGGATGCTTGGAGACATGTCTACCCCAAGAGTAGGGAATACACATTTTTCTCTCACTCAGTGACAAGCTATGCTAGGCTTGACAGAATCTTTATTTCATCTAGTTTGTCCAATTTTATTCATCAAGGAGGACATGAGGCTATTGTTATAACTGACCATGCACCTGTTCTACTTGACTTGCACGGATGGAGTGCTCCTAGTAAGTCCAGATCTGTTGCTGTTAAAAGACCCTGACTTTATTATGTATATTAGGGAACAAATGCAACAATATCTGCTTAACAACCCCAGGGATTCATCCTCAGCTTCTGTCAGATTGGAGGTTCTAAAAGCAGTGCTGAGGGAAATAATAATATCTTACTCAGCACATACCAGAAAAGTAGAGGCTGAAAATCTTCTTGATCTTGAACTTCAGATACAAAGCATGGAAAAACAACACATGCAAAACTCCATAGTACACTGTAACAGGGCTTTTAACAACTAAAATGGAAACTCAATCACCTGTCTAGCTCAAAAATTGAGTGATCTGTTCTGTTGATCCAAGCAATCAATTATTTTAAGGGAGACACAAGTGGGAAGTGGTTAGCTTGGCAGCTAAAACATAAGACAAGTATTAAAAATATAGCACAGACCCAAAACTCTGAAGAGATCTTACACAATAAAGACAAGAACATTGGGGAAAATCTCAGGAAATATTGCCATACCCTTTACACATCAGAGGTACAACCAACAGGGGAGAATCTTGATGGCTTTCTGGCAAGAGCTCCAATGGCAAAAATAGATGATACTGATAGAGAAGATTTGGACAAATATGTTGAATGGGGAGAAATGTTGAAAGCCATACAATATTTGAAAGGAGGGAAAGCTCCAAGTCCTGATGGATTCCCTATTGAGTTTTATAAGATTTTCAGGGGGGAGATTAGAGAGTCTCTGGGGGATATGATAAGAGAAAGTCTGGCCATGGGTATCTTGCCCCACCCCCTCGGTTAGCCACTATTATGGTTCTGTCTAAATCTGGGAAGGAATTAGCATTATGTGGGTCTTAGAGGCCTATCTCGCTACTCACAGCAGATTATAAAATATGTGCCAGAATTTTAGCAATGAGACTTGAAACCATACTGCTTAAAATAATACATCCTGATCAGGCGAGTTTTATGAAATCCTGACAAGGGAAACATAATGTACAGAAAGCAATGAATATAATTTGGTGTTGGGGGAGTTCAAAACATGGGAAAGGGGCTGCTGTTGTGGTGCTACAGAGAATGTCTTCGACCAAGTGGAGTGGAGATACATGCTTGCAACCTTGGGACATCTTCTTGTGGGGGGAAAGATGTTATGATGGATCTCCACATTATACCATAGGCCTATCACACAGATATTGGTTAATGGGTCCCTCTCCCAACCCTTTGAACTGATACGAGGGACATGGCAGGGATGTCCTCTGTCCCCTCTGCTTTATGTGCTCTCCCTGGAGCCTTTGGCAGCTACTATCAGGGCAGACTCTGGTCTGGTGGGCCATACAGCCAATGGTATCCAACATAAAATATCTGTGTTTGCTGATGACTTACCGGTTTACCTTCATCATCCTAAAGAAGGAATAAATAGGTTCCACCAAATATTACCAGAGTGTAGTAGGCTGTCTAGTCCCAAAATAAATTGGGCACAGAGCTAGATTCTTCCAATTAATAACAACTCCTCTCCAGATCTTCAGAACAATTCTGTATGCATGAGGGTGGTTACTTCCCTTAAATATTTAGGAATTCAAATTTGCAATGACAGACATTAGCTACTGCAGGACAACTATTATACATTCCCAAGGGCTGTTCGGCAGGACTGTAAGCACTGGGCAAGACTTCTAATAAGTATAATTGGGAAAATAAATACTATTAAAATGAATATCCTGCCCAGGTGCCTCTTTCTGTTTCAAAATCTCCCCATTAGAATGTGGGAATAATTCTTTAAAACTTTGAATAGTATTCTTCACATGTTCCTACAGAATGGTAAAATAGCTTACATATCCAGACAAATTCTCCAATTATCCCTACAGAAAGGTGGCCTGGCCTTTCCCAATATGAAATACTACTACTGGGCATTGCAACTTACAATGATTGTGCAGAATAAACATACCATTATACCAGATTGGCTATGCGTGGAGAGTGAGCCATTTGACAATGACTTTGTCTCTGCTTGCCTACTCCCTGCACTATTAGGTGCACCAAAGGCACTGAGATGCAATCCATACACAAAGCAGTTATGGAGAATATGGGAGGGTGTGCACAAAATGATTGATCATAAGGAGGGAACTTCACCTCAAGCTAGTCTGATAGCAGTTGTCAAACAAATGAAGGGATATAATGTTACCCTTCACCAAGCTTTGCTTCGGTCATGCAGATGTGGCCTAGCTAAGTTGGGGCAGCTATATAATGGAGGTATTCCTAAAACCTTCTCAGATATAAAAGAGGAATATTCCTTGCAAGGAAGGGGGGACTTCTTTGCATATTTAAAGGTGAGATATCAACTGTCTATGCAAAATTTGGCTTTTTCCCCCTGTTGAAGAAATTATTTACAGACCTCAACCCAACTCCAAACCACTAACAACCCTATATAAGTTGTTTACAGGTGCAGCTCCAGACCCTCAGAACAAGGCAAGAGTATACTAGGAGCAGGACATAGACACACAAATAATGGATCAAGAATAGTGGATAGCTATAAACCAAGTCCACTCATGCTCTAAATCAAAGAAGTTGCATAGAATTCAACTCTTCTATCTGTATAGATCTTATTTGACTCTGTCAATACTATACCAGTATAATAACTCCAGAGATCCACAATGCCCCAAGTGTAAGGTGGAGGAAGATGATTTTATGCATATGGCTCTGACTTGCACAAAAGTGACCACATTCTGGTACCAGATCCATCACCTAGTGTAGGTGGTATTGAGATGTCAGCTACCAGCAACTGCAACAGTGTATATTCTAGGTTTGGACTACAAAGCAACTCAAGGGAGGGTTGGGGATAGCACTCAAAGATTATGGAATCTGGCATTGGTTAATGCCAGAAAAATGGTAGCACAAAATTAGATTAGTGCATCCCCTCTAACTATAGCACAATGGGTCAGTAATTTACTCATGTGTATGAAGCTAGAAAAGTATCATTTTAATGCCAATGGGCTGAATCATGTATTTCAATGCACTTGCCAATCTATGTTGTGGGCTATAGAGAATAACTGTATTCCAGTATAGGGAGTTGGGTAGTTAGTCAATTAGAGTAATGGTGCTTTCTTACATTGAGGCTTAGTATTAACTGTTAAACACTGGTTCACCTCCTACAGTAAGGTTGGTCCCAATTATTTGTCCTTACTGTCTATCTATAAGGAAGGTTATGTACTAACTGAATATATATGGTTGTAACTGTACCAGACAAAAGGCTTCAGAATGTTTTACCTGTATTTTGTATCATAAGTACCATAATAAACTTTGTTTACAAAAAAAAGGAACGTATTAATTTGTTTGGGGGGGTGAAGCAAGGTACTAATAGTTATAGTACGTACTGCATTGCCAAGCCTTCAAAAATGCCAGTGTGTATATATGCAAGAGCAGTCAGTAGATTTGCACAGATGGACTGACATTTTTTTTTCCCTCTCACAAACAGGTTGGTGCCTCACTAAACATGCCTTTCAGTATGCACATTTTGCTTTTTCCCTGCTTTCGGTGTGCTAAGCAGTGTCAATGAGGCACTAACCCATTTTGCATGAGTTAACAGGGTTCAACTATCCCTGCCCCGTGTTTCATTTTGTACAGCACATCATTCTATGATTAGTCTGTTTTCATAGGCTAGGAGTCCTTAAAAGTGTTTTATACATGCGTCTCTTAGTAAAGTGCTCTTAGAAATGTATTTAAAATATGCCCCTGAGCCCTTACAGTGCTTTTTTTAATATGACACTTTCAGTTGAGAGTTCTTACTAAGGTTCTTCTCATCAATTTACACTAATTAAATAACTAATGAAAATGTAATTGCCTGGTGACCCGATATAGTTAAGTGACCACTTTTAGTAAGCTCTGACTGCAAAGTTTAATCTGGGAACTAACACATGCACAATCTGCAACTCTGCAGAGTTTTCTTACATCTGGTTCCCCAGATGTTGTCTACTGCCATGAATATATGCAACAGAAAACATATGAGGACAGATTAATGAAGCTCAGTATGTATACCCTAGAGCAAAGGAGGGAGAGAGGTGATATGATCAAAACATTCAAAAACCTTAAGGCCATTAACAAGGTGAAAGAGTATAACATGTTTCAATATAAGAAAAATAGCAGGACAAGAGGACACAGCATGAGATTTGAGGGAGACCGATTAAGGGGTAATGTGAGGAAGTTCTTTTTCACAGAAAGGGTGGTGGATGCATGGAACAGCCTTCCTCAGGAAGTGGTGGATATGAATACAGTGCAGGACTTCAAACAAGCATGGGATAGGCATGAGGGAGAAATAAAGATGAGTATGACTAGATGGGCCATTGACAGAGCAAAGGCCAATGGCACATTTATAAGGTAGAAAAATAAATGGGCAGACTGGATCGGCCTTGAGGTCCTTATCTGCTATCAGCTTCTATGTTTCTATACCATATGTGGCAATCTCAGTATCTTGTGCCAAGAGAAAAGACATATTAACTGATGTGAGCAAAACTGTGAATCTAATGCACGTCCTGAACAAATCCAACTGACCTGATTAAGGAGTGTTTGGATTTTGAGCAGGTAGTTCTGATAACCTTTGGGTCCTGTTGCAGAACATGGAACCCTTTGACATGTACAGTACTATACAAACTTGTTTCATGTCTTTAGCTAGCAAAAACTGCAAGGATTGCAGACAGTAGTTTATACAGACTTTGTGCTATTCTGTGCCAGGAGATCACTGTATACAACCTTAGTTTTACATCAAAAATAGCATTTTAATTCATATTTAATACAGAATGCTATTCAATGCTTTTTCAACCACATTTCAGCTAGGGATTGCAACTTCCTCAACTACATCATAGTATATGGGAGAAGATTATTGAGTATAGAATTCAGTTACTGGAATCATCTTGTTGTGCTGCACTTACTTCGTCACTACTGCAGCACAACAACATCAAACAGTTTCTCATGCCCAAGCACCCTCAAGCTGCAGTTGCCGTTATTAGCACTGAGAAGTATTAGTTTCTGTCAGTCTGTGAGAGTGCTGACAAAACAAACAATACTATGGCAGCTGCAGCTCAGTCAAGCGCCACCTAATGTGCTTAGCAGTTCCTTTACATTACTTAGGCAGTCAGTAGCACAGTTAAACTGAGACTTAGCAGAAATGGAGTCAAACTATTTTAAATATAGATTGCTTATTGTTTTGAGTTATAAAATGCTATGCACTTCTACTTTTTTACACATTTATTTACTAAATGTAGTGTTTCTTCTCTGTATGGCACAGCATATTCTCAGTTTGTCGTGTGGCTCTGAAATGGAAAAAAAAAACAACTTGCATTCTTCAGTTGGTGATTATTTATTTCTCTTTGGTTCCTGTTTTTTACATGTAATACATGCCCATACACTATAAAATATTGTGTATAAGCAGGCATACACAGGCAAGGCTGTGCTTGAATCTTGAGATTTCCTTGGTAACATGAGACCTCTCGAGCTATGCTCCCAAGTTGTCCTGTTAACAAGGAAACCTCTTGATTCAAGCACAGCCTTGTTGTGCATGCCTGCTCATAAACAATCCTCTATGCTATTTATGAGGATGGGTAAAGTACTGTAATTTAGAATTTTCAAAATGTTTAATACTGGGTTGTTTAAAAGTTTTAATGTAAACCACATCTTTATAATACATCAGTAGGATCGCAACAGATAGTGATGATTCAACAAAGCTGTTCCTGTGGGAATAGTATAAAAGACAAAGTAATTAATTAGTATTAATTTACATGTTTATGATATGTAGAATAAATGCTCATCACCTGTTCAAGAGATAGTGAAGATAAAAAAAGTTTTGCTTATTTGTTTGAAATTCCCAACAAACTGTACAAATGGCAAGGTCGACCCATGTGGTAGTTGAGTTTTATGATTCTCACACTGCACAACTCTTTTTAACTTGGTTCCTGTTCTGTCTGAAATATATCATTGACATTTTCTACCATTCCAAATAGCTGTACAACAGCACTTGTTTAATTACTGTTTGAATATATCACAAATATATGAAAGGTATTATTTATTCTTTATTCCTGCCTCGTTCCTCTTGCCTCCTCTTCTGTCTTCATGCATCCCACTCACTGCTGATGACCCTCTTGCATACTTAGTAAGACTGACAATCTCTGCACCAAATCCTCTGCTTTTCCAACTGGTGCTCAGCCACTTTTCTTGATGTGGTTGGGCCACATTCAGACAGCCACCTGCTACCAGCACAATGAACAATCGTGGACAATGAAGTAGAGATTGGACAGCAAAGCAATTGGTGACTCTAAGGTATATAGGACAGTGATTTTCCCTGTTAAGTCCCTCCAACCAACCCATCACTCAATCCATTTTCATTGCACTATCCTTTTTAAATTCATCCAACCACTAGGGTTAGGAAAAATGAGCAAATTCCAATTTCACAGATTTTTGGGGGAAAAAACAATACATGAAATTTTGAGACATTTTGTGAAACTTTGTTGAATTTTTCTGAAATTCTTTAATGGTTCATAATGTGGTCAGCATTATAGGTAAACACCTGAACTTTGGCATTCTTATTGTTTTGGCAAGGCCTTAAAAGGATGTGAATTTTCATGATATTTGAATGAGGAGTGGGGAAGACATAGGGGCTCAGATCTGGCTAATTATTATTCATGTGAACATTTCTGAAAATATCTCTATACTTACAACTTAGCCACCTTTGGAGCTAGATGACTGAACATGTATATGTATACTTTCTTGGAAGAGTCATAGAAACTGCTAAAAATAGAGGAAATTGGCTGTATGAATTATAAGTTACAAGAGTTCAGAATTTCACGATTTATTTGTTAAATTATGTGAAACTTTTCAAATATTTGGATGTTTACAGCTCCACTGTTACTGCAGGTATACACTTAATATTTAGCATGCATACCAAAGTAAATATGTCCTGGAATCTAATTAAGGTGTCTAAATGTGGATTAGTAGGTTAACTTTTATTGAGGATACTTTAGAAATTAATAATTGGTGACATTTTCTCAAAAAATGCATGGACTCATACTAGGTAATGTACTAGAATTCCACTGGTGGAATTTAACTTTCACAAAGTACTTATCTGGGGATCCCGGTGAACAATATGCATCTATGAGGAGTGCTGGAATGGAATAGGGCCTAGTAAGGACCCACAAGAAAATCTTATGAGATCTGGGAATTACATCCTTAGAGGAAATACTGAAGTTGTGTTTTAAGGCTGAGTACATGAGCATGTCAGCCCCTCTCTTAGGGCAGACCTGCCTGTGTGGGAGGTGACCAGTGATTTCCAGGGCACCCTGGGGCAAAATGGAATGAGAGAAGGGTACTCCCTATCTGATCCCCATACTCAAGGGCTTCACATTTGAGGGTGGACAGGAAGCTGCTCCAGTAGTCTTCCCTCATCCTGGTCAGGCTGTGTTATGCAATGCCAAGTTGATCAGGAACAAGACTGCAGTAATAGCAGACTTAATTTCCTCAGTAGACCTGGCTTGCATCACAGAGACTTGGCTGGATGAAAATTCTGTAGCCATTTTGGAGGCAGTGGTGCCAGCTGAGTACACTATGATACACAGCCCAAGAAAGGATCTCAGAGGCTGGGGTGTGGCCATCTTTTTTAGAGCTAGCCTGGGCCTCACGGTGCTACCAGTAGGTTTTACCAGGACCTTTGAGTGTGTTGCTGTGATGGGGGGGTCTTGGCCCGGACTACAGGATCCTTCTGGTTTAGGACCCTTCCAGTGGGGGGGGGGTTCTGTGGGAGTTTGGAGATTTTGTCACCAGCCTGGTGTTGGAGTCCCCCAGATGGTTAATTCTCAGGGACTTCAATGCCTGGGATGGTGATGGGCTCTCACCATCGGGTCACAATCTCCTGAAGATTATGGAGGCCCCGGGCCTGTCACAAATTGTCACCTCAGCAACCCACTCATGCAGCCACACTCTGGATCTGGTGTTTACTCTGAGTCTTGGGGGTCAATGATTCTCAGGCTTGATCCGGTCATTTGGCCATATCCTAGCACCATGGGGTTTATGTTTGGGGACCCCTGGAAGGTCCAGCCTCTGTGGAGATGGTCCGCTATTGCTCTTATAGGGGACTGACATCAGAAGGACTACAGGCGATGCTGAACCTATTGAGTGTGCAGACTAAGTGTGTGATCAGGCTGGAGGAAGCAGTGGTGGCCTATAATGGGGCTGTCGCTGCAGCTTTCAACTCAATTCCACCCATCCGTGTTCTACCTTTGTCTATTTGCTGTAGGTCCCCTTGATTTGATTTGATGGGGAGCTTAGGGAACTAAACACTAAGGATCGGAGGTTAGAGCACAGCTGGAGAAGTTCTAGCCTGATATAGGACAAATTGGCCTAAGGACATATTCTGGTGTCGCTTAGGGGGCAGTCTCCCAAAAGAAGGATGATTTTTTTGTCTAGGGAGATTGCTGTGGTGGGGAACAGACCAGCTCAGCTCTTCTGCATGGTAGATAGGCTATTTATTTCTGGCTTGTCTCTGTCCAAGAGAAGCAGGTTCAAGCACTAGTTGCAATGAGCTTGTTCTGTTCTCACCAACAAAGTGTCTTCTATCAGGGCTGAGGTCTCTTCCAGTCCCACTCAAAGGGATTGTTGAGCTCATGCTGAGTCATGACAGGGCACCCCTCTTGCCTGGGCTGAGTTTGATCTGGTTGGAGTGGAGGAGGCGGCAGACATAATCTAGCTGCTGCAACCAACTTATTGCTACCTTGATCCAGGTCAAACCTGTCTTTAGGTCAAGTGTGTGTGGACCTGGTAGGACTTGTTGTTAGCTGGAATTGTCCAGAGTTCACTCGAGAATGGGGTCTTTCCTGGGGCCTTGAAAGAGGCGTTGGCTAGACTTATGCTGTGTAAAAACCCTCGCTGGACCCAGAGTGTCTCAGCAACTACAGGCTGGTCTTGAACTTCCCATTTTTATGGAAAGTTCTAGAGAACGTGGCGGCCATTCAGATTGGGATGTGTCTTTCTTTCTCCTCCACCAGTGTTTCCAGTCCGGATTTATGTCCAGGCACAGCACCGAGACTGCGCTGGTGAGGGTGCTAAATGATGTCCTAATGGTAAGGGATAGAGGAGAGCATACCATCTTAGTCTGCCTCAATCTCTTGGTGGCATTTGACACTGTTGATCATGAGCTGTTGCTGGACTGCCTGCAGAACTGGTTTGGGACTAACCAGAACAGTCATCAACTAGTTTAGGTCCTTCCTCATGGACAGGGTGAAAAGGGTGATGATGGGGTTAGCCTCATCTAGACCAATGCCACTGTCCTGTGGTGTTCTGCAGGCAGAAGTCAGTCCTGGTGCCCTTGCTTTTATGGTGTGTATGCTTCCATTGGGAGACATTATCAGGTGGTATGGGCTGGGTTTTTATTGTTATGCCGATGATACCCAGCTATACCTGTCCTGTGCACCCAAAACTGAGGGGGTAGACTCATTGATTAACAACTGCCTGGATGAGATCCAGAACTGGATGACACACAACTGGCTATGACTTAACCAGGACAAGATGGAGGCACTAGTGGTGGAGCCAGGTAATTGTTGCAATGGAAGGAGACTAGGGGATCCCCCTGGGCTAGTCCTAGGGGATGTTCCGCTTTTTCCCTCCAGTTGGGTGAAGGATCTGGGCATGGTCCTTGACAGCAGTCTGACACTTGAGGCTCAGGTGTCAAACATCATAACGAGTGTTTTTTTTTTTTTTATCACTTGAGGAACATTGCTCAGATCTGAGCCCTGTTACCATCTGACAAGCTGCCCACCCTGGTGCGTGCCTTTGTCACATCCAAGCTGGATTACTGCAATGCCTTTACCTGGGGCTATCTGGAGACAGCCTTCACCAGATGCAACTGGTGCAAAATGTGGTGGTGAGGTTCAAGTCACACTTTTCCTCTGCGAGTTGCACTGTCTGCCAGTGAGGTGGAAGATTGCCTTCAAGGTCATGTTGCTGACCTATAAAGCCCTGCACGAGGGTAGGGACCAGCTTACCTGCAAGACCTTCTGAATTCTCATCGCCCATCTTGGGCTCTCTACTACTCTGAGGGGGTCCTCCTTGTAGTTGCCAGGGCTATGCTTCGGCAATCTGGGCATAGGGCATTCTCAGTTGCCATGGCAGCCCTCTGGAACTCCCTACCTTGACATCTGTGGGAGGCCCCCTCAGTAGAGTCCTTCAAAAGGGGCTAAAAAACACTGCTCTTTGAGCAGGTGTTGAGCTTCATTTGATTGCTGACTGACTACTAGCAGGTACTGCTGTAATTATTGTTTTAAAATTACTAACTTTTATTGTAATATTGCTAAATGCTGAGTTGGGATAGGTGAAATTGTAGAATTTTTTGTCTCTGCTTTATATGTCAATTTTAAATATGTATGTTTATTTTATTGTTAAGCGCTCCGAGCCTCTGGGGAGGAGTGCTATATAAATAAACTTGCTATCCTATCCTATCCTATCTTATCCTATCCTATCCTATCCATGACCGAGGAGACGATGAGGGGAGAAAAACCATGTTTCCATAAGAATAATTAAGTCAGGATTGTTCAATGTGATTCATGTCTTTACTCAGTCAAGCTTGGGGAGGAAGCTTTTGATGTTAGTATAAAAGATTCTAGGTCACTTTGATATGAGGATAGAGCCACTGACAGGGTTGTAGAGTGGGCCAGGATTGACCTCCACATCCCTCCCAATATATGTGCTGGCTATACAATGTGGATACTGTGTAACAACATAAATTCAACTTTATTACTGAGTTACACATTCTGGTAGCATAGTTATTATTACTGCTATTGGACTTCTTGCCCAGTTGCACCAGTAAAGTTTACTATCCTTTCATGTTGGTGACCCAGGTTCCTAGTTCAAACCCATGAATCCACCTAACTTCCTTGGGCTGATGGACCTATGAGAGTGCAGTGAAGTTAGCACTCTCCTGCTCAAAGAGAGGAAGGATGCTGTGTCCACTGCTTGAGTGCTATGGGGGTTGTGGGGTAACTGCTGCATTTGATCACCTACCCAGGCCAGGCATGCAGCAGGAGCAAAGGCATTTTTGAATTGTGGAGCTTAGTGGTGCAGTATGGAATCAAACTAGGCAAAGAATCTTTCTCAAACAGCCAAGTATGGCCTGCCCAGAATTACATGTTGCAGCCCTGCCATCTTCCATTGCTCTCCTCAGGATTCTGGGTAGGTGGGAAATGCAAAGATAATGCCTCAATGACAAAAGTGGGGGCAGCAGCTGCTTAAAGTGAATGAGTGAGAGCTGGCACCGAGGTGAGCGCATAAAAACTAGATAAAAAGTAATTGTGGAATTAGCAGTCTCATCCAGTCGAAATCATTATTTGCTCTGCTATGCTGATGGTTAAATGCTAATTGTATGGTGGGGAGATGGTAAGTGTTACAGCAATGAAATTAAACAGGCTGAACTGCACTGCCACAAATGACATGAAGAACTGTTTTTCAGGGTGACCAGAAAAATTATGAATCAGTTAAATACGGAAGCTTCTCCTGCACTATGGTTTTCTGGCTAGCCAGTCTCTTCAGCAAAATATAAAGAGTAAATTGGTTTACAAACTATGGTGGTACCATCCTTTGCAAATACATTGATGTATAAAAGCCAGGCAAGGCCTTCATTGGAGGAGGAAATGAACAGTGTAATAGAGATAGGCAGGCAGTGGGCTGGTGGGGGAGGAACAAAGGAACGCCTTGGCCAAGGGGCCCATGCCAGCTGTAGCTAGTTATGAGAATGATATTAGACATGAATAGGATTAAGGGAAGGGACTCTAATAACATGAAAACTAATGACAGTGAAGCTGCTGGAGAAAATGAGCCATATATTTATTTGCACAAAGGACTATGAAATATAATTGTTAGGAGTAGTAGTCAGTTTGATATTTTTCAGAGTCATTATGGTTAGTAACATATCAGCCATCTATTTATTTTTTTTATTTACAAAGTTTTACCAAGAAAGACATAATAATCTGGCAACAGCTCATTTCCAGATGTGTCTCGGTGAAAGGGAGTGCAGGAGAGCAGACAGTAAAATTAGGTTTAATGGGATGGGAGATAAGATGTCAAATGGGGTAGCAAAAGAAATGTGGTAAAAGTCATAAAAGAGACTGTCTGTATATGTGGCAGATTCAAAAATGGCATTTTGAGGAGGCATACAAACATGTACCTAGCCAGAAATTTTTCGGGATCAGAAGAGTGACAACAGAAAGGGAGAGGATCTGAATAAGAAATTGCTGATGAGAGGCTTTTTACATTCACTTTTAAAGCAACAAGCTATATATATTACAATAGTAATAAAAGCATTGTTGACAATTATCTGAAAAACATTCTACTGTTTTATATAATTGTTTTAGATAAATTCTATCTGTATTTTCTAGATGGAGTGTGATCATGAAAGAGCAAAAACTCCAATTCTCTGTTCTGTTTTTGGACCTTTTATTCTATCTAATGTCCACAAAACAGGTAAAAGTTATTGTAAATGGTCAGCATCATCAGAATGGTTAACCGATGTACCTGGGTGATGCAGAGGTCTGAATGACAGTACATTAATAAATACACACACACACCCTTACAAACATGTACTGCACATTACAGCTTACGGTGGCAGTGCTTAGCGCAGAGGATTTTATTAATGTTGCGATATACAATGGTCTCTCCAACTGTTTGATGGCTTTCTTGATATTGTTTTTTGGCTCTATGTGATAATGGTGAGCATGACTGCGTGTCCATGGCGATGTCGAAGGCGAAAACAATTTCACCACCCTGACATCCTTGGCACACAGAGGAATGGTGCCGGGACTAAAATCACTTGCTTTCAAGGGGCTGTGCCCCCCACCCCCTCACACAGGGGGTCTCGCCCGCCACACCCCCCTACTTAAGGATTCTCAACTCCAAGAGGGTGCTTGTCGGAAGGGGAGCAAAAATAAAAATATGTTTCAGGCCAGGCACAACAAAACTGCAGTAGTGCCCGGACCCAGACCTGAACCCTGAACCCAGAACCCCATACACTGCAAGTGGAGGCTAACCCCTGATGCCATGGTGCAGCTTGGCAGCCGACCACAGCCCCACCCCCTACATCCCCTCCACCCCCTCCCAGGCCACGCTTGCCCCCCCCACGCGCGTGTACAAATAGTGACATCCCATCACTACAGTTGCCCACCCCACCACATCTGGTGGCCCATCCCCTCCCCATTCAGGCTTTCACCACATCACTTCGCCGTTTTGGACAGTGCCTTAAATCAGGCACCAATGTCACAGGCAACCATTTTTTTGTTTTACCAGGAGAGATACACTAAGCTGAATGTTTGTTTACAGGTGCAACCTGAGAGCACAAGGAAGTTAAGTGACTTGCTCAGAGTCACAAAGTATGCAAGTGGGGGCTGTGGGATTCAAACCCAGGTTTCCAGGTTTGCAGCTCAGAGCCTTAACCCACTGTACTACACTGCCTCCCTACCGGCACTGACGGCTCCCTGCCAATGGTGATCTTTAGCAATATTTCCACCAGCTGTGGTGATTCCCCTGTCTGAAAGTTACTTAAACTGCTCCCTCCACACCCATAATTACATGGCCTGGTCCCAGCTGTCAATGCATTTTTTTATTTTTCTTTGCTTTCCTGCTTGGTGAAACACGCCACCCCCCCACCCCCCAGTGAAACTGGCAGCAGCAGCAAAGGATAAAGTGTGAATGACATGATAAATAGCTAAGAAAGGCATGAAGACATTCCTGTCAGGGACTCCAATGTGTTTGTTGAACACATGTGCTAACGCCCAGTTGGGCAACTGTATGGGAAAAGTTACAACCAGTACTACAATCCACTGTCTGTGCAAATACACAAATCACAACAGTAATTGGTGCATGCATGATTCACACAGAGGGTATCACTAAGCTTGACAAAATGAACTTAAAGCACCAAAGGTACTGACAGGGCCCACTGGAAGTGATTTGTTTTATATACATAAAATATTTCTGGCTTGCTTTGAAATATTAGTAAATGGTGCTTAGAAGCTGTCTCTTGGCTAATAAAGAATGTCTGTTAATGACTTCATAGGAAAACTGAGAAGTAAAGCTGAATTTCTCTGGAAGCCTAAGAAGTTTGAGTAGGATGCTCTTAGTTAGCCAAGAGACATCTCTGGAGTCTGTTTTACATTTTACTAAGTATTTCTGTTTTTTCTGACTCTAATTCAGTTCGAAAGAGAAATGCAATTGCTTTGGAGTAAAAAGTGAAAAAGGAATGCAAAGTTAGAACTGATACACTTGAAGCGCAAGATCACATAAATTGATCACCTTAGTGCCTGGGTTTCCTTTTGTGTCAGTGTTTTAGTTATTTTTGTTATGCACACAATCTTTCACTTTTGAAAAACACAATATTTAAAATTTTCAGTCACACTAACCAAATACCCAGCCTCACGATAAATACAAGTTGAGGCCCCTATATGCAGACACTGTCATTTTGAGCCACTTGAAATAGTGGATGGTCATCTGGGAGGCATATTTATAAGGTAAGAAGTATGAATACTGAGCTGTGGTAGCACTGTGCAAAGTATGTAAGTGCAGCACTCAATAACCACCTGCTGGCAACAGAAACCCAGGAGCAAAGGGTGATAGCCAGTCTGAAACAGAGTAGTGCTTTTGCCTGAGTGCCATATTTAGAGGCCTGTATGCTAATGACCACATATGGCATGCAATGCACTAATGAGCCATTTGGATGCCATTATGTGGGTATTAGAAACTAGACATTGCATCTATGCACATACAGAGCTTCAGCTATTTCCCCCCTGTGTCTCCTGATCCCCATGCACTAATCTATAAATCCTGAGTAGTCTAGCGGACTCACCAACTGCCCCAATCCCTATAAAATTACTCTGGTAATCCAGTGGCACCCTCTTCATATCTTGATGTATAAAGAAATTATCCTGGAAGTCTAGAGGCAATCTCTCTCACCCTGTCTCCTGCTATGGAAAGAAAACATCCTGTCAGTCCAGTGGTACCCCTTCTGCTCCAATCCCTATTGTAAAATAAATGACACTGCCCCCTCCCTGGCTTGGTTCACTTACTCAGCATCTACCACCTTCCAACCACTGTCCATTACTTGACTCAACCTAAAAAGCCTATAGATGTGGCAGGTAGAATGGTGGATGACAGATGGCATAGGCCCTCTACTTATTTTTTTATTTAGTTTAGTCTTTGGTCACCGGGTAAGGCCCACTAGGCACAAGTGACTGTTTTCAGGGGTGATCTGGGAGCACTGAGTGGTTAAGTGACTTGCTCAGAGTCATACGGTATGCAAGTGGAGGTTGTGAGAATCAAACCAATCAGTGCAATCCTGTTCATCCTTATTCTTGTTACATCTTGTGTGTTTGATATAACCTAATAAAGATGTAGAATTAAAAAAAAAAGAATCAAACCAAGGTCTGGTCTGCTAGATGTACCAAGCTCATTCACAGTTTGTTACTCTAAGCTCTAGGCTATACTTACCACCTTGACCACCTGCCATCTGAATAACAGGGATTCAACATGTGCCTACTGTATTTTTACTGAAGAATGAGTCTGTATTCAAAGCACTGGCATTTTATCTAGTGTACTCTCTCTTGTTTTACTTGCCACAATAAATGCCTATTATTTGCTATCCAGCTTGGTTTATATTGTTGTGTGCACCACAGTGCTGTGTGTTTGTGGCCCCACCATACACTGTTGCTATATGTTCACTTGTGTAGATGTTTTTATATTTGCCACATTTGTATTCTTGATAAAAGACTTGCTTACTGATATTATATGAGTAACAGTGATATTACTTTTATTAAAGGGATCTTCTTTTTAAACAACTGTAATTATGCTTGACAAACATTTATAATTCCCGAGGTACTACCATTAACAGTCCACACTTTTTAAACATGTTGCATGTGTGTGTGTGTGTGTGTGTTATGGAATTTCAAGAACACCAAATCTGGCAGAGAAACGTTAACATCCGAAGATGATTTGAGTGTACATATTCATGTTGCATTTTCATAAAAACATAGAATATGTTGGCAGAAAAGGACCAGTAGGCCCATCTAGACTGCCTGATGGTCCCTGTCTAATACTACACTGTGGACTCTACTTGGTCACAGGAGTCCCTCCCTCCCTCTTTCCCTCCCTTCCCTCTTACTTCTACTTATAAAACTCATTTACCTATTCAATGCATGTGTGAAAACTCCCCGCTGTCTTCACCCCTACCACCTCTTATGTAGGCTGTTCCTGGCATCAACCACCGTTTCTGTGAAGAAGTATTTCCTCACATCTCTTTTACCCCCCCCATGTGCTAGTGCTTCTCCTCCTTTGAAAGAGGCTCCCACTTAGACTTTGTTCATCTTGTGAGGTACTTATAGATACAGTCATGTCCCCTCTTGCTCTCCTCTCCTCTCTTCCAAGGAATACATGCCAAGGTCCTGCCATCTCTCCTCGTATGGATTCTCATGCAAACCCTGCACATATTTTAATAGCCCTCTTCTGCACTGCCTCCACCCTGCTGATGTCAATTTCCCTCGAGAATTTTATTTATATGTACTGTACTTGTGTTTTGATTATGTTTATTTATGCTACTGTATAATGTTTAGAGATTGTTTTAGTCTAGTAGTGTTTTATTGTCTCTTGTACTGGAGATGGATAAACTGAAGTGAAATTGTACATTTAAATAATATCAATATGTGCAGGCATTATACAGCAGCTCTTGGACATAACTGGATAGACAGTTATCACTAAATACGCATTGTGTCCCTCAGCAACTCATTAAAGCTTCAAGTAGTCCATTACAACCAGCATCAGTAATGGTAGAAGTAGAACCAAACTGGAAATGAGATGTGGCATCTCAGCTGGGCTATCTTGTATAAACGCATGTTAACATTTGAACAGGGCATCAGTGGACACGGCATATATTTCCTCTCACTGGGAGTCTTTTGGGTAAATACACTGTGCAAATGGGTAAAAGCAGGCTTCACTGGAAATAAGATTCTGAAGCTCAGTTGGGCTATCCTGGGTAAATAAATTGTAAAAACAATCTATTTCCAGCAGTAACTGGCTCTTTCCAGTCCATCCCCCCAAACAGAGGGAGCAGAGTGGTTTAATGTTTATAGCACTGTTGAGAATTATGAGACTGCAAGTTCAAACCCCACTGTAACCACCTAGTCACTGTGTAAGTCTGAGCTTTTTGCTTAACCTACTGATGCTCCAGTCAGCCCACCCAGCTGTGGAAATGGGTAGAAGCAGGGCCCCACTGGAAAGAAATTTTGCATCTCAGCTGGGTTATCCTGGGGAAATAGACTTTAAAAAACAAATCCATTGTCAGCAATGACTAGCCTTTTCTAGTCCCTCCCCCCCAGGAAGCAGTGTAATCAAATTGTTAGAGCACTCTTAGGAACCAGGACACTGCAGGTACAGTCCCTGCTAATGAGAAATATTCATTGTATAACCCTAAGCAAATCACTTAACCTCCCAGTGTTCTATTCCACCCAGCTGCAAAGATAGGTAAAAGCAGGACCACACTGGAAATGGATGTTGCAAAGCCATCATCACAATGAAGTCTGGTGAAGGCATGTGCCTTCAGAATGCCCATCAACGTAATGACTTTAAAGCTAATGAAACAGGTAAAACTGCAATTTAATGTTCCCCAGAGATTAATCTTGAACTGTGCACCCCCAACGAGAAACTCTCATGGCATTATGCCAGTAGGATGTTGCATTTCAGCTGTACTATTCTGAGTAAATACAGTGCAAAACGTTTTGAAAAGCAGGGCCCCACTGGAAAGATGTTGCCTTTCATCTGGGTCATTCTTGCTAAATAAATTGTTAATAAACAAACAAAATCAAAACATGGCTGTCGACCGCTGGCTTTTTCCGGTGTTCCCTCCCCCCAGCAGTAATATTTACTGTGGTGGTCGAAGTACTATTGGGAATCAGGAGATTGCAGGTTGAAACCCTGGTATGGCTAGATATTGTGTGACCCTGAGCAAGTTACTGAAAATGAGATGGTGTATGTGGTTCACCCACAGCAGTGTGACATGAATCTGGGCACTGTAAAGTAGAACACCAGAAACATGTTGCCCACAATGTCCACAGCCCCAGATTCCATCGCAACACATCTAAGCTATCGATGAACAGTAGTAGAAAAGAGTTAGTTTTTGTCAGGGAGCTTTACCCCCTGCACCCACCAACACTAATTATAGTCACCTCTGGGTCCAGGCATGAGTGGAAGAGAGGGAGGAGAACAGCATGGATGGTGAAAACATCATGAGTGCAAGGTGCTGCAAAATCCAGAACGCCCCTGTCACTCACACCTTTTCCCGTCACCCTAATTTGTTCTTATGTTCTATTTATATGCATTACTAATATTTAAATGTTTATGTGTGGAATTTATATTACTTATAAGATAGAAGCCATTTTTTTGTGATTTGTTTAGCTTAAATGTAAAGCATTTTATGAGGAATAGCATTCAAAGTACTTTGGGATATGGTCACTGTACTCTATAATGATCAGCAATTTAAACATCTTTTCCATTTTTGATAAATTCGATAACATTATAAATCATTGTGCAAGTGTAAGGTTCAGCATTGTTTTAGATACTGCATTTAGTATTCTTCTTAAACAGGGACTGAATTTAGCATGAGTTAGCATGTTTGTGACATCAATAATATTTGTATGGTGTATTGAATGGAAAGTTTTTTGTCAGCATTATTTTAACTTACTATGCCACACTAGGAATTGTGTATAGAATTATTGTTAATAGGGGTAAATTAAATAATGATTGTTTAACTTTAATGGTCCCTTTTAATGGATCTGTAATGCAGTTTAGTGATTCTTGGTCTAATGGCTCATGTTAGAGATTTTCAATGAGGAGGAAAGTTCCCATTTTTTAATTACATGTGCATTTGGGTGTATTTAAACCATAGCTGGGCATAATAGCCAATCCCACAAGGAAACCTTTGTGGTAAAGTGCTGGGATTTTTTGATGGCTGGCTTGTTGGACTTAGTTAGGTCTGTCTACTTATATGTGTTCTTATTCAATTTTTTGTGGAATAAATATTTTTAAATGTAGTATCTGAGGTTCTGACTCCTCAATCTATCCTAGCAATATTGCTTTGTTTTATTGACCTTGCCCTGTTGCTGACCTTTCACTTGTATACACACATGGTGTTGGCAGTCATTATTTTAGGTCCTAGCTTGGGTCTATATAGGTGTAGCACACTAACTTTTCACAGAGTACAAACCCTCCTATCTATTTGGAAGCCTGTCCCACTGCTCTAGAATTCAGCTATAGGCTCTTATGGTTACACAGAGACTTACTAAGGTTCATACTAAGGTTTTTAGAGTGATACAAAGGCTGTGATAATCATGTGGTCCACTTTTCAGTGGTAATAATAATAATTGACATTTGTAACCAGGATATATTTATCCAAGTTGTTTTTGAAAGTAAGTTTTAGTCTTACTAGACATAGTCTCCTTAGGGATAATTCCAAATCCCTACTCCCCACTGAGAGAAAAAAAAACTTCTCCATGTTTTCAATGGTTTCCTAATCAATTGCTGGTTATGACCCCACATTATATTTTGTTCATGTTTAAACTCTAATCCAATGTAATTTAGTACAGCCCTATCCTGTGAAGAATCAAACAGAAGTTGTAGATCTCCACTGAGCCTACTTCTTCTAGACCCATTTGTTTTAGTTTTCCTAACCTTTCCTCCTATGGCAGTTGTCCGATACCAGTTGTTAGTTTGGTTTCCCCGTGTTGTACATGCTCTATTTTCTCTACATCTTTCATCAGATATGGTGACCAAACTATGAACTGTAGTTCAGAATTGGTCTGACAAATCTGCAATATAGGGGCATTGTAACACTTTCACTTGTACTGTGTATTCCCCTTCTGATGCTACTTAAACTAAATTTGCTCTGTTACAGACAACTTATTAATTATTTATTTATTTAGTATCTAGGAAAGTACCTGTGAGCCAAAGGCTCTTTTACAGAGATTCCTCATCATAGCAATCACATATGTACAAATTCAAAATACAGAGGTTACATACACACAATCATCAAATTTTTAGTTTACAGTAAAGCAATGTTATAATCACTAAAAGTATCAAACGAGTAGTACAAAATACTTACAAGAAAATGCTAGAATAGGTTCAATTGGTAAAATTATGCACTTTTGCAGATATAGACAGTTGCTTTGGGGTCAGGGTATCACACAGTAGTATAACCAGGACAAAGCCACCTGGCCCAGTTAAGAAAATAAGGCAGTTAGCAATATAGGATGTTTCGGGAAACACAGTGTGCGTCAGAACTAAAATTAGGTAAGCTATGAAAACACTTATCTAGGTTGCCAGAACATGTTAAAGCATCAGTTCTACTGTCTGAAGTGCTATTAAGAATAGGCAGCAGGAAGGCCCATGTTATCAAGGTGATAATTGACAAGGTAGAGACCCTGAAGCCTATGGGGGGTGACTTACCAGAGAGGGACAGAGAGGTGAGCAGAAGTAAAATGAGGGAGATAGTGAACTAAAGAAAAATGAGGGAGATGGAGAGGCGTCGAGAAATTGGGGGAGGAGATAAAGAGGGGTGGAGAGGGTGGAGGAGGGGCCAAAGAGATGACCATCAGCAGAGAGGGGAGGGAGCGGAGGATGGGAGAGCATGGGAAAAGCCAGGGGCTGAGATGTGGTGGGGGTGGGAGGAAGGGAGAACAAAGGGAAGGAAACAGGGAGGAGGTACACAGGGGAGGGAGAGGAGAGGAGATGAGGGAAATAGTGTCACTGGGACACAGAACAGAGGGGTGGAGGGGAGAAAAGGGGGAAATGAGAGGGAAAGGAGGAGGAGAGGTGGGGTTGAACAGAATGTAGGGAGGGGAAGGGGCAATATTAGAGGGCAAGCAGGAAGGTGGAAGGCTGATAAGAGGAGAGTAGATGACATTGCCTACTGTATTTATAGTTCAGAGTAATAATTATTCTAAGGCCTTTCTCCTCTTTTGTTTCCCGCATTTGCACACCATCACTATAATGCACTCTCTTTTGAATTCTATGTCTTAGATGCATGTACTGAAAATTTCTCTGCATTTAATTTCATCCTGAAGTCTTTAACCCATATATTAATTTTGTCTACATCTTCTTGCAATGGTTTTGATCTTGTTGCCTTTGCACCATTCTATCAAATTCTGTATGTTCAAACAGTCCCACGCAAAAGATTAATAAGCAGATTAGCTAGTCTGGGAGTGGGTCCCAGGGTGGTAGCCTGGGTAAAACATTGGCTGGACAACAGAACACAAAAGGTAATAGTAAACAGAGTCCACTCTGAAGAAAGGGGAGTTACTAGCGGGGTACTGCAGGGTTCAGTACTGGGTCCAATCCTTTTTATTGTCTTTATAAGTGACATTGCAGAGGGACTGGAAGGAAAAGTATGCCTCTTTGCAGATGACACAAAGATCTGCAACAGGGTTGCTACACAAGGAGGTGTGGAAAGGATGAGAAGGGACTTGGCAAGGTTGGAGGAATGGTCAGATGCATGGCAGCTTGGATTCAGTGCAAAGAAGTATAAAAATAATGCAACTGGGAAACAAAAAACCCAGGGGAAGAGTACACAATGGTGGGGTGGGGAAAGGTAGTCACAACAACAAAAATGGAAAGGGACCTGGGAGTAATCATATCAGATGACCTTAAAGTTAGCAAGCAATGTGAGAAAGCAGTAGGGAGGGCTGGGGGGATACTGGGATGTGTAGGCAGAGGCATCACCAGCAGAAAACAGGAAGTTGTTATCCCTCTAAACAGACAGTTGGTGAGACCACTCTGGAGTACTGCATCCAGTTCTGGAGACCCCATCTCCACAAGGACTTAGACAGGATGGAGGCAGTCCAGAGGAGGGCAATTAAAATGGTGCAGGGTCTGCAAGAGAAGCTATATGAGGAGAGACTAAAGGAGCATAATATGTATACCCTTGAGGAAAGGAGGGAGAGGGGGGACATGATAGAAACTTTTACGTACCTCAGTGGAATCAACAATGTCCAAGAGGGTAGCATTTTTCAGAAAAAGAGATGTGCAAGAACAAGGGGACATAATTGGAAGATAAAGGGAGACAGCTCAGGGGTAATGTGAGGAAGTATTTTTTCACAGAGAGGATGGTGGACACATGGAACAGCCTTCCTGAGGAGGTTGTGGGTCTAAAACTGTGGGAGAATTCAAGAATTCATGAGACAGACATAAGGCAATTCTTGTGGGGGGGTAGGAAAAAAATAGGCTGTTGGTTAACTAGGATCTGCAGCTTATCCAGTAGGTAGGGTAATGGGCAGACTAAGTGGGCCTAGCAGTCCTTATCTGCCTTCAAAGTCTATCTTTCTATTTAATTACCCAACTATCTGTGTCAGAATTTAGGTTAATAATAAATAGTTGGAACAAGACTGGGCTGAGTACTGATCCCTATGGCACACGACTTGACCTTTACTGTGAGATGTCCTCCCCCCACTTGCTAACAGACACCTAGCTCACTGTGCTAAGCTAACTTCCAAATTTTGACTTGGTATACCTCCTTCCTTCCTTCCTACCTATCTCTTATGCTCCCTCCCTCCACTTTCTTCCTACTCCCTCAGATCCTCCAGCACTTGCACCCTGCTAGTCCCTCGTCATACCACCCTCCTCAGCCAATCAGGATTCTCCCATTGCTTCCCCAAATACTGGAACTCCCTCACACCTCAAATACGACACTCCACCTCCTCCCACTCCCTTGTCTCTGCCTTAAATAACTTTCTCTCTGCTAGCTGCTCCTGTTACAATCCTCCTTAATTTGTTCCCCTATAAGCCTGCTTCAGCTTCATGCCCACCTCCTTCTTGCAAAACCCTCCCCCTACATCCTCCCCATTACCCCTTCCTTTCCACCTTACTCCCACCCCCATTCCCTCCTCTGTACACCAGCTTACCTTCATTACCCATTTGCTGTTGCTTGGACTAAGCCCCTGGCAGGCTTGTCTGCATCCTGGAGGAGGTCAGAACCTAGGCAAACACCTTCCTCACCTCCTACTCCCACCCCATTCTTTCCTGAAAGGGTTGGGTTCTCAGCCCCTCTTCTCTCCCACCTCCCTCTCTCTTGCTCCTTCTGAAGCCTACTTCCCATTGCTGCCTACTTCCCTCCGGTCATGCTCTACCTCTGCTGCCTACAACCTGCTCCCCTTCTGTTGCGCTCTACCTCTGCCTTGTGCAGGCAGGGTCCACAGCATACTGGAGGGGCCAGGCCCCAGCAGACCCTTTTCTCCCCACTCTTCCTTATTGACATGCTCTAACTCCCACTGCCTGCAACCTGCTTGCCTCCTGTTCATGCTTGACCTCCAACTGGTGCAGGCAGTGTCTCCAGCATTCTGGAGGGGTCATGCCCTGCAGACCCTTCTCCTCCACCCCTTTACTTCCCCTCATCCAAATCCCCCTTTCCAACCCCCCTGCTCTTTGCCTATACAGCCCCCACTCACCCTCCTTTCCCCCACCTTTCCTTCCTAGCCATAGCTATTGGCTAACCCCTAATCTCTAATGCTCTTATAGTCAACCTTACATTTTTGTTACACCTTGAAAATTTTGTTCTATCATTGTCTCTCCTTGCACTCTTGCCCTAGTTCAACCTCCTTGTATGGTATCCAGCCATTTTCTAAGTATAAAGCTATGTCCCACAAAGTGTTCGCCAAAGATATTTGTGCTGTCGTATCTATCTAGTTCAAGACTGTTAGCATTGTATCCATCTAGTTCATACATGTTAGCATTCCTCCTTTTCAGCACTTCTGTATAGTCTGCTCACTTCATTGAATGTAATCAAATTGTATATCTATATTGTGTACCAAATCTCTGTATACTATCCTCATGTTCCCCTACCCCAGGTTGCACCGGGAGATGAGCAACTTGTTGCTCAATGTGCCTTCCTGGTGAAACATTTCAATAAATAAAATAAATAAATAAAAAAATGTGTAACATTTCTCAGTTTTAACTGATACTTGTTTAAATAAACTTGTTGGCCAGGATATTTGAAGATTGTTAGTGATCTCAACCTGGGTTACTGACTCTCTAACATCACTTTGTTGGCCCAAAGCAGGGAGGAACAAATAAATTTCCATATTGGATAGCATGGTTAGCAAGTCACTAACCCATTAGTGATCAGCTCTAAAATATGTCGATGCAGCTTTGCAAAGCAGCTGACAGCACCTTGCATATAGGCGTACTGGTAAAGTAGTAGGATTAGAGAGGTGGTAAGTTGCCATCAATGCCACACTATTTACCCCCTCCCCAAATCAGGTGTTAAGGACTGTGGCTCCTAACCATTGCCCTACCACCCCTAAACACCCAACAGTTATCTCAACACATTTCCCTGGTTGCTAGTAGTCCCCCATCCCCAAACCCCTAGACCATCCATATTTGATACCCTGGAGTCCAGTGGATCCCACTAACACCAGCCATGTAAATTTAATCAATACCCAGGTTTCCAGCAGTCCCCCCACCCCTGAACCCTGGGCCATGTATATTTGATCTATACACTGGTTTTCTGTGGTTCCCCCACCCTGAACCCCCAGCCATGCATTTTTGATTAACACCCTGATGTCCAATAGTTCACCCACAGGTTCAAATCCCTCTCACCTGCCTGACCTCCCCTCCGGTGCTTCCTGTTGGTCTGACCACTCCAACAAGCTAACTCAGCTCCAGTGCTCACACTCCAACCCCCTCGGCAACTGGCACAGACCCTCTATTCTCCTAAATGACCAATATCCAGCCACCAACTGCTGTTTGCAGTAGGCACAGGATTGTGAATTATCAGGTGGTGGCTGACTGTGGAGGTAAGTGTTTGGTTTATGCTGGTTGCCAAGGAGGTGAATTGCTGGGGTTGGGTGGTCTTGTCAAGTGGCTCTTATCAAGAGTGCTCACTAGGGACAGGGTGAGCAGGTTGGGGGGTTTGAACATACAGGGGGTGACCACTGGACACCAGGGTTTTGACAAAATAAGCACAGCCAGGAGTTCAGGGGGGACAGCTGGGCACAAAAGTATTGATTAAATATGCAGAGCTTTGGATTTGGGAGGTGGGGTCAACTTGATCCTAGGGTATCAACTGAACATGCATGTCTTGGGTTCAGGGGCTGAAGCACCACTGGATACCTGGGTTTCTTTCAAATATGCAAGGCCTGGGGTTCTGGGGATCAGAAGCCTTGACCTGTGCAGGTGATTCTTACTGGCACTGTGGGGGGTGACAAATTTCTTTTGTTCCAGGCCTGTAATGAGGTCATAATAAGATGCAAATGTCCCCATAGTACCTTTTATTTTATTTCATTTTTGTTTACCAGGTAAGCACATAAGACAAATAAATGTCTAATTTCAGGTACGACCTGGGAGGTCACAAGGTATGCAGGCATACAATGTTAACAGTAAAAAGACAACAACATATGGATAAAGTAACAGTAAAGAGCATAGCAATTAAGTAAGCAATAACACATAACAGGGTGTGGGTTAGTATGAATAAATGCATGCCGAGGGGTGTAGTGTGGTATGATTACACAGACCGAGTTCCTTACTGTCCCTGGAAATGCATTTATCCAGGCTGTTCCACACCCTCGAGTGTGTCACTGCACTTATAAAATGGGTATATGTTGAGAAACGGTGATATTCTTTAAAAAAATTGTAAAATATATAAAAAAAGTCTAATTTCATTGTAAATAGTCCATCCACTTCCTGTATGTTAATAGTGGAGCTGTACTAATGTTTTGTGTCTCTAGAGGTGTTGTGCTCTGCTACTCTGAGTTTCAGAGAACCACCGTGTCTCTACATTAGGCCATCTGCAAGATCATGATTTTTATTATGGTCTTCCCAGCAGTATGCCACTATCTGCTGTGGCACATTCTGAAAAATTTGTGATGCTCATGCAGTCACTGCAGGCTGGGAGGGAATGTGAGTGCAGTGACTCTGTGTGCTTCTCGGGTCAGTAGGGGGAGCGAGCCATTTGGAAGAGGGAAAGTGGCCGGCCTTTTCTAATAAAAACAACACATTTTAAGGGTTATAAGTCTGTTCTTTTCCAAATTTTAAAGCAAGAAGCTTGCTAGGAAGAAAAATGTGGCAGCAAAATGCTTTGGGATCAGTAGCAGAAGGATATGCCTGACACAGTGGCCAGTGGTCCAGGAACTTGTTTTTAAGTGTGGTATGCTCTAAATAAGAAACATAGCCCTTGACCATTTGAGCCAATCACCCACCTACCTTCCTTCCTTCCTTCCTTCCTTCCTTCCTTCCTTCCTTCTTCTTCCTTCTTTCTTTCTTTCTTTCTTTCTTTCTTTCTTTCTTTCTTTCTTTCTTTCTTTCTTTCTTTCTTTCTTTCTTTCTCTGACTCATTTTATAAAACAATATACACATATGACACAAATGTATCCTTGCTAGTGCTGTCGGGCAGTTTGCCTCTTAAGGCATTAATATGACAGACTTCCACTGGAGCAATTTATATTAGTGAGCCTAACATTCAAATTGCAATTGCAGTCTCCACAGTGCCCTATTTGCTACATACCTCTTGTGTCCAGAAGGGGGCGGGGTTTGCGATTGCAATCTTGTTAGTGCCTGGCTGGTATGCGAACATGCCTTTATTGCTCACAAAGTGTTCACTATACCTATGGTTTGCTCTAGACACTAATTTCTTTATGGAACAAACATTTAGTTGGCACTATTCTGAACCTAAAAATATCCTGGTCACAGTGTTCTATTGTTTAACCAATCCATGTTATTACATTCTTATTAAATTTTAAATGCTTATATGTTTGTACTATACTCCACTGAGGGACCACATCAAAGGCTCTGCTAATGTCTAGAAAGTAAACAGCTGCAAAGATATTTATTTTTAGCTCCTGACTAATTTTATTGTAAACATTTAAAAATTTTGTTATGCATAATTTTCCCTTTTTAGCTATTAGATTTTCCTTTTACATATTAAATGATAATGTGGCTCTTACTTAGTCTTCTAGTACTTTACAGACCACTGATGATAAGGAGAGTGGATGGGATATTTAGATTCCTTTAGGTTTGTTTCCTTTTTTGTGAACTGGTGTCACATTTGCACGCTTCCATTCGTTTGGTACGTATCCATCCAGAATAGATTTGTTAAACATGAATTTCAGAGATCAACAGTTTTCCTCCTTTAGATTGTGAAAATTATCTAGGGAGATTTGTTTTCTTGCAGGTTTTGGGGGCAATTCCATTAGTATAACCCATGTAACCACTAGAAATCCTTCTAAAACCTAGGAGTTACTATTTTGGGGGTTGTCCACATTGCTTATACCAGTTTCTGAGAACAGTGAACAAAAATATTAACTAAATTGCAATGCCATTTGTAATTCATTATCTATTGTTTCATTTCAATTTTTAATGGCCCACTATTTTGTCAGATGTCTTAATAGAATTTATGTAGTTATACAATTCTTTAACTTGCCCCTTTTGAGCTCTTAATCCTACTGTAAGTTGTATTTATGTCTCTTATTTTTCTTTACATATATGTTTATTTACAGATTCTTTGTACATTTCTATATCTGCAGGATGCCTCCTTTGTTTGCTCTACTTTCCATATGTTTTAAGTATACTAGGACATTTTTTTTTCTTTAGAGTTATACTGTGTTTTACAGGGCATATGCTGGACTGTAACCAGATGTATTTGTCATTTAAAGTTTTCCCCAAAAGATTTCCCAAATCCCTGTTTATTTGCCATTTTTCATTTCCAGTCCCTGGATTGTAATGTTAGGTGAAGGGCTGGACAGAAACTGTGAATTCCAAATTTGCAGACATTTTATGAAATTTCAAAAATTTCAAGAAATTTTCCAAAATTATAACTTCAGAAAAATCTGAATCCTCATAATTTGTTTGTTTAATTTTAGTCTTGTTCCATAAGATTTTCTGGCTGAATTGCAGAATGATACCTATGAAATGCAGAATATGAGTGCTGAGGAATTCAATTATGCAGTTTAATACATCAATCTGCAATACATGTAATCATTGTGCAGTCCAGTGATCAGTTCTGTTGAATTTCATTCTGTGATTTAATACATTAATCTGCAATTCATCCATTCAGTCTGCCATTTTTTCTCAGAATTTTGCAAAAGTTGCTGAACTGACTCCAAAATTTAATGGAAGTGAAAGTCTACATTTGCCTGTAATTCCACTGGAAGAATTCTATTTTCATCCAGCACTAGTTTGGTGTACACTTTTGTTATTTGCTTTATTATAGATGAAGATTTGTGTTACTCCTGCTCTTTAGTTTTGAAAGGTTCATAAGTGAACTGAATACTGCTGTGGTTACTCCATAGTAAGTAGTAGCATCTTTATTTATTTAAGCTTATTTTCTGGGGCTCAGCAGTTTTCAAAGCTGTAAGCTAAAACAAAAACACAAATTATAATAAATATATGAAACAGAATACCAAATTAACTTATAAATGTCAGCTAAAACTCTTTAAATATAAAAACAACAACCAGAGTGGGAGGCAACTGGCTTGTCCAAAAAGCCTCCCTGAACATAGTGCTCTTCAGACCTCTCTTAAAGACCTCTACTGAGAAAAGAATCTTGGAAGCATGTTCTGCAGGGCCACGTCAGGCTATCCCATGTGGTGGGAGCATGGGGAAGGGCGTCATCCATAAAGGCAACTCCTTCCCGGTGAAATCTCTCATGGCGATGGGATGATAGGGTGACTGGATGAGGGGGTGGGAAAATTGGGTGACAGGATGTCGCTATATGTACATGCATGGGGGGGAAGCAAGCACGGTGAGTGTGGCTGGGAGGGGGGAGGAGGAGCTGTAGGGAGTGGTGCTGTGGTGGATTGCTGAGCTGCGTTATGGCATCGGGGATTGGCTTGTTGTTGGGGTGGGTGAGGTACCAGGTTTGAGTCTGGGCAATAGTGTGATATTATTGTGCCTGGCCCAAACCTTTATTTTTCCATGCTTTCATCCCCCCAAACATGCACCTCCCCAGAGTTGAGAATCCTTTAGTAAGGGGGTGAGGGGGGAAAAGCTCCCCACATGGGGGGGTGGAGGGGCAAAACCCCCACACAAAAAGCATTAAAATACATGTCCCAGTGCCATTGTCCTATGTGCGAGGAGTATCAGAGTGCCAAAAATATTTTCTGCACTCTGCGCGATAACGGCGATCGTCTTTAGGCTTTTTCCGTTATCACTTAGAACCCCACGTCAGCTACCACAATGGTGTGATCACCCAATAACTTAGGTCTGGCCCTGGGAACTGCCAGGAGGCCTACCTCTGAGAAGTGGAGGAGGTGTAATGTATGATATAGAGTGAGAAGAACTCTCAGATAACCTGGACTGAGTACATATAGGGCTTTATAGGTCTGCAAAGTGACCTTGAAGGAGAACCAACACTTCGCTGGACAGCCAGTACAGGTCACCCAGGACCAGGGTTACATGACTATATCTTGGAAGGCATGTCAGCAATTTGGCCTCTGCATTCTTCACTAGCTGCAGGCACTGTAGGAACCCTCTACTAACCCTAAAATAAAGAGTGTTACAGCAGTAAATTCTGGAAGTTTAAAAAATATGTTCTAGTGATGGCAAATCATCAGGCGATCAAGGGTTTAATACAGGCAATATTCCTGAGATGACAAAAGACACTCCAGACTATGACTGACACCTGAACCTCAAGCATCAGCCTCTCACTGAGAATGACCACCAGAGTTTTCACCTTATCAGAGGCTACCAACCTGGATGTACCAAGCATGTGGCCTAACTCCTCAGTTACCTCTGCACACCCATCTTCTTCAAGGCCAAATCACTAATACTTCCATCTTATCAGGGCTGAGCCTAAGCCAGCTTGATCACATCCAGTCCTGAATCTCATCTGATGATCTCACCATGGGGCAGCATGTATACCACAAAAACATAAGTGAGAGGACAGATTCTTGGGGCCCACTACAGAACAGAGGCCATAAGAGTGAGAACAAATTAACCGTCAATACACTCTGTGTCTTATCTCTGAGCAAGGACTCAACTCAA
This sequence comes from Neoceratodus forsteri, assembly GCA_016271365.2. Taxonomy (NCBI): domain Eukaryota; kingdom Metazoa; phylum Chordata; order Ceratodontiformes; family Ceratodontidae; genus Neoceratodus; species Neoceratodus forsteri. The sequence continues at coordinate 1,432,734,994 of CM028131.1, read as the reverse complement.
ACCAGCTGATGACTGTGCAATGATTTTACTATACTCCCTGAGGTGATACAACAACAGCCTATGGGCCACAGTGTCAAAGTCTGAGGAGAAATCAAGTAGAATAAGAATTAACCATTCTACTCTACCTCTTGCTCTAAGGAGATCATTGTGGACTTGATAAGTGTAATTACTGTACTGTGCCTGTACCTAAATTTAGTCTAAAGAGGCTCATAGATGTCAAGGCCATGATATGAGCCTCAAGCTGCAGTGCCATCCTTTTTCCATAAAGATACTGTTTGATACAGGTTTAAAATTCAGTAAGTGGTCCAGGTCCAAAGATGGTTTCTTCAGAAGGGGCCTCACCAGTGCATCTTTCAATGTGCTTTGAAAGGACCACTCCAAAAGGGAGCACAGGACTATGTCAGTGAACACTGGACCCAAAAACCTCCCACAACTCACTGAAAGGTGTGTTTGTTCTGGGTCCAGTTCACAAAATATGGGCCTCAGCTCAGAGATTATGCTACAGACTTCTTTCACCAACATTGATCTGAACTCTCCCCAGACTGGAGGAGTGCTCCTGCTCACATCTAACTCAGCAATATGAGGCCATGACTGCCTGGTTGTGGCAATCCCAGACTGGACAAAAGACACCCTGTCAGAAAAGAACTGAGTGAATGCTTCACACTTGGCAAATGAATTAGCTGTTAGCAGATGTAGTCAGGCAGGATAGAGTAGCTTGTCCACAGTCAGGAAGAGCTGAGCTGGTCTGTTCCTCCCTAGAGTAATCTCTCTGGACAGAAATGCTGCCTTCTAGGTAAGAGTTCCATTACTTTTTTTTCAGGGGGTGCAAGCTGCCTTGTGGCTCAGCCCCTGCCAGCCCTCTGCCCCCTCCTTGCACTCTGGGACTTGCCCTCTGGGACCCTGATATCTCCTGGATTACCCCTCCAGGGCGGAGTCCACTGGACATAGCAGACAATGGGATAGGTCAGAATCCCCTTGGAGGTGCCACAGTGCATGATTGGAGCCAGAGTGAGTGGGTGTCATAGGTGGCGGCTACAATTTTTTCCTGTTTGTTTACCCCTCTGGGGACAGGGACATGCAATATCATCCTGCATCTGTCCTACCCCTCACAGTAATGGCACCTGTACAGGGGGTGCCTCCAGCATCTGCCAGGAGTCCACATTGTACCAGACACTCTAACCCCTTCCTCTCTGGAGAAGGAGAACACTCCCAAGGATGCTCAATCCTTCTCCCCTGGCTGGCCTGCCAATGTTCCCAGGTCCGTCCCTGAACCTGGACTGTCAGCATCACAGTCGGGTATCCTGCCTCTGTGCTGGTGGACCAGATAATAGTTCCATTACTTGGTAGTGGTCTATATAATAATCCATTCCTGGGATTATGTCCAAGATGTTTTCACCCTTTTTTTGGAGTTTTCACAAATTGTTTTGAACTAACATCCTCACACATAGGTACTATTTCTCAAATAATTTGTTTTGGAATGCCTATTTTTCCTAGTTAATATCCAGAAGATTTAAATCCCAATGAGCAATACCTCATATTTCCTTCCCATCTATATTAGTTTGTCTATTAATTTGGTATCTCAGTCTATGTTAGAATCCAATGGTCCATAGAACATTCCAATGGCGATTTGTTTTCCTCCACAGTCTCTGCTTTAATATGGACACTTTCTAATTTTGTGGTTTGCAGGGCTGAGTGAAATTTGCAAATTTTGTTTTCATGGAATTTTTGTGTAATTCTGTGAATTTTGTAAAATTTGCAGAATTATCTGATATTCTTTACTTGCTCATTACTCAGTCAGTCATACAGCTAGAGACCTGATGTTTGGCATGCATACTATTTGGAAAAGACCCTAAAGGGATGCTAAGCTTTTTGTATTTGGATGAGAAGAGTAGCTCTTATAAAGACTCAAATTCTGACAAGTTATTATTTTTGTGAAAATATTTGAAAATATTTCTCTGCCTACAACTTATCCACCTTCAGAGGGTAGAGCTAGAGAATTGAAAATGTGCATGCAAATTTTAGTGGAAGAGCCTCAGAAATGGCTAAATAGGGTGCCAGTTGGTTAAGTAAATTGTAGCTTACAGGAGTTCATATTGTCACACTTTATTTGTAAAATTGTGCAGAAATTATTCCTACCTAGTGACAAGGAGGACTGAGGTCCTGGATGCCTTACATTCAACTATTCTAGTGACCCAAGTTTAAGAACAGATGAGGGTCTCTTGGGGGCCATCTAGGGGAAAGGATTGATCATCCATTGCTGCTTATCTTCCTTCATGGAGGGTGACAGTTCATATCCTAGCTTAGTTGCTGCCTTGTTTAGATAGCACAGCAGTGGTTACATACCTAGCTTACTGGGAGAAGGTGCAGAGGAATGCTACATCTTAATGCAGTTCATCAAGGGACATGATGATTTGAAAGGTATTCAAAAAAAGATCTCTTAGATTGATTTTAGGAAAGAAGGTGGGGTATGATGAGGCTATGAAGGAGTGTAAAATTGAGTATTTGTATGAAAGAAGAGAAAAAATTTGTAAACATATGTTTTTACAGATATGCAATGAAAACCATAAGATGAATAAACATTTCCCTCCCATTGGATTGTCAAGTTATAATTTAAGTCATTGGATAAAGAAGGAATAGGCCAAAAAAATAAGGACAAGGGCATATGAGAGATCTTTTCTTATATGTTATATCAGTATTATATCCCTTCCATTCCTTCTTTTAAAACTAGTCATAGATTTATTGTGGCATCAAACAATCTTCTTGTAATAAGGCATAAAAAAATAAATAACACATAAGTACTCCGGTAGTGGCAGTATGGCGAATTGGTGTTTTTAATATATATATATATTTGCACTAAAATGTTTTCTTGTTTTTATTGGACACTAAATGTGTTAGTTATATGATTTTTGAAATATTTTTATGGTTAACATTTTAATATATATATATTTTTGTATACTGTATTCAACTTACCTTCATGATGTGTAGCAATAGTGTGTTTAAATGAACTAAACTAAGCTAAACATGTGCACACCATAGCACACATTCCAGCTTGGATCCAGGAGAAAATGAAAGAAAGAAACACTGCCACAGACAGAATGATGCTGGCATACACTGAAGGCCCCACACCACCTTCTGAGGCACCCCTTACTCATGGTGGTATGAAGCAGCAGGGAGGACAAGTCCTGAGTTTAGAGGGTGACAGGGGTGGGGGTCACCAAGCAGGGGTTTGGTTGGGTAGAGGGAGATAAAAAAGTGACATTTTCAAAATATTTGGATGTTCATAGCACCACTACAGTTGGCATGCACACCCAATATGAAATAGGCTCTGGAATTCAATAAGCATGCAATAATACATGATGAGGTGTGGGTTACCTCATGATAAGAGCACACCCAGGTGCATTATAGGGCACAAGTAACTTGTGCCAAGTGATTTATGCTCTGGCGTGCTTTTTATCAGGAGATAACCCACATGAAAAAGTGTGCACCTATAAAAATATTTAAATGAATTCACTGACCTATGCAGCCAGTATAGTGTTATGCTTGTGTAACTGTGTTAGTTTTGGTTGTGGCCATTCGTACTCTCTATTCCAGAGGAATTACCCTGTAGGGGCATGAAGCAAGGAACTCTAGGAGAGAGTTCTGCCCCTAGAGGTGCCATGGGATGGTTCCCATGGCTAAAGGTACCTTAGGAATCCCCCTAAGGAGAGAGCACTGCCACTGGAGGAGGAGGGGAGGATGGTGGGGCAAAGACAAAATGCTTCACAGTGAGACTGAGAGGAACTGCTCATATAGCTCAGGAAGTGGGAGTGGCTGGCTGCTTGGCCACTGAATTACAGGCAAGCCTTTCAATTATTGTAAGAAAAAAAGAAGAAAAAAATGTTTATTATATATATATATATATATATATAATATGAAAAAAGGTTTTAATAGGGAAAAGAGTGAAAAATAGTCATAATTCATAAGTGTTTCAGCCTCCCACCACCACCACAACCAATGGCAGACATAGGCTATTTTATTTCATATTAGTTTCTTTTTTTTTCTTAAATTCATACTGTATTATCTGGTTTTTGGAAATCTGAGAGCATCATATGTTGTATGCATGCCACCCAGCTTTTTAGGGAGCGAGCCTGCCGTTCAGTGGATCAGAAATGGAGGACGTTACTGGATCCATACCAAAATTTAAAACAGGCTGATTGGGCTTTGCTCCATTCATTGCTATCATCTAGGAGAGGTCAGAGTTTTCAGAAACAGTTTTATTTTTCCCACATACTGTATTTTACTTTTGTTTAGGATTTATGTTGTAGCCCTCTTGTTTGTGACTGAGTGAGCCTGTCCCTTAGTGGCCCCTGTACTGTGCAGTTTTCATTTTTTTTTTAACTGGCGGGCTTATGCTGTGTGGTGCCATTACTGGAAGGGGATTTTTAGTTTATTTTACACAAATGGGGAGAGGAGGGTGAGAAGGCTAAAGAATGGCTTACATATTGAAAACAGAACAGAGGCTCTGGATTTTTGTACTGGTCACTCATTCCTGAACAGTTCCTGGATGTGGTTTGAAATATTGTTATGTTAGGCAGAGATGGGCAGTGATTGGAAGATTTGTACATAAAGGTATGAAGTGCAAAATGTTTGCAGTGCTGTGTGGGGAGGGTGGGGGTGTCCTGAAAATATTTTGTGATGTTTGTTGCTGGCACTGATATCTCAACAGCTGTGGTTCCATGGCATGCTGGCTGACAATCTGCACAGTGAGAGCAGTGGCACATATTCATTTCTCCTGCGCTGCATTTGCTTGGCACAATTAGTTCCGGTTAGCAAGATACATCCTGATAAGGACATGGCTGAAAATGGCTTTAAGCCTGTCAGAATTCTTAATTTCCTTAACACTTATTATAAAGCTGGATAACCATAGTTTAATAGGTTAAAGTTTACAGTGGAAATTTCTGAAATTACTAACTGGCAAAATTTGCTCAAAAAGGCATGGTGATGCCACTATTATTCCACTTGCAGAGTTAACTTTCATAAAGCATTTGTCACCACTGAATCCATTTGCTGGGCTAAGCTGTTTGCACTATGCTAGTTGTTTTCTGGATGACTATAATGTTCCCCCTGATTTTTTTCTCTGAGCTTGGTCAGTTGGAGTCTGTGAACCTGTATGTCATAGAAACATAAACTTTGATGGCAGATAAGGACCGCTTGACCCACCTAGTGTGCCCATTTCCCTACCTACAGGATAAGCTGCAGATCCTAGTTAACCAGCAGCCTATTTCTTCTTACCCCCCCACAAGAATTGCCTTATTGATGTCCCATTATCCCAATGATTTCCTACTTGTTTTTTACAGACAAGTTCTATTTAAAAGAACATCACATATTCCTTTTCCACTAGAACCTATCCTTTTGGAATAGCCAGAATTTTTCTTTCTTGGTTTCCAAGATGTTTTCTTCTCCCACCATGTCTCTGTGAGTTCCTCTGTATTTGTAACATCTAAGTGTATTTAGTGCTCAAACCAGTCAATTTGGGGGGGGGGGGCAAAGTTCTCATACAGTATGTCTGGATTTCAAGTGAGAATTGTCCCTATATGCTTTCTTGCTCCAGCTGATGGTCTACTATTCTTTTGCTACTTAGCCCAGGTGCCAGTTTCTTGGTGAACCTATGCATTTAATTCCTGTCACTGGTGACCCCTGCACTAGCTACCTCCCCTATCTTATAGTTCAAATCCCACTGACCTTCCTTTCTATTGAAATGATCATACCCCCTTCTTCTCTGCAGAACATCAGTCCATCTTGGGTTGACTATTGATTACATTCATTTAACTTGCACTGCAGGCAGGCAAATTACCTTTCCTGCACTAGCAATGCATCATGGTCCTGCAATGCCTCTTCAACACCCCTGAAACAGTAATGCCCAGCATCATGCTCTATCTTGACTGGTATCAGATCAATTTAGTGATGGGATAATGTTGCAAGCAAAAACACGCATGAAAAACAGCATGCTACAAAACAGTTATAGGGCACAAAATAGTGCAGGGAAAAGATGGTGAAGAGAGTGGTAGCATTGTTCACTGGGACACAGGGATGCAGAGGATAAAAACTCTGCATGGTGGAGGTCACCTGAGCAGCTGCTGTGACTCAGAAGACTGCGCCATAGGCAATGGAGGGCAGCAGAGCATCTGTAGACTGGGGTTTGATTCCCAGTCCTGGATTGCTTGTAGTTATTTTTTGTATTGTTAGGTTTTGTCTCCCCACCGACTTACCCTCTGTAATTCTCTCCATCACCGAGTTGCCTCCCCCCAGAAGAAGTTATATAAATGGGGGTGGGTTATGGGGATGCAGCAGATTGAAGTGCTATAGTTTCACAGTGATAGCGCTTCACTGTTTTCACTGAGCACTAGTTTTGTGAGTTGTTTTGTCTGCACGGTAGTTGATGATGCTGTTTTTGTATGTGGGGTTTTGACCCCGTGCCATCATCATTAAAGATAACAAGACACTTCTGTTACAATGGCCATAGTCTCAACTAGTCATAATGCTTGGCAGCAGTGGGTGCCACTGTTTTCAAATGCTAAAAATTGTTATCTACAGAGCTGGTTAAAGAGAAAGTAGATGCATTGTACAGAAAAAATTTTTACATATGCATGTGTTTCCACAAGTCATTTAGTCAGCAAGATCTAGTGGTTTTTGGCATATTGCAGGAAGACAAGCTAGTGCACAGTGATACCTATGTCTATTCTAGATGGTTCTTCACTCAAGATACTGACCTGCCATTTGGCACCACTATACTTTTACTATGAAGCCTCCTATGATGCTACCTTGTTGTCACTCTACCAAGCCTTTTCCTTCCCCTACAAGGGCAGCTCAAGCATATGGCTGACAAAACACATGGAAATTTATTTATTTATTTAAGCGTTTTACCAGGAAAGCATACTGAGCAGTGTAGTGCTTGATTCCAGATGCGTCCTGGGGGGAGGGGGATTTAGGGTAGACAGTATACAGAGCAACATACAAATAAATGCCGAAGTGCAATGCAAGGTCAAGAGAAACACATTGTACAAGATACACTGCCTCTTGGCAGGGGAATAAACTTGTCCAGCTAGGGCACACAATGAGGCTTAAGTGCAGCAGAATCACATTGTAACATGTAGCTAACAAACACACATGCAATCGTGTATTTAAACCATTGGAAATACCTTGAGGGGCTAGCTGCACAAGCAGGTGGTGGCAAAATGCTGTTTGAGGAGGAGGTTGAGCTGCAGAGAGGGGGAAGAGTGTCTAATCACTGCTGGGAGGGTGTTCCACATGTAAGGCATTTGGTACTTGAATGCATGTTGACCGTTGGAGGAGGACATGCGTGGGAGGGTGAGGATCCTAGAGTCGAGATTATGTAGGGTGTAGCATGAAGGGGTTTGGGCAGCTAGGGTATTAGCAAGGTACGGGGGAGGGACTGGGACCAGTATTTTGCTGTTATTCTTGCACAATGTGCCATTCTCCAGTCCTGTAAGGAAGGAAGGTCTAAGGATTTGTAGAGATCACAATGGTGAGTTGTGGGCAGACGGTCCATGGCAAAATGGCAGAAGGAATGGAAGAGAGGGTCTAGCCTGGCGAGGGTGGATTTGGGGGCTGAGCTATAAACTATGTCACCATAATCAAGTAGTGGGAGTATCATTTTCTGAACAATTTCTTTTCGGGTTGGCAAGGGAAGGCAGCCTCTGTTCCGGTAAAGGGCTGCCAGTTTTGGGTGCAGTTTTTTGTGTATAGAGTCAATGTGGGCTGAGAAGTCTAGGTGCTGGTCGAGCCAGACCCCGAGGTATCTGAATGAGGTGCAGGTCTCCAAGAGGGTCCCATCTAAGGTATGGAAGGCAGGGGATAAGTGGGCCTGGGAGAGCCTTTGCCTGGTCCCGAAGGTTAGAGAGACAGTTTTCTTTAGGGTTGAGAGATAGTTGGTGAGAGTGGAACCAGAGTTGGATTGCATTAAAATCCTCCTGGAGTTTGGATGACACTACGGCGGGGGAGGGACCTGTAGTGTATATTACGGTGTCAACAGCATACATGTGAATGGACGAAAGGGGGCACACAGAGGGCAGGTCATTTAAAAAGATAGAGAAGAGTATCGGGCCAAGGACCGAGCCTTGTGGCACACCTACTGTGACAGGTAGCAGATGAGAGGTGAGTGCACCAATTCTAACTGCTTGTTGCCTCCCTTCTAGGTAAGAGTGGAACCAGCTGGTGGCCTCCCCCAAGAGGCCTGCTAGGGTGAGTTTAGATAACAGGAGTGAATGGGAGACCATGTCAAAGGCTTTAGCTAGGTCAGTGAAGATGGCAGAGGTGACTTGCCCATTATCCATGCCAGTGAGGATGTCGTTTTTTAACCTGAGCAAGGAGGTGATTGTGGAGTGTGATTTCCTGAAACCAGCCTGATAGGGTGAGAGAGATGAGGAGTTGCAAGGAAGGTGGACAATTGGGAGAGAACAAGTTTTTCCTGGACTTTGGCTGGAATTGGGAGGAGGGAGATAGGGCGGTAACTGCCCGGTGAGGAGGGGTCACCGCCTTTAGGGAGAGGGATGACTGTGGCATGTTTCCAGGCAGCCAGGATCTTGGAAAGAGAGAAGGAGAGGTTATAGAGGGAGGCCAGTGGGTTGGCGATGGCAGGGGCAGATAGGTATAGCTTCTTAGAGTCAAAGCCGGATGGGGCATTTGCCTTTGTTAGGGCTGAGTGTGCGTAGGGCATCTAGTACTTCAGCTGTGGTGACCAGGCAAAATGAGAAGTGGTGGGATCTGGGTGGGGGTTGAGAGGGTGGATGTGGTATCATAGGTGGTGCGTGGTTGTGGAGAGAAGGGAGGAGGCACAGTTAGTAAAGAATGAGTAGAAAGCAGAGGCCACCTCACCATAGTCCGTTACCAAGCAGCCATTTACCTTTAATGCAGGGGTGGGTGGCTGAGATGGGGAGAGAGCAGAGATTTCAAGGACTTCCAGAATTTTGCTGGATGGTTGTGGTTTGTGTTGAAAGAGGCCTTAAAGTAGTTTGCTTTTGCCTGGCAAATTAACCTGGTGTTTTTTTGCATTGCGGAGTGTGCAGTAGTGTTGGAGGGCTGCCTGTGACCCAGATGCCATATAAGATTTCCAGGCCATGTCCCTGGCATGAAGTTGGTCAATAATATGGGCATTTACCCATGGTAGGTGGGCGCCCCTAATGTGGGCTCTTCTGAGAGGGGCGTAGTAGTCCCAGATGGCGAGAAAATTTGATCTGAAAAATTCCAGGGCCAAGTCAATGGAGGAAGCATGTTGGATAAATGACCAATTAGTGATAGATAGGACACTTAGCAGTGCAGCAAGGTCGAGTGATTTGTAAGCCCTAGTGGGCAGTATTCGAGGGGGTGGTGCCTGGGGTTTGAAAATTTTCCGTACTATGTATGTCATGTGGTGGTCACTGAGGGAGTCGGGCAGGGTACCAGCTTGTAGCACCCTATGGGGATGTGTGGTGAGGGCCCAGTCGAGGAGGGAGTGGTTAAGAGATTTATGGTTTAAGCAAGTGGGTTTGGTGATATGTTGGGAGAGGTTAAGTGCATTCACCTGGTTTTTGAGCTTAGAATTAGTTTTCGATAGCCAACTGATGTTGAAGTCCCCAAGCATGTATAGTTCGCCCCCATGGTGAGTGTTTTAAGGGTGCCTAGATGTTCAATGATGGTGTTCAGAGGGGTGTCTGGGGAGTAGTAGGGCCCTCCTATATATAAGGGGATGGAATGAGGGAGTGAAAGTCTGAGTAGGAGGGAGTATATGGGGTGCATTGGGTTTGGGAGTTGGACTAGTGCCAATTGTAGCTTGGAAGAGATGAACATGGCAATGCCCCCACCCTTCTTTTTGTCCGGACGGTCATGACAAGTGAGGGAATAGCCAGGGATTGCTACTTTGGCATCCAAGTTATGGGGTTTCAGCCAAGGATATGGCTTCAACAAAAGTACACAGATTTCTACAATTTTCACATAATCTCATGAAATTTAACTTTAATTACTGATCTTATTTTGCAGTCTTTGACTACTTGTGACTAGTTGAGCCTTTGAGCAAGACATTAGAGAATTGACATACAAATAGCCTTATTTTTAGGGTCAAGAAAGTTAACAGATTTGGTGATATTCCATTCTCTGATTTTAAATTTGCAGAGGCTTAAAATTCTGCTGTTTACTTACTCATACTTGTGACATATAATTTTAACATTTCTGAAAGTTTGGAGGCTTATAACTCAGACACCTTTAAATGTAGAGCTCTGGAACTTACTGTAGCACACTTCTGCAAGGGATTGATAAATTAATTGCACCAAATATGGTGTAATTTGGGTAAATACTTTGTAAATGAGGTGAACATAAAATAAATAATGTTTTGGTAACATTTTTGCAAAAATTTCACAAACATTTGTGGCAATGAAATCATGATATTGTTGGAATTCCACCAGGAAAAGATAAAGTTCACCTAGATGTGGTGGTTTGTAATTTTAGTTTGTTAATAATTTCAAGCTACTGATGTTCTCTGACACATTTAGTGCCACAACCACCTTCTTTCTTATTTAATCTGTCTTTCCTACATATCTTATATTCTTCTATTGTTTCGTTGCATTTCTCAATTATGGTTCACCAAGTTTCTGTGCTTGCTAATAAGTCAGGTTTTTCTGTATACACAACAATGTCCAACACTGCTTTTTTTGTTGTTGTTGTTTACACTATGGGCATTTAATAGGGTACTTGTGCACTGTCTCCTTCTAGTTCTTCTGGTTGAACTATTTCATTTTCTTGTAAAGGTTTCCTTCCTTTTTGTTTCAATCACTTACTGAGGATGCTAGACCATACGGTGTCCTGAATCTCTATGTGTATACCCCTAAAATTCATTTCCATGATTCCTAATTGCCCAATTATATTTTCCAATAACCTGACTCCTTTTCTACTCACATGTAACCATCACTAGTATATATGTGGTATCTATTATTAAAGATGATTCAGTGGTTTAGAAAGTATAGGTTTTCAGCTTTAGCCCATTGTATTATTCAGCTGTTTGTTGCCTTTGTAGCATTTTGTTTCATTCTGTTAGAACTAAGGAAAGGCTGAATTTCAGATATTATAATCTGACACTGGATTTAATTGACAACATGAACTTACTGGTTGGGAGCAGGAAGGGAGGGATCACCAAGACACGTATGACTTGCCATCCTTGAAGAAAAAGAGTAGCTCTCACTCTCCCCCTAGCTGCTGGAGGTCTGCCTTAAAAAGGAAGAAGACTACCAAGGCACATAAACTATTGACTTGGAGGAAGGAGGTAGGGAGAGAGAATAAAAGAAGAAGGAAAACAAAATAGTAGGTAGCTCTAAAGAGGGTTTGGCAAATAGTGCTTCTGGGAGAGTTAACCTGTAGGTTGACTATTGGAGTGGGTGAACTTTTAGGGGTAGGCAGCGCTAGAGGGTGTGTGTGTAAATAGTGCTTCTGGGAGTTGTTAGCCTGTAAGTTAAATATTGTATTAGACAACTTTTTAGGAGTAGGTTAACTATGAGATGAGGTAAATTGTTAGGATGTGGTGGGTAAGGTCTAGATATAGGGAGTAATTATGATGTGAGTGTGCAGTGCAGGGGTTGTCGAGCAGCAGTCTTCAGGGAGACTTTATGAAAACGGAGGTGCTGCCCATCTACAGGCACCTCTCTGGGCTGAGGGAGGAGGCTGCCAGACTCAAGGCTGAGATGGCTTGGGATAGGAGGACCTATTCCCCCACTCAGGGACCACCGAGACCCACCTCCACTTCCTCAAAGGGTGCCAGGTATGAGAAGAAGTTGGACAATGGTGAGCTCTGGGAGGGTTAGTGTGGAATGTAGGCACATCCAAATCCCATACCACTATGGAACTCCTATGCCACATTGGCAGGGTGGGAATGCCCCATAGATGCACCTGAGGTAGTGACTGGGATGGATGTGGAGGTCCTCCATGGTGGAGACCCCAAAGGAGGTGTCAGAGAACCCCAGAGGAGGAGGAAGTGAATTCTGGTAGGGAACTTGATAGTTAGTGGGATACACCTGTGGATGGGTAGAGATGAGGAGAGGGTGGTAAGGTTCCTTCATGGTGCCACAGATCATAAGGATCTCCAGGAGGGCAGGGAGGGACAGCTAGATGTCATTTTCCACTAGGGGACAAATGACCTGGCTGGGGAGAGGACAGATGCAGTTCAGGAAGAGTTCTGGAAACTGGGGGGTGGTCTTAGGCAAGTAGCACAATCTGTTACTTTCTTGGAGGTACTACCTGTTCATGACATGGGGGATGACAGAAGGCACCACACCAGCAACTTCAACTTATGGTTGAGAAAGTGGTGCAGAGAAGAGTTCAGGAATTTGAGGACTGGGGTTCCACCTGGAGGGATAGTGACCTGTACAGGGGCAACAGCCTACATCCCTCCTGGAGAGGAACCAAGATCGTTAATCACCAGCCTAAATGCTACATTAGTAAGCATTTAAACTAACCAAGTGGGGAGGTGGAATAAGGCAGGAAGACACAGTCTGTCCTCCCTCACATGCTTACAGGGTCAGCAAAGGGAATCCCAAGGGTGGGAAGTCCCACAGGGAACAAACATAAATAAGAAACCAGGAGGAAGAGGTAAGGGGAAAGAGCAAAGATGTTAATTGGGTAAAAGGAAGGGGCAAAAGGGTAAGAAGGGAGATAGCAATATAAAATGGAGAGCCATGTGTGCAAATGCTCAAAGTCAGAGCAACAAGATGGCAGACTTAGAGGCCACTATGGCAGCAGGAGACCTGGACATAGTAGCTATTATAGAGACTTGGTGCAATGAAAACCAGGACTGTGAGGTAGCCATATCAGGATATACAGTATTCAGGAGGGACAGGGTAGGGAAAAAAAGGGAGGGGTGGCTCTTTATGTGAGAAAGAACACAGAGGCCACAGAACTATAAGGGAGACAGAGTAAAGCATCGGTACTGTGGGTCACCCTGTAGATAGGGAAGGGGGCCGCTAGTGGAATAAGGGTGATCTACTGACCTCCAGCACATGGAGAGGATGGAGACAAGGATATGACAGATGAAATACAAGGGATGGCTAACAAGGACAAGATGCCACTAGTGGGGACTTCAATCTATGAGATGTGGATTGGAGCCTACCTGCTGCAGCGTCAGTTAGAAGTAGGGAAATCTTAGACTCCCTACAGGGGGCGTCCCTCAGGTAACTAATTAAAGAACCCACTCATGTGGGGGCATTACTGGACCTGGTACTGTCAAACAGGGACAGTGTCACTGACATCACAGTAGAAGTCACCTAGAGGCAAGGGATCATCATACGGTGTGGTTCAGCATAAGGACAGGGCCAGAACCAAGCCACAGTAAAACAAGGGTCCTAGATTTCAGGAGGGCTGATTTCAAGAAAATGGGGGAGTGCCTTAGGGGAAGCCCTAGCAGACATAGGGAATAAGGGTGGGATAGAGGAAGAGTGGACAAGAATGAAGGAGGCCATTGAGAAGGTAAAACACCTCTGTGTCAAGAAGGTTACTAACAGCAAGAGAACAAAGAGTCTGCTATGGTTCTCCAAGGAAGTAGCAGAGAAGGTAAAGGAAAACAAGCAGGCATTCAAAATGTACAAGGCAACACAGAAGGAAGAGTATTGGGAGAGTTATAAGAGAAACAAATGGAGGCAGGGAAGGCAGTTAGGGGAGATAAAGCACCGATGAAAACACTGCCACATCAGCAATAATGGGGGATAATCCTTACAGAAATAATTATATTAAATGTTTTCATACTGCACACATAAAACTACCCAAGTGATATGTGTGCTGCAAATATGATTTTAATGTTAAATTGAAACTGACTGTATGCATATGGCATGCATGCACAAAGCAAGTGTGGAAACCATGATTTTTATGTTAAATTGGGAAAGACTGCATGCATGTGGCATGTGTGCAAAAAGCAAGTGGTCACTGCACATGTAAAAGTTAAGTGACTTACTCAGAATCATACTACACAAGTGGGGGTTGATGAGATTCAAACCCAGGTCTTTATACTTCCAAGTCTCGTGATTTGCAGTTCAGTGCCTTTAACCAGTAAGCGGTACTATCTGTGCACATATGACTCACTTATACTTCAATACATACTGTATCTGATTACATCTGCACTCATGTGGCATGCTTGTAGCCACTGTTAAGCTTTTCAGTTTTCTTCTCTTACTTATCTCAGTTTCACAGTTGAACTGTAGCACACATTCCAATGGAAACACATGTGTTTTTTCCCACCACCAGTGCACAAACTTACCCACAAAATTACTTAATTACTTTTGTCTGGCCTGTACTGCTACTATTTTCTCTCCATAGTTTTGAATGCTTCCACACAAACAGACTTTAATATGCAAACACAAAAGTAACAATAACTTGACACCCACCACATGTCCAATCCCTCCCCCCATGCACACATACTGTAGTGGGTATAGCCATGCTGTTACAGACAACCCACCAAGTATAGACAGAAGTAAAAAGTCTCTTACTTGAGTACTAGGGAGCTAGTGGCAGGAGTCTTTAAGAGATAATGTCCATGGATCAGAATGCTGGGGCGTACCCCCCTTGAAATGAATGGAGTTATTTTTTGCTATTTTTTTATGCATTATGATGGTGAGTTGGAGAATAATGAAGGTCACTGTTCTACTAACAAGGCCTTTGTTAGTCAAGCAGTGGCCTTCATTAATCTCCAACTCTCCATCAATAATGCATAAAACAGTACTAAAAAAATACTCCCATTCATTTCAGTGGTGCACAGCCCTGCAGTCTCCTTTGTCATAATGTACCTCAGTGTGGGGATGTGAAGGTCAGCTTCACTAGGTGGGGCATAAACCTGACTATAGTGGGGCTTTACTAGTCTGCGCGCACACCACAACACTCAACTGTCTGTGAATGCAAGTGACAGTTCTAGAATGTCTATAACATCTCTAAAAGGTACAGCTTATTTCTTTTGACTGAAAAGTGATATGCAAATCAGGAAAAATTCCAATGTATAAGATTCATCTGTATATACCCTGGAGCAGTGCATTAGATTTGGGCTTAAACCCACTTAAACCCGCCCAGTTACTAACCAGTTTTTTTCCAGGCTGAAGTCCTGCCCCCCAAAAAAAAAAAACGTTGTCCTGATTTTTCTCCCCAACTCCATTCCATTCAATATTCATTCCCAATGGGTCATGAATCCACCCAAGGGCAAAGAAACATGAACAACACATCAATATTTCAATCCTTCCTCCTTCCCCAATCCATCTGTAAAAAAAATTGTTTATGTTCGCTTTCCCAGCCATATGGCCAGAACCTGCAGCCTGGCACAGTGTGCCACCAGCCCAGTTTTCAGTCCACTCCCCCACTCCTTCTGCCAGAAGCTGGATGCTAGAACCAACCATCACAGGTCCCCAACGTGGTCCACAACCAAGTCACCTCACCAACCAAACCCACCCAATGTGGATTGCTTGCTTCTTGCTTGGTTGCTGCTGTGGCTGCTGCTGAACTGAAAGGATCAAGGCCTATGAAGGCCACCCACATCACTGTCACCACTGCTGCTAAGCCTAGCTTGCTACCATGTGGGTTTGTGCTGTTTTTTTTTTTTTTTTTGCAAGGGGAGCCTAATAGAGTAAATAGGTAGCCTAGTCATTGGTTAACTTCTAGCTTATCCTCTGCCCCTTCAGCCACCAGGGGAGATGGAGACTCACTAAGAGTAGACCAAAAAAAATATGCTGCCACAACACTGCTATTGAGAGTTCAGTGCTCACCGACTCCTCCAAGCTGTACTGTGCAGTCTGTCTATTCTGTGGTGGGAAAGACAGTGTCACACTTGCAAGAGTCATGTGCTCTTTCTTGGCTGGAGCTCCTCCACATCACATGTGATTGTGCTGCCGCTAATGGGTGGAGAGAGTGGACAACACAATACAGACAAAGTCAAGTCTAGAGAGTACCTGCAGCATGAGCACACAAAGTCCAGGTAGGCACTTATTGTACAAAAGATTAAATCCAAATTTATCGTCATTATTGCCACACCATAAGAACAACCTAGGCACAAATATGGGGGAGGGGCAATTGCCTTCTCTGCCCTACCTAAATGTCACCCCTGCTTAATTGTAGAAATTCATTCTCAGGTGCGAATGCAATGGTTTTCATTGTTTTCTGAGGTACTGTATCTCCGTGTTTCATGATGTGTCCTGATCATTATGTGGGCTAGTGTTACTCATTGTCCCTCATTTTGAGTGTCCATGTCCCTCATTTTCCATGGCAAAATGTGAGGTATGGTGCATGCTTCCAAGATCTTACTCAGCACAAAGAGTGCTAAGCATGGCCATAGTGTATGTGCTCAATACAGAATGACAAAGGGAAAGTAAGTAAGATGAAACAGTCAATGAGAAACACATTTGTAACACTAAATATGCATACAGGATTTGTATGGTTCAAAACAAAAAGGATAGGCTTCACAACACAAAGGCCCCTCTTCATACATCTGGAATGGGGATGCTGCCTGGCTATATCCTAGGCATTTAATGCAGTAAGCAAACAATACTTCACAAAATAATGGTAATTTAATGACAAAAATCAAAAGCCATTAAGCAACTTGAAAAAGGATCAGAATTAAAAAGTTTACCTAATTTTTATGGGAATACAAATAAAAATGTACTTTAATGACTCTAATTGCTATCAGTAGTATAAAAAATAGAAACTGATGTGTTTTTTAGATTATATTTGTACCAGCTTAGCTGTTGCACACATGGCATGCATGCATCATGTGAACCTGATGTGATGTTTAAATGATGTTCACACCAGCTTAATTGCTGCATTCATGTCAAGCATGCAACATGAGAACCTGATGTAATTTTTAGAAAATGTTCACACCAGCTTATTTGCTGCACACATGTCAAGCTTGCAGCATGCATACCTGATTTGCTTTTTAGACCTGGTTCTCTTAGGTTCAATTTGTGTACCTGAACCACATGCAAACATTGCACAATTAAGCATGTGGCATGCATTCTGTATGTACACAACACTCCCATATTTTTATAAGGGAAAACTTTCTTGAGGTACATAAGCGAAAAGAAGAAAAGCAAGGCAGGGATAGTAAGACCAAAAGGTGGTGACGGTGGAAAAGAACCAGAAAAAAGCTGACATACTGAATAAGTACTTTTGTTCGGTATTCACAAAGGAAGGGGTAGCTGACAAGCCACAGATAATGGAAAAGGGCATTAAGGGAAGGAAGGTGGACACCAGCCCTTTCACAGATGAGAGAGTCCTCAGGGAAGTAGCAAAACTAAAAGTAGACAAGGATATGGGTCAGGACAGAGTTCACCCTAGGATACTGAAGGAACAAAGGAAGAACTTTATGAGCCTCTGACAGCCCTGTTCAATCTATCACTGGATACGGGGGAAGTTCCAGAGGACTGGAGGAGGGTGGATGTAATCCCATTGTACAAAAATGGGAATAGGGAGGAGGCAGGAAACTACTGACCGGTAAGCTTCACTTTGGTGGTGGGCAAGGTTATGGAAACTCTACTTAAAGAAAGGATTGGGGAATACCTTAATGCCAGTGGATTGTAGGATCTCAGGTAGCATGGGTTCAAAGGAAGTAGATCTTGCCAAACAAACCTTACAGAGTTTTTTGACTGGGTTACCAGGGAGGTGGATCAAGGAAGAGCAGTGGATATGGCCTACTTGGATTTCAGTGAAGCCTTCGACACTGTTTGACACAGAAGACTGGTAAACAAGGTAGACAGCAAGGGAGTGGGTACAAAGATACTAAAATAGGTACAAAGTTGGCTAAGTAACAGAACTCAGAGGGTGGTGGTAAATGGAGTTCACTTGGAGGAAGGTAAGGTAACCAGTGGAATGCAACAGGAGTCAGTACTGAGACTGGTCCTCTTCAATGTCTTTGTTAGTGACATAGCAGTGGGGAAGGAAAGGTATGCCTGTTCACAGATGACACAAAAATCTGCAACAGAGTGGACACACTGGGGGGATGGAGAAAATAAAGGAAGATCTATAAAAACTGGAAGACTGGTCAAGGGTTTTGGCAACTGGGCTTCAACACCCAAAATGTAGAATTATGCACATGGGGCACAGAAACCCAAGGGCAACATATCATTTTGGAGGGAGGTGTTAACAATAACAAAACAGGAAAGGGATCTGGGATCATCATATCTGATAACCAGAAGATAGCAAAGCAGTGTGATGAGGAAGTAGAAATTGTTAGTAGGATGCTGGAGTGCATAGAGAGGTATCACCAGCAGAAAAATGGAGGTAGGGTTACCCTTATATAGACCAATGAGGAGGCCACACCTGGAGTACTCTGTCCAGTTTTGAAGGCCCCACTGCAGGAAGGACATAGACCGGGTGGAGGTGATACAGAGAAGGGCAACCAAAATGGTACATGGCATAGACCGGGTGGAGGTGATACAGAGAAGGGCAACCAAAATGGTACATGGCCTGCATCAAAAGCCCTATGAGGAAAGACTCAGGGAGTTAAATATTTTCTCACTGGAGGCAAGGAAAGAAAGGGGAGATATGATAGAAACATTCAGATACCTCAAGGGTGTCAATAAGGTACAGCAGGGTGGCATACTGCACAGAAAGAAATGCTCAAGGATGAGGGGCATGATATGAAGCTGGAAGGGGGGACTTAGATGGGTTGTGAGGAAATATTTCTTCATGGAAAGGGTGGTGGATGCCTAGAACAGCCTCCCAGGAGAGGGGGTGGGTACTGAAATGGTGACAGGTTTCAAACATGGATGGGATAGACAGTGGGGGACCTTAGTAACAGTGCTGGAGGGGGGTAAGGCCAGAGATCAATTAATGTCTGCAATAGCACAGTAAGTAGTGATTTTAGGGCAGATTATATTACATTCATTAGCTAGATCAGAATCTCTTAGAACACTGAATAACATCAGAATGTCCCCTCTGTCCCTTCTTAGCTGCAGGTCATAGAGATTTAGGGAATGCACTCTATCTGAGTATGATAATCCTCTTGCACTAGGAATCAGCTTTGTGGCTTTCCTTTGGATATTGGATACTTTCTAGTTTATTTGTCTTTAACCCGAAGTGGGGCCCAGAATGAGATGGCATAATCCAGGTGGGACCTTATGTAGGATTTGTAGAGTGGGACTATGCAGTTTTCATTTCTAGTTATAAAAGACTTTGTGATGGCTCTGAGTAGCCTGTTTGCTGTCAGAGCTACCTTTCTACAGTGCTGTGTAGAAAGGTGCTGTCCTGATGTTATATTATTGTCAATAACCCCTAAATCCATTTCTTTTGTTACAGATTTTATTAATGCTCCATTTAGTGTATATTTACTCTGCCTATTTATTTTTCCCAGATTAATAACAGGACTCTTGCTTACATTGAATTCCATTTTGTTTGACTTAGCCCAATTTTCTATGGCGACATACAATAGGTCTTTAGAAATCATATCAACCTTTTCGACTGTATCAACTTCAGACGCAATTTTGGTGTTCTCTGCAAATTTTCTTGTATTGCATTGAACTTTGGCATGCAGATCACTTATAAATATTTCAAAAAGCATAGGACCCAACATAGAGCCCTGGGGATCCACACTAGTGACAGTTATCTCCCTGTGATGTTTGATTTTTTTTTTTATATCAGCCGTACCATATTGAAATATTTTTATCTTTCCATGGTTGGGAGAGATGTTACGTGTAAGGGAAAACTCTATAGTGTTATGATCACTGTTGCCTAGTGGGGGTCTAACTGCACATTTTTTTTTATAGTCAAACTATCACTGCATAGCACTAAATCTAGAATTTTGTTAAACTTTGTTGGCTCTGAGACATGTTGTTTTATATGTAGTTGTTCTCATATGGATAAATGTTTTTTATCACTTGAATTATCTGCTGCATGATTATTCCAGTTAATTTCCCCCAAACTAAAATCACCCATGATGATAACATCTCCTCATTCTCCAGGTAGTCATATTTCAGTTTATAGGTCTCACATGTACAGTCTTATAGACGATAACAAGTACCCAGTATCAAAGATTCAGCTTTGTCTGCTATAAGTTTTGTCCATATAGTTTCAGTATTTAGACTATGCTTTTTCACTTTTTCAATTACATCTATCAATTTAAGATTGTTATTTATGATCATAGCAACATCAACCCCTTTTCTAGATGTACTATTGTAGTTGTAGATATTGTATCCTGACATTTTGAAGTCCCTTGATGATCTGTCGTTCGACCATGTTTCTGTAATGATGGTAATGGCAATATCCTGTTGCACAATACATATATTTAATTTGTCTGTTTTTTTTATTGAAACATCTAACATTGAGTAACAAAAGCTTAATTTCAGTGTTATCATGTGTTATATGCTTTGGTTTTGGTCTCTTAGGTGCCCAAACTACTAGAATTTCCCCCAAGCCAGTTAGTTTAATCAAATTCATTAAAGCACTGTTCAAAGTTTGTTATAACAATTTTTGTGCCCAGTTAGTTTAATTGTAATCTGTCCTTTGAGTATAGTTCTTTTTTGTTTATGCTTCTGGAATTCCAAATAAGGTGATAGTACAGCCCTGCCATGGTGCAA
Organism: Neoceratodus forsteri; assembly: GCA_016271365.2. Classification (NCBI taxonomy): domain Eukaryota; kingdom Metazoa; phylum Chordata; order Ceratodontiformes; family Ceratodontidae; genus Neoceratodus; species Neoceratodus forsteri. The sequence goes on along the minus strand of CM028131.1, from coordinate 1,432,714,439 downwards.
CCATCCTTGCAACCTGGTGCATGGGTGCATTTTCCGCAATGTTGACGTAGTGTGCCTTTGTTGCATGGTATCCCAATGTCACCGCAGTCAGAGTTTGAAAACTGGGAATGCCACAAACTATTATGTAAGGTGCCACCTGCATCATACACCTTTGGTGCAGGTACCTTGTGCCATAGTTTCCTGTTTGAAAATTGAGCCCCTTTAGTTGCTTTAATGTTTGAAATGTTGTGGGGCTTAGAAAGGATATGGACCATTTAACATCAGGTGATGATATTAAGGTCCAATGTTATCCTGAAAAGGGTGAGAAAACAGGCAGTTAGCTTTGGGGTAATACAAAAACAAGAAACCAACTTCATACAGAGGTGATGGCAATGATGAGAGTTGGTGTTGGGTCATCCAACTGGGCTATTACTGCTGACTGCCTGGGGATAGACCACAAAAATGGTTTACTCCTACCAGATATGCTGCTCAATATTTTAAACCTACAGTTTCAGATTGCTAATGAAAGCACAAAAGTTTTATATGAAATCTGTCATCCTTTGCAGTACTGGATAGCAGTGTATCAGCAAGAGTAAGAGTAGGACAAAGAAAATGTGGTGGAAATGAGGGATGGGATAGGAACTAAAATGTACTACAACAACATGACAGATTAGGTAAGAAAAAAAAGGCCCGCATATTTAGGCAGAGTTCATGAAGGATGGCCCAATTGAAAGAGCCAGGGGCGGCCACAAACTGCTGTGCATCAAGGTATAGCAGAAGCATGGTCTGGCTGTTGTGCACCGGGAACCAGTACACCTGTTTATGTGTTCATAGGTATATCACTGGTAGAGTAGCAAAGGAAGCACTGCAAAAAAAGCCTTCCTCGGGGAAAAATAAAAGGGATTAATAAAATTAGGTGATGGAAAAATATTTAAATCTGAATTATAAAGGTGCAAAAAGACAATATAGTCAGAAGCTAATTGTATTAGGAAGATGGATTAAAGAGCTGGTGACACATTGTGATTATGACTTGAAGTAGTAAGTAAGCTACAGAGGCAGATGAATTCAAAATGAACTCTAAGGGATAAAGATCATATATTCATACACATTTCCTTAGAAATAAATTATGGGGAGAAGAAATATATGAAATATAAATGGAATACAAGCAGAACTGTACCTTATTATGTTTTTCAAAGCTTTCTTTGAGGCATCAGTAGCTCTTTAAGTATGTGCTTGTAATCTTTGGAAATATGTATTAAATGAAGAAGGGGAGAAGGGAATGCACATCTCCTGGCTGTGGTAGTGCTGGGGGAGGACCATTTTGTTGGTAGACCTTAAGTGATCCACCCTAATGAGTTGTTTGCTGGAAACACTGGCTTGTGCAGGAGGGAAGGATATTCCTGCTGGCCAAGCCTCCACTATGCACAACATGAAATCACATGTATACAGTGTGTGTGTGTACTTTGCCTTGCAGACACTGGCATCCAGTAGCCAAGCAGATCTCTTGTGGAGGGGAGGGAGATGAGTGTACACAAGATGGGAGATGATGGAAAGGATTATCAGGATAGTATAGCAGCAGCCAGGTAGCAGGGAGGATAGTAAAACCAGGATAGGCCAAGACACACAATAGCGCCTCACAATATTAAAGGGAGCTGAAAACATTAGTTGCACTTTTGTTCTAATTCAAGAAGGTTGGAAACTCCATCAACCCAAGACAAGGGAAGACATACAGAGTTGAGGGCTATGCTCAGTGTGAACAGTGCTCTCAACCATCCCATTGTGGTCAGTTAGGTTTGACTGGCACAGGTAAGATCAGATCCAAGGGAGGTCAGAAGGTATGTAACAGGAATGTAAGGGCTGGGTTGGGGCAGTGTCGAGGTCAAGAAGAACTACACCCAGAGTTACTGACCTGGAGTGGTCAGTAGGTCAAGGCCCAGCTGAGATGGCAAGTAGTGAATGGGCTGGGGTGGCCTGGATGTGGAAAAAGGAGGGGTGCATGGACAAAAGTCATATGATAGGAAAAAAGTGTAGAACATCACAACAGGGGAGGAGAGTTGGGGAGTAGACAAATATGCCTTGCAGAGTCAAAGAAGTGTAGGCCAGGATGAGAGGGCTGGCACAACATTGACCTTGGTGGGCATCACAGATATGTTGTAGTGTGTATCAGACCATAGCTGATAGGCTTACAAAATAAAAACAACCCAGTGCTGGCACAATAGCATAGTGCTTACAGAACTGCTTGCCAATTTAGTGACCCCAAATCCTGCCTTAATCCTGGATCATTGCAACAGGTAAGTAGACGTCCATTTAAATTCCACTAGCCTTTACAGAGGGATGAGTGCCTCACTCCACCATTGCTCTTTGATGTCCTCGGGAGGCAACCATAAGCAGGGGCTTGATAGAAGAAATACCTTGTATAGAGTTTTATTTAGAAGGTATGGTTATCAGCTCAGCTGTCAGTCAATGAGAATGTACTGTATTATGCAGTACATGCTCAGTGACAGTTCTGTAGATAGCTGGCCATGGTGGTGAGAGGAGGGCTGTGCTAGTCACTGGCTCGGGATTCAGGATGAGGAGGAGTGGGGTGGTGGGCACTACCTGCTGGGGTGGGGGTCCACTAGACCACCAGGGAAAGGGTGTTTTTATTACTTAAACATACAGGCAAAATCAGGGATCAGGAAGGGAGGTCCACTAGATCACCAGGGAAGGTTTATTTTATTACTTAAACAAATGAGAGCAAAATTGGGGATCAGCGAGGGAGGTCTGCTAGACCACCAGGGAAGGGGAGTTTTTATTACTTAAACATATGAGTGAAATCAGGAATGGGGGGCACTAGATCACTGGGGAAGGAGATTTTATTATTACCAGCAACCTCGGGGCTCAGGGAGGGCAGGTCACTAGATTACCAGGGATGGGAATTTCTTTATTTTATCAGTGGATTGGGGATAGGGGGACTGCTAGCCTTTGCCACACAGAACCTGTGGCAACCACCTTCTGTGCACAGTGTGTTTGTCACACAGGAGAGGTTGCTGCAAGTGTGGGTACTAATGCACCGGGACCCCTTCTGTGCCAGAATCTGGTGCAGGGTCCCTGGTGCACCGGGCTTCAGTGAATGCTGCTGTTAGCTGCAGCTTGCACCAATCTATGCCCTCTTTGACAATCAAGCCACTGACATTTGAGCTATTTCTTATTTTAAAAGGTTCAATGTATTCCACATTATTCCTGAATGTATTTGCATATTGTTATCATATCCACCACTCCTTCCTATCTGCCAGAGATTAGATATATAGATTTATTTATGTGTTTGTGTTCACCAGGTAAGTGCACTAGGTATAACGATACCTATTTTAGGCATGATTTGGAAGAGTAGATTACAATAAAAACAGTGGCAAAATGATAATGCAAAACAATCATACTAAAAGACTGGGTGTCATGATCATAGCTGATAAAATTGACAACTACAACAAAACACAGAGCACCATAAGCATAGCAGCAACTGTAGTTTAACCAAGACCTAGGTACAATAAATAGCAAATGGGGTGGCTCCCTCTATTACAAGGTGAAGGGGATAGAAGCAGTACATAAAGTGTACAGTATGATACATGTTCACCCCACAAATGTTAGCAGTAGTAAAAGATAATTAAGTACTTAATAGGACAAAGTACTGGGAGAGTTGCAGGAATTTCCTTAGGACACTGCAGAAATGTACTGTAGGTGATTGGGAGCAAAGTTCACAGTAGAAGGCAGACAGTGCCAATATTTAGGACCATAATTGGCAAAAGTAATTAACTAATTCTAGTGAGGTATCTGCATTCTTGGAGTAGAGGAGATCCTATGGATTTTAATAGCTATGTTTTTACGGATTATTGAAAGTTTTCAGCTACTGTATATACTGTATTTCATTCTTCTAATCTCTAGTCATAAGTTTTCCATTGCAAGCCCCAACTCTTTTTTAACCCTCCTCTGTGTGGTTGCTACCCTATCTTGGTATCTTATTAAATGTGATCACCAAAACTGCACACATGTCTCCAGGTGAGGTATGATCAATCACCTGTACAGTGGAAGAATTGGAAGAATTTTCCTCCCTGTTATGACTGGCAAAACACCTACTGGTACAGCCTAGTATTCTGTTAGCCTCTCCATATGCTTACTGCATTGAGAGCACTTTTTAGCATTAATGTTTAGTTTTCAAATACCTAGAAACTAGAAAGATGATGGCAGAAGGAGACCCAGGGTCCAGCGAGTCTGCCCATGAGATGCCCAAGACCTAGCAACTGTCCAGGGGTGCTAACCCTCCCTGAATTACTATATTCTTGCTGAAATACCTGATTACATTTCCAGTCTTTCCATGTCTTTCATCACAGTGTTAATCCCTTTATCACTATCCACTCTGCCACAGAGTTTAGTACAATTTACAAATAAACTAACTTCCCCTGAAGTCCAAGCCCAGTTTCACTAATTTACATATTAAAAAGAAGTAGATTCCAAACATATCCTCAAGGTGCCCTATTCTTCACAGCCTTAAAGAGCTAGTGTCCTACCTAAAACTAGCATTAGTTTTTAAAAGTAGTCAACCATTACCTTTTATATCTGAGGTCCTTGTTTATTTTTCATTAGTTTAATTAGAAGACTATTTACCTAATGTTAGTTTGTGTGATGTGTGGGACAGTACTCTGCCACGCATCTGAAATATCTATTTCAATTTCCCCTACTACATCATCAGCATTCAATGGGCCTATTCAACCCAAGTAGTGTTATGCTTGTGCAGCTGTCATAACTGTTTAGCTATTCACACTGTCTATTCCACAGGGAATTACCACCCTGTGGGGGCACCGAAGGCAAGGAGCCCTCAAAGAGGGTTCCACCCCTAGAGGTGCCACAGGAAGATTCCCTTGGCTACAGGTATCTTAGGAAGGAACCCCCCCCCAAGGAGAGAGGTGTTCCACTGAAGGGGGTGGTGGTGGGGCAAAGAAAAAGTGTTTCAGAGGGAAGCTGGGAGGGAATGCTTATATAACTCAGGAAGGGTGTGTAGTTGATTATTTCACCCCATTGAACTACAGGCAATAGCCTGTCAATTCAATGGGCCTACACAACCAGAGTAGTGTTATTCTTGTGCAAATATGATAACTGTTTGGCCATTTGCACTTTCTATTCCATGGAAAATTAACACCCTGTAGTGGTACCGAAGGGAAGGAGCCCTCAAAGAGTGCTGCAGTCCTTTAGATGCCACAGGAAGATTCCCTTGGCTAAGCATTATTAGGAAGGAGTCCCCAAAAGAGTATTGAGCAGTAAATGTTGACTACGAGTTGAGAGCAGATCGACAGCAACGAGACAGCTTGAAGAAATACAGTCAAGATGCACAGGTTGTCAGGATTTCACTGATAAAATGGTTTGCACTGATGACATAAGGGGGCTTCCTAAGGAGAGAGAGAATGGCAGTTAGGGCCACCATCCATTTCCACCCAACAGCAGAAACCTATCTAAGGAAACAAGGGAATATGCTGTTTTAACAACTAACTAGATATTATGACCTTTGGCACGGAGGAGAGAAAAATACCCCTTTTAAAGGAGGAATCCTCTGGGGATCCAAGGCCAAGGTCACTGTCCCTCTAGGCTTGGGATATTTTATTTAGTGATGGCTCAGCTACTGCTATCTGGAGACCCAATTTCAGGGGATTTTTCAATTTGGAGGAAGGCTCTCGCTCTATCCCTCTATGGGAAACACTATGGTGTGGCTGCAAAGATAGCTCTGCAGCTAAGAAAGTGTCCCATACAGGAGGCCTTCATCCCAAGGTGGGAGGAGGAGGAGATCAACAACCACTGGAAGGCACTCACCTGGACTCCACGCAGGAGACATAAGGTGGAGGTAGACATCCAAAGGGCTTCTCTGAGAACCATCTGAGAATTGAGCTGGGCAGGGAAAGGGAAGTGGAGGAGACCAGGTGAATCATAGGCAGTTATAGGAAGAATAGTTTTCAAAGGTGTGTTGGTGCCACCATTGCCAAAGGAGCATTCATGGGCTTAAGGACTCCACCCCTCCGCAGCTGAAGTCTTAAATTCTGCATCAAGAGGTGTGCTGTATGACTGTACACTAATGCTCTACCCAAAGTGAGGACATTCCCACTGCAGGTGAGACAAGAACGACCCTGTCCCAAGGTTCACATGCTCAAGATTTTGGACTTCATGACTGCAGAGAGAGACCTTTGGCTTAAATGGTAAGTCCTGAGCCAGAAAAGGTAATGGTCATTGTTGGCATGCATCCAATTTATGAATGAGAACATGACTCAGCATTGAAGTGCTAAATACTATAGGAAGAGGCCAGGCAAAGACAGCAGCTGTAGATTAGGTAGTAGGTTATTGATTAGGAGACCAAGTGAAGCCAGCAGCCTGGGTGAGGTTGAAGGCTGCAGTAGAAGCCAGCAGTCAGAGATGTGGTAGTAGTAGCATCCCTTGAAAAACAAGCCAACCAGTTCCATTAAGGAAGACAAATTAATGCTAACATAGAAGGTAGGTGTTTAGGTAGTGAGAGGCTATAATTGAATCAATGAGGTTTAGCAGATGACTGGTATGGTTTCAGCATAAATAGTGAATTGATACAATTGGCCTGAATACCTTAAATGCCATTAAGGCAGAGTTAAGTTTTTCCAGTAAGAGCATTTGTAAGGCAGTAATGAAATGCAATGAATATCTTGAAAGCCATGTAGGCTGCAAGGTTAATATAATTATGCATGGATAACTGAAAAGCCATATAGGCAAAGGAGCAGGATTTAGGCTGCAAAGGAGCAGGGAAAAATTCATATAACTTATATGAAAGCATAGTCCTGCTACTTGGAGCCATGATGCCCCACGGTGGGAATACCAGGGAAGCCACAAACTGAGCATCATGATTCCAGCCAGCTAATTTTAACGACTGAACATTTCAGTATGGGTAGAAGTCAGAAATGGACTGCTGTGGTTTTTGTAAAAGTATGGTTTGGTAAAGTATGAAATAGCAACAAATGAGCCTGAATAACATATCACAGGAGTGAGGAGTAAATGTAGTAGGACATGACTGTGCTAGAAGCAGCCAGGGAAATGAAAGACAGAGTTATAGCTACAATGGGGAGCCAGTACTAAGTAAAGCAGATGTAAACAATTAAGGTGATGTGCAGAGAGACTGACACAGCATGGAGACAGCAATGGAACTGAGAGCACACAGGAAACCATTACAGAATCATGAGGGATTCCTTAAGATATGGAAACAACAATATGTAAGTCTGAAAGCACAAACAAGCAATGTATGCACAGGGCACTAGAAAAGCCCCAAAAGAAACAAACAAAAGCAAACACAAGCACAGGAGCTGGAAGGAGGGAAAATAAACAACAGATAGAAGTGCAGATAGACTGCAGCCAGAGGCAAAGGCAAAATTACTGACTTAGAAGCAGAAGAAGCACAAACCAGGCAGAGTCTAGCACACACTAGCAATGTCCAAACACAAGGGAAGGCAGGAGAAAAACACATAGGAAGGGGGGCAGGGAGGAGGTGTCCAGAGAGAGAGGTTGGACAGAGTCTCAGGCCACAAAGAAAAAGCGTTTCAGAGGGAGGTTGGGAGGGACTGCTTATATAGCTCAGGAAGGGGGTGTGACTGGTTGCTTTACCCTGTTGAACTACAGACAATAGCCTTTCAGTTGTAGCCTCACTGACAGTGGCATCATTGTTACTTAGGAATAGTCACTTGGTGGCTGCCAAGTAAGTCACCTGTGGCCAGCCTGGTGGTGCTGAGGATTGAGGCATGGACACCACACCTCACACCACATCGGTGACCCAGGTTTGGGAGTGGACTCAGGCACCAGTGATCAGCAGGGGAGGGAGAGGATTGAGCATCCAGAGGACTGCTCCTCTCTCTTTGGGGGAGGGCCCTGGGCTGTCTGGCATCCTGGCAGCCTCTGATGGTGATTGGAGGCATCTCAGGATGCTGACCAAGTGCACCGGGGGTCGTGTATGGCTGACACAGGCAAGGTTGTCATGTGCCATGGAGTCAGAGCACAGCACGCTCGGGGGGAGGGCGTAGGGGAACTCAAGGGACAAACATGGAAAAACTCCTCCTACCAGATAGGTGACAGCCCTCACAGTGCCAGCCACCACATGCCCAACACTGGATCCTTGCCTCTGCCCTTCAGTCACCCCGGGCTCTACTCCCCTCCAAGCTCAGGGTGAAAATAATGTCCTTGAATATGGCGGGGGTCATAGTGCACGGTAGAGCAGCTCTGGTGAGTTGAGTGGCCTGAGAGAGTTCCAGCTAGGAGAAAATAAAGGGAACTAGAAAAAAAAAAGGTTATTCACCTGTGATGTCATTGTCAGTGAGGCCACAATGCAGATGATGTAGTGGGGAGGGGACAGAGACAGATATGTCTGCTGCCAGACTAGGAACTGTTCCACACATCCAGGACAATATTATCACACAGAAGACTTTCTAATGAGGGAAAGGAAAAAGAAAAATATTTCAGAAATAAAAAGTTGCAACTGACTACTTAAAATTTGTATTATTTACCTGTCGGCCTGTTTTGGCTCCACTAGCACTTTAACTCTGTAGAACTTGCCATTGAGTGTAATCATCTGTGTTCTGCCCCCCAACCACTGCCCACTACATGTAGTAAATACCTTCCCTATCCCCAGATGACTGATTTTCTTTACCAATCTTCCTTGTGGCACCAGGTCAAGTGACTTAAGTAAATCCAAATATACTGTAGGCTGTCCACTTCCTTACCCCATTCAGTCAACATCCTCTGCTATCTTTAATTCAGTGTTTGTTTTGGCCTTCCTAATGATTTGTTTACTGCTTTCTATTTTCTTTGTCTTATATATATGATAGTGTTTACTCTGATTGTTTTCCTTTGGAATGACTAAAAGCAATCTTTTCCCCTGATTGCTTCCTTTATCCATACATCCTAATAAATCAGCTTTCTATTATAGTTTGCCTTACCATTGTACTAAATACACTTCTGGGAAATGTCTTATACTGCACTTTGTATTGCAGTCCATTTGTTTCAACCCCCCTTTAGTTCAACTTTATAACTGAAATTATTACTACTTCTATTTCATTATAGTCCACTTTTCTAACATTAGGAATCATAATAGTGGCATTAAGACATTTATTTATTTATTTACCGCAGGAAGGCATACTGAGCAGTGGTTGCTCGATTCCAGATGTGTCCTGGGGGACAAGTCCCAATAAAAATAGTACATCACAGGGCACAGTAATTGTACATCACATCGTGGGGGCAACCTGCCATTACAGACAATCTGCAGGTAGAAAAAAAAGGAAAACAGAGGAGAGGGAAATACAAATGGATAAAATTACACAAAATACCACCTGAGAACACAGAGTGCATGCACATAGTGGAAACTAGCTAAAAGCAAAGAGCAGCTGGAGGAGAAGTGTGTGCCGAGGAGGAAATTGAGGTGGTGGGAGTTAGTTGAGTGTCTAATATCGACTGGCAAAGTGTTCCAGAGCTGGGGGATACAGAATTTGAAAGCTGCTTGTCTTTGGTTGTGCACATGAAGGGGACGTGGAGGAGCCTGGGGTCCATGCTTCTGAGGGAGTAGGCAGGGGGAGGTTGTGGGGAGAGGACAAAGGCCAGGTAGGGGGAAAAGGACTGGGACTAGAATTTGGCTGCGGTCCTAGTGCAGTGGGTTAATCTGTGGTCTTGAAGGGACGGCAGGGCTAGGGAGCTGTATAAAGTGCAGTGGTGGGTTGTTTGCGAGCAATCCAGGATATAGCAACAGAAGGAGTAAAAAAGTGTGTCAAGGCTGGCTAAGGAGGAGGAGGGAGCAGTGCCACAGACTACATCGCCGAGGTCGAGTATTGAGAGGATCATCTTTTGGACAATAGCCTTCCGGCCTGGAGAGGGGAGGCAACCTTTGTACCGATATAGGGCACTGACTTTAGGGAGTAGTTTCTTATGGATGGAATCAATATGAGTGGAGAAATCTACTGTAGGTGCTGGTCAAGCCAGATGCCTATGTATCTGAATGTGGTGCATGCTTCCAGGATGGTCCCTTCCAGAGTTTGGAAGGGGGGGGCAAGACGCTTGGTGGGAGAGTCTTTGCTGCAAACCGGAGGTTAGCGACATAGTCTTCTTAGGGTTTAGGAACAGTTGGCTTGAGCGGAACCAGTGCTGGATGGCGTTGAAATCCTGCTGTAGTAGATTAGCCACATCGCTTGTGGAAGGGCCCGTGGCATACAGCACTGAGTCATCCACATACATATGGATGGATAAGTGAAGACAGGCTGATGGGAGGTCATTTAAAAATATGAAGAAGAGCAGTGGGCCCAAGACTCAGCCTTGGGGCATGCCGGTAGTAACTGGTAGGAGGCTAGAGATGTGGGAACCAATTTTAACAGACTGGTGCCTACCTATTAGATAGTCGTGAATCCAGCTGGAAGCCGGCTCGGAGAGGCCGGCAGCTTTTAGTTTAGATAGGAGTAGAGCATGGGAGACAGTGTCAAAAGCCTTGGCCAAGTTGATAAAGATGTCCGAGGTGATGTGGCCATTGTCCATGCCGGTGAGTATGGCTTTTCGGGGATGATGAGTTAGGGTTGGAAACCCTAACAGCACATTTCTCTACTCTTGTTACATTATATTGAACCCTAAGTGGTGCAATACAGTCTTTTGCAAATAATATATACTATAAATACATGTATACATGTTATAAAAAAAATGTTAATTCATTCAGGTTTTATTTAGTATAGCACAATTCTCATTGTGACTAAATGTGCTTTACATATGGTTTCTAAAACATTTAAAAATATTGACATATACTGTAATACCAACAAATACAAACAAATCATTCCTGTTTTTAAATTAAAAACAATTCACTTTAAATTATCAGTAAAAACACCTAATTCTGAGGGAAAGCCTACATAAATAAAATAGTTTTCAACCCCTGTTTGAATATATTATGTGCTGGGAAATCTTGGATATGATGAGGGAGAGTATTCTACAGAGTTGGGGCTGAAAGGAACAAAGCATGAGCCCCAGATGTTTTTAAACAAACCCTGGGAGTCTCTGTTAATCCCTCATCTGCTGAGTGAAAGGGGCAGAAAGGGCAGTAGGGACACAGGAGGTCTTTCAGGTAGCCAGGCCCCTGACCATGCCAGGGCCTTATAGATCAGTAAACCAAACTTGAAGGAGATCCACCACCTTACCATCAGCCAGTGCAGAGACCGCAGCACAGGCATGATGTGACATGATATAGGTAGACCAATCAGCAGCCTAGCCACCACATTCTACCCTAGCTGCAGGCGGCGAAGATCTACCCCTAACAGCCCTAGGTACAGGGCATTGCAGCAATCAAGGCGAGATGTCACAAAGGTATGTACTAGCACTGGCAGATCACCAGGTGGTACCAGGTGTTTAATCCTGGCGATGTTCCTCAGATGGTAAAATGAGGTCTGGACCACTGCTGACACCTGTGATGTAAGTGTCAGGCCACAGTCAGGAACAGTGCAAAGGTTCTTTACCCAGTTCATGATAAGCATCTGGGAGTCCCATAGCCTCAGCCCTGAGACTGGAACAGATTGCACCCACGACCCCTGGTGGCCAGATACCAGCACCAGTACTTCACTCTTGTCCAGATTCAACCTCTACCAGTTGGCTGTCATCTAGTCTTGAATCTCAGCAAGGTAGCAATTAAGCACTGAGACTGTCTCCTGCTGCTCAGGTGCAAAAGACATGTATAGCTGAGTATCATCTGCATAACAGTGAGACTTCAGCCCATACTGTCTAATAATGTCCCCTAGCAGTAGCATATACACCACGAACAACATGGGGGACCAAATGGAGCCCTGTGGGACTCCATATGACAGGACCAAGGGTGCCAAGGAAAAATCCCAGACAGCACTCACTGCGTCCTGCCAGAGAGGAAGGACATAAACCAGTTGAGGACTGTACCAGCCAGTTCACAACAAACCTGCAGGTGCTTCATCAGCACCCCATGGTCTATGGTGCCAAATGCTGCTAAGAGATTGAGGCGAATAAGGATGGAACATCTTCCCCGATCCCTTGCCTCCAGAAGATCATTTAATACCCGAACCAGGGTGGTCTTGGTATGATGCCTTTTTCTGAAACATGACTGGAGAGGGTCAAAGATGTTGTGGATTTTTAAATAGGTCTCCAGTTGAATGGCAACCACCTTCTCAATAACCTTATCCACAAAGGGAAGGTTAGAGACTGGTCTGTAGTTCGCCAGGCAGCCCGGGTCTAGTTTAGGTTTTTTCAGGAATGGTCTAACAACCACATCCTTCAGGGGCTCAGGAAAAAACCCTGACACTAGGGATCTCTGGATTATTCTAGCTAGGAACAGGACAATGGCATCAAAATACCCCACAAGGAGATGAGTTGGTCCAAGGTCCAGACTACAGAATACTGGCTGTAACTCCCAGATAACCATCACCACATCTACCACCACCCACTGGTTGAAGTGGGACCAGACTGACTGAATGTCTGTGACCTCAGGCCCATCACCGCAAGCTCCATTAGAGGGCAATGACTAAATTTCCAATCTAATGGAAGCAATCGTATCAGAAAAAAACAGAGCAAACTCATCCCACTTTGCTTGTGGAAAAGCTACCCCAGACTGAAGACAGGCTGGATAATACAGCCTGTCAATAGTGTGGAAGAACTGAGCTGTTCCGTTAATTGCTGTGGCAATCTCCTTGGACAGGAACTCTGCCTTCTTACTGGAGATTGCCAATTGATAGTGCCTGTAATGGGTGATCAATATAAACTTGTCCTGCTTCAAACCGGTACTCCGTCAGGGGCACTCCAACCTTCAACCTTCAACCCCTCATCCTCATCAACCTGGGTATCATGTTTGCACAGCGATGGGAAAACAGCAAAGACCATCACAGCGACAAAATTGACAATTCACTGTGATGGTCCGCTGGTTTCCCAATGCTGCTGTCTCTGGGGAATCTGACCCCTCCCTGAATCAACTGCAACTCAGAGTTGGTTATCTATAGTGACAGGGGTGCAGGGGCAGAGCCCCCCCCAAAAAAAACACTTCTGTACAGTAACAGCACAATGCTAGTTGTCAGCATTGTGCCATTGCTGTAATGACCATCAGCAAATTTCATGTCGCTGCAGCGACATGGAACCATCAACCTGAGAGTCCCAACAAATCACAGGGATCCCCAGTGTGAGGTGAGGGGTCAAACACGGACAGGTGCTATGGAGTTGAGGGCCTTGGCAATAACCTTATTATAAGTCACTACCAGTTCCCCCAGCTCCTCACACACACTCATCAAACATAATAGATCCAGTACTGCCATCAGACCCTGTGGGGTCAAACCCCTTAAAGGATGGTACTGGACCATCTCCATAGGGGTAGATCTTCTGAGGGGGTCTCAAATGAGAAACTCATACTACGGTGGTCGAACCACATGACTGGCTTCACCATAAGGTCAAAGACCTCTATTCCCATCAGGAAGATGTGGTCCAGTGAGTGGCCGTGTATATGGGTTGCAGAGGTAACCACCTGTGTCAGGCCCAATGAACACATCAGTTGGAGGAAGTCTTGACAAAACTGTGAGAGTTCGTCATCAACCCAGGCATTGAATTCACCCAGAATAATTCATCTGGGTGAATCCAACACCAGTCCAATGATGAAGTCCATGACTTCCTGCAAGAATTCCTTCTGATCCCCCAGGGGACAGTAGAGGAGAAGGATCTTGCAATCTATGCCTACAGACCCTTGGACAGCCACACACTCAGAAGACCTTGTTGTTCCTATTTGGAAGTCTGTGAGGTTCAAGTCTGACTTGAAATAAATTGCCACACCCTAACCCCTATGATCCTGTCTCATGCTGTGTACCACCGAGTACCCAGCCAGTACAGCTGATCCCAAAATATGACTAGCATTTTCATTCAGCCAGGTATCAGTGGTACAAGCCAGATCAGATGTTGCAACAAGGAGGAAAAGGATTGCTGTCTCGTCCTTAATAGAGCTGGCATTACACAACACTACTAGAGAGAGAGAGAGAGAGATAGGCAGATGAGGCTAGTCCAGCCACCTGCCCACTAACTGTGGAGCCCTTGGGTATGGGCACCAGGCAGGAAGGACCCCTTTCCTAAGCCCATTTCACCCCAAGACACCTCCTGGTTACCACCACCTAAATTCACCTCCCCAGCTACCTTCCTCTAGCTGAACCCGCAGATCTCTGCTTCTCTTCCCTACATACTATTCCCCAGGACCCTACAGTGTATATACACCTCCACTGTCAATCAGGAACAGTTAAAGGGTCAGAGATTGCGGATTCTGGAGGAGGAATAATACCTTCCTATGGGAGCAGTTGACCAACACGTATCAACCCTCAATAACTTTACTATCACAATAAATCAAAATCCTAAATTCTATTAACTCAACATTAAATGAATTAACCTATTTCAACATTCACTCCCACACACACAGAACTCACACTCAGTCACACACTCACCACACCACCCCAAAAGCCTCCCAATCCTCTCCAAACAAAGCTAATTGAATTGTTATATTAGGGAGTCAATGAGTCCATCTAGCAGATCTCAAACAAGTTCTTTAACCTATCAAGAGGCTCTTTCCTCTCTCACAGAGCACCTCTCAAACTGTAATTTTTCTGGAGAGCAGATTTCCAGAAAGGGTCACAGAAAAGAAAACACAGTGTCTTTCAGTAGTCCCAGCACCATCCACCCTATGTCTCTCACCTCCAAGGTTATACTCTTCAGGCTGGACCAGAAAATTGTGGAACCTCAAACAGTCTCACTGAATGAGGTTTCCCTTCTGGCCCTACCTACAAAAGCTGGTTACCAGATTTACAGACTTAAATTTAGATATTCCAGGTGGAAAACCAGCAGATTAGTACTAGTCTACACCACTGGTACAGACCCTCTCACAGTTCTTCCAGTCCATTTATATTCACACAGCCCATTCAAGCCTGCAAAATATGTTCACTTCTGCTGTTCAAACACTTTCTTTAATGGACCAATGCACCAGTGTTAGCAGGATGGCTCACCCTACGTCAGGCAGTCCAGTAATCATATAAATGGCACCAAATTACATAAAAGTCTTTTCTGGCCACCGGAGCAGAAGACACTTTCCCATCTCCATGGTAATCCAGAGAATGAAAGGAACACACTGACGTACAGCAGAACAAGAAGAAAACTGTGAGGATGCAAAAAGTTCCAGGGCTCCCTTCTTTCTTCTCACATACATCCAGGGAGATGTGATATGTTCAATATTTGATGCACTTTGGAGGCCTCTCAACTGCCTCCCCACAGTGTCTAGTCCGTTGTCACTGGCAGAGCCTCCCAGCCTCCTCAGGCTCACCATTCCTGTACCTGACTCTTCAAGCTGACACACAGCACACCGCCACATCCTGGGTTACTCCTTGCTTTCTCCTATCAGTACTCTGATATTCCTCCTGTCAACACTCCAGCACTCTGGCACTGTCTCCCATCAGCACTCCCACTTCAACAAAGTGGACCACACACTGAACCCAGCCACCACCACATTCCTGAGCAAGATCCACACTGCAGCACCAAATTTTACAGGTATGGTTGAGTACTGCTCTGCAAAATGGCCCTCTCTAAAAATAACAAACCTGTCTCCTAACACTGTTTCACTTAAAACCATCTTTATTTCTCTTGTCCCTACACCTAGCGACTAACTAAACTTGAAATTAAACCCACAAACAAATAAAGCAAATAAAACAGATAACATTAATAACTAAAAGCTGCTGTAGTACTAAGGACTCCCTCTACAAATGACAGCAGTCCAGTGAGGCCATCATCTTCATTGGCCCTTCCCCCTTGGAAGATCTGTTGTGGCCAGTATAGGTTATGTAACTACATTACTGTGTAAGCTTGTGAATAGCTACTGTACATGAAAACCTTGACTCCAAATCTGTGTTCATATGCTCAAGATTCAGTGGGCAATTCACTGATGTCAGAAAACCTAGCTATGCAGACAGATTGGATGTTAGCCACCCTCAATGTGGAATCACTGTACACCAGTCATTCCTTTCAACCTTTTGTCACTTAAATGAGGGACATGGACACCAAAATGAGGGACAATGAGGGACACTGCCCCTCATAATGAGAAACACACCCTTAAACATGGAGATAAATGTCCAGGACACTGTAAATCATTATGTTTACTTGCACAAGGTTTATTTGTGAGCATCTTAGAATATTATGAATTTCTGCTTTGAAGTTTGAATTTACAGCACATTCTTTGTGTAAGCATCACCTTTATCATGAGGGACAGTGTATTCTAGAGGGGCAAAATGAGGGACACACCTTGTAATCAGGGACAGTTGAGAGGTATGACACCACTATTCCACATGAGGATGACACTGAAGATGTGAAATACTACTTACATAAACAGGACACATTTTCATCTGCTCTAATTGAATTCAAATTGAAGTTGTTAGAACTGGTACAGCAATACTGTGTCCATGAGATGCTATTATTTGCAGATTAAAGCCTAGTAATGGGACCAATCTGTTTTTAAGCTTTTGGGAGGCAGTGTAGTGCAGTGGTTTATGGCTCTGAACTGCAAATCTGGAGACCTGGGTTTGAATCCCAAAACCCCCACTTGCATACTGTGTGACCCTGAGCAAGTTACTTAACTTCCCTGTACTCCCAGGTCACACCTGTAAACCAGCTTTCAGCTTAGTGTGCCACTCCTGGTTGCAACAAGCTTTTGGGGGGAGGATGTTGTACTTCACTCATCTAAAAACTCATTTTACAACAAAACAGATCTTTAATTGTTACCCGGGCAATATATTGATGGTGTGGTAGTGAAAAAAAAATGGAATTGTTATACTTTCCCACTTTGCTTTTGCTTGTAACAACTAATGTACAAATGTTTCTGGCATCTGCATAAAAAATGAGGTTCAGGTAGATACATATTTCTTTGAAAAAGCAACTGATAGGAGCTCCATCTTGTATGACTCTAGCTGCCATCCCTACCACACTATCAATATTATTTCTAAAATTCAAGTATTAATGGTAAAAAGGAACTGCATATAATGAGAATAATTTGAGGCTTTAGCAAAAGAGTTGTAGACTCATTTCCAAGTCAGAGGCTAGTCAGAATATCATTGAAGGTGCCAAACAGTGACGTGAAACTACAACAAGAAAGGGCTTGTTGGTGGGAGGCAAAAACAGACAGGGCTGTCAAACATGAAACTAAATATCTGATTTTTGTTGCCATTTACACTCCCCAATTGAAAGTTAGCTGAATTCATAAACAAAAACAGGAACATTTTGTTTACAGATTCCATGCTGGTTGAAACCCCAGGAAACAAAAAGGAATTCCAGCAAACCAGCCACACTTCTTTTTTCATAAAAACATTGTTTATTTTAAGTTTTTCTTGGAACTCAACGACCCACTGGTGTGCCCAACATTTCACCCAAACCTTGGGCTTCTTCAGGGGCTAGGATCTATATAAATGTACAAATAATAATATTATAATATGCACCATTGTATAGTTATAACTATAATGCATCATTTGAGTACAGGTCTGATACTACTGTATCTGATCACTTATTAACTTTAGTGTTGTTTATTTTAGATATTTAGTCAAAAAATAATAACATTTTTCTGATAGGAGATATATTTGCACTATGTAAAATGCCTGTGCTCTAAGCGTATTAAATAAAACAGATTATTATTATATGTTTAAGCAAATAATTCATGCTTATTCCAAAGCAATTCAAGGTATATTACCTTGTGTTCATTCTCACGTAATGTTCATTTTTACTTCTGAATGAAATAGGTACCATATCTCATATTCAAATCTGTAGATACAATATTAATTTAAGTTCATAAATGGATAATTCTCGCATTAATTGCTTATTCGTTGTCATTTCATTGTTATTAATTTGAATAGACTTTTTTTTTTAAACATCTGCAATGGTTCCTGTCTATTACTAGGACCAGTCATTATTTATATCCTGTTATTTTTTGAATATCTTGCCAAAACAACAGGCTCCCTCAACATTCAACTGATAGGTTTATAATAATTTGTTAAGTACTGTCTGTTCTTTGCTATGTCCTAGTGTGGAAAGAAAATCCAGGAAGCCTACCAACAATGGTTTAATGTAGGGGGATTAACCAAAGGAATCTCTTGGCTCATTATTTACACCATACAATGTTCCCTAATATGTGGCTGCATTCACCTCCATTGGTGTGCTATCCAACCATGCACAAATTGTAAATGTTGTCCATATATTTAAAATACCACATTCTTACCATATTGCAGTAATCAGAAGAAGTTTGAAATTAGGAGTTTCATCAGTTGTAACACAACAGAGGTTATACATCTGGCTATTTGCAAATGTGGGGCATTTTACATGGGGAAGACTTTGCAGAAGTGAGGGCCTTGGAACAAGCAATCACTTCTAATGCGCTTGCCCTATGTAATATACACACCTCAAATGTATGTACTCACCCATGGTCCTTTATGAGGATTGAGCAAGTCAGATTGGGAGTGGCAACATGGAAACTTATTTGTTGTCGCATGAAGTGTTTTGTGTATACACCCTGGAAAGTAATGCTATGCAGAATGCAGAATGCAGAATTCTACTAGTGGAATTAACCCAGAATGACCATTCTGCTGGTGGAATTTCCACCAGAATCTCACTGGTTCTTCTGTGGAATTCTGCCTGCTGTGATCCACAGAATAATATTCCGTATAACAGCATTTTATCATGGAAAATCATTCTACAGCCATTAATGTGGAAAATAATGAGATCCTCAAAATAAAATTCCACAGAAATGTTGCAGAAACCTCATTCCACATTTTTTCTGATGTGGCATGTCACCATTCTGTTTCCAGTAAAATTTGGTGGAATTTTGGCAGAATTTCAAAAATTCTGCAAACTTCTTTTACGCCTGAATTTGAAAATTCCACTCAGCAATACTGAAAGGGGAAAAAAAAAACAAAGCAGGGTTGAATAAACTACAGTATTTTCTCAGTAAGTATGGTAGAACGGCAGGTGGCATGAATGGAGGCTTGTTGGTGGGAACTTCAGCAGAGACATGAGGAAATTCTGTTTTATCACAAGGGTTTTTGTACCATAAAGCAGATAACCCCATGAGATGGCTGGGTAAGGAACTATAAATCTGTTTAAAAGCAGGTGGGACAAGTATAGGAGGTTGGTAGAACCAAAGGAGGAGGTAGGGAGATGGGGTAATAGGTATAGGGGAAGTAGTTTGGGGTAGGGGTAAAGTCTAAATACCCCCTAGGATGGTAGAGTTGCTGCAAAAGACATGGTCAGAAGTTTCATGAAATTTCTGTTATCTCTAGAGAAATTCCCTGCCTGCCCGAAGGGCCAAAAGAGAGAATCTCTTTAGAAATATTGTGACATATCTGGAAATATCTGACCATGCCTATTGCTGCAACTGTACATCAAAGGTAGTGGTAGGAAACTTTTCCAGGCAGACTGGGTAGACTGTTGGTTATTACCAGCAGGCAACATCCATGTTTCTGGTTCTAATATCAGTGATATTGGTTTTGTCCTTCTTATATTCTTACTAGCCTTTTCATTTTCTTCTTTCTTCCCTCCTCTTTTGCCCCCAACCAAAACCCACCATTCTCACGCACTGAATTATTTGCAGTTTTGTAAACATGGCAGCTGATATTTTTCCTGTGAGAACAAGTAAGTTTTGTTATGTAGCACAGTATTACTTTTTATCACAGGTAGGGTACTAAGAAGGTTGCCCCTACCTGCCTGTTGTGTACCTTTACCACATTGTTTTTTAGAGTGGATACACTCGTCAATCTACTTTTTTATTATCTCTTGAATTGACTGTAAATTTTTATTACCAGATGAATCATTTGTACTTCATAGCTGTAATAGTCCTGTTTGTTCAGTCATTTAATTGTGTATAACCTTTGTATTTAAATGAAAATGATGAGCACTAAGATACCCACACAGAAGTGTGACACTGGTACCAATTTGTGTATGCAAAACAAACATTATTTACTGTTTGCTATAGTACAGTAAATCATAGCTGGCTGATTCTGCTGACTTTCAAGCTAACATTTACCATAACCAAAAATCCTGGAATCCCCCATGGTTGATGGCAGAGCTTGGCTGCAGCACTGGGGACTCAATAGGCTGCAGTGCATGTTATTTATTTACTTATTTGTTAGAGCTTTTATCAGCTCTGAGTACATGTTTGCCTGTCCTGCTGTTCTTCCTGGGGTAAGAACAGTTATCTGCAACTGTTCTTAGACCAGGGTGCACAGTGAAACCAGCAAAAAAAAAGAAAATCAGGGTTTATAAAAACTCTAACATGTGTTTCAGGCTGTTGAATATTCTACACATGCAGACCATCTCTGAGGTCGGCAGCGGAAGGTTCTAGGGTTTCTGGTAACAGTAATTGACAAGGTGGGACTCAGCAGGATCAGCTAGGTACAATCTACACTACAGCAAACAGTAAGTAAAATAATGTTTTTGCACACAGACTGAAGAAGGAGACCAGTCCCACACTTGGGTGTGGGGTTCTTAGTGCTGACTGTTCCTATTTAATCAGTTTTATGTATGTATTGCTCTTCTCAGTTTTAAACACTTCATCATGTTAATATGTTTCACATTTCTGTATGTAACTGTATATTAAGCCAGCCCCTAGTAGTCATTAGCATGACATTGTAGATGTATACTATAAAGAATTAAATGCTTTTGGGGATTGGTAGGTGGCAGAGTGGAGCTGGTGGTCCAGAGGGGGGTTATAGTAGGTGTCTGATAAGATATTTGAGGAGCAGGAGATACCTTGGGAAGAATAAAAATCTTTAGAGATTCCAGTCATGTCTGATCCAGGGTCCATGACTCATTTGCAGGGCAGATAGCTAAATGACTAGCTGCCACAGCCCCCTCCCCTTTGGGCAATACTATGCAATGCAATGTAAATGTGGAACAATATTGTGAATATTGCACATTTATTTTCTGGTTCCTCAGGTGACATAGCGTTTATCACAGAGAACCTGGTTGGATGATGAGTGTGGCTGACTGTTAGAGGCTGCCATACTGGCTGAGTACTCAGTGGTGTACAGACCAATGTGGTATTGAAGGAGGGAGTGGAGTGGCCATTTGTTTTAGGTATGAGTTTGATCTCACATTGTACACAGTGGGGGAAGCTGTATTGTCTGACTTTGTGATTGTAAAGGGTGGAGCAGGAGTCAGCTGCAGTGTAATCCTATCTATCTATCACCCTCCAGGGTGGTAGGGTGAGTTTCTGTAGGAGTCAGTGGACTTGTCTCAAACAAGGTATTAGAGTTTCCCAGCTAACTGGTGCCGGAGGACATCAATGCTGTGGTAGATGATGCCTCAAAATTTGGACAATCTTTCCTCTAGTAAATGATTCTGCTGTGGCTGACATAGGCTGTTACCACTAAGATCCACCAACACAGCCATGCCTTGGACCTGGTTTTCTCCTAGGACTAGACATCTTTGATATCAGGGCTGATTTTTCTTTTGGTCAGATCATTACACATTAGGTTCAAGTTCAGGGCCCCTTGCCACCCTTCACCCTGGGAAGTCACAAAAACCATGCGCTCTCAGTGCAAATGGGTTCTTGGGCACAACCACTTGAAGTAAACAAAACACCATGGTAGCACTCAATCCCAAAATAAAATAGATAAGAGTAGTTATAAAAAGTTTAAAAGCAGCATCAACATATTTATTTCCACTTGAAATTCACTAAATAAGACGTTTTTAATTTATTTAAAGAATAATAGTCATATTTATTTGATGTGCATATTTATGACAATTGATTCAGATTCCTAATTTGTTATCCTTAACATAAAAAAAAATCTTGCATAATGCATCTGTCCCTAGTTCAATTTTGAATACAGCTGCCAGAACCAAGCACTTGGGGATGCATGCCAGATGTCTTTGCTTCAGTGCACTATGTTATTGCATGCCATGCCTCCTGGGGAGCCAACAGTCCCAACAAAATTGCTGCCACTTACTTGTATGGTGCCCCACTTCTCCAGCTCCAGTCTGCCTTCTGTGATGCCTGGCAGTGCCCGAGCTTACAGTCTCTGTTGGTATCAGCCCAGTCCATGGCCACACCCTGGGGGTAAGCCAGGGAGGACCCCAATGGACTCCTCTGCCAGGACCATTACAGTCTTCCATGGGACTATGCCTCTCAGTGTCCCCACCCAGAGGGGCAAGCCTGGGTGGATCGTCATCCAAGGTAAGTCCTAGGAGGAGGCAGAGGCTGGGAGAGTGGGGGATGAGCTCTCAGAGGACTGGCACCAAAAAGCAAAATAATTAAAAAAATAACATCAGGAATGCTCAGATATATTTGGGTGGATTCAGATGCAAGAGCTGCCTACATTTTGTGTCTGTGTCAATCCCCTTAGAAAATCATGTGAAAGATGTTTAATATTTTCAGGTTGGGCTTAGAAAGAAGGCAGGGGTCTCCATTCCCCAAAGTGTTGGAATGCCACAAGCCCTGGGTGCACTGAACACACAGCATAGCACATGGGGCTTGTGGCATTCCCTCCAACAATCGGGATTCTCAATCTCGTGTGCTGCATGCCACGACCTTTTTACAGAGTTTGCATCAAATATTTGGCACAAGCCACCATAAAGGGGGTAAAGTGCTGCAAATGTTCATGATCTTTGGAGTCGGATGAGAGGTGTGGCAATGTGTTCTGGCTGGCACAGGGTCAAAACACTGCATACAAAAATAGCGTGGCACACAATGCTGCAAGCAAAATGGCAAAAGACAAAATAAGGTTGGGCAAAACACTGACTGGCACAATATGTCACCCACACAATGAAAATAAATAAGATAAATAAGGCAACAATTGAGATTCTTTGTTTTGTGGGGGAGCTCCAACCCCACAACCCCCTGATGTGATGGAGGCATGGTGGAAATATTAGCGTGATGAGGTGGCACCCTGTGGCACAAGGTCAAAACCCTGCATACAAAAATAGCGTGGCACACAATGTTGCAAGCAAAATGCTGAAAGGCAAAACAAGGTTGGGCAAAACACTGACTGGCACAATATTTCACCCACACAATGAAAATAAATACAGTGACAAATGAGATTCTTTGTTTTGTGGGGGGGCTCCAACCCCACACCCCCTGATGTGATGGGGGCATGGTGGCATTGTGAAGGTGATGAGGTGGCACCCTGTGGGGGTGCTCTGTGCAAGTGCAGAAAGCTGATTGGCCTGGGTACAGGTGGTTTACCAGGAAGGGACTGGGACTCACCCAAGGAGGACCCCGCCTTGGCACCTGCCCCATAGGTGACAATGACTCCAACACTGTAGGTGGGTAGCAGTGGCTACAGGATGCAGGATGCAAGTGGTGGATGAGAATGGTACCTGGGCACCACAACAGCCCTTGGTACTCAGCTCCCTGAGTGGAGGCAGGCTGCTGCCTGCCTACAGAGTGTTGGGGTCATTGGCATCTATGGGGCAGGTTCCAAGGCTGTGTCCAGCTGGGGCTGGGTCCTGGTCCCTTCCTGCTGCACCCCCTGTAAACTGGCCAATTGACTGTCTGCACTTGTGCAGGGCACCCTCGCAAAGTGCCACATAATCCCCCTTCATTGCTGCCATGCCCCCATTGCTCCCTAGACCACCCCCATGCTCCTTCTGCCCCATGTCCCCTCCTTGCAGCCCTCCCCAGTCTCTACCTAGCTTGGCAGTGGTACATGGCCCTTAAACCACCTCCAGGCTGGCCTAAACTGAGCCCATGCTGTGACCACAGCGAGGCTTCTAAAATACCAAAGAAGGGGATGGTACGATCCTGCCTTGGCACAAGCCCACTTGCCACCTGGTGCAGGTATGCTTCTGCTGCAAAGGTGGTACAGGGTGGCTTTGGCACATGGCATCCCTATTTTGATACAGCCTGCATTCAAAAATCAGGATGGCCACAACCTTTGGCACAAGGTGCCACTTGTGTCACCTATTTGGAACAGGCACCTTTGTCAAGATTTCTCTTTGAAAATTGTGCCCCCTGTCTACACATCAAGAAGTTTGGTGTATTGTTATTTACTCCTGCCCCGAACTGTATCATAGGGAAGAGGTGGCTACAACTGAGTTTAATGGATGTCTTTCAAATATTCATGTCTTCTGCTATTTCTCTGCACCACAATTGCCCCTTGTTTCAGGTGGTACCATATATGTACTTTCTCTATGACTGCAATTTGTACTACCCAGACATTTAATAAAAACTATATTCCCCAAAAGAAACAAAAATGAATAAAAAATAGGTATAGTACTGTTCTGACCAGAAATACATTATCACTAAAAAAAAAACAACATGTTGACATTTTTGGCTAACAAGTACTGCTGCTTTTTTTTTTTTTTATTTTTGTCATTGGCTGGCATCCAATCGGTCTTCCACCCCTACCACCTCACTCCATTCCCTGGGACTTACATGCTACCACTGGGGTGCTCCCTAGAATACCCTCCAGGCTGTAGCCATTAGGGAGGCCACCTTCAGTACTCCCTGAATGATGCTACATGAAGATTTGGTGTGCCTCAGCCAGCGGCATAGGGCTTAGTGTGGGAGGCAACCATCCTCCATGCCACAGCCATGTTTTTCCCCAATTTTGTTGGGAGTTGTGGCATGCAATGACATGCAGGTGAAACATGCCAATGTCTGCCACACCTGCCAGAACTCACAAGACTCAGCTGCAACACCCCTAGCCTCCACCAGGGGTCAGTCATGCACAGAGTGCTATCCCACCCTCCCCTCAGAAGGACGAGAGCAGTCCATTAGACACTCCATCTTCATCCCCCTGGATAGCCCTGTAACTCCCAGGCTTGCATTTGAACCCAGGTTGTCAGCGTCATAGGTGGAAATCCAACCACTGCACCGGTGGGCTGGCAATACTGCTGCATTTAAGCAAATCTAATATCACAATCAGTAGAAAAAATTTCCACTAAATTAGATCCTTAGAATATTCAAAAATGAAAATAGACACAATAGAGAAGACAACTCAAATTAATCATTTACAAAGTTGTCAGAGTTCTTACAGTATGCAATGGCTCTTAAATATTTGAATCTAAACCATTAGTCTTGAATGAATTCACTTATGCGTGGCTCTTTTTTATTGACAAATTCCCTTACCTTAAAGGGAAAGGGAAGCATTTCAGCATGCTTAGTTCAAATTTGCTTACCTGGTGTTCTCATCTTGTTTATGCCTCTCCTCTGCTTTCTTCCTCCCTGGTCTTCAGTTTTTATTTATTTAACATAACTGGCCAGGGAAACTAATCTGCAAACCATTCATTTTCAGGTGAACTAGGTCTCTAAGTAGCCACCCCTACTGAGACGTTACTGGGGCTCTAACCCTTGACATCACCAGGTGCAATTAGACAGT
This sequence comes from Neoceratodus forsteri, assembly GCA_016271365.2. Classification (NCBI taxonomy): domain Eukaryota; kingdom Metazoa; phylum Chordata; order Ceratodontiformes; family Ceratodontidae; genus Neoceratodus; species Neoceratodus forsteri. The sequence goes on along the minus strand of CM028131.1, from coordinate 1,432,689,087 downwards.
GACTGCGGATACTTATTTTCTTACTTGGACAAGTTGCTACATCAATAACAACTGAGAATCTTGTGAAGTATCTCCATTTTAATCAATATAATAACCCAGTGAAAGTGAAAGGAATAGCATAAGCACTGGCAGCCACTAATTGGTTGCAAACAGTCCTGTCACTGGTTGGGTCAGCTATGGTGAAATAGGTGGGCTATATATAGGGCTAGATTTGAAAATCAGGGAGTCAAAAAACAAGAGAATGAGGCCTTACTTTGTAAAATGTTAACATATACAGTATACTGTACTGTATATGTGTGTGTGTGTGTGTGTGTGTGTGTGTGTGTGTGTGGTGTGTGTGTATATATATATATATATATATATATATATATATATATATATACAGTATGCCCAGATATTCAAACTGTGCCATTTTGTGGTGCAAGCCCCTGCGCTGCTCAAAATAGTTGTGCAAGGGTGTGGCCAGGGCGATATTTAACAGAGTTGCACTATGGCGCAAATTCTTTGAATATCGCCCCCTGGCCACACCCACTGTGCATGGTGCAGTGGAACTGCACCAGCACAAGTGGTCAGAGTGGAGCATTGAGATGCAGTGGCACAAGTTCCATTACGCTATGCACAGCACCTGCGATATTCAAAGGGTGACATGCAAATGGGGCCATAATTTATGCAAGGCACAGGGGGGGCATTTGCATCTAATTACATCTCCATTTGCATGCCATTAGCATGCAGGTGAGCCGATCCCTGACGACTTGCACCTGGCGCCCTGCCAGGCAGCAGCCGTCGGGACCGACACCCCCTGCAGCCCGATCGTGGGCATAATAGTACTTCCCCCATTAGCCCAATCCGAGCACAATGGTACTTTTCCCCACCCCCATTAGCCCAATCAAGGGCATAATAGTCTTTCCCCACCCCCATTAGCCCGATCCAGGGCATAATCTTTCCCCACACCCCATTAGCCCGATCGTGGGCATAATAGTACTTTCCCACCCCCATTAGCCCGATCATGGCCATATGGTACTCCCCCGTTATCCTGATCACGGGCATACTAATAGTGTCACAATAGCCCTATCGTGGGCATGACTGAAACTTCCCCAGTAGCCCGATCACGGGCATACTAATCAGTGTCCCCACCCCAATTAGCCCGATTGTGGGCATACTAGTAGTGTCCCCCCAATAATCCCGATTGCAGGCATCAGACCTCCCCCAAAGTCCAAGATTCCTGGTGGTCCAGTGGACCGCGAGAAGCCAGATGGGTAGGGCATCCTCACCCCCAATGTCAGAAATCCCTGGTGATCTAGTGGCCCCCACCCTACCCACTCATGGAGCCCACTCCCCCCTTCCCCGTCAGCGGCGGGTGGCAGCACCCCACCCACCTGCCGCCCCACACCCACCAACTGACAGCTCAGTAGGGCTGTCGCCCATTGGTTCAGAGTATGAGCCAATGGGCATGCAGCCTCATATTGTACTAGTCAGTCCAGATATGGAATGAATGAATTATTCACATATCTGACTGACTTGAGTTATGGTTGCACGCCATTGGCCATGCTCTGAACCACGGGCGCAGCCCTACCGAGCTGTCAGTCAGTGGGCAGCGGGCAGCAGGCAGGTGGGTGCTGCCCGCAGGCTGATGGGGGCGGGTAGTGGGGCCCGTGGGTGGGTGGTGGGGTCACTAGATCACTAGGGATTTCTGACATGGGGGGTGAGGATGCCACCCCAGATCTGTCTTCTCCGCGTCCACTGAACCACCAGGGATCTTGGACTTTGGGAGGTCTGATGTCCGCGAACGGGCTACTCTGGGGGAGTTTCAGTCATGCCCGTGATCAGGCTATTGGGGACACTACTAGTATGCCCACGATCGGGCTAAAGGGGGTGGGGACACTACTAGTATGCCTGCAATTGGGCTACTGAGGGGGAAGTTTCAGTCAAGTTCCCGCAATCGGGCTATTGGGCTATTGGGGACACTACTAGTATGCCCACGATCGGCTAATGGGGGTGGGGACACTACTAGTATGCCCACGATCGGGCTAATGGGGGTGGGGACACTACTAGTATGCCCGCAATTGGGCTACTCAAGGGGGAAGTTTCAGTCATGCCCGCGATCGGCTATTGGGCTATTGGGGACACTACTAGTATGCCCAATGATCGGGCTAATGGGGGTGGGGAACACTACTAGTATGCCCATGATCAGCTAATGGGGGAAAGTACTATTATGCCTGCGATCGGGCTAATGGGGTGGAGTACTATTATGCTCGCGATCGGGCTAATGGGGGGGTGGAAACACTTCAGCCCACCAGGTGCGGCGGGAACAAATCCAGGGCCACCTGCAGGTGGCAGCTGCTGTGTTGCACCCTGCGATGCGGCAGCTCACCTGTGGGTGGCCCTCGACTTGTTCCCTTTTTTTTCAGTGTAACTTTGTGCAGACGCAAGTAGGGGTTGCGCCTGCATAACTCTGCACAGCCCGGCTGAATATCGGGCTGTGCAGTTTATGCATGGGCACGCCCCCCCCACCTGTGCCTGCATACATTACTGATGCGCCTCGGCCCATCGAGATTTGTGCAAGTGCACTTTTCCCTTTTAAATATCGACTGGTGCACCGGGTACTAGATTAGGCGCAACACTGTTGCGCCAAAACCCTTTTGAATATCTGGGCCAGTATCTATATTAGCTCGCCACAATGAAACCCAGTTCTGCAGCATTTTGCAGCACTCTTCACCATGCTGCAGCAGAGTTACTATAGAAAATAATGTAATTTCAATTTCAATTAGTCCCTTTTGTCATGTAAGAAAATGTGACATTCACTTCATCCTGGCTGTGTCACATTTTTCTGCATGACAAAAGGGATTAATTCCCATTTAAATTACATTGTTTACTGCAGTAACTCTGCTACAGCATACTGCAGAATACCTTAGAAGTGGGTTTCATCCTGACGAGCTTTACAGTGTGTGTGTATATATATATATATATATATATATATATATATACACACACACTGTCTGGAAAAACTTTGTTAATGGACTATAAGGGTTCCAGTGTCAGAAGTAGGGACATGCCATCTTAGGGTTCCCAACCCTAAGGCCCCACCCCACCCTTGGTTTCCAACCCTAAGACCTCACTCCCATCCTGCATGCAGGAACAGGTGCGAGGGGTGTGCCTTGGGTTTGCAACCCTAATGCTCACCCCATTCTCTTATACTGTACCAATCTTAGCTTACTTACTCTTGGAATGGGATGAGCATTAGGGTTACCTCTGAGCCATGCACTGCCATGTATGGATAAAGCCTGCGCTCCCAGCTCTCCATAATGGTATTCATTTTAGCATCTGGAAATGCAAAGTGCCATCCATACATACAGTTTGAGCTATTGTAATCTTATTCTTATTTCTGTGTTGTTGCACAGGAAACAGAGGGCACTGTGCTCCCATCAGTCCTTAATAGTATCTGTATTTGTGTGTGGGAGTGCAGGGCCCACCATCCATGCATCATTTTTGACATAATGTAGTGCCCTGCACTCCAATGCCGTAGTGTGCAGAACCAAAGGAACTCCTGACATTGCAATGTTCTCCTATAGAAAGCACAGGAAAATGTGAAACCTGTGTAACTCAATGCCAAATTAACATATTTTCGCAAAACTGGCAGAATGCATGTCACTGGGACAAGCCGCCTGTACCCCAGAAATTTCAGAACAAAATTGCAAACTGTTTCTTCACAGCAGAGTGACAAAGAAACAACTCTGTACACCTCTCATTACAATGTTATCCTATGGGAAATTAAGCAAAATGTTACCCCACAGAGCTCCACACCAAGATAATATATGTTCATGAAACCATCAAAGGGCACATTGGTGGGGCAAACCATCTGTACCCTGGAAATGTCAGAATAAAATTAAAAACTGTTACTTCACAGCGCAGTGACAAAGAAATCTCTGGTTAAACTTCCCATTATAGTGTTATCCTATGGCAATTAAGGCAAAATGTAACCCTGCAGAATGCCACAGCAAAGTAATATATTTTCACCAAACTAGCAAAAGACACATCTGAGGGACAAGCCCTTTGTACCCTGAAAATTTCAGCTCAAAAGAACAAGCCATTTTGCAACCGTGCAGTGACAAATAAATAGTTATATAAGAAATCCTTTTTCTCAAATTGCGAAAAAGAATCCTTTTCCGCGATTCCTTTTTCACAATTTGTGGAAAAAGTACATCCTTTTTCAAAAATTGTGAAAAAGGATCCTGTTTAACAGAATAAGTTTTCCATGATTTGTTGTAAAGGATTTCTGCAGATAAAAATCCTGCATTTCTGCAAAAGTCATCAAAAACTGACTCAAGAATCTAATTCTACAGGACCCAAATAGGTAAACACAACTGTTAATATTTTCCAAAGCTCTGTATTCTTTTTTATTCAAGTTTGTTTACCTCGCTAACTGCAAACAAGATGGCTGCAGCAAGATAAAAGATTCTGCATTTGCGACAAAGGATCCTTTTTTGCATGGAAAATCTAATTGCTCCCATTGAAAATAATGGGACATTTTTACATTTTTAATACAATGGTAAGAAAATTTCTAGCAACCTGATTGGCTGCTGACCCCTAGACACAGTGATGTTATTAGACTATAACATCACTGCATTTAGTGCAGGTACAGAAAAGACTGCATAACGATGTTGGGAATCACTCCCTTCTCGACTGTACACAGAAGCCGTACTGCACACTGAATCTGTCAGGGCTTAACCCCCCCCACCGCCAAACACCAATTCCAACAGTCACCCCAACATTCAGAAAAAATACCACAATTCATCATAAAAATTTTAAATTTTGTGACAGGTTGTTTCCCCCAAACCAAGTGACTGCAGTGAACCTCACCAGCCGTAACTACCAGTCACGCAGTTCACTGAAGCCACTCATTTCTGGGAAAAATGGCAGCAAAAACATTCAATTTAGCAGTCCCAAATTTAAGTACACCACAGTCTGAATGCACATCCCGCTCCTCTTGTACTCACTGCTGAAAAGTAAGGGAAGCCATGATGCCTCTGGTCCAAAAGCTCAGCTCTAAAATCTAGACATAGAGCTCATGCCACATAGCCATCGAACAGCTCCACAATCAAGATAAGAAACAATAGTAATTTAAACCTTAAAATAAATAGTGAAACAATCCCATTTTCACCGGGGGATGAATGGCCATGGTGGTAGGGGACATAAAAAATGACACCATAAGCATACACAATTAAGTAGGGAAAAAACATCCATACCAGACTTGGCAGAGTATAATGCTTCAGCTAACAGCTTCAAATAATGACAGAAAAATATGATGGCCTTTTTTTTAAAAAAACATACTCTTCCTCCCACAAAAAATGAAATAAAAAATGCATAAAAACATTATTTTTTTCTCTTTAATTAACAAAGGAACCATTGCATAATAGCAATAAGGCACTCTAGGGTGCGCGTTATTGTTTAGTAACGTCACTCCTGGGGTGGTGGAAGCACTCTGCTTCACCTTGTGCTTCAACCCACCCCAGAAGTGACATTATTTATGTCTTTGGTAACCAGGTTAAGTGAACTGATCCAAATGACCATTTTCAGTCATGACCTGCGCCACACAGTGGCAGGCATAGTGGCAGTTATCACACCATAACACACACCCTGTCATGCCTTATTGCTTAAATAACTTTTGAAAGGATTCATATTTTCTCACCAAATCTTCAAAATGCATATCTGTGACCCAAGGCCTGTTTTCCCTGAAACTTTCAGACCACAGATCTACATCATTTCTGTGCAGCAGCATGACAAAGGTTTTGACAAAACATGGTAATTTTCACATTTTTTGACAATCTGTATCTCTGCACCCACACGTCCAACCGGAACACAACTTATTTATTTATTTGTTTTTGTTTACCAGGTAAGCACAGTAGATAACCAAGTGCCTATTTTCAGATATGACCTGGGAGATTACAGAGATACATTCAAGATTACAAGGATACATTCAGGTACAACAGGCAGACAAAAAGAGCAGGTACAAGTAAGGGCAGCAGTCATAAACATGGTAAATGCAGCAACACCAGAGGACATTTACCTACCCAGTGGTAGGAAGATAATAACATAGTACATAGGAGGCAGGCCGTCAGCTGAGTATAGCAGGCAACACGGCTTTGTAGGCTAGGGGTTGAAGAGTACGTCAAGGAGATTACAAAAGGGGATAGGAAAAGCCAGTGCATCACTCAGAGGAATAAAAAACAAATGACCTAGCACAAATTGATCTAGTAGAGCAAGGAAGGATCCATCCCAAGCTGATTCATTGATCCCTGTATGTTTCACTGGAAGGGAAGGTCAGGAGACCCTACACCCTAAAGCAATAAGAAACAGTGGGACATGCGGCAGGAGTACCTTAAGTGCAGAGACAGGTAAAGGCAGATTTGAGAAAGCCCCAAAGGGAAGCTTTAAAACAGGAATGGGAGGTGGAGGAGTGAGTGCTCGCTGGAAGGGAGTTCCATAGTCTAGGGGCAAGAGTAGTTCTTTGGTCCCAAAGGCACACGTCAAATTTCATGTGAATCGGTCGAACTGTTGAGAAGTTATTAAAGTTCACAATTTGGGGTTTAACATAGAACTGGCCATTGAACCCTAATACAGGGGTGCTACTGCACCCCTCTAATGTATATATAATTTGCAAAAAACTTTATTAATGCACTAGTAAGGGTTAAAGTGACAAAAGCAGGGAAATGTGGCATTAGGGTTTCCAACCCTAATAACCCACCCCCACCCTGGAGGCAGCAAAAGGGAAAGCCATTACAGTTTCACCTCTCTTGCCTCCTCCCATATCAGGCAAGGGGTGTGCCTGGAGGTTGTCAGCCCTAATGCTCACCCCATTATTATATACTGTACCCATCTCAGCTTATTTACTGATGGAATGGGGGTGAGCATTAGGGCTGACAACCCCCAGGCACACCCCACACCTGATTTGGGAAGAGGCGAGAGAGGTGAAACCATTGTGGTTTTCCCCATTGCTGCCCCTGGGGTGGGGGTGGGGCATTAGGGTTGGAATCCCTAATGCCACATTTCCCTACTTTGATCACTTTAACCCTAACTAGTGCATTAATTAAGTTTTTTGCAGTTAATTACTTTTTGAGACAGTAAAACGGTATGCTTAATTACCTTTGGGAGTGCAGGGTTCTCTGGGGGTGGGGCCCTGTGCTCCCATCTATACATATTTTTTTTACATAGCGTAATCATATCATGAGTTGCCTGTGGGAGCACAGGGTCCTCCCTAGCCATGCATATGTATTTTGCTGTGGAAGCACAATGCCCTCAAGGCCCTGCACTTCCATTAGTAGAACAACAGCAACAACATTTTCAGCATAGCTGTGTCCCCCACCTTCTGATTCACAACCCTCTAAATTTGAATATTATCCCTTGTTTCTAGTGCCCCATCCTCCAATGGCCATCCCCCTTGTATTTTCAGGTTGCCCTGGTACTAATGGCACCCTTCACCCTCCAATGTTGTCTAACTCTGTAAATAAGAAAATGGTCCATCTATGTCTTTTTCTTTTTTACATGTGTGAAAATGTAAATTTGTAGTTTATCCCTGCAATCTAGTGGTACACCCAAACATCACTGTAAAAGGGCAACTTTATAAACAGGGCTTCTAGCCCTAACAGTAAAATCATATATTAAAAATAAAGGTCTTTATAACATTACTTATAAAATTAATAAACATAGGTGTTTTGAAAACATATTAGAAAAATAAAAATATAATAATCTAATTATGTCAGAAATAAAATAATGGTAGAAAACTATACAATGACATTTTCTGCTGATTAACAAATACTGCTGCTTTAAAACTGAGGGCAAAACAATAAAAAATGGCTTGCTGCTACAGTAGTTTGGTTTTACAATTTATGACAATGATATATGTTTACTGTGTGGGTTTACATTTAGTGAACATTATTTAATGTACTTTCACAGTTTCTTTACATTCAGTCCTCTGTTAAATTCAGTGGTGCCCACCACCCTCTGGTGTCCTTCCCCATAATGATTTTGTTTTCCCTGGTGTCAAGTTGCACCCTCACCCTCCTGTCACCATCCATGTTCATATGTAGTCTTTTCCTGGTGTGTAGTGGTACCTCCCCACCCGGTCATCCTCCTGCCTGTAATAAAGAAAATGGTCCCTTAATGTTTTTCACAACCTGTAAAAAAGAAAACAGTCCCTTGCTGATCCGACCCCCACCTCGAAATCCCAGTGAGCACCCAACACCCTGCACCCCCCACATCCACCACATGTCCTCACTCACCTGAACAGGTCCCAGGGTGAAGATCCACTCTCCCATGAAAGACACATCTTGCTGCTGGAAACGTCGACTGCTATATGACAAACAAGGTAAGTGCTGTTTAATGTATTTCAATAAGGTTTTCATCTTTGGTCCATAACTTTGCCATTTTTGCATATTTTTAGACCAAATTTTCAAAGTGGCCTTTTTGAGACCTCACCTGAAGAACAATGTCAGTGGAATTACACAAATCTGGCCTGAGAGGTGATTTTGTGTTCCATTGGCGAATCCACCTTTTGCCAGTATTTGGAAATGTTCACTTCCCTAGTTCATGAGATGTGACCATAAGCAGGATATGTTGAAAATTTGGGATCAAAATATGTTAACATGGAAAAGTTATACACATCCATTGACATTTACATATGCTGCCTCATAATTTTCATAATTGTTAATATTTTCACCCCATATTTTCAACATAGTCATTTCCTTACACCACCTGGAGAACATGACAGCTGTCATTTTTCCAATCTTTGCCAAAATGTATTTTCATGTCTCTGGTGTGGAATGACAATGCCGTTCATGTGGAATGATGTTTTGGCACCCCCCATGCCCGATCATGGGCATATGTATACAAATAATAGTCCTATATCCCTGGTGGTCCAGTGGACCACTCGCAGCTCAATCACGGGCATATGTTGTAATAATACCAGTCCTATATCCCCGGTGGTCCAGTGGACTGCTCGCAGCCTGATCACAGGCATCCGTAAATAATAATGCAACACAATTGGCAAGCTGGTGGTCTGGCGGTACCCCCTCCCACCTACCCACTGGGCCCCACCGCCCCGCTTCCCCCAGTCAGCGGTGGGCAGCAGCTCCCGACCCACTTGCCGCCCCGCAGCCCGCCGACTGATACCATATGGTAGGGCTGTATGCCCATTGGTCCACAGCATGAGCCAAAGGTTGTGCAGCCCGCACCGCACTACACAGTTCAGATATGTGAATGGATCCATTCACATATCTGGATTGCGTAGTACGGTATGGGCTGCATGCCCATTGACTGATGCTGTGGACCAATGGGCGTACAGCCCTACCATACGGTGTCAGTTAGCGGGTGGTGGGGTGGCAAGCAGGTGGGGAGCTGCTGCCTGCCACTGACTGGGGAGAACGGGGTGGTGGGGCTCAGTGGGCAGGTGGGAAGAGGGGTACCGCTAGACCACCACGGTTGGATTGGTGTTGCATTATTATTTACTGATGCCCACGATCGAGCTGTGAGCAGTTCACTGGACCACCAGGGATTGTGTTATCAGTTTTAAACAGACTGATGGCCGTGACTGGGCTGTGAGGGGTCCACTGGACCACCAGGAATTGTGTTAACAGTTTTAAACAGACTTATTCCCACAATTGGGCTGCAGGCGGTCCACTGGACCACCAGGGATATAGAACAATTCTCATATTCTACTTATGCCCATGATCAGGCAGTGGGGCACTTTGCCACAATGTGCAGGGAGCGTCGGCCCCTGATGGCTGCAGCCTGGCAGGGCGACAGGCGCATGTCACTGGGGATCAGTGCACCTGCATGTAAATGGGGCCATAATGACATGCAAATGGCCCCATTTGCACCTTGCATACATTATGGCACATTTGCATATGCACTTTTGAATATCGCGGTTGTTGCACCTATTACAATGGAACTTGCACTAGCGCATCCCCCTGCTCCACTCTGGCCACTTGCAATGGTGCAGTGCCACTGTGCCATCTGCACTGTGGGTGGCCAGGGTGTGATATTCAACTGTGCTGTGCCATGGCACAGCTCCATTGAATATCACCCTGTCAACACCCCTGTGCAGCCCAGTTTTGCTGTACCCAGGCTTGCTCCACAGCCTGGCGCAGTCTGAATATCTGGCCCTGAGAGTCTAGTTCCTTGTTTAGAATTGCCTGCTTAGCATGAACTAGGTTGACATTAATCTATCTGAAATGTTCACTGTAGAGTTCCCAGTACTAATAAGAATGGACTTATGCTAACAGGGTCTACTGCTTCATGGCAGAAGTTGTGTGTGCATATACATGGATGTACTGGGTTCATGAAGTAGGATAATAAGAAGGCTGTGCTGACAATTTGATTGCTGTTGTACTACAAATGGAAGCACAGACCCCAGAGGACCCTGCACTTCAACATCAATATAAACATAGGCATCTATGGAGGAATGGTAGCACAGGGCCTGGATGGCCCTACACTCCCACAGGCAAATAAGGATACAATTATTCTATCTCAATAAGTAAGAAAATTATTTTGAAAAAAAAAGCATTAATACAATAGTTAGCATTTAGGCTAAAGCAACAAAAGTAGGGAAATGTGGCTTTTGGGTTTCTAACTATAAAACCGCACTCCGATGCCTACAGAAAATCAGGGGTGCAGTCTTCCTTGGGGTTGTTATCCCTAAAGCTTACCCCATTCTACACACTCCAGAAACATATACACCTAATGGGGTGAGCTTCAGCTTTCACAACCCCAAGGAAGACTGCACCCAAAACTCAGCCCCCTTTTATACACTCCTGAAACATACACATCTAATTGGGTGAGTTTTAGGGTTGACAACCCCAAGGAAGACTGGGCCCTTGATTTGTTTTAGGTGTGGATGGAGTTTTATGGTTGGAAACCCTAAAACTACAGTTCCCTACTTTTTTTATTTTAGCCTGAACCCTAAATATTGCATTAATGGAGTTTTTTAAAGAATTTCCTTTCTTCTTGAGATAGTATAAATCGTATACTTATTTGCCTGTGAGAGCACAAAGCACTCCATGCCCTGTGCTCCCATCCTTCCATAGATACATATATGTATGTTGATGTGGAAGTGCAGGGCCCTCTGGGTCCTACACTTCTATTTGTAGGACAATGGCAACCAATTTGTCAGCATAACCTTCTTATTTACCCCACTGTATGAGCCTGGTACTGAAAATGTTTAAATTCCAGCTGAAATGTTATTCCATACCACCACAACATCATTCTGAGCCAGTGGCACAAAAAGGCATTTTGGCCAAGATTTGAAAGATGACAGATGTCATGTTCATGAGGTGGTATAACAAAATGGCTATGTTGAAAATTTGGGGTGAAGATATTTCAAATTATGAAAGTTACGAGTGAGGGTAGCAACATTTTCGGTGGGTGCTCATAACATTGCCATTTTAACATTTTTTGACCCCAAATTTTCAACATATTCTTCTTATGACCCCACATCATGAACAAGGTCAGTGAAAATGTTCAAATCCTGCCTGAAAAGTGATTTTGCCAAACAGCCACAAAATTGCTTTTTGGGTCACATTTGTGTAATTCCATTGATGTTGTTCACAAAATGGGGCCTTAAAAAGGCCATGTCAAAAATGTTGTGTCAAAATGTGCGCAAATGTCAAAGTTATACACCAAAGTTGAAAATCATATTGAAATATATTGAACTGCACTTACCTTACTTCCTCATATAGCAGTCACCAGTTCCAGCAGCAAGAAGTGTCTTTCATCAGAAAGTGGATTTTCCCCCTGGGACCTGTTCAGGTGAGTCAGGGTGTTTGGAGGGGTGTAGGGGATGCTCAATGGGAGGTCAGGGTGGGGGTTGGATTGGTCATGGACCTTTTTCTTTTACAGATTTAAAAAAAGACATTGAGGGATTGTTTTCTTCATTTTAGCACAGAAGAGTGATTGGAGGGTAGAGTGTACCACTAGACACCAAGGAAAGAAAAAATCAGAATGGGGACGGTGATCACAGGGTGGAGGGTGCCACTTAACACCAGGGAAAAATGAACAGAATTATGGGGATGATGATTGCAAGGTGGGAGGTGCCACTAATCACCAGGGACAATTTCAATTATTAGGGCATAACTACAGGGATGGCTTGCAAAAATCTTTTTTCATTTGCAGGAATACTTTTCCATTTCAAATGAAAAAAGGAATCAAAATGGATTCCATCAAATGAAAAAAGAATTGCAAAAGAAATATGCCCAAACTATTTTTTTCATTTGAATGGATTATTTTTTATTTGAATGAAAAAGGTCATACAGGAAAAGAGAAAAAAAAAAAACGAAGTCCAAAATCTTTTTCCTTATCTAGGGATCCTTTTTCATTTGAATGAAAAAGGCAATATGGAAAAAGCTGAAAAAAACTAAACTGAAAATCTTTTTTCATATCAAGAGATCATTTTTTTGTTTAAATGTAGAAGTCTATATGGAAAAAAGGGAAGCGAGTCACAAAAAAGGATTTTAAAAGGAAAAAAATACATTTTGGGGTCTTTTTTCCAACAGTCAACTGAAGAATCTACCTAACGGAGCAAGATACAAGTCTTGGTATCTCTACAGGATGTCATTTTTGTGGGTTTCAAATTTGTTTTCACAGAAAATGGAAAACAAGATGGCAACAAACGAAAAAGGATTTTTCCAAAAGGAAAAGGATTGGCCCCAAATGAAAAAGGATCCACTAACTTATGGACCAAATTCCTTTTCCATTCCAAACATCTATCCCCAGACTATACTGAGCATGCTCAGAAACCAACATTTTAAAAAGTAATAACCTTGGAATAGATTAATATTTGTTTACCAAAACAGTGAAAGGCACATCTGTATGCCAAGCCTTTTCTACCCTAAAAATTTCAGACCAAATTTCAAAACTGTCTGGACACAAAGCGATGACCAAAAAAACATAAAAAAACTTTACATTTTTAGATTTTTGTGCTATCCACATCTCAGAATCTGCACATCTGACCAGAACGAATCGTAGCACATCAAGAGATCTACCCCCACAAGACTGAGGATGCAACATTTTGTGCAAATCCATTGAGTGGTTGTGGGGATATTAAATTTCAAAATATGAGGTTTAACATAGAAATCCCTGCTCAACCCTAAATATAGCGGTGCAACTGCACCCGTACAATATATAGGTGCATTATCACCAGTGTAATTCGGGTTGAGTAATATGTTTAATGTTAAACCCCAATTTTTGCACTTTAATAATGTTTGCAGTGTTCAGCAACATTCCGCAAAATTTGACATGCATTTTCTTGGAAGCTTGCTCTCAAGATGTGAGAAGTTTCATGTTGGCAGCTTGTGCTGTTTTTGAGATACAGAATGCGATTTTTAATGAAGTGTGGTATTTTTTTATATGTTGTACTTCTTAGTCTTTTTTTTTTTTTGCTCTCTACTACAGCCTGGATGCCATGGAATTTTTTTCCAAAATATTTGGGGCTGGATTTTCGAAGGCCTTAAATTGACGCAAGGCACTTGCGTCACGCAGGTCTGACACAAGGGCACCTTGTGCTAAGCCCTGCACCAAGTGGGAATTTGAAATGCAGCCTGCATCACCCAGCAGGTCGCCTGCCCCAAAGTGTGCTAGAGCCATCCTTGCACCATGAAAGTGGCAGTGGCATGGTGCTGGGGGCTTGTGGCAGACCCAGACTGCCGCATCCCTCAGATCCAGAATTTGAAAGACCCCCCCAGGAATCAAGTGCCAAGTACCCTTAGACCAGTGAGGGGCAGGTTTAAGGAGTCTTGGATGGCTCCTGGGGGGTCATCCAGTAGGTGCCATCCTGTGGCCCACAACATCCATCCCTGGTGGGTGATCCCTAGTGGTCCGGTGGTCCCCCCTCACCCCCATCATGGTCTCAACACCCACATCCATGCATCCTGCCAACCCCCTACCCATCTCAGCACTCCCACTTCCCTCCCATACCCCAATCTGGCAACCAGCACAGCCCTTCACACAACACCATGGCCAGCCACTGAATGAGCAGTTTGTGCATGTGCTGTATACAGTACAAGCACAAAACTGCCCATTCGGCCAACTGGGGTGGCATGTGGGAGGCTGTGCCTGGCTGAAATTGGGGTAAAAGTAGGGGTTGAGTGCTGGAGATAGTAGAGGGCACTAGCCCACCAGGTACTCAGGGAGGTTTGTGGTGCCAGTGCCCTTGGCGTGGTGGTGTTGGGGGCAGTGCCCAGTTGCCAGCCCCTGTCTTTGGGTGCTGCAGACTCCCTGCAGCCATTTTTGCTTTCTGGGTGGGTGTGCCATACACTGGGTACAGTATCCCCTTTGCCGCATACCACTGGACTTAGGTGCCTGGACCTGGTTCAGTAGAAATTCGGGTGCAGGGTCCTGGGTGCACCGCACTTGGCACAAGCTGCCATTGTCACAGCTTGCACTGGGGCTTTGAAAATCTGGCCCATGGTGTGGAAGCAGCCTCTACCAAGGTACTGCCTTTCCAAGCTTTTGTGAAAAAATAATAAGGTCAAGAGACGCAGTATAAGATTTTAAAGATTCTTTCTGAGCATACTCAGTATGGTTTTTGGATAATCCTTTGATATGACCCAAACACTTGGGGGTAGTATGACCATTTTGCATTCACAACACTTAGTCATCATAATCCCAGAAAATGTTTTTTTTTTTCAAGACACATGTCCGCCATCTTATTTTTCTAAAACTAAAAAAAAATGGAAAATATAAAATTATGTATTAAAAAAACTCCTGGACCTTGATTCTGGTGTTTGTTTCTTCAAAATATGAACAGAAACTTAATAAAGCAACTTTAGGGTACAGAAATGAGGACACTGCAGTCTCATTATGAGACCAGTGGGGCATTCCTCACTTCTGATATCAAAGGGAGAGAGAGAGAGAGAGAGAGAGAGAGACACTACCAGGTTAGGTATCTACAGTGAGCCAGTGATTTGTATAAACTTTCTATACAGTTGTGGACTTTTATCCTTGCATGTAGAATTAGTTCTTTAGAGGCTCAGTGCCCATGTAATGGAGCAGAATAAACTTGCTGCAACTGATACAATAGAAGTGCTGTCAATCTGCACATTTGTTTTCCAGTCTTGGAGTTAGGTCAGTTAAAACATACACTTGTAGACATGATTCTTTTATCTGTTATCTAAAGCATACTATTCTCCACTGAGTAGGATCACTTTGATAGGGGCCATCTTTTAGTGCTGCCTTATGTTGAAAATGTACAAAACAACAACATTATTTTTTTTACTATCATCAGGATCACCCTTCTTGGTCCTTCCTGAGTGACTTATCATAACCAAGTGGATGGGGGTGCCCACCCTCAGTACTGCTTGGCAACCCCTCCCTTCCAGATCACCTGCCCCCCCCAGTACATTGCTGGCAATGTTGGGCTTGTGATAGGGTTAACTCCTTGCCCATGTTTCCCTGTTGTCTAAAGAGAAACATTTCTGTTGCATGTTTTCTGTACCTTACATTATCTTTTTCAAGGTTTGATGTACAACTGTTTACCTGTTTTCTCTCTGCAAGGTGAACACCCTTAGACGATCCTTGTAACCCTACATACTTTCTTGCTTCTACCTTTTCTGCAATACTATTCTCTTAAAAACAATTCTAAGATGTGTAGAAACATTCTAGTGATTTTAGATTGTAAGATAGTTAGGAGAGTCACGTGATGCAGTGCACGTGGTAGCAGCATTCCCGGGGAGCTCCGTCTGCCTCCTCCCAATTTTGCTGTTTTGTGGGCACACTTTTGGGATTCCGGACCAGATTTCCTCGCCTAACAGCCTCAGGAGCCTGCCAACTGTTGTTTGGTGCCATATGGAGGAGGAGATGCTGAACCCCCCCCCCCGAGGCACACACCTCCTGTCTCACCGGAAAAGGCCCCGAAAAAAGCAAGGGCCTCAGGTGAGCAACACCCGCAGGGCTCGGCGAAGGAGGAGTTGGAGTATGAGGTATTGACTTTGGCTAGATTTTTAGAAGAGTTCAGAGTTCAGACCATTTCAACTGGAGATCAAGGAATTGGCCACGGACATAAAACGTTTGTCCACCATGATGGAGGATATCGCTAAAAGAGTATCTGATAATGAAGTGAGAATTAAATCTTTAGAAGGGCACATGGAAAGGGTGGAAGAGGGGTCTGTTTTATCTCGGCAAAGGCTTGCTAAGCTAGAAACAAAGTCGAGGACCTTGAGAGGAGGATCTCGCCCGTAACAATGCTGTCATTTTGGGGCTGCCCGAAAAGAAGAAGGCCCTGATCCTGTGAAGTTCGTGCAGAAGTTTGTAGAGAAGATAGTGGGCCCTTTCCCCTATGGCCAGGCATAATGCACTGAGAGGGCTCATCGGCCTTAAGGCTCATCCCCCGCCTAACTCTCCACCGCCCTTAATCTTCCGCTTTTCTTAATTACTTGAAGCGTCAGCTTTTTCTCACTAAAGCAAGGGAGAACAAGGATCTTTATTGGGAAGGTACTAAAATAAGAGTCACGCAAGACATCCCGGTGACAGTCAGACAGAGAAGAGCCACTTTCAATTCCTTGATTAACAGGCTGATTGTGGCCGGGGTCCGTTTTAAAATGATTTACCCAGCCAAACTCCAAGTTATAATTAAGGGGCAATGGATGCAGTTTGATACGGCGGAGGCCATTCGTGTGGCATTAAAGGCTGCGTTACCTAACCTTTTTAAGGATCCATGAAAGGGAATGGAAGGATCCTGGTGTGTGGTCACTTTGCTGTGGACTGCGGTTTGTGAAGGGACGCTATGCTGTGATGACATCTCGTGTACTATCTGGCTCTGGTTTATTACTATCTCAGTGGGAAAAATTAAAAATGACTATCATGTTGGATGAACTGGTGCTGGTTGACTCTTTGTGTTAATCATTGGAATCCTAAGATGGGCTGCAATGCGGATTTTACTTTGGATTTTATTCTGGACTATGCTCTCTGGATTACGGCAATTGGGGACCTACTAAAGGAGCGGAGTGGAGGGGGGTTTTAGACCCACTCCCTCTTCTCTCATTTCCTTTCTCCCTTCCCCCCTTCCCCCCCTTTTCACTCCTTTTTTTTTTTTATATATATCGCAGAATGATGGTGGTACTCTGAATTGTGTAACTTCCTTGTTTTCTACCTTGTATTGCTACGTGGTAGTAGGATGATGATTGGTTATGTTTGGGGGGGTGGGGACTGGTGGGCTTTTTTTTTGGTTGGCTAACTCTGGCCCTATACTCAATGCTGAGCCTGATACTCTAGGGGGGTGTTAACATTAACTTTGTTTCTCTGTTTAAATGGTACAGGTCTGCTTATCGAGTCTGGTCATTTAGAGGTTTTGGTGAATTGATTTCAATGTCCGGTACTATCAGGGAGAATGCCTGTGGGGACATCTTATGGAATGGGGATATTGATGATTGGGAGGAGGCGGGGAGTGAGGTTGAGCAAAGCTATGATGTGCGGTGTTCACGGGCCAATGGAGTGGGGAGGGGTGGTGGTGTTGGGGGCTGGATGGGAGATAGTTGGTATGTTCGGATCGGGTGTAGGGGGAGTGGTGGTTGGGGGTGGCTGTGTGGAAGGGGTTATAGTAAGATCTATCTATCAGATGTTTGTTTTGACAAGGGGCCGGGGAGGGGTGGTGCGGGATTTCGCGGATCAGAGGTTGTATGTTTTCTGGCTTTGAGGGATGGGGGAGGGGGCACAAGTCTGCTTTATAGGGGATGGGGTGTATCACGCTACTGTGCATACCTTATTTTATATGATAGTGGTGTATGACATTGTTGGGGGCCTTTAAGGTCACTACATGGAATGTAAAGGGTGCACGCCAGAAACATAAACAGTACTGTCTCTTGAAATACCTGGAGATTCTCAGAGCAAATATCGTATTCCTACAGGAGACGCATTTACTACATTCGGAAGCTAATACTAAGAGGCGAGACAGTTCGGGCCGTTTTTCCTTCACAGGGTAACACTCAGAGTGAGGGAGTAATGATATTGGTGGGTAGAGCTGTACCTTTTGTTCCACTGCAAGTTGCTCAGGATGATGATGGAGAATTGTATTGGTGAGAAAACTTCAAAATATAGATGTCTTACTTGGGGCGATCTATGGCCTGAATATGGACTCGCAGGAATTTTTTGTTAAACTTTCTGGAATGCTTGCCCCCTTTGTGAGGGTACCCATGATATTAGGTGGAGATTTAAACTTGGTGTTAGATCCCCTTATGGATAAATCTAGGGGTGAGAGGCTTAGGTCATTGCCTGCTCGTCGGGCCTTCCATGAGGTGCTGAAACAATATGGTCTGGTTGATGTGTGGAGAGTCCTTCATCCCCAAGATAGACAGTTTACTTTTACTTCCACAGTGCATGGATCCCAATCTCGTTTGGATTATATCTTAGTTTCTAAGGACCTCCTTCCTGGGGTATTGGATGCAGAAATTATGCCAGGTCCTCCTTCTGACCATGCAGCGGTTGTTGTTTCCATTTTGGTGTCAGCTCTGCCTAAAAAAGGAAGAAGATGGAGAATCAACAATCAGCTGCTTCGTAACCCACGGGTCACCAAGTCCCTTTCAGATCAGATATCTGAGTTTATAGCCAATAATGCTGGGGCTGAGGCTAGGCCGGATATGGTATGGGGGGCATTTAAGTCCTATATTAGGGGAATGTTGATTGCACAGGCATCCTATTGTAAGAGGGAGTGAACGCGGGTTTTCACTGAACTGCTAGAATGGATTAAGGATTTAGAAGGCAAGATAGAGGAGTTGGGGGATGAGAAGAACGAGATGGAGTTGATAGGGGTGAGGGACCTTTATCTTAAGCTGCTGGGGGAACAGGTGGAGCTGGCTTTAATTAAAACCAAGGCAAAATATCAGGATCAAGGGGAAAAAGCCGGTTCCCTACTGGCCAGGAGGGTTAAGCAAATAGAGTCATCATGGATTGTCTCAGGGATTCAGTCTGGGGTGGATGGGACGATCAAGACTTCTCAGGGAAATAGTTTTGGAGTTTAGAAACTACTTTAAGTCTTTATATAACAAAATGGCTTCTCCCCTTCTAGACAGGAGATTCTTACCTTTCTTGATGGGATTGATATTCCCCGTCTTTCGGAGATTCAGCAAGAATTGTTGCTGAGGGAGATTACTCAAAGTGAAATTGAAAGGGTGATAGAAAGTCTCCCTTTAGATAAAATGCCAGGTCCAGATGGACTTTCGGCTAATTTTTACAAGAAATTTGTTAGGCTGATATCCCCCTTGCTCTTGAGTCTCTTCCAATATATTCTGTCCCAGCAGGCCCAAGATTAGTCCATATTTGAGGCATTGATTGTATTGATCCTAAACAGGGCAAACCTCCGAACACCCCCGAGTTACAGACCTATTTCGTGCTAAATTGTGACATTAAAATACTGGCCAGGTTACTGGCAGAGAGGATAAGTGTGGTCCTTCCATACCTCATTGGTCCAGAGCAAGTGGGTTTTATGAGGGGAAGATCCTCTGCGGACCATGTCCGGACTTTGGCCCATGCTTTCTCGGTTTCTGAGGACAGCGGGGCACCTATGGCCCTGCTGTTCTTGGATGCCGAGAAGGCTTTTGATAGGGTACACTGGGAGTTTTTACTTATGGCGATGCAGAGATTCGGGTTTCGGAGTTGTTCAGGACCTGGATTCGCTCCTTTACTCTTGCCCTACTGCAAGGATTGGTTGTAATGGTGCAATTTCGAACCCTTCCTTTATATGTTGGCACTAGGTAAGGATGCCCCTTATCTTCTCTCCTCTTTAATCTATACTTGGAGCCTTTTATAAGATCTGTGGTATCAATCAAGCAATACAAGGTATTACTATTAAGGACCATACTATTAAGGTCACAGCTTATGGATGATCTGTTGATCTATTTAACTAACCCAGGTACTTCTATACGAGCACTGTTGGAAGTTATTAAACAGTTCAGAAACTGGCTAACTATAGACTAAATTTGGATAAATCGTGGTATTTCCCCATAATTTGGTCTTCAGACATGAAGTGGCGGATTTAGGTCTCTCCTGGAGCTGAATTTTATTAGGTACTTGGGTCTCAACATAGCTAGGGGGGACCTCAAGACTTTTCAATTGAATTTTGATCCGTTACAAAGGAATATTGCCTTGGACTTGATCGATGGGTGAAACTCCCACTTCCCTATGGGAAGAGTCAATCTTGTTAAAATGAATATATTTCTAGATTGTTTTACCCCTGAGTATGTTGAATGTTGTTATACCATCCAAATGGTTTAGAGAAAGTACATAATATGATTGCTAATTTCAGTATGGGGTCAGAAGAATGTGAATGGCCTATCTGAAACTGGTGCTACCAAGGAGCTGGGGGACTTAGACTTCCACATTTTGCCTTATATTTCGGGCAGCCCAAACCAATAAATATGTGAGATGGGCAAGAGCAGCGAGGATTTGATTAACCAGAGTTATATACCACTTGGTTGCGATTGAATTAGCTTTGATTAAGAGTCGTCTAAGACCGATGCCCTATATTATATTAAGCTTCAAATGGTTGCCCCATGGGTTACTCAATTCCCCATTGGTGTTGCAGTGAAGAATCATACCCAGCTTGCTGGTTTTCTAAGATATGATCATCTAAGAGATTGGAATCAACCCTTATGGGGGAACCCCTGTTTTGTTTTGGGTGGTAAAACATTGGAGCACACATGGTTACCCTTACCCGAGATATGTCTCGTAAGGGATCTGCTCTCCACAGAAGGTGTGGTATTACCCTCGAATATTATGATGGGTAAATTTGGGTTACCCAACAGGGCTATTTTTAAGATCTATCAGGTCAGGCATCTCTTAATTGCGCAATTGGGAAAGGTGGTAGTGCAGAAACCGAGTCTGGAGTTTTTGGATGGCTTATCCCCTTTAGTGGGGCTAAGACATGCAATCTCTAAAATTTACCAGGTATTGATTGCTTGGGCCTATGCCTCTGACCCGGTGCAAGGGTTATACTGGAATTCAGTTTTCCTGAATTCGAAGTTTAACTGGAAGGCGCTGCAGAGGAATTGTCATAGATTTCTATTGCAGGACAGATTGAGGCTCATGCAATTCAAAATTCTTCACAATATTTTTTATTCCCCATGGAAGTTAGAGAAAATTAGGTTGGCTAGAGATTCGAGGTGTTTCAGATGTCAGGGGGAGGAAGGAGACTTGGTACATATTTTCTGGAAATGTCCGAAGGTAGCCCCGTTATGGGAGGACATTAGGAAGAGGGTTAACCCTCTGTTGGGTCTCGAAGTCCTGTTTACGCCAGAGATATGCCTTTTGGAAGATGTCTCGAGCATTCCTGTGCTGAATAGGAGGGTTTTATATGGCTCTGATTGCTGCCACGCTTAAGAGGGTGGTAATTAGGCACTGGAAAGACCCGGTGGTCTTAGGATATAAGGAGTGGTTGGAGGAATTACTTGCTCGTTTGAGAACTGAAAGGATGTCGGCTATCCTTCAGAATAAGCTCTCCAGGTTTGACAAAATCTGGGCCCCCTTTTTCACTTGCTATTCTATTCGTGAGAATTAATGCTGTTTCTATTGATATCACCCTATCTCCTCAGACTTGTGCCAGGTGGGTGGGAGAGGGATGGGGGAGGGCTGGGGGGAGGGTCTGTTACAGGGCCATGATTGTGGAATGTGCAAACTTTATATACAAGGCCGACTGTATGGCTGCATGTACCCTGTAACTTAAAATGAATAAAATGTTAATTGAAAAAAAAAAGATTGTAAGATAGTTAAAGCAGTTGTCATGGTTACAGGATTTTTTGCCGTGTATTTTCACTTTGGATACAATGGGATTGATTTTCAAAGATCCTCCAGTGCTGATACAAGCTACGCCAAGTGGCCACTTGTGGCCAAGCTGGGTGTACCAGGGACCTTGCACTGTATTTTAGTAGAAGTGGGGCCCTGCTGCCAAAGTCCCCAATGATGCCTCAAGTCGACCCATGTGACAAACTGCTGATGTGTGGGAGTGGATTGATGAAGGTGTCTAGCAGTCCTTTGTGAAGGCAACCAGCTATATTGTGGCAATGTATACTGTACACACACTGTAGAGTGAATTACTCCACTATCACATGGGACCCCGAGTGACATGTTGCTCCGACCTGCATGATGCAGGGGCAGCCTGGTGTCCACACACAGCAGTGATGCAAGGACAGAACTGTCCGTAGTGTACCATATTCAATACTCCAATGGTGACCATTCATATGGTCACCATGATGTCAAAGTACCCTCGTTGTAAGATGGACAGCAGCCAATCTGTTGAATGGACAAACCAAATGGTCTGACCCTTGTAGCCCATGGATGGAAGAGGCAATATTGAATGGGTGTGGGATACTAAGGGCTGGGTACACTGACAGGGGCATAGCTACCACAGAGGTAACAATATAAGGTATCCCAAAAGCTATACATCATGGCTATGGGGGTCTTATGCCCTCCAAGAGGTACCATATGGATACCCCACTGACCTCACATCTTCAGGTCCCAGACATATGTGACACCATCTGCATGGCTACACAGTAACCTGCCACTCACCCTTTGGTATTATGTGCACATCCTGACATGCTGGTAATGGGAAGCATGGCATAACAGCCACTACACCTGTTTTACACCAGGTTCATGCTCCAGGAGAGGGATGGCACTGCTGGCACTGTTGACCCATACATATGGTAGGTGGGCTCTGCCTCAGAGCATCAGCAACCCCCCCAGTGTTGGTGGTGAACTGTAGGCCTCCACTGTTGGGTATCACCAAATTGCCTGCCACATGGTCTCCACCTGGTATACCACCCACTGACACCACCAGGCATGGGCTGACTATGACAGCAGTGCCATCCACTGATGCATGGCATACTGATGGTTCTTTCTAGTCAGACTCCCCCCCAAACTACTCACATTCCACACTCCCCAATGCAGCCAACACTGCACAGGAAGTCACCTACTGGTTGCAGCATGGTGCTGCTCATGCCCTTCACCACTGGCATTCCCCTACTGCAACGTACCTCCTGCTATGATGTCATGCTACATTTGCCATGGTACTGCAGATCTGTATAACTCGAAAGCACACAACATCATCACCCTTCACCCAGCCAGTCATTCCACCACACATTAGCAAAGGTCCAGCTGCCCACCTTAGTGTACAGTCTCTGCAGCTGTCCCTCAGTTAGGGATGTTGATAGCACATGTGGCCATTAGGCTTGCTCTGGCTGGTCTACCCCAGGCAGGTGCTGCACACTTCAAGTGCCTTGGAAAATCTCACTTTAAGGGATATGGCAGCATTGTTCTGGGGATTTAGGTGATTACGGTGATCACAGAATAGCGATCACCATTAGGACAAATGTACTGTACATCACCAAAAATAAATTCCTGCGATGTACTCCCTGGCGTACAGTAAAAGGGTGCCAGGGACTTATGATTTACTTGTTCATGTGGGGGACTGCACTACCCACACCCCCTCCACACACCCCTACTGAAGGATTCTCAACTTCAGGGGGGTGTATGTGGGGGGTGCAAAATTTAAAAACAAATTAAATTTTGGGCCAGCCACAACAAAAGGTAGCTGTGCCCAGATCCAAATCTAGCACCCTGTGCAGCCCAGCCCTCAACCCACCCACCATGCCACAGGAGCAGCTCAGCAGCTTGCCATGGCAGCACCCCTCACAATCCCTCATTCTCCTCCCAACCCTCGCTAAGTGTGCTCGCTCCCCCTGTAAGCATATGCATGTAGCAACATCATGTCACTATATGCACAGACCCCTCCATCCAGTCGCCCTCCCTGCTGGGTCACCCAGATGACAGGCACCACGACTGAGTCACCATTTTTGTAGGCACCCACTCACAGTCATCTATGTCATGAGATACCCTGTTCTGGCACACAGCCCCATCAGCCATGGTGCAGCATTATAACTATCACAAGGAGGGCATGCACCTGACTGGTGTTGGTGGCCCCCCATGCATTGCATACTGCTATTGGAAATAGGGAATGGCACAAGGTGTTGCACACAGGACTCCTTGCATCAATCTTTTTGGATGCAAGCACTGTGCATTATTATTGGTGCTTTGAAAATTGAACCCAATGTGTTCCATTACATCTACATCCTGTCTTCTGGGTAGCAATGTCTTGCAAGATTTTTACAGAGTAAGGCTACATAAAAACATTTTGTTTTGCAGTGTTTAACACTGTTCTTTTATGTTTTTAAAAATCAAGTGTTTTGTGAATCTAAAAGATATGTCAGAGACCACTTCAAGTTGAACTGAGGCAGCCAAGCTCATTCCTCACAAGTCAGAGAAAGAATAATGTCTCCTGTTCAGGAGACAAACTCTCATTCTGTCTAACAGAGGGAGAGACCTTCTATGGAATGAAGCTGTCTTGCAAATAAATTATATGAAGAGACACTAGAAATATATGTTGCCTTGAGACTTTGTAGTGTTGTAGGCTGTTTACTTCCAGTATGTATATATGTTGTTATATATTTAAGGCCTAGTTTCTTATTTTTGTATCCTGAATGATCACCTGCCTTAATAAATGACACATTGAATTCAGTATGTTAAATTTAATTTCTGTGTGTCTGCCACCTACCTTTTTCCATCCCTTCACAGGGGTGCCCACTCCCAGTGCCACTGATTAGTTACTGCTGACTCTGAGGAGCCCAGTTCCCATTTTCAGGTCTGGTCCTTCTCTTTGCTTTGTTATGGCTGCAGTTGGTGTAGCCCTGCAGACATTTTGCATTCAGAAAAGGGCTGATGTCAAGTTTGCTACCAAAAAACATGATAAGTATTAAAAATAGAGTCCTCCACTGGAGCTGCATTACTACGCTGCTTGTGTGTGTATGTATAGAAGCTGGAGAGCACTCTTTTTCCTCTGGCTTGAGGAGTTGTTTGAGCCCTCCCTCAGCAGAGTCTCATACATTCTACACTACAGTAAGCAAACACAGAAATTTAAGTCATTATGTTCTGGCAGTGATTTTGTGTAAGGTTACCAATGGATAGTAGACATAATACAAAACAATTGAATTAGAATGGGTTAAAAACTTCCTGGAGCTTTCTGCATAACAAATAATTACTGTTGTGCCTTAGCCATTTGACACCTCCATCCTAACAGCAATCATCCTGCTACTTTGTAAGACATTCCATGAGAAGCCACCTTACTGGAACTGTGAAGCCAGGCTCTGCCTGTACCTCCCTCTTAGAGGGAAATGAAGCTTGTTCCAGGTAGGTGTATGCCATTCATATGTTTGTACCCATGCATCATGACTTAGATATAACTAGTTAACATACTTATCTCTTCAGCCTGTATGCAGTTTCATTCCGCATGAACCAGCAAAATACTATATGTTCAGTATGTTTTTGTGATTGTAATCTTATGTTTTTGGAAAGTAAAAAGCATTAACTTTAAAAAGACATTTCATAGCAAAGCATTCCAGTGATGCCTGTTCCCGAATAATAAACACATTTAACGTGTTAAATGCCAACATCATTTTCTCAGGCAGGCAGGTTTGGGGAGACACTAGTACCTGATATTTAGACAAGGTAAGACAATTTTTATTTAAAAAGGATGCCCAATCCCAGAGGCTCTGGGTGCTGTAAAAAATAAATAAACAAATAAGAGACACAGCAAAAATCAGAATAAATAACAATATTCCATGGATTATAAAATAAAATAAATTTGCCTAAAAATTTTAAAAACACAGGTGGCCAGGAACTGAGATCAAGACCTTAGCATATGGATCTCACTTACAAAGCTAAGTCAGGGAAAGTTTGGTTGAACAAGAGGACATTGAGGTGGGCCTTGAATACCTCCAAAGACAGGGCCTTCCTAACCCTGGAGGGTAGCAATTTTCAGAGGACGGGGCCAGTGACACTGAAAGCCCTGTCCCTGGCTGTTTTTAACCTCATCCTGGAAATCACCAGGAGACCTCTACCAGAGGTGCGGAGGGGACAGACCGAGACAACAGGTGTAAGAAGGTCCATCAGGTAGCCAGGGCCATGACCATGCGAGGCCTTATAGGTGAGGAGACTTACCTTAAAGAGGATCCTCCACCTAAATAGCAGTGAGTGCAGTTCACGCAGTACCAGTGTAATATGGCACTAATTAGGCTGCCCCATAAATAACCTGGCAGCTGTGTTCTGCACCAACTGTAGTCTGCAGACAGAACGTCCCATGACCCCGAGGTACAGTGCATCACAGTAGTCAAGCCCTGATGTCACCAAGGCATGTATCAAAGTGAGGGGTCCAGAGGCAGCACAAGAGGCTTTATCCTGGCAACATTCTTGAGATGGAAGAAACAGGAGCAGACAGTGGAAGATACTTGTGCCTCCATTGTGAAACCTCTGTCCAGGATGACAACAAAATTCTGCACCTCAGAGGAGGCCTCCAATAAGAGCGATCCCAGAACATGTCCAGTTTCTGGACCAGAGGCCATCCTATCCCACACTCTGTTCGACTCCACCACCAACACCTCCATCTTATTGAGGTTCAGCCACAACCAGCTGTAGGCCATTCAGTCATTGATCTCGGCCAGGCAGCTGTTTAGCACATCTGCCACATGTGTGTCTCATTTTTGTTTGACTTAGGTTATGAAGTGACACATAGAATCTGATCAGTTCATAATATGTTGTATTGTAAAATAATAACTGGCCAGCAATTTCTCTCAATGTACTGACCAGGTTGATATTTTTCATAACAACCGGCTGGTTGTTATGACATTCATGAGCCATGCCAGTCAAACTATGCTGCTGCCTCATTGGCCAACATTCTGTATGTGGGCGGGGCCAAACAGTCTCACAAACTGCTGGAGAAAAATTGCTGGTCTGTTATTATAACAAATAAAAGATGGGGAAGGTGTTTCATATGATAATTTAATGCACACCCTCATTGTGGGATACTTTGATAAACCCCTTGGCCTTCGCCCTCAGGGTTTATGTAGCATCCCACAACTCGGGTGTGCATTAAATTCTCATATCAAACCCTTCTCCATCCATTATTCTCTATTAAATAAACTGATAAATGTGGTCTTTGGTTTCTTTTACCAATTCATTTTTCCTGTCCATGGATATACTAAAACAAAAATGCCTTAACAAAATGTTTAAAAATAAGGAGTTGGACAGTTATTTAGTTGATGTGGTATAAACAGCTGCTCCCTGGAAAATTACCTGGCTGGGGGGATGTCACAAGCAGAATAGGACTTCAAGGAGGGGGAGCTCATGACAGCAGAAGAGGCATGATGGCATTAAAAGCTTAGTGATGTGGCTGTAGAGGCACCAACATCTGAGCATGACTTTGATAGAGGACTAAGTGTGACTTGGGGGTGGGGAAACATCAGGAATTAAGTGAGTCTTGGTATTTTTAGCATAATGGTTTTCTGAAACTTCAACCTTCAATAGGTTAGACTCTGCATCCATCTGTACAGTATGTCACTAAGCCACATGCAGTGGGGTATGGGTAAATACCAGATCACCAGGCCCAGACCAGAGCTGTAAAATCTTGACTGGGCACAGCTTGTGCAAATATTGCTGATTCACTCAATCCAGATTATCTGGTCTGGCTTTTTTCTATCTGGTCTGGTCCTGACTGTTCAGTTTTCAACCATGCCGAGGAAGGGTTGAAAAACACACTTCCAGGAGCAGACCAGATACATAAAAATCAGATTGAACAGTGTAGCCAGAGTTCGAGTTCAAGTTCAAGTTTATTGCAGGAAAACTCCATTGAGCAAGCTCATTCACAAGGAGGTCCAGTGACATGTACACTGATAACGAACATACATAAATAAAAATACTTGATAAACAATAGTCTAACATGTATTCATGTGAACACTTAATACAAGCAGGATATCACATAAGAGGATACAACATCGGATGATAATAGATGGTGAGAAAACAACTGGTACAAAGTGATAACACTTTAAGGCAGCATGCTAACAATACAAGGCATGATAACTGGTGTTTGCAATACATATCATTTAGTAAAACTGAGTAAAATCGAGCAGCCGCAGAGAATATAGAGTAAAGGAGGTATTCGAGGCTTGATAGAGTGCGAGGAGATATATATACATAGACAGAGCCAAGAATAGGATGGGGAAGGGGAGCAGGAGTGGGATTACTGCAGTAAAGGTAACAGCTAGAAAGTCGGAAGCCGGAGAATGTAATAGTGTCTTGGTGAAATGATAGTGCGAACAATAAGTAATTAGCATGCATAAGGGCAATAGAGGTCGTACCATAAATGTGTATGGCACACATAGGGATGAGAAGGGGCTTAATAACAATTGCAGATATTTTTATCTTAGCTGCACTTAGCACTTTGTAGAAGTTAATTGAAACTGTGCTAGTTAGTTTCAGCATGGTTTGGAGTTGGTTCCAAATAGAAGGAAGGGCATGTGCAATATATGGCCCTATATGGCTCCTTTTACTGCCCCTTCTTCTGCTGATACCAGCTGCCCAGCATTGGACACCTGAACTACCATCATGTTTGGTCTACAACGGCACCTTGTGCTGTATACCACATGGCAACTTATCCTTTAATTGCCTCCGTGATTCCAAGTACCAGTACCTCGAACCCTGCTCTTGGACCACACATACCAGTAGTACTTATAACACTCCCCCCCCCACAAGGCCCACCTCCCACCACGCAGACTTCTATCTCCTCCCCTCCTATTGTGGTAGGGGTACTAGCTCTTGCTACAACAGATCAGCTCTTCTATGGTGGCTACTTTCCAGTCCCTAAAAACATCAGATCTACTAGATGGGAGAAAGGCAGGAATTACAAGCTTATAATTAGCGCTCTTAGAAAAATCTTACTTATCCTCCTGCTTTGTTCAGGCAAAGTAGAACTCAACCCTGGCCCCTCAGAAGCTATTGCTTTGCCAGCAGAACTAGCAAATTTAAAAGGAATAAGCTTCTTGCATATTAACGTATGTAGCCTCCTTAGAAAGATAACCTTAATGCAAACCTGGGTAAATCATACCTCTCCTGACATACCTGTGATTTCTGAAACTTGGCTTAGACCCAGCACCACTGATAGAGAAGTAAACATACCCAACTATGCCTTGTTCAGAGGTGATAGGCATGCCAGAGGAGGAGGGGTAGCTATCTACCTTAAAGACAAATTTTCTGCCTCCTGCTTATCCTCGGCATCTGTCGCCAGTGAATTCGAATGCCTAATTCTCAAAGTGGAAATTACACAGACTACTGCACTCTGCGTAATAGGATGCTACAGACCACCGTCTGCCGGCCTACAGCTTGTGTCATATCTAAGTGACAAGTTGGGACAGGGGCTGCCAGAAACTATTATTTTAGGAGACCTCAACTTTGACTGGCTTTCTAACACAGCTGCCCCCCTTGCATCCTTCTGTGATGAACATGGACTGACGCAACTTATTACTGAACCAACACGCCCAAACGTGAAGAACCCCAGTAAAAGTACACTTTTGGATGTGCTAATGGTGAGCAAACCTCATCTCTTCTCCCACGCTGATGTCTTCTTCTCAGACGCCAGCAACCATTGTTTTATTGTGGGAGTAAGATCCACCAACAACCAGCACCCATAAGCAAGTTCTCTATGAAGAGATCCAGGCTCAACTTCAATGAACATGCCTACCTAAAGCGAGCTTAAGTACTCCCTGGTGGCAAGATTTCTACCTGGCCAAAACGATTACGTCAGCTTACAATATCTTCCACAACATTCTATCAAGGGCCCTTAATAAGTATGCTCCCTTATTAAAGTTCGAACTAGGACCAAAACCTGTAAATGGTTCACCCCTCAGATCAAGTCCTTGCTTCTAGAAAGAGATAAGCTCTGGAAAAGCACGCAGACTGAACACTGCAGAGGATTGGAACCAGTTCAGGAGATACTGAAATTTATAAAAAAAACAATCAGAGAATCGAAGGCCACCTTCTTCAAATCCGAACTCGACTCTGCCACAAAGAGCCCAATCAAGCTCTGGAACACAATCAGTGATCTGCTAGGCCACTCCCCAGGAAATTCACTCCCGACCAAGATTACCTCTGGCAACTTGACTATAACCGAAAAGATGGATATACTTGACGCATTCAATAACCACTTTGCTACTGCAGGCATGGCATTTGATAACTCTCCTGCAAACATACTTCGCTCCCAGACTGCCAGCCAACTGCCTGAAACTCCGATAGCTTCGCGCCTTTCTCACTTCAACCTGCCACACTGAAAGAGGTAGAGGACCTCTTGCTTCAGTTGGATGCTAGAAAAAGGCTGGGCCGACTCCCTTGACCCTTACTTCCTAAAAATTGCCTACCATGTACTAACAATACCCGTCACCCACCTTTTTAACTTATCCCTGTCTCAGGGCACCTTACCACCTATATGAAAGACAGCACATGTCATACCACTGTTCAAATCAGGTGACCGTGGCGCTCTCAATAACTACAGGCCAATTTCCCTCCTTCTGGTCCTGTCCAAGCTCCTAGAGAAAATTGTAAATGCACAGCTGAGGACTCACCTTGAGTCTAGGAAACTGCTAAATCCTATGCAGTTCAGATTCAGAGCTAAACATAGCACTATCTCAGCCCTCGCCAAAGTTACTAACGACTGGCAGCGTAATCTTGAGAGCAAAAACTTTATTTGTGCTGTTTTCCTTGATCTAAGCAAGGCTTTCGACACCGTCAACCATAGTCTGCTCCTCTCTGCCCTTCAAACCATAGGTGTGGACCCCTCCTCTCTGCGTTGGTTCACAGACTATCTTACAGGGCGCCTTCAACAAGTTAAAGCCGAAGGAGGCCTGTCCCCCTTAAAAACTCTGCAAAGAGGGGTACCTCAAGGTTCTATATTAGGGCCCTTACTTTTTGCAATCTACATTAATAACATCGACTACTGTATAAAAGAAGCCAACATCCATCTGTTTGCAGATGATACAGTTCTCTACGTGAGTCACCCAACACCTGAAGCTGCCTGCAATGACCTACAGTCAGAATTCAACCTTTTGCAAAGCCAACTCCTCCAAAAAAAGCTACTCCTTAATGCCAAAAAACTAAAGCGATGGTCCTCTCCTTTTATCCGTACAGCTAACCCTGTGTCCAGTGGGACAGTTCCCCAAATTACCACAGTTCTAGGTGAAAACTAGAATTTGTTACAAAATTCAAGTATCTGGGAGTTTGGATAGACCAAAGACTCTCCTTCATTGAACATATCGAGGACTTGCTAAAACGACTTTGGCAAAGGCTTGGACTGTTTTTTAGAATCAGCCAATTTCTCACTAGAGATGCCAAGAAACAACTGGTCCAATCCATTTTCCTATCATTGGTTGATTACGCTGACTTCCTCTACAGCCAATGCCCCAACTCTTACATGGCTAAACTGGACACACTCTACCATCGAGCACTGAGGTTTATATCGGGACTCCCCTTCGACACACGTCACTGCACCCTATATGCGGCAGTGGGATGGACATCACTAAAGTTCAGGCGCCACAGAAACGCCACTCTCTGGACCTATAGAGCCATCTCTAATAAGCTGCCTTACTATATCTCCTGCTGTCTTCCCCTGAGTATAATTGGGAAATACACGTTAAGAAGTTACTCAGCTATTACACTTAAAGTACCCAAAGCAAAATCCCACTTTGGCAGGGCAGCCATAAGCTTCGTGCTACCTACCTTATGGAACGATCTACAAAAAACCCTCAAATTAAGCACTCTAATCAGTATAAATGCTTTCAAGATGCTTTATTTCCGTACAATCAGAGAAGTATGTAACTGCTTCACCCACTCAGACCCAGTACCGGTGTCTGCACTGGTATATAGCCACGCCTAGACCCAATTTTAAGTACTGACCCCCAGCTTGCTCCTCACCAGCCTAATTGTTCTCTCTCTTATCCCCCTGTCTTATCAACACTAGGCCCATCCATCCCCTTATTCTTCCTTTCCCAACCTCGGATAGGAGCTCACTACCCTGGGTTGTGACATCCTACCATGCCCGTACTTTATAGCATTCAATCCCGGGGCTCACACATACTCCTTTTCTCCATCCACCTTCTCTACATCCAGCTTTACCAACTCCTTTCTGTGCACCGTGCCCTCCTAGCCTTTCTCCCCTACTTCCTCCTCTCTTCCCTACCTTCACCTCTACCTGGTGTATATTTTTATTTTAATTTTTTTCTTCCGTTACTTCCTCCTGCAACCTTAGATAACCTGCTTTATCTTCCTATAGACACTTCTATGTAAGTAAATACCGTGTAATCTGTACAATATCTGTATAATTCTATGTACATATGAACTTCTTTTTCTTCCTCTCTGTAAAGAGTATTATCTGTATTGCCTTGTAAATACCTGTGTTGACCTGTATATACAATTGTTCATGCTCCACCCAGATCCATCTTGCAAATGAGCTTCTGCTCAATGATGAACACCTGGTTAAATAAGGACTTGATTGATTGATTGATTCAATAGCATGTTTACCAAAGGAGGTCCGTGTCCTAGGTATGTCCAGCAGAATGAATTCAGATTTCCTGAAGGAGTATGCACTATGAGAAATACATATGAGAGATGATAGGTAACTCAGTAATTTGTGCAGAAAAAGCTTAAGGGTCCAAAGACCAGCATGGTGCAAGCGTCTAGTGGTGAGAGATGTCCATCCAACAGCTGTGCATAGGTCACAGTGGTGCGAATGGTAAGGGGAGTTGGTAATAAACCATAACGCATGGTGGTAAAGGATGTCCAGTTTGCTTAGGTTTGAAAGAATAGTGGAGGAGTACATTACATCACCATAGTCAAGAAGGGGAAGAAAAGTAGCCTGAATGAGCTTTTTTCAAGTTTCGAGGGGGAAGAGGGGCCTATTTCTAAAGAAGAAACCTAGTCTGGCTTTGAGCCTTCTGGATAAGTCCTCGATATGGTCATTGAAAGAGAGCTTGTTGTCAATCCAGATACCCAGATATTTGAATTTGGAGATGACTTCCAGTGGTTTGTTTAACGTGGTAACAATAACGTCTTTAGGCTGGGTATGGAAGGTACTTGTGGTGGCACTGTGAGAGAATATCATAGCTTTGGTTTTCTTTGCATTAAGCAGAAACGTTGCCTTTATTAGATTATATTCAAGTTGTGCAAAGTCCGCTTGAAGCACTCCCTTAACTTTGGATAACGTTGAGCCAGAGGTATACAGCACAGTGTCATCCACAAAGAAATGCAGACTGGACATTGATATATTGGCATCAAGGTCATTAATGTATAATGAAAACAAGATAGGGCCTAGAATGGAGCTTTGAGGGACTCCTCTGACAACTGACAAAGAGGCAGAGAAAAAGCCATCTGCTTTTACTTTCTGGGATATCCCTGTTAGGTAACTAGAGAACCACTGGGTAGTATGGTAAGTGGCACCCAAATTAGTGAGACAATTGACTAGCAGGTTGTGATCAACAGTATCAAAAGCTTTGTTAAGATCCAAGAAGACTGCTCCAGTTACCTTCTTTGCATCTGTAGCAGAGACCCAGTCATTGGTTACTTTCGCTAAAGCAGAGATTGTGCTGTGATTTGCATGGAAACCAGATTGAACTGGGTTAATGAGAGTAAAAGTTTTCAAGTGAGTTTTTAATTGATTGTGGATCAATTTTTAAAAAACTTTAGAGAGGTAGACAAGATGGAGATAGGCCTGTAGTTATTCACATCGCAAGGGTCACCAGATTTGAACAGAGGGAGGGTATGTGCGGATTTCCAACAGGACGGCACAGTAGCAGATGTAATGGAGAGACTGAAGATATGAAGAATGGGAGCAGCGAGATGGGCATATCCTAGCCTTAGGAAGAAGGGTTCTAGGCCATCGTCCTCTGCACTTTTTTTGATATCTAGGTAAAGGAGAGCATCTTCTACTTCTTTAAAGTTTAGCTCACACTGTTGAAATGGGCAAGATGCAGTGCTAGATATAGGAGGGGGGGATTTGGTTGGCTCGTCGCAGTACCAGCATAAGGTGAAGAGTCGAAAGCTAGTCCAGCTGTGACAAAATGGGAGTTAAATTCTTCGAAGATTAAGGGCTTATTTTCCACTACCCTGCCATTTACGACTATCTTTGCTGGAATGGAATGGGCAGTAGGCCGCCCTTCTACAGATTTGAGTGTCCTCCATATTTTGTGCGGGTTCCCTGGCGCTTGTTCAAGGGTAGAGATGCAGAAGTTAGCTTTGGCTGAACGAATGCTTTTCACACAGGTATTCCTGGCTGTTCTGAAAGCCTTCCAATCCAAAGGTTTCTTGGAATGTCTAGCTTTCACCCAGAGCTTGTCCCAGGCAGTGAGGGCTGCCTTAAGATCTGGGGTGAACCAGGGTTGAGAGTTGTTTTGTACCCTAACTTTGATGAAGGAGGCATGCTTATTTACCAAACTAGTAAGGTTGACATTAAGGGCGGAGACTGCTTCATTGACATCTTTGGCTAGGTAAAGGTCTTGCCAACTGATCCTGCCCAGGTCAGAAAGGAAGTTTGCTGCACTGATCTTGCAAAAGGACTGTTTTGTTACAAAGATAGGCTGTGTTCGGTCCTTAATATGAGATCTTATGCAAACAACAATGCCGTGATCGTCATATCATTATGAAACACAGCTGAATGTGAAATTTTATGTGGGTGAGTGGTTAATATCACATCTAAAATGGAGCTGTTGGCAGTGTTTAGGACATTGTTTCTTGTGGGTTCGTTGACTACTTGCACTATACCTAGCCTGTCGCAGAGGGATTTAAGGCTATGAGACTTTGGGGTTAGCCAATCCATATTGAGATCCCCTAGAAATATTGTTTCTGTTTTTGCATCTGAGAATAGGGATTTCACTATATTAAGGACTTCATCACCTCCAGACGGAGGCCTATAACCACCTATGACAATAATGCATTCTGAAGAGGGGAGATGAAGCTTCATTGAGACAGTCTCGAATTCCTTGGCTAAAGATTTTCAGCTGATGTTAATGACTGAGTACTTGGATTGGGAATAGACAACCACACCCCCACCTCTAGAAGCCCTGGACCCTCAGTATTTGTGCAAGTTGCACCCAGTCTAGCTAGTTTGAATTTTTACAGAACTGCTGTTTCAGCTCTGTCAGTACAGTTTTCAATCATTCAATCAATTAATCTTTATTTTATACTGAAAAGTATGTCAGCAAAAGTGCCCATTTACACAAATGTACAGCTAAGCATAAAAAGAGAACAGAACACCAGGTCAAACAATTACATAGTAAAATACAGTATAAACATGTCTAACCTAAACAGGTCTAATCCAGAGGTTTAGAGGGATATACAGAAGAAAGGGGAAGCAAATACTAACATGCTAAATTGCCAGCAGAAAAATGCCCACAGGTCTATCAAGTCTGCCATATTGTGCAGCTCTTAGTTTCATATCACTACAGTGACCCCACCCCACCCAAATCCCTCCCTTCCTGGTCTTTCCTCCATTTGTGTTCTTGTCTGTACTAACCCTGCCCTTGACTCTCTCCCAACCTCAGTTAATGCTATCCCCTGTCCTTTTTGAGGTATGGACACCAGTGCTGTACACAGTACTCCAAGTGTGGCCTTACAAGTGATCTATACAAGGACAGGATGACCTCCTCCTTTCTAAAGGTGATCCCGCTGGCAATGTACACCAGCATCCTATTTGCCCTTGCTGCCACCCTCCTAGACTGTGCTGATACCTTCATATCCCATGTGACTATTACCCCCAGGTTCCTTTCCTCCTCTGAAGCTGTTGCCTGCACTCCCACCAGCCAGTAGCTGGTCCTGGGATTTCTGACTCCAAGATGCATGACCCTTGCACTTCTTAGTGTTAAATCCAATCTGCCAATCCCCAGACCAGTGTTCGAGTTTAGCTAGATCCTCCCTGAGTGACTGCCTCCCTTCCTCATTGTCCACTTTTCCACAAATCTTAGTGTCATCCGTGAACAGGCCGATGTTACTCTTGACCCCCTCTGCAATGTCTCCAGTAAAGACATTGAACAAAACAAGGCCCAGCACTGAACCCTGTGGTACCTCACTCGTTAATGGCCTTGGCTTGGATGTCTTCCCCCTTACAACTACCCTCGGTTGTAAGCCCTGCAACCAGCTCTCAACCCACCCTACCAGTTTCTCCCTGCCCCATTTCTCCCAGCTTGCTCATTAACCTTCCGTGTGGCACCGAGTTAAAAACCTTGCTGAAGTTTAGATACAGGACATCCACAGTGTGGCCTTCATCAACTGCCCTAGTGACCTAGCCAAAGAAGTTGATCAAGTTAGTTTGGCGCAATCTTCCCAAGACAAACCCATGCTGTCTCTCATCCTGTAGACCATTATTATTGAGAAAGGTTATCAACCTCTCCTTCAGAATGGTCTCTGTCAACTTCCCCACTATGGAGGTCAAGCTCACCGGTCTGTAGTTTCCCGGTTGGTCCTTGGGTCCAGTCTTGAAAAGGGGCACTACATGAGCCATCCTCCAGTACCTGGGTACATTCCCTGTCTACAAAGAGGTGTTGAACAGGTCCATTAGAGGGCCTGCCAACACCTCTGCCAGCTCCTTCAGGACCCTTGGGTGTACACCGTCCAGTCCTGGTGGCTTGTTCACCCGCAAGGTTTTAATGCCCTTCAGAACTCTATCCTCTTGGATGACCCCATCTGTTATCTCTGCCCCCCACCACCCATGCCCCTTTCCCCTGTGCTATTGGGCAATCCCTTTCTTTTGTGAACACTGAGCAGAAGTACTCATTGCGTGCCTCTACCTATTCTTCCCCTTGTTCTGCTCGTCCTCCCTCTCTTTTGATTCTAACAATGTAATCTCTACAACTCCTCTTCTCCCTTATGTATTTAAAGAACCCCCTTTCCCCTTTCCCCCTTTCTGATCCCCTGAGCCAACTTCAGCTCCTTTGCTGCCTTGGCTGCCCTGGCTGCCCTAGTCACCTCCCTAGATACCTTTGTGAACACCTCTCTATCATCCTCACGCCCAGATTTTTTGAACTAAATAACAGTGACAAATATACAGCATGGTGATATAGTTGGAGGTACAATTCAGGAACAGTTGGAGTGATATGATAAAGACATAACATGTGCACAGTACCATCAAATTATGTAGAAACTGAAATATCAATAAAAGCACATAGGCCAAAAAATAGTTGATTACCCAAAATAGGCTAAGGTAAGGAGCTAGGGAAATATTCAACATAACAACCAATAATGATGAGAGCCGAGCAGCACATGAGGGGTAAACAAAGGAAGGGGGAGAGAGAAATGGAAGTAAAATTACAAGTCTTTACATAAAGGTATCTCCCACACTCATGTTCATTTTCCTCCTCAAACTATGCTATTTGCGTTGTAATACATTACACAGTTCATTTTGTACTACAAATGTTTGTTCAGATGTTACCAATAATGACTACTGCTGAACTGTATGTATTTAGGAGGGCTGCTAATTTGAGGCACCATTCACTCGAGGTCTTGAGAGCAAAGAGGATAGTGACTGAGACTGTAATGCAATGCATAGTGCATAACAATGCAAGTGACATGGTCTGGTCAGGAAAATTTACATAAGTGTGTGCTGCAGAGGCTTCCATGTAAAGAGCTATAACTTGTACTGCTTTCCTGTAATGTGTGAATCATCATTTTTTAATGTTAGCATCTCAATTTCTCACAGGTCCTGCACGTATTGGCACCTTACTGTCACAAAGTTGCAAGGCAGCATTCAAGTTGGAAGGCAGTATTGCTACCTGACGTGGTACTTGCGTACCTATATTATTACTACTGTGATCTACCTATTACCAAGCGTGTACCACCAGTGAATGCCTGTAATACTGGTTGCTTTTTTTAGTCTAAGCATTATGTACTGTACTGTTCATTTGCTGTGATATATTGCTCTCTTGACAAGGTGCCTTTGTAAATGGGTTTATGACTCAAAGGTCTGTAAACCAATGATCTAATAAATAAACAGCCAAGGTCCTGATTCCTATTTTTTCCTGTGTTTTAAACATACTTTATTACTGTGAGTTTATTGTTCTAAGCTATTATTCCCCCCCTCACCCTGGATAATGCAGGCCACTCCTTTACCCATCAACTGTGCACTCCCCCCCCAAAAGTCACAGAATAATTTCCTAAATGTGTAGTGTACTGTACAAATGATATGAGATAGTGACAACCGAGTGGTTTGGTCAAGCTACGCAGGGAGCAAAATTTACAATAAATACAAGACATGCTGATGATGATTTAGCCCCATAAACAGATGTTCACAGAACAGTTAGAACTAGTTGACTTTATTTTTTCTTCCATATCTAACAAGCTAGACATTGTTTCATAGGTGACTCAACCCTCCCCAAAAAAAAGGAAAAATACATATTTTATTTCTTTGGAATTGCCTTTACAATTTAGCACATTTAAAATATCACACACCTCAGCTGGATAAAGAAAAAATAAACGTCAATACATACATATTCAGCGGCTGAAAATAAAATGCTGTAATACAGTCCAACAATGCATTTTACAACACCACCAGCTATGCCAGATAAACAGTCACATAATGACTCACTAGCTGAATAAATGTGAATTGCTTGAAAACAGACTGACAAAGAATTGATCATTCCATGTAACACAGTCTGTACTGAAAAATGTACTAAGGTAGCATCAGTGAGTAACAACTCCACTTGGGACTTCCGCGCAATGTGACTGCACACTATACTTGTTGTGGACATTATTATTGTTGCTTTAACAAAACACAAGCCACATGATAATGACAGGACGGTCAGTGCAACTCTGTAAATTCCTCTTTCCATCACCTTCTCCCTCTGTCTGTCTGTCTGTCAGTCACTGTCTCTCCATACCTCTCACAGTAAACACCATGAATGTCAGGAGCTTAAAAAATAGATTTTTATTCATGCATTTATTTCAATGTGACAGTATACAGTAGCTGTTTTTGCATTTCTGTGTGGAAATCAATTGTAAAAATACATAAATCTCTGCGAGATATTTACAGATGACATATATGTAACAGTGCCTTTCAACGTGATGATCAATTCATTTGGAGTGGCACAATTCTGCACTATAAATACTATTTTTATTTCCACTCCTGACATTCTTGGTGAATATTATGAGACATGTAGAGGAGGGGGGATGGATAGAGAAATTTACACAGGTATGCTGACAGTGCTGTCATTTTCATGTTGCTTGTTTTTTTTAAAGGAACTTTAATAAAGTTACCTAAAACTCTTGTGCACCGTCAGAGATGTCATACCTTGCATGGAGGTCCCGAGTGGAGCTACAATTCCTTCAGTACAGATATGGAATGCTCATTTCTTTGTCAGACAGTCTGCTTACAAGCACTTCAAATTTCTTCAGCTAGTGAGTAATTGGGTGACAGTACTTAGTACAAGTCCTATACCTTTATAAGGGTACATACTGTGGTACTTTTCTTTACAATATTGTAAGAAGATATAGCATTAATATACCCCTTTTACAGTGAACTGTGCTCTATTATTAAAGTAACAACACAGCTGGTGCAGTTTAAGTTACATAGTATTGACCATTGTAAGCATAATAATGGGACAACGTTGTACGGGGTTATCTGAAATGAGAAGTGTAGGAACTTGAAGGCAGGTGCAAAATAGTGACAGCAATGGTAATACATGTATTGGTGTTTTTCCAGGAAAAAGTAATACAATTTTCATTAAGAGGATACAGGTTCCCCTTGACCTCGTTGACCTCCTATTGACTGGAGCAACAGAATTAGATTGCTGATTGGTGAGATATATTTTGTTGCCTTAGATGTAAGGAGTATACACAGCAGATTCATGTGGCTGATGCATGAAAGGGAGCATGGTTCTGACTCTGTCATCTGCCGGACATTGCAACCTGAGGGTCTCTGTTAGGAATAAGTTTGATTGTTTTTATAATAATAGTATGAATTGATGTTTGGTACTATATTATAATAACTGACATGCACTTTTTCCCTAAGAAAACCCAGGTTGATATTTGCCATAATAACTGGCTGGTTATTATGGAAAACATGCACCGGGTTTCCCTGACTGCGCACATGCGTCAGCTGCTCTCTCCCTTTATTCACACTGGACACCTACCGTAACTGCCACTCAGTGGTAAGAGAAACCAAAGATCTCTTTTCTTTAATTTTATATAACTGCTGTGGCGAAAAAGTGCCCACTAGCAATTATCTAAAATAAAACATGTGGCGGTGTGTAAAACTTGATTTTACACACACCCTTAGTGTTGGATGCTTCTCATAAACCCCTCAGGCTTAGCACTATGGGTTTATGTAGCATCCCTCACCTCTGGTGTGTGTAAAATCTTATAACACACCACCCCATCCTTTATTCTCTACATACTGTAGCAAGTAATAAAATAAAAAAAAAACAGGCCATGGAAAAACTGCAACATAATTTGATAAAACAATAATCTGATAAAGAGGGTTGCCCATCTTAAAGGGCAGACCACGTTGTCCCTATGACCCAGACAAGAATTAATGGAGGCTGTGGGGAGGGATTACCTACAGTGAGGTCACAAGGTAAGAGGGGTTAGGAGAGAGGAGGGAACACAGATAAGCAGCCCAGTATTGGTAAAAGGTCAGGCAGGGGGTGGGGCTAAAGAGGGCTTAAGAAGGGCTGCACTGGAGCAAGAAGTCACAATTTGCTCCAGAGGAATTTTTCCTTGGGAAGCACAGCAGTTCGGCGGACAAAGGGGATTTTTCAGCCATGGGGCTGGTTAACTTAGAAATAATTTGGAGTTTCAAAAAAAAAGTACGATATATATATCTGAATCGGTAGCGAGAGGACTGGAGAGATTTAAGTAAAGCTTAAGCAGCAGTAAGTATCGCAAAAAACGACTGGTGGGAAAGAAGAACTGTGAAGGTGGGAGCAGTACCACTCAGAGGTAAGGTAGCAAAAAGTGTTGTGTCCAGGCATGGCATCATGGGGGCATATAGCATACAAATAAGCATTTGTAGCTGTTGAGAGAAAGTACATACAGGATGGGAGGAGTGAGTCACATGGCATTGCAATAGCACAGGGTTTGAGGTCCTATCTTTTGTGGCTGTTGAGAGAAAGTATGTACAGGTATGGGAGAAGTGAGTCACATGGTGTTGCAATAGCACAGAGGTTTAAGATCCTATCTTTTTTAAGCCAAAAGGCATTTTGCAGCGATGCGTACTGATAGGGAATATAGTGGTAGCTGCTCCTGGGGGTGGCGTGCAGCGAGTAGGTGGGAGAGGTACAAGTGGTTGGTCAAGGGAGAACCCAGGTTCTGGATGTGGGGCGTACCGATAAGCAACACGTGGGCAGCTAGGAGGTTTGGCAGCAAGAGCCCGAGAGGTTCTGGTAAGGAGGCACACGGATAGGGGTTAACAGCTGAGGCGACGAGTGGAGAAGGGGAAAAGGAATTGTGGAGCGAGGTCAGAGGCTGGCACTGTGAGGTGACGTGGAATGGGATACGGGTGCATGGGTGCTCTGTGGTAGATGAGCGAGGAAGAAAAGTGAGAACAGCTGCTGGATGAGAAGCATGGCGAAGCAAGGAAAGCATAAAAAAATATATAAAGCAGTTGTGAGAGGGGAGAGGGAAGGGGATGAGCATGAGGAGTGGGCTTACCACGGGGTTTGCCAGTGGATGTCATCACCACGTGGTAAAACAGGCCTGGGGTGGGCAAAATTGAGCATTTTTTCTGTTCACGCCAGCACTGGGAGAGGGGGTCCCGAGGCAGAATACGGCATTGAGGAGTGGCTATGGCTAATGGGGGAAATGGAACGAGGGTCGGGGGAGATATTAAGAAGCATGGAAGGGCGAGACGATTAGGAGCAGCAAAGTCTGGGCCTACTATGTGGGATGGCGTCTGACGTCATCACCACACAGTAGAAGACCCGGGGGGGCGGGGACAAGGAGCACAGGAGGCACTTGATATGACAAGGAGCATATATAAAAAAATATATATATATATACTGTATAATAGTATAATAAAAATAATGAAAAGGGGGTTTGTGAAGTACATTGTACGACACTCCCGCACAGTGGTGGGGTACGCCACGGTGGGTATAAGGTGCATCAGGAGGGCAAAAATTTGGATATAAAAAAAATAAATATATAATATATAGGGAAGAGGGCCGGTATTATACAGGGCACACAAGAATGGCGGGGCACCAGTAGGGATACTGGTTAGCAACTGACCCAATAATCATGGGTGGCAGGTGCGGGACGGCTCACGCCAGGGTGGGGTGAGTGAAGGGGGTTCCAATTAAGGAGGCAATTTAAGAGGAACTGGGGAACCGCCAGGTGGGGGGTGGATGCAGGCCCTGCAGTAGGTGGGTGGGGGCATGCAAAGCAGGGGCGCAGGAGGCCCAGGGAAATGCTGGGAAGAAAACCAGAGCACAGGGGGAAAGCTATGGGGGGGCAGATGGAAGCGAGGTGAGCAAAAAAAAAAAAGGGGAATTTATGTTGATGATGTGTCTTTTCTGTGTAAGTAGGTACAAGAAGATGGCACCAAAGAAAGGGAAAACAAATAAGGAAGAGTGTTATCGAACAGTCATGGACTTGGTGGAAAAGGCCATATGGCTACTAGAGGTGGTGGAACCAGATGGGGTTGAAGAAGGTACTAAGCAGAAGGGGAGGCAGGCAAAGGGGCAAGGGAAGGAGAAGGGTGCCAAAGCGAGGACGGGTGCCGAAGCCTTGGCCCGAAGAGGGGGTGCCAGCTCCAGAAACGCCCCAAGATCGGCCCCCAAATAACACAGTACTGGCTCCTGCTTTCTGCCCCACACCAATGCCAGTACCTGGCACCCAGCTGGCCCCACTGCTAGGGCCAGGACATACACCTGCACCGGGAGAACCCACACCGGGATCCAGCGGACCGCTACCAAGCCCCACAGGCAATCCAGTGGTGACACTCGAAAGCAGCGTAAAGGAATATATGGAGCAGATGCTGAAAAGCATGGGGCCAGGTGCATTACCTTGCACTTGTTTGCATTGAATCTGAGCTGCCATATATTTGACCATTCCTCTAACCTTGCCAAGTCCCTTTTCATCCTTCCCACCCCACCTTGTGTATTAACCC
This sequence comes from Neoceratodus forsteri, assembly GCA_016271365.2. Lineage (NCBI taxonomy): Eukaryota > Metazoa > Chordata > Ceratodontiformes > Ceratodontidae > Neoceratodus > Neoceratodus forsteri. The sequence goes on along the minus strand of CM028131.1, from coordinate 1,432,646,102 downwards.
AGTTGTAGATCTTTGTGTCGTCTGCAAAGAGACATACTTTTCCTTCCAGGTGCTCTCCAATGTCACTTATAAAGACATTAAAGAGGAACAGTCCCAGTACTGAACCCTGCGGTACCCCACTAGTTACCCTCCTTTCTTCACTGAGGACTCTGTTTACTATTACCCTTTGCGTTTTGTTGTCAAGCCAATATTTTTATCCCAGCTACCACCTTGGGACCCACTCCAAGGCTGGCTAACTTGTATATTAATCTTTTGTGTGAGACTGTGTCAAGTGCCTTGCTAAACTCTAGGTAGGCCATATCCACAGCCCCTCCCTGGTCTACTACTTTGGTCACCCAGTCAAAGAAATCTCTTAGGTTCGTCTGACAAGACATTCCCACTGTGAAACCATGCTGCCTTGGGTCCTGCACCCCACTGGCCTCTAGGTACTCAACAATTCTTTCCTTCAGAAGTGATTCAATCATTTTCCCTACCACTGAGGTCAAACTAACTGGTCTGTAGTTTTCTGCCTCTGCCCTGCTCCCACTTTTGTGAAGTGGAATCACATCCACCCTCCTCCAGTCCTCAGATACCACCCCATTCTCCCATGATTTGTTAAAGAGAGTAGTCAGTGGTGTCACTAGTTCTACTCTTAGTTCTTTTAGAATTCTGGGGTGAATCCCATCAGGCCCCATTGCTTTGTCCACCCTCAGTTTCAAGAGTTCTTTCAAAACCCTTTCTTCTGTGAATGGACTGGTATCGACTCCCCGATTCAGAGTGTTTCTCTTGTTTAGTTCAGGTACCTCCCCCTCCTCTTCTATTCTGAATACTGAGCAGAAATGTTTGTTCAGTATCCCTGCTTTTTCACTGTCACCCTCTGCCCACATTCCCTCCCACATTCCCTCCCCTTTATTAAGTCTCTGTATCCCTCCCTTGGTCTTTCTTTGCTCAATAATGTACCTATAAAAGATTTTATCCCCATTCTTAACAGAGTTGGCTATCTTTTTCTCAGTTTGGGACTTTGCTATTCTGACTGCCTTCCCTGCCTCCTTCTGCTTTAACTGATAAAGTTCTCTGTTCTGCTTCTTCTGTGTTTCCTTTTATTTCCTGAATGCTATCTTTTTCTCCTTAACCTTCCCTGCCACCTTTTTTGAGAACCATAGAGTTTTTTCCTTTGTTTTGTTTTGTTGATTCACTTCACACAAAGACTTGTTGCCTCTGTGATGGCAGTTTTGATTATTCCCCATTGTTCCTCCACCACTTCATCTTGCCCATTTGCTAGTGCTTTTCTGAGGCAGTCTCTCATTTTCCCAAAGTCAGCCCTCCTAAAGTACAATACTCTTGTTTTTGTATGGCTTGACTCTATGGCTGTGTGTATTGTGAACCACACTGTTAGGGGGTCATTTGTTCCCAGATGGCTACCCACTTCTAAATCTGAGATCTTTTCTCCATCCCCATTTGAGAGTAAGAGGTCTAAGATTGCTCCCTCCTGAGTGGGTTCCAACACTAGCCATCTGAGGCATGCACCTTGTAGGGCATCAAGGATGACCCTGCTCTTGGATGTGCCTGCAGCAAAGGTGCTTCGGTTAACATCTGGCATATTCGGGTCCCTCATCAACAATATCTCCCCTTTTTCTGCCATTTTAAGGATGCCTTCTATCATTTTCTTGTCCTTTCTTTCCCCCTGAGATGGGGGTCTGTACACAAACCCATGCAGATTGTGGTGCCATTTCCTGTCTCCAGGGTGACCCATACTGATTCAGCAACTTCCTGTTTACTCTTTAGTTCTGTTGCTTCACTCCCTTCGCTTACATAGAGAGTTACTCCTCCTCCTTTTTTACCCACCCTGTCCCTCCTGTAGATTGTGTATCCTGGTATGTTGACATCCCAGTCATGGTTCTTTGTGTACTATGTTTCAGTGACTGCCACAATATCCAGGCATCCCTCATCCATCAAGGCCACTAGTTCAGGGAGCTTGTTACACAAACTATGGGCATTTGTACTCATCACCCTCCATTTATTGATGGCCTTAACCCTTTTAGCCCCATCCCAGTCCTTACTGCCTTTGCCTTTTTTTGCATTTACCCCTGTCTTGCTCCTGAATGACTTCTCTACTTTGGTGTTTACCTCACTAATTACTGTGTTTTGTGGGGGGAGACTGGGATTTCCCTTCTCCTTTTCAAAGCCTACCCCCTGGCTAGTTTAAATGCTTGCCAATGAAGCATTTAAACCTATAACCTAGGATCCTGGTTCACCCTGGACAGATTCAGACCATCACACCAGTATAGGCCTGCATCCCTCCAAGTGGCTCCCCAATCCCCAATGAAGCCAAAACTCTGAGCTCCACACCAGTTTTTCAACCATTCATTGAATCCTGTGGTGCGAAGTACCCTAGCATCATCCTTGCCATAGACAGGCAGCACCTCTGAAAAGGTTACCGTACATGATACTTATCTAAGGCCACTCCCCAACTCTACAGACTCCACTTGCACTGCTATGATCCAATTCCCAGACAGGTCATTTGTCCCTAGGTGGATAATGACATCCAGCTCCATCCCTCGTGCAGCTGCTCACGTGATCCTGAGGATTTGCTTCCTGTCCTTCCAAGCCGTGGTGCCAGGTAGGCACCTTACCTCCCTTTCCCCTTCTTCCCCCACTTCTACCCCCTGAAGATTGAGTCCCCCACCAGAAGTTGTTTCCTTCCCCATAGGGTCTTGTGCCACCCTCCTGTGGGTCTCCTTTTTGGTGGTTCCCAGCATCCTCCTTGGTCTCCACTGCAGGTGTCTCCATAGAGGAACCACTCTTTTCTAGAAAAGCATATGATTTGTGGAGAGGTACAACTGGAAGGATGTACCTCTGTTCCACCACCCTCTCCCACCCTGAACCCACCTTGTTCCAACCACTCCTCTTTCTTGGCAAACTGTGAGGTAGCGCTGGTGGCCCTGGTGGTCCCTGGATGGGGGAAGAGGTTTCACGAGTCCTAGCCAGGTCAGCCTGGAGATGGGCAATCTCCTCACTCAGACCAGAGAGGTGCCTGCAAATAGGGCAGCATCACAGCCTATAGAATGTCTCCTAGAACACAGCCACCCCACAGTCATTGTACTGCACCACTCACACCATGACTTATTTTGTGTCCCCTCTCCTGTTGATTTGTATGCTTACTCTCTCCTCCATCTATGTATTTTTACACCTACTTTCCTACTGCCTATGTGTCCTTACAACTCTTGCCCTTGCTGTTCAGGGACAGGAAATTCTTGTAGTCTTCATTAGTCTCCTCCTTCCTTACTCGGATTCACAACTCCAGCAGCCGGGGGGGGGGCTATTTTTTGTATCCTTCAAGGTTGATGAAAATAATGTGCCTCAGTGATCCTTCCCTTCCTACTGAAAAACATGAAGTTCCTGTTGTCAATCAAATCCAGAGGCTATAAAAGTAGAACTGGCTTAGGGTGGGAGGCTAAAGGGGGTGGGAAGGAGGGAAATTAGTAGTTTTAGTCAGCTGTTGCTAAGTTGATACAGCCCCCTTTCAAAAACAGAGACACACACAGTGACTTTCTTCCTTTTTTACTTAAATAAGACCCCCTGATTCTAATAAAGTATATTTTTGCTTAATACTAACAGGCACTGACTCTTGCTGAGATACAAGTGATTTATCAGTAAGAAAAGCTATAGTTTTAGTCAGTTACTACTTGCTCTGAAAGCAAGATGCTCCTCTGTCAACAACTAGTAGCAGGAAGTTGTAATTGGAGACAGCTACTTTTCTACTGCTCAAGCCATACCCCCAATTAACTTCTGTACTCCTGATTTAGCAACTAAGTTGATACAGACCCTTCCCCAAACAGAGAAACACACAGGTGACTTTCTTCTTTTTTTTACTTAAATCATACCTTCTGCTTTTAATAAAGTATGTTTGCTTAATCCCAAAAGGCACTGATGCCGGCTGAGATAGAACTGATTTCTCAGTAAGAAAAGCAGTAGGATTAGTCAGCTGTTACTTGCTCTGAAAGCAAGATTCTACTCTATTACAAACTAGCAGCAGGAAACTGTAAGTGGAGACAGCAGCTTTTCTACTGCTCAAGCCACACCCCCAATTACCTTCTGTACTCCTGATTTAGCAACTAAATTGATACAGCCCCATTCCCCAAAAAGAGAAACACACAGTGACTTTCTTCTTATTTTTTAACCTAAATGAGACCCCCTGCTTCTAATAAAGTATCTGTTTGCTTAATCCCAATAGGCACTGACTCCTGTTGAAAATAAATGATTTATCAGTAAGAAAATATGTAGTTTTAATCAGCTGCTACTGGTTCGGAAAGCAAGATCCTCCTCTGTCAAAAACTGGCAGAAGGAAGCTGTAATTGGAGACAGCTGCTTTTCTACTGCTCAAGCCACAATCCCAATTAATTCCTCTACTCCTAAATTAGCAACTAAATTGATACAGCCCCCTTCCCCAAACAGAGAAACAAACTGGTGACTTTCTCCTTTTTTTACTTAAATCAGACCTCCTGCTTCTAATGAAGTATCTGTTTGCTTAATGCCAACAGGCACTGACTCCTGCTGAGAGAGAAGAGATTTATCAATAAGACAATCTGTACATTTAGTCAGCTGCTACTTGCTCTGAAGGCAAGATTCTCCTCTGTCAAAAACTAGCAGTAGGAAGCTGTGATTGGAGACAGCAGCATTTCTACTGCTCAAGCCACACCCCAATTAACTTATCTACTCTTTATTAAGAAACTAAGTTGATACAGCCCCCTTCCCAAAACAGAGAAACACACAGTGACTTTCTTCTTTTTTTTTACTTCAATGAGACCTCCTGCTTCTAATAAAGTATATGTTTGCTTAATCCCAACAGGCACTGACTCCTGCTGAGATAGAAGTGATTTATTAGTGAGAAAAACAGTAGTTTTAGTCAACTATTACTTGCTCTGAGAACAGAATTATCCTCTGTCAAAAACAAGCAGCAGGAAGCAGTAATTGGTGATAGATGCTTTGTAACTACTCAAGCCACACTCCCAATAAAATTCTCTACTCTTGATTTAGCAACTAAGTTAATATAGCCCCCTTCCCCAAACAGAGAAATACACAGTGACTTTCTTCTTTTTTCTTACTTAAATGTGACCCCCTGCTTCTAATAAAGTATCTGTTTGCTTAATCCCAGCAGGCACTAACTCTTGCTGAGATAGAAGTGATTTCTCAGAAGAAAAGCTGTAGTTTTAGTCAGCTGCTGTTTGCTCAGAAAGCAAGATTCTCATGTGTCAAAAATTAGCAGCAGGAAGCTGTAATTGGAGACAGCTGCTTTTCTGCTGTTCAGGTCACACCCCCAATTAATTTCTGTACTCCTGATTTAGCAACTGAGTTGATACAGCCCGGTTCCCTAAATAGAGAAACACACAGTGACTTTCTTATGTTATTTTACTAAATTGAGACCCCTGCTTCTAATAAAGTATCTGTTTGCTTAATCCCAAAAGGCACTGACTCCTACTGAGATAGAAGTGATTTATCAGTGAGAAAAGCTGTAGTTTTAGTCAGCTGCTACTTGCTTTGAAAGCAAGATTCTCCTCTGTCAAAAACTAGCAGCAGGAAGATGTAATTTGAGACTGCAGCTTTTCTGCTGCTGAAGCCACACACCCATTTAAGTTCTGTACCCTTGATTAAGCAATTAAGTTGATACAGGCCCTTCCCAAAACAGAGAAACACACAGTGGCTTTCTTCTTTTTTTTACCTCAATGAGACCCCCTGCTTCTAATAAACTATCTGTTTGCTTAATCCCAACAGGCACCGACTCCTGCTGAGATAGAAGTTATTTTTAGTAAGAAAAGCTGCACTTATAGTCAGCTGCTATTTGCTCTGAAAGCAAAATTCTCCACTGTCAAAAACTAGCAACAGAAGCTGTAATTGGTGACTGCTGCTATGCTACTGCTCAAGCCACACTCTCAAGTAATATCTCTACTCCTGATTTAGCAAGTAAATTGATGCAGCCGCCTTCCCCAAACAGAGACATACATTGACTTTCTTCTCTTTTTTCACTTCAATGAGACCCACTGCATGTAATGAAGTATCTGTTTGCTTAATCCCAACAGGCACTGACCCCTGCTGAGATAGAAGTGATTAATCAGTACGAAAAACTGTAGTTTTATTCAGCTGCTACTTGCTCTGAAAGCAAGATCCTTCTCTGTCAAAAACTAGCAGCAGGAAGATGTAATTTGAGACAGCAGCTTTTCTGTTGCTCAAACCACACACACATTTAACTTCTCTACTCTTGATTAAGCAACTACGTTGATACAGCCCACTTCCCCAAACAGAGAAACACACAGTGACTTTCTTCTTTTTTTTTACTTTAATGAAACCCCCTATTTCTAATAAAGTATGTGTTTACTTAATCTAAACAGGCCCTGACTGCTGCTGAGACAGAAGTGATTTATCATTTGGAAAAGCTGTAATTTTATTCAGCTGCTGCTTGTTCTGAAAGCAAGATTCTCCTCTGTCAAAAACTAGCATCAGAAGGCTGTAATTGGAGACAGCTGCTTTTCTACTGCTCAAGCCACACCCCCAATTAACTTCTGTACTCCTGATTTAGCAACTAAGTTGATACAGTCCTCTTCCCCAAACGGAAAAACACACAGTGACCTTCTTCTTTTTTTACTTAAATGAGACTCTGTGCTTCTAATAAAGTATCTCTTTGCTTAATCCCAATAGGCACCGACTCATGCTGGGATAGAAGTGATTTATCAGTAAGAAAAGCTGTACTTTTCGTGAGCTGCTACTTGCTCTGAAAGCAAGATTGTCCTCTGTCAAAAACTAGCCACAGGAAACTGTAATTGGTGACAGCTGCTTTTCTACTGCTCAAGCCACACCCCCAATTAACTTCTGTACTCCAGATTTAGCAACTACAGTAGTAGTAGCCACAGACATTGCCAGCTATTTCCAGATATTTTGTGAAATTTCTAAAGAGTTTCTCTCTGCTGCAACTACTGTAGAAATGGAGAAAACATTAGATATATCTGGAAATATCACAGAAATGTCAGGAAATAGCCGGCAGTGTCTGGGGCTGATACTGTAAATTGATACTGCCCCTTCACCAAACAAAGAAACACACAGTGACTTTCTTCTTTTATTACCTCAGTGAGACCCTCTGCTTCCAATAAAATATATGTGTGCTTTATCCCAACAGCCACTGACTCCTGCTGAGATAGAAGTGAGAGAATCTGTAGTTTTAGTCAGCTGCTACTTGATCTCAAAGCAAGATTCACCTCTGTCAAAAACTGGTAGCAGTAAACTGTAATTGGAGATGGCAGCTTTCCACTGCTGAAGCTACACCCTCTTTTAACTTCTCTACTCTTGATTAAGCAACTAAGGTGTTACAGCCCTTCCCAAAACCAATAAACACAGTGACTTTCTTTTTTTTTTACTTCAGTGAGACCCCCTGCTTTTAATAAAGTATCTGTTTGCATAATCCCAACAGGGACTGACACCTGCTGGGATAGAACAGATTTACTAGTAAGGAAAACAGTAGTTTTAGTTAGCTAATTCTTCCTCTGAAAGCAAGATTCTCCTAGGTCCAAAACCTGCAGCAGGAAGCAGTAATTGGAGACAGCTACTTTTCTACTGGTCCAGCCACACCCGATTAATCATTCTATTCCTAATTTAGCATCTAAATTGATACAGCCCCCTCCCCCAAACAGAGAAACACAGAGTGACTTTCTTATTTTTTTTACTTCAATGAGACTCACTGCTTCTAATGATGTATCAGTTTGTTTAATCCTAAAAGGCACTGACTACTGCTGAGACAGAAGTGATTTATCAGTAAGGAAAGCTGTAGTTTTAGTCATCTGCTACTTGCTGTGAAAACAAGATTCTCCTCTGTTACAAACTTGCAGCAAGAAGCTGTAATTGGAGACAGTTGATTTTCTACTGCTCAAGCACCACCCCAATTAATTTCTCTATTCCTGACTTGACAGCTAAGTTGATGCAGCCCCATCCACAAACAGAGAAACACATAATGACTTTCTTCTTTTTTTTACTTAAATAAGACTGCCTGCCTCTATTAAAGTATCTGTTTGCTTAATTCCAAGAGACATTGACTCCTGTTGAGATAGAAGTGATTTTTCAGTAAAAAAAGCTGTAGTTTTAGTCATCTGCTACCTGTTCTGAAAGCAAGATCTTCCTCTGTCAAACACTAGCAGCAGAAAGCTGTAATTAGAGACAGCTGCTTTTCTACTGCTCGAGCCACACCCCCAATTAACTTCTCTAATCCTGATGAAGCAACTAAGTTCATAAAGCCCCCAACCCCAAACAGAGATTAATTTCTCATGTGTTTTACTTACATGAGACCCTCTGCTTCTAATAAAGTATCTGTTTGCTTAATCCCAATAGGCACTGACTCCTGCTGAGATAGAAGTGATTTGTCAGTAAGAAAAACTGTGATTTTAGTCAGATACTACTTGCACTGAAAGCCATACTGTCCACTGTCAGAAACTAGCAGCAGGAAGCTGTATTTGGAGACAGATGCATTTCTACTGCTCAAGTCACATCCCCAATTAAATTCCCTACTAATAATTTAGCAACTAAGTTGATACAACCCTCTTTCCCTAACAGGGAAACACATATTGACTTTCTTCTTTCCACTTTTACTTAAATAAGATCCCATTCTTCTAATAAATTATCTGTTTGCTTAATCCCTACAGGTACTGATTCCTGCTGAGATAGAATGGAGTTATCAGTAATAAATGTTGTAGTTTTACACAGCTGTTACTTGCTCTGTAAGCATGAGTTTTCTCAATCAATAGCTAGTAACAGAAAGCTGTAATTGTAGACAGCTGCTTTTCTACTGCTGAAGCCACACCCCCCAATTAACTTCTCTGCTCCTGATTTAGCAACTAAGTTGATACAGCCCCCTTCCCCAAACAAAGAAACACAGAGAGACTTTCTTCTTATTTGTTTACTTAAATGTCACCACCTGCTTCTAATAAAGCATCTGATTGCTTAATCCCCACAGGCACTAACTCCTGCTGAAACAGAAATCATTTATCAGTAAGAATTGTAGTTTTAGTCACCTGCTACTGGCTCTGAAAGCAAGATTCTCCTCTGTCAAAAACTATCACCAGGAACCTGTATTTGAAGACAGCTGCTTTCCTACTGCACAAGTCACACCCTAATTAACTTCTCTACCCCTGATTTAGCAACTAAGTTGATATAGCCCCTTCCCCAACAGAGAAAAACTCAGTCACTTTATTCTTTTTATTTACTTAAATGAGACCCCCTGTTTCCAATAAAGTATATGTTTGCTTAATCCCAACATGCACTGATTCCTTCAGGAAAAGAAGTGATTTATCAGTAATAAAATGTGTAATTTTATTCAGCCGCTACTTGCTCTCAAAGCAAGAGTCTCCTCTGTCAAAAACTAACAGCAGGAAGCAGTAAATGGTGACAGCTGCTTTTCTACTGCTCAAATCACACCCCCATTTAACTTCTCTTCTCCTAATTTAGCAACTAAATTGATACATCCCCCTTCCTCAAACAGAGAAACACACAGTGACTTTCTTCTTTTTTTTTACTAAAGTGACACCTCCTGCTTCTAATAAAGTATCTGTTTGCTTATTCCAAACAGGGACTGACTCCTGCTCAGACAGAAGTGATCGCTTAGAAAGAAAATTAATAGTTTTAGTCAGCTGTGACTTGATCTCAAAGCAAGATTCTATTCTGTCAAAAACATGCTGCAGGAAGCTGTAAATGTAAACAGCAGATTTTCTACTGCTCAGTCCACACCCCATTTAAATTCTCTACTCTTTATTAAGCAACTCAGTTGATACAGCCCCTACCCAAAACAGAGAAACACACAATGATCTTCTTTTTTATTTCAATGAGACTGCCTGCTTCTAATAAAGTATCTGCTTGATTAATATCAAGAGATGCCAACTCCTGCTGAGATAGAAGTGATTTATCAGTAAGAAAAGTTATAGTTTTTGTCACCTGCTACTTGCTGTGAAAGCAATATGTTCCTCTATCAAAAATTAACAACAGAAAGCTGTAATTTTAGACAGCTGCTTTTCCACTGATCAAGCCAAACCCCCAATTAACTTCTCTACTCCTGATTTAGCAATTAAGTTGATACAGCCCTTCCCCAAACATAGAAACACACAGTGACTTTCTTCTTTTTTTCACTTAAAAGAGATCCTCTGCTTCTAATAAAGTATCTCTTTCCATAAATGCAACAGGCACCCACTCCTGCTGAAATAGAAGTGATTTATCAGTAAGAAAAGCTGTATTTTTACTCAACTGCTACTTGCTCTGAAAGCAAGATTCTCCTCTGTCAAACACTAGCAGCAGGAAGCTGTAATTGGAGACTGCTGCTTTTATATGGATCAAGCTAAACCTCCAATTAATTTCTGTACTTCTGTTTTAGCAAGTAAGTTGATACAGCCCCCTTTCCCAAACATAGAAACACACAGCAACTTCTTCTTTTATTTTTACTTAAATGAGACCCCCTGCTTCTCATGAAGTATCCATTTGCTTAATCCCCACAGGCACTGACTCCTGCTGAAAGAGAAATCATTTATCAGTAAGAAAAGTTGTAGTTTTAGTCAGCTGCTACTGGCTCTGAAAGCAAGATTATCCTCTGTCAAAAACTAGCTGCAGGAAGCTGTATTTGGAGACAGCTACTTTTCTACTGCACAATTTACACACCAATTAACTTCTGTAGCCCTGATTTAGCAACTAAGTTGATACAGCTCCCTTCCCCAAACAGAGAAACACTCAGTCACTTTATTCTTTTTTTTTACTTAAATGAACCCCCCATTTATAATAAAGTATATATTTGCTTAATCCCAACAGGCACTAACTCCTCCAGGAAAAGAAATGATTTATCAGTAAGAAAATGTGTAATTTTATTCAGCTGCTGCTTGCTTTAAAAGCAAGAGTCTCCTCTGTCAAAAACTAGCAGCAGGAAGCAGAAAATGGTGACAGCTGCCTTTCTACTGCTCAAGTCACACCCCCATTTAACTTCTCTTCTCCTAATTTAGCAAATATATTGATACAGACCCCTTCCACAAAAAGAGAAACACACAGTGACTTTCTTCTTTTTTTTTTACTAAAATAAGACCTCCTGCTACTAATAAAGTATCTGTTTGCTTAATCCAAACAGGCACTGGCTCCTGCTCAGACAGAAGTGATTGATCAGAAAGAAAATTTATAGTTTTAGTCAGCTGTGACTTGATCTCAAAGCAAGATTCTATTTTGTGAAAAACTTGCTGCGGGAAGCTGTAAATGGAAACAGCTGATTTTCTACTGCTCATTCCACACCCCATTTAAATTCGGTACTCTTAATTAAGCAACTCAGTTGATACAACCCCTTTCCAAAACAGAGAAACACACAGTGATATTCTTCTTCTTTTTTTACTTCAATGAGACCGCCTGCTTCTAGTAAAGTATCTGCTTGATTAATCTCAAGAGACACTGACTCCTGCAGAGATAGAAGTGATTTATCAGTAAGAAAAGCTGTAGTTTTAGTCACCTGCTTCTTGCTGTGAAAGCAACATGCTCTTTTGTCAAAAACTAGCAGCAGAAAGCTGTAATTTTAGACAGCTGCTTTTCCACTGATCAAGCTAACCCATAATTAACTTCTCTACTCCTGATTTAGCAAGTAAGTTGATACAGCCCCCTTTCCCAAACATAGAAACACACAGCAACTTCTTCTTTTATTTTTACTTAAATGAGACCACCTGCTTCTCATAAAGTATCCATTTGCTTAATCCCCACAGGCACTGACTCCTGCTGAAACAGAAATCATTTATCAGTAAGAAAAGTTGTAGTTTTAGTCAGCTGCTATTGGCTCTGTAAGCAAGATTATCCTCTGTCAAAAACTAGCAGCAGGAAGCTGTATTTGGAGACAGCTACTTTTCTACTGCACAATTCACACCCCAATTAACTTCTGTAGCCCTGATTTAGCAACTAAGTTGATACAGCTCCCTTCACCAAACAGAGAAACACTCAGTCACTTTATTCTTTTTTTTTACTTAAATGAAACCTCCATTTATAATAAAGTATATGTTTGCTTAATCCTAACAGGCACTAACTCCTACAGGAAAAGAAATGATTTATCAGTAAGAAAATGTGTAATTTTATTCAGCTGCTGCTTGCTTTAAAAGCAAGAGTCTCCTCTGTCAAAAACTAGCAGCAGGAAGCAGAAAATGGTGACAGCTGCTTTTCTACTGCTCAAGTCACACCCCCATTTAACTTCTCTTCTCCTAATTTAGCAACTAAATTGATACATCCCCTTCCTCAAACAGAGAAATACACAGTGACTTTCTTCTTTTTTTTTCACTAAAGTGACACCTCCTGCGTCTAATAAAGTATCTGCTTGCTTATTCCAAACAGGCACTGACTCCTGCTCAGACAGAAGTGATCGCTTAGAAAGAAAATCAATAGTTTTAGTCAGCTGTGACTTGATCTCAAAGCAAGATTCTATTCTGTCAAAAACATGCTGCAGGAAGCTGTAAATGTAAACAGCAGATTTTCTACTGCTCAGTCCACACCCCATTTAAATTATCTACTCTTTATTAAGCAACTCAGTTGATACAGCCCCTACCCAAAACAGAGAAACACACAATGATCTTCTTTTTTATTTCAATGAGACTGTCTGCTTCTAATAAAGTATCTGCTTGATTAATCCCAAGAGACACCAACTCCTGCTGAGATAGAAGTGATTTATCAGTAAGAAAAGCTATAGTTTTTGTCACCTGCTACTTGCTGTGAAAGCAATATGTTCCTCTATCAAAAATTAGCAACAGAAAGCTGTAATTTTAGACAGCTGCTTTTCCACTGATCAAGCCAAACCCCCAATTAACTTCTCTACTCCTGATTTAGCAATTAAGTCGATACAGCCCTTCCCCAAACATAGAAACACACAGCGACTTTCTTCTTTTTTTCACTTAAAAGAGATCCTCTGCTTCTAATAAAGTATCTCTTTGCATAAATGCAACAGGCACTCACTCCTGCTGAAATAGAAGTGATTTATCAGTAAGAAAAGCTGTAGTTTTACTCAACTGCTACTTGCTCTGAAAGCATACAATTCTCTTCTGTCAAACACTAGCAGCAGGAAGCTGTAATTGGAGACTGCTGCTTTTATACGGATCAAGCTAAACCCCCAATTAATTTCTGTACTTCTGTTTTAGCAAGTAAGTTGATACAGCCCCCTTTCCAAAACATAGAAACACACAGCAACTTCTTCTTTTATTTTTACTTAAATGAGACCCCCTACTTCTCATGAAGTATCCATTTGCTTAATCCCCACAGGCACTGACTCCTGCTGAAAGAGAAATCATTTATCAGTAAGAAAAGTTGTAGTTTTAGTCAGCTGCTACTGGCTCTGAAAGCAAGATTATCCTCTGTCAAAAACTAGCTGCAGGAAGCTGTATTTGGAGACAGCTACTTTTCTACTGCACAATTTACCCCAATTAACTTCTGTAGCCCTGATTTAGCAACTAAGTTGATACAGCTCCCTTCCCCAAACAGAGAAACACTCAGTCACTTTATTCTTTTTTTTTACTTAAATGAACCCCCCATTTATAATAAAGTATATGTTTGCTTAATTCCAACAGGCACTAACTCCTCCAGGAAAAGAAATGATTTATCAGTAAGAAAATGTGTAATTTTATTCAGCTGCTGCTTGCTTTAAAAGCAAGAGTCTCCTCTGTCAAAAACTAGCAGCAGGAAGCAGAAAATGGTGACAGCTGCCTTTCTACTGCTCAAGTCACACCCCCATTTAACTTCTCTTCTCCTAATTTAGCAAATATATTGATACAGACCCCTTCCACAAAAAGAGAAACACACAGTGACTTTCTTCTTTTTTTTTATTAAAATAAGACCTCCTGCTTCTAATAAAGTATCTGTTTGCTTAATCCAAACAGGCACTGGCTCCTGCTAAGACAGAAGTGATTGATCAGAAAGAAAATCTATAGTTTTAGTCAGCTGTGACTTGATCTCAAAGCAAGATTCTATTCTGTGAAAAACTTGCTGCAGGAAGCTGTAAATGGAAACAGCTGATTTTCTACTGCTCAGTTCACACCCTATTTAAATTCTGTACTCTTGATTAAGCAACTCAGTTGATACAGCCCCTTTCCAAAACAGAGAAACATACAGTGATCTTCTTCCTCTTTTTTTACTTCAATGAGATCACCTGCTTCTAATAAAGTATCTGCTTGATTAATCCCAAGAGACACTGACTCCTGCAGAGATAGAAGTGATTTATCAGTAAGAAAAGCTGTAGTTTTAGTCACCTGCTACTTGCTGTGAAAGCAAGATGCTCTTTTGTCAAAAACTAGCAGCAGAAAGCTGTAATTTTAGACAGCTGCTTTTCCACTGATCAAGCCAAACCCTCAATTAACTTCTCTACTCCTGATTTAGCAATTAAGTCGATACAGCCACCTTCCCCAAACATAGAAACACACAGCGACTTTCTACTTTTTTTTACTTAAATGAAATTCCCTGCTTCTAGTAAAGTATCTGCATAAATGCAACAGGCACTCACTCCTGCTGAAAGAGAAGTTATTTATCAGTAAGAAAACCTGTAGTTTTAGTCAACTGTTACTTGCTCTGAAAACAAGATTCTCCTCTGTAAAACACTAGCAGCAGGAAGCTGTAATTGGAGACTGCTGCTTTTCTATTGATCAAGCCAAACCCTCAATTAACTTCTCTACTCCTGATTTGGCAATTATGTCGATGCAGCCACCTTCCCCAAACATAGAAACACACAGCGACTTTCTACTTTTTTTTACTTAAATGAGATTCCCTGCTTCTAGTAAAGTATCTGTTTGCATAAATGCAACAGGCACTCACTCCTGCTGAAAGAGAAGTTATTTATCAGTAAGAAAACCTGTAGTTTTAGTCAACTGTTACTTGCTCTGAAAACAAGATTCTCCTCTGTAAAACACTAGCAGCAGGAAGCTGTAATTGGAGACTGCTGCTTTTCTATTGATCAAGCCAAACCCTCAATTAACTTCTCTACTCCTGATTTGGCAATTATGTCGATGCAGCCACCTTCCCCAAACATGGAAACACACAGCGACTTTCTACTTTTTTTTACTTAAATGAGATTCCCTGCTTCTAGTAAAGTATCTGTTTGCATAAATGCAACAGGCACTCACTCCTGCTGAAAGAGAAGTTATTTATCAGTAAGAAAACCTGTAGTTTTAGTCAACTGTTACTTGCTCTGAAAACAAGATTCTCCTCTGTAAAACACTAGCAGCAGGAAGCTGTAATGGGAGACTGCTGCTTTTCTATTGATCAAGCCAAACCCCGAATTAACTTCTCTACTTCTGATTTAGCAAGTAATTTGATACAGCCCCCTTCCCCAGACATAGAAACACACAGCAACTTCTTCTTTTTTTTTTACTTAAATGAGACCCCCTGCTTCTCAAAAAGTATCTGTTTGCTTAATCCCCACAGGTTCTGACTCCTGCTGAAACAGAAATCATTGATCAGTAAGAAAAGTTGTTGTTTTAGTCAGCTGACACTAGCTCTGAAAGCAAGAGTATCCTCTGTCAAAAACTAGCAGCAGGAAACTGTATTTGGAGAGGACTACTTTTCTACTGCACAAGTCACGCCCCAATTAAGTTCTGTAGCCCTGATTTAGCAACTAAGTTGATATAGCTCCTTTCCCCAAACAGAGAAATAACCAGTCACTTTATTCTTTTTTTTTTTACTTAAATGAAACCCCTTGTTTCTAATAAAGTATATGTTTGCTTAATCCCAACAGGCACTAACTCCTCTTGGAAAATAAATGATTTATCAGTAGGAAAATATGTAATTTGATTCAGCTGCTGCTTGCTTTCAAAGCAAGAGTCTCCTCTGTCAAAAACTAGTAGCAGGAAGCAGTAAATGGTGACAGCTGCTTTTCTACTGCTCAAGTCACACCCCCATTTAACTTCTCTTCTCCTAATTTAGCAACTAAATGGATACAGACCCCTTCCTCAAACAGAGAAACACACAGTGACTTTCTTCTTTTTTTTTACTACAATGAGACCTCCTGCTTCTAATAAGGTATCTCTTTGCTTAATCCCAACAGGCACCGACTTCTGCTCAGACAGAAGTGATTTATCAGGAAGAAAATCTGTAGTCTTAGTCAGCTGTGACTTGATCTCAAAGCAAGATTCTATTCTGTCAAAAACGTGCTGCAGGATGCTGTAAATGGAGACAGCAGATTTTCTACTGCTCAGTCCACACCCGGTTTAAATTTTTTACTCTTGATTAAGTAACTCAGTTGATACAGCCCCTTCCCAAAACAGAGAAACACACAGTGACCTTCTTCTTCTGTTTTACTTCCATGAGACCACCTGCATTTAATAAAGTATCTACTCAATTAATCCCAAGGGATACTGACTCCTGCTGAGATAGAAGTGATTTATCAGTAAGAAAAGCTGTAGTTTTAGTCAGCTGCTACTTGCTGTGAAAGCAAGATTCTTCTCTATCAAAAACCAGCAGCAGAAAGCTGTAATTTTAGACAGCTGCTTTTCCACTGCTCAAGCCAAGCCCCCAATAAACTTCTCTACTCCTGATTTAGCAAGTAAGTTGATACAGCCCCCTTTCTCAAACATTTAAACACATAGCGACTTTCTTCTTCTTTTACTTAAAGGAGACCCCCTGCTTCTAATAAAGTATCTCTTTGCTTAAACCCAACAGGCACTCACTCCTGCTGAGATAGAAGTGATTTATCAATAAGAAAATCTGTAGTTTTAGTCAGCTGCTACTTGCTCTGAAAGCAAGATTCTCCTCTGTCAAACACTAGCAGCAGGAAGCTGTAACTGGAGACAGTTGCTTTTCTGCCACTCAAGCCACACCCTCAATTAACTTCTCTTCTCCTGATTCAGCAACTAAGTTGATAAAGCCCCTTCACCAAACAGAGAAACACACAATAATTTTCTCATTTTTTTTACTTAAATGACACCCTTCTTCTAATAAAGTATCTGTTTGCTTAATCCCAAGATGCACTGACTCCTGCTGAGATGCAAGTGATTTATCAGTAGGAAAAGCTGTAGTTTTAGTCAGATACTACTTGCTCTGAAATCCAGATTCTCCACTCTCAGAAACTAGCAGTTAGAAGCTGTATTTAGAGACAACTGTTTTTCTGCTGCTCAAGCCACACCCCCAATTAACCTCCCTACTCCTAATTTGGCAACTAAGTTGATACATCCCTCTTTCCCAAACAGGGAAACACACAGTGACTTTCATCTTTTGGTTTTACTTAAATGAGACCCCTTCTTCTAATGAAGTATGTGTTTTCTTAATCTCAAAAGGCACTAATTCCTTCTGAGATAGAAGTGATTTATCAGTAAGAAAAGCTGTAGTTTTAGTCAGCTATTACTTGCTCTGAAAGCAAAATTATCCTGTACCAAAAACTATCAGCAGTAAGCTGTAAATGGAGACTGCTGCTATTCTACTGCTCAAGCCACAACTGTATTTTACTTCTCTACTCTTGGATAAGAAACTAACTTGATACAGCCCCTTCCCAAAACAGAGAAACACACAGTGACTTTCTTCATATTTTTTACTTAAATGAGACCCCCTGCTTCTAATAAAGTATCTGTTTGCTTAATCCCAAGAGGCACTTACTCCTGCTGAAACAGAAATGATTTATCAGTAAGAAAAACTGTAGCTTCAGTCAGCTGCTACTGGCTCTAAAAGCAAGATTATCCTCTGTCAAAAACTAGCAGCAGGAAGCTGAAATTGGAGACAGCAGCTTTTCTAATATTCAAGCCACACACCTATTTAACTTCTCTACTCTTGAATAAGCAACTAACTTGATACAGCCCATTCCCAAAATAGAGAAACACACAGTGACTTTCTTCTTTTTTTTTACTTCAATGAGACCACCTGCATCTAATCATGTATCTGTTTGCTTAATCCCATGAGGCACTGACTCCTGCTGAGATAGACATGATTTATCAGTAAGAAAAGCTGTAGTTATAGTCAGCTGCTATTTGCTGTGACAGCAAGTTGCTCCTCTGTCAAAAACTAGCAGCAGGATGCTGTAATTGGAGACAGCAGCTTTTCTACTGCTCAAACCACACTGCCAATTAACTTCTGTATTCCTGATTTAGCAACTAAATTGCTACAGCCCTATTCCCCAAGCACAGAAACACACAGTTACTTTCTTCATTTTGTTAAATAAATGAGAACCACTGCTTCTAATTAAGTATCTGTTTCCTTAATCCCAACAGGCATGGACTCCTGCTGAGATAGAACTTATTCAGCAGTAAGAAAAGCTGTAGTTTTAGTCAGCTGCTACTTGCTCTGAAAGCTAGATTCTCCTGTCAAAAACTAGCCACATCAAGCTGTAATTGGAGACAGCTGGTTTTCTAATGCTCAAGCCACACCCCAATAAACTTCTCTACTCCTAATTTAGCAACTAAATTTATACAGCCCTTTACACAAACAGAGAAATACACAGTGACTTTCTTATTTTTCTTACTTAAATGAGACTCCTACTTCTAATAAAGTATATGTTTGCTTAATCCCAACAGGGACTGACTCCTGCTGAGATAGAACTGAATTATCAGTAAGAAAAGTTATACTTTTAGTAAGCTACTACTGCTTTGAATGCAAGATTCTCCTCTGTCAAAAACTAGTAAGAGGATGCTGTAATTGGAGACAGCTGTTTTTCTACTGCTCAAGCCACACACCCATTTAACTTCCCTACTCTTGAGTTGATACAGCCCCTTCCCAGAACAGAGAAACACACAATTACTTTCTTCTATTTTATTACTTAAATGAGACCAACAGCTTTTCATTAAGTATCTGTTTGCATAACCCCAACAGTCACTGACATCTGCTGAAACAGAACAGATTTATCAGTCAGAAAAACTGTAGCTTTAGTCAGCTGCTTCTTCCTCAGAAAGCAAGATTTTCCTCTGTCAAAAACTAGCAGCAGAAAGCAGTAATTGGAGACAGCTGCTTTTCTAATGCTCCAGCCACCCCCGACTAACATCGCTACTCATAATTTAGCAAGTAAATTGATACAGCCTCATCCCCAAAAAGAGAAACACAGAAAGACTTTCTTCTATTTTTTTTACTTAAATTAGACCTCTGCTTCTAATAAAGTATCTGATTGCTTAATCCCAACAGGAACTGATTCTTGCTGAGATAGATGTGATTTATCAGTAAGAAAAATTGTAATTTTAGTCAGCAGCTACTTGCTCTGAAAGCAATATTTTCCTCTGTCAAAGACAAGAAGCAGGAAGTTGTAATTGGAGACAGCAGATTTTCTACTGCTCAAAACACACCCCCAATTAACTTCTCTATTCCTGATTTAACAAATAAGTTGATACAGCCCCCTTCCACAAACAGAGAAACACACAATTACTTTATTCTATTTTCTTACTTAAATGAGACCCACAGCTTCTAATTACATGCATGTTGCATAATGCCAACAGGCACTGACACTGGGTGAGACAGAACAGATTTATCAGTCAGAAAACCTGTAGTTTAGTCTGCTGCTTCTTGCTCCTAAAGCAAGATTCTCCTCTGTCAAAAATTAGCTTCCTGATTAAGCAACTAAGTTGATGCAGCCCCTTCCTCAAACTGAGAAACACGCAGTGATGTTCTCCTTTGTTTTACTTCAGTGAGACACACTGCTTCTAATGAAGTATCTGTTTGCTTAATCCCAACAGGCACTGAGTACTGCTGAGATAGAAGTGATTTATCAGTAAGCAAAGCTGTAGTTTTAGTCAGCTGCTATTTGCTCTGAAAGTAAAATTCTCCTGTGTTAAAAATTAGCAGCAGAAACTGCAATTGGAGACAGCTGATTTTCTACTGCTCAAGCCACACTCCCAACTATCTCCTCTGTTCCTTATATAACAACTAAGTTGATACAGCCCCGTCCCCAAACAGAGAAACACACAGTGACTTTCTTCTATTTTATTTACTTCAATGAGACCCCCCCCACTTCTAATAAAGTATCTCTTCACTTAATCCCAACAGGCACTGAGTAGTGCTGAGATAGAAGTGATTAATCAGTAAGCAAAGCTGTAGTTTTACGTAACTGCAACTTGATCTCAAAGTAAGATTCTACTCTGTCAAAAACTAGCAGCAGAAAGCTGTAATTGGAGACAGAAGCTTTTCTAATGCTCAGTCTACACCCTATTTAACTTTTCTACTCTTGATTAAGCAACTAAGTTGATACAGCCCTTTCCCAAAACAGAGAAACACACAGTGACTTTCTCCGTTTTTTTATTTCAATGAGACACCCAGCTTCAAATAAAGTATTTGTTTGCTTAATCCAAAGAGGCACTGACTCCTGCTGAGATAGAAGTAACTCATCAGTAAGAAAAGCTGAAGCTTTAGTCAGCTGCTACTTGCTGTGAAAACAAGATTCTCCTCTGTCAAAAACTAGCAGCTAGATGCTGTAATTGGAGACAACTGCTTTTCTACTGCTCAAGCCACACCCTCAATTATCTTCTCCATTCCTGATTTTGCAACAAAGTTGAAACAGCCCCCCTTCCCCAAACAGAGAAACACACAATTGCTTTCTTGTATTTTATTACTTAAATGAGACCCACTGATTCTAAGTATATGTTTGCATTATCCCAACAGGTACTGATACCTTCTGTGATAGAACAGATTTATCAGAAAGAAAAACTGTAGTTTTAGTCAGCTGCTTCTTGCTTAGAAGGCAAGCTTCTCTTCTGTCAAAAACAAGCAGCAGGAAACTGTAATTAGAGACAGCTGATTTTCTACTGCTCAAGCCATACCCACAATTAACTTCACTACTCTTTATTAAGCAACTAATTTAATACAGCCTCTTACCCAAAACAGAGAAACACAGTGACTTTCTTCTTTTTTTTTTACTTTGATGAGACTCACTACTACTAATGAAGTATCTGTTTGCTTAATCCCAACAGGTACTAACTCATGCTGAGATAGAAGTGATTTATTAGTAATTTGTACTTTTAGTCAGCTGCTACTCGATCTCAAACCAAGATTCTCCTCTGTCAAAAACTAGCAGCAGTAAGCTGTAATTGGAGACAGCAGCTTTTCTACTGTTCAAACTACACCCGCATTTAACTTCTCTACCCTTGACTCTAAGACTCTAAGCAACTATGTTGATACATCCCCTTCCCAAAACAGAGAAACACACAATTGCTTTCTTTTTTTACTCCAGTGAGACTCCCTGCTTCTAATAAAGTATCTGCTTGCTTAATCCCAAAAGGTACAGACTACTGCTGAGATAGAAGTGACATATTAGTAAGAAAACTGTAGTTTTAGTAAGCTGCTACTTCCTCAGAAAGCAAGATTATCCTCTGTCAAAAACAAGCAGCAGGAAGCTGCAATTGGACATAGCTAATTTTCTACTGCTCAAGACACCCCCTTAACTTCAGTAATCTTTATTAAGCAATTAAGTTGATGCAGCCCCTTCCCCAAACAGAGAAACACACAGTGACTCTCTTCTTTTTTTTACTTCAATGAGACCAACTGCATCTAATGAAGTATCTGTTTGCCTAATCCCAACAGGCAGTGACTTCTGCTGAGATAGAAGTGATTTATCAGTAAGGAAAGCTGTAGTTTTATTCAGCTGCTACTTGCTCTGAAAGCAACATTATCCGCTGTTAAAAAAATAGCATCAGGAAGCTGTAATTGGACACATCTGATTTTCTACTGCTGAAGCAACTCCTCCATTTAACTTCTCTATTTCAGATTTAACAACTAAATTGATACAGTCCCCATCTCCAAATAGACAAACACACAATGATTTTCTTCTATTTTTTACTTAAATGAGATCCACTGCTTCTAATTAAGTATCTGTTTGCCTAATCCCAGCAGCAACTGACTCCTGCTGGGATAGAAGTAATTTATCAGTAAGAAAAGCTGTAGTTTTAGTCAGCTGCAACTTGCTCTGAAAGCAAGAGTCTCCTCTGTCAAACACTAGCAGCAGGGAGCTGTAATTGGAGACAGCTGCTTTCCTACTGCTCAAGCCACACCCACAATTAACATCCCTACTCCGGTTTTGGCAACTAAGTTAAAACAGCCCCCTTTCCCAAGCAGAGAAACACACAGTGAGTTTCTTCTTTTTTTACTTAAATATAACCACCTGCTTCAAATAAAGTATCTCTTTGCTTAATCCCAAGAGGCAGTGACTGCTGTTGAGATTGAAGTGTTTTATTAGTAAGAAATGCTGTAGTTTTAGTTAGCTGCTTCTTGTTCTCAAAGCAAGATTCTCCTCTGTCAAACATCAGAAGCAGGAAGCTGTAATTAGAGAAAGCTGCTTTTCTACTGCTCAGGCCACACCCACAATTAACTTCTCTATTCCTGATTTAGCAACTAAATTGATAAAGACCCCTTCCACAATCAGAGAATCAGACAATGACTTCCTCATATTTTTTTACTTAAATGAGACCCCTGCTTCTTCTTAAGTATCTCTTTGCTTAATACCAAACAGCCACTGACTGCTGTTGAGATACAAGTGATTTAGCTATACAAAAAGCTGTAGTTTTAGTTAGGTGCTACTTGTTCGGAAAGCAAGAATCTCCTCTGTCACAAACTAGCAGCAGGAAGCCATGATTGGAGACAGCACTTTTTCTACTGCTCAAGCCAGACCCCCAATTAACTTCTCTACTCCCGATTCAGTAACTAAGTTTATACAGACCCCTTTCACAAACAGAGAAACACACAGTGACAGTCTTTTTTTTTACTTAAATGGGACCCTGTGCTTCTAATAAAGTATCTGTTTGATTAATCCCAACAGGCTCTGAGTCCCGCTGAGATAGAAAGGATTAATCAATAAGAAAAGCTGTAGTTTTAGTCAGCTGCTACTTACTCCGAAAGTAAGATTCTTCTCTGTCAAAATCTAGCAGCAGAAAGCTGTAATTGGGGACAGCTACTTTAGTACTGCTCAAGCCAAACCCCAATTAACTTCTCCACTCCTGATTTAGCAACTAGGTTGATACAGCCAGCTTTCCCAAACAGAGAAACACACAGTGATTTTCTTCTTTTTTTACTCAAATGAGACCCTGTGCTTCTAATAAAGTATCTGTTTGCTTAATTCCAGAGGCACTGACTCCTACTGAGATAGAAGTGATTTATCAGTAAGAAAATTTGTAGTTTTAGTCAGCTACTACTTGATCTCAAAGCAAGATTCTCCTCTGTCAAAAACTAGCAACAGGAAGCTGTAATTGGAGACAGCAGCGTTTCTACTGCTCAAGCCACACAAACTCTTAACTTTTCTATTCTTGATTAAGCATCTAAGTTGATACAGACCCTTCCCAAAACAGATAATCACATAATGACTTTCTTCTTTTTTTTACTTCAATGAGTCGCCCTGCTTCTAATAAAGTATGTGTTTGCTTAATCACAAGAGGCACTTACTCCTGCTGAGATAGAAGTGATTTATCATAAGAAAAGCTGTACTTCTTGTCAGCTGCTACTTGCTCTGAATGCAAGATTCTCCTCTGCCAAAAACTAATAGCAGGATGCTGTAATTGGAGACAGCTGCCTTTCTACTTCTCAAGCCACACCACCAATTAACTTCTCTATTCCTGATTTAGCAACTGAGTTGATACAGAACCCTTCCCCAGAGAAACACACAATTTACTTTCTTCAATTTTTTTACTAAATGAGACCCACAGCCTCTAATTAAGTATCTATTTGCATAATCCCAACATTCACAAACTCCTGCTGTGATAGAACATCTTACATCAGTAAGAAAAATTGTAGTTTTACGCAGCTGCTTCTTGCTCACAAAGCAAGATTCTCCTCTGTCAAAAATTATGAGCAGGAAGAAGTAATTGGAGACAGCAGTTTTTATGCTGCCCAGCCAAGCCCCTGATTAACATCTTTACTCATAATTCAGCAACTAAATTGATATAACACCCTTCCCTAAACAGAGGAACACAAAGTGACTTTCTTCTTTTTTTTACTTCAATGAGATGTGCTGCTTCTAATGAAGTATATGTTTGCTTAATCCAAACAGGCCCTGACAACTGCTGAGATTGAAGTGATTTATCAGTAAGCAAAGCTGAAGTTTTAGTCAGCTGCTACTTGCTCTGAAAACAAAATTTCCTTCTGTTAAAAACTAGCAGCAGGAATCTGTAATTGGAGACAGCTGATTTTCAACTGCTCAAGTCGCACTCCCAATTAACTTCTCTATTCCTGATTTAACAACTAAGTTGATACAGCCTCCTTTCACAGTGAAACTAATAGTGACAGTCTATATTTTTTTACTTACATGGGAACCTGTGCTTCTAATAAAGTATCTGTTTGCTTAATCTGAACAGGCTCTGAGTCCCACTGAGATATAAGTGATTAATCAGTAAGAAAAGCTGTAGTTTTAGTCAGCTGCTACTTACTCTGAAAGTACGATTCTCATATGTTAAAAACTAGCAACAGAAAGCTGTAATTGGGGACAGCTGCTTTTCTACTGCTGAAGCCACACCCCCAATTAACTTCTCTTCTCCTGATTTAGCAACTAAGTTGATACAGCCAACTTTCCCAAACAGAGAAACACACAGTGACTTTCCTCTTTTTTTACTTAAATGAGACCCTCTGCTTCTAATAAAGTACCTGTTTGCATAATTCCAAAGGCACTGACTCCTACTGAGATAGAAGTGATTTATGAGTAAGAAAATCTGTAGTTTTAGTCAGCTGCTACTTGATCTGAAATCAAGAGTCTCCTTTGTCAAGAACTAGCAGCAGGAAGCTGTAATTAGAGACAACAGCTTTTCTGCTACTCAAGCTACAGAAACATTTAACTTCAATATTCTTGATTAAGCAAGTAAGTTGATGCAGTCCCTTCCAAAAACAAAGAAACACACAGTGACTTTTTCTTTTTTTACTTTAATGAGTCCCCCTGCTTCTAATAAAGTATGTATTTGCTTAATCATAAAAGGCACTGACTCCTGCTGAGATAGAAGTGATTCATCAGTAAGAAAAGCTCTAGCTTTAGTCAGCTGCTACTTGCTCTGAATGCAAGATTCTCCTCTGTCAAAAACTAGCGGCAGATGCTGTAATTGGAGACAGCTGCTTTTCTACTGCTCAAGCCACACCACCAATTAACTTCTCTATTCCTGATTTAGCAACTAAGTTGATACAGTCCCCTTACCCAGAGAAACACACAATTTACTTTCTCAATTTATTTACTTAAATGAGGCCCATAGCTTCCAAGTAAGTATCTGTTTGTGTAACCCCAACAGGCACTGACACCAGCTGAGATAGAACAGATTTAACAGTCATAAAAACTGTAGCTTTAGTCAGCTGCTTCTTGCTTCGAAAGCAAGATTCTCTTGTATCAAAAATTAGCAGCAGGTAGCAGTAATTGGTGACACTTGCTTTTCCAATGCTTCAGCCACCCCCCCGATTAACATCTCTACTCATAATTTTCAAACTAAATTGATACAGCCCCTTTCCCAAAAAGAGAAACACACAGAGACTTTTTCTATGTTTTTATATAACTGAGATCCCCTGCATATAATAAAGTATCCCTCTGCTTAATCCCAACAGGCACTGAGTACTGCTGAGATAGAAGTGATTTTTAAGTAAGCAAAGCTGTAGTTTTAGTCAGCTGCTTCTTGCACTGCAAGCAAGATTTTCCCCGGTTAAAAATTAGCAGCAGGAAGCTGTAATAGGAGACAGCTGATTTTCTACTGGTCAAGCCACACCCCCAGCTAACCTATCTATTCCTAATTTAACAAGTAAGTTGATAGAGCCCCAACCCCAAACAGAGAAACACAAAGTGACTTTCTTCTTTTTTATACTTCAATGAGACCTACTGCTTCTAATAAAGTATCTCTTTGCTTAATCTCAACAGGCACTTACTCCTGCTGAGATAGAAGTGATGTATCAGTAAGAAAAGCTGTAGTTTTAGTCAGCTGCTTCTTGCTCTTAAAGCAAGATTCTGCTCTGACAAAAAACTAGCAGCAGGAAGCAGTAATTGGAGGTGGCTATTTTTCTACTGCTCCAGCCACACCTACAATTAATGTCTCTACTAATAATTTGGCTGCTAAATTGATAAAGGCCCCATCCCCAAAGAGAGAAACACACATTGACTTTTTTCCTTTTTTTACTTAAATGAGATCTCCTGCTTCTAATAAAGTATCTGTTTGGTTAATCCCAAAAGGCACTGATTCCTGCTGAGATAGAAGGGATTTATCAGAAAAAACTGTAGTTTTAGTCAGCTGCTACTTGCTCTGAAAGCAAGATTCTCCTCTGTCAAAAACAAGCAGCAGGAAGCTGTAATTGGAGACAGCTGATTTTCTACTGTTCAAGACACCCCCCAATTAACTTCACTAATATTGCTTAAGCAACTAAGTTGAAACAGCCCCTACCCCCAAACATAGAAACACACAGGGACTTTCTTCATTTTTTTACTTCAATGAGACCTGTTGCTTCTAATAAAGTATCTCTTTGCTTAATCTCAACAGACAGTTACTCCTGCTGAGATAGAAGTGATTTATCAGTAAGAAAAGCTGTAGTTTTAGGCAACTGCTACTTGCTCTGAAAGCAAGATTCTCCTACCTCAAAAACTAGCAGCAGGAAGCTATAATTGGAGACAGGTGATTTTCTACTGCTCAAGTACACACCCAATTAACTTCTCTACTCCTGATTTAACAACTAAATTGATACAGCCCCCTTCCCCAAACAGAGACATACACAGTGACTTTCTTATTGCTTTAGTTAATTGAGACCCTCTGCTTCTAGTAAAGTATCTGTTTGCTTAATCCCAACAGGCACTATCTCCTGCAGTGATAGAAGTGATTTATCACTATGAAAATCTGAAGTTTTAGTCATCTGCTACTTGCTCTCAAAGCAAGATTCTCCTTTATCAAAAAACTAGCAACAGAAAGCTCTAATGGGAGACAGCAGCTTTTCGACTGCTCAAGCCATACACCCATTTAACTTGTCTTCTCTTGATTAAGTAGAGATTGATACAGCCCCTTCCCAAAACAGTGAAACACACAGTGATTTTTTTTTTCTTTTTTTACTTCAGTGAGATCATCAGCTTCTAGTAAAGTATATGTTTGCCTAATCCCAAGTGGCACTGGCTCCCGGTGAGATAGAAGTGATTTATCAGTAAGAAAAGCTGTAGTTTTAGTCAGCTGCTACTTGCTCCTAAACCAAGATTCTTCTCTGTCAAAAACTAGCAGCAAAATGAGTAATTGGAGACATCTGCTTTTCTACTGCTCAAAACAACCCCCCAATTAACTTCTCTTTTCCTGACATAGCAAATAAGTTGATACAGCCCCCTTACCCAAACAGAGAAACACACAAATACTTTCTTCTATTTTATTTCTTAAATGAGACCCACAGTTTCTAATTAAGTATCTGTTTGTATAACCCCTACAGGCACTACCACCTGCTGAGATAGAAGAGATTTATCACTAAGAAAAACTGTAGTATTAGTCAGCTGCTACGTGCTCAGAAGACAAGCTTCTCATTTGTCAAAAACTAGAAGCAGGAAACAGTAATTGGAGGCAGCTGCTCTTCTACTGCTCCTGCCTCACACTCGATTAACACCTCTACTCCTAATTTAGCAGCTAAATTGATACAAAACCCTTTCCCAAACAAAGAAACACACAGTGACTTTCTTCCTTGTTTACTTTAATGAGACCTCCTGCTTCTAATAAAGTATCTGTTTGCTTATTCCCAAAAGGCACTGATTCCTGCTGAGATAGAAATGATTTATCAGTAAGCAAAGCTGCAGTTTTAGTAAGCTGCTACTTGCTCTGAAAGCAAGATTCTCCTCTGTGAGAAACAAGCAGCAGACAGCTGGAATTGGAGGCAGCTGATTTTCTACTTCTCAAGACACACCATCAATTAACTTCATTATTCTTGATTAAGCAACAAAGTGGATACAGCCGCCTTCCCCAAACAGACAAACACACAGTGACATTCTTCTTATTTTCCTTTAATAAGACCACCTGTTTCTAATGAAGTATCTGTTTGCTTAATACCTACATGCACCGACTACTGATGAGAAAGAAGTGATTTTTCAGTAAGCAAAGCTGTAGTTTTAGTCAGCTACTTCTTGCTCTGAAAGCAAGATTTTCCTCTGTTAAAACTAGCAGCAGGAAACTGCAATTGGAGAAAGCTGATTTTCTACTGGTCAAGCCACACTTCAATTAACTTCTCTATTCCTGATTTAACTAGTAAGTTGATACAGCCCCCACCCGCAAACAGAGAAACACACAGTGACCTTCTTCTATTTTTTACTTCAATGAGACCTACTGCTTCTAATAAAATATCTCTTTGCTTAACCTCAACAGGCACTTACTCCTGCTGAGATAGAAGTGATTTATCATTAAGAAAAGCTACAGTTTTAGGCAGCTGCTACTTGCTCTGAAAGCAAGATTATCCTCTGTCAAAAACTAAGAACAGGAAGCTTTAGTTTGAGACAGGTGATTTTCTACTGCTCAAGCAACACCCCCAATTAACTTCTCTTCTCCTGATTTAGAAACTAAGTTAATACAGCCCCCTCCCCAAATAGAGAAAAACACAGTGGCTTTCTTCTTGTTTTATTTGAATGAGACCCTCTTCTTCTAATAAAGTATCTGTTTGCTTAATCCCAACAGGCACTGATTCCTGCTTTGATAGAAGTGATTTATCAGTATGAAAATCTGTAGTTTTAGTCAGCTGCTACTCCTATGAAAGCAAGATTCTCCTCTGTCAAAAAAAAGCAGCAGGATGCTGTAATTAGAGACAGTTGCTTTTCTACTGCTGATGTCACATCCCCAATTAACTTCTCTATTCATGATTTAGCAACTAAGTTGATAGAGCCCAATTCCCCAAACAG
This sequence comes from Neoceratodus forsteri, assembly GCA_016271365.2. Classification (NCBI taxonomy): domain Eukaryota; kingdom Metazoa; phylum Chordata; order Ceratodontiformes; family Ceratodontidae; genus Neoceratodus; species Neoceratodus forsteri. Next base: position 1,432,617,355 of record CM028131.1, on the reverse strand, counting down.
AGAAACACACATTTACTTTCCTCTATTTTATTACTTAAATGAGACCCACGGCTTCTAATTTAGTATCTGTTTCGGTAGAACAAATTTTCAGTAAGAAAACTGCAGTTTTTAGTTAGCTGCTTCAAGCTCTTAAAACAAGATCCTCCTGTGTCAAAAACTAGCAGCAGGAAGCAGCAATTGGAGACAGCTGCTCTTCTACTGCTCCAGCAACAGCCCCGATTAATGTGTCTGCTTCTAATTTAGCAACTAAATTGATACAGCCCCATTCACAAAGAGAGAAACACACAGTGACTTTCTTCCTTTTTTTTACTTAAATGAGATCCCCTGCTTCTAATAAAGATTGTTTGGTTAATCCCAATAGGCATTGATTCCTGCTGAGACAGAAGGGATTTATCAGTAAGAAAAACTGTAGTTTTGATCAGCTGCTACTTGCTCTGAAAGCAAGATTCTCCTCTGTCAAAAACAAGCAGCAGGAAGCTGTAATTGGAAGCAGCTGATTTTCTACTTTTCATGACATGCCCCTATTAACTTCACTATTATTGCTTAATCAACTAAGTTGAAACAGCCCCCTTCCCCAAACATAGAAACACATAGGGACTTTCTTCTTTTTTTTACTTCAATGAGACCTGTTGATTCTAATAAAGTATCTCTTTGCTTAATCTCAACAGGCAGTTACTCCTGCTAAGATAGAAGTGATTTATCAGAAAGAAAAGCTGCAGTTTTCGGCAACTGCTACTTTCTCTGAAAGCAAGATTCTCCTACCTCAAAAACTAGCAGCAGGAAACTATAATTGGAGACAGGTGATTTTATACTGCTCAAGCATACACTCAATTAACTTCTCTACTCCTGATTTAACAACTAAGTTGATACAGCCCCCTTCCCCAAACAGAGACAAACACAGTGACTTTCTGATTGTTTTACTTAATTGAGACCCTCTGCTTCTAATAAAGTATCTGTTTGCTTAATCCCAACAGGCACTATCTCCTGCAGTGATAGAAGTGATTTATCACTATGAAAATCTGAAGTTTCAGTCATCTGCTACTTGCTCTCAAAGCAAGATTCTCATTTGTCAAGAAACTAGCAACAGAAAGCTCTAATGGGAGGCAGCAGCTTTTCTACTGCTCAAGCCATACACCCACTAAACTTGTCTTCTCTTGATTAAGCACAGATTGATACAGCCCCTTCCCAAAACAGTGAAACACACAGTGATTTTTGTTTCTTTTTTTTACTTCAATGAAATCACCAGCTTCTAGTAAAGTATCTATGCATAATCCCAAGTGGCACTGACTCCTGGTGAGATAGAAGTGATTTATCAGTAAGAAAAGCTGTAGTTTTAGTCAGCGGTTACTTGCTCTTAAACCAAGATTCTTCTCTGTCAAAAACTAGCAGCAAAATGAGTAATTGGAGACATCTGCTTTTCTCCTGCTCAAAACAACCCCCCCAATTAACTTCTCTTTTCCTGATATAGCAACTAAGTTGATACAACCCCTTACCCAAACAGAGAAACACACAAATACTTTCTTCTATTTTATTTCTTAAATGAGACCCACAGTTTCTAATTAAGTATCTGTTTGTATAATGCCAACAGGCACTGCCACCTGCTGAGATAGAAGAGATTTATCACTAAGAAAAACTGTAGTTTTAGTCAGCTGATTCATGCTCAGAAGGCAGGCTTCTCATTTGTCCAAAACTAGAAGCGGAAAGCAGTAATTGGAGGCAGCTGCTTTTCTACTGCTCCTGCCTCACGCCCAATTAACATCTCTACTCCTAATTTAGCAGCTAAATTGATACAAAACCCTTCCCCAAACAGAGAAACACACAGTGACTTTCTTCCTTGTTTACTTAAATGAGACCTCCTGCTTCAAATAAAGTATCTGTTTGCTTATTCCCAAAAGGCACTGATTCTTCCTGAGATAGAAGTGATTTATCAGTAAACAAAGCTGCAGTTTTTGTAAGCTGCTACTTGCTCTAAAAGCAAGATTCTCCTCTGTGAGAAACAAGCAGCAGGCAGCTGGAATTGGAGGCAGCTGATTTTCTACTGCTCAAGACACACCATCAATTAACTTCATTATTCTTGATTAAGCAACAAAGTGGATACAGCTGCCTTCCCCAAACAGACAGACACACAGTGACATTCTACTTATTTTCCATTAATAAGACCACCTGTTTCTAATGAAGTATCTGTTTGCTTTATAACTAGATGCACTGACTACTGCTGAGAAAGAAGTGATTTTTCAGTAAGCAAAGCTGTAGTTTCAGTGCAGCTACTTCTTGCTTTGAAAGCAAGAGTTTCCTCTGTTAAAACTAATAGCAGGAAACTGTAATTTGAGAAAGCTGATTTTCTACTGGTCAAGCCACACTTCAATTAGCTTCTCTTTTCCTGATTTAACAAGTAATTTGATACAGCCCCCACCCGCCAACAGAGAAACACACAGTGACCTTCTATTTTTCACTTCAATAAGACCTACTGCTTCAAATAAAATATCTCTTTGCTTAACCTCAACAGGCACTTACTCCTGCTGAGATAGAAGTGATTTATCATTAAGAAAAGCTACAGTTTTAGGCAGCTGCTACTTGCTCTGAAAGCTAGATTATCCTCTGTCAAAAACTAAGAACAGGAAGCTGCAGTTGGAGACAGGTGATTTTCTACTGAACAAGCAACACCCCCAATTAACTTCTCTTCTCCTGATTTAGAAACTAAGTTAATACAGCCCCCTCCCCAAATAGAGAAACACACAGTGACTTTCTTCTTGTTTTACTTAAATGAGACCCTCTTCTTCTAATAAAGTATCTGTTTGCTTAATCCCAACAGGCACTGACTCCTGCTGTGATAGAAGTGATTTATCAGTATGAAACTCTGTAGTTTTAGTCAGCTGCTACTCCTATGAAAGCAAGAGTCTCCTCTGTCAAAAACTAGCAGCAGGATGCTGTAATTGGAGACAGCTGCTTTTCTACTGCTCATGTCACATCCCCAATTAACTTCTCTATTCTTGATTTAGCAACTAAGTTGATAGAGCCCAATTCCCCAAACAGAGAAACGCACATTTACTTTTCTCTATTTTATTACTTAAATGAGACCCACTGCTTCTAATTTAGTATCTGTTTCAGTAGAACAAATTTTCAGTAAGAAAACTGTAGTTGTTAGTTAGCTGCTTCATGCTCTTAAAGCAAGATTCTCCTCTGTCAAATACTAGCAGCAGGAAGCAGTAATTGGAGACAGCTGCTTTTCTGCTGCTCCAACCACACCCACGATTAATGTCTCTGCTCCTAATTAGCAACTAAATTGATACAGCCCCATCCCCAAAGAGAGAAACACACAGTGACTTTCTTATTTTTTTTTTAGTTAAATGAGATCCCCTGCTTCTAATAAAGTATCTGTTTGGTTAATCCCAAAAGGCATTGATTCCTGCTGAGACAGAAGGGATTTATCAGTAAGAAAAACTGTAGTCTTGGTCAGCTGCTACTTGCTCTGAAAGCAAGATTCTCCTCTGTCAAAAACAAGCAGCAGGAAGCTGTAATTGGAGGGAGCTGATTTTCTTCTTTTCAAGACATGCCCCCAATTAACTTCACTATTATTGCTTAAACAACTAACTTGAAACAGCCCCCCTTCCCCAAACATAGAAACACACAGGAACTTACTTCTTTTATTACTTCAATGAGACCTGTTGCTTCTAATAAAGTATCTCTTGCTTCATCTCAACAGACAGTTACTCCTGTTGAGATAAAAGTGATTTATCAGTATGAAAAGCTGTAGTTTTGGTAGCTGCTACTTGCTCTGAAAGCAAGATTCTCCAACCTCAAAAACTAGTAACAGGAAGCTGTAATTGGAGACAGGTCATTTTCTGCTGCTCAAGCACACACCCAATTAACTTCTCTACTCCTGATTTAGCAACTAAGTTGATACAGCCCCCTTCCCCAAATAGAGAAATCCACAGTGACTTTCTTATTCTTTTACTTAATTGAGACCCTCTGCTTCTAATAAAGTGTCTGTTTGCTTAATCCTATCAGGCACTCTCTCCTGCAGTGATAGAAGTGATTTTTCACTATGAAAATCTGAAGTTTTAGTCATCTGCTACTTGCTCTCAAAGCAAGATTCTCCTTTGCAAAAAGTAGCCACAGGAAGCTCTAATGGGAGACAGCAGCTTTTCTACTGCTCAAGCCATACTCCCCTTTAACTTCTCTTCTCTTGATTAAGCAAACAGATTGATACAGCCCCTTCCCAAAACAGAGAAACACACAGGGCCAGATATTCAAAAGGGTTGCGCAATGCGCAATAAGGTTGAGCCAACGCAAGTCAGAAAATGCGCCATTCTGCAATATTCAGCAGGAGGCAGTTGCGCCACTGAAAACATGCTGAGCAGCAGCTCAATGATAATGAAGGCATGCACAACCGAAGGGGGTGGAACCATGCATAAAGTGCGCAGTGCGATGTTCAAAGACTTGTGCAATGCGCAACAGTGGAGCAGGTGTAATTTGCGCCATAGCGGAAATGAGCCACAATAAAAAGGAGCAAGGAAGAGGTGCAAGAACACTATAGGGAAGCCACATAAGGCAGAGAGAGAGACAGAGTAAGAGGGAGAAAGAGGCAGGCCAGGGAAACAAAACCACATAATGGGGCAAGGGAAGGTGTGTGGGGCCACAGAGAGCAGAGGCTAGTAGGTGTACCCGGTGCAGTGGAGGTAGCAGTCAGGACAGTGGGGGGAACAAAGCAACAACAGCTGGGTGGGGAACACAAGCCAGGGACATGGACAGTGCCACCTTCCACATGGAAGCTGTAATGAGGGGTTTGAGAAGGCATGCTGCAGGGGGACGGGGCCGTGGAAGGGCCCATTGGTGGTACACCCTCAACAGGCAGTACTGCGCCCACACCAGCTTTGAGCTGTACACAGATGTCGAGATTGTGGGCTGGTACCACCTGAACAGGGCAATACTGAGGCAGCTCTGTGAGCTGTGCAGTGATGTGATGCAGGCACCCACACAACGGAGTCATGCTCTGTCAGTGGAGACAAAGGTAACAGCCTGCATGTGCTTGCTCACCACGGGTACCTTCCAGAGACCAACAGGGGACACCACAGGCATAACACAGTCGGCCATGTCATGCATCCTCACCCAATTCCTCAGCGCACTGCTGCCACATGCTGCAGAGTACATCCATTTCCCCAGCACCGTGGCAGAGTGCACAGCAAACATACAGGAGTTCCACAGGGTAGCACATATGCCTGGCATGCTAGGGGTGATGGACTGCACCCATGTCACCATTCACACGCCACCTGGCCCTAATGGGGCCACCTACATGAATCGGAAGGGATATGCCAGTGTCAACTGCCAGGTGGTGTGTGATGCCAGTGGGTGCATCATCAATGTCTGTGCCACGCACCTTGGGGGAGCACATGATTCCTTCATCTGGTACCAGTCGGCACTGTGCCATCGATTTGAGAGTGGGGACATCCCCACAGGTCATCTAGTGGGTGAGTATGCATGTAGAACTGACAAATCATGGTCAAGAGGGGTAAGCCAGAGGTGCCATGGGTGTGGCACACAGGGTTTAGGGCAGTCTGAGCCTGAACAAGACACTAACCTCCACTATCTCCACACAGGTGACAGTGGATACCCACTCCGTCCCTGGCTGCTCACACCCTACCGGCGGCCCACGACCTCATCGCAGCAATGCTTCAATGAGGCACATGCCACCACACGCAACATCATTGAGCGGGTGTTTGGGATGCTGAAGGTGCATTTCTGTTGCCTGGACACCTCTGGTGGTGCCCTACAGTATAGCCCCTCAAAGGTCTGTGGGATATTCCTGGCCTGTTGTATCTTGCACAACATGGCCAAAGACTGTGGGATAGCCGTACAGGTCAAAGAGGGGGACAGTGATGGGGACAATGGTGATGCCGTTGATGATGGGGATGGGCAGCCCCCCTTGGCCGATGGGACCCCCGACTGATCCGGCTGGCCCAGCTGCACCAGGACACCATCACAGAGGAGCACTTCAGCCAACACAGGTAAGTCATGGGGCCATGTGCAACCACCAGTGGCTAGGGCACAACCCACGTACACACATGGAAACATATCAGGGGTGCATGATGGCAAGGGAAGTGGCAGGGCACAGAAGCGCACACATACAACCAGGGAAGGGTGAACAGTAACACGCCACATGGATGCACACACACACATGCACACACAATAGGCACAAAGTGCACAGGGGTCAGGTGCAAAACAGAGCCGGAACACAAACACTAGCAACACACATGTCCACAGGCCACCACGTCCACTGACTGTCTATGTGTGTTTGTCAGATGCTGGGCACCATCGCACTTTGGTGTACAGCACAATGCAGGCATCATCATGCACATGAACCTGTGGACAGCAGTTGGAAGGGTGTGCAGGTGGACCGTGTGTCTGCGTGTAGGGCTGGGCACCCACCGGTGCACTGTCTACCAAAAACACACAATGCACACAGGGCAGCACCAGACACTGCCTGCACTGGGAGACAGGTCAGTCTTGTGGCACAGTGCCATGTCCACCTTGGATGCGTGGGTGGCCCCGCCGAGACCCAGCAGCACTGGCAGGCTGAGCATGGGCCTCATGGGGTGGCACCGATGGTCCACCTGGGGTTCCACTACACGAACGTGACTGTGCCCACACAGGTGTCTGCAGCACACCAAACATACCTGCACCAGGAGTGCTTGGGATGCCCACAGCTGAACCCGGCATCGACAGGGTGGGTGTCGCATAACACCGGGAAAGGGGAGTGGATATTGAACTGCACGGTGTGAGTGACACATGGGCACCTGACTGTGAGCCCATTGTGGCCATGACAGTGACCAACGCCTGTTTGCCTGTCAATGGCAGCGGTGACATCCTCCTACAAATGGTCAATCCGTGACAGAATCCTATTGGTGTCCCTGCTGTGTCGCTCCTTGACCCACTCCAGAGCCACACACAGTGCCTCCACGGATGTTGCAAGCCACATCTGCTGCTGTACTGATGCCTGCAGTAGGTGGGTGTGCTCGTCGAAGAGGTCATCTGCCACCTCGGCAACCTGTCCCTCAGGGTATGGAAGGCCCTGATGTTCAGCACCCCTTGAGGGTGGGCGCTGCTCACCAGGACCAGGTATGGGCAAGTCCACAGGTGGTGCACAGATGCCACCGCTGAACCCTGTACACCCAGTCCTGGTGGGTGACTGCTGCTGCTGCTCCTCTACCTGCTGTGCCCAAGGGATTGGTTGTTCTGCCGCTGTGGCCGCAACAGTGCCACTGACCTGACCAGCCACTGGTGCTGCCCCACCGGTGCTGACAGGTGCAGCCTGGGACTTTGCTGACATGCTGGCACACACGTCGGAACCAGCCAGGTCCATGGGCGTGAGCTGGCCTGCTGTGTGTCCATTCCGTGACACACACATGTCACTGACCATAATGGTCATTGCATCATCAATGGTGCAGGTCTGTGCCACAGCCACAGCATGCAGGCATCCTTGGTCGCAAGACTGCTGAGACACAGGAAGGGCCTCCCCCACACCTGTCTCAATGACATCAGTGTTGACAGTTAGGTGGACCCACTGTTGCAATGCATGCCGGCTACCTGCGGAGGTGGATGGTCCCTCCTCCAACTCCAGATGGCTGTCCGCAGTGGACAGGCCCTCCATTGCTGATCCCTGCAGACGTGCAGGATCTGTAACAGAAAGTAAGGACACGTTAGTGCATATGATCTACCCCCCCGACAGACCATGACGTACCTAGCAGTGATGGGCTACCACCTGTCTGAAAGCCACCTCCTGGAATGCCCTCAATGGCACTGCACTGCATGCTTGCAGCAAGCCTGTCCTCTGCTGGAGTCAACTGCACCACCTCCGGCTGGCCCCCGCCTGTTGCAGCACGTGCTGCCCTGATGGCAGTCACCTTCTCCTTCGCCCTCCTCCTGTCGGTACCCATCTTCTTCTTACACTCCTGCACAGAACGCTGGTGGCTGCCATGCAGGTTGACAGCACATGCCACCCCCTTCCATACAGCAGCACGGGCCTGAGGGGTGCCCCGCCGTCCACTGAGCAGTGGCTTCTGATCGATGTAGGCCTCGAAGAGTGCCTCCATCTCGGCCTTAGTAAAATTGGGCCTCCTCTTCTGCCCACCATTGTCCTCCTCACCCAGTCCTCGCTCAGTCATTTTTCAGCCTGTATGGGTGACAGTGGTTACCTGTGACTGTGCAGTACAAAGCAAGTCCCTGAGACCACAGTCCAGAACACCACATAGCATGCAACTCACCTATAAACTTCAGTAACCGAATATAGCCACTGCAGAACAGTGTCGTATTTTTATAGCGCAATCCATGCAAATTAGGTGTGGAGCAACTTTAATGAGATGCAAATCATGCTGCTGCACCATTGAATGGCTGATTGGATGATTTGCATATGACAGCTGAATATCGCGCTTTTGTGCTTTGCGCAATTGTGTTGAACGTGCTGATCCAATGGCGCAGTTCTGTGGCCTGTGTAGTACACCGCACTGCGCATGCCCAGGTAGCTTACGCAGGTGTCTGCCGTGCTGATGATGTGCTGTGCGCGGTAGGCAATTCAGGGCATGGCCACCATTGTGCCAGTGGCGCTATGACGAGGGTCACTACATGGTGCTGAGGCACAACTATGCAATAGTTTGCTGTGGCGATGGCACACAGGCAACCAATCATGCTAGATGCATAGATATCCGATGGCGCTGTGTGTGGCCTTGCACCAGAGACCCATGACCCTGTGCCCGACCTTTTCCCCCTTGGCGCTATACATCTGGCATGGCTGCACCTCTATCGCGCTGTTCGGTAACAGCGCGATAGAGAATGGTGGCGCTGTACTGACAGCATGATAGGGAATGGTGGCGATGTACCATGCAGCACTTCCACGTGGGGTTGCTGAGCTGCAGAGCACCATATTGCCTACTATAGCATTAGAGATGGCATGCAGGAGAGCCCCTCAGTGGAGTGCCCTTGAGCTGGCCAACCTTGTGGCCATTGTAGAGCCACACTATGGCCCACTGTTTGGTGAGGTGTCACTGGACAGGGCCAGGACCCAGGTCTGGCAAGAGGTGGCCACTGACCTGGAGGTGGCCACTGGCCACAGGAGAATGGCCAAACAGTGCAGGCACTAGTATGGGGACCTGAGACGGAGGGAGCCAGAGCTACTGGCACGTCTGCGGTCATGTGCTAGGAGGGGTGTGGTGCCTCATCCAGTGGGTGATACGTCTACACACTTGTATGGTCTATATGGGTAACACTGTCTTATGTGTCCAGCACATAGGGGAGGGATGGTCTAGGGTTGGCTGTGGCGGTGTTTACAGGGTATGGGATGCATGGGTCTGGCTGAGTGGGTGGGCACACACATTGGGGCAGGGGGAATATGCTTTGGGTTTGTACTGATGTGTTTCTCTCCTTTTGTCTCCCACAGGCGTGGCCGAGTGGAGGAGGAATTTGGAGCAGCAGCAGAGGGTGGTGGACGCTGCATGGGGGCATGTCAGGGACCAACCCCAATGCCAGCAATAACCAGATGAGGGTGAGTGCCATGACACCATGATTGCTATTGCATGCTGTGTGACAGGGTGGGAAGCAGGGCATGGCCACCATCCATAGACACCACTGCCATGCATGCGACATGTGACAGTCAGCACTGTCCAGTGGCACTGCATGTCTGGGAGTGCGTCAATGGTGGTCCATGCGTGCACTGAGCACATGGCTGTGGCACTGCCTGCCCACCGCATAGCCACATTACTGTACGGCCCTTGGTTGTGCTATGCTGGACATGGGCGGTGGGTGTGTGAAGTGGTACACATGGCTGTTGCTGCTTGGTTGGGCATGTCTTGTGGACACGGTCACTGTGGGTGGGTGCACACCATCACAGGAGAGTGGCATATGGCTGTATGCCTTGCATAATGGGTGGGCTGCAGGGGGATGGACAGTCACACCCATTGACTGTGATCCCTTGTCCTAGGTGTGTGGATACTCCTGCGAATTCAGCAGTCCATCCAGGATCTTGTGCGGGTGGTGCAAGAGTCCCTTGCCATCTTGAGGGATCTTCAGCAGCATGGGGTGAGGAGTAGGAGGCAACCCAGGGAACAGCCCCAGGCAGCAGAGGACCAGGCTGGCCGCTAGTGACCACAGACAACCTCCCCCCTTTGACCAACCCTCACACCCCACCTTCCCTCTTCCATATGTTCACCCCTGCCCCTTACCCACCCCCACCTTGTTCCTGTCCCTCCATCCCATGTTTGTACATAATTGTAAATAGTTGTTGTTGTTGTTATATATTTTGAATACAGTTCTTTTGATATGAATACTGTGGTGGTCTCTGATTTGCAGCTGGCTATAGGTGCTCAGTTGCAGTGGTGTGCATGGCATCTGGGGTGGTTCAGTCATGGGTATGTGTGTGTGTGCATGGGGAAGTGTCTCTGGTGTGGGAGTGGCTATCAGTTGGTATCTGTGGTGTGTGTGTTGTTCTCTGTGCATTGCATTACTGTGTGCAGTGGTCCATGGTGCCTGCTCTGTGTCCATTGTGCCCCTGTCAACCCGTCCTTGGCCTGTGCAGCTGACACCCTTGCATGTCTGTGGCCTGTGAGGTCTGCTGCCTTGTCAGTGGTAGCTGTCCCTGCAGGTCATCCACTGTGACCGTCACAATGCTGGGTTGCCTCCTGTCAATGGTGTGGTGCATGTTTGCCTCGGGTGACACTGTGGCCTCCGCAGTTGCTGTCCCACCTCCATGCTGTGGCTTGTGTGTGTTGCAGGGGCTGTGCACCACTGTCTGTGACTTGTGATCCAGGCATATGCTGGTGATGTACAGGGCCACAGTTCATGCACAGGGTGGGTGTCACCCCTGTGCCATGGAGGACTGCAGGCTGTGTGTGCACAGTTTACATGGGCCCACACTGGGGGCTTGGTTGCCACACTACTGCATCCCTGTGTTAGTGTCCCCATGGGTATGGGTGTGTGTTTGCCCCTGGACTGTGTTGCATCCAGTGTGCTGCATGCTTCCACGCACCACTGTGGGTGTCTGTGCTGGCTGCTGTGGCTCATGGTGGGTCTGGCTTGTATGGTTCTGTGGTACACGAGGTTGCAGTGTAGCAGTGGGGGTGGTGGTATGCATGGGGATTCCCACAGTGGTGGTCACTGCTCATGGGGGGTGTCTTGGGGTCACGGTGCAGGGTGTGCTGTGCACGGGGGGGCTGCTGTGCCATGGGGTGGTGAGCCCTCCTTGTGTGGCAGTCTTAGCTTGCTGGTGGGTGTGCTGGGGAGCCCTGGCCCAGCTGTGCTTTGTTTGCTTGTCCCCATGGGCCAGTGGATATTCCAGCCCTCCACCAGTTGTGCTGTGCTTGGGGTGTGGGGGTGCATTGTCAGTTCTGCAGTGTGTTCCTGTGCCCATCTGTGGCATCGGTGGTGGGCCCCTACCTACCTCCCTGGTTGCGCAGTTCCATTGCTCTGCTGCTGGGGGGCTCCCTGCTTGCGCTATGGCACCTCTGGGCTGCTCAGCTGGGCAGCCCTTGTTGCGCCATAGCGCATCGTATCTGCTCAGCTTCCCCTTCCTAGTTGCGCTATGGTGCAAATTGTGCGATATTCAGACGTTGCCTGTTGGCGCAATTTGGCTTGCTCCTTTTTTGAATATCGCATCTATTGTGCATGGGTGCAATGGACTTGTGCTTGCTCCTGCTTTGGCGCACTTTTTGGGCACAGTTTGAATATCCCGCCCAAAGTGATTTTCTTTTTTTTTTACTTCAATGAGATCACCAGTTTCTAATAAAGTATCTGTTTGTCTAATCCCAAGTGGCACTGACTCCTGGTGAGATAGAAGTGATTTATCAGTAAGAACAGCTGTAGTTTTAGTCATCTGCTACTTGCTCTTAAAGCAAGATTCTTCTCTGTTAAAAACTAATAGCAGGATGAGTAATTGGAGACATCTGCTTTTCTACTGCTCAACACCCCCCCAATTAACTTCTCTTTTCCTGATTTAGCAACTAAGTTGATGCAGCCCCCTTCCCCAAACAGAGAAACACACACATACTTTCCTCTATTTTATTTCTTAAATGAGTCCCACAGCTTCTAATTAAGTATCTGTTTGTATAATACCAACAGGCACTCCCACCTGCTGAGATAGAAGAGATTTATCACTAAGAAAAACTGTAGTTTTAGTCAGCTGCTTCTTGCTCAGAAGGCAAGATTCTCCTTTGTCAAAAACTAGCAGCAGGAAGCAGTAATTGGAGACAGCTGCTTTTCTACTTCTCCAGCCACATGCCCGATTAACATCTACAGTATACTCCTTATTTAGCAGCTAAATTGATACAAAACCCTTCCCCAAACAAACACACAATGACTTTCTTCTTTTTTTACTTAAATGAGATCTCCTGCTTCTAATAAAGTATCTGTTTGGTTAATCCCAAAAGGCACTGATTCCTGCTGAGATAGAAGGGATTTATCAGTAATAAAAACTGTAGTTTTGGTCAGCTGCTACCTGCTCTGAAAGCAAGATTCTCCTATGTCAAAAACAAGCAGCAGGAAGCTGTAATTGGAGGAAGCTGATTTTCTAATTTTCAAGACCTGCCCCCAATTAACTTCACTATTATTGCTAAAGCAAGTAAGTTGAAACAGTCCCCTTCCCCAAACATAGAAACACACAGGGACTATCTTCATTTTTTTACTTGAATGAGACGTGTTGCTTCTAATAAAGTATCTCTTTGCTTAATCTCAAACGGCAGTTACTCCTGCTGAGATAGAAGTGATATATCAGTAAGAGAAGCTGTAGTTTTAGGAAGCTGCTACTTGCTCTGAAAGCAAGATTCTCTTTCACAAAAACTAGCAGCAGGAAGCTGTAATTGGAGACAGGTGATTTTCTACTACTCAAGATACACACCCAATTAAATTCTCTACTTCTGAGTTAGCAACTAAGTTGATACAGCCCTGTTCCCCAAACAGAGAAATACACAGTGACTTTCTTATTGTTTTACTTGAGACCCTCTGCTTCTAATAAAGTATCTGTTTGCTTAATCCCAACAGGCACTCTCTCCTGCAGTGATAGAAGTGATTTCTCACTATGAAAATCTGAAGTTTTATCCATCTGCTACTTGCTCTCAAAGGAAGATTCTCCTTTGTGAAAAAACTAGCAACAGAAAGCTCTAATGGGAGACAGCAGATTTTCTGCTGCTCAAGCCATACACCCATTTAACTTGTCTTCTCTTGATTAAGCAAAGATTGATAAAGCCCCTTCCCAAAACAGTGAAACACACAGTGATTTTTTTCTTTTTTTTACTTCAATGAGATCACCAACTTCTAGTAAAGTATCTGTTTGCCTAATCCCAAGTGGCACTGACTCCTGGTGAGATAGAAGTGATTTATCAGTAAGAAAAGCTGTAGTTTTAGTCAGCTACTACTTGCTCTTAAAGAAAGATTCTCCTCTGTCAAAAACTAGCAGCAAAATGAGTAATTGGAGACATCTGCTTTTCTACTGCTCTAAACACCACCCAATTAACTTCTCTTTTCCTGATTTAGCAACTAAGTTGATATAGCCCCCTTAGCCAAACAGAGAAATGCACAAATACTTTCTTCTATTTCATTTCTGAAATGAGACCAACAGCATCTAATTAAGTATCTGTTTGTATAATCTCAACAGGCACTGCCACCTGCTGAGATTGAAGAGATTTATCACTAAGAAAAACTGTAGTTTTAGTCAATACAAAATCACACATGCCCCCACAATGCAAAGCATCATGGGCTGCATATGCAAATCACCACAGAATGTTATGCTGGTCCAACTTTAAGCAAAATTGCATGGTGCCAAAAGGCCTCTCACACAGTTTGCAAAGGGTGCTAACAGAAGACATAGACATGTGTTTCATCCTACCAGGACTCATCAGTATGCCTCGTCTGCTTGACACCCCAGTGGACTGGACCAGCTACCCTAAGACAGCGTGTCTTGGATATGTTGTGGTGAACCCATTAAAATAAAAAACTGTTTAAAAGACAAAGAACCTCTGTGTGCAAACACTGAGGCAAGGGTTACCCCAAAGGGCATTTGGCTGGGAAGCCAAGTTTCAAGAAAATACAAAATCACACGTGCCCCCACAATGCAAAGCATCATGGGCTGCATATGCAAATCACCACAGAATGTTATGCTGGTCCAACTTTAAGCAAAATTGCATGCTGCCAAAAAGGCCTCTCACACAGTTTGCAAAGGGTGCTAACAGAAGACATAGACACGTGTTTCGTCCTACCAGGACTCATCAGTATGCCTCAGTGTTTGCACACAGAGGTTCTTTGTCTTTTTAAATAGTTTTTTATTTTAATGGGTTCACCACAACATATCCAAGACACACTGTCTTAGGGTAGCTGGTCCAGTCCACTGGGGTGTCAAGCAGACGAGGCATACTGATGAGTCCTGGTAGGATGAAACATGTGTCTATGTCTTCTGTTAGCACCCTTTGCAAACTGTGTGAGAGGCCTTTTGGCACCATGCAATTTTGCTTAAAGTTGGACCAGCATAACATTCTGTGGTGATTTGCATATACAGCCCATGATGCTTTGCATTGTGGGGGCATGTGTGATTTTGTATTTTCTTGAAACTTGGCTTCCCAGCCAAATGCCCTTTGGGGTAACCCTTGCCTCAGTGTTTGCACACAGTGGTTCTTTGTAGTTTTAGTCAGCTGCTTCTTGCTCAGAAGGCAAGATTCTCATTTGTCAAAAACTAACAGCAGGAAGCAGTAATTGGAGGAAGCTGCTTTTCTACTGCTCCAGCCACATGCCCGATTAACGTCTATACTCCTAATTTAGCAGCTAAATTGATATAAAACACTTCCCCAAACAAACACACAGTGACTTTCTTCTTTTTTTTAATTAAATGAGAGCTCCTGCTTCTAATAAAGTATCTGTTTGCTTTTTCCCAAAAGGCACTGATTCCTGCTGAGATAGGAGTGATTTATCAGTAAGCAAAGCTGCAGTTTTAGTCAGCGGCTACTTGCTCTGAAAGCAAGATTCTCCTCTGTGAGAAACAAGCAGCAGATGGCTGTATTTTAAGGCAGCTCTTTTTTTGCTGCTCAAGACACACCATAAATTAACTTCTTTATTCTTGATTAAGCAGCAAAGTGGATACAGCCGCCTTCCCCAAACAGACAAACACACAGTGACATTCTTATTTTTCTTTAATGAGACCAACTGTTTCTAATGAAGTATCTGTTTGCTTAATCCCTACATGCACTGACTACTGCTGAGATAGAAGTGATTTTTCAGTAAGCAAAGCTGTAGTTTTAGTCAGCTGCTTCTTGCTCTGCAAGCAATATTTTCCTCTTTTAAAACTAGCAGCAGGAAACAGTAATTGGGGAAAGCTGATTTTCTACTGGTCAGGCCACACTTCAATTAACTTCTCTATTCCTGATTTAACAAGTAAGTTGATACAGCCCCATCCCCAAACTTAGAAACACACAGTAATGTTCCTCTATTTTTTAGATTCAATGAGACCTACTGCTTCTAATAAAATATCTTTTTGCTTAACCTCAACAGGCACTTACTCCTGCTGAGATAGAAGTGATTTATCAGTAAGAAAAGCTATAGTTTTAGGCAGCTGCTACTTGCTCTGAAAGCAAGATTATCCTCTGTCAAAAACTAGGAACAGGAAGCTTTAGTTAGAGACAGGTGATTTTCTACTGCTCAAGCAACACCCCCAATGAACTTCTCTTCTCCTGATTTAGAAACTTAGTTAGTACAGCCCCTTCCCCAAATAGAGAAAAACACAGTAACTTTCTTCTTGTTTTACTTAAATGAGTCCCTCTGCTTCTAATAAAGTATCTGTTTGCTTAATCCCAACAGGCACTGACTCCTGCTGTGATAGAAGTGATTTATCAGTATGAAAATCTGTAGTTTTAGTCAGCTGCTACTCCTCTGAAAGCAAGATTCTCCTTTACCAAAAACTAGCAGCAGGATGCTGTACTTGGAGACAGCTGCTTTTCTACTGCTCATGTCACATCCCCAATTAACTTCTCTATTCCTGATTTAGCAACTAAGTTGATAGAGCCCAATTCCGCAAACAGAGAAACACGCATTTACTCTCCTTTATTTTATTACTTAAATGAGACCCACAGCTTGTAATTAAGTATCTGTTTCAGTAGAACAAATTTTCAGTAAGAAAACTGTAGTTTTTAGTCAGCTGCTTCATGCTCTTAAAGCAAGATTCTCCTCTGTCAAAAACTAGCTGCAGGAAGCAGTAATTGGAGACTGCTGCTTTTCTACTGCTCCAGCCACACCCCCGATTAATGTCTCTGCTCATAATTTAGCATCTAAATTGATACAGCCCCATCCACAAAGAAAGACACACTCAGTGACTTTCTTCCTTTTTTATTTAAATGAGATCCCCTGCTTCTAATAAAGTATCTGTTTGGTTAATCCCAAAAGGCACTTATTCCTGCTGAGACAGAAGAGATTTATCAGTAAGAAAAACTGTAGTTTTGGTCAGCTGCTACTTGCTCTGGAAGCAAGATTCTCCTATGTCAAAAACAAGCAGCAGGAAGCTGTTATTGGAGGCAGCTGATTTTCTAATTTTCAAGACATGCCCCCAATTAACTTCTCTATTATTGCTTAAGCAACTAAGTTGAAACAGACCCCTTCCCCAAACACAGAAACACACAGGGACTATCTTCATTGTTTTACTTGAATGAGACGTGTTGCTTCTAATAAAGTATCTCTTTGCTTAATCTCAAACAGCAGTTATTCCCGCTGAGATGGAAGTGATATATCAGTAAGAGAAGCTGTAGTTTTAGGCAGCTGCTACTTGCTCTGAAAGCAAGATTCTCCTTTCACAAAAACTAGCAGCAGGAAACTGTAATTGGAGACAGGTGATTTTCTACTACTCAAGATACACACCCAATTAAATTCTCTACTTCTGAGTTAGCAACTAAGTTGATACAGCCCTGCTCCCCAATCAGAGAAATACCCAGTGACTTTCTTATTGTTTAACTTAATTGAGACCCTCTGCTTCTAATAAAGTATCTGTTTGCTTAATCCCAACAGGCACTCTCTCCTGCAGTGATAGAAGTGATTTATCATTATGAAAATCTGAAGTTTTATTCATCCGCTACTTGCTCTCTAAGCAAGATTCTCCTTTGTGAAAAACTAGCAACAGAAAGTTCTAATGGGAGACAGCAGCTTTTCTACTGCTCAAGCCATACACCCATTTAACTTGTCTTCTCTTGATTAAGCAGAGATTGATACAGCCCCTTCCCAAAACAGTGAAACACACAGTGATTTTTTCCTTTTTTTCACTTCAATGTGATCACCAACTTCTAGTAAAGTATCTGTTTGCCTTATCCCTAGTGGCACTGACTCCCGGTGAGATAGAAGTGATTTATCAGTAAGAAAAGCTGTAGTTTTAGTCAGCTACTACTTGCTCTTAAAGCAAGATTCTCCTCTGTCAAAAACTAGCAGCAAAATGAGTAATTGGAGACATCTGCTTTTCTACTGCTCAAAACACCCCCCAATTAACTTATCTTTTCCTGATTTAGCAACTAAGTTGATACAGCCCCTTAGCCAAACAGAGAAACACACAAATACTTTCTTCTATTTTATTTCTTAATTGAGACCCACAGCACCTAATTAAGTATCTGTTTGTATAATCAAAACAGGCACTGCCACCTGCTGAGATAGAAGAGATTTATCACTAAGAAAAACAGTAGTTTCAGTGAGCTGCTTCTTGCTCAGAAGTATTTTCTCATTTGTCAAAAACTAACAGCAGGAAGCAGTAATTGGAGGAAGCTGCTTTTCTACTGCTCCAGCCACACGCCCGATTAACATCTCTACTCCCAATTTAGCAGCTAAATTGATACAAAACCCTTCCCCAAACAGAGAAACACACAATGACTTTCTTTTTTATTTTGCTTAAATGAGACCTCCTGCTTCTAATAAAATATCTGTTTGCTTATTCCCGAAAGGCACTGATTCCTGCTGAGACAGAAGTGATTTATCAGTAAGCAAAGCTGCAGTTTTAGTCAGCTGCTGCTACTTGCTCTGAAAGCAAGTTTCTCCTCTGTGAGAAACAAGCAGCAGACAACGGTAATTGGAGGCAGCTGGTTTTCTACTGCTCAAGACACACCATCAATTAACTTCATTATTCTTGATTAAGCAACAAAGTGGATACTGCCACCTTCCCCAAACAGACAAACACACAGTGACATTCTTCTTATTTTCCTTTAATAACACCACCTGTTTCTAATGAAGTATCTGTTTGCTTAATCCCTACATGCACTGACTGCTGCTGAGATAGAAGTGATTTTTCAGTAAGCAAAGCTGTAGTTTTAGTCAGCTACTTCTTGCTCTGCTAGCAAGATTTCCCTCTGTTAAAACTAGCAGCAGGAAGCTGTAATTGGAGAAAGCTGATTTTCTACTGGTCAAGCCACACTTCAATTAACTTCTCTTTTGCTGATTTAACAAGTAAATTGATACAGCCCCCACCCACAAACAGAAAAACACACAGTGACATTCTTGTATTTTTTACTTCAATGAGACCTACTGCTTCTAATAAAATATCTCTTTGCTTAACCTCAACAGGCACTTACACCTGCTGACATAGAAGTGATTTATCATTTAGAAAAGCAATAGTTTTAGGCAGCTGCTACTTGCTCTGAAAGCAAGATTATCCTCTGTCAAAACTAGGAACAGGAAGCTTTAGTTGGAGACAGGTGATTTTCTACTGCTCAAGCAACACCCCCAATTAACTTCTCTTCTCCTGATTTAGAAACTAAGTTAATACAGCCCCTTCCACAAATAGAAAAAAACACAATGGGCTGGATATTCAAACTGCGCTATTTTGAGGCGCAAGCCCTTGCGCTGCACAAAATAGTTACGCAGAGGTGTGTCCAGAGTGATATTCAAAGGAGATGCACCCTTGAGCAACTCCTTTGAATATCACCTAACCCAACCACTGTGCATGGTGACAGTGGAACTTCGCCACCGCAAATTGTCAGAGTGGAGCATTCAACTTGCGGTGGCGCAAGTACCATTGCGCCATGCTCAAAATCCCCATTTTCAAAAGGTGATGTGCAACTGGGGCCATAATTCATGCAAGGTGCAGGGGGGGCATTTGCATCTGATTATGGCCCCATTTGCATGCCATTAGCATGCAGGTGTGCCGATCCCCGAGGACTTGCACCTGGCACCCTGCCAGGCAGCAGACATCGAGACCGGCGCCCCCTGCAGCCCGATCATGGGCGAAACAGTGTACAATCCCCACCACCATCCCCCACTGTCCTGATCGCGGGCATAGTTTAATCCTCTCCATCAGCCCGATCGCTGGCAGCAATGTGTCCCCTCCCGAATGTATCCCTGGTGGTCCAGTGGACCAAAAAGCCTGATCGCGGGCAGTACTTGTTTAAGAAACCCCCCCTCCTTCCGCATTCATCCCTGGTGGTCCAGTGGACGAAAAATGTCGCGCTGGTTGTTGTAACCCCCGCCGAATTAATCCCTGGTGGTCAGTGGGACATCCTGATCGCGGGATGTATATGTTGAACAAACCCCCAAACATAGCCCTGGTGGCTAGTGTCCCCCCACCCACCCTTGAAGCCCCACCCGCTCCCCCTGGCAGCCAGCGGGTGGCAGCATCCCGCCCGCCTGCCGCCCGCCGCCTGCCGACTGACTGCAACACCAGCCACCAGGCTATGTTCGGGGTTTGTTCAACATACATCACGCGATCAGGATGTGCCACTGACCACCAGGATGAATTCGGCAGGGGGGATTATTAAACAACCACTGCCTGCGATCAGGCTTTCGTCCACTTTTACCACCAGGGATGAATGTAGAGGAGGGGGGTTCTAACAACTACCGCCCGCGATCGGGCTTTTTCGTCCACTGACCACCAGGGATACGCTCGGGGAGCTACATTGCTGCCCACGATTGGGCTGGTGGGGGGGATTACACTATGCCCGCGATCGCCTGGGGGTGGTGGGGATTTACAGTCGCTGCCTACGATTTGGCTGCAGGGGAACAGGATTGTTAGCCTAGCCACAGGTGGCAGCTGCTGTGTTGCACCCTGCAATGCAGCAGCTCACCTGTGGGTGGCCCTCAACTTAAGCCTTTTTTTGGCTCAAAGTTGTGCAGGCGCAGGTTCGGTGTTGTGCCTGCACAACTCTGCACAGCCCTGCTGAATATCGGCTGTGCAGTTTATGCATGGTTCCTCCTCCAGTTCAGCATGCATTCATTTGCTTTGGCGCTGTTGCTCAGCATGTTTTCTGTGGTGCAATTGCCTCCTGCTGAATATGGCAGAATGGAGCAAGTTCGGACTTACAGGCAAGAACCCTGGCGCATGGCGCAACCCTTTGAATATCTGGGCCTATGGCTTTCTTCTGTTTTACTTAAATGAGACCTCTTTTCTAATAAAGTATCTGTTTGCTTAATCCCAACAGGCACTGACTTCTGCTGTGATAGAAGTGATTTATCAGTATGAAAATCTGTAGTTTTAGTCAGCTACTACTCCTATGAAAGCAAGATTTTCCTCTGTCAAAAACTGGCAGCAGGATGCTGTAATTGGAGACAGCTGCTTTTCTACTGCTCATGTCACATCCCCAATTAACTTCTATTCCTGATTTAGTAATTAGTTGATAGAGCCCAATTCCCCAAACAGGAAACACACATTTACTTTCCTCTATTTTTATTACTTAAATGAGACCCACGGCTTCTAATTAAGTATCCGTTTGGTAGAACAAATTTTCAGTAAGAAAACTGTGGTTTTAGTTAGCTGCTTCAGCTCTTAGAAACATAGAAACATAGAATTTGATGGCAGATAAGGACTGCTTGACCCACCAGTCTGCCCATTTCCTACCTACTGGATAAGCTGCAGATCCTAGTTAACCAGGAGCCTACTTCTTCCTACCCCCACCCCCTAGAATGGCCTTATGACTGTCCCATGCATGCTTGAATTCCACCACTGTTTTTGACTCCACAACCTCCTCCAGAAGGCCGTTCCATGAATCCACAACCCTCTTTGTGAAAAAATACTTCCTTAAATTACCTCTGAGCCACCCCTCTATCTTCAAATTGTGCCCCATTGTTCTTGCACACCTCTTTTTTGAAAGATCCTACCCTCTTGACTTTGTTGATTCCATTGAGGTACTTGAAAGTTTCTATCATGTCCCCCCTCTCCCTCCTTTCCTCGAGGCTATACATATTAAGCTCCTTTAGTCTCTCCTCATATGTCTTCCAGTGCAGACCCTGTACCATTTTAGTTGCCCTCCTCTGGATAGCCTCCATCCTGTCTATGTCCTTATGGAGACTGGGTCTCCAGAACTGCATGCAGTACTCCAGATGAGGTCTGACCAGTTGTCTGCACAGAGGGATAATAACTTCCTGTTTTCTACTGGTGATGTCTCTCCCTATGCATTCCAGTATCCCCCAGCCCTCCTTGCTGCCCTTTCACATTGCTTGCCCACCATTAGGTCATCTGATATGACTACCCCAGGTCCCTTTCCATTTTGTTGCTGTTAGCATCTCACCCCCATTGTGTACTCTTCCACTGGGTTTTTGTTTCCCAGGTGCATTACCTTGCACTTCTTAGCATTGAATCTAAGCTGCCATACATTTGGACCGTTCCTCTAACCTTGCCAAGTCCCTTCTCCTCCTTTCCACCCCACCTTGTGCATCAACTCTGTTGCAGATCTTTATGTCATCTGCAAAGAGACATACTTTTTCACAGTCCCTCTGCAATGTTACTTATAAAGACATTAGAGAGGACTGTCCTAATACCTGACCCTGCGTGATGCCCCCACTAGTAACCCCTCTTCAGAGTGGACTCCATTTACTGTTACTCTTTGTGTCCTATTCTCCAGCCAATTCTTTACCCAGGCTGTCATCTTGTGACCCAGTCCCAGGCTGGCTAACTTGTATATTAATCTTTCTGTGGGATTGTGTCAAATGCCTTGCTAAAGTCTGGTAGCCATGTACCAGCAAGATTCTCCTCTGTCAAAAACTAGCAGCAGGAAGCAGTAATTGGAGACAGCTGCTTTTCTACTGCTCCAGCCACAGCCCTGATTAATTTCTCTGCTTCTGATTTAGCAACTAAATTGATACAGACCCATCCACAAAGAGAGAAACCCTCAGTGACTTTCTTCCTTTTTTTACTTAAATGAGATCCCTGCTTCTAATAAAGATTCTGTTTGGTTAATCCCAAAGACATTGATTACTGCTGAGACAGAAGGGATTTATCAGTAAGAAAACTGTAGTTTTGGTCAGCTCTACATGCTCTGAAAGCAAGATTCTCCTCTGTCAAAAACAAGCAGCAGGAAGCTGTAACTGGAGGCAGCTGATTTTCTACTTTTCAAGACATGCCCCAATTAACTTCACTATTATTGCTTAATCAACTAAGTTGAAACAGCCCCCTTCCCAAACATAGAAACACACAGGGACTTTCCTCTTTTTTACTTCAATGAGACCTGTTGCTTCTAATAAAGTATCCTTTGCTTAATCTCAAAGACAGTTACTCCTGTTGAGATAGAAGTGGTTTATCAGTAAGAAAAGCTGTAGTTTTGGCAGCTGCTACTTGCTCTGAAAGCTAGATTCTCCTTTCTCAAAAACTAACAGCAGGAAGCTGTAATTGGAGACAGGTGATTTTCTACTGCTCAAGTCACACACCCAATTAACTTCTCTACCTCTGATTTAGCAACTAAGTTGACACAGCCCCATTTCCCAAACAGAGAAATACACAGTGACTTTCTTATTGTTTTACTTGAGACCCTCTGTTTCTAATAAAGTATCTGTTTGCTTAATCCTAACAGGCACCTCTCCTGCTGTGACAGAAGTGATTTATCAGTATGAAAATCTGAAGTTTTAATCATCTGCTACTTGCTCTCAAAGCAATATTCTCCTTTGTCAAAACTAGCAACAGGAAGCTCTAATGGGAGACAGCAGCTTTTCTACTGCTCAAGCCATACATCCATTTAACTTCTTCTCTTGATTAAGCAAACAGATTGATACTGCCCTTTCCCAAAACAGAGAAACACACAGTGATTTTGTTTTTTTTTTTACTTCAATGAGATCACCAGCTTCTAATAAAGTATCTGTTTGCCTAATCCCAAATGGCACTGACTCCTGGTGAGATAGAAGTGATTTATCAGTAAGAAATGCTGTAGTTTTAGTCAGCTGCTTCTTGCTCTTAAAGCAAGATTCTCCTCTGTCAAAAACTAGCAGCAGGATGAGTATTGGAGACATCTGCTTTTCTACTGCTCAAAACACCCCCAATTAACTTCTCTTTTCCTGATTTAGCAACTAAGTTGATACAGCCCCTTACCGAAATAGAGAAACACACAAATACTTTCTTCTATTTTATTTCTTAAATGAGACCCACAGCTTCTAATTAAGTATCTGTTTGTATAATCCCAACAGGAACTAACCACCTGCTGAGATAGAAGATATTTATCACTAAGAAAAACTGTAGTTTTAGTCAGCTGCTTCTTGCTCACAAGGCAAGATTCTAATTTGTCAAGAACTAGCAGCAGGAAGCAGTAATTGGAGACAGCTGCTTTTCTACTGCTCCAGCCACATGCCTGATTAACATCTGTATGCCTAATTTAGCAGCTAAATTCATACAAACCCTTCCCCAAACAAAGAAACACAGTGACTTTCTTCTTTTTACTTAAATGAGACCTCCTGCTTCTAATAAAGTATCTGTTTGCTTATTCCCAAAAGGTACTGATTCCTGCTGATATATAAGTGATTTAACAGTAAGGCAAATTGTAGTTTTAGTAGAAGTTACTTGCTCTGAAAGCAAGATTCCCCTCTGTCAAAAACAAGTAACAGGAAGCTGTAATTGGAGACAACTGATTTTCTACTGCTCAAGACACCCCACCAGTTAACTTCATTACTCTTGATTAAGCAATTAATATGATACAGCCCCTTCCCCAAACATAGAAACACACCTTGACTTTTTTCTTTTTTACTTCATTGAGATCCACTGCTTCTAATGAAGTATATGATGGCTTTATCCCAACAAGCACTGACTACTGCTGAGATAGAAGTGATTTATCTTTAAGCAAAGCTGTAGTTCTAGTCAGCTATTTGCTCTGAAAACCAGATTATCCTCAGTTAAAACTTACAGCAGGAAGCTGTAATTGTAGACAACTGATTCTCTACTGCTCAAGCCACACCCCAATTAACTTCTCTACTCCTGATAAATCAACTAAGATGATAAAGGCCTCTTCCCTAAACTGAGAAACACACAACTACGTTCTCATGTTTTTTACTTAAATGAGACCCCAGCCTCTAATAAAGTATCTGTTTGCTTAACCCTAAGAGGCACTGACTTCTGCTAAGAAAGAAGTGATTTATCAGAAAGTAAAGCTGTAGTTTTAGTCAGCTACTACTTGCTCTGAAAGCAATATTCTCCACTGTCAAAATCTAGAAGCAGGAAGCTGTAATTGGAGACAGCTGCTTTATACGGCTCAAACCAACCCCAATTAACTTCTCTACCTCGGATTTAGCAACTAAGTTGATACAGCCCCTTCCCCAAACAGAGAAACAAATAGTGACAGTGTTCATTTTTTTACTTAAATGAGACCCTGCTTCTAATAAAGTATCCATTTGCTTAATCTGAACAAGCACTGACTCCTGCTAAGATAGAAGTGATTTATCAGTAAGAAAATCTGTAGTTTTAGTCAGCTGCTACCTGCTTTCAAGCAGAGTCTCCTTTGTCAAAAACAAGCAGGAGGAAGTTGTAATTGGACTTAGGAGCTTTTCTGCTCAAGCCACGTGCCTATTTAATTTCTCTACTCTTGATAAAGCAATTAAATTGATACAGCCCTTCCCAAAACAGAGAAACACACAGAGACAGTTTTCTTTTTACTTCAATGAGACCCCTGCTTCTAATAAATTATCTGTTTGCCTAATCCCAAGAGGCACTGACTACTGCTTAGACAGAAGTGATTTATCAGTAAGAAAAGCTGTAGTTTTAGTCAGCTGCTACTTGCTTGGAAAGAAAGATTCTCCTCTGTCAAAAAGAAGCAGCAGCGTGCTGGAATTGGAGACAGCTGCTTTCTACTGCTCATACCAAACTCCCAATTAATTTATCTGTTCCTGATTTAGCCACTAAATTGATACAGCCCCTTCCCAAAACAGAGAAGCACACAGTGACTGTCTTCTTTTTAAAATCAATGAGACCCACTGCTTCTAATGAAGTACCTGTTTGCTTAATCCCAACAGGCACAGACTACTGCTGAGATAGACGTGATTTATCAGTAAGAAAAGCTGTAGATTTAGTCAGCTGCTACTTGCTGTGAAAGCAAGATTATCCTCTGTTAAGATCTAACAGCAGGAAGCAGTAATTGGAGACAGCTGATATTGTACTGCTCAAGCCACCCCAATTAACTTCTCTACTCTTGATTAAGCAAATTAGCTGATACAGACCCTTTCCAAAACAGAGAAACTCACAGTGACTTTTTCTTTTTATTTACTTCAATGAGACCCCTGCTACTAATAAAGGA
Source organism: Neoceratodus forsteri (assembly GCA_016271365.2). Classification (NCBI taxonomy): domain Eukaryota; kingdom Metazoa; phylum Chordata; order Ceratodontiformes; family Ceratodontidae; genus Neoceratodus; species Neoceratodus forsteri. The sequence goes on along the minus strand of CM028131.1, from coordinate 1,432,591,889 downwards.
TCTGTTTGACTAATCCCAAGAGGCACTGAATCCTGCTGAGATATAGGTGATTTATCAGTAAGAAAAGCTGTAGTTTTAGTCAGCTGCTACTTGCTCAGAAAGCAAGAGTCTCCTCTTTCAAAAATAGCAGCAGGATGCTGTAATTGGAGACAGCTGCTTTTCTACTTCACATGCCACACCACCAATTAACTTCTCTATTCCTGATTTAGCAAATAAGTTGACACAGCCCCTTCCACAAACTGAGAAACACGCAATTACTTTATTCTATTTTATTACTTAAATTAGAGCCACAGCTTCTAATTAAGTATATGTTGCATAATTCCAACAGGCACTGCCACTGGCTGAGATAGAACTGATTTATCAGTCATAAAACCTGTAGTTTTAGTCAGCTGCTTCTTGCTCCTAAAGCAAGATTCTCCTCTGTCAAAAATTAGCAGCAGGAAACAGTAACTGAACACAGCTGCTTTTCTTCTACTTTAGCCACACCCTGATTATTGTTTCTACTCCTAATTTAGCAATTAAATTGATACAGCCCTTCCCCAAATAGAGAAGCACAGTGAATGTCTTATTTTTCTGTTTATTTAAATGAGACCTTCTGCTTCTAATAAAGTGTCTGTTTAGTTAATCCCAAAGGCACTGATTCCTGCTGAGAGATAAGTGATTTATCTTTAAGCAAACCTGTAGTTTTAGTCAGCAGCTACTTTCACTGAAAACAAGATTCTTCTCTTTAAAAACTAGCAGCAGGAAGCTGTAATTGGAGACAGCTAATTTTGACTGCTCAAGCCACATCCCAATTAACATCTCTATTCCTGATTTAACTAAGTTGATACAGCCCCGTCCACAAACAGAGAAGCACACAGTGACTTTCTATTTTTAACTTAAATGAGACCCACTGGTTCTAATTAAGTATCTGATTCCTTAATCCCAACAGGAATGGATTCCTGCTGAGATAGAAGTGATTTATCGGTTAAAAGCTGAAGTTTTAATGAGCAGCTACTTGCTCTGAAAGCAAGATTATCCTCTGTCAAACACTAGCACTGGAAGCTGTAATTCTAGACAGCTGATTTTGTACTACTCAAGCCACACCCCAATTAACTTTTCTATTCCTGATTTAACAACTAAGTTGATACAGCCCCTTCCCAAACAGATGAACACACAGTGACTTTCTTCTATTTGTTTACTTAAATGAGACCCACTGCTTTTAATTTAGTATCTGTTTGCTTAATCCGAACTGGAACTGACTCCTGCCGGATAGAAGTGATTTATCAGAAAGAAAGTTATACTTTTAGTCTGTTATTTCTTGCTCTGAAAGCAAGATAGTCCTCTGTCAAACACTGGTAGAAGGAAGCTGTAATTGGAGACAGTTGCTTTTTAACTGCTGAAGCCACAAACCCAATTAACTTCTCTACTCCTGATTTAGCAACTAAGTTTATAAAGCTACCATCCCCAAACAGAGAAACACACAAACACCTTCTCATGTTTTTTAATTAAATGAGACCCACTGCTTCTAATCAAGTATCTGTTTACTTAATACTTAACAGCCACTGACTCCTGCAGAGATACAAGTGATTGATCTGAAAGAAAAGCTGTAATTTTAGTCAACTGCTACTTGCTCTGAAAGCAAGATTCTCCTCTGTCCAAGACTAGCAGCAGGAATGCTGTAATTGGAGAAAACTGACTTTCTACTGCTCAAGCCAGACCCCCAATTAACTTCTGTACTTCTGATTTAGCAACTACGTTTATAAAGCCCCTTTCACAAACAGACACACACAGTGACAGTCTTCATTTTTTACTTAAATGAGCCTCCTCTTCTAATGAAGTATATGTTTGCTTAATCCCAACAGGCACTTACTACTGCTGAGATAGAAATGATTTATCAGTAAGAAAAGCTGTAGTTTTAGTCAGTTGCTACTTCCTCTCAAAGCAAGAATCTCCTCTGTCAAAACTAGCAGCAGGAACCTGTAATTGGAGACAGTAGGTTTTCTAGTGCTCAAGCCACACCCCATTTAACTTCTCCACTCCTGATTATGCAACTAAGTTGATAAAGCTCCTTCACAAAACAGAGAAACACACAGTGACATTTTCTTTTATTTTTCTTCAATGAGTCCTCCACTTCTAATAAAGTATCTATTTGCCTAATCCCAAGAGGCACTGACTCCTGCTGAGGCAGAAGTGATTTATTAGTAAGAAAACCTGTTGTTTAGTCATCTTCTTCTTGCTCTTAAAGCAAGATTCTCCTGTCAAAACTAGCAGCAAGAAGCTGTAATTAGAGACAGCTGATTTTCTACTGCTCAAGCCACACCCCAATTAACTTCTCTATTCCTGATTTAACAACTGAGATGATTCAGCTCCATACCCAAAAGAGAAACACACAATGACCTTCTTCTGTTTTTCCTTAAATGACACCCACTGCTTCCGATTAAGAATCTGTTTGCTTAATCCCAACTGGAACTGACTCCTGCTGAGGCAGAAGTGATTTATCAGTAAGAAAAGCTGTCATTTCAATCAGCTGCTACTTGCTCTGAAAGCAAGATTCTCCTCTGTCAAACACTAGCTGCAGGAAGCTATAATTGGAGACAGCAGATATTCTACTGCTCAAGCCACACCCCAATTAACTTCTCTACTGCGTGATTTAGCAACTAAGTTAATACAGCCCACTTTCCCAAACAAGAGAAACATACAGCTACTTTCATCTTTTTACATAAATAAGACCACTTGCTTCTAATAAAGTATCTCTTTGCTTAATCCCAAGAGACATTGACTGCTGTTGAGACTGAAGTGATTTATCAGTAAGAAATACTGTAGTTTTAGTTAGCTGCTTCTTGCTCTGAAAGCAAGATTCTCCTTTGTCAAACACTAGCAGCAGGAAGCTGTAATTGGGGACAGCTGCTTTTCTACTGCTAAGCACACCCCAATTAACGCCTCTACTCCAGATTTAGCAACTAAGTTAATAAGGCCCTTCTCCAAACAGAGAAATTCACAATTACATTCTTCCATTTTATTACTTAAATGAGACCCCAGCTTCTAATTAAGTATCTGTTTGCATAATCCCAACAGGCCCTGACACTGGCTGAGACATAACAGATTTATCAGTAAGAAAACCTGTAGTTTTAGTCTTCTGCTTCTTGCTCTCAATGCAAGATTCTCCTCAGTCAAAACTAGCATGAGGAAGCTGTAATTGGAGAGAGCAGCTTTTGTACAGCTCAGGACATACCCTCATTTAACTTATCTACTCTTGATTAAACAAATAAGTTGATACAGCCCTTCCCAAAACAGAGAAACACACAGTGACTTTTTATTTCTTTTTACTTCAGTGAGATCCCATGCTTCTATCAAAGTATCTGTTTGCTTAATCCCAAGAGGCACTGTCTCCTGTTGAGATATAAGTGATTTAACAGTAAAAAAAATTATGTAGTTTTAGATAGCTGCTTCTTGCTCTCAAAGCAAGATTCTCCTCTGTCAAGCACTAGCAGCAGAACACTATAATTGGAGACAGCTGCTTTTCTACTGCCTCAAGCCACACCTCCAATTACCTTCTCTACTCCTGATTTAGCAACTATGTTGATACAGCCCCTTCCAAAACAGAGAAACACACAATTACATTCTTCCATTTTATTACTTAAATGAACACCACAGCTTCTAATTAAGTGTCTGTTTGCATAATTCCAACAGGCCCTGACACGGCTAAGATAAAACAGATTTGTCAGTAAGAAAACCTGTTGTTTTAGTCTTCTGCTTCTTGCTCAGAAAGCAAGATTCTGCTCTGTCAAAATTAGCAGCAGGAAGCAGTAATTGGAGACAACTGCTTTTCTACTGCTCCAGCCACACCCCTGATTAACATCTCTAGTCATAATTTAGCAACTAAATTGATACAGCCCTCTTTCCCAAGAAGAGAAACACACAGTGACTTTCTTCCTTTTTTAATTAAATGAGAACTCCTGCTTCTAATAAAGTATCTGTTCACTTAATCCCAAAGGCACTGAATCCTGCTGATATATAAGAGATTTATCAGTAAGACAAACTGTAGTTTAGTCAGCTGTTACTTGCTCTGGAAGCAAGATTCTCCTCTTTAAAAACAAGTAGCAGGAAGCTATAATTGGAGACATCTGATTTTCTACTGCTCAAGACACACCCCAAATTAAGTTCACTACTCGTGATTAAGCAATTAAGATGATACAGCCCCTTCCCCAAACAAACACACATTGACTTTCTTCTTTTTACTTCAGTGAGACCCACTGCTTCTAATGAAGTATATGATGTCTTTATCCCAACAAGCACTGACTACTGCTGAGATAGAAGTGATTTATCTTTAAGCAAAGCTGTAGTTTTAGTCAGCTGCTACTTGCTCTGAAAATAAGATTATCCTCTGTTAAAACTAGCAGCAGGAAGCTGTAATTGAGACAACTGATTCTCTACTGCTCAAGCCACACCCCAATTAACTTCTCTACTCCTGATAAATCAACTAAGATGATAAAGGCCTCTTCCCAGAGAAACACACAAGTATGTTCTCATATTTTTTACTTAAATGAGACCCCTTCCTCTAATAAAGTATCTTTTGCTTTACCCAAGAGGCACTGACTCCTGCTGAGATAGAAGTGATTTATCAGAAAGTAAAGCTCTAGTTTTAGTCAGGTACTACTTGCTCTGAAAGCAATATTCTCCTCTGTCAAAATCTAGAAGCTGGAAGTTGTACCTGGAGACAGCTGCTTTTATACTGCTCAAACCAAACCCCAATGAACTTCTCTACCTCTGATTTAGCAACTAAGTTGATACAGCCCCTTCATCAAACAGAGAAACAAACAGTGACAGTCTTCATTTTTTTACTTAAATGAGACCCCTGCTTCTAATAAAGTATATGTTTGGTTAATCCAAAAAACACTGCCTCCTGCTAAGACAGAAGTGATTTATTAGTAAGAAAATCTGTAGTTTTAGTCAGCTGCTACCTGATCTCAAAGCAAGATTCTCTTTTGTCAAAAACAAGCAGGAGGAAGCTGTAATTGAACCCAGGAGCTTTTCTACTGCTCAAGCCACTGCCAATTTAACATCTCTACTCTTGATAAAGCAACTAAGTTGATACAGCCCCTTCCCAAAACAGAGAAACACACAGTGACGTATTTCTTTTTACTTCAATGAGACCCTGCTTCTAATTAAGTATCTGTTTGCCTAATCCTAAGAGGCACTGACTACTGCTGAGCCAGAAGTGATTTATCAGTAAGAAAAATCTGTAGTTTTAGTCAGCTGCTACTTGCTTGAAAGCAAGATTCTCCTCTGTCAAAAGAAGCAGCAGGCGCTGGAATTGGGGACAGCTGCTTTTCTACTGCTCATGCCAACCCCAATTAACTTCTCTACTCCTGATAAATCAACTAAGATGATAAAGGCCTCTTCCCAAACGAGAAACACACAAGTACTTTCCTCATTTTTTTACTTAAATGAGACCCTGCCACTAATAAAGTATATGTTGCTTAACCCCAAGAGGTACTGACTACTGCTGAGATAGAAGTGATTTATCAGAAAGTAAAGCTGTAGTTTTAGTCAGTTAATACTTGCTCTGAAAGCAAGATTATCCTCTGTTAAAACTAGCAGCAAGGAAGCTGTAATTGGAGACAGCTGATACTCTACTCCACAAGCCATGCCCCAATTAACTTATGTACATTTGATTAAGCAAATAAGTTGATACAGCCCTTCCCAAACAGAGAAACACACAGTGACTTTTTCTTTTTATTTACTTCAATGAGACCCCTGCTTCTAAAAAGGATCTGTTTGACTAATCCCAAGAGGCACTGACTCCAGCTGAGATATAGGTGTTATATCAATAAGAAAAGCTGTAGTTTTAGTCAGCTGCTACTTGCTCTGAAAGCAAGATTCTCCTTTTCAAAAAAGCAGCAGGATGCAGTAATTGGAAACAGCTGCTTTTCTACTGCTCATGCCACACCTCCAATTAACTTCTCTATTCCTGATTTAGCAACTGTTGATACAGCCTCCTTCCACAAACAGGGAAACACGCAATTATTTGATTGTATTTTGTTACTTAAATGAGACCCACAGCTTCTAATTACGTATCTGTTTGCATAATGCCAACAGGCACTGACACGGCTGAAATAGAACAGATTTATCAGTAAGAAAACCTGTAGTTTTAGTCTGCTGCTTCCTGCTCCTAAAGCAAGATTCTACTTTGTCAAAATTAGCAGCAAGAAGCAGTAATTGACCACAGCTGCATTTCTACTGCTCCAGCCACACCCCATTATCGCCTCTCTACTCCTGGATTTTGCAACTAAATTGATACAGCCCCATTCCCCAAACAGATACACAGTGACTTTCTTCTTTTTGTTTACTTAAATGAGACCTTCTGTTTCTAATAAACTATCTGTTTGCTTAATCCCAAATGGCACTGATTCCTGCTGAGATATAAGTGATTCATCTTAAGCAAAGCTGTAGTTTTAGTCAGCTGCTACTTTTTTGAAAGCAAGATTATCCTCTTTAAAAACTAGCAGCAGAAAGGTGTAATTGGAGACAACTGACTTTCTACTGCTCAAGCCACACCCCATTTAACTTCTCTATTCCTGATTTAACTGCTAGTTGATACAGCCCCATCTCCAAACAGAGAAACACACAGTGACTTTCTTCTGTTTTTTACTTAAATGAGACCCACTGCTTCTTATTAAGTATCTGATTGCTTAATCCCAACAAGATCAGACTCTTGTTGAGATAAAAGTGATTTATCAGTAAGAAAAGCTGAAGTTTTAGTCAGCTGCTACTTGCTCTGAACATAAGATTCTCTGTCAAACACTAGCAGCAGGAAGCTGTAATTTTAGACAGATGAATTTCTACTGCTCAAGCCACACCCCAATTAACTTCTCCATTCCTGATTTAACTACTAAGTTAATACAACCCTCATCCCCAAACAGCGAAACACACAGTGACTTTCTTCTATTTGTTTACTTAAATGATACCCACTGCTTCAAATTAAGTATCTGTTTGCTTAATCCCAAAAGGAACTGACTCTCTGCTGAGATAGAAGTGACTTATGAGTAAGAAAAGCTGAAGCTTTAGTCAGCTGCTACTTGCTCTGAACACAAGATTCTCCTCTGCCAAACACTAGCAGCAGGAAACTGTAATTGAAGACAGCTGCTTTTCTGCAGCTCAAGACACAACCCAATTAAATTTCTCTACTCCTGATTTTGCAATTAAATAATACAGCCCCCTTTCCCAAACAGTGAAACACAAAGTGACTTTCTTCTTTATTTTACTAAAATAAGACTCCACTTCTAATAAAGTATCTTTTGCTTAATCCAAAGAGGCACTGACTCCTGTTTATCTAGAAGTGATTTATCAGTAAGAAATGCTGTAGTTTATGTCAGCTGCTTCTTGATCTGAAAGCAAGATTCTCCTCTGTCAAACACTTGCATCAGAAAGCTGTAATTGGAGAGATGCTTTTCTGCTACTCAAGCCACACCCAATTAACTTCTACTCCTGATTTAGCAACTAAGTTGATAAAGCCTCCTTCCCCAAACAGAGAAAACACAATGACTTTCTCATGTTTTTTTCTTAAATTAGACCCTTTCATTGAATAAGGTATCTGTTTGCTTATTACCAACAGCCACAGACTAATGCTGTGATACAAGTGATTTATCAGTAAGAAAATCTGTAGTTTTAGTCAGCTGCTCCTTGCTCTGAAAGCAAGATTTTCTCTGTCAAAAACTACTGTAGTAGCCACAGACATTATCAGCTATTTCAGATATTTCACAAAATTTCTGAAGAGTTTCTCTCTGCTGCCCCTACTGTGGAAATGGAGAAAGCATGAGATATCTCTGGAAATTTTGGAAGTAGCTGACAGTGTCTGTGGCTGCTACTGTAGCTGCAGGAAGCTGTAAATGGAGACAGCTGAATTTCTGCTGCTCATGCCAGACCCCCAATTAACTTCTCTACTCCTGATTTAGCAACTAAGTTGATAAAGGCCTCTTCATCAAAGAGAGAACACAAACATTTGCTTATGTTTTTTTTTACTGAAATCAAACCCTCTGCTTCTAATAAAGTATCTGTTTTCTTAATCCCAACAGGCACTGGCTCGTGCTGAGATAGAAGTGATTTATCAGTAAGAAAATCCATAGTTTTAGACAGATGCTACTAGCTCTGAAAGCCGGATTCTCCACTCACAGAAACTAGAAGGAATAAGCTGTATTTTTAGACAGATGCTTTTTAATGCTTATGCCACACCCCATTTAACTTCTTTACTCTGATTTATCAACTAAGTTGATAGAGTCCCTTTCCCAAATAAGGAAACACACAGAATTCCTTCTATTTGGTTTTACTTAAATGAGACCCACTGCTTCTATTAAAGTATCTGTTTACCTAATCCTGACAGGCAATGATTCTTACTGAGATAGAAGTGATTTATCACTAAGAAACGCTGTAGTTTTAGACAGCTGTTACTTGCTCTGAAAGCAAGATACTCCTCTATCAAAAACTAGCAGCAGGAAGCTGTAATTGCAGACACCTGCTTTACTACTGCTGAGGTCACGCCCAATTAACTTCTCTAATCCTGATTTAGTAACTAGTTGATACAGCACCTTTCCCCAAACATAGAAACCCACAGTGACTTTCTTCTTATTTTTTACTTAAATGAGACCATCTACTTCTACTAGAGTATCTATTTGCTAATCCCTTCAAGAACTGACTCCTACTGAGATAGAACTGATTTATCAGTAATAAAAGTTGTAGCTTTAGACAGCTGATACTTGCTCTGAAAGCAAGATTATCCTCTGTCAAAACTAGCAGGATCAAGCTGCATATGGAGACACCTGCTTTTTTATGGCTCAAGCCACAAACCCAATTAAATTCTCTACTTCTGATTTAGCAACTAAGTTGACACAGCCACCTTCCCCAAACAGAAAACTCACAGTGACTTTCTTTTATTTTTTACTTAATGAGTCCCCCTGCTTCTAATAACATGTTTGTTTGCTTAATCCTAACAGGCACTGACTCTGCTGAGATAGAACTGATTTATCAGTCAGAAAAGCTGTAGTTTTAGTCATCTGCTTCTCACTCTGAAAGCAAAATTTTCCTCTGTCAAAACTAGCAGCAGGAAACAGTAAATGGTGACAGCTGCTTTTCTACTGCTCAAGCTGCACTCCCGATTAACTTCTCTTGTCCTAATTTAGCAACTAAATTGATAAAGCCCCATTCCCCAAACAGAGAAACATACAAGGAGTTTCTTCTCTTTATTTTCTTAAATGAGACCTCCTGCTCCTAATAACGTATCTCTTTGCTTAATCCCAACAGGCACTGACTCCTGCCGAGATGGAAGTGATTTATCGGGTAAGAAAAGCTGTAGTTTTAGTCAGCTGCTTCTGCTCTGAAAGCAAAATTCTCCTCTCTCAAAAACTAGCAGCAGGAAACAGTGAATGGTGACAGCTGCTTTTCTACTGCTCAGGCCACATCTTCAATTAACTCCTCTACTTATGCATAAGCACCAAAGTTGATACAGCCCCTGCCCCAATCAGATAAACACACAATTACTTTCTTTTTATTTTATTACTTAAATGAGGCTTAATGCTTCTAATTAATTATCTGTTTGTGTAATCCCAAAAGGCACTAACAGCTGCTGAGATAGAACAGATTGATCAGATAGAAAACTGTTGTTTAATTCAGCTGCTTCTTGCTCTGAAAGCAAGATTCTCCTCTGTCAAAAACTAGCAGAAGGAAGCAGTAATTGGAGACAGTTGCTTTTCTACTGCTCCAGCCACACCCCAATTAACTTCTCTACTCCTGATTTAGCAACAAAGTTGATATAGACCCCTTCCCCAAACAGAGAAACACACAGTGACTTTCTTCTTGTTGTTTTTACTTAATGTGTCCCCTTGCTTGTAATAAAGTATTTGTTTATTTAATCCCAACAGGCACTGACTCCTGCTGAGATGAAGTTATGTATCAGTAAGAAAAACTTCAGTTTTAGTCAGCTGCTACTTGCTTTGAAAGCAAGATTATCCCATGTAAAAACAAGTAGCAGGAAGCTGTTGTTGAAAACAGTTGGTTTTCTGCTGCTCAAAACCCAGCCCCAATAAACTTCACTACTCTTGATTAAACAACTAAGTTGACACAGCCACCTTCCCCAAACAGAAAACACGAGTGACTTTCTTCTTATTTTTACTTAATGAGTCCCCTGCTTCTAATAACATGTTTGTTTGCTTAATCCCAGAAGGCACTGACACCTGCTGAGATAGAACTGATTTATCAGTCAGAAAAGCTGTAGTTTTAGTCAGCTGCTTCTTGCTCTGAAAGCAAAATTTCCTCTGTCAAAAACTAGCAGCAGGAAACAGTAAATGGTGACAGCTGCTTTTCTACTGCTCAAACTGTACCCGATTAACTTCTCTTGTCCTAATTTAGCAACTAAATTGATAAAGCCCCATTCCCCAAACAGAGAAACATACAAGGAGTTTCTTCTTTTTTTTCTTATATGAGACCTCCTGCTTCTAATAATGTATCTCTTTGCTTAATCCCAACAGGCATGGACTCCTGCTGAGATGGAAGTGATTTATCTGTAAAAGCTGTAGTTTTAGTCAGCTGTTTTTGCTCTGAAAGCAAAATTCTCCTCTGTCAAAAACTAGCAGCAGGAAACAATGAATAGTGACAGCTGCTTTTCTACTGCTCAAAGCCACATCCCGATTAATACTCTTCCTAATTTAGCAACTAAATTGATACAGCCCCTTCACCAAACAGTGAAATACAGAGTGAATTTCTTCTTTTCACTAAAATAAGACCCCGCTTCTAATAAAGTATCTGTTTGCTTAATCCAAAGAGGCACTGACTCCTGTTGATCTAGCAGTGATTTATCAGTAAGAAATGAGGGGAGGAAGGGTTGGTGGAAATGAGGAATCTGATACAGAGGCCGGGGGGGAGTCAGATACCCATAGGGCATCACAGACTGGCAATAGAAAGGATAGGAAGTAGTCCCAGAGGGAGAAGGGGAAACATAAATGTTAAGCAGATGAGGAGATGCAACATATTGCAGACATGAGGAGGGGAGCATGACTGGAGAGAAACTGGGAGACAAGGAGGTGGGAGAGGAGCCACCCTTCAGGAAGGGGGTCAGTACCAAGGATGGGGCCCTAGCTAAAGGGGACCCACAGAGAGCCTCTGGAAGGCAGGGGTACTATTACAAGGGGTAGGATGGTGGTGTGGGAAGGGAAACCATCAGGGCAGGATAAATGGTCTGGATAAGAGAGGGTTAAAGGGACACCTATACAGAGGGGTCTGAGTTAAATGGCAAAATAGCAAGGAAGGCAGAAAGAGGAGGGTGACAAGAGGGTCTCTATTAAGGCAGCAGGAAGACTTATGGAATTGAGATCATTAATAAAGGGGGGATGGGGCTGAGAGGGCATAGTGAAGGTAACCATAAGGCTGATGGCGGTGTTAAAGTTCTGTTATTGGGAGACTCAATGATTAGGGGTATCCAGAGGAGGGACAGGGGTGGATGCCATAGCCAGGTGAAGGTAATGAGTATCTCTGGGCTGACAGTGCACAGAGCAAAGTTCATGGTGTATGAACTGGTTAGGGATTGTGGAGGGAACCGATTTCCTGGTGCATTTGGGAACTAATGATCTACAGGGAAATAGCATTTTGAAACCAAGCAAGGTTCCAAGAACTTGCCAGAGTCTGTTGGGATAATGGATGCAACATTTCCTTTTCAGAGATATTGCCAGTACCAAAGGCCTCAGTGGAGAAAAAATTAAGATCACAGAGGTTAATGACTGGCTCAGGAAGTGGGTGAAGAGAGGGTTGGGGTGTTAGGGGAACTGGAGAGAGTTTTGGAGGATAAGGGACTGTATGTCAAGGACAGGCTTCATCTTGCCCCATTAGGAAGGAAGTCCTTAAACAGGGATGGCTGACTACATTCAAGAAAGGTGGGGTTTAAACTTGTGAGGGGAAGGGATAAGGGAAGGGCTGACCAGAAGCCCTCTCTCCAGATGAGGGAGTAGCCTTTAAACCCAAGGGGAGGGGAAACAGACTTGGGGTGGAGGTTTCAGGAGGAGCAGAGGAGGATAGAAGTATAAGGAACCTGGGTGGGGTTTGACAAAGGGATCAGGGATAAGGGGTGGGGTTGGTGTTAGTAAATGCCAGGAGCTTGGGAAACAAGTTGCCAGAGTTCAGGCCATGCTGTTCGGGGGTGGATGTGGCGGCGGTCACGGAGATGTGGGCCAACAAAACCATGACTGGGACCTAAATGTGCAGGGTACAAGATGCTTAGGAAGGACAGAAAGGAGGGCAGTGGGGTGGAGTGGCTATGTTCATTAGAGATGACATAAAATTGCTAGGTAGAAGAGGCAGAGGAAATGTGCAGGTCTTATGGGTCACCCACGATCCCCAGCAGGAGATAAGGTCAAACTGGGCATAGTATATAGGCCCCAGGATGAGTGATGTTCTAGAGGATGGTTTGCTGGACAACATCATTGCCCAGTGTGGATGAAAAGGGAAGGAGTGGTGTTGATGGGGTACCTTAATTGAGGTACTAACTGGGGAACCATGTCCTAAGTGGCCAAGGAGCAGAGGCTGCTGGACGGCTTCCAGGATGTGTTCTTAACACAGCATGTGATGGAGCCCACAAGGGAGGGGCATGTCCTGGACGTGGTTCTGGCAGATGGGGATCTAGTAAGGGACCTGGTTGTAGAGGACCCACTGACTGGGAGTGACCACAATACTGTCTGGTTTCAAATAAGCGTGGGGGAGGGGAGATCTAGGACACTGGCAGTGGACTTCAGGGGCAGACTTTGTGGGCATGGGAAATATTCTTAAGGATCACTTGAAGGGGATTACATCAATGACAAATGTGGAAGGGAGATGTGAGGTCATAAACGGGACTTCATGAGGCAGTCAGGATCTGCGCTAAGTTGAAATGTAAGGGAACAAGGTCACATAAACCATGCTGGTGGTCCAGTGAGGTACAGGTAGCGGTCAGAGAAAAGAAGGCAGCCTACAAAAAATATATAAAACAACAAGAGGGATAGGGATATGGAAATGTACCATCTTGCATCTAGAAAAGTCACCCGGATGGTGAGGGAGCAAAGTACAGTAAAGAGCAGCGGCTGGCATAGGGGATACATGGAGGGGAAAAGGGGTTCTTCCGGTACATTGGGGAGAGGAGAAAATCTAAGGGCCATCTCAGCAGATTAAGATCAGAAGGAGGGTGGGTGGAGAGGCGAGGGACCAGGCAGAGGTATTTAATGAGTACTTTGCCTCTGTGTTCATTAGCGAGGGGATGGATATCTACAAAGCAAGGCATGATGGGGATAGAAGCGCAGTGAGTTGGATCAGGGAGCAACAGAAATGGAGCAAGAGGGAGGGGAGAGGTACCCAGGGGTGTCACATCTGGACAAGGATAAAAAGGCCAGTAAGGTGAGGGACGGATGATGTTATCTCTGCCCAAAGGGTGTGGTTAGCCCTCAAGGCCCTAAAGAAAGACAAATCTCCTGGGCGGATGGCATTCAGCTGAGAGTACTATGGAATTGGCGGACATACTGGCTGCACCCTGATGGAGCTCTTCAACAGGTCACTTGAGACAGGGAGGGTACCTAGGGATTGGTGAGAGGCACATGTGGTGTCAATCCATAAAGGGGGTCGAGGAAGTATCAGATAACTATAGACCCATCAGTTTGACCTCGGTGGTGGGAAAATTAATGGAGAATATACTAAAGGAATGATTGGGGTGTACTTGGAGGAGGTGTGAGGTCTGGATAGTCGGCAACATGGGTTTGTGCCAGGTAGATCATGTCAAACCAATCTTGTGGAGTTCTCAGAATGGGTAACATCAGAACTGGACAGGGAAAGCCTGTGGATGTATTATTCTTGGACTTCAGCAGGCATTTGACTCTGTCCCCACAATGGTCTGGTTGAGAAACTGATGGGGTTAGGAGTAGGCCTTTGATGGTCAGATGGATTGAAAACTGGCTAGCTGGATGCACCCAGAGAGTAGTGGTCTGTGGGGAGCTCTCAAACCCTAGAGAGGTTGGTAATGGGGTACCGCAGGGTTCGGTCCTGGGTCCGATCCTGTTTAATGCATACATATCTGACATCAGGGAGGGTATAGGGTGTGAAATGAGTCTCTTCGCTGATGACTCCAAGATGGGAGCAGTAGTTGAGGGAGAAGAGGGGAGGGTGACCCTGCAAGGGGACCTGGACACCCTGGAAAGCTAGCCTCACACATGGAAATTAAATTTTAATATCACCAAGTGCAAGGTGTTGCATCTTGATGGGGAAACCCTAAACACAGGTACACCCTGGGAGGAGGTGCTGGAGGCCTCAATAGGGGAAAAAGACCAGGGGTCATGGTGGATGCCTGTATGAATAACTCTGAGCAGTACAGGAGAGCAGCTAGCAAGGCAAACAGGATGTTGGGATGCATCATAAGGGGATCACCTCTAGGAGCAGGAAGTGATTTTGCCACTGTACAATGGACCGTTTAGACCACACCTTGAGTGCTGTGTGCAGTACTGGAGACCACACTTGAAGAGGGACATACAGTTCCTGGAGAGGGTACAGAGGAGGGCAACTAAGATGATACGAGGCTAGGGATTTGACGATGAGGACAGACTTGAGGAGCTCTGCCTGTTTTCATTGGAGGAGAGAGGAGATGGGGGACATGATTGAAGTCTTCAAGGTACCTCAAGGGAATAAATAGGGTAAACATGGAGGATCTTTAGACTAAAGCAGGAGATATTACCAGAGGGCATGGTTAGAAGTTGGAAGGAGGAAGGGTGTGGGGAAAAGAGGAGGAGGTTTTCACTGAGAGGGTGGTGGACCCTGAATGCACTGCCTGGCGAGCTGGTTCAGAGATCCACAGTGGAGGGCTTCAAGAAAGGGTGGGACAGACACAGAAAGTGGATGTATCAGATCATGGCCTGTCCCTGGGGGTGGGGATAGATGATAGGGGTTTCTGGAACACAAGAGAGGGAGAGCCTCAGCACCCAATTAGATCTGAGGTTCGAGCAGACCGATAGACCGTAAGGCCTAATCTGCTGGCAAATAGTATATTAGTATGTAAATGCTGTAGTTTATGTCAGCTGTTTCTTGCTCTGAAAGCAAGATTCTCCTCTGTCAAACACTTGCAGGAGAAAGCTGTAATTGGAGACAGATGCTTTTCTGCAACTCAAGCCACACCCCAATTATTTTCTCTACTAATGATTTAGCAACTAAGTTGTTAAAGCCCTCTTCCCCAAACAGAGAAAACACAATGACTTTCTCTTGTTTTTTTTTTACTTAAATGAGACCCACTGCTTTGAATAAGGTATCTGTTTGCTTAATACCAACAGCCACTGACTAATGCTGAGATACACATGATTTATCAGTAAGAAAACCTATAGTTTTAGACAGCTGCTCCTTGCTATAAACGCAAGACTTTCCTCTGTCAAAACTACTGTAGTAGCCACAGACATTGCCAGGTATTTCAGATATTTCACAAAATTTCTAAAGAATTTCTGTCTGCTGCCCCTACTGTAGAAATGGAGAAAGCATGAGATATCTCTGGAATATCACCAATATTTTGGGAAATAGCTGGCAGTGACTTTGGCTGCTATTGTAGCAGTAGGAAGCTGTAATTGGAGACAGCTGCTTTTCTGCTGCTCATGCCAGACCCCAATTAACTTATCTACTCGTGATATAGCAACTAAGTTGATAAAGCCACCTTCCCCAATCAGAGAAACACACAAATACTTGCTCATGTTTTTTACTTAAATGAGACCCTTCTTCTAATAAAGAATCTGTTAGCTTAATCACAACAGGCACTGGCTAATGCTGAGATAGGAATGATTTATCAGAAAGAAAATATGTAGCTTTAGACAGCTGTTTCTTGCCCTGAAAGCAAGATTATCTTCTGTCAAAAACTAGCAGGATCAAGCTGTATAGAGACACCTGCTTTTTACGGCTCAAGCCACAAACCCAATTAACTTCTCTACTCCTGATTTAGCAACTAAATTGATACTGCCTTTCCTCAAACAGAGAAACACACAGTGACTTTCTTCTTTTTTTACTTAACTGAGACCCTCAGTGCCTATCCCATCAGGCACTAACTCCTGCTGAGATAGAAGTGATTTATCTGTAAGAAAAGAATTTGTTTTAGCCAGCTGCAACTTGCTCTGAAAGCAAGATTTTCCTCTGTCAAAAACAAGCAGTGCAAGCTGTAATGGAGACAGCTGCTTTCTGCTACTCTAGCCAAATCCTCAATTAACTTCTACTCCTGCTTAAACAACTAAATTGATACACCCTCCCCAAACAGAGAAACACATAATTGCCTTCTTCTTTTTATTACTTAAATGAGACCTACTGCTTTTAATTTAATATCTGTTTGCGTAATCCCAACAGACACTGACACCTGCTGAGATAGAACAGATTTATCAGTAAGGAAAACTGTAGTTTTAGTCTGCTGCTTCTTGCTCTGAAAGCAAGAGTCTCCTCTATCAAAAACTATCAGGAGGAAGCAATAATTAGAGACAGCAGTTTTCTACTGCTCAAGCCAGAGCCCCAATTACAGTAGTAGCCACAGACACTGCAAGCTATTTCAGATATTTCGTGAAATTTCGAAAGAGTTTTCTCTGCTGGCCTCTACTGTAGAAATGGAGAATGCATTGAAGTGTCTGGCAATATCACTGAAATTTTAAGAAATAGCTGGCAGTGTCCCTGGCTGCTACTGTAACTTCAGTACTCCTGATTTAGCAACTACGTTTGTACAGCCCTCTTCCACAAACAGAGAAACACACAGTGACAATTTACATTTTTTCCTTAAATGAGTCCCCTTCTTTTAACAAAGTATCCATTTGCTTAATCCCAACAGACACTGATTCATGCTGAGATGGACATGATTTATCTGTAAGAAAAGCTGTAGTTTTAGTCAGCTGCAACTTGCTCCAAAAGCAAGATTCTCCTCTGTCAAAAACAAGGAGCAGGAAGCTGTAATTGGAAACAACTGCTTTTCTACTGCTCAAGTCACATCCTCAATTAACTTCTCTAGTCCTTTTAAACATCTGAATTGATACAGCCCTTCCCCAAACAGAGAAACACACAATTACTTTCTTCTTCCTTATTACTTAAATGAGACCCACTGCTTCTAATTTAGTATCTGTTTATGTAATCCAAACAGGCACTGACACCTGTTGAGATAGAACAGCTTTATCACTAAGAAAAACTGTAGTTTTGTTAGCTGCATCTTGCTCTAAAAGCAAGATCCTCCTCTATCAAAAACTAGCTGCAGGAAGCAGTAATTGGAGACAGTGGCTTTTCTATTGCTCAAGCCAGACCCCAGTTACAGTAGTAGCCACAGACACTGCCTGCTTTTTTCCAGATATTTCATGAAATTCTAAAGAGTTTTCTCTTCTGACCCTACTGTAGAAATGGAGAAAGCATTATATATATCTGGAAATATCACAGAAATTTCAGGAAATAGCTGGCAGTCTATCTGACTGTTACTGCAACTTCTCTACTCCTGATTTGGCAACTAAGTTTATATAGCCTCTTCCACAACCACAGAAACACAGAGTGACAGTCTTCATTTTTTTCCATAAATGAGTCCCCGCTTCTAATAAAGTATCTGTTTGATTAATCTCAAGAGGCACTGACTCCTGCTGAGATAGAAGTGATTTAGCTGTAAGAAAAGCTATAGTTTTATCAGCTGCAACTTGCTCTGAAAGCAAGATTCTCCTCTGTCAAAACAAGCAGCAGGAAGCTATAATTGAGACAGATACTTTTCTACTGCTCAAATCACATCCTCAATTAACTTCTACTCCTGCTTAATCATCTAAATTGATACAGCTACTTCCCAAACAGAGAAACACACAATTACTTTCTTCTTTTTATTACTTAAATGAGACCCACTGCTTCTAATTTAGTATCTGTTTGCATAATCCCAACAGGCACAACAGATTTATCAGGAAGAAAACTGTAGTTTTAGTCAACTGCTTCTTCCTCTGAAAACAAGAGTCTCCCTGTCAAAAACTAGCAGCAGGAAGCAGCAATTGGAGACTGCTGCTTTTCTACTGCTCAAGCCAGACCCTCAATGACAGTAGTGGCCACAGACATTGCCAGCTATTACCAGATATTTGTAGAAATTTCTAAAGAACTTCTCTTCTGGCCCTACTGTAGAAATGGAGAAAGCATTTGATATATCTGGAAATATCACAGAAATTTCAGGAAATAGCTTTCAATGTCTGTTTCTGCTACAGTTTGCTCTCTACTCCTGATTTTGAAAATAAGTTTATTCAGCCATCTTCCACAAACAGGGAAACACACAGTGACAGTCTTCATTTTTTATCTTTAATGAGTCCCCTGCTTCAAATAAAGTATCTGTTTGCCTAATCCCAACAGGCACTGACTCCTGCTGAGATGGAAGTGATTTATCTATAAGAAAAGCTGTAGTTTTAGTCAGCTGCAACTTACTATGAAAGCAAGATTTTCCTCTGTCAAAAATAGAAGCAGCAAGCTGTAATTGGAGACAGCTGCTTTTCTACTACTCAAGTTACATCCTCAATTAACTTCTACTCCTGCTTAAACACCTAAATTGATACAGCCCCTTTAACAAACAGAGAAACACACAATTACTTTTTTCTTTTTATTAATTAAATGAGACCCACTGCTTCTAATATAGTATCTGTTAGAGTAATCCCAACAAGCACTGAAACCTGCTGAGATAGAACAGATTTATCAGTAAGAACTGTAGTTTTAGTCAGCTGCTTCTTGCTCTGAAAGCAAGAGTCTCCTCTGTGAAAAACAAGCAGCAGGAAGCTGCAATTGGAGACAGCTACTTTTCTACTGCTCAAGTCACATCCTCAATTAACTTCTCTCGTCCTGCTTAAACACCTAAATTGATATACCTCCCAAACAGAGAAACACACAATTACTTTATTCTTTCTTATTACTTAAATGAGACCCACTGCTTCTAATTTAGTATCTGTTTGAGTAAACCCAACAGGCACTGACACCTGATGAGATAGAACAGATTTATCAGGAAGAAAAACAGTAGTTTTAGTCAGGTGCTTCTTGCTCAGAAAGCAAGAGTCTCCTCTGTCAAAAATGAGCAGCAGGAAGCAGCAATTGGAGACAGCTGCTTTTCTACTGCTCAAGCCAGACCCCAATTACAGTAGTAGTCACAGACATTGCCAGCTATTTCAGATATTTCTGAAATTTCTAAAGAGCTTCTTGGCTGGCCCTACTGTAGAAATGGAGAAAGCATTAGATATAACTGGAAATATCACAGAAATTTCAGGAAAAAGCTGGCAGTGTCTCTGGCTGCTACTGTAACTTCTCTACTCCTGATTTAGTAACTAAGTTTATACAGCCCTCTTCCACAAACAGGAAACACACAGTGACAATCTTCATTTTTATCTTTAATGAGTCCCCTGCTTCTAATAAAGTATCTGTTAGCTTAATCCCAACAGGCACTGACTCCTGCTGAGATGGAAGTGATTTATCTGTAAGAAAAGCTGTAGTTTTAGTCAGCTGCAACTTACTCTGAAAGCAAGATTTTCCTCTGTCAAAAATAAGAAGCAGCAAGCTGTAATTGGAGACAGATGCTTTTCTACTACTCAAGTTACATACTCCTTTAACATCTCTACTCCTGCTTAAACAGCTAAATTGATACTGCCCTTTAACAAACAGAGGAACACACAATTACTTTTTCTTTTTATTAATTAAATGAGACCCACTGTTTCTAATATAGCATCTGTTAGTGTAATCCCAACAGGCACAGACACCTGCTGAGATAGAACAGATTTATCAGTAAGAAGAACTGTAGTTTTAGTCAGCTGTTTCTTGCTCTGGAAAGCAAGAGTCTCCTCTGTCAAAACCTAGCAGCAGGAAGCAGTAATTGGAGACAGCTGCTTTCTACTGCCAGCCAGACCCTCAATTACAGTAGTAGCCACAGGCATTGCCAGCTATTTCAGATATGTCATGAAATATCTAAAGAGTTTATCTCCACTGGCCATACTGTAGAAAGCATTAGCTATATCTGGAAATAAATGTCACAGAAATTTCAGGAATTAGCTGGCAGTGTCTGTGGCTGCTACTGTATCTAAGTTTATACAGCCCTCTTCCACAAACAGAGAAACACACAGTGACAGTTTTCACTTTTTTACTTCAATGAGTCCCCTGCCTCTAATAAAGTATCTGTTTGCTTAATTCCAACAGGCAGCACTGACTCCTGCTGAGATAGAGTTGATTTATCAGTGAGAAAAGCTATAGTTTTGGTCAGATGCTACTTGCTCTGAAATCTAGATTGTCCACTGTTAGAAACTAGCATCAGGAAGCTGCATTTGGAGACAGATGCTTTTCTACTGCTCAAGCCACACACCCAATTTACTTTCTACTCATAATTTAGCAACTAAGTTGATACAGCCCTCTTTCCCAAACAGGGACCAGACAGTGACTCTCTTCTTTTTGGTTTTACTTAAATGAGTCCCCTGCTTCTAATAAAGAATCTCTTTGCTTAATCCCAACAGACACTGATTCCTGCTGTGAAATAAATTATTTTTCAGTAAGAAAAGCTATAGTAGTAGTCAGCTGTTACTTTGTCTGAAAGCAAAATTCTTCTCTACTGAAAACTAACAGCAGGAAGTGGTAATTGGAGACAGCTGCTTTTCTACTGCTCAAGCCACACCCCTATTAACTTCCTTACTCCTGATTTAGCAACTATGTTGATACAGCCACCTTCCCCAAACAGAGAAACACACAGTGACTTTATTCTTATTTGTTTACTTAAATGAGACCCCTGCTTCTAATAAAATATCTGCTTGCTTAATCCCAACAAGCACTGACTCCCACTGAGATAAAACTGATTTATCAGTCAGAAAAGCTGTAGTTTCAGTCAGCTGTTTCTTGCTCTGAAAGCAAAATTCTCCTCTGTCAAAAACTAGCAGCAAGAAACAGCAAATGGTGACAGCTGCTTTTCTTCTGCTCAAGCAGCTCTACCGATTAACTTGTCTTCTCCTAATTTAGCAACTAAATTGACAAAGCCCCTTCCCCAAACAGAGAAAATACACAGTGAGTTTCTTCTTTTTTTCTTAAATGAGACCTCCTTGCTTCTAATAAAGAATCTCTTTGCTTAATCCCAACAGGCCCTGACTCCTGCTGAGATGAGTGTGATGTATCTGTAAGAAAAGCTGTATTTTTAGTTAGCTGCAACTTGCTCTAAAAGCAAGATTTTCCTCTCTGTCAAAGCAAGCAGCAGGAAGCTGTAATTGAGACAGCTGATTTTCTACTGCTCAAGCCACATCCTCAATTAACTCTCTACTCCTTCTTAAGCACCTAAATTGATACAGCACCCTTCCCGGAGAATCACACAATTACTTTCTTCTGTTTTACTTCTTAAATGAAACCCACTGCTTCTAATTAAGTATTTATTTTTGTAATCACAACAGACACTGACACCTGCTGAGATACTATGGATTTATCAGTAAGAAAAACTGTAGTTTTAGTCAGCTGCTTCTTGCTCTGAAAACAAGAATCTCCTCTGTCAATACCTAGCAGCAGTAAGCAGTAATTGGAGACAGTTGATATTCTGTTGCACAAATCCCAGCCCTAATTAACTTCACTTCTCTTGATTAAGCAACTAAGTTGACACAGCCCCATTCCTAAACAGAGAAGCACAAAGTGACTTTCTGCTTATTTTTTTACTTAAATGAGACCCCTGCTTCTAAAAAGTATTGGTTTGCTTAATCCCAGCAGGCACTGACTTCTGCTGAGATGGAAGTGATTTGCAAGTAAGAAAACTGTAATTTTACACAGCTGCTACTTGCTCTGAAAGCAAGATTCTCCTCTGTCAGAAACTAGCAGGAGGAAGCTGTATACGGAGACTGCTGCTTTTCTATGGCTCAAGCCATAACCCCAATTAACTTCTCTTCTCCTAATTTAGCAACTAAATTGATGCAACTACCTTCCCCAAACAGAGAAACAAACAATTACTTTCTTCTGTTTTATTACGTAAATGAAACCCAAAGCTTCTAATTAAAAATCTATTTGTATAATCCCAATAGACACTGACAGCTGCTGAGATAGAACTGATTTATCAGTCAGAAAAGCTGTAGTTTTAGTCTACTGCTTGTTCTGAAAGCAAGATTCTCTCTGTCAAAAACTATCAGCAGGAAACAGTAAATGTAGACAACTGCATTTCTGCTGCTCAAGCCGCACCCCCAATTAACTTCTCCTAATTTAGCAACTAAATTGATACAGCCCTTTACACAAGAGAGAAACACACAGTGACTTTCTTCTTTTTTACATAAATGATGCCTCCTACTTCTTATAAAGTATCTATTTGCTTATTCCCAACAGGCACTGACTTCTGCTGAGATGGAAGTGATTTATAAGTAAGAAAACTGAAGTTTTAGACAGCTGTTACTTGCTCTGAAAGCAAGATTCTTCTTTGTCAGAAACTAGCAGTAGAAGCTGTATATGGAGACTGCTGCATTTGAACAGCTCAAGCCACGCCCCAAATTAACTTCTCTTCTCCTAATTGAGCAATTGAGTTGATACAGCCTCCTTCATCAAAAGAGGAACACACAATGACTTTCTTGTTTTTTACTTAACTGAAAGCCCCTGCTTCTAATAAAGTATCTTTTTGCTTCATCACAATAGGCACCTCCTGCTGAGAATGAAGTGATCTATCTGTATGAAAGCTGTAGTTTTAGTCTGCTGCAACTTGATCTTAAAGCAAGATACTCCTCTGTCAGAAACAAGCAGCAGCAAGCTGGTATGGAGACAGCAGCATTTCTACTGCTCAAGCCACATCCTCAATTAACTTCTCACTCCTGCTTAAGCACCCAGGTTGATACAGCCCTTCTACAAACAGAGAAACACAAAATTATTTTCTTCTATTTTATTGCTTAAATGAGACCCACTGCTTCTAATTAGATCTATTTGTGTAATACCAACAGGCACTGACACCTGCTGAGATATTACAGATTTATCAGTAAGAAAAACTGTAGTTTTAGTCAGCTGCTTCTTGCTCTTAAAGCAAGAATCTCCTCTGTCAATACCTAGCAGCAGGAAGCAGTAATTGTAGACAGCTGCTTTTCTACTGCTCCTGTCACACCCTTGATTAACTTCTGTACTCTTAATTTAGCAACTAAATTGATACAGCCCCTTTCCCAAAGAAACACACAGTGACTTTCTTTTTACCTAAATGAGACTTCCTTCTTCTAATAAAGTATCTGTTTGCTTAATTCCAAAAGGCACTGATTCCTGCTGAGACAGAAGTGATTTGTCAGTAAGAAAACAGTTGTGTCAGTCAGCTGCTACTTGCTCTGAAAGCAAATTATCTTCTGTCTAAAACAATGAGCAGGAAACTGTAATTGAGTAGTGGATTTTCCACTGCTCAAGACAGACCCCATTAACTTCACTGCTCTTGATTAAGCAGTTAAGTTGACAAAGCCGATTCTCAAACAGAGAAACACACAAGGATTTCTTCTTTTATTTTATTTAAATGAGACCTCCTACTTCTCAAAAATATCTGTTTGCTTAATCCCAAAAGGCACTGATTGCTGTTGAGATATAAGTGAATTATCAGTAAGAAAAACTAGTTTTATTCAGCTGCTACTTCTCCAAAGCTAGATTCTCCTCTATTAATAATTAGATACAGGAAGCTGTAAATGGAGGACAGCTGCTTTTCTACTGCTCAAGCCACACCCACAATTAACTTTTTTACTCCTGATTTAGCAACTTAGTTGATACAGCCTCCTTCCCCAAACAGAGAAACACTCAGTGACTTTCTTTTTTTTACTTAAATGAGACATCCTGCTTCTAATAAAGTATCCGCTTGCTTAATCCCAAAAGGCACTGACTCACACTGAGATAAAACTGATTTATCAGCAAGAAAAGCTGTAGTTTTAGACAGCTGCTTTTTGCTCTGAAAACAAGATTTTCCTCTGTCAAAACTAGCAGCAGGAAGCTGTAAATGGAGACATCTACTTTTCTACTGCTCAGGCCACATCCTCAATTAACTTTTCTACTTATGCTTAACACCAAAGTTGACACAGCCCCCTGCCCCAATCAGAGAAACACATAATTACTTTCTTCTGTTTTATTACTTAAATGAGACCTAATGCTTCTAATTAAATATATGTTTGTGTAATCCCAACAGGCACTGACAGCTGCTGAGATAGAACAGAATGATCAGTAAGAAAACTGTCACCTTAGTGAGCTGCTTCTTGCTCTGAAAGCAAGATAATCTCTACCAAAACTAGCAGCAGGAAGCAGTAATTGGAGACAGCTGCTTTCTACTGCTCAAGCCACACCCCAATTAACGCTCTACTCCTGATTTAGCAAAGTATAGACCCTTCCCCAGAGAAACATACAGTGACTTTCTTCTTATTTTTTAATTAATGCATCCCCTGCTTCTAATAAAGAATTTGTTTACTTGATTCAAACAGGCACTGCCTCCTGCTGAGATAGAAATCATTTATCAATAAGAAAATCTTTAGTTTTAGTCAGCTGCTACTTACTCTGAAAGGAAGATTCTCCTCTATAAAAAAACAAGCAGCAGGAAGCTGTTATTGAAAACAATTGATTTTCTGCTGCTCAAGACCCAGCCTCAATTAACTACAATACTCTTGATTAAGCAACTAAGTTGACACAACCACCTTCCCAAACAGAAAAACACACAGTGACATTCTTCATATTTTTTACTTAATGAGTCCCACTACTTCTAATAACGTGTTTGTTCACTTAATCCCTACAGGCAATGACTCCTGCTGAAATAGAACTGATTTATCAGTCAGAAAAGCTGTAGTTTTAATTAACTGCAACTTGCTCTAAAAGTGAGATTTTCCTCTGTCAAAACAAGCAACAGGAAGATGTAATTGAGACAGCTGATTTTCTACTGCTCAAGCCACATCCTCAATTAATTTCTCTACTCCGGCTTAAGCACCTAAATTTAAACAGCCCCTTCCCCAAACAGAGAATCACACATTACTTTCTTCTATTTTATTACTTAAATTTTACCCAGTGCTTCTCATTAAGTGTTTAGTTTTGTAATCCCAACAGGCACTGACACCTGCTGAGATATTACAGATTTATCAGTAAGAAAAATTATAGTTTTAGTCAGCTGCTTCTTTCTCTGAAAACAAAAGTCTCCTCTGTCAATATCTAGCAGTAGGAAGCAGTAATTGGAGACAGTTGATGTTCTGTTGCTCAAGTCCCAGCCACAATTAACTTCACTTCTCTTGATTAAGCAACTAAGTTGACACAGCCCCATTAACAAACACAGAAGCATAGTGACTTTCTGCATATTTTTACTTAAATGAGACCTCTGTTTCTGAAAAAAGTATATGTTTACCTAATCCCAACAGGCACTGACTTCTGCTGAGAGAGAAGTGATTTGTAAGTAAGAAAACTGTAGTTTCAGACAGCTGCTTCTTGCTCTGAAAGCAAGATACTCATCTGTCAGAAACTATCAGGAGGAAGCTGTACTTAGAGACTGCTGCATTTCTACAGCTCAAGCCATACAGTCAACTAACTTTTCTACTGATGCTTAGCACCAAAGCTGATACAGCCCCTTCCCCAAACAGAGACACAAACACTCACTTTTTTCTATTTTATTACTTAAATGAATGGTTCTAATTAAATATCTGTTTGCATAATCCTAACAGGCACTGAAACTGCTGAGATAGAACAGATTTATCAGTAAGAAAAACTGTCATTTTAGTCAGCTGCTTCTTGCTCTGAAAGCAAGATTTTCCTCTGTTAAAAGAAAGCAGCATGAAGCAGTATTTGGAGACAGATGCTTTCTACTGCTCCAGCCACACACCCAATTAACTTTTCAACTCCTAATTTAGCAACTAAATTGAAACAGCCTACTTCCACAAACAGAGAAACACCCAGTGACTTTCTTCTTTTTCACTTAAATGAGACATCTTCCTTCTAATAATGTATCCACTTGCTTAATCCCAAAAGGCACTGATTGTTGCTGAGAAGAAGTCATTTATCAATAAGAAAAACTTTAGTTTCTCTTAGCTGCTTCTTGTTCTGAAAGCAAGATTTTCCTCGGTCAAAACAAGCAGCAGGAAGCTGTAATTGAAGACAGCTGCTTTCTACTCCTCAAGCCACATTCTCAATTAACTTCTCCACTCCTGCTTAAGCACCTAAATTGATACAGCCCTTCCCTAAGCAATCACACAATTACTTTCTTCTATTTTATTAGTTAAATGAAACCTCTGCTTCTAATTAAGTATCAATTTGCATAATCACAACAGGCACTGACACCTGCTGAGAAATTACAGATTAATCAGTAAGAAAACTGTAGTTTTAGTCAGCTGCTTCTTGCTCTGAAAGCAGGAGTCTCCTCTTCAATACCTAGCATCAGGAGGCAGTAATTGGAGACAGTTGATTTATGCTGCTCAAGACACAGCCCCAATAAATTTTGCTCCTCTTGATTAGGCAACTAAGTTGACACAGCCAGCTTCCACAAACAGGGAAGCATACAGTGACTTTCTTCTTATTTTTTCCTTAAATTATACCCCCTGCTTCTAATAAAGTATCTGTTTGCTTAATCCCAAAAGGCACTGACTTCTGCTGAGACAGAAGTGATTTATAAGTAAGAAATATGTAGTTTTAGATAGCTACTACTTGCTCTGAAAGCAAGATTCTAATCTGTCAGAAAGTAGCAAGAGGAAGCTGTATATGGAGACTGCTGCTTTTCTGCAGCTCAAAGAGACACCCAATTAACTTATCTTCTCCTAATTTAGGAACTAAATTGATACTGCCTCCTTCCCAAACAGAAAAACATAGAATTACTTTCTTCTGTTTTACTACTTAAATGAGACCCAATGCTTCTAATTAAATATATGTTTGTGTAATGCCAACAGACACTGACAGCTGCTGAGATAGAACTGATTTATCAGTCAGAGCTGTAGTTTTAGTCTGTTACTTCTGCTCTGAAAGCAAGATTCTCCTTTGTCAGAAACTAGAAGCAGGAAACAATAAATGGTGACAGCTGCATTTTGCTACTCAAGCCACACCCCAATTAACTTCTCTTCTCTTAATTTAGCAATGAAATTGATACAGCCCTTCAACAAATAAAGAAACACACACCGACTTTTCTTTCTTTTTTACATAAATGAGACTTCCTGTTTCTTAAAAGTATCTCTTTGCTTAATCCCAATAGGCACAGACTTTTGCTGAGATAGAAGAGATTTAAAAGTAAGAAAACTGTGTTTTAGACAGCTGCTACTTGCTCTGAAAACAAGATTCTCCTCTACAGAAACTAGCAGGAGGAAGCTGAGTAAGGAGACTGCTTCTTTTCTATGGCTCAAGCACACCCCAATTAATTTCTCTTCTCCTGATTTAGCAACTAAGTTGATACAGCCCCCTTCCTCAAACAGAGAAACACATAATTACCTTTTTCAACATTATTACTTAAATGTGACCCACTGCTTCTAATTAAGTATCTGTTTGCGTAATACCCACTGGCACTGACACCTGCTTTAATATTACAGATTTATCAGTAAGGAAACTGTAGTTTTAGTCAGCTGTGCCTTGCTATGAAAGCAAGAGTCTCCTGTCAATACCTAGAGCAGAAAGCAATAACTGGAGACAGCTGATTTTCTGCTGCTCCAGCGACTTCGATTAACTTCTGTACTCCTAATCTAGCAATTAAATTGATACAGCCCTTTCCCAAACAGAGAAACACACAATGACTCTCTTCTTTTTTTTTACTTAATTGAGACTCCCAGCTTCTAATAAAGTATCTGTTCGCTTAATCCCAATAGGCATTGACTCCTGCTGAGATGGAAGTGAGTTATCTGTAAGAAATGCTGTAGTTTTAGTCAGCTGCAACTTGCTCTCAAAGCAAGATACTCCTCTGTCAAAAACAAGCAGCAGGAAGCTATAACTGGAGACAGCTGATTTTCTACTGCTCAAGCCGCATCCTCAATTACTTTCTACTCCTGCTTGAGCACCTAAATTGATACAGCACCCTTCCTGGAGAATCACACAATTACTTGCTTCTATTTTATTACTTAAATGAAACCCACTGCTTCTAATTAAGTATTTATTTTTGTAATCACAACAGACACTGACACCTGCTGAGATACTATGGATTTATCAGTAAGAAAACTGTAGTTTTAGTCAGCTGCTTCTTGTTCTGAAAACAAGAGTCTCCTCTGTCAATACCTAGCAGCAGGAAGCAGTAATTGGAGACAGTTGATTTTCTGTTGCACAAGTCCCAGCCCCAATTAACTCACGTCTCTTGATTAAGCAACTAAGTTGACACAGCCCCATTCCTAAACAGAGAAGCACAAAGTGACTTTCTGCTTATTTCTTTACTTAAATGAGACCCCTGCTTCTAAAAAGTATCTGTTTGCTTAATCCCAACAGGCACTGGCTTCTGCTGAGATGGAAGTGATTTGCAAGTAAGAAACTGTAGTTTTACACAGCTGCTACTTGCTCTGAAAGCAAGATTCTCCTCTGTCAGAAACTAGCAGGAGGAAGCTGTACATGGAGACTGCTGCTTTTCTATGGCTCAAGCCACACCCCCAATTAACTTCTCTTCTCCTAATTTAGCAACTAAATTAATACAACTCCTTCCCCAAACAGAGAAACAAACAATTACTTTCTCTGTTTTATTACGAAGTGAAACCCAAAGTTCTAATTAAAAATCTGTTTGTGTAATCCCAACAGACAATGACAGCTGCTGAGATAGAACTGATTTATCAGTCAGAAAAGCTGTAGTTTTAGTCTGCTGCTTCTGTTCTGAAAGCAAGATTCTCTCTGTCAAAAACTAGCAACAGGAAACAGTAAATGTAGACAGCTGCATTTCTGCTGCTCAAGCCACACCCCCAATTAACTTCTCCTAATTTAGCAACTAAATTGATACAGCCCTTACACAAACAGAGAAACACACAGTGACTTTCTTTCTTTTTTACATAAATGATGCCTCCTGCTTCTTATAAAGTATCTATTTGCTTATTTCTAACAGGCACTGACTTCTGCTGAGATGGAAGTGATTTATAAGTAAGAAAACTGAAGTTTTAGACAGCTGTTACTTGCTCTGAAAGCAAGATTCTTCTCTGTCAGAAACTAGCAGGAGGAAGTCGTATATGGGACTGCTGCATTTGAATGGCTCAAGCCACACCCCAAATTTAACTTCTCTTCTCCTAATTGAGCAACTGAGTTGATACAGCCCTTCCTCAAAAAGAGGAACACACAGTGACATTCTTGTTTTTTAATTAACTGAAAGCTCCTGCTTCTAATAAAGTATCTTTTTGCTTCATCACAATAGGCACTTACTCCTGCTGAGAATGAAGTGATCTATAAGTATGAAAAGCTGTAGTTTTAGTCAGCTGCAACTTGCTCTTAAAGCAAGATACTCCTCTGTCAAAAACAAGCAGCAGCAAGCAGTAATGGAGACAGCTGCATTTCTACTGCTCAAGCCACATCCTCAATTAACTCTACTCCTGCTTAAGCACCCAGATTGATACAGCCCTTCTACAAGCAGGAAACACAAAATTATTTTCTTCTATTTTATTGCTTAAATGAGACCCACTGCTTCTAATTAGTATCTATTTGTGTAATACCAACAGGCACTGACACCTGCTGAGATATTACAGATTTATCAGTAAGAAAAACTGTAGTTTTAGTCAGCTGCTTCTTGCTCTTAAGAAGAATCTCCTCTATCAATACCTAGCAGCAGGAAGCAGTAATTGTAGACAGCTGCTTTTCTACTGCTCCTGTCACACCCACAATTAACTTCTGTACTCTTAATTTAGCAACTAAATTGATACAGCCCCTTCCCAAACAAAGAAACACACAGTGACTTTCTTTTTTACTTAAATGAGACTTCCTCCTTCTAATAAAGTATCTGTTTGCTTAATCCCAAAAGGCACTGATTCCTGATGAGACTGGAAGTGATTTGTCAGTAAGAAAAACAGTTGTGTCAGTCAGTTGCTACTTGCTCTGAAAGCAGGATTATCATCTGTCAAAAACAATTAGCAGGAAACTGTAATTGAGATAGTTGAGTTTCCACTGCTCAAGACAGACCCCGATTAACTTCACTGCTCTTGATTAAGCAGTTAAGTTGACAAAGCCTCATTCCTCAAACAGAGAAACACACAGTGATTTTCATCTTTTATTTTATTTAAATGAGACCTCCTGCTTCTCAAAAATATCTGTTTGCTTAATCCCAAAAGGCACTGATTGCTGCTGAGATATAAGTGATTTTTCAGTAAGAAAACTAGTTTTAGTAAGCTGCTACTTGCTCCAAAAGCAAGATTCTCCACTATTGAAAATTAGATGCAGGAAGCTGCAAATGGAGGACAGCTGCTTTTCTACTGCTCAAGCCAAACCCATTATTAACTTCTTTACTCCTGATTTAGCCCCTTCCCCAAACAGAGAAACACTCAGTGACTTTCTTCTTATTTTTACTTAAATGGACATCCAGCTTCTAATAAAGTATCTGCTTGCTTAATCCCAAAAGGCACTGAGTCCCACTGAGATAAAACTGATTTATCAGCAAGAAAAGCTGTAGTTTTAGTCAGCTGCATTTTGCTCTGAAAACAAGATTTTCCTCTGTCAAAACTAGCAGCAGGAAGCTGTAAATGGAGACATCTACTTTTCTACTGCTCAGGCCACATCCTCAATTAACTTTTCTACTTATGCTTAAGCACCAAAGTTGACACAGCCCCCTGCCCCAATCAGAGAAACACATATTACTTTCTTCTGTTTTATTACTAAATGAGACCTAATGCTTCTAATTAAATATATGTTTGTGTAATCCCAATAGGCACTGACAGCTGATGAGATAGAACAGATTGATCAGTAAGAAAACTGTCATCTTAGTGAGCTGCTTCTTGCTCTGAAAACAAGATTTTCCTCTACAAAAACTAGTAGCAGGAAGCAGTAATTGGAGACAGCTGCTTTCTACTGCTCAAGCCTCACCCCAATTAACTCTCTACTCCTGATTTAGCAAAGTATAGACCCCTCCCAAACAGAGGAACATACAGTGACTTTCTTCTTACTTTTTACTTAATGCAACCCCTGCATCTAATAAAGTATTTGTTTACTTAATTCTAACAGGCACTGCCTCCTGCTGAGATAGAAGTCATTTATCAATAAGAAAAATCTTTAGTTTTAGTCAGCTGCTACTTACTCTGAAAGGAAGATTCTCCTCTATAAAAAGAAAACAAGCAGCAGGAAGCTGTTATTGAAAACAATTGATTTTCTGCTGCTCAAGACCCAGTCTCAATTAACTTCACTACTCTTGATTAAGCAACTAAGTTGACACAACCACCTTCCCAAACAGAAAAACACACAGTGACGTTCTTCATATTTTTTTACTTAATGAGTCCCACTGCTTCTAATAACGTGTTTGTTCACTTAATCCCAACAGGCACTGACTCCTGCTGAAATAGAACTGATTTATCAGTCAGAAAAGCTGTAGTTTTAGTTAGCTGAAACTTTCTCTAAAGCAAGATTTTCCTCTGTCAAAACAAGCAGCAGGAAGCTGTAACTTGGACAGCTGATTTTCTACTGCTCAAGCCACATCCTCAATTAATTCTCTACTCCTGCTTAGGCAACTAAATTTAAACAGCCCCTTCCCATAGAATCACACAATTACTTTCTTCTATTTTATTACTTAAATTTTACCCAGTGCTTCTCATTAAGTGTTTATTTTGTAATCCCAACAGGCACTGACACCTGCTAAGATATTACAGATTTATCAGTAAGAAAACTATAGTTTTAGTCAGCTGCTTCTTGCTCTGAAAACAAGAGTCTTCTCTGTCAATATCTAGCAGCAAGAAGCAGTAATTGGAGGCAGCGATGTTCTGTTGCTCAAGTCCCAGACCCATTTAACTTCACTTCTCTTGATTAAGCAACTAGTTGACACATCCCATTCCCAAACACAGAAGCACACAGTGACTTTCTGCTTATTTTATTACTTAAATGAGACCCCTGCTTCTAAAAAGTATCTGTTTACCTAATCCCAACAGGCACTGACTTCTGCTGAGAGAGAAGTGATTTGTAAGTAAGAAAACTGTAGTTTCAGACAGCTGCTTCTTGCTCTGAAAGCAAGATACTCATCTGTCAGAAACTATCAGGAGGAAGCTGTACTCAGAGACTGCTGCATTTCTACAGCTGAAGCCACATAGTTAATTAACTTTTCTACAGATGCTTAAGCACCAAAGCTGATACAGCCCCTTCCCCAAACAGAGGCACAAACACTCACTTTCTTCTATTTTATTACTTAAATGAATCAAATGGTTCTAATTAAATATATGTTTGCATAATCCTAACAGGCACTTACACTGCTGAGATAGAACAGATTTATCAGTAAGAAAAACTGTCATTTTAGTCAGCTGCTTCTTGCTCTGAAAGCAAGATTTTCCTCTGTTAAAAGAAAGCAGCATGAAGCAGTATTTGGAGACAG
This sequence comes from Neoceratodus forsteri, assembly GCA_016271365.2. Taxonomy (NCBI): domain Eukaryota; kingdom Metazoa; phylum Chordata; order Ceratodontiformes; family Ceratodontidae; genus Neoceratodus; species Neoceratodus forsteri. The sequence continues at coordinate 1,432,559,500 of CM028131.1, read as the reverse complement.
CTGCTTTTCTACTTCTCCAGCCACACACCCAATTAACTTTTCAACTCTAATTTAGCAACTAAATTGAAACAGCCTACTTCACAAACAGAGAAACACCCAGCAACTTTCTTCTTTTTTCACTTAAATGAGACCTCCTGCTTCTAATAATTTATCCATTGCTTAATCCCAAAAGGCATTGATTGTTGCTGAGAAAGAAGTCATTTATCAATAAAAAACATCAGTTTCTCTTAGCTGCTTCTTGTTCTGAAAGCAAAATTTTCCTCGGTCAAAAACAAGCAGCAGGAAGCCGTAATTGAAGACAGCTGCTTTTCTACTTCTCAAGCCACATTCTCAATTAAATTCTCCATTCCTGCTTAAGCACCTAAATTGATACAGCCCTTCCCTAAGCAAGACATCAATAATTACTTCTTCTATTTTATTACTTAAATGAAACCTCTGCTTCTAATTAAGTATCAATTTGCATAATCACAACAGGCACTGACACCTGCTGAGAAATTACAGATTAATCAGTAAGAAAACTGTAGTTTTAGTCAGCTACTTCTTGCTCTGAAAGCAAGAGTCTCCTCTTTAATAACTAGCATCAGGAGGCAGTAATTGGAGAGAGTTGATTTATGCTGCTCAAGACACAGCTCCAATAAATTTCACTTCTCTTGATTAAGCAACTAAGTTGACACAGCCCCTTCTGCAAACAGGGAAGATACAATGACTTTCTTCTTATTTTTCACTTACATTATACCTCCTGCTTCTAATAAAGTATCTGTTTGCTTAATCCCAACAGGCATTGACTTCTGCTGAGATAGAAGTGATTTATAAGTAAGAAATATAGTTCTAGATAGCTATTACTTGCTCTGAAAGCAAGATTCTAATCTGTCAGAAAGTAGCAAGAGGAAGCTGTATATGGAGACTGCTGCTTTTCTAGCTCAAGAGACAACCCCAATTAACTTATCTTCTCCTAATTTAGAACTAAATTGATACTGCCTCCTTCCCCAAACAGAAAAAATACAATTACTTTCTTCTGTTTTACTACTAAAATGAGACCCAATGCTTCTAATTAAATATATGTTTGTGTAATGCCAAAAGACACTGACAGCTGCTGAGATAGAACTGATTTATCAGTCAGAAAAGCTGTAGTCTTAGTCTGTTACTTCTTGCTCTGAAAGCAATATTCTCCTTTGTCAGAAACTAGCAGCAGGAAACAGTAAGTGGTGACAGCTGCATTCTGCTACTCAAACCACACCCCAGTTAACTTCTCTTCTACTAATTTAGTAACAAAATTGATACAGCCCTTCAACAAATAAAGAAACACACACACTGACTTTCTTTCTTTTTTTACATAAATGAGACTTCCTGTTTCTTAAAAGTATCTCTTTGCTTAATCCCAATAGGCACAGACTTTTGCTGAGATAGAAGAGATTTAAAAGTAAGAAAATCGTAGTTTTAGACAGCTGCTACTTGCTCTGAAAACAAGATTCTCCTCTGTCAGAAACTAGCAGGAGGAAGCTGTATAAGGAGACTGCTGCTTTTCTACGCCTCACACCACACCCCAATTTATTTCTCTTCTCCTGATTTAGCAACTAAGTTGATACAGCCCCTTCCTCAAACAGAAAAACACATAATTACCTTTTTCAATTTTATTACTTAAATGAAACCCACTGCTTCTAATTAAGTATTCATGCATTACCCACTGACACTGACACCTGCTGTAATATTACAGATTTATCAGTAAGAAAACTGTAGTTTTAGTCAGCTGCCCTGCTATGAAAGCAAGAGTCTCCCTGTCAATACCTAGCAGCAGAAAGCAATAATTGGAGACAGCTGATTTTCTGCTGCTCCAGCCACTCCGATTAACTTCTGTACTCCTAATCTAGTAATTAAATTGATACAGCCTTTCCCAAATAGAGAAACACACAATGACTCTTTTTTTTTACTTAATTGAGACCCCTGCTTCTAATAAAGTATCTGTTTGCTTAATCCCAATAGGCATTGACCCTGCTGAGATGGAAGTGAGTTATCTGTAAGAAATGCTGTAGTTTTAGTCATCTGCAACTTGCTCTAAAAGCAAGATACTCCTCTGTCAAAACAAGCAGCAGGAAGCTGTAATTGGAGACAGCTGCTTTTCTACTGTTCAAGCCACATCCTCAATTAACTTCTACTCCTGCTTAAGCACCTAATTTGATACATCCCCTTTCCACAAACAGAGAAAACATAATTACCTTTTAATTTGATTACTTAAATGAGACCCTCTGCTTCTAATTAAGTATCTGTTTGCATAATACCCACTGGCACTGACACCTGCTGTGATATTACAGATTTATCAGTAAGAAAAGCTGTAGTTTGAGTTTGCTGCTTCAGGCTACAAAAGCAAGTGTCTCCCCTGTCAATACCTAGCAGCAGAAAACAGTAATTGGATACAGCTGCTTTTCTACTGCTCCAGCCACCCCCAGATTAATCCTCTAATCCTAATCTAGCAAATAAATTGATACAGCCCTTTCCCCAAACAGAGAAACACACAGTGACTTTTTTTTCTTTTTTTACTTAAATGAGACCTCATGCTTCTCATAAAGTATCTGTTTGCTTAATCCCAAAAGGCACTGATTGCTGCTGCGATAGAAGTGTTTTATCAGTAAGAAAATTGTAGTTTTAGTCAGCTGCTACTTGCTCTGAAAGCAAGATTATGCTCTGTCAAAAACAAGCAGCAGGAAGCTTTAGAGACATGTGATTTCTTACTGCTCAAGTCACATCCTCAATTAACTCTCACTACTCCTGCTTAGTCACCTAAATTGATATAGCTACTTCCCAAACAGAGAAACACACAATTACTTTCTTATTTTTTATTACTAAAATAAGACCCACTGCTTCTAATTTATTATCTATTTGTGTAATTCCAACAGGCACTGACACCTGCTGATATAGAACAGATTTATCAATAAGAAAAACTGTAGTTTTAGTCAACTGCTTCTTGCTCTGAAAGCAAGAATCTCCTGTTCAAAACTAGGAGCAGGAAGCAGCAATTGGAGACAGCTGGTTTTCTGCTGCTCAAGCCAGACCCCCAATTACAGTGGTAGCCACAGACATTGCCAGCTATTTTCAGATATTCTGTGAAATTTCTAAAGAGTTTCTTTCTGTTGGCCCTATTATAGAAATGAAGAAAGCTATTAGATATATCTGAAATATCAAAGATATTTCAGGAAATATCTGGCAGTGTCTGTGGCTGCTACTATAACTTCTCTACTCCTGATTTAGCAACTAAATTTATAAAGCCTTCTTCCTCAAAAGAGATACACACAGTGACTTTCTTATTTTTTCACTTAAATGAGACCTCTTGCTTCTAATAAAGTGTCTGTTTGTTTAATCCCAAAAGGCACTGACTGTTGCTGAGATAGAAGTCATTTATCAGTAAGAAAAACTTTAGTTTTAGTCAGCTGCTACTTGCTCTGAAAGCAAGTTTCTCCTCCATTAAAACTAGCAGCAGGAAGATGTATTTGGAGACTGCTACTTTTCTACAGCTCAAGCCACACCCCAGTTATCTTCCCTTCTCCTAATTTAGCAACAAATTGATACAGCCCCTTCCCCAAACAGAGAAACACACAGCTTACTTTCTTCTTATTTTACTTAATGAGTCCCCTGCTTCTGATAAATTATCTGTTTGCTTAATTGATTTATCAGTCAGAAAAGCTGTAGTTTTAGTCAGCTGCTTCTTCTCTGAAAGCAAGATTCTCTTCTGTCAAAAACTAGAAGGAGGATACAGTAAATGGTGACAGCTGCATTTCTACTGCTCAAGTTGCACCCCAATAAACTTATCTTCTCCTAATTTAGCAACTAACTTGATAAAGCCCCTTCCTCAGAGAAACATACATTGGCTTTCTTCTTTATTTGTTTTAAATGAGACCTCCTGCTTCTAATAAAGTATATCCTTGCTTAATCCCAACAGTAACTGACTCCTGCTGAGATGGAAGTGATCTATCTGTAAGAAAAGCTGTAGTTTTAGTCAGCTGCAACTTGCTCTGAAAGCAAGATTTTCTCTGTCAAAAACAAGCAACAGGAAGCTGTAAATGGAGACAGATGCTTTTCTACTGCTCAAGCAACATCCTCAATTAACTTCTCTACACCTGCTTATGCACCTAAATTGATACAGCCCCTTCCCTAAACCGAGAAACACACAACGAGTTTCTTCTAATTTTTTACTTAAATGAGACCCTGCTTCTAATAAAGTATCTGTTGGCTCAATCCCAACAGGCACTGACCTCTGCTTAGATAGAAGTGATTAATAAGAAGAAAACTGTACTTTTAGACAGCTGCTACTTGTTCTGAAAGCAAGATTCTCCTCTGTCAGACACTAGCAGGAACTGTAATTGGAGACAGCTGCTTTTCTTCTGCTCAGCCACATACTAAATTAACTTATCTACTCCAGCTTAAGGACCTAAATTGATACAGTCCCTTCCACAAACAGAGAAACACACAATTACTTTCTTCTATTTTATTATTTAAATGAGAACCACTACTTCTAATTAAGTATCTGTTTATGTTATCCCAACAGGCACTGACACCTGCTGAGATATTACCGACTTATCAGTAAGAAAAACTGTAGTTTTAATACTGCTTCTTCGCGCTAAAAGCAAGAGTATCCTCTGTCAAATCAGAAAGCAGTAATTGGAGACTGCTACTTTTCTACTGCTTCAGCCACACCCCGATTAACTTCTCTTACCCTAAGCTGGCAACTAAATTAATACAGCCCCTTCCCCAAACTGCTTCTTGCTCTGAAAGCAAGAGTCTCCTCTGTCAATACCTAGCAGCAGGAAGCAGTAATTGGAGACAGCTGCTTTCTTCCTGCTCCAGCCACACCATGATTAACTTTTCTATTCTAATTTAGCAACTAAATTGATACAGCCCTTCCCCAAACAGAGAAACACACAGGGACTTTTCTTTTTTTGTACTTAAATGACACCTCCTTCTTTCTAATAAAGTATCTTTTGCTTAATCCAAAAGGTACTGATTCCTGCTGAGTTAGAAGTGATTTATCAGTAAGAAAACAGAAGTTTTGTCAGCTGCTATTTGCTCTGAAAGCCAGATTATCCTATGTCAAAAACAATTAGCATTAAGCTGTAGCTGGAGATAGTTGATTTTCCACTGCTCACCTCACACCTAATTAACTTCACTGCTCTTTATTAAGCAATAAAATTAATAGAGTCCCATTCACCAAAAAGAGAACACACAGTGACTTTCTTATTTTTTACTTAACTGAGACCTCCTGCTTCTAATAAGTGCCTCTTGCATAATTCCAACAGGCAATGACTCCTGCTGAGATAGAAGTGATTTATCTGTCAGAAAAGCTGTAGTTTTGTCAGCTGCTACTTGCTCTGAAAGCAAGATTTTCCTTCTATCAAACACTAGCAGCAGGAAGCTGTAATTGGAGACAGCTGCTTTTCTACTGCTCAAGCCACACCCCAATGAACTTCCCCACTCCTGATTTAGGAACTAAGTTGATAAGCCCCTTCCCCAAACAGAGAAACACACAATGACTTTCTCATGTTTTTACTTAAATAAGACCCCTGCTTCTAATAAAGTATCTGTTTGCTTAATCCCAACAGGCAATGACTCCTGCTGAGATAGAAGAGATTTATCAATAGGAAAGCTGTAGTTTTAGTCAGCTGCTACTTGCTCTGAAAACAAGAATTTCCTCTGTCAAAAACTAGTGGCAGGATGCTGAAATTTGAGACTCTGCTTTTCTACTGGTCAAGCCCACACCCCAATTATCTTCTAATTAACTAAATTGACACAGCCCTTTCCTCAAACAGTGAAACACACAATTGCCTTCTTCTATTTCATTACTTAAGTGAGACCCAAAGCTTCTAATTAAGAATCTGTTTGTCTAATCTCAAAAGCCCCTGACGCCTACCAAGATAGAACAGACTGATCAGCAAGAAAAACTGTAATTTAGTCAGCTGCATCTTGGTCTGCAAGCAAAATTATCATCTGATAAAACTAGCAGTAGGAAGCTGTAATTGGAGACAGATGCTTTTCTGCTGCTCAAGCCACACCCCCATTAACTTCTCTACTCCTGATTTAGCAAATAAGTTGATAAAGCCCCCTTCCACAAACAGAGAAACACACACTGGCTTTCTTCTTTTTTCTATAATGAGACCCTCTGCCTCTAATAAAGTATCTGTTTGCTTAATACCAACAGGCACTGACTCCTGCTGAGATAGAAGAGATTTATCAGTAAGAATATCTGTAGTATTAGTAAGCTGTTACTTGATCAAAAGCAAGATTCTCCTCTGTCAAAACTAGCAGCAGGAAGCTGTATTGGAGACAGCAGCTTTTCTAGTGCTCAAGCCACCCCCATTAAACCTCTCTACTCTGATTAAGCAACTAAGTTGATACAGCCCCTTCCCAATAGAGAGAAACATACAGTGACTTTCTTCTTTTTACTTCAATGAGACCTCCTGCTTCTAATAAGGTATCAGTTTGCCTAATCCCAAGAGGCAATGACTCCTGCTGAGATAGAAGTGATTTATCAGTAAGAAAGCTGTAGTTTTAGACAGCTGCTACTTGCTCTAAAACCAAGAATCTCCTCTGTCAAAAACTAGCAGCAGGATGCTGTAATTTGAGACTGCTGCTTTTCTACTGCTAAACCAACACCCCAATTAACTTCTCTATTCCTGATTTAGCAACTAGATTGGCACAGCTCTCTTCCCCAAATAGAAAAACACACAATTGCTTTTTCTATTTCATTTCTTAAGTGAGACCCTGCTTCTAATTAAGTATCTGTTTGCATAATCCCAAAAGACACGGACACCTGCTGAGATAGAACAGATTGATCAGAAAGAAAACTGTAGTTTTAATCAGCAGCTTCTTGGTCTGAAAGCAAGATTCTCCTCTGTCAAAACTAGCAGCAGGAAGCAGTAATTAGAGACAGCTGCTATTCTACTGCTTCAGCCACACCCCTGATTAACTTTTCTATTCCTAATTTAGCAACTAAATTGATACAGCCCTTCCCAAACAGAGAAACACACACAGACTTTCTTCTTTTCTTTACTTAAATGAGATCTCCTGCTTCTAATAAAGTATATGTTTGCTTAATCCCAAAAGGTACAGATTCCTGCTGAGTTAGAAGTGATTTATTAGTAAGGAAAACAGTAATTTTAGTCAGCTGCTACTTGCTCTGAAAGCAAGATTCTCCTCTGTCAAACACTAGCAGCAGGAAGCTGTAATTGAGACACCTGCTTTTCTACTGCTCAATCCACATCCCCAATTAACTTCTCCACTTCTGATTTAGAAACTAAGTGGATAATCCCCTTCCCCAAAGAGAGAAACACACAATGACTTTCTAATTTTTTTTACTTAAATGAGGTCCACTGCTTCTAATAAAGGATCTGCTTGCTTAATCCCAACAGGCAATGACTAATGCTGAAACAGAAATGATTTATGAGTAAGAAAACCAGTAGTTGTAGTCAGCTGCTACTTGTTCTGAGAACAAGATCCTACTCAGTCAAAACTAGAAGCAGCATGCTGTATTTGGAGACAGCTGCTTTTCTACTGCTCAAGCCATACCTCAATTAACCTCTCTACTCATAATTTAGCAATTAAGTTGATATAGCACCATTGCCCAAACTGAGAAACACACAGTGACTTTATCATTTTTTACTTAAATGGACCCCTTTTTCTAATAAAGTATCTGTTTGCTTAATCCCAACAGGCACTGATTCCTGCAGAGAACAAAGGATTTATCTGTAAGAAAATCTGTAGTTTTAATCAGCTGCTACTTGCTCTCAAAGCAATACCCTCCTCTGTCAAACACCAGCAGCACAAAGCTGTATTTGGAGACAGCAGCTTTTCTAATGCTCAAGCCACCTCGATTAACTTCTCTACTCTAATTTAGCAACTAAATTGATACAGTCCCTTCCCAAAGGGAGAAACAAACAGTGACTTTCTCCTTTTTTATTTAAATGAGACCTCCTGCTTCTAATAAAGTATCTGTTTGCTTAATCCTGAAAGGCACCACTCCTGCTTAGATAGAAGTGATTTAATGTAAGCAAAAACGTAGTTTAAGTCAGCTGCTACTTGCTCTGAAAGCAAGATTCACTTCTGTCAATAACTAGCAGGAAGCTGTAATTTGTCACAACTGCTTTGCTATGTCTCAAGCCACACCCCATTAACTCTCTACTCCTAATTTAGCAATTAAGTTGATACAGCCCCTTCCCAAAACAGAGACACAGAGTTACTTTCTTCTTTTTTCACTTAATTGAGACCCCTGCTTCTAATAAAGTATTTTCTTGCTTAATCCCAACAGGCACTGACTCCTGCTGAGATAGAATCAATTATTAGTAAGAAAACCTGTAGTTTTAGTCAGCTGAAACTTGCTCTGAAAACAAGATTCTGTTCTGTCAAAACCAAGCAGCATGAAGCTGTAATTGGAGACAACTGCTTTTCTTCTGCTCAGGCCACATTTGCAATTAACCTCTCTACTCCTGCTAAAGCACCTAAGTTGATACAGCCCCTTTCCCTAACAGAGAAACACATAATGACTTTGTTTTTTTTTACTTCAATGAGAACCCCTGCTACTAGTAAAGTATATGTTTGCTTATTCAAGCAGGCACTGATTTCTGCTGAGATAGAAAAGTTTTATCAGTAAGAAAAGCTGTATTTTAGACAGTTGCTACATGCTCTAAAAGCAAGATTCTTCTCCATCAAAAACTAGCAGCAGTAAGCAGTAATTGATCACAGCTGCTTTGAGACTGCTCAAGCCACACTCCCAGTTAACTTCCTACTCATGATGTAGCAAGAAAGTTGATGAAGCCCCTTCCCCAAACAGAGAAACACACAGTGACTTTCTTCATTGTTTTACTTCAATGAGAACCATACTTCAATGAGACCCACTGCTTCTAATACAGTATCTATTTGCTTAATCACAAGAGGCACAGACTCCTGCTGAGATATAAGTGATTGATCAGTAAGAACAGCTGCAGTTTTCATCAGTGGCTACTTACTCTGAAAGCAAGATTATCCTCTGTCAAAATCAAGAGTAGGAAGATGTAATTGGAGAAAGCTGCTTTTCTATTGCTGAAGCCACACCCAATTAACTTCTCTACTCCAGACTTAACATCTTAGTTGAAACAGCACCCTTCACCAAAGAGAGAAACGACAGTGACTTTCTTTTTTTACTTCAGTAAGACCCCTACTTCAAATAAAGTATCTGCTTCCTTAATCTCTTCAGGCACTGACTCCTGCTGAGATAAACATGATTTAATAGTAAGAAACAGTATTTTTAATCAACTGCTGCTTGCTCTGAAAGCAAAATTATTTTCTGTCAAAACTAGCAGCAGGAAGCTGTAATTGAAACAGTTGCTTTTCTACTGCTCATGTCACACCCCAATTAACTTCTCTACTCCTGATTTAACAATTAAATTGACACAGCCCTTCAACAAACAGAGAAACACACACGACTTTCTTCTTGTTTTACTTCAATGAGACCCTCTGTTTCTAATAAGGTATCTGATTAATCCCAAGAGACACTGACTCCTGCTGAGATAGAAGAGATGTATCAGTAGAAAAGCTGTAGTTTTAGTCAGCTGCTACTTGTTCTGAAAGCAAGAATTTCCTCTGTCAAAACTAGAAGCAGGTTGCCATAATTTGAGACTCTGCTTTTCTACTGCTCAAGCCACACCCAAATTAACTTGTCTGTTCCTGATTAGCAAATAAATTGACACAGCCCCTTTCAAAACAGAGAAACACACAATTGCTTTCTTCTATTTCATTACTTAAGTGAGAGCCACTGTTTCTAATTATGAATCTGTTTGTATAATCCCAAAAGGCACTGACACCTGTTGAGATAGAACAGATTGATCAGCAAGAAAAACTGTTGTTTAGTCAGCTGCTTCTTGGGCTGAAAACAAAATTATCCTCTGTCAGAAACTAGCAGCAGGAAGCTGTAATTGGAGACAGATGCTTTTCTACTGTTCAAGCCACATCCCCAATTAACTTCTTTACTCCTGATTTAGCAACTCAGTTGATAGAGCCCCCTTCCACAAACAGAGAAACACACACTGACTTTCTTTTTTTACTAAAATGAGAACATCTACTTCTAATAAAGTATCTGTTTGCTTAATACCAACAAGCACTGACTCCTGCTGAGATAGAAGAGATTTATTAGTAAGAATATCTGTAGTTTTAGTAAGCTTCTACTTGATCTCAAAGCAAGATTCTCCTCTGTCAAAACTAGCAGCAGGAAACTGTAATTGGAGACAGCAGCTTTTCTACTGCTCAAGCCACACCCCATTGAACTTCTCTACTCTTGATTAAGTGACTAAGTTGATACAGCCCCTTCCCAAAAGAGTGAAGCACACAGTGACTTTCTTCTTTTTTACTTCAATGAGACCTCCTGCTTGTAATAAGGTAACTGTTTGCCTAATCACAAGAGGCACTGACTCCTGCTGAGATAGAAGAGATTTATCATTATGAAAAGCAGTAGTTTTAGTCAGCTGCTACTTGCTCTGAAACCAAGAATCTCCTCTGTCAAAAACTAGCAGCAGGATGCTGTAATTTGAGACTGCTGCCTTTCTAGTGCTAAAGCCATGCCCCAATTAGCTTCTGTATTCCTGATTTAGCAACTAAATTGACACAGCCGTTTCTCCGAAACAGAAAAACACACAATTGATTTATTCTATTTCATTACTTAAGTGAGACCCACTGCTTCTAATTAAGTATCTGTTTGTGTAATCCCAAAAGGCACTGACACCTGCTGAGATAGAACAGACTGATCAGCAAGAAAACTGTATTTTAGTCAGCTGCTTCTTGGTCTGAAAGCAAGATTCTCCTCTGTCAAAACTAGTAGCAGGAAGAAGTAATTAGAGACAGCTGCTTTTCTAATGCTCCAGCCACACCCCGATTAACTTTTCTATTCTTAATTCAGAAACTAAATTGATACAGCTCCTTCCACAAACAGAAACACAGGGACTTTCTTCTTTGATTTACTTAAATAAGACCTCCTGCTTCTAAAAAGTATTTGTTTGCTTAATGCCAAAAGGTACTGATTCCTACTGAGTTAGAAGTAATTTATCAGTAAGAAAAACAGTAGTTTTAGTCAGCTGCTACTTGCTCTGAAAGCAAGATTCTCCTCTGTCAAACACTAGCAGTAGAAGCTGTAATTGAGACAGCTGCTTTTCTACTGCTCAAGCCACACCCCTATTAACTTCTCCACTCCTGACTTAGAAACTAAGTTGATAAACCCCTTCCACAAACAGAGAATCACACAATGACTTTCTATTTTTACTTAAATGAGGCCCCTGCTTCTAATGAAGTATCTGTTTGCTTAATCCCAACAGTCACTGACTAATGCTGAAATAGAAATGATTTATGAGTAAGAAAACCTGCAGTTGTAGTCAGCTGCTACTTGTTCTGAAAGCTAGATCTTCCTCTGTCAAAATTAGAAGCAGGATGCTGTATTTGGAGACAGCTGCTTTTCTACTGCTCAAGCCACACCTCAACTAGCTTCTCTATTCATGATTTAACAACTAAGTTAATATAGCCCCATTCCCCAAATAGGGAAACACACAGTGACTTTATCATTCTTTTTACTTAAATGAGACCCCTTTATCTAATAAAGTATCTGTTTGCTTAATCCCAAAAGGCACTAATTGTTGCTGAGATAGAAGTCATTTATCAGTAAGAAAACTGTAGTTTAAGTCAGCTGCTACTTGCTTTTAAAGCAAGATTCTCCTCTGTCAAAAACAAGCAGCAAGAAGATGCAATTGGTGACAGCTGATTTTCTACTGCTCAAGCCACACCCCAATTAACTTCACTACTCTTGATTAAGCAACTAAGTTGATACAGCCCTTCCCCAAACAGAGAAACACACACTCACGTTCTTCTCTTTTACTTCAATGAGAGACACTGATTTCTATGAAGTATCTGTGTACTTAATCCCAATATGTACCAACTACTGTTGAGATAGAAGTGATTTATCAGTAAGGAAAGCTGTAGTTTTAGTCAGCGGCTACTTGATTTCAAAGCAAGAATCTACTCTGCCAGGAACTAGCAGCAGAAATCTGTAATTGGAGACAGCAGCTTTTCTACTTCTCAAATTACACCAACATGTTTCTTCTCTACTCTTGATAAAGCAACTAGTATGATACAGCCCTTCCAAAGCAAGGTAAACACAGTGGCTTTCTTCTTTTTTTTACTTCAATGAGACCCTGCTTCTAATGAAGTATCTGTTCACTTAATCCCAATAGGAACTGACTGCTGCTGAGATTGAAATGATTTATCAGTAAGGAAAGCTGTAGTTTTAGTCAGCTGTTATTTACTGTGAAAGCAAGTTTCTCCTCTGTTAAAAAGTAGCAGCAGGAAGCTGTAATTGGAGACAGCTGATTTTCTACTGCTCAAGCCACACCCCAATTAACTTCTCTATTTCTGATTTAACAATTTAGTTGATACAGCACCCATACCCAAACAGAGAAACACAACATGACTTCCTTCTATCTTTTACTTAAATAAGACCCACTGCTTCCAATAAAGTATTTGTTTGCTTTATCCCAACAAGCCCTGACTACTGCTGAGGTAGAAGTGATTTATCTATAAGGAAAGTTGTAGTTTTAGTCAGCTGCTACTTGCTCTGAAAGCAAGATTATCCTCTGTCAAAATCAAGCAGCAAGAAGATGTAATTGAGACAGCTGATTTTCTACTGCTCCAGTCACACCTGATTAACTTCTCTACTCCTGATTTAGCAACTAAATTGATACAGCACCCTTCCCCAAAGGAAGAAACACACAGTGACTTTCTCCTTTTTTTACTTAAATGAGACATCCTGCTTCTAATAAAGTATCTGTGCTTAATCTGAACAGGCACTGACTCCTACTGAAATAGAACTTATTTATCAGTAAGAAAAGCTGTAGTTTTGGTCAGCTGCTTCTTGCTCTGAAAGCAAAATTGTCCTCTGTCAAAAACTAGCAGCAGAAAGCTGTAATTTTAGAAAGCTGCTATTCTACTGCTCAAGCCATATCCCCATTTAACAACTCTACTCTAATTTAGCAACTATGTTGATACAGTCCCCTTCCCAAACAGAGAAACACACAGTGACTTTCTTCTTTTTTACTTAAATGAAACCTCCTGCTTCTAATAAAGTATCTGTTTGCTTAATCCCAACAAGCACTGATTCCTGCAGAGAGAAAGTAATTTATCAGTAAGAAAAGCTGTAGTTTAAGTCAGCTGCTACTTGCTCTGAAAGCAAGATTCTCCTCTGTCAAAAACTAGCTTCAAGAAGCTGTAACTGGAGGCAACTGCTTTTCTGCTTCTCATGCCAGACTCCCAATTACCTTCTCCACTCCTGATTCAGCAACTAAGTTGATACAGCCTCCTTCCCCAAATAAAGAAACACACAGTGACTTTATTATTTTTTTTTACTTAAATAAGACCCCTGATGCTAATAAAGTATCTATTTGCTTAGTCCCTACAGGCACTGACTCCTGCTGAGATAGAAGTGATTTATTAGTAAGAAAAGCTATAGTTTTAGTCATCTGCTACTTGCTATGAAAGCAAGATTTTCCACTGTCAAAAACTGGCAGCAGTAATCTGTAATTGGAGACAGCTGATTTTCTACTCCTCAAGCCACACCCATAATTAACTTATCTATCCTCATTTAGTAACTAAGTTGATACAGCCCCTGTCCCAAAACAGAGAAACACACAGTGACTTTCTTCTATTTCTTTACTTAAATGAGACCCCATGCTTCTAATAAGTATCTGTTTGCTTAATACCAACAGGCACTGACTCCTGCTGAGATAGAAGAGATTTATCAGTAAGAAAAGCTGTAGTTTTAGTCAGCTACTACTTGCTTTGAAAGCAAGATTGTACTGTGTCAAAAACTAGCAGCAAGAAGCTGTAATTGGAGACAGATGATTTTCTACTGCTCAAGCCACACCATTACCTTCTATTCTCTTGATTAAACAACTACGTTGAAACAGCCCTGTTCCCCAAACAGAGAAACAGGCAGTGGCTTTCTTCTATTTTTATTTAAATGAGACCTCATGCTTATAATAAAGTATCTGTTTGCTTAATACCAACAGGCACTGACTCCTGCTGAGATAGAAGAGATTTATCAGTAAGAATATCTGCACTTTTAGTAAGCTGCTACTTGATCTCAAAGCAAGATACTTCTCTGTCAAAACTAGCAGCAGGAAGCTGTAATTGGAGACAACAGCTGTTCTAGTGCCCACGTCACACCCCATTAAACTTCTCTACTTTTGATTAAGCAACTAAGTTGATAGAGCCCTTTCCCAAAAGAATGAAGCACACAGTGACTTTCTTCTTTTTTACTTCAATGAGACCTCCTGCTTGTTATAAGGTATCTGTTTGTCTAATCCCATGAGGCACTGACTCCTGCTGAGAAAGAAGTGTTTTATCCATAAGAAAAGCTGTAGTTTTAGTCAGCTGCTTCTTGCTCGGAAAGTAAGATTCTCTTTTGTCAAAAGTAGGAGCAGGCAGCTGTAATTGGAGACAGGTGCTTTTCTACTTCTCAAGCAACACTCCCAATTAACTTCTCTACACCTGATTTAGCAACTAGGTTGATAGAGGCTCCTTCCTCCACTGAGAAATACAGTGACTTTCTTCTTTTTTCTAACTTAAATCAGCCCCCTACATATTATATAGTATCTGTTTACTTAATCCCCACAGGCACTGACTTGCGCTGAGATAGAAGTGATTTATCACAAAGAAAAGCTGTTGTTTTAGTCAGCTGCTTCTTGCTCTAAAGCAACATTTTGCTCTGTAAAAAACAAGCAACAGGATGCTGTAATTGGCGATAGCTGATTTTATTCTGCCCATACCTCACCCCAATTAACTTCTCTACTCTGATTTTACAACTCAATTGACACAGCCCTTCTCCAAACAGGCAAACACAGTGGCCTTCTTCTTTTTCTAACTTAAATGAAACCCTCTGCTCTAATATAGTATTTGTTTTCTTAATCTCAGCAGGCACTGATTCCTGCTGAGATAGAAGTGATTATGAGTAACCAAAGCTGTAGTTTTAGTCAGCTGCTTCTTGCTCTGAAAGCAAGATTCACCTCTGTCAAAAACTAGCAGCAGGAAGCTGTAATTGGAGACTTCTTTTCCACTTCTCAAGCCACACTCCCAATTAACTTCTCTACTCTTGATTTAGCAATTAGGTTGATACAGACCCCTTCCCCAAAGAGAAACACAGTGACTTTCTTCTTTTCTAACTTAAATGAGAGTCCCTGCTTCTTATATAGTATCTGTTTCTTTATTCCCAATAGGCACATATTCATGCTGAGATAGAAGTGATTTATCAGTAAGAAAAACTGTAGTTTTAATCAGCTGCTACTTGCTCTGAAAGCAAGATTTCCTCTGTCAAAACTAGCAGCAGGAAGCTGTAATTGGAGAGAGGTGCTTTTCTTCTCTACTCCTCATTTAGCAACTGAGTTGATACAGCCCCTTCCCCAAACAAACACACAGTGACTTTTCTTTTTTCTTACTTAAATGAACCCCTGTTTCTAATAAAGTGTGTGTTTGCTTAATCCCAACAGGCACGGACTCCTGCTGAGACAGAAGTGATTTATCAGTAAGAAAACCTGTAGTTTTAGTCAGCTGCAACTTGCTCTGAAAACAAGATGCTCTTCCGTCAAAACCAGGCAGCTTGAAGCTGTAACTGGAGACAGCTTTTTCTTCTGCTCAGGCCACATTTTCAATTAACCTCTCTGCTCCTGCTTAAGCACCTAAGTTGATACAGCCTCTTTCCTAAAAGAGAAACACATAATGACTATGTTTTTCTTCTACTTCAATGACAACCCCTGCTACTAGTAAAGTATATGTTTGCTTATTCAAGCAGGCACTGATTTCTGCTGAGATAGAAAAGTTTTATCAGTAAGAAAAGCTGTATTTTTAGACAGCTGCTACATGCTCTAAAAGCAAGATTCTCCTCCATCAAAATCTATCAGCAGTAGCTGTATTGATCACAGCTGCTTTGCTACCGCTCAAGCCACATTCCCAGTTAACTTCCCTACTCATGATGTAGCAAGAAAGTTGATGAAGCCCTTTCCCAAACAGAGAAACACACAGTGACTTTCTTCTATTGTTTTACTTCAATGAGAACCATACTTCAATGACCCACTGCTTCTAATAAGTATCTATTTGCTTAATCACAAGAGGCACTGACTCCTGCTGAGATATAAGTGATTGATCAGTAAGAACAGCTGCAGTTTTCATCAGTGGCTACTTACTCTGAAAGCAAGATTATCCTCTGTCAAAATCAAACAGCAGGAAGATGTAATTGGAGAAAGCTGCTTTTCTATTCTGAAGCCACACTCCAATTAACTTCTCTCGCAGATTTAACATCTTAGTTGATACAGCACCCTTCACCAAAGAGAAAGCACAGTGACTTTCTTTTTTTTACTTCAGTAAGACCCCTACTTCAAATAAAGTATCTGTTTGCTTAATCTCTTCAGGCACTGACTCCTGCTAAGATAGACATGATTTTTAGTAAGGAAACAGTATTTTTAATCAACTGCTGCTTGCTCTGAAAGCAAAATTATCCTCTGTCAAAAACTAGCAGCAGGAAGCTGTAATTGAAAACAGTTGCTTTTCACTGCTCATGCCACACTCCAATTAACTTCTCAAGTCCTGATTTTGCAACTAAATTGACACAGCCCTTCTCCAAACAGGCAAACACAGTGACTTTCTTCTTTTTTTCTGACTTAAATGAAACCCCTGCTCCTAATATAGTATCTGTTTGCGTAATCTCAACAGGCACTGATTCCTGCTGAGATAGAAGTGATTTATGAGTAACCAAAGCTCTAGTTTTAGCTAACTGCTACTTGCTCTGAAAGCAAGATTCACCTTGTCAAAACTAGCAGAAGGAAGCTGTAATTGGAGACTTCTTTCCACTTCTCCAGCCACACTCCCAATTAACTTCTCTACTCTTGATTTATCAATTAGGTTGATACAGACCCTTCCCCACACAGAGAAACACAGTGACTTTCTTTTTTTTTCTAACTTAAATGAGAGTCCCTGCTTCTTATATAGTATCTGTTTCTTATTCCCATATGCACTTATTCATGCTGAGATAGAAGTGATTTATCAGTAAGAAAACTGTAGTTTTAGTCAGCTGCTACTTGCTCTGAAAGCAAGATTATCCTCTGTCAAAAACTAGCAGCAGGAAGCTGTAATTGGAGAGAGCTGCTTTTCCTTCTCTAATCCTGATTTAGCAACTGAGTTGATACAGCCCTTCCCCAAACAAAGAAACACACATTGACTTTCTTCTTTTTCTTACTTAAATGAACCCCTGCTTCTAATAAATTGTGTGTTTGCTTAATCCCAACAGGCACGGACTCCTGCTGAGACAGAAGTGATTTATCAGTAAGAAAACCTGTAGTTTTAGTCAGCTGCAACTTGCTCTGTAAACAAGATGCTCTTCCGTCAAAACCAAGCAGCATGAAGCTGTAATTGGAGACAGCTGCTTTTCTTCTGCTCAGGCCACACATTTCAGTTTACCTCCTCCTCCTGCTTAAGCACCTAAGTTGATACAGCCCCTTTCCCTAACAGAGAAACACATAATGACTTTGTTTTCTTTTACTTCAATGAGAACCCTGCTACTAGTAAAGTATATGTTTGCTTATTCAAGCAGGCACTGATTTCTGCTGAGATAGAAAGTTTTATCAGTAAGAAAAGTTGTATTTTTAGACAGCTGCTACATGCTCTAAAAGCAAGATTCTCCTCCATCAAAAACTATCAGCAGTAAGCTGTAATTGATCACAGCTGCTTTGCTACTGCTCAAGCCACACTCCCAGTTAACTTCCCTAATCATGATGTAGCAAGAAAGTTGATGAAGCCCTTCCCAAACAGAGAAACACAAAGTGACTTTCTTCTATTGTTTTACTTCAATGCGACTCATACTTCAATGAGACCCACTGCTTCTAATAAAGTATCTATTTGCCTAATCACAAGAGGCACTGACTCCTGCTGAGATATGTGATTGATCAGTAAGAACTGCTGCAGTTTTCATCAGTGGCTACTTACTCTGAAAGCAAGATTATCCTCTGTTAAAATAAAGCAGCAGGAAGATGTAATTGGAGAAAGCTGCTTTTCTATTGCTGAAGCCACACTCCAATTAACTTCTCTCTCAGATTTAACATCTTAGTTGATACAGCACCCTTCACCAAACAGAGAAACGCACAGTGACTTTCTTTTTACTTCATTAAGACCCCTGCTTCAAATAAAGTATCTGTTTGGTTAAACTCTTCAGGCACTGACTCCTGCTAAGATAGACATGATTTTTAGTAAGGAAACAGTATTTTTAATCAACTGCTGCATGCTATGAAAGCAAAATTATCTCTGTCAAAAACTAGCAGCAGGAAGCTGTAATTGGAAACAGCTGCTTTTCTCCTGCTTATGTCACACCCCAATTAACTTCTCTACTCCTGATTTTGCAACTAAATTGACACAGCCCATTCCCCAAACAGGCGAACACAGTGACTTTCCTCTTTTTTCTAATTTAAACGAAACCCCTGCTCCTAATATAGCATCTGTTTGCTTACTTTCAACAGGCACTGATTCCTGCTGAGATAGAAGTGATTTATGAGTAACCAAAGCTATAGTTTTAGTCAGCTGCTACTTGTTCTGAAAGCAAGAATTTCCTCTGTCAAAAACTAGAAGCAGGTTGCTGTAATTTGAGAATGCTGCTTTTTAACTGCTCAAGCCACACCCTAATTAACTTGTCTATTCCAGATTTAGCAACTAAATTGACACAGCCCTTCCCCAAACAGAGAATCACACAAATGCTTTCTTCTATTTCATTACTTAAGTGAGACCCACTGCTTCTAATTAGATATCTATTTGCATAAGCCCAAAATGCACTGACACCTGCTGAGATAGAACAGATTGATCAGCAAGAAAAACTGTTGCTTAGTCAGCTGCTTCTTGGTCTGAAAGTAAAATTAACCTCTGTCAGAAACTAGCAGTAGGAAGCTGTAAATGGAGACAGGTGCTTTTCTACTGCTCAAGCCACATCCCCAATTAACTTCTTTACTCCTGATTTAGCAACTCAGTTGATAGAGCCCCTTCCACAAACAGAGAAACACACTGACTTTCTTCTTTTTTACTAAAATGAGAACCTCTACTTCTAATAAAGTATCTGTTTGCTTAATACCAACAGGCACTGACTCCTGCTGAGATAGAAGAGATTTATCAGTAAGAATATCTGTAGTTTTAGTAAGCTGCTACTTGATCTCAAAGCAAGATTCTCCTCTGTCAAAACTAGAGCAGGAAGCTGTATTTGGAGACAGCAGCTTTTCTAGTGCTCAATCCACACCCTGTTGAACTTCTCTACTCTTGATTAAGCAACTATGTTGATACAGCCCCTTCCCAAAAGAGTGAAGCACACAGTGACTTTCTTCTTTTTTACTTCAATCAGACCTCCTGCTTGTAATAAGGTATCTGTTTGCCTAATCACAAGAGGCACTGACTCCTGCTGAGATAGAGGAGATTGATCAGTAGGAAAAGCTGTAGTTTTGTCAGCTGCTACTTGCTCTGAAACCAAGAATCTCCTCTGTCAAAAACTAGCAGCAGGATGCTGTAATTTGAGACTGCTGCTTTTCTAGTGCTAAAGCCAACCCCAATTAGCTTCTGTATTCCTGATTTAGCAACTAAATTGACACAGCCCTCTTCCCCAAACAGAAAAACACACAATTGCTTTATTCTATTTCATTACTTAAGTGAGACCCACTGCTTCTAATTAACTATCTGTTTGTGTAATCCCAAAAGGCACTGACACCTGCTGAGATAGAAAAGATTGATCAACAAGAAAACTGTAGTTTTAGTCAGCTTCTTCTTGGTCTGAAAGCAAGATTCTCCTCTGTCAAAACTAGTAGCAGGAAGAAGTAATTAGAGACAGCTGCTTTTCTAATGCTCCAGCCACACCCCGATTAACTTTTCTATTCCTAATTTAGAAACTAAATTGATACAGCCCTTCCACAAACAGAAACCACAGGGACTCTCTTCTTTTCTTTACTGAAATGAGACCATGCTTCTAATAAAGTATCTTTTGCTTAATCCCAAAAGGTACTGATTCCTATTGAGTTAGAAGTAATTTATCAGGAAGAAAAACAGTAGTTTTAGTCAGCTGCTACTTGCTCTGAAAGCAAGATTCTCCTCTGTCAAACACTAGCAGCAGGAAGCTGTAATTAGAGACAGCTGCTTTTCTACTACTCAATCCACACCCCAATTAACTTCTTCACTCCTGATTTAGGAACTGAGTTGATAAATCCCTTCCCAGAGAAACACACAATGACTTTCTAATTTTTTTACTTAAATGAGGCCCCTGCTTCTAATAAAATATGTGTTTGCTTAATCCCAACTGTCACTGACTAATGCTGAAATAGAAATGATTTATGATTAAGAAAACCTGTAGTTGTAGTCAGCTGCTACTTGTTCTGAAAGCAAGATCTTCCTCTGCCAAAAACTAGAAGCAGGATGCTGTATTTGGAGACAGCTGCTTTTCTACTGCTCAAGCCACACCTCAACTAGCTTCTCTATTCATGATTTAGCAACTAAGTTAATATAGCCCCATTCCCCAAACAGGAAACACACAGTGACTTTATTATTTTTTCTACTTAAATGAGACCCCTTTTTCTAATAAAGTATCTGTTTGCTTAATCCCAAAAGGCACTAATTGTTGCTGAGATAGAAGTCATTTATCAGTAAGAAAACTGTAGTTTTAGTCAGCTGCTACTTGCTCTTAAAGCAAGATTCTCCTCTGTCAAAAACAAGCAGCAAGAAGATGCAATTGGCACAGCTTATTTTCTACTGCTCAAGCCACACCCCAATTAACTTCACTACTCTTGATTAAGCAACTAAGGTGATACAGCCTCTTCCCCAACAGAGAAACACACACTCATTCTTCTCTTTTTACTTCAATGAGAGCCAATGATTTCTATGAAGTATCTGTGTACTTAATCCCAGTATGTACCAACTACTGCTGAGATAGAAGTGATTTATCAGTAAGGAAAGCTGTAGTTTTAGTCAGTGGCTACTTGATCTCAAAGCAAGAATCTCCTCTCTCAGGAACTAGCAGCAGAAAGCTGTAATTGGAGACAGCAGCTTTTCTACTTCTCAAATTACACCAAAATGTTTCTCTCTACTCTTGATAAAGCAACTAGTATGATACAGCCCTTCCCAAAGCAAATATACACTCAGTGGCTTTCTTCTTTTTTTTACTACAATGAGACCCCCTGCTTCTAATGACGTATCTGTTTACTTAGTCCCAATAGGAACTGACTGCTGCTGAGTTTGAAGTGATTTATCAGTAAGGAAAGCTGTAGTTTTAGTCAGCTGTTATTTACTGTGAAAGCAAGTTTCTCCTCTGTTAAAAAGTAGCAGCAGGAAGCTGTAATTGGAGACAGCTGATTTTCTATTTCTCAAGCCACACCCCAATTAACTTCTATTCCTGATTTAACAATTTAGTTGATACAGCCCCCATACCCAAACAGAGAAACACAACATGACTTCCTTCTATCTTTACTTAAATAAGACCCACACCTTCTAATTAAGTATTTGTTTGTTCATCCCAACAAGCCCTGACTACTGCTGAGGTAGAAGTGATTTATCTGTAAGAGAAAGCTGTAGTTTTAGTCAGCTGCTACTTGCTCTGAAAGCAAGATTCTCCTCTGTCAAAATCAAGCAGCAAGAAGATGAAATTGTAGACAGCTGATTTTCTACTGCTCCAGTCACACCCTGATTAACTTCTCTACTCCTAATTTAGCAACTAAATTGATACAGCCCCTTCCTCAAAGGGAGAAACACAGTGACTTTCTCCTTTTTTACTTAAATGAGACCTCCTGCTTCTAATAAAGTATCTGTTTGCTTAATCTGAACAGGCACTGACTCCTACTGAAATAGAACTGATTTATCAGTAAGAAAACTGTAGTTTTGGTCAGCTGCTTCTTGCTCTGAAAGCAAAATTGTCCTCTGTCAAAAACTAGCAGCAGAAAGCTGTAATTTTAGAAAGTTGCTTTTCTACTGCCAAGCCATACCCATTTAACAACTCTACTCCTAATTTAGCAACTAAGCTGATACAGTCCCTTCCCCAAATAGAGAAACACAGAGTGACTTTCTTTTTTTTACTTAAATGAGACCTCTTCCTTCTAATAAAGTATCTGTTGGCTTAATCCCAACAGGCACTGATTCATGCAGAGAGAAAGTAATTTATCAGTAAGAAAAGCTGTAGTTTTAGTCAGCTGCTACTTGCTCTGAAAGCAAGATTCTCCTCTGTCAAAAACTAGCTGCAAGAAGCTGTAATTGGAGGCAACTGCTTTTCTGCTTCTCATGCCAGACACCCAATTACCTTCTCTACTCCTGATTTAGCAACTAAGTTGATACAGCCTCATTTCCCAAACAAATAAACACACAGTGACTTTATTATTTTTCTTACATAAATAAGACCCCTGCTGCATAAAGTATCTATTTGCTTAATCCCTACACGCATTGAGTCCTGCTGAGGTAGAAGTGATTTATTAGTAAGAAAAGCTATAGTTTTAGTCATCTGTTACTTGCTATGAAAGCAAGATTCTCCACTGTCAAAAACTGGCAGCAGTAATCTGTAATTGGAGACAGCTGATTTTCTACTCCTCAAGCCACACCCATAATTAACTTATCTATTCCTCATTTAGCAACTAAGTTGATACAGCCCCGTCCAAACAGAGAAACACACAGTGACTTTCTTCTATTTCTTTACTTAAATGAGACCCCATGCTTCTAATAAAGTATCTGTTTGCTTAATACCAATAGGCACTGACTCCTGCTGAGATAGAAGAGATTTATCAGTAAGAAAAGCTGTAGTTTTAGTCAGCTACTACTTGCTCCGAAAGCAAGATTCTACTGTGTCAAAAACTAGCAGCAAGAAGCTGTAATTAGAGACAGATGATTTTCTACTGCTCAAGCCACACCTGAATTACCTTCTATTCTCTTGATTAAACAACTAAGTTGAAACAGCCCTGCTCCCAAAGAGAGAAACAGGCAGTGGCTTTCTTCTATTTTTTACTTAAATGAGACCCCATGCTTATAATAAAGTATCTGTTTGATTAATACCAACAGGCACTGACTCCTGCTGAGATAGAAGAGATTTATCTGTAAGAATATCTGTAGTTTTAGTAAGCTGCTACTTGATCTCAAAGTAAGATCCTCCTCTGTCAAAACTAGCAGCAGGAAGCTGTAATTGGAGACAGCAGCTTTTCTAGTGCTCATGTCACCCCCATTAAACTTCTCTACTCATGATTAAGCAACTAAGTTGATACAGCCTCTTCCCAAAAGTGTGAAACACACAGTGACTTTCTTCTTTTTTACTTCAATGAGACCTTCTGCTTGTAATAAGGTATCTGTTTGCCTTATCCCAAGAGGCACTGACTCCTGCTAAGATAGAAGAGATTTATCAGTAATAAAAGCTGTAGTTTTAGTCAGCTGCTTCTTGCTCTGAAAGTAAGATTATCTTCTGTCAAAAGTAGGAGCAGGCAGCTGTAATTGGAGACAGGTGCTTTTCTACTTCTCAAGCCACACTCCCAATTAACTTCTCTACACCTGATTTAGCAACTAAGTTGATAGATGCCCTTCCCCACAGAGAAACACAGTGACTTTCTTCTTTTTCTTACTTAAATCAGACCCCCTGCATATTATATAGTATCTGTTTGCTTAATCCCAACATGCACTGATTCGTGCTGAGATAGAAGTGATTTATCAGTAAGAAAATCTGTTGTTTTAGTCAGCTGCTTCTTGTTGTGAAAGCAGGTTTTGCTCTGTAAAAGCAAAGCAGCAGGATGCTGTAATTGGAGACAGCTGCTTTTCATCTGCCCATACCGCACTCCAATTAACTCTCTACTCCTGATTTTGCAACTAAATTGACACAGCCCCTTCCCAAACAGGCAAACACAGTGACTTTCTTCTTTTTTTCTAACTTAAATGAAACACCTTGCTCCTAGTATAGTATATGTTTGCTTAATCTCAACAGGCACTGATTCCTTCTGAGACAGAAGTGATTTATGAGTAACCAAAGCTGTAGTTTTAGTCAGCTGCTACTTGCTCTGAAAGCAAGATTCACCTCTGTCAAAACCTAGCAGCAGGAAGCTGTAATTTGAGACTTCTTTTCCACTTTCAAGCACACTCCCAATTAACTTCTATTTTTGATTTAACAATTAGGTTGATACAGACCCTTCCCACTCAGAGAAACACAGTGACTTTTCTTCTTTTTCTAACTTAAATGAGAGTCTCTGCTTCTTATATAGTATATGTTTGCTTATTCCCAACAGGCACAGACCTGCTGAGACAGAAGTGATTTATCAGCAAGAAAATCTGTAGGTTTAGTCAGCTGCTACTTGCTGTGAAAGCAAGATTCTCCTCTGTTAAAACTGGCAGCAGAAAGCTGTAATTGGAGACAGCTGATTTTCTGCTGCTCAATTCACACCACCAACTAACTTCTCTACTCCTGATTTAGCAACTAAGTTGATACAGCCCCTTTCCTCAAACAGAGAAACACACAGTGACTTTCTTTTGTTTTCATTAACTAGACCCCTGCTTCTAATAAAGTATGTTTGCTTAATCCCAACAGGCACTGATTAATGCTGAGCTAGAAGAGATTTATCATTAAGAAAAGCTGTACTTTTAGTCAGCTGCTACTTGCTCTGAAAACAAGATTTTCCTCTGTTGAAAACTAGCAGCAGCATTAATTTGCCAAGACTCCGAGACTCCATGCACTAATTTTTAATTTCTTTATTTGGTGTGCTTTTCAGTCTTCAACCTCAATGTCTTCACAACATTGCATTTTGGTGTAGCTGTAGTATAGGTTAAGTACAGTGTTTAATGTTAAACCCTGATTTTTGCAAATTAATAACTTAGATGGTGTTTGGTAAAATAGTTCACAATTTGACATTTATTGTTCTGGATGGTAAATTCTCAGGACTTGAGAAGTTTCTTGATGCAGCGTGTGTGGTTTCTGAGATATGGAATGTCATCTTTTTAACAAAAGCCAATGTTTTCCTATATCTATTACACTTTTTACTTTCACCTTTAGCCTAGATAGTAATACTTTTTTCCCGAAACATTCAGTGTAGAAGCAGATAGTGCCAAAGTAGTGTCTTTCAAAGGCTTCATGAAAAATATTAATAATTTCCTGAGTTATAAGGATTTTATGTCATTATTTTGAGCACGCTTATTAGCATTTTAGGATAACCTTTTGATACAAAATATAAATTTACCTTTCACAGTCATTAATCTTTCACAAAATTAGTGCATTTCAGGTTGTGAGAAAAGTACATGTTGTGATAACTGCCATCTTCCTTTTTAAAAATAAACATTTTTGTACCTTAATAACTTTTTGGTGGTGTTTGGTAAAATGCCCACAATTTGGCATATGATGTCCTGAATGTAAGTTCTTTATACATGAGTAGTTTTGTGATGGCAGCTTATGCAGTTTCTGAGATATGGATTTTTTAAACAAAGCCAATGTTTTTACTATATTTATTACATCTTTTTGGTTTCATCTTCTGCCTAATTGGTACCAAATTTTGCTTATGAAATATTCAGGGTAGAAGAGAACTCTGCCAAGGTAATGCCTTTCAAAGGTGTCATGAAAAATATTAATAGGTTCCAGAGTTAAAAGGATTTTAGTTTTTTCTGAGCATGCTCATTAGCATTTAAAGATAACCCTCTGATATAAAAGATAAATTTACCTTACACAGGCATTTACCTTTCACAAAATGTGTGCATTTCAGGTCATGAGAAAAATAAGAGCTGTGATGGCTGCCATCTTGTTTTTAAACTAAAAACATGTAAAACACATAAAAATTATGTCTATTCAAGAGACACACAACTGAGCTTAACTAAACAGGACCCATTTGACTAGATTCTGGTGTTTGTTTTAATTATGCCTGCAAATTTGTTTTCTGGTCACTCCAAAATCCAGAGGGCTCAGCTTAGTGATAGGACCTGCTTTACACTTTGTCAGCCAATAATTCCTCTATCACATACAAAGTGATGTGACAGGGGAACTTGTTTTCAGCTTTATGTGAAAACCTATGCCCATTCCCTCAGATCAGCCAGCTGTACCTTGTTATTGCCATCTCCTTTGCATGTAAAAATGCTACCTCCTTCTCTCAGCTCAGGTAGCCCTCCTGTTTCTTTTATGGACCCAATAAGTTTGTAGATGTGAACCAGGTGCTGACCCTGGTACCTCTTTATACTAATTCCTCCTTTCCAGATTGACCAACTTCCCAGTACAAAGGGCAAGTGCCCTATAGATAAGCTGCACGCTACCTGTTCCTTTCAGATGGTGAGTGGCTGAGGTGGTGCATGGAGAGCTGTATCACTTGCTATCCAATGACAGTGGCACCAAAAGTCAGGTGGGGAATGGTGGTTGGTTGTTAGTGCAGTAGGTGGAGGGGTCCTTACCACCACTGAATGATGGGCTGTTGGGGCTGCAGATCACTACTAGGGAGGCACTGGATGCCTTACCTTCCCCATGCTGGTGACCCATATTTTGGAACAAGCATGGGACACCAGGGTCAGCCGGAGGGAGGGCCAGGTGAGGATAGAGCACCTGATGGCAGTTCTCCTTTCCCACATAGGGAGGTTGGTTCTCCTGGCTGTTACCACCACCATGTGGTGGTGTTATGATGGTGCAGGCAGGGAACAGAGCCAGACACTAGGCTAGGAGTGGGCAGAGTGGAGTCTATCTGGGCTAAGGCATGCATGTGTACCTCCATGTGCATGCCGACCTTGTCTGGGAGCTCCAGGAAAAGTGAAAAAATCAGTGGCTGTGGCTGGATGAAGCCCCACAACAGCTCTCGTGGTTTCACGGGGTAGAGGAGGAGATGCCCCGAATGACCATGGAGTCCACTGACAGATGGCCAACACAGCCGCAGCCCACAAGGAGGATAAATACAATATAGAAAGAGAAAAGAAAAAGAAAAAAGAAAAATATTGTACATTGGGCAGGCATCAGGTGGGGTGGGACCATTGGACACCAGCGAATATTGCTATTGAACATTGGGCAGACATTGGGTGGGGTGTGTGTCTACTGGACACTAGAAAACAGGTGTCCAACTACTAGGCATTGGTGCAGGTGGGAAAGGGACCACTGGACACCATGGACACTGTTTTGTTGGATTGGGACTGACATAAGGGAGCCACTGCACTCCCTCCACCAACCTCTAGGGTTGCATGGGTTTAAGACTTGGTTTAGATCAACAGTATTTGCGTTGTGCAAGGGATCATGCAAAACACCCTTGCATGGTGCAAATACTCTGAATATTGACTGCACCAATATTCAGGTGCCCACCCTCAATTTGCATTTCACCCCCTTTTTCAGTTTTCCCAGGCACCAACGCTGTTTGTCTGTGCTAACCAGGCTTTTGAATATAGGTCATCTGTGAAACCCAGTTTGCACAGGCAAACTAGAATTTGAGCCCAGGCAAAGCTTTGACTATAGGACCCCTAATGTCTTCAGGACATGCCTCCAAGACAATGCATGGCAAATTTTGAGCAATTTCATCAAACAACACCAAAGTTATTAGGGTGCAAAAATTGTGGTTTAGGATCAAAAACCCTACTCATCCCTAAATATACAGGTTCTACCACATGAAAATAATATATATTTATTATTTTCAAAAATCCTTCATAACACACAGTTACAGTAACTTCATGCCACAAAGTAGAAATGTGGCATTAGGGTTTCAACCCCAACTCTCACCCTCATCAGCCAAGAAGCAAAAGGAAAAAATATTAGGGCTTGGGTTTCAGAGTCCTGGTGAATCAGAGTTGGGGTCTTCCTTGAGTTGTCAACCCTAAAGCTCACCCCTTCCCCCATGCCCATAGCCTCCAGCTTGAAACACAAGGTACAGATCCAAGCCAGTGCCATATATTGATGCACTCTTCAAAGGTTAAAAGTATGTCTCCCTCTCCACATGTTGCCAAAACAATTTGTTATCTTTCTTCATGCAGGACCCCAAGGCCCCTGCATGGAAGAAAGAAGATCATGTGTGACATTGTTAACACAGGGAATGGAGTGACAACCCCAAGGAAGACCTCACCACTGATTTTCCAAGACTCCAGAGACCCAAAGCCTTAATATTTTTTTTTCTTTGCTGCTTGGGGTGGAGATGGGGAATTAGAGTTGGAAACCCTAATGAAACATTTCCCTACTTTTGTGGCATTGAGTTACCTAATTGGTACATTAACAGTTTTGAAAAGAATTTCCATATGTTTTGAGAAAGTGGAAAGATATCCTCATTCATGCAAGGCCCTTCAGGACCTGTGTGAACCGGTGTAGGAGTGAGGGCCCTTTGGGCCATGTGCTATGGGAAGACTCTGTCCGCCTATAGAAGTGCAGGGCCTGGCACATTCACTGTCTGCACAGTAACTCTTTACACATTTGGGGCAGGAATCACAAAGAAAGCAAACATCCCACAGCTGCAGGAAAAGGCCTGCAGCACTGTGGACATGCAGTTGCATGATAGTCATAAAGAAATTTCGAGCAGGTGTGGAATTTTGTAAAATCCCTGCAGCTGCGGAAATTCAGCAGCCGTGGAAATTGTGCAATTGCTGAAAATTCACAACTGTGGATCCGCAGCAGCAGAAATAGCTTAGGAGGCACAGCAACAGTGAACTTAATTAGCTGGAACAGCAGACTTTAACAGGGCTGCAATAGAATGAAGCTGAAAGCACCCAAAGAGACCAGCAACCAGTCCTTCAACTGGGGTCACTGCAGCACCGCAGGTACCAGCAATACCATGGCACCACAGTGGCCAACTGTCAGTGCTGGTCCTCCCCTCCCTGGGGTGTTCCTGTTACCTGCATGGGTAGCACTCACTGCAGGCTGGCCAGGCTCTACTGCCTGTGGGGCTCCCTCATGGGCTGCATTGAGTCTAGTGGTTGTTGCCTGTTGCCATATCATGGCAATGTGTGCTTTCGTTGCTGTTACAGCAGCCACTGTTACACTATCGGGATGCTATTACCTGTGCCTCACCTCCACCTTAATTGATTCCAATTGCTGGGTCACTACTGCAGTTTGCTCAGGGTGAGTTACACTCATTCCACTCGGTGTAAAATTTTTTTCCTCAGCTGCAGAAAAAACTGGTTGTGAATAGCCTTTCAGGGGCTATGCCTTACTTATCTCACACCTTTTTTCCTCAGGGACTTCAGCAGCTGCACTTTTCCACAGTCCTTAGTGTTGTTTCTCACAGCTGTGGAGGGTTTTGGAATAGCACAGAGTGCAAATTCCCTTTGTTTCACAGCTATTGCAGTTTTGGGGACTTAATTTTGCACCTTCAGAAAGCTTTGTGAATCCAACCCTTAGTCTTTATACATTCACTCTTCACACATTCAGTACATTCACTTTACACATTCACTCTTACACATTCATTCTTCAGACATTCATTTACACATGAACTCTTCACACATTCACACTACATTCATGCAGTCACCATTTACAGATTAACTCTTCAAACATTCACTCTTTTTTTATTTTATTTTGGCCTCACATTTTCAAGATAATCATTCTATGGTTGCCCTTATAAACATGAAATGTATCATTTATAGCTTATTGGCCAAAATGTAATTTCACATCACAAGTGCAAAGAGACATTTTGTCCAGGATTTGAAAAATGATACCTGTCTCTTTTATGAGGTGGTATGGAAAAATTGGTATGTTGAAAGTTTTGGGTTGAAAATATTGAAAATTAGCAAATTTATGAGTGAATGTTGAAATACTGCAATGTTCAGTCATAGCCTGGACATTTTACTGTGTTAGTACACAAAATTTTCAGTATAGTCTTCTTATTACCCCACCCCATAGAACCTGGTAGGTGAAAGTTTTCAAATCCCTGCTGAAATGTGATTCTGCACCACCAAAATGTCATTCCATGCCACAGGTGCGAAAACACATTTTGGCCAAGATTGAAAATGACAGCTGCCACATTCATGAGGTGGTGTGAAAAATGGCTATGCTGAAAATTTAGGGCCAAACTAGATAAAATTATAAAACATAGAATCAAGTGTAAAAAAATAATTCAACATACGTGTATAACTGCCATATTTACATATTTTGACACCACATTTTCTACATAGCGCTCTTATGACCCCACTTCATGAACAAGGGTTTTGAAAATGTTCAAATCCTGCCTGAAAGGTGATTTCACCAAGTGACCAAAAAATCACCTTTTGGGCTTGATTTGCATAATTCCATCACAAATGGTCATGTGGTGGAGTCACAAAAGGCCAGTTTGAAAATGTGGGGTCAATATGCAAAATGACAAAGTTATGCCTCAAAGTTCAAAACCCCATTGAAACAGATTAATCTGCATTTATCTTAGTTTCTCAGATTGCAGTTAGCTGGTTCCAGCAGCAAGACATGTCTTTCAACTGGAGAGTGGATCTTCACCATTGGATATATACAGGTAAGTGATGGTGAGTGGTAGGTGTAGGTGTAGTGGGTGCTAGTGTGGTGGGTGATGGGGTGGGAGGGTCAGATCAGGAGGCACCATTTTCTTATTTACAGGTTTATGAAGGAAAAAAGTAATCAAGAGACAGTTTTCTTCATTTCAGATTGCATCTGACACTGGAGATTGGGCAGCTCATTGTCAGGATAGTTTTGACAAGGAGGGTCAGCCACCTGGATGGGTAGGGCATGAGAAGCAGTACCAGCAGAGGGCACCCCAGTCTGCTTATATTTCATATTATTAAAATAAATATATAATGGGAAGTGCGGGTGCATGACCTGAAGGGAAGATGAGGTACCAGGGTGGGCAGGCCAGTACCTTCTATTTCATATTATTAAGAAAAATAAATACTTGGAATGGTGAGTGGGCAACCTGGGTGGGGGAATAAGAAGCAGTACTGGAGGTGGGCAAGTCATCCACTTAAGGAATGTAATTAGGTAGCTAGCTAGCTAGCTAGATGATATGTAGACATAGAGAAACAGATAGGGAGAACAGGCAGGGATTGGCAGCTTACTGCTGTCACTCGCCCCACAGTAGGACTGCCACTGCAGGTGCAGTAGTCAACAAAGTTTCACTGTTCTCATACAGAGAATGCAGGTGAATGGCTCCATCTCTAAGCTGGGCAGCCTTGATTATGGAGTGCCTAAAAGGTATTTTGGGAACTTTTGAAAAACAAACAAACCCCAGAGTCTAGTGAAATGGATCCTATTGAGTTCAGTTCAGGTGTTTGTTTTAAAAAGAGATAATTTTTATGTATTCTTCAATGTTTGTAAGTATAAATAGTAAAAGAAAATGGCAGCCATCTAGATTGGTTATTTTCCACATGATAGGTATTTTCTGCAGAAAAGGTAAATCAGGCAAGTAAGCACTCGTAATATTTTTTAACCTTTCACAATATTTTTTTTCACATTTTGCAATAGTTTTTCTTTTTTCAAAGTCGAACTTGGACATTAACTCAAAAATCATTATACTTATAAAATTGTATAATATTATTTCACCAGCCCTTCAAAAGGCAGACCCTTGGCATAAGTCCCTTCAGTCCTGAAAAGTTCATGAAAAGTTCCATACTGTCTAGGCTGTAGGTGACAGCAACAAATATGCAATGTCAAGTACAGTATGTTTTTGTTTGTTTTTTGGCACTCATTATCTCAAAAACTATACAAGATGCCATCACAAAACATTTCTTGAGCTAAGAGTTGGATAGCCTAACTGTGTATGTAAAATTTTGGGTTATTTTTTCAAATGATGCCAAAGTTATTAAGATGCAAAAATTGGGGTTTAACATTGAACAGCCAAGTAAATCCTGGTTATAAGGGTGCCACCATGCCACTATAATAAATTGCAAAAAAATGTTAATGCAGAGATTAGGGTTGAAAATCACACAACACACAAAGTAGGGACATTAAAACAAGGGTATTTAGAGCACTGGCCAATCAGTGGTAGGGACTTCCTTGGGGTTGTCAAACCAAATGCCCAACCTCTCCCCAAGCTCATAGCCTCCTGTCCAAACACACAGTACACCTCCAAGCCAGTGCCTCACAGTGATACACTCTCTTTAGGTAAAGAAGTATGGCTTGCCACATGTTGCCAGAAATATTAGTCATAGCTTTCTTCACACACTATGTGAAGAAAGAGATGACTATGTGGACCTGGGCTAGAGTCACAAAATCCCTGATATACCTGCAGCTGTGGGAAAACCAGGCACAAATGGGTAGCAAATGGTAGGCCCAAAACCCTAATATTTTTAATTTCCCTACTTAGTGCAGTTTGCATTCTTCAACCCTAATGTCTGCTATAATGTATTTTTTGCAATTAATTGCCCTTCCTTTTCTGACAGTGGCATTGTATTCTGATTTGCACAGGTCCCTTTGTGATCTGTACAAAATGAAATAAATAGAATACTGGAGATAGCCTTGACCCCCAGCATAGGCCCATCAGACCTTGACATGCATGTCAACACTGTGTGGGGAAGGCTCCCCAGCCCACCACAAGGTGTCGTGTGTGGCAGAACACTACTCCATCCTTCCCAGGATGGGACCAGTGCTGCACTCTTCAGCACCTTCCAGCCCTGTCTTTGTCCATTAAGCCAGCTCATGGAGTCTGCACCTGAACTCAGGTCACTTGCATAGAAAGGTAATGAAGCCAACACTTGGCCAATGCATGTTCCTGAAAACAAACTTAACTTCATTATTATTCAAAATTTCAACAGAATCCTTTCATGATCCTTCCTTCTAAACATGACAAGTGTCATTTAATAGCATACTGACAAAATGTAATTTTATGCTAGAAGTGCAAAATCACATGTTGGCCAGAATTTGAAAACAACAGCTGTCAGGCTCATGAGGGGTATGAAAAAATTGTTTGCTAAAATCTGAGGTTGAAAATATTGAAATATTGAAAATTACCAAAGTTATGAGACAAGTGAAAAAATTACAACATAACTTCATAGCACTGTTGTTTTTAATATTTTGACTACAAATTTTAAACATAGTCTTCTTATGACCCACCTCTTGGACCAGTAGGTAAAAATGCTCAAATCCTACTGAGATATACTTTTGTGCCACAGGTGTGAACACACATTTCAGCCAGGATGTGAAAATGACAGCTGTAATGTTCATGCAGTGGTGTGAAAAAATGGCAGTTGAAAGTTTGGGTTCAAAATATTGAAAGTTACTAAAAGGAAGGTTGAAATATTGCATCTTGTGCTCATAACATGGTCATGTTTACATATTTCTTTCCCAAATTTTCAACCACGGCCTTTTGGACCCCCTCATGATCAAGGGCAGTGAAATTATATCAATCTGGCTTTGAAGGTGTTCTCAAGCAGTAACTGCAAAATCAACTTCCTGGCAGATTAATATAACTTCACTGCAAGGGTTCATGAGGTTAGGTCCAAAAAGTCCATTTTGAAAATATCAGCAAAAACTATGTAAAATTACCAAGTTATGAAGAAAAGTTCAAAATACATTGAAATACATTATTCGACTCTTACTGCTTTCCTCAGTTCCCAGTTTGGCATTGAAGAGTAAAGACATATCTCCAGTACAGAGAGGATTACAGCATTGAACCTCAGCTGGCTAAGTATAAGGTAGGGGTGGGTGGGTAAGGGTGCTGAGTGGTGTCAGGATAGGGGTGGGGATGGTGGAAGACAATGAGGGACTGTTTACTTTATTCCAGGATTAAAAAGACAAATACAGCATAAGATGATTTTATTACAGGGACACTAACACTACTTCTGACTCTTAGGAATGGGCTACCCAGTGTAGGGGAGGAAGGTTGCATATGCTGACACCAGAGATTGGGAACCTTGTTGTTGGGAAGCTTAAATTATATTTTTTTTGGGGGCATTAAACAAGGGAATGAGGAATGAACCAGCACCAGGGGTAAGCATCAGACTATATTGTTAAATTTAATAATTAAATTGGCACTGGGGATTGGGTACCCTGGCGATCAGTTGAAATATATAAAGCTGCTTATGTAGCTAATGACAGATACACACACACATACACACACACACACACACACACACACACACACACATATACACACACCACACTCAGTAGGGGCAGGGCTGTTCACTGACTCATTGGCCCATCCCTGCTGAACTAAAACAGCAACAGGGCATATGCAAACAAGGTGCAATCCTTCCAGCTAATAAATGAGATTATACAATGGGTATGAAAATCCTGTAACCTCATTGGTCAAAACACATCACATGACTGTGATAAATCCTCCAGTATACCCACTGTAAAAGTTTTATATCACTATAAAAACAAAAATAAAGTTTAACATTGTATAATAGCAAGCAATATACCACGACAGAGAGTAGGTATATGGGTGGATTTACCACTTCTGGTGTAGATTAAATCACTAAGCTGCACCTACGTAGCAAACCACACACCAGGCGTGGCAAATCCACCAATATACCCACTCTCTCGTCATGGTATATTGCTTAAGTATTCTGTAATCTGACCACATAACTTCATGTGGTTGTAAATATTCAGTTATTTTTAGAATGTTGTTTTTAACTGCATGCTCACAAACAGAATGTTTTTCTTAATTATTTTAAAACTACTTAGGTTTGTGAGATGAAAAACACAAAGGCACACAATTTGGGTCAATCTCTATCAAACCTGCAAGTTTCAGGTTTCAAATCCTCCTACTTTTTGAGTTATAGTTGAGCAAGAAAAGGTCCTAATTTTGGTGATTTTTGCCCTCTATAACTTTGCTCCCAATGAACAAAATGCCACAAAATGTTCAGGATCCAGAGGCCATGGTGCCATCACAGGCATTCCAAATGTCATGTAAATCAGCTGAATGAGGGCAAAGTCAAAGTCATTAGGGTGCAAAAATTGGTGTTTAATATTAAAGTGCTTACTCAGCCCTAATACACAGGCTCTGCTGCACATGTACAGTGGCGTGAAAAAGTATTTCCCCCTTCCTGATTTTCTCTATTATTGCATATTTGTCACACTGGATGTTTTCAGGTCTTTAGAGAAAATGTAATATTAGATAAAGGGAACCTGAGTGAACAAATAACACTTGTTTTTATTTTTTATTTCACCTATTTAATGAAAAAGTTAACCAACACCAACTGGCACTGTGTGAAAAAGTAATTGCCCCCTTACACTTAATAACTGGTTACATACATTTAGCTGCAATGACTGCAACCAAACACTTCCTATAATTCAATATCAGTCTTTCACATCGCTGTGGAGGAATTTTAACTCACTCTTCCTTGCAGAACTGCTTTAATTCAGTAACATTTGGTAGGTTTTCAAGCATGAACTGCTCGTTTCAGGTCCTGCACAGCATCTCTATTGGGTTTAAGTCTGGACTTTGACTAGGCCACTCCAAACTTTACTTTAATTTTACTTCTTTTAGCCATTCTGATGTGGACTTGCTTTGTGTTTTGTATCATTGTCTTGCTGCATAACCAACTCGCTTCAGCTTCAGCTGACGGAAGGATGACCGGACATTCTCCTTAAGAATTTTCTGGTACAGAGCAGAATTCATGGTTCCTTTAATTTTGGCAAGTCATCCAGGTCCTTAGGCAGCAAAGCATCCCCACACCATCACACTACCACCACCATGTTTGACTGTTGGTATGGTGTTCTTACTGTGGAAGTGCTGTGTTTGCTTTTATTGAGACATTATGGGATCCATGTCGTCAAAAGTTCCACTTTGGACTCATCTGTCCATAGAACATTTTCCCAAAAGGCTTGTGGATCATCCAGGTGCTTCTTGGCAAATGAGAGACGAACATTTATGTTCTTCTTGGTTAGCAGTGGTTTCTGCCTTGCTACTCTCACGTGAAGCCAATTGTTGCCCAGTCTCTTTCTGATTGTGAGTCATGAACACTGACCTTAGCTGAGGCAAGAGAAGCCTGCAGTTCTTTGGATGTTGTTTTAGGATCCTTTGAGACTTCCTGGATGATTTTACGCTGTGCCCTTGGAGTAATTTTGGCAGGCCGCCCTCCTGGGAAGATTCACTACTGTTCCAAGTGTTCTCCATTTGGAGATTATGGCTCTCACTGTGGTTCGATGGAGTCCCAGAGCCTTAGAAATAGCTTTGTAACTCTTTCCAGACTGAAAGAGGGCAACAAATTTTTTCTGATCTTTCAGGAACTTCCTTTGATCATGGCATAATGTGCTGGTTGAATCTTTGTGCTGGCAACGTGACTCTGATGGTAAGGGCCAAAATAAGTGAGGTTTATATTGAGCAGGGCTGGCTGTAATCAAGTCTGGCTGTGTTCAATCAGCTGACTCTAATTATCCTTTTAATTGGGTTGATTTAACTAGGGGCAATTACTTTTTCACACAGTGCCAGTTGGTGTTGGTTAACTTTTCATTAAATAAATGAAATAAGTAAAAAAAAAGTGTTATTTGTTCACTCAGGTTCCTTTATCTAATATTATATTTTGTCTAAAGACCTGAAAACATCCAGTGTGACAAATATGCAATAATAGAGAAAATCAGGAAGGGGCAAATACTTTTCACGCCACTGTATAACATAAAATACATGGTTGGATCCTCAGCCCCATTGAAAGGTCATCACATATTTTCCTGTATTATATCATATCCAATTAGAATGTATGATAAAGTCAATTAGTGCATACAAAAAACAGAACAATTAAGCTATATGAACCTGATCAGCTAATTAAGCTGTATTAATGAGTTATTAACCCATTATTAACACTTTGATATCTTACACACTATAAATGCAACATTTAAAGCTCCTTAATAAAACATGAACAAATCCCTTAATAACACATGTAACAGCATATCTAAAACACCCCAAAATTCAACCAACAGAAAACTACCTAGCCTACACTAAAATTCACATAACACCCTCCCTCCACTCATCAAACAAGCAGTTCTCTCACATAGACACTCCATACTGTTACTAACACCATTTATCTCATCCAGCAATGATGCTCACATACCTCTGTGTGTTGCAGACTGAAATACCTCTCCCAAGCAGATTGCATGCCACTCCTAAAAGCATACCACAACACTTCCTACCACATACCATGCTGCTTCAAAATGCACAGCATGTCACTTTCCATCTTACTCTGTAAAGTGAAGACTGCCAGGAGTCATATGTCCCTTGAACGAGGTCCCTACTCTATGGAAACACTACAGAGACAAAAATGGCAGTTCATGAAAACACACCACAGTACAGGAAAACACTAAGTAAAAGAACTGAGGTGTTTATCCTAACACTACGAAAAAATTCACACTACAGGAAAACAATAGCACATACCATTACACAATGGAAATTTTGTACACTAGAAAAAATATAGGACACAGAAAACATTGTCCAACCTAATGCTTTATATAGTTTAAAAGATGGGAAAGTCTGGCATACTCATGAAATAATACCATCTCAGGGTTGAACAAGCTCATATAGGCCACTCACCCTTCTGGCTCATGGCTTTATGGCGTTGTTTGATTGATGAAGAAGCAATGTTACGTGCAGAAATTGGCAAAATAGGTGGGTCGAGAGTCTCTATCTGTCATCAACATCTATGTATCTATGTATGGTATTATTTACTTGTGTACCTCATTTTGCCATGAATGAGGGTGCAGGACAATAACTCATGTTACTGAATATCTTGTCCCTGTACAAATGATCAGTAAGTGAGGTACTCTGAGTAGGCCATATTATATAAGTTATACAATGCATTTTAATATTAACTTTTAAATTATCTTATTTTAAAGAATTGTTTCTGTTCAATATCACTACTCTGTTTTGATTACAGCAGAAGCCATTGTGGCATCATCAGGCATTCTTCAAATTACTTTTCCACTGGCCAAAAGTTATTTTGTGATTTATCTGAAGTGGAGATAAATAACTTACCTTCATTGAGAATTCTTCAGTGTCTAAAACAATTTTTTTCTGTAAGGGTTAATTCTCACTTACATTGTATAACTAGATATAATGTACAGTATATTACAGTGGTATGATTTCATCAGTTCCTGGCATACCATGATACCACCTCCCTCATCCTGACTTGAAGGAATAGTCCCTTGCATCCAGTGGTACCAGCTCCCTAGGTGAAGGGATTCTTAAGATGTGTCAAATGCTCCATATCTAAGTTCATAGTAAGCGTGGATAAATTACATCACCCTTACAATTTATAGAAAGATGTTGAAATATGCCAAATCATAACATGTCAGACCTCCTTTGTGTTATATGCCATGTGCTATACCTGACTTAAAAATATATATATATACACATACAGCATATATATATATATATATATATATATATATATATATATATACATATATATATATATATATATATATATATATATATATATATATATATATATATATATATATATATATATATATATATATACAGGAAAAACAATCAGACCACTTAGAGTGAGGTAGAGAGCACATCAGGTCTATTTGGGCTTCCACTCAAATATTAAGTTGTGGGCATATTGCACTGTTTCCATAACTCAGATCATTCTTATGTAAAGTTTCTGATGTTTGACCAAATGGCATGAGAAAACATGGAGGTAAAGGGTTAACATTCTTCTCCAACATGAATCATGCTGAATTTATTCTTTAGAGCCCTGGACTAACATGTTGATCTTTTAGCAGGAATTTCTTTTAACAGAAAGAAACAGGGTGCTGCTCTTTATAATTCTGTTGCATATATATTGTTTTGATGTTCAAGAATAACATTATAGCTATTATGCATGTTGAAGGGACTATTCTGCTAATATTACTTTTTAAATAAGTCTTTATTCTGCAGCTCAAGTGCTGGAAACTGATTTAACCTTTTACCCATGCAGTGTTCTAATCAGAATAATACTCATTTGCTAATGTTTCTGCAGCTTTGCATAAAATGGCTCTCCAGGCCAAATAACAGTAGCTATAATTGCTCTCACACTAGCTTCTGGGATGGGCATTCATTCTTCATTCTATTACTTGTCTATTTTGTGAGCAATTTGGCTAGTTCTGGCTGTTATCTCTGACACATTTTGGGTATGTATCTTCTTGTTCTGAAGCCACT
Source organism: Neoceratodus forsteri (assembly GCA_016271365.2). NCBI lineage: Eukaryota > Metazoa > Chordata > Ceratodontiformes > Ceratodontidae > Neoceratodus > Neoceratodus forsteri. Next base: position 1,432,520,483 of record CM028131.1, on the reverse strand, counting down.
ATTGTCACTTTTCACTCTTTACTCTTCTTTTTTATTGCATCACAGGTTCAAGTAGGAACAATCAACATTAATTCTGTTTTTAGAAAACATTTGTTAAACATTTTAGGGGCACAATCTTCATGTTGTCATAATTGTATTACACTGTGTTTTATATTATGTACTGTATTTATTTGCAAATGCTGGTTGCACTTGAAAAGGACAATTTTGCTCAATGTGCCTTTCTTGGATAAACAACAATAAATTAAATCAAAATTCTCATGGGAGTTTAAGGGCGACACAGGGAAGGCATTTGTACCAGAACAGCAGAGCCTTAAAAATTTCCTGAAGAACTTGCACTGCACAAAATGTTCTACTATAGATGGGTATTTATGACCAGGGAAGCAATTCAGGGCCCTGTTCTTCAAAACATCTGTCAGCTAGGGCGAAGATGTGTGACAGAGATTGAGCTACTGATCCAGGTAAGAGATATGCCTGTTATTTTTATGAGAATTTAATGCTAGGATAGGTGATTGCCAACTGCTGTCAGATGGAGGGATGAGGTAGGCCCCACCATGTCAATGCCCGACACACCATCTAGTGAGAGTAAGGAGCTGGTTGACAAGAGGCACTAACAGAAGGAGTGCTAGTAAGTCAAGTGTGCCTGAGGAAAGCTTCTATGAGGTGCTGCCTCTACACACCAAATGACCAGAAGTTGCAATATCATGTACTATGTGAGAAATGTGTAAGCCCAAAGTTTAAGGCAAAGACAATGGCCTCATCAACTCCATCATATTTGTCAACCTTGTCAAGGCAATTGACATGGTCTCTCACCCTATCCTTCTATCTGAACTCTCTTCAGATGGGCTCTCTTCTCAGCTGTGGACTGGTTCAGTTCCTACCTTGTTGGCAGAACCCAATCAGTTAGGATATCTGACTGCTCCCCCATCCAGACAGGAGTCACACAGGGTTCCATTCTGGGCCCCTACTCTTTCCATCTTTCTAAATGAACTCCCCACTGTCTGCTCCTCTTCCAACATCCACATGTATGCAGATGACACTGTTCTGTTTACATCTGGCCCATCCCTCTAGTGTCACTACCAGCCTGCAACTGGACTTGACAATGTCCAGCACTGGCTAGTCTCTCATCAGTCATTCCTTAATGCAAAAAGACTATCTCCATGACCTTTGGCACTAGTCAGAGACTGTCTCATTTCTCCTTCCTGCCATCATTCCACACCCTTGATGGGACAAAACAGAATGATACTCCCACTCAAGTATCTTGGTGTCTGGCTTGACAGGCATCTTGACTTTTCAGTACATATGGTTGCAATTTCCAAAAACTCCACCCAAGCTTGGTGCACTCTACTGTAACACAGCTGCATCCCACTGCCTGCACAATGCACAGTTGCACAGAAAATTATCCTCCCAGTTTTTGAATACAGAGATGTAGTCTTCAGTGCTGCTCCCAAAACCTCCTTGCCAGACTGGACCCCTCTACAACTCCTTCTGCTGTTTTGCACTTGATGCTCTCTCTCTCACATCACTGCAGCCTCTATAACTCTTTCTCCTTGTTCTCTTTTGAGGATAGGAGATGCTCCCACTTTACAGTATCTCCTTCCAGCAAAATTCTGGTTTGGTTCACTCCCTTCCAACCTCTCCTCCTCCTTCTCTCCCCTACCCCCTACCCACTCCTTTGAAATTATCATCCCACTCCCTGACTATTCCCAGAAGATCCACCACTAAATACCAATCTGCATTCTCCCACTGCCTACCCAAATTGTTCAACTCCATCCCCTGCCTCTTGGTCAAGCCCCTCCCCAGCTGCTCTTTCTTATCTCCTTGAAAACTCCCACCTGCATCTGCTCTTGCACCTAATGCTTTTATCCTACTTGCTTCTCACAACTCCCTCCCTTATCCCACCTCCCCCAGTATAATATATACCTTATCTCCTGCCATCTGTAATGGTGGCCTTACATAGTTAGTTACTTCTCCAGCTAAACTAACCCTACAATGTAATTTATGATTGTCACACCATACCTCTGTATATTTTCAGCCATCACTGTTCTGTTTCTCAACCTGCCGATCACTGTACAGTAATATGAATTCCAACATATATATGTATATATTTAACACCTAAATTGGCCAATGTAGCTACTGTCATCACCTCCCAAAATTTGGAATCCCTCCCCTCCAAATCTGGCACTCATCCTCCTCCTCCTACTCCATCAGCTCTGCCCTCAATAATTACCTTGCACCAAGCTGCTCCTGCTCTGTCCTTCCCTAATTCCCTCCTCTAAGCCATGGAAAAACCCCTACCACCCCTACCCTCACCTTCATGTTTCCCTGCTTTTTTTTAAATCCCTAGCTCTTTCTCCTTTCCCTAATTGCACCTCCTTAATGTCCTCCCTTGATCTGTCACAGAATCCTGGAAGCTCTCCATGGGTTCCTCTCCTTACCCTCCAAGGGGCTTGTATCGCTCAGCTATTCCTTCCTCCATCATCTTCTAGGGGTCTCTCTGAGACACCACCTTAACCCTTCTCTGGTTCCCCAGTCCTGTTGCAGGGTTCCTAGCATCCTGCAGGAGTCTCCAGGGCATGACTCTTCTCCCTCCCCACCTCACCCCTCTGTCCCCTTTCCCTTTTCTTTCATGTAAGCACTTGTTTACTTATTAACCTGGCACTCATTTTTGTTCACTCTTTCTACATGTTATGCACAACACTGTTGTAACACTGTAACACCTGCCTTACAACTGTATATTAATGTTGATCTTGTGACTTGAATGTTGAGTGTCTAGTCCAGTTGTATTCCTTCCTCTCACGTCACACTGGGAGAAAGTGACTTGTTCCTCAGAGTGCCTTCCTGGTGAAACATTTCAATAAATAAATTTAAGTATTGATTGCTGTACTGTATAATGTTTTCCTTTATTTATATGTATTACTTGTATGTTTATTTATTGCTGTATCTCCTTCTCTTTCCCCAAGGTTGCACCTGGAAATGAGCTCATGTGCCTTCCTGGTGAAACATTTTTAAATAAATAAATAAAAGTTCTACAGGGAGGTAGAAAACAAAGTCTGAAAATGATACATGGCAGATGTGAATGATTTGAGATTCATACTGAACCCTCTGCTAGTGGCATGACAGAGAGCCTGAAGCATCCAGATGCTTGCAGTCATTTATATCAGCACTGTGGGTGAGTCAGGTGAATTTTCAGTTGAAGTTTGTGAGTATGGGAAATTAAAGAAGAAACCCTATCCTGCATAGTACTGACCATCACAAATTAAATGAGGAGACAGACAGGTTGGACCTACTAACTTATTGTCAGTAAGACTGTGAGAAATAATCATTTGCAATGGACAGTGTTACAACCTTAGACATTTGCCTGGGGGCACCAAAACTGACTTTGATAAATATTATATGCTGTGAATAGAACACGCTGTTGGGCAAGAAGAAAATAGTTTAACATTTACATAGATACATAGATACATAGACAGTGTCGGCAGATAAGGGCCTATGGCCACCTAGTCTGCCCATTTGAGCTTGTAAGTTCAGTTTGTTTTCCTACAAGTCTATTTCCCTTACCCCTGACCTCTAGAATTCCTTTATGTCTATCCCATGCATTCTTAAATCCGTGATTGTTTCAGCTCCCACCACTTCCTCTGGCAGGGTGTTCCACTTGTCCACCACCCGTTCTGTGAAGAAATTCTTTCTCATGTTTCCTCTGAATGGTCCTCCCTCCAACTTCATCCCATGCCTCTAGTTCTGAAACATCTTTTTCGCTTAAAAATAGTGTTTTCCTGCACCCTGTTCCTCCTGTAAGATACTTGTATGTCTCTATCATATCCCCTCTCCTCCTCTCCTCCAGGGAGTACATGTTCAGTTCCTTCAACCTGTCTTCATAGGACTTGTGATGCAACCCATGCACAATCTTTGTTGCCCTCCTCTGAACCTTCTCTACCCTGTCTGTGTCCTTACGTTAGGTATGGTCTCCAGAACTGTACACTGTACTCCAGGTGGGGCCCCTCACTAGTGTCTTGTGGCGGAATTATGACCTCCTTTTCCTGCTGGTGATGCCTCTGCCTACCATCCCAGCATCCTATTTGCTTTACCTGATGCCTTGTCACACTGTTTCTCACTTTGAGGTCATCAGAGATGACAACCCCAAGATCCCTTTCCTGCTTGGTGCATGCTATATCCTCACCCCCAACTGATATATTGTGCCAGGGGTTTTGTGCCCCATATGCATTATCTTGCACTTCTTTGCATTGAATTTCAACTGCCAAACCCTTGACCATTCTTCAAGTTTCTGCAGGTCCCTTCTCATTCTGTCTACACCTCTGGTGTGTCTACTCTGTTACAGAGCTTTGTGTCATCAGTGAACAGTGAAATTCTGCCTTCTAGATCCTGTGCAATGTCACTGATGAAGATGTTGAATAGGACCGGTCCCAGCACTGATCCCTGTGGTACCCACTGGTCACTCTTCCCTCTGTGGAGTGACGGCCATTTACCACCACCCTCTGTGTCCTGCCACCTGGCCAGTTACCTACCTACCACACTACTGTCCTGCCCACACCCATATTCCCCAGTTTGTGTAATAGTCTTCTATGTGGCACAGTGTCAAAGGCCTTGCTGAAGTCCAGATAGCCATGTCCACTGCCCTCCCTGATCCACCTCCCTAGTCACCCAGTCAAAATTCAATGAGGTTGGTCTGACATGACCTCCCCTGGTGAAACCATGCTGCCTGGTCCTGTAGTCCATTGACAACCAGATGTTCCACCAATCTCTCCTTCAGTAGTGCTTCCATGATCTTTCCCACTACCGAGGTGAGGCTGACTGGTCTGTAGTTCCCTGCTTCCTCTTTGTTCCCACTTTTGTATAAGGGACTACATCTGCTGTCCTCCAGTCTTTGGGTACCTCCTGTTTCCAGTGATTGGCTGAACAGAATAGCCAGAGGTTCAGCCACCACCTCTCTTAGTTCTTTAAGGACCCTGGGGTGCACCCCATCTGGCCCCATTGGCTTATCAGCTCTTGTGCTTCTAGTTCCTTCAGGACCCTTTCGTGTAAAGGGACTTGTGTCCATTTCTGCACCATTCTCACCCCTTGTACTCCCTTCAGACCATTACCCCCCTCTTCCTTAGTAAAGACTGAGCAGAAATACCTGTTCAATATGTCAGCTTTACTGTTGTCATCCTCCACGGCTCCCATCCTCCCCTTCAGTCTCACTATCCCTCCTTTGTCCTTCTTTTTTCACTTATGTACCTGTAAAAGGTTTTGTCCCCTTTAACCACTGATTTTGCAATGTGTTCTTCTGTCTGAGCTTTGGCTTCCTTACTGACTTCCTGCCTCCTTTGTTTCTCCTGGTACTTTCCCTATCCCCTTCTGCCTGTGTCTTTTTGTATTGCCTGAATGCAATCTTTTGGCTTTCACTTTCTTTGCTACCTCTTTGAAAACCATAATGGTCTCTCTTTCTTTTCCTCTTGCTAACCTGCTTAATGCATAATTCTGTTGTTCTTATAATCCCCATTTTAAATACTGCCCACTGTTCCTCAATCCATTCCTGTCCCATTCCCCTTAATGCCTCTTTCAAGCATCTCCCCATTTTCCCAAAGTCTGCCCCTAAAATCCAGGATCGTGTTTTTGTGTGGTTTGGTTCTGCTGTTTCTGTGATTTCAAACCACAATGACTGGTGGTCACTGTTACCCAGGTGCTCCCCACTGTAATCCCCATCACACTGTCCCTGTTTGGAGCACAAGGTCCAGTATTGCCTTCTGCCGAGTTGGTTCCATGACCAGTTGCTTGAGGAAGGCACCCTGAAGGAGTCCAGGATAAATCTGCTCCTAGTTGATGCTGCTGCTGGGATGCTCCAGTCCACGTCTGGTATTTGAAGTCTCCAACCAGTACTACCTCCTCTTGTCTGCCATCCTTTGGATGGCTAGCATCAGCTCCCTATCTGTTTCTTCCTCCTGGGCTGGTGGTCTATAGACCACACCTGTGCGGATGGTCTGGCCCCATTTTCCTTTCCAGCTTAACCCACAGTATCTCTCCCCATTTTGTTCCTCCTGGATCTGTGTGGCCCTTATGTCATTTTTCACATACAGTGCCACTCTCCTCCCTTCCTGCCTGCTCTGTCTCTTCTGAATATGTTGTAGCCAGGTATGGCCATCTCCCAGTCATGGTTATCATTACACCAGGTTTCAGTGATGGCCACAATGTCCAGGTGTCTGACTGTACCATGACAGCCTCCAGATCTTCCATCTTGTTGCTAAGGCTCCTGGCATTTGCACACATGGCTTTCCATGATTTGACCTCCTAGACTGCTTCACTGTTCTACTCCAGCCCCTTCCTTGGTTGTCATTTATCCCTGGTTCTCCTTGCTGTCTGCCCTTCTGCTGAATTTTGCCTCTTTTCTGCTTATCCACCTTTGGACACTAATCTCCATCTCTTGCACACTGCTTTGCATAGACAGCCATCCTCTGGTTCACTGGTTCCATTACTAGCTGTGGGGGGTGAGCAAGTAAGTACCGTCCTTGCTGGCCTGCCACCCCCTTTGTAAGGTTTTTCTGGGGCAGTATTTTCTTTGCAGGAACTATATATACTGCATACTGCATTATATTTCAATTAGTGTGACAGCAAATCACACTGGCAGAATGTTATTGATCACTTTAGCAAAGTGATAAAGGATTGGCAGGCATATGTGTTTTTCTTTGTGTTTTACTGATGCAGTCCACATGGATACTGCTGAGAGAGTATTCTGACAAGGAGGCACCAGGATTGATTAGGTTAAGTGCTTCCCAACAAAGGGCCAAGTAAAAATGTGTTTCTTTTTCTCTCAGAAAGAGAATTTAATCCAGCCCAGCAATGCCATGGTAGTGCTACCACCTGTGAGACTGATGACCTGAGTTTGGAGGTGAACTCAGGAGCTGAAGGGCCAGTTGGGGAGTAAGATCAAGCATCCAAGGGACTGCTTTCCTCCTACAGTGGTGTGTTTAAGACAGAGCCCAACACTTGTCTGACACTTGGTGGAGACCAGGGTTGGGCATGCTGAGCCATCAATATGCATGTGAGGTGTAGTGGCTGTCAACACAGGTGATGTGGAAATGTGCATCATGATGCATCATGATGGCATTGCAGGTCTGCACCTATTTAGGGGCTGAAAATGGAGGGAAAGTGGCACTGATGGGTAGGATGATATCAGTCTCCAGTAGGCCCTGCACCCGGCATCAGTCTGCATCAGATGTTAGTCCACGCTAACCAGATCCTGATTCTGGTGGGGTTTGGGGACTCCACTGACCCTGCTGGGGAGTAAGCCATGGTGAACAAGTCAGAAAATGCAAATCCTGGAGGACACTGGGGTGAGGATAGCGGCCAGTTGGTGTACAGAGATAAATTAACCAAACATAAAATGAGAGTTTAGCTTGTGTGGGGACAGAGATGTGCCAACGTTTATTTTACAGGTGAAATTATACAAAATTGGCAATTTTGCCATGTGAAACACTTATGAATCATAGCATTATGCAAATTTTCAAGGGTGCAAAATTGTGAGAAGTGCCTCCCAAATGCGATATTCCACCCAGAATGGCAGAATTTTGCCCACAAATGGAATTACACCATTTTCCTGGTGGCCTAGTGAACCCCCATCCCCAGTTGATCCCTTTCCCAATCCCCAGACCTACCCAGTATTTTTTAAATAATTTCCCTTGTGGTCTAGTGAACACCACCCCCACTATCCCAATCGATCCCCACCCCAGTATGCTTTTTTAGCATATTTCCTGGTGGTGTAGTGGCCCCCACCCCAACTCAGCAAGCACTGTCCCACCCACTCCTCCCTATTCTGAACCAAAGCAAAGAATTAACTTGACCAAAGTGAGCTTCACACATGAGGGGTTACAACGATTGAGACACCCAACCCTCTGCTGCAGGGGATCAGGTAAAATCTGCAGTGTGTACTTTCATCTGATCGCACCTTACACAACAAATCTGAGCAGATCAAGGAAAGCTCTGTGGGAGTTCAGGGAGATGTGGTGACCACATCATCAAGTATAACCTTGTGGAGAATTTAGGATGGTGCCCGGACAACAGCACCATTCTTCAGCTCACCAAGACAGCCACTCTACACATATTGTGGACCAGTTCATGACTGAAGGATGAGGAGCTCTAAATGAAGTGCTGGGTTGTTGGGATCATGTGGACAGGTCTAGGGAGGAAGGGACCAGCTCATGGATGGGCTCAAATGATTGAAAGTCTTCACAGTCATGGTGAATGGGGACCCGCTACTCACAACCAAAGCAGCATCGAGCCTATGGTGGAGCAGTTTTTAATATTATATCCTGGTGGTCTAGTGACCGACCTCCAACCAGTAAGTACTGTCCCACCCATACCAAAACAGAGCTGGCCACCAGCTCAGCCGTCCTGCTCTCTCCATGGCTGGCAGCCTGCTCAGATGTGAAGAAATGACTGAATGAATGAATGAGCACATGTGTATGCACTCATTCATTCATTCATTCACATCTGAGCAGGCTGCTGGCCTAGAAGAGAGAGTGAGGGCTGAGCCAGTGGCCTGCTCTTTTTCCAGATTGGGAGGAGCGAGGTGGGACAGTACTTGTTGGGTTGGTGGGGTGGGTGGGCCACTAGACAACCAGGGAATAATATTAAAAATAAACTATGGGTGGACGGGTGCTGGGGTCGGGAGAGGACTGCTAGCCACCAGTGTTAATTTATTTCTTTTTTATACCAGTCCACAGAAAAACTTGTTGCCATATTTTTTATATGAATAAATGAATGAGCACATGCACAGCACAGCTGGTGCTCATTCATTTATATGTCAGGGGCTGCCAGCCATGGAGGACAGCAGAGGGCTGTGCTGTCAGCCAGCTCTGTTTCAGGATGGGGGATGGAGCAGGTGGAACAGCTGCCAGGGTGGGGAGCCACTAGACCAGCAGGAAATATGTTAAAAAGCATGCTGGAGTGGGGGATCAATGGAGAGAGACCATAGATGAAACTGACATGCCCGGTGAAAATCTTGTGAAATGTGCGAATTTTGCAACATTGTTTGCAGGGCAAAATATGTCAGTTTTGTACAACACTATGTGGGAGAGCAGGGATGTCCTGTAGAGCACAACATAATGTATTATTTTATTGTTTCAGACAATGTCTGTAGAAATGTGATGAAATATTTCTCATTAGAGTGTGAGCCATGAAAATGTAGAAAATATGTCTGCAGTAATATGGAACAAAATAAATGCTGTGCAAATGTACTATATGCCTACCTGTACTGTAGCTAATTTATTCCAGCAAAGATAGGAGAATGCTGGTGCCAGCCGGGCACTCCTCTGTAGACTTTTGTAAGGCACCTGAAGAGGCAAAGCACCCCTCACTTGCAGCAGCTATATGGATCCAGTGTGTGCAACAACAAACTCAATGTCAAGTTGTCTGATAGCCTCCAAGGACAGACACCATTACAGCAGTAATGACTACTGAAGAGTTAGAGTCTGAAGGCCATTTACAGTAGATGGAAATTAATTTTGGTAGGAATATAAGGCAAACATTAGGAGGGTATGAATACTCAAGGAAATTCCTGCAACCTTGTGATACAAAGATGTGTGATTGTGGTCCTATTCCTGAGAGGCTGCCAACTGTGCTAAAGTTTGAGAGAGACCTGCAAGAGAGATTGAGTTGTGACCCAGGTAGGATATATAAACAAAATCCAACTGTGACAGCCCTTGAAAATAACAATAAAAAGGGGAAGTCCGTTGTGATAAGACCCTATGTATAGTCCCAACAATTTTCAGCAAATAGACTAACTCATGAAGTTAATATGTTTCCAACAGTTTACTCTTTTACGTACCAAACAGTGACCTGTGACTATAATGTCACTGTTTTAGACATAAACTCTACCTTAGGACTGGCACAAGAATAAAATATGCCCTATTCATCAATTTTTATATAATTGTAATGAGGACTAAATTCATTTAAATCATTGTAATATAAGTATAAATTAATTACTTTTAGCAAGGAATACAGAGCTGATTGATATGAAGCACCCAGAATCAGAATGACTGTCAGCCAGGAGTGCCTGTGTGAATGTCCCAACGACAGTGCTACCTACTGCACACCAACTAAACAGACGCTGCTGTGTCATGTAGCATGTGTGAAATGTGTGAACCCAAAGCTCACAGATATGCTAGTGACCTGGTAAATTCAGAAGACAGTAGGAACAGCTCTGTTCCAAGTATAACCTCACCACTGCTGGTTTGCAAGGAATAAGAGAGGTCATATAGATCTTAAAGGTTTGACTAATGTCTTGGGTCAGAACTGTACCTTCATAGAGTGCTAACCAAAGATGGTATTCCCATGTGTGTGAAACTGTAAATAGTTCAGTAAAGATGGCAATAATTAAACACTATGCAGTGTGACTTTATTACTGTTTTAACAGAAAGCATGAAGGCAGAGTACATTTGATAGTGAGAGAGAAATATGTTGTCTTCCAATACTGGGATATCCTGTGCTGAGCAGTGTCTCCTTACCCCACGCAGAGATGGTATCCCTTGGCTATTCCTGGCCCCACTGATTTCATAAGAGAGTTATCAAGCAGTGTCATCCCTAAGCTGAGAGGAAAGTGGGTCAGCAGCAGTTGAATGGGACACAGGACTGCACAACATCTGGTCCAGGGGTTGCACTTGCAATCGTGAGTTATCTAATTCAGATGGCAACCAGACAAGGAGGTGACAAGAGGGTTATTGCCACCTATCATCTATGGGGGTTGACAGTTGATGAGCAATTTTGTGGCACTGAGAACAGGATATGGTGGCATCATTTGGTGGTGGGCAGTGGTATCCCATGATAAGAGCATCTGCTATTGAGCGCTTACAAAAATGGCGACTCAATAGAGGCACCTGCTCACATGGCTACTGGACAGGGAGGTGAATATGGTTATAGCGATATCCTGTTGCTATATGTACTGTATATTAGTGTGCGGGAAGCGAGCATGCCATGCATTGGGCAGAAAGGGAGGGGTTTATGAGGTGTAGTGTGGTGGTAGGTTGCCAAGCTGTCCATGGGGAATGGCATGTTCATTGCAGGATAGGGTTGGAAGGATGTTGGGTTCGATGCTGAGCACGTCGGTATTTTTGCGCCAGTCCATGGTATTTTTTGTTTTCATTCCCCGACATGCACCCCTGGAGTTGAGTATCCTTCAGTAGGTGGGGTGTGGGAGGTGGGTGTGGAGGGCACAGCTCCTGCAAAACAAAACAAAAAATATATGTTTTTGGACACCCTCTTTCGCTGACGGCGAGTGCACTTAGGTGAAATTGATTTTCGCTGATGTGCATTCACCCTAACGGCGATCGCCTTTCCATGATTGCTGTTACAGTCCCCACCACTATAGCGCCCATGCTTTATGTGGGCAATCGCTTATAGCTGGAAAATTCCTGTTTCCACTTACCACTACATTGACTGCAATGTAAAAATCGCTGGTTATAGTGATCTAGTTCGGGCAGATTAGCTGCTAAAATTCAACATGCTGAAGTGTGAGAATTAACTTTCTAACAGCTAATCTGCCCAAAATAGAAGGCTGACATAGAGCACTAACTAACTGCTAATTGGTCCCAGCTTAATGTAGCAGCAGTGAACGGACTAGAGATCTATTCAAAAGAAGGAAAAAGGATCTGATTCTGTTAGTTTGCTGCCCTTTATCCATGGCAGTTATGGAAGATAACTGTCTTACCCTTGTGATAGTGAAGGAAAAAAGGGATCTGATTAAAGAGGCCCCTCCCCCATGTGCTATGTTGTTATGTTGTGGCAGTTATGGGAAGAGGCGATCCATCCTGTGAGCGCTGCTGTGATTTCCTCTGTGGCGCTTATGTAAGCGGTAGTGGCGGGAGCACAGGAACATCTCAGACAGGAATGGAGTTAGTGGTTATGAGGAAGGTGAGCGCAGTAAACTAACAGAACATGTGATTTCCTCTGTAAGATCTCAGACAGTGGGTGTAAAAATAATCATTTTTGGTTACAGCGACCAGTCCTTATAATGGGCAGAATCTGCTTACACAGATGTGCCCGTTATAAGCGGCTTTGACTGTATCACATAGAACTGTGATCAGTGTAGCTTCCACTTGGGATTGTCCTCAGCTAGTCACATTTGTTGAGAGGCTTTGGGGTCAGCACTCCAGATGGCCATTAGGGATGGCTTCCAGTGGGTGTATTGTACTTTCTTAAAATATTTTACAAATCGTCCAACATGGGTGTGGGAGCCTAGTGTTACAAATATGGTCTGTGGCAGCAGCCACTGTGAATGGGTTTTCAGTGGCTGCACTTTTTATAAGTTTTTATGAATTGTCTAAAAGAGAAGTTAGTCCCTGGTGTTGTCGGACTGGGGCTTCAGATGTCAGGGCACCAGCAAGCCTCTGGTTGGGCTTTCAGTGGCCATATAATTTTATTAAATGTAAAACAAATGTCCTAAAGCAGGGTGAGCTCCGTGTACGAAAACTGAGGTGGTGGTGGATACCAGTGGCAACCATAAAGTAAGTTTACATTGACTGCCTTATTGATTAATTTAAAACCCATTTTGGCACTAGGGTGGGTTCACAATTTTGGAGAGTTCAGGGAAGCAGTGGCCACCAGTATTAGGCTCCTCTCTGGCTGAACCAGTTTTTCCATCACAAAACTGGGAACTGAAATGCAGTCACAAATGTGCAAACACATTTTGCCCTACTGGTTTTAACATGTGACCACAGCTTTCAAGTGGCATGAGGAATGCAACTATAGTTCATGTGATCTGCTGGTTTTACTATTACAAAGATCAAGCACATGAGCACTTTGATTCATCAGAAGGTGGCAAGCCGTGGAGGAGGACAGTTTGTGCTGGCTGTCTTCCAACTTTAGAATTGGGTGCAAGGGGAGGAGGGTAGTAACAGGGGCTGCCAGGGTGAGGATGGGGAAATGAGGCAATTATTCTTTTAGGTGCAAATAAGCACTTCACATTTATAAAGATGGTGACTGGCTGGAGGACAGCAGGTTGTGCTGGTTGCCCATCATAGGATTAACTATAATTTAATTTATAAGTGCACAACAAATAATGGGTGCTGGTGGAGGGTGGAAGGTGGGATTGGGCTGCTGATATGGATTGGGGGAGGGGGCTATGATTTACTGTGTCAGGGTTGGAGGAGAAGAAGTTTGTTTTTTATTTCAGTTTGTGGCTGAATACTTTCCTAGATATGAATAGTATGTTCTTGGGAAGCGCCTGGGATATTCAGGAGCCCTACTGTTTGTGTTATTCAGGAAATACCATTCAGCCCCTTGCAGCCATAACAAACACATGCTCAGTCTGGGACAAGACTGTGACCAAGTAGCAGCAGCTAGTGTTTTCTTCTCTGAATGCCCTAGCAAATCTTTGCTTAAAATCCACAAAAGGTGCATCATAGAAAAAGTAAAGTTGTCATCTAAATCTGCATATAACAAGGAGCCTATGCATTAACAAAATCCTGGCCTACACACCTCGCATTACTTGTGTGTGCATCTGCTCCACATTCCTGCAAGGGATGTGTGTGTGGGATCCCATGCAACTACATGGTTGACTGGGGCAGGGAGTGAGCATGCCAGGGGGTCTGGCACAGCACAGCATACATGGTCCCAGTTGCACTCCACCAGGCCAGTGTCATGGGGTGCTTAGTGCTATGTCAGCCAGATAGTTGCCATAACAGCTCCTCAACCCCCAACCAGTCATCACAGGAACATTGGTGTCCCACAGTCAAAGACCCCAGCCCCTGCAATGCCTTGAGGACTAGGGGGTAGTGACAGGCTGTGGGTGCCACCTTCAAAAATCATACACTTTATTGCATGTTGTTAGGGACATGGTAGCCTGTGCATTGGTCACCATGTTCCATAATTCTAGCTCCTCTCAAGTGGGAGATCCCCTATAGGGCCTGGTCAGGTCTTCTGATTCAAAGCCCTCAGTCAAGTCCATGTTTGATCCCCAGCAGGACATACTTGGGGCACCCAGGCCCACTAGGGGTATATGCATACCACTCTCGTGTTCCACGGGGCCAGTTGTGAGGAACACTTGCAAGGCCCAGTATGAACCCCCACCAGTGTGTACAGGTCCAATTAGTGGATGCAGCATAAGGAGAGTACTTTCAGGTCAGCTAGAAGTGATTTTTATGCTAATTAAACTTTTGGGTTCCAGCAAATACTGGTCCAGAAGAGCAACTTCAGATATAGCCATCCCACCCCATACAAGTTCAGCATCATTGACCATTAAGAACCCTATTACCCACCTTAAAGCAAAGGACCACTCCTAAGGTTTCAAAAATATTCAGTGGTTAAACTAACTATGGTGATCAAACATTTGAAGATTTTGCAGAAACAATGCAAAATTAGTTCTCTTGCTGAAGTGATTGATTGCTGTTGAAACTGATCTATCCACAAGTAAGGTGCAGATTTAGAAAGTTATTACTGAGTTTCATTATAAAAATAACTAGCACTACATTGACCATCATGAATACAAAGATTGCACAACCATACATTTTAAATTGTAACGTATGGAGGACAAACTGTGTATAAAATGTGCATGTTGTAGGTTTGCCTACTCTGCTGGACAGTAACTTTGAAAATAAGATATCTTTTAACAGATGCAATGAAAACATTTTCTCCATTCCTGTTGAAGACGTGCAATTTATTATAAAAGCATACAGGATGCCACTGAAAGCCCCAGGACAAGAAAAATCAATTACATAGGAATCACAAGTAAGCAGCCCTAGATCTGAATTTCAGTGACAGACACAGTCCTTTAATTCAAAGACTATTTTCTGTGTCCTGGCTTTCGGTGAGATAGAGAAGCATTACTAAAATATTATGAATGAGGGAGGCTATTCTGTACAATGGGTGTACCAAACAAATTTGATAACTTTGATCGTGAGGATGAGGTTTTTTTGTGGCTCAGTATAGATGTAGTGTCTTTATATACTTCCATGCAGCATGATAAAGGCACTTTGTCTTGTGAGCACTCTCCCACCAGAGCCCATTAAAGGATAGTTTCCTATAGATTCTGTACTGGAAGGAACTGATTTCATCCTCACACATAATTACTTCAAGTTTTATGAGAATGTCTTTCTTTAAAATGTGGGACAACCGTGGCTGCAGCAATGACGATTGTTTGCTAACCTCTTTTGGGTAACTCAGAGAATTCCTAGTCCTTGAGCCAGCATCATATTCTGACATTCACTGCATCAGTTGCAGGTATTGTTACACTGACAACGTGGTATGTTTCTGGATTGTTAGTAGCGCTAACACTGTAAAGCTCATGCTCTGCTAAACATTAACAAATTTAATGTCAGGTTTACCAGCAGCTTCCATAAAACTGATATTAACATCTTAGATATCACTTTCACTGTTGGGAGTGATAGAAAGTACCACCAGGGTGCCAACAGTTATCGCAATCAACAGCCTTTTCAGGGCTGACAGTGCACACCCAAGACCCTGATAAATTCAGTTCAGTTTGGACACTTTTGTACATCGGGTGTATCTGTTCTTTGAAAAGTGATTTTTGAGACCTAGACAGCAGAATTTAAGTGCAGATTTCTAGAGAGAAGATGCAAACCTGAGAGAGTCAGCAAAGTTTCCTGCAAAGCAAGGGACAGGGCAACTCTATTAACACTCAAATGTAAAGCTTCTTCAAACACAGACTCAGTACATTTTGTCACTGAGTACAATTCCATCTCGAGAAAGGCTGGAGGACTGGTAAAAAATACTGGCCAATTTTTCAGTGACCCAGTACTGGCAGAATGCCTGAAAAACATTCCTCACATTGCATTCAGCAGAGCCATGAACTGTTAGGATACTGTCTGAAAGACATTCCTCATATTGCATTCAGCAGAGCCATGAACCTTTAGGATAAACAGGTACCAAGAAAAATCTGAATATATAGAAACTGGCTCCCAATCAGACCTAAGGAAAAACACTGTTGTAGTCACTGCAATATCTGTCAGTTCTGCCACCAGTCCAATAGTATGCAGGTTGAATGAAACCAATGGTGCATCAAGATCAGAGAATTCATTATGTGTAACATCAACATTATGACTTATGCACTGTGGTGTAGCTACCCTAAACTTTATATAGAAAGGAAAATCAGACCCTTTAGATAGTGCATACAGGAACCTGTGCATAGCATTAGATATTCCAAGGATGACTCACCAGTGGGCACTCACTTTGATGAATATCACAACAACCCTACATACAATGAAATTCTTTGGTATTAAACTAGTCAGACATAATAGGAGGAATGGAGACAAACTCTGAAGGCTGGCACAGAGAGAAAGTTTTGGATTTTTCCCATGACATCGTTCAAACCATTTGGTCTGAACTTTAATTGGGATCTTAAACCATTTTATAGGTTATTCATACTAGGACAAATTACGTTTTCTGTTGAGTGTGTACCTTTGTTTTCCATTAGTTTGTATTTTAATCTTTGATTGCACTCTCTTCATTTTTCTTTCTTCATCTTTTCTATTCTTCTCTGTACCTCCCCTCCTCTACTTGCCACTCCTTGTTCCTATTCTCTGTCACATACCCTTGTAACACCTACACACACCTTCTATCCATTTACCTCTCTAACATGTTGATTGGATGCAGTTAAGCAGGCAGATCCCCATTGGTCCATTTGGGGTTCTCTGACATTGCAGTTTCATCTGCCACTCCAACCACCTCTTTCATCAGGTTTGACATGCCACTGTGATGAGCAGTAATCCATGTTTTACATACTAACATACTACTTGCCAGCAGATTAGGCCTTACGGTCTATCAAGTCTGCTTGAACCTCAGATCCCTAGTTGGGTGCCAAGGCCCTCCCCTTGTGTTTCAGAAACCCTATCATCCATCACCACCACCCCCGGACAGGCTATCATCTGATACATCCACTTTCTTGTGTCTGTCCCACCTTATCTTGAAGCCCTCCACTGTGGATCTCTGAACCAGCTCACCAGGCAGTGCATTCAAGGGTCCACCACCCTCTCAGTGAAAACCTCCTCCTTTCTTTCCCCTCACCCTTCCACCTTCCAACTTCAAACCATGCCTCTGGTGATACCTCCTGCTTTAGTCTAAAGATCCCCATGTTTACTCCTATTTATTCCCTGAGGTACTTGAAGACCTCAATCATGTCCCCCTTTCTCCCTCTCCTCCAATGAAAACAGGCAGAGCTCCTCAAGTCTGTCCTCATACATCAAATCCCCTAGCCCTCGTATCATCTTAGTTGCCCTCCTCTGTACCCTCTCCAGGAGCTGTATGTCCCTCTTCAAGTGAGGTCTCCAGTATTGTATACAGTACTCAAGGTGTGGTCTAACCAGTCCATTGTACAGCAGCAGAATCACTTCCTTGCTCCTAGAGGTGATCCCCTTTACGATGCATCCCAACATCCTGTTTGCCTTGCTAGCCTCCTGCACTGCTCAGAGTTATTCATACATGCATCCACCATGACCCCTAGGTCTTTTCCTCTATTGAGGCCTCTAGCACCTCCCTCCCAGGGTGTACCTGTGTTTAGGGTTTCCTCAACAAGATGTAACACCTTGCACTTGGTGATATTGAAATTTAATTTACATGTGTGAGCCCAGCTTTCCAGGGTGTCCAGGTCACCTTCCAGGGCCAACCTCCCTCTTCTCCTCAACTCCTGCTCCCATCTTGGAGTCATCAGCAAGAGACTCATTTCACACTCTATACCCTCCTGATGTCCGATATGTATGCATTAAACAGGATTGGACCCAGGACCGAGCCCCTGGTACCCCCACTGCCAACCTCTCTAGGGTTCGAGAGCTCCCCACAGACCACTACTCTCTGGGCGCCCAGCTAGCCAATTTTCAATCCAGCTGACCATCAAAGGGCCTACTCCCAACCCCATCAGTTTCTCCACCAGACCATTGTGGGGAACAGAGTCAAATGCATTGCTGAAGTCCAAGAATAATACATCCACAGGCTTTCCCGTCCAGTTCTGATGTTACCCATTCATAGAACTCCACAAGATTGGTTTGACATGATCTACCTGGCACAAACCCATGTTGCCGATTATCCAGACCTCCCACCTCCTCAAAGTACACCCCAATCATTCCTTTAGTATAGTCTCCATTAATTTTCCCACCACCGAGGTCAAACTGATGGGTCTATAGTTACCTGGTACTTCCTTGACACCCCTTTATGGATTGGCACCACATGTGCCTCTGCCAATCCTTAGGTACCTCCTGTATCAAGTGACCTGTTGAAGAGCTCCGCCAGCTGTGCAGCCAATATGTCTGCCAATTCCATAGTACTCGGATGAATGCCATCCAGTCCAGGAGATTTGTCTTTCTTTAGGGCCTTGAGGGCTAGCCACACCCTTATGGCGGAGATAGCATCATCCGTCCTCCAACTTGCCAGCCTTTTTCTTGGACTGTATATTTTTACAGTAACTTTCTTGGCTGCTCCTCACAGATCAGATCTTGTTATGCCTTTTTTCTCATTTAGTTGCTTTGTTGCATTTTATAAAGTCTGTCAACAACTTTGAGAAACATTTTGTACTTTGAATGTGTTTTGTATTTTGTATTTTCACTTTGGGGTTTGTCTCACACATTGAGGCACGTATGTTAACCCGTCACTCTGTGCTGGCAGTAGTGCTTTAATTGTAAAATGGTACTTGCATTTGGTTGGAACATTCAATGCTGTGTCAGGTACATTTGGGTCTTGGTTCCTTCAGAAGCTCAATCCTGTTGAAGCTTCAACTGAAGGAAGCACTGAGGCACCTGGAGTTAGGTGGTGTAGAGTTTTGTCCTCACGGTGTCTGCAGTCTGGTGATTTGCTGTCCTTTGCATCATAGTAGAGGTAAGCAGTAAAGTGTTCTTTGCTGCCCTGCATCCAATTGTGGATTATCACTTTTTTTGACACAGGGAGACTCCTAAGGCTGGAGTTCAGTTACTTCCCTTTTAGTTTAGTTTTGTTTGTGTGGTGTTAGCTTACCCCATAGCTGCACCCAAGACCTCTTTGTATAATGACTGCAAGTTTTGAATAGTCTCTAATGTGTGCTTTCAACACAAATGCCTTAAAAGAGGTTTCTCTGCTGTCCCACTGTTGTAGTGAGCTGAGGCACTGAGTACCACACCCTTACTACCTTAGCCACCCATGCTCAGGAATGGATGTGGATCACTGAGGGCTGGCCAGTGGAAGGTGGAATGAGCATCCAAAGGACAACTCTTCTCTTGGGAGGGTACATCCTCTCCTGACATCCTGTGCATTTCGAATCCTGGCTTAAACCTGCCATAAAACAACATGAAATATCCCTACCGGTTATGGCATCCTCAGAAATGACAGACTAAGAAGAAGGGTTGGGGGAGGTATATTAATCTGCTTCAGGCTGACCTGGACATAACTGAACTTCACATATCTGACCTGGCCCCTTCTCCTGATGAGTCTATCTTCATCTCTGTTACCCTAGGGAATGTCAAGAACCTTATTATTGGATATGCGTATTCCTCCGAGCCATGTTTCTGCCAGTCTGCCATCTCTCCTAGCCTCCCTTGCCTGTCTCCCATGCCATGACCTAATACTTTGTGGTGACTTTAACATCAATTGGTTACACCCCAATGGAGGAAAATTGCGTCATCCCTTGGCCACTCAAATCTTACCCAACTCCTTCATGACCCTAGCGTATTAACCCCAAATCTGGGAAACACACTCTACTCGATTGGATGATCACCAGTTGCCCACAGATGATCAAATCGGAGGGCATACTCATGGACTGTATAAGTGATCACTCTTCCACTTTCTGTGTGTGGAGAAACAACCATCCCAACCCACCTCCGAAAATCTAACCTATTCGGGACATGTCCAGGTTTGACCTAGACAGCTTTATCTCTCTCTAAAGAACACTGACTGGCATCCCATTAGCACACTCCTGACATAAATCAGGCCCTAGACTTTCTAACTGACACCGTATCCCAGATAGTAAACCAACAAGCCCCTTTGAAAAATGCAGATCCAAGGGTGTCAAGGCCCCATGGATCATTAGGAGATCAGGATGCAAATGTCCCTTCGAGACAAAGCCTGGTATACCTACAAAATAGTGGAACTATCCTGACTGGCAAACCTACAGACAACTCCATAACAGTTGCAAAACATACTCCAAAAGCTCAATGCCTCCATTTTAAATCTTTGCAAGTAGAACACCTCAGTAATCCAAGGAATTCGGAGGCACTAATTTCCTAGTAAAAGGTAAAACCGTGGTAATCCCTAGTAATATCACTGTCAATGGCTCAACCCTTGATGACTCTGCATCCATTGCTGCTGACTTTAATCACTTCTTTACTGACCTCCAAAAATACACCTCTCTTTCATAACTCTCTTCCATATGCCTGCTCCCTCAACTAGCACAGGGAATGTCCTGAGTTCCATCTAAAGTTAGCCACACTCAAAGAGGTGCAACAGCTTCTTTCCAACTTGAAACCTCAAAGCTCTCCAGGACATGACACAGTAGAACCAAAATTTCTCAAATTGGGTGTCCTGCCCTCGCACGCCCATTCAAGACCTCTTCAACTGGTCCTTTCTCTTTAACTCTGTTCCCAATAAATGGAAGGTGGTGGTAGTTGTCCCATTGCATAAGGGGGCCCAAACTCCATTGCAGACAACTACCACCCAATCTCTATCCTGTGTCCTCTGGCCAAAGTCCAAGAACCATAGTCTATAACCACCTCCTGGACTACCTTGACCTTCACAACATTCTCTCCCCTTATCAACATGGCTTTAGAAGGAAACATAGTACTTTACTTTCCTGTTGAAGGTTACATCCAACATATTCCATACCATGGACAAAGGTCTCATTACAGGCACCATCTTTGTGGATCGCACCAAGGCATTCAACTTAGTGAACCATGATCTTCTTCTCCACCAGCTTCTTCATATCAGTATGGACAACAGTGCCTCCACTGGGTCAAAAGTTATCTGACTTGATGTTCCTAGACAGTAAAGTGGGATGGCTTCCTTTCCGACCTCCCAGTAACACACGGGTACCACAAAGTTCCATCCTGGGCCCCATCATATTCCCACCCTTCATTAATGAACTTCCTCAGTATTGTGGTGGTGCCTCTGAACATCATTATGTGGATGATGTTATACTTTACCACTCCTCCCTTCACACTAATATTATTAACCGTGACCTTGTCTCTGACTTTGCTTCCCTAGAAAGCTGGTTCCTCGGCAATCATCAAGTCCTTAATGCTAATAAAACTAAGTATGCTCTTCTCACTTCGGCCCTATTCCAAATCCTCACCCTTACGCTTCACATCTCCACCCTAAAGGGTGAGACCTGAGGTAGTTCACTCATTTAAATATTGAGATTCACTTTGGATCCCATGCTCTCTTCAGCTCCCATGCCTCAATCATTGCCATATCTCTTAATCAGAAACTAGGTCTCCTCACCGTATTTGCCCACTTCTCACATTTAACTCCTGCCAGAAAATTTCCTTCTCCTCCCTTATACCTCTTCTAACCTATGTGCTCCCTGCTCCTCTCTGCCAACTCTGCCACCATGTCCCTCCTCTCTCAAGTTTACCACAGGATTGGAAGGTTTGCCCTGGGGTCAAATCCAGCTTACACCACTGTGATGTCCCTCCTCTCTGGGCTAGTTTCCTTACATTGATAAATTAGGGTACTCCTCCTTCAGCCTCATATTCAAGCCCGTCCATGACTTTATACCCTTTGACTTAACAAACTCATGCTCCTCTGGCATGCACCATGCACCCTTTGCTCAGCCTCACTTCCCTTCTTGTCCTACTGAATCTACGTTTGGCCACTTTAGGAGATCCTTCTCATTTGCTGGTCTCTCGGATTGGAACTCTTCCCCAACAGTTTTGCTCTGCTCCTCTCTCACTCTGTTCCAATCCAAGCTAGCTGCCTCATTATTCCCTCTTCACCCTGTTCTTGCTTATCCTGAATAGGTCCCCCTTCTTCCCCTCCTTTCCTAATATACCCCTGATGTGCACTTCACTACTTAATATCGTGATGTAACTGTTATCATGTGCCAACTGCCTAATCACTGTTTTATCTCTTACCCTGATCAACATTGTTTAAGCTTCTTAATCATTGCTTTGTCTTTTTGATTCCTCTAAATGTCAAATGTTACCTCTCTGTAAATTTCACTATGAATGTACGATTTACTACCACTCTGTTAATTTTGCTCTGATACTGTATGTAATCCATACCAGGTCGCCCCTGAAAAAGGGACTGTATTATCTCAGTGGACTCATCCGGTCACTAAAACTCAAATAAATAAATAATATTGCAGAATTACAAAAAAATTTTGGCCACACAGTAATCTAAGAATGAAAATAATACAATAAGTCAATAGCTTTCATAAGGACATTATTATTTCAATACCAAAAGGTACAAAGCCATGCACCTAGGGTAGAGAAACCTGGGGCTGTGTATAAGATGGAGGGAGGTCCTTACAGTCACAGCGTAATAAGTTGTAATTCTTGGGATAATCATATCTGATTATCTGAAGGTGGCAGGACAGTGCAACAAGGCAGAAGGCAAAGCTAGTACGATTCTGGGTTGCATAAGGAGGGGGATTTTGAGCAGAAGGGAGGTGAGATTGCCACAGTACCACTCACTGGTGAGACTGCACCTTGGATACTGTGTCCAGTTCAGGAGCTGCACCTCTGGAAAACATTGATAAGGTGGAAACAATTCAGTGGAGGGCTACCAAAGGTGCAGGGGTTGCACAAGAAACTATGCAAGGAGAGGTTGCAGGAGTGCAACATACACTCCCTAGAGGAGAGAAGAGAGTGAAAGGGGACATGATTATGGTCTGCCAGCACCTCATGGTAGGTACAGTACATACCGTATGAACATACAAATGTGCATCAGATAAATGCCTCATGGTCTAGCTAGTCTGCTAGAATGTGCAGTTCCCACTGCATTTACAGAGGAACTGCCCCTTCCCCATATACACCTTGAACCCTCTCAAATACCCCTCCTCCTCCCTACCTCTGCTTACAACTCCCCCACCCTGGCCCAACCTTTCTTGAAGCCATCCACTGTTTTTTGGTTATCACCTCCTCTGGCAACGCATTCCACTTAGTAACTACCCTGTTAGTGAAAATATTCCTCGTCATCTCCTCCAGAACCTTCTCCTCATCAGCTTTAGGCTGTTACACCTAGTGGTCTTCTTTCCACTAAGGCTGAGGAGGCTCTCAGTGGTCATCTTGTTTATACCTTTAGGATATTTGAAGTTCTCTGTTATGTACTCCTTCTGTCTTAAAGAGAGTACATGTTGAGGCCCCTGAGCCCCTCCTCTTAAGTGTTGCTTTGCTAGCCCTGGATCATGTTTGTTGCCCTTCTGACCATTACCAGAAAGTTGATATCTTTCTTGAGATAAGGGCCCTATATTGCACACAGTACTCCAGCTGTGGTCTCACTAGAGACCTATACAGTGGAAGAATGACCTCTGCCTTCCTGCTAGTAATTTGCCTGGTTAGGCAGAGAAATCCAAACAAGGCACACTGCAACCAGCAAACAAAGGGTTGGTGCTTACTAGATGGGGCAGCCTGCCATATGCAAGTACAAACAGTCAAGGCAAGGTAGGTAGCACTCAGAGCTTTCAAAATCAGCAGACAGCCACAGCAATTGCATTCAAAGTAAAGCCATTTATTTTAGGCACAAAGGCAGAAATCTCGAGCACAGAAGGCATCTGGGGTTCTGCAGTTCAGGCACCTACTGTTCTTGAACTTACTGCATTTGTGCCTACAATAAATGGCTTTAATTTGAATGCAATTACTGTGGTTCCCTGCTGATTTTTGAATGCTCTGAGTGCTACCTATCTTGCCTTGACTGTCTCCCTGGTTATGCAGCCCAGCATCTGATTTACTTTGGTTGCAGTGTTCCTGCAGTGTGCCAAGTGTTTCAGATCGCTCATGATAATTACACCCAGATCCTTTTTCCTGTGACCTGCTTGCCTGCACACCACTTAACCAGTATATAGTCCCTGCTTTTGTGCCCCAAGTGCATAACATTACACTTTTTAGCACTGAAGCCCAGTTGCCAAATGCCATACCAGTTCCCTAGCTAGCCTGGTTTTCCCTGAGTTTTGTCTCCCCTCCTCCATGTCCACCCTCCCACAGAACTTGTGTTGTTCATGGCAGGCAGATGTTACCCTTGATCTCATCTGCAATGTCACTTACAAATATGTATAACAACTATGAACTGAGCAGAGAGCCCTGTGGGACCTCATTGGTCCAAACCTAGCTTCTGAGAATCACCCCAACTACCACCTTTTGGTTTCTGTCCAGCAGCCAGCTTATGACCCACCTAATGGGCTTAGCCCCCACCCCAGGTCTTCCTGATTCCTGACTAGTCTCCTTGAGGTACTGTACAGAGTCAAAGGCCTTCCTGAAGTCCACATACAGCACATCAACCTCTTGGCCTTTGTCCACTGTCCTGGTGACCCAGTCAAAGAAGTCAATTAAGTTTGCCTGGCAGGACTTCCCCAACACAAACCCATGTGGCCTCACATTCTGGAACCCATCCAGAAATCTCACCAGTCTCCATTTCTGTACAGTCTTTGTCAGTTTGCCCACTACTGAGGTCATGCTGACCAGCCTGCAGTTCTCTGGTTTATCCTTGGACCACTTTTCTGAAGATGCACCATGTGCAGTTCTCCAGTCCCAGAACATGATCCCTGATTCCAGAGAGGTGTTAAACAGGTCTGCCAGAAATTGCCAGAGCCTCAGCCAGTTCCTTTAGGACACTTAGATGGATGCCATCTGGCCCAGGGGATACTGGAAAGACACGCTCAGAAATTAATTTGCTGAGCACGCCTTTACTGTAAGTGCTCATAGGGATCTCAGTCGGTGGCTGGCCATGGGGATGAGAGGTGGACTGTGCCAATCGCCAGCTGGGGATGAGTGGGGGGGTGCGGGGTGGACTGGCATGGCTGGGTGGGGCATGGGGGGGCCCCTAGACTACTAGGGACTTCAAGTTGTGCAGTACTGTATAGTGATTGGGGGCAGGCCACTAGACTACCAGGGATATGGAGCTTGCTATAATCATTTTATATTGATGGGGAGGTTGCTAGACTACCAGGGATTTGGGGCTTTATATATTTCTTTTATAATGATCAGGGGGCCACTAGACTACCAGGGGGTAACTGCCACATTTGTGGAGGGGACTTGGGGTGAGGGTATGGCAGTGCTACTGTGGCTTCTGCCAATGGTGTTTCGGGGCACTGGAGGTATGGATAGCCCTGTGGGACCCTACTGGGATTTGCTGGGCATGGGGAGGGAAACCATGCACTGACCACTGGACAGCTGACGGGTCTACAGGACCCCAGGGGTGTCTGTAAATTATACCAGCTAAATGCTGGTGTAACTTACATTACCAGTTCTCCTCCGGGGTTTTTGTAGAATCCTGACATGGGGACTTTGTCTGCCCTTCTAGAATGAGGCGCAATTGCTGCCGTAAACCTCCTAGCACCATGTCTCAGGGGCTTTTATGTGGCATAACTACTGTTCAGTACAAGTGGCCCTGCGACATGCATGCAGGCCACTTGTGGAATAGCATGTTGCAACTGTTGGCATAAGTTGCTACACGCACTATTCTACTTGGCACAACTGCTGTTACGCTTCAGGTGTAACCTTTCTAGAATCTGGTCCAAGGTTATTACTTTACACTTTCCTGTCTTGCAGTTGATCAGTTAACCACTAGGCTTGCAGACTAAATGCTTTGTGGAGAAATATGTCCTGAGTATTGTATTTGTACAATGCCTCCTGCAGACTCTTTAACAACTCTGTAAATGACAATGTATAGTTTTAGCATTTCAAAACAGTGACTTTGTGACATTGAACATTACATCTAGTTATGAATGTGAAACTGACTGAAATATGCAGATATCTTTAGTCATGCTAGAATGTGTGGCTGTTGACAACTGTAGCAGGAGTGTTAGAGGGCATTGCAGGACCATGAATCTACTTACTGCAGGCAAGGAGATTTGCCTGATTGCACTACAAGTCAAACAAACTGATTCATAGCAAAGCCAAAATGGACTGCAATTCTACCAAGAGGAAGGGGTTATGATCTTGTCAATGGAAAGTGCTGTCAGGAGGGATTTAAACTAAAAGATTGGGAGATGACTAGTGGAGGGTGACCAATGGCAGATGTTATGTATGTAGGATCACCAAGAGAAGGGCAGCAGAGTTGGGTAGCAAAGAAATAAAACAGAATCAGGCTGGGAAAAGGAAGCACAGATATACACATCTCACTTAAAAGTGGCTCATTTGAGAATCAGACCCAGCAAAATTTACATACATCCCAACGCACTTCAAATTCCAGGATTTAGAAGGTCTCACAGAGACTCAGTGGGGAACATATGAACATATGAAATTGCCAGCAGAAAGAGGCCTTATTGGTCTATCAAGTCTGCTTGAGTGTGCAGCTCAGTCTAATTCTATAGAGCCATGTCCCTTCCCATTCCATCCAGGAGTCCTTCTCCCCTCCCCCTTTTCCTTCCCCTTCCACTCTTCCATTCTAATTCTCTTTTCACCCCATCCCACCCCTTTGAAACTTCCCATGATTTTGCTGCTATCACCTCTTCCAGCAGCTTATTCCACCTGGACACCACCCTTTCTGTGAAAAAGTGCCTCTTCAGTTCCTTCTTAAATCTGCCCCACACTAGTTTCAGACTATTATGCCTTCTTGTTGTCTCCCTCCTTTTAAACTGAATATGTCTTCCATTCCAACCCTTGTTCATACCCTTCAGGTACCTGAAGGTTTCTATCATATTTCTCCTTTCCCATCTGTCTTCCAGGGAATACATTTATTGAATTTATTGAAATGTTTCACCAGGAAGGCACACTGAGCAACAAGTCGCCGCCTCCTTGTGCAACCTGGGGAAAGGTACAACTGGAATGAGACATTAAACAATCAAGTTACAAGATCAACATTAACATACAGTTGTAAGGCAGGTGTTACAAACAGTGCTATAACAGTGTTGTGCATAACATGTAGAAAGAGTGGACAATAATAAGTGCGGGTTAATAAGTAAACAAGGCTTACATGAAAGAAAAGGGGAGGGATGGAGGGGTAAGGTGGGAGAGGGGAACACAAGAATACATATTGAGCTCTTGTAGCCTCTCATCATATGGTATGTCTCCCATGCCCTGTATCACCTTGGTCACCCTCTGCTGATTCCCCTCCAGTAGCCTGATGTCCTTCTTTAAATAAGGGTACCAGAACTGTACACCGTACTGCAGGTAGCAGAAAAGGTCAGATCCAAAGGCTGGCCTTCAGAAAGTATAAGGGAATGCAGCAGAATGAAGATAGGGAGGCATAACCCACTTTAATGACAGACCAGTTCTGCTCCACATCCATCTATGATCTGAGCATTGCAAGGCGCCCTACTAGTATGTCCCCATCGTACTGATGTCCACCCTGTTGAAGTCCACCACCTCGTACAGGTCTTGGCTGCTTCTTTTCCAAACAACCCACTTGAGACAGGGCTATCCTAGATCTAGTACTGACTAACAGGAAAGGATCACAGATCTCCAGGTAGAAGGTCACCTGGGGCCAGTGACCATCACATGGTATGGTTCAATTTGACCATTAGAACAAAATCATCCCATTCCAAAGCAAAAATATGGGACTTCAGTGGAGATGACTTTGATAAGATGGCCAACAGAGTTAAGCTACCCCTGGTAAAAGAAATACATGTGAGTGGGTATAGGCAAAGTGGGCAACATTAAAGATGCAATATTTGAAGCAACATCCCATTGTGTTAGTGAGAAAGAAGTGCAAAGAAGAAGGAAACCACTTTGGTTCTCAAACACAGTAACATAAAAGGTCAGAGCCAAAAGGTGGCCTTCAGGAAATATAAGGGAACACAGCAGGATGAAGATAGGGAGGCATACCAAACTTCCCTAAGGAAAGCAGGGAAGGCAGTAAGGGAGGCAAAGGCCCAAATAATGAGGAAACACTAGCACAAACAGTAAAGAAGGTGACAAGACTTTCTAAAGGTACATTAGTGAAAGGAGAAAGTCTAGAGAGGTTTTGCTAAGATTAAAGGGATAAGGGGCATGTGAGGAGGAGAACCATGTAAAAGCATCTATCCTAAATCCCAGGATACTAAAGGAGCTAAGAGGAACTAGCAAAGTCATTATCAGAACTGTTTAGTGAGTTTCTGAGCACAAAAGAGGTCCTAGAAGACTGAAGAAGGGTCATGTGATCCCGCTCCACAAGAGTGGTAGCAGGAGGAGGCAGGGAACTACAGACCAGTCAGTCTTACCTCAGTACTGGGCAAGATTATGGAGACACTCCTTCAGGAAAGGATAGTGCAACACCTGGAATCCACAGGCACACAGGATCCAAGACACATGGATTTACAAAGGAAGGCTCAGGGTAGGTCAGGCGTTGGTCTAGTGGGTGGCAAACTGGTTGTGGGCAGAAAACAGAGTGGTGGTAAATGGTATACAGTCAGAAGAGATGCAAGTCACAAGTGGGGTACCTCAGGATCAGTCCTGGGGCCTCTAGAGGCTCTGAGCTGCAAATCTAGTGACATCCAGCAGACCAGACCTGGGTTTGAATCCCACAGCTTCCACTTGCATACTGTGTGACCCTGAGCAAGTCACTTAACCTCCTTGTGCTCCCAGGTCACTCCTGTAAAAGCTTTCAGCTTAGTGTGCTATACCTGGTTAAACAACTAAATAATAAAAAAAATATATATCTTCATCAGTAACATTGCAGATGGACTGGAGGGTAAGGTTTGTCTGTTTGCAGATGAGACCAAGATTTGCAACAGAGTAGATGATCCAGTTGGTGTGGGCAGAATGAGAAGAGATCTGTATAAACTAGCAAAATAGTCGGAAGAGTGGCAACTGGGGTTTAATGCAAAGAAATGCAAGATCATGCACATAGGAAGAGAAACCCTGAAACCACCTATAGGCTGGGAGGGAGTTGCTGGCAGTCACAAGGGAAGAAAGAGACTTGGGTGCCATCATCACCGATGACCTGAAATCATCCGAGCAGCCCTCTAAAGCAGTAGGTAAGGCTAGAGGTATGTTGGGGTGTATTAGTAGGGGTATCACAAGTCAGAAGAGGGAGGTAATAATCCCCCTTACAAGACACTGGTTAGGCCCCATTGGAGTACTATGTGCAGTACTGGAGGCCACACCTTCACAAGGACATTAACCAGATTGAGGCAGTCCAGAGAAGGGCAACCAAAATGGTGCAGAGACTGCATCAGAAAACATATGAGGACAGATTAACTGAACTCAATATGTATACCTAGAGCAAAGGAGGAGAGAGGTGATATGATTGAAACATTCAAACACCTTATGAGCATTAACAAGGTGAAAGAGACTAACAAGTTTCAATATAAGAAAAATAGCAGGACAAGAGGACACAACATGAGATTAGAGGGAGGCCGATTAAGGGGTAATGTGAGGAAGTTCCTTTTCACAGAAAGGGTGGTGGATGCATGGAATGACCTACCTCAGGAAGTGGTGGATATGAATGCAGTGCAGGGCTTCAAACAGGCATGGGATAAGCATAAGGGAGCAATACAGATGAGTATGAATAGATAGGCCATTGACAGAGCAAAGGCCTATGGCACATTCATAAGGTAGAAAAGAAATGGGCAGACTGGATGGGCCTTGCTGTCTTTATGTGCTATCAACTTCTATGTTTCTATGTTTCTATATTTATGTAAATCCATACCATGTGGTGGTCTCTTCCCACAAGGGGTCCCTCATGTCTACCTTCTGGACCAGTTCATCATATGATAACACTAGGTCCAGTATGGCCTCCTTCCTGGTTGGCTTGGTGACCCCTGTGCCAGGAAACACTCCTGGAAAGTATCCAGGAGGACCTTTTACCTGAAACAGGAGGTAGACAGTGTGCTCCAGTCCACCAGGTAGGTTGAAGTCACCCATTATGACTATGTTACCACTCTTTCCTACCTTCCTGATCTGGTCCCCTAGCTCCCTGTCTAGCTGCATGCTCTGTGATGGTGGTCTGTACACCACCCCTAATCAAATTCTTCTCCCTTTGGCATTCTAGACCATTACCCATAAGGCTTCTGTCCTGCTTTCTGAGTGCTCCTCCCTGGTGCATATTTTCCTCTCCCTTATATATAAAGATACACACACCCCTCCCCTTCCCTCTGTCCTTCCAGTATAATCTGTATCCAGGGATCATGAGGTCCCAGTCATGGTACTGGGTTGCAGATGTCTCTGTGATGGCTGTTATGTCCACTTCTCATACTGTCATCAGTGCCTGCAGATCTGCCAGTTGTTAGCCAGATTTGTTGCATTCAAGAACACCACCTTCCAGCTAGACCCTGTACTTCTTTAGTCCTTGACATCTCACTGTGACTCTCTCCTTCCTTGGTCTTTCTATACCTCGTTTCCCCACCTTTCCTTGTGTTTACTTTCTGGGGAGACTCAGTTGTCCCATCTCCTGGTGACTACTGAGTGCCTTGCCCTTTGATGCCCCCCATTTTCAGTTTAAATTCAGCTTTTATTTCAGGTATCCCTCTAGTTCATCCTTCAAGGCCCAGTTGCCCTCCTTACTTAAATGCAGTCTTCCACTGCATGAATGCCCTTATTTTCCCAGGTCCTACCCAACTCCTCCACCAGCCTGTACCCATTCATCTTGCACCATCCCACCAATCATGCATTGCGTTTCTCTATCCTCTGCTTCCTAAAAGCACTTGCCAGAGGACTTCGAGAAAGTTACTGTTTTTCCTACCCTCACTGCAGATCATTCCCACTTCCATGATCCTCTCCTGCACCACTTTAACATTGCACCCTGCCAGATCATAGGTATCCAAATGGATCACAATGTGAAGTTCCCTCAGTTGTATCCCATACACTTTGATATAATTTATCCCACCCTTCCTGATGTCATGTCTGAGCTTACAGTGTACCCACCTGCTGCATTTCTTTGGTCTCTTGCTCCCCATCTGATTCCCTTCATTACTGAATCTCCCAATATTACAACTCTCTCCCCACCCCTTAACCTCCCTCTCATATTGTCTACACTTTTCCCCTGACTCTCATTTTGTCTTTCCGTTTGTAGCACTCACATAACCTCATTTCTTTCCCTAGGTCCAGATATCCCTACCCCCGCTTACCACCTGCATTGCCCCCATTTGCCCACCAGTCTCTCCTACTGGACTATCCCTTCCTCTCCTTGTAGCCCCTTTCCATTACTCTCTTGCCCTTATTCATCCTGTCCTCCTCTCCTCCTGTCCCACTGCCCCAGATTCAAGTATCTAGCTCCAAAGGTGGCTGAGTAGTAAGTAGAAAAATATTTTCAGAATGTGAAAAAACAACATAGTGCCAGATCTTGAGCCCCTATAAAATCAGTACTAGTCATCTGAATGTCATTAAATTTTGTAAGACTCATTGACATATAAAAACATAGTTTGTAGCTCTACAGCTGCAAGACCATCTAAGTAATGATCAAGAGGAAATTACTCAAACCTTTGAAAAATTCTGCAAACTTTCATAAAATCAATGGAATTTGCAACATTTATAAAGCCCTAATGCAAACCAACGGTTGAGTGTTGAATCTCTTAAAATCAAGCTGGAGCAGTTCCTCATGGAGAATAACATTCTTTTAAATAACATTTGCAGTTGCAGCCAGCACGAATTGCAGGATATCTTGATATCTCATGATACAGTGCTATATATGACAGGACATTCCATTAATTTTAGTGGAATTTCTAATGATGATCTGAGGAAGTGATGTGGACTTTCAAGATTCTGACATTTATACACATGGATGAGTAACGTCCTAGCAAAGCCTAATAGGTACATCTCCAATAGTGTAGGATGTTATTCATTGAAATTATCTGGAATCATACATGACTGGGAAAACACCTTGTACATTCTGTATATGCCTTTTGCAATCACAGTCAATACCAGTAGAGCAACCTGAATGCTGTGCTGCATAGCCAGGGTACAACCAACAGGAAAATGAGCTCGTACTGCCATTGTACAGATCCCTAGTTCAGCCACACCTACAGCACAGTGCTGGTGCTCTTGCCTAAAGAAGGACATCAACCTCTTGGAAACAGTCCAGAATAGGGCAAAACTGACCCTGGAGCAGCAAGGCAGAACTAATGAGCAGAGACTCAGAAATCTCAACTTGTACTCCTTTGAGGACAGAGAGAGGGTGACATGATTGAAACCTTCAAGTACCTTAAGGGTTTCAACAAAGTGATCTCTAGGTGTCTCTTCAGTCATAGTAGGAACAGGACTGCTAGGGATCACTGCCTCCAGCTGGTGGGGAATTCAAGACAGAAATAAGGTGGTCCTTTTCACAGAGAGTTTGGTAGCAAAGAAATGAGTTTCAAGAATAAGTGGTCTCACTGAAGACAGTGGACAGCTGAATGAGAGGATTGGACAGAGCAAAGGGAATGTTGCATGTGGGGAGGGAGGGAGGACACCAATGAGAAGAGAAGTAGATAATGGGGAGGATCCCTCAGTAGACACCGAGGTTCTCCAAACTCGAGCTAACATGATATACCACAAGATCTTTTTTCCTGGCTCAGTCATATGTTCATATGTCGACGTGCAAAACACATCAGTGATGAATTACATTGAAGGGAACATAGACAGAACAATCACTGTCTCACAAAGCCAGAAGAAAAATTGGTCAGCTCCCAAATTCTGGTTTCCAATGTTAGAGTTTATTTTACAGTTCTTTCATTCAGAACAGGACAATATAATTCATAGAGTTCATAGCACTTTGATTATAATGGTAACATTTGGAGTGACTACACAAATAGTTGTTACATAAACGCAAAGTCTGCAAAAAATATACCAGAATCATTCAAAAATCTAATTGTATAATCTAATTTAAAATTGCATTCACAAAAAATAAGTGACTGCCCTTTTAAATAATTTGTTTTCTCAAGATACCCCAGTTAAGATGTAACATCTAAGTTCCACTGAGGTCCTACTTCTACCCATTTCTACTGTTAGGTGAACCACAGAAAAGTGAATATTTGGCTCTAGTGTAGGTTTGGATACCGTATGTGATTTTCTGGTAAATACAAACCTTGGCAAATCTTACTTAAAGCATAGAGAGGCAGTTCAATTTAACATTTTCCGTTCTGATGTCTATCTGTCAGGTACAGTACCATGGCAATCTAGCATAGTTACTTATTGTTATGACTGAAAGGAACTTGTGCATCACGACCATCCCTCTGATTACACAGTAGTGTCTATTTCCAGTTGTAGTGTGGACACAAATCTAAGCATAACAAATGGGATCACCCTACTCATGTGGTGAAACTTTTAATGTCATTCTTCCTAAGACATGTGTCTAGTCTTGTTCTGAAAGCCTTAACAGTGCTAGTTTCTACAACCTTAGGGAATAGGCCATTCCATATGTTACCAACCCTCTTTGTGAAGTAATAATTTCTAATGTTCCCTTATTTTACCCATCCCCTCAGTTTGAGGGCATTCCCTCTAGTTCTGTTTCGACTATGTTTACTCCAACCTGTCTATCCTTTTTCATATGCACAGTATTTATTAAACAAATAATGAAATATCACTGCTACATTCAATGAAACCAATTATTTGTAATAAAATACAGTACTATCAATATATAAATTCACACTTGTAGAAAAGCTGAAAAGCACTCATAGTAGACTAAAATTAGCAGATACTGTTTGCTGAAGCTTGTGACTGTCAAAGTCAAAAGATTCCATAGCTATTCACTGCAACTTTTATGCAAACATGATGCAGATTCTTAAATGACTGGCAGCCATAGTAATTTTGCAATGGTAATATGAGATCATAAGTGTGCTCTTTCAGTGACTGATCCATATTGCCAGACAACTATGGCTATGATTGCTACTATAGATACAATAACAACATTTGTTGCTAGTGGACATGAGGAGTGTTGATTCAGCTCAACTGGTACAGCTATGTTTTTGTTGATTCAACTCAATTGATAGAGCTATGGCTTAACTGGGATACACACACACATATACAGGTATATATAATATATATATATATATATATACACACACACATATACATATTATGGTAGCATGGTAGTGCTACCATAGTTAGGGATTAAGTAGCACTTTTAAGGTTAAAGGGTCAAATTCTCACCTTAATAACTTTGCTACCATTCAACAGATTTACCTGAAATTTTGTATGAATGATTGGGTGTGGTAGGTCTTGGGATCTGCCAAGTATCATACCAGTCAGATATACAGCTGTGGAGTTATTAAGCAACAATAAATTGCACAATTACCCTTTTTATGATTTCTTTGCTCTCACCTAAAGGTTGCACAGTTTGTGTGACTGGTCCAGAAACTTCAGGGAACATGCAGCTGGGGTCCCTGATGTGCCTTTCAAGATTTCATGAAAACATATTAAACAGTTCAAAAGTTATTCAAAAACAATTTCCCATTATAAGTCAATGGGAAAAGTTAACAAAAAGTTTGACACTTTTGCAATTGCACTTTTACTTTCATAAATGGCACTAGTACTTTACAAATCCACCATTTTATTTTCAGTTGGTGATGGAAAAATGTTTAGCATTTAAATTTGGGACCATCAAGGGACACAATTATTTTTGTGTTCACCTAGTAGACCTGAGGATGCTAGCCATGTCTTTATTTGGGGGTTAAACAACCCAGAAATATGTTTTCAAAGTTCTGGAAAAAGTACATTCATCAAAGTACTCTTACTCACGACACTTCGCAGTCTGTCGAAAGCTTTAATAAATCGCGAAAGTACTTGCAACACTATGGCCAAAATGACAGGAGTTCTTTGCCACCTTGCTGCAAAAGAACAGTTAGGTCTTTGGCCTGAAATTGGAGGGAAGGCAGCCAGCATGTTACAGATGTGCCTTTTTGTAGTTTGGTGAAACAATATTGTATGGCTCCAAAGTTACAGTACTTGAAATTGATGCTTTTTCCCATAGACAAACATGGTGGCATACAACCACACCTTCGAGGCATCAATATCTTGAAAATGGTGCGAGATACAGATTTTTAAATCGCGAGCTGCATAGCCCTATGGGCTATGTAATACCTAATGGTAGCCAGGAAAATAATGAGTTCTGTGAAATAAAATGTTTTTCACGTCAATACGGTTGCTGAGACATTTGTAATTAAGTACTTCCAGTGCTCGTTTTAAGCTTCCATTGCCATTACAATGCATATATTCTTTGTACACACTGTGTTTCTCTATGCAGTTCTCCAGCAAAAAGAGGTATGCGCTTCTGTTACTGTTACACTTACTGTTTCCCCTTGCGTTTATGTACCTGTTACTGTTACTGTTCCCGTGTCACCACCATGTATATGTTACCCTTTGCGTTGTCATTTGGCCTTGCATTTTGTTATTACCATTTGTGTTTCCACCTTGTGTTTGCATTGCTGTTCCTGTTACTATGTCAAAAGACATCACGTGGCGGAGACATAGGGGCCCCTCCTGCCGCATTACATTCAGTATTTCTCATCATCATTCTCAAAAGAAAATTAGAGGCAAAAACTCTGTTTAATGCATCTGTTAGGGTTATTCCACAGCGACAAAGTAAAGAATTCTTTGTTAGGGTTGAAACCCCCTGGACACCTCAGCCACCCCACTGGCATCAGGGTGCCGTTGGGGTCATCGGTCCCTAACTCTCGCCCTATTTTCCTATACCTCTGCTTCTTTACATGTAATGGGGTGAGGTTAGGGCCGATGGCCCCAATCGCACTCGATGCCGGTGGGGTGGGGGGATGGCTGAGGTGTCCGGGAGGAGGGTTTCAACCCCTAACAATTAAATTTCCTTAATTTTGTCACTGTGGAACAATTCTAAATGATGCATTACATTGAGTTTTTTATATATATATATATATATATATATATATATATATATATATATATGTGTGTATATATGAAAGTGTATATTTGATACTGGAGACAGAGTGTGACATTCATGTCCCAAATTTGTTTTACTTAAATCCCATAACTATATCACTGTTACATTGGGTGCATATGGAGATAATGTAATACCAAATATAAAGATAGTTCATCATCTGGAAATATAAGAAAATGAGTCTTTAAGTTAGTACATGGATCAGGTAATGTCATTAACATGAGTGTCCCTTCTGTTGAATTTATAGTTTAAATTTCTTTTATTTTTTCCAAATTAGTATGGCTATTGAAGCTATTTAGGTACCATACTATGCAACATTTCACTATATTATTCTAAGCATTACCTTATTGTAATTATGCCACAGTTTATCTTTGGGCACCACTACTGTGAAAACAGGACATGTCAATGTTTTGCTGCTGATTGTATCCATTTGTTTTACCATCCCCTTTTTAATCTGCTATGTGAACCTTGGTGGATAAGTTAGACACCACTGAGTTTCCTAATTATTCAGTGCAATTTATTCAAAAACATTTTTTCATAAGAAGTCATGTACATAACAGTGACACCACAACAAGTCATGTACATAACAGTGATACCACATAAATTCATATGGTTAACAGGGACCCAACAAAAGCAACAGTGTAAGTGTAACTATCCAACAAAGTCCTACTATAAGAAATATTTATGTTAATGTACATAAAACAACCATAGCTTTCTTTAAACATTTACTTTTGCAAGCATTTTCAATGGGTGTGTCAGTTTACCTACTGATTGCATCTGTTTGGTTTACAGTTCTTTTTTCTTAATCTGCTATATGAACCTTTGTGTATAAGTTAGACACCACTGAGTTTCCTAATTATTTAGTGCAATTTATTCAAAGTATTTTTTCATAAGAGTCAGGTACGTAACAGTGACACTAAAAGTCATGTATGTAATAGTGACACCACATCAAGTCATGTGGTTAACAGGGGCCCAACAAAACAACAATATATGTGTAACTATCTGATATAGTCCTGCAACAAGAAACACCTGTGTTAATGTACATAATGCAACCATAGTTATGTTTAAACATTTACTTTTGAATGCATTTTTTCCAGAGGTGTCAAATTTTACCTGCTGACTGTATCTGTTTGTTTTACAGCTCTTTTTCTTACTCAGCAATTTAAACCTTGGCTGAAAAGTTAGACACCACTTATTGTCTTAATTATTGGTGTAATTTGTAAAAGCAGTTTTTCATAAAAAGTCATGTACGTAACAGTGACAGTGACAACACAACAAGTCACGTATGTAACAGTGAGAGGAATGGGAACACCAAGAAAAACATTCACGGGACGTGAAGTACAAAGGAAGTTTCTTGGGCAGTTGTGGGGCTTTCAAGACCATCAAAGGTTCAGCAACAATACAGACAAGTGCTTTTAGTTCTGCAAATGGACCGCTGGTGTTGTGGAAATTTTGGGACCCATAGTCCTGTACATAACAGGGGTACACCAAGGAGGAGGATCCAAATATTTAATTAAGACATCATGAATACATAAAGTAAAGAAAAAATTAGAAATGATGTTAGGAGAGTCAGAGGCACTGCAATTGGGGGTTCTCTTAGAAAAACTATTTGAAAACCAGGGCTGTACATGTCCTGAAAGTACTGTAGGGGACACCACTGATTAAATGCGTTACCAGGAAAAAAAGGCATATAAAACTACATAAATTATAAATTTAGAAATAAGAAAGTTTTAAGAAGCACAAGAGCTAACTATGAGATACTAGCATGCAACTTTATTTCTTTAAAATGTAAATGCGAGACTGAAATGAGGCACTCTTTGAGTGACATGGAACAATGTCACAAAATGGCATCTTTCTTAAGGGAAATGTAGCAGTCCAGATGGGTCCACAGCAAAACAGCAGCACAACAGAGGCTGATGTTATTTACAGTATGTCCTATTAGAATACATTGTCCCGGATTTCCCCTTTTCCACAAAGACAGACATCAGAGTTGTTGTGCTCAGATTGGCAATTAATTTATTAATTTTTACACTTTCTTTGTATGTACCATCACCATTTTCCATTATTTATTTTCACAATTCTTTGCTCATAATGTCTTAACTTATAAATATCTGGTTTCTGGTCCTTCTTGTTCCCTTCTTCTTCTGGCCTCCTGAGGTGAAAACCCAGGAGCCTTCTTCTTCTATCTTTCTTGTAGGTAACGGTGAGAACCAAGACCACTCTTTTCTCCTTCTGTTCCTTCTTCTTCTCCTCATATTCATTTATCATTCTCCCTTTTCTCCTTCTTCCTTTTCCCTTTCCTTTTTCCCTCCTGCCATCCACCTCTGGCAGTCCATCATCATCCATGCAAAACCTTTCCACTGCCATCCACCTTTGGCAGGCCGATCTATTCCCCTTTTTATCCTCCTTTCATTCTCCTTTTGATGGGTGGATGGGCATCAAAAACTCCAGCAAAAAGGCTGGTTGCTGCAGTGCAGGGGGATTATGTACCCTGCAAACCCTCCCCTTTTCCCTTTCCCACTTATCCCTGTTATTTTCTTCCTGAGCTCCCCTCCTTTTGCCTCCTCCCCTCTGTCCCGTTCCTGGCCCATCCTCTCCCCTCCCCCTCCATCTGAGGCACAACCATCTAAGGGGTGTAAAGGGTCCACCAGGACAACTTGGTCTGTGTCCTTAAAGGGCAAACTCCATTGTCCCAGTTTCTCCCTTTTCCCACAAAAGACAGACACTGGAGTTGTTCTTGTTCCCTTCTTCTTCTGGCCTCCCCAGGTGAAAACCTGGGAGCCTTCTTCTTCTTCTGTCTTTCTTGTAGGTAATGGTGAGAACTGAGACCGCTCTTTTCTCCTTCTGTTCCTTCGTCTCTTCATATTCCTTTATCATTCTCCCTTTCTGCCCCTTTCCCCACAGCCTGTCTCCAGCTTGCGTTGGATGACTGGCCTTCCTTCCTTTCTGACCTACTCCTCCTCCTATTGTCTCCATTTCTGCCTCCTCTAGGTCTCAATAAAACCCATCATCACTGTGTTAAACATGTCTATTGCTATATCCGACAAGTGTGCCCCATCGGATCTGTAAAAGTCATCTACCCATTCATCCACTCCTCTCAATATGACATTTCCTCCCATAGCCCATATCAGTGTCCCCACCCTTCTATTAATCTTCCTTCGGGCCTATCCATAGTATATGGCTGTGCTCGTGTCTCCACCTCTCCTTGCTATCATTTCTGACCATGCTACACTCACTTTTAGCCACCATTCTTTTATCCTTATAAGATCCTCCTTAATCCTCAAATAGGTATCCACCCAAGGCTTCCCCAATGTCATTACCACCCAGATGTAAAATGATTAGATCAGGGACTGGCCACCTTTCCTTCATTTCTCTTAGGGTGGATAGAAACTGTG
Source organism: Neoceratodus forsteri (assembly GCA_016271365.2). NCBI lineage: Eukaryota > Metazoa > Chordata > Ceratodontiformes > Ceratodontidae > Neoceratodus > Neoceratodus forsteri. The sequence continues at coordinate 1,432,481,229 of CM028131.1, read as the reverse complement.
CCCATCTCATCCCTTGAATGCCACGCCATACCAGACTACATTTCTTGATGTCTTGGTACAGCTGTTTGCCCCGGCCTTCTTTTCTGCTCTCCTTTCTGCCTAGTAAATATAGGAATGCCCACAGATCCATATTTCTGTGATATTCTCTTGTCCTATTAAATTAAGCAAATTATTAAATTCTCCACAAAACCATGTTTTTATATATATATATATATATATATATATATATAGAGAGAGAGAGAGAGAGAGAGATTGTCCTCCCATATATTCTGTTCTCCAACCTGGAAGGTAAAACTCAATGATTGGTTAATCACCATTCTTCACGGTCCTAATGTACCTCTTATAACAGGCGGACTGCCACCTTCCTCTCTCCATCATAGCAGTCACTGTCCCTCCTTCCACTGCCCATTGTAAGCAGCCCCTATCAAAAGGTGTGATGGATAATTACTTGGGTCCTCCCAGGAATCCCATGCTCTGTTTGAGTATTGCTGTTACCTGGTAACTTGTCACTTTTTCCATCTCCGTTGCACAAATAATTTTCCTTGTTTTTTATAGCTCTCTGCGGTGTAAGCCCACAAAGCCTTTACTGGGCACAAGGTCCCATCCCAGTGAGCCTTAATGGTTACCAAGCACCCTTTCCCTTCTTGATCTGTCTTGGATCTGCTAATCTTCAGCTGTATTTCTTGTGTTCCCCCACTTTATGTCCCCCATTCCTAACCTCCTCTTTGTTCCTACCATTGTCCCACTGCCTTGCTCACCCTCAGAGCTCCTGCAAACATCACTAAATAAATTGTTTGAAACAGCTGGGCCTCATCCTTAGATTCACGAATGGTTGGTAATATCTCCCACAGTCTACCCAACCAATGGTCTGCTATTGGCCGCCTCCCATCTTTTTCCTCTGTTTTAATCTGCTCCACCCTTGCATCATTCTATGAATCAGCATTGACCTCGTGGGATCTTTCCACCCCTTTAAACTGCACACCAAACTGATCCCTGCTAGGTACACTCCCATTGTCACGTGAGCCGTCCCTTTCTGCCACTGCTCTACCATGAATTTTCCTAACTGTTTTCCATTTCTGGCCCACTTACCTCCATGTGGTGTGTTTCCCTGAATGTTTGCAGTGCCCACCATGTACCTTCATAGGCCCTCAAGGTCCATGGCGCCCATGAGCTGTGGAAAAACATTTAGGCTCCCTCTTGCCAATGTCCCAGATGTTCATTGGGATGGCCATTTCTCCTCCTCCTCTGTTGGTGACAGCATCCAGAACTGATCTAGCTGCAGGCAGGAAGGCTATCAGCTAGTATATTTCTCACCCGTCTATGTGTCTGGCTTTAAAAGACATGTTTAACTGTAAGCTCCTCAATACTAACTGCCTCAATACACTCATGACTGTCTCAGACTTAGCCCCTTTTTTGTTCAGTACCTCCACCACTGCTTTGTTATCACACCAGAATGTGACCTTCTGGTTCTTCAGGTCCTCTCCCCAAACCATGGTGCATGCCAAAATAGGCATGATCTCCAGCAATGTGATGTCTCTTACCTTTCCCTCTTGTACCCCTCTCTGAGGCCATGGTTCTGAAAATCATTTACCTCTCAAGTATCCCCCATTCCAAGCCCCCTGCCTCATCCAGTATATAACTCCAAATCCATGTTATAAAGCCATTCCTCTTGCCAAAAGGAACATCCATTATAACCCTCAAAAATTCCTCCCACACCTTGAAGTTCTCTTTCATACCCTTTGTTATGTCCTCCCAGTGGGTCACCTCCTTACTCCTGAAGTGGCTAATGCTAATCTCCTTGTGAATGTCCTTCCTGGCCCAATTGCCTGCATGCAAAATTCAAATGCCCCAGAACTTGCTGCACGCCCTTAATTACACCCTTCTTCTGCTAGTGTGTACCTGAATCAATTCCTTAATTTCTGTACCTTATCATCTGGCAACCTAAATAATTCCTCAGGCATCTATTTCAATCCTAAAAATTCCATAACCCTGCTTGGGCCCACTGTTTTGTCAGGAGCTAATGGCACTCCCAGCTCCTTGTACAATTCTTGAAAACTTGCCAACATCTCTTCTGTCTCCTCCCTTCCCCTGCCTATCAACAGGAAGTCATCTAGATAGCGTATTACCAACTTGTGTCCTGTTTTCCATTGAAATATCCATTGCAGGCAACTGCTAAATGTTTTGAACATGGCACATGTGATGGAGCAACCATTGGCATGGCTTTATCAAAATAACACTGTCCATCTACTTTGAAGCCCAATAAATCCCAGTCCTTCCTCCTAACTGGGAGCAGCCTAAAAGCTGCTTCTATATGAGTTTAGCCATCCAGGCCTCCAGAGCAGCCAGATAACCTGTACTGCTTCTTACAAAGTCATATGTAACCGGCTGTGTTCCTCCCCAATGAAGTCATTAACTGAGTGTCCCTCTAGGAATGAAAGATGGTGCATCACCCTATACTCCATTGTTGTTTTGGACACCAGACCTAGTGGGAAATGATCATGTTGTCTAGCAGAGAACCATATATGGCCCTTCAATCCTCCCTGCAATTTTTCTTTTTCAATTTTTCATCTTAAAATGTCCTCCTTCCCTTTGATTGATGCTAAGTTATTGGCCTCTCTTGCTTGTCTCGGACCCTTGCATGCAGCAAAAGCCCGATCTAAAACCTTTTGTATACTTTTGCCACCTTCCTATCTGGGTGCTCCCTGAGCCATTTTCCCATGCTTCCAGTTTGATGGGGTCTTTGCCAGCTGAAATTGGTCCCTAACAACTACCTCTCCCCACTGTCCCCTCGTCCCTTCTGACTGTAGTTCCTCTGTCATTTTCCTCAATAGGACTGTGCCCTCCCCCCAAGCCCCTACTTCTGGCCCTCTATTCCAGGCCTGACCCTAAATCTGGCCCTTCTCAAAGTGCTAGTGCCTGGCCCCTGGTTCCCCTGACCTGGACCCCTGGTACCCATGCCGTCCTGCATCTTGATGCGGATGAGATCCCCGCATTTGAACAGGCATGCCAAAGCGACATTGAGGCCATGAGCAAAATGCCTGATTATATCCCCAGCAGCATTTTTGGAACATCCCCCCTTTCTTCCATCTCCCCTTCAGGGGTGGTTAGTCTGTGACATAATCAGTCCACAAGTCTAACTGTTTTGTGTCCCACCACATCCCATAGGTGGCCATCCTTTGGCGTAAAACTCATCATAATAGATCCAACCCACTCCCCTTTGGCTTACTCTCCTTATTATCAGGAATAGGTGATGGTGGTATGCCCAGTTCATGTTTCTTTTCTAGAACAATGGCTGAATATGTAGAAAACCTACAAACCACCCATCCCAGGTCTTCCCTTTTATGAACTTGTCTTCCTCTTTCTTCCCCAATAACACCACGCACTGCCTTCTCACTTTCCTATCTTTTCTGTCTCCCGTGCTTTGCTGCCACTTCCCTACATACCAGCATAAATGTGTTTACATATTCCCCTTTCCATATCTTCTCTTTTGTGGCCAATGGCACGTGTTCCCCATCCTCATGCCCGGCGCTCCCTGTCCCTCGTTCCTTTTCCTGTCCCTTCACCACCTTGTCTATTCCCCTTTGGTTCTTTGTCTGCCTTAAGCTCTGCTATACATTTCCATTTGCCCTAAGCGGTCATTCCCTAGTGCGCTATAATTTGCCCAATGTATTCATTTATGCTGTCCCACATGGTACCTGATACACTACCTGTATGCTTGTCCGCCTTGTGTCCTCTTATTTATGGGCTGAGCTTGTCCATGTTCCAATGGAGGGATACTGGCAGCAGCATCACAGGTGGAGGGTCAGTACCACCGAAGGTTCCTGTCTGGGTTCCGGACTGGGTACCACCACTGGCTCCACTGACAGTACTAGTGGTTCAGGCCACAAGGGTTGCAGAGGTGCTGGACTAACCACTCTGGGTGGTGGCCCATCAGGGATGCCTGGCCTTTTGGTTGGTCATTTACCACTGCCCAGATCCTTTTCCCTTTTCACTTCTCCCCTAGCTTCTCTGGTTTCTCTGCCTCCCCATCTCCCACATCAAGTTGACCTTCTCTGCCAATTCAATGATGGCCTTATATACCTCTTCCTTCATTGGCTTGCTCTTCCTAGGTGCCATCCTGTCACATGGTTTCTTCTTTACCTATGATTAAAGTGATAAAATTGCTTACATTATTTTCCATTTTTTAGTTCATTTATACCTCCCCTAAGCTAACTTTGGTGTTGTGCTGCTATCCTTCTCCACATTCCTTTTCTTTTTTTCTTTTTTTATATTTTCTGTTCTTTGTCCTGGTGATCCTTTCCTGTCGATTCTTCAGCCCTGGTCATGACCCTGGGACTTCCACCTGCCATCCACTGCTGATATCTTCCCTCTTACCCCAATTACCCCCAGAGGGTGGGGCCATGGCACTGGACCTCCATATCCAAGTTGCAGGCTTGTGTCTGGTGGGAGTGTGGCCGATGGCAGGCTAATTGAAGCCAGGGGAGGGCTTCACTGGACAGCTGGCTCACCTTCTCCTATTCCTTGTTCCACTTTTCTTTGGAAGTGGGACATGCAATGACACCAGTGTCCACCCCACCTCCCTGTATATCTAGTGCGAGAAAGCTTGAGTTGCTCCTGGCACTCTGCCAGGGGTCCTCGTGCATTGGATGCTACCCTATCCTCCCCAGAGAGGAGAGCTGTCCATGGGACGCTCCATCCTTCTCTCCCAGACAGCCCTCTGATGACCAGGTCCATTCCTGAACATGGGTACCAACATCACAAATGGAAATCCAAATGCTTAGCGGTGGGCGGCTTCCCACATACCTTTTCTGCTTCCAGGCCTTACACTTCTTTACGCATGTGGTCTCTCACTTAGTTCTCCTGCACCCTCCCCTTTTTTTATTCCCCCTTTTGGATTTCTTTCTTAGGCCCTCCTGTTTTCCAGGTCTGCATCGTTTGGTCCTGGTGTATACAGCCAGCCTTAGCCCCATGTGGCTCTTTTCTAATCCCTGCCCTCCTTGTTGGAGAAAGAATTCCTGCCCCTGGTTGTGAGGCAATACCTTGTCAAGTGTATCTTTATTCCTCCTTTTTTTATCTGTCATCTTTCTATGCAAACATTATCCCTTAGGATCTGAGGGCTCTTTCCCAGTAATATGCAGTTGTGATGTCCATCGCCTTTCTCTGTGCGTCGTCTTCATCTGCATCCTTTGCATTCATTTATATATATTTTTCTTTTTTTTAACTAGACTAAATGCTGCTTCCTTGCATCACTAACTTGCCCTTAAAAGCAGGACTACTCGGTGCAGTGAGAAATCGTGTTGTCCCCAGCACCTCCCTGATTTTCTTAATAAACACAATCTCCTTCTTTCTTGTTTTCCTCGTGTGAATAAATTTTACAGTGCCTCTTCCCTTGTTTATTTGTCAACTAGTACCACTGTCCTTGCAAAGGCGGCAAGGGGGCCGGCAACTCACAACCTTCAGCGTATCTTGCCATGTCACCATCTGCTCAGTTCAACCCATGTTTCTTAGCCTCGAAATTACTACACCACAGGGCAAAGCTCACCCTTACTCCCTTGGAAAAATGCAATCCTGGCCTTCTCATCCAGGCCACAGGTACCATGCACTTTTGGCATGTCTAGCCACAACACCATTGCAGTACTAGCTTCTCCTCCCTACTAAAGGTAAAATGTGGTCTTGGTGTCTCTCCCCATCTTGGCCTTATAATCCAGGCCACAAGACCCCACAGCTTCCAGCATTTCTAGCCACTAACACCTTCCAGGTACCATGCGGTCTTCAGCGTGTCTTGCCCCAACAAAATGCAACAATGGTTCTATTTGGATGCTACAAAGGGCTTTCCGGCTTCTCTTCTCCCAACACAAACTGTAATACTGGCCTTTCTCAACTATTATTCACATTCGGTCTTTACATGTCTCCCCACAAAGTAACTGCAATGGGCTTTTGACTCGAACACAGCAGGTCTCCACACAACCTTTGGCATGTCTCACCCCCACAACTCGTTGTTCTCTACAAACTCTGCCCCTGGCCTTAATCACTGAGAGAGGTAGGCCCCTCACCTCATTTTACCTCCTCATGGCACTAGGGCCTCGTTTTCCTAAAAGAACACCAAACAGGGGTTGGCCATTCATCAAAACAACAAAATGTGGAGTAGCTCACCACTCCAACAATCTATCCATGTACCAAGTGCTAGCCCATTGAATTCCACATCTCTAGCAGCCCTACCCTTGTTCTGTACACCTTTTTTAATCAGCAAATTCAAAGTGCTACATACTAAAATGTCTTGCCTTCAGTTGCTTCAGGTACCAAAACCTTACCACCTTGTCTGAACTGGCAACACTGCAAAGAGATTTTCTTTCTTGTTTTTTTAAGTTTGCCAGTCTGATGTGCTATAGTTTATAAATCAAAAACTCCAACAAAGAGGCTGAGTTGCTGCAGTGCAGGGATTATGTACCCTGCCTAACCCTTCCCTTTTCCCTTTCCCACCTATCCCTGTTATTTCCTTCCTGAGCTCCCCATTCCTGTCTCCTCCCTCTGTCCTGTTCCCTGTCCTCCTCCTCCTCCTCTCCCCTCCCCCTCCATCTGAGCACAACCATCTAAGGGGTGTAAAGGGTTCCTGGAACAACGTGGTCTGCCCCCTTAAAGGGCAAACTCAATCCTAGGAGTATTAGAATGGAAACATTTTAGTAGTTACTTAAAGTTACAGGCCATTATTATAGAGGTGATGCAAGTCTCTCAGTACTGTGCACAGACATATATATATATATATATATATATATATATATATAAAACCACTACCCTCTTCTCTCCTCCCCTCCCAACCAGTTACTTATAACTGACAGCCCTACTCTTAGTGCTCACACGACATATATTACAAATTACTTATGTATAGTCTTTTCATGATGTATATAGATTTATAGATATGTAGCTGTGTTCTTCAGTAGCCTTACACTATTGTATACACTGTACTATGTATGTCAGTTTTGTTACTATACTGCACTGTATCTCTGTACAAATTGTTGTGCTTTGTTATACGATCTATGATCCCAGGTTGACCCTGAAAAAGGGATTGTAATTTTCTCAGTGGTCTTACCCAGTTACCAAAACTCAAAATAGAAGATATATATAGTCTTACATATTAACTGCCCGTTCATCTTCCTTTCCATGCCAGTTATGTTTTCTGATATGCTTTAAACAATTTTTGTTAAATAATTAAGTTTTGAGTTATTTCAGAGCTACATAGAGTTCAATCCTCTCACCAGCAACTGCCGTTTCTTTTCATTATATGGATACATTCTATGACATCAATAACACCGTTCCATGCTGTTCATTTGAATGACTTGGAATGCTGTTATTGATGTCATTGAATGTTCAGGCAATTGAAAAGAGAGCAGTAACTGCTAGAGACAGATTCAGGGTAGTTAAAGACAACACAATTAAATTATTGATTAAACAAGAAATGTCAAAACATAGAATCATTTCTAGACACTAAAGGGACGATAGGAGGGTATCTAGATGTCTAGAAACAGTTTAAAATATGTTTAAGAAGCTGAAATAATCAGTTTGAATCCCATCTACTACAATTATTTTAAATAAGCAGAGATGTGCAGGTTCTCCATTATCATCACTTGATGTCTGACATTTCCAGAAATGTTTTCTGGTCAAATTTGCAGTGGTTATGTTGTCAGTACATGCATTTCCATTCAGAGCTTAAGAGGCAAAAGTAAAAGCCACTTTCAGATCTCTTGAACTAAGCCAAATGTTCAGCAGAAACACTTCAAAGAAAAAAACAAATGTTTTTAGGCAACTGTGAAGATACAGCATTGTGTGGGCAGACTTCTCGATACCTGTCTTTTTCTGGGAGAATTGTTGTTTTGCAGTGCTCAGTACTTCAGTTACTGTGAGAGTTGAAATGGTGCTGTCATTTTGCTGAATAAAGGTGCTACTTTGTTAATTATTGGGATTCAGTATTGTTGATTAATATTTTGAGCAGGTGTAGCTCCTTTGTGAAGTATTTAAAAGTTAAGTGAACATCCCTGCAGCTTTTAATTATTTTACTGACTGCTGCCAATGATAGGCACTAAGCAGGTAACAGAGAGGCAGGCATTATGTTTGGTCAGGTTCTTTATGCGGGTAGCAGGCACTGAGCTACAAAATGTCACGGTATGCATATTGTTGTATATAGTACTGTATCTTGTACAATGCCCTTCATGTACTCCAACTTATTTATTATTTCCTTACACTATTTTTATTACTGTACTACTGCTTGGCTATATGCATTGTACTATGTTTTCTTGTTATTTGTATACTTCTGTTATGATCTCTTAAGTTGTAATCTCCGGTTGGGCCTGAAAATAGGCAAATGTTTTTGTCTATTGCATCTACCAGGTACATTAAAACTAGCTAAATAAATATATATAAAAAATTATTTATTAAATTTTGATGACCGGGTAGGCCCACTAGGCCCCAAGGTCCCTTTTTCTAGGGGCAACCAAGGATAACATTACAGTATGGGGAACACAGATGCAAAGGTTACAGAGAAAGTACAGATTATAAACAGGTTAGAGCAAATAGCAAGTTTTCTGAGTCAATTAGACATTCCAGCAGTGACAGTATGAGGCAAGACCAAATCTTATAGTCTTTTTGGGTGACATGCGACTGGTGGAGTACAAGGTGAGCATGGGAGAGGGTTGGTATAGGTTGGGGTGGAAGCTATCCTGTGCCATGACAGTGACAAATACTGGACTTGGTCATGTGGGCTTTGGGCCCTAGTGCGAAAGTTTAGAAGGAGGCTTCCTGTACCGAGGGTGGAAGATTGTTCCACAGGTAGAGGGCAGATAGGAGAAGGATTTGCCACCTGCATTAGTCCTAACCCTAGGGATTTCCAGCAGAGTCCGACCTGAGGTCCTGAGCCTCCAAGAGTTGTGCTTGAGAATGATTGTCCCTTCTATGCTGGGTGGAACAGCCGGGCTTAGTAACTTATACACCAAACAGAGCAGGGGTACCAGTCGAGAAGGCTAAAGAAGGCCACTGCAGTTGGGCAAGCGATTCACAGTGGTGGCTTCCTGAGTGACTCTGGTCGCTGAACCGAGCAACCTTGTTATACAGTATCTGTAACTGGTTGAACTCCTGCTTGTGCATGCCCTGTAATACTGGGGCAGCATAAGTTAGTGTTGGGAGCAGGACACTGGAGAATTGCGAGCCTAGCATCTGGGACAAACTGGTCTTTTAATCGATACAGGGTGCCAAGTTTGCCATGGATGGTCCTGGATACTAAGTCAAAGTAGGTCTTGAAGGTGAGACATTGGTCACTTGTTAGCCCTATGTATTTTAGGGTGTACACCATGTCAACGCTTTTACCAGCAAGTGAGTTAAGCTGTAAGGACTTAGACCTGTCTTGTCCAAGGGATCTTTGACCAAACAGCATGGCTTTTGTTTTGCCTGCATTGAGGACCATTCTGTTAGATGTTAGCAAGGCCTCAAGTGTCATAAGTTCAGCTTGGAGGAGGATCTAGAGCAGGCAGATTTTCCATGGAGTGGCAAATGACTGTGTCATCCACACATTGAATGACCGAGCTACCCCAACAGTGGAGGTTTAGGTCATTGGTGAACAGAAAGAACAGGAGGGATCAAGGCTTGAGCCCTGAGGTACTCCCTCCTTTATGGGTAGTGGGTCTAACAGCAACCCTTCCAGATGACCCTCTGAGTGTGTCCAGATAGGTAGCTGTTGAACCACTTGAGGGCAAGGGATCTAGACCTATTTTGTCTAGCTTTGTTAGCAGGAGGTTGTGGTCCACAAGGTTGAATGCTTTGGACAGATCTATAAAGAATTGCACCATCAGCTTACCTGTGTCCATTGCTCTAAGTACATCTACTGTGAGGTTGGTGAGGCAGTGTCAGTGCCATGGTTAGTTCGGAAACCATGCTGGGAGGGGCTAGGAGGCTGGTGGGACTCCAGGTATTCATAGAGTTGACCATATACCAGCCTTTCTTGAGGTTTTGCAAGGGTATAGAGCAGGGAGATGGGCCTATAGTTGCGTATACATTCCCTCAAACCACCATTATGGATGGGGATCACATTAGCCTGCTTCCACTGGTCAGGGACTGTTCCTTCCAGTAGGGCTCTGTTAATGAGCCAGGCCAAAGGTCTGGCAAGGGTTAGGCTCCTTCCTTTAGTAGTCTGGGATTGATCCTATAGGGTCTCCTGAGCCTTTGATTCTGAGAGCCCTTAGAAGGGTTAGGACCTCTTTTGTCTTCACCAGTCTCAGGTGAAATGAGGGTCTATTAGAGCAGGGGGCTCATACATGTTCTGTACCAATGTTGAAGGAGGTAGTCCTGTCTTGTATTCATCAATGCTGGTGAAGTGGGGTTGATAGCTAAGGCAATTTGCAGGCCATCACTCACTAGCTGACCGTTGACCTCAATTGGGCCCAGTTCCTCCTTCAAGTTGCCCTAAGTAGCTCATTGATGTGAGACAAAATAGCTTGGGGTTGCCTAAGTTGGTTGGTTGAAGTGAGTGATGTGCTTCCTCTTTGCAAGTTTGGTAGATCTCTTACATTTGTTTCTTAATGATTTGTATGTCACTAGCTCTTCTAGGAGACAGGAGTGCCTGAACTTCTTCCAAGCCTTGTCCCAACTGATCATCAGGAATTTTACAGTTGGGGAGATCCACTTTAGCAGCTTCCCTTTGATCTGAGTTTCTCATGCAGGCAAGAGGGACGCTACCTTGATAAGTGAGTCATGGAAGTGTTCCAAGGCCTCATCAAGGTAGGGAGGAGCCTGATAGTACTCCATTCCAGGTTACTGTGGTAATCATTAAATTGTGCCGCCATGAAATATGAGTAGTCATGGATGGTGAGTATTCTAGGTAGAATCTTAGGTGCTCTATTCTTCCAGATGCAGAATATGGGGAGTGGTCACTCAGGCATCTGCTATTAAGCTGCTTTCTGGATGTTAAGGGGTTTGATACCAGAGCCTAGTACAGGATGCTGTAGTTCCCCATTTTGTAATTAAGTCTGGTAGGTTCTGAGATAACCTGTACCAGGTTAGCCTCTTGGGTCATTGCTGAGAGGGCTTTGTTTGGGTCATTGGCCCAGTTTAGTTTGAAAGCTCCCAGGATATGGGGTTCTGTAAATACATCTTTGACTATAGTTTTGTGTATCCCCTCCAGGGATTGGAGAGCACTCTTAGGTGGGTTATAGACGCAACCAATAGTGAGGTGCTTCGTGTGACCAAGGTTATGCGGATGAATATAGAGTCACCATTCTGGCTGTTATCCTGATTCAGCTTGAGGTACAACATCGTAAAGTGTCCTTCACATAGATTAGGACCCCACCACCTCTCTTGTTCCTCTGTCCTTTCTGTGGGTGTTATATCCTTGGGTCATGGTCTCATGATCAAGGATGTGGGCCTGAAGCCAGGTCTCTGAGATAGAGAGGATGTCAGGCTTGTAGAGATCAAATCAGACTTGTACCTCTTGAATTTTTGGTCTGAAGCTACAGACATTCATATGCACAATCCTTAACCCCTTGGAGGATGTCCACTGTGGGTCATGGGAGAAGAAATTAAGAGACTGGCAATTGGAGGGGCCCAGATTGGGCTGTATGTCTCCTACCAGAGCAGTAGGAGAGCCAGCAGGAAAAGTAACTTGGGCTGACCTATGGATTGAATAACTACAGAGCTTCCTGCTATTAAAATGGAATATCTCATAGTATGTGCTCCTTCTTGCCAGCTAAAGGGCTACCAGAAGGGCATTCATGCTGGGTGACGATGTCAGTAATAATAGCTCCTTGTGAGGCATATATCCCAAAAGTACATAACAGGTAGTCAATCATACAGAGCAGTACTGTGGCACCTATTGGTTATGCAACATTGATGGTGGCTTGTGTTGGTTCATACAGAATTTCATATCGGTAGTGGCTGGCAAAATGATATATTACATATTACTTTAGCCTCTGCATAGACAGTAAATGCCTTCAGTGATAGCCAGTTGCATTACACATATCCTATTACTAACATATCAGCAGTGACTGTGAATTAATTTATTAGCCTGCATATTAGAAGAGTGCTCTCAGTAACATTTGATTGCATTACACTAGTCTTAGTGCATAACATATCAAATCAAATCAAACTTTATTTCTATAGCGCCTTTCAAAAACCAAAGCTGTACATAAAACCAATTACAGATAAAACATTAAAACAAGAAGCTAAATTAGATTAATCATTAGGAAGGCTAAATTAAATAAATATGTTTTCAACTCTTTCTTAAAATTATCAACGGTCAGACATTCTCTTAGCCAAAGAGGTAGAAATTCCACAGTCAGAGCTGAAAAGCAAATGCACGGGCACCTGATGTTTTAAATGTACCCTGGAATCTCTAGCAATCCCTCGTCAGTGGATCAGAGACGACAGGAGGGCAATAGGGTATCAAGAGGTCTTGCAGGTAACTGGGTCCCTGGTCATGTAGGGCTTTGAAGATTAGAAAACCAACCTTAAGGTGATCTGCCACTGAATAGGCAGCCAGTGCAGTTCACGGAACACAGGAGTAATATGACTGAACCTGAAGTCCCAGTCAAAAGTCTGACTGTCAATTCTGCACTAGCTGCAAGCTGGGGATATCAACCCCTGAAAGCCCTAGGTAGAAAGAATTGCAGTAATTAAGGTGGGTAGTGATGAAGGTGTGGACCAATGTTGGAAGCTCATCCTGAGAACCAAATGTTTCACCTGAGCGATATTTCTCAGATGGTAGAAGAGGATTTGACAATAGCCGACACCTGAGACCATAATGTCAGGCCATTGTCAAAAATAACACCAAGGTTACGCACCTGGTCTGAAGCAGCAAGCTGTAGGCCATCAAGCAAAATACCTGATGCCTGACCAGCTTGCATACTCCCCGGATGACCAGGGTCCACAACCAGGACTTCAGTCTTATCCAGATTCAGTCTCAGCCAGCTAGTACTCATCCAGGTTCTGATCTTGGTAAGGCAGTTGTTTAGCATGAAGAGTGCAACATCCTGTCCAGACAGAAAAGACATATACAGTTAATTATCATCTGCATAGCAGTGAAAACTCAAACTGTATAACCTGATGATATCTCTTAAAGGTAGCATATACACTGCAAACAACATGGGGCCAAAATGGAGTACTGTGGCACCCGCAAGACAGGGAATAAGTGCAGGAGAAGTAAATTCCAGTGGTAAACTCTCTGAGGCCTGTCTGCGAGGAAAGAATGGAACTATTTGAGGACTGTACAAGACAGACCACAAAGCAGCCACAGGTACTCCAACAGCACACCATGGTCTACAGTGTCAAATGCTGCAGAAAGATCAAGAAGGACCAGAATGGTACATGCCTTTTGATCTCTAGCCATCAGGAGATCATTCAATACTCGGGCCAGTGCAGTCTCCATGCTATGTTTCTTCCTAAATCTGGACTGGAGAGTATCATAGATCTTGTGAGTTGTAAGATGATCATCCAGTTGCAGCGCAACCACCTTTTCAATAACCTTACCAGCAAATGGCAGGTTAGCAATAGGTCAGTAGTTAGCTGGGCAGTCCGGATCTATGGAGGAATTTTTAAGGATTGGTCAAATGATCGCTCCTTTAGGGGTTCTGGAAAGACCCCAGTCTCCAAGGACATCCTGATAATTTTGGCAAGGATTGGGCAGATATTATCAACACATCCCAATAAGAGGGTGTCGGGCCCAGATCCAGACTACAACTGGTTGGCGCATTGTCTGACTGATCGTCACAATATCCTTGAATTCTGGCTGGCTGAAATCTGACCAGAGACTGACTGCACACACATCCTGCCGATCACCACAACTCCTCATAGGAGATACTATACCAATGCTAGACCTGATGCTGGCAACCTTATCTGCAAAGGATTGAGCAAACTCCTCGTATTTCAGCTGAAAAAAGCTTCTCTGGGCTGAAGACAGATTGGATTGCACAATCTGTCAATAGTCCTGAAAAGCTGAGCTGGTCGATTCTGTGCAGTAGAAATCTCCCTGGACAGAATTCTGCCTTCTTATGGGTTATTTCTAGCTGATAGCCATCATAATGTGCCATCAGCTTAAGCCTGTCAGCATCAAGGCCAGACTTTGCCAGGTTCTCTCCAGCCTTCAACCAACTCACCTCAGCTCCTCCAAGGGCCATCAAATCAGGGTTCCTTGGGTGAAGGGTGAGGGTTTAACATGAACAGGAGCAATCTTGTCCAGGGCATCTCCCACAGCCTTATTATAGGCTAACACAAGATTGCCTGGACTCATGCATTCACCGACAAACCCGATAGGTCCAGTGCTACCGGTAGGTCAACTGGGGTAACTCCCCTCAAAAGGCGGTACTGGACCATCTCCGTGAGGCAGACCTATTGGGGGACCCTGAAGCTGAACCTTATGGTGTGATGGTCAGACTTGCTGACTTGTTTCACCCCAAATCAGCTATCTCCATAGCCAAAGAAAGATCAGATCCAACGGTGACCCCTACATGGGTTGAGGGTAACTACCTGTGTAAAGCCCAGCATTATCATAAGCTGGAGGAGATTTTGACCAAAGTGCAAGAGTTCATCATTGACCCAGGCATTGAAGTCCCCAGAATTATCCATCTGGGGACTCCAACACCATGTCGACGATGACATCCACTATCTCCTGCAGGAATGCTCCACCATCACCTGGTGGATGGTAGGTGAGGTATCCTGCAGCCTACACCCTCACCCAGGATGCACTCAAAGGATCTGGTAATTCCTGATGGCACATCAATAAGGCACAGCTCAGATTTAAATATAATGGCCACACCCCACCCTACGATCCAACCTTGGGCAGTGTATCACCGAGAACCCGCAGGAACTGCAGAAGCCAGTACAGGGCCTGCATTTTCATCCAGCCAGGTCTCGGTGATGCGTCAGATTGGTGGTTGCACAAGACCAGCTATAATAGCTGTCTTGTTTTAATAGATCTGGCATTGCACAACACCGCCCAGGTAGGATAAGTTGTCAGGGAAGACCTTGGCACCTGTCCGCAGACATCAGGGCCCTTGGGTATGGAGACAAAACAGGAAGACCTCTATCCTGGCTCGATTTTGTCCCAGGGCACCTATTGGACCCCAGAACTCCTATCCACCATCCCTTTCCCTCCCCACCATTCCCAGTTCTCCCTTTCTTATATGCCTCTAACTATCCCAAAAGCATGGCACCTAAAATAGGTGTCAGATGTTAATGGGGACAGTCAAAGGATGTAATTCCCTGAGTCTGGTGGGGAGTACTGCCTAACTGTTGCTAAGCCTCCCAGACACACTATACTTCAAGAATAAAACAAATATTTGAAAACAATAACCCACCCCAAAATAAACCCTTCAAAATGACAGAGGTAATGCAATCCAATACTTGGCTCTCAGAAAATGCCAAAGAAAATAATAAAAAGAAAATAATAACAAAAAGCAAAAAGAAAAATCTCCTGCCTCCCCACTGTGTATACAGGAAATGATGTTTAAGTCCCCCAAGCCCTCTCACAGTCTGGGAGTAATGGAAATAAAGGCACTACTGTCCGAAAGCAAAAATCCAATAGTCTGCTCACATTAAGTCATAAGCAATTAAAAGTCAAAAGTTATCTTTTGATAGACAAGCAAAATAAAGTTTGGACACCGGGTCCTCTCACCACCAGGGATATCAGAATAAGGACACTCTCACTGGCCAGAATAGAAGAAATCAAAATCTGGCCATAATTCCAGAGCAAAGTAAGGAGATTAATAACAGAATATGCAATGAGATACAGGCAATTGAGGCGAAAAATCTTGACTGTGTGCAAGTATCCAGTGAAGATACAGGGTCAGCAAAAGATTAAGTGGGCCAACAAAGCTCCATCCACAGAGAGTGCAGCCAGGAGCATTCACTGCCAACAACTTTGATTCCTGGGCAGTGACTGCGCCAGCCAAAGGGAACCAGGAGAACCACAAGCTCATCAACTGGCTTCCTGGCTGATCCAAAGACAGTCCCCTATGCAGCAGGGAATCCAGATGCAACTCCCGAGCAATGTCAGGCCCTCCTACAGCGCCAACAACTGATCCCCTGCTGAAGTCCACTCGGAGCCCATAGCACAGGAACCCTTCCAATTATAAAGCTGGGTCACAGAGCAATCCAAACAATAAAAGTGCAACCAGCCCAAGAGCTGAAAGGATCCTCCCACGAATGGACTGTAGCACAGGATCACGCACAATCCTCCTCCCTGCAAATCTCGCTCCTTCTCCTCGGCCTAGAGTATCTCAGAATGTCTCAGCTGAGCAGTCAAAAAGAACGGTGAGTCCGTTTCTTCATCAGCATGTATATGCACAAATTTAGCGGGACAGACTAACTACAAACCCTGATTAATTAATAAAACGAACAAGGAAGACAAGAAATGACAAAATAAATAAAAGATAAATAACAAAATAAAAGGACACAGTTGTAAGGTACAGCTTGCAGCATGCCCAAGCCAGCACCCATCTTTATCCACCTCAGACCATCATGTAGTCATATCATATCATATCAGTAGTAACCGGGAATTATTTAAATGCATTAGCCTGAGTATGTAACACATACATAGACACATAGAAACATAGAAGATGTGCAGATAAGGACCTCAAGGCCCATCCAGTCTGCTCATTTCTTTTCTACCTTATAAATGTGCCATTGGCCTTTGCTCTGTCAATGGTCTATCTATTCATACTCATCTGTATCGCTCCCTTATGCCTATTCCATGCTTGTTTGAAGCCCTGTACTGTATTCATATCCACCACTTACTGAGGAAGGCTGTTCCATGCATCCACCACGCTTTCTGTGGAAAAGAACTTCCTCATATTACCCTTAATCAGCATCTCTCTAATTTCGTGCTGTGTCCTCTTGTCCTGCTATTTTCTTATATTGAAATGTGTTAGACTCTTTCACCTTGTTAATGCTCTTAAGGTGTTTGAATGTTTCGATCATATCACCTCTCCCTCCTTTGCACTAGGGTATACATAGTGAGCTCCATTAATCAGTCCTCATGTGTTTTATGATGCAGTTCCTGCACCATTTTGGTTGATTTCTCTGGACAGCCTCAATTTGATTAATGTCCTTGTGAAGGTGTGGCCTCAGTACTGCATGCAGTACTCCAGATGGGGCCCAACCAGTGTCTTGTAAAGAGGGATTATTACCTCCACTTCCGACTTGTAATACCCCTACTAATACACCCTAATATCCCCCTAGCCTTACTTAGTGATAGTATAATATGTTGATTATTGTCACTCCATTTTGTATGCTATTTCATGTAATGTATGTCATTTTATACTCCATTTTGTATTGTGTGACTCCATTTTACATGCTGCTTCATTTAATTGGTGTTTTGCTCTTTAGATAGCCTCATTATTATGTTTTGCTTCAGACAGTGTATTTTGCTGACTTGAAGGTCGCATATTATCAGGCAACCTGTTTTTGTAGTTTTGTTTAAACTTCTGCTTAGCTCATAGTGTCCTAGGCACCCGGCCAATGTTTGGAGCACAGTGACCTAGCAGGTGTAGGGAATTCTGAGCAGTCCTTATCGTGTGAATTGAACATCCTGGGAGCCCGGCCAGCTTCTAGAATGTGGGAAAACAACACGATGAGGGCTGCACGTTATTTTTAGCATAGAATAAGATATAAATGTAGCTTTCTCAATGCCTGGTTTGAAGCCTCTCCTGCAGGGTGGACGCATCGCTGTGGGGCCAGTTCCCGGTTCGAGAGACTCCTAGCCAGGCTGACAGGGCTTCCCAGCCATTGGAAGAGGGCTTGATGATGCTTATTGAATCGGTGATGTATAACCTTGTGTATTATATTTTGTTATAATAAAGCTTTGGCTTGCTGTACTTATTGTATTGTTATTGTGTGTATGTGTGTGAGTGAGTAAATAGCTGCCTGGTTTGAGTTGGCAGAACATTTTTAGTGAGTCGGCAGGATTCGAAAATAAAATGTTTATTTTTAGGAAAAGGATGAGTTCTTTTTTTAAAGGTGTATTAAGGCTCAAACAAGCAAGGGCAACTGCCCTTTGTACTTGTAATTTGTGCTTGCTGCAAGTATATACTATTAGAGCCAATGATGGCTTTCATAGTTCAGGCTGCTTTTAGGAGAAAAGCAGCGGCTGGTTAAGTAAAGTTAGATAATCAACATCTAGACAAAGAAAATAAACTACTGTGGATGTATACGCACAGTAGGTGATCTACAGACGGATGATTTGAAATCCTCCCCATGTTGCCTATCTGTGTTTTCAAGTTTTCTGTATCAATTTCAAGTTCCTGCTCCCATAGAGGCTGAGAACATTTGATCCTAAACCCAAGTACTGGGGACCTCTACCAGATGGATCTCAACCTAGTACTGTTAGAGATTTTGTTTGTTTTGTTTTAAACTGCAAACCAGAGCTCTGGAAAAAGACTTGGTTTGGCAGGTTACTAAAATGGCCAAAAGAAACCTTTGAAAGGGTTAAAACCTTTGAAAGAGTTAATAGCTGCAGCATTTGGAAATTATCACAAAGGTCCTGCAGTCAGTTTTCTTACTTAGACTAGTATATTGGAAAAGAAGAAAAAATACCTTGGCACCGGGTAAGTCTGAATTTTTTTATTCAAAGTTGTTTTATGTCTGTCTGTTTTATTTCTGTAATACATATACTAAACAAGGTAATGCTCCATCTTTCTCATGCATATTTTCTGTAATTATGTTCTGTTGTCAAGGTTATGTAGATAGGATTGACTGCCTTCAGTGCACAACAGGTTACAAAAAAAAAAGGAAGAAGAAGCTTCTTTGCCTCATAGCTGACTGTTTTAATTGGCTTTGTTTTTAATGGAACATTTGTGCTGCCTAGATAGGGTCAGTGAAGAACTTTTGTTTGCTTGGAGCAGGTAGTGTTGATGGTGAAGAGTTATGACGTCATATAGATTGCAATGTGCAGAAAGAGTTGTAGTTTGCAAGCAACGTGCCAAGCCACTGCTAGGTGAAAATGTAATGTGTTAACAGCTATAAATGGCTTTATCATACTTCTAGTTAAAACCAGAAACTTTTTGCAAAATGGCAGAGTGCCATATTTTAGTTATGTGCCAAAAGGTGTAATCATGTTATACGAGATGTGTTCACTTACAGATGATGTGTTTAAAACAGTGTTTTGTTCTGGAAAGATTTGGCATGGCAATATGTATAAATGTGTTGGTTTAAAATTATCAGTGTTACAAGACAGGCAGGAGGTAGCACATATATCTAAACCACGTACAGTTTTCTAATGAAACCATGGGCATTACCTCAGCAAATTAGTGTGAAACAATGTCAGTCTTATTTTGTGTTAAGTATTTCTTTTGTGTATGTGTATGTGTGTATTGTCTTGGCCAGCAGTTTAATTGTGTACTCTATTGTTATTTAAAGATATTTAATATTGGTGGTGTTCAAGGACACTACAGGAATGGCTGGGTTTGAATGACCCTTGCATGCACACTGTGACCTTTTGCCGTTATTTGACCTTCTTGTGTTTCAACATTTTATGTTACTACCAGTTCAAACTTGATGTGTATTCCATGCCTAAGCACAACTTTTCACACAAATGTATGTTTTCATGAAAGCACACCAAGAGTGAACCATGTAATTTGACTTTTATTGCAAAACTAGTATTCTAAGTGAAGAGGAACAAACTTTACAATTTTGAAAAAGGACTATTACAGCTGTTTTTGAGAGTTTACCATCTACAGAGATACGTCATGCAGTATTACCATCAATCTGGACATTTTGTCATGCTTAGATAAAGGGAACCCAGGGATGCTTGGCTTCTTTTATCCTATGGAAATAATCTTGTTTTTTTTAAACTGTGTGTTTGTTTTGTTGTTTGTCTGTGTTTCACAACTAACCTTTTATTGCTACAGTATTCAATGTCTCTTGCACCTTGAGCTGTGTCTTCCACCAGTAGGAGCTTGGAGGGGGAGGGTATCTACTTCCTCCTTCCAGTGTAATACCCACAAAGGTTGCAAGGTACATGTCATATTTATACTGATTCATGGTCTGTAGCCAATGGTTTAACAACCTGGCTGCCCACTTGCTAAGGATGAGTGGAAAATTTATTCAAAGAAATATGGGAAAAGAACTTTGGCAGGAAATATGGACTATGGTGCAAAATACTCAGACCACTGTATTTCATGTTGATGCTCATTGTGCTTCAGATACACTAGAACGATGGTATAATTCTATGGCAGATGAAAAAGCTAAGATTCTTCCAGTGGATATTGAAGAAACTCAAAGTCAGCAGTTATCAGGGCTGGCAAAATGGGCACATCAAAATGTGGACATTTGGGAGAGAAAGCCACTTACAGGTGGGCATATAGTGGGGTGTACCCTAACATTGGATTTGGTTAAAACTGTTATTGCTCAGTGTCCTATATGCCAACATGGGCAACAAAGACCAATCCCTCATATTGTGAAAGGACAATGGGGGGCTACGAAAATGGAAAGAATTTGCATGAAGCATTACAGATTTTAAATAATAGACCAATTGAGAATCTGAGACCCCTTAATGCGAATGATAACTCCTAATTTGCAAGTGCAGGCTTACTCAACTACAGAAACAGTGTTATATTGGGAAATTACACAGGAGCTCTGTCTCCTTGCAGAGCAACCCAGAAGCTGCTGGACTTGATTTCATGCCCTTCAAGAATACAGAATAAACAGCAGAAACATTCAAGTGATAGAAACTGGTATTGGAATATAAATTCCACCGAGACATTTTGTTGGATAGCACCTAAATCAGAACTAGCCCTCAAGGAATACAAATTTTGGGAGGGTGATTGATTGTGATTACAAGGAGAAGTGAAAGTAATTTTGTTGAATAGTAGAGAACAAAATCTGTTAATTCAACAGTATGACAGAATGGCTCATTGTTAATTATTCCAGTTAACAAAGTGACCCCTATAAAGGGACAAGCCCCCACACTCTTAACAGCAAGGGGATAAAGGTTTTAGATCTACAGGAGGTTTTAACAATGGTGCCAAAATATGGGTTACAACCCAAATGGCCCTCCTGAACCAGCTGAGGTGATAGCCACCAGGCGAGACAACACAGTGTTAATTATCAGATCAGGAAAGAAAAATGGGAATACGTGCCTGCACATAAATGTTATCTTCGAGAATAATGAAATTTGTGTCTTTCTAGGTCCAGCAATGGATTTTAAAAGGAATGCTGGTGTGTCTTATGGTCCATTTGGCAGAGCTAGTTACCCCTGGAGGAAGGATTCAAAGGGTTAACTGTAATGACACTGGTTGTAAAGGAACCTGGAGTTGGAAAAATGATACCAAAGATAGAACCAGAGAACTTTAGCTGCCCATCCGGACAGAAGTGTGTGGTACTGAACATGACATTTTCACCAGGGTCAATCTCTGGATGACAACTGGTGGCTCAGGACAATATGACTACGAAACAGATGAAATCTCTTTGCAGAATAAGACTGCTATTAAATGCTGCAACTTACTGAATAGTTGCATGGTGACTGTACAACATAGACTTGATTGCTGCATGAATCAAACAGACATTTTCAATGCAAGTATTACTTTGATTGACATAGACACGTTATTCTGCATAGAATGCTACTGCAATAACTAATAGAACTACTTGGGCAGATCACATTACAGTGTTGAAAAATCATCCTGTAATTAGCAATGATAGTATAGTTAAGGTTCCATCCACATGTACATCAGTAGCGCAGTGATATCAGAAAATGTAATCCATTTTAACATAACGTTTATGTTTAGTAGAAAATGCAAATATAAAAGAGCTTGGTATGATAATCGCTATTAGGTGGAGCAGGGGCAGGCATGGAATTTTAAATAGTGTTGATATAGAAACACTGACTAACAGGCTTCAGGCAGTAGGAATTGATGTATTTAGCTTAATTAACTTACAAGCTCAATGGATGCCAAATGTTTTCTTATCCCAAAGATTAACTTTGAATTATGATTTTGAGTTCTTGCAGTATTTTAATGCTTCACAGGTATGGGGAATGGGAGTAGCAGAAAATATTTTCACGATTTATTGATTGGACAGAATGCACAATGCGACATATGTATTCTATAATGCAAAGAAATAAGGCCCAGAGTGATTTAATGAGTAATAATGAATATGTGTGGAGGACCGTGTTCAAATCATGGATTCTTAGTAATCATTGGATTGTAATGTCATCCACCACAGTAAAATGCACAGGTCCCTGATAATGAGCAGAAGCTTATTTTGTATTGGCAGTCCAATATTTTAGATCAATCAAGATTGAGTATCTCATTAAATAAAATTAAACAGATAATTCAGGAAACAGATGTAATGCAGGCTCATTTGGCAATAAGAAATAAATCATTAGTGCAAAGTCAGTGCAAACTACAATAGCTAAAAATAAAATGATTGATTTAAGTTCCAAGATTCAACAAGAGACTACTCATTATTGGTGGGATATTTTTACAGGATGGTCTCCATCAGCTACAAAAGTGTTAAATATTCTGATACATCCTATCATAATCATTGCTGTAGTGACAATTATCTTGCTTATTTGGACTTGTTACTTATCATGTTATATTCGTAGTAATTTTGCTATGGTACCAATATCATACAAATCATATTCACAATAATCAAAGGACCGAATGTAGTGATAGTATAATATGTTGATTATTGTCACTCCATTTTGTATGCTATTTCATGTAATGTATGTCATTTTATACTCCATTTTGTATTGTGTGACTCATTTACATGCTGCTTCATTTAATTGGTGTTTGCTCTTTAGATAGCCTCATTATTATGTTTTGCTTCAGACAGTGTATTTTGCTGACTTGAAGGTCGCATATTATCAGGCAACCTGTTTTTGTAGTTTTGTTTAAACTTCTGCTTAGCTCATAGTGTTCTAGGCACCCGACCAATGTTTGGAGCACAGTGACCTAGCAGGTGTAGGGAATTCTGAGCAGTCCTTATCGTGTGAATTCGAACATCCTGGGAGCCCGGCCAGCTTCTAGAATGTGGAAAAACAACACTATGAGGGCTGCACGGTTATTTTAGCATGAATAAGATATAAATGTAGCTTTCTCAATGCCTGGTTTGAAGCCTCTCCTGCAGGGTGGACGCGATCGCTGTGGGGCCAGTTCCGGTTCGAGACTCCTAGCCAGGCTGACAAGGGCTTCCAGCCATTGGAAGAGGGCTTGGATGATGCTTTATTGAATCGGTGATGTATAACCTTGTGTATTATATTTTGTTATAATAAAGCTTTGGCTTGCTGTACTTATTGTATTGTTATTGTGTGTATGTGAGTGTGAGTGAGTAAATAGCTGCCTGGTTTGAGTTGGCAGAACACCTTACCTACTGCTTTAGTGGTCTGCTTGGATGATTTCAGGTCATCGGTAATGATGATACCCAAGTCTCTTTCTTCCTTGTGACTGCCAGCAACTCTCCTCCCAGCCAATAGGTGGCTTCAGGTTTCTCTTCCCTATGTGCATGATTTTGCATTTCCTTGCATTAAACCCAGTTGCCACTCTTGTGACCATTTTGCTAGTTTATCCAGATCTCTTCTCATTCTGCCCACACCAGATGGATCATCTACTCTGTTGCAGATATTGGTGTCATCTGCAAACAGACAAACCATACTCTCAGTCCATCTGCAATGTCACTAATGAAGATATTGAGAGGACTGGCCCCAGGACTGATCCTAAGGTACCTCACTTGTGACTTGCATCTCTTCTGACTGTATACATTTACCACCACTCTCTGTTTTCTTCCCATCAACTAGTTTGCCACCCAGTTGACCAACTTCTGACCCACCCTGAGCCTACCAGCTTATTAATCAATCTTCTATGTGGAACAGTATTGAAAGCTTTGAAGTCAAGGTAGGTGACATCAACTGCTCCCCTTGGTCACCAATCTGGTTACTCAGTCAAAGAAATCTATGAGACTGGTTTGACATGACCTTCCTTTGGTAAACCCATATTGTCATGGATCCTGTGCTCCTATGGATTCCAGGTGTTGCACTATCCTTTCCTTAAGGAGTGCCTCCATAATCTTGCCCACTACTGAGGTAAGACTGACTGGTCTGTAGTTCCCTGCTTCCTCCTGCTACCACTCTTGTGGAGCAGGATCACATGAGACCTTCTCCAGTCTTCTGGAACCTCTCCTGTGCTCAGGGACTCACTAATCAATTCTGATAATGGCTCTGCTAGTTCCACCCTTAGCTCATTTAGTACTCTGGGATGTATGCCATCAGGTTCCATTGCCTTGTCTGCCCTGAGCTCATTGAGCTCTTGTAGGACCCTTTCTTTTGTGAAGGGACTAGTGCATACCTCCCTCCCTCCTGTGTCCATGGTGCTGAGCTGTGGGCCCTGCCCTACCTTCTCTTCAGTAAATACTGAGAAGAAGTATCTATTTAGGATAGATGCTTTTACATGGTCCTCCCTCCTCACACACCCCATATCTCCACTGATCTTAGCAATACCCCCTTCTGGACTTTCTCTTTCACTAATGTATCTAAGAAAGTCTTGTCACCTTCTTTATTGTCTGTGCTAGTGTTTCCCTCAGTTTGGCCTTTGTCTGCCTTACTGTGTTCCTTGCTTCCCTTAGGAAGTTTGGTATGCCTCTCTGTCTTCATCCTGCTGTGTTCCCTTATATTTTCTGAATACCAGCCTTTGGCTCTGACCTTTTCTGCTACTGTTTTGATGAGACCAAAGTGGTTTCCTTCTTCTTTTGCACTTCCTTTTCTCTCTTACACAATGGGATGTTGCTTCAAGTATTGAATCATAATGCTTGCCCACTTTGCCTGTACCCCCTCATCTGTATTTCTTTTTGCCAGGTCTAGCTTAACTCTGTTGGCCATCTTATCAAAGTCAGCACCTCTGAAGTCCCATATTTTTGTCTTGGAATTGGATGATTTAGTTGTAGTGGCCAAACTGAACCAAACCATGTGATAGTCACTGGCCCCAGGTCACCTTCTACCTGGAGATCTGTGATCTTTTCCCTGTTAGTCAGTACTATATCTAGGATAGCCCTGTCTCTTGTGTGTTGATGTGCCAGTTGTTTGAGGCCCCTCCTGCAGGAATTCACCATGTGTCTAGTTCTGGCAGATGTTCCTGCTGGTATTGACCAATCTGTATCTGGCATGTTGAAGTCTCCCATTATCAGAACCTCCCTTTAGCGGTCATGTTTTGTATATCTTCTAACAATAATGTGTCTATGTTCTCCCCTGATCTGGGGCCTGTATACAACCCTAGTTCTTCTGGCTGTCCAATTTCCTGTTTCCAGGAGACCAACAGTTCTTCTGGCCCATTATTTGTATACAGTGACAGTGAGTTGCACTGCACAGATTATATTTCATAGTATGCATCAAACATAACATTTCTCTCCTTTATCATCACAAATCAACAATATCATACTAAAATGGTTGATAAAGATAAAGAAAGAATATAATTCCATAATGAGCCCCCAAACAGGACAATAAAAAACATTATCAGTTGAAATGGAGGAGCTTTGTGTGTTAGCTCTGTGTAATAAAAGGGAAAGAGAAGGTGTCACTCCCTAGTTGCTAGTGACTCTCAGAAAAAAAGATAATCAGTTTAGTGATTTAATTTCCACAGTGTTGGATCAATCAATCAGTCAATCAAATACTTTATTTGTTTGACTCTTAATGAGACATTACAATAAAACTTTCCACAACTAATTTAAACTACAGTACATGACTTATAAACATTATAGAAGGAAAACTATAATATACAAATATTAATTAAACCATTTATGGAAAACCAAAATAGGCATGGGTCCAATACTGGAAAGTAAAAGGCAAATAATCAATTAAAAGGAAATAGCCAGATGTATTTAATGACTTTTTGTAAATATACATCACAAAGAGAGCCCTATGGCATATCAGCATCCTGTTAGAAGGATAGTGTCATTGCTATAGGTAGCTCTGACCTGTGTAAAAGGCCAAAACATTTGGACACAAATAAGTCAGCAGGTCTGACAGGTTACACCCTAGATTGTTGAAAGAAACTGCATATTTTATTGTGGAGCCATTGACAGATTTTACACAGTCTTTAAATAAGGTCAGGGCTGTAAATGACTGAAAACAGCCCATGTGACTCCAAATGACAAAAATGAGAAAGAGCAGAGGTGGAAAATTATAGGCCCATAAGTATTACTTCTGTTTTAGGTAAAATTTTGCAATCAATTATTAAGGAACACATTGAAAACTTTCTACAAGAATCTGGTCAGAAAGACTGTCTTCAACATCGTCTTTCAAATCTTATTTGTTTCTTTGAGCACATAAGTTTTGCCTTGGACTTAAACATCCTGATGGACGTTGTCTGCCTGGATTTTCAAAGGTGTTCAACTCTGTTTCACATCAGAACTCATCGCATACCTTTGCCAAATAGGTTTATGTAGCTCTTTGTAAAGTTGGATTTGCTCCTGGTTGTACATTAGGCAGCAGAAGGTCTATTTTAGGACTGTTACTTGGATTGGAAAAGAGGAGCAGTGGTATCCCTTAGGATCCATGTTGTGACTGGTTCTATCCAACATGTCTGTTACTTCACTAAACTGCTCTGAAAAGGCATGATTATGTAAACTAAACAAGTAATGAAGGTGAAGTTTAAAATTTTCAGATGGAACTAAATAGAACTGCAAATTAGGCAGCAGAGAAAAGTTAAAATTCAACCTAAATAAATGTGGGGTAATGCACTTTGGCAAAAACACTTAGGTGCCAAATACTACCTAGACCACTGTGAACTCCAAACCATCAGTCTAGAAGGGATCTTGGGATCCTAGTAAATGATAAAATGAGCTTTGATGACCATTGTAGAGATATCATAAGCAAGGTTAGTAGAACCCTTGCTTCTATATCTAGGAATATTAGAATAAAGAGACAGAGGTTTTACTCCCATTTACTGTGCACTTGTGATGTTGCAACAGCTACTGCACCCAGCTGTGGTCTACATTTGGTGCAGGACTGACCAAGAAATTGGAGGTGTGCAAAGAGGGTGACGGAAATGATAACCAACATGAAGGACCTAGCTTATGGTGACAGACTGAGGAATTTGGCATGTACTCCCTGCAGTATAGAAGACTGAGGGATGTGACTTGTCTACAAGGCACATATGGATGGAGATCTGTGGAACTGCTTAGTACTAGACAAAAGGATGCAATTAAGGGATACAAGAGGTTACAATCGACAACTAAAACAGGATCATTATAGAAAAGCAAGGGATTGTGGTTTGGTAACCCGTGATAATGGTGAATGAGGAACAGTGACTAGAAAAGGGTAACAGCTTTTCACCAAATGGAAAGATGATGACACTAGCATTCTTCCCTCCCAAGGTACTATAACCTTGGAGTTAGTATATTTAGAATGGGTGGTGTGGGGGTGAAGCCCCCACAAAACAACTGTCACCATCTTTCCAATTTGGTGAAAAGCTGTCACTCTTTTCTAGTCACCATTCTACATTCACAATTGTAACATGGAAACTTGTGGTTCAACCAGCAAGTCATGTCAGAATGTAATGGTTTGCCAGAAACAGTAGTAAACTTTAGTACCGTGACCCTTTTAGAAAAGGCTTTAATTCTGTTATGGAGGAAAGGGGATTGGTAGGTTATGATGAAATAAAAACAAGTCCATTTGGTTTAGGCTTTGACTTGAAATGTCCTTTGAGCCCCAGAGTCCTAATTTTCCATATAGAAGTGTCATTTTCATTCCAAATTGTGCAATGGAGAATATATTGTGTACAATCTTTTGTTCCTTCTTCAGTTCATATGATTTGTGTAAGTTTCTATTTCTAGAGTAGAAATTTTCAGATGAATATAAAGTGCTTTTACTAGCAGATACCAAGTCAAATATAATGAAAACACATTTTCCTTAACAACAGTCTATATAATTAGTGCATGATACTCTTTTTCAAAACTAATATGTTCCATTGAGTTTGGCCATTGAAAATGCTGTGCACAATCTTAAAATAGAGCAACATATAAACAAGATGCCTTCAAAAGGAATAGATTCAATGTATAGTAGCTTGTAATCTACAAAGATATCCGATTTTTGAATATCAAAAGGTTTTCATTTTAAGAGAAATTTATAAAACTATTACCCCAATGGAAAATATCAGTCTCAATTTTCCTTGCACCTAATAAGAATGAATTTGGTGATTATTATGCAATATTTATGAATAAACCCATTTCAAGCACCTTATCATGTCTTTTGTTATAGAATCTACAGGAGGATTCAATAAGATCCTCAAGGTCTCTTCTTAGTAAATACCCTAGATGAAAAATAATGTCCAATAGATGCATCTCTCATATGTTCATACATTGGACAGCAAAGAGAACATGAACGATAGACTCTGTCTCATTTGGCACATTCACAATATAAATAATGAAAATAGATTTATTTTTGGTGAAGATGTACTGTAAAAGTTTTGAAGGATACAGCTCAGGATGAAACTTTGAGAAAATAGCTCCATCATTTTTATCAAAAGACAGAGTTAATATGGTTCTAGAACATGATTTATCGTATTTTGTGCATACCACCCATGTTATCTCAAAGTCCTAATTCTCTGCATATCAGTATCAAATTAAATGAATTTGTTTTTAATAACCTTCTATAATCTTGCAAAATATTTTCTGAAGGTATCATTCCACAAATAATTCAGTTTCATACATTTTAATGTATCTAAGACTTCTTTCAACCATGGAAATGATAATGTCTGATGATCCAGGATATTTTCAGGCCCGGTTGTGCCTGAAAATGGTCCCTGGGACAAGTGCACTCACCTGGTTAACAAATACATGAATAAGTAAATAAATAAACAAATAGATAAATGAACAAATAAATAAATGCTTCTTCAGCCATACATTTTTTAGTTGACCTTTTGTGTTCTAAACCTTTGCTTCTAATCAATATGCCATTTTGCTGAAAGAGCTAAATATTTAATCTTCACATGACCTAGCTGTGGCCTGGCTATTTCTGAAGCTGTTGATCTGGGTATTTGTAATATAGTTCTGTATTGTTAGGAAAAGGTTTTCCAATTGTTCAACATTTTATCATACCAGTTCAACTTCATCTCTCTTGCGCATAAGATGGAAGTCACAGAGTAACCATGATATCTAGCTTTAAACTTCAACAAATCAGTTTTTGACTGAAATAGTTTACTCAAGGTATACATTATATGTTTTGTTGTTTAACAGTTATTATAAAATACAATCATAAATATTGATAATTAGAAACCAGTTCAAGGGAATATCATTAAGGTGCCATATATATTTATAGCTACACTTTCCTACTATTAAGATTTGTGCCTTTAATGTTAATAGTCAACCTGTTTGTAATACAGTATTTTGAAATAACTTAAGCAGTCTCTGTAGTCCCACCAGAGAAACATAAATCACTGCCAAATCATCAGCAAATATGAGGCTGGCACTGACATTCCTCCAACAGAAGGAGAATTGGAAGCCTCTGTCAAAAGGTATTTGGAAGATCATTAACAGACAAATTAAATAGTAAAGTCAAATACAACCCTGTTTCATACCTTGATTTGTATCAAAAGGCTGCAAAACTCTACCCTTCAGACTGTACCTCACTGTAGTCCAGTTACCAGACTAGAGAACAAAGATCATTCTCAAAATTGTATGATTCATATTTAAATCATACAATTTATCCAAAAAAGTGATCTTTATACCCCATCAAATGCAGCTTTAGAATCCCAAAAGCCAGATAAACAGGTAAACATTTTTGATATAATATTTCTCCACATTATCATGCAGAATGAAGCATTGGTCTATGGTTGAGTAACCTCTTCTAAAACCTGCCAGACATATATTTAATACATTATGGTGTTTCAGCCAAGTACATACTCTAATCAAAATTATTCTTGGAAAAATCTTACCTAGATAATCAATGAATCTTATTGGTATTTAATTTTCAGGAAGAATTGGATCTCCTTTTTAAGAATTGGTAGTATTATGTTGCCTTTCATGCATGAGGTATATAATTGTCTGCTATCATTTTATTGAATAATATGGCCAAGAGATTACATCAACATTCCAGATGTATTTTATAGAGACATGGTGGGATCTTATATGGTCCTGGAACTTTATTTGCTTTAGTTTAATAGCCTCAGATATTTCATGTGGAGTAATATTCAAAGGCACAGTAGGGAGCATCAGTTAATCTTATAAGAATATCACTTCTACTACCAATAACTGTATTATCAAAGCATTTTTTATAATTGGTGACCCATGTCATTTGTGATATACAGTACAGTGTGTGCTGAAATATTAGAGGCATAATATCCGTCCCTTTGCCACCATCAACCAGAATTTCTTTGTGTCACTTGATTGTATAACTTCAGACGTATAAGACCATTGTTTTGTCTGGAATAATTGGCATTGAGAAAGCAAATATTTATTGTATTCCTTCCTGGATTTATTCAAAATGTAACAGTTCCTTTTAATGATTTGAATCTATCAAATTTTGTAAGTCATGACCTAAATCTTTTAATTTTTACAATCTTTATTAAACCAAGTATCAGATATTTTTGTTCTTACTGTATAATATAAAAGTGGTAGCATAGACTCCCTGAAATCTTGAACAATAAAGTATATTTCCTTTGCTGATAAACTAGATGTCAAAATACTTAATTTCTTTTGGCTTAGCTGATAAACTAGATGTCAAAATACTTAATTTCTTTTGGTTATCCATATTGGAAAGTAGCTCTGCTACATTTGATTTATTTCTCAAGAAAATAAACCCTTCTTTGATTTCTTATTTCTATATGTGGTAGAAGAAAGTCAGATTAATGAGTATTTTCTATGGGAAGATTTAACTTGAGCAGAGGATAATGATCACTCTTTGGGTGAAGAATGACACCAAACTCCATAACATAATATGTTTCCCATGGAAATAATCCACCATGATAACTCCCTTGCATTTAAAAAGTATAATATACTAAATTGTTACCCTTCAGAGACCCATTCAGTATAATTAAGCCTAATTTTTCCAAAAGGTACAGGAGCCTTCTGACAATTCTTATAATTTTGTATTTTGATGTTATATATAGAATAGGAGTCTCATTTTCAAGATATGAAGATGAGGACATAGAACCAATCTGGCATTAAAATCTCCCATAAGTAATTCTCTGTATCAGGAAAAGCTGTCATGGCTTTCTGGTGTTGGGTGCCTACATTTTCCAAAATTTGTGCATCATGATATCTTGTATTTTGGGAGCACAAGCTATTACACACATAAAACATTTTTTATTCCGGTATATCAAAAGATTATTATATCTGATGTAACAATAAGGCAAGATTTTATCACCAAGTTCTACTGCACCTTGATAAAATAGTTAAACCTCCTTCTGGCCTACCATAGTTTCTTTTATTTTTTGCTTTAGCAGAAATACATGTGTAATCTTCTAGATATAAGTTATCCATGGTCCAGGTTTCTGACTGCAAATCACAATATGTTTGGAGAGAAAGATTTTGAATTCTGGGTCAATAATACCTTTTGAATAGTCTGCTACATTCAAGATATAATAGAATCAAATAATAGGACTTCTGTTGCAGTGGCTATGGTGGTGGCAGCAAGGTAAACCTGCTCAAGGCTGGTCTCCATATTATCTGTGCTTTTGCATCACTACCTCTCCACCAGCTTTTACCTGTGGAGGATAGCATTTTACAGGTCCTGATTTCAGACTTTGGCAATTTCTTTCTGCTTTTGGAGGAGGACAAGGCAGTCATAGAGCAGTGCCACTCCTGCTTCTCCTCTGAGTCCTGAGTAGCAGAAGCCTCCAAAACACCAAAAATTTACTATGGAGCCAGTACACTGCTGGACATCTCTGAGTGACTGCAAGATGCAGAATAGGACCTTTACATGCTTGAATTTGTCTCAATTTAGGCTATTCTGATAGAATTAGTCTCCAATACTAAATTGAGTAGTACCTCGCTTGCTTCCCTCACCGCCTGCATTGGAGATGTGGAGGCACAGGTGAGTTCACTTGAAGATTGGGTGCATATAGAGAGAGATTTGGTGACCCTTAGACAGTGACTTGGAAAAATGGAAGGAAAGACAGATGACCTGAAGAACAGGTCTCAATGCAATAATCTGCTTATCATTGGTATACCACAGGGTGCCAAACAACCTAGCCCTCTTTCATTCCTGAACACCCAAATTGCTGGGCCACCAGTTGGTGGTTCTGTCTATGCTAGTGAAAGACCCACGAGCTCTCTGCCCTAAGTCTGATCAAGGAGAATGACCCAGGAAATAATCTGCAACCTGTTTAATTTTCAGGACATTAAAATCTGACAAGCAGCCCATTTGAAACCAGCCCTATACTAGCAACAGTGCCACTTTTTAAAAAGGCTGTATCAGGGAGGAATCAAATTCTGAATCCAGTTTCCAACCAAACCAGTTCTTCAGCTCCCACAGGGCTCCTTCTCTTTCAGCTCTGCAGATTGTGCTACTTAGCATGTGCCAAATTATTTCCCAGACTTGTTCTCCAAACCAACATCTGCTTCTATTTTGCTTGGCAAGCCACATTGTTAAGCTTTTTTTTTCCTGAGTCTGCAGTATATAATAGGGCATCTGCCCCATAGTTAGAGGAGGAGGAGGAGGTTACCTTCACTTTGCTTGGACTAGTTATATTGATTCTATATTGCATATTGCATGGACTTATTTCTTCTAGTTGGACATTGTTTATGGGTTGCGGCATGTCTCACTGTACATGCTAATTTATGAATAGCCATTGTCTTGGTGTCAGTTACTATAGTACTGTATTTCATATTCCTTTGGTCAGAGATTTTTTCATTTAGCATTTCAGTTAATTGATTGGGTTTTTCTTTTATTTTAGCTTTTTCCTTGCTGTGGCCCTGGCCTAGAGTTTCTTTTCTTTTCTTTTAGTTCTGCATCACTATGGCCCCTCTTTTCTGTTAGCATGTTAAGCTGGTACTTTCAGAGTCTCCTCTATTCTTCATACACTTTCCACGCTGTCTAATCTTTTCCTCAGAACATTTGCCTTTGTTCAAGCTTTTCCATTACTCAAATTGCCCTTTCTTCTTTCACTGTTTCTCTTTGTCTGTTCCTTTCTCTATTTGTTTACCTGTTTTGTTGTTTTCTTTTCTGATCTTATTTTCATTCAGTGCTTGAACATCACCTGGATACCTTCCTTGTTATACTTTCTTACCTTGGTAGTTATTTAAGCTTGAACCCATGGTTGGGTACATGCTCACTTTACCTTTATATTTTACAGGTACTTTAATGTTTGGCTGTATGAAGAGTTTCTTGACCCTTGTTTTTTTTTTAGGCATTGGCTTATCTCACTGTTTCAGCCTGAGGACCTCTCCTTTCCCTTCTTTTTGTTTCTCTTTGGTTTACTTTAGCAATTACAGTAGTTAGTGTTTTGTTCTACCAGCCCATTTAGTAGCCCTGACAGTTTGTTATTATAGAGCCATGGCGGCTCTTGCTATTTCTTTCTTTTATTGCATGGCCTCCCTTTTTTCTTTTCTTTCTTTTTCTACAGAGGTACTATGGCACACTCGTAGTGTGGTGACCTGCTCAGACTACTTTTGCAGTAGCAACCTATTTATTTATTTATTTAAGCACTTCACCAGAAGACATACTGAGCAGGCTACTGCTTGATTTCAAATGCATCCTGTGGTGCTACTCTGGTCATGATTCGAAGGAGGGAGGGGTGGAAAGGGATTTATTCAGGGGTATGGGATGTTTCTACCTTTCAATGTTACTTTTTCTGATACTTTTGGTATTTCTTACTTGTGGACTGGAGGGAGGTTGGAGGGTTGAGGCAGGGCTGTAATTGTTTTTGGAATAATTATTTTGTGTTGTGTGGAGGGAACTTGCATTACTGTTTATTCATACACTAGCAGTGGTTTGTTATCTAGTCAGTTAAGCTTAAGAACCCTTCGTAGCTCAGATTTTGTCCATCATTAATTATATCCATTTTCTATTTTGATCTATTCATTTATATCCTGGAACATCAAGGGTGCTAATTCTCTATGAAGAACTCCAAGAGTCCTACCCACCTGCATAAATACAGTCCTACAGTGACTTTTCTGCAGGAAACCCAGTTCTAACCACAGATCTACCTTTTTGAAACATCATTGGGTGGGTGAAGAGTTTGGAGAGGCAAAGACAAGAAACGAGCAGGGTGGTTATTTTGATTGCTTGGCAGGTAGATTTTGTTATGCATCAAATAATTACTGAGTCTAATGCCAGATATGTAGTGTCCAGGTCAGATTAGACCATATTGAGCTAGTTCTAGCCTCGTTCTATGGCCCTAATACTGATGATCTGCAACCCTGTGTGGATTTTCATTACATTTAACTAAATGGCCAGACTTACCTTGTATTGCATGGGACACTGGAATGTTTCTTGGTGGGAGATTTGAATGAATCAGGGCCCCAAATCATCTCCCTACATGCAAATAGAGAGCAGTGCAGGAATTACTTGATTCTCACTCATTGGTAGATCCTTGTTCTAAAGATTTTACTTTTTCTTCTTCTTCCCACAAAACTCAGTCCAGAAACAGTACTTCTTAATCAGTTCTTCTTTACTGGTGGGTCTCATCAAGGTGGAGATCCAACCCCATGTCATTTAGACCACTCCTCGATACAGCTTACTTTGAAGTTGGAGCCCACTATTTAGTTCAACAAAATTTGTCATAGGAATGATTCTCTACTTAAAGATGCACAGATAGTCATGCACCTCAAAACTTTTACACAAAGATTTTTTCAGGATAACTCTGGCACAGTGGCTCAATATGCTACATTGTGGGTGGCTTACAAGTGTGCAGTCCATGGTGAGATCCTTTGCCTTGCCACTAAAACTCAGAAACAGTGCCTGGTCCATTTGCAGAATCTTTACAACAGATCCAGTCCCTGGCACTTCAGTTGGCTTCTAGCTATTCTGAGCCAGTGTCCTTACAATTACACTCTGTTAAAGAGTGCTACCACAAACTCAGTACAGCTCAAGCAGAATTTGCATTGTTCAAATCTAAAACTAGCTATGTCTCTACAGGTGAAAGTGTGGGCAAACTCTTGGCACTATGTCTTAAATGGCAGGTAGTCTCTCCACAATTACACATTAACTACACCTGAGTCCCCACATCCTCTCACTCAATCCAGACAGATAGCAGAGGAATTTCAGGCCTATTACAGTGCTCTCTATGGCCAAGGCAATTCGTTTCCAATCCAAAGGTAATAGATCTTTATTTAACTGAAATTAATTCAACCCACCTTAGCCAAGGAGAGCAGGATCTTCTTGCACAGCCTCTTACTCTTTCTGAACTACAGCGAGCATTGCAGTCGATGGCCTCTGACAAAACCCCAGTTCCCATTAAATTTTCCATTTCTTTTTATAAAACTTTTTGGCAGAGTTACTGTCTCATTTGCTGGAGGTTTATCTCAGGGAAAATGCTAGTGAGGATCTGAATGTCTCCATGCAAGAAGCTTTTGTTTCCTGTTTTGCCTAAGCCTGACAGGAAACTGTCTATGGTATCACATTACAGACCTGTTTCTTTGTTAAATGTTGATTT
This sequence comes from Neoceratodus forsteri, assembly GCA_016271365.2. NCBI lineage: Eukaryota > Metazoa > Chordata > Ceratodontiformes > Ceratodontidae > Neoceratodus > Neoceratodus forsteri. The sequence continues at coordinate 1,432,445,680 of CM028131.1, read as the reverse complement.
GAAGATTTTAGTGAAGGCCCTGGCCCTTCAACTGTAACAGGTTTGGTTTAACTTGATCATCCTTGAGAAAGTTGGTTTCATGACCATCTGACTTTCTGCAGGATCATCTGCAAGCATAACATCTCATTTCTGCTTCAAGGGACACCATGGCTCCACAGCCCTGACCTCCTTGGATGTGGCAAAAGCATTTGACAGTGTGTCTGGCCATATCTTTTCTGGACACTCAGTATTTTGACATGCCAAAGACCTTTCTTCGCTGGGTGAAACCATTATAATCTCATCCTGGCACAGGTCCATTGTAACCAGGTTCTTTCATCCTCCTTTCCTCTTATAATGGTACACACCAAGGTTGTCCACTCTCCCTTTTTCATTTAACTTAAACCCTGAGCTCCTGATCCGGTGCATAAAATATAACCCATTGATTCAGTATGTGCATATGGGGCCCTGAAATATAAGATATCTGTGTACGCTGATGTGTACCTGGTTATAATAGCACTACAATAATAGCACTACTCAACATTGCGCAAGTCTATATAGTCTTACCACAGACAGTGATGGGGATTCATAGCACTATGCAGTAAGCATTTTCCTGGTCACTGTTTGTAGGCCTAGCATAGGACATGGGAAGAAGAACACTGGTAGCTGGCTGAGCTGCTCCCATGGTGTGGAGGGCTGAGGCATGGAGCAGCTTGGCTGAGCAGCACCTGGAGACCAGGGTTCTAATCCTGGTTTCCTGGATTTTGCTTCTAGTGACTTTTTTACAAGGGGCCATGGAAACAGTATTCCTCAGCTCCATAAATTTCCTTTACCCCATGATCCACTCACCCAGGAGTTAGGATCATTTAGTATGGGGAGTGCAAGGGTGGAGTTCCCCTCAAACAAAAGTGTTGTGTTTTTGCTGCGTGGTTGTTAACTGCACTGTTCTTGCTGGTGGCATTGAGACCCAGTGCTACACTGATGACATTCTTTAACACTTAACTAACCTGGATGCTTCTGTTGCACACACTTTGGATGAAATACACAACTTTGGCATGGTCTGTCTTTAAAAACTTAATATTGAGAAAACCCATATCATACCATTCAATGTTTATACTAGAAAGAGCAATTTCAAGGGATGGGTCTTAGATGGATATCCTCAACTGTATCTTACATGGGCATTCATCTCACTACTTCTATAGTTGAGATGCTCTGCGAAATGTTATGGATCCTCTTCAGAATATTAAAGCTGACCTTGATAGGTGGTCTCAGCTAGCTATTTCTTTTTGGGGCCAGGTCAATATTCTTTAGATGACCATCCTGTCCGAGATTCTGTATCCCATGAACATGCTAATGGTTAAACTTCCCTGTTGATGGTTCCAAGATCTTCATGTGATTCTTGCTATGAGAATATCTTTGGTTGCCCATAGTGGTACTGCAGGCAGGTATAAATGTCCAGAAATATCACAGACATTTCAAGAAATATCTGACTATTTCTATGGCTTCCACTGTATCTTTCTTTGGAAGGGTTGTAGACCAAGGCTCTGCTATCTTAGGCTGGCTGCTCCATGCATCTGGGGCCCCAGTGCCCCAGAAGTTTTTGGCTATTTCCATGCCATCCAGGGGTGAAACATTTCCATTGGATACTTGCAATTAAGGGCATCCCCTTCCTAGCAGTGGCACATAGAGTGTGATTTGTGCTTACAACACAGGTTTACTTTACAGGCTCTTCCCTATTTGAAATTGACAGTGTTACTTAAATCCTTGAAGGACACCCCATAGGTGTTTCCTTAATGAACTATAGTTAGTAATTCACCATTTATGAATGCCTCTTACAAATCCCTGAAATCAACCTCTTTGGTTCAACCCTAACCTCCAATTAATGGGCAAACCCTTACCACCTTACGTTGGCAAGCTATAGATATAGCAATGCCCTATCAGTTAGTTAGTGGGTACCAGTTGATTCCGCTTTGTAGCCTTATAACATACATACACCCTGGACAATAAAGACTGTTTTTCTACTACCAAATTTGCTACTTGCTTCTCTTCTAAACTGGAAAGGCCTGCACCAGTGGTGGATCTCCTTTAACACTAGTAACTCTTGGTGAAATGGTTTGGAACACCATGCTATAGCTTGATTTATCAGACTTTATCTCAGGTATGGATCCATAGATACGGATTACTTTCAAAATATTTGTTTAACAGTTTTGGCTGGTCACTGGATGATGTCTAACAAGATGAGATTTGGCATAATATCTATCAAGTCATTAAGTTTGATGGCTATAGGTAAACCCAGTTTAAAATGTTTTTGCATATGATATATCACACCCCTTGAAGTTGAATAAATGGGGACATTTAGATTCTCCTCTATGCACCTGTTGCCAACAAGTTAATAGCTTATTACAGCATATTCTCTGGGACTGCTACAAGGTTCAACCCTTATGGCAGAAAGCAAAGAGTGTGTTTTGGACCCTGCTGTCAGTATAACAAATGCTTTTACTAAGCAAAATTGTATTTTGGGGTGGATGTATAGAATCTGCAGGGCCCTGATAATTTTATTTTATGTTAATTACTACGTTTCTTAATCCTTTACCTACTGGTCACTTTTGTTAATGTTGACCCCTATTGCTGGCGATTTGGCTTGAATTTGGACCCTATAAGTACAGACTCATATTTTATTTTTGGTATATGAGATATCATAATGAACTTTTCTGCATATGATGTTAGGTCCAATAGCTACACCCAGTACTAATTTTATTTTCCCACTGTTAATGGTAAGTGAACAACCTAATCTTGTATATTTATCTAAAATAAAGCAATTTTCGAATGTTTTTGTTTTGTCCTATTCATATGTCATGAGCCAAAGGCTGAGAATAAAAGCTAACTAAAGGTCAGATGAAGGTTTATTTAATAGTCTGGATATTATTTAGAGAAATTAGAGATATATTTTCCTGATATTTAATTTTTTTCACTTCACTACATCATTGTAGTGTGTGCATTTATGGGAAAAATCAGGCATATTTTGAAAGGTTGTCATAGCTGTAACAGCACTGGAAGTGGCAAGGGCAGAAGCATGCAAAACAATGAAAATTGTAGGGCAAATGTGTGTTGTATGTGTGGACCACTGTAAGGGTGGTAAAGGCACTGAATATGATAATAATGTCAGTAAAATTTATTTTTTACTGTCCTGAACTGTACTTTTCACATTACTCTGAAGTCAAAGATGATTTCTTCTGGGATTCCATAATCCTTCACTGTGTGGAATAGTTTGAAACAGCTTCCCACACAAAGTGAAACATTGCAGTCAGGACAGTAGTAGTGACTCTCAAATGTTCCACCATGTGTTCCTCTCTTACGTTTAGATCCACTGGCTGTCAGAGAACATGAGGGCATATCTGAGTAAACCCTGCAAAGTCTGATAGGGTTTTTCTTTTTGGTGTGGAAGGGATTTTAGTAGGAAAGTGCCTGCCAGTAAAGCGTGCCTCTGTGTTTGCACCACATACTGTATCTTACCTTTGTAGTAGTGTTACACAGAAAAGCTTCTGACAGCTCTGCTGTGAGCTTAGTAACATATTGATAGTGAGTGCCTTTACCATGCTTACTCTTGTAGATCACAAATGAGTTGAACACTGAGATATCCACTAAATGGAAAAACAGTTTTGTACCACTTTCTTGTTTTTCTGGCACATGCATAGTTCTTCAGCATCCGGTCACTAACATCCACTCCTCCCATCTTACTGTTGTACCACAGTACAGTATCTGTTTTCATCTTGGGATTCATCATGCTTGTAACCACACAACCTCATGTCCCCTTACGCAAAAGTGGTCAACATGTGTGCGGTCTGTGTTTTCCTGGGCATTGCACGCCACATGATGCCTCTCATTTTGGATAGTCCTATGCAAAGAGAGAAATACTATCACCTACATCCAGCTGGGCTTCTCAAAATTGTTGTGGCAGTCCTAATCGTGCTCTGTTGACAGTTCCATAGAAGTCTGTTTTGAGGTCCTGTAAGTTGCAAGCAAGTTTGGGGCTAGCGTAGAACCAATTCATGAACAGAATATATCCCTGACTTGCAAGTGCACCCAATAACTGTATTACAATGTCATGAGTTGCTTGTCCTGTCATTGTTGCCGATGCATTATTCATGACCTCTGCTCACTCAGACCCAGTACCGTGTCTGCACTGGTATATAGCCACGCCTAGACCCAATTTTAAGTACTGACCCCCCCAGCTTGCTCCTCACCAGCCTAATTGTTCTCTCTTATCCCCTGTCTTATCAACACTAGGCCCATCCATTCCCTTATTCTTCCTTTCCCAACCTTGGATAGAGCTCACTACCCTGGGTTGTGACATCCTACCATGCCCCCTACTTTATAGCATTCAATCCCGGGCTCACACATACTCCTTTTCTCCATCCACCTTCTCTACATCCAGCTTTACCAACTCCTTTCTGTGCACCGTGCCCTCCTAGCCTTTCTCTGCCTACTTCCTCCTCTCTTCCCCTACCTTCACCTCTACCTGGTGTATATTTTTATTTTTATTTTTCTTCGTTACTTCCTCCTGCAACCTTAGATAACCTGCTTTATCTTCCTATAGACACTTCTATGTATGTAAATACCGTGTAATCTGTACAATATCTATATAATTCTATGTACATATGAACTTTTTTCTTCCTTTCTGTAAAGAGTATTATCTGTATTGCCTTGTAAATACCTGTGTTGACCTGTATATACAATTGTTCATGCTCCACCCAGGTCCATCTTGCAAATGAGCTTCTGCTCAACGATGAACCCTGGTTAAATAAAGACTTGATATGATATGATATGATATGCTGTTACTTCGAGATTATTGCATGCTTGTGGATTAGCATTCAATTACAAATTTTCTTCAGCAGGTGTGAGATGGTCTGGTCAACTGTAACATTTTGTACAACATTTTACCGCATACATCATAAAATTTCACATAACCTCCCATCCCACCATTATCAGAATAGCTTTCACATAGTTCATGTTTTTATGCCAAATCTTGACTGTTCCAAGGGAATTTCTCTCAGGCAACTGACCACTCTTGGGCTGTCCAAGGATGCACTGCCCCGGTTTTCTAACTACCTTGGGGAAGGGTCCAATGTGTTAGGATTGCTGGCATCACCTCTGATGAAAAACCAGTTTTCTCAGGTGTCCAACAGGGGTCTATACTGGAGCCATTACTCTTTTTCTCTCTTCCTGAACAACCTCCCCAGCATCTGCCAACAGAGAATATTACTCTATGCGGATGATGCAGTACTGTTTACTAGCAACCAAGACTCTAAACAACTTGAGAACCAGTTGCAGTGTGATTTCAGGCATGTTGAAGAGTGGTTTAGCTCACATAAACTTGTCCTGAACTACAGCAAAACTAAGGTCATGACATTCTGCAATGCACAGAGCAAGTATAAACCTCTGTCTCTCACCATCAAGAACCACATGGGGACTTCACTTGAACATGTTCCTGGGTTTAAATATATCATAATCGCCTTGACAGTTCCCCTTCTTAAGCTGCACATTGGCAATGTAGCTAAGGCCACCAATATATGTATCAGCCTGCTCACAAGCACAAACACTGCATGACCACTGATGCCCTATACTGGCCATCTACAGCTCTGTCACCTCCATCATCGACTATGGTCTAGTCATCTATGGCTCTGCTTCCCCTACTGCCCTCTGGAGGATATCAGTGGCACTCAACAAGGCCTGTAGGCTTCTAACAGGTGCTGCTCACCTAACACACACCTGTGACCTATACACCCAGGCCGGATGGCTACCACTCCTTAGTAGAATACAATACCAGACCTGCTTGTTAACCAAAAAAGTTCTCCTTGGGCTCATGCCATCAGGAGTGGCACAGCTCCTTACTGCCAACAGCAGTACTCAGCTTACATGCAGTGCTCTTTATCAAACCTTCCAGGTCCCCAGATGTTCACAACAGGTCAGAGGTCATTTATGCACAGGGCTCCTCAGTGGTACAATACACTTAACAAAGAAACTCTTACAATTGGGATGTTTAGTCCCTTTAAAAGCAACTCCAACTATTCCTCACCTCTACCTCTCAATGTGACTGCCTCTCCTGAGTAACTGCCTCCCTCATTTTACCCTAGTTAAGGTGACCTGTAACCTCCCTTAGAGCTCCACTTTTGGCATCAGTTTCCCCGACTCTCACCCCTTACCCACACCACTGCCTCTCCCACCACCTCCCCTCTCTAATGGCACTTTCAGATAGGGGGCCTCCAGCCACATCCACTCGTGACTTTGCCACCCACATCTACTCCGCTGACAATGGCACTTTAGCCTGACTATTTCTTCCTGACTCCTCTCTACCTTATACTAACTATATATTGTTCACCCTGAAACTTGTCTGAAGCTGGCTTATGTTGTCTATCTCCATTTTTGGCTGTATAATAAATGCTTAAACATTTTTGTGTTTTTAAGACTGTAACCATTGTTGACCTTTATATGTATGTTACTTTACATCCTTTGACATGGAACTCTTGTAAATGAGCAGTTCCTGCTCAAAGGTATTTGTAATCCTAGAGTTTAATAAATAAAAATAAAAATAAAAAATAATATATATATATATATATATATATATATATATATATATATATTTATATAGTTTGAATCTGAGTCAGACTTTGCATAGTAAAAGTGGTTCATCTATGCTAATGTATCAGTCAGGTGTATATGTTGTCACAACATGTTCTGTAGGAAATCTAATACACTTCTTATTTTCCTTAGCCTGTCAGGTGATTCCATGACTATGTCATTAGCCACAAATGCAAGAATTTTAAATGTTCAAGAACTGATCCCTGCTCATGAGTGAGTGCACAATAGGTATGGAGATGAATGGGATAGTGTATATATAGTATGTGCAAAACAGTTTTATGGAAACACTATGTTAAAAGAACTGTCTTTTATTTTCTTATGAATCAGTCACTGATGGCATTGCTCTTCTAAGATCTAATGGTGTTTGGGCTGAAAGTACAGCATCATCCACATATAATAACATTTTACTGGTATTAAATTCACTTTTATGTACTTGTACTTCAGTCACTGAGCTTGTGCATCCATTACTGTATTATTCAGGCAGCTGTTCCCATTATTTTGGAACTTTTACTCATGCACAAGTCATATGCCATCTTCTGTCATCTTCTATACTTCATTTGCTCTATGGGCCATTGTCTTAATTTTACATATTTCAATCAGCTATCAAAAATGTTTTGGCACATCACACAACCACAGGCAATCACACATTCCATACTTGAGTCATATTCCCATGTTTCCACTATTTCATTATCCAGCTAGCTGTCATCAATTATTCTTGGACTTTCACACAAACACAAGACATGTAGTATTAGCCAACATTTTGTAAATTAGTATCCTCTACCCTTAATATTGAGTTACTCAGCCAGTTGTCATCACTATTTGAAGAATCATACAGCTACAAGCCAATCACTTTTACTATACGTGAGGCACTGGGCCTCTGTCTCCATTATTGCTTTATTCAGGCAGCAGTCCTTTTTATTTGGGACATTAACATACAGAAACGCTATATCGGTTTCAAATTTCTGTGGCAAAAACATGGAAACATATTCCATTAGTGATCTGAGACTAAAACACAGTTCATGAATTTCAGCTGGCACTTTGTTAAACACTAACTCATTCATGTAACTGCAAAGAATGAAACTTCCTATGTTAAACAATGTTCTACTTTTTTTCTTGTACTCCTTATTTGTTATGGTTTCATGTATACAGGTATGCTCTTGTGCATATTATTTTTCCATGATCAAACTTCTGTGCAAGTACAGGTCTACAGTTGTAAATAAGTCTTTATATCCTAACCATATGCCCCTGATAAAAATAAAGTTTATGAAATAAAATTAAATATCTCATTTGCTGGACTTGGTCACTTACATGGATGCTGCCTCCATTATTGCAAAATAAAGTCAGTCGTCACAACTTCTTTGGGACTTCATTCAACCACAAGTCCATTACATTTGCTGCACTTCAGTTACTGGGTATCTGCCTAAATTCTTTGCATTATTATGCCAGTCATCAATTATTTGTGTAATTTCATGTGACCACAAACCATGTTACATTTCACATGCTTCAGTCACTGGACCCTTCCATAAGTAATGCAATATGTTGCCAGCTGTCAGCATTAGCAATACTTGGGAGACGTTACACAACCACAAGAGAGTCATAATTACAATATCACAGTTATAGGGTCTCTGCTTTTATTACTGTATTATTCGGTCAGTTGTTATCCATTATTTTGGAATTTTCACATGCACAAGCTGTGTCATGTTTGGTGGACATCCATAACACACTGGACCCTGTTTCCATTATTGTATTATTCAGCCACCTGTAAACAATGTTAGGGACTTCACATAATCACAAGCAAGTAACAACTGCTGTATTTCAATCACTGGGCCCTGAATTCATTGTTATGTTATTTAACCAGATATCTTCAGTTTTGGAGGACTTCATACAATTGAATACCTCTCTGCTGTATTGAGTTATTCTGCTTGCTCATCCAATATTTTGAGGCTTTATTTGAGAACAATCCATGTCTCATTTGTCATACTTCTGTCACTGGGCTTCTACCTCCTTATTGCACTGCTCAGCCAGCTGTCATCAATTGTCTTGGGACATCATGTAGACAAATGTCATGCCATGTAGATCATACATGATCAAACATGGTACACACAGAACCATGACTGGGACGTAACATACCAGGATACACTATCTATAGGAGGGACAGGGAGGGTAAAAGAGGAGGAGGAGTAGCTCTTCACATAAGGGAAGGAATCAAAGCAACAGAAAAAAATGGTAAACAGGGAGGAGAATAAGGACTGTGGGTCAATTTGGAGGCAGGCAATGGCACCAAATTGCAATAGGGGTTGTATATAGACCCTCTAGGGGTGAAATGACAAGGAATGACAGAAAGTATACTTAGAATGGCAGAAAAAGGGGAGATATTGCTGATGGGTGATCTGAATATGCCAGATGTTAACTGGAGTGCAGTTGCAGCAGCCACTTCTAAGAGTGGGGTTATTTCAGATGCCGTACAGGGGCATGCCTTAAACAACTAGTATTGGAACCCACTTGAGAGGGAGCAATCTTAGACCTGGTTCTCTAAATGGAGATGGAGAGAGGATCACAGATGTAGAAGTGGGTAGCCATCTGGGAACTAGCTACCATCGAACAGTATGGTTCACAATAAACACAGCAGTAGAGTCAAGCCATACAAGGCAAAAGTACTGGATCAGGAGGGCTGACTTTGCCAAATGGGTGAGTGCTCATGAATGCATTAGCAAATGGGCAGGAAGGAGGGTGGAAGATCAATGGGGAAAAATAAAACTGCCATCACAGAGGTAACAAGCCTTGTGTGAAGCAAATAAACAAAACAAAATGATGTAAGAAACCACTATGGTTCTCAAAGGAGGTGGCAGTGAAGGCTCAAGAAAAAAGAAAGCATTCAGAAAGTACAAGAAATCATAGAAGGAGCAGGACAGGGAATTGTATCAGTTAAACAAAGAAGCTGGGAAGGCAGTCAGAACAGCAAAGGCCGAACCAAGGAAAAGATAGCCAACTCAGTTAAGAAGGTGGATAAAACCTTTTAGGTACATCAGGGAGCGAAGGAAGACCAAGGGAGGGATAGTGAGGCTTAATAAAGGGAGGGGTGGGCAGAGGGTGACAGTGAAAAGGCAGAGATACTAAACAAATATTTTGCTCAGTATTTACAAATGAAGAGGGAAGGTACCTAAAACAAACAATAGAAACACTCTGGATACAGAAGTTGATACCAGCCCATTTACAGAAGTAAGGGTTCTGAAAGAACTCTTAAAACTGAAGGTGGACAAAGCAATGGGGCCTGATGGGATTCATCCCAGAATTCTAAAAGAACTAAGGGTAGAACTAGTGACACCATTGACTACCCTGTTTAACAAATCATGGGAGGATGGGGTGGTACCGGAGGACTGGAGGAGGGCAGATGTGATTCCCTTCACAAAAGTGGGAGCTGGGCAGAAGCAGCAAACTACAGAACTGTTAGTTTAACCTCAGTGATAGGGAAAATTATGGAATCACTTCTGAAGGAAAGAATTGTTGAGTACCTAGAGGCCAGAGGGCACAAGACCCAAGGCAGCATGGATTCACAGTGGGAAGGTCATGCCAGATGAATCTAATAGATTTCTTTGACTGGGTGACCAAAGTAGTAGATCAGGGAGGGCTGTGGACATGGCCTACCTAGACTTTAGCAAGGCATTTGACACAGTCCCACACAAAGGATTAATATACAAGTTAGCCAGCCTGGGAGTGGGTCCCAAGATGATAGCCTGGGTAAAGAATTGTCTGGAGAATAGGACACAGAGGGTAATAGTAAATGGAGTCCACTTGAAGAAAGGGGTTACTAGTGGGGTACTGAGATTCAGTATTAGGACTGGTCCCTTCAAAGTCTTTATAAGTGACCTTGCAGAGGGACTGAAGGAAAATTATGTCTCTTTGCAGATGACACAAAGATCTACAACAGAGTTTATGCACAAGGTGGAGTGGAAAGGATGAGAAGGGACTTGGCAAGGTTAGAGGTATGGTCAAATGTATGGCAGCTTAGATTCAATGCTAAGAAGTGCAAGTAATGCACCTGGGAAACAAAACCCAGGAAGAGTACACAATGGAGGGTGAGATACTAACAACAACAAAAATGGAAAGGGACATGGGGGTAGTCATATCAGATGACTTAAAGGTGGGCAAGCAATGAAAGGGCAGTAAGCAGGGCTGGGGGATACTGGGATGCATAAGGAGAGGCATCACCAGTAGAAAACAGGAAGTTGTTATCCCTCTGTACAGACAGTTGGTGAGACCCCATCTGGAGTACTGTGTGCAGTTCTGGAGACCCAATCTCCACAAGGACATAGACAGGATGGAAGCTGTCCAGAGGAGGGCAACTAAAATGGTGCAGGGTCTGTACTGGAAGACATATGAGAGAGACTAAAGGAGCTTAATATGTATAGCCTCGAGGAAAGGAGGGAGAGGGGGACATGATAGAAACTTTCAAGTACCTCAAGGAATCAACAAAGTCCAAGAGTGTAGCATCTTTCAAAAAGAGGTGTCAAGAACAAGGGGCACAATTTGAAGATGAGGCGTCTCAGAGGTAATGTAAAGTATATTTTCACAGAGAGGGTTGTGGATGCATGGAACGGCCTTCTGGAGGAGGTTGTGAGTCAAAACAGTGGTTGAATTCAAGCATGCATGGAAAGTCATAAGGCAATTCTAGGGGTGGAGGTAGAAAGAAGTAGGCTGCTGGTTAACTAGGATCTGCAGCTTATCCATTAGGTAGGGACATGGGCAGACTGGTGGGCCAAGTGGTCTCTTTATCTGCCTTCAAATTCTATGTTTCCGTGTTTCATGGAGTCACTGAATGGGCCTTATCTCTATTACTGTTTTATTCAGTCAGCTGGCATTCATTTTTTGGGAGGGACTATCAAATGAACACAAGCCATGTCACATGCGCTGGACTTCTGTCACTTAGTGGACCTTGCCACCTATAGTATTACTCAATCAAGTCCTTTCAACAATAATTTTGATCATATTCACCTGGATACAAGTCCTGTGATCTCTCACTTGTAGGTGAGGATTTGTTGCAGAAATTGTAATGTTTAATGTCATGATCTGGAGTTTTGCATGGGTCTTTATTAATGCAAAAAGAATGCACACTGGTAGACAGATTAAAGAAAGAACATCAAACTGAAAAGTTGCAAGGTTTCAGGAAATTAGAGAACTTTTGAACATTTCTGGGAACATCAGTAATAAGACAAATGGAGGAGAGAGGAAAGGAGGCTGAATCTGGTGGTTATACAACACTCACAATGAGGTCCAGCTTCTTATAGGATATTATTGAAGTTAGCAGCTGAGAAACTCTTCTGGTCAGAATTTTAAAGAGGACACACTGTATATCAGAGGGCACCAGAAGAAGTTACAAAACAGATCATTAAGGGTGAAACAAGAAAATACATTTAAATACAGAGAGAGATCAGAATGTTGAATATCCTACTACAACACATTTTGGACTATAAAATGAAATATTTCTTCAAATAGAGTCAGAATGATTGTATTTTGCAAGTTGAATTTGTTAAGTGGTGCAACTGAGAATTGGAGACAGATTCAATGAGCTTATTGAGGATGCACTATAGTGCAGTGGCTTAGGACTCTGAACTGCAAACCTGAGACTGGTTTGAATCCCACAGTTCCCACTTGCATACTGTGTGTGACCCTGGGCAAGTCACTTAACTTCACTGTGCTCCCAAGTCACACCTGAGACAAGCCTCAGCTGTGACTTCCTGGTTACACAATCCCCCACCTTATGACCTTCTTCAGTCCTGAGATCCTGGTATTAATCGTTATAGGAATATCATGTTTACTAGACATCAGTCACTCACTGGGATCCTGCCTGCATTTTTGAATTAATCAGTCAGTTGTCATTGACTATTGTGATACAGTACTTATTCATGCAAACACAAGACAGCCCATGCTGTCTTTGTTGTCACCCAGTTGCATAAAGCCTTCTTCAGTCTCTGCACCATTATTTTCTATTAAGAACACATAATGAAATAAATGAAAAAAATTATGATATTGAAATAATTAAATAACAACAAATTCTAAATGTTTACCACAATTATTATTCAATTATTCAAATGTAATTTATTTTATTTACTTTGTTTCACTGCACAATAGGCAACCTTTTTGTGGATGGGAGTTTTGTCCTCTTTCGTTGCATCAAGGTAGACATTTTATGAGTTTTTGCCAGTCACACTAACTGATTCTGTACTGTGGGTCTTCATTTCCTTCTCATGATTGCCTCAAAAGAAGTATTTAACTTTAGAAGACAACTACACAAAACCATGCTCGTCTCACAAACTCTCCTCATGCTGTTTCATGTGGGCTTGATACAATTTTATTCTACGTTACTTCATCTTACCACCAAAATGGCATTAAGAAGTAACATACTAGTGCTTCTAGCATACTGAATTACTGCATGTACCTGCCACACCTGACCTGTGTCATCTCCATTGTGTGAACTAATGTTAATTAATGAGTTGTGTTACTGCAGGTATCTTTCTGCTACTTTACAATTATATTCAACTACCTCCTACCATTTTATGTTTGCTTGTGTGCATGCGCAAGACACATTATGTGGCAGCTTAGAAGATAAGCGGGTTGTGGAGGCATGGCCCTGTGCAGCCAATGGAGGCATTGCATTTGGAGGCTTGGCATTTGTGGACCAGTGGAGGCACAGTGTGCTGATGATACTGGCTTCCACAAGTGCCACCAAGTTGTAACGTTTCACCGCAGCAATCAGGGCTGCCTTGTCGTACCAGTCAGCCATTCTGCTGCAATGAGGGAGCAACCTGTTATTGCTGAGCAGAATGTTGCTCTGTTGTAGATATTGTTTAGAACACAGTGGCAAGCTGCCATCATGTTCACAAACAATATTAGACAGCCCCTCAGTGCCGAGGGGTACCTAACTTTGGCATCATGTGCCACCCCAAAACAGTTTTTGTTTGCTGATGGGAGCTCAACCCCATCAGCTTCATCCCCTCCCAATGTAATTTGCTTGATGGGTAGCCCACTCCCATTGGCATAATGTCCCCCATAAAAATTTTAGTTTTGTGCCAAGGTGCCCAACTCTCGGCTCTTGGACCTCCCATATAAAAGCAATGGGGTGCCTAATCCCCTGCTGGCCACAGCCCCCAAAACACTAGGCAGGCATGCTGGGAGCCACCCCATGCCAATGTCCCTGTGAACAAAAAACTGTCCTGTGATGTGTTTTTTTTCCCTGTAAATCAGAAAAACGGTCCTCGTTGAGTCTCGTGGTCTTTCGCCCTCAACCCATGCCCACCCTCTGCACACCCTACCTCCCCACACACACCCCCACCACATACTTACCCGGATCCCAGCATGATGATCTTCAGTGTACCGGAACATGCCTGCGCTCTTCAAAGCCAAACACTAACTGAAGAAATGCCGTAAGCTGTATAATGGCATAAATAGGGTTTTTCAACTTTGTGCATGTCTCAGGCATTTTGGGAATTTACACCACATTTTCAACATGGGGTTATTGGCTCCTCCTCATAAATTCAGCCACTGTCATGATGTTATTCGGTCCCGAAAAGGTGATTTCACGGTCACTGCGTGGGAATCACCTTTGAGACAATAATAAAATGACAGTGCCAGTGTTCATGAGTTGGCCTCTCAAAAAGTCTATGTTGCAAATTTGGTGGAAAAATCCAACAAATGACTGTTTCATGAGCATGCATTGTAGTTGCTACGCATGCTTGTAACTTAAACGAATTTGCAATATTTTCACTCCAGATTTTAACATTGCCATTTTTCTGCACCTCCTTATGAACAGTACAGCTGTCATGTTTTCACATCCTAGCTGAAATGTGTTATCACACTCCGACGCAGAATAGTGCAGTTGCTGTGGGAAATCAATGTTCAGGACACATTAAGAAAATTACAGTGACACTGTTCATTAGCAGAGGTCCTAAAATGCCTATGTTGAAAATTTTGTGATGAAGATCCATAAATGACTGTGTTACGAAAGTGCATTGTGCAATTTCTATGCACACTGTAACTTCGCACATTTGTAATAATTTCACTCCAGATTTTCAATATTGCCATTTTTCCACACCTCCTTAAGAACAGTACAGCTGTCATTTTTCACATCCTGGCCAAAATGTGTTTTGCACTTCCGGCACAGAATAGTGCAGTCACTGTGGGAAATCAGTGTTCAGGACACATTAAGAAAATCACTGTAACACTGTTCATGAGCAGAGATCATAAAATGCCTATATTGAATATTTGGTGACAGTCCATAAAATGACTGTGTTATGCGCATGCGTTGCGCAGTTTCACGTGTTCGGAAGTGCAAGCATTTTAATGCACAACACATTGATAATGTCGCAAAAGCCACGAATATATGGTTAGGCCTTCTCCACAGGCATAGACATTGCATGACAACAGATGCCCTAAGACTGGCGATTAACAGCTCTGTCACCTCAGTTGTTGACCATGGTCTAGCTATCATGGCTCAGCTTCCCACTGCCCTTCAAAGGATATCAAAGGTGCTTAACAAATCTTGTTGACTCCTTATGGGTGCTGCTCATCTAACACACACCTGTGATCTATATGCCCAGACTGGGTGGCTACCACTCTGCAGCAGGATCCAATACCAGATCTGCCTGGTAGCCAGCAAAAGGTTCTCCTCAGGCACTTGCCACCCAGGTGTTGAAAAGCTTCTTACAATAAACAGTACCCAACATACAGAAATGCACAATACCAAATCTACCAGGTTCCCAGTTGCCAAACAACAATGGGTCAGTGGTCCTTCACCTACATAGCCCCACTATGGTACAACTTGCTCAACAAAGAAACACTTTCTGCTGCTTCACTTGGCACCTTCAAAAGCAACTCTGACAGCACCTCACATCAACCAGTCAATGCAATTGTTTCCACTAAGAGGTTCACCTCTCCTCCGTGCTGGCCCAGGATGTCCTGTAACCTACCTAGGGTTGCAATTCTCTGGCTCCTGCTCCCTCCTCCTACATCTCCCACCCTCCCTTCTTTCCTCCTTCCTGTGCCTCCTCTTCCTGCCCACCCCCCATCCTTTGGCACTTATCAGACATGGCTAACCTCCTACTACTGTCAGACCCACATCCATTCTACCCTCCCCATAGACAATGGCTCCTCAGCCAGCCCTCTACTTTCTGCCCCACTTAACCTTCCATCCCTAACTCCTCTGCTCACTTGCTATTTCTCACCTTACCCATCATTTTCCTGTTGATGTTGTCTCACTCCAAGTAGGAATGTATCCTGCCTAGCCTTTGCCTTGTTTAAAGTCTGTTATTCTGTTCAACCTTTGTATGTAAGTTTTCCTCCATCCTATGACATGGAACCTTTGTAAATGAGTAGTTTCTGCTCAAAGGTACTTGTAATCCTAGAGTTTAATAAATAAAAAAATTAATAAAATAAAATATTTCACCTACAGATTTTCAACATTGCATCTCTTACACCTCCCTATGAATGGTAAAGCTGTTGTCTCTTCATATCTTGCCCGATCTGTGTTTTTGTACATGTGGTAGAATGGCACAGTCGCTATTGGAACTCAAAATTCTGGACACATTGACAAAATCATACTGCCACTCTTCATGAGAAGAGGTCCCAAATGCTTTCATGAGGTGGGGTCACAAAAGACCATGTTGAAAATTTGTAGTGCAAATACCAACAAACACCCAGGGCATTAGGTGTTCTAACCACAATGTCCCACCCTGTACAGACTGACAGGCCTTTGCATTGCCGACTGTGCTGCTCATGCCACCCCCACCTCCCCAGCTACTGACAGGCATTGAGGTGAACCTTGACTCTTCAGCCCAAGACTTCACCCCATTGTCCTATGCTGCACCCATTTAGCATATGTCCTTATGTAATGGGTGACTATAAAGCCAAACACCCCAAAGCACACATCAACATGTGTCGGTGTCTGCAGAACAGGGTGAGGGACATGTGCATGACCGTCATGGCTGATGACCCCGAAACATTTACCCCAATGCCAGTCCGTCTCTACAGGATAGAGGTGGGGAGGTGATGAAGATCAATACTTCACTGCCATTCCTATTCTGCATCTGTTCAACTCTGCATTTCCAATGCTAATACCAGCAAGCAACCATTCAGCATTGACAAATGTTTGTTATATACTTGTGGCCCTACATTTGCCACAGATAAAACCAAATACCATGATAATTAAGTCTGATAGTAAGTAGCAGTAGAAGTTTATTTTTAGGACACCTTTCCTGGGGGTCCAGAGTGCCATACAATACAATATACAATACAAAAAGCACAGCAGGATGCATCAATATAAATAAATATCAAACACTTAAACATTTTTAAAATACTACAGTAGGGTGACAGGATATAATACAGATCAACTAGGGCCTAGTTTTTGCATGTCCAGCATGCCTGTATAAATAGATGGTGCTTAAGTTTCCTTTTTAAGACATCAACTAAGGGGCCTTCCTCATGGTTCTTGGAAGCGAGTTCCACAGAATCAGCACTGTAACATCAAAAGCTTGATCTCCCAAAGGACTTTAATCTAGATCTGGGCACAACAAAGAGGCCCTCCCTTGGAAGAGTGGAGGGGCTAGCAGAGGCAAGAGGCATCAGGATTTCAATAGGTATACAGGCCTCATCCATGCAGGGCCTTGAAGGTCAGCAAACTAATTTTAAAGGTGATATGCCACTTCAGCAGCAGCCTGTGCAGATCCCAAGACATGGGTTGTGTGAAAGGACTTAGACTGATCCAACAACATACATGCTACTGCATTCTGCACTAGATGCAGGCATTGCAGGACACCTCACTTAATCCCTATGTAGAGAGCATTGCAGTAGTCAAGCCTGATGTTACAAAGACATAATCCAGTGAGGCCAGATCATCAAAGAGGGATAGCTTACTCGATCCTGCTGATATTGCTAAATGGTAAAAGCCACACTGTACTACAGTTGACACCGTTTTAAGAGTCAGATGCTCATCTAGAGGACCCCCCAGATCCTTCACCTTTATGGATTACTCTAGCCATAGGGGACAAAGCCTAACACCATCACCCTATCAACTGCCAATGTTCACCCCTTCATGTCTTATTCAATCACTAGCACCGGGATCTTATTTGAGTGAGACTCAACCAGCTCAATGCCATCCATTTCTTTTTTTTTAATTTATTGTACTTTTGGTGGCTGCCAGCCATCCAGTAATTCTGCCAGGTCATGGACCCTTGCCTACCTCCATATCAGATGCGACCTTCCCTGATCCCCCGGCTTACTCCCCATGGTGAGGCCATTGCGCTGGCCCCATTGGTACTGCAGATGATGGAATAGGTCAAGAAGGACCATCCTGAGGTTGATCAGATCCAAGGGCTGGCATAATGGAGGGTGGCCGGCAGCTCAATTTTTCTTCTCCCCATATGCAAGGGGTGGGGCATGCAATGACACCAGCATCCATCCCGCCACTCAGAGTCAAGCTGGTTCCGGATGCTGTGATACCTCTGGCCTCTGCCAGGGTTACTTCTAACACCAGCTTCACACTGCACCTCCCAAAAAGAGAGCAGTCCTCGGGATGCTCAATCCTTCTCCTCCCAGCTGGTCCTTTGATGACTCAGGTCCATTCCTGAACCTGGGTCACCAGCTTCACAAGCGGTAATCCAACTGCTCCACTGATGGGCCGGCAATGCCATCCATTTGTGAATCTCAGTCAGAAATGTATTTACCACATCCACTATATTCTGTTTCCCAGTAGGAAAAGATATATATAGTTGAGTATCATCTGCATAACAGCACAACTCAAACCCTACGTCAAATAATCCTCCTGTGTGAACCATATATACGTGAATAGTGGGCAAGAGCACCAACCCTTGGAACACTACACAGTTCAGGGCAGGCTCAGAGGAGAAATTCTCATTATACTCCTGTATGAATGTTCTCTAAGGTAGGACTTGAACAAGCAGATGACAGAGCTGGTGAGCCTACATGCTTCTTTAGGTGGTACAACAACAATGCATGGTGCACAGTGCCACACTTGAAGAGAGATCTAGGATACCAAAAAATTACCACTCTCTTCTATCCCTTTCCTGAGTAGGTCATTGTACACCCTGACTAGTGCAGTTTCATACTACATCAAGACCTTAACCTAGACTAGATGGTCTTGAAGATGTTAAATGGGTAGGGACATGGGTCTCAAGCTACATGACCACTACTTTCTCCATATCCTTCCCCTAAAATGGCAAGTAGGAGAGTGGATCTACAGTTCACTAGAATGTCTGGGACCAGTGATGGCATTTTTAATGCACTTGGGAACAACTCCTCCATTAGTGAGCAATGAACAATTCCAGCAAACACTGTCCCAGCTACTCAACACATTAACCAATAGTCAGGTCGTACATGAATTCAGTTCACAAATGGTTGGCCACATCTCTGAAATCATGTCACATACCTGATCACCATAACAGGTAAGAACTCTTGCCAGAAAGGTTGAGTGCCTTCTTGACATGTAGGCTCAACCCCACTGGGCAAACCATAGCTGACTGAAAGAGATCCTAGATTGAATGAAGAGTACCCTGTATGAGAAGAACTGTGCAGATTCTTCACATCTAGTGATTGACAATGCTTTCACAGGCTCAAGAAAGGCTGGGCAAGAATCTGTCTACAGTCCTGACCATAATTCAGGCATAGGCCAACAAGGCCCATTCCAAGAGCCCTTGCTCGCCAAAGGGCTCCAGCCCTGAGTAAATCATCCTAGCTACAGAAAGCAGTGTCAACCAGTCTAACTTGTAATCATTTTTGTCTGGGACACTTCAACTTAATCTTTGTAACAAAGCACTACTGTGCTAGCACCTACAGTATTTACACATTGTTAAGCTTATAAACACCTATTAGTTGCAGCCCTAGCTACCTGCCTCACCTAAAAAGGAAATGTGATTTACCTGCTGTTGCTAGGATACTAGGTTTAACACAATGGACTTTTAGCACTCAGAAAAAGAGACCCATTTATTAACTCCAGAAGAAAGTTTCAAGGAGATATTAGTACTGCTTCAGCTTCTTTATTAATTTCATTCTGCATGTTGTTGCTTACCCAGAGCTTGACTTAGGCATCCCATGTCACAGCAGCTACTTGGGCTCAAACTCAAAGGGTTCCAAGTCTGGACCAGTGTAAAGTATTAGTCTTTGATATTTAAAAGATGTTTTATTTATTAAGATGTTCTACTGTGCCTGTTGAGGCAGCAAACAAGAGGAATCAGTGAGTGGAACAGAAGGTTTCAAATTGCATCACAATGACATGAAGATGCTTTCCACAATAGAGGGTAGTGGACCTCAAAACTAAACTTGTGGGTGGTCCCATAAAGTATAAGGCTGCCATTGTGCCCAGTTGAATTTAGATTCCATTCTGATTGAATACTTTATTCTTTAGTCACTGATGTTGCTGATGTCATTGATATTTAGGAGAAAAAAAAGGCACAAGGCCGATTAGTATCTCCATACAAATGCCGTAGAATACGTCATGTCCCCATCAGTTGCAATGTAGTTATCTAATTTTTTTGAATGTGTCCTTACTTGTACTTCTCACATTTCAATGGGAGTTTGATTCACAGGCTCACCACCCTGTGTAAAGAAATGTTTTCTTTTAATTGTTTTAAACCTCTTTCCGTTTAGTTGCAGTGGATGTCCTTGGATGTTGTGTCAATATTCTTGAAATCAATATTTAATTCTGTAATTAGACCAATGTCCTGCAGTATATCATATAACAGTAATGTCTCCTTTTCCTTTGTATCTCCAGAGTATGTAATCTAAGCTTCTTCAATCTGATCTTATAGGAATCACTCTGCAACCCCTTCACCATCCTCAACATTTTACGCTGAACTATCTCCAGTTTCCTGACATCTGCCCTCTGGTAGGGGACCATAGCTGACTGCAATAATCCAGTGTCGGGCTCACATAGGACCAATAAAGGGGCATCAGCACCTCAGCTTTCCTGCTTTTATATTTCTTCTTAGCTCCATTACCCTGTTTGCCTTTGTGATTGTGTGTATGCACTGTTTCCAATATGTACAACACAAAACTTTTCCAGCTTAAAGGACATTCCAAGTTACATGTTGTCAATATATTTGGTTACAAAATTATGTATATTATGCCCCAGGTCTGTTATAATTAGTTGGAACATAATGGCACCTAATAACAAACCTACGACTTTACCTGCTATTGTTCTGATGTATAACCATTTTTGCAACAACCTGAGTTCTGCCAGTAAACCAGTTAGTAATCCATTTGATAATGCAAATATCAATTCTGAATGTCAATAGTTTTCTACTAAGGCCCAGTGGGGACTGTATTGAATCCTTGTGAAAATCCAATAGTACCACATCCACCACTTCACCTTGGTCGAGTAGATTAGTTATGTGTGCTCATAAAACACATAAGATTCATGGTGCATGAATGTCCTTTAATAAGACCATGCTGATTCATATCAACAGTTTGACCCTTCTTAATATGGTCTTGTATCTTTTATAATTGATTCCAAAACTTTAAAGGGAACAGAAGTTAAACTTATTGGACAGCAGTTCTGTATATGTTGTTTATTTCCTTCTCAGATATATCGGGTAATTTAGCAGTCTTCCACACTGTTGGTATTTCTTCTGTATTTAATGACTTTTCAAACAATTTAAATGATTGACATATGATTTCTTTTAATAGTTTCACCATTTGTGGTGTCATTTTATCTTGAACTGGGGCACCACTGGCTTTAAGTTTGTCTATCTTTTTGCAATGGATTCCATCCTAATAACAAAGCCTCCCTGTTATTCATGTTGAATTGATAATCTGCAATATTTGCCTTAGAATTACTTGAACTAAAATAACTATTAAAATATTAACCATCTCTTCAGGATCTGTGATTGTTTTATCATTGTGTAAGACTGATGTTATGCCTGATTCCAAATTTCTTAATGAGTTTATGTAACTATAAAATTGTTTACTGTTGTTCTTATTTGCTGTTATCACTCATTTATTCTATAGCTTTGTTTGACATTATTAATGGCATTTCTGCATGTCTTTTGCTTCTGTTTAAAGTTATCCCTGTTAGCCATAGTATTCTATTCCTTCCATTTAGCATAAGCATTGTTTTTTATTAATTTCATGATTCTATTTCTTAACCATTTTGGTTTTATTCCTCTTTTATTGTACTGCTGTACCTTCCTTGTATGTCTGTCAACTATAGACAATGTTGTATACTTAAGATATTCTCAACATGCAGTAACAGATTTATCTCTGAACAGATCAGGCCAGTTGATCGTATCCATTTCCATGTTCATTCATTCACTATCAGCTGTTTTATATAAATAAATGTCAGTACACCCTTTTGGTCTCTCATGTATGTTTTGTATACTGACTATTATATTGTCATGGTCATTATTTCCTATTGGTGGTATTACCTTACAGATATGAATATATGCTTTGTCTGTACTGATGACTAAATTTAGTATATTATCACCCTGGTTTGCTCCTGTACATGCTGTATTAAATTACATTCTAAACTAGTTTGCAGAAAGTCAGAGCTTTGCGTGTGATATACAGTTTGCTTTGTCCAATTTATATCACTGTAATTAAAGTCCTCTGTAATAAGTGTGCAACCAATTTCACAAGCCTTGTGCAATTCTTCACTTAGTTCTTGATTTATTTCCTCTATGGTGTTAGGAGGCCTGTAACAAAGCCCTAGAATAAATTCATTTTTAGTATTTGGGATTACCATTAACCATACTGTTTTGATCGTGAATCATATTTCCTTATTTTTTTGATGCATCAGTTGTAGTTATATGATTTGATATGAATATAGCAATATCGCCACCCTTTTGTTTTTTCTGTGTGAGTGATTTAAAATCCTGGTATACTTTTATCCCATGAATCTACTTCTATCCCCAGGTTCTGTTATTACTGCTATTTCGATGTCATTGCTGGACATCAGAATTGCTTGGAGTTCACTTATTTTATTATTCAAACTTCTTACATAGCTAAGAAGGCACTTTGAGCCAGATATTCAAAACTTTGCTCCGTGGCTAAATTAGCCCTGTCTGTGAATAAAAGTTAAGCCCAGAGCACAAAAGCAAGCGTATATTCAAAGGAATAGCCCATGGCAAACAGCCTCTGAATATAGCATGGGAATGAGGCCGGCAAACTGGACTTTGGAGCAGGGCAAACATAGCCCTGTAATATGACAGCTCTGAATATAGCAACCAGGAAGTGCAGACCACAATAAAGTGCACAGTGATGTGAAGATAGGAAGAAGTGACCTATGTGGCCAATGTCTGTTCCAGCAAATACGTGGACCCAGTACAGCTGCAGGGGCAGCCTATGGGACAGTACAGTGTGCAAAAATAGTATAATATTCCTGAACCATTTACTGCAGACTAACTTGTTTGCAAGGGATTAGCATGGAGCTAAGCTGTTTTACCGGTGCAAACATGTTTGCCCGGTGCTAAGCTTTGCCATATTCAAAAGTGAGGTGCAAATGAGCCCACTCGGGTGGTCTATGGGCAAACAGCCACATTAGCATCTCATTATGCCCTGATTTGCATGCATTTTCCCAGCATTACTGCAGGGTCCTACAACTCCACCTGCAGGTCAATCTAGAAGTACAGGGGCTGGCCAGGTCTGACGCAGCTCCACCTGTAGGTCAGTCAGGCAGTGCATGATGATAACTGCAGGCTACATGTAAACAGTACATCATAGCATAGCATGTCGTACCTCAGAGGACAACACAGCATAGGCATACATGGTGGTGGTGCTGTATGCAACCGCCACACTGTAGGTCATGCTAAAATGCACAGCAGATACTACAGTAGCAAGGGGCTGGTAGTGTGAGGGACACAGCAATGCCTATGGTATGAGGGCAGTGATGACCACTGCACTGTACACAGTGACAGGTCCAGCCTGCAGGATTACTGACAGTGGACTGTACTGTTACACTGTTGTGTGATCCACGGATGCTGCACCTGTGGCATGGGATGCTCACAGTGACATATACATGGCTGGCTGCGTGTGCTGTAGCATCTGTACAGTTGTGTGGTATGTGGGTGGGCGGGGCACATAAGATCCAACAGGTACACAGTTGGTGGGGTATTCCACTACTGGCCCATGTGCACTGCATGATGTGTCCCAGCCTTGTGGCCACACCTGGGCTATGTGTGAGGTCTGGCCACCCGTACACCCTCCTCTCAATGGCCACCATGCCCACAGTGCTGCATGTGTGTGCTGGCATCTGTTGGTAACCACAGGCATATGGTCTGCAGGTGTGTGCTGTATGACCACACTACCATGATATCCCTGTGGGCCAGATCACCCTTACTGGCTAGCATGGCTGGGACTAGTGGCAGCTGTTGGCATCATGGTGGTGCCATCAGTGAGCAGCATGTGTCCTCCATGTCTGGCATTTTCTAAGTGTCATACTCATATGTTAGGGTTGCGCAAACTGCGCATATCAGCGCAAACACCACGCAAAGCATCAATGTCATGCAAAGCTGTTTGCCCAGGTTTAAGACCAGCTTTTCCTGGGCGGTAATTTGTACTGCTGCTAAGGGTCACGCTAAGTCACGAGTAAACACCTTAGTGTGGTGCTAGCCGATGAATATCCCATAGAGCCTGTATTCATGTTCAGTGTGCCCCTTGCATATAATTATGGTTTGCCTGGAGCTAATGCAATTTGTGTGCAATATTTGACCTTTTGAACATAGCAGACCCACGCTAATCCCGTGCTAACTTACGCAAATGGTTTGTGCACCGTGCAAAGCTTTGAATATCTGGGCCTTTATGTGTTGATTCTTTCTTCTTGTTTTAGTTAAAATTTTCTTTCTTGCTTTACTTGCCACTGCATTATTTAATATCCCACCTCCATTGTCAGTTTAAAGGCACTATTTCTAGGTAAACCTTGATTAATCTTCAAAGTATGTATGCCCCATTTTTATTTAAATGGAGACCATCTTTACAGAATAAAGAGACCCTTCTGATGCAATACTGCCATGTGTCAATAAATCTGATGCCCTCTTACTTACATTCATCTTTTAATCTACTATTTATTCTCATAATGGTTAGATTATTTTCCATATTGCTCTGGGGACAGAGAGATTTCTGAAACTATAATTTCCACACTCATGTTTTTCAGTTCTTTGGCAGTTTCTATAACTTCAAAACTTATGTCTTGTGCGTGGTCTCATCCCACATTATTGGTTCCTACATGCAAGGCCACAATGGATTTTTTCCACCATTTTTTATTAATACCCAGAGCTCTTGTTCTAATATCTATTATTTTTGCACCAGGAAAGCAGAATACTGTCTTGCTACTTTTATCAGATCCACAGATGACTGAATCACATTGTTTAATGATGGAAACATCTAATATAAACATTTGCCTAGGTTCATTAGAGGTGACATCCTCCCTCAATGTGATTATTTTTATCCTCTGCTAGAGCATTAAATCTGATTGATAAAGGACGTTTCTTGGCAGATATAGCTCTCCTACCTCTCCTTTTTTCTGTGTTTGAGCTAATCAAACACCATTTGTTATTTTGCTTGTTCTCAGGATTTTCTCTACCTTTTGTTTGCTTTCTTCTGGACCAGTATCTCTATGATTTTGCTCTGATTTTCTTGTTGTTGTTTTATTTATGGGGTTATTGTTGAATTAATGTTCAAAGGTAAGTTTCTAGTGCAACTACGAATGTTTCAATTTGTTTTATCTCTTTTTTTATTCTATCTGCACTGAGTTTAACTTCAATTGAATAGTGTCATAGGCCTGACATTTAATACAAATAAACACTTCAGAACAAGCTGGAAAAGTCTTTTCAGCATACGTGCTGCATTAAGCACATTGGACTAAGGAGTCTTCTTGACACATCAATTTCAAAACATCACAAGTGAAATCCATAATTAAGTTGTTGTTATAATAATACTTTAGTACCTTAGTGGTAGAAATTTATATGACGAGACACAAAACACTGTGTTGGTTATAGAGCAGATTTGCTCCTTACCCTTGTTTCAGTTCAATAAAGTTACTTGCTCTCATCCCTCGTTGGATGCAGGCAGATGCAGCGTTGCCCCACACACACTCTCCTCTGCTTGCTGAGGTAGCTGGATTTATTCTTGCAGGACCGTAAGTGACTTTAGTGTCCCACTTCTGGTTCCAGGAAGTTTTAAAAGTCATTTTTGGGGATTAACGTCTGCAGCTGCATAGTATACTTTCTTTAAAAGGCAATACAAATGTGTTGGGGTGTGCTAAAGTGAATCACTGGCTGTAGAAACTACAGCAGCACTTCTTACTTTAGTAAGTTGCAATCCATTATTAATATTTAAGGTTTACATGTGGAATATCCAGTACAGTACATGGTGCACACTCAGCTTTGGAAGGAAATAGTATTCTAAGCCTGATAAGGTTTAAATCATAAATTTAAGAAACTGAAAGAATCTGGCAGCTAAGCTGCTGCCTGCTTCCACTTTAGTTGTAAAAAAAGTGTATTGTTAATATTGTATGTTAATTTTACTACACTGTATGGCTTGGCATTTAAGTTTTTGTTTAGAGAATACCAACCCTGTTGCTTAAAAAAAAAATTTGTTTGACTATTAATGCAATGCAAGCAACACAAGGTCTGCTTTAATTTAAAAGCCCCAATGCCCATTATCCTGCTAAGAAAACAAGAACCATTAATCATGTGGAAGAAGTTAGTCGAGACTAAAATGGACTACCTGGGTAAAGGATAAGGGAGACTACCAGCAGGAGAGCTGATTGATCCCACACTCTGCATAGTGCAGAGGGCTGCAAGATACAGCAGTTTTCCAAGGACAGCTGTATCCCTTCCAGAGCTGTACGCCACTTAATTCTATCATTATCCTGAGCCAGTATGGCTCCCAGCCCACCACCAAGGCTCTAGAAACTGGTGGAGGGGACAATTAGGCATCAAGGATGCTACAATGACTGTGCAGAGAGGTTGCATAGTCACTAATACTGTCATTGGGGTAACATTTCTCCACCCTTTCCACTAGCCTTACGCACCTCAGATAAAGTCCATGAATTGCACCCATTTTCAGTCCTAGGTCACCCTGTCCAAGTCACCCATGTAGCCCAGCTGTGGCTACAGATCAGATGCAGACAAGGCACACAACCAGTTAAATGGATGCCATGGAGTGCCCCACAGGTGTGCATTATGTGTAAAGTGGGCACTCTGCAAGCTTTCATGGCACTCTGCACATGAAAAGGCTGGGACCTTTTGTGGACTGAGTCCTAAAGGGCATGGCTCTCTGTGTGGAGTCCCTAGATTATTCTTGGCTTTGGGTACCATATAACTTTAATTGTGCCCTGCTACAGTCCAGAAGATATGAACTAGTCAGTTCCTCCTGGCCACAATCACCTTACAATGGGGCATAAAACTATCTTAAACGTTGACCCACAGAGGATCAACTCCAGATAATAGTAACTGCTGCATAACTTCCCTATTTTGTGGTGTGTAAATGTTTCAGTTAATCAGCTATGTGACCATTTCTAAAATAAGCAGGAAAGCCATTAGTAGGGCTGCAAATAAAGGAATGTCATGCAATGTCACTAATCTCCACATAGGTTTGCAGAATTAGATGGAATTGTGTAAATTTCACAATTTTTTTAGTCATTCCTTGTCCCAGAATGACCTCAAGCTGGCCAGAAAAAGAAGAACATTTCTCTTTAAACAGCATCTCAGCAAAAATGACTATGTCTAATTTGTAGGGTTATAGTGGATGTAGCCTTGCAGAACTTTTGTTATAAGGAAAGGATTCACAACATTTTGAATGAACAACA
This sequence comes from Neoceratodus forsteri, assembly GCA_016271365.2. Classification (NCBI taxonomy): domain Eukaryota; kingdom Metazoa; phylum Chordata; order Ceratodontiformes; family Ceratodontidae; genus Neoceratodus; species Neoceratodus forsteri. The sequence goes on along the minus strand of CM028131.1, from coordinate 1,432,418,256 downwards.
TGTTCAATTTACTTCAGTCGCCTCCATGTCCATGAAGCAGTCCACCCATGTTGTCCCTATTGACATAGCAGTGCACTATTTTACAGTGTCAGTGGTCACAGTGGAGCACGGCACACTACATCATGTCAGAGATGGCAACTGCACTCTAGTGTGCACATGCTAGCAATCACGGATGTGCAGTACCAGTCAGTCACCATCTTGGTCATTGCAGAATGTGCTGTGTTCTGCCATGAACACCTATGTTATTTGTTTATTTATGTATTTATTTTTAGTTATAAAAATCCCACCAACTAACCTTCCTCTCAGCACCCATCACCCTACCCCTCAAAACATAGCAATGACACTGAGGGTGCCCAATCCCCAATGTTGTGATTGTTTTTCCCCAGTGCTGATCCTTTTTATTTTCAAAACAATTTTTCTCCCCAGCCAGCCCTCCCTCCCAGCATCCATCCCCAGAAACATAACTGCTACACTGGAGGTGCCAGTCCCCAGTGTCATGATTGGGTATCTTCGCTCATGGTTTATTTGTCACCTGCAAAAAAGGTCCATCAATGTCTTGTATGGCAGTTCCTCATCCCCATCCAACCCTCCCATTCTGTACCCACCACCTTGCACCCTCCAAGCCCTTACTTACCCATCAGGGGTCCAATGCCATAATCCTCTCTGACTACAGACAGGTCTTTACTCTTCAAAGCTGGAGTACAAACTGAAAACACAGGTATGCAGTTCAATGTATTTCAATGGGGTTTAAACTGAGTACCATGACTTGGGCATTTTACATATTTTGGCCCACATTGTAAACATGCCTTCTTTGGTACCCCACCTCATGAACAATGTCACTGTCATTATGCAGACCTGTCCTGAAAGGTGATTTGTAGTCCCTGAATGAAATCACCTTTGGGCAGGATAGGAAACTTTTCTCTGCCCTTGTTTATGAGGTGGGGTCTCAGAAGGCTATGTTGAAAATGTGGTGAATAATTATTGAAAAACAACAAAATTATGAGCCTACATTGAATTTTGCAAATGCAGGCTCATAACTTTGGTACTTTTCAATATTTCTACCCCAAATTTACAACATAGCCATATCTTTACAGCACCTTATGAATGTGTAAGCTGTTATTTTTCAAATCCTGTCCAAAATGTTTTTACATCAAGAAAGGTGATTTTGTGGCCCTGTGAAATCACCTTTCAGGAACCAGTTGAAATTTTCTCTGTCCTTGTTCATGAGGTGGGGTCACAATAAGGCTATGTTGAAAATCTGGTGCAAAAATATTAAAAACAACCAAGATACTGTATGAGTCAAAATTGAATTTTGTGAACGAGGCTTATAACTTTGGTGCTTTACAATATTTTTACCCCAATTTTACAAGACAGCCATATTTTATAAGCACCTCATAAATGTGACAGCTGTCATTTTCAAATCCTGGCCAACATGTTTTTTACATCCCGAAGGTGATTTTGCAGTCCCAGCATGAAATGACCTTTCGCCAGGAGTTGAACATTTTCTCTGCCCTTGCTCTTGAAGTGGGTCATTTATTTATTTATTTCTGATTCAGATTAATACATTTGAGCCAAGAGGCTCTTTACAAAGATTCCAGGTCAATTAGGCACATAATACAAGACACTTGGTACAAGCATGAATTACAAGACAGCACTGTGAAGTACACAGGTAAACATAAAATAAGCAGTTACAGAAGTGCAAAGAGTTTAAAATGGCATTAGGATATACAAATACACAATAATAATTGAGTTAAAACTACATTGTTATAATGCTCATAAGACACTTGGGTTACTAAGTGTTAGTCAGTAGGTGGGTAGCAGCCTGAGTACACTTGCAGGAATAAAAAAGAGGGAGGTAGCAGCCAGAGTAGACTTTGCCAGAATGAAAGAAGTGGGGTTGGGGATAGGAGAGTGGGGAGGAAGAGGTATTAGGGCAGGGGTGGTAGGCAGAAAATAGTGCATGGGGCAATACGCAAGTAAGATGGGCAATCACATTGATTTAATTGGGTTAGGAAGACGTGGAGGCCTCTTTTAAAGGGCCGATCTTTGCACAGCCAATGAGGGAATCAAAGAGGTCATTTATCCATTGTAGCCCCAGTAGAAAATGTCATGCTGAGCAAATGTGAACGCTTAAAAGGAACATGGAGAACACCTTCTATGATCTTTTAGTAGTTTTGGAGGTTTGTGAGCACTGGAAAATGCCTGTTGTCATAAGAAGGCTATGTTGGAAATTTGTTGTAAAAATATTTTAAAAAAAACAACAAAGTTATAGGCCTATGTTGAATTTTATGAATGCAGACTCGTAAGTTTGGTAATATTCAATTTTTTCCCAGATTTTCAACATAGCCATTTCTTCACAGAACCTCACGAATGTGACAGCTGTCATTTTCAACTCCAGCCTAAAAGGTGCTTTAGTATCTCAAAAGTTTATTTCACAGTCCTTGCACAAAATAACTTTTATGCCAGGAATTGAACATTTTGTCTGCCCGTCTTCATGAGACAGCATCATATCAAGGATATGTTGAAAATGTGGTGTAAAATATTATAAAACAATACATTTATGAGGTTATGTTAAATTTTGCAAATACAGGCTTTAATTTTGGCAATTTATCATTTGTTTAGCCCAAATTCTCAGCTTGCGCCCTATCGGCTGTGGCCAGAGAACATAGAAACAAGGACTTTGACAGCAGATAAGGGCCACATGGCCCACCTAGTCTGCCCATTTCCCTACATACTGGATAAGCAGCAGATACTAGTTAACCAACAGCCTATTTCTTCCTACCCCCACAAGAATTGCCTTATGTCTCTCCATGCATTCTTGAATTCTCCACAGTTTTAGACCCACAACCTCCTCAGAAAGGTGGCTCCATGCATTCACTACCCCTCTGTGTACTTCCTACATTGCCTGGAGCTGTTCTCCTTCTATCTTCAAATTGTGACCCTTTTCTTGCACATCTCTTTTTCTGAAAGATGCTACCTTTTGGACATTGTTAATTCCACTGGGGTACTTAAAAGTTTCAGTCATGTCCCCCTCTCCTCCTTTCCTCAAGGGTATACATATTAAGCTCCTTTAGTCTCTCCTGGTATGGCTTCTCTGCAGACCCTGCACCATTTAATTGCCCTCCTCTGGACTGCCTCCATCATGTCTATGTTCTTGCAGAGATGGGGTCTCCAGAACTGGACGTAGTACTCCAGATGAGGTCTCACCAACTGCCTATACAGAGGGATAACAACTTCCTGTTTTCTGCTGGTGATGCCTCTCCCTATACTTCCAAGTATCCCCAGCCCTCCCTACTGCCTTCTCACATTGCTTGCTAACCTTAATGACATCTGATATGATTACCCCAGGTCCTTTTTCCATTTTTCTTGTTGTTACTACCTCCCTCCCCCATTGTGTACTCTTTTCCTGGGTTTTGTTTCCATGTGCATTATACTTGTCGAGAGTTTGTTATCACTGTAATTCCTCACAGACCTCAGGACAATAGAAACCTTGGAGAAGATTCCACTGGATATCCTTACCTTTAGAAACATTCCCAATTCAATCAACTACCACCTCATGTTCTCAGAACCTGAACTCCCTATAACAATGACAGCAACATTTACCTTCTCCCTGTTGTCATAGTGTTTGGTATTGATCACCCTCACTTGAGCATGTACAGACAGGCAAATCACTTCTGCACCTGCATCATGGTCCTGATGAATTACCTCACGTTCTAAGAACTTGAATTCCCTATCACAACGACAGGAACATTAATCTTCTCCCTCTGGTTGCAGTGTTTGGTATGGATCACCCTCATTTGACTTATAATACAGACAGGAAATTACTTTATCTGCACTAGCATCATGGTCCTGGACCCCCAACACACATAACTCTCCTTTTACTTTTACAATGGATTTCACTGTAATTCCAACCTTCTACCACTCTACTAGCCTTTTACTTTCATTCCCATGGTAGGTTATGTGCATGGCTGGGCAAAATCCATTGATATGGGTTCCACAAAATTATCTGTAGTTTCCTCCTTTTTCAAAAAATACTTATGAAATTCAAGTTTAACGCCTGACTTTATTTTAAAATTTCTTGGATACCTCCCTGATGAAGGACTGGGGTGGTACAAAACATTGGGAGCATAAATTTGGTCTCCATAGCTTAGCCATTTTGATGTTTATTAACCCAATACATACAGTACAATGTTTTGTAGCTGAAGTTGTATCAGTCTTCTCGTGGGTGCCTGGCCAGAACCCTGTGTAGTGTTATATTTGGGCTGACAGCCAGGCCTGGCAATCTCAAACACAGTCGGGAGTACATTTTTAATTTTTTGTCACTGTCTACAAATCACTTGCAACTTGATTTCTGTAACTATGTAATTTATGAATGGTGTATTGCATTAATTTTGTATTGTGCATGTGTCTGTATTGCCATACTTACTATTTTGTATTGTGTTTGTAATCCATCTATGAGTGGAAGACATTGTAAACAAGCCATCGCTCAGCTGGGATATCTTGTTGAAATTAAATGGCCTTTAATAAACACATAAACTGAAATACAGTTAATTGTTGCTCCACTGGGTCCTGCCTTTTCCTACCCATTTATACAGCTAGAAGAACTGAAGAGCTAGAAGGTAAAATTTACTTTCTCACTGTCACAGAGTGAGTATAGTCCTCTTGTGGGCTTGAACCTCTAATCACCTATTTCAGAGATCTGTGCTCAAACTAGTAGGTAACAATACCAAAAATGGAAAAGGCTTAGGTATTCCATAGACATAATAAGGCACAAATAAAAGTACTTTTCTCATCAGAAAATAAGTTAGGCACTGCTAAAAGTGTTTTTTTTCCAACAAAAGTCCAAATAGCCATTTTATTTTGATAGCTGTATGGTACACAATTAAAGATTGATCCAGAATCCTGACATTAAAGTGAATTAGTTGCAACTGCAATTTGTGGCAATCAACATGTACTGTATTTATTCATTTGGGAATTAGTTTACTGTAGTTCAGGTTTGTTTTATTAATAGGATCTCATTACAAAATCATACCGCATAATGTAATACAAATACAGAAATAGACATCATTTGTAAAGGAAATAAGTTATATATATATATATATATATATATATATATATAATTGCAATAACATTTTAATCATTTTAAAGAAAGACCATAGGTCAGTAAAAATGCTGAGAGGTGTATTGCACTTAGATAATCCTGTCTCTGGGATATAAACTGATGTAGTGAAACATTACAAAGGGTGCATGCACCACAAAGGATAGGATGCAACTAATTTTGTAAAATCTCTTCCAACACTTCAGATGGAAGACAATGGCTTCATCAGTGGCCCACTGATGAAGCCATTTAGTGTTATATAGGGGTGTCTGGAGTGTTGGAGGATATTTTATGATAAAATAGTCAAGTCAAGTCAACATTATTTAAAATTGCTCTTCCAAAAGACCCCAGTGCTGTACAAAATATAAGGAAAACATGCAAACAAAATATATAAATATTGACATCATACAATTAAAATACATATATCAATATATTAGCAATATATCAAAATAAAACTACAGTAAGCTAGCTATTATTAAATTCTGGATAAGCTAAGCCAAAATATGTTTTTAAGGTGGTCTTAAAACTCTTGACAGTCAGGTACCCTGTAACCTGGTGAGGTAGACAGTTCCACAGGGTAGGGGCCACAAAATCAAAGAGTGGGTTCCAGGGTTCTTCAGTTGCACCCTGGAAACCTCTAGTAATCCATCACCAGCAGAATGGAGTGAGCAGAGGTAGTGGTGGGGCAGAGAAGATCTTGATGGTAGCACAGACCTGTCCATCTCAGGCTTTATAGGTCAGTAATCTGACCTTGCAGGTGATCCACCAATGTATTGGCAGCTAGTGCAGGCCACGGAGCACAGGCATGACATGGCAAGATCTAAGTAAGCCAGTCAACAACCTGATCAATGCATTTTCAGCTACCTGCAGTTGGTGGACCCCGGTAGCCCAAGGTACAGTGCATTGCAGTAATCAATGCATGGTACCATACACTCTTGATTCAAGTTGAACCAATCTTAATTCTTTCATGGTGATTTGCACACACTTTCTATGATGCTTTGCATTATTGAGTATATGCAAATGTATATATTTGCTTTAAGTTTCCATTTATTCCCTTCCACTATGACCTATAGACTAGGAGGAACATCATACAACCAGGGTTATACACACTTACAGTACTTCTAAACAGTGCTGTAATTTAACATGATTGTCATGAATCTTCCTAAAGCTGTAACTAACTTACTGGTAACATTGAACATGCCATTTTTAAGACCTACAATTGAGCTGACTTTCCAAATACCAACTGAAGACTACAGTATATTTGGTACCACTAAATTTTCTCAATATGCACCTTGGCTCTGGAATGAAGAGGTCTCAAGCTTAAGGAGAACAGTCGACACCAAAATCCCACACTCATGAGTGAGCCTGGTCCCAATGTGTACATTGTGTGCAAAATGTTTCAGTTTGGTTACTGTTCACTGTAATATAGTAGATTTTATCAGACTCATTTTGTTTAGTTGTAGTTTGACATCTTCTGTTACTATAAATTCCAGAATCCCCAACAGATGACATCAGAGCAGTAGAAAGCAGTGAGAAAACTCAATAGCCTGCAGTGCATGTTAGAGTTTAGATGAACTCTCATTTTGGTTTACTAGTACACTGTCCTCCATGGGTTATGTACAGTCACAGAGGACTGAACTTGGCCCCTGGAGAAAAGCAGTCCCCTAAAACATCTGATCAGAGGTTATAAAAATCTAACATGCACTGCAGGCTATTGAATGCCCAGCTGAGGAGCCTGTTGCAGGGGACTGCAGAGAGCCTTAAGAGGTAAAGCCTCCTTCCATCCAACCTGTTTGTGGAGAGGGTTTATCACATCAGCCCCAGCCACTCCTCCGCCAGCTGGCTGGCTGGCTCTCCATTTATTTCTGCTTACAGGTCACATGACATATCACATGACCCCTCCTTCTAATTACAAGTGTCCACTTTGCCATTTGCAGCTTATACTCACTGACCACTAGGGGTTGTTGCTGTGCACCCCAGGCACCCTCCATCTCTCCTCTCTACCTGCAACTACTATTGGCACTGGCCACCAGAGTCACTATAGCACCCTCCTAACTACTATTTCCTCCTCATCTACACCCTCCTAATCTCTTCTCCCACCTCATCTATTATTGCCCCTTGTGGATCTCAAACCCTCTACTAAGCCAATGAGTCAGGCTGCTGACTTCCTCTGATCCATAACTCTTGTGCCTTTTGACCCATACTCAGCTAAAAATACCTTCTGCTGTTCCAAACCCTCTACACTTGACACCTGGAGTCAGCAGCTCTACCACTGGGCTAGCAAGCTGATACAAATTACTCTGGTTCCTTAAAGCTCTTATAGCTTCTTGGCACCACAATTTAGCTAGAAAATTACTCTCTGCTGTCCCACTGGTTTTGAACTCTGCTCACCTGGCATCAAAATCAGTAGCACTGCCTTTAAGCCACCAAGCCAAGATATAATTCTACTGGGTCTTAAAGCGTTTGCTCCTTAAAGCTACTAAAATACTCTACTGTCCTACCACAGTTCTCAAACCCAGTACTTTTGGGGCTGAAGTCTAGCTCTACCCCAGGCCACCAAGCTAAGACATAATTCTACTGGATCTTAAAGCTCTTAAAGCTTTGCTCCTTAATCAAAAATAAAAAAGCACTCCACTGTCCCTCCCCAGGTCTCAAACCAAGCACCCTTGAGACTGAAGTCAGCAGTTCTATTCACCAAGACAGCAAGCCAAGATAATCTTGACTTGGTTCCTACAGCTTTTAAAGCTTTGGCTCCCCCTCCCAGCCACTGTGCTCTAACTCCAAGGCTACCTGGCATCATGAGTGCTAACCGCCACCTTATATGTATCATCTTCTTACACCTCCTGGAACCTACCTCCTACCAGCCAGACCTTAGCCTTGCCCATGGTCAATTGTACCGACATACCTTACCACTGTAGCCCACCTACCCACCACGATGTCAATGCACCCTGGATGTGTGCATCCACCCCTGCTGCCCTCCCAACCCCAACTCTGACCCTGGCTCCACCACCTCTGTATCTTCCAGACCCTCCAAACCTGCCCATCCCTGTTCACCCACTGCCTGCCTGGCCTCTCAACTTACCCACAGGAAACTAACAAACTGCCACCCCAGGGCTACAGTCTTTCTCATACTATTACTCCTCTCTGGTAATATCCACCCAAACCCAGGCACTGCCCCCACCAATCCAACAACTAAAGTCGAATGAACTCTGCATTGCCTCCATGAACGTATGCAGCCTGCTTAAGAAATTTGCTGCTGTTCAATACTGGGCTATATCACACCAACCAGACATCATAGCCCTAGTAGAAACCTAGCTAACTAAGTCCACCCAGACTCCTTTGTCTCCCTCCCAGGTTACACCCTATATCGTGAGGATCGAGTAGGTAAACATGGAGGTGGTTGTGCATTCTATGCTTGTGACACCATCTTAGGCCATGCCCTCCCTGCCCCCAAGCTTGTAGATAGTGCCCAGACCCTTCCCCTCAAACTCACCCCAACCCATCCAAGAGCCCCTCTATCTCACAGTCTCCTATATCCCCCAAGGAACCAGATCCTGCAATATCATCTCTCACCAAATATATCTCCTTCCTCCCCATAAGGCTCAACAAGTCCTAGTAGGAGACCTCAATGTAAACTGGCTCAGTCCCACTGCCTCACCGATAAGAGACACATTCACTGCATTGGACCTGACCCAACTTGTCTCACAACCCACCAGACATAACTAAAATTCAGGGGCAAGCACCTCCTAGATGTCATTGTCTCAAACCACCCCAAAAGATTCAAGATATTCAAGTCCTCCCAGATTCCTTAGTGACCACCCCTCCTATTCCTCTGGTCTACCCCCACCCCAAACCCATAGCCCAAACCACTCACCACAGGCGCCTTTGCCCAGGAGGACTGTTAATACTCAGGCAGTTCCTCGCTCACATTGATTGGTCTCCATCCGCCATGCAACGGCGTTGACACTGCCCTTGACCTATTCTCACAAGCTTTTACCAAGGCATGTGATCTTTTGCACCATTCACCATGATCCGCTCCAAAAACAAAATGCACCCTGGGTCACCCTGCCCTACTCCAACTACTCAGGTCAGGGATAACCTCTGGCACATAGCCACTGAGACTGTTCAGTCAGCTGACAGACAGGCATATAACACTGCCCAGAACAGGTGCACATGGGCCATCCACAAAGCCAAGGCTAACCACTACCAGGCCACCCTCACCTCTTCATAGGGCTGTGCCCAGAATTTCTGGGACAATATAAAAGAAATAACTGGAAATCATGCTCCACCCTCCAGCCTACCTTACAGTCAAGGGCACCACCGTCACTGACCCCACCAACATTGCCAACTGCTTTAACTCATCCTTTACTGATCTTAGCCCTGTCCTCCCGAGTAACTTTTGACCATACTCACAACCCACCATCTTCAGATTCGCAGCACCCCAAGTTCTACCTACACAAGGTATTTGTTCAGGAAGCCAAACCACTCCTGCTTAAAGTGCTAAAAGGCACCAGTCCTAGCAGCAAATCCCTGAATCCAAAAATACTCTGTCTGGTCCTGAATGAAGTCCTGGTCCCACTTAGAGAGCTACTGAACCGATCTCTCTCTGGGGCAATTCCCCACAGCATGGAAACTCTGACAGTCACACCTATTCACAAAGGTGGTGACCGGTCTGCACCAGCAACTATCGCCAATTTCCATTCTCCCCTCTCCAAAGCCTTAGAAAAGGGTGGCCACCAACTCACTGAATATCTACCAAAATATAACATCCTGTGTCCAGAACAGCATGGCTTCCATGCTGGCCATGGTACAGGCACAGCTTTAATGGAGTTCTCCAACTCTACACACCTCCGTGGACCTCGGATCCCTAGTTGGCAGTGTTCATTGACCTCTCTAAGGCCTTTGACACTGTCTCCCACCACTTCTACTAAATGCCCTCAACCATACAGGTTTCTCTGCAGGCCCCTCTCCTGGTGTGTGAGCTACATATCAGCCCACTCCCAGTGTGTCAAAAATGGGGTGCTCTCTGAAACCTGTCCCATCCACTCAAGGGTTCCCCAGAGCTCTATTCTGGGCCCACTACTCTTTAGCCTGTACCTAAACACCATGCCTAGCACCTGTTCTGGCAATATTCCACTATATGCTGATGACGCCTTGATTTATGCAGCTCACAAAATCTCACCTCCCTCCAAGACTCCCTCCAGCACCTCTTTACATGATGCTGAGAATTGGTTTAAAGAGCAGACTAGTAATTAACCTAAAAAACTAAGGCAATGTTCTTAGCCCACCACCAGAACAAAGCCAGCAAAAGTCCCTTCAAATCTTCTCCAGCACTTGTCAACCACTCAAACAGGTTTACTCATACAAATACCTTGGAATCACATTTGACTTGGCCTTCACCTTTCATGCCCACATTACTGCCCTTGTTTCCCTGCAAACACGTGCCTTGGCATCCTCTACCAGCTCAGGACTGCCTCCCACCTGATGCCCTCAGGCTTGCCATCATGTCAGCAGTAAAGTCCCTTATTGATTACGGCCTCCCAGTATATGGTGCTGCTGACTTCACTGCCCTCAGCAAGATTAAACTCATGCTAAATAAGACTTGCAGGCTACTGACCAGTGCCCCAGACTGACCCACACCTGTCAACTCTATGACATGGCCAAAACTCTTAAACCTCGATGAATGCATCTGCTACCAAACTGGCCTGCTAACCAAGAAGATTCTACTTGGGATCTCCCCAGGGTGTCTGCCTCCATCCAATTTACACCCCTCAGAGCCTCCACCTGAACTTGGACAAGGTCACTCTACTAGTGCCCAGAACTAGGACCACCAGGACTCAGAGGTCATTCAGCTACAGAGCCCTACTTGCTTCAACTCACTCCCCACAGCCATTTCCAACTCCTCCAACATTGCCCCTTTACAGCTGCCTTACAAGACCTGCTGTTCAACACTCATTGCTGCACCTATTGCTAAAAGATACTCTGCTGCTCTTCTGGCACTATGGCATGGCCCACTGGGCTGAAGCCCACCACCCCACCCCCTCCCCGGCCCTTGCTCCTCTGGCATTACCTGCTGGTACTACTTGAAATGTTTATTAGTTACATGTGTTCAAGCAATTGTATGTAATACTATGTAATTCTGTTCATGCAACCTATGTAAAACTATGTGATTCTGTATATCTGTATTCTGTAAATATGTAAAAATCTGTTATTCTGTATTGACTGTACTCTGTAAATTATGTTAACCATGTGTGTCCTCTCTGTGATGAGGTACCTTTGTAAATGAGCCACTGGCTCAAAGGTTGTAAATCTGATTATACAATAAATAAAATAAATTAAAAAAAATCCCTGTTGCCTACTGCCTGAAGTCAGTTGCAGGGATTCTGGGATTTTAGTAAAATAAGCTGCCAGCATACAAGTAATGAAAATTAATCTAATATAATCTGCTATACTACAGTAAACAGTAAATGAACAAATATGTATTGTTTCCCCACAAAGTGCACACTGGCTCCAGGCAATAATACATTTGTTAACACGGTATACATACAGAGCTGCCTGTCAAGATGTAGTGCTCTATTACAGTTTCTGTCAGTGACAACATCCAGGATCTTAAAGGAACACAATGTAATCTAAAGTTACTCAAATTGTCACAAAGCAAACTGTAACATCTTTATTACAGAAAGTGTCTTGGTGGATGGCAGTGTATGTAACTCTAACTTTACATATTTCCACTATTGATATACTGTACTCTGTAATTTCTGTACTATGTACAGTAATTAGTGCTGCTTCTGTAATGTCCCCCACAACCACCATGAAAACTAAGACCATCACCTAAATAAAAGCCATCTTGGAATGCATATCCATACATCCAAAATAACAAAAATCCTGATTTAAAAGATATCCATGTAACCCTAAAGGCTCTACCCCTCTTTCTTTCTCTCTCTCTCTCTGTGTCTCTTCTCTCTCTTCCTGCTCTCCTCCTTTCTCCAAAACACAGATGTACCCTTGTTGAGGAGCTGATTATTGCTGTCGTACAGCACCTTTGTTTACACACATATGCATTTCTCTTCATACAGTCTCATAACTCACTATTCATGTAGTCAGTGAGTAAAAGAACTGAAAGGATCGGAAGCACAACACAGTAACTAGCAGAAAGGATTATCATCCCAGTGAATCACCTCTTTATCCCATCAAAAGAAAAAGGACATGAATAAGAAGAACATCCACTGAAGAAAGGATAGTAAGAAAAAAAAACACTTGCAGCTTTTGAAACATTTGCAATGTATGTGTTTGTTCCATCTGAAATTCTCAAAGATCGCTGTTGGGGTTTTGTAAAGCACAGATTTTCCTAAAAGGCAGATATAACTTTCCTCAACATGACCATGATTCTGTTGGGTTAGGTTTAAATATAAATGGTAAATCACGAGCTATAATAATATCACTGCATTGTATTAAACATTTTAGTTCCCACTAGGTTTACCTCATTTTCTAATTTTATTGCATTGGAAGCTTCACTGAGCTTTGATGAGGAGGCTCTGTATAGTTATGAAGTGAAACAAACTTTGCTGGAGAAGGTGGAACAAAGTCAGGAACTTCATGTTGTGCATAGTGGGGCAACGTTTCCTAACTCAGCCCAGCTTCATGTGGCAAAGTTACAGTATTTTATTCAACTGTAAATTTAAAACCCATCCCCCACCAACTGTCACATACTGTTACCACTCCCCATCTCACCATCCAGATCTTTAGAACAAGCCTCAACCCCACCTTTTAGCACCCAATTACCACCTTCCCCACAATCCTAACAAAATTGTTATTATATTAATTTATTTATTTATTTAGTTAAACATCAGTTTAGAAACCTTTGAGCCAGAGGCTCATTTACAAAAGTACCTCATCACAAAGAGGACATCAGAACAGTAGTACAAGGGACACAGTACTTACAAACAAAAAATTTACAGTTCAATTACAGTTTTGTTACAATAGAGTACAATCTCCAATGAGCAAAAGATAACAAAAGGTACAAAACTTATGGTCGGGGAGAGCTGGTGGGGGTAGAAGGGAGGGAGATAGGGAGGAGGAATAAGTAGGGAAAGGAAGGGGAGCCTCAGTGAGCATTGTCAAACAGAGTATATATATATATATATATATTTTTACACTAGGCTAGCGACAGTTGCATTTAGAGCTAAGCAGGAAGTTTCTGAGCCTGGGCTTAAAAGCAAGCTAAGGTTAGAGTTTGAGACACTGGCAGGGAGGGAGTTATACCAGTGGGGTGCAGGGGGAATGACTCGACATGTGAGGTCCTAGCTCTCGGAAGAACTAGGGTAGCTCTTGACGAGCCATGCTGTGTGATCAGGGTCGCAGTACGGCGAATGGAGTTGGACAGGCCTATGGGGGATAGGCCACAGGGTTTTAAAGGTGAGCTGGCATGTCTGGATACATGAGTCGCTCTTCCAGGTTGAGTAGGGTAGCCAGGGTGTACAGCTCACATGTGTGAGTGAGTCTGGGAGCACCAGTGATAAGTCTGCAGGCCTTATTTACTGTGAGACGAACCTTGTTTAGGGCAGTCTGATCTGCTGAGCCATAGACCGAAGGCCATAGTCAATGAGAGACATGACAGAGGAGGTGACAGCCAGGCGGAGGGGCATCAGGAGGAGGCATTTTTGTGCCGGTAAAGAATGCCTAGCCGTGAGTTGGCGATAGAATTTAGGGCAGATATATGTCCATGGAATGAAAGTGCAGGGTCAAAGGTTATACCAAGATATTTTTAATTATAATATATAATTATATAATAATTATATAATAATTATAATTATAAGTTATAGTAAGTCCTTCAACCACCCACACCATCAGTAAATTAGGGCTGCCACCTGTTCAGTTTTAGACTGGACAATCGATTTTAGGGTCCTTATCTGGTCATCCAATTTTGCTTAAATGTAGTCTGGTTTGTGAGCTATTTTGGTGTTCATATATCCTGCATGACAAAAGGTACTAATTCCCACTGAAATTGCATTGTTTACTTTAGTAACGCTGCTGCAGTATGTTGCAGAATTGGGTTTAGTCCTGGCAAGCTTCATGTGTGTACTTCTGAAACTAAATGTATTAAATCATTCACTGTGTTAGTTGCATGTCTAGGTTACAAAGCAGTTCTATTGTTATACAGACCTTTGTTTTAAAACAAACAATCAGTCTGGAAGGTGCTAAGTGTGGCCATTAGGACCATTAGCAGTAAAATCAACCTAATCTTTTCCACTCTGAATTTTAAGTATAGTATTTTACTGTTGTGATTGCAAACAACTTATACACCTTGCACACTCTCCTGTGCTCCTTTTGATTGTCCTATAATCGTATGTTTTAGAATCATGTTTGCTAAACTAATTATTTTTTATTGCCTTAGTTAGTACATGGATTCCTTCTCGTCTAAGCTTTCAACAGCTACTGCTTTCATTTTCATGTTACCTGTACATTCCGTGACATTAATATGCCATTACAGGCCATTCAGATGACTAGCATGTGCATGGAATGTCTTAGAAATATGAGAAGAAATAGAATTAGCTAGTGGTGTAAAGAGAACACAATACATAATTGAGGCTACAGTACCACAGCAATAGATAATTAGTTCATTACAGTGGGTTGAATATCAGAATTCATGATTGACATGGAAAGGAAAAGGAGGGTGTTTAACAAGGTTAGAGCAATGAGCTGCGAACAAGCTAGGAATATCCTGCAGAGCTGTTGCAGATTGCCACAGCCTCCACTTGCATATTGTGTGACCTTGAACAACTCATTTAACCTCCCTGTGCTCCTGTATAACTGGGTATATGGGCTTGTGTCCAGTGGGCCTTACCTGGTTACCAAAGAATAAAAGTAAAACATAAACAATAAATAAATACAAAATAACAATATAAAAATGATTTCCTATAACTTTTAAAGACTTCTATGACATTACAAGTGTCTTTGGAAGAGCAGCGATGTACTCTGCAGTCATAAAAAAGGTCTGGGGCCAAGAGTGGAGTTGAGGGTATGGTTTAGTATCCTTTTTTACCTCGTCCAAGGGTGAAACCCTAGGTAAAAGCATGCACCTCACCTCACCCCATTCTGTCCACCCGAGTTCAAAAAGAAGTGAACCCCATCCTACCACCCACTAGAACCCAACATTCCTTCTCCTTCAAAGTCTCAAATTGGGCAAAATAATAATTATTAAAGAATACATTGTACCTGCATAAAAGAACTGCCCAGCACTGGAGCAAGACATGCTCTTCAGTGTCCTTCTGTGAAATGAATAAACAATGATGCTCTCAGTTATAGTGATAAGTGACTAATCAGGTATTACTATAGGTGAGGACGTCATTGTCCATTCACTGCACAACAGGACACTAAAGAGCATATCTTGCTTCAGTGCTGGATGGCTTTCTTTCTTGCAAGTCTGATTTATCCTTTAATATCTTTTCTTTTCCATAATGTAGAAATTAGTTGAGGAAGGTTGGGTATTTCCTGATAGTACAGTGAGGCCTTTGTTACTAGTTTTGTGTCTCAGAAGGATTTTACTATAGCACTGCGACAGCACTAGATGTTGACATTCCGACAGCGACAGACACAATGCCAAGTGCTGGCATTGTACTGTCGGGATGCCAGTGCATTTTCTTCAGGGAGCTGTGCCTACAAAGCCCCATATGGGGAGATCCACTGCCATACCCCCTGTCTTTAGATATACAACTCTGAGTCAAAGTTGTCTCAGAGAGGGGGCACAACACTGGGTGATACACCACCAGTGTCTGCAGAGACCAGCACAGTGACCTGATGATTTTGAGCAAAATCTGTTGCTGTGCTGGTCTTTGTGATCATGTGTTGACCTCCAGTCCGCTACCTCTCATAAGACAGGCACTGGATGGGTAAGGTGGATGGTGAGTTTTACTGACATAGTGTGGGTGGGGCATGGGATCTAGATTCCTTATGATAAATTCTGTGGTAGTGTTGATGGGTAGAGATTCACGGTTCTAAAAGATATGGGAGTGGGTGTTCCTTGTTCAAAATCTTCTGGGTGTTGTGAGTGGGATGGGAACAGTATGTGACAGTGGGTGAGGTGGGTTTTACTTTAAAATCTTTTTTGTTGTTTTAAAGAGAAACTTTTAATAGTTTTGATGAACAAAAATTATGCAACGTGACACTTCACTGACTCTTATCCTGAAAGAGTGCTACAATGCATAGTCTTTATGAGGCATAGGTGGGCCCATCATGAGGCATAACCTATAAAATTACAGCGTGGGCAAAGCAGCGAATAGGAAATTTCATAAAGTTCTTTCTGAAACAAATTTCCCCAACTTCACCTGTCTCTAGCTAATTCAATCTGCATGTGGCTACAAGTTAGTGGCCTGTATTGGGATGGGTGCATCATTCTGTGCACGAATGTACCCTCACTGAAAAGGCCCTAAATGGTCATAGGTTTGTTCATGTCCATCATATTATGACATATATCCAATCATGTCCTTTTATGTCTCAGGAACAAAGTTTTCTGACTGTTAATCAGTCCAATGCCAGAGGTTGTGACTGTGCATTTGCAGTTCATGGCCACATTTGTGATACATATGACTTGTGCATGTTCAGTCCACTCCCCTCCGTTTTAATCTTTAAAGGTCAGCAGATAGGTTGTTCTTCTTAAAAGGTTTTTAAGTGGTCCTGGCTCGGTGATGCTGAGGGTTGAGGTGCTGGATGCCACACCTTGTGCCACACTGGTGACCGGGGAATGAGCCCAGACCATCAGGGGTCAGCAGGGGAGGACTGGGATTGAGCATCCGCAGACTGCTCTCCTAGTTCTGGGGTGGGCTGGGGATCTTCACTGCACTGTAGTGGCTCCTGGGGATACCTAGAAGCACTGCAGGCATCGGGAGACAGTAGAGGAACACAGCGGACGTCGACACATTGTGCCTGGATGTCATTGCATCCACGCTCCAAGGGGCCAAGTAAAGAGGAAAATGGCTAGGTGTGACCATGCAGCTTTATGGCCCGCTCCAAGCTGCTGGGAGGACTTTGGCAGAGTCCTGTTGGGGAGGGTCCAAGGCTGTTCTGGCTGGCAGAGGGAGCCCTCCAACAGGATGGCAAGACGGCTGTCATGGATCCTCCTGGGTGCAGTTTGAGCTACCCAGCTTTCTGGGTGGGCACAGCCAGCAGCTGGATGCCACAGCAAGGTGACTAAATAAAAAAAAGGTTTATAACTGTGATCCATAGGTTGTTAGGTACTTAGGTTTTAGCTAGTTAAGGGTGGATGTGCACCAATAGAGCTTCTAGTCCACCACCTCCCCACCCCATGAACAGTGGCCAATCACTTATATTCCAGTTGTCCATTTCTACATCAAGATGTGTTTTAAAACTGTACAATGCTGGAGAATCAATGATCAATTGTGATAAACTATTTCAATACCTAACCACTCTGATAGTATAAAACACTCTTCTTTTATTAGTCCTGAATGGTTTTGCCACAATTGTCCATTGTGAAGCCTAGTGCTATGTTTGAACTTCTTAGTTATTAAACCAAATTATTGCATGTAATCCATATCATTACAATGACTGTAGAGGAGTATTAAGCTTTCCTTAGTCTTCTTCTTTGCAGGCTATGTAGACCCAACTTTTCTTTTTTTTACTTTCTATTTTCTCTCCTCCCTCCCACCAGCTCTGGTATCATCAGGTGCACCTAGGAGTCATCCTCTGTGAACCACCCTACCTGGTCAACCCCTTTCACCCATGGGCTGTGGCTTACCCCTAAGCGGGGACAAGGTGGGCCAAACACCCTGAACATCTGGTTGTGATGGTTGAGGGGTGCCAGGAAGGTGGCCACAAATCGAAGGCAAGCTCCAGTGCTCTGTCTCCAACAAAGCTGGAAGATCTTTTTCCTCTGTTCTGTAGGGGAGTGGCTAGCACCTGATGTCAAGGTGTTGCCACCGATGTCAGTCACTCCTGACCCTTCTCTGTGCTCCAACGCTTGCTATGCCTCCAGCTTCCACCAAGGCCAGTCAAGTACTGGGCAGGAGTCCCCCTCCCTCCCGTGGAGAGTGCTGTCCTCCGGCACTCATTCCTTTCCTTCCCTGATGACCCCAGATGACCCAGGCTCATTTCTGAACCCTGGTTGCCAGCATAACACGAGGTGTGGAGTCCAGCACCTCAACCCTCAGTGCCACCGGGCTGGCTCTAGACCCAACTTTTCTAATCTAGCTTTGTAAGGCATCAATTTATAGTCAATTATGATTTTAATAAAGCATCTCTTCTTTTTCCACTGTGTTGATGTCACTGTTGTTGATGACTGTCCAACTACAGCATGAAAATTAACAGTCTTTCAGAGTGCAAACTAAACTGCAAGATGTAAATGTAATAATCTACAGTAAATATACTGGCTTTTACTTCACTTAGAGGTAGCATACCATTAAGGCAGACTGGATGAAAGAACAGGACATAGTATCCAAAAGGACACTAAGAAACAGGAAATGTTCAAATTGTTTTGTTTCTATATATATCTATATAAACCACATACATATACTAATAAGCTTCCACACTGCCAAAGGTATCATTGGTATGCAAATCTTTGCAAACATCATCAGTTGAAAAGTAAAATGTGTCCTACATACAGTACAGGCATTTACATTTGCTTCAGTTAAGGCCAGGAGAAACAAGCTACAGAAACCTTTATCATCCTATTGGGATTCCTCAGTGCAGCACAGTTGCTATC
The DNA here is from genome assembly GCA_016271365.2 of Neoceratodus forsteri. Classification (NCBI taxonomy): domain Eukaryota; kingdom Metazoa; phylum Chordata; order Ceratodontiformes; family Ceratodontidae; genus Neoceratodus; species Neoceratodus forsteri. Next base: position 1,432,399,444 of record CM028131.1, on the reverse strand, counting down.
CCAACAAAATATCAATTCACAGCAGAGTATTTCGGGCAATTAGTACTACCAGAGACAGTATACTAAAGAAGCAGATTGGTAAAAGAGTATGACGGGGATCCAAAATGATACAAAGAAAGAGCTTATTTCCAAATAGTGTGTTTTGTGTGCATCTTCCAAACCACAAGTATATGCTCAGAAGCCTTCCATCCAGTGGAAGACACAATTTTCATATAGATCCTTGCAATGGGGCAGGCTGATAAGGCTTTACTATAACAAAAGTCCTTCTGCAATATATGGTTTCATAACAGGTACCATATGATGACAAGTCTTCACCAAATCAAAACTTATTCTATCAAGTGTGCAGCAAAGGCAGGGACCAGTAAAAGACAGGCATGTTTCCCAATATTTAGCTCCACAGTGCAATACCACTTCAGACCAAAACATTTCTGGTAATTAATTCACTCAGAGGAAGCATACCAGAGAGGGTGATTGGAAAAAAGCATGATGTGGGTATTCAAGAGGTTACAGGGAGGGAGAAAGCTCCAAATGGTTTTGTTTCTGTATATTTCTACAATATAGAAACATAGAAACTTGTCAGTAAACAAGGGCAGCTAGGCCCACCCAATCTGCCAAGTGTTCTCTGCCTATTGTATCTCCACAGATCTTGATTGGTCTCCAGGGATCCTCCACTTAACTTTTTCCATAAAATACCCCTGTGTTGATCCTAAACATGCTTGAAGCCTTCGACCATTCTAGGCTCCATAACTCTGAGTGGCAGTCAGCTCCATGATTCTACACCTTTTCTGTAAAGAAGTATTTCATCACATTCCTTTCTGAAATTTTTCCCTCAAATTTCTATGCATGTTTTCTAGTCCTGGAGCTCATCTTCTTTTGAAAGAGGCTCCCTCCTTGCTCTCTGTTTACCCATGTAAGTCCTTAAAGGTCTAAATCATATTACCACACCACTCTCCTGTCCTCCAGAGTATATACTGAGATACCGCTATCTCTCTTCATAGGACTTCTTGCAACCCCTGCACCACCTGCTGCCCTTCTCTGAACTGCCTCCACCTTGTAGATGTCTTTCCTGAGATGCAGTCTCCTGAAGTGGACATAAACCATGCATACACTAGAAGCCTCTTTTTTCCCCTATGCACTGACTGACCCCATCTTCTGGTCTCCCCAGCCCTGTCTCCACAGCATCCTCCAGGACTTACCTTTGTCTGACTTTTTCCTCCAGGGTGACATCCCTGGTGAGGTTATCATGGTCCACCAAACCTCATTGGATACATGATGCAGTTAGCTCAGATGGCACCTGGATAGCTGGGTGCAGGGCTAGTGGGAGACCAGATTTTCCTACCAGTTAGGGGCTGTGCTTGTCCCTGTTATGACCCTCAGGAAGTATGGATGTGCAGTGCCATCATGATGCATGCAGTGCACTCCCATGCAATGTGCATTGATGGCCACAACTCCTCACATGCATCCTAATGGCCTTGCTTGCCCAACTCCTGGTTTCCACCAGATGTCAGGTGAGCACTGGGATCCTTGTCCACTCACCTCCTGGAGAAGAAGAGCAGTCCATTCACTATTCAGTCCTCATCCCGTCTGGGTGGCCTCCCAACTCCCAAGCTCACTACGGTCACAAGTGGTAGTACTACGCTGCACTGGTGGACCAGCCACTAGGAGTCTTAAACCCAGCACACAGTATCACATGTATGCAAAACCTTACAAACGAAGTAGTAGGCTACAGATGCTTCACCAAATTTAAAGTTACTCTGTATAAAGACTTTCACAGTGGCAACTAAATATAAGCCCTACTGTATCTAGCTATGTGGTATATAGATCTAACACAGGAAACTCTGGTTGACTTCAATGGTATTTCCTTTGATATAGCAAGATATATCAAACTATTTAGTAGGATGTATCTCTGGCTACCGCTGTAAATCTGTTTCATATAAGGTTAATAGCAACAAACTGAAAACACATTTTGTTCTGCTTTCGTATTCTACCACCAGATCTAGTTACTGTTTGAAATTCTCAGGTCTGACTTAGTATTGGCTATAACAATGACTGCACTGCACTGAGGAGTCCCAACAAGAAGAAACATACACCTTTAATATTTACGTCTCAGCCTTAGCTGAAAGAGAAGTAAAATCCTGTAAATAAGGGGACTTTCAAACTAACCCATCTACCTTTTACAAAGGATATACTGTATATACCTATGGTGTTTTTGCTGGGTTTAAAGCTTCTGAGTGTATGTGTCATACCTGGGAGAAGTAAACAGTAATCAATTAAGCTTCAAATATAAACACAGCCTAAATAAATAGCATAATAACGTGACACATAAATAGCAAAAGTAATATATTTTATTCCATTCCATCTTGGTTATCATATGATCAATGCACTGGTCACCAAACTGTAACTGATATATAATGTAATCAATACATATGATTTGGATAGCATAATTGCTTTAAAGATCAGATGTCTGCCTTTATTTGAATAGCAAGACTTATTCTCTCCAAAGTCATTGAGGGCATATTTTTTTTTGAAGAGTCTGTCCATAGTACAGTTCACTTCAGTAAATTATATATTACATAATAAAAGCCCTGAAGCAGCTCCCAGCAAGCCTCAGGGCACTGATCCTCCTGGCAGTCTTGATGTAACTATATACAGAGGGCTAGAATAGCTTGAACTCCCTTTTGGACAGTACTAAATCCAGAAATATCATGAACTTCATGTGAGCATTATCTGTTCCCTGCCACAACACCTGCACTCTGGATTTCTGGAAATAAATTATGGAACAATTATCACATTCTACACTCCTTTACTTACCCATCTCCTACTGTAACTACTGTCAGGTCTCCAAAATTCAATTTCTATGCATTCAGATTTTCACTTTTACTCTCAGGTACTACATTGCTACATATATACTGCTCTCAAGTACACCATTTGAAAATATACCATAATGCATTTAACTGGCAAGAGTAATTACCTGTGTGTACCGTGGAATGTTTTTGTTATACAGTAAGTCACTTAACTGGAATAAATCTGCTACTATATTGTACCACCAGGATTTCCTTAAAAAAGACAGTTGCACCTAATGAGGCTATCCTGGTGTACAACAATTCTAAAAGAACAAATGAAAGAAAGAGAGGAGGAATGAATAAAAAGCAAGAAAGAAAGAAAGATCACTTACAGGAAGCTGCTATGCAGAAATGGTAGATTCAGCTTCAACAAAATTCCATAGAAACAGCAACAGTCAAGAACTTTAACAGTTTTTGCACAGAACAAGTTTCCATGATTTAAACCAGAAAAACATGGTTCACTTTAAATATTAAGATTTACATAAGAAAATTATGATTCACTTTATAGAATTCTATTATATTCACCAAAATAATTCCAACAAAATTCATAGAAGTGGAATTGTCATTCTTCTTGAATTCTACTTGCAGGAGTCCACATTTTTACAGCACTAATAGAGGGACTAGGGTGGGGATTTTAAATTGTATATTTACAATTTAAGTAATTCAACAGGAGCTAAGAAATTAGTAAGTAGCCAATCCAGGCTAAAAAAAAATATTTTATGTTTACCTCTTTCAGAGGGGTGGGGGTGGTGAGAGTGTGCACTGACTTTTCTTGTTTTTATTGATGTATGCCATAGACAGTGGCACTCCTCATTCATAATCCCATAGTTTGTGTATGAAAGGGTAGGCAACTAACATTGGTTAAGGTTAGAAAAGGAAGTATGGCTCTCATTAGCTCGCTCCCACCCGTTACCTGAACATTGGCTGGGGACCACACCTTAACTAAGCAAATTTTAGGCTGATGCACTCTATAAAGGAAGCCATTTGAGGCATATGCAGTTTACAGTAGGGACCAGCTAATGGGTGGTTCACCTCGATGATGATAGCTGGGTGACTTTGCAGCAAGTCCCTGAGATGAATACCAAGAGACCCCACTCCTTTTGAAATCAAATTAGTAAGTAGGCAATCCAGGCTTAAAAATGTTTATTTTTACATTTACCTCTTCCGGGGTGAGTGTGCACTAACTTTTGTTGTTTTTATTGATATATTTAGTATGCAATAGCACCCCTCATTCAGAATCCCATTTATAGTTTGTGTATGAGCAAGGTGAGCAGCTAACATTAGTTAAGGCTAAGGAAATCTACAGGTACTGTAACAAAGCATAACTTCTGCAACTGTAGCTGTGATTAACTCCTGATCATTCATATCAAAATATATGATATGATAGGGCATGGTATTGACCCTATATTAAGGTTGCATATGCAATTTCATTTTAAAAAGGACTCCTGTGAAAATTTCTAGCATCAATAAATTCAAAATTTGGATCTGCATATCCTCAATCAACCGCATGCCAAAAATCAGGGGCTAGATTCATAAAAAATTGCAAAGCACAGTGTAAACCTTTGAGCTGTACTTTGCAATTGCAGAAATAATTTAGCTATTCACATCAGATATTGCACCATGCTATCTGACTGTGCATAGAGGCCAAAATGGGGAAGCACTAATGCAATACAGCCACAGCTACCCCATCTAGTGCTGCCTCAACATGCATCCTGCAGAATGGCCCCACAAAGAATAGCACAGGTGTGCTATTTCCTATTCACTAAAGCAGCCATGTAATTGAGCCCACTAGGCATGCAAGGCATTATGTGTCCATTTGCATGTCCACTTTAAACCATTTACATAGACTGCTACCAGAGTTCTTACTCCTCCCATGTGCTGATCACTGACCTGATAGATAAATTAAAGATAATTTCCTGCTACTAGTGGTACCCTCCCACCAATCACTGATTGCTGGCCTGATAGCTAAACTCTAATTAGAATTCCTGGTGCTAGTGGTTCCCCTTGATTTCTGGCATGATAGGTACAAAATAATTGTAATCCCTGGTGCTAATGGTTTCCCAATCAGCAATCACTGGCCCAATAGGTAAATATAATGTAAAGGGCCCCACCACCATGACCGCTGATCGCCAACCCCAGGATAGAAAAGTTATTGCCCTGGTGGCTAGTGATCCCTCCCCAGCTGATTGCCATCCAAGACACAGAAAAAAATTAATTAAATCTTCCCTGGAGGCTAGAGGTTCTTCCCTCTACCCAATCACCTGCCTGTTATATATCAATGTTTTCCCTGGTGTCTAGTGATCCCTACCCCCACCTGATCACCTGCCCACTATACAGCAAAGTTTTCCCTGCTGTCCAGTGGTCCTTTCTCCACCAATCACCCACCTGCTGTATATCAAAGATTTCCCTACAGTCCAATGGTTCCCGCCCACCTAATCAGTTTACCTATGCCGATTCGACAATACTGTTGTCAAGGTTGGGCATAGCTAGATCCCCTGATGTTGGCAGGAAACATTTTGCCTGTCAGACATCGGCGTGTTTTCTCGGGGTCTGCACTCCTAAACCCCCATGTGAGGCTGCACCCCACACCCCCATCTTAAGATTCCCAACTCCGAGAGTCAGAGTTAATTGAAGGGGAGGTGAAAGTTGGTGAAAGGGTGAAATTTCACCCTCACGTCACCACAATGACAATCTCTAAACCGGTTGCAATTGTTGCTGTGAGGATTTCGCTGTGTGGGTTTCACCGTGCAGTTAGCATACCACCGATTCACCAACCCGATGTTGACATCATATTCCATGGTGTCAACTAACCTCCCCACATTGATCCCTGTATAGTCAATATAAGCATTTCTCTGTTGGTCTAGTGAACCCCTTCCTATCCCCAATCCCCAGTATGTGAAGTAACATCTATTCCTGGTGGTCTAGTGGACTCTACAACCATCCACCTTCACGGTAGTGTCCCATCACCCAGCTCCCCCATCCTGAACCCTTGTGTAGTAAATAGAAACATCTCTTTGGTGGTCTAGCTACCCCTCACTCTCCCTGATCCCTTGTATGATGAATTAGACCTTTCCATGGTAGTCTAGTGGATCCCCACTCCCAACCTGGCAGGAAATGCCCCACCACCTGATCTCCCATCCCAAATCTGAGTCAGTAACTGTCACAGCCCTCTTCTCAGCACCATGGCCAGCTGCCAACTGAGCTGTCAATGTGCTTGTACTGTTTACAGTATGTACTCATTGACAGACAGCTCAGTGAGCAGGCTGTCAATCAATGAGCATGTACTGTACACAGTATGCGCAATTGACAGCTCAGAGGGCAGCCAGCCATAGTGATGAGAAGAATACTGTGCTAGTCACATGTTCCATTTACTAAGCAGGGGTTCGGCATGGATGGCAGAGGGTGGAGGACACTACCTGCTGGGGTATGGGGTCCATTAGACCAGCAGGGGATAAATATTACTTCACATACTGGGGATTGGGAAGGGAGTTCACTAGACCACCATGGAAATATTTATATTTACTATACAGGGGTCAAGGTGGGGTGTTACATTGACACCATGGAATATGATGTCATCGTTGGTGGGTGATCAGGTGGGGACCACTGAACACCTGGGAAAACTTTGATATGTAGTGGGTCAGTGACTGGTGGGGGAGTAACATCTAGCCACCAGGGAAGATTTAACTAGTTTTATTTCTGTGTCTGGGATTGTTATCAGTGGGGCAGGGACCACTAGCCACTAGGGAAATAACTTTGCTACACTGGGGCCAGTGTTCAGTGGTCACGAGGGGAACCACTAGTACCAGAGATTACAATTATTTTTGTACCTATTAGGCTGGTGATCAGAGATCGGGGATTATTAACTACACAGGTATTCCAATTATATTTTAACTGTTGGACCAGCAAATGGCAGTCAGTGGGGACCACTAGCACCAGGGATTGCAATAATATTTGTATCTATTGGGTCTGTGATTGGCATATGGGAGGGAACCAATAGCACCAGGGAATGAACTTATTGTTTATCTATCAGGCTGGCGATTGGCACTCCAGCGGGGGGCCACCACAGCAGCTCTGCCAACCACTGGGGTTATGGGTGATTAAACAAAGATCGTGGTCAGTAGTATTTGCTTTATGCAAAGGGACCATAAAAGGCCTTCCATAGAGCAAATGCTTTGTGCATCTGACTGCACTGATATGCAGGTACCTCCCCTCATTTGACTTGTGCCCCTCCACATTTAGCTCTGGTGTAAACCCAGTTTCTATGCACAAACCAGGCTTTTGTGAGTACTACTTTGGTGCAAAACCTGGTTTGTGCTGTACAAGCAGGGTTTGCGCTGGGACAAAATTTTATGAAATCTGGCCCCAGATCTTAAGTTACAAGTCATTTTATAACCCTTAATTAACTGCCTGTTCAAATTAACCAGTTTCAGAGAAGAGATACTGATAATGTCATAACCTGAACTTGCAGCCCTAGTCCTCCATGCAAGATACTTATATGACTTATTTCTCCTATGCTACTTAAAACTGCAGTTGTAGTAAACATCTGAAAAAGGAAAACTGACACAGGGTGGGTTAGCACATGTACTTCAATAATGTGTGGTTGCAGGGTGCAGTACTTCAGAATGAAATGGGGTTGAAATGCAATAGCAAACATGGCATTAGAATGACAAAGTTGTGTGCTATTTTTAGAATACTGCAGGTGAGATTTTAAATGTCACCAGGCTGCAACTGCGAAATGCAGCAATGACACAATCTCAGAACTAGAGATGTTGTGAAATAAAATTGTGCTGGTGAAATTTCCATGATATCAACGGTTCACAGTGTGAACTATTTTGCAAAATCCTGCCATTCTGTGAAATATTTCACGGATGCAAACTTGGAAAATCTAGCCATGAATGCAAAATAAAATTTCACCCAAAAATGGTGACATTTTGCCCACAAGCAACAATTTTGTCATTCTGGTGTGAAATTTCACCATTTTCTGGTAAAATTTAGCATTTGCACCTGTGAAATATTTTGCAAAATGTATGATGTTCATGAAATATTTGTGTAATCAGGTTTCTTAATTTGCACAACACTACTCAGAAAGTTGCTGGAAAACATAATTTTGGAATTTAGGCAGGGACACTAAAATTCATAAGGTTGTTGTGTCATACGTTTTTAAAATGTGGCAGAGATACACAATTTTGAAATGCAGGGGACACATAGTTGTGGACGATGGCAGGTGTACCCTATTTGTAATGTTTCATGGTGCATAAATTTGGCATGTGGCGGTGACACAATTGCAAAATAAGGTTGGTATGTAATTTCAGATTGTGGTGGCAACATGCAATTTCACAATGTGGCGTGAACACAGAATCTCAGAATGTGGTGAGTGATGCAGTTTCAGAATGTGGTAGTCATGTGCAATTTAGAATGAAGCAGGGATGCATAACTTTGGAATGTGACTTAGACATGCAGTATCAGAATGTGACAGTGAAACTCATTTTCAGAATGTGGTGGGATGTGCAATTTATTAATATGGTGGGGATTTACATTTCTGAACGTGACAATGACAGGCAATTTTGGAATGTGGAAATTTACACTCAGTTTCAGAATGAGACAGGAAGGTACCATTTTAAAAGTGGTGGTGACACACAATTTTGGAATGTGGTGGTGATGCATAATTTTGGAATGTGGCAATGATGCACAGTTTTAGAATGTGGCAATGACACAAATTTCAGAATGTAACGTGATGCCCAATTTCAGAAAGTGACAGTTGCACACAGTTTTGGAATGTGGCTGTGGCACACAGTTTCAGAAATGTGGTGGGGACACTCAATTTTGGAATGTGGCAGTAATGCTCAATTTTGGATTGTGGAAATGATGCACAATTTTGGAAATAGTGGTGACACACAAGTTCAGAATGTAGTGGCGATGCACAGGTTCAAGATGTGGTTGGTGATGCACACGTTTGGAATGTGGTAGTGATGCAGAGGTTCAGAATATGGCAGAGATACACAGGTTAAGAATGTATGGGTGATGTACAGTTTTAGAATGTGACAGTGGTGCACAGTTTTGGAATGTGGCAGTGGTGCACAGTTTCAGAAAATGGCAGTGATGCATAGTTCAGAATGTGGTGGTGACACTCAATTTCAGAATCAATCAATCAATCAATCAATCAAGTCTTTATTTAACCAGGCGTTCATCGTTGAGCAGAAGCTCATTTGCAAGATGGACCTGGGTGGAGCATGAACAATTGTATATACAGATCAACACAGGTATTTACAAGGCAATACAGATAATACTCTTTACAGAGAGGAAGAAAAAAGTTCAAATGTACATATAATTATATAAATATTGTACAGATTACATGGTATTTACATACATAGTAGTGTCTATAGGAAGATAAAGCAGGTTATCTAAGGTTGCAGGAGGAAATAACGGAAGAAAAAATAAAAATAAAAATATATACCAGGTAGAGGTGAAGGTAGGGAAGGGAGGGAGGTAGGGAAGAGAGGTTAGGAGGGCACGTGCACAGAGAGGAGTTGGTAAAACAGGATGTAGAGAAGGTGGATGGAGAAAGGAGGATGTGTGGAGCCCCGGGATTGAATGCTGTAAGACAGGGCATGGCAGGATGTCACAACCCAGGGTAGTGAGCTCCTATCCAAGGTTGGGAAAGGAAGAATAAGGGATGGACGGGCCTAGTGTTGATAAGACAGGGGATAAGAGAGAGAGAACAATTAGGCTGGTGAGGAGCAAGCTGGGGTCAGTACTTAAAATTGGGTCTAGGGCGTGGCTATATACCAGTGCAGACACGGTACTGGGTCTGAGTGGGTGAAGCAGTTACATACTTCTCTGATTATATGGAAATAAAGCATCTTGAAGGCATTTATACTGATTAGAGTGCTTAATTTGAGGTTTTGTAGATCGTTCCATAAGATAGGTAGCACGAAGCTTATGGCTGCCCTGCCAGACGGGATTTTGCTTTGGGTACTTTTAAGTGTAACAGTTGAGTAACTTTTAATGCGATTTCCAATTATACTCAAGGGAAGACAGCAGAAGATATAGTAAGGCAGCTTATTAGAGATGGCTCTATAGGTCCAGAGAGTGGCGTTTCTGTGGCGCCTGAACTTTAGTGATGTCCACCCCACTGCTGCATATAGGGTGCAGTGATGTGTGTCGAAGGAGAGTCCTGTTATAAACCTCAGTGCTCGGTGGTAGAGTGTGTCCAGTTTAGTCATGTAAGAGTTGGGGCATTGGCTGTAGGGAAGTCAGCGTAATCAACCAATGATAGGAAAATGGATTGGACCAGTTGTTTCTTGACATCTCTGGTGAGAATTGGTTGATTCTAAAAACAGTCCAAGCTTTTGCTGAAGTCGTTTAGCAAGTCCTCGATATGTTCAATGAAGGAGAGTCTTTGGTCTATCCAAACTCCAGATACTTGAATTTTGTAACAAATTCTAGTTTTCACCTAAAACTGTGGTAATTTGGGGAACTGTCCCACTGGACACAGGGTTAGCTAGTACAGATAAAAGGGAGAGGACCATTGCTTTAGTTTTTGGCATTAAGGAGTAGTTTTTTTGGAGGAATTGGCTTTGCAAAGGTTGAATTCTGGCTGTAGGTCATTGCAGGCAGCTTCAGGTGTTGGGCGACTCACGTAGAGACCTGTATCATCTGCAAACAGATGGATGTTGGCTTCTTTTATACAGTAGTCAATGTTATTAATGTAGCTTGCAAAAGTAAGGGCCCTACTATAGAACCTTGAGGTACCCTCTTTGCAGAGTTTTTATGGGGACAGGCCTCCTTTGGCTTTAACTTGTTGAAGGCACCCTGTAAGATAGTCAGTAAACCAACACAGAGAGAAGGGTCCACACCTATGGTTTGAAGGAGGAGAAGAGCAGACTATGGTTGACGGTGTCAAAGCCTTGCTTAGATCAAGAAAAACAGCACAAATAAAGTTTTGCTCTCAAGATTACGTTGCCAGTCATTAGTAACTTTGGCGAGGGCTGAGATAGTGTTATGTTTAGCTCTGAATCCGGACTGCATAGGATTTAGCAGTCCCTAGAATCAAGGTGAGTCCTCAGCTGTGCATTTACAATTTTCTCTAGGAGCTTGGACAGGACCGGAAGGAGAGAAATTGGTCTGTAGTTATTGAGGTTGCCAGGGTCACCTGATTTGAACAGTGGTATGACATGTGCTGTCTTCCATATAGGTGGTAAGGTGCCCTGAGACAGGGATAAGTTAAAAGGTGGGTGACAGGTATTGCTAGTACATGGTAGGCAATTTTTAGGAGAAGTAAGGGTCAAGGGTATCATCCCCAGCACTTTTTCTAGTATCCAACTGAAGCAAGGGTCCTCTACCTCATTCAGTGGGGCAGGTTGAAGCGAGAAGGCGTGAGCTATCAGAGTTTCAGGAGTTGGCTGGTAGTCTGGGAGTGAAGTATGTTTGCAGGAGTTATCAAATGCCATGCCTGCAGTAGCAAAGTGGTTATTGAATGCAATGATGATGCACAATTTCAGAATGTGGTGGTGAAGGCAACATTTTGGAATGTGACGTAACGCACAATTTGGGAAATGGCTGTGACACAATTTAGTAATGTGGCGACAATTTTAGAATATGGCACTGAAACACAACTTTAGAATGTGGTGGGGATGTGTAATTTTGAAATTTAGCTAGAGTCACCATTTCAGAATGTGGCAGGGATGAATCATTTGAAATGTGGCAGAGATGCATAATTTTAGAATGTGGGTGGAATGCACAATGTTGGAATGTGATGGGGATGTGATGCACAATTTTGAAATATGGTGGTGCATACAATTCTGGTATGTGGCAGGGACAAGCAGTTTCTGAGTATTATTGTGTGTCCTGTCACATTCTGAGAGCATGTATCCTCCCAGTATATTCTGAAACTGCCAATCCCACAAAATTCCTCGATGTGTGTCCTACCACATTCTGAGGCTGTCTCACCACATTTTGAGATGACATACCCTGTCACATTCTGAGATTGCATGCCCCCTCCCCAACATTTTAAAATTGTGCATAACCTTGACATTCTATGCCTTGGTTCAGCTGCATTCCAAACCCACCTCCTGACATGTTCTAAAGTACAGTACATGCATCTGAACACTCTGAAATGCAACCACTGCAGCCAACCCTATGTCAGTTTTATTTTTAAAAGATTACTACAGCTGCAGATTCTTAAACTTTGGAAAAATAGGCCCTATAATGTTGTTCACATGGAGGACTAGACTGCCAGGTTATGAGATCATCAGTGGCTCTTCACTGAAACTGGCTTTTTAAAATAGGTAGTGAAATCAGAGTTACAAAATAGCTCTTAACTTTAAAATGAAGTAACATAGAAACCTAATTTTTGGTATGAGATTTATTAGGGGATATGCTTATTCTAATTCTGCAATGTAGCACTTTTGGCTTGTCTCCTCTTTGAACCCTGATTTTGTATATTAATAATGCAGAAATATCTGGATAGAATAGCTTGAAATTTAGCATGCATGGAGTCAGTTCTAGGATCCTGAATCCTGTAAATCTGGTAATAGTTGGCTTCATGGTTTAAAAATTCTAGAAAGTTGAAAACACATAAACACATAGAAATTAAGATCTTTTATTTGTGCAACAATGACCTAAAATGTCCATTGTTGCACAAATAAAATCTAATTCTAATAAATACTTCACATTTCCAAGTAAATACATCTTTTAAAGAATACTCATTTGCCAAATTAATGAACCTAAAAGTTTGGTGTGCCAGTTGTCCTGAAACTTTTAGGTTCATTAATTTTGCAAAATTAGTATTCTTTGAAGGATTTATTTATTTAGAAATTTGTAGTTTTAAAATTCTTAAGAAAATAAAGTGCAGTTTTGCACATGCACAGAATGTATTTTAAAGAGGAATGCCCAGCTTGCCAGAAGAAAAGTAACAGAACCTATAGGTCCTGATTTACAAATACTGGACCATTAGCAATGCAATGATAGATCTGGCACAGTGAGCATCACCTTGCAGGTGCCTTTAGATATCTTTTCCAAAAGGTAAGTAAATTAATTGAAAAAGAATACATTTATATATCTATTAGGGTTGAAATGCAAAGCTTACAAAGTATGGGGAATGAAATTTGGGTTCTGTAGCTTTGGGAAATCATAGTGTGGTGTTCATTGGGGTTTGAACAATCATGGAAAGGAAGGTTGGTGTTACCCTAGTATTCACACTGTCATGTTATGCAAAGTAAATGACACAGTAATGTTTGCATAGAGATTGCCAATATTAAGTAACAACAACCTTGCATTTGATGTATGCTTAACCCCCAAGAAACCACCACTGATTTATCGCTCATTCAGTTTGTTCAGTTGAGCGGCCAGCTGTGGCGGTGAGTGGAGGGCAGTGCTGGCTGCCTGCCCTTTGTCAGGGTATGTTAGGGGGTGAGGGGTGGGCATCTACCTGCTGGGGTGGGAGAGGGGGGTGGGGAGTTCACTAGACACGAGTTTAGCAAACCGCATCGTGTCATGGGACACAGATAGGTGATCAGTGGCAGTGATGGGTTGTGGGGGCCGGCCATCACATTGCGGTTGGCTGCTGTTACTGTTCCTGGGGCCATCGTTCAGTGGGATGGGGTACTCAGTGGTCACCATGCCTATTCATCCAGTGCACTGCACATGGGGTTTGGATTAGCGATGTCTTTACATGGCAACAATGTAGATGATGATGTGTTGCCTGCTTTGTAATGTGCCACAATATATTTTATCGATATTTATGACTGGAACCCACCCACACCCTCACTTACCTAGTCTTGGTCCAACTGCAAATCCTATCTCTCAGCACACAGACATTTCCTGCTGCTGTCCTTGCAGACTGAAAATTACTGAATATAAGGTACAGTAAGTGTGGTTAATGGGTTTTCAATGTTTTTGAACATTTAGCCATAACGTGGTCATTTAAATATTACTGGCCCACATTTTCAACATGGCCTTTTAAATCCTCCTCATTAACAAGGAGGTGAATTTTTCAAATCATGTGCTGAAAGGTGATTTTACAATCTCTCTCTGCAAAATCACATTTCAGGCAAGATTTCAAAATGTTTACTAATTTATTTTTTATTTATTTTCAGTTTGGAATTACAACCTTTGAGCCAACATAGCTCTTTTACAAAGGCTCCAAGTCAGTGGATGAAGAGCAGACCAATACAAGTACAAAATTACAGTACAAGAGCATGACATTTAAAGAGGTTACACCTGACAATGCAGTTACCACAGTCACTAGTTTGAACTAAGGTTCAACATCATGTGCTGTAGGACCTATCAGACTCTAAACAGGAATACAGGTTTCCAGAATTTATCAGAAGAGAAATAGGTTTTGTTGCTAAGTGCTAGAAGTAGATAGGTAGCAGCCAGAGAGGCTTAGTCAAGAATAAGTGCATTGGGGGGGGGGTGGGGAAGAGGCAGCAGCCAGGAAGACTTAGACAAGGAGGTGGGAAATATGTGCTGGGAGGGTGGCAGAGGGGAGGGTGTGGCAGGGGAGGTAGCAAATCAGAGAAGGCTCAGCCATGGGGATAGGGTAGGCATCAGTTGTGCATCACAGTCTCAGTGGTTGAGTTCAGCCAGAAGTCTTTTTATATGGGCCAAATGTTTCATATTATAAGAGGGAGGGGTAGGGTGTTCATCCATTTGGGGGCTGTGATAAGACAGGGACTGGAGGGTGAAGGAGGTTCATTTAAAGGGACATACAGCACCCCTTGACTGAACTCCTGGTAGTTTTGGGTTTAATTGGCATTGGAACAGAACAGTAGTTGATTCAGTTGTAAGTCCCATGACAGCTTTTTTCCTGGTTAGACATGCTTGGTATCTAATCCTAAGATGTAGGAAGCCAGCCAGTGGAGGTGTAAAGGATGCACATGTGGTATAGTGATTGGCTCCAAGTACAAGCTGGCATGCCTTTTGAGTAGCAGCTTTACGTTTACTTCAGTTTGGTAGCTGCACTATATTGTTGAACCATAATCTACTATTGTCAGTATAGATCTGTGGGTGACAAGGTTAAGAGCCTAAGGGTTAAGGCTTTTCTGTGCCAGTAAAGGATCCCAAGTCTGATATTAGCAGATTTAACAACATGATCTATATGGGAGGTGAAAGAGAGGTGTCATTCAAATGCACACAAGATATTAGAAGCTGGTGACCTGTTCTATGATGTCACCTTCATGACTTTGGATGGTCAATGGGTCTGCACTCTTCCTAGAGTGTTGAAGAATGAATTGCATGGATTTAGTTTTCTTGTAATTCAACAGGAGTTTGTTCAGTGTAAACCAGGCCTCTAGTTCAGTAAAGCTATCTTGAAGTGTTGCAGTTATTTCTTGCAGGTGGGTCCATGTACAGAGATAACTGTATCGTCTGCACAAAACAGCATCTTAGCAGAACATGTGCTGGGAGGAATAAATAAATAAGCTAAATAGCAGGGGTCCTAAGATTGAGCCCTGAGGGACCCTAGAGCAACTTTCAGTGGTTCTGATGATACCCTTTATTCTAACACACTGGAACCTTTGAGAAAGGTAGTTAGAGAACCAGGAGACTGCATCAGTGGACAATCACAAGGTAAAGAAGTTGTCGAGTAAGATCCGATGATTGACAGTGTCAAACGCTTAGGTTAGATCTATAAAGATAGACCCAACCATTTTTCCGGAGTCAAGGGCACTGTACAGGTGGGAGGTAAAGTCAGTGAGCACAGTGATAGTGCTGTAGATTTCCTGAACCCATGCTGCTGTGGACAGAGTAGACTATGTTTGGTGAGGTAGTCTGTAAGCTGATTCAGCACAATTCTCTCCAAGGCATTAGAGAGGGGTGGTAAGATGAAGATCAGGTGATAGTTCGCCATGCTGGTCCTGTCCCATTTTTGAAAACTGGATTGATAAGGGCAATTTTCCATCTGTCTGGGAAAATACCAGTACTGAGAGAGCTGTTAAAAGCTTTGTGAGGGATAGGTGAGCTCTTTCAGTGATTAGGGAGAGTAGCTTCATGTCCACCATGTCACTACCCATTTAGTTTTGCCTAGTACCTCCTGAATATTTGATCATGTCAGCCTTGGAGATCCACTTGAAATAGAAGGAGGCTGAATGGCATTTGGGGTGGAAAGTGAGTTGGAGATGGCGGACTTTCTGTAATGGTGGGGATCAAGGTAATCTGGGGCTAGAATGGAACTTAAGTCCATGAATTCCTGATTAAAGGCATTAGCTAGGTCTTTAGGTTGCTGTAGTGGGCCTGAGGGAGTGACAATGAGATCTGCGGGTGCTCGTGACTCCTTGCCTGTCAGGTTTTAATGCTGTTCCAAAATTCTCTCCCATTCTCCAGCTCTTTTCTAATTGCTCTTTGTAGTAGGTGGCCTTGGCATTCTGATACATCTATTCCTAGCGGTCTTATATGTAGTGTAGTCCATCAGCTTACTGGTAGTTCTCACTTTGTGCCATAAGTCATCCCTTAATTTCATAAGTTCTGTGTTGGAGCCTTTGAGCCAGGGGTTGGCGGTTCCTTTAATTTTGGAAGTTCAGACTAGTACAAAAGATCACATGCTTTGTTGAAGATACTGATGAAGTAGTCAAGGGCCTGATTGGTGTCATCACAGACATCAATATGGGACCAATCTGTTATCTCAGGAAATTCTTAAAGTGATTCAGATGCCCTTTCCTCAGTATGCAGTTTTGGTGAGTTGTGCGGGGTCCTTATGACACTTAGTCCAGGAGCAAACTATGGGGGAATGGTCTCCCAAGGTGTCTGGCAGTATGGAGACATTTTGATATGTGCTGGACATGTAGTAAGGAGCCAGTCTATAAGCATACTGGTTCCTGTGCGATAGGTCATCCATGTAGGTTGGTTGACCATCTGTGTCAGGTAGAGGCCATGGACATTATCTCTAACATCTATCACATCCTGCACTAACCAGTTTTAGTTAAAGTTTCCTAGGATGACCTGTTCCTATCCTTGTTTTATCTTTCTGAATTGATCGTAGAATAGCTCTAGTCCAGGTCCTTGTTTACCCAGGGTTATGTAAACTGTTGTCAGTACCATTGTTTTGCCTTGTTGACCAGTGGAGATTTTAATAGACTTTATTTGGCTTCTTTAGCATTGGTGGTATTGGGCATAGCTTGTCCACTAATGCTATTGGATACATAGACAAGGCAGCAGCCCCTTGCTTGGCCAGCCGATCCTTCGGAAGGTGATATAACCATCCAGTGAGATAGCTGAGTCTGGTATCTTAGGAGATAGCCACAGTTCAGTAATATAGATAACATCTGGCTTGTGGACTGTAACCCAGACCTGGAGCTGGGAAAGTTTGTGTAGGAGGCTGCCTATCAAACTGGTTGAGGGCAGAAAACAGAGAGTGGTGGTAAATGGGATACTGTCAGAAGAGATGCAGGTCCAAGTGAGGTACCTCATGGATCTGTCCTTGGGCCAGTCCGGCCCATATCTTCATCAGTGACATTGCAGATGGACTGGAGGGCAAGGTATGTCTGTTTGCAGATGACACCAAACTCTGCAACACAGTAGATGATCCAGATGGGGTGGGCAGAATGAGAAGAGATCCGGATAAACTGGAAAAATGGTCAGAAGAGTGGCACCGGGGTTTATCACAAAGAAGTGCAAGATCATGCACACTGGGAAGAAACTCTGAAGCCACCTATAGGCTGGGAGGAGTTGCTGGCAGTCACTAGGGAAGAAAGAGACTTGGGCATCATCATCACAGATGACCTGAAATCTTCCAAACAGAACGATAAAGCAGTAGGTAAGGCTAGGAGGATGTTGGTGTGTATTAGTAGGGGTATCATAAGTCATAAGAGGGAGTAATAATCCCTCTTTACAAGACACTGTTAGGCCCCATCTGGAGTACTGTGTGTAGTACTGGATGCCACACCTTCACAAGGATATTAACAAATTGAGGCATCCAGAGACAGGCAACCAAAATGGTGTAGGGACTGCATCAGAAAACATATGAGGACAGATTAACGGAGCTCAATTTGTATACCCTAGAGCAAAGGAGGGAGAGAGGTGATATGATTGAAACATTCAAACACCTTAAGGGCATTAACAAGGTGAAAGAGTCTAACATGTTTCAGTATCAAAAATAGCAGGACAAGAGGACACAGCATGAGATTAGAAGGAGGCCAATTAATGGGTAATGTGAGAAAGTTCTTTTCACAGAAAGGGTGGTGGATGCATGGAACAGCCTACCTCAGAAAGTGGTGGATATGAATACAGTGCAGGGCTTCAGACAGGCATGGGCTAGGGATAAGGAAGCAATACAGATGAGTATGAATAGATAGGCCATTGACAGAGCAATGGCCGATGCACGTAAATGAGTAGAAAATAAATAGGCAGACTGGATGGGCCTTGCAGTCCTTATCTGCCATCAATTTCTATGTTTCTATGTTCTATGTTTCTATGTTTATAGATACGATTTTTACTAGCCTGGGAGTTGGTGTGTTACTGGAGGTGACAGGGCTAGGATTAGGTGTATATTTCCAGATAATAGCAGTAGTATAACAAGTATTCTGGAGATGCAGCACTTCCACCAATGCTTAATTGTTCAGAGCTTGTCTGCTGCTAGTGTGCCAAAGTTTTGGGTGGCCTTTGGTGGAAGAATTTATGCGCATCAGAGCAGAGACCAGCTCAGGGAGATGGGTATCTGATGGTGCATGCTATGGTAGAGGCAACCCCAATGGGGCCAGGAGCACTAGCAACCTGCGTGCCTGCAGTGATAGTACTAAATGCTCAGTCTCTGCTGAGTACTGGCAGGTCATAGGAGGAGGTTAGTTAAGAGTAGGCAGGTATCTGGGTGGGTATTGCAAAGCTTCCATCATGTATCCCATTCTGTGAAGCCAGGAGAAAGAGGCTAAAACAATTGTTTCGGTGGTGAACCCATTAAGACAGCCTCTTTGAGTCTGTTCTGTTAAGAGTAAGTGTGAGGGTTCTGCTTTATGTTTGTGTGTGTGTGATAAACATCAGCAGTAGTATGTGCTTTCAGTTATTGTGTATTCTTGCTGGAGGCCAGATAGGAATATCTGACGTAATAAATGCATATGAGAGAGGAAGTAAAATGACAGGGATAGGAATGATGCTTGCAATCTCTAGTGGTGGTGTGATATAACCTGCAGATGAGAAACACAGGAGATAGAAAAACTACAAGAGGCACCTCCTACGTTGTATGTTAGCTGTTCCTATATAAGTAAGACCTAGCTAAGGGTGGGAGGGTGGGGATGGGCAGGGAGCAGCCACATAGCGGCTGCAGGGACTGGAAGCTACAAAAAGGTAGCGAGTGAATCTCAGAGACTTCAGATCTGTAGCATGAGGAAATTCAATAAAATCCCAGAGGTTTCCTGTGGTAAAAGGTACATAATAGAAAAGAAAATTAAACAATTCAAACAAAAGGCCTTGCATTCTGTCCAATGTGTTAAAACCACTGGTACAGCCCAGTAATGATAGAGTTGGAGCCCTCAGGGTTATCACTGGAGATGACACCAATATTTAAAATCAAATAAAAGGCAGGGAGTTGTCGCTGTAAGGTCCGAGATCGTACCTTGCAGGAGAGGTGAATGGGCAGTGGAGCAGCTCCAGGGGTGGGTTCCCAACTCTAGCAGTGGCAAAGGAGAGAGAAGGAGGTTGGACAGATGAATAAATATGGATGGGAATGGATTACAAAAAAGAAATGGTACAGCAAGTGAGGACACAAGAAAGATTTGAGGAGGGCAAGAAACAGATGGGGAGAGAGAGACAGGTAGCTTTGGGGAGGGACAGAAAATGGAGTAGTTAGCACAGTTCAGCAAAACTGTTGCAGAAGCAAAGATTTCAATGTTAAACCTTATTTGACTGTTAAGCAGTGCAAAGTTCTTATGCATACACAGAAATCCAATATTAGTAATGCAGCACACCACGGCAAGTTCACTAAGCATTTTAACAAATGCGATTAGCCCATAGTACAACAGTAGCATAAATTTCCAGTGTCTCAGGCTCCCAAACTGTCTTAAAAATGTAAGCTTAATCACAAAGTTATCTAGGAAGCTACAAAAGGTAGCGAGTGAATCTCAGAGACCTACAGATTTGTAGCATGAGGAAATTCAATAAAATCTGCAGAGATTTCCTGTGGTAAAAGGTACATAATAAAAAAGAAAATTAAACAATTCAAACAAAAGGTCCTGCATTCTGTCCAATGTGTTAAAACTGCTGGTACAGCCCATTAATGCTAGTGCTGGTGCCCTCAGGGTTATCGCTGGAGATGACACCAACATTTAAAATCAAACAAAGGAAGGAGAGTTGTCACTGTAACGTCCGAGGATCGTACCTTGCAGGGGAGGTGAATGGGCAGTGGAGCAGCTCCAGAGGTGGATTCCTGACTCTGGCAGTGGCTTGCAGGGGAGGCAAATGGGTAGTGGTGCAGCTCCAGGGGTGGGTTCCTGACTCCAGCAGTGGCTTGCAGGGGAGGTCATTGGGGAGTGAGTAGCTCCAGGGTGGGTTCCTGACCCAGCAGTGGCTTGCAGGGGAGACGATGGGCGGTGGAGGAGCTCCTGAGGTGTGTTCATGACTCCAGCAGTGGCTTGCAGGGAGGTAAATAGGCAGTGGAGCAGCTCCAGGGGTGGGTTTCTGACTCCAGCAGTGGCTTGCAGGGAGATAAATGGGCAGTGGAGCAGCTCCAGGGGTGGGTTTCCGACTGCAGCAGTGGCTTGCAGGAGGTTATTGGGAGTGGAGTAGCTCAGGGTGGGTTCCTGACTCCAGCAGTGGCTTGCAAGGGAGGCGAATGGGCAGTAGAGCAGCTCTGAGGTGGGTTCATGACTCCAGCAGTGGCTTGCAGGGAGGTAAATAGGCAGTGGAGCAGCTCCAGGGTGGGTTTCTGACTCTAGAAGTGACTTGCAGTGGAGGTGAATGTCACCTAAAGGTTCATGAGGAGAGGTCATAAAAGACAATGTTGAAAACTTGGTGAAAAATATCAGAAGATGACCAAGTTGTGAGCGAATGCATACATGTTTCAATGTTCCTCCTTAGCTTCACTATTTTTAATATTTGACCCCAAATTTTCAACCCAGCCTGTTTGTGACCCCATCTATGAAAAATGGACTTGCATTTTTTCAAAGCAGGAAAAAGGTGATTTCACAGTGCTAAAAATTCGGGTCAAAATATAAAAAAAAACAACAGTTATTAGAAACTAAAATTTTAAAAGTTTGCTCATTACTTTGGTAATTTTATATATTATGACCATAAATTTTAACACAATTGTTGTTTACTCCATCTCATGAATGTGACAAGTGTAATTTTTTAAATCCTACCCAAAATGTTCTTTCATACATGAATAGATCCAGAAGCAAATGATTTGATACCTTTTAATGGACCAACATAGATGTAACAAGAACAAAGTGCTCTAGCTTTCGGACCAACCAGTCCTTCTTCAGAAGCTCATGGCAGTTGTTTGGAAAATACAATACTTATAACAGCTAGATAATGCAGAGAAAAACAGAAAAAAATCCCATTGGTTTAAAATACTCATTAAAAAAACAGATGATGTCAGACAAGTTTAACAGTACAATACTGCCCTCAGTCCGAATGAACCTTGGGTTCAGATGTTCCTGGTGCAAGACACATATAAGGAATCCTACTGCACTAAATTTAATTGACATAAGATAACACTGCAGAAGCAGATAACTCCCAAATCAAGCCATGAGTGCCACAGTCAGTATAAGGATGTGATTACTGAAAGGCAACCCCACCAGCTTAAAGACAGACTGAGATAGTTATAGGGCTCATGAAATTACAATGTATGCATTAAAGACAAGAATTACCAGTAAAGTTGTCTAAAAACATCAGTGCTCACTGTGTGATGTGTAAAACCTAGCTGGACTTGCCACCCAGCTGTATTCTCAAGCTAAATAAAAGGCCCAAGAGATTACAAAACCTCAGGACTATATACATGATAATTAAAATATAAATAGATAATATTAGTGTTAAGCAAAAACTCTAGTCAAGGAACCTCAAGGAGTTCAGACCATGCAGCCTGATATGTACTGATGTCAATATATACTGAGAATGTAGCAACTTCATGTACCACAGGTGTCTAGGGAATCTGAAAAAGAGATAAAATGTAATTTATCTCCTCCTGTTCATACAAACAATACAACCTAACCCACCCCACATCACAATAATGTGGGTGAGGGAGATACATACTTAAACGAGATGTATAATTATCATGGTATATAGTCCTGAGGTTTTGTAATCTCTGGGCCTTTTATTTAGCTTGAGAATACAGCTGGGTGGCAAGTCCAGCTAGGTTTTACACATCACACAGTGAGCACTGATGTTTTAGACAACTTTACTGGTAATTTGTCTTAATGCATACATTGTAATTTCATGAGCCCTATAACTATCTCAGTCTGTCTTAGCTGGTGGAAGTGCCTTTCAGCAATCACATCCTTATACCGACTGTGGCACTCATGGCTTGATTTGGGAGTTATCTGCTTCTGCAGTGTTATCTTATGTCAATTAAATTTATGTGCAGTAGGATTCCTATATGTGTCTTGCATTAGGAACATCTGAACCCAAGGTTCATTCGGACTGAGGGCAGTATTGTACTGTTAAACTTGTCTGACATCATCTGTTTTTTTAATGAGTATTTTAAACCAATGGGGATTTTTTCTGTTTTTCTCTTGCATTATCTAGCTGTTATAAGTATTGTATTTTCCAAACAACTGCCAGAGCTTCTGAAGAAGGACTGGTTGGTCCGAAAGCTAGAGCACTTTGTTCTTGTTACATCTATGTTGGTCCATTAAAAGGTATCAAATCATTTGCTTCTGGATCTATTCTTGCAAGGACCAATACGGCAACTACTAAATCTACAGTTCTTTCATACATGAAGCATGAAATAATGTTTTGGCCAATATTTTATAAATGACACCAGTTGCATTCAGCGGAGGGTTAAAAAGACTATGTTGAAACTCTTGGGTCAAAATGTCCAGAAAAGTTATGAAGAAATGTTGTGTTCAGGGCTGGCCATTGACCCACAGTGTACCATGTTACTCTCCATGCCAGTGAGTTGATTTTGGGTGCCAACTCAGTGTGCCAGGTGATGGGCTGAGGCTGGAGCAAGGCACTGTCACATGCAGCACTGGTCTAAGTCTCGGGAGGGACAAAGCAATGTTCTACTATACAGGCAACATCTTGAGGCAGGCCTTGGAACCTTCCTCTTAAGGTGTTGATGTGCGTGCCAGGTCTACAGGGGAAAGACAATGGTAGGGAGAAGTGGGTTAACATGAAAAATGGGGAAAAAGCAGTTGGCTGGATGAAGGTGCAGTCACTGCAGGTCCCAAGCCACCAAAATGCTCCCTACTGCTTCCAGTTACAAGTCCCTGTCACCCTCCATTCCAGGGATGTACCTTGTACCTTGGTACCCACACAGATCCCCTGGGGATAGGAGATGAAGAGATGTCTGCCCCACCTTGGCTCTTAGCCAGTTTGTCAGTCTGATACCCTGTTATTGCAGGGCAGTGAAGCTGGTGGCTTAATCCTGCCCTGGTGGCAGTCAGTAAAGGAGAATGTTTCCAGGTATGCTTAATCCTGTCCAACTCTCTCATTCTGGCTTCCATGAATGACCCAAGTCCACTTCTGAATGCAGGTCACTGCTGTTGTACCAATATCTACCATCCTGAGTAAGTCACTTTAAAGAGAAAACTGCAAGCCCTTCAACCCAGCCCAGCTGACCTGTATTTTATTACTCATACTAATCCATTTCCCTTTATGTCTACAGGTCAGATGGAATGAGGACTACACTGTAATAGGACACCAACCCCAGTGTGGGGTCACTCACCACATGTATCAGATAAGTACTGTTTTATGTTTATATGACCTTGTTTGTCCCAGTTGCTTAATAAGGAGCTGTAGCTCCTGGTGACCCATTGCTATTCTTATTGAACAGGTGTGACTGTATGTTCCCTTGAGCCATTCCAGAATGTCCAAGGTCCAGGTAACAGCTCTTTTTATTATCTGTGCTAGGATGGCATGGTATAATGAAGCAACTACAAGTATTAGGACAGTGAGCTCTTAATTATTACCTATGCTAGGATGGCGTTGTGTAAGACAACTAAAAGTATCAAGGCAGTGTTAATCTTTCAGTTGTTGGTTCCTGATGCAGTGCTATAAATATCTTCCGTAGTCTGTTTATTCCATTTTGTATAGGTTTCAAAGGGATCTATGTGAATGAGAATTTGATTACACTGTCTAAAAGAATGGATATAAATTGCAAAAACACAATGTTAATGCAAATATTAGGGTTAAAAAATGCAAAGTGCACAAAGTAAGGAAGTGAAAAACATTAGGGTTTTGAGTCTCTTGAGTCTTGGTGAATAGGGCATGCTGTGTTCCTTGGAGGTGTCTCCTAATACCCAGCATCTCCCCAAGCATTTATCCTCCTGTCCAAGGCACAAGGTAAAGCTCAAGCCAGTTACTCATTAGCATATACTATTTCTGGGAAGAAGTATGGCTGGTAGCATTTGGCCAACAGACTCAGTCATAGCTTTCTTCATGGATGGCCCACAAGAATAAGCTCAGTGTAACCTCTTTTGCTCAGCTGCTCAGAGAAAGGGTTGGGCATTAGGGGTTGACAACCCCAGTGAACAATGCACCACAAATTTGCAAGAGTCCTGACTCTCAAAATCCTAATGTTTTCATTCCCTTAATTGGTGCACTTTGTATTCTTTAAACCTGATGTCTTCATTAACATAATTTTCTGCTATCTTTCTGTCTATCTATTTTTGTATCTGTCTGTCTGTCTGTCTCTCTCTCTCTCTCTCTCTCTCTCTCTCTCTCTCTCTAACAATTAGACTTCAGCTGGTTTAATTATACCTACTGTATCAATACACTGGTTAAAGTTTTTCAAACACATTTTAAAATGTTTCCGTACAGAGTTTTCCAGCATTTTCTTTTTCCATCTCTATCAATTCCAACAAAGATCAAAGAAGACTAGTTACTGTAAACCAATCAGGATTTAACATAAATTTACAAATATAATTTGATTACTTGAGAGTTGGGAACCGCCATTGTTCATGTTTCTTTGCAAACAGGCAAGGACATATCTCTTTGCTCAGTCATGTCACTGACTCAGGAATCCTTCAAAAGAGTCCATCTTTGGAGCATACATTGCAACTCTTTTAATTCTGTTCCTCTTTAAGCTGTATTATCATTCTGAACAATGTCCGAATCCATCATTCTCTGGAGGTGAGGAATGTTGTGGAGAGTTTCAGCTGCCATGCTAACCCTTTCTAAATCAGATAGAAAGACCTTCCACAAGGCTACAGACTTCATCATGGCACCTGGAAGAGTGATGGCAAAATTCTCTACTTCAATTTATGGATCACACTGCAGCACTGGTGACTGCTCAAATAGCTCTTAGTTAACTGTATGGAAGTAAACACTACTTAATAAGATATTTGGTGATGGAGGATACTGAATAATAATAGGGATACTTTAAAAGTATTCTTACTTGACACCTTTATGTTTTCATTGTGTGAGAAATCCAAATGGTGGTACCACTGGTGGTAATGTAGTGCAACCAAAGCATTGACACATGTAATCAAAACAGCAGAAGATAACATTGCCTACTGCATAGGCATTATCATCTGCTTCAGAGTCATAATGTAAGTCTGATGAGGGAAAAAAATTGTTGTTGAATATGGTACATAGCTTAGACTGACCTTCATCAAAATAGTTCCATGAGGGGCACACAAGACAAACCCCAAAAAATAATTGCTGAATGGAACTTCCAGATACAAGTGGACAAAAACAAACAAAAGGCACTTAGGGATGTCTCAAATGATTAAATACTAATTTAAGTCCAGTAATTAATACAAGACTAAGACCGTTTCATGGGAATAAGGTTATTAAACTGTATAGAATTACCGAAAACAGTTACAGGAATGAAGAAGTTAAACAAGTTGGAAATAGATCATAGATAAAATTCTTGTGAACTCATGGGTGCAGATCACTGGATACTCTAATTCTTTAATGCTAACAACCAGCAGCAAGCAATCAGTGCTCTGCAGTGACATGAAAGCCTTCACGTAAGTACAATATATACGACTTAAAAAACATTCATGCTGATCACTAAAACATAAACACTGCATGATGTTCAAGCATTATGCATAAGGCACATATTATAAAACACTTTGAGCTTATTAGATTCAGATATGGTCCATTCTCAAAGTCAGTGATTGATGACACAAAATCATATCTCAATACTAAAAGTAACCATCACATGTTCTGGGGATAATCCAGAATGCTGGTAACGAAAACAACGGCACCACCATATCCAAGAACCAATGAGTACCAAAAAAAACAACTGACAGAGTAATCTGTAGATCAAAAAAACATTATTACATAACCTGGTACAAAGTGGTCAGTCCTTCACAGAGATGCCAGGCAGGAAAACTAAACAGTTTTGTTTTCTGTCTTGCTTCTCTGTGAAGGGCTGACCACTCTGTACCAGGTTATGCAATAAAATGTTTTTGCACCTACAGATTACTATGTCAGTTGTTTCTTTTGGTACTCATTAGTTCTTGGACAGGGTGGTGCTGTTTTTTCTGATGCTAACATTCTGTGTTTAAACTACCACACCATGCAGTGGGCAGACTTTACACTATTCAAACCAGAATGAGAAATACATTTTTACTCATTATAACACCTCAGATGAAGGTATATTACAGAAATGTGACTGCACTGACAACTGCAACATAAAACTGACAGTGACTGTATATTGTGTTCTCTTCAGTTAGACAACTCAATGCAAACAACAAAACAAACTAGTTCAGTGTAAATTCCTTCTTTTAGACCTAAACATGTATTTGTCCTGACTACCACCTGTAGTAGTGCCTAACCTTGTGGAAACGTATATTCTAATGCTATGGTACAACTGCCTGTACAATCCATCTCCATGTGTGTTCTATACAGTACCTGCCTTATGCATTCTTCAGTTTTCTAGCAAACAGCTATGAAACCATGGTTCCCAGTGTTGTCTTGCATGCGTTGTTTGTTTATTCTGTCACTGGCTCTGTGGATCTGAGATTTTCTCCACCTTTTGTATTTATGTACTAACAGACATTATGGTAGTTTGTTTAATTTAAAGTATTTCTCTGCTCATTGTGGAAGTTTAAAGCAGCAATACAATGAAAAGTGTTTTCCAAAAAGCAAGTTTCAGGTACACTTCACAAAACATTCACATCCCTGTAAAATATACTTTCTGGGTACCTCATATGCCATGAACCATTAGTATTTTTCATCTTATCTCTTGCCTGAACAACAATGACATTTCTAAGTCAAATGTGCAGCCATCTTTTTCTTGAGAAAAAATCAAATACAAATTACTCAGATTTTGGTAGAACTAGAAACTTTGCACACCAAACAAAACTGAAAGTTGCCAGGAATCCTTTATAGTGAAAAAGGTAGGATCAAATGTTTTGCCTGATTTCCTTGCAGTGTTGCTTTAATTAATGACCAGCAGGGTGACAGACATAAAAGACAAAAACCAAAAACCTGAAGAGCAGAATAAGCACAATATTTTATCTAAAATACAAATAATGCACAAACAGATCCAGGTTGGTTTCAATCCCACCAATGGCAAACACCTTCAACTGGATACCATCTTATTCCTGATCAAATAAATTTGAGCCCCCTCACTTGCATTTACTGAACATTTGGTGTAGTTTTATTGGGGGTTGCTGAATAACTACGTTAAATATTTGTGCTAAATATCCCAATTGATGCTACCAAGACATCTGAGTGGTGACAACAGTGAGGTTTCCAGTTATTTGAGCTGGACATGGCTCTTGTTCAAATCCAATTGCTGCCTAGTCCAACACAAATACAAAATGTGTTTGCTAGCAGGTGGATCTGGGTATTTCATGTACAGTCCCCAGGATGGAACCAACTTTTAAAGTGCTCTGCAGTATGCTGCAGCAAACCTACTGAATAAACAATATAATTTCAATGGCAATCAGTCCCTTTTGTCATGCAGGAAACAGTGGCATTCACTTCATCCTGGCAGTGTCACATTTTCTTGAACGACAAAGGGACTAATGCTATTGAAATTACATTGCTTATTCAGTGAGTCTGCTGCAACATTCTGCAGAGTGCCGCAAAATGCTGCAAAATTGGGTTTCTCATCCTGGGGACACCACTGTAGGTGGCTAGCCTACTAACAGCTGTAAGAAAAGTCCAAACAGTGTAGCACACAAACTAGAGGGGCTGGGAGGGGTCTCCTACTTCAGGCAATGTGTCTATGTGATAGTTCTGGTTCTCATTTTACTAGACACTGGATGAATTGGGTAGCCTGTCTAGCACTGCTACCTAAGGTAGTGTGTGTGTGTGTGTGTGTGTGTGTGTGTGTATATATATATATATATATATATATATATATTAGAGGCAAAAACTCATTTAATGCATCAGTTAGGGTTGTTCCACAGCAACAAAAGTGAGAAATTTATGATAGGTTGAAACCTCCTTTGCCCCTCCAGCCCACCCCCAACTGGAATCAGGGTGCAGTTAGTCATCGGCCCTAACTCTACCCCATCACATGTGGAAAGAAGCTGAGGAATAGGAGAATGGGATGAGAGTTAGGATCGATGACCCAATAAGCACTTTATTCTGGTTGGGGATGGGCTGGAGGATGCAAAGGGGGTTTCTAACCCTAACATCGACTTCTCACTTTTGTCACTGTGGAACAACCCAACTGATGCAATAAACTGAGTTTTAGCCTCTAATTTCCTTCTTTTGAGAATGATAATGAGAACTAGTGAATGTAATGCAGCGGTAGGAGCTGGGGCCCCCGCCACGTAATGCAGGCCCCGGCCCCGCCATGTGATGTCTTGTCGATAGTAACATTTTGCCCGCAAATGCAAATCGTAATGCATGGTGATGCAATGTAAACAGAAAGAGAAACAGTACTGTAGACAGAAATGTTAAAAACAACGCAAAACACAACTGCAAATGAAAACACAAAGGAATAGCACATGGTGGCATAGACTTGAACAGTAAGTGAAGCGGAATTGGAACTGCAAGCAGAAATGGTAATGGTAACAGTAATGTAGGCGCACAGGCTTTTTTCCCCAAAAGCTGCATGAAAGACAGTGAGTAGTAAAGAATGTATGCAAAATAATGTCTCTCGAACAGAAAATGAGGACTTGGAAAAGTAAATTGCTTATATCTCAGGAACCGTACCACATAGAAAAAAAATGTAAAGTCATATGAATTACCACTTTCCTGGCTAGTTTTGTACTTAGCCACCGTTAGGTGTCTTGCACTGTTTCGAGATACGGGCCCTGAAGATGCGGCGAACGCCATAATGTTATCCTATGGGAAAAAACTGAAGTTCAGAGTGCCATAACTTTACCTCCTGTAATATTTTTCACCAAACCACTGAAAGGCACATCTATGGGATGTTGGCTGTCTTCCTGCAAATTTCAGCCCAAAAGACCAAACCGTTATTTTGCAGCAGGGCGCCAAACAATTGCTGCAATGCGTCATGATGTTGTAATGTTATCCTAAGGGAAAAGTGTCAACTTTGGAGTACCGTAACTTTGCCATGTGTAATATTTTTTCAACAAAACACTGAAACGCCCATCTGTGAGATGTCAGCTGTGTTCCTCAAAATTTCAGCCTAAAACTCCAAACCGTTCTTTTGCGGTAGGTGCCAAAATTGCTGTCATTTTCCACCGCCTAGAAAAGTACTGTCACAATTTGCAGCTTTCACAAATTCATTCCACAGTGTCGTTAGTACTGAAGTACTTTTGTAGCATTTTTCCAGAAATGTGGAAACATATTTCTGGGATGTTTTGCCCCAAATAAAGACATGGCTAGCATCCTCAGGGTCTGACTAGGTGAATACAAAAGAATTAGTTTGCAAGAGGGTCCCAAATTTAAATGCCAAGCATTTTCTGATCACCAACTGAAAACAAAATGGTGGATTTGTGACAGTAAAAGGGCCATTTGTGAAAGTAAAAACTGCCTTTGCGACACTTTCAAACTTTTGTTAACTTTTCCCTTGACTTATAATGGGAACTTGTTTTTGAATAACTTTTGAACCATTTAATATGTTTTCATGAAATCTTCAAAAGGCACATCAAGGTCCCCGCCACATTCTCTAAATATTTTGGACTGGTCACACAAACCGTGCGACCTGTAGGCGCGACCGTAAAATTCAAAAAAGCATAAATGCACACAGATCGCTTAATAACTCCGCAGCTGTATATCCAACTGGTACAAAACGTGGCAGATCCCAAGGTGTATCAGTCTTAATTGTATTCCAAATTTCAGGCAAATCGTCAAATGATTGCAAAGTTATTAAGGTGCAAAATTTGGGGTTTAACGTGTAAATGGCTCTCAACCTAACTATGGTAGTACTACCGTACTACCATAATATATATATCTATATATAGAGAGATATATATATACCCTATATTACTCTGGAATTGCTTTGCCATATCCTGAGTTTTTCTTCTTATAAAGAAATTTCAGCAGAAGAAAGTTTGAGGTTACAACAGAGTGCTAGAGGAGATCATTAAAATGTACCATATTATCAACCTCATAGTGATCATGATGTTGCATCATGTTTTTTATTTTAACTGATCATGGTGTTGCATCATGGTTTTTTTGCAGCTGATTCTACATCTTTTGAATGACTAACGATGCAGATATGTATTAGAGATACAGTTCTCTGCATACGTTTCCATTTACTTATAAAAAAATAATACAATAGTTGTCACAAATTTCATGTCTGTCTAGTCCACAGATTACCTGACAGTCATAAGTATGCTTCATCAGGATAAATTAATTACATTGACTCATAACAAATTAGGAAATCTACAAAATCAAATTTGCTTTAGCACTTATTTATGAAATAAAATACAAAACAAAAGAAAACCCTGCTTTGGCATACTATCAGATTACCCAGTTTATCTATGTAACGTCAGAGAATATGGGCAATAAACCTAAACTGGATTAAAGGGAAGCTAGAATCATCTTTCTGTGTATGTAAAAATAAAGATTCTAACACTTACGGCAACAAATTATTGTGCCGCAATGATATACAATCTCAGTGGGGCCGGGCTTATGTGATATAAATACAGATAATATTGATCATACTACTTAAATATTGCCCAAGATATTGGTAGGGCAAGGACTTGTCTATTTTCTCTTAATATGCTTATTAATGTCTTGTGGATCTTTGTAGTATTTCTGTGCCATAGTAGGATGTGAACCTAGAGCCTTATCTTCTAGTACATTATTAGGTGAGCGTAGTAGCCAAATACAGTTTTCATGACATGTATAGTCCTCTATTAGCTTTGTAGGCTCATAAAGATTTAGAACCAGTGGTGGCATAATACCACTCAGTAGAGACAGTCAGTACCAGTAAAGAGCATTTTGAAATGTTTAGGGCTCAGGGTCAGGGTGGTCATTTCCTGTGCATGAAATATGTTTATAATCCCCTCATTGCCCATAATTGTGTAGTGTGGCCATATTCATAGGTATGCTAGTCCAATCTATAGAGATAGAGACAGAAAACTTAAAACAACTGAAAAGTGATTCTGTCTGACAATGGGCCTAATCAACTCAGCAAGCTAGATGTGGTAGCAATGGTTCTATGGACAGGGTACTCCTCCTCACAGACTCATTTCTCTTGATATCCCATGACTATAGTGAGTCATTTTGAGCAAGTGAATTTGGGTGAGGTGAAAATAGTGAATGTGAAGTCTGCTACCTGCTCTTAATAGTGCAACTTCAGCATTTTCATTTTGGTAGGGGTACTTGTTTTGCAGAGTAGATAGAGCTTTATTCATCAGGCTAGCTCTGAGCTGGCTGTCTGGCAAAGTGGGTACAGTCACCACTTCTGTGTCTGGTGGACCAGGGATTGGGATTGGCTGTGGGGATTTTTAATTTTTGTAATAATGTATTTATTTTTGTTTTTGTCAATGAATTCTCATTCCCTGCCCTCCCAATTTGGTCCCCGTCCACCCAAGGTTGCCCCCATTTTTATACTCCAGCCCACTTTGTCTCCCCATGAAGTAGCCCCCTCCTGAGTTTTGCCCTGTCCCCATATCATCCCCGGTGGTGATTAAACTAGAAATAAGGGTGCAGGGGCATGGGACATAGCCCCTGCATAAGAAGTATTTTATATTGCCCTTCCAGAGAGAATGCAAACAGCAGTCACTGTTTGTTACAGGCTCTGTAGTGCTCATCACCATTTTGCTTTTGGCGATGAGCATTCACTGCGTTTGGTCGGTGCCATTTTGAGGCTCTATTATCAAATAGAACCATTCTTTCTGCTCCCCAGGCACTTCAGTTGGTGCAGTGAGGTACATGGACACCTTGTTTTCAGATGCCAGTGTCACTGCAGGGAATTGGCTGACAATCGGGGGTAACAGCCAAATGGATATAGATATGTGGCTCATATGTGCACATCATAAGATCCCTACCACCTCCTAAGAAATCTGACTCTGAGGGAGCCTGGCCACCAGGCTCCTTGGAGGAAGGAAGGCATGTAAATTGATACCTCAAACAGGATACCCCCAGTTCAGTAACACCCCCCAACATGACATCCAATAGCCCAGTGGCAATGGCTTACATGAAATCATATCCAAGTCCCAGATCATGCAGACCAAAAGCCTCATATATTATCAGTCTATATTGAGGGGTTCACATATGACACATCTGCTATGTGCCTGCATAATCCCTTATTTCCTTAATTAACTCTACACCATGGGAGTGTCTACCCCACCCAACATGGCTGTCTTGGATACTACTTGATGGAGCCCAATTAACATAAAAGGAATGCTCTGTTGATGCCTAGGGGTCTTTCAGATTAGGGTACCATGATGTTTTTGACCCCATGAAAACAAGAGAGCAAAGCTACAGCTGGGACCTATCAACTGTGTTATGCATTGGGAGGAGTTTGATGGGAAATTTGTGCTATTTGGTGGTAATGGACTCCATTTAAGCAGAAGGGTAATTCCTTCTGGGCAAACACATTTCTGAGGTGATAAAACATAATTTAAATTAGTACATATGGGGACTGGGTGGCTGTTGCTGCCACTCTTGACATTAATTCTGGAAAGACATCCCACCTACCTCTACTCATCTTGATTTGCTGAGTCTTAATGCCAGATGTCTAAACAATAAGATAGCCAAATTAAAATCTAGAATGGTACTGGCAAGTATTAACATAGTTGCCATAACTGAAACCTGGTGGGACATTAAGTCTGCCTGGGACCCCAACGTACAAAGGTTACAATATTTTTCACATAAACATGAAGGTGAAAAGGGAGGTGGTGTGGCCCTATTTATAAGTGACCGGTTGGACTGTTTGGATATGAAAGACAAAATAAAAGACATAATTTAACTACAGAATCTATATGGGTTAAAATAACACCAGTGAACCCTTGCCCTTCATCGTGGGTACTTGCTACCATCCCTAAAATTCTTCCATAGAATACACGGAAGCACTTATATATGAATTAGAGACTGCTTGTGAATTTGGGACATCGTGGTCCTGGGGATTTTAATCTTGGTGATATAGACTGCAGTAATAACTTAGCCAAATCCACTAACAGTAAAAAAACTCTTGACTACATGTGCACAGCTTCATTTAAAACAAAGGGTCCATCTTCCCAGCAGAGGTAGTAACATTTTGGACCTAGTCCTGCATAATGACATCCTTAATGTTAAGGATGTACAGATAGAAGCCTCACTTGGTAATAGTGATCACAATTCTATTACTTTTACCTTAGAGACTATGTGTTCAATAGACACTGAATCAGTTGTGATATATATGTGACAGAGCTAATAAGAGGCAATGGAACAAGCTTTTAGTTGAATCGATTTGAATAAAGCACATGATGAACTACCGATTCAGAAATACTGGGAGTTACTTTATAACACCGTATACAAATAAAAGACAGGTTCCAACCTACCAGAGAGAAATATAAAAGGAAATTCAGTCCAAAATGGCTTAACAAATCCATTAGAAGGCTTATCAAGTTAAAAAATAATAAATACACAAAATACTTAAAATCTAGAACTACACAAAACTGGGCAGTTTATCTTTCAGCTCAAAACAATGTTAAACTAGTATTAAAAAGTTGAAAGAAATTTGGAACTTAACTTAGCCAAGAATGCAAATAAATCCAATAGTAAATATATTTTTCATACATCAATTCTTTAAAAAAAACACAATGCAAGGTTGGGTCAATTCAAGTAAATAATGTAGTAATTCAAGATCCCAGAGACCTGTCAAATATTTTTAATGTAGAATTTTGCAAAATATATACAGGCACAACTCCACTGGATCCTGTCCCCATTTACCTGTGAAGTCCCTATTAAATTTGAGGTTGACACAATATTTGCCAAATTACTATCACAGAAAGGTAAAACCTGTAGGGGGTCTGATAATGTCACTGGGCACTTTCTGTGCCTAATTGCCAAGATTTGTTGGTTCCACTTAAGCTTTTATTTGAATCATGTCTTATAAAGAACTTTGTCCCTAAAGAATGGAAAACTGATAATGTCATAGCTATTCACAAAAGGAATAATATCTGACTGCTCAAACGATCGACCTATCAGCCTTACCTCACCATTATGCAAAATCTTTGAAAGCTTGATTAAAGATATTCTAGCTCCCACTCTAAATAAATCAGACATCAAACAACATGGTTTTATGAAAGGTAGAGGCTGTTTGACCAATTTAATGTGCTTTCATGAAAAAATTAGTCAGCTAGTGGATAATAGGATACCATGTGATACTGTCTTTATAGACTTCAGCAAGGCCTTCTATGTCATGTCTCACAGGGCCCTAAGGTTAAACTACAAACTTACATATCAATAAATATTTCATTACATGGATCTGCAATTGGCTTACTAATTGCACACAGTGGTTTATTATTAATGGGAAATTATCCAATGTGGGCTATGTCACCAGTGGGTACTCCAGAGCTCGGTGCTCAGCCCTGTTTGTTTCAGGCCTTCATTTCTGATCTCACGATGAACTGTCTGTCTACATTCATTAAATATGCAGATGATATCAAAATAGGAGGCCCTAGTGCAAATAATGAAGACACTGACATCATCCAATGTGATCTGAACATAATCTCTGCTTGGGTTGTTAAATGGTTTATGAAGTTAAACAATAACAAATGGTTATGCACTTAAGCTTGCAGAATCCTATGACATCATATGTCTTGAGAAATTGTACTTTAGTGACCATTACTGATGAGAAGGATTTGGGGTGATAGTCTTTAACAATATGGAATATGCCCATCATATTAATGAAGCGATTAATAAAACAAATAATATTATCTGGTCTATTAAACATAACATCACAACCAGGGACCTAGGTGATGATGCCTCTGTTTAGGGTCTTTGTCTGGCACATCTGAGTACGTATCACAGCTCTGGTGCCCATGCAAGAAGTCCCATATAAATGAGTTGGAAAAGGTTCTATGGAAGTACACCAAATACATAAAATAAATGTATAACCTGTCTTATGCAAACAGATTACATAACCTCAACCTTCTATCATTAGAGTCATGTCATCTACCTGGAATTTATTATTTCTATAAGGCATTATCCAGGACCCCATTTTAATGACATACTTAGGATTACAATTTAAGGACAACATATATGATACTAGAGGTCACCCTCTCCAATTAAAGGGTAAAACCTTTAATTATTTAAGGAGAAAGTTTTCTTCACTTTGAGGGTTATCAATCCCTGGAACAAACTTTCACTTAACATCATTATTAGCAAAAGTATAGCAAAATTTAAACCATGGTTGGATGCTTATTTAACAGAAACACATCCAAGATATTATCACTATTGATTAGCATGGGCGTTCCCATGGTCTTTGGCTCTCTTTATCTCTCTAAACCTTAGTATGAACCTTAAAATAGGACCTATGATGGTTGCAGGATGGATAGGTTTCTTTCTTTCTTTTTTTTAATTGTTTAACCAGGAGTAGCACACTAAGCTGAAAACTTGTTTACAGGTGCAACCTGGGAACACAGGGGATTAAAGGACTTGCCCAGGGTCACACAGTATGCAAGTGGGGCTGTGGGATTCAAACCCAGGTCTCCAGATTTGCAGCTCAGAGCCTTACACCACTGTGCTATACTGCCTCTACAATGTGGAATAGTCTACAGCCTGGGCATCTGACAACAGTGCAGCTAAGTTAAGCTAAATTAGTTGTGCTCCTGTCCTGCTTCTGAATCTTTCTCCATGGTGTCTTTGTAACATTATTACCAACCCTCGCTACATGTAAAATTAAAAAGAAAAAGAAAAATACGTGATGACATGTTTTACTGGAGCAAGGCAATAAATAGTCAAGGGGCTATATTGTCTATATCCCTTCAATGTCTGATTCTGCTCATCTTAGGAAAGCCACCAGGTACAGTATTACCCAGTTATCAAGTTCTGGAACATGGGTGGGTGGGTGGGACTGGGGTGGTCAGTCAGGTGACCAGTAAGGAGATTCAAAAGGCAACCACAAAACCAAACCCAGCAGTATACTCATCAGCCACAGTTAAAGTTTTATACTATGTAACAGCTTATTATTATGGTGCAATGGGTGCAGTTTGCAGACAAGATTAAGAAGATCCAGGTAAAGTGTGGAAAAGGGCAGCCTGATTAATTTAAATCCATGTTTACATGGCCACTCAGCTACTTCCTGTTGCTACTCCAGTGCTGGTTCGGCCTTCCAGGTGATCATCAGCTCATTTACATGACCCTCTCAGCACCGATGCAGAATGCCCTGGTGAGTGCTATGACTCAGAGAGCTCATCTGCTGATTGACTTCAGCACCTGCTACATTGTAGTGAGTGAGGCAGACTGCCACACAGCTGCCCATCACTCTCCTTGATCCATACCCTGAGATTTGTTGTGGCTCCCAATGCAGTGTAGTGATTGATTTGCCATGATCTGATAAGTGTCCAAATGGCTGCTTTTTGTCTGCAGCAACTCAATGGGTCAAGTTGCTCCAGTGCAAAGGTAACCAATGGCCTTTTGTGCAGAACAGAATATCCTCCATGAAAGTGCCACACTGAAACAGGAAAATATTTTATTTCAAGCTATTTGTCAAGTATATAGGGTCAGCTGAGTTTGGTTATGTGACTGTTACTCGTGCCATCTCTCAATCTCAGCTCCCACATTCTATAACCAGGCCCAGGACAAATTGTAAAATAAGAAAAAAGAGACTTTTAAATTCTAATCTTGAGCAAATTAGGGATGGGCTGAGATGCAGTGCTTTTCTGAGTTAAAACAGATCAACTTACTCAGTGGCAGAGATTGTCAAAACTGACATTTTTTCCTGAATCACTTTGGCTGCTTAACACAATTAGCACTCAGCATCAAGCTGGGCTTCCCTGAACCCTGCATCTCCACCTCTCCCCAGCCATTAAGATTTTATGTTTGTGTGATTTTCAAAGAAAGGTTTACATGTGTATTCCTTTTAAAATGGTTATTTTGTGGGAATTGTGGGAAAAAGAGACCCTGAGAAATTGAAATCATGAAACTGGCAAAATAAGGGCAAGAAACGCAGAATTATGAGTTCACACTTTAAATACATACTTGTGTCAGGTCACGGTGGGATAGGGTCAGCCAGGTGACAGGTTGGGATGGGGATCAGTTGTCTAGTGCCCCCTCAATCTGGTGTCTGCTAAACTTGAGTCTGGCATTCTGTGTGACAGATGGTTGAGTGTCACTGTGTGATTGATAACAGTCTCAGCATCCATCCTCACTAACCCAACTACTTTATTGGGGAACCTAACAGTTTGGGGAGGCATGCAGCTATGTCAGAGAAGAGAACTGTAAATTATTGTTACATTTATTAACTGCTAAGTATTTTTTTTCAATACACAATTGATTAATCATATTTCTTAAACAGGATACTTGAACAAGAATATATTGTCTTTTGTAAACTCTTTCATATTACAAAACATTACTGTGATTAACTCGGCACATTATTCCTTTCAATCTTGTTTTATTTTGTCACAGAGTATAGTAAGTCTGTTTAGTGGTTACTATGTTTACAGTACATGACCTATGAAACTCAGCTGACTATGTCTACATGATCTATGAAACCCGGTCGATTATCCAAGGCTCATACCACCATGTTCATTCTGCATGCTCCTCTCCCTCAGTTATGCCAGTTGAGAAGAATCTTGCAGCCTACCTGTTCATGATCAATATTTATCATAGGAGAGCATAGGCAGACAGACTGTACAGAACAAGAATAATTCAGTTTTAATATGTAATTTTGCAACCAAATCCTTAATTTTGAATAGAAACCAAATTCTGCCCCAAAAGTCCTTATTTAATGATATGTGATTTGCATTTTGCTGGACAGGGATCCAGGTTGTAAGGTAACTATAATTACATCAGCCAGATTATAAGTTTGATCACAACCTACTGCCCTATGTCATGAATGATTTTGCTTAACAGTGTTTATTTTTAATTTTATTTAACATTGAATTTAGTTTTAGTTTAGTTTTTATTTCACATAAAACCCTTTTAGGCAGCAACTATTTTCAAACGGTTTAGTGTCAAGCATAACAAAAACCAGTGTTACAGAATTAGATACACAGGCCCAGATATTCAAAGGGTTGCACATGGTGCAATAGTGTTGCACCATGTGCAACCACCCATGCCTTCAGCTACAATATTCAAAAGGAAAAGTGCTCAGCACAAATCCTGATGTGCTGGAATGCATCAGTAATGTATGCAGGCGCAAGTAGGGAGGCGAGCCCATGCATACCCTGCACAGCCCGATATTCAGCCCGGATGTGCAGAGCCATGCATGTGCAACTCCTACCTGCGCCAGCACAAAGTTGATCCCAAAAAAGGAACAACCGATGGCCACCCACAGGTGAGCTGCCACATTGCAGGGCACAACAAGGCAGCTGCCACTTGTGGGTGGTCACCCGAGCTCCAGCTGCACCTGGCAGCACCCCCATGCCCGATCATGGGCATTTGTATAAAAATAAGAAATATGTCCAATATCCCTGGTGGTCCAGTGGACCACTGTCTGTCCAATCGCGGGCATTTGTAATAAAAATTAATAATACCAATATCCCTGGTGGTCTAGCGGTAGCCCCCACCTGCCAGTGAGCCCCAATGCCCCGCACCCCTGGTCAGCCAGCGGGAGGCAGCACCCCACCTGCCTGCCACCCACCACCCGCCAACTGACACCGCCGTGGGCTGTATGCCCATTGGTCCACAGCATGAGCCAATGGGTGTGCAGCCCGTGACGGTACTCACATTCCAGATATGTGAATGATTCGAGTTGGGAACTGGCTTAGTAGTCTATGGAAGCCTCACAGTGATGTGGTAGGGAGTGCTTAGAACACTGCTTAAAAGTTTCTGCTCCAAGTTCTAGCCTTCTTGCCACTGGACTATCATGACAAAAGACTTGGTCATTCAGGAGGAGTTGGGAGTTAGGATATTAAAACAACAGGGAGGGTGTTTACACAGTATGGGGTAGGGGAAGGAAGCAGAGAATTGAAAAACTGAAATTTCAGATCAAACGGCTGCAAACTAAATTAGAACCATGCCTGGCCTTGTGGACATCATCAGTACAAATGCCACAGGAGTTTGAGTGCAAAACATTAATATCCCTGTGAACACCATCGGGCTGTAAACAAAAATTATTAAAAACACAAGACATCTTGGATTTCAGCACTGATTTATTTATAAATAATTATTATTCACAGGAGTAAGTACAGTAACAATGTCATAAGTTTTAATGTCACATTTCAGCCTAGAAATAAATGACACTTTTGGATATTATGTGTAAATAAAAAAACTGTTGTGCTAGGACTTTTATTTTATCTTTTTTATCTCCGCTCAGTATCAACAATAACCCAATATACAAATGTTTGCTACTAACCACTTGCTGTACCAGTTACAGGCTGAAGAAGTTAATCTCTAAGTTGGTACTGTATGTCCATGAACATACCCTTATGCTTTCTGCTAGCTCTGGGCTCATCGCTACGGTTTAGTTTAGTCAGCTGAATTTTTTGGATCTGTAATTTTTATTAACTAGTGCCTTTTTTGCACTGTGGGGAAAAATGTATTGTATTACTGCACTGATGTATTTTTGGTGTAAACTGTTGATTTGCTGAACTGCTGATTTTTGTGCCTCTCTCCTCTCACTTTCCTGCCAATTTTTCCCTCAACTGCTGATTTTTTTCTTTTTTTGGGGGCTTCTCTCCTCTTGCTCTTACTGTCATTTTCCCTGAACTGCTGAGTTTGAACCTCTCTTGCCCTCCCTGCCCATTCTAGTTCCCTTCTCTGCACTTGCTAATTATGCTCCTTCCTTCCCTACTTGTCTACTTAAAATTAACTTGGGCTGTTATCAGTTTTGGTACCAGGAAATTGATCTTCCCAAACAGTGTCTTTTCTTTTCTGCCTACTCCCACCCTTACACTTAACTGTCTGTCTCTTCTTTTATCTCCAGCCCTCCCCGATTTAGTTCCTGTCTGTTCTGTTGTTTTGAGCCCTATATCCTGATGCCTGCCTTCATTCTACTCCTTCAGATATTGCCTCTGATTAAGCACTCCAGTGCACTCCTGTAGTCATGGCTGGAAAGCCTGCCAGCAATGCCCCTGTCCTGCCAGCTCACCACAGAAACAGCCCAGATGCACTCTGCAGACCAGACCAAGATAGTAAACTGGGACTCAGATTGACGCTGACTTCTAGTCCTGGCTCACCATTGGTAGCTCTGTTTATGGTTTTGCCCCTGATTGGCTAATGAATTTCTTAAGCTTTGCTAGCTCTAGGCGCCTTGCTACAGTTTGGTTTTATCAACTTGAATTTTGTTCCACCCTCCACCCCGCCTCAACACTCTTTAAATACTCTTGATTTCACTCTCTTCCATGGTGTCAATTTCCCTATTGGTAGACACTTAACTGACATTAAGCCTTAAAGGTCTTTTCTTCAATTTTACGCTGCACTCCGGCTTTTAAGTGGAGTACTTCTAATTAGATATTTTGAGTGCCCTCAATCTTCTAAAATGCAGTCCATGATGTTACATTTTAGTTGCTTAATAGGTGTGTTCATCTGCACCCCAATCCTTGCACCAAGCCTTCATATGTAGTTGTACCAAAACACTTGCTGGCAAGAGCTTTCTCTTCCTCCTATTAAACTAGTCCTGCCACCTGATGTGGCATTAGTTTTGCATCTTTATTCTTTCCCTGGCATGCTGTTTACTCACTTTAGGTCTTATGCTTCCTATCTATGACTGCTCCTCCTTGAGAATTGTATAACCTATTCCGCCCATGTGCTTTTATATGGATCCTTAGGTCCCCTTGATCACCACCCAGTCTGTACTTCATTACCTTCCTCTTACGGCTATAAAAGAGGTCAGACTTGACTTCTAGGCTGTTGTTAAGTGCCCTTAAAACAATTTTTCTGGTGCTGCTTCTATGCCCAGGCAATGTTGAACTGAGTCCAGGGCCCATTCCCCAACACGGTGCCCACAGAGCTGGTACAATTAAAGGAATGAGCCTACTTCATTTAAATGCTCATAGCTTGCTAAGTTTGATTCTATTCAGTCTTGGATTTGCCATACTAAGCCTAATGCCTTGGTGATTACTGACACATGGCTTAGACCATCTACTCCAGACTACAAAATTAACATTCCTTCCTACAATGTCTTCAGAACCGACAGACCTACTAGAGGAGAGGGGTAATCATCTATTTTGTGACAAATTCACTGCCTCTAATTGACTCCATCAGCCTTAGGAGTTCAAAAGTCTTACATAAAGGTTCTACTTCCCCTTTTACATCTCTTAGTATTATCATTTGTTTAATGCCTCCCTCAGGGGGCTTATGGATCGGAATCATCTGTACAACACTATGGACAAATTGTCCTCGGAGGTCATTATCTTGGGTGACTTCAATCTTCATTGGTTCTCTCCAAGCTCCAAACCACTAAAAGATATTTGTGACACCTTTGGTCTCACCCAACTTATTACAGAAACTACCCATCCAAACATTAAAATCCAGCCCATAGCTTAGACCTTATTTTAGGAAATAAACCTAATTTCATCGCTCATTCTGGTGTTTTCTTCAATGACTTAAGTGATCACTGCTCCATAATCTGTGTGAGGCCATCCCTAAACCAGCTCGACTTCTATATATACCTATAAAAAGTTATTGTAACTTCGACCAACATGCCTTCCTGGCCGATCTCCAGTACTCCTTTTAGGAAGACTTTTACCTGGCCCCCACTGTAACTGGGGCTTATCAGCAATTTCAGGATATAGTCCATGGCACCATAAATTGACAGGCACATTTAGTCAAAATTTGTACTAAGAACAAAATCATGTCCATGGTTTACGGCCAGCCTGAAAGCTGCACTGCTTCATAGGAATGCTCTTTGGAAAAAGTGAGAAAACTAAACTCCAGGCTGACTGGGCAGCCTTCTGAATATCAAGGAAAATGTACTAAACTTACTAAGGCTGAAAAAGCTAGATATTTTTGAACTGAACTGATCTCCTCCAGCTGTTCTGCAAAATTTTGAAGACCTCAAAGGACATCAAAGGACATCACCCGGCTAACTCCTTCCTGCTTAAATTTCTACTGGTGGATCCTTCACTACTAATAACCAAACCATCTTAGACCTTCTTAACAACCACTGTGCTACTGCCACGGGTTAGCATTTGATACCTCCTGCCAACAACCTTAGTGCACAGCTCTGTGCTCAGGGCCCATCTTGCTTTGCCCAGCCACCCCTGCTCAAGATGCTTACTTCTCCTTCTGTCCTGTCTCCATAAAACAAGTGGAAGATCTTCTTCTGGAACTTGACACCAGGAAAAGTGTGGGCACTGACTATATTGACCCTTACTTCCTAAAACTAGGTTACCATGTCTTGCCTGCCCTCTCAGACACCTATTCAATTTATCACTTGCACAGGGTGTTCTCCCTCTGCTCTTAAAACTGACCATGTTATTTCTCTGTTCAAGTCTGGTGATCTGAGTGATCTAAACAACTATAGACCTATATCTCATCTTCCCATCCTATCCAAAATGCTTGAAAATTAGTCAACTCCCAACTGAGAAAGCATTTGGAGCATTCAGTCTGCTTAATCCAGTGCAGTCAGGGTTCAGACCATGTCACAGTATGGTATCAGCACTTGCTAGGTATCTAATGATTGGCTAAAGGCCTTGGATGCTAAAAACTATGTGTGTGCCTTATTCCTTGACCTTAGCAAGGCTTTTGACATGGTGGACCATGACCTGCTTTTGCTTATTCTTCAAAATATAGGACTGGATTCCCATGCATTGAATTGGTTCACCAGTTATCTTACTGATCTTCAACAGCAGGTTAAAGTTGATGGGACATCTCCCCACTGAAACCTCTCCTGAGAGGTGTGCCTCAGGGG
The DNA here is from genome assembly GCA_016271365.2 of Neoceratodus forsteri. Lineage (NCBI taxonomy): Eukaryota > Metazoa > Chordata > Ceratodontiformes > Ceratodontidae > Neoceratodus > Neoceratodus forsteri. The sequence goes on along the minus strand of CM028131.1, from coordinate 1,432,356,181 downwards.
TCTATTTTAGGCACACTACTTTTTGCAATATACATCAACAATATTAATTCCAGCATTAAATCAGCAAAGATACACCTTTTGCCAATTATACTGTCCTTTATATTGACAGGCCCACCAGGATCTTGCCTGCAATGACCTGCAGCTGGAGTTCAGCAATTTGCAGCAAAACCTCCTTCATCTAAAGCTTTTGTTCAATGCCAAAAAGCCAAGACCATGTTTTTTCACCTTTAGCTCAAGCATCCATTCTCTGCCATGCACCTCAAATTACTACCCTTTTGGGGAGTCCCTGGGTTGTGGTCAGATTTAAATATCTTGGTATCTGGATTGACCATAAATTGTCCTTTCTTGACCATAATGAGGAATTAGCAAAAAATTAAAACAAAGGCTTGGTCTGTTCTTCCACATCAAGCACTTACTTCTCAGGAAGCTAAAACTCGATTGGTTCAATCCAGCTTCCTTCCATTACTAGACTATGCAGACTTCCTTTATGATCAAGGTCCTAACACTGCTTTATCCAAGCTTGACACTCTCTACCACCAAGCACTCAGATTTGTTACTGAAGCCCTTACTCCACTCATCACTGTTCTCTGTATTCCAAAACTAGGTTGGATGCCACTTAAACTGAGTCAACAAAGAAGTCAGCCACCTCGATTTTCAAAGCAATTATCGACATGCTTCCACAGTACATTTTGGACTGTTTGCCTGCTTGTACTGTTGGTAGATACCCTCTCAGGAGTCTCTCTAAATCACTCTTGTCATCCCTAGAATTAGAACGCGCTGGTAGAGCCTCCATAAGTCATGCCCTTCCTGTCCTGTAGAATAACCTCCAAAAACCCTTGAAGATAGTGATCCCTGTCAAACTGGCCACTTTCAAAAATGTATTTGCACACTTCTTCAGTGAGTCCAGTAACTGCTTCCCATGACAACCTGTTGACCTACTGCCTAGTATCTTTGACTACCTCTCATCTCTTGACTGAACTGTTTCTACCTTTTCTACATGATCTTCACATTTGCTGCATAGCTACTCACCTTCTGTATACCTCATTGTACCTTTTGTGTATATATTATGTATATATTGTGCAATTATCTGTATTGAGTGCTGCTTTTTGATGTTACCACTGTGCCTCATTAGTTTATTTGTTTTGCATTCTATTTTATATTATACTCCATATGTTTACAGTATCCTTCTGTTATTTTAATGTTGACCTATGTGATCCTTACCCAGGTCCATCTTGTAAATGAGACTGTTTTCTCAGTGGTGTTTCACCTGGTAAAATAAAGATTGATTGATTGATTTATTTATTGATTGATTGATTCTAAGACTATATTGAAATCTGGTGAATTTCCAGGAAGGACCAATTGATCTGTTGGAGTTGGGCTTGAAAAGAGGGAGATTATGGGTGCAGAATCCTGGGCCTTAGTGGTGGAGGGCTCACCTTTGGCCACTTTGGCGGACCATTTCAAGGTGATTGGGGAGTGGTCACAGAGGAAGTCAGGCAGGACAGTACTCAATATGATCCTATCAGGATGGGTGGTGAGTACCCAGTCTACTCATGGTGGCAGTCCCAGTTTTATAATTAATTCTGGTAGATGAGGTAATGATCTGGGTAAGGTACACATCAGCTAATTTACCTTTGAGGTCCCAGTTGTTACTTGCAAGTCAGTCACAATTGAAGACACCTAAAACTATTTTCTTGTGATCTGTATTAAGATTAGACACAGCCTTGATGAAGTCACTGAAGTCATTGCAAACATTCTTTGGTGGCATGTATGCCACTAGGAGTTTTTCAGCTTTTTGTTAAAGTAGTCAGATTTTTTTCTCTTATTTTTCTATTATTTCTTTAGAGATCTTGTAATTAAAACAGGAAAAACACCTGATCATAATACATTGGTGACCCTTGATGACACTTTAAAACTTGTTATTGGCAGCTAATTTTTATTGTAAAACAAAACAAAAACAAAAAATAAACCAAGCATTTGCAAATTCAGGATGTTTGCCACTGGTATTGCTGTTGTACCTGGTCTTACTTGTACACATTTTAGTGTAGATGTACCTAGCATAGAGCAGATGAGAAGCACTGTCTCAATTTCAGTGGTGTCCTGCTTTAACATCTTATTAGACTGTAATTACCCAGGATAGGGCAGAAGAGAGACAATATCTAATTTTAACTGGGCTCCCACATTACCTAAAATGTCCAGCAGTCTTTTATGACCTGACCTTATGATCAAGACAGTTTACATTTTAAAGTCCCATCTGAAAGTTAATTTTGCTGTGCTGTTGTGGATTGTCATTGTGTGTTCTCACCCTTGGAGTTAGTCACGCACTCACCATTTGGATCTGCAGGATTTAAAGTGGATTGCTAAAACTGAATTTTACCTAGCAGAATCTGACCCATACCTGCCCAGATTCCCACTTTTCTGGTGACCTCCTTTAACCCTGCTCCCATGCAAAAGAATTAAAAAACTGTGCTGTTAATGAGCACTTGTATGCCCAAAACACACACACCCTCCTTTTCTTAATGCAGCTACATGTGCCTTCTAGAAATACAAATACTGATGTTTCCTTTTAAAATTATTTGTCCTGTGGGATTAATTAATTGGATGGCAGAAACCATAATGAGACTTTAAGTGTACTGAAATTAAATGCTGTGATGCCTCCTGCCTGCAGGCTACATGATCTATGAATCTGGCCAAATACAAAGAACCTTAATGGAATCTAATTCCATTATTGTGAAATCTCCTTAATGTTTTATAGTGATTGTTGCACTTTATTAACCCTTTTAATTCCAGCACCTGCAGTCCTTGCTGTCGGCTGTTTAGGAGGTCACCCATGTCACAGGGGTCAAGTAAGTAGAATGATATGCTGTGTCCTCCCATTTGTGAGAACTGTGACCTAAACCACTGGCCGTGGGATTACAAATGTGTGATGTTACACCTTATCAAATCATGCCTGGAACTAACAGTCCTCAAACTATGGAACACTTTGTTTTTTGTGCATTCTGCTTTGAAGTAAAAGTGTAACACACTAGTAGTGCAAACTGCAAAACCTAACCTCAAACTGAAAGCTTGAGTACATGATATACACTTTGCCTTATCGCACTTCCATCCAGAGAAGTCAACAGCCCTGGAAACAAATAGGCCTGATCACTTGAAGAGGGCTTCCAGAGGTGAAAGGCTGTGCCCGCATGGGAGGGGAGGAGGTTGGATCACAGGTGGAGCTCTGGAAGGTGATATCCTGAATATACCTACTCACTACAGCAGAGGTCAAGCAGCTCCATGGCAGAGCTCCTGGACTTGGAGATGAGCTCCATGTTGAAGTACTAAGAGGGCAGAACTGCTAGCCAAGTGGTGGTGGATTGCAGCCCATTTGTGCCCAGTGATTAAGTGTGTGACATCCTGGAGGTGGGGTTTGGCTGGCTCAGCCCATCCACTGACAATATAGAGACCATAGTGGAGAGGAGCAATAACTAAGGGGACAGGCCAGTTGGTTGGCTGTTCTGTTGCTGCTTCTACTACTACCTACCCTAGACGAGACACAGAGAGAATAACACCACCGTGATTAGCAACAAATACAATGTGATTGTCATTGGAGGAGCATCTCAGGTCAGTGACAAATGGGCAAGGTTCATTTGCACCTAGAAAACAGCAGGGGATGGGTTGGCTGCTATTTATTGATAAATTATTTTTCTGATCTGGCAGATGCGATTGGACATTTGCGAACAAATGTTCAGTTCTTAGGTGCTGAGGTGTGCACAAGATGCCTATGTCTGTATATTTTCCTTTGAACAATGCAACAGTGCAAATGATTTTACTGTATTTGTCATTTGGGGACTCAGTTATAGACTTACTTAGAATGATAAGATTCATTTTTGTTTTGCAATTTACATTTCTACCAACTGTTATAATGGACATGCCATTATTCTGCATGAATGTCAAATATGTGTATCTACCTGTTCATGCAGTCACATAAATGTTATGGCAATACACAGTGCATCTGGCAAAATCCAATGTATGTGGGCAGCTCAATGTTCATACAACAATCAATGGTTGTAATTATAAATGCCGATGAGATTCAGGTTGTATTGCAATTTGGTATATTTGTAGTAATGTTCGTATTCGCAGCATTTTGTAATGATGAAGAAGATGTTCTGTTCTTAGTAAATTGTTGGAAAACTAGTGTCCACCCAAACCATTGAATACCTCCAAAGATATAACCTTCTCTCTCAGCTCACAGCATGGCTTTCGTAAGGGACATAGCACCTCCACTGCCTTCCTCAAACTTACCAATGACATATATACCTCTATGGATTCGGCCTTCTAACAGGAGCAGTCTTCATTGACCTTACTAAAGCATTTGACCTGATCAACCATACAATTCTTCTTACAAAACTACGCCCCTAGGCTTCTCCAAAGATACAGTGGCCTGGTTTGAAACTACCTGTCCGACAGAAAACAAGCTGTAGTTTTCAACTCAGCCATATCTGACCCTTCCACTATTCAAGTCGGAGTGCCCCAGGGCTCTATCCTTGGGCCTTTACTCTTCTCAATCTTTATTAATGACATCCCACTTCTTGCACCTAGCTGTTCATCTCTGCTATACGCTGATGATCTAGTTATTTACCACAGTGCCAAAACTGTTACCGACCTAAACCATCCTCTTGCTGTAGATTTTGCTAACATTCAATCATGGCTCACGGAAAACAGACTTATTCTCAGCTCTAGTAAAACCTACTCCATGCTCTTTGGTTCATCTGCCAGACTTAAAAGCGAATCATACTGCCTTAATTATCCTATGTACAGATGGCTCCTCACTGAACAGCACTAACTCCTTTAAATATCTGGGTGTCACTCTTGACCAATCCCTAGACTTTGATCTACACATTACTACCACCTATAAATCAGTTAATGCCAAAATTGGTAGTGCCTACCCCATTTCAGACATCATTGCCAGCTCTACAGTGACCTAAATTGGCTGTGCCCCTCAGCTCACAGACTACAGGGCTTTTGGTTCTTTAATTGACTCCGTGTGGTTAGATGGACCTCACCATCCCTCTCATCCCTATTGGTCACACAGCCTCTCCTATGGACTGTGATCGACTGACCAAGCCCTTTTCACCTTCCCAGACTCAGAACTCACATGGGTTCTCACGCCTTTTTCATGTGGCCCTAAATACTGGAATTCCTTACCCCAAGCTATTCGAAAAACAACTACCCACACCACCTTTAAGAAACTTCACAAAAGCACCTTCACTCTATAAACTCCTGCATCTGCTTTAACCCACCTTAGCTCCACTCTCCTTCCTACACTCTTCTTCCCCTGCACTGCTTTAGTCTACTTCTAGTTGTTTCTCTTCTCCACCTCTCTTACACCCTCATCCAGGTCATCTCCCTCCTACTCTCTATCCTCTCTCTCTTGTCCCATAATTTTCTCCTTATCTCTCCACCCCTCCCTCCCTCTTCCTCTCTCTCTCTCTCTCTTCTCTCTCTCTCCTCCTCCTATCTCACTCCTTTCTCCTCCCTTTCAACCACCTCTGTGTAAAATTTACATAATGTTCTATATGTATGCCCTTATTTTAATACTTATGTTCTTATTTAATGTGTTACCTGTCATACTGTTTTCTGCAACCTTATCATGCTTTTTACTTCCTTGCTTGTTACTGAATGTATCTCCCTATATCTGTGAGTTTTACTTGACTATGTATTGTACTGTTTCATGTGCTGCGACACATATACGACTTTGTATTCCTAAAACTATGTATTCTCCCGGTTGTGCCTGAAAATAGGCATCCCTATGCCTAGTGCACCCACCCAGTTACCAAAAGCAAATAAATAAATAAATAAGATGGCCAAGATTAATACTGACATTGTTGTGACTTTTAGAAAATAAACGGCATGCTATCCCAACACTTTGCTGTTACTTGCACTTGAAAGATCACCTGAGAAACAGCAAACCAAAATGGGTGACATGAGGCATGCTGACAGGACACTGATCAGCTGTTTGCTGGTCAGTGTCATGCAGGACAATGGAAAGAGATGCCCTATGATTGGGTTGGCTCTCTCCTTTGAAGTACAAGAACTTTCCACCAGCAAGCCAAACCTGTGTCATGATCAGCCTGGCTGATGATTAGTGTGACACTGATGTGCCCCTTGCAGACTGCTCTGCATTGGACCAACAGTGTCATGCTTTAAAACCCACTCTCATAACCAAATGTTCACTGCACAGATGAGCATGGCAAACATAAAAAGGAGAGGTAATGTAAAAAGTGCCTGCAATTCAGAGCTCAGACACTTGAACAAGACCTTTTTTTGTAAACTGCAAGATGCTAGATAAAAGCAGACTGGGAGCAGTAACACATGCTTCCTCTTCAGTGCTCTGATTCCAGAACAAGAACAGTTTTGAACTGCCTGAAAAAATGGACTGTTGCACTTTTAAAAATACATTTACAATTCGGATAAAATGTGACTACTGTACAATGTACAGTATGACAGGACCGATCAGCCTTTGGCATTGACTCCATACTGAAAAATAAAAACTGTGGGGGCTAATGGCTATGCCCTCTAATGGTTACACTGGCAGCATTTTGGCACATTGGTGTTCTACATGTAATGAAACGAGCACACTGATCAGCCCCAAGTTGTAGTGTTTTGCAGAATTCACAGCTACTTTCAGATTTCTTTGTAAATGAGTAAACAGCTGAGTTTCATGTTGGCATCTTTGGTCAAAAGTTTATTTTGTACATCTGTAATTTGAGTCTCAGAACAGTATCTGTTTACTAGGAAAATGCAGGTAATGGATCTTCCTCCCCAACAGTGATGGTGGCAGAAGTGTTTGTAATGGAGGCTTTAGTGTGCCGTGCAGCAGTGACATTGTTCATAATGAGGCGGTGACAGCTGTATGTGAAGGAACAGTCATTGCCTAATTGCCTGTTACTGCTAATTTCCTCCCATCTTAGCATCCCCACCTACCCATGTCAACAAACATCATTAGTAGTGGTTCTGCTCAGCAGTATTTCATTTTCCTCATTCCCAGATCAGTCCTGTGTTGGACAGAACACATTTCTGTGTCTTCTGTTCTCACCCTTTGCTAATGTGTGAGAGGCCTTTGGCACCATCCATTCCTGCTTAAAGCAGAATCAGCCTAAATTTATAGGGTGATTTGCTTATATACATATATCCAATGATACTGTGCATTAGGGAGGTATGTGTGATTTTGTATTTATTGAAAACCTGGCTTTGCTGCCAATGCCTTTTTGGTAACCCCTGTCTCATTGCTTTTGTGCTGTGGTGTCTTTGTCTTTTTAATTCTTAGGTACTGTCTCCTCCTCCATACCTTTCTTGGTAGGTTAAATCCCACTACATTTACTTAGCTAGTGACTGTGACTATTTCCCAGCAACAGTGGCAAAAGTGTTCATAATTGAGAGTTACCTCTCTTTTCAAACTCTCCCTCCTCACTCAGTCACTCACTCACTCTCTGTAATATTATGAATAAATTAGTACTTGGTATAGTAGTACAACTGACAACCAACGTTCACCCAGTGCATTGTGAATTTAATAAAACACAACAGCAAATGCAGAGCACATACAGTACTCTTACAAAAAAAGAAATACATGATTGTTGGCAGTTAGATCCTCTGAGTTGCTTTTGTAATAATACAAAACATACAGCTTTACTACTGCAATGAACCCCATCCCTCACCATTCCATTTTGATTTGAATAACACATATGCATTGTTCTTCACCTGTTAGCCTACCACACCTTCTACCACCCCTGCTATCTTTATTAATCTCATACCCTTCCCTACACCCTAAATCTATTGTCCAAATCTCCAAAACATCAGCCAAAACAGGAAATAAATTTCACAGTTATTTAAATACTGTGAGAGGACCAGCCATTTGTTACTGGGGTGAGGTGTTGAACCACTACATGCCAAGGACACTGAGATCATTGCAATGGCAGATGTGCTTATAGATATACTGGGCTCTATTTTTAGAGCACCAATAGATTGTGCACCTTGTGCTGACACTGATTGTGGCAAACTTAGGCACCAGGGACCCAGCACCTGATTTTGTAAATATTTGGGTCCCAGCACTAATCTCCCTGAGTTTGCCATAAGTCATCCTATGTGATGAACAAGTGGCACACTGGTGGGGAAATGCCACAAACTGCAGGAGTTTGGGGCAGCATTGGTGGCAATGGGATGGACCCACTGGCCGTGAAACTGGCAGCTAGCAGGGTCTATCGAGGGCGGCTGGGTGGGTTGGGGTTTGGAAGTGGCATCAGACCCCAGAGAAGGCACTGGCATGGCACCTGCCATGACAGGCAGTGGGGACAGTACTGTTACTTGTGGCAGGGAGGTGGACAAGGCCATGGAATAAGCCTGCCACAGCCCCACCACTGCTGAGACATTTGGACAGGTGTGAGAGGGTAGCAGATGTCCCCAGGCAGTGGCCACAACTGGAGGGCAGTGCACCTCCCACCACAAGAGAGCACTCGAGTGATGCACAGGTCATTAGACCAGATACTGGCTGGTCTACTGTAACTCTGGCAGCCTGTGCACCCATTTCCAGGGTTTGCAGAATCCCAATTAAGAGGATACTGCAGTGCTGCTGTGACATAAGCCCCACTATGTCTTTCTGCACTGTTGAATCCATTGCAAGGACAGTGCAAGTCCAGCCAGCACTGGTGTCCCCCAGTTGCTGCAGGGGCGTATGACAATTGGGACTGGTGCAAGGTGTGGCACAAGGGCCTTGCTCCATTTCTCCTCTCATGCAAATCCCTTGCACCAGTCCTGATCCTTTGAAAACCAAGCCACTGTTTGCATCTTGTGTATGATGCATGGTCAAGTGTACATTAAATTCTAAATATCAGAACTCTGTGTGTGACTATTACATGTCCTCAGCAACATAAAATTACAAAGTACCATTCAGTGTAACAAAGTCAGGGTTTATTGTCTTCCTCCTCCACCCAGTGCAATACGAACTGCACTACAGCTACTGCTATGTATTGAAGTGGTAAACAGGTAATGTAAAACAAATGCAGAACAGTATGCATGTATCCCAACTCATAGAAACTCCAGTGATGCAATCCTGCTCCTTGTCTATCTGTTACTCTAAAATTCCATCACAATGGGATAACAAACTACACACAACAGTATATGCAGAACAACTCTAGTAATACTATATATGTGCAGACATACTTTGTCTGCTGTACATTGAGTCATTTCAGTTTCTGAAGTACTACAAGCACAATACTTACAGATTATTTAAAAAAACTTGGCTACTGGTGTAAAAGCATGTTTATAACAGACAGTATGCTTTTGTCTTAACAAAGTTCTTAGTCTTGCTAATTATTTCAGAGTTATTTTGCAATTTATTTTACAGTTTTACATTTTATTCCACCTCCATGTACCTCCCAGTGTTTCAGTGGTCCCTTTTATGTTGTCTTGCATGTGCGCAAGCAACAGCTTGAGGTAGTAGCAGAAATGCAGAGGTGTGACAGTGTTGGTGAATGCAGGGCACACTTTAGTTGGTGCATCCCTCATTCCCCAATTAGCCAGCATGCTAGCATTGATGCAAGAATTATGTAAAGTGCCACCAGCTTGAAAGAAATGTGCTGCTGCAGTCGAGACAAGCTCATCATGCAGCGGCACAGATCACATGCCTCCCGTGCATGCCTTTCCTGGTGAAACATTTCAATAAACATGGCAGTGGCTCCTGCCACCTCCACAAAATCCCCAAAGAAAGTTGACATTGGTGGTGCAGTCCCATGTCAGCATGTCTGCCACCCTCCACATTGTGTGACACACTGGGAGCCCACCCCAGTGCTGCCGCTCACAGAAAGCCACCACGCCAGCATGCTTCTCTCCCACCCCAATCCTATTGTGTGGCACACTTGAGCCCACCCCAGTGTTGCCAGCATCACCCCAAAAGTCATGGAGCATACTGGGAGCCCAGCCTAGTGTGCCCAACATTCGTTTACTTCACCTGTAAAGAAGAAAATGGTCCCGTGATGTTCTTTTTTCTGTACCTGAAAAGGGAATGGTCCCTCATTGTCTGCACCCCTCCCCAACCTGCATCCACCCTCTGACCCCACCTCCCCACACACCCTCACCCCATACTTACCTCGAGGTCCAGTGGTGTGATCTTCAGTGGAGCGGGAACACGCCTGGACTCTTCAAAGCCAAACTGTAAAATGAAGAAATGCTGGTAATCCGTATAGTGGCATCAGTTGGGGAGGAATTCAATGTAGGTGGATATCTCAGCCATTTTTTTTGGCTACAATTTTTCAAATGGGGTTCTTGGGTCCCCACCTCATGAACACATGCACTGTCATCTCATTATTTGGTCCTGAAAGGTCATTTCGTGGTCACTGCACAGAATCACCTTTTAGGACAGATTAACAAAATGACAGTACCACTGTTTATGAGGTGGGGTCCCAAATATAATATGTGGCAAATCTGGTCAAAAATTCCAAAATTACTATGTTACAAGTGTGCATTGCGTAGTCTCCACACACACTTGTAACTTTGATAATTTTAATATTTTCAACATTGTCATTTTTTCACCTCATTATGAACAGTATAGCTGCCATTTTTCACATCCTGCCCAAATTGTGTTTTCGCACATGTGGTGCACAATGGCACCGTTGCTGTGGGAAATCAACATTTGGGACAGATTAACAAAATCACAATGTCCCTGTTCATGAGCAGTGGTCCAAAATGCATATGTTGAAAATTTGATTAAAAGAATCCCAAAATAATTATGCTACAGGATGTTGTGCAGTTTCTATGTACACTTATGACTTCACCAATTTTTCATATTTCACTCCAAATTTCAACATTGCCATTTTGTACACCCTTCGTGAACAGTACAGCTGTCATTTTCACATCCTGCCTGAAATGTGTTTTGCACCTGTGGAGCCAAATGGTGCAGTTGCTATGCAAAAAATCACCTTTTGGCTAATGAACTGATAGTGCCACTGTTCATGAGGTGGAGTCACAAAAGTTGATGTTGAATATGTGGAGTGAAAATATCAACAAACGCCTGGGGTGATAGGGTTTCACATAACAACCCTGTAGAGACTAACAGATGTCAGGGGTGTGACTTGGGATTACTGGTTGTATTGTTCATGCCATTCCTGCATCACTCCCACCCTGCAGCCAGTGACAGTATCGACGCAGGCCTTGGACTCTTCAGCCTGAAAGTTCACCCCATTCTCCTATACTGTACCCATCTCAGCATATTTCCTTATGGAATGAGGTGATCACAAGGCCCGAAGACCCAAGGCACACAACATCACTTGTCGGTGTCTGCAGGGTAGGGTGAGGTGAAATGGCATGATCATTATGGCTGACTACCCAAAGGCACACCCCAATGCCTGCCAGTCTCTGCAGGGTGGGTGCAGGGTTGGCATCAGTTCAATACTTTATTGCCATTCCTATTATGCATCTCTCTAACGCCTGCACCACCAATGCCAATGTCAGCAAGTCAACATTTGGCATTGACAAATGCTTGTTTATTTTATGGACAGACTGCTTTTTAATTATGCCGTTATCATACTCTGTTGCCTTCATTGTATAATGTCGCTAAAGCAAGCGTGCAGTACTAATGTGGCTGAAGGATGGAAAGGAATGTACAGAATGTGATTGATGTCAAATTCAACACATTCTTAATTGGGATTCCACAACAGCTGCAATGGGCACAGGTTCACCTGGGCTTAGACCAGCCTGAAGCTGATCTAACAGATTGTGTGACATTCTAGGAGACAGTGCTGAATGGGAGGTACTCTCTGAGTCTTGTATTGCTGTTGTCTATGGGCAAGTCTGTCTACATGGGAATATAGCTGTCATGGACACTGTATCCATCTTTCCAAATGAGCCTATAGATGTACTGGTTATGGTATACCATAATAATAGCGCTTAGCATATAGGTGACCATCAAAATGATGACCCATATGAGGCTCTATTATCATGAGCAACCTGCCGGAATACCCAGGAGTGCGACTGCAAGGGAGAAGGAAGGGAGAGTGGAAAGGGAATATAGCGGGGAAGGGGAGGGATAGGGAAGAGGGTTATTGCCCTCTAGTGAGCCTGCCCAGTTGAGCCAACTGTGTGGTGTGGTGGTGGGTAGGGAGGCTGGCTCTGATGGAGCAGGTCCTGGTTTGAGGATGGGAGCCAAGAAAATGTTGCTTCTTCCCGTGGCTGTGAGACTTAGATTTTTTTAAACCAGGCTGTGCCCTCCCGACATGTACCCCCTGGAGTTGAGAATCCATAATCAGGGGATGCAGGGGCAAAGCCCCCTGCACACACACTTACAGTACTGTATAAGCCCGTTTGCCTGCAAGTGCTATTGCCAAATTACTTTTCCATGATAATGCATTTGCCATAACAGCAATCGCTGTTCGCGATCGCTATTATCACATGGAACCCTGGTTATACTGCATCAAGGAGCCCCCAGTGGTACTTGTTGCCCTTGGTGTGGGTGAGGATACTGCATTAGGTGCAGTTCCCAAACCCTGTTCTAGTATATGCTGTGGAGCATGTGCCCATTCAATGATTCCCTCCCGAATGTCAGCCAGGAAAGTATACCAGATATGTGTTCATATGACTGCAGGTGTGGCACATGCTCTGCTTGTCATGATTTTTACATTTGTATGGCATCAGACTATAGACCACACACTCTGTGTGTTCCAGACACAACCTTGATATGGCTGGATGTGCAAGCTACATTTAGTACCCATCACCTCAGACACACATAACTTTACCCAAAAGAGTAACCATGGCAACTGACATGTTGTGGTCTCATGTAAACTTACTTGCCATGTGTAACATACAGTGTGACATCCCATGTAGTTTGCTTATGAAGTTATCTCTGCATGCAGGTACATTGTATAACCTCAGTTGTGTGACCAAATAACGGCAGTACTAGACTCACTCACCTGGAAAACATCACACCACGCTCTGCCACATATTTGACTGGTGTGAGTCCTCATGGGTAATACCCAGGGACACTTCAATACATTTCATGCTGACTCTTGTGATGTCACAGCTGCACATGACTCTAACACATGACTCTGAGACAACTCTGCTACAGGTCTGAGACATAAATGGGTTATGGTGCTGGAAACAATTTATATACTTTAGGTATGTCTTGTGCTGCATATGACTTAGAATTGTTCACTTATCAAGAACTACATGAACATTATACATATTGTCATCCATGATGGGAACATGCACATCTTTATAAACATCTATTCTGGCTCTCCAGTGCTAACACTACAGTGAAACATCATAACCACGCACAGCTACATTGTCATGATTGTTGTTCTATTTTGGCAATATAACCTGTCCCATTATTTTGGGTGTAGGCAACTGGTCTGTGTTTGCATTACAGTAGTTATAATAGTTATAACATTCCTTTGTTTCTACACCTCGCCTTTGTGTGTCAACATTTGTATTTTAGTCGCATTACAATAGTCCTGGCATGAGAAACATGCCATATTGCACATCAAGGGGCCTGATTTATGCTGGGCAGGGATGATGACAGCATCCATCATTCCTCTAATGCACCATCAGGTCAGCACAAGGTGCAGCTTGCAGTGAGTGACTACCGTGCTGCCAGGACCCTGCTGTACCAGAATATGGCACAGTGGCTCTGGCGCAATGGAGTTTGCTACAAGTGGGGCCTTCAAAATTGAGCCCTTGTATCCATACTTTTTGATCATTATTAGAAAGGATTAACAGTTTAGAGTGATGAATTTCTTGACTCAAGAACACCATGCCAGTGCTACATATGATAAAAAAGAAGATTGTTAAAAAGTTAAAACAGGCATAATGTGTGGTCCTATAAGTATCTGAAAACTACAGAAGTGACCGAAATGATGTATAGTGCTGTTGGAATAAGAGTGCTATTCTAGCAACTCAAGGATTAGGGCAGTATCTGTTCATCAAATAATTATCAAGTTTTAATGTCACCTCTTGGTATTCACCATATTTATTATGAGTCACATAAATAAAATCTTTCTTTTAAAACAGAGGAAGAACAGGTACAAAACAGGCAGAATGCAGTAACTGATTGTTCAGCATAGATATGGTCTCATTCAACCTTCAGATGTCAATTCAATAAAAAACACACAGACATGTTCAACATGTTTTTTATTATACAGCACTGAGCATAAATCAGAACCTGCAAAAAGTAAACCACTGAGCTGAAGAGATTGAGAACTTTTTTTATTTACTTGATTGCCCAGTACCCATTTTAATAGTATATGCTACATATCTGCACTTCCATTGGCAGACAGACTCTTCCCTTGGCATAGGTTATATAGGGCCTGCTCATCTGCATTTATTCATGAAGGTCCAGAATATTCCTGCATGAATGAGGATACTAGTTCACTATCTCAAAAAGGAATTTTTGCAAAACCCCACCCTGCATTAATACACCAGTTAGGGTTCAACTTAATGTCACAAAACTAGGGATATGTGGCATTAGGTTTATAACCCTACCCCCCCAAATGCAGCAAAAGGATAACACCAGCCAGCCATTTTCGGTAACACAAACAACATGCAACTGTTTCCAGGTGACACAAATACAGTAGCACTGATGTGCTACCTTCATGGATTTGAACTTGTATACCAGAAGCACAGGCACCACAGGGGCCTGTGCTTCTGCAGCAATAGCTGTGTATGTACTATGTGTTGTGCAGTGCCCAAGAGTACCTCTGGCTGTAGATCTAGAACATTTTCAAGGTAGTAATAGTTTTGTGTAGAGGTGCACTTTTCCATGAAAAGTAAAATGTTACCTTTTAATGCTCACATTATGTCAAACAGCTACTTTTTGCTGGCCTAAGGGGATAGTGTGTGGTACCTTACTACATAGCTGGATCCATTACTTCATGATTTTCTATATGCAGCTGTGTAAGTACAGGAGCCACAGGGGCCTGCAATGCTGAAGTCAAGAGTCTGTGTGTATGTCTTACACCAGTGGCTTAAGAAAGTGCAGACCCTCAGGAGACTGTGCTGCTGCAGATGGAAATTATGTTGCTATTTTAGTATCATGGATTTCAGGGTGCCTGTGCTTCTGCAGTCATAAGCTGGTATGTGTGTTTGCACTTGCTGCTGCAAAAGCACAGGCCATTCAGAGGCATGCACTTCTGCAGACAGAACTGTAAGTACAGTATATCTTACAGTGTGTTTGAGTACTGGTGGCTACAGAACTGCTGGCACCATAGGGACCTGCATTTCTGCAACTAACTCTTCTAATTTGGGTATTACTTAATTATACCTGTGGCTGCAGGGCCTGTACTTCTGCACACAGAAGTAGGGCTGTGATTTGAGTATCATGGATATCCATCCACAGCAACAAGGGACTGTGTACATCTTGAGTGTGTATGTCATAGATACAAATCCCAAAGGTAGCGCATCCATGCCACTGCATTTGCCTCATCTGGAAACAGTTGTATGTTATTAGTTTTACCACATTTCCCTACTTTTGTGGTATTTAGTTGAGTCCTAACTGGTGCATTAACACAGTTTTTGTAGAGAAGCTACATTACATATATATACACATTGCAAAAACTGCATTAACTCTTTACCTCCTGGACAACCATTTTATATCAGGTAAAGAATGGATAGTTTGGACGTCATATGGAGCTACTGGAGGTAATGAGCTAATGCACCAAATATAGTTCAACGTAACACCACAAAAGTAGGGAAATGTGGCATTATGACTTCCAAACCTCAATTACCCAGCCCCCAAGAAGCAAAATGACAAGACAGCACAAGCAACCACAGACAGCCATCATCAGGTAAGACAAGCAACATACAAATGTTTCTAGATGACACAAATGCATTAGCACTGATGTGCTACCTTCATTGATGTGTATCTGTGGCTGAACTAGTGCAGGCCTCACAGTGCACATGAGTACTTGTGGCTGCAGAAGCATTGGCTCGAACAGAGGCATGCACATCTACAAAGAAGCATTGTTGTAATTTGGGTAGCATGGATTTCTATATGTAGCAGAAGTGCAGGCCCCATAGGATCCTGTGCTCCTGTAAAAAAGTCAGTGTCTATGACTTGCAACTGCAGATGCTGTGCTTCTGTGGATAAAAGTTATGCTTCAATTTGAGTATCAAGGATTTCAATATGCAGTGCCAAGTTCAGGCTCCATAGGGACCAGTGCGTTTTCATGTAAAAGTAGTTATGTATGTCTTTCACCTGCAGTTTCATAAACACAGGTCCCTGAGGTGCCTGCACTTCTGCAGAAAGAAATAGTCTTTCTATTTCTGTATCATGGGTTTGTAGGTCCGCATTTCTGCAGCCAGAGCTTGGTGTGTATGTGTTAAACTTGTGGCTGCAGAAGTGTGGGTAAGCTTTACAGTGTTCATAAGTACCTGTGGTGACAAATGGTAGACCCCATGGGGCATATCCTTCTGCAGACAATAGGAGTCTTGTAATTTGATTATCATGCATCAGAATATGTGGCTAGAGAGGATTGCCCCACTGCAGACTGGAGATGATGTTTTGATTTGAGTATTGAATTTCTGTCTGCAGGCAGAAATTAGTGTGTATGTCCTGCAGTGTGTATGTCACAGATGCAAATCCATGAAAGTTGTATATCAGTGCTACTGCATTTATATAGAAACATAGAAACATAGAAGTCGCTGGCAGATAAGGACTGCAAGGCCCATCCAGTCTGTCCATTTCTTTTTCTACCTTATGAATGTGTCATTGGGCTTTGCTCTGTCAATGGCCTATCTATTCATACTCATCTGTATTGCTCCATTATGCCTATCCCATGCCTGTTTGAAGCCCTGCAATGTATTCATATCCACCACTTCCTGAGGTAGGCCGTCTCCATGCATCCACCACCTTTCTGTGAAAAAGAACTTCCTCACATTACCCCTTAATCGGCCTCCTCTAATCTCATGCTGTATCCTCTTGTCCTGCTATTTTTCTTATATTGAAACATGTTAGACTCTTTCACATTGTTAATGTCCTTAGGATGTTTGAATGTTTCAATCATATCACCTCTCTCCTTCCATTGCTCTAGGGTATACATATTGAGTTCAGTTAATCTGTCCTCATATGTCTTCTGATGCAGTCCCTGCACCATTTTGGTTGCCCTCTCTGGACTGCCTCAGTTTGGTTAATGTCCTTGTGAAGGTGTGGCCTCCAGTACTGCATGCAATCTTCCAGATGGGGCCTAACCAGTGTCTTGTAGAGGGGAGTATTACCTCCTCTTCTGACTTGTGATACCCCTACTAATACCCCCAAATCCTCTAGTCTTACCTACTGCTTTAGTGGTCTGCTTGGATAAGTTCAGGTTATCGGTGATGATGACGCTAAGTCTCTTTCTTTAATTGTGACTGCCAGCAACTCCCTCCCAGCCTATAGGTGGCGTCAGGGTTCTCTTCCCTGTGTGCAATATCTTGCACTTCTTTGCATTAAAACCCATTTGCCACTCTTCTGACCATTTTGCTAGTTTATCCAGATCTCTTTCATTCTGCCCACCCCATCTAGATCATCTACTCTGTTGCAGCTCTTGGTGTCATCTGAAAACAGACAAACATTATCCTCCAGTCCATATACAATGTCACTGATGAAGATATTGAAGAGGACTGGCCCCAGGACTGATCCCTGAGGTACCCCACTTGTGACTTGCATCTCATCTGACTGGATACCATTTACCACCACTCTCTGTTTTCTGCCTGTCAGCCAGTTTGCCACCCAGTTGACCAACGTCTGACCCACCCTGAGCCTACCCAGCTTATTTATCAATATTCTATGTGAACAGTATCGAAAGCTTTGCTGAAGTCAAGGTAGGCAACATCAACTGCCCCTGGTACACCACTCTGGTTACCCAGTCAAAGAAATCTATGAGATTTGTTTGACAGGACCTTCCTTTATAAACCCATGCTGTCTTGGATCCTGTGCTCCTATGTATTCCAGGTGTTGCACTATCCTTTCCTTAATAAGTGTCTCCATAATCTTGCCCACTACTGAGGTAAGACTGATGGGTCTGTAGTTCCCTGCCTCCTCCCTGTTACCACTCTTGTGGAGCAGGATCACATCAGCCCTTCTCCAGTCTTCTGGGACCTCTTCTGTGCTCAGAGACTCACTAAACAGTTCTGATAATGGCTGTGCTAGTTCCACCCATAGCTCTTCTAGTACCCTGGGATGTATGCCATCAGATCCCATTGCCTTGTCCACCCTGAGCTTATTGAGCTCTTTAGGACCCTTTCTTTGTGAAGGACTAGTGCACACCTTCCTCTGTGTCCATGGTGCTGAGCTGTGGGCCCTACCCTACCTTCTCGTCAATAAATACTGAGCAGAAGTATCTATTTAGGATAGATGCTTACATGATCCTCCTCCTCACACGCCCCTTATCCCCTTTGATATTAGCAATACCCCTGTGGACTTTCTCCTTTCACTAATGTATCTATAGAAAGTCTTGTCACCTTCTTTACTGTTCGTGCTAGTGTTTCCTCGATTTGGTCCTTTGCTTGCCTAACTGCCTTCCCTGCTTCCCTTAGGGAAGTTTGGTATGCCTCCATATCTTCATCCTACTGTGTTCCCTTATATTTCTGAAGGCCAGCCTTTGGCTCTGACCTTTTCTGCTACTGTGTTTGAGAATCAAAGTGGTTTCCTTCTTCTTTGCACTTCCTTTTATCATCTGGAAACAGTTGTTTGTTTTATCATATGATGGCTGCCTGTGGTTGGGTGTGTTGTCTTGCCTTTTCACTTTGTGGGACAGTTAGGGTTGAAAAAACTAATGCTACTTTTTCCTACTTTTGTGGCATTATGTTGAACCCTAACTGCTGAATTAATGCAACTTTGTTGCAATGAATTTCTTCTTTTGTGAGATAGTGGAATCATATCCTTATTCACATGGGCCCTTTGGGACCTCTGTAAGAGATGTAGATGCACAGGACCCTCCTGGCCCTGTGTCAAGGTAAGAGTCTGTCTGCATTTAAAGAGCTACCAATGCTTCAAAGAAAACATTAAAAGCATAATAATTAGATACAATTCTATGTGTATTCCTTTTTATGTTTTATATGTTTCTCCTTGCCATTATTTATTCATAAGGAAAGTTGCATGAATATATGGTCTTTATCCTTTAGAGTTTCTTTAGAGTCCTTCTGTTTCTAGCTTACTCCTACTAAGTCATAATCCTCTGTTGTGACATCACAATTTGTTGCCATGGGAGAAACTGTGATGTCACAAGCAGTGCTCTGTGACTTCAGGTAGGGAGAAAGCAGTAAGAATAGACAAGCTGTTCAGGAGCAAAGATTCTGTTTTCATATAGATGACCTCAGTAATAACAAGCATTTGTCAATGCCAAATATTGTCTCGCTGGCATTGGTAGTGCCAGAGCTAGAGACGCATAATAGAAATAGCAGTGAAGTATTGAAGTGACGCCACCCCCACCCCACCCTGTAGAGAGTGACAGGCATTAAGGTGTGCATTTGGGTCATCAGCTATAACGCTCATGCCATTGTATCTCACCCTACCCTGTAGACACTGACAAGTGTTGTGGTGTGCTTTGGGGTCTTTGGGCATTATACTTACCCCATTCCATAAGGAAATATGCTGAGGTGGGTGCAGTGTAGGAGAATGGGGTGAACTTTGTGGCCAAACAGTGTGAGGCACACCATGATGACTGTCACTGGCTGCAGGGTGGGGTGGGGTGGAATGGCATAAGCATTACAGCCACTGATCCCAAGTCACACCCTGATGCCTGTCAGTCTGTACAGGGTGGGGTGCTACAGTTGAAACTCTAACACCACAGGCGTGTGTTGGTATTTTCACTCAAATTTTCTACATGGGTTGCTTGTGAGCCCACCTCATGAAAAGTGGCACAATCAGTTTGGTAGCTGAAAGGTGGTTTTGCAGAGCTGCTATGCAATTTAATGACACTGGGACGAAAGCACATTTTGGGCAGGATGTGAAAATGACAACTGTATTGTTTATGAGGAGGTGTAAAAAATGGCGATGTTGAAAATCTGGAGTGAAAATATGAAAAATTGGTGAAGTCATGAACATGCATAGAGACTGTGCAACACACGTCCGAACCCAATTATTTTGGGAGTTTATTAGTCACATTTTCAACATAGGTATTTTGGGACCTCCCTCATGAACAGTGGCAATGTGATTTTGTTAATCTGTGCTAAAAGTTGATTTCATAGCTAATTACTCCATTGTGTGCACAAGTGTGGAAACACATTTTGGCAGGATGTGAAAAATGACAGCTGTACTGTTCATATGAGATGTGAAAATGACAATGTTGAAAATCTGGCATGAAAATATTGCAAATTTACGGTTACAAGGGTGTGGAAACTTATTTATTTATATTTATTTATTGAAATAGTTTCACGAGGAAAGGCACACTGAGCAACAAGATGCTCATCTTCCGTGTGATCTGGGGGAGGGGGGTGTTGGATAACATGCAGGTTATCAACTGAGCAAATAACAGAGGCAAATAGCAGCATATGGATAACTGCACAACACATGCTTGTAACACAGTCATTTAATGTATTTGGCACCAAATTTTCAACATGGGCATTTTAGGACCTGTGTTCATGAACAGTGTCACTCATTTTCTCAAACTGTCCCAAAACTGATTTTGCACAGCGACCACGCTATTCTGCGCCAGACATGCAAAACACATTTAGGTCAGGATATGTAAAATGACAGCTATACTGTTCATAATGACGTGGGAAAATGTCAATTTTGAAAATCTGAAGTGAAAATATTACAAATTCACGAGTTACGTGCCTGCGTGGAAACTGGCGCAATGCACGCTTGTAAAACAACCATTTTTTGATTTTTCCCACTAATTTGCAACACAGGCTTTTGAGAGCCCTCCTCATGAACAGTGGCATAGTCATTTCATTAATTGGTCCTGAAAGGTGATTCCATGCAGTGACCGTGAAATCACCTTCGGACCGAATAACACCATGACTGTGCCTGAATTCATGAGGAGGGGTCCCAAAACCCGTGTTGAAAATGTGCTGCCCAAATTCCCAAAAATGGCTGAGATATGCAACAAAGTTGGGAAAACCCTATTTCTGCCATTATACTGCTTACCGCATTTCTTCAGTTTGCGGTCGGCTTTGAAGAGTGCAGACGTGTTCCCAGTCCACCGAAGATCACTGCTGGACTCGGAGGTAATTATGGGGTGTGAGGTGGGAAGGCAGGGTGTGCAGAGGTGTGGTGGGTTGTGGGAGGGGCATGGAGACCGCAAAGGACCATTTTCTTTTTACAGGTTTAAAACAAAAAAAAAGTGGGACTTTTTTTTCAGGGATTTGGCACACTGTGGTGGGCTCCCAGCATGCCACCTAAGTGTTTTGGGGATTCTGTAGCCGGGCGGGATTGGGCACCTCCGGTTCTAGCACATACTGAAGGGAGGAGACACAAGCCAAGGAGGACTGGGCACCCCTTGGCATGCAACAAAAGTGGGGAGACATTATGCTGATGGGGAGTGGGCCCCCATCAGCAATATTAATGGGGACGGGAGATAAACACTGAATTGGGCCTCCCTTTGGCAAAGAAAACTGTTGGGGACCACATGATGCTGAGGGGACTGGGCACCCCCAGCATACATTTTAAATGGATGGTTCAGTATGCTGACGGGGTGGGCTCCCATCAGCATTGTGACAGGTGGTGGTGGCAGTCACTGCCGCCATGTTGCCTGCACATCAGGAGGGTGTTGTGGTCATGCTGCATGAGACCTTCACTCTCATTGCAGCAGACTTTCATTGTTCTGATGGCCACATTAGGGATGTGTGAGGTCAGCGCCTGCTGCTGGCTGATTGGGGAATGAGGACACACCTTCTGATGCGTGCCCTGCATTCACCTAACAGTGACCGCACTCTCAAATCTGCTTATTGTCAAGAAGATGTTGGCTGGTGCACAAGCACAAGCCAACATAAAAATGGAGAGGAGGAATACAGCATAAATGGAAAATATAAGCTGGATTGTGTCTAAATATTAAGTTTTATTAAAGTTGCCCTGAATGTGTCACCAGCCTCTTTAAATGTGACCTACAGCTCCACTTTTGATGCACACAGAAAATTGTAATGTTGCAAATTTTTGTATTGTACTTCAGTGTTGCACTCAAATGTGCAAAATAAAAACATTTTGACCCTAGGTCATGACCACAGTTGATAGAATGTGTTAAATTCTACCCAAAAGGTGGTTGTGCAGAGCGACTGAAAATCACTTTTCAAACTGTACTTGAATATTTCTAGCATCTGTGTTCATGAGATTGGGTCATTTAATAAGTATATTTAAAATTTGGGAACAAAATACTACTAAATTACCAAGTTATGAGCAAGGTCCCTGTTCTCTGCAGCAAACTGATGTAACTTCTTCTGTCAGGGACTCTGAACTTCTGTGGTACTGTTAGGTCAAGTTCTGCAGCAAGGTTTAAAGTTCTGCAACACATTTATATAATAAATAACACAGAGCCAGCTTTACAGTTTTGGGGACCCCAGCAAGTATGGCCTGTGAGAAAGATCCCTGACTTCCACCACTTAAATGTAAGTTAAATAATTTCCTTAAACCTTCAGTTTATTCTATTGCTTTTCAGAAGCTCTTCTGGCTCTCCATAATAATCTAAATCTATTTAGGGCTTAGTGTTATGTCATGCAGCATTAATGACTACTGGCAGGCACCTCGTCACTGTACTGGCAACAAAACCAAATAGCTGAATAGTTGTTCTCTAAGGGACAGCATGAAGTAGCCTCCCATGGAGCACCCAAGACTCCCATCCTCTTTGAACACCAATCAGGGCCCCATACACAGTCATAGTTGGGGTGGCAGGCTGTTGGTGCATACAGAGACTCCCAGAGTACTGCCACCCTGAAAACTGCCATATCAGCAGTGTTAACATGATTATTTATTTTCTCTGTTTTACTCTTTCCTTGTTTAGTTGTCACATTTGAATTAATAATCTTTATCTTGGTTGCCATCTTTCTTACACTGGCTTCATTTTTAATTTTCTTTCATGTGCACCTCACTCCCTAATCTGAAAGCCCTGGCATCTGCAATGCCCTCTGGCCATGGACTGTCCTAGAGCAGGTAATCTCAGGATTGCACCTAATCATGGGTTGCCTCATGGAACCTTTATGCACTACTACTGGCCTGGTAAGGTGGCTCAGCTAGCTTTTGCATTTTCCTGTTTTTGCTTCTGCCTCTGTAGTCTCAATGTCTATGTTTCTAAGTCAGGCAAAGCTCCCTTCCACTGGAGGAAAATATGGCAGCAGTGCTCCACCTCCACTCCAGACCAAAAGGCTGCAATGCACTGTGCTGTCTTCTTCCTCTGCAAATTATAATAAAAGAAAAGCTGTATCCTCCCCATCTCCTGCCTACCTAATGGCAGTAAAGCTATCTTCTTCTCCCAATCAACATAATGGCAGCAATAATTTATCCTCTCTTCTTCCCAGACCTAATGCCTCTTTCTTCCCTTCCTATAATGGCAGTAATTTTCTCTGCAACCTTCCTCCATCCTAGGCCTAATTGCAGCAAGATATTTTCTCCTTTCCCTAAAATGATCCTGCCCCCAAAACCTTGCCTGATCTGTTTTTAAAATCCATTGTAGCCAACCTCCACCCATCTCAGCACCACTACCCACCCAGGAAGGAAAAGGATTGTATTTGCAGTGCTCTCAAAATGTTATCACAGAATGTTAACACACTAGGTTCTGGCTGTCAGACAAGGGAGTAGAAGTGATAGGGCTGCCAGTTAAACAGAGCCAAAATTTGATTTGTTCAAATTGGGATGGGCTACCCTGATTTATTATTTGCAACCTTACCTGGTTACCAAAGAATATAAAAACTGAATACTTTATTGAACTGTCAAGCTATTTGTACTTAACAAAAACTTAGAAGTTGCACTGATGCTCTGAGTAAATTGACTTGTCCCTCAGTAGCATTTTTAATTGAGATGCAGTAAGCTTGAAATCTGTCTTGCTCACCCTTTCATATTGTCCTGGAGCAACACATACATGTTAAAACATAAAAAGTTTCATCTGCAATGTCATCATGACTTTCTCTATTTTCCCAATGTGTTTTTCTCTGCCCATAGTTTCTGCATTTTACTTAAATAATCTTTAGCTTTTCACTTTTCTTACCTTGGCTTCATCTTTTTTAATTTCTTCAGTCTATCCAGCATTCTCTCATTGTTATCCTGCCACAGCAGTTTTTTATATACTTAGCTGTCCTTTGCTTGCATTTTTATAATTTGCATTTTTCTTCCTAGGCACCAGAGCTGACCCATCAGGTTGGCAACCTCACAGTCCCATCCACTGCATCCTCTTGTGCTCTAAACCTCATAAGAATAGCAAATTGCCCCTCTCCCACAGCACGTTATCCTGTCATGGTTTTAGAACAGGTAAAACCCACCACTGCCCATGTCAACCTCACTGCTTTCCTAACAAGCCTTTAGAATACCATTGTGTGGTCTTTTAGATTTAAATGCTGATGTCATTATCCAGACCAGCACTGTATAGTGATCCTCTGCCTCTTCCTGCCTCTAAAGTATTGTACAGTCTCCTCTTAGGCATTACTCTGCCCCTCATAAAACAAGAAATGCCAACCCTGCATATTAAAGCCCCAAAGTCATTTCACCCACAGCCTCATTGAGTCACTCTGTTTATTATATTGGCATCCTTTTTGATACAACAGTGTAGGACAATCCTCTGCCTCTTCCTATTACTGCCGGGCCCAAATGTTGGATTCATGCTCCAATATGACTTTGTGTGGGCCCTAAAAAGCACTACCGGATAAGAAAAAGCATTCTGGCCCACTAGTAGTGATAGGAAAAGGCAATGGCTCATCATGCAGCCTTGGACCAAAATGGGTGCCAATATAAAAAAACAGGGTGGCTCAACAGGGGTCTCAGGGCTGGATGGAGCTGTTTTGAGGGGCTGAGATGGATGGGGTAAATTTTAGTTTTTATAAAGCTGCAAGCAGGCAGTGGAATTGCTTGAAAGGAGTGGTGTCAGTCTCTGTCTAACTTTCTGGAGCAATTTCTGTGCAGTTTCTGTGGCTAACCCCAAATTATGCGGCAGGTCATAATTTCTGTGACAATCACCGCATGCCGTAGAACTGCAGAAAACAGGGGCCTTGGTTATGAGTAAAGGTATAAGACACAGAATTGAATTTTAGTGTCACAAAATTAAATGCAACACTAGAATGTGCAACACTAACATTTATGTATCACAGATTTTAGTGTTGCAATTTAGTGTCACTCCTAAATGCCTTTGAAAATTCCCACCATCCTTGTTTATGAAATATAGTCTTGTAAACATTATATTTAAAACTTAGACCTAAAATATTGTAAAGTGATCAAGTTATGAGTAAAAGTATGTGAGAAACAAAATGGAAGTTTAGTGTTGCACTTTTAAGTGCAACACTAAAATATATGTGTCACAAATGTTAGTGTCACATTTTAGTGTTGCACTTAAATATAGTTGAAAACTCCCATCTTCTATGTCTATGAAATAGGGTCATGTAAACAGTATCTTCAAAAGTTGGGAGTAAAATATTCCAAAACAGCCACATTATAAGTAAAAGTGTGTGAGACACAAATAATGGAATTTAGGATCACACATTTAAGTGCAACACTAAAAATGTATATATCACAAACTTTAGTGTAGCACTTTAGTGTTCCATTCAAACTTGTTACACAAAATTATTTTGATACTGTCATGAACATGGTCACTAGAATGTGTCAAATGCTAACTGAAAGGTGATTTTGTAGAGTGACTGAGAAATCACATTTTGACCTGAACTTAAAAATGCCCACCATCCTTGTTCAAAACATAAGGTCATGTAAATAGTGTATCCGAAATATAGAAGTAAAATATTGTAAAACAGCCAAGTTATGAGTAAATTTTCAGCTCATGACACATACATTGTCCATTACAGTAAATGACAGCCAAAGTCCCCAAGGTACTTCAGGCTCACTTTGGGAAAAACAAACAAAATAATCTTAGTTAACAGGTCCTGTTCAGCAAGATTTATTTACTTTTTAATTCTTCATTTTATGTAGTTTCTATTTTTATAGCCAATTAATGACACACAATGGCAGCTGTCACACCTGATTCTTTTCTCACAAAATATAAATCACTAATTTTGCAAAAGGTAAATGCCTAAGAAAGGTTATATTTTCTTTTGTATCAGAGATTATTCTAAAACCCTACTGAGCATGCACAGAAAAAAACTTTGAAATCCTAATAACTCTGGAATAGATTTATAGTTTTCCACAAAACCTTCAAAAGGTACTACCTTGGCACAGGACACTTCAACATGAATCATTTCAGGAAAAAACAAACAATTGCACTATCTAGGCCATTGGTGTGAACAAAAAATGTTTATTAAGTATACAGAAAATTTTGTTTTTCATGAAAATATACATTCCATAGCTCAGAAATTACACAAGCTGTCATCACAGCTCTTCTTATGTCTTGAGAACTTGCCTGCAAGACAATGCATGGCAAATTTCTGGCAGTTTTGACACACAATGCCAAAGTTGTTAGGCACAAAAATTGGGGTTTAATATTAAACACCAGATAGATAGATAGATAGGTAAACATATAGGTAGATAGATAGATAGACAGACAGACAGACAGACAGATAGACATGCTTCACACAAAAAACTGCATTAATACACCAGTTACAGATCAAGTTAATGCCACAAGTAGATGAATGTAGCATTAGGATTTCAAATCCTAATTCTCCTTTCCCAACCCACTCCCAAGCAGTAAAAGAAAAGAAAATTAGTATTTTTGGGTCTCCGGGATATTGATGAATCAGTGGTGGGTCTTCCTTGGTTGCTAAACCGATGCTCCCACCTCACCCCAGCCTGTATCCTCCTGTTCAAAGCACAAGGTACAGCTCCAAGCCAATGGTTCATAGTCATACTTTCTTCAAAGGTAGGGAAGTACTCACCACATGTTGCCAATACAATATGTCATAGCTTTCTTCTTGTAGGGCCTGCAGGAACTGTGTGAAGAAAGCAGATCACATCTGACCTTGTTTGCTCAAAAATGGGTGGGCATTAAAGTTAATAACCACAAGGAAGACCCCACCACTGATTTTCCAAGACTCTGGAGACCCAAAACTCTAATTTATTTGAAAGTTTGGTAACCAAGAGAGGCACACTAAGCCAAGACTCATTTCCAGGTGTTACGGGGACAGATGTACAAAGGAGGCAAATTTAAAATTGTCAGGGTGGCTACAGATAGTCTGGGTTAAAGTAACAAGTTTCAAGTACAATACCAAAGATAAACAAAATCGTGGTTTGCATAGTATGCACTTGTGTTACAATGTAGTAGGTACATTAAGAGCACTTAGTTGGGCTGTGTTGGCTAACATTGAGATAGCAAATCTTAGCAGCATGGTTAACAGCAAAGTATTTAGCCCAGCTGATAACAAGAACAGGGTGGAGGTGGAGAGTGGAAAAGTACAAGTTTAAAGAGGTTTAGAAAGGGTAGTGTGCAAAGTGATATTGGAAGGAAGATCCAGTTTTGAGGGAAGCGGTAGAAGAAAGCAGCCTTCCGGGAGTTAGACTGGGTACATGCAAGGGTGAAATTGTGAGGGTCTCTTGAGTGGAGATGATAGGATGGGTAAGAAGTGGAGAGAAAGGAGGGAGATAAGATATGGGGTGAGTAAGCCAAACCAGTATTTGGCTGTGATAATGGAGGTGTGGTGGTGGCAGTGGTAGGATGGGGTGGTGATAGTGAGGAGTAAAGGGTGCAAGAGTGAGTCCTAGGGGAAGTGTTTAAGGCAAAATGGCAGAAGGCATTGAATAAAGAGTCCAGCTTGGAGAGGTGGAGGCAGAGGCAGACTCATAGACGATGTCAACATAGTCAAAGAAAGGTAGGATTGTTTTTATGAGTAGTTTACAGTGGACAGGGGTGGAGAGTGCTTCTTTATTTCTGTATTGAGCACTGAACTTAGGGGCAGAGCTTAGAATGGATGTAGTTGATATGAGTTGTGTAGTCTAGGCAGCTGTCCAGAAAAATGCCTGAGTACCTGTAGGCAGAGACTGTTTCCAATATGGTGCCAATGAGGGTAGAGCAAGAGAAGGGTGTGTGGAGGGTCTGGAGAGTTTGTGGGAGTGTCAAAAGTCATGGATACCATTTTTTTGGCATTGACTTTAGTTGGTTGGCTTGGAACTATTGTAGAATATGAGTAACGTCATTTTGCAACTGTATAGTTACCATGAGGGCAGAGGGGCCAGAAGTGTAGAGAATAGTGTCATCTGCATAAAGATGTATTTGGGAGGAGGAGGAGAAAATAGGAGGAAGATTGTTAAGAAAGACAGAGAAGAGGACTGGACCAATAATAGAGCCTTTAGGTACACCTGCATGATTCGGGAGAGAGAAGGAAAGGGTGTCACCAGCCTGACATGTTGGGTGTGACTAGACAGTTAGGATCTGAACCATTCAACTGTTGGAGGGCAAGGCCAGCAATTTAAAATTAAGTGAGGTGGAGAGGATGGGAGATGGAATTAAAGGCCTTGGCTAGGTCAATGAAAATGGCAGAGGTGTGTCCTTGATCCATGCCTGTAAGAATAGCATCTGTGACCTGGAAAATGGAGGAGATAGTTGAATGATTTTCTGAAAGCTGAACTGGTTGGAAGAGAGGAAGTTCATGGAGGAGAGGAAGTGGGTGAGCCTGATTAGGACTAAGGATTTCTGCAGCCTGGCCAATATAGGGAGGAGGGAGATGGGGCAGTAATTTACAGGTGAGGGAGTGATCACCCCTTTGTGAAGGAGGATAACTTAGTAGATTTCCAGGCTTGAGGGACTGTGCAAACGGAAAGTAGAGGTTTAGTAGATAGGACAGGAGATGGGCGATGGCTGAGGCTGAGATTTAAAGGAGTAGTGGGTCAAGCCTGTCAGGCCTGGATTTATGAGGATTCAGTGATTGAAGGGTGAGAATAACCTCATGGGCTGTGATGGGGAGAAATGAAAGCTATTTGATGATGGAGGAATTTGTAAGGAAGGGAAGGGTTAACGGGTGGAGGGAAGGGCACATGTTTTGAAGAAGGTGTACAGAGTGGAGACAATGGTGAGGAGGTCAGAGACTAGCTTGCCATTAATGAGGAGGGAGGGTAGAAGATTTTGAGGAGGAGGTTGAAAAGCAAAGAGAGGGTTTGCCAGAAATTGTAAGAAGAGTTAAGGTTATCCTGCAAGGTATTACTGAAGTACAAAGCTTTGGCTGCTGTAATTGCTTTGGTGCATTGGTTTCCATGACAGTGGTAGGTAGAGAGGTCTGTGCGAAGGTGAAGCCTTATGGGTGTGTCCATGTGCAGTTATGGGAGGTGCAGAGATTGATGATGTCAGCTGATATCCAAGGCTGGTGGTAGTGTCTTACTCAGCTGTGCCATGATGGGGCTTGGGTGTTCCATACATTATTTTGGATGAGGCAGAAAAGGGAGTGCAGTGTTGACATTGGTAAAAGAGTAGAAGAGGGCCCAATTGGAGGAAACTATATCATGTAGGAGTGTGGTGGTGTTTAGGGAGCATAAGGATCTAAGACAATGGTAAGTAGCGGAAGAGCAGGGTAATTGTAGTTTGTGTATGCATTTTTTTCTTTTTGATGCTTGGGTGGGGTGGGAGTTAGGTTTGGAAACCCTAACACCACATTTCCCCACTTTCATGGCATTAATTGAATCCTAACTGGGGCATTAATGCAGTATGTTTGTAAATAATTTATTTTCCATATGAGACAATGGAATCATATTCTTATTAACACAGGTCCACTTGGGACCTTTATGAACACATGCAGATGCACAGGGTCCAAGGGAAAAGGAATAATCTGTCTGCTTATAGAAGTGCAGGCCCTTGCAGGCCCTGCACATTCATGCAGTGACAGATGCCAGGAATCTATGGGCTGTCTGTTGGGCTGTGGAAGTGCAAGGCCTCTTTTCACTACACTTCCATGTTACCACAGATACAGACACATTGGGCAAGAGTCCATCTGCCAGCCAATGCACAGGGCCCTCTGCTACCTACTAACATACTAAAATGCCAGCAGAATAGGCCTAATGGTCTTTCGTGTCTGCTTGTTTGGTCAGCCCCCACCCTGGGTGCTGACCTTGTTGTCCCCGCCTTCTCTGGCTTCTCCTTCCCAGTTCTGGATATTCTTGCTGCATTGGATTTTGCTTCCTGAACCCTTCCCTGTACCTGTCCCACCCCCTTGAACCCCTCCACTGTCTCTGCCTCCACCAGCCCCTAGGTAGTGCATTCCATGGCTCTACCACCTCTCAGTGAAGTAGCACCTCCTCCTTTCTCCCTGAATCTTCCCCTCCAGCTTCCACCCATGCCCTCTAGTGGCCCCTCCTCCTTCCTTCAAGCACCCTCACTGTTCCTCCCTATTTACCCTCTTCATGTACCTGAAAACCTCTATCATGTCCCCCGGTCCCTTCTCTCTTCCAAAGTGTACATATGCAGCTCTTCGAGCCTCTCCTCATAAGTCCTGTCCCCAAGCCCCAAATCATTTTGGTTGCCTCCTCTGGACCCTCTCCGAGGTTAATGTCCCTCTTTAGTGCGGCCTCCAAAACTGCATGCAGTACTCAAGGTGCTGGCCTCACCAAGCAGTTATACAGAGGGAGCACTACTTCTCCTTCTGGAGGTGATCCCCAGCGATGCATCCCAGCATCCTGTTGGCCTTGGCTGATGCCCTCCTACAAGTCTCAGAGTTGTTCATCTTGACATCCACCACCACCCCAGGTCCCTCTCAGCCATTGAGACTTGTAGTATTCCCCAGGGTGTACACTTGGCCTGGGTTTCTGCCCCAGGTGGAGTACCTTGCATTTCCTGCATTAAACCTCAGCTTCCACTTCTAGACCATCTTTCCAGAGCCTCCAGGTCCCCTGCAGGGCCACCCTCCTCCTCCCCATCCACCACTGCCCCAGTTTCGAGTCATCTGCAAAGAGACTCATCTCACCCTGATTCCTGTCCTTATGTCAGATACATAGGCGTTGAACAGAAGGGGCCCAAGGACTGATCCCTGTGAGACCCCACTAATGACCCTCCTTGGGAAGAGACTATCCCACCAACTACGACCCTCTAGGTCCGGGTCCTGGAGCCAATTGCTTATCCATCGGATCATCTGGTTTCCCACCCCCATTTCTCCTAGTTTATCCAACAGGCCCACATGAGGAACAGAGTCAAATGCCTTGCTGAAGTCTAGAAAGAGGACATCCACTGTCTACCCAGGTCAAAGGCACTTGTCACCCAGTCATAGAACTCCACCAGGTTTGTCTGACACGATTTCCCAGGATGAATCCATGCTGTCTATCGTCCAGGCACCCTGACTTATCCAGGTCCCCCTAGCCTCTCCTGACAATGCCCTCCATCACCTTGCCCACCACTGATGTCAGGCTGACAGGCCTGTAGTTCCCTGCCACCCTGGTGCAGATATGCAAGTCAACATGCCAAGACAAGAGCTGTCTTCACTATATGGTACCTGGGCCCATGCAGGCAATTCTGCAGATTGCATTTCTTGCTGGGGTATCACATAACCATGCCATTCCACACCACACCCCTCCAGCTGGGTCATTGAGCTTGGCTCCAAGTTCAGCTTCCTGAATGGGATACCAAAGCATACCAACTGTTTTCAAGACTGGCACTTCACCGAACACAACATTTTTAATAATTATAACTATTTGTTTTAATTTTGACACCACATTTTCAAGATAGTTCTCTTATGACTCACCTTATCAACATGACGTGGCATTTATATTATATTGGCCAAAGTGTTATTTTACAGCTGAAGTCTAAAAGCAGAGCTCATCCAGGATTTAAAAGTGACACTTGCCACATTTACGAGGTGGTGTGAAAAGTGGCTATGCTGAAAGTTTGGAGTCAAAATATTGGAACTTTCTGAAGGTATAACTGAACGTTATGATACTGCAATGCTCAGTCACAACTTTGCAACTTTTCGATATTTGCACACCACATTTTCAGCATAGCCTTCTTATGGTCCCATCCTATAAACCCAGTAGGTGAACATTTTTGAATCTCTGCTTGAACATCATTCCATACCAGAGGTTCAAAACACATTTTGGCCTTGATTTAAAAAAGCAACAGCTGTCAAGTTCATGAGGTGTTGTGTGAAAAAATGGCAATGTTGAAAATTTGGGATCAAAATAATGAAAATTACTAAAGTTATACATTTATGGCTTTGTTATTTTTTAATATTTTCCCCACATTTTCAGCATAACTCTCTATGCCCCTGCCTCATGCACAAGGGTAGGAACATGTTCAAATTCTGCCCAAAATGTGATTATGCTAAGTGACAAAAAAATCTCCTCTCAGCCAGATTTTCATAATTCAATGATCCTTGTCAATGAGGCGAGGTCCCAAAAGGCCATGTGAAATGTAGAGTAACAATATTCAACAAGCATTTGTCAAGGCCGAATGCTGTCTTGCTGCATTGGCAGTGCAGGATTTTAGAAAGATGCAGCATAGGAGTGGCAGTCAAGTATTGAACTGATGCCAACCCACCCCACCCTGCAGAGAGTGAGAGGCATTAGGGTGTCCCTGTGGGTGTTAATGCAGTGTGGGAAAACATGCTGGGCAGGATGTGAAAAATGACAGCTGCAGAGTTTATAAGGAGGTGCAATTAAAGCCAGTGCTGAAAATGTGGCATACAAATATATGGAAATTTGCTGAGTTGCAAGGGTGTGGGAAATATGCAAGGCATGCTTGCAGCACTGCCAGTTTGTGGGTGTTCAGCACCAAATTTTCAACATAGGCATTTTAGCACCTCTGCTCATGTACAGTGTCACTGTCATTTCCTCAAAGTGTCCCAAGAAGTGATTTCGCACAGCGACCATGCAATTCTGTGCGGAAGTGCGGAAACACATTTTGGGCAGGATATGTGAAGTGACAGCTGTACTGTTCATCAAGAGTGTGTAAAAATGGCAATGATGAAAATCCAGAGTGAAAATATTCACAATGCATGATTTGCATGAGCATGCGGTAATCTGCCAATCTATCGCCATAACAGTCATTTTATGGAGTATCAGCTCCAAATTTTCAACATAGGCATTCTAGGAGCTCTGCTCATGAACTGTGTCACTGTCATTTTCATAATCTGGCCCAAACACTGATTTCCCACAGCGACTGCGCAATTTATAGCTAAGTGCGGAAACACATTTGGGCAGGATGTGAAAATGACAGCTGTACTGTTCACAAGGAGGTGCACAAAATGCCAGTGCTGAAAATATGGTATTAAAATATTGTGAATGCGCGGTTACGAGCCTGCAT
Source organism: Neoceratodus forsteri (assembly GCA_016271365.2). Lineage (NCBI taxonomy): Eukaryota > Metazoa > Chordata > Ceratodontiformes > Ceratodontidae > Neoceratodus > Neoceratodus forsteri. Next base: position 1,432,322,891 of record CM028131.1, on the reverse strand, counting down.
AGCAACTGCACAACGCACGCTGGTAAAACAGGCATTTGTTGAATTTTTTCCACCAAATTTGGAACATAGGCTTTTTGACAGGCCACCTCATGAACACTGGCACTGTCATTTCATTAATGGGTCTCAAAGGTGATTTTACTCAGTGACTGCGAAATCACCTTCCGAGGCCGATTCATGCCATGACAGTGACAGAATTCGTGAGGAGGGCCCAAAACCCCATGTTGAAAATTTGTGCCAAAATTCCAAGAAATGCCTGAGATATGCAGCAAAGTTGAAAAACCCTATTCATTGCATTACAGCTTACCAGCATTTCCTCAGTTCGCGGGTCGGCTTTGAAGAGTGCAGACGTGTTCCCAGTCCACGGAAGATCATTGCCGGAGTTCGGAGGTAAGTATGGGGTGGGGGGTGAGGAGGCAGGGTGCGCAGTGGGTGGGTGTGGGTGAGGGAGGGGCATCTAGAATACGAGGGGCGGTTTTCGTTTTGCAGGTGGAAAACAAAAGGAAAACCGTTAGGGACAATTTTGCATTACAGGGCATTTGGCACTCTGGGGTGGGCTCCCAGCATGCCACCTAAGTGGGTTTTGTGGGTGTCAGTAGCCCGATGGGGGATTGGGCACCCGCAGCAAACAAAGAAGAGGCGCGAGCGAGGGGATTGGGCACCCCTCGGCATTCCACATTTGCAGGGGATGCCGATGGGGAGGGCTCCTGTCGGCACACAAACATGGGGGTTGCTGACAGGGGATTGGGCACCCCAATGTCAGAAAACGGAGGCGGCCGCCCGCCGCAACTATGGTCATAATGGCGGCGAAGCACGGCAAGCAAAGGACCGCTGTGTGCAAGGACGAGCTTTGCTCGGATTGCAGTGGACCTTTGCTTTGATGTGCTCGGCCCCATTATGAATGGCTGTAGTGTGGCAGTGGCATGCAGGTTGATTGGGGAATGAGGGACGATCTACTGATGCATGCCCTGCATTCACCCAAAAGCAGCCGCACCCCCAAGACTCCTGCACTGTCGCAAGATGTTTTGTTTAAGCGCATAAGCCAACATAAAATTACAAAGTTATGAAGAAAAGTTCAAATACCATTAAAATACATTGAATCAGACTTATTTTCTCATATCGCAGTCATCATTTCCAGAGAGCAAGAATTGTTTTCGATCAGAGTAGATCTATGCCATGGGACATGTTTATGTGATTGAGAGTGTGGGTAGGTGTGGGTGATGGGTGCTGAATGGAATGTCAGAGTGAGGTTGGTGGGGATGTTGGGGTCAGATTGGTGAGGGATAATTTTCATTTTACAGGATAAAATAACTACAATGAGGATGGTTTCTTTATTGTAGGGGCATTCCTACACCAGGCATTGGGCACCCCAGTATTGGGGTAGTATTCAGCAGGATCAGCAGTGGGCACCCCAGTGCCACCAGGTGTATACAGGGAAGGGACAGGTGACCTGGAAGGAGAGGGTGAAGAAAAGCACTATAGATGGTGGGTTATGAAAGAACATTGAAATTGTTCAATGTTCACTGATGAATTTGGTAATTTTATATTTTCACCATAAATGTTAACATAGCCATTTATTCACTACACCTTATGAATGAGACAGGAGTTACTTTCCAAATCCTACCCAAAATGTGTTTTCACACTTGTGGTGTGAAATAAAGTTTTGGACTTTTTATTATTATTAACACCTGTCATGTTCGGAAGTGAAGTCATAAAAGACTGTATTGAAAATGTGTTGTCAAAATGTAGGAAAACAGTTACAAAGAAACAGAATGTGCAGAGCCAGCAGTTGGCCCAGAGGGTAATGTGCTGAATTCCCTACCAACAACTCGAGTTTTGGGACAATCTCAGTGAGCCAGCTGGGCAGTATGAGGATGGGGATGGTATTGTCATGCACCACTGCTCCTAGAGTTGGAAGGAATGCACAGTGTTCTGTTGCAAAGGTGACACTTTGTGGTGGGCTGAGAAACATTCCCAAGAAGGGGTTGATGTGTGTGTCAAGGCCTAATGGGGACATATGCACCATCTGGAGAGATGGGTTGGCATGAAAAATGGGGAAAACAGCAGCTAGCTAAATGAAGGCCTGTTCACTACAGGACATGCACCACTACCAGCAGAGGCCCCAGACTGCCACTAGCCATGAAGTCATGTCACCCACCACACTAGAACGTGCCTTATACCTTTGGTGCCACTCATAGATTCTACAGTGGCAGAGACCAAAAGGAATGCCATCTGCTTCTCAATACTGTCAGCCAGTTGGAAGTCCTGTGCCTTGTCTGTGTGGAAGGGCATGCAACAACTGGTGGCTTCATCCTCTCATGGTGTCCGATGATGAGTGGAGTGATATGGCCTTCACAGGAGAGGACTGTGTCCCAGGGACATTTAATCCTGCCCACCACTCCCACAGTAGCATCCACAAGTGATCCAAGTTCATTCTGGTACCAGGAAGCTCAATTTTCAAAGAGACTTAGATCACCACAGTTTTTGTAATCTATGGCTGCAGAAAGCACTGTGTGCATTAGGGACCCTGTGCCTTATTTTGTTAAAATGGGGTCCCTGATCCAAAGACCTAAGAGTTGTCACAGCTGCAGGGATGCACCAAACATGTGGAGCACCTGCAGGTTTGACTTGAGGATATGTCACCTCCTCCGCATGGCACAACTTCCCAGAGGGCCATGCACTTCAACAGACCAGACAGCCTCTAAGAAATTTTTGCATCTGTAGCCACGCAGATGGACTCTCCTAAGTAGAGGCCAAGAGGGCCTGTCACATTGGCATCTGTTCACATAGGTCCTGTACGACTTGCATGAATGAAGATACCATTCCACTATCTTCAAAAGAAAGGAAATTCATTGCAAACATACACTGCATTAATGCACCAGTTAGGGTTCAACTTAACCCCACAAAAGTATGGAAATGTTACATTAGGATTTCCAGGTCTACTCCCTCAGCAGCAAAAGGACAAGACCACCTAAGCAACCATGGACAGCCAGTTACAGGTAAGAGAGAAGCTACATACAAGTGTTTCCATATGACACAAATGTAGTAGCACTGATGTGCTACCTTTGTGCATTTGTATCTATGACTGAAAAAGCAGGGACCCCACAGGGCCTGTGCTTCTTAGCCAGATGTGTGTGTGTATGCTTGGTCAGGATGATACACCATTAATAATGATTATCTTTCTTAAATTTTGAGAAGCGGAGAGAAGGCATGGCCTGATCTAGGATTGAGATGGAAGCATAGAGACTTAGCTCTGAGTTCCATCCGAAATTAGTCATAGCCATCCAACATTCTAGCAGCACTAGAAAGACAGATGCTAAGCTTTACCATCTAGCTCTGCATGGCATCCATGAAGAAATCAAAACTAAGCAAGCACAGCTTAATTTCCAGGGGCCAAGGTTCAGGGCCCTGAGAGTTGCTCAGCCAGCTCTAGCAATATGGTCAACTCCCACTCAGCTGACTCTACTACCCTGAAGCAACATCCTCCATCAGAGGAAAGTTAGAGAATATGATCCAGTCATTAAAATTTGAACTTACCCACCAGATGAGATCCAGATTTGAAAATATCAGGGCACAATTGACCCACCTCCAACAAAAGTCAACACCATGGGAAATATGGTGGAGAGCCATGGAGTTGAATTGAGGAGACCCGGATCAGCTCTCAGGAGGAGACAACTAATGGGTTAGACACCTCTTTATAAAGGGCTTTGTTGGGAGATTGAGTCACTAAAGCAACCTTAGATGACCATGAAAACGTGAAAGGCGGTGCAATGTGAGAGTGGTGGGCATGCCAGAGGAGACGAAGACGTGGACTGTGCAGGATTCATGGCAAAATGGCTCAAGAAGCACTCCAATTACCTGTACAGGGAACTCTTGAAATACAACAGGCACATTGCTCTCCTGGGAAGTGCCCAGTGAGCATCCTCGCCGTTTCATAATCAAGTTCCTTCTGTACCAGGATCACCAGCTGGTACTTTCCAGGGCCCAGAAGGTCAGAAACATTATGGGAGTGGAGAAACAGATCAGTATCTTCCAGATTTTTCCTGGCAAATACAACAGCAGAGGCAAGCTTCACAAGCATTAAAAAGATGCTGCACAATATCAAATGCCCTTGCGATGGTCTATCCTGCTAGCCTTATCATTTGCCCTCCCAACCAGGAGTCAAGGGCCTTTACAGATCTGAAGACAGCCCAGGAATTTGTAGGAAACTCAAGGACACAGTCACTCTAGAAACAGGCCCTTCAGCAAGATAACCCCTGAGTGACCAAACTCAAAGGTACTGTTGTTCTTTTCTTTAGCTGCCACAGCAGCTGAAAATGGTCGAGGAGGAGGGCATTTTGCTTGGCCCATAATGGTTTTATCAGCCCATAGGGCTGAGCCAAGCGGGTTCTTTCTCTTGACATTTAGCAGCCTCAGCTCTGACTGGGATTTGGTCAATTAGTGAACTGAGAGGCAATTATGGAGACATTAACTCTTTTGGCAGCCTCAGTTTTAATCACACTAGTCAAGAGAGACAATTAATACTGCTTTAAGTTGATTTGTTTGGTTAATAAGGATGGCTATCAACAAGTATTTGTTTAAACTGGGGTGTGGCAAGGGGGTGATGCTGGACTGGGCGGGTGGGGATGTGCAGCCTTAGGTGGTGGGCTCCTGGCAGGAGATTTATGTGGGTGGGCCTCCTCATCTTTATGGGGATGTCTGAGCAATGTAGGGATTAATCTGTGCAAGCATTCTTCCCCTGAGTGTATGACTGCACAGCGAGCCACATTCTAGGGGCCTCAGGGCAGCACATGTCAGGGGACATTCTGTTTTGCACTTGCATTGATGGGCAGTCCACACAGAGGCTTCTAGCTTGGCTGGTGCCTGGGGCTGGGGAACGTGGACATCCTCGCACTGCAGGACCACAGAATTTTAAGTATAAACATTGTTTCTTGCCCCTGTTTTGCTAACCCCCAGTGGTTACACGAGGTCAGTGAAGATGGGATTCTTGGCTCAAACCACAAAAGTAGCGGGACATGGGTGGAGGTTTTACTCCAAGAAAGGGGAGGGTGTGGGTATAGAGCTATAAACAATCTTGGGAAGTTGTATGGTTACTAGAAGGTGGGGATGGAGAAGAAAGTGGCTTGAGGGGACTCATTTCAAGTTCTGTTTAAAGTTTTGGTTGTTGAAAGTTAAGGTTAGACAGGTTGAATTACTTTGGATTAGTGAGACTGTTAAAGATGGAAAAAATCCAGTGGTGGCACTGTTTCACAAAAATACAATGAGGAAGTAATTACTGTTACAGTGGTATTCCATTATTGTAGTGAACCCAAATGAGTAATTTAAACTGTATATCGTGGAATGTCAGAGGTATGAGGATGATGGTTAAAAGGAAGAGGATCTGGAGATATATTTCTCAACAGAGAGGGATGTGGTATTTCTCCAGGAGGTCCATTAGCGAAGACATAGATTAAAAATCTGACAGAGATTTGGAGAGGCAAACTACTTGTGGCTCCATTTGCATCTAGAGCTAGGGAGTTGCAGATGGCTGGGGCCCAGATTAAGAGCAAAAGTCATATTCAGTGGTTGACCTTTTGGAGAGGTATATTTGTGATGTTATCATTGAAGTAGTCAGATATACACGGTATCCCTATATGGCCCAAATGTGGATTGCTAAGTTTTTTCCATCACTTATCTGTAACCTTGGCCCCATTCTCAGGTAATATCATTATTGGAGGGACTTCTATACTTATTGGGATAGAGACCTGGACAATTCTGGCCCCTCAGGGTCTGTCCCCAAGTGCAGCAGCATTAAAGGCAAAGGCGGATGAAAGGGTGCTGGTGGAGTTGTGGAGGCACCTCCATACTCAGGCTCAGGAGTATTCATTTTACTCTCCACCATGCAAAGTGTACACTAGAATTGATTACTTTGTGATTTCCCTAATATACTCAGGATTTCCAGGAAGCTGAGTATGGCCCAATCTGTGTTCTAGACCATGCTCCAATAACTTTGTCCATACTAGCTGGACCTCTATGCACGCCCACTAGACAGTGGAGATTGGACCCCACTTCATCTCCTCTCAGGAACTCAGATCATATATCTCTGGCAACATACAAGATTTTTTAATACACAAAATTATGGACACATCTGCATCCACTACATAGGAGGCCATTAAGGCCTGTATAAGAGCTATTTTGCCTTTGCCTCTCAATGAAATGGAGAGGAGAGGCAATGAAGAAAAAGTTGGCAAGCGATATAGTTGCCTTGGAGAAAGATATTAATGGCAGGGAGAGTGTACAATAAAGAGGAGAACTTAGGAAACTAAAAGGCTAGCTATGTCATTTGTCAGCCAAAAGATAGAAAGAAATATTTTGAAAACGGGCACAGAACTACTTCAAGGGAGATAAGCGGAAAGTGGTTTGCATGAAGGGTCAAGAAACAGTCAGCAGACAGGATGATCTAAGAGACTGAAAAAGTGGATGGGGAAAAATCATTAGACCCCTTAATCATCAATAATACATATAGATCTTTCTATGAGACTCTGTATACCTCGAGGTCCTGGACCACTGTAATCCAATGAGCTTTCTGGACACAGTCCAACTGAATTCCTCTCACATACAAGGAGTGAGAAGCTCGATATACCTATTTCTCCCCTGAAATCAAACAGGCAGTGTGGATGTCAAACATGGGTAGAGCACCCAGGCCTGATGGTCTCCCCATAGAGTTCTACAAGATATTTTAGGAGACCTGGTGTCATTTTGTGCTCCATGATACAGGAATCCTTGAGCTGGGTAGACTCCCCACAGCTGGCCACTATCACTGTCCTTCCCAAGGTGACTAAAGACCCTACTAAATGCAGTTCATATTGCCCTATTTCACTATTAAATGCTGACCATAAAATAATAACAAAGGTGACTGCAACTTGCCTGGAAAAGATCCTTGCAGACCTGGTTCATCAGGATCAATGTGATTTCATCAGGGTCAACAGGCCAGACACAGTATCCGAAGGGTGTTGAACATTATACACAACTGGCTGGAAAGGAGGAAGGGGCCTCTTGGCTCTTGACACCGATAAGGCATTTGATAGGGGAAGTGGGAGTTCATGTTCTCCATCCTGCATCATTTTGGTGTTGATCAGGAAATGTGCTCATGGGACCAGACTCTACTCATCCCCTAAAGCACAGATACTAACAAATGACAACCTCTCAACTCCCTTTGAACTGACAAGAGGACCCAGATAAGGCTGCATGTTATCTCCTCTTCTATATGTCTTAACTATGGAGGTACTGGCATCTGCCATTCACCAGCATCTTAAAATAGTTGGAATGGAGGGAGGGGAAGAAATCAGGTCATCTTGATCTTTGCAGACAATGTTCTTTGTTCCTCACAGACCCAGGCATGGCAATGCCATAACTGAGTTGTTTAAAGAATATGGCCCATTTCAGGGCACTTGATAAATTGGGCAAAATGTGAATGGCTCCCACTGGGCAGGGTGCCTCCTGGAAATCCTGGGTTCCACAGTGTACCCGGTGTCTTCCCTGAAATATCTGGGAATATAACTGCCTAGGAAGCTTTCAGACCTTCTTGGGTTAGCTACCCCCTTACAAAAGATACAGGAGGAATGTGAGAGGTGGAGGAGCCTGCCCCTGACCTTGATAGGTAGGGTGAGCGTGAGTTAAATATATGTCCTACCCCAATGTCTATATTTATTCCAGACCCTACCTGTGTGAATACCAAAATACTGGTTTAGGAGGTTGAGAGGGACAGTCACCACCCTGCTTTGAGGGGTAAGAGACCCAGAATAAAGCAGGAGACATTGTGAAAACCACTGCACGTGTGGGCGTCTTGGACCTCCAGACCTGCACTTCTATTTCCTAATGGCCCAAATCTCCTCACTGGTGGATTTTCTCCTAGGAGTGACTGAGGAGAAAACATGGGCAGTTCTGGAGCTGGGCCCTATGGCATCCTTGGGATGGTACCCCTTCTGCAGCTGCAGTAGGACAGAAGGTGATAAAGCACATTGCCAACCCCTTTACATAAGTACTAATAAAAGCAATGCTTGTGCTCATGCTCAATTGGCTGGTAGGACCTTGATCTCCTGGAAGCCTCTATATTGTGAGGTAGCCTGGGAAGAAGGCAGGAGCCCCGGGATGGCTAATATACTCATTGAATGGCACAGGGCAGGTTTGTATGGGGTCTTACAGTTTTTGATCAGAACAAGAGCCTGCCCTTCCAGAAACTAGCTTGGAGGTATGTTGTTGCCTTCTGACTTTTTGCATTCATGCGAATCAGCCATCAGTTGACTAAGGGGGACGGGTTATCAGGACCAACTAGGCAGGTCTCCTTAGAGGAGGTGCTATGGAAATCCCTTTCACCAGGAGGAGGGAACCACTCACTGGTAGCTATACAGCTCTCCTGGGCAGTATCCTGAGACCTTGGATGCCTTAAAGGAAGGCTGATGCTGATTGGGGGATAGATGTCTCACAGGGGTGACTGGAAGTTAGTGCTATGCTGTGGTATGCAATGCTTGGTCAATAATAGGTTATGAGCAATCCATTATACTACATTGCACAACGTAAATTTTACCCCAGCCCTGGTGATAGGATTGACTCTACCATATCAGACCTTTGCACAAATTGCAAGACCCAGACAGGGTACTTTATGCATATGGTGTGATCCTGCCCTAGAATGGTGGCTACTGGAAGGCTATCATAGATATATTACAAAGAATCTTAGAGTTTGAACAAGAGATAGGACTTGAAGAAGTTGTGCTGGCTTCCAGTTTCAGCTGGGAGGGTCAGGGTCAGGATCATCTCTCGTGGCACTTGGCAATGGCAGTAGGAAAGCAAGTTCTGGTAAGCCACTGGGTGGGGACTCTCCCAACTGTTGCAGAATGGGTGGGAAGCTTTACAATGCATGAGGCTGGAACATACCCAGTATAATGCTAACAATAATGAAGAGTTATTCCAGAAAATATGGGGCCCACTGGAGGTTGCACTAGGTGAAGCCTAGTTTCCCAGCAATTGACAGCCTGCTGGTCTTGGGAGATGCTGGGGATAGCTGGGGTAAAGGCTGTACTAGACTTACCAAGCCCAAACAAAGCCCATTTAAAGGTCTATTTAAGTAATCATGAACACCACGGATCCTCAGAGTCGCTTTGGATAACCCCTTAGTCTATAGTTCAGTATAAATTGTAAGTGTATAATAGATCTTGCAAGCCAATGTAACAATGCTATGTTGTCTAATCTGTACAAGCTGACCTCTAGATGCAGGATTGTATGTGGAAAGAATGAAGACAATGTACTATAATGCAACATTCTTAATTAGATTATATACTGTAAATGATATGTGGAAGTGGGCGTGTACCTACTGTGTATATATAAAGTTAAAAAATTCAGAAACTCTTCCAAAGTGTTTCCAAAGAATGAGCAGTGAGAGGTGGTTGCTACAATGAGCACAGCTGATGAAACATTGTATTTCACATCAGTGGACGACTAGAATAGAGAAGGGTTATGGTGCTACAACTATTGGAGGCAAGTAAACACCATATGCCAATGGTCTTCCAAAGAAGTATCTTAAGTAATTCTGTCTGAGACAGATCCAGAAACAAATTATTTGATACCTTTTAATGGACCAATATAGATAATAACAAGAACAAAGTGCTCTAGCTTTCAGACCAACCAGTCCTTCTTCAGAAGCAGAGAACTTTGTTCCTTGTTGTTATATGTTGCATCTATGTTGGTCCATTAAAAGGTATCAAATCATCTGCTTCTGGATCTGTTCTGCAAGGACCAATATGGCAAATACTATGTCTGAGACAGGAAAGGCTGTTAATTAATTAGTGAAATCTAATGTATAACAATATCACACTTGAGCAATATATTGCCAAAATCAGGTTTCTTAGGGTCTAAGAGTGATGAAATTGCTATCAGGAGGGTTTGAGAACTTTGAATCAAGTGACTAATGGCAGCTGGCAGCCAAGGACTGTCCAATGGTGTGTGTTAATGTAATCATAAAAATGATACACACAAATATAAGGCATTACAAAAGAGATAACTAAATTGAAACAAAAGCTAAACCACCACAAGGTAGATCCCAGGTTTGTGAAATTATACAAAACTTAAAGTGGAAGATAATAAAATAATGAGGTATCATTAACAGAGAGAAAGCACGATAAGTTATTGAGAGATCGCAATGATTATTAAAATGGTGACTTTTTCAGCTGGCCAGCTAATATACTTAATTGCTCAGCTAGTTGTGGAGATCATGTTCCTGCAGGTAGGGAAATCAAATATTGCCAAAAGTAACAATAAGAAAGTTACAGTGGTGGAAAGTGAGACAGACACCAGCAAACAGAAAGAGTCAGTGGAACCCAGTATGGAGCAAGTTTATTTTTAGACAAAGAGAACCAAGTAGCCAAGAGCAAGCAAATAACAACAGCAAAAGAAGTAAAAGAAGGACAATCAGTTGGAAAGGAGCAAAGAGAGAGAAGAATAAGCCAGCTGAGGAGGTCAGAAAGGAATAGGTGACAGAAAATACAACTGTAAATATCTCTCCAGTGACCCTTACTAATCTGCAGGTTTCAATACTCAATAAAGGTTTGTCATGTGCCCCAACACCAGGAGGGAAACCACTCACTGGTAGCTATACAGCTCTCCTGGGCAGTATCCAGAAGTCAATGATTTTCATGTGAACATAGATCAATTTTAATTTTCAGAAAGGTCCGACTCAAATGCTTCTTTTCCATGAAGGCAAACAGTGCTACAGACAGTATGGGTTTTATTAATTATGATTTGAGTCATCTTAACAGAAGGAGTATGAACATTCTAACAGAATTGCTAAATCAGAATGAATTTGGATCTGTGGGAGATGTCACATCCACACAAGAGACAGAGAAAGAGTGGGATGCTGGAGTGAATCCACCAGCAGAGTCTGAGAGCTAATGGGAACAGAGATGTCAGAAGTTTCACCTAAGTCCACCTTCTGCCATATGGTACCTGGCAATGAAGGAAAGGGAAGGGAAGGGATTGAGACCCAATGACTGTCTAATTTGTGGATGCATTCAGCAGGATCCATATGCCTTGCTTAGAAAATTAGCTCACTATTAAGTCAGTAACCATGACTCATCCAACCAAGCAAGACTTTTCCATCAGTCATATTCTGAAGAAGGGAGACTGAACTTTCATCATAGAACCTTGTATTGATGAACTTTGTTTTGAATCCATCACCAAATATATATATAGAAATTGCCTATATCGAAGCAGTAACTATATTCTTAAATTCTAAAACTATGTGCATTCGCTACATCTGGACAGTGACCATGGTTTGAAAAGAATACTCAAGTTTTGTATGTACTTATTTATGAAGAGAAGTCAGACTGTGCTTAAAGGTTTTTAATATGTTGCAAATTTTCAATTTTCTGCCCTTGGTGTGCTCATGTATATTTATGTATTTAATGCAATATCACCTAGTTCGTTCATTAAATTTTCTAGTTGTCAGTTAGGTTTACTGTTACTATGGTGATTTTTCTGAAATAGCTATGCAACTTTAAGGATGATTCTGAGGTTTTGGCAAGCATGGCAATTCATGCACTATAAACAGTGGTGGAAGGTAGAGATTGTAAGCCACACCCCTAAAGAAGGACAAGATGTCTGGAGCACCTAGGTTAGTTTGGATGACAGAGGCAGATACCTGGTAATACAGCATTGTGATTTTTGCATACCTGACTGGAACACATTTTTAAAAACTGTCCAGCTCTTTGTTTGCACAAGTAATAACCAGCATAGTTTTTGCACAGTTAGTATTAGCACAAGACTCTTCAAGTATGTAGCATAGCTATTATTTTCATGGAGTCTATACACAGTGATAATTCAAACCTGTATGTGATTAAATAAATTTATTTTTGGTTTTGCAATCATAAAACAGTAGTTGCAAACAAATCATGTGTTCCTAACTTTGTGGAATTGAAACTGGACAATGCTGTGATATACTTATCAATTTTAAGAACATATTGTACTGGGAACACTTTTTCCAAGGAATTGCACAAATACAGTAGCACTGATGTGCTACCTTCATGTATTTGATCTTTGTCTGTAAAGTACATGCACAGCAGGGCCTGTGCTTACTCTGCTAAAAGTATGTGCATGTTTTACAATGGGCATGAGTACCTGTGCCTAATGAAGTCCTGGCCCTAATGAGTCCTGTGCTTCTGCAGGCAGAACTGCTGCGATTTGGGTATTGTGAATTTGTATGTTTGGCTGAAGAAGTACAGGACCAAAAAGAGTTGTGCTTCCACAGCCAGAAGTGTATATGTCTTACACCTGCAGCTGCAGAAATACAGGCTTCTCAGAAAACTGCTTCTCTGCATTCTAAAGTGTGAGTGTGTCATACAGTGTGCATGAGTAGCTGTGGCTAGAGGGACAGAAGAATTGCTGTAATTTGAATAGTGTGGATTTGTATCTGTAGTTGCATGGACCTCTGCTTAGTGTTGTGATCCGAGTGTCATGGATGTCTATCTGCAGCCAGAAGTGAGTGTGAATATATTGTAGTATGTATGCTGCAGATATAAATTCATGATGGCAGCACATCAGTGCTTCTGCATTTGTGTCATCTGGAAGCAGCTGCTTGTCTCACCTGATGATGGCTGCCTGTGGTTGCCTGTATGGTCTTGTCCTTTTGCTGCTGGGAGTAGTTAAGGTTGGAAACTCTATCACCACATTTCCCTACTTTGGTGGGGTTAAGTTTAACCCTAACTAGTGCATTAAAACACTTATTTGCAATTAATTTCCTTTGTGTGTGAACAAGAATATGAGTCTGCTATCTGAAAAATAGGAAACTCATTGCAAAGCACTGTGTGAAGTGTATAGCAAGGTGAGAGCTCTGGTAAATTCAGAAGGCAGCATAGAAAAGATTCTGTCCTGAGGTAAAACTTCACCAACTGAAAAAAATTGCAAGGAATAAGAGGAGCCATTGGACTCCTGTAAGAGATGTTTAAAGTGTAAAACTGTTTTAAGGGACCCTAAGGTTTTGACTTATGTCTACAGTCAGAATTCATCCTGTCTTGCAGTGTTGACAAGGATATTGATTTTGGGGCCTTGGTTCCAATGTGAGTAACTGTAGATATGTAAGTAAACATGACAACAATCCATCATGTAGCAGAGTGATTTATTTTTGACAAGACTTAAGTCACACCAAGGAAAGTTCGTACAGGAATGAATGGAATGGAATGGAAAGGAACTGTAAATAGCTAGTTAGAGAGTTTATGTATTTGACTGAAACTGGTGAGCAGTTTCCACCTAACCTAAACATAGAGGGTACTATGGAGCTATGCACACTCAACTGCTGCCTGATGCCAAGAGATAGTTATCATGCAACATGAAGATTTTGGAAACTGTTGAGCAGCACATTGATTTGAAAATTGTCATACAGCATGTAGATTGGAAAATCATACTGTAGCATAAATATTTTGAAAATCATGTAAATGTTCCAAATAGCTTCAGTTTTTTTGTTGCAATGTACTGTCTCATTTCCACCTCTATCATGCATTATATTGTAAAGCTTCTGCTCATGAATAGTATTACAAATCTGTATCTCTAATGCCATTATTTCATTACTATATTTGTACTCCATTGTGATAATAACTGTACTCTCCTGGGTCATGACTGAAAACAGGCATATTATTGTCTACTACACTTAACCGTTAATCATAAAAAATACATACATACGTGCATGCATACATACATACATACATACAGTAAATGTTCACTGCAATCTGTGAGAGATTCCTGTAACAAACATATTTTAAATGAATATCTACATATGTTGATTTTGTGATTGATATTCTTGCTTCCTATTAGTTTCGACTGGCAAGGGGGTACAGGGCATACCTACAGCTAACACTTGGCAGTTGGGTGGGCTAAAGCACAAAGCCTGTGTTGCACAAGTGGCATGCACTTGTAGCACATGCATGAATGGCATAAGTAACATAGAAACATAGAAACATAGAAGTTGATGGCAGATATGACTGCAAGGCCCATCCAGTCTGCCCATTTGTTTTTCTACCTTATAAATGTGCCATCGGCCTTTGCTCTGTCAGCGGCCATATCATTCATAGTCATTTGCATTGCTCCTTATGCCTATCCCATGCCTGTTTGAAGCCCTGCACTGTATTCATAGCCACCACTTCTTGTGGTAAGCCATTCCATGCATCCACCACCCTTTCTGTGAAAAAATTTCACATTCCCCTTAATCGCCCCTCTAATCTCATGCTGTGTCCTCTTGTCCTGCTATTTTTTTATATTTAAACATGTTAGACTCTTTTCACCTTAATGCCCTTAAGGTGCTTGAATGCCTCGATCATATCACCTCTCTCCTCCTTTGCTCAAGGGTATACATATTGAGCTCTGTTAATCTGTCCTCATATGTCTTCTGATGCAGTCCCTGCACCATTTTGTTGCCCTTCTCTGGACTGCCTCAATTTGGTTAATGTCCTTGTGAAGGTGTGGCCTCCAATACTGCACGCAGTACTCCAGATGGGGCCTCAACTAGTGTCTTGTAAAGAGGGATTATTACCTCCTCTTACGACTTGTGATACCCCACTAATACACCCTAACACCCCCTAGCCTTACCTACTGCTTTAGAGGTCTGCTTGATGATTTCAGGTCATCAGTGATGATGATACCCAAGTCTCTTTCTTCATTTGTGACTACTAGCAACTCCTCCCAGCCTATAGGTGGCTTCAGGGTTTTCTTCCCTATGTGCATGATTTTGCACTTCTTTGCATTAAATCCAGTTGCCACTCTTCTGACCATTTTGTCAGTTTATCCAGATCTCTTCTCATTCTGCCCACCCCATCTGGATCATCTACTCCGTTGCAGATCTTGGTGTCATCTGCAAACAGACAAGCTTTACCTCTAGTCCATCTGCAAGGTCACTAATGAAGATGTTGAAGAGGACTGGCCCCAGGACTGATCCCTGAGGCACCCCACTTGTGACTTGCATCTCTTCTGACTGTATACCATTTACCGCCACTCTCTGTTTTCTGCCTGTCAACCAGTTTGCCACCCAGTTGACCAACTTCTGACCCACCCTGAGCCTACCCAGCTTATTTATCAATCTTCTATGTGAACAGTGTCAAAAGCTTTGCTGAAGTCAAGGTAGGCGACATCAACTGCTCCCCTGGTCCACCACTCTGGTTACCCAGTCAAAGAAAACTATGAGATTAGTTTGACAGGACCTTCCTTTGTAAACCCATGCTGTCTTGGATCCTGTGCCCTATGGATTCCAGGTGTTGCACTATTCTTTCCTTAAGGAGTGCCTCCATAATCTTGCCCACTACTGAGGTAAGACTGACTGGTCTGTAGTTTCCGCCCTCCCTGCTACCACTCTTGTGGAGCGGGATCACATGAGCCCTTCTCCAGTCTTCTGGGACCTCTCCTGTGCTCAGAGACTCACTAAACAGTTCTGCTAATGGCTCTGCTAGTTCCACCTTTTGCTCCTTAAGTACCCTGGGATGTATGCCATCAGGTCCCATTGCCTTATCCACCCTGAGCTTAGCAAGCTCTTGTAGGACCCTTTCTTTGTGAAGGGAGTAGTGCTCACCTCCCTCCCCTGTGTCCATGATGCTGAGCTGTGGCCCTGCCCTACCTTCTGTTCAGTAAATACTGAGCAAAAGTATATATTTAGGATAGATGCTTTACAGGGTCCTCCTCCTCACATGCTCCCTTTGCTCCATTAAGCTTAGCAATACTCTCTCTGGACTTTCTCCTTTCACTAATGTATCTATAGAAAGTCTTGTCACCTTCTTTTACTGTTCGTGCTAGTGTTTCCTCAGTTTGGGACTTTGCCTGCCTTACTGCCTTCCCTGCTTCCTTAGGGCAGTTTGGTATGCCTCTATCTTCATCCCGCTGTGTTCCTTTATATTTCCTGAAGGCCAGCCTTTGGCTCTGACCTTTTCTGCTACTGTATTTGAGAACCAAAGTGGTTTCCTTCTTCTTTTCACTTCCTTTTCTGTCTAACACAATGGGATGTTGCTTCAAGTATTGCATCCTTAATGCTTGCCCACTTTGCCTGTACCCCTCATCTGTGTTTCTTTTTGCCAGGGCTAGCTTAACTCTGTTGGCCATCTTATCAAAGTCAGCTCCTCTGAAGTCCCATATTTTGCCTTGGAATGGGATGATTTAGATGTAGTAGCCAAATTGAACCATACCATGTGATGGTCACTGGCCCCAGGTGACCTTCTACCTGGAGATCTGTGATCCCTTCCTTGTTAGTCAGTACTAGATCTAGGATGGCCCTGTCTCTTGTGGGTTGCTGTACCAATTGTTTGAGGTCCTCCCTGCAGGGAATCCACTATGTGTCTAGTTCTGGCAGATGTTCCTGCTGGTATTGACCAATCTGTATCCGGCATGTTGAAGTCTCCATTTTCAGAACCTCCCTTTAGCTGTCATGTTTTGTATATCTTCTAACAGTAATGTGTCTATGTCCTCCCCTGGTCTGGGGGCTGTAGACAACCCCAGTTCTTATGGCTGTCCCATTTCCTGTTTCCAGGGTGACCCACAGTTCTTCTAAGTGCCACTCTAAATAAATAAAGAATACTTTAACTTGTTTTATAGTAAAAGGATGATTAATAAAATAGTTTTTGGTTACTAAATGAGTACATATAAAGAAAACCAAAGATATGTACTACAGGTTATGACCCATCCGGATATTCCTCACACTCATTTAAGATAGGGGCTGCCTCAGAGGTGGCATCCTTAGGTGGTTCTCTGGAGGAGATAAAAAGTGGGGAGATGGAGCACAGACTAATACAAAACTTATGTAAGACATTTGCATAACTGAATTACTAATGCTGTTTCTTTCATTTCTATTTTCCAGGACCAGATATGAGTCAGATGATGGGGGAGAAGGGAGTGGGGAAGAAAGACAGGGAGGCAAGGTCACAAGAGGGACAAAACTGATGGAAAACATCCTTTGATTTACCCATAGGTCACAGTAGGAGATAGAAGTTTGGATTTGTGATCACTTTATATCTATTGGGCAAATCACAGAGCACCCTTGAATGTCAGGGGAAAGCAATTACATCAAGATTAGCACCAAGTGATGTTGCTTTGTGAGGGAAGTCATGGATGCACTTGGCACAGCTGCTCCCAACTGTGTAGGACATGAGGTCAATGTCCCTGAAGCAGGACCTGTTAATCATGCACTACTGGTGGCAATGACCAGGGACCAGGCCATGGCTGGACATTTATTACCAGATTAAGCAAGACAAATAATTAAGGGATGGTGGTCACAGATCACCATTGTATGGTCAGAGATGGTGCCCAGAAAGGTAGGAAGGCAGGCTCACAATCACAGGGCTATAGAAAAGCCAGGAGGCATATGAATCAGAGGGTAGGGCTCTGTTCACTGCAGCAGGGGAGGATCATAGAGCATGGGATGAATGAGAAAGCAGGGATTTTACAGATTTGATGGGTACACCTGTCAGGTGTTGGGGTGACATGGTTAATGATGAGATAAAGGCTACCACTGAGGGCTGATGGTAAGAGGTACTGGGAATTAAAAAGAGAGGGAAGGAAAAAGTGTGAAAATGGGAGGAAGCCCACCTTCCTTCACAAGCTGATGGCAGGCTAATGGAAGAAAACAGATTGGGAGAAGGATAGGGACTCTGGGTGTACACCCAGAGGGTCACAGAACTGTGCAGAGCAGAATAGGGATATGGGTGTACACTTGTACTCCCAGCGGAAAAAGAGACAGGAAGAGGAGTAAGGAAGATTATGACTCTGAATGTACATCTGGGGAGAACATGAAGGTTTTGAATATGGATACAGTGAAATGTGATATGATATATGATATGATATGATATGATATGATATGATATGATATAATATGATATGATATGATATGAAACAATGGATGATGAGTAAAGATGATGTAATAATGATGTAATAAACTTGAAACATGGATGTCCCCAAATGCACATGGGGGAATGAATAGTGATCAACATGGATTAATGTTGGATGGATTGTGAAAAGCAATGTAACCAGTTTAAATGTTGTGATGCAATTTGAAAGAAAGAAAAGGACATGGGAATGAAGAATTTGGTGAACATGATAGAATGGTGTAAAGTCTTAATAAATTTATTACCAACTGAGCATCCACAGTATTTGCTGGTCAGTGTGCTTAATTTGGGATGGGGTCCAGGAACAAGGAGGTTTGCCTGGATTTTTTCCTGGCAGACATATTTGTTGCAAGCCCCAGACCAGAGGAGGCTGGTTCAAGAAGTGGGAGAGCAGAAGGGAGGTAGGGGCTGGCAAGGAAGAAAGAGGAATGGGTAGGCCTGATGACTTCATGAGGTGGAGGGCAGATGACATCACCGGTTAGGTGGGTGAGGGCTGCAGGAAAATATATCAGGTGATTGGGGAGAAAGGGAGAGAGAGAGAGGAGTGGCACTAGGGAACAAAAGGGCTGCAGACTCAGCTTGCCCTCTTTTCCTGATAGCTGGTTAATTTCCCACCTGCCCACTCAGTTTTGTGGGAAGAAATTGGAGGGTGATGTGGAGAGATGTTGGGTAAGAAAATAGATTGGGGAGAAGAGGGGTGGATAGGGACTCTGGGTGTACTCCAAGAGGGTCATAGAACAGCACAAAGACAGAGGAGGGTTATGGGTGTACCCACACACCTCAGTGGAAAACAAGACAAGGAAGAAAAGTAAGGAAGATGATGACCCTGGATGTACATCTGGGGACAACACAAAGGTTTTGGAATATGGATACAGTGAAATGCGGTATGATATGATTTGATATGATATGATACGATATGGAACAATGGGTGATGAGTAAAGATGATGTAATAATGATGTAATAAACTTGAAACATGGATGTTCCTAGATGTACATTTGTACATGTACATACAAGTGGATATTGATAAGTGTGGATTAAATTTGGACAGATTGGGAAAAGCAATGTAATTGGCTTAAATGATGTGATACAATTTGGGAGAAAGAAAAGGATGTGACAGATGAATTTGGTGAACTTGACATAATGGTAAAAATCATTAATAAATTTAATGCCAACTGAGCACCCACAACATTTGCTGGTCACTGTGTGTTTAATTTGGGATGGGGTTTGGGAACAAAGTATTTTATATTAAAGTGTGTAAGATGTGAGATAAAATATGGTTAGTTTTAGGATTTTTTCCTTGGGTTAGGTGGGCAGAGTTCAAATTATAAATCTGATACTACATCACCAACTGTTGTGATTAACATTTATCAGTTGATAGAATGTGATACCATTTCTAATGATATATTGTTAAATTAAAGGTCTTTTCTATGGATGAGATAAGGACCTATCAGAATAGTTTCACTTATTTTAAGGATAAATGGATGGTTATAAAATAGTTATTGAGCAACTACATGAGTACATATAAAGAAAAACAAAGATATAGACTACAGGTTATAAAAAGAAAAATTCTATTAAGAAAATTACTGGTAAAATTCATGATGGAGGGCTTATTGTTGCTACCAGAGAATATAGTTAAATTGCTCCAAAAGAACTTCTATTGGTTTTGATAATTTTGTCACTTATTTTAAAAATATGATTACAAATTATGAGAAAATAGTTCTTGGAGATATTAATATTGATTGTTTGAGTAAGACAAACAATACCAGGATATAATTAATGCCCTTAATCTTACAGAAATGATGATCAGCCCACTTGAATTAATTATTAAAGTGGAAATGATTCTTTAATAGATTGACTATTTTCTTCTAAACCATACATAGTAGTTATTGTCTCTGTTTTATCTGTTTAGATTTTGATTGGTCCTATATGGATGTAATACCATCTGTTCATATTTTTCTTGATTTTTTCTTTTACTTGATTTTTAATTAATGAATGCACTAAAATATGAGACCAATTTGCACCATTTAGGAAAGTTAACTCTAGGAGAAACCAGCTAAAATTGCTAGCTTCAGAACTTAGGCAATTATGAGACTCAAGGCTCAGAGATGGAAATTATTCTGGCAAACTGACACTCCTATACACCTACCTGAATTTAGACAGTTAAGGAACAAGTACAAAAGCAAATCTTACTGGACAAATCCAGGTATTGTTATGACAAGCAAAATATGGCTATTAAAAAGTCCTGAATTTTGGAGATAGGGTAAATGAACTTTTGGCTCTGAAGCTAAACAGTTGATCAAATCTCTAGTCATCGATGGTTCTTCGATTCTGACCCTGTAAAGATAGTTGATCATTTTATTCTATATTTTACAAAAGTAATTGAAAAGATAGCTGCTACCTTAACAAATGTCTAATCTATAACAGCAAACAAGAGGAAAGTATATTAACAATTGACAGTTATTTTATGTTAAAAATATCAGTTCATACGTTCAAATATTTAAAACATTTAAAATTCAAGACCCAGGTGGGTCCTAATGGAATTGCCATGAAGTTACTTAGAATAATGTTAGAGGAACTGCTGGTTCCAATAAAGAAAATATTTAACTTTTCATTATGTTACCAGGAAGTTGCAACATTACAGAAACTTTCACATCTTACTCCTGTCCATAAATGTAGTTCAGTACAGGATGTTACTAACTATTGGCCCATTTCTATCCATTCCCCACTATCTGAGGCCTTAGAAGAATAATGTATTGTCACACTTTGAGTATTTAAATGAACACAATTTGCATATTAAAGAACAACATGGTTTTCAAAATTGCATAGCTCTTTACAGTAGTCATTGAATTTACAAATAAAATTCATGAGGTCTTGGATAGTGGAGACAGGTTAGGAGCAATTGTACATTGATTTGTCAAAAGTTTTCACTTAGTAAATCATAATTTGTTATTAAGAAAACTGAGGTACTTAGGATTTTCAGAGTCAGTTGTGCATTTGTTTGACACCTACTTGGGCAATAAATGCCAAAAAGGTAAAGTACAAGGTCGTTTTCAAGCTGTTTTTCTAGTAAATGTGGCTGTCCCAAAGGGAAGAAAGAAAATAGGATCTGAAACCTGAATTTGCAGATTTAATTGAGTTTGGCTCAGGTTGTGTGCTTTTGTGTTGTTTTTTTTACCTCCCAAACCTAAGTAGTTTTTAACATACTTATGACAAACAGTTCTGTTTCAGAGCATGCACAGTTTAAACAAAAATCAGCATTCTAATAACTGAATTTGTACACCACATAAACTCTTGAGACTGCATTCCTGTGGTAGGAAGCAGGGCTGTTTCCATGTGTGCATTTGAGGTTATGCTGTGGTCATTCAGCAGAGATGTGGATTCATGTCAGTGCATAGACCCATCCCCACTGAATGTACTGTGTGTGTGTGTGTGTGTGTGTGTGTGTGTGTGTGTGTGTGTGTGTGTTTACTGTCTGTCATTACTACAGAAGACAGCAGCCTGCTTTATTTCAGCTGTATACCAGGTTGCCCAATCCCAGTGCTAGTTCAGTAGTTGTACATTCAAATTTGTCAACACCTGGGTGCTTCACCTGTGTGTTTACCCCAGTGACTCTAAGTATCTTACTGACACTGGGGTGAGCAATACCTAATGGTGGAGGTACAGTAGCTGGAATTAAGAACATTCTCCCACAATTCCTTTTCATTTAAAACATCCTCAAATGAAAATAAAGGTCCTTCACTGTCTACCACTGTCCCCACCCTGACTCTCCTACTCAGCACTAACCTTCCCACACCCCTTACTCCTATACTGTACTTACCTAGCAGAAGACCAATGTTGTTATCCTCTGGTCCTGAGACATGACCGAAATATGGAAATCAGGTAAGTGCCATGTAATGTACTTCAATGTGTTTTGAACTTTACTTATAGCTTTGGTAATGTTTTGATATTTTAGCCCAAATTTCCAACATGTTTTTTGGTACCCCACCTCATGAACAAGGTAGGTGAAAATGTTCAAATCCATCCTGAAATATGATTGTGCAGCCACTCTTAAAAGGGTAGGATTTGAAAATGTTTACCTATTGGTTCCTGAGGTGGGGTCATTAAAAGACTATTTTAAATATTTGGGATACAAACATTTAAAAAAAAAGTTACCAGTATGTTCACATTTTCAATGCTTGCTTATAACATTGGTGACTCTGCACACACCATTTTTCCTTCATAGATGCATTGATTTGAGTTAAAATGCTATAGTGGATTTGGGAAATACTGTAATATCTTTAACTTTGACTGCAAGACGCTTCTCTGGTGACTGCAGATATAAACGGAGCTTAGCTCAGTATACCTTGCCATACCTTCCTGAAATCACATACCTAATGATTTAGTATGGGATATAAGACTTCTAAAATACTATACCTTGTCCTACTTGTAAGATGTAGTTTTATTACATTTTAACCCTCTTTAAATTTTTATTTACTGACTGTTATGTATAAGTTATTTTTGTGGCTGCAATGTCCCTAAATATTGTTCTCTCAAAGTGCTGATTTTTTGAGGAAGTATTCCTTTTCATAGCTGAGACATCTGATATATTTGACAGAAAATTTAAGGAATATTATAAATAAATATAAACATTACAAGGAACATGAACAGTAACAACTGATACTAAAGTAAAACTCAGTATTTTGGGAAAATTAGTACTGGTACGGTATTGTTATAATCATATTTTAATTAATTTATAGAAGTTTTAAAGTATATTTAAGTGCTTATATTCTGGTACATAGAATTCAACTGTTTCCCTTTTATATGTTTTCACCCCACAAATATGTTTGCTACAGTAGGAATCAAAGTGGACACAGTCCTAGGTCATAGAAAATATCACATCTCCTCATTTCAACCATGGCTAAGAAATTAATCCTGGAACATTGATGGATGAGCTGGTCCCCTCATACATAGAGGGACACAAAGCAAAACTAGAGACCTTATGCATGACAAAGTGATATACCACATGCGCCATACACTTGAGGACTACTGGGACCGATGGGGCCACTGGATGCACTACTGTTACTTGCCTAACTGGATCAGAACAGATCAGCTGCTCCCCACCTGGCACAAGGCATAGAGCGCACATCCTGTCCCAGTCTGCATCCAGGCCCATTCTAGTGTATGTACCTAAAGTTTTCCTCAGCACATATCTCAACCTTTCCCCTAAATATTGATGGGAGAGAGGCAAATGTGCACCACAAAATGTACTGAATGCTTGTCCAATGCTTGCTTATTATCTTGTTATATTATGGTATACTATGTTATGTGTTTATCTCTTTTATGTTTCACTGTTGCAGTAGTGCATTTGTCTTATTATTTATATCAATAAAGTCTACTATTAAAAAAATAGGGACATGAAACAGAACATATGTTCTGCTCCGGACCTTTTCTATTTCAGGTTGATTTTGTGGGTGCTGCTGGGAGGAGGTGAGGAGGAGGTGGTGGTGACCAGAGGGAATTGGGTGGGGATTGGTGTGCTTAACAAAGACAGTGGGACTCAAGTGTGGGAGGCATGTGGTGTGCATTTGGTGAATGGGTCAGGAATGGGCTTACTTTTGGAGCAAACTGTATCCAGCAGCTGCAATTCACCAGGGGCAGGGGAAGGACGGGAGGATGCCAGCTGTGAAGTGAAAGGGTTATCATGGTTTGTATTGTTTTGGGTGGGAAGGTAGTGGTTTTACAGCACAGTGGGGGAAGAGATTTTAGAAGTTTTAATTAAAAGAATCTGCCAGTGAAGCTAGTGCATCTGCCATGCAGTTTACAAATTTTACAAATTGTGAATTTTGCTGATACCAACTGTGACAGTGGATCAAAATTTCACATCTCTGCTCACAACTGCTAACTTTTTACCAAAAAGAAGGCACTGTTTTGACAAAGGTATTTTGATCCTTGTTCTAAGAAATCTTCTAAATTAGTCCTCCATTTTCAGTTCACATCCTCCCAGCCAAATTCCAGCCTGTTTCCATGTCTCTGACAACAGAATCACAAAGCTGCACACACTCCATTCGGCCACAAGATAAACTACCTTCAGCCTAGATGTTCAGAATTTTTATTTTAAATAAAAACTGATAGCTATAGTAAATGCTATTACTTAACATTTCTGTTACCTTCTCATACTGTTCTATGAACACTCCTGACTCCACAGATACTCTCTCTCCTAGCATGACTCAACCAAGGCTCTCTCCTAGTGTTCCATCACTGCTCAAACAAACCTCACGCTATCTCATTAACTGCAGTAAAGGTAAACTTTATTTTTCCATGACTCTACTGATGCTGTATCTCTCTCTCTCTCTCTCCTCTCTCTCTTCTCATTCTCTCCCCTCTCTTCTGGCTCTTAACACCAATCTCTTGTTTCCTCCTCACTAACTTCTACATCTACAGAAAACATTGCATATATGAAAAGAGTAAGCATGGCAAACAGTGAAAGCTGCTGAAATTTTAAAAAATATGACAGATTCAAAAACTCAATTAAATGGAAAGAAATAAAACAGTATTGTCAAAACTGGTGGTACATAGTAATGTAATTACACATATAGTACATGAATTCGTATTCGGATTCAGTCAAACTCCCCTGATGCTACGACCACCGATGAATCCCCAGGACGCCACCTGTAATCTACATGCATTGGGGTGAACTGTCGGAGACTCGCTTTGGGGCTGAATAAAGACTTGCTGTAGGGAATCAGACGTTGACCTTTGCTCCTGTCAGCTGCCTGCATCAGTGGAACAAGCCAAATTTAAAACTCACTGCCATTGCCCAGGACTTGCTGAGGGCTGAACTAAGACTTGCTGTGGGCTCACTGAATTCAGTCCCACATACCCACCCATTCTCTCCTCCCTTAAATAGACCTAAGCCCCTCCTCTGATTTGGTGTGGCCTCAATTCTGCAGCATCCTCTGCTGTGGTTTTGCTGCCTGACCTACCAGTGCCAGAACTGTTGCTTACTAGTTGTACTGTTTGCATGCTTCACTTACTTTAGCCCTATACAAGTAACTATGAAGGGCCTGGGACTCTTGGCAGCATTTTCCTATAAAGCCCTGACCCTGGGAGCTGACCAGCTCAACTCCTGGGGTGACTGTCCCCAGAAACATAGCAGGAAAGCTGGACTGTCCCCCTCAGCCTCAAACCTCTGATGGAGGGGACCAATGTGCTACTCCTGTTCAAGCATGGAGTTACCTGCAACATAAACTGTTACAACCTCTTCTTACTATCTCCACCAGAGAAGCAGGTGAAGGTACTCCTCCCTTCTTCTAGAATCTTAGGATACCTTCCCAGGCTTATGCTTGCTCTGGGGGAAGATGTTGAACTCAACCCTGGCCCCCACTCCTTTACCTAGCACTTAGCAACCACACTAATCCTCTCTGGGCAGAGGCTAAGGGCCCAGCTAGCCCACATGAACATCGGTAGCCTAAGGCATAAAACCCAGGAACTTGAAACTTGGACTGCACTGTATAAGCCTGACATACTTGTGGTTACTGAAAACTGGCTTAAGCAGCATATCCCTCATGAAATAGACCTGGTTGGCTACAATGCCTTCAGATGGGATCGGGTAGGTAAGAAAGGCAGTGGCATTCTTATTTACACTAAGACTAATCTCAATGCTGTGCAGCTAAGTTATCCTCCCTTGATGACTCAGCATGCGATACCATATTACCAGAGTGTTCCTTGGAGACACTGAGCCTCTTCACATTGAGTGTGCCTACCTTCTCCCCATCGGCTGCCTCTTTCTTAGAATCCTGACCCATGCCTTAGCGGAGCACCCACTTGGGGAATTGATTCTCCTTGGGACTTCAATCAGAACTGGCTTGTCCTGGGGACCTCAGCAACCAAGAACCCCATCCTTGGCTCCAGCCTGACTCAATTATCAACCTGCCAACTAGGCACAATGCCAAGTCTGGCAACCACTCTCTACTTGACTGGGCCCTGGTCTCCTGTCCAGATTGTATTATGTCAGCTGGAACCATGGCAGATTCACTTAGTGACCACTCGCCTATCTTCTGCACCTGGTCCAATAAGCTCCCAAATTAGCTGCCAGAGTGATAGTAGCCAGGAACTTCAGCAGATTTACAGCAACTGATTTCTACTGTGACCTTCATTCAGTAGACAGGGAGCCCATCCTCACTCTCCCTACCCTGGATGAAGCACTTGACTACTTCACTAATTTGATTCTGTCCGTGGCCAATGCCCACGCTCCATGGAAAAATGAAGAGTTCTACAAATGGCTCAACCTGGCTTCAAACGGAGTATGGCACTCAGGGATAGGGCATGGGGACTATATAAATCCTCAGGACTCAGTGCTGACTGGGAAAAATACAGGGCACTGAGGAACCACTGTAAGAAGCCGCCAAACAGGCTAAGTCCTCATACTTGCGTGACCTCTAGACTAGACACCTAAGGGATCCTAAGAAATTCTGGGGCCACATAAATCTGCTACTAAGGGTGCCCCCAATGCCCAGCATGGAGCTCTACTGGTTGGGAATATCTTGACCAATGACCCTCCACAATAGCAGAGGTGTTCAATGCCGCTTTTCTAACCTAGATGGCCTATGTCTCCCTGTCCTTCCTGGAGCTCCCCAGTACAACAGTCCCAATAGGGAGTCTGCTTGGCCCCAGTTTCACCTGAAACTTGTTAAATCCTCAGAGGTTCTCCCACTCCAGTTCAGAATTAACCTGGACTCCACCCAGGGACATGACCTGCTTGAACCAAGGCTGCTGAGGACTGCTGCCTTGGCCATTACCCTCCCTGTCACTGGGTTCATCAACAGGTCCCTCCTTGAGGAACAGTCCCAGCAAGTGGAAAGTTGTGACCATAGTCCCAGTGCACAAAAGGGCACCATGATAAAGTGGGAACTACAGGCCCATCTCCATTCTCTGTCCCCTAGGGAAGGTGCAGGAGAGGCTAGTCTATAACCAACTGTAAGACTACCTTGAGACACACTCTTCCTAGCAGACATCCAACATGGCTTTAGGAAAGGCCATGGCATGGACACAGCCCTTATCCGACTCACGTCCTGATGTCCTTGAGGCATGGACAATGGCTCCCCAATTGGAGCCCTGTTTATTGACCTGTCCAAAGCCTTTGATCGTGTCTCCCATCAACTTCTTCTCCAAACTCCACCTCTTTGGATTAGATGGGCTCACTCTCCTGGTTTAAGAGCTACTTGCTTAATCGAAGCAAAAAGCTGTCTGGAAAGGTGTCCATCTTGTATCTGACCTGGGGTCTCTGAGGTACCCTAAGGCTCAGTCTTGGGCCCCTGATTTTCTCCCTTTTTGTCAATGACATTGAAGGGGTTAGGGCATGCAGACTAATCCTCTATGCAGATGACACCATTGTCTACTGCAGTGACCCTTAACCTAGTGTTATCACTGCCAAGCTGCAAGCTAACCTCTCAGCACTTAAAGCCTGGTTCTCCACCCACCTCCTAGTCTTGAATGAGGAAAGACTGAAGCCATCCTGTTTGGAACCAGGCATCTGGGGACCATCAGATCTGACCTGTTAAACTCCAAACAGCCCAGGGAGGTGTCGAGATCCTTGGCAAGATCACTTACCTTGAAATCCTCCTTGACCAGGAGCTGTCCTACAAACCTCATATTGACACTTTAACTAAGACCATCCACCAGAGGATTGGACCTCTACCACCTGGGATGCTCACTCTCTGATGAGGCTCAGCGAGTTATCGCCAATTGCACCCTACTCTCTATCCTCCTCTATGGGGCCCTCCTCCAGTCACTTAGGGAAGGGAACTACGTAGTCTCTCTCTCTGTGCTCTACCATTGAATGGCACGCTTACAAACAATGACCCCCCAGGAGGCATCACTGTGAGGTCCTTGGACCTCCATTGGCCCACCTTATGGCACAAACTGGCCTACCTCATCTGCCTGACCTACAAATTCTCCACCGCAGGCCCTCCTCACCTGAGGGGCTCGCTCAACCCTAGGACACATGGCCATGATACAAGGTCCTCAGCTGGCTGTCCCCTGGCCATCCCATGGGTCACACACCAATTCTGGCAGGTGTTCCTTTAAATACTTTGCCCTGCACCTATGGAACACTCTCCCAGCTAACCTGGTCAACAAGCCATTCTCCAAGGCTTCAAGCTGGGCCTCAAAGTTTACCTCCTGGAACTCAGCCTCTATGGCTGCAATCATTAGCCCCACGATTTCCCTTCCTACATAGGTCTTACCCATGACTATGGTACTCCATGCTCATTTTATGATTGTATCTACTGTGTCTAATGCTACCTCATTGTATTGTGTCAAAGTATAACTGATAATGCCATTTGTAATTACTGTCATTCCAATGATGTAACAATTGTAACCACTGAACATTATCCAATGTGTGAAAGTATGTTTTATGTAACTAATCCCAGGTTGCCCCTGAAAAGGGACCCCTGGTCTCAGTGGGCTGACCCAGTTACCAAAATTTAAATAAATAAATATGCAATAGGTGAGGTGGAAATATGTATTGCCGTTTGAGGGGGCCAGATTTTATAACTCACTTGTTGCTTTGATCCTCTTGAATTATGATCCCACCGCCTCATTCATGGAAATAAATTTGTTATTTCCACCCACCCATTGTACATCCCATAGCTGCATGGATTGACTGATTGATTGATTCCAAAAGTTTCACCATGAAAACACACTGAGATGGTAGCAGCTTGTTTCAGATGTGTCCTGGGGAGGGGAATGCAGAAAATGAATAACACTAAGCACAATAGTACAATAATAACAATAATACAATAGTATGTGACTAAACATCATAAACAACAATTTTGCAAAGACAAGGACTGCGAGAAGTAAAACACATAACTGTAAGATAAAGTGCTAGAGAATAATTGCATTTGTAATTACAATAAAGTGCAGAAAGATAACATTTGCAATGTGCAAGGGCAATATTAAGTTATAATTGGGAGTACAGGTTGCCAATTGGAAGAATGAAGAGGGTGCTATACTTCTGTAGGTGCAGGGTAAAGGGTGAGCAGAAGTAGGAGGGTGGTGAGCAGCAGCCCAGCAACCAGTATCAGGGCAACTGCAGCAATGACTAGTGAAGTCACACAGACGAGTGAGTGGTGGGAATAGGCAGAGTCAATGGTAAAGGGAAGTGATATTCATAGTCTGGTGAAAAGAAGGAGAAGGCAGCTTGACCACCACTGATTTCTCTGAGGTGAATGCAAGAGAACAATATCCAGAGTTGTGAAGGGGTAAGAAATGGTGGAGAGGGAGGAGGGCAGCCAGGTAAGAGAGAAGAGAGCCCAGCCAGTATTTCTAGATGAAGGAAGTGTAATGGGCAAGGTGCCTGGTCTCAAGGGAGAGGAAGGAGTGTGAGGATTACAGGTAGCAGTGGTGGGTATGGTAAAAGGAGTGAAAAAGGGATCCAGTCTAGCCAGGGTAGACATGGGAGCACTACCGTATATTAAGTCACCATAGTCAAAGATGGGAGATATAATTTCGGATGATCTCGTAATATTCTGGAAGTGAGATACATCCTTTATTTCTGTAAAGCACACCGCTTGGGGTGCAACTTCTTGTTGATGATATCCACAAGTGCTGAGAAATCAAGGTGCCAATCCAGGCAGATTTCAAGGTACTTGAATGAAGGACATTTTCAACTGCTGCAGCATCAAGGAGATGAAGGCAGGGGAGAGGGTGCCTGGTGAGCCTCTGCTTAGTGCTAAAAGTCATAGAGATAATTTTCATAGCGTTGAAGGACACCTTATTTGCCAGAAACCAGTACTGGATGTTAATGAAGTCCAGTTGGAGCCTGATCATGAGTTCATAGGAAGAGGAGCCAGAGGCAAAGAGTACTGTGTTATCTGTGTGCATGTGAAATGATGCAGAGGAGCAGGCAGCTGGAAAGTCATTTAAGAAGATGTAAAGAGTACTGGGCCAATGACAAACCACTGGAGGATTCCTGAACTGATACAGAGAGGAGGTGGGAAATATGGATTCTCCAATATGGACAACTTGAGACCTCCCTGTTAGACACAGAACCAACAGACTGAGGAGACAATATGTTGGTTCCGCATACATATATTTATATTATTTCATTGCCGATGTCTTGATGCTGTTATAGACTTTTCATGTAATTGCATTCTATTTATCTGTAAGGACTCATTTCTGGTTCGGTGTGTTATGCAGTATAATAGTCCCATTTGACTGGGATTTTGAGTCTAGCCCCTTTAATATTATGACAAGACCTGTGCCCATAATTCACTAGTCCTCCCCTATTGGAAAGGTTGGATATTTACAGTGGTATCTATAAAGAAAATCAAAAATATCTGTTGTTTAAGAATATTTATTGGTGGTACAGAACTGTGAATAGTTCAATATGCATCAAATATAACATAATTCCTGTACTTGATGCCTTGAATAATGTTCAGATTACACTGATGTTTGATTTTATCTATTAACATTTTAGTGTTTATGTGCTAGCCTATTGGCTCTACCATTAATAAAGAACTTGAATGTAAGCTTATATAGAAAACAATGCAGTGCTAGCCATGCAGTGTCATCGCTCCATGTCATTTCGGCAATGCATTACGCCAATGACAATTTCAGCAAATACACATTAGCATAGTAATTTTCAACTAATGTACATTTTAGTGACTGCAATTACAGCTAAATACAGTGACCTAAGTGAAGGTTTCTCATTCTTGCATCTGAAGTTGGGTGGATCCACTGCACTGTGCACCACAGAAGATGCACATCAAGTTGGGATCCTACGACAGAATCCAAAGCAGCAGCTGCACTCTGCAACACCCTTGAGCTGTACTTCCATTACTACTTCTAGCCCTCTCCTCATATCGACCAGCATACTTTGGGCTCCAATGGTAGCAGCATCAGCCACATGATTGTGGCCATGAGGGACATCAATAATGTGGTCAGCAACTGTTTGAAGTCTAGTTGGACAGCAGTACTTATGGCCATCCTCACACCGCCAATAGACTTTTCACCTACTTCCTTGTCCACAGTACACAAGCATTGGTATTCCCTTGACTTCTCACAAACTCACAGCTATCTTTGCAGTCTACATGGGCCAGTCAGTGCAGCCCATTTATACATCTATCACTCACAGCTGCTGACTATTAGGCCCATTAATTGCTGATTTTCCTGATGGTTACTTCATAGTTTTGCAGGGGTGCTACACCCCAGACCCCCCATCTCAAATATTCTAACACAGAATCACTCATGGATAGTGGGGTAATTATCATGTTTGTGATTGCTGAATAGCGCTTGTTGCTATAGTTGCTAATGCGCTATAATGTCATTCACTATTATACCCAAGTGTTGTAATTGATCAGTCTGTGCACTATAGTTGTAATCGCTAAATTGCTTTTGCTATTATTCCTTCACTTAAATTACATCGCTCAAATGATGTGATACTGTTTCATCACAGTTGCCTAGGAGATCAGTGCCCTTGGGCATGATGAGAGCAATGCTGTCTTCATGCATCCTGGTGCAATCTATAATTTTAGAAAGTGAATCAATAAATGGATATACTTTGCTTTATTTACTTCAGTTTTTCCATTGTGCTTTATTTCTGTTGGTACCTTCCTCTGGCTCCCATGCAGGGTTTCTATCTTCATTGGTACTGTCTCCTTCCAGCCATGCCCTTGGCACCAGTTTGATTCCCAGAGTGGGTCCCTCTTTCCAGCTGCTTCTGCAGTGTACATGAGGGTGAATTCAGGATTCCAAGCTGTGATCTGTGGTGAAGCTTCCATTCGGTGTGCCCAGCAGACATTGGTGGTGTCTGTCCAGACGTAATTCTGTGTCCACTTGAGTTCTTTCCTAACCTATTTACCCTGCTTTCTGCCTCTGCATGACTGCAGATTTGTTAGGGTTGACAACCCCAAGGCACACCCCATAGCTTATTTGTAAAGAGGCATAAGAGTTGAAACCTAAAGGTTTTTCCTGTTGCTGCCTGTTGGTAGAGGTGGGGTGTTATGGTTGGACACCTTATGATCCACATTTCTTAGTTTTGTCACTTTGAACCTAATTAGTGCATTAACAATGTTTTTGCAAATAATTACCTTACTTTTGAGATAGTACAATTATATAATTTGTCTGTGGGAGCACAGGGCCTCTAGCCACTGCACTTCCATTTGTAGTTAAACAGGAATGGAACTGTCAGCATAACTCTTCTATTACCCCACCTCATAAACCCGAATGAAAATTTTGAAATCCTGCCAAAATGTGATTCTGCAGCACTGCAATGCCATTAAATGCCGCAGGTGTGAAAACCCAGTCTGGACAGGATTTAAAAATGATAGCTGTGAAGTTCATGAGGTGGTAAAAGGATGATTATATTGAAAATTTGGGAGAAAATATTTAAAATTACCAAAGTAACGAGCAAGTGTAGCAAAATTATAATAGCTGCATAACATTACCATTTTACATATTTATCATGAAATTTTCAACACAGCTTCCTTTGACCCCACCTAATGAACAAGGTTGATGAAAATTTTAAAATCTCCCTGAAAAGGTGATTTCACCAAGTGACTGCAAAATCGTCTTTTGACTTGATTTGTGTAATTCCAGCCATATTGTTCATGAGGTGGGGTCTCAAATGGCCATGTTGAAAATTTTGTGTCAAAATATGCAAACATTGCAATGTTATCCAGCAAAGTTGAAAACCGCATTGAAATACAGTGAATTGCACTTACTTTACTTTTTCTCATATTTCACTCAGTGAGTACTTTTCATGGTTTTAATTTCTGGTGTTTCTCTAGTGATTATGACAAATCCTCTTCCTATTCTAACCAGATTGTCAGGAAATCTCTGCTGCTCCTTCTCTTCCACTCTTCCTCTGCTCTGACATATCCAGGATTAGTGACATGACCCAATCTTTTACTGACCCCTCCAAACAGCCCTTAGCCTTATGGGTGGAAATGATCTGTTGGGAGAGATCCTCTGCTGCTCCATTCTACCTGAAGTCCAGTTGCAAAGTCCTTGAAAATCAGGATGACATGGATTCTTAATTTGATGTCACTTTGGGCATGGATAGCAATGATGTAGCTATCCAGATATCACTCGGCCTGGCCAGACAGAATGCTATGATGGGAAATGTTTAATGAGGCAATGGAGGGTCATTTTTGAGATGCACTATGGGATGTCTGTGACCCGATCTGTGGGATATTTATTACCTGAGAGTAGGCGATGCATGGGGTTATGAGTGGATCTTGTCCATGGAGCAGGGCTGCACAACTTTAGTTTTACATGAGGAGTTGCTTTTTTTAAGTGGATCATAGATTGGAACCATTTGGAATCCAGCTGAACAGTCCCTGAAAAGCAGAACAACTTGGACCTGTAAGCCAGATGTCTCATTGGGCAGGGGATAGGGATGTCACTGCCATCCAGATCTCCCACAGCCTGCCAGAATGAAAGTTACAATGGGATATGTTTAACAGGGTGACAAAGAGCCATTTTCTGAGCTGCACTGCAGGATTTGAAACCTGAGAGCTGAGCTGTATATCGGATCACAAGTAGGGCTTATCTGTGGCAGCAGAGAGCTGCAACTTTAGTTTCACATGCCTGGAGCTCAGCTGCTGAGTCCCCAAAACAGAATGAAGTGGATTTCTAGGCCCAATGTGGCATTGGGCTAGGTATAATGATGTCACCATTGTCCAGATTTTGTTGGCTAAACAGAAATCTATGATGGGAGATGTTCTATGGGACAATACAGGGCCTTTTGCTTAGATGTACTGTGGAGGATTTATTACAAGAGAACTGGGCTATACATTGGGTCACAAGTGGGGCTCATCTGTGGAGCAGGGTGGCACCACATTAGTTTTACCTAATGAGTTGCTATTTTTTAAGTGGATTATAGATGCGAACCACCTTGGATCCAGCTACTGAGTTCCTGAAAACCAGGCTGATGTGTACTCATAACTCAGATATTACATTGGGTAGGGATAGTAATGTTTACTGTTGGGATGTCTTTCAGCCCATCCAATATGAAAGCTATAATGGGAGATGTTTGACCAGGGATTCGAGACCCAAAAGCTGGGCTGTACATCGGGTCATGAAGGTGGTGTGACTTTAGTTTTACCTGATGAGTTCCTCTCTTAAGTAAATTACAGATGGGAACTTTCTGGAGTCATTTATCGAGTCCCCAGAAAACCATGATGATGTGGGCTCATAAGCCTGATGTCGCATTGCAATGGGGATAGCGATGTCACCATTGTCCAGATCTTCCTGGGGCCAGCTACACTGAAAGCTATCACATGAGATGCTTCTAGGGTTGAAACATGTCCATTTGCTGAGATGCACTGTAGGGATTTCAACAAGAGAGCAGGGCTGTCCATTGGGTCATGAGTGGGGCTAGGTGAGGAGCAGGAAAGGGCAATTTTAGTTTTAACATGACAAATTCTCTTTTAAAGTGGATTACAGATAAGAAAGTGTGATGTTTAGTGTTCCCAACAATAGAATATAACAGACCCTAATTTGTGTTGTTTTTGCATGTGAGGTACAGTAGAAATGCAGAATAATTAACATGCATTTCTTTTTCATTTTACAATTTATTAACTCAAGAAAGTGTACTTGAGTTGCAAAATCTTATTTGTAGAGGGGTTCAGCCACCCAGTAATTACAGATGAAGTTGCCCACAGTGCGAAACTCATTAATATTCATTAGTTCTTTAGAGTATAGTGATCACCTTTGCTATATTCAAATAAGCTCATGAATATTAATGATATTGCACTGCAGGCAACTCACAGCTCTAGTTACTGGACTATGAAAGGATTTGAAACTTAAAAAACATTTTGGGTTCATTTATCCAACAATGAAGTGCAGAATCCAAGATAAATGTGTTGGTGTCTTTGCAGGATATCTTTTTGTGGGTTTTAAATTTTTTTGTACACAAAAATGGATAACGAGATGGCAGCAAATGTTTTCCCTCATGAAAAATGATGTTTCAATATAAACAAGAATTCTTGTTTTCATTTCGTGCAACTATTCTGAAGTGCTTACTGAGCATGCTCAGAATCAATTTTTCAAAATCAAGTAACTTTGGAACAGTTTAATCATTTTTCACCAAATAAGCAAAAGGCACATTTGTGGGCCAGCCCATTTCTAACCAGAAAATTTCAGACCAAAATTCCAAACAGTCTGGGCACTACAGGTGTCAGAAGAAAAACCAGCAAAACCAATTGAAAAAAATTACAAAAATTCACTTTTGCACTATCCAGAACGAAAAATCCACACTTGACTGGAACAAAACTTGACATATACAGCTATCTATCCCACCAGACAGTGCATGCAAAATTTCATACAAATCTGTTGAACAGTTGCAAAGTTGTTAAAGTGCAAACTTGATAAAGCCATTTAGGCTAAACCTGGTTGGGATGTTCTGCACTTTAATAAATCAAGGTCTGTGTATGTAACTCAACTGATTTGAATTAATTAAAGAAATAATTCATTGTTACTGGAAGTATGGTGCCAGTCTTCTGCTTTCTGGCCTGGCTGGTCTAAGGGTACTTAGAATGTCTCCCTTGGGACAGTTTCAAGAATCACATTATAGGAATGTGGCAGCTTGTGCCATAATGCAGCCAGGTTAGTGGCACTAAAGTTGGGCATGCCACCTTTGGTGCAGGCATGCTAATAGCTCAGGGACAATTTTTGATACAAGGTGCCACTTGCACTATTTATGTTTGGTGCAAGTACCTCGATTCAAATGTAGGGCTTTTGAGAATCAAGCCCAATATCTCTTCCAATAATGAATGATCCTTTTAAGATAGATTGGGCAAATAAATACTAAGGCACAAACACAATGACTGACAATCCTCTCAAAAGAGTACAGACACTGTTTGCTCCAAACAGCCAAGAGTAATATGCAATGGCATTCAGGAAGTTCTTTTAGTTTCTTTGAAAGTGGTTTCTGGGCTCTACTTTTTGTACAAAGTACTTCACTTGATAATTCCACACATGGGTTGATTTCATATCTATTTTCTTTAGGACATTGTGACAGCCACAGAATCAGTGTTTTCACATGAAGCTTTTCTACTGTTACAGCTAAGTCACAGTTTCATGTTAGTCTGTGTATGAACTGTCTGTGTATGAAATAGCTGTGTATGAACTATCAGCCACAGAAAATTGATTGGTTATTTTATTGCTGGTGTAAGAAGATTTAACAGTTTGTGATGTAAGGGCTGCTGTGAATCAAGCATATTATTTTTCTATTGCCTGTATGGAGCAAACAGTGTCTGTACTTTTGAGAGGATTGGTTTATGCATTCTTTATGGCAAGTAAATAAGAGAAGAGCTAGTTCTATACTACTTCTGTGATTGTGTTTTGTGCCATACTAGTATTATTTTGCCCAGCTACAGTATCTTAAAAGGATCATTCTATGCCTAAGTGCTGAAGTGTAACCTAAGGAGCAAGGTGGCTCTGAGTTGAGTGTATGCAGCACTTCACTATTGGAAGAGATTGCCTTTACTTAGATGGTGCTGGATTTTTCAGCCATGATAGCATGATATCAATTTTGAATGATAACGATGAAGCAGTCTGGCTTCTGGAATAGTACATACAGACTTTCTCACTGGCAGAGATACTTTTCTATTACCCGAGCAGCTGAATTTTGCATCTGTCTGAGCTTGATCTGGAAGCCCCACTTCACTCCATTTTAGAAAACCAGTATTTGATTTTCATGATACTTATTTTCAATGGATCCACCATGCATTCTTTCTTTCTGGGTGATTATTACCAATAGTACTAGTTTGTTATGTGGTATTGTTTGCACAGGACCTATTTTGCACATTATATAAATCTTCTTCTAGCTTTGTAGTGCAGTTTTTACATTATCGAAAACTGACTTATGGACTGTTTTATTATCAATGGCATCAATTTGTTTGTTTTCACGCAGTTCCTCACTGCACAATTTTAATCAGCACAGCATACCTGTTCAACAAACTACTATTTAGTTTTTGAAGTCTTTTGACTATAATATGAATTTAAGTTCTTTGAAATGTTACTTATGTGAATGTTCCTTTTGTCAGTGTGGTATAAGCTTTATTTGTATTGAACACTAACAAAAACTTGGTACTGATACCACTGTAGTGAAGGAGTGGAATTGTGTGATGATGTGTATATATGTATATATATATATATATATATATATATATATATAGAGAGAGAGAGAGAGAGTGAGAGAGAGAGAGAGAGAGAGAGACTGATAGATAATTGAAAGGTCTAACTCCAGAACTGTTGGGGCTAGAAACATATATATTTTTTTCCATAAATAAAAGCAGACTGACGTTAGAAGATCAGGTGTCATCTGTTGTGAGCAGTGTTTTTACCACTTACGGAACATCACCAGGATCAAGTCACTCATTCCACCTGAAGATCTGCCAACCCTAGTAAATGCCTTTGTGGCCTCCAGACTCAAAAATGTAACACTTTCTACTTTGGGGTCACGGGAGGGACACCTGCAGGCTGCAGCTGGTACAGAACACAGTGGTTCAGTTGCTGGTGGGACTATCTCAGTCATGCCATATGGCTCTGGTCCTGCTTGCTCTGCACTGGCTGCTGGTCAGGTGGAGGGTCCTGTTCAAGGTGGGCTTGCTCACTTATAAGGCCCCATATGGGCTGGGTCCTGGCTACCTGTCTGAGCTTCTGTTGCGACGTATCTCTGCCCATTCCCTCCACTCCACTTTGAGGAGCCTCCTTAATGTTCAACACCTCTGTGACCAAGCATTTAGTGTCTCTGGGCTGACCCTGTGAAACACACTTCCAGCTGCAGTCCAGGAGGCCCCCTTAATTGGTGTCTTTAAGCAGAGGCTTATGGCCCATCTTTTCTGCAAGGCTTTTCATTATTAAGCCATCTGACCTTACCTTACCTCAGCTATTTCATTATATTTTTATATTTATGTTTTAGAATGCTGTTTTAAATGCATTGCTATTTAGACCAATATAATTTCTGTATTTTGTATTCTGTTTTATTGTATACAGTGCCCAGAGCCTCTGGGACTGGATGCCTTAGAAATAAAGTTGCCTTGCCGATATATATATATATATATATATATATATATATATATATATACACACACACACACACACACACACTTACATCATTGTAGAAATCCTTTTTGTAAAGTAAAGTTTATCAATATACTTTTTCCATAAAGATAAAGTATATCAATATACTTTTATGTTGTTGTGCACTATCAGTGCAGACAACGTATTGTGGTCACTTCAGGAGAAGCAGGTTTCAGAGGTGTGGTCCTGCTGCAGCCAATGGCACCACTGTTTTTGTGGCCGGGTTCTGTGGCACCAATGGTATAGCATGCTGTCTATGACAGCAGTTGAGAAACGTACCACCTTGAATGAATTAAGCCGCTGCAATCAGGAGCACCACGGGTGGTCCCTGATTGCAGCAGCCAATCTGCTTGCCTCATCTGGTGTCCCTCAAACAACATGGTGCTGGCTTCCCATCAGCTTCTTATAGTCCCCAAAGAAGCTGAGGGATAGCTGCCACCTTACATAATCCCTCAGATAACTGATGAGGGTGCCCAACCCTGCCAGCATGCCCCCTCCTAGTTAATTTGCTGATGGGGTGCTCAATCCCCATCAGCAGAATGTACCCCACATTTCTTGGTGCCAAGGGGTGCCCATCCCCTCAGCTCATGTGACACCCCAACTCTGTATGGCTGGCTGAGCTGCCCATTCCCCTGTTGGCTACAGCCCCCAAAAAATCACTGGTGGCACATTGGGAGCCCACCCCAGTGTGCCAAATATCCTGTAAAGAAAATAAATGTCCCACAATGTTTTCTTTTTTAACCTGTAAAACAGAAAACAGTCCCTCGTTGAGTCCAGTGGCCCCTCCCAACCCGTGGCCACCCACTGTGCACTCTGCCTCCTGCACCCTCTCACCCCATACTTACGCCAGAGCCCAGAGCGATGATCTTGTGGACCAGGAGCACGCCTGCACTCTTTCAAAGCCAACCACAAACTGATGAAATGCTGGTAAGCTGTATAATGGCATAAAATGGGGTGCAACTTATGTGGATATCTCGGCCATTTTTTGACTTTGCCACCAAGTTTTCAACATAGTGTTTTGGGACCCTCCTAATGAAATCAATCACTGTCATGAGATTATTCGGTCCCAAAGGTGGTTTTGTGGTCACTGCACAGAATCACCTCTCAGGACTGAGTAATGAAATTACAGTGTTGCTGCTCAGAGGTGGCCCCCAAAAGCCTATGCTGCAAATTTGGTGAAAAATTCCAAAATGACTGTTATGAGCGTCATTGTGCAGTTTCCATGCACACTGTAACTTCACCAATTTATAATATTTTCACTCCAGATTTTCAACATTGCCATTTTTTCACACCTCCTTATGAACAGTGCAGATGTCATTTTCACATCCTGGCCAAAATGTGTTTTCACACTACCAGTGCAGAATAGCGTGGTCACTGTGGGAAATCAGTGTTTGTGACAGATTACAAAAATCACAGCAACACTGTTCATGAGCCGATGTCCTAAAATGCCTATGTTGAAAAATTGGTGACAAAAGTCCATAAAATGACTATATTACAAGCGCATGCTATGCAGTTTCCACGCACGCCATGACTTCACAATTTGTAATATTTTCTCTCAACATTTTCAACATTGTCAATTTTGTACACATACTTATTAAAAGTACAGCTGTCATTTGTCAGATCCTGCCTGAAATGTGTTTTCGCACAAGTGGCGCACTATGGTGTGGGTCACTGTGGGAAATCAACAATCAGGACTGATGAAGAAAATCCTAGTGACAGTGTTCATCAGCAGAGGTCCAAAAATGTCTATGTTGAAAATTTGATGAAAAATTGCACTAAATGACTGTGTTATGAGTGTGCCTTGTGCAGTTTCAATGTATGCGCATAAATTTGAGCATGTTTAATATTTTCACCAAGATTTTCAACACTGCCATCTCTTCACACCTACCTATGAATGGTACAGCTGTCATTTTCACATCCTGTCCGGAATGGTGTTTTCCCACAACTGGTGCAAAATGGCACAGTCGCTGTGAGAAAACAACATTTGGGACAGATTAACAAAATCACAGTGCCACTATTCATGAGCAGAGGTCCCAAACTTTCATGAGGTGGGGGTCACAAAATGCTGTGTTGCAAATTTGTAGTGCAAATACAAACAAACAGCTGGGGCATCAGGGTTTCTAACCATAGTGTCCCACCTTGTACAGACGGACAGGCATCAGGGGTGAGTTTTGCATTACCGCTGTCATGCTCATGCCATACCATCCCCCCACCCTCAAGCCACTGACAGGTATTGAGGTGTGCTCTTGACTCTTCGGCCCCCACGGTTAACCCCATTCTTTGCTGCACCCATTTCAGTGTATGTCCTTATAAAATGGGTGACTGTAAAGCCGAACACCCATGGCACACCTCAGCACCAGTCAGTGTCTGCAGGATAGGGTAAGGTAAAATGCCATGAGTGTTATGGCTGAATGAGGTGAGCGTAGGCCCGGGGACCCCAAGGCACAATCCAATATTTGTCACACTGCAAGGTAGGGTGAGTTGAAATGCCATGAACATTATGGCCGATGCCCAAAGGCACACCTCAGTGCCTGTCGGTCTCTGTAGGGTGATGTTGGGTTTGACGTCACTTCATACTTCACTGCCATTATTATTATGCATCTGTTCAACTCTTGCACTACTGATGCCAATGTCAGCAAGACAACATTTGACATTGTTTATTATCAACATGGACAATTTAAAGATAGATTTAAGAAATAAAATTGCATTTTTTCTGAATTTTGATGTTAGTCCCATAATTCAGTTAGTATCTATATAAGTACAATGCTCATAAACATTCATCTTATACCTTAAATTGCACTGTTAATATTTCCTCCCCCCACCCAAGTACAAATTCTTCCTCGCTTTTGCAGGGTTTGGCAGCAGAACTGTCAGAAGATAGCAAATTAACTGATCATAGAATTGGATAAAGTAAGACTTGCCATGTTTTTTAAACATATATACACTATACAGTACCACCCTATGGATGAAATCTAGTATCACAGTTTCAGACAGTGATATAAATTATTTTACCTTGTCAAACAGAGAACTGTGGTAGCTACAGTTATTATATAGTGCTTCTAAGTGGAGTGCAACACTGTATTTAACCATGATTTGTGCCTTTTAAGATGCAGTTTTAAACCAAAAGTATTGTTTTTCAGGTTTGTTTGATTTTTACTTTCTGTTTTTGCCCTATCTCTTCCCAAACTGGTCAATTTTCTCGAGCCTCAAGCACTCACATGCATATTTCTAGAGACCCAGTAAACCCCTGGGTGGGGACAAAGGAGGACTCCTCCTTACCTCCTCCAATCCTTAGGAGAGTGTGTACAGTGGAGTATGGCCTCAGTTCCTTTGTGGAAGTGCGATGAGGGTGTGTGAGTTGTCTGGACCAGCT
Source organism: Neoceratodus forsteri (assembly GCA_016271365.2). Classification (NCBI taxonomy): domain Eukaryota; kingdom Metazoa; phylum Chordata; order Ceratodontiformes; family Ceratodontidae; genus Neoceratodus; species Neoceratodus forsteri. Next base: position 1,432,281,572 of record CM028131.1, on the reverse strand, counting down.
GCAGGATGTCTTTCCTTTGTTCTGTGCCTCCCCTGCTGATGTTGACATTCAAGGAAGACCAATGAGACAGAGGTGCACAGAGACACATCCCCACTCAAGGCCCTCGGTCACTGTCAGCCCTTCCCTTCAATTTCTGCTTTCCCAACTGCACTGAGACATAAAACTTAGCCCTGCAGCCAGTGATCTCAGACCATTTCCATGCCACAACAGCCTGTGTAGAAGGTGATGGTTGTGAGGCAAATTTAAAACAAATAAGATATTACAACTATCAAAGAGGAGTGCAGTAGCTGTTATGTGGGTTGCTGTACTCATGATCCCTGCTCCCATGGAGCAGGGATCTACTGTGGACCAGCTGCAACTTCCAACTGGAAGCCATCAGTCTGGCCAGGAAAGGAGAATGAAAGCAAGCCATGATGTGTCTCCCTCACAAATGACACTAAGCTCCATGTCTGGGTAGACAATAGGAAGGGGTTAGGAGCTGCCGAGGGACCTGAAAAGATAGGAGTGGTGGTCTTAAGTATGGTAATTAAAATTTCAAATGCAAGAAGTGCCAAATGATGCAAAGAAGGAATAAGAAACCTAGGACATAATACTGGAAAATAATGATTAATATGAACACTACCACTGAGTAAATTGACCTGGAAGTGCTCATAAGCAACTCTTAAACCAAAGTAGCCATTTTACATGGTCCAGAGCCTGTCAACCAAGATGTATACAGAGGGGGTTGACAGCAGGGAAAGGAGGTTATACTGCCTGTCTATAGATCACTGGATACAAAACATCTGAATACTGTGCCCAGCTCTAGAGCCCTACTTAAGGAAAGACAAAGATAAGCTAGAGACTGTGCAGCATATGGTAACCAAAATGATTCCAAGATTCCAGGCCAGTAGAACAGATCCAACAAGGCCCTAAGATGTACTCACTGGAGACCAGAAAGGGGTGACATGACAGAGACCTTCAAGTAACTGAAAGTAAGAAACAAGTCTGATTACGAGGAAATATTCAGCAGGACTGGTGAATCAAGAACACAAGGACAAGAACAGAGGATGGCAGGAAGGAGATTAAGAAGTAATGCGAGAAAGCTTTATTTAACAAAAAGAGTGGCTGAGCAGTAGACCAGTCTACTAGTAGAGGTGGTAAGTACAAGAACCATTAAAGATGTCAATCATGGCTGGGACTGAGAGAAAGGCTTAATAGCTGCAATGGGGAAAGCAGTATTGCAGGTGACAAGGGTTGAGAGGGCAAATATTTAATATTTATTTTTATTTAGTTAGTTTGTAGGATTTTCAAAAGTCATAAAATGGACACAACTCCTAGTTACTTCAGGTGGTACTTTCAGAAAGTCGTAACATGGGACTTTTTCAAAATTTTTCTTACCTGAAGAATCTCTAGCTGTTCATTGCACTTTATATCTAGTTTTTGGATAATGAAATGCTAGACATAGATGTAAATGACACATCAGGTTACGCCCATCTGAAAAGTGTGTCCAGGCATAATGATACCAAAACTTTGCAAACTGGATATAACTAAAGTAGAATGTTTAAACTCGATAAACCTATGCCTAGCTTTGAA